>OY728129.1:41848009-51848009 GCA_963277665.1 Viscum album | reverse complement strand
CTACCCTACATCGTTAAACCACCATCATTTTGGTCCAAATATCGGAAACCATGATTAACATCATTCTACTCCCTTATGTTTAGATAAAACTCCATCACTCTGGGTATTACCCCTCCATGCTTATTTTTGAGTTGAGTAAGAGAGTTATAGTCATTTGGATATTCTATAACTAATATATCCATGCCTCATTATGTGTGCTTCTAGGTGTAGGAAAATACCATCATTAATCCTTATTTCCCACACTAAGCATAACTCAAATGGTCTTAGTGGTTATGGTAGTATGTGAACAGATATGGTTTAGTGACATAGAATTCAGTGTCCTTCTTGTCATTGAACTATTATCTCATCACACATGATGTTAAACAGTTTCTCATTCCATGATGCAGGAAGTAAAACATCATTGAATCATAATCCAGGTCACCTATCATAAACTTTATGACATTATGATCTAAATTAGATGACCTAAAACTATGAATCAGATGTGCTCCTTGCAACATGACATTAAAATGTATAGTATACATCCTCACAAAATTAATTTTAATTGGATATTCAAGTCCAAGTATCATGAAATTATATTTTATATGTTTTCTCTTCTGGATGTGTTGTGTGGAATTCATCCTCATAGGCCTCATTCCCATCGGGGGTTTCACTCATCTTCACTATGCATATCCGTCTGAGAGACTGAACACTATGGTCCAAAATCTATGATGTTAATATTTTATGAATGGTATAAATTCTATGAATATAAAGCTAGGAATTAGTTTAGTCCTACGTGACAGTAATAGGTTCATTTTCATCTTGAATGAAGTTAATAAATTTACTCGCACCCAACATTTTTTCCCCAAATTGGGACCTCAAAACCCTTCCAAAAACACTAATAAAATAAATTCATGTAATTGAACATGTTTTTTTCAACTGTAAATAAAAACCATAAAAAATATAGATAATTTTTTTTACAAAGTCAATTTCTTAGTATAACTAGTTAACTATCATTACACATCATCAAATATATATAATCCATATTAAATATGAAAAATCTCGACATTCAAAAGTAAGAACATTGTATTCGATAGTATGTATGACATGATAAACCATGTGAATAAATTAATATAATATCACAATACTTTATAATATATTTCTTATTTTAATTAAAAAATATATTATATTAATTTCAATCCTTGCAATACTAAGTTATTGTATGTCACATTAAACAATGAGATTTTTTTATTTTCTTATGTTAAATACAAGACTCAGTTTTTCAAAACAACAATATAATAATAAAAAATTATTACATAATATAATAAAACATGACCTATATGTTAAATTAGTAGTTTTAAATATTATTCAATAACATATTTGAATATATATATTATATTTACAAATAAATGTTCTGACATTCATCCAATATATTTTATAGGCATATGGAAAGAACAAACAAAATTTCATGCATAAAAACACATATTATTTTGAAGGTAATTTTACCACCATTTAATAGAGAATCTTATTTAAATATATTTTTTTGGAAAATTTTGGACAAATTATATATCAAAATAAACATAATGTTACAAATAGTAGCAACAAGATTATCTTATAGTGATTTTTTGATAATTTCCTCTGAAGATTACATTTTTATGAATAGTAAAAAATACTGAATTTTATTTCCATACTATGTTTTCATATAATTTATTTATATAGATAAAAATAAATCATATATTAGTTTTAACGATTAATTAGATAAATTTTATATAAAATAATCCAATTTTTTTCATTGGTATTAATTTCAGTTAGTGATTGGATATTGAAACATAGCAAACTATGGAACTTTTTTACATTAAAAACCCACATTGTCATCTCATCTGTGGGATTATATTGAAATTAATTTATGCCGGTTATGTTGTTTAAATTTTGGAAAATCGATTGAATATTTTGAATTTTACTAATTTATAATTTTGAATAAGGTCAACATAGTTTTTGATCAAAATTGTCAGTGAATGTAATACAAATTAATAAAAGTGATTAATATAAAAATTAAGTTAACTAGTGACTAAACATTAGTCTTAAGTGAAAAAATGACCTATAAAATTATCCAAAAGACCTTTTAATTTCATATATAAACCTTATAACCTTGAAATTTTTTTGGTACCCTTATTTGCGCCACATTGTATGCTAAATACGTGTGTGAAATTCCCTATAATTTGTTTTGAATAATTACACTCCTCCTCTTATATAAAAAGGAAATCATGCCTCCAATGTATTCACACATCTGGAAACCTTTAAATCACCAAAATAATTATCAAATAATCTCCAAAAATTCCTCCCATAAGCCTATATGTCTATTTGTTTCTGAAATCCAACCTCGTAATTCTTTTGTTATAAACCACTAGATGTTATACGCAATTGAGGCACCATTCTTCATCAATCGCATTCATTTTATTTAATTTTCCCTCCAAAAAATTATTACTATTATATTTTTATATAAAAACTCTCAATAACCTAAATATTATAATATTAGGTTATTATGAATTTTCAACCTAAAATTACCCACTCATTTATCAAATTGGTAATGAAAATAGCAATCATGTGTGTGGCGGACTACCACCTCGTGAAACAACAATTTCTTGTTCTTTATTTATCTTCTCTCATGGAGAAAATTATGATGAAAAAACTATTTTTTATATGTTATATATGATATAAATAATTTATTTATTCTTATTTAATTCCTATATTACTCATACCTTCATGAATTCCATTTTTGGGAATATGGTACCATAGTTTTTGGAAGTGTGGACTATCACCTCCTCAAAACAATGCTATGATTTCATGCTATACAAGGAATGTATAAAGGATATTTTTAATGAAACAATGTAAATGATATGAAATAAATATGAAATTTTAGTTATAATATATATATACATATATAAGTATAAAAAATTTACTATTAATTTTTTTAAACATGGCATTGAATTAGAAGTAGTGTTAATGAATACATACAACCTCCCATCTTCATGAATGATGAATTTCATTTTATGTATCCAATTTTTTTTATTATTATAAAGAATTATAAAATGGATGTATGACATTTTAATCATAATTATAATTTTTTTGATGATGAAATAATTATATAATTAATTGGAAAAACATTTAACAAGTCAAAACTGACTCAAAAAATAGACAATTAACACTAAAATAGTGAAACTAATGAATAATTATTAAAAATGGGTGATATGTCATTAAAAAAAGATAATACATGATATTATAACTATTATTATTGTTGTTTTATATGTTATGACTTTTTTAAAAACATTATATTATAATTTAATGGATGTTATCTTGAACATGAATGCATGGTAAGGGATTTTCATAAAACGTTTTACATCAATGAGTTAAATGTATGTTCCCCACATAACTATATTTTTTGGTGTATCTAGTAAAACATTATTTATATTATATATAGAATTATTTTATCTTAAAAGAACTCAACTTTTTCATTTGGTAAATATTATTATTTTTGTTTCCGATTCAAATTTTACCACATTTGTAAGTGACTCCATCTCCAATTACATTCATTGATGCATACTTTCTTGTTGTGAACCTAATTTTATATATATAGTGTAAATAAAACCACTTTTAATTTTAATATCATTATTACATAATTATTTATGATATTTTTAGTTTCATTTTAATTATTTATTTTATGGTGATTAGAATTAAATGATACTACGTGGCAAGGAATTTCATAACATGATTCTTTTTCATTGGGTTATATAACATTCTCGTTGTCAGTAATATTATATGATTATGTGAGTAATAAAATTATACTATAATTTTTATATTTCAATTTTTATGTGTATTTACATATTACCCACATTAATATTCATTAATTGATTGTCTCATGAATGTTACGGTCTTTTAAAAGGTTTACTACACAATATATATTTTTTTATAATAATGGCACAAAAATTTATATTAGAGTAAATAATTGGATAATTATTTAATAAAACCATTTATTTTCATATTATATAGTTATTCATAACCATTTCCATATAATATTAAAATTTATCAAATCATTGGTACTCAAAATTGTTTATATTTTGTTTAAAAACATAACAATATATCAATTTTAAATTAGAGAACATGTTTTCTTCTAAAAATATTTCTTTCTAAAATGTTTTCCAGAATTATTTTTAAAAATGATAAAATGTTATTTTAATGTAATTTTACCATTTTTTCCTTTTAAAAAAACATTTTAAAAGAAGCCTTCTTGTTTCTTTTTGAAAATGAAATTTTTTTATAATTTTTAACCTGAAAAAGGAAAGTTATTTTTACCTTATACAGCCCATACCGATTTATACGATATCATTTTATTGAAGATTCTTTTCAAATATAAATTTCAGATTTTAATTAAATATATGCTACATTTATTTTCAAAGAATTTTTTATAATTTTTCTAATTTTTTTTATATTTTCATCATTATTGTCTTCAAAATATCTTTTTCATTTCATTTATTTTCATTATTGTCAACAACAATTTATCCTCACTCTACATGGTATTTCTTATATTGAGACCATCCACATTATTTCATTGGATGTTTTAAGATTGTTTTTGAAAAGGATAATATTTAAATTAAATTCATAAATATTTTTTCCCATTTAATATTTAATTTACTACTATTATTTAATAATTAATTTACCATAAATATACATACCATGAATCATTGATATGATTTTTTCCTAAAATTTATATCATCATTAAATGTTTTGTGTACATGAATATTATTTGATTAAATTGGGACATATTTATAAATCCTCATATTTTTCCCAATGAGGATATTTTACAGGGCACATTGTTAAGGAATTTCATCTATTATATGATATATGAGGAATTAATTGGAAATGTTCAACATGGGAGATGGATGATTGAAGATATCCCCTAGATGCATCAGTAGTCTTATGGGATGAATCTATGATTTATCCTAGGATAATGGATTATTCAACCAGTACGTTATAAACCTTCTTCTAAATGTTATTAATGTTAAAGGTACCATTTACCATGAATAAAATGGAATCAAATAATTATGAATTTCATACATTTGGATTCTACTATTAGTATCACTAATATTATTTATTTGTAATTCGATATGGATAGCTTTCTTTCTTAGTTAATTGAGTAAATGGAATTTGGTTTAGTTATTTCCAGTCCATATTGGTTATTACATATTTCGTTATTAGGATGGCATGTGTTTTCAGTTATTACCTTTCCATATTTTATATCCATTCATTTTATTGATTACATGGAATGTTAGTTGATTTATTAACCATTACATATTAACTATTCAATTTTATTAATTATTTATTCCACTAAAATTTACCCTTAATGTGAATTTTATCTTACCCCTCTTTTCTTCATTCCCAATGAATCAAAGAATTATACTTGAATGACCTTCAAGGATAACCAAAATAGATTATTTCTATTATCAAAATCACTATGTTGTAATGCATGTATTCATTTGTAATAATTAACTAGTGGGTATGAGTTGTTTCCAAATAATACTAAAATGTCCAGTCCTTTGTAACATAATATATATGTATATTATGACAATGTGATGGTATAAGATATTATCTCCGGAAATTCGATAGCTGGGTTGCTATAGTTTTATATAGAGCAGATTTAATAGGAAAATAAGAACTAGATTTTTAAAACATTGATTAGTGAACAAAACTTTGAGGTAGAAAATGAGGATAAATATATTATAATATCCTAGTGTTTTAGTTAAATAGAGATTGTGTGGTTTTTCATTGTAATTGATCTCAATCTGAATACAACAACTAGACCTAGTTTTGATTTAGAGGAACCTAAGGGTAACAATAGTAAAAACATTTTTCAGGCCCGGCTTGAGAAAAACCTAGTACATGAAAATAGTATTTACTATTCACCAAGTTTGAAACTCCCATACGGTATTCTAAGTATAATTAAGAAAAATTTACAAACTATTTTAGTTATTTTAATAGATAATGAAAATTAATTCCCTAGGTTAAACATTTGACCAAGGAAGGACTCAAGTAATGTGTTATTCTATAAAAAAGGACTCAAAGGAGTGAGTGACACCTGCATCTCTAGTAATGAGGTGGGGATAGGATTCAATCCTCAATTTCTAATAGAATGGTACAAACTATATGTCACACCTTTTGATCGTCATATATAATACATGAATTTATCTATGAAATATAATTTATTGGTTTTGTTTTAAAAACCATAGTTAAAAGGATAATTAGTTACTAAAATTATTTCATGGATGTCCATCATATTAATTTTGTAAATTATATTAATGTGGGTTTAAAAAAATATTACATTTATACTGGGTAAAAACAATCAAGTATGGTAGGGCCACGAGACCAGAACCCTTGACAAAAGGAAGATATGTGTTTAATTCCAACCACTGATATACCCAATGTCCTTGTTAATATGTTATTGTTTTGTTAAATAAAATTAAAAAAAAATAAATTTTAATGATAAACCAGTGTTATTACATTCCAGGTTCAGGGATTAATGTATTAACTATATTGACTATGGAGAATATTTAGTGACAAATACTAATAAATTTCTCTCTTTTATGGGTCTTATGTTCCACTAAATGTTTATTTAAGTACATCAAACATAGAAGTTAATTTTTGGATATACATTTCGTGACATGTTGGATGAATTGAAAATTGTTCGATGAAAATAAAAATGATAACATTTTTTATATAAAAATATATCTTGTTAGTATATTATAATTTTTTTCTAGTCAATAAAATAATTCATTAACATTAAGAAAAATGTATTTAAATAAAAAAATTATAATACCCCATTTTGTGTCGAATTGATGGACTTTTAAATCTTCATTGATTTATCACTTTATAGTCTTCAATATTCCATTATTAATTAATTTTTTTTGATTGATGAACTCAATTCCTCTATGAAAATATTTTTTATTTCCCTCCCAATCAATATCTTTAGTTACGAGTAACATTTTCCTACACACATACTTATTTTATATGTTAGTCCATATGGACATTTTGATTTTTATTATCTCTTATTATGATGATATTTTATTAAATCTTCTCATGATGTGGGATTTTAATAAATTAATTTTCATTTATAAAACCACATATTTTTTATATGATGATTAAATTTTAAGGATGTAATTTAATTAAGGTAGGGATAATATAACCCCTCAAAATTATAAAGTAAGAACATTGTATTCGATACTGTGTATGGAACACAACATCAATTTCATTAGTCCATAAAATATTTTGAGACACAAAAATATATATAATATTTCAAATAAAATAAATATATGATAAATCATGAAATGAACAAAATATTTTTTATCATGCATCTCTAAAAAAAGTATCGGCAATGGTTATTGTTACACACTAGACTGAGATTCAACAAATAATAATATATTATTAAAATATAATTATATAATATAATAAGACATAACCCATCAGTTAAATATGTGGTTATGAATAGTATTAAATAAATTATGAGAGTATGTATATTATATATCAAATAAATTTTTTATATTCTTCCAATATGTTTTATAGGAATATTATTTTAACAAACGTAATATAATAAATAAGGAAATCTTTTTTCTAAAGGTAATTTTACCACCTTTAAATGTAAATGATATTTTAAATATAAAATTTAGAATATTTATATATTTTAAATTCCAAAATAATAATATTTTAAAAATAAATATTTCAAAAATAATATATGTTGAGTTTCTTGTATTTTATTGTAAATCTACATTTTTTCTAAATAGTTAAAAGTTATAAATTTTGATTTAAAACAACATTTTAATATATTTAATTTATAAGGATAATGTTTAATTTTAATTAGTTTTAAAGACAATTTAAAACAATTTTATATAATGTAATCCAATATTGGTAGTTGGAATCAATTTCAATTTAAAAACGGATAAAAAAAGTTAGCGAACTTTTGAAAAAATTTAATTTAGAAACATGCATTGCCATCCCATTTATGGGATCAAATTTAAGTAATTTTTTTCCACCTATTTTATTATTATTTTGAAAAATGGTATTATAATTGTATGATGAAAATTTCTTAATTTCAAACACGATAAACATAATTTTTGAACGACAAAATTAGTTAATGTAAATTTTTTATTTACACTGATTAAGAAAAAAAATAAGCTGGATACAGAAATAAATCATTAACATAATGGAAAAAATGACATTGAAGCATTTATAACATTCATTTTATATTAATATTACATGACTAATCCCCCATGAAAATAATGTTGAAATTTATGGGTGTAAATTGAAATGGAATGATCATGGGTGGAATTCTATTTCACAAAATTTATAGGAATGTCACTCCTCCAATATAAAAAGACACTCATCTTCTAACTTATTCACACATATCAAGGACATTATAACCATATAAATCGAAGAAAATAATTTAAAAAATACCTCCCTCATTCTATAATCCTTAACTTATGACTAAATAAAACCAACTATCTGCTTTTTTTTATCCCAAATGGTGTCACTCAAAAACAAGGTAACATTCATCAATGACCCGATTCATTTTATTTCCATCTCCACCAAATGAACTCATCTCAATAAATTATTATATAATATAATGACTATACTAAAAAGAAATATATTTTCATTCAATGTTTTCAATTTAAACTTACACACACTTTCATCTCTTTGGTAACAGACTTACAATCAACTATATAACAAACTATTGCATCAAGAAATGATGATTTTTTTATTACATAACCACATATCATAGTGTAATTATGATGGAGAAAATATTTTTATATATTTAATATTATATTTATAAGGTCTTTATTCTTCTGGAATTATTATATTACTCATACATCCATGATGTCAATTTTGTGGGTATAAGTTAACATCGTTTGTGGAAGTGTGGGTTACCCCTTCCTCAAAGCGATGTGATTCCTTCATCGTATAAATGGAATGTATAAAGGAATGTTTTAATGAAAATATTTGACATATATGATATAATTATATTACATTAATTACAATTTACAAATACATATATAATTAATGTTTTATTCATTAAAATATGATAGGGAAATGGAAGTAGCATTTAAACATACATATAACCTATAGTCTCAATAAATGGTGCATTTAATTTTCTATATCCAAATATTATTTATTGATATAAATACATATATAATTTTTTTATTATATTTAAATCATGGATCAAATAATTTATATGACGAAATAATAATATAATTATATGGAAAAATATTTAATAAGTGAATGAATAATTGAAAAATCAGGCAATTAACATCAGAAATAGTAAAAATAATGAATAGTTGTTATTAAATTGGCCCAAATATATCCAAATATGTCCATATAAGATATTATAAATATTACTATGATTTTTATAAATCATTAACAAGTTAAAATATATTTTTTCTTAATTTAATGAATGATTATTTGAATTGAAACACAATGTTAGGGATTTTCATCTCACTTTCTATATTTGAGACATAAATATCATATTCATCACTTAATTTTTTTCAAGGTATATAAACTGCACCTTTTAGTATATAATGTGAAGAAATATTTCATCTTCATTTTACTGAAATGTAAAATTTTGGAAATTATTATTTTTTTGGGTTTTGGATTAATATGTTATCACAGTTTTAAGGGGATTCATCTCAATTTCCATTTATTGAGGCATACTTTATTATTTTGAACCTAATTTCTTAAAAATGGTGTAAATATTTCCACCTTGAATTGTAATATCATTATTCATTCATTATTAATGGATTTTTTTCAATTTGAATTATTTCTTTAATGTTTATTTAAATTAATTTCTATCATGTGGTAAATAATTTGATGAAAGGATTCCTTTTCATTAGGATATATTACCTCTTCATTATCGTTAATATTTTTAGATTATTCGTATTTTAAATTTAAACTATTTATATTTTTATTTGAGATTTTTTATATGTGGATTGACATTTTACACAAATATTATATTCACTTATTTATTCTCACATCAATGTCATTGTCTCGTTATGGGTTTAATTTTCATCCTCGTTTTTTCGAAATTGTTTACTATTAAATTTCAATTAATGGATGTTATTTGATTATTATTTTATAGATCCTTTCATTTTAATATCTAATGGTTATTCATGAAATGTTACATTTAATAGTATGATCTTTTCACTCTTTAGTATGGAAAATGTTTTAGAATATATTGTTAAAAGAGATGAAATTATTTCACTCATTAGTCAGAGAAAATGTTTTCTTCTAAATCCCATTTTTTATAATTTCTTCTAAAAAAATATTTTTATCCTTTCAAAAATGATTTATTAAATAACATTTTAACCATTTTTCTTTTAAATTTATATATTTATATGAAAAGGATATGACACAACATAAATTTCTATTACATTACATTTTATTTATTTCTGGATCTATTTTGGATGCAAGAATCAAACCGCCCTAAGAAAATCATCCCTTACTCTCCGGGTTCATTTATTTTTTTAGAAGTCTATAGACACTAGTAATCTTTTAATTATATTAAATATTTATAAGACAATATTATCAATTTAATATATTAAATTTTTTATTTATCTTTGTTTAATGTAGTTTTAGGTCACATGTCATCGCAAATAGAAGTGTGGTTGGATATTTATAAAAAATATGGTGGGAGCGTTGTTAATCACCCTAACAAATAAGATAGGGTATGAATACATTTTTCATTTGAATAACATATTATCAGTTGTCAATGTGAAAATATATATTGATAATTATATTGCAGAAATTTTATTTTTAGGTAAAAATTAAGGAACTATGGGATGTCAATCACGCACAGTCATAGTTAGTCTCATCAGATGACCCAGTTAGTAAATTTCAAGGGAATGCAAAACCTGGTCAAGTGAGTGGGATGAGTTTGGCACCCTAACCTTTTGAGGTATTTAACATGGAATTGGGTATTGAATGTACAACTACTCTTGGTTATAGTAGATATTCTTAGAGAGATTATATTTCTATGAAAAACATAGTTTAGGAACATAAGGCTCAAATATACTCTTTATAGAAAACATTGGTTTATTTATATTAGAAGATGACCAGATATTTCATCGGTGATATTTCATTGATGGCGGGTGGTGGGAATGTAAATCAAAAACTTTGACATCATTTAGTTTTTAAATATTTATTGTTTTTAAGATTAAATAGGAATATTAAAAATTATTTAATTTTATATATAATTATCTTATAGGTGTCGGTAGCAGGAAGGAACGATGGAGGTGGAGAGGGTCACAAGCCATATTCATCCTAGTCCGGTGATAACTTGTATTCTTCATATGCTAGAAAAATATGTAAATAGAGGGTTTTTTTCATGTATCATGTATCTTATATCACTTATAGCATAGAGTAATAGCCTATCATTTTTATGACCTATCATTTTCATGATTTCCCGTGATTGATAAAGGCAAGGGAATTTTTATGGCTTGGATACTCTGTAAGGTAGTAAGTCTAGAATTGGTGGAGTATGATGCCAGAGGAGTATGAATTAATCTCTATTTCATATAAAAGATGGAGATATTTAATTGTATCATTTGAGTTATGTTTGTATGTGTATATTTATATTTTGGAATATCTACTATGTTGTTTATTTGATTCATTTTATTCAAGTTGGAGACACAAGCCCCACAACCATGTCATTCAAGGATGGTGCCCACAAATGTTGGTTCAACCATTTCTGAAATTCGAATAATGAGAATAGTCACTTCTTACAAGAGATGCACTGCGTTGTGTTACCTAGATGGTAGGTGATATAATATTTTCAACACCCCATCAGAATAGAGAAGAATAATACATGGCTGATAATGGGGATCATATCGAGGGAGCCCTAAATTGTTTAGGTGAACATAAGGTGATTTTTGGGCAGACATCAAGGCTTTGGGAGCTGAACCACTATGTTCTTGGGAGTTTTTAGTGAGGCTATATATAATATAGACTTAACCCCATTATCAAGGTGATGTCCCTGAGGTTGATCATTGTTCAGGATGGGACAAAGATATAAGATTTTTGCATTACTTTGTATCCCATGAAATATATAATGTAGCCATATGTAGTTTTGAAAATCAGTGTGGTAGAGGACCATTATTAGAATAGAATGTCCTGTCAGGATATGGATATATTGTAATGATCATTACATATTAGTCCAAGATGTTCAATATTTGTCTAGGTAGATTAAATTATTATAGATCATCAGTTTGTGATGTGTATTTAAAAGGCTTACATCTCCGAGGTTGGTTCTATAAAGTGTAATGACATATATTTAGATATATGAAACATCCCTAGATGGGTGAGATGATATGATTTAGATTATTTGGTTATAAGTTCTATGTATAATGTTTTTTATAAAACATTGTTAGATTTTTTACTATTGAACATTGTTAGATAAATTAGATTATTCTATTATGTTCATTTCACATTGTTTTTTAGGAAGCTGCTATTAGGGATGTAAAATCTACAACATTTTTTTATTAATATATATTTTACAGTGTTATAAAATGATGCTAATTAAATATACCATATATAGTAGTGGTTTAATCCACCACTATAGGTTGATATTTTCATACAAGGGGATGTTTAAATCATTCTAAATAAATTCAGGTTATTGTTAAGTGGCAAAACTAGTGGTTTTAGCGGCATTTTTAATGTAAAAATAATGGACAAAATTAGCAGTATTTTTGAAAGCCACTAAATAAATTTATTTTTTTGACATGAATCCACTGCTAAAACAACCATAACTTCCACTAAATATGTTTACTACAACACTTTCCAGAAACCATAAAAAAATTTAAAAATCCATAATGTGTTGGATGCCGACACCTAATTTAGTAGTGGTTTTATGAAATCATTGTAGAATCATATAGTGGAGGTTTAAACCACCACCATATTAAGAAAAATCCACCACTAGGCGGTGGATTTATTATAGTGAATGTAATTTTATAACTTATTTACAATGAAAGAAAAATGTTCACTTTACCTTGTATCACCTGTATAAATTTAAATATCATCATTTCATTAAATCTTCCTCTCTAGAAGTAATGTGTTACTTTTTAAATTGAATTGTATTAAGAAAAATATAATTTTATCTTCAAAATTCTATTAAAAATTAAAATTATATTTTAGTTAAGAACGTTTTCAATGAGGCTTTTGATAGTATATCTATTCATTAATGACAAAAACCCTTTATCCTTACTCCATTGATGATATTTTTTATTTATAACATCATTATTATTCCTCTGTGTGGATTTTCAAAAGGGTAGTATTGGAATTTAAGTACATGATTCCTTTTTTTATACCCTTAAAATATCCAATTTATAATGATCATTGAAAAAAAAATTTCACCAAAATTTCCCTCTCATTTATCATGGATAAGATGATTTCATAAACCACATATCAATTTTACATGTAGTGTTTACATCAAGGTTGTATCAACCTGACACCAGAAATACCCATGCATGTGTATACTAAAATAAAATTACCATGATTACAAGGAATCAAATCCAAATGTATTGAATAGTTTAGTAGTCTTCATAAACAAGATATATAAATTATTCTTGTATTAAAATTTAATACACTAATTACAAAATATTATTTTTTTCTTCAGAGGATAAGAACATTATTCTATATAGTAAACCCATAGATGCCATCCACAAAATGATTCTTGGATTCCTAGGTAAATGGATAAAAATAAGGGAGAGCTCAAATGATCATTCAGTGTAATGAATAATTGATTAAATAATGGATTAATAATAACAATAAATATATAAAGGGTAATATCTGAAAATAAATTCTAATAAAATAATTAGATAAGGACAAAAAATATGGAAAGTTATGAATATGAAACACATTCCACTTAATCAATAAACTAAAAATGAAATCAATCTATAACTTTTTCGACACAAAACCATACAGACGAATAATAAATGAATATAAATAAATGAAATTCTTATTTATTGGATTCCCTTTTAGCTACATATATAGAATAATTACCCTGAAAACCACTCACAAGATGGTTTATAAAATGTTGGTTACAACCCAATTTGGTTTGACAAAAATTAACTATATTGTCATGACCTTTCATAATAACATTTATAACATATTGTTTACCAATATAAAGGGCTTTACAACATAATTTTGTCCCATGATACTTACAATTCATATAGGGGATTTCCCTAACTAGCCCCCAACCCATAGGGTATAATAAAAATAGTCCCAAACCCGTCTTTTGCTTGTACAATGAATTCATCATATTGAATAAGAAATTGTCCATCTAAACTATCTATATATAATTAAGGATAAAAATTTATCAATATTAAATTAAATAATAATATAAAATTCAACATAGAAACCATATGAAATATGGTATATCGTTTAGGAAATAATCATATCCATTAAAAATGATATGGATATTTAGGAGAAATTTAATGTAAAAAAGACTGAAGTAAATTGAATATTTCAAGGAGACCAAATGAAATCAGTTAAACTAATTTGAAAACAATAACTATCAAAACAAATCATAAACCATTATGAGGAGGAATAAAGATTAAATAAATTCATCATATCCAAATTCAATAAAAATAAATTTTTGTTGTCATTGATAAATATAAATAGAATAGAAACAACTTTTAAATACTTTTTGGATGAAAATAACATTATGTTTTAGAAAACATATTGAAAAAACCATTTAATTTTAAATCACTATTGAAAACATTTTCAAGAAATTTTATCCATTTAAATATGAAATTATGATTCATTGAAGTGAAAACATATAAATCCATAAATATTGCAAAAGTTAAAAGGAATATTTCTTTTTTTCATGGTAAAAAGGATTAATTTTTTTTTGTTATGAATGAGAAAATAATATTCCTTTGAAAACATTTATAAATTTTATAATGGTTAAAAATTTATGTACTAATTATTTTTTTAATGGTTTAAAAGTTTTTTTATAAAATAGAGTTTCTTATTATTAAATAACTGATCTGACTAAAGTGATAAATGTTGCCGTTTTTTTCATAAAAACATTTTTCAAAAACATTATGAGTACCAAAAAGTGAAAATTGGTACTAATAATTAAATAAAAGATCGAGAATAATTAGAAGATATAAAAATTAAAGTTATTATGGAACAAAGGTCATATATGTTTCTACCACTAAAATGAAATATCAATAAATTATTATTGAGGAAAATAATCATTAAGAATTCCAAAGAGTCTCATACCACTTTAGAAAATTAAAAATCTTAAGCCATATGAAAAAATATTATTAAATTAAATTTTTAAATACCATAAATATATAATATTTCTCATATAATATACAAAAATAGTTTTTATATACACCACACAAAATAAGTAAATGGTGAACATGATATTTATAACATTGATGTAAAAACTGAGATGAAAATCCATTACTATATTTGTAACATATGAATATGATGTCTCGAAAGTATTAATAATGAAATGAAACATTGATATACATTAATGATAAAACAATTAATGATATAATATATCAAAATATAATTATATACAACATATAATATTGAGTTGGTTCCTAATAAGAAATATATCAAAATTTAATGAACATTGAGACGAAATCCCTTACCTTCCATCTGATTTGTCTCGTGTGTCTCTATATTCCAGAATAAAAATATTATGTCAATTATTTAAATTATTGATATAAATTTAATTTTTTATCAAAAATTATTTTTCCTATATATTCATTTTTTAGATGACTGCTTAATTAATTATATTTATGTTAGGTGTTTTGATCAAATTTGGTTTATTTGAAAAAAAAATCTTTATAGGTCAACTATTGTCAATGGGGTCATTATATAACATATTCATAATAATAATAATGAAATAAATATGATATTTATACATCAATTAATCTTTTTAAACCAATCATTAAACATGGTTAAGAAAAATGAACTACTGTTACAATCAAAGAGACAATTGGTTGTATGTATGCCAGAGTTATGTACCCATTATCCACTGATTTCTATGGATAGAAGGAAAGTAACAGTTCATCATTCCAAAATGATCATTATATCAGAAATAAAATGTTATTTAATCATATATACTTAAACATATATTTCACATGATGCAAAATTAATCACATCATTTCAAGGTGGTGATAGTCCACACGTCTACAACAGACGTTATAAAATTTTATTATGTGAAAGGGTAATAAATAAAATTATTTATATTTTATTCATACAAACAAATTATATAATAAAGAGAACATATATTTTTTTACTCAACATTTTTTTAAATTTAAACCATTATTTTAACATTCTATTTTTTGTGTGAATGAATATCGTCGCCTTGATGGGGCGTTAATCCACACTTCCACAAAATATGTTATCATTTTTATATATATGGAATGTATAATGATATGTCTTATAAAATAATTAATGTATATTAATGAAATATTAAATATAATAAAAAAAATTGATTTTCCATTATAATTCACATTCATGAGATGTAGTAATGGAAAAAATAACAATAATCATTTCATGAGGTGATAGTTTTCTATAAGCATATATAATATTTTTGTTACCCATTAGATGGAAGTGTGTGTGGGTGTAGGTATAAATATTCTCATAAAAAAATTCTATTATATCTTGTATAATTCTTTTATATGAATAGAATAAGAATAGTTTCGGGGGGGGGGGGGGGAGGGGGTAATGTAAATAAAACTAAATAGCTTAAGGAATGTTGTTACCTCTTTATTTGGAAACTCCTTTTGCTTTGAATCAAACAGATTACTTATACTGAATTCTACATAAGGTGAGGCATATAGGATGAGGATATAGACGTTTATCATCTATTTTTGTAGATACGGGTTGAGCCAATGTGTCTTGATAGGTTTGTGTAATGGGGAAAATAATATTCCACATATTGTGGAGGAGTGGAACTCATCTATATTTTGGAAAAGGGAATTCCACCCTAGTTTTTCCATTGTATATGGAACCTATAATTGAAAAAATAATATACATGGGAAGATAATGTTTATATATGGCAAAAAATGACTCCTGGACACATGTATATGTCATTTTATCCCTCATGATTCAAGTTTAGTCCCATGTTATGAATAATTTCACCATAATCATTGTCATTAATTTTAAATATATTAAAATTTTTTTTTGGAAAAAATGAGTTGAACGTATCTAAAATTATAAATTATTCTAATTTAAAATTTTGAATAAACTTTTCAAAATTAACATCACAGAATTTCCATAAATTAATTTAAATTTAGTAACCTAAACTGGATTACAATGATTTTTTTAAAGTAAAACTTTTGAATGTTTTTTGAAAGTCAATATCAATGTGAAAATAATTTTGGTGTCCTAAATTATATTTATTAAAAAAATATATAATTTAACATAAAAACCAATTACAAAATAATTTTTCCATTTAAATAAATTAAATGAAAAAGTAATTTCTAATTAATTTTTAGTATTTTTCATTATTTATTACCAAAATAAAACTGTATTGAAAAATATATAATATTAACCATAATCCAATTTTTATGTTTATCGTTCAAGTATTAAGTTTATTTTAAAATATAATATTTATAAAAATCACAATTTTTTTAAAAATAGGTTCTCTATTAAATGGTGGGAAAAGTGACTTAATAAAAATATATTAGTTTATGCATAAAACTTGGTTGTCCTTATGTAATGTATACAAAATCTATGGAAAGAATATCAAAAATATTTTATTCAATATATAATATATATTTTTCATTAATATCATTTAGTAATTTTATTTTATTTAATTTATTATTATAAACATCTTTGTGAGAAAAAAAAATCTCTAAAAAATATTCCTTTTAAATTAACATCATTCTTATTTCATTTCTATTTAATATTTAATCAATTAATAAATTATTTATTATTGTAAACCATAGATTTTAATAATTCAGTTCACTTTATTCATAGATGAAAATTTAATGACTAGGATATATATTGTTATATAAAATAATAATAATTTAATAATATATATTTTTCTCGGTAAAAATCAGTATTTCTTGTCATGAAGTATAAGGCCCCAGCCTTAAACCTTACTTAAACTTGAGTTATTACAAGATTACACATTGAGGATCTTTTCAGGTTTAGAGTTTTAGAGAATTAGATCATGAAACTTGCATTACATTCCATATTTAAACAAGGTGGTTACATAAAAGACAATATTTATTCTTCCCATCAATGGAAACCTATTTAAAATAAAACACGGATTCTTTCTTGACACATCCTTGACACTATCGTCACATCATGTACCTTTCCCTTGACCTGGGAAAAGCATTTTAAAAACTTGGGATGAGCATAAAAAGCTCAGTAAGGGTTATAAAAATATGGAAAGGAAACATGAGTTCATATATACATAAGAATTAAATCATACTTTACCCATAAAACATAGGCATATCAAATCATGAATAAATAATAGAAAACATAAGACATAAAGGTAACTTGAGGCATTCATAACATTCTTACGTAGGGAGTAACCCTCTTGGTTACGTTTGGAATACCCATCACAGTATATTCCCTAAATCTCTTCGGAGAAACCTTAACGTTTCACTCCTTTGCGTTACCCAATGCATTAGAGAGCTATATTGGGCTCACCCGCCCTTAGTTTATCACGAAACCACCCATTCTTCATAACAATGCCCAAGAACCATAACATAATCGTATCACATAAACATGAATAAAGGAAACATAACATTTCCACATTTCAATCACAATATAACATTTTAGGATATTGAAATAATGAATCCATTCAAAAAGAAACAATTTCCAAAACCATTTAAAACATTTAATAAAGAGATTTTTGATTCAAAGTGTCACATACCACCTTGAAGCTTTTAACATTTTAAACCATTAATATCCATATAAATAAATCCTTAAAACCATTTTGAAAACATAGATATTAATAAGAACAAATAATTAAAACATTTAAAATGATATTTTGGTTAAAGGGGTTTTACCAAAATTAGAGACACTTGAATACAATAATCGAGGAATAACATTTAGTTAGAACTTTATAATACCATGAGAATAAAAGGATTAATGATATAATACTCTAAAGGATAGTATATACACCATATAAGAGTGAATTGGTGCATAACAACAATGAACCCTCAATAGAAATGTCAAATGTGATGAAATCCCTTATAAAGAAGGTATCCTTAAATTAAGGACAAATCAATCTCAAAAGTATGTGTGAAAAATATAAATACACCCAATATAAGTGTATATTAAGTGTAAAACAATAAAAGGTCATTCACACATATTCAATGGATGACATATTCAATGACTACATGTTGAACCCAAAGAAATCGAAATTGGGTTAAAAAGTTCCCTTGACAGCCTAACGACATCACATCAAAAAGAGTTGACGAGAGATAAAAAGTGTATCTCATCACTTTGACATAAAATTTACATCAATAAGGATATATGAGAACATATCCCAACATAACAATATGTAAATTAAAAGACCCAACAAAAGAAGTCTTTTAAAAAAGAGGAGGGTGAAAGGTTCCCTTACCGACTTGGGTATCTTTCAAAACATACACCCCATGAAAGAAGGACAATAAATCATTGATGTAAATACTCATAAAGAAAAGTATATTACACAAAGTGTAGAATAATGGAAGTACATACACCACTCAAAGAAATTGTGGAAAATGTAGCATAAATCTCATGGGAATAAATGTGAGATGAAAAATCCCTTACGAAAACTCGGCATCCTAACGACGCCACATAGAACTTCAAAAAATGGATTGATGAGATCAAATAGGGTATCTCATCACATTACAACAAAATGTACAGAAAGAGGAATATGAAAAAACATCCCCCATCATAACAAATAGGAGCTTAAAATAAGTGACATAAAGGGGAGTACTTAAAGAGAAAGAGAGAGGTTAGATCTCTTACGAAAGTTCGGCAGCCTAACGGCGCCACTCAAAACTTCCAAAATAGATTGATGAGATAGAATAGGGTCTCTCATCACATGAACATAAAAATTACAGTAAGTGTAATATAAAATATCATCCCAATAACAAGAAAGATGAGCTTTAAAAGGAAAGACATAAAAGTTCGTACTTAAAAAGAAAGAGAGGAGTAGGATCCCTTACCTCGGGTCCGACTTGACACGATTGTTCTTTAATATACTGAATAATAAACTTGAGTTAATTTCTAATTCCTTAAGAACCATTTTTCAAGTTCATTATTACTTTTATACCACTTATTACCATGTCATAAACATTATGTAATCATTTAAGTTAATAATATTTGTTTTGCCGATATTTGGTTCTTAAGTCAAAAGTGGTCTTCTTACAATTACATGTTGTTTGTGTGGCCAAATGTTTATTATATAAAGAATTGTATTCATTATTTAGATATCATATATGTCATATATATCCAGTACATGCATGCATTTATAACATTACATAATCATTTAGAGGTAAGAAATGAAATGCACCGTTCATGGAGACGGTAAGCCGTACGTACGCATGAACGCTACTTTCATTTCTATTTCGTATTTTATAGAATGGAATAATAATGATATAAAGTTATATTATAATTCCAGTATAATATCATATATAATATCATATTTTCATCCTTTATACATCCCACATATGTTATTTAACGAATCAAATCATTTTGAGGGGGCGGTAGTCCGCACTTCCTTAAATGAAGATATCGCGTATACCCATAATGAAAGCCATAAAGGTAAGACAAAAATGAAAAATACAGAAGCATAAATAAAACATAAACATATTATATATCATATATAAAAATAGTGACATCATAATGGCCACCTTTGAAGGTGTTAAATGAGTATTGAACAATCATCGTTTCGGGAGGCAGAATTTCACCATCCACGGAAACCGTATGTTCTTTAACCATTTGATGTAGTTTTGTGAGAGTGTAGCTCGAATAAATCTTATAACAACATCCTAGTATATAGAAGATACTGGTGTTGTTACAAAATAAGTAAATAAAAAGAGTTTAGGAGGTTGGAGAAGCAAAATAAAACAAATGAACATGAGAGAATGAATTACCTTTAAAAGTGTAACTCCTTTTGATTTGAGCCTAAAGGCTTCCTTTGAAAGGATTATGCCCAATGGGAATCATCTATGATGAGGAGAGGGATGTGGAGAGAGTAAATGGGCAGGGGTTGGCCGAGCCAAAGGCTTGAGGAGTGTGTTAAATGAGGTAGAGATGGGGGCCTTTTATAAGAGAGAGGAGTGGTACTTTTGGAAAGTAAAGAAATATTACTTTATTTGAAAATGTGTTTCGGTTTTAAAAGGTCCCACATTGATATAATTAGTGGATAAGGTGATAAGTCTTTTAAATCCACTCATAAAATAAGTTTTGGACATGTGTAGTTCATAGATTTTACATTATCTTTCCATTTTATTTAAATCGTCAAATAATGATGTCATCGCGACATCATTATTATGTCATAAATAATTTAATTTATTTAATGTCTAAAAATTATAAAAAAAATACTATGATGTATGAAATCTTTTTAGATTTCCAATGAATATTTATAATCAAAAGGATGACTTGTATAACCCCACTTAAAAATTGTTTTAGTAAAACATATCATGTTTGTGTCAATTTTACTTTTACATTAAATAAAATGTTGTTTATGTCATTTCCCAACCAAAGTGGATCCATGGGGTCCCCAAGTTGACCCATGTCTTTTCTTGGTCGGCCATGACACAACCAATAAGGTTGGTACATGTGTCTAGGTCATTTCATATCATTAAAGCATTATTTATACCTTAAACTACACTAATTACCACTAATCGCGATTAAAAACTTAATAAGTTACTATTCACCAAAAAATTATTTTAATCTCATTGAACCACATTTTACTTATTAATGACAACCATGTATGTAGGAATTTCAAAATTCAATACACAATAGTGGTAAACTTTCATTTAACTGAAAAATCAGTTTGCTTGATTACCACTTAGTGGTTTCACTATTCATCAATAATTGAAGTTTTTCAGAAAATTACCAAAAATTCACCCTAAGATATATTTGATATTACGAATTCAAAAATGAAGTCTATTTTACAAAATTCAAAACATATAAGTCAAATTAATTAATTTAATAATTAATTCCCGCTGTCAGAGCAAATAGCGTGTTTTTATGAAACAATAAGTATCAAAAGATTGACACTGGTTTAAGTCTGATTTCAAAGTGAAATTGATTCCAACGACCACTATTGGATTTAATGGTAAAAATACTTTCTAATTTCACTTTAAAACCAATTCAAAATATAATCTAATCATATAAATAAATTAGATTAAAAAGTGGTTTTGAATTAAAATACAACATTTTACACTATTAATTAAAAAAATGAACTTTATCGGAAAGATACCAAAAATTTACACAAAGTAAATTTTGATGTCCCGATTCTTAATAAGAGTTTTATTTGGTCCAAAATAATGTTTAAGAGTGAACAAAACTATATTTAATGATGGTTCTCCATCAAAAGGTGATAAGTGAACCTTTAGTGAAAACTAGGGCACATACGCCTAAAATTGAATTCTTTCCATATTTTAAGCCTTTATCTTTTATTGTATAAATGTAAAAACATTTAAAAAACATATATAATCATATTTTAGTTACTTCTATCCATTCCCGCCAATACAACGGCTACATGTCAACTATCATTTAAATAATATTATTTTATTATTAGAGTGCAACGTAAGATTCCCAAGAAACTCGTTGTTGCGTGTTGGGTACGCCATCGAGCATAGCGTCCCCTTTAAAGTCATATTAATATTTTATTCACAAATATGGATAAATATGAAAATTTCATATTCATTATTTACCTGGGGTGTTACATCCTTCCCCCCTTTTGGGAATTGCGTCCTCGCAATTTTAAAATTGCGCTTGGAAACATCCTTGAAAGTCCCACATCGGAACAAAAGTCGGTAAAACAAACACTTTAAAATAAAGAAAGATAAGTACAAAGGTCACTCGAGTTAACCCATACTAGGATTCCAAGTATGAAAATATGGACATGGAGGAAAAAACAAAGGGTCATGTTCTGATGGAGAGTGATAGAAAACATGTTTAGGAGAAAGTTAACCACGAGAAAATCACAAACTTGTGATGGGTTAGACGGTCTTCGATTCCCCAGTAGGAAACGTTAATAGACAACATTTTTGTTTTAAGTTACTTTTTATTGAGGAATTTATTCATAAGGAAACATAATCACTTATCATATTGACTTTCAACCTTTATTAGATTCCTTACACAAACTCATATTTTCTCCAAAAGACGAGTATTTAGGAAGACTTGTTCACATTAAGAGTACTATAATCAACTTCTAGAGAATCACCTAATCCACAAAATAGAACTATATACTTCCCATGTCTTTAGACATTAACCAAAACCAAAACCAAAAAGTCAAGTACAAGATCAGATAATCCAGAAATGGATAACCCTTTATAAAAAGAAAATCTATTCTTAATCTCCAAAATTTGTCCAACAAAACCCAAAGTTCAACGAGGACCATTCTATAATCAATTTGTCCATAAAATTCTTCAAAGTAAATAAATATAAGATTGAAACCCAAATATTTTAAGGATTTAGTTGCATAGTCTTCCAAGATAAATCGTAACATTTATCTCCAAACAATATCAGTTGCTCCTAAAGTCTCGTTTTGAAAAGTAATTAACCTAATCACATATCCTCCATGATAGGTTAATAATTTTCATAAATAACCCAAAATAAACTTACTCTTAATTCATAAAATCATATAACTAGAATGAATCAGTCAAACTAACCAGGGACTTCACGTAGTCCAGTGGTAGGTGACAAATACCAGTCGCACATTGGTTGTGGGTTCGATTCCCGCAGCTTTGTCCGACGCGACGGGATGTCACATGGTCTACGTGTTGTCCTTTTTCCAAAACTATATAATTCTTAAAACATTCCCCAAAATGAGATAAAATCTTCAAGAATAATCATAACATATTTTAACCTCAAGTTTATCTCATTCCTTTCATTTTCCATCATATCATAGAGTAACCCATAATTACCTAAAAATTAAGTATCATATAAACCCTAATGGTTACCTTAATAATTATTACCTGAATTTCCACATCGAATTGGCCATCTCGTACCTGATGCATTAGAGAACTCACCATGGTTGAAGTGGTTGATCATGACTCCTTGATATTTGGTTTAGAACAACCACGAGTTTCCTCATTGAATCCTCCATTTTATCTAGTATCTTAATCAGAGAAGCACCACAGTTTCCTTCAAACCTGTTGTCTCTTTGGTGCCTGCTAGATCCATCTATTCACTAAAAATAGAAATGTCAGTGTGAGTATATCAACAAAACCATCATGTACTAATGAGTAAGATAGACAATAAGATATACTTACTCATTCAGTTTATTTAAAACTAAGACTCTTTCTGAAATCCTAACCATTATGGTAATGTCACTTATGCTTAAAGAATACCCTAACCTCTAAAGTTATCTAAACCGACCTTTGATACCAACTATAATGCCCCAGCCTTAAACCTTACTTAAACTTGAGTTATTACAAGATTACACATTGAGGATCTTTTCAGGTTTATATTTTTAGAGAATTAGATCATGAAACTTGCATTACATTCCACATTTAAACAAGGTGGTTACATAAAAGACAATATTCATTCTTCCCATCAATGGAAACCTATTTAAAATAAAACACGGTTTCTTTCTTAACACATCCTTGACACTATCGTCACATCATATACCTTTCCCTTGACCTGTGAAAAGCATTTCAAAAACTTGGGATGAGCATAAAAAGCTCAGTAAGGGTTATAAAAATATGTAAAGGAAACATGAGTTCATATATACATAAGAATTAAATCATACTTTACCCATAAAACATAGGCATATCAAATCATGAATAAATCATAGAAAACATAAGACATAAAGGTAACTTGAGGCATTCATAACATTCTTACGTAGGGAGTAACCCTCTTGGTTACGTTTGGAATACCCATCACAGTATATTCCCTAAATCTCTTCGGAGAAACCTTAACGTTTCACTCCTTCACGTTACCCAATGCATTGGAGAGCTATATCGGGCTCACCCGCCCTTAGTTTATCACGGAACCACCCGTTCTTCATAACAATGCCCAAGAACCATAACATAATCGTATCACATAAACATGAATAAAGGAAACATAACATTTCCACATTTCAATCACAATATAACATTTTAGGATATTGAAATAATGAATCCATTCAAAAAAAAACCATTTCCAAAACCATTTAAAACATTTAATAAAGAGATTTTTGATTCAAAGTGTCCCATACCACCTTGAAGCTTTTAACATTTTAAACCATTAATATCAATATAAATAAATCCTTAAAACCATTTTGAAAATGTGGATATTAATAAGAACAAATAATTAAAACATTTAAAACGATATTTTGGTTAAAGGGGTTTTACCAAAATTAGAGACACTTGAATACAATAATTGAGGAATAACATTTAGTTAGAACATTATAATATCATGAGAATAAAAGTATTCATGATATAATACTGTAAAGGACAGTATATACACCATATAAGAGTGAATTGGTGTATAACAACAATGAACCCTCAATAGAAATGTCAAATGTGATGAAATCCCTTATAAAGAAGGTATCCTTAAATTAAGGACAAATCAATCTCAAAAGTATGTGCGACAAATATAAATACACCCAATATAAGTTTATATTAAGTGTAAAACAATAAAAGGTCATTCACACATATTCATTGGATGACATATTCAATGACTACATGTTGAACCCAAAGAAATCGAAATTGGGTTAAAAAGTTCCCTTGACAGCCTAACGACATCACATCAAAAAGAGTTGACGAGAGATAAAAAGTGTATCTCATCACTTGGAAATAAAATTTACATCAATAAGGATATATGAGAACATATCCCAACATAACAATATGTAAATTAAAAGACCCAACAAAAGAAGTCTTTTAAAAAAGAGGAGGGTGAAAGGTTCCCTTACCGACTTGGGTATCTTTCAAAACATACACCCCATGAAAGAAGGACAATAAATCATTGATGTAAATACTCATAAAGGAAATTATATTACACAAAGTGTAGAATAATGGAAGTACATACACCACTCAAAGAAATTGTGGCAAATGTAGCATAAATCTCATGGGAATAAATGTGAGATGAAAAATCCCTTACGAAAACTCGGCATCCTAACGGCGCCACATAGAACTTCAAAAAATGGATTGATGAGATAAAATAGGGTATCTCATCACATTACAAAAAAATGTATAGAAATAGGAATATGAAATAACATCCCCCATCATAACAAATAGGAGCTTAAAAGAAGTGACATAAAGGGGAGTACTTAAAGAGAAAGAGAGATGTTAGATCTCTTACGAAAGTTCGGCAGCCTAACGGCGCCACTCAAAACTTCCAAAATAGATTGATGAGAGAGAATAGGGTCTCTCATCACATGAACATAAAAATTACAGTAAGTGTAATATAAAAGATCATCCCAATAACAAGAAAGATGAGCTTTAAAAGGAAGGACATAAAAGTGCGTACTTAAAAAGAAAGAGAGGAGTAGGATCCCTTACCTCGGGTCCGACTTGGCTCGATCGTTCTTTAATCTCCTGAATAATAAACTTGAGTTAATTTCTAATTCCTTAAGAACCATTTTTCAAGTTCATTATTACTTTTATAACACTTATTACCATGTCATAAACATTATGTAATCATTTAAGTTAATAATATTTGTTTTGCCGATATTTGGTTCTTAAGTCGAAAGTGGTCTTCTTACAATTACATGTTGTTCGTGTGGACAAATGTTTATTATATCCAGAATTGTATTCATTATGTAGATATCATATATGTCATATATATCCAGTACATTCATACATTTATAACATTACATAATCATTATAGGTACGAAATGAAATGCACCGTTCATGGAGACGGTAAGCCGTACGTACGCATGAACGCTATTTTCATTTCTATTTCATATTTTATAGAATGGAATAATAATGATATAAAGGTATATTATAATTACAGTATAATATCATATATAATATCATATTTCCATCCTTTATACATCCCACATATGGTATTTAATGAATCAAATCACTTTGAGGGGGCGGTAGTCCGCACTTCCTTAAATGAAGATATCGCGTATACCCATAATGGAAGCCATAAAGGTAAGACAAAAATGAAAAATACAGAAGCATAAATAAAACATAAACATATTATATATCATATATAAAAATAGTGACATCATAATGGCCACCTTTGAAGGTGTTAAATGAGTATTGAACAATCATCGTTTCGGGAGTCAGAATTTCACCATCCACGGAAACCGTATGTTCTTTAACCATTTGCTGTAGTTGTGTGAGAGTGTAGCTCGAATAAATCTTATAAAAAAATCCTAGTATATTGAAGATACTGGTGTTGTTACAAAATAAGTAAATAAAAAGAGTTTAGGGGGTTGGAGAAGCAAAATAAAACAAATGAACATGAGAGAATGAATTACCTTTAAAAGTGTAACTCCTTTTGATTTGAGCCTAAAGGCTTCCTTTGAAAGGATTATGCCCAAAGGGAATACTCTAGGATGAGGAGAGGGATGTGGATAGAGTACATGGTCAGGGGTTGGCCGAGCCAAAGGCTTGAGGAGTGTGTTAAATGAGGTAGAGATGGGGGCCTTTTATAAGAGGAGAGGAGGGGTACTTTTGGAAAGTAAAGAAATATTACTTTATTTGAAAATGTGTTTCGGTTTTAAAAGGTCCCACATTGATATAATTCGTGGATAAGGTGATAAGGCTTCTAAATCCACTCATCAAATAAGTTTTGGACATGTGTAGTTCCTAGATTTTACATTATCTTTCCATTTTATTTAAATCGTCAAATAATGATGTCATCACTGCATCATTATTATGTCATAAATAATTTAATTTATTTAATGTCTAAAAATTATAAAAAAAATACTATGATGTAGGAAATATTTTTAGCTTTCCAATTAATATTTATAATCAAAAGTATGACTTGTATAACCCACTTAAAAATTGGTTTAGTAAAACATATCATGTTTGTGTCAATTTTACTTTTACATTAAATAAAATGTTATTTATGTCATTTCCCAACCAAAGTGGATCCATGGGGTCCTCAAGTTGACCCATGGCTTGTCTTGGTCGGCCATGACACAACCGATAAGTTTGGGACATGTGTCTAGGTCATTTCATATCATTAAAGCATTATTTATACCTTAAACTATACTAATTACCACTAATCGCGATTAAAAACTTAATAAGTTACTATTCACCAAAAAATTATTTTAATCTCATCGAACCACATTTTACTTCTTAATGACAACCATGTATGTTGGATTTTCAAAATTCAATACACATTAGTGGTAAATTTTCATTTAACTGAAAAATCAGTTTGCTTGATTACCACTTAGTGGTTTCACTATTCATCAAAAATTGAAGTTTTTCAGAAAATTACCAAAAATTCACCCTAAGCTATATTTGATATTACGAATTCAAAAATGAAGTCTATTTTACAAAATTCAAAACATATAAGTCACATTAATTAATTTAATAATTAATTCCCGCTGTCAGAGCAAATAGCGTGTTTTTATGAAACAATAAGTATCAAAAGATTGACACTGGTTTAAGTCTGATTTCAAAGTGAAATTGATTCCAACGACCACTATTGGATTTAATGGTAAAAATATTTTCTAATTTTACTTTAAAACCAATTCAAAATATAATCTAATCATATAAATAAATTAGATTAAAAAGTGGTTTTGAATTAAAATACAACATTTTACACTATTCATTAAAAAAATGAACTTTATCGGAAAGATACCAAAAATTTACACAAAGTAAATTTTGATGTCCCGATTCTTAATAAGAGTTTTATTTGGTCCAAAAAAATGTTTAAGAGTGAACAAAACTATATTTAATGACGGTTCTCCATCAAAAGGTGATAAGTGAACCTTTAGTGAAAACTAGGGCATATACGCCTAAAATTGAATTCTTTCCATATTTTAAGCCTTTATCTTTTATTATATAAATGTAAAAACATTTAAAAAACATATATAATAATATTTTAGTTATTTCTATCCATTCCCACCCATACAACAGCTACATGTTAACTATCATTTGAAATAATATTATTTTATTATTAGAGTGCAACGTAAGATTCCCAAGAAACTCGTTGTTGCGTGTTGGGTACGCCATCGAGCATAGCGTCCCCTTTAAAGTAATATTAATATTTTATTCACAAATATGGATAAATATGAAAATTTCATATTCATTATTTACCTGGGGTGTTACATGCAGCCTTTCAAGAAACATATTATTGAGTGTGATATACACCAAAAAAGTGTTCGATGTATTGAAATTTATAAAATATATCCGATTTATTTATAATTGTATATGTACTATAAATTATCTGAATATTATATTCCCTTATGTGTTTTGTTGTGCATGTGACACATGATTTAAATTCAATGTTCCTACATTGGATTTTTGAGGCATTATATCATCCCCACATTAATTATACTTTTTCATCAAAATTTAAACTCATTCTTGGTGATATTTTTTTTAATTTCTTATGTTGGAAATCCCACATCATGAGAAGGGTTCTGAAGAAACCCTCTGAAAAAGAGAAAATGGGTTGTTCAAAGGTTGCATGGAATAACATATAATTATATCTCTAAGTAGAAGAACAGAAGAGGAGAGTATAGATACGTACATGGTGGAAAAGTGTAAATATTAATTGGGAGTGATTAGGGTAATCAATAAAAAAATTAATAAATAAATATAAATTTGGGGTTCTCAAATCCATAAATCGTGGATTATTTTGAAGACCATCATCTCAACAAAAATCAAGTCATTATAGCTTTATTTTTTGAATATAATTTTTCTTATGTTGAGAAGTTCATTTACTACAAAAGTATATAAATAAATTTATAGAACAAATATGTTTTAATTTCATATGAACAATTGCTTGTTATGATTTTGATTTGATCAAATTATAATTCCTACATTAAATTATGAAATTTTTATCCTATAATGAACCCCCTTTGTATGGAATAAATTTTTCTTTTATAGGATTATAAAAGAAACCATTATAAATGTCTCTATCTGTTATCACAAGCCAATATGGTTAAAAAATAAATATCTAAAACTAAAAAGATAATAAATATATGGTCATCATTAATATTTGTTCGTGAAATTGTTTTACTAAAAAAATGAAATTTTAGTAACGATATTGGGTAGATTAGTAGTTGGAGTTAAACCCTTATTGTTCTTAGGTTATGGGTTATTGACCTGTGGCCTTTCTTATCAAGATTTTTTATCCGAAGATATATATTATTTCCTTTTCTAAAACCATATTCTTTTATTTTTCAAAATAAATATGATATACATCATTAAAACAAGCCTAACCACTAAATAACCTTCTAACAATGGTTTTAAAATCAAACTCAATACATAAATAATTTATCCATTTATTTCAACATAGGTTATTACATGTTTTGGATTTTATTCTATAAATGGTGGTATTTCCTATAACCAAAAAACCATAGTATGATAATCCACTATCAAATTAGAAAAAAATACCATAAAATCAGTTTTTTGATTTCTGAATCATGAAACAATATTTTCAATCTAAAACAACATGTGTTTAACATAAGCTATTAATTATTAAAATAATTCATAATTGTTTACAATGAAAATGTGAATTATTCTCTGCATATCCCTTGGAGGTATCAATATTGGTGCTTAGTAAGGCCTGTTGTCATATACCAGGATATAGAAAGTTAGGCCTGACAGACCATGTTAATGTTTTTAAACCTAGGTCCATATGTGTTAGAACCACTACCACTTATAGTTTCTAGATAGAGATATATTTTTAGAAGATCCACAGAATCTCAATATAATAAAAAATTTAGTATGGTGTTCTTTACTTATCATTAAATTATACATTAGGGTTATGTATTCTGATATATGTTTTCCGAAATCTTGTTCCTAATTTTGTTACTAAACATAATTTTATCCCACTGTATAAACTAAACCATGAAATCATGGGGATAGATTCTACTGCTATTACATTGGATTGATTTCTAGGAATCAAATCTTGATGGACCTAATAGATAATTAGTATTGGAAAAATAGACACATAAATGACTCTTTTATTAAAAATTAATACTCTAATTACAACATATTTTTTATATTTTGATTATAGTAACATTGTTACATCTTGTAAATCCTTATATAACATTCATATTGTGATTCTTGGATTTTTGGGAAAAGGAAAAAAAATTAGTGTCAGCTCAAATTCTTAGAAATTGAAAATTATACCAGAATAAATAAAGATTCAACGAGAACAATCAATATGATAAGGTAGTAACTAAAAAAACATGTCAATAAATTATCTACACAAGGAAAAATAAATATGGAAATGTATGAAAATAATAAACAATATACTTAATCAATGAACTAAAAATAAAATGCATCAACTTATATGACGATGAAAAATCACACAGATAAATAATAATTGAATCTAAATGAATAGAATTCTTAATTCTTTATATTCGGGTTCCTTAGTTACTTGTAACCATTATCGTTAATAAATTTCATTAGATTTTCTAAATCTTAATATTTACCAAATAGTTTAGTTTTTTTAATTTTTACTATACTATCAAGACCTTTTAAAAAATAATTATAACATAACAAATTTATACATAATGGGTTAATCCAACAAATTTTTTCCATATGAAACTACATATGTATTGAGGTACTTTCATAAACCATTCACTAAACCTTAGGGATTACATTAAATAATCCCCAACCCGTGTCATACATATACAATGCATCCAGCATATCGAATATAGAATATTACTTATCAAATAATTATATTAAAGAATGTATATTGATTGATCATTAATTACAAAAATAATCATATAAATTTCAAAGTGAACATCGCATGAAAAATGGTATATGGTTTATTTAATAATAACATCCATAAACAATGACATGGATATTTAGAGTAAATTCCTTATATAATGACTATAAGAAATTGTATATTTCAAGGGGACTCAATTGAATCATGGAAGTTAATGTGAACACTATCTATGGCCAAAAAAACAAAAACCATCCATGTGAGGAATAAGGATGGTATTAATACAACATATCCCAATTAGAGTAAAATAAAGGTTTTTTGTTAAATATGAATATAAATAATATAAAATGTTATTTTAAAATCGTTATTGAGGAAAATATCACTTTTTTGAAGAACCATTTGAAAAACCATTTCATTAAATATATATTTTTTTAAGAAATATTGTTTAAAAAGTATACTTTTAAACATTAAATGGAATATTTAAAGAAATAACTACATCAAAATTTATACCTATTGTATGTGGTAAAAATGATATTCTTTTTTTTGGTAAAAGCGATAGAGAAATGGATTGTTTGGAAATAGAAAATAGGATAACTTTTAAAACAATAATTGATGAAAAATGGGTAAACAAGAATATAATATAATTTTTGTATTTTTTTTTAAAAAAATTAAATCATCTTTAGAAAATATGGATTCTAAAATAAAATAGTTTCTCTGACTAATGAGAGAAATGAAGTCAGGTTTTTATTAAAAATAATAAAACACATTGAGTTTTATAGAGTGGAAAAATGATAATATCAATTGAAAAATTTAATTTATACCCACAGGATAGGATACTAATTGGGATTATATACCAATGATCACATAATTTCCCTGAATAGATATAAATTTTCAAAAAAATACTTTCTAAGAAAGTAGTAATTAAACATTCCAAAGAGACACAATCCAATTTGAAACATTTTATGTCATAATCATTGTAATGTAATAATATTATATGATAGTTATAAAAATCATTAAGTTAAAATAATTCATGATATAATATATCAAAATGGGTAGTAGATACACCACATAGAAGATATAAATGGTTAACATTTTATATATCTCACGAATGTAAATAGTGGCATAAAAATATCTTACTATTGTGGTAACATGTGAATTCGAAGTTTTAGAAGTATTAATTATCAAATGAAACGTTTAAATACAATTAAGATAAAATAATTAATTATATTATATATCAATATTTCATTATATTCCCCATATAAAATTTAATTGGTGTATTTCAACAAATAAGTCTCAATGGAAAAAAATGAGAGAAATTCCCATACCTTCGGTTTGATTTTTATCATGTGTCATTATATTACCGAATAACAGACATAAGGTATTTATTTAATTTAATTATAAAAATTTTAATTTTTATCATAAGATTAATTTCATTAATTAACAAGTTTTATACCACTTTATAATCAATTATGATTTTGTTGGGTGTTTTGACCAAATGCGATTTATGTGTCAAAAAAACATTTATAGGTTAACTATGATATAATGGTTCATTATATATCATATTAAAAATAATAATAATTTAATAATTATAATATTTATACATCAATTAAACTTTTAAGCTATTAAATAATTTTCTTTAGGAAAATTGAAGTAATGTTACAATCATGGATCCAGTTGGTCGTACTTACGCATGTATAACATTACCATTTTTAAATGATCCTTATAGAATGAATGTTAGTATTAATATATCATTCTTGAAGTTTAATTATATCATATATAAAATTTATTTATCATATATATATGTATATATTGTTTCAATGTTTTAAAGAGAATCATGTCATGTCGAGGAGGTGGTAGTCCTCACATCCACGACCGACGTTATCACTTTTTAGTGTGGTCAATGGAAATAAAAAAATAATATATATTATATTTATATATAGATAATTATGTCACAAATATCATGAGTATTTTTTTTCATGTTAACTTTTTTACTTATAACCATATTATATATATTCCATGTATCTTGTGAACAAATAACATCTCTTTGAGGGGGTAGTATTCCAAACATCCCCAAACGATGTCATTTTTAACATAAAATTGAATGTACAAATATATGTGAATAAAAATAATTAAATAATATTAAATAAGTAATATATATAATACAAGATAATAATAAATATATTTTCCAACATAATTACCAACCATGAGATGTTGTAATGGAAAATTAACAGTCACCGTTTCCTGATGCTGTAGTTTTGTGCAAATTTAAAACGTATGTTTGTTACCAATTAGATGAAAGTGTGTGTGAGTGTTGTTCAAACACATCATATAACAAAATAATAGTTTATTTATTACTCTTTTGGTTTATATATTATAGGGAAAATAATATTTTTTGGCCTGTTCAATGGAAATAAAACAAAAGTGCTTAAGTAAATTTGTTTCATTTTAATCGAGTAACTCCTTTTGGTTTAAACGAAATGTCTTAATTGGAGATATTTGTTCCTTATGGGAGGATTATATGTTTATAGTAAGGTTATTAATGATATATTTTTGATATATTTTTTCATGAAAATGGACCTTGATAGGTCTTATTATGTTGGAGGAGATGTGGTCTTTTAAAGTAGAGGAGGAGGGGCACTCTAGTAAATTTTGTAAAAAGGAATTGCAACAAAGTTTTTTCAATTGAAATTTGAACCAATAATGATAAAAGATAGATAACACTGATAATTGGGTCTAAATATGTCAATAAAAGAAATTTAGTAAATATTTATTGTTCATTTTGGCCCTTATGATTAATGATTATTCTCATGTTATGGTTTATTTCACCATAAACGTTGTAATAAATTTAAATTACATTCACTAATAATTTAGGTTAATTTTTTAATTATTATAAACTATAAATTATGATGATTTAAAATATGGAATTAGTTTTTCCAAATCCTAGTAAGAATAGTGGTAGAAATTATTTAAAATTTATTTCCACAGAGAGGGCGACTATGTCGATTTTTAATGTAAAAACATTTGAATGTTTTGTATGTTTTTATAGTCAAATTCAACATGAAATTGAATCACATGAACTAAATTGGATTAAATTATTGAAAAATTATATAATTAAATAGCAAAACTAATTAATAATATAATATAACATTCCAAATAAATTCTATGAAAAAAGTATTTTGAATTAAAATTCATCATTTTTTATTATTCCTAAAAAAAAAGTTCATTGAAAAATTCCAAATAATCACCCAAAGATAATTTTTATATTTCACATATAGTGATTATATTTATTTTTAAATATATATTTTATAAAAGTTCCAATTTTTTTAAAAATTGATTCTATATTAAAAAGAAGCAAAAACTACCTTCTTAAAAATTTAGTACTTTACTTATACAATTTTGTTTGTTCTTATCATATGTCTTTAAAACATTTTGGATGAAGATATATATTTTTATTATATATATATATATATATATATTACATTAATATCACTCGCAAATATTAAGTAAATAAATTTATTAGTATTAAACAACTTTGTGATCATAAAAATACTTTTCTAAAAAAATATTCACTTTGTATTCATGTGGTCCTTGTTTTCATTTTTAATTATTTTGTATCCGATGAATTAATATATAATTGTATAAACAAAATTTATTCATAAAGTAGTTAACTTTATCAATATATTCTAATTTAACCGTTTTGTTATATCTTATTTTTTTATATAATTATATTTTAATAATATATTGTTTATAGGTAATACTCATTATTTTGTGTAACATAAGACATATAAGAAAATCATTGATGTATATAATGTGTGATAATTCATTGTTATGTGATTTTATTGATATAAAATAAATTGAATTTATTATATGTAGTAAACATATTATGAGTTCTTGGGATATTATATTCAATTAAGAACATGGTGTTTCATGTCTTACATGCTATTGAAAATAATGTTACTACGTTAGATTTTTGGGGAATTATATTCTTACTATATTAAATAAATTTTATCCTCACAATTCAAACTCACACATGGTGATAGATAGATTTACATTCTCTATGTTTGAAGTCCCACAACATGACAAATATTCATAAAAAATCTTGAAGAAGAGAGATAATTTTATGTACAATGGTAACATTTAATAACATATAACTATGTCTATATATTTTATAATATTAGTGGAATGTCAAGATACACACCATGAGGAAAATAATATATATTTATAAGAAGTTATTATGTTAATCAGTAAAAAACAATATAATGATAAATAGAAATTTGAGGGCCTCAATGCTACAAATCTATAATGATTTATATGATCATTGGTTCAACAAAAAATAAGGCATTTAGAAATATTTTTGATGTCTTTTTTCTTATATGGATATATTACATTACTACCTAAGCATATAATGAAATGTACTTACAAGATACATTTTAATTTTATATGAATATTTCCATATTTATGGTTTTGCTTCAATAATCTCCTAATTAATACCTTACTTTATGAAATAGATATCCTATAATGAAGATGGTTTTTAAAGGACTAAAATTTTATTTTAGTGAATTATAAAATAATCCATTATATTTTCTCTAACTGCTATAAGAAAAATGTACAGTTAAGACGTTAATCTCTAAAACAGATTTAGGTTCATCATTAATGATTATTCTTAAACTTTCATAACAAAAAAAAAATGAAATTTTACCCTAGAAATTATATAGTTCAGGGATTGGAGATAAACCATTATCATCCATCAATCATAGGTTCGAGACTCATGACCATGCTTCACATAATTGGTGTGACTAGGAATGCAGGTTTTCCTTTTATAAAAAAAATATAATTTAAAAAATAAATATGATGCTTATCATTGAAATAATGTTAATCACTAAATATTCTTTTCAATAAGGTTTTCAATGAAATCCCAATACATAAATACATCATCCATTTGTTCAAACATAGGTTATTTCATAGTTTAGATGTTATTTTATAGAGAAGGGTATTTCCTAAAACAAAAAAAATATAGTGTGAGAATAAATTAACATATTGGAAAAAACCATATAATCTGTTTTTATATGTCTAAATATTGACATTTAATATAAATTTATGACACCTTAGGTTTACCATAGGATATTCATTGTCTAAATAATTCAAAATTGGTTGCAAAAAAAATGTTAATTTTCATAACCATATCGACTAGGATGTCATTCCACATACAAATTAATGACAATTATCATGTACCATGTTACATCGAGTCAGGCCCGACACACATTGTCAATGTTGCAACTTCTTGTTACATCTATTCCATATCAACATCATTTTTCTGTATCCAAATAGGGATGTATTTATAGAAAACCCACATATTCTCTATCATAGAAATATTTTAGGATGTTGTTCTATAATAATCCTTAAATTATATGTTATGGTTATATTATCAAGTCAATTTTTTCCTAAATTTAGATTCCAATGGTTTTAATAAACATCATATGATACCATCTATATCCATACAAACCCATAATGCTCGGATCTATTGTTTACTACTATTACATTTGCGTAATTACAAGGAATTAAATCGTCAAGGACAAATGATTTTAGTAGTCTTGGTAATCTAGATATATACAAGCTTATTGTATTACAAATTTATACACTAATTACATGATAATTTGTTTCTTTTGAGGATAATAAATATATTACATTTAGTAAACCCCTTCATGTCTTTCATAGTATGCTTCTTGGAGTCCTGGGAAAAGGAAATATAATAATATTGAGATCAATATCTCCATAAGGTAAATAATAGGGGAATCAATAATAAAACAATGTAAATAATTAATATGTAAATTTGAACACTAAAAACACATTCCAAATAAAATTCTATATAAGGTAAAATAAATAAGAAAATGTAAAAAAATGTAACACATTCCACTTAATCAATGAACTAAAAATGAAATAAATTCACAAATATGTCGATGAAAAATCTCATGGATAAATAATTAATGACAATAAATGAATTTAATTATTAATTATTTTACTCAATGTTTCCTAGGTACATCGAAACATTACCATGAATACATTTCACCATATGGTTTAAAACATACAGGTTGGACACCAATTTTTATTGTCCAAAAATTACTTATAGTCAAGACCATTCACAAGACAACTTATAACATATAGTTTACAACACACGAAGGTGTTTTCTAACCTATTTTATTCTATATGACGACCATTTAATAAATGTCCCTCATATAGAATAATAAATATAACTTGTCAAAAATACATAATAAATAAAGGATACAGATTTATCAATATTTCAAAAAATAATCAAACAAATTTCAAAGCAAACACATAAGAAAAAATGTTTACATTATATGAAATAATCATATATATAAAAAATGTTTTGGATTTTTAGTGTATTTTTTTTCAAATGGCCATATAAAATTAATTATTTCAAGGGGTGTAAAATAAATCAAGGAAGTGAATTTCAAAACATTCCTTATCCAAAAAAATCATAAACCATCTTGAGTATTAAAATAATTGTATCAATAAAATATATCCCAAGTGGAGAAAAATAAAGTGATATTATTTTATATGAATAAAAATAATATATATATATATATATAATTCTATAGGAAAATTTTCCATTCATGGGAAAGAAATTTTGAAAATCCATTTCATTGAAAATTAATTTTGATAATATATTCTCTAAAATGTAATATTTTAAACATGAAAAGGACACCTCAATGAAATGACAATGTTTACATCTATACATTTTTTATGAGGTGAATTTAACATTAAAATTAAATAGATAAAATGATAGAAAAAACACTTATTCGGAAATAGATAAGAATATTCCTTTTAAAACATTCATAAAAGAAAAAAATGGATAAAACATTATTTAGTAAATTATTTTAAATGGTTAAAAATATTTTGGAAAAACGTCTAAAAAATAGGGGCTTTAGAATAAATTAGTTTCTTCTACTAAAATTATAACTAAAGTCATGTTTTATTAAGAATACATTATATTCCAATGAATGGAAAAATTATAATTATAGTTGAAAAAGGGGACAAATAACCATTTTATTGGAAAAATAATATTATTATAGAACAATCATTATATAATTACCTTGAATGTTAACAAAATATACCTATCATTAATCCTGAAGAAAATAATATTTAAATATTCTAATATGGCCAATACCACATTAAAACATTATATATATTAAGAATAATGAAGGAATAATATTAAATTAGTGTTTTAAATACCATTATGATAACATATTACAATATATAATATATTAATGTGTGATGTAGATACACCAAACAATAGAAGTAAATGGTGAACTTGAAATTCATCTCACTAATGTAAAAAGTGATCAAAAAATATATTACAATTATGATAACATTTGAATAAATAGTCTCAAAAGTAATAATTATTAAATGAAACACTTATACACCATAAATATAAAATAATTCATGATATACTATATCAAATGTTCAGTACATACTTCATATAAGTTTTAATTTATTCATAACAAAAAATAAGTCTAAATGTAATGTAAATTTAAACGAAATCCATTACATTGAGTATGATTTGTGTCAAGTGTCTTCACATTCATCAGTAATTTTTTTTATATTCATTATTGATAAAATTTTACATTTTTATAATAACAAGTATTTCACTTCTTACCATGTTTTATAAATATACTTAATAAATTATATTTATGTTTTGTGTTTTAACCAAATTCAGTTTATGTGTTAAAAAAACATCTGTATGTCAACTATGGTGAATGGGGTCATTATATAACAAATTCAGTATAATGATCCTGAAATAATTATCATATTTATATATCAATTATAAATTTTAAACCAACCATTAAATATGTTTTTGGAAAATAAACCAAAGTTTTAATCAAGGAGAAGGTATATCGTACATACAGATGTGTAATATTCCCATTTCTTAATTATCATTATTGAAAGAATGTATGTAACACAATATAAACCCAGAATGATCATTATATAATTTTCTAAATGTTATTTAATAATATATTCTTATTTATATTATTCATTTGACGTAAAAGTAATCACATCATGTTGAGGAGGCAGAAGTCCACATGTCCTCGATCGACATTATCACATTATCGTGTGAGAAATGGTTATAATGAAAATGTTATATATTATATTTTTAGAAAGGTAATTTGGTAATGAATATAATATATATATATATTTTTTTCACATATGTTTAATTTAATCCAGATTTTATATATTCCATGTATCGTTTGAATGAATCACATCACTTTGAGGGGCGGTAGTCCACACCTCCACTAATGTTGTTATCATTTTTTCATAAAAAGGAATGTATAAATCTATATGTTATAAAATAATTATAGAAAATTATATGAATAATAAATTTATTATATGACATATATAAATATATTCTACATCATAATTCAAATCCTTGGGAGGAGGAAATTGAAAATGATCAATCATCGTTTCATGAGGCGGTAGATTGTCGTACACATAAACAATATGTTTGTCATATATTTGATGGATGTGTGTTTTATTTTAGGTAGAAAACGTCGAGTAAAAAAAAATACAAGAATATTTAGGATATTTTTGTTATATTTTAATTGAATAATAAAAATTTATTTTCCACATAATTTAAATAAATCTAATGTTCTTTAAGGAATTATATTTCCACATAATGGGTAACTGCGTTTTCTTTTAACCAAAGGGCATCCTTAGATTAAAATATAAAAAATGGAGGATTATATAAATAGGTAATGGATTTTAAGGATCTATTTTGGTAGATAATGGTCGATCCAAAGTGGCATGATAGTTGTGAGGAAGTTGGAGTAGATGAGGACTTTTATAGTGGAGGAGGAGTGGTACACTTGTAATGTTTGGAAAAAGGGAATTCAAATGACATTTTTTTCAATTGAAACTTGTTCCAATATTGATAAATATTCTATAAAAGGTATGATAGGGCATAAATATTTCTATTTAACGTATTTTGGACAATTTTATAGGTCATTGTTACCATAGTGTATTATGTTTTGTCTTATCTAATGATTAATTTTACCATAATCATTATAATTAATTTTAATTACATTCACTAATTATTTTAGTAAAAAAATAATATGAAATTATTAGAAATGATAAATAGTTATGACTAATAATAAGGAACAAATTTTTAAAAATTCTAATCATAGAACTGGCAGAAATTAATTTAAATTTAATCCCATAGCAAGGATGAAAATTCGAGTTTTTAATGTAAAAACATTCGTATGATTGCTATTTTTATTTGTAAATATGAAAGTGAAATTGATTAAAATAACCAAAATAAAATTTATAAATACAAATTAATTTAGTTAAATTTAAATACAATTAAAAATATAATTTAATCTTCTAAATAAATTATTTCAAAATCATTTTTGAATTAAATTTCTATATTTTTGAATATTCATTAAAAAACAAAAAATCACTAAAAAAATTGTATAAATTTACTGTAACCTTATTTTTTTTGTTTTATTTAATTTTTTATGATAATTTTGACATACAACATTTATACAAGTTCAAAAAATTGTATTTAAAATTGGTTCTTCATTAAAATGTGGAAACATTTCTTTAATAAAAATATAGTATTTATTGCATAAGATTGTGGTGGTTATTATATTATGTCTATAAATTATATTTTATGAATATATATTTTTTTTGGAATATTATATATATATATATATATTAATATCGGTCAATATTTTTAATTAATTTAATTTTTTTCGATAAAACAAAATTTGGAGAATAAAATTTGTTTTCTATTAAAATATTCCTTATATATACAATTGGTTATTGTATTCAATAGTAATTAATTTATAAGAAATGAATTAATTTCATATTTTTAGAAACCATATATTTATTTAATATTAGTTAATCATATTCAATGCCTCTAATTTAATGACTAGGATAGATATTATTATATTGAATAATAATATTTTAATAATGTCCTGTTGTTTAAAAAACATAGTCTTTCATGTAATGTAATGCATAAATGATACTCATTTCATGTGATTTACACTAACTCAGTGTTAGGTGAAATACAGGATATAAAAAATATTTAATTCATTTAAAACAAAAAAATATACCATGAATTCTAACAGTATTACATACCCTTACATTCTTTGTGTTGCATGTAACACATGATATTGTAAACAATGTTCATAATATAGATTATCAGGGAATTATAATAGTTATTGGATAAATAGTGGAAATATTGAAAACATTTAATCTTTTGTTAAATTTTGACATTTTATAAAGAATATTTTTTTGAATTAAATCAGTTATTGGATATATGAGGAATGCTTTGGACATGCATGACATGGTTGGGGCCAGGATGTAGATAGCCCCTCGATGAATCAATTGTCCCATAGTACATATCAGTTGGAAAGCCTATGGTAATGGGTTTTTAAAAAAATAGGTTATAAACCATGTAGTGAATGGTATTGATGGTAAATAAACCATCTTCCTAGGAAACATGGAGTCAAGTAATTAATCATTTCCTTCCTTAAGATTCAATATTTATTATACATGAGATTTTTTCATTGAAATTTTATGTGGATTCATTTCATTATCATTTCCTTAATTAAATGACATTTGTTTTATTTTTTTCCTTGTTATATTGATAATTACATGTATATTTATTTAGTAAATTTATTTTTTATTAATTTACATTCCATATTACTAATCCATTCACTTTATTGATTACATGGATTGTGTGTTTAGTAATTTAAATTTCCATATTGACTGTTCTCATTGATTAATTACCACATATACTATACTTAACCATTACTAGTATTTGAGATCACACTTATTTTTATTCCATTTGGTTGGAATCCATTTTGTTTTATAGGAATGATATGAACGATGAAATAAAGTAATTTTTTAAAAAATAATATTGTAATGTGTGTTTTTATTCATATCACAACACTCATGTATGTACCTAGTATAGAAATACTACAAAACCTTTGGTTCCTTTCATATGTGATTTATATTTATCTTATTCCAATTTAATGGTAGTTGACGCCACCTCCAACATTTTTGGGTTCATGTCACTAAAAATTAATGATAAATTGGATACTTAATTTTGTATTACATGATACTTTTTATATTTAAAAACTATTTTATGTTTATTAATAACCCACATATATTTACAAGTCACATCATATATCATATGATATCCTACTACTGATTTATTATGCTTTCTGCACTTATAGGGTATTTAATCTATTCGAATCTGTATATATTCCCCACCACATCTCTATGTGATTGTATAAACAAATAATCCAAACAAAATATATTTAAGGGGTTAAATTAATTTTTAAATCATGTTTATATATAATGGATATATTACTTAATACAATAACCATTACGTGATGCACAAATTTACTATATATATGGGTTTATAATATGCAATTATAAAAAAATTTGTATGCATGATACATCCATTGATCAGATGAATAATCAAATATTTATTGTTTTAATATATTAATAGTTTAAATCAATTCATGATATCATTTTTTAAAGAACTATATGAGATATAATGTGTGGGATTTAATGAAAATGATAAATGAAATGACTATGAAAATTAATCACTTGCTTTAATGAAAAAATAAATGATACAATAATCATAGATCATCCAGGGTAACCTATTCAACTGCTTCAATTTGATGGTATGGGGTGTTAATATTCAATAAGTTATTCCAATAGAACAAATTATATATTTCCCCTTTCTCCATTACATATTGTGTCACAAGAATACCATGTAGAAAAGTTGGATCCAATAAAAACATTTAGTGTCTTAGATTACCCCATGGATACACTATAATGATGTGATTTTTTTCTAATTAGTGGTCTTTATCAAACCCATGTTATGTAGTTTATGGATTTTGATGATTCATTTATGTTAATTGTATTATCATTTAAATAAGTTCTCTATTTTGGTATTTTATACGATGTTCCATATTTTCATGCCAGAAAGATCCTTGGATAGGGGTTCTAATTTCCTCAAACATGTCTAATATGTCTTACTAGATTTATAAGATACTTAATAATGATATCGTAGTGATACATGATTATATTTTTTTAAATCATTCAATGAAATGAAGAAGAAATCCAAAGACATAGAATTTTTTCTTATTCTGAAATTGTTTTCATAAAAGGGTTTACACATACATAACTGGGATATGTGATGGTTACATTTACATATCCTTACATAGCTGTTATTCATAAGGGTAACCAATGCATTATAGTAACATAATTTTATCTATATAAGGGTCATCATTCATCACCCTTACATATATCATTCTATATATGGGTCATAAAATTTTACCATTACATGTAAAAGTGTTACGTAATTTTGATAAATGTTTTAAAATGACTATGTTAGGGTTATAACCATATATAAGATGGCTTTGTAATGGTAATATCCATATGTAGTGATTCCAAAAGGACGAGTATTGTGAAATCATGTACAACACATACATGAAGGTTTCTTATAATGGTTATTGTATTATTTACCACGACACATATAGGTACACGATCCACTATATAAGGGAACTTTATTCCTACCTCTACAAAGTGTATGAAATGTAAATATTATATTTACAATGATTACATGATTAATGGTATTTGTTATATGTGAGGCATTTTTCATGGGTTGTATCATTCATTCCCTTATAAATCATGTCTTGGTGAAGGTAAAATTTTACACATACATAGAGTGTCTGTATAAGGGAAATGAGAGGACACCCTTATACATGAATGAGTTCCTATTTAAGGGTAAAAAGAAATTATTGTAAACATTCATTTAAATTTTAAATAATATATTGGTTTATAAAATTCATTTAAATCATTATATATGGTATTTTGGGAAATTTTAATTTATAAATGGTTTGTAATTGATTTATTGAATATTTTATTAATTATTTAAATGTTTATGAATCATTTTATTTTCTAATATAAAATCTTAATATTTCATATCCCTTTTAAATTATATAGAAATTAATCTAATATACAAAAAAAGTGTTCTTTTAAAAATAAATGGGAATAATTTATAAAGTGTTTTAATTTAGGAATTAAGGTATAAATATAAAAATTATATACTTAAATTATAAATTGTACACAATTATATAATTTAAATCATTAAAATTAAAATGGTGGCCCTATTTGTATATTATTTATGCCACACAAGGACTGTTTTGACGATTGATATAGCCATGGATAAAATAATGATTATGTACATGATATTTAGATTATATAAAATGTTTTCACAAAATAATATGGATTATAAATAGTCTACAAATAAAATAATATCATATATTTAAAATTATAATTTTATACAATGAGTAATATAAATATGTTTATTTTGGATTGAATATAATTTTCTTATTCAAAATTATTTAAATTTATATAATTATACAGAGGAAAATTATAAAATTTATTAGCATTGACTTTGATTTATGAATTTTTTATAAATACATATCATATGTTTTTATATATTAGTTTTTATTTTATTTAAAAATTAATTCCCTTATATTTTCATTCTTAGTAAATTCCTTATGAAATATTAATATTGAGTATGATTTAATTTAATTTTCAAACCTCTTCTTGGATAGGGCATTGAATTTTATGTTAGAAAATACTCTATAACGAATTTAGTTTATTAGCTACCATGACATTAATTTTTATTTGATGATAATAGCTATAATTTAGGTGACGAGTTTTGGTTATACATAATATATATTGGGGTTTGAATAATTGTATTCTCTATTGAGAAATGTATCACTGGTTAGAGGGAATTTGGGATGGACTACCTACCTACCTTAACGTTTATTACTTTTATATAGTAGTGAATAAGGTTGGATATTTTTCTCTCTAGTCTTAATCATGTATAGTTTATCAATTTCAAATAATTATATGACATTACATGAACTAATCAGGTAAATTATAATAATTATTCAAATGGATATGTTTGAATATGTGAGAATAATATTTCATAGTGAGTAACACAAACATGTTGGTTGAGCAATGAGGTACACTACAATATCATTTGATAAATTTTCATTCATAGTGTAAATAATATTATATAAAAAATTAGTAGAAGTGTGTGCACATAAAAGGGAAGTGTGTGCACATAAAAGGGAATAACATGAGATAAGATGGTGAGAATAAAATTCCCATAAAATAAACAGTGTGATATTCCTTCCAAAGCATCACTTTTCAATACCTTGATTATCCATCTAGGTGGGTCTTGCCATAACTAGGTGATTTTGGATTGTATTGTGTAAGGAATGAAATGATTGGTTACAATGGATTATCATTGGTAATGTAATTCCACAAATGGGTACCCTTGGATTCTTATTTTATCCTAGTCAGTAGAAATTATTTTTGATTACACTTGTCAGGCGACCCTGCTAAGATTTGGTTACTGTTGGAATAGAGTTTCTATCATCCATATGATGGATTTGACAATGTGTTTTCCATTAAAATATCCACTTGACATATATGATATGATTGGGATAGTTCATTTCACAAATAACTTAGTGGTGTGAGTAATTCCTTAATAGACTCATTGATTATTACTATATGGATCTTGACCCACTAATAGTATGATGTGTTTCTTCGAGGAGGTCACAATATTAGTGGGATTCCATTTCAAAATGTCTATATTCAATTGTTAATAAAAGATGATACTCATATGATAAATGGTTTTGTTACAGACAGTATCAACATAATCCCTATAATGATAAAGATTTTAAATAATTCAATGAATGAATTTTTTTTTATATTTACCTCTTAAGATTGGTAAATTTAGAATGGGTTTTAATTATGATTTTTAATATAATAAATTTTCTTAAGGAAAATTTTATGTTTAAGAATAGTATTTTCTACAACATCAATGATTTTAAACACATCATAAAGTTAATATAGAAGCTTGTGGATGAATTAAGTTATTCAATTAAAGTTTCTAGTCAATATATCAAAAATGACTAATATAAACTTAGTATCCACTCATGTACTAAATATGATTTTTTATATCAATTTCATTATCATATGCTTAATATTATTGGATCATTCTAATTATATAAAATATTATTAAATATTTTAAATGACTTGTTGAGAGTAAATGATTCCTTATTATTAGATGGATATAGAAATAAATTCTACTTATCTTCTGGATATAATATATCCAATATAATATTTACAAGGAATTTAAATATATAAAATGATATTAAGAGTAATAAACTGAAGCTTGATTTTTTTTATTGGATTAATAGAGTTGCATTGTTGACTACATAGATACTTCACACATGGAAAAATTATCAAAATACGTGTATTTTAACTCATTTATCTACTAATAGTATAATGTAAACAATTATTGTGTAATAAAATGAGATATTGTGTCTCTAACACACAAGGATATAATTTGTTTTGTTCTATAACGTGAATTAAGCATAGTCTAAAATGGATTGTTATGGTATCCCACCTTTTCATTACATAACGTTTCCTTACATTTTACATACATAGGATCTCTAATGTCTAGTGTCTTGGAAATCAAGAACGAGATACATGAAAACAACATTAAAAAATACTTCTAATAAAATTTTAAGGCTTAATCATAGGTTCATCCTAAGTACAATTACTGCATCTCTTAACCTGGAGACATTCATTAAAGGAAAGGGTGAGCAGAAGGTTCTGTAAGGAAAACAAGTGAAACTGTTGACATGTGATCTTGTGCAATATTAATAAGAACATGATAAAAATTATAAAGAAATGGGAAATGTAAGAATATTCATATCATAATAAATATAACATGAATCATAACTTGAATATGTGGCTACAACATTTCATTTAGAAATTCATGAACATATCAACATGGTTTATCCCCGAGGTGTAATTAAAATTACCTTGGTTATTCACCATGGTATCTTGAAACATGTTATCTCTAGAGATTATTGCTTCACCCAATGCATTGGAGCGCTATAGGGTCCCCCCTTAATATGTATTTAATTTCATGTGAGATATATAGATCATAATAAAACATTTCATAAATAACCCAAAGAGAATAAATGAAATGGGTTTCATTTCAAAATTCTGACATTTTAAATATACTTTAAAATAAAATTATTATGTCATTTATAACCCCTGGAAAGAAATTTAGGGTTATATGTATGTCGATTAAAGAATAAATTATATCATTTTTTTATTTAAGAACACCTATTGAAATAAAATAGGTCTGGGTATTCACATAAATAAACTAGAGAATTTCAATAGAGAAAGATAGAAATTTTGAGATGAAAATTCTGGAGCATAATGTCAACATAACATCCTTTTTAGAAAAATTAAAAAGAGAGGGTAAAATGGTAACACAATCATAAATAATTCAAAATAATGTACAAAGGAAGAATAAAATGGAGATTAGAACATGGTTTGGATATTTTAATGTCATACCACATGAAAAGGAAACTTGAAAGGAAAGAGAAGATGTGATTTCTTTTAAAAAAATCTGTAGCTTAACAGCATCACATAACAATTCAGAAAATCAAGCTATGAGAGCAGAATGGGTCTCCCATCATTTGAACATGAAATGGATAGTTTTAAAGATATAGAGTGACAAACCCTCACATAATAAAATGGAACTATAAGACATATCATAAAGGAAGTCATGACTTAAAAGAGGAGGGTGAAGGATTCAGTTACCTTGAAGAGTAACATCAAAAGCATGATGTTCCAGACCTTGGGAGGCTTGAGGGGGAACCTCAGGAGGACTACATGAGAGGTAAGGAGACCAGAGCATCGTTTAGGAGGTCTTTGGAATTAAATGATTGTGGAAATGGCTTAGTATTTATAGAAAAATTGAGGGAATAAATTATTAATTTCCCAGGGACAGCTCATCAGGGGTATTTGAAGAACCAAAGAATTTCCTATGGTATTTTCTCATGGTATTGGCCACTAGGGAAACCTCATATCATATCTCACTATTCATAAGTAGACCAGAATTCTTACATCATTAATGATGTCATTAAACACCTGAAACACAAAACTGTATTTTTACCATTCAAAGAATATTCAATAGTTTCTGAAAAATACCCAAAATTCACCTTAACCTAATATAGATGATCTAAATTAAAAATACTACATTTTAGGAAAATAATTTTATAAATATTTTTAATTTACATATCAAATAAAATCATAATTTATTCAAAAAACTACTCTAAAACTATGAATCCTTCTGTAACTCCTTAAGAAAGTAATCAAAGTCCCATTAAATTATCATATGACCATAATACAATAAACTTTCAATTTATGATTACATTTTATGAAAATATAATTCCATTTTAAAAAATTAAATTAATTATAAAATAGTAAATAAAATATTTATGACAATAAAAAATACCAAAACATATAATATTATCATTTTTTCAATTTTAAGATGTGTAAATTGTATTTATTCATTCTTGGGTGAAGTTTATATTTTTTGGCTAAACCACTATTCATTACTATTCATAAGGGTATGTTACTATTCATACAATATTATTCACTAAAAATAAATTGGATCTTATTATACTATAAATTTTCCACTGATCATAACGGTAGAAGACCATTTTTTGAAATTCATTCCACATTATTAATTGTTTAAGGTTTACATAAATTTTTTAAAATATCCTTTTTACCAAAAATTTAGTTATAATATGGAACTATAAATTCATCCTACATTTATCTTGATATTCAAAATTCCCAAACATTATCATAAGAAGAAATAAAAATTTTATTTATATAAAATGATTACGCAAAATATCCAACATCGCGTTACATAGCCACTTATAACACCTGTATAGGACCTAAGTTTATGGTGTGCTATGGTGATAGAATCTTGGGGCGGCTAAGACAACATTTCCTAAGTGGTGATTCCGATTATCTTAAACATATCTCTTAGGTAATTCTATTCATGCTTCACATGATGATGTTAGGCTTGGGCTTGGTCCAGAGCAAAGCCTAGTGATGCTACCACCTTCCCAAGCTCTGACACATGGGATTTATATTGCCCGAGACTACTGGTTGATTCCATCGAATATTCATTCTATATTAATCAAGATCATTTGAATGTATAAACAACAATTTTAACTTTAAGAATTAATTTGTAATGGTCATATTGACCAATGGTCATATAACAATCAAAAACCAATAGTTACACTTAATTATAATCACTGCATTAATTAATGGATATATTTTTGTTGAGTATAAAATAAAATAACACAAAAATTAAGGAAATAAATAATATTAAAATTTTTGATTCGATACATTCTTCCCCTCTTACAAAATTTTATCCCTGAAATTTTAACTTGTACCATAAGAAGAGAAAAGGTGTGGGTACTTCTTCCTCATAGACTCCTCTGGTTTCCACGTGGCCTCCTCAAATTTTTGGTTCATCTACAACACCTTAATATGGTGACCAATCTTGTTGCATAGAACCTTGTCCCCACGATCCATGACCTTCACTATCTGCTCCTAATAAGAGAGGTCATGTTCAAGTTGTACCACCTCTGGGTTTAGTACATTTGAAAATACAGTTATGTACTTCCTCAAGAGGGATACATGGATGGCATCATAAACTTGTGATAGATTTGGAGGAAGTTCACCCAAATAGGACACTATTCCCAAATGATAAATGATTTCATAGGGTCCAACGTACCTATGTCTTTGCTTCCATTTCTTCGCAAACCTCTGGACTTTATTCCATGTTGAAATCCAAATAAAGACATTTTCACCGACATCAAAATCCATGTCCCTTTGATGGTTTTAGGCATAACTGTTTTTTTAACGTTGAGCAACCCTAATCTATTAGTAGATTTAATGGACTTGTTTTGTCATGTCTTGCACAAGATTAGGCGCAAGAAGCTTTCTATCACTATCTTTATCTAACAAAGTTAGAGATCTACATCGCTTCCCAAATAGAGCTTCATAGGGTTCTATTTGAATGATCGAGTGGAAGCTCTTGTTGTAAGAGAACTCAACATAAGGGATATGTTGATCTGATCCACCTTTAAATTCTACTGAGCACGTTCTTAGCATGTCCTCAACTGTTTTAAAATTACTTTCAGATTGGCCATAAGTTTTGGGGTGATAGGTCATACTAAAATTCAATTCTATGCTCAGATAATGTTGAAGACTTCTCTATAATTTTGATATGAAAATTGGATCACGATCACATGTGATAAAAAGTAGAACTCCATGCAGCCTTATGACTTCCTTCACTTAAATCCTGGAAAGTTGGTCAAGAGAGAAATATTCTAAAATGGAGATAAAATGGGATGTCTTGGTGAGATGGACCACAATAACCCATATCGCATTATTTCCTTTGAACGTTCTCAAGAGACCAGTGACGAAGTCCTTATTGATATTATCCAACTTCCATGCTGGTATGGGTAGTGGTTTCATTACCCCATTAAGAAGGTGTTGTTATAACTTCACTTGCTAACATACCAGGCACCTTGATGTGTAGTCAGCAATCTCCCTTTTCATATTATCCCATCAATAATGATCATGAAGGCCCTTATACATATTTCTGCTATGACGATCTATGAATAATGTTGAGCTATGATAATTATCCATCAGCTCATTCTTTATATCCAAATTTGATGGAAGACATGGTCTTTTAGAAATTTCAGTACACCTTCTTGATCAGTTTTGAACTCAGGAAACATCCCATCCTTCATAGCCTCAAATTTATTTTGTAACATAGAATCTTATTTTTATTCTTTCTTGATATTCTCTAGTAATGGTAGTTGAGAAATCATTTGGGATATGGTTGATGATGTCCCTTACTATATAATTCCAATGCTTATCTTCAATAGTTCATTCATTAAAGTATCCCTTTAAATCCTCAACATGGAAATAACAAATGGGAATTTCCTGCTTAATGCATCAGTGACCTAGTTTTCTCTTCATTGATGATAATGAATTGACCAATCATAGTCTTTAAAAGTTCCAATCTTCTCCTATTTCTCATGTTCAATTCCTAGTGCGTGAATATATACTTAAAACATTGATCCTTTATGTATATATCACAATTCAACTCATAAAGATACTGCCTCCATATCTTCAGCTCCAGATCATGCGTAGGATAGTTCTGCACATTATTCTTCAACTATTGGGATGCATAAGCAATGACTTTTTCATTTTTCATCAGGACGCACCCAATCCCTTTTAGATATGAATCAATAAAAATAAAGAATCCTTCTCCACTTGAGGGGTGAGTTAACATGGCTGTAGTGACCAATCTCTTATTCCACTCTTTGAAACTATCCTCACACACCTTTTTATAGATGAACTTGAAGCCATTTTGAGTTAACTTGTATAATGGATTAGAAAGTCATTGAATGTTTTTCACAAACCTCCTATAATATCCTGCTAAACCCAGGAAACTATAAATCTCAGTTATTTTTTGTAGTCTAAGGCCACACCTCTACAACATTTTTTCTTTGTAGGGTTAACTATGATTCCGTCATTGGTTACAATGTACCCCAAGAATGAAACTGGTTGCAACCATAATTCACATTTACTGAACTTCCCAAAAATCCTCTACTACCGTAGAGTTTGTAAAATAACCCTTAGATGATCTTCACGATCCTCACTACTTTTAGTATATATTAGAATATCACCAATAAAAACCACCACAATGTTATCAAGGTAGTACTTAATGACTCTATTCATCAAATGCATAAAAATAACAGGTGCATTAGTGAGTCAAAAAGTCATAACAACAAACTCTTAATGCCCATATCATGATCGGAACACAATTTATGGAATATCTTATTTCTTCACCCTCAATTGATTATAAACAGATCAGAGATCAATCATAGAGAATAATTAAGCCCCACAAAGTTGGTCAAATAAGTCATAAATTCTTGAGAGAGGGTATTTTTTATTTACTGTGATCCCATTCAGTTCTCTATAATCAATGCATAGACACAACGACCCATCCATCTTCTTCACAAAGAGAACATCTCCTCACTAAGGAGACACAATCGGTCAGATAAACACCTTCTCAAAAAGATCTTGGAGGAGTTTCTTTAATTCCTCTATCTCTACATTTTCCATCTTATTTGGGGTCGTGGATATTAGATTATATCCAGGTTTGAGTTCAACAGAGAACTCTACCTCTCTTTCTTGGGGAGGTCTAGGAAACTCCTCAGGAAATACATCAATGTATTTTTGGATTATGGGGAAATTTTCTCTCCTCAAATTCTCATTTACTTATTCTTATTCACCATTCAAATCCATAAAAAGGATATAGCGGTTCTTCTAGACAAATATCAGGTTGAGATATCTCTCCATTGAAGATAGTTGTAGGTTCTCCATTCAAGAATATTGAGATTTCCTTACATATGTATTTGATCATAACATATACTTTGAGAGCCAGTCCATCCCTAGTATAATGTTGAAATCTAGCATGGGAATGACTACTAGATTTGTGATAATATTATGATCACTAATTTAAATACTAGAGCTTCAACACACTAATTATTCTTGCATAATCCCACTAGAGGTCTTAAATGATAACTCTACTTTTAGAAAATCGGGAGTTGATTATAAATTCATTGCCAAATTAGAAGAAATTAAGGAATGCCTAGAACCAGAATCAAACAATGTTCATGCTAGCTTTGAGAGGACAACAAATGTACCTACTACCTAATCAATTTGAGCTTCAACTTTAGCTGTTGTGATAAAAAAGCATGACCCTGCTCCCTTGGCCTTTCTTGAGGTAAATGGTGGTTCCCCTCCACTGCCCTCAGATTTGGAAAATGATTAGAGAAGTTCCCATGTTGTCAACACTTAATGAACTGGACATCCGGTAGGGCCTGCATCATCGTACCCTTGACATTAGTGTTTGTAGGTTGAGGTTTCAACTTACTATGATAAATCCTCGCAATATGGCCATCTCTTCCATACTTATAGCATTTTCCCACTCCTGAGCCGGAAGTTCCCCTTCTTCTTCCCACATTTATTACACATGGGACATTTCAATTTGTTGCCTCCTCTTACTTGATCAAAAGTCATCCCTATGATGGGATCCATTGATCTCTTCTTGTCATTGGATTTATGAGAAAATAGTGCCCCACCCAACTCCGGGTCGACTTTCATCTCACTCCACACGATCTCCTCATAGCTATCATAGTCTCTGTTGGCTAGATTATTCTACAGATGAGGTCTCAGACCATTGACGAATCTATTAACCATACCACTTGAATCCATTACAAAGATAGATGTGTAATTTGAAAGACTTCTGATGTTCATCTCGTAACATTCCACTGATTCATTCTTTTTCTGTTTCAGCTCAAGAAACTCCTTCTCCATTCTTGTTCTAATAGAATGATGGAAATAATTTCTGAAGAAGATCCCTGTGAACTATTTACACTCTATAGATTAGACCTATACTCTTCTCATTGTGTTTTGAATCATCTCCCACTACTGATCAGCTTCTTCCTCTAAGCAATAGATAGCCAGGGGGACCATCTCTTGCTCTGAACAACAAATCACGGAATAGATCTTCTCTATAGTGTTTATCCACTGTTAGGAAATCAATGGGTCGGTCGATCCACTAAAGGTTGGTGGTTGTTGACACATAAAGGACTCAACAGAATGTTGTTCCCTTCGTGGTTAGATCAGACTCTTAGCTTGATTCATGTTATTTCCCATAACATGAGTCAGTTGGTTCATCATTAGCATGAATTTTTTCATTCCGACTTCCACCAGAGGGCTGTTATTGCATGGTCCATTGCGGTCACCATTTTTTCTGTTCTTCCTATTTCCCGCCATTTCTAAAAGAATAAAACTATAGTGGGAAGCCAATTTTATTTATGAATCTTTTATCTATAATGGATTTTAGGTCTTAATACTTTATGATTTAACGATTACATTTCTCTATAATTCATTTATAATGATTCATAAAAAGCTTGAGATTAAACAAAAATATCCCCTAGGAGTGTCGTAACCAAGAGTGCCGCAACACATTTTCATGTACCTGTTCCCATTCAGATCTAGCTTAAAGTGGTTTTTTCGAGTTTTAACCCTATGTACATCTGTGCGAGAGCCGCCTCTACATACTCATATCCAGACATGGATATTTTTTCTTGATAAACCACTTACTCAATAATCAAAAAAACTATAGGAAGTTTTCATGTATTTATACTTTTCTATAGGTTTAATTCTATAGTTTTCATAGCTTAATTTCCAAAAATAACTAAACTATCCTTTGATACCAACTATGGCATCCTGCCTTTTTATTACATAACTTTTCATTACATTTTACATACAGGGGATCCTTAAAGTATAGTGTCTAGGAAATCAGGAACATAATACATGAAAACAACATAAAAATCCTTTCAATACACTTGTAAGGATTCCTCATAGGTTCATCCTAAGTACAATTACTGCATCTCATAACTAGGAGACATACATCAATGTAAAGTTAAATTAGAAGGCTCAATATGGAAAACAAGTGAAACACTTGACATATCATCGTCAGAAATATTAATAAGAACATGATAAAAATCATAAAGGCATGATAAAGGGAAGAATAAAAATATCATAATAAAAATAACATGAATCATAACTTGAATATGTGGCTACATCATTTAATTTATAAATTCATGAACATATCACCAAGTATTATCCTCGAGGTGTCATAAAAATTTCCAAGGTTCACTAATGAATCGTGAAACATGTCCTCTCTAGAGATTAATTATTTACCCAATGCATTAGAGCGCACCCTTAATATGTATTTACTTTAATTTGAGCCACATATATCATAATCAAACATTTTTTAAATAACATATATAGAATAAATGAAATGGGTTTCATTTCCAAATCGTGACATTTTAAAAGTTCTTAAAAATAAGATCATTATGTCATTTACAACCGATGAAAAGGGAGTGAGGGTTATATGTATGTAAATTATAGAATAAAATATATCATTTTTTTATTTATTAACACCCATAAAAATGAAATAGGTTAGTGTATTCAAATAAATAAATAATAAAATTTCAAAAGAGAAAGAGAGAGAAATTTGGAGAGGAAAATTCTACAGCATAACGGCTACATACCATCCTTTTAGAAAACATTAAAAAGATAGGGTACAAGCATAAAACTCTAATAAATAATTCATAATAAAGTATAAAGTAATAATAACATGGAGATATGATCATACTATGGATATATTATTTTCATACCACTTGAAAAGAAACCTTTAAAGGAAAGAGAAGATGTGATTTCTTTTCAAAAAAAATCGGCAGCCTAAAGGCATCAAATAAAAAATTCCAAAAATCAATTGATGAGAGTGGAAAGGGTCTAGAATAATTCTAACATGAAATAGAAAATAATAAATATATGGAATAACAATCCACCACATAATAAAAAGGAAAAATATAATATAACATAAAGGAAGTCATGACTTAAAAAAGGTGGCTGAAAGATTCCCTTACCAAGAAGAGTAAATTCGAAGGATTGATGGTTAGAACCTAGGGAGGCTTGAGGGAACCATGGGAGGACTCCTTGGGAGGTAAGGAGACCAGAACATTGTTGAGGAAGATTTTGGAATAAAATGAATTAAAAAATGGCATGGTATTTAAAGGAAAAGTTAGGGAATACATTATTAATTTCCAAGGGACACCTCATCGGTGGTATTAGAAAAACCATGGGCTTTCCCCTGGTATTTTTCAATGGTATTGGCCACATGGGAAACATCATAGAATATAAAACTTTTCAAAAGTATTCCAGAAATATTACATCATTATTACATTATTAATGATGTCATTAAACATCCAAAACTCAAAACTATATTTTTACAATTCACTGAAAATTCAACTGTTTCAGAAAATCCCAAAAATTCACCCTAACCTAAAATTGATTCTCTAAATTCAAAAATGAACTCCATTCTATGAAAATAACTTTTTTAATATTTTTTAATTAATTTTCAAATAATAATATTATTTATTCAAAAAAAATAACTCTAAAACTATAACTCGTTTTGTAACTTTCTAAGAAAGTATTCAAGGTCCCATTAAAATAACATATAACCATAATTCAATAAAGTAACAATTTATGATTAAGTTTCATGAAAATATATTTCCATTTTAAATTATTATGTAAATTATAAAATTGTAAATAAAATAATTATGTCATACAAAAATACCAAAACTTATACTATGATCATTTTCACTTTTAAGATGTTTAAATTGTATTTATACATTCATGGGTGAAGTTTCTATTTTTTGTTCGAAAAATTACAATTCATTACTATTCATACAGGTATGTTAGTATTAATATTTTACTATTCACTAAAAATAAATTTGATCTTATTACTCTAAATTTTTCCCTGATCATAAATGTAGAATACCATTTTTTTAAAATCATTTCACATTATTAATTATTTAATATTTACATAATTATTTTAAATTACCATTTTTCCAAAAATTCATTAGTAATATGGAACTATAAAATCATCATACATTTATCAGGATATTTGAAATTCATAAACATTATCATAAGAAGAAATAAAAATATAATTTATATAAAAGGATTACACAAAGTAGTTAAGGTCATGTTACATAGCCCCTTATAACACCCGCATATAACTTAAGTGTATGGGGTAATATGGTGATAAAATCCTGGGGCGGCTCGAACAACATTTCCCAAGTGGTGATTTCTATTATATTGAACTTATCTCTTAGTAGATTCGATTCAAGAATCACATGATGAAATTCAGCTTGGGCTTGGCCCAGAGAAAAGAATAGTGATGTTACCTCTTTCCCAAGATCTGAAAGATGTGATTCATATGTCTTGAGTCTACTAGATGATTCCATCTACACTTCTTTCTATGTTAACCAAGATCATTCGAATGTATAAACAATAATTGTGATATGAATTTAGTTTCCAACAGTCATACTGATCAATGGACATATAACAATCAAACCCCAATAGTCTCATTCAATTATACTCACATTATTAATTAATGGATATAGTTTTTTTGAGTATAAAACAAAATAGCAGAAAAATTTGGGAAATGAATATTATTAAAAAGTTTTGGTCACTACATTCTTTCCCCCCTTAAGAAATTTTGTCCCTGAAATTTTAACTCGTACCCTATGAAGAGTAAAGGTGTTGGTACATCTGCCTCATAGACTCCTCGGGTTCCCATGTGGAGTCCTCACATTAGTGGTTACTCCATAACATCTTAACAAGGTGAGTAGTCCTGTTGCATAGAACCTTCTCCATATGATCCAAGATCTTTACCGGATGCTCCTCATAGGTGAGGTCATGTTCCAGTTGTACCACCTCTGGGTTTGGTACATGTGAAGGGTTAGATATGTACTTCCTCCAGAGGGATACATGGAAGACATCATGAACTTGTGATAGATTTGGAGGACGTGCAAGATGATATGCCATTGTTCCCACACGATCAAGGATTTCATAGGGGCCAATGTACCTATGGATTATCTTCACATTCTTCCCAAACCTCATGACCATCTTCCAAGGTGAAATCCAAAGAAATACATGGTCACCAATATCAAACTCCAAGCCCCTTCAACGGTTGTAGGCATATCTCTTTTTCTGACATTGAGTAGCCTTCATGTATTGCTGGACGGAATGGAATTTTTTGTTATCTCTTACACAATATTAGGCCCTAAAAGCTTTCTCTCACCAGCTTCATCCCAAAAAGTAGGAGTTCTACATTACTTCCCATATAGAGATTCATAAGGTGCCATTTGAATTCTTGAGTGGAAGCTGTTGTGGTAAGAGAACTCAACTAAAGGGATATGTTGATCTGATCCACCTTTAAATTATATTGAGAATGTTCTCACTATGTCCTCGAGTGTTTGAATAGTCTTTTTAGATTGGCCATCAGTTTGGGGGTGATAGGCCGTACTGAAATTCAATTATGTGCTAAGAGCATGTTGATGTTTTCCCCAGAACATTGATGTGATCCTTGGATTACAATCAGATATGATAGAAAGTGGAACTCCATGCAGCCTTAACACTTCTTTCACATAAATTATTGCAACATGATGAAGATATAAATCTTCCCGAATGGAGATAAAATGGCCTGTCTGGGTGAGACGGTCCACAATAACCCATATCACATTATTTCATTTGGATGTTCTCGGGAGACCAGTGACGAAGTCCATAGGGATATTGTCCCACTTCCATGACGGTATGAGTAGTGGTTGCAATATCCTTTTTGGAAGTTGTCACTCTTCCTTCACATGGAGACATACCATGAACGTTGAATTGTAGTCATAAATCTCCATTTTTATATATTTTCACCAATAATTATCATGATGGTTCCGATGGATTTTCATTCTACTAGGATGTATAGAGAAAGTAGAGCTAGGTGAATCATCCATCAGCTCTTTCATTCATTCCAGAATAGATGGAACACAATGTCTTATACAATATTTTAGTACACCTTATTGATCTATATTGAACTTAGGAAACTTCCCATCATTCATAACCTCAATCTTCTTCTATAAAAAATATCTTCATTCTGTGATTTTTAGATCTTCTCTAGTAAGGACTGTTGATAAATTATTTTGGATAGAGTTTATGATTTCTCTTACCTTATAATTCCCATATCTATCTTCACTAGGTCATTGATCAAATTATCATATTGATTCTTCATCATGTAAAGAAAAACTGGTTCATTCATGCTTAATGCATCAGTGATCTTGTTTAGTCTTATGGGATAATACTTTATTGAAAAATCATTGTCTTTAAGAAGTTTCAACAATCTCCTCTATCTCTTGTTCAATAATTTTTATGTTAAAATATACCTCAAACTTTGATGGTCTGTATATATATCAGAATTATATCCATAAAGATAATGCCTCCATATCTTATGTGGAAAAATGACCGCAGTCAGCTCCAGATCTTTTGTAGGATAGTTCTGCTCATGAGTATTCAACTGTCGAGATGCATAAGAAATGAATTTTTAATTTTTCATGAGAATTCACCCATGACCTCTTAGATATGCATCCTTAAAAGTAATTAATCCTTCTCGACCTAAGGGATGAGTTAACATGGGTGTAGTAACTAATCTATTCTTTATCTCTTGGAAACCATCCTCACCCTCTTTTGTCTAGATGAACATGAACCCTTTTCGAGTTAACTTAGATAATGGATTAGAAGTTCATGAAAACTTTTTCACAAACCTCCAATAATATCCCACTAAACAAAGGAAACTATGAATCATAGTTATTATTGTTGGTTGAGGCAACTCCTCTACAACTTTAGTCTTTGCAGGGTCAACTATGATTCCTTCGTTGGTTATAATGTGCAACAAGAAAAGAACTTGTTGCAACTAGAGTTCACATTTACTGAATATCCCAAAAGCCCCTCCCTCCGTAGAGTATGTAAAATAAATCTTAGATGATATTCATGCTCCTCGTTACTTTTGGAATATATCAGAATATTGTCAATAAAATTGCCACAAAGTTTTCGAGGTAGTATTTAATGATTCTATTCATTAGTTCCGTAAACATAATAGGTGCATTAGTCAGTCCAAAACGCATAACAAAAAACTCATAATCCCCATATCTTTATCAGAATGTAGTTTTTGGAATATCTTCAATCTTCACAATAAATTGATGATAAACATATCAAAGATCAATCTTAGAGAAGAATTGATACCCCTAAAGTTTTTCAAATATGTGATCAATGTGTGGAAGAGATTATTTGTTCTTTACTGGGATCCTGTTCAGTTCTCTATACTCAATGCATTGCCGCATCGATCCATCCTTCTTCTTCACAATGTGAACAAGTGCTCCCCAAGGAGACAAACTAAGATGGATAAACCCATTCTCCAAATTTTCATGGAATTGTTTCTTTAATTCCACCAGATCGACATTTACTATCCTATAAAGGGTCTTTGATATTGGATGAGATCTAGATGCGAGTTCAATAGATAAATCTACCTCTATTTCTCGGGGAGGTCCAGGAAACTCCTTAGTAAATAAGTCAATGTATTTATGGATGATGGGGACATTTTCAATTCTAGAAATCTCATTTACTTCTTCTTATTAGCTGATCAACTAAATAAATAATGATATAGATGGTTCTTCTTGAAAAAGATCAGGTTGAGATATATATCCTTTAATGATTATTGTAGGTTCTCCATTCCAGACTAGGGTGATTTCCTTACTTCTGCATTTGATCTTAGCAGTATACATTGTGGGATAGTCCATCCCTAGTATAATGTCGAATTCCAGCATGGGAATTTCTACTAGATTTTCAATAATATTGTTCTAACTAAAGTAAATGCTAGAGCTTTTAAACACTGATGATGCTTGGATAATCTCTCCAGGAGTTTTAACAGATAACACAACTTTTAGAAAATTGGTTGTTGATTCTAAATTCATGGAAAACATAGAGGAAATAAAGGAATGCGTAGAACCATAATAAAATAACGTACATTCTATATTTTAGAGAATAACAAGTGTACCTGCTACCACATCAGTCTGAACATCAACTTCAACTATCATGATAGAAAAATAATGACCTTTATCCCGTGGCCTTTGTTGAGGATCATGGTGGTTCCTCTCCACTACCCTCGGTTTTGGACAATTATTGTTAAAGTGTCCATGTTGTCCACATTTCATGCACTGAACATCAGGTTGGGCCTACACCATCTTCCCCTTGTCATTAGTGTTAGTAAGTTTAAGTTTCAACTCACTATGACAATTCCTCGTAAAATGGCCATCTCTATCACACTTGTATCATTTCTTGCTCCTTAGAAGACAGTTCCCCAACTACTTATTCCCACATTTATTACATGTGGAATTCTACAGTTTCTTTCCTTATCTTAATTGATTATAATTACTCCATAAGCTATCCTCCATCAATCTCTTCTTGTCATTGGATTTATGAGACTATTTCCCCTCACCAAACTCTAGCTCGACTTTCATCTCACTCCGCAGGATCTCCTAAGATCTATCCTAGTCTTGGTTGTCTATATTATTCTATAGACGAGGTCTTATTCCACAGAATAATCAATCAAACTTACCATTTGAATCCATGAAAAATCTATAGGTGTAACATGAAAGCCTTGTGAAGTTCATCTCGTAGCTTCCCACATAACGATTCTCCTTCTGCTTCAGCTCAAGAAACTCCTTCTCCATTATTGTTATCATGGAATGAGGGAAATACATACTGAAGAAGATCCCTCAAAACTCTTCCCACTCCATAGATTCAATATCCACTCTTGGCCTCATGTTTTCAACCACTTCCCACAACTAATCATCGTATCATTATAAGCGTTAGATAGCCAGGGTGACCTTCTCTTACACTAAACTGTAGAGCACAAGAAAGATCTTCTCTGTAGAGAAGATCTTCTATTATTTTATCAATGGGTTGGTCAATTCACTAAATGTTGGTGGTCATTGACATATGAAGGACTCAACGGAATGTTTTTCCCTTCACGGTGAGATCCGTCTCTCAACTTGATTCATGTTATTTCACATAACATGAGTCATTTGGTTCATCATTCTCATGAATGTTTCCATTATAGCTTCAGTCGGAGGGCTGTTAGCGCATGCTCTATTGCGGTCACCATTTTCACGGTTCCTCCTATTACCCACCATTTCTAAATGAACAAAACCATAGTGAGAAGCTTGTTTCATTTATGAATCGTTTAAATGTAAATGATTATATGTCTTAAGACATCATTCTTAAATGATTACATTTCCCTATAATTCCATTATAATGATTCATAAAGAGTTTGAAATTATCCAAACTTATCCCCCGAGTGTGTCATAACGAAGAGTGCAACAAGGCCCATTTTCCTATACTAGTTCCCATTAAATTCTAGATGAAAGTAGTGTTTTTGAGTTTTAACCATATGTACATCTGTGTAGGAGCTGCCTCTACCTGCTCATATCTAGACACGGATTTATTTTCATGATAAACCACTTACTCAATACTCACCAAAATACCTGGAAGTTTTCCTACATTCAAACATTTCTATAGAGGTCATCATAATTTTTTCATAGCATAATTACCAGAAAATAACTAAATATCTTTTGATACTTACCACGACATCCAAAATTTTTATTACATAAATTTTCATTACATTTTACATACAGAGGATATTTAAATTCTACTGTCTAGGAAATCAGAAGAATAATACATGAAAACAACATATAAAATCCTTTTAATACATTTGTAAGGCTTCATAATAGGTTCATCCTAAGTAAAATTTCTGCATCTCATAACCTGGAGACATGCATCATAGGAAAGGGTGAGCAGAAATCTCTGTAAGTAAAATAAGTGAAACTGTTGACATGTGAACTTCAGCAATATTAATAAGAACATGATAAAAATCATAAAATCATGAGAAATAAAATAAAAGGAATTTCATAATAAAAAAAAATTGAATCATATCTTGAATATGTGTCTATAATATTTCATTTATACGTTCATGAACATATCACCAAGGGTTATCCCTAATGTGCCATAAAAATTACCAAGGTTATTTACCAAGGTATCGTGAAACTTGTCATCTCTAGAGATTAATTCTTTACCCAATGCATTGGAGCACTATCGGGATGCATCCTTAATTTTTCATTACTTCCATGTGATCCACATAGATCATAATCAAACATTTCATAAATAACCCAAAGAGAATAAATGAGATGGGTTTCATTTCAAAATCATGACATTTTAAAGGAGCTTAAAAATAAGATCGTTATGTTATTTATAAACCATGGAAAAGGAGTGAGGGTTATACATATGTCAATTATAGAATACAATATCTCATTTTTGTCTATTTATGAACACCCATATAAATGAAATAGGTCTGGGTATTCACATAAATAAACAAGTGAATTTCAAGAGAGAAAGAGAGAGAAATTTTGTGATGAAAATTCTATAGCATAACGGCTAAATAACATCCTTTTAGAAAAAATTATAAAGAGAGGGTACATGGGTATCCCAATCATAAATAATTCATAATATAGTACAAAGGAAGAATATCATGGATATAAGAACATGTTATGGATATGCTAATGTCATACCACATGAAAAAGAAACTTGAAAGGAAAGAGAAGATGCGATTTCTTTTACAAAATAATTTCGCAGCATAACCACGTCACATAAAAATTCAGAAATTCAATTGGTGAGAGAGAAAAATGGTATCTCATAATTTGAACACGAAATGGAAAGTATTAAAGATATATAATAACAAACCTTCACATAATAAAATGGATCTATAAGACATAACATAAATAAAGTCATGACTTAAAAGAGGAGGGTGAAAGATTCATTTTCCTTGAATAGTACATTTCACAGCTTTAAGGTCGGGACCTTGGGAGGATTGAGGGCACCTTGGGAGGACTCCATGGGAGGTAAGATTACAATAAATTCGTTTAGGATGATTTTGGAATTAAAATAATGAGTAAATGACTTAGTATTTATATTAAATGTGAGGGAATAAATTATTAATTTCTTAGGGCAAACTCATCGGTGGTATTTGCAAAACCCTGGGATTACCAACAATATTTTCCCACGGTATTGTACACTTGGGACAAATCATAATATATCTAACTATTAATAAGTCGACCATAAATCTAACATCAATATTATATCATTAATGATGCCATTAAACACTTGAAACTCAAAACTGTATTCTTAATTCATCGAAATTCAACTATTTCATAAAAATCCCAAAAATTCACCCTAACCTAAAATAGATGCTTTGAATTCAAAAATGAACTCAATATTATGAAAATAATGTTCTAAATATTTTTAATTTAATTTTCAATTAAAATCTGTATTTATTCAAAAACAAAAACTCTTAAACTATAACTCATTTTGTAACTCCTTAAGAAAGTAATCAAGGTCCCATAAAATTATCATCTATCCATAATACAAAAAAGTAAAAATTTATGATTACATTTGATGAAAATATATTTCCATTTTAAATTATTAAATTATATATTAAATTTTAAATAAAATATTTATGACATAGAAAAATACCAAAACTTATACTATGATCGTTTTCACTTTTAAGATATTTAAAATGTATTAATACATACATGGGTGATGTTTTTATTTTATTGGCCAATATACTATTCATTACTATTCATTACTAGTCATACGGGTATGTAACTATTCATACTTTACAATTAACTGAAAATCATGTTGATTTTATTATACTCTAAATTTCTCACTAATCACAACTGTAGAAGTGCATTTTTGAAAATCATTTCACATTATTAATTATTTAATGTTTACAAAACTGTTTTGAAATAACCTTTTTCCCAAAAATTCATTAGTAACATGGAAATATAAATTCAACCGACATTTATCTGGATATTTCAAATTCATAAAGTTTATCATAATATGAAAAAAAATTTGATTTTTATAAAAGGATTACAGAATGTAGCTATGGTTGCACTATATATCCCCTTATAACAACTGCATGGGATGTAAGTGTAAGGTGTTCTATGGAGATAGAATATTGGGGCGGCTCGGAAAACATTTCCTCAGTGGTGATTTTTATCAACTTGAACTTATCCCTTAGGCGATTCTGTTCAAGCTTCACATGATAAAGTCTGGCATGGGCTTGGTCTAGAGAACAACCCAGTGAAGCTACCTCCTTCCCAAGCTCCAACAGATGGGCTTCATATGGCATGAGTCTACTAGATGACTCCATCATCTCTTCTATCTGTATTAACCAAGATCATTTGAATTATTAAAAATAATTTTAACGTTGTGAATTTAGTTTCCAATGGTCATATTGACTAATGGACATATAACAATAAAAATCCAATAGTCTCATTTAATTATACACAATTAATTAATTAAAGGATATAGTTTTGTTGTTTATAAAATAAAATAACTCACAAATTTAGGAAATAAATATTAATAAAATGTTCGGGTCGTTATAATTGTTCTAGTAATGGAATTATTCATATTTTTATCGATTTAAATGTTCTAACAATATAATTGAATTCACGAAAATATTTACTCTATAAACTCTAATTATTGATATCCAAATTGTAATACAATAACAACATTATAAGTGGGTAAAATACCAAACCGAAAGAGGAAACATTAGTTAAAATTTTTATTATTATTTATTTAAGAAACCAATAAATGATATTAGAAGATAGGGATATTAGAAATGAGGAAAGATAATGCCATATTATTGGATTATATAGAATTTCAAATGGGGTGTTTGAAGCTACATAGAATTACCATGTTTGGTTTAGATCTCATAGAGAATAATTTTTTATTTTTCAAAGGTATCTGATACCAAATGCATATTTTACACTTGTTGAAAATACTTGGGAGTTCAAAATTAATAGATAAATTTTTTCTGATTTTAGTTTTATTTTATATTCAAAAGAATCTCTATATATGAATTTAAAGGGTTTTATCATTATCAAATTAATCTATGTATAATATGTATATCACTATCTCATTTATATTTTGTGAACATAATATATTCATTATAACAAATTGTTGTTATGATTATGTTTATACAACTAATTTATGATTCATCATTACCAATAACATGATTTCCAAAGAACATATAGACATTTTTTATTATCTAGTGTAAAATATTTACCAATGAATTTGTTACAATAAGTGGTAATGTTTTATCACTACCCATTGGGTTATATTTGAATGTAGTATACATTAAAAAAAATGTTCCAAAACATGTATAATTATCTATATAATATGGAACCAATAATTTATTTTTTCAGTATTCTTACTAAAAATAAATAAATATTATTTTCAAATAATTTATTTTAAACATTGTCATGAGAAAATATTAAGGATAAAATTTTTAGGATTTTTAGTAGTAAATAAAAATATATTGTGTTACATCTTGTAACAATTTTTAATATGGATATAATTATTATAATAGTCTATGGTCAATGTTTTTAAATAAATATCCTGATGGATTTTAGGATATGTGATGATTGAGAATAATTTATTGAATTATATTTAGTAATTTTGAAAATGAAAGGAATTATATCTTGAAGGATTGTACAATTCAATTTGATATGTGAATTACTCAATGATATCCTAAATGTGTTTTTGATCAGTATGTATTTTCAAATATGAATAGTAACATTATTTAGTAAAACAATTTGTTGTCTCTTTATCCAAAAATAGTATTGGGTGTGGAAGTAAGGAAAAATTTATGAGGTATATTTATTTTTTATAAAATTGTGATTTTCTATTAATCCTAAAATATTTTAGTTATGGTAAAAAATAATTTACATAGTGAGAATATTTCAAGGTATTTTTCTAATGTCGTTGATTTCCATAAAAGATGATGAGAACATAGAAATAGATATATATAAAAAATACAAATTAACATCGTTACATTTGCTGTAGTGGTGTTAAGAATTTTCAATATGTTATTGATGTTGACCAATTAGGAATATGATTCCCAAACATCACAATTATGAAAACAATATTACATTATATATTTTTCCCATTATAGAGTTATTTGGTGGATAATTATTAGATAATCATAATGAAATTTGACAAGGATTACATATGATGTATTGTGTTAACCAAATCCAGAAAGTGTAGTGAACATAAGGCTAGTTTGGATTATTATCATATATTAAATAATAAGTTAGTTCTTTTACTGATTTTTTAAAATATTACTGATGATTTTGTAAAAATTAAAATATATCATATTAAAGGAAACCTCTATTTTTTCATTCATTCGGGTGGGCTACAAAAAAAATATAGATATATATTACCTTAATTATAATAATAATTAATATCGTAAAATACGGATTTTTTATTATACCCAATCGATGTTGGTCATGAAGTATTACAGATTATGATGAAATGTTATGGTTTCCATAAGTAATATACTTATATAGGCAAAATATTTGTTCACAAGGAAGAAGAAGAAAAATATTATTTATGTTCATTTGATGACCTACTGTATTAACCACATGGACTATTACAGATTGATGCATTTGGAATGCTAGGGGTTAATGTTACATATTTGAGTCCCAAGTACATAATGTTGGTGACATTCATAACCTAAAAACCGTCAATCATTGATACCCCACTTACACATGTATAAATACACTCATACATAAAATGGGTGTGGTCCCATTTTTTTGTTTACCAAGAAATCAAGTAGAGATTAACAAAAATGGGTTTTATCCCGTGTATGATAAGTATGACAATGGGTTCCTTGATTGAGATATACTATGTGAGTGTGTGGATACAGGTAGATATTATATATAAATATATATCTAGTTATAGTAAATTTGATTTATTAATCAAAAAGTTCATGATACACTCAAAAGATCGACATTAAATGAGTTATCTCTTTCGGACTGCCATGTTTCATGTCCCGTAGTCACTTTATGTATTGGGAAAATGAATACAAGGAAATTTATTTTTGAGTATGATGAAAAATAGTTGATAGACACATGTGTTTGAGATATATCACACCATATCCATTACTATCTTTATTAGATATAAAATTTTTATATAGGACAATCATTTCCTGTATATATGGACCCTAAGATTCTTATAGGTTCTCCACTCTATAAAGGAATGTTGGGTCAACTTTAGTGGTTGACATAATCGTGATTATTATTTAGTATCATAGATGCTCTAAAATTATTCTATAGTTTATCCAAATGTGTTTTTGAATGGTTTTCAAATTGTATTTAATATTATACAGTTCAAATTGATACTAATGATAACATTCGAAAAGTGTTTTGGAAGCTATTTAAAGGTATTTTTGATTTTGTTTTCAAAAGTAATTATAATTGATACAAGATTTGGGGAATGGGTTCAATCTCTACTTGTAAATTTTAAATGAGGGAGAGTGATGATATATTCCCCAAAGCTATATATTTTATGTGATTCACAACTATATCATGTGAATGGGATACTAATATGCATGCATAGAATCATATTTCATGCATCTATTAAAATTGATTAAAAAAACATCGAAATTTTAAGTGTTTCAATATTATAATATATGCAATTATATTAATTGATAATTAATTAAGGTGTTACATGATATTTAATTTTCTTTAATAACTAATATTCATGACTCGTCCATGAACATTATTTTTTTATTTCAAAAAATGAATAAATGAGACAATAATGATAGTGTCTCCATGGTTTTTTGTTTAATTATATTTCTATGATCACTATTTGGTTGTGGGTATTTGGTCAAAGACACATATTGTCTTGATCCTCTCATTCATCATGCTTCATTTCATATTGAGGTGCTAGAATACCCTGGAGAAAAGGTTGACCCAATATTAACATCAGATGATTCAAATCAACTCGTAGATACAATATGAATATAGGATTATATTCCCAATAAATTTCCATTATCAAACATAGAAAATGTCATGTATATATGTTATATATTCTCTCTATTTCACAGAAGACTTATAAATATTATATACTAATTTTATAATTCTATACGAAGATTCAAATTATCTTCCATGTAAGATCCTAAAACAAGGGTATCTAATTGTCTCTACAATTTCTATTAAATTTTTTCATATTTACAAGAAATCTAATTGTACAGTGGGGATAATGGAATCAAAATACTCATCTCTTAATCATTTAATATAATATTATATAATTTACATAAAAAATAATTTCTATGGTGTTAATTACATGTTTTTACTGATGATTCAGACTAGGTTCATCATCATCATCATCGTTGAATACATCCATTTAAAATTTTTGATGAGATCATTTTAATATGAAAATTACTCATTAAATTTTATAGAACATATATAATATATTATGAATATAATGTTATGTTAAAATAGAACATTAATCATTTTCTATTTTTTAATAATTTTTACCTCAATATGCTCATATATTCTTTAATAATTCCATTATAAACAATATTTTCTCTAAAATATCATGTTATGAAACATAATATATATACTGGTGGGAAATGATACTAATTTAAATTATTAAGGATATTAAACAAATAAATAATAAACATCATTATCTTGTGTTTTATTTAATTATTTTCAAGATTTATTCATAAAATATGACTTTTTAAAAATAAGAAAATTAATGCAGTGGGATAAAATACATCAAATTTTAAAAAATAAAATGTATAAACAGTTTTATAAATTTTCAAAACCCTCTTATCTATATCAAATATTCAAACAATGGTACATAACTGGATTAATCATATCTATGTGTATAAAAATAATCATCTTATATTTTTAATGATTTTTTTATATAAAATCTATCATATCGTATTAATGAAAATACAGCTGAAAATACATATTCTATGTTCTCATAGACTATAAAATTAAATTAATCCCCCACATAAAATTCATTAATTTAATAACTCCTTGATTCATCGTTCAAATGAATTCTTTTGGAACTAAAAATAATGTATTCATAAATCCTAAGCTCCCATTATTTTATTTTACACATCTATAACGTATAAGTTGTATATTATAATCAAAATTAGAGAAAAATTTATTACAATAAAGTTTATAGTATATATGGACTCTTTCTATTCCAATTAATGTAATCTAGGTATTATAAGAAATTCCATAACTAGAAAATTACTTTTTCAAAATGGAATAACCAACTATCCCTATAAAAACCTTCTTTAGTTTTCTTAATCTAATATTAACTATTCATCAATCTAATGTAATTATTATTTTGTAATCCTCTAAATTTTTTTCTTCTATCATTTTACTACAGATTATAACTTCAATGTTATACTCATTTATCCTGTCAATATCGATGAGATACAATAAATTTTTCTCTCTCTCACCTATGTTATAAATGATGATAAATTTCAAAAATCATTCTATAAATGACTATTTAATGGTGTATTTATTTAGACCAGTCTTTAATGTGTCACCTATAATATCTATGAAATTGATATACCAAATAACATTGAGATTATGATAAATTACTAGAGTTTATTTTTCTATATAGAATATAATTTTCATGAAACATTAACTTTATCCATATACTCTTCTATTATGCATATATATTCAATTATTTGAAAACCTGAACATTTAATATCTTGAAAATGTTTTTAAATTTCACATATATTATTCATTCTTACTCGATGTCAATTATAAATTATATATATATATACTATTTTAAATATTTTCATTAAAAAATATTTTCTTTCTATATTATTCATAATAAAATAAAATTTGATGATTTTAATTTTATTTTTTCTTATTATTGTATTGAAAATTGGATTAGTGTCATTTCTCTAAATAATTTAGTTATCATGTTTACTAAATAGGATGGTACTAAAATTACCTCCCCATTTTAATATCAACATATAAAATAGTTTGATTAGAGACATTTGACACTATGATTTTTGTCCAGTTTTGTGATCCACTTAAAAAAAAGTTATTTTGGAATTTTATCATGAAAACCATATCATATATGAAGAACAAATTTTTATGTAGATAAAACTATTACTAAATATATAATGCCAAAAATACTCAAATCTATTCCCATAGTATTCTATCTTAAATGATTTTTAATATAACTACAACACCGGTATCAAAGATTGATTTTGTAAACAATATTTTATGGATACATGTTTACACAATCTAAAAGAAAATATAATACATTGAAATGCAGATCTAATATGAACCTACCTAGATTGGTAATCATGGAATTGAATAATATTTTATTTTGAAATAATATATCACTTTTTATTATTAATGGGTTTTATATCTATCAATTGTATGCCATATATTTCATTTAAATGTTATAAATCATCTAATATTTTTCTTTGAATACATATATTATCAACCTAATAAATATATTAAAATTATATTGGTATATAACTCTTTATATGAATTATAACATGTGTTACTAAAATGAAATAAAAAACAACTAGATTTATACATTTCATAATGCATAACATAAAAAAGGTATATAAAAATTATTCACATAAAGGACTATAGTCATATATAATCAACAACACTAACTTGGGTAATCCTGATGTAATAGGAATCCAACACTTAAAAATCAAGATACATCCTATGACCCAATGATAGGGTGAATTTCGACAAAATTTTATTGAGTTAAAAAAACATTTCATAGATAAATATTTCATCTTATTGCATGAATATTAGTTTTATAATATTATGATCCATGATATAAACAAAAATATATAGTGTATTTGAAACCATGCATAGATAAAAATGGTAAAAAATATATATATACATCTTATCCTAATTATTTCATCACAAAGGGTCACATTAAAATACATATCATAAATTTACCCACTCTCCATATCCCGAGGAAAAGGAAACATAATTCATGGTGATATTTGATTCCCATTACATGTAAAAAATGGAGATATAAATGTTCCTTTAAGAATAAAATGAGAATAATGGAATGAGAATATGATCATGTTGTCTGAAAATAAAACCCAATGATTCACGGATCGTAAGAATGATTCATGGACTAAATAAAGGAGGTTCATAAGAAATGAATCAATACATAATCAATGATCATGTTCTAGGAGGATAACATTTGTAGAGGAAATTACCATAAAATAGAAGCCTAAAGTATAGATTTTTCAAAATAATTGAAATATAACATAAAAATTATCCCCCATGATAGTTATACCTTATTATTCATTATATAACCGCTCTTTTACCCTATTTTAGAATCAGATAAAAACTTATGTGCCTTCTTTTAGAAATGAAACAAAATCCCATGTACCTTATTTTGATCTAATATATCCCCTCATGTACCCTGATTTGTACTAGATATAACATCCTTTGTACTTTTTTCTTTGGTATGACATCTTTTGTAACCATTTAACTCATAAAATAGTAATCTATACCTAATGTATTGTATGACTAAACTTTTTCCACATTATCTTGAAATCAATAATAATAACAATATATTTAAATCCATGGAAAAGTAAATGGGTTTCATAAAAAATTCCTCTTAATAAAGATAAACAATCGTGATAATTTATTAGAATAAGATTATAGAATCATATCCCCAATATAATATAGGTAACATCAAATGATATTGCCGTTGATGGAAAATTCCTGCTAAAGTTCAATCATTATTTCATGGGGAAATTATTATTTTCATTTTCAAAAATTTTATTTAAAATATAAAAATTTACAAAATAATAAGAAAAATATTATGGTAAATGAACCATCTATACATTTAAAATAATATTCAATGAATACAGTGACCCTTAAGGTAGTAAATTCCAACCATTCTTATTATTTTAGGAAAATATTAATTTTCACATTTTTGGAAAAAATTAAAGCATAACTAGTTTGGAAAATTAAGATAATATTCCATTTTAAATTTTTATATAATTTAAAACAAGGGTAAAATTGGCTTTAAAAATTGGTATGATAATTTTAACAAACCATGGTAAACACTATATGAATATTAAATTAATCAAATAAATTAAACAATACACCACACTAAAGTCACATATACTATGGTGAGAAGGGTTTAGTGTATCAGATATTGAGAACATAATTATCATATTTAATAACACTTGTGGACATTTATCCATAATAATACATATATAAAACATTTTATGAACATATCACATGATAAAATAACCTCTATAATATGGTGAATGGAAATATATGAAAGGGGTTTTTATTAATGGTCAATAAGGGGAAAACATTTAATGAACAAAGAGGGTAATTTAGGTAGAAAATTGACATAAAAATAGAACAGAAGCCCATATATGGTAATCATAACACTTATTAGAGTTATAAAAGATTTTAAAAATAACTATGGAACCAAAACATATATGACCAATATAAAATCACATCTGAGTATCCATATAACATGTGGAAATAATATAAAATTAATTAATACATTTATAATAATTCTTAATCATAAAAACATTAATTTCATTGTGAATGTAGTGCATAATAATTTTTTTTAAAAAGATGATAAAAACACGGAAATGTGGAACAATCAAAAAAATAGGAAAACTTATGTGATAAAACCCATTATTCTCATCCCTATGTGAATAAATCATTATGTTTATTCCTAAAATGTTTGAAAACTCATAATGTCCAATAAAATATAAATATTCTCATCATTCCCTTTAATTACTATATAAGTAGATAGAAGATTAAATAAATTCATTATAGAGAAATATATGACCCAACACATCATTTCCCATACATATTGAAGTGCCCAGATCAGTGTGAATCACTGAGAGGGGGAGGGGGTGAATCAGTGATCCCTTAAAACTTTTTACTAATTGATTCCTTATCAATTAAACCTCTATGGCTGGTTTAAAGCCTGGATCCACTCTTCTTGTATCTCTCACCTTTCCTCGAATGATGCAGTAAATATAAAGGCACTGGACACAAGGATTTACAAGGTTCGGCACCAAAGGCCTACATCCTTGACATGTTGGTTATATGCCCCAACATGGTTTCTCCATTATAACTTGTTATAATTACAATGGTCGATACAAAGTCCCACTGTATCTCCCCTGAGTCCCACAGGAGGGTCTTTATACTACGTCCCCCAGTGTTACCAGAGTCCCACTGGCCTGCTCCAGAATCCCACTGAAGACTTCTTCCACCCTGAGTCTCACATGGGGCTTCTCCTGGCTCCTCGAGTCACACGAGTAGCTCTTCTTCACTTTAAGTTCTTCAAGTAACTTTAGCAGCCTGGGATAAAGGCTACTGGCCTTGCTCTGTACCTCTGCTCACTTGTGATGAACATGTCTTCTCGTCTTGCTCATGATTTATCTCCTTCTTCTCAGGATGACCTGGCTTCTCTCCAACTACTGAATACTCAAACAACTGATATCTTTAACTTCAGTCTGGTCCAGTCTCAGTTCACATCAACTTCATGCACTGAGTTCATGGCATCTCTTCATCCTCATGCACTGACTGCATGGCTTCTCAAATTCTTCAAGATCTTCTGGTCTTGGACAACTCAGATGCACACAGCCTGATTTAGATTTGTTCACGTGTGCACGTGCATGCATGCAAGCATGCACTCCCCTTTTCCTTCTCGGTGCAATAAACCCACAAAGGGTGTAGTCTCTTTAAGCACACACCTTATCACTTCCTTCACACACTTAATTCCTTTTGATTACACACACATAAATGTGTGTTATACTTTAGTGTGAGAGTCTTCCACTTCTTCTAAGTGTATACACTTCACTTAGTGCACACACTAGGTTCGGCCTTTTTTATTCCTTTGCACACACACCACTAAGGTAAGTCTTTAGCCTTCCTCCTTCACTTTTCACACACACAAAATATTCTTTGTTCTTCAATGTGTGCACCCCACAAGGGATACGGCCTACTTCACTTGCACACACAAAGTGTGTTCTTCAATTTTTCATTCACACAAAGTGTGCCCTCGGCCTTCTTGTTCACTTTGCACCCACAAACGCCTAAGATATGGTCTTCTTTGTTTGCACAAGGCTACGGCCTTTCCTTCCCTTCTTGCACACACACCCGAATGTGTCCTTCTCCACTTATCACACACAATACAAAGTGTGTATAACACTTAACCCGACTTCCTTCTTAAAAGGGAGGGCGTGCAAGGTTCACATGCCACAAGGGCCGCGCCAGCTCCTCCTGCCGCGCAAGTTTGCGGGCAGTGAGGGCTCCTTCTGCCACGCGAGTATGCGGGCAGGGACCTCCCAATTCTTCTTTCGCGCAAGAGGTGCACAAAAGGATCCTTCTTCTTGTCACGCAAAGAAGTAGCGCGCAAGGAACTCAGCCGCGCAAATACCTTGCGCGGGGCTTCTTTCTTCGCGAGGCAGAGAGCACTCACGGGACTTCGTATTTTTCAACAAAGGATCAGCAAGCATAAACAGCGCCTGTGGTCTTCTTTTTATAGGCAAGGCAGAGGTGGTTCATCCGCGTGAGAAAAATCTTGAACCACTGAGATTTTCGGATCTCAAGTTTCTGTAAAATCTCGTTTTTCTCCTCAGTTTCCACTGCGGGTTCTTTCCTTATTTTTCTCTACGTGCATGCGACTTAGAACGCATGCACGACCTTTGTCTCTTCTATCCCATGAAAAAAACAAACACACCAAGGCCTCGGCACTTCGTTTGCCTTCGGCCTTCATCGAATTCATCATCTCATTGAATGCATGTATATTTTAAGGCATGGACATGTTCGGTGTGGCCAGACGATCACAATGGTGGCTTTACTTCGATCAGCGGTGGCCGGGAGCTCGAAAACATCTCTCGGGATGCTCCTGGTTCGAATGGAGCTCGCGGGGAGGCCTTCGGCTGTGCTCGAGGAATGAGATGCCTCGGAGCCGTCGGATCATCTCTTTGAACGGCTGCGATCAGAATGGGAGCGGCGCGATGAGATGTGCGGCGTAGATCGGGCGCGCGATGAGACGGATGGCCAGGATTTGCTCCGGGACAAAATCCCGCGTCCCACATCGAATCGGCGAGCGAATTTTCTGCGGTTTATCAAACACCGCATGCCAACCTCAGCTCAATTAAACTTCCTCCTCCACGGTGCCGCCCCGCACCGTGTTCTCTTGTGGGCGCGCTCTGCGCCCACTCACGCCTCCTGCGGGCGCGCTCTAGCGCCCACCATGCACTCCCTGACACTCGCGGGTGCGCTCATGCACCCCTACCGCGCTCCTATGGGCGTGCCCCAGACGCCCATGCGGGTCTTGGGTGCGTCCTGCCGCCCTGGGCTCGCCCCACGGGTTCCCCCATGTGTGTGGTGCCTAGCGCCCGTGCCTTGGGGTTGAACCCTCAAGGTGTCCATGGCTGGCCAATTTTTTTGGCAAAGGCATGAATAAGACTTTGTCAAATACAAAGTTCTCCTATGAGTATAAGCCAAATGCCAAGTCTTCCAAGCCATTCTTCTTCTTCATTTCTTCTCATATTCTTCTTAAGAATTCCATTACTTCTCCTCATATGATCTTCACTTAGGATATGGAATTCAAAAGGTTCATCTTCATCAACCGAACTCCTGAATCACTTATAATCTTCAATGTTCTTTATTGATCTAATCAGAGATCAATTGGAACTTCAAATTCACATGCACTAAGTGATAGTGCATGGACTTCTTTGATCCACTTCATCCACTTAGAACTTATGGATGGATCACTTTCAACTCCTCATGCACTGTCAGTACAATTCATGGTCTTCAAACAATGTTGTGACATTGTATCCAGTTGATACAAGTTCTTGGAACTTTAAGAACAGCTCAACAATCGTCTGATTTTCATAGATAATGTTTCAACCACAACATCCTATGTCACTTAGTGAATCTCCTAAGTGACATGCATCTTAGTACCATGGCCATTCTCCTTTATCACCAACACCATCACAACCTTTGTCATTCATATCTTGACAATCCTTGACATCCATTCATTCCATGACAACTTCATGCCTCATTGACAACAAATGCAACACAATGCACTTCAATCTCCCCCTTTGTATTTGTTGTCAATACACTTCTTCAGCACATATGAATGGGTCAATATGTGTTCCAATCTTTTCTCCCCCTTATTGGCAATAAAATGCAAAGGTGTGGTGTGGCTCTCTTCAAAATATTTCTTCCTCCCATTGAATAGCATCTTCTTGAAAATCACTAAGAGAGGGATGATGTCACATGTTCACCTAAGCAATGAACCTTTAGTAAATCAGCTCTAAGTCTACTTGGGATAACCCGGTGTAGAAAAAAAGAGTGATATGACCAAGGAATTCAAAGCTGTCCATAATTCTCTACACATGTGAGATCATACTTATTGGTTTGAAATTTTTCAGATATAACAATGAATTTGCTAAATCCTGCACAACTTCACAAAACTCATTAGAAAGTTCAGGTGCAAATATAAAGCTTCCCCTTTCATCCATTTGACTTCAATCAATACTCCCACTTAATTGTCATGATGAATACAATTAAGAAACAAGGGATGAAAGTATGATTGGAATACCTTCACTTTTCTCAACATGGTATTAATTCTCAGAATCCCATCTTCTACAGATTGGCTCCCCCTCAAGGGGTGCACTCCATTCTGTCCAAACCACTCTCCAGATGAGAATGATCATCATCTTCAATTCCCTACAATGTTAGCACATGTAAATACAAGTGATTAGGGAATAAGATGGAACCTCCTTGGTTCATCAATGTGAACAACATGGTTGAGAAGATTCTCTCAACCGAGATGTCCCATTTTCACCATTCTTCACACTTGCACATTTGATCTTCAATGATGTTTGTGCTGGTGTGGATCTCAACACATCTTCATGTGAAATCTTCTTCTTCCCTTTTGCCTTAGAAATTGCCAGAACTTCATCTTTAGCTCTTTGCAGTTCTCTGGAAAGTTGCAAATGATTTGGCCATATGACTAACGAGTCATTTGGAAGTGTGGCCTCAGTTCTGGAAGTTTCACATGGTTCTTTTGATGCTGTCAAGCTACCTTTCTTAGGAAACTTGTTTTCAATCAATCCCTTATGCTTCTTCTGGATTGATTGTCTGTTTGAGTCCAGTCTGCCTCTATCGAATTTCATGGATTTTTTACAAAGATCCATGATATGTCCTTTCTTTCCACAGTAGAAGCATGTTTTCTTGGTGGTCCTTCTGGATGCATCACCCTTCTTGGATTTAGACTCCAAGGTCTTCTCTTCCTTTTTCATAATCTTCTTGGGAGCATCTTCCACTTTCTTATGCTTGCTTACCAAGGATTCTTTTTGAGCCAGGTTCTGTGATCTTTTCTTCTTTTGAGCTCTGGATACAGTTGGAGATTGACATGTATCTTTTTGACCACTTTTGCAATCATCCTAGATGTTGTCAAGTAATCCAAATCTATTTGTAGTAAACAGATGTCTCTGGACCTGTGGATGCTGCTTCTTTTCTTCTGGCTTGCTCCCCCTTGGCATGGGCTTCCTTTGTGCTTTGACATTCAGTGGATTGTACCAACAATCCTTTTCACAGTGCCCATACTTATTACAACACCAACACTGACCCACAAATCTTGACCTCTTCAGTCCTTCTGATTGTTGGGTACTTTTCTTGACTTACTGTGTTGTTTCAGGAGAGCATTCTTTCTTCCCTGTCTTCATCCATACTTGTTTGGATTCATTCTTCCATCCTGCACTTTTAGTAGAAACACTTTTAGAAGCATGGGTACAAGATGGTATGGATGGTACCTTCTTTTTAGAAGATGTTTCCCTTTCATTAGAGGATGTATTTCTTTTAGAATCATCCTGCTAAATGCATACTTGAGTAGCAACATTTCTCCTTTCAGCTGACTGGGAGGCTTCAGCTTTGGGTGATTGCAGATTTTTCAATATCACCTCTAGTTCTAAGCATTTCATATTGAGGGAGTTCTTCTCATCCTCAACAGTTCTTAGCCTTCCTTCCCAATTTTCTTTCAGCTGTTCTAGTTGGTCTTCATGCACCTTATTCATTTCTTGTAATGAATTGTCAAGCTCCTTTACCCTGTTTACTTTGTCTTCAAGTTGAGAATCTCTGACATTCATTGATACTCTGTGTAATTTTTCAAGTGCACGGAAAACTTCTTTGACCATTGTCTTAAAGATTTATTTCTCAGAAAGGCTTCTTTGCAATTCTTCAGCAGTGTCTTCATATCTTTCATTGCAAAGAGAAACAGTTTCATCTTTAGCCTTCACCAGCTTTCTGAGATTGTTGGTTATGCCAACCCTTTTTGCCAATTGGACTTCCAGAGAATTGGCTTCATCTTCTAGATGTAATTTTTCTTCTTGAAGATCAAGGAGGCCTGTAGCTATACACATTGCCACTTCCTTGGGGACTGTCTTCTGAAGATATTTGATTGCATTTAGAAGATCATTGTTTCTTCCATCTTCATCACAACTAGAGCAGGCTTCATCAGAAGAATGATAAAAGGAATTGTCATCTGATGTGACTTTCACATTTCTTTCCATAGAAGGAGTTTCTCTGATTGCAGCAACCTTCTTCCTCATCTTCTTTGCCTGTTTCTTCATTCTGTTTTTCATAGTCTTGGCCGATATCTCCATTTGAGGCTGTTCTTTCATTTCCTCAAATCTGCACTCCATATAGACTCTCTTGGATCTTTTAGAGGTAGCCTTCGCTCTGATACCAATTGAAGTGCCCAGATCAGTGTGAATCACTGAGAGTGGGAGGGGGTGAATCAATGATCCCTTAAAACTTTTTACTAATTGATTCCTTATCAATTAAACCTCTATGGCTGGTTTAAAGCCTCGATCAACTCTTCTTGTATCTCTCACCTTTCCTCGAATGATGCAGTAAATATAAAGGCACTGGACACAAGGATTTACAAGGTTCGGCACCAAAGGCCTACGTCCTTGCCATGTTGGTTATACGCCCCAACATGGTTTCTCCATTATAACTTGTTAGAATTACAATGGTCGATACAGAGTCCCACTGTATCTCTCCTCAGTCCCACAGGAGGGTCTTTATACTGCGTCCGACAGTGTTACCAGAGTCCCACTGGCCTGCTCCAGAATCCCACTGAAGACTTCTTCCACCCTGAGTCTCACAAGGGGCTTCTCCAGGCTCCTCGAGTCACACGAGTATCTCTTCTTCACATTAAGTTCTTCAAGTAACTTCAGCAGCCTGGGATAAAGGCAGCTGGCCTTGCTCTGTACCTCTGCTCACTTGTGATGAACATGTCTTCTCGTCTTGCTCAGGATTTATCTCCTTCTTCTCAGGATGACCTGGCTTCTCTCCAACTACTGAATACCCAGACAACTGATATCTTTAACTTCAGTCTGGTCCAGTCTCAGTTCACATCAACTTCATGCACTGAGTGCATGGCATCTCTTCATCCTCATGCACTGACTGCATGGCTTCTCAAATTCTTCAAGATCTTCTGGTCTTGGACAACTCAGATGCACACAGCCTGATTTAGCTTTGTTCACGTGTGCACGTGCATGCATGCAAGCATGCACTCCCCTTTTCCTTCTCGGTGCAATAAACCCACAAAGGGTGTAGTCTCTTTAAGCACACACCTTCTCACTTCCTTCACACACTTAATTCCTTTTGATTACACACACATAAATGTGTGTTATACTTTAGTGTGAGAGTCTTCCACTTCTTCTAAGTGTATACACTTCACTTAGTGCACACACTAGGTTCGGCCTTTTTTATTCCTTTGCACACACACCACTAAGGTAAGTCTTTAGCCTTCCTCCTTAACTTTGAACACACACAAAATATTCTTTGTTCTTCAAAGTGTGCACCCCACAAGGGATACGGCCTACTTCACTTGCACACACAAAGTGTGTTCTTCAATTTTTCATTCACACAAAGTGTGCCCTCGGCCTTCTTGTTCACTTTGCACCCACAAACGCCTAAGATATAGTCTTCTTTGTTTGCACAAGGCTACGGCCTTTCCTTCCCTTCTTGCACACACACCCAAATGTGTCCTTCTCCACTTATCACACACAATCCAAAGTGTGTATAACACTTAACCCGACTTCCTTCTTAAAAGGGAGGGCACACAAGGTTCACATGCCACAAGGGCCGCGCATGCTCCTCCTGCCGCGCAAGTTTACTGGCAGTGAGGGCTCCTTCTGCCGCGCGAGTACGCGGGCAGGGACCTCCCAATTCTTCTTTTGCGCAAGAGGTGAGAAAAAGGATCCTTCTTCTTGTCACGCAAAGAAGTAGCGCGCAAGGAACTCAGCTGCGCAAATACCTTGCGCGGGGCTTCTTTCTTCGCGAGGCAGAGAGCACTCACGGGACTTAGGATTTTTCAACAAAGGATCAGCAAGCATAAACAGCGCCTGTGGTCTTCTTTTTATAGGCGAGGAAGAGGTGGTTTATCCGCGTGAGAAAAATCTTGAACCACCGAGATTTTCGGATCTCAAGTTTCTGTAAAATCTCGTTTTTCTCCTCAGTTTCCACCGCGAGTTCTTTCCTTATTTTTCTCTACGTGCATACGACTTAGAACGCATGCACAACCTTTGTCTCTTCTATCCCATGCAAAACACGAACACACCGAGGCCTCGGCACTTCGTTTGCCTTCGGCCTTCATCGAATTCATCATCTCATTGCATGCATGTATATTTTAAGGCATGCACATGTTCGTTGTGGCCAGACGATCACAATGGTGGCTTTACTTCGATCAGCGGTGGACGGGAGCTCGAAAACATCTCTCGGGATGCTCCTGGTTCGAACGGAGATCGCGGGGAGGCCTCCGGCTGTGCTCGAGGAATGAGATGCCTCGGAGCCGTCAGATCATCTCTTTGAACGGCTGCGATCAGAATGGGAGCGGCGCGATGAGATGTGCAGCGTAGATCGGGCGCGCGATGAGACGGACGACCAGGATTCGCTCCGGGACAAAATCCCGCATCCCACATCGAATCGGCGAGCGGATTTTCCACGGTTTATCAAACACCGCGTGCCAACCTCAGCTCAATTGAACTTCCTCCTCCACGGTGCCGCCCCACACCGTGTTCTCCTGCGGGCGCGCTCTGCACCCACTCACGCCTCCTGCGGGCGCGCTCTAGCGCCCACCATGCACTCCCTGACACTCGCGGGTGCGCTCATGCACCCCTACCGCGCTCCTCCGGGCGTGCCCCAGACGCCCATGCGGGTCTTGGGTGCGTCCTGCCGCCCTGGGCTCGCCCCACGGGTTCCCCCATGTGTGTGGTGCCTAGCGCTCATGCCTTGGGGTTGAACCCTCAAGGTGTCCATGGCTGGCCAATTTTTTTGGCAAAGGCATGAATAAGACTTTGTCAAATACAAAGTTCTCCTATGAGTATAAGCCAAATGCCAAGTCTTCCAAGCCATTCTTCTTCTTCATTTCTTCTCATCTTCTTCTTAAGAATTCCATTACTTCTCATCATATGATCTTCACTTGGGATATGGAATTCAAAAGGTTCATCTTCATCAACCGAACTCCTGAATCACTTATAATCTTCAATGTTCTTTATTGATCTAATCAGAGATCAATTGGAACTTCAAATTCACATGCACTAAGTGATAGTGCATGGACTTCTTTGATCCACTTCATCCACTTAGAACTTATGGATGGATCACTTTCAACTCCTCATGCATTGTCAGTACAATGCATGGTCTTCAAACAATGTTGTGACATTGTATCCAGTTGATATAAGTTCTTGGAACTTTAAGAACAGCTCAACAATCGTCTGATTTTCATAGAGAATGTTTCAACCACAACATCCTATGTCACTTAGTGAATCTCCTAAGTGACATGCATCTTAGTACCATGGCCATTCTCCTTTATCACCAACACCATCACAACCTTTGTCATTCACATCTTGACATTCCTTGACATCCATTCATTCCATGACAACTTCATGCCTCATTGACAACAAATGCAACACAATGCACTTCACATATGTATGACATATGAAATCAATAATAAAAAAATCTAAATGAACCTAGGGAAACTGAGGGGATTCTTAATCTTTTAAAAAATAACATAACTCAAACATAAAAGATAATTGGATATAAAAAACACATAAAAAACATATCATGATAATATATATTGGTTCTTTGAAAATTCACATCATGATAGAAAAAATAGAGGATAAATATAAGTTAGAAAACAAAATATTTATGAAAAACATTCGAAAATTGTAATAGAAGTTGACATAAAAATAATATTCAAAACAAATTAGGAGGGAAATAAAAAAACTTGTGAAAAATATATTATAAATATGTAAAAATAAAATATCATTTTAAATACATACATTCTATTAAAATAATTGGTGTGGAAGATATAAAATTTTATTTTATTTAATTGTGGAAAACCCTTATCCGTTAAAATTTTGAAATGCCTTTTTTGGAAACCTACATGTTAAAAAGTTTTTATATTTTTAATTTTATAATGCGTAAAATGAAATTTTAAAATAATATAATATAATGAAAATTATATTTCCATAATATAGAGTAAAATATTATAGTGAAGTAAAAAACAAATTTATGGATGAAAAATCCATAAATTGAATTTAGAATTATGCACAACAAAAAAGAATTTTTTGGAATCAATATAATCATCATGGATGTAGAATTTTGAATGAGAAAAATTTAAATTTTAAAATATTCTTTAAATAAAAAATAACATCGTGCTATGTTAGGATAGATCAACCTTCAATAAAAATTGTGCATTTAGAGTTATATGACCTAATTAAAAGATTTGATTTATGAAATCCCCTTAAATATTGTATAAAATAAGAATAATAACTACATAATAGGTATAAATTTATATAGAATATTTAATATAATTAAATATAAGAGGACTAAGATACAAATTTAATATGGGGATTTAATTAAACCATTGAAAATTAATCATGGTGTATAACATAAACATGCCATCATGGATTTAAATTTGAGGCAAATAAACCCTTACCTAGTTTCCCTGATTATCCTAATTCAATCTAATAAAAAATATAAAACATTTAAATATATTAATAAATGTTTTAAAAACAATAATCAAATCTAAAATGTTTTATAATTTCTATTTATAATCATTTTTTACATGTATATGGTTAATTTACCCATTTTCCCCATTTTCTATGTTTATTGTTTTGACCATTTTTAGTGGTTTCATAGATGTGGTTTCTATATTCATTCCTCTGATAAAATTAATAATTCAAATTTATTTAAATTTTATATAATTTGTGACTTATAATTATATATTAATTTTAAATTTCCAATCATTAGTACTTTAGTCATTATACTATAATATGTCATCGACAACAGAAATTTTTTTCATAATTTTCTACTTATGTAGTGTTATTTTGTAATTAATGAGTTCAAAATATATTTATAAAATATGGAAGAAATATTTATTTAAATATTTATGTTATGTTATTCCAGTAATAATTTTATCAAAATATTTCCATGATATAATTTCACTGGATTTTTCTAGTAAGTGGTAAAACTACCCAATCATTAACTTAGCATGATTATTGATGATATGAAGTTGTTTTATATCATTTTTTAAACCATTATAATAATGATATAATTAAATTAAATTTAGTTTTATTTATCATTATTATATAGTTATTATAGTAATAATTAATTTATTTGATAATATTATTGAATTTGAATTAAGTATTCTCCTCTTACTAAACCAGGTTTGAATGATTGTTTTTTATAATTATTTACAGATAATATTAATATTAGGTTTTATAATTTATCATAAAATACATTTAATTATATGAAGAAAATAATACATTAATTCCATTCTCATGAATATCCATGTAAGGAGGTGATTAAATAAAAGTAAAATTTTATTGTCCCATAGAGGCGGTAGTACACACATATGCAAGGTTAATGATTCCTAATTACATAGAATGGAGAGTAAGTAGTAGTGTGTATAATAATTTTAGAATCTAAAATATATAAATAATATATTAACTATTTATAAAATTACCTACTAGGACTATCATTATATGGTGGTTATGGAAATTGAAACAAGTTATATCTGGTGGAGATAATATCCACTACACATGATTCAGATATAATTTTTTCCCTCATGTTAACGGAGAAGGTATTATATTATTTTAACATATTTATAATTATATAAATTAATAATAATGATAATAATTTTAATATTTTATGGTGGGGAATTGAAAATTGGGGAATATGAAAAGAAGTCAATGATAGAAAAAAATGAAACAAATGTTAGGAACTCATACCTCACTTCATAGAGGGTCTCTATTGTGAAGGGGTCTAAACATTAAAGGGATGGTGTTTTTAGTAGAATACGACCACATTATGGTTTCTAGAATATTTTAGGTGAGGATTGGGCAGATGTTTGGTAGAACATAAAGGTTTTTTTATTTGTGGGTATGTATGAAAATGAGGACACATTTTATAATTGAAATAAAATGGAATTTTAGTAAATAACAGAAAATTTTAATAATGGTAAGTCACATTCAAATAATGTGTCTCCAAAATTGATAAATAATATATTTTATATTTTATAATTTTGATACAAACCACTACCATTCTAATATAATTTTTTTAAACGTGATTGTACTATTACATTTAAGGTTATTCACTTTTACCATTTTAGTTTTCACCACAAAAGCTAGATTTTACCCATGTTATTTATTCTATAAGCATTCACATGGTCCTTATTATATTGTTTGTTCCTAATGAATAAAAAATTAAAAAAGAATAATTATTAAATTTTTTATGGCTATTAAAAGATAATTTAAAAATAAAAAATGTATAAAGTACAAAAACAAATTATTTTTAAAAAATATATCTTAAATTATAAAATATTAAAAATGGATTTATTAAATTAATAACCATTTTTAAAATAAAAATTCACTTATGAAAAATTATATTTTCATAATTAATATTTTTAATAAATTTTGAATTTAAAATTATATGCTAATTATTTCATAAAGTCATGTTATTTGGAATAAATGACATTTCATAATGTTCGGATAATAATCAAATGTTCTATAAAAATCATATAAAATCATATTATGTATATATTAGTATGTTTAATAAGAGGAATTATTTTAAAATTTCAATATTAAATTGATTTAATTTTAAAATTAAATATTTAAATTGAATCAAATAATACAACAAAAATATAATCATATTAGGAAAAATGTTCAAAAAAAATAACTTTTAATTATTATTTTCTACACCATTTTACTAATGTCTTCATTTGTAATATAATATTAATAATTTACATAGTTTCATTTACTAAAACACCATGTTAATGAAATATATTTTTATGAAAAATGATTTTCTTAGTTTTTTAAACTATACTAAGTGAGTTTCATTTTTATTCAATGATTAATTTATTTTCATTATAAATCTACATCATAATGTGGTTACTCTTAATAATATCATATAATTAAATGATAATGATTTAATTGATATATTTAATAAATATAATTTTATATAAATGTATCTTGGCCTTTATTTAGGTTCAGTGTGTCTTAGGGAGAAACATAATAAACATACTATTTATTTAATGAATATATATAGTGAAATATTTGGTCGTTAAATTCTCTACCATTAAAAAAATTCCATCTTTTTATTTTTAATTATCTTTTACTAAATGTGAAATATAAGGGTAATATAATTAACTGAACTTATATCTTTTACTAAGATATCAACCCCATTTATCTTTGTTAAGGATTCAAAAAATATTTATACAAAATATTATTCTTTTAGAGTTCATAGGGACATACATTCAAATATTATTTTATTGATCATGTTTCAATATATATTCCAAAACTAAAAATATTCATGATTATGTCCAAAATAATATTTGAAAATTGGCATATGAATATTTAATATCAATATTCATATGTCTTATCCAATGAGACCTTCAATTCAACATCTGATATATTAATTATGTTGCACTCGGTTCATCATATATCCATCGTGGATATACATGTGATTCATTAAGAATTTTTCTAAGATAGTTATAACGCTACTGGATAAAAGAAAACATGATATAAATCCATTCTAGTTGTTCATAATGGATGTCTTATCAACCAAATAATATCCCACAAGAGTGTCAAAACAGGTATGCAGTTGGGACTCATTGCCTTGAACCATGTGACAATTGAGTGTATTCCTAACACACTGCGTTTCATATTATTACCCTATGTTATATCTATTCTAGCACATACATCCACTTATATTATCAGTATTGGTATTAACTTCTAGGAAATACAATCTACTCAATACATTACAAATATTTCATGACATCATCATATACAAACACTAATATCAAGGGTTTTCAAAAATGTTCTCTAACCCTGACAACAATGTAACTAATCTAATCACCATAACTAATTAAAATAATATTTGATACCAACTATACTAACTAGAAATAATCTTTTAATAAAAAATATATTTATATGTTGATTTCAATAATACCCCATAAAACAATCACACATGTGAATGACAAAAATGATGGGTTTCAATAAGATCACCTACAAAAACGTCATATTTTACTTCAATTGTGATCATTTATACATAATGATACACACATTTACCCTTTTATAGATATCTTTTATTATTTAATCCCATTAATTTCTATGGGAATTGAAATATAATATAGGTTTGATATCAAATGGTCAGAAAGGGAAAAATTCACTTAAGGAAATAAAACAGGATGGAGGAAAATTTATCAAATTAATAGATCAAAAGAAACATTATGATAATTATAATTTTTTTTGTAAAATAAGAACAATTAAATATCAATAATGAATAGTAAAATATAGGACTTATATCAAAACACATTTGAATAGTCATATAACATGTTAGCATAACATAAAAGTGTGTAATCCTTTTAAAAAATTTCATTAATATTAAAACATCGAAATTTATGTAGGTTAAATAAATCATGAATATATTTAAATATTTTATAATTATCATGGGAGTGTCATTAAACCATATGTACTGTAAAAAATGTTAGAAAATTCATTATGACATTCCCTATGTGAAAAAAGTCTCTATGTCCACACCTGAAATGATAGAAAAACCATCATTCTCATGCGATGATGTCCTCAACCTATTATTTCAATCCCGTAGAAATTTTTTACGGACCACCAAATAAGGGATATTTTGGGACTGGATCAAAGACAATCCCCATTATTTTTTCTGTCTTTGGAGGGATTTAGTAAGATATTGAGTTACAGGTTAGGGGTTTTGACCGTTTCATCCCTGGATTGCGAGGAAATGATATTGATTTGAATAATTGGGTCTCACAAATCGGTGCACTTGTAGTAGTGGAAGCAAACCCTCTCTTTTTTTTCATGAGCATATCAATAATTGAATATATTCAATTGTTACTAGTTTAAGCTTGCAGGATTCGTGGAAGCATTACGGTCTTCTGAAATTCCATTAATAGATTTGGGGTTCTAGTAATTGGTAGTTGGTTTTCAAATTGTGTGAACTTATATCATCTTAATTTTTGTTCAAATGATTTGAAATGGATAACATGGATCTATGGGATCATTAATCACCATCCAAAGATCATTAGGTTTCAGAACTGGGATCTCTAGTTTGATCTATTTTGTTCTAATAATATTATTATGTAGTCCTGGATTCTCTTCAAGGGATTGAATTGGGTTTTTTGGAATCTGAATATCCTTTGGGATATTTCATTGGCTTTGGGTACTCCCATTAAGATAGATAAAGAGACTATAATAGCTCGTTATGGCTATTTTACTCGAATACCTATTGATTTTGACTTGTAATTTTCATTGGCTGAGTCAATTTCATTGATTTTTCGTGATTTTAAATTTTAACTTGAGATTTAATCTAAGACTGTTACTAAATTTTTTATTAATTTCTAAACCATTGGTCATGTGAAGGATAATTTTAAGATATGATTTAATTATTCCAATTGCAATTGATACGTTCATATTGCGGAAAGCTATAAACACATGTTGTCTTCCCCATCAGTTCCTATGGGAGGAGGGACCCCTAGGAAGGCTACTGCACCTACCCCTAGTGGTGTGAATGTTCTCTCACTGTCAGTCAACAAAGAGGATGTGGTGAAAATTTTCAATCCTAGGGGCTCTCTCCCATTCTCCAATGTTGAGGCTGGAAAGAAAAATAGTGGAATACATTTTGATGGTAATATGAGTGAGGGAATGTTATTTGAATCAACGGGTGATGGTGAACTACCATTATGACCTTATGAACATGGAGGCACATCTAAATGGGGTTATATATCTAATAGTGTTAAGGATCTTGATCCTGTTGTTATGTTGGACGAACAGTTTCATTCTAAGGGAAAATTGGTGAAATCTTTCTCTTGTGGGATTTTCATGATGGCCTCTCATGATCTACATGCTAAATATGCGTGGGGTCCTTCAGGCTCTCCAACTGGTAGGCCTACTACAGTTGTCCCACTGGGCACTGCTAATAATGGGTGCTTAGTAGGGGCTGTCGTTACTTCTTAAGTGTCTATAAAGTCTTCTGGTACAGACATTATTAGGATGGCTATAGATCATACTGTTGTGTAGGTCTTGGTACTGTCTTTATTGGCATTTGAGGGCTTTACTACCTTGGAAAGTTCTTTTGTTCCACAGAAATTGATTTTTAATAAGCCTCCCAATGTGGCAGTAGATACAACTGCCATTGGGAATTCCAATTTTTTCACCATGCTTGATTTACTTAACTCTCTTGATTTTTATTTCCTCTATATGGAGAGCTGTGAAAAGGAAGGCTAATGTTCGCGTGCAGAATCCTGGTGATGATACATCTCATAATTTTATAGCTTCAGAGGCTGACGATGACCTGGGTGGGTAGTGTAACATTATAGAGTGTGTGGATGATGAAGCTCAAGCTATGTTTGACGAGGAGCATGTAGTTACTACAATTAACTCCAGAGACAAGCTACTTTCAACATGTCGTGACTTTCATGATTTTGAGGATGGTTGTTTGGACACAGATGGTCTAGGTGGGGCATAATAGAGTCCCAAATAGTGGCAATGAGGAAGGAATCCTAGGGGACCTGTTGGAAACTGCTTAAGGGGTGGTAAGAACCAAGGACAAGTGTTTTTTTATCTTTCTTGGTTCTTTTTCACTATTATCCTCGCACTTTTTTCATGTATGTGTATTTTTTTAATAATAATTTTCAGGATCATTGACTCACCTCCAGGATTCTTACTATTTGGTACAATCATAATACAATTCAATTTTTGTAGATATTGGACTAAAATAATTATCTTAAATACATATATGTTCTACTTAAAATCAATCATAAAAATTTATTAATCTCGCCTTTAAAATTGATGAGTTTTCTTAATGTTCCATAAGAATCATATAATAAAACAAAAAATATCATTGGATATCAACAATATTATTTCTAAAAATGAAACATATCATAATAAAATATATAGGACGGTCAATATTCACATCATGATAGATAAATATTGGATTAAAAAATTATTTCAAAATAAACAAGTATTTATAAAATCATTCAAACAATGATACATATTTTAAAATATAGATGAGATTCCAAAAAAAATTGTGGATGGAAAGAGATTAATTTTACAATAATTATTTTAAATATTTATAAATTAAATTTAATCTAAAGGATATAAATTTTATCAAAATTTTTGAGTGGAAGATTGAAAATTTTATTTCTTAAATTGATCGAAACCCTTTTCCTTTAACATTTTGAAAGGAATTTATTTGTAATTTCACATTGTAAAAAATGGAATTTAGTATTCTGATTGAAAATAGGAAAATATTGTTTTGAGAATCATATAAAATAATAAATATTATAATTCTATAAAAATATGGATAACATTATCTTGATGGAAAAAACTAGTATATTGAAGAAAATTCCATTAATATAAACAATAATTATTTGTAATAAATTTCATTTAATGAAGTAGTAGATTAATTAAGGAAGAATACTAATATAAATCATAATTTTCATTTTATAGGAAGAAAAAAATAGAAAAACAACCTCTTTTTAGCTTATAATTGATCAATCATTAATTACTCTAGTCAATGTAGATTGATTTTGGCCCCAATATTATTTGAGTAATGAAAAACCATTAGAGCATATATAAAATTAAATTTAAAACCATATGATTGTTTTACATTTTAAAATGAAATATATCCTAATTTAATATAACATTATCCTCATTGAAAATTATAATAGGTAATTATTTATAATTTTAAAAAATAAACATGGTGTATAACTGAAACATGTCTCAATGAAGTTATATTTGAGACACAGAAAACTTGACAAGTTTTTAAGCATAGACGAATTCACTCTAAGTTACTGTATAAAAAAAATACATATTAGAATAAATAAAATAAATTGTAAAATCATGCTTAAAAGAGTTTATAATTTTAATTTACAATAATTATCAGAATTTATATATGTTAATCCTTCCATATTTCCCCACAATGGATGTTTGTAGTATTGATTATTTCTAGTAGTTTCTAAGGAGGGATTTTAGTATTAACCCCCCATCATTATATTAATAATTCCATGTTCATTGAATTTAATATAATGTAAAAAATATACAGATTTTTGATGTTCAAATTCCCTTTCATGAGTACATTAGTCATTATCCTATTATATGTAAATGACAACAATATTGTTTTTTAATTTTCAATATACAGTGGTGGTTTTAATAATTAATGACTTAAATATTGATGAATACATTCCAGGTACAAAAATAAAATTTTATTAAAATTATTATTTCTTTTTATAAAATTATTTATGTTTTCTTAAACATCTAATATTTAATTTAATCACACTGTTCATGTAAGAGGTCAAACTAACCAAAACAAGAAATTGACATGATTTTTGGTGACAATGAAGTGGTTTAGTTGTAATATAATTTCAATAGTATAATAATGATATAATTTATTCTTTATTTTGGTGATTTATCATAATTATAATGTCAATAGAATAACTAATAAAGTAAATAAAAATATTACACAATTTTAATTATTGAAATTTTACTTAGTAAACATGTTTAAAAGATTCAATTTATAAAAAAGTTTTATTGATCCTATCATTAATTATGTCCATTATTTTTCATAAAATTACATTAATTAAATCCTAAAATCATAGTTATATTTTTAAAAAATTTACCTAACTTGCCATGTAAAGAGTTGATGATTTGAAAAACAAAAATAAATTATCCCATGGAGGTGGAAATATACCCAAATGCACAGTTAAAAATCTCATTTTTATAGAATAGGAAAATGGATTAATATGGTTTGTAATAAAAAAATAAATTATAACATTAATAATGAATAATATTTAAAATTCACAATTTTTAATTGATATATAAGTTATTGGTGGAAAATGAAAAATGCTATTATTTAGAGGCAGTAGTTTCTACAATGTACGATTAATGTTTACATTTTTTCCATTATATAAGTGGGGAGGATGTGAAATTATATTAAAAACATTACAATAACATTAATTTATAATAATTATAACTATGTCATTATTTTATTATTTTGAAATGAAATTTTAGGTTGAGGAAAATTACCTAATCAATGAAAGAGGAGAATGGGATGTATTAAACTTAAACCTCAATTATTTGATTATCCCCATTGAGATTGAGTTTTAAAAATTATGAATATGAGTTTTGAGAGATAAAAATAACTATATACTGTCTAAGAGTTTGTATGATTGGTTTGGGTATATTTATTTTGGAAAATATTTTTTTGAAAAAGTGAGGATATCAGTGACTTTTTTATTAGTGATAAGGAATTTCATTTTTGTAATTACCTGAAACATTTACATAATTGGATGTCATGATAAAATAATATGAATCAAAATTGATGATAATTTGATTCTATTTCAGATAATGTTGACCAAAATATTTAATATTTTAATAGAAACATTTTTCCAATATGTTATGCCCTTTACATTTAATGTTACTCTCTTTTATCATTTTATTTTTCACCACGATAAAATGATTCGACATAGGTAATTTATCCTTTACCAATAAAAAAATATATCTTATATAATTTTGACCAAATGGTTAATAATATAATATAATTATTTTTATTTAATTTTTAATTGAGATAAAATTAATTTTAAATAAAAAAAATTTATTTTATTCAAATAAATGTTTTTGAAAAATGAAAAACAAATACTAAAATGTGACATATTTGTTTAAAATTTAAAAAAAATAAATATTAAAAATTCAATTATCTGTTTTATATTTGTCTGATAAAATGATTTCATAAATTTCCAATTTATAATTATTTACTAATAATGTCATAATTACATGTTACTATTAAAAATTGTATTTACAATATTCACAAAAAATTAAAATGTTTCAAAAAATCATAGAGATATGTTTCGACCCTGGCTCAAGTAACTGAATAATGGTGTCTACAATATTAAATCCAAATAATATCAAAGGAATTGATTCCAAAATGACTAAATATTTATTATACTTAGTATATGAGATACATACAACTATTTCACATATATTTGAAGACATAAAATACATCTTGAATATTATTTAAGAACACTATTATTCCACATAAAATATTTCTAATTATAAATCACAAAGAATAACCTATTTCCCTATAGTAAATAGGTCATATGAAATGGATGAGATCAAATTATAAGTAAATGTATGTGTATATAGGAAGATGATATAAATAAATAAGAATAATAAATATAGAAATATAGATAACAATTTCACATTCCCATTAAACCTTAATAAGAGTATAATATGGTAGGAATGACTGATGATAAAATAACTCCATCCATTATAACATGATCTTGAAACATATAAATGGATATTATATTGTATCAAATAGTCACATGAACATCTATGACAAATCTCATAATTTTCTAATTCATAATGCTGGATATTTGAAATATATTTTTGAGAACATTTTCAAGAAAATAAAAAACTGTGGGTGGAATCCCATCTAATTTAACCAACTAATTTATTTCATGAGACCTGACGATGCGTCATGTTGTGATTTATAACTATGAGCCACCCACAAATTTCTACTTCCAATACATTATTCATATTAAATGGGTGAAACATAATTAAATTTAAAATTAATATTGAAAAACTATCATACACAATATTAGTACCTAACCCAATCAAAAAAACATAATCATAAATCATCCAGACTAATATGTTGAATGGTTATAAAATTATACAACTTCAATAAAACATGTCATAAAGAATTATATTAAAGAATAAGGATGAAATACATAAACATAATCCCAGTTCATAATATGAAAAATAATTTTTTCATGTAGTTAATGAATAGAAATACTATAATAATAAAAATATTTCATTTTTCTATATGGAGGTATTAGTCCACACCTTAACATGGGAAATGTTATTTGTTTTTAATTTTTTTTGTAATTTCAGAATAAATATGTGATATTATAATTGTAGAATTATTTTTACATCTTTAAAATTAGATATATTTGTTAAACAAAATTTTAATACCCTTCATGTAAAGAGTAATTGAAAATTGGATCACACTACTTCGTAAGACGATAATGTGCATTACAATTGAGAGATATTATCATTTCCTCCACAGAATGGAATGACATAATGAATATTTAGTATAATAATTTGATATGTATAATAATTTCTTAAATATAATATAAATATGTTAAATTAATAATTATATCCATCCTTTAATGGTTAAAATGGAAAATGAATTACATCAGTTCGCAAGGTGGTGGTCCACTGTACACATGATCAAAAATATTGTTTCTCATTTAAGGGAAGTAGAGATGGATACAAGTTATTAAATTAACTTAATAAAATATAAATAAATATTATATAATTATTTATTATATTATCATATCTTATTAGTGTTTTAGAGGTGCAGAAGAATAAATAAAACAAATATGAATGTTTATGATTTTTACCTTTTCTTCGGAGAGCCTCTTTAGGCTTGCAACAAAAGCCTTAATATGAGGGATTAATAACTAAAATAAGGACTATAGGATGTGGTTTTAAAATTATGGAATATATCTATGTTTGTATCTTCAGATCCAAATGGTTTTGTAATTTTTAATAAGGGATGAGATTGAGAGACCTTTTATATGTGGGGGAGAGGACACCCATAGAATTTTTAAAAAGAGAATGTGATACCAATTTTTTTTAACATTCTAGAAGACTCAAATATGGTAATTTATTGAAATTTATATGTTATATAAATTTTCATAAAATGTTTTTTATATTTTATCCTATTTTATCCCTTATATAACTAGTTTAACCCCCTGGTAAAAATTTTTCTATCTAAACTATAGTATTTTTTATATTTTTTATTATTAATTATTTTTAAATAATAATTTTACCATATTGGATAAAAAATTATATTTATTCCAAATATATATTCCATTTTTATAAATTCTATTTATATATATGGCATAATTGAATTTAAAATGAAACTACATATGAGAAAAAATAGTGTTTTCCAATGTGAAAATTCTCATAATTATTGAATATATGAATATCAAAATTCTATATTAAATTTATTCAAATGATCTAAAATGGATAAATTTAAATATTATTGAACTAATTTTACGTTAATACATACTTATAATATAATTCAACCTTTAAATAATTCATACCAAATGACATTATTCAATAAAAAATATTATTTTCACTATTCCTAATCAAATTAAATATTTTAAAAATAGTGTCGAACTTCAAAAAATAATAATTAAAAAATGTATAACATAAAAAAATATTTATTCTGTATAATAAATACTATATAATTATAAAAAATATTTTTAAATTATTTTTTCAAATCAGGACTAATTTTCCTTTCATGAAACTGCAATTTTTGAGAAACCATTTCTTTCTCTTTCTAATTGTTACTATTAAATTTCTAACCAATTTATGACCATTGAATTTATTTTATAAATTTATTAACAAAAAATATACTAATTTAGTATTTACTATTTATTCCTACCATATTAATGGATTTTTTATAATGTTCATGATTAATTAATAATATTTTAATAGAGTGTCGTGTTTTGTTCAAGCTCAGTGTTTTATGCACTGAAAGCTAACGAGGAGATTGTATTTATTAAAAAAAATAAATATATGATAATGTATTAAGGTGTAAAATGTTATTATAATATTTTGTTTGTTTGTCATATATGATATGTATTATGATGTCCAACTTTTTACATCATGTGTTCTTATATTCTACCCCACTAAAGAAATTGCATCCACACAGTTTAATGTTTATCATAATTATTAAAAATTTGTAATTTGAAAATACTCATTTAGAAATCAGAAATTGTGAAAATGGTTAATGAAACTACATCATGATAGTAGTTAAAGTGTTGAATTATGGACTTCTATAATAATCACATAATTAGGTTTTCAAGTAAGAGAACGTAGGTGGGAATTGAAGATACTAGACTGGAGGAAAAGTGTAACTACCACATAATGATGTTTGGTGATAGAGGTCATTGTAAACAAGAATATAAATGATTATGATAAAGTATAAAACAATAAAACCATAAATAGGTGATGAGTTAAGGGCCCATTTTCTTTATCAAAAATGAAGGTACCAAGATAACATCATTTTTTTTAATATCATTTTCCTACAGTTGACTAATTAATTTTATGTCTCAAATGAGAACATATGTAAATATAAATACATGATAAATTTATATTTCAAAGAAATAATTCCATCCTTTTCTCTATAATCAATTCTAAATTATTTTATTAATCTATGAAATGGATATATGACATGAATATTTCTTGCATGAAACACATTTTATAGATCATTAGAATACAATGTATTTTTTATTATATATTGAAATTTTAAAAAAACAAATGTAGTTATCTCAAGTTATCCAATTAAACCTAATTTCATCATTATCTATCCCATATATTGTTAAATTTATGACCACCCAAAATATGTTTTTCAAAAATCCAAGTCAATACTTTTGGAAGAAATGTCACGAAATAATCGATATATTCTCTATAAAAAATAAAGTGTCCATTAACATAAAATTATAAATATATTACATACTTTTTCATTATAAAACCTTAATTAAAACATGAACTCTTTGAAAAATAATATCACTCATTATAGAATATATTCCTTAAATCAACAAACGTATTAAAATCTTTAAAATATTGCATTAACCATCAAAACTATAATTTTTTATAGAAAATAGTACTATCCCATAAACATATCATGTTTACATCAACATCAAGCACATATTAAGTATTATAATCCCTTAATATTGTCTTTTCAAATAGTTTTAAATTTTCATAGAGTAATATTTCTTAGTCATCAATTGCTTTAAACCCATGCTCTTAATTATTTTGAAAAATATAAATTTTGTAAAATCCGTATGCATTTCATAATTATTATACCTATAATATCATTTATAAAATACTCATATATATTAATTATTGAATCTAAAAAGAATCACAATAATCAATATATTTTTTCTTTGTTTAGAGTATATGCTCGACCATGACCCCTTACACACTTTTGGTGTATATTCCCTTGATACATGGTAAATAATTTCTCTAGATGTGCATTTCATTACAGTTTATGTAGTAAAAATATATAATATAATTGTTTTCCTATAAATAAATATCATATTGAAATTTCCCGACAAACCTATAGAGAACTCTTATTCCATTCATGTAATTACAATGGTGTTTCATTCCACAATTATCACATGGGGGAAATACTTATTTCCCTTCTTACCCTTGTCCATTTATTATCTGTTTTCCTTTACTTCCATTTGTATCCTTATAATCCATAACACATATATAATTTATTCTATTACTCGATACCATACGATACAATGTCTTAGAATAATTATATTTTTGTGGTACATTTTTCATCTGAAACATTTCTATAATTGCTTCAATAAAATGATCATTCATACTCTATGGATTTCATGAAGTTATACGGTTCTCATTCCATCTACTAGGTTCAATTTATACACTATGAAATACACTATATTAGATTATATTAATGTGAAACTTTATTCATATTCCAATAACTACAGAACAATATAACTTAAATTAAAAAATTTATGAATGGATTATCTTAATATCCTAATAACAGTTTCTCTAATAATGATTTCAAATAATAAAAAAATTCAAACACATAATATTTTTTTATAACTATGGTAATATGTATCATGTATGGGTTCCCCACTATACATATTAAATAGGGGTATTTAATAAAAAATTTATTGCCATCAGGCTTGGCTTTCTAAATCTAGTTCTTATGGTTTCTACTAAACATCTTATAATACTAACTATAATGAACCCAAATCTTGTAACCCTATGTCAGTGTATACATTATTATGTTTCCATGTGATATAAGTAATCCATTCATGATAGAGCCATCCATTTTTAGATCTTGGAAAATTATATCCATCTATGAAAGTCTCATATAATTGAAAAAATAAAATACAAAATGTGTTTTCTTTGAGAACACCGTAATTCTCCTCATCATATCCAAACATATCAATAAAACAATTATTCCTAGTTTCCTAGGTTAAATATAATAGATGAAATTTGTATCCTAATATACATTGTAATGTAATTTTTAGAGTGTAAAATATCATGAAAAAAGAATAATCACTACAAAATGGTAAAAACATAATCTGATGTAATTTATACAATATAATAATAATATTGTTGTAGAAATAACTAAGGATACAATAAATCCATATACCTAATCACATGATTTTGAAACTTATATAGGGATATTTTATATAATAAAATAATCATATGGATATCAATAACTATTCTCATAGTGATGGAATGAATAATATCGGACATCTAAACCATACTATCAGAACCATTCACAATATAGTATAACTATATTTGTAGAAACATGCCTAATTTGGAATACTGATGTTTCTCATTAGAGATGTCTATAAATGAAGGGGAAATATATATCTATGCCCCAACCATCATGTCTTAAGTCAAATTCCATAAAAAATTAATAATTGTGGGAATCATAATCATTATTAAAAATCTCATTGAAAAACTAACCTATAAAATGTTAATATATATCCCAATAAATACATAATCATAAAGGATCCATAATAATATGCTATTGGGTAAAACAATTGTTCTTAATATTTTAGACTAATAATAATACACATAATTAAAAAATAAGGATTATATAAATATAACATATCCCCAGTGGATAAAAATTAAAAAAAAATGGTTGATGTTGTTGATGAATATAAATACCATCAAAATATTCATAACCATATTCCTGAGGAAAATAACTTTTCACAATTAAAAGAACCTTTCAAAAAAATGATCAATTCTTTTGACATTAATTATATTTTAAAATAAAATGTAACATTTAAAAATTAATCATTAAATCATTGATGTGTCATAACAATAGTAATTTTTTATCATTCTATAAATGTTAGAATAAATATTCTTTTCACATTTTAGGTTAAATGAAAAAGAAACTGTGTTCAGAAGGAATTGAATATTAATTTTCAAAATATTTTTCTAAATTTAAAAGTGGGTAACAATTTCCAAAATAGAACATCCTAGAAATGATAAAAACATGTTTGAAAACATTTTTTCAAATCATTGAATATTATGAGAAAAATGTTTCTATCCAAGAGATAATTAAAATAAAATTTTCATTAAACCATTATATAATTCATTTTATGTAATTAAGAGTTGAATAATGATATTATTATATAAAAAATCTTTAATTATAAGAATTTAATAAAAATAAATTATATTGAAATAAAAATATAAAATAATTCCGTTTAGAGAGACTTAATCATAAAAAAACTAGAATAAGGATGAGATTGTGAAATAGACACTTACCATGTTGGTAATGATTGAATCAAAAGCCCCATGAAATAAATAAATTTAAATGAAATATTAAATACCATGAATAAGAAAAATATAAGGATATAAAATACCAAAATTATAATTATATATAGTATATAAATGAATAAGTGGTTAATAGGGAATGTGTCTCACCGAACTAAAAGTGAGATGAGAAACCAATAATATAGTATCAACATCCTTTATACGTTTCTAAACCTCATTTATCATAATTTTTGGTTTATTATATGTATATAATATAACCATAATCATAATACTCATTATATATATTATTTTTATGTATTATTTTATTTCCTGTTTTATAACAATTCAATCATAAAAATCATTGTTTGGGATGATAATTTATTCAATTTTTTTGTTTGTTTGAGTTAGATAATTCTGGTTTTTTTTAATTTTATCATGGTTTGATCATCCAAATAATTTTAAAAATAATATAAGTATAATATTTATAAATTATATATCAATTTATTGTAATAACTACATGTTAGAGATCCAAAATGGATGATAATGTAGATGGAGACTATAGTTCACACATACACATGAATGATGTTTCTATTTTTCAAAGATGGATAGGCTGAACAAAAAAAATAATTCACCATTAAAAACAATTATTATCCTTCATATATCATTTATATTAACAAAATAAATCATTCTTACCATCCATTTAAAAATAAACTAAAAAATACATTTCATTATGTGGTGGTGGTAGTCCACATGTACAAACAAGAAACGTCATTGTTTTCCAATATATAGTAAGATAATAATTTTTTTTTGAGTTTATATTCCTATAGTTATGTTATGATCATAAATATAACAAATATTAATTTTAATTAACATAACTACCTTTCATGTAATGCATAAGTGAAAAAAATCTCATCATTTCATGAGATGGTAATCTACTATACGCACAACAACATCATCATATCCCCCACAAAAAAATTAAATTAAGAAAGAATATATTATATGATAAATTATAATAATATCTTAACTAAATTAAATATTATTTTAATTCAATCATTAGAACCACCATTTAATGGTGGTGATGAAAAATTATTTATATTGATTCATGAGGTATTGGTCCACTATACACATGATCGACAGTTTTGTTTCAAATTTGATAGAAGTGGAGATGGATCTGGGTTCTTCCAATTAAATAATTTGTTATTATATATTATATACCTGTCATATTATATTATAATAGAATAATATGGATTTAATGTGGTGGAATAAGAAATAAAAAAATTCCCCACGTTTATGAATTTTCCGTCTTATTCAGAGAGCCTCTTTAGGTTTGTAACTAAATAATTATTAAGAGATATTTCTAATCAAAATAAGGCCTCTATGATGTGGGTTTGGAAATAAATAAGGTATTAATATTTTTAATTTCTTATCCATAGGGTTTGGGATTCATTAATAGTGAAGTATTGGGGTGGCCTTTCATAAGAGGGGGAGGTGAGACAAATGAAATTTTTTAAAAGAAAAAGTGAGAGAGCCAATTTTCTAATTCCAACAGCCTCCTACATAGAAAAGTATAAATCCATATTTTTGATTAGGTAGAATTATATCTACTAAATGTATTGTGTAGATAATTATATATCATTTTTACCCTTATCATCTTAATTACTACATCCCCTTAGTGAACACTTTTTTAACGTAACAGGGGTAATTTATTTCTATTTTCGCTAATTATTTTGGTAGAAAATAAGTTTCAATTATTATATAATATAAATAATTATGATTTAAAAATGTAATAAACTTTTTGTAATACTAATCAAAGAAGTATCATACATCCATTATAATTTACATCATATACATGATAAAAGTGTGATTTTATAATGAAATTTTTTTCCTATGTATGGAATGTTTTAGGATTGAAAATCAATATTAAATAGATCATTGTGACATAAATCAGAAAAATAATAATATAATTGAAATAAATTTATTTAAAAAAATATTTAAATATAATTTTTGTACATATATTAAAAAAAAAATGTTTTAAATACAAATTATCATTTTTCACTATTAATCAATAAATCAATCCTTATAAAAAACTCTCAAAAATTCTCTATATGGTGATTTTAGAAATATATTTGAAAAAGGAAGTTTATGTTTCATTTAAATTTATAAATTATGAAAAAATAATTATAAATATGGGCACAGACCCCGAATAATCAGCTTTTCAAAGATAGAGATTTTTAAAAAAAAATTATTTCAATGAATTCATTATTAATTTGTAATAAATATATAAAAACTAAATTTATTATTTAAATTTATAAAATAGATAATTTTTATAATTTAATTAATATTATTTTATCCTATATCCTAACTCGTATGTTATAAAACTAATTGTTAAGTAATAATATTTAAATAGAGTATTGTGTTTCATTCCAACATGATGTTTCCAGCACTGGATGCTTTGGATGAAAATGAGGATATATAAACATAAATATATCATTAATTATTGGGTTATTAAATTATATTATATAATTTAGGTTTCCTGTCATTTACACAGTCAAATAATATGTTATACATTTGGAATTTAGTGGTACTATAAAAAAAAATCTTAGTTTTATATAATTATTTCTAATCCAAAAATTATTTTAATTTTTAAAAATGATATTTCTGAAATTTTGGAATTTAAATTTTAAATAATGTCTCAAAATACTGTATAAAATGATCATAATACAAAATAAAATTTTAAAATATTAACAAATTAATATTCTTATTCCTTATAATTTACTAATATTTTTATTTGTATTATAATATTCATATTATATATATATATATATTGATTTTTTAACAGTATAATTAGATTCTTGAAATAAATTCCCTATTTGGGGAAATTGTTTTTATGCACAATACCATTTTATTAGTTGTTTTAACTGGATTAGTTTATTTTCATTAACACTACAATTAAACATTATTTTAAAAATATCTATATTTCATAATGTGGTTATTCCTAGCCATTCCCTCTAATTTAGAGACAAATTTAAAATAATTATCATTAATAAATATACTTTAATCTATTTTTTCTTTTATTAATTTAATATTAAAATTTCTTATGGAGTAATGTATAAAAAATAATTTTTATTTAAATAATATACATTATAAAATATTGATTTTTAATTATCTACCAATAAATAAATTTAATCCTCTAATTTTTATTATCATTAAGTAAGATAGGATGTTATGGGATATTCCAGAAAAACAATATATATATTTTACAAGGAAATCCTCCTCAAATAGATTGGGTAATATTATCATAGTATATATCCAAAATATTCTTCATTTATTGTTTAGTGGCATACCTTTCACAACATTATTTTCAAGATCTTATTTACATATATATACTTCAACTACAACTTTTATGATAATGTCTAATAAAATTAGTGTAAATGATCATATGAAAATGAAATATCAATCATAATATGTAATCTAAAATTAAAAATTCATTTTAAATTATGATACCTTAGTAATGTAGCACATGGATAAATCTATAACTCTCATGGTACATTAATTTTTACACAATGATGTGTTTTTTCATAAATCATAACTCAGACTGTTATAGTTAATAGGAAATGAACCATTTATATTGTTTTAGAAAGATTATATTATCAACCAAATAATATCCATCAGGAGTATAAATCCAAAATTACATGCACATTTTGTCATTCACTAGGTGAAAATTGAGTTAATACACAATACACCATTTTTAGTGTTATTACCACTTGTTACATCTATGCCGGAGCCTACAACCACTTTTAGCATTTATGCAAGACGATATTATAAGGAAAAACCATCTACTAATGTTATTACTAATATTAGAAGATTTTATTCTATACTCAATATCACCTCCATGGATTTAACATAGATTTTATCACCAGAAAAATAGAATATTCGATAGGTCGTCCTATTAACAGCATTGAAAATTTCTTATAATATCTCTATAAAATAAATTGTAATATAATTTTAGTTAAGTCATCCTATTTTTATTTCTAAAAAAGATATGGTAAAGGGTTAAATTTCATTCTATTTTTTATCACTAATAAATGAACCATTGATTAGTGCTAAAAAAAGTAATGATAATGTTCCTATTTAGCAGTACTTAAAAAAGTGCCGAAAAGGGGTCCCCTTATCAGTTCATTTTTATGAACTATTGAAGGGGGAAAAATTTTATTTTCTCATACCATTCCTCCATTCGTTTATTTACATTATGTTTTCTAGTTCTTTTGACCCACTCACCATACACTCCAATAGTAAGTCTATTATCCACCCCCTTTCAGCACTTTCTATTTGAAATTTTCAACAATTTTACAAATCTAACCTACTTTACCCCTTGCATGCATGTATATGATTCTTATAAATCTGTTTACAATTTAAAATTTCATTAAAACTGCATAAATATTTTTTTATTTTATATTTTACAATACATTGAATTTTTTTTATATAAATATACAAATATATTTTTTATTCACATATTTATGTAATTATTTTTTAGTGAATTTATAAAATATATGATTTCGTGTGTAATGTAGACATACTTATATTTAGTTCAATATATTATATATTATTATTAATTGGAATTAATGTGAATATACTCATAAATATAGATATTTATTTTTTTATTAATACACACATATTAATAAATAATCATTATATATATATATATATTTAAGTATATATATATTCATATAATTTTTTTATTTTTAAAAATTTCTACATTTTGTTTTAGTTTTTTTTTGGAATATGCTCATATTTTTTATTTTTGAATATATATTTTATACAATACATATATATTTATGTCCTTATATATTCACATATAATTTATTATTTAAATAAAAAAATTAAAATTTATATAAGAATATTAACTATAAAAAACGTTTATATAATATATTCAATGATAATGATAATGATTTATTTATAAAAGTACAACTATATATGATGTATAGACATACAATTTGCACATAGATAGACAAATATACACACACACACAAGTATGAACTTGTATTTCCCACAGAAAAATTCAAATATTTTGATTTATATATGTATTTATTTTCATATATTTGAATACATATATTAATATACATTTTTTCATTAGCATTCATAAGAATGTTTATATATAAACAATAGTCGTATTAATATATATATATATATATATTAATGCATATTTATATGTCAAATAAAATAGGTAATTTATTTATTTAAAAAATAGAAATAAATATTTATTCCCTTAATTTTATATATAAAAAATTATATTTCTATAAATATAATTAAATAAATATTTATATATTTGATTTATTATAATTAAATATTAGAAAATATTTATATAGTTAATTTAAAATAAATCAACAAAATTAAAAAAAGGAAGACATTTAAAAACTAAAATATTATTATGAATGTAATTATTTTCTATATATTTATTATCTAGTAGAAAATGGCATGTATATTATCATAAAAAATTTTAAAAATAATTTTGAAATTTTAAAATTTAGGGTATCGCAACAAAAAAACACAGGTTTGGAGGCATTATAGACTATTTTGGACCTTAGAAAAATTTCTTCCATTGTCAAATTTTATAAACATTATGTATATACCATTAGATGATTTATTCGATATGTGGAAGAGCTTCAATGGATACTAATATCAAAATTTTTGTTTATTTGATGTTCAGGTCCTATTTTTCATATATTAGATCATTCATTAGTTAATTTTATTTTTAAGTCATCTAATTATTAGTAAATTACTATAACTATATTTCTTAATTACTAATTAATATTATTTTTAAATTAGTTTTATAACAAATTTTCGCTAAATATCTTTTATATTGACTTTAAATATATATTTAGCCTTATCAAAAACATATTTAATAATTTATAGTATGTTATTAATAATATAAAATTAATAATATATTGACATAATTTTTGTAATGGAAATATTTATCAATTATAATCATTAGGAGTCCTTAAAAAATGAAATTATAAAGGGGGTCTTTATCAGTGTTTAAAAAGTGCTTAAAATGGGGGTGGTCTTAATCATCACTATTAAAAACTGCTAATAAAGGAGGTCTTTTACTGTTCATTTTATAGAACAGATAAAGGCCCCCAATTGTCATTGATTTTTTTACCAATGATACATCACCCCCCTTCTGGGCTACAAAAAAACCATAATAATGATGGGCCATTATCAACATAAAATGTATTTGAAAAATATCCACATTTATCTGTGCTATTTTGTTAGCATGGATAATGGCCACCTTTATCTGTGATAATTTTTATATCACTAATAAAAGGACCATTATTAGAATTTTTTTGAGCTAAAAAATTGTGAATTTATGAACGAAGATATATGATAGCACATGAAAACCCCAAATTTGTAGTACATAATTATTACTGTAATAATATCCAATAATAAATAAACATTAACTAGATGCAAATAATTTGGACAGAATCAAAAAATATAATGAATAATAAATATGTTTCATGATTTAAATAATACATCAAACAATAGTCACACATCCCATGGACTGAATGATTTGTTATCTTTGATATTAGCAACAAACCATTTTATTTTACTTTATATGTGAACATTTATCCATAGTAATACAAATATAGATAATTTTAATTATATATCATATTATAAAATAACTTTTATGAACCAAGGATGAAAAATATAAGATAAATGTGATCTCAATTGGTTAATATGGAAAAAACATTTCATGAGATGGAGTATAACTAGAGGGTGACCTAAATATCGTAATAGAATTTAAAAATACCATAGAAGATAATCATAAAACATGTTATAAAAACATAATTTATTAATAATATAATCAACATATAATAATACATAAAAAATTTAAAAAATGTCTTAATATTAATCTTTTATTTGAGAAAACATTAAAAGTGAGGAATAACATAAATTAATTTTTAATCAGGAAATCATGGGATTTAATGGAAATAAAATGCATCTTGAAAAAATAGAATAACATGATAAGCAACTTTTAAATGTCTAATAACATTAATAATAGGAACTCATATGTGATAAAACCTATTATGACTATTCCAATGTGAACAAGCTCATTATATACATGCATAAAATTTTAGAAAACACATCATACCCACACAAATGTTAAAAAAATACCTATGTACCTATCTAAATATATCATGAGACATAATATCAAAAAAATTATTTTGAGTGTGATATAGGATCCCAACCATCATATTCCATACATATATCTTCATCATATAATCAATCAGAACATATCATAATAAAACCATTGAAAAATAATATGATTTTTAAATATTAAAAAAACATCATATAACACAAAATTAAAAGATCATGTTATTTTAGAAATCTTATTTTGTAAATAGTAAATATATCAAAACAATATATATTAGATTTTATAAAAAACATTTCATTAAACAAGAACCTTCCTGAAAAAATAGATGTGAATAAACAAGATATTTCTCTAAACTATTCAAAATTGTTTTAAAAGATTCAGTGTAAATTACCGTGAAAACCATTTTTTAGAAAGGAAATACAATAATTTTAAAAAAATCTAACAACAAGTTAATAATAAAAATCTATTATAGTGACAGAGTTTTTTCAAATATTTGGTGTACAAAGAAGAATATTTTTTTAATGGATGGGAAAAATATTTTTTTATTATTTTGAAGTGCCTTTACTACAACTCACAAACTATAAAATTATATTGAATTTTCCATCTGTAAAAAAGTGAATTTTTTTTATAATAATATAACATAAATGATATTATATTTCCCAAAAAAATAGAATAACATTGGTGTGAAAAAAGATGGATTTGGATGAAAAAATCATTATAAGAAACTTTAGTTATTCGTGACAAAAATGTATTTTATTTAAATATGTAATCATAAAAATAAATGAGCATATTGAGTAATATTATTTATATATATAAGTTATGTGAAAGTAAAATATAACATAATTATAATATATAATAGATCGATATTGAAAACTATTAGTCAAAGACCTATTAACACCAAAGGAAAATCTTCGTTTCATGAAAACTCCCTACAACTATTATAACATTTGAATAAAAACCACATGATATGTATACGTTTTAATAGAGTAATGAATATATTAAAATTTAATAGTATCAATATATTAAATTACAAAAGGTAAGTATTTAAAACCTTGAATAGGAAACATGTCATATATCTTAAACAGATGTTAAGGGATTCAAATTTGAGATAAAGAAACCCTTTCCATTCTTCTATACTTAGTAAAACTCACTAAAAGATCCTATATGGAAAATATATTTATCCAGGTAAACAATTAAAATATTTACTATTACAAAAAGATATTTAATTTTTGCATTTATAATAATTATCCACTAGTATATCAATTTATTCATTTATATTATCCCATATACAGTTTTTGTATTTTTCACCATTTATTATTGATTTATTGGAGAACTGTTTTTATTCATTACTATTAAAAATATTATAATTTAATTTTAATTTATGGTATTATGATTGATGAAATATAATTATGTTTTAATATGAAATTTATTTTCATGAGTAGTTAAATCTTCACAATAGAAGATGATATAAAATATGTATACATTTCTACAATTTTAAAATGATGAATGGTGCATTCTTAATTAAAGAGTGAAATATTGATTAATAATTAAAAAAATAGAAAAATCACTAGATACATATTTATATCATATTATACATGAAATTATGGTTTAATAATCTTCCAAGATTTAATTTTATATCATTGTTCTAGTAGGTGGTGAAATATGTATAATCATGAATATACTGTGATTATTAATGGTTCTAAAGTGATTAGTAGTAATATAATTACAAAAGTATCATAATGATGTAATTTAGTTTTTTTATTTATCAAAATTATAATATAGTTATAACAATAATCATTAAATTTGAAACTATTATTCAATTTGAATTAATGATTTTCTTCTTTATGAATTTGTTTTAAATAATTGAATTTACGATAAATGTATATTGATCATATCACTAATAGGTAATGTTTTTTGTTATATTAGAACCATAATTATATCATAAAAATTATATTTATAATTGAAACTTTTTTAGGAACTTCCATGAAAGGATGATTTGAAATGAAAAATGGAAATCAATCGTACCATGGTGAATGTAGTTCACACATATACAAGGTTGAGAGTTTCATTCTCCTTTGAATGTTGAAAAGAACATAAATTGTTTACCATTAAAAAAATCTAAAAGATACCATTAATATTATTAATAATAATTAATTTCCCTACTACTACCATCCTTATAATGTGGTCATGTGAAATGATGCATGCTATATCATGGGGGTAGTAGTCCACAAAACACATAATTCATTTTTTCATTTTTTCTTCATTGAAGGGGGTGGATAATGATTTTAAAATATTTAAAATAACATTCTTGTATAAAAAGGATACTTATTTTAAAATACTAATATGGATTAATGAAATTAGACAAAAAATAGTTAAATAAATATGAATGATAAAGATAGTATATCAACATATACCACAATTCTATGATTCTCTCTATTGATAAAGGGATTAAAAATTTAAGGGATATAATTTTCAGAATACTAGAACCATCATAAAGTCCCTATGTTTGTGAATGATATGGTTAATATAGTTTTTTATGATGTTATTTAATTTTTATATGCAAACATTATGTGATGAATTCCCATTTTATAAGTGAAAATGAATAGCATTTTGTAATATACTCAAAATAATATCACTAATGGGATTCCACTCTTAGTGAATCAAGAATGAAATTGATAAAATTGTTTTAGATATGTGATAATACAATGAAAAAACGCCACCATTAAAATAGAAGCCCCTTTTATGAAACTCTGTGACTGTAACCATAATGTTCGAACAAGATACTACATTCTCTCACGTTTCCCCCCCATACAAAAGATGGTGCCACCCAGAATAAATGGTAGATGTCTATTAGTGGAAGGACTATGCCCTCATTATATTATTATAGAGTAAATAATAAATAATAAATAAAAAATAGTATCATAAAAAATAGACAAATAATATGTTATAATAGATGACATATATGCCATAAAATTATAATCACCTCCCATTGATGAAATCCAATCAACAACATAAAATTTTGGAATATAAACAAAAAATGGAACCCCCTAGGGTCATTCTTGGTTACACCTATAACAAAATTCTTGATAGCTAAATCATCAGCTATGAGACCATCTCACTTTCTCAAAACCCTAAATTAGAAGTCTTCACATCTTTCGTGATGTCTATACATTGTGTGAGTAATATAAAATAGTAAGAAATCACCAACGAGTCATTAACATTGGTTTACATGTATAACATATGTATTCCATGATTATTTTAATTTTATAAGAAATTATAACCACACATAATCACATACCAATATGTTGTGTTCTAACTAAGGTTATATAAGCACAATTCATAATTGTTTTGAATTCATGTTTTACTGATGAGAAAGAATCCAAAAATTATAAGATCCAATATCAAGTCCATTTTTTTGTCACCTGACACCATAATTTATCAAGTGGATTTACTTCATTGAATTAAAAATAGAACGATTTGAAAAGTAAACCAAAATAAATAAGCATCATGTTTCCCCATGGAAATTGAAATACCCATGGAACCGAGGTTTTTATTACCACAAGATATCTTGATCCACCATCGTCAATGATTGACATTATACAAAATACACCCTTAAGAAGTAACCATATGAAATCAGTCTCATATCAAATATACCAAGAACCATAACACCAATGGTAAGAAATTACACAACAAGTTAATGCAATATTAAAATACAAAACATCAAATCATGAGAAATATGAAGGCATCAAAAAAATCATATGAAGTAGTATAATACATAGAAATATGATATTCTAATGAAACTCCTAGTTCATGAAGCACATATGGGTTACACAAAAATTGAACACACCTACAAGAAATAACTATCAATACAGAACAAAATACATTGTAACACATGAATCAAACCATGGAAAAAGACACATATCATATCCCTAAATGGTAATGAATTTCTTAGCTAACGATCATTGTTGAAAAATTATTGTTCCCCAGCTAAACATTACCCTAATCAAATCCATTTATTAGTATATCAAGTAAAATATATAGGGATTACAAGAACTTATTCCATATTTTAAATTAAAAAGAAATAAAAAATCACATTACATAACAAATTTTCACTCATGTATAATTCCAAAATTTTATTTCATGCCAAAAAATGTATTAAAAATTTCATCCTTATAAAATATTATAATTATTTACACTATAATAATTTTTTCTCTATAAAATAATATAGGATATCAATTAATTACTATTATTAATCATTTTCAATATTCCATGATATTAAGATTTCATGAAATATTAATCATTTTCTCAAACTGATTTGGATTGTAAATTTAAAAAAATATATTGTAAACATATTTTATGGAAAACATACAGGATTATTATTTTTGGAAAACATATATCTTAGAATCCAAGAAATAGGGTTAGATTCTATCAAACATTAAAATAAGATAATGAATACTTATTACGCATAGAAGGTTTCAAAAAATTTGTAAAATATAATTTATAATAAATTTAGAAAAATTAGAGTATGGTTTTGTTAGTATAAAATAAGAAAACCATTGATAAAAAACAACTCTATATATATAGTCTAATGGATAGGCATGGTGAAACAAACATCCCACTATAGATATATTTGCCTATTTTTCTAAATCCTCCGTAGAATAATTCACTAAAAATGTAATTATTTGATGTGTTTTTTTATAATATCCACCTACAATTTAATTCCATTCAATCTAGGAGAGGTCAATCATATCACCAGACAAAAATCCATGATTTTACTTCACACAATAATATCCAAAATTATCATAAACACAGAGTATTTATTTTCATTGAAAATAATTTCTACACACACAAAAGAACAATGATAATATTTTTTATTTTTAGATATATATGAGATTAAAAACACTATATCACCTACTCTGGTAAGATGCTTCCCAATAAATTAAGTCATATTCAAATAATATTTTCTTATGGGTTGGATTTGAAGTCATTAAATTGTATCTCTAAGTCTATCCCCTTTATAATGGCCTCCCTCTAGTAAAAAATGGAAAAAAACTATAATTATACATGGTCAACCATACATGGACATTAGTAGCAACTGATAAACAATAAAAACCCTTGAAACCACAAATGAGAGATTAAAATACTACATAACATAATTATTAAAATCAATAGTGATAGATATATCTGATTGTCTATTTATGATCACCAAAGAATCACTAAAATACCATATAATCCAAAAAAATTAATTTTCACTCAGACCAAGTATAGTTGACATAATTTATGGGGTGTTATTCTTAGAGATGAAAAAACATACAAAATAGATATAAAAAACAATGAATAAAATCTTTTATGTGGTCTGTCTAGATATCTACGTCCCTTAATTTTTTTTGAAAATGATATATGATCCAATTATGAAGAAATTTCCACAAAACTGAAAAGTGTCCCACTATAAATTGTTTTATATTTAATACTTCTTCCTCCTTTGTTAACATGGTCTCTCCCTCTATCAGATGTAATAAATGATCTCATCTCTATTCAATATGTCGAGTACCACCGAGGAACAATGATTCCTCAAAATGTTTTGGACTGACACATTTAAAATCATATCAATAGGGGTTTTTTTTCCAACATCCCTATGATGTTAAAATATTTTATCCTCTTATATGCTTCATATGAAGTGAATCTATAGGTTAATTTTTTGTTTTCATACAAGCAACACTTTGTTACAAGAGGGAAAAATATCACTATTATTACCCGTGAATAATATTCCTTTCCCCGGTCCCTTTCATAATTCCAATAAAAAGCACAATAACCAAATAAACTCATTTCCTTCTTCAATAGTAGATACATACTCCGATATTGTTATATATAAAGTAAATAATAATTGATACTCATACATCTAACTTACCGTTATTCCCCCGAAATTAAAACAAAACCTCTAGTTCATATCTTTGAATCCTTGCCTCCAGTAAATTCATCATCTATAGTACCATTTTATTGATAAACATAAAAATATATGCCTACATCCTACTACCCTTCCAAGTATCATATGATCTATTTCCCATATTCCCAATGTTTATATCTCGGAATTGACCTTAAATGGATAAAAACTCCCACAATGAAATAAAAATATGGTTGATTAAAACACAATTAATACATATAAATCAAAAATCTGAAACAAAACGATCCTTCTATATGTAACAAATTCATCTTTCTATTAATGGTTCCTACTTTTTGGAATGTTTAATGTGTCTTGTGATTGGAGTTGATACAATTTTATAATGATTCATTCCAAATGTCTTGATTACTTTCCTAATTAATTATTGTTGGGTTAAAACTAATGTTTTTACTTTCCTAAATTTCATTATTTATTATATAAAATTTCATGGCTTTTCAAGGGTCCTTCATATTGAATCATCTCGATAGATTCTCTAATGTTCATCTATAAAATGGAACTACTTACCCAAAATTAACATATCAACCAAATATAAAAGAATTATGGGATATATTCCATCATAAAATTGTGTTTTATAAAAGTAGTTCTCATACTCAGATTGATTGAAACATTCTTCAATCATGAAACTATAAAATCTCCTGATGAAATAACATGGATCACACATCCAATAATAAAAACATTTTCTCATTATAAAAACCAACAAATATAAATGAATAACAATAAAAAACATTGGATGATAAAAATAAATTTATTCCTCTATATATCTATGAATAAAATCTAATTTTATATCCATATACACCAGCTATTGACCATAAGATGAAATATGTCCATGCAGTATCCAAAAAGTAATTTTTTTAACATTGGTGATAAAATATCAGAAAGTTCATTTCTTCCTTTTTATTATAACTTTTCGAAACCAATATTTCATTGTATATCATACATTGATCAGCATTATCATTAAATGTAAAACCCATTTTTCTTGATATTATTTCCTTTCTGGTAACCTAACCACCTCCCCTAGAGATTTGAGATTTAAGGATCTCGTTTACTCTTCCTTGAATGCCTCATACTATTTAGATTCTATAGGTATAGATGTGTATAATAGACTATTTGGTTCCCCAAAATAAATTATAATTATGAAATTTATGACATCCCCAATCTTATAAAATGGTTTCCTTACATGGTTAGATAACATTAATAAAACCATTTATTCTACAATATATACCTCTCTATCTGAAAATATTTTTCCCTGTAATGGTTATTCAGATTTTTCATTGTTCATTATTTATCAATAAAAAAATTACCCATATATATATATAGTATATATGATCTACCACTCACTAGTATTATAACTGTCATGTCACTAATCGATGATGTTTTAAGAATGAATGATTTATTCGATAAACTCTTTCTGATCTCTATTTTTCTGTTAATGGATTATCCTTGGCATTCATCTTATCTTGGATTTTATTATTCTATATAATTTCATCATTAAAAAAATATCTCAAATCAAACTAACTTATTTCATTTCATCATCCAACAGTGATATCCAATTTTCTCATTTGTAAAACTAATATAAAAATAATATTTTTATTTCTCCTCCATCATATCTATAAATTTAGAATAATATGAACAAATTAAGAACTTATAAATATCTTGAGATGGTTTCCCAATAGTTTTTTATTGAACCAGAGTTAATATAAATGTTTATATACTACAACTTAATCTATAATTCCATTCACTAAGTAAGATGTTGTATTCAAGAATTCATCCAAAATTCCCTAAGGAATTATTTTGTATAGCCACATGATCTAGGATTTATCATTTATTATCATATTTATATTATTATATATTTAAATATATTATGGAGTTCATGAAACAATATTATCACTCTTCAAATGATTAGTTTATCTAGAAGTTATGAATGTTTTTTCTAATGTATTCCTCACTATAGTTTATAAAGAGAAATTTAAAAAAATATTTCAAAAAAATTTTAGGGAAAAACATTCCAAAGAACAAATTATTTAAACCCTCATATTATTTCATCATAAACATATCCAGATATTATGCCTAGGGTCATCAATTATGGTTGAAAATTACAGTGACCTTCTATATGAGAAAAGAGATCCTAGACCACAATCACCCAATTGAACATGTTTTAACTTTTGATTCCTTGGAATTATTCCAACTAATTTCATGAAATTTATTTTCATTGCATAAAAATATCTCATCTTTCATTGTTAGGGTGAAACAATTTGAGTATTCCCATTACCAATATAACATCCAGACTCTCTACATTGAGATGATAAAATCTTTTGGGACACATTTCTGGACTATCTGATGAGGTTTTTTTGATATTTGATAGTCCACCACTCTATCTGGTATGTTAAAATGTAATAATTATTAATTTATGAATAAATCAACTTATATCCTTTAAAACTCATTCAAATAACATTATAAAGATGTTTTAAAAAATTATTCATCATTTTTTCTCACTGATATATGGATCTTATGGAAACATAGAATTTGTATAACATCTTTTAGTTTCATGATAAATCCAATTTATATTTAAATATTCACATCTCCTTTCTATACTATATCCATAACATCACAATCAACTAAATGTACACTGATCATGGTTCCCTATGAAGAATAAACAATAAAATTAACCATTCAAGTTGAATTAAAAGATTCATCTTACTAAATAACCCAAGATACTTATGGAATAAACATAGAAATTATCATGCTAGACACAATATCCATTGTACTGACCATGTTTATCCATTAAGAGGATAAAATATCATACTGATTACTATAATATTTTGTGATATGTCCCTTTTTCAAACAAATCCATCCAATAGGAAATAATCTTGATGATTTACCTAGAGTTATTCTAAGATACATAACTTCTTAATATTTATTTTTCTAACAATCTACCCAATGAACTGACCATTTCCATCTTGTTAAATAGTATTCATTTATTTATGGGTTTTTAACTTCCATTCACATCAAATAATCATTCCATATCCAATTTCAAATTTCATCAAAAAAAATATATACCATCCCACTGAAGTTTATCACTAATATCACCATGGAATCCCATCTCAATATATGTAAATAATGAATAAGAAAATAATAAACTACATATCCAAACATCACCTTCACATATTTTAGACTTACTTATATCATATACAATACATTCATATGATTGACAACATTCCTTCCATCAAAAAATCTCATGTAAAAAAATATAAACAATAATAATTTTTTTATGTTTTGGATTTTCAAATATTTTAGATTATATTTTAATTACCACTATACTCTATTTACTCCCTCTAATATTAAACACTGCATTTTTGGTAAGATTCATCATGATCATAAATTAAATCATTCCTATTCAACTAACCCCATACAATACTACCTACTATTACAAGACACATTATGGAAAATGAAGAATAATTATATTATTTATCTTAAAATATCAATCATCTATATTATACAAAATGTAAAATAATATCCACTAAATTATTGATACACGAATTTTATTCCTTTGGATTCATTTTTCCAATAACATCAATAAAATTAAAATTAAAATTATATAAAAAAGGGGAGAAAATACCTGATTATTTTTAGTGAATTAGAACTATATATATAAATAAAATTATCTTATTCCAAATGTTTGGTGAAGAATCAATGAATCCACATGTGAAAAAACACTCCATACATTTGATCCAACTTGAAAAATTGATGAAAAAAACACCAATGGATAGAGACGATTGTCCATATGCTATGTCATTCATACTAGATATGATTCACTTGATAATTAGAACACATGTTTTTCTGATAATCTCTTACTCCCAAGTAATTTTCCCTAGGAATTGAAAAGCTATAAAATCTACAAAAAATTACATGATTTTTTACTTCACACAAAAAACGGAAAAGGAATGCATGATTTAGTATATTTATAAATAATCCTTACATATATTTTAGAATCCTATAAAAATATTTCATTTCATGATATAAAAGTGATTAAAAAACACTCACACATTTCATCTCATAATCCGGGTCTCATATAATTATGTATAAAAGAAACATTATCTTCACAGTGTCTAGATTTTCAATCATAACATCAAATCTGGGGCTCCACCAAATTTATAAAGGTCAATGAATGTTAATAAGTTGGTAAAGACCTCTATGATGAATAGTTAACCTCCCATTTACATGTAAAACAATATATGCACAATAGAAACTCATGATGGATCCATCAATTTATTGTCACATGGAAAAAACATGAACATATGAAAATCGATAGTGTGATCCTTTCGTAATGATATAAATTTGACAATTAATTCCTCCATATTAAATAGCTCAGTCTAAATGATATTTATGTAATCAAAATCTATCCAGAGTACATTTACAAATTGACAAATTTTATATAGACAAATCCATATACCCAAAACACTTGTAAACATTGGAACACAAGAAACATACCTCCTGTCTATCCATATATCATTATTTGATAAACTTTTTGAAAAAAACCCCTTTTGATGTAATTTTGATGAAAATAACACAACACCCAACTTAACTATAGTCCATGGAATGAAGAGTTCTTAATTTTTAAGAAGAAAACGATTTACAAGTATTCAATATTAATAAATATAATGTTGATATCATTATTTAATTTTTCATTTAAATTTTTCTTAATTACTGTTTTTTTTAATTTCTTACAAAATATTCAATAAAAACATTAATCATTTTGAGGGAATGAATTCAACGATTTCATTATTTTAATGCCGTTCTAAATAAGATAGATGTTTGATATGTGAAATAAGAAATAATGAACGTGGTGTTTAGTTATTAATCTCTAAAATATTACACTTCATAAAGATAATATAATTTTACAATTATGCATATCCCAAGTGTCAAGTGAGGTTTATTCACTATTACCTTAAAAATGTCATAAAACCTTAATTACATTTATTGAACTATAGATTACTCATATGTATCATTTAAAAACAATGATATACCCTTATTCTGCGGGGAAACAACCTTTATTAATTGTGGGTACTACCCTTACATGGATTTTAAAAAACCATCTTACACTTATAAAGTGTATCTATTTCCAGTTCAAAAATTAACTAAATATGGGATTTCCCTTATGGTAATCCAATATTACCCATACAGAAAGCTAGATAGACACTTACATGGTGAATTCAATTCCACCTTACCTTTATATAGTTATAGGTGTACCTTTTTACATCCCATGTAAATATTTATCTATAAATATGCAACATGTAGAAACTCTTACTAACCCTATGGAGCAGTTGGTAACTATTACACAACCTTCTAGAAAATGGTGTTACACATACACAACTTATTAAAAAGTTGATATACCATTATAAAAAAAATTTAAAACCGCAATAACCTTATCTCTAGGTTTTGGAACTTTTTTTCTTCTATATAACCCTTATAAATGCAGGGTTACCTTTTGAAAAAACCATAAAACAATATATATGGGTTGTTTTTAATGAATAAATATTTTTAACATAATTAGAATTATAAAATATAAATAGAAGTGGGATTAATGATTAATAAAAGATTGACAACATTACCTTTATCCACCTATAATGACTTCTTGTCCCAGATATGTGTCTCTAACAATATTTATAAAAAAAATTCAATAATTTCAAACATGATAGTCTCCCCCAAACATGTCCTCAGAAATATTTCAATGCATCTACATGATCTTGAAAAGGGACACTATCTTCCCACATAACACTTTATCTCTCTGATCTATAATATGCATCGAGTGCTCATCATAAGTTGCATCTCTCTCCAAATTAGTTTACTCACTATCTAAAACATATATTCAATTGGGTATATACGTATGAAGAAGAAAAATGTGGATCAAATCATGAATTCCTTGACACATGGATGTAATAAAAAATAACACACCACTATCCGTACCATATAATGGATCTTGAAGTGTCCAGCAAAATGTAGAAAAATTTCCCTACATCTATAATTGATATTTCCAAAACAATGGTGAGAGATTGAAGAAACCCAATTCACAATCAACAATGTCTAATGGCAATTTCACTTAGTTTCATATAATAATTACTTACTAGGAGTAGTCACCAATACATTCCTTATCCAAATCACCCTCTCTAAGGTATCCTAATCCTAATTAATTCCTTTAGTTCTTGACTCACAAGCCTTCTACTAATATAGTGATGAGAGATTGGACTACAATATAGATTCTAGAAAAAATACACTTGTATATAATCCAAATTACTTTTGTAATAAAATATCACCTATGGTAAGTCACGATACAACACTCTACTGAAACCTAAAACAAAAGATCGATGCATATTCCCAAATATGTTAATATTATTCTCATGCATTCTATCTATTTTAGGATTTTACACTACACTCAACCTTAAATAAGTCTCTTTAGAATTCTATAATTCCATCCAAAAGTGAAAGATAAATCATGTGCCTCTTTCAGATATATATTTAATTTGAAATATAAGTAAGTGTAACATATAATGGATTTATATCTTCCCAAATTCATCAACTTAGTTGGTATTTTAAATCAGAAATAAGTGATAAACCACCATTATCACATCTAAAATACCCAAGACAACATCATGACTCCTCAGTGTACTGGGTATCCCAATCATAAATTCAATCTTTATGTCCTCCCACATAATCATGGGAATTGGATATCGGTATGGAAAACAATCAGGACACTTGTGATCATCCTTTAACCTCTAACAGGTAAGGCCCCAGGAAACAAACCAATATTTTTTTCTCTTATTCCCAATAAACCAACACTTTTAGATACGTTAATAGTACATCATTTTCATACCAATATTTATCACCCATCAAAATTCATGGAAGTACCTTATTATATCCTTTATGATACATTCATGAACTACTAATCTCACTTGCATAAGGATCACATCATTTCCACACATTATCTAACATGGTTTCAAATCTCCTCTAACAAGTTGTGTCTATATCAAAAAATAATCATGGCCAATGTTATCTCTAACTATTAACCGATCTAATAAATATGATGAGACCACAATGAGAGTGTAATTAATGAATAATTTATTCTAAAATTCATCCATCCTATTATAATGTAATAAACTCATCCACCTTCACACCTCTTCTGATGGCTACTCACTAAGTTCCAAAGATACCTCAAACAATCAGGTAATAGAATATTCTATCCCATTAACTCTCTCAAGTTAATTACCATCTAAAAATCAAACCATTTTAGATCATCTATGAAACACATATACATCATGTTTAGGTCCCACTCTATGAATATACAATGTGGCTTTATACAACAAAACTCTTTCAGAAGAGTTTGTGTAACCAACATTTATGAGCTTAAACCACGACATCCAAATCGTATTTGTGAGTGGGGTAGTTTACCTCAGATATTCATAGTGATATGACTAATGGGATACTATATTATCTCTATACATCAATTCCAATTGAAAACCAATTCCTAATGCACCACAATATAAATAATACTCAGTCCTAAGATCAAGAATTATTAGTGATGGAGTAGTATTCCACATCCACTTTATCTGATCAAATGAATTTTTATTATGGTCCAACCATTTTAATTTTACTCATGTATTCACAATTTAGTCATAGGTGTTGGTAATCAAGAGAAATACTAGATAAAACATCATAAATATGCTACTAACCTCTGAAATATTATATTATTGATAACAATCTAGGGATGTTTCTATAAAATCCATATAACTACTTTATTTGGGACCACAAATAAACCTATCTCAGCAACCACATTCCTTATGATCATTATCTTCGAAATCCAGAAGACACAATCCCACATCTTAGTGTAAAGATAATTTTATCAAGCCCTACTCAGTACAATATTAATAAGTCTACAATGATTCTATGATATTGATGAGTTGATGAGTTTTTCATTAATATAAACCATGATTAATGAGTATAGCCAATGGTGAATGATATGGTATATGAATTCAATGAATAATATTGGAATATTCATTATCCTAAATGACACCAGCAATTAAATTAACAAATATTCTAGCTCTAAAAATCTATTTTAGGTTATCCCTCTCCTTATATATTGATCATAGTAACATCATGACTAAAATTTTAGTCATGTAATGAGTATCTTGTATAATCATTATATATTATTTTATAAATACTAATATAAATCAGTGATGAAAAATTAATTACATCACTTTGATGGGACTAGAGTCTATATATATACATGATCGATGATTTCACCTTTTAATGGATGGAACAAAAGAGAAATAAAAAACAACTAAACATTTAAAATCTATTATAATATCATAAATATCTTTGTTTTTTAATATGTCATTATAACAATCAATATTTAGTGGTAATGTAAAATAAAATTTATTACTTCATGATGGTGGTAGTCAACACCTATGTATGAGTGATAAATTAATTTATTATCTAAATGAAAGAAGATGAAAAAATTGGAAATAAATATACTAATATCATTTTATATGGGATATATTTCAATAATTATATTATAAAGGTTATAATTGACAATAATGAGGTAATGTAATATTTATAATTAAAGATACCACTTTGGACGATTAACCCATCTTTGAGAATCCACCTTCGAATATCTTCACTAGGACCACAAATATAGTTTCCTAAAGGAAATAACAACTAAATACAACGAATAAAAAATTTTAGAACTTGTTTTTTTATCATATTTGATGATATATATTTCTCAAGGTAGTGTCAAGAATATTGGATAAGCGGTGACCACTTATAGTTAATGAAATGACACACTCGAGATTACAGAAAAAATTCATGGAAAATAAATTATTATTATTTGAAATTGATATTGTTGGAAGAAATTGACAATAATATATGTTAATGTAGTAATATCATTATAAAATTAATTTTTTACTTTTTTATATAGCATTTTAAACATTCTATTTCTGTTTAAAACCTCTATTACCCAATTTTAACCATAACCATGATAACATATTTTTCTATACTAAAGGATTTTAAATTTAAATAAAATTATTAAATTAACTTGTAAATTGTAAAGGGATGATATTTTATCCCATATAACATACACTATTATATATCAATATTTTTATTATTTTATGTCATATTTTAATTTGTTATTAAAAAAATTATTCCATTAAATTTATTTTCGATAGTATTCAAATTATTTATCTTTTAACCAGACTAGATAGATATATAATTTGAATAGAAACTATTAAAAAATCAATAAATATATAAATATATAAATTTTTTTTGGAATACAATAATTTTCCAATATTTTATTTCATTTATGATTCACGACATATTTTTTTTACGTGAATAAGATTTGTTCCTAAAATATATATAATTAAATGTAATTAATTGACTATCAAAAAAACTAAAAAAAAATAATTTTAACTAAAAAATTAATTTATATTTCAACAATCCATTTATATAAAATAATAAAATCATTTTTCACTATGAAAAAATATTATTTTTCTTATAATAATGAGGGATACATTTTTGATTTATTCATTATTTTAAATAATTTCAAGGAAATTGTCGAAGAATAATATAATCATATTTCCATATCATCAAATATTGGATGATGATGGAATAAATAATCTCATAAAATAAAAATAATATAGATTTTATATAAATTTGTAATGCTTTATCAAATTATTTTTTCCTTTAATTTCCTGATTTATCCTCATTGAGGTTACACATATTTACCACGATTAATATTCATATTAAAAAAATAAAGTTTAAATATTATTAAATTTTCTAATTTTGAGTAAAAATATTTAAAAATATTTTAAATAATAGATTTATAGAATTTTTATAAATATGTTTTAAATTAAGTAAACAAAAAACTAAATTTGTTTTGAAAACTATTTTTTTAGCCTAAAAGGGGATTTATTATTATCCCGTGAATTATAAAAACTATTTGATGAATTATAAATAAATTTATTAAATTTATAATATATAATTTTCATTAAAATAATACAGAAATAATAATTACTTTAACATACTAAGATAAAAGATCATCTCTTGAATAAAAACTGTTTTTTTACACTAAAATGTTTTTTATCAATATTTACTAAATTAATTTATTAAAATGATATAAAAAAATTAGTGTTATTTATAATTTATTTATTCCCATTAATACTCTCCAACACAAAATATCAATGAAAACTATAACATTAAATAATAATAATTTGACAGTATAACGCAATTCTTTTAAACATGGTGTCGCATGTAAAGAAATGTGTAAGGTACTTTACATTGAATTTAGTAGAAATACATATACATTCTTGGTGTGTTAAATTACACCACCCCTAATTGAAATTTCACCCAAAAAATTCCATTACTCTGATATAAAAAATAGGGGTATCATTGATTCACCATATCATTTGGGTCCCATGTAGATCCTTTATTTTTCTCATTCTTCAATTGAAATTTAACTACCTGAGTGGTATTGTTCAATATCAATTTATCTATATCTTCAAGGATTTATAAATGTTTTTCCTCATCCAAATGTTCATTATCCATTTGTATATGTTCTTATTTCAGTACATTTAAAGTATCATATATGCATTTCATCATGATAGATACATGGATCCCATCATGAATGAGGGAGAGGTTTGATGGATTCTCTAAGTGATATTCTACAGTCTCTACTCTATCAAGAATCTAAATGGAAACAATATAAATAGTTAATGACATTACCATATTTATAAATAACATAATTATATTCCTTGGATAATCATAGTTCAATAACTTCTCACAAATATTAAATTCCAATTCTCATTGATACATGTTACTATAACTTTAATATTCAAACTTAAATTCCATGATGTTATACTAAATTTATTTTACATTATTCATTGTTTCCTCAACTGGATCATGTCCCAATATATTTCATTCTCTATATTTTTTGCATGGTGTTTAATTATTAACTTTATTTCATTGAAAATTAATAATTTCCATATGAATTCTTGAATGAATGCAATTATTATTAGAAAAATTGAAACAATGGGATATGTTTATCCAAAACTAAATTGAAATATAAATAACATGATCTAAAAATATCCACTAGGTTTCAAATGGTTCTCTCATACAAAGAATGTGTAAAAGGATGATGTGATCTTTTAAAACTAAAATCTATATTCAAAGCATTCTAAAAACATCGATTAAACATTGAGGTAAACCATATGTCTCTATCAGATGTAATATAATTTTTTACTATATATATCCTTATAAATTCATTAATATATTTTCTAATAATATGATCATGATATTAATCATCCTTGATGAAAAAAATGAGAATATTTGGAAATGTGATAAACTACAACATGAATAGAATTATTTCCATTAAATGTTTTAGGGAGTCTGATAATGAAATATATGGTTATGTATTCCCACTTTCATTGTGGTATGGGTAATGGTTAAAACGTCACCTTATACTTCTGTCTCTTAATTATAACTTTTTGAAAAACGAATAACTACGATTCATACTCTTCAATACATCTCTTCATGTTCTCCTATTAAAAATACTCTTTTTGATGTATATATATCTTCATTTTCTAATTATTAATAATAAATAATATTCTAAGATTTACATTCAATAACTCATTTTAGGCCCGCTTTCAATGTCACACATGATTGGTTCGTAAATATTATCATTCCAAATGAATCTTGGTTTAACTACAAAACATTTCTCACATTCTATTAATGATCTTCATCTTATTTCAATGTTCGTTAAATCTACTCATGGGTTGATGGATTCACACTCATTTGATTAAGAACAAATTTCTCCCCTTCCGTCGATATTTACAAATACATCTGATTAAAACCCAAACATATTGTATCCTATGTGATGTCCATCAAATATAATCTAATATCATCATTTAAACATATAGTATCACTCACCTAATTTAACATCCTGTGATAGTAATGTTTTAAGCAGTCATAATAGATATTCCACTGTAACCATCTTATCTAGATCATATTCAGATCTTTTTGGGTGTATAAATACATTAATATTTCATAATCATTTTATATGTTACTCTTTTTAACAAAATGGTAACAACACCACATCTTTTTTGAAAAACATTTACAACTAACTCCAGAATGAGTTCAGTAATTATTCTCACTAACCATCAATTGGTATGAAGCATAAGATATCACTATAAAATTCAACATGATGACACATCCCAACCCCTTTTTAATGAATCACTACAGATCATAAACTTGTCTCTAATACATTATAGTTTGAGCATAAGATCACAATCAAATATTCTTTTTTGTTCCTTGAAATTTTACTACCATTATTATGTCCATATGAATGTGACTCCATTACCAGTAAACATAATGAAAAGATAAGACATCCATGATAAATTATTTACAGGCAGAATAAAATTATAGAATACAATGAATCTATTCAACCTTTTTTGTTATAGGAAATCATTCAGTTACATTAATCTTTTATGGATTCACCAATATACCATCTCGTGAGATTATATGACCCGCAAATGAAATATTTTTTTGTCGAAATCCAAAATTTGTCAAATTTTCAAATAACATGTTACTCCATATAATCTTTAGTAAAATTTTCAAGTGATATACATGTTCTTTATTAATCATATAATATATATTAATATTGTCAATAAATGATAAAAACAAATCAATGTAATTACTTATGTCTATATTAAATAGACCCATAACGATACCAAGGAATTAGTACTACCAAATAGCTTCATTATAAATTCATAATGTCCATGCCTCTTACGAAATGAAATCTCTACAATGTCATTACTTTGGCCCAAAAATTTATAGTGTGAAATCAAAGATCAATATTGGAAAAATACGTAGACCCTTTAAACTGATCAAATAAATATTTAATATATCGAAAGGATACTTATTTTTAATATAAATCTATTTATATTTCAGATAATCAATAAAAATTCACATTAATACATCATAATTACTGTAAAAACAATAAGAAAACCCCAAGGTGGAACACTAGTGTGAATTAATACCTTATCAAGATTAACCTAGAGTTTCTTTTTTAATTACAATAACAAAATTTGGTGCATTCTGTATAGATCATTCAAAATATGTGTTAAGTGAAATATGAGTTCTATTAAGAACTAAAAAGTTACTTAGAGGAAATTGGGAATATATTATAGAACCATATCAAAAAAACTATCATAAAATTGAAGTATTGTGAATATCGATTTTACATTAACCCATCTAAGCTAAATACACCATTTTACATGGAATCCAGACCCTTACAAATGTTTTAATTTAATTGGATGTTCATACTAACAATTTTACTAATAGAGAATATCATGGTTTGGAATATATTATTTGAATTCATATCATATGAAATAGAAATGGTATTTATATAATGAAATCCAATTTATGCCCAAAATAACAACAAATTGAACCAGAGGGATAATGTTCATATTTATAGGATGAACATTTTCCCAATCCTAAATGAGTGAAGAATCATATACATGAGTTGAAATCAACATATCATTAGAATTTGTAAAAATTAATTAAAGGTCAAACCCTTGAGTTGGTGTTGTGGAACCCATTTCAAATTATTTAGATATAATACATTTTATAGATCTAAAATAAATATAGACATTATCATTTTTGGAGTGGTTGGTATGTTTTCCGTTCGCCAATTTTTTATCATACCCCACATCTCTAATAGTAACCCCATGATAATTCGATTTTTCTATTATGTTAAGAGGTACATGGCATAAATTAACATCACATACCCTTGGATTCGAGAACTATGTATCACAATTCCCATAACCATTTCATTTGAAACACAATATTGTGGGTGGTTAATTATTTAGTGATTTCATTCTACTTTCATATCTAGCTATATTCTTCTCAATACATAATCATTCTATTTCCTAATGAATTTATATTATCCCAACATGGTAAAAGGTCATGATGGGGGAGGGGTGAACCTAGGTTTATTATATTAAAAGAAATTCCCCTTTTGGATTTTAATTCCTCTTAAAAATACTGTTATCTATATTTCATATGTTAAATAATAATTGGATGTTGATACATTAACCTAAAAAAATAATTATCTCCTGGGTCACCCTCACCAGGTAATAATAAAAAAGAATACAAAAATAATATTCTATGTAACAAATTAATTAATGCACACTATTGATACAAGGTTCAAAGTGGTCTATGTATCCCTCATAGTTTACAACCACTCAAAATTTTAAATCTAACTGCTCTCCCAAATGTTGTTTGTTCGCTACTCGTTAAGAATATTATTATTTAAATCTGAATTACTTCATAATAGTTTTATACATGAGTATTTTATGAAGCTCCACATTCACCTAATAGATATAGTACTATTCACCACATAGTGGTTTCCTTATGGAGAGTCCTTTTATGTTTTTTTTGGTCTGTCATTGAAATACATTGAACCATTATTGGATATCCTTACATGGTAAATCATGGGTGAACCATGAACATTACATATATTATAGAAAGAATATTCCTCTCCAAATGCCGCTCATTTGTGATCTACTGTATCCCATGACCAAAAATCCTCTGTAAACTCTGACTAATTTATAGACTACCTACTTTATAAACTGAACAACACCATGAACAACATTTAGATAGAGATGAATTTTGTGATGCACAAATTTTTCTATGTATAAATACATCCATTTCAATAAAAATAATCTGGGTTATGATGACCAATAATATAAAAAACATTGGGAAACAATTCCTCCATAAAAAACCCAACTGTGGATAAAATCATAATATAATTTTTCAAATCATTTTTTTCAGTAAAAAAATATTGGAATAAAATTCTATCGGATTTAACCCCAACAATATTCACCTTTGTGTTTGTCACAACACTTCAAGAACTACTATGATGCTTCCATTGGCAATCATGTACACATTATCTTATATAACCATCACTCAAACAATGAGATACTATAATTTAATAATTGAATAACTCAACACATAATTTAAACCAATGCAATCTATGTTTGGCATGAAATGAAATAGTAGGTTGAATAGTTCATCACTGTGTAGCTTCATTCTTGAAAAATCATATCTCAGAACTCCTATTTTTTACTAAATAACACTAAATCTCTAATCCCAACATGAAACTTATATCATTATGAACCAAATATGAAAATATGTTATCATATATTATCTTTGAATGAACATCCACAATATCATCATATTTGAAACTCCCCATTTTTTGTGTCACCCCTATATATTCCCCCCTATGTGATTCTATTTTTTCTGTAATGAACCCAAAGGTATCACTTTTGTGTTCTGTAACATATTAAATAACACATATAAGTATGTAGTAAAAATTATACCTCAGGGAAATGGGGTTTCACTTCCATACTCATTCATGTGTGGGGATTCAATTGTACTTTAATAGCCAGTTGATGATGTTTGAATGCTTCTTGGGGTATGGCCTTCATAAAAATGTCAACGACCTATAATGTTATAAAAAAATAGTGATTATAAACAATCCCAAGATAAAAATTCTCCTTGATAAAATGATATTTGATTTTAATGTTCTTTATTCATTGTTTATTTGATATATTTATGATAAGATTTACGTATAACGAAACATAAAAATGGATTCTAGTAAAAGACATCACATTATTTCTCATATAAACATATAGTCACATCATCCTCAATAACTAAATACAATATTATGTATCAGAGATATAATTATCCTCTATGGTTCTCAGTGAAATATATTATTAATTTTTTCTATTATAAGAAATAAACCATCTCCCATCAAGGAATGCACTACCGGAAAATGATTTTTATTCATCTGGTGAACAGAAAAAAATGAATCTTTATAACCCAATACATATAGATAAGAATTATAATTGTATAAGAATATGAAATTCATTTTTCCCTTGATATAATGTAGAATTTTTTCCTCGAAACTGAGTTTCATTCCTATGATTTATTTTGTTATCATGCTTCATGGAATGTGGAGAAATAATATCAGGTCATGTAACTATTATGTACAATAGTCATCCAATAATCCTCCAATATTCTTTGAAATTAACTACTTTTAAATTTTAATATTAGGAACTTTTATATTTAGGTGCCTCTAGTGTAATAATCTATTTGGAATTATCCATTCAAAATCTTCTAAAAACCTCATAATATTTGGATTGGTAAATGATTGTTCCATTCCTTCCATGAATAACATCTAAGAAAATGGATAATTTTAGTACACCAAGCATTCACATTTTGAATTTATTTTCATGAATTATTTATACATTGTTCACAACACTTCATCTATTACTCTAAATATTATATTATCAAAATACATCAGAACCATCATCATTTTTGTACTCACACTATTGAAATAGAGATTGTAATCAAATATACAACACTAAAAATTTTAGAATCTTCAAAAACATTTCATGACTTTATTATCACACTCTTGGTGTTTTTTTGAACTTATATATAAACTTACTCCTCAAAAGAACATTATTATCATATTATTGGAAAATAAAACCAAATATTTATTCAATTTACATCTCTTCTTTGAGAACACCATTTATTAATGTTGAATTGAAATCGATATGGAAAAAATTATATTATCCTTCCACTAAAATAGATAAGAATAATCAAATTGTTTCTATTATTTCCATGGGTGAAATTGTGTCATCAATATTTATAACCTTGATCTGGGAGTATCCCATGAATACTAGTTGTCATTTTTTCTATCAAAAATTTCAAATTTATGTACTTTTTTTAAAAACACCATTTGGTGAAAATGACATTTTTATTTTTCCTCAATGAAATAATCTCCCACATGTGAGACTTATAGATAATTTCATGAACATTATTCAGAGCTTAAAAACAAATCTCCTATATAGTAGCTTCATTGAAATACTTTTCTCTAATTATGAGTGGAAATATTCTTGATGTAGTATCCTCAACCTCCTTATCTTTATGGGTGATATATAGTAGTTAAATATGTTCTTATTATATATTTGGAATTGGATGTTATCTTTATATACATATATAAGCCTTGGTTCATCATTCATATCATCTAAATTATATTCTGAATCCACCTTTTTTGGTTGCACTCCTACTAATTTTTCTACATCTTCTTCACTACGATCCAAAATATATTCACCGATTTTATAAATATAATTCTCATTTCCCACCACAATGACACCATTTCACTCTTTTATTGTTATATTTCTATTATTAAATCATTTATATAATATTAGGTTTCCTAAATAACCATGAAATATATATCTTCTCTTTGGTATTGAAACTTCCTCTGTTTCATCTTATTTATAATGAAATAATAACTTTTGAAAACTTCAAATTACATCAATATAATATTTCTTCAATTACACAAATTTTTTGGGGTCTTCTCAACTATAAGAATCAATAAGGCTCTATTATAAATATAGATTGATTTCGTCTCTTATTCCTTTCAAAACATATTTTTTATTTCATTCTCAATGGGAATTGTTCTTTAAATGTTGTTGATTATCTAAATTCTTCTCATAACCACTCTATTTTATTAAGGAATTGTTACTACTAAAACTTGTATCCTTATCTCATGTTTTTTGAGATAATACTTCACATGGATATTCATAATGTTTTTCCATTATCAATTCAAAACATTGATTTTTTATGGAGCATCTATTCTAATTCCTTCCATTCATATGTAATGAAACTAATCACATCAGACTTATGGGTGATAATTTTAACTCATTCACTACTATTTAAATAATCAAAGATGTGTGCATAATATCTCTTCCCATCAAATGATTTTGGTGATATAAGTTCATGTACATAAATATCCACTAGTTAAAGCACTCTTGTTTACCATTACTCTTTCACCTTATATGTATTTTGAGTGATATTCCCTTGATGGAATGAATAACATGAAGGAGTACAATCACATGATAACCTAGGGACACATCCAGAATTATCAAATTTATATAGATCATCCTATGGTGATTGATTGAAATGGGAAATCCATTTATTCCACAATCAATTTTATTCATTCTTGGTTTTAATGAGCATTTACTCCTATACACATACAATGTATTGATTCACCATTGTTTACATTTGCAGAAATAATATTCATCATATTTTCCATTGAAAATAAAAAGCTTCTTGGTAAATATTCAAGTATTCCATGAGTCACAATGTTGATGAATACAAAACTTTTTATGACTGAAATCATAAAAAATTATGACATAAACATGTGTCATATCGTTTATCCCAAACAATATTTTGTTAATCCAATAATATTCATGCATATATTGATTCCAAATCTGACAACCCATATATTCAATCTTTTGATAAACAAGACAATCACCTTATTTATTTTCATATGAGATATGTATCCACTATCGAGGATTTATACACTATTATGATTTGTTAATTTAAGGACAATCTATTTTTCTAATACTACTCATATTTTTTCAACCATGACATAAACATTAGTCTTTTTTGGATGAATATTCACGATCATCCATATTGTATTATGGCCTAATTTCATCTTGTAATGATGAAAATCAATTTTCCAATTTTTGTATCATTTTATGATTCTCTCCTTTACTACTTTTGATAACATTGGGTATAAATCATTACATTACTCTGTATTGTTTTTTATAAATATACATCAATGTATCCAAATAATACAGAAAAAAAATAGTGACCATCAAAATCATTCATGGAATAATGAACTCAATGAGTTTTCATTTTTTTAATCTTATTTAATTCAATAAATTTTATCTATAGAAAATAAATTTTGGTAATGTACCATTTTAAACAATAATATCACCTTATGCAGTGTGTTTTTATATTTTTTGTTGGTGAAATAATTTTATATTATTGGAATTTATGAATTTTATGATTCTAATTTTTACATAAGTAAATCATAAAACATGGAGTGTGTTTTTATGGTCTGACATCAGTATTAACCGATTTCTATTTTATATGAAGACCCATACTAGTTGTGTCATTATGAAATTTATTTTTTTATTCATAATATTACTTTTTTATTTTCCTAGACCACCAAACATTAATTTTTTATTTTCATTCTCCCATACAACATTCATTTTGGATATCATAATGAGAGTAAAGAGATTCTATAGATATTTAACTTTTCTTTGTAGTCTGAAAATTTCTTCCGCATTTTCATTGATATGATAGAATTGATATTTTTTTTATTAGTCAGCCAATTTTTTTACCTCAGTTTGTTATTCAACATTGAGATTATAATCCACCATTTTATTTTAGATTTATATCTTCAAAAATATGATAATTTGAATTGTATCCTTCATCTTAAAAATATCATCATACAATAAAAACATATAGAATTTGGAATCATGAACCATGTTATTGGTTTTGTTTTTTATTTCCATCCAAACACCAATCTCATGAAGATTATATTGTAATTCCATAGTAAGGTCATCTATTACATTATCCTCTCTTCCATATTTTCATTTTAATCCTTTCTCTCAGAATTACCCATAACTACCACTATAGTATTTTAACAACAATCCTTAATTCATAAATAACTTATTCCTCATATTCATCTAAAAATTCATATTCATGTGAAAAAACATATTCTTTCTGTTGAAATTTTGCTGCTTATTTTGTCTACCATTAATACCAGCGGAATATTTCTTCTTGATAGATATATCATAATCTTGATCATTTCAATGAATCATATATATATACTTTTCATAAATGTATACTATATTTCTACATCAAAATAATGTGAGTAGAGGCATCGAAGAGAAAATTCATTTTCCTCATTGCAGATTTCTTGAAGGGAATGTCATGACCAAATCCACAACTTCTTCTTCCTATTCATACTCTATATTTATTTTTTTCAGGAAACTGAATTCCAGCGCTTTAGATTATTATTTTTCAATAGAATCATTATAATCATTTCATATCATGTATGTGACAATATTATAATGTAATATATCGATTATGGGCTCCATCATATATTCATATTCTATTAGTGAAACATTTATATTGAAGCAAGGTTTGAGTCATCTAAATAGGTACTTAAAAGTCATTATATCATCACAAATTTCTTTGAGGCCTAAAATTTCATCAATGAAAATATTCTACCAGGTAAATATTGCATTTAAAAACTCATTATGGAACAATTTTAGATTCCCACATATTTTCCAAAAAATGTATAATTTTTCTTATATGAATTTTGAATCACCATAAAATATAATTTTTATCCATTCCCACATTTAATGTGTTAACTTACATGAAGTCAATATCACATAGATTGTGTAATATAACGTTCTTCCAAATGAATTGATTCCATTGGAACAAAAGTTAAATTCTTTTATATAAAATTCTAATAAAACACCATTTTCAACACTAATAGAACTTACATGATTCCAAACTACAATGAAATTCAATAGTAATAATCATACTTTATGATGCATCTAATTCATTAGAGAATAAAAATTAATTTGAAAAACAATTTGATACTCTTTGTGATTAACAACCACCATTAAAACAACTTATTTTAATTATTTTCCATCGTACCAATTCTTATACCAAAATAGTAAAATACATTGAGAGGGGGGTGAATCATGGTATGATATGTTAAAACAAATTCCAATTTTGGTTCTTGTTTCATCATTAATAGAACTCTATTATATATTTTTCCTATTATAATGAATAAATGGATGTTAATCCAAGAACATGATACATTAATTTTTACTTGGTCCATCCTCGCAAGGATATATCAAAGGATATTAAAATGGTAAAATGATTATATAGAAAATACACTAATGTGCATTTCTATTATAATTTTTTTATTGGACACATTGTCCCTCCTTGTATTCAACCACTAATAATATGAAAATGTATCCATCATATAACTAATATGAGTTTACAATCCTTTAGAAAATTATTTTTTTAAAATCACATCATTGGATTTTAAAACATCAGTGTTCAATGAAGGTCTATTTTCCACTAGTAGATGATATAAACATAACCATGTAGTTATTTCCTTACATACCGTCCATTGAAAAACTGTTTTGTTCTTTCGAAAATATCATTAATCACTTCACATATAGTCTTCTACCAAGTAGCTCATATGCACTAGAAACTGTATTTAAATTTCATATAAAAAATTTCCTAAAAAAAACTCATTTTGGATCTGTCTTTTAACACAATAAAACCACATATAAACACCGATATTCATTTATAGACAGTATCCACTAGAAAATAACCTTCTTGAAAAACCAAATTCACACTTATACCAATTATTCCTATGATGATTCTCTCTAATATTATTCTCAATTATTAATCGAGTGATTAAGGTAACATTATATTGGAAAGTAGTCCATAAAAATTATCTAATAAAAATTACAATTTAATCATTGTGGATTGTCCATTATAATGAACTTTTATCATTATGTGGTTCTCATTGGGAATAATTCCTCTTATGGTTTCCTCTAAAACACTAAATTTGAGAAAACATTATGAACTATATTTGTGGAAACCATTAAATCACCACCTTTGACATTAAACACTGAGCTTCTATTATGTATTCCATTAACTCACCTCATTCTTCCAAAAATAACGATCACCCTCATTTAATTATTTGATGTTAAAATGAATTTAACAATTCTAATACATGTTATCAAATACATGTTATGTGGTTCCAAAAGAAAAGAAATTATATAGTAAAATTTCCATTTCTAAAGAACTATTGCAATCTTTGAAAGGATATTTGAGATCAAAAAACACATATCTCGGAATAAATCTATTTCCATAAAAAATACTTATTTTGAGGCGAAAAATATTGAAAACACTGAGAAAATTCTCCACCATAAAAACCCTATTCTACAATTTCTATGTTGAAAATTTAACATTCATATTTTAAAAAACACAAAACCACCCAAATCACAAAAAACGACATTCACATATTTTTTTCAATAACATATATTTCACACTTAAATGATATTTCAGTTCCCATAATAAAATTACCTTTCATTTTTCCTTCATCAAATTTGGTTTAAAGGAAGACTCTCTATCTTTCCTCATGGTATTTATTAATATAATTTCTTTTGAATTTCATTTTTATTTTCTTTTTAAACAAAGGATATTGATAGGTATTTTAAATTAATATTTCTACCTTGGTAGCACATATGAGGATTTATTATAGATACTAATGTACCTTATGGTTAACACCATTTGGATAATTGGTTTTAGTAATCATATGAACCAATAAAACATATATTCTAGTTCAATTCCATTATTAAAAGAATATCATGAAAGTATTGTCAAATATTCCACATAGTTACTAATAGATTCATCATACTTATTTGTTTCCCAATAAAAAGCTTATCGATTTTCATATGTTTAATAATAGAAATTTACATGATTAATGTTATCCTTCTAAACACTTCCCCCCCTACAGAGTCGATTTTATCATATTTCCTCTTATACATGATTATATTAAACCACTGATATGATTCATAATTTTAATAATAAACTACAAAAATAATGTTTTCATGCTCCAAACACTATCGAATTAATAACACCATTTCAGTGGTAATGATAAATTTCTCAAAAAATAGTTGATCACCAGACCAATTAAATGGAGGTTGATGTTTCCTTATAGAGGACTCAAAACGTTGTTCCCTCATTTTCCTATCATGGATCTTGTAATGATTTACAACATCATAAATTTTTGAATTTATAATAATAAGATTATTCATTCTATATCCCATATTATTCGACTTTTAGGAGGAAAATTATTGTATATTCAATCAGATTTCGAGTTATAATGGTCCCTTCAGTTTTCATCCAACCACTAAAATCCAGAAGCATAGTTTGAGACACATTATTAATAAAAGAAAAAATATAATCCTAAACAAATTTTTCATAAGGACTATACATCATGACAATTTATTTTTAATCATTTAAATATTATGTTTAATAATGGTTATCAAAGATCAATATCTATTCAATTCCATTATAGTGGTTCATAATGAAAATGTGATTAAATCCATGTAAATCCCAAGGGTGTGTGTATCTAGGTGTAGAGTATTAGGATCACTCATTATAAACTAGTGATGATTGAGTGAACACACAAAACAATATATTTAGTGATTTTAACAATAGGTGAATCTATAAAACATGCATATTTATATCCTTGTACCTAGAAAAATATAAATTCTATCTGAAAACCACACAACATTCTTTATGATATCATTGTATGTACTCACAATCATCGTCTTATCCAATGGGTTCAAACTAATGTTTTCTCATCATATTTTCCTAAAATAACAATATCTTTCTCTGATACAAACTGAGGTAATGCAATAAAATTATAGATAAAGTTTAAATCTTATTAGAATATTATTCATTAATTATCATTATAATCCCAGATATAATTATAATGGTTTTGTGTATTTGGTAAATTATACACATAAAAATAGGAACCTAATTGATTTAATTATCCTCAAATTAATTTTTCATACACATCACCTTTTAGTGAAATTCAACACTTAAAACCATTGTTTATATCCAAGGGGAAAAAAGAAACGTAAAAAAGGTGATCTCTAATGTAATGTATGGGTAAGTAAGGTGATATTATCAATCATTTATGCATAAAATCAACATAACAGTTTTATATCATTAACATAATGTTTGAAAATATTATACAAAAATTAATAAATCATAATCAATAGTCATGGAATAAATCACCATAGTTCATAAAACATAAATAATATCTAATTCAGATGACTTTATCCATGAGATAATAACATTGGTATAAGATCTAGTCATAAAACAGTGAAATAAATAATGGCATAGTCATCATCATTGAAATCCTCTGTAATTGATATCCAAAAATACCTTTATCATATATTATTTTTGTTTGAAAAACATTTTTACCTAATTTAGTCTTGGGATAACATCACATGTTCCCTCTTATAGGATTGGGATAACTTATCTTTCACCCTTTATTGGGATTGGGATACCATATGATGATCTCTATTTTAGGATTGGGATACCACCCATGGTACCCTATTTTGGGATTGGGATAACCTTCTTATGTACCCTTAGATCTCATAAAACAATAATATTTTCATAATACATTTCAGGCCTATAATAACCCCCCATCTATGTATGTTAAAAAAAATACTCCTATCATTATTTTAATAATAAATCAAAGTACCTTATTCATAAATTGAAAGAAGATTATTTTTATCAGTATTTATAAATTGTATAATATTGTTAAAAAATACATTAGTTTTTTTTGGTAATTGTGAACTCATTATTCGTTAATTTTTTTTAGAAAAAAAACGATATATGAAAAATAACAGACTGAATAGTAAAACTAAATTAGGATTCCATATCAAAATTTTTGCGTTTGAATAAATATATCATGTGATGAAATTTAAAGAAAAATATGACTTTTCTCTAAATATAAAAGATAAAATAGAATATATGGGATTATATGACATGATCAATATAATTTCCCTTTAATTTAAATTTATAATATATAATTGTGAAATGAAATGAGATTGTATCATAAATATGTTACCACAAGTGGAAACCTTATTTTTGTGAATATTAATTTCTAATATTTCTATGATTTATTTATCATAAATATATTAATCATATGAATTCATATATATCAAATCATATATGATATAATTATTAATAATTATAACTTTTTTAATTACATTTTATTATAAAAATAGTATTTATGGGTGATAAATACTTCATTTTTCATGCATTTTTTTGGTTTAAAAATCATCATAATTTTACATTAATAAAGGTTACATAATATATAAAATTTAAATCACATAATTAGTTCAGTATTTAACCATTGTTTAATGTTTTATTACCATTTAAAAAACATCTAATGAAAAAGTAAATACACGACTTTGTGGAGATGATAGATTCTATTACCCAAGAGTGATGTTTCGACAATTTATTAGATGGAATGAAATAAATATAAATAATTATTAATATTTTAAAATTTATAATAATATCATTAATATCATATATTTTTAATAAATCAATCATTAAAACCCTAAATGTGAAGCAGAGATGAAAACTCAAATGAATTGTTTTGTGGAGGTCGTAGTCCACCCATATGCATATTCTATTCACTGATTTACCGTCTGATTGAAATTTGAGTCATAATAGTTATGAAATAAAAATAATAAAATCATAGTTTATGAAAAATACTCATGTTATTATATTTTTCTTGTTTATTATAGAATTTATTGATGTAAAATAAGTAATAAAATGAAATATATCAGTTTACATGATTAAATCTTTATTAAGAAACCTCTTTTGGATTTCTTCACAAGAACTATAGGGATGGTACTTTTAGAATACCATAAACTACATTAATTTGATAACCATATTGATAATAGGATTTTATTTTTTTTTGAGTTAATTGTATCACGATTGTGGGAATAATAGAGGAGATGTGTTTTCTTTATTTAGTGATGGAACAGAAACACTTGAAATTAGTTAAAATATATGAATATAACAAATACTTTTTCAGGGGGAAGTTTAAAAAGATACCAAAATTAGTAATATAATATTATTTAAGTTTGAATAAATTATAAACAGTAAAAATATATGTGTTTATCTATCATTTTAAAACCTATCATTTGTTTAACCCCATTGATAACCAATTTGAACCATAATACTGGTAGCCCCTTTTTCCGTAGTAAAGGTTTATAAGTTTTATTATAAGGAAAAAATAGATCACCAATGGAAAGGGATTTCATTTTCTACCATATCCGATACCTTTTATCCTATATCTTGGTTTCTATGATTTATAAATAATTTAATTATAATAATTTTAAATAAAATTCCATAAATATTGTTTTTGGGACTATTAACAAAGTTTCGAAATGAATATAACAATAACGTAATTTAATTACATCAATTTTTTTTTAAATTGAATAATATGACTATTTTTATAAAACATTTGTGTAACATAATAATTCCTCGAAATTTTAAAAAATTTAATTTTTTTTTCAAATTATGTATTTTATTATTTATTACATGAGAAATTATTGTGTTGGAACATCGTAACCATTTAAGGTAATTATTCCACATATAAAATATTAAACATTATGTTTGAAAAATTAAATAAAATTATATTTATAATATGCATGTATTAACAAACAAAAAATATTATTATTACCTATAGAAAATTATTGTGGTTATTAAAACAAATATGGGGATATATTAGATGTACTATTTACATAAAATATGAGTATGTCCATTATCAGTAAAAGTAAAAAACATTCAATATATTAGAATATTATATAAATATTATTCAAATATACTAAAAAAATAGAAATAAAGGATATTTTATGTATATTTTTAAAGCCAGATCACTATATTTGTTACCTTTGTTACTCGATTTACCCTTATTAGGATGAAAAATAATAACTACAGTTACTATTAATATTGAAAAAAATTAAAGCAAACCAAATTATCAAATTTTTATATTACTATTCAAAATATGAAATCATTTTTAAATGATTGATTTTTTATAAGTGGCATAAATCCACATTAAAAAATGAATGCAAAACACAATGAAAACTGTTATTAGAAATATATATTTTGAATCATTAAGTAGGATTTATTATTTTCAAATTCCTACAAAATACCATTAGATTAATGTTAAAACATTGATATAATATATAATTTAATAATTTAATAAAATTATTTCTCAAATAAATATTAGCTTTATTTATTAATGTGTATACACATTGGGCCCATAAAAATGGGTTTTCAAAAAAAAAATAACTTTTTAAATTTAAAATGCTTTTATAAATAAATAAGCATTAAATTTTAAATAATTTATAATTTTTTTAAAATATATTTTCAATATTGATACCCTCCAATAAATATTCTAGTATAGAAAATAAATTAAATAACAATAATAATTCAATAATATAATGTGGTTCATTTAAACTCAATGCTCTATTTAATGAAAGCTATTAAGAATGTATAATCTATTTCAATGGAAATATATATATATATATATATATATATATATATAATATTTGGATATTAATTTCCTAATCCACATGGCTCAATACATAATAAGTACTTCCATTCATCTAATTTTGAAAACAAAATACAACTAAAAAATATATTATAAATTATATTATTCTCATAACTCATGAAAAAAAGTAATTGTAGAATAAAAATAATAATCAAAACTACCTTGGAACCCCTCAAAGTCTTGTATTATAATTTATAGATAATTTTGAAATGTTTTTACTAATAAAAATTCTGGTATTTTTATGTAATTGTTATTATATAAATTCATGTATTATAATTTATAACTTGGAATAATGTACTGAATAAACTAAATAAATGAAAAATAAATAAATTTATTCATAAGGAAAAAATTTATTCCCGTGAAATAATACAATTAAATATATATAACTTATTATTCAATTAGTGGTTACAAACCATCCATAATGTAAATAAATATTAATATTTAATATTATTTATAATATGAAGTCTTTAAAAATATTAATTTAAATATAATTTCATGTAAATTTCTATATAATCAAAATATTTGATATTTAAGAATGCTTTTATAATCATATAAATAATTAAAATTTTGTATAAAAATTTTACACAATATAAATATAATATATCATCCAATTAAGTTTCATCAATATTAATATTTACATTTTCATTTATGAAAAATATATAAATCGATATAAGATATTGAAATCCTTAAATTTTTCTATAAATTATAAGCACATTATAAATTATTCAACCACGTAATTCTTTTTTAAATTTATCTAACTAATTCCAAATCATTTTTTGGTATTGTTTGAAAATGACATCATATTTTGGGCAGGCTCAAATCTCAGTATCACAGTGTCAAAACATTACACAATATTTATAATATAATTATTTTATTGATTTTTTTGAAAACCATGGAATGATTATATAAAATTTTATGGAACCATAAAATTTTTACATAAAACAAATATCGTGATCATAAAATCATTAAAATATATAACGTTTTTTTGTATTACATTCTATAGTTTTGAAAAAAATGTATACATTCTTTATATATTCAAAAACCAAATAAATATGATATAAAAGTGTATATTTTACCACTAATGGGTTAATAAATCCCTTCAATATATCTAAATATAGTGAAAATAATAAACCAAAAAATATTATTCATTATGTTAATTTTATTTATATTATACTATATTAATAAATAAAACATGTTATTCAATTATTTTACTAATTGGAATGTATTTGAGATGATCCATATGATAGTGATAGTGGTAACTAAGTAGTATCTAATGAGGTCCTTTGTTATTTGGGAATCCATGGGGTGAATTAGTTATCTAATTCTTGCTTAGGTTATATATTCTTCCCATTTTTATATACGCTTGTTGTTAAATATTATAGAGAACAATTACAAGAGTGAACAAACCAAAATAGTATTTTATTATTTAGATGATTAAAAAATGATCAAATATGATCATGCTTATTTTTCCCATCCAATGAAACTCCATGGTGTCCAAAATGATCTCAATCACCCATTTATCTATTATTAATTTCATAAAATGTATCAGAACATCACATCGCCATAATTCTCATGAACATTTTAAATAATTAATTTTTCCATCAAAAAAATAAAAATTTTCATCATTTTATGATATACAGATCTTGATTAATTAGTGTTGGTGATTATGTTAATGTAATTCTATATTAAATTACAGATAAATTTCAATGCAAAAAACCATGAAGTTGTGTCATTAACTATAACGTGTTGAATTCAATGACTTTACTTGATGTTTTTTTAAATGAAAACTACATTTTATTTATTTTCATGTATATTTATATTAAATATATCATTAATTTTGTTTAAAAGGAATGATATAAGTATATTAGATTATTTTAAAAGATATATGAATATGATATTGAGTAATATCTATTTTATTGGTAGTCTAAAATTGTAATGAAATGACTTTGAGGAATGAATTGATGAAATGTCACTAGGGTGAATAGGATATCTTAAATGTGTAGTGTCTAAGTAAAGTATTTACTTGGTGGTGGGTTTATAGGGTATCTATGAGAGGATTTCATATTGTATTTTTAATAATTTCATGATGATGTTTGTAGCATCTATAAAATTGGTGGAAATGATACCGAATCCTTGGAGGATTATAGTATGCCCAAACTTATGTATACTAGAAAACAAAAAATTATAAATTTATTTGTTAATTGATATATTGAACATGATGAGTTATTAAATTGGAATATTTTATTGTGATTTATCATAGGAATATAAATATTTTAAAGTTTGTTGTTCAATAGATGTGTATAGGACTTAATTTTGTCCACTAATATAAGGGAAACATTGAAACTTTCATTAAAAGTAACATTCAAAATAATTTATTTTTCTTTAAATTATGTGGAATTTAAACAGGGTATGAGTGTAGTTATTATTGATTGAGATTATTGATCATCTATGTTGACTGCCTATGGTGGACTGAGGAGAGCCAATTTATTAGAGTCCTTGGTTGAGGTATGTTTCATGGATTATTTGGGTTATTCTATGTATATCTCATGATTTTAGGATTTGGGATAAATATAGAAATTTATATGTGTTAGTTTCAAGGAAATAATTATATGATAAATCCTACAATGATGATTAATATATCAATTAGTTAAGGAGATAAACCAATTTTAGATGATGTTATGTGTATACTAAGGATGGTATATTGTGATAAACTAGAATGAAATTAACCTAATTGTGTCTTGGTAAATAGGAATCATACTAAATAAATTATTCCTAATATTTGTGGAAATTATATTTCAGTAATATATTTGTTACATGTATATAATTTTTGATTTTGTATTTACATGATAAATATCAAAATTTTCTAGTAATATAGATATAATTTTAGTTTTAAAAAAACATTTGTACTTAGTATACAAGACCTATTAGAGTCTTAAAAAAATATAACCCTCTATTTTATAACAAGTGGTATATAGGAAACTGTAATCCATGATAATTTTATAAGGAGTCATTATTTTGAATATTATAATGGACATAGGAAAAATACAACACAATGAAATCAATTATTAGAGTTTAAAATTTTTTGTAATATGGTTCTACAGATAATACAATGGTATCAACGTCCCCATTGAAGGACGAAAAAATAACCTTCAATATGGTTTATAGAAACTTAGTGAATTCCAAATAGAAGTTATTTTTTTGTATCAATTTTAACTTTTACTATGTGACTAATTATAGTGATATTGATTGGTCAGTTGTTAAATTAATGAAAAAATTACAGGTGTCTTCTATTGATTAACGAAAGATAATTTTTCTAAAAAATATTGATCTTCAAGGCTAGGTGTAGTCATGCAATATAGTATCCATTAAAAACATTATAATGAGTGGAAATAATTGATTCTATATAGCTATATTAATTCCTAAAATATTATTGATTATTATTCATGTGGATGGTAAGTAATGTAGAAAGAATTATACATTGGATCACGCATTAAATAGTTTAAATAAATAGAAAAAAATTACATCGTAGGGGATAAGAATCTTCACGAATTTTAATTCTATGAATATAGACAAGAGAAAGGGTTTATAAATGAATATTTGATATTTTTATGAATTTATTAGAGGTGTAAAGGTTAGTATAAATTAAATAGATATAAATTTCAAGTGTCTCATAAATTGAAAATCAATAATGGTATATGGATGAGACTAAAAGGATCACACTGTAATATTTTTTATAGTATTGTGTTATTGGTAGTGATGTATGTCTGTTTCAAATGTCGTTACCTATCTGGTGCCCATACATGAAGACTATAGTGGATCACAATTTACTCATTCATGGTCTATAAAGAGTTTGGTGGTAGAACATAAACCATACATTGTGTGACATAGTTTATTTTGTTATGTAGTTTATATTATAATCACCCTTGGGATTCCTCACTATATTCAGTTAGTGTTAAAGGAAAACTCTTCCCAATATCCACTATTTCTCTCCACATGTTTCCCCGTGATTCATGATCATTTAGGAATACAAGGTTCTTTAATTGGTGGAATATTCCTCCATTATTTCTTTATCTCTAATTTTATTCTTTCATATGTAATTTAGATAATTTTTAGAGATAAATTCATAACACTATAACACTTGATATTTGTGAAATATATCTTGGATGATGATTATTTAGTGTGTGATTGAAAACATCTAAGATACAATATTTTATATTATTTTGTTTTTAAATGTGGATGTATATCCTACAAAAAGGATACCAATATTATAATTACTATATGATTTTTGGATTGAATAATTTTAGATCTTGTTAAATTGTGATTGGATATAAAATAAAAAACACACTGTAATGTTATAGTGATTATTTAATAATTTTAATAATAATATTTTATAGATTAGGGGGTCAAACCTTACAATATAATTGTTAGGGGTACATGGGATTATATTAGGGATGAATAATATTAAAAATGTAATAAAATGTAACAAAATAAGGGGTAATAAATATATTGATATTCAATGTGAATGTTTAATGATTGATAGATGTTTTGAGGGTCAGTTATTAGCGCCTTTATATTACACCACAATAATTTTGCATGTTTTTTGATGAATATTTTTATTAAAAAGGGTTTTTATGGATTTGTGTTGTGGGTTGTGGTTCATGATGTTTTTGAAGGCAATTATTTTATTACATGGGATTGTTATATCAGGATAATTATATTACACCATATTCCATTTCAATGATAAATAATTAGATTTTTTAATTGCAAAATACATATGATGTATATATGTTTTAAAGCAAGATTTTTTAAGGAATACTTAATTTTCATAAATTAAATTACTATGTTTTTTATTTTATACTAATGAATTTTTGATATACATTGTTAATGAATTTAATTTTTCTTAAAACTGAATTATTATAGTTATATGTGGGGATATGAGTTCATCGTATTGGATATTTTCCATTATCAAATATGCATAAGAGCAGGTTCCTTAATCAAGGACGCTATGAAAAATTTGAGGAATCTATAGTGTGGATTAAGTATAATTTCATGGAGAAAAATGATTCAAAAATACGTATAATATGTGAATATTATGGTGAGAAGATTAATTATGAGAATAGTTTTTAGTTGATTTCTTTGGAATATTAGAGATGCACTGGATATAATTTTCAGTTATATATAATAATGTATTGAATATTCGTGTTTGAGTGATCACAACCAATGATGGGTAGTGAGTTCACCCAAAAAATTTAACATGTAGTGCGATTTGAATTGTTTTTATCATAAATATTTCGAAACTATATATTCCTTGTAAATATATTAGTGAGGGTAAATAAAGTGAAAATTTCATGCGTCGTGTGTTTTGGTTTCATTCATATTTGTTAATAAAGATAGTTTTGTCTATATTAACAAATATAAAAGATAATTGTATAGAATATCATCATTTTAGATACCATGTTTCAATCAATCCTCAGATAATCATCCCTTAGTGGGAATTATTTATGGTATCATAGTTTAAACTTAAATGATAAAAATAATATCAAACATAAGAATTTTTTTCTAAGTTTTTTTTTCTACTCTATTGATTTGGATGTGACTATAAACCCCAATATAATTCCAATATTATATGGATATAAATTTCAAATATGGAATAATGGTATGAATAATTTCTTCAAAACACACATCATGGATGTGAATATGACTATCTTAAATTTAATTATATTCAAAATAATTCTAGGCGCTCAGGGACTATGGTCACAATGATTTGATTAAAAATAATAATGGAATCATTTCTCTTATGGATATATAATCAACAAAAACTATAGAAAGGTGATTTAAGCTAAATCCTAAAACTCAATTTGCAAGAACCTTCTCATCAACTATAAAGGTGAATCAAATTTAAGAGATTACAACATATATATACTGTATAAATTATACAATGACTAGAGGGAGGACCTATGTAAATTGAATGATAAATACATCGAGTAAGTGAATTTTATATAGGAAAAAATTCATGTACTTTTTCCAAAACATAATGATTACAACATAATGAATAAAATTTTGTAATTTGTTCAACCTCACAAAATCATAAAAATTGAAATGAATAATGAAAAATAATATGAATATATACTTATTATATGGATAGAAATGTTTTTTTAATATTATACGAGAATAAAAAAAGGTAGATATTATGGAAAAGTATACATCTATAGAAGTAATAATGATTTTCACTATTGAGGAAAATCAATAAGAGTACAAATTTTATGAGGTGATTTCATTATATTACTAAAATATAAATATGACGAAAATGAAATGTTTAGGAAATCATTGTTGTATGAAATTAGATGTTGAATAACTAGACAACTTATTGTATACATTCTAAAGATATTCCTTAATATTGTGGTGAATGATTAACAAGTGAATAAATCCTCTACATATATGATTGTTAAGATGATTAACATGCATAATATATGTAGACATAGAACATTAATTCTTGGGAAGGTGATGCCTTTGTTGAATCAAATGTGTATGAAATTAGTGATTAATATAGTTATGATAAATATGCTCATATGGTTATTATTCATAAAAAATTGAATGTTAAAATGAAATGACGATGAAGCTATAGAAAATAATTTGGTTTAAGGAAATATTAATCTAAATGATTAACATGGGGAGATAAATATATATAGGTAGAATATAAATAAATTTTAATTTTTGGTATTTGAATCTAATCATGAAATTAAATCAAAACATTAACTAGAAAATAATTATTTGATATAAAATATTTAATAACTAATATAAAATAACCTCGAGAATATGGAGAAGGTTTTTAGATCATTATAATTATGATATTATGGATGAATCATCAATTATTAAAAATAAATCATTAAATATAGAGTAAAACTAATTATGAAAATTAAAGAATAAATATTTTAATTAGAAGAAATATGGATGATCATGTAGGGGTTTAATCATAAAAATGAACTAGGTTAATTTCATCAGATGTCCTAATTAAATGTTGATGAAAACATAGAGAATATTCAAACAAGACTAAGGAGATTATTTAATAAAAATGATTTATATTGATGGAAATGTATTACTATGTGTTGAAATGGACAATATTCTATCATTGTTTATGAATTTAAACAACATATAATTAAAATAAAAATCTTGAATAGATTTAATTATAACTTTTTGTAGATTTACATTTGAAACATACATGAATACATAAAAAATTTATTTATATAATTATAGAAATATAGGGTATATAAAAATGTTTTTTTTCATTAATTAAATGAATAGAATCAAAGGATACATATGAGAATAAATTAGTATTCATAGTATTTATTTTTTTGATATTATTTGTTTTATGATGTTTAAATAATAAAAATCATTTATTAGTCATCATATATATTAAGGAATACTCAATATGTGACATAAAGATGTATTAATATCACAGATCAAGGTGTCATCTAGAAAAATTAAAATATGCATTAATTTTGGAACTTCAAAAGATATGGAAGAGCCATCGTATAAAAATGAAATACATGTGTATGTACTTCTAAAATATTTGAATAGAATCATTTGGTTTAAAAATAATAATTTATAAAATGATATAATGTTGTATATTAGATTTGATGGATTTTGATCAACCTAGACTGTGTATTTTTTACATATTTTAATCATTATAAATGAAAATATATTATAGTATCTGAAATTATATCAAATATGAGATTCAAGGAATTATTATATCTGTAAATGATTTTGGCTTGAATTTTATTCTCTCCAATAAATCAATAATTACATGGAATGAAAATGGATTGATGTATCTTTTTTTATTAGAGTTCACAATTATAATCATGTATCTGTTAGTTAATTTTGTATCTATAAGGACCTAGACGTAATCATTACATAATCTTGTATTAAGTTAATAACTCACATTGAGGATCTTTTAAGGTTAAGAGATTTAGATAATTAGTCTATAATTTATACATAAAAATTTGAATATTACATGTAGACAATTCTACTGAGTATCAATTTTTTCATAAAATAAAAACTCTTGAAAAAAAGTGTCATGTCTACTTACATAATTTTGACATCATGAATTTTCTTTGATCCCATCCTTTACCATATTCTTCTTTAAGTCCTATGAAATACATTTCAAAATAAAATGGGATGAGCATAAAAATCTAAGTATGGGATACAAAATTAATGAAAACATTTAGTTTTTCAAAACAACAAGTAAACCATGACTACATTACCATGAGTAATAATTTTCACCTTTATAAAGTAGTTAATACTATTCAAATTATAAAAGATTATTGATTAAAATTTTGTTACAAAAAATTAATATAAAACAAATAGAAATCGTACAAAACATTTATAGGTAACATGGGACATAAAAATACTTAAATGGAAGAACCATATGGTCGACTTCCAGACATATCACTAAATTTAATACCCATATGACCGACTTCCAGACCCAATGCATTGGAGTTTATAATGTAACCACCATTCCTTGTATATCACGGCACCACCCGTCATTTGGTTTATTACGTAACCACCAAACAAATGTCCAAGTTTCATTAAAAAATCATAACACATAAAATATTTCAAATATGAATATTTCAATAATAAAATTTCATTTGAAATAAAAATAAATAATTTCAAGATATTGTAATAATAAAAAAAATTCAAATACAATATTCAAATCCAAAACACCAAAAAATAGAATAAATGGTTTCTTTTTCATTTTAAAAAAACATTATGGCTTATAGAGGAAGCCAACTAATGATTAGGGCTTCAGAGAGGTCATTGTCACTGCAAAAAATAAAAAAAATTCCTTTTTTCATTAAGAAAAATGCTTAGTAGAAAATATATTCCCTTTAAATGAAATTAAAATTCAATGTTTTTTTATTATATATGGTATACAAGAAAGTCGTGTATAAATAAAAGTATGCCTCAAAAAAATGAGATTGAGAAGAAGTCCCTTACCTCATGTTTGACTTTACCATTTCATTATTTAATATTATGAATAATAAACTAATGTTATTATCTATATTATTAATAACTTTATTCAAGTTTATTATTTTTTTATATAACTTATTACCTATCTATTACAATTGGTTAATTATTTGAGTTCATATCAGACATTTTGTTGATGTTCAGAACTTGAGCTAAAAATTGAACTTGTTATAATTATAAATTGACAATGTGGTAAAAAGTACATCATCTCAAGAATTATATTCATTATTTAGATATCATATATATCATATATATCATATATATTAAGTATATATTTTTATTTATTAGAGTACATAAAATTTTGAGAAATGAAATGAAATGCACATTTAATAGAGACGATATGTCGTACTTACACATAAACACTACATTCAATTCAATTTTGTATTTTAATCAAATGAAATAATAATTATACATAAGTATAATATAATTAATGTATAATATAATATATATATAATTTCAGTAACTCCATAAATTTTATGTCTCATGTATGGAATGAACGAGTCATATCACATTGAGGGGGTGGTAGTCTGCACTTCATAAAATTAAATAATCATGTTTACCCATAATGGAAACTATAAAGGTATGCTATAAATGAAAAATATAAAAGAATAAAGAAAACATAAAAATAAAATATATGATATATAAATATAGTTCTATCATAATTGCCACCATAAGAGATGGTAGGAGAAGATTGAACAATCATCGTTTTGTGATGATGTAGTTCACCATCCATAGAAACAATATGTTATTGACCCATTAGATGGAGGTGTGTGAAAGTATAGTTCAAATCCATATTATAAAAAAACTATTATATTGAGGATAGTGGTGTTTTTATAAAATAAAGGAATAAAAAGTGTTTAGGGGGATGGAGATGTTGAAAAAAAAGAAAATAACTAAAGAGAGACGTTACCAATAAATCAGGTAAATCCCTTTGGACTGAAACAAAAGGATTTCTTGATGCGATTTCTACCAAAGGTAAGGCTTATAGGTGGAATAGAGAGATATAGGGAGAATAATTGGGAAAATTTTGGATAAGCCATTGGGCTTGAGAGGTGTGAGTAATTTGTTAGAGGTGGGGGCTTTTTAAAAGGGGGAGCATGGGCTCTTTAGGAGTGTTTGAAAATATTATATTATTATATAATTATATTCAATTTCTAAAGGTCCAAAACTCATTAATGTAGAAGATAAGATGACTCATGTTTTAAATAAAATAATCTATTTAAAATTTTACAGGTTTGAGTTATTGTTTAAAATTTTATAATCATACTTATTTAAATAATTCATCAATGAGGAAAAAATGCATCCTTATTGTGTCATTAAAAATATTATTTATTTGATGTCTAAAAATTATAAAAAAATACCATGATGTAGGAAATATTATTATCATTCCAAAAAATATTTATAATCAAAGAGGTAAATTATATAACCCCTTGTAAAAATTTATTTACTTAAAGATATATGTTTAAGTCATTTTTCTCTTTACTTTAAATTAATTAATATACAGTGTCATTAACAATATTATGTGGATCCATGGGGACCCCAAATCGACAAAATTATTTCCATAGTCAGATATGTATCATCAAATAGGACTAGGAAACATGTTATTGTAATTTTATATTATTATAATATTATATTATCCTTGAATAACTGTATTTTACTTTAACCGTGTCAAATACAAGTCAAAAGATATTATTCTCCAAAAACTATTTTCATCTTATTCAACCACATTTTTTTTACTAATAACTTCAATGTAAGTCAGATTTTTGAAAATCAATTTTCAAAAGAGTTAAAATTTCATTTAAATGGAAATTGTGGCTTTTTAACAACTACTCGGTGTTTTCAGTATTCATCAAAATATGATGTTTTTAGAAAAAAAACCAAAAAATCAGCCTAATATATATATATATGATATTATGAATTAAAAATTGATATATATTTTACCTTATTAAGGACATTTAATTTTAATTAATTAATTTAAAATAAGTTCACGTTGTCAAAACCAAAAAACATGTTTTTAAGAAGTAATAACCATCAAAAGATTGAGAGTTGTTTATGTCCAATTTCTAAGTGAAATTACATCCGACAACAAAAATTGTATTTAATGGTAAAAATATAATCTAATTAAACTTTAAAACCAATTAGAAAGATAATCTCACCATATAAATAAATTATATTAAAAGTAATTTTTTAATAAAAATAATGTATTTGTCATTATTTATTAAAAAATGAATTTTGTAAAAAAAAACAAAAAAATACCCAAAGTAAAATTTAATGTCCCGATTCTAATGAAATGTATTATTTTTTCAAATTGAACAAATAAAAGTTTCAAAAACTAAATTTAAAAATGATTCACTATTAAGAGATTATAAATTGACCTTTTAATGAATATTAGAATGTTATTGCTTAAAATCAGATTATTTATTAATTTAAGCCTAAAAATGTTATTGGATAAATGTATTAAAATTTAAGAGACATGTATAATTATATTGTATTTATTTCTATTCATTCCCTCCAATACAATGGATAGGCGTTAACTACCAATTAAAATATTATTATTATATTATAAGTGTGCAATGTAAGATTTCAATGAAACCCATTGTTACGTATCAAGTATGCCATAGAACATAGCATCCCCATTAATGTAAAATTTATATTTATATCCCAAATATTAATAAATATGACAATTTATTATTCATTATTTACATGGGATGTTACATCCTTCCCCCCTTTTAGAAACCACATCTTCACAATTTTATTCCCTTATCAAATAAATGAAGGAATTGAGCCCTTATTGCATTTTTAGATTCCCACGTTGCCTCTTAGACCATATGGTTTTTCAAAAAACCATTACCTTATACTGTAACAGTTTATCTCTTTTGTCATGATTGTAGACAGGTTGTTCCTCATAAGAGAGATTCTCTTCCAAATGAACTACCTCTGGGCTCAAAACAACAGATGAATCCAACATATACTTTGTCAACATTGAAACTTGAAACACATTGTGTACCTATGATAAATTTGGAGGTAAAACCACTTAGTAGCCAATGGATCCAACTTTCTCCAGGATTTCAAAAGGTCTAATGAACCTTAGACTAAAATTTCATTTCTTACCAAATTGTATCACTCTTTTCCATGAGGAAACTTTGAGAATGACATGATCACCTATCTCAAAAGAATGATCCTTCCTCCAGTTATCTGCATAACTTTTTTTTTCTAATTTAAGCTGTTCTCATGTGCTTCTAAATCAACCAAAATTTTTCTTCCGTATCTTAATCCAAATATTGTCTAATCAACTTCCTTTCATCTACTTCATCCCAAAAAGCTATAGTTCAACATTACTTCCCATATAATTCCTAAATCGAGCCATCTATATACTGGAATGAAAACTGTTACAATAACAAAACACAAACAATGAAAGATGTTGGTCCCAAATTCTGTGGCAATCCATTGTACAAGCACATTTCATATCCTCCAAGGCCATAATTGTTCATTCTAGCTGCCCATCAGATTGATGATGAAAAACTGTACTAAAATTTAATTCAGTACACAACATCATCTAAAGTCCCTTACAAATGTTAGAAGTAATCCTAGAATCGTGATCATATACAATGGATAAGGGAACTCCACGCAACCTGACTATCTATTTAACATACAACCGATAATGTTGATCTAGAGACAAAGTATCTCAAATAGTAGGGAAATTAGTAGATTTATTCAATTGATAAACTATAACCTAGATTGCATTATTACCTCGATATTTCTTGGGTAAACCCACAACAAAGTCTAGGGATATATTTTCCCATTTCTACTCTTGCACCGGTAATGATTGAAGCACCCCATTTGGTAACTTCCGCTCTACTGTAACGTGTTTATAATTAAACACTACACAGTAAAGTCATCTATATCTCACTTCATTCCATCCCACCAGTAATACTCTCTAAGATCACTATACATCTTATTACTACCAGGATGAATTGAAATTCGAGATCTATGAGCTTCACATAACAACTCATTCTTCAACTGTGAATCACAAGGCACACATAATCTCTTCCTAGACCTCAAAACATAATAATTATCTATTGTAAAATTTGGTAACTTAACCATCTATACCAACACTTCCTTTTTCTACAATTCAATGATTTCTTTCCACGCCTGCTTTATTCTGTTTTATAGAGTTGATTTCACTAACACCAGAAAAAACATCGGTTTCTGTTACACCAACAAATTCTATTCCAATGTCCATCTAATCATTAAACAAAGAATCTTTTTCCAATCATAACAAGGTTAATGAATCATTAATATTTTGACTCAAACCATCATCCAGTTTATTTACCTTTCACGGATGGTAATGGATCGTGCAATCATAACCCTTAATTAATTCTCACCATATAAAATGTCTCATGTTTAACTCTTTTTGAGTTAATATAAACTTAAAACTTTTTTTGTCAGAATATATTTCACATTTTACTAAATATAGATGATGCTGCCAAAATTTTTAATGAAAAAACAATAGCAGCTGATTCCAAATCATGTGTAGGGCAATTTAACTCCGGAGGTTTCAACTGACGTAATGAATAAGTAATTACCTGAACATTATGAATAAGAACACATCCATGCCCTTTAAATGAAGAATAATTCTAGATAACAAAGTCACCATATATGGAAGGTAATGCCAAAACTGGATAACCCATCAATCTTATTTTCAATGCCTGAAAACAATCATCACGTTCTTTTGTCCAAATGAACTAAAAACATTTTTGATTTAACATATTCATTGGACTATATAACCATCCAAAATTCTCAACAATCCTATGATAATAACCTAAAAAACCAAAAAAACTTCAGATCTCAGTTATATTTATGGGTCATGGTCATTCTTCAACAACATTTGTTTTAGCAGGATCATTAGCTATTCTCTTTTTTGAAACAATGTAACCAAGGAATGGAATTTTTTATAACTGAAACTCACACATGCTAAATTTACAATATAATTTATTTTAATTTAATGATTGAAAGACAACCATTAAATAAGATTCATGTTCCTCATTACTTTTGGAAAAACTAAAATATCCTCAATAAACACAACCACAAACTTGTCCAAAAACTCATTGAAAATTATATTCAGAATATATGTGAATAATGTTGGTGCATTTATTAACACCAAAGGCAAAAACACAAATTCATAATGTTCATACCTAGTACGAAACCCAATCATTGGAATTTATTTATCACTTACATTCTATTAATGATACCCCAAACTCTATTCAATCTTCGAAAAATATTTATCTCCCCTGATCTGATGAAACAAATCATCGATATGGGGAAAAGGATACTTTTTCTTAATAGCGATGTTATTCAATTCTATATAATCAATGAAATGTTTCAGTGAAATATCATTATTTTAAACAAAAAAGATAGGAGCTCTCCATGGTGATGTGGTTGGTCAAATTAAACCTTTATTTAATTACTCCCGAAATTTCTTCTTAAATTATAAATGTTTGATTTGAGCCATTCAATAAGGGGTTTTGAAATTGGCTTAGCATCAAGAACTAAGTAAATAATAAATTAAACTTCTTGATCTGGTATAATACCAGGCATCTCATCAGGAAAAACATTAAGGTACTTATTTACCATTTTCATATAATTAATCAAAACAGTTCCTTTGTTTTCTACAATATGTGCAAGGTAACAATCATTTCCATATTTTTCATGTTACTCAGCTTCATAATTTGTTATCAAAATTAAGGGTTCATTATTATAGAAAAACTGTAATTATTTCTGAAATGAATCTTCTTTAGCTCTACAGTCAATGGTAGTGTGATAAAAAGGAAGCCAATCGATACACATAATAACATCAAACTCTACTAGAGGCAATATTATATGGTTTGTAGGAGGATTCTTTCCACACATAAGGATAGGCGGGTTCTTAGGTTTTATTTTTGTCCCAAATTTTCCTCCAGTTGTTTTTACCATATGTTCATGATTCAAATCTTGATATGGAGTTCCCAATATACTATAAAACTTCTCATAAAAGAAAGAATGTTTATAACCTAAACCAAATAACATATTTTTGAAATCTACACAAAAAAAAGTGTACCAGATACAACTTCATTCGACGGAACAACATCTAATGATAGAGTTGAAAAGGATTTCACCATGCCTTTCAACTTGTAGTCTGACTACTTTACCTCAGTTGAGTTCTTTATTGGACGCTCATTTTCATAATGACTCATTTTATTACACTTAAAATATCTTACCATTGACTCTCATTTCCTACTTGATCATATTTTTTATAGTTATAAGAAATATGAAAATACTTAACACACTAGAAGCACATTCCAGACTTTGATAAACATTATCCAGGATAGTTTTTACCACAATTCTCAATATATGGATATTTAATTTGCATACCTCCCGGCTTCATTGATGAATTATTTCCCTTTTCTTGGTAACATGACCTCTTATTTTGTTAACTCTCCTAGAACACCTGATCAGCAGAAAACTATTTTTCTACCTTCTCGGCACATCTGACATATTTCTCATAGCTTTTGAATTCATGAGAGGCTAATTCCATTCGATATCACGGTTTCATCCCTGATTAAAATTGATTTATCTTACTATCAAGATGTCGAATTAAATATAGAGCATACCTAGACAATAATGTGAATTTTTATTCATAAACAGCCACTAAGTCATCCTCCTACATCAATTCAAAGAATTGTTTTCCATCCAAAGAAAAACCACTTTAGGAAAATATTTATCAAGAAACATACCTTTAAATTCATCCCAATCAAGAGAATCAATCTCCTCACACTCCCTGTTATTTTTCACCATCGACCACCAATGACCAGCTTAACTTCAAAACAGTAAACAACGGGACAAACCTTTTGATGTTTTGAACACCCCATGACATCAAAAATCTTCTCCAGTGCTTTAGTACACCCTTCATCTAGCATAAGGTAAAAAGATCCTTTGAATGATGAGGGATGTTTCCGCATGAAATGATCTACTACTGAAAGGTTACTATATGGTTAATTTGGTTGATCGTGTGCATGGATACCACCACCATTTATAGCCTAAGTCAACTATGCCATCAATGCATCATACTGTTCAATTTTGACTCCAACCATATCAGGTTAATGATTCGGAAGGTTGTCTTCTACCTGATGTTGTCCAATCATAGCTTCCATGTTTCCTCTATTGAACAACATTCCGAACATAGAAATATGTTAGATGAAGTAACATGGCAATCTGTAAATGCTATATCATTTCAGTCTTACCATAATTTAATTTAACAATATTCTAACTCATAATGTTGGCTAAACCAACCTCTAATTCCAAGTATAAGTCCCTAACCTTAAACATTACATAATCTTGAATTATGTTAATAATTTACATTGAGGATATTTTTAGGATTATTGCTTTAGATAATTATGCCATAACAAATAAATAACAATTTGAATATTACATGTAGACACTTCTACTAGGTTTCCATTTTTTTATAAAGTAAAAAATCCTGGAAAAACCAGTCTGGTCTAGTTCCATATTTTTGACATCATGACTTTTCTTTGATCCTATCCTCGACACTATTCATCATTAAGTCATATGAAAAACATTTCAAAAAAACTTTGGATGAGCATAAAAATCTCAGTAAGCGATATATAAAGAAGTAAAACTGTTGTTTTTTCAAAACAACAATTAAAGCATGAATACTTTATCATATGTAATACTTTTTAACTTTATGACGTCGTAAATACTATTCACCGAATAAAATATCATTACATACCATTTTCTAATAAAAATATTACCATAAAAGGCATATAAAACACACATAACATATATAGGTAACTTAGGACATAAACGTACTTAAATGGATTAACCATACGATCAACTTCCACACATATCACTAAATAGAATATCCATATGATCGACATGGATACCCAATGCATTGGAGGTTATAATGTAACCACCCATCCTGGTTTTTCATGACACCACCAATAATTTGGTTTATCACATAACCACCCCTCAAATGTTAAAGTACCATTATAAAATCATAACGCATAGAATATTTCTAATATAACTATTTACATAATAAATTTTTATTTTCAATAATAAAATAATTTCAACATATTGAAATAATAAATCAATTTCAAAAAACCATTTTTTATACAAAAATACCCAAAAAACAGAATAATTGGTTTCTTTTCATTTAATAAATAATTAAGGCTTATAGAGGAATCCAACTAATGATTATGATGGTGGAGATTCCATTGTCACTACAAATATTAAAAACATTCCATTTTTCGTTTAGTAAAATGATTCATAGGAAAAAGATTCCCTTTGAATGAAATTAAATGTCAAAGGGATTTATTATATAACTTATATGATAAAGTCGTGTATAAATCAATGTATCTCTCAATGAATGGAGATTGAGACGAAAACCCTTACCTTGTGTCCGAATTGATTGATAATTAACTTTTTTATTAAGGCAACACTTTTAATGAAAAAGTGAGAAACCAAGATTCATAACTTCAATGACATGAGATATCACACCTTGCTCCAACGGTCCATAATTCAAAAAACTAGATCAAAGAAAAACTAAATTCCCATCCCATAATATACAACATAAAGTCTAGTTTCCACCATTCCAACGCTCCACAACAAGTTGTCCCGTACAAAGACGGGCCGAAACCAATTGCCAAGACCATACCCTCTCAAACATTCAAAACCGAAAAGCGTTATCCTAGTAAAACCTGCAGCTCTAAACCTCATCTTGGGAACTCTTTAAAAATATTTGAAATCAAGAACCCTTTAACAGTAGTCCGTAGGCAACAATATTCATACCATGGAGGAGAAAAACCCGGGAAAGATATGAATTCGACCACCACAACAACTCAATCAACAAGAAACCAGAAATAAACCGAAATCATACTTGACCCCTTTATAATTTATTCTATTGATTAATAAAATTAAGATAATTTATAAATTTATAAGAACCGTTTTCATGTTTTTGATTACTTTTATGTCACTTATTACCTTTCTATAACAATTGGTTAATTATTTGAGTTCATATCAGACATTTTTTCAATGTTCATAACTTCAGTTAAAACATAAACTTGTTATAATTATAAATTGTCCATGTGGACAACAGTACATTATCTACATAATTATATTCATGATATAGATATCATATATATTATATAAATCTTGTTTATATATGTATTTATAATAGTATAAAAAATTTTGAGATATGAAATTTAAAACATTATTTATAGAGACGTTAAGCCGTACATACTCATGAACAAAAATTTCATTTATATTTCATATTTTAATGAAGTAAAAAACAAAATTATACATATTTATATTATAATTCCGATATAATATCATCTATATATTTTCAGTAACTCCATCTTTTATACATCCCACATACGGCATGAACGATCATATCACTTTTAGGGGGAGGTAGTCCGCACTTACTCAAATTAAATTATCGTGTTAACCGATTATGGAATCCATAAAGGTGTGCTATAAAAAATACTCTTAAAGAAAAGATAAATATGTGATATATAAATACAGTTCTATCATAATTTCCACCAGAAGAGGTATTAGGAGAATGTTGATCAATCATCGTTTCGTGAGGTAGTAGTTCACCGTCCACTGAAATAATATGTTCTTTAACCATTAGATGGAGGTGTGTGGATGTGTAGTTAGAAAGTATTCCTTAAAAATAACTAGTATATAGAGGATACTGGTGTTTTTATAAAATAAAGGAATAATAATTTATTAGGGGGATGGAGAAGTTAAAATAAAAGAAAAGAAAACTAAAGTCGTTGCCTTTAAATCGGGTAACTCGCATTGGTTTGAACCAAAAGGATTTATTGAAGTGCCTTCTCCCTAAGGTAAGGATTATAAGTGGAAGAGAGAGGTGTATAGAGCTTAATTGATCAGATATTGGATGAGCTAAATGGCTTGAGAGGTTTGAGTAATGGGATAGAGTTGAGGGAGTTTTATAAGGGCGGAGGAGGGGATCTTTAGGAATGTTTGAAAATATTTTTTTATTATATAATGATATTAAGTTTATAATTGTAAAAAACACATTAATGTTGAAGGTAAGATGGAACATGTTTGAAATAAAATCATCCATTAATAATTTTATAGGTTTATGATAATGTTTTATTCTTTAAAATATTAGTTATTTAAATCATTTATTAATGAGGTAAACACTACATCATTATTTTGTCAGTAATGATTTAATTTATTTGTCGTCTAAAACATATAAAAAGATACCATGATGTATTAAATATTTTTTTAAAATTAATATTTATAGTCTAATAGGTATCTTACATAACCCCATTTAAAAACTGATTTACTAAAATATATATTTTTAAATCATTTTTGTCTTTACTTTAAATTAATTAAAATAAAGTGTCATTATCACTCTTAAGTGGCTTCATGGGGTGCCCATATTGACCCAAGGATTACCATGGTTGGATATGTTTCATAAAATATGATTAGGACTCATGTTAGCATAATTTTATATTGTTATTATATTATTTTTACCATGGATTGCCATATTTACCTTTATCTGTGGTAAATAGAAGTTAACAGATATTATTCAGTGAAAATTATTTTCATCTTAGTGAACCAAATTTTACTTACTAATAACAAAAATGTGTGTTAGATTTTTGATATTCAATTCACATAAGTGGTAAAATTTCATTTAAATGAAAAATTCAGCTTTTTTAACTACTACTCAGCTTTTCCACTATTCCTCAGAAATTGATGTTTTTTAGAAAAATACCAAAAATTAATCCTGAGCTATATTTGATATTATGAACTAAAAATTGATTTATATTTTAAAAAATTAAAAACATATAATTTTCTGTAATTAATTTTAAATTAATTCCCATTGTCAAAATAAATAATGTGTTTTTAGAAATAATACCAATCAAAAAATTGACAGTTGTTTATGTCCAATTTCTAAGTGAAATTACATCCAATGACTAAACATGGATTAAATGGTTAAAATATAATCTAATTAAACATAAAAAACAGTAAAAAGGGTAATCTAACAATTAAAATAAATTAGATTAAATGGTAGTTTTGAATTACAATACAGTATTTTTCATTATTCATTAAAAATGAATTTTATCAGAAAAAAACCAAAAACATACCCAAAGTAAATTTTGATGTCCCGATTCAAACAAAAATGTTTTATTTTGTCGAATAGAACAAATAAAATTGTCAAAAACTAGATATAAAAATGGATATCTATTAGACGGATGTAAATTGATCTTTTAATGAATATTACATAATTTATGATTAAAATAAGATTATTTCTTATTTTAAGCCTCTAAATTTTATGGGATAAACGTAATTTTTTTTAAAAACATGTATAATTATATTGTTGTTAGTTATATTCATTCCATTCAATACAATGGAAAGGTGTTTACTGCCATATAAAATAATATTATTATATTATTCGTGTGCAACGTAAGACTTCAAAGATACTCATTGTACCGTATCGAGTATGCCGTTGAACATTTCATCCCCTTTAAAATAAAATTAATATTTCAAAAAAATATGAATAAATATGAAAAAATATTATTCTTTATTGACATGGGATGTTACAGTATCATTAAACAAGATATAATCATCACCAAAAATATATTTACTATTGTGGGTTCAATGAAATGTAAAATACCATGACTGGGGTGGTCAAGGAATGCCAATCTTCTCAAAATGACCCCGGACCAAAGATTATGTTAAATAATTTTTAAAAAACTATAATCCCTCAAAATAGTCATAAAGAGATAAACTAAATAGAAAAAGGGCATTAGGAATTCTATATTATAATCCAAAACTAATCCAATAAAATATGTATGCAATAATGTTGGGCTGAGAAATCAATGAATTAGATATACAAATTATATTAAAATTTAGAGTGTCCTAAATAACCCTCCTTGTTTTGAACCCTCATTGTATAAAATATAATTCAATGGGATTCTAATTTGATATAACTGGCTAGTCCACTAGAACCCACTTTTCATTCCATGAATCAATATATAGAAATTTTAGATGTTTATGAATATTAAATAATTTTAACTTTTATTCACTAATATACTCTAAGAGACCCTCCCAGGTCAATTGGAAAATCCAGACAATATAACCCATCTTTGTGATTTAAAAAAAAGATAAAGGAAACAAACCATGAATATTAATAGAACAAGGTGAACAACCAATATACCATGAAGAATAAAAAGGTACAACCAGAACAATAAAAACCAATAAAAATGTATTAATTAAAAAAATAATGAATCAAAAAAATATAGACAATCCTCTATAGGTTTGACCTTCACCTCTAAACCATCCCAAAAAGAAGGTAAACACAAAATTACACAATGACTTGCTACAAGATTCCCTTCCATGAAACTGGATAGAGCAATCAAACTTCTATATCCTACCAAAGGAAAATGTAGAGTTTGAGAATAAAGCCCAGTAAGATACCACAATATAGTCTATACGATGTGTAATATCAGGAATTAAAAAGTTATATCTTTTAAAAAATTAAAAAATTTACAAATAAGTTTCATAAATCCAAAAACCATTTTTTAATCATTTTCCCTTTCAATTTTACTTAAATCATTTCATATTCTAAAGATATAATTATGAATAGTATAAATAATAAAATATGAAATCATAACCATACATCACAATGTAATAAACTAAATAGATATCCCTAAAATAAAATCATGTGATTCTAGGTGATACATTGTCTTATAAAAACATATGGGCAACACTCCCTGAAAATAACCATCATGCGATAAAATTAATTAAATAAGAAATCACACTATCATTTGTGATATCTACTATGGGAAAATATTTACTAGAAATAAAATTTAACTAATAATATTTTAATAATTCGATGTAAGTGATGTTGTGTTCTTCTACATTCTGTCGATATCAACAAAACAACCACTAGTGGTTCCCCACACTCTATGTTTTCTTATCCATTTTTTCCATCATCTCAATGGTTATAAAATTACCAATCATCTCAAAATTCAATTGAAAATCACTCATATAATTTATAAAACATTTTTAGTGGAATTGAAAATCAAATTAGTGGTTAAAAACTCCATTTAAAAATAAATAAATTTTTTTAAACAAAACCCATTTAACAAATTAAAATTTCCAATAAATCCAATGATACCATAAATCACATCAATTCATTGGAGTAACCAAATTAATTTTTAAAAAAATATGTCAAATTCATTTAAATTACCCATTCTATAGAATCAACTACCTCCAAATTGTATAAACAACACCACTTCGGTGACAGAGATTAGAAACTATGAGATCGTCCATTGTAAGACAATTCAAGCTAAGACATTACTAGGGATTGAAAAATCAAAGATCTAATCATGAATCTGAACCATATTTTTTTCCAATGAAGTGGAAATTAAAACCAGGAACATTGATATAGAAAGAACATTAACAAAAAGCGGTTCACCACGACAATCAAAAAGAAAAATCATCGGAAGAATGATCCATAATGAGTAGAGATCTAAAAACACACACATAGGGTTAGGCCATGTTTTATATGGGATGATGCACAGTCTACTAAAATGAAAATCACTCATAAAAATCATTACAATAAAACACATGATATTTACATTATGTATAATGTCATTAAATGATGTCAATTCCACAAAAAGTGAAATTGGGGGAAAATGCATCACCTTTTTTATAAAAACCTGATTTTAGAAATGAAATGGTGTGAATAACAAATACTCAAAGAGTAAAACTGTCACCATGGACCAAATTTATGGCTTCTATCTGGTGGGGATTACAATATTTGGAATCCCATCACATAGTGTATATGATCACAATAGTTATCAAACATTCAAGTTCTACATAGAAGCACAAAATCATATCCTACATTCTCTGTAATCAGGTAGAACCATAGAAATCCTTGTACACATTTATATCGAGTCACCATTAATTACTAAAAACAAGCATACCTTATATTTTATTCATTTTCGCTAGATAATTCTATTCACTCCCAAGAATCCTACAAATTCACTAAAACAATGATTAAAAATAAATCATGTTCCAAGGAGTACTTGGAAAACATAAAGGGATGTTAAAATCATTCACGTAAAATCAATTCTTCCCCTAAAAATTTCACATATTATTAGACTATATAAATATAAAGGCCTCTTCCTTCATTAACAATTCGCACTCCCATATATCATTGTTATCCCATCATTACTTCCATAGTAATTAGACTTGAGGAATCATTTCACTATGAAGTACATTATCTTGATGATCTATAATATGAACTAGATACTCAAATAAGGGGGTTTCTATCCCAATATCAACATCCTCCCATCCAATCACACGGGATGGTTATGGAATATACCTACGTAGTAGGTAAAATGAAGAACATGATGGATAAATCTCAAACCAGATAGATATTTTAAATGATATGCCTAGTTTTATAGTCATCCAATGATGTCAAATGGTTCCACAAGCCTCAGTGCAAACTTACCTTGCTTACACAAAGAAAGATGAACCAAAAGTGGAATAAATATATGAAAACAATTATTTACAACCTCAAACTCTAGAGGATAATGAATATGGTCTAGATAATATTAATGATGAATCTATTCCATGATCAATATATTCATTATCTATATCAATATATTATTCATCACTTAATCCAGACTTGGCTCAACCAAGGAATGAACTCCCATTCATGGCCATCATAATGGATATATTCATGTCCTCCCATTAAAATATTAAATGATTTCAATCATTATTAAATCCTAATAACTATTATTATAGTAAAAATTTAGTAAATGGAAATTATTTTCCTATGATCCTAAAAAATCAAGCATAAAACCATAAAACATATATTCAAAACCTTAATCAGAATATATGTCTTTCCTTCCATTTTTCTATGATAATCAATACTTAATTTGACCTGGTAACCCATAAAATCTGTTAAAAACATACCAATACTAATTTTTTATTCTTGTGTCCCAGTCCAAAACAACTGTAGAGGGAACAACATGACAGATATAAATGTCTAGGAAATATATCTCCTAGAGCTATTCAACCTCATTCATCTCTTTTATAGTGAAGAAGTGCATCGATTTCATGAGTTGAACATTGATCACTAATATTACAACCATCCCACAAAGTTATTATTGAAATCCGATGAAGAAATACATGTAAATATTATCCCATATCCATAGTATAAAAGACAAGGGTTTAAATAAACCTAATGGTATTTGGTGTTCCCCATAATCCTTTGACAAGTAAAAAAGAATTAAAAACCATAATTTACCTCCTCATCCCCTACCATAATTACCATGTTCTCATGTTGTTATACATCATGGTATCAATAGGTTCCATGAAACAACAAGAATGGAGTCCACTATAAATTAACTCCTTCCTCATGGAAAACAAGGCAACCAACATACCACAAAATCACAATTCACAATTAGGATACTTAGACCACTAACCCAGGGTCTCCCCACAAAAAGTATATTACCCAAGCATTGGAAATTTTTATCCATCACCTTATTAAGAAAATATATCCCCTCAAAATATGGTTTAGCATTCATCTATTCCCAAAATACAATTCCACCAAACTGTTTTACTCTTAAGATATACTTAAGAAACAAAATCATCAGTGACCGATCCTCAACCGGTTACCACATGGATTTTAATGTTAAATATCTACTCAAAACATCAGGAACCAAATTTCCCAAATCACTGGTGTATAATATATGAAACTAAATATTCTAAATCTATACCACCAAGAATCTCTATCACATGCCTATATCCCTATGAGTAATATTATATTTCGTTATTTTATGATATGAATACACAGTAAACCACTGCCCTAATAAGTAGAGTCGCAACATTTTTATTGAATTATTAACACCTAAAAACACCATATATGGGGTATGGTAGTAATTATTTGGAGAAAATAAATTGTTTGATATATAAGTCACCACATGTTTTACTGAGGTCAAGAAACATCCCAATATTTTAATATACGAGTCATAAAGATACATCGTAAATAGAACATGGTTACTGAAGAATGAAAATTGGTATTGAAGTCAACCTTGCCTCGACTCCTTATAATATCTCTCCCGATTAAAAACCCATGAAAATATTAGAACCTTGTGTGTTAAATATGTCATCAATTATGTGATATTAGAGAAATTCATAAAAAACACATTTATAGTAACTAGCCATAACCAAGAAGCTCCAGATAAAAAAAAAATTGATACACGATATATATAACTATGTAATCCTTTTGAGGATCCACTAAGATTCCTTACTCATATATCACATGTCCCAAAAATTTATATCATTGGATCCAAAACCCAAATGTAGAAATATTACCATATATAAAATGTATGTTAAAGGTTCTATGAATGATATCCAATTGGCCATTTTTCTCCTTCTCTGAAATAGATTTCACTAAAATATCTTCCCTATAATATAAAAAAATACAATAAATTATAAAAGATGAAAATTATGTAATCCATAAACACCATAGGATTATTAGTCAGACTAAATATCATATGGAAATACTCAAAATGACTATACAATATCAAAAATGTTTTCATAGGTAAATCCTCTTATTAGTACTTCATCAAGTGTTACCCTGATCAAATGTTAATATTAGAAAACCAATATTCCTGGTGAAGTTGGCAAGGAAGTTTAACATTCCTTGGAAAAAGATATTTTTTCACAGTTGTTACTTGATTCACCTTCTAATATCCAATATAAATTACAAGGATCTCAGGTGTCTTCTTATAAAAGAGGACTTGTGAAGCACATGTTGATATGCTTGGAAGAATAAAACCATTTTCCTCTTGGTCCTCAAGTGAGACATAATTTTCTACCAACTAAGAAAGTAATAATAGATACGATGGAATCGAAATTTGAATTGTAGCATCGAGTAGGCTAATTGTAAACTCATCTCATCTCTAAGGAGGTGAACTATAAAAATAAACAAGAAACACATCATGGTATGAACCCCCCAATTTAGGAATTGAATTAATGAAACAAGAAATATATTTTCCAAAAACAACAATAGAATTTGTCGGAATATTACCAAATATTTAAGATAAACATGCCCTTATCACCCTAATCTTGTGTCCCACACTCTCAAAAAACACGAGGGACCCCATTATAGTATAATAATAAATACTAATGGTGATAACGTTTTATCAAGGCCAAACCATATATAATATTATCCATAATGATAATTTTTTCAAATATGTGAACATCAATAAATAAAAAGTAACATACCACACAAAATTATGTTATCATCACCAGATACATAGGGAAATTAAAACCTTATTATTGATTTTTTCCAAATTATGTTGTAAGACACAAAATGTTTGGAATATGTACCAAATTCAAGACCGATTCTTTAACTAACATTGATAAAATAAAATAATCATTAACACCTATATAAAATAAATCATGTAGTATATAAGAAGAAATTGAAACGTACCTCTAACAAAATACATTCCTGGTTTAGATTCCACTAGTAAAAAATACACTACCCTAAGAATTCCATTATATGATTCTCTATGATATTTCCTAGACAAATGAACATTACCCTTAGTCTAATTATAAGACCCACCACCTTAGAAGAATTTTAATAAACAATTGAATGTTTAGTGAATTTTAATTCTTCCTTACTGACATAGGATTTCCTATCATATATTTGTTTTATAATGGAATTTTTCTTCAAAATATGACATGTATTAGCAGTATCTTCCTAATTCAGTTTTTTAACAGACCTCCCACACTAATATAAAACAACATACTTCATTAATAAAAAATCACCAGAAACTAATCTTGATAAAAACTGGGAACACATTCAAATACTTTTCTTGCTAGAAGTTATACTATACATAATAATAACACTTATAAATTCTCTACGGAAACAAGTTTCCTAGCTATGGCTACCTCAGCCAAAGATGTTTTTTAAATACCAAAACAAAGGTAATAAAGAACATGTGAATCATAAATAAACATATATCATCCTTAACACCAACTCAGTCACAAGATCTTTAGTTACTGACTACTGAAATGATTCAATCCCGGATATACCAACTCAGCATAACAAAGAGAATAATATGGAATACTATACCCCATACTCAATGGTCAGAAACTCTCGAATATTTTCTACATGTACCTTGTCAATATATATCTTTTGATTAGTGATTTTCATCATGGAAGTACATGTAATATTCTCTTGGACCATAACTTTCATAATATTTTCAAATGATTTCACTCATAGAACCTCGATCATGTAAATAAAAAAACACACCTTAGATTATTCAAGATCCCTCAACAAATTGAAGATCCTCTCAATCATACCATGTCACTCCTAATAATCTACGGGAACCTTCTCAACTTAGAATAGGGATAGATTCCTCTTTATGAAATAAAATACATGATCAACCACACTTCCTGGATTCACCACACCATCTTGACCCAACCTCTGAATAGTGCATATTACAGTATCTACAAAAGAAGTGTCTAATGGATGATTTTCCTATTAAACCCCCCATCCATATTCTTATCTCAAAATTATAAGATCACATATTGGATGAATTATCTAATAATTATATCACAATAGTCATGTAGATCAAGAGAATATTCAAAAATCATAAGAACACTTCCAAAATTAAAACCAATGCATTATAAATGTGTGAATTTAATGAAATTGTGAATTGTACCAACAAAATAAAATACTTAAAAAGGAATAGGTATTTTAAAAAATATCCCATAATATTTATTCAAATTACCCCAAACACCAAGTCTTAAACATGGTAAAATCCCCTGACCACATTTTTTTTCTTGAGTTTAGTCATGGAAGAGAGTTTTCCAAGTGTATATTTTCAATTACTATATAAATTTTGTTGTTTCAGAATAATATTTATCCTAGAAACATAATAAATTTCATTTAGTTTTAAAACAATTTTGCAAGAGTTCTCATCTTATACGAAATTATAACACATCAATCCTGTTCAACTAGAAAATCCACTTGATTTGGCCAGTTATATTGTGGTAAAACAAATATAAAAGAAACAATTTATGAATATAACAAGAATAAGAAATACAAATTGAGTACAAAGAATATGAAAATAGTAAAAATAGATCTATAAAAACAAATAAAAATAGGCTAAACTAAAAATTATGAATTATGAAATATCTACAACCCATAATATGATCAATCACATCCACAAAACCATCCTATAAAAAAAGGAAATGATGAAAGGAGAAGCTTACATGCTACAAGATTTCCTTCACAGTACCCTGATCTATTAACACAACTTCTATAACCCCCCAAATAAAGAAATTTGATGAGCCCAAAACCCTGTATAGTAGCACAACAGAATAAATACAAGGTATAATATCAATAATAAATCATGTATAACATAAAATAATAGTTCATAAAAATTTTAATTAATCCAAAATCCATTGGTAAAACATTCTCCAATTGTTTTTATAGAAAACCGTTTTTATTATCAAGAAAGAGAACATGTCAAGTAGAAGATAAAAAATATGAATGTATAACCCTGAATCATAATGTATGAATGTAAACACATACCCATAAAATACCATGAAATGATTTCATGTGAAAAAACATCATTTTAACACATCTAAGGAATAATCAATGATAAAAACCATCATGTGATAAAAATAATTAACTTATAAAGAACACTTTTATTGGGGCTCTATATTATGGGATAATATAAAATAAAAAAATAAGATATGTAATGGATGTCAAACATTGGATATAACTAATATTATTTCCTTCTATAGTCAATCTATATCAATAAAATGACTTGTGGTGCCATACTAAGGCTTTTTATTTCTATTTCTTGATGCACTCCAGGTTCCCAAAGTGAAAATATTGTGAAAAAATATTTCAATGACTTTATCACCATTTATAAAACATTTTGAACTGAAAATATAATCATCTTTAGTATTTCAATTACTTATTTCCGAATAAAAATTGTCTTTATTGAAACACTTTTAAATCATTTATCTTTCCATACAACCCATTGAAATCAAAAAATGCATCAATTCATGGAAAATAATAATTTAACAATGAATGATATAAAATTGGTCTAATTATCGCATCATATTTTATCACCTACGTCAAATGGTATACACTTAGATGCCTTTAACAATAGTGATTGAAAAATAAGAGATTGACCTTTGAATGAAAAGACACATAGTGAAACATCAATGGATTGACTAAAACACTCTCATATAATTAATCTAAACCATAATTAAATCCAACGTAGTGTCCATGAATAAATGAATGATGAACCATAAAGAAAACTTACACAAATAGGTTCACAGAAAACCCTCATGATCTATCATTAAACTAATGACACAGAAGGTGTGGGTCTCTAAAAAATTTCCAATGGAGATCTCTAGGTCGATATAGGGAGTCTTAAAAGTATAATTAAATAAAAATTCCTTATACAGTGTGATTAAACCACCACACATTAGATTAACATGGTTTGTAACCCCATACTAAATGATGAATTCCACGAAATATGCAAAAAATGAAAAACACTCTTCTTTTTAAAAAAACACAATTTTAGCTATTAAATGATCTGAATTATAAATACCTGGAATGTAAACACCATGAAAAAAACCTGATTCAAAGATTCATTCTAATGACCATTAAATGGGCACAATATCCCATTACATGGTTTTAAAATTACCAATAGTTAAAAAACTGGAAAGTTCAACACAAAATCCTAAAATAACCTTTTTTATTATTCTTATGAGTGGATAAACCTGTATTTCTTTTGACACATTAATACCCAAAATCCATATACTACAATAGACATACATAATTAAAAATTAAATAATTTACATCAACAAAGGCTCACCATAACCTATAATCCTATAAATGCACCCAAACACAGATGATTAACATATTGTTAACAAGGGAGTTCTTGAAAATCATAATGAGATGAAAAATTTAATCCTTGAATCACTAGTGAGATAAAATTTGTATCAAATTTTTAAAATTTCAACATAGTCTTGGTTCCCACGTAAAAAGTATTAATTTATTACAATTCATATAGACCCATGATCCTTCTTCCCATAATGAGGATAAAGTATATCTCATACATTTTATAGAGACACAAGTTTCCCCCAGTATATATTTTATTCACTATAATTAATGGGGTAAAATTCATCCAATATAATCCTTTATTTACAATCCATGATCACCAGTTAAATTATCTTCTCTACCACTTGAAAGGTAAGAAATTAGAATATTTATTTCAAATGATTTCACATTGTCATGAAATAACTAAAATTATGGAAATGTATTAATCATAATCCTTTGATTCCCTAAACTAGATATACATTATTAACATAAAAATATAAATATTCATCGTGAAATCTAATATTTGATCATTAAATTATAATTCTCAATTCTATAAGACATATTTTCTCAAGAAAACCGGTATTTTTAATTTTATATGCTAACCATGTCTTGATAGTGGGTGTTTCATTATAGGCCTCTATACATTAGGAAAATAATTCCCAAAAAACAATGAATTTTTTTCTTGATCGTTCATTTTGGTGTGGAAATATCTAGGCAGAATGAATGATCAAAATCATCCTTATCTTCTCCACAGAGTGACCACTCATTCTATTGAATATCACAAACATCACCACAAAATAGATAAGGGTTAAACTATATATGTTCTTTCAAATTAATTCTATAATATCCCTTTTAATCTAACAAAGATAATATATTTAATATATTTTCTTTTGAAAATCAAATAACATTGCAATATAGAATTCTAAAAAATGATGTCAACCTTCAGCATCGACCTAGATGCTATAACATTTTTATAACACAACAAATGGTTCTTGGGGATGATTTTTATATTCAAAAATAAAAAATAGTACCCATGTATTAAAAGGATATTATGTATCATATTTATTATTATTATTATTATATATATAATCATCTATTCCCTTTTTTATTTTCCTAAATCAATTCACATGACATGTTATATGACTTTATTATTTTATTATTCAATCATAAATTTATTTACTATATCTTCTTACAAAAAACATATAATATTATTTAATCACCATTTATGCTTTATTATAGTCTTAAAATCCATTTTCAACAAAAATAATACCGAAAATGTTGTACGCAGTTTTTTCTTACAGTCTCCTCCATTGGTCTTTAATGATAATTTGAAACCCCAAAACATGATAATCTCATTATTAAATGAAATAAAGAAAATATATACATGAAATTCATTCCCATTATATTATTGGTTAGTAGGTTTAAATAATTATAAAAAATATTATGTAACAAAATCGGTGTATCATTCAACTAATGAGATATTTTACCTATATATATGTTAACACATAATCCATAACATAACTCGAATATCTCCAAACAAATCTCTATATATGATACTCCTTTAGGAAAATGATATGTATTAATTTTCAATAAAACCTAGGAAACTGAAAATTTTTGAAATTGGTGACCACAAATGTGAAGTGTGAAAATTATCAATAAAAAAATTATCACAACTGATAATAATATGTGAATATTAGTATTATTAGGATTCATAAGAAAGTCATATAAATTAAATCATAGATGAAAAATCATATCAGAAGACATGAAATATCATAAAAGTTCATAATATCATACAAAATATTCATAAACATGGAATGTATCATATCCTGAAATTAAAAGAAATATTATAATGGTGTACAATAATAAGTATAGTAAAAAAATTAGAAAACAAATAATTATTTTTATTATTCAAAAGAACATTACACACATTAAAAGTAATAAAACTCATTAGGACTATGCATTGGTTAAAAAAATAATTATGTCCATGCCTTACTACATCATATGATGTCAAACATAATCAATGCATTGGAGGTAGATATATAACCACATCTATCATTTTACATAAATTTTATTGTAACTTAAGTTCAAAAATTCATCACATTATACTGATCCAATGGAAGTAAAATGGGTTTCATATCATTTTCAACTAGAATCAGATAAATTAGCATTCATAATTCTACAAATTATAATGACAATAATTAACTGTGAGAAATAAACATGTATAAAAATATTTTACATTACATTATACGTAAATAACCTTCATTAAACATGATGTGGTATAGAGTATATACACTATATAGATAAAAGATATATTTTTTTCAAATAATTTCACAAATTTACATATATATGAAATTTATGTGAACACTACTAAATCTAATAAAGTAAATATAGATTATTCAAAACCTAAAAGTAGTGTAAAAAGAATCATGTTCAAACACTTTTGTTTTTTAGGTAAGAAAAATAAAAAGATTAATATCCATGATATTGAACTGCAATATAGTATTAGAAAAATTAGAGGGTTGTATATGAAAAATATTTTCTAGATAAATGAAACCGTCTTTACAGAGAGGAAAATTAGATGAAACCGTTAAAATAAATTTAAGAAACATTTTTTTTAAATATTAAAAAATGGGATTTATGATCAAACTACGAATGACTATTTTGAGAATGAAATATTCATATTTTTTTAAAATAATCAAATTTTAAAATAATCCTCAATATTGGATTCATGAAAAATAAATAATGGTCATCCTAAAAATATATAGAGTCTAAGATAAATTAAATGATCATGTAAGGAAACACATTTTACTAAATTAAAATTACTTAATTGAAAACCTCATCATATAAAAGGATTATAAAACAAAAGATTTAAAATTGTAAAAGGTAAATGTGAAGTTAACATGATAAAATACTTAATTTTATTAAATAATATAATAGAGATCATTGTATAGAATAGAAAATATTTATAACAAGAAGAAACTATCATAAAGTAGGATGAGAGTTATTCTCAACAATGATATAACTTTTTGACCAAGAATATCCTCAATTTAATAACATAGAATAAAAAAATTACCAGAAAAAAGAATATATGGCTACGTGCGATGAACTCTTAGAGTGGCTGTAACCAATCACATAATGAAGATGTTTAATAATATTCATTTTAACACAATGAAGGTAGATTAGTTGAGAAAATTCTTTTTAAAATTATTATTTATTGAATTGAACAACTATTGAAGAAGAAACATGATACATATATTAATAAAACCTAAATTACATGAATATATTAAACTAAATTCATAAAACTTATTTACACAATATTAATGGTATCATTGTGAATAATATTAATTATATCCTATGAAATTAAATATGAGGAAAATATCCCCTGTCAAGTATCGTTATCATTGTGAAAATAATCACTTTTAAACAAGGCAATAATAAAAAAAAGAAAAACCTTATATAAAAATGAGGAAATATATTTTAAATTATATATATGTCATAATAATAAAACATTTATGAAATGTAGTTCAAAAAAAAATATTGTACCTAAATTAATGGAAATTGAGTTAGAAAAACCCCTCATCACATAAGTAACATATGAGTCAAAAGAACATGAAATTTATATCATTAAATAATAATTAAAATATAAAAAATTTAAAAATAATTATAATTATTTAAATAAATAGGGTTTTGAATAAATACTATACAAAATTTCGTCCGCAACAACAATTAAATTATAGAAAAAAGAGTCAAATATCCCTTACAATGTGTCCCTACTTAGTCAACTATAGTCTAACATCATAGTAAAAAAATATAAATTCCACAATTTTATAAATAAACCCCATATTCACATAAATTTACATCTAAATATTAAATTTATGCTCATTTAATATTAATATTTTAGTAAATTTGAAGTTATTTTTTACATAATGTGTTAGTAACTATAATTGTTTTGTGCATGCATCAAGATATTGATTTTGATAAAAATAATTAATAAAAATTTTATCATTACAAGAAATTTTAAGGTACTATAATATAAAAATAAAGTTTATTTATAAATCAATTATCTCAGTCTATTAATAATTTATTTCTATTGTGTGAAATTAGATACAATGTTGGCTTATTTCATTAATTTTAATGGTCTGATATGATATATTCTAAATTAATTAAATACATAATATAATTTTCTTTGAACCATAGTAAATACTCATTTTATTATTATTATTTAATATTTTTCATACTTATGATTGAATATTCATGCACGATATATTTTTATATAATTTTTCATATAGGTGGATAAAATGATCCAATTTGGAACTTAATATAATTCAGTGGGTGAGTGTGATTATGAAAGTGTTTTTTTGGATATAGTATCTTTATCAATGAAAAATAATTATATTACTGAGATTTATTATGGTCGAAAATCATATATTAATTGGATTGGATAAATAATTACAGAATGTATAGAAAATGAAAACAATTATTTCATCTAGATAATAGTCTACACACACACCAAATCGATGATTTCTTCTTATTAAATTTGGAATGGGGAAAATAGTTGTTCTTCCATTAATATACTAACAATTAATAATATTAATAATAATTAATTATAATATATTATAATTCATTTTGGGTGGTAAGAGAAGAAAATATAGTGAAAATACTAAACTGTAGTGAGAAAATTATGTAGAAGACTTTAATATTCTCTTGGAATCCTCTCTGATTTTAAAGGGGTTGGGAAATCATAAGTACCAAAGGGGTAAATAAGGTGGGATATGCCTCAAGGTTAAATTCAATTTCATAGTTTAAAGATTTAGTTATAATAAATAAATATAGTATAATTTGGATCAAGTGTTCCCCTTTTATAAGTGAAAAATGATTTTTTTGAATATTGATTATTTTTCAATAATATAATTCCACAATTGGGGGGATAATGATTCTAAAAAGGGAAATAATAGAACGAAAATTATATTTGTGTCTATATTTATCTGCACCATTATATTTGAAATAATATTTTGTGATTTTTTTCATTTAACTGTAGTTTTTAACATTTACTGTGATTATCCTTTTATCATGTTTATTAATTATAATACATGGAAATTAATTTTAATGAAAAAATTTGAATATAACATTACTCAATTATTTCGTTAATTAAATAATTTATATTAAAAAATATTTTTAATAATATTTTTTTAGGAAATTTAATTTTAGTATTAGAAATAATAACACTTTAAAATGGGTTTCTATAAAATGTGTGATTTGGGTATGAATTTTATGTATAGGATAAAATTATATTTTTTTAAAAAAATCAATTATTATATATAAAATAAATTATATTTTTCATATGTATTGTTTTATGATATAATATATTTCATTACCCCCTCTCTACAATGTTATCGCAATGAGTGGAGAGAGATGGTGACTTTCTAATTCTCACTTCATGTAGGCCTTAGGTTGGTGACTAACACCAATGGTATAATAAAACTAAATATGGGAGGCATTACCCTCTAAGAGAAATGCACTAAATAGAGAAATAGGATACATATAAAAAAAACCTTCTTTGAAATATATATAATTAAATCCCATGTACAAACATTCAATATCACATAGTATTATAAAAATATCAATAAGAAACTACAAGTAAAAAATAAGAAATGATGATAGTGGCCATGAAGCCTAAAAAAATCCTAAAAAATCACAATCTTTTAATTTCTTTCACAATATTCAACCGGTCTGGACGAACTAAAAATAATATATATATACATAGGTTGAGAACAATAATATTCTTTAAAGAATACTCCCTGGATCCACATATGCAAATGAAAAATAAGTAAGCTAAAGGTAAATAAACAACAATGAATCTAACTCATCACCTACATATGTATACTATGATCCATGACTTACCAAGCATAATATACCCCTTATATAACATACATCAAATTGTATAATATAGTAATAAAATATAAGGTTTAACCTAATCCCACTTCCCCGCAGGTTTTACACTCTTCCCCTCATCGCACGTAATGAGCTATCTCCCTCCAAATGTAATCCAACAGAAATAAACAAGGGAAAGGTATAACAACATGCATAATGTTCATAAAAAAACCACATCAACCCATCCCAATATCAATATATTGTAATCACAAAATTTTTGAGGGCCACTATAGCCCATTTGTTGTGTATCATATGACTATTATTATACCTTTACCCATTACAACCTATACACCAAGTGAGTACCTCAAGGAATTATAGACAATTACTGTCATATCTGTAATAGTTCATTGGATACTATATCAGTGAAAACAAGTGTGTGAAATAACAACAATCCATCTCATACAACATCAAACATGTATGGGTAAAACTAACCATCATGAATACTTGAATAAGAAACTACCAATAGAAAAGAGTAGGGAAATAGTCATAGTTAACAATCTATCCTCTCACCAGGATGTTATAGAAAACACCCTCCCATGATCCTTTGAGAGTTAGTTTCCCTAACCAACATGGGTGGGGTAGTGTATGAAATACCAAAATATTAATGATATAATATCTCTCATAAACACACTATGGGAATATCCTACTCTTTTACTTAGCTTTAGCTAACATAAATTTTATTCTTGACTTCCACTACTATGACTACATAACCTATAATCCCATAAAGATTTATAGGAACTACATTAATTACATATTTTATTTTATAATTTAATTCTTTTAATTAATTAATATTCCACTAATTTTCCATTATAATTATTACACATTACATGACATTACATTATTCATCAAATTATAGTCCATTCCCTCAAGGCATAATCTAAATAAAGGAATCAGTTTATTGAGATTAATTATTTTAGAATTTTTATTCCAACATTATTAACCACGTTGATTTTGAATTATGTATTCATTATTACCATAATTCCATAATACAAGTACTATATGAATAAACTATATGCAAACAAAAACTTAAAACATGAAACCAAGAACATCTAACTACCTCATTGAAGGGGGAAAGAAATTCAGATAAAACAACAAACCTTTCCATCAACCATTATAGAGATTCATAAGAGAGCATCCTAGTGCTCAACCTCAAATAAATGGTTAGGACAAACTTCAACTTGTTCCATAATCTCTAGTGTCATCCCTGACACCTATATGCATATATTGATTCATCTCACCATCACATGCATCAACTTATAGCACATCATCTAGTCACTTAGAATTTGTTTGAGATCCTCCACCCCTAGATAAATTAGTTAATGAAGGATAGGACCTAGGATCATAAAACTAAAAGTTTTTCATCCAAGATTTCTTAGAACACACTACTACAAGAAATTGTCACTAGGAATTTTAACAATCCACTCTATCAAAGAACCATTTCGGGATAAAATATTCTCAATAAACTCTTCTCTTACCATCACACTAGATACTTATTCAACATGAACAATGTGATGGGGTGATGGTTCTATAAATGAAAATACTCAACTAAATTCCATTCCCTAGCATCCATATCTAGAAAAACATTTGAATCAATCATGAAATGATCCTGATACAAATCCTCAACTATCACACAATAAATCTCCCCTTCTAAAATGTATGAATCTAATGGGACAATGCCCCTTCATGGTTGAAGTAAGGAACTGTAATATAAAATAGCCTCAAAAAATCACCCAAAATTTCATCTGACACCTCAATATCCCTAATGACCAAGAAGAACCACTACCTCACTGCTCTGTGTTGCATCGTCACATCCAATGAAACCTAGTTCTTTTATCCGTCATAGATTGAAATGAGAGATACCTAAACCACCTCTATAATGTATTTGGTGTCTGAATATTAAATAGACCCCAACATTTCAACATAATTTTTCATTGAAACTCTCAGAGAATAATCCTATAAGTGTTTTCCTCATATACCTCTACTATATATTGACTTATGAGCATATAATGTTAACAATCATCAATGAGAAACTAAAAATGACATCAACATAAACCTATTCTTATAAGAAGAAACAACTATTTGAGCTCCCAGACCTGAAATACAGAATATTAAACATTAACTAACCAATTATATTATTATATATTTTATGTTTTTAACCAATCCAAAGGTAAAACCAAATCAAACATAGGACCGCGAATAATGATGTGTCATCATTACCAAGGTCTCTACCTTGTAACCAGTATAATATCATTTAGTTGGATAATAATATTTAATGGTATGTGAAAAATACCATAGGGAGCCCCAAATATCCATGTATCTACCAGACTCCTATGATTAAATTTCCCATTAAACCTATGTGAAATTATTTCCATACCAACCCATGTAACCTCACATGTGCCTAACTCCAAACTCAATCATATCCCTAAAATAGAAACCCTTTTGATAAAAATAGTTCAAAACCCCCTACCGAAAATGGTACCATAATGAGGGAAGATAGATGGTGACTTCCAAACCACTATATCTCGTTGGCCTCTGGATTATTAATAGCATTGTGGGTATAATAAACATTCATATGGGATTTATTACCCTCTAAGAGAAACATGATGATTAGAAAAATTGTATTGATTCACCAAACAACACATGCTCATATATATATATATATATATATATATATCTATTTGAAAATAATAAATAACACATTGTTCTATAACAATTGAATTGAAAACAACCTGTACCAAAAAAGTAAATATGGTAGTGACCACACATACCATTAGCTTCTAAAAATCCAGGAGATATTAATAACCATCATGATCTGTATCTTCCAATGATTGAAAAGAAAAATAGTATATATTTACATATTGGGATCGTAACATAATACTCAGTAGGATCGTCCTCAGATCGTCTTGTGTAAAAGTTTATGAAATCATGATAAACCATAGAGAATAAAAATGAAACTAACTCATCACATAAACATGTATAATATGTTCATAGCCTCAACATGGGTAACTCCAACCAATTATAAAAATAAAGAGAGAATATAATCTAGTGATAAAAAATCATAGGTACTTCTCCCCATCTACCCGCTGGTTTTCTGCTCTTCCATAATATCACATGTCGTGATCCATCTCTCTCTAAATGTAATCAATCTCGAAGACACATTGGAAAGAAATTAAAACATGTGCGCCATGTATCACATAACCACATCATCCCATCGATCTATTCATATATTGTATCCATGTTGTTTCTAGGATCCACCATAACAAATATTATTTATTACATACATTTGGTATTATACCTCAAGCCATTAAATCCCATACTCTATCTATGTAAATCAATCCATCACAAAGAATAAACTTCATATGTGGAGTAATACATTGGATACTAAATCCTTGAATATCAATCTGTGAAAAAATAAGAATCCATTTTGTCCTTCTATACACCTATATGGAAAAAACAAACTTCCTTTCCTACCGAAAAAAGTAACTAACCAGTGAAGAGAGTGGGGCCGGTAGGGGTAGTCAGTTATCCGTACTCCCAAGGGGATAAAGAGGAAACATCTTCCGTGATTCCATTTTGTGTCAGTTTCACTTATTTACATGGGTGCGATAGTTTATGAAATAAAATAATATACATTATATAATATATCTCACATCCATACTATGGGGATAACCGATTCTTATTGTAAATAATATATAACACTGCTTGGACTCTTGAAATCCACTGCTAAGACAAGAAATCCTATAAGAACAAAAAATTTAAGATTTATATATTGATTAATTACTTTCCATTTTTCATTTTCATCCATTTATTAACTCGTTATCCATTAATTAACTAATAAAATTATTTAAAATTACATTACTTTACAATAATCATTGGAGTAAGGTCCAAGATCTCGAGGCATAATCCAAACTGAAGACTCAGTTTACCAAAATTAATATCTTTTAGAATTTTCATTTTAACATTACTAGTGACAGCCAAATTTTTTCTACAGGAATATGTGGTCATTGTAGTACTTATTGGTTTCAAATCAACATAAACAAGAGATGTAACCTTTAATCAAACAAATATTTTGGAGGTTTTAGCTATATAGATTCTATCTTTTGTGTTGATTTCAATTAGGATACTATAATACTAAATTACCAAATATATTTGTTTTAAATATTGAATTATGAAACTATTTATTAGAATTTAAATTATTAATGAAGGTGAGTCAATAAAATGTTATCTCTAGGTCATTATTGGATATATTTGTTTTAATAGAAAAATTCAAATAACAAATTTAATATGTATCCATAATATGAGATAATTAAAGATATAATTTACTGATTTTATACATATGGAATTCCTAGTGTAATCACTCATTAACATAGATGATAAATTTAATGATAACTCTAAGTAATTGATCATACTATAACTAAAAATGTTTCATTGTTAAAGATGTAAAATATGAAGTATAAAACAACTAATCAAAGGGATGAATTAAATTAATGAATTGATATTAAGTAAAATGAAAAACCATTTAATCCACCCCCTTCAAACTCCCTTATATAAAAAATAAAACATTGTTACTAAATTGAATCTTCTTAATCAATATAGGTGGGATATCAAGTTAATGGAGCCAGATTTATGAAGTGAAAATAATGAAATAACAAAAATTACACCAATATGTGAGGAATTTCACAATTATTGGAGTGTATAATTTCTCACCATGATCAATGGTATCAATGTGTCTATAAAAATTAAAAATATAATTAATAAGAATATAAAGAATAAATTTCCTTAATAAATAAACATGATTGAAAAATTAACATTGGAAAAAACTAATATGTGATTACAAAACAAAGCATAAAATTCGATTGAATGAAAAACAAGGACCTAAAATACATTCCCCAATAGATACATAAATATGAAATTTTGGGTCCTATGGTTGAAACACATTAATTTAATTCCTTCCTCATTAATTAGAAGTGTAAAAAATTGGGTAAGAATTAAAAGGAATTTTTAATTTTCTATGTTGATGAGAAAATTCATCCAAATTTGTCATCCTTTTTTACTTATGAATTTGACACTAATGATGGACGAATATATATATGTTGTATAAGATAAATAGCTTCTTCATGATTTCATAAAATACTAATAAAAATATAATTCCAATTTCACCATCCATTTAGAATTTATCCTCAAATGTTTTTTGGGTTTTATGGGCCTTTAAATATGGGCCACAAATTATATCTAAAATTGAGCTATCTATATCTCCTTGAAAACATTATAATTATATCTATCCATAGTTTAATGAAATTATCCAATTAATATTTTAGTTCTATAGTTATAATTTATTCTTCATTTGGGATTGAATTTTGGGCTCCATATTTATTTCATGACCCTTTGGACTATTATGATTTCTCTAGTAATTTATATGTTCATTTCTAAAAATATTCATCATACCTTGTGATTCATCAATTTATCCTAAAATTTAAAATTCTAAAATAAAAACAAATTTATAATTTTATAAAATATGAAATTTAGATAAAGAGAATTATCAATTATACAAAAACATCATTAATTAGTCTCAAATAAATACTTTAAACATGAATTGTGTAATGATGTGAAATGAAGATCCATTAATGAAATCCAATAAAATGGGTTTTTAGGGACATTGAAAAAAATCAATACTAAAATATGTGAAATTATTTTAATCCTCTTTCATATGCTAATTACACTCCCAACATTAGTTTTTCTATTACCAAAATAAATGTATGTCAAAAGTGTGAATTTATTTCCAATTTTTAGAAACATTGAACATAAAATTAACATAAAAATAAATCATTACAAACAATAATTAAATCAATAAACAACATTTTACATAAGATATGTTTACAATCATATCCCAAGCCAACACCCATTCCATTATTAAAATTCATCGCCACATTTCGACCAATTTTAATTAAGCATGATGTTGTGTTTTTTATCTCAAAATACATGGGGACCATTTTCTTGTTCAAGGGGAAAACGAAATTAATTGGTTAGAATGAAATTAAAACATAAGACGAGTATATAAATTTTCATTTTTTTCATTTTAGTTAGTTTTTTTTTGTTTCATTAAACCACAATATAAATGAAACAAATAACACTAGGGAAGACAACTATAGAGTCATGATCTCCATGTTTCTAATGTTTCACATATATTCAATTCCATTCTCCACTATAATGACTTAAATCTAAACTCCAGGAAAGAAAACTATAGGGTCAGGATCCCCAAGTGTTGAAGACCATGTATTAAGACAAAACATTGGTCTATGTTGTCACTATTTTTTTTATTTTTCTATTGAATACTCAAAATAATCTAAAAGTATCCCCAATATCCAATATATAAAAAAAGACACCCAATAACTAAAACGTAAAAACAAAACAAAAAGGATGTGCTTTGTGGTACTTTGATTATGAGGGAAAAAATGTAAATGCTAAAAAATCACCTCAGATAACTGCACCTTCCAAAAAACTATTCTCATGAACATAAACATACATTAAAATAATAAAGGCATTTAAAATTTTCTCAAATTATTATTTCTTTTATAAAAAATTACATGGATTCATGAAAGTATAATGAATTTTTTTTTATTTTTTTGAATTTAATGTTTATCATAAAATCCCAATTTCTTTTCAAAATCCAAAATTTTAAATATCCTCAACATTAAATGACACCTCAATTAGTGATGAAATTAGATATTAGAGAGATATTAAAATTATGATGAGATAGGGGAGATAGTGATTTGAAATAAAAACATGAAACAAACCCACATGGTTGGAGTTTGAAAAAACATCAAAAATAAATTGATCCCCTTAACATCAAGTCACAACTAGACTCCACAGGGTTGACTGGTGGATGGGATTGAATTTTATAAATAATTGTTTTTATATAGAAACACAAAAATGATTCAGATAATTAATCTAAAAAAATAATATATTATATCACAGTAGAAACCTCAAGGTGGTTCCCTTGAAAAAAACACAAGAAAAGACACAAAATTAAAAAATAATAAAGTAAATAAACATAAAATCCATGTTTCCTACTAGAGAGCGCTTAGTATAAATTCTCCATCAATACATCGACTCCCATATTATCCATTACAATATTTTTAAATTTTCAGGAACCCATTTTCTCCATATCTATAATAAGAGTTTTTTAGGTAGAAGTAGGTGTCCAATCCACAATTACCAAGGAAGAAACATTTAGACGGTCAACGAATTTGTTGGTTATGGGTATAGAGTAAAACAATTTTTGGTTGATTTCAATTTGAATTCTTGAATACTAAATTTCATAAGGTAATGGTTTTAATTTTGGATTGAGACACCTAATTACATTAATAGAAATTAATAAAGCGGTTGATTACATCCTATGTTGTTGCTAGGGTAAGATTGGATGTACTATTTTCAAAGAACATTTCTGATAAAAAATTCAGATATATCAATAAAATGAGATGATTCCCCATATAAATCACCAATATGATCCCTACCCAATTCCAATGAAAACCCCCTTGAACATAACTAATCAATTTACTAATAAATCCATGTAATCAGATCATACTATAACTCAAAATATGACATCATTAAAGTCAACGAAGAAAAAGTAGAAAATTAACTCATCATATAGAATTTTTGACATAATGAATCAATATTTAAGAATATTAATTAAAATAAATCCAACCCCATGAAACTCCCTTGGATGAAACTATAAATTATTATCCCTCTATATATGGTATTCTATAAATGGATGTGGGAAGTGGGCCGAAAGAAGCAATTTTGATGAAGTGAAAATAGTGAAATAATGAACAGTCAACCATTTTGTGGGGAATTTAACAGTTTTTGGTGTGAATAAATTAAAAAATAGATTAAAATGTATCAATATGTTAAATAAAAAAATAAGTAGAATAAGGAGATTGAATTTAATTATCAAATGAAGGTAAACAAAAAACCAATTGGGGAAAATTTAAATTTGTGATTAGAAAATAAATCGTAAAAAAAGATTGAAATAAAAACATATAGGGGTCATAAAAGTTAAATATATAATTCTATGATTCCTATAATACCTATAAATATTTAATAATAATTGTAACTTTCATTCAAACATTATTATCAATATAGTTGTCTAGCATTATTTTCCTTCAAATCTGTCCCTCAAATTAATTGTCTACTAGGGATCCCTAACTCTCCCTAAAAATTTGACAATTAGCTTTCTCCATAAAAAAATAAAATGATACCCATAATATTAAATTTCTATATTTAAAATTTTGTCTTAACTGGGCTGGAATTCTGGTCTCGACATTTATTTGATGGGACTATGTTCCATTATTCATTGTCCATTAATTTCTACATTCATTACCAAAAATCTCCACCTACCATTATGACTCATCCATAGATCCTAAAAGAGAAAATATTACAAAAAAATTGATGAATAATATGATAAAATATAATATTCAGATAATCAAAATATAAAATTTCACAAGAATTTGATAAATAGGGCCCAAATTTATAGTTACAAATGAATTTCCCACAGATGATAAATAACGTTCAGTTTAAGAAATAAAATCAAATTTGGGTTTATAGAAATTGAAAAACATAAATATAAAAGTATGATCAATGAATATTATCCTTTTTAGAGACTAATATATTATAAACCCTATGTGTTATAATTTCGTTATTCATTATTAGCTTATTTCAATAATCTATATACTCTTGGAAAACCAATCTAAGCTACCACTATGAGGAAACATACAACCAAAAAAATTCTTACATCCTTAAGATGGTATGGAAAATAATGATGATAAAAAATACAAACCTAGATATAAACCATTAAATAGAATAATAATCCAAAATCTCATCTCTCAAAACCAAATCAATGGGTAATACAAGTTTCAATCAATTCCATCTTCTCAAGCGTTATCCCCAACACCCACATTCATATCAAGATTCATCTTATCATAAAAGGTGTCAAATTCACCCATCATCCCGGCCTCCTCTTCCACATATCATATTATCTATTCTAGAATCATATAACATATAAAACCACCAACCGTATATCTCACCAAACATCATAGACTCATTAATATCATGATATTATCGAAGGGCTCATATCCAGATAATATCATTACATAAGTAGAAAATACACAAGAATATCCAACATGATAATATTGTACATAAAATAAGGCATCTATCCTTGATACAAATGAGATCTCATGGATCCAAACTCAAGACACAGTACATTTTCCAAGAAGTGGAAACTCAGGCCCTAAAAATATATATTTTTTAAAATACTAGTTTTTATTCAATAATGAATTAAATGATTAATTATCGATAGGTTATAATTATAGGAATCCTCATGCATTAAGCTATGAAATATGATAAATTAATTAAGAAATTAATTAAAACATTATTCCCAGAATAAATCCATTCCCATTTATCATGAATTTTTATTTTTACCATCAAAAATAAAAATTCATCAAATTTCATTATTAATAATATTTATCATATGAAAAATAATATTCTTTTTAATCCTTCATACTAGAGAAATTTTATTATCATTAAATTATACGATCTACACGATTACAAATAGACATCTTCATCAATTTATCAATAAAATTAATTATCAATTAATTTCATATTTATGTTCCCTATAAATCTCTATATAATAATAATAATAGAGAAACATGAAAAAAATCTATAGCTATGATATCACACAATATAGGAAATCCTGAGGCAAACCACCATAATGGTGATAAGAGAGAACATCTTCAATATTCAATCACAGCGAATTTCATTCATTTGGTTCATTTTCATTAGGTAAATTTAATTTCTATGAAAATTTGAATATCATAATTAATTTGTGATTTAAAATTAATAAAATATAATAGATGATTCCCAGATTTTAATGGTGTCAGAATTCTATTCACATCAACAGACTAATGTTATGGACACAAGATATCGCTCCTACCTGAATCTTAATCTATCCAAGGACTCCATGGAAACATCAGACCAAAAATAAAACAATAAAACCCAAATTATAAATAGGGAAATGATATTTTGTCACATGAATAAAATAATATTTGGAAAATGAGGTTGAACAAAAAAACCCAAAAAATCAGGTAGAACTCACCTTGGTGGAATCATATTGAACAAGAAAACCAAATCAATGATTCATGTAAAAGTAATACAAAATATCTATGTGGAGGATTCTATAAATTGTAGAATATTAGGTGGGTCACAGGGTTTGAGAAACCCATGAGTCACTGAAACGAATAAAAAATGATACACATAATATTTACATGATATTTAAATAATGTAGACATCTTATAATCTTCAGCTATCATATATCATTGATAAAACATGTTTCCTTAAATAATTCAATCCTTATTTATTACATGTCATGAAACATCCTATGTACTAGCCTTGATAATCCATGAACAATGAATACACATCTTCAAATAATTTCATTCCATGTATTCAACTTGATTAAATCATATTCGAAATCCAACACCTCTAGAAATATTCCAAGCCTCCTCTGTAAACCAATATCCTTATAAAATCTCAATGGGTTGGATCACATAGATCTAGTCACTAAAAATTCCCCCATAAAAAATTTTAATTAAATTAAATACCAAAACACATTTTCGTAATTACATTAGTATTTTAATTATGTTCCAAAATGATGATCATAGTTTTTATAGGAATAATATATTATTTTAAAATATAAAATTTTACTATTTAAATAAATATTTGAACAATGAAAATGTTTTATAGACAATTAAGATTTACTTACATTTTAATAAAGTAATAATTGGTATAGTATTGGTAGAAACATTATGTTTACTATTCACGTAAAAATTATTTAAATTAGAAAAAGAATAAAAATTCATTAAAAGATAATTTTAGAACACTGAATTAAAAAATTATTTTTTTTAAACATAAAATTCTATAATTTATAATTTTATTTATTAATATAAGTTAAATATTTATATGAAAAAATTTATTGAAACTGAACTATTTAATCTATAAGTGTTCGTAGTCATATTTTTTATTAATTTCTAATTGATTAATATCATTTTATATACCATAGTTTTTAATAATAAATAATTTTATAATATAATTGGTTGATATTAATTTTATTTTACTGTTGTGTATAAAATGAGCTATCAAACATAGTATTAAAATAGAAAAAATAGATTCCAAAATATCATGGAGTTAGAAACAAAACGTCCAATAATGACTCAACATTGTATTATAAAATAAAAACTAAAATAACATACTCCATATTTTTAACCTATTCTATTTTTGATACTTCTTTAATTATTCATGGGTCACCTATCTATGCTTAAATTGGTCATTATTAACTTGGGATCCAATAGTTAAATGAAATGATCTTCATGGAAACACCTCCATGATTTATATTCTCCAAAATACTTATATTCCACAATCCTACCTAAAAATGGAATTTTAAATACCTCCCCACCACCTACAAAATACCACCATATGATTTTACCCCATTGTGATTATTGAATAACACAACATCATTATCTCTGATTAAATAAAAATTCCCCCATATAAATTATTGAAAGAATCTCTTAAATTTTTAATATAAATTAAGATAATTTTTTTGAATATACTCAGATAAATATTAGAAACCCAATAAATAAATTTAATATTAAATTACCATACTTTTATATAATAATAAAATCCCAAGGGGTAGTGGAGGTGTAATCTATAATCTATCTTGTTTGATGGAGTTTGTTGGAATCTAAGAGACGACTAATTCTTCTAAAACCCAATTTTTAGTAGTTCGACATTCATGATGTCTAAAACATGATTTTGGATTGAAATTTAATATAAATGTTCCATGACTTGTTCAGACTTATACATGTTTAAATGATTATTTATCTCTCTTTGATATATTATTTAATGATGGACATTATTTTTTTAACATTTATAACACTCAAATTATCAAATTTGATAATAATAAGAATCCTCACCATATTTTTTACTTCATAAATTTTTTTCTTAATATAAATTAATTGATTTAATGTCCAATTAGAATATATATATTCATCCTCTATAATTATATTAGAATTAAAATATCTCTTTTTTCGAATAATTGAAATATCAAAACATTTAAAATTATATACACTGATCAATGTTGAGTTGTGATCATCAACAATACGAGACCAATCTATATCACTATTTCCCAAAAACACCTTTTATATTTATCATTCATAAAATAGAAAAAATCTATATATATATATTATGAATAATTATATTCACTACTATCATGTGCCTTTACTCTAGAAAATAAAGGTACAATTTAATTTTATATGTTGAAAACATAATTTCTAGATGTGTCTGTTATGGATACTTTGGTGGGTTATATTTAACATCAAGGATATTTCTGATGAGTGTTAATGATGTAAAATATATAATGTAACTCATTAATCAATTAATAGAATTATCATATTTTTATCAATCCATGGATGGTGGAATTAATGTAATTAAGAGTATTGGTATGTATGAATTTTTAATTAGTGAAGAAGTTACTATGAATTGGTATACATTTCATAGATTATTAGTAGAAAAACATATGGAATATTTTTTTATTTTCCATTTCTAACATTTGATGAATGGGTTCATAGTTGTATCTTATACATTTAGTAGATGGGTTTGGTTGATTGGGTTCTAATAATTGTGGTTCTAGATACATAGATATTTGGTTTGAATTTTTAATGTTCTATAGAAATTATATAAATTTCTCAATAATATAGTATTGTATAAAAGGATCATCCCTAAATTGTTTTGATTAATTCTATAATAAAAAATTAAAGCGAATTAATCTTCATATTTATAGAAATAATTATTTTTTTCATCATGTGGAATTTATTTAATGATGTGTTGAAGGCACGTGGAAGATTTGAGAATCCAGAAAACTCCATCCTCTTGGTAGACGGTGTTTTCTGTTTTAATATTCTAATAAAATCAAGTACAAACTCTATCATTTGTCTATTGTGGTGATGTTGAAGAGACAACAAAGGACTCACCTAAGTTATATGGAGTTTTGATGATCTTGGGACAATGGTGATGTGCCTATGTAAAATAGATGAGCCCAAAAGATTAGTGATATTCCTATAATTAATATTCAATATTTCTTATGAAATAATAACAAGAAAAATTTAATTTTTGTGGTTCTCGTGTATTTTATTGATCCAACCTACACGAAATGGGAAATTACAAAACATGTGTTGGTGGTTGAAGCATATAGTGGTCAACAGGTGGAGTTGTACATTAAAATTTCTATATCCATGTGAGTAAAAATACAGTGAAAGGAATTTTCACGTCAAAACATATAATTACTCGGTATCATCCCATTGTTCAATCCATGTCAAGGTGTATGATGTATTTATGAGTTGTTTTATTGTTGTGACCTATTTTATTATGGAATGGATCATTAAATTAAACCATATGGTTTTTGAAAGAAATAATGTTATCTAAATTTCCTGCATGATCCATTAGATAGAATTGATGAAGAATATTTTATATATGTGGTTGAAATTATATTGAGAGTTTTAATATGAAATTAATATTCAAACATAAGAAAAGATGTAGGGAAATTTGTTTTATATACATGAATCAGAGTTAATAAATACATGTGAGGGAACACAAGATCATAAATTGAATATATATGAAGAAGAAGAAGAAATAGGTGAATGTATTTTGACATTGTAATTTAGTGTATATACATTAACTCCAAGATATTTTTTGAAAAATATTTTCTTGATTTTGTTTTTTTATATTATTCATTTTAAACAATAATGAAAATTTCCATCCCTATATTGAAAAAATAATCTTTACCTTAATTATATGAAACACCAATTTGAGATTTTTTTGCAATAAATACTTGGATCATCCTGTGGTAAATGAAATAGTATGTTTGGCTTTGGTTGCACAAAATGCAGTGTTCTTTTGATAGCTTCCTTTACTGGAAATACCAAGTATGACCGAATAATAGTATATACTTAAAATATAATTATTTAACATAACAATACATTACATTGTACTTAAATTATTATTTTTGAGTAGTATAAACTATCATAAGATAATTAAAGGTTCATAAAATGCAAAAAATGGTTACCAATTATTTATAAAGGAAATTATATTCCAATTGATTATAAAATATATAGTTTTATTATTATTCTCAAAAAGTAGTTTTTTCATAATAAATTAAATTAATTACTATAAGTTAATGAAATTAATTAAAAATATATTTTATTTATTCATTACAATATTTTTTATTTTCATCTACTATATTTTATATACATAAAATAAGAACCAACATATTTTTTTTATAAAAACCAAGATATTTCAAAAAATAAATTTTAACTCTTTTTAATGGAGATCCCATTTTTAAATGAATTTTTCAAACATCATATATTTGAAAAAAAACATATATTAACTTGGAATATGAATATTTTATTTAAAATAATTTTTTGAAGTTTTGGATAAGTTTTATATTTGAATGAATATTTAAAGAATAATTTTTTTTATTGAAAATAAAATTTTTCATAAAAATAATCTATAGTGGTAAATAATATTATATTTATTAATTTTAAATAATAAGTAGATCAAAATTTTTATCATTTAATCTATTATATGTTGTTGGAATTAATTTTTTATATAATTTAGATATAAAAATGTTTCATTTTTTTCATGTTTTATCTTTATTAACTCATTTTACCACTCCTTCAATGAGATTAGTTTTAAATTAATTTCTACCTATTATTTTTTTTCAGATGTAAAAATGGATTCCATATTTGGAATCAAAATTTCAAAATTATATAAATAGGACCCTTTTGTTTTTTTTGGATATTATTTATAGTAGCATTACTAATATTTATTATTACCACAGTTAAGGGTAAATCAGGTCATTAAAGGTTAAAATAATATTATAACTAATATAAAATTACCCTAAAACGTGTATTAATTTCCTTATATGAGTGTGTGATGATAAAAAACATCATTGGGATGATTTTATGTCCATTTTTTCCACATGGGGGAATTTAACACTTTTATGATATTATATTGAAAGGAAAGACAATTTTTTCACACATTGGATTTTAACAAGAGAAATATTTTTCATATAGTGAAATATAAAGGATATTTTTAGATATAATTAGTATTTAAAAATTTAATTTTTTTTAAATCATAGAAATTTTTTAATTATTTTTTGGATATAAATAATTAAAATTTATGGGTATACAATAATGAAGGATGAATTTTTCAATTAATGGAAGAATCAAATAGATGATATTAAAAAAAATATAATTTGATATAATTAATGACATACAAGAATTTTATGGATTTCCTAAATATTTTAGTGATTTTTAAATTATTGTTTTTGATGATGTTACAATTTAGTATATATTAAAAAGTCTTGTAATGAATTGTGCCAAAATTGACATTATTTATATTTTAAAATAAATAAAATTTTATTTAATGATAGAAATATTTTAAAAAATAATATTCTGTAAACTAATTTTTATAATTAAAATATGATATTAATACACATTTATAGTTCATTTTCCATTTGTAGTACCTATATTAACCCATAAGTAGAAAAAATATGTGTTATTATGGTAAGTGATAAAATGATTAATTAAGGGTTAAAGGAATATGATAAGTATAATAATATGTCATAATCATGTATGAAAATTATTTTGATGATATATGTTAGATCTATCATTGACTTATCTTTTACATAACATCCTTTTGATCTATTTCAAATTAAGCATCAATTTATATTAATTTCGTATTTTAAGAGATTCCAAGAGCACCGATCCCCTCCCTTATAAAAGGTGACACCTCCTTCTCTTTTATTGACACCTATAAAGACCTTTTATCATTCATAATCTAACCAATAATAATACAACATTTCATAACATAATCATATAATCCTTATTTTTTCCCTAAATCTAACCAATTGAGTCCTTTTGTGTAAATGAAAGTGAAATACCCAAAGAATATGTAACATTAATCTAGAATCATTTTTATATTATTTCTTCTTTGAACTCCATAAATTATTTTTTCTTTCATGTTTATTTCATATCCTCTCTATCCTTAATATAATATGATTTATTTATAATAATCTGTCTACCTGCACTCACAGAAACACCCATCTAATGGGTAACAAATATACTATTATTTTTTATGATGAAATACTGCTGCTCGAAATAATGTTGTTGTTTTTTAAATTACCACCTTTTTTTCTTAAAAATTAATATGTATACTCTATTTTTAGATGATATTTATTATATCATTATCCTTATTCAATGGTAATACCATGTCTAAATTTTTACCATTTAAAATGTGGGGAAAATGATAATGTCGCTCGTGCGTAAGTGAGGAATAGCATCTCCATGATGTGATTTGGTTCGTTATTCATCTATATTTCATGGATGGTAATAAGGATGAATTTATATGAATATATACTTTATATATCAAATATAAATTATGCTTTAATGAAAATATATCATTTAATTTCAATCTTTTCACTTGAAAAAAAATTGGAATAATGTTTATGCATACATACAACCTACCATCTTGATGAATGATATATACATTTCCATATATATATATATATATTATATTATATTATAATATTTAATATATAGAATATATTTGATATATGAGTCATTTTTTTATTTTAAAAATAATTAAATCATTATATAAGTATAAGGGTTAATAATGACATGTCAGAAGAGGTATGATAAATAAAGTTATTATTACCCAAAATGTTGATTTGAGAAGGAATGATTAATTAGTGATCAATATAATTTCATTATTAAATCATATATGGTATTACATATAAGAATATTGTTATTGTATGTTTTTATAATAGTCATAAATTTATTAAATAGGAGAAATTAACGTCTGAAAAGTAAGTCAATAATAAATATAAGGGAATTTTATCCCTTTTTTATTTTTATGAGATAGATGCTATATTCAACTGTAAAGACCCGTAAAATTCAAGGGAAATTTTTTCTTAATTTTCTTTAGAATTTTACTAGAGCGCGGTTTCAGACGGCACCTGATTCCGAGGCCCGGAGTGCCCGGAATTAATTTCCGAAGTTTGGCTCGGGTACGTTCAGTGAACGAACGAGCGGAAATTCCTAACTTTTGATCCGGTGCTCGGAATTGAAATCCGAGGGCACCGATGAACTCGCAGCGCCGATATTCGCTTAAAGAGACCTTTTTGGGAGTTGCGTTTGTTGCGGGTTGAAAGTCAATTTTTGAGGGTTTTAGTTGAGTTAAATAAAATTTATGTAGAACAAATTTTATTATAACTTCTTAAAAACCTCTCAAAGGAGGTTGGAAGTGGGACCCACACCCACTTAACCTCCCTTTGGAGGATTAAGTGTGGTGGGGCCCACACGAACCCCCACCTTTTCAACTCCCCTCTCTCCCTCTTAATGGCTTGACAAGTTAACTTCTATTTAATTATACAATTCATGTATATTAAATAAGTGAGTTAAATGTGGAGTTATCTCTTTTGAATTTCAAACTTTTGAAATTCTTTTATGTTTTGTAATAATAAAATAAGATGTTATCTTATTTTATTTTGGGTTGATCGTTTGTCTTCTTGAGAGGTGGAGAGCTCCTCTTCTTCTTCTTCAAACTCAACAAAGAACGCGAAGAACGACGTTCTTCAACGAAGAACTTCTCCACCGAAGAACACGATCCATCCGCGACGCCGTATCCGCGACGCGACGTACTTCTTCTACGTCATCTCTTCCGCGACGGTTTTCCGCGACGAACGCCTTCGACAACGACTCTTCCTCCGACGTCAAAGGAATCGACACCAATAATCCACGACTCCGTCAACGTGCGACTATCGAGGTAAGGGTTCTTGAGTTTGTTGTTTCCTTTTTATTTGTCTTTCCTCGAGACTTGACGTAGAACGCTCAAGTTCCGACGAAGAACGCCGCTCCGCTCTTCTTCGTCTTCGGTGTCAACGAGAGAGAACACCGCACCTTCCTCGGACAACCTTCGTCGGCGTACAAGGATTCGCCAACGACGTGCCTCATCGGACGTATCTCTTCGTCAACGGAATTGACGAACGACTTCCGCGACGCCCGATCTCCGCGACGTCGACTTCCGCGGACATAGTCGAACCCTCGAACTTATACCCGAGGTAGGGGATTGTTGTTTCATTCTTAAATTATTTCATTTCTTGAACATGGATCTGGCATGTCTAACATGAGGCTTGAAATGTTCATGTTGAGTTTTTATTTAACGTGAGGGGGGCCGGACCGCATGAACACGGCCGAACCCCCCTCCAACGTTTATGTTGATTTTATCTTGCGGGAGGAAGCAAGTGGCGTGGTGCCGTCGCACCACGCGGATGAACGTGCAAGTATCTTCGCGATGCCGTCGCACGCACCATGGTAGAAACAACAGAAACGCGACTCCGTCGCGCCGCGTTGGATGATTATCAAAGCACGGCAAAGGGGCGCGGTGCCGTTGCACCGCGCCGGACGACGAACGCCGCGGCCGGTTCCGGGCCGCGGCGGGACGAAGAGACCGTGGCCGGTTCCGGGCCGCGGCGGAAGTGGAGACCGGCGGCCGGGCCGCCGGCGTCGGAAGTCGAAGGCGGGACCGGAATTTCCGGTCCCGTTGGTAAAAACCGGCCGGCCAGCTGGCCGCACCGCCGCCGCCGCGCCGCCGCACCGCCACCGCCGCCGCCGCCGCGCCGCCGCACCGCCGCCGCCGCGCCGCCGCCGCCGCCGCCGCCGGCCGCCGCCCAGGGGGGGGGGGGGTCGGGCCGGGTCGGCCCGGACCCGGACCCCCCCGTTTCGAACCAGTATTGGTTTTTCGCTCATAACTTGAGCCTCGGACCTCCGAATGACGAACCGTCTGTGGCAACGCGATCCTTGGATCGAGACGGTCGTTTCGGTATATCGCACTCAAGGTTTCGGATTACTTTGAGTTCGGCCGGGTTGGTTCGTTCACGAAACCAACCGGGCCTTCGGAGCGGAAACGCTCATATCTTGAGCTACGGACGTCCGATTGACGTTCCGTCAGTCGCGTTGTGTTCCTTTTAGTGAGACGGATCTTTTGGCATACTCCGCCCGAGGTTTGGACGCAGGTGGAGTACGGTCGGGTTGGTTTTTCCTTAAAAACCAACCGGGCCCCGGAGACGAAAATGCCAATAACTCACAGACTGGGCGTCCGATTGACGCGCCGTCTGTTTCGTTGACTTCCTCTTGATGAGACGGAACTTTTGACATACTCCGCCCGAGTTTTGGATACATTCGGAGTATGGCCGGGTTGGATTGTACTCGAAATCCAACCGGGCCCTTGGAACGGGAAAGCTTTTATCTTTCAGACAGGACGTCCGCTTGACGGACCGTCAGCGGCGTTGGTGGTTACGTTGAGTAACGGTCCCTTTGATTTTACCCTATGGGAGTTCGGGGTACAGTTGAGATACGGCCGGGATTGGTTTCGCTCTCGAAACCAACCGGGCCCCTGGGACGAAAAGGCTAATAACTCACAGACCGGGCGTCCGATCGACGCGCCGTCTGTTGCGTTGAGACCCCTGTGACGAGACGGACTTTTGAGATACTTCTTCGCGGGACCTTGTGATACTTGGAGTATCGACCTGTAGCTCGTGGAGCGGACCCTCCCAGTGACGAGCATGCGATGTACGGAGACCGTGTAGCTGGCTGAGACCTGACGACTTCTTGACCGACTCGACTTGGAGTGAGTCGACTAGCCCAGTGGACGGAGCACTACTTTCTGAGGTGCAGACCCATGGCGGACGGAGCACTACCTGTGTGACAGTGCAGACCCGCGGTGCTCGTCCGGAGAGTACCTCAGCAGGTTACTAGGGGGTGTGCACTACGGAGTGTGGGTGACATACCTCGGCGGGAAGCACTACTGTGTTTGGGTGGCTGGCCCACAGTACTCGACAGGAGGAGTACTTCAGCAGTCTTAGGTTAGTGAGCAGTACCTCGGAGTCGTGACAGGACCACTGCACACTCCAGAGACGGAGCTCTTCAGCAGTTACGGTTTCGATAATGAAAATCCTGGTTTGAGCTGAGACTTTTGACCTTGTGTTACTTTATGATTGAGATGGGTCGCTTGCTAACTTTGGTATATGTATGGGCATATACCCGGGTAGTGGTTATTCGTCGTTTTCACAATTCTTGTGTTTACTCATGATTGAGATGGGTTACTTGATAACTTAGGTATATGTATGGGCATATACCTAAGTAGAGTTTATCTGTTGAGATCTTCTTGTGTTTATCCTTGTTGGTTTTAGTGAGACCTTGAGGGTCTCGGGGTCCCTACTGAGTATCGTTATACTCACCCCTGCACGGGCTATGCCCGCACCTCGTTGTGTTGGTTGCAGACGACGGACAGTGCTGACAGAAGACGAAGGTTCGAGGACTTGACGGTACCTGGAGGTGGACTATACGACGAGGCGGTACCCGGAGGTGGACCACTGGGCGGGACATACTCGGAGCGGATGGCGGGACCCGAGGAGCAGAGGAGCTATCTGTACCCACCCTTCAGGTGGGATTTCCAGTGGACATCTCAGCGTAGCAGCTTTACTTTTCAGTCGCTGTTTTCCCTTTCGAGTTGTACTTTACAGTTGGGCTTGTATTTCCGGCCCCTTTTTACTTTTCAGCTCTTCTTTTTGTACTTAGTGTTTTACTTCCGCATGCTTACTCTGTGGTGTTTGTTTACTTTACAAAGGCAATGCCTTCCCTTTTTCTGGGATTTACGCCTTGGTGCTAGTCGCCAGCCCCTGGCCTATGGAAGGCGGGCTTGGGGTAGTCACGGCACGGACCCCGAGGGCGGGTCGTGACAAATTGGTATCAGAGGAGTTCGGTTCTACCGCAGAACTTATAACTCTGATCTTTCTTTCTGTGAAGCAATAGTGTTAAGGGTACCGAGTGTGGTTTTCAGTCCAGGGAGTCCAGTGTTGGTGCGGGCGGCCGACGTATCCATACACCAGGACCCTGACAACTGATTTCCGACTTTGTGCACGAAAACACTGATTGCGTGTGTGTTTTCAAAGGTTTTCCCCCTTAAAACAGCTCAAACCAGGTCAGCTCACCAGGTATAATCGTTTGATCGTGTTACGTTGTTTCTTTCAGGATGTCTTTTCTCAGACGACCAGCTAGAGCCCGGAGGGATGAGCGTGCTGACAGTCTGTCGAGCGACGAGGCTTCGGTACAGGGCCCTCTTGCAGTTGAGGCACCAGCGGAGGCACCAGCGGTATTACCATACGTTGGGCCACCGATGCCACCAGCCCCAGCAGTAGGCGATGCACGACGCTTGAGCGCGCTGCACGAGTTCCAGCGCCAGAGGCCACCCAGGTTCCGGGGAGAGACGGACCCGCAGGCGGCTGAGGTTTGGCTGGAGGCTGTGGTGAGAGTCTTCAGGCTAGTGGGGACGCCGGCAGATTTCATGGTGATCTTTGCTACCAGCCTCCTTCAGGCAGCAGCAGGTAGGTGGTGGAGCCACTTGTTTCAGTTTTGCGATGAGATGGACTTCGCATGGGAAGACTTCGAGACCTTATTCAGGGTGGAGTTTGTGCCAGTATCTCTACACCCCGAGCGTGTACAGGAGATTCTGCCTTTGCCGCGTGTTTTTCGATCAGAAGCCGAGTCATCTGTGGGCAGTAGACAGATGGTGCAGAGGTCCAGGAGGACCAGACCAGCAGTTGGGCGATCTAGGGTTTTAGGACCGGTGGTGCGGGGCACCCGAGGTGGGGTCAGAGCCAGGCGTGCCAGAAACGGACAATGTTACTCCTGTGGCGGAAAGGGTCACCTGGCACGTGACTGTCCGACTCCTCGATCCGCAGGCTTGGAGGGAGCCACCGAGGTTGAGGCAGCGACAAATGCTGGAGCTCTGGAAGCAGGTGGACAGGGGAGGAACTAGTGGATATGTCTTTTGTACTTCTAGTTCCATGTTGATGTTGCTTTTGTGTAGCGTCTTGTATTATGAGCTGCAATAATAAAAGACGCATACCTTTGTGATGTTTTCTTTCCTGTCCTCTTTTGTGATGTTACTAAGAGGTTCCAGTTGACTGTTGACTTGACCCTCACTTGTGAGACATCTACTGGAGGAGACCAGTTACCACACACTGATGCCGAAAGTGTGACTCAACCCTTGGAGGCGAGAGTAACGGTTGGATCTCTTAGTAGTAGCGTCGAGGCCTTACGACGTCATCCTTGGTATGGATTAGTATCATCCATGTTAGGATTGACTGTTTTAGGCAAAGAATGTGGTTCATCCAGGGGATGAGACCAGGTTTCTCTTATCGGCAAAGAAGAAATCTCGCAGCTCTTGTGGGACCAGAGATGGTCCGGGCCACGTCAGAGGAGGTCCATGTCATCCAGGAGCGGATGAGGACAGCACAGAGCCGACAGAAGTCATACGCTGACAGGAGGCGGAGGCCACTAGAGTTCGAGGATGGTGACCATGTCTTCTTGCGGGTCTCACCTCGACGTGGTATTCGGAGATTTGGCCGAGGCGACAAGTTATCTCCGCGCTTCATCGGACCCTTCCAGGTCCTCAGCAGAGTTGGTGAGGTGGCTTATCGCCTGGCTCTACCACCTCAGTTGCACCGGGTGCACGACGTCTTCCACGTGTCACAGCTGAGGAGATACGTGCACGACCCGACGCACATCCTTGACGATGGGGCGACTTTTACGGAGGTCCCGGTGGAGATAGAGGATCGACAGGAGCGGGTCCTACATGGGCGATCGATTCCTCTTGTGCGCAACAGATGGCGGCACGGGAATCTCCAGGAGAGAACATGGGAGCGGGAGGCTCAGATGCGTGCTCAGTACCCTCTTTTGTTTCCCTAGTTTTTGATGTAGCTTTACGGGGACGTAAAGCCCTGAGGTGGGAGTAATGTAAAGACCCGTAAAATTCAAGGGAAATTTTTTCTTAATTTTCTTTAGAATTTTACTAGAGCGCGGTTTCAGACGGCACCTGATTCCGAGGCCCGGAGTGCCCGGAATTAATTTCCGAAGTTTGGCTCGGGTACGTTCAGTGAACGAACGAGCGGAAATTCCTAACTTTTGATCCGGTGCTCGGAATTGAAATCCGAGGGCACCGATGAACTCGCAGCGCCGATATTCGCTTAAAGAGACCTTTTCGGGAGTTGCGTTTGTTGCTGGTTGAAAGTTAATTTTTGAGGGTTTTAGTTGAGTTAAATAAAATTTATGTAGAACAAATTTTATTATAACTTCTTAAAAACCTCTCAAAGGAGGTTGGAAGTGGGACCCACACCCACTTAACCTCCCTTGGGAGGATTAAGTGTGGTGGGGCCCACACGAACCCCCACCTTTTCAACTCCCCTCTCTCCCTCTTAATGGCTTGACAAGTTAACTTCTATTTAATTATACAATTCATGTATATTAAATAAGTGAGTTAAATGTGGAGTTATCTCTTTTGAATTTCAAACTTTTGAAATTCTTTTATGTTTTGTAATAATAAAATAAGATGTTATCTTATTTTATTTTGGGTTGATCGTTTGTTTTCTTGAGAGGTGGAGAGCTCCTCTTCTTCTTCTTCAAACTCAACAAAGAACGCGAAGAACGACGTTCTTCAACGAAGAACTTCTCCGCCGAAGAACACGATCCATCCGCGACGCCGTATCCGCGACGCGATGTACTTCTTCTACGTCATCTCTTCCGCGACGGTTTTCCGCGACGAACGCCTTCGACAACGACTCTTCCTCCGACGTCAAAGGAATCGACACCAATAATCCACGACTCCGTCAACGTGCGACTATCGAGGTAAGGGTTCTTGAGTTTGTTGTTTCCTTTTTATTTGTCTTTCCTCGAGACTTGACGTAGAACGCTCAAGTTCCGACGAAGAACGCCGCTCCGCTCTTCTTCGTCTTCGGTGTCAACGAGAGAGAACACCGCACCTTCCTCGGACAACCTTCGTCGGCGTACAAGGATTCGCCAACGACGTGCCTCATCGGACGTATCTCTTCGTCAACGGAATTGACGAACGACTTCCGCGACGCCCGATCTCCGCGACGTCGACTTCCGCGGACATAGTCGAACCCTCGAACTTATACCCGAGGTAGGGGATTGTTGTTTCATTCTTAAATTATTTCATTTCTTGAACATGGATCTGGCATGTCTAACATGAGGCTTGAAATGTTCATGTTGAGTTTTTATTTAACGTGAGGGGGGCCGGACCGCATGAACACGGCCGAACCCCCCTCCAACGTTTATGTTGATTTTATCTTGCGGGAGGAAGCAAGTGGCGTGGTGCCGTCGCACCACGCGGATGAACGTGCAAGTATCTTCGCGATGCCGTCGCACGCACCATGGTAGAAACAACAGAAACGTGACGCCGTCGCGCCGCGTTGGATGATTATCAAAGCACAGCAAAGGGGCGCGGTGCCGTTGCACCGCGCCGGACGACGAACGCCGCGGCCGGTTCCGGGCCGCGGCGGGACGAAGAGACCGCAGCCGGTTCCGGGCCGCGGCGGAAGTGGAGACCGGCGGCCGGGCCGCCGGCGTCAGAAGTCGAAGGCGGGACCGGAATTTCCGGTCCCGTTGGTAAAAACTGGCCGACCAGCTGGCCGGCCGGATGTTTTAAAAACCGGGGAATTTAATTCCCCGGCCAACCCCTTGAAAACCCCCCTCTTTAAGAGGGGGGGTTCTTTGAAGGGAAGGGGCAACCGGCCCCTCCCTTTGGTTCGGCGCCAGCAGGCCCCCCCCCACGTGAGGGGGGGGGGGGTTCTTTAAGGAGGGGGGGGGGCAACAGCCCCCCCGGTTTGTCACCAAGCGGCCCCCACGTGCGGGGGCCGTCTCTTCAAAATCGGCGCGGCAAAGCCGCGCCGCTTCAAAACAGCGGGGGCAATCAAGCCCCCCGCGTGACCACCACGTGCGGCGCCAGGCGCCGCCGCCGCGGCCCGCCGCCGCCGCCACCGCGGCCCGCCGCCGCCGCCGCGCCGCCGCACCGCCGCCGCCGCCGCCGCCGCGCCGCCGCACCGCCGCCGCCGGCCGCCGCCCCGGGGGGGTCGGGCCGGGTCGGCCCGGACCCGGACCCCCCCGTTTCGAACCAGTATTGGTTTTTCGCTCATAACTTGAGCCTCGGACCTCCGAATGACGAACCGTCTGTGGAAACGCGATCCTTGGATCGAGACGGTCGTTTCGGTATATCGCACTCAAGGTTTCGGATTACTTTGAGTTCGGCCGGGTTGGTTCGTTCACGAAACCAACCGGGCCTTCGGAGCGGAAACGCTCATATCTTGAGCTACGGACGTCCGATTGACGTGCCGTCAGTCGCGTTGTGTTCCTTTTAGTGAGACGGATCTTTTGGCATACTCCGCCCGAGGTTTGGACGCAGGTGGAGTACGATCGGGTTGGTTTTTCCTTAATAACCAACCGGGCCCCGGAGACGAAAATGCCAATAACTCACAGACTGGGCGTCCGATTGACGCGCCGTCTGTTTCGTTGACTTCCTCTTGATGAGACGGAACTTTTGACATACTCCGCCCGAGTTTTGGATACAGTCGGAGTATGGCCGGGTTGGATTGTACTCGAAATCCAACCGGGCCCTTGGAACGAGAAAGCTTTTATCTTTCAGACAGGACGTCCGCTTGACGGACCGTCAGCGGCGTTGGTGGTTACGTTGAGTAACGGTCCCTTTGAGTTTACCCTATGGGAGTTCGGGGTACAGTTGAGATACGGCCGGGATTGGTTTCGCTCTCGAAACCAATCGGGCCCCTGGGACGAAAAGGCTAATAACTCACAGACCGGGCGTCCGATCGACGCGCCGTCTGTTGCGTTGAGACTCCTGTGACGAGACGGACTTTTGAGATACTTCTTCGCGGGACCTTGTGATACTTGGAGTATCGACCTGTAGCTCGTGGAGCGGACCCTCCCAGTGACGAGCATGCGATGTACGGAGACCGTGTAGCTGGCTGAGACCTGACGACTGCTTGACCGACTCGACTTGGAGTGAGTCGACTAGCCCAGTGGACGGAGCACTACTTTCTGAGGTGCAGACCCATGGCGGACGGAGCACTACCTGTGTGACAGTGCAGACCCGCGGTGCTCGTCCGGAGAGTACCTCAGCAGGTTACTAGGGGGTGTGCACTACGGAGTGTGGGTGACATACCTCGGCGGGAAGCACTACTGTGTTTGGGTGGCTGGCCCGCAGTACTCGACATGAGGAGTACTTCAGCAGTCTTAGGTTAGTGAGCAGTACCTCGGAGTCGTGACAGGACCACTGCACACTCCAGAGACGGAGCTCTTCAGCAGTTACGGTTTCGATAATGAAAATCCTGGTTTGAGCTGAGACTTTTGACCTTGTGTTACTTTATGATTGAGATGGGTCGCTTGCTAACTTTGGTATATGTATGGGCATATACCCGGGTAGTGGTTATCCGTCGTTTTCACAATTCTTGTGTTTACTCATGATTGAGATGGGTTACTTGATAACTTAGGTATATGTATGGGCATATACCTAAGTAGAGTTTATCTGTTGAGATCTTCTTGTGTTTATCCTTGTTGGTTTTAGTGAGACCTTGAGGGTCTCGGGGTCCCTACTGAGTATCGTTATACTCACCCCTGCACGGGCTATGCCCGCACCTCGTTGTGTTGGTTGCAGACGACGGACAGTGCTGACAGAAGCCGAAGGTTCGAGGACTTGACGGTACCTGGAGGTGGACTATACGACGAGGCGGTACCCGGAGGTGGACCACTGGGCGGGACATACTCGGAGCGGATGGCGGGACCCGAGGAGCAGAGGAGCTATCTGTACCCACCCTTCAGGTGGGATTTCCAGTGGACATATCAGCGTAGCAGCTTTACTTTTCAGTCGCTGTTTTCCCTTTCGAGTTGTACTTTACAGTTGGGCTTGTATTTCCGGCCCCTTTTTACTTTTCAGCTCTTCTTTTTGTACTTAGTGTTTTACTTCCGCATGCTTACTCTGTGGTGTTTGTTTACTTTACAAAGGCAATGCCTTCCCTTTTTCTGGGATTTACGCCTTGGTGCTAGTCGCCAGCCCCTGACCTATGGAAGGCGGGCTTGGGGTAGTCACGGCACGGACCCCGAGGGCGGGTCGTGACATCAACACTCTCTTATTTGGGTGGTGTATATATTGACATATCACATGTTATATGATTAATTTCCTTTATTTAATAACATAAAATAATTAAATTCATTTTATACTTTTTTGGTGTTCATGATTGTAAAGTAACTCTAATAGTAACGGATTTATGTATCACATTAATTGTTTTGGTAAAAATGACTTATAATCCAATTTTTTCTTCAATGGGGTGTATATTATAAAAATTAAATATTTTTATGAGACTTATCTTGAATATTATGGGTTTTAAGATATCCACTTGGGTATCCCTCTTTAATGTGGTTTACATATAAAAAGATACCAAATTATTATAGTAATTTTGTCTGAAACATCAATCATTAAGGAAATGTTATGTTATGTAGATATATTTATTTAGGAGGATTATACAATACCTTTTTCATGTTTTATATTTAATATATCTATTTTGATGATATTTTACACTTCATGTAATGTTTTTAACTCATCGGTTTGAAATTTGTTTTCCATCAAAATAATGTTTTATTAATTTTTAATAAATTTGATTATAATGGTCTTTTAATAATTTTATAGAAAATTTATTTTAAATATTTTTAATGTCATCCATGATATGTTTTAAATTTAATTTTGAATGAAAACTGTTTGATAAATGTTTTATTATTTTAATATCATTTTTCTTCAAAGAAGAAACGATATTTGCCTCATGAAATGTTTTAAAAATATCTTTCAAAATTATTTTCAATTAGGAAGACATACTTTGTCATTGTTTATTCTATATTGGGGATATGATCTAAGAATACTATTCATATTCATTGTTGAATAATATATGTTTATGTTGGAATTATATTTATAAAACCTATTTATTTTTCAAGGGTTATGTTATGATTGGATTATGTTTATAAAACCCATTTCAATTTCTATTTTCTAATTTGATGAATGATTTGTGTTATTGGGACACATATATGTAAGGTTTTCATTACATAATGGGTGGTACCTATATCTCCCTCCAATACAATGGTTAAATATTTATGTATCATAAGGAAATAATGGCAATCAGTTCTTTGACCATGATTCACTACGGGATGATACGAAAACTCAATCCACGATGGGAAGATAGGGAAGTCTGATCCACAATAGGATGATGAAGAAACTTGATCCACTATGGGAATATGGTGAAACCAGATCCATTAATGGAAGATGGGAAAACATGATATACTATATGAAAATGAGGAAACTTGTCTCACAATGGAAAGAGGAGAAAATCAATCCCTTATATGGAAAGGAAATTAAATATCTTTAATAGTGTGTCTATCCTAATAGGTGTAGTCCCTATAATGCAGTATGAATAGTTATAGTAATACATGTTTACTTATTTAGAATGATATAACATGTTTCTGAGTATGCCTAAATTCCATTACTTTTTCATGGTTTACAATTTCCCGTATAATATTTATTATTTCATTAGGATTCATATCTTATGAATTGTAAATCATTATGAAATGAATTATGTTTAGGATCATTGATTGATAGGGTATGATCAGCGGTTTTCATGATCATGTTCACATACCCTTATTCTCATTATGATGTTTACATGACTACATCGTTCCCCTTGATATGAATATGAGCTCCTTCATACTTATGCTATCATTTATCTTGGTTAAAAGAAAGATTTTATTTTGGGGAACTGAAGGGGAATATATTTTTGGAAAATATTGATGATATTTCACTCAACCAGATTTCTGTGTTCTAAGATTCCAATGGCACTAAAATAATACAGGATTAGGAGGCCTATTTTTGTAATATGTTATGTATTTTTAAAATGTGATGAAATGTCCATGTAGATCTAGCTTGGGTAGTTCTTCATGGTAACAGAGCAACAGTTTTGGAAACATTTGTAATCTATGATAAGAATTAGTATGTGATATCCCAATGGATATTTATAATGATATGTCTAAAGGTGTCTCTAAAGAGAGTTCTAAGGATTGGTTAATGTTTAGGGAAATGTTTTGGAATATATTTAAAGGATATACCGATTGGTTTCCAATAATTATATCCATTTTTGGATATGACTTGTCGATGAGGATATGGAAGATGTATAACTATGGTTCACCACTATTACAAGGTGCATCAAGCCTCACTAGAGTGTAACCTAGTATATGAAAATAATCATGGCTAAATACTTGGTTAGAGATACCCAAGGGATATGGTTTTGGATATTCACATGTTCTGTATGAACCATCTTATAAGATTTAAATGTATGTTGGATATTAAAAACCTAGGAAAAAACTACAGTGTCATTGATTAAGTAATGATTAATAATTTATACATCTTATTAGTGGGGTTTTATAATTATTTAGTTCATCACTATGATTAATTTTTCCAACTCTTTCTTTTTTGGTTTTCCTTAATGTCAAGAACCTGAAGATACCATGTAAATATTGATTATGATTGATAGTAAAATGATTGTTCCCTTGAGAATCTGAATGCAATGGAATCTAAAATGAAAAACTTCATTGATATGCTGACATATATTTCTTAAGCTATGAATAATGATGAACTTCTAAATGATAAGAGAAGTGAAAAAAATTATTCGATACCTTCATGGGTCAACACCCTCCATCTTTTAATGAGTCTTCTAATGAAATTAACTCTGAACACTTGATCAGTATCATTGAAAATATATTATTTTTTATCTAGTTCTTGGAACATGGAAAAAGTCATTTTGGATGTTTATTGGTTGGAAGGTGAGGCAGACTAGTGGTGGACTATAATTAAGAATATGGGAATGGGAGATCAACTTGTTTCCATGGTTTTGGATTATTTAAATAACTTCTTCAATAATTAATTTCATTTTTCTCTTCATAAAAATTCATAAAATGATTTCCTTGAGATGGAAGAAGGATGTTGTATCATTTAGTACCTATGAGGTACACATCTAGAAGCATCATCCATCCTCATTGTAATTTTTATAGGTTCTTTAGTGCTGTAAGGGCATGTCTAAAAATGGAATGGGTCGTAAAAGACATTAGTTACTAAAAATTGATAGTGTAATGTGGAATCAACGTTGACATGGAGGTTGGATTTACATATCAATAACATAGTTTTAACATGAAAATGAATATAGAGTTTGAAATATAAATCTTAAACCATAGTGATAATTAGATGAACTGTCCTTTATAGTCTCTGTTTAAATGGAAATATGGGGGGAATTTCCTTTTGGGGTATAATAAATGCTTTATGTGTGGAGGGAATGACATTAAAAAATTGACTACCAAACTTATGGGAAGTAGAATTCGTCCAATGATGCAAATTGTGGGAAATCAACATAGGAGGAATCTCCAATAATTACATGCTTTAATTGTAAAAATATAATACTCATTACACTAGTTAATTGATTAAAATAAGTTTTAAAAATGGATATCAACAAAAAAACCTCTTCAGGCTGTACATAATGAGAAATATCATGAGAACACTATTAGTGATGTGGAAAATAACAATGATGTTGAGGAATGATCAATTAATTATGTAGTGGAATTAATGATTAATGCTAGAGAATTACTTGTATAGTATTTTGGGATAATGAAAATCCATGTATTAGTCTCCTAAAATTTTCTCAAAAGGATTTAAGAGAATATTTTAAACCATAAAGTTAACCATGAAGACAGATTGGAGTAATAATGTAATATTTTTGGAAACACATGATTAATTGATTAATAACCCTTAATATGTGATTGATGTTTAGATAATGATATTTGGATAATGATATGTTGGATATGATTAAGATAGTTAGACGGTAATAATTCGGTTGGAAATGATTAAGGATATGTTGAAATGTGGTTTATACTACCATTTGATGATGTTTACATCTTCTTAGACTTACGAATACATCAATTAAATATTTATAATAATAAAAAATGAATGTTTTCAGTAATGATTTATGGTAATTACCATGATTTAAGAATACTAGAATATGGTATTCATATGTTTCGAATATTACAACCATGAGACACATTTTGATATATGGAGGATAAATGTTAACCTAATTTAGTACACATAATCATGCTGTTTTGGACTTTTATATTTTAAAAGGGTTATAAGGTTAACTAATTATTTAATGTTTTAAGTTAATATATTGGTGAGGTTTTATAGATTATATTATTATCTCATCATATGGGGATTTATACATATTAGATAAATTGTGATAACCATTTTATTAGATGAAGAATTATGGAATGACCGATCATTATATTTATTGATATCATGATCTGCTAACACTTTAAGAATGAAATTGATCAATAAAAAAGAGTGAGGTTTTCTAGAAATTAATGTTGTATTTCTTATATTGAAAATTATTCAACTCTATTGAAAGGATCTCAAAACTGAAAAGGATAACACATTGAATTAGTTTTCAATGAATCAAATTACTCCATAGATCATTGTAGAAATAGGGATTTTTAATTGACAACATTATCCTAACAATTTTTTTTTATCATTATACATTAGAATATTATGATTAGATTTATCTTCCATGTCCACGTTTTATGTTTTCACCTATGTTCTCCTATGTGGAATAAATATAATGATTTTCAATAGGAAACCATTATGGATATGACTATCTATTTTAATAAATATTTTAGTATTTATTTTTACGATGTGGGTTTATATAAAAGGAAAATTCAGGTATTAAACATATCATAATCAATATGAATTTTGATAGTTAAATTTATTTTATTTGGGGTATTACGTAACACTCCTAAAATTTTTGAAATATATTTTTTAATTTAATTTAAAATTTTAAATATATTTCATTTTATAAAATAATGATTATAGATATTTATATATGAGAAAACTCTATACTTGGATTGTTTTATATAGGACAACTAAGTGATATTTTTTTATACAAAAATCATGGATTACCTTGTGTTATAAGAAACAGTATGTTGTGATTGGGTTACACACAGTATAGAGTTCTTTTAATAGCTTTTATTGAACACAATACATAGTTTTACTAAATGATAATATATTATTATAATGTTATTATTCAATATAATAATAATTATAATATCCATTAAATTAGTAGTTAAAAATACTTTTAACTACTTTATAAAAATAAATGGTTTATAATATAAATTTATTGGATACCTCCAATGGCCCAAAGGCCTTCATTTTTTTATTGATTTTGATAATCCAACTTTCATGGGGTGAGGTGGAACCCTTACAAGGCTCATAAGCATATGTATTACATGGTTCATAGGACTTATTGGAATTCCTTTCATGTAGGCTTCAAAAATTACATACAATCTAGACTAAAAACTTGGTACGGCTCCTCCCTAGCATCTTTATTTTGAAATCATCTCTCAACCTTTGCATGGTTGTTCGTCTAGGCTTTCCCGTACATGCACAGGATTATCCTGGTGGCAGGTTCCATACCCTATCATTCATGCAATATGTTTATCTTCTTCAATGGTGAATGCTCTGTGGTCATCCTCCTTCTCAAGCGTGTTCCTTGATGGTTTTCTGGTTTGCATTTGTGCTTAAGGTGCCCCGAAGTCCTTGAGGTGGCCCGAAAAGGACTCAGGGACCAAAATAGTGGCCTAAATTCCCAAACAGGAAAACAGTCATGGTAGCAACAGTGCCAAAAAGTGCCTACTATAGATCCCACTAAAGTAGCTCCTACAGTATTGCACATTACCTGTTGCAGTCCTGCTACAGTGCCCGAACATTAGCCTCCACCTAGAATTGATCCCGGGTTATCTGGACTCACTTAAGGAATCATCACCAACTGGGATGAGGCTCATGTTTCATTGGTTTAAATTTAGTTATAAATGAACATATATACCAATTGATTATAAAGGAAATATTTTTACTTTAATGCTCCCAATGTATTTTTCTCATAATAAATTAACAAAATTGCATTGAAGGATCTATATCAACGAAATATATGTTTTCTATATTCAATCAAATATTTTTGATATTCTGTATTTATATTCTATACGCATAAAATAATAATGACCCCCATTTATGTATAAGAACCTATATTTTTCAATGGTGTAATTTTACATTCTTATAATGTTTCACCATTTTTAAATCTAATTTTTTACAATTTTATATTCGAAAAAAAACTTCTCAGATTAAATAATAATATTAAAATATACATTGGTTTAATAGTTGGCATGTTTTAAATTTTTTTTTATTTTTATAAATACTAGAAAATGAATAAAATATTTTTTAAAAATATATTTATTGAAATATTTATTGGGAAAAATTATATTTTTGATTGGTTTTCAATTATAATTAGATAAATATTGTAAAATTATTATCTAATATATCGAATTTCATTAATTTTAAATTGAATTTTTATATGAAAATATTTCATTATTTATCATGTTTTAAATGTAATAAACAATTTTTTCACTCCCTTCAATGAGATTAATTTTAAATTAATTTATATCAATTGTATGATTTTAATACTGAAAATGGATACAATATTTGGAACCCTAAAGTAAAAAATAATTAAATATTACCTTATCGTTTCTGGGAATTATGAATATTGTAACATCTCATAACTATTTCAAGGAGTGATAAACCCTCTTTTGTTAGATTATTAATATCTTACGTTAAATGGGAAAAACTGGTTTATCAGTGAAAAGTTGCGTTTTTATAAACATTTGGCGGGATGGTAAAATGCCCAATTAACACTCCATAATATTCAATTAAATATTTTCGGAGTTAAACACTAAGTATGTAAGAGTTTATGAGGCCCAAAAAATCTCAGTGATGATGGAAAATATTATTGAATAGATTATATTATGTGTGCACTTTTTATTTAAATTTTTTAAATAACTTCAAAACTATGTCCTTTGACAAATATGAGATCATTGTAATTTCTGAAATATGGTGTTTACCCTAGGAGTTATTTAATATTCAATGGAACCCACCATTTGGATGTATCGCTCATGATATAAATTTATTAAATAACATTTAATATATTATTTCTTAAAAATAATTAAATATCACTTAAATGGTGCATCGTATGGGAAATATGAGACCACCAATGGTTCAGAAGTGGGGGTTTTACCCTGATCTGGGTATAAATTTTGTATGTGTCGGGCGTTTAGATGCCTCACTTGCAAAGATAACTCTTTTTATTTTAAATATTTATTTATTCCTTTTTTTTAATTGATAAAATTTTAATTTATCTTAAACGATTTATTGTTTTAGGAATCTGAGACAAGCCTTGTATATGAAACGAGGTTTTTTAACCCTATATAGGGTATAACGTTCATCTACAATGAGTGTTTGGTATATATGATTTTTAAATTTAGTTATTTTTAAATCTACTAAATTATTAAATATATTATTTTAATTTAATTATTAATTTAAATAATAAAAATTATATGTTCGTATTCAGATATCTTCCTTAATTCGTAGCACTCAATTTTTTTGACTAATGGATTCTATAACTACAATTTTCAACCATTTTACCCTAGGTAATTCATCAAACTTCATGAATGATTGAATTAATCGATCCAAAATAAATTTTAAATTGAATAAAAATTTTAGGTCGGTTCCTAATGGTGGGTTTCGAGCAGACGAAACCCATGATTCTTGTGGTAATTAAATATCCAAATCAATATGTTTTTCCTGTGTTGTTAATCCAGATGAGTCTATAAAAACTCTGATCTAATCTGTATGTGGTAGGATAGGCCGGTTGTGGTTCAGATTTTCATCAGCGTGATTGGTCTGTGTTCATCCTTCTTTGGCTATGCGTTTTATTTGGGAAGGAGTTTCATATTATTATTTTTATTTATTACTCTTCTAATCTTCAAAATTCACTATTTTCAACGTTGTTGATCAGATATATGCACTATCTGTTTCGTTTGTTTCATATCGATGACTAGAATATAAATATTTTTTTTTGATTTGAAGGCACCATAGTATTGTTCGATATGCCTTTTCACATTTTTAATTTATTATTTTAAATAAATTATCATAGGATTATTACATTTGATATCAAAAGATAACTATTGAAGTAATTGTAAAAGGATTATCACATGGTTTTATATAATGATAATTTATAAAATTTTTAAACAATAATTGTTTTGAGTTATGAGATAAAAATTTCATGTCTTATTGAAAATAATTATCAACAATTTATTAAGGGGTAATTATAAATTAATTACCATGTGAAAAATATTATCATAATTATCAGAGAATAATCACAAGTTCTGTCAAAAGATAATTATTACAATTATAAACTATTAATTTGGAAATTGTCTAAGAGGGATAAAATATATCTCATGAAACATTTTAATAAATAATTTAAAATTATCAATGTGTGATAAAATATTATCACTTGTTATATTTTAATTGATAATTTTAATTATCCAACAGAGGTAAAAAATTATATTAATCGATGGATTTAAAATTATCCACGAGAGACAAGGTATAATCCATTATGTTATTTTATTTCCATTTAAAATAAAAAACTAGAATTTGTTCTATGAACCATTGATGAACATTGACCATTGGTGGGGTGATTCTTATAATAATAGGGTCATGTAGAGGGGTATTGAACCCCAGAGGTTGATTTATCGTTTCCACTGACATCGATGACCTTGAAGTGGATGTTTCCATCTTGATTAGGCTAATTCATTATATTTATATTTCTTGATTTATTTCAATTTTAGATTTAAATTCAATTGCTCAAATTCTTCTTTCAATTTATTTGATAAAAACCCGATTCTAGATAAATGTGATATTTGAAATGGTTTTGGCATGGAAATTTGGGAAACCACAAATTCTATTGATTTGGGAGTTGTTGTTATCCAATTTGAATTTTTCCCTTTAAATTTTGGATTTGATGGAAAATATTTCAATTTAATTGTTGAATATAATTTTTGAAATAAATTTCATAATTAATGAATGCGTTTTGAATGGATTTCAAAATGGTGAGAATTTATTAAATTTTTTTTGATAGAAACCCAAAGGTTTTATATTGTGAATAGAACATGCTTTTCAATAATACCTTATTTGGTTTTAAATGCAATGGAATTGTATTTTTTAAAACAAAAGAATGGGATTCATCGTATTTTTAAGCAGTCATAAATTGTTCACCCGTCATGTATGATAAAAAGTAAGCCTCTGGTATTTAGTGTGTTATTTGGATACACTATATATTTTGACAATTTTTAGAACATAGATGTGGCATGTCACATCCCCAATGGGTTGGCGATTGGTCTCCATTGGCCAGTGTCATAAGGAAGTGTGTACACACAGTTTTCTATGTTCACATAGAGAGCGTGGGATCATATAGGTGGTTAATACTATTTACCTTTTGGAAGATTACCATGTTGAACACATATTTATTTATATTTGAGATAGAAATATATGACAATATTTTTTTAAACTACTAAAATGCCTTCTGAATTTATTTAAACTATTTTATATAAGTGTTTTACTTAATCCATTTTTTATAAATATTCCATCATTTATAAAATCATTTATCAAAATATTTATGTTCATCATTTGAAAATGTATAGCATGTTTTGATTAAATATTCTTTTGAATTTTAAAACCTTTTTATTTAAAATTTGAAAACATTTTTTTGGATAATCTATATTTGGAATCTGTTATGGAATATTTGGTGGTATCCTACAGGGCTCATGATCACACTATACTTTTTCCATGTGGTGTTTGTAGACTTTCTTCTTCTAGGATTGAGCAAAGGGATGTGATCTAATAGAGGTGGATCTAGCTTTTGACCATTGGTCCGGGTGATTTGAATCCACAGGGACATTGGAGTAGTTTTCCCATTATAGAGAATTGGATTTTATTCCTCTTCGTATTCTGGTACATTACTCACAGTGGAGTTTCTTTCGTTATGTATACTGTCTTGATTATTTTTTTCAATATTATTGCTGGAAAATTTTTTCCCACATGCTTGTTGTGTGATGCCACGTGCTTGTCATCGACCCGTGGGGATCAGGAATTCCCTTTGGAATATGTCAGGGTCGGCTCAGTTATCAGGTTACCCTGATAGTTGGGCTGTTTTATGATGAAATGGAATAAGATGGAGGTTAGGAATCTTTCCTAGAAGTCAGTATGCATTTGTGAAATCATTTGGGAACATAAGAGATAGTTGTGATAGAGTTCCAAGTCAGATCACACTACAATGAATCCTTTGTCACCAGAGGTGGTTAGAGGATGACATCATGTGGTTTAGTTCAAGTATTTTCTCTATTGTGATTAGGATAGAGTGAAATTCAAGTCCTCTTTGTTCCTTATATTGAGAATAATTTCTCTCGCTACTCATTATTACTGTTAATATAATGTCATGCAATTGAAGGTGGACATTGTGTAACTAAATTCCACTAAGAATAAGTGATAATCCGATCTATGAGGAGGCCACTTCTGAGCCTCGGTGTGTGAATCATGTTGCTGATCTATATCTAGTTTAGGTGATTTCATCAGAACCATAAAAAACTAATGGTTAATCAAATGTTTCACGTAGAAAATGGTTCCAGCTATGGGGATCCAGAACGAACCCTCTTCATGCATTATAAGATTCTACAAATGAATTAGATAGAGGTATAGTTACAGTGATAGCTATTATTGCTATAGATTTTTCTATAGTGAATTCTCTATTTGATAATGATACATCTCACTTGTTTATTTCATACCTTATTGTAAACCTGAATAATCTATATATTATGGTTTTATCTTGTTTAAAGGATATTACAACACCCCTTGTCTTGAAGAGATAGACGGGTCACTGTATTCCCATTTGTGTGTTCTCCCAATTAGATGTAAAAAATTATTAGAATTTTATGGTACATGTAATGAAATGTCTAGGTGTCTTATTCAGGATGGATTGGCTCGTTTCCAATAATACAAGGATTGATTTTTATCTTCAATGGGTCAACCTTACCTCACCTAGTGGTGTGTCTTTGGTCATTCAAGGATAACACATCCCTTGTCCGAGGGGGTACATACCCTCTTATCAGGAGTTGAGGATGGTTATATTAGTGTTTTCTTCTGATTTGTAGTAGAGATCTCCCTCTAGTTGTCATTATGTTTCCCATCATGTCTCTTTTTCATTATTATGGTTTACCACTGGTAAGATAGGTTTAGATATCCATGGACTTGATTCTGGTACTATACTCGTTTCCTTTCCCACATTCCAAATGGATCCCTCTGAACAAAAAGAACCAATGTCCTAGTTGGATGAACTTCTATAGAAATCCATTATTCACCAATATGTGTCACCATAGGCGATGTAAGTTCTCTCTACCATGATTGATGATGGTTCTATGATATCATCTATTCTTGATATGATTCATAAAAAATCATTTTTATCTATTCTTTATGAATTAGAGACTTTTTATAGTGGAAAGACTAATACCTAGTGGTTGTTCCCTAAAGAGGGTGTTTTTTGTTATTAAAATCATTATGTTGCACTATTAGTGATAAAGTAGAATATTATTGGATATTTCTATAATTTACAATGTGTTGTACACCCATGAATCACTCTGAATTTATAATACATGAAGAATCAGTTTTGATGATCATGTATGATAAATGATTTCACCCAAGCTAGGCCATCGACGACTTGGGAGGCAAGGGAATCTTTCTCCTTGATTTGTGGGATCTTTTAATGTTGTTGATTAGGTGGGGAATTTTTCTTACCATTTATCACTACCACCACAACTGATGTAGATAAATAATTTTTTTCATATATCTCAACTTCGAAAGCTTTTGTCTGACCCATCTCATGTTTTGAGTTGGGGTGATCTTGATGTGGAAACTGTTTTATCTACAGCTGAATGACTGGTCATGGTTTTTGATTCTGACGTTAAGGTACATTATTACAGGACGATATGTTTTGTCTGTCTGATATGGAATCATGATTCTAATTCTCATAAGATGTTAGGGAGGGAGGCACTGATTAGAGAATAATGGACTTTGATTTTTTAGGTGGAGCTTTCTTCGTAGGCTTTCGAGGGATTGATTATACCTATTATGGGTAGATTTTAACATCCCAATTCTATTTAAACAGTCTGTAAACCCTCTTTTATTGTATTATTAATATCTTAAATTAAATAGAAAAAAATGGTTAATTGCTGAAAAGTTACTTTTTTGTTAAACATGTCACGAGATGGTATAACATCCAATTAACACTCCATAATATTTAAATAAATATTTTCTGAGTTAATCAATGAGTAATTATGAGTTTCCAAGGCCTGAAAAATATATATAAATAAGGAATAAAATTATTTAATATAATATAATTAGTGTACAATTTTAATTCATAATTTTTAAACAACTCCAAAATGATATGTCATTTTAGAAGTATGATACCACTGTTATGTCTAAAATATGGTGTGTACCCTAGGAGGGTATAACATTCAAAGGCAATAGAAATTTGGATGTCTTTTTCATGAGATAATGTTATTATGTAATATTTTATATATTATTTATTTAAAATAATTATTTATATCTCAAATGGTTCATCGTATGGAAAATCCAATACAACTAATGGGTACAGAATGAAGGGGTTTACCCTAGAATGGGTATAACATTTTTATGCATCAGACGTTTGGATGACTCCCTCGCAAAAATAACACAATTTATTTTAATTAATTAAATATATTGAGTTTTTATTAATAAATTATTATTATCTCTGAAATGGTTCATTGTTTGAGAAATCTGAGACAGCTTTTGTATCTAGAACAATGTGTTTATCCTAGATAAGGAAAAACATTCATCTGCAAAGAGCAATTGGTCTGTCAACTTTTTAAATTTATTTATTTATACATGTATGAAATGATTAAATTTATTATTTCAATTTAATTATTTGTTTAACTATGAGAAATTGGTTGTTACTACTCATCCATCTTCATTAATTTTCCACCCACATTTTTGATGATTGAAGGTTTACAAAACTCTATTTTTTCAACCGTTTTCACCCAATTAATTTAACAAAAATCATAAATGAGTTAATTAATGGATCCACCATCAATTTTTTATTTAATCAAACATTTAAACTAGATCTTGATGGAGGGTTTCATGTGGATGAAAACCATGCGGCTTTGGGATATTAAATATCCAAATAAATCAATTTTTCCAATGTTATTAATCCTGATGAGTCATGGAAACCTCCGAACTAATCTACATGAGGTAGGTGAGGGCGGTTTTGGTTCACAGTTTTATTCATGCATTTGTTCCATGTCCAACGTTCCTTAGTTTTTTGTTTTATTTTCCTAATTAATTTCTTATTATTTAATTTTTATTTATTCCTCTTTCAATCTTTTAAATTCAATAACTTTATCATTTTTTATCAGATTTATGCACTGTCAGTTTCGCTGGTTTCAAATTTATGAGATCAATCTAAATTATATTTTTTATTTGAAGGAACCAATGTATTGTTCGATCATCCTTTTCAAATTTAAATGGATTATTTTAAATTAATTATAATTGGATAATTACATGTGATATCAAAATATAATTATTGAAATAATTATAAAAGGATAATCACTTTGTTTTATCTAATGATAATTTATAAAATTGCTATAAAATGTTTTTTTGTATTATTAAAGAACAATTACACATCTTATTGAAAATAATTATCAAAAAATTATTAAGGGATAATTATAAGATAACTATCATGTGTCAAAGATTATAAAAATTGTCATAGGATAATTACTTTTTTTTTTCAGAATATAATTATTATAAATATAAAATGATAATTAGGAAGTTATCCAAGAGGGACAAAATATATCTCATTTAATATTTTAATCAATAATATGAAATTATCCAAGAGTCAAAAAATTTTCTCTTGTAATATTTTAATCGTTTTTTTAATTTTCCAAGAGATACAAAATATTATTTTAATCAACAATTTAAAAGATATCCAGGATAGGGAACAAATAATTTCATGTGTTATTTTATTTTATTTTCAAATAAAATAATTGGTATTTTTTTGTGGAACCCTTGAAAAACATCATCCATTGGGGTGTCGATAATATCTATAATAGGGTTGTGTGGAAGTTTATTGAACCACATATGGCGGTTTATCATTTCTATTGACATTGATGTCCTTGAGGTAGGTGGTTCTGTCCTAATTATCCAAATTTATTACCCTTTTATTGGTTTATTTATATAAATTATTGATTTAAATTCTATTTCTCAAAATTGTATTTAAATTTAATTGATAAAAACATGGTTGCAATGAATTGGGATATTTGAAATGGTTTTGGCTTTGAAATTTGGAAAACCACTAATTCCATTGATTTGTGTGTGCTTATTGGCCGATTTAAATTGTTTAATTTAAATTTTGGATTTGATTATAATGATTTCAAATAATGTTTTGAATTTAATTTTTGAAATAAATTATGTAATTACAGAATATGTTTTCAACTGATTTAAAAATTCCAAAAATGGATTATAAATGTTTTTACAAAATCCCAATGGTTTTATCTTGTGAAAAAAATATGATTTTGAATAAAAACAGTTTTGGTTTTAAAAGGATATGATTTGGAATTTTTATATGGAATAATGGGATTGATCGTATTTTAATGTTGTCCTAAAATATTTTTCCCATCATGTATGATCACTTGCCAGCCTTATGTAGTTTGTGATTTATTTGGATATACTCTACACTACGACAATGTTCTAAAACATACTTGTGCTGACTCACATCCTCAACTATGGGTGATTAGTCCCCTTTGTCTAATTTCATAAGGTCGTGTGTATAAGAATTTTGTTGAGTTCACATAGAGAGTGTGGAATCCTATAGCTGATTAATACTATCATATCATTTGGTATATGTGTTGTTTTTCACCTCTTTATTTATATTTGAGATATAAATGTATATCAATGTTGGTTTGAAGTTCATACTTGGGTAATAATCTTTTATAACATATTTTATATAAGTGTTTTATCTAAGCCATTTTTAAGATAATTTCAATCAATTTTAAAATCATGGTCAAAAAAATTATTTCCATCATTTAAAAATGTATAGAATGTTTTTTTTAAATATGATTTTGAATTTCCAAAACCATTTACTTGAATGTTGAATTATTTTCTTTGGAGAATCTATATTTTGATTCTGTTATGGAATCATTGGAGGAATCTTAATGGGATTATCCCCAAACCCTACTTTTTTTCCCTTTTGGTGTTTTTATACATTCATATTCCATGTTCGGGAAACGGGAAGGGATATCTTGGAGGTGGATACAAATATTGAGCATTGGTCATGGTGAGTTGTATCATTAAGGACCTTGTGGCTATTTTCCCATTTATTTACATTGGGTTTCATGCAACTTTGTATTATGTTACAATACTCCAAGTGGAATTCCTTTTTTTTATGTATAGTGTATTAATTTTTTTCTCCCATATTTTTGGTGGAAATATTGTTCCCAATTTAATGTTATGGGACGCCAGGTTCTAGTTTCCAACTCGTGGGGATCGAGAAACCCCTTGAGGCTATTTCAGGGTTAGATCAGTTATTGGGTTAGCATGGCACCCATGCTGGTTCGTGAAAAAATTGTATCAGAGGGAGGTTATGGATCATGCCTTAATGTGAGTATGCATTTGTGAAATCATCTAGGGGATAAGGAGGTAGTTTCAATGGAGTTCCAAGCTATCTCTCACTACAATGAACATTAAGCCTCTATGGGTGGATAGGTAAAGATATTAAGTGGTATAGTTCATGTATTATCTTTATTGTGGTTTGGATAGAGTGAAATCCTTATATTTTTTATTCCTTCAGTGAGAATAATTTATCTCATTGCTCAGTTTGAGTGTTAATTAAATTTCATCCTATTGATGTCTGATATTGCATAACTAAATCCACCGGAGAAGAAAATAAAATCGGATCAAGGAGGAGGCTGATGATAAACCTTAATAAGTGAATCTAGTTTTTTATCTGAAACTAGTCGACACGAGATCATTGTTACAATAAAAAATTGTAGGGAAATTTGATTCTTCACATACACAAAATTTCAAACCATAGTTATTAGAAAGGAAGCCTCTTCACGTAGTATAAGAGTCTCTAGAGGAAGTTGTTACAGGTCCAATGACCATGATAGTTGACATTTATATACCTTCGTCTTTAGTTACTTATCTATTTTATACTAATGCATCTCACAAATTTATTTCGACCCATATTATTAATTAAAATAATATAACTATGATGCTTTTATCTTGTGTAATGGATTTTACCTCACCCCTTGGAATGAAGAGATATATGGGTCTTTGTAAAACCTTTTGATTCTTCTCTCTATCAAATGATAAACATTCTGGGAATTTTTTGGTACACGACATGAAATCTCTAGACATCATAATCAAGATAGATTGTATCATTCCTAATAAAGCCCAGATTGATTGTTATCTTCGATGGTTCAATATTACCAAAACCAGTGGCGTGTATCTTTTTATTCAAGGAGTATGACACCCATTTTTGAGAGGGGCTAGACCCTATTATTAGGAGTTGGGGAAGGCTATATTAATGTTTTCTTCTGATTTAGAGCAGTGATGTCCCTCTAGTTTTTGTCGAGTTTCCAATCATGTTTATTTTTGATTTTTCTATTTCAACACCAGTAAGATAGATGAATATTTACGTGGACTTGATTGCAGTACTCAACTAGTTTCTTTTCCCTCTTACCAAAATGGATCCAACTCAACTGAAAGAACTAATGTCCCAGTTGGATGATCCTTCTAAGAAAGCCTTTATTCACCCATGTGTGTCACCCTTGGAGGTGTCGGCTCTCTACACCATGAACGTGGATTGTTATCTGATATCTTATATTCTCAAGATGATTTTCAAGAATATAATATTTTTGATGAGTTCTTTAAGAATTAGAACATTACTTTATGGTGGGAAGACTGATTCCTAGTGGTTGTTTCCCCAAAGATGGAGTTTTGTGTTATTGGAAGCGTTATGTTGCACCGATAGTGACATTAACAGAAAAATGATGGGTTTATATAATCTCCAAGGGGTTTTCACCCAGGTATCTCTAATATATTCTATGACATGAAGCATTAGTTTTAGTGAACATGTATTCAGGAAGGATTGACCTCGGCTAGTTCAGTGATGGTTTGTGAGGCAAGGGAAGTTTGATCTTTATTTTGTGGAATAATTTGAGGTTTTTAGTTAGGTGGGGAATATTGTTTACCATTTATCAATACCACCACAAATAAATTCTACACATAATTTGTTTTCTTTATATTAGTTTAGAAAGATTTATCTGACCCATCTCATGTTCTATGTTTGGGTGATTGTGAAGTGGAACCTGTTTTATCAATGACTGAACGACCCATCATGGTTGTTGATTATAAGACCAAAGTACTTAACCGGAGGAAGATACCTTTTTTTTGTGTGATATGGAATCGTGGTTCTAATTCTCATATGACATGAGGGAGGGAGGCACTAATGAGGGAATAATGGTATTGTCTTTTAGTGGTGGAAGTTTCTTCGTAGGCTTTCTAGGGATAGATAGTTCTTATTATGGGGAGGATGTAAAATCCCATTAATGTTTCAAGAATTGATAACGACTCTTCTATTAAATTATTAATATGTTATGTTAAATGGGAATAATATTTTATCCGTGACAAGATACATTTTTTTTAAACACGTCATAGGATGTTTAAAAACCAAATTTACACTCTATAATATTCAGTTAAATGTTTTCTCAGTTAAAGACTAATTTTGCATGAGATTATGAAGACAAAAAAATCTCAGAGAAGACAAAATAAAAATATTAAATAGAATGTATTAGTGGTGAATTTTATTCAATATTTTCAAATAACATCAAAACCATGGATTGTTTGAGAAATCTAAGACCACTATTATGTATGAAATATGGTATTTACCATTGGAGGGGTATAAAATTCAATGTCACTGGAAATTTGGATGTCTTACTATGGTGATTAAGTTATTAAATAATATTTAATATATTATTTATTTAAAATAAATTAATATACCTCAAACAGTGCATCGAATGGGATATCCAACACCCCCAATGGGTCCAGAATGAGGGGTTTACCCTAGAAGGGGTATAACATTTGTAAGCATCGTACGTTAGATACCTCGCTCGAAAAAATGAAAATTTTTATATTAATTAATTAATTATTCTGTTTTTTAGAAAATAAATTATTATTATCTCTTAAATGGTTCATCTTTTGATAAATATGAGACAATAGTTGTATCCAGAATGGCATGTTTACCCTAGATAGGGTATAACGTTCTTTGTAACGAGTGTTTGTTATGTATTATTTTTAAATTCATTTATTTATAATTATCTGAAATGATTAAATTTATTATTTCAATTTAATTATTAATTTAATTAATAGAAATCAAATGTTATTTTTTTATCTATCTCCCTTAATTCGCAACCCCCATTTTTGATGACTGAATTTTTGTGAAGCTCCATTTTCAACCGTTTTCACTCAATTAATTTAACATGCATCATAAATAAGTTAATTAATTGATCCACAATCAATTTTAGATTGAATCAATAATTTAAATTATTTCTTGATGGTGGGTTTTGAGTGGATGAAACCTATACAGATTGGGGTTATTAAATTTCCAAATCAATCAGTTTTTTCATTGTTGTTAAACCAGATGAGCCTTAGTATCATCATATTTAATATTCATGTGATAGGCTATGCCAGTTGTGGTTCAGAATTTCTTCTACATGTTTGGTCTATGTTCATCCTTATTTGGGTTTGTGTTTTATTTGGTTTATTAGTTTCTTTTTATTTTAATTTAATTTATTACGCTTCCAATCATCTAAATTCAATATCTACTATGTTGTTGATCAGATTTATGCACTATCAGTTTCATTGGTTTGTATCGATGAGAATAATATAAACCATATTTTTTATTTAAAGGTGCGAAAGTAATGTCTGGTCTTATCTTTCACATTTTAAATGGATTATTTGAAATCTATTATGATAGGATAATTACATGTTATATGAGAAGATAATTATTGAAATAATTATAAACGGATAATCACATGGTTTTGTCTAATGATAATTTATAAAAATTTCATTGGATAATTGTTTTGAATTTTTATAGGAAAATTACACATCTTATTAAAAATTATTTTGAAAAACTTATTATGGGAAAATTACATGGTAATTATCATGTGACAAAGACTATCAAAATTATTATAGGACGATTATGTGTTTCTTCAGAAGAAAATTATAATAATTATAAAATAATAATTTTGATGTTATCCAAATGATATAAAATATATATCATGTAATATTTTAATCAATAACATGAAATTTTCTAAGAGAGATAAAATGTTATTTCCTGTAAAATTTTAAATGATAATTTGAAATATCCAAGGGGGAAAAAATATTTTTTTAATCTATAATTTTTAAATTATCTCGGAGAGAAAAAATATAATTGCATGTGTCAATTTATTTCCTTTTGAAATAAAATAATTGGTATATTTTCTTGGGACCGTTGAAGAATATCAACCATTGTTATATTGAAGCTTACAATAATAGGGTCATGTAGAGGTGTTTTGAACCACATAGAGTGGTTTATCATTGCCACTAATATCGATGACCTGGAGGTAGGTGTAATTGTCTTGATTAGCCAAATTGATTGTCCCTGTATTGTTTGAATTATTTAAATTGTTAATATAAATCCAATTTATAAAAATCTTCATTTGATTTAATTGATAAAAACCAGATTCCAGATAATCGAGATATTTGAAATGGTTTTGCATGTAAATTTAGAAAACCCCAATTCCATTAATTTGGGTGTGTTTGTTGGCTTATTTAAATTTTTTAATTTATATTATGGATTTTATGAAAATTATTTAAATTAAATTGTTGAGTTTAATTGTGGATAAAAATTTTTAATGATGGAATATGTTTTGAATGGATTTCAAAATGTGGAAAATCCATTAAAAAAGTTTTAATATAAACCCAGTGGTATTATCGTGTGAAAATAAAAGTTTTTGTATTAAACCAGTTTTGGTTTTAAATGGAATGGAATTGGAATTATTGAAATGGGATAATTGGATTGATCATATTTTTAAGGATTCTTAAAATAATTCTCCCATCACATAAGTGCTCATGAAATCCTTATGTAGTTAGTGAGTTATTTGAATACACTCATTGCTACATCATTGTTCGTAATCAATCTTGTCGTGGGTCACATCCTCGATGAGTTTATGTAGAGTCTCCTTTGGCCATTTTTATAAGGAAATATGTTTAGACATTTTTCGGAGTTCACGTTGAGAGTGTGGAATCATATAGATGGTTAATAATATTGTAACGTTCAGCAGATGATCATGTTTCTCACTTGTTTATTTATACTTGATATCACTAAAAAAATGACTTATACCAACATATATTTATTGACAGATAATATATCTGTTGGAAAAAATGAGCAATTCCAAAAGATATTAAGTTATATTGGTATTGATTTTATGTACCAACAAATTTTATTACCATTAATTATATCCATTTCTATTGATAATTTAATACCAACAAATCTTTTACCAACAATTAAATGTATTCCTTTATCATATCAATACTAACATTTTGATATATGTATATTATTTTTAGTGAATGTTTTAAATTATATGTATTTTAATAAAATCATTTAATCAAATGTTTTCATTGTCAAATTATATATCTTGATATATAATATATATATATCTGATATAAAACTAATGATAAATGATTATAATTTTTGAAGAATCAAATTAGATCAAATTTACACTAGTACAAACATCCAAAAATAGTAACTTATATAAAATTTCATTATATGTATATAATATAATTTTTTTATTCAGAATATATATAAATTTAAATAATTTTTCATTATATATAAATTATATATTCACTTATTATATATCATGATATTTTTTTAAAATTATACAAATAAAATGACTTCCTTAAATTAAAATTCTCGAACAACAATGATCACATAAACATTTACATTTTTATTTTCTCACTCTAATCTGGTTAATTTATTTCTGTACCACTAAATGGTGTGTGAGGCATGTAAATGAAATGTTTTGTTATTATTATTATTTATTTTTTTTAATTTTCCTCCCCCGACTTTGCCCCACCCCAACCCATCTTATTCATGTCACGCGCCCCTTCTAGTATGATCCCTGACCGCATGCCTCCCACCTTCTCCAGCCATGGCCGTCACTCCATCCAATTTCCCTTTCTGTCTCCCCAGGTTACCATTTATTCTCCTATACTCTATTATTCTCTTTTAATCTTTCTTTTCTATCTCTTCCTTGCGGTGCACACAACACATCCATATCCTAGCCCTGTTTTGGCTGTTTTATTTGATTATTCTCGATGGTTAGGATTTCTTTGACTTGATTAAGGTTCATTTTAGCCGCATCCATTGAAGGCGTTTTAGGGTAGTGAATAATCTATTAATGGGTAGTGAAAAATCTGTTCATTTTAGATTCGTGCATAATCTATTTTTTTAGACGTGTTTTTTGAAGGAGTTTTAGGAATTTTAGGGTATTTCATTATATTTTTTAGTGTAGTTCATAATCTGTTTATTTTATCTATGTTTTATCATTTTTGTTGAATCATTCTTGGCACTGAGCTTCTATAGCAGGGTAGTATCAAAATCCAGGTATCGTACCATTGTGTAGCTGACACTCCCATCATCCATGCTCTAATCAACATACCTCCAACAAAAACATTCCCTTATATTCACATCTGAATCTTTCCTATACTTTAATATCACCAGGAAAATGATTTCTGGTTGATTCTCACAAACCATAATGAAGTCAATTGGACCAATCTTTGGTCATTCCTCTTCATATTCTGATTACAAATTCACATCAGATCTCATGTCAGAAGTAGTAAGCATATGGAGAAGGATAACAGTAGTGGGAATCGACAAATGGGAATCATTATAGCCACACCATCCAAGAATATGTTGGTTAACTAGGTTTCTTTCTCTCTCTTTCCCTCTTTTTATCTATGAATTTGTAATATTTTTTCTCAAATCTAGCATGGGTCACTGACATGGGGGTATTACAACCTAGTCACAGAGGTTTGCCATCCGAGATATCTATATACCATGAAACCAAAGGTTTGCTGAAATATGTAAAAAATGAACTACCCTTTTTTCTTCCTGTTACCTTGTCAACATTGATCCACTCAGGGAGTTTTTGTTTCAGGTTCCTCCTTTATTATCCCGTTCTTGTTAACTTCATCCAAAACCTCATCAAAAGTAACATCATCTAGAAATACATTAACATAAATTTGTGTGTTTCATTTTAATTCAAACCAATTGTCAGGAGACAATAAGTTTCTAGTTATATTCATACAATTTGGAATCATCCTTCAATATTTTCTTTGTAACTCTATCCTTGATGCTTATGTTTTTTCATTGCAAATGGATTCTCAGCTATTGAATTAAGTTTCATTCTCAATTGAAAGAAGTATCATTATAAATTGAATAAACCTTTTTAGGATTATGGGATTTAATGAAGTGTTTCTAGAATATATTATTTTGAGTTATGTGTCACTATTAATTGAAATTAGTGTCAGTATCAATGGTTTTTTTAATGAGATAGATAATATTTTTTTTATTTTTACATAATTTTTTGTTGTTTTTTGTTGTTGTGGTCACTTGTATTTTTTTTGCTTCTAGTAATTTTTTTGTAGTTATCACTGGTTATTTTTATATGCCCTTGGTTGGTCCCTGGTTGGATGTGGTCATTGGTTGGTCAATGGATGGATAATCCACTGGTTTTTGTGGTCTCTTGTTAGATAATATTATGTTGGTTGTTTCCATTGGTTAAAAGGGATCATATATTGATAGAAAAATAAAAGAAACAAAAAACAAATCAACTAGGACCATTTTATGTCTATAAACATCTGGAATTTGGAGGTTGGGGTAGGTGATATTCTCTAGGAAAGTCCTTGAACAAATTTTTCTTTAACAAAAATTGAGTTTTTATCAGTTGAATTGAAAAAACCAATTAAACTGCTCTCTGAAATTTATGGAACATGTTTGAAACTGTGATCAAGCGAATACTCATAGTGGTGTTGTTTTCATTGGTCATATGATCCTATTGTTTTGATGGATGATGTTTTTATAGAATGATTTATCATTTTTATATCATGCATTTAAATGAAGACTATTTGCTAATTATTGTGTTTGTGTGATCAGAAGTTTTCTTGATGGTGCAAGTCAATAGTGGATGGGTGGGGCTTGTTGTCAATGTTGGGACATGTGCCACTTAAAACATAGAACGGTGGTCTACTAAAATCATATAGATGATGGTGAAGTTGTCCATGTTCATAACGATTACTGTAAAAACCTTATGGAACCACTCGCTACCATGTATGTTTACCTTCTCCAGCCACCCCTTCAGTTCACCGATGTCTTTTTCTCTCGGTCGTTTCTGCATGTCATTAAATTTGTAGGAGTTATTTATTTTTATGATCATTTTCTTCCAATAAACAAAATATTTATGAAACGAGGTAAAATTTAAATTTTGGGTAAAAAGTGAATGAATTTGGTTGTGAAGAGCTCGTTGGAGGATACAAATTGATATTTCTATAATTGTTTCCCAATATCTGGCTCTAAATGTTGAGTGAATGCCTCTTGTACATTTCATCTTTCATAGATTAATGCACTTCCTTACTCATCATAAAAATGATGAACCCCTTCTAAAAAGTTGTAACAGTGGATTTAATTTAATCCAATTATCACTAACGCACTGGTTATATTGATAAGAAGACAACTCTTTACACTTTAAATTTAATTGCTACACTTAGCCATTGATTTTGAACAGGGAAGGAGTCCCATGATGATAAATGGGAACTTTTTTGGAAATAAAGATTTAAAAAATACCCTATAAAGCCTAATTCTATGTACAAGTGTCATTTTAGATGCACTAAAATGTTTTTATTCTATGGATTATTGTAAAATATACAATCCACATAAAACTTTTACACCTTAATTTGGAAGAATTGAATGTTTTACATATGAGTACAGCCCCAATTTTATAAAACCCATGTACATAGTCTCACATTTTTCATGGATTGAAATCATGGCATGTTACAAAGCTATGGCCTGTACAGAACTATACATTATGGCCTGCATAGAACTATATATCATGGTGGGTATAGAACTATACATCATGGAATGTACAGAACTATACATGGATTCTCACTAAGACATGTCCTATAAATAACTATTATGGGTTGTCACTAATCATGGGTTGGGTAGTTTCCTGTCATGGCTTGTCACTAAGCCAATTTGGTACAACCCATGAACATGTACAAGATCTATCATGGCTTGTCACTATGCCATTTGCAGCATTTTCAGAACTATAATGGAATGTCACTAATACAATTCTATATAATCCATGTACATAATGTACAAATCTATCATGTCTTGTTACTAAGCTAGGGTGTGTTTATAAATATAATGCCTAGTCACTAAGCCATGGCCTGTACAGAACTATACATCATGGCCTATCATAGGGTCCTTATTGTTCTGCACATTTTGTAACATTACTCATGGCCATTTTTTCAATTATGTACATGCCATGTTTTCAAGTACTCATGGCTTGAACACATAGCCTATACAATTATATACAATTAAAAACATGCATGTACACCATGTCCTATACAGCCTGTGTGATCAAGCCCAGTGTACAATTCATCACTAACCCATGATTCATAGTACTCAACTTCCAATTTTTCTAGAACTCATTTAATCATATCTAATATACCACAATTTCAATGCATTGAACATATTTATAGAATAGGAATTCAAACCAATGATCTGTTATTTATAGTGTTTCCAAGATTATTCTAACTTGGGATAATACCCATGTTTCTACAATGGTGTTGGGGACACATGAATATATTTCTCATCAGTATGCATGGGATGGGTAGTTCCCTACCAAATCAGATGGAACATATTTGGTTTCATGTTCTTGGAGATGATTACTGGAAGGTAGGTTTTTAATACTGTTAAAACCACTAACTAGAAGAATATGATATAATAAGTACTTTCAAAAAGTTACTATTTCAAATCGAATTACATGTGTACAATTTTTATAAATAAAAGGCTATCGTTGAATGACAATTTCCTTATTGTATAGGTACTACCGTTGTTGAAAGAAAAAAGAAGTTCACCTATACGTTTTTTGAAAGGGAAATGGTGGTTAACCATAATGGGTGATCCATTTCATGAAAAGAAGTATCCAATGAATGGTCTCTACCCAGCTCTTACAGTTAGATTGATGGGTCTAAATTAATGAAGGTAAAGAAAGGGATATATTTCTTAGTCTATTTATTTTCCTCCAATTTTTATGTTATGAAATTTGAAGCTATTGTGTTGATTGAAATTGTTATGTTTTTTTGGATCCCAAGTCCCTGAATGAGAGGGTACAAGCTATAGACCTTTTCTAGGATTTATAGGAAGATATTTGGGAAGGAGCTATCATTTGGATACCTTATTAATGAGGCTCGACTCAACCTCCCTTTATTTAATTATTATGAATGTTGTTGTGTTTTTAAAACAATTAAATACTTTTTTTCTTTACTTTCATTTGGTAGGACCTACCTTGAGTGATTTAGAATTCTTTCTACATGATTACATTTAGTGTTTGGTTTTTTCCATATGGTCACAATTTTGGTACTTGTGTTTTGATTAATTTGAAATTAGATATAAGACAATATTTATAGACTGTTTAGATGAATAGGAAGAGTTAAAATGAACCATGGAAAATACATGTATTAATATCCTATGTTTTTAAAAAGTTCTTTGAGAACACATCTAGTAAGAAAATGTTACTTCTCATGTTAGCAGTCCAACATACTCTAGCAAATGAGGCATTAGTTGTTTAGGAATATAACTCCAATATTTTACAATCATAAAAAGATTTTGATTGTGTTAACTTTGGTTATTACTTAGCATGTTTATATTTAAATGGGAATGTTTTATTCATTTTTGTTCTATTATCTAATGTTTTATTCATACTTTACACAAGGCTAATGGTTTTTTTCTATTCCTTGTTACATGGCTCGCTGAAAAGGATGGGATTCTCACTTGCATGGATGAGTCATTGGTGCTCATTGGCATGGATGAACCGATGATGAAGCTATGGATTGGCTGGTGTTGGAACCAACATTCTAGCATGAATGAGCTGCGGTAGTGCTAGCCTGGAATGGATGAGTCATTGGTGGTACTCATTGGTCGTTGGTGCATGATTTGGTTCGTTGGCATGGATGGGTTGCTACTGCGAAGGCATGAATGGGTCGGGTGGTCTCAACATTGTGTGGGTGGGGCGTGATGAATCTTATTGTATTAAATTTCATTATTAATATTATTATTTTTTTCTAATATTGAACATGTGTTAAAATCTCCGGTTTAATAATTAATGTAGATATATTATATATAATAAATTAATTTAAAAATTCAATATGAAATTTTAATTAATTTTTATTCAACTGTAATTTATAAACATATATTATATATTGGTAATATTATTACCAACAGATAAAATTTTCATTAATATTTTTTGAGAAACCCTTTAACAAAAATATATATTATCTGTTGCTATTATTATAATTGTAACAGACCAATTTAGTCTATCAAAAAAACATTTTTAAAAATAGTTTTTACCAGTAGTTTAGTGACAGGGGCATATATGTTGGAAAAACGTTTTACCAACAGAAAATGTACTTTTACCAACAGAAATTCCCCTGTTAGAAAAAATGATATATTTTGTAGTGTATATAAATATATTCCAATGTTTTTTAAACTACATTCATTCATTCTAAAATTATATAAATTATTTTATATAAGTGTTTTAGATATGCCGTTGTTTTATAAATATTCAATCATTTTCAAAATCATGACTTAAAACATTTATTTCCATCATTTGAAAATATATATCAAGTTTTGTTTAAATATGATATTGAATTTCTAATTTCACTTATTTGAAAATTGAAATCTTTTCATTGGATATTCTATATTGGCATATATTATCGAATCTTTGGTGGGACCCTACCAAGCTTCGCCTCACACCATAATTTTTCCTTTGGGTGTTTCTAGACTTTCTTCTTCCAGGTTCGAGTGAAGGGAAGGGATCTCTTGGAGGAGGATTCAGATGTTGGGGATTGGTCTTGGTGATTTGTTTTTTTAGGGACCATGGGGCTATTTCCCCATTTTTTTACATTGTATTTTATCTCTCTTTGTATTTTGGTAGATTAATCATACTGATGTTTCTTTTATTATGCATACTATCGTGATTCATTTATTCCATATTGTTGGTGGAAAAATCATTCCCACTTGCATGTTGTGTGATGTCACGTGCTAGTCACCAACTCATGAGGATTGGGAATCACCTTCAGGCTATGTCAGGGTCAGCTCTATTATGGAGTTACTAGGGTACCTAGGCTGGTTTGTGAAAGTAATAACTTTAGTAATGTTTTTTATTACCACAGTTGAGGGTAAATCGAGTAATTATAGGTAAAAATAATGTTGTTAATATTATTAAATAATACTAAAACTTATTCCAATTTCATTTTATGAGTTTTTGTCTACATAAATATTCCTTAGGACAATTTTATTTCCACTTTTATCCAATTGGATGACATTAGAACTTTTATATTATTATCTTCAAAGGGAAGATAATTTTGGTGACTTTGTTTTTCAACAAGATAAATATTTTTAATACGATGTTGCTTAAAGGATATATTCAGAAATAAATCTAATTTATAAATATGAATATTTTTATACATAATGTTAATTTATTTATAATTTTTAGGATTGGAATGACTAAATTAAATGATGACTCGATGATGATACATGAATTGTTTAATTAATGAAAGAATTAGCTAAATGATATTATAGATATTAAAATACATATAATTTAAAGAATTAATTCCATAAAACTATTTTTTGGATGAATTTTATATTCTTGGGATAAGTTAGATTATTTTCTCAGAAGACACAATATTTTGTTTTATTTCCAAAATGACATGTAATGAATATTATCAATGTTGAAATTATTGATAATTTAAAATAAATAAAATTTTATTAAATTTTATTATCATTATTAAATTATAAAAATCGGAAAACTAATTGATATACATTAGAGAACATCATAAATGACTCTTTAATATATTTTTTCATTTAATATTTTATATATTGTCCCATAAGTAGTAAAATTAAATGTATTCACAGTAATAGTTATAAAGATTAATTAAGTGTTAATGGAAAAAGATATCGGTACCAATATGTTCTAAAAATGTATAAATATTAATGGATTATATAATTTAAAGATATAAACATATTATATAGTACATAACTCCATTTGGAACTATTTTTAATTAACTAATAATTTATATTAATTTACTATTTTTAGATGTTCCAAGAGTTTCCATCCCCTCCCTTATAAAAGGGAACCTCTCCATCTCATTAATTCACATGTCAAAATCCATTTCCTTGGAAAAAATATTCCCATGTATCATAAAAATTTTCATTCCTTAATCTGTGAGTCCTTACATATGTAAAAAATCCAATATGAGCGGTACTTTTGTTCATATCAGAAGAAGATAGAAAAGGATGAGGAAATAATCATGAAGTAATGTTTTTATATTAAATCTTACATTAAATTATTAAATGTTTTAAATTAATTTTTATATAATATCCCCAATATAAAAAATATACTGGCATGTTATTATATTATGTTTTAAACTTACACTAACACACCCTTCCAACTAATGGGTAAAAAACATGTCGTTCTTGTGTACAACGAACTACTACCTCATAAAAAGATTTTCATTGTATCCCCTACCAAATATTATGGATAGGAATTATTATTTAAAATCTATTTTTATATGAAATTTTTGATTTAATTATACTTATTTAATGATAATATCATATCTACATTTTTACCATCTAAAAGTCTGGTAAAATGATAATGTAGGTGTGTGTATGTATGGCTTACCATTTCAAAAACATTACGTTATTAATTATTCAGATATATTTCATGTATTGTAATAAATATAAAATTTTATTAATATATATGGATTATATTACATAAAAATTATTCTATAATGATAATATATATTATAAATTCCTTTATTTTAACCTGGAATGAAATTAGAAACAACTTTCATGTGTACGTATGACCTACCGTCCCAAAAAATGTTTTATTTCAATTCATATGTCTATCTTTTATTGTTTATAAAAATTTTATAATGAATATATAATATATATAAGTAATTTTTTACATTATTTAATTTATTAAATAAATATTTATGTTAGAGGGCTAGGAATGAAAAGTTAAAACTTGTATGATAAACAAAGCGATTTTTACCCGAAGCATTGCTTTAACATGGAACTGTGAATATGTGTGTAATATAAAATTATAAGTAAATGATTTATGGTATTACATAAATAAATTCATTCCCATTATATATTGATAATAAATATAATTATTTTATATAGGTTGTTTTAATGTTTTTAAAATAAGTCATTACTAATGGTAAGTGATTTTCATTACACTTTCTTTCCAGGAGATACATGCCTTATTCACCACTCAATTTTTTTAGGGTGTATATACTAACATATTATATGCTATATAATTAATTTATTTCATTTAATGGTAATAATTTCTTAATTTACTTTTTTATGGGTTTCATGATTCTAATGTTACTCATGTAGTCATAGATATATGTCTCACTTTTATTCCTATGGGACACATGCCTTATACACAACTAGTTTCATCTATGGGGTGTATAAAAATCCAATGAATTTATTTTATGAGTCTTTTAAATAATATTATAGTTATTTTTAAATCATTTCGATGATATATCTTTCAAATTATTTACAGATCAAAAGGTACCAAATCTGTAGGATAATTGTTTCTCAAATTTCTTTCTTTGAGACACATGTTACATTACGAACCTATATTCTTTCAGGAGGTCTATATACTTATATTTTACATGTTTTTAAATGAATCTATTTATTTTGATGATATTTTATGTGTCACAACCCGTCCTCGGGGCCCGTGCCGTGACTACCCCAAGCCCGCCTTCCATAGGCCAGGGGCTGGCGACTAGCACCAAGGCGTAAAATCCCAGTAAACAGGGAAGGCATTGCCTTTATAAGTAACAACCACACAGAGTCAGCAAGCGGAAAGTAAAGTGCAGAAAAGTAAAGGGGCCGGAAATACAAGCCCAACTGTAAAGTACAACAACTGAAGAAAAGACGGCGGCCTCGTGTCGTCCACTGGCAATCCCACCTGAAGGGTGGGTACAGATAGCCTCCAGGCTCCTCGGGTCCCACGTCCGCTCCGAGCACGTCCCGCCCAGTGGTCCACCTCCAGGTACCGTCCTGCTCCACGCCCCAACCGTGATCAGCGCTGTCCGTCGTCTGCAACCAACACAACAAGGTGCGGGCATAGCCCGTGCAGGGGTGAGTACAACTACTCAGTAAGGACCCCGAGACCCCCGAAGGTCTCCCGAAATCCACAAAGGATATAGCACAAAAGAAAGATGCAATCACGAAGTAACATCTGACTCGACTTAGGTATATGCCCATACATATACCTAAGTCCCCAATTCTAGCTCTACTCACGAGCTCAAGAACAACTCAATCCACAAAGGAAAGCAAGACTCAAATCCACAAGGAGAGTAAACAGTAAATCCACAAAGGATAATTCAACACAATCCACAAAGGAGAGTAACATAAGATTTCAGCTCAACCAGGTATACTTTTTCAGATGACGTCAAAGACGATCACTGATCCGTCTCAGTCGTCGGACCCACGAAGGATCGATAGGTACTAACCCCCGCAAAAAGACCCACGTAGGATCGGGCTCACACAGAACCTGTAGGCAGTGGCTCACACAGAACCGGTAGTAAGGACCCACGGAGGATCGGGCTCACTCAGAACCTGTAGGCACTGATCCACACGGGATCGCTGAGTGCAGTAGTCGACGCAGTCCACTGAGGATCTCTGCACAGTCGTCGCCGCAGTCCACGAAGGATCTCTGCTCTGCCATCGTCGCAGTCCACGGAGGATCTCTGCTCTGTCGTCGTCGCAGTCCACGGAGGATCTCTGCTCTGTCGTCGAAGTCACAGCCAGCGCTAGGGTTCCCGCACAAAGCGAGCTCGTTTAGGAGGGTCCGCTCCACGAGCCGAGGGGCTGATACATCAACTGACACGTAGTCCGAAGTTGATGTATCCAAAAGTTCCGTATCGACAACAGGATCTCAACGCAACAGACGGCGCGTCAATCGGACGCCCGGTCTGAGAGTTATTGGCATTTTCGTCCCAGGGGCCCGGTTGGTTTTTAGGGCAAAACCAACCCGACCGTACTCCGCCTGTATCCGATCCTCGGGCGGAGTATGCCAAAAGTTCCGTCTCACTTAGAGGAAACTACCACAGCTGACGGTACGTCGTTCGGACGTCCGTAGCTCAAGTTATGAGCGTTTCCGCTCCGAGGGCCCGGTTGGCTTCGTGTACGAGCCAACCCGGCCGAACCCAAAGTCTTCCGAAACCTTGAGTATAATATACCGAAACGACCGTCTCGATCCAAGGATCGCGTAGCCGCTGACGGTTCGTCAATCGGAGGTCCCAGGCCCAAGATATGGGCGAAAGACCGAAGAGGGCCCGAAACGAGGGTACTGGGCCCGGGGCGACCCGGCCCGAACCCCCCCTGGGGTCGGCCGAACCGGGTCGGCCCGAACCGGGCCGGCCCGAACCGGCCCGAACCGGCTCGGCCGGGTCCGGTCCGGCCTGGGCGCGGCCCGGCCGACCGGACCGGCCGGCTCGGCTTCGGCCGAGCGGCCGAGCAGGCCGCCGCCGCGGGTTTGACCCGCGGCATTTGAAGAAACGCGGCCCCCGCGGGGGGCCGCCTGTCACGCGGACGCGGCCGGGCCGCCGCGTCCGTCCCGGTTCCGCGCGGCCGCGGAACCGGCCGCCGCCGCCGCCGCGGCTTCAGCCGCGGCGGGAGATTTCCACGGCGGCGCGCCTGGCGCCGCCGCCTCCGGTCGCCGGCGCCGCCGCGCCGGCGACCCGCGCCGCCGCCTCCTTCCGCGGGCCGCCGGAGATGCTCCGGTGGCCCGATTTGCCTCCCGTCTGCGCCGTTGCCCCTCCCGGATGCCGACCTTCACTGCGGGATCAACGGATCGCCCCTGCCGCGCGGTTCGTCGTCGTCCGCCATATTCGCACAACAAAATAGATCGGCGGAGGGTTGCCGGGTCTTGTTCGTTAGACCCGCACCCTCCGCGTTAGCCATAAACGTCACCGGGAGGGAAAAATAATAATCAACAACAATTTTAAATAAATTAAAATTGTTGGTGTTCGCGTTCTTTTACCTCAAAAGAATAAAGACGGGGAATAAAAGAATTCCAACAACCCTTACCTTGTCGTCGTCGTCGGACGAGGGGTCGTCGCGGAATCGCTCGTCGCGGAGGAAGGAGATTGTCGCGTCGTCGCGGTAACCGGCGTCGCGTCGCCAATCTCCGGATCAAGAACAAACGGATTTAATTAATTAAATCCGTTGTTATTGAAATATAAAAAGGAGAGAATTAGAAGATTCGATTCTCACCTTTGTTGTCGAACGAGGATCGGCCGCGGAAGAAAGACGTCGCCGAAGAACGTCGCGGGGTTGCTCGTTGACGTCGCGGATCGTGCGTCGTCGGATTCCGGTTCCGGCGTTCTTCGCGTTCCTCGCGTTCTTCGCGTTCTTCGCGTTCTTCGCGTTCTTCGCGGAGAGGGTGGAGGAACGAAGATTCTCTCAAATCCTTTCCAAGGATTTTTAGGTTGGTCTTATTTTATAAACATGCCAACACGTAACCGGTTAAGAAACGATCCATCAATTCGTTGAATTAATTCAACGAAAGAAACGACCCATTTAATTCACGAAAGAAACAGCCCATTTAATTCACGAAATAAACCGCCCAATTAAATGGTCTGTTAAGAATTAAAGAAAACGCGTCGGTTGACTTTTCAGTTACTTTGACGGGTTTTCGCGGGTGCGTTACTTAGCGAAAGAAACGGCGGGGCTCGTGCGGGCCCTGCCTCACAAATATCCTACCAAGGGGTAGGATATTTCTGGATAGCATCCTATCCAGTTCAACTCAGTTCAAGCCGCCTTTAAGTGGCTTCCAAGCAGCTTAAGTGAAATAAAATAAAGCTGTCGCACAAACTTTATTTTATTTCTAACTTAAAAGCCGCAAAATTTAAAAACCACGCCTGAGCAAACGCAACTCCGGAAGAGGCGTTTCTAAGCAAATACCGGCGCTGCGATTTCATCGGTGCCCTCAGAATTCGATTCCGGGCACCGGTTCAAAAGATAGAAAAACCCGCTCGCCCGTTCACTGAACGTACCCGAGCCAAACTTCGGAAATTGATTCCGGGCACACCGGGCCTCGGAATCAGGTGCCGTCTGAAGCTGCGCTCTTGTAAAATTCCAAAGAAAATTAAGAAAAAAATTTCCTTGAAATTTGCGGGTCTTTACATTACTCCCACCTCAGGGCTTTACGTCCCCGTAAAGATACATCAAAACCTAGGGGAACAAATGGGGGTACTGAGCACGCATCTGAGCCTCCCGCTCCCAAGTGCTCTCCTGGAGGTTCCCGTGATGCCATCTGATGCGCACAAGAGGAATCGACCGCCCACGTAGGACCCGCTCCTGTCGATCCTCGATCTCCACTGGGACCTCCGCAAAAGTCGTCCCATCGTCCACGTCCAGCTCCCCAAAGTCGATGATGTGCGTCGGGTCGTGCACGTATCTCCTCAGCTGAGACACGTGGAAGACGTCGTGCACCCGGTGCAACTGAGGTGGTAGAGCCAGGCGATAAGCCACCTCTCCTATCCTGCTGAGGACCTGGAAAGGCCCGATGAAGCGTGGAGACAACTTGCCGCCTCGGCCAAATCTCCGTAAACCACGTCGAGGTGAGACACGCAAGAAGACGTGGTCGCCGTCCTCGAACTCTAGTGGCCTCCGCCTCCTGTCAGCATATGACTTCTGCCGGCTCTGAGCTGTCCTCATCCTCTCCTGGATGATCTGGACCTTCTCTGTCGTGGCTCGGACCATCTCTGGTCCCACGAGTGCTGACTCCCCAGGGTCTGTCCAGCACAACGGTGATCTGCAGGGTCTGCCGTACAACGCCTCGTATGGTGCCATCCCGATGGTGGAGTGGTAGCTGTTGTTGTACGCGAACTCCACCAAGGGTAGGTGGTCCTCCCAGCTGCGACCAAAGTCGAGAACACATGCACGGAGCATGTCCTCGAGTGTCTGTATGGTCCTCTCCGTCTGACCATCCGTCTGAGGGTGGAAGGCTGTGCTCAGATGGAGCCGCGTCCCGAACGCCTCCTGCAACCCCTTCCAAAGCCGGGAAGTGAAACGAGCATCTCGATCGGAGACGATAGATGATGGCACACCGTGAAGCCGTACGATCTCCTGGACGTAAAGACGTCCCAAGCTCTCCACTGAGCCCTGCTCTCTGATGGGTAAGAAGTGTGCCGACTTGGTGAGTCGGTCGACAATCACCCAAATGGAGTCGTGACCTCTGGAAGTACGTGGAAGTCCAGTCACGAAGTCCATAGATATGCTATCCCACTTCCACTCCGGGACCTCCAAGGGCTGTACCAAGCCTGCTGGTACCTGATGCTCTGCCTTCACCTGCTGGCAGGTGAGGCATCGTGAAACGAACTCAGCCACAGCTTTCTTCATGCCCGGCCACCAGTGCTGTCGTCTGAGATCCTGGTACATCTTCGCCACTCCGGGATGTACCGCCAAGGGAGAAGTGTGAAACTCTCTCAGCACCTCCTCTCGTAAAGCGACTGGTACGAAGGTACGTCCTCTGAAAAGGATGTCGTGCTCTGCTCCAAGGGAGAAACCATCAGGCGCCTGACCTGAGGATATCAGTGCACGCCGGGTCTCACAGTCAGCGTCCCCACGCTGAGCCTCTCTGACCCGCTGTAGAAGTGGAGGAGAGACTGTGAGAGACTGAAGAAAGGCTGCTCCGTCTCTATCCACGAAGGATATCTGTAAGGAGGCTAGCTGCTCCGTCGCCTCCTCAAGTAGCTGAATGCCCGTCCTCCTGCTGAGGGCATCGGCTACCACGTTCCCCTTCCCAGGAGTATAGACTATCTCAAAGTCATAGTCCTGGAGGAACTCAAGCCATCTCCGCTGTCTCAGGTTCAGGTCCTTCTGAGAGAAGATATACCTGAGACTCTGGTGGTCAGAAAAGACTGTGAAGCGCTCGCCCATCAGATAGTGCCGCCAAGTCTTCAGAGCGAAGACCACTGCTGCTAACTCCAGGTCATGAGTGGCGTAGTTCTGCTCATGCGGCCTCAACTGACGTGATCCGTAGGCGATCACGGCCCGCTCCTGCATCAGGACACACCCGAGTCCAGTCCCTGATGCATCGCAGTAAACTACGTATCCCACTCCCTCCTCAGGCAACCTCAAGATAGGTGCGCTGGTCAATCTCTGTCTCAGCTCCTGGAAGCTCTGCTGACATCTGTCTGACCACACGAAGGGTTTCCCCTTCTTCGTCAACGCTGAGAGTGGTGCCGCAACTCTGGAGAAGTCTGGCACGAATCTCCGATAGTATCCGGCTAGGCCCAAGAAGCTCCGCACCTCCGTCACGCTCTTGGGTGGCTCCCAAGCTAGTACTGCCTCGATCTTCGCGGGATCCACTGCAACTCCCGCCTCAGAAATGACGTGCCCCAAGAAATGGACCTCACGTAACCAGAACTGGCACTTTGAGAGCTTGCCATAAAGCTGGTGCTCTCGGAGTGTGTCTAGCACAACTCGCAGGTGGTAGGCATGCTCCTCCTCAGTCGTCGAGTATACCAAAATGTCGTCAATGAAGACAACGACAAATCGGTCGAGGTATGGCTGGAAGATCCTGTTCATGAGGCTCATGAACACTGCTGGAGCATTGGTTACGCCGAACGGCATAACCAAGAACTCATAATGGCCATACCGGCACCTGAAGGCCGTCTTCTGTACGTCCTCGTCTCGAACTCTGAGCTGATGATAGCCTGACCGGAGGTCTATCTTCGAGAACCACTGCGCTCCCTTGAGCTGATCGAAGAGGTCATCAATCCGTGGCAGCGGATACTTGTTCCTCACCGTCACCTGATTCAGGCGACGATAGTCGACACATAGTCGCAAGCTCCCGTCCGCCTTCTTGGCGAACAAAATCGGGGAAGCCCAGGGTGAAACACTGGGTCGGATAAACCCCTTGCTCTGCAAGTCCTCCAACTGTACCCGCAGCTCTCGAAGCTCGGCGGGGGCCATCCGATATGCTGGAGTAGATATCGGGGCTGTCCCGGGGTACAAGTCGATGTAAAAGTCTACCTCTCTACGAGGAGGTAGCCCTGGAACGTCGTCGGGAAAGACGTCCACGTACTGGTCCACCACTGCAGGAAAAGTCGGACTCCGCACGTCCACTGCTCCTAGGATGAGGCTAGCCAACTGATGAGAGATAGGCTGCACTCTCCTCCTCGGAAGTCCATCCTGTGCTGCAAAGGTTCCCTTCTCGCCGGTGAAGGTAAACCTGCTCCCGTCGGTACGAACACATCGCACCTTGCGCCTAAAACAGTCAATCTGGGCATGAACCGTGGATAGCCAATCCATGCCCAAGATGACGTCGTAAGGCCTCGACGCCGCTACAAGGAGATCCCAGCCGAAGCTCTCGCCTCCTAGAGTAAGCTCACACTGCCGGCACCAGTGCGTAATCGTCGAGTCTGCTCCCGTAGGAGTCTCTAGCCGTAAGGATCGAGCCAACGGCTCAGTCGGAATCTCCGAGCTCCGAACAAGGGCAGAGGCTATGAAAGAGTGACTCGCTCCTGTGTCTATAAGTACTGCAGCAAGGGTGGAATAGACACAGATCGTACCTCGAATCATCTCTGGCATGTCGGGGTCGTAGGCCTCCACTGCCTGGAGCTGGGCCTGTCCCTGCCCGCCAGCTCCCTGTGGTCGAGGTGGCCCTCCTGGTGGTGGTGGGGGTAGAGCCTGGAAGCGTCGCCCACCACCCGCTGCTCGGCCAGCTCCTCTGCCTCGTCCGCCTCCTCCCTGCGGACCGCCACGGTCGACCCTCTGCCTCTGCCTGGGTGGCCCCTCCACCGTCTGCTGCTCCTCTGGTCGGCGAGTCGGGCAGTCACGAGCCATGTGACCCTGCCCACCGCAAGAGTAGCACAGCCTGCCTCTCGAAAGGCTGGCACTCCGCTGTGTGCCTCGTACTGCTGAGCCGGTGTCCTGAGGCCGTCTGCGTGGGGGTCTGGTCTGCCTGGACCCGTGAGTCATCCGTCGGCTACCAGCTGCCGAAGACTCAGCTACCTGCCGCCCTGCGCTAGGTCTCGCCGCTGAAGAAGGCTCTGCCAGGAAGCTCTCGATCAGGAGGGCTCGCTCCAGCACTCCCGCCTGGGTCGGAATGCTGAGGGAGATCAGCGACGCCCGAATCTCCTGTCGCAAGCCCTGCTCGAAGGTCCGGGCCCGGAAGAAGGGGGTCCCGTACCATGTCGGTCGAGTAGCGAGATAGGTCCGTGAACCTCGCCGCGTACTGAGCGACCGACATGCTGCCCTGGCGCAGCTGGAGAAGCTCCTGGATGCGCACCGCTCGGAGGGTGGCCGGGACGAACTCAGAGCGGAAGAGGCTCTCGAAGTCCGCCCAGAGCAGGGATGCCTCATCGTGAACCTGGAGCATCAGGCTCCACCATCGTCCTGCCGCCGCCTGCAGGAGGCTCGCTGCGAGAATCACCATGAGATCCGCTGGTGTCCTCACTAGCCGAAAGATCCGTACCACCGCCTCTAGCCAGTCCTCGGCGGCCTGGGGGTCCGCCTCACCGCGAAACCTGGGCGGTCGCTGGCCCTGAAACTCGTGCAGTGCCCTGAGGCGACGTGCATCGTCGGCGTCTGGTACTGGAAGCATCGGTGGCTCAGCGGGTAAGGCTACCGCCGGTGCCACCGCTGGCAAAGGGCCCTGCACCGAGGCCTCGTCGCTCGGTGGGCTGCCGTCGCGCCCTACACTCGGAACCCTAGCTGGCAATCGTCGCGGGGCCATCCTGAAAAGGGGAACAAGAGCACCACAGTCAGAACAGTATACCTGGTGAGCTGGCACAAGTAATCACAAGGAAAACTTGAGACTTTCATAAAGCAGATCAGTATACCCGGTGAGCTGACACAAGAAATCACAGAGAAGACTTGAAACACACATGCAATCAATGTTTTCATGCATTAAGTCGGAAATCAGGAGTCAGGGTCCTGGTGTATGGATACGTCGGCCGCCGCACCAACACTGGGCTCCCTGAACTGATAACCACACTCAATACACTAAACACTATTGCTTCATATAGAAAGAAAGGACGATCAGAGTTTGCGGTAGAACCGACCACCTCTGATACCAATTTGTCACAACCCGTCCTCGGGGCCCGTGCCGTGACTACCCCAAGCCCGCCTTCCATAGGCCAGGGGCTGGCGACTAGCACCAAGGCGTAAAATCCCAGTAAACAGGGAAGGCATTGCCTTTATAAGTAACAACCACACAGAGTCAGCAAGCGGAAAGTAAAGTGCAGAAAAGTAAAGGGGCCGGAAATACAAGCCCAACTGTAAAGTACAACAACTGAAGAAAAGACGGCGGCCTCGTGTCGTCCACTGGCAATCCCACCTGAAGGGTGGGTACAGATAGCCTCCAGGCTCCTCGGGTCCCACGTCCGCTCCGAGCACGTCCCGCCCAGTGGTCCACCTCCAGGTACCGTCCTGCTCCACGCCCCAACCGTGATCAGCGCTGTCCGTCGTCTGCAACCAACACAACAAGGTGCGGGCATAGCCCGTGCAGGGGTGAGTACAACTACTCAGTAAGGACCCCGAGACCCCCGAAGGTCTCCCGAAATCCACAAAGGATATAGCACAAAAGAAAGATGCAATCACGAAGTAACATCTGACTCGACTTAGGTATATGCCCATACATATACCTAAGTCCCCAATTCTAGCTCTACTCACGAGCTCAAGAACAACTCAATCCACAAAGGAAAGCAAGACTCAAATCCACAAGGAGAGTAAACAGTAAATCCACAAAGGATAATTCAACACAATCCACAAAGGAGAGTAACATAAGATTTCAGCTCAACCAGGTATACTTTTTCAGATGACGTCAAAGACGATCACTGATCCGTCTCAGTCGTCGGACCCACGAAGGATCGATAGGTACTAACCCCCGCAAAAAGACCCACGTAGGATCGGGCTCACACAGAACCTGTAGGCAGTGGCTCACACAGAACCGGTAGTAAGGACCCACGGAGGATCGGGCTCACTCAGAACCTGTAGGCACTGATCCACACGGGATCGCTGAGTGCAGTAGTCGACGCAGTCCACTGAGGATCTCTGCACAGTCGTCGCCGCAGTCCACGAAGGATCTCTGCTCTGCCATCGTCGCAGTCCACGGAGGATCTCTGCTCTGTCGTCGTCGCAGTCCACGGAGGATCTCTGCTCTGTCGTCGAAGTCACAGCCAGCGCTAGGGTTCCCGCACAAAGCGAGCTCGTTTAGGAGGGTCCGCTCCACGAGCCGAGGGGCTGATACATCAACTGACACGTAGTCCGAAGTTGATGTATCCAAAAGTTCCGTATCGACAACAGGATCTCAACGCAACAGACGGCGCGTCAATCGGACGCCCGGTCTGAGAGTTATTGGCATTTTCGTCCCAGGGGCCCGGTTGGTTTTTAGGGCAAAACCAACCCGACCGTACTCCGCCTGTATCCGATCCTCGGGCGGAGTATGCCAAAAGTTCCGTCTCACTTAGAGGAAACTACCACAGCTGACGGTACGTCGTTCGGACGTCCGTAGCTCAAGTTATGAGCGTTTCCGCTCCGAGGGCCCGGTTGGCTTCGTGTACGAGCCAACCCGGCCGAACCCAAAGTCTTCCGAAACCTTGAGTATAATATACCGAAACGACCGTCTCGATCCAAGGATCGCGTAGCCGCTGACGGTTCGTCAATCGGAGGTCCCAGGCCCAAGATATGGGCGAAAGACCGAAGAGGGCCCGAAACGAGGGTACTGGGCCCGGGGCGACCCGGCCCGAACCCCCCCTGGGGTCGGCCGAACCGGGTCGGCCCGAACCGGGCCGGCCCGAACCGGCCCGAACCGGCTCGGCCGGGTCCGGTCCGGCCTGGGCGCGGCCCGGCCGACCGGACCGGCCGGCTCGGCTTCGGCCGAGCGGCCGAGCAGGCCGCCGCCGCGGGTTTGACCCGCGGCATTTGAAGAAACGCGGCCCCCGCGGGGGGCCGCCTGTCACGCGGACGCGGCCGGGCCGCCGCGTCCGTCCCGGTTCCGCGCGGCCGCGGAACCGGCCGCCGCCGCCGCCGCGGCTTCAGCCGCGGCGGGAGATTTCCACGGCGGCGCGCCTGGCGCCGCCGCCTCCGGTCGCCGGCGCCGCCGCGCCGGCGACCCGCGCCGCCGCCTCCTTCCGCGGGCCGCCGGAGATGCTCCGGTGGCCCGATTTGCCTCCCGTCTGCGCCGTTGCCCCTCCCGGATGCCGACCTTCACTGCGGGATCAACGGATCGCCCCTGCCGCGCGGTTCGTCGTCGTCCGCCATATTCGCACAACAAAATAGATCGGCGGAGGGTTGCCGGGTCTTGTTCGTTAGACCCGCACCCTCCGCGTTAGCCATAAACGTCACCGGGAGGGAAAAATAATAATCAACAACAATTTTAAATAAATTAAAATTGTTGGTGTTCGCGTTCTTTTACCTCAAAAGAATAAAGACGGGGAATAAAAGAATTCCAACAACCCTTACCTTGTCGTCGTCGTCGGACGAGGGGTCGTCGCGGAATCGCTCGTCGCGGAGGAAGGAGATTGTCGCGTCGTCGCGGTAACCGGCGTCGCGTCGCCAATCTCCGGATCAAGAACAAACGGATTTAATTAATTAAATCCGTTGTTATTGAAATATAAAAAGGAGAGAATTAGAAGATTCGATTCTCACCTTTGTTGTCGAACGAGGATCGGCCGCGGAAGAAAGACGTCGCCGAAGAACGTCGCGGGGTTGCTCGTTGACGTCGCGGATCGTGCGTCGTCGGATTCCGGTTCCGGCGTTCTTCGCGTTCCTCGCGTTCTTCGCGTTCTTCGCGTTCTTCGCGTTCTTCGCGGAGAGGGTGGAGGAACGAAGATTCTCTCAAATCCTTTCCAAGGATTTTTAGGTTGGTCTTATTTTATAAACATGCCAACACGTAACCGGTTAAGAAACGATCCATCAATTCGTTGAATTAATTCAACGAAAGAAACGACCCATTTAATTCACGAAAGAAACAGCCCATTTAATTCACGAAATAAACCGCCCAATTAAATGGTCTGTTAAGAATTAAAGAAAACGCGTCGGTTGACTTTTCAGTTACTTTGACGGGTTTTCGCGGGTGCGTTACTTAGCGAAAGAAACGGCGGGGCTCGTGCGGGCCCTGCCTCACAAATATCCTACCAAGGGGTAGGATATTTCTGGATAGCATCCTATCCAGTTCAACTCAGTTCAAGCCGCCTTTAAGTGGCTTCCAAGCAGCTTAAGTGAAATAAAATAAAGCTGTCGCACAAACTTTATTTTATTTCTAACTTAAAAGCCGCAAAATTTAAAAACCACGCCTGAGCAAACGCAACTCCGGAAGAGGCGTTTCTAAGCAAATACCGGCGCTGCGATTTCATCGGTGCCCTCAGAATTCGATTCCGGGCACCGGTTCAAAAGATAGAAAAACCCGCTCGCCCGTTCACTGAACGTACCCGAGCCAAACTTCGGAAATTGATTCCGGGCACACCGGGCCTCGGAATCAGGTGCCGTCTGAAGCTGCGCTCTTGTAAAATTCCAAAGAAAATTAAGAAAAAAATTTCCTTGAAATTTGCGGGTCTTTACATTATGCTTCATTTAATGTTTTTATCTCTTAGGTCGGATATTTTGGTTCTTTCAAATTATTCTTGTCTAAAAATTATTTAAAATTGTTTTAAATCATATTTTATGAATATTCATGAAAATGGAATTCAATGATTATTGAAAGATTTATTTTTATGATATAAATTTTATTTCCAATGAAAAATTTTTGATAAAATTTTTATGATTTTGAAAGAATTTTTTTCAAATAGGACACGCTATTTTCCTTAATAAATTGTTTCAAAATGTCATTTAATATTATTTTCTTACAAAAATGATGTACTTTTTCATAGTTTAAGATTAATGTGGCATATGATCCAAGAGTAACATTATAATTATTAATTTATTGTTATAATTTTATTATAAATTGATATTTAGGAATCCTGTTTCTTTTACATGGGTTAATTTACGAAAGAATGATGTTTAAGAAACCCATTTCATTCTATGGGTTCTAATTTGATGAATGATTTATGTTCATGGGGCAAAAATATGTATGGATTTTATTGCATGATGTGTGTGACCAAAATATACTGCCAAATCATTGGGTAATGAGTTTTGTGTAATGATATATCGATTAGAATGAAGACGATAGGCTTGATCCACCATTGGACTATGGGGAAACACATTCCACTATGGGAAGATGGAGAGCCCTGATCCATTATGTGATGTTGGGAAACTAAATACAAAATGGGAATATTAGGAAAAATTATAAACAATGGAATGATAAGAACATATATCCCTTAGAAAGAAAGCAATGTGACTGGGGATGGTTGTGCCTCCATCCCAGATAGTGTAGTCCCCTTGAAGTTCCTTGATAAGTTCTAGAAATGTGCATTCACTTATAGGGAATGATATAACATGTTTATGTGCATGCCAAAATTCCAGTTCTTATTCATTTGAAATTGTTTCATTTATTATATTATTTACTTCAATATGATTCATATCTTATGAACTATCAATAATTATACCATGGGTCATGTTTATGATTATGGATACATATAATCTGATCATATATTTTCATTATAATGTTTTCATATCCTTATTCTCAGGATTATGTTTTCATGTTTCTCTTATTAACTGTTACTGATCATATGAGGTCACCCTTTATTATGTTTTATATTCCCTAGGTTATAAATAATGTTTTTATTTATGTTTACTGAAGTGTAAGATCACACTGTGAGGAATTGATGATATCTCTACAAAATAGATGTTTATGTTCCTTGGTTCCAATGTCTCAAAACTAATACATTCATTGGGAGTATATTTCTAAAATGTATTATGTATTCTGAAAAAGATAATTAATTTACATGTACTTCATGATTGGGTTTTTCTATATACTCTTTATTTTCAATAAGATATTGTGTTTAACATGATTATTTCAAGACAAATAATATTTTTGTTTGTTTCTAGATTGAAGGTGATCTAACAGAAGAGTAAACTTGAAACTTTTCAATATTTAAGGTAAATTTATTCATTCACTAAAGTAGAATAAGAAGAAAGGGAATATAGATTTCATTACACTTCTTTCTCATACAAAAAGTAAAGTATAATATAATTCATGGGGTAACAAAATAAAGGTACCACCTTGAACATTCAATAATGATAAAGAAAAAATGAAATGGATCATATTTTTTCATTAAAAAGAAGTGCATAATTCCTTTCATACTTTTATTTATGAGAATCAATTGTATAAATATAATGGATTGAAAAACATCAAAAACATTTCTGATTTTATAAATTATTATTTTTCTTGTTTTCAATATAATTATTAAACTATTGGGAAGGTAGTATAAATTTAGATATGTATTTTATAGATTGTCATATTCACCATACATGGGTAAATATAAAATCCATAACCAATTATATTCATAGATTGATACTAGTGGGTATTATCATATCGTTGAAATATCGATCATATAAAGTTCATGAATATCATTTGGAAATGTGAAAATGGTAAATATTTATATATGAAGGTTTTATGTGTGTGCTTAGTTATTTTTCTTGAATGAATAACGAATAAGAGAAAATGGAAAACAAAAGAATCACAACTTTATAGTGAAATTAGTAAAAGAGAGCATGGATTTAAAAAAAATGGTAAAAGTTTCAACAACACTATCTAACCCTCCCACTATCTATGTATAGTATATCCTATCTAGTCGTCCTAATTTTTTATTATTGGTTTACTAAAAAAATTATTCTCATTTGTCATCAGAGTATCAAGGTCACCTATGATTAGTTTTATAAGTTGAAGTAATGGCCTTTTATTTTTTTATGATTCCGTCCTATAATTATAATGAAATGAAATTTTTTGGATGTTAGATTTTATTCAAATAAAAAATGATTTTCATCTAGTAACTTAATGAATAAGAAAAATAAATTACCAAAGAAAAAAAAGAATTGTTTTCCCCTCGTGTCTAAAATGATGTTTTTAGTTCTCTAATAAAGGAAGAAATATATATCTTGGAATGAGAATAACACGTTTTTTGATATTCCCAAAAGGATATGGAAAATATTATGACCAAAATATAATCTTGTAATTTAGTTGATACTTTTTTTTAATTTTTTTTATTTTAAATTTCCACAGGATTAATATTAATGTGAATGTTAATATGAATATAAATAGATTCTTATATTGATACATTAAAGGATTAGATTCATAGATTTTACAATTAATTAGTTCTTTAATTTGAGGTATTTAAGAATGTTATTATAAATATATTACTGAAATTAAAGGTGAGCCTCAAAATTTGGATTAGGTTTTAAAAGGAAGTGAAATTGAATTTATTAAAATTTCAAACAAAAATATTATAAATAAAGATAAATTTTAGATTTTATAGTGAGATGATCATAATTTAAAAAGAACTATTTCAATAAAATCTAAGAGAATGATAAGACCAATAATTAATTTTAGAATATGATATATTCATTGTATGAGAATATGAAAAATATAATTTATGTTAATAATTCATATTTTGATAAAAATTATCAGAGAATAATGGATTATGGATCTTATTTAAATGATAAGGTCAAGATGAATTCTAATGATGTTAAGAAGATGAAGATAAATGTTTCTAATATAATAGAATTTACTAAAGATGAAATGAATTCCATCAATAGGAGATATCTATATATGGAAATAAAATTGGCCAATATTGAAAAGTCACATGTTGAGACTTCGTAATAAATTAAGTATGAAGAAAATTTCATATAAAATTCTAAGGATAATTATATTATAAAATTACCATTCTTATGTGTCAACAATATTGGGACATTATTTTATGATATTCCCAAAGTAACATCAAGGAAAAAGGTTAGATCCATATATTTATTTATTTAATTTGATGAATTTTATTTCATGGAATATTGAGGGTTGAAATATAAAACTATAAAAATATGTATATGAAGAGGTAATGAGAATCATACCGTTACCTAACTGATAGATTAAATAAATTGTAAATAACGTATCCCTAGTATCCCATAGGTGTTTCCTTACTTTATATCATTATTACATTAAATAATCATCCATATCCCAAAGTACTGAATAGTTAGGTAGATTTGTAAAACTATATAGAAATAAATGTTTTACAATACATCTGGAAAAGAAATATAACATATAAACTCCATTTTAAAACCCATAAAATCTTAGATTATCCCATCACATCATTCATAATATGCATCTACACATCATAGGGGGAAAAAATAAGAAAATTTCATCCCAAATGATTTGTAATGGAAGGAAATACAATAGAAGATATCATAAATAAATATTACCAATAGGGAAACACAAATTACTAAAAATGAATACTATTAAAATATATACATTAACATAATATGACATGAATAAAATCTCATCAAATAATTCCATATAATTGATCATATGAGAATGAACCTAAACCATGGATATTCTACTAGTAAAACTATCACATGGAATATAAATCACAAAATCCAAATGAGGGAATTCATAATGTAGGACATCATACACATATATTCAAGTCTTTGTCAAAGAAACCATACATAAATGTGTAAGAACACAATTTTGTTTGTTTAGTGAGACCTACAAATTCATATAGAGGCTATAGTTGTCCACACACATCACTTACTAAGTCTAATTATTTTATCTTGTGAAAGGGTTCAATCAAAATCAACATATACATTCATATTAAAACTAGAATATTAAATTTTAATAACCTTATACAATTTATAATCATAAGCATTTACCATCAAGAGTAATAGAGTGAATGCAATAAAGATTATACATCCTTAAAAAATAATCCATTGAATAAAATTTTCTATTTTATAACATAAGAGTTATTTTTTAATAAATCATAAGATTCAATAGAGTTTTCTGATGTTCATGAAAATAATTTTATAAAATAATTGAGGAATTCTAGAGTGAAGCATCATTTTAGTTTTGGAAAGAAGATTTATTTTGGAAAATAATTTGGTATTTTTCATAAAATAATATTGTAAATAAATATATCCTAGAAAGGAAAGGTCCGGGAAAATAATATTTTTTAATTTTTTTTCAAACTGTAGTTAGTACATGTAAAAAGTTTTTTTATAAACAAACAATGGGATACTTTTATATAGTTTATTGAAATATATAAAATAGTTTTAATTGATGATAATGTATTAATTGATTAAATAAAACTAGAAATGTTCTAATATACTATTTCATGATAAAAAGGGTGATTATATATATATATTTGTGTGTTTTAAACCAAATTATGGATTATACTTTTAAAAGTGTAAAAACCTGGAAGTACCATTTAATCAGGTTCTCTTATCAAAATGAAATTTAAAAGGGAACCGTATAAAGTATGTATTTACCCATTAAATAAAGATGAAATGATCATGATACATGAGTTTGAAATATATTCATTTAATTTAGAAGAATTATATACAAATAATGAGTAATTACATCGATCTAAACATAGAGAAAATGTAACTCGAATGAAAATTGGAGGTTCAGGGGGATCCCATACAACATTGAAAATTGTCGAACCATATTCCCCATAAAATTAATGATCATAAATGAAAAATATAATACCAAGAATATGAATATATTCATTATATTATGAATAACTGTTTGATATACATACACAAAACAAAAGATATTGTTGTTAACAAGGTATATCTCACAAAAATAAAAGTGAGATGGGAAACCCCTTACATTGGGTCTGAAAATGTTCTAAACATTCACAAAAAGAATACTATAATGAAATCATATTCATTAATGTTGAGTCAATAAGGTTTTCCTTATGACTTTTCCATTCCTTCTTGTTTTGAAAATCACAAACTCTTTATACTTAAGAAAATGTATGTTTTACCGCAAAAAGGAAAATTTACTTCTTTAATGAAATATAGCCTTACCTAGAGTTTTTTATTCATGACAATATTATTTCTTAATGTATAAAACCCGGATTGTTAACCAAGATCCCGGAATCATATAATGTCAAGTATTGGATTATTCTATTTTTAGGATCCGAATTCTGGACTCCGAACTCTTAAGTAGTTCAACTCCGAACTCTTAACTAGTTCGAATCTGAACTCTTAACTAGTTCGACTTCAAACTCTTAACTAGTTTGACTCCGAACTCTTAAGTAGGTCGACTCCGAATTCTTAAGTAGTTCGACTCCGAACACTTAAGTAGCTCGACTCCTAACTCTTATGTAGCTTGACTCCGAACTTTTACTGGTTCGACTCCAAACTCTACCAGTTCAGATTCCAGTCTTCAGTGAAACCATACTCCGAATTCCTATAAAATAGAATACGAACATTTCTTGACATAAACTCTGAATTTTATTTTCGTTAGACTCCGAACTTTTGACTTGCCTACACTCCGAAATATTGATTAGTTTTTTTAATTACATATGCTTCATTTCAAAATGATGGCGTGCATTCAGTTACACATGGTTTGTTATAAAACGATGTCTTCTATTATGTTTCTAATTAACCGTTGGTTAATTTACAAGTGTACAGGTCCCTCCTAATTTCATGGAAAATATGACCATTGGAGGAGGGAGCCGACTGTTGGAAATTTTCCTATAAATAGGAGCTCATTTGAATGATCTCAGAACATTCGTGTTAGATGAAAGAGGTTAATCGATCTAGAGACCACATGCTGTTAAGGTGATTTCTAGAGAGAGAAGCTTTTCATGACTTGTGCTTACTGAACTGCTCATTAAGATTGCTTTGTGTGACTCCTAATATTGGTGATTACATTCGAGGACTTCCAGGGATAGGAAGACAGAGGTGCCGACTAACTTGAATTTTGAGGACTTCCTTGCTGAGGAAGACAGAGGTTCCAACTACCTTGAAGTTGAGGGCTTGCGGGGATAGCAAGATAGAGATTCCGATCATCGTATCGAGGGCTTACCCTGGTGTGGGTAAGACAGACTTTCTTGAAAGTATAAATCAATGGACCTTTATCCATGGTTGTTGGATACCCGTATCTTTGTGTTAAAAGACTTATATCTTGTTACGAGTAGTTTTACTACATGTTTTTCCGATGCACTTTTTTATTGTAAGGAATGTATAGCCTTCTTAAATTTCCTTACACTTGTACTCTGATAAGTTTAGATTCTAAACGCTTTAAGGTATACTCTCATATTGTAAACCTTACTTCCATTTCTACCATTTGTGCTAGAGGAGTTGTGAATCTGTTTAGTTTAACTTTGTTAAACTTAGATCTTTCCTTAGCATAGTTATCTGTAACCAAATTTAAAGGTTCTAATGGATTTTTTAAATTATAAAATTCACCCCCTCTTGTATATTGAGCATTTACATCATTATTTCAATCCTACAATTGGTATCAGAGGAGTTCTCCGAATTACTTATACTCACGTATAAGTTTTTCATTCCGAAAATTGTCATTCCGAACTTTTTCATTCCGAACTTTTTCATTCCGAACATTGTGGTTACGAACTGTGTCTACTAACTAGTTTGGTTTCCAAGTTTTTTTAATAGAACGGCAGGAGTCAATGTTCGTTCTATTGAAAATATAAATCCTACAAGACCACCAATCATTGATGGTAATGACTATGAGTACTGGAGAGATCGAATGAAGACTTTTGTTATCAATACTATAGTGGATAACTACGTTATGCTTACTGGTGATTATAAAATTCCAGATAAGGAAATTATAAATTTCACTAAATAGGAAAAGCACGAGTATCAACTCAATTATAAGGTACACAATACTTTACTTTGTTCAATGACTAGAAATATATAGAGCCAAATTTCTTCTTGTGAAGCAGCTAATTGCATCTGGAAGAAGTTAGAGGTAACAAACTTTGGCACATCTAAAGTAATTGAGACTAGGAGAGCTATGCTTAGAGCTAAATACCATGGATTTAATTTTCCGTATGGTGAACCAATCTCTAATGTTCAACTAAGATTTATGACTATAGTCAACAATTTACAGTCTATGGGAGAAAAAGGTTTAGATGATGAAGCTCTTGTGGATAAGATAATTGATAGTATGCCCAATGAGTGGGAATCAAAGAGAGAAACCATAGATGAGAACATGAAAGTCACTCAAATTTCCCTTGATGAGCTGTTTCGAACTCTTCTCCAACATGAAACAAGAATTAAGAGAGATGAAGACAACATCAAAAAGAAGAATGGGAATGGTACTGTTGCTTTTACAACAATATCAAATTATATGAAAGCTAAGACTCTAGAGAGAGTAACCAGGTCCAAGTCTAAGAAGATGGTTATCCAATCAGATTCTTGTGAAAGTGAAATCTCAGAAAATGAGATACCAAATCTTTCTTGAAGGATGGACAAGATAGATGGCCAGAGAAATTTCCTGTCCAAATAGAAGAAAATGGAAAGGATAGATAGGAATGATGTAGAAGTCACTTGTTATGAATGCAAGAGAGCTGGACATATTAGACTAGATTGCCCTTTGCTCAAAAAGAAAGAAAGGAAAGAAAGGCATTCTGAAAGAAACATAAATAAGTACTAAAAAACCAAAGATAAGAATGTCTTGAAAGAAAATGACACCTGGAGTGCTAGTGGTGGTGACTCTTCAGATAAATATTCTGATTATGAATCTTCAGGACAGAAGAATCTTGGTCTTATAGCCAGATTACCCATTAACAATCATTTTTTTATGGCTAATGTACGAAATGATGAATCATTGACCAATATTTCTTTAAATTCTAATGATAAAGAGTATTATAACTCTTCTGATGAAGAATCCTCTTCTGATGAAGAAAATACTTTACCTACTTATGAAGAAATTTCTAGGTTTTCTTAACTTCTTGGAATTAAGAATTCTAAACTCAATAAAAAACTTAATAAGGCAAACTTTGGGAATTATATTCTTACAAAAGAAATATCAGATCTTACTAAATATCTTGATATAAAAAATGCTGATTTTATATATATTTCAAAAAATCTTGAGGAAGTATGTTCTGAGAAGAACAAACATTATAAAGAGTTAGAAAAAGTAATTTCTATGAAAAGTATCTTCGAGCCTAGATCTAGTTCCAAATCTAATGTTTTTGAAAGATAACAACTTGGTTATAAAATGCAAGTCCGAACTCATTTCCTTAAAGAAGTGTTTATGAAACTTTACCCATGATAAGGAAAATTTTGATAAAATGTATTCTCAAATACGACCTTTAAGAAACAAATCTGGATTTAGTTATACCCATTCTAATTTTTAGTAACAACTATTTTGTTCCACAAAGTTCCCTATTTTATACAAAGTGTCAATGTGGTGGTCACTATGGGAAGAATTTTTCTTTAAATAAAACCCAATCTTTAGGTTTTCATAAAGCCTATTTGTCTATGAAAGTGTGGGTTACTAAAATTTTGTTGTCTGGAAATCTCGGATCCAAGCAAGTTTGGATTACGAAAATCTAATTCTTATCTTTTTTTTAGGAAAACAATGGAAGTACCAACAACAATACATGGTGCATAGATAGTGGATGTTCACAGCACATGACTGGTAACAAAATCTATTTTGAAAAGATTATCTAAAAAAAGGAGGAAAGGTAACTTTCAGGGATAATGCTCAATGAGAAATTGTTGGTATTGGTAATATTGTTCTTCTAGGTAAAACTTTGATTTCAGATGTTTTATTTGTTAAGAGTCTTAAGCAAAACCTAATTAGCATAAGTCAGTTATGTGATAAAGGTTACCTTGTGAATTTTAGGAATGATAAGTGCTTAGTACACAATTCCAAGGAATAATTTATTCTCTTAGCCAATAGGCAAGAGAATGTTTACACTTTGAACTTAGAAGACCTCAGGAGTCAAGACCAACAATTCCTAAGTGCAATGGAAGATCATTCCCGGTTATGGCATAGAAGACTAGGTCACTGTAACCTCAGGAACTTATGTAATTTTCTCTAAGAAGAAACTAGTTAAGGATCTAACAGAGCATAGATTTAATTCTTCTAAAGTTTGTGATCCTTATCAATATAGAAAGAAACATAAATCTAGTTTTAAATCAATCGGTGAAGTCTCAACAACTGATGCATTACAGTTAGTGCACATGGTTCTTTTTGGTCCAATACAAACTAGAAGTATTGGAGGAAAATACTATGTGTTAGTTGTAGTTGATGATTACACCAGATTTACTTGGGTCTATTTTCTAGTGAAGAAGTCTAAAGCTTTTTCTTATTTCAAAAGTTTTAGAGCACAAGTAAAGAATGAGAAAAACCTTCCACTAAAAACTATTCATAGTGATCATGGAGGAGAATTTCAAAATTATGATTTTGAAACTTTTTGTAGTAGGAAAGGTATTACTCACAATTGTTCAGAACCTAGAACTCCTCAACAACATGGTGTAGTTGAATGAAGAAATAGAATTCTTTAAGAGATAACTAGAACCATGTTGAGTGAATATTCTATATCTTGACATTTCTGGGATGAAGCTATAAGTACTGCTTTCTATACTATAAATCGAGTTTTGATTAGACCTATTCTTAATAAAACTCTTTATGAATTATGGAATGGTAGAAAACCTAGACTTTCCTACTTCAAGGTTTTTGGTTGGAAAGTATTAATTCTGAATTCTAAAGATAATCTACATAAATTTGCACCAAAATATGATGAAGGAATTATCTTAGGCTACTCCGCAACTTCTAAGTCATATAGAGTTTTCAATAAAAATACTTATACTGTTGAAAAAAATAGTGAATGTAAAATTTGATGAGTCAGATCCTTTTATTTTTAAACCATCCCAACCTACATCCTTATATGTGTTTTCAAAAACTGTTTGTCAACCTTTGAAAGAAGAACCTTCTGATATGGAAGATGTTCAAGAAGATACTTCTGAAACATTTACTCCAGAAGACTTTCTACCCTATGTTGATAAACAGGTTTTACAAAACTCAAATAAGATGTTTCTTAAGAATCATCCCAGTGATAGCATCATTGGTGATGTAAATCAACCTGTAAGGATTAGAAATTCCTTAATAAATAAAGTAGAACATCTAGCATTTCTTTACCAATTAGAACCAAAATGCACTGATGAAGCTTTAAGTGATGATGATTGGATCAAAGCCATGCAAGATGAACTAATTGAATTTGAGAGGAATAAAGTATGAAACATGGTTGAAAGACCTAAGGAAACTCCTGTTATTAGAGTAAAATGGGTTTTCAGAAACAAGTGTGATGAAAATGGAGTCATAGTAAGGAATAAATATAGAATCGTTGCTAAAGGCTATAATCAACAAGAGGGAATAGACTATGAATAATCATATTCTCCAGTAGCTAGACTTGAATCTATTCGTATTCTATTTGCCTTTACAACATTCTTCAATTTTAATCTTTTTCAAATGGATGTGAAATGTTCCTTTCTTAACGGTTGTGTTCAAGAGGATGTTTTTGTTGAACAACCTCCTGGCTTTGAAGATTCAAAACATCCTGATCATGTTTTTAGACTTACCAAAGCTTTTTATGGTCTTAAAAAATCCCCACGAGCATAGTATGATAGACTCACATCATTTTTTCTTCTAAATAACTATGTTAAGGGAAATGTAGATCCAACCCTTTTTATAAAGAAAGATAAGAAAAAAAATTTGATTGTTCATATTTATGTTGATGACATCATATTTGGTTCAACTCAATAATCTTTAACTGACTCTTTTGCAAGTCTAATGAAATCTGAGTTTGAAATGAGTATGATGGGTGAGTTAACTTTTTTCCTTGGTTTTCAAATTTTTCAAAAACCAGAAAGAACCTATATATCTCAACATAAGTATATTAATTATCTTTCCCAAAAAGAATGGTTATGAAAACACTAAGAGTATAAGAACACCCATTGGTACCTCAAACTCTTTAGATCATGATGAATATGGGAAACCAGTAGATCAAACACCTTTTAGAGGTATGATAGGAAGTCTAATTTACTTAACAGCTAGTCGACCCGACTTAATGTTCTCAGTATGCTTATGTGCAAGATATCAATACAATCCTAAGGAGTCTCACATAAAGGAAGAAAAAATAATTTTTCGCTACCTTAAGGGAACCATGGATCTAGGATTATTTTATACTTCTGGAAATGATTTTATTCTAAAAAGCTTTTCTGATGCTGACTTTGGTGGATTTAGAATGGATAGAAAGAGTACATCCGGAAATTTTCATTTCTTAGGTGATTCATTAGTTTCTTGGTCCTGCAAAAAGCAACATTTTGTAGAACTTTCCACTGCTAAAACTTAATATGTTGCAGTTGGAAGTTGTTGTGCTCAAGTGTTGTGCATACAACACACACTCAAAGACTATGGCCTGAGTTTTACTAAGACTCAAATTTTGTGTGATAACACAAGTGCCATTGCCCTAAGTAAGAACCATTCACATCACTCTCATGAAAAACACATAGATATTAGGCATCACTTTCATAGGGATCACACACATAAAGGAGATATCATTCTTCAGTTTATCAGAATGCAAGATCAACTTGCTGATATTTTCATAAAATCATTACCCTCTGATAGATTTGAATACATTAAAAAAAGTTAGGACTGATAATTGTAAGGTAATAATTCCTCATTAACTTCTTATTGAACAACTATCCTAACAATAATAAACTCCTTCTCATAGGGGGAGTACATTTGAATGTTAGTGTAACTAAAATTTTTCGGAATCTGTTTTTCAAAAATTAGTATAAGTAAAATTTTTTGTAGTTAGTTTTTCAAACCTTTAGGAACTATTGTTTTCAGAATGGAAATTTCTGAAACAAAAATGTCCAAAATGGGAATTTTCAGAACTAAAATTTTCAGGATTGAAATTCTCAGAAAAAGAACTTCCGGAATGGAGATTTTTGGACTGCAGTTTTCATAATGATATTTTCGTACTGGAACTTTTGTAATGAAGTTTGTTTTTAAATTTATTTATTCAATAAGAATATTACCAATTACGAATGATGTTTCTAGCCAATACGAATGCTATTATTTCCTTACATATAGTTTCGTAATAATATTTTTTATGATAGTATTTTACTATGTTTTTAAAATATAAGATTCTAGTTTTTTCTTCTTCTTCAAATCCGAATGTTTTCTTTAAAAACCTCAAAAGATCGGAGTCATGTTTTTCTTGTGGGGTTGTTCTCAACCATCTGATCAGATCAAATCCTTTTTTAACCGTTAGATGGTTTTAGGTATACCAATGGTCACACCCATTGCCTATATAAAGGGGACCCCGAGACACGTCCCACATCGGGTTTTCCAAGCTTTTGCGTCTCGAAGCCCTGCTGCTCTTCTTAAGGCCGGTTCCGAACTTTGCAAAGCCGATACGAATCTTTTAGATTTATTCACTCCGAATGTCTGTTGAAGAAAATTCTTAAGATATTTCAACTGCGAAACTGATCTCTAAGTGTTTAGTCTTCAAGGAAAGGTTAGTTCATCCAGACTTCTATAAGCTTGATTCCCATATTTACAAGAAAATAATGTTGAATGGATGGGAAGATGTCTGCATAACAAAGCCAGATAAACAGGATCTGGTATATACTGATTTTCTGATTGAGTTTTAGGAGTCTGTTTCCTTCCTGATGGAAGATGGAAGAGAATTTTTTTCTTTATGGGAAGACTTATATGATTTACTACACCAAGGCCGCGAGCTTGGTTGGGTTGTCATATGATGGAGCAGCTGAATTCTTCTCACACAAACTTCCCGATGTGCAAGGATGTTTCAATAAGGAGAAGGTACTAAAGTGTCTTAGGCTTAAGGATGATTCAACTATCAAGATTTCTCGTCTCACTCCGAACAATAGAATTCATCAGCTTTGGGTGCAAGGTTTTCTGGTTCCAAGAAGATGTGATAAAGACAATCTTAAGAATAGTGATATCTATGTCTTAGATTTTTTGGTAAATCTATGAAAGATAAATATGATGAGGCATGTCTTGTTTAGGATAAAAAATATCAAAGAAAGAAAATTTGAGAGCTCAGATTATCATGTTTCTTGCCTTGTTATCTAAGCTGATAGTTTGATGCTTAGAATATTTCAAGATTTCCTACAAATCAATGATCTAAAATTGTAATCTCATGCTAGTCAGTGATAATACTCTTAAGAGAATGAAGATGGGTTTTTTCAGTGAATCAGGAGAATTTTACCCCCTATATGTGGAGGAGTTTGAAGCAGCTCAAAAAGAAACACACTCTCTGGAACCATCCAAAAAGAAAAGGAATAAGAGAAAGGATAAGGAATTGGTTGCTGATGAAGAAATTCCTAAGGATAAGGAAACTCAATCTGCTCCCCCCAAGCCGAAGAAGCAGAAATCATATACGAATGAAGTAGCAGACAAGTGGAGGGAAGATAAAGAAATGGGAAAGGAAGGGGATCCACAATTCGGATTGGACCATGTAGAGGCTAAGGATTTAAAGGAAAGAGTTGTGGATGAGCAAGAGAAATAAGAGAAGGAGAGGAAAATGAAAAAGAAGAAGTATGGAGATGAAGTGGTGCTATCCTTGCTAAAAGATACAGAGTTATCTTCCGAAATGCTTCCAGTTCCGGAATATTTTGGTGTTGAACCTTCTTTACCAGAAACTCCAGCCAAGAACTATGTCACTCCGGAAAAGGACAAGGGTAAAGATGTAGTTGAAGAGGCCGAAGAATAAGTTGCTGAAGAAGTTGAGGAAGAAGAAGAAGAAGAGGAGGAAAGTGAAGATCTGGACACCCTGATCAAGTAAGTAGAGGACTATAAAGATAAGGCTGAATCCGGAAAGTTTCAACAGCAAGAAGAAGAAGAAGAAAATGTCTTGTATGATGAGGAAGAATCTTATGAAAGGAATTTTCTTGAGGAAGGACAAGAAAAAAAACCAGATGAAGACCAGATCGTTCAAGTATCTGAATCTGAGGAAGCATCCCTTAATAAGGAACCTGTTCAGAAAGATGATAAGGGAAATAAAGTTCTCATGGAGACACCAATAAAAGATGTCATCAAGATGAAAGAGGTTGGTGGTACCTCTAGAAAAAAGATGGAGCAAGCTGAAGAAGATCAGTCTCCAAGCAAAGTTTCTGATTCAGAATCATCATCTAATGGGCATGATTTCGTGATTCAATCTCTGATAAAGTTGGGGGACACAATTCCAATTCATCTAATAATAGATTATAGATGCCAGATGCTGCAACAAACTATGAATCAGAAATCAAATTCTTTATCCATGGTCATGGATACGTTTTTGAAGTTGGAAGCTAAACAGAAAAGTTTTCTGATCGACTATGATGCGCATAGAAAGTCCTGCAGTAAGGTAACCAAGTGGTCTACGAGAGTTGATGAAGATTTAGTTCACTTTGATAATTTTCAGGCTGATGTTCAAAATTCTTTTGAAATAGAGGATAAAAAGGTTAATGAGAGTTATGAAAAGTTGACCCCGGAGAAAAATTCTCAGAATCAATAGGTCAGGGATCTGAATGGGAAGCTTTACTCAAAATCTCAGAATTGGAAAACTGAAAGAGATTTCTGGATTGAGTTTCAGCAGAAGATGGAAAAGCAAGATGAGTTAATAAATTTGGAGAAAGAAGCCTTAGAGGCTCAGGCAGAGGCCTTAAAATCTCAAGAAGAAAAGGTAAAAGCCTTGGAGAGGCAATGAGAGGAAGATCAAAGAAACTTGAATAAACTCAAAGACTTGTTAAAGTAGCTCATTCCAAAGTAAAAGGAAGACAAATGAACCCACTCTGATCTTTTGTTGTAATTGCCTTTTTTGTAAAATTTTCCAACTCTAATGAAATTATTATTTGGTTGGTTGTATCTTTTCATATACTAATGTTTCAGGTACCATATTTTGTTCCCTTCAATTCTTTTTAAAAATCACAAAGTGGGAGAAGGAAAAAGAACTACTCCTAAGGAGGAGAAAGAAAAATTTCTATGTAAAATGTTCTTAAAGAAAGGGGGAGTTTCTCACTTCAACATTTTTCATTACCATGTTAATGAGAACTCCACTCTGGAAATTTAGATTACAATCCATAGATTTTAAATGCCCAAGGGGGAGTTAGTTGTATTCATTTTTCATCCATGAACAAAGGGAGATATGTTTTAATTTAAAAGTCTATGGAAATTTTTCAGAGTCTTTATTTTGTTTTTCGTAAGGTTTTTTGTGCTTTCCAAAAAGGGGGAGATTGTTGTGTCAATAAGGTTTTCCGTATGAATTTTCCATTCCTTCTTGTTTTGAAAATCAAAAACTCCTTATAATTAAGCAAATGTATGTTTTACCTCCATAAGGAATATTTACTTCTTTAAGGAAATATACCCTTACCTAGAGTTTCTTATTAATAACAATATTTTTTCTTAAATTATAAAACCCGGATTGTTCACCAAGATCCCGGAATCATATAATGTAAAGTATTGGAGTATTCATCTTTTAGGATCTGAATTCTGGACTCCAAACTCTTAAGTAGTTTGACTCTGAACTCTTAAATAGTTCGACTCCAAACTCTTAAGTAGTTTGACTGCGAACTCTTAAGTAGTTCGACTCCGAACTCTTAAGTAGGTCGACTCCGAATTCTTATGTAGTTCGACTCCGAACTTTTACTGGTTCTACTATGAACTTTGCAAGTTTTGATTCCAGTCTCCGGTGAAACCAGACTCCGAATTCCTATAAAACAGAATCCGAACATTTTTTAACATATACTCCAAATTTCATTTTGGTTAGACTCCGAACATTTGACTTTCCTGCACTCCGAAATAATGATTAGTTTTTTATTTACATATGCTTCATTTCAAAACGATGTCGTGCATTCAGTTATACATGGTTGTTATAAAACGATGTCATCTATTCTGTTTCTAATTAACAGTTGGTTGATTGACATGTGTACAGGTCCCTCCTACTTTCATGGAAAATATGACCATTGGAGGAGGGAGCCGACCGTTGGAAATTTTCCTATAAATAGGATCTAATTTTGAAAGAGCTCAGAACATTCGTATTAGATGAAAGTGGTCAATCTATTTAGAGACCACACACTGTTAAGGTGATTTCTAGAGAGAGAATCTTATCATGCCTTGTGCGTACTAAACTGCTCGTTCAGATTTCTTTGTGTGACTCCGAATGTTGGTGATTAAATTCGAAGACTTCTGGGGATAGGAAGATAGAGGTGACGACTACCTTGAAGTTCGAGGACTTCCTTGATGAGGAAGACAGAGGTTCCAACTACAATGAAGTTGAGGGATTGCGGGGATAGAAAGATAGAGATTTCGATTTTCATATCGAGGGATTATCCTGGTGTGGGTAAGACAGACATTCTTGAAAGTATAAATCAAGGGACCTTTATCCAAGGTTGTTGGATACCCTTCTCTTGGGGTTAAAAGACTTATATCTTGTTACTAGTAGTTTTACTACTTTTTTTCCACTGCACTTTTGTATTATAAGGATAGTATAACCTTATTATATTTCCTTACACTTGCATTCAGATAAGTTTAGATTCTATACGCTTTAAGGTAGAATCTCATTTTGTAAACCTTAGTTCCATTTCTTCAATTTGTGTTAGAGGAGTTGTGAATTTGTTTATTTTAACTTTGTTAAACTTAAATATTTCATTTGCATAGTTATCTGTAGCCAACTTTTAAGGATCCAAAGGATTTTTTAAAGTATAAAATTTACCCCCTCTTGTATATTGAGAATTTACGTCATTATTTCGATCCTACAATTAATAATTTAATGAATAACATATCAATCGTTTATTTAATTTTTTTAATTGTATTATGTTGATTTATGGCATTCTTTATGAGTTATATGATTCAATTTCACCATTCTGGTGTGTTTGTTTCCATGGTTTTTACAACTGATTCAGATGTATACAAGTATAATAGATCATTAAAAATGGGAATAGTTATCCAAAATTTAATTATATGTTATTAATTAATTTATAATAAAATAAATTGTCAAATATATAGATTTTTACTAGATATGAGTATGATTCATTATATGAAATCTTACTGATTACCGTCTAGATTATTTTAATGTTTATTCGATTGCCACGAAGTACATTTTTCATATTAATTAGAAAAATTTATATATACTAGTTATAGAGAACTAAATATTTTATAATATACATATAATAATCAATATTTATAAAAAAATTGTTTTATGACCATTTTGAAGGGGGTAATGAAATGACCTTATCCACGATGATGATAAATTGACACATCACAGATGATATTTTCATTTTATGAAATAATAGGAGAGGGGAAGGCTTTTTATGATGAATATTCCTTTAACTCAATAAAATTACTCTATATAATATACTAGATATATAAGTCATTTTTGGATATAGCAGCTAAGGAATGATTAAGAAATAAAAAGAATCTAAAACGAAAAAAAATTAAAAGAACGAAAGTGGGATTTACCCCAAGAATTCCTTTCCTTGGGAACCATGTTGAGGAAAACGGATATGGTATTTTAGGTGAGAACAGAAAACCCAGAATTTTAGGAAGAGGTTTGGGAGATCGATTGGGAATTAATTTCACTACAATAATGGCTTTGGGGGTGTGAAGAGAAAATGTGGTGAGGGGAAGTATTTGTAGTAGAGGAGTGATTATACAATAAAAACACATATTTTGATTAAATTTTAAGGGTATTAAATGTTCATTTTTGATCTTATGGGCCTGAGTTAGTGTATTTTAATTTTGAACATCAATTCTCATCATTTGTGCACTTCATGCCTAATATGCACCAATTTAGGCCCAATGTTTCATCTGATTTAATAGAATGTAATTATAAATATTTTAATTTGATATTTTTTTAAATTTATATAAACTTAAATATGAAAATTTTTCATTCAGGGATCAATGGAGGATTCATACAGGATGATGAGGATTTTGGGTGAAGAAAGGAAACAATTCTGGAGAAGGCATATTGGATATCATCCTACTGATCGGACAGTGGGGACCACAATACAAGCCCAATGAAGCCAACAATTTATAGAAGACTATAAGACATATATTGGAACAAACCATTTTTCAGGATCTAGTGCTAATTCGTCCTCAATGGTGATGATTAAGGCAGGCCAAGTTGAAGATTTAATTTTGGGCCAGATTCTGCGTCCCAGAAAAATATCCCACTATTTCAATCATATCTCCCGAAAAACATTGTATTTTTGGCTGAAATTTTACAAGATGTTAGGGGACAGCGGGGGATTCATTTACGTCATCTAGGGACCACTCAAATTCGGCTTTCTTGTAGGTCCTTAAGGCACGTCTTTCCGGTTGATGCAAGCCGGCTGCAACTTCGGGGCAAGAAGTGGAAAAGTCTCTCATCATTAATGTTCCACCCACCTTTCACCAACATAATTAATTAAAGGCACATTGGATGTTGGGGGCTCGGCCAAGGCATCATTTTTTTATATTTAAGTCAGTAGTGGTGGTGGATTTAGGGATCTTGGTGCTTTCTTTTAACTGTAATGTTATTATGCCAAATTGTCCTTGTAGCGTTTTTCCTTCTCATGTAAGTTGTTTCAATCACCTTAGTTTTCAATAAAACTCCTTCTTCTTATCTTATTTTGTTCTTCCTATTTTCACCTTGATACCATTTCCTCAAGGTGTGAATTTTTCACACAAAACCGTGTGATTTTATTCACACAACGTTGGAGTGATCGTTATTTTTGTTGTTTTTACTTATTCAATTCCACCCTCATAAGTCTACATTCCTTTTCTATTAAGAACTTGTCATCAATAGAGGGATATATCTTTTATGTGTTGATCCATGGGAGTATCAAGGGGCTGGATTGAATGTTATTTCTCAGTCCCTAAATGCTATTAATTTCTTTTAATTGATTTTCTTTCATTCAATGATTTTTATTCTTCATCTTCCTTATTGAATTTATTCACCCCACTTTTATGTGCTAATTACATCCTTTACCTTGGACTGCTCAAGAAAATGATCCTACAAGTGTATAGGTGATTATCATGTGCTATGAAGGTGTTTAATCAGTAATTGATGAGGTTAGTTTGAATTCATTGCATGAATCCTTCTCGAGTTAAGGAAATTAAAATCGTAAAAAAAGGAATTCATTCAATCCACCCCGAGCAATAACCTAGGATCAACTCATTTTCTCATAATTTGAACTCACATAGATATTTTAGTGCTCTTTCAAAACAATATAAAATCAACCCATGTTGTCCACTTCATAGCCAAATATCCATCTATTTTTATTGAGTGTCTAATGGTTCTTCTTAGGTCTCTGAGGATTCGACAACCCAAGCTACACTACAAGCGACCGCTTGACCCTTAAAACTTGGGTAAATTTGGGTGAAACAAAATTTTGGTGCCGTTTTCGGGGACCAAGTATGTTCCTTAGAAAAAAACCTTCTTTCCTCACCCCCATTATTCTATTGTCACCCAATATCTCTTATCTTTTCCCTTTCTCAATTTTTTTTCTTTTGGCGCAAGTCTGCCTTCACCCGTGATAACTCAAACAAACTAGTTAGGGAGGAAAGTCATAGGATAGGGGAGTCAAGTACACCATTTGATCCTAATCCTTCTAATACCCAAGAGTTAAAGATTGAGTCAATTTAAATGGAGGGTCTTCAATGAAACCAACTCATAAACCCGAGCGGGAACCAAAATGGAAATCCAAATTAGGCAGCCCCAAATTTGGGGCATGTAGTCGATCAAACCATGAATGACTACCTTACACCTACCTGGACCAATGCACCCTCTTGCATTAGGAATGATGCCCTATGAGATGCCCACTATGTCTTTAAACCTCATGTCCTAAACCATCTTCCAACATTCCATGGGATGGAGTCAGAAATGCCTTACCTGTATGTCAAGGAGTTCAATGACATTGTTGAAACCATGTGCTCGCCACATCAACTTGAGTCAGCTAAGATGTGGCTCTTTCATTTATCACTTAAGGATCAAGCAATGAACTGGTTAAATAATCTGAGAGATTCATCAATCCATACTTGGAACCAACTGAAAAAGGAATTTTACAAAAAAATACTTCCCCCATGACAAAAACATTGCACTAAAAAAGAGCATCCAATTTTTTTTTAAAAAAAGAGGGAGAGTGATTTTATGAAACATGGGAGAGGTTCAAAGACACCGTAAACATGGTTCCACACTATGGTTTTTCTATTCCTGAACAAGTAATAATTTTCTATGAAGGTTTGGGCCCAGGGAACAAACAATTCATTGACATGTTGTGTAATGGGACCTTTAAAAAAAATCCCCAAATGATGCTTACGAGTATCTAGAAATCCTTGATGAACAAAACCAAACATGGGGAACATCACCTTATTTGGAAAATCCTCAAAGAACTGATAGAATTCATACACTTAGAGAACAGGAAAGCCTTAGGGTGAAACTTGCAACACTCTCTAAGAAGGTTGAATAGATAGACCATAGGAAAATCCATGAAATCCAAACTGTAGACACTGTTTGCACAATCTGTGATAAACATACCACAAAACAGAAAACTGCCTGACCATTCCATCCATCAAGGATGTTATTTTAGGAGTACCACCTGCTGAAGTCAATGCCCTAAACTTTCAAAAGTCTCAATACCCAAACATATTCAACCCAAGGTATAATGACCACCCAGGCTTCTGATGGAAAGATAACCAACAACCTAGCCATCCATAAGGACCAAACCCATACCCTATACAAAATTTTCATAACCATAACCAATTACAACCTCAACCAGTCCAATACCAACATCCTCCAGTACAATACCAACAACCGATCCAACAACCAAAGTATCCCCCTGGGATAACCCAACCAACACAAACCCCTTCCCAATCTGTCCCTCTCCCAATCCTTGAACAACTGTACAAACAAATTGAAAGGATGAACTCAGAAGACTCATCCCTTAAACAAGAACTTCAAACCATCAAAAATGGAAAGGAACCCATGCCTACATAGGCCATTCCACAACAAAAATCAATGGGAGAGACAAGTTTCACTCAAAAAACTCATGAACAACTAAAGGCTGTGACAGTTTTGAGAAGTGGGAAATCAATTGAGAAACCTGGACAAATAGTTCAAAACCCACCTGAAGATTCAAACTCAAATTAAAATTCAAATGAAACACATGAAAAAACTGAAGATACTAATAAAAATGTGAAATAATCAACTCTTCAAAAAACAACCCCACAACCTGCCCCAATTCCTCAACGCATGAGGGGGAAAACCAAGCCTGAATTGAGTGAAACATTGAGGGAAATTTTCTCACAAGTCAAGTTAAAAATTCCACTGCTCGATGCCATTCAAACCATTATTGAATACTCAAAATACCTTAAGGACCTCTGCACATTTAAATGGAAATTCTCAGATAAGAACCAAGTCCTTCTGGTAGCAAATGTTAGCACAACAATCCAAGGAACCCTTCCTCCAAAGATGAAAGACCCAGGATTCCCTTACATAAATGTTGAACTAGGAGAGAAAAAAGTTCTCAAAGCCTTGTGTGATCTAGGAGCTAGTGTGAACCTCATTCCTTATGCTATGTATTGTCAGTTAGGGCTCGAAGAACTCCAACCCACATCTGCCACTCTTCAACTTGCTGATCGTAGTATTCGAGTTCCAAAGGGGATCTTAAAGGATGTTTTGGTGAAAGTTCAAAATTTCATTTACGCAGCTGACTTCATTGTTCTAGACAATCACCCAAGCTTAGGTCCTAGGGAGCAAACTCCAATCATCCTTTGTCGTCCCTTCCTTGAAACAATCAACTCTATTATCCGAGTCCGAAATGGGAACATGACCATCGCCTTTGGAAACATGAGTCTAGACTTGAACATCAACAATGAAAACTCTCAAATTGGGGATGATGAAGAGATCCATGAGGTTAATTAGATAGTTAGTGTTGATAGTGAACTGAAGGAACATCAAGGAATTACTGAAGGATGTTTAAGTCAAGAAGAGATTGATTTTCATTGTTCATATGAGGGAAATTTGTCTCCTTGGATTGAATCTCTTTCAGATTTCTCTATTGATGATTTTCTAGAATCACCAATAAATGATACCATGGGTGAAATTAATAACATCGAGTACATACCCATTCATTAAACTAATCTAGATAATTTATTGGATGAAAATTCATTTCACAAGGAACCAATTTTGTCAAGAAATCTGAACAAAGAAACTGATTTCAATACAAAGTCTCATCCTTTCTTGGAAAGTGATAACCTCTCTGATCTTGAATTTAAGGTTTTACCTTCATCACTCAAGTTTGCATTCTTAGGGGAAAATCAATCCTTTACTGTTGTCATTTCTTCCTCTCTTGAATCCAATCATGAGACGATTCTTCTATATGTCCTTAGGAGACAAAAGAAATCCATTGGATGGACCCTATCTGATATTCCTGGGATTAGCCCACTTATCGGGACTCATAGAATTGTTCTAGAATCTGATTCAAATCCATGTCGTCAACCTCAATGACAACTCAATCCTAATCTCATGGAAGTAGTGAGAAAAGAACTTTTGAAATTGTTAAATGGTGGTATCATCTATCCTATAGCTGAGAGTGAGTGGGTTATCCCAATCCATGTGGTTCCAAAGAAGGCTGGAATCACAGTAATAACCAATAATGATGGATAGATGCTTCCAACAAGGGTTAGTAGTGGATGGAGAGTCTATATTGACTATAAGAAGCTAAACTCTTGTACCAAGAAAGACCATTTCCCCTTGACCTTTATTGATCAAGTCATCGAGCGAGTGGTGGGTCATCAATTCTGCTGCTTCCTAGATGCATTCTCAGGGTATAATCAAATAGAAGTATCCTTAGAGGATAAAAAAACAACCTTCACATGTCCATTCGACACTTTTTCCTTCAAGCGCATGCCCTTTGGGTTATGTAATGCCCCTGGTACCTTCCAGCGGTGCATGATGGGAATCTTCTCGGACATGGTGGGGGATTGTTTAGAGGTCTTCATGGATGATTTCTCCATCTTTGGGGATAATTTTGAAGGATGCCTTCTAAATGTTGAAAAGGTTTTGTCAGGGTGTGAGGATAATAATCTCATACTAAATTGGAAAAAATTCCATTTCATGGTAAGGGAAGGACATGTTCTAGGTCATCTGGTATCTAGTAGAGGGATTGAAGTTGATAAAGCTAAGGTTGACATCATTCGTCACCTTCCCTCTCCTAAAACTTTTAAGGAAGTGAGGTTCTTCTTAGGACTTGTTGGATTTTATAGAAGTTTAATTAAGAATTTCATCTCTATTTCTCGACCACTTTGTGCTCTATTGGTAAAAGATGATTCATTTTTATAGATAGAAAGATGTGAGGAATCATTCTCTATACTCAAGTCAACTCTTATATATCCACCTATCATGAAATCTCCAAATTGGAAACATCCTTTCGAGTTCATGTGTGATGCAAGTGATTTCACTGTAGGGGCAGTCTTAGGACAATGATGTGAGAAAACTCCATGTGTCATTTCTTATGCAAGAAAATCATTAAATGATGCACAGATAAACTACACCACCACTGAGAAGGAGTTTCTTGCTATTGTCTTTTCCTTAGTGAAATTCAGGTCTTATCTCTTAGGATCACCCATCATTATCTTCACTGACCATTCAGCCCTAAAATACCTTTTCCAAAAACAAGATGCCAAAGCTAGATTGAGTAGGTGGTTCCTTCTTCTTCAAGAGTTTGATTTAACCATTAAGGATAAAAAGGGTGTTGAAAATGTTGTAGCTGATCACCTCTCTAGGATGGAATTCAAAGACAACTCACACCACCTCTCTGTGTCTGATTCATTTCCCGATGAGAACCTATTCAGTGAGTGATTTTCCTTGGTATGCTGACATAGAAAACCATTTGGTGACAGATGAAATTCCAAAATTCATGGGGACCCAATATAAGAGGAAATTCCTTTCTGATGTCAAAAACTACATGTTTTATGATCCTTACCTCTTCAAGTTCTGTCCTGATGAAATCATCAGGAGATGTGTTCCCGAGTCTGAGCAAGAGTCCATTCTAAAATTTTGTCATGGAGAGGCATGTGGAGGACACTTTTCTACAAAGAAAACCACTGAAAAGGTCCTCCAAAGTGGTTTCTACTGGCCGGACCTCACTAAGTATTCCTTCGAATTCTGTAAAAGTTTTCCTCAGTGTCCGTAATTAGGATCCATTTTTAAAAGGAATCAAATGCCCCTCACTCCCATTCTGGTTGTTGAAATCTTTGATTGATGGGGAATTGATTTCATGGGACCCTTTCTAAACGCTAAGGGATACCACTACATCCTATTAGCTATTTATTATGACTCAAAATGGGTTGAAGCCATTCCCACCAAGACTAATGATCATCAAGTTGTGATCCGATTCCTAAAAGACCATATCTTTTATAGATTTGAAATTCTGAGGGCTATAATCAGTGATCGTGGAACCCATTTCTGTATTCACCCATTCTCTTCACTCATGTCTAAGTATGGAATTTCTCATTAAGTTTCCACTACATACCATCCTCAAACCAATGGTCAAGCTGAGTTCGCAAATAGGGAGATTAAGAAAATTCTTGAAACAACTGTCAACCCCTCTAGGAAGGATTGGTCTGAGAAACTCTTGGATTCTCTTTGGGAATATCATAAAACATTCAAAACCATCCTAGGAATGTCACCATATAGGTTGGTTTATGGAAAATCATGTCATTTACCTGTTGAAATAGAGCATAAGGCATTTTGGGCAATCAAAAAAATGAATTTCGACATTTCTTTAGATGAAGAAAAGAGGAAATTAGATCTTAATGAACTTGTGGAATTTAGGATGGAGGCTTATGAAAATTCAAGGATAAATAAAGCTAGAGTTCAAGCCTACCAATCTAGGAATATCAAAGTCAAACAATTTGAACTGGGAAAACCTATGCTCTTGTATAGTTTAATACTTCATTTACACCCGGGAAAGTTAAGGTCTAGATGGTCAGGTCCATTCATAGTGCATCATGTGTACCCCCATGGGGTAGTAGAGATTCAGGATCCCACAAGTGGTAACATTTTTAAGGTCAATGGTCAAAGGTTAAAACCATTGATTGAATCGTACAATAAACATGAAATAGAGGTAGAGTTAACAGATCCAACCTATGAACCAGGAAACAATTTATAGATTTAGGATCCATGTCAGGCTAACGATGTTAAACAAAAGCGCTTCACGGGAGGCAACCCGTGGTTTTCATGTTTCTAACAATTTTGAATCATCTTTTGTTTCCTTCTTATGCATTTTGTTATTTAAAAAAAATATATATATACTGTTGACATGTTCTTCATTTATGAGTAAGGATGGGTATGAAAGGGGAGAACCGTATTCATTCGTGTCACGCGGTGTGATCCCTGAGTAATACCTTACCCAAAAAATATACAGAAGATAATGTATCATCAGTTTAATTTTTTTTTTATGTTTTTGAAGGTATTTAAAAAAATAGATTGTTGACCTGTTCTTATTTTATGAGTAAGGATGGGCATGAAAGGGGAGCACCGTATTCATCTGTGTCACGCGGTGTGATCCCTGAGTAATACCTTACCCAAAAAATATAAAGAAGACAATGTATCATCAGTTTAATTTATTTTATTTTTCGTTTTTGTGGGTATTTAAAAAAAATAGATTGTTGACCTGTTCTTCTTTTATGAGTAAGGATGGGTATGAAAGGGGAGCACCGTATTCATCCGTGTCACACAGTGTGATCCCTGAGTAATACCTTACCCAGAAATTTAAGAGAAGACAATGTATCATCAGTTTATGTTATTTGTACCTTTTTTAGGATAAAAAAATACAATATATATATATATATATATTAATTTTTTTAAAGGCATGTCATAGGTCATTGGGAAAAGGTGGTCACAACCATCCAATCCATTGGGAGAAAAACTAGAACTGAAGGGAGACATGGGAATGCATTTTCAACATCAACCACCAGGTGACTTCATTCCATTATTTTCATTTTCAATGTCTTCTTTGAACTTCTATCCTACCCCTTCTATGTTTTAATTCTTTAAACATTGGGGAAAATGTTATTCTAAGTTGGGGGGGGGGGGAGATGAAAATGTGTGGAAGGAAAAATTTCATTAAAATTGAACATGATAACACACATTTCAAACTCTGAAATTGGATATCAAATAATTTTTCATGCCTTGATTCTGATTTTAATGCAAGTTTATGTTCATGTGCATAGTTATTGGAAAGTGCGATTGTCTGATGTGATTTTTCACTGTTATATTTTCATATATTTAATAAAAAAATCAAAATGCACATCCTCTAGATTGTGTGGTTTTAGTTTGACTTCATGGGGACCCATAATAAATAGCATAGGATTGGCGATCATTTTAATTTTAACATGAGTAGTCAGAAAAAAAAAATTTGCACGTAGTGCAATGAATTGATCTAATGTGTGGCTTTCGGAACTTGGAGATCGTGACTCCATAGTTGTCTGGCCCAGAGTTGGGCATTTTATCTCTATTTATGGTAATTTGAATTTGTATTTGATTGAGTTAACTTGAGATGATGCCCGAGTATGTGAGCTTCACTTGGTTCCCTAAGGTCTTTGAGCTTGGGAGTCATCGGCAAAGTCTTGCTACATGGGATGAATCGATTGAGTTCAATTTCAATTACCATGGAAAAATTGCAAAAAAAAACCCCAAAAAAAAAAGAAAATAAAAAAATGAGTACTCATATTATTATTAAAATTTGATTTCTCCTAGCGCTTCCATCTTTTCTCCTTCAAATGGAAATGAACCCCCATGTCTATTGTGACAGACAACACTTCATCATGCTTAATTGAATTTGGTTGAAATATGGAAATAAACATGAACAAAGGAATGGGCTTGGGATTGAGATATTCCTGTGGAAATAACTTGTTTTAAATGATATTTATGGGTTTCATAATTGTTTGGTATTGATCTTTGGGTGAGAAATGAGTATTAAAATGTTTTTGGAAAAAGTCATTTGAATTTCATTTTTCTGAGATATATTTTTCTCGGGACTAGAAAAACTCAAGTTGGGGGGTGTGATTATCCAATGAAAACACATATTTTGATAACATTTTAAGGGTATTAAATGTTCATTTTTGATCTTATGGCCCTGAGTTAGTGTATTTAAATTTTGAACATCAATTCTCATCATTTGTGCACTTCATGCCAAATATGCACCAATTTAGGCCCAATGTTTCATCTGATTTATAAGAATGTAATTATACATATTTTAATTTTATATTTCTGGAAATGCATATAAACTTAAATATGAACATTTTTCATTCAAGGTTCAATGGCAGATTCATAAAGGATGATGAGGATTTTTGGTGAAGAAAGGAAACAATACTGGAGAAGGCAGATTGGATATCATCCCACGGATCAGACTGTGGGGACCAAAATAAAAGCCTAATGAAGCCCAACATTTATAAGAGACTAGAAGACATATAGGGAAACAAATAATCCTTCTGGAGATAGTTCTAATTCGTCCTCAATGGTGCGGATTAAGGGGGCCCAAGTTGAAGCTTTAATTTTGGGCCAGATTCTGTGGCCTAGAAAAATAGCCCACTATTTCAATCATATCTCCCGAACCACAATGTATTTTGCGCTGAAATTTTACAGGATGTTAGCTGACATCTGGGGATTAATTTATGTCTTCTAGGGCCCACTAAAATGCGGCCTACTAGAAAGTCCTTTAGGCACTTCTTTCCGGTGGATGCAAGCTAGCTTCAACTTCGGGGCAATAAGTGGAAAAGTCTCCCATCATTAATGTTCCACCCACATTTCCCCAAAATAATTAATTAAAGGCACATGGGATGTTGGGGGCTCTTCCAAGGCTTCATGTTTTCTTATTTAAGGAAGTAGTGGTGGTGGATTTAGGGATCTTGGTGCTTTCATTTCATTGTAATGTTATTATGCCAAATTGTCCTTGTAGCATTTTTCCTTCTCATGTAAGTTGTTTCAATCACCTTAGTTTTCAATAAAACTTCTTCTTATTATTTTATTCTGTTATTAATATTTTCACCTTGATACCGTTTCCTCAAGGTTTGATTTTTTCACACCAAACCTTGTGATTTTGTTCACACAACGGTGGAGTGATCTTTATTTTTGTTGTTTTTACTTCTTCAATTCCACCCTCATAAGTCTACTTTCCGCTTTCGTTGAGAACTTGTCATCAATGGAGTGCTAGCTATTTTATGGGTTGATCCCAGGGAGTAGCAAGGGGCTGGATTGAATGTTATTTCTCACTCCCTAAATGCTATTAATTTCTTTTAATTGATTTTCTTTCATTCAATGATTTTTATTCTTCCTCTTCCTTGTTGAATTTATTCACCCCACTTTCATGTGCTAATTAAATCCTTTACCTTGGAGTGATCATGAAAATGATCCTACAAGTGTATAGGAGATTATCATGTCTTTTGAAAGTCTTTAATCAGTAAGTGATGAGGTTAGATTGAATTCATTGCATGAATCTTTCTCGAGTTAATGAAATTAAAATCGTAAAAAAGGAATTCATTCAATCCACCCCAAGAAATAGCCTAGGATCAACTCATTTTCTCATAACTTGAACTCACATAGGTCTTTTAGTGCTCTTTCAAAAAAATCTAAAATCAACCCAAGATGGCCACTTCATAGCCAAAAATCCATCTCTTTTTATTGAGTGTCTTAAGGTTCTTCTTAGGTCTCTGAGGATTCGAAAACCCAAGCTACACTACAAGCGACCGCTTGACCCTTAAAACTTGGGTAAATTTGGACGAAACCAAGGAGAGAAGTGTTTTTTTATTAATTTATTCATTAGATTGATATTTTGGATTAATAAAATAAATTATATTGATTACTTTTACTATATAAAATAAATATATCATGTAATTTTGATATAATTAGTACTTAGCACATCCACACATTTGAAAAGACTCAATAATTTTGTTATTTACTTATAATATTAAATACCATAAATTACAATATTAAACTATTCAACAAAACTTCAATTATTTTAGAAACATTCCAAGAACTCACACTATGAATTTTTTTCATTTATAATTAAAAAATATATTCTATTTTATGAAAATAATTTTCTAAATAAGACAAATTTATTATTTTGTTAAAATCATCATTTATTTGAAAAATAACAAATTTAAAATTTTACCTGATTATATGTTACTTTGAAAAATTAGTTAAGGTCTCATAAAATGGTAATATAATCATTATACAAAATATATATATTTAGGAATGTTTTTAAAGAAAAAAAAATATTATTTTAAATCATTATATTAAATATACATTTTTAATATACATTTATGATTCACAAAAATACAAACACCGAATTTATCATTTTTGTAACATTTATTTACTTATTGCATTATGTAAATATACAATATATTCATTTATCATCACATAATATTTATTTATGATTTCAGATGTGATGTTATTAGTGTATTTGTCATATTACTATTTCTAATGGGAACATTTCTATTTTAACAACCATATATAATAGTATATTACAATTTTAAACATCGTGTTTCATGAAGCATAATATATCAAGTATGAATTTGAAAAGGATACATAAAATAAAATATTAGGGTGTAACATTCTTCTCTCTTAATAAACTTTCATCCTAAAAATTTTAAGGATGACAACTCATATAAATATTTAGGTATTTCTTCATCATAATTTCTTATAGTTCCCACAATACCTCTTTAATTTTATGATTTTACAATGTATTTTTACCAGACATGGTGTCTAATTCCTTATCATCTGATATATAGTTTTTATAATCTATATAGTCTCATAATAGTGAAATAGGTCGTGTTCCAATTATATTTCATTATAACTGATTACATGCATTGGGTCTATCATGTACTTCCTTAACAAAGAGATGTAGAACACATCATGTTCCTAAAAAAGGAAAGGTGGAATTTTTAATGTTAAGCCACAACTACAATTCAATCTATAAAATCAAATGGTCGGATGTACTTAGGTCCCAATTTCCCATTACTACTAAAAATATGAAATCATTCCATATTTATACCTTCAAAAAGACATGATATCCTACTTAGAACACCAAATAAATCCTCTAGTTGTCAATGTAAATATTTTCAATAATTGTAGATCCTTAAATATGTGATGTAATTAGCTATACATATTTTTTCCCCTTCACAATTTCTGGCATATAAGACCCTTTTAAAAAATTCACAATAAGTTGGTGTACTACATCTCTTTCCATATAACTCTTCATTATGTGAAATTTTAATTCTTGAATAGAAATTTTTTACAGGAAAATTATTCCTAATGTAATTATTGATCCAACTAATATTGAATTTAATGTGATTAATTCATGTACATGTATTCATCTTTTTTAATAGTCCTTTAAAAATATCCATTGATTTGAGGGTGATAAGCAGAACACAAATAAAACTCAATATAAGCATCCTTATACAAACAATTATAGAATTTCAATGTAAATTAAAGATCGCAATCCAATAAAATTGAAATAGGTGCACCATTAAGTTTTAAAACATAATTTATATTGATTATTTCAACGTAATTTAAATGGAAAACCATATATTATAGTGAGGAAATTTGCATATTTGGTGAGTCGGTCAACAATTATAGATATTTCATCCTTCATTCATGGAGTCTTTAGTAATCAGTGAGGAAATACAATGTAATGTCCTCCTATTTTCATGGAGGAATAGGTATAGGTTGCATGAATCCTCTATGATGTTTTTTGTCTTCCATCACCAATGGACAAAAATATCATCTTGATACATAATTAGTAACTTCCCTCTTCATATTATCCCACAATAAATATACGATAAAATCATTGTCATAATAGTGTTAACATGGTGTAAATAAAAAATATGACATATGGGCATCATCCAATAAATACCATTTATCTTGGATATAATGGGAACACCAATCCTCTTCACAAATTTGAAAATTATATCTTCATGTAAAAAGTCTACCAATTTTCCATTACTTTCAGCTTTAATTTTCACTTCAAATTTCTCATAATTATACTATAAATGATTAATCCTTTTTAATAACGATAGATCGGAAACCAATTGAAAATATTGATGTTTCCACTTTCGTGATAATTCTCATATCCATCATTGATAGATCCATGTACACTAAATCCATTTTAGTACCCATTTTTTTAGAAATCCATTATATTTAATTCCCAATTCATATGCAATGTAATTTTTTTTCTTTTGGTAGTTGTGTATTAAATGACAATAATCCTTGAGTTTCTCAAACTATATCTGTTTCCTCATGTTGAGTACTTTGGGTGAGAATATATATTCCAATCCCTTTTGATCCATATATATCTCACATAAATCACCATAGATATAGTGTCTCCATATATTCAAGGAATCTATTATAGATTTTATCTAAAGATCATGAGTGTGATAGTTTTGAACATTATATTTATCTTCCTTGGTGCATATGCAATGACTTTATCACTATGTATAAGGACACAAGTGATCCATCTCATTGATGAATAATTAAATATCAAAAATCCATTGTTTCCTGATTGAAGAGTCAAAATAGAATAAATCAAAAATATAATATTAAATTATTAAGTTCATTCTTCACATTCTATCGTCTGAATAATCTTATATCTTTGACAATTAAGAATGATTAATGAGTTAGTTAATTTGTAAAAGTTATGAATGAAATGAATATAGTAACCTGCTAAACAGGTCAATCTACATACCTCAGTTATGTTCGTTGGTCTAGGACATTCCTCAACTACCTTGGTCTTCATATGATCTATTAAGGTTCTATTATTTGAGACAATATGGCCATGAAAATGAAATATTTTGAACTACAGTTCACACCTACTAAACATTCCTTATAAATATATTATACTAAGAGACTCTAGAACAATCCATATGTGGTTCTCATGGTCCTCATTGATTATGTATTACATCAAGATATCATCAATAATTACCACTTAAAAAGTATGAAGATATTCCTTGAACACTCTGATCATTAGATCCGTAAAAACATTGCATGCATTTTCTAATATAAATTTCATTACAGTAAACTCGAAATGATCATATCATATTTAGATTATTGACACTATAATATCTTTTTTCTTCAGATGAAATTGATGATATCCATAATGAATATCAATCTTTGAAAAATATTGAGATCCATGAAGTATAACAAATAAGTCATAAATTTTTGGTAGTGAATAACTTTTTTATTGTAATAACATTTATCACTATATAGTAAATTCACAACCTTATAGACCCATTTTCATATTAAAGAATAGAACATGAGCTCCACAATATGAACCACTATATCATATAAATCCCTTATCTCTCAATTCCTCTAGTTTATATTTTATCTTTATTAACTCTACTATGACCATTTTATAATGCGTCTTTGATATAGGTATTGCAAGAGGGATTAAGTCAATTTAAAACTATATTTCCCACTCTAGGGGATATCTAGCTAAATATAATAAAAATAGATCATTATATTCTCGAATAATAGGTATATCTTAAATTTTCATATCAAATTCTCTATTAGTAATATTTAACATTTCTTCTACTCCAAGAATATCATTTATAGGTGATGCTGGAGGTAGATATGGATATAAATCAAAGGATAAAATCACACCAATAAATATGAGTAATTCCATATCATCACACTAAATAAAAATTTCATTATACTTCTATTAAAATTTTTTATTATATTTTAATTTTCAGTCAAAACCAAGGATTATTTCAAAATCCATCATACTTATGCTATGAAAACTAGTAGTTATAGGGTGTTTATGTATTCTAAAAAGAACTAATCGACACATATTTTTTATAAGAAGGATAAAAATTTCAATATTTATTTATAATACCCTTATAATTGTTAATTGGAAATATCTAATTTTCCCAGAAAATTGAGAGGATATAAAGGAATGTAGTGATCCAAAATCAAATAAATCTTTAGCTAAATTCAAGGTGATTATTAAAGTACCTACCACCACATCCACAAGAACATCGACCTCATGTGTTGTTACTACATTAGAATGGAATCTTCATTTTCCCTTTTCTAGTTCATGTTCTATTCATTTATAGGAATATATTTTTTCAAGGATCCCAAATCCTAACAATTGAACGATCTCAGATTTTTAGATTGTTTTTTTTTCACTTGTAATCACAATAATGGTGGCCTATATCTCCTTATTTGTATAAAACTCCCACGTCAAATAGGAAGGTTCCATGATGTTTCCTTCTTCATTTATTATAAGATATAAATTTTAGTATCCCCTTATCCCCATTATCCAAATATAATTTTCCATGTAACTAAATATCAATCTTATTCTCTTTTGCACTTTCAATCCATATGCCCTGGAAAATTTCATCTGTATATTAATGAAAAATGGTACTATATAATCATTTGATGTTAAATTTTGGGGGACTATTTCCCTTCATAGAATTGGATTAAGACCATCAATTAAACAATCAATCATTTTATGTGGATTAGATATATAGTCCAAAAATATCCCTTTTTAACCGTGCAAAGAATTCTCCAATCATTGAAATGTTTTATTATAATTTTTCTCTTAAACTTAAGAATTTCCCCTCCATATCTTATTGCTGTTCTTGAATGAAATATTTTTCTATGATTTTTTTTAAAATTCATTTGTTCTATTCTTCAGATTACTTACTATGTGTTTTGAATGGATGGATACCATTGAACTTTTTCTCCTCACGGATAATAATCATATTTTATAACCTTCTCATATTTTTTAATTCTTAAATAAATAAATATATTTCCTAATGATATTATCCATTAATCTTGTAAAAATGGATTTTTATTCCACTAAAATGATGGTGGGTTTTTGTCTTATAATGTATTCTAACATTGTTACACTGTGTTTTGGATAGGGATTCTCCATATGAGTAAGTTTATTTTACATAACCTAAGTCATTTTCCCAGTATAGTTATAATTTGTTCACCTCCTGTTGTATCTGCTTCTCTAATATCATTATCTTGCATAAGTGGGAAATACCTTTATGAGATATATACATTGATATAGTTTCCATTACTTCCACTAGGATATGATTCTAAATGACGAAATACATTAGATTAGATCATAAAATTGTTAAACATAATTTATAATATCTGAACATTGGAATAAAAAAATCCTAAATTTATAATTTATGTATAACTAATCTCTCAATCATAAGCTTGGTTACATTCATAATATTAAAAAAATTAGTTATAGGGTTATATATATACAAAATATATTATGTTCCTAACTCTTGATTATAATTTTTCTACTAAACATCGTTTGATACCAAGTGTAAAGACCTCAACCCCAGTATTTCATTTCCAATTCCATACTTTATTACATTGGTACTATAAACAAGCATTCACATCATAAAGGACTAAATTGTTTAGTAGGTACTGAAACTAAATAAAAATATATTTTATACATGACATCTTGAAATGAAATTCAATATAGAAAATCTATTGAAATCACTCATAAAGTACTATATTATCCTTTCAATTCATTCATAATTTAAATCTTTACATCCGATGAAAAAATAAAACAGAGAAAAGGGTGAGCTCAGAAGCTCCATAAGGGTATGAAATACAACATAATCTACCATAAATAAATATAAAAAATCATTAAATTTGATGAACTAAAAATATATTCCACTAAAACATAAACATTAACATAATATTATAGGAATAAACTTTGATCAAATAATATGATATAAATAAATATATGAGAATGAAACATAATAATGCATATTATATAATTTTAATAATTATATTAAATATAAATACTAATATCATAATTAGGGAATGAATAATTTGGGTCATCATAAACAAACAATCGAGGATTCATCCAAGACACCATATATTAATGGGTAAAAACATGGTCTTGTTTGTCTCGTAAGACCAATAGATGCATCATGGGGATATAGAGAGCCCTTCTCACCACATAATATGTACAATGAATTATTTATATGACATGGGTTAATCATAATAAATTTATACATTCATATAGAAACTGTCATATGAAATGTTAATAATTTTCCCCAAATAATAAACATAATCATAAACCATCTAGTATAATATAGTGAATAGTATCATGATTGTATAACCCAGTCAAAATTGTCATAATATGTTTAATATCATATGGTATATAGTAATATAAGATATAAATTTCATTAAATAATAGGATTCAATATATGTTTTTAAATTACATTAAAATACTATAATAATATCAATAATAATATCTTGAGAGAAATGTCCTTTTTTACTTTTGAAAATATGACTTAACTTGGAAAGTCATTATGTGTTTTTCATTAAATGATATTTTAAACATCTATATTATAGAAATGAAAGTGGAAGGAAAAAATAAATTATTTTTTAATAATAAATTATGTTAAAAATAAGTGAAAGCATTTGTGAAGTGTTTTTATGAAACTTTAGAAATGTGCCACTCTAATGTGGTTAAAGGGAAAATATAAAAAAGACATTACTATGGAAAAAGCCTTAATTATTTAAAAAAAAGCGAAACAATATAATATAGTTTTTCAGGATAAAATGTTTTATTTTATAAAATATTTTTTTCTTAAAATAGATTATGGAGTGTACTTGAAATTGGCTATGAAATTTAAAATTTCCCATTAATCAGTCTTTCTTATCAAGAGGAATTAAAAAAACCAAATAAAAATGCATTTCCCCATAAAAGAAACATATAATGTTCTGGATACAGAATTTTGGATGATATAAACTAATTTTATAATAATTATACAAAGATAAAAAAACATTACATTGTTTTAAAGTGAGAGAAATAATAAACCAAATGAAAAATGGAGGTTCAGGATGATTTCTTTACCACTTTGAAAACAATTGAACGTTATGCCCCAAAAAATAAATAATCATAAAATGAAACATTTAATAACATGATTTTAATTATATTCCAGATATGATACATTAATTTTATGTATAAATTCACCATACCAAATATATAGTGGTGAACAAGGAATACCACATAGAAATAAAAGTGAGATAATAAAACAGTAAACTTATGTCCAAAAGTGTTATTTAGTTAAAAATTACACCTTAGATAATGATATTACATTCATTAATAATTTAAATAATAACCAATTAAACATTTATTTTATTCAGTATAATTTTACTTACTTCTATTATGGTCTTTTTTTTGAGTTATAATCCTCTATTTTTTTGTCTGTGAGTGTTTGCTTCCATGGTTTTGACGATTGATTCATCTATATACATTTATCAAGGATATTTTAAAATGGGAAATGATATCCTTAAATAAAATTACTTGTTATTAATGAAATTAAAAAAAATAATTTTTTATATATGATTTCTGTCCAATATATAGGGATAACTCATTGGATTAGATGTTAATGGAAATCATCTAGATTATTTTGGAGTTTTTTCGATCCCCATAAATATATTTTTCCCTATTAATTAATAATTATTATATATACTAGCTATAGAACCCTTAATATGAATTAATATACATATTTAATAATATTTAAACTTAATAGGGTTTAATGACCATAATTGGAATATTTAGTGAAAATTTATCATCCATGATGGCGGTAATTTGATACATCATGAAAGGTATCATCATTTTTATAATAAAATGGAAAGGGGAAGCAGTTCGATAATGAATATTAATTTATGATAATAAAATTATAGAATATATAAGAAACTATATTTATCATTAATTATTTTATAGAGTAGGTAAGTCAAAGATAATAAAATAAAATTTTTATTTTTATTTACAAGAATGAAGGGGGTTTCACCTATTGAATTTGTCTCATTGAGAACTTCCTGAAGGAATAATGAAATGGTATATTGGATGGGACTAAGAAGAGAATAAAATTGTGGAGATTATTGGGAGATGTTTTATGTTGATGTTTTACAATAATAATGTCTTTTGAGGTGTGAGAAGAAGAGGTGATGAGGGGTAGTATTTATAGCGGAAAATATATGTTTTTTTCGATTAATTTATCCACTAGTTCATTATTTTTGCTAAATACTATCAATATTATTGACTATTTTGACTACATAGAGTAAATATATCATATATGTTAGATATAATGAGTCAGTAACTCATACATTCATCATTAATGTCTCAATAAATCAATTTTGTTACTTATAATTTAAAACACCATATACTACCAGATTTTACTATCCACAAAAAATTCAACTATTTTAGAAAAACATAAAATATTCACCCTAACCATTTGTTGATGTATTGAAGTAAATAATTTGAAATAATTTTCTAAAAATAATTTTCTAGATGTATTAAACTAAATTTGTTTTTAATATCCTCACTTATTCAAAAAATACTAATTTTAAAATTATAACTGATTTTGTGACACTTTGAAAAATTAATTGTTAGAAAATTATATTATAATCATAATGTTAAAAAATATTAATTTATTAAAGTATTTCATGATAATAAAATTTTCATTAAATAATTATAATATTTTTAAAATTGTAAAAATCTTTAATGTTTACCAAAAATACCAATATTTAATTTATCATTAATTTTTTTTTCTTTTTCCATTATATAAATATATAATTTTTTAATTTATAATATTACAATAAAAATCATATGTTCATATGTACTGTTACTTTTCTATTACTCATATTTCTATTGCTAATGGTCCAATTACTATTCTCCAGATCATATTTAATAATAAATTAAAGCTTTAAACTCTGTGTAACATGAATAATATAGAATAGATAATGAAAATTTTAAAAGAGACATATCATAAAACAACGGGGTGTTACAAAGATAAAGTGTACATGTTTTTTAATCAATTAGAACCCCTAAATTTGTCGATAAGCCCCAATAATATTTTGATCACATATAAGGAACTTCATTAAAACCTATAATGGAGTAGAAATGTACAATGTTTGGTGGTCCTTGTAAGTATTGTAACTAATTTTTGTATTGTGATTTAAAATTATGGAACACTAATTTATGTGATAATGATAATATGGTTTCTTTGAAGGAGTAAAATATGATGACGATCTAAAAAACCAAATCAGAATAGAATTTCAATATATATTACAAACAAAAGAATATTGTGTATATTCTTCATGTTTTTAGTGGAAGAACTCATATAAGTGGTGTATATGGATATCAAATTCTATCAATATTGAATGGTAAGAAAATAATATAATATTTAGTTATAAGGAAGGAATATTTTTCCCTATGTATACCTAATGAATAAGTAAAATGTAATACAACAATGATGTTTTAGAAGAAGTCAACATTGGATATGATAAACATGAAATTCCATATTAAAAATATGTCTATGAATATTAATAAGATAAGTGGTACATCTTAGTGAAAGGGTTTGAAGAGTTATATTCATAATAATCAATGTGAAAAATATATGAATGGTGTCAGTGTACCCAAACAAATTCTTGTTATTTGGATACCAAATTTAAAGAGAATAATAAATTGGGATTAGTCTAATAAAAACATATCTAAAATTAAAATGCTCTGATTCCTCATGGTAATGCTGAATTTTTTGAGGAATATTCTTCAAATTTCAACTCTTTTGTTTGGAAAGTACTATGTGATATACATAATAAAGACAGATACATTTATAATATATTATAAAAAATCTATAATGAATTAAAACATGAATATTACCTGATGGTTAAATATATACGAACCTAAAAATTTATATTCTATTATATAAATAAAGAATGGGGAAAAGAACTCATCGACGAACAATATGGGAAAGATCAGGTGGGGGTCCACAATGATGAAATTCAAGGGAATCCCCTTAAACTAAAACATACATTCAAGACGAAGAGAGATGAAACTAGTGTAATTGATAAGATACTCTTCAACCCTTCTTACTCGATAAAGAGAATTCACAACACATTTGACATCCCTCCAAACTTGATAGAAAATTCGTCCATGATAGGTATCCCTAGATAAGCTATGAATGATGTAGTTTATATTCCATGGTGGATCAAATTCACCATTTAGTTTACACACCAACAAATTAGAGACTAACTTGTCTTCAAAAATCTAGAAATAATAACACTTTCATAACATGATTGTTGTGTGTAGTTATCTTGCCTCATTATTCATGGAATTCTGTAAACCATTAAAATAATTAAATGTTATAAGGACCGATCTTTATTTGTCTCCAATAAGACAACCCCCTATGATTTTACCATTATTGATGGATCCATCGCATTCAATATTGGACCAAATGTAGGTGGGACCCATCTAACCTAAATTCATGTTGAATGAGATGCAATTATGGGCATATTAAGAAATATAAAAAGCATATGTGACCATTTTACTCCGTTGATAATCACACCCAGATCATTAATCAAAAACTTCATTGCTACCTATAATAAGTATATTGAGTGGTGATTACCCATTTTCACCTAATTCCTATCCTCCGTGATCATCCTACATAAGGATGCAAGATCATCCTTGGTGAATATGAATATGTTTTTTAATATATGAAACAATATGTAGTAATCAATTTTGGTTTATTTTAATTTTGGAAAAACATTAAATCCACTCTTAATGAGCTTATTCAATATAAATATGTTGAGGAGTGTTTACCATGTGGGACAAATAAGTATTGAATGAGGAACAAGCTTTCACAAAATAATATCTATAAATATTTAATTATTTTCTTAAAGTGTTTTTTGGTGGTTTCATTGAAAAGTTATTTTTTTATAATATCTCATCCTAGATAATAAAATTAAGATTCTAACATAAAGGGTAATAATTTTAACCAGATACCAAAATTGGAAAATTTATGTAGTTCTAGGGATGTTTTATCATGTTATTAATACTTAAAATGTTCTATGATATGTGTCGAATTATGTATATGAAATTTAGGTTGGTAATGTTTTTGAAAATGTGTATCATAATTGAATAATATATTTTAGTATTGAATTGTTTAATATATTTTTATTCCTTTTTAAGTGGTTTAATTTCTAATTGTTATAATGTAAAAATGATTATAGACCACATAGTTTTCTTAATAATGACATCTTGTTTTGTACATTGAGAATGGATCAGAATACTTATAAAGGAATGCTAAATCACAATTATCTAAGAATAAATAGAAACACTTTCCAAAATACATCATATTTCATTTAAATTAGTGGAATGAGAGTATTTATTAGGAAGGAGGAGAAATATAATTCATGTTGATAAATTATTTAAGGAAAACATATTAACATATAATGGTAATATTTTGTTGACCAAAAAAATAAATGTGTAGTTTGTTACGTCGATATTGGTTTATTTTATTTATTATCAATATATTATCACAAAATATTGATGATATTCTTTTCAATGGGAGACCTCGTTGATTGTTGAATAGTGAAAACTCATTGTTATCAACATATTGATGAAGTTATTAATTTGGTGAAGAAGGTTGGTATCCAATATTTTTATCGTAGGGTATAATATTCCAAGATGGTAAATATATCTTATAAGATTTGATAAAAAAATTAGATGGTTAAAATGGAATATGGATTTTCATCCATTGGTATATTGTTTTTATATTTGGATTTTATTCTTTTAGAAGTTTAGTTTGGTAATTATATTTTGTAAATATTGTGGTTCTTGATACATAAAAGTGTCATATGAATATTTCAATGTTACATGGAGGTGATTTAAATTAATTGATGATTAATGTGTTTTCACAAGTTTCATCATTATTTTTTGGATGAAGCCTAAATTAGAATATTCCATGTGAAATGATATTTATTTTTATTAATATCATAATTGTTTCATCAGGATTAAGTCAATTTATGAGTATATTAAAGATCATGGATGTTAGAGAATCCATCCAAGGACATGTTTTGGGTGGATGGTTTAGAGTAGAATGTTATATAATAAAACATTTTTAAAAATTATTATTGGATGGAGTGGTAACTCAAGAGGGGGTGAATTGAGTTCGAAATTAAAATTTCTATTAAAAAAATTATGATAAAAATCTCACAATTTGAAACAACCCAGTTAATTAAGGCAGTAGAAACATAAATGTTCAACTGGTCAACAAGTTTCTCAAAGGTTGATTAGTCCTCAGTTGAATCAGTGTAAAATTCTTATCAAAGATATGAAATAACATTACTGAATTAAACACATATACACACTAACCAAAACTAACTATCTGAGTTAATGTAAAACAATTGAAATTATAAGTAGTAGAAAATAAAAAAGAGAGAGTATTACAAAATAAGGGACATAGTAGAGTTAAACAAGACGTTCAGTCACAAGACGAGACTTAATCCCCTCCACCTTTTGATCACCTTCCACAAAGTATTTTATATTACCAATAAACATGATATACAACATCTTTTTGGATTTACAATAGTTTTGACAAACTGTCCAGGACTCACACCCTCTACCACATTTCATCATGGAAAACATACACAACTAGGCAACACACTACCTCTTCTATAGTTACACGTGGGAAAAAAGTCTATGTAACTTTTGGTGTGAGGATTTTTAGTATCCTCCGATTTAAGCACATGAGATATTGTGTGTATAACAAACAAGAAACAATGATTTTAAATAGATGATAAAGAACATAATAAATCTAATATTATGAGGATTGAGTTTAGAAAACTCTATTTGTTTTCAGTTCAGCTTTGGAATCCTCAGAGAGAATAAATTTCTATTCGAGACATTCTCTGGAAGCTGTCTCCAAAATAGAGTTTCACAACACCTTGTTATATCTTCCTGGTTCTGAAGTGTTCTACTTCTTGGATCGAAAGATATTCAACAAGTCACATAAGCCATTCATGAATTTTGTTCTCCCAAATGATCATTGTGAAGCTGATAGGTTCACAGAGTAGGTGTTGGTTTTCTCCTTGTTCTAAAGATTTATCGTGTAATGTCTCTCACCCAATATATTCACTTTTTCTCATACTTATATTCTTTTTTAATTGTTGAGGTCTGATAGTAGGAATGATCAAACCATATTCGGTCTTCCTCATACCTCGTACTATCTCTAGATATGATCTCAAAATATGTCTACAATCAGCATTAATTAATTTTATAAGAATTAAATTTACCAAATATGACCATTAAAATAAGCTCAAGAAGATTGAAAAATTATAGAGTAGAAGGGTATAGGTATTTGTAGACTAGTAGCGGTAGCCTTATCAACAGTAGTCTTCATTGGTTGGGTTCATCGGTAGGATTCATCAATAGGCTTCGTCGGTATGCTTCATCCGTAGGCTTCATCGGTAAGATTCATTGGTAGGATTTACAATGGTAAGCTTATCAGTGGTAACCTTGAAACGGTCAACTTATTAGTGGTAGAAGAACTAATTTCAATGGTTCTTCCAGCAGTAACCCTTTAGTAGTGACTTTGTACAAGAAACCTCTAGCGGTAACCTCTATCAGTAACCTCAATCAGTAACCTATATCGGTAACCTATATCACTAACCTCTATGGATAACCATCCCAAAATTTTCCTCAACTGGTGACATAAATATAAGTCCCTTAACCGAGACCTTCATGTCTGTGACCTTTTAATTAGAAAATGATACACAGTAAAATTGGTCACAAAATTAGTGGCATTAAAATTTTTTAATTTTTAAATGATAAACACTATAAAAACTAATGAAACAATATTCTCAAATAAATGGCACATGATTTGGGATTATCAAAATAGATGATTCCAATAATATCCCCCTTTTAATGATTACAAATTATGCCAGTGAAATTTATATATAATAATTATTTTGGCATGAATAAGAAGATTTTTTAATATCTTCAGTGAACCACATTTACTATTGAAAATATATCAAATAAAAAATATAAAGAAATATAATATATTCAAGGGATATATTCTTAAAATTTATTTCACATAGTGATTAAAGAAAATAAAATAAACAATGAGAGACATAAGTATATTTTTGTATTAATGAGACCTGAGTAAAATATACAAAAAGATATATTACAATGATCCATATCAAATAAGATAGAACACATTAAATGAACATCAGAGATGTTTAAGGGATCATTGTTTGTGGGAGCTGAGGAGGCCGAATCATAAGATGGGGGTATAGCCCTGGGGATAACATTAATTAAGGTAGAAGGAACTGCTACAGAATAATCAATAGACCGATAATGAGTATATCTCAACGGAATTGTAAGATTCAAGCTTCAGATGGCATGTGCAAGATTCATAAAATGGGTATCAATGGTATATCCGGATGCAGCTAAGGAATAAGTTTGTGCTGGAGAGACAATGATAGGAGTACAGTCCACATGGAGAAATGGAAAAATGTGTTTCTCGAACTCCATATTGATTCTTACTCCACTTTCCATAGCTAAGATGAAATCATCCTTATTCTCCATGAACTTTTCCAATGCAGGAGTCAACTCTCTTATCCTAACAACATGATCCTTTAATGCCTGAGTGATAGGTGGGATCCTCATCTTTTCTAATAGCAGCTTGAAGTGACCATCCATCAGATACATAGTGTAAAGCTGTTTATAATAAAGTCAACCTGCTCTTTTATTGACTTTGGATCTTGGGATGCCTCACTCAAGTAATATTTTATGTGGTTATGAATGTATCTAGTAGTTGAAATGAAATGAGTCATAGACTGAGGGTATAGGGTACTTTCTTCATATAGCTTCTCTATTTCATCTCTTACAACTAATCTAAATGTTTCTAGATCAATAGGAGGAGAGGCTGATGAGGAAGCAGATGCACACAAAGGTTCTATGAAACATGAAATTGTCTCCTTTAAAGTCTTCATCAATCCACTGATAAACCTCTTCACATCATCATCCTTACCACTCACATGTGTCTCTATAGACTTTTTAATGACCTCCAACACATTGACCATTACTAACCAACACTATTAACATACACAAGGTCTTTTCCAATTGAGATCTTGAATCCATATATGAGTCCAAACACACAATCAACTATTTTACAGAATCAATATATTTTACAATGGTTCTGTCTTGATTCAGGTATTCCATCACTTCATGTAGCAAGTAGGAGTGATAGGTAAATATTATTCTTTCAAAGGATGATTACAAAAGTTCATGATTGAGAGCCACTATTCTCTCTATCCCAATGGATATTTTTTCAAGATTTGTTTTCAAATATGATTTTAATGACTCTGTCATCCTTCTTCACATAATCATGAGCCAGAAGAACCATTGATTTCACTATAGTGGTCTCTAAAATAGAATGAACTAGAGGTATTCTATTAGGGGTTTCATCTTCACAATCATCACAGTCTAATCCCAACATAATGAATCTAGGGTAATCAGACCAATATTATATTTAATGAGAAGAAAAGAATGAACCATGATAATCATGAAACATGATGGGGGATAATAAGATAATAATAATATCCTTGAGGGACCATAAAAGAATTGATGTATCTTTTAAACAAAGATCAATGATTATTAAACATGTGGGAAAGATATAAATTTTTTAAATAATTTGAAAAAACTCAAATTCAAGGCAACATGGTATAATATATAAAAAACATGAAAATTTGGAATAATCATAAACATAGGATCTTTTATCCTTATTAAGTAGGATTCTCACAAAGCTATTCACATATAATATTGTGAGTAGGGATTAACACAATTATAATCACCCTCTGTGAAACAATCAACTATATAACATGTTTACATGTAAAATTATTAGTGAATATTAGTGGAATAATATTCTCCCTTTTATATCCAAAGGAATTTATAAACAATTAAAATGTATCTTTTTGATTATATATGAATTCCATTACACATACCCTTTGAAAAAATTGATTTTAACTAACCTAGACATATGTGAATTTTTTAGTGGAGCATAGCACCATCTAAAAACCCATTATGAACCATGTGACTTTATGAACAATTCACATGTAAAATTGTGAGTATTGATTTGTACCATCACACTCAAACAATGATTACATAACAACTTTATATATTTTTTCACATTATGAATTGTGTGTAGATCTTAAAACCACCTAACTCACCCATTTTGAACATGAAGACTTTCTAACATGTTCACATGTATAATTGTGAGTTGATATTATCACCATAGTAGTCATTATTTGTGAACTGAGTGACTTTCTAAAAATTTATCACGTAAATGTTTTGGTAGATATTAATTCTATCACAATATCCCTTTCTGAGCATAGAGACTTCCTAACCTTTTTAGTGAAATTTTTTATCTCATTAGATATATCCCTTTACCCAATTAATATGTACAGATATACAGGTCTCACCAACCTCATAATCCATAAATTTTGGTTCCGAATGAATATAAAACATTATTAATCATGTAAATAACCCACATAAACCATAATGGGATTCTTAAAACATTCAAATACATCCCATAACATAAACATTTGAAATCAAATCACATCATAACTCTCATTTTCTAAATGAAATTATATACTAATTACATAAAAAATGTGATAAAAATCACATCATGAAAAATATATCTTTCAATGTAAATATAAGTGAAAATAAAATAGTTTTAACTAATAATTTATAAAACATTGATGCATAAATTACACTCAATAACATGTTGTTTAATGAAAATGGAAGAATTCTGAAATCCTTGCTATAAATAGTTCAAAATTAATTTTTCTTTCAAAAAAATAATCTTTTTAAAATTGATAGGTGAAAATACATTGAAAATTTATACATATAAGATAATAAATAATATTTTATAGAATAAAAAGAAATGGTCATTTTAATTAAATAAGTAAAGATACTATAATAAAATTTATTATAAAATATAATATTTAATAATAGAATCATGAAAAAAAATAAAAAAATAATATGATATACAATGAAAAATATTAAATTTAAAAATAATATAACTAAATGGGAACTAAAAAAATACATAATGTTTTAAATAAATTATTCTGAAATAAATTGAAATTATTCACTTTTATAATTACTCTTCAATAATTGAATCATGAAAAATACATGTAGATTTCAATAATAAAATGAATAACAATTTAAAATATAAACGTTTAAATAGTATATGTAGCAATTTAAACATGAGAAATACATAAATTCTATCAAAGGAAAATGTCGATTGAATTATAGTAACTCATTATTTTGAAAGGATGGAAAAACACCGTATGAGAATTTTGAAGGGGATTTTGTCTAAAATGACGCATAGTTAAAATAATAATAAAACTTATTATTTGAAATTAATTAAGGGGAAATTACAATGGAATACGAAAATATGTTATTTTATATTTGGTGAAGTGAAAGATTATTAGATTGTAGAAACATGGATAAGGAAGAAAAATAAAAACATTGTAAAAAAATTATTCTTGAAAATGTGTTTTAATGGAAAAAATCAACATCAAGGAAGAAGAAATTCTTGTGGAATAATATTTAACCAAAAATTATGGTTAATATAAAAAATAACATAATCATTGGTATAAATATATCATTCATTAAATTTAATAGACATAAAATATTATATATCAACCTGGAAAGATATATTATCTATAAAATCCCTTACTCAATTACTATTTTTTAAATTAAAATTAATTGTAATCATGAAAATTATATTTTTATATAAATAAAAATAATTAAATTATAATTTAGTATGAAATAAATTTTTATGATTAATATACAAAATAAAAATAGTAAGTTGGTTTCTAAAATGATAACATTACTTAATGAAGAGTAGTTTAGATGAAAACAATTACCTTATTTTATTTTTAGTTACTCACACTCTAACATCCAATAAAACAAAAACCATAACAATATAAAAATGTAAGATATGAAAATTTTATTCGAAAGATTATGTTAAATCCAATGATTATAAACAATCCATTAAATAAATTTACTTAAATTTAATCTCTTTAATATCTTAAAAAACCCAAATCCCCATGCCTAAATGAATTGTAATATAGTATCTAATGATAAACATTTTATTAAATTGTAATTTTTTAATAGTAGTAAATATAATTTTAAAATTCTGTGTGTCTATTGATTTTCCAAAAAATAAGAATTATATAAATGAAAATAAAATGTTTTTTTTAAATATTTTTTAAAAGATGGTTTAGTCATAGTTCTCTTGTATAATTAAAATTAATTTTTTCCACTATTTTTGATTTATTTTAAAAGAAATCATTTTTTAAATCGTAATAGAAATTTTATATTTGGGTAAGTTATTTTTCTTTTAAAAAATGATCATTTCATGATGAATAGTGAAGAATACTAATACATATTTAAAAATTATTCTTCATTTAAGAAATTTTCGAAGTCAATTTATACTTTAAATTAGTATTATAGAAAACATATATCAGTTTTATTACCATTTAACTAATTTATATCATTTTAAATAATTTAATATTAAAATTTTACATTAAAATTAACTATACTTTTGTAAGTTTTTTCTATAGAAACCTACTTTTTTATCACGTGTGTCCTTATAAATTAAAATTTTATCTACCTATTTCTATCAATTTAATTTTGAAAAAATAATGAAATATTTTTAGTGAGATAATTTTTTAATATAAAATAATTTCAACATAATATATGAATATAATTAAGTGAATATATTTAAAATCAATTAATTTGATTAAGGTAAAAATGGTTCTATTATGGGATAAACATAGAATACAATGGTTTAAAATGAACAAACCCTTATTCAATTTACATTTAATGCAAATATTCAGACCTTATAACCATTAAATGTCAAAAAGTATAAATTTTATTTGGCTTCTGGAATGATATAAATGTGGTCATAATTGATTGTTTTAAAAAACACATTGTGTGTTCTCCCCCACTTATAAAAGGTCACCACATGTCCTCCCATATTCTTACAACCAAAGCCATATAATTAGACCATGATCTTCCCAAATAACATATATAATCTCAAAAAACATCCGAGATCCTTTGTTTTGATTAGAACACAATCTTATTAATGATTTTGATGAAAACCTCTAGCCTTTTTTCGAAGAATAGGTAACGTTCTTAAATGAGTTTCTTTATACTGTTTCATCATAAAAGACCTATAAATGTTACCAAAAAATATTTATATAATAACACCAATATATTCAATATATTTGTATGTTATTAAATTAATGTAATTACTTATATCCATATCCTCCACTATCAATTGAGAAACAGAACTTTTGTTTTTTCAATGGTGGTCTACCACCTTATGAACTTATTTAATGAATTTGTGAAAACCAGAATACAATGATGTATATAATGATTGATTTTTCAAATTTATATGATATTTATTATATTATTTTACATATTTTATCATAGTTTCACATATAACTTCTTATTTTCCATTTTATTATTAATATGATAACACCGCTTGTGTGTACAATGGACAATCGCCTTGCGAAGCAATGTGATACATTTTTCACCTGTGCTTTACATAAAAAGAAATAAAGAAGTTTTAAATAAATAATTGTGACACATATATGTAATTATATTCATTATATATGATTAATATATCACCTAATAATTTATAATTTCACCCATTAATGGAATGATATCATCGCTTTGGCATAAGTACAACACACATTCTCCACAAAGTGACGTGATTCATTTTTAATATCCAAAATTCATGAATGATTAAATAAATTTAAATTATGAATAAATATTATATTAATAATAATTACATAATAATTCAATTAATTATAGTTTAAATATTATTTATTTAATCCATGTGTACATGAAATTAAATTTACCAAGAGTTAAAACAATTTTATTAATGAATTTATTTTAATTTGGTTATATTACTTTTTCATTATAATTGATATTATAAAATTATTCTTGTAATTAATTATGAATGTTTTCTAATTTTTTACAATTGTTTTATATTAATTTACATTTATACTTAATAATCTATTCATTGGTTAATTCTCACCTCAATATTAGGATCATTGTAAAGGTTATTTCACATTAACATTTTAAAAGGGATTGTTTATTCTTAATTTTCCATTAAAGGAAATTATTTTATCATTGTATAAAAAAGAATTTTAGTTTTCTTATCCACTATTTAAAAATTATATTTTCAGTTAAAAGTATTATATTTTCACTCTATTGTGCACAACATGTTTGAGAAAACATTTTTAATAAAATCCGTCTTCATTTCTCTCTTTCATCAAAAATAAATTTTCATTCAAAACTGTGTTTTATAAAATTTTCTTCCACAAATGTTTTAATGTTCTCCATATTATTTAGTAAATAAATTTTATTTAATTTTTTTTATTTTTAAAGAAAATTTCAAAGGATTCTCCAAGTCATTCTCTAAATAAGGTATGTTTTCATTTTATTGATAATTTGAATGGATTATTTTTTTAACATGTACGACATAGAATCTATTTCCTACCCTCATGGAAATAAAATGATTCAAATATTACAATATAATTTTTTAAGTCTACTTCCAATGAAAATTATTTTAGAAATATATATGTAATTATTTGACCAAAATATTTTTAGTGTAAAAAAGGTATAGTTTCTTATATAAATTTTTAATGGAATTTTATTGTATTTTTTCATTTATGTAATCAATAGTTTTTTTACATTAAATCTAGTAGAAATATATTTTATTGGTACCATATTTCTTTATTCCATGGATAATTCATTATCATTTTGACTAATGATATAATTTAAATTATATTTCAATATTCATTTTTGTAGTCATTTATTTAAACGTGAAATATTTTCGTTCCTATGATTATTGAACATTAAATTTTACATAAATATACATATTATTTATCATGGAAATTTTTATTTCATAAATCATAGATTATTTATACATATTATATTCTAAAAAAGGTAATTTTTGAATGAAGAAAAATTTATAAATATATATCATTTATTCAATACAAATATTTGATGATAATCCACATTGGCCATAAATCAAATAATTTATGTGATATACCAAGAACAACTTGAATATTAAGAGATGGATGGTACCTAAAATTATAAATCCCCTAGATGGTTCATTAACCTCATGAGATGAATTCATTTTCTAGGATTAGTTAAATCCGATTATGGTTTACACCTACCTCTTTGGTTTCAAATAGTATTTTGATATATATTCAAACTATATGAATAATGAATCCTCATATCATGGAATAAAATAATAAATAATTTAATTTTGTTAGAAATTATATATTATTATCAATGATAATTTCAAAATTATAAAATATCATGATGCATTTGATTCTCATTTTATTGTTTAAATGTAATTTATGTTCAGTTATTTTAATTTTCATAATGAATATACCTTATATATTCTCAAAAATCATTATATTTGTTAAATAGAATTTTTTTAGTTAGTTACATTGACTTACTGGTTATTACTTATCAATTAATTCTTTTCATTTTATTTTTTAATAGAATTTTGTTCAATTATTTACCTTTCCATATTGATTATGTCTTATATAATCATAATAGTAACATAAATTAAATTTAATGTGTGTTGATTTATTTTATTTAATAATTATATTATTCTTATTAATTCGTGATATCTTAAATTGTACCAAAATTTTACTAAAGATATGATCTCACACATATTTTTTCCCCTTTCTAGGATTTAATACAATATACAATGAACGATATTAAAGGATATTATAGAGGGAATAATTATATTCTAAAATATAGTATGATTTAATTTTTAAAATAACATTTAATATGGTAATCATGTAAGTATGTAGTTTATAAAGACTAATATACTATACAGTCCTTTGATATATGATTACTTGTAACATATTATCCTAAAATAAAGAAGAAAATGGATCCAGGCTACACATGTTGGGTTTTTTATTGTTATTAAAAATTAATGTTTAGTAGAAAACATGGGAACTAAATTTATGAACTAATATATTAGAAAATAAGAAAATATTATAGTCATGAAGGATATTTATAAAAAAACATCATAATGTTCCAGTAAGGTAGATATTGGATTTTAATTCCTATAAATACATCAATATTTCAACTCTAAAAATGGAAATAATTTAAGGAAAATATAAAAGGGGATAATAACTCTATTAAAGGCATTTATATCTGGACTCTAGCATTACCTAGTACAAAAATGGAACTTTTTTTGCACCAAATTTGACACTCAAAGGGGATATTTGTTGAATAATTAAAATTTTCATTACTAATAATTATGAGGAATTTTTTAATCTGTAGAAAATGAATGATTGGAACCAATAATAAGGTTTATTATATTGAGAGTTAGTTTTCATGATTAATAAATAATATAAATTATTATATGGTCTTCCCAATATGATTATTATTTTACATAGTATGATTTGTGGTTTCTTTTTAATTTTTTGAAAAAAAATGAATCATGTAATCATTGAATATGAAGGACAGTTTGGTGAGTGTTAGAATATAGTTTTTATGATGATAGTAGTGAAAGATTTTAATATTATTCATAATAGTTATTGAAAAAAATAATTAATATAATATACATAATCCAACTCTCAGAATCACCAATAAGGATAAAGATAGGCTTTCTTATGAGCTCGTGTTGGGGAGAAAACAGGGGCTTGATTTTATTAAAGTAAAATATATGGAACAATACAAATAAGAATGTGTCTCAATAGAATTGAAAAATGCTTTATGTGTAGTAAGTATTGTAAAAAATAAATGGGTTTCATAGAAAAAATGTTGAACTAAATGGATATAAATTTATTTCATCATATAGATCCATTTATAGTTCTTTGTCTTAAATGTGGGGATCATTGGAATTATCTAATTCAATTCCTTCTTATAAGTGATAAATCATATGCCAAGGTAGTGCCTATTTTGAAATAAAATTATTCTATTATTTATTGGTATATTATAATTATATTGTTGAAGTACTTTTACCAAAGGAATTTTTGTTACAGGAATTATGAAACATATACGAATTATTATAATGTTGGAAGAATATATGTGTCTAATAACTTCTGTTTTATGAATACCATCATGGGTTTATTAATTTAATATTGATCATAAGATAAAATTATTAAAAACCCATTGTTTAGGTTAAATGTGATGTGAGACTACAAAGTTTAATGTTATTTTGGGAAACATTTATGGAATTAAAACCAATTATTATAGAATATGTTTCATTAATAAAATCTATTTTAGGAAGATTAACAATAAATTTTGTTTGTATAAGTTTAAAGTTAGTATTAATATTGCAGTTTTGTCTTATAATGAATTGAAACATAATAGAGGAAAAAAATGTAGAAATTGTTATTATGAAATAGAAATATATAATGGTAATATATTTTATTATTCATAGATCATAAAAAAATTATTAAAAATACAGAAATTGATATTGGGAAAAATATAATATTTCATTAATATTTTATGAATGAAATATTTATTTAATTCATGACATATTTTTTGTTTTGATTTCCTTAAAATTACATTGATCATTCACCTTCTTGTGATCAATGGCCTTTTTCATAGTCTATAATTTTTTTTCACTATCACCATATATTCACAAGAAATATATTTTTTCCAAATTAGAAACCTAGTTATGTGTTACATCATATGAAATTTTATCCTCCCTTTATTTATTACAAAGAGAGATGTTTTTAACTCTTTTAATGTTAGGGGTTTTAAACAAAAATGGATTTTAAAATATCAAACCCTTCATTTTTATGGACAATATTAAATTCTGAGGAAAAAGTATTTTTAATGTCGGCAGAAGGTTACAACACTAAAATATTAAATAATATTATTTTATTCGATAAATTTTGTGACGTGAAATATAACAATTAAAAACCAACTAAATATATTTCATTTAATATAAACTATTTTATATCTTGTGATACAAGGAACCCAGAGTGTAAATGAATGATAATAAAGTACCATTATAACCTAAATGAAAAATTCTTGTTCAATAATATAAATAACTAAAATATAAAAATTATGATCATTAGTTGGTTAAAAATAATATAAAAATAATTTGAAATAAATATTAAATGTTTTGTTAAAAAGCTATATTTTTTAATAATAGTTATTGGGACTTTTCTCACAAAATTTACAATTATTTTTTACCACTTCGAAAATAATAATTTTAAAATTTTATTATTATTTTTTATTTTACAATATAAATATTTTCTTAGGTTTGTATTTTATATTTTTAAAAACAATCATTTTTAAATGAATAGTGAAAAACACTAATATTCATTGAAAACTAGATTTTTATTTAAATAATCTATGATTTATAATTATATTTTCATTTGTTTTTAAAGTATAAATAGATTTATTTTATTTATATTTAAATAATTTAGATCATTTTAATCAATTTGATATAGATTTTAATATTAAAACATTCTGTACGTATGATTATTTTCTCCCTGGATGCCCTATTTTTTGTCGTGTCTGTTGGTATAATTTTAAATTGGAATCTTACACTTCTATGAACATAATTTGGTAAAACAAATATTCCATATTCAAATTATAATAAATTTATTATCTAATATGGTAAAATAAATTTACCAAAATTAATTGCGATAACTATAAAAAATAATCACCATCGGTATAGTAAAAACTAGTTTATCAGGTCACTAAACTAAGAAGATAAGAATTTAAAATGACCTAAAACATGTCCAAAAACCATTGTATATGGATATTTATAATTTTTCACCTCTATAGTTTAACAATATATTATATTAGAAGATTTTGGAATGATAGAAATATAGTTCTAATTGATTCTTTTCTAACATTACGTGTGTGTCCCCACCCTACTAATAAAAGGAAACCTCTTCATACCCCCTCCCTCTTCACAATTCATAATCCATTCTTTCAGCCCCAACATGAAAAAAATTACTTAATTAATCCCATTAAAATATCATAGATCCCTTATTTTTTCTAGAAATCAATCCTATGAGGGATTTTTGTAAAAACATAAAAAATTTGTCTAAAGAATAGGTAACAGTACTAAATGAGTGTTTTTTCCCACCTCCTTCAAATATCATTAAACCATGGTTATATAGTAAAATAAGTTTATTACATTTAATAAATAATATTTTTTTATGGTAATGATCTATATCCTTTCCCTATACCATCATATAGGAAATGAAATTTTTGATCTCATGTATGGTGGACTACCACCTTGGGAAAAGTTGTAGTTTTTTTTCAATTACTGCATTTTAGGACTTGATATAATGATTGGTTTAACAATTTAATATGACTTTTGTTATTTTATAGTAATTATATATTTATAATATCAATTGTGACTTCTTAATTTCCATTTTTGTAAATATGACAATGTCACTCTTATGTATGGATGACTACTACCTCACAAAGTGATTCAATTTTTTGACATACGCTTTACATGGAAATTACTATTGATATATTTAATGATAATATGTTATATTTATTACCTAATATTTATTCTTGAAATTAATATTTCATCAATTTTATTTCCATTTACTCATTAATGTAATGATACCCTCGTTTCGACATACGACCTATAATATTCATGAAGTTACATGAATCATTTTCCATATCAAATGTTAAATAGTATTATATTTTCACTCTATGGTGCATAAAATGATTGAGAAAATATTTTTAATAAAATCCTTCTTCATTTCTCTCTTTCGTCAAAAATAAATTATCATTCAAAACTATGTTCTATAAAATTTTCTTCCAAAAATGTTTTAATGTTCTCTAGATTATTTAGTAAAGAAATTTTATTTTTATTTTTTGTTTTTTAACTAAAATTTCAAAGGATTCTTCAAGTCATTCTCTAAATAAGGGTTGTTTTCATTTTATCGATAATTTGAATGGATTATTTTTTTAACATATACGACATAGAATCTATTTCCTACCCTCATGGAAAATATATGTTTCAAATATTACAATATAATTTTTTAATTCTATTTCCAATGAAAATTATTTTAAAAATATATATGTAATTATATGATTAAAAATATTTTTAGTGTAAAAAAGGTATATTTTCTTATATAATGTCTTAATTGAATTTTATTGATTTTTTTTAATTTATGTAATCAATCAATTTTTTTGCATTTAATCTAGTAGAAATATATTGTATTAGTACCATATTTATTTATTTGATGGATAATTCATTATCCTTTTGACTAATGAAATTATTTACATTATATTTCAATATTCATTTTTGTAGTTATAAATTTAAACATGAAATATTTTCATTCCTATGATTACTGAACATTAACTTTTAACTAAATATACATATTATTTATCATGGAAATTTTTATTTCGTAAATTTTAGATTATTTATACATATTATATTCTAATGAAGGTAATTTTTGAATGAAGAAAAATTTATAAATCTATATCATTTATTCAATACAAATATTTGTTGATAATCCACATTGGCCATAAATCAAATCAATTATTTGATATACCAAGAACACCTTGAATTTTAAGTGATGGACGTGACCTAAAATTATAAATCCCCTAGATGGTTCATTAGCCCCATGAGATGAATTCATTTTTTAGGATTAGTTAAATCAGATTATGGTTTACACCTACATATTTTGTTTCAAATACTATTTTGATATATATTAAAACTATATGAATAATGAATCCTCATACCATTAAATCAAATAATCAATAATTTTCATTTGTTATAAATTATATATTATTATCAATGATAATTTCAAAATTATAAAATATCATGATGCATTTGATTCTCATTTTATTGTTTAAATGTAATTTATGTTCAGTTATTTTAATTTTCATACTGAATATACCTTATATATTCTCAAAATTCATCATATTTGTTAAATAAAATTTTTTTAGATAGTTACATTGACTTAGTGGTTATAACTTATCAATTAATTCTTTTCATTTTATTTTATTAACAGGATTTTGTTCAATTATTTACCTTTCCATATTGATTATGTCTTATATAAATATAATAGTAACATAAATTAAATTTAATGTGTGTTGATTTATTTTATTTACCAATTATATTATTCTTATTAAATATTGATATATTAAATTGTACCAAAATATTACTAATGATATGATCTCACACATATTTTTCCCCTTTCTAGGATTTAATAAAGTCTACAATGAACAAAATGAAAGGATATTATAGAAGAAATAATTATATTCTAAAATATAGTATGATTTGATTTTTTTCCTAACATTTAATATGGTAATAATGTAAGTATGAAGTTTATAAATACTAATATACTATCCAGTACATTGATATATGATTTATTGTATCATATTCTCCAAAAATAAATAAGAAAATGGATCCAGGCTACACATGTTGGGGTTTTTATTGTTATTAACAATTAATGTTTAGAAGAAACCTTGGGAACTAAATTTATGAACTAATATATTATAAAATAAGAAACTATTATAGTTATGAAGGATATTTATAAAAAAACATCATAATGTTTTAGTAATGTAGATATTAGGTTTTAATTCCAATAAATACATCAATTTTTCAACTCTAAAAATGGAAAGAGTTCAAGGAAATATAAAAGGTGATAATAACTATATTAAAGGCATTTCTATCTAGAATTTAGTGTTAACTAGTAAAAAAATGGAACTTATTTTGCACCAAATTTGACACTCAAAGGGTATATTTGTCGAATAATTAAAATTTTCATTACTAATAATTATGAGAAATTTTTAAATCTGTAGAAAATGAATGATTTGAACAAAGCATAAGGTTTATTATATTAAGAGATGGTTTTCATGATTAATAAATAATATAAATTGTTATATAGTCTTCCCATTATTATTATTATTTCACATAGTATGATTTGTGGTTTCTTTTTAATTTTTGGAACAAAAATGAATCATGTAATCATTGAATATGAAGGATAGTGTGGTGAGAGTGAGAATATAATTTTTATTATGATTGTAGTGAAATATTTTACTATTATTTATAATTGATATCAAAAAATATAATTAATATAATATACATAAACCTACTCTCAGAATCACCAAGGAGGATAAAGATAGGATTTCTTATGAGCTTGTGTTGTAGAGATAAATGAGGCTTGATTTCCTTAAAGTAAAATATATGGAACAATACAAATAAGAATGTCTCTCAATCTAATTGAAAAATGATTTATGTGTAGAAAGTAATATCAAAAATCAATGGGTTTCGGAGAAAAAATGTTGAACTAAATGGATATAAATTTATTTCATCATATAGATCCATTTACTGTTCTTTGTTTTAAATGTGGGGATCATTTGAATTATCTAATTCAATTCCTTCATATAAGTGTTAAATCATAGGCCAAGGTAGTTCCTATTTTGAAATAAAATGGTTCTATTATTTATTGTTATATTATAATTATATTGTAGAAGTACGTTTACCAAAGGAATTTTTGTTACAAGAATTATGAAATATATACAAATTTTGATAATGCTGGAAGAATATATGTGTTTAATAACTTCTGTTTTATGAAAAACATCATAGGTTTTTTAATTTAATATTGATCATATGTTAAAATTATTAAAAACCCACTTTTTATGTTAAATGTGATGTGAGACTACAAAGTTTAATGTTATTTTGGGAAACATTTATGTAAATAAAACCAATTATTATTGAGTATATTTCATTAATAAAAGTTATTTTAGGAATATTAACAATAACTTTTGTCGGTATAAGTTTAATGTTAGTATTAATATTGCAAATTTATATTATCATGAATTGAAACATAAAAGAGGCAAAAAATGTAGAAATTTTTATTATGAAATATAAATATATAAAGATAATATATTATTTTATTCATAGATAGTAAAAAAATTATTAAAAATACAGAAATTGATATTGGAAAAAATGTAATATTTCATTAATATTTTATGAATGAAATATTAATTTAATTCATGACATATTTTTTGTTTTGATTTCCTTAAAATTACATTGATCATTCACCTTCTTGTGATCAATGGCCTTTTTCATAGTCTATAATATTTTTTAATTTCCCTATCACCATATATTCACATGAAATATATTTTATCCAAATTAGAAACCTAGTTATGTGTTACAACATATGAAATTTGTTCTTCCCTTTATCTATTACAAAGAGAAATGGTTTTAACTCTTTTTATGATAGAGGTTTTCAACAAATGGATTTTAAAATATCTAACCCTTCATTTTTATGGAAAATATTAAATTTTGAGGAAAATTTTTTTTAATGTTGGCAGAATGTAACAACACTAAAATATTAAATAATAATATTTTATTTGATAAAATTTGTGACATGAAACAGAACTATTAAAAACCAATTAAATATATGTCATTTAATATAAACTCTTTTATAGATTGTGATACAAGGAACCTTGAGTGTAAATGAATGATAATAAAGTATACCATTATAACCTAAATGAAAAATTATTGTTCAATAATATAAATAACTAAATTATATAAATTATGATCATTAATTGATTAAAAATAATTTAAAAATAATTTAAAATAAATATTAAATGTTGTATTAAAAAGCTATATTTTTTAATAATAGTTATTGGGACTTTTCTAACATTATTTAAAATTATTTTTTACCACTCCCAAAATAATAATTTAAAATTTTTATTATTATTTTTTATTTCACAATATAAATATCATCCTAGGTTTTTTTTATATTTATAAAAAGAATCATTTTTAAATGAATAGTGAAAAACACTAATATTCATTGAAAACTAGTTTTTCATTTAAATAATCAACGAGTTATAATTATATATTCATTTTTTCTTAAAGTATAAATAGATTTATTTTATTTATATTTAAATAATTTAGATCATTTTAATCAATTTTATATAAATTTTTATATTAAAACATTCTGTACTTATGATTATTTTCTCCCTGGATGCCCTCTTTTTTGTCTTGTCTTTTGGTATAATTTTAAATTGGAATCTTCCACTTCTATGAACATAATTTGGTAAACAAATATTCCATATTTAGGATTATAATAAATTTATTATATAATATGGTAAAATTATTTTTACCATAATTAATTGTGATAACTACAAAAAATAATTACCATTGTTATAGTAAAAACCAGTTTATCAAATCGCTTAACTAAGAAGATAAGAATTTAAAATGACCTAAAACATGTCCAAAAACCATTGTATTTAGATATTTATAATTTATCACCTCTATAGTTCAAAAATATATTATATTGGAAGATTTTGGAATGATAGAAATATAGTTCTAATTGATTCCTTTCTAACATTACTTGTGTGTCCCCTCCCTACTAATAAAAGGAAACCACTTCATATCCCCTCCATCTTCACAATTTATAATACTTTATTTCAGCCCCAAAAAAGAAAAAATGACTTAATTAATCCCATTAAAATATCATAGATCCCTTATCTTTTATGGAAATCAATCCTTTGAGGGATTTTTGTAAAAACATAAAAAAGTTGTCTAAATAATATGTAACAGTACTAAGTTAGGGTTGTTATTTTGTTTTTTCCCACCTCCTTCAAATATCATTAAACCATGGTTATATAGTAAAATATGTTTATTACATTTAATACATAATATTCTTTTATGGTAATGATCTATATCCTTTCCCTATTCCATCATATGAAAAATGAAATTTTTGATCTCATGTATGGTGGACTACCACCTTGGGAACAGATGTAGTTGTTTTTCAATCACTGCATTTTAGGACTGGATATAATGACTGGTTTAACATTTTTATATGATTTTTGTTATTTTATAGTAATTATATATTTATAATATCAATTGTGACTTCTTAATTTCCATTTTTGTAAATATGACAAAGTCACTCTTGTGTATGGATGACTACCACCTCACAAAGAGATTCAATTTTTTGACGTACGCTTTACATTGAAATTATTAATGATATGTTTAACGATAATATGTTATATTTATTACATAATATTTATTCCTAAAATTAATATTTCATCAACTTTATTTCCATTTACTCATTAATGTAATGATACCGTTGTTTCGACATACGACCTACAATATTCATGAAGTTACATGATTCATTTTCTATATCAAGTGTTCAAGAATGATTCTAAAAATTTATATAAATTTTAAATGATATATTAAATAAATTAACATTATTATTTATATGAGATATCTATATTTTATACTTAATAATGAAAAATTTCATGACAACCCACACATTAAAAAACAAGTAAATTAACAACTAAAACAATGAAAATAATATAATATTATTAAAAAATGGGTGTTAAAATAATATTAACGGATAATACACGATATAATAAAAAATAATATGGGTTGGAATAATTTAATAACATTATTAAAGGTATTATACTAGATTTTAAATTATTTTTAATAGAAAGGATGTGTGATGTAAGTGACATAGTCTCAATTTCCCTTCTTTTAGGCATATTTTGAATTATGCACTTAATTTCATTGATATAGTGTATATATGACCCATTAAAATGTAACCCATTGATTACTAGGTAAATCAGCATATTATATATTTTAATTTTATTTTTTTATCAAATGGGATTTTACATATAAGATAACATGTGGTAAATTATTTTATAACTCAACTTCAACTGATTCGATTATATTACATCCTCAATAATTTTTATAATTTATGATTATGTGTGTAATAAATTTTGAATATATTATTTTTTATTTCAACATATTTTATGTGTATTTACATTTTATAAGTATAATTTTTCTATTACTATCACTACAAATTTACTATATTTATAAGGAATTATTTCACACTAATTTTTATATATATAATTTATTCTTTAATTTCCACTGATGTAAATTATTAATTCATTGGCTAATGGACACATTTAATATTGTTATATTTTTATTATTCACGATGTTTTGAATTTTTAATATCATTTTTCATCTCCTTCCACATATTTTTATGGTGAAAGTATTTTTAATCATATAATAATTTACATCTATAGATGGTCAAAAAATGGTTTTCTTTAAGAACCATAATTTAAAAAAAATTGAAAAATGTTTTTAAAACTAGAAAAAAAAATTATTAAAATCTTTTTACCCATTTTTTAAATTTTATATATTTTTTAATAATGAATCGTCATTTTTCTTTCAAAACAAGGCATGATGGATTTAATCCAAAATATAAAAGGGAACTTTTTTTAACACGCACAACATGTATATAATATTTTAAATTTGTGAACACATAATGTTATAACGAATCATGTATAAGATCTAAATAATGTATAAAAAGAAAAGAAAATTCCAAATATTTTTTAATATATTATTTTTTATAATATTTTTAATTTCAAATCGACGTTTTTCCCGTGAATGTTTTAATGACATATTCATAGTATTTTCTATTCCATAATGTCAAAATAATATTATATTACTTATACTACACTAGGTATATGTTGTATTGAGGCCAATTTTATACATTTTAGGAATGATTTATAATCAATTTCACCAGGGAATGTATTGAAATTCATTTTCAGTATTGATTATTGTAATCATTAACATTATACCTAAGTATTCACCTTTCTATGATCATTAATCATTAAAAGTTCCCAAAATATCTACATTAAATATCATGGATAAGATACTTTCTAAAACTGTATATCATTTTTATATATTGTTTTCTAAATTGAAAGGTATTAATTTATCTGAGGAAATTCTGATAAATATTCATCCTTCTTCAAATAATGATATTCGATGATAAGGTTCATTTTGCAGGAACTAAATCAATTGTTCAAAATATAACAAATTCTTTAGGCATGTTGTGACATGTGGGTCCTAGAGTTATATATCCCCTTGATGCATCGATTTTCACATGAGATGAATCAATTGGATATCATTTTTTGAATGTGTTTCTAGTGTCTATATACTGATTAGTTTAAAATTATCTTATACATGGTCTTAATATTAGACGTATGAAGATGTGTGAGTTCATGATTCCCAACAATTATACATATTCTTTAGTAAGAATTTATTTATTATTAGCTATGTTTTTTTCATTATGATATTATCTATGGATGTATATCATTATTATTTTGTTGATTAACTAAATTGTATGATAATTTATTTTCCATTTCATACTAATTATGACTTATCAACTCTTGATAACGACATTATTCATTAAATGAATTTATTTTCAGTTATGTTCCCATTCATATTGTTTTTAAATGATCTAATCATGATAACCATGTCATTGATTAAAAGGATTGTGTGTTCAGTTATTTATCTTTCCATATATATTTTTATTTATTTTATCATGAAAATAAATTAATTAAAATTGCATGTGATGAGTTATTTAAATTTATATGTTGATTTTTGTTATTAATTCATGGTAGATTCCACTATACATAACCCTTATTGAGTATTTGGGTTCACCCTCATATTCATTCAATTCAATGAATCTTGGAATTGTATTATGAATTATAAGAAATTATATTATATAGGGAATAATTATATTGCTGAAAAAAAATTGATCTAATTTGTCAGTTCAAGTATAATATTTTAATCAGGTGCATATCTAGTTTATGAAGACAAATAAATAGTTCAGTCCTTGATGATTGTATTATTTTTATCATATTACATTGTAAAAAAATATGAATCGGATTCATAATACGAGGGCTGATGATTTTATATTCATAGATAACTTAATATCAATTTTTAGTACCATACCGATAAATACGTCTCGTATATAATACATATTTTTATTATTTATCTTGGCTACACTGATTATTTATAATGTATTGTGACTTGAATGATTTTATGAAATTAAATATTAGGAATATGTTTAATAATATTTATATAATTCCACATCATTTGATAACATGATCATTATTTTTATATCATATTAGGATATATAATATAAATTTACATTTATTCAAATTTTTTCTATTTAATTTTATATTTATTTTGCTTACATTATATGAATACCAAATTGAAAATGAAATATTTTGATAAATTTTTCAATGAAAATGTTAAATTCATGAAATGTAAAATAATTAATATATTATTTTCGTAACCATATAATAATCATGAAATTTTTAATTGATTATAATATTATTATTTTCCATTATCCTATAGTCAACCATAATCAGATTTTAAGGAAATGCTCACACAGGTTGTCAATCTCATCAAAATATGAATACAATTTAACTCAATTGAAATGAATGGATAATGACAAGGAACTATTTTTCAACATTTTTACACAACTAGTTTAGTTATTTAATTTTTTTAATTAATAATTGATCTTATAATGAAGAATTTTAAAATATTGATCAAATATATGGTATTCATTACTCATTAAATTATATATTCAATTATTTTTTGGGTTCTAATTTGATCAAAGATGTTGTAATAAATGCTAATAAATTTTTATTATGTAAAATAATTATCTTTATCTGGAAAAATATGTAAATATAAAATAAAAAGAAGAAAAGGAAAAAAAATCTCACATTATTAAAAGACTAGTCATCTTTGTAGAATGAATTTCATTATTATCCTAGAAACATATGAAACCCATGTTCCCTTGAGATGAGAGTAAAATTGATGGGTTTTTATATAACTATATTTTTTAGATATGATTATTTCTCTAGCCTATATTTCCATGCCTATAGATGGTGATGAGGGTGAAACATCTTCCCCTTCTATTGAATTGGGAGTCCCTATTTGAAGTGATCTACAACTCGAATTCCACCAAAGATGGATCTCATACATTCTAAATTGTGATTTAATACAATGAAGTGACCACATACCATTCTGAAGGATGATTCATACCCTCAAATGATTCATATAGAACCAATTTTTAATATTGAAAGATATTTTTAAAATTGAAAAATAATGAGGGCATGTTTTTCATGTCTGGTCTATGAGAATACTTTTGGGAATACATAATATGTAGGTGCATTTGGAACCAATATATTTGAATTTAGTGACCAGATAGTCCTAGTTCAATCTCAGATGACATCTACCAATTGACTATGTGTGGTATAATGGTATGTCATGATTTTTTAATATAATCAAATTTGTCTACATGTATTGAATTGGTTACATGGGAAGAGTTGTTAGAATAGAAAATCTACTACCTATAAACTCACATTCATCAATAATCTAATACTCCAGTACAGTCTCTTTAAAAACTATAAAAATATTATATAAACCAACATGAATATGTCGAAAATAGACCATGTAAATGAAACCCAATATATTAGAGATCATGTTTGTCAATCAAAATGGTTATGTCGTAATGTTGTCTATATGGGATGATTTGATACACCACAAATAGCATTTGTGGTAATTCACATACATCAATAATTTCATCCAACTATGGAAACATATATCTGGTTGAAATCGGTTAAATGATGTTAATATGATATAGAGGTAAAAATTACATGTCCATGTAAAACCTTTATCCACCATAATTTTCAGGAATTCTTCAATTATATCTTTGACGCCCAATGGGAATTTCTATTCTAAATTGTATAATAGTTATATAGATATATTAATAATGGTAGTAGAACATGATAATGGGGATTAAATAAAATATAAAAGGTATGAGTAGCATGAATCAGTGGTAAATATCTTTTATTAATAAATGTGGATAACATCCAAGATTAAGACCATGGGTTTTACATGAAACATATAACTATGGAGTCTCACACTCTATCGAAGGGAGCATGGAAATAGTTACCATGTGAGGATGATGTATATTGGAAACCATTCCACGTTGAATCAAAGGAGTTTCTTCTAGAGATTTTAACATGAGATAAGATATCGTCTTACAGATCAATTAGGATTTTAATATAATATGAATAAAAAACATATAAAATGTAGAGACACGATTAGAGTACTAAATGAACATAGTGGAGGTATGGATAACATGAAAAATATGTAGTATAATGGGAGAACAATGCCATGAGGATCTACTGGGAATTGAGGTGGAGATGGGGGATACTTAAGAAGATTAAATTTCTATTCACATGTTTCATCATTAATTTATTTTTGTATTATTCAAATATAAATGATTTATATATGATAGATACATCCATGAATTATGTCTAAACACTCTTAGGGGAATAGGTTGGGCTTGTTGATCTAGTAAAATTTTTTCATTCATTATCTTAATGTGTTGATTTCCACCAATTATCTTTTGATAATCATATTCATATTAAAAATTAATATTATTGAAAACTATTCTAGATAGTGAATTATGTGAAAATTTATTCAATCTTTGTATTTTACTGAAAAGTAAATCATTATTTTGGTTGAGTCAGGCATCCAGTTAAGATAAAAATTTTAACTCAGTGAAAACTAATTTGTACCACATAATGATCAGGTTAATTCTGTAGTTGATAAGGTGTTAATGATATTCTGTGAAAGGTTCACTTAATGATAAATTTAGCTAACCACATTAAATTATTTATAGATTTTATAATTTAATTTAATGAACAATGTAAATCTCTTTTAAAAAATACCCATATGAATTCCCCCTACTTCATCATCTTATCTCTCACACCCATTACATTCATTTATCATATATGTTTTACTATTTCTCTTCTCACACTCCCACTCATATCAAAAAAAATATTCATTCTCATACCTGTTTTACAACCATTACCACATTAATAATAAATTTGTGTTATTTTATTGATTTTCAGTTATTATCAATATATTCATACTCATATATCAAAAAAATATATGCCATTCCATGTCAATCAACCTCTGATCATAAATTAATATTTTTTAGCAGCGTTATAATTATTAAATTTTTAAGAGTTCCATAAACACATTCCCATAATTCGACCCTTTTTAAGGAAATAAGATAGTTCTGTTAAGAAATGTAAAAATATAAAAACAAAAAAATTAAAAATTAAAAATTAGATATAAAAAAACTATAAAAAATTATAGAAAATTTGAAAAATATTTTAATGATACATCGTGTATAAAAACTAGGTCTAATCATGAGACCATATAACAAATTATTCAAAAAATTGAGAGACACTAAACAAATTCTATGAATAAAAAATAGAAACTAAAAATTAAAGATAATATAGAGGATAAAAATACATCATTAATAATACAATACATAGACATGTGACTACAACATGAAATGAGATGATTGATAGAAAGAGTTTAAGTGAATATTTTTCTTACTATATATACTATTTTTTTAGGTATTCAGTTCTCGTAATGGTCTTTGAATTATGATACTAAAAATACCTTGTATTCATAGTTAGCGACCTTAAATTGAATGATAAGAAACAATCCCTATAATATATTAGGGACATACAATATTGTGTTAAATATCTACCACTGAGAGGCCTATTTGAAGAAGATATTAAATTGACATTTTCCCCATTCTTCCTTAATTGAAATTTCCAAAATTAGTTTCAATTGTTTGAATAAGAAATATTTGTCACCTGGGAACAAGTTTATAGTGATTTCACCATGAAATTTTATCCATATAGATTGACTTGTGAAATTAGACACAAACTTATCAGTTCTTTGAAAGAATAGGGATAATTAATCCATGAAAAATTGGATATCTTTTAGTGGATTACATTGATAATTAAGGAACCACTAATTCACTCCTCAAGCCTTCATAGACACATTCTAAAATAAACATACACCTTCTAACAAAACATTGGTGGGCCAATCTACTTGTGGATATTTAATTCATTGAATTATTGGGAAACTAAAATAAATATTTAGTATATTGGTAAAAAAATATAACACAAATTTAATAGGATAAGAATAATTGAGAGGAGAGAATCTAGTCATGCCTTACAAGATGAGTCAGAAGCTACTGTATTTTGCAATTAAAATAATAAAAACACACTTCAGGAGATAGGACACTACTATTGAATGTTTGGAAACCAACACTCATGCTATCAAAGTATTTATATGTATTTCCATGAACTAAAATATTCTAATTTTTCAATAATTATTACTAAAATGGTACCTAGGAATTAACTGTTTTAACACACTTATAATCAAGGGTATAAAACCCTCCCAATACATTCAAAGAGGTATAAGTGAGTTTATTGGTGTACTGATCTCCTAGTTTCTAAGATTCACCATGGCCTACACTTTATCTTCAACTGAAATCCAAATCACCAAACTAACATAATGATTTAGGATATATGATCAAACAAGTAATAGTTAGGTTTGTTGAATAAATACTTAATTTTTTTTGTTAATGATAAAAATGTTCCCTCGACGAAAAGATTTAAATTCAAATGGGGTGGTTGGTTATTGAATTTGTTTCTAATTATACGTGTAAGCATCCAAATAGCACTAAAGTGAACCCTAGAAAAAATTCAATGGTTGTGATCGCTAGAGTTTTTCTTCAAAGACATAAATAAAATTGTAAATACTCTGACCTACTGAAATATAATAACATTATGAATATAGATACTCAATTATGGAAAATGTTGACTATATATATTATTATAGTGGTATTTGAAACCATATGAATCCTATTATCACAACTGAGTAACATCGTAAAAATGTCTTGGAAAATAAAGGATATAATGGGATGAAATATATTACAAATGAAATAAAAGGAATTCTTAAAATTTTTAGTCATTTTCTCTATATATTACTTTTCCTATATGAATTAAAAACAAGGATTTTGAATTATTGAAATTTATCAATGTTGCTAAAAAACTGTACACCAATATACCTATCCTGGATGACATAATTTAAGGCACCTAATATCTAAAATCCAACAGGAAAATATTTTCAAAAAAGAAAAACCTATAAGTATTTTCCTCTTAAAATCTCACAGAGGTGTGTAGAAGTATTTTACATATTAGAATACCTCCCCATCATCAAGTGCCTTGGAACAATTTCATATGAGGAACCTTCATCGATATAGGTTTCTAGTTAAATTTCTTGTGTGGTCTTAGAGATAGCTTAAATTTAATTACTCAACCTTTGTTTCAAAAACTAATATTTGGAGTTCCTCAACCCACAAATATTATTTTAGAACATATATATTAATACATCAGTCACCTATTTGGTATGATAAATTACATTATAGTGGGAGTAAGAAGTCAGTTTTTTCTACTAAATTTTTGATACTAGATATGGAGTGTGACCCGGTGGCACTTGACATCCCTGGTAGTCCCATTATAGACAAATGGGGATATTTCATTGATGTTTCAAAGGATAAATGGATTTCTAAACAATGTGAATTAAATGTTTAAAAAAAATAATGAACCCACCAAAGACATAATCCATCATAATGATGAGATTTTTTGGGGTAGAATAATATATTAATTTAGAGTAATATTTTTTATAGTATTATTTATGAAATTAATAGTTAACCTATGTTTCATGGTAAATATTGTATCAAAATTACATTTAGTAATGATAAGGACCCTTTTCATGTTTTTAAGGAAGGATTTCATGGAACAATTATATGTGTTTTCATTATAACAAATCATCACCCAAAAAATAAGAATATATATGTGAGGAACACATTTCTATAATTACTTGTGATGATCTTGAAGCATTCTTCACCACAATATTTAAGAGGTATTATGAGGACTTTGGTCCACCAAGGACCATGTGTCTTCCCACAAGTAAAGAACTACCCAAAATGGAACTTATGCCCACGCCAACTGAATTCAAATAGAATATTTGTTTAGTTATCGATACTAATTGAATCTATATCATCCAAATTAAGAAAAATAAAGAGGATAACCTACTTATTTGTTGAAGTTGTAAATTTCTATTATTAGCTACTCAATTAGTACTATAAGGGGTTTAAGTCCATCATTTTCAAGGAATTAAATCTATATGGATGGTTTAATTCAACCAATAATGGATTCCCATTGAATATATAACCCAAAAATAAAAGAAGGGTTCTATGAAGAATTGATCACATTTTTAGATGACGGTGTAATATTTTATATTTCTATCTTTCCATTGGTAAGACCATTATAGGTAGTCTCCAATAAGAGTATATTGAATGTGATAACAAATTAATAAAAAGAAAAAATTCAAATAATTCATGTGAACAAATGGAGGGTTTTTATATTCAATAGAAAAATCCATGATTTTGTGAGGAATGATCATTTCATTATTCCATTTTGGACCAAATGATTGGGTTGGTCAACAGAAATTTATATTTCTCCTTTTATAAAAGTAAATATAGATACAAACAAGTGGTTATTTTACATGTGGATCAATTGAGAACTACACTCACTTATCCTTTTGGGAAATTTTACAATCAGTTAGTTCCCTTTAAATTGTGTGGTTCTATAACCACATTCCAGAGATACCTGATGAAAATATAATTGGACATTATTGAAAGTATTATTAAAGTGTTCATAGATGATATTTGAGTTGTGGGAAATAATTTTTAAAAAATATTTGAAATTATGGTAACTCTTGTAGAATGATTTTAAGAAACAAATAATATTTAAAAGTTGGAAAATTGTAATTTTCCAGAGAGAAAAAATGAATATTTTTATGTCATAATATATTTATGAATAAACTATTTTTTTAACATTTTCAAAATTGATGTTATCCAAAATCTACAAACCTAAGAGAATATATATGAGATTAAATCTTTTAAGGAAGTACTGTATTTTACATTTGGTGTATTAAATATTTTTCAATGATCACTAGGATACTATTTTTTTGTTAAAACCACTCCATTTGTTTTTGATGAGTATTTTCAAGAGTAACATATATTTATTAAGGAGAGACATACTTCTTCCCCAACGATCACTATATCATATTGTAAATTCCGATGTGATGTAATTTGTGATGCCAGTGATGTATATATATGTGATATTATTGGGAAAAGGAAATATTTAAGGAGGAATGTCATTTATTATGATATAAACATGTTAGGATATTTTTAGAATAATTATTCCATAATTGAATAGGAATCAGAAGGTGTTATGTTTTACCTTGAATTTTTTTTGACAATACTAAATAAGGTCCTAGGTGATCATTTTCACTAACCATTATTCTAATAAGTACCTACTAGATATGAAGGACTTAATGTCATGGCTCGTGAGGTGGAATAATTAGTTGTAGGAGTTTAATTTTATAATCAATGATAAAATGATGGTTGAAAATATGTTTTCAGATCCTTTTTCTAGGTTATCTCACACCCATAATGAAGAACCATATAATATTAACACATATTTCATGAATGACCATCTATTTTATACCATTGAAAAGAAATATTATTATTTTTCATATTATTCTAACATTCAAGATATAAGATTTATTCTAAATAGTAATTCAAACTTCCAAAGTAATAGGCCTAAACATGAGTTAAAATAAATCTTCTGGGATATCCCATATATTTTAAATAGATATGGTTATGGTATTTGGATGCTGTGTGTGGCTGAGAATGAAATTTCACTCATCCTTGAGATATTTCATTCATTAACATGGGGTGGCAACCACGGTGTAGAAAGGAATACTAATAAGTTTATACATCATCGATTCTATTGGATGAAAACACAGATCGATTCTAGGAGTTTAGTGATTGACCATGACATGTGCCAATTTTTGTTTAGAATATATTTATTTAATACTGTCATAAATTTATTTTTTATTGGGATTCCCAAAAACACCCACATTCATTTTACAAATACAGTTTCATTTTTGTTTAATTCATATTCACGTTAGTTATAATATTTATTTTTTGAATGGAATCACTCCCTTGTCATATAATCCATGAGAGAATATTTTATTTGTTATTTTGGATGAATTTTAAATGAGTATAGAAACACTATTCATCCCCTATGTTTTTATGAAAAATGTATTGTTTTGTAACAAATCATTTGTAATTAAATATATAGACTTAATTCATATGGTATTTGAAATTTATGGACCATTAAACCAATATTTTAATGAAAATCGATGTTTGGGGAACACATGTATGGTTTCTTAACCCTACATTGGTAAACAACCATATGTTGTAAACTATAAATTTGTAGTTTTTCACTATGTTGTAAAACCCTAAATTTTACATGGTTAACTATTGAGTTATAAGGTTAAGATATTATCCATGATTTCTATAATTGTTTTATAAAATGTAAATAGATTTTATATTATGATTTCATCCAGATTCAAATGCACATTATTAGTAAATGAAATTGTCCTTATATCTAAGGGAAATTATGAATCTCATTGAATGATTTGAATTATAAAATTCATGATTTATTATGTAGTATTTATAAATTTGTTTTGCTTGATTCTATTCATCCATCAAGATAGATACTGATATATTAATATTCTAAATATACAGATTATATTATAACGAAAGAGTTGTTTACTATAGAAAAAGTGTTTCATTACCTATAGAACTTTAATTTGGAGACATACATGTTTTGTTCTGGTTTATCGACTCATTGTTTTTAAAAATAAATAATATTAATTTTAAATATTATTCAATAATTATAAAAATAATTTTTCATATTATACATTAGATACATACACATTTATTCATCTAAATGGTGTTTTATATATCACTATTTAAAGGAAGTATGTGTGATGTTGAATATTATTTTACAAATTTTTTAAGTATTTATGATCAAATACAATTTTAATTTTCTACTAAAACTATGATCTAAATATTTTTTTCAATAAAATAAATCTCTATTGATTTATTAGAGTATCAACACACATATATAGTCATGGTGGAGTGTTAGCTTCTAGAACTAATATGTTGATGTTATATTCTCTGTAAGAGGACTAGAAGGCCTCATAAAAAACCTTATTGTATGGGTATCACTGTAACGCCCCAACCCTAGTTACCCAGAGTCGGTGAATTATTGCGTAACATTGCCATGATCACAAAGATCAAGTCTCAAAAGGCCGATTAGTTTAGTATCCTTGAAACATTAGATATATTCATAAGTTTTACATTACATCATAAAGTAATACAAAACTACAAAAAAATATTATCTTCATATCCCCTCATAATATCCCTGCAGGTCATTCATAATATACTTCCTCACATCCTGGAAAAATTAAAACATTGAAAGGGGTGAGCTCAGATGCTCAGTAAGGATAACAATATAGCGAAAGCTTTCATAAATAAACATAAATATTTAAGGCAATGTATTACTAAAACAAAATCCTTTTAAACTTAAACTTTAAAATAATATGGAAAAAGTAAAATGATAAAATTCCATTTAGTTATTAACATGGATATTATACTGGTCGAATAATAACATGCACTATCAATAACCACTTTCATAATGATGGAATTCATAATTCCAGACTATCATAACCACGTAGCCAAGGCCTCGTGCCAAGACTACAAATTAGATTCTGTCAAGGCCTCATGCCAAGACACTACTTTGTCTCATGAGACATGCCGATGCATCGAGGAGCTATAGCGGGCTCCACCCGTCACTTATTAAGTCTAATGAATTCCTCATATGAACAGGTTTAAACATATCATAAACCATAACATAATCGTATCACATAAAACATGCATAAAATAAACATAACATTTCCACATTTCAATCACAAGATATCAATACGACACATTAATATAATAAAAAACTTTCAAAACCAATTTCAATACCAAAATAAAAGAAAATTTAAACTTGGTATTTATTTTTCATTTAAAAAAAATTACGGCTTGTAGGGGAAGCTGAAACTCAAAAAAAGGTTATGACAGAGGAGAAGTCATTGTCGCCACATACGTATGACAAGAAAAATATTCCTTTTTGTCGTTTAGTAAAATGATTCGTATAAAAATAATCCTTTTGAATAAACGTAAAAGTCAAAGGGGTTTATACCTCCTATAAAAGAAATTTATGTATAAAACAAAATATGCCTCAATGAATGGAGATTGAGACGAAGTCCCTTGAAAAGTAATTTTTAAATAAAATAGATCTATTATGTGTATTCACTATAATTACACATAATTAATGTACAAATACAAGATAGGACATAATAATATCATGACATAATTTGAAATTAGTAGATTAACCCAAAGAACAAAAATTGGGTTAAGAAGTTCCCTTACCTCGTGTCCGACTTGATTCGACCATTCTTTAACCTCCTGAATAATAAACTAGAGTTAATTTATAATTGGTTAAGAACATTTTCCAAATTCATTATTCCTTTTATATCACTTATTACCATGTTATGAACATTATGTAATTATTTAAGTTAATAATGGTCGTTTTGTCGATCTTTGGTACTTAAGCCAAAAATAAACTTCTTATAATTACAAGTTGTTCATGTCGTAAAATATCCAATATATCCCGAATTATATTCATGATATAGATATCATATATATCATATATATCCAGTATATACATGAATTTATAATATTACATAACATTTAGAGGTAAGAAATGAAATGCACCGTTCTTGGAGACGGTAAGCCGTATGTACGCATGAACGATACATTCATTTCTATTTCGTATTAAATGGAATGAAATTTTTATTATATAAATTTATAATATAATTCCAGTATAATATAATATATAATACCATTTAATACATCATTTATACATCCCACATATGGTATTAACGATTCGAAACACTTTGAGGGGGCGGTAGTCCGCACTTCCTAAAATAAAATTATCTCATTTACCCATAATGGAAATCATAAAGGTATAACATAAATTAAAAATAAATAATCATAAATAAAACATAAACATAATATATATCATATATAAAAGTAGTTTCATCATAATGGCCACTGTGAGAGGTGTTAAAAGAATATTGAACAATCATCATTTCGTGAGGCACAAATTCGCGAACAACAGAAACAGTATGTTCTTTAACCATTAGATGGAGGTGTGTATAATTTTAAATCAAATACTTCTCATAATAACATCCTAGTATATTTAATATATAGGTTTTGTTACAAAATAATGGAATAATAAGAGTTTAAGGGGTTGGAGAAGCAAAATAAAACAAAATAACATAAGAGAAGACATTACCTTAAAATCAGGTAACTTTTTTTGATTTGAGCTAAAGGCTTCCCTGTGAAGAATTCCGCTCAAAGTGTGGCTTCTAGGAGTAATAGAGGGAAGTTGAGAGAGTAGTTGGGTAGAGGTTGTCCAAGCCAAATTTCTTGTATGGTGTGAATAAGGTGGAAGTGTTGGGGGCCTTTTATAAGAGGAGAGGAGGGGCACTCTTGGAATGTCATGAAATGTTTCTTTATTATATAATGAGTTTCGGGTTTTGAAGGTCCCACACTTATATATATAGAGGATAAGGTGATAAGGGTTATAAATATACTCATCCAATAGGTTTTTTAGAAGTTTATGTCTTATATTTTACATTAGCTTTTCATTTTATTTAAATCGTTTATAAATGAGGTAATCACTGCATCATCATGGTGTCCTAAAATATTTAATTTATTTAATGTCTAAAAATTATAAAAAAATATCATGATGTAGGAAATCTTTTAAGATTTTTAATGAATATTTATAGTCGAAATGTTAAAGTCTATAACCCCATGTAATAATTGTTTTTGTAAAGCAACACATGTTTGTGACAATTTTATTTTTACTTTACTTAAAAAGTTATTAATGTCATTTTCTTACCCAAGTGGCTCCATGGGGTCGCCATGTCGACCCATTCTGGGTCATCCAGGACTCATCTATTAAAGGTAGGACAATTTTAAGGGTATTTTTCATATTTTTATATTATCATTTTTACCTTAAATTTCCCTAATTACCTTTAATCGTGATTAATTAAACATAAAAGTCACTATTCACCAAAAAAATTATTTTAATCCCATTGAACCACATTTTACTTCCTAATTAAGACCATGTATGTTGGAGTTTTGAAAATAAAATCACAAAAATGATAATTTTTCATTTAAATGAAAAATCACTTTTTTAACTACCACTTTGTATTTTCACTATTCATCAAAAATTGATGTTTTTCAGAACAATGCCAAAATTTCACCCTAATATATAATTGATATTCCAAATTAAAAAATTATGTCTATTTTACAAAATTCCAAGCATATAAGTTGCATTAATTAATTTTATAATTAATTCCCGCTGTCACAACAAATAGCGTGTTTTTAAGAAACAATATATATCAAAATATTGACAATTGTTTATGTCCAATTTCAATGTGAAATTAACTATAATGACCACCATTGAATAAAATGTTAAAAATAAATTCTAATTATACTTTAAAATCACTCAATAGTATAATTTATCGCTATAAATTATTTTGATTAAAAAAGTTATTTTTAAGTATATTTCACTATTCATAAAAAATTGGAAGTTCTCAGAAAAATGCCAAAAATTTAACATATGATAATTTTGATATTCCTAATCCAAAAATGAAGTCCATTTTGAAATATAAAATATATATAATTTCAAAAGGTGGTTATTACTATTCATAATGGCTATTTTGATTGATCGCGGTGTGTTAGATTCGCGAACTTGCGTACAATACAAGATATTGCATTATTGAAAGAGAAGTTTATCATTGAAGATCAGGGTGTTACATTCTCCCCTCCTTCAATAAATTGAGTCCTCGCAATTTGTAATTTTTGTTTGAAAATAAAAGGTTGAAAATAGAAAATACCTTTATCGAAAACCCACATCGGAAATAAGGTTAATAAAATTTAGCCTTAATAAGAGGGAAAGGAAAATGAAAAAGTCACCACAAAATTATGATCTTGATAAGGAGAACATTGGTGGAAATTAGAGACATATAATTGGATAAAAAATGTAAATTTTTGTAAGGAGTGAATGAGGTCATCAATCACAAACAAGTGTAAAATTGTGGGCCTCAAAGCCTTCAATCTATATTGATTTAAAGTATTATCAGTTCAACAAGACATAAGGTATTAGGATAACAAATTTTTTGTTTTAATATCCCTTTACAAAAGTTTAAGAATTAATTTATTCATAGAATAAGAGATAGGTATATATATATATATATATATATATATTTATACATGACAAGTAGACTTTGAACCTTCAACTAATTTCTACCACAAACTCATCTTTCACTCAAAATGATAATAGAACTAAAAAATATTATATTTATCCTAATCGTAAAAGATTCCAAATATTAACGCATACCATTTAGATTAAGAAAACTATTTTTTGATAACCAGGGACTTACTGTAGGCTAGTGGTAGGTAATAAAGTCCTGTCTCACTATGGTTGTGGGTTCGATTCCTACAGCTTTGTCTGACGCGACGGGTTATCCTCCAACCTGCTGGTTGTCTTTTTCCTAAAAATATAGTGTTATAATATTCCAAAAATTATCCTCAGAAATTATTTAACCTTAAACAATAGTATCCAAGGTTCAAATTAATCCATTCCAACCTTTATATTTATCCAAAATACCTCTGTCCAGACATTCTCTAAATGGTCTCTAAATTCCGAAATCAATTGTAACATCAGATTCCCCAAATAAAGTAATGTTTCTCTTATTGTCACATACTGAAAATATGATCACCTTAATCATATTAAAACTTTAATGAAAACAAAAAGTACTGCTGTAAAATCCTTATATATATTTCACATTATTCTTATAACCATAATATAGTTATTGAGTCCAACAACACAAATACAATAATTATTCAACTTCATCCGTAGTAACAACATAAACTTGGCCTTGATCCCTTGGCCTTTTTTGAGGTATGATTCCCTAACGCTTAGGACATTCATTTGCATAATTCCCCATTTCTCTACAATTTTAGCATTCAACATTGATAGCCTCTTTCTTTCCCTTGCAATCACGAGCCTGGTGACCTTTTTATCCACATTTATAACAAACTCCCATTCCTTTTAGGCAAGTACCGAGGTGATTCTTCCCACAATTATCACATAATGGAAAATCCTTCTTTCCCTTTTTCCCTTTATCCTCCTCTTGTTCCACCATTCTCTTCTTCTCATGCTTTACTTTTTTGGCATAAGTCTTAGAGAATAACTTTTCTGTCTTGATAGCACATGAGACAATATCTTCGTACGATGAGAATGATTGTGATACTAAAGCTCAACAGATAAATGGTTTTAACACATCAAAGAAATGATCAATCTTAATTATTGGGTTACGTATATAATCTGCAACATACCTCGATAACCTTGTAAAGTTGTCCTTATACTTTGGGACATTTTCATCCTCCATTTGTCTCAGACTCAGAAATTGCCTTTCCTTATCTGCTCGATGGTCAAGAGAATACTATTTTTCTAAGAAAATATCTTTTAACTCTCTCCATTCCATACATTATACTTCTTCATCTTCCTTTTTATTTGGAATCAATGACCACCATTAATCAGTATCTCTAGTGAGGCGGTAAACTGCCATGATAACCTTTTCCCTTTCACTACTCCCCAAGGCATGGAATATTTTCTCTATGGAATTTATCCATTGCTCAGGTACTAAGGAATTTGTACCCCCATTAAATTTTGGTGGTTGTTGCATCATGAAGCTGTCTAACATTTATCCTCCACTTTTCAGATCAGGGTGCTCCATACGAGTAAGTTTATTATTCATAGCCTGAGTGAGTTGTCTTAGTATGGTGATAAGCTGATCAGCACCAGTTGAATCACCCACTCCATTATAATTATCTTGAGTAGGAGGGAAATCCATAAATACAGTGCATGCATTTATACGGTTTCCATTCCTTCCACTAGGCTTCATTTCTAAACAATGGCATAAACTAGATCAATTTATGAATAAAAATATATAATTTCGTACTTGTAAAACACTTAACAAAAATTGAACAGTATATGGATATAATCCATATTCATAAAAAGAAATGTTTTCTTTGAGGAAGTATATACTCATAAACCATTAATAATGATTTTTAATGAAAATGAGAATTATCCTAAGCATATCCCCGGGAGTGTCGTAACCAAGAGTGCAGTAAGGCCCATTGTCGTGCACCAGTTCCCGTTCGAGTCTATCTCAAAGCAGTGTTTTCGGGTTTTACCCCTAGGTACATCTATGCTAGACCCGCCTCTACCTGCTCATATTCAGAGAGGGATGTATTGCTCAGAAAACTCACAAAATCTCTATAATACCAAAATTCTAGGATGTTTTTCTATACTAATCCTCAAAGTCTATCTTAGGTCTATGTGCTCTAATCAGAGTTTATCTAAATCTAGCATCCAAGGTTAGTACTAAACTGCCTCTGATACCAACAGTAATGCCCCAACCATAGTTACCCAGAGTCAGTGCATTATTGCGTAACATTAGCATGATCACAAAGATCATGTCTCAAAAGACCGATTAGTTTAGTAGCCTTGTAACACTAGATACATTCATAAGTTTTACATTACATCATAAAGTAATAAAAAACTAAAACAAAATCTTTTCTTCATATCCCCTCGTACTATCCCTATAGGTCATTCATAATATACTTCATTGCATCCTAGAAAAATTAAATCATTGAAAGGGGTGAGCTCAGATGCTCAGTAAGGATAAAAATATAGCAGAAGATTTCATAAATAAACATAAACATTTAAGGCAATGTATAACTAAAACAAAAGCCTTTTAAACTTGAACTTCAAAATAATATGGCAAAAGTGAAATGAGATAATGCCATTTACTTATTCACATGGATATTCTACTGGTCAAATAATCACTTGCAATATCATTAACCACTTTCATAATGATGGAATGCATAATGCCAGACTATCATAACCATGTAGCCAAAGCCTCATGCCAGGACTACAAATATAATTTTGTTAAGGCCTCATTCCAAGACATTAGTTTGTCTCATGAGACCTGCCGATGCATCGAGGAGCTATAACGGGCTCCACCCGTCACTTATTAAGTACAATGCATTCTTCATATGAACATGTTTAAATATATCATAAATCATAACATAATCATATCACATAAAACATACATAAAGGAAACATAACATTTACACATTTCAATCACAAGATATCAATACAACACATTGATATAATAAAAAAAACTATCAAATCCATTTTCAATACCAAAAAAAAAGAAAATTAAAACATGGTATTTATTTATCATTTAAAAACAATTACCGCTTGTAGAGGAAGCCGAAACTCAAATAATGGTCACGGTGGCAGAGAAGTCGTTGTCGCTGCATACGTACAACAAGAAAAACATTCCTTTTTTGTTTAGTAAAAATCTTCGTATAAAAATATTCCTTTTTAATAAATGTAAAAGTCAACGGGGTTTATACACCGTATAAAATAAATTTGTGTATAAAACAAAATATGCCTCAATGAATGGAGATTGAGACAAATTCCCTTACAGAGATCATTTTTAAATAAAATAGATCTATTATGTTTATTCACTATAAGTACACTTAATGAAATTACAAATACAAGGTAAGACATAATAATATCATGACATAATTTGAAAGTAAGAGAATAACCCAAAGAACGAAAATTAGGTTAAGAAGTTCCCTTACCTCATGTCTGACTTGATTCGACCGTTCGTTAACCTCTTGAATAATAAACTAGAGTTAATTTATAATTTCTTAATAACCTTTTCAATCTCATTATTCCTTTTATACCACTTATTAATATGTTATGAACATTATGTAATTATTTATGTCAATAAAGTTCTTTTTGTCGATCTTTGGTACTTAAGTCAAAAATAAACTTCTTATAATTACAAGTTGTTCATGTGGTGAAATATCCATTATATGTAGAATTATATTCATGATTTATATATCATATATATCATATATATCCATTATAAACATTCATTTATAATATTACATAACATTTAGAGGTAAGAAATGAAATGCACCGTTCATGGTGACGGTAAGCCGTACGTACGCATGAACACTACTTTCATTTCTATTTCATATTTAATGGAATGAAATTATAATTATATAAATTTATAATATAATTCCAGTATAATATAATGTATAATACCATTTAATCCATCCTTTATACATCCCACATATGGCATTAACGATTCAAATCACTTTGAGGGGGCGGTAGTCCGCACTTCCTAAAATGAAATTATCACATTTACCCATAATGGAAATCATAAAGGTATAACATAAATAAAAAATATAGAATCAAAATGAAAACCAAAACATAATATATATCATATATAAAAGTAGTTTCATCATAATGTCCACCAAGAGAGGTGTTAAAATAAGATTGAACAATCATCATTTCGTGAGGCAGAGATTCTCCAACCACAGAAATAGTATGTTCATTAACCATTAGACGAAGGTGTGTGTAAGTTTAAATCAAATAATTCTCATAAAAACATCCTATTATATTTAATATACTGGTTTTGTTAGAAAATAAATGAATTAAAAGAGTTTAAGGGTTTGAAGAATCAAAATAAAACAAAATAACATAAGAGAAGACATTACCTTAAAATCGGGTAACTCTTTTTGATTTTAGAAAAAGGATTCCTTGGGAAATATTTTAACCAATGTGAGGCTTCTAGGAGTAATATAGGAATGTTTAGAGAGTATTTGGGCAGAGTTTGGCCGAGCCAAATGGATTTTATTGTGTGAATAAGGTGGTAGTGGTGGAGGCCTTTTATAAGAGGAGAAGAGGGGCACTCTTGGAATGTCATGAAATGTTACTTTATTATATAATGATTTTCGGATTTTAAAGGTCCCACACTTATATATATCTAGGATAAGGTGATTAGGGTTCTAAATATACTCATCCAATAGATTTTTTACAAGTTTATTTCAAGGATTTTATATTACCTTTTCATTTTATTTAAATCGTTAATTAATGAAGTAATCACTTCATCATCATGGTGTCCTAAAAAATTTAATTTATTTAATGTCTAAAAATTATAAAAAATTATCATGATGTAGGAAATATTTTTATATTTCAATTTAATATTTATATTCTAAAATTTAACTTATATAACCCCATGTAATAATTGTTTTGGTAAAGCAACACATGTTCATGATAATTTTATTTTTACTTTATATAAAAAGTTATTAATGTCATTATCTTACCCAAGTGGCTCCATGAGGTCCCCAAGTCGACCCATGGATGTTATGGGTCGTCCATGACTCATCCAATAATGTTAGGACAAGTGTAAGGGTATTTTCATATTTTTATAATATATTTTTTACCTTAAATTTCACTAATTAGCTTTAATCGTGATTAATTAAACTTTAAAGTTACAATTCACCAAAAAATAATTTTAATCCCATTGAACAAAATTTTACTTCCAAATGAAGACCATTTATGTTGTATTATTTAAAATAAAATCACAAAAATGGTAATGTTTCATTTAAATGAAAAATCAATTTTTTAACTACAACTTAGTGGTTTCACTATTCATCAAAAATTGATGTTTTTCATAACAATGCCAAAATTTCACCCTAAGATATAAATGATATTTCGAATTCAAAAATGATGTCTATTTTAAAAAATTTCAAGAATATAAGTTTCATTAATTAATTTTATAATTAATTCCCGTTGTCACAACAAATAGCGTGTTTTTAAGAAACAATATATATCAAAAGATTGACAATTGTTTATGTCCAATTTCAATGTCAAATTAATTATAATCAACACCATTGAATAAAATGGTATAAATATATTCTAATTATAATTTAAAACCTCTCAATATTATAATTTATCACTATAAATTATTTTCATTAAAAAAGATTTTTTTAAGTATTTTTCACTATTCATAAAAAATTGGAAGTTCTTAGAAAAATACCAAAAATTCAACATAGTCTAATTTCAATATTCCGAATCCAAAAATGAAGTCCATTTTGAAATATAAAAAATATATAGTTTCCAAAGGTGGGTATTACTATTCATAATGGCTATTCTGATTGGTCGCGGTGTGTTAGATTCTCGAACTTGCATACAATACAAGCTATTGCATTATTGAAAGAGAATCATATCATGGAAGCTCGGGGTGTTACAATCAACAAGATGAAATTTCTTATAGAAGTCCTAGAAAAACTGACTTATTAGTGATAATAACCATGATCATGTAGTATCGTGTTGGTGGAGTGGACTAGGTGATCATTATTCCTTAAACCACTATACATTTCCATGTCATTTTTTATTAAATTTCACTCCTAAAACTTCATAAAGAGGGAATCAAATAATAACTTTATATAAAGAGATATGTTTTGAATTTTTCATATATTTTAATGTATTAAAATTCAACCCACCCCACTTGTGTCTTTGTAGTGGAATTTCTAATATATAAGGATGTATCATAGGTTTGGTTTGATGGATATATTACATATTTGAAATCATTTATTATTCTATATTTATTCAATATTATCATCTAATTCAAATGGATGGGAACCTTTGAAATATTGATGATTTACATTGGCTATGACATGACATAGTTAATGATTTTGATGATGAAAAATATAAATGGTTAATACTAGATAAGGTGTGTTAATGATATGTGTTCTTTACTTTAATGGTGATAATTATGGATGATATAAGTATAGAATGGTTATTTATATAATAAAACATGGTATAATGGTTTATATAATGGTTTTAATGTATTGTTACATGAAAAGGAATCTATGGGAAATTGAAGTGATGATCAAGAGAAATAATATGATCTTAATAGAAGAACTATGACTGCTATTTTATGTGGATTAAGGAATCATTATTTCAATAAGGTTTTTGAATGTCCTACTGTATATTACATGTAGAAGATTATTTCTATTTCCAATTAATGCCCCAAGAATATCATAAAACTAATATACAATTAGGAAAAGTTGATGTTTGAAATTTTCAGAATGCCTGATTATGTTACCCATTAAAACTATAAAAAATAAAGAAGCACCAATTAAAACTATTTTAAATGAATGAAATTACTCATGTTACCCATATTCTAGTAATTAATTTTTATATCTTGCTAAAATATTTCAAAATATTTAGAACAAAAGAAAGTAAGGGATTAAATAAAATGTATTTAATGAATTGAACAAAAAATTTCAAACATATTATACCTATGCTTTTCTAAAATATCAAATTAAATCCAATTATAAAAGAAAATAAAAAAAAATTATGAAGGCCACATGGAGTGATTCTTCTTATTCAAATATTGAATCTACTATGAGATCTGATTTTGTGCATAAAAATTAAATGATATTTCTTATGAATCATGCTAATGATAAACAATCTTTTTACTCTCAAAAATCTAATATAGAAAAAATTTCATATGATTATCTAAATTTTTTTATACCTCATGATAAATATTTATACATAAATAAATAAAAACATAAATCATAGAAAATATCATGGTGATATTTCAATTGATAAATGGATTGTTTGAAAATAACATTCATTTTAATGTATTATTTTACAAAAAATAAATTTTGATCAAATTGAAAATAAAATTATATAATTGATGGATAATATAAATACTATAAAATAAATATTATAGTATTATTATCAAATGTTAGAAATATTTAAATCAAATAATTTGTTAAAATAATGTTCCCAAAGGAAAAAAATTATTATTTTTATTAATTGTGGCAACACAAAATAATATAGAAATGTTTTATATTCTAGGATCGAAAAATAAAATAATGTATAGTTCTGATTTTTTTAATTATAGTATTAAATAAAATTTTAAAAATGATTATCACAACTAAACCCTCAATATTATAATGTTAAATAAGTCTTCTGATTGAAATATGTACCTAATTTTCATTATAGAATCACCTAAAATAAATAAATTTATTTCGTTACCGAAAATATTAATTTCTAACACTTCCTGACCCAAAATCATATGTATAAAGACTCAATGTCTACATATATTGATATTTAATATTTTTAAATGAATACTCATTTCATTACATGACCTCATGACAAAAAACCCTATTAGTTTTGGGCCATTGGAAACAAAGTAACAAAAACAACTCATTCATAAAACATCTAGTTCTTATCAATCATATTTGTTTTTATCTTTATATCTTTCTAACATATCAAACATAATTCCTTTCATATCATCATAGAGAAAAGAAACCTACAAAAGGGGGAGATTATATGTACAGTATGGTTAAAAAAGGGTTAGATTAATCATAATGTAATTGTAAGTAATATATCTATATATATATATAACATTTGAGATGAATATCCTTTATATCAAGGAACACAATATCACTTAATGGAATAAATCTTGTAATTTCATGAATAATAATATAACATAGTCTATAAGATAATAATATAAGACATGGAATTTTGGAATACATATAATAATTTGAAATGATTTACATGGTAGTCAAGGAATTACTTCCAACAATATTTTAGTAATATGAGTTCACTCCCCCTACTATCTTGGTCTTCATAGTTCACTCTCATGACCATATAAGTTTTCAATGATCAATACCAATACAATCTTTCTAGACAATGTCCATTCCAAAACCAAGTTCACTCCATGTTCCATCAATATATATATCATGAGATATAAATTCGTATCGAATGAATTTGAGGGAGATATATGTACCACCCATCACAATATGAAAATGGTACATATGTGTTCCATAAGACCAAAAACTATTTATCATACAAAAATTCATTGAATGAAATTGGTTTCATAAATATCATAAAATCCTAATAAAATCTACGAAAAAATTAGTTTCATAATTATAATCCCATCATAATAATTAATTATTACATGAAAGAATAAATATGTTAGAATTCAAAAATTTCTTTTGTATGACATAACTAACATAAAATATAATTAACTTAAATGGAAAATAATTTTTAGGATCACTCTAAAATAATTCTTGAGAAAATATCCTTTCTCATTGTAAAATTTATCATTTCCTAAAATTTAACAAAATATTAAATCAAAACAAATCATTGAAAATAAATGTGTAAGCATGTAATGGAAGATATAAATCATTAAGGATGCATCATAGTGGACATTTTTTTCATGTCGTATAAGTTAAAAAACATTTCTTTCCTCCTTTTGCTGGAAAATTCAGAAAGTACCACATTTGTAAAAAAACAAATTTCATTAAAATAATGTATTAAAAGGAAAAAAATTGGTAAAAATTACATTAATCATCAATAGGAGAATCGTATAACCATTTAAAAATCATTTTCATAAAATATGGACATATAAGATAAATATTTCCCAATAAATATTTAAAACTAAAAAAATGCAAATATTTATCTAATTGTGAGATAAATACTCATCACTTTGTAACTAGTGGAGTTGTATAACCCATAAAAGATTTAAAATTATAAGGATATGAAAATAACAAAATATTATCGATAGTAAACATTAACTAAATTCCTGATAAATATGTCCAACATGAATAAGAAATAGGTAGTGTATATGGCATGTGTCTGAATGAAAGAAAAGTTAGGCAGAAATCCCTTACTAATTATGTAATATTAGAATCATGAATCCCATAAAATAATGACATAAATTATGATTTTTAAGTAATTAAATAAAGTAAATTAATGATATAACATGACATAGGTCTTCATATACACCACAAAAATAAAGAGAGTGGTGAATATGATATGTATCTTAGGGAAATAAAAAGTGATATGAAATTCAATTCACTATGCCTTGACTCTCAACGTACATTTGAATGAATCATCTCTAATTACAATAAATTTAGTATATATATATTAATTAACCATATTAAAAAATATAATACCAATTATTTTTAAATTATACATTTATATTACCTACTTATTAACAATTAATGTTTATGTTTTGTTTAGGGTAATATCTACTTTGTTTCTGGAACATTTTTTGACTGGTTATTCTTGGTCCTGATATTATGTTATGATTTAATTATATAAATAATGAAGAAATGAAATAAATAACATATATATTAATTATATAAGTTTTTATTTTTATCTATCTAATAAATAATTATAATATTAAATACACTGTTTAAGGAGACGGTAGTTCTTATATTCATAAAAACACATCTTCTATTTTATGTCATATTGAAAAAGTCAGTAAATGATATATATATATATTTATTTTAAACAATTTTTTATTATTATTTCATATATATAATAATTTTTTACTAAAAAATCATTTATACCTTCCATGTAATGTGTTAATGAATCATAATGCTTTGAGGTGACGATAATGCACTCATCCACAAATGAAGTTTCTGTATTTCTAAAAAATGGATAACATGATGCTATGTTTTATATAAAAATTTAAGAAGAATAAAAAAATAATAAATATCATATTTATCAAATAAATATTTATTTTACATCACAATTCCCATCCATTATATTTGGTAAATGAAAAAGGAATAGCATCATTTCATGAGGTGGTAGTTCCTCGTTCAGAATATTGGTAAGTACGTTACCCATTAAATAGAAGTGTGTGTAAGTTTATATAAAACCGTTATAAATATAATACATTTATATAGTATAATTAGGTTATTATGTATAAATGTAAGAATAATAATTTACAAGGTTTAAGGAACAAATAATATGTAGAAGTTCATTTATGAACGTTACCCCTTATTTGTTTGTCTCCTTTTGATTGGGAAAAAAGATCTTCATTGGTTGGATTTCATCCCAAAATTAGTATTAAATGATAATTTTTGGGAAGTTTAGAGAATATTTGGATTGATTACCTCTGTTACAAATATGGTATGATATGTGACTAAAATAGAATAAGATGTTCCCTTTTATAAGACCGGGGAGGTGGACTTTTGTAACTTCTAAAAATATTAATTTTTAATAAATATAATATCAAGCTAAATAAAAAATAAGACATTTATTATAATATTATATATTATATTATTGTAACTTTATAGAAAAATTTATTTTATGCATAATTTAGGTTTATTTTAGTCCTTATCATTTTAATTAACCCTTTATTAACCCATTTAAATTTTATTAATGGTATCAAATTATTCTACATTAAGAGGATACAATATTTTACAAATTATATGTTAATTAAACAAGAGATCTGAAATTTACTATGATATTAGATTATATATCATCTCATTTGTTACTATTTTATATTTTGATTATTTCTAAAATAATGTAATAATATATTATTTTCAAAAAATATCATAAATGTCAATTATGACACGATTCATTACTATGACTTCAACAAAATCAATTCAATAAAATAAATTAATTCAAATTATCTTAATAAACACATAAAATTTAAAATTAACCTATAAAATTAGTTTATAACCTTCATTATGTAAAATTATAATGATTTTAATATTTCTTATATTATATAATTGATTATTTCATTAATTAAATAATTATTGCATCATCATTTTGTAACTATTTATGAAGATTATTTCATCAATAAAATTAAAGAATAATGTTACATGTTATAGATAATCATTTTCTAATTTATAATAATATATATATTCTAACATATATTTTATTTAACCCCATATTAATATATGGTACTTATTAAAAGTAAGAGTGTGTCATTTTTTCACTCTATTGGATTTTATGAAAATACAAATAATTCTCATAGACTAGAGTCCATTAAATTATTCCATTTATATAAATATGTTTTTATAGTAGAAGTTTGTTCATAAGATAATGTTTTAGATACTATTATGGTCATTTTATAGTTCTTATTACATTATTTTAAACATAATTTACCGAATTTTACATTTTTTCCATTTTAATAAAAATTTATTTTCTATTTATATTGTCCATAAAAAATAGAACTATTTTCTAAATTTAAAAATTTTGATTCCATATATGAAAAAAATTTACATAAATGAAAAAAATAATTTCTCAAAAAATAATTTTAAATTAATCCAGCTGACGGAATGAGAAAACGGGTTTTTAAAGTAAAAAAGTCCAAAACTTTGACATGTTTTTTATTCATTTTAAATTTTAAATTGATTCCAATGACATTAATTTTGTTAAATAATTCAAATTTGAAATAATATTAAATTTAATATATAACATATAATTAAACCCCATAAATTATTTCAATAAAAATTTTGTTTTCAATTTAAATTATGTATTTTCTACTATTCATAAAAAAACCTGAAATTAATCAAAAAGAGACAAAAAGGAACCAAATTAAATTTTTTATCCCTATTTCAAATAATATGTTTATTTATGAATATAAAATATTTTCATTGTCAAAAATTATTTTTAATTTTAGTTCTCCATTAAAAATAATCAAAACATTCTTTTTAGAAAAATACTTCATTTATGCATAAAATTCAATTTATTTACATATCATATCTAGAAAAACATTAGATAAATAGTAAACATTAAGTTAACTAATATATATATATATAATTAATATAATAAACAAGAATAGTTTATTTAATATTTTGGTATAAAACATCCATGTGAATATTTAAATAATTTTTTTAATGCATTTCCATTGGGCTTTAAAAATGTTTTACATTCATTTATAATTAATTGTTTCAGGAATTATGTCTAAAACAAAATTTCATAATTTATTTAACCAACTTAATACCTTTCATTTTAATAGTGAAGTTATAATTGTCTCTTTTAAATAAGTTTAATAACCAAATGATGTTTCGATAAAACTATATGTTACATGTAAAGCAATATAATCCAGTGTTGCATGCACACCCAAACATAACTTCTTATTTCTTAAAAAAAATACAAATAAAATTAATTTATCTAAAATAAGATTAATAAATTCTTAGGGTATAAAATTCTCACCTCTTAAATTTAATTTCATCTTTAATATTATTAATTCAAATATAAAAAATGAGGAAAATATTTACGAAATTTTATCCTCATGTTACCACAAAGCTTCATCAAACTCTTGGTTTTACACACAAAACACTAACCCGGTGATTAGTCTTGTTGTATAAAAATTTATCTCTATAATATAATGTTTTTATTTGTTTATCATTATAAGAAATATATTTCTTGAGCGGTATGAACATTGAGTTTAATACATGTAAATGGTTTGTTATATACATCCTCAAATGAGATACACAGCACTCATAATGAACCTGATTGATATTTTTTGGATATTACAATGGATAGCATGCCTTTCTAATACAATGAATATTTTAAAAAATTCACATCTTTGTAATTTTAAATTACACATCGAAAATCAATGTTGTATGTTTGATAATTTTTTGCACGAAACCCACATTGTAAAAAAGCACAATAAAACACCCTCTTAAATAGAGGTAAATTAATAGAAAAACATCACCCCATAACATCGATCAAAGGAAAGTAAAATAATAGTCATGGAATACAATTCCTAATTTACTATTTTCGTGGAGAGTGACAGACAACATGGTAAAAAGAAAGTTAGAAATAACAAGGATGTAAATATGTGATGATCTAGGGATTAATTTGATTCATTAAAAAGAAGGTACACAGATTAATTTTTTGGCTTCAAGATCCTTTTCCTATATTTGAAAAAAAATAAGACAAAATACAAACTCAATTTCATTATGTTTCAAAATCCTAACAACGTCCTTTCATTGAGCATGGATTAATTTCCACATCATCTCTTCTTCTATGAAATGAAGTTGAATTTTTCATTCCTAAAAAAATTTCAGATCATGAAATTCATAGAATTGTATATTATTTAATATATAAAAATATCATAAATAAATGGTTAACAAAGCTTATCCAATAGGAATAAATCCTAATATGGAGAGAAAATTCATCAATATATAAAACCTCATCAAAATTTCTGAATAATAAATTTCATAAATTCTTACCATTCTAATCCATTCAAAAGATTAAAATACAAATATTTTGAAAGAGTGATACTATATTGAAAAAATCATTTTATTGTTAATATTACATACTAATCTATGTAGCTATTAATTTTCACACACAAAACATGTGAAAAAAATTACCATGTATTCTCTAAAAACATGGTGTTTTCATAAATTGACATAAAACAGTAGTAAAAACATGAATGAATTCAAAAATTAACACTTTCCACAAACCAAAAATCTATGAAATCAATACTTAATACATCATATCATCATATTACTAATGTGTTCTATGGTCATATATATGATCCAAATATCCTTATCACACACTCAAACTTATATTTATCCTACTATTAAAAAAAATCATGCATATATTAAGGGTTATCCTTACCTTGATCATGTGTTCAACAAAAATAACACCTTACTGGCCCATTTTATTTTAATGGTTATTAATACCATTCAACATTTTCTTTTAATTACTTAAGTAAAAAAACAATAGTTGACAAATCCATACATAGTTCATTATTAAATAATTCCATTAAATTATTTATACAAAATTATTCATGAATTACAATACAAAAATATTCAATAATTTAACCAAATAATTAATATTAATTGAAAGATGTTTCCCTTTATCATTGGATTGAAGAGGATTATCATGTCAATCAATATCATTAACCTATTTTTTTGGTTAATGATTAGCATAAATCCAATGTTCCTTATATGTGAAGCATTGATGTGTGGGGGTGAATTATATTTATCCTTCCCACAATTTGCATCATCGGATATCATCTTCCAATCCCTCTAGTGGTGAAATTCCAGATGACCTTCTTTCTAATACTTAAAAATAATATACTAAAACCCTAAATAAAATTTCATTAATGATTCTTTCTACAAATTGAGCATAAAAAATATCATCTTATTTTCTCTGTGGGTTTTAGATTTATTGATATTGACCATACATTTCAAATAAAAATAATGATCTTAAAATGTACACTGAACCTAAATTTCCACCTTGATAGAAAAATGTACAATATTATTATAGCAACATTATTATTTTATGGATAATGACCTTCGAATATTTGGTTTTTAGACGTTGAATATTCTATCAACCTTACATTTAGGTTTGATGATAATACCAAAGGCATACCTTCAATATCTTCTAATATTATCCTTCTAGGTACAAAAAGACTCAGCATCCCATTGGCTTAACTCAAAGAACACTTTTTCAACATTCATTAGAAGAAAATGAGGAATATAATTATTAAGAAATATGTTCTTGGAAAAATCCTAATTAATTGATATTGTTTTATCATAAAACATCATATTATCAAAGATAGTCCACTAATCTCCACTTTTCCTTATAAATGATAAAAAATTAAAATTCATTTTTCATGTTCTAATCTTTAAAGGTCAAAAAATATATTGTTAGTGGTACCAGACCATTTTTTCATAACATGTGGAATATAATTACCACTGAAAGAAGGAGGATATTGCATTGTGAAGGACTCAACCGAAATTTTTACATCCTTTTATTATTTGGAACTTCATAATGATTTATATCATGTGTTATTATTATGAAAAGATTTTTTATTCCATCTCTAATAAATATTTTTCTCAGAATGTTAATCGTATCATTTCCCATTACATATATCATTAACATTATTCCTTCAGTTTTTATCCATTGAATAAAAAAGAGTATAATGTGAGTAACATTAATAATAGTGGAAACCCACATAATCAATGGAACATACATTCAATATATACCATATTTTGTTTAATCACATGTGGTTCATTATTTGTACCAAAATTATAGGATTTTGACCTATAAATAGAATTATACATACTGACATCCTTAGATATATCATATGAAACATATATTGTGATATCAAAAAAATCACATCCTAGTTTCCAGTGGTTTACTAAACATTTTCATTGATACCATCTATAATGATCCATGACTTACAAACATGGAAATTAAATCATTTTAGATAAATATACAATTTATTAAATAAATAGACTCCCAAAAATATTATTAGTTTAGTTCATTTTGAATCTTGAAAAATTAAACAATGCATTCATAACACATCTAATTCTTATACAACCTTTTTCTCTATAATTATAATTCTTTTTAATGTTTCAAACTTTTTATATATTATCATATCCTATGGAAAAGGAACACAATAAAGGGTGGTAACATATTCTCATAATGTTTAAACAAGGGATAAATCAATCTTAACATAATCATAAATAATGTGTACATAAAAACATTTGAAAATCATATCCTGTATATGAATGATTCTAATATCATATCATGAAATAAATTATATAGTACCAAAAAATAATAAAGAATATATTTTATGATAGACTACCATAAGAAATGAAATTTCCACAAAAAATTATCATATAAAACGATTTCCATAATATTAAAGGAACCTCTTATATGGATAAATTAGTAGCATGAGTTAACTAACCATTCCATATTTTTAGACGTGGTTTACTCCCATGAACATCACAATATTCATGGTTCACTCGCATAACCATCTTAGTGGAAAAAGTCCATTACTGAACCATGTTAACTCTATGTTTCAACCATCTCAATCATGTGAGATATAAATCTTTACCAAATGAATTAAAGGGACATATAGGTCCCACCCATCAAATATTAAAAACCATACATATGTGTACCACAAAAATATATATTTTTCATTACATTTGAACCCATAGAATGAAATGGGTTATATAAAAACCATTCAACCATAACATTACTCATGAAAGAGAAATATGTTTCATAAATAACATTCTATCATAACCATTAAAAATTATAAGAAACAATAATAATGGTATCCTTGAATAATATCCCCATTATATAATAAATAACATCAACTAACATTAGCTTAGATAAAAAAAATTATATATCACATGAAAGTATATATTGAGGGAAATGTCTTTTATTCTTTGAAAACATGTTATATTCCTTAAATTATAAACAATTTAAAAAAATTGTTTTCATTGAAAATAAAAATGTATTTTTTAAAGAAATATTCAAAAAAATTAAGGCGTTATTATATTAGAAAATTCTATTCATGCTGTATAAGATGAAAAACACTCATTTCATACATGGGATGAAAAATCACCAATTACCTTTACTGGAAAACAACAAACTGATTCATTTAAACCATGCAGTAAAAACTAAAAAATGGATAATAATTGATCTAAAAATTCCTAGGAAATATTAAAAACATGTTTGAAGATATTTTTACATGGTATGTACATTGAAAATAAATATTCCTCAATTAAGACATAAATCTAGACAATCCAAAATATTAATGAGATTGTGATATAAATACACATAAATTTATAATTAGTAGAATCATTTGTCTAATGAAAGAAAAAAAATCTTGATATTAAAATAACATAATCATATATAAAATAATAATAAAATAAATTCATGATCATTATGTAAACCATATATAAGTAATATGTAATGTATAAGGCATGTATCCCAAATAAATAAAAGTTTGATACAAATCCCTTACTACATGCGTAAAATTAATATCGTAATCCCCATAAAATAAAAATGTAAATTTCCATTTTATAATAATTAAATAAATTAAAATAATTATTTATCATGTCATAGATAAGTTTTTACACCACAATAATTATGTTAGAGATGAATACAACATGTATCTCACAAAAATAAAAAATGAGACAAAATTCCATTACCTTGTGTCTTGACTCTCATCATACTCATGAAAAACTAAAATATATTAAATATAACATTATTATAAATATATTAAATTTACTTAATCATATATATAACTCTATATATTAATTACGTGTGACGTTATATTACTCTCTTATCAAAAATTCTATGTTTATGTAAGCTTCTTGGTAATAATAACTTTATTTTCTGTACATGTTTTGAATTATTATTATTTATCCTTATATTTGGATTATGATTTCACTATATCCATAAGGATAAACATGATATAAATATAATATATATTCATTTTACATTTATTTATGTTCTTCATCAAAATATATATATAGAAAATGAAATACACCATTCGTCGGGATGGTTGGTCGTACGTATGAATGAACACTTCTTCAATTTTATGTCATCTTGAAAGAATATATGTAAATAAAAAAAATATATATAATATCATTAAAATAGAATTATTATTTCATATATATAATATTAATTCACTAAATCCATTTTTATAAACATTCATCTAATTTTTGAATTAATCGCATCTATTTTAGGAGGCGGCAGTCCGCATATCAATATAAAAGTTATCTTATTTCCAAAAAATGGTATTAATGAAGGTATTTAATATAAAAAATTATGGGTAAATATATAATAAATATAATATATAAAATATAATAATATATTTTCAATCATAATTCCCAACCATGAGAGGTGTTAATGAATAAATGAACAACATCATTTTGTGAGGCGTTAGTTCGCCGGACACAAGAATGGTATGTTCATTACGCATTCGATGGAAATGTGTGTTAGTATTGTTATCAACCATATTAATAAAATAATATCATGGTATTTTGGATACTGAGGTTATTATATAATAGTTTTATATTAATTATTGATAGGAATCAATGAAAGAAATAAAATGAAAATGTCTGTTGGTGAATGTTACTACTTCATTGGGTATCTCTTTTTTATTATCAAAAAATGAATTCATTGGTTGTATTTATACCCAAAATAAGGATTGTATGATCCATTAAGGAATGTTTTTAGAATCATCAGATTATTTCTGATTGAACCAAATAGGTTATGATGTGTGAGTAAAATATAAGAAGACGAACCCTTTTATAAAATATGGGAGAGGAATTTTTGGTATTTCTCAAAATATTAATTTCGAATGAATTAAATATCAAGAATAATACCTCCAAAAAAATTTATTAAGATAATATAAATACTCAGGTCTTAATAAGATCAAAAAAAATTATTTTTTATACATATTTTCCTATAATTTTAATCATTATCATTTTAATTAATTGAGTTTAATTTTTACTATATTAATGTATTCCTCATTACTCTGAGGATATAATTCATAATTATAAATATTCAATCTTACCATATCTCACCAATTAATGAAATCTTGTACCATATATCATCCCCTTATTCTATATTTATTATTTTTATGATTCCTATGTAATATAATTAAATTTTTTTAAAAGAATATCATAAGTTCCAATTTTGACAGTAAACATTACATTAACATTAGGAAATTCCATATAGAAAAACAACATTAATAAAATTTAATAAATAAACCACTAACATTTCATATTAAGCTAGAAAATTAATTTATAACCTTAATTACTTCATATTATATTTCATATATTATTTTTATTATCATTTAATTTATTGTTTCAATATTTCAATAATTAATTCATTATCATTATGTTATTATTTATGATAAATATTTCATAACTAAAAATTAAAAAAATATATAAAATGTAGATAAATATTATATATTTCATAATTATAAATATATTTGACCATATCTTATATTTAGCATCATATTAAAATATTATACGTTTAAAAGTAAGACATTGACATTTTGTAACTCCGTTTGATTTTAATAACCACTAATTTCTTTTTAGGGATATGAGTATATAAAATTATTCAATTTATATACTTATTATTTAATTAGATAATTTTATTCTTCCATTTTTTATTTTTAAATTCGTAGGGTCATATTATTGTCCTAATAACTTTATTTTTACCTTAAATTACCCATTTTTGCCTTTATCATTGTTAAACAAATTAGCAATGATAGTATTCATATTGAATACAAATAAGGGACCTATTTACTAAATATGAACCATATAATTACATATATTAAATAAATATTTCAAAATTCATAATAAATAATTTTCTGGAATTAATTTAAAATTTGTAATTTGACCGAACAAGAAAATGAGTTTTAGAAGTAAAAGCATCCATAAGATAAAAATTATTTTATATCCAAATTTAATTCAAAGTTGATTATGATGACCTATATTAGATTAAATGAAAAAAAATTATCAAATTATAATTCAAAACCAATAAAATATAAAATTATACACTATAAATTATTTCAATGAATAATCGAATTTTAATTAAAATTTATTATTCTTTATTATTCATTAAAATATAAATCTTATACAAAACATACCTAAATTTAAAAAAAATTAAATATTTATTTCCCATTATAAAATAATACTTTTATTTTTTCATTTCAAAATAATAAAATTCTAAAAAAATATATTTATAATGTATTTTCCATAATAATAAAAACTACATTTTTTAGTGAAATACTACTTTTAGGTATAAAATTCGAATTTTTCTCGTTTAAAATCTATAAAACACAAAATATGAATATTAAAAACTAAATTTAATGTTATATATATAATTAATATAATCCAAAAATATTTATTTGGTTTATTATTTGTATAATACAATCTTGAGCATATTTAAATAATGTTTCAGAAAAACATTTCCTTTTATTTTTAAAAATGTTTTTATTTAATTTATATTTAATTGGTAAAAGAAATATATTTAAACCATAATTTTAAATTTTTTTGTAAACCATTTCTTACAAAATATTCTATGAATAATGTTATAATAGTTTTTTAAAATAATTGTAATTATTAATTTATGTTTCATAAAACATCAATGTTACATGTAATACCAGCTAGTCGGCATTATATTTATAGAAAACATAACATGGAGGTAAGTATGAAATAATACATCAAATATAATTAACATATCCAATAAAGGTTTATAAAAACACATGGTGTTACAACATGGGTACAAAAATGAATTATTTATGTTTTTTGCGTATACACTGTTGAACTGCATCGTTGAATCATTAAGTGGATTTCTAAAAAGCATATAGAAAATTCTATTTTGAAAAAGGTGTGGTTTGTTATGATGTAGTTTATTATTGGAAAAACACATACAACTAGATCTGATAATATAGGAAGTGTATCACTACCGTATTTATATTTTTTTATTCTGGTTAAATATTTTATGATGGGGATAGAAATTATTTAAGATTAATTTCTCAATCATTACATAAATCTGTTAAAACATTATTAATGTAATTAAATAATGATATTTATAACCTAAATTCTAATGTATGGAAATTTATATAATTTTTTTTAAGTATTAATCTCAGAAAAAACATCAAAAGAGAGTATATGAATTGTCTAAATTTAAAAACGTATTTATGGAAAACAATATTATTAGATTTATATTTTATCATATCTTTATTTTTAATTTCCAATTTTTATAACCATTTTTATTTTATGTAACAAATTCTATAATAATAATAGTCTTACATAGAACTACCTTGTAAAAAATTATGATTGCAAATGGATTGTCAATATTTTCATCATGAGAATTTGATGGATTTTTTTTTAAAAAAATTTCCGAAAAAAACATATTATCATTCACATTAGAACCCTATAAAATTAATCTTAGAATATCTTATCTTTTTATCATTGTAATTTAAAATATCAATTTAAAAGAAACCAATATGATCAAAATGTAGTTATCAGAGACATCAATTTTATAGAAATTCCCTTCATCAAATAAAATTAGTGCTTAAATTTATTCTAATATACCAGAGAATAGTTAGTTTCAGTTTTTATGGATTCATTATAAAAATATTCTAGAATGGATATGTATAACAATAATTTTCAAGAACCATAATTTTCATCCACTCAATTTTTTTTGAAGGGGAATGTACTTTAAAGAGACTTTGTTTATGGATAATATTTAAAATAAAGAAAATTTAAACATGCATGATGATATAAATGTGTCTAATAAGTCATATGAAGAGCCATAAATTTTGCATATTTTAAAAATAATTTTTGATACACATCAATGGTATTATTGAAATGTGATAGAAAGATCTATTTATAAAGATTACTTTTAGGAATTTAACATATAAAAGAAAAGTAAAATGGAGTCTATCATATGAGAAGCAGATTTGATGTATGATCTAGATGAGTTAAAATAATTTATGTTTAAACACTTATAATATTATTCATTTATTCTAAGATCAACAATATTTTAATTTTGAACAGAATATTTATCATGTTTATTAACGGATATGAGTGAAACGTTCAAGGGTTGGAGATTTTAGATGATATATATAACCATTCCTAAAAACCTGAATTTTCTTCATCACTCAAGATTAATTTAAATCATTATTATTTTCCTTTTTTATTATAAGTACATATATTTATTTATTCAGTGTGATTAATAAAATTGCAATACATTATTTTTTAATATCTTTTTGATGCCACAAAAATGGGGAGGTATTTTATGAGTAAATCCTGATAGATTTATACTAACAAAATCTTTAATAAACGGGGATACATTTACCTCAAATTTATATTTTTAAGATTTAAAATTATTAAAAATTATATATCTAACAATTTATTATTTTAATTTTTTAATATTTTTATTATTTTTTTTGTTGTCATCATTAGGGTTTATTAATTAACAAGTGTTGATTCATAGGTTTTATTAACTTATTTTTCATGTTTTGGATAAAAAAACATTTATGTTCCTAATAAATTTTATTATATTTCATTTTCAGGATTATATTAGTCATAATTTTTATTCTTTGTCAAGAATAATTCACATGTAGTTAAATCCATGGGATAATATATGATTATGTATTTTAGACTTGTTGTAAATTATGATATAAATCTTTTTAATACCCAGAATTTATAATAGGAATGTATAGTTTGGGAACCATGCATGATGAAAAAATCAAATAGATCTTGAACACTATATTGATTGAAAAGTATTAATTTGTAACCCTATATTCGGAAGTAACAGTACATTTATAATAAACCATATATTCCATGAAAAAAATATTGGTTTCTTAACCGTATATTGGTAAAAATTAACTCAACTTCAAAAAATATTTTAGATTTATTATATTAGTGGTGAAACCCTACATTAGACTTGGTCAAAGAAAGAGTTCTAAATTTGATATATTACTCATTATTTCTATAACAGTCTTGCCAAAATTAATTTCGACTTTTTAGATATTTTAAGACTTATTTAAAGCAACCTTCCCTAAAGATATAATCATTTCCTATTCAATGGAATGTTATGACTCTTTTTTAAAAAATTTAACTCAAATATGCTGGACTTATAATGAATTATTTTTAAAAATTTATTACCAAAATCAATTTGACGAGTATGATAAAAAAAATATGATATTATTATCTTAAATATAATTATATTTTTCTAATTAAAGTGTTGTGCACTTGTAAATATTAGTGTGTTAGTCTTTTTAGAGATACAATTTATAGACTTAAATTTTTTCTCCAGTTTTATAAACTTATTGATATAGCTGCTATAAAATATTATTGTTATATTCTATTATGATGTTATACATATAGTTTTATAGAGATATAATTTAGATACATGGTTGTTTCTTCATATTCCTTGTTTTTTATCTACCACTATTCAATGGGATAATGTGTGACAATGAAAATCATTTTTCTTATCCTATGCATTTTTTAGGAAAACACAAGTCTATGTTTCTACTGAAACCACGAGATAAATATTTTTTTCATTCAAATTAACCACTAATAAATTATTGGATAATAAAAATCATATAATTAGTCATGGTTGATTGTCAATATCTCAGATTAAGCTTTAGGTTTTCAATTCACCACAAATGGACTAGATGTCCATGTAAAAATCATGATTATAAAGGTACCATCTCTATTTAATCAGTTGTATAACATCACAATAATAGTAATTACTAGTAATAAATACCATGATAATGGAGTAGAGTGTTGGTGGAGTGGACTAGGTGATTTTTGTTCCATGAAACAGTATATATATCTTTGTTCCTTTATTTAATTTCACAAATCGCCCCTCATTAATATATAAGTAAATAATGGTTACATATAATTTTGGAGGTTTCAAATATTTCGACGAGTTTATAGGATCAATAATCACCCCATCTTGGTTCTTCATCATTGTCTTTTTAACCTAACATGTTCTTAATAATTTAGGTATAATGTAGGTTATTCTACAAATAGGATCATTTGGGATTGATTTTATTTGATGTATAAGCCTTAGAGTGTATGTAACCCTTCCCTTCCTTTTATTGGAATGAATATATTATTATAGATATGGATTGTGGTCCAATTGGGTTGTGGAAGTGGGTTTGTACAACAATAATTCATCTATTGTGGAGAAATTCAACATGAAAAAAATTCAATGTTTGGGGTGACCATATCCTTCATCATACTAATGGGACCCATTTCAAATATATAAATTTATTATGTTTAATAGAGAATTTTGTATTTTCTCATTGAACTAGTACACCTTATCACTCACAATCTTGTGGTCAGGCTGAGGCGTTTAATAGAGATCTCAAACATATTTTTGAGAAGATAGATTATATCTAAAAGGTTATTGGTCGTTGAAGATGGATGATTGAATATGGTATTATATAATTAATTATAAGAAAATTGTTGAGATTTCCCTACACAGGATTCCCTTTAGAAATATAGTCCATCTACTATTGGAACTAATGAAAAAGTCATTATTTTATTTGAAGTCCTTGAATATTGAATTAAACCACTATTTTGATAGATAATTATTAGAGATGAGTGCTCGGAATCATAGGGAATTTTTTAATATAAATATAAAAAACTCCTTTTATGACTCAACAATTTATAATACGGAATTCAAGGGTGGTTAATTTAACAAATAAAACTTTTATAAATAAAATAACCCTTATGATTAAATTAAATTACATATTATATAATATTTTTAATGAAAAAACGTGATCATGATTTAGTTTTGTATATACTATAAAAATTTCAAGACCATTAAGTATAATTACCATTGATAATGATTCAATGAACATTGATCATATGACAACTATAAATATAAGTATTAATCAATTATAATTGACACTTATAAAGGAAGTGATGGACATGACCAATATGATAAAACCCTATGATTCCCATTTATCAAATTTTCAATGGTAGATATAATATCTAGGATTACCATTTTCCATGTCCAGTATTATATCCAACCAATTAATCATGAGTCATACAGTTTACAAGAGAAGTTCAAGAACATTAAGATCTCAACCCAAACCATGTATGTTGAACTACCCCATGAAACTCTCACCATAGTTCACCAAACCCTTTGGGTGAATTTTGGTGTAAAAAAGGGATATGTATTAATATAATAATATTATGATAATTTATATACAATTTTCAATAGAATAATGGTAATATTTACACCAAATCATGACTTGATAAACAAGTTTGATTTTTAAATAATAAATAGAAGTTGAATTTTTTGTAATATTCATATTCAATTAAGGAATTTATTTTTTTTAATTAATGTATTATTCAAATAAAATATATTTTATTTACATATAATTATTTTTAGTAGTCATTAAATTTAACTGATAATATATTCTTTTATGAAATGAAATGTAATTTTTATAAGGGTTTGAAAACTTTTATTGTAAAAACACAACATTTTTCAATTAATATAAATTATCATAATAAAATAGAAAATCAAAATATTTATAAAAATATTTAAATAAAATGAATATTAATTTTGGAATCCATAGGTACAAATTTTCCAATTGTGATTTTTTTCATTATTTTTCGAGACATACGAATTGTTGGGTAAAAATTAACTACTCTACAAATATACAATTTCTATTATAATATCATGAGGACACAAAAGTGATTTAACAAATTCTATAAATGGTATCAAGGGAAATTTTTTTCTATTAATATTATGTGATTTTATGTTTATTTTATTAATTCTATAAAGCCATTATGAATACTCTGATACCAATAATATATTTTATGGTTTTAAAATCATTTCACATATAGTATGAATCGCCTCTACATCACTAATGGTAATATTTACATTATTTCAACCCTTTAACTAATAAAAAAAATGAAAACCACATCTATTTTTAAGAAAACATAATAAAAAATTTGGCAATGTTTTTGTTTTTGCTTATTTTATTATATAGATTCAAAAAACCAATATACATGAAATATTGAAGAATTCCTAACTCTTTTCCTATATAAACCCAACCATGTTCTATTTTCTCTTCACTCAAAATTATGTAAAGAATACCCATACAATTACCTTCAGTATCTAGAGTCCTCTAAAGGTTCCCTCTTACCCTTAAAAAGATACTCCCAAGAATATGGAATCCCAATATCTTGGTAGGGGATATATTCCTTCAACTATTTATTCATCACTAACATTATCAATTTTATTTAAGGGGAAAAACATATAAAGGAAAATACAATATTGAAAATAGTCTAGGTGGGACTAAATTAATGGAGACAAGGTAATCCCCTCAAATTAAATTCACTATACCTAGTTAAAGAGTGAAATTTTGGATTAAAAACTTATCTCAGATCCTTGGTTCACTAGAGAGGAAACATAATATCCTACTTTGAACCCCTCATGCTATGTATGGGTTACATTTAAATTACTGTTGTGGAGGGAATTGAAACTCTTTATGTTGTTAGTGATTTACCATGGTGTAGATCCTCTACTATATAAGCAATCATGAATGATCTGAAAATCTATTTCCACATGGGAGAGGAGAATATTTTGTGGAGTGAAAAAAATGATCCCTATTAAGACTAATTTTTCCTCTGCAATCATGGTGGTGGTGTTACCACAATGCACTGTGAAGGAGATGAAAACACTCCCTCTGTGGTCATAAATGACCCCTCCACCATACATGTCCCTCGAGTTGCATGATCCATCTATATTTATCATGAATCTGATACTTGTGAACGACGACCTCACCCAACGTCCATTCATCCTAGAAATTTGGGTTGGTTGGGAAGAACACATCATTATAAGTAATGGAACCTCCATCCATTTACTTTTCATTGACAACATGTCGACCAATAGATTCTTTTTCCTCATGGTGATGGTCCTCACTATTTAATTACACCACACATTATCTTAGGCATTCTATTTCCAATTACAAATACTGGGATATGTTTTAACATGTACATATTATAGTCCATTTCTTTTACAAATTATGATGAATCTATTTCCTTATCATCAACCAATTTTATGAAACTTTTTATAATGTTAATATACTGCCAAAATTTCAACACAATTCCCATTCCAGTCATATTTTATCTGAATATAGATAACAAATTCTTACACTGGGAGTTCACATTTATGAACATAAACATATTTAATTTGGGAATTGCATTTGTTTTTTCCACAACCATTGATCATGGAATTAATATTGATGAGAATATTATATGTTTAATGATCTCTATGGAGCTCTTAAGCATGAGAATGAAATGAATGTGAGGGGTTCACACATAATTATATAAAAATCTAATACATAGGGTAATATTTTATTCTCATGAGGTATCATCTATGGTATTTGGGAGTGAACCTAATCATTAAAGGTACTATTTACATCCGGATCTCTTAGCATTTAGAATTGAACTTTTTTTATGATGTAGTGTTTTAGGTTGTATCTACATTTACCATTATTTATTTATGTTATTATACATTATCATACCACATTTTTTATGTTAAGATTATCACCCATTTTATTTAGCAGTGATATATATGTTTTCTATCATATATTTCCTTCTAAATGTTATGTCATTTTTACTCCGTTATTGGGATTTATAGCTTACCCATTTCTTATTAATGTCCCCAGATAATCCCATGAAATGTTATGTATGAAAGTACAATATTATCACGTTAAAGAAGTTTTCAAATAATATGTTGTTTTTTCTATTTTATGTTGTCATATAATTAACACAATTTCCAAATAGACTATAATTTTTTATATTTTCTGTTGATTTATGTGTACATTAATTTGATAAATAACTAGTTAAGGAGTAAAATTGATAAGGGTTTTCTAGTTTGTATCAAGGTAAATCTTTAGTTGTTTTTTCATACTAGGATTACAAACCTCTAAATAAATACACATGTATTATAATAAGTATAAAAAAATACCTAAATTTTGGTAGTATAGAGTATTTCATATTTCAATAAAAAATATCCATGTATTGATACTACAAGTTGAAGTGGATATGTCACATATGCACATAAGGGTAAAACCTAAAAATATCATGTTGAGGTCGACATGGCAGAGAACTAGAGCATGACAATGGGCTTACTACACACATGGTTTTACACTCCCATGGGGCATTATTTAATATATTCATAATTTAATTATGAACCATAATTAATAGAACAAGAAATCCCAATAAGAATACATGTATGAAAATAAATATCCTTATAATGTAGAGGGGTTCATAGAAAATATCTATGATAAGAAATGATTGTCATTTTCATGATATAAATTTATGTTTATTCAATTAATATTCATTTTTTAATAGTTTTAAAATAATTATCTGTAATTTTCATGTAATTCTAGGAAATAGACATAAATAGGAGGAATCTGGTAAACAGCCAACGCCATTGGAAATGCGATCATTTCCCCAATGAGATGTCGAGGGTGATTGGAGCAGGATTCCTGAAATATATGATGTTACACTGTCTACTAAGATAGGTTTTAAATAAAAACATGTATTTAGAGGCGTGACCAAATCCCATTAATAAATAACAAGATAAAATATAGATATATATGTGATGAAGTCCACTAATATTTAAGGGATCAGCAAATCCCCCAATCTCCTAAAATTATATTAAATCAACTAAAAATATTTTCTTCATCCTTCATTGTTTTGAGAAAGATAATGTTTTATATTCTATTTATCATATGGAGGGTTAGTTTGATCTATTATATACATTGATCAAGAATATTGACCCTGAGGAAGATATCACTGAAATGGGGGGGGGGGGGGTGGGAATTCTAGAAAATTAATTTCAATAAATATTTTTATTGAACTAACCTATTTAAATTTGATTTTTATTTCCATTCTATTGGGAAAAAAGTTGAAAAATATATTAGGTTGTATAATTAAAACATCATAATACTTTCATGATAAACCTCCTTATTTTTCATTATCCTATAATTAAATGTTGAGAATGACTTTTTTGGGATTAATCATACTCTACAAAAATATTTCGGGATCTGAGACTTTGATAAATATAATGAAATTTTGTGATGTTACCTAAAACTATAAATGTAAACTGGTTAATCTCAAGGGTATCATGGGGATAATAATTTAAAATAGAGTTTAATTCTAGAGGTCTAATTGATATATCTAATGGAGAAAAGAAATTTTAGCATCTCACTTCTCAAAAGATCCAAATAAAACAGCCCAAAAACTGCCTAAGGAGATTGAGGAAATTAATTATGTGATGAAATGAGGGACACCTATCTAGATATTATTTATTTGAGAACACCAATAATGTGATGGTATAAAGGAATAGATCTGTCATCCTTCAACACATTATTCATTGTTTCTAATGTAGGGAATCTTGAGACTTTTTAATCCAATTCACGAAGCCATGTGTTTTTTAAGACAACCTACAACTTCCAATGACGAAAATGTGATATGTTTCCATCACAATGGATGTGGTGGATCCCATAAATTATGTGCTGATAGGTATTCAAATTATTCATTAAATAATAGTGAAAAAAAATACTTTGGTTCTATGCATTCTATCATATCATTAAATTTTATTAGATCTATTTAAACAAAACCATAAATAATTGAAGGTGAGTTCTTAGTGAAAATTGATAATGGAGAAAATTTTGTATCCCATGTATATCACTCCTCCCATATCAAAATTTGTATACGGAACATGAAACAAAACCTTGGGATACTCCGTTTGGTGTAATTTTATTAAATTATCTGTATCGATTGGGTTTCCCTATATAGAGCCAACATAAATTTCCATGAGAATTAAATCACTCTCTGTATAAAAACTCATCCATAGATTGTATAAAAAATGAAGTAGATTGATAAATATTCATTAGCTCCTACAACTTAATCTTGTATATTATGACCCTATAATAAGAAACATCTAGTTAAAATGATTGAGTCTATGCAAAAGATCATCATTGAATACATGCATATTGTGAGTCAATATGCTAAAGTGTTTCTCGAAGAATTATACTGTCTTCCTCTTAGATGAGAGGTTTGAGTTTCAATTAAAATTATACCTAGGTCTTAACCATTATATGAGACTCTATATTGAATGGTTGTTTTGAAACATGAGGAGTCAAATAAAAAATACACTTGTATATGGATAGAGTGTTCATACGCCCAAGTGAATCACCATGGGTACAATAGTCCTCTTCATCAAGGAGAAGGATGGGTCAATGTTCCTTTTCTATCAATATGATTACCTCGATATGATCATTATAAAGAAAAAGTACCATCTTCTAGGAATCGATGTATTTTTTGATTAGCTATATGGATCAAAATACTTCTCTACAGTGCATCTATAATTGGATTTCTACCTTGTGAAGTTGAATAATGAATATATCCCTATGAAAACAATTCATACATGGTACGAGAACTATCAGAACAATGTAATTCCATTCTAACTAATTTTTTTTCGAAATTTCTAATGGACATGATGAGTAAATTATTTTTAGATTACATAGAAATTTTTTAGTATTCTTTATTGATGATATTTTAATATGCTCTAAAAGAAAAGGGGATCTTGAGGGGTATCTAATCATTGTGGAAAAGTCTATAAAAAGGAGAATGATTATGATATTTTTGAAAAAATTGACTTTTGGTGGAACGATGTCTAATTCATGGGGAATATTATTATATGAAGTAGGTTATACCCACACATGGATATCTTCTTATTGTATTCAATGATGTTTCAAATAAAGGACTAGGATGTTTGTTAATGCTAAATGAAAATGTGATAGCATATGTATCAATGAAATTAAAATTTCACAAATAGAATTGTCCATTGAATGACCTAGATATGGATGTAGTGATCTTTACAGTAAAAATATGGAATTATTATAGGAATTTTTAGTTTTTTGAAATATATATGGATCAAAAAAACAATAAAATATATATTATAAAATAAATAACTTAATATAGGTAAATGTTGATGGTTACAGAAAATCAAGGATTATAACTACTCAATCAAATATCATTCTATAAAATAGAATAATGTTGTAGACTCTATAAGATAAATTGATTTTTAAATTTAATCATCCATTGGGATTGAGATGGATTCAATAATCATAGACATGAAAAGGATGTACATGAGATTCATAACCGAATAAAGGCCATCAATTGTTTGAAAAATGATTATCTAATGTATCTTCTAAAGAGGATAAATTATTCTAAAAGTGATGATGTGGAAATTAAAAAGAATGTGGATTATATAAGAAATGGAAGTTCACATAGTGCGATGCTAAAGAAAATTGATTTTTGATATTTGGGTCACAATAATGTATACTATGAAATCACAAGTTAATGAAAGATCTAATTGATGGTGGACATTTTTCAAATTTATCCATCCATCCACAATGAAAAATTATTTCTCTAAATCATGAAGAGATATATTGGTGGTTCAATATGATGAAGGAGATAACATAATATACCTCAAGATGTCATCGATGTGAAAATGTAAATTTATTTGGTAGAAATTCAAGGGGATGAATCAATCATTACCCATACCGACATGGAAATGAGAAAACATCACCATGGACTTTTTTGAAGGACTTTGAAGGTAATAAAGATGTAATAATGGTATATAGTTTGTGGTGGATCATATTACTGATACATAAATAATAATTGTTATATGAGAAGACTTCTCCCTTAATTAACTTTCATGGATATACATTAGAGATGTTTTGAGGATTCATGGAACCCCAATATCGATGATATCTGATCAAAATCAAAGATTTACCTATGAGTTTTGGAATTGTCTCCAACATGGTCTAAAAAATGATTTGAACATTAGCATGGTTTATCAGCATTAGTTGGATGGTCAATCTATGAAGACTACCTAGACACCCATCTACATGTTGAGAGCTTCCACAGTTGAATTCAGTGGGGGAAGGGATAAACATATTCTTCTCATTGAGTTCTCAGGAAAATTTAGCTTCCACTCTAGCATCCAAATGGCTCAAAATAATGACATTTAAGAAAAGTGTTCAATAACACCTATACGATTGGTTGAATTTGGGGAACACAAACTGAAAGGTCTTCAAATTTTAAAGGAATTTTCCAAAAATATTGGACCATTCTAAATCACATGATGTCTGCTCAGAGTTGATAGACATTCTATGGTGATAATAATTCATGAGACCTAGATTTCATGGTTGGAGGTATGGTATTCCTCTATATATATCTAGTGATGAAATTATTGATATGTGAGAGTATGGGAAATATTATTCCATGATACATCGTTCCGTTTGATATTCTTTATTCCATTAGAGTAATGGAATATCAACTAGAGCTCCAATTAGACCTATATCTAGTATATAATGTGTTACACTGTTCACTCTTGGGGAAATACATATTGGAACCCTCACATGTACTCAATTCATTGGTGGTACCAATATAGAATGATTTATCATAAACAAAGAATATGATAATGGTCTTAGATCATAGAGATAATGTTTTATGAAATAATAAAATGCACCTAGTAAAATTGTTTTGGAGAAACCACTTATTTGGAGAAGCAATGTTCAAATTTGGACGAGGTGATGAAATATAAATTCCCAAAATTTTTAGTGTGCTAAAATAATTTTTTATGGTGAAATTTTAGAAGGGGTGAAAATTATAATGATCCAATATTTTTTAAATTAAAATCCACGTGAAATTTAATTAAATTTTATATTATATAATATTGTTATAGAAAACTTATGAACGTATTTGGTTTTATTATATCATATCATTTTTCAAAGATAATAAATTGTTATTACTATATTGAAAATAGTCGTTGAAGAGTGATCATATGATCTATTTAAATATTTGATTTTCAAAAATAGAATTTACAAGGCAATGGATGTAATATCCTCAAACAGTAGAATCATACCCCATTATTCTCATTTATCAGAGCTTCATATGGAGATAGAATCTATAGGATTTACCTTGGTCAAGCCCAGGATGATATCCTCCTACATAAGGATGAGTGAAACCATTGAAATGAGAATTTCAAGAACTTTAACTAAAGGTCATTTGATGGTGTATTATAGGGATATTTATCAAGACCATAATAATATGAATATTTGGATTCTATTTTCAAAAAATGGTTATTTTAATTTATTATAATTACTTTATAAATGATTTAGATTTTGATACAATAATATAGAAATTTTATTATTGATAAAATTAATATTAAATTACTTATATTATATTAATTAATTAATTAATTTTTTAAATAGATTAATTTATATTGAAAATATATTGTTAAAAAAATTAAAAATTATTTATATTTAAATTTTTATGAAGAGAAAGTAAATTTTATATGGGTTTATAAAATATTGTTGTGAAAACCATGATTTTATAAATAACTATTAATAACTATATTAAAATTTAAGGTAAAAATATTTATAAAAATATTTTCATAAGATTGGTATTTTTTAAATAATAACATTGCAATTATCCATTAGTGAATTTTTAATATTTTTCTGAGACAGTTGATGTTTTTGTTGAAAATTAATTACGATATAATTATATGGAAAGTATTATGAATTCATAATAACCCAAAAGTGATTTAATATATACTATATATGTTATACACAAACAAATATAAGTTTTAACTTTAAAATAAATTGATTATATATTTATTTTAAAAATTTTATAACGCCGTTATTAATCCTCCAAAACCAATTTTTTTTTTTATGTTTTTAAAATCATTTCATTAATATTTTTCCTCACTTCCATATCTCCAAGGGTAATACTTCCATAATTTTAGAACATGGTGTAATAAAATAATTAAAACCACCCTATATTGTTAGAAACCATGTGAAAAAAACATGGGAAGGATTTTGGTTTGGGGGATTTTATTTTATAGTTTGTATAACCTAATATTGGGAAATAATAAATAACTCCCATCTATTTTCATATATATACCCACCCATTCTCCCATTTTAATCATTCAATATACTTTTATAAATTCTTTAACATTACCTACACTCTATAAAATCTTCCGAAGGATCCCCTGAGCCCTCATGATGTTAGTCCACAGAATTTGGAATCACTCACTCTAGGGAAAAGATCTTTTCTTTATCATATTTTTTCAAGTGTCATCATTATCTTAGGAATTCTATTTAAAAGACCAAATAATGGGATTTCTTTTCCGTTTCCATATTACTATAAATTTGAATTCAAAATTATGATATTCCCATTTCACTCTCATCAACCCATTATATGAAACATTAAGTAATGTCATTATGTTTCCGAAATTCAACCATGATTTTCCATGAAAAACAAATGTGCATTGAATACCCATAACCAATTCATATCAAAGGATTCCAATATTGTTCACATATGCATATTTTATTAATTAAATACATGAATGTATTCGACACTATTATATAATGTAATAAAAAGGAATGAGAAATGATTCTGTGTTGTAAGATCTGTGTGGCATACTTAAGCATTTTTATGAAATTAAAGTGATGAGTGAACCCAAAATTAGATATTGTTCTAATGATTTTAATAATGTTTCAGTCTAATTATCACCCCTTTTATATCCCATTAATATAAATCTTCCCCAACATGTATTACCTTATTTATGTAATTCCATGTTTACCCCCTTATTGGTCTTTACATATCACACCATTTTTAGGCATGTCCCCATGTTATCCTATGAAGTGTTATGTTTGAATGAATATTATGATAATGTTAAATAATATTTCAATAAAGATAATATATTCACTATTTTAATTTGTAATGTAATGTATATAATTCTAAAATAAATTATAGTTATTGATCATCAGCATTTTTTATTTGTACTTTTATGTAATAAATCCTGAATTAATGTATAATACAAAACAATGGTTTCCAAAGTCAAAGGGTCCTAATATTCAATTTTGGGAAGTTAGGTTTCCCAAGAAAATTAAAAACCCATTGGTTATGACACTTCATCACTATGTAACAGCATGTTAATGGAGTTATAGAGAAAGTTTTAAATGAAAAAAGAACATTTTGGATCCATTTTTATAGATCCAAACACTTTGTTGATGGGGATCCAAAGATAATGGATTAATTTTGTTTTTCATAAATGCTAAATGAGTTTCATCTATAATCAATGACTATAAACTCAGTATTTCTTGTGTTATGATCCATATTTTTTTCTATTTTCTTTGAATTTTCATTCCTAATAAAAAGAACTTCTTCTACCTAATTAGGTAATATATAACTCCTCTTATCCTCTGGTATCATAAGAATTTTCATAGCTAGAGTAATACTGCTTCCATAATCATTGTACGAAAAAAATAGTATAATATTACACTAGATCATTTGTATGAAACCTCGTTTACATAATACATGGTAAAATATCTTTCATAAATAATTATTTATTTATTATTATGCATATTTCATTGACCTATTATGAAATTAAAATTACCAACCATAGGAATTCACATAGGACTACAGAGGGGGGGGGGGGGGGGGGTCTTTAAGAAAACATAAACGGTCAAATCCCCTATATTCATGGAAGTGTTTTTTTTCATTTTGTATTTAAATAACACACTTATCTTCTTCATATAGATATTGAAAAATATGTATGGTGGAATACCCCTAGTTCATGTGTTTATTGTAAACTTAATATCCTTCAGGGTGTTATTTTTAAATTATAGTTAGTTTTAAATTATGATTACCTAAATTGTCAAACCTTCTTTAACCAATTATAATCACATACATTTTAATATTTTTATACAACACTGTGGATCACTATACTAATTTAAGAAAATTATAAATTAATTTCTATATAAATAACAATAAATATCATATACATCCCAGAAAATATCTTCTTAGATATAATTTACGTGTAAAAATTATATTTTTTAAAATTACCATACCCCCCCCCATTAATATAATATTCACTACATAATTGATAATATACATGGAACAAAACAATACCCCACATTGTGTTTCAATATTGGGGAAAATGTTGGATTTTTATTTTGATAGAGTGGTTTTTTATTCTGTGTTATACTGTTCTTCAATTCTAGACACATAAAAATCCAGTTTAATTTATTTTAAAACACAAAAAACACAATAAAATGGTCAAAACATTCCAAAAATTGCATCTTTTTACAAATTACCTGATTGTATTATGTGTAAAATTACACTAAATTATCTCATTCCAAGAGGATAATATAATATTGCCTGAGAAGGTATTCATTGATTCTAAAATTGTTGAGGCTATATGATTTTTGAGTGGTATCACATACAATGTTTTTGGATGTTATATTCTGGACTTGAGAAACATAGTGAGATAGGATAGTTATTTTTGAAAATAATTTTTTATCTTAAGGGAACTAGAGATTTGAACTCTAACATTGGGGACTCTGCCTTTATTTAAAATAAATCACCTTATAGAGAAAACACAAATAATGATTCTTTATGTCCATTTAATTTAAATTAAAAGGGGAAATTGGGATCCCAAAATGAATATCTAATACATGGTAATTTGGTTCATTTCTATAAATAAAATAAATTTAAACCCACTATGTTTTTTATAGTACTGGGATCCAAACTATTATTGGTATGATTCAAAAATAAATGACCTGGAAAAAAGTGATCTCATTTAGTTGAGCGTAATACTAATCCCAAATGTAGAAGGGGGAAGTTGAGTTATTTAAATATAATATGAAATGTATCAATGATTTTATAGAATTGAAAATTAAATTTTTGGAACATTGGAAAGAGTAATTATTAAATTATCCTCATGTTATCATTTTATTTCCTCCTAAATCTATGTTTCTATTACTCTTAGAAATGTAAGTGGATTTTTAATATAAATAAATATGATAGTGACTTAATTTATGAGGCATGATATCTAAAATAGTGAATTAATCATTGTTTTATTCAATTAAAAATTAATATTTCAACATAGGATGTTCTTTCTATGGTTATTATTTGAAAATATTTACTTACCTTATATTTTTTTCCACTGTAAATTAATCTCATAATATGATTTATTTTTATCTAAAAGTAGAATGTTTTTTTATTTTTTATAATCGAAAAATAATAATGGAATTGGTTGATGATAAAAAAATTAAGTATGCACCGGGGGGGCTATGCCCCCATTTTATTAGATTTTTCCACATCTATTTTGATTAATTATATTTTTTTAATGATTAATTGAGGTTTTGTTGGAGAATTTTATAATGTTTAATAAATTAGTTTAGTTTTTATTAATTTAAATTTATAATGAATATATTTGTGGGATTCCTAATCCAACAATGATGATGCAGTAAGAGATATTATATTGTAATTATGTAAATAAATTATAATTTTGGAAAAATTTGGATACATACAATGAATAAAAATAGATAGAAGAAATAATGATACACATCTTGTACAATGTCATTCATCTGAGAAGATTCCACATCGATAATGGACCAAAATCCTCTTCATGTTGAGTTCCACTATGGTGAGTGTATTGTTATGTTTTTCAAATTCCCCCACCTCACATTAGTTTGGTTTTCCAGATTCATATTTTAATGGTCGACTATGAAGATCTTGCAAGTACTGATGACATCAAATCCTCCTCTACCTTTTTCAGGCCAAGATTAACCATTTGAAGAGAGATATAACATTAAAATCAATATTGTCTATAATAAAGTGCTATATATTATGATCTGATCTACTAAAGAAACCAATCCTCCTAATATTTTATAGTTCATCTCCTCCTATGATTCAAAAAACACCTTTTGAAATTGGGAAAATTATATTTAAATGTAGATACAAGGATATAATTTTTTTATACATTGTATAAGAAAGAAATTTAAAGGAGACACTTACTAGGGGTGAATTTGGAACCTATGATTATTAATTAAGCACCCAAAAATAGATTGGCTCTGTCAGAGTTAATGACTACCAATTATATACATGAGTCATATTGTTAATTAGGGATTTGGTAATGTCACCAAATTTAGCTACATCAACTAAAATGGATATGTAAATCAAAATTCCTACATTGTAAGATCAAATTTGATTTAAAATCAACTATATGGAAACTATTGTTTGTTGATAATTGGATATAATGAAAACAATTGACAACAGGAATCAGAAACACCTACCTAAACCAACATGGCTACATATGAAAATCATCTATGAAAGCCAAAACTTTTACATAAGAAATCACACATGTTTATCAAAATAGTTACATTAGAACATTGTAAATGTTTTAATATTGGATATATCATGAATTTGATATATGGAAAACATGTTCATCTATCAATTCACCCACTTTGAACATCCCAAGATTGATGGAAATTGGATACATTGTGTGAATTGGCCACAAACGTCAAATGAGAACATCAAAAGTAAATCCTTTACCATAAATAATTTTCATGAAATTTACTGATTTACTTATGATGCATGAGGGAATTTTGGTTATGAATTATAAAACATGTTTACACATATCTATATAGTGGGTGGAGAGCTTGATCGTGATAATTAATTCAATGATAAAAGTTACGAGTATCCAAAACCATTCATCACCACCTTCCATCCATCCAAATAGAGACCTTCCACAATTACGATTATTATATCTTCATGGAATAAATGTTCAAGAATATTCACAACATGTTAGAGGGACCTTGGATTCAATAACTATGTGATGACAATATATAGTAGAAATAATACCAAATGGATGTCTGAGAGTCTATGCGAAGCCGTGACCACGAGATTGATGGTTGAATTGTTGTTCAATTGGGATTTTGTAAAGATAAGAAAACCAAATATATATACAAGAGGGGATAATCGATGTTGGGAATAGAAACATAAGTTGGTTAGATGGTGGGAAAAATTTAATGAACAATGAGACAACTGAGACAACATGAGATAATGGGAATTGGGGAGGAGCTATGGGAGAAAGAAGAATATCAACTCTCACTTATATTCCATGGTCTTATAATATGTTTAATACATGCATTATAGATATCCAAACACATTAGAGGGAATAGGTTTTTCTTGTTTAACTAGTTTAATATGTTCATTAATTAACTTCACATGTTACTGATTTTCTATTTCTCTTTTGAAAATAATTTTCATTTAAAAGATTATGTTCAATGGAAAATGAAACTACCACAAATCAAGGATTCTAAAGTGATACCCTTTATCAGCACTATAAAAATAGCTGATAGAGGTACCATTTAGCAGTTCTAAAATAAGTGTTGATAATGGGTACCTTTTATCAGCACTTTTTTATAGCACTTATAAAAGACACCCTCAATTAGCACATGTTTTAGTGTCGATAATATAAAACCTTTATCTATGATATTTTTAGAAAAAATACAAGGTTTCCTTTATCAATGATTAATGTATTTCCCGAATAAAGGAAACCCTTCATCACCTCTTCATTTTATGTTCCCATAAATGAGTCATTTATCTGCGCTTTTTAAGTGTTGTTGAAAGTAAAAATAAAATGAAATAACAAATAAAAACAAAATAAAATTGATTTTGTAAAAAAAAGAATTTATCAAATAAGTAATTATTGAAATGAATTAATATATTTATTATACTATATATAAATTAAATTTTATATATATTAAATGTACAAATATTAGTAAAATAAAAATAAATTAACAATAACAATTAGTAAATTGAGGGAAAATAAAAACATTTTATTAAGTAAACAATTATTAATAATGTTAATAAATAGTGTATAATAAATATATTGACATATATGAGTGTGCATAAATATTATTTATAAAATAGATGATATTTTTTATTATTTATATTAAATAGGAATGTATTTTGTGAATAATGGTTTTTAAATTAACCTTAATATGAATTAAAAATACTAACTAATTACATCTACTAATTGAAATAATTTAATTTCATTCGATATTTCAATTTAACATTGATGAAAAGTAGTATATTTATTTCAGAGATATGAAATTAATGGATTTTTATATTCATAAGCAACCACAAAATAATGTTTTTAAAATTTAATCAATTTATATTATGTGATATATATATTTACTATGTTTTATTACTTTCAATATGTATTCTTGTTTATTTCAATTTATATCTCTTTTACAGTGATTTATATTAATCAAAATTATCTCAATTTTAAATATTATACTCATTTTAACTTGTAGAAATTTACTCATTTTTACGATGCACACACTAAAGAGTAAATATTCATTAATAATGTGAAAAATAAATTTCTAAAGATTATTTATATATTAATATATATTTCAATTAATATTTAATATTTTTTGACATTAATCATTATGAATTAAAATACAATTATTTTTGAAAAGGAATTTATCTAATTATAAATCAATAGTTTTAAAATTATAATTTTTTTTAAAAAAATGAATATATTTTCAACATATATGTATATTTATAATTATATAAATATATATAAGGATATAAATATTGTCTTTTGTAAGTGGATTTTTATACTTATTAATTTTTAATTATATATTCAAAAAATTATAGAGTTGTTATTTCATAAACGTACTATTATAATTATTATAAATATATATGATAGTTAATCATTTAAAAAAAATATTATTTAAATAAAATATTAAAAGTAATTATAAATTCTTTTTTAGCATTGATATTGAATACTTTTATCAGTGCTTATAAACATAATGCTGTTAACATGTAAATTTATCATCACTTTTTTAGAATCTATAATAAACGTGTCTAAATATATTTTAAGAATCCAAACCATCACAAAAAAATATTGATATCTGAAGCTCTCTGTGGAAGTGAAATACTGCTAGCACTCCTCATTGTCGAATCCAAGCTCAAATTGATGATATAATCAAGGATCCAACTATTCAAAGGCTCAAATCCAAGGATCATGTGATTCAAGGTTTGAATGAAACCAACGATCGAACAAAATCTTCATTGTTTGATATCTCTAAACTCCTTCAGTTATCTAGTAAACCATCTCATCCTAAATCTGGGAATCCCAACTAGTCCAGTTTAACTATATTCTAATAAAAAACAGAAAATTCCTTGTCACGTTGATATTTTGAAGTATCATCATCCTAGATAACTTGAGGATATCCTTGGGAGAACATTGGTACTATCTGATTGGAAATATATCAAACCCAAGGTTGGTTCATGTTATTGTGAGGTATAATAGGATCACAATACCTATATTACCCAACATCTACCTCTTCTCAATCATTAGTACTTGAAAAATTCATCCACATAATTGTCAGTGTTGTCATTGGTTATTAATATTCCATGGAAAATCACTAGGGATCCTATTTCTCAAATATTTATTGATAAATTAATGTTCCATGATTTCCCTGATTTTCTTATAAACCAAGGAAAATGTATCACCAATCATAGAAATATCAATATCCTTCCTCATATGATTGAAAAAATATTTAATATTTATTTTTTTAATCCTAAAATATTATGTCTCCGAAATATATTTGTACAAACAACTTTTTATCATTCTATTTCTTGATGTAGATCATGTGATTGACTCTGCCTCGCTAAAAACCAAGATTTAATAGGAATTTATCCCCCCATCAATACAATGTGCAGAGTGACTTCATTATATTATAAAAAAATTTCTTTAACTGTAACACCTATCGATCATTTTTATCCATAAAAAACCATTCATTTTTCTAAAAATATACCACCTTAAGAACTCCATTGAGGAACACAAATATGAAATCCATTTAGTATTCTTTAATCATCATTTTTAGTAAAATATAAAAAAACCTCAAATAGTTTACAATCAATCAATGGGAGTAAATTTATAAAAAATAATAATTAATTTGATCTAGGAGTTCCCCTTACATGCTATCCATTGATTAATTTGTGCCAAATTTCAATAGATAATGAGTTTATTATAGAACACCAACTTGGTTTTGATAAAAAAAAATTCCTTCAATCTTTGAACAATTTACCATGTGACATTGTTCATATTAGGGCCAAGAACATCATGAATAGATTTAAAACAATTATCATCCTTTTCAGCCTCTACAAATGATTTAGTATCTATATGGGAATAAATAATATTTTTTGAACTGTCTTACTCCTTCAAGTTTTCACCAAACCATTTTGATCACAAATATAGTTTTATTTATTATTTTATCCTTTCTTGTACTTCTTGTAGTTGATAAAAATAGAGACATCAATGAAATTATTACCCACTCATTAATAATTCTAAAAATCATATTATTTCTTTCATCACACATATAATAAACACTATGTATGTTTTCATACACTCAATCTAAACATATATCATTCATTAACATTGACTTTTGGTTCCATCCTAAGGAATCTGTAATTACCATCCATGTAATTATCCCAAATGCGAGGGATTAACCCTTTTAGAGAATATTGTATAGTACAACGATCATCCTCATAATTTGCATCTCCCGATTAGTTATTATTCCAAAATGATTCTTGTTACTCATCCCACATTTCTATTAAATTACTTAAACTACACTGAGTAGTATCCTCATATGGATGGCTACCACATAGAGTATTTCAAGAAATATAGGGGCATGTCCACAAGAGATGGAGGATGAATTCCTAACAAAATAATCAAATGGGATTTTTTGGAATAGGGGATGACGAGGATGATATTTTTCATTAAAATTTTTGTTTAGATGTATTTAGAAGATAACATCTATCGTAGTGGAGTGATTGGTTTTCAGAAATTCAATCACCAATTTTCTTCAAAGAATAGACAAATTCTTTTAAAAAACAAATGTTGAGTTTCCCTAACTTGAATTATATATGAATTTCTCCATTGATAATTGATATATTATTATTATTTATTTATTTATTATACTAAATGAATATTTAGCATACCAAAAGGACATAATCACTTTCTCTCAAACAATTCAAAGATTCAATCCAATGTATTATAATTTCTATTCAACCTCCTGACCTATTGATTTATTGTTTGGTGATATCTATTTGTGATTTTTATCATTATTATTTCTTTACCACTGTCATGTATCAGTGGTCAGAAATTTTTTCACTATAAAATCATTATCAATATAATTCTTGTATTGTTTCATATTTATGTTCATGTTATTTATTTTTAGTTTTACCCAGGTAAAAAAAATTCTTGTACATGACGATTATTTTATTCTATTTGGATGTTTTTTTGAAGCTTATCATCCTTGTGGGGGATTGGAATTCAAGATTTCAACAGAGATAATGAAACTATGGAAAATTTTCACGATTGAATACAACCATAAAAAAGGTGAATTCCAACTATTTATTTAATTAGTTTTGTCTTCATTTTATCCACTATTTTTAGATTAATTTCATTATCATTTTTATCTATGACTTATTTAGTTTTCTTCACAGATATTTTGGGAAGTCATATATTTCATTCAATTTTCATTATTATGTCACAAATGATATAAAATGATTCTTTATTCAAATGTAACCATGTTGTCCATTTTAATTTTATTTTTCTGTTAAAATACCAATACTAAATATTGATTCGATGTTGTTAGCTAAAAATCCATCCATTTTATTTTAATCCAAAATAATAGAAAGAGATATTGTGCCTATTGTGGTAACATATCATGATATAATCGGAACACGAGATTCATATTCTCTTATAAGTTTCTATAGTGAGAATGTATTTACATATATGAAAATTGATTCAATATTAAGTTTGGGATATTTGAAAAAAATATTACAAAAATTTAGTAACATTAGTACTTTGGATTTTTGACACTTTGAGAAATATAAGAATCAACACCACCTCAATCCGACACATGGTGTAACTAGTATGACATAATGTGAATCTTTTTATCTGAACATTACATTATTTTTTGTAATAAGGACAAATGGAATTCTCAAAACCTAGAAAATGTATACTGATTATTTTGAGTATATAGTAAAATGATCCATATGTCATCTGGTATGTGTAGGAATTAAAAACAACTCAATTCAACAAATTGTGTTACCACTATGACTCAATGTTTTAGTTATAATATTTAATAGATAGTTTAGTAAAAAAATGTCACCCAAAAATAATCATAAAAATATGAATTTTATTGAAAATATAGTACATTAATTCAAAATCTAATTATTTTGTGTAGGTCCTAGACTCACATCAATAGGATACATGATGTTATTGGTATGGGTCAAATTGTGTGTTTCCAGTTTAAAATGACATTTTAGTAAAAAAAATAGGTAAATTACTCAAAACAAATAAAATGAATTTTTATTGTTATGATAAATTAGTAAAAATATCCATAAGTCATTTTTAATGTTTTTGAATGAGTCGCAGCTCAGTATGATGAATTTTGTGACCAATATTACTCCAAGTGGGTCTTATTAATTAAAATTAGCATCAATTTTAATAAAAACGACAACTTACCAACTCAAAACTATGCAAAAAATCGTATTTCCATGATACGTTAGGAAATGGATCTAAAAGTCATTAGTAAAATGTATAAATCATACATTCCTCAAATATGATGTCAGGTGTGACAGACATGACTCCATCTATGTCTTTTTATTTTAAAATTAACATCAATTTTAGTAAAAAAAGAAAAATAACCTACTCAAAACCAAGAAAAAACATTTATATTGTTTTTATACATTAGTAATACAATTTATATGACTTTCTAGATTTTAAGGAATCAGTCATACCTCAATAGGATATAAGATGTATTGGAATTAATCAATATATCTCTTTATGAGTTTAAAATTGACAGTTTAGTGAAACAATTTCCCTCAATTAAAACTGAGCAAACATTCTAGGAATTTCATGAAAATTTATGAAACTGATTCATATGTCATTTGTGATTTTTAGGAACCGTTATCACATTAAACTGATACATTATGTGATCGGTATGATTCAATGTGTGAGTTACCAGTTCAAAATCATATTTTTTATAAAAAAGACTTCTGAAATAATCAAAATTGAGTTAGTGAAGTCATATTGTTTTTCCACATTATGATAATGATACATAAGTCAATTGTAAAATTTATAGGTGAGACTCACCAATATATGATGCATGGTGTGACTAATATGACTCCATGTGCATCTTTTTATTTAAAATTTACATCAATTTTATTAAAAAGGATAATTGACCACCTCAAAACTGAGTAAAATCATTTAGATTGTTTTGATACATTAGTAAAATGATTCATAAGAATATATTGATGTGTTGGAATCAGACTCACCTCAATATGATATAATATGTCTCTGGTATGACTCAGTGTGTCCGTTACAAGATTAGAATTTATTTTTTTTGTTAAAATAGTGTCACACAATGAAAACCGTATAAATTTTATCAGATAGTATTTTTAATTTTGTAAATATAATAAGAAGTAATTTTTTAAGTTTGGTAATTGGTATCACATAAATTGCATACACAATGTGATTGGTATGAGTTAAAGTGTCTGTTTCAATTTACAATAGATATTTTAGTAAAAAAGACAAGTGATGTACTCAAAATTGAGAAACCACCTTTTAATTGTTAGGATACTTCATGAAAATCATCCATAATATATTTGAGACATGTAATAATAAACCACACCTCAATTTGACATATAGTTTCCCTGGTATAACTCAATGTTCATATATTCAATATATAAGTTTCATTCCAGTTTAAAACATACATACATCACCAAAACTGAGAAAATGATCCAATTTTATTTTCTCGTCATTTATATACTATTTCTTAAATAATTTTCATAATATTTTTAGCATATACTTATATAGATAATTTTCACAGAGATAATTTTTTATGAAAAATATTAAATGGTGTGAGTGAAAAAATCAATAGAAACTCAATCTGATACATTTTGTTCCTTATACGACTCAATGATCAATCTAAAAATAATGATTTTAATTAATACATTTCATTACATTATTACTAAAATAAAAATTTGTTTCATAAACATGTGACTTTTTTCATGATTAGTGGTTAGGATCCTAACTCAATTGAAGACTGCTATTTCTGAATGTATGTACTATTTTTTACATATGAAATTGTATAAATTTTTTTTGAAATGTCTATAGTATTGTTTTTTTCTATTATTTATATTGTAAATATTATTTCAACTAAATTCTATATTCATAATTGAATTTTATGATTTCTTTGTGTTTTTTGGTATCGTGGTATGCTGGTAAAGCATACTGCACTTATGCTAAAGGGTGTTGTTATAGAACACTATTGTATTCCCCATTATCATCACATCTACAAGAACTGATAAAATGGTACTTTCTTAGTATTTAAGAAATTGTTGATAATGGTTTCAATTTTCAGTGCTTAAATAAGCACCTATACTGTTTTCCATTATCTGTGCTTCTATAAGCCTAGATAAAGGACACATTTATTTTTACATGTTAAGCACTGATAAAAGAACAAGTCTTTTAATCATGATCCAATAGTCTACATTTATTTAGAAATGAAAAATATCAATTTTATCAATGTTAAAGGCTTATTTCTAGTAGTGTGATCATTATCTAGACTAAGGTCAAAATGAATTAAATATGGGGGTTTCATTAAATATTAAAGGTTCTCAGGGTTGAAATACACCCCATGTTACGATGACAATATTAACCTAGAGAAACTTATTTTATCCACTTATTAACAGAGTGACTTCTGTAGTTCGGTATTTTTAATAGCTATTCAGATACATGTTAACTTGATTAAAAATCAAGTTATATTCTTTAAATTAGTTCCATGTATTCTAATTCAAATTAATTAAAGAAGGAAAAAACTTTTACATATATTACATCTAGATTTTCTAACTTCATAAACTCATGATTTTAAATAGTTTTGTTCATTTACCCCATATATTTGTCTCTTTCTCTTCTCATACTTTTCATGAATTCAAATGAATATTAATTATCATCACTAATTTACCACAATTAACAGTTTCCTAATATTTTTTTGTTTTTTAAAGATTTTATTATTTTTATCTACTTACTTACACACTTAAATAGCATTATATGATTCCATTCCTATTGATCAACCATAACTCATTAATAAAATAATTTTAATTATGGCTATAAATATTCAATTTTCATGGGTCTAACAACCATATTTCAAATACAAGAGTGTTTATTTTGACATAATATCATTATAAGAGATGTATAATAATATTATTTATATTCCATCATGATGCTGAAATATAATTTAATTTATTTTAGATAATAAACGAAAATATGAATTAAATTCTCATAATGGTACATCTTGGAGGTGATAATATTCACAACCTCACTATTAACAATCATTATTCTAAATGTATGAGTGGTAGTGAAAGTGGATGTTTAATTTAAGTTTAATAGTAAAAATCATATGTGATATAGGTTATTTATTCTTTATTACCATCAACATGTCAATGCATGAAATGAATTCATGAAACACAAATGATGTCTTTTTAGGAGGCGGTTGTCCGGACAACACAGTAGAAATTCAATTTATTTATCTAGTAGTTGAAAATGAGTAAATATTCGATTTTATATAATAAAAACTATCATAAATCATATTATATTGTTTTGATAATCTTATTATGTCATGATATATTTTTAAGATTAATTTTAAGAATAAAAGATTATGAGGTGACCACATTAACATTAGAAACTTCATTTTTTCCATCATAATTCCCATATAATGGGTGGTCTTGGGATAATTATGAGTGACTATGATATTATAGTTGTGGGATAGGGTTATATGGATAGTAGGTGATGAGTGTTTTCAAGAGTAATTCTAATGATAGGTGTATATTTATAGAGTGTCATTGATCCCCGTTTATAAGAGTGGAAAAGGTTTATTTCAGAAACAGACTTTATAATTTAATTATTCCATGACATAATTCATTATTTCCTGATAAATTTATTTTAATCTATTGTTTTTATAGTTTAATAAGATTTATAAAGGATAAATATTTTTTTCCCCGTGTGTTATAAACATTTAATATGGTTTTCCCTTATATTTTTACATTTTATACTTTTAATTTTAATAATGATAAAATGTTATTAACTATGTGATTTTTGTTTTTATAAGTCATATTACATTGTACATATAACCAAATTTTTGTTTGATGGTACTAAATTGAAAATCTATATAATCAAATTCAAATCCTAATTATTATAAAATTAATGTCAATTTTAAAACATGTAATGTGTACAAAAATAATATTAGTAGAAAACTATCATTTGACCATTATTGATTCTTACACAGATTTCTTATTGATTAAAAATTATAGGTTTGTCAATATATGTAATTACTCTTACATACACAATATTTGATAATTTTGTTCATGGTTTTTAATTTTATTTATTCGATATTAATTCTTTGATTCTAATGAAAAAATAAAAAAAATTGTTTCACCATTATCATGGTAATTCGAATTAATCCAAATAATCAATATATTATTTCAAAAAATAAAATTTAGTGTATAAATAGTATCAATATTTATATCTAATATGTAATAATAATTTTATTAAATTATTCTTCCATGTGTATGGAATTTAATCTTGACATTAGCACATATTTCATGCAAAACCCTTATTTTAAAAAAAAAATATTATTTATAAAAAAATTGATTAGGTTATATTTATCAATGAAAATAATTCCAATAAATTTAAAATTATAATTAAGTTTTGTAATTTAGTTTATTAACATGATATTAAATCCAAAACAATATTTTTTCTTGTAAGAATTATTTAATCATAACAGTCAAAAAATTCATTAAAACATGCCATAAATTTTCATATTATTGAGCATGTGTTTATAAATTCATCATAATGATTTAGAATTAATTAATATAATTTATAATATATCATATTTTTAATTTTTGTATAAACATATGTGTGATAAAAATGTGATGGTATTATAAAAAATCTCATTTTTTCAATCAAACCCATTTTTATTAGAAAAGTCCTTAAAATACTACCAAATAAAATTTTGTTATGAGAAATTCAAAAATAAATTTTAATATATAGAATTTAAAAATGTAAAATTTTTAAATTTTAATTTTTTTAATGAAATATATTATATTAGGAATATATAGATTTTATTGAAAATAACCTTTTCCAAATTAATACATATTAATTATTTGCCTTATAAATTCAATTAGTTTTATAGGTTTATTACAATAGTGTTTATTATAGATTTCTTAACTATGTATACTTAATGGGATGTCATTTTTTTAAATTTGGTGTGGCATGTTACACAAGTTATATGACATAGTACATATTTATAAATCTCCCACCTCTCAGCCAATCACAATAAAAAAAATTAATTGTATGTTCAAAATTTTCTTTATTACCCACTAAGTAATATAGGAGAGTATATTATTTATATATTTATTATTCAAGATACATCTTCAAATACAAAATATTCTTTAATATATTAAGATACATCACGATACCTATCTGTCATCAAAAAAATATTTTTTATACCCCAATAATATATCCTTAAGAATATACCAAACCCAAAACTACCTAAGTCTCCATGTATAAGGACCTGGCCTTAAACATTACTTATTATTGAATTAAATGAATAATTCCCCTTGAGGATCTTTTTAGGTTTAGTGTTTTATAGAATTAGGACATAACTATTACATCTCAGTGATTACAAAGTAGACACATCTACTCAGCTTCCATTTTTTTCACAAAATAAAAACTCTTGATCAAAAGAGTCATGTCTAGTTTCTTGTTTTAGAAAGCCTGACATTTTCTTGATCTCATCCTTGACCCTATTCAACTTTATGTCCTGTGAAAAACATTTCAAAAAAACTTGGGATGAGCATAAAAAGATCAGTAAGGGTTATAAAAAAATGGAAAGAAAACATTAGTCCATGTATATATAAGAATCAATGAAGTCATACATTACTCATAAAACATTAGAAATTTAACATACCTCATGAAATCATAAGATTAATGAATAACTTATAGAAATCATAATACATAAAGGTAACTTGAAGAATTCATAACATTCTTACATAGGTAGTAACCCTCATGGTTATGTTTTGAATACCCATCACAGTATATTCCCTAAATATATTCAGAGAAACCTTAACGTTTAACCCCTTCGCGTTACCCAATGCATTGGAGAGCTATATCTGGCGCACTCGCCCATAGTTTATCACAGAACCACCCATCTTCAAAACATTTCCAAAAAACCATAACATAATCGTATCACATAAAACATGCATAAAGGGAACATAACATTTCAACTATTCAATCATAAGATATCAATACAACACATTGATATAAAAACATTATGAAAACCATTTTCAATACCAAAATAAAAGAAAATTAAAATATGGTATTTATTTTCCATTTTAAGAAATGGTTATAGCTTGTAGAGGAAGCTGAAGCTCAAATAATGGTCACGGTGGCAGAGAAGTTGTTGTCACCGCATATGTACAAAAAAACATTCCCTTTTGTCGTTTAGTAAACAATTCGTATAAAAAATATTTCTTTTGAGTAAAGGTGAAATTCAAAGGGGTTTATACACCGTATAAAATAAAGTTGTGTATAAAACATAATATGCCTCAATGAAAGGAGATTGAGACGAAGTCCCATACCACCATGAAGCATTTAAAATTTTAAACCATTAATATCCATATAAATAAATCCTTAAAACCATTTTGAAAACATGGATATTAATAGGAACAAATCATTAAAATATTAAAAGCAATATTTTAGTTAAAGGGTTTTTACCAAAATTAGAGACACTTGAATACAATAATTGAGGAATAAAATTTAATCAAAACGTTATAATATCATGAGAATAAATGGATTCATGATATAATATTCCAAAGGAAAGTATATACACCATATAAGAGTGAATTGGTGCATAAAAACAATGATGTCTCAATAGAAATGTAAAATGAGATGAAATCCCTTATAAATAAGGTATCCTTAAATTAAGGATAAATCAATCTCAAAATTATTGTGAAAAATATAAATACACCCAATATAAGTGGATATTAAGTTTAAAACAATCAATGGTTATTAACACATATTCAAAGGATGACATATTCAATAACTACATGATAACCCCAAAGAAATCGAAATTGGGTTAAAAAGTTCCCTTGGTAAATTCGACAGCCAAACGACGTCACTTTAAAATTCATATAATTAGTTGATGAGAGAGACAATGGTATCTCATAACATGGAAATAAAATTTACTTCAATAAGGATATATAAGAACATATCCAAACACAAAAATATGTAAATTAAAAGATATAACATAATAAGTCTTTTTAAAATAGTAGTTTGAAAGGTTCCCTTACCGATTTGGGAAACATTCGAAACGTACACCGCATGAAAGAAGGGCCATAAAATGAAGATGTAACTACCCATAAATGAGATTATATTATATATATAGTAAAATAATGGGAAGTAAATACACCACACAAAAAGAAATAGTGGCCAATGTAACATGAATCTCACAGTAATAAAAAGTGAGATGAAAATCCCCTTATGAAAATTCTACAGCCTAAAGGCGCCACATAAAACAGCCAAAAATGGATTGATGAGATAAAATAGGGTCTCTAATCATATTAAAATAAAATTTAAAGCAAGATTAATATAATATAACATCCCCTAACATAATAAATAGGATCTTAAAGTAAGTTACATAAAAAGAGTACTTAAAAATAAAGAGAGAGTTAGGATCCCTTACCTCAAGTCTGACTTCTCTTTTTCGATTCTCTATATTCCTGAATAATAAAATTTGGTCAATTTATAATTGCTTAATGTCCTCCTATAAATATTATTATTCATTTCCTATCACATATTATAATTTTATAATAATTGGTTAATAATGTGAGTTCATATCAGCCGTTTTTGTCGATGTTTGGTACATGAGTCAAAAATGAACTTGTTGGAAAATGATTGTCCACGTAGTTATAAGTAAATAATATCAAGAATAGTATTAATGATTTAAATATCATATTTATACATTAAATATTCATTTTATACTATTCCATAACATTTTGAGATAAAAAGAAATGAAATGCACCATTCATGGAGACAGTAGGCCGTACGTACGCATGAACGCTACTTTCATTTCATTGACATATTAATGGAATTAAAATTAATTGATATATATATATATAATAATTCCATTATATGTTTTATAGGTCACATGATTTCATTAATTTCATTATTTATACATTCCATGTATTGCATGAACGAGTCACATCACTTGAGGGGGTGGTAGTCCACAGTTACTCGTATGAAATTATCGCATTTGCACAACATGAAAAGCATAAAGGTATGTTTTAAATATAAATTAAAGATGCATACAGAAAACATAAATACCATATATATCATATATAAAATACAGTGACATCATAATGGCCACCATGAAAGGTGTTAAGATAAGCTTGAATAATCATCATTTTGTGAGGCACTAATTCCCCATCCATAGAAACAGAATGTTCTTTAACCATTAGACGGAGGTGTGTGAAATTTTAGCTCTAATAATTCACATAAAAACATCCTATTATATTGAATATAGTAGTTTTTTTACACAATAAATTAATAAAGAGAGTTTAGGGGTTTGGAGATGAAAAATAAAACTAAAGAACACAAGTGAAGACATTACATTTAAATTGGGTAACTCCTCTTTGTTTGAACCAAAAGATTTTATTGAAGAGAATTCTGATAAATGAGTGGCATAAATGATGAATAGAGGGATGTGGAGAGATGAAATGGGAAGGGTTTGGCAGAGCCAAAGGATTGAGAGGTGTGGGCAAGGTGGTAGAGGTGGGGGCCTTTTATAAGAGAAGAGGAGGGGCACTCTTTGAATGTTTTAAAATATTACTTTATTATAAAATGTTTTTCTGATTTTAAAGGCCCCAAAAAGATATATTTCGAGTCCAAGGTGATAATGTCTCGAAATAAACCCATCCAATAGGTTTTTTACATGTTTAAGACTTATATTTCACCCTATCATATCATTTTATTTAAATAGTTTATTTAGGAGGTAATCACAACATCATCACGGTGTCATAAATAAAATAATTTATTTAATTTATAAAAATTATAAAACAAATATCATAATGTAGGAAATATTTTTATCATTCTAATGAATATTTATACTCAAAAATATGACTTGTATAACCTCATGTTATAATTGTTTTAGTAAACCAATACATGTTTGTGACATTTTAATTTTAACTTTAAATAAAGAGTTATTAATGTCATTTTCCAACAAAAGTGGTTCCATGGGGTCCCCAAGATGACCCATGGATTGTCTTGGTCGGCCATGACTCATAAAATAAGGGTAAGACATTTTTCAAGGTCATTTCATATTAACATCACATTATCTTTGACTTAAATTACACTAATTAACTTTAATCGCGATTAGTAAAACTTAAAAGTTACTATTCACAAAAAAATTATTTTAATCTCATTGAAACAAATTTTACATCCTAATGACAACCATGTATGTCATATTTTTGAAAATAAAATCACAGAAGTGGTAATGTTTCATTTAAACGAAAAATCAGTTTTTTTAACTACCACTTAGTGGTTTCACTATTCATCAAAAATTGAAGTTTTTCAGAAAAATAAAAAAAATCCACCCTATGCTATATTTGATATTCCAAATTAAAATTTGATATCTATTTTAAAAAATTAAAAATATATAAGTTGGGTTAATTAATTTAATAATTCATTCCTGCTGTCAAAACAAATAGCGTGTTTTTGAGAAGCATTATTCATTAAAAGATTGACAGTAGTTTAAGTCCAATTTCAAAGTGAAATTAATTATAATGAGAACAATTGGATGAAATGGTAATAATATATTCTAAATATACTTTAATCTCAATTAAAAAGATAATCTATCCATATAAATAAATCAGATTAAAAAGAGGTTTTGAATTAAAATGCAGCATTTTCACTAAAAATTATCTTTATCGGAAAAATATCAAAAATTTGCACAAAGTAAATTTTGATGTCCAGATTCTAAAGAAGGATTTTATTTTGTCAAATAAAACATATAAAATTTTCAAAAGTATATTTAAAAAGGGTTCTTCATCAAAAGGTGGTTAATCGACCTTTTAAAAAATATTAGATGATTTATGCTTAAAATTGGATTCATTTGCATTTTAAGCCTCTAACATTTGTTGGATAAAGGTAAAAAAATATTTGAACAACATATATAATAATTTTGTTGTTAGTTCTGTTCATTCCCGCCTTTACAATGGCTAGGCATTAACTACCATTTAAAATAATATTATTTTAGTATTAGAGTGCAACGTAATATTTCAAAGAAATTCGTTGTTGCGTATTGCGTATGCCATCGAGCATAGCGTTCCCTTTAAAGGAATATTAATATTTTATTCACAAATATGTATAAATATGAAAATTTCATATTCTTTATTTACCTGGGGTGTTACGTCCTTCCCCTCGTTTGGGAATTGCGTCCTCAAAATTTTAAAATTGGGCTTGGAAACATCATTGAAAATATCAAATCAGAACAAGAGTCAGTAAAACTATCACTTTAAATAAAGAAAGAGAGGTACAATGGTCAACCAAGTTAACCCATAATAGGATTCCATGTAGAAAAACATTGAAAAGGAGGAGAAAACAGAGGGTCATGTTCTGATGGAGACTGATAGAAAACAAGTTTAGGAGAAATTTAACCACAAGAAAATCACAAATTTGTGATGGGTTAAACGGTATTTGATTCCATAGTAGGAAAAATTAACAGACAACATTTTTGTTTTATGTTACTTTTCACTAAGGAATTTAATTATGAGATTAACTAAAACATAAGGAAGCATACTTACTTGTCATGTTGACTTTCAACTATTACTATATTTCTTACACGAACTCATATTTTCTACAAAAGATGAGTATTTAGGATGACTTGTTCACATTAAGAGAACTATAATCAACTTCTAGAGAATCACCTAATCCCCAAAAGAGAACTATATACATCCCATGTCTTTATACCTTAACCAAAACTAAAATTGTTAGAACAAGATCAGATACTCCACAAATTTATAATCAATTATAAAAATGAAAATCTTTTCTTAATCACCAAAATTTGTCCAGCAAAACCCAAAGTTCAACGAAGACCATTCAATAAACAATTTTTCCATAAAATTATTCAAAGTAAATAAAACTTATATTGAAACCCATATATTTGAAGGATTTAATCACATAGTCTTCCAAGGTACAAATTAACATTTATATCCAAATAACATCAGTTGCTCTTAAAGTCTCATATTGAAAAGTAATTAACCTAATAACATATCCTCCATGTTAGGTTAATAATTTCCATAGATAACCCAAAATCAACTTACTCTTGATTCATAAAATCTTATAACTATAAATAATTAGTCAAACTAAACAGGGACTTCACATAGTCCGATGGTAGGTGATAAATACCAGTCGCACTTTGGTTATGGGTCCGATTCCCGCAGCTTTGTCCAACGCGACGTGTTGTCACACGGTCTGCGTGTTGTCCTTTTTACAAAACTATATAATTCATAAAACATTCCACAAAACGAGATAAAATCTTGAAAATAATCATAAAATATTTTAAACTCATGTTTATCTCAAGCCTTTCATTTTCCATCATAACATAAATTAACCAATAATTACCTTAAAAGTAAGGATCATATTAACCCTAATGGTTACCTTTATAATTATCACCTGAACTTCCACATCGAGTTGGTTCTATCGTACAAGATGTATTAGCGATCTCACCAAGGTTCAAGTGGTTGATCATGACTCCTGATAGTTGGTTTAGAATAACCACGAGATTTCTCAATGAATCCCCCATTTCATCCAGTCTCTTAATCAGAGAACCACTACAGTTTCCTTCAAACCCATTGTCACTTTGGTGCCTACTAGATCCATCTATTTACTAAAACCAGAAATGTCAGTGTGAGTATATCAACAAAATCATTATGTACTAATGAGGAAGATAAACACTAAGATATACTTACTCATTCATAGTATCTAAAAACAATGAGTCTTTCTGAAACCCTAGCCATTATGCTAATTTCAATTATGCTTAAAGAATACCCTAACCTCTAAAGTTATATAAATCGACCTCTGATACCAACAATAAAGACCCAGCCTTAAACATTACTTATTATTAAATTAAATGAATAATTAACATTGGGGATCTTTTTAGGTTTAGAGTTTTAGAGGAATATTACATAACTATTACATCTCAAAGATTACAAAGTAGACACATCTACTCGGCTTACATTTTTTTCACAAAATAAAAACTCTTGAATAAAAGAGTCGGGTCTAGTTCCTGGTTTTAGACAACCTTACATTTCCTTGATCCCATCTTTGACCCTATTCAACTTTATGTCCTGTGAATTACATTTCAAAAAAACTTGGGATGAAACAAAAAGCTGAGTAAGGGTTATAACAATACGGAAAGAAAACATTTGTCCATGTATACATAAGAATCAATGAAATAATACTTTACTCATAAAACATAAGCAATTTAACATACCTCATGAAATCATACAATTGACGAATAACTCATAGAAATCATAAGACATACAGGTAACTTGAGGCATTCATAACATTATTACGTTGGGAGTAGCCCTAATGGTTATGTTTAGAATACCCATCAAAGTATATTCCCAAAATCTCTTCGGAGAAACCTTAACGTTTAATCCCTTCGCATTACCCAATTCATTGGAGAGCTGTATCCAGCTCACCCACCCTTAGTTTATCATGGAACCACCCATCTTCCTAACAATGCCCAAGAACCATAACATAATCATATCAAATAAAACATGCATAAAGGAAACATAACATTTCCACTTTTAAATGACAATATATGAATGCAACACATTGATATAAAAACATTATGAATACAATTTTCAATACCAAAATAAAAGAAAAGTAAAACATGGTATTTAGTTTTCATTTTTCAAGAAAATGTTATGGCTTGTAGAGGAAGCCGAAGCTCAAATAATGGTCACGAGGGAATAGAAGTTGTTGTCGCCGCATACGTACGAAAAAAAATATTCCCTTTTTTCATTTAGTAAATGCTTCATATAAAAAAATTCCTTTTGAATAATGTAAAATTCAAAGGTGTTTATACAGTCTATAAAATATTGTTGTGTATAAAACATTATATGCCTCAATAAAAGGAGATTGAGACGAAGTCCCATACCACCTTGAAGATTTTAACATTTTAAACAAATAATATCCATATAAATAAATCCTTAATTTTTTTTGAAAACATGGATATTAATAATAACAAATTATTAAAACATTTAAATTGATATTTTAGTTAAAGGGTTTTTACCAAAATTAGAGTCACTTGGATATAATAATTGAGGAATAAAATTTAATCAGAACTTTATAATATTATGAGAATAATTGGATTCATGACATAATATTCCAAAGGACATTATATACACAATATAATATTTAATTGGTGCATAACAATAATTAATTATCAATAGAAATGTAAAATGAGATGAAATCCCTTATAAAGAAGGTATCGTTAAATTAAGGATAAATCAATCTGACAATTATGTGTGAAAAATATAAATACACCCAATAAAAGTGGATATTAATTTTAAAACAGTCAAATTTTATTCACACATATTTAACGGATGACATATTCAATAACTACATGTTGAACCCAAAGAAATCGAAATTGGGTTAATAAGTTCCCTTGGTAAAATTCGACAGCCTAACGGTGTCACTTTAAAATTCATAAAAATATATGATTAGAATGAAAATGAAATCTCATCTCTTGGACATAAAATTTACATCAATAACGATATATAAGAACATATCCCAACATAAAAAGATGTAAATTAAAAGATATAACAAAATAAGTCTTTTTAAAAGAGGAGTGTGACCGGTTCCCTTACCGATTTGGGGAACTTTCGAAATGTACACCCCATGAAAGAAGGGTCATAAAATGAAGATGTAACTAACCATAAATGTGAGTATATTATCCAAATAGTAAAATAATGGGCAGTAAATACACAACACAAAATGAAAATAGTGGCCAATGTGGCATGAATCACATAGTAATAAAAAGTGAGATGAAAACCCCCTTATGAAAATTCGGCAGCCTAACAGCGCCTCATAAAACGTCCAAAAATGGATTGATGACATAAAATAGGGTCCCTCGTCACATTGAAATAATATTTACAGAAATAGTAATACAAAATAACATCCCCCAACATAAGAAAGATGATCATAAAGTATGTTACATAAAAAAATTACTAAAAAATAAAGAGAGAGGTAGGATCCCTTACCTCAAGTCCGACTTGTCTTGTTCATTTCTTTATATTCATGAATAATACACATTGGTAAATTTATAATTTATTAAGGTCCTCATTTAATTATTATTATTCAGTTCCTAACACATATTATTATGTTATAATAATTTGTTAATAATTTGAGTTCATATCAGACGTTTTTTACGATGTTTGGTACATGAGTCAAAAATGAACATGATTGAAAATGATTGTCCTTGTAGTTATAAGTAAATCATATCCAGAATAGTATTAATTATTTAAATATCATATATATCCAGTATATATTAATTTTATACTATTCCATAACATTTGGAGATAAAAAAATGAAATGCACCGTTCATGGAGACGGTAGGCCGTACGTACGCATGAACGCTACTTTCATTTCTTTGATATATTAATGGAATTAAAAATAATTGAGAGAGATATATATTATAATCCCATTATATGTTTTTAGGTCACATAATTTCATTAATTTTATTATTTATACATTCCACGTATTGCATGAATGAGTCGCATCACTTGAGGGGGCGGTAGTCCACACTTCCTCGTATTAAATTATCGCATTTGCACAACATGCAAAGCATAACGGTATGTTTTAAATTAAAAATATAAAAGAATATGGAAAACATAATTACCATTTATATCATATATAAAATACAATTACATAATAATGTCCACAATGAAAGGTGTTAAGAGAAGATTGAGCAATCATCGTTTCATGAGGCAGTAATTCTCCATCCACAAAAACAATATGTTCTTTAACTGTTAGACGGATGTGTGTGTAAGTTTAGCTCTAATACATCACATAAAAACATACTAGTATATTTAAGATACTGGTTTTGTTACAAATTAAAGGAATAAAATGAGTTTAGGGGTTTGGAGAAGCAAAATAATACAATAGAACACAAGTGAAGACATTACCTTTAAATCGGGTAAGTCCTCTTGGTTTAAACCAAATGGATTTCTTGAAGGGAATTATGCCAAAGGTGAGGCTTCAATTATTAAGAGAGGGATTTGGAGAGATGAAATGGTTAGGTTTTGTCCGATCCAAGGGATTTAGAGGTGTGGGTAAGGTGGTAGAGGTGTGGGCCTTTTATAAGAGAATAGGAGGGGCACTCTTGGAAAGTTATAATGTATTACTTTATTATAAAATTCTTTTCGGATTTTAAAGATACCAAAAGGATATATTTAGAGGCTAAGGTTATAATGTTTCGAAATAAACCCATACAATAGGTTTGTGACAAGTGTAAGACTTATATTTCACCCTATCTTCTCATTTTATTTAAATCGTTCATTTATGAGGTCATCACTGCATCGTCACGGTGTCATAAATAAAATAATTTATTTAATGCCTAAAAATTATAAAAAAAATATATTGATGTAGGAAATATTTTTATATTTCTAATTAATATTTATAATCAAAAATATTACTTGTAGAACCTCATGTAAAAATTGTTTTAGAAAAACAATACATGTTTGTGACATTTTTATTTTAACATTAAATAAATGGTTATTAATGTCATTTTCCAACCAAAGTGGCTCCATGGGATCCCCAAGTTGACCCATGGATTGTAGTGGTCGACCATGACTCGTCCAATAAGGGTAAGACATGTTTAAAGGTCATTTAATATTATTATAACATTATCATTACCTTAAATTACACTAATTACCTTTAATCGCGATTAATAAAACATAAAAGTTATTATTCACCAAAAAATTATTTTAATCTCATTGAACCACATGTTACATCTTAATGACAACCATCCATGTCGGATTTATGAACATCAAATCACAGAAGTGGTAAAGATTCATTTAAATGAAAAATCAGTTTCTTTAACTACCACTTAGTGGTTTCACTATTCATCAAAAAATGAAGTTTTCAGAAAAATACCAAAAATTCTCCCTTAGCTATATTTGATAATTCGAAATAAACAATGATGTCTATTTTAAAAAATTAAAAATATATAAGTTTCATTAATTAATTTATTAATTCATTCTCACTGTCAAAACAAATAGCGTGTTTTTAAGAAACAATATCTATAAAAAGATTGACACTAGTTTAAGTCCAATTTCAACGTGAAATTAATTCCAATGACAAACATTGGATTAAATGGTAAAAATATATTTTAATATACATTAATCTCAATTAAAAAGATAATCTATCAATATAAATAAATCATATTAAAAGGGGGTTTTGAATTAAAATGCAAGATTTTCACTAAAAATGATCTTTATCAGAAAAATAACAAATATTTACACAATGTAAATTTTGATGTCCACATTCTAAAGAAAGATTTTATTTTTTCAAATACGACATATAAAATTTTCAAAAGTATATTTAAAAAGGGTTCTCCATCAAAAGGTGTTTAATCGACCTTTTAATGAATATTAGAATATTTATTCTTAAAATTGGATTCATTTTCATTTTAAGCCTCTAACATTTATTGGATAAAAGTAAAAAAAATTTTGACCAACATATATAATCATTTTTTAGTTAGTTCCATTCATTCCCGCCATTACTATGGCTAGGCGTTAACTACCATTTAAAATAATATTATTTTATTATTAGAGTGCAACATATGATTTCAAAGAAACTCATTTTTGTGTATTGGGTATGCCATCGAGCATAGCGTTCCCTTTATAGTAATATTAATATTTTATTCACAAATATGGATAAATATGAAAATTTCATATTCTTTATTTACCTTGGCTGTTACACTATGGCATAAATCTACAGTTAAATAAACTATTATACCAAAAATTTATTCTATATTTATAACTCGAATATTATTTCAAACTGATTTATCAAATAATATATATATATATACCATGAATTAGAAAACATGATAACATTTACCATATAATAATTATGATCAATCCCAAGGTTATTGATACTACATGAAATATATTTTCTGAATCGGCTATCCCATTATTACCTCGACATAAAGCATATACTAAACATAAAACATATATATCAATTAAACAAGTGTTTTTTAATATTTACCGAAAAAAATATAATTGTTACATAATATTGTTTTTCATGGTTATTGATACATTTTAATATGTCATTTTCAAGCATTAATGAAATAATATCAAATATCAATCCTTTGATGTTTCACCTAACCATAAATAAATATTTTAACATACCAAAATATTATCAATACATGTCATCTGACTATTTAAAATATTTCATAGCATATAGATTAAATTTATACCAGGATATATACCTCATTATCACATGTATGACTAAAAAAACTCACTACTCCATCATAAAATGTATATAATAATATTCATCTATTTTTTAATGAACATTAATTTTTTTTATTAGAAATGTTTGTATTTAGATAAATGAAATTCTATGTTTTTTACTCGTGATATTATATTAAATAAATACAAAATACAAAATTGTTTTGATAAAAGATTAATGAATCATTGTATATGAATGTGACATATAATTCAATTTTTTCATTTATAATTAAAGCATCCATTAAACTTTTGATACAATCATTTAAACAGTGTAATATTTTGTCAATATAATAACTCTATTTCAAATATATAATACACATTATGTCATTCTATTAATTGATTCAAAATATGATCAAAAAACATGTTAAAAAATAAATCCCTCATAATGGTTCATAAATATTTTAAAATCAACTTATGAATTTGTCTTGTGAGTGTCTATCCAAGTGTGTAGTCATATGACCACTCATTATGAACCAGTGTAATGATTAAGTCAATTATCAACTAACCATTTTCAGGTTGGTTTCCACTATGTGTATTTGTTAAATTTCATAATTTTCATTCAATTATTGAGATTGGAATGTATTTCTGAGAAAAAAATTAATTATAAATTTACAAATATTTCATGAAAACGTGCTATATTTATAATCATCTGTAGGATTTTCACAAAGTATATAAAAAAATTCTATAAAATTAAAAAAAAAATATATGAAATAAATGATCTATTCTCTTATACAATCTATATATAACTATTATTATCTTATCTAAAATTATACATCAATATCATTATTTAATGATTAAATACAAAAAAATGTCACATAAAACAATGAATGAAACGTTTGGTGTCCATTATATTAGTGACCTAAAATTTTTAATTGAATATACTTGTGAATCATTCCCTAAAATCATTCCCCTTTAGTCCCTTTCTAGACATATCACACGATACAATAACCTCTATAACCCAGGGATTATAAAAAAAAGAATATTGGTTGATCAAATGAACAGTAATAAAAAAAACATAAAATCTTTGCTTAGATCATAAAAATAAAGACGAATATCATAGAGATATGAATGAAAAAATAAATTCTCAAAATATCGTGGAATATAATCATATAACATGGGGAAAAAAACATAAGATCACAAGAAGTTCATTGAATATGTTTGAAGTAAATGACCTCTCTCAAAAAATTATAAAAAACATGATCAAGATATTGAAGAGCGGGATATATTAGAAATAATTAGTAATCATAAATTTGTGGAATAACGTTATAAAAAAAATGAAAATGTGGAATAAAAATAAACATTGGATTTATTATCCTCATGAAACTAGCTACTCACCATCATAATCACACATAAAATTGTTATTATTGGTTTATTCCATCACACTCACTCTTTATAAACCCAATGACTTTTATTCATGTTCACATGTAATAGTTTAGGTTTATATTTGATCCAGCAAACACATCCTTTTTAGCGTAGTGAATTTTTATCCTATTTATAGATTGAATTTTGATTCGAGCATAATTTCAGCCTAGTCATCTTTTATAAATATATATATACGAAATACATTTGCAATTTAAAATTGTTTGTGGCACTTGGATTTACTAAAATAACCCATTGAAAACCTATAAACATGATAACCCATTAAAACATAAAATTATGAGTATATAAAAACACAATTATAATCAGACATTTTGAAACTAGCTTCCTATTAACCCATTCACATGTACTTTTGTGAGTAGATATTAATTCTGTCAAACTCACACTTTAAGAACATAGAATAATGCTACCCTATTCACAAGTAAAATTGTTAGTGGAGATTTGCGCTATCAAACTCTACCTTTGTTAACATAATGACATTTTAATTAGATAATAAGTAATGTTATGATAATAGTGTAATTCCATCATAGTCGCCCATTGTGAACCTTGAAACATTCCCACATATTCAAATAAGATTTATATCTCATTAGATATAATAAATTACTTGATTCATTTAATATAGATATAGGTCCCATCATTATCCTAATCCATAAAATTGAAATACAGTTATAAATAAAACATCCATCCCCTCATAATAACCCATGCAAGAAAATGGTTTTCTTAAAACATTCAAAAACATGAAATAACATAAATCAATGAAATCATTGAAAATCAAAAATATATTTTTAATAAATAAATAATATCATATAAATTATAAAAATTAATCAAAACGTACCTTTAGATAAAATAATCTTTACAGGATAAAGATATTTGAAAATAAAAACGCACTCAAAAATCCTTTTTTAATATTATGCGTGAAAATTACATTCAATTATTTTTTTGAATAAAAATTGAATATTTTTCAAAAACATATTATATTGATTTCTTAATAAAATAACCTTGAAAATAAATACTTTTTTCAAAAATTATATGGAGAAATTAATTGAAATATTTTAATTTTAAGATATTATTTATTAATATATTCTTGAAAAAGAAATAATTTTTTAAAATATTGAAGTGAAACTAATTTAGTAAATTTTTATTATAAAGGAAATCATTAATAAGTGAAACATGATAAGGGAATAATTTTTTCAATCATATAAGTGTTAATAATTGGAATAATATTACTATTAAAAAGAATCTTTAAAACTAGAAACATGATGGAATCATAAAATTTACAATAATCAACATGTAACTGATTTGAATTCATTTATTTTAAAAAATATTATTCTATAATTGAATCATAAAAAAATATATATATTTAAATAAAAAAAGTGGAAATATATTAAAAAATAATACTTTTCAAATTAATATTTACTAATGTAAATTGTAAAATTTCAAACAATTTATTAATAAAAATATTAGAATTGATAATAAAACTACTTTTTTATACTATTAAAATAAATTTTGATAATTTGTAAATATTTTTTATATGAAGACACACAGAACAAAATGGATAAAAATATATAATCATAAAAAATAATTAAGGTGGAAAATGATCATTGGTGATAAAAATAACTTGAGTATCCATTAGATAAAGGTGAATATTGAAGGAAATTACAAACAATGTTATAGAAGAAATATCCAATAAGTGCTAATTTATTTATTTTTTTAAAAAAAATTTAATGAAAATATAAGATCGTCTAGGGAGATTCATATGGTATGAAAGATGACTTACATAAAAAAAATGGTGAAATTACATTCAATTTTTTTCATTTTTCATAATATATAAATCATGAAATTTAATAGAAAAAGTAGAGTGAATTTGACATAAAAAAGATATATTGACTAGAGGAACATAATATTTTAATATTTTCTAAAATTTTAAAATCATTTTTTAACTTTTTTTGATGGAGTTATTGTTGAAAATAATAGTTTCTATATTTTTCCATGAAATAGATGTTTAAAAAATTAAAAAGTGGTTTTAATTAGTATTTCAACATCATTCATTTAAAAAAAGAGAATTGAAAGATATCATCCATGTGAGTTTTATAGTTTAATTGATATAAAATATACAAAAATAATTATACTTTTCATGTTGGTATATTTTTAAAATCGACATAGAAAAATCTACAAAAGAAATTTAAGCACAATTCACATGAGTTTTAATTGAAATTTGACAAGGAAAGTGGTGGTCAATGTTGTTTGTGGGTAAAAAACGGACATCAAAGGTCCTATCATTAATATTTTACATTAGATTTTAAAATAACTAATGTTGGGGCATATAATTTAATAAAAAATGAAAACAATGTTCCCAAGACCTTGAAAAAGCCTTCCCAGGACAAAAAATTAACATATACTAGAAAATAGTTTCCTAAATACTAATTTTTTTAAACATCTTCAAATGGGACATACACGATACTAAATTTCAAAACTAACCAGAAATATAATATATTTTATAAAAAAAATTTGCAGATGGATATGGCATTCATCTATATATGACATGGAATTAATAAAAATCTACAATAACAGTGAATATTTTAAGAATCCTAATATAATATTTTTATATAAAAACTAAATTAATTTATATAAAAATAAATATTAAATTTAGTCATCTTCCTAGTTGTGATGATCTAAAAAAAGAATTATAAAATAAACAACCATATAAAACACCCCATTTTATATAATCGAACTATTTTTATAAAACGTTAACATGAATATATAAACCAATATATATATAAAACAGAAATCAAAGAATATTTAATATAAATATTATTTACCTTTCCATTCACATATTTAATATTATTTGGAACGGGTATCAATAATTTTTCATCATTAATCATTACCCATGTCCATTATTATCATATTTAAAAAACATTACATGTATAATAAGAATAATTTTTATTAAAGAACATATATTCTAGAATAAAAAATATTTTAAAAATAACATGATATAAATTTTTTTTGTTCCACCGAATAAAGAAAAATATAAATATAATATTTATTCATGTGGTATTAATACTCTTAAAATCTAATGGAAAATAAAATATAAAATGTTGTACATTCATGTAATTGTAATTAATTTTAGTTCATAATTATCTTAGTCTTCATACCCATCATGGAATAGAAAAACCCATAATCCAATATTCATAATTTTGGGATTTTTAACATATATATATATATATATAACTCTACCACCATTATTACTATATTTAAAAATAATTGAAATATATTATGGACCAATAATACTATAAACATTAATGGTATCAATTTTAAGGTAAAAAATGTTAATACCCATGATTAAATAAGTAATAAATTACGCCACGTAAGGAAATATTTGTTTAGTGAAATAAAATTTGATGTATGAATTTACATACATATTGGAAAATACAATACAATAATTTGGAGCTCATCAAAAATAAAAATATCCATTAAATAGTTTTTTAATATTTTCAATTCATATTCTCTTAATCATATATCATTTTTCATAAAAAAACACATAAATGTTATAACTAAAATATGTAATTTGAGATATTCTTTTTATCCCAAAATATTTATAGGAAATTTATTAGGATACAGGATCATTTACCAGTACTCTTATATAGCCCAAATACATATTATAATGATGTACATAATCACAATAAATAGTAATTACTCAATACACTACAATATATACATGGTGATCTACAACATAGAACACACATTATAAAGTTGGGACTGAATAAGGAGGCAGAGGATCTGAGTAAGTAGGTAGAGAATATATCATCATTTTTTAAAAAACAACATTTATAGAAAATTTAATTTGATCACCTAAGGACCTTTTAATGTAACTAATATCTTATTTTAAGGTATCTATTTATGCATCCCTCTATTTATTACTTTGGAGAAGAAAAAAAAATCAAATATTGAATATCGTCCTATATGCACTTTCACGACCATGGTGTTCTCGATTTCCTATACCTGTAACTAGAATATCTATTAAACCCTCCAGGTTAAAATTCCCTTTCATCACCAACTCTTGATAGACCTACAAAAATGTTAATTAAAATATTTTCTTTTCATATGTCACCTTTATAAATGAATCCTCTTTAAAACTATTTCTATTAAAATAAATGTGTATAAATAAATACTCATTATGTCTCACACCAACACTAATGACATCCTAATTAAACTTATACATCATTACATACAATTTAATATAGTCAATTTTTCACATATTCTCTACCACCACAATTTATTTCATTGATATAAAAAAAATTAGTTTTTTAATTGAAGAATAATTTTCTTCGATTATTAAAACTACACAACTATTTGGAACATAAATATTTTCATCTAATGTTTTTAGAAACTTTTTTTAACCAAAAGCATCAATAAAACACTCTGATCATGTTATCATATGTTCCCCTTTCAAATAATATAAATTTTTCTGATGAAGATATATATATATATTTAAGATTCACTTCAAACCATTACTAAGAGGTCATTATATGATCAATCATTAAAATATTTTTCTTTCATTTAGAATATTTCATCTTCTATCCCACAATATGTGATGGTATCTATGTTTAAATGACATATATGTTATTGAAATTGTATAGATGTGACATTTATCTTCACCAAATGGATGACGAATACCGTAATCCATGAATACCTCTACCTTCACTATCAAAAATGAAATATCCAAAATTAAGGACACAAATATAGTCTATTTGATGCAGATAATCATTATATTAGTCAATAATGTCTTTTGATAAATATTTTTTTGAATAATAGTGGAATCTAGTTATTGATAATTTTTAAAAACCCATTTTAAAATTTTCATATATCCTTCAATATTATATATCCAATATAAATAAAATTGTCTATATATTCATATATCTCGCAAAAAATTAATCAATATATTAACAAATATATCTAAATCCATTTAATGGGGGATACAGTTATAGTTGATAAAATATGAGGGATAATCACTATCCAACACATATTGCAATTTATGGATCAATTAATTTTCTACAAATGGATTTTAAACAATTGAATAAACAAATGATATTCATCAGGACATGTATTAAAAATATACCATGTATTGTGACTAGATTAGTTTATGAATCAATAACTAAAAGGCAGGAGATTTCATACCTATTAATTTAAAATTTTTAAATGGCACCAAAATTTTAAAATTTGAATAATATATTTTGGGAATATTATTACCAATGAAACATTAAAAAAATTCTTCTATAACATTATTAATGTGTTAAAAAATGACATGTAAATATGTTTTATTTACATTAATAATGTGAGATGAATCAAAAATTAATCTCATTGATATCAAGTGAAACATGGAATGAAATACAACTTTTTTATTTTAAATTATTTCTAATAAATAACCATTAAAATTTGAATATTTTTTTTAAAACACGAGTAACATGTCTTTTATGTTTTATCCCTAAAAATATCTAACATGGTAGCCCAAATAATACATATTGTTTCATCTGGATATTTTTTTCATGGGTAGAAATTCCTTTTGGTGAAAATGTGAAATAATATTTTCACCTTATCAAAATATTATTTAACTAACAATGGTTATGGGTGGAGATTATATTCATTAAAAACTCATATTACATTTTATCCTATAATAATGATGTTATATACAAAATATTTATAGTTATCCCATGTACACAGTCTTTCAAAAATATATATAGTTACCATTTATAATGTAACAACCAAATAGGTCATGAACTATTAATACAACTAAGTCTCCGATATGTATTCATTATACCTTGAATAGTCCCATTGTATGATTACTAGTTTCAGTCTAAACATATGGAATTTTTTTACAAATATCATCAACTCTTGATATTTTTTTGGGGCATGCAAGTTACTATAAAAGTTGTTTCATTTTATATTTTTTTCTAACATTATTTCCTAATTTTATTTTTAAAATCGATGCTTAAAATGGTGAATTATTGTAAAGAAAAAAATTAATTAGTTGGATGTTTTCTGTAGGTACATCATACTGAATGAGAAAATAATTTTCCATCTATATTATATCATTAATTCCCATATTTATAATATTTTAATAAAAACTATTATTCCTTTCTACACAAAACAGAATCATAGGAATAATATTGTATCATTTTATACCACATTCCCACTACAAAAATCATATGCTTTGCAATATTATTTAAATCTGGACGTCCATTTCCATATATATGTATCTCTATTAAATGTTTTAAAATTCAATGAAACATTCATCACTCTATACATAATATTTATTGATGTTAACTAATATCATAACTATATTAATAAAATAAATTTATTGTAACATATGAATAGTGGATTATCCGAATCTCAATAATATGGATAAATAAATAAAATGTTATATTGTTTTAATGGATACATCATTAATTAAATATTTAATAAATTCCTCTGTCTCATAATGAGAATTTTCATCCACATTAGATATTTAATTTTCTATTATTTCATCATTCTAGATATAATATTTTTTATTTTTCTTTTAAAGATATAAATTAATATGATATATTACTCATATAGAATTTTACAGTCTCAAATTCAAACACTTCTTACATGAAAAGAAAATCATAATTTTATTGGAGATTTTATTTAAAAAATTCCATGAAATTATCGACTTTATTTTTATAAGGATCAATATTTCTTCATAAAAGTATACAATTATTATCTAATATTTAAATCAGATCAATATGTAAAAGGTTAATGAATGAACGAATATAAAAATTTAAATATATATTTTTACTGAGTCATTTAAAATCCTACAAACATAAAATCAAAATAATTACATAACTATTTATTGATAACCATTGGATCAAAACAAAAAATTTTAAAAAATGATAAAAACATTTTAATTAAAATTTTAAATACAAGTGATTAAATTTATATGCAACAACAAAGAAAAAAATGTAGAATTAGATGAGAAAACATTGTGACATACAATACAGATTATGAAATCATATTTACAATCGTATATATGTTTTGAATATTTGTGTATTTATTTATTTTATTTTAATTATTAATATTATTAAATCATAAAATAAATAGTATTTATTGATTTTATAGGATAATAATTCAGTTAAATTTTTTATCTTAAATAAGTGTTAAAAAAATGTGTAAGATTTTATATTTAAAGAATATTTTTAGTGTAAAAATATGTGTAATTACTTGGATTATTTATACAATTTACATGCACATTAGTGTTATCTTATACCAATATAGTGTATTACATGAATGATATACTAATACCAAAGCGGTCTCCTAAATATTTGAATATATACCATTCATCATCTAATTATCAATAAGGTTGACTATAAAAAAAATAAAATTTATTATTTTATAAACATAAAACATTAAAAATAAAAATTTTCCAATTTGAAATACATTAGACAATAATATTAAAAATCAATACTAAAAAAGGAATATATACTCCGAAACTAATTATACCCATAACAATATATAACTTTCCAAGATATATATGTAAATTAATAAATGAATAAAATTTAACCCTAATAATTACATTATAAATTTTATTAGAACCTAAATATTCATCTTACAAAACATAGATATTATAAATATAAATATATTATTTAGATATCTAAAATGGATATAAATGAACCTCATATTAAGAACAACAAAAAAACAGCTCAAAATATAGATCCAAATATCATGATGGTGAAAATATAACAAGATAATAAATTAATGATGCGTGGGAAAATCGAAGCATTTGAATATCAATGAGGAATAAATATATGGGATAAATTCACTATAAACCCAGAAAATAATTCAAATGATAAATATTTAGGCAACTAAAGTTGATTCCTGAGTATTGGGCATCATTTTATAAGTTTTTTTGGATAAAAATGATAGATGGGTGATGGTGAAACCCATGAGGGTTTTTCATTAAAATCATTTTCCATTTTTATTTATTAAAAAACATCAAAATTTAAAATTAACTTTTATGCATCATTTTGTTTAAAAAATTTCCGCATATGTTTTTTATGAAATAAAATTGACCATAGATTTATTAATAAACCAAAGGAAAATGTTCAAAAATCATTATAACATCTGTTTTCTTAAAAATTAAAGATACCAATGATATAAAATGAAATATATTTAACATTTTATTACATAGAACTACTATTATAATTTTCTCTGTGTCTATTTTAACATCATTTTTCGAAATATCGATGTTAATATTTCAATGTAGAGTAATATATTTTAACTAGTGTTGAGTCACAGAAACCCCAAACTAATTTAGAAATTAAAAAAAGGCATTGGAATATTAACAGAATTATGATTCATTGAATAAGATGAATTAAATCATGAAATATTCCAAAATACATTTTTTGGATGACTAAAAACTATGGAAATAAGGAATTTTTGAATATTAATACAACAATTCTCAATAAAGAATAAATTAGATTAAAAAGCATGGCCTTGTTTCCTTGTTTACTTGATGAAACACTATACTATTATGAAACATAAATATATAAATTAATAACATATTTTAGAACCATTTGCATAAATATGAACCTATTATATCCATTAGAATATTTCTTTTGTCATTATTACATTATTTATTTTTTATGATTGTGACCATCATGTCTTAGTAGCATTAATCACTTTTAGAATGTTTATTAGATTTGATATATTTCCCCTAATTTGATATAAATTTTATTATTTAAATAGAAAAAATGGGTTTTTAATATAAATATTTAATTTATTTTAAATTTTCATATTTTATTCCATATGTGTTGTTTACATTTTGTGTAAATAGAATTAATAGAAACATATTTATTAATTATAGCTAACTAAAATTTAAAAATATTAATAATTAGTTAAATAGTTAATAAAATATTTAAAAAACAATATTATAGTCAGAATTATCATAATATTTTATAATATTTTTAGTTTCGATGATCCCATAGTCTTCTAGAATCATATTTTAAAACAGTTTTCATGTATTAGGTTTAACTGACCCAAACACGAACATGCATGACCTTGATTGGAAAGTACGGTTAAAGAGGTGATTATGTTGAGATAATATAATTATAAGTCTATCATAAATATATTATTTTATTATTTCATTATATTGAAGAGTATTTTATTATTTTTAGTTAATGTATATAAATCCAAAAACTTCATCATGGAGGAAGCTATCTACATTAATGCATGACAAGGGTTTCTCTTTTTTCAACATGTGAGGGGTGGGGAAGATTGATATTAAATTGACCAACCCAAATAATAATTGTTTTTTATAAATAATATTTATAAAACAATTAAAAAATCATTAAATAATGGATATAGTGGAAAGCAAATGGAAAAAGTTGGTGGTGGAGGAAGTCCACGCAATACACTAATGGAATACTTTTAATTTCTCTATGTGGTTGAAATTGAGAAAATAAGGGTTATAAAAATAAAAATTCATATTATTATTATAATGATATTGAATTAATAATATTATATTTATGGAAATAAATTTTTAACAATTTCAGTAAGAAAAAAATCATATGATGCGATAACACTTACGTTGGATAGTGGATTTTTCCTATTAAAGGTACCTAAAAATTGATGGTCATATGCTAAATGTGGGTAAAAAATTATTTCATTGGGAAAGTGATATATGGAGAGTATAATGGAATACATAAAAGGAATAATAATAAATATAGGTTTTTTTAATGGTGTTATGTGACCCCTTTATTCAAAGAGTAAAAGGGAACTTTTGGAAACACCCTTTAAAATAAAATAGTGTGGGACATTATTCCAAGCTCAATGGCCCCAAAATAATGAATGTATCGAGTGTGGGGTGTCTTTGGGTCAATAATGGGAAAAAATATTTTTCCAAACATGTTTTAAACATGTTATATAAAATTTACCTTTTACATTTTACTTTTTCACTTTTAATCTAGGAAACCATTTTTTTACAAAGTGATTTTAGGTTTTATAAAACATATAATGTAACACATTTTACAAAATATTGGTTAAATAGAACTAAATTTAACCTATATTATATAAAATTCATTTTATAAATTTTAATAATATAAATTTTTTATTAAATCATAGCATGTATAAAAATAAATTTTATTTGAAAATTTACATTCTGACCATTATATATAAATTTTATATTTAGTAATGATTAAAGTTAAAATTAAAGCTAAAATTTTTATTTACTAATTTATTCATAATAGATAATTACTTTTTAAATTTATTTAAATTAAATTTCTTTGATATTAATTCATGTAATGGCCTGGACCTATCCAACCCATTCCTTTGTTTAAAAAAGGTCATGAAGTGTTTTGGAGGGTAAAATGGACTTTTCCCACACCTTCCAGAATTTTGTAACTACACTCCATGTAGTGTGAGTACATTTTGTGTACCCCCTCTTTGGGTATACCCTATGTTGAAGGTTGTGTCCTTTCCATGTGAAATAAATGAGTACACACCATGCATCCTATAATACACATCGTGTAGTCCCTCCCCGCGTACGCGTTACCCTCAAACCATGTGTTGACTATTCAACGGTCATGTGCCGTGTTGGAGCCATGTCCTTTCCATGTGAAAAAAATGTGTACACACCATGTATTCCATACTACACACCATGTATTCCCTCCCCACGTACGCATTACCCTCCAACCGTTTTTTGACCAGTCAACGGTCGTGTTCAGCATTGAAGGCCGTGTTGGAAGCTGCGTGGTGACCATGTGAAATGGTTGAGTATACGCCGTGTACTAGGAAGTAAATGCTATGTATTCTTGTTTTTTCTCTCCTATAAAATGAGGGGTCCACTCCTCCTTTTCAACTCACTCCTCTCCTCCAAATTCCCTTGAGTTGAGCTCTCCCAAGAGACTCAAAGGCTCTGTTTCTATATCTTTTTTGTCTGAGCTCTGATTTACGATCTGTCAGTGGCCACAAGATCGTAACGATGAGATGGAACTTATGATCTTGGATCTGTTGAATTCCCTTCATCCTTTCCTACCTATCATCCACTTGAGGAGGTTTTTCCCGGATTTGACAAAAGCGACGGACGCCGACGAATGTCTTCTAATGTTGATCCGGGGGAGCATTGTGATCAGAACCTGTGGAGGTAGGGATCTTACATTTGTCTCTCTAAAATTATGCTTTATGTGGGGTGGTTGTTCTCTTTTTTACATGAAACATAGTTGAACCGGTATAATAAAGATAATAACGGTCTTAAAAAACAGGGACTTGGATTTTATTATGTTTATCTTTATTTATATCCCGTGATATTATGTTGTGAATTGAATAGGCTTATGCCTACTGAAAATCACGTTCGTTGGGTGCCTTTTCTTGTGCAATTAAATGATTCCCTATCTTTATAGACCGTTTATGGATGAAAACATTTTGAAAAGTGGAAATTGGTTAATCAGGTAATGTGGGATGATTAAATGAATAACTGGAACCGTTGTGTGATCACCCTGGTTGAACAAAACTGAAATAATAAACATGTGAGTACTGGTTAGGGTTTATGTGAAGGATACGTTTTGTGGGTTGTTGTGGATCAGGTTAGCAGTGGGGTTGCGGTTTGCTTGGTTGTGGGTTGGTTGGAATGTTATGTTAGGTGATGGGCAATAGGGCTGCAATAAATGGTATCAAGGGATGATGATGTACGTATTTCGGTGTGTTTGTTGATATGTTAGCTAGCAGTGGGGATGCAGGGATGGGTTTACCTATGAACGAACTATGGGTTGTGCATAATAAATAAAAGTGGAATAGTTATCGAATGGTGGGGCATGGTAATGGAATGGGAATAATAATCAACGGGGTTGGTTGGTTAATAAAAAGGGACTTGTTTGTGTTGCATGGGTTTTCCTAAAATGATTTGTGGATGGTAGGTATATGTTTTACGAATGATTGATATGGTTGGTTGTGGATATTTTCCCAGTAGTTAAGGAACCAATAAACTAATTCTGCTGAAAAATGAAAAAACACAATGGGGTTGTGGTTGTTTGTTGTTTTCACGCTTCGACACAGCTATGCCGAGGAACATGCTCAGTTTCTCTATTTAGAAGCCATAGGTTGGGCCGTGTGTTTGCATATATGTATGCATATTTGTTTCTTTGTGTTTTTTCTCACCCCACCCATGTTGAGAACTTAGTGTCGAACACTCCCATTTCATGGGAGAGGGTGTTTTCCCCTTATTTACTAGCTCTTTCCTACTCCTTCTTCCATAGGCTATGATGGCTTGAGGCGACCATACACTTAAGACTCTTTAGGTAGGTTTCGATTGGCATATTATTACCCATGATTCTTCATGCTGGTTTACTTTTTCCCAAGAATCATCGGGATGAGGCTCAGGTGTGTGTGGGATGGATATGTGGTTGTGAGGCCCAAGTGTGTGTGGGCGGGATATGTGGTTGTGAGGCCCAGGTGTGTGCGGGCGGGATATGTGGTTTTGAGCCCCAGGTGTGTACGAGTTGGAAGAGTGTGTTAGCATTAGGACGTTCACCATTAGGAAGAGCAGCTAACTAGTGGGAAATCAGTGTGGGGTACCCAATAATCTTGTTCTTATATACTACTACATGTTGTTTTGTGTTTTGGTGAGCGTGGCTGGTGAGGTTGGGTGGACATAATTCCATGATAGGTTTTGGTTTCTGTTATTATCAAGGGATATTAGGATGTCTCCCCACTTGTGCACGAGAGCTTTAGGTTTCCTTACTGAGGATACTTGAATTCTCACCCTACGTTTACTTTCCGGTTTCCAGGAGGACTACCGGGGTCGTTCGAGACCCTACTAGTCAGGATAGTTAGAGTTGTTATAGCTGATGTACTCTTGTTTCTTTTGGTATTTTACTTTTGTGCTTTCTGGTACTTGTACCTTGTTTCTGAACAATTTAAACATGCATGTGGGATTGGTTTGGGTTTATTTACTTGTCATTCCTTTCTTTTTCTTTTGGGGTTTGACTCATCATATTTCCCAATCTTAAATAAATAAAATGGGAAATTCCCCCCATATTGTGAAATAACTCATACCCTTGGTGCTAGTCGGCACCTCGGGGCCAACTGGAGGTGGGACTCGGGGGTCATTATCTCCCTTTCACCATTGCTAGCTGAGGAGGGCATCTTTGGTGGGAGGGGGTCATGAAAAAATGGTATCAAAGCTGATGGTTGAGAGGTAGGATGGATTCTGGAGTTAGGCACCATGAGGATTTCATGGGATTGTAGGGAGACAGTGTTGGCTGATCTTTGTGCGTGTCATAGGCTAGGGAAGACCGGCTAGGAAACTAGATTTTAGGGCCCCCCCTTGATCCGATGCAAAGAATCTGATCCTATTGAACAACCATGTGAGACTACATTGATTGCAAGGTAGAGACCCTAGTGAAGAAACATGCATCATCATGATTTTTTTTTACTTGATTTGGGTGTTCTGGGAAAGAAATTTAATAAAATGATAAAATAAAACCTTGAGAAATTCCTCAATACTTAGGCTTAGGCGATCATTGTTTACCATATAGCTACGGCACCTGGGCGTCATCCCCTGGAGGCTCAGACAACCAAGACCCAACAGATTCAGGCGGTCGATCAGTTTAGGATGGACCACGAGGAGGAAGATAACCAGTGGTAGAAGGATCTCCATTCTTTCCAGTGACAAACCGTCAAGAAGTACGAGGTTAGTACTTCAGATATGGAGATGGAGGGGTTTCTTGAGGAGCTAGGGATCTCTTCTACTTTGATACATGCTCCGAGGGAGTACTGGGTTCCCCAAGGAGTCAGTCAGTGGAGAGGTGCGTCATGTTAGTGGTGGACACTCTACCTCGGGGAGAGGACAAAGACAGAGGTTCAATGGGATGACTTTGAGATGGAATTCTGAGAGGAATTCCTTTCTTCCATGATCAAGGAAGATAAGAGGCAGGAGTTACTCTCCCTTCAGCAGGGGAGTATGTTAGTACGATATTTGAGGATCATGTTCAAGGATATCCTACGCTTTTATCCGGATCTCTTTCCGGATGAGGAGTCTTGGGCGAGACGTTTTGAGGAGGCGCTTCGTCCTTTGATCCAGTATGCAGTCACCTCCTTCACTCTTCCAACATACTTGGCAGTAGAGAAGAAGGCAGAGGTTGTAGAGAGGATGAACTCGTAGGGAGGTGCACCACGAGAGGGGATCTCGACGGATTCGTCGAAGGAGAAGACAGTCAGCAACAGGTCTCCTACGACAGGACCATATAAATTCAGGCCAGTAGGGATCAGGCCTCAGCAGTTCCAGTTCAGATCTTCGGGTCTTCATCCGTTTTTTACGATCCTAGGACTGAAGTTTTTCTATTGTTGAGGTTTCAGGCACATATAGAGTTGGTGCTCGACTCAAGCTTGGAACGGTGGAGGTGGGTCGGTTCAGCGCATGCCTCAGCAGGCCGAGTTGCCGGTGAGGCCCTTCCAGCAGCAGCAGGACCCTGCTCCTCTGAGTTCAGACTTTGCAGGAGGAGGCCGACCTCAAGGTGCTCCTCAGGGACCTCGACCCAGACGTGGTCGAGGAGGTGGTCGACATCATATAGGCGAAGGAGTTGGGCATGGACAGTTGCACACAGCAGAGTTGACAGCACTGGCAGGACCGTAGGTGGTGCGAGGTACGTTTTTTTTTGTTCAACACTCTCGTTTCTGCTTTGTTCAATTCAGGAGCTTCACACTACATTGTTGTAGCCGGTCTATCCCATGCTTTGGGTCTAGACGTAAAGAGACATTCTGTACCCCAGTTGCTGAGTAAAATAGATGGAATCCAGACCAATGTATCTTGTGTTTTCTGGGGATGTGGGATGACGTTGGGACCACATCGATCTAGTGGAGTCCTTATTTTTCTACAGATGCAGCCATACGATGTTATCCATGGAATCGACTAGTTTTTTTCTATTAGTGTCGTTATTGACTGCTTCTGATGAAGGGTTGTGTTCTCTGATGTGGAAGGGAAGCGTGTATCTTTTTTCGGCGAGAGGAGCTATTAGGTGGGAATTCGGCATGTGAAGCGTCCCCTTTCCATGTTAGGTGGGTTATCAGTGGTTTCCGCTGATACAGATATGATGGATGTCCCAGAGGTTTTTGGGGAGTTCCTCGATGTTTTCATGAGGAGGTTGTGACTCAACCCCCCCCCCCCCCCCCCCCGACGTGATGTTGAGTTCGGGATAGACTTATAACATGGTTCATGTCCGATTTCGATGGCCCCTTATCGGATGGAACCTTTGGAGTTGTGGGAGTTGCAGATTCAGAGTTACGATCTGATGGAGAAGGGTTTTGATCGTCCCAGCGTGTCGCCAGGGGGTGCTCCTGTTTTTTCGTGAAGAAAGAAGATGGTGTTCTAAGGCTATGCAAAGACTACCGAATGGTGAATCAGGTAATAGTCAAGAACCGCTACCCCCTTCCAAGGATAGATGATCTCTTCGACTAGATGAAGGAAGAAGGTTGGTTTTCAATGATTGATCTAAGATCTGGATATCATCAATCGAGGGTAAAGTACAGTGACATTGCGAAGACGACTTTCAGGTGCAGGTATGGGCACTTCGAGTTTGTAGTGATTCTGTTTGGAGTTAAAAATGCACCAGCTGTGTTCATGGGACTTATGAACCTTGTCTTCTGAGAGTTTCTGGACTGGTTCATCATTGTGTTTATCGATGACATCCTGATCTAATCAATATCAGAGGAGGAGCACGTTGAGCATCTTAGGGTAGTCTTAGAAGTCCTTCGACACCACCAGCTATATGGGAAATTGTCTAAGTGTATGTTCTTGACATTATAAGTACACTTCCTTGGGAACATAGTGTCTCAGCATGGAGTGTAAGTGGACCTGTCGAAGGTAGAGGCAGTTGTTTCTTAGGTGGAACCCAAGAGCGTGGCAGAATTTCGTAGTATCCTGGGGTTGGCAGGTTATTATCGGAGGTTCCTTTCGGACTTCTCTTAAGTTTCTACTCCGTTGACATCTTTGACTAGGATGAACCAGGTCTTCCTATAGAGCGAGCAGTGCTAGAAAGCATTCGACTACCTGAAGGATAAGTTGATCAGTGCCTCGTACTCAGATTTCCAGAAGAATGGTTATTGTATAAGGTGTTTTTTAATTCCTCTAGACTTGGCTTGGGGTGTGTACTGATGCAGAAGAAGGGTGTGATCTTTTATGGTTCTAGGAATTAGCGACCTCATGAGCATAACTACGCCACCCATGACCTAGAGCTTGCATAAGTAGTGTTCTCACTGAAATTGTGGCGACATTACCTTTTTGGAGAGTGCTTTGTGGTCTTCTCAGATCACACGAGCTTACATTATATCTTCACCCAGCGTGAACTGAAATTATGCCAGCAGAGATGGGTCGAGTTTCTCCAAGACTATGACATCGATATCTCTTACACTGAAGGTACTTCAAACATTGTGGCTCATGCTCTGAGAAGGAAGTCACATAAGGAAGTGGTTTGGGAATCCGCTGATGCTTGGAGAGCGATGGGAGAGATGGCTGCCTTGTACTTTGATGTAAGTGTAGAGGGTGTTAGAGGTTGTTTTTTTTCAGATGACGGTACAATCCTCTTTGTTGCAGCAGGTGGAAGAGTCTTAGTGGGGAGACTCTGAGGCAGAAGTAGTGTGAGATCATATCGATCAGGGAAATGCTCCATAAGGATGGTCAGAGGATAATCGACATCAGATACTTTTTCATGGAACAATTTTTTCTCCAGAGGCATTGCGTGAGGGAGTTCTCTGTGAGTTATATAGCTCAGCCTTGGCAGTAAGTCCAGGAGTTTCCAAAATGCACCGAGGCCGGAGGGAATAGTTTTGGTGGCCTGGGGTGAAACAGGAAGTGTCGGAGTTTATGGCTAAGTGCCTAGTGTGTCAGCAAGTGATGGCTGAACACCGTGTTCCTAGTGGTTTGGTGTATCCTTTATATGTCCTCGAGTGGAAATGGTATGAAATCTCAATGGACATCGTCACCGGACTACCCTGTGCTCAGGGTGGTTATGATGCTATCTAGGTAGTGGTGGATCGACTGATGAAATCAGCACACTTCTTAACAATTAAGGAGTCAGTCGCGGTGACTACCTTTGCATAGAGGTATGTAGACGAGGTGGTGCTGTTTCATTGAGTTCCAAAGACTATCAACACATATCGGGATACTCAGATTACCTAACGAGGCTGGATGGGATTACAACATTCTTTTGGCACCCAGCTACGCCTTAGCACTACTTTCCAACCCCATACCGATGGGCAGATAGAGCGGACTATCCTGACATTGAGGGACACGCTGTGAGCATGTGTTCTAGATCATATAGGGTCATGGGTGTGAAACTTGCCTTTAGTAGAGTTTTTCTACAACTACAGATTCCACTCTACTATTGGCATGACACCGTTTGAGGCTTTGTATGGAAGACCATTTCATTCAACCATTTACTGGGCAGAGGTTGGTGAGACACGTTCTCTTGGGCCAAAGGTAGAAGAGAGAACCATAGAGAAAGTCCAGCTTGTGCATGAGAGGATGAAAGCGGCTCAGGACCAATAGATTTCTTATGCTGATCGTCGGAGGAGGCCCTTAGAGTTCGAGGTGGGAGATCATGTGTTCATGAAGGTTTCCCCTCGACGGGGGCAACATAGGGGTGGGAAAGGGAGTAATCTCTCCCCTAGGTTTATTGGACCCTTTGAGGTGCTGAGGCAAGTCAACAAGGTGGCATATCAGCTAGCCCTGAAACATTACTTGGAGAAGGTTCATGACGTATTCAACATATCCCAGCTTTGTCGGTACATGCATGATGACTCTCACGTTATCGACTTGGGGGAGTTAGATATGGGAGACGATGGGACCTTCATGGAGTGACCGGTCAGAATGGATGATCATAAAGAGAAGTTTCTCCATGGATGAACCATTCCCTTGGTTCATGTGTTGTAGAGGCATGGCGGCCTCAAAGAGAGAACTTGGGAGCGGGAGGCTCAGAAGCACGCTCAGTACCCAGAGTTGTTTTGACTTATGTTTTTCTTTGTTCTTCTAAGCTTTTATTTGATGTTATACTATGTACCTTTGATATATTGAATTCTTGGCTTGTCGGTTGTGATACATTTGTTTCCTTGTTCTCGGGAAGTGTGTAGAATGTCTGGATGTCTGGGGAAAGGGGAAAACATGATCCTTAATTGAGACTCCTTAATGCGGATGTGATTGAAACCGTGCGGGTGAGTCAGTGCCACCTAAAGCGGATAATATCTTGACATAGGAGAAGGAATTTCCCCAAACCACGTGTTCGGCCAGTGTTTTGGTTGTATGTCGTTAGGGGTAGTGAAAGTAAAAAAATATTAATGTATGGAAGTGGGAAGACCCAATTATTAATCGAGACGCATTAATGAAGATGCGATTAAACTCATGCAGGCAAGTCAGAGCCGCATAAAGAGGATAATATCTCGACATAAGAGAAGGAATTCCTGACATATATGATTAGGGTTGTTGGATGGGTTCCTGTTATAATGAGATACTTAAGAGGTATCTTGTCGGGTTCCTCTAGGTTGGATTTTTAATTCTTGGGGACGAGTATGTTTTAAGAGGTATCTGATGTAATGGCCCGGACCTCTCTGGCCCATTCTGTTGTCGAAAAAAGGTCATGAAGGGTTTTGGATGATAAAATGGACATTTCCCTTACATTCCAAAATTTTGTAACTACACGCCGTGTAGTGTGAGTACACGCCATGTACCCCCTCACTGGGTATAGCACGTGTCCTTTCATTGTGAAATAAATGAGTACTGGCCGTGTATCCCATACTACATGTCGTATAGTCCCTCCCCACGTACATGTTACCCACAAACCGTGTGTTGACCTGTCAGCGGTCGTGTGCCATATTAGAGCTGTTTCCTTTCCGTGTGAAATAAATGAGTTCACACCCCGTATCCCATACTACAGGCCATGTAGTCCCTCTCTACCGTGTAGTCCCTCGCTGGGTACGCGTTACCCTCAAATCATGTGTTGGCCAGTCAATGACCATGTTCACCATTGAAGGCCGTGTTGGAAGCCGCGTGGTGACCATGTGAAATGGCCGAGTACATGCCGTGTACTAGGAATTAACTGCCGTGTGCTTGTGTTCTCACCAATAAAAGGAGGGGTCCCCTCATCCTTTTCAACTCACTCCTCTCCTCCTCATTCCCTCGAGCAGAGCTCTCCCAAGAGACTCGAAGGCTCTTTTTCCACAACTTCTTCATACGAGCTCTGATATACTATTTGTTAGAGGCCACGTGATCGTAACGACGAGGAGGAACTTCTGAGCTTGGATCTATTGACTTCACTTTGGCCATTCCTTCCCAGCTTCCACCCGAGGAGGTTTTGAAAGGATTTGACAAAAGCGACGGATGCCGACGAACATCGTCTAAAGTTGATCCGGGGGAGAGTTGTGATCAAAAAATATGGAGGTAGGGATCTTACCTTCGTCTCTCTAAAATTGTGCATCTTGTGGGGTGGGTGTTATCTTGTTTTTGTGAAAAACAGTTAAAGAGGTTTAATAAAGATAATAATTGGCTTAAAGAACGGTAATATGGAAGTTATTATGTTTTTCTTTATTTATATCCTGTGATATTATATTTTGAATTAAATTGGCTTATGCCTACTGAAAGTCACAATCGTTGGGGGCCTTTACTTTTGCAATTACATTCTGCCCTATCTTTCTAGAGCATTTATGGATGGAAACATTGTGAAATATGGATATTGGTTAATCATTTAATGTCGGCTGATTAAATAAATAACTGGAACCCTTGTGTGATCACCCCGGTTAAACAAAAATAAAATCATATACATGTCAGTGCTAGTTAGGGTTTATGTAAAGGAGATGTTTTGTGGGTTGTTATGGATCGGGTTAGCAGTGGGTCTACTGTAGGATTGGTTTTGGGTTGGTGTGAAATGCTATATTAGGTGATGGGAAGCGGGGCTGCAATAAATGGTATCATGGGATAATGAAGTATGGGTTTCGATGTGTTTGTGGTTATGTTGGCTGGCAGTGAGGTTGCATGGATGGTTTTTAATGTGAAAGAACTATGGATTGTGCATAATAAATTAAATTGAAAGAGTTAATGAATAGTGGGGCATGGTAATGGAACGAGAATAATAATCAACGAGGCTGGTTTGTTAATGAGAAGGGACTTGTTTGTGTTGCTTGTGTTTTCATAACATGATTTGTGGATGGAAGGGATATGTTTAATGAATTATTGATATGGTAGGTTGTGGATACCTTCCCTGTAGTTAAGGAACTAATAAACTAATCTTGTTGAAATATGAATAACCTAAATGGAGTTGGTGTTGTTTGTTATATGCATTCTTAGATATAGCAGTGTCGAGGAGCGTGGTCAGTTTCTCTGTTTAGAATCTATAGGTTGGGCAGTGTGTTTGGGTAAATATATATATATATATATATATATATATATATATATCTGTATATTTGTGTTTTGTCGCACCCCACCCATGTTGATCACTTAGTGCCGAACACTCCCATTCCTTGTGAGAGGGTGTTTTCCCCTTAGTTACTAGCTCCTTCCTGCTACTTCTTCCATAGGTTGTGATGGATTGAGGTGACCTTACAACTAAGACACTTCAGGTAGGTTTTGATTGGGGTGGTATTACACAAGACTCTTCATGTAGGTTTACTTTTTCCCAAGAATCATCAGGATGAGGCCCAGGTGTGTGCTGGTGGGATATGTGGTTGTGAGGCCCAGGTGTGTGTGGGCGGGATATGTGGTTGTGAGGCCCAGGTGTGTACGAGCGGGAAGAGTGTTGTAATGTTAGGACTTTCTCCATTAGGAAGAGTAGCTAACTAGTGGTAAAATGGTTTGGGGTACCCAATACTCTTGTTCTTGTATACTACTACCTGTTGTTTTGTGTTTTGGTGAGTGTGGCTGGTGATGTTGGGTGGATAGAATTCTTTGATAGGTTTTGGTTTCTGTTGTTATCATAGGACATTGTGATGTCTCCACACTTGTGCACCATACCATTAGGTTTACCTACTGAGTATACTTGTATTCTCACCCTACGTTTACTTTCAGGTTTCCAGGAGGACTACTAGGGCCGTGCGGGGCCCTACTAGTCGGTACAGTTGGAGTTTTTGCAGTTTTTTTACTCTTGTTTCTTTTGGTATTATACTTTTGAGCTTTCTTGTACTTGTACCTTATTTCAGAACTATTTAAACATGCATGTGGGGTTGGTTTGGGTTTATTTACTTGTATTTCCTTTAGTTTTCATTTGGTGTTTGACTCATCCTATTTCCCAATCTTAAATAAATAATAAGGGTAATGCCTCCCATATTGTGAAAAACTCATACCCTTGGTGCTAGTCGCCATCCTGGGGCCTACTGTAGGTGGGACACGGGAGTCATTATCTCTCATTCACTATTTCTAGATTAAGAGGGGCATCTTTGGTGGGAGGGGGTCATGAAAATTCTTAAATACTTATAAATAATAATTTCATAAGAAGACTTTTCATTATTATTGTGAGAATTAAAATCAATCATAATGATCTATATTTTATACCAAAAATGATATTTTACTTAATATAAAATTTGAAAATTCATTTATAAAATATTATAATAATTAAAAAAATATATATTTCAATTTTTATAGAATATACTTTTAACGTTAGCACATGTATTTCATAAAACCAATTTTTTATAAAATAATATTTTTAAGAAAAAAGAATAATTTTAATGATTGAATTATATATTAAATTTATTCTGATGAATTTAAAACACTTATAATTATTAATGTAGTTTTTTGAAATAAAATAAAACAAAAACCCCATTTCTAAATTCTATAAATATTTAAAAAAAATTAGATAATTTTTTTTTCATTAAAACACTTCATAAATTCTCAAAATGTTGAGAAATATGTTATATGTCATGAACCAAGCCGGAGTTTCATCGTACCCGACACCTGGCCCAGTCCATGGATTGAGCTCAAGGGTGATCTAGATCCACATAGGTAGGGAACTAGTGCCTAGGTATCATAAATATACATTGGGGATTATTTCACCCATCAGTATAAACATAAATAATAACCTATAATAAATGAAACATAACAGAATAATCGCACCCAAATGACATAAAACAGTATTTATATTCAAGATTTACAACAATAAAAAAAATAAATAGTCCTTCAATGAGATTGAAATAAAAAAATATCCTAAAAATCTTCATGAAATATGAGGGGAATCAACCTCAAGCCACCACCACCAAGACCTACCACAACTTGAACCCTAGATATTAGATCCACCATCACCACGACGCATGTATCCTATATCTGGGTCATATATAAGCATGTCTACAAACACCAAATGGTTTTTGTTGGGTGTAATCCAAATCCTCATAGGATTCTACCAAAATGAAAATCATCCAGGCTAAAACATTATAAGAAATATTATCTTGAAAATTTCATTTAAAACAATATATTATTACTAAGAGAATATTTAATGAGACAATTTTCAAAGGAAAAAATATTAAAAGAAAACCTTTTCTCAAATATTCAAAATTAAAATAATGGATCACATAAGTTTTATCAGATTCCAATGGCTATCACCACATCACATAGGCATAAAATCATAGTCAAATTTCATGAGTAAATACCTAAGTGTAAATAGAATATGTAGAACTATAGAAACCCTATTCCTTGGGGAGACAATGGTATAATAACCATAAACCACACCTTTATCATGCACCATCCACAATTATAGAATATCACAAGGGCCTAGTGATATCTGATCATGTCAAATTATTATTTAGTGTTATAAATAAAAATCAAACTAAGTGAATCCACGTTTTTTTCTTTCATTTCAACTAGCATCAATCCACTAGAAGAATTTAGGGTTTCCACTTCCAAATCTATATCATACTAGTTCCAGATTTCACACCTATGTACCTTGGATTCCCTTTGTGCTCTATTTCAAATTTCACATGTCACAAAAACAACACATTAACTAAAACATGAAAATATATATAAACACAAAATGAAATCACCAGTATCAGGATAACACAAGTAAAATCCCCATTCATTTCAAAGAACAACATTTCTATTATTACACGCACAACAAAATAATTTTGAAATGGTTATCACACGAATTGAAAATATCATGAAACCCATTTAGAGATGAAAATATAAAAACACATAATGAATCCAAAATGTTCCATGGGACAATCCACTTCCAAATCCACTCACAATCCAAATTCATTTCACAACTTCCCCCACATCATTCATAAAATTCACGAATTTCATTTAAAGAAGATAAAATTTCAAATTAATCTTTTTTTTTCATAAATCATTTAACATACATGTACTTCAATTTACCTTCAAAATGAATTTCAAACCTTCACCGTAACCATGGAAACACTTCCAATAAGAACCAAAATTAAGCACAGACAAAACATAATCATTTAACATAGGAGGATAGAGTGGAATTCCCACTATATTACTTCCTCCACTAGAATGCCACAAATTTTCCAATTCACTGACCAAAAGAAAAGTTATTCCCACAGTTCATAATCCAACCTATAAAGCAACGAGTACATAAAAAAGTTCCAAAAGAAACAAATAACTCTTATCTGAAATGAAAAAACAAACCCACACCACTTATTGAAAAAATTATCCAACAAAAATGATTCAAACAAAGGTGTAACTCCAACACCAATTTTTACTCACAGGAGGGACTGATGATTATAATGCTCCAAATGAAACTACCCACAACCAATCCAATAATAGAAACTAAATATGATTATCAATATAGGGAGACCCAAAATGACTCCCCTACATTTAAAATGATATATCATCAATATAATTCTAAAGAAATATCAATGATACCTAATGTGGGTCTCCCTACCATGGGAACCAACCAACATAACTAACCACCAAAGACCAAAAGAAAACCCATTATTGAAAAGGAAGATACAAACACAAGATACTTGTTATATCTAAAACCAATTCGCAACGTTTAACTACAAAAGGACTACTATACATGGATCCACATTAAAAAATTTAATCCACTACAATCTCAAGAAAATGAGACTTTAATGCATCTTTATAACCACTAAATAATCCTTAGACCATAAGATTAAAAAAAACTAGGCCATTATTCCCTTTCTGCAAGGGAAATATTCCAAGGTGATGAAACTTCCATAGAGATGTTCAATTGTCACCATTGTAGCACTGGATAAAAATAGACATACCATGGTCATTCACATCCCCTAAAATTCTTATCTATGCTCTAGTTTCACTCAAGGGCCTATGGTTATAGCCCTGATATTTGAAGCATCTCCTTCTTCATAGTCAGGAGATGAAGATCCCTGATTGGAACTCCTTCTTTTGAATCCACAATTAGGTACATTGTAATCTATGTAGAACCAACAGAAGACAACTTACAATGAAACTGAATTCGCTAAAATGGGGGACTTAGCCGATATGGGGGTTCAAGAAACACATGTGAATCATCTTATTTTATCTTAATAAGAAATAGAGGATAAAGGAACACACAGAAGAGGCCTTCATTTTGAATGGTAAAATTTGGGATATCCGAAAGGAAAAGACACTCCCGTTAAAATTGATTTTCAAAAACGATTCCACATCATCCACTTTTTCATTTCATTAAAAATTCAACACCACAAAACATCACTAGATACAACCATTAAAACCAAATAGTCATTGTAAAGAAGCATAATTTAGTCCAATTTCCAAAAAATGAACTATTATTACAATCAGAAAGGGCTGTTTTTTTGAAGAGGTGGACCGAGCTCCACGGCATTTCCTAGAAACTCTCCAGTAGAACCATTGCAAGTGACCAATCCATCCATAGGAACGATGGGTCCTAGAATATTTCCAACCAAAAATATTATTTTGACAAGGCTTTCCACACTAATTGAAGATCATAATCCTACTCCAAAAAGATGCTAATGAATAATCCACATGACTTTTGATACCAAAACTTACACTAATAGTTTCAGGCCACAATCTATTATTATAATTCCCTTTACCACTTCAATAAAAAAAATTCCATTAAAATGGTAGAACACATCACCATCAAAGACTCAGTAAACTAAATAAAAAAAATGTTTTATTCAATATTACTCATATACTCTTCGACATTGAGAGGACATGCACAACCGAAAAAGAGGTGTGGATTCAACTTCCAAAACTAAATATGAATTACAATGGATTTGTCATCAGTACAATCTATTAGTGGTGAACTACATGTGGTTGCAAATTGAATATCCACTTAATCATTATGGTGGGATACAATTTCTAATATTTAATATGCAGAACCAATCTAAAAAACCATCATCTAAAACATACCACAATTATACTCTAAACAAAAAATAGATCCAACTCAATGGCTTCCAAAAAATCCAAATAACCCACTATGCATTATTATAAAACAAACTCATCAAAATGATCTAAAACATGACTCACCATTCAATAATAAAGAGTTACCATACTCAAAACACCTCACAATAAACACTCCAATATCACAAGGATACACACCACTCAAATACTAGTTAACAAAACGTCACGTCTTCTCTTAATTCAATTTTTTATCAGGAAACTGGTTTAGTGGGTTGCACACTCACCATTGGTATTCTACAGATCCTCACTCATGAATATTCTCAGGACATATTGGGCTCTCATAAACTTTTCTTTTCATATCCATACATGCGATTACTAATATAAATAAAAATTTTCCAAAAAAAACATTTCCATTTTCTTAATCAAAACATTCAACCCAATTCTTTAACATCTAAATCCATTTACAATTTCAGAAACTCAAAAAGTATTTCCAAAATTCAATAACTAAAAAATCAATGACCGTATCCAAAATCCACAAATCAATATGTGTCATCTTTCTAAAACATTAATCCCATATATTCTATTCAAAAATTTCAGTTCATCCCATTCATAATATTTTTAAAAACTCACAAAACTCAGTTTCAAAAAGATTTCCAAACCCTCCATGTAATATTCGATTTTATTCCCAAAAAATTATTTTTAACAATATATAAGTTTCAATTAGAAAATAAATTTTTTTTATAAACTCATCCTCTCTTTTCCCAAATACCATTTTACAAAATATACACTTTTTTTAATGCTTCTATAAAAATGGTTCTGAGAATTATTTTATCATATTATCCAAAACAAAAATGTTACAATTTTAAAACACATTTTTCTACAATTCAAAATTGGGGTTTTAAAAACAATTTTCATAACCCAATAAGAGAAATAAAATTCAAAAGTGGAAATTATTGTTGATGTGTGAATTTTCTATAAGGTTAGAGGCTCTACACCAATCAAACCACATCACAAAGAGTATTCAAGGACCATTTCCCCAGCTCCAAATTTATTTCCAAGCCCTACGAGCTCACTAGGACAAGTAAATCAACTCTATTTTTATCTCCCAATAACAAAACAACCCTTAATAACCGAAGAATAAAAAATAAATCAGACATCCCTTGGAAACTGAAGGCTTGGTCCATAAAGTGTTTTACAGACACTCCTTGAGACATACACCCTATGATATAACAGTCCCACTCAATCTAAGACGATTTCTGAAATAACATATAGAACTTCACATGCTCATTCCACTAAATAACATGTCTTCTCTGATACCATTATCTCATGAACCAACCCTTAGTTTCATTTGACCGGACACTAGAACCGGTCTGTGGAATGTCCTGTGGGGAATTCCTGATCCCCATTGGCTTGAAAATAGTTCATGGGTATCAATAACATATTTTGGGAAAATTTAAACAATGAGTATTAACAAAAATAACCATTTATAATAAATTAAACATAACATAATAATCGCACCCAAATGAGATACAATAATTCTCTAATTCAAGATTTCCAACATTTAAAAAACTAAAAAGCAATACAAAAAAATATGAACAAAAAAATATCCTGAAAACCTAGGTGTCACATGATGGGTATCGCCCTCATGCCACAACCACCAACACCAATGACAAGTGGAACCCTAGTAGCAAGATCCTCTATCACCAAGAAACCCCTTTCCTATACATGCTTCATACATATCTAATTCTATGTACACCTAAAGGTGTGTGTAGGGTGTGATCCAATGCTCAGAAGGATGAAACCAAAAAGAAAACATTCCCAGATATAAAATTAGTATACATTTAACATGAAAATTTCATTAAAACATTGAATCGTTAATAAGTACTCAATTTTAGGGTACCATTTTTAATGGAAAACACTTTTAAACAGAAAATCATCTCCAATAAGATAACATAAATTAATGGTACACACATGGTATACTGTATACCAATATCTAGAACCATGTCACATAGGTGTCAAATCATAGGATATAACCATGAGTAAATCCCTATGGGTAACTAGAAGAACTTGAACTATAAAAACCTCATACCTCTATGAAAAATGGTATAACAACCATAACCCACTACATTCTCATGTATAACCCAATGGGATGGAACACCAAAATTTCCTAGTGGTATCTATTAATATCACATATTTAGTTAGTGTTATAAAGGTCAGTCATAATATGTGAATATAGTTTTTTCCACATCTGAGTCAACTAGGGGAAATCCACTAGATGAATCTTGGAATTCCCATTCAGAATAACTAGCGTACTAGTATTAGTATTCACACCTTTATACCTGAGATTCCTTTTTTCACAATTTCACAGTTAAAATGCCTCAAAACCAGCACATTTACAAACACAAGCAAACCCACAAGGAAATCACTGCATTCATGATCAAATAAAGACAAATATAATAATCTATAAAGGAGACCATTTACCATTTTATACACACTAAAACCATTTTAAAATACATTTAACGCCAATTTAAAATTTCATGAAACCCATTTAGAAATGATACAAGAAAAAACTCAATGAATCCATCCACATCAATTGGCCAACACCTTTCCAAATCCACAAACAAACGTAATTCATTTCACCACTTGTTTCACATCATTTAATTAATTCACGAATTAAATTTAATGAATCACAACATATGAAAATAATATGTTTCACATCGGAAACCTATTTTTACATATTAAAACCTCACATTCCTTTGAAATTAATTTTCACACCATTTACATAATCATGAGAAAAATTCCTAGAATAACAATAATATTATAGACACTAAACATAGCTATTTTTCTTTATAAAATTTATTTTTATCATGTGAGCATGTCGAAATAAATTCGTTACACAATTTATACCACACAATAAATTCATAAAACATATTTATAATAACATGAAGGAATATAAAAAGAATCTAAATATGTTAGGCCCTCAAACAACATACCTTATAATTAGAGTCATCTGATAAATTGTAGGGTAATCATAACCTCATGATCACAGGACTCTAACAGAGAATGATCAACCATCAACCATCACTATGCTCCACAAAATCCAGAGATCACCCCCACCCAGCTAAAATACCAATGAGAAAATATAACACCAATGATATTGGATGTGAAACCCTATAAAATTTGGTGGAACCAAGAGAGAAATCACTTACATGATGTTTCTTTGATGAATCCACACCAAATACACCAAAACTATTGAGTTAAAGGGACATATTATGATGTGTATACACATAGGGATAAAGATATAAAATTGGAGAGTTAAATTGAGGATTTTAGGAAAATCCTATGTGGGAAAAATGGGATTTTTTATATTTTTAAAGACTGTGACAGGTCATATGGTTTTCCCGCATGGTTTACCAAACCAAGTAAAAAAACCTACACCCTTATTATCCAAGAAGAGTATGTCACATAGTAATACCTTATGATCTCCAAACTGTGTGAAAACTATGTAGTTCACCTCATTCCCATAATGACACTATGTCACCATATTACTTGGGAAAATCATATATTTTCCCCTAAACATGTGGAAACCATCAACCTCCCGATATCGAGCTGATATTTTCCACATATCATTATGAAAGGTATACCACACAAAAAGTAATGCATGCAACATTATTAACAAAATATTCCTTTTTATAACTATTTTTTAATCTTAATAGCCTATATAGTATTATTTTTTTAAAAACTATTATTTCACATTAATGTGTTTATATTAGAAAAAAAATATTTTTCCCTTTTAACATGTTATGTATTGAAAATTCCAAAATTACATCCTAATATAATTTTATTGTGACGAATTAAAAAAAAATCTTTTATTTTTCAAAGTAAATTTGTAAAAATTTTAAATTTACTTTATTTGAAAGAAGATATATAATATATAGAATTTTTTTTATAGAAAATAACTTATTTAATATTAAATCATGTAAATTACTTCCCATAAAAAGTTAATAATGATTTATTTATTTATCATCCTAGAATTTGTTATAAGTTTATTAACGATGTATTCATAATAATTTTTTGGGTTTTTATATTTGATGTATCTCATGAAACAAGTTTTAAAACATAATATGTATTTTAAACGATTCAAATTCATGATTCATTAAATTTACATAACCTAGATCCTAGTATACATGCCATGAAGGATTTTACAATATTGATTGAACAAAATCAAATAACTCACATAAGAATAAAAAATGAAATAAATAGGCCAAACATAAAGATATATAAAAATTATAAATATAAATATAGATGGATACGTTTCTTAGGGATGTTTTAATAAAATTATTTTGATAATTCATTAATTTTTATGCAAGTGTAGAGAGTATTCAAACACAGGGTAAGGGTTTTCATCCCAAACACCCTTCATTGAGAAATGCTTTTATATTATGCATAAATCTTCATTGTATAGTTTAACAACCACAAAATATAATTATAATGTCATAAATTGATATCTAACATGGTAAATTTACTTCAATTAGTTCATTTCCACTCAGTGGGACAAAATTGATGTCTTACCTATAAAATAAGGGTCGTTTATGTAATAATAGCCTTTCTTGAGAAACAATTCTTATCCTTGAGTGTAGTTCTTCATTTAATAAGGTATACAATGTTTATATAATTTGATTTAGATTTCAATTTAAATATATTAAATTTATCATTTCTAATACTTATTGAAAATAGTTGTATGGTATGAATAATTTGCATCATCTTAAATAACTGTTTCCCCTCCTTGTAATTAATTTCTATTCTTAGAAAAATTTCTGATTTTTAGTTAAAAAAATAATTATGTTTTATCTATTGTAAAATTAATATTTACCTTTTTTTATTTTTTTAGAAAAGTATTATTATATTATTATGGATGTGGGATTTATGTAATGGGTTTTTAAAACACAAATAATGGTTCTTCTGTACCACCATTGTTTATTATTTTTTACATATTCACTTTATTTTCACTCTTTTTTATGAAATATTATAATCATGGACCTATTTTTTTAATATATAAATCCCATATATTAATCTCTATCCAAATATCCATTCCATTTGTGGGGGTATTCTTTTTTATTTCCCTTTAAAATTCCAATATTTTTTTAAACATGATTTAATATATCTTACATCTTCCTTGTGCCTTATTAAGAATCACCCCCCGTAATTTTTTTTACCATGATTAGATTCTAAAAAAAAAATTAATTAATTAATATCCTTATTGTTTTAATTTTATATATATATGAATATATATTCTTTCCTTCTATAAAAAAATATATTTTAGTTATTTCATAAAAAATCACCAACATGGTTTATTTTTATTCATTATTCACCATATCATTTTCTTGAATTTTATACTTTAGAACACCATCTTGTACACCTATGTCAATATTAATTTATAAAAGTTAAATTTTATTTATTTATTTTTTCCTTCAATTATGTATTGTAATAACATTATAAACCCCACCTCTTTAATATGAATTATATCTCATTTTAAATATATATATAGATTCTTTAACTCTATTGGAAAACATATTCATATAGTCATATTAATGTGATGGGATGGTATGTTATATTATTAAAATTGTTGATCTAATGTCAATGTATAATGATATAAAATGTATTATACCTAGATAGTTTTTCCAACCACAAGGTTTTATGATGGTGGTTAGACTAATCATTGAATGATTATGATGGTATTTATCCTATATTATATTTTATAGTGGTAATAATTGATATATGATTATGTTTTTCTATGTTATTATTCTTCCACATGTTTATAATTCATTATTATTATAATTTCATTTACTTATTCCCTGATTCCATCCATATTATAAGGCCCCATCCTTAAATATTAAATATCTTGTGTTAAGTCCATAATTCACATCAAAGATCATTTTTAGGTTTAGAGTTTTAGAGAATTAGTCCCAAACTATTACATGAGAACCCAAATTTATATAATGTGTATAAAACTAAAACAGTATCCATATCTAATGAAAAATAAAACTTCTTAAAAATAAACATGATTTATTTTCTTGGTAAATTTCATCTTAACTACTTACATTATCATAGTTGTCCTTATACACAATGGAAAACATTTCAAAAACCGGGTATGTGAACAAAAATCTCAGTTATGAATATAAAATTATGAATAAAACTATTAATCTATGAATATTTTAAACCCGCAAAAATGATAAAAATCATATATTTTTCTCGTAAAACATAAAATTTTTAACATACCACATGAAATCATAATATTAATGGAAAAATTGTTAAAAATAATAAATCATAAAGGTAACTTATGGAATCCATATCATACATACATTTTAGCTTTCAGAGCTACATTGGGAGTAACATTCATGGTTACATTTGTAATAACCATCACAGTATATTCCAAAAATATCATTAGAGAATACATAATGTTTAACTCTATATTGTCACCCAATATATTGGATAGCTATCACTGGCTCACCCAACCTTGTTTTATCATGGAATCACACGTATACATAAACAATTCATAAGGACCATAACATAATCATTATTTGTAAAATTAGAATAAAGGATAAAAAGTAAACATTGCACTCACAAGAGATCATTTAATGATATTGAGATAATAAATCCATTTTTAAAGAAATCACTAAAAAATACATGTAACAAGAATATGAAATTTGTTTTTATTTTGAAAACATTACATCTTATTGAGGAATCGAAAAATCAAAAAATGGGTGTAGTGGCGGAATAAAGTCAATGATGGCACGTACGATAGAAAAACATTCCTTTTTTATATTTAGTAAAATGGTTCTTGAAAAATATTTTTTTGAAATCCATTGAAGGAAATTAAAATTAATAGTGGTTTATTATACACTATATAAAGTAATTTGTGGTATAATATCAAATTATGCCTCAATGAAAGGTGATTGAGAAGAAGTCCCTTACCTTGAGTCTAACGTGTCTCATACATTCTTTATTTTCAGGAATAATAAACATATGTTAATTTATAGTTTTTTGAGAACCTTTTTATTGTTTATTATACCTTTTATATCACTTATTACCATGTTATAATAATTAAATAACTATTTATGTTTATATAATATATTTTCTCAATTTTCGGTAGTAGAACCAAAAAATGAACTTTTTTCATGTAAATTGTACATGTTGTAAAAATTCTATAATATACAATTAATAAATAATTATTTAAATATCATATGTATCCTTTATATATGTATTTATAAAACTCAATAATATTTGGTGATAATAAATGAAATGCACTGTTCATGGTACGTAAGCATAAACAATACTTTCATTTCTTCATCATACTAAAAGAATAATAATTATTTATTATAAATATATTTTACAGTACCAATGTTATATTAATTTCATATATGTCTCATAGGATTAACAAAACCATCATTTATAATTTCCATGTATAGCAGGAACAAGTCATATCACTTTGGGAGGAGGTAGTCCACACTTCCTCAAATGAAATTATTGTATTTACACAACATAGAAATAATAATGTTTTGTTTTAAATAAAATTATAGAGGAATAGAGAAAATATAAATATAATATATGTAATATTTAAAAAAAATTCCATTATAATGGCCAACATGTGTGCAGGTAAAAGAATATTGAACAATCATCGTCTTTTGAGGTAGTAGGTCATCCTACACTAGAAACAGGTTGTTCATTACCCACTAAATGGATTTTTGTGTATGTGTAGATAAAATACTTTGATTAAAAACCTTGTATTATATATTTCATACAGTGTTTTATGTTATAATATAATAATATATATTTATGGAGTGGATAATCGATATGAAACTAAAAACCTTGAGAAAATGGGTTACGTTATAATCGTGTAACATCTTTTGGTATATAGAAAAAGGATTCCATGGGAGTCTTTCTTCTATAATGGAGGATTCTAGGGTGAGTGGATAGATTTTTGTAATATTTTTGGGTAGGTATTGGCTGATAAAAAATGTTCATTAAGTGTGAGAATTAGAGAAGATATGGTGCTGTTTTAAAGGAGAGGGAAGGGGCACACTTGGAAACAGTTAAATTATTAAATTAATATAAATTAATTTTTTAATTAAAATGTCTCAGACATGATATATGGAAAATATATGATGAGTATAGTTATAAATCCGATCATAATATAATTTTAGACAATTTAATTATTTTATTTTAATACTTTTCTTTTTAGTTTACCCTTAATTATTTACTTTTAATTTTAATTGTGGTAACAACATTTTAAATATTTTAAGATGATATTAATTTTACTTATATGGGATTAGTTTCCCAGAATTAGAGACTTAATGAAATTTTTTACCTTATTATAGTAACTTGGTGATTTTGAAATATTTTTGTGATTTTTAAATAATTTAATAAATCATTATATTTATAGAACACTAGTTATGTCAATTTTTACAGTATTCATTTTATTGAGTTTAAATAAAATCTAAACAGAGATATAACATCGATAAAAACCATTAAATAATATTCTAACATGTAATATTAATTTGTAAAAATTATTTATGACATTAATATTTCATATAATATTTATTTTAATATTTAAAATATCATTTATTTGATTACTTAATTAATAAAGAAATCACTTCATTATTATTGTGTCATAATTAGATTTAATTATTTAATGTCTAAAAAATATTAATAAATTACGATGATGTAGAAAAACATTTTATATTTATATTAGTTAAATAAACCATTGAATGTAGTTTATTTTTAATAAAATTATATTTAATTTATATGTTTTTATAATTGTGATTTTAGAGGATGTAGAATTAATTGAAAAATTACATGAGGAATGTGGAATTTTTTGGGACAATGATAAATTTCTTGGTCATCAAAGAATAAATTATTTGCTGAATTTTCTTTTATATAACATGAGTATATATCTAATATTGATACATGTTCTTAAATTTTATCGAATAAGATAACATTTTGTGATTTTGTAGTTTCTTTTGATAAATAGAAAATTTATTATGAAAACTCTCCATGAATTTATATTTCTAAAAATATTATTCATCATTATAGATCTATTTATATTGATAATTTGATTATTTTTATTAGATATCATGTGGATATTATTGATACTATTTTAGAATATATCCCTACATAAATTCACCTAAAATATATATTTAAAAATATTTTAGACTCTAATTATTTAAAAAAAAAAATCAAACGTGGAATTATAGAAATTTAATTATTTATTTGCAACAATTTTTTTGGGAGATTATGTTTTATTTTTTTTTAAATTGGTGAAAATTGGATTTAAATGTTTTGGATAAGTATTAAAATAATAAAAAAGTAAATTTTTTTGTGCATGTTCTTGTATATATTTTAGATTTTTTTATTACATATTATTTTATATTTTTAGATATCTCAAAACTCAATTATTATTTTATTTGAAAAAATATATTTTAAAGCACTATATATTTTAATTATAACTTCAATAATAGAGATTATACATTTATAATTATTTTTTAATTTTAATAATAATAAGTTAATATAACTTATTTCACTACATCATTGCATAAATCATTATCTAACATGTTTATATTTAACCTCAAACATGATTCATGGTTTTTCTCTTATGAAATGTTTTCAATATAATATATTTTAATTATCTTTTTTAAATTTATTTTTTCGAATAAAAAATAATAATAAAAATCGTTTTAATCATATAAATATTGAAATAAAAATCATTTATCTTAATTTTAATGGTATAAATAAATGTATGATTTTATTGTTTAAGGGGTGTGATGTATGTCCAAAGAACTTAAAACATTTTTGAATATTTTGATTTTATAAATATTTAATATCAGTTGTTTTATATATATTCTATTCTTTTATAATTATAATCACTCAATTTTTTTGACTTATAGAGTTAATATATATTTATTTGATTCATTCAACAACATAAATGTAAGAAAATATATTTTGTATACATAAAAATTGGCTAAATAAAAGTATATTATTGAGTTTATATTTCATGTTTTGATTTTATTTTGATCATATCCCATTAAATACTTCTAAAAATTAATATGTTTATGATTAGTTGTAATGACCTTGAAATATTAATCAAAAAAGTATTCTAGACTAATTTGTAATTCTGTTATTTAGATGCCTTAAAAATTCTCCAATGCTTGTGTGTTCATCATATACATAAACTGGTCCAATATTCATCAATTAGTTTTTTAAAGATCATTTAATTTTTGTAAAACAATCATTTATTTTTATATAATCGTCATTTAATTTCTTCAAATATTCAATTTTTTATAAATTTAGTGAATTAAATTTCATTAAAATGGGGAATCTAGTGTGTTTTCTAATGGTTAATTAAATTTTTATACTATCAATGAATAATTTTTTAGTCAAAAAATGAAATAATTTTTTTCTCTAATGGTGAATTACTTATTCATTATAATGGTTAATTAATATTATATTCTAATGTTTAATAATATTTTTGTTAATTATTAAATAATTTTTTAATTTTATCATTGAATTAAATTTTATTCTTCCACTGAATTATTTTTTTATTCTAATGGTGAATAAATTTTAATTCTAATTGTGAATTATTTTTTAATATAACAGCGATTAAAATTTTTATCTAATATTGAAATAAATTTCTATTCAAATGGTGAATGAATATTTATCCTTATGAAGAAATTTTTTTATTGGAATGACGAATTAATTTTTTATCACGATGAATTAATTTTTTTTAAGGATCTATTAAAACATATTTTAATGGTCAACATATATTTTAATTTAATGGTGGTTCAATTTTTAATTTTAATGGTTGAAGACGTTTAACACCTACATTTAAAATATAATTATTCATAAAAAAATTTCATAATATATTTTTCATGATATTTTAATTTTAATGAACCATATACTTATATTAATTGGTTTAAGAATTTTATTAATATCTAAAATTAATACATTATATTGACGTTACGTGAATCATTTTATAATGAATTTAATCTGCTTTAAAATTTGATTGAATATTATTATTTATCCATGTGTACCCTTACATAATATATTTAAATAGTTATGTTTTAATATTAAGAGTAAATTTATTTATAATATTTTATTTCAAAATTATGTTTGAATCAAACTGAATTTATATAGTCACTTAATATTATTTTAAAATTAGTATAATAAATATTTTAAATTTAATGCAACATTATGTTAAAATATTTTTAACATTTAAATTTTAATATTTAAATTAATATATGATTTTTATGGGATTAACATTGAATTTTTATTATTATCTCACATGTCATTTAAATAATTATTAATTAATCATTATGTTTTGAAAACAAATTATTCTTGTTACATTTATTGTGAAAGTTATTATTTCCTCTCCGAGATAATCATCATTTCAATTTGAATTGTTTTACTCATGGAAGGTTTTTGTTATTCCTTGCAGATATCCATTTAAAGGGGTTATAATGAATATATGAATCATATTGAAGGAAATATTAAATATCATCGACTCTCTGTTCATATCCAAATAAATAATCTTTGAAAATCTCGAGTGCTACACATACTAAAGCCTTTTGCAATACCTTGTTTCATAACATATACATTTTCATAAGGGATGAATTTTTTCTGGTTCAACTTATACAAACTCCATGAGATAATCTGATAAAATTATCAATAACTAGTACTTGCGATTTAATTATTTATCTTCTGCTATGCCCAGTCTTGAATCTACAAAACTTTTTTTTATCTCTCCCAGTCACACAATTTTTAGGTTTATGCTTTTGGACATAAGTGAATTATTTTTTATTATCTTCATTGAGTTTTGAATCCTATATTTTAAATTCATGATCTATGGATTGTGACTCCCTATAAAATAAGGTTAGACTATTCGTGTTGTGACTTAATTTTACTAAGGTTAGGATATAAGGGTTGTTAATCCACTTGAAAAAGTCAGTGTTATAGTTATCACTAAACTAGAAAAGGATTTTATAAGTGGTTTATGACTCCTCTATAAAAATTATATTAGTTCACATGTATCTCTCATGGAGGAAAGAGATATTACTATAACATATTCATTGTTTAGTTCCATTTTTATTAGCACTTTACTAATCCATCTCCAAACTAAATTAACTAATATAGCGGTCAGTTTTTATAAAACACCACTAATTTTTTTAAGAAACACATATTTTATGTGCCCCACCGTTCTCCCTCCCTTGATAGTTCTCTCCCCGAGATCTCATACCCCCTTCCATGTAACCCTATTACATCACTCCACACTATCACGCCCCACCTTCTCCCATGATCCCTTTGATATAGCCCACCTTCTCCCCCGAGTTTCCCTTCCCCTTCAACATCAAACCATAGACCTCAATTCTATCCCCAAAATATCCCTAATTTGTGCCCTCCTTTATACTTTGATCCATTACCCCCCCCCCCTGAGCCTCTGCAAACTATATGGTCACATCCCCATACACCCCAAGCCCTTCTCCATACAGCGTTCAAATCTCCTACTATTTCCATCACCTGAGTCATTGTCCTTGCCCGAGTGCCCTCCCTACTTTATCCATTACTCAAACCCACATCAGGAGTGAGGTTATTTGGATTTCATTTCTCACATTATCAAGAATCATACATTGTGTCATTAGAGTTATAGACATAGGTAGTATATTGTTTAATAATGTTGAAATCCTCATTAATTAATCATGTTTTAATGATCACAAATCTCAATAATAATTACAAAACTTATTCATGATCACCAATCTCACATATCTTAACAATCATGTGAATTTATGTTTCACGTTATCTTATACTTTATAATGGTTAAGTTCAATTCATTCTATGAATATTGAATTTTATGTCTTAATACAGTTATTAATCTATGTATAAGACATAGTAATCCAAGCACCATGAGATAGACACTATAAACCCTGACACCGTGAAGCCTATGTCTCAGACACCGTGACCAGTTAGACACCATGACCAATGAGACATCGTGACCAATGAGACATCGTGACGATCAGACACAGTGACATAGTAAGCTTGACACCGTGAAGCAAGACACTAAGAACATATAATTTTTCCAGACATTATGATTTTCCAAATTCCAGACACAGTTAGCCAGACACAGTCATCCAGAAACCTAAGCCAGACACCGTGACTCATACACCATGAGCAAGACACCGTGAGAAGGATATACCGTGAAGGAGAAACCGTGAAGAAAATACCTTGAAGGAGACACCGTGATGTTCATACCGTGAAGGAGACACCGTGAATGAGACCTAGTGGAGAAGACACTATGAAGGAGATACAGTGAAGGAGACACCTTTTATATAACTACGGTGACACTGTTTCTTAATCTTTTTTTTCATTTTACTATTTAACATTTTAACGGTCATATTTAACGTCTTTAATGAAATGAAATAATTAGTGTTTATTTGTAGAAATGGTACGAGGTATGAGGCACAAAATACATGGATCCTATCGGGTCAATTTAATGCATTCGAAGATAATGAGAAGTGTGCACACGAGAGAAACAAATATAGAAAAGCCAAGAAACTCGAGTGCTCTGTATTGAACAGAAAGACAATACTGAAGAACACATTGCAAGATCTTCAAGAAAATCTTTGTCCCATACATGAAATCCAACACTACTGAAGAAAACACGAAGAACATTGAAATAAATAGAATATCTTCACTCAGGAGGAACAGAAGCTGACCCACGACATTTTGTTTTTCAATAGAAAAACCAGAGAAGGACTCGGGCGCATTTCTGCTGAATCAAAGGAGTCCAGAGCTGCACTACTTATCACTAGAGAATTATAAACTATTATCTACTCTCTATAAGTGATTTATTATTTACTTTTTTCATGCATTTTTTTACTCTCTATATTTTACACACACACTGACTCTTGTGCTGAACTGGATGACTTCAAAGTCCTCAAACCATACATTTTACTCATGTTTACCCACAGAAATTGTGGAAGAGGTCCCTGTGTGGCCTGATCATTATTTTTTTTCTCACGACAACTGTGGTAGAAGTCCCTGCATGCCTTGGAATATCTATAAACTGTTGTTAACCCCAATCCAGGGTGTGGAATAGTGTTTATTTATATAAAATTCTTGTTCGCAGGTGATCACCAAGTGTAGTGGATTAGGTCTCAGATTGAGACTAAACCACTTGTTTTATATATGTTGGGCATTCCTAGATTATGTTTAAAATATAATATATATTGTATATTCCACTACTAATTATATTGAAATACTAATCTATTTTAAAGTTACTTTGATAGTTAATCTAGTAAGTGTTTTTAACTATTGTAAATCAGTAGATTATTTACAAAAGATAATTTAATCTTTTGATTAAATTAACTGAGACCTAATAAATATTTTGAGAACCTAATTGAACTTTTAATGTTTTACAAATTCACTACAGTTTAACTTGTTTTATAAATTTGGGATTTTATTAGAAATTTTTATTAGTACTCAATTTACCCCCCCCCTCTTGAGTATTCAATAGGACCAACATTTGGTATCAAATGTTGTTTATATTAGTACATGATTTAAAAACATTCTATTTTCAACTATGCTTTTAGTTGCATCATTAACGATCTTAAATTTTTGTTAGTTCTAAATTTTATGTCTTTAAATATATTTTATAAAATCGAGTTATGGACAATAGAATAGAAGGTGATGCTACCAACATGCCACCTTTCATTAATGGTACAAATTATGCCCAGTGGAATCTTAAGTTGATATTTCGCTTAGAAAGTATGGGGTTTGACATATGGAATGCTATAGAGACTCAATATAAGATTCCAGAAACTAAAATAACTACTTGGGATGACCCTATTAAAGCAGCTTACAATAATAACTATAAAGAAATGAATACCTTGTATTGTTCTCTAGGAGATGAATATTTTAATAGAAATATGCTAGAAAAACTGCCTATGAAATATGGGATACATTGGGTGTTTCTCATGAAGGATCATCCAATGTTAATGATATGTGATTGAACACTTATACTCTTAAATATGATAATTTTAAAATGATGACTGATGAACCTATTTCTAATATGTATCTCAGGTTCAATGATATTTTCAATACTATGAGCTCCCTTTGAAAGGTTGTTCCAGTAATGGAACACGTTATGAGAATAACGAGATGTCTTCCAGGTCGAAGGAGAGGCACATCTGTTTCAATAAGAGAGTCATGTCACATTGGTGATCTTCCTGTCAAAGACCTAATTGGATGATTATGATGTCTGAGTAAGAACTAAAGGTGAATAAGGAAGAAGATGATGAACCTAAGAGGAATTCAGTAGCATTTAAGTCTACTACCTCAAAGAGAAAGGACAAGGAGAAAGTTCACATTTAAACTGAAATCTCAACATGTGAAAGTTCAGAATATGATAGTGATGCCGAGATATCTCAAATAGCCATAAGATTTAATAAATTCTATAAAAAGAATAAATTCTTCAGAAAATCAAACTATAATGGTAAATATGTCAAAACAAATCATTGGAAAAAGGATTGCAAGAAAGCTGATAAGATTGATGACGTTAACTGCTATGAATGAAAGAGAAAAGGTCACATTAAAGATAACTGTCCAAAATTTATGTTTGAGAAGAAGCATGACTATAAGGACCGCAAGTATAAGAAATCAATGAAAGAATCTTGAAGTACTTCATAAGACACTTCAAGTGATTCTGATTCTACTAAGGATGAAGATTCTCATAAATCTGACATGTGTTTTTTGAAAAACACATCTAAGGTGACACTAGGACCTCCTGCTATAAATTCGTACTATTCTGGAGTTGATTCTGATTCTGATTCTGAATTTGAAAACATGTCTAGTGAAGAATTATTTGAATATTGTAATATTCTAGAAGATACCTATAATTAACATAAGGACAGGTACAAAGCCTTAATGAAACAACATGTTTTATGTAGCACTGTTAAATCTTCCATTGAGATTTAAAAGGAAAAGAATGATCAACTGTTAAAGGAAAATACTGAAATGAAAATGTATAATGAGCTACTAAGAAAGGAAATAGAAAAGTTCACAAATGGAATGAAAAATCTAACTCAAATTCAAGGTAGACAAGTTACACAAAATTATACTACCGGTTTTGGTTACCACCCTCGACAGAGGCAGTTTACCAAAAAAAGATTTATTCCTAAATCTGGACATAATTCTTCTAGTTCTAGTTCTAGAAATTCATATGCTTCAACTAGTTACTCACATATTTAAAGATCAAATAGTGTTTATCTGTCAAAATATGTTGAATATTTTAATTATATGAGACCCATAAGACAAATTTGGGTACCTAAAGCATTGATTGCTAACATGTCTGTACCCAAGAAAATTTGGGTACCAAAATCATTTTCCATCTAAATCTTTTTTATAGGAAACCTGTTTAAAGAGTTCCTATAGGATGACATGTTACTTGGATAGTGGATGTTCAAGGCACATGTCTGGAGATTACTCATGCTTTAAAATTATAATAAATGTTGATTGAGGCTATGCCACCCTTGCTGATAATTATAAGGGAAAGATCACCAGCTTAGGACAAATTGGTAACACTAACTCAATTTTAATTTCTAATTTTTTATTTGTTGATGGATTGAAATACAACTTGTTAAGTATTTATCATTTATGTGATGATGGCTTTAAAGTTATGTTTGAAAATGATTCTTGTAATGTTTTTAATTCTAAAAATGTTTTAGTATTTTCTTCCTTGAGATGCGAAAATGATAATGAGGTTGATTTGAATTGTTTAGATAAACAAAATGTTTCTTACTTAAATTATTTTAATAAAGAATATTGTTTGTGGAACAGAAGATTAGGACACTACAACATTCATTCACATAGAAAATTGACTAGTTAGAACTTAGTTAGAGACCTAAAAAAACAAGAAATCCGATCAGACAATGGTTTTAATCCCTATCAAACGAGAAAGCAACATAATGTTTCTTTTAAATCAATTAAATAAGTTTCAACTTATGAACCTCTAGAGTTGGTTCCCGTGGACTTGTTTCGACCTTCTAGAGGTTCTAGTCTAAATGGGAGGCACTATGTATATGTCTTAGTAGATGAATTTTCTAGATATACTTGGGTATACTTCTTAGCTCACAAAAGTGAAGCATGTTCATACTTTATTAAATACTCCAAGTCTGTAGAGAATCTTAGTGGACTTAAGATTAAGACCTAGAGAAGTGATCATGTCCGTGAGCTTTAAAATCTGGAGTTTTTGTCTTATTTCTCACACAATGTCAATAATCATAAAATTTTTACCCCTAGAACACCTCAACAGAATGGTGTAGTAGAAGGAAGAAATAGAACCCTGAAAGAAATTGAAAAAAAAAATGCTTAATGAGTATGACCTACCTATTTATTTTTGGTAAGAAGCTGTAAATACATCTTGTTATATCATAAATAGAGTCCCGATAATACATGTTCTCAAGAAGACCCCATATAAACTATAAAATAATAAAAAACCATAATTTAGTTACTTCAGAGTCTTTAGTTGTATAGCTTTTATTCTCAATAACATGGATAATCTTGACAAGTTTGCCTCTATAAGTGATGAAGGAATAATTTTAGGATATTATATAACTAGCAATTCCTATTGAGTGTTTAATAAGAAAACCATGTGTGTGGAATAATATGTTCACATAAAATTTGATGAAATTGATCCACAAGAACCAAAGTCATATCTTGAAAATCATTAAGAGGATTTTTCTATTCTGATCCATAATGATAAAATCAATGAACCTGTTTGAAATACTACAGGTTCTAGAAATATTTCAGAAACTTCTCCTAATGAACCCGAACCTAGAGAAGAACCTGAAATTTCTAGTCCTACCTTTATTAGATCAACCAGGATCCTAAAGAATCATCCTTTATATTTTGTTGTTGGTAATCTTGATAGAGGGACACATACTAGAGCTTATCATAGAAATCATGATGAACATCAAGCCTTTTTTCATAGCTTGAACCTAAAAAAATTGATGATGCAATAAATGATGAATTTTTGGTAATGGATATGCAATAAGAACTTAATCAAATTTAATGAAACAATGTCTTGGAATTAGTGGAAAGACCTATGGACATTTATAGGGATTTAAAACTGGTAATAACATTGTATTTTTACCTAACATCACATCTAATAAGTATCTTTTGAATTTTAGAATAACATTATAAGAAAAATAAATATAGAAGGGAAAATAATTTTAGATAATATTTTTTATGAATATTTAATGGATTAAAATAAGAATATATTTAAATTAAGAAATTAGTAGGTTGAATGTGATGATGATTAGTTAAAGAACAATAATTTTTTATTAGGAAATAAATCATTTCATGTCTTGATGTATATAAAGATTGTACAATTCGTGTGATTTATTTAGATTCTTCCAATACATTGAAACTTACTTCAAAAATATCAAATATCTCTCCCATTATTATCATATTATTCTATATGTGTCCACAGTTGTCAATCCTCCATGCAATATTTATTTTATTAAATAGAGTCTAATATCACAGTACAAAAGTTAAAAAGTTTTTCTACTGATTAAAATTAATAGTTAATAACTCATCATTATTATTTCTATAAATATAAAATCATATAGTTAACAAACAATACAACATAATTTTTTTTTCGAATTATCGTTACTGAAATAATATACTACTTTAATGATTTGAGATTAATAAAAAAATATTAAATTTGGTAAAAAATTCGAAATATATCAAAAATTAATATAGTTGTGGTATTCAATAAATCTCAAAATTTTGGTTTCATATTGAAATCATTAATATCTATAAATTCCCAAAATCATACCTGAAAATAGAAAAACATACAGACACTTCATTAACACTTTAAAAAAATTTCAAATCTGATCTTATAATAAAATAATTACTTAGGATCAAATATATCATTATAATATAGAATAATTATTACTAATATATCAAATAGAATAAATGGATAAATTCAATCTGAAACTCTAGGAAATATAATTTTAATATGATATATTTTTCTTTGAATAAATCATACAACAAGGAAATTTATTTGTAATATGAAATAAAAATATTTTTCATTTTCACTAGAGATTCATATGATACTTTTTGAAATCATATGAAAGAAAAAAATATCAAACACTTAAACATATAATTCAATCTAGGTATCATATGATTCACCTCTATTTTTACTAACATATAAGTCATTTGATAAATAATTTATTAGTGGTTTTTTTCCATTTTATTGTATTTTTGGTTGTATGTATGAGACATTCAAGCATGTACAGGAGACATTACACTAGGGAAAGTGTGTTTCTAACTACGTTTGTATGATTTTTTTAGTTGGATATGAATCATTATAAGGAGATAATGTTTCATTGGAAATATAGAAATTATAGAGAAATTTGATTTCTTAAGAATAAAATTATTCATTTTTAAAAATAATGAATGAAAATTACCACAACAATGAAGAAGATCCATAGGTTGTAATGAATAAGAATATCCTTATCCCCAAACGACATTGCAAGGTTGAATTAATTTCTCAATGGGGAGTCAGAGTTGTTCTCTTCACCTCCATCATTAGTGGCCAGGCTATGGCTACTCGAGGATCCACAGAGGGAAATCAAAAAGAAAATCCTTATTTCCAAGTGACATGGCTCGTTAGAAGGAATTTCTGGCATAGTAAATTGTTATATGTTGAAGGATTCATGTTCTTCCTTCTATCATTCCACAACTAGAATTCCTGGTCATAAGATATATAATCTGAAGCATTAATGTTTTTGTTAATATTATGGAATTCAAGAGGAATGGGGGGAACAATCTATGAGACCCCTATTGACTATAGAATCAAGGAAATTTATTTTATCTATTGTGTTCATTATTGAACATAATTTGGATACTTCTTAACATCACATTCTATCATGGAATATGGGATTTTATTACTTCATGCATGGGAACCCAAAGAACTTTCATACCTTGATATGTTGGAAATATGTTCTCAATTTAATGGTGGTTAGTCTAATTTCATAATGTATTATCATCAATGTCTCCTAATACTGGTTTGAGGTGATGCTATAGATTGTTTATTCCAGTAATGAGATGTATAAGAGATCAGAATTGTGGAGTTTTGTGGGTTTCTTTTTAGATTGGCTCTCTTCCATGGTTTATGGGAAAAGACATCAACATGATCGTTGATCATACAAAAATGAAGGGTGGTGTGACATCCATTCTCAATAGTGGGTTGCACGACTATTGAGATTTCATCTCCCCAGAGGGAATTTTTGACATTGGTCTTAAAGGTTATTATTTCACCTTGTCTAATAACTTTATCAAATATATTCTAATATGAAGCCTCCTCGACATGTGTTTCAATAACTTCCAATTCCTTTACGCTTCCGTCAGGACTAATATCTCCTATATGCCTCATTCCTTATTGTATCATTTATCGCTGCATGTGGATCTAGGAAGGGATGTGTTTGGTAACCATGCATTCCATTGATCCACTAACTGGCATAGGGATGTCAACATTATGAAAATGGAGGAAATATCGTGGGGTAGTGAGGAGGCTAGGATGGAATGGAATTGTTTTGTAAAATATATATAAGCATCCTAAGAAGGATATTCTTGAATGGTCGGATAATAGTTCAAATGATAGTTCATGGGTGAAGACCATCCAAGCGGATATTTGGGAGGTGAGAGGATGAGTAGTAGAATGATTGGGATGAGAATAATTTTTTTCCCTTTTACATCAATTTTTATATATATGATATTTTGTTTTCAATTGAGAAGTAATAAAAAATGAGAAATAATGTGAGAAGGGTGAATAATGGATACCACAATAGTATACAATTCCATGCATGTTTGATGGAGTTTTTTAATATGAGGCTAAACATATTTATAGGTAATGGGGTGTAAATGTCATATGTGGATGTTTCTGGCCCCATAGCTTTGGAGCGTTTTTAATACCTCCTAGATGGGGCATCAAAATGAGTTATGGGGATTTCAAAAAGGAGGCAGATGAAATCCTTGAATGTGTCCCATTGACAATATAAAATTCTGATAATTATGAGATGTCAGCTTTGACTAATGGGGAGGAGATCTAGGTCTCAGTGTTTTCTATACCCCATGGTAGTTCCCCTAGCCCAGATGGATTTCCTAGAGAATTTTTTATTATGCCATGAGATGTTATAGGAGGACAGGTTGTGGAGGCTAATCAATGTTTCTTCATTGGTGGTGCCATCATTATTTCTATGAGTGCTTCTACGTGGTCCTCATCCCAAAGGTCAAGGATCCATCCTCACTTGGATAGTATAAAAACATATTCATTTTAAATGTGTCTAATAAAATAATGGTGATCCTTCTTAATGTTTTTTAGGAGATATTATTCTGAGGATTATGTATGGTATGCATCACATATTTTTCAAGGGTCGATGTATCGAGGGGGTGGTCACAATTTCTAGGGATCATGTGAGTAATATGAATAAGAGGGTTGTTTTCAATAATGTTATTTTTTAATTAGACTTGGATAAGTATTATGAAATGGTTGAATGGATCATCATCATTTGGGTGATGCATATGATTGGGTTTCCAGAATGGGTCTATGACTTCTGATTTCCTCGCAACTCATCTCCATGTTTCTCAATTTCTTATAGGGGGAGTGTTATGGATTCATAAAATCTATGTTGGGTGTTGGATAGAGAATATTTCTATCCCTATGTCTCTTCATTTTGGTGCAGGATACCTTATCACAGAATATTCATAGTGGCTTAATGAATTGTAGGTTGTCTCATTACATGGGGAAGAAGGGGAGGGTAGGAATATAACACCGGATGTTTTTGTATGATTTTCTAATATTTAAAAATGCTATATAGAGATCCTTGATTAGTCTCATGGAAATCCCCTTTATGTATAGTCATATAAGTGGGAAGATTATTAACTCAAGGAAGATCCGTGGTTTTGTTTCTAAGAAGTGTTTAGGAAGGCATTGTAGGAGAATTCAAGATATCCTATGTTTCCGAACAATATAACTTCTTTTGGGTTATCGTGGGGTTTTTCTATATCCAGGGAATATTAAAAATATATTCTTATAAGAAATCAAAAAATAGTTATTGGTGTGGATTTTGAACTGGAATAATATGTTTCTATATTTCGGGGGATGAGATACGCTGATAAATAGAGAACATACATCCATTCTAATGCATGCCTTCTCTATCATCAGGCCACCTAAGGGAACTATAACGGGGATAGATAGGGTTATGATGGCCTTCCAATGGGACACCAAATTTTCGGGACGATGTCATTGGTCTTCCTGTACATGTATTAAAATTCTAGTATAGGAGTGTTTCATGGGTTTATGTGACATTGCAGAAAGAATGAACGACATGCAAGAGTTGCTCGATTAGTAAATCATTGTAGGAAGCTCGATGGGGGATTTTTTATTTAATGAGAGGTATGGGGGATAACTTTAATATGGATATGGAAGAATAATATGTTCTACTACCTTGTATGGGTACATGTTTTATCATTTTGAGGACCTTCCGAAATCAGCTTGGTGGATCATTCGAATAGGGGACGTCAGCTTCTGGAAGGATTACTAGGTGGGGGAGAGACTTTTTTTCATACGATGCTCTACTATTTATATTTTCTTAAAAGATGCATGTAATAATCATGTTCTCATTTATTCAACTCCCAATGGGGAGAAAAGAGTGGTTTACGATATTATTTTCATGATTGATAAGGCGAATAGATGATGTTAAACAAGTTCATGCTAGGGCAGGTTCTCCATCTAGGAATTTAAAAAAATGAGACATGCGAAGAGTGCTGCCGATGAATGGTATAAAATTTCTCAATGTTATGAAAGTTATATGAAAAATAAAATTCAAATTTGGCACATAAAAAAATCCTCACCCATAAACGAGAACATTCTAGGTAGTGGTATCCGATTGGCTTCATGATTCATCTATTGTGTGATCCCGAGGAGGGAATTTATTGAAAATATTTTTACGTAAAGTGTTGGGAAGGCTGTGATTTGGTCTCTCATTTATCAATGGACAAAATTTGGTAATCAGTTATCCAATTATCAAGGCCTCAAGTCCTCATGGCTTCCATGTGTGGGGAGTAGCAGAATGGAATTCAATGTTCGGGCCATCATCTTTGCTTCTATCTGTCAGACTATCTCGGAGACAAGGAATCAACTTCTTCTAGGTGACCAATGTTCTATATCCTTTCTTCATATTCGGGTTAGATACATAATATATTATCTGAATTTCATGATGAATGGGGGAAATCATCTTCTTTCAATTTCCATATTCTTAATATACCCACCATGAATGATAGTTCAGCAAGAAGATGGGTCATTTGGATTCCTTGTATCTACTTGTAAAATCCTAACGTGGATGGCACCATCAATAATGGACTCATGAGAGGTGGAGGCGTCCAAATTGACTCATTTGGATCAGATCTGATGGATTTTATCATGATTTATAGTCTTGGTTGTTCCCTTTGGGTGACGACACGAGCACTGCATAGTGGTTTCCAAGTTTGTATGGAGAACATCTTTCTAGTGACTTAAGTGGATTCGAACTCAGAAGTCTTGATAAATCTGGTTCAAGGGTGGTACAAGACGCCATGGGACCAGACATACATTATCAGATGATTCACAATTGATGATTTATTTGGTATTAACATGCATCATAGTTGGAAGGAGAAAAATTTTGTTGTGGATGTTCTTTCTAGATTCAAACAAACTTGATTGGGACTTGTCAATTTTTATGGTGTGGGGTCACTCCCAATAGAGTGTAAGGCCTTTTAATAGGGGAACTCTCTTACGCTACACTAAATCTACCCTTCATGAGTATTACTTATAATTGAGGGGATTCCAGTATTTTCTCTAATAGTAATAAATAATTACATTCATGCATAAAAAAATTGTGTTCGAATGAATAATTATATATATTATTATTTTTCTCAACCATGTAGTGAATTTTTTTTGTTGTTTTTATTACTCATTTTAGATAGAATGAAATGTGGAATTTGTAAGTATTTTAGGAATTATTAATTATTAAACCTTCTTAGACTACAGTGAAAAGGATTCTATTTAATAAATATAATTCCCAAAATTGGATCCTGGAACCTGATATTCTATGATGGAAGACTACATGAAAAAATTGAATTTATTAATGAGATGGTTGAAGATAACCATTTCCAATAATGGTATCCTTTGAGTGTTATAATTTATATTTACTATGTTAATAATTATTTATTATCATGTGATATAGAGTATATCTATGAGGATTTTATATATTAGATGTGAATTCACATTTAAATTTCAATATTATATGAAATGATAAAAATTTTGGGATTATAGATTACAAAAAAAACTATGTCTTCTTATCCAATGAAAAATATAATAAATCATTATTAAATAAATTTGGTAAATAAGATTATAATGATGACTTAACACCCATATTAGTTAGAACTACATTCATAAAGAATGATGTAGGAAACTTTTTGAATTAAAGATTAATTCACGAGAGTCCGCAGAAATATGATTTATTTAACATCACCAAGGATCATAATATAATATATAGTTAGTCATTATACAATATATAAATGTTATCTTATGGAGACTCATATCATTTTAGAAAAAAATTATCTGATATTTCCATGGAACATTGATTTTTGGTCTTTTTTATGGAATATATGTAGAATGAAATCTAAAATATTTCACACATAGAGATTGGGAAGGATATTTAAATATTAAGAAATATACATTTGGTGAGACATTATTTTTAAGTTAATGTTTCTTAGTTATATATATAATGAATGAAAATTTACTTACATTTAGACAAAATATTGTTGAAAATATTTTGGTAATCGATTCTTGTTCATTAATTTTATTGATGAATTTGTATTTAGAAGATCATAAGGTAGAAGTTGATAATACATTATAAATTTAATGTTAAAATAAGATTTTAATTTTTAAATTATATAATATTTTTTAGTATTAATGAAAAAATCCAATTTATATGAGTTATAAAATCCTTAAAAAATTGTAAATGTATATTCTCAAGAAGAATACATTTTTATAAATGATCAAACTGTTGATGTGTTTAAAAATTATATTATAAGATACATATTTAATGAATTAATTGTGAAAATACATTCTCACAATTTTCCACAAACTATATGATGTGTGGGAAGAACTATCAGTATACAATCTATTTTTTTTGTCAACGAGGATAATAAAAAAATTATTTATTTATCTATTGTAAATTTAAATTTTTTTATTGTAAATATGTTTGAGAAAAATGTATATGATATCATGAATTTAGGGATATATTATTTAATTCACATGGAATATCTTATTTATGTTAACAACTGATAGAATTTCGAAAAATACATTTTCATCTCTAGATGTATGGTGTTAGGAAACTTTATATATAAAATCAAATATTGGAAGATTTTTTTATAGATATTATTCAATTTAATGTGGTCTTTAATGCTTGTAAGAAATCAAATGGGAGATATTGAATAAAAAAAAATTTATTAAAAGGGTTATTTATTTCAACCGTCTTTGAGAATTATTTGAATATTTTGAGAATATTATTGAGATGATTAATGAAACACTAAGAAGAAATGAATACATTATGATATGTTTTTCACATAATCTGGAATTCTATTTTTAATGATAAAATTATTAAAATCCCATAGTACCTATGATATTTTTTTATGTCAAGTCAAAACGTCAAAAAGTCGTGGCTGATAATAATATATTTTTTAAACAATATATATAGTTATAAGTTTGAGTTAATAACATATAAATGGTTAGTAATGTGTATGATATTTATAACCATGTTTAAACATCTATTTATAGAGGATTAATAAATGAATCCAAATCCACCATCATAAGTACATATATAAAAAAAAATTGGACAGTAAATAAGAAATTTAGAATCATATATATGATATTCTTTCCATATTGAGAGGAAATTCAGCCAGATCCATCATCATATGTACCATTGTATGATATTTATGTTTAACATGTTAGAAGATTAGAAAAAATGTATCAAAAGATCATCCCATAAGTGATAAAAGTTGTATCATTTTGTCATATTAATTAAATATATAATATGTTTTTAGAGGAAATGAATGATTCTATATATTATGGGTATGAAACAATAGTTATATAATTTTGACAAAAATGAATAATTAATTAATGATTTTTTAATCATATATATGATTTTGATACGTTATTATCATTTGAAAAAAAATATATTATTGATTATGTTATAATTAAAACAATGTATTAATAATTTTTTTGTGTGATTGAAGATTGCATGACACAACATAAGGATTCATATTTTTATTCTCAAAATTAAAATTGATTACATAAGGAATTTAGTGAGAATTTCAATGTGGAGAACACTACTTAAAAATTTTATAATTATCAAATGAAACTATTCTATAATAACATATAATAATATTCTTTATGTGTTTATCACGTATCTCATCTAATGAGATATGTTTTTAATGGTTATTTGTGGGATTTGAGAGGATGATCATGTGGTACACACACACAGGGATAACTAAATGAAGAAAAACATGAAGGAACATATTGTACAGATTAATTTAAGGAATACTATAGAATGTCATATCATTATAAATTTCCTAAATAAAATTACAATAAAAATATTAAAAAAATATCAATGTAAGTGTGTTATATTATAAATAATTGACCTTGTGAGAATGAAAATACTATGAGTGTAATAAATTTAGACAAAATAGGGATTTAAGTCAACTGTTCAGTAATGGGAAAATAATTATTATAACATAAGAATTCAATGGTTCGATAGTGAGAAATAAATGATAAAATTTAAATTCGATTTGAGGAAGGATAATGAGACAAATTTGAAAATTGATTATGAGAGTTTGAATAACCTGAAGAGGTCAATATATTCAATTGTTTTATTAAATTTATAGAAATATCCTTAACAATTACTGAAGAATATGGTTTTCATTTTTATTTTTTGTATTTTTACTAATATTATTATAATTATATAGAGTGAATAAAAATAAAAAAGTATAATTTTTTAGCAACACTAAAATTAAATATGATGGTAATTCCCTAAATACATGAAATTGTGGATTAGTAATAATGTCAAATCTAACAATTAGTATCATCCCAATCACAGAAAGGGTTATGTTTCTACATTGGGATCAATATATATGAAAAACAATTATTTATTATCCTTTTTAAGATTTGTTTGATTTTATTATGAAAAAGAGTTATATTATTATTGGATGGATCATAAATAATTATACTGGATTATTTTAAATGAAAATTATTTAAAATAAATCACTATTTATCCATCTTCACATGTTTAGTTATGAAACCCATTCCTGGGGAACATAATTATCAATCATTTTATCACATTTCATATAAAAGACATTATACCCATCCCAATATATCTCTCACTTATCTGTTTTGAGGTGAAACATCTCTCTAAATATCTCATTCAAATATAATATTTATCTCATCCTAGAGAAATGAATGAGTGTTGGTAGATAAAAAATATTTTATTTAATTCTCAACATATATCTTATGGAGAGAAGGTAAATTCATCAACAATAAAATGTTATCCAATGTTTGGGGTGACTGTATAAGATTCTATCATAATTTTTCATCGGAATTGATATAAATATGTTTGTAACTATATGAAACCCCTGAATACCCAATATTCACCTCAATCTCAACAATAAAATCGTTATTCCAATCGAAATAGTCATCACACATAAAAATCCAATAACTAAATAACAAAAAAATTAATCCCATTTCTAAAACCTATAGCATGTGAAAAAAGAAATAATAATAGATATATATTTTTATTGAATTATGCAACCAGAATCATCATCAAAAATAAGATATTATATTTTCCACTATAATCCATTTCTGAAACATCATAGGAAACATAAGGTACTTCATTATGCTCCCAATACCTTCTAGGATACCTAAATCTATATCATAAATATTCAACTACTATATATGTTAATGTTCAATCCACTACCCCTCTTTCAATATAAATTCACTATATAACATTAATTATTTACATTTATCCCCTTTATTGGGAAGTTTTATTTAGCGGGTAATAAATATTCGATAGTTATATGCCGTCACATCATCCCCACCTATATATTTCAACACTAATAACCATTACATTCTCTTGAACATAACTTATTTTTATTAATTAATTAATGAATCTAAATTGAAGAAATAATAAAAAGTAACACATTATTATAATTAAACTAAATCTATAGAGTTCCATCCTTGTAAACACATTGTATATGACCTCCAAATACCATTAACATAAATTTCGTATTAAATTATAATGTTAAAAAGAACCTTAATAATTTATCATATGATGGATCCATGATTATCCTAATTTTTTTATCCTTCAATCACTTTTGATATCAAACATATCCACCTTTATTTATCCATTGCATAAAATTATTTCTTTCAAAATGAATTTTTTGGTCCCTTTCAATTTTATTGACACCTCATAGAATAATTTTACACAAATTTTATCAAATTCATCACCTTTTAGGGAAAAACTAATCAAAATGGATGCATCACCAACACAGGGAATTCATTATTCCTATATGGTAAATTTAATCAATAACATGATAAATAAAACCCTCTAATATTGTATTAAAAAAACACATTAAATAGAATACTATTACTACTACAAGATTTTATATTATTCTTAGAGAATAATTATTAATTGTGTTTACAAATTGTTATATACCTTCACCAGTATTCATCACCTTTTACACTAAATTACTCATAATAAACAATGACTATTAACATCCCAACGAATTTTAGATAAATTAAACAATTAATATTAAATAAAAATAATTTTACACAAATAATTAATCAATTCCACTTAATTAATCTATAAAAAGTATTAAAATAATCCTGAATATGGTTTTCTTGAATCTGATTTATCAATAGGTTTCCCGCATTATTTTTGATATTTAATTTCACCTTCTCTCATTCTCGAATTTGTGCCTTACTGATTTTTTAAATTTGAAGGTGTCATGGAACACCCCTCCTAGTAATTTAATAGTTCTGTATTAAAACAATTTATTCTTCAATAAATTAAGATGAATGGTGGTTTTGAAAACAATGATAAAATAATATATTATTATAGGGTTTGACATTGAAAATTAACATGTAATATGTTTTATCATGTTGAAGTTTGACCCAAAATTATTATATAATAAATTTTTGAGTTTTATTTTTTTTACCTATTATGTAATTTCTGAGTTTCTATATGCGATTCAAGTTGAATCTGGGAGTGACTAGGTGTTTCGAGACCCTATAGGCATGTTAGAGTTTTAGTTATATTTTGGGAATCTAATATTGGGATTTAGAATATCATTATGTTTGTGTTGATACTTTTTTTTAAAAATTTATGGAATTTTTATAGAATGTCTACAGGTGCTAAGAAACATTTTGGGATGTTTTTAGGTGGGTTTGGGTTATTTTTTAAGATGTTTTAAGTTTATAAAAAATTGAAAAGATATTTTACATGAGGTCCATCATATGTAGGTGTAACTATATCATTTTAAAAATCATCAAAACCACAATATTAAAAACAGAAGAACTAAAAATTTACTCTAACATACAGGTACCATCATATCTATGATTCATTCCCTCATTCATAAATTTAATAAGGTGTGGAATGTATATGTGTACAATGATACATATATGGAACACTAGGTTACCATATGATGAATAATAATAAATGTGATGATATGTAAAGGTTTATCTATAACAATAGATATACATAAGGGAAACTAATATAATACATTAAGGCAACCTGATATTTAAGGGTCCTCCAATTTTATAAAAAATGGTAAATTTTTGGAAGACCCTGTGATTCATAAAGGAAAATATTGTAATATGTAACTGTAACCATTAATATTTGGTGATAAATAAATTTTAAAAATTTTCTATGTTTGGAAATATATGGTACATTCTAGTGATACAAAAGGGTCATAATTTATTGATATTTTTCAAAGATCCAAAGTCGTTACTATAAAAAATAATGGTAATTACATTCCATGTATTTTTCAAAAAAATTGAAATTCCATTGAATAAAAAGGTCGAAACATACGTATGGGTACCCCCATATTTGTTAATCAACATGAATGAGATATATTATTATGTATAAGTAATCTTATATGTTAGGTTCCACCTTTTACAAAATTGGTTAATTATGGAGCCTATCGATATGTAAGTGTCCTCTAATGTCGATAAACAAGAGTCCAAATGATTTTAATATTCATTTTGATGAAATTGTGCAATATTATTTTTAAAAATGAATAATAAATTATTTTAAAGGTTTACAAAAGGGAAATTATTACATTTTGAATGGAGACAAAATGAGTATTCTCAAATTAGCATATCTATCATTATTCCACCAATTAGTAGTTATCTTATCTTATTAATTTATATTCATTATAAAATATATTATAGGAAGTGTTAGTTAGTAAGTCCTTCTATAATTCAACACTAATTGCATTATTTCTCATTTTATTCTTATATTTATATTAGTTATGCCCATTTATGTGAATTTAGTAAAACCATGAGATTTTAAGAGAAGATAAAAATATTTAATTGATTAATGGGAATGAATGACCGATTTTATCTTTTGATTCATTGAATATTCAATTTATCATATGATACTCTAAACAAAAAGTTACTTCAATATATTCTGTTACATAGATGACCATGTATTACCGAACAAAAATATTACATTAGTATTATTATTTAACATTATAATTAACACCAATCCCTAAGAATGGAAGAAATTGATATTTCTAAATGAATTACTAAAAAAATGTTTCAAAAAAGTATATATTATTAATTCATTTTCCAAATAAATTATAATTAAAAAATAACTCCCATTTTAAAATAAAAGGAAATCATTTTCAAAGAAATTATTTAAATTCCCATACATGTTTTGTATACTAATTAAATATTATATAACTATTTTTTTTATTATATTACTGAAATTTATATATAATATATTAAAAATAATTTTTATAATTATTCATACTTTTTTCTATAAAATAGATAAAAATAATTTTAATTCTCTACTTTAAAAACAAATTTTTCTATGAAACAATTTTGTCGTCTTTTTATGGTGCACTTTTATTAAAACTATTTTTTTAAAAAATATACTTTTAATCTAAAATGTAAATTATATTTTTTGAAATATAAATTATAAAAGTTAACTGATGGTGATTTTTTTTGTGACTATTTAGAAAAGATTCACTTTTAAATGAATAGTGAAATATTGTGAATTTTTATTCAAAACTGACTTTTCATTTAAACTATTTATATTGTTATGTTATATTTCATATTGGTTTTAAACTAAATTTTTTTATACTTTATATAAATTAATAAAATTTATGTATTTTTACCCTTTATCCAATTTTATTTTTAAGTAAAAACGTGGTAAAATATTAAACATTTTAACATAAAAAACATGCTTTCTCCTAACACCATTTATATTTTTTTAAATTAAATTATGAAACTTTGGTTTATTTATTTTGAAAAATGTATTCCATATTTGGGATCAAAATAATTTATATTATCTAATAAGTTCAACATATTAATTTCCCAATGTGATTAGTGAAAACAATTAAAATTATGTTCCATAATGAATGGAGAAATGATTTTAGTTTGTGGTTAAAAATTATATATAAGGTGAAAAATGACTCAAATCCTTTATAAAACCCATTTTATTAAACTCTTTCGACCCTTTAGAACATAGGTTATAAATTTATGCGTTTTTTAGAAACATTATTGTTAAACTATATCATCTAATAAATTAAATAATGAAAATGACAAAAACATTTTACCATTATTTATTTAAATATTTGGGTGTAGGAAACAACTCCACTAGTTAGGTAATAAATATTATATTGGATGATAAGGGAGTTATTAATATCATAATAATTAATTTTTAATTTTTAGATACGATAAAATATCATTAAAATCATAAGATACTCCAACACATGGAGTATTTAGCTAATAATAAAATAAAGTAAATGATAATATGAATATTAAAAATGAGATAAATATAATTACTTTTTATGTTATGTTATTTTTTAGATGAATATATAATGATACATTTCATTTAACTTAATATATTTTATTTTCATTATTGTATTTATATTTATTTATATTAAAATTATATAAATAATTTAAAATTCTCATTAATATTAATTTATAGTAAACAATATTTTAATAAATGTTTTAAATTTACTAAAAATATAACATTCTATAAGGTTATTTTTATATGTTAAAAAATATAAAATATAGTCCTTTAATGGTATAATCGATATATTATAATCAACATTTGGAACCCTAAATAATGAAAATATTATTTTGACGATTAGGGTTAAAGTATTGTTTATGGCATGTTATATATGCTTATTTTAAAATTAATTTCCAAAAATCATGGTATATTTATTTTATAATTTTGATTTAATATTTAAAATTGGTGCGTATAAGTTTTTTATCAATTCTATAATTAAATTTTTTATACTGGATTAATTACATAGGTAATAAAAAACCAGTTACCTTAATGAAACCCCAAAATGGAAAAAATAATGGGTCTTAGGAGTTATGGAACATAATGTAAAAACAAATTTGTATTTTATGTAGTGGAAGATTTTCAAAGAAAAATAATACCAAAATTCCATCATTATTTAATTTTTGAGGCACACAAGGTAAGGTATACCGCCAAATAGTAAATAATTTTGGGTATTTACTAGAATACAACTCATCCTAAACAACAAAAGGAACTAACTATTTTCACTTACTCACAAATGTTGAACCATTTTTCGAATAAAAAACCCTAGAATAACTTCATATAATACCACACCTTATTATCGAATCATTACATTTTGTAGAAAACAAATAAATAAAGGAATTTAATAAAAACAATTGAAGATACCAGAAAAGAGCTAATGAAATTCATCATGATTTTTTTTCTCTTCTTTATCTAACTCCATATTTCATTATTATAACATTATTATATTAAATATCAGTATCATCAATAGACATATAGGTTCTTATGTTATTATTTTGACCAAAAAACTCATAAACATCTATTAAATGGGTTATAAAATCATCCATCATGTGTTCGGAGGACTATGCCAGGTGAAATAATGTCATTCGTTTCCCCATTACCACCTCTCTTAGTTGGGTATAACGATATACATATTATTCATATATGATATATATTATTTTCATGGTGAAATTATTAGTCTTTAATTATTATATCACACATACCTTTATTGTTTCAAATTTTTAGGGATGCGACAACAATGTTTGGGAGTATGGAAGAATACTACTTCATGATGAAAAGTTATTAATTCACATATAATATAGAATGTATTAAGTATGTGTTAGAAAAATATTATATATATATAATAAATATTATAATTAAGTTATAATATATATATGTATATATATCATTTACTTTTTTTCATTCAAAATGACATGAAAATAGGAACATCATGTATTTATACGTATGACCTAAAGTCTTCAAGAACATCATATTTCATTTTGTATCCTTAAATTTTATAGATTAATATAAATATATATTTTATGAATATATATGATATTTATATCATTTTTTTTCATTATATAAATTATGAAATAATTAATTATGTTATGATGCAAAGAATTTCATGTCAAAGCCTATACGAAAAAACATAGCCGTTATTACAAGAAACATAACATTTACCCGGAATTATTTATCAATGGGTAATAAAATGACATAATAAAATATGTTATGATAATAAAATTTTAATATTTTCCTATAATTAGATAAAAAAATGTTTAAAACCACTATACTTGAGGTTCATGAATGTTTGACCAAATGGAAGGATGGGTTAAGGGTTTTTCTCATCTCACATTAATTTCTGTGAGATATATCTGGTATACAAAACATATATTTTTTTGATGTACATAATCCCCATGAATTTATTTTAGAATTAATATAATTAAATTTATGGTGATTTAAATATCCAATTTATAATTTTTATTTCATGGGGTTTATGGTTTCAATGTTTCAAAGGGGTAAGATATTGTGGTATAAATATTTATTCTTTGAGATGTTTGTTATTTTATACATAAATTATTTTTTATGAGGATTATATTATGAAAATTTAATTTAAATATCATTTGTATAATTATTTTCCCGTTATTATATGTTTCTTTTAAAGATATTGTTTCTTATAGGTCTTAATTCCAATTTACAAATGTGGTAATTATTTTATGTCATAGTCTCATAGTTTACTGATATTGTGTATGATTATTTGAACGATGTTGAAATCATATAATTCCAATGAATTATAATATCATCTTGTTTTACAATATATTTTCATTTAAATGAACATTTTCACCCTTTTCAAATTATAATGTTTCAGAATATTTTTGTTACGAAAGTCCAACTTCCTTTCTCTCTTTGGTCAGAAATATGTGTTTTTAGAAATGAATATTTTCTAAAATTATTTTCCAAAATTAATTATAAACTATTTCTAAAATACAACAGAATATTTTACTAATTAAATACTTTAAATTATTTTTAAAATATTTTATTATAAAAAATACAAGTTTTTTTAAAAAATTCATGTTTTACAAAGTAGTTTTTGTAATGAATAAGGTATTTTTAAAAAAATTTATTAATGAAATTTTAAGGTTATTTAAATTCATCATGACCAAAAAATCATATTTTTTACATATTGTCCAATGGGTATATTCTGTAATAATAAAATCCTCATTCTTTCGAAGTATGAATTAAAATTTTTTCGAAGAGATTGTTATATGACCCATTTATTTTTGAGGGGAGAACAATTTTTCAATGATATTTTTATGGTACCCATTACATTTATATGGTTTACAATATTTAAATGAAGTTTCTGGGGAAATTTAATCTTATCTATTGGATAACCAAGTTTCAAATAGATTTTTAATGGACATTTTTATTTTAAACGTGTAAATCATGTTCAAATAGATTGTTATGGAACCTCTTTTTTTATTTCAGTTTTGAAAATTTCTAAATGATGAATTATTATTTATATGAGTTTTATAATGAATGAGTGTTATTTATTATGTCATACATGGTAATTATAAATGATAAATTTGTTTGGATATATAGTACATTGTAATCCCATTTAAACTAATCATGGGGAGGAACAAATATCACTGGGTAATCTGATTAAAACCAAACATGGGGTGGCCCAGATAGTTCCTTGTAAGATCATTATAGCTTATATTGGGGTGGACTAGGTAGCAATGGGTAAGCCCGTAATGTAATAAGCTATTGGATCACCAAGATAGAGTTCATATTTATTGAGAAATAGTTTTGTTCACAAGATAATTATATTTGTATTTTTTAATGATTATTCAAATTTTGAAGTATTCTATAAGAATTTTTCAAGGGATCAATATGGGTTATATGAGTAGATTTTCCAATAAACCAATAGGTTTTATTTATTACTTATATGGTATTTTGGGTTTTAGTTTGATCAGGGTTGATATCTTATATAAAAATACTATTGATTCAAATTTTCATTTACTTTTTTATTACCATATTCCATATTTACTTATTTAATGACCTAGGAATTGATGGGTGTAAATATTTGTATGCATTAATCATTCACTATGATTATGTCATCTTACCCTTATAATATTTTTCTACTAATTGATGAAATTCATTTATTTGTGTTTATGTTGTCATTAACGGGGATTTGATCTCGCCCATATTTTTTTCTTTTTCCACAAATTATAAAGAATGGGGTTGAGTAAGTTATATCTGTAAGATATATTTATATAGATAATGAAGATGTATTAATGTGAAAACTAAATTTTGGATAGGCGGTAGAAATTATCATTTAAGTCATGTAAATTGTTTATGAATTTTTTTTCCTAATACTCTAAAACTCTAAAAAAAGGTACATGATGTGTTTAGTGATACAATGTTTATATTGATGTAGTATAGTTAAGGTGAATAAAATTGAGTCTCAATTAGAATCATTAAATATATAAATGTAAAAATTATGATTTCATCATAGTATATAGGAGTATGGGTTATCGAATGTTATAATTGACATCAAAGGTTGGTTTATATAAATCTAGAGAATATGCTGTTGTAATGTGAGGTTATCTTAAGATTTATGGACACCATCATAGGTCTATAAGATAATGGATGATCATATGTTCAATGTATTAGACACCTCATATGAGAGTTTTATATTTTAATTTATATGATGATGACATGGATTATTTGTATATTCTTTGGGTTGAGTTCTTTGTGATTCTTAATATCCTAAGGATGTGTAATTTTTGGTGGATTGTTTTATTTAAATAAAAAAGAGAAAACATGAAGGCCAGGTGAAAACCTAACATATCTGGAAAGGTCACGAGGCATGAAACCACAACTAAATAGTGGAAAGGGTGATGTGCCTACCATAGGCCTATGTGATATCTAGATTATTTTGAAAATTCTATAGGTTGAATTTTTTTAATTCTGAGTAATGTTGTATTTTATATAAGGAATAATAGTTTATTTATATTATTTGAATATGATCAATTCTTATTATTCATCAAGTATCATACTTATCCAGGAATTGATTTCTGAATTTTTTGGATTGTTTTATTAGGAACAATTTAGATTCAATGTTGGATATTATTTTTGAATTTTAATGATTAGTGTATAAACTAATGGTCATTATTTATAGGAAATATCATACTAGGTTCAAAATAATTGTTTTGGCTAATATCTAAGGACATGTGGAATATTTTGACAACAATGTTTATGAATATGTTGGGACAAAAAGTTTATTTTAATGTATGAGGAATTAAAAATTCATATTGAATAATATGAATTTAGAGAAAAAGATGATATTGTAATCGAAATTGAATATTGGATGAAATTATAATCATCAAATAAGTTTATTTCTAAATTCAGTTATTCTAGATAGTAAACAAATTCCATAAATCGTAAGAAATAATGCTTAAAACAAATTGTTATCATGTTAACATCATCCTCAATGATATAAATTACCATTTTCATTCCTATTTGTTTTATTTTTTTCGCAGTTATCTTTGTCTTATATATTCAAATTATAATCATTGTTCCTCTCAATCACTCTATAACCTTATTTGGGATTTTTTTGTTCCATGCTCATATCATCACATTCCACCAAATATCTCTAAAAGAGTGACCTAGATATGTGTTGTTACAGAATTCCGTTATACATATTATTAACATTTAATGAGAATTTTCTATTGACCCTTTTTTAAAATTAGGTTTACCAAAATACATATTCAGGTGTTAAAATATTTATCATTGAGATAAACTAAAAATTGGGATGTTGCAATTTATTAAAATGTGGAGTATGTGACAACTTGATTTTTTTAATTAAAAATAATACATTCAATAGAATAGAGGGAATGAAATAACAAATTTTTCATAAATTATATAAAACCCCTAGTTTATATTAGGACACATATAACAGTGACTTTCTTAAATATTTTTTATTGCAGCAAGATAGAGTTTTACCAAACAGTAAAAATAATAATAATATTATTAAACATGATAGTTATCACCAATCTATTGAAATTGTGGGTATATATAGTATTAAATTAATTATTAAAATATATATGTAACATTTATAAATACAAAATATTCATTAAATCCCCATTAATTAGAAATTAAAATAAACACCATCTGGAAAAAGTAAATATTTTTCTTAAAAATGTATTTAATTATGAAAAAGTTTGTTTTATTCCAATAAAATAAAAAAACTCTTATTGTATTATTTTAATGGAATTTATATTTAATATATTCTATATTTGGTTTAAAATGAGTCATATGGGTTTTCTATACAATAGAAAAATATAAATCAAATTTTATGTTTAAAATTTTGATTTCTCTACAAAGGATCTCTGTCACCTTTTTATGGTGCTCTTATTTTAAATTATATTTCGGACAATTTTATATTATTTATATGAAAAAATAATTTAATTTTTGAAAAAATATTTCTAAAATTATCTTATGGTGAATTTTTGGGATTTTTTAACTAATCATTTTTTATGAATAATGAAATATAATAAGTTTTAATTAAAGAAATCCTTATTGTTTAAAAAATATTAAATGATAAATTATATGTGGAATTTATTTTTTAAAAAATTAATTAATATTTTTATAAATTGATCCCATTTTGTACAATCTATCATTTTTAATATATAATTTATATATAAAAACAATCTACACTTTTAAACATTTTTACTTAAAATACTAGCTTTCTCAACTTGTCTGTGGGACTAATATTTCAATATATTATTCCACTTATGTGAATTCAATTTAGAAAAATGGATTCCATATACTGAATCATCATTTTTTATAAAATCAAACAAATTTGAATTCGTTTTTAATAACAATGATTTGTGAAAATCATTACAATTATGTTGATCAATTAAGGTGAAATGTTGTTTAATTTGTCTTTAAACATAGTTTATATGGTAAAAATTGTTCTGACACAACTCCATCATGAATTTTATAGACAGATTCAGATCCTTATGACTTAAATATCAAACATTAAAAATTTTTGGACACATGAACCAGAAAGTGACAAATATAATATTGTAAATAAAAACAACAACAAAATGTACCTTTATAACATTAAAATTTAGTAATGATTTTGGGGTACCTAAAACTAAATAATATCTATTATAAATATTTTTATGGATGATTAATGAGTTATTTTTATCATATAAATTTTTATTTAAATTTTATGTTGTTTTATAATTACATTAAATTCTTACGAAATGAAGAAACATTGATTAATTATCTAATAATGAAATAAAATTACTGATACTAAAAATGTTAAAAGTTAGGTAAATTGATTTACTTTTTGGGTTAAATTGTTTTTTTAGATGAATATATAATTACAAAATACTGTGAGCCAAATATATTTTAATTCGATTATTTTCTTCTTCTATGTAATTGAAATTAAATAAATAAAGACGAAATTAAAATTAATGATATTTTATGAAATGATTTAAAATTAATAAAAAATCCTATATTCTGTATGTTGATTTATTATATTTTAATAAATATCAAATATGTTTCAAAAAATGGACCAATTTATATTTTACAAAGAATATACTGACCCATAAATAATAAAAACATCATTGGAAATGTTTGGGTTAAATGAGTGTTTTTTTTTCATTAAATGTGCTTCTACTAAAATAAATTTTAAACCCAATTGGATTTTATTTTAAATTTGGATTTTATATTTAAATTAATTGATTTTAAATATTTAAATGAAACCCAAAAATTAAAAAATATAAATAAGCATTGGAGTAATTGAAGTAAATTTTTAAAAAATATTTATATTCATTGGCGAAAGTGTCGGATAAAAAAATAATCTAAAACCACCATTATAATTATATTCTGTTATCATATGAGGTAAGGGATACCTCCCAATAGATAATACATTCAAATAATTAGAAGAATTTCACTCCTCCTCAACTATAAATAGGCACCCACTCTCCAAAATCCATCACACCACTCAAGACATTGCGTATAAAAGACATGTTCTTCATTAAATAGTAATTATTGATTTATTACATAAAATAACACATAATACATAAAAATATATTGATATTTCTAGAGTCTTGGTGTAATTGGAACATTACATAACAACATTAAACATGGAATATATCATCCTTATTGAAAACTTCTTTTACATGGTCATACATAATACTACACTATATAACCCGGTGACATACATAAGAAATGTATGAGCCATAAAGAGTGGTAATAGAATAAAAATGAAATATATTAATACATTTTAGAATGTATGGATATGAATGTGGGGTAAAACTAACATGATTAATAAATCATGACATATCGGGATTATCACAACACTATAAATGTGGAAACAACTTAAAACTCTACATGATAAACATATGTCAAGGAAAACCTCAAATAAATCATGATGGAAAATTTTCCATAATTTAATCATGTTCAGTCTCTTTCCCAAAATGACATCTCATTATGCTAAACATTACCCTATGCATTGTTTTTCAATATTATTTTTTTCACCCCTATCACATTCATTTCATGATCAGGCTTATATGTGTCCCATAGATCAGACAACATAAAATCATAAATAATCAATTTTTATTCCATGCTAAAGATGTTTGAAATTAATACATGTAAGACATAATTAAAATAATAACAAGTGATTAAATTTCACCACCATTGATAGGAAATGGGAATGTTATTCATTACACATTATTTATGGCATAGAAAATGACGGTGAAATTTTGGCAGCATAATGACATCACATAATAATTCAAAAAATATGTAGACGAGAGCAATATAGGAATCAGATAATTTGGAAAATAAGTAGTTATCAATAAGAACATTAAAAGAAATATACCAACATTATTTATCTGAAATATAATTCATAAGATAATAATGAAACATGAAAAATGGAGGGAACGAAAGGATCCCTTGAGTTTGTAACTCCAAATTCGTGGAGGAGCATTCTATGATCTTTGGAGAACCTTGGTAGGAATCTAGAGAGAGGTTTTCATATTAAGGATGTTCGAAAAGGATATTGAGAGAAAAAAATGGAATATTTTGTGGTTATATATATCAAATTAGTGGGAATTTTATTAATAATTATCAATCATAGGTTTTGGATTCAATATAATAGAGAAACCAAACACACAAATTACATATTTTTAAGCAAGTCATACTCTTAAATAACTGATTTTAAAACATTAAAAATATATAATTGTTTTTTTATTATTCAAAATATGATTTATAAAACTTATCAAATAATCATAAAATCAAATTATATTAATGTCAAAATAATTATTTGGAATGAGATACCCTTTATATTAATTATTAAATTACATTAGGGTCATTATGAAGTCATAATAAAAATATATATATTTACAAGGGATTTAAATTTTCATACAAAATTAGATTGTCTCTAAAAATTATGAAAAATTCAATATTTTAAAATTTTTTCATTATGAATACATAAATAAGATTCATTTTATATAAATTATTTTCTAATATGTGAATTTTCTCTTTTAAAAGAATATATAACATTTATTGATAAATGATAGGTTTTTATAATAATAGTTATTGATTCATTATATGAATTACATTAGAAATCATAAAAATGTTATGATAATTTATATTTCATAATATTAATTTAATAATAATAATTTATTATGATATTATTTATTTAATAAATTCTAAAATTCCTTAATAAAAAAATAATCATTTAAAAGGGACCAATTAAAAATACATGTTGTGTTTCATTGTATCAAAATAAAAACATTTATAATGTAAAAATAAGAATATGATAATATATTCATTATTCATCAAAAAATAATTTACATACTCATATTTCTAGGTCCATGATGTATATCTATTCAACACACCATCAATCTTCCTAAGGGTAAGGAGCACGATAGTGAGACATTCATAGGGTGGTTCGGCACACATGGGTTGGTTCATGATCTCGATGGGCTTGAAATTCCCATATAAATAAGTATTTTAATTCTTTAGTTGATTAATCTAATATTGGGATTATTTAGTTTAAAATCCAAGAGATTATATGTCCCTCAAAATCTCTTATCAATGGGAATTATTGACCATGATCGTACTTATTGAGGTAATCACATCCTTTTTCAGTGTCAATTGGAATTTTTAAAACCCTATATTTATACAAATATAATTATGAAAATTCATTGTCTAAATTATAAATTGTAATCACTCTTAAAAATCATTTAAATATGATAATATTTAATAAAACCAAATTATATCATGTATTTTCTATAACTATATTATATAATAAGACATTTAATTAAATCACATGGGGAATTTTATTTATAAAAGTCTGGGTTATTATATTAATATCATTAAAAACCATAAAAAATCAACTACAAATGTCCCTCCACTCCTCATAGAATCTTTATTATAGGGAAAATGAAATACTAGGAGGTAATTCAGTGTAAATTAATGTAATTTACTACAAGAAGTGGTAATGTTATTCAACTTGTGTAGATATTTTATTTTATTGTCCAAATCCTTTAATATTTCATAAAAATACTAATATAATAATATCAGTATTCATAATATATTGAGTTGATGTTATGTTATGAGTATTACCTACAAAAAAAATTCCACAAAATTGGTTGTGAAATCATCATTCATGTGCATCGTTGACTACCGCAACACGAAGTGATGTCATACTTTTTTTTCCATTTCCATAAGTCATGGTCAAGAATGTTTTTTATAATTCAATTAATATATAGTGTATATGATTTTTATGATTTAATTAAGATTATTTGATTATTTTTTAACACAAAAAAAATCTTTCTTTTTATTTTATTGTAATATTAAATCATCGTACATGTGTATGGCAGACTACCTCCCCATGATGTAATGTGATTCACTCAGGCATTGAATCAAATTTATTAAAGATTAGTTTGAAATATATAAAGGATATATATGTGATAAATATTATACTATAATGATCATATATTTATCATTTACTTTTATTTCTATCAAAAAGTTAAGAAAATTGAAAAAAAATGTTTATACATACGTATGGCCTATTGTCTACATAGACGACAAATTTCATTTCATACCACTAAATTTTATAGATTACTCTAAATATACATTTTGATTATATATTATATTTATATTCTTTATAAGTTATATAGATAATAAAATTATTGTGGTCAAAATAGGACCAAATATAAAAGTCAAAACATATATGTAAAATAAAATTCATTACCCGAAATGTTGTGCTAATATAGAATTGTTACTAAAAGTGCAAGAAAATGACAACATAAAATAACATATGACATTGAAATTATTAAATATAGTTTTATAATAGATTAATTACATGTTTAAAACATACTATAAGCGTGGTTAAATCACATTCAACAGAAATAGAATAATGAGGTAAAGGTTTTTCTCGTCTGAGTTTTTTTTAAGATATATTCCATATCAACCACATATTTGTTTTGTGAGGTGTAAATAATATGATCTAATTTATTTTACTATTGTAACCCTTAAATGTATTTTTATTTAAATATAAATTTTATATTACATATTTCATGGGATTTATGGTTTCAATGTTATGAATGTTGAAATATATTTTAGTCCTCATATTCTATCATTGAGATATTTGTTCTTTTGTACACCAATCTTCTATTATGATTTTTATATATGGTCCATTTGAAATTTTATACCATGAATATTATTATTTTCAATAAATTATGTGTTTTTTAACTATATTATTTCATGGAGACTTTGATTTAATGTAAAAAAAGTTGAAGGAGTGTTTTTTTACAATCTCATCATTTATCATGATTATTTATGATAATGTTTTAAATGTTGAAATATTATAATATCAATGTATCCATTTATCAACTAGTTATTCATGATATATTTGAGTATTTTTACCATATTTAAACACATTGGTACCTAAAATATTTCAAAATGTGGTTTTAATAAAATCATACATTATTTATCTCTACAGTTTGAAATTGATGTCCTATTAAAATAATGTTTTTTAGATTTGTTTTTAAAATGTGATTAAATGTTTTCTTAAGGAAGAAAGTATATTATAATAAATAAATATTTTAAATTATTTTCAAAATATTTCATTATAAGATTGTATGGATTTTTGAAATGTTTTAGGTCTTAAAAAGTGATATTCATATTTATAATAGTATTTTGTTTAAAATGTCATTACTGTTATTTTAATGGTATATCCATTCATTGGATATACCATTAAAATAACAGTAATGACATTTTAAACAAAATACTATTATAAATATGAATTTTGTTTAAAATGTCATTACTGTTATTTTAATGGTATATCCAATGAATGGATATACCATTAAAATAACAGTAATGACATTTTAAATAAAATACTATTATAAATATGAATATCACTTTTTAAGACCTAAAACATTTCAAAATACCATTCATCAATGCCAACAACCATTATTGTTACATTTAATCCTATGCATATATTTTGATATAATTCCATCATAAATCCTTCTTATTTTGGGCTAATATTTTTTTAATGAACTTATGTAGGAATGAAATTTTTCCATGGATTAACCATGTTTCTATGAGATTGTTAAGGGACCCATTTATCTTCTAAAGGTTAACCATTTTTCAAAGAGAATTCTATGGAATATTTTTCTTTTACCTATGTTTATTGTGTTTTGAATATATTTTTATGGAAGATATTTCATTTCCACTAGTTAATCATTTTAAAATAGATTTTTTATGGAACCTACTTTTTTTGTAGTTCAATATAATTATTAAAAGAAAAATGATTATTTCTAAGAGTTTTATGATTGATGTTCTTTATTCATTATGTGGTACTCATGAATTATACATGATAAATGGGTATTCCTATATATCCTTGGGTAATCCAACTAGAGCATAACATGGGTTGGTCCCAAAATTACTATGCAATCCCCTTACATCTTAACATTAGGCGGCCTAGATAGGGACGAATCAGCTAGTTACAGCTTCATATAGGTTATCTCATATAGCATAGAAAAATATAGTAATATCATAACGCATGGGTGAACCTATAAATTTCTTAAATTATTTTTGTAATGATTATTTACTCTATATAATTATAGTTTAGGGTTTTTATATGGTTATTATGGAAAGAACCTGGTTTTTTTACTCAGGTATGGATCCTTTATATTTCATTCTAAGCCAATACATTGGACCTCTTAAAGATTACTAATGGGTTTGTAATGGTATCAAGGGTGTCTAGGGAAACATAAAATCCCAAAACAAGTATTTTTGTAAAAAATGGATAGGTCACATGATTATTGCACGTTTGGCGCCCAGTTCGGCTAACCATGCAGATTGAAATTTCCAAATTGAACCAATTAGCAGGGTTTGCACATAGTCGTGCGGCCTAACTGTCCCATGTGCCTCTATACCTTGAAAAACTCAAGGGGATTGAACATGGTTTTTTAAACCATGTGGAAAAACCATGCACATGTGTTTTTTTGGGGATAAATTGTATAAAATATCCTTAATGATCTAAATAGAACCCCTTTTCATCCCTAAATTTAGAACCAACCAAAATAACCCCTTTCACAATCAAATGTGTTATTTTTGAAGATCTGAACATGGGATGAAGAGATTTTCATTATCCAAGAGCCGATTAGACCTCTGTTTGTCACATTGGATGCACAATAGTTTGTACTTGAGTTCTCATGTATTGTTCTCATTTTCTCTTTCTCTCAAAAACGATATCGATGTATGAGCCTTTTTATCTTTTTTATAGATCTAGTTTAATCCAATCCAAATAATGTTCCAATACCAGATGAGGATAGTCATGGAATCCTAAGGTGGGTGTTTATAACTCATCCCAAATTTTATTTTATTTTGGATTGGTCATGTGGGCCCCACTGATTTCATCAGGTGACCTTTATTGAAATTATATTCCAAGCTGATAATTAATAGAACCATAATTTTATCCTGTTTCCATGTATGTCACTATACATTGGTGGGTACTAACACAACTACATACATTCCATGTCAAAATTTATGACATATTTTTTTATTAACGTTTGGACATGTTTGAGCCACTTTTCGGGTGTGTCGTGGATTGACCTTCATAATAGAAATCATTTATATATGAAATGGATTTTTATAATACGAATTTAATAATGGAATTTCCCTTGTATGGACACAAATAGTCCTGCCTATGGTAAGTGAGTCGAATTGACAACTAAATTTGAAGCATTAATTGGTTTCATATCCATATCACCCCAAACAACTTTAATGGAAGGTAGTGGAATGAACCTTGAATATGGAATATGCCTTAAATGGATTAAATTGGTGTATGCTACTTGTACTTATCACACTAATAATAGAAATTCTTGATCTAAATGACTTGATAAAAAGGTTTCATTCTACCTAAACATATCACCCTAATGATGGGAAAGTCTTGATTCAGAAAAGATACTACATGAATTCATAATTAAATATAAATGGCCTTACTGAATCATGACTTACATTCTGATTGGAGAATATCCCGAGCACTCAGAAAACCCATTCTTATTCAATGATACGACTTGCATAGGTTGATACCCACATATATCTCGATCATTGTCTATTATTGGATTGCTGGAATGACAATGTAAGATCCATTGATATTATCACAGGATTCCATGGATTCACTCCCTAGATCCATCATTTCCAAGAAGGATCCAGGGTTACTCCCCATAGGTGCCTGTCTCTCCTTGGCCCCATATTACCTTGGAAGATCACCTTGGATTTGGTTGGAACCTTATTGTGGAATTCATTGTTCTATGATCATTGGAATACTATATTACCCAGGCCAGGCTACAATTATTAAGTTTTTTGAAACACATGAGATCTACATTTCCATGGTTATTACCTTGAATATCACTATTAAATATAGTTAATCATGGATGCCTTATAATATCATATAACCTATATTATTTATACTATCACAAGGTGATGTCATTTCCAGATATGACTCATCATACCCATCAATTAAAATATAAAAATGACTTATTTAAATGGATTGGTTACATGTTAAGACACTATCCATGGGATAAAGCATGCACTAGTGTATTTAGTTCCATTGTTATACTTTACATTATATATGCATGCCTGTACACTCTTAAAATTCCATTACGGGGGCTAGATGTTACAAATATCATTAGTGGTGGCCCGCTGAGATTTATCTCCCACAGTATTTGGGTGCCATTCCGTAAACATAGTAGATTACATGGTTGCTAGTTTTGATAGAGGGAAGAATATGGCTTCAACCACGTGATTATATATTGTTTAGTAAGGATCTTAATAGTATATGACCTTTATCGAACATGGGATTCTTGGGATAATATTTTATTTCAATTATGATTTTGTAGAACATGTTATAATTACTATATTTTATACATTCTTTCACATTTTCTAGGGACATGTCATATCATCATTAGTTCTTGAATGCTTGGATTCTATTCTAGTTATTTCTGTTATGGTTAAATTTTTATCTATCTTTCCAATATACCTTCTATTTATTTATATTGATTCTATTATTTACCTATGTTAACATCCATTCACTGTGATACACTTTGGTATTGAGGAAATTGTCTCCCCATGAACACACCCTAGCCCCTAGTAGTTATATGGCACCATCTACCATTTGGGTAGATGCCCTTGAGGCCATGTGGACCACTAGGCTCGGGGCAGCAACTATGTGGCACCTGGGTCCTGGATGACACAAATTAGTATCAGAGGAGGTTTCATTTCTTGATTTACTTCTTGAATACAAGATAATGGAGATTATGAATTATTGGTTATTGGCCATAAGTCATTATTGGGGAACACAAACCCATTTTCTAAGTAAAATCCATGTTTCCAAAATTATAATTTTTTTCATATTTTTCATATTACTGTATATATTATTTCATAGTTCGGTGTTGACATGTTGTGTGGTGTTGTTGATTATTACTTTGTTTGAGTATTTTATTTCATCCTTTCTTGATGATATGAGTGAAAGAAGAATTGTTATGTGCATCATTATAGGTACCTAGAATTCACATGTCATGAATGTTGCTAGGTCATATAGGTGCATTTTTATACATTTCATTGCATGATATTCCAGTGATTAGTGAGTGATGTTATAGTGGTTATATAGTCCTTGTATTACATTTGGTTGCAATTGAATGACTATATGTCCAAATTCATGAGGTATGTGGGACCTCAGGGGTTGGAATGAGTAATCTAATGAGTTGATCCATTATTATATAAATAAATGGGTGTCTTTTCTAGAGATATGTGTACATGCACTAATTTATCGATAATGGCTATTGAATAGAGAGTGAGTCATGAAATATAATACGAATTGGTTGCACATCCATATCCCACCATCACATCATTATAAGTGTTAATGGAGTAAAAATGGAAATTAAATGTAAAATGAAATGAATATTATACTTTAGTACTTACTGATACTTGGATGTATAAGAATTTAGTTGGGGTAGTAGGCATTGGGTAGTGATTTCTATTATGTTCTGTATCTTCTAGTTTCTCTTTCATAAGATTTTAAGATTTTATATAGGTGTGTTTTTTGATATTGTTGATCGAAGCCACCATGAAATCCCCGTATCATATTCTAGGATGGTGGCGACAACCATGCTCCAGACAAGGTGGGCCATGAGATTCTAGTATTACATCCATGTGTTCCACATAATAGACCACAAACTGTTCCTAATATGGGAACTGATGCCCATGTTTTTTATAGTTTCCTACATTTTATTTTGTCCATGAATCTTTCTCCAAATAATGCACATATGATGGTTGATCAGACACACGAGTTCCAGTAGTAGCATCCTTATACATTCTAAGGGGGTGGTGGTCTACATGGTACTTAGTCATGGTTACAAGACACAATGTCTATCATTGAGAATATGGAGATGAATCCAAGAAGCGAGACAATCTTATGAAAAACATATTTCCAGAACCGGATAAATAACAGTGGGATTTTATTACCCAGTCCGGTCATCATCACAGCATGTGTATGGATTGATTTACACACTATCTTATATGATTTTTTTTCCACAGATGTTGAGAGCTAATTAATCTAAATAGTTCATGAATGTGAAGTAGGGTTCTATATTACTTATAGAATATTCAGCATGTTTCACAAAGTTACAGTTCTCTTCATCGCTTCTAGCTAGTGATGATCTTTCAGGTGATAGACAATTCAATGATGGGATCTACTATGCCATTCGTTCTAGGAGAATTTCTTTTTCAAACCATACTTTTCTTTAATAGTAAATGAGATTCTTATCCCTGAGTTTAACATGTGGGAAAAAATTGTACCATCCATAGAGGACCAGTGATGCACTAGGATTGTAGGTCTTCTGGTGGAACGATTCCTTATATTGAGGTTTCTCATTGTCGAAGGGTGAAAACCAGATTTCCCACATAGATAGGTCTATAGAGTGACATCAATGTGGAAGATGGGGGAAAGAATATTTAAAGTGATAGTGACCTAGTGGATTTTTGGGCATGTAGCGATATTAGGAATGTCCATAATTTAAAGAGAAGCTTACCACAAGTCTCATGTGGGAATTGACCTGTACCTTCTACACCTTTTGAAGTGAGTTTTTTTATGAGAGTCAGGTGGGGAGTTGGGATAGTACTAGTATGTCTGGCCGAGGAGGAGGTCATGACCGTAGTAGCCAAACACCTGATCACCAGTAGTGCCAGGACAACAATTATGATCATGTTAGTCCATTTTTCCAACATGTCCATGAATCTGGACAATTTCATGACCTACATCTGATATAAAAAGATCATTCTATGGGACTATATATAGTACAAATTACAATTCTTTTGGAATATATTACAGTATCTATTTTTAATTATAGGTTTTTCGAACTATTTTATCACTGTATCTATCATGTAGAGTCTCAGAATAGAGGTATAATATCACTATGGTGTAAGGACCCTGGATACGTAGTTGTGGGTATTAACAGAGGGAATACAAAAATTTATGGACTATCCCCTTGACATAGGAAGTTACACTTTCTTATGGAACCTCTGGGTTCTCGAGATTCGGTGCTTCGATGTAATACACTGGAACTATTAGCTGGATCACTACCAAGGTTTTGTATAAATATACCTCTATAAGGTACCTTTTACATCACTAGAGGGTAGTAGTTGTATGCACAATGTAGAGTGGGATGTCTATGCAGTTTCAGCTGGAAAAAAGCATCATGGTCTTGCTAGAGTGGCCACCTAGATTTCCAATATATTCATTGAGGATTAGGGTTTAAATGAGGATATTTTCCACCCAGTAGTGGATCAGTTCAAGGATGTATTTCCCGATGGTTTTTATGGATAACCTCTTATGTGATATGTAGTGTTTTCAATAGATCTTATTCCAAGAGTATTTCTACTTTCCATTCCACCTTACTGGACAGAACCTTTATAGCTTCAGGAGATCAAGTGGCAGATAGAGGACCTAGAGGGAAAATTATTTATATGGCCCAATACATCCTCTTGGGTATCACACATGATATTTTCTTAGAATGTGGCTGGAACCATACATATTAGTGTAGATTACAGGTAGCTGAACCTACTTATAGTCAGGAATTGATATCTGCTTCCTCAAATAGATGATCTCTTTGACATAATCGAAGGATAAAAGGACTTCTCGAATATCAAACTAAGATCGGCTTATCTAGAGGTGGGAGTTATACCATCATACATAACTTGTACATATTTTCAATGTAGGTATGATATATATGAGTACCTTATTATGTCGTTCGGTATTACGAATCCACCAGCTATTTTCATGGATCTGATGAATAGGGGGTTCCACCACTATTTGGATAATTTTTCGGGGACTTTGTGGACATCAACTTGGTTTATTTTCATAGTCATAGTGACCATGCCAAATATATTGAGGCAATTCTGAGTACACTGAATGAGCATCATCTGTACACCATGTTTACTAAGTTCCACATTGGAATCAATGAATTCCACTTCATGGGACATATAATATATGAATCAGAAGTATCTATTGACCAAGAAATGGTTAGTGATGTAGTTTCCTTAGATCAACCTCAGATAATCTTTCATATAAAGTTTTTCTTGTGGTTGGATAGATATTATATGCATTTCATACAAGACTTATCATTTATTTCTTCACATCATACTGGTAAAAAATATTACAATGTCATGTTCTTATAGTTATAAAAAAGTGAGAAAGACATTCTAGAGTTTAAAGGGACACATGTCTTATCACATTTTCTAAATCTCCTACCGGCAGAAATAAGTTAAACCATCTACTCTGATGTATAAGGAAACATCCTTGGACTAGTGCAAATGAAGGAGGAAAATGTTGTTGTGTATAGATCTCAGATGTTGAGTCATTAACAGAGAAAATATCTGACACACAACCTTGAGCTATCAGCAGTTGTCTATGCCATATGTTTCTGGAGACATTATTTCATTGGAGAGTTCTTTGTGGGGTACATTGACCAAACGATCCTCAAATATATATTTTCATAATATGACCTGAACCTCAAAAGGATTATATGGTTTCAATTTCTACAATCCTTTGATTTTGATCTTTTTTATACGCATGTGAAGGGCAACGTGGTTACAGATGCACTGAGTCAGAAAACCTGAGCACAATCCATACGAGAATACAGTGATGAATGGAAGTTAATGGACCATTTTTTAAGTTTCATCTAGAGATTCATGACAATCATGACCAATCATAACTCTTTTCCATGAGATTTACCTCTTCCCTCCTTGAGACGTTTAAGGGTAGAATGTTTTCAGATCCAGATGCCTTGGTCCACCATGAGAGTATATCATGAGATAACCTACCCCTGAATTGGTATATAGACCGAGATGACGTCCAATATCTATGTGGACGTATTTGGTTTTTTATATATATTAGAGAATAGTTGACAAAATAGTACCATGTTTCTATATGGGAAGTTCATCCAGGAATCCCCAAGATGTATAGAGATATAAGAAACTTGTATTGGTTTCCGAGGATGAAGAATTAGATATCAAGATTTATTATTATGTGTTCCACTTATCAGCAGGTGGAGGTAGTGCACCAATGATCTGGAGGCTTTCTACCTCCACTTAAAGTCTCAGAATGGAAATTGGCATATGTTTCCATTTATATTGTAGTTAGATTACCTAGGTCACCGAGGTGTAGCGATGCTATCTTGGTTGTCATTGACCGACTAATGAAATTATTCCACTTGATTCATATTCAGTAGACATTCTCATTTGATGATCTAGGATGGATGTATTCCTTGAGGCCAAAAAACTATATGGGGTTCCATGTACTGTCATTCTATAATGGGATTCTCTTTTCACATCAGATTTCTAGAGGTGATTGTGGAAGGATATTGGAATAATGGTTTTTCAAAAAAAATTATTTTCACCCTCAGACTGATAAACAATGATAAATTGAAATACATGTTCTATAGGATATGCTCTGATCATGTGTCCATGTTTTAGAGGTTATTTGGAAAATCATACCCCTATCTTCAAGATCTCTAATAATTACAACTTGCATTAAAAAAATCATAGGGCTCCTTTGAGGCAATATATTTTGAGTCATGTCGTCCACCCTCATGCTTTCTAGAGGTAGGTTAGGTGGCCATAAAGGGTCCTAATCTTGTTAAGGAGACTTCATAGCATGTTTAGCTGATAAAAATGTGTGTGACCATTGTTCAGTCTATAAGAAAATACTATGTCAATCTCCATCGACAACTTATTGAGTTAGAGGTTGGGGATTGTGTTTTTATTCAGGTATTTCCCAATCAAGGGAATAAATAATTATAAATGTATGGAAATCTATCACCTCATTATGTATGGCCCATTTATGTTTTATAGAGTGTGGTGAATGTAGCCTATCCGTTGGTACTACCGTAGAGATACGATGCCATGAACAACGTCTTTCATGTTTCCCTAATTATACAATATCATGTTAAAACATCTCATTCCTTTGATATCAGGTAAGTTGAGTAATATTCTAATGTTACCCTTGAGGAGTATCATATATCCATCATCAACCCAAGAACGAAGGATCTCCAAGGGAAGTATGTCCCTCTAGTACATGTGATAGGTAATAACGACAATGTGAAGTACGTGTATTGCGAGCCGTAGGCCAACGTATGTACCCAATGGGGTGATTTTTTCTTAGATAACGTTTCTCTAACATTGGAAGGTGAATTCATGGATTAGTTCATTCAAGAGGGTAGGAGTGTAAGAACCTATTTTTTCACTCAGATATGGATACTTTGAATTTTGGTTTAAATCTTCAATTTGGACCTAATACAGAAGACTAATATGTTAGTAATGGTATCTGGGGTGTCCAGGGTAGGTTTGAATCTCAAAAACCATAGTTTTTGTAAGACGTGATAGCTCATATGGTTAGTACATTCTTGATTCATGACTAGGATAACTGTACATATTGAAATTTCTAGATCGAACCACTTCACCTAGTTTGTACACATCCATGTAGCCTAACCAGGAAATATGCCCATTATAACCAGAAAACCATGCTTGGTCTACACATGGTTTGTCAAACCATGTGGAAAAAACCATGCACATGAAATTTTTTGAGGAATATTTACAATTATTACCTTAACGATCTACTAATCATTCTACTCCCTCCGGATGTGAGAACCCTTGTGAATAAGCCCTTTTTATCTCTATTTAGATCATTTTGATGTTCTAAAGGTGGGATCAAGAGATCTACATCCTCTGGGATCTGATCAAGCTTTGTTTTTTCGAATTGGATACGCAACGGTTTTTACTCAAGTCCTCTTGATTCATTCTCCTTCTCTCTTACCCTCGACATTGATATCGGGGTATGCCATTTTTCTTTTTTTTAGATCTACTCCAATCCAAGATAAAGCAAGGACCATTACCAAAATAATATGTTCTTACAAGCCTAGGTTGTGTGGTCTGTAACTCATCCCTAAAGCTTGTTGATGTTGTATTTTTCAGGTAGGGACCACTAATTTAATCAACAGCTGTTTATAGAATTTATATTCCATGCTTATAATCAATATAACAGTATAGATATGTTCTTTTGATATATGTTATTAATCATTGGTTGTTATCAACACTACTATGAACTTTCCATGTTGATGGTTTTTTCATTAATTTTGTTTATTTCTTTGACACATTTGAGCCACCATTCAGGTACACCATGGCTTGACCTTTCCTATGGTTACATGTTTCTATATTAAATGAGATGTTTATAACTAGAATTTCATAATTGAAAGTACCATGAATGTTCACCACTTAACCCGCCAAAGGTATGTTCTTGAAATTGATAATAAAATTTTAATGATTAATTAGTTTCATATTTGTATCACCCCTTACCACAATATTGGATGGTAGAAAAATGAACCTTGAATATAGAATATGACTTAAATGGATTAAATGGTTTCATGCAACTTTTCGGTGTTACTCTAATGAAAGGAAATGCTTGAACCAAATGACTTGATAAAAAGGTTTCATGAAAATTGACCTTGTCAGATTAATGAAGTGAAATGCATGAACCGAATGAAATGTTACCTGAATTCATAATTATAAACAAATTTTTTATCCCAGGATTGCCTTGGATTTTGATTAGAGACTATCATGAGAACTTATAAACCCCAATTTGATTCAAGGATACAAATGTGTAGGTTTATACCCACAAAGATCTCAATCATTGTCTATTTTAGGATGCTCTGTATGACATATTAGTATCCATTCATATTATCACAAATACTGTGGATACACTCCTTTGATCTATCATTGGCATGTAGGTTCCATGGTTACCTTCCATATGGCCCATTCACAACTTTGTCTCATTTTACCTAGGACGATAACTATAGATTCGGTAGGCACATTATTGTGGAATTCCTTGGACTATGATCTATGTATTACACTACTAACAATTCCAGGATACATTTAGTATTGATTTGGCCACTCTTGAGGTCTACGTTTCCTTAGTTATATCCATGGAAAATATCTTTTAAAATTTATTAATCATGGATTCCTGGATACATATTAGAACCATCACTATTTATAATATCACAGGGTTAGATTAGTTTTGGATATGCCTCATGATATATATAAATATAATCATAGTAATTAATTAATTAAATGGATTTTTTATATGTTCATACACCAGGCGAGGGCTGAAGCTTGTACTTGGGTATTTAGTTACATTGTACAACTTTACTTTATATATGAATGCCTGTACAGATTTATATTTCCATTACACTGTCCTGATGTTATAAAAACCATTTGTGTGGCCCATTAAGACTTATCTCACACCCATTAAAGGTGTTGTTTCTTACATGATGCAGATTACATGAGAGTAGTATTTACAAAGGGAAGCATACAGCTTCAAAGACTTGATTTCCTACTGTTTACTATGGATCTTGATAGAAGATGACTGATCTAATGCTCATGATTCTTGGTATAGTCATTGATTTCATTAATGCTTTTCAGGAACATGTTATACCTTATGTCCTATATCCATGTTTTCCAATCATCTAGTGACATGACATATCACCATCAGTTGTTGTATGTTGGGATGTTATTCCAGTTATTTTAGTTATTTTTAATGTTTTCACTATTTTTACGATGTGCCTTCTACTTTATTATATTGATTCTGTTATTAACCAATGTAGAAATCCATAAACTTTTCTATACATTTATAATTAGGGAATACCCTCCAACAGACACACCATATTCCCTCACCTCTATTCGGCAGCCTCGAGCGTTTGGGAGATGTGCTTGAGACCATGTGGCCCACAGGGTTCGAGACACTGACTATGGGGAACCTAGGTCTAGGGAACAACAATTTTAGTTTTTATGGGTAATGTAAGAGTGATTCAAGGATTATATTAGGTTTCAAGGAGTTGATGGTCTAGTATACCATATTGTTTTATCTATTCTAATTAATGAAATATGACATTTAGTTGGATCAATATTGATATCATGTAAAACATTATTTTTTAATCTAATGGATTGTTACTTTATTAATAACACATTTCATGTTTTTGAGTTAGGAAAATAAATTCTTGATGGATATGAATTTTATTTATATTATACTCATCAACATTTATTACATCATCAAAACCTTGTTCTTTTTTGTTCTCATCAACAACATTAATTTATCAATGATTACAGTTTCCTTTTTTGATTATTTTAGCTCACTGCTCATATGATTCATTTTCTATAGGAAATAATGTTTAAGTATGAATGAATTATGTCTAGAAGAGATTTCATATGGATTATGTTGATGTCTTAGTGTGAAAAAGAAAATATAGGATAATGCATATAATGGATCATATAAATTTACATGAATTGATTATGTAGTAGTATTTCTTAATCCTATAAAACAATAAATATACAATATCTTCAATGTTATATGTGATAAAATTTTACATTTTTTTGTATGTTTTTGATGAAAACATTGTTTCATATTTATCCTCATCAATGAAAGAAATGTAATGTTTTTTATTTCATCACAGGTTCTGGATGAGCGGGTTTTGTGAAAAAAATAGTTGGTTTCAAACGTCAATATAAATTGTTTTTTGAATATTATGATGTTTTCATCTGATGGAATATTATTAGTTGTGGATAACATTGTAGTTCTATTAGATAAGGCTTATTCAAATGTTCAAATTATGAGTCACCTCATTTTAGGGTTCTAAGTAGTAAAACATATGACGTTTTAAATGATATTTTAAGAGATGTTTTTTGTTTGAGGAATTTGTAACACATAGTATCAATAGGATGTTTTATTTTGGGAGGGATAATAATTTTTAATATTTAATGAAAAATAATGGAAAACCCTAAGGCTAGGTGATAACCCATCTCATTCAATAAGGTCACATGGCTTGAACCATCTACCGAAGGGTGACAAGGATGTAATGCCTAATAGTAGCCTATGTGATGTCCTGTATAGTATGACATTTTTATGGGAATAGATTATGTGTTTTTTGGGAATATGTGGGATTTTATATGAGGAATAATGGTTTATTTGTCATAAAAGAATATATTATCAAACTCGTCTAATAATTTAGTTTTGAAATTTATTAAGAAATGTTTCATGAATTGTAAAGATAGATATTTATAAAGTAATTTAATTTTATCATTGGGAATAACTATTTAATATTTACGATAAATTTATCATATTAATGTTTATTCATTTTGGGAATTATGATATCATGTACCACCCATTTGGTTATTTTTATTGCCTAAAGATAAGTTGAATAACTTATTTATCCCTTTTTCTGTTATGTGGTATTAAAAAATTTATTTTTTTCAATCAGGAAATAAAAATTATTATTGAATAATAATAATTTGGATAAAAATATTAGGTTGATGTCGATATTGAGAAAATGTAGATATTCTACTAATAAAGTATTTTTATTTGTATACTCTCTTAGCCAAGATGGTTATAGAATTCCTCAACCAAAGGAAAATGATCGTAAAAATAAAATTTTATCATATTACCATCATCACTAATGATATAAATGAAATTTTCCATGCCTATTTTGATTATGTTTTTTATTTAAATCATTATATTGATCATTTAGTTTATCTTTATTGATGATTTGAGCAACTCTGTATGCTTATTCTGGATTTTTATGTTATTTTACTTCTATATCTTTACATTCTACCAATACTCTCCAACATAGAGATCTAGTTATTTATTTTTTCAGATGACACTCATACATAACATTGAATATTATATAAAATATTTTTTAGGAACCATTTTAATGATATGGGTATACGACAATAGTATTTTCAATTTTTCCACATTTTATTATCTACGTAAAGGTAAAATTGAGAGGACCCAATTTTTTAAATAGTGGGGGAGGATTTAACACCCAATTAATTTAAACTAATACTATTATAGTTGTAGGATTGGTATAGAGTAAGAGGTTTCCAACCTCTGATACCAATTGTAGGATAAAAATAGTGATGTAGATGCTCAATATACAAGAGGGGGGGTGAATTGTATACTTTAAAAATTCCTTTGGAACCTTTAAAGTTAGTTACGATTAACTATGTTTTCCTTAAGCACAGGAAAGGGCTAAGTTTAAAAAAGTTAAACTAAGTCAATTCACAACACCTCTAACACCAAATACAAACTTGGAATAAGATTCCGAAAGTGGGTTCCGGAAAAATGGTTCTGGAAATTGAAACTTAACAAAAGTTACAATATGAGATTCTACCATAAAGCGTATAGAATCTAAATGAAACAGAGCACAAATAAGTAAGAATAAGAAAGTTATACTTTCCTTATAATACAAAATGCAGCGGAAATAAACCAAGTACTTAAACTATAAGTAACAAGATATAAGTCTTTTAACCCAAAGAGAAGGGTATCCAACAACCTTGGATAAAGGTCCCTTGATTTATACTTTCAAGAAAGTCTGTCTTAACCACACTAGGGTAAGCCCTCGATACGAAGATCGGAGTCTCTGTCTTGCTATCCCCGCAAGCCCTTAACTTCCAGGTAGTTGGCAACCTCTATCTTCCTCAGCAAGGAAGCCCTCAAACTTCAAGGTAGTCGGCACCTCTGTCTTCCTATCCCCGGAAGCCCTCGAATGTAATCACCAACATTCGGAGTCGCACGAAGCTTTGAGAGTTAATAAGAGCCTCTCTATCTAGAAATCACTTCAAGCAAATTAGTCAGCCTTTCAGCACTTTCATCAGCTATCAGCAGCAACGAGCTCTTTCAAATGAGCTCCTATTTACAGGTAAGGTCGGCTCCTTCTCCAACGGTCATATTTTCCTTAATGGTCGGAGGGACCTGTACACATGTCACTTAGACAACGGTTAGTTTAAAACAAAACAGATGACATCGTTTTATAACAAAACAAGTGTAACAGAGTGTACGACATCTTTTCAAACTCTAACATAAAAGTTCGGAATGAAAACTTCAGAGTGACGGTTCGGAGTGTAAGGAACAATAATAAAGAATAGACAAATTTTAGAAGTGTAATAAATATAAAAGTTAGGAGTCTAACAAAGATATTTTTCAGAGTCTGAATTAAATCAGAGTGTATAAAACAAAGATACTCAAATTCTGTTTAATATGTGAATTCGGTATGATAATTCGGAATAGGAATTCGTCATCAGAAATCGTAATGAGAATTCATCATCAGGATTCGTAATGAGAATTCGTCATCAGAATTCGTAATGAGAATTCATCATTAGGATTCGTAATCATAATTCATCATCAGAATTCGTAATGAGAATTCGGAATGAGATTTCTTCATTAGAATTCGTAATGAGAATTCTTCATTAGAATTCGTAATGAGAATTCTTCTTCAGAATTTGTATCCTGAATCTGGAATAGAACTTATTCAGAGTTCATATCCAGAATTCGGAATGAAACTTCCTTATAGTTCTTATCCAGAATCCGAATCCTAAAACAGAATGATTTATATCAAAGATTGAACGATTCTGAGAAAATGAATCCGAATCTCATACTTAAGAAAAATATGGATGAAAATATGATAAGGATAATTTTTCTTATAAAAGTGATTTTCCTTAAGAAAGCAATTTTTCATATAAAAGAAATTTTCCTTATGAAAGAAACATTCCTTATAAAAACGATTTTCCTTAAGATAAGGTGTTTGTGATTTTCAAAACAAGAAGGAATGGAAAATTCATAAGGAAAAACCTTAATGACTCAACAATCTCCCCATTTTTGGAAAGCACAAACATCCTTTCGAAAAAGAAATTCTAAGAAGAAAGCAAAACATTAAGGATTATCTCCCTTTGCTTTAAGGATATTGATGAATACGACTAACTCCCCCTATGGCTTTGAAACTCTAAGGATCGTATTCATATTTCCGGATTGATAAATAAGAATGTCTTCTTTAATGAAAAAGCTCCCCCTTAAACAAACTCTTATTACAGTTTTTCTTTTTCTTAAGGATCTTTTTCTTCTCCCCCTTTGATAAACTCTTATTAGAGTTCTTCTTTTTCTTAAGGATCTTTTCTTCCCCCCTTTGTGATTTTCAAAAAGAATTGGAGGGAATGGGAAAAAAATAACAAAGTACCAGAAATATTAGTAATGAAAACAAAAGAAACGACAAACACAACTTTCATTAAATTTGAAATCTCATCAACAAAGAAATACAACAAAAAGATCAGATTTGGTTATTTCGGATCTTTTTCCTTTGACATGAGCCCCTTTAGAATAGTCTTGATCTTCTTCAGGTCTTTATGATCTTCTTCAGCTTTCTTCTCTAAGACAACTATTCTTGCGGATTGAGCTTCAATTTTTTCTTCCTGGGCTTTCGGCTTTTCTTCCTGAGCTTTGATCTTTTCTTCCTGAGCCTTCATCCTTTCTTCAAAATCAATCTGATGATCCCTTTCAAACTTCCAGTTCTGAGAAATGGAATTCAGTTTTCCATTCAGATCTCTTACTTCTTGAATCCGGAAGTTCTTTTCTTCTGCCAGCTTCTCTTCAAAGGATTATGTTAACTCATTTATCTTCTTGTCCTCGGTCTCAAAAGCATCTTTAACATTGTCTTGAAACTCATCGAACAACCTCATTTCTTCCACAGTCTTCTTCGACCAGTTTGTCATCCTCTTGCATGATCTTTTATGAGCTTCGTAACCAACGAAAAACGTTTTGAACTGAGCCTCTATTTCAACACACTTGTCCATAACCATAGATACGGAGTCAGTTTTCTGATTCAACGCATCTTGGAGCATCTGGAATCTTGAATCAATACGTGAGATGGTCGGAATGGTTCCCACCAACTTCTTTAAGGACGGTACAACAAAATCAAGCCCCAACGAGGATGACTCTGAATCTAAAATTTTGCTTGGAGAGTTTTCTTCCTCAATAAGCTCCAACTTCCTTTTAGACGAATCACCATAATCTCTTTTCTTGCTAGCCACTGATTTCGGAATTTCAACAAGGAGTTTCTTTCCCTTGTCTTTTTTCGGAATTGATTCTTGATCAGGAGTTTTGTAATCGCCAGTAGACACTTGAACAATCTCATCAAAAACTTTCTGAACAACATCTTCCTCATTCTTATCCTTCTATGGAGTTACTAACTTAGAGGATTCAGCCTCTGAAGTTCGTAGTGATAGATGTTCTGAAGGTGATCCTTTATAATCATCCACTTGTTTCAAAAGATCTCTTGTTTCACCACTTCCTTCAGAAACTTCTTCTTCCTCACCCACTTGCTGAATCTGCTCGATTTGCTCAACATGCTCAGCTGTAGTCTCTTCCGGAAAATAAAGGTTTCTTCCTGGAGTCTCAGGTGGAGATTCCAGGGAGAAAGATCTCGGCCCTGGGATACTTCCGGATACTATTTCATTAAACTTTAAAAATGCTTGGACTGCCTCTGCTTCTGTCATCTTTTTCTTGAGCTTCTTCTCCTTTGCTTGTTTTCCAAGCTCATCAGCAGTTATCTCCATTAATGCCTTAGCTTCCGCAGGGTCCAATCCGAACTACGGATCCCCTTCTTTCCTTTTCTCTTTATCTTCTCTCCACTTCGCAACAACCTCATCAGGATTGGTCTTCTTATTCTTTGGTTTGGGAGGTGCGATTTGAGCTTCCTTAGACTTAGGATCTTCGACTTCAGCTGCAGCTTCCTTCAACTTTCTTTTCTTTACTGGTTTGGATGATTCCGGTTCAGCAGTCTTCGGAACCGCTTCTTATTGATTAGGAAAATGAACGAACTCACCAATATCCTTGTTTAAAGCCACATCCATCCTCTTAAGGGTTTCATCACTAACCAACAAGATTTTACAAACCCTTGGCTTCCTTGAAAGATTCTAGGCACCGAACTATCAACTTTGATAATATTGCTGGGTACATTACGATTTGAGCTCTGATATTTTCCTTCTTAAGATTCTCAATGGTTATAAGAATGTGCCTCATGAAGTTAATCTTTCTTAAATTTATCAGGAAATATATGATATAGATTTCACTCTTCTTCAAGCTGTCTTTATCACCTTTCCTCGGTACGATAAGTCCTTGCACCCACAACTCTAGAATCCGGAAATTTGTAGGCAAACTAGCAATATTCAGAGCCTTGTCATCAGCCAGTCCGAGAGTTTCTAAGGCTTTTTCTTTGTCAAAGCTACCCTTAGAGTCCGGAAATACATGAGAAATAAACTCGGCTTCTCCTTCATAGGACAACCCTACCAAGCTTGCTGCCTTAGTATAAGTCAACTTATAAGTCTTTCCATAAGACTTGAAAGAAAACTTCTCCATATTATCTTCCTGAAAGAATGAAACTGTTTCATAGTACTCAACAAGTAAATCTGAAAAGACATCATCTTGGTTTCCCGGTTTGGATACAGCAATATCTTCCCAACCATTAAACTTAATGTTCTTCGAAATGAGAGAATCATAGTTGCTGAAGAAATCCGGATGGACTAACCTTTCTCTGTAAACTAACCATTGTGAAATAGGCTTAGTGGATGACATTTCTTGAGACGCTAACTCCACAGACATTCGGATCTGAAGTCTTCTGGGACGTTCGGAATGGAGAAAATTGAAGTTCGGAATGGCCTTAAATCAGTGAGAAAGAGATTCGGGATGTGAGAGCTTGAGAACGATGTGGGATGAGTATTCGGGTCCCCTTTATATAGGAAATGAGGTGACGGTTCAACTTCCTCGTTTGATCTAACAGTTGTGAGAAGCTGAGATCAGATCTGACAGTTGAAAACTTGAATCCGAACTTTTTGAGGTTTTTATTAAAACAAGGAATTAAGAAAACTAAATTCCGAAAATATAATACAAGAAAATGCCAGCAAGTAAAATATGAATACGAAAACTTGAGTAAGGTAATCATTTTTCGGATTATCTTTGGAGGATTATTCGTAATGGGTAATATAAAATAACCAAAAAAAACTTTATAGTGAAAAGACAGAGTTCGCAAAAGCTTTGCTATAGAAAATAAACTTAGTATAGAAAAACTCAGTACGTAAAACCTCATTACGGAAACTTGAGAAAGAAAAACAAAATAAAAAAAACTTATTATAAGAGATTCAGTACGAAATTTCCATTATGAAAATACCAGTACAAAATTTTCATTCCGGATGTTTTCAATACAAACCCTTCCAAATCAGAATTATTTTGTACGAAAATATCCTTTCTGAAAAATTGTAGTTCCAGAAGATTCATTCCGGAAATCTTTGTTCCGAAAAGTTTGAAAACAAACTTTGAAAAACTTTGTTAAACTAACAAAAAAATGTAATCCCCCTATGAAAAGGAGTTTATTGCTATAAGGGGACTTTTTCAACAGAAAGTTAATTAAGAATGATTACCTTATGGTTATCATTCCTAACTTCTGTTTAATATAATCAAATCTTTCAGAAGGCAATGATTTTGTGAAAATATCAGCAAGTTGTTCTTGTGTTCCGATAAACTGAAGAATAATATCTCCTTTTAGTGTGTGATCCCTACGAAAGTGATGTCTAATATCTATGTGTTTTGCAAGAGAGTGATGTGCAGGGTTTTTAATAAGGGCAATGGCACTTGTGTTATCACACAAAATTTGAGTTTTAGAAAAACTCAAGCCATAGTCTGTGAGTGTGTGTTGCATCCACAACACTTGTGCACAACAACTTCCAGTTTCTACATATTCAGCTTCAGCAGTGGAGAGTGCTACAGAATGTTGCTTCTTGCAGGAACACGAAACTAAAGAATCTCCTAAAAAATTACAAGTTCCGGATGTACTTTTTCTATCCATTCTACATCCACCAATGTCAGCATCAGAAAATATTTTTAAAACAGAATCATTTCCAGAAGTATAAAATAATACTAGATCCATTGTTCCCTTATGGTAGCAAAAAATTATTTTTACTGCCTTTAAGTGAGATTCCTTAGGATTGGATTGATATCTTGCACATAACCATAGTGAAAACATTAAGTCTGGTCGACTAGCTGTTAAGTAAAGTAGACTTCCTATCATACTTCTAAAAGATGTTTGATCTACTGGTTTCCCAGCTTCGTCAAGATCTAAAGAGTTTGAGGTACCAATGGGAGTACTTATACTCTTAGTGTTGTCATAACCATACTTTTTGATAAAATATTTAATATACTTATGTTGTGATATGTAGGTTCCTTCTAGTTTTTGAGATATTTGAAAACCAAGGAAAAATGTTAACTCACCCATCATACTCATTTCAAACTCAGATTTCATTAGACTTGCAAAAGAGTCAGTCAAAGATTGCTGAGTTGAACCAAATATGATGTCATCAACATAAATTTGTACAATCAAAACATTTTTCTTATCTTTCTTTATAAAAAGGGTTGGATATGCATTTCCCTTAACATAGTTATTTTGAAGCAAAAATCCAGTGAGTCTATCATACCATGCTCGTGGGGCTTGTTTAAGGCCATACAAATCTTTGGTAAGTCTAAAAAAATGATCAGTATGTTTTGTATCTTCAAAGCCAAGAGGTTGTTCAACAAAGACTTCCTCTTGAACATAACCGTTAAGAAAATCACATTTCACATCCATTTGGAAAAGTTTGAAATTAAAGAATGCTGCAAAAGAAAGTATAATACAGATAGATTCAAGTCTAGCTACTGGAGCATAGGTTTCTTCATAGTCTATTCCTTCTTGGTGATTATAGCCTTTAGCAACAAGTCTAGATTTATTTCTTACTATGATTCCATTTTCATCACATTTATTTCTGAAAATCCATTTAACTCCAATTACAGAAGTTTCCTTAGGTCTTTCAACCAAGGTCCAGACTTTATTCCTTTCGAATTCATTTAGTTCATCTTGCATGTCTTTAATCCAATCATCATCACCTAAAGCTTCATCAGTGCTTTTAGGTTCTAATTGGGAAAGAAATGCTAGACGATCTACTTCATTTCTTAAGGAACTTCTAGTCCTTACAGGTTGATTTACATCACCAATGATACTATCACTGGGATGATTCTTAAGAAACACCTGATTTGGGTTTTGTAAATTCTGTCCATCAACATAGGGTAGAAAGTCTTCTGGGGTAAATGTTTCAGAAGTATCTTATATAACATTATCCTTATCAGAAGGTTCTTCTATCAAAGGTTGATAATCAGTTTTTGAAAACACATCCAAGGGAGAAGGCTGGGATGGTTTAAAAACAATTGGATCTGATTGATCAAATTTTACATGTACTGTTTCCTCAACAGTGCATGTATTCTTATTAAAAACTCTATAAGCCTTAGAGGTTGTGGAATATCCTAAGAAAATCCCTTCATCAGACTTTGGTGCGAATTTATGTAAATTATCTTTAGTATTCAAAATGAACACTTTTCATCCAAAAACCTTGAAGTAGGAAAGTCTTGGTTTTCTACCATTCCATAACTCATAAGGTGTTTTATTAAGAAAAAGTCTAATCAAAACTCCATTTATAGTATAGCAAGCAGTACTAACAGCTTCAGCCTAGAAATGTCTAGCAATAGAATATTCAGTCAACATGGTTCTATTTATTTCTTGAAGAATTCTATTCCTTCTTTCAACTACACCATTCTGTTGAGGAGTTCTAGGTGCTGAAAAATTGTGAGTAATACCTTTCTTACTACAAAATGTTTCAAAATCTTAATTTTGAAATTCTCCTCCATGATCACTATGAATTGTTTTCAATGGAAGGGTTTTCTCATTTTTAACTTGAGCTCTAAAACTTTTGAAATAATAAAAAGCTTCAAATTTCATTGCTAGAAAATAGACCCAAGTAAATCTAGTGTAATCATCAACTAGAACAAACACATAGTATTTGCCTCCAATACTTCCAGTTTGTGTTGGACCAAAAAGATCCATGTGCACTAACTGTAATGCATTGGTTGTTGAGATTTCACCAATCGAATTAAAACTAGATTTATGTTTCTTACCATATTGGCAAGGATCACAAACTTTAGAAGAATCAAATCTAAGATCTGGAAGATCATTAACTAGTTTCTTCATAGAGAGTTTACATAGGTTCCTAAGGTTATAGTGACCTAGTCTTCTATGCCACAACCAGGAATGATCTTCCATTTCACTTAGGCAAGGTAAATCTTGGCTCCTGAGGTCTTCTAAGTTTAAAGTGTAGACATTCTGTTGCCTATTGGCTGAGAGAATAAACTCTTCCTTGGAATTGTGAACTAAGCACTTATCATTCCTAGAATTCACAAGGTAACCTTCATCACATAACTGACTTATGCTAATGAGGTTGTGCTTAAGACCTTTAACAAAAAGAACATTTGAAATCAAGGTTTTACCAAGAAGAACAATATTACCAATACCAACAATCTCTCCCTTAGCATTATCTCTGAAATTTACCTTTCATCCTTTCGTTTTAATAATCTTTTCGAAAAAGATTTTTTTACCAGTCATGTGCCGGGAACATCCATTATCCATGTACCATGTATTGTTGCTGGTACTCTCTTTGTTTTCCTGAAATTAATAAGAAAATTAGATTTTTGGAATCCAAACTTGTTTGGATCCGAGATTTCCAGACAATAAGATTTTAGGTATCCACATCTTCTTAGAAAAGTAAGCATTGTGAAATCCTAGAGATTGGGTTTTGTTTAAGGAACAATCCTTTGCCCAGTGACCACCACATTGACACTTGGTACAAAATGGGACACTTTGAGGAACAAAATAATTGTTACTGAAAATTGGTTTTGCATGGGTATAACCAAATCCAGATTTATTTCTTAAAGGTCGTATTTGAGAATACATTTTATCAAAATTTTCCTTACCATGGGTAAAGTTTGATAAACACTTCATTAATGAAAAAATTTCAGACTTGAGTTTTACAACCAAGTTTTTATCCTCAAAATCATTAGTTTTAGAACTAGAGTTAGGCTCGAAAACATTTTTATTAGAAATTACTTTCTCTAACTCTTTAGAAAGTTTGTACTTCTCAGAACTTACTTCCTCATGATTTTTTGAAATACTTTGAAAATCAGCATTTTTCTTATCAAGATATTTAGAAAGATCTGATATCTCTTTTGTAAGAATAGAATTCCTAGTGTTTTCCTTATCAAGTTTATTATTGAGTTTAGAATTCTCAATCTCAAGAAGTTCAGCAAACCTATAGACTTCTTCATAAGTAGGTAAAGTATTTTCCTCATCAGAAGAAGATTCTTAATCAGAAGAGTTATAATATTTACTATCATTAGAATTTAAAGAAACATTGGTCAATGATTCATCATTTCGTACCTTATCCATAAAACAGTGATTATCAACAGGTAATCTGGCTATAAGACCAAGATTCTTCTGTCCTGAAGATTCATAATCAGAAGATTCATCTGAAGAGTCACCACCACTGGCACTCCAGGTGTCATTGGCTTTCAAAACATTCTTAGCATTGGCTTTATAATACTTCAACCTGTTCCTGTCTGAATGCCTTTCTTTTCTTTCTTTCTTTTTGAGCATAGGGCAATGTCGTCTAATATGTCCAGCTCTTTTACATTCATAACAAGTAACTTCTCCATCTTTCTTATCTTTCCTTTCCTTTTTCTTATACCTATATTGAAAATTTCTCTGTCCAGCTATCTTGTTCATCCTTCGAGCAAGATTGGATAATTCATTTTCTGAGACTTCACTCTCACTTGATTCGGATTGGAAAATAACTTTCTTAGACTTGGATCTAGTTATTCTCTCAGGAGTCTTAGCTTTCATCTGATTTGAAGTTGTAGTAAAAGCAACAGTACCATTTCCATTCTTCTTCTTGATGTTGTCAGCATCCCTCTTCATTCTGGTTTCATGTTGTAGAAGAGTTCCAAATAATTCATCAAGAGTAATTTGAGTGACCTTCATGTTCTCATCTATAGCTGTTCTCTTGGATTCTCACTCATTGGGAATAATATCAATTATCTTTTCCACAAGAGCTTCATCATCTAAACCTTTTTCTCCCATAGATTGTAGACTATTGACAATAGTCATAAATCTCTGTTGAACTTTACAGATAGGTTCTCCATAAGGAAAATTGAAGCCATGATATTCAGCTCTAAGCATAGCTCTTCTAGTCTCAATCACTTTAGAAGTTCCAAAGTGTGTAACTTCTAACTTCTTTCATATACAGTTAGCTGTTTCACAAGAAGAAATTTGGCTATATGTATTTCTGGTTATTGAACATTGTAAAGTATTGCATACCTTATAGTTGAGTTGATATTCTTGCTTTTCTTGATTAGTAAAATTTCTGACTTCCTTGTCAGGAATTTTATAATCACCAGTAAGCATAACAATGTTGTCTACTCTGGTATTAATAACAAAAGTATTCATACGATCTCTCCAGTATTCATAGTCATTACTTTCAAATATAGGTGGTCTTGTAGGATTCAGATTATCAATTGATCCAACATTGACTCCTGCCATACTTAAAATAACTTTGCACACAACCTTGTTAGTAGAAAAAGTTTGTAATCACAAAGTTCGGATTAGGAATTTTCCGTAATAGAAAAGTTCAAAATGATAAAAGTGAGCAAGAAAAACTTATTCGTAAGTATAAGTATTTCAGAGACCTACTCTGATACCAATTGTAGGATTGGTATAGAGTAAGAGGTTTCCAACCTCTGATACCAATTGTAGGATCGAAATAGTGATGTAGATGCTCAATATACAAGAGGGGGGTGAATTGTATACTTTAAAAATTCCTTTGGAACCATTAAAGTTTGTTACAATTAACTATGTTTTCCTTAAGCAAAGGAAAGGGATAAGTTTAACAAAGTTAAACTAAGTCAATTCACAACACCTCTAACACCGAATACAAACTTGGAATAAGATTCCGAAAGTGGGTTCCGGAAAAATGGTTCTGGAAATTGAAACTTAACAAAAGTTACAATATGAGATTCTACATTAAAGCGTATAGAATCTAAATGAAACAGAGTACAAATAAGTAAGTAAAATAAAGTTATACTTTTCTTATAATACAAAATTCAGCGGAAATAAAACAAGTAGTTAAAATAAAAGTAACAAGATATAAGTCATTTAACCCAAAGAGAAGGGTATCCAACAACCTTGGGTAAAGGTCCCTTGATTTATACTTTCAAGCAAGTCTGTCTTACCCACACCAGGGTAAGCCCTCGATACGAAGATCGGAGTCTCTGTCTTGCTATCCCCACAAGCCCTCAACTTCAAGGTAGTTGGAAACCTCTGTCTTCCTCAGCAAAGAAGCCCTCAAACTTCAAGGTAGTCGGCACCTCTGTCTTCCTATCCCCGAAAGCCCTCGAATGTAATCACCAACATTCAGAGTCGCACGATGATTTGAGTGTTAATAAGAGCCTCTCTCTCTAGAAATCACTTCAATCAAATTAGTCATCCTTTCAGCACTTTCGTCGGCTATCAGCAGCAACGAGCTCTTTCAAATGAGCTCCTATTTATAGGTAAGGTCGGCTCCTTCTCCAACGGTCATATTTTCCTTAAAGATCGGAGGGACCTGTACACATGTCACTTAGACAACGGTTAGTTTAAAAAAAACAGACGACATCGTTTTATAACAAAACAAGTGTAACAGAGTGTACGACATCATTTTAAACACTAACATAAAAGTTCGGAATGAAAACATCGGAGTGAAGGATTGGAGTGTAAGGAACAATAATAAAGAATAGACAAATTTTAGAAGTGTAAGAAATATAAAAGTTCGGAGTCTAACAATGATATTTTTCGGAGTCTGAATTAAATCAGAGTGTATAAAACAAAGATACTCAAATTCTATTTAATAGGTGAATTCAGAATGATAATTCGGAATAGGAATTCGTCATCAGAAATCGTAATGAGAATTCATCATCAGGATTAGTAATGAGAATTCGTCATCAGAATTCGTAATGAGAAATCATCATCAGGATTCGTAATGAGAATTCATCATCAGAATTCGTAATGAGAATTCGGAATGAGATTTCTTCATTAGAATTCGTAATGAGAATTCTTCATTAGAATTCGTAATGATAATTCTTCTTCAGAATTCGTATCATGAATCTGGAATAGAACTTAGTCAGAGTTCATATCTGGAATTCGGAATGAAACTTCCTTATAGTTCTTATCCAGAATCTGAATCCTAAAACAGAATGCTTTATATCAATGTTTCAACGATTCCGAGAAAATGAATCCGAATCTCATACTTAAGAAAAATATGGATGAAAATATGATAAGGATAATTTTTCTTATAAAAGCGATTTTCCTTAAGAAAGAAATTTTTCTTATAAAAACAATTTTCCTTAAGAAAGCAATTTTCCTTATAAAAGCAATTTTCCTTAAGATAAGGTGTTTGTGATTTTCAAAACAAGAAGGAATGGAAAAGTCATAAGGAAAAACCTTATTGACTCAACAATATTCATTTGTGTAATGGAAATAAAACACTTACTCTGACATACATTACACAAAACACTATGCTTATCTGATGTTATATGCAAAAATTGAGTTTCTTCAATGACTTTCATTAAATAAAAGAAAAAGTTTTACCAAACAACCATATAATAATAATAATATTATTATTTAATAAGGTTGTTATCACCAAGCCATTGGGATGAGAGGTATGGACATCATTAACTTAATTATGAAAACATTTTACACATATGTCTATATAATGAATAATTTGGTATCCAATTAATTTGAAATAGAAATAAATATCATCTAAAAATAAAATCAATTATGTTTCTGAAAAATTATTAAAATGTGCATAATTGTGTTTTATTACAATAAAATAGAAAATCAATCTTTTCGAGTTATATTAATAAATATATATTTAATTTATTAAACCTAGTTTATAACATTTATACAATGTTTTATTCTATAAATGATAAAAATAAATCCAATTTTATGCCTATAAATTATATATTTCTAAAAATCGTTTTAACTCATTTTTATAGTGCACTTATTTTAAAAATAATTTTTGAATATTTTATAATTTTTATTTGAGAAATAATATTTTCTGAAATATGAATATTAAAATTAACATCATCTATATTTGTTGGATTTTTAAAAATGTTTTAATTTTTTATGAATTGTGAAAAATAATGATTATTAATTGAATACAGTATTTTTGTTTAAATAATTAATAATGTAAAAGTATATTTTTAATTACCTATAAAGTATCATTAGTTGAATTTTATATAAAATAATTATATTTAAAACAATTTATCCTTTTTGATAATTATTTTGGATATTAAAACCAAGTAAACTTTTATACCTGCTTTCTAATAACATATAAGGGAAATTTTTAAAAATAATTTATGTCACTTCTGTGAATATAATTTTAAAACTAACATATACAATTTTTCATCATAATTATATATTTTATATAATATTTTAAAAATATATTTTTTCAAATGTTTTTAGTGAAAACTATTAATATTATGTACTTTAATTATTGTAAAAACTAGTTTATGTAGTGGTTAATCATAGACTATAAGCTATACATATAACCCAAAAAATTTTAAAAACCCATTTTACGTATATATTCTATATCTTATGAAATTAATATAATAATTTATGAGTTTTGGGGACAACTTTAAATCGATATGATCTATATAATATGTTAAATAATGAAAAATAAAAAATATACTTTTTTCCACTAATTTATTATAATGATATGGGGATATAAAAGAACTACATCAGTTTAGTTGAAAATATTATTTTTTAATATAAATGGGATAATATTTTCATAATGATTTGTATTTATTTTTTATATATTATTTAATTAAATTAAATAAGTAATAATATATAACTCATGAATTATTTAGATAATAATTAAATAATGTTAATAATACTTAAAATATTAAATGTGAGGTATGTAAAATGATTTATTTTGGTTTATTATTTTTTATATCAATATATAATTGTAAATACTTTTTAAATTAATCTATTATATTTACATTACTCCATTAATATTTTAAAAATTCAATTTATATTAATAATATCAAAATTGATATTAATTTTATTTTTTAATAAGTGATATTTTATTAAAATATTTGAAATTAGTAAAGATCCTATTTGGAGTTTTTTTATATTTATAATTTAATAAATTTAAAATATACTCCATTAGTGGAACAGTAGATCATTTATCATAATCATATTGACATATAAATAGTTATAATAATGTTGGCATAGTTAGGGTGAAATTACTGATTATTCAGGTTACATGCGCTTCTCTTAAAAAAATATCCAAAAAACATTGCATATTTAATTAAAAACTTCTCATTCTTATTTAAAATAATTGGTAATATATTTTATAATAATTACCCATTTAATTTCTTCTTAATGTTTGAATTACATATGTTAGAAAACTAGTTACCTTAAGGAAAACCATAAATGAAAAAATAAATTAAACATAAGAGATAATGATAAAAATGTTGCATAAATGAATTTAGTTTTCATATGTTTTTCTCAAACAAATAATCCCTACACTATATTATTATTAATTATTCAAGGAACATGAGTTACGTAATACTACCCAATAGTAAATAATTTTGAGTATTTATGAGAACTCCACTCCTCCTCAACTATAAATTAGAACTCACTCTCCCAAATTATTTACACCACTCATGAATTTGAACTTCTCTAAACCCTACCCAAATACCATCCCACATTCCCTTAATTCATCAAGTAAGCATAAACATGTGAATAAAGTAATATATAGAATTTATTTAGTTAATACCAAAGGAATGTATTAGAATAAGAGGTAATGTTCTTCAATAAGAATCTTTATTTCATTTCTTTATCCAACTCCACCATCATATAAAATTCTTATATAATATCATAAATTTCAAAAATTTGATTATATATTTTTCTTATTTTGTTTAATACATACAAAAACACACATTTCCATCAAATATATTTCAAAATCATCATTTGTGTGCTTGGCGGTCTACTGCCTCCTAAAAAGATGTTGTTCGTTTTTCTATTGCTACCTCTCATGGTTGGGAATAATGAATGAAATTAAATATATATATATATATATATATATATATCATATTTTATGATTTAAATAGTATTATGGAATTATTATATAACTAATAACTTTAGTATTTCTATTTTGTGGTAATACGATAATGTCATCTGTGCTTACGACTGACTACCGCCTCATAGTGCGATGTGATTAATTTTCACATTACATTGAATTTATTAGGGATGAGTTTAAAAAAATTATGTAATATATATGATTTAAATATTATATTTTTAAGGATAATATATATATATATGTTATTTACTTTTCAATCATTGAAAATAATATGAAATGGGAAACAACGTTCATACGTATGTATAGTGTATTGTATCTATGAATGGTTTATTACATTTCCTATAAATAAATTTTATGGATTAATATAAATATAGATACACAGAATTTATATTGGATATCAATAACAAGTTTGACATTATATATGATTTTATTCAATGATTTTTGGGAGTATGAAAAAAATAACAAGTGAAAAAAACCTGGAAAATAAAGTGGTTATTACCCAAAATTTTAAATTTACATGGAATTGTTAATAAACAGGTAACAAAATGTCATAATAAAATAATATGTGGTATTAAAATATTAAATTGATTATTTGATAACATAATAACTTTATTTGAAACACTATATATGATATTGAATCACAATTGACCATAACGAAGTGTGAGGATAAGGTTTTTATAATCTCACTTTTATTTCTATGAGTTATATTCCATATTAACCACTTATTTTTTAGTGTAATGCATATATTTCCATGAATATATTTTATTATTATTATACAGAAATATATTTTTATTTATCTATCGACTAAATTATCCCCCTTTCATGAGTTTTATAGTTTCAATGTTTCCAAAGTGGTTAGGAGATTTGGTGTCAATTTACCTTCTATGAGACATTTTTTATTTTCTACACCAACTTTATTTTATGAAGTATATATACAAACCCTTTAAAATTTAGATTAATAATATCATTATTTTCATGACATTTTATATTTCATTTAATGAAATTATTTCATATGGATTTTTATTCAAGGTTACCAAGTGTTATGAGAGTTTTGTTACAATTTCATCATTTATCCGGATTCTATACAATTATATCTCTAATGTTGAAATCTTATAATTTTCCTGAATTATGTTTTTCTATAGTTATTCATGATATTGTAATTTAATTGTACAATTTTTCTTCTCTTTGGTTCATAAAATATTTGAGAAATTGAATTAAAATTTTTTTTTCTTTATTTCTATATTTGGATAAAAATATATATTCTTTAAAGACCTAATTTTTTTAAAATATTTTCAATGATTTTAAAATGTTTCTTATAATGATGAAATTATTTTTTTGTTAATAAATATTTTAAATTATTTTCAAATGATTCTTTTTTTATCTATCAATATTTTTAAGAAAAATATTTTTTAATAATTAATTTAAAAAATTAAAATAATATTTTATTCATAACATAATTAAGGATCTGTTAAAGGTAATTTTATTCATCATTGTCAACAAACTTTAGTGTTAAATATGATTCAATGGAGATATTTTGTTAATAATAACAACCCCATTAATTCTTAGGACGTATTAATATGGTTTCAGATAAATTTTTATGGAACCTATTTGTTTTACATGGGTAAACCATGTTTCAATATGATAGTTATAAAAAAAATTATTTCCCATGTTTTAACCTTGTTTCAAAGATATTTTTATAGAACAATTTTAATTTCCATGGTTTATCAATGTTTCAATGTGATTTTTATGGAAACTTTTAAATTTCAACTGGTTATTCTAGTTCAAATATACATTTATGGAACTTGTTTCTTTTGTACTTGTTAATAAAATGTTAAAATGAATAATGATTGTTTCTATGAGTTTTATGATGAATTATTTTTTTAATTATATATTACATTAGAGTTGTACATGATAAATTGATGCACCCAGATAGTGTTTTGTTATCCCGTAACATATTAATAAGATTTGGCCCAGATATCATGTGGCAAGAAAATAAAAAATTTAAAATGGGTTTCATAGATAACACTTGGTAAGACGGTTAAAAAATAACATTGGGTGGCTGGGATACCATCAGGTGATCCCATTATAGCTTAAATTACAAGTGTTCCTTGATAGTGCTGAAATTCATTCAGAATTGATTTTTTCCCAATAAATTGTAATATATGTATCAGAAATGGTTTATCCTATTTAAGGGATATCTATGGGTTTTAAAAGGGTTCTATAATGTTTCAATGAATTTATGATCCAATATATCAAAATGTTTTATCGATTCATTCTATGGGGTTTTGATGTTTTGTTTGACCATGATTGATATCATGTTGCATACGATTATTGATTCTTATTGGGTTTTCAATTAATTATTCTGTATGAAATTTTTTCATGTTCAAAGACCCTTGTAATGATGGGCATGAATATTCACATAATATACTCATGAAGCCTGATTATGTAATCACACCCTTATTCTATTATTATACTCACTAAAGAAAATCATTTGTTAATGCTTTAGTTTTCCCCTACTAAGAACAAGAGCTCACCCCTCCTCTGTTTCCCCTTACCCAGGTTATAAATAAATATATTGAAACAATTATGTCTAGGTGGATTTCAAATTGATGATTATTATGTCTTCATGTGAAAAATAAATGTTTTGTATAGTGGGAGAAATTCTCATTTAAAGTCATATGAATGGGTTGTGTATATTTTTTCATAAAAATATATTTCTCTAAAGAAAAAGGTCCTCGTTGTTGTATGTGATAACATTTTCCTTTTGATGTTATATTTTTTAAAAAATAAAATTTGGTCAAAATTATCATCATCTCTATCATCATCGTTAATTTTATTAAGAGTAAAGGAAGGGGAATCAAGAAAGGAATATAGTATAAAAAATAGACCACTATAGGAAAGTGTCTTTAGAGGTTTAATGTGTTACAGGCCCATTCTATCCACTCTTATCTAGTTATTCCCATTAATTGGGAAGTAATGGTAACATGGAGGAAGAAAACACAATGCCCTTATGTTTCCAAAGAAACTAAGAGGTCAACCATCTTGTTTACCTCCCTATAGGAGTGCAAAATCACAGTGTCATTGCTGGTAGGCTTCTTACACCTTCTCATAACAATGGATATGGAACAGAGAACATTTATATTACCTTTAATGGAATCATTGAGGATCGGTGATTCAATTTCAATCGTATAAAGGACAATGTTATAGTTCCTAGAATGTTGTAAAATCATGACCATATCCATTTCCCTAGTAGGTAAGGAATGTCCTCTATCGAAGTGTACATTGAAAGAAAGTATATCTTACAAAAAATGATCTTGACAAAACCAAAACCATTCATGACATTCAGGGATCAAGAACCACCAATATTGAGCTTTAAACCTATCGGACGTGGGAACCATCTCACCTAGTGCCCAGGGTGGATAGGACAGGATGCAATATAAATAACCTGAAACGTCCCAAGATATAGAGCCCCATTCCATTTTCCATATGTGTGAACCATGTAAAGGAGAAGTCAGATTATTTAATGCAATAATACCCTACTAGTAGACTGAATCCTTTCGTATCTGGCCTGGTTCTGGGCCTTCCTGATGCACCATCACCCAGAAGAAAGGACGATGTAGTGAGCCATTCACTTTGGCCCTTTGATCCCCGCACTGTGGAACCAATGATCAATAAAGGATAGGTCCCTCAGAACCACCATATAGATCCCTGTGAAATATTCAAAGGCCATCTAGAGAATATTTTCCAACTCACTACTGAAGAAACGGTGGTACAAGCTCTCCTCCATTAGAATCTTACATCACATACAATGGGAGGAAAAGATAATCCATGAATTCTGCACAATCACATATATAGGTAATTTCCTTTTCCAGATGCACCAAATAAGGATGTTAATTTTTTAGGTAACCTCCTTATTCTAGACAATCAGTACCCATGGGTCTTGGAGACTTGCACTAAGGGACACTCTTCTGTATGATAAAAACTGTATTGACGACGTAGTAAAAGAACATTTGTCTGATTCATCTATGAAGTCAATTATTTCAAAGACCATATGCTAAACCATTTTTAGTAGAGGACAACAAAACTATGGGTGTCTGATCATATGTTTGAAAGTGATAAGGGTGACCACGAAACCATGGAAACAAATGATTTTTCCAACCTAGTTATAGTTCCCAAAAAAAATGTTTCCTTCTCCAAAAATTCATGTGGTGTGAGATTGGAGTGCCTGTATATGGGATCCAATAAATGCCTTAAAATAATACTACCTCTCATTGGACACATTAACTCACCTCCCCTATGTGATCTCATGAAACTACATTAAATTGATCTGCCCTAAAATACCTCACATGCCATCCTACCCTACATTCCATGCATCTTTTTGGAAATACTATTATCATCAATGCCACCTTCCGGAACCGGCCGAGCAAGCCTTTTCCATGACACCCAATGAATCATCCCATCCTCATGTGAATCCTATATAAAGGAATATATAATGTATTCATTCATTGAAATCATAGACATTAGGACCTTGGAGGCTTCCAAGGAAAGGAATTGGATGGAATTAAGGACACTATTAGCCATGGTTATTATACATCCAAATGATAATAAATGATTTTCTAGTTATTAATTAGTATTATCATTTAAACAAATGATATGATCAATGTTCTAAATCTGTATCATCCTAGGAGATACCAGAGCTCCATGATACTCCATGGGAAAGGACCCACGGCTCATACGAAGGCCCCCACTGAAGGAAAAAACCTTAATATCCATGCTTTGTTTTGGGATGTAGAATATTCTCTTATTCAAATTAAAAACATGTATACTCTAATTGGAATAATAATAAATGACCTTGTTAATATAATGAGAATATCTCATACCATCATTCATGAAGACGATAGAGTCGTCCGCAAACATTATGTGGGAGATGATGCATGAATTAGATCATCATTAGTAAGGATGAATGGATCATGGAATTGAAGCCCTATTGACGAGACAACTTAGGACATGTTGAGATAAAACAATCAAGATCAGGGGGAGTTGATCACCTACCTCAGTCCAAACATGGATTTAAAAAACCCATATCTCTTTCCCATTAACCAGATGCACAATCATGACGATATGAAACAATGAAAGAAAACATCCATATCCCAAAGAGAAAATAAATTACCTAAATAGTCTTTAATGTTATGTACCCAATCGACTCAGTTGTAGGATTTATCCATGTCTAGATTCACCACCATTTTAGACCCATGAACATTAGTATTGATGCCATTGAGGAGCTCTTTGGACAGTGTGATTTACCCTTGAATGGGTCAATTATTCACAAAGTCGTGCTCCTCGAGGAAACCTCATTGGGGAGGGAAAGATCTAGTCCTATTGTTGAGGATAGAAAAAATGATTTTATAGGTGAAATTGAACATGATCACTTGGAGATACTGGTGGAGAAGGGAGAGGTCCTTCATTTTTGGAATAAGAACAAAAGTTGTGGCTCTTGTAGCAAAAGGGAGGTACCCACCTCTAATGAATTTTTAAATACCAAGAAAAATTTCATCCTTAACCATACCCCATAATATGTGGAATACGAATCCTTGAAAACCATCAGGTCCAGAAGTTCTCTCGAGGTTCATACTGTTCACATTGTGTATAATTTCTTCCTCAAGTGACATGCCCTCATTAATAGAACAATCCTTCTTAGAATGTACCCTTGGAATAACACTAGTGATTTCCCCTTACCCGGTAGGATAGCCTACAATCATCTGGAGGTTGGGGGATACCATAGGGTACTTGAAATAAGCCTCCACAATACCAGCAACTATATCATAGTCATTAGTGTATGTTTCATCCTCCAACTCTATGATATAAGGGGAGAACATCCTTTTTTTCTTGATGCATGCATGAAAGAATGCAGTATTGAGGTCCCCCTCACACAACCATCTCACCCTCAATTCATACCATGCAATACTCTATTCTCACAATAGAATATACTCTAAAAGGTCCTTCTTTAACTCAAACTCCCCAAAGTGGAAATCATTAAATTCCAATTCTAGAGTAGAATATAACCTCCCAATATCAAACTTAATGGAATCCAAATCCCACGATAGAGGGGAATATTAAAAACCCAAACCCGCAGGTCCATCCTGAGGAAAAGTAGTTCCTTTTGTAAATGGTCCCATGAATTACCATGAATGGATTTTTCTATGAAGACACCACCATGGGTGGATAATCCAGGTATGTAGTCAATGAGGGGGAGAGACTCATAATAGGCTGCCTATCACATCTCGGGGAGATATCAAGCAGGATAGGATAGTGATCAGATATACTACGGGTCAAATGATTGAGATTTCCATTCTGAATGGCAGAGATGGCATGGAAATTGGGAAGACAATGGTCCAGCCTACTCAAGGAGAGGTTTCTTCCCCATCGGTAGTTCAACAAGATGAAACTCCTTCCTGAGAACCAGAAATCCATCCACCCTTTGAGATACATAATCTATGTGAACTCTTGAATTGGGATTCGAAGAAAGGGTCCCATAACCTTCTTTCCAAAAGGATCATATACCACATTAAATTCACCTCTGACCACCTATGGAGACGTCCCAGGATCAAAAGACTCCTTCTCAACCCAAAACATTTCATAGGCATCGATGTAACAATTATAGTACACAAAAGGAAAAAATCTTTACACCATCTCTGATTTTCATAGTTATATGTCGATATAAATAATGATCCAAAGAGGCATGTATGGATGTATTCTATAATAACCATAAGGAGTGTCATGAGGAATCATATTGAAATTAGCCAGACATTCTGGTTCTTCTAGAAAACCCTGGAATTCTACCTCTTCCTTGTATAGGCTCCAAAACCACAACTAGATATAACTTCTTGGATCTATCAACATTTATAATGTAATATTTTTTCACATGGGATACCAAGCCATTTTAATTTTATAATAGTAATGTTATCAACTATATTGGGAGGTCATTGCTTTTTCCCCAAGTATCTTGGCCACTTTACTAGAAAAAGACAGACTAACCATTGAGTGGTGGGTGATATCTAGTTTACTCACCAATACAATATGATGGGTGAGAGATAGGAAAATGAGGGGAGATGGAGATGAGACCGCTTGTGTTCTAAGCCAAATACATTGTGGTTGAGAGGGAGAAAATGTCCAGCTATAAGGACTAGCCATAAAAGGGAGGCTAGATGAAAACCCCACCACATGGGTACTCTTAGCCGGAAGGTGGTCTGGGGATGCTAGACAATGGGACACAATTGAGGTGGTGGATCTGACCCCAAAAGTGTTTCGTGAATGGGATAATACAAGAGGAGGATTATAATTGGGCATTTCAAAATTTTCCAGGAGAGAACCCGACAAGATGATAGAACCAGTAGTAGGGAGAGGAGGGGGCCTGAGGGGAGACCAAAAAACCCCAAACCTATAGAATGACTCAAGAGTTCAAAGGATGAATGAGAGGATCCAAAAGATGTTGGAGCCCCTCAATGGATGAATGGAACCAGATCCAAAAAAAGTTTCCTTGAGGGCCTACCTAGAAGATGGATCCATTGAAACCACATGTCCCCATAAAGATGCACCAATCTCTTTGAGATGGGACTCAGAAGAGGGAGAATCCAAAGCAGTGAGAGACACCACAGACCAGACCTGACCAGCCGATGAAGCACCCATGCTAGGGGCATCACCCGTGGGACACACAAAGATGTTCATTCCTAAAACATCCTAATTTTTCCTCCTTAACATATAATGTGATATACCTTAAAGGTTGTATATGGAACAAAAAGGAGGAATATATCGGAAAATAAGAGTTTGGAACCCATCGAGTCACCATTGAATTGAAAATTGAATATGTTCTTGAATAGGGGAGGAAATGTCCATGTCCACACAGATATGATCCTTAGATGCATCCTCTAGAAGGATATTCCATTCATACCCACATAAACATAGTTTAGGATATCATAAATAGCTTGTAGAATAGTCTCATTCTAGAAGGGGAGGGGAGGAACTGATTGGGAGATCCACACGGGAGCCCTCAGTGAATCCCATCCTTGATTAACCTCTATATCCCACTACATATGAGTAAGATGCCACCTTTCCATGGTTATGGGGGAATTTCACCTAGTAGCGATGAAATCCGCCTCAGATCCCACAACAATGGACAAGGACCTTTGATTGAAAACTATGGCCTGAACTGATACTTATAGATCCCAAAATCCTTAGAAGCTACAGAACACATACAAAGTATTACAGATAGTGCCTAACCATACCACTATAGTCCAATGGAGGCAATTCGAGGAAGCATGTAAGGCCTCTGATGAGATTACCAGGGATGGACCGGATTCCTCCTTTTGAGCGGCCAACAAGATAGGGGAAATCTTAAGGACGTAGGGAGAATCCAGTGAAGGTTAATGCCATCAGAAGGGATCCTTTAAGGAAACACTAGTTAGAGGAGGGAGAAGTCCAAACACACCCACCATGGATGGAGGGAGTTCGAGTGGATGAAAATTTTGAAAATAAGGTAGGCATGTTTGGAAAATTACTATAATATAAAAACATCCATGAAATCTATTATCAACAATTAATATATAAACATAATTTTTACGATTTTAGCATAGGATCTGAGACTAGAATTTATGGGCTATTATAGTTGGTATCAAAGTCCAGTTCAGATAACATTGGAGGCTTTGGTGTTTTTATTTGAGGTAATCGTAAGAGTTATGGATATTGTCATAGGTCTAAAAGATAATGGATGACCACAAGATCAATTTCATGGAGACCTTATTAAGGGGTTTTAAATAAAAATTATTTTATTGTTGTAAAAGAAATTTTTAGATAATTTTTTTAGGTTGAGGAATTTATAGAACCTAGGATCATCATAATGTTTCATTTAGGAAGGAATTAATTTTTTTTCTTGTTTAATGAATAAAATGGGATAACCCGATAGTCGAGTGAAAACTTATAACATCTGGAAAGGTCGTAGGGCTTGAACCACCACTGAAGGGTGAAAAGGGTGTATCACATAACACTACACTATTTTATGTATGGGTTTATATAAACATTTTTTATAGGTTTAGAATATGTTTATTTTGATATTTTATTAGATTTTATCTTTTTAATAATGGTTTATTTATCATAGAATATGATTTGATGAAATTCACTGAATTATGAGGTTTGAAATTTTCACAAAATATTTGAAGACATTTTAGTATAGTTATTTATTGAATAATTTTGTTTGAAAAATGGGTATTAATATTGAATTGTTTAGATTTGTGTATTATATAATGGTTTATTTTGAATGGCAATTACATTAACATTTGCCAACTACTTTGGTTTTTTTAATGTCAAACGTCCTCTACAACTGCTTCAATATCCCATTTGTGGTTGTGTAGTGTTAAAAAGTTTATTAATATATTTTCCATTGAAAATTAATCTAGATTACTCATCATTTGGATAAAAAAATGATATTTTGTTGGAAATTGACAAAATGGGGAAATTATACTCATCAAATAAGTATATTTTCTTATTATATTTTTTAAAATGGTAATAAAATTCCACAATGCTTGGAAAATAATCCTTTAAGAAAATTATATCATATTATCATCATTTTTTATAATATTAATATCTTGTCCTAACCCAACGGTTCCTGATCCATGACTTCCCCCAGACTGCATTAATTTTTAATGGGGACTAAGTCAACCTTTGATTTTGTATATCACAAAAATGGTAGGTTTTATCCTAAAATACCTGTAAACATGTACCAACATACATCTACATGAATGTGTGAAAATATAAATAGTCTAAAAATAAAATCATTCATACATATATCTCATAACCAGTGTGAAAGATAATTATTGAAAGCGTGAAAGGGGAAAAAATAAAACCCACCAAATCGGTAAATTCATCCAAAATATTTATAATGAATATATAAATTTAAATTTAATAATTTTAAAGCAACTCTACTAAGAACTGGAAAAAACATTGGTCGGTCGAGCTCAGTAATCTATTCCAGCATGTGATCCTACTAGGACTTCGATGATGGGGTTTTCATCTACACAAGAATAACAATGATTGGGAAAAGGTTGTGAAAGGGTGAGTTTTACAATACCATGTATGAACCCCAAAAACCAAAATGAAAATGGTAGAAAATGAAAGGCAACCGTTTACATGACCCATCCAGAGGGAACCCAATGAGAGGGAAACTCCATCATGACCATCTTCAACTATACAAATCTAGTAATATCTATTTACATGTCATGAACACCAATAAAGGAAAGAAAACTATTAGGAAACCCTAAAAACACCAAGATATACATATCTCAAACTCCATGTATCAAGAGGTACCGACCGCATAGTCAACAAAAAGATTCTACTTGAAGAATACATGTAACTCTAAACCAAGAGAACGCCCACAATGAGAAAATCCATGCCAGATGGTCAATCCACAATATAACCCTCAATAGGTGTCATTATACCATATAATATTATGCATCTCTGAAATCACACTCTATCATGAATTTCTCTATTTGGTATAACCATTTAACCCAATAATAGAGCTTATATAACTATTATCATGAGCATTCTATAGGTTTATAAAAAGAAATGTTTTGATTCTATACCCCTCGAAACAAAATAAAATTGAGGGAGAAGTACTACAAAACATGATCCATTTTCATCATACCAAAAGAGAGGGAAAGGATGGACCATCACCTCACAACATCCCCATAGATAAGGAAGTACTAACTCCTACCCTTGTTGAAAAACATATATCGAAATAGTATAGAGATTCCTTTACCTCACTATATCGATGGTGTACTAACTTTTAAGAAGGATTCACAGATAACAATGGGATGAACCAACACTTCATAATTGTACTCCACATCTAAGGGTGATCCAAATCCCATGGAGGTCCCACTCCCTCCCACTAATCAATGTTGGGTGGAGTACAACATCCTTGATAGAGGACTTACAACATAACAAAGAAGGGGGTATCATTAATTAGGTAGGGGATATATTCAATTGGGTATAATGAGAGTAAATGTTTTCATGATCACTATGGGGGCCCAATCCATAACCTAACTGGAGAGTACTAAACAGACATTAGAGAACTCACACATTGGTATGATAGTGGTGTACTGACTCTTCTTGAACATCATGTGTGGAGAATATATTCTCAGATATGATAGGGGTGTACCAACTCCACTTATAGAAGAACAATACAATGATAAAATTGGGGAGTTTATTCTCCATAAGAAAAATGTGTATGGGGGGCTCATGTCCTAATACCAGATTAGAGTTTTATCTCTCAATGCATGAATGTTATGTGAGATCGCCAACCTAGTCTGATAAAGGATTACTAACTCCGAGAAAACTACTCCATTAGTAGAGAACTCATAGAATATATGTTTGTGAGTTCCATCACCAGTTTCCTAGGAGGTAACAATAACTTATTCCCTATGATTAAATGGGACTAATAGTCCCATAATCTATCTGATAAAATTTCTAATCCCCTGCACTAGTAACAAGTCGCATCTAAAAAATTCAATTGGAAGGGGACACACAATCAATTCTTATAGGGTCTAACCTCTCTACCTAGCTAAAATGTCTAGGGAACACACATACTGATATGATAGGGAAGGGTACTGGACCTTATATCTCTCTAGGTATAACCCATATTACTATACATGATTTATAACATCTATTACATCAACTTTCTTGAAAAACACCACGTTGTATATCTAAATCCACCATGATGGCCACCATCAAAATCGGTGCAAAAAATGATCAGGATTGGTCACTCACATTACTATATTGGATCCTCAAATACTCAAATAACCATATAAAATATCTCTAATAAAATAACACAAAATGTTTTGTGGCCAAAAAAATTTGTGACCCTCCATGAACAATCATTTGTTTCCTCTACTACACAGCCTTTATAGCCATGTGAAATTACACAGTGTTTACATGGGGTACATTGAGAATATCACCCCACCCATGGACACATATATATCTATCGACACACATTGTGTGGCTAACTAGGTCATTCATATAGTGTGTAGCCCATGTAAATTGTGGGTTCGAGCTTACCATCCACTTCGTTGTGCCTCTTACCTATTACCGTGTCAAGCTCCACAACCCCTCATACTGTAAGAACATGGTTTTTCACTCATCTATGAATCCTTTAAATTTAATTCTAAATCATTAATTTAGTTGTATTATAGATTCTTTTTGAGTATGTAAAGGTATCAGGGTTTTATGGGGTATGTTCGTAGCTCGAAACACATCTTTTATTGGGAAAACTGGAGAGGTTGTGGGATTAGTGCATGGTTGCTACTAGGTTTCGCAGACCATGAAGATTAAAATTTCCATAAAGAACAACTTTCACAGTTTGTGCATGGCCATGCAGCCTGACAATGCAATGTTCCCATTTTAATTAGAAATAAATGCATGAATTTCACACGGTTTTTCAAACTGTGCGGAAAAACTGTACACATGCCATTTTTTGGGTAATTTGAAAATGATTCACTTAATGATCTATTTTTACCCCCCCTTATTTTCTAATCCAAGAAACAATGATATTAACTCTTTTATCTCTCAAATTAGATCTTTTTGAAGGGAAAATCTAGGGATTCAAATATCCCCTTCATCAGGTATCTAATTGACCTTCTGATCATCTTTTTGGATGCACACTGATATGTACTCAAGTCCCCTTGAGCCATTCTCCTTCTCTCTTGATCTCAACCATGTTATTGAGTGTATGAAAATTATTATCAATTTCATAGATCTACTATGATCCATGAAAATTAAAGGGACAATAACAGATGAGGAGTTTCGTACAATCCTAAGCTGGGTGATATATAGCTCATCCCTAATGTTCGTTGATTTTTAAATTTATATGTGGGGACAATGAATTTAATTTGGTGACATTAATATAATTTATTTTCCATGATTATAATATTTATAACCATATTTATATCCCCATTTCATTTATGTGATTAATTTTTAGTGCACTACTTTTCCTTCTCATGTCAAAGGTTATTCCATAATTGTTGTTTAGTGTTTTGAAAAATTTGTGCCACTATTCAGGGGTTCCTTGGATTGAGCACTCTAAGGGTAAACATTAATATATTAGATGTATTTATTAATATTTTCAATTGTATAGTGGAATGTACCATTTATTCTCACCACATTACCCACCTATGGTATGTACTTAAATTTAATTATGAAATTTCAAACATGAATTAGAAAGTATACTAATGATATTACTTTAATGGATTAAATGTAAATTAATTGTAGGATTCATATCTACAGTACCCCATTCCATATTAATTGATGGTTGCAAAATGAACCCCTAATATGAAATATTCATCTAATATATTAAATGAATGGTTTTATACTACTTGACCTTATCGCACTAATGAATGTGAAGGGTTGAACTAATGGTTGCATGCTACATTATTGTATCCCACTAATTAAAGGAAATTATTGATCCAAAAGAAATATTACATTACTTCATAATCAAATAGAAATGGCTTAAGTCGAGTTTCCATGGATTATGATCTGGGAATTTCATGAGCAGTCGGGAACCCCGTTCTGATTCAAGGATACTACTTGGTTATGTTGAGACCAACATAGATCCGTATCCTTGTCTAACTTTGTATTTGGGGAATGATACTGTCGGATCCCTCACGTAGAATTATATAATGCCTAGGACACAATCCATTGATCCCTTTAATATCATTACAGGATTCCTTGGAATCACTCTTAAGATCAAGAATTTACATGTAGTTTCCTTGGTTAAATCCCGTATGGACCTATCCCTAATTATCCCCTTGTCACATTGGACGATCACCTTGGACTAGGTAGGTGCCAAATTGTATAATTCCATGGACTATACTCCTTGGATTACACACTTACCTCATTCTAGGTCACAATTATTAATATGTTGTCAACACTTGAGGTCTACATTGCCTTGGTTATTACCCAGGGACATCAATATTAAATGTCAATAAAAGTATGCTTATTACATAATGGAACATTCACTTTTATTAACATGTTATATGATACAAATTAGTAACAATAAAATAAAGAATTGGTTACATGATTAGACACAAGCTGAGTTATGATAAACGTAATTGAGTATTTAGTTGCATTGTTCTATTTTTTTTATATATTCATTCCTGCACACTATTACATTACAATTACATGGTCCAGATGTTTAAGATTCTATTGGTGGTGGCCCACTGAAATTTATCTTCAACACATGATGGGCATTGTTTTGAACCTAAGGTAGCTTACATGGTTTTTCGGGTTGAAAAATTGAATCATATAGTTTCAAACACTTGATTTCTTTCCATTTTGGATGGAGAATGATAGTAGATGACTCATCCAAATCATTGGATTCCTGGGATTTCCTTGTGATTCTTATATACCTTGTTGAACATATTATGCATGATGTCTTGTATCCTTGTTTTTTAGTTTTCTAGTGACATGACATATCATCATTAGTTGCCGTATTCATAGATGTTATTCTAGTTAATGTAGTCATATTTATTGTGGTCTCTTTTTTCCGATGTTTCGTGTGTTTAAATATATTTTATCCTATATTTAATGACGTTTACATATATCCAATTTTCTATAATTGGGTAATGAGGTCATAGTATCCCCAAAGAAAAACCTGAAGTCATCACTACAAGATGGTTGCCTTGGGCGTTCGTGTAGATGAACCGTTGACCATGTGGCCCTCCGTTCTCGAGGCCCCCATTGAATGGAATTTGGGGCTGGGACATCAAAAATTAGTATCAAATGTGGTTTCCTTTCATTCCGAACTTTTTAGAGATAATATATTAGAGATTAAGAGCTCTTCAGACATGGTCATAAACCATGTTTGAGCATCACGAACCCATTTTTATGGTAAAAACCAAGTTTCCTAAATTATAATTATTGTAATGACTTTCCTATTATAGTTTATATTATTTCACCATTTGTTGATGAAAATGTTGTGTGGTGTTGTTGATTGTTACTCAGTTTGAGTAATTTCTTTCATCCTTGGCCTGATGATATGAGGTAAAGTAGCAATGTTACAAGTATCATTTTAGGCATCTATATATCACATTTCATGCATATTCCCATGACCTATAGGTGCATTTAAATTCATTTCATTGATTGATATGCCTCTGATTACTGAGTGATGTAGTGATAGTTTGCTTATGCTTTTATTATACTTGGATTCAGTTCAGTGATTGAATATCATAATTTATGATGTATGTGGGCCCTCATGGATTGGGATGAGTAATTTAATTTGTCAATCCATTATGGTATAAATAAATTGGTGTCATTTATGGTGATAAGTGTATGTGCACTGATTCATCAGAAATGGATATCATTTATAAAGTGAATCTTGAAATCTAAAATTAAATGGATTCCAAACCATATCTCGCATTCACATGTTTATGTAAGGTAATGGAGTGAACCTGATAAATAGATGAAAAATGAAATAAAGTATATACATGAGAACATACCAGGACATGGACTTAAATATGGGTGTTTTGTGTATTATACAATGTGTAATGAGTTTTCATACATTTAACTCATGCTTGTGATTATATATTAATGTGCATTCATGTCTTGTGGCACGCACTCTGCATTTTTAGATAGATGCTACCACAACATCCTCATATCATACACCAGGAAGGTGGTGACCCACATGATAAAGTTGTGGTGGGACCTAAACCACCGGTCTTTACTCCAGGAGTGCCACTGGTGGAACTCCCTATTTTACTTGATTTGGGCACTGACATACATGTTCCTGATAGTTTCCTGTGTCTGAGGAAGTCCCCGAATGGTGATCCATGGTTCACTTTTGTGGTGTAATTTGAACTATGAATTCAAGAAATAGCATCCTCATACATTTTCATGGTATGGATGTCTGTTGGATACTGAATTGGGGCTAGATTCCACCCTATCTATTATCATGCATCAATATATTGTGATAGAGTTGTGAGTCAAGATTGAATAATACATGCTTTGGGATTTCTACAAGAATTTGTGGGATGTGATTACCCAAGGAAGTAATCATCAGGGCATGTTATTGGATGATTAGTAGACCACCTTAAATGATTAGTTCCTTCCCCAAACATACAGATATGATCATGCAAGATAGTTCATTCATCTCTAGTTGTGTTTTATTTTACTTATGGAATATTTAGCATGTTTCATAGGGTTGCATCACTTTTCACTTCTTCATGACATTGATGATATTTCATGTGCTTGAAGTATCAAGGATGGGATCCATTATGACATCAATATGCAAGATAATTTAATTCTCCTACATACATATTCTGATATATTCAATCAAGATCTTATCAATGAGGGTAACCTGATAGATGGAAATAGTACCATGTTTAAAAAATCAATTCAACATTATCCAAGCAGTTATTCTAGTGGAAGGAAGCATTCCATGGAAGTCTCTTGGAAGGGGTGTCCATGGGGTGGGCACGTCTTGGGGTAGGGGTGTCTAGGGGGTGGGGGTGTCTAGGGGATGGGAGGGGTGTTGTCCAAGCGGGTGGGGAGTCCAGGGGGTGTTGGGGCTATCTAGGGGGGGGGGGGTTGACTAGGTGTGTGGGTTTTCAAGGGGTGGGGGTGTCTAGGTGGGTGGGGTTTGTCCAATGGGGGTTTCCAGGGTGGTGGTGGAAGGAGGGGGGGATTTCCAGGTGGTGTGGGTCTCCAATGGGTGGGGGTTGTCCAGGGTGGTGGGGGTGTCCAAGGGGTGGGGTTGTCCTTGGGAGTTGGTGGAGCTGTCCTTTGGGTGTGGGTATCTAGGGGCCCGGGGTGGTGTTTAAGGGGTGGTGGTTTCAAGGAGGAGTGGGGGGGAGCATCCCAAGTGGTGGGGTTTTTTAGGGGGTGGGGTGTCTAGGGGTGTGAGGGTTTCACAAGGGGGTGGGGGTGTCAATGCGGTTGGGGCTGTCTAGGGGCGAGGGTGTCCAGGTGTGTGGGTGTGCATGGGTTGGGGGATTTCTAGGGGGTGGGGGCTGTCCAAGGTGGTGGGGGTGTCTAGCGGAGGGTGAATAAGTCACACATATACTAATTCAGAGAAAATAATTATGTTTTATTTTATTATTTATAGATAAATAATTAATGATAATGTGACAAACCTAAACACACATATATTCAGACACAAAATATCACTAAACATCAATTTTTTTTATTTTAGTCCAAAATGTAACATATAAATGTGTGCCTCATCATCATCCCTATCAAATCCATCATCATCATCCTCATCATCATCCTCATCATTGTCCACATCTTCACCCCTTCCTTCCTCAACGCCCTCCTCCTTGCCCTTGTACTCTGCCTCGACCTCATCCTTTCCTCCTCCTCTGCCTTCGGTTCCTCCTCACCATCGTCATCACCAGGAACGAAATCGTCTTGACCACCACTACAAATAACACCCAGTGAACCATATATAGAATTAATTGATGAAAAATATTCATCAAAAGCAATGTTGGTTTCTAGTGGAAGCATTGGACTTAAAACTTCCATCAGTTTCATAAATTAAGTGCTTTCCCTAGAATACTGTTCATCCATCTTTGTGGCCCTTTATTCAGCATTTTATTCCTCTTCCCTGACTTGTTGGGACTCAGTGGCACTACAAATGGTACATGAAGGGGGAAAATACCTCATCGAGATTGTACTCTTCCCAATTCATCATCTTACTCTACTAGCATGCTTATATACCATCACCAAATGTAAGTGATCATTTTGAAAAAAATTCCAGGTTCCTGGGAATCAACGGGCTATAAATAATCCTATAATAAATATAAATATATATTATGATATAAAATAGATAATAAATTTTTTAATTATAAATGTAAAACTTATAATCTACTTTTGAGTCATTTATTTAACCACACTTACACCTTTTTTTCTTCCACTCCAGCAAAACACTTTTTCTCAAGGAACACGTCCTTCATTAGTCAAATTTTTTAATAAAAATTGAAAATCAATATAGGAAACCATAATCAGAAATTGGTTAAAAATAATTATTTTTATAACTGGATTTATATGAATACTTTACCAATCAAATAAATTATAGAGGAAACAATATAATGTGAATTCGTAAAGAAAAATTATAATCAACTATCTCACATACTTCCTCTCATGATCTATAATCATAGTACGTCCCAATGTGTGGAGGCATTTTATAGCATCAATGTTTTTTTATTTCTTCTGGTTGATTCCTATATACAATTTTATAATATAATAGATATTATTTATGCGCAACATGAATATTTTCATTTAAATACCTCAAATGTGATTAATATAATAAACTGTACAGTTCTCTTATGTGTAATCATCTACTGATACTGTTATTTCAAAAAATAATCCCTAATAGGTGCTGCCACTAACTCTATTACAAAACTATAATGTCGTCCATATACACTAATCATTCATATATGATCTCCTAATCTCACCTAATTCATTTAGATGTTTGGTCCATGCACCTTCTCCATCGAGGAAATTAAACCGATGCTCACACCAAAATATTAATTCATATAAATTTAAAAATAATATATTTCTTTAAATAAAACATTTTTAACCCATATTTATACCCAAGAATTATCATTGACTTCATTTGGAAACTGTCTCTATGAGAGCGGGCTGACGAGAATGATGCCAAAGAATTTGGAAAGCGTCAAAAATAAACTCCAACATTTCAACATTGTTTTTTCAATATTTTTATTGTCTTCATTGTTGTCCACCATTAAGTGAATGTGGTGGTTCCGCACACAAAAAATGTGTGTATGAACCTCCCCAGACTCATATCAGTATATTTATCTATTATTAAATAAAAACAAGTATATTAATAAAAAAATTATAAATAAAATAAATATTGTTATAAACATTTATTAAAGTTCTATAAACATAACTAGGGTCGTCTGATCAATGGGTATCGATGGATCTATCAAAACTGAAGGAACACCTTGTACAGGAGGAGTGGATCCCATTGAATCCTCTCTAGAGACATAATCTGGAAGTTAAAAAGTCCAAAAAGATGAAATATATAAGCTCAGAGATATAGAAGTAGATGTAGAATAAGATGGAAGGGATGGATAGCTGAATGAATGATAAGGAGTGAGAATCAACACCAGATAAGATAAATAAGGGTGGGAAGACTCAGATGTATTGGGTGGTGAAAACATGGGTTTTATAAATATCTTATTGTCCTAAATGACACCACATGATCAGAATTTTGGATAAAAGGTCTGTCATTTAGAGGGGCAGGGTCTAATGAGGTACGCTGACCTAATAGCCTAGCTCTGAAACCAGCCCCCATTATACCACCGACCTAAGTATTCTGACTACTACTAGGCTTCCATTAAATTAATTGTCTCCTAATATGTGGATCATATAAAATCATTTAAAACCAAACTTATCACATAACTTTATTTATTATTTAAATCTATTTATTTGAAATAAAATACTCACTATAAGGACTATTGGTGGAATGCCCATCTCAGTGACATGACTATTATCATTCATTATATTTTTATTTCACCACTCTTAAAATGGTTTCATTTCTTACATTTGGAAAAAATTATCGTTGTAATTTGAAAAGTATAACTAAGGTGTAACCCCAAAAACCAAATATATGAGAGGGAATAGGGGAATTGTGGATAATTTAGCTATCCATTGTTTTAGGTGAGTGTGGATGGATATATAAGATATTCAATAAATCATACAAGATGTAATAAAAATTTAATTTTTATTAGGATGGTTATTAACTATGTGTCACTAGTCTATTAAAATTATTGAACATTGATTCTGAGGATTTATTTTAAACAAAAATCAAGAGAGAGAGAGAGAGGATACTAAATAATACCACAAGAAAATTCAGAAATGTATGTATCATTTATAATTAAACCCTTAAGATAGTTTTAAATGTTGATGTAAGTATATAAACAAGGATAATACATCTACCGGATTTATAAGGGGTAAATCACTCATTGAAATTAAGGAAGATTTTAATTTCTTTTTCCCAGGTAGATGGTGCATAATTCTATTTTTGTTTTCCGTAAGAAGAAAAACCATCATGTTCATTATCTGGTGAAATGTTATAGGGTGTTCTTAGAGATAAACTAATTGTATACATGGTCATTAAACCATTGAATGGTCACCATGTTAAATTTTTTGGTTTCGTTGGTTTGAATACAGTTCAGTTCCAAATTAGAAAGTTTAATTCAAATAAAATTGCAACCAATAAACATTGAAAATTCATGTAACTATTAATTAGGATACAACATATTTGTAATAAATCTTAAATTAATTGGAATAGTTCCAACCCTAACAACCTATGTCGAGCTAAATGAAAATAATTGAGAACATCAGTGGATGATCCTGTATATTTCCCATAACAACATCATATTCACAGTCAAATCTGAAAATTGAGATATTAGATTCATAAAAAGTGATTAATGGATTGATTTCAATGTAAGTATAGATGGTTTAAATTCCATCATCACCATCATAAAAAATATGTCTTCGAATTACTTCAATAATGATAATAAATTCAGGTTGAATATGGTCTTTGGCATAAAAAACTTGTTTCTCCATTGACTCCAACACATATGGTTCATAGGATACGAGAGTGAAATTTATATAAACTACTAGAAATCCACAACCATCAAAAAATGTTCCATGCATCATCATCAAATCTAACCACTATAATTTCATCATTGTGACACATCCATGAGTGTAATTATCCAATATTATTTTATTTTCAACAACCCCATAATAAAAAACATTTTCAAATCGTCGTATATAATTTGATTCACAAGAATAATAGTCTAATATTTATATAACCATGACACCATCATGTTTTGTTCTCATCCTCGTCGCTTGTTCAGTGATTAGAAATATGTACATATTGATAACAATTAATTTATAGTCACAAACCATAGCATTAGGAATAAAAGGAAAAGTTATTATTTCCTTAAAGACAGTGTCAGAAGGAAAATTCCATAACTAAATTATAAATTAATATCAATCATAATTAAATATTTAATTAATTATTTGAAATAGTAATATTTTTTCATTCAACATTAACCTTGCAAAAAACTCTTCTCTATACAAAGTATCACTCATTCTCAATGATAGCTAATGATGTATTCTATTTTTCATTGATTTACATTCCCTAAATATAAAAATAGGATATGTTGAACATATATTTATGTTATAAATATTCAACTTAATTACCTGTTCTAGTTATTGACCAAACCCCAGTTGAAAAAAAAGTTGTCTGATGTGCCATGTCCCACACTTCATGGTGTAATTTAGTCTAGTTATATTATCGAAGAATTACTCTTATTTGATGAAGTGAAGGATACCAGGGTTCAATTTTCTCATAATTGACTTCTTCATTTCACATTATTCCATTCATTCTTATAGTAAGATAAAAAAATACATACAACAGAAATCTATACACTATTTAGCCAATTAACCATTCATGATATAACCTTTGGGGTGATTCATTTTTCAGACCTAAGGCTTTAATGTGTACATATTTCTTCGAGATGGATAAATCCAATGAAAATATATAGGTCCCCGGAGAGGTAGTTCTATTAGAATATGGATATTCAGATGTAGTATGCATGTGAAAAATGATGGAGGAAATAATTTCTCTAACTCAAAAAAAATTAAAGGGGGGAATCAACCGTCATTTTTTCATGAAATACTAGGACATATTCACAGAACAAATATCTCTAACAAATGGGGTGACCGGATAACATCAACCATTACATTATTTAAAAAATATTATGGATTGGTATGGGAATCAAATCTTACAGTAGGACATGATAATCATGTTTCCTAAATGATTGTAGTAAAAACTCTATTCTATTGACCCATTAAATATGATTATTAAATATTCATTAGGAAATGTAATAGTATGTTGTACCTCTTATTTTTTTCTATTGGTTTCATCAAATTAGAATCACATGGAACTTCCTATTTCTTTTACCTGATACACATAAGATGGAATTCTAGTCTAATTCCCAAATCCACCAATTGACACCAATACAGTAAATCATCTTTTTTTCTTTCCCTTAAGATTTAGAATAATCAAAAGAAACATTTCACATATATTATTTTGAATGTAAATTTAATCAAAGTAATGACATAACAAATTGGTTTACCTAAAAGTAAAATCAATGAAGTTACTCATCATTTTCAATTTGTAAAAGGTTTTAGTGGAAACATTATTTCTCTTTCTAGATTTCATTTGACCCTTTCTGAATGAAAAATTGAAATATTTCAATCCATTAAGCACATTTTTTCTAGACATATGCTGATTTGAATCATTTCCCCTCATGGTATTTTCAAATCATCAACGATTATTTTTATATGGATGGTCCATTGGAAAAAAAATCGCCAATGTACCCTAAAATTAAACTACATCGATGTTTTAGTCATCAAGATCGATTATTCTTCAAACATACATGAAATGATAGTTTTTCATTCTTGCTCCATCCATATATCATTGTATAATAAATAAAATAATTTATCATTCACATAAGCGCAAAACACTTATGAAATATGTATTTCAAACATGCATCGTATGTGCACACACCCCCATCTAAAAGAAGATTCAAATTTTTTATTAAATGTTGAATGTGTACGTCTATATCATTTCCTGGATCAGAAGAGCCGTATATGTGTATAATCATGACAGATAATGGTTTTTTATACACAACCATGGGGGAAGGTTATCAATGTGTATAAAAATCAGCCTTGTGTTGTGTGAATTAAGCATCTTAGAAAATAGATTAAAATCATCACATGAAAGACCCAATCTCACATTACAAATGTCAACTGAAAAATCCGGATATCATGAATAAAATCTATTCAATTCAAATCCATCTGTAGTGTGAACAAAATCATCATTAGTATTCTTTATCTTCGTATCATTCCATTACATTTTCATTGATATTTCATCTGAAATAAATATATTCTAGAGTCTGGGGATCAGTAAATAGTGGAATATTACTTTTTTTTGTCACATGGGGTGGTCTTCAATAAGATTTTGGTTTCCATTGTGATGTGCCTCATTTCATAAATTCATTTCATTCAGTTGTTTCCTCCAATAATAAACTACATTCTTTCAGGAAAGAATGAATATTGTTTATTGAAAATCTATATTCCTCTACTAGTTTCTATGCCATATAGTGGACTGAGATAATATCAGCATCAACTAGAAGTAATTCCTTAAAGATGGTAAGAATGTAATCGATGGTTGTATTAAAAAGCACATACATAGTTTTCCCATGAAATAATCAGATTACAAATTCTAGTTTTTTCTTTTTACTACATTGTCGATATACTTGAGTCATGGTAGCATCATTCAATTTTTTCTCCCTGAAAACATCATCATTGTCATTAGCCATATTATGTTTTATCATATCAAATTAGTCTTTGGTCATAATCCAATATTTTTCATCATGAAAAATAAATGTAAACCGGTCATATAAAAAATTCTCTAATCTATTCATCTCATTTGGATCATCATCATTTTGAGATTTAATATTCAACCCATTGTGATATCACATATTTTATTTATCCTGGAAACCATATTTGGTTATGTTGTATATGTCTTATTCATGGCTCAACCAAGGTCTTCCTACACTAGTGTAACATAGGCAGTGTATGTGACCATTATCTAAATCATTGTGAAATGAAAAATCTAAAAATCTATCTCAAATGTTTTGAAAATATCTTGAGATCCAATCATGTTCATACATCGATCATTAATAAATTATGTAAAAAATTGTTATATGCCATTTCTTCAGAACCAATTCAAGAATATTGAAGTTTAATTGAAAATATATTTATGTAACAATAATTTTTTTCTTTATATGAAACAATAACTAACACACTACTCTATATTATAATCCTAATATAATAGACAAACAAATACAATATTTATAAAAAAATAATATAAATTAATAAATTTCAATGATATTGAATTCAATTATAAATATATTACCATTATAATTTTTCATATTGAGATATCATATATAATATATGAAATAATTTTTAGATTCCTATCCATATTTTGTCAATGAGAATGAGATATTTTGAAACCATGAGCCCTAAAAGAGAAGAATCCCATTTTATCATGTATTTAATTAAATAAGTAATAACATGGCCACCTAAGATCTGGAGAGTGTTTTGGGACCCAAATATTTTCACCAAAGGTTTTCAAAATTATTGATGAACAATACATGAGTGTACAAGATCTTGTACACCTATGGAGGAGAATTATTCTGGAGTTTAGTAAATTTTATATCAAAGAAATATTATATTTTAGTAGATTATTTGAGTAATATTCATAATATATATTCTGAATAAATGGTATATATAATATGAAAATGATGGTAACATGTCCCTTTTGGATTGAAACATTATGTTCATACATGTTGATCAGGATCCATGAAATATTAAATGGAACTAAGATGAGTTTGATGTCAAAGGATGATGGTTCCACAGGTGAAAGAAGCATGAATCCAAGTACATAGATATTTTGAATGATGAGATTGAAATTTTTTTCGAAATGGGATAATCTATCCATATTTTAGATATCTATAAATGAATGGGTTTATAGTTGATGTAATCAACTATTCATGGGTTTATACACTATTATTAAAATTATTTGAAGATATACTAATTCAGTTGTGTGTTCTTAAAGTTGTGGTAAATTGTGTTTTGAAATTTTTTTCAATTATCACAGACATAAGGACACCATGGAACTGATATAAAATTTTCAAGGAATTACAAAGTGTATTCCTTTCATCAAATATACCAAATGTTTAAAGAATGTTTTTTTAATGAATTTATTAATGTTAAAAATGGAAATATTTAGAAAAGATTGGATATTTCATTACACCCAATACCCAATGTCTATGTATTCATTGTGGGGGGAATTGATTTAATAGCATGCATTCATACATAATTTTATATCACCCAGTTTCAATTTTTGTGTGTGTAATACATGTCAAAATGTGTAGAATCTTGTTCAAACATGAACAAATCAACTATATTTGTGAACAAATTTTTGATGAGGAATGTATTTTCATAGTTTGGAATTAAATTTTTACATATTAGTGAGCATGGAATGCACTTTAATAATAACTTTTTTTTATTAATAAATGAGAAAAACAAATCTCAATACAACACCCTAATACAATGTTAACCAAAAAAATCGGTAACTGGCATTATTCAACTAAATGATGAATTAAATTTAGAAAAAACCACAAGGACAATATCATTGGATTCTGGATGAAATGATGGTGATTTATTATAGTCATAAAAAGAAGAATGTTTAAACTAATTATTATGCCCCCATTTAGAATTATTGATATATATCCAAGCTAGATAATATTGGATTAGAAACATTATGCATATTGGTCTATGAAGAATGTGGATATGGATTTAGAACAAGGTGGGAACTTTTACTTGTAGTTGGATGAATTAAAATATATCTACAGAGACTTAGATGAGAATAAAAAAGTACAAATATAAATCCACGAAATGCATGACTAATGAATCAATTTAGGAAAATTCACACCCATAGAAAATGTAATTTCGATTAACTCTTATTTAGTATTTCTTATAGTTAAATTTGAATGACATTGGATGATACATTTCATTAGAGTTTATAATATTCAACAAAGATCTATTATGATCAAAAGATGAAATGAAACATTGTTCATGGAGAATGGAAAATAACTAAATATCTAAATGACGAAATTATAAGAGTGATTCATTCTCTCACTTAAATACAACTAATGATACAATTTCCTGTCTATATATTGATATTAAATGGCTCACTAACTGGGATTACTTCAGAAACATTATTGAATTTGTGTTAGGTTCATAATTATCTATTAATTAATAGGGTATATGATCTATTATAATCTCCCACACCCCCATACAAACTCCATATAAGGAAGATAATTCAGAATAAGGGGAGTAGTTATTTGGGGAGGAAATATCACAACACAACTATCTTTATCATTCCAAAAGATATCTTTTGATGAAATTGTAAAATATTAGTTATGGAATAAGAAATGTAACCATGATATAATAGGATAATTAACCCTAAGTAGAGAAAATATAAAATTCCATGTGGTGATAACCAAACCACAATAAGACCTCATTATATTTGTTTTAATAGGGAAATGATTTGTTTATAATGTGAGAAAAATAAGTCCCATATTATGATTCTAGTGTGTAGATTTGTGGGAACACATATTTTTATTAGGTTAGCTTCATGCTATGAGGAAACCCTGAGATCCATTAATTGGGATGATTTTTAAGAGACTACATTGGGATGGATTTTCATATAGTGAAAAAACTCTTTATGCATAATATGAAGAATCATACAATTTTGGTACTAGGACATTAAAACCATAAATTGTAAGGTCATTCTATGATGAATTCTAATTATATAAATATTATTTGCTAAACCCTAAAATATATAATGAAGTTCCCCATAATTCCTTCCATGATCTATCTTGACTGATTATCCATACCACCAAATTTATATTTCACCACATTCAATGGGGATGTTAAACTATCTTGATCATCTCTTGTGAAATTTATACACCATTCCATACACATATGAACACACTTTTCCACCAAAACCACTATAATACCTGGAAAATTATCAATACCCAATCCAACCAACATCACAATTCCAATCCATCTCCCAACCAACACCAAATTCATCAATAATATCACTGACATTCCCATTATTCCTAGAACAAAAACTAAAAATAAAAAAACCAAATCCATTTTTCAACTAAACTAATGTCCATAAAATCTACCATATCACCCCACAAAAAATGGAAAACCACCGACAACACTACCCCAATCTTCCCCAATCCCTTCACACGTACCATCCTTATATCCATTACCGACATTAAGAAAATACGACTAAACATACCTTTTTCAATATTTTAGTTGGGATATGTCTTTTAAGAACCACCATTATTAAGTATACTTCACTAGCTCTACACAAAAGGAGTGGATATGAAAACTTCAAATAAAGGCGATTCACACATTCATTATATTTAATGTTTATTTAAAAATAGGAAACAAATCCAAGTGAACTTATTGGGTATACCTTTCCAAACACCGCACAAATCTATTTTTTATGCCAAATCAAAACAATAAACAAAAAAAATAGATTCAGAACACTAAAACTAAGGTTGAACGTATATATTTTATTTTTAGAAATAAAATATTTCTTGAATGAATATGGATCTATCAGGTGAAAAGTGTTTCACAAACTAGGGTAAATATAGACCTTTATGAGAGCTCCTATTTAGGGTTGCAATCATGTGAACATGGATTGGTTCTATTGTGTATTTGAAGGAAAAATTTTCCAACAGTTTAAAAAAAACATAGGGACATAATGTTTTTACCAAAAGATTCAAAAAACTATAGGTATATATTAGAAACAAATAAGATTAATAAATGATTAAAAATTAAACATTGGAAAATGTTTTTTTGAAAATAGAATATCAAAAAAAGTAGCAAACTGTTGCTGTAGTCCTCCTTTACCAACGATTTTTTAAAATTGTTTCTATAAAAGTGTTGGTATAGGCCCAATTTGAACCATTACCATATGAGATTTTATAAAGAGTTATAAAATTGTTGGTGTAGTCCTCCATAGGCCGCTCGTTTGGATGAACTAGCCCACAATGTGCCAGCCGTGTTGGAGAACCGCGGCGCGCGGAAGCGCCGCGTGAGGAGAACCGCGGGCCACGTGGGCTGGGCCGAACCGGCCAGTTACGGTCGACCGGGCAGAGGAGGAGGCAGCGCTGCTTGGCATAATCGGGCGAACAAAACCAGCCTACAATGTGGGTCGGGTCTGCAAGTGGGCCGCAGCCCTCCCAGGAAGGCCGACCCCCAGCCGGGTCGGGACGACCACCAGCTAGGTCGGGCCGACCCGCCAACCCACTGGGCTTGACGAGTCGGGCCCTTCTTCGCATAAATGAGAATATCTCCTAGATCATGCGTCCGATTGATGCAAAATCTTCAGCACTGGGACCCTCATGATGAGGAGGACCTTTTGGGATACTATATGTGAGTTTTGTAATATTTTGGAAAACGTTCGGGTTTGGATCGAGCGTAAATCCAACCGAGCCCCTAGGACGGAAATGCCAATAACTCTCAGACCGAGTATCAGATTGACGCTTCGTCTATCACGTTGAGTTTCATTTGATGAGACAGAACTACGAGATACATCATCTCAAGACTTCTTGGTAGTTTATGTATCAAGACTTCACTCGAGGAGTGGAACCTCTCGAAATCAACAATGTTGTGTGCGTGAATCCTATGGCTGGCAACAACAATGTTGAATACTGTACCAGAATCCTCTATGGGTTAGACAATGATGACTACTGTACCAAAATCCTCTATGGTTTCGACACTAATGACTACTGTACTGGGATCCTCTATGGGTCCAACACTTCTGACTTCTGTTCCTGGATCGTGTGTGAGTCCGATAGAATTGCTGGTCTTGTATCATGTGTGGGTACGACAGCTTAGCTGGTCCGGTATCCTATGTGGGTCCAACAACTCATATGAATTATAGCGGGTCATGTATCCTATGTGGGTACGACAGCTTAAATGAGATAGATGGTCTTATATCCTGGGTGGTTCTGATAGCTTCACTGTTCCTGTATCCCGTGTGGGTCTGACAGCTTAGATGAATCAGTGAATTCATCTGAACATCTCAATATCCCTACTAAAGATGTATACCTCATCATGGTGAACAACTTTACTTCCTTTTTGGAATGGATTGTGCTTGGGATTGATAGTTGAAGATTGACTATGAATGATTACTTAGGTATATGTATGGGCATATAACTAAGTAGGGTTGGTTGATACATCGTGAACATATATTTCTTTGTGGGCTATCCATGGTGGATATTGTGTAACCATGAGGGTCTTAGGGTCCTTACTGAGTATCACTTTACTCACCCCTACATGGTCTATGCCATCACATCGTTTTGTTGGTTGCAGATGATGGATAGCACATATCGTGGTAGAGAGTTTTAGAGATGGACGGTACCTAGAGGTGGACCACTTGCTGAGACATACACGGCACAGACGGATGGACCTGGGGTTATTTGGAGGCCATCTATAGCCACCCTTCAGTTGGGATTCCCAGAGATCAACTTAGTAGTTGTTTTTTTTAGTTTCTGCAGTTTTACTATCTTTTATGTAGTTTTTACTTTACTGTTGGGCTTGTATTTCAGGCCCATTTCCTTTCAACAAATTCTTTTGTACACAGTTTTACTTAGTGTTTTACTTCCAGAATCATACTCCGTTGTTTTTCTTTACTCTTATAAAGGTAATTCCTTCCTAGATTAGGGATTTATGCCTTTGGGGCTAGTCTCCATCCTCTGGCCTATGGAAGGCGGCCTTGGGGTAGTCACGATACAGGCCCCATGGGACGGGTCGTGACAAATTGGTATCAGAGGAGTCGATTCTACCGTAGAACATAGAATCTGATTCTTATAATGGAAATAGTGTAAATTGTTTTGGGTATAGTTATCAGTTTAGGGAAATTAGTGTTGGTGTGGCGGCTGACGTATCCATAAACCAAGAACCTGACCTTTGATTTCCAACTCTATGCACAAAAACACTAATTGCATGATGGTTTGTGTGTTTCAAGAGTTTTCTTCATGATTACTTTATGTCATCTCACCAGGTATGCTGGTTTAAGGGTGGTGCCCCTTTTTTAGGATAGCCCCACAAAGGTAGCCAACTAGGGTTCCGAGTTACATATGAGATGGTAGCCCACCGAGGGGCGAGGCCTCAGTTTAGGGCCCCATCACAGTTGAGGTAACAGAAGATCCACTACTCATTGGGCCACCGATACCACCAGCTCCAACAGAAGATAGTGCACACCAACTCAGTGTGTTGCCTAAGTTCTCGTGCCAGAGGCCTCCCAGGTTCTAGGGAGAGACGGACCCACAGGAAGCTGAGGACTGGCTGGAGGCTTTCGTGTGAGTTTTCATATTGGTAGGGACACCAGTTGACCTAATGGTGATCCTTGTCGTGAGTCTCATGCATGCAGTGGCAGACAAATGGTGGATCCCAATGCTCCCAGTTCATGACGATGCATCATTACTCTAGACATACTTTGAGAGTCTATTCTGATCAGAGTTTGTTCTAGCCACCCTTCGTGTTGTGCGGATTCAGTCGTTACTAAATCTGCGGCAGGGTAGCATGACTATAGCACATTACTCAGCGATGTTCACCGACCTCTACCGGTAATCCACGAATATAGAACATGACCCCTTCTTCAGGGTTTGGTCCATCGAGTAGGGACTCAGGAATGATATTATGGCTTTGAAAATTCCCCTGAGCATCCCGAAGTAGGCAGGGGTGCTGGAGCGAGCCCTTCTAGTTGAGTGTTTCCAAGATCAGCAGACCCTAATAACGAGACCCACCACTGGGCGACACATAACAGAGTCTTCTACAGCCATAAATAGATAGATGTCACAGATGTCTAAGCAGACCATGCCATTAGGTGGGAGACCCTAGGAGATATGTTCGGTTGTGCGAGGCACACGAGATAGAGTCTTCTTTACGAGGAGCATGTATTTCTATTCATGTTGCGGGCATGGTCACATGGCTCAAGACTACCAGAACATCCATGCAGATGAGTAGCAGATGGTAGAGGGACCTCCTAGGCAGAGTTAGAGGTTCGACTGTGGAGGTTATCCGGTAGTAGGAAGACGTGGAAGAGGATATAGTAGAGAATTGGTTGGTGGATGAAGTTTTTAGGCTCTACCACCAATACCACAAGGAGTTCCACCCTGACCAAAGGGAGATGGAGGATAAATGCGAGCTCAGTACTGGGAATTTAGAGCCAATGACCACCATGCACCTGAGTTGATTCGAGGGACAATACGTGTCTACTCGACCTATGCTATAGTACTTATAGACACAGGTGCACGCCATACTTTTATTGCCACTACCCTCGTTTGGAGCTCGGAGATTCCGATGGAGATATTGGCTCAATCCTTATGGCTAGAAACTCCTTCAAGAGCATACTCGATGATTACACACTGGTGCCGGCAGTGTGAGCTTGCTCTAGGAGGAGAGATATTCGGCTAGGATCTCCTCGTAGTGGCGTCGAGGCCTTACGATGTCATCTTGGGTATGGAGTGGTTATCCACAGTTCATGCTCAGATTAACTGTATTAGGTGCACAGCGCAGGGTTTCCTCACGGATGAGACCATGTTCACCTTCACTGGCAAGAAGGGAGCCTTTGCAACACAAGATGGACTAACACAGAAGAGGGGGCAGCCAATCACACAACAGTTGGCTAGACTCATCCTCGGAGTGGTTGATGTGCGGAGTCCATGTTTTCCTATTATGGCGGATCAGTACACGAATGTTTTCCTTGATGACGTTCCTAGACTACCTCCTCACAGGGAGGTAGATTTCTACATTGACCTATACCCAGGTACGACACCGATATCTACTCTATCATATTAGATGGCTCCTTCCGAGCTTCATGAGATGCGGGTACAGGTGGAGGACTTGCAGGGGAAGAGATTTATCTGACCCAGTGTTTCACACCAGGCATCTCCAATTTTGTTCACCAAGAAGGCAGATGGGAGCTTGAGACTGTGTATCGACTACCGTCACCTGAATTAGGTGACCGTAAAGAACAACTACCCACTCCCGAGGATAGACGATCTATTTGATCTGCTTAAGGGTGAACGATGGTTCTCAAAGATAGAACTCAGGTCAGTCTATCACCATATCAAAGTTACTGATGAGGATGTGCAGAAGACCACCTTCAAGAGTTAGTGTGGCCACTATGAGTTCTTGGTTATGCCCTTCAGCGTAACCAATTCTCTAGCAGTGTTCAATATTTTCATGAACCGGATCTTCCAGCCATACCTCGATATCTTTGCCGTAGTCTTCATCTATGACATACTAATCTTCTAGAATAATTAGGAGGAGAATTCCTACCATTTTCGGGTAGTACTGGATACACTCTGAGAGCACCATATTTATGGTAAGCTCTCTATGTGCCAGTTCTTGATTCGAGAGGGTCACTTTATACGACTTGTCGTCTCGGAGGTAGGAGTTGCAGAAGATCCAGTGAAGATCAAGTCGGTACTTGCTTGTTAGCCACCCAGGAGTGTGACAGAGGTGCAGAGTTTCTTGGGACTTGCTGGGTAATATTAGAGATTTGTGCCAGACTTCCCCATAGTTTCAGCACCACTTTCAGCATTGACGAAGAAAGGGAAACCCTTCGTATGGTCAGGGAGATGCCACCATAGCTTTCAAAAGCTGAGTCGGAGATAGACTATGACGCCCATCTCGATGCTACCAGAGGATGTAAAAGCTATGTGGTTTACTACGATGCATCAGGGGCCAGAAATGGGTGTGCCCTAATGTAGAAGTGAGTAGTGATCGCTTATGGTTCACGATAGTTGATATTGCACGATCAGAACTACTCTACCCTTGAGCTGGGGTTAGCAGCAGTGGTCTTTGCCTTGATGATATAGAGGCACTATCTGATTGGCGAGCATTTTACAGTCTACACTAATAACCAGAGTCTCAGGTACATCTTCTCTTAGATGGACCTGAACCTGAGATAGTGGTGATGACTTGAGTTTCTCCTGGTCTATGAATTCAATATATTCTCTACTTTTGGAAAGTGGGATGTTTTATTAGATGCTATTAGCAGAAGATTAGGCATTCAACTGCTAGGAGAGGTGACGTAGCAGCTAGCCATGTTGCAGATATCCTATGTGGATAGATATGGTGCTGCCTTTCTATAGTCTCTCACTGTCACTCCTCCAATTCATCAATGAGTCAGGGAGACACAGCGTGGGGATGTTGACTATGAGACGCGACGTACTAAGGTATCTACAGGGTAGGAACCCGACGGGTTTTATAAAGGTGGGGATCACATCATTCTCTTTAGAAGACGTTCCATGGTACCAATTGCACTACAGGAGGTGTTGAGGGAGTTTTAGACTTCCCCTATAGCGATACATCCAGGAATGGCGAAGATGTATCAGGACCTCACACAACAACACTAGTGGTCAGGTATGATGTAGGATGTAGCAGAGTTTGTCTCACGATGCCCAAATTGTCAGCAAGTGAAGGCGTAACACCAGGTTCCAGCAAACTTGGTTCATCGTATAGAGGTCCTAGAGTGGATGTCGGATGGGATATCCATTGATTTCATGATGGGACTACCTCATAAATCCAGAGGACACAAATCTATCTGGGTGATCGTAGACTGACTCACCATGTCGGCCCACTTCCTACCGATTAGAGAGTAGGGATCAGTAGAGATCTTGGGATGCCTCTACATAGAGGAGAATGTATGGATTCATGGTGTTCTATCTACGATCATATCTGATCGAGATTCCCATTTCACTTCATGGTTATGGAAGGGGTTGCAGGATGCTTTCAAGATGCATCTTCGCTTGAGCACCGCCTTCCATCTTCAGAAAGATGGCCATAATGAGAGGACCATTCAGTCTCTCAGAGACATACTATGTTCATGCATCGTCAACTGTGGTCACTTTTGGGAGGATCACTTTCCCTAGGTAGGGATTGCATATAACAACAGCTTCCACTCTACCATCAGGAAGGCACCATATAAGTCACTTTACGTCTGAAAATTTTGATCACTGTTATGTTGGAATAACCGAATAGAGTTAGCACTTGTAGGACCAGAGATAGTGAAGGCTATGACAGAGAAGGTGCAGATCATCTAGAAGTGGATAAAGACTACACATAATAGGCATAAGTCTTACGCTCATAGGAGACAGAGACCACTATAGTTCAGGGATGGCGATCACGTCTTTCTAAGGGTCTCACCTCAACGAGGCCTACGAAGATTTGGCCAAGGTGACATGTGGACTTTGTGATTCATCAGACCTTCTCAGGTCCTCAGAAGGGTGGGTGAGGTGGCTTACCACATGGCTCTTTCACTACAGTTGCATCGGGTGCACGACGTCTTCCATGTATCTTAGCTGAGGAGATATGTGCATGACCCGTCCCACATCATCGAACACGGGGAGATGGGCATCGATGACGGAGAGACATTCACAAATGTTCTAGTAGAGATTGTGGATCGGAAGGAGTGGGTCCTTTGTGGATGGTTGATACCTCTAGTACATGTTCACTGGTAGCATGGGAACCTTTAGAAGAGCACATGGAAGCGGGATGCTCAGATGTGTGCTCAGTACCCCCTTTTGTTTCCCTAGTGTGTGTTGTAGCTTAAAGGGATGTAAATCCATAAGGTGGGGATAATTTAAAGACCTGTAATTTCTATGGAATTTTTTTTCATAAATACATGGGAATTTTATGAGTCTTCAGTTTCTGATAGTTCTTGATTCCGAGGCCCGGTGTGTCCGAAATCAATTTCTGATGTTTTGTTCAGGTACGTTATGAAAATGTATGAGCATGATTTTCTATCTTTTGAATCGGTGCTAAGAATTGAAATATGAGGACACTGATGAACTCGCAACATCGGTATTCACTTAAGGTGACCTTTACAATAGTTGTGTTTTATCAGGAGTGGATGTTAATTTTGGTGGTTTTCTAAATAAATTAAATAAAAATATGACTAACATATTTTTACGTAAGTGGTGGTTTAATACTCTAAGGGGATGTTGGAGGTAGCGCTCATCCCCACATAACCTCCCATGGGAGGATATTATGTAGTGGAGCCCACATGATCTCAACCCCCTTAAACTTTCATAACCCTCTTTAAACCTTGGAATTCCCATAACTTATGGAAACTATTCACTTTCCACCTTCCATCTTAATATGGCAAGTCAGAATCTTAAATAATTAACTAAACATACAATTAATTAATTGAATCCTATTTTGTGAATTAATTTCAATTCATTATGTGAGAATAATAATATGTGTTATATTATTATGGTTGTGGATGACATATTTTTCCTTTGTTGGGAGAATTAGAGGAGATTTGGGAGAACTCATGGAGGAAAGTTATCCTCTAAATGAAGAATGCTCGTCTCCACTGAAGAACGACGACGCTGTCTCCTTCCTTTCAAAGCGGGGCAGCAAAGGGAAGACGTAGCCCATGATGAACATCAACAACGACAACATCATCCCCTCCCATGTTCAATAGAACAATGTCATCTTTCCGCAACACCGTCAAGTGATTACCGATTGCGAGGTAGGGGGAAATTAGATTATTTTTACGTATGACTTATACACTCATACTTCGATGTTTATTTTTGGATTGACGGGGGACAAATTGTTATCACCTAATGCGGAGGGCATGGGCCAAACAAACATTGCCCGATGTCCCTCCGTTGAATCTTGATTGTGTTGATGACCGAGATGAAGCTGGTAGGGAGCGGTGTCGTCACACCGCCCCAGATGAAGGGGGCCACGGCCATGCAGGCCACAACGCACGGAAGAGACAGCATGGCTGGCAACCAGAGGCTGCAACAGCTGGAGTGGTCGTGCGCCAGCTACGTGGAGGGACCAGCGGCCGGTCTGGATACCTGGTCTATGGGACAACTAGTCGGCCGATCCAGAAATCCCACTGGATGAACGCGAAACACAAGGCACTACATGGAGGAGGAATAGTCCCACGTCCGTAGGCCGCACGACTGGACGAACCGGCCGGCCGCATGATGACCGGGCTAGAGAACCGCGATGTTCACAGGTGCCGTATGCCGGCAGGGTTGGAGAACTGCGGCTTCCGCTGGCGCCATGTGTGGTAAACCATGGCCCGAGTCCACGGGCCCCGTGTTCCGGGCGAACCGGAATGGCCCGTAGTGTGGGATAGGTCCACAAGTGGGCTGCACCCCACCAGGGCATGCCCTCCCCCAGCTGGGTCGGACCTTCCGAGTCGGGTCGGGCCAACCTGCCATCCCACTGGGCTTGACAGGCCTGGGCCGTCTTCTCTTAAATGCGAAAATCTCCTAGACAGTGTATCTGATTGATGCACGGTCTACGACACTATGAACCTCATGTTGATGCGGAACTTTTGGGATACTCTAAGTGATTTTTAGATTATTTTGAAAAAATGTTGGGTTTGTATCGAGCGTAAATACATCTGGGCCCCTGGAACAAAAATGCCAATAACTCTCAGTACGGGCATCTGATAGACACACCATCTATTGAATTGCATTCCTTTTGACAAGACGGAACAACGTGATACATCATCTCAAGACTTAGAGACAGTTGATGTATCAGCACTTGGCTTGAGGAGTGGACCCTCCCGGAATCGCGCATGCTATGTGCGGTAATCCAAGGGCTGGTTGCGACAGTGATGAATATTGTACCGGAATACTCCATGGGTCTGACAGTGATGAATACTGTACTAGAATCATCTGTGGGTTCAAAAATGATTAAAACTATACTTGGATCCTCTGTGGGTCCCACAGTTCTGACATATATTCTTGGATACTGTGTGGGTCAGACAGAATAGCTAGTCATGTATCCTATGTGGGTCTGACTGCTTTGCTGGTCCTACATCCTGTGTGGGTCTGACAGCTCAAAAGAATTAGAGCTAGTCCTGTACCCTGTGTGGGTCTGACAGCTTACATGAGATAGCTAGTTCTGTATCCTGTGTCGGTCATATAGCTTAGCTGGTCGTGAATCATATGTGGGTCTGAAAGCTTAGATGAATCAGTGACTACATCTGATCATCTCTATCTCTCTACTAAAAATGTATAATTGTGTGATCTAATTCATTCCTTCCAAACATTATCATCATGGTGAACGACTTTTCTTCCTTGGTGGAATGGATTTTTCTTGGGCTCGAGAGTTGGAGCCGGACTATGAATGATATCTTAGGTATATGTATGGCCATATACCTAAGTAGGGTTGGTTGATACTTCGTGAACGTATATTTCTTTGTTGGTTATCCTTGTTGTATTTTGTGGGACATTTACGGTCTCAGAGTCCCTACTATGTATTGTTATACTCACCATTTCACGGGCTATGCCGGCAATTCGTTGTGTTGGTTGTAGACGATGGACAACACTTATTGAGTTAGAGAGTTGTAGAGATGGACGGTACCTGGAGGTGGACCACTTGGCGAGACGTACATGGAGCAAATAGACGGACCTGGGGTGCTAAGGAGGCCATTTGTACCAAACCTTCAGGTGGGATACCTGTAGGACGACAATGAAGATGATTTTTTACCTTTCTACAGTAGTACATTCATTTCAGTTGTTTGTACTTTACTGTTGGGATTGTATTTTCAGCCCCTTTCCTTTCAACACCTACTTTTGTACAGTGTTTTACATAGTGTTTTACTTCCAGTAGCATACTCTGTGGCTTTTTTACTTTTATAAAGGTAATTCCTTCCCAGTTTAAGGATTTACACCTTTGGTGCATGTCGCCATCCCCTGGCCTATGGAAGGCGGGATTGGGGTAGTCACGATACGGGCCTTGGGGGATGGGTCATGACACCATTATAAATGAAAAATAAAACTAATTGGATCTACTACCTCAGATTCCCAAACACCAACCAGTATCCTAACACCATTTGAGTTCTCAAGATCGACCACAAAAACACGGGCCTTGACATAATGATGTTATTACAATAAACAATTAAGACCATCCTAGGTTCCAATATTCAATGGTGACTTAATTAGAGTGTCATTAAAACTGAAGATGACATCACAAAAAATTTCTAAACAAATCATATCCAAGAATATATTTATTTACTTAATTTATAATCATTTGTTTTAATTAAAAAATAATACAATGCATAAAATATACTAATTAACCTTTTTTCTGGGTCAACACCTAATGCTAACTGATCATACATCAACACATTTTCAGATATCATTAAATAGTTGCAGGTCCAACTACATTAGTACTTATCATCCCATGTTAGTGGAATATTTCCTATCATATGTTGAAACACACCTAACATGTCATGGAAATGTTTCCCTTGCCTTTAGACCATCAATAATTATTCCTTATGGAATTCAACATAATCATAATCTTCACCCTTAAGCATCCAATGACTATCTTGATTACCCTCATGCAATTTTATCCCAAGTTTCTTTCCCACGTGTAGTCCATAACACTTGAATCCTTCCATCATGTGACAATGTTTCCCTTCACCTTTTCCTCGGGCCTCACATTAATTTTCCTATAGAACAAACCTCAAATCATATAAGATTTATTCCCTCATGTTTCACGTGACTATGATAATTACCATCATATGTGTTGGTAATTTTGCACATTTCCCTCTGGTGATATATATGGTGTTATAAAGAATTGAATACTAGTACATGTCATATTAGTAAAAAATATCAGGCAAACATATATATATTATCACATAGGAATTAGTAAAATCATAATTAATCATATATTATTCAGCACATAAAAATCAATCATAGAATTTCCATTCCAAAACAAGATGTAAAACATAGTATATGGCTATAAACCTATCATGTTATTATAATATATATTTTTCAATATATCCAATTATAAATTTATTAGTCATTAGTTATCATTTAATTTTTATCATATATTTATATGTGGAATAAATACCCTATAAAACCAAGCTATTATTACTAATTATTTACATAGAATTCCTCGTTTGAAAATTAATCCCATTATCAATGAACATGAAATTTATTAACAGTTTATTGATTCTACAAAATAGGGAGAATCATTAATGTTATTAATCAAGGAAATAGTCACATGGTCCAACATTTATAACCAACAACATTAGGTGGAATAACCAAAGTTATGTAATGATTTATCAGATTCATGTAATCCCTCATGGTCAATTCACATGTTCCCCAATTATCATACCATTTATTCCCAATAGTTGCATTATACTACATCATGAAGGATCAATAGGATAATGTTCATACATGATACCAAAATATCATATGTCACTTGTTATTCCATGATAACAAGGATAATAAAAATCTAAAAAATTTCCATTTAATCATTGTCTTTCACACCTCTAAGGTTGATGCAAGTACCTGTCACATCACCAATAGACACCATGAGGTCCTTGGGAGGTCAAACATAAGAATTATCATCATGTTAGTGGTCTAAAAATTTATTTAGGTCAACCACACAACATTACAAATTTATCCAACATATTATATATATTATAAAATATAAAATAGTAACAGTGTAGTTATTATAGACCATGTAACTAAAATGGACACGACCACACTCCAATATTGGTCTAACAACATTTCTCTTATTTCACATGTTCAATTAGTCCTTCCATTAATTTTAGAGTTCTATTATCATGATAAATAAATAAAATAAACAAATTATCACTCAAATATTATTATTTATTGTATAATTTGGAACCTTATATCCAACAGATAAAAGAAAACACACCAAAAATACTTACCATAGAATATCTCTTAGTCAGAATAATGACCAACTATCCATGGGTAAATCCTAATAGGCTTCTTACTAAAATCCAGCAAAAATATATATCAAGGGGGAACAAAATAAAAAAATTAGTACAACTAAATTGAAAACATTGAAATAACTAATTTAATGAACTAGAATTATTGTTTCCCAGTTTTATGGGATGAATTCAGAAATACAGGATGCCCTCTTACTATTCGAATAAATTTTCTATCAATATTTCAACTGATCAGTCATGATTTTTATTGATCATTCATCCTATCAGTAAAGTGGGAACAATGAATAAAACTTTTATTAAAGGTCTTTCATTGAGAAAGATAAACATATAGGTATCACAATTTTTAGAACTCACTATGTGTAGTCTATTACAATTTATGGAATTTCAATAAGAAAAGGAATGAGCTTAGAAGATCATTTAGAAAGTAATAGATTCATTCTCACCACATTATGCATATTGTATTTGTGGTAGGGGATATTTTAGGGTTTTCAATTATTTACTTCTACTAGAAACATATTAAAAATCATTATAATATTTCCCAGCATATGAAATATATATTTTTTGAAAATTAGTGGCTAAACAATTTTCTAGGCCATGGCTGCATTTTTCAATTTCTGAAATAGAGTTTCAAGTTTTGGATTTTAAGGATTGACCTCTAGAGACCGTTTTAATTTCCTATAGTCCTTGAAATCATCCATTGAATGCATATAAAAATTTGAATACAGTATTCACGAACTTAATGAGAATCTATAACAGCTTTTCACTACCATGGGCACCTGGAAACTCCTCTTATGGCCTTTTATACCCCAGGGTTGTCACTCGAGATCCAAACACCACAATAAAAAATTATCATGAAACATTTTAATACCCATAAACGCATCCAAATTTCTAATAATCTAGAAGATTAGTATAAAATAGGATAAATTTAAATTCCAAATGAAATAATGTATACATAATAATGAAGTTTCGTATATTAGATTGAATGAATAAAATTCACACAATAAAATTTGAAAATACGATATCACAATAATGTCCATTATTATTCTTATGACCATTTACATAGGAAATCATACTCACCTATAAAATTATGAAAATATTCATCAACAGTCATATCCATACATATCGTCGTCGTCAAATGATATATCAATCACATTTACCATTGCATTGGAGGGATATAATTGTCCCAACCATCACATGATACTAATTCATTTATATATAATCCAAAAGATCATGAAAAGGATTATCTTTCTATCATAGATTAACCTATATAAAAGAAAATGAGTTTCATCAAGATTTTGAAATTTTAATCAATAACTATACATATTAAAAGAATTATAATATCCTTGGATAATTTCCATAATAGTGAATATTTATCTTCAATTAATGTTTTCATAGATGAAAATAACATTAAAAGACATTAAGAACATTTCTTGTCGAAGAAAACATTTTTATTTTGAAAACAAATATCAATTTTTAAACAATTTATAGAATATTATTAAATCCATTTTCTTTGAAAATTTCCAAGGAAAATATTCAAATAATCTTCCAAGAAATTATTATTCATTATGCTTTGAAAAACATATCATATGGTATATGTTAATACATGATTTATTTCAAACATTAGATAAAAAGTAGCATATAAAAAATCATAAGAAAATTCATTTTAGAATTTATTATATAATATATAATAATGGTAAAAATAAAATTAACAAATAACTGGAGAATATTAATAACATTCTTAAAATCATATTAAATTATATATATACTAGAAAGAAAAATTTCATCAACCAATGGGGAAATGGGGTATTCTTTTAGAAACATTTTTTCATGATCGTGTTATGTAGAAAATATTGGAAAATTATTATTTTACATAAAATTTATATAAATAAACATATAATTAGAAAAATTATGATTCTTATAGGATAATATCAGTATAATTTCCCTCAATGTAATTTTAGTATAGATAATGCCGAACAGAAATGATATTATAACCTAAACCCTTACTGTATGTCTCATCCTACATCTTATAAATTGAAACATACTATATAATAAATATAAATTATTTATAAATTATTTTTATAAAAATATAAATACATAGAATTTGTTGTATCATTTGTTTAAAATTTCCAATTTTCCATTTACTATTAATATCATCACTAAAATGCCATTCGGGTGAAAAACGACTACTTTTCTATATATGTCAGGGTTCAATGGTTTTCTTACATGAATCATGTTTATAGTTATATAATATTTTTCATGATATAATTATTATAAATATATATTATATGAACTTTTATAACCATTCATATGAAGTGTTGATAAAAAATGAATTAAAAACATCATGTAGATGGTTCTCTATGCGTACACACTGGTGACGTTTTCACTTTTTTATGGATATAATAAAATAATGGTAAAATATTATAAAATATAATAAAATACATATAATAAAATAAAAATAATATATATTCAATTAATATGACATTATTACAATCCATGTAATTATAATAAGAAAAATATTATTCACATTTCTTCATAGAGGTGGTGGTCTACATAGACGCACATGAGATGATATAATTTTCCAATTGATGGGAGGATAAGAAGGTAGATAGGTTCATATAAATATATAATCAGAATTATATAATAAATAACATATATATATACATTGAATCCATCATAACCACCAACTAATAATGATTGGGATGGAGAACAAATCGTACCACTACCTTGATGGGGTAGTCCACATGTACACAAGTGGGATAATTTCATTTCATATTAAGAGGAAATAAAGGGAAAATTATTTTACATTATATTAATAATAGAATAGTATAGTAATTATTCTATATTAATTATTTCAATATAGATACAATAGATCCAGAAGAAGTATATGCGGTATGAAACCTGAATATCAACGATAGGAACATATACATCTTCATTGAGGGGACACCTTTAATCTATTATTAAAAAACCCTGGTGTATAATTTTAAGAATATAAATACATCAATGATTCTTATAAAGAATTAATTTAAGGAATTTCTGAATTGTTTTATGGAGCTAACTATATCAAGTTGTGGGGATAACTCAGGATAGGTGTATCCCATTTATATGTGAGGGGAGTGGTAATCATGTAATTATGAAGGGAATTAAAATATAATAAAGTCACTCGAGGATTATATATATCGATATATGTTTCAAATCAATTAATCCAAATATATTTATATATTATTTGAATTAATTTTATGTCTTATTTATCTTGTATAACCTCTCATTTACCACTTTTAACATTTACAAAATAAATGATTTTTTTCCCTCAATTATTATTCATAATTTATAAAAATTATGTTGAAACTTTTATATAATAGTATATATATTTACTAAAAATATGGAATCGATTTTATGTAATTAAATATCCATAATTTGATGTAAATTTTTTTAATATATGTTTAAAAAATTCAACAAAATTGTTTTCTTAAAATGTATTTCAAGGAAAAAAACATGGTTTTCTTCTTTCCATCACATCTAATAATTATTAATTAGGTGTTAAAATATATATTTCAATAAATTATATAGAATAAAAATATAAATCAGTTTTCAATAAATATTAATTTAATTTATATAGATTAAAAAATATTTCATTTGTAAAAATAGTTTTGTAATAAACAAACCTTTTTTTACATTCAAATGATTTTATTTTAATTTATAACCAATAAGAAACCAATGAATTTTTATATATATCTAAAAAAATTATAAAATTTTTATAGTCCTATTCTTACCACCAATCTCTTATCTAATAAATAACGGTCACATTAAATAATAATAATTCTGTACTATGTGATTGATTTTTGAACTCAATCTTCCATGAAAGGAAATATACAAATGAAAATTAATGATTATATAAAGTGAAATATATCATAAAATAGAATGGTATACTATACCCCCACCATCGATAAATAATATTTACCATGAAAATTTTTCACATCAATAAGGAAAACATAGGAATCTTTTTCCTCATCACATATTTAGGTTTCCACATTGATTCCTTAAATTAATGTTTTCTACACAAATCTTTAACTAGGTGATTGATCTTATTCTACATCGCCATCTATTTATGATCATGAATATTCACTGATTGTTCCACATGAGAGTTATCATTCACTAATGGTACGTCATCTGAGTTCAGTACATGTGATGAATTAGGAATGTATAACCTTATGAGAGATAAATAGAAAACATCATGAGTTTGAGTGAGATTCCATAAAAGCAATAAAAGTTTATAAATATTTGTGATATGATCAATGATTTAAAAGGGACCAATATATCACAGGATCATCATTCCATTTATTCAAAATAAAATATCATTTTTAAATTTTAAATATATTGGAATACCATGTCACCAACTTCAACTCTGGGACATACTGATATTATTGAACATATCTATTATATCCCCTATATGTTTACTTGATGTAATATGGAATGGAACTAATATTCCATATATTTCTCAGTTTTCACTATTCCCCATATCAATCCTTATCTATCATCATTCCAACACATTTTATTTCCTCACATCCAGTTTTATATGAATTCACAAGGGACGATATTGATTCTTGAGCTCAATATATTTTTATATGAAAACATGACCCAAGAATGTTGATTATACAAATCACATTTTGAAACTGTAGAAAATGTTCTCTCTATATATTCATGGTTTTGAATAGTACTCTCTTGATTATCATCTATATGAGGGGGGATTTAAATTCTATGGTATAACCCCATATTAAATTGCAACTATGTAATTACACAAAAAAAATTGAGTTAAACATCTTATATTGATTATATAAAATAGAAATCTTTTCTAACTTTTAATAAAATATAAAAACATCAAATGCATGTAAAATATAACCAAAATTCAATTATTCCATTTAGATGGTTTTGGGAGTTTTATGAACATATCTATAACAACCCGATATTTATATGAAATTTTTTCTTATTTTCATTGATATAATGTGTTGTTCACTACAATAGGATAGTCTTGTGCAATACACAACACAAGCCTAGCTTGCATTATAGGTAAAGCTGGGCTTTTATTTTGATATATTAATTTTGTAATTCCCAGACAATTGTTATCCAGAGTCGATACATTATAACATAACATTGGAATGATCATAGGGGATAAAATTTCGAGAGACCAATCCGTTTTTTAGCCTCAGATGTAATAGATACAAACATAATATTTACATTACATTATGAAATGAAAAAAACTATATTGTATCTCCTTATAACAAATTCATCTCCCTTAGACTATCCCTGTAGGTCAGACAAAGTATATTTTTTCACATCATGGGATAAATAAAACATAAAAAGGGGTGAGCTTAGGTACTGAGTAAGGATGTCAATATAGCAACAACATTATTAAATAAACATGAACAATTAAAGAAATATATAATACTGAATAACAAGACTATTAAACATAAATGTCTGCATAATATGGAAAAGATAAATCAAATAATTCTATTTACTTATTCAAATGGATATTCTACTAGTCGAATGATCACATGTAATATCAATAGCGAATTTCAAAATGATGTAATGCATAATGCCAGCCATCATATCCACATAGTCAAATGATCAATCCGAGAATAAAAATAATACTTTTTCAAGTCCATGGGAAAAGACAATAGTTTGTCTCATTTGAACTACTGATGCATCGAGGAGCTATAGCAGGCACCACCCATCACATACTAAGTCCAATGCATTTCTTATATGAAAATGTTGAAACATAATATAAACATTAATAATAAAACTAGAATATGAAATGTTAATACTTTAACCATAAACCATGAACGGTATAAAAATAACACATCCACAATAAAACATATCCCAAAACCTTCAATAGAATATGGAAGATTATATCACAATAAATAAACATCAAACAATTGTAAAATCCATCAAAGGATGTTGAAATAGATGAAATCAATACATTTTGAGAGAAATATACCTTTATATTTTAAAATGATTTAAAAAACACATAATTATAAAGGAAATAATTTATTTTAAATTTTTATATAAGCTTGTAAGGGATGTTTTGAAGATGTTATAATAGTGGAGAATAGACGCACTCGCCGTCTATGTTAAAAATTAATCATTCATTAATTCTATCGAATTGGTCATAAAAGACCTTGTTTGGAAATTGATGGAATGATTATGTTATAAAAAATTTATAAAAAGATAAAAGGGTATAGATGAAATTAACCCATATTATATAAAATAGTATAAAAAATTTAAATACAATTTTATGTAACACAGATGTGGATGATAGAGATGTCCCAATAGATACTAACGAAGAAATAACCTCTGATAATGAAGTGAATGTAGAATTAACCCTTACCTTGTACTTTTCCTTTATTGAGAGTATGATAACATCCTATATTGTCATTAAATAATTTTTCTTAAATTATACAACATCCACATAGATAAATATTATATCGTATATGATCTTTTAATATTTTATTGTTACTAATATTTCAGTATGACAATTATTTTGGGTGTTAACAGATTTGTTTTACTTTATATGACTAGTTAAGTAAGTCATTTTTGTAATGGATATGTTGTATTTGATTAATATACATTATTATATTTAATTCAAAAAAAATTATAACAAAAAAATGAAAATTATTCTTGAATGGTTATGATGAGGAATGAATTTCATCACGTTCGTGGAGAAAGTAATACATACGTACACACGAGCGACAATATCATTATATTAATGGAGAAATAACATGTAATTGGATGGTATATCATATATAAATAATCCTAAACATGTTATATTTATTATTTAAATCATTTATACTCATTATTATACTATTCCAAATAATGAAGTGTTTGAATAACAAACTACACCAGGACGTGGAGATGGTAAGTCGTACGTACGCATTTATAGTGACATGTCATTCATAAGATGGATAGAAAAATGAATATGGTTTTAAAAAATTTATAATAAAATTTAAATATGTATATGGTACTGTAGTTATTATTTTGTTTTGTAAACTACAAAGTAATAGGAAGTGGATGATGAAAAGAACATTAAAAGAGGTGGTGAAATTATTAGATATTCTTCTAGTATTTCAATTTGAGTTGATCAAAAGGGTTCTTTAGCATGGATTTCTGATCACAATAAGGCCTATAGGTATAATTGAGGTTATTTTGGTGGATAATTGAGTAGGGTTGGCTGATACAAATGGCTTTGGAGTTGTGATTTAGAGAGAAGGTGATGTACCCAGCTAGAAGAGAGAAGAGGGTCACTTTAAGAAAATCATGTAATATTATTTTATTAGACAATCATATTCATTTTATAATGTCTCGAAAATGATTTATTTAGAGTATAAGGTGGGTATGGGTTTCAAATCACTCAACGAAATGGTTTTATATAGGTTTATTTCACCATATTAACCATATCTTTTATATTTAACTCTTAATTAAATATCTTAACATTTACCATTTATTCTTATATCATTATAGAATGGTTAATTAACATACTATAAGAAGTAAGGAAAAACCAAAGTGGTTAAATATTGATATATATAAACATATATAATTCCTTTTTCAAATGAATATATTTTTATAAATATTATTTCAATAAATAATATAGTTATTGTTTTAAATACTCATTTATGACTTTCTCGAAACAATTTGGTATTTTGTTTTTTGGAATGTGATAACAAATTCATCTGTTAGAAAAAAAATTAATCTACTAGAACATGTCATATTAACCTATAATATTGTTGGAATTTATCATAAGTCTCAATATATATTTATATTAATAATTATAATATCAATTATTTTAATATTTCAATAAAAATGTAATTACAACATCATCACTATATCATAAAGAACTTTAATTATTTAATGAATAATAATTATAAATAAAAAACCATTATGTAGGAAATATTTTTAGATTTCTAATTAATATTTATATTCTAATTTATCTTATGTAAACCCCTATATTAAAAATTTTTTAGTTATTAAATGTTGAATTTTACACTTTTTACTCTAATTTAAATAAAATAATAATATGTGTCCTAATCTAATACAAGTGGACCAAAATTATCATATTTTACTCATGAGGATTATTTTGATTGAAATTCACTTATCCATTAGAATTTGGAAATTTTTTAGAGTAATTATAATATCATTTTTTACCTTTAATTACCATATTGACTTTTAACTCTGGTAAATAAAAGTCAAAAGATACTATTCACCAAAAAATATATTCATGTTATTGAACAAAAATTACATAATGATTTCAACCGTGTCTCCTAGATTTTTGAAAATATGATCACAGAAGGGATAAAATTACATTTAAGTCGAATTAGATATCATGCCTAGAAGGTTGGAAAAAGACATTAAAAAATTTAGTAAAATTTTACACATCAAATATTATTATAAAATGAATTAAATAAATTACATTAAACATATATATGTATTATGTATCTGTTTTTACCTAAATGTTTTTTGAATAAAATATATAATTATTTTAATAAAAATATGTTTTTAAATAATAACAGAGTTTTTTTACTATTCAAAAAAAAAATAAAAGTTTTCTGAAAAATACCAATAATTCAGCCTAAGTTAATTTTGATATTCAAAATCCATAAGTGAAGTCCATTTTGAAAAATAAAATTTTTAAAATTTCAAAAAGTGTGTATTACTATACATAACAGCTAGTTTGATTGGTCGTGTTGTGTTCAAACTCGATGTTGTGTACTACACAAGATCTTGTATTATTCAAAAAAAAGCATACAGTGGAAGCTTGGTGTGTTACATTCTTCCCTCTTTAAAATAATTTCATCTTTGAAATTTCTAGAATATTACAGCATCAAAATATTCTGTTGGTTCTTCATTATATGTTCCTCAAGTTCCCATGTTGCCGCTTCCATCTTATTATTTCTCCATAAAAATTTTACCAGACAAGTTGTCATGTTTCTCAACACTTGTTCTATAGTATCATGAATCTTGACAGGCTCTACACAATAAGACTGATCAAGGTCTAGTTCAATTTCATCATATGTTTGTACATGTGTTGGGTCATACATGTATTTTCTTCACAGTGATACGTGGAACACATCATGAACTTTAGAGAGACATGGCATCATTTCCAAACAACAATATAAAACACCAATTCATTCTAGATTTTCAAATGTTCCGATGTACCTGGTATTTAATTTTCCATTCTTATCGAATAGTATTACAACGTTCCATGAAGGAATCTTCATGAAAACATTATCTGCTACTTGATATTATGAATCCTTAATTTTGTTATCATCATATATCTTTTCCCTACTTTTTTCTTCATTGATGTGTGTTTGGATAACCATCACCGTTTTAATTATCTCCTTAATAAGTTTTCATCCTATGAGTTTTCTTTCACCAAGACCATCCCAACATGTTGGTTTCAGAAATAACTATCCATATAACGCTTTATATGGTGCTATATGAATACTTGAATGGAAGATATTGTAATAGGAAAATTCTACCATAAGAACATATTAATCACACATAACTTGAAATTCATGTGATAATGATCTCAACATGTCTTCTAGGGTTTGAATAGTCCATTCTGATTGTCCATCAATTTGAGGGTGGTAGGAAGTGCTCAAAAAATGTTCAGTATCCAAGGCCTTTTGATGAATTTTCCAAAATCTTGAGGTAAAATGGGGATAATGTACAGAAACAATCGATAGGGGTGCATCAGGAAGTCTTAAAAAATCATTAATATTTAGTTTTTCTAAATGTTCAAGTGGAAAATCATATCTTATAGAATGATAATGTGATGACTTGGTTAGACGATCAATAATGAACCATATTGCATAATTACTTCTAGGATTTTTTGGTATCCCCATGGAAATGTCCATCATAATATCATCACATTTACACTCAGGTATAGGAATTGGTTTCGTGAATCATTTATGATGTTGTCTTACAGTCTTAACTTATTGACAAACCATACATCTTGACACATAATCAGAAATAGCCTTCTTCATGTTGTCCAACCAAAAATGATCCTTCAAATATCTATACATCATAGTGCTACTAGTGTGTGTAGAGAAATTGGATCTGTGAGCATCATCCAACAATTCCATTTTCAGATCAAGTATATCAGGATCACAATGACTCTTACAAAATTTCTAAATTCCATATTAATATATTTAGTCAATGAATCTCCCATCAGTCAAAGCATTAATTTTCTTTCCAAACTCTTCATCATCAATTTGAGAACTTTTTACACTTTCTATTAAAGATGGTTTTTCAATCATTTGAAAAATAATTTATATTTCACCTTCCAAGATTATTCTCATATCCTTCATTGATAGATCCAAGAACATATTATCCCTTTAAACTCCAATATTTTTCAAAACTCCATGATCGTTTCTGCTTAATGCATCTGCCACCTTATTTTCCTTCCCCAGGTGGTAGTGTATAGTGAAATCCTAATCATTGAGTTGTTCAAGCCATCATCTTTTCCCCATGTTGAGTTCTTTCTATGAGAAAATATACTTCAAACTCTTGGGATTGGTATATATCTCAAATTTTTAACCATGCAGATAACGTCTCCATATCTTCAAAGAACAACATACAACTTCTAACTCAAGACTAGGAGTAGGATACACTTTTCATGCATTTTTAACTATCGTGATGCATAAGAAATAACTCTATCATTTTGAATAAGGACACAACCTATTCCTTTATCTGAAGCATAACTATAAATAACCAACTCATCACTCCCTGATGGTAGATTCAAGATAGGAGCATTGACTAATATTCTCTCGGGTTTTTAAAAACATTCTTCACAATCTTTTTTTCCAATCAAAATTAACCCCTTTATGTGTGAGCTTGGTTAATTGGTTTTCCAATTAGGAAAACTTCTGGATGAAACACCGATAACAACAATAAACAAATAAAAATTTGTACCTAAATTGTACACTTCAGGGCTTCCCATTCTTTTATCGCTCATATCTTTGAAGGAGAAACATATATTCCATCCTTAGAGACAATATGGCCATAAAATGAAATTTTCTGACATTTGAATTCGCACTTTCTAAACATCCCATATAATTCATTTCTTCATAGGGTTTTCAGAATAGTTCACAATTTATATTCAAGAAATTTCTATATTTTTTAGTATACCATTATATCATCAATAAATATTACTAAAAATTAATCAAGATATTACATGAAAAATCAATTCATTGGAACCATGAAAACAGAGGGTGCATTAGTCAGTCCAAAAGGCATTATTGTAATCTCATAATGCCCATACATGGTACAAAATGTTGTCTCTGTAATGTATTCCTTCTTCACACTGAACTTATGATATCTAGATTGAAGGTTACAATTTGAAAAATATTGATCTCCATGAAGTTTATCAAATAAAACATCAATCCAAGGTAAGTGATAAATATTCTTTATTGTTATAGCATTGATCTCCCTGTAGTCAATGCACAACCTTATATATATTCCTTTCTTCCTAACAAATGAATAAGGGCTCCCCATGGGGAAACAATAGGGTGAATAAATCCTTTATTACTCAATTCCTCTAGTTGATTCTTTAGTTAAACTAATTCCACTTTGTCCATTCTATAAGGGGTCGTCAATATGTTCATTGGACATGGAATTAAATTAATGGAAAACTCAATTTCCCAGTCTGGAGGATGTCATTGTAAATCCTCTTGAAATAAATCAACATATTCATGTACAATAGAAACATCCTCTATTTGAACATTTTTTCCTCACCCATAGTAATTTCATTCTTTTCCTCCACAATAATTGAATTTTGTATAGATATAAGGTGTGGATCTAGATAAGAATCGGGTGGTAATATTTCTTCTCTAATGATAAGGTACTCTTTATGATCATCGAAAATATCAACCTCCTTCTCATTACAATAAATTTTTGCATAATTACATAAAATCTATTCCATACTGAGGATTATATCAAATTCAATCATGGGTACGATGATGAGATCAGTTGATAATGAACATTTATATGACCTAATTGGAACTGATTCGCAAAAAATTGTTGCAATGATACTTCCCTTAAAAGTTTTGACTTAAAAGTCCCTTCTTAAATAAAATTGGATGTATCTAATTTTCTTATCAAACTGAGAAGATATGTAAAAATATGATGATCTGGAATCAAATAATGCATTGGAAAAACTCTAGGAAACCATTAAATTACCTTCCACCATGTTTTTCAGAGCTTTATCCTTTGTAGTAGTGATCATATAATCTTGGAATTAATCCATTGTACATTTCTAAAGTAGGTTTCCTTGGATCATTGGACGTTCATTTTAATAATTCCCCATTTGTTCAAAAAAATCATTCAACATTAACAGCCTCCTTCATTACCTTACAATCACGAGCATTGTGACATTTATCACCACACTTGTAACTGGATCCCATTTCACTTAGGCAAGTACTAAGGTGTTTCATCCCACACATAACGTTGGATGGAAATTCATCTTTTACATTATTCCCCTTATTTCTATTTCCAAAGTGTTTGGAAGATCTCTTGTTCTCTTGCTTTTCTTTAATATCTTAAGACAGAAGTAACACCCTTCCTGTCTTGATAGTACATGAGAAAATATCATCTTACAATGAGAATTATTGTGAGACTAATGCTTGACATAAAAGTGGATTTAAACCATTAAATAATTGATCAATACTACTATTTGGGTTATTTATATAATCTGCTGCATGCCTTGCGACCCTTGAAAAGTTAACATCATACTTTGTAACATTCTCATCCACATTTTTTCTTATAATCCAAAATTGTCTTTCCATATCCACCTGATGCTCATGTGGAATGTATTTTTCTAATAAAATCTCTATGAACTCCATACATTAAATATTTGATACCTCTTAATATTACTTTGTGTTTTGAATTAATGACCACCATTGGTCTACGTCCCCCATGAGGCGTTAAACTGCCATGAAAACTTTTTCCCTTTCGCTACTCCCCAAAGGCTGAAATGTTTTCTTTAAGGAACATATAAATTTCTTTACTACAAATGGATTTGTAATCCAATTGAATGTTGGTGTTTTTTTATTCATGATGAGATATAACATTGATTCTATTCTTTTTGGATCATGGTGCTCCATACTGGTACAATTATTATTCATAACCTCAGTGAGTTGTCCCAGTATGGTGATAAGCTAATCAGCACCAGTTGAATCTCAAGCTCCACTATAATTGTCTTGAGTAGGAGTTCAATACCTACATGGATTAAATTCATTAAAAAGTTTCCATTCCTTCTATTAGGTTTCATTTATAAATAATTTCATACACTATATTAGTTTATGAATCACAATAAATAATTTGAAACATGTAAAACACATAAAATAGATTAAACAGTTTATGAATATAATCCATAATCATAAAAAAATACTTTGAGGAGGTACATACTCATAAATCCTTCATAATGTATTGTAATGAAAATATTAATTATCTTAAGAATGTCCCCTGGGAGTGTAGTGATTACTAATCCCATTTTCTATCAAGGGTGATCAACATTATACAATTATAATTATTTGAATAGGGAAAACTTTTTATTTCTTCCACACACAATGATAATTTATGAAATTTTGATGATGGATGATTACATTTTGTATGATCTATCTGGATCACATAAACATGAGAATGAAATGAATGTGAACGGTGTGCCTATAATTATATAACACACTAACGAATTGTCTATTGATCAGTCTCGTGGTAGATCATGTTAGGACACAGAGTGAGCGTAAATCCTTTATGGTGCTTTTTTCATCATGATGCCTTGGTAGATATCCTTGAACTATTCTTATAATGTATTGTTTTATGTTTCTTCCATATTTCACATTATTCCTTTATGTCATAATTCAATATCGTGTGAGATCATTCATGTTTATTACACTCATTACATTTATTCCCCATTGATATAACTATTTTCAAACATCTATTATGTTCTCTATGATATAAATTATTTATTACCTTACTGGGATTTATAAGTCACAACATCATTATATATTTCCTAGGCTATCATTTTCATTTTTAAAATACATCAAATATTAATAGAATATTTTAATGTTTTCAATGAAGTTATTGAATCACATGTTCAATATGTTATTTCATGTACTGAATTCCAAATGAAATTAATCATATTATGATTTTGAATTGTATTGTATGTAATTTTATGTAATAAATCATGTATTACTGTATAATAATTAACAAGGATGTTATAGGATTGGTTTCCTTCATGTTAGAATTGTGGAAAGCGTATCCTTAATGAATTACACAATGGAACATGTTAAAGTTTTATCTATAGAAAATAATTTCATAGATTAAATAATTTCCATGGAAATGTTAGGACTTCATTGTAGAGAAAAAAAATCATCCTATAGATCCATTTTAGGTTCTGTTTTTTTAATTTGGGGAACTTGGGAATTATCATAATTCATATTTTCATCACAATTATATTAATATTTAAAATATCAATTATTTTAGACTTTCAATACTATGGTAATTACTACAATATCATTGTTTCATTAGTAAATTATATTATTTAAGGAAAAAAACATATAAATAAAATACAATTATGTAGGAAATCTTCTTATCTTTGAAATTAATTTTTATAGTCTAATTTATCTTATTTACAACAATATATTAAAATTGGTTCAGTTATTAAACATTGAATTTAACACTTTTAACTCTTTTTTAAATATAATAATAATAAATGTCCTAAGCTAATAAATGTGCACCAAAAGGATAATATTTTATTCCTAAGGTTTATTTTGGTTGATATAAATTTTTCCAATAGAATTAGGACATGTTTTAGGGTAATTATAATATCATTACAAACCTCTAATTAACCTATTTACCTTTAATCGTGGTAAATAAAAGTCCACTGTTACTATTCACCAAAAAAAATTCATCTTTTTGAACCACATTTTACATAATAATATCAACTTTGACTCTTGGAATTTTGAAATTAAATTTACAGAAGTGGTAAAATTATGTTTTATGCAAATTTTCTAACAGGCCTAGAAGTTGGGTAAAAGATTATTAAAAATTCAATAACATTTTATACATCTAATTTTATTATAAAGTGACTACAATGAATTAAATAAAACATATATAGGTTTTATGTATCTATTTTGAACTCAAATAAAATTAAATAAAATAAATAAAAATTTATATAAAAATTAAGTTTTAATTAATAACTAAGTGTTTTTACTATTTATCAAAAATTGAACATTTTCAGAAAAATACCAAAAAATCACCTTAAGCTAATTTTGATATTCCAGATCAAAAAATGAAGACCATTTTTAAAAATAATGTTTATAAAACTTTAGAAAGTGGTTATTACTATTCATAATGGCTAGTTCGATTGGTTTTGGTATGTTAGAACACGAAGTTGTGTACATCGTAAGCTATAATATTATTCAAAAAGAAGCATATTGTGGAATCTTGGGGTGTTTAAAATTTCATGTTCATTTGGGGTAACTAATTTAATGAAATACCAAGTATAGTTGAATGATTATATATTATTATGTTACCATAAACAGTAGTCATTACAATCAGGACTATGAAAAATATTCACATTCTTTTAAAAAGAAATTTACATGAATTTAAGTGAGTTTATAAAATAATAAATTCACTCTTGGGGGATTTTATTAAGTAAATATATGTTTAATATATTTAATATAATGTTTAAAATTAATCTTTAATGTTTTCTAGACATGATATAGGAACAAAATCAACTTTTTTTTAAAATAATTAATTTTTTTAAAAGTAGAGAATTTTAGCCTTTTGATGGCATACTAATTTTAAATGTAGTTTATAAATCATTTATATACCCTTTTTATGAAACTATATTTATTTTTTGGGATCGAGATAGAAAATTTTACATTGGTTGAATTTTTTATATTTTTCTGATAAATATTTATTTTTGATAAATTGAATAAATACAGTAAATTTTAATTGAGAAAATTAATCGAAATAATTTTTATGGATAAAATATGTAATTGAATTTATTTAATATATAAAGAGAATATATTTTTATCATTCAATATTTTTTATGTCACTGGCATTAATTTACATGGAATTTTTATTTAAAAAAATTTCAATCGTTTACAATTTTTTAACTTTTAAAAAACTAATTTCATTCTGACGATGAGATTAAATTTAAATTAATTACTGCATCTTTTGTATCATGAAATTTTTAAAAGATATTTTATATTGGGAATAAATATTTCTCATTTTTGTTAATATCATTATTTTATTTATTGGCAGTATAAATAGTTACTTCAGTGATTTTTATTAATATATAAAAGTGAAAATTGGATCATTAAGGGTAAATATAATAATATAAATTTAAATTAACATCTGGTCTAATATTATTGGTGAGTGAATTTTGTCCTAAACCAACATTAGGTCAAGAATATACCAGTTAGAAGACACATGGATGCGATTTGAATATTTAATATATTTTTTTAATGAAAAGTTAAATATCTCTTACTGAAAATTTAATTACATTATCATTTTTAATATAAGATTATAAAAAAGGTAAAATTTCTTATAAATACACTTTTGAAAGATAATTTTTTTTATGGAATTTTTTTAAAATTTTATGGAATGTTATATTTTTTTAAATCTTATACATTGATGATGCAGAAATTATTTAATGGCTTAAAAATCATTAAACTATATTGTATCAAAATGATAATAACCATTAAAATGCAGAAAAAATAGACAAAATCTTATTTTTATATATATATCGACAATAATCACCCCAATTTTATGTTTTTGATCATTTTGAACCCTATATACTAGATTATGACCTTTATATTATTTTTTCAATGTCATGTAAACGTTGTTGCATTCATAATTTTATAAGTATTATATTTTATATAAAGAATTCTCCAGAATCTAAATTCGACTAAACATATTCACATGAAATCTAGTGTATGTATCTTCATCATAATATTTTATTTTTTATTTCTATTCAAATAATAATTTTTTTACATAATTACACAAAAATGTTGTTATAATAATTTTATTAAAGGGGAATATCAAATTAATGTCATTAAATATATTAAAATAAATATAATTTTGAATAATTGGAATATCAAATTAATTTTTCAAGATTACCTTTAACACTTGGAAATATAATAAAATATTTTTTTTGATGATAACCTCTTCTCTAGATATTTTTAAAAATCAATAAATTGAATGATGTCAAAATTGACACTATTATTTATTTATCAAAATTGTATTTTTTTAAATTATTTAAAAATAGTAAAAAAATTAAATATATATAAAAAATATTATATTGTATAAAATGATATAAATGATATATTTATTATTTAATTTACATTTAATAAGTAAATATATCACTATTTTAATATTTAAATAATTGCTACCCTATTTGAAATTAAATAGAATACCTAAGAGTTAAATTAAAATGATAAATTTTAATTGGATATAAAAACATTAATAAAATTTATTATTTGATGATATTAAATAAATATCACATAAAAAATTTGAAAATATGACTTTTTGGAAGTTTTTTTGTTTTTATTTTATTATAAAATAATATTTTTTGAGATTCCAAATGGGCCTCTCACATCAATTATAAAATTTCACATTCTCCCGAATAATTTGATTTCACATTTAGTCTTTAATATTTATCATAACCTACCAATTTAAATTTTCAAATTCATTTATCACATTATATTGATTCTTGTCTTTGTCAAAATACCATCTTTTGTGTCTTTATGTGGTGATCTAGAGGGAGCTCGTCGAATAAGAGGTAATCTCCTATACTGATTCATTCATATTATTTCTTATTATAATTTATCTTCATTAGATGTTTATATTATAACATAATTACTATAATATCACTTGAATACTAAAGGGTTATTTTTTTATAGGCCAACCATATTTCGCCTTCTATCCATCCCACGAAAAATGAAATCCCCACCCATGAAAACACACAGCTTACTTTCTGCACGCCATAGTGTAATATTTTTTTCACCACCACCTTACATTGAAGGATATAATGACGAAAATAATAACATAATATTATTATTATAACAATATATGGATTCTTGAACAACATATACACAATCCTCTTCTATAAAATTTCTTAATTATCAAAATTATATCGTCGCTCGTTCATACGTACGACCTACCATCTCTACGATACGACATGATTCATTCTACTAGATATCCATTAGTACATGATTATATAAAAGTAAATAAAGAAAAATTATGGTATATATTATGTTAATATAATTTTTTATTGATAAAACTATAACCTAATATGGGGAACCAGAACTTATTCGACCAATCATGCATAAGAAGTAAAGTAGTTAATACCTGAATAATGAGAAATTATGAAATGTTATTAATAAATGAATGATAAAATGACCATATATGATATGAAAAAAATTAATACGATTTCTAAAAAATTGCATTATATCATTTAAATCACTATACAAGAATTTATGATACACAAAATTGATAGAAGACCTCAGGAAATGGTTAATTTCACAATCTCATTATTATCCAGGATTGTTTATACACAATTATTTACTATGGTATATATATCATCCATGTCCATGTCTTTTTAAAAAAATTAATAACAAATTTACTATTCTCTTATTGATTTTTCATTAAATTTATAACAATAATTTACTTTTAATATATAAATTTAAAAGAATCATTACATCATTTTCTATATGAGGTACTTTTCGACTTTTCTGGCAAAAGTACCAGTACAATGTTTTTTTTAACTTTTATGGGTTTAAATAATTTTTATATTTTCATTAATATTTATATCTATGAATATTAATATGAATGTTTCATTTTTTTTAAATATTTTATTTTCATATTGTGCGGAATTTTTAAAAAATATAATATATTTTTTATAAAGAAATGATATTTTCATAAAGAATTAATTTCAAGTGTTTTTTTCAAAAAAACATCCAAATAATATTACATTATTTAAATAGGGTTATATTTATATATATATTATAACTATTAATTTATTTTTTATATGATGGATTTATTTTTATGAAATCCATTTATTTTATATTGATTATGACAGAAGGATTTTTAATAAACCCATTTTTCTTCCATGGGTTATGCTATGACGAATGATTTATGTTTTGGAGGAACCTATAAAAATGATATCATTATGAGATGTGTGAGACATATATCTCCCACTAATGGATTGGGTAATGATTAATATCTAGTGAGAGATACATTATTGGAATGAAATATGAATCTAGATCAAGAATACATTGATGGAAGGGCAGGTGAATCTGGTTTGGTAATACAGGGCTAGAATAGAATGAAAACCTCATTTTTTAATAGACTTTTCTACTATGATGGTCATAGAAATGATAATTAGAAAAATATGGAAATGATTTTTTATCCATATGTGTTTTCCAAAATTCCATGTTTTATGGATAATTTTTTTATGATATATGCCTTACAAATTACCAATATATATTTATGATGCATAATTTTGATTTATGTTATACAAAGTATAATTTTTCATAAGTTATGTTAATGTAATTAAATTCTATTAAAAATGTATTATTTGTTTACCGTTACTCATCATTTGATCTCATATATTTTTATCTTTTCATTCCTTAGTTTATAAAGATGGTTTTATATAGGACTAAAAAAGGAAGATCATTATTGGAGATGTTGAAGATAATCCACAGGTTATAAGAATATATTTCTTGTTTCCAAAGACACTAAAATATTACAGTCATTAGCAATGAAATTATCAAATATAATTAATATTCCTCTAAAAATAGGTAATATTCATATAAGTAATGCTTGGTTCATTATAGTTGGTAATAGAGTAATGGATTAGTCAACCATTGGAAACTATGTAGTGAAAACATTAGTGATAAACCTTGATATATTTATAAGGTTTTGTCTTGGTATGTCGTAAGGATATGCACGAATATTGGTTATAGTCCTATAATTGTTCTAACAATCCTGAATAACCAAGGATTAAACCTATGATGGTAGAGATTGAACCCCCCCCCCCCCATGATAATTTTGTTTTCGTAGTATGATTTTTGCATCTAACACTATTTTTTGGGTTTTAAATAATAGATGGAACCCAAAAGAACCATGATAATGATTAATGGAATGGGAAATGAAATTATTTCCCTCAAAAACAAATATTTTTGGTGATTGAATGAAAAATAGTATCCTTATACTTACATAACCTAAGAATCATTATGGACTTCCAAATGACTAGAGAAGGGAATAATATTATTTTGAGTCCTTCATGATGAAATGACCCTATTATTTTAGTGGGACATCTGACCCAATTTTTTTTTAACAATGATTCACTACCATATAAATGTTATTTTCAGTCATTCACTATTCAGAATATGAAAAATTCGTTTTTTTGTTTATCATTTTGAAGGTGAAGTATACAAGTGGAGGACTCTAAACCAAAATTATTGGTAACAAGATAAAATTCAATCCATGGGAAGGGATGGGTTTAAGAAATTGTTTTTCAATAAGTACATCCCTCATATTATTCAAATGAAAATGTAAAAGGAGTTCATAGAGCTTAAAAAAAAGGATGATGATTTAGTTTTTACATATGAGACAAAATTTACAAGACATTTATGTTATTATTCTTGATTTATTATCCTACCGGAATGTAAATTTGTTCGATTCATCAGTTTTCTAAATCCCATAAATTGAAGGGAATTAGCTATAAAAGACATTAATAGATATTAATTGATTGTGAGTTTTACTATCAAGGTATTATTATAATTTATGTTACATAAAAATATCATAGTTTTGAAAATAAATGAATGATGGATTTCAATGTAAAATCACTAAATAATTGTGAAATTAATATTAGTGTTTACTTATTCTCATAGTGGGGAAAGACGCTAGGAGGAGATTGTCTTAAAGGGACTAGAAACTTTTTAAGTGTTCAAAATAAGGTCATCAATTAGTTGAGTTCGATTGTAATGGGAGAATATTGGAAATATAGAAGAGCATACATATAATAGATCACCCACACATTAATCTAATAATTGAATGTAAATGGGTCATTAAGATGATAAATTCTATAATCTGAGGTTCATTGATAATGATCGATGTCAAAAAATTCTTAATGACAATGATACAGTCAAATCACATGAGATCACTATTGGTGAATTTGAGTATGAAAATAAAGTGGTGGAATGATTGAGTTTTTTTGAAATTTTATTCCAGAATAATGTTATAGATTCACCTTTATGGTGTTATGGAATAGTGAAATATCTATATTGTGGACCACTATGGATTTCCAAATGTATTTAGAAGTATATTTAGAGTGGTATTGGTATCCATTAAAATTTATTTATGTAATAAAGTGATGTTTTTGAATAGAAAATTATTTAGGGATGACCGTTAGTATGAACATGATCATTGAGATGATGATATTTGGATAAAGGTATGTTGGATATAGATTTTTAAATTTGATTATATTAGTTACCTTCGAACTAGTTAATGATTTATTGACACATGGGTTATGTTATCATGGATTAATATTACAAATTTTGGGATTAAGAATAAGGAAACATGCTAGTTTTCAAAAATGATATATGATAATTCAGGTTTCTATAATGACTCAAGAGAATAAATGTTGAAAGTGTACATATTTATTGATTGTGACAAGTAATAAATACCTTATGATATATGGGGGATAAAATTTTATCCATTTTAGTGAACCTTTTTATATTGTTTTTGATTTTAAACTCTCACAAGGATTATAAAGATATCAATTTATGGAAATGTTAAGTTATACATAAGATGTAGAATGTAAGAATAATGTATTTTCCCATCATAGGTGGACTAATTCATATTTTATTAATTTTTAAAACCTTTTTATTGTGATAAATAAATATAGAATATCCTTTCATTTTATTTATGGATCACATGATCTGCTAACACTTCAATAATAACAAATTCAATAGTTTTTATTTGAATAAGAGTTGAAGTGTAAATTATTTAAGCCATGACCAATGGTGATATTATACTGAAATAATGTAAGTATTTATTTTAACGTTCCTAAATATTGGAGAATTGATTTTGAAAACAACAAATGTTATCCTAGTACCTTCTTACTCAATGAATAAGATAGTCCTTTCGAATATCACATATTTATGTCTTTCTGATTGTTAAATTTTTCTTAACCATAATCTCTACCACTCTCTATCAGAACATGGAAGATATATGTCTCTTACATATCCATGTTATAAATTCCATCCTATGTTCTTTTATGTGGAATCATAGTGATTGGTTATTTTGGTTAACCATTATGTTTTTACAATTTCTTTTTTAAAAAACTTTTTGTATTCCTTTGTATGATATGGGTTTCAATAAAATAAACATTCATGTATTAAACCACTTATAACACCAATGAATTTTTATGTAGAAATTCATTTTAAAAGTTGTATAATGTAGAACCTATATTATTTTTTGAGATAGTTTTTTTATTTTTGTAGATAACTTCTGTTGTACACTCAAACAGGATAATCTCGTTTAATACACAACATGGGCTTATCTTGTGGTATATGCAATGCTATACATGGATATTGATTCATAAAATATAAATTTATTTGGGTATAATTCATTTCACATAAGAACAAGTAAAAGTGTACATCATATATTATTATGTTACATTAAACCCAAGTTATTATAATGATGTTTATGAACAATATTCAGGTTCTTTTGAAAAAAAATTTAAATGAAAATAACCATATTTATAAAATAATAAAATCACTCTTGATGTATTTTTTAATTAAATATATTATTATTATATTCAATGTAATGTTTTAAATTCATCACATATCTTTTATAAACATGATATAAACAAACATCATCTTTTCCGATAAAAGAAGCAATTTTAAAAAAATTGCAGTCTTTCCACCATTTGATGGCACACTAATTTTAAATATAATTTTTAAACACATATATATAATATTTAATAAAATAATATTAATCATTGGAATCAGGATATAAAAAATACTTTGGATAAATGTTTGATATTTATCTAATAATTTTTGAGTTTTGATGAATATTAAAAAATATAAATAATTTTAATCGAAAAAAAATTTCATCGAATTTTTTTTGATTAAATTATATTATTATTAATTTAAAATATAAATCTAATATATTTTCATTAGCCAATATTATTTTTTTATTGGAATAAATTTTACATTGAAATTTGACGTAAAAATATTTCAATCTTTTATAATGTTTTAACATTTTAGAGTAGTTTTTCATTTTGATGTCGTGAATAATATTAAATTAATTAATGAATCTAATTTTATTTTAATTTTTGATAATTGATTTAATATTTGGAATCAGTATTATCAAATTTTGTTAATATCATTATTTTATATTTGGTCATTATGAATATCAAATTTGGTAATTTTTATTAATACCATGAATGGGTAAATCGGTTAATTATGTGTAAATATAATTATATAAAATTGAATTAACACCTTTAATAATATTATTTTATTACTGTATTCGGACCTAACCTATCCCAGCGTTGAGATTATATCCTTTTTAATCCACTAGGATGGGATTTGGAAATTTAATATATTTTATTTTAAAAAAGATAAATATGTTTTACTCAAATTTTAATATCATTATCACTATTAAAATATGGTTATACTAAACATAAATTTTCATAAAAATACTAAATTTAAAGGTAAATTTTTTTCTAGGGTATTTAAATTTTAATTTTTAGGAAATAAATAATTTACATAAAGTTTTATACATTGATGATGCATAAATTAGTTAATTGATGGAAACTCAATATACAGTTTTTTAATTTAAATAATAATAACACGTAAAAGACACAAAAACTCTGAAAAATCTTCATTTTCATTTATGTCTCATCCATAAAAATACATTTGTAGAGTTTTCATCCATTTGGTTCCTCAATTATGAGATTATAACACTTATAATATTATATTTAATGTGATGTTAATGTTGTCACATTCAAATTTTAATAAGTACACCATTTTAAATGATGGATTTTCTAAAAGATAAATTTGAGAAAAGATATTCATACGAAAAACAATATTTTTTTTGTTAGCATATTATTTTATTTATATTTTTTATTCAATAAAAATGTGTTTTTAAATAATTACACAATACTGATGTTATAATAGTTTTATTAAGGGAATATAAAATAAATGTTTTTAAAAATATTAAAATAAAAATATCTTGGAATAATCAATTTATTAAAGGATTTTTATATATTACCTTTAACTCATGGTGATGTAATAAAATATTTGTATAGAGGATAACATATTATCTTTATATTTTTAAAAATTAATGAATTGAATAGTGTCAAAACTGAAAGTATTGTTTCTTTATCAAAATAATGTAATTTTAAAATATCTAAAAATAATAAAACATTAAAAGAATATATAATAATTATAATATTTTATAAAAATATTTAAATTATTTATTTAATATATATTTTATTCTAAATAATTAAATATTTTACCAGTTCAATATTGAAATATTTGTTACCCATATTAAAATGAAAAATAATTACTAAGTGATAAATTAAAATGATATGTTAAAATGAACAATTTTTTTAAAATTTAGTTTTTGATGATATTAAAACCATATCTCATAAAATATTATAATATAATACATTTTAGGGTTTTTGGTTTTGGATTTATTTTATTATAAATTAATTTTATTGGAGATTCCAAATGTTCCCCTAACCTCAATTATAAAATGACATATCCTCCCAAAAAAATAAAATTCACATTGAATCTTACATATTTACAATCCCCTTATCATTTACCTTATAAAATTCCTTAGTCACATTATAGGGATTTTTTATTCTCATAATTCCCAATATAGTGCCATCAACAGGAGATGTAGAGGGATCTTATTGAAGAAGAGAAAATATCCTCAACTGATTCATTTAATTTTCTTCTTATACTTCCACCTCATGTGTTGTTTCCATTATGAATTAATTGATATTGTATAATCTATATAATGAGATGTTATTAATATTTTGTCAAAAACATATTCTACCTTCTATCTATCCATCATAAAATGAAATCACCACACGTGTGTATGTATGGATTATAATATCCATGGTGTAATATCATATGTTTTTTCACCACCACCTTACATGGATGGATATAATAATAAATATAATAATGATATATGATTTTTATAAAATTAAATTGATTATATAAAAACATATATATTGTCCACTTCCAATCCATTTCATAATTATCGGAATGATATCGTCGTTAATGCGTACATACAGACTACCGTCTCCACAATGTGATGTGATTCATTCTACATGATATCAATGAAAAAATTATTATATAAATGTAAATAATAAATAAATATGATATATATTATCTTAATATCATTTTTCAATGATATAACTATGACCTAATAAGGAGGACCATAACACATTCAACAAAAAATGCATAAGAACATGAAACAGTTAAAACACGAATAACGATTAATAATGAAATGTTATGAACTGAAAACGGATAATATGATCATATATGATATCATAAAAATTAGTATGATTCTATAATAAGTAAATTACATCATTTAAATCATTATATCAGATGTTCAAATTTCTGAATCTCATTGTTATACTATATTGTTTATAGTTAATTATTTAGAGGGTTATATTTTTCATCGATTTCCATTTTTTCTAATTTTTTCCATAAAATTTTTATTATTATACTATGGATTATTAAATTCATTTTTATCCATTTTTTAATTTTACTACATGGTTTTTAAATAATCATTCTTTCTTTTTCCATATGAGGTACTTTTTTACTTTTTAGGCAAAAGTACGAGGATAATATTTTTTAACTGATACAGCATGGAGGGTTTTTACTTTTTAATAACACCTAATTTTCATGAATCTTCTTCTACCCATTTTGAATTTATTTTCCAAATATATTATTTTCATTCAAAATAATGTTTCATTTTGATATAATAATATGTTTTTGATGAATACATTATATTTTTCTAAAGAGTTAATTTCATGTGTTTTGTCAAAATTATTTTCCATCTATGATGAAATTAATTTTATAGGGTTATGTTTCTATACATATTATTACGATGAATTTATTTTGTTTATTGTGGAATTAATTTTATGAAATCCAGTTATTTTATATAGATTATATTGGAATGATGTTTAAGAATCCCATTTTTCCATTGGTTATTTTATGATTAATGATTTAGGTTTTTATGGAACTCAAAAGAATGATTTAATTATGATATTGGTGATACTTTTATCTTTTTCCAATGAATTGGGTAAATACTTATATCACATAATATATAAATTATTTTAATGAATTATATATCTAGTTTAGTAATACAAATCTAGAATGAAAGGTAAATCTAGTTCAGTAATACAGTGTTGGAATTGAATGTAAACCCCGTTCAGTAATGGAATTTTTCGAATATAATGGCCCTATCAAAGTGTCTTGGATAATATTGAAATGATTTTATATGGTAATGTGTTTTCCATAATTTCCTTTTTTATGGCTCTATTCTTTTATGATTAATTCCTTAAAAATTACCATGATTTATTCCACGATGCGTAAATTTTATATATGTTATACATGGTATGATTTTTCAAAATTTATGTCCATGTAATTAAATTATTATGAACATATATTGTTATTTTACAATTAATTAAAAACTGAGCACAACATTGCATATTTTTCAACTCCGTAGGTTGTAATGATATATTTTAGGTAGGAGTACAAAGGGGACAAACTATATTGGATATGATGCAGATCATTCAAAAGTTAGAAAAATGTTTTTCATGTATCCTAATTCACTAATATATTATGGTCCCAGGAGTGAATTTGAAAATAGTAATTAATATTCATTGAAAAAAGATGTAATATTTCTATATATCATTCTTGGGTTGTTATAATATTCATAATAATGTTTTCCCAATTACAATACAGTATTTTGGATGGTTGTAACAAACCCATTAAGTTTTTTCTGTCGTCCTGGATATGTTTTGAAACAAGATATCGAGATACATAAACTGAAATATTCCTTTTTATGTTATCCAAATAGAAATACTCTATCAAATCTATAACAATATTTTTCATTATATAAAAAATACATAATGATGAACTATGAAAATTATCTAATATCTCATTATCTTTTTCTCAAACAAACAAGACAATTACATGGTTCTTATATATTACAATCCCATCAAAATCATGGTCGAAGTCAGAAACATTTCTTAGTTTCTTCTACAATTATACATCCTCCTTGTATGTTTGTTAAATCATCAAATTGTTGGTTATTTGAAATTAATTATTATAAAGATATCATTTATCCCATTTCTCATGATTTTGAGGTCTATATTCTATAAATAAATAAATATTTCACATCTTTAAATAGCCATCAATGAAACAGAAGAATATTACTTTCAACTCAAATACCTTTCCACCTTGTTTTCCTTTTTAGGGTTGTATTGTATTGATGAATCATAATTTACAATCAATTCCACCCCTACCTTATAATTTATTCAACTCTATTAAAGTGAATACATACTCTATGATTTTATGTTCTGTATATATGTCATATCATTCATCATAAATATAATACATCAATATTTTAAATGACAAAATTTTGATTATAGATCCAAATCATGATTTGGATACTTTTTATAATTACTTATAAATTGTTGTGAGGAATAAGGTATAAAAATTTCATTATTTTTTTGTATGAATCCTATTCTCTTCTTTAATGCATCATTATATATCACAAACCCATCTCTATTATGAGGTATTATGTTAGGAGGTCCACTAGACAACATTCTATAAATTCTGTGAATTTTTTCTCACATTCATCATTCTATATGAAATTTTGTACCTTTGTTGTAAACTTGGTTAGTATATTATATATACTTGAGGAATCCCTAAAGAAGCATCAAAATATATAAATGGCCCAAAAAATAGATATATGTTAACATAGTTATTCTGGTCCATTGGTCAATAACATATACATTTGAAGGATATGTGGATATACCCTCTTATGAGATTATATTACACATTATTAATAGCTTCTGTCTCAAAATGTAATGTTTCCAAATTTATAATGCATCATCTCAATATGTATTGTTTTTAACAAAACATTAATATGAGCTTCATGTTCTTCCTTTACCTTTGAATATATAATAATATCATCTCTAAAAACTACAATAAAGTTATCAAGGTACTATCTAATTTCTATATTCCATATATTCATGAATATAATAGTGGAATTACTATATATAAAGGGAATTTATAAAAATTAATAATTTACATACCTCATATGAAATTTTTTCTTCTTTATATTATACATATTTGAAATTAATTAATGTTATCCTGATTGAATGTCAATCTTTGAAAAGTACTGAGCTCCATGGATTTGATTAAAACGTTTTCCACATAGTTTAAAGAATACATATAATTGGAAATTATTTTTATTTTTAGTGATAATCAATTCAAACAATCATTTGTACACTATTTTTCGTAATAAAAATAGTAGGAGAACCTTTTAGTGAAGTACTCAGGTGTATTCATACATTTTTCATAATCTCATAACGTTACTTCATTAATTTCTAATGACTATAAAATTTGTCAAAAAATATATCCAAATATTTTCAATGAAAATGAATTAAAATTCCAAAGGAAAACAAAACAGAAATTATAAATTAATCTCATGAATTAAATAATATATCACACAATATTTACTCAATCCATGGACAAAAATAATTAGTGTTCTTGAAATTAGTTATATAAGAATATTATATTACAAAATATGAAATATTTTTCCCAAAATGTTTCTCCTATATACTATCTAATTTTAATATCAAATGATTTAATGATCACTATATGGTGGGAAGTGGAATAATAAGAATTATGAAATATAAAACAATTATTATGAGAAAAGTCATATCAAAATGTATTCTATCAATAGAATGTGGAGAATATGAGTAAAAAAAAAATACCTACATAGGAGATCATAAATCCATATATGAAAATAATAAAACATGATTTATCTAAATATGATCATGAATATATAATTATGTAAATTAATAATATAAATACCAAACATATGAACATGATATAAGGTAAAAAAGATATAAAATGGAATCATTATAGAAATAAGGAATTTCTAGGATATCCAATTAATTTTTTAACTAGAAATTACTTGAAAACAAATCCTAAATTTGTTTATAATTGTATAAATATGAAAATTTGGAAAAACTATATGGATTATAAAACCTATTTGAGGAAACTAATTATCCCCACACCATTTTGAACAAACTCGTTATATACATGCACTAAAATATGAGAAAACTCATCTTTCTAATGCATGTTGGAAAAAACCAATTGTGTCCACAAAAGACTATACCATGGTATAGAAGAATATAAAAATGAATTTGAGGGTTATATAGTTTCCAATATCTCATAATCAATACATATGTGTCCCACAGAAAAATAATCATCATCATAACATAAATATCCTGTGAGAAAATAATGGGTTTCTTAAACATATCACATAACATGCACATAAGAAATCAAAGGTTATAAATATATCATTATTTATATGTTCTCATAAAGTAATAAAATATTAAACATCAAATAATGATTGAGAAATCATTTTTTAATATTGACAAGAATTTCATGAAATGTTTTTTGGGAAAATTTTTGTATTCATAATAGTAAAATTCATATTTAAATGTCCCATTTTGAAAAATGAATTTTATTTTGAATAGAAAAGAAAAAAATATTGTGCATGAAAATGATTTTTGTTTAAAATTCCCTTTTCTCCTTGACTTATAAAATAAAAATTTAATCAAATATGTAACGTCTTAGAAATATTTTGTTCAATAATAAGTTTCATACCACAATGAAATGATTTTCTATTACCAAGTATCTTATCATTAAGCCTAAATTCTATATATTGACTTAAACTCATGTATCAAAAATAGAAAAACAATTACATAATTATTTGAGAACACTATTATTATATTATTTATTTATACTCTTTATTAATAATTATTCTCCTTATGTATTATATTGTTGTAATATATTTTTTATATATGGTGATTATAATCATAATATTTTTGATCTAGGAGAATAAAAAATGTGTTGATATTCCTTATGAAAAATTCCTATAACGCCAGAATGCTTTTATAAAATAAGTTTTTAAAATAATATTTATTCATTACTAGCTTGTGTGGCTGCCAATTATGAGTTAAAATGAATCGTGATATGTCGTTTGTATAAAATTACGATTATAGAATATTTGTAAGGCTAACATGAATAATTATAACGTACATAGGAAAATTAATTAAGAATTCATTGGCTATCAATTACTTATTTGAAATAGAAATCAATTAGAAATATTTATTTTTGAGAGAATTAATTTCTTAATGAAATTAATATTATATATACATGTTATATACTTAATAAAATATTTTGATATTTATCCAATATATATTTTACTCATAAGATATGAATAAAACCTAATTTGAGGTATAAAAACCTATTTTTAAATGTTTAATTTTACAACATTGATTAGAAATACAATTTTAAATTAACATTTTTACACATTAATAAATTTTATTTGACAGAGAAAAAATATGTTTTGAATTGGAATATAAAAATATACTTTGGATGAATTTCTGATATTTTTTTATAACATTCATATTTTGATGAATTGTAAAAATACTTTATTTTTTAATTGAAATTAACATTTCCATTGAAAAATTTTATATTGTTAATTGAAATTATTTAGTGGTTTAAAAGTATAAATAGAATATAATTTTACCATTTAAAATAATTTATGTCATTTGAATTAATTTTTCATTTTTTCCAGATTTAAAAAGATTTCATTATTTTGAAATTTTTTAACTTTTAACCCATTTTCTCATATCAGCAACATGATTAATTTCAAATTAATTACTAAAACTTATGTGTTTTATATTTGAAAAAATTGATTCCATATTTTTAATCTTTATGTCTAAATTATTTGAAATTTCTACTTTTACTTTTGGGCATTATGGATAATAACTTTGGTAATTATCTTTATTACCAAGCATAACGGCAAATCAAGTAAATAAAGGTAAAATAATATTATAAAATTACATAAACACCTATAAAAACCCTCAATTATGACTAAATTACAAACTTATCACCTATTTTTTAAAGTTAGAGAACTTAATTATGACTTACCCTTGAATATTACATTTATATAATAAAAACTAATGACTGTGATAAAATGTCACAATCTCATTTTATATAAGAATTTTAATTTTAATATAGGGATAATGCAGAGATAATATTGAGTATAAATATTATATGAAATATAAAATAATTACCTACTTTATAGAAATTTATTTATATTTTTTAGAGATTAAATCATTACCATTAATGATGACACAATGGTGAAGTAGATATTATATTATTAATAAAATATCAAAAAAACGGTTTTAAAAATATTAATTGAAAGTTTATATGAAATAATTAATGTTATAGAAAAATTATCATAGTTATTATTACAAATTATGAGTGTATTAAATAGTTTCATTCCATGTTATCTTCGTTGTAAATTTTATTCAATTTCAAATATATGAAGAGTGTCAAAATTGACAATAATGATATTTTATAAAAATATCATTTTTTAAATTTTTTTAAAAATCATAATTTTTTTATAAAAATTATAAATTGATAATTATATGATATAAAATGTCATGAAATATCCATTTACAGTCAATTAACACCACATATGTATATATTTATAACCATTAGATGTTTAGAATTTTATTACAACAATTAAAATTAAATAGAATAACTATGTACCAATTAAAATGATATGGTTTAATTTGAAATATTAGTTGTCCAAAATTTATTGGATGATTATATTACAACCTTTTCTCATATAATCTTTGAAATTGGAATATTTTGGATGTTTTTGGTAGGGTTTTATTTTATTATAAATTATTATTCATGAAGTTTCCAAAGAGGCCCCTCACCTCAATTTTAAAAGGACACTTCCTACCTCACCTCTTCACTTCATTTTGAGCCTTGATACACAAAATTCCTTGGAAATTATTCCATATATACATCCCTATTTTCATTCTAGAGGTTTTGGTCTTATTCAAAGACCAACTCCAGTTCTCAAATAATAGATTTAGAGGAAACAGATCAAGGAAGAGGTAATCTCTTCTATAGATACTATCAAATATCTTTCTTCTTATACATACTTTTTATTAGTTTTTTCATTATAAAATAATAACATAAGTATATATAGTATACTATTATGTTGTTATAAATATGAAACAACTTTATTTCATCTCTTCTCCATCATATGAAAAACAAAATCACCGCGCGTGCGTACGTACGACTAATCGTCTCTACACAGCGGTGAAATCTGTTTTTAACCACCATCTTACATGGATGGATATTATTATGGAAATAATAACTATATATCATTATTATATAATTTTAGTAATTATTAAATATGATAAACCATCCAAATCAATAAAATTAAATAACTTTTGAAATGATATCATCTCTCGTGTGTGCGTACGACCTACTGTCTCCACAAAATGATGTTTCTCGTTCTACCCGATATTCATTAAAACATTATAATATATATAAAATGGATGATTAAATATGATATAAATTATTCTAATACCATTATTTAAATTAATTTACTTTCACCAAAGAAGTGCAGCAAGAACTTATCCTACAAGTCATGCATAAAAACATAAAGTAGTTAATATCGGAATAATGAGTAACAATGAAATGTTACAGACAAACAGATGATAATATAATCATATATGATACCTCATTAATTATTATGATTCTTGAGTAAGTAAATAACATTATTTAAAACAGTATATTGGATTTTTAGACACATACGATGGATATCAGACCAAAGGTAACATATAACTTATCAAATCTCATTTTTATCTCAAATTGATTATTCATAAGTGTTTATTAGAGTATATTTATCATCCAAAAACATTTTACCTAAATATTTATTTCAAAATAATATTTATATCATTCTTTTTTTGTTAAAATATAATATTACCCATTTGGGATTTTTTACTAATCAATATGAGTGGACTATTTTGTAGTTTTCTGAAAAATGTTCTTTTTAACATTTCTAGTAAAAGATAGAGAATACTTTTTTAAAATTATATGGAATGAATGGATTTGTAAAGACCCGTAAAATTCAATGTAAATTTTTTCTTAATTTTCTTTGGAATTTTACAAGAGCGCGGTTACTAACGACACCTGATTCCGAGGCCCGGTGTGCCTAAAATCAATTTCTGAAGTTTGGCTCGGGTTCGTTCAGTGAACGAACGAGCGGGTTTTTCTAACTTTCAAACCGTTGCCCGGAATCGAATTCCGATGGCACCGACGAACTCGCAACGCCGATATTCGCTTAAGGAGACCTTTTCCGAGGTTGCGTTTTATACGGGATGAAAGTTAGTTTTGGGGGAAATTAGAAGAAGTTAAATAAAATGGTTGAACACAATTTTATTTTTAACATGTTGGTTATTTTCCTCCCAAAGGAAGTTAGAGGTGGGACCCACATCCACATAACCTCCCTTGAGAGGATTAATTGTGGTGGGGCCCACATGAGCCCTAACTCTTTAACTTCCCTTAAACTCCCCAATAACTCCACTCTAATTAATTTGACAACTTGTGATGTTAATTAAGTTGAGTTACTTAATTTCAAACCTTTGAAATTCAAAGAGGTTGGGTTGTGTAAATAAAATAAGGCTTAGACTTATTTTATTTTGGTTAGTATCTTTTTCCACCTTGAGAGGATTGAGAAGCCTTCTTCATCTTATTCAACCTTGACGAAGAACGCAAAGAACACTTAGGCTCCGACAAAGAACACCGTCACAATAAGAGAGAAAGATGTGTCGTCTCTTCTCTTCTTCTCAACCGGTGTGTTTCCGAAGATCGACGACGCCGCTTCTTTCGATCTTCTTCCCGTGTCAACGAAAGGAGATGCCTCTTCCTCCTCGGGTTTTATCCGTCAGCTTACGAAGCTTCTTGAGCGACGCTACCTCTTCGGACACACCTCGACGTCAACGGAATCGACGTATGATTTCTGCGATGCCTGACCTCCGCGACGCTTGTCTTCTGCGGCTTGTTGACGTGCTCCACTCTTGAAACCGAGGTAGGGGATTATTGTTATTTTATTTAATTATTTCCGTTCTTGATTCTAGAATGTCAAACTTTGAGGATAAACGATTAAATGTTATCGTTTAACGAGGGGGGGGGGACCGCACAAACATGGCCGAACCCCCCTCCTATGTTCATGTTTTTTTCCTTGCGAATGGAACGGGATGGCGTGATGTCGTCGCACCACGCAAGAATCGCACGACAATTATTGCACAGCACCGTCGCGCCGCGCCGTGGAAATAAATTCAAGAACGCGACGTCGTCGCGCCGCGTCAAAGGAAATCGAAGGCGCCACGACCGGTGCGGGGCCGCGGCGGAGGGGCGCGGTGCCGTCGCACCGCGACTGACGACAAGGGTCGCGGCCGGTTCTGGGCCGCGGCGGAGCTCGGTGACCGGGGGCCAGCCGGGCCGCCGGTGTCAGAGCTGGGAAGGGACCGGCCACTGCCGGTCCCATCGAGGAGGAGCCGACCGGCCAGGTCGGGCCGGCCAGAATTGGGGAAGGGTGGGGGAATTAAATTCCCCATTCCAATTGAACGAGCCCCCATTTATTGAGAGGGGGTCGCGGTTACCAAGGGCGGCAAGCGCCCCCTATTTTTTTCAACAGCTCAGCTCCGGACCGGTGCCTGGCCGGACTTCCAGGCCGGGCCGGGCCGACCCATTCCGGGGAAGGTCGACCCGGTTCGGGACAACCGAGGGGTCTCGGGCCGGGTCGGCCCGGGCCCGAAACCCCCGATACCGAACTATTTGGGTTCAAATGCCCATAACTCGGGCTACATACCACCAAACGATGCTCCGTCAGTGGCGATGCGATCCTTGGATCTAGGCGGTCGTTTCAGTATATCTCAATCAAGGTTTTGGAATACTTTGAGTTCGGCCGGGTTGGTTCGTACACGAAACCAACCGGGCCCTCGGAGCGGAAACGCTCATATCTTGAGATACGGACGTCTGATTGACGTGCTGTCAGCTTTGTTGAGTTCCTCTTAGTGAGACAAATATTTTGGCATACTCCGCCTGAGGTTTGGACGCAGGTGGAGTACGGTCGGGTTGGTTTTGCCTTAAAAAGCAACTGGGCCCCTGGAACGAAAAAGCCAATAACTCTCAGACCGGGCATCCGATTGACGCGCCGTCTGTTGCGTTGAGTTCCTGTTGACGGTACAGAACTTTTGGATACATCAACTCTGGACTATGTGACAGTTGATGTATCAGCCTCTCGACTCGTGGAGCGGACCCTCCCGAATGAGCTTGATGTCTGCGACTGCTACTATGACTGCGACGACGACTGTGCAGAGATCCTTAGTAGATTCGACGACGACGACTACAACACACAGCGATCATGTGTGGTCAGTGCTACCGATCCTGTGTGGGTCCGATCCTGTGTGGGTCTGCTCTCAGCGGTCCTGTGTGAACCAGCGCCTATAGATCCTGTGTGGGTCCGATCCTGTGTGGATCTTTGCGGGGGTTAGTACCTATCGATCCTTTGTGGGTCTGACGACTTAGATGGACCAGTGATCATCTCTATCGCCTTCGAAGAAGTATAACTATGTGAGCTGAATCCTGTTTACCATCCAGTGTGGATTGTGTTGTGCTATCCTATGTGGATTACGTTTTGCTTTCCTGTGTGGAATACATATACTTTCCTGTGTGGACTGAGTTGTACTTGGACTCGGAGTTTGGAGCGTATTGGAATTGATGACTTAGGTATATGTTTGGGCATATACCTAAGAGGTGTCGGTTGTTACTTCGGGATTGTATCTTTCTTTGTGGTTTATCCTTTGTGGATTTTGGGAGACCTTTCGGGGTCTCGGGGTCCCTACTGAGTAGATTATACTCACCCATGCACGTGTTATTCCCACACTACATTGTGTTGGTTGCAGATGATAGACAGCATTGATCGTGGTTGAGGCTTGCAGAGAAGGACGGTACCTAGAGGTGGACCACTGGGCGGGACGTTCTTGGAGAAGACGGCGGGACCCGAGAAGCAGTGGAGCTATCTGTACCCACCCTTCGGGTGGGATTTCCAGTGGACAGCTCAGTGTAGCGGCTTTTACTTTACAGTTGTTGTTTTCCCTATCGAGCTGTACTTTACTTTCAGTTTGGGTTTGTATACTGGCCCATTTACCTTTCTGCACTTTCAGTTGTACTCTGTTTTTACTTAGTATTTACCTTTGCATTTGCTTACTCTGTGGTGCTTGTTTACTTTACATAGGCAATGCCTTCCCTTTTTACCGGGACATACACCTTGGTGCTAGTCGCCAGCCCCTGGCCTATGGAAGGCGGGCTTGGGGTAGTCACGACATGGTCCCCGAGGATGGGTCATGACAAATTGGTATCAGAGGAGTTCGGTTCTACCACGAACTCTGATCTTTTCTATGTGAATCAATAGTGTTTAGCGTATTGAGTTGGTTATCAGTCCAGGGAGTCTAGTGTTGGTGCGGCGGCCGACGTATCCGTACACCAAGACCCTGACATCTGATTTCCGACTTAATGCACGAAAACATTGATTGCGTGTGTTTCTCACGTTTTCATTGTGATTACTTTGTATCAGCTCACCAGGTATACTGTTCTGACCGTGGCACACCTGTTTCCTTTTCAGGATGGCCCCACGATGGCAGCCATCTAGGGTTCCGAGAGTTGAGCGTGATGACATCCCACCGAGCGATGAGGCCTCGGTGCAGGGCCCTTTGTCAGCAGTGGCACCAGCAGTAGCACTACCCGCAGAGCCACCGATACTTCCATCACCAGCCTCTGACGATGCACGTCACCTCAGCACACTGCATGAGTTTCAGTGCCAGCGACCGCCCAGGTTTCGTGGGGAGACGGACCCCCAGGCAGCCGAGGACTGGCTGGAGGCAGTCGTATGAGTTTTCAGGCTAGTGAGGACCCCAGCAGACCTCATGGTGATCCTCGCTGCGAGCCTACTGCACGCAGCAGCGGGCCGATGGTAGAGCATGATGCTCCAGGTTCACGATGAGGAATCTATACTTTGTATGGACTTTGAGATCCTCTTCCGCTTGGAGTTTGTCCCATCTACCCTCTATGCGGTGTGCATTCAGGAGCTTCTTCAGCTGCGGCAGGGCAACATGACGGTCGCTCAGTACTCGGCGAGATTTACCGATCTCTCGCACTACTCGACCGACATGGTACGAGACCCATTCTTCTGGGCCCGGACCTTTGAGTAGGGTTTGAGACACGAGATCAGGGCGTCGCTGATCTCCCTCAGCATTCCGACTCAGACGGGAGTACTGGAGCGGGCCCTTTTGATCGAGAGTTTTCTTGCTGAGTCTACACCAGTGCCGAGACCCACTGCAAGGCGGCACATAGCAGAGTCTTCTACAGCAGGCAGTCGACGGATGACTCAGAGGTCCAGGCAGACTAGACCCTCATGCAGACGACCTCAGGACACTGGCTCAGCAGTGCGGGGCACACAGCACGGAGCCAGTCTTTCAAGGGGCAGACGGTGCTACTCATGCGGTGGGCAGGGCCACATGGCTCGTGACTGCCCGACCCATCGTTCCGAGGAGCAGCAGACGGTTGAGGGACCACCGAGGCAGAGGCATAGCGTTGATTATGGCGGTCCGTAGGGGGGAGGCGGACGAGGCAGAGGAGCTGGCCGAGCAGCAGGTGGTGGGAGACGCTTTGAGGCTCTACCACCACCACCACAAGGAGGTCCACCCCGACCATAGGGAGTTGGCGGGCAGAGACAGGCACAACTCCCGGCAGTGGAGGCCTACGACCACGGCGTGCCCGAGATAATTCTAGGTACTATCTATGTCTATTCCACCCTTGCTGCCGTACTTGTAGACATAGGAGTGAGTCACTCTTTCATAGCAGCTGCCCTTGTTCGGAGCTCGGAGATTCCAACAGAGCCGTTGGCTCGATCCTTACGGCTAGAGAATCCTACAGTAGCAGACTTGGCGATTACGCACTGGTGCCGGCAGTGTGAGCTTACTCTAGGAGGAGAGAGTTTCGGCTGGGATCTTCTTGTAGCAGCATCGAGGCCTTAAGATGTCATCTTGGGCATGGATTGGTTATCTACGGTTCATGCACATATTGACTATTTTAGGCGCAAGGTGCGATGTGTACGCACCGACGGGTGCAGGTTCACCTTCACCGGCGAGAAGGGAGCCTTTGCAGCATAGGATGGACTTCCACGGAGGAGAGGACAACCCATCACTCATCAGTTGGATAGCCTCATTCTAGGAGCAGTTGACGTGCGGAGTCCTGGTTTTCCTGCAGTGGTGGATCAGTTTGCGGACGTTTTTCCCGACGACGTTCCAGGGTAACCACCTCGAAGAGAGGTAGAATTTTATATTGACCTATACCCCGGGATATCCCCGATATTGACTCCAGCATATCGAATGGCCCTCGCTGAGCTTCGAGAGCTACGGGTACAGTTGGAGGACTTGCAGGGCAAGGGGTTCATCCGACCCAGTGTTTCACCCGGGGCTTCCCCGATTTTGTTCGCCAAGAAGGCGGACGGGATCTTGCGACTTTGAGTTGAATATCGTCGCCTAAACTAGGTGACAGTGAGGAACAAGTATCCGCTTCTGAGGATTGATGACCTCTTTGATCAGCTCAAGGGAGCATGGTGGTTCTCGAAGATATACCTCAGGTCAGGCTATCACCAGCTCAGAGTTCGAGATGAGGACATACAGAAGACGACCTTCAGATGTCGGTATGGCCACTATGAGTTCTTGGTTATTCCCTTCGGCGTAACCAATGCTCCAGCAGTGTTCATGGCCCTCATGAACAGGGTATTTCAGCCATACCTCGATCGATTTTTCATGGTCTTCATTGACGACATTCTGATTTACTCGACGACTGAGGAGGATCATGCCTACCACTTACGGGTTGTACTAGACACACTCTGAGAGCACCAGATTTATTGTAATCTCTCGATGTGTCAGTTCTGGATACGTGAGGTCCACTTCTTGGGACACGTCATCTCTGAGGTGGGAGTTTGAGTGGATCCTGTGAAGATCGAGGCTGTGTTAGCTTGGGAGCCACCCAAGAGCGTGACAGAGGTTCGAAGTTTCTTGGGACTAGCTGGATACTATCGGAGATTTGTGCCGGACTTCTCTAGGGTTGCAGCACCACTCTCAGCTTTGACAAAGAAGGGGAGACCCTTCGTGTTGTCAGACAGATGTCAGCAGTGCTTACAGGAGCTGAGACAGAGATTGACCAGCACACCTATATTGAGGTTGCCTGAGGAGGGAGTTGGATACGTAGTTTCTTAAGATGCATCATGGACCAGACTCAGATGTGTCCTGATGCTGGAGCGGGTAGTGATCGCCTATGGATCACGTCAGTTGAGGCCGCATGAGCAGAACTATGCTACCCATGACCTGGAGTTAGCAGCAGTGGTCTTCTCTATGAAGACATGGCGACACTATATGATGGGCGAGTGATTTACAGTCTTTTATGATCATCAGAGTCTCAGGTATATCTTCTCACAGAAGGACCTGAACCTGAGACAGCGGTGATGGCTCGAGCTCCCCCAAGACTATGACTTTGAGATAGTCTATACTCCTGGGAAGGAGAACGTAGTAGCCGATGCCCTCAGCAGGAGGACGGGCATTCAGCTACTTGAGGAGGCTACAGATGATCTAGCCTCTTTGTAGATATCCTTCGTGGATAGAGATGGAGCAGCCATTGTTAAGTCACTCACAGTCACTCCTCCACTTCTACAGTGGGTCAGAGAGGCACAGCATGGGGACACTGACTGTGAGACGCGGCGTGCATAGATATCCTCAGGACAGGCACCTGATGGTTTCTTCTTTCGAGTAGAGCACAACATCATTTTCAGAGGACGTACCATGGTACCAGTTGCTTTACGGGAGGAGGTGCTGAGAGAGTTTCACACTTCTCCCTTGGCGGTACATCTCGGAGTGGCGAAGATGTACCAGGATCTCAGACGACAGCACTGGTGTCCAGGCATGAAGAAGGATGTGGTAGAGTTCGTTTCTCGATGCCTCACCTGCCAGCAGGTGAAGGCTGAGCACCAGGTACCATCAGGATTGGTACAGCCCTTGGAGGTCCCGGAGTGGAAGTGGGACGAGATTTCTATGGACTTCGTGAATGGACTACCACACACATCCAGAGGTCCCGACTCCATCTGGGTGATTGTCGACCAACTCACCAAGTCAGCTCACTTCTTACCCATCCGAGTGCAGGGCTCGGTGGAGAGCTTTGGATGTCTTTATGTTCAGGAGATTGTACGGCTTCATGGTGTGCCATCATCTGTCATCTCTGATCGAGATGCTCTCTTTACTTCCCGGCTATGGAAGGGATTGCAGGAGGCGTTCGGGACACAGCTACGTTTGAGAACCGCCTTTCATCCTCAGATGGATGGTCAGACGGAGAGGACAATTCAGAGTCTCAAGGACATGCTCTGCGCATGTGTCCTCGACTTTGGTCGTAGCTGGGAGGACCACCTACCCTTGGTGAAGTTTGCGTACAACAAGATCTACCACTCCACCATCAGGATGGCACCGTACGAGGCGTTGTACGGCCGACCTTGTAGATCTCCTTTGTGCTGGACAGACCTTGGGGAGTCAGCACTTGTGGGACCAGAGATGGTCCAGGCCATGACAGAGAAGGTCCAGGTCATCCAGGAGCGGATGAGGATAGCTCAGAGCCTGCAGAAGTCTTATGCTGACATGTGGCGGAGGCCACTAGAGTTTGAGGATGGAGACCACGTCTTCTTGCGGGTCTCACCTCAACGTGGTATACGGAGATTTGGCCGAGGTTGAAAGTTGTCTCCATGCTTCATCGGACCATTCAAGGTCCTCAGCAGGATAGGCGATGTGGCTTATCGCCTGGCTCTACCACCTCAGTTGCACCGGGTGCATGACGTCTTCCACGTATCTCAGCTGAGGAGATCCGTGCATGACCCGACGCACATCATTGACCATGGGGATCTTGACGTTGACGATGGGGTGACTTTTACGGAGGTTCCGGTGGAGATCTATGATCGACAGGAGCAGGTCCTACGTGGACGGTCGATTCTTCTAGTGCGCATCAGATGGTAGCACGGGAACCTCTAGGAGAGCACTTGGGAGCGGGAGGCTCAGATGCATGCTCAGTACCCTCATTTGTTTCCCTAGTTTTGATTTCTCTTTAAGGGGACGTAAATCCCTGAGGCGGGAGTAATGTAAAGACCCGTAAAATTCAAGGGAAATTTTTTCTGAATTTTCTTTGGAATTTTACAAGAGCGCGGTTTCTGACGGCACCTGATTCCGAGGCCCGGTGTGCCCGGAATCAATTTCCGAATTTTGGCTCGGGTACGTTCAGTGAACGAACGAGCAGGTTTTTCTAGCTTTTGAACTGGTGCCCGGAATCGAATTCTGAGGGCACCGATGAACTCGCACCACCAATATTCTCTTAAGGAGACCTTTTTCGAGGTTGCGTTTTATGCCGGATGAATGTTAGTTTTATGGGAAATTAGAATATGTTAAATAAAATAGTGGAACACAATTTTATTTTTAACTTGTTGGTTATTTTCCTTCCAAAGTATGATAGAGGTGGTACCCACATCCACATAACCTCCCATGAGATGATTAAGTGTGGTGGGGCCCATACGAGCCCTAAATCTTCAACTTCCCTTAAACTCCCTGATAACTCCACTCTAATTAATTTGACAACTTGTGATATTAATAAAGTTGAGTTACTTAATTTAAATCCTTTGAAATTCAAAGAGGTTGGGTTGGGTAAATAAAATAAGGCTTAGACATATTTTATTTTGGTTAGTATCTTTTTCCACCTTGAGAGGATTGATAAGCGTTATTCATCTTCTTTAACCTTGACGAAGAACGCGAAGAACACTTAGGCTCCGACGAAGAACACCGTCACCATAAGACAGAAAGATGTGTCGTCTCTTCTCTTCTTCGCAGCCGGTGTGTTTCTGAAGATCGACGACGCCGCTTCTTTCGATCTTTTTCCCGTGTCAACGAAAGGAGACGCTGCTTCCTCCTCGGGTTTTCTCCGTCATCTTACGAAGCTTCTCCAGCGACGCTACCTCTTCGGACACACCTCGACGTCAACAGAATCGACGTACGATTTCCGCGACGCCCGACCTCCGCGACGCTTTTCTTCCGCGGCTTGTTGACATGCTCCGCTCTTGAAACCGAGGAAGGGGATTATTGTTATTTTATTTAATTATTTTCGTTCTTGATTCTAGCATGTCGAACTTCGACGATAAATGATTAAATGTTATCTTTTAACGAAGGGGGGGGGGGCACACAAACACGGCCGAACCCCCCTCCTATGTTCATGTTTGTTTCCTTGCTGATGGAACGGGATGGCGTGGGGCCGTCGCACCACCCATGAATCGCACGACAAGTATTGCGCAGCGCCGTCATGTCGTGCCGTGGAAATAAATTCAAGAACGTGACGATGTCGCGCCGCTTCAAAGGAAATCGAAGGCGCCGCAGCCGGAGCGGGGCCACGGCAGAGGGGTGCGGTGTCATCGCACCGTGACGGACGACAAGGGCCGCGTCCGGTTCTGGGCCGCGGCAGAGCTTAGTGACCGGCGGCCAGCCGGTGTCGGAGCCGGGAAGGGACCGGCCACTGCCGGTCCCGTCAAGGAGGAGCCGACCGGCCAGGTCGGGCCGACCGGAAATGGGGAAGGCCGGGATAAATAAATTCCCCCGGCCAGTTGAACGGCCCCCCATTTATTGAGGGGGGCCGCGGTTACCAAGGGGGGCAAGCGCCCCCCGTTTTTTTCAACAGCTCGACCGAAGGCCGAGCTGGCAGTGCGCCCAGCGCGCTGCCTTGAGCCGGACCGGCGCATCGCCGGTCTGCTAGGCCGGGCCGAGCCCAGCGGGGCCGGGCCGGGCCACGCCGGGCCGGGCCGAGCCCAGCAGGGCCGGGCTGGGCCATGTCGGGCCGGGCCAACCCTGTCTGGGGTGGGTCGACCCGGTTTGGGCCAGCCGGTGGGGTCTCGGGCAGGGTCGGCCTGGGCCCGAAACCCCTGATACCGAACTGTTTGGGTTCAAATGCCCATAACTCGGGCTACGGACCTCCAAACGACGCGCCGCCAGCGGCGATGCGATCCTTGGATCGAGGCGGTCGTTTCGGTAGATCTCACTTAAGGTTTCAGAATACTTTGAGTTCGGCCGGGTTGGTTCATACACGAAACCAACCAGGCCTTCGGAGCGGAAACACTCATATCTTGAGCTACGGACGTCCGATTGACGTGCTGTCAGCTTTGTTGAGTTCCTCTTAGTGAGACAGATCTTTTGGAATACTCCACCCGAGGTTTGGAAACAGGTGGAGTACGGTCGGGTTGGTTTCGCCATAAAAACCAACTGGGCCCCTGGAATGAAAAAGCCAATAACTCTCAGACCGGGCGTCCGATTGACGTGCCATCTGTTGCGTTGAGTTCCAGTTGACGGTACGGAACTTTTGGATACATCAACTCTGGACTATGTGATAGTTGATGTATCAGTCTCTCGGCTCGTGGAGCGGACCCTCCCAAACGAGCTTGTTGTGTGCAGGAACCCTAGAGCTGGCTGCGACTACTACTAATACTACGACGACGATTGTGCAGAGATCCTCAGTGTATTCGACGACGACGACTACAGCACTCAGCGATCCTGTGTGGATCAGTGTTACCGATCCTGTGTGGGTCCGATCCTGTGTGGGTCTACGCTCAGCGGTCTTGTGTGAACCAGCGCCTACAGATCTTGTGTAGGTCCGATCCTGTGTGGGTCTTTGCGGGGGGTAGTACCTATCGATCCTTTGTGGGTCCGACGACTTAGATGGATCAGTGATCATCTCTATCGTCTTCGAAGAAGTATACCTGTGTGAGCTGAATCCTGTTTACCATCCTGTGTGGATTGTGTTGTTCTATCCTATGTGGATTAAGTTTTTCTTTCCTGTGTGGAATACCTATACTTTCCTGTGTGGACTGAGTTGTACTTGGGCTCGGAGGTTGGATCGTATTGGAATTGATGACTTAGGTATATGTATGGGAATATACCTAAGCAGTGTCGATTGTTACTTCGTGATTGTATCTTTCATTGTCAGTTATCCTTTGTGGATTTTGGGAGACCTTCTAGGGTCTCGGGGTCCCTACTGAGTAGCTTATACTCACCCATGCACTGACTATGCCCGCACTACGTTGTGTTGGTTGCAGAGGACGGACAGCGTTGATCGTGGTTGAGGCTTGCAGAGCAGGACGGTACCTAGAGGTGGACCACTGGGCGGGACGTGCTCGATGCGAACGGCGGGACCCGAGAAGCAGTGGAGGTATCTGTACCCACCCTTTAGGTGGGATTTCCAGTGGACAGCTCGGTGTAGAGGCTTTTACTTTACAGTTGTTGTGTTCCCTTTCGATTTGTCCTTTACTTTCAGTTTGGGTTTGTATACTGGCCCATTTACCTTTCCGCACTTTCAGTTGTACTCTGTTTTTACTTAGTGTTTACCTTTCCACTTTCTTACTCTGTGGTTCTTGTTTACTTTACAAAGGCAATGCCTTACCTTCTTACTAGGACTTACGCCTTGGTGCTAGTCTCCAGCCCCTAGCCTATGGAATGCGGGCTTGGGGTAGTCACGGCACGGGCCCCGAGGACGGGTCATGACAGGATTTTACACTTTAATAATTCCTTATCTAAATGATTCTAACACGACATGCATAAAAGTTTACTTTCCCATAAAATTTTTTCTTCTAAATTTTAGTGGAATTTTGAGGAATGAAAATATTTTTAAATAACAAAGGGTATTTTCCATAAAGGGGTTATATTTATATCCATGTTATTAATATAATTTTTTTTTCTTATGATGGAATATTATTTAACAAATCTATTTTTGTTATATCAATTATGATTTAATGACGTTTAATAAAGCCATATTATTTCATGGGTTATGCTCTGGTGATATTTTTTATGTTTTTCTGAAATAGTAAAAAACAACTTCATTATGATATGGGTGGGACCTATATAAACCTCCAATGAATTGGTTAATGATTTATTTCTAATTATATAGACATGACTGTAACATCATGTAAATATTGTTCAGTAATACACGGATGGAACGAGGGGTGAAATCGGTTCAGTAAAGGACTTTGTCCATAATTATGGAATTGGAAATCATCCATTACTATTCTGAAATTATTTTATATTCTTATATGTGTATTGCATGAATTTTCATGTTTATGTTATGACTATTGGGATTACATTTCACTTTTATGATTTCTATCATGACATGATATTCTGATCTTTTATATGTATGATATTATTTTCAAATGTTATGTTCTTATAATAATGATATGATTGAAATTTTGGTTGTTTACCCTTACTGGGAATTTTATCTCATTGTTTCATATGTCTCTATTACATTGGTCATTAATAAGGGTATTAAGTAAGATATGTCAAAAGGGAGTCATGTTTTTGATGAAATAAATAGGAGACAATATATATGTTTTATGAACCAATTGTTTAGGATTACCAGTTTTAATGACACTAAACCTATTTGGTGTTGTAATGGTTTTCGTTTTTATGTGTAAAAAATTTCTTTATATGTGAATTCAATATCTTCATTTAATGTATGGGTCATTATAGTTGTTATTAGAGAAAAGTTATAGTTAACCGTTGGAAACAAGGATGAATGAACATTATTAAGAAACCTAAATATATGTCTATGTGCAGGTTACAATCATATCATAGAGTTTTAGATATGTTAATGAATAACCTAGTATAATACTCAAAGTGTCCTAAATTTTAATATTTTTTCATCCTCAGATGGATGGTCAGACGGAGAGGACAATTCAGAGTCTCAAGGACATGCTCTGCGCATGTGTCCTCGACTTTGGTCGTAGCTGGGAGGACCACCTACCCTTGGTGAAGTTTGCGTACAACAAGATCTACCACTCCACCATCGGGATGGCACCGTACGAGGCGTTGTACGGCCGACCTTGTAGATCTCCTTTGTGCTGGACAGACCTTGGGGAGTCAGCACTTGTGGGACCAGAGATGGTCCAGGCCATGACAGAAAAGGTCCAGGTCATCCAGGAGCGGATGAGGATAGCTCAGAGCCTGCAGAAGTCTTATGCTGACATGTGGCGGAGGCCACTAGAGTTTGAGGATGGCGACCACGTCTTCTTGCGGGTCTCACCTCAACGTGGTATACGGAGATTTGGCCGAGGTTGAAAGTTGTCTCCATGCTTCATCGGACCATTCAAGGTCCTCAGCAGGATAGGCGATGTGGCTTATCGCCTGGCTCTACCACCTCAGTTGCACCGGGTGCATGACGTCTTCCACGTATCTCAGCTGAGGAGATCCGTGCATGACCCTACGCACATCATTGACCATGGGGATCTTGACGTTGACGATGGGGTGACTTTTACGGAGGTTCCGGTGGAGATCTATGATCGACAGGAGCAGGTCCTACGTGGACGGTCGATTCCTCTAGTGCGCATCAGATGGTAGCACGGGAACCTCTAGGAGAGCACTTGGGAGCGGGAGGCTCAGATGCATGCTCAGTACCCTCATTTGTTTCCCTAGTTTTGATTTCTCTTTAAGGGGACGTAAATCCCTGAGGTGGGAGTAATGTAAAGACCCGTAAAATTCAAGGGAAATTTTTTCTGAATTTTCTTTGGAATTTTACAAGAGCGCGGTTTCTGACGGCACCTGATTCCGAGGCCCGGTGTGCCCGGAATCAATTTCCGAATTTTGGCTCGGGTACGTTCAGTGAACGAACGAGCAGGTTTTTCTAGCTTTTGAACTGGTGCCCGGAATCGAATTCTGAGGGCACCGATGAACTCGCACCACCAATATTCTCTTAAGGAGACCTTTTTCGAGGTTGCGTTTTATGCCGGATGAATGTTAGTTTTATGGGAAATTAGAAGATGTTAAATAAAATAGTGGAACACAATTTTATTTTTAACTTGTTGGTTATTTTCCTTCCAAAGTATGATAGAGGTGGTACCCACATCCACATAACCTCCCATGAGATGATTAAGTGTGGTGGGGCCCATACGAGCCCTAAATCTTCAACTTCCCTTAAACTCCCTGATAACTCCACTCTAATTAATTTGACAACTTGTGATATTAATAAAGTTGAGTTACTTAATTTAAATCCTTTGAAATTCAAAGAGGTTGGGTTGGGTAAATAAAATAAGGCTTAGACATATTTTATTTTGGTTAGTATCTTTTTCCACCTTGAGAGGATTGATAAGCGTTATTCATCTTCTTTAACCTTGACGAAGAACGCGAAGAACACTTAGGCTCCGACGAAGAACACCGTCACCATAAGACAGAAAGATGTGTCATCTCTTCTCTTCTTCGCAGCCGGTGTGTTTCTGAAGATCGACGACGCCGCTTCTTTCGATCTTTTTCCCGTGTCAACGAAAGGAGACGCTGCTTCCTCCTCGGGTTTTCTCCGTCATCTTACGAAGCTTCTCCAGCGACGCTACCTCTTCGGACACACCTCGACGTCAACAGAATTGACGTACGATTTCCGCGACGCCCGACCTCCGCGACGCTTTTCTTCCGCGGCTTGTTGACATGCTCCGCTCTTGAAACCGAGGAAGGGGATTATTGTTATTTTATTTAATTATTTTCGTTCTTGATTCTAGCATGTCGAACTTCGACGATAAATGATTAAATGTTATCTTTTAACGAAGGGGGGGGGGGGCACACAAACACGGCCGAACCCCCCTCCTATGTTCATGTTTGTTTCCTTGCTGATGGAACGGGATGGCGTGGGGCCGTCGCACCACCCATGAATCGCACGACAAGTATTGCGCAGCGCCGTCATGTCGTGCCGTGGAAATAAATTCAAGAACGTGACGATGTCGCGCCGCTTCAAAGGAAATCGAAGGCGCCGCAGCCGGAGCGGGGCCACGGCGGAGGGGTGCGGTGTCATCGCACCGTGACGGACGACAAGGGCCGCGTCCGGTTCTGGGCCGCGGCAGAGCTTAGTGACCGGCGGCTAGCCGGTGTCGGAGCCGGGAAGGGACCGGCCACTGCCGGTCCCGTCAAGGAGGAGCCGACCGGCCAGGTCGGGCCGACCGGAAATGGGGAAGGCCGGGATAAATAAATTCCCCTGGCCAGTTGAACGGCCCCCCATTTATTGAGGGGGGCCGCGGTTACCAAGGGGGGCAAGCACCCCCCGTTTTTTTCAACAGCTCGACCGAAGGCCGAGCTGGCAGTGCGCCCAGCGCGCTGCCTTGAGCCGGACCGGCGCATCGCCGGTCTGCTAGGCCGGGCCGAGCCCAGCGGGGCCGGGCCGGGCCACGCCGGGCCGGGCCGAGCCCAGCAGGGCCGGGCTGGGCCATGTCGGGCCGGGCCAACCCTGTCTGGGGTGGGTCGACCCGGTTTGGGCCAGCCGGTGGGGTCTCGGGCAGGGTCGGCCTGGGCCCGAAACCCCTGATACCGAACTGTTTGGGTTCAAATGCCCATAACTCGGGCTACGGACCTCCAAACGACGCGCCGCCAGCGGCGATGCGATCCTTGGATCGAGGCGGTCGTTTCGGTAGATCTCACTTAAGGTTTCAGAATACTTTGAGTTCGGCCGGGTTGGTTCATACACGAAACCAACCAGGCCTTCGGAGCGGAAACACTCATATCTTGAGCTACGGACGTCCGATTGACGTGCTGTCAGCTTTGTTGAGTTCCTCTTAGTGAGACAGATCTTTTGGAATACTCCACCCGAGGTTTGGAAACAGGTGGAGTACGGTCGGGTTGGTTTCGCCATAAAAACCAACTGGGCCCCTGGAATGAAAAAGCCAATAACTCTCAGACCGGGCGTCCGATTGACGTGCCATCTGTTGCGTTGAGTTCCAGTTGACGGTACGGAACTTTTGGATACATCAACTCTGGACTATGTGATAGTTGATGTATCAGTCTCTCGGCTCGTGGAGCGGACCCTCCCAAACGAGCTTGTTGTGTGCAGGAACCCTAGAGCTGGCTGCGACTACTACTAATACTACGACGACGACTGTGCAGAGATCCTCAGTGTATTCGACGACGACGACTACAGCACTCAGCGATCCTGTGTGGATCAGTGTTACCGATCCTGTGTGGGTCCGATCCTGTGTGGGTCTACGCTCAGCGGTCTTGTGTGAACCAGCACCTACAGATCTTGTGTGGGTCCGATCCTGTGTGGGTCTTTGCGGGGGGTAGTACCTATCGATCCTTTGTGGGTCCGACGACTTAGATGGATCAGTGATCATCTCTATCGTCTTCGAAGAAGTATACCTGTGTGAGCTGAATCCTGTTTACCATCCTGTGTGGATTGTGTTGTTCTATCCTATGTGGATTAAGTTTTTCTTTCCTGTGTGGAATACCTATACTTTCCTGTGTGGACTGAGTTGTACTTGGGCTCGGAGGTTGGATCGTATTGGAATTGATGACTTAGGTATATGTATGGGAATATACCTAAGCAGTGTCGATTGTTACTTCGTGATTGTATCTTTCATTGTCAGTTATCCTTTGTGGATTTTGGGAGACCTTCTAGGGTCTCGGGGTCCCTACTGAGTAGCTTATACTCACCCATGCACTGGCTATGCCCGCACTACGTTGTGTTGGTTGCAGAGGACGGACAGCGTTGATCGTGGTTGAGGCTTGCAGAGCAGGACGGTACCTAGAGGTGGACCACTGGGCGGGACGTGCTCGATGCGAACGGCGGGACCCGAGAAGCAGTGGAGGTATCTGTACCCACCCTTTAGGTGGGATTTCCAGTGGACAGCTCGGTGTAGAGGCTTTTACTTTACAGTTGTTGTGTTCCCTTTCGATTTGTCCTTTACTTTCAGTTTGGGTTTGTATACTGGCCCATTTACCTTTCCGCACTTTCAGTTGTACTCTGTTTTTACTTAGTGTTTACCTTTCCACTTTCTTACTCTGTGGTTCTTGTTTACTTTACAAAGGCAATGCCTTACCTTCTTACTAGGACTTACGCCTTGGTGCTAGTCTCCAGCCCCTAGCCTATGGAATGCGGGCTTGGGGTAGTCACGGCACGGGCCCCGAGGACGGGTCATGACAGGATTTTACACTTTAATAATTCCTTATCTAAATGATTCTAACACGACATGCATAAAAGTTTACTTTCCCATAAAATTTTTTCTTCTAAATTTTAGTGGAATTTTGAGGAATGAAAATATTTTTAAATAACAAAGGGTATTTTCCATAAAGGGGTTATATTTATATCCATGTTATTAATATAATTTTTTTTTCTTATGATGGAATATTATTTAACAAATCTATTTTTGTTATATCAATTATGATTTAATGACGTTTAATAAAGCCATATTATTTCATGGGTTATGCTCTGGTGATATTTTTTATGTTTTTCTGAAATAGTAAAAAACAACTTCATTATGATATGGTTGGGACCTATATAAACCTCCAATGAATTGGTTAATGATTTATTTCTAATTATATAGACATGACTGTAACATCATGTAAATCTTGTTCAGTAATACACGGATGGAACGAGGGGTGAAATCGGTTCAGTAAAGGACTTTGTCCATAATTATGGAATTGGAAATCATCCATTACTATTCTGAAATTATTTTATATTCTTATATGTGTATTGCATGAATTTTCATGTTTATGTTATGACTATTGGGATTACATTTCACTTTTATGATTTCTATCATGACATGATATTCTGATCTTTTATATGTATGATATTATTTTCAAATGTTATGTTCTTATAATAATGATATGATTGAAATTTTGGTTGTTTACCCTTACTGGGAATTTTATCTCATTGTTTCATATGTCTCTATTACATTGGTCATTAATAAGGGTATTAAGTAAGATATGTCAAAAGGGAGTCATGTTTTTGATGAAATAAATAGGAGACAATATATATGTTTTATGAACCAATTGTTTAGGATTACCAGTTTTAATGACACTAAACCTATTTGGTGTTGTAATGGTTTTCGTTTTTATGTGTAAAAAATTTCTTTATATGTGAATTCAATATCTTCATTTAATGTATGGGTCATTATAGTTGTTATTAGAGAAAAGTTATAGTTAACCGTTGGAAACAAGGATGAATGAACATTATTAAGAAACCTAAATATATGTCTATGTGCAGGTTACAATCATATCATAGAGTTTTAGATATGTTAATGAATAACCTAGTATAATACTCAAAGTGTCCTAAATTTTAATTTTATTCCTGATTTATGTTGTTTTCCCATTAATATTTTTTTAATTAAGAATGATTATTAGTTTTATTCAATGGATGAAACCCAGAGGAAACATGTTAATGCTAAATTAAATGGGAAATGAAATTATTTTCCTCCGGAGCAACAAAATTTTATGAGAGATATAATGAAAAATCTTGTATCCATGCTCACACAACTTTCTGAAGCAATGAATCAAACTAGACTTCCAAACGACCAAGGAAGGGGGAAATATTCCATTGAATATGTCATCAAGCAGCATCAACCATCCTTCATCACATCTTTTGATACATTATAGACTAAAAAATGGATCAGTAACATTGAAAATATATTTTTAGTACTATAATGTTCTGAACGTGAAAAATTCATCTTAGCATTATATCATTTAGAATATGAAGGAAATTGATGATGGAATCTTATCCAGAATACGAGTCAAAGGGAAAAAATTGAGACCATGGTATTGGACATGTTCATGAAATTATTTTTCTAGAAATACATTACTCGTATTCTTTGATAAATAATGGATAAGGGGTAACATGAACATAATAAATAGGATGAAAAATCAGTTGGAACCTCTGAATATTATTTTACATGAATTTCTTGGAATGCTTCTAGAATTATTATCCAACATGAGAGTAAAAAAGATAGATTATTTATTGGTATAAATCCAAGTCACTGAAGGGAATTAACCAGAAGGAACATTAATTGAAATGAGGAAATAATTCTATGTTCTCTAAAGATTCATATGGAGATAAGAGTAACCCATCAGTTATATGGCTTTGATAGACGTGAAAAATAGAATTCAAGGTAGAATATAACAACCACACTAAAAAGAAGATTTTTTTATATGCTCAATGTGTGGAAAGAAACATGGATGGAATTTTCTTAAGGTCACTATTATATGATTTATTTCTGGAAAATAAGGTTACCAAGATGTAGAATTATGAAATTATGAGAAAAACTAAGTATAATGATGCTAACAATACAAAGGATACACAAGACGAACATCCTACATATCAATGATAAAAGTTCATGGAAAAGGGGAATTTTACCAATCAATTCCCTAATCCATGGGTTATTAATGAGTATAGAAATCAAAAAACTCTTAAGGTAATAGAAAATGGAATGAAAAATTGAAATCACTATCTGTGAAGTGGAATATGATAATGAAGTGGTTAATGGAACACATACCATGCACTATAATGTTGAAAATGTTTTATTTGACTATGGATCCACCCACACTTTTATTTCTGAAGAATTTTCTAATGATATCATTGTATTTACGTAATAATTAGATGTATATTTATCTTTGACAACTCTTAATGGATCAACGGTATCATTAATGTTTATAATTCTAATACGGGTGAATTTTTTTGGGAATGTTCTTCCTAAAAAACTTGTGATCCTTTCCGTATAGAAATTTAATGAGATTCCTGGAATTTATGGGATTTACCTATATGAATCTCGTATCCATTTAATATAATATGAAATCAATTTTCATATTCTAGATCAATCTATGATCATATATCGATGAAAAGATCAATTTAACCATATGGTAGGAATTTCATCCATTTTATGAGTCTTGAATATTATAAATAAAATCTATTTAAATCAAATTGTTTGGGAGAAACTCATAATAAATAATATTCTCATTTTATGAGATTTTGATGGTCACTTTCTAGGGAATTTCTAGGTCTTCTACAAAATCATGATGATGAGTTTTCAATAGAACTCATACCAAGTGTTATGCCTATTTCAATGACACCATATATAATTGCCCCAATTGATTTTCACGAATTGAATAAATAAGTACAAGTGGTTCTTGATAAGGGATTCAAATGCCCATGGATGTATAAGATCATTATCTTGAAAATATATCATCTTCCCTATATTAATGAGTTATTTGACAAACTACGTGGAGCTCAATAAATTTCCAAAGACCGATCTACAATTTGGATATCATCAATTAAATGTTAAATGGGAGGATATACCAATGATGGCATTATGTACAAGGAATGTACAATATGAATTTATATTGATGCCTCTTGGGCTTAATAATTCCCCCTATATCTTCAGGTTTCTAATGAATAGAGTATTTAGAGACTATCTTGATCAGTTTGTTGTAGTCTTTATAGATGATATTCGTTTTTATACCAATTTCAAGGAAGAACATGAAGGTTACTTGAGAAATGTATTGAAGTCCCTGAGAAAAATAGGATATGTATCCCAATGTAACCAAATATAAATTTTGGATTCATAAAGATTCAATTATGGGTCCCAAAATTTCAAGAGATGTGATATCTATGGATCTAGAAAAAAACATAGCATATTGAATGATGGTTGAGACCAAAAACCGTATATGAGATCTAATGTTTTTTTGAATTTTTTGGATATTATCGACATTTTGTGAATTATTTTTTATGATTATCTATTCCACTCACCATGTTGACTTGTAAAGGTGTTATGTTTGTTTGGACAATGGAATGTGAAGAAAATTTCAAAGAGCTAAAAACAAGGTAACCTAGTAAACCTATGCATAGACTACCTTTTAGTGGATAAAGTTTTGTGATCTATGGTAATTCATCCAAGAAGGGGATATGATTGTTTTCTCATGAAAACTGATATGGTGATAGTATATTCCCCAATAAATTTGAAAATTCATGAGAAAAATTACCCAACACATGACTCAGAGTTATCTACAATAATCATGGCATTAAATATATGGATACATTTTATATATGGTGAAAGGTGTTATATTTCTACATATTATATTATGTTAATGTATATTTTCCCAAAAAAGTGGTGAAATATATGCAAAAGAATATAGTTGATTTTTATTTAATATTACGACTACTCAAGACATTACCGCCCTAGGAAAGAGAACAATGTGGAAGTTGCTTTGAGTCAAAAAGAGAATGATAGCATATACATTATGAGGATCACGAAATATCCAATATTTAATGATTTGAAAAGGATTTATATGTAAATTTTAATGGAAGGGGAAAATCATATTTTTTTCAAATGAATTTTCAATCATAAATACAACGGTATATTAAGGAGGTGAAGAAGATAAATATAGATCTACCAATGAATGTAATAAATGTTTTTTAATTCATCAATGATTTTTATGGAATAATATGGTTCCAGAAATTCATTAATTTTCATCCCAGAAAATATTTATTGAAGGATATATTGGATGATGTTTATAGTTCTTCATTATTAATTCACCATGGCAGCAGAAAGATGTACTGGGACCTGAAAGGGCACTTATGGTGGGATATAATGAAAAGAGATATTAGTAAATATGTCTCTCGATTCATAGTTTTTCATAATGTTATGGCTGGGAGACAAAATCCTATGGGGTTGTTACAAACATCACCCATACCGGAATCTGACTGGGAAAAAATAACTATAGAAATTTTTGTTAGAATTACCAAAACATTTAAAGGACATAATGTTGTATAAGTTATATTTGATCTCATTAAGCTGTAGGCACACTTCATCACTATTATAGAGGATTTCTATCTTGATCAGTGTTCTTGGATATATGTAAATGAAGTGGTAATATTTCATGGTGTAAGAACATCCACTATATCCGATCAGGATCTGAGGTTTACCTTGAAGTTATAATAAAACCTTTAGCATGCTCTTGATATAAAGTTATGTTTTAGAATATCTTCTCATCAATATAAAGATAGTAAGTCTGATAGGATAATTCAAAATCTGGATGACATGTAGATAATTTTCTCAATGGATTTCATTGATGGTTGGGATCAACACCTATCATTGGTGGAATTTTCATAGAATAATAGCAGTCACTCTAGTATTCAGATGGATCCTTATGAAATGATCTATGTAAAAAATTTAATAACTACAAATTTCACAGATAAAGTTGGGGAACGAAAGATATTAGGACCTGATCTTGTAAATGAAATATCAAAAAGGGTCAAATATATTCAAAAAATCACAGGATATGCTCAGAGTCGATAAAAATGTTATGATGAAAACCAAAGAAAAGTTATAGAGTCTGAAGTCTGTGATAAAGTGTTCTGATTAATATCTCCCTAGAAAAGATTAATAAGATTTGGAAATAAGGGAAATCTGAGCCCTAGAAATATGAGTCCTTTAAAATTCTTGATCTGGTTGGGATGGAAGCTTACCAATTGGTGCTTCAACCGAATTGCTCTGAAGTTCCTAATGTGTTCCATGTATCTATTCTCAGAATGTACATTATCTATCATTAAAATGTACTAAGCTCAGAAGATGTACCATTGGAGAAGGATATATCATTTGATGAACAATTGAGAGAGAATATGGATCGTAATGAAAAAGTTCTAGGAAACTAGACCACTCGAATGGTTAATGTTTTATGGAGGAACCACCAATTTGAAGAAGCTACATGGGAACATGATGATATAATTAGGCAGATGTATCCTCATCTTTTTGTTACCTATTGACAAATTTTGAGGGAGAAATCCACATTAAGTGTGGTATAATGTTACACCAAGATATATTAATGAAATATTTTTTAAAAAAGTTTATTCAGCCGTAGATTGAGTTTCATGCAATCGTGAGATTAAAAAAATGTCAGATGTCCTTAATATAAAATTACTATTATATTCTAGATATTATGGTATCAGGAATAATTATAACTAACATAGGAAAATACATTGAGTATTATATGGCTCTCAACTTTTTACAAAAAATATAAATGAAATAAAAATTTTGATTTTGCAGTGAGTAAATTTTTGTAATGAAATTAATTTGACATATATGTGTTATATACATAATAATTTTTTTTGATATTTATCAAATGGGTATTTTATTCATAGGACATGAATAAAACCTTATTGGATGTATAAAAACAAATTTTTAAAAAAGATTAATATTACACTATTGCATTGAGAACCACATTTAAAATAATTTTTTTAGAAATTAATATGTTTTTTATGAAAGCATAAACATGTTATTTAAAATACTTATATAAAATTTTACATTGTATTAATTTATGATAATATAAATTTGTTGATGAATAGTAAAAATATGGTATATTTTAATGGAAAATAACTTATTCACTAAAAATAGTATATGGTTAAATAATATTACTTAATGGTTTCAAAGAATAAATAGAATAAATTTGTGCGATTTAATATAATTTTAGTCATTGGAATTAATTTTACATTAAATTCAGAAATAAAAGCATTTCAATCTTTTCAATATATTATCTTTTAACACGTTTTCTCATTTCAACAATGAGGTTAATTTTAATTTAATTACATCAAATTCCGTGTTTTTAATTTTTAATAAAGTATTCCATATGATTAATCAGTTTTTCCAAATTATGTTAATTATATAATATTATTTTTGGGCATTATTAATAGAAACTTTTATAATTATTCTTTATTACCATGGTTGTTTCTAAATCAGGTAATAAAATGTAAAAATAATATTATCAAATTACCTTAACACTAGTAAAAATCCTATAGGAAGAGTAAATTCGACCCTTATCATTTACTTTTTAAAATTAAATAACATAATGGCCAATAACCTATGAATATAACATGAATAAAATAAAATCTACTGAATGTGAAAAATGACAAAATCTAATTTTATAAAAGTAAATTAATTTTAATATATGGATAGCTAGGTGATCATATTGATGATAGATAATATTTGGAAATCTAATAGAATTATTATTTCATAGTTCCTTGAAACATCTGTTCTAATTTTAAGAATCACTTCTTCGAGGCTGTTTCAATTGATTTTATTCATGAAACTAGATACATCAATGATTTCTTTATCCAAAAGGGACCTACTTTACAAAGGATTGAATTTATCTAGGATTAAATTTATGATACTTATGAGCATGCATTGGTCAATATGATGGTAGGCTGGACTTCTCTCACCCTTTTGGGGGGAATTATTTTCTTCTCTGTGACTCTATTTAAAAATTTAAGATATTTTCAGAAATCACTATTAATTCTCAAGAATAACATAAGTGTTTGACTCCTCATATGTTTATCATGTTTTAATGATCACAAATTTAATACATTATGCAAATCATGTTAATCTTGATTAATCTATCTTAATTATTTTTTATAGTTGATTAATTTCTTTCTGACATAAATAATTATTGTAAACTATTTCGATTATAATGAAATTATCTTAAGAATGATTATGTTTAATTAATTATATGAATATCATGGTTTAAGTAAGTGAAAAGATATTTGGCTAAGTCTGAGAAATAGTGAGTCTGCCACCGGTGGAGTTTTTCTGGAAAAGGACCCAAACACCGTGACCAAACACTATGACCATTCAGAAACCATGACCATTAACAAACTATGACCATCCAAACACTATGACCATATAAAAACATTGACCATCCAGACACCATGACCATCTAGACATTGTGACCATCAAGAAGTTGTTACCAAACACCGTGACCAAGACACCGTAACCAGACACACTGATCAAACTCCACCTTTGTGATACCAGTCCCTGATCTCTATAAAAATATTCCAACATAGATATCTCACCACTCAAAGATAAAGAAGGAGACACTATTTCATAGAGACATCTTTTACAGACAGACAATGACATCGTTTCATAATCAGTTTTCTCATTTTTCAATTTAATTTCTAATGGTCATATTTGAAGTTATTAAATACACTAAAATAATTAGTTATTCTTTATATACATGTCACCTGATAGTACGAGGGACGAGGTGTAGAATACATGAATCTTGTCAGCTCCACCACATACATTAAATAATTAAAATGAATAGCATGTCTAGAAGAAATGTGTGTGAAAGGTGACAATAGTGACAACAAAAAACAAGTATGTGCGTGATAACAAACAATCATGAGCATTTTTGAAAGAAGAACTGACACATTCAACCCCACACTACTGAAGAACACACAAATCATACTTAAATCATAGATTCATGAACATTTTTTCACTATCTACTCCATGATGAACACGATCCAGATCTAACTGTATTACAATACTATGTTTTCTGTAAGTGGACGCGATTTCTGCATCTACATCATCTCAGAAGTTCAAAGCTGCATAAACTAACACTTAGAGCACATCTAGCATTATTTCATCATTTCTGATGTATTGTATATTTTTTTTAATTTGACCAGTGTGTGTGTCTGTATAAAAACATGCATTGTCTCCTGCAACAAACTGAAAGATACAAGATATCCTTTCTCTTATATCTTCTCATACTTGTGTATTCCCGCAGATAAGTGTGGAAAATGACCTTGTGTAACCTTTTAGTTCATACCCATGAAAGACTATGGACAAGGTCATGTGACCTGGACACACTTGTATTCTTTTATTAACCCCCATCTAGGGTGTGGATCACGTTTATTTATATAAACTTCTTGGTGGAAGGTGATCACCAAGTAGAGTGGATTATGTCTCACCTTGAGACTAAACCACTTTTTTTATATCCACTATGTTTTTTATTTTAGTTTTCTCTACCTTACTAAATAATTGGGAATTCATTAAATTTACTTTGATATTTATTCATGAAATGAAGTTATAATAGTTTTTCCTTATTAAAATAGCATGAAAAGTATTGTTTATAACTGATATTAATATTACTAAGAATTAATAATTCTTATGAGAAGTACATAAAATAGTCAAACACTCCTAACCATATTACATATATTAACTAGGATGTCTTTAAATTTATTGGGGTACCTTTTATGAATACATTTTAAACAAAATTTTTTATAGATAATCAATTACCCCCCCCCCTCTTGGGTACTCTACTCCAAACAACATTTGTTATCAGAGTAGTGTTTATTATGACTATGTTCTTTACCCTCTTCAACTATGATTGAAGTTATAATTTATTGATATGTAAATTTATATTAATTATAAATTTCCACCTCTATTAAAATATTTCGTTGTTACTGATAATATATTGGAAGTTGTTGTAACAAACAAACCAGCATTCTTTAATGGAACCAATTATTTTCAATGGAAAATTAAAATGAGTCTTCATTTAGAAAATATGAGTTTGGAAATCTGGACTTCAATTATAGATGAATATAAGATTCCTGCTATTGATAGAATCACTTGGGGTGAACCTCCAAAAATTACCAATAATAACAATTTCAAAGCTATGATTGCTTTATAATACTCTTTAGGAGATTAGGAATTTCATAGGATCTCTTCATGAAAAACAGCCTATGAAATTTTGGATACCTTGTCAGTTTCACTTGAAGTAACTTCTAGTATGAATGAAATGAGACTTAATACTAATAATATTAAATATGATAAAATTAAAATGAAATCTATTGAGCCTAAATCTATAATTTATCATAGGTTCATAGAAATTGTCATCTTAATAATTTTTCTTGGAAGAGAAAGTCGCTGTCAAAAAAAATCATTAGGATTCACATATGCCTACTTGATGGATGGAGAGGAACCCCTATCCTTATTAGAGAGTCAAGCGACATCACAAAGCCTCCTGTAAAAAAACTCATTGAAAACTAATGATGTATGAAGAGGATGTGAGAGTCAACATAGAGGAGGAGGATGAACCCAAAAGAAAATCAGTTGCATTCATGACCACCACCTCTAAACACAATGGAAAATGGAAATTGTATTTTTATATAGAATTTTCCAGTACTAAAAAATCATCACCTTAATGTAGTACGTAGGTGGCTAAATTAGATGAAAGGTTTAATAGATTTAACAAGAAGAGTAACATTTTCAGAAAACCTATAATCAAGAAATGATATGATCAAAATGAAAGATGGAATAATAATTGGATAAGAAGTGACAAGCCAGTTGAGATTGTCTGCAACGAATGTAAGCGAAAGGGGCATATTAAGGATGAAAGTACTATGATCAAGTATAAAAAGAAATATGAGGAAAATGACAGAATGTATAAAAAGGAAATAAAACCAACACGAAGGGATTCTATGGATAGTTCCAGTGAGTTATAATCATCACATGATGAACATGCTAACAAATCCATTATGTGTTTTATGAACAACACATCTACGATAACACTAGAATCTCTTTTACACAATTCATATTATTCTGGAGATTGGAGTGACTATAAAAATATTCCTAATGAAGAAATGATTGAGTACAATAATATTCTTGAAGTTAAGTAATGAACTAAAATATAAATACAAGTATTTAAAAAAACAACATTCTCATACCTCAACGATTAAAAATGAACATAGTGTAGAAAGGGAGAAAATGATCAATTACTCCAAGAAAATAATGAACAAACACTATCTTCTAAGAAATTGAAAAAGGGTCTTGAAATGAATTATAATGGTAAATATACCTTGGTACAAATTCTAAGTAAATAGATTGATCTTTAATATACTACTGGCATTGTCTATCATCCAAGTAAAAGAAATTTTGGAAGAACTAATTTTGTTTCTAAATCTAGGACATACAACTTTAATCATAGTTATGGAAAAAATTTAGCTAGTTCAAGTTATAATACCCTCTCTACTGTTTCAATCATTTCTGGACAAAATAGAGTTTATTTTCTAAATACATTTCACAATTCTTATATGAAATCTATGAGGTTGATATGGGTTCCTAGGGCACTAGTTAATAATATTACTGGAACCAAGCTCATTTGTGTAACAAAATATTTATTTATTTGACTATTTTATAGGAAGGTTACATAAATAGTTCTTATAAAAGATTATGGTACGTGGACAGTGGGCGTTAGATACACATGATATGAGATTATTCATGCTTCATGAACTTAATGAATATTTATAGAGGACATGTCACCTTTGGTTATAATGCCAAAGAAATGATTATTGAAATTGGACAAATCAGTAACTCTAACTCAGTTTTGATTTCCAAATTACTTTGTTTTGATGGATTGAAATATAATCTGCTTAGTATTTCATAACTATATGATGATGGATTTCATTTTAAATTTGATAATGATGCTTTTAATGATTCTAATTGTAATAATTAAATAGTGTTTTCTGCATTAATAAATGAAAATGTATATTTTTTTAACATACATTCATTAGCTTCTCAAAATTCTCCATGATTAAGTGTGTTTCAAAAAGAGTCTTGGCATTTGCATATGAAACTATGATACTGTAACACTCACTCCATTAGAATGTTAACTTGAAAATTCTCAGTCAAAGACCTTCCCAAACTCGAGTTACCAAATAATAAAGTGTGTAATCATTGTCAGAAGGTCAAGGAACACAAAATATCCTTCAAGCCAAAGAAAGAAGTGTCATCTTCTCATCCTCTCAAATTAGTTGAAATGGATTTGTTTGGACCATCTAGTGTTTCTATCTTAAATGGGATGAACTATGTTAATATTCTTGTAGATGACATTTCATGATATACTTGGACTTTTTTTGGGTCAAAAAAGTGAATCCTGATCTCATTTTACCAAATATTCTAAAAATACAGAAAATATAAACAGATGTAGAATTAAATCATTATGATGTGATCATGGAATTGAGTTTGAAAATCAAGAGTTTGAATCATTTTTCTCAAATAATAGATACAGTCTTAATTTCTCATCCCCGAGAACACCTCAATAGAATGAAGTTGTAGAAAGAAAAAATAGAACCCTGGAAGAGATTTCTAGAACCATGATTACTGAATATGACATAACTATTTATTTTTGGGATGATGATATAAATACTAGTTGCTATATTAGAAATAGAGTGTTTATTAGACCTAATTATAAAATAACTCCATATTTGTTTGGAAAAATAGAAAACCCAAATTTACCTACTTCAAAGTATTTGGTGGAAATGTATATATCCTTATTACTAATGATTATCTTGAAAAATTTGAATCCAATAGTGAGGAATCCTTTTAGGATAATCAATACTTAGTAAATCATATAGAGTGTTTAAAAAAAATAACTAAATTTGTGGGAGAATACATCTATGTCAAATTTGATGTAACAGATCTACATGAGTCTAAGACTACTGTAGAGAACGAAGAGGATGATTTATCATATCTGGAAATTGAATAAAAATATTATTACCATCCTATAATAGAATTCATGAAAACATATAGTTCTGTAAATTGTTTACATTCTGGTCACAATGATCCTAACCCTGTTGATGAACCTAAAATGACCAGTCATTTTTTAACAGATGTTAGATCTCTTAAGAACTATCTGTTAGATTCTGTTGTATGTGACATTGATAAAAGAATGAAAAATACAGCTTCTCTCAGAAAACTGGTTAAACATCAAGTTTTCTTGTCACAACATGAACCTAAAAACATTAATTATTCCACCAATGATGAATTTTGGATGAAGGATATGATAAATGAAAATAATTATATTGAGATGAACAATGTTTGGAAACAAGTTGACAGACACAAAGACACATCCACCATAGGCACTAAATTGGTGTTTAGAAATAAGTTAGATGAACCTGGTAATATAGTTAGAATCAAGTCTAGATATTTTGCACAAGGTTATAGTCAAGAAGAAGGAATTGACAATGAATATTCCTTTTTACAATAAGCTAGACTTGAAGGCATCATAATTCTGCTTCCTTATTCGACACAACTGAATTTCAAACTATATCAAAAGAATGCCAAAAGTGATTTTCTAAATGGGTATATATCTGAGGATGTCTTTGTCGAGTAACCACTAGTTTCAAGAACTATCATTTTCCAAACAATATTTTTAAATTATCAAAACCTTTATAAAGATTAAAACAAGCTCCATAAGCATGGTATGATAGATTAAGTACTTTTCTTATTTCCAATGGTTTTACAAAAGGAATAGTTGATCATACCCTTTTTATAAAACAAATTTATAATGATGTTTTAACAGTTGAAATCTACTTATATGACATTATCATGGGATCTTCAGAAAATTCTTTATGTATTAAATTTTCTAAAATGATGGAAAATGAATTTTGAAATGATGTTAATGGGTGAACTCAAATTCTTTCATGGATTTAAAATATTTCAAAAATAATTATATAATTATTTAATATTAAATAAAATATACTAGAGATATTTTTTTGGATTGGATAGCAGTAAAATTAGTGACACTCCAAGGAGTACTACATGAATGTTGGGTATTGAAGAAGATGGAAAATATTTTGATCAAACCACATACATAGGAATGATTGTAAACTTACTCTACATAACTTCTAGCTGACCTAAAATTATGTTTAGTGTTTGTATGTGTTCCCATTTTCATCAAAATCCTAAGGAATATCATTTATATGTGTTTATGGGAATTTTCAAATACCTGAGGCATACACCCAATCTAGGAATATTCTATTCTAAAGGAAAATCATTTTAGATAGTGATTTATTCATATGCGTACTTCGGTTGTTTTATGTTCAATAAAAAAAGCACCTATGGAACATGTCACCTTTTATAGGTGTCACTAGTATCATGGTGTAGTATGTAACAAATCTCTATAGAATTATCTACTGTAAAAGATGAATACATAGTTGTTGGTAGTTATTGTGCACAAATTTTGTGGAAGAATCACACATTACTAGATTATGGATATTAATTTATACATTCACCTATAAATTGTGACAATACAAGTGATATTAACATCACAATAATAAAATGTTTCCCCCTCTAGGTCCAAACTTATTGATTTAAGACATCACTTTTTGATAGATTATTATCAAAAAGGTGACATAAAAATGGAATTCATTGGAACTGAATATCAGCTTACTTATATATTCAGAAAACCATTAAATTTTGAAAGAATAGATTACATCATACATGAATTTGGAATGATAAATATTTTGTAGAATGTATACTACTTCACAGTTTCTGGTTTTACAAGTCACTTTCTTATCATTACTATTTAACTCTAATAGTTCTGTAGTTTTACATTCTTAAGAGTTGATGTTTCATGTTTATGGTCTCATAGTTAATCTATATTGGTTTTTATCGGGAACTTACTCTCTCAAACAATACAGTCACACAGTTTATGAATCACACTGTTATAGTCTCACAGTGATCACTTGTTATGGTCTCACTGTGAATGCTTGTTACAGTCTCACTACGAAAGTTTATTATGGTATCACCGTAAAGATTCTTTATTACTTTATTTATACATTATAACCATTATCACAGTAATTCATTTTTTATTCATTTTTTACTTTCTCACGCTTTTATTTTGTGATTCTGGGTAACCCTAAACAATAATAACAAAATAAGTTTCACTCCATCTTCACATGATATCACATCTCTCAAAAAATAACCCCCCTTTTAACACTTCTCTCTCTTGAACCTTCAGTGAATTCCCATGACGATATTCTCATCATTGTTAACTCCTGAGAAGCAATGTTTGAATAAGAAGTTAAAAATAATGCCGAATTTAGCACCAGAAGGTCCTCAGAATACAAATTTGTTGAACAAAATAGAGGTACCATAAAATGAGATATGCCATATGTGGCTTCTATCAAGTAAATTTTTAGTATTTAAAGTAATTAGAGAGAATGGATGGAGGGATTGGATAAAAAATTAGGATATTCCAATGTACCTGAATTTTTTTGAACATTTTTATCAGTATGTTCAAATATATTTTTATTTCGAAGATGGATATGTTGTGAGAAGTTGGATCAATGTATAGATTAGTATGTTTTCTTCTAGGTTATTAGTTGCATGCCGTAGGATACCGCATGTGGGTATTTTTGAGGACTACTAGAGAGGTACCCCACCACCAAGTGAGTTCATTGTTTTGTAAGAAGCATTGAAAAGGTAATATGGAAATAAAAATAAGAGGAGGACCATAGCTACAGAGCTAGATGGTGAAACCACGCTTTTATTTATGTATTTTCAATAATTTCTTTAGTCCCATAAAAGGTAATTTTTCAATACTCAAGTATCAGGATGTATTTTTTATTAATATAATAAGTAATAGACATAATATAAACCTATAAAATTATGTTATTCACCATATGTGTGATTTGATCAAAACAACCTCCAATTCAACCTCCAAGTTCTATTCCAGGCATATCTCAGTTGTGCATCAAGAAAAAGGATTGGTTGGACCATACAAATAATCCATTAAGGTCTATGAGATAGGTCATTAAAAAATTATAGTAAATATAATAAAAATCAGTATGAGTCCATGGAGAAAAACATTGCTGGAAGATAATGACAGGGTTTATGAAATGCTTAATCTAGGGGAACACCTTACAATATCGAAGGATAATTTTTATCATGGTTTGGAAAAAAATGAACATGTTGAGTATTTTGATGAGGAGGAAGAATAAGAGGATATTTTACCTCTAAGAGAAAGTGTTCTAGTTGGGGAAGAAAGTGAATGTTCTCCTGAAGTCTTAATTGAAAAGGAAATACTTGTTGCTGAAGATGTTTCTATTTTTAATGAACAACCTATAGGAGAAGAAAAATACGCTTCTTTAGAAAAAGAAAAAGATTTTTTAGATGAGAATATTGAAGAAGATATATCTATTGTGAAAGAAACTGCTCTTGAGGAACACCCAGAGGAAAAAGTTGTTCTGGAAATTATTACATCTGCCAAAGAGAGAATGGAGCAAGCCATTCAGTTGTATTGAAAGAAAATGGGTGAGGAAATAAATAATTAAATCGTTGAAATAGATCAAGGATCTAAATCTCTTCGAGTAAGGATTGTATTGAAATACCTAATCCAATTTATCCATATTTAGTGGACACCTAGAATAAATTCATAGTTATATTTATGTGACTGATTCCCAAGAAGCCTCGGTTAAAGTAATTGATCTTTCTTCTATGTTTCATTAGAGTTGGTATCTTCTCCTGAAGATATCACTACCAAGGTACCTGATCTTGTCTCAACTCCTATTCATTAACCTTCACAAGAACCTACAAACATGGTGAATAAATATGATCTGAAATTATTTGATGCTAACCTATTGTCTAGAGTTTAAAAACTAATGAATACCCAACCAACTCCTATAACCAATTTAAGAGAGATAGATGCTGAACTATTTAGGGAAAAGGTAATAGGAAATATTCATCCCAATATTCTTCATGAGATTCATGAATTCATAGTTTAGAATAGATTTCTCAGTGATGAAGTAAAGACTACCAGAGGTATGGTTAATGAAATCAAGAGATTGATGAACTCAATACTAGAACCTATTTCTTTTCCTATTGAGGATTTTGTTATTCAGAAACCACAAGATGTAGCCTCACTGATTCAACCTAATCATATATCCTGGGTAGAGATGGTATCTGAAAGAAACACCAGATTTTCCAAGATATGTGTGAGCCTATTATTGGTCTTAACAAGTTAACTAATTAGTATAACAGTTGTATCCAGAATGTTATAAATCAACTAAAATCCCTTACCATGGTTGTTAGAACATAATGTACTTCTGGATAATCATCTCAATCTTCTTTATATAGTGACCCACTCAAAATAGTTGTCAATGAATAACTTCAATATGTACTTAGTGGATTGGACAAGGAATCACTATATGAAGTTATCAAGAACAGTAACATAGTTCTGGATTTTGTGAGAATTCATTCCATGATTTCCAATGATGCTTAGAAAAAGTTTCTAATAAGTTGTATTTATACTTCAATTAAATCTTCTATAATAATGACATTACAAACCACTTCATGTACCTTGTAGAGAATCTGAGGATTCCTCCTATCACTCAAGCTTTCAAAACTCAAGTCCAAAAACCCAAATATTTCACTCCTTTGTTGTATATGTTTTTGGAGAAAAAGAATGACGTCGATAAATCCATGTAGTATGGTGGTGAGATCATTACTGACCTCATTAATCTTTTGAGGTCATATCTTCATGTCCTATGTACTACAATTGTCGCCCCATCAGCTGCACCCTTGAGATCTAGTTTCCTACATTCTCATCCTCTTCCATTGCCTCTTCATATATTTCTGTCTCTCAGGCTCTAAGTAAGATCAGGCCTGTAATACTTGATCTATAGATTCCTTGGTTTTCCAATACACCTACCTTGGCCCCTTCTATTTTAGAATTACTCCATTTACCTTCTCTCTCCACTGGTTGACTCCCTACTTCCCCTTCTACCTCTTCACCAATGACTTCCTCTTTTTATGTTTCTTCCAAGGGAATAGATATGATAAGTGAGTGTTGATGATCATTGATTACTAAATTTTTATAGGTATGATTTGTGTATTCTTGTTACTTACTCTTTGTAATGGAACTTTTTATCCATCTAATTTTTTATATAATTTTATTGTCTATTTCTTATTTTCTATTATTGATAATCTCAAAATGGGGAGAAAAATGTATTCTAAAAATAGATATATCACTGACAAGATTTTTAATCATCAAAAAGGTGGAGATTGTAGGACTCCTCATGTGTTAATAACGTTTTAATGATCTCAAATCCTATACATTCTGTAATGCTTCTGAATCCTCTTTACTATATCTAACATCACATGTACAGATGATTAGTTTATTTATTCCATAAATATTCAAAGGTAATTATTTTGTTTAAAATGAAATTCGTTTTTTAATGATTAAGATTACTTCATTCTATTAATATCTACGTTTACGTCTGTGTACATATATTTGGATATATCTGAGAAACAGTGAGTCTACCATCGGTTGTGTTTTTCTTGAAAAGGACCCAGAAATCGTGACTAGACACTGTGACCATCAGGACACCATGACCATCCAGACACCGTGACCATCCAAACACTCTGACCATCCAGACACTATTACCATCTAGACACTGTGACCATCCAGTCATTATGACCAGACAGCATGACCCAAACATCGTGACCAAACACTCTGATCAAACACTATATATGTGCTACCGGTACCTGATCTCTATAAAAATATTCCATCATAGATGTATCACTACTCAAAGAAAAATAAAGAGACATTATTTTATAAAGACACCATTTACATAATGACTGTGAAACCATTTCTTAACTTGTTTTTTCATTTTTCAATTTAATTTCAAACAGTCATATTTGATGTTTTTAAATACACAAACATAAATAATGTTTTATGTAGACAATCCACCTGACAGTATGAGGTAAAAGGTGTAGAAGAATTGCATTTTGTCAGCTCCAAGACATACATTCTATGAATAAAATGAATATCAAATGTAGAAGAAAAGCATGTGATAGGAGACATTAGTGGCAACTTTAAAAGAATTGTGTGCATGATGACGGACAAGCATGGGCATTTGTGAATGATGAACGAACACCTGCAACCCAACACTACTGAGGAACACATGTAGTATACTCAAATATTAGAGTTGAGAACATATCTACACCATCTTCTCCACGAAGAACATGAGCCTGATCAAGATGACATACGGTACAATTTTTTTTGTGAGATGATTGGATTTCTGAATCTACTTTGTCTCCACTGTCCCGAGATGCATAGACTAACACTCAGAGCACATCTAACTATATTTCATTATTTCTTCTCTATTGTGTATTATTTTTATCTTCCAAGTAGTGTGTGTGTCTGTATAAAAACATGAACTGTCTCCAATATCAAAATAATGGATAAAAGATATCCTTTCTTTTACATATGTTTATACTTATGTATTCCCATAGATAAGTGTGGAATAGGTCCTTGTATGACCTATTAGTTCAAACCCAAGAAGAACTGTGGAAGAGGTCATGTGACCTAGAAAGTCTTGTGTACTGTTTTTAACACCAATCCTGGATGTGGATCATGTTTATTTATATAAACTTCTTGGTGGTAGCTGATCACCAAGTGGAGTTGATTTGGTCTCAGCTTGAGACTGAACCACTTTTTTTATGTCCTCTATGTTGTTCATTTTAGATTCCACTTTTTCCTGTTTGATTCAGAAATCACTAAATTGACATTAATAATTAATCATGAAGAGAAGATATATTTTTTTCACTTATTAGAGTAGCTTGAAAAGTAATGTTAAAAACTGATATTATGAATTATATGAATTAATTAATCTTCTAAAAACATGTAAAAACTATCAAACCTTCATAAGTGTAATAGAATGATTAACTGGGATGTATTTAAATTTATTGGGGAAAATTATTATGAATCACTTTAAAATAGTACTTTTTTATATATACTCCATTAACCCCCCCATATTTAGTACTCTACTCTGACCAACAATATGTTTCCTTTTGAATATTCAATCACTTATTATCATGTGTAAAATTTAGAATCATCATTACGTATTCAAGGTTCTCACTTAGGGGAGATATCCGTATGTATTTTCCGTTATCCATCAATGGTATCCTATCATATACCATATAATGATTATTTTAATCATCGTTATGATTATACTGGTTTTTAAGCCTCTCAGTGGGGAACTCTGGAATTTATTGTCATCTGGGGAGACAAATGATTGATTTCATATTTGGTATCATAGCCATGAAATGGGCTACCAACATATCCTTGTGAAAGGAATCCAAACCCTTATTGTTCAATTCCTCTTAATGGGATACATCATACAATTTATGATAATGTGATAAGTACCTAGTCATACATTCTAATATCATGTGGTATGGATATCTAATTGAAATGTTCTTGGTCAATGATTAGTTTGGGAATTCTGTCGATGCAGCCCATGGAACGTGGAAAGGATATGGGATTTCAAGTAAGATTAGACCCTGTTAAGAATATGGCCCAAAGAGAATAGGCTTTATTTTAAGTGTTGGGTCTGAACCTTAAGGAGGCTTCCTATGTATCCCATTTGGATGGGAATCAATGCCCATGTAGTTTGATAATACTCATAAGAGAGTATAGTCCTTTGAGAAAAGTGAGTTTTGGACTACATCAGAAAAAGGATGCCTTGATGATTTAGGGGTTTAATTTGGGACTTATTCCAAAAAAGGATATCCAGACTAAGGGAATTATGGTTGGATTTCGGAAAAGGATATCTTGTGATCTCGGGCACTGATAAGGCTTCCTACATATCCCAATTCTAGTGGGGATCATAGTACTCATAGTTCATTCAATTGTGAGTGTTTGGGAATATGTTTTAATCATCTTGACACTAAAATCCCGCATGATTCACGCTCAATGTGAAAAACATGTGGATGTGAAAGATTCGACAATGACGCACACAATTTTCCTCCTCCACTAGTGAAATAGGGCACACCTATGGTGGGAAGGGTAGACGAGGGAGATGCGGCATGCCATCCCTATATTCAATTTACATTGTACAATGGTCTAGTGAAAAGAAGATGAGATGAATATTAAGGGAATACACTAGGATGGATGCCCTAAAATTGATCTTGGTATGAGAGGGAGACTTTTCATTTGATTGAATGGAAAGGAAATTTTGAACCATACCTTCCCTACCATAAATTTGATATTCTGACTCTTCAAGAAGGTAGTGGTCAGGACCCAAACCCTTATTATCAAAATAAAAAACATTCCATTACTGTTCGTAGGACAAGGGTCCATGTGACTGTGGATATAAAAACCCACAGACACTCCATTATTCTTAAACACATTTTAAATAAAATGTGGGAATCCTCATTCTGTGGATATTCAATCCCAAATAGGAGACACACAGATTTTCCTTTCCCAAAAGAATGATAAGTCAGGTGGTTTTGGAGGAGGCTTCAAATTAGTCCCTTTCAGATAAGGGAACCCTGGAAAGAGATACCCTTCCATGAATGGAATTAAATAGGGTGCATATGTTTGTATATAGGTTTTATACAAAAGTATGTCACATATGTACTTCACACATTTGTGCCACTAAGGTACCCCATATTGATGCGCCATGCACCTATACCGCAAAGGTGTATCAGGCATGTTTGCCGCACTAGTCTATATGATGACTGAGGAATATGGTTCACAAAGGGGAACCAATCCAATGTGAAAATTTTTAATGACTTTGAAATCATGATTATCTCATTCTAATTATCTCTTATCATGTGTTTTAGAGAGCTAACTGAGACAAAATTAGGGATATGAGCGAAAGGGATGCACAATTGGAGATTTAAAGAGTCCCTAAATTTTTTAGTCATTGAAATGGGGAGACCAGGGGTTCAATTTGTAGGCATGGATAGTGCCTGGATGAAGGGATGTTGTTTGTATAGGTCTTCCCCACAGTTCCTATATGTAGGTCTGCGGCCCTGGGCTACAGAAATTATGTTGTCGGGTAGGTAAGCTGCACAGCTCTGTTGCACCATTTTTTTGAGCGTTCGGATTTCCTTAAATTTTTTTGAACCTCACCATTTGATTTTTATATATATAGGTATATCATTATAGTAATTTTGTATTCTTATGTAGTGTCAACCCCCCAGGATTGGATCTGATAAAAGAGGTTTGATTCCTAAGGTAAAATTATAGTGAAAAGACCATGGGTTAATTGCTAGAGAGCACATTGTTTATGAGTAGCTACTTTGCAAAGGTATTCCACATTTTTTTTTGTGTAGGAATGTTGCGTAGGTTCATGGATGGATATAAATAGGTTCAGTCCATTGCAGTTTCCTTCATCCCTACTTCCAAATTTTCCAAATATCATTGCATAGTTCATTCTTATAGCCTCAATTCATTGTGATCTCACGTAGTCTCCTTGAAATTTTCTCAACGTGAAACTAATTTAGCGATTTAGCTACGTTGAAGGAATTTTTTAAAGGAGCTTCTCATGGAACATTGTGGAAGGACCTACATGACATACCTCATTAAATGATCTATGAAAACAATCTCCATTGCTGAATTTTGTATTTCCTTTTCTTTTAAGTTTAAATTTTATTTTTTTCCAATTCAAAATTCCAAAATAATAGGGAATGTTTGGAAATTGTTTTGTAGAAAAAATGTCTCATTTGATAACCTCTACTAATTTAGCTATGGCTCATCAAAATTAGATGATGTTGATCGTCATACCAGATTATTATGAAATTTTTTAAAGTACTCTTCCTCGACTATGGAATGGTTAAATTCTGTATCACCATGAATACCAATAATGTACATACCTACCCCTGTACGAGATTGGTCTTTTAAAAGATTCCCATGTTACATCTATTAATACGTACTTCCCAAATATTTGGTTTTTAAATTCCACAATTATAACTTCATGAATATTCATTCATGGGTGTGACAGTACATGAAAGAACAATCCTAAAAGGTTGTATCTAGAATCATGGTGGTTTTAGTTATGATATGAAGGATCATGTTATAGAACCAAGCTCACATTGTTATGATTCAACATTTTGGGCTTCTTAGATAGATCATTCTAATAGTTGGAAGGAATAATGGGATCTCTGTTCTGGAGGAGGTGTGAAACCTGAATGGATGTTGGCATTTTGGGTTAGATAAAATTTTGTAAAATTCAAGAAAGAGTTATCAGATGTTTATATTTATGAATCTGTCAGGATGGGAACAAATTATGTTTATAAAAACTATTTAATTCCTAAATTTGTGAGCTGATGGAGTTCTTAAACGAATTCATTACATTTGACGCACAATGAATTTTGCATTAGTTTGTGGGATATCTACCATGTAGCTATGGTTCCAATTCTAGTGGAAATGAATGGAATATTTATTCTTCCGGCTACAACATGGGGTGATGTTACAAGAACACCACCGTTGGCTCATTAATTATTCAAAATGGAAAATAAATGAACCGTATACATGAAAGATATTCATTCAAGGGTGAGGAGGAAAGCCTTTCTAGAACCAATGACAAATAAAGGTCCAACATGTTGATGTCCTACTATATGTCCTTCTATAGATAACCAGAGTAGTTCATGAACATATTGGCCTACACTGGAGAGAGGTGATTATATAAACTGCAGCTACAATCTCAAATTTAATATTAATGAAATTATAAACATAGATACCTTCCTTTCCATGTGGATAAGAATTTTCATGATTCCAATTCAGGATTCCAGAGGTGGTGTAAGGCCATGGACTTTTTTCATTGCAGCTAAATTGGTAGAAGGGAAGTATACTAGGTTAAATACTCTTATATTGGCAAGAATTTACTATTCTCTTCTACATTTATACCATGGAAGGGATCTATTTATAATTGCAGGGCCATTCCAACTGTTTTGGGGCTGGATTGCGGCACACATTTCGTTATTTTCAGTGTTGAATTCAGTTAGAGTCGCCAATGGTCGATTCACACAATTTTTATAGAATGTATCTAGTATTAAGCCTAAAAAATCTGAAACCAGATGTGGTGATAAAGGCTTTGAATGTCTCAAGAGAGTATAGTTTATTTCCTTTTGGTAACCCACAAACTAGAACATTTATTAATGCCGATAATGAAAATAATTATGAGCTGAGGTTTTATATGATGGCATTCAGGGATATTATATTATCGACCAGGATAGATAGTGAAATTATCTCTGAATCTTACTTCCCTTATAGGTTTTCTTGTCAGTTCATATGTCTTCAACATTAGAACACTTTTCCACACATGTATGTTAGACATGAGAAATACCCAATGTCATCAAGATAATTGTGGATTTTAATAGCTTTAGAGGCATCCAAATTTTCAATCATGTTTCCTCTATCAGATACATCAATCAGATTGGAAGATGGATATGCCAAAGTATGGGATTCTACATATCGCCCAGGGCCATTGAAGAAAGGAATATATCGAGTCGAAGCTACAATGTCTGTTGTGTGCGGAAATAGTGTTATGAAGTCTAAGGCTAGAAATTGTACATAAAATACAGTGGTTAAGAGACCTCAAAACAACTTCACAGTAGGTATACTATGAATATTAGGGCCAGAGGAACAATACCTCTGACACCAACCTGATTATTTCACCCCCATCAGAAAGTGATTCTTGTTACATCTGTTGAACTTTCTAATGAAGAAGGGAGGCCTGAAGAGGCTCAATAGTCAAAAGCTGATTAATCTCCTCCACAAACAACCATATCGATATCAAGTTATGTGTGACCTAAATCCATTCACTATTGAGAGAGTATTACCTAAGATCTTAGGGATTCATGTGCATTCCTCCAACATGGTATTCAAATAATTGATGCGGGTGACACTAAGGCACCTTATGATTGCAATACGGATAAGCACATGGCTGAAGTAAAAGAGTATATCACATAGTTGGAAGATTTTATATATGAAACTAATGAAAAACCCATATCCTATAAAAGAGTATGTCATATGATGGACATAGAAATACATGAAGGGTTAATTATTGACTCTGAGGAGCATTGGGATATTTATGTTAATACTGAGAACGTATTTTCATTTTTTTTCTCTACACTACTTTACCATTAATCATGATTAATCATGATGAAATGATTTTTTACATCTCTAATGTAGGGAAGGAAACACCAGAAAAGTTATTGAATCACCAAAGTATGGGCCGGAAGGTTCTCCCATCGACAGATCAAATGATCCTCCCAGGTCTCCAGAACATTCTCTACATGCGAAAATCAGGACTAGGGTAATGGAGATGGCTAATCCTCATCAAAAACCTTAGGTTTCCCCTTCCAAGTGGAGTGTTTTAATTTCTCCTCATGCTTATGAAATGAAATGTATGAGAGGAATGATATTGGTCTGAAGTGTTCAACGAAGGAGATGTAATTATACTATCCTTAGAAAAATATAATTTTCACAATACACTTTGGTAATCACATATATCCTCTTTCATGATCAATGTCTCTTTGCTATCTCAATGTATTAAGATCCGATTCTTCAATACCATATAAGGAAACCCCAAGAGAAACCCATGTTCATGTCAATGGATCTTCTATCATAGTAGATAAATTATCAAATGATTCAGTTATCCCTTCTCCAGGTACCTCTGAAGAGAGAGAAAATCCTTGGTTAGGTTAAATACATTTCACATGAATATTAAAATATTTTCTAATATTCATTTTTCAACATATCTTAGATCAATTATCTCTACCAATATATCCTACAATAAAAAATGATGATATTCCTACTGCATCAAAAGAATGGAATGAACATCCAATGAAATCTGAAATAAATACTAATGTTGGACCAAACATGGAATGATCTGATGATGTTATACCAATTAAAGAATCATCATAATGGGATGACATTAGAGCCAATTTGGGAATCAAACAACATTTTTTGAGTTCCTCCTTCCCCTATGGTTTCCTCCTCGAAGGATTTGGTTCTTGTTCTTCTTCTCTGATTCCTTTATCTCTCTCTATTACTTGTTCGAGGCCTGCTCTCCTCGGATCCATGAAGGAATTTCTTCGGCCTCCATTCAGCGCTCTAGACTCGAGTACCACCACTCCTCTCCTGGTCGGATCCAGAGTGAAGAGCGCACCAAGGCTTTATGAAAACGATTTGGCGGTCAAGGGTCCTCTCGACGTCTCTTTTTTCTCCTCTTCCAGGGTTTTCAACCCCCGATTTATTTTTAATGTTTCATCCCATATATGTTGTGATATTCGATGGTTCCGATTAGGGTTTTAGCCCCCTTTTATTTTTCTTCCTTGATCATTGCGGGTTCCGATTAGGGTTCTATTCCCCTTTTACTTTTCTTCATCGATCTCGGTGGTTTTGGGTGTTTTATTTTGGTGTTGGAATAGGGAGGAGCCTGTGTAGTGCTGAGGATGACAACAAAGGATGTGAAGAGATGACAGGATGATCTCTATTCTTCCTCGATCTGGTTTCTTCGATGGCCCTGTTTTGTGGAATGTGTTCTTCCTGAAGGGGTTTCGGTTTTTCATCTCACGGTGTTGGAGGGTTTTAGTGGATTCTGACTAGATTTTTCCTATGGTTATGTATTTTGGGGATGGTGACGATGGTTTCACCAGTGTGGCTATTCGAGGAGGTCGATTCCGTGGGTTGATTTTTGTTTTATTCTGGATTTCACGTATACCTGGTTTTTGGTTTCCTTTGTTGGCGATGATTCTCCGGTGATGACAATCGGTGATGTTGTGTTCGTGGTTTGGGATGATCGGCGGTGACGGGACAACGCCGATGGATGCACTGTAGACTTGTCCTGGTGCATTCGTTCGGATGGCATGATTTTCGGATGGCTGCATGATTTATGCGATCCTGTTGGTTTTGATGGTTTTTGATTTTTGAATTTTGAATTATATCTCGCTGGATTGTGTGTTGTTTGTTTTGACTGTTTGATGTTTTGAACAATTTTCGGTTCCCACTCTAGGCGTGAAAGTGGTTTATGAAAATAATAAAAAAAATGATTTGGAGGATGTTATAATATTCCAAGCTGCAGAAACTGAAATAATGGAGACCCTTAATTAAAATATTCATATTTCATGTTCAATAAAGGATTTGGTGTATTTTGATGAGGAATTTCAAGGATTATAGTCCTTATTCATGAAAAATCGATAAAATTGAAATTATTTACTTGATATATTACATCAATGTTTACCTTGTGTTGCTTTATCTATAGAAAATGTTGCAAAGGCTCTTCAGGAACACAAAATTCCACTCTATCTATCATCAGTTGAGACTGGAGAAATATCTAAAATGGATCACTTATAAAGATATTTTCTAGAGTCTTCAATTATGGAAACTGGTAAACTCATGAGATTTCCCCTTCTCAAGAAACATCATGTTAAAATAATGAAGTTGAGAATACTAGGGATGAATCCAATCAAGTGGTTGACTTATTATTTGGTAAATGTCATCAGCTGTCTAGATCAGACTCTGTTTCTTCCATTTATTATTAAACTTACAATGATCATTATTAATCATTTAGGGTTATCATCTCCCATAGTTAGATTAGAAGGAGAAGATAATTAATTGGCATAGAAATCAGTAGAAGGTGAAGCATCTACTGTTCTGAAATAATTAGAACAAGACAGTTATTTAAGTGATCTGTTTCTATAGTACATTTTACCCCACAGTAGTGACTTATCTTCTTACTTCTACTTGAAATATTCTCTAGGAATGGAATATAAAAATAATGGTGACATATATGGTGCATAATTGTTGAGAATTCATTGGATGAGCAACTATCCCATTATTCATAACTCCCAAAATTTATTTTTCATATTGGGATATGATGGATTTAATTATCGGCCAATCTATTATGTGATGAAAGAGACCATTCATCCACGGGTGTAGAAGTATAAAGTGAGATAAGATTTTGATAAGGCTAAACGTATTATTAGTTTTTATTGTTTCAAATCCGTGGTAGAGGATCCATATTAAGATAATAATAGAAATTCGATTGAAATAATCCATCAAATTAATCAATCCAAGAAAGATTCATTATATCTTCAACAGAAACTAGATGTTTTTCATAAAAAACTTCAGCAATTGAACCCGTCATTATGAAAATACCAATTAGAGTGGATAAATGTAATTTAAACTACTATGGATACACTTCTTCCTGGCGAGGAGGATGGAGTTTTTCATCGATCTCAACTTAAATAGGAAGCTGATAGGGCTTATAAAGCTGCAAAACATATGAGGAGTTATGATGAGAGTCAATTTTAAAACATGATAGAGAGGCTCCGCTTTTTAAACGACCCTCTAATTTCATATGAATGAATGAAATTTTTTCATCAATCATATATGTTCTTATTCTTTATTTCTTTTTTTCAATATAAAAGGTAATGATAATGATGATTTTTTTAAACATCAAATTTCCTTGTTAGATAATAATGATTACAATAATAAGAATGGGGTTCTCAGAATTTTTCTATTAAGCTGATGGGTCTAATGAGTATTTTTTGGTTTTTAATAATGTTATATGGAAAACCCCAGAAACATTCTATCTTTTGAATTTCAATTTATTTTTATTAATTGATTCATACAAATTTTACGTTCAGTGAGATGGGACATGACTTCTATTCATAATTCCATTTGTGGGTTCTTATTCTGGTGAGTACCACGCCTCTTATTATTGGCTGTTTAGAGTCATGCATGTTAGACTATAAATGGTGATTGTTTGATGTCAAACAACATTCACCATAAATTTTGAAATTAGATAAAAAAACATAGTGGATAAAAATTGCATAAATAATCATTAAATATTTCCAAGAGGAATATTGAGCCATCATATTTATGGTCACCAAATTTTAAACATTTACCAACATCAATGGAGTCTCTTCCTATAAAAAAGTTTCCATTATTTGAAAAACATGTTATGGAAGTTGCGTTATTGAGGGGAAACTAGGGCATATGTTTTATAGCCAAATAGTGTCATCTTTTGACTGACAGACCAATTATGGGGGAAACTTATGCAAGGGCACATAATGGGACGTACTGTGTAGTCTTGCAAAATAGCTCTCATAAATTTGACATTTTACTATTGATATGAAAGGGAAAATAAGATTTGGGTAACTCAATACCATAGTGGGTAGTTTTACCATGTAATGTTATTTTGAGAAAAATGGTTTATTAGGGAATTTTTAATTCATATAGTAGAGACATTATGTTGCATTAATATATGATCATTTGATTTGGCCAAAGGAATGAGCTTCTCCCAATTTCAGAATAATTTCTTAGGAAACATATTATCATATTCATGTATGGAAAGTAAATTTGTAAACTCCGGTTTGGTAATTTTTGGATAGGAAGAAGGAGATGGAAAAGGGCTAAAGGAATTAGAGGTTGTCTTTTCCAGGAAATAAGTTACCTTTATTTGACAAAACCCTTATGGGAGTTGTATTACACAGGGCCAACTGGGGCATTATTCTGTAGATCCAAATATTGGTATCCTTTGACTGATAGGCTAGTTATAGATGCAACTTATACAAGGCCACTTACAGGCATGTACTGCATTGTCAAGAAAAAGATCTCTTAGAAGATGTGATTTGTTTTTCTAAAATCCAAAAAAGATTATGGAGATTAATAGTTTCCAAAGCAGTGAGTTTGGTTTGTGATGAAAAGTATCTTAATATGGATAGAGTATTTCCAACCATGATTTCTAAAGACTCATTGATTTGGAAATATAAGAATTTCTTTCACAAATGTAGGGAGAATAGTGTATTTAGTTTTAGGTTATAAAACTAGGACTAGAAATGGAAACAATATATAATACGTGGTTTTGTGATCCAAGGTTATTTCTTATTTAATTTTACATATGGAGTGAGATATGTGTAAACCATGGTCTTGAATTATTTTAGATTGAGAGAAAGATAATGGAACAAATATACCTGAATGACTATTTGAAAATACATATTCTTGTAAAATGTCATCAATGTTTAAAGGGGACCGAGAAACTATTACCGGAAATGAAATAACAATAATTTGGTAAACCCATAATCAGGGTTGCATTATATATGGACAATTGGGGAATTATTCTTCATGTCCAAATAGTGGTATCATTTTACTAATAGCCCCATTATATAGGCAACTTATGCCAGACCGCCTAAGGGAACATACTATATAATGAAGAAAAACAATTCTCAGATATTAGAGACATTTTCACTAGAAACTATAATAATGATTATGAATATCTGAAATTATTCATGATTAAGAGTATAAAATGTGGAAGAGGTTAATGATAAATACATTTGAGAAATATTTCAATCAATATTCACCATGAGTTTGATGTAATTTACATATACCTGACTCATATGTGAGAATGAAGACTTCCATTGTTTCTGTTGAATCAATATTATGTTGTGCAGTACTATGTCATGCAGTTAGGAAATTATATTGTGCAGTTATATGTCATTCAGTGAGGAAATTTTACTATGTAGTTTTAATTCATGCAATGAGGACATTGTACTATAATGTTTTCAGTCATGAAGTGAAAAGATTGATAAACCTAAATAGATTTGAGACACCATATTCAAACATACAATTATTTTACCCAATTTCTATGCATGCATGATATATGACCATTGTGAGAAAAAAGGAGTAGTTATTTTTTCTTCTGTAATACAAAGATGATATAAGTGAAGAATAGGGGTATTATAACTCCATACAATTTAACATCCCACAATAAGGAAAAACATTAACCAATGTGAAAAGAAAGACGCATTGTAACTAGATTAAGGGATAAAACCCATGTGTCACTATGTGTCTTGCTGGGGGGAAAACCAAGTCATACATAGTTCTTCAAACATTCCTTATACAGATTATGATTCATGTATAAGGAATAAAATGGGGGTTTTATCATGGTTGGGCCAAATATTGGAGATCAGGGCGTCTCTATATATCTCATATATTTGATAATCAAGTCGTTCATAGTTCATTGATTATAAATTTCCCTCAGAAAATGAGTTTGATAAGGGTGATATGTGTTTTTGACACATTCTAGAAGAATTATTAAATTTAAGACACATGATGGTATGAAAATCATAACATGTATCTTAAAAGAGAACTCTATATAGATGTAACTCATATATAAATGATGAAAATAGAGATACAAATTTGATGGTTATGGCTGGGCCCAAGATTGGAGATCCAGACGTCTCTACGTATCTAAAATAGATGAGAATCAATCCAGATGTAGCTATGTAAATGTGGTCTCTATGAAAATATGATTTTGATATAGGGAAGAAGGGGACTCATGTGTCACTAAGGAGTAGCAATGATATCAATGATGATTTCATATAGATCTTCATAACATCAAGTTGAGATGACATTAGCCATACAATTTAATGTCATGTAATGAGAACAAATGGTGTGATGCAGTTTAACATCCCACGACATGGACAAAGATACTACGAAGTTTAACTCCATGCAACATGGATGCTTATGGTTATTATGTAGTATAATTTATTACAACTACAAATTTATATTGTGTTGTTTTAGTCTTATAGTGAAGAAATGTGGGTTGTGTTGTATTCAGTCTTGTAGCGAGGATGATGAGTGCACCTACACAATGTAATTATTCAATAATATTGCATTGGATGGAGTTGTAATAAACTCTCCATTCATTGATATTAAGGAATATTCTCCATTTTAGTAGAAAGTATATATGGAATAAGTTCCTTCCCACAATGGCTTAATATTTAGATGATTCTTTCCTTGTATCATTATAATCCTGAGGACCAATAACAGTTCTCCTTAAAGAAATGAACACATGCAAAAATTATTGTTAAAGGCTCATGCTATTCTGTTCTGATAGTCTTCTTAAATGATGAAAAGAATGAAATATTTTCTCTTCTAATCATTATAGCACATAAAAATGTTTCTGACACCTTTCATCTGTAGATAACTGATCATAGATTGCAACTCTTAGTGAAGGAAATTGCATTTTAATTGGGAGAACTTCTCCTGTTCCGTATACTAATGAATAAAGAGTTTCTAGGGTGGCAGTATGGGTAGTATTCCAATACACCCATAGAGAATGAAATAGTTTACCCCCCTAATATATCTTATCTTTATCTACTATATTCAAGAGTATATTTTATAGGGTCTTGTTGAAATCCTCAATTTGTCCATTGGACACTACATTATAGTGAGATGAAAGGTTGTACTTCATATTGTGCTTCTAATATAACTTTGTTTCCTAAACAGAATATAAATTGGTGACGTTTTATATTAATATAGTATAAGGTACACCAAATCTAGTGATGATGTATGTTTTGACGAAACAAATAATTCTTTTGGCTCTGACTTCTTTGATAGGAATTGCCTCATATAAATAAGAAATTAGTTCAACAACAATAAGAATATACATGAACGTCCTAGCCATTGCTAGAGGATGGGTCCAACATATTCATACACTTTGTATCAAATGGTATGGAGTATTTAGATATATGTAGAAACTATGGGTGAGGATGAATGATGTTTTCATACTCATGACAAGGATGACATTTCTTAGTGAAATTTGGGAAATCCTACATCATTGAAGCTTATAAGTATCCAAGCCTTCAGATTTGATTATAAATCCAATTCCCATACTGGTGAGCTCCACAATATCCTAAATGTACTTCTTTCATGACAGCATCAGTTTCTTCTCCATCAATACATGTGAAGAGGATTCCATCATGCCTCATTTTTATAGGATATTCTGGTGATCTAGACTATCATAAGTAAAAAAATTGGCCGCTCATCTTCAGATCTGTTCCTTTTCAGCTCTATCTTTTGGAAGTACTCCATTTTGAAGATATTCTATAATGGGAATTCTCTATTCAATTGTTTGACCACATGGATCATAAATAGGTATAATTTCATTAGTTTCGTCCATTCATTTTTGAAAAAAGGGTGAGACCCAATGACGATGGGCTATGATGATGACTACCTCATCCCGATTTGGATATTCTAGGGTTGTAGCTGCATTAGCCAGTGCATCATCTTGGGGATTTTGTGATTGTCAGACTTAAAAAAATAATGGCACTGAGGGAAATTCAGCCATTAACCATCTGACCAAATAACACAACGGTATTAACTCTTCTTTTGTAATATAATATTCTCCTTGATTTGTTTGATAAAAAATTCTGAATCCCCATTCACATTCAAGTGATTTACATTGCACCTGAATATCAAATTCCATGCCTAAAATGAGATCTTCATATTTTATCTCATTGTTGGTTATGCATTTCATTAATAGGAAGGAATAAGGCAACACTGCCATTTCTGTGGAGATGAGTACAATTCCTAAAACAAAATTGTTGGGTTTAGGGGTTTCCATTCTCTTCTATGTTCAACTTATAGAGGAACCATCAATGTACATTTCTAATGTTTGAGATTTATCTTTAATAGATAATACCTCTTATCACAAAGTTCAGTATCAAATAATGTAACTTCCACATATGGGTGTTTATCAAGGAAACTGGCCGGATCATAGGCCATTATTTTATTTTGAGGCAAAAACTAGATATAAAACAATTGGTAAAATAACTACCCACTATGCCAGACCCCTTTTAAGCGTTGGACAAATGAGGATAAATTTGAGTGGGTTTCTGCGAGATAACAATTGGACCTCTTGATGTTGCAAGTAGTTCCACATTTTCTGAATTGAAAAGAATAATTATAGGGATAATTTCTAAATAAATGAATACATATATTCTACATCAAACATAGTTCGACTGAGATAATAATTTTTTTTTCATTCCCATCATCATTGTTTAGGGAAAGGAAGGTACCAAATGATTTCTCTAAAGTTGTAACAAAAATAATAAGTGGTATTCCTTCAATAGGTGGAATTAAGACCAGTGGACTGAAAAGATATTTCTTGAGTGTATCAAATGATTCTTTTCAGTCTTCATATCATTGATAGGTGACTCCCTTCTTCACTAATCTAGTGAAGGGAAAACACATTCCATCCAAATTAGCTATAAAATGACGAATATAGGCCAAATGTCCTTGGATTCATCTTAATTATTTCGAATTTTTATGAGGTGACAAGTCAAGGATTTTTTTTCTCGATATCAACATTGATACCACGTTTGGATAATATATAGATGTGGAACTTTCCTGAGGTTACCCCGAAATCAAATTTCATGGGGTTCATCTTCAAAAGTTGTTGCCGATGTTTATTGAGTATGGTCTCCAGATTTTCCAAGTGACTTGAACGTTGTCTAGATTTTAATATAAAATCATCCACATAATATTCGACAAATTTTCATAATAATTTTTTGAAGATTGTGTCCATGGCAGGTTGATATGTTGCACAAACATTATTTAATCCAAAGGGTATTACCCAATAGTAAAACACACCTTAAGAGGCTCCGAGGGATGACAGTTCTTCGTCCTCCATGGATATATGGAATTGATTATACAAATATTATCGATCCATGAAGGAAATGGATTCATAGACTGTTGTTGTATCGATTAAAAGATACATGATCAGAACTGGAAATTCATCATTAGGACAATGCCATTTAAGATCTATGAAATCAATGAACACTCTGATTTTCCATTATTCTTTTTCACTGGGAAAATGTTGCCCCACCATTTAAGATATTTAACATCCCTAAAAAATATAGCCTTTATAAGTTTATAAACATCATCTTCAATTTTTGAGGCATGAGTTGGGTGTGTTCTTCTTACTGCCTTCTTTAATATTCAAGGTTCTTCTGAAAACCCCCAATAATTAGCGGATACATCAGGATTATGTATTCAAATATTTTTATAATTTCAATAAAATATATCTCATTTATTCTTTATTAATCAAGTATACACCTCTTGCACTTCAGAAGTCAGGGCTGTAAAAATTAGAGTGGTTGTGGATCTTCTTTACTAATCCAATTTATTTCTCAATCCTCATCCGCAATGGTAGAGAAACCTTTCTCATATGTTCGGGGAGCATCCCTGAGATCTTCCTCTTGTTCATCATTATATGTTATTTCTTCTATTTCTACATGCATTTCATATGACGATGAAAAAAATCTAGAGTTAAAGGGAAGTGAAAAACCCTGATGAAGATACCACCATTTCTTACCCTACTGATGACTAATTTATTCCCATAATAATCAATGGGAGATGACGTATTGGGAATCAACATCATTTATGTCATCTATAATTGATTCATATTCTTTTATTCTGATAGACAAAGTGGAGTCTTGTTTTAGTTCAATTGATGAAATGAAGACACCTCTATTTAAGCTTACATTAATGCTTATTGAGTCAATAATTTCTCCCACTCTGTCAGGCTCAATTTCCATGATTGACATTATGGGTGTTACTTGATGAGTGCTTGTATTTAGGATTTCATTTTCTATTTAATTGATAGGTAACACATAATATGTACTCAAATGTATCAATGGGTTTTCTGGGATCATTTCTAGTCCATTCAGAGCATTAATTCTGGTTACGTCTTTTGTCAAGGACATCATTCCCTATGTATGATAAAACTCTGCCTCAATGTATTGAGATTCACATGTTTTTATGGTAGTATTGTCAACATAATAGGTCTTAATTTGAAAATTGAATCATTAATTGAGACATTGGTGGCATGACGAATGTATGGTCACATGTTGATGTAGCCAAGGCCTTCCAAGAAAAAGATTGAAGGTATTTTCTTAACGAACAACCATGAAATATTAATTAGACTCAAGATCTTAAAAATGTGTTCTGAGTGCAATATCCCCTTAAGGTTCTTGTCGATTATTTTCATATCCTTGAAACATTAATGTGGAAGGATATAAGTCCGATTTAGTGAGTCCCAATCGATGAAATTTATTAATAGGAATGATGTTGAATCCTGATCAATTGTCAATAAAGGTTCGTCAGTTGTGTATGTCATTGACCTTGACATATTAATACAAGGTTCTAATATGTCCATTTACAATATCATCATCAAATTTATATGTAAAAGATATGATTGAATGAAATTTTGTAGGATCATTCTCTATATGGTCAACCTCAGCAACAATAACATAAATTTCAAACTCCTGGGAAATTAACAAAGCCTAAATAAGTTCTTCTTGAAGATCCTATGACAGAATTAAGGTATCCAAAATTGAAAACAAGTTTGGTACATGGGACACCTATCTCCAAAAATCATACTTTTGTTCTAATGGTCTATGCGTTCCAATCATGGAAATGTGGGCTTTCATGGACCTTGTATGTTGATGCTCCTTATATAGATTTACACCATTTCAGAGAAGAAGCTGATAATATGTCAGGATTAGGTAGATTGGATGGAATAGGTCTATCTACATTCTAAGAGAATGATTGTGTGACTTTTATTCAGTCTTCCAAAATAATCATGTCCGGACCGAACCTTTATTGCCTGGAATTATCTCTTTGTTCTTATTGATCCAGATAAAGGTCTCTTCCACAAGTTTCTACCACATATACAATACAAGTAGGGGTAGAGTGGAAATTGTGGCTTACAGAATACCTATTTCTTCCCCTTTATCCTCGACATTGGTCTATTCCTCTAGTTCCCTTGTTAGGTACAATGAACTTTGGATCAGTATAATCAAAATCACCATTGGCATAAGGATCCGTTAAGTGGATAATGTTGACAAACAAGTGATCAATTATTCATATAATGAATATTCTATTTTATAAGTTAGTTCGGGTTGTTCTATTTAGTGGGGAGGTTCCCATTTATTTGAAGAAGATGGCACAAAATCTGCCCAGGTATAGGAAAACTTGTTCCTTGACATGAACTCACCTTTTTCTGACTATTATTTCTCTTTCTAGTCACGTTTATTGATTTTTAATTGGACTTTTGATGATGGAGGATTTGTTGTGGATGGAGTGTTGAGGACCCAATTGGTTGCCTAAACTATGTTGGTACAATGGAATGAGATCGGTAGATCGATTTCCTAATCAAACAATCATCATATTTTGGAAAATTATTATTTTTGACTTCTTACCATTCACCTTCTTCCTCTAGATCAATAGTAATAACTCATGCTACTTGAGATGAAGAAATTTTCTATTTCACTTGTCCAGAGTCTACCTTTTTAGGAGGTCCATGAAAACAAAACATTCATGAATGGTATTTACTAACATCTAGTGAAAGGGGGAATAGTTTGGAAGTTCACCATCTCCTTCATTGTTTGGTTTCTTCGGCCTTGGAAATTGGACCAAATTATATTCTAGAGATGAGAAAGAAGTATCTGAGAACTTGTTCATTCAAAAATGCATAATCATTTTTCTTTAATTCCCCAAAAAGATTTTTTCATATGATTTCTTTGATCATCTTGATGAGGTGATCATTGTCGCTAATGATGTGGAGGAAGATCCCTTCAATACGAAGAAGGTTTTGAAGTGGAAGAAGGTACAATTGTTTTGTTAAGTGTAATGGTAGTAGCCTCTCCTTTCTTTGTTATCTTTCATAGATCTGATATAATTAGATGAGTTTTAATTTCATTTTCAATAATCGAATCTTCTATATATTGATCAATTTATTTATGGTCTCAAAATCCTCCAGTGTATTTCACAGGGATCAGTGGCATACATAACTCATCAGACATATTTTCCACACAAATTGGAAGCAACTATTCTTGAGGGAGTTCCAAACTTAAGGAATATGTTGATCCTTTCTATAATGAAATGAGATGTTGAAATCTATCATTACAGCACTATTTGAAATTTTTATGATGAAAAATGGTTTTCCTCAGTAATGTAGAGCTAAATTGAAGAAGGATTTTTTGACGGATATCTTCCGATCAAGTAATTGATCAAGATTTTAGTCTTGTATACTAGAAAAAAGTAGGTCCCTATAATGATGGCAAAAAAAACACATAAGCATTACTGCTTATTGTTATTGTGGAGTTCCTATCATGATATCACAACGAGAAATGGAATATGTTAGGTTATGTTCCGGATCTCCCAAACCATTAAATATCTGTAATGTGGTGCTCACAAAATTTGGCGGGGGATGGATCAAATCCGCCCACTCTAGGTAAGCTTTATTTTCATGATGAATAGGGGAACTTCATTCTTACATTACATAAAATATAGTTTTTAATGCCTTAATTATTTTCATAAGCACTTGGGGAATAATAGAATGAGCTATGACATGTATAGGTACAACAACAAGAGTGAGAATTGTTGCAACGACCAACAAATCACCTGTGATGGTGCTAGTATTTGCCTTGGATAACCAATGGGAACATGCATATTAGTTTGTGGTTGGTCCTACTTAGGATATATACCCAATGGAGGGAATTCATTATTCACATCAGTAGTTACCACAAATCATATTTGTTGAGGAGATCCTACAAGATGTGCATGTTGAGGATCTGCCTAGGGAGATCATCTAGTAGAAATGATGCTTCTAGATAACACTATATTGTGTCTTATCAACTAATTCATCTCCTCTAATTTCATTTAAGATATCTCTTCAAGAGAAATATATTAACCATATCTGGTGGAAAAGTGAGACGCAATCAGAATTTTACCATTCCCCTTATTATATTCTTTTTATAGGTGTGAGAGTAGGTTATTTGAAGGAATACATAGATTATTGGTAAGCATCTGATTTAGGGTACATACACATTCGTCATTTTCTTCAGGGTGTACCATATTATGGATAATAACATCATCATCTGATTCCCCTGAACAACACTCATTATATATAGGATCTTCGGCAATTGTGTTAAAGACATTAACTAACGTATAATGAATTGATGGAATTCAGTCAGTATATTTGTAATATATTCTCCTTCTGTACCATTAATGAGAATCTTATATCCCATATGTTGGATTCTCAAGAGTTTTTTGATAAATAGTATCCCAAAGGGAATCCATAGATAGTTCTGTTGTGCGTTCTCTATTTGGATTCTTCCCTAATTGGGTGAAAACTGACATTCATTGAAAATGGGATTGTAAATGTGAAAACACCCTCATCCCTGTATGATGGCGATGTTCATATTATTCTTCATCAAACCATTTTAATTTTTATAATTAATTTGAATATTGAAATAAATGATCCCACTGCCCTGCAATCTGGGGTAGATCTTGAACTTTTGTGGTAGAGATTTGTGCAACCGCTCTTCTGAATTTGAGATTTTGGATTGTAAATTGGCTAGGGGAATTATCTGAAAACCACTCAAATAACATTCTTTTTAAAGATCACTATGCTATTCTTGAAATCTGCGTTTTCTGATGGCAGACATCCTCGGAGCAAGAGTCCTGCACAAGATTCTCAGATTCTTGATGTAAACTAACTTAACAACTTGTTTTATTTCGTCCAAAATTTAATCAGAGATAATTGAGACATGTTCATTAGAGTAAATTTTTTTTCAAACAAAATCTTTTCATTGTAGCTACCCATGGGAAATAACATTACAGTAGACAACTTTTGGTGGGATTTTCTAATTTTGGAGTGTTGTGAAATGAAATGCACCATGTGCACCCCATCCTTTAATATGAACACCAGATGGGGTGTTAGAAAAGAATTGGAATTTCCTATTTAGAGGATTTAACCATGCTCACAGAAGAATTCTGCACTGGTTTTCATCTTTTGTATATTGGGAAATTGAGAGAGATGCCAATTTAATTTCGCATTGCAACCCTAATATTACTTTTACATGATTTTGATATGCCTCATATGGTAGTAGTTTGGTTTTCAAATACCGGAGATTCTTCAATATGTTGATGCAGATATCATTAATGCACTCTTATTCCATCAACTATGGAATGTTATACTAAGAATTTTTCAATGTTAAGAACATTACTAGCATTTATCTTTTAGCCAATTGTTTTATAATGGTTAACAAATCATCATAATCGTTCACTAGAAGATTCTCCACTTTGTATGACCTAAGTGGAAACATTGTATTAGAAGAAAAATGACCCAAGGGAGTTTCAAAGAATGAAAGTTCACTTATGATTTCATCTGGTTGAAAAACTTATTTCAACTGTCAATGAAAAGGCATCAGACGGGACTAGATTTTCGTTGTATAATGCCTCAATATATGAGGGATTTCTCATCAATACAATATAAATTATAGAATTATCATGACAATGAAAAATACTATCGGGGAGAAAACATTCTCAGTGAATTCTATCACGGGGAGGAACACCATGATGGATTATAACAAGGATAAATCCTCTTGCTCGTTGATCTTCTAGCCACACAGAGGGTTGTCGTGGAGCTCATTCTGAGATAGACTATTTTGATTGATCAAATTTTCATGAAAATAGACTTTATGATGATGTACCTGATGGGAAAAATAAAAAATATTTCAACTACTCACATAATTTGGTAATGAGAGGGTAAGATATTTTGCTGCAACAAAAAAAATTATATGTTGGCATAAAGAACTACAACATTTAGATGATCCAAATTACAACTTGACTATGGATTTTCAAACCAAGTTTGGAAAGACTTATTCTTGGATGTTTTCTTGCACTTAGTTGGGGAAACTTTCTTGGAGAAGTTTTTACCATGGGTAGTTTAATGAGTCTTACATGGTGGGGTATCCATAATAGATCGATTACCAACAATTGGAGAGGGTGTATGTTCCTAATCCTATTATACTTATGATATAAGGGAGTACGCCCCCTGACCCACCTAGACTTGAACAATGGTATGTATCGTCTCTAGGATGGAATGTCGAAGGGTCATCCCAGGTGTTGAGAAAGATTTATGATTCTGTTCCCCAAGTACAGCTATGGTGGTTATAATATTCTAACATACTTCCAAAATATTGACAAAATTTAGTGTTTTCTGTTTCACCATTGATATGATGTGTTTATTAACATCATCAGCTGAAAAATAAGTATACTTCCATTCCATTTTAGGAGTATGTGTATGTGCCTAATCCTCTCCTCGTTTTTCTATCAATCGGTATTGACAGTACTAATGTATGGGGGAAGTGTGTTGGGTCTGTCCCGGATTTGTTATCATAACATTCTGACAGAAATATCTTGGTTCTGCCAAATGATACTTTTGACAGGCTTGATGAATTCTGGTAGGTGTATATGCTTGGTGGCCATTTTCCATCATGAATATTTGACAAACTTCCATCAATAATGGAATCTATGACTGCTTGTAGAAATGGTGATTGTAATACTGTGTATGTTTCTGTTTACCAGTTCCCACCATAATGGATTTGTGAGCTTCAATAAATGTAGTTAGATGAGTATGCTGACAAGATGATAATTTGTAAAGTGGTGTGTGTGCATGTTCACTATATACTCCACCATATTTTCTTATTGGTATTGGTTGGTTGCTGCCAGATTAGTCTTCTGAGTAGAAGAATTAGGATGGATGGGTGTATGTGCCCGGCTCATTGTTTTCCATAATTTATGGTTGATAGACTTCTTCAGTGGGGGTAGAGTTAAGAACCAACTCCATGTTGTCCAGACATTGTCCCCAATGGTTTATCTTCTATGCCCGGGTTTGAGGGACCTGAGAAGAACATCCATAGGAAACACCTCCATCATATTGGGGTTTCAGTGCCACATGATTTTGTTGGTGACTATTGTTAATGTGAATCCTCATGAAGGGCCTCTGCATCCTTGAATTGATTCCTTGAGTGACCTCTTGATCCACCACCCTATAGTATGAGAGAGATTTTTTTTGTATTCTGGGGATAAAGACACAAAATGGATGAAGACGATGGTAGAAACTGTCTTCTTCTTGATCCTTGGTTATCATTGGCTAGAAGATCATGGTTTGTTACTTATGTGGAGAACCTGTCGTGTAGCCACTAAGTTTGGGATTGTACTATGATGGCAGTACTCCTTTATTAGCAGGTTGGAGACCCAGTGTTGAATATGCTGAGTGGGTGATAACTTACATCCCCTGGATGAGGACCCATCTTGTGCAGAATTTGGGAATTTCATAGATGTCTTCTTAAATAAATTCGTTTAAGACTGAAGGAAGTTCTGAGAAAATAATTGAACAACAAATAACTCCATTAAATAGACATCTATTTAGATGGATACATGTGTGATTTATTCTTTTTTCTTTCCCACCTTTATCAATTGATAGGGGCCAAATAGGTGGTTATAATTATTAGCATTGGTATGGATTCAAGTCAGGATCACCATTTTTGTTTCATAGTCCCTTGAAACATATTTTCTAATTTTAGGAATCACTACTTCTTAGGAAGATTCCATTGGATTTCTTCATGGAAACAGAAACTTCCAATATATATTTATACAAAAGAAACCTTCTCTCCATGGGCAGGAATTCGTCACATTTCAAATTTATGATACTTTGGAACATACATTATCCGAGAGGATTGGAGATCGGACTCAAAACTCTATTTTGGGGGGAATTATTGTCAACTTTCGGACACTATTTATAAATTTATGATAGTTTTAAGAATTATTATTAATTAAAATGGTATAATATATGTTTCCATCAAAATTTTCAATCACTTATTAACATGTGTAAAATTTAGAATCATTAGTATTTATACATTGTTCTTCATTAATGGATATATCTGTATTTTTTAGGGGTTTTCCGTCAATGCTATCCTATAATATACCATTTAATGTTACTTTTAATCATTATTATAATGATACAAGTGTTTATTCCACTCATGGGGGTACTATGGAATTTACAATCGTCAAGGGAGACAAAGGTTTGTTTTGATATATGGGATCGTATCCATGAAATGAGCTACCTACATATCCTTGTGAAAAGAATTTGAACCCTCGTTATTGGGTGCTGATTAATGTCACACATCATTCCTTTTATGGTAATGTTATAAGGGCCAAGCCTTATATTGTAATGTCATGTGGTATGACCATCTATGAAAAAAGAGATCAGTCAATGTTTGGAGTGGGACTTATACCGAAGCATCCCATGGAACCTATAAATGATATGGGTTTCCATGTAATATTAGAACCTTTTTGGAATATGGAACAAGGAGAATAGGGTTGATTTTAGGCGTTGGTTTTGAACCTCTAGGGGCTTCCTACATATAATGTTTGGATGGGAATCAATTCCCACATAGTTCGATATGTCTCTTTACAGATTATTGTACTTTGAGAAAAATATGTATGGGATTTCATCATGAAAAGGATCCCCTGATGATTTTGGGATTTAATTTTGGATGTATTCTTAAGCAGGATACCCAGATTAAGGTAATTAGGGATGGAATCCTGAAGAGGATATCCAGTGATCTTGGGCCCTGATAAGGCTTCCTACGTATCCCGATTGTGGTGGGAATCAGATTTCTCATAATTCATTCAATTATTAGTGTTTGTGAAAATGTTGTAATAATCATGAATATCTAATCCCATTTGATCCATGATCTGTGTGAGAAAAATAAGATGTGATAGATTGAAAATTGACACACAAAATTTTCCTCCTCTGCTGGTGAATAATGAAACTCCTATGACGTCCATGGTGAATGAGGGCGAGGCGAAAAGTCTTCTAACTATTCACTTTACATTGGAGAAGGGTCCAATGAATGGATGAAGGTATGAAGCTTAGGGGCATACACCAGGATGGTTGCCCTAAAATAGATCCTGAAGGGGAGGGAGACTTTTCATTTTCTTGAATAGAAATTAAATTATGAAATGTCCCATCCCTACCAGAAATTTGTGGTTCCATCTCTACAAGATGGGAGTGGTCATGACCCAACCCCTATTCTCAAAATAAGAAACATCAAAACACTATTCATTAGAGAGAGGTCCATGTGAATGTGGATATAAAAACCCCCAGAAAATTTATGAATCCCAACCACATTGTGAAACAAATGTTGGAAACCCTTGACTTAGGATATATAAAACTAAATAGGAGACAAGATAATGCGTCATTCCAAAAGTTTGAAATTTTAGGAGGTATTGGTGGAGGCCTCAACATGGTCCCCTTCAGATAAAGGAACCAATGAAAGAGATACCCTACCAAGATTGGATTCAAATAGGGTACCTAAGTTGGTATGTAGGCTTTATACCAAGATCTTCCGCATAGGTACTTCGCACAAGTGTGCCACGTAGGCACCCCCTGTTGATGCACTGCGCTGTTGTACCGTGCAGGTCTATCGCGCACGTGTGTCGCGTAGGTATATATGATGACTAAAGAATATGTTTTCCATATGGGAACCAATCCCATGTAAAAATTGTAAAATAATTTCAAAACATTCATATCCCATTATAATTGTCTCTTATCTCATGTTTTAGTGAGCTACCTAAGACAACATGAGGGATTTTAACGAAAGGGATACGCAATGGGAGCATCAGGGAGTATTTTAATTATTTTGATTCTTTGAAATAGGGAGCCCAATTGTCCTATTTATAAGCATGGATGGGGTTTTCCCATAGTGTCGTTGTTCACGTAGGTCTTCCACATAGGTCCTCTAGACAACTCTTCCACATAGGGGTATGGAAATTATGTTGTCACATAGTTATTCCATGTATATCTTCTATGCAGTTCGGTTGCGCAGCTCATCTGTGTAGCTTTTTAAAGGGTTTGGATTTCCATTGAATTTTTCAAACCTCTCCATGGAATCTTAAAATATCCAGGGCTATCTTCATATTAATTTTTTATTTTAAATTTGTTTGATCAATTACCTACAACATATAAAATTATATATAATTTTTATAGATTAAATAATTACAATTAATGATGACATAATAGTGATGTAAATTGGTTATTAATATAAATATAAAAAAAGGTCTTAAAAATATTAAAATAAAAATAATGCAAACTAATTAAAGTGTTCAATTAATTTTCATGATGACTATTACATGTTAGTAGTTTATTAAATATTTTGGTTTGAAGTTAACTTCTGTGTAGATTTTATTTAAAGTCAAATAAACAAATAGTGTCAAAGTAAACACTATTGACATTTTATGAAAATTACATTTTAATAAGTTATATAAAAGAAATTATAAAGTGATAATTATTGGATAAAAAGGACAAAATATATCAATTTATTTTCAATTAACACCACATAAGAAAATATTTATATCCATTATATATTTTTACTATTATTACCACAATTAAAATTAAATAGAATTACTAAGTTCCAATTTAATATATATGATTTAAAATTACCAAATGACATGTCCAATTTTTTTAATGATATTAGAACCCTATAACATCTAATATTATAAATTTAGAGAATCTAGAGGTTTTTGATTTTATTATAAATTATTATTTTTGGAGTTTTCAAAAGTTCCCCTCACATCAATTATAAAAGGGAACCTCCTCCCTAAACTCATTACTTTATTTAGAACCTTCAACCTTGGACATCCCCTACCCCATTTCATTATCAATATACATATTTTAATTATAGTAGTTCTGGTCATATTTTTAGAAAAACTCTATTTCTCTAAGAAGAGATTTAGAGGAAGCATATCGATGATGAGGTAGTCTCTTCTACCGATTCATTCAAATTTAATTCCTATTATACATCCTATTAATTAGTTTTTTCATTATAAATTAATAACATATCTATTAATCATATACTAATATGTTATTAAAAACATGAAATAAACATATTTCACATTTTATCCATCCTATGAAAAATGAAATCACCAGGCGGGTGTACGTATGACTTACCATCTCCACGATGTCGTGCAATCTGTTTTTCACTCCTCCTTATTTAGATGGGTATATTGATTTAAATAATAACTATATTTGATTATAATAAAATTTTAATAATTCATAAATCATATATACCATCCAATTCGAAAAAATTCAAAAAAATTGGGAATGATATCATCCCTCGTGCGTACGTATGGCCTTCCATCTCCACAATGTTATGTGATTCATTATAATTTTTCTTCATAAAACCAAGAATATATTCATGAATTGAATTAATAAATATGATATATAATATACTAATATAATTATTTATATTATTTTAATATAACCTAAGAATAAGAACATGAACTTATCTGACAAATCTTGTATAAGAACATAAAGTAAATAATATCTATATAAAGAGTGATAATGAAATGTTACTAACAAATGGATGATAACATAATAATTTATTATATCGTAATAATTAGTATGATTATGGAGTATGTAAATAAGATTTTTTAAATAATTATATTTGAGGTTTAGAAAAATATAATGGATATTAGAACTAAGGTAAGGGATAACATTACAAAATAATAGTTTTATCTAATAATGTTTATTTGTAAATTTTTATAGGGGTATATTTATCATCCAAATCAATGTTTCATAATTATTTATTTCAAAATATTCATTATATATTTATATTATTTTTTAAAATAAATTTTACCAATTGGTGAATTTTTAGTAAATAACATGAATAAAATCTTTCTTCATTTCTGGTATAAGGTACTAATTGAATTTTTCAGTAAAAGTCGGATAAAATGTTTTTTACCTACACAACATGAACCAATTTTAAGGATTCCATAGTTCCTTATTTCCCTGAAGATTAACCTAAAATCATAATTATTTCATTTCACATGAAATGATTTTTTATAATTTATTTTTCTATTTTGAGGAAGGAAAATGTTTTTAACGAATAAAGGAACTTTTCTTCAAGAATTAAGTTCATGAATGTTATAAATATTTGATTCCATCTACTATGAAACTTCTTATATAGGGTTATATTTATATCCATTTTATTACTATGATTTTATTGTGTTTATGATGAAATATTATTTTGGAAATCCATTTGTTTTATCTGAATTATGAGGGACTAATATTTAAGAAAACAATTTTATTTCAGGGGATATACTTGGTTGATTGTTTTTATTTTTTTGTGGAACATGTAAGAATAGATTCATTACGGGATTGGTGGGACCAATATATACATCTAATGCATTGCGTAATGATTTATATCGCATGATATAGACATGGCTAAAATGGAATTTAAATATGCTTCAGTAATATAGGGCTATAACGACGAGTAAACTCAGTTTAGTAATGGAATCTGTCTATTTTGTTTTTCTTAGAAATGTGTCTCGACTAGTATGAAATTATTTTATATTCTTATATGTCAATGAAACAAATTATAATGTCTTATTTATGACTATTTGGATTGCATTTCAATTTTATGATTTATCACATGAGATGATATTCTGATCATTTATATGAAAGACAAGTTTTTTGAATTTTATGTTATTGTGAATACGATATGATTGATATTTCCTTTGTTTACCACTACTGAGCATTTGAGATCACCCAATCATGTGTTTCATTTCCATAGTTCATGGAGAAGGGTATTAAGTATGATATTTAAAAAAAGAAGTCTAGTTTTAATGAAATAAGAGGGGACAATATAGATGTTTTATGAACGAGTTGTTTGTGTTTCCCAATTTATAAAACACTAAACCTATATGGACATAGAGTGTTTTTTGTTATGTAATGTAATAAATATCCTTAAATGATGAATTAATTTATACATGTAATTTTCTATCCATTATAATATCATAATATGAAGATAATTTAATTTTTAATAGTTGATATTTTATAAATAATTATAATGTTATAATTCCAATATTGAGGGGTTTTTATTATGTGGTTTGAAAGTGAAATAGGTAATGAACTAGTTTCAGGTTATTTACCAAAATCGATAGACAATTTTATAATGATCATTAATTTATAGTTTATTAAAAAAGAATCATATTAATTAAATATATTAATATTACATATATAATATAGTTATAAAATATAATCTAAAATATCTAATTGAGGAAATTATGGAAAAAATATTTTAATTCATGGATGGTGTAGTCTGCACAACACACGTTACAAATTATAATTTTTATCAATGGAATAGTGGATGGTGATTAGTTATTTCTCCATCATTATAATAAACTACCTATATAATAATTATAATTATTCTTTCATTTTAATATTGTGATATAATATCTTTGGAAGAATAATAGAAAATAACGAAAATGAAAAAGAATGATTTGTTTAAGAACATATACATCCTTACATGGACAATTTCTTCTAAGAAATGGATTATCCCTTTGTTGGTCTGTCTTTTAGAAATAAAATAACTATATTAGTAAGATATGAGTTTCTAAAAGGTGTTTTTTCAAAGTGTGGAATGAATGTTTTGGTTTTTAGGTCAATGGGAAATGAGGATATGAGTTCAAAGGAGAAACATTTTCTAAAATATTCAATACTATTCAATAATGCAAAGCCCATATAAATAAATATTCCTCAAAAATTGATATGTAAGGTATTATTGGGAAGATATTTTCAATACATACCTTCAATATTAAAATATAAACACCCTTTAAATATGTTACACTTATTACCTCTATTGTTACACACTATTATTATTTTAGTTTTAACCATAATAACTTGTTTTTAACATGGAAATTTATCCATGAATCATAAATATATATCATTATTAGATAACATGGACACCCCGATTCAAAATATGAAATCCATTTTATAAAAAAGAAATACTATGACAATGAAAAATGAATTTTATCTAAAACTCAAAAAAATTGTTACCTGCAAAATTTTATTCTTAAGAAGAAATACATTTGATTATAATAAAATTATTATTGATACTGATTTTTATTAATTAAAAGTTATAATTATTATTCAAATTATATTTATTTAAAAATAAATAATATATAACATAAAGGCATAATTTTCTAATTATTCAAAAAAATATACTTTAAAATTTTTTTTCTTTATGATGCTACGTAAACTCTCAAAATGAGGAGAATGAGTTGATAAATTCAACGTAATATGATAAACTGATTTATTTTAGCAATATAATATATAATATAACAATTAAATTTTCAAAAACATTCATTTTATACAAGATTTAAAATAATTTATTCATATTAATTAAATTAATAAAATAAGTATTTTAACTATTCACATATTAATTAATTATTTTATAAAAATAAAAAATATTACTCTAAAGATTAAATGACTATAATAAATCTTAAATTGGTATTAATTTTTTCTCATTCACATCCCTATATTAAATAACATAATATATAATTAAATCAAAAATATCATGGGAGACATCCTTTTATAATAAATAGTTGTTTATTTCATATTAACTATTCTATTATAATTATTTTCAATCATAAATATATCCAACATGAATGATATCCAATAAATAAAAAAATCAGTCATAATATTTTTATAGTGTCAAAGATGTTCTAGTTATATTGACATTCAAAATGAATTATGTTTTTGTTTTGTTATATAAATATAATTATTTATTTGTTAAATATATATACTTTTATTAGTATATTATATACATTATAAAATTAAGGCTATATTATTGTGGTCAATATATTTTCTTTATTTTGGTTTTTGTGGGTATTATTTCCTCAAAGAAGATAATTAATTATGTATTATAAACTCCTGATCATACACTATAACCACCTAAAAGTAATTGATTTTATAAAATATTATTACCTGGAAAAATAAAATTTATTGTAATTTTATATCATCACATCCTTAGGTTATCATATAGAATCATCAAACATATTATTTCTCCATAGAACATTGACCATGATGGTGGTCTTGTTCTGCATGACTATATATCTTTAATAAACCATTTCCACTAGTAATTCCTCATTTGAGTGATCATTTTCATTTGAACATGTTTTGATATTTTAACTTGTGATGGTTTTGGTATGTATATTCTAAAAAGTGATGCATGGAATATGCCATGTTCTTGAGAGAGTTATGGATGTATCCCATACAATGCCACATATTGATAAGTATAAATTCAATATTAGTAAAAAAATAATTGTTTACAAACTCTACTAGGGGAAGGTGTCGATCCCATAATCATTGGAAATCCATTGTACAAGATATCAATAAATCAAATAGATTATGAATTATCCTATCTGACTGACCATATCTATGAAGATGATATATAGTACTAAATATCTACTCTATATCGAAAAATTTCTAAAGACTTCCCTATAATCTCATCGTAAACCACTGATCCTAATTATATATAATGGATACATGGACGAAATTTATCCTTAACACTTCTCGTATTTTTAATAATAAATAGTTGATCAGGGGATAAATTATCTTTAATTTCAATAAAATTATCTTAATTTGTATTGTGATCAACTATATATCAAATAACCTTATGGACATTAGATGATTTTGGGAGTCTGATGATGAAGACTATGGTGATGTTTTCCAATTGTAATAACGGTATGGGTTATGGTTTCAATGTCCACATATACATTTTCATTTATCAATTACTTACTGGAATACGAGGAACTCATATATATATATATATATATCTCGGTACTATCCCTTAAAAAGTTTTACATGATATATCATTATAAAATTTGGCTTCTTGGATGGATAGAGAAGGATGTGATCTAAGAGACATTCAGAATATACTTCTTTAAATATTTCATTGATGGGAAACACATCTAGTTTCCAAGGCATATAACTTCATATTGTTCAATGATTGTCTTTATATTATTTTAAACCATTTTCTCTAGATCTACATTACCATTCTTGGATTCAATGGAATTCTTATAAATGGGATCATGAGTAGTCAGTTATTAAAGATATGATTTGTCTCCCCCAATAATTAATTAAACATTTTTACTATGAAAATCCATATGTGTTGGGTCTTTTTCAATATTTATCATAGTTAAATTAGATTTTTTTTTTCATTCTCATATAATAACCAACCATTTCTTCCTTCCCTGGGTGGTCATTGTTATTTAGAAGTAATAAAAATTTCCCAAATACTAAAATATTATTTGATACATTTTCCATTTCATCCATGTTAATATATATTTCAGGATCATTTGATCCATATTTATATCCCACTTTCTTCATAGAATTAATTTTTCCAAATCTACAATACAATTATCATATATTCGAGCGCTAAATCATGTGTTAGGTAATTTTACTACTGTGTCACTTATTTATGTAAACCATAATAAATCACCTTATAAATTTTAATGATAACACAAAACATAATCTTTGCTAATGCATCAGTATATATTACAAAACCTTCCCAAATACCGGGTAATTAAGGTATATGAGTATCGACCAATCTCTTATTTGGTTTTAAAAAATATTCTTTCCATTCCTCTATAAAAATAAACCTTACTCTTTTACATGTCAAATTGGTTAGTTGATTTGGTATCCATTTGAAATTTCATATAATGAAATAATAAACCCTAACAAGTCAATAAATGTACCGATCATTGATATAATGGAACGTCTAGTACATTTCTCGAAAACATCCACCATCAATGGATTTACTGATACTCCATTTCTTGTGATTATATGGCCCATGAATGATGACATGTTTATCATGAGTTCATATTTTCTAAATTTTAAAAATAAAATCTCTTTTATCATATTCATGAACCTATTTTTTAAATATTTTCATGCCCTTTTAACTCTTTGAATATATAATAATATCAACTATAAATATTACCAAAAATAGGGAAATATAGTCACTAATGAATCAAATCACTATATCAATGGAGAAAATAATAGAATGAGTAAGTCCAAATGACATCCCTATAAACTCATAATGTCCATATATTATATGAAAATTTATCTTAGTTATGTTGTAATAACATGTATCTTCATTTCAAGAATGCATATTTATTTTGTATTGTTTTTAGGGAAATGATGAATTTTAAAATATTATAAGTACATGTTTTGTAATATTGAGTACACACCGTGTACCATATTTCTATATGTAGTCGTGTACTGGGCATATAAAGACCAAGTACATGACTATATAGGTGAACTGGCAGACTACCTAATGTGGGAGAAAATTGATAATAGTACATAGCGTGTACATTAAATGAACATGCCATTTAGATTTATTTTAAACTGATCCATTGGTGAGGGATCCCATCTTATATATAAAAACCTCAACCTCACCCCCCCCCCTCAGTTCGTATAAGAGAGTGAAACATGTCAAAATAACATCACGATCCTCCCACTTCTTTGTACGATATCTAATTGTGACAGCACTAGGTGTGTTGGATTCCCACCGGTGAGCTCTCTCTTCCTTAAAAGACTCACTTCCTAATTTCTCCTCTCTTATGATTTATCGAGAGCTGATCATTTTTACACATTTTTTAGATCTACATCATTTATTGAATATTCTAGGGCTGATGATTGAGAGTGATTATTGTATAGCCTCAACGTCGGTGGTTTGCGCCTTTTTTTGTTATCTTTGTATTTTATATGCATAAAGTGATAAAGGCCCATGTTGGGATATTGGATGTTCTTGGAATATTACACTGTTTAATAGCTGATATTGTTTTATTGAGAATGGTGCAATTGATTATACATAAGGTTTTATACCTTGTTATGGTGAACCCCATTAGTGTGTTCCCTTGATTAATTGTTTCTGGTTGTTTCTAGATTTATTTTTATTCATTCCATTCTTCCCATACCTTATGATGTTAGGATGAATATACTCATCATATGGTTATATGAGATGCATGTGTTTCACATTGTGAATGATTGACCAAGGGGAATTGACCATGATAGCTTCTGGGGGTTATGTCATTTATGTATAATTATTGTTATATTGACGAAGAGTTATTGAATGTAAGAGACATCTAGAGTTCATAGACAAGAGTGGTTATACTGAGAGATCTACCCAAAGTTTCTTTATTAAATAAATATTAGACCATAGGTCATTGACCATGATAGATGTCACGAGTTATTATAATTTAATTTTTCAACCAAAACATAGGTGCATTGATTAGTAGAGCTACCTAGGTGGTCGTTTTTAAATGATTAGTGTTATGTGAGACCAGAATGGGGTTAGACAACGTGTTATTTTCCAGAGGGTCATAATTTTTTGTTTTGAGGATTTTTTGAACCAAAGGGGTCAGACTGTTCAGAAATTCCCATAGGGTAACATTTAAAGGAATGAATTATTGGGATGAGCATGCCAAGCCAATGCACAAGATTGGAATCAGTCTTACATTACTGTTCATATGGTATATTGAGACATCTTTTTGTTATATAATACATGTGGATACAGATCTTAGGCTAAATTCCAAGATTCATTATTAAATGGAAAAATAATTAATAAATTTATGATAATGTATTTGGAATATGTGGGATTGTTTACTTTGAGTACTTCCTAGTTCATTGCTCTATTTTTCATATTTTTTATTATATATATTCATTGATAGTTTGGTACATATCATTTGGTGGTTTCCTACTAGGATTCGCCTCACACCCTGTTTTGGTCATGCTTCTAGACCCAAACAGATTATATGGTTGCAGGTATATATAAGGGAACGAACCCTTCATCATCATGTCTATGTTTATTGATGGAGTTAGAGAGCATGAGACAAAGCTAAGGATTGCGATGTTGTTGGACTTTACTTCATTTTTTTTCTTGGGTTTTAGTATTGTATTTCCATTATTGTGACTTTTTTGGTTAATTTCCTAGAGACATGTGACATGCGTCATTTATGTGGGATCATGTTATTATATTACTATCATCCTTCCATTGTGGAGTTTTGTCGTTTGATATTACTGCTTTAGATACTATTTATTATTTTTTATTTTGTGGTGTTTACTCTTCCAATGTGGGTATAGTTTCCCCATTTTATTACTTTATCCCTCATTTCAAGTTGGAAGCCTCTAGCATTTGGGGAAAATTTCTCAATGTTATGTGACAAACTAGGTTCGGTGCACCTTTGTGAGGGACCTGAAACCAGGACGTTACAATGTGGTATCACATGAGTTTATTTTATGCCTTTTTTTTACTATTTGGTGCCTATATGTAGGGATTGGAAGGAATATGTAGTTGATAATTGGTTGTTCCCAGGTGTATCTTACCCAGGTATAGGGAAACGTCAATTTACCTCAATTATTGAAATTTTTCTTGTTTTTCAATTATTAGAGTTGATTTGATTTTAGTGTTCGATGATTCACATGTATTTTTCTATTATCATTGATAATATTGTGGTTCTATTTCTATTCAACCCAATGATATGAGGGTATTCTATCTCATGCATCATATATTCACTTGTTATAGATATCATGTCATGCAATCTTGTAAGGAAATTTACTATGCATTACTTATTTCATGACGTTGTGATAGATGTTGTCCTAGATATGAATATTTTTGTGATAGATGTCGTGATAGAATACCTTCTATTTTTATGGGATATTGGATATGAAATGTTTCATTTGGATGGATACCCATCTTTGGTCCTTGTGGTGTTATGAGACCTCTTGGATAAGAATTTGGTGGATCATTTTTGGAATTTAGTTGAATTGTTTCAAGTTATTATGTGAAAATGGAAGGAAAAATTTGATTTCCTGTGAGTATGGGCTCCCAAGGTTTGTAATTTTTCATGACAAGGAAAAAGAATTATGTTTTTAAGGGTTCTAGAGAAGTTTAAGAGGCTTACTATCCAGAAATGCAAACAACACGACATGTGGTGTTATGAACACATGCCATGTGTTAATATGTTCTCGAAGAAAATAATTTATTTATTACACTTCTTGGACCATATGTACAAGCCACGATGTCTTTAACCATGTTACTAACTATGTTCATAGAGACACGGGGTTGATTAATGATTGTAGAACACATTGTTTAATGGGAGTATATGTTTTTTCATAAAGACCGTGTGTCTATTCGTGTGACTAATGAAATGTATGGATGATACCTGGGTTGTAAACACCATGCCTCGTTTATGCATGTTGTATAGATTAGACTGTGTGGATGGCTGTGCTACTAACGACTTGGGTGGTTAGATCATAAGTTGTACATACTGTATCTAGGGTGAACACGTCGTGTAGTGTCACCCAGGACAAAACTGTGTTCTATTATCTGTGTAGAAGAACATTGGAATGGGTGAAAATTTAAGTACATGACTTTTCATCAGTGGAACATGCCATGTGTACTGATGTAAGGAATCTTGGTTTGGAGGAGGTACACTCTCTTGTTAAGTATTGAAGGGAACATGTTGTGTCATTATTATACATTCCATGTAACCCCTTTTTATAAAACACAAATTCATTACTTATCCTATTCCATTCTTGAACTTCTGTGTTTTAGTCCTCGATAATCTGTTACTAAGGACTAAACATGACCATGCAGAGTCATGATGACAAAACATCCTCTGGTTGTACACCAGATACAGGGCAACGATCAGACAATAGAAATGGTAGATCATGGACTACCCGTAGATCCTCTGGTAGTGGTTTTCGTAGAACCAACTATTATACCAGATGATGGTTATGATGCATAGTTTCATGATTGATTTTTAAGGATGATACATACTTTTCAGGGAGCACTATATCCTACCCCGTCTATGGTAGAGCTCATGTGGTTGTTCTTATAGTAATATCCTACCAATTTTTGAAGGGATGAATGACCATAGGCTGGATAGTCATGGTTGGTGGCCATTCTTGCCATCTTTTAGCATCTAAAGATGCCTCCAGTGAGGAAAGTGAAGCATATTCTGTACATTCTAGGTGATTCTTCCAGGAGAGGGTGGGATGTTATCTTGTAGGCAGTATGTCATCAACATATGGCTTGGGAAGAGTTTCATAGGACCTTCTATGATTACTTATTCTCAAGACACTGAGGGATGATCGAGACCGAGTATTCATGCATTTGGAGTCGGGTGCTATTTCAGTGGTGGATTACTCATCCCATTTTATAAAGCATCAACGCTTTTCACCTGTGCTGGGAGGAAAAAAGTTATCATTTTCTAGGAAGTTTGAGAATGGTCTCAGATACGATATCTGATTGCAAGTGAATGTTTTCAGTCTAACTTCGATGACAGCTTGAGTGAACAATACACTAATTACCCAGCACAATCTGAGGGAGTTGGGAGCTATGAGCCAGTGTTGTTTATCATCCAAGGCTGGTACTCTTTTGACAGATAGCAAGAACCACTATAGGGAGCTTTCACGTGATAAATCTTCATGTAGCTAGGTTGTATGCCACTAGTGAGGGGAGAGTAGGCATACAAGACCACATTTCCCAAAGGACCGAATATAGTGCTGATATTATAGATAGATGGGCCATCTTCATGGGTTTTTGTGAGTTTTTCATACCAGAAGCAGGTGATATGGGTTTTTCTATGACTCCATTTTCAAGAGTAGGACAACCAGTTTTTCAACAGTCATGAAACTGGAGTTTGTCAGTCCATTTAGGTCGAGGATGTGGTCATGACTGTTGTAGTCACGCTATTGGATCTCAGCGACAGTAGGGGGTCGTCTCTATGTTGTTTGGTAGGGTCTCATGGTAGTCATATTGGACATACATTTGTAGTGGAGCATACCAATCATGAAGAGGATCTCAAACCCTATATGGATAGAGGTATGAATCTAGTTGCCTCAGTTTTAGCTTCTTATCTTATTGATATTGGGGCATCAAATATTTTTTTATTTGTTTCTATTGTGGAGTGACTTAATCTATTTATATTTACATATAAAGATATTATGATGCTAGACACTCTTTTGGGGAATATAACTACTTTTTAACGTTAGTGGAAGGAGTTCCATCTTGAGGGTGGTGGGTTTCACTTCTTATGGGAGCTCTATGTCATTGAAATGACAAGATTCGATGTCATTCTTAGAATGGACGAGTTAGTTACTTTTAAAGCCTTTGATGACCGCTATCACCACAGGGTTTGTTTCATAACACAAGAGGGTGGGTATTTTCTACACAAGGGCGAATTAGATCTCCATGTGAGCAAAGAGGGACCCTAGGATCATGGGTTGGGAGGAATTAAAGCCCCGATTATTGGTTTATATCTGTATGACCAAAAGATTTCACAGATGGACTTTCCTATAGTGGTGGATCATTTCAGAGATCTATCTTTATATGAGTTTTTAGTTTTCCCAACAGAGAATGAGGTACACTATTTCGTATACATTATGTCTGGAGTGGCACCAGCATTCGTTAATCCTTATAGGATGGATACAAAAGAGTTACAGGAGCTTAAGAACCAGCTATAGGAGTTTTAGGGAAATGTTTTTATCAGACCCACTACTTCCCCAAAGGGGTTCGCCTATCATTTTTTAAAATAAGGCAGACTGTACCGTCACACTTTTTTTGGATTATCGGAAGCTGAACCAGTTGACTGTCAAGAACTGATATCCTTTACCTATGAATGATGATCTCTTTGATATACTTGAAGGACATCAAATGTTCTCTAAGATTTACATGTGGTCCTGTTATCATCAATTGCATGTCAGACCATCAGATAGACCTCTTATTGAATTTCGGAGCAAGTATAGTCAATACGAGTATATGGTTAGGGATTTTGGTCACACAAATATGCCGATAGTTTTAATGGAACTAATGAACCTAGTTTTCCTTCCATACTTGGATTATTTTGTGGTAGTCTTAATGTATGATATCTTTGTGTACTTTCACACTCAAAAAAATGATTCCAACCATCTTGAGATCATATTAAGTACTCTGAGAGAGCATCAGTTATATACCAAGCTCTCAAAATGCCACCTTGGGATAGACCAAATTCTCTTTGGGGGACATGTTATATTATATAAGAGTATCAGTAGACCCAGAGAATGTGGGATCAGTATGTTTCTAAGATCATAAAAATAACAACTTTTATGTATGGATTTTTCATGGGATGGACAGGTAGTACAAGAGATTTATTTGGGAATTTTCATGATTAGTAGGGCTACTGACATGCCTGACTATGAACGGAGAAATATACTTGGTGAATGATTCCTATGATTCATCCATTAAAGAGATAAAAGGGATATTGACTTCATCACCAACACTAAGTTTTCCAGAGCCAGGAAAGAGTTACAATGTTTATTATGATGCCACATGTATCAGTTTGGGAGTAGTGCCTATGTGGTGTTAAGCAGTCATTTCATATATGTCTCTTTTGTTGAGTCCACATGAGAAGAATTACCTAACTCACAATCTTTTGGTAGCTATAGATGTTCATGATTTACATTGTTGGAGACAATATATTTTGGGAGATCATTTTATAGTATACATTGAACAAAAAAATCTCAAGTATATTTCTACACAACGTGATCATAATTATAGATCATGAAGGTAGGTTGAGTACCTTCTATCATTTGACTTTGAGATAGCCTACACAGATGGTAATGGAAATGAAATGGTTGATGCGTTTAGGAGGATTCATGTACAGGTGGTTAAAGAGGCCAGTAGTGAGTGGTAGGTTACTGATCTATTCTCTCAGATGATTTTGTTGTTTCATGACAGACAATGGTACACTTTTATTTCTTATATAGTTGATACATCTAGTCCGCATGATAGAGTTTGAGATAGACAGCTTTTAAATTATGAAGTCTTTGTTATACAAGAGAGTTTTTCAGGAGAGGACCCTACTCATGGGTGAACCATGGGTGATTATAAGATCATGCATTCTCATGGACGCTTATGGGGGTCAGAAGACTTATATGGGCTGCTATTGTGACATATCTATTACTCAGTTTGGGTAGTTCATCCAGATGCAACCAAGATGTATCGAGATCTACAATGATAGCATTATTGACCAGGTATATAGAGGGATGTAGTTGGATTTTTCATGATATGTTCTACTTGTGGGTAGGTGGCCGTGTAGAATCAATGACTAGTAGCTCTTTTATAGTAGTTACCCATTCTCAAGTGGATGTGGAATTATGTTTTTATAGATTTTGGTACATGTTTTCCATGGTTTCCGTGATGAAATTATAGAGTTTGGGTTGTTGTTGACAGACTCACAAAGGCTGCACATTTCATTTCGATCAAGTAATCCTTCAATGTTGATGAGCATAAAATACTGTACATAAGAGATATTCTCCATTATAATGGGCTTCCTCACTCTATCACGTATGATAGGGAATAGGGATTTACTTCTACTATCTAGCATGTTCTGTAGAGGGATTCAGGTAGATTAGTACTTCTGAGTACATCATACCATCCCCACACGAAAGGCCATTCTGAGAAAATGATTTAGGTTTTTGAGGACATGATACAAGCATGCTTCCCAGATTTAGAGGGTTCCTGGGAGAGACACAAATACCATGAGCACTTTTCCTACAATAATAGTTTTTAGGTGAGGATTTAGATCACACCTTATGAATATTTTTATGGTATTCCATACCGATCTCCCATATGTTGGTTGGAGGTATGAGATGCTACTTTGTTGGGACCTCAACTTATCCAGGAGACAATGTAGTAGGTAGAGTATATTTGGAAGAGGATGAAAAATGCATAGTCATGGTAGAAATCTTATACTGATCTATGGATATGGCCTCTAGATTTTAGGTTGGAGATCATGTTTTCTTATATGTTACACTGAGGATGGGAAACATGAGGATTAAGAGATCGGGGAAGATTTCACTGAGATATGTCGGGTCGCTTGAGGTTTTAGAGATAGTTGGGTTGGTTTCATATTGTTTTCTATTACCTCAGATGTATTGGGCTATGCATGGTGTCTTTCATGTTTCTCATCTATTGTGTAACTTTTCATACTTTCTTATGTTTTTTAACCTATGGATGTTGACTTGGAGGATGATGCTTCCATCGAGGATCACCCTACACAGATTTTGGATCAGAGCAAGATGATTCACCATGAATGGTATGTTCCTATGGTATGGGTGAAAATGTATAATGGGTGAGAACATGTTGTGACATGGGAGGAGGAGGCCAATGTACGATCACAATGTCTACTATTTCTAAATCCTCTTCTTCACAACCCTTACAAGGTATATTCAGTGATGATTTTCTTTAAAAGAGGGTGTTTGTAAGGACTAGGATCATTTTTATAGGTATGGATCATTATTTATGGTTTTTTATAAAAAAGAATGAATTTAAAAATTATCTAAGTACACTCAATGTACACTGTAGTTACATGTAGTTGTGTACGGTTTGTGTAATGACTGAGTACATGGTCATGTATGTGACCTAGAGGACTGCCTAAAGCAGGATCTATTCGAGGCAAGTAAATGGTATGTAAATTAAATGAACTAACAACGTACTTTTATTTTTAATTGACCAATTGGATCGGGGTCACATAATATGTCCAATAACATCTTCTTTTCCCCTCGTTTTGTATAAGAGAGCGATGCACTGTCAGATAACTACAAGCTCATCCAGATTCATTGTCTGAGCTGCGATTGAGATGTCGTTGAGTGCATTAGATTTCCATTGTTGATATATTTCTTCCCCAAGAGCCTCTCTTCCTAATTTATCCTCTCTCATGAGTTATCTATGGACTATGCTTTACCGTTTTTGTAGATCTACACTGTTCTTGGCCGATTTGTGGGGTGACATTCGATAGTGTTCATCGTACAACATCTAGGTAGGTGGTTTGTGTATTTCATCGACTTTATTTGGAATATATATGCATAAAGTACCAAATACCCTTGTTGTGGTATTATGTGTTATTGGAATTTCACCTAGTCTAATACAATCTATGGTTTGTTTGACTGAGAAAGGGGAAATTTATTATGCATAGGGTATATACCTATTTATTGGACACCCCATTTGTGCATTACCTTGATTAATTATTTTTGGACATTTGGTTCAGATTTCCTTTCAGGATTACCTTGAATTCTATTCTTTGTGTGATTAGGATAAATATAATAATTATATTTTTATATGAGATGCACATGTTTCACTATGGGAATGTTTTTTCAAGGGGAATTGACTATGAGATACTCACACTGTTGGGTGATTTATGTATAATTGTTATTATGTTGACCTAGAGGTTTTCTCTGTGGGATCTGTTCGGGGTTCATAGACTAGAGGGGTGAGACCATGATAGCTACCCATAGGGTTGTTATTAATTTAATGTTAGACCATAGGTCATTGAATGTGAGAGCTATCAGGGGGTCATTATAATTTATTATTGCTATTTAGACTAAGGGGTTATTGACTACGGGAGCTACCAAGGTGGTAGTTTTAATGATTATTGTTAGGTGTGGAGAAAAATGTTTTAGATAGTGTGAGCTTTACCAAAGGGTTATAATATATTGATTTGATGATATGTTAAACTAGAGGGGTCATACTCTGAGAAAATTCCTAGAGGGTTGTATTTAAATGATTGAATGACTTTGATGAGCCTGCTAAGTCAAATAACAAGCTAGGACACTACCGTATTTGAATTTTTTAGTGGTCTTTTTTGATGTCTTTTTGTTATATTGAACAAGAGAATACAAATATAAGGATAGATTCTAGGATTCATTATCCTTTGGATGAATAATTAATAAATGAAAAATAATGTATTATGAAACTATTGGACTATTTACATTGAGTACTTCTTAGTTTATTGCTTCATTTTTTATATTGCATGATATATATATTTACTGAATGTCTCGCATATATCTTTTAGTGGTTTCCTACTGGGATAAATCTCAAACCCTGTTTGGGTTATGATTTTGTACCTAAACAAATTATATGGTTACAGGTATAGATAAGGTCAAGTGCCCTTCAACATTAGGTACATGAATGGTGATGGAGCTATAGATCATGGGACTACGATGAGGCTTGTGATGGTGTTGGAGTTTACTGCTTTTATATAATTTTGTTTTTGTATTCCAGGTTTGTGACATGATTGGAATCTTTCCTAGAACTTGTGATATGCATCATTTATATGCTCTCCATTTGTTATATAACTATCAGACTTTTGTTGACTAATTTTGTTGTTTAGTGTTATTGCTTCTGCTACATTTTACTATTTATTATTCCAAAGTGTGTAATCTATCAACGAGAGCATATTTTCCCAACTTTCTTACATTATCCCTCACATCATGTCGGCAACCTCTAGAATTTGGGGAAATTAGCTCTAGGTTATGGGAACAACTGGGTTTGGGTCTCCATTGGGCATCACATGGAACTGTGATGTTAAATATGTCCTCATGTTTGGCCCTTAATTAATGTTTTCTAGATAAAATTTAAAATTTCAAGATGTATTGATCTCCTCACAGTTGATCAAATAGATACTTCATATGGTGTAGGTGATACTTATTTTTATCATTATTTTACTAAGCTGATAATAATAAATCAAAATTCACATTGATCCATCATTCTTTATTAAAAATAGGACTAGGTCACCCCTTGATGAAGCAATGGGGTGAATAAACCACTTGAAAAATTATATTTTCGTTTATTCTATAACTACTCTTATTCATTGGGATCCTATAATTACTCTTTAAGACTCTAAAGGATCCAGGTTTGATTATAACCCCACTATTCAAGGAATAATACTTTTTTCATTTATAAAGACATATCTATACTATCATATAATTGTTGAGTTATTAATTTTTAATTCCTCCAAAATCATTTAATCTAAGAGTCACTAGTTGTAGGTATCGTAACCCTTAATATATAATTTTATTCTATCAGGACATTATAATAATCATTTATAAGTTATATATGAATATCCATGTTTTAATAGAAGATATCCTTGATTGTTTACCTAACTTAATGAAATAAACATTCACTCAATCCCTTCATATTACTTCTTATTGATAACTTCATTAAAAAAAGAATACAACCTAGGATTTCCAATCCTAGTTTACAATAAGGTCCCTTTAACATTTCACATGAATGATGGAAAAGAAATAATAAACTAACTCTTTTTTTAGTTTTTTAACAGAAGAGGCATATGTGGAAAAGCAATATCCACTTTTAGAACCCATACATTAAGGTATTATTTGAATATCTACATTATACATACATTACAAAAATATCGGAATCTTATCCCTTTCATAGGCTCACCCAATGGTCTTTTCCTTAGAAATTTCCCTAATTTTAACAAATCTAATATCAAAAAACAAGTAATAAATTATCTAAAAAAATTAAATCCTCATATGATAATAATTATAGATACTCAAATGAAACAAAACATTAATAATATATTTATCTCATTATTTTAATAATTCATCCCAAAGTAGTTGAACAATCGAAAAACAAATAGTTTTTTGTCTCTGAAATTAAATATATAAATATATTATTTTATAATAATTCCACAAAATATTCCTTAATTTTTATCTGTTAAAGAAATTTATAGAAATAACACATGATGTAGTAATCTTTATAATTAGGGGATTTGGAAAATAGTTACAGGTTGATCTTATTATCTAAGAAAGTGAAACGAAATACAATAAAGTGTTAAACCATAATCATAAGGATAAATAGTGGAAACATTAATATAAAAACAATTGAGCACGAATTTATATATTTTAATCCAAGAACATTACAAGTACATATATATATATATGATTATAAAATATCTCTAATAAAATATATAAGCTAAAACATATAACATGTGAACATGATACATGTTGTGGAATAATTGAATTGGAATACTCATAAAAGAATCAGAATATTTAGAAATAAAATTAATCATAAATCCTATAATTGCATAATAAAAAAATCAATGTGTTTCATATCATGATAAACATAAAAATATGGATGAACCATAATCATAAAAAATGTCTGTGTGATATTAATTATGCAAATTCTTATGCGAACCAACCGAGTATATTCATGCCTGAAAATGTGAGAAACCCCATATTTTTCAAACCTATATGAACTAACACATTAATTATATGACTTACTATATATGTATATACTATCTTACATCAATTAATTGGTTGATGTTATAGTACCCCACCAATTATCATCCATACATTTTAGTTCCACATAAAAATAATCATCATCATACCTTAAATATTTGATGTGGAACACAGTGGTTTATTGAACATATCTCATAATAAAAACATAAAAAATAATAAGGTATAAAAAAATAATTATCATTAAGAATTCATAATGTTATAAAATATAAAACATCTCTTCATGATAGAAAAATTATTTTGAGGTAAATAATCACAAAATAGGAAAGGTTTTTTTTGAAAAATTTTATAATCATCACTTTAAAAGTCATAGATAGGAGTACCTTTCCAAAAATTCCAAATCAAATTTACAAGATATATAAAAAATTAATATGATTAAATTTATTTGTTTTTTATATCAAATTTCTCCAAAAATAATGATGAAAATCATTCAAAATGGGATTTCTTGTCTAATATATGTTCAATAATTAAATTTACAAATCAAATAAAGGGTTTTGATTTAACGAGAACTATATCATTACTAATTATTTACATGGAGTGCATTAACCTCATGTTTAAAAAACATTAAAAACATTATTTATTTTTTTATAAAAATATTCTTAAATAGATCCATCTATTCAATATATTAATTAATATTCCCTATATGTAATAATTTTTTGGTAATATCTATTCAACATGAGGAGTCTCTAAATATATCTGTTTTGAAATAGGTTCGTAAATGTGGTGTCGATATTCCATTTTATCCCGAGGATAGTAATTTAAATGTAATTAATTTTTGTTTAATTTATTTTTTATACATAATTGTAATGTTTTAATTCTATTACAATGTATGTCTAGTCGTGTGTTGTAAAAATCAAAATGATAAGTCACTATTTTCAGGTTATTACCAATATTGATCGATTACCTTATAATGATCGTTGTATTTCTTGTTTTAAAAAACGATCCATTTTAATTAAATAGATTAATTATAAATATCATATATACTTTTAAAATATAAATTAAAATAATCAATTTTATTGAGTGATGGTAAAAAAACACATTTATTAGTGAAGGCGGAAGTCCACGCAACACAAAAGTCTTGTTTTATTTTTTTTATTGAAGTGGTGAGAGTGAATAATTGTTAAATCAAAATTATAATAACCAACCACATATTAATGATTATTATGTTTTCATTTTTATATATTTAAATGAATATTGATGATGAATGATGCATATAATGAAATCAAAAATGAAAGGGAGTTTTAGGAATTTATACACAACTTGTTGGATTATCACCTTCACAAAGGGGATTAAACCATCATGGGTTGGAATTTTTAGAATAAAAAACCTCATAAAGGTATATAATAGTTTACATAATATGATTTTCTTGAGTATAGGATGAAATTTTTTTAGTTTTAGAGTGAGGGAAATTGGGGAGATTATTTCCCCTTTTATTTGAAAAATTCAGTGCATATTGTTTAAATAAACAAACTACTCAATAATGTGAAGTCACTATAAATCTATGTTACTAAATAATTAATTATTTTTTTATGAAATATATGGTGTGTATAAAAATCCATAATTAAAAAGGAATCATGTTTTAATAATGTAATTTCCATTACTGCTGATGTTATTCACTTTTACCTTTTTAGATTTAAAGATGATAACAATATTTTTAAAAATTTCAATTATCCTTTATAACTATATAATAATGAGACCTATTATATAATCTATACATAATTATTTAAATTTTAAAATAACATTTTCAAATAGAAAACATTTTTTTGAAAATTTAATTTAAAAACAAAAAAGAATCTCCTTTTAAAATTGTTTAATTTTAATTAATATGATTTCTTAGTATGGATTAAGTTTCGATAAAATTGATATAAATTAACTAAAACTAAAAAAAATTGTACAAATAATATTTATTTAATAGTAAATTAAATTAAAAAATATTATTTCATCAGTTTATACTTAATTAAAAAAGATATAAAATATATAGTTTTCAATAAAACACAACCCGAATTTTAAAAAAACATGATCATGAAATTTAAAAAGAATTACCATAAATTAAAATAAAGAAATTAATATTAAAACAATTTAATAAAGTTTCATTTATTTATATACAAATTTAATTAAATAAAAGTTGTGACATTAATATAATAAATATTTTCACTATTCAACTAACGATTAATTATTTCCTCAACATCCCAAATATCATCTTCATATAATATGTCAAAGCTAATTATGAAATTGATTTTAATTTTTTCAAACCCGCATAGTGAATTTTATAAACATTACATTAAAATGAAATCATAAAATATCTTTAAAATGATTGTTATAAGATATCATTTTTTTCATATAAGCAATTATTTTAAATAAGTGTTAATCCTAATTATATCAAACATTCAAAATATAACTTTTATCTAATCATTTTTATGAGAAATTAAATATTTTAATTCATTCATATATTTAATTTTTTTTCGATATTTACATTGAATTTTAATTTTTTTTATATAAATATTTATATCCATATATATTTCATTATATTGTTAATAATGTATAAAACATATAATTTTAATTATATCTTACAATATACTTTATTATTTTGGATTTGGTTTTGCATGTATAACATGTCATCGAATCCAATATTTCATTAAGGGGAAAAACTATATCTGTTAAAAATCATATTTTCAATGTTGAATTTATCCCTAAATATTTAAGATAAATATCCATCATGTATATGTATTATATATCATTCCAAGGATGTTTTTACCATGGTAGGTTCTTGTTTTTCCATGTAGTGAAAAAATAAGTTGATTTGGAATATAAAAAGTGACTTCTAGACCTTCTCAATTTCATTGTGTTTTATAAAAAAATAAATCTATAACCAAAATAATATAAAATATAAGAATTTTCTCCCTAAAAATAATATCATTTTCATTTCTCAATGTCTATCCTTTCTATAGCTGTAGAATATAACAATTCATTTGAAAAAATATTATAAGTTTATTCCCGCCTAATTTTGGAATATATTTGGTAATAATTTATTTTCAACATTAGATTTACCTTTTGTGTTCTAATGATGCTTGATTTATCACTTCCTGTTTCTAAATCATTAAATATAATGGGAGTTCCTACCCTCCAATTATAACATTAGATTATATAATACTATTTCTTCATTGTTGGAAAAGTATCTTAAGGATAAATCCATTCAATGACTTGGTTATAAGATGATGAATAATTGTTCAATATTTCTCCCAAGGATTATTATTATGTCAAGATCATTCCTTAAAATCCAAATTAATTGTATATAGAAGGTATTATACGATTCATAATTATTCTTCTTAACTACAAAGTCTGTTGTAATCTTTTTATAATTATTTGAAGGAAATTATTTTTAGATAAAAATATCCTAAAATCCTCCCATTCCATGTAATTTATTTCTTCTTCTTTCCTTGTGTTCTTGAAATGATTCTATCATTAACTGGATTTTCCATCCAACTGACTTAATGTTATGAAATATATCTCATTTCACATGAATTGATGAATTGAAAATATATTTTTAAGCATATTGGTCAATTTTTTATTAACATGTTCTTAAAAAGTACCATAGAAGGACGGAGGATGTTTTCATAGAAAATACTCAATGGAAGGTGTCTTCCTCTTCAGTTTATATAGAAGTCGATCACTGATAACAAAATTTATCATCAATTGTGAGAGTTGAGTGTGAATAGTAGTAATATATTATATCCTAGATCTAAATCTATTTGGTTGGTATGATTTCACTTAATTACAAATCAATTATTTTTTGACATGACTTCTGGTTCTATCAAAAAAACATTAATAACATAAGTAATGAGAAATGATAAAAATTCAAAAATTTATAAGCATAATTTTTAGTATATATTTCCTAAATTATGGCATCATCTTATATATATATGAAACGTTATTTTCATCCCATATATTTTTTTGTTTAGCACAGTTTTTCATATATTCTATCCACATATTTATCATAAACAAATATCTAATAAAAATGTAAATTGATTATTACATAGGTGAAATAAGATAAGAATATATATATTAATCAATTTAGATTAATATTAAATAAATATCATATCTATTCACTAACAAGTACTGTAATGGCTTAGTGTATTTTGTGACTAGATACATAATTTTTTTTAAATAATCTTTAACAAACCCTCAATGTTCTTATTACTAGTACACGTATAGTCTAAAAAACATAGATCCTTCCATTAAATAATATGTAATGAAAACTTATAAACTATTGAGATTATATTTTTAGTAAGGTCAAACATGTTAAATATCAATCATAATGTAAATGGATTATCAAAAAAGTATGACCCCAAAATAATGTGATGATTCTCAAAGTAAAAATGTAATACAAGAATTCTTAGATCCTAGTGTTAAAAATCAATTCATATTAATAAAAGTTATTAATAAGTGTTTCAAAATTAATAATAATCATCCAAGAGTCAAACAATATGCCTCGTACATCACAAGTATAAGATGACATAATATAAATAAGATGTGTATTTTTAATAAATTAAATCGGAAATAGTGTGAACATAGAAACTGTAAATCAAATTGATACATCAAATTTTTGACATATCAGTTTTCAATCATGAAATATATTAATATTTAGAGATTAACATGAAAAAATAATATTCACATGTCAATATGTGAACATAGAAACCCAATAATTTCCACCATAAAATTTTTATGAATCACTAATGGAAATATTACTCATGTATAATAAATGTGAACATACTTTTTCCCAATGATGGAAATGCTTACCATCATCATCTCATGAGGCTTTTATATCACATTAATCTTTTAATTAAAGGGTTATAACAGACCCATCCGTCAAATGAGAATTATTCACTCATATGTAATCCACAATATCATGAACTCGATTTTCTTTTTTATGTGTTTATTTATATAAAAGAACACACGTTTCATGATTATTTTATCATTATATTAAATAAAAATTTAAAGAAAAATCGGTATAGTATCATTATACCATATTCATAGTGAACAATAATTAATTTTAATGGATGTTTTCATTGAATAAGATATGTTTAAAATATGATTAGAACATTTTTGGAGAAAACACACTATTCATTTTGAAATCTCATATATAATATCTAACAATTTATAGATTATCAGGGAATAATATTTAATTGAAAATAACCATGGAAACATAGAAAGAATTATTCGACGAATTTATTTATCATGGTGGTGGGAAAATTAAATCATGAGGTGTATAATAAGAAAATATTCCATTAAAAAAATTGGTAAAAAGTACCTCATTTAGAAAATGGAAAATGTATTATTTTAACAAAATAATTGAAAATAAAATATGGGTAATTTTTTTATATAATTATTTTAAAATATTCAAATATTTATTCAAATATATTAATTAAAATATTTAAAATATAGAAAACATATGTAGTCTATAGAGGAAATTATGTTGGGTTTTTATAAAAGTATTTTTATGTTAATTTTATATACCAAATATAGGAAAATAATTTGATGTTTGGAACCGAGGATTTTCATTGATGGAAGTAGTGTATATATTTTGTTTTATTTCAATACACTCTAGGTTTAAAAATTATATGGAAAAGTAATTTTCATGGAATTTTGATGGTCAATATGAATATTCTGTGGAAGTTATGTTTTAGGATCACCACATAAAAATACATAAAAGGAAACAGTGACACACATGATTTGTTTTTTTTGAAAAGAATATTATTTATATGAAACGGTGATTATCACATAATTAATAAGGTTTTGAAGAATCATATTTTCAAAAATTGATATCAGTATATTGTTTTGAACAAGTAGAGATTAGTGATATGCACATCCAAATATAGAAAATGACTGGAAGGCATGAAAATTCTAAGTACATCATAAAAATCATAATATCAAAATATGAAGTCAATTTAAGATTTTCACAAGTGGGGTTTGAGAACATCACATCAAAATATAGAAAAGGAAAATACATGCACAAAACGAAAATTGTGATAAAGGATCTTACATTCCATATATGATATCAAAATCTGGTTTGGATGAAAAGGAGAAGGTGTCCAAGGAACGCGCATGAATTTTAATCATGGTCTACCAGAACGATGGCACATGTATATTAAAATTATCTCTTATATAGAATAATTGGTACTTTTATCGTATATACAATATTTTTGTAGAAGAGATGCTTAAAATAAATATTGAGTGAAAATAATTCCATTGTTCTATAAAGACCAACTGAAACACATGGTATTATTGTATGAATGATAAGGGATTCCAAAAAGACATCATTCCGGGAAATCCCAACAGATTCACATAAGATTAGGTGTTTCGAAAAATTTAATGAGTTATGATACAATCATTTTTTGATTTCTTTATTTTTTTGAGCGATGATTTCATGTGAGTCAATTCCATACTAGAGTCCAGGTAGTGTCTCATTGTACTTAGGTAAAAATACATAAAATCCCTAATATAATTAAGTGATCTTATAGTCTTAAAACTATGTAATAAATATCCCAAATTAGTGATCTAGGGGGATTTGACATAATTGTTTTGATTGAGTCATTGTGTTATACCCAAAATCATATAAAGGTTGTGTTCGTAGAACACAGTGACATTTCTTAATCTTATGAATTCCACAATGAGGGATGACTATTGTATTTTGGTATGATGGAAAAACTATTGGTGTATTCTCATTAGACTATCCAATAGTGTTGAACTAAGATAAAGGATGTGTTTCCATTATTCTTGTGATTGTTTAATTTTTTCTAGATTATAACAAATAGGTTTAACATATTCCTTCCAATGTGGGTACAAGATCAGTCATTTTAAAAGAAAAAGTTGACACCGTGATTCACCCCTAAATTCTCAGAGTCTTTTGAAGTTCTACAATGCATACATGAAATTTAAAGTAATAACCATTGTATAAGAAAATATGTTGGTTTTAATGGATATTATCTATATAATTTCCCTCAATAGAAATTTAATATATCATATCTAAAAAATGATATTGTCACATAAACAATTACTTCAAGTATAATCATTCGTCATGTGTTATAAAATAGTGTATAATAAATAAATAATTTTTAAATATCTTCTTTAAAAATATATATTAATACATTACTTACTATTTAACATTCCATTATATTTTCTAATTATCTTTTTTATTAATAATTTTTTCCCTAAAAAGAAAATCTCAGTGAATAGTTGTTTGTTTTATTGTCTGTTTTTGTTAAATGGTTACATTACTAGAACATTATTCATATTTAAATAATTATAATGGTGATATGAATATTATATTTTTTTTCATTATATACAATTTTAAAACAATTCATAAAAAATGGTGATGAAAATTTAATTAAATCTACCCATGAATATGGTAAACTACGCGTACAGACATGTAATGTTTTCACATTACAATGGACATATTTGAAGAAAGGAAAATAAAAATTACCATATAGAACATAATTAATATATGATAAAAATACAAAATATTTATTATTTATATCCTTATTAACAACCTTTTAATGTGAAAAATAAAAAAGATTTATACTGTTTCTTAGAGGTGGTAGTCTACACATATGCATTACCAATGCTATTTTTTATAATGGTTAACAAGATAAGAAGGTAGAAAAACTATTATAATTTACTAAATAATTTTTTTTCATAAATATGATATTTTAACATTAATTATGTTATATAAAAAACAATTAATGATGGTTATGGAAAATGAATCATATCTTTACGTTGAGGTGGTAGTCCACATGTAAGCATTAGTGATACTTCTATTTCCTAGTTGAAGGAAAGAATGTAAAAATGGTTAAACCTTTAAAATAATAACATATAATTATGTTTATTATAATACATTCATTATTTAGGATTTATATAAAATATTTATTGAACGTATAATATGAATGAATCATGGAACATATTTATAGGAACACATATATATTCATTGAGAACCCTCCATTAAATGCCTTCATAATGACCCTTGGTCTTCTCTTCTAAGATGATTACGACCTATATGATATATATTGATATGTTTATATTATATTTGGTTAAGAGTTTGATGAAATAAATTTATCATATGTATAGAGGAGTGGGTTTTACTTTTATAAGTGATGGGTGTGGTACACTCATAATTATTATGAAATATTAAAATATAATAGTGTCACTCTTATGGGAAAGTGGATCCAATTTTGCTCAGTTTTTAGTATGTGATGATATGGTATCTAAATCCATTCATGAAATTGTGTATAGAATAAAATTTATATCATTTTAATCCTTCAAAATTTAATCAATACCCTCATTTAAACATTTTAACAGTTATTTTAGTAATAAAATTTTACCTCTGTTAGTATTCCTATTTTAAAAAAATTTAATTTTAATTTTATATAATAATAATTTTCCTTATTCAAAATATTAAATCCATTTCATAAAATTAAATATCTATATGTTGTGGAAATTCATTTTTAAAAAAGTGTGGTAATCCCAATAGAATTGTTTTTATAAAAGTTGAAATATCAACCCATAACATGAGTATATGTTAATTTATTTTAAGGTAAATACTAATTTATGAATGCTAAAATATTTTAGTAAATATAATATCAACAAATTTTACTAAAATCATTCAAAAATATATATTTATTTACATTTTTTGGATAATTAAGTGGTTTTCAAATAAAAAATTAGTTTAGGAAAACTTCCACATTATTACATTTAACTGATTTTATTTTAATTTATAACAAACCAAAAACAAAAAAATCATTTTATAAATATTTTAAAAAAATAATTTTTTATAATTTATAAAATCATATTAATACCCATTAATCTAACGATAAGGCTTTAACTACCACATTTAATAATAATAAATCAATAATATATCATGGTTCTTTTAATGTCGGTGTTCTATATAAATCAATCTATCAGTGAAATTAAATCTATATAAAAAGAAATATATACTAAAATTGTTAGGTTTTTCAATAATAACATCCAATTATAATGTAATAAGGAATATCTTGTGTAATCCCTACCATTAAAGTGGACAATGATGATGAACTTGTTAAAGGTACATTTAATCTCTACCCAATATTTGTTAATGTCTTATTTTATTTTGTTTCTTTTGATTATTTCATTTTTTTTAAATTTTATTCACCACATAAAATATTTTATATTTAATTATCTATGCAAATAAATTCCAGTTTGTGTAAAAATCACATCCCTAGATGCCTAGAAATGGTGCCTTACATTATTACATTGGTACTGTAACACACGATTACATCCCAAAAGACATAATAGTCATGTAACATTAAAAATTATACATAAATATGTATTATATTTAAAATATTAAGTAAAAAACAGATAAAATCAAATGGGAACACCAATTAACTCCAATATTTTCCCTGAAAGTCATTCATAATATATATCTTGTCATCATTGGGAAAAATTAAACCTATGAATGTGGTATGATCAAATGCACAGAAAGGGTATGCAGTATTGCAGAAGATGACATAATTTTAAATAATAAGGCATGGTTAATAACTAAAAAAAGGATTATTAAAATAAAATATTGAGAATAATATGGAAGGAATAATAGTTGAATATGTAATTCAACATAAATAAACATATGAGAATCAAACAAAACAATTGATATTATACTAGTCAAATAATCGCATGGAATGACAATGACTAATATCAAAATCAGGGAATTCATAATTTTGGACTTCATAAACATAGTATCAAGTCTATGGTAAAGACACCATACATAAATTGGAAAAAACACTATCTAGTTTGTCTCATGAGATCTATCAATGCATTTGGGGGTTATAGCGGTTGTTACTCGTCACTTTAATTCCAATTCATTCTTTTCATAAATGGGGTGAAACATAACCATCATAAACATTTATATTGAAAATAACATGTGAAATGTAAACAATATCCCAAATCAGTAAACTATCCAATGATATTGGTATTCACTTTTAGGACCCCGTGAACCATCCCCATATATTGTTTCCCTTTTGTTTCCTCCAACACTAAAAACTATTTTATCACGAAAAATTTAAATATCAAGAATAATATGATGAATAGTATCAAGACATTACACAACTTCTCCAAATAATCATAACCCAGTCAATAAAAAAATTACGGTAATGTATGGAATCAATATAAATTACATATAAAATTAATTAGTGGTTATTGAAATAGATGAAAATACTCAAATAAAATAATTGATAAATTCATGGTAGACATAATCTATTGCATTGAAAAAAAGATTTTTATTAAAAATAATTTTTATTTTTTATATTATTTTATTTTAAACATGTATGTCACAGAAAATAAAAGGGAATAAAATTAAAATGTGAAATGTAATAATAATATACATACTGTTTTTTAATTGAATTGAAATCATTTAAAAATATCTTTCAAGAAATATTCTAAATCGAAATTTTATAGCTTTTTAAGGAAAAATATAAATTAGGATTTAAATAATACAATGGAATTACTATTTTAATAATACAATAAATTAATAGTGATATTTGATCATCATAATAATATTTATTTTATAAAAAATAAAAATTTTCTAAAAATATATTATGTAGTATATATAATGATTTAGATTTTTTTGAAATTTTTTTGATCATAACACAGATTTTATATATTATTAATTAATATTTTTTATATATACTCATATGAGAAAATAATATAAGATGTAGTACAAATATAAAATTTTTTTTAACAAAAAAATATTTTTATTACCAACCATGAAGCTTTAATAGAGAAATTAAATCACATACTCCACGAAGGTGGAAAATCAGCACCTTACTGATGATGTATTAATTTTTAGAATAAAAGGGAAGGAGAAAAAAATTGATGGATTATATAAATTTAACATAATAACATTTAGTTTTATAAAATATGATAAATTTATCATTCTATATGGAAAATATTTGGGGACTAGAGGATATGGAATTAAATATGGTAAAGTAAAAAATTTAAAAGAAAGAAATGGGATATTAACTCTTATATTTATCTATATGATAATATAGTTAAGCAAAATTGAAATGGTTATTTATGTCATTCCAACAAGACATGATCATAGGGGAGTGGTTGGGTAGAATATATATGTAGATATTAGACATGCTTTTAGGCTTTGGTAGTGTGAGGAGATATGTTGGTGAGGGGTGATATTTATAGTGGAGGAGAGGTCATTTTGTTATATGATTAATTATATTATTATTTTAGTTCTAGACTGAATAGTTATGATTTCCACTACTAAATATAGAAATAGAAAAGTTTAGTTATAGAATATTACTTTACATTAGAAATAAATTTTCCAAGAAAAAATAATTCACGTATTTTTAAAAAATGATACATTTTTGTATGTCACTATTCACTAAAAAGTCCACCATATTAGAAAATTATAAAAACATTATCATGGTCATTTTATAAGTGTAGAAATAAAAAATAGACTATATTTTATCTATATTATTTTTTAAATATCTGAAATTTTGTTCTCAAATAAAATTATTATTTATTCAAAAAATAATGATTTTAATATTATAACTGATTTGATGACACCATAAAAAAGTAATTATGGTTTAATAATGTTATCTTATAACCATAAAAAAATATTTTAAATTATGAATCTATTTGAAGAAAATAAATTTTATTTCAAATATTTATTTTAATTATAAATTTGAGAGAAAATATTTTTGTTTCACAAAAATACCAATACATAATTTATCATTTTTTGACACATTTATTTACTTATTCAATCATAAAAATATATTTTATATTTAATAACAAGATACCTAAAATTTTAAAATACAATTATAGAGTATTTTCTATTCTATTGGTCGTATTTCTATTCCTAAAGGTTACATTACTATTCGAGTGGTCATATTTAATAGTATATTACATTTTAAGCTCATGGTAGTGTGAAGCATAATTTATGGAATATATTGAATTTTAAAAGTGGCATACCATAATATATTGGGTTTTTACAGAGATATGATTGTATCCATGGTTGGTAACCCTTCTCAAATTGTGGTTTTAGGGATGATACTTCCTAGAGATCTTGTTCAACTTCCCCTGGTGAAGTTTGATGTTATATTATAGATGGATTAGCTCTCCCTTATTTTATATCATATCAAATATTATAACAGTATAATATCATTTCATATCCCAATTTATCATGATATAAAATATCTATGAAGGTATTATAATAAAATTTATTTTAAAACCACTTCCTAAAAATAGGTATGGATACCCATTCACGAGAGGTATTTCTCTCAAATAGTTGTGGAGAAAACTATATACTGGGGTATGCATAATATGAAGGAATATATGAGTTTCATGATAACTAACAAAAATTGGGATCATGATTTCTTATATTCATTATTTTCATTTTTATGTAGACATTTAGATATTTTTTCGATGTGTAATAATTAAAATTATGAGGATTATATTTTTTAATGGGGTAAAATTTAACATCTTTTATTTCAGATAAATTTTTTATATATTTATCATTACAATGGTTATTAATAAAGAATTTATAATTTTCTATAATATAATCAAACCATTTATACACATATTTATCAAATCTTTATTTTATGTATATATTTTTATTTTTAATGGAGTATTATTTATTTAGATTAGTTTTTTTGTGAAAGGAATGCAGAAAGGATCAATAATAGCTCGTCATGTTTAATGTGTTAGAGGGGATAAAATCCATGAGTTAAGGTTGATAGGAGCAGAAATTCCTAACAATATCCTATATGATATCCCACATCCATATTTCAACATTCTTATATATAAAATTATAACAGAATTATTGTATTACTGATTATTTTTCAATATATAGTTTATTACTACTACAATAATCTTATGTTCTTTCATACCATATTAGTAATTACTAAATGTAATATGATAGTTAACATAACAAGACACATTTTTCCGATATCAAACAATTTGTATAATATTGAAAGTATTACCATATAAAATTTTATTTGAATTATAACCAGTAAGGTTAAATATCATATTTACAATAAAATAATTATTTATCGTGAATATTTATATACAATATAGACCATTAAATTTTTTAATGGTTTTTATCATATTAAATGATTTTTTAAATAAATACAATATCCTTTTAAAAAGATAAGTACATCATTTTATAATAAAATAATTTTTCTAAATATTTATTTTATATGGTATAAATTGAGTAATATTGTTTGTAGTGTCTTATTATCACAAAATGGATATAAAATTTTTATAATGACCATTACCTAACAGTAAAATGGTAATTTATATAAAATATTGATCACATATATTTAAATTTATTATACTAGATAAATTTCCAGATATATATTTAAAAACTAAATTCCACAGAATTAAAAGAAAAATTAATGAAAATTTAAATGTTTTATAAATATAAATAATTAATTATAAATAAAATAAAAAATATGATATGATAAAAAATATATTAATGTAATCACTAATAATAAGAGAAATATATTTCTCACAAAACAAATTAAAAAATCACGTGTTATAACATTATAATTAAAATGTAAATTAATATTTTATAGAGTATAATTTTGATACAAAAAGACATCATAGTTGGGCTCATCATGTATAAATTATTTTTGTGTTATTTTTTTAATTATTTCGAGTTTTTTTATCTGTAGTCAATATTTATAAAATAAATCTGTATGAATACCACATATTTTATTGAATTGTTCTAATGTAAGACATGTTTAAAGATTACAAAATTTGTTTTCTAGATAGAATAAACATTTCAAGAGTAAATTAATTTATTTAAAAAATAAATAAATTTGAATACCTAAACCTATGAATTGAATTTTGAATCCTAACATATATTTTTGTCAAATAACAATTAAATTTTAATTATTTACCATTAAGGGAGTGGTACATTAATTGCATTCATATTTGAATGGTTATAATGTAATAAATTTATTTTTAACAAACCAATAAATTAGAGGTAATAATCCCAACATAAAATCTATATTATTAAATAATAAAATAATTAAATAGTTTATTCATAAATACTCATCACATTTACTATATAAACATTATCCCTCTACCCATTCCTTTCCAATTTATAATTCATTTAAATTGAAAAATATATTATAAAAAATCGGAAAAAATAAATAACCATATGTGTAATCATTTTCCTTAACTAAAACACCACATCTAATGGTTTTTTCTTCATATGGAAGAAGGTGACTCAAAAGGGAACTAATGGATCTTATTCATAGTCTATCTACATTATTTTACAATTCATTTTTAACGATTTATATAAAAAAATTATATGTTTAAATAATAATATATCAATTTTATTAACATTAATTTAATCCCGTTTTTATAAGATTCCATTAATTACCTCTAGCTGATCTAATGTGATAACCCATTATTATGTGAAAATAATAGTTCTATTAATTATTTATTTTCATTTCTTATATGTGTTTATTTTTCTATTAAGTCCATTAATAATGAATTTTATATAATTATATTATTTGATGTTCGTGTGAATATCATTTTTTCCAACTCTTATTCATAATATAATATCTATTTCATATCAACAAACACTTTATATAAGTCATTTTTACCTTCAAATATGGGATTATTTTAAAAAAACTCAGTCTTTTCATTTCAATTATTAGATAATAATTTAAATAAAGAAAGTAATAATTATTTTTAACCATAATATAGTATATATTTTATAATAAAATATTCTAAATAAGACCCATCATATAATTTTTCTTCCCCTCTATTAAAATATTTTGAAAAAAAATCTTCCACTGCTGTCATTTTTACTACATTTGAGAAATGTACTATTTTATTTAATAAACATCCATATATATTATATAATTTCTTTTATTGATTAAATATAATATTAATATTATTTTACATTTGTTATTATTATTCTTCAATGTTTAAATATTCATCACAACATTGAAATTGACAATAAATAATCATAGTTATTTTTGACATTTTGGAATATACGTAACAATAAAAAATATCATAATGATACTTTCATCAAAGACACATTGAAAAATTTTTCTTCTAAAATTAAAAGAAACATATAATTTTAATATTCTAGTTCCAATCTAAAAATTATAATATCTCCATTAAACTTTAAAATTGTACTATAATGGTTGTGGATTCAATGAACTGTTGAACCAAAAAATAATTGACGTGAACTATATTAATTTATTAAATAAATAAATAATTATAACAATTCATTAAAAAATAAATAAAAATAAATAAATGAGGATTTAATTGGTTCATATGAAAGTTAATAAATAATTTATTTTATTATTTTAAATGTCACATATCATTCCATGTGATATGGGCTTTGTGGTAAGGGTTTCTAATCTCAATTTTCCTTTATTGAGACATATTTTTTTCACTTATATTACACTTTCAGTTTTATATATTTCATTTTTGATATAAAATATCATCATTATCTATTTATAAATTAAATTTATTTTTCATCATCATGATAATGATATAAATGGGGTTTGATTCAGAAGATACCAAATCCTTATGTGTATTGGTGATCAAAACTATAAAAATCCTTATTACAATACATATGTTGTTTTAGTATATTGAAAATATGGATAAAATTTATATAAATCCATATAATAATTTAATATTGAAATAAATTTCAATATATTCCCCCACATCCCACCTACGTCATTCCCATCAAGTGATTAATCTACCATGACATCTGCAGATCCACCCCCCAACAATTCCCCTCTTCATGTGTTTATCATAATCAGTGAATTTTAAATCTTTATTCCATGTAATTATCATATATTGATGATAAAATACCACTGGTCCTCAAATTAAGTGTTTCCCCACACTTACCCTCTTATTCCCATAGGCAAAAATAGTGGCTATACAAATTGATTTTCCCAATGCACTTAAAAAACATCTATCATGAAACATCTTTTTTCTACTAAGGCTCTTATAAATTAATTTAATGCGATATATTAGACTTTACATATTATAATCACAATTATTTAACTAAAATATGTAATTTTAATAGTTCTAGTCCAAAATAAATTGATTATTTTATCATTTTTTTGATATAAAATCACAGTTATCATAATTTTACCAAAATGGTGGTTTATTGAATATTTTATATTATTGGTTTGTTAAAACTCATAATATGATGTTTTATTTAATATATAACACAATTTATTACCAAAACCACTCTGTTTATAAGTAGTTTTGATACTATATTTTTAAATGCATAAGTTTTTCATGATGTAAATAAATATAATGGTTAACCACCATAGGTGGAAGTTGAACAATGCTTCCACACACTTTAATAGTTTCAAAATTCATAAATGGATGGAATAAATATATATTTATTAGATAGATTGAATCTATACATTGGAATTATTCTAGATTATTCTATGTTTAATCACTGTATCATATTTAATAAAAACCTGATATAGTTAATTTTTTTATCTGAAATATTTAAATTGAAAATAATTCAAAAATAATGAATAGTATTTATTAAATATGTTTTATCAAAAATAAAATAATAAATATTAAAAACTAATTTATGGATAAGAATTAATTTCAATATTTTGTTTATAATTTGTAGACATATTATTCTATATTTTGGTTATGATGAGTTTTAATTGGTTATGACCAATACGAAATAAAATCTTTACCAATATTACTTTAGTGAACAATATTTATTATACATGTGAATATAAGATATTTTTTCTAGTTATAAATTAACCAAGGTGTTGACCTCATTATAATAATAATAAAATCATGTTTCTAGTGATATTAAGGAATTTCTTGTTTCTTTATAATTAAAATCTATTCTAGGATCATTGATTTAATTTAATAAGTATGAGTCATTACTAGACACAATTATATTTTAGAAACCCCTAAGGTTATATCACCGTCTATACTAACTCACATCTATGATAAAGAAATCTAGAAATGTCGCGGCCATGAAAAAATCATGAAAATGTCTGAGACACCTTTAAACAGACATTGTTGACCTAAGATACAGTCAGGAAGGAAATATTTTTATGTCTAAGACACCATCAGATACATACAACTAGAATATATAATTGATGAATTATTAGATACTTAAAAAATATCTCTCCCTCATGAAGTCGTTTTTCCCTGGAATAATGTGGGATAAGTATGTGACACCTTCATATGAGACACCGCCAACTGAGACATCGTCATCTATACACTACCAATCCTGAATGTTGGTAATGTAAAAGTTTGATACACCACTAGAGAAAGATAATGATACTATCATTCCCCTATAAACATTCATTACCACACATAACTACCACAACTAATTTCATTACACTATTTCATTTAAACTATTCTAATGGATATATACCAAATCTTAACATAGTTTTTTTATATTATTGTAAACAAATAGTCGATATAATGCATCAAAGAGGATGTCAGATGTGTTGTATGCAGAAGAAGAATATCTAAAACCATGTGGATATTCATCTAGCTATTTATATTAAGAATGGAAGCAGAAAGCCTCATACCTAAGAGATTAAATAGATGTGTGAAGCATACTATTATCATTTTGACATATCAAGCTTACTGAACACACATAGAGCTGAATAGCAGAAAAAAATACACCCTTAAAATCACTCAAATAAGGAAGATGACTCTCATTAACATGAGTTGTTTTCCTCCAGTAATGAACATTTATCTACGACACTGTATTCTTATGAGTTTTTCATGATAACTAGGGTCAGGATGCACTAAAAATAAATTCAGTAGTCACAATTTACATTTCAAAATACATTTCATTTCAAAAATCTATACTCTAATGTTTCTCTTATCTATTAATTGTTGTTATATTTTGAGAAATGTGTGTACATACATAATTTTATCACAAAAACTATCTACAATTCTCAATTTAAAGATACTTGTTATCTTATTTTGTCATTTTATTTCTACTGCTATGTATAACAGTAGTATAACTCCATATGTGGCATGTTTTTTTCACACCCACATATAACTATTGAAGAGGTTTTGTGTGACTTGGCCAGTTTTTAAACTATTTTAGATTAAAATCCACACTATGGATAAACATGTTTATTTAATATATAATTATTAGTGGAAGTATATCACCATATGAATATGCTAATGCACCATCATGAGACTGAACCATTTTATAAAATTTTCGATGTGTGTTTTTTTACTTTATTTCATCTTTTGAAATGAATATTTTTTAACTAGATAAAAATAATACTCTAATATTTAATCTTTATTAGTGTTTTTATAAGATTTAAATTAAGTAAATTTATTTCAAAGATTTATTTAATATTGAATATTGGTTAAATGAAATCTAATCAATCATTGTGAAACCATTTGTAAGATTATTACATATAATGATTTGTTATACTGATTAACATGGACAGTTTATTTTAATTAATGGATTTCAAATTAATAATTTGTACATAGAAATTTTTATTGTGTACAAAATTCACCCCCTATTTAGGTAATCACTCTGACCAAAATTCGGTATCAGAGGAGAAAATTTCATTGGTATTAATGTTTTTTAATTTATTTTCCACTATAATTTTATTTATCCATTAATGATAATAAATGATCATTCTTCCTAAATTTAATTAATTAAATAGATAATTTAAATGAAGATTCATATACCTATAGAACTCATTCCATTTCGTAAAATAACAATGCACAATGGAATATTAAAATAATAATTCATAGAGAATCCTTGGGTTTTGATAGTTGTTCTGTAATTGAATATGAATATGATATTAATGATACTTATATTAAATAATGGATTGAATTTAAAAACATGCTTGAAAAAATAATTTTAAATCCATGAATGTCTTATACTATGAAATATGATATAATGAGTTTAATAGAATATTTTCATGAAAAAATGACTGCGAAAATACGGATACAATGTCTATTCCCCATAGGGGAACTTCAATTTTCATTGAAATGTGTCTCAATTATTATGATATTAAATATTATAACATTAAAATAATGCATGATGAACTAATTTCTAGAATGTACCTCAGGTTCAATAAAATTTTGAGTAACATGATGTATCATAGAAACCATTATTAGATAAGGATAAAATTATGAGATTGCTGAGATGTCTACCTGAATGATGGAGGGGAACATCTATCTCCATCATATAGTCTTGTGACATTAGAACCCATCAAATCAAGGATATTATTTGTAATAATATGACGTATGATGAAGAGATAAAGATAAAACAAAAAGAATTTGAAGATCTTAAATATGATTGGTAGTGTTCAAGACTACTGTATCCAAATAAAAATATTAATTAAAATAAATGGAAAACACTCAAGGTACCAATTAAAGTTGTAGCGAATTCCTTCCTGAGAGCAATGAGGAGATGGCTCACCAAGCCAGTAGGATTAATATGTTTAATTAGAAGGATAATTAATTCCTAAATTCAAAACAAATGGTAAATTATTAATTTAAAATAAACTGGAATAAAAATAGATGAAATATAATGATACAAATGAAGTTGTCTTCTATGAGTGTAATAGGAATGGTCATATAAAATCAGTCTTTCCAATGCTAAATTATAAAAATAATTTTGATGAAAAGGACACAAGATTCAAAAAGGTTATGAAATATATATCAAGTTCTTTGGAGTATGGATCCAGTGATTTGGATTATTCATATGTGGAGTAATCTTATCGAACAAACATGTGTTTCATAAATAAACTCTGGGAGGTAGCTTCTTTTCCAACTATTTAAAATATTGTACTTATGCGTAATTATGACGATTTTAAAATTTATCATAATTATGATGATATTATGTCATATGAGGAACTTTTTGAATATTAAAATTTGATATAATATACTATTAATGTACCAATAGAGAATTATAAAATTCTCAAAATACAGAATTCTTTGACAACTAATAGAAATTATGAACTATTTATTTAAAAACATAAATATTTTCAGTAACTCAAATATATTATTGAACAAAAACTAATGGATAAATACCCTATACCAATGGTTTGGAACCATTGGTATAGGCCTCCAAACCATTGTTATAGGCTATACCAACTGTTTGGAGAACCTTTTCTAAGTAATCTGTGAGGATAGGTCTATACCAGTAGTTTTGGGAAAACCATTGGTATAGACCTTTATCAACAGTATTGAAAACCATTTGTATAAGTAATATGAAAATCTATACCAATGGTTCCATAAACCATAGGAATATGTAATTCCAAAAATAATCATCTTTTTTGTTTTGTTCCCAACACCTCTCGTTTGTGATTGAATGACCTAACCTCTAACCTAACAAACTTTTTTAAACATAATTTCATAAATATATATATATGAATTATCATAAATATTTTAAATATTGATTTATTTTTTGTCAGATTTAAGACGATTCTATTAAAAATACATGTACCTATATTAACGGTTCTCAAAACCGTTGGTATTGGATCTATGAATTTGGGACATATTCCAACGATTTTGGTAAAACCGTTGGTATAGGGGGGGCCTATACCAACAGTTTAACCAAAACTGTTGGTATAGGTCCATTATAGGAACCCTATATCAACTGTTTGGCGAAACCATTGGTATAGGTCCCCCATATACCATGGTTTTGACCAAAACCATTGGTATAGGTTCATCTATGTGAATTATACCAACGGTTTTCTTCAAACCATTGGTATATGTCCAAATTTGTAAACTATACCAACAGTTTGTCCAAAACCATTGGTATAGATCATTTTTGCAGTAGTGAAAACCATTAAAATGTGAAAATAATGAATTTCATAAATTTTTTTCCTATGCTAAAGAAATTATTTCATTGATTTTAGGTATCCAAGTAGCACAAAAATTTGTCACATGAATGGAATATCAAATTTGATAGAGGAAAATAAAAAAAGTACATTTATCCCTAAATCCAAAACTGAATATTATTCTAATAATTATTTCTATAGTGGACCTCGTAAATTTTTCTTTCAGTAAACCTTTAATATCTATTTATGAAACCCATAATTGAAAGGTGTGTTATCAATGAATTGATTATTATCATTTCTCGACAGAAATTGATCTGGGTTACAATGTTATATCTTGTATATATTTTGTTCTATTGAATAGCTATTTGAAGACCTCGTTTAAATGTCAATGGTACTGGGAAATAAGTTTTTCAATAAATATGATAGGATTTTATTTATGATTCATCATCCTAATTAATATTTATGGTGGTCATGTCTCCTTTGTTGATAATGAAAAAGGAAAAATTATTAGGGTTGTAAAAATCAGTAACATTAATTCATTTTTCCTTTGTAATGTTTTATATATTTATGTTTAAAATATTAAATTCTTTGTTTTTATTAGATATGTGATGATGGATTATATTTAAAATTTGTGATTAATTCATAATATTTTTTTATTCTAAAAATACATTAATTTATATTTCCTTGAGAAATGATAATATCTCTGTTGTTGATTTAAAATCATTTGTTTTTCAGAAAATGTTTCATGATTACGATCCTTTCAAAAAGAGTCCTGGATTTGGGATGTATACTATGTCATTTACACATCCACTCACAGTGAAATCTATTTAGGAATGGATTAGTAATGTATCTACATAATCTTGAGTTACCATTTGATAAAATATCTGACCACTATCAAAAATGGAAAAATAAAGAAAGATTATTTTAAATTAAGTAAATATGTGTCAACTCCCCAAACTCTCAACATGGTTTACCTGGATATATATGTTCTTTATAGAGTTTATAGTTTAAATTGGAAACACTATTTTTACACCATTGTAAATGATTTCTCTAGGTATGCATGGGTATAATTTTTATCTCGCAAAAGTGATTCTTGTTCTTACCTTACCAAGTATTCTATGTCTATAGAAAATCATAGTGGACTTAATGTTATGACCTTAAGTTGTGACAGTATATGTATGTTTGAAAATAAATATTTTTATTGTGTTGTTTCTCAAATAACATCTAAACTTATAACTCCTCTACATATAGGATCCCTTATCTGAATGACATTAAAAGATAGATGAATAAAACATTACAAGGGATAGCGAAGACTGTGATAAATGAGTATGACTTACCTGTCAATTTTATGGATGAAGTTGTCAATAAATCATGATATATCAAGAAAAATATATTGATCAAATATATACTTAGGAATAACACATATAAACAATAAAACTATTGGAAACCTGTAGTTATTTATATTAGAGTTTTTAGTTTTGAAGTCCTTATTATTGAAACTAAGTATTATGTAGAGAAATTTACCTCCAAAAATGCCAAAAGACTTTTTCTGGGTTATAAAATCTATCGAAAATCCTATAGAATTATCAATAAGAAGTCTCAAACTACTGAAGAATAACACTATGTCATGTATGGTGAGAATGATCCACATGAACCTAATACCTCCCTTGATAAATTTGAAGGCGATTTGTCTTATATGAACATAAATTATATTCCTTTATATCCTACTATAAATTATTTATAGAAATTATCAAGTTATAAATAATATCTAGAATATGCAAAACCTAAATCATTAGAAACAGATGTAACTGGTCCATCATTTTCTCAAAGTATTAGAACTATGAACCACTATCCTTTATATGTTTTTATATGAGACCTAAATAGAGGAACAAAAAATACATATTATCATAAAAATCTCATAAAATCTCAATATTTATTATCTCATATTAAAACAAATAACATAAATAAAAACATTAATAATGAATTCTGGTTAATAGCTAAGTGAGAAGAGTTATATCAGTTTGAAAGAGACATTTTTTATGAAATTGTATATTAACCTGTAAACATCATGAATATTGGAACAAAATACATGTTTGTAAACAAGGATGAGGGGCCAAGAACAATAGTTTGAAATAAGGATAAACATGATTCACAATGTTATATAAAATAAGAATGTAAATAGTATGAGGAAACCATTACGCCAATATCTTGACTTGTATCCATTAGAATCCTGATAGATCGTATATCACATTTTGATTTTAGGATTTATCAAATGCATTTAAAGAGATCATTTATTAATGCTTTTATTGTTGTGGTTGTGTTTCTTAAACCACCCCATGGTTTCCAAAACTCCTTTTTTTCAAATCATGTTTTTAAAATAATAAAATCTCTATATTCTCTAAAATAGTATCCTATATTTTATTATGATAATATTAGTAATTTTATTTCCTCGGAATGATTTTTAATTGGTATTACTGACCAAAATATTTTCACAATGGGAAAGAAATTACTAGAATTTTTGTTTGATGATATTATTTTGGATCATCAAAAAATAATCATTACACTGATTTTTCTAAATTGATGTAAAGTGAATTTTAAATGAGAATAAGGAGTAAACCGAAATTGATTCAGTAATTTAAAAACCTTAAAAATATGGAAGGAATTATTTTTAATCAAATTAAATATATAAATGTTCTTTTACATTTTTTTGACATGGATATCACTAATAATAGTGACACTCATTCCAGTTCCACCTGTAAGTTTTATCTTGATGATGTTGTGAGACAAATTGACCCAAATATGTATACAGGTATGATTGTGAGTCTTCTATATTATATTGCATGATGCCCTAATATAATATTTATTATGTGTGTGTGTGATTGATTTCAAGTTATTCATTATTAGTCACATATAAAAGATGTTAAATGTATTTTTAAATACCTATAATATGCTCCCATGTTATGATTCATTGACCCTAGAGGGCCAGAATTTGATCTAGTGAGTTATTAAAATGCAGAGTTTGCTGGATGCATGTTAGCATGAAAAATAAAATTTGGAACATGTCAAATTTTAGGCTTGTATCCGGTTTCATTTTATAATAAGAAACAAAAATAAGTTTCTTTGCCTTTTACTGAATTTGAATACATATTAGTTGGAAGTTGTTGTTCTTATGTTTTGTGGATGAAACACACATTACTAGACATTATATAACACTTTTTTACATGACGCCATAAACTATAATAACCCAAGTGCAATTAAAATTTACAAGAATCATGTTTTATATTTTCAGACAAAACCTATTGATATAAGAAATTACTCGTTTAGATGCCATTTTCGAAAAGGTGATATCATTCTTGACATTATTGGCATACAAAACCAGTTAGTTGATATTTCTAATAAGATTTTAATTTCATAGAAAATGAAATATATCAAACATGAGATAGGAATGATTGATTTTAGTTAAGTTTATAATTTTCTATGACACACTATGGTATAAAAAACATTATTATAAAAAACCATTTTTATGATACACCATTGGTCTGAAGCACCATTGTTATGACACACTACATGTTTGAAACAACTTTGGTATGAAAATTATTGGTATGACACACCATTGGTGAGGCACATTGTTAGTTGTCCAGGAAATTAGAATGACATACCACTGGGTGACAACCGTTGTGTGACACATCATTGGGCGACACATCATTGGGTAACACATCGTTGGTCGACACACCATTAGGTAAAACATCATTGGGAGACATGTCATTGGATTTTCAATGGATTTTGAATTTATTTGAATCTAATATTTTTAACTACAAATTTATTATTCATCAGTTTATATTACATCCATTACATTATATATGTGTTTTTTAGATATATATTTTAATATTGTTTTTTGGTATTATTTCTATTTGAAAATTTTGATATACCTATATCTAAAATGATATGAAACAAAATCAATGCATATTTACCACACAATTTTATTTGAGTGTGATAATCTCGATCCCTGATTAAACTCTCTTATCTAAACCTTCAAACCCACACCTTTTCTGTTAGTTATTTAATAACTTCAGCAAAATGATCTTTATAACAAGGATGAAGATCCACCTTATGTCTTCTTTAGATGATTCAATAGAATCTAAGAAGAAAAAGATATAAGATAGTGTTCTAGTCATTGTATAAACATTTCATCACAAGCATGCTAAAAAAATTGAAGTAGCTTAAATGGACATTGAATCTGAATGGATGTTGTAAATAGAGTCTCTATACTCAATGTTAATCAAGACTAAGGTCATCTAGATTGGTTATAAAAAAAATTAAATAAAATATTACCCTATTAATGTACAAGAATTTATAATAAAAGATGAGTTTGGAATAAATAATGATGAAGAATATTGGATGAGATAATGATCTAATGGTCACAATATTATTTTTACCTCCTAATAGTGGGTCAAATTCTTAGGGGTTTCTCATGAAGAAATTTTTTATTATTATCATGGACCTATTCATAAGGAATGTGACTTCATTATCTATAGAGATACTTTTATAAAACTGATAGTTGGTGGTGTCATAAGAAGTCTTGTGGATGATGAATTAGATGTGGAGTGTAGGCTGCATTTCACTTTTATTCAATATATTCTCTACTATATGAAAGGGTATATTACCACCTTGATAAATCAGGATGTCTATTTGTTTTTTCTTATAAAATAGAACTGAAAACAATTTCTGTAAACGTCTGATGGTTCATCTATCAGAGATGATAAAACCCTCTTCATGGTCAAAAATCCTGATTTATCCAAAAAAACCTTTCATCCATACTAAATGAAAAAAATACTTTGTCACAAATGATGATGAAATAATTATTTACATAAAAGTTTCTTATATTCAAGGCCTATCTGTTCATGAATGAGAATAATTTCAAACCCTTGGAAGAGATAGTGGGTGGGAGATAATGAGAAGCTGTACGAAAAGTTGGGCCTCGTGGATTGTCTTATGAGACCAAGGTATATTCATGAACCATTAATGAAACATAATGAAATTGTTGATTACATAGACAATGATGAAGTGGATTATACCACAATGTAATGATATAATGTTTCATCTAATGATGAATTAACTTACCTAGACTCTACTCCTCTGTCACCACCTATTACATTTGGTGATCCTAGACATCTTACAAGCCTGAATAAGATATAAGATCTCATAAAAGGTGATGAAGATGAAACTGGAATCTCTAGTGAGGAATAGTTCAACAGTTTTTAGTCTACTTAGTAAGATGATACATATGTGAATGGAAATAATAAAGAGGTTGAAAAATAAGAAGAAGAAGATAATAGTGGTGAAAATGTAGATGATAATGAAAACAAAAGTGATTATGATGATAATAATACTAAATTTGATGATTTACGTGGAAAATTTTAAATTCTATATATAGTAATTCCTGTAAATAATCTTAAATCACATGGTAAATTTGTTGAGAAAGATGATTTGTCTACATATGTGGACCGAAATATTAAATAAAAAGATAAAATTGTTGGGGGGAGAAATTCCCCTCATTTGAATTATTTCAAAATGACAATGATATTTATTGAGATAAAGTTCAATCTTGTTATACATTTGATGGTCAAGGAGTTTCTTATTCTATGATGGTGGAATGAATTTATATTATATCTATTGTGAAACAGCATGTGGATGATGAAGATAAAAAGGAGTTTCTTTCCTCTAACCAATGAAGTGGATAGTAGTTTTATATTATGGATTCAAATGAGACTCCAGTTTATATCCATGTAGAATTTTAATCTATTATTGACCAGAAAATCGATGTGTAGATCTCCATTGTTAAGAATCCTAATGATTATATGATATAAGTACCCACTTATGGTAAATATTCTGATTATATATAGGGTGAAGAAGAATAGATTGTTGAATAGATAGTTTGTGAGGTATATCATAGCTATATAAATGTTGTAATTGTTCCTATTATATTTGAGTCTTTAGATTTACTGGTTTATCAAATTAGTGATTATTGGGAAAAATCAATAAGATTTCACCAATTATGGTGGACTTTAGGTTCGAAATGACGGATAACCTTAGGGATATAGGATTCATCAAGTGGAGATATGTGGTTTTTTTGAAAAATGTTCCTATATAAGATGTCCTTCACCTAAATATATTACTCTATCTCCTCCTACTGTTCCAAATGATATAGTCACAACATGTGACATGAACGAATTTGTTGAATATCTAATTTCAGACTTCAATATGATGTTGAGAAGGCATTCCCTTATTCTGAAAATGATTAATGAAAATCATTCTTCATATTCTTTTGGAATTTTAGACATACCACATAGAAAATTATACAATTCATCACATTCCAAATATTGAGATAGAAAATAAAATAAGACGTACTGAGTTAGATCCTAAAATTTTACTGATTGCTAAATTGAAATACCTATTTTCTAGCTAATTGTATAGTATTGTTATGTGTCTATGGTATAGAGGTTTTAATACCTCCCCATCAATTCCTATTTTTAATGTTTATTATATTAGTGTTATGGTTAGAGAGGAAGATTCAGTTGTGTACTCTAGAATATAAATTGTAGAAATTGTGATTCCTTAGAAATTAGGAGAATTTTTTAATAGAGTACTCAACATGATAATTTTATTATTAGATAATAATCCAAAGTTGTGAATTCTTACCAAGAAATAATCACCATGTCTATCATATTTGATCTCTCTAGGATCTATAAAAAGAATTTTGTGGATGAAAATTTCTTGTTTTGGGATGAGAATCTATGGATTCCCCCTATGATTCAAACATTCAAGGAGAATGTTCCCCAGTTAAATGAAATGAATCATATGCAGTCTTAGTTTATGTTAAATAATGGAGACTTATTTAGTGATATTCAATATGGTGGATAGATTATTATATATTTCAGCAGTCTGATGATTCCATTTCATTAGCTTCACAATAATATAGGTGTTTCTCATAAATTCATTCCAATAACTCCCCCAAATATCTTTTATATCATGAGAGAACTCTAATCCTTGTGCACCTCTTACTAATAAGTTCAATCATTTTCATATTACTCCATGAAAATCTATATGGAATATCATCGTAGTTAATATTGTGGAATACCATCCGCCTTGAGCTATCATTGGACTTCCAACTGGTGTTAGAAAAACATTTCCTACACAACCATCGGATCATATTTCTTTAGATCCAGAGAGAGACAAATAAAATGGATAAACACCAATATATCATTCCTACCAATATTGATAGTGTTGGAGTAAACATATTGTTTTTAGTGGATTATTATTTTTTACAACATATTGGTTCCTAATTTATGAATTAATTTTGATCCACTTTATTCATGAATAATTATTTGTTCTTTTTATTACATCTATAACTAATTTAATCTAATACAATTTACCTATTTGATAATCCCAAAATATTTTTAAAACTGTTCCATTTTCCTTTGTAGAAAATACCTTTATGGAATATAGAATTTTTTATTGATCTCTTTCTAATTATTCCCACAATGTTTTGTTCAATACTTTTTTTTGATAGTTTCTCATTTGATATATTATAATTACATTTATTTTATTATTAATTAAGTTTGATTTTTTTCAAACACTATGAATAGATAGTCATTCATTGTATTTGGATCTTACATTAGATGTCATGTTTTATATCTTTGATACCTTTTATTCCATTATTTGTGATCATCAAAAATAGGTATATTGTTGACCTCTATATTTTAAGAATAAATAAATAATAATTCTAATCATAGGAATGAAATTTCAAGTTTCTCTATAATTATCATTTATTTTGTGGAATATTATGAAATCGAATAAGTATGAGTCACTACTAGTCACCATTATATTTATGAAACCACTGAGGTTAGGTCACTGTCATGTTTAACTCACTATGGAGCTAATACACCACCAGGAATGCCACCGCTAGTCTAGAATTTTGAATAATTCTAATACACCTACAACTAGCCATCGCTCACTGAAGACTCCATTAGTATGAAAATTATTCATGGTCTGAGGCACCTTCTTATGACATACCACTATAGTATAAAAATTTTCATGTATGAGAGACTTCCAGAATATCTCCCCATCATGATGTAATGATGCCAGAGCATAATGTTTGGTATGTCTAAGACACCACTAATTGAGACACTCTCATCCACCCATTGAAGGTCATGAATGTTTGAAAAGTGCATGTTTGATATGTTGTTAATGTCATGTCCTCATAACTAGTCACATCCATACCAAACTACCACCATTATTTTTGTTACTTTATTTCATTAAAAATATTATAATTGATATATAATTGATGTAAATATAGAATTATTTTTTAAATTATTATCTAAAAAATGTGTGACATTGTGTATTTAATAGGTGGTCATATGTTTTATAAGAGGAAGAATTACTTATAGATGCATGTAGATGTTCATCTTGTTGGTGCTATTGTTAAAGGAATTTTACTCCCTTATACACAAGAGATGAAATAGGCGTGTGAAGAATAATATTAAAGGGATGAGAGTGCTTACTGATCAAACATATATCAAAATATATGAATAAATACATCCTTCAATCACTTAACAATGAAATATGAAGCTCATGCCCATCAAAAATATTACTCTAGTTAGAAACATGAGTCTAGGACACTACGTTATTTAGAAATTTTCAAGACAACTCAACTAAAGAAAAAAATCAAATCAAATTAAGATTATTGAGATACATTTCAATAGATTCATCATTTATAAAATCTATACTCTATGAATTCGTTGTTATATTTTTCAGTATTAAATTTTTAGCATTGTCTCTGCATACACATTTTTTATCATGTACACATATATTAATATGATTAACTAGAATATACATGATATCCTATTTTCAAAAAAAATATTTTTACCCCCACGTATTACATTGGAAGTGGTCCTTGTGTGGACTGTTTTGTTTTTACTCCCATGTATAAGTGTGAAAAAGGTCATGAGTGTCTTGGATATTATGTGAGATATTGTAAAACCGAATCAAGGTTGTGGAACAAATTGTTTATTTTTAATAAATTTTCTGGTGGAATGTGATCACCACGTGGAGAGGATAAAGTCTAAGAATGATATTGAACCTCTTTTTTTAAATTTCCTTTTTTTATTAGTTTATAGAATTTTCGTTTTTCAAACTAAAATATTTTTTACCAGGAAAAAATTAAAACTTGGATGATTAATATTTATTAGTGTTTTTATAGGAAATTAATTAAATAAATCTATTTCAAATGTCTATGTAATATTATATATTTCTTTTTCTAGAACTAAACAATCCTTATGAAACATATTAAAATAATTGAACTTATAATGATTTGGTATATTTATTATCTAGTTAATTTTAAATTAATTAGGGGATTTCATATTAATCCTTTTAAAAAATTAATTTTAATGGGGTACTCAATTCACTCCCCCCCTCGAGATACTCACATTGACCAACACATTGACTGTTAACTAATCTATGATGAAAGCATGATATGACATGACTCTATACTATCTTATTTTATCTGGAACACTATTTTTCTATTTTACCATTGCTAATCCACTATATAGTTTATATTATTCATAATATTCATTTTTATTTATGAAGGATTTGTTAACATTATTTTGAAAATTAGTATATTTTAATGATTTGATTTCAATAATTGTTTTAAAATGGAATATATATGTGTGTGTGTGTGTGTGTGTTTGTGTTTGTTTGGATCTAATTTATTATCACTCTTATTCTGGACAAATGATTAAATTTCAATATGGGAATTTTAGAGTATAATTATTTATGGTATTTCTTATATATATGAAATATTTATATTTATGGTATTATTAAAACCCATTATATTGATTCTATTTATATGAGAAGATTTTCAAGGGATTATAGAGTAAATTATTATAGTTTTTTCATGATAATTGCTGAGAATTTTTAGCTTTTTATAAGTAATGATCTAGTTTTTTATGATCTATAGGTCATCTAAATATTTTATGTAGGAAATTAAATATTAGTATTAAATTTTACAATGAATGATTAATACATCTAAATTTATTGATAATTGTGATTTTAAATTAATGATTATGTATAATATGTATCTCATGAATGAATTAATTTCATTATTGTTATAGATAATATGAAATTTTACAAACAATTTGTTTATTAATATTACAATTGACAGAAGAAGGAAGTACAACATTGATTGGATCACCAATGAGTTTTATAAGGAGTTATAATATTTTTTGATTACCTCATTCAATAATTGTTCATTTAGAAGTATAATTAATTTTACAAGTTCATATTTCACTATAATACAATGGTTAACTAATGAAGAAGTTATTTTCTAAAAAAAAGTTTTTCAAAAGCAGTACCATGTTTGTAATCCCAATTGATAAAATTTTCCAATAATGATCCCCATTTTTTATATGATAATATGTGAATGGAAAATTTAATCCAAGATCAATTTAAATTTATTTACTAAGGAAATAAATCAAATAGTAAATTTTTTGATGATATGTGTGAAATAATAAATTTTATATACTATTATCATAATGTTTAATTTGATAATGTTGGAATGATAATTGATGATAGAGATACACTAGTATTATATTCATGTTAAAAAACGAAAAAAAATTAATTTTGACATGTGATTTTATCATAGTAAAAAACGTATGAACTTAGTTATATTTATATTAACTATATTCAAAATTTCATTTAAAATATACTACCTAATGATTACTGTACTCTTGAAAACAATTACATATAATCAGTGTAGGATTTTCAAGTACTAAGATAAATGAATAATCTAAAAATTAGTGTATTTTTTGGCTGTAAAATGAAAATTTTAATGGTTGAAAATAATTTGGTACATTCTGATTGATGATTAACAATGGTGGAAGTCAATCCCATGGAGAAAATAATGTGATGCAACACAATCTATTGATTTCTTGATATCAAAAACATCAAATGTCACAATAAAGGGAAAAGAATAGTGGATGGTATAATGATGTAATAATTAAATATAATGGTGATATAGATCAGCATGAATATGGGTTGGCATGGAATAAATTTGATAGGTAATATCATGAATTTTTAAATGACCAATGGAATTTTATTTGTTGATTATCATGTAGTGTTTTCAACCCATTTCTCCATTTGAATACTACTATTAGTAAAAGACCAATTTTAATTCATATTTTTAGTTTTAAATTTTTTTATAAGAAATGTCGATATAAAATCATGAGTGAATTGATTTCTGGACATAATAATCCCTGAAATGATATTGACATATAGATGAAATTGTAAATATATGTGTTAATGTGTCTTTTAACCAAAAATGATTACTTGTATGGTTCACATACAAAATATTACATTATGTGTCAATAAATGTTATTATGAACTTTAAATAATTTCTATAATTACAGAATTATGACTGGATGGAGTAAAATGTGATGTTTTTGTACCATATTTATACGAAAAATGAATATTTTATGATATTATTGTTTAAGAGAACATTTGTGTTCATAAGGGTTCATCAATTCCCAAAATATGGATTGTGCATTCATGAAAAAATGAAAAAATATTAAAAATTATCTTGAGAAAAATGAATTACCTCCAAAAAATTATTAGTTGATATCCTTAGAGTAAATTACAATTTGAATTACATTGTAGGAAATAACCATTAACATGATTGTAAGTGAAAAAATGTTTCATAATATTATAATTATAAATATTGATATGAAAATATATCATTTAAGTTTAATTATTTATCATATCACTAATTACATCAAAGGTCACATTTAATTAAAATTTAATTTAATTTGTATGTTAATTTCTATTTATTTTATATTTAATTAGAAAATAAAAATGTTTATTTTCAAATCATGTCCTGATTTAATGTATTGGGAATAAAATAAGAAAATTATACATTATTAATTAGTAATAATTAATGGAGTGTACATTTTTTATTTTATGAGATATATAGAGAAATAAATTTATTCATGTCATATAATTTATAATGGTTCTTTACGTTTGATTATGTCATATTTAGAAATTGGTGAATATATGATATGTGAAACTAAAATATCATAAAACCAATGACTATCATTCCATGTTTCATGACTTGATTCAAATTTATAATTTCAATTTCTTATCAAATAAATTCATGGTCACTATATAAGATTATGTCAATTTTATCAATGAATTTGTACTGAAAGACTCGATAATAATGTTGTTAAAAAAATATTGAAAGATGAACTAATCATTCATTAAAACATGGTATAAAATTCCCTCGATCTTTTTTACAAGTATGTTACCTAAAATAAATTTTTTTACAATTTGAAAAGCTACTTTTGGTTGTTTCAGGACTATACATACAAGTATCACATCATACTAAGCCACATCACACCCACAATGACAAAAATGGAAAATTGAAAATTCAAATCATAATGCAACATCATCGTAACTAAAGCCATTTAAAACCCCCAGAAGTGATACTAGACACCAAATGATATCATCACACCAAAACATTTTCAATAACGAACCATTGAAAACCATCGTTTCCACTAAATTTCAACATGTATGTTTCAAATAACTATGTACCATCAAATAAAATTTACATTTGTTGGTCCTAGTTCTAGTTTTTTGATTTTCCAATAGATATACTGATGTTTAATTTAAAATCATATGAAATAATTAAGAATCATCACGGAGAACTATTTTTAATGGTTATTTTTTGAATGAAAGCAAGGATTCATCTTTAATATACTTGGATAATGTCACTAAATCATACAATTTGTGTGATTTAATGGCGGGGAATGTGAAAAGGCTATTAGTAAAATATTATTGAACTATGGAATGGTTGATGATTACATAAAGTTACGTGAATAATAAATACTTTTCATTGATCATTTTTTCAATGACATGGACATTTAAAAATATTCATATGTTTACTGAATATAATAAAATTATAAAAGGGATAAATCATTCATTATCAATTAAGTGGAGCAGGGAAGAGCACATTGAATAATTTCCTTCTTTTTCTAAGTCCTAGGTAATATATTTATTTTTTTACACGGAAAAATAATAACTATGTTTTTATAATTCCATGTTGGTATATTTCAGGATTGGTGTTTATAAATGAAAATTGTATCTACTAAAATAGGTTCATTTTCATTTAGTCCGAACAATGTTAAATGAGAATTTAATTTAATTCATCTCAATTAAATTTAAAGGATTATAAATAGTTGTTATTAAGAAATTGATACAATTCATGATAGTGTCATGGTAAGTGCGAAAATAGATGATTAGGATAATACACTATATCAAAAACCTCAATAAAAACATATTTTATATTATGAGGTTATTGAGAAATATATTTTTAGATTACAATGAACATGGTCATGTCACTATAATGAAATTTCATTTCATTAATTAAATGAAATTTAAATCAATGTATATAGACAATTTTGGATTTACAAATTTTGATATTAAATTTTATAGTCATATAGATGAGCCATATATTCTAGAATAAAATTATAGAAAAGTGTCTTATGTAATTGACCATTTCAAACAATAACTTTGTGCAATTTCTGGTGTTATTAAAAAATATATTTTTATGAAGGAATGGATGATAAAACATTTTCATGGATAAAATTTTCGATATAAATAAAATTATTTCATTCAATGCCATTGATGAATTTGTTAATATAAGGGAATTTGAAAGGAAATTTTCAGGAGAGCATGAATATCATTGATATGTATTGAAGGAATTAGTTTATATTATTCTTACATGGTATCTATTTGTCATACATTTATACATTTTAGATAATTTATTTTGTTATGTATATTGTACTAATTATCTTGTTTCATATTTTTTTAATTCTTTACATGATTGAGAAATAATTAAATCCCAAAACTATTAATTAGAAGATATATAATATAGTGTCATATGATTCAAATTACTTATACAGGTGACCATAATTATGTCTTTTATAATATAATATAGGTAATATTCTCGAAAATAAATTTAATAATTGATGATAATGATTAAATAAAATAGATATTACTTTTAAATTAGTAATAAAAGAATTTTTTTTGATTTTTTTTGAAACGACCACATTCAAGCAATATCATCAAGATCTGCACCAGAAATTAAACTGTAGGAAATAAATAGAAATTTTTATAGAATGATTTTGTAATGACCCGGAAATTTCAAGGAAAAGTTTTTCTTAATTTTCTTTGATATTTTACAAGAATGCAGTTTCTAACAGCGCCTGATTCTGAGGCCCGGTGTGCCCGGAATTAATTTCCGAAGTTTAGCTTGGGTACGTTCAGTGAACGAACGAGCGAGAATTTGAAACTTTTGAACCGGTGCCCGGAATCAAATTCTGAGGGCACCGATGGAACCGCAGTGCCGGTAATTGCTTAATAACTCCTATTCCGGAGTTTCGTTTTCATGGGAGGAGTCGTTAATAAATTGTGGCTTAATTGTGGAATGAATAATTTGTGAGACAATTTTATTTCTTATGTCTAAGGTAGTTTTATCCTACATGGGGAAGTTGGGGTGGCACCTAACTACCCATGTGAGGAGAAGAGAGAGGATAATGTGTGGTGGGTCCCACACAAGCACCCACCTTTTCAAATTCCCCCTAACTCCGTAACCCCTTAAACTCCCCATTAAACCTCCCTTGTAATTAAGTGAGTTACTTATCCTCTCCCCACTTCCACTCATTAAATAATGCCAACACATATTCAATTAATTGAATTATGTATTTGAATTTCGTATTTTGATCCCATGGCATGTTATAATAAAATAAGAGGAGCTTATTTTATTTTTTTGGGGGTTATTTTGGTTGTGTTGTAAAAAGGGTGGGGAGAGCTCTAGCTTTGGAAGAACTTCATTCTTCAATGAAGAATGACGCCTCTTCGACGAAGAACACGAAGAACATCTCTTCCGCCATTGAATCACAATGATGCCATCATCTTCATCGTTCTTAAACCGAGGCAAGGAAAGGGAAGCGACGCCCACGACATCTCCAACGACGAGTACCCTTCATCCTTTCTGACGCATGAGCATGAGAATTGGGAGTGTATAAGGAACGCGGCGAAAGACGAACTTCATCATCTTCTTTCCACAACACCGTCGTCGATCGACGAATCAATGGTAGGGAATTTTTTATGAAATATTATTGAACCCCATGATACTTCCTTATAAATCAAAGAACACGGATCAAATAAACATTAATTTGATCCACGAAGATTATGTTGCGGGTTGGGATTTTATTTTGGTATTCTCTTATCTTTGGAGAAAAGAACGACGGGCGCGGACCAACCAATTCCGGGTTGATCCGCGGATCGTTCGTACAAGTGGATCAATGTAGGGTTTTAATTTTATTTATTTGATCATGATTAACAACTTGACGATCTTCATGGATTTTAAAACCAATTGTTATCGAATAACGCGAGGGGGGTCAGACCGCACAAACATGGCCGACCTTCCTCCTTATTTTTTTCATGTTGGTTCTTTGTGGATTGATACGGGAATGGCGCATGCCGTCGCACCATGCGGAAACATGCGACAAGGAATGTGGGGTGTCGTCGCGCCGCGTCGTGAAAAACAAACAAGGACACGAAGCCATCACACAACGTTGGAGAAACCCGAAGACATCTGCAGTCAGAGTCGAGCCACGATGAAGGGGCGCGGCGCCATCGCGCCGCACCGGAGAACCAGGAAGGCGACACGTTTTGTTTTTGACGTGTGGATTGACGGGTGATGACAAACGAGGCCTCAAGGTAATTTTTAGGCCTCCTCAGTGAAGGTCGGGTCCTGGGAGGACCATAGGCGAAGACGGCAGGAGAAACGGACCACCAGAGCGCGTCCGGTGGTCTGCGGAAGGCGGCGGCGGCGCGCCGCCGGAAGTTGCCAGCGGCGGTTGCGGCCGGCGTCAATCAGTGGCGAAGGAGGGGGTGGGGGGGGGGGGGGGGGGGGGCGGTCGGTCCAGACCGGGCCGGGCTGGTCCGGGTCGGACCCGGGTCAGGTCAACCCGGTTCTGGTCGACCCGGTTCGGGCCGACCCAAGGGGGTCGGGCCGGGTCGGTCTGGGCCCATACCCCCCGTTTTCGGACCATTTTGGTCAAATGATCATATCTTGAGCTGTAGACCTATTATTGATGCACCGTCTGTGGAAACATGATCCTTGGATCGAGACGGTCGCTTCGGTATATTACACTCAAGGTTTCGGAGAACTTTGGGTTCGGCCGGGTTGGTTCGTACACGAAACCAACCGGGCCCTCAGAGTGGAAACGCTTGAGTTCCGGACGTCTGAATGACATGCCGTAGACTTTGTTGAATTATTCTAACTGAGATAGTTTTTTTGGCTTACTCCGCTCAAGGTTTGGATGCCATCGGAGTACGGTCGTGTTGGTTCGCTCACGAAACCAACCGGGCCCCTAGAACGAAAAAGCCAATAATTCACAGACCGGGCGTCTGATTGATGCGCCGTCTGTTTCGTTGAATTCCTCTTGATGAGACAGAACTTTTGGAATACTTCGCCTGAGTTTTGGAAGCAGTTTGAATATAGCCGGGTTGGATTGTACCCGAAATCCAACCGAGTCCCTGGAACCGAAAAGCTGATATCTTACAGACAGGACATTCGTTTGACGAACCGTCGGCAACATTGATGATCACGTTGAGAAACAGTCCCTATGATTATACCCTATGAGAGTTCGGGGTACAATTGAGATATGGCCGGGTATGGTTCGCTCACGAAACCAACCGGGCCCCTGGGACGAAAAGGCTAGTAACTCACAGACCGGGCATCCGATTGACGCGTTGTCTGTTGCGTTGAGACCCCTATGACAAGGCTGTCCTTTGTGACACTTCTTCGTGGGACTTTCAGATACTTGGATTTTTGACCAGTAGCTCGTGGAGTGGACCCTCCCGGAGACGAGTGCACAGAGTACATAGACCGTGTAGCTGGCTGAGACCTGACGATTGCTTGACCGACTCGACTTGGATTGAGTCGACTAGCCCAGTGGACGGAGCACCTGGTATTTGGCGGCAGACCCACAGCGGACGGAGCGCCTAGTAGTTTGCAGCAGACCCGCAGTACTCGACCGGAGGAGTACCTCTGTAGGCTATTAGGGGGAGCGCCCGGTATTTGGCAGCAGAACCACAGCGGATGGAGTGCCCAGTATATGGCAGCAGACCTGCGGTACTCGATAGGAGGAGTACCTCAGAGACTTGGATTAGTGAGCAGTACCTCAGAGTCGTGACAGGACCACTGTACACTCCAGAGAGGGGGCTCTTTAGCAGTTATGGTTACATTGATGAAAATCCTGGTTTGAGATGAGACTTTTGACCTTTGTGTTTACCTCATGATTGAGATGGGTCACTTGATAACTTAGGTGTATGTATGGGCATATAAATGGGTAGTGGTTATCCGTTGATTTCATAATCTTTGTGTTACCTCATGATTGAGATGGGTTACTTGATAACTTGGGTATATGTATAGGCATATACCTAATTATAGGTTATCTGTTGAGATCATCTTTGTGGTTATCCTTGTTGGTTTTAGTGAGACCTTGAGGGTGTTGGGGTTCCTAATGAGTATCGTTATACTCACCCCTGCACGGGCTATGCCCGCACCTCATTGTGTTGGTTGCAGATGACGGGCAGTGCTGACAGAGGCCGAGTGTTCGAGGACTGGATGATACCCGGAGGTGGACTACACGACGAGTCAGAACCCGGAGGTGGACTACACGACGAGTCAGTATCTGGAGGATGACTTCACGGTGAGACGACACACGGAGAAGGTTGACGGGAGAGAGCGTTGAGGAGGCTATCTGTACCTACCCTTCAGTTAGGATCCGTGGAGGGCGATCCAGGAGCTGCGCTTTCTGTACCTACCCTTTAGGTAGGATCCGAGGATGATGACCCATGAGCTGATTCCTTCTTCCAGCTGTTTGCCTTTTTCTGTTGTACTTTCATTTAGTTGTAGCTGCACTTTCAATTGGGTTTGTATTCTGGCCCATTTACTTTTCAGCACTTTCTTTTGTACTTAGTGTTTTGCTTACGCTTGTACTCTGTGGTGTTTTGTTTACTTTTATAAAGGAAATGCCTTCCCAGTTATCAGGATTTATGCCTTTGGTGCTAGTTTCTAGCCCCTGGCCTATGGAAGGCGGGCTTGGGGTAGTCACGACACGGGCCCCGAGGACGGGTCGTCACAAATTGGTTTTAACGGATTTCGGTTCTACTGCAGAACATATGACTCCGACATTTTCTTTTCTATGAAGCAATAGTGTTAAGAGTACTGAGTGTGGTTTTCAGTTCAGGGAGTCCAGTGTTGGTGCGGGTGGCTGACGTATCCACACACCAGGACCCTGACAACTTATTTCTGACTTTGTGCACAAAAACACTGATTTCGTGTGTGTTTCCAAAAAAATTTAAAGTCATCTCAAACCAGTTCAGTTAACCAGGTATAAACGTTGACTGTGTCGCATCTGTTCAGGATGTCTCCACGCAGACAGTCAGTTGGAGTTATGAGAGAGTACTCGATGATGGCTCACCGAGCGACGAGGCTCTGGTGTAGGGCCTTTTTTTTACTATGTTGGCACCCTTGGGTGGTGTACCAGCAGCACCACCACTTGTTGGGCAGCAGATGCCATAAACTATACTAGCAAACTGTGCATGCTAGCAGAGCGCGTTGCATGAGTTCCAGCAGTAGTGGCCTCCAAGGTTACGAGGCGAGACAGTTTCCCAGACAACAGAGTAGTGGCTGGAGGCGATTGCTAGAGTTTTCTGCCTATCTTAGACATCAGTAGAGTTGATGGTGGACTTGGACACTAGTGTTTTCTAGTGAATGACCATGAGGATGGTCTGTATAGTGATGAGGCTTCGGTACGTGGACTGATTCCTGAGATAGTTCCTTTGGGTAGTGTGTTAGCTATACATCACTACCTGTTGGTCAGCAGTTTCAACCGGTAGTACCGGTAGGTGACACGTGTAAGCTTACTGCCTTACATGTGATCTAACATCAGATACCCTCAAGTTCCGAGACGAACCTGACTCATAGGCGGCTGAGGCCTGGCTTGAGGAGGTGGCCGAGAGTTTTCTAGAGCTTATACAGTTTCGTTGGGATGACGTGTTTATAGCTGAGAATTCATCGAGGCGTACTGAACATACCAGGTACTCGATGAATGTGTTTCGATCAGTGCAATAGAGCTCAGACCTCTGAGCGTGGTTTGTTTAAGGACTTTCGAGCCAGCATCTTTTCTCGATGCATTCCTACTTAGGCTAGGGTGATAGAAGGAACCTTTGTGGTTGAGAATTCTTTACTGATCGAATACAGCTAGGGAATGTTAGAAGTTTGGGAAGTAGGAAACTGACACCAGTCTCGAAGACTTGGGCATGTAAAATGTTTGAAGAAGTGGAAATGTTAAGGATAGGTGAATCTGCAGAGCAGTAGACATGGAGGAAGAGCTAGGAGAGCAGCTTGTGGTGGTGTACATTTCAACATGTTACCATCACCCGCCTTTTTTGTCCCCACTAGACATAGGGAGTTGGAGAGCGGGGAAAGAGAGTAGCTACCTGCGGTCATGGAGTACATCCAAAAAGGGCTCTCAGGATGATTCGAAGTGCAGACTTTGTCTTCTACTAGCTGTCGTAGCCACAAACATCGAAACGAATCATCCCTTCCTTCCATGAATTTAGTCCCAGACCTAGAGTTTCCGGTTAAGATGTTTACTTGACCCTCACATCTGTATATACCTTTGGGAGGAGACTCGATAGTCACAATTACGCCGACGGTGTGATCTGAACCTTGAGGAGAGAGTCTCGGTTGGGACCTCATGGTGGCAGCGTCGAGGCCTTACGACGTTAGTTTGAGTATGAATTTGGAAATCACTATTCATACTCAAATTGACGGTATTAGGAAAACATCGGGACGGGTTTTCCTTGGTCGGAGAAAAGGAAACCCTGGACAACACAAGTTAAACACATGCATGGGAGGGTGTGACCGATCACTCTTGAGTTGGCCAACCATACCCTCATGGCAGCAATCGTTTTTAGTTTCAGTTCTAATATGAAAAGGGAAGACCTCTAGAGTTTTAGGATGGCGACCACGTTCTTATACGGGTCTCACCTACGGAGATGTGTCCAAGGAGGAAAGTTATCTCCAAGGTTCAACGGACCTATCTAGGTCCCCAGCAGGGTAGGCGAGGTGGTTTACCGCTTCACCATTCCACCTCAGTTGCACCAGGTGCACGACGTTTCCAAGTATCTCAACTAAGGAGATACATTCTTGATCCTTCACACATCATCGACCTCAGGTAGTTGGACGTCGATGATAGGGTGACATGCACGGAGGTTCCAGTGGGGATCAAGAATCGACAGGAGCAGATCCTACGAGGACGATCGATTCCTCGGGTGCACTTTCTTTGACAGTACGAGAACCTCCAGGTGAGCACGTGGGAGCAGAAGGCTCAGATGTGTGCTCTGTACCGCTTTTGTGACCCTAGTTTGTGTTGAAGCTTTACGGGGACGTAAAGCCCTGAGGTGGGAGTAATGTAAAGACCCTGAAATTTCAAGGAGATTTTTTTCTTAATTTTCATTGGAATTTTACAAGAATGCAGTTTCTGACGGCGCCTGATTCTGAGGCCCGGTGTGCCCTGAATTAATTTCCGAAGTTTATCTCGGGTACGTTCAGTGAATGAATGAGCGGGAATTTCTATCTTTTGAACCAGCGCCCGGAATCAAATTCTGAGGGCACCGATGGAACCGCAGCGCCAGAAATTGCTTAGGAACTCCTATTCCAGAGTTGCGTTTTCACGGGAGGAGTCGTTAATAAATTGTGTCTTAATTGTGGAATGAATAATTTGTGAGACAATTTTATTTCTTAAGTCTAAGGTATTTTTATCCGACATGGGGAAGTTGGTGTGGAACCTAACTACCCATGTGAGGATAAAAGAGAGGATAATGTGTGGTGGGGCCCACACGAGCCCCCACCTTTTCAAATTCCCCATAACTCCCTATCCCCTTAAACTCCCCATTGAACCTACCGTGTAATTAAGTGAGTGACGTATCCTATCCCCACTTCCCCTCATTAAATCATTCCAACACTTATTAAATTAATTGAATTAAGTATTTGAATTTTGTATTTTGAACCCATGGATTGTTATAATAAAATAAGAGGAGCTTATTTTATTTATTTGGGGGTTAGTTTGGTTGTGTTGTAAAAAGGGTGGAGAGATCTCTAGCTTTGGAAGAACTTCATTCTTCAACGAAGAACGACGCCTCTTCGACGAAGAACACGAAGAACGTCTCTTCCGCCATTGAAGCACGATGGCACCAACTTCTTCATCATTCTTAAACCGAGGTAAGGAAAGGGAAGCGACACCCACTACATCTCCAACGACGAGTACCCTTCATCCTTTCCGACGCATGAGCATGATAATTGGGAGTGTATAATGAAAGCGGCGAAAAACGAACTTCATCGTCTTCGTTCCGCATCACTGTCGTCGATCGATGAATCAAAGGTTGGGAATTTTTTATGAAATATTAATGAACCCCATGCTACTTCCTTCTAAATCAAAGAACGCAGATCAAATAAACATTAATTTGATCCGCGAAGATTATGTTACGGGTTGTGATTTTATTTTGGTATTCTCGTATCTTTTGAGAAAAGAACGACGGGCGCGAACCAACCAATTCCAGGTTGATCCGCAGATCGTTCGTACATGTGGATCGATGTAGGGGTTTAATTTTATTTATTTGTTCATGATTACCAACATGAAGATCTTCGTGGATTTTAAAACCAATTGTTATCGAATAACGTGAGGGGGGCCGGACCGCACAAACATGGCCGATCATCCTCCTTATTTTTTTCATGTTTGTTCTTTGTGGATTGAGACGGGAATGGTGCGTGTCGTCGCACCACGCGGAAACTTGCGACAAGGAATGCGCGGCGCTGTCGCGCGGCGTAGTGAAAAACAAACAAGGGCGCGACGCCGTCACACCACGTCGGAGAAACCCGAATACATCCGCGGTCGGAGTCGGGCCATGGCGAAGGGGCGCGGCACTAGCGCGCCGCGCCGGAGAACCACAAAGACAACACTTTTCTTTTTTTATGTGTGGATTGACGGGTGATGACAAAAGAGGCCGCAAGGTAATTTTGAGGCCTCCGCAGTGAAGGTCGGGTCCTGGGAGGACCATAGGAGAAGACGGCAGGAGAAACGGACAACCAGAGCGTGTCCGGTGGTTCGCAGAAGGCGGCGGCGGCGCGTCGCCAGAAGTTACTTGCGGCGGTTGCCGCCGGTGTCAATCAGCGGCGAAGGGGGGGGGGGGGCACCCCCACTGCTCCGCGGCGACCGCGCGGCCGCGGCTGGCCGGTCGGGCCGGACCGGACCGAGCCGAACCGGGCCGGGCCGGGCTGAGTAGGGCCGGGTCGGTCCGGGCCCAGACCCCCCGTTTTCGGACCATTTTCGGTCAAATGCCCATATCTTAAGATGTAGACCTCCAATTGACGCGGCGTCAGTGGAAACATGATATTTGGATCGAGACGGTCATTTCGGTATATTACAATCAAGGTTTCGGGGAACTTTGGGTTCGGCCGGGTTGGTTCGTACACAAAACCAACCGGGCCCTCGGAGCGGAAACGCTCGTAACTTGAGTTCCGGACGTCCGAATGACGTGCCGTCGACTTTGATGAATTCCTCTAAGTGAGACGTATCTTTTGGATTACTCCGCTCGAGGTTTGGATGTCGTTGGAGTACGGTCGGGTTGGTTTGCTCACAAAACCAACCGGGCCCCTGGAACGGAAAAGCCAATAATTCACAGACCCGGCATCAGATTGACGCGCCGTCTGTTTCGTTGAATTACTCTTGATGAGACGGAACTTTTGGTATACTTTGCCCGAGTTTTGGACGTAGCTGGAATATGGCCAGGTTGGATTGTACTCGAAATCCAACCGGGTCCCTGGAACGGAAAAGATGATATCTTACAGACAGGACGTCTGTTTGACGAACCGTCAGCGGCATTGATGATCACGTTGAGAAACGGTCCCTATGAGTATACCCTATGAGAGTTCGGGATACAGTTGAGATACGGCCGGGTATGGTTCTTTCACGAAACCAACCGGGCCCTTTGGATAAAAAGGCTAGTAACTCACAGACCGAGTGTCCGATTGACACGCCGTCTATTGCGTTGAGACCCCTATGACGAGATGGTACTTTGAGATACTTCTTCATGGGACTTTGAGATACTTGGAGTTTTCACCAGTAGATCGTGGATTGGACCCTCTCGGAGACGAGCACGCGGAGTACGGAGACCGTGTAGCCGGTTGAGACCTGACGACTGCTTCACCGACTCGACTTGGAGTGAGTCGAATAGCCTAGTGGACGTAGCACCCAGTATTTGGCGGAAGACCCACAGAGGACGGAGCGTCTGGTAGTTGGAAGCAGACCCGCGGTACTCGACCGGAGGAGTACCTCTGTTGGCTATTAGGGGGAGCGCCCGGTATTTGGCAGCAGACCCACAGCGGACGGAGCGCCCGATATTTGGCAGCAGAACCGTGGTACTCGATAGGAGGAGTACCTCAGAGACATGGATTAGTGAGCAGTACCTCGGAGTCGTGACAAGACCACTGTACACTCCAGAGACAGGGCTATTCAGCAGTTATAGTTTCGTAGATTAAAATCGTGGTTTGAGCTGAGACTTTTGACCTTTGTGTTTACCTCATGATTGAGATGGGTCACTTGATAACTTAGGTATATGTATGCGCATATACCTGGGTAGTGGTTATCCGTTGATTTCATAATCATTGTGTTACCTCATGATTGAGATGGGTTACTTGATAACTTGGGTATATGTATGGGCATATACCTAAGTAGAGGTTATCTGTTGAGGTCTTCTTTGTGGTTATCCTTGTCCGTTTTAGTGAGACCTTGAGGGTCTCGGGGTCCCTAATGAGTATCGTTATACTCACCCATGCACGGCCTATGCCCGCACCTCGTTGGGTTGGTTGCAGATGACGGTCAGTGCTGACAGAGGCCGAGTGTTCGAGGACTGGACGGTACCCGGAGGTGGACTACATGACGAGTCAGTACCCGGAGGTGGACTACACGACGATTCAATATCTGGAGTAGAAATTCACAGCGAGACGACACATGGAGAAGGGTGACGGGAGAGAGCGTTGACGAGGCTATCTGTACCTACCCTTCAGGTAGGATCTGTGGTGGGCGATCCAGGAGCTGCGCTATCTGTACCTCCCCTTCAGGTAGGATCCAAGGAGGACGACCCAGGAGTTGCTTCCTTCTTCCAGCTGTATGCCGTTTTCTGTTGTACTTTTGTTTAGTTGTAGCTACACTTTCAGTTGGGTTTGTATTCTGACCCATTTACTTTTCAGCACTTTCTTTTGTACTTAGTGTTTTTCTTCCGCTTCTATTCTGTGGTGTTTTGTTTACTTTTATAAAGGCAATGCCTTCCCAGTTATCGGGATTTACGCCTTTGGTGCTAGTTTCCAGCCCCTGGCCTATGGAAGGCGGGCTTGGGGTAGTCACGGCACGGGCCCCGAGGACGGGCCGTGACAGATTTTATTCTTAACTAAAAATATAATCATTCCTAAACAATAAATTCTTTCATTAAATAACTCATTGAATTCTTAAATTTATAATTGAATTTCATAAATATTCAAGAAGCATAAAATTAATAATACAAGAGATTGTTTAATTGAATCTATATCAAAATATTTGGTTCCCAATCCTATTGATAGTAGAAATGACACTGGAATATTATCATTTTAAATATACATAAAAGGTTATAAGAATAAATAGTAACTAAAATATATATTTATCTCAGTTTAGAATGTAAAGTAATATCTTATGTTTTTTAAATTCTTTCAAACATTCAAGTAAAATGATTAATGAAATAATTAACAAAATAGATATTTTTTTTGGAAAATAATATAATTTTTCATATAATTTCTATTTTTATTTATTGTATTTATATACTCATTATCTTTTCAAATAACTTTGATCATTTTATTGGTGTTTTGTAACTTAAAAGGGATCATAGAAAACAAATGGAAAAAACCCATCAATTATTTTGAAAATTATGGCTAAAAATAGGATTTATCTAGTGTGTAAATCGTTTATATATTATTATGTTTGAACTTTAAATAAATCCTATTTACTATTAAAATGAATCATTAAATAAGAATTGTGAATTCACTGATTAATGGTTTGGAAGTCCAGTGTTTAGGACTACCCCTACATGAAATTCTCTAATATATAATGCCATTATTTCGCAAGTTCATTCCTAGTTCATGGAACTACTATCATAAAAAATATTACACCCATTATTCCTCCATTGTGTATTCCATACCCATGCATGATTTTTCATCCATTTTATCACTTTCCTCTTTCTACCGTGAATGTTAGTCCCACTCCTTATATACCTCATCCATTTTCCATTACACCTCTTCATATATATAGGGTACATATCAATCGTATATGCCTCTTATAGGATTGTATCCTCCTAACCTACACAAACATACTCAATTTACAACATAGGAAAACCCTCTAGTTTCCATCCACAACATAGTATACATGATTCCGTGAAAACATTTAGAACATCAGGTAAAAGATTATAAAGTACTAAAGTAAATATTTTTTCAATAAATTTAATTAATTAATGTGTACCAAAATTAATATATATCATCAAGAACATCTTCTAGTAAAATATTTGGTCACAAAAAACTGTTTAAAATGTTGAATAGTAAGACACCAATCATGGTTGAGTATAATAAGGACTTGAAAATAATTGAAAAAAATGGTCAATAGTGTTTATCGTCCATTAGAATGGTAATATAACATAGTAATATTATTCTCATTTAAGAAATATAATATATAGAAATCATAAAAAAAATTCAAATTTAAATTGAAATTCTTAAATATTTGTAATATATTTTTAAAACTAATTTTTTTATTTATTTTTAATTTATTTGTCAAAAAAATGTATAAAAATGTATATTTTATATAACATCCATAATTATTTGAATGAAATGATATATAGTTTACCAATATAGGGAGATATATATTTAGAATACAAGAATTAATTCAATGTTAAATGGAATCAAATAAGAGGTAAAAATTATGAAAATATAACAATCTTCATGTAATGACCACTTACATAATAGAAATACATAATTGCATAAGAGAACTATTTTGATTTTAATATAATTTAACCAGTTGTACATAAAATTTAGTTTCATTGACGAAAATAAATAAATAAATTATAAAATAAAATATTCTTTTTGTATTGATTATTTTTATTCATCCAGTCATATGAATTTAATTGTTTTCATCTAATTAAAAAAATATATGATTACTCTTAAAAATAAGGAGTATATATCAAATAAAAAAAAGGTATATTTTGATCCTTGATAGAATAATACATGTTTGATGTGTTCTTTAATTTCTAGTTGTGGTTATAGTGACCAAAGATACATAAATAATTATTTGATATTATTCAATGTCTCTCCGGATCCATTAATGATTCAATTGATCTTTTTTCTCATGTCAATAAATCATCACTTATTGATATGTCTATAGATAATAATCTCTTGAATATTTTACCAGCATAATAAATCTATGATGTGAAAATTGAATGGTCATTCCATTAATTAAATAAATATGTAAATTACTATTAAAAATATAATTTTTCATTATCTCCTAAATAAATATTTTCTTATTAGTCTTAAATATATATTCATTAATTATTTTCATGAAAAAAATATTGATCCAATTTGGATAATTATAATATATTTTCCATCATTGACATATCACTCTCTAGATTTCCATGTCGAGACTCTTACATCAATTTCAAAAATAAATATATATCCTCATTATATGTAATAAATTGCATATAGGTATTTTTGAAATAAAATACCAAGACTATATAGTAATAGAATAATAATTTTCACTATTGGTATGTATTGAAACTCTATTTATTTACTTATATGAAAATTAAAGAAAGGTAAATGACTTATATAGATGAAGTGGAAATAGATAAAAAAACCCATGAATTGAAATTCCAAAAAGAGAACTTCTCTAAATGTATATCCAAGCATCGTCAGCGTGCGAGAACCTAGAAGACACCACCTGCATACTACCAACTTGTGTTGACGATAACCATCACCTAGGGTGACAAATTTTATAATAAATTGAACCTTTTGTTCATAATTTTCAAAAATGATTTTTCTCTAAGTCTAATTGATTCTTTGATCACTCAAGTGCTTCTCTCAAGTACCCAGAAACCATCTAGGTAGTTTTCTAACACCAAAGGAAGAGGGAAATTATGTAAATTATTAATAAATAAGTACTTCTAGGGTTTAAAATAAATATAATATGTACTAGGAATTCTCCCAACCCCTAAATTATGATTATGTAAACAATATCCCCTAATTAACTAGGGAATTGTGAGTCTTACCATCAGGATAAACTATTGAGACCATTGTTGTTCTGAGAATGGTTTCTCCAATTTCTAGTCATATAGGTATTCTATTGGCCATGTTGATATCTATTCACCCAGGACTACCTACATGAGTCACCCCCTTAAACAATCCTCCATGATTCAATCTATATTCAAGCCCACATGATTAATATATCTGATCATCTAAAGTGAAGTTCATGTTTATCCCTCTTCATCATTATCTCCCTTTTTTAAGAGGTATCAAATAACTACCTCCACCAAGGCCCTCATATTTACACAACCATGGTGAGTGACTAACCAGCATGTCCGCCATTTACATTTGTATTCCAATAGTCATAGGATTCCTGCTCTTATTTGGTTTTCTGGTCAGGGTTCTTAAGGTTCATGTGGGTATCTCTCCCTATGGTCTTGAGGCCCCATAATTGAGTAATAGTGTTGAGGAGTTCCCTGTCTAAAGGAATATGTTATGTACTACATCTGAATGTTATGTATATAATCCCTAGATCCTATGATTCTTAGTAGGTAGGGTATGGATCATAGTTTATTTTCCTTTCATCATTGGAAACTACCCCCTCCCAATGTGGAAACAACTTTTAGAAATCCACCCTGTTGTAGACCCCTAGCCTATCCTATGTGAGGTTGGAGTATTTCTTCTCTCAAGCACCTTATATATAACCTTCATTCATTCCTCACATTGGACTCTCATCCAATTTAGCATGAATAGAGGGCAGTTTCATAGCCCCAACCTCTTCCAATGTCTCCCTGACATCCTCCAACAAAGAAGGGGGAAAGTATATTGTTTTCCAAATATACTACTTCCTCATGTTTCTCACATGAATCCCAACACCATAGTCATTATAGTTCTATGATGATCATGAAATCTAAAAAATCCACATGAAGCACATAACTATGAGAAATATAATTTCTACTAATTGGTATGTACAGAAATTCCACTTAGGGAATGAACACATTGGATGACTTCATCTGTATTAATACCCGACATTAATTCCCTCCATCCGGTCATCACCCATAATAGAATGCCCAGTATTAAAAACCCAAATTACAATGAGTACAACATCTCTAATAGAACCTTTTTCATAAGTAATCCTCTTCAATAATAAGGCCAACGATAATCCTTTATAAGTGATATACTCTATTGATAGAACTAGAGAACTGTGTGGGATTTGATTCCCTCCCAAACAGCATACGTACATAGACTATATGAGGTTCAATCCCATTGTACTAAATAAACCCTATTCTATTGAGTCGTATCCCGTGTAGGGTATAATTCAACTTGAAAACTCATTTTTCCTTCATAGTTCCTTTAATTGTTTTATAAAATGCCCCACAATAAATATTGACTAGAAACTCTACAGCTAGACATCCTAACCACAAGATGTTAAAATGTACAGTTGGATCCACATAACATGTACTTAAAAGGTATGATTATCACCAATTATAATCTATGAAAATGTTGGGTTCAAATTACATTCACAAGGATATATATGAATCCAATTTATGGGTTCAATCCCAATATCAATAAAATAATGTCTCCCTTGATAATGATAAACACTTGAGTGACCTTCATATACCTGGAAGAGAATTAATTCCATAGTGAAATTCATCAGCCTAAATGAAAATAAAATCAAGAGTGCCTCATTATGGGGCTCGAAAACCTGCATCATCCTGATAAGCGCCAAATAATTCATAATTATACAAGCGGATACCATGAACAGAGAACCTCAGATACAAGAATATATCTCCATTGATGAATGACATCAAATACAAAAATATGATTCTAAATTCAACATTTTTTAGTAATTAATTTTTAATTTTGGATGACCAACATCATATATGAGCATTAATCTAGGATTAATGAACATATCTTAAATCTATAAGAGAGTACTAGAGTAGGAAATAACTCCACCAAAAAAGTTGTGATAAGCCCTAACTCCCATCATGTCCAACCATGTGAATTTTAAAGAATCATAGGTCAAAACCCATAATGAGCTATTGATTTTGGAAAGTAGGTCCCCGTTGATATAGAAACATATTGTGTTTCTAGTTCCAAGAACCAAACCATGGAAACCGTTTGATAATAGAAAATTTTCATGGGCCATGAAATCCAAGGGAAACAAAAAATGGTAAATTTGAGGTGAATGACATAAACTATAGAATATTCATAACAACATAAAAATGGATGTACTGACTAGTATCCAATGAATTTTTATGTTTCCTTAAATGATTGTACCCGTTTAATGGGAACCAAAAAATGGGGAACCAAATGTTAATGACATAATCTATGGAACCTCCTTAACAATATTACAATGGATGTACTGAACATTCATCTTTAGATAATTCCATTCCCCTAAATGATTGTAACCACCTACAATGGAAATAAAAAATGGGTAGCCCAATCTGAATACTTAAAAAATATGATAGAGTCACCTATATGTTTCCCCCCCTCCATTCTAAAATGAAATGAGGGTCGGACACTACAATAAATTAGGCATGTGTTAATCCAAAAAATAATATTCTTTAATAGGGGTTTCTTGATCATTTTTAGTATATATATTCAATAATTCTATTTCAGAACTCCCTTTGATCCAATGGCCTCGTTCAATTTCTCACTAAAAAATTCCTAACTGTTATTCAAAAAATTTCTTTGTCTTCATGAATGATGGCATCACCGACTCAGTATCTTCAATGTTGGGTCTCTAATGATTTGGTTGGATAATAATTTCAACATATTTCCATACCAATATTGGAGGCTTGCAAACATGCCCTTCATCTCATCCAACACAACCAATAGTCCACTCAATAACAACTGGTGGTCCATAAGCATAAAACACTAACTTCTATCTTCAACCATGAAGGGGTCTTATCCAAGGAACACAATAACAAGTGTCTCCCATATTTAATGGATGTCGATCAGGAGGACACCTACAACTTCATCTCAAAGAATCATAGGACATTATAAAGGGTTCCTAAAAACAATAACCATCATGAGTTCATCCCTTCAATGGACCCTGAACCTGATGAGGGTGTAACCTTCGACTATCTGGTCTAGGTCCCTTAGCACTGGGCACACAAGGCGACATACCATGGATGAAAAACAACCAACAAGAAGCAGGTTGACACCTTTTACCCCATTGGATAATCCCTCCATCCATGTTTGGTGGCATACACTGAGCAATCACATTTATCAATCCACCATCACAGAGCTACCCAACAAACTCTCATAGGGTATTCAAAGAAACCCACCAACCAAATATGGTTGAAGCATTCAAGCAGGGACATAAAACTACCTTCACCCACAAATCATAATATAATAATTATTTGAGGCACTGAAAGAAGTCCATTGACTATGATTAATGATAAAAAGTGATAGGACACACAAATCTACAATCATTTACCTTGCCTACTAGTAGGCTCATGTAGTGGAACATGAAGAAGTCAGCCAGAAGGTCCTAAATAAAAGTAGGGGAAGAATCAACTCTCTTCATCCACAACCACGTACTTTTAGTATCAAATAAAATGGAAGGGGGGATATGATTAGGGATATATAGCTAATTAAGATAAAAACCGAAATATATCCCTATTTTGGTACCAGAACCCACCAAGCATATCTTCATAATAGTAAAATAGAAAATCAAAATCCCATCCCATTTCTTACAGACATTTCGGGATATCATTATGGTGATGATAGTAGTTCCTGATTGATGGACACATAACTCAATCTCCACAAATGGGGCGACTCATTAGTATAATACCCCAATAAACACACACACATCTTCCCCCATCAAGGAGGGTCATGCGGTGAAATCCCTCGTAATACATGGATAATAACATTATTATCATACACCTGCTCCTATAGAATGTAGTCAGCTTATTACAATAGTAACTCCATGGAAGGAACAAACACCCTCACATGATGAACACTTCTCCCAGCAATTTTCCCCCTCTGTATGTAATAATATTCCCAAGAGGATATCCCATCATGCATGGATGGTGAATCAAGAACCGATCTATTATCTAGCCCTGCCTAATGCCGGAGTTCTTGAAGACCTCATAAAATTTTCTATAGTATCTCAACATCCAACCCTCCCATTACAAAATTACAACAATATTAGTAGAAATTATAAAGGCCCTCATATGACACTTCACAATTAAGTCTTTCTTCATTAAAAACAATTGGGTCGATCTTGATAGCCTATCTCTTAATGAAAGGCATAGAAACAATCCATATGAAAAGAATAGCAAAGATAAATATTGTCTTCCGATTTCTATAATTTACCATGATGTTCCACCCTAAGATGAAAATAGCTATTAAAGAACTCTCTATATTAGTGATTTTCATTATCAAAATATTTCTCCATTTTTTAATATAGAGATGATAATTCCCTATTATCATGACGAACATTCCAATAAAATGTCATTAATGTCTGATTACTTGTCTCTGGAAGGTGGAATCCATTATCAAATAGAATATATCCCAAGTATATATTTATTCTCTGAACCAAAATTGTATCATTTACCTTCCAACATAGCATATGAAACCCAATCCAATCCCATTTATTATAGTAAAAAAATAAGAAGTGACAACTCTAGTCCGACCGGGTCGGGGAACCCCTTCTAAAAGTCAAAAAAATATGCTAAACATGAGGAAAAAACTATCTAAAGAAGACATACCAATAATTTTGGAATTTATCCTTCTCCCAATATAGAATTCTAGAGGTATTTGTGGAATATAACATCCATGACATCCTCCTCTACATATGTAAAACTGTTTGTTGCATAAAAAAAGAATTACCTTATGAAATGTATCATACTCACATATTATTAAATGGAGGGTTCTACTGCAAATCTATCATAGAATATATCATGTTTCATGACGTCTAGTGATCATTAAATACTGGAGATCTATTCAATGTTCAATCCTCAATGCATTAATGAGGTTGTAAATGCTTATCGAAGATACTCTATCTGGGGTTTGTATTAGAGGATTGGGTGTACATGGAGCATTTCATTTAACTACATTACCAATAAAAAACCATAATAGGATGAATAATTCAATGTCATTTCCCTCGGACAACTACATAAATTGGAATATGTTCATGAACAAAGAATGGGTCGACCAGAATAGGCGTCAACTGACTCTCGACGACGTTAGGCTAAAAAAGATAAATCTATTTAGAAAATCATTCATCATGAATCTTTAAATATTAAACAGGAATCTCAGATTGTACATGTAAACTATCATATTGAATAAAATTAAAATAACACAACAGAATTTTGAAATTGTTGATTAATTTGATTTCCAAGTACTGAACCCATCAAATGTTCAGACTAGAATCCATAAAATTAGAAGACCAGTTGTAGTGATATCAACAACATTATTTTTTGAACAACCACATCCCACAAGGATGGGGAGATTTTTTAAACCAAACCATATTAACATTTAAACAATCATGGAGGTTTGTGGAGGTAGACTATGAAAAGACCCAGGCATTGGGGCTAAGAGATTTTTAACCTCAATAATCCCCTCCAAGTGGGAATCAGTCTTATCCTGATTAAGGAATGGGAAACCAAGTGAATACTCCCAATTAATATCATCCATTGATCTAGTAAACTCATATGGAACATATATGACTAAAATATTTAGAAATTACCTTTGGGACACTATCCATCAAACAGATCCTAGGAAATAGACAAAGAAGAGAAAATGTCTTGTGGAGGGTGGATAATTAGGGGATCTAATATAAATATTAACATAATGTCTATAATGTACTACAAATTTATGAATTTCATGAAATAAATAAATGATGATCGTCAAAAACATAAGTCCAATTGAGATGATTCTAAATAATAAGTTCACATTACTAAGACAATCCACACTAAGAAGAATGTAGATTTTGTTCATACCCAAACCCCTAGGAAGACCCAAAATTCGGTTATCCCCTCAAATAATCCACCTCTACCTACATTAAAGGAACCTAAGAAGGGATATGGTAAGGGTCAATCCATGTTTCACCTTCCCTCCTATAGAAGATCAATCCCTTCTTTTAGAGGAATGATATTCTCAGATAGAGGAGGGAATGAGACAGTTGAGAAAACTCAATGTAGAGATACTATAAGGTAGTCCTTCTAACAGATATAGTCCACAAAAAGACCCACAACTCACATTTCTAATTTATTCACCTTAGAAAATAGTGTTTGGTGAAATAATTGAAGTTGATAGGACACGTCCGCTCAGTTTGGGACATCAAGAAGCAATATATTTGTATCCTGTAACATCAGATAATAAATTATCTATTTTGGTTACATAGAAATAAATTGTTTAGAAACATCTATAAATGAATTCCCTTATTGGTCACCCATTATAGATACAACATGTGCTTCCAATAGTGGTCCTGATAGTACCTACACCCATTTAGGCTCTAGCTTTTGCACATATTTAAGTCCTGACTCAACTGAACATTCTACGAAATCCTATGAGAAACATTGAGTCATTAATTAATATATTAAATGATATGGAAGGATGGTGTGCTCTATTGAATCATTAAAAGAAGGATTACCATAAATGGGTAGATCTGATTACTCCCCCACAAAACATGGGGAATCCAATATTTTCAATTTTTAATAGCTCGAGAGATCTGAAGCATTACTTGATGCATTTCTTCTATTGCTCCTATTCCATGATGGGGACCCTTGAATAACAAAAAGAAGATAAACTCAGATGCTTCATGAAATCATTGTAGGGGCCATCCATTGTATGGTAAAAAAAATTTAAATCCTGATAGATAAATAGATGGGATGATCTCTATCAGAAGATCATATTCTGTCTTAACTCAATGTTGCAGAAGACATAACTCTTTGATCTCACGAACTACATGTAACAGGAGAATGAAAGAGTTTGAGACATCATTTCTTGGAGGAATGTATTGATATAATCATTGGACCTACCACACTATCAATAATATATGTTGCATCTCAGTGTACCAAATATCTATGATGAGATGCACACAATATTGATCCATGTGAAATACACACGTGGGTTGTATGATATATCCATAATTACTCCACTAATATAAATAACCATCAAAGATACCAAATCCAATTCGCGGCTAAACCCATCAACTCAGGGAAGGAGTGTATGAAAAGAATAGGGCACTACAATTAAACTTAATCAAGACCATATACCTGCTCCTACATCAAAGCATTCAATGTAGTGCAAGGCTCCACCTCGTGAGCTTCAACAGAAATGACCACCTCATCCATACGATCAAAATAGATTAATGGAATGAATTTTGAGAAGCTGAAAAAGGGGTCTTTTCCATTCAGAATTACTACCTGTCGGGATACTTCATATCATCATTGTAAAATAACTCAGTCCTATTTCAAAAGGCCATGAATCCAACTAAGAATGTGACAAAAAACTCCAAAACTATTTCCACATACATCAAATGCTGAGAAATCCCATCCATGTGTTTTTGGTTTTCAATGACCTCCAACAAAATATTTTAGATTATGGTCAAGTGAAACTATATATTTATCCAGCATATGTATCATATGTTTTAATTACCAATCTAGAGGAGGAAGGCGAGTGGAATGAAGTTGAGAGAATGAATGTGCAAAATGTCAGTGATTGGATGGACATAAAAACAATCAATCAGACTCATTACATTATATAAAAATAGTTTGAATATCCAAATATGCCTCTAGTTTGTTCTTTTATAGGAAATACATCTTCATAAAAATCCTCATCCTTTGAAATCCAATCCTTAAAGAAGGAACATGGTAGGAATGATATTGAATAGATAGAAGATGAAGTGCTCATGTCATGGAAAATGTTATCCTTGAAATTTGTATATACCATGAATACCATCTCAAAATAATCAGCATCATCAAATCAAATGGTACAACAAGAGACGACACCCCCTCCCCACAAGAAGATTCTTTGTCAGATGAGGAGTTCATTTTTGGTTCTATTAATGTTATTCAATTAATGGATCCATTCTCAAATGATGATTTTATTATGACCATATTTACCTTCAAAATTATTAGGGACCTGGGGGAAGAGGTCACTAGGGATGAGAATATAGTTGATTATTTGTTCATTCATGGAGCCAAAACTTAAAAAAAAACCATGCTAAATCCGTCTTCTCAGCTGAACTCGTGGGAATGATCTATAGTGCACTCAATAAGAACAAGGGAGTTATTCCTCCACAGATGACAATGTCTACCTTGAAATGATTATATTAGATTACCAGTTATAGGACATTCCACCACATCTACATTAGTTAGGTATCCCTACATGGATTAATCAACAAAGAGCTTGAAAAGTTCCACATCCTTTCCTAAGAGTTGACCCATGAACATTAGGAACCCCATCTCTTAATGTTCACAATAAAGATAATATTCACTCTAAAAAAATAAAACCAGTAGGAAAAAATTTGATGTCATGAAAAAAATTACCCCTTGTACCAACTATGTTAAAAATCCTAGATTCATAGATTCTATCCAATGTCCTCAGAGAATAAATCCTTGAGGCATTTCAAATAACTTATGAATTTGAATTTGAGGTTACTATTACTGAAGTATATCGTGCGTAGAATTATCCAATGTTGTCCCATCGGATCATCTTCTTCAATGACCGGGATGAATATTTTATGAGAAAATGAATGTTAATAACCATGTATATATCTATTAGGCTAACTGTCATTTATATTCAATTATATTTCATTGATAGTGGCAAAATTTAAACCTCATTCCTGTTCAGACACTTCTTCAACTAGATCTAAATGAATCTCACACATCTCAATCCATTATGATCTTACATGGTTATGAAAAAAACGAGAAAAACCTCTCAGAATAATCATATTATATATTAATTTTTGAGATCTTGAGTATGACTAAGGGTTCCTGGTTGTTTAAAAGGACACAAATTTCAATGCTCTGTTGGGAATACCTCGGCTACAAAAGCTTGCATCCAGTCCTTAATCATACCACAATTCCCTAATATATTTAATTAATGGTAAAATTGGTACATTTTATGGTTAAATGGCCACATTAAAATAATGCGAGATAAATTACATCAATCCATGTTTCTATCCCAATGAAGGGAAGAAATAAATGGCTAATGATTCCACACAAATAAATGCCCACATTTACATGGAGATGATCCCTTCTAACCCTACCAAATAATTCAATGCAGATTATGTTCTACATATTAATTAAATTGAAAGGGTGAGATGGAATTCAAGAATTTATTCAGTGACATAAATAATTTGAATCACGATAGCCGAGCCTGATCATGATGAAGATATTATCAAATCAAAAAAACATTAATTAAAATTTCTTCATTCTGTTCGACAAGGCATAAAAAACATAGTTGTATAATCCAAACAAGAATAAGATCTTGATATAGTAGGATAAAGTGAAAAGAATCATTATCGCCCCTTCATTCCCCTCCAAGAATCCATTAAGGTTGTATGCCAGCTTCTGATCCCAAAATGATTTCCTCGTCCATCGGTTGTTGGAATGGTGAATCCCCTCATCTCTATAAAGAATTTTTTTATCATCTCCTCCAATAGAAGAAAAAAATATATTGAGCATGAAGAAGGAGACCAAGATTAAGATATTAGGGATGCCCCTCTAACATTTGAGGAAGGCATGTCTACCATTGTTGATGAACTCAATGAAAAAAATCTGGGTACAGAGGAAGATCCAAAACCCACTCTAATTAGTGTGTCCATGACTACAAAATAATAGAATATATACACCTATTTCCTAAATAAACACTAGAATGTGATTGTATTGAATTACATATAGATACTAGTCCTTGACACTGAGTTGGAAAACCGTAATTTGGGTTTCCTAGATGATCATAGAGGATACAAGAATGTAGTTTGGATGACGTATCATACTCACACCTCCAAAATTGAGACTGACATGGAAACACCCATAAATGAAACATTATACAAGAGGAGAAATAACAAAAATGGATAGTCAAATATTTTCCCTATGAAAATTAATATTGTTAAAATTATGTTATTCATTGATTTTAGTTATCTAAATTGACATTATCCCAAAGATGACTTCCCAGTTTTAATCACAAAACGTCTAATTGATGAAACATCCATTTATTTGAACCAATCCTTCATAGATGGACTATATTTGTAAAATAAAATATATATAGCCCCCAAAGATTAATAAAAAACATAATTCATATCCCCTTCAGGATTATTATAATAAAGGGTAATGCCATAATTCTTGAATAATATTGGTGCCACATTCAAAAATTTCAGGCTTCACACCTTCAAGAGCTTATTTGGAATGTTTTTAAAATGATATTTTAATAATCAAGTGGGAAAATTCAGGTAACGTTCTAATCACCTGGCTGACATAGAAGACATATTCAACAATCATCAATAGAATAATCTAAAGATAAAACCATTGAAATGTGTTTTCATAGTAACCTCAAGAAACATTCATGGATTCATTGTATTTCATCATGGAATATAAGTTGATACAGAGAAAACTACAGTTATCCATGGCATGTCAGGTCCTTTAATCCTAAATGAGTGAAGAGGATGTTAAAGAAAATTTCCTATATTCAGAAATTTGTAGACAATCTCACAAAAATAATTGTTTACTCTTCAACAAGTTGATGAAGAAGGGGGTCACATATCAGTGGACTAATGACTGTATAGAGGCATTTGATGTCATCATGAAATACCTCTTCAACCCATCAGTATTGGTGCCACCTATTGAAGGAGTTACGCTTATTCTGTACTTGACATCATTAGAACAGTCACTGGGTTCTTTCCTCACACAAATGGATGATTCAATGAATGAAATAATTCATTATTATTTTAGTTAAACCTTACTCAACATAAAGACTTGATATTCAATCATTGAAAAGAGATTCACTGAGTTAATCTTTTTATTTATGAAGATTAGGAACTACCTCAATCCCATAGAGTTCCACTTGGTTTCTTACAGTAAACTTCTAAATTTTATCCTTAGTTGTCCTATGGTAACATTGAAATTGGCATGGTGGGTAGTTACCTAGGATAGGTTTGATATATAGTATATTCCATAGAATACATTGAATGTCAAGACATGGCAGAACTCCTCACTTAGCACCCTTCTATAGAAGAGCTGTCATTAAATATTGAAATACCTAGTGAAAAAATCTTTTCTATTTTGGATATCCCTCAAACATGGGAAATGCATTTTGATAGTTCTTCAATGATTCCAAATAGGAATATAATGGAAGACCCTATGCTTAATCAAGTAGGGTTGGGAATTTTACATATCTCCCTAGAGAAAGAAGTCTTTACATATTACTTCCTATTATAAGGAGGTGGTACTAAAAACTAGGAATAATATCATGCTCTCATTTTAGGCATGGAATATGAACTCCATGTACAGGTGAACAACATTAATTTGAAGGGTGACTATGAATTGATAATCAAGAAGATCAATAGGGATTATTCCACTTAAAAGATGATATAATTATCCTATGTGACTATGTAACTAGTTTTAATGGATGAATTACTCTTAGAGATAAAACTGACTCACGTTATGCGATCATAGAATGATTAAGCATATGTGTTGTAAAATATAGCTATAACATTTTTAGGTCCAAATCAAGATGAAACAGTCATCATCATTTCCAATCGTTGAATGGTTTCACCATTAATTTAGGTCAGAGTATATGAAATCAATGAAATCAGTCCCATCTCAGAGCCATATAGTCCTACCATGGATAGATGATACTGATATTGTAATATCTCCACGGTAGAGTACTTCCACTAGATAGTGTTGGAAGACATTTGATCTGATGATGAGTAGATAATTTCATTCATTTTGATAGACCAAATCACCATAATTTCTTCTACAAGTTAGGAATTGATGGAGTCATTCTCATGTGTGTTCATATAGAATAAAATGAAAGTGTTATATAAGAACTATTTGTAGGATCCTATGGTGCCAACCAATCATGTTATATGCTTTCTGATCAGATCTGATGGCATTGATACTTATAGTCTTCAATGACACATGATTGATCATAATTACATAATATGTGTTATCCCTTCCATGTTCATGGAAATTTATCCATCATACCCTATAGGTTTATATATACCTAAATACTTGTGGACATTTTTCACATGGGGAATGAATATTGTTCGACCATATCCTCCAACTACAAAAATGTAGTTCATGTACATACTTAAAACTACCAACTTCTTATATAAATTTGATGAGGTAATACCTCTCAAAGAATTTGGAGCCAAAATCATAGTTAGATTTGTCAAACCTAACATAATACCTAGATTTGGTTTCCCTCATACCATATTAATAGAAAATGGACTAATTTCTATTCTACTGAGGTGTAGAATCTATAAGAGAAATACAATATCAACTCCACCCATTCATCCAACCATCATACAACGACCAATGGATAGATAGAATATTTTCATAAGACTCCTCAAAAAATACTCTAGATGATAGTTAATAAGGATAATATGTTTAGGACTGATAAGCTCTTGCATTCCTATTAGGCTTATCGTACTAGTACTCATACTGATACACGAGTGACTCTATACTAATTTATATATAGATATGAAACCATATTTCCAATTGAGATTCAGTTTCCATCACACAATATTTCTAAATGTGAACAACTATATGTAGATAAATAGTCTCAGAAAATATTGGATGACATGGAGTGAGTGGATAAATATAGATTTCATACCTTGAGTTAACAGATGGTATATCATAACCAGATAGTATGGGATTTTAACAAGAAGGCCTTTTTATATTCATTCCTCCATGAAGAATTGTTATTGGTCTTTAAGACTATGATGATACTAGGAAATAAACCATCGAATATTGAGACACTGTTGAAATGACCTTAATTCATACATAAGTTTTACTCTAATGAAGTTTACACATTAATTTCAATGGATGTATAACTCACTACCACTCAATCCAAAGAAATATTCATGAATAATTAATTTTTTAGTCACAAAATTATTGTCTTAGATATAAGATGTTAAACTTTATGGAACCAATTTCATCCATGTTCCATGTCGTTAAATGGAATAACATCATCATCATTTTCATGTGATGATAAAATACATGACACGAGGTCCTATATATAGGATTTTAAACTGCGTGGAACTATTTTTCCACACTAAATGGCATTAAACTATGTGGGTAACATCTCTGATGTTTGATGTCAAGAAATACCCATGATATCATTGGTTGACATTCCCTGTTGTACCTTGATAGATGAGTAGATTCTATGCATGAGCAACCCCCAAATAATATTTTTCTACATATAGGAACATGAGCATAATATATACATATTTTTTGATTATACATGTTTAAGGATTGTCTCTCATGAACTATGTGTCACATGATTCATTCCCCAACAAGATATTTAGTGACATTAGAATATTATCCCATGGTCCAACCACATTGTTTCATTCATGTTATGTAACCCAGATCCTCACTATATGATGATAAACCAAATGGATCACTAAAAACCACATGTGGCTTGATTCTATTTCAAATGAAATACATAGTGGCACATAGATACCCAATCTCATGCCTAATCATAACCATAAAGAAACAATTTACATTTTCCCTATGGGTGACCCAAATCTATATTGGGAAATCCTGTAGAACATATATCTTGATGGTAATTCCATTTTTTGTCTTGAATCCAACCATTGATCTATAATATATCAAAAATATATTATATCCCCCATACTCACAACAAATCCATGTTGGTGTGGGTAACCATCTTCAAAAACTATTTTTATCATGATTCTTATCTTGGAATGATTCTTTGGATATACAAATCAATTATATTAGGCCCTACTTCAATTCATAAAAAAGTACCCTTCCCCACATCAAATTCTGGTTGATGTGGGTAAAACCCATCATGAAAAATTTATGGAATGATTATCACCCTATTGAGATACATAGTGATGTATATATCACCAATCTTGGTTTTATGCATGATTTAAAAAATATCCCCCACACACAACGTATGGATCAGACCATCATCTGGAGAATTATCATGTACTACTTGTTGCATTAATATTTCCCCAAAAAGATATGTATTGAGGCCCAAATTTCATATCTCGGGTTCATCTGTATTTGTTAAATAAAAAATCCCCTTCGCCCTCTTGTGTGAATCAATCAAACCTACGTAGGGAGAATTTCCAAGAACTATGTGTGGCTTCATTCTCATCCCATTGAGATATGTAGTGACATCGAGATCTCCAATCCTTGGTCCAGTACTAATTTTTGAAAATTAAATACCCATTTTTCCCCAAGCAAGAACCAGATATTCACAGGGATCCTTTACAAGACTTATTTCTTCATTACCATTAAAATGAGATGCATGGTCATACCTAGAATTCATGATTTTGGCCCAACCATCATTGTTGTAATTATGAAATGTCTCGTTCCCCACATCAATGTGTGATTGGGGTTAGGAACAACCATCAATAACAACGTGGAGCATGACTCTCATCCATTGATATACATTGGGATTCTTGGATCTCAAATCCCATGACTATATGTGATTCAATCATAAAGACCCATTACATAATATGAATGGATCATATCTTCACAAGGAGCATATCAATGACCAGGTGAGGTTTTATTCTCATCTCAATCGAATAAATAATGATTCCTGGGTCATACAACATGGATTAGCTACAATTTTATCATTCTTTCACATCGTTTCATTTCATCCTTGAAACATTATATTAAATTATTGAGAATCTCAATAGCAATTTTTTCTTGATTCTCACCCATGTGAGATACATAGTGATGTTGTGATCTTCAATCCTAGGACCATCCGCAACACAATGTTGGAAAGTCCTATACTCTACTTTGTTTGAGTCATATCTACATGGGGAGATAAAATACAATTACCAAAATTATAAATGAAACTGTATTTTTTAAAACTAAATTTGGAATGATTATTTACAGAAAAAGATATGTAGTGATTCATGGGATCTACACCCTGTCCCAACAACAATATTCATTTTCATTTCAGAATCACCCACATAAATTCTCTTAGACATGAAACTGCCTCACCGAACCCCTCACAACATGACTTTAAAATACATTGTTCCTCTAGAACAATGTGTGGATTTATTCTCATCCCATTGAAATATGTAGTGATGAATCGACCCTATATTATTGTCCCAACCATGGATTAAAATAAAATTATCCTTGATCTGTATATAATAAAAAAATCTATAGCCGATATTTTATTATTGGTCCTCTCCATAGAGATCCCACCAAGGACACAGGAGATGTCCCCATTCATCATATGAGTCATATCAATGAAATGGTATCAAAACACATGCCCAATATCGAACCAATGGTTCTTTTTTTAATTGAAAAACACTCCCATTCAAACTTCCTAATATAAAACATTTATACTGTTGGATATTCATTAACATTCCAATATTTATGGTTTTATAATGTCCAATAGCTGAGAGCTTCTTTAACTTATCATGTTGTACATTCCCCGGTTGGTGTTGCAATATTATACCACATGACAAGAATTTCTGCCAAAGGATGCCACTATATGAATATAGAGTATGTTCCCTAGTTGGACTTGGATAACAATATCATCATAATGCTTTGGTGAAATATTGGCTACTTCTCCATTGGGAGAAGCCACTTCTTCCCTATTAAGATTTTGATGATGGTACACCAGAACCCACAATTCAAAATCTGTGTTCATCCAATGCATAATTTTTGGATATCCTTTATTCTGACCTGAAGGTCTCCAAGACCCTGTTTCATATTTCCACCGTCATATGTTCTAATAATACAAGAATAATAGGACATCTGACCACATACCGTCCATAATTTCATTATTATTATGGTCTTAGTCAAATGAGATAGATCTAAATGCACCATAAATTCTACATTTGGGTCAGACCTACACCGAGCATCCATTTCCAAGATTCTTTGGAAATTCTAACATGAAATACCCAATCTGTGTTCATGTACATTCTCTAAAAAAAACTATATTCTTGGAAAAACCCAGATATCAATAAACATTCATTATATTTTAATGATAGAAAATAAAGGTTAAATATAATACCTATACGTAACAATGAAGAACATGTCCCCACTATCCTTGTCTAAGTCACACCTATAATGGGTATATGAGCAAATGGATTGTCGTACATGACCATGTTACACACGACCAAGTCGGCCTTGCATAAAATATTCCTCATAATATTTTTTTCATCTACTGGTGACTATGTTCTAAAGTGAGACTTTCTCTAACATCATAACCCATTTTCCCATATCATACTTCGGATCCAGGATGCCCCAAATCATAGATTAGAATTTTCTTCATCAATTATTGAATATGGTATCAAATTTCTAAATAGATTACCATGAACTTGATAAACATAAAACCATTTCTGTTTTTGTTAAAAATACCATTAATTATATCCCTATAATGTCCTTACTATATGAATTTCAAATGCACCACAAAATATTGTTACTATATGACTTTAAACGTCACATCATAATGTCCTTTCTACATTAATTTAAACATCACAACATAATATACAATCTTCATAAAATTACAAAGAATACCATAATGTCCTTTTCCCAATAATTTATAGTGCACAACATAGTGTTCTTATTGTCTGACTTAAAAATGGGCATCATAATGTCTTAGTCTGAAAAAATTGAACTGCGTGATACCTCCATCCTTTGTTAGAAGATTAATCTTCTCCCTCTAAAATTGGTCAGCTAACATAATGTACCCTCTATCACACATGAATTTATTATTGGATTCATTCCTACTTTTAGCATGTACTAATAGAGATATTCCATTCATTTTCAGAAATCATACATTGGAAAACCACCCCTTGTGGTCTGGAGAAATCGGAATCTCCAAAAACATCTTCTCCCAAGAGCCATGGAATGTAATGATTCCAAACAATACATTACTAGAATAATTAGTACATTCGCCGATTATCTATGCATTAGTCACCACATAATGGGCCTTTCAACCTAATGATTCCTCTACTTGACCATATACTACATTTTCTAGATGTCCATGCATAAAAAACCTTCCATAACATGTTTGTAAATTACTGGTATGTTCATTCATTGGAGACACCTCCTCTTTTATCAATATAATATTTTACATTTGAAAACCATATAATCATGGCATGGGATTACCCTTAGATGAATCTGAAGAATAATATAATGTAAATCTGTAATTTAAACATCCCACAGAAAAGTACACAGTACTCAATAGGTTGAAACCCCTCAAAGAGAAAACTATACAAAATAGAAGTCTCATCTCTCTTGACCTCTTCTCGGTATAGTTTAGGCAATGGGTATCAATTATAAGATAAAACGAAGAAATATTCTTAGGTTGAAACCCCAATTATGGTGGAATAATAAAAATCCATGACTCACCTGTTAAGAATATTTTATATAGAGCTTCAGAAAAAATGAGGGTGATAACAGAAAAGACACAATGTTGGTCGGGTTTTCCATATGACCCTAAAACATATCCAGCAATTCTCAGTAGACCAATTTGTTTTGGTAATAGATAATGATCCCCCATCCCCTTCTTTGTAAGTATAATTACCTCATATTAAGACTAAAAAATATGGAAATTAGTGTCAAAATTATGATTATTAGAGGAATGTAGGGATGAAGAAATATATAATAGCAAATAAAAATATTTTCATGCAAATAGAAAAATAATAGAAACATATAAAAAATGAATCCCCTCTCTGATATATTACAACAAGCCTTCAACATATCTCTTCATTTATTGAAAAACTTCGCAATTCCCATAAACATCTTCTTGGAACTCACTCAGTAGACCAACCTCAATATCCTCGGACTCACAAAGCACTTCAATGGCATCCTTAATGATATTTTCTGCTTTCGTTTGTTTTTATCATACTGAATAGTGGTGTTGTCACATTTATACATGAGAAAAAAAAATTCCCAATGGAGATGTTACACTTCAAAAGACTTCTCCTTGATTTTATATTTAAATATCACTATCTTGGTGTTGGGGTTGGTCTCTACTATATATATTAAAGCCTAAAAATCATCAACATGGTGAGATGTTCGACCATTTTAAGGTATTTTTTTTATCATATTTTCTCAATCCCACAATGTAGTTGTCTCCTTCATTATAGTGTGGATTTGAAGGTAATAAAAACACATGAATACCAAAATGACGAAAAAATATGAATGTCATTGGATTCATGAAGTCAAAACCACAAAGGTCTTCTTAGATACTATATTCTATATATCCCTCCAAGACACGAGGCATGCAAGGTCGATAGAATTTTCTATCTCTGGATCTGATTCAAAGATACACTCTAAGGATTGATGTTCTATGGATCAACATACTCAAAGAATTTCCCTTTCCTTATCCCTTATGGATAGTGGCTACCTTTCATTTTGATGCAGTTCAAGATGATGTGGATGCTTTAGCCTCAAATCTAGACAAAGAAATTTATAATCCTAAATGATGAATTAAAATCATTGTTAACATCAAAATAATATCATGATTTGTGTAGTATCACAATAGGTGGTGATCCTAACCCAACAAAAATTATGCACCTTGGGAAGATTCATCCCTAGAATTCTTAGCATCAGTGGTCTAGGATGTCACCTCATCATAGTGGGGACTCTGCTTAGTCTACCCGTGATTTTTTAGCTATGGTTCAGGAAGAAATTTCAATTCAAGGTCCACCTGAGCTGGTTCCAATATAATAGTTGTATTGGTAGTGATTTCATCATATTATCCAGGATCATAATTGTAGAAACTTCCATGGATGGATATGCATGTTCCAACCATTCATGATTATAATATTATGAAGATGAATCTCTATTGGATTGAAAATAAAGACTCATATCCCTTTAGGTATATATATAGTGCCCCAAATTGTTCTAAAGTTGGAGGAATATTAACATGTTCTTGTATATCCACAAATTTTATGCCAAGATTTATCAAGTATCTTATTGAAATCCCAACCCCTTTGTTAGTCTCAACAATGGGAACACTTTGAAAATTTGTCCTGTGACCCTTATTTGATGGCTTGGGATCCCAAATAGCCCACTCAGTGACAGCTGATGGGTTAGCATCAATCACCATATAATTATCTAATGAATGATAAGAACATAAAATAGTATAGAAATGGAAGTCAATAATTATTATACTGCCTCTCATGAATCACTTATGACATACCAGATGACTCATCTCTATCTATATCTTTTAAAGGAGGAGTGTCAACAGAATATGACGTACCCTCAATCCTCATCATTTCATCCGTTGAGGGGTCTATTTATTTTTAGGTATATGTGTGGTCTTTATCTCCCTCCTTTTTTATTAAATGATCATGTATGGATTCATTAACGGAATAATGCACCTGGATTTCAAACAATTCTGAGGAGTTTAAGCACTTCACTAGATGAAGCCCAAATGAAGGATATCAGGAATACATATCAAAGCTGACAAAGGTTTTGTCCATATATTTCACACTTCATCATCCTTTATAATTCATATTCATAAAATGAGGGCTAGTATAAACCTATTCAAAAATATGTATTATAGTTGGTAATTCTCCTATCATCTTATACTCCATGGACTATTGGGATTGAGATACCTTTCTTAACTCAAGGGATGACCCATCAACCCCAATCAAAATACCACCATGGCAATACCATGGGAACATAACCCAAATTTTATTTCCCATAGCTAGCTGTAAATTAAAATTGTATTTACCAAAACCAATAAAACTTTTCCTGAAGTATAATGTAAAATACAAAAATAATATAACAATGTGAAAACATACATTATTAGGAATAAAAAATTCATTCCATCCCTTATAGGATGGATGATTACTCCCCTATGTAGTACAAAATTTTATCATATCCTTATCATTTTTTATGGTTGGATCCCGATCATCTATATCATAGAGAAGTGTCTATAACCCCTGAATATTGATTCTTATATCATTAGAATTATCCCCGAAAGAAATATTTGGTGAGGCATAGAGATGTCATTTACATAGATTATGAAAACCATTACAAAGGATCTACAACATATATTTAGCATCAAAAGACAATTCCTGCCATAATTGAGCTTCCTCGGGTCATATGTTTTTATAAAAAATTATATTATAATATTAAGTTGATTATGCAGCCAGTGATTTGAAGACCGACCCAACTAATTTCGTGATGGATAGAAAACATGAAAATGGAAACCAATTCTCTTCTTCATGATAGTTACTAGATCGATGGAGTGAAGTTTCAGTAGGTGTCATTGGTGCATCCCTGTTGACTATGTTGGGTGTATTATATCTTATAGAAGGTCATTTTGATGAACTAGGAACCTCTTTATCCTCACTCTCTGACTCAAAAGTTTTTTCCTCTGAAGTAGATTAAGTACCCTCTAAACCAGAATAATATTTCATTTTATTTTTCTTAACCCCAACCAGAGGAATATCTTTGTCCAACACCCCATTGGGGTATGATTCAATCCATGATTTAGAATTCCAAATGAAAAATATACTAGTTTCATCATATAAATGTAGATTAATCACCTCCCCAATAAATTCCACCAATTATAGTATCTATAGCTATCAATCCACAATTAGATTTTATTCTCAAGGACATCGTCCCTAAAGGCAGGCGTATTTGACCAAAACTCCATGCTAGTTGTTCTGTCCTCAAAGAACCTTCCTGTTGGCAGATCCCCACAGGTTAAGAAGATGAACCCCTTGAATAAAATTGTCCTTTCTTTAATATATTTAGGATTCAAGGGTAATGTCAGAATACCATATATAGTCTGTGTGTATGTTAGAAATGATATCCCAAGGACATAGATCCCACTATGCATGGAAAAATTCCTAGAATGATCCACAATCACTCCTCACAAAACCTAGAGTGGTCCAACAATTCTGGAAGCATATTTCCTAGCATGAAATTGAAACATAATAATATATATCCTTTCCATAATTGGACTTTTCAATCCCCACTAACATCTTCATTTCCATCTTCTCCACTATAAAAAATGTTCCTAGCCTTATACCATATTTGGAATCACTAATGGGATGCAGATAGATATTGAGTGACATAGTGGGAGAAGATTCAATATCTCTCTTGGCAGACACTTTGTGCATGAATTCAAAGCCCCATTTTGTCAAATTCCCCTTCATCTAGAGTCAGACAGAAAGAGTCCAGAATACCTCTCCTCCCCACCTTGGGATAGCTCGTTGGATGATTATAAAAGGGTCCTTCACCCTTCTTCATACTAAAATACTTTACATCAATACTCTAGATGAATATTCCCTTTCAATAGTGATTTTCCTAATTGATTTATTGATCCATATTCAATATCTCATGTGCTAAAATCATGAATATTGTCAGTATAATACCATGTTTCCATCAGAGGGAAAAACTCATCATATATAACTTTGAGGATTGGGGCCCAAGGGATCTTGTGGAAATCCCATAAACTAATACCCACTTCTCCATACGGCATATGAAATAAATTTATTTTGGACAGCATTGCATCAAAAAATCCAAAAAAAATATTTTCAATAATCATAGGTCTATCATACCCACATGTCCTTGTAAATTGTGACCCCTTCCATATCCCATTTAAAATCATTGTAGTTATGATGTACCTAATACACCAACATCTATGCTGGTGTAACACCCCCTCCTAGGTGAATGTCCCTGCCATTCCTCCTGCCCTTTGATTAATACAATTGTGAATCTAAAAAAATGGGTGAATTGAAATTTTCCTTGAGGTCAATTAAGCATGGATTTAGATCTAGAGAACATGGGATATGATTTATTTCAAATGTTATGGATTTCATCCCCACATTAATATATAACACTAATCTAGAAATAAAGTTAGATGATAAGTCATTATGACAATGAAAAAAATAATTTGGAAGATAGTATATTGGAACAAGTGTGAGGGCTTCTCACAGATGGCCATAACCATAAAGTGGTCGATATGAACAATTCAGTAAATTAGAGTGATACTTCTTCAGATAACCCACCCGATTAGGAAGGGTGGAATAGTTGATGTCATAACATTCATTCCTAATAATTTTCATCACCTTTCCATTCTATTTTCATGTTAGTTATTCATAAATTCAATCCTTCTTAGCATCTATCAAAACATAAACAAAATATTTAATTAAATTCAGAATATGTTAATTTTGAAAAACACCATGTTAATCATGAAATTGAAAAAATGTGTTCTGGAATGAAAGTGTCTCACATAAGTGTCTTGAGAAATTGTATCATGAAAGTAACCCACCCAGGACTATGCATCGCAGATCCCAATACATGATATATTTGATATAATGAAGTGTTTCGTGAGAAATGAACTAGGGTAGCTTTATATAGGACTTGCATTGGCATATTGGAAATTTTTGAATGGCATGAGCCTTCTCTCAGAATGATGTCCCTATATATAGACAAGTAATTTGACATATGTGAAGAGATTTCATAACATACTATCTTGAGAAACCAAGCATGGTATCTTGCATTCATCTTCATTCATTTTCCTCCCTTTACCTCGGGATTAGGCACTTTTTCTTCAATTATATATAATCCTGAGGGGGGGGGGGGGTTCTAGTCGATTTTATCACCTAGGTGAAAATTTAACTAAGTGAAAGACTATATGAAAATGGGGATAAAATTTATGACGAATTTGAAGAATTGAAAAGACCAAATGAGATGATCAGTTAAGGTATCCCCACACAGCATCCACATGCACACACATATACACCGCCACTTGTGCACTTCCCACATATGTGATCAATCTTCTTCACACATAGTCCCATATTTTTCTCTAAATATACCCTTAAGGTATTATATTGCATGGAAATTTTTTTCTAATGCCAATTGATTATATGGTCACCATAAGGCATTATTCAAGTCCTCTAATACAATCTAGGTAGTTTTCTAACATTTAAATATGATAGAATTAATTGGGAATAACAAAACATAAGTCATCCCCATGTTAAAAATATATAACACTTATATGATCTATTCCCTCAAACCCTAATCCATGAAGACTAGTATGTTGTCCCCTATTTATCTAGGGACGTGTGTGACTTACCTATGGGAACACATTTGGAGAGTCTTAATATATTTATAATGATATCTTCAATGTCTAGTCACCTAAGTGGTTTTTCACCCAAGGCCATATATGTTCCCCCAACCTACTTATGTAAAGCACCCCCAACATACATGAAACTCCTTGATTCTCAATAACATCTATCAAAACAATCCTTCCATCCTGAATTCATGAAATCCATCAATGGATTCCCCTATCCTTTTATGGATCCCTTTTCTATGAATGTTCAAATCAAAACCTCCACCAAGGCCCCTGAATTTACTGAATTTGGAAAAGAGCACACTAGCGTGTCCTTGATTTGGGCTTGTATTACTATGGTCATAGGTTCCCCACACATATCAAGTTGTCCAATAAGGGATCTCATGGTGAATGTGGGAATGTATTCCTTAGGTCATGAATACCCTTTCCTGAGGGATATTGTTGAGGAGTTTCTATACAAGAAGATTATCATATGAATTATGTATGAACATTTGTGTCTCTAATGGTTGAAGCCTCCTGTTTACATTTGGGTGTAAAAGGATCACACATTATTTTCTATTCAACATGAACTGAGATCCTCCATGCAGAGTGGAACAAATTTCAGGGTGACTATCCTCGTGTAAGCCCATAACCATTCTTCTGGGAGTTTGTAGTCTTGCTCCTCTCCACCTCTAAATCATTAAACTTCAGTCCTTTATCAAATTAAAATATTATCAAATGTCATGTGATGAGAATGAGGTTACATTGCCCCAACTTCATCAAAATAACTATGACCTCTTGCACCAATGAATAATGAAAATTGTGTGTCTGGTCATGTATTCTGCTTCCTATGGTTTCTCTCAATGGGAATGACTCATTTGGTGATAGGGGTTTGTGATGATCATGATATCCATAAATTGCACTCGAGGGATGGAACTATAAGAACTCCAATTGTTACTAACTAGGATGTGTGGGAAGCACACATAGGTCACATTCTCAATGGTCTTCCTCCTCTGTATTAAGACCCAATACTAATTTTCTTAATCCTAGAATCCTCCTCCCGAATATGCCCTAAATTATCCCCCATATTAAAATGTGTTAAAACATATTTCATGGACTCTTTTTCATACAACTTCCAATTCATTAATATTCCCAAACGTATACCTATAAAATTGATATAATCTTATGTGAAACATAATAAACTACGTGGTGTTTGATTTCCATCCAAACAGGATACGCAGGAAGCCTCCATGAGGTTCATACTCAATATCCAAAACAAAACCATTTATTTTTTCTCATATAACATTCATGGTCTAATTCATATTGAAAACTCGTATTTCGTCTTTGTTCCCTGGGATATTTCTGAAAAAGTCCTACACTAAACATTAAATAGGTAGTTTCTATATGGAAATCATTTCCATATGACATTAATCATTATTCATGGGTCCTCATCACACAACCAAAAAATTTATGATGTGACTATTTAAGCGGAACTGAACTATGTGGACTCTAATTAATTTCACAAGGATATATAGGAATCTTGTTTAAGGGTTTTATCCTAATATCAAAAAATTCTCATCTCCCTCGACAACAATAATCTCCAGAGTGACCATAGTCAACCTGGAAGAAAGTAAAATATATTGTGATATTTGTCTACCTAGATGAAAATAAACTTCAGATTGCATCACTATGAGGATATAAAACCCACATCATCATAATAATGACCAAATAATCTCTTAATTGTATATAAGTGGATAAAATATATGGAGATCCATATATACAGACATATATCTCCATTAATGAAGAACCTCAGATACGTACAGATGATTCTGAAATCCATATATGATAATAAATGACTTCTAATTTGGGAAGACCCAAGTCATACAATGTAATTATTAAATGATTCATGAACATATCACAAATCTATAACAGAGTCCCAGAGTAAGAAATAACTCCCCCAAAAGGTTATGATGAGCCTTAACTCTCATCCTCTCAACCAATGTGAGTTCTTATGTATAGTAGGTGAAAACACCTAATGTGTGACTACCTTGGGAAATCAGGTCCCCGTGGATACAAAAACAATGGTTATTTCCAGTTCTATTAATAGACCTAGAAGAAAATGTTTAGAAATAGAAAACTGTCATGGGTAATAAAATTAGAGGGGGAAAATAGTGAATCCAACATGAATGCCATAAACTATGGAATCACTTTAATGATATAAAAAGGGATGTATTGAATAGTCCCCTACATACAATTCCATTTCCCTAAACTATAAAATCCTTTTCAAATGGAAAAAACGAAATGGTGAACCTGATGTGAATGAAAAAAATATGGAATATCTGTAACAATATGAAATGTGTTGTATAGACTGGTCTACTTTGGAACATTCCATTTACCTAAATGATTGTACTCATTTCCAAGTGAAATAGTTGGCCATATATAAGTGTTTTTTATGATAAATTTCCATTCTAAATCCTATTAAAACCACTCATTTGTAAAGTAGTTAAATAGATCATTATAATTTATCCAAGCTATGATTCTAATGAGACTGAAAAATTCATTAATCTGTTGATTCCCAACCCCATTTTAGGTTTTTAAAACTATTTTCATTATTGGAAAAAAATAATACTCTTTTATATAGTGTTTTTAGTCCTGATATTGTTCCAGATATAAAAGATAATATTACTAATTTGAATCAACTGTAATTTATATATCACCAATGAGTAAAATATTTTAAAGGAATTAAAAATTACACAAGAAATACCCTCTATACATTGAAGTAGAAATTCCATTTTATGATGATAATTATTTTGTAAAATTTTACTGTATTCATTGAGATTATGTTTTCCATTTTATTTCCACAATATTTGGGCACAATTTGTGAAAGAATGGATGGTTTCCTTTTTTCAATGATATCAAAATATATGAGCCTTTATTTATAGATAAAATCCCTTTACAATATAAATATGGGATTTAAACAAGTTTTTTTTGTAAAATAACCCTTCCATATTATTAATATAATTCCATGATATTTTTAATCTTTTTGTAACTAACATTATAAATATATGGTATAATCATTTTAAAAATTTTGGAATGGAAAAATAAACATCAGACATTTTAATATGATTGATGTTCCAAATATATAGGTTCTTTCAAATTTTAGTACTATTTTATCCATTTATTAAAAAAATATGAGAGATGATAATTGATACCAATGTGTTATCACTATGACTATTTAAAAAAATACCATAGGGGATCCATTAACTAAACTCGTAAAAATATCATATTAAAATAAATTGGTAAATTTTTAAAAGAATACATCAATGAATACAAAATTTTCTAACTCTTAGAATCATAACATATAAACAATTAACATTTTATCCACATCAATCTATTTATAATAGGTAAATTCATGTATATTTTATAGAAAAAAATAAAAATTATAGTATGATATCATCATCTAGATATATTAAATGGAAGCATAAGTTTAGTGATCCAAACCCAGTAAGCCTGGAGACAGTTTGTTACTTTATTACATTGGAATATATACAATGATTTGAATACCCATGGACGTATCAATCTAGTAGTTTTGAAAACTAGATACATACACGATACCCAGTATACAGTGGGAATAGAAAATAGAACATAATACATAAAAAATATAATAAAATGAATCCTTTAAACCTTATTCACAGTTTGATTCTTTATAACATGGGGGAAAGAAGAAAATAAGGGTGAGCACAAATGCTCAGTAAGTGTTAAGTAAAATGGTATTAATAATAAATAAATGAGGATAATCAATATAGAATAATAGATTACATAAAAAAATTGTGTGTAATCAATAAATTATGGTAGAAGTGCATAAACAAAATGGATCAATAAATAACTGAGAAAACATTCAATTTATATAATTGAATAAAGAATCATCAATATTTAAGGGTAAATAAATGAAAACAAATGACATTTAATTATTAAACTAAGAACAAAATACATCCAATGATCTTATCATAAAAAAATCATGGGCAGTAACAGAAATGAAATCAATGCTTAATTATCAGAATTCATGTATCTAGAACATGAACCACCATAACACAAACACCAATTCAAAAGAGATTTTTTCATTGTGGTTATTAACCTGTCTCATTCTTCATGGAAACAAACGTGAAGGGGTTTTTTAAAAGTGATTTTCCAAAGGAGATTACCAATGCATTGAGTGGATAATTCCAATAGTCCCCAACCTGTGTACTACATATTCAAAGCATTCCTCATATATAATCTAATATATTTTATTAATAAAAATTCACCTTATCATCATATATCTTTATTGAGTAAAATTTATAGATTTATCAATATTTTTATAGTTAATAAAATTAACTTTAACTACAAACTATATGTATATAATATTATATGTTTTAAGAAATAATCATTTCCATGATAAATTATACAGATATTTAAATTTCAATTATCACTGGAATGTGAATTACTCAAGGGGATGTTAATGAGTACAAAAAAGACTAATTGTAGTAAATGTTAACTCTATCCTTGGTAAAAATAATCATTATCCATCCATTGAAAAAACCAGGTTGGTATCAATATGAAATATTCCTATTAAATTAATAATAAGGTTTATTATTCATGATAAAAATAAAATACCATAGAAATATATTTATAAATGTTCATGGTATAAATATCTTTTTCAATTGAAAATCATTATGATAAAAAAAATTATTTGAAAAAAATTGAACTTTTTTAGAGTAAATTTAGAATATTCCTTTGATAAATAAATTTTAAATCGGAAAAAAATTTGAAAATATTTTTGGAAATCATTGTTTTGTGAGAAAAAATTTTCTGACTGAAGAGAGTGGTGGAGATATATTTTCATAAAAACATTTTATAGACCAATTAAAGTATAAAATAGTTCGATAATGGTACTTTTAGATGGAAAATATCTTTAATAACCCTGAAAGAATGAAATTGAAGGTTTTATTAAATAATGATCAAATAATTTCATTTAATGGAAATCTACTTTTAATTAGAATTGAACAAAATGATATTTTGATGTAAACACTCAAAAAAATGATAAACTAGAAGTCAAATATACCAATTAATCGATTATGTGCATCATATATAAATACACATAAGGTAATTTATAATATAAAAATTTAAATTATATGTAATTTTACACAAAATCATAAAATATTAATGATAATGTGGAGATAATATCACCCATGGATAAATAAATTGTGTTTTGAAATTAATTACCACTTTGTGACCTTTAATTCAAATCCCCTGAGATTGAATAAATTAAAATAGAAACATAAAATAACAACAAGAATAAATTATTAATGTTATTAAATGTCAATTGGAAAGTATAAACAACATAAAACATAATTTTTGGGATAATATGGCATAACGCTCATAGAAAATAATGTGAGACTAGAAATCACCTTATATTATATTTAATTTTGTGGAAAAATCATTTCAAATAATGGATAATGGTTTTATGAATTATATTAATATATTAAATAACCATAATACAATGTATAATATCATATATTATTATTTTATAGCTTCTTATTAATTATTAATTTGTAATATTTAATTATTTTAATCATTAATGTTGTTATTTTCCTTGAATTTTGAGTATATATTAACCTTTTTATTTCTTTACAATTAATTATATCATGATTTCCAAATCTAAATAATGTGTTTAATGAGGAATACATCATATATATTTAGTATATATGTATTTAAAGTAAATAATAAAATTTGGTGGAAGAAAAAAATGTAATATACCGTTCATGGAAATCGTAGGACTTAGGTATACATAAACATTTTTCCCATTTCATTTTCATTTTGAAAGAAAGAAAAGTAATTGATATATAAATATAATATAATTATGATATAAAATTGTGTCTTGAATATAAAAATTATATTTATTAAAACAATCCATTACACATTCCGTGTAAAATAATAAAGAATCGTATCTCATTATGGAGGTGTTAGTCTACACGTCCAAAAAAATTTATCATATCTCCATAAAATGGAAAGCATTAAGATATGTGTTATGAAATAATTTCAAAATAATAAATAAATTATAAAAATCACATATATATATATATATATAATAGAAAAAAATAAATAAATCAGAATCTTCTTTCTTTAATTGGGTTAACGGAAGAACAAATGACATCAGATCGCGAGATGGGAGTTTGCCGTACACAGAAAATATTAATGTGTATCCTGTTTAATTGTTGTGTTTAAAAGTGTATATATTACCCTTATCGCATGATAATATAATATTTTTTATGAAACTATGGTTATTTTATAATAAACATATACTAATAAATTAATAGTTCAAAGAAATTAATAAAACCAAGACATTTGCTGATGAACATAACCTCTTTTTTGGGTAACTCCATTTTCATTGAACCAAGGGATTATATTGGTTGGATTTATTTACATATCCATACTTATAGGATAATGGGAGGGTCATAGGTGATTATTTAGAATTTTTTAGGATAAGGAAAAGGTATTTAGAAGTGTGAATATATAGGGGATGAGTGCCTTTTTATAGCATAAGAGGATTGACGTTCATTTAAATACAAAAAGGTCAACACTATTGGGAGGTCTAACACATATCATGTTTCTTCTATAATTCTTCATATTATAGAAAATAGGGTTTATAACCAATTTATGGATATAAAATTAGTTTCGGTGAAGTTTCTTGGTCTTTTTCACTTAATATTAAATTTTAACCACTAAGTAAACTCATTTTAAGCATAATCAATGTAATTAATTTTTTTTCATTCAATATTATTTTTCTTAAAAACTACGTTGAAATTATTATAAATAATAAAATATTATGATTTAAAATATGGAATACATTTTGCTAAATTATAATCAATATAGTGGTATAATTTAATATAAAACTTTTCATACAGATAGGACATTAAAATGGGGGTTTATTTTGAAGATGTTTATAGAGAAATAAGTTTTTATATCATAATTAAATATAAAAATGATTCTAGTGACCTAAATATTATTAATATATGTATTATATATCATGTTTTACTAAAACCTCAAAATATAATTTATCTTTATAAATTATTTAGACCAAAAGTTATTTTTCAATTAAAATTTAGTATTTGTCTATATTAATCAAAAAATGAAACATCTCATAAAAATTAAAAACATACACACTTTGTTAGTTTTTAAATATAATTTTCAAATGGTATATTAATTTCATTGAAAAACTTATGAATGGTTTATCATTTATTTTTTAATCATAATAGTAATTAAGATTTATAAATACTACCATTAGAGAAGAGAACATCTTGTGCATAAAATTGTATTTTTTGTCTTATGTTATTTCTATAAAATATATTGGATTAATATTAACAAATTAATTATATAATATAGAAATATAATTTAGATATTTCAATAATACTGATTAATTTAATTTATTAAGATAAATATATTTTGAGGGCATACAAATAGTTTTTTTAGTAAAATAATTTCCATTATATTCTAAATTATTTAATATTAATTTATTATTAATTGACAAACGATGAATTAAATCATATGTTTTATAAGTTATCTAATCCTATTAATAAATTATAATTGATCAACTTGGATTTAATTTTCATTTTAAGTAATAATATTAATAGTATTTGGTAAAACATGGTCTTATGTGTAATGATATTTATCGAAGAAATCAATTATTTCATGTTACACAACATCACTCAGAATTTAATGCATCGTATGATATATAATAGATTAAATTTAAATTAAATATTTAATATATCATTATATCTTGAAAGGAAATATTCTTTTCTATTCATTATGTTTCGTTTTATATATTTTATCAAATAAAAAAGTACTCATTTAGAATTTTAAAAGTTTGAAAATATGATACATACATTCTCCACATCCGGTGATACATGAGCAATATATTTCAAAATTGATAAAAATATGTTAAAAAATTTAATATTTGGATTGAAGATAAATCTATATTTCATTACATATCATGAAGAATTGATACAACATGTTTTCATAAATTAAATAGATTGTTGAATTTATAACCTATATTAATCATTATATTATACCAGATACTAATAGCAAAAATTTAACAAGTTAATTATATAAACAATACAATATTGTTATGCCTGATAATTAATACTACAAACTCATATATATAACAAATCATTTATTGAAAACAATATAACATCTTCTTTACTGAAAAACCCATAATAATATTTATCAAAATACGTGAAACTCCAAAAAATATATTTTTATTGGAATAAAAAAAGAATAATCCTTGAAAAAAAACAATTTATTATTAATATATTAAAAATATAAAAAAAATTCTTAAATTTTCCTAGAAAGAGTTTACTTTTTTAAGTTTCAAATCAAAATAGTTTTCTTATATATGATAATTTTTTTATGTTTGGATAAAAATATAAATTTCATGTTTATTATATTCAATTTATTTTCATTGAAATTTTAGTTGGTTATAATATATGATGCTAATTTAACAAAATATTATAATTAATTATTTTTTTATTTAATTGAATTTATATTTTCTACATATCTATGTGTTTTCTGTTATGAAATTTAAGAAACAAGATTATTTGAGATATGTCTCTAACTTGTTAAATTATTATATGAAAATGTTGATGTTTAATCCATAATGACTTGTTAAAATTAATGAATATTTTTTATTTACTAATAGGTATCTTCTAAAAGAAACAAAACATAGAGAACTATGAAAGTTATTCCAAATTTTTGGTTTTGATGAATGTGATATTATGAAACTTCATATGTATTATATCATTAAACATTTAATATATATTTATTTTTTTATTAATTTAGTATAATTATTATTATTGAAACATGAATTGAATATCCGTGGGTAGATTCCATTATAAATATTGTTTTTGAGGAATATAAATTTGAAATATAGAAGCACTATGAATAAGAAAAAATTTGAATAATTCTAATAATGTTTTTATTTTCAGGTTTTTATGTATTTTATAAATAATGATCATGTTTTATATTATATATCATATTAATTTTCATCTAAAATGTAACAATGTTTTATTGGATCTATAATATGTTGTAAAGGAGAATAAACTAGAATATTTAGAACAATTGTTTTTTAAATCATGTCTTAGGTGATGAAAATAGTGGAAGAGTTCTTTTTGAACCTATAAATAAAATTATTTCATTAGTGTATTAGTTTTTAATTGTTAAATATTTTTTTAACAATAAATATATGGTTACATATATACCGCTAAATTTTTCAAATGAGATATAAATTAAACAAGTCTAAAAAGTGTCTTTAAAGAAGAAAAATGAAAAATTATTTAATGTGTTATCACATACATGATCCTCACTTTTTTAGGGTGAAACGATATTGGAGGGTTGTTAATACACTCTATGCTTTAATTGTGAGTATAATGATGATTTTGTATCTATTTTTTTTTATTATAACCTAGTCGATGATGATAACGATATTGTTTTTGGTGGTAATGATGATGGTGTTCATAGAAAATATTCAAATATTAACATTAATTTGGTTGATATCTTCATCAATAATGATATTGTTGATGAGGAGTTAGATGACACTACTAATTAGTGAAAATATTTTAAAAAATTTATTTAAACATATATCCTTCTAAATTTTTATTAAATATAAAAGGAAAATTTTATACAAATGATGTGTATCAGTTTCCTATTTATATCATGTTTTTTGTTTGTATTTAAGTTTAAATCAATTAATAAATTAAGATTCCATTTTATTTTATGAAATCTAGTTTCATTTATATGTCGCATGGGAACTACAATTTAAAAAATGGAAATAGATTCCCATTTTTATGGTTATAATCGTATTTTTACACTAATAATAACACATATTTACTCTGGTTTAAATACTATAACATCGTTTTTTGAAATAGGGTTGTTGGAGTTTCTATTATACAACAACGATAATATGCATATGCATAAAAACAATGGCTATAACATTTAATCATAGTTTTCAAGAATACTACAACATTTTCAATCCATTTTCTTTTGTTAGATTCATCATTGTGTGAATCAATATATATTTCATTAGGTTATAAAATTCTACACTAAATATAAAAATATATTATTCTTATATTCATCCATTTCATAATTCTATAACTTATTTTATTCATCTATTTTAAATTTATATTTTAAAATATTAAATTTAATCATAAAAGGATTTCATACTTCATAAAAATATTATGTTTTTTCAAATATTTCACATAATTTCCAATAAATCATCCTATTCTATGTAAAGTTATTTCCTGCCAAAAATATATATTTTTCTTATTTTGAAACACAAACATGAATTTAGACTTGTGACCTTTAAATTTCCAATTACCAGTTTCCAAAAGGTTGATTTATTACCTTCTTAAATAATGCGGGTTTCAATAATGGTATTTTAAAATTATTATCAAATTTTTATTTTTTATTTTCAACTAAATATTACAATATATTTATATTTTTTTCATTCAAGTATATTTCATTGGAATTTATAATTTCACTTTAATGAAAGCATGTTACATTATAAAAAATTATTTTATATTAACTCATAACATTACTATTTTTTCAACATGGTTTGAAATGTATTTTCATTGTTATTTATGATTTTTCTTCCATTTTATCCTATATTTTATAGGGAATAATCACCTATGAAGATTGTTTTCATGAGTCACCATGTATAAGGTCTTATCTAATAGTTCTAAAGGGTAATGATTTTTTTGTAAAAAATAATCTTGTTAAAGAGGAATATTTGTGTGATACCATTTAGAAATGATATAAAACCTATTTCATTCCATGATTTTTCATTATATAGTATTTTATTTATATCATATATAACACATAAGAATGAAATTTCATGGGATATGTCTTATCTATTAATCCAATGTTGTGGTTAATATTGGATGCTTCAATAGTCAATTAACTGTGTATATGATTGGGTTTGTTCGCAATATAAATGGGGTTCATGATTAAGTTTTCTCTCAAATAAATTGTGGAAATTATTGATTTTATTACTAGATAACTGTTGTAAAATACTTGGATTTCTCAACCATTAATGATTCATAATTATTTTGTTTTCACACAAGGTGATTATTCTTTGTTCTAATGATTTCATTATAGTTCTAGTTATTGAAATAAAATATTCAATTTAATTTTTCTTTGAATTTTTTTTATTGATTATCATTCATGTCTCATATTTTTTCCCTCTTATGTAATGGAATATGGTTTGTAGTTTGTGGTAATATGATCTTATATCATGTATAGTGAATTGTTTTTGGATCTGTAAGCCATCAGAATATATATTAGAATGTTTCAGAAGCTAGGTGTTGAGTGACTCTTAAATATTAGGGCCCGTTGAGCTTGTGATATTAAAATGATAAAACTTATTTTTCATTTCATGAAAAAATTCTCTTCGAACATGTACTAACTCCCGAGATTAGTATTTCTGGCCTAGAGTACCTTCATGCCTTGATATTAATAAGATTATTCATATTTTTCATTGCATGAAAAATTTCTATTCAAACACAAACTAACATCCATGTAGTGGATTAGATTGGAATTCGAATTCCACTATTGAATTTGGAATGTGGTGTTTGCCATAGTCATGACATAATGTTGTCTACACGAAGAGGCAATCGAGGGATATTTGGTGAGGAATTATGTGGTGGATTTGTTAATAAAATTTAAATTTAATTAATGATTTAACCCAAAATATACCCCTCCCCATGGCAGTAGGAAACAAGTAGGGGGATTCATTCCTCTTCTCCCACACTAGAGATGGATTAACATTGAGATAAATTGATGTGATGAAGTGTTGGTGACACATGTTCAAGGCATTGATCATCATTAAATCGAGTATTATTATGATATAGGAAATGTTATACACCCGTATCTTTAGAGATTCCCCATTGATATAATATAATTTGATATTTGGTCCTGATACACATGTTTATATTTTTCCTAAGGTTGTATATACCTATTGTGATTTCTCGGGAGCCCACATAGTTTTATCAACTTGTTTTTGGGAAAACATAAGGGAATCGGGAGAATCTATAGGTAACATTAATGGGGGAATTACTATATACGATTTGTTTTTTTATTGATAAATTTAGTGCATCTCTTCCAATTTGGGGAAGAAGACTTGTTCGGACTATACACAATGTATTGGGGTTACAAGTTGTGTAGTTACCCCGTGTCATGTTTCCAGAGGACTTGGACTAGGAATCCATGTTATCGTGCTTGGACGTGTAGAACGACATGTCCAAATTACATGGGCATTGGGATCTAGAATTGATAATGGGAAAACAACACATCAATGTGGTTGTTTACCCAAAAAAACCATATAATATTGGATGTATATTATGTGAGGGACATGGTTGGTCAGGTCATGTGTCGGAAGAACAAGGCCAGGGGCCAGGTGAGGTAGAACACATTGTGAGTGAGATGTACACAACATGTACCCCTACATGGCCTATCTAGGAAATGTTAATTGGTGACAAGTATAGGTTTACGGTAAATTCTAAATGACATGTGGACTCCATTTCATGAGGTATACATTCTTGGATATCATCTTGAGATCTTTCTCTTGAACATCTCCTACTCTTGTACTCAGATTCAGTCTTGTTAAGTGCATATCCTAAATGTTTTCCATGTATATTGTGACGGTGAACACCTTCTGGCCTATTATATATAATTTTTTATGATTGTAGAATGATTTTTTTATAGTGGTGATTAACCTTGGGTAAGGATCATCATGGATCACTGGGATGATGTCGGGGTTTGTACACTTCACTTCTTCCTTATGATGTTGGTCCCTTATAATTTTTTGACTAGTAGAGTGGTGCTCTCAATTATATCATGGTGTGGATCCTCTACCGAAGGTTGTTTTTTGATTTTAGTTATGATAAGGGTGACGTCACTATTACTATCTCTTGATCTGTGTATTAGATCGGTGTGGTTCATGAGAGAGATTTTATAATCTAGTACTCCACATTGTCATTAGGGCATGAGTTTCTCTTACCTATCTTCATTGGTAGACATGGGACTCCCCACAGCATGGGAATCAATTATATACCAATGGGGTAGTTTTTATTGGGATTTTTCTCCACTTTTGGGCCAGGTTGTGGGTTCTCCATGTCATTAAAATAGTTGGAGACATTTATCCCCAAAAATGTTAGGGTTCGATACATCTATACATGTTGTATGGATAGATTAGTTACATCCCTTTTGGACCAGGTTTTGTTTCTCTGTTAGTTGATTTGGTACTCCCCTTTTGTGTTAGGGTGTGGGTCCTCCATAAATGCTGTATAGATAGAGTGGGTACTCTTTGACCATGATATGGTTCATTTACTCTATCCATCAGGTCTGAACTCCCCTATCATACATAATTGGGGGTCCACCTTACATGTTATAATAGAATAGTTGGTACCACCATGGAATGTGAGGGAGTGAGACCTCTATCCTAGGTTATGTACTCCCCTATCATCGTATGGTGCAGATCCACCGTAGTGATTCAGTTGGTAGAGTGGTATTCCCCTTTCTTATTAGGGTGAGGGTCCCTTATCATCTATTTGTACACCATATTATACATGGGTGTGTATTTTTAATGTGGAGTATCACTACCCATTCATAATAGGGGGAATGTCCTCCATTGGATATATTTCTCCTTCATATTTTGAGTATAATTATGATTATCAGCCCCCTCTACAAGTTATGTTCAATACCTGGTTGGTATTTGGTTCTCCTATGATGGATTGAGGTAAAGGCCACTCAATATAGAATAAATATTAGTTTCATATTTTAGTTATATTTTAATACTCATCGACTGTAGGCCAGTGTTGAGTTCATGTTCCCTCTATTTGTGATTTTATTACCTTATACATGGAACAAGATAGCTATTAAATGTCCTTTGGCGATAAGAACAAGAGATATAACATTTGAGTTTTATCGAATGGAGTTTACTTCTCAGATGGGTTACATATGGGATAGATGACCTCAGATAGTTTTTCTCATAGTTTTATATTACTGCTATATCCTCTAGTTTAATCCTTTCACTACCTATATAGTTGAAACCATATGGGACCTGAAGTCTGAGACAAGTATATCTGGGTGATTATTTAGAGTCCATGTGGATTTGTCACATTTTTTATTTGAAAACCCTTTTGGATTGAACTAACAATTATTTTATTGTAGAGTATTCTCGTTGACAGGTTTTCTCTCTCGAACAGTTTCCATATGGTTAGGTACAATGGACTACTTCCCTTCAGTTTGTTACTTTTATTTTGGGGTTTTAGGGAACCTACTGTGTATTCATATACTCAACCATTCAGGAACATTTATTTCATGTGTTGTGACTTTTGTTGACCGTATGCCGTTTGACAGAATACTGAGATGACATGAGGTAGGTGGAGCATAGTGACCATGAATGACATAGGATTTTAACAGAGTTGGGCCAAGGCGAGTTCTGATAGTTTCATTTGATAATGATTCCCTAATTCTTAGTAAGTTGGATTCTTTTGTAATTTTTGGTGGTTGTGTGTTTTTCAATTTTTACTCTTTTATTACTTCTTGTATTCACTAGTTTTGGATAGTTGTATGCATGAACATTAACTTAATGGTTTATATATCTTTCAATGGTTTCATAGAGTAGTTTTTAGGTGTGTGTGTATATATAATTTTTAAAAATCCCACCCTTCAGTGTGGCATGTCTTCTCAGGACTAGTCACAATACCTATTTGAGTAATCCTTGGGGACTTTTATCTCATGTCATATTGCATCGAGTCATGATAGAGTGGTACCACTATGGGTTCCACTGTGTTACTTCAGTGTCATTAGCTTGGTTTTGGTTTCCTAGTGATAGTTTTAGGATGTTTTGAGTTAAGATATGAGGACAGAGTTTCCATTGTTGGGGAAGAGGCCAACGTGTCCATTCTAAATGACTTTTATAACCTTCTTTTCAACTCGGTACATTAGGACACTGGTCATAGGGGAAAATATTACATGCATCTTTTAGTACTAGGATTTGGTTTTCCCTTGACCTTCTTGAGTCAGCTCTCATGATATACCTTTTTTCCAAAGTGTGTCTTGAATTATATTTCAGGATTAAGCCATGATATAATTCATACAGGGGTGCATGGAGAGATTGTGAAGGACATATGGGATATGATAATGATTCATTGTAGGGAACTTGTTTGGAGGTAATACTTCTTGGTGGTCCACTGGTAGAGCCTCCATCTAAAGAGTGGCTATTTTTGCATCATGTTCAGGCCGAGGATCGATATAGACTGAGTGAACTAGATTATTTCCCTAAGTTGTTACCTCTATAGTATAAAGGTGATCTAGACCCCCCATGTAGCTAATAACAAGCTTGAGGTAGTCCTAAGAGTTTTCTACCTAGTGAGGATATCTCCAGATCATATGGTTGTCCCAATGGAAAACTTCTTAATGGTTTGGGCAAGGAGAGGTTATAGTTTTGGTACATTGTACAACATTGAGGTGATGTTCACGTTTGTGGAGTATGAGAGACTCTTCATGGATTTTTTTCATCACACAATGCTGTGGTCAGTGCCTATCCAGAAGCTTTTGTAGATTTAGTATCATTGAATGACTAAGGTATAGTACATAGTGTGGTTCATAGACCCATTTCACTTATCCCTTGATATAGATAGAGACCCATTCTTCCATGATCTGGAAATTAATAGGGGATATTTTAATGGTTTCTGAGAAGGTTTTTCCCCCTGTGCCTCCCCACTTATGTGGGGGTACTGGAGTGAGCTCTGGAAATGTAGATATTTCTGGTGGGAAGATGGTTGGATGTTCTCTACAGTGGTGGTAAAGATGCTGAAGAGTCTATAAAAGATGGTAAACAGAAGATTATAGGGTCATGGTATAGGCCACAAAAATGTTCCTAGATTTAGACACATGGGCTAGTTGTGCAAGAGCTATGTTAAGGATCCTCTCACCCATTAGAGAGGAACTATAATGCTTACGATGGCTATGGAAATATTTCTAGACATTTTATGACTCAACATGATTATAAGAGGAATATGGTAGATGGTCCACCTTGGAAGATTCATTATTTGGAATAAGGTGTTCATCAAGATGACTGATGTGGTAGAGGAATGTTATAGTAGAAAGAATGGGGAAGATGTTTGAGGTATTTCAACCAACACTCATATGTGGTTCACACCAGGCTCTATGAGATTGAGAATGTGGTTGAGAATAACTATAGGCTACAAATAACTTTAGATAAGAAGAATAAATGATGAATAGAGGTATGATTTTCATCCATTCAACATTTTTTAGTTTTAATTATTAGTATCTATTATGAGTTAATCTTTTATTTCTTCTCATTTCATATGTTTTAAACAATGGTGATTCAAGGATTTTGTAGAACCCTCTGATATTGTTTTTAGATGAAGCATAAAATTCATGAGGAAGATAGGTCCTTACGCCACCCTGATGAATTTTTATGACATGATTCTAACTATGAGGGAATGTCAGTGATTCCCAAAGTGGACTGTTTCATGGTGTAGAAGATAAGTCACTTTGACTAGTGTGATTATGGCCTGGTGACCTACTGGTGGATGCAAACAAAGAGTCTTATAATACATATATTGATTTTTTGGGAATCCATTTATTATTCCTTAGTAATCGATTGAACATGTAGTCATATTTTTATGTTGGACACTTGAGGGGGATATGCTGTAGTTTGGTGTAGCATTAGACCCACAAAGAATTTGTGAACTTTCCCCACCAATATTCATTTTTAGACATGATATAAACAATGTCAGAGAGTAATTTATTTTCATATTTGAATGTGTCAATGAGTTTTTGATGAATTCAATATAATTTAGTGTTTAGGGTGAGGTTATATGATGGTGTGTTAGAGCAGTTCTTGGCATTTTATGTCGAGATTTTCTACAAGTCATTGTTTGTGAATCGGCAATGAAGGGATATCCTTCATTAGAACCATTTCATAGAGACATAGTTATAACATATGATGTTTCTATAGTATGGATTGGTTGGATTCCATCCCTACTTAGCTAGTAATCTACATGTTTCTGTTTCTTTATTTCTATTTTGATGAGATATGTTACAAATAGAGGATTGCCGAAGAATGACCCGATAAGACCCAATGATTACACATTGGTGGTTATATTTGTTTATTTCTAACCATGAAAGATTGGAATCAACCGTGAACATATGATCAATAAGGAAGTCATGGTGCAGTTCATCTGCGATTGGTTTTCAAAAATGGTATTACATTGGTATACGTGTTAGGTTTGTGAGGTGTTGTACCGCTAGACACTATGACTGCAGATGTAATGTGGTGATTGGTGTTTCATCACATTTAAAAGATGATGAGGAATCTTCCCATATTTTATATGATGTTGAACTAGTTAGGTTCCCTTTCTGGTTCCCCTATGTGAATGCATGTAGGTAGTATAGAAATTTTTTCTCAGCTTGCTGGTTTGGGAGATCCAATACAGTGCTCAGTTTCATTTTCTAATACATCAAAATTTTTTTATGGATGAAAAACCCAATGGTTTATAGAATTTACTTACTATGGAGTGTACCTTCAGGACATTGTAAAATTTCAAAAAATATTTTTGAAACTATGAATTCTGTTTGTGCGGATTTCTAGGGAACAAATATCCTTGATACAGTTTTTGAAACTGTTATATACACTTTGTCATGTGCACACATATTCTATTGAAACATGAGGTAACTAATAAGACGAGTCTCATATATGAATTATGAGACGAAAAATGAGTTTATAAAGTCATGTTTACCTTAGGTGCTACATAAATTTATTTACAATGGTGGCACAATCAATGGTGAGTTTTGGTAGGTGTTATGTGGTGGAATTTTTAATTATATAAAAATGCAGTTAATGATTTAACCTAAAATATAGACATCCCCTTGGGTACGTGACACATGAATGTGTAGCTTCCCATCCTCTCCAACATTGTAAATAAATGTAAACCATTACAAATAATCTTTACACACATTTGGTGATCTCCACTCATAGTACTGATAATCATCAGAACAAGTAGAAGCACAATATGGGCATCGTTCACTACCCAAATATTTTATGTTTCACCCTCGATATATGTGAATTTGATTTTCAGATAAGATTCCATTTATTTTTTAATTTTTATGTTTTTAGAGACATATTTAAACTAATATAGATCACTCCTAGGTCTGTTTGCATGTTTTGTTGTAAATTGTTGTGAATCATGCGAATCATTAGGTAATTACTCTTTAAAATTACATTCTACCGAAGATTTAGTCTAGTGACAAAGACAAAGTGCCACTTCCTATTTAAGAAATATGTATTTTGGGGACTACACATTGTGTACCACGTTACACACCATGTTGTGACACCGTGTCAGGTTTCCAAAGGATATGGCGTGTGTAGTTGTGAAATCATGCATGGCTGTGTAGAACTGAAAATCCAGATTACATAATCATGTGGGTGTCGAACAAGGGCATTGTAAAAACACATATACATGTGGTGACTGAGGTTTACCACACCATGTTGTATATGATACATAGCATTAGGGGGACATAGTTGGCTGGGAAGTGTAGAAGAAGAACATGGCCATGGCCTGGGTGAGGCAGAACACATTATGTAAAAGATGTAATCACCATTTATGTGTTTTAAATTACATATAACCCTACATAGAAAAGTAATACCTTGTAAACCGGAGACATAGAAAGTTTCATGGGTGAGTCCACATATCGTGTGATGTAAGATTCACATCATGTGCTTTCTTGGAGATCTTATTTATGTCATTTACATTGTGTTTATCCTTCTATGGAGCTCAATTTTAGACATATAAGTAGTATCAAGAGTAGTTTTACCCTTAGAATGTTATGGTTTCCACCATTACAGCCTATGAGATACAATGTTGACTATTTTTATCATGATGCTTATATAGAAATTCTTAACCTTGGGTAGTGATCATGGTGGATCATGATGTTCATGTTAGGTTTGGTAACATTACCTTTCACCATTGGATGTGGGTTCCTAGACTCTTTAGTCTATTAGAGCAGAGTTCCCTTATTGAATTAGGGTGTCACTCCATAACTCTTGGTTGTGTTTCCTTGGGAGGTATTATAAGTGTGATTGTAATTTTTCATCGCTTGACTAATATTGTAGATCAGTGTGGTTCCTGAGAGATATTTATGGAGATGGTACTCACAAGTGGAATTAGGGAATGAGTTTCCCTTACCTCTTTACATTTCTAGATATAGGGCTCCCCACATTAGGTGAACTATTTCTATACCTATGTGGTAGTTCATTCAATGTTGGTACATCCATGTGTGTCCACTGTGTGGGTTCCCCATATGATATTTTTAGAGAGAATACTACCCTACAATTAAAGGGTGTATCCCCTCTATACTTTTTGTATAAATATAGGAGTTACTCCCTTGATGGACTAGTGTACATGTCATTTATCTATGTATTTGTTACTCCCCTATCATGTTAGGGTGTAGGTTCTCGCGGAATGATTTATAGATAGATAGGGTGCTCCCATATCATTTTATGGTGCAGGTCCTCGATACATTGATTTGGAACTCCCCAGTTATACTTGGGTGTGGGTACTCTAGATATGTTATCTCACAGTCAGAGCTAAGTGATCTAGAAAAATTGAGGCATTCAATGCAGTTAGTCTGAAGCGATTTCCAGCAGTTGCATTTGATAGTGACCCTCTGTATCGTAGAAAGATGTAGACTTTTAATTTTTTGGTGGGTGTGTGTTTTTCCAATTTTACAAAATCAGTACTTATTTTATACTTTATTATGGGATAGTTTTTTAAATTCATTTCAAATTATAACATTTTATATCATGTCACTATTTTATCAATGTGTTTTTGGGTGTAAGTGTACATTTACATTAGGAAAATGCCTCCCATTTGCGTGATATAACTTTAAGAAGATAGTCGCTAGGTCCTGGCCTATCAGAGGCCGTAATGGGGAGTTCTTCCCACACCCCATCAATTCGAGTTAGAACATTAGCCCACGGGGATAACTGTTATGGTTCTATAATACTTTTACTTATATAATTCTCTCAGGTTCATATTTTCTCACAATCTTGATATCAACTCCTTTAAGAATCATTCATTTTTTTTATTTTTATCATTTAAGATCACCCTATACGTTTTTCTCATTTTATAGATAATTATATATTGGACTATGTTTAAAAAGAATTTTATAGTGATATTCAAGGGATAATTGGATTCAATTTAGTGTAATAATTTCATGATGAAGAATATCATTAAATACACTAAACCATTGGATTATAATATTGGGTGATTATTATGAGACATAATAAATTAAAAAAATGAATTAAACTATCTATGTTTTTTCTATGGTCACCCCACATGGTATCAAATCTAATGTGTAATGTATAAGTTTTAACACCAGACCTGAGTGTCTAGGTCTAGTTGTCCCATATCTTGGTGGAGGGGGTCCCTTCTCCAATGTAGCTATTTTTAGTAATTCAACTGAAATTAAAGTGAAATTAAATTCCTTTCAATACCTATTGGTGGTGATTTTATAGTCATATTATGAGAAATTTTTTGGGGTGGAAAGATACTCCTAATTCACCACATATTGTCCCACATTATCCATTTTTAAATGTTATTTTATTTAATTTTGTTTTTCCAAAAAATTATGTAAGAAATATTTTTCTGATTTATAACATCTAAGATTCCACTCTTTGTATATATAGTATATGCCACTCCAAACCCAATTTCTTGTGTTTTTGTCTCATCCATGTCAACTTGGTACATGAATAAGTGGATTCTATATAATAATCTGTTGACATTAATGAAGAGATGAAATAATTCTTCCTGATTTTCTAGGAGATAAAATAAATATCGAGAGAAAAAAACACATGATGTAGACATTTAGTTAAACATTAATCCTTCCCAATCTACATGAATAATTTCCCAAAATCATAATATAAAATATTATAAGAAAATATTAACAATTTAACCATATGATTGATATATTAATGTATTCTTCTCACATATATCAAATAAATTTCTACTTATATATTTTATGGAAACCATCCATACATTTCATAAAAACAATGTCTGTTAGAGTGTTTAGAAGTAAAAAAATATCCCAATTATTTTTTAATAATGTGTTACATTAAACTATTTTTCATCATTATCCATTGATAATTTAATCAATATCATCATTAGTGTATTCATTGGCCATAAATTTTCTATTTTAAACTATTTCACCATCAAAATTTCATATTTTCATTGATAAAAAATTAATATACTTCCACTGAATCATCTTCCTAGAATCAAAAATTGATATATTTCCAGTAAAATGAATTTCAAATTCACACTTCTTATATTATAATAAATTATTTCACTGTTAAACATCTGAGCCTCCAAAAATTATTTCACACCATAAATATGAACTAATATCATTTCAATTTATTTTTCTAAATTTAATGGTTGGGATAATCCCCTCCGCATTGAAAACCAATATTATTTAATTTTTTTCATTCAATGAGTAGCAGACCCATGGTTATTATTTTTCCCCATAAAAGTAAATGTTTAACCATCACACACTTTTTATATCCTCATCCACTAGAAAATCATATATTTATTCTATATAAAACTATACATTAATTAATCCTTTCATGAATCAGGATTTCATTACCATTTTATAGAATTTGAATATTTTTTCATATCAATATACAGAAATGATCTTATTATATAATTTATAAATATAGTATAAAATATATCTTTCGTATTGATTCCATCAAATTTTTAATATGAATTCTACACTATAAATGCCTGTTTTCCTAATTTATTTTCCATCATTATTGAGTATTTTATAGATGAACTTAGTGATTATGATAATATTTTTTTCTCATGTATTAGAACAACTTCTTATGTACTCTTCAACTCAATTTTATGATGTTTTTTAGGAATTTCTTTGACCGATTGAATATCGTAGGGAGCCACTACAAAATTTTATCGTCCACCTGAAATATATAAAATGTCTATTTATATTCTGTCAATCTATAGGATTTAATGGGGGATATCTAATAAGTAATAATTCTATCTCTCTTATTTATGTCATTTTGGATTTCTATTTTTATATTATATCACTGCAACATTTTTATCATTAATAAATATATGATCTAGTGACAAAAATTCATGTGAATATTGTGATTATTTAAATTCTCATGAATGGTTAGATCATTGATTTCAAAAAAATAATCCTTTTGTTAAAGTATTATTCTCTTATACTATTGGTTAAATAACCATTGAATATAAACTATCCCAATGAGATTTTAGCAGGTGATTCATAATAGTTACTACCAAATTCGTGATAATACATTACTATTGGATTCTTCTAATACCACATCTCTTTATGGGTTTTCTCTTCATTTTAATATAATAAAGATCATTTGTAGATATATACCGATTTATGAAATTATACATTGAAATAATTCTTTGATATATTATTTTCATAGTGTTTTTCCTATCCATATTTGTGATAATATGATTGATGATTTCAACAAAATAATTTTCTAGGGGAATTTTTATGAATGAAACATGATGTTGTATTCCATGATTTTTGTTTTAATATTTATAGTCATAATTGGTATACTCATTATTATTATTTGATTTAAAAATATTTAATTATTAGCTAAATAATTTTATATGTCATCCTCTCGTAATGAGGGATGCTAGAGAACATATAATATTTGTATCAATGATAGTCATTTATTCCATTCTTGAATTGTCACCACTGAATTGCAGAAAATATATTTTCCCATTCATGGATTTGGCGATCATCAACTTGATGAAATCCACATTCAATAGATCCTATAATATTTTTAAATTCACACTTTTTTAATGTACGTATTTTGATATATTTTTTATTTGTTAAATGTGTCACATACGTGTGTTATCATGAATATTCATAGGTATTTATCTTGAATTTTCACTATAGATTGTTAGATCAAAGATACATACTCTTTATGGCATAATCAAGATTCTTATTCTTTGGAAAATATACAGATCATTTTATCTATGAATAAGATCATTGTTCCGCATTTTTCATTTTCCTTAAAAAAATAATCAATCACTTCTATAGACAATGTATATTTTCTTAATGAATTTCACTTCAAATGAAGGGTTGTAAATTTGTCACATGGTGAGAAATGTTTTATTTTTGTCAGGATCTAGTAATACTTTTGTACACCGTAAATCTTTTACACCAATTTTTTCTATATGGGAATAAATAATTTTAGGCCCCCTATAATATCCAAAATAGACTAAAACATAGTTATTGTATATAAAGCATGTGAAATGTTATTTAATCCTCACTATATAGGATGTAAAACTATTTCACTATATCTAATATCTAAATTAGTTAGGTTCACCAAAATAAAATTTTAAAATATTGTAATTCAACTTATTCCCCTTATTGAAAATTATCATTTCTTCACTACTTTTTCTAGTAAATTAGTCTGAATATCATACATCTATAATGGATCAAAAAAATCTTTCAAAGAAGCCTATCAGTTAGATTTTTATATTATCCTTGATGACGCTTTTAGTTTCTATGATCTTCCCTTGTGGGTTCTTTTAGTACTTTCCATTATACCGTTGATGAAATGTTCATGGATTTGTGACCATATCTTCCACAAAGAAATAATTATCTATTAAAAACATGTATGGAAAAAAATTATAACCATATGGTTATTCCCATTGAGAATTAATGTTCCACCATTCTATGGAACACATATATTATTTTTTCCTAATATTTTAATATAAATAACACAATTTTTCTATTTATCAAATTCTGTAGATTTCAATTTTTGTTGTGATTTATTTGAAACAACATTATTCTGAAGTGTGGGTGATTCATATTTTTCTTCATCCATAATGTATTTTTTCTTTTTCATACAACCATAAATTGGTTTACATTTTCCAATAAATGTAAAACAACAATTCTGGTATCCACAATCTATGTAGATTTATCACGCCCCATTTTACCTTCTATCATTACTAAAGCACTTGAAATTCCAAATTACATATGGAGATGTGAATGTTTCTCTTGATCATCACACATCTCTCCCAATAACAATAATTCACCCAAAAATTCCTCTACTATTTAGACCTAATCTTTCACTGAATTAGTCATGCCAACATAAATTCATGAAAATTCTTTAATATTGATCCAGTGTTCAATCTATTTCTACTAATTATTAGAATATATATATTTTACATTTTCAATTTTCATAGTCTCTTAGTCCTATAATATTATTAAATTTGAAAATATAGTTTACAATCATGAATAAACTCATTATATTTAATTTAATTATTCCACTTAATATTAAATTCGTCAAAATTAAAATCTAGTTTACCTTAAATATCAACTATTCCCTCGATTATAGAATCTTCATAATTTATATACTCTAAATGATGCATGTATACAACATACATAATGAAAAATTAAATGTGATATTTATATTCCATTACCTTTTCTATTTTATCTTCTTGAAATCAGTCATATTGCTTCGTAAATTAGTTAATCATATTGAAGATTTATTTTGATTTTCTCTTTCATTTCATTACATTAATTTTTTTCATTGCTGGTTCAGCTTAAAATCTATTAAGGAAAATAATAGTATGATTTTCGAAATTTCCACACCACACACAAGATATTTTTAGGTTCCCATTGAATTATTATGTTCATCTATTGAGAATTGAGTATAAAAAATAAAACTTATCGTAAAAATAATTAGACATAAGACATTATTTAATGGAGAGTTTATCAATATCCTGAATTTTTATATCTTGATAATCATTGATTATTATATATTCATTTTATTTTTTCTATATTTGATATGCGATATGAGATATATGTTTGATATCCATCTTTAAATTCATCATATAATAAACTTAACACACTAAAACAATTATATAAAAACAAAGAGGTAATATTATCATGATTAATTTATAAATTTTGATATCAACATAGAGCTCCCTATGTTAATTCCTTCATTCTACAAGATCATTCACATGGGAAATGAATGCATCATCTATCTTATTCTGGATAATTTTTAAATCATCACATGTGTTACACAAAACATATAACATTGATTTCAAATATGTCAAATATACATCATTAATATTGAGAATCATTTTACAAATTTCATGAATATTTTGTCAGGACATAACCTTCATGTTAATAGAATAAGCCAATGATCCCACTAATATATTGATAACAATATCATAAAAATATAACGTTCTATATTATCTATCTTCTAATTCTAAACTATTCACAATTGTAGATATATTATATAATTTAACTATTAATAAATAAACCCCTAATTAAAACAAAGTATTAACTAATATTAATATTAATTAATGCTTATACCTTCAAAAATAAGGTCTCATTTATTGCAGACCAATACTACAACCATGATTTAGATAGATAGAGGCAACTCCATTGGGAACCATCAACATTGATAAATATTTTTAGTCTAAAAAAATGACTTCAACTTATGACGTTCTGAATTTAGATATATTATTTTATAATCAATCCCTTTCTAATGATCTTATTTCATTATTTTTAGTAAATACTCTATTAATCTAACAAGTGATATAAAATTTTTGAAGTTACATATGAGAAGAATATTGATATTTTTTACATGGTTTTAACCTGCTTATCTAACCCCCCTAGTTCATGACCATGAATAACTGGCCTCCAACAACTAGGGAACAAACTACCCAACCAAGAATTATTTCCAACAACCTCCCCAATCAGTTAAAAAATTACACAAAGGATAGTGTATCACTAAGAGTTGTATTATTATGAATTTATCTAGATATCATGTATAACAACTTCTTCCTCTTATTACAACATTCAAGTACATATCTGGATTTTATTTCATTCAAATTTTAAAGGAACTAACTATCTATTGTCTATATCATAACTCACTTCTTCTTTCGAGTTTCATCAGGAGTGAAAATCATTAATTTTTTTCTTCTTATTTCATTTCATATAAATCATTTCCATTGACACACCCAACTTATTCTACATTATTTTATGTTTTTATCTATTCTCTATATGTATTCTTTAATATTTTTATAATCATTTTTGGAAGTCTGTTTCCCTTATTTTTCTCAAAAGACACATTTTTTATATTGAAAGAATAATAATATTAAAAAATAGAGAATGCAAACTATCTCATTTCCTTAATTGAAATAGCTTTCATGTAAATATTGATCATAATCATTCCCTGATAAAATATTCATCTCAAATCAAAGCCACCAACATTTACTAAATCATTGATTGAAACTTCACTAATCTTAGTGTGTGTAAAACCTCCACATTGTAGCTATTTTTCTACGAGTTAGTTTTCGTGGTCATATCCAACCCACATAAGCATTACTTCAATGTGATTAAAATAAATAAATAATTATTCTATAGAGATATCTTAAAAATAAGACTGTTTATTTTGGTGAATGGTTTCTAAAATATTAATAATATTTTGCAATAAATACATTCCATTATAGCATCATAAATGTCCTCTGTTGATTGATGCATCTAAATAATTTACAAAGGGATGATCCTTACATAGATTAGAATTATCCTTATGAATCTCAAAATTCAGGGTAATGAAAAATATTCCGTCTAAAAAACCTAATGTTTATAACAAAACTCAAAATTATTCTTACAAAAATTGAACGGATGATTGCATAGTGACCATTGATGCCAACATAGAGCCTTCATCAATTAGAAAACCTATACTCATGTTTAAAATAACTTGAATGGTGTTTACAAAATGGAACCTATTCTTACTCATATCCCACATACATTACCAGAATTCCAATTACACCTTTTTAAATGACCTTTACACCTCACCTAATGATTCTTTTTGTAATGCATAAGGCCATAAGTCAGAACTGTTGATCATGACATAATATCCCGAACTCATATGTAGCACCACAATTTCCATTCCACCCTTATCACAATGTAATCTAGATGATGAGATGTGTTATATTGAATATTACATCTACATAATTATAAATAATAATAACCAAGAATGCACACCAAGGGAAGTTTTTTGAACACATGTATATTATTAAAAGACATAAAAACTGATCTCACATCCCATCATTGATTTTGCTCCCAATAAATCAACATAGATGCACTGATTATGATGTACATCATGAATATAAATTATGTACCTATAATTTAAATTCTAATATAAATTCAAATATCCATTTACCTATGAGGTGATAGAGGAGATACACATCTCTAATTTGAAAAGTGTAAGAATGTCCAAATGCAAGAGGACATAAGAATATCTACCAAATATAAGTATACTTGAATACATGATGAAATAAACATCTATATGGCTACATCTATATATATAATCCTCCAAAGTATAAATTTTATGGATAAATGGAGATAAAAAGTCTAGGGAATTGTTATCCATCCAAACACAAGTACTAGGTAAGAGGTCTGGTATTTCCACTAGGATTAATTGGGGTCCAATGCAATAACATAATGGGGATTCTATAGAAATTTCCCTTCTCAAACCATCATATAAATCATATTATCACATTTAGTATATTAGAGGAAATATCTATTAAAAAATATCATGGACTAAAAGTATTTTTGGAATTAACCATATCTAACTATCTCATAAAAATATTTAATATATCATATTCCATTGTTGTGGGTTGGTAAAGGTAAATGAACATATTTTTATCACCAATATCATCATGGATAAATGTGTAAGAATAAAAAATCATATACAATCCAACATTAAACTTGGTCAGGGGTTATTTTATATAATATCACTACAACATCCCGTTTTTAGTGATTTCCATCCATTTTTAGCTTCTTATTACCTAGAAATAGGCAAAGATCACCTTGGTCTCAAATAAGAAATGTCATTATTGGATATACAAGAATTCTTATATATAAATTCACCTCTTTCATAACGCATAACTATGCACCACATACCAATCTTATTTAAAGAAAATAATGATTCCCAAATATATAGATTCCATTATTAATTTATCCAGCTATACACATCACCATATAGAATATATCACATTCTTCAATTCAATACATGTATGAAGAATTAGAAGAAAATTAATGTACATCATGGGGTTCCCTAATAAATTCATAGATACATAAATCACCATTATAAATATTCTGTCACTCATTATTTTAATTTCTATACAACTATCTCTCATTCCCTTTTAAATATTAAATTAAAATTCATTGAGAACATATAATCCCATTTCATCCCTATGGGAACAACCATTGGATAGTTATATTCAATCAATAAATAACATTTTGAATATATCGACAATAATAATCCATTCCAAATAATTTTCTATTATATTAATACTTTTTAATTGGAAATATTATTTTACATTACCAAATATTCATTAAAATATTTATACCATCCAATTTCCTCCATGGAGTTACATTCTTGAAAATACATTTAACATGATCACTAACTCTATGTAATATCGAAATATCAGTTATTTATATTTCAACAACATCATCAACTAATTTATATTATAGTGGATTAGAGAAAATTCTATTTTTTCCTTCAATTATCACTTTTATAATAAAAAATGTTCCCTTTAATTTAAAAATTATATATAATTTACTATTTTATATTGACTTTTTAAAAACTTTTTGTGATTTTAACACGTCAGAAAACTATATTTCATAAGATATATGAATTTCTTATCTTTACGTGAACTACTACTCATGACCTATTGTTAATAACCATAGAAAATTACTTAACCCTATACTATTAAGTGACAACCCCAATAGATTAATGAAGATAACTAATCAAATTAAAACACCATCACTTAATAGAAGTTATAATTATAAAAAAATATTGATATTTTATCCATATAAAAATGTAATAAAATTAAATTAATCATTGGTAATAACCATAACACAAATTCATCCCATTCTAAGTAAATTAACCATACTATGTGATGATTATTAATATACCCAATTGATGGTCCAAAGATGTGTTATTATTATTATTATTTAATAATTAATTTTTTCATAGATTTAATTATATTTAGCATAACTAACATATCATACATCCTCAAAAACCTAAACACTTGATCAATTATGTATATGATTTTAAGTGTAGTGAAAGTGTATTTTGGGGGTCATATTTTACCAGTAGACGTACCCCCACATATGGCCTAATGTTATATAAACCCAAAGGTTTCTAGGAATTAGCATCTATATGTCCATGGTTGTTAAACACTCATGTCAAACCACACCACCATCATTAAAGATAAGTGGGAATATAATCATTGAATGGGAAGTGGAGTCAAAAAAACACAACATTACTAATGATATATTCATCATGCCAAATATTTCTATGTTATTGCAGCCTAATCACAATGAGTGCATAACACAGTTTTAGGACGCTTTATGGCTCTTAATGCATTATTTTTCTATGAAATGAATTATCTGATAAACCAAATTAAACCACTATAAATATTTATATTGACACTATATAACCCTGATGATTGGTATAACATGAAAATGAAATATTTTTTTGTTAATATAATCCATATGTCATGCACTATCTAGTGTAATCTTCATGTACAAAAACTCCCATATTCATTATAAGATAAACATATCCTCACTAAATTCATCTTTTATATAACCAGAAATCTAGAATTCATACACCTACCTTCTTCCAACGCTCTAGATTCCTATTACACCCAAAATGTTTTTCAATATATAATGTCTCAATTTACACAAGACATAAATAAATTCTTCATATCATCCAAATGATGAATAGAATATAATTATTAACTTTTAAATCAATCACTAAGCCCCTTAAATTAAAAATACCAGAATAAAATGTTGAATAATTACCTCTATGAAATAATTTAATCTCTAAATCAACATAATTAGAAACCAATCCCATAATATTCTATTTCTCATTTCATTTATAGGTGTATGTTGATTGTTTTTTAATTATCTATAAATTTCATTGAATATATAAATTATCAAAAAAATGGAGTGAAAGAGTATCTTTAAGACCCAACTAAATAATAAAATACATATCCAATGTAAATTATATAATTTAATTATTTAGAATATTTATTTCTATATATATGATTATCGAGCTACAAATCTTCCGTTATGCCTCTGAATTCTAGAGGTATATTTTTTGAAAATAAAAATATTTCTTAAATTACTCAATATCTATTTTTCATAGTTTGTTAAACCAAGGTCCGTTATTCTCCTCTTGGTTATAGAACACTAAAAAATGTAATTTTATAATGGAAGTCATGGATTTTAATTATAAACATTTGAGAGATGATTTGAGGTTTAAATGAAAGTAAAATGTCTAAGAACAATAACTATTTTTAAGTAATACTCATTGATTCTCTATCACATCATACATGGGTAGCCTCCATCTAAGATTAATGACTAAATATCATTAGGATATTACAAAACAAACACCCATGGGAAAACATCCCATTCCATACTCAAATTAATAAACTATTATCAAATTTAGTACCCAAAATAAGGCATGTTTACCATTTTAAATTTTTTAATCTACATTTTTATGTTTACTAAAAGTCGCCATGGTGATAAATTTGGTTAATGAATAAAATGATTTAAATTAAAATAAATTCTCACAAATTAAATGAAATATAAATTAGTGTTCTATTATAGTGAAAAAAAAATTTATATGTTAAAAATATATTATTTTATATGGTAAATTATATTATTTATTTGATTTTATAATAAAAAATTAATATATTATCTGGATAAATAAATTTGAACATATTAAGATTTAATTGTAATGATGTATGAACATTTTTTACTTAGGGGTTATAAATTTCCATCAATGATATTTAGAATTAAATGAAAATAACGAAAAATTAAGGGTTATAATAATGTAGAAATGAATCCATCAATCCATATATAATTTGATCATATAATAATATGGGGAAGAAAAAAAGGATGTGAATTTTTTTCCCATAAGAAAAAATCAAATATAAAAGACATTGACTTTTCATCCAAAATATTATGGGGTTTAGTTCCCTATGTGTAGTAAACTAGGTTAGCAAGATGAATGATTCATTTATGAAGATTAATATATTTGAATGTATGCCAAATTGTAGATAATTATTATGTTGATCTTAATTAGTAATTCTTGATAGGTTCCGAAGATAAATGAAGAACATTCCACTATATATTGAGTTTATGATACAATTTATCTATAATATAATGACAAGAAAAATGATTTAGAAGTGTATGTATAAAACACAGTGATTTTTATGAAATATATATTTATATATATCAACTATATTAAATATCATTGTTATATTGTGTTATCCACAACATCATGTTTCAAATAGTAAGATACTTTTAATATTTTTATTTAACAAAAAATGTTATTTCCTAAAAATTATTATTTTTAAATAATAATAATCAATTTTAAAAATATATGAGTAATTGTTTAATATAATTTAATTATATTGATAAAAAAGTGTTTAATTTTTATGGAACAGTTAATATTTTATAAAATATTTTTCTCTCCAAAAATGTTATCAATTTATTATCAATAAATAATAAAATAAATTTTCTACAATTTAAGAATATATATTTTAAAAATAAGCATTATTTTTAGGTCTAAATTTAAAAATTATATTTGGGTGTATTTTTTATAATTTTATAAAATGTTAAATTTTTTGAAAAATACTAAAAAATAATTTTACTAAAAATATATTTTTATTTAATTATTTTACAAGATATATTTTATTTTATGAATTTTGTAAATGTTAAATTACTTAACGTATCTATTTATTATTTAAATGTATTTAATTTTAATCAATTATATATTCATATTTTATGTTAGATATATCCATTATTATGAATATGTTCTCTTTGGATTTAATTTTAAATTAAAATTATCAATTTTTGTGTATGAAATTCGAAAAAGTGGATATCATACTTTTAATCATCATAATAAATTTTAGGTAATAAATTGAACTTCATTGTTGCTCAAAACATTTTTTAAAAACTATAAAATTGTATTAATGCGGTTGACGATAAATCAAATTTTCTCTAGGGAAAAAATAATAAGAGATAAAATGAAAGAGAAACAAATAAAAATAATATTTAATGGCCATATTGGGCCTTATAACATTTATTGATCAATAATAATCCATTTTGGAACTTTATGAAATGTTTAAAAAGTCTGTATGCCTTTTTCTTTTCCAAAATTCCATGTGTGTCCTCTCCAACACTTATAGATGGGATCCCCCCTATCCAATTTTATACACATTACTATAACAATTTGATTGGGTGAATACATTCCCAAATAAATAACATAATTCCCTCCACATATATTATATTATTTATTTTGATAATTAGATAATCTCAATAATGAATTCTTTGTAAAACTATAGAAGTTCTCTATATAAGAGGTAAAATTCGTAACCTTGTGTATTTGTATTATTATTTAAACATAATTAAAATTTTATTTAAATATTAATATATAATAAAAAATATATAACATAAATATAATTTCTATTATCTTAATGAAATAACTTATTTCTTTCACATATTCTATCAAATGGGAAATGAAATCGTTGATCGTGTGTAAGAAAGACTACCTCCTCACAAAATGATGTAATTTATTAACCCTCAATACATCTCCCTAATATAGATAATGATTAATTCAATGTTTATATATTTAATTTATGGAAAAATCAAAATATTTTAATTATAATATAATATATTACAACTTACCATCCATATCTTTTGAAAACAATAAGGTCACTGAAGAGTATATTTGGAATGCCACCTCTATGAAGAAATGAAAAACATTTCTGTATTTATTTTTATATGGAATGTTATATGGATGTATTTTTTTAATATAATACATATAAATATAAAAATTAATATGAAATGGGTAATTAATATTTACTTATCATTCATTCTATTCATAAATAAAATTGAAACATTGTTCATGTGTACGTAAGGTCAACCATATCAATGAACTATTTAATTCATTTCTTCTTTCTAAAATAATTATATGAATAGAAATTAATATATAATGAACATATATTATTTTTATATCATATATAAATTTATATTTATGATTGAACCATTATCAATATAAATTTCCTAAAATACCAAACCAAAATAAAATTGAAAGATGAGGCACCTTTTAACCCAAACGCGCTTTTAAAAAGAAATTTTTAATAAATGTTTTATAAATTGTTATAAGTAAATTTTATATTTTATGATACATATATATATATATATATATATATATTCGGATATAATTTTATAATAAACATATATTTATTATAGATTTGGATTGAATGATTATAAATGAAGTCGATACTTAAGGTTAGGGATCTTTGTCTCACTTTTATTTTTAGGGGGACATGCCATATTCACCAATTACTTTTTTTCTGTGGTGTACATAATTTTTATGAATATAATTTATGATTATTATGATGAAATTATGGGATTAAAAAATCTATATAATTTTCTATTAGTCATGAGACTTATGATTCTAATTTTGTGAAAGTGCTCAATGTTTTATGTTATAATCACATTTTATATTAATAATATTTATTTTAATGTTTCCAATAATACGATTTTATTTTCTAAATCAAAAGTATCATAATAAGATTATTATAAACTATTTATTTCTATAAATTTAATTTCTTTCATTAATATTCCTCTCTTTATGTAATAAATATTCTAAAATAATTATGGAAATGGAAACAATATGTTTCTAATCAATCAAAAACCCATTTTCTTTAAAGTAATTATTATTTATAAATATTTTGAATCCTTTTTTACTATTCTTCAATGATTAATTGAAGTCATCTGAATTAAGTTATTATTATTTTTTAAATCATTGTTTCAATGGAACATTTTTATCATTTCCTTAATGAGGTAATTTTAACTTTTACCCAAAATATTATTTTAATTATTATTTGTACATGTTTGAAATTAACTATAATATCAACCATCAGGACTACTAAATGGTTTAAAACTTCATATATAATATTCCTAGGTTACTTTTAAGGAAACAATTTTCATTAATATTTGAAAAAATATATTCCATATAATTGTTTTATAAAATTAATAGATATTTTCTTTCGGAGTTTTTTAATGATGTTTTTAAGTAATTTATATTCTACACCACAAAATTACATTTTGTGTCATATGTTTCGAATGGGATATGATCAATTATACCATAATTTATTTCTCTGGTTGTTTTATGATTCTAATCAATGTGTGATTATAAATCATATTTATTTTATTGAATTAATGTTATAAATAATTGAGTGTATGATTAACAAACACTATATCATTCAATGGTTTATGTTGTGATGAAATTGTTATGAATCCCATTTCTATTATATGTGTAGGGAATGAATAGATAATTATGTTCTTGTGGAAGAAAATTTTATATATTACACATTGGGTGGGGGATATATATCCCTCTGATTTATTGGGTATTGATTAATGTTCTATGATCTAAAATGGTACACAAGTGTCTATCCTAAGAATGAAAGAGGGTAAACAAGAGGTTATCCCAATGACAAAAAAATAGGGAACATGGGAGGTTTTACCATTCTATAAAAAGGTTACATGGTTGTTTATCACAAGCATTAAAAATATACACTAGTGGTTAGTCAAATCCTAACAGATTAAGAATGTCATTTTTGATAGTCGTAATATAATATTTTTTATGATTATGGTTATTCCAAAAACCTATATATTATTCAAATTTTATGATCTCATGTATCATGTTCATTGATTAGTTTATGAATAATTTATTATTAATTTCGATTATTTATGTCATGAATCTCTTTTATGATCTCTGATTTTCAAGATATGGTATTGTAATTTTATTCCATTGTATTATAACATTATACACACCCAAATGGAATAAAGTCTATCTTTTTTTTGGTTTTTGGTAACCACCTTTCAATGGATTATGGGAAACTAGTACAAGGCTTATAGTCTTAGAGATTACAACAACCATATACTTAGAGGAAATATCTAGACTATAACTACATGGAACTTCTCCGCCCCAGCTTCGTATAGTGATATCATCTCTCCACCTTGGCATGGTTTTTCAATTAGGCTTTACATGCATGCAAATGATGGTCCCGACGACAATTCCATACCTTATATTCCTTCCACATATGATATACAACACTATGGTAAATACACACACACACACACTCAAAATACACATATAGTGTATGCTCCTTATTGAGTCTACTCAATCGATTAAGCAAAATTTATGGCCACCCGAAAGACTTAAGGTGTCCTGAAGGCCTGGAGGTCACCCAAAGGCATTTGGGTGGCCTGAATGCCTTTCTATCCAAAAGTACATGGGTGGCCAAAAGGCCCTATAGGACCTGATGAACAAACTGGTGTCCTAAAATCCATAATAGATGAATAGTTCTTATTGCTATAATACCATAAAATACGTGAAATAGTACCTAATATAGAGCCTACTATAATACTTCTATAGTAACCCTGAAATATTTCTCCGCCTATATTTGAACTCAGTTCTCTTGGATTCACTTGTTTGTTACACACCAACTGGTCATAGGCTCTTATGAAAAGACCTTATACTCAAATTATATTGATTTCATACATATTTACCATTATAGGGAAAATTCCATCACCCTTTATTATTTTTTCGTTACCCATTTTATGAAGAATTGTTTTGTTTATAAAATTCTTAAGAAGGATGATACATATGATCAACTAATTTGGAGATTATGTAGTTTAATAATGACCCAATTTTTTATGTATCTAACTATCCAAAGTGACTGGACCAAAAATATTCCATCATAAATCATTATGTTATGTAATTAATATCCATCTATTATGATATAATATATTTATATGAAAATTTTTGGTTTTTAATATTGGTTTTTTCTAAAATGATTATTTAACCTTTTGAATTAAGAGGAAAAATAACTATTTCTAAACCTAAGGATAAGTCTATGAAGAATTCATGGTGTAGTAATAATGACAAAAAAATCCAAATGAATGATAGAGTGAGTGGTTTCCAAGATATTAAATCCCTATCTTGATACTACTCTTTGATGATTCTCTAGTATAGTTGTACTGAGTAATGATAACTCATAAAAGAAAATAATCGGTTCTGACATGATCCTCACCTAGTGAATGACAACAGGCCTTTTGTTACACCTAGTTTGAGAATATAATAGGATTTATTTTGAAATTTGAAAACTCTTGTTGAACTATCTTGAATTAATTTAGTAATGATCATGAATAACCTATTTTAATCATAAATATTAATATATTGGAAATAAGGTTTCAAGATGATGGAAACATATAGGTTATGTTACAAGACATTGGGGTTTTTAACTATGATTATTATTTCTCAAACAATTATTTTTGGATATATTCAATGTATAGAACCTTAAATAATAATGTCAACAATAAATTAAATGGATAATGCGATGATCAATAACTTAATAATCCAAATCTTGTTGATTCTGTAATGATGAATAATGTTCTAATGATCAATAAAACTATTCATTTAGTGAATCATACTAAACATACAAATGAGAAAATCATGTAACAATTTACCATTGAGGCCATCATAAGGAGGCATCAACATTATTTTATTTGTCATAAAAACAATAATTTTATGTGAAATGTTTCCATACGCTGATTTTTTTCCATTCACCCTTGTTTAGATCATGAAAATGAAATTTTAGTTTTATATCACTTAAAAGGTGAAGTGGTATAATGGTGGAATATTATATATAATATTAGACTAAAGGATGATATTGAATCCATTTATTGGAATGAGTTTATGATATTATTTTTTCAATAATTACATACCTCGCATTCTTTATAAATTTTTTGTTGTTTTGAATCAACATACAATCGTCTATCATTTCAAGGATGCAACCAAAATTGGAATGGAAATGTGTTTTATTTTGATATATTTTTATTTACGTTAAAAAATTAATAGTTTTACATTTGAAGAATATATGTATCCATGTAATATTAAATTAATTATTATGGATATCATCATGCATTTATAAGTTGAGGTTGATCATAAGAACATTGTCATATTCAACCCTATTGGGATTTAATGTGATTGTAGTTTATCAAGATTAAAGATATTTTTAAAGTCAATTATTGAAAGAAAATAGAATATTTTTTTATAAATATTATATAAATGTTTATTTTAGGAGAAAATCCTTTACATTTTATTAACATAGGATTAAATTTATACATATCCTTTTAATTTTTATCATATAGTTTTTTTAATAAAATTATTGGTTATTATAATTTGGTGAAAATATAAGCATTATATTAATATAGTTATGGAAAAAGTAAAATTTTCTTTTTTTTAAAACCTATCCTAAATAACCAGGACATGATGCTTTATCCCACAACCAGTGGGATAAAAGGGGGAATTTCCAACCATTGGCCTATATGATGGTGTGTTTTTTGTGTGACACTACGAAGAGATATGTTGATGGGTACATATATTAATTAAAATAATATAAAATTGATAAGAATGAGAGACATATTTATAAGGTTATGTTATAACCATTACCCATACCACAATGGAAATGAGAAAACATAACAATTTATTTTGTCATCGAAACTCCCAAAACATGTAATCAGAGAAATGATATATGGGTTTTAGTTGATCACCATCCAAATTCAATTAACATATTATAGAAAATATTTATATAGGTCCAATAAATAGTATCTAAATTGGGGAAGTGATATGGTTACATGGAGTACCTAATTCTAACGAATCTAATTTGAATAAGAGGTTTCCTAAAAGGTCTGGAGAAGAAATATCTAAGAACTTATCATAATGTTATGTTTTATCATTCATTACCATCCATATAAACATGGTCTATCTAATAAAATAATTCAAAAACTATAGTATATTTTTATATCATATTCTACGGATTTAAATGGTGGTTGCGAGAAACACCTTCCCATTATTGTGTTTTCATACACCAATAGATATAACTCAATGATTTAGATTCCTCCTTATAAATCCCTATATCAAAAGAGGTTAAGAAATCCAATTTAATAGAAACAATATAGATAAATAAAGATATTAGGACTAAATATATTTGATTAAATTATTTATAAGGTTATAGTCAATCAACAACCCATAATTTCAACATAAAGTCAGTATAAAAGACATGTTCAAAATCAGCAGAATGATATGGAATTTGAAGTTTGTTTCAAGGTGTTCATGTGAATTTATCCATAAGAGAAGCCAATGGAATTTAAAAATAAGATAATTCTAATCCCTATATATATCATTTACATTTAAATTATTTATCATATAAGGACGAGTTGTAATAGATTAATGCTTCCCACCAAAACACTCTCAAATCCATGATGTGTTTCATGAATCATTCCCAAGGAATAAAAAAATTATCCTTCACATATGATAAACTCAATTATTATACCACAAAATAAATATACCCCTTTTTAAGAAAAACTGTTGTATATTCTAGATTATAGGAAGAAAGGGGTCAGAAAGAATACCACTAATTGTGCTAATTTTTTTGTAGCTAAACCTCTAATTTGAATAAGGTAAATGAAAACCTAATGACATATTGATGCAGAAGTATTATCTTCTATTTATATTAGAGTAAAAAAATATAGGTGACAAATTATTCGTAAGGGGTTAGTATTTAACAATATTATTATTTAGTAAATGTATATTTTATTTTATATTACATTGAATTTTATCAATAGATTGAATTATAAACAACAATATGTTTTAATGAACCATAATATAAAATTAATATAAATATTAAAACATAACTATTATAACCTAGCTATTAATTTTTTAGGTTTTAATAATATTAAACACATTTTAAATATTAATTATAGTGGTTTTATATAACTAAATCATATTGGTAAGAAAAATATTAAATTTTGATTAATGTCATAATATGTTAATAAAAACTATTTTATCAAAAATTGAATTAATTAATTTTATAGAACCCATAATAAAAGTAATGTTTCTATATATTAATAAATTATTTGAAAAAAACATTATTAATCCACATGAAAAAATATATTTTAATTTTTTATAAATTTTTTGAATGATTATTTTTTTGATGAATATTATAAAATAATGATTTTTATTAAAAAATATATTTTTATTTAAAGAATTTAAAATCATTTTATTAATATAATATAGTTATAAAATTCAAATTATTACAATAATAAATTTAATATTCAAATTCAGGATGTTAGATTCATTTTCAAATAGAAATTTGATATTAAATGTTTCTATCCATAATCAAATTTCCACTTTGGAAACCCACTTTTTCATCACATCAATGGGTTTAATTTTAAATTAAATATTTAAATTTCTATTAATTTTATTTAAAATAATTTATTCTTTATTTTTAATTTTAATAGATACAAATATTTATTATGTTTAAATTATTTTTTGATCTAAAATATTTTATAAAAATTATATAAATTTATTATTGTGGTTAAGATTAAAACAAGTTTACTGAGGGTTAGAAAAAATTTAATAGGTGTAAAATGAAGTAAAATATTTTAAAAAAACAATTTTATAGACAAAAATTTACCTTATATAATGTGAGGTTCTATAATTATCCATTTCAGATCCTTTTTTCTTCTTTATGATTCAGGTACACCTTTTCCTTTTCAATATTTCTATGTCTGTCATCTCCCCAACTTAAAAAAGGGAACACCCCTCTTCTTCTATACACACATCCAAACCCATTTTTTCATACCATACATGAAATATACACTAATTACATCCTCACACACATCTTAGAGCTTTATTTTGATGAAATGTTCATCCAATAAAGAAATATTCTGGAAACCAAAATTGTTTCTCTTTTAAAAGAGGTAAAATTCATAACCATTCATTTTTGTTTTATTTCATCTTCTATTTCCTTTAAATAATCAAAAACTATGTTGATATAATAACACCAGTATATCCCATATAATTATATAATAATATACTACGGTAAAAATCATTATCCTTCTCCTCTTTAATCAAAATTTAAAAGTAGTGATTGATTATGTGTATGAAAGACTATCGCCTCACGAACCAATGTAATTTTCTTCCATTACCACATATCTAACACAAATATAATTATTTAATTAATTTATAGATATTTTATACATGAAACAATTATAATTATGTAGTAATAATATCAAATATACCATCTTACTTTCCAATATGTTGGAAATTGGAAATTTGGATCATGCACACTTGTGGAGTACCGTCTCCATGAAACAATATGAGATGTTTTTTATTTTTACTTGGATGGTTATAATGATGGATTTTAATCTTATATATTTTCATGAAAAAATAGGATTTTTATTTAATTGGTAATTTATATTTACTTCTATTTAATTCCATTAGTTGAGAAATTCAAATAGTGTTTATGTGTATGTACGACCTAGCATCTCCATGAGTGGAGTAATTCATTTTCTATCTCGATACACAATGAATTAGTATATTGAAATAATTAATTAACTTATATTATACTTATAACATTGTTATAATTTTTGGTATTTTGTTTCCATGTTCAATTTAAAAGGACCTAATATACCATTACAAACCATACATTGAAAATGAATCAGTTATTACTAGAAAACTAATTTTAAAAGGATTTATTTATAAATTGGTATTAAAAGGTCATAAGTATAACATAAATATTATTATTTATATATATGGATTTTAATAAAGTTAAAATAAACATATATTAACTATAAAAGAGTCCAAAATGTGTAAAAAATGAAATCTATTTTTTATGTAAGAGATCTTCATCACACTATTATTTATATGAGACACATGTAATATTAACAAATTGTTTTTTTATGTGGTGCATATACATCTGATTAATGTATTTTAGGATTACTCTAAAGAATTTATGTGATATAATATCCATCCAATTTTATTTCCTTTATGAAACATAAAATCAAATGGCAGGTATGCGGTAAATTTTTGTTAAAATCTAATTATTTATCTTGATGGATTATGATTAAGTTTTCAATGATGTAATATTATAATCATACACTCTAGAAAAAATTAATTTTCTTATCCTTTAGTAATTTTATGAAATTATATTTTTTTCATTTTATTTTTCTCACTTTCTGTACTTCATAATAGAATAAAATTATTTTAATAGAAAATTGAATTTATTTATCACTTTTTTTGGAAGATAAATTTTCATCCATGATTATGTTTTTCTATAAAATTTAAATATATTTTAAAAATTATATATATAGGGTTAAAATTTTTCTTACCCTTTTTTATTTTCTAAAAAAATAAATTTATTTTTATTTTATTTAATTTTTACAAATTTTATATATCTAAATTTTACAGAAAAATAAAATTAAATATTTGTATTAATGTGTTTGAAATGAATGGTATTATCCCCCATCATGATCATTCAATGTTATAAACAATACATAATATGATTAGAAGGTTACTTTTTATAAAAATGGTTTCTTTAAAATTTTACGAAACAATTATTTTTTTTAAAACTGTTTTCAAAATATAAAGGATATTTTCATCCATAATTTTTTATTCTTGTTATTATAGAATTTAATTTTAAAAAATAAAACATAATTATATGTTGTATACATTTTTATTAGGTTATTATCAAACATTTCCATTTTAGTTCATTCACTACACTTTTTATTAGGATGATGATGATGTTTCTATTAAACCCATTCCTTTTATGTCGGTTATGATATGTTGAATAAATGATATGATTTTGTAACCCATTTTTTTTATATGTCTCACCATGATAAAATATTTATTAAACACATTTCATTAATTAGGTTTTTTCCATGATGAATAATTAATGATCTTATGGAACATAAATGGATGGTTATGTGTAGGTTGTGACCTATATCGTCATTAATGGATTGGGTAATGATTAATTTTATATGATATGAAATTGAAAATAGAAGGTTATCCTATGTAATACCCCTGGTTTTAGGTTTGTTTTATTTTTTAACCTTGATTGGGTATGCAGTACACCTTTTATAAGTCCCCTTTTGATTATAAATCCTTAAAATCAATTTTATGGGGTTTAGTATAGGTTTCGGGATAGGTACATGCCATGTACCATATGTATACGATGTGTACTTGGGGACATAGTCAATTCGTGATATAGGGGTCTCATCTTGAGATAGTAAATGTTTTGATCCAATGGCACATGATGTGTCATGTTTAATATTATTTTTAACCAGAGGTAATGGGGTTTTTGGCATACTTATCCAATATGGACTTCACATCATGACTAGGGTACAAGTCTTGAGTCGACCCATGCCACGACTTAAACCATGGTCGAGGCTATTCCATCTCTTTCTTTTGGTCGTGTCATCATTTTTCTCAACCCTATGAAACATTAAAAGGTTCTACACTTTATGGTTAAGGATTTTTGTTCTGTTTTGTCATTGGAGTTCAGTGTTCTTATTCCATCATCTTAGATATACTTTGATCTACTTCTTATATCCACTTGGTTTCAAAGATCTATGCATGTTTTCAGTAGAACCGAGTTCTTTTTTTCCAAATATGATTAGAGTTGGAAATTTTGTTGATATGAGAAGTGTTCTAAAGATATTTCTATGAATAATCAATGCAGTTTTTGTGAGATATCTTCATCCATTGATGGGGTTTGAAAAACCATTGAGGTTGGTGCCTTCACAACCGACTGATCTTTGTAGAAACTAATTGGAATAATTTTAAATATAATGTATTGTGCACAATTGATTTTGATTTGGTTGTTAAAATCATGCTGGAATCCTTCTTGTGTGATGGTTTATGAAAATAGGAGAATTGGGGATTTTGAATGAGTCATTTGGTTATTGTTTTTAAAATATAAATATTAAAATGGGGATTTTTTCATTGTTTTTGGAAAATGAATTTGATTTGGTGTATTCTATAAAAGAGAATTTTTAATTGAATTTAAATATTTTTTTGAAATTGGTTGTGCTTTGGTATTAAATAAAATATTAGTATTATTGAAATGAATTATTTTGGTAATGGAAATATTTAGAATACATGGTATTTTTGTGAGTTCATGCTAAACGGGCCTTGAATAAGGGACACTAACCATTGGGGGACAAGGTATGTGTCCCTGGATCAGGGAATGGTGTTAGGGGAAACAACGTGATTAGACAAGAGACCACTCATGAGTATGGAACAATCGAATGAAGAAGGCATGTCTTCATTTGTTGTGAACAATAGAATGGGTATGCAAAATTAAAAATCATAATTTGATTATATTCTTTGATTAGTAATTTTTTAGAAAATAACATGATGAAAATTTGTTTAATTTACATTGTTTTTCACATGGATGTAAATTTTTTTCATACATGATATAATTGGTTATATTCTATTTTGGTAAATTTTCTTATATAATCCATTTTATAAAATTTGATAACCATTCTATCATGGTGATGTTAGAAGGGAAGTCATTGGGAAAACCTAATGAGTAATATACTCACCCCTTCTATGGAACATGGTGCATTTACAGATGCTACCTTCTGGGACATAGGTAAAGGAAGTGTATCTCAATTAATTAGAAGCATGTCATGATACATTGGACTACATGGAAATGTAGGAGCATAGATTTTATGGAGCATGGAGTGTTGTTTTAGTCATGAAGTTTATTCATTCTCCTTCTGTAGTTTACTTTGATGTTGGTTTTCCTTCAATAATGGAAATCCTAGGTTGGTTGTTTGAAATTGAAATATATGAAATGTCTTAGTTTATTTCATGATCAATTGAGTGAGATGTTTTTGGATGGTTTTTCCAGATTTTTTTTAAAAATTAATTTGTAAATCATCCACCACATGCTTTGAATCCCATCTGCTTTATTTTAAAGAATTTTTCATCTTGGGGAGGTCTCAAAAGGCCTAGTAATGACTCATTGTACCCTCTCACCCATTAAAAATGTGCAGGTCATTACAACTGTTATAATTTTGTTTAGTACATTCCTAACAATTATTTCTCAATGTTCTCTGTAACACCCGATACTTCTATGAGAAATATTTTGTTTTTATAAATCATCAAAAGAATCTTTCACTACACAGAACACTTTATTGGCTTGCTTTACACGCAATCACGACCTTCCTCGATAGCATGCGTCGTACGCAATACCGAGTTTCACTAAACAATGATATCCTATTAAAATATTATTAAAACTAGCCGTTATGAATAGTAATAACCACTTTTTGAAATTTTGTAAATTTTATTTTTCAAAATTGACTTCATTTTTGGATTCATAATATCGAAATTAGCCTAGGGTGAAATTTTGGTATTTTTTTGAAAACATTCATCTTTTTATGAATAGTGGTACCACTAAGTGGTAGTTAAAAAACTGAATTTTTCATAAAACAGAATTTTACTGCTTCTGTGAGTGGAATTTCAAAAATCTGAGAGACACGGTTGATGAAAGTAAGTAAAATGTGGTTCAATGAGATGAAAATAATTTTTGGTAAATAGTAACTGTTTTCTTTTATTTACCACGGTTAAAAGTAAATAGGGTAATTAAGAGTAAAATAATATTATTATTACCCTATCTCATGTCCTAATTCTATTGGATAAGTATAATTTGACCAAAAAAAACCTTAGGAATAAAATATGACCATTTAGGCCCACTTGGATTAGATTAGGACATTTATTATTAATTTATTTAAAGAGGGGTTAAAATAGTTAAAATCAATGTTTAATAAGACAATCATTTTTAATATAGGGTTATACATAAAATCAAATCGACAATAAATATTCATTATAAATATAAAAATATTTCCTACATAATGATATATTATTTTTAATTTTTAGACTTTAAATAAGTTAATTTATTTATGACACAAAGATGATGCAGTAATTATCTGATTAATGAAATATTGACATAATTGATGTTATAAATACCCAAATAAATGTAATTTGAGACTTTTTATGAATTAAACTAATTTTATAGGTTACTATGACATGTTAGTATTGATTTAATTAACTGTTTAGAACTAATAATTCTGTTATGATTTTCAAACAAATCAATTACTAAATAGTGTCAAAATTGACATAAAATAGTTTTTAAAACAAATATAATATTATTAATTGTTATTTTATTCCTAAAAAATATAAGGATAGACAAAATGACTTAGATAATGTTATATATATTAATAATAAACATCTTGGGGTTCTTTTGGCTTGTTATAGTAAGTTTATTAACCTTATAGTATAAGACCACAAGAAGACACGGTAAAAGTAAAATTATTTAACATGATGTTAAATATAAATGATAAGGTTAAAATAGGAATCTAATCTTGTCTAAATTCAATTGGATGAGAGGATTTAGACCCGTACCCACCTTAGCTTCTAAATAAAACAATTTGGAGCTATTTAAAACTGAACATGACTGTATAATAAAATAATATTTTTAATTTTTCCAAAGGAGCCCCTCTCCTCTATTATAAAAGGGCACCTCCTCCTCCTCTTCCTCACACTACTTTTATCCTTAAATCTCAGCCAAAACCTACCAATTTCTCCTCTCCACTTCCCTAGAAACATCCTAGTAGTTCTAGTTTTCTTCAAAGACCAATTTTAGTGCCCTAAAAGGAGATCTCAAAGAGGCGTTTCACAGAAGAGGTAATGTCCGTTACCAATTCTTTAAACATTATTTCTTCTTCCACTTATTCTTCTATAATTGTTTCATTATGAAGTAATAACATCAGTATCACTCATATACTGATATAATATTATTTTTATTAAACAACCCTATTTCACAATCTATCCATCCTACGGAAAATGAAATCACCGGGCGTGCGTACGTAAGGAATACCGTCTCCACGCCGTGGTGTAATATGTTTTCCACCACCACCTTACATGGATGGGTATAATGGTGAAAATAAACAAATATATATGATTATTGTAAAGTTTTATTGATTTTTAAATAGTATTCATACACTCCAATACAATTACATGATCATGGGAATGATATCATCGCTCGTGCGTACGTACGGAATACCATCTCCACGATGTGATGCGATTCGTTCTTCATGATATTAATTGCATAATGATTATATAAATGAATTTAATGAATAAATATGATATATAGTACAATAATACCATTCTGGAAATGAGGTATCTATAACCTAAAGAGAAGAATAAGAATTTATTCGACAAAACACCCATAAGAACAATAAAGTAATAAACACCTGAATAACAAGTAGTAATGAAATATTACTAATAATAAGCTAATAATATGACCATATATGATATCATAAATATAAGTATGATTCTGGAATAAGTCAAAAACATTATTTAAATCATTATACAGGAGGTTCAGACACTTACGAAGCAAATTGGACCTATGGTAATGGAAAATATCACAATCTCATTTTTATCCGAGATTGTTTATACTTTGGTATTTACTGGGGTGTATTTTATCATCCACATCCATGTTTCCTCAATATTTAATATTATTTCCATCCACCTAAAATTTTTTAAATCCAATTATACCCTTCGGTGAGTTTTTAGTAAAAGATATGAAATGAATCTTTTGTCGTTTTTCGTACGAGGTACTTTTTTGACTTTTCCGACAAAAGTACGAGAAGAATGTTTTTTTAAATTATACGGCATGAATGGATTTTTAAAAAATTATTTCCAAGAAGCTTCCTTTAAAAGTTTTCATTTTTATTTTTAATCAACTTCTTTTAGTTTAGAATTGTATGACATGTTATGAAAGGAAAAGTGTTTTTGATGTAGAAAGGATATTTTCATCATGAATGGTGTTCAAGTGTTTTATCAAAATTATTTTACATCTAAGATAATAAAGGGTTCTGTTTCTATCCCTTAAATTACATTGATTTGATTATGTTGTGATTGAATTATATTTATGAATTCATTTATCTTATATGAATTGTTTTAGGATGTCACAATGTTTAAGATTTCCATTTTTATTACATGGGTTATGAAATGATGTATGATTTATGATTTTGTGGAACACATAAGAATGGTATCATTATGATATGGGTGGGACTTATATCTCCCTCCAATGCATTGGGTAAAGATTTTATATCTCATGAGATAGACATGGCTGTAACGACAGGTTAAATCGGTTCAGTGAAACATGACTGAAACAAGGAGTGAACTCGGTTCAGAAATGGACGTTGTCTACTAAGATAGTCTTGGTAATGATTCTTGACTAATAAGAAATGATTATATATTATTATGTGTGTATGCCACAAAGTTTCATGTTTTATGTTTTGATTATTGGGATTACATTTCACTCCTATGATTTATCCCATGTTATGAAATTATGATTTCTTTTGCAGGTTAAGATTTCCAAAAGTTATGTTCTTATGTATATAATGTGATTGATATTTCTTTTTTTTACCCTTACTGAGCATTTGAGCTCACCCTTTTGTGTGTTTTATTTCCCCAGTTCAGGAAGAAGGTTATTAAGTAGGATATTCCAAAAAGGGACTCTAGATATGATGAAATAAATGGGAGGAAAAGTAGATGCTTTATGAACCAGTTGTTTATGTTTCCCAATTTCTAAAGACTCTATACCTATACGGCCCTTTCCATGGCTTGTTATATGTTGTAATAAGTATGCTTCAATTTTGATGTATTAACAATGTATGTAATGTATGGGTCGTTATAGTTGGCATCAGAGGAAAGGTATAGTCAACCTTTGGAAACTAGGATGTGAAAGCCTTAGTAAGAACCCTAAGGATAAGTCTAAGCATAGAACACAATCTTAGTGTTTTAGAAATGTCCATGAATAACCTAAGATAAGAACATAAGTGTGAAATTTTATTCTTGATTATGTGGTTTTCCTATTATAATTAGTGTTTTCCACACTACTATTCTTGGTTTTAGTCAATGGCTAGAACCCGAAGGAACCGTGTTAATGCGGAATGCGACTGGCAATGCAATGATTGTCCCCCTAAGAAACCAAACGTTATGGGAGCAAGAATGAAAAATATTGTATCCATGCTCACACAACTTTCTCAAGATATGAATCAAGCAGGACTTCCAAACAAGCAAACGAAGGAGAAAAATTTTGTTGAATCCTTCACGAGGCAACGTCCACCTTCATTCAGCGGGTCTACTGATCCATTAGTTGCTGAACAAAGGATTAGTACTACTAAAAATATATTTTCAGTTATTCAATGTTCTGAACATGATAATGTCATATTAGCAGTGTATCGTTTGGAAGGTGATGCTGATCAATGGTGGAATCTTATTAAGAATATGAGGCAAGGGGATGAAATTGAGTCCATGGAATGGGCCGAGTTCAAGAACTTATTTTTCAATAAGTACATCCCTCATATTATCCGAACAAAGATGGAGAAATATTTTCTTGAACTGAAGCAAAAGGATGATGAATCTGTTGGTACCTATGAAACAAATTTTACAAGACTTTCAAGGTACGCTTCTGGTATTATTATCCAACCTGAGAGTAAGATCGATCGATTCTTTAGTAGCTTAAAACCAATTCTTCGAAGGGCGTTAGACATAAGGGACTTCAATAGCTACGAGGAAATCGTTTGATGTGCTCTCAAAGTAGATATGGAGATTGGAGTAACCCATCAGTCATATGGGTTTGATAAGAAGAGGAAAATGGAATTCAAAAGAAAATCTAAAGAGCACACTGAAAATAAATATGAGCTTTCCCTTATGCTCAATGTGTGGAAAGAAACATGGAGGGAGTTGTCTTAAAGGGACAAGTAAATGTTTCATATGTGGAAACTAAGGTCATAGGGCATTTGAATACCGCAATGATGGGAATAAGATGTCTAATGATGCAATCAAAGGAAGGGATACACAGAATGAACCTACTACACATCAATGTTTCAAGTGTAAGGATATGGGGAATTATGCTAATAAATGCCCAAATCCAAGGGTTTATGATGATGTTCGACATCAAAAAACACTTAAGGCTAAAGACAAAGGAATGTCATATGCAATTTCTATCAGCGATGTGGAGTATGATAAAGATGTGGTGAAAGGTACACTTACCATCCACTCTAAAGTAGAAAATGTTTTATTTGACTCTGGATACACCCAATCCTTTATTTCTGAATAATTTTATAAGGATATCACCATATTACCTCAACAATTAGATATTGAGTTAGCTATGACAACCCCTAATGGTACAACAGTCACATCAAAAGTTTATAATTCTTCTCCGATTGAAGTTTGTGGGAAAATGCTTCTTGCAAATCTTGTGATCCTTCATATAGTGGAATTTGATGTGATTCTTGGCATGGATTGGCTTTCTTTATATGGATCTCATATCAATTTCCAAAAAAGGGAAGTCACATTTCATATTCCAGATCAATCTATGATCGTCTATCGATGCAAGGATGAAGATAACCATCCAGTTGAAATGTCATCCATCTTATGGGTATTGTTTCCACTAAATGAAGGTTATTTATCTCAAATTGTTGGTGAGAAACTCATGATTAATAATATTCCCATTGTACGATAGTTTGATTATGTCTTTCTGGAGGAATTGCTGGGTCTTCCAACAAATTGTGAAGTTGAGTTTTCAATAGAACTCGTACCGGGTGCTTTACCTATTTCAAAGACACCATATAGGATGGACCCATTTGAGTTGCAGGAATTGATGAAGAAACTCCATGAGAATCTTGATAAGGTGTTCATACGCCCTAGTGCGTCACCTTGGGGAGCACTTGTTCTGTTTGTTAAGAAGAAATATGGATCAATGAGACTCTGCATTGATTATCGAGAACCTAACAAGATCACTATCAAGAACAAATATCTTCTCCCATGCATTGATGACTTATTTGACCAACTACGAGGAGCTCAATACTTTTCCAAGATTTATCTTCGTTCAGGGTATCATCAATTAAGGGTCAAAAGGGAGGATATACCAAAGACGGCTTTCCGTACAAGGTATGGACACTATGAATTTATAGTGATGCTGTTTTGTCTTACTAATGTCCCTTCTATCTTCATGAATCTGATGAATAGGGTCTTTAGAGACTATCTTGATTAGTTTGTGGTAGTCTTTATAGATGATATTCTGGTATATTCAAATAGCAAGGAAGAACATGAAGATCACTTGAAAATTATATTGAATACCCTAAGAAAGGAGAATCTTTATGCCAAATTTACCAAGTGTGAATTTTGGCTTACAAAAGTATCATTTTTGGGTCACATAATCTCAAAATAGGGATATCTATGGATCCAGCAAAAACAGAGGTTATCAAAAGATGGTCAAGACCAACAATAGTAACTGAGATCTGAAGATTTCTTGGTTTGGCTGGATATTATCTACGTTTGTGAAAGATTTATCACGATTATCTAATCCACTCACCAAGTTGACTCGGAAAGGGGTTATGTTTTCCTGGATGGAGGAATGTGAAGAGATTTTCAAGGAGTTGAAAAGAAGGTTATCCAGTGCACATGTGCTCACACTACCTTGTAGTGGAGAAAGGTTAGTGATCTACAGTGATTCATCCAAGAAGGGATTGGGGTGTGTCCTTATGAAAAATGATATGGCGATAGCTTATGCTTCACGACAGTTGAAAATTCATGAGCAAAATTACCCAACTCATGATTTGGAGTTAGCTGCAGTAATATTTTCATTAAAGATTTGGAGGAATTATCTTTATGGAGAAAGGTGTGACAATTATAGTGATCATAAAAGTTTAAAATGTATTTTCACACAAAAGGAGCTGAATATGTGCCAAATAATATGGATGGAGATGATTAAGGATTACAAATGCTCAATTCATTACCAACCTGGAAAAGCAGACAAGGTGGCAGAAGCATTAAGTCAAAAAGACAATGCCAGTTTATTCATGATGAGGATCACAAAAGATCCAATATTTATGGATTTACAAAGGATGGATCTTGGAATTATAATGGAAGGAGAAAAATCATATCTTTCTCAAATTAATGTTCAACCATAAATACATGTGAAGATTAAAGAGGCACATAAATAAGATGTCGAGTTACAAAAGAAGGTGAGAAATGTTCCTGAATTCAACCTTGATTGTGATGGGATAATAAAGTACAGGAATCGGGTTTGTGTTCCTCCCATCCCCGAATTAAAGAAGGAGCTGCTGGATGAGGCTCATAGTTCTTCATTCTCTATTCATCCTGGAAGCACGAAGATGTATAGGGACCTGAAAAAGAACTTCTGGTGGGACGGCATGAAAAGAGATGTTGCTGAATATGTCTCTCGATGTTTGGTTTATCAGCAAGTTAAAGCTGAGAGACAGAAGTCTAAGGGGATGTTACAACCATTACCCATACCCGAATGGAAATGGGAAAACATCACAATGGACTTTGTCACAGGACTTCCTAAAACATCCAAATGTAATAATGCTATCTGGGTCATAGTTGATCATCTTACAAAGTTCGCACACTTCATTACTATTAGAGAGGATTTCTCTCTGGATCAGCTTGCCAAGATATATGTGGAGGAAGTGATAAGATTGCATGGAGTACCACTTTCTATTATATCTGATCGGGATCCGAGGATTACCTCAATGTTCTAGAGAAGTCTTCAGTATACTCTCAATACGTAGTTTAGTTTCAGCACTGCTTATCATCCTCTGACAGACGGTCAGTCTGAGGGAACAATTCAAACTCTAGAATATATGTTGAGTGCTTGCTCTATGGATTTCAGAGGTGGTTGGGATCAACACCTACCTTTGGTATAATTTTCTTATAATAATATCTTTCACTACAATATTCAGATGGCTCCTTATGAATCTCTCTATGAAAAGAAATGCAGGACTCCACCTTGCTAGGATGAAGTTGGGGAAAGAAAGCTATTAGGACCTGACCTCATTGATGAAATGGTAGAAAATGTTAGATCCATTCAAAAACACATAAGAGTAGCTTAGAGTCGACAGAAAAGTTATGCCGACAACTGAAGAAAAGACCTAGAGATTGAGGTGGGTGATAAAGTGTTCTTAGGAATATCTCCCTAGAAGTGGGTCATGAGATTTGGAAAGAAGGGAAAGCTGAGCCCTATGTATATCGGTCCTTTCGAAATACTGGGTTGTGTTGGGAAGGTTGCTTACCGATTGGCGCTTACACTGAATCTCTCTCAAGTTCACGATGTGTTCCATGTATCTCTCCTGAAATGTACATACCTGATCCTTCACATGCACTCAGCTCAGAAGTTGTACCGCTGGAGCACGATCTTTCATATGAAGAACAACCGAGAGAGATTCTGGATCGTAGTGAAGAAGTCCTATGAAACAAGATCACTCGATTGGTGAACGTTTTATGGAGGAACCACCAATTAGAATAAGCTACATGGTAGCTTGAGGATATGATGAGGGAGGGGAATCCTCATCTATTTTTTACAAAATGACGAATTTCGAGGGAGAAATTCTTTTTAAGGGGGGTATAATGTAACACCCGAGACTTCTATGAGAAATATTTTGTTTTTACAAATAATCAAAGGAATCTTTCACTACACACAACACTTTCTTCGCTTGCTTTACACGCAATCGCGACCTTCCTCGATAGCTTGCGTTGTACGCAATACCGAGTTTCACTAAAAAATGATATGCTATTAAAATATTATTAAAACTAGCTGTAATGAATAGTAATAACCACTTTTTGAAATTTTGTAAATATTATTTTTAAAAAATGACTTCATTTTTGGATTCAAAATATCGAAATTAGCCTAGGGTGAAATTTTGGTATTTTTCTGAAAACTTTCAATTTTTGATGAATAGTGAAACCACTAAGTGGTAGTTAGAAAACTGAATTTTTTATAAAACATAATTTTACCACTTCTGTGAGTGGAATTTCAAAAATCTAAGAGACACGATTGATGTCAGTAAGTAAAATGTGGTTCAATGTGATGAAAATAATTTTTTCTGAATAGTAACTTTTTACTTTTTTTACCACGGTTAAAAGTAAATAGGGTAATTAAGTGTAAAAATAATAATATTATTACACTAACACATGTCCTAATTCTATTGGATAAGTTTAATTCGACCAAAAACAACCTTAGGAATAAAATATGACCATTTAGGCCGACTTGGATTAGATTATGACTTTTATTATTAATTTATTTAAAGAAGGGTTAAAATACTTAAAATCAAAGTTTAATAAGAAAATCATTTTTAATATAGGGTTATACATAAGATAAAATAGACAATAAATATTTATTAGAAATATAAAAAGATTTCCTACATAATTATATTTTATTTGTAATTTTTATACTTTAAATAAGTTAATTTATTTATGACACAAAGATGATGGAGTAATTATCTTATTAATGAAATATTGACATAATTGATGTTATAAATACTCAAATTAATGTAATTTGAGACTTTTTATGAATTCCAATAATTTTACAGGTTAATATGACATGTTAGTATTGATTTAATTAGATTTTTCGAACTAATAAATCTGTTATGATTTTCACAAAAATCAATTAATAAATAGTTTCAAAATTGACATAAAAGAGTTTTTAAAACAAATATAATATTATTAATTGTTATTTTATTCCTAAAAATCTAAGGTTCGGTCAAATGACTTATATAAGGTTATATATATTAATAATAAACAACTTGGGGTTCTTTTGTCTTATTATAGTATGTTTATTAACCTTATAGTATAAGAACACAAGAAGACACGATGAAAGTAAATTTATTTAACTTAATGTTAAATCTAAATGATAAGGTTAAAATAGGAACATAAACTTGTCTAAATTCCATTGGATGAGAGGATTTAGACCCCTCCCCACCAAAGTTTCTAAATAAATCAATTTGAAGCTATTTAAAACTGAACATGACTTTATAATAAAATAATATTTTTAGTTTTTCGAAAGGAGACCCTCTCCTCCCTTATAAAAGGGAACCCCCTCATCCTCTTCATCACACCACTTTGAGCCTTAAAGCTTGTCCAAACCATGCCAATTTCCCCTATCCACTTCCCTAGAAACATCCTAGAGGTCCTGTTATTCTTCAAATACCAATTTTAGTGCCCTAAAAGGAGATCTTAAAGAGGAGTTTCAAAGAAGAGGTAATGTCCGTTACCAATTCTTTCAACTTTATTTCTTCTTCCACTTCTTATTCTTTAGTTTTTTCATTATGAAGTAATAACATCAGTATCACTCATATACTGATATTTTATAATAAGTATGAAACAATCCTATTTCACCATCTATCCATCCTACAGAAAACAAAATCACCGCGCGTGCGTACATACGGAATACCGTCTACACGCTGTGGTGTAATATATTGTCCACCACCACCTTACATGGATGGGTATAATGGTTCAAATAAACAACGATATATGATTATTTTAAAGTGGTATTAATTCTAAAATAGTATTCATACACTCCAATAAAATTACACGATCATGGGAACGATATCATCGCTCGTGCGTACGTACGGAATACCGTATCCACGATGTGATGAGATTCGTTCTACATGATATTCATTGCATAATGATTATATAAATGAATTGAATGAATAAATATGATATATAGTACACTAATACCATTCTGTAAATGAGGTATCTATAACCTAAAGATAAGAATAAGAATTTATTCGACACAACACCCATAAGAACAAAAAAGTAATAAACACCCGAATAACAAATATTAATGAAATATTACTAATAAGAAGATAAGAATATGACCATATATGATATCATAAAAATAATTATTATTCTGGAAGAAGTCAATAACATTATTTAAATCTTTATACAGGAGTTTTGGATACTTACGAAGCAAATCAGACCTAAGGTAAGGGAAAATATAACAATCTCATTTTTATCCGAGAGTGTTTATACATTGGTATTTACTGGGGTGTATTTTATCATCCACATCCATGTTTCCTTAATATGTAATATTATTTCCATCCACCTAAAATTTTTTAAATCCAATTTGACCCTTCGTTGTGTTTTTAGTAAAAGATATGAAAGGAATCTTTTGTCGTTTTTCGTACGAGGTACTTTTTTGACTTTTCCGACAAAAGTACCAGAAGAATGTTTTTTAACTTATACAGCATGAATGGATTTTTAAAACATTATTTCCAAGAAGCTTCCTTTACAAGTTTTCATGTTTATTTTTAATCAACTTCTTCTAGTTTAGAATTGTATGACATGTTATGAAAGGAAATGTGTTTTTGATGTAGAAAGGATATTTTCCTCAAGAATGGAGTTCAAGTGTTTTATCAAAATTATTTTCCATCTACGATAATAAAGGGTTATGTTTGTATCCATATTATTAATTTGATTTGATTATGTTGTGATGGAATTATATTTATGAATTCCATTATCTTATATGAATTTTTTTATGATGTCGCGATGTTTAAGATTCCCATTTTTATTACATGGGCTATGCAATGATGTATGATTTATGATTTGTTGGCACACATAAGAATGGTATCATTATGAGATGGGTGGGACCTATATCTCCCTCTAATGCATTGGGTAAAGATTTTATATCTCATGAGATAGACATGGCTGGAACAGCAGGTTAAACCGGTTCAGTGAAACAGGACTAAAACGAGGAGTGAACTCCGTTCAGAAATGGACTTTGTCCACTAAGATAATCTTAGAAATGAGTCTTGAATAATAAGAAATGATTCTCTATAATTATGTGTGTATGCCACAAAGTTTCATTTTTTATGTTATGATTATTGGGAATACATTTCACTAAAATGATTTATCCCATGTTATGAAATTATGATTTCTTTTGCAGTTTAAGATTTCCAAAAGTTATATTCTTATGTATATGATGTGATTGATATTTCTTTTGTTTACCCTTACTGAGCATTTTTTCTCACCATTTTGTATGTTTTATTTCCCCAGTTCAGGAAGAAGTTTATTATGTTGTATATGCCAAAAAAGGGACTCTATATATGATGAAATAAATGGGAGGCAAAGTAGATGCTTTATGAACCAGTTGTTTATGGTTCCCAGTTTCTAAAGACTCTATACCTATACGGTCCTTTCCATGGTTTTGTTATGTGTTGTAATAATTATGCTTTAATTTTGAAGTATTAAAAATGTATGTAAAGTATGGATCGTTATATTCTCGGTCATGGATTTAGAATTATTTCTTGTCTATTCCATGGGTTGGAATCCAAAAAACCAGTAGGATTTTCAGAATAAGAAAATTATTTCATAGAAGGACAAAGATAACCCATTTCTGCTAAACATAATGTCACCAAAGAGTTGGGGTTCATAAGTATTTGGAGACACTTCTTGAATATAAAAAACACATTGTCCTTATTTTATCCAATGAGATGAGTCTGACATGAATTATAGATGAATGAATCTCCACTAGAGTGAATACATCATCTCGAGTAATGATTATTTTTATGAATGGTTTTTGATATTTTAAAGAGTATTATTTTATTTCAAATGAGTGATTTGGAAAAATGAAATGCTTTTTATATTTTTAAAATAATTTAATTCTCAAAAAGAAAGTTGAATATTTTCAAAAACAGTGGAACATGGAAAAATGTAGTTTAAAAAAATTGTTTTTATAGTTTATGAGATAGAATTTTAAATACTAATCCATTAGTTTCTATAGAATGAGATTGTCGGAGTTTGTTGTTGGTCTAGAAAATGGCACCCGGTAGGCATTGTCGAAACCATCCCGAAGAAGCTGTAGAGAATTTGGTTTCACGCTAACCATGGGTGATCCAAGAGTTGGTTAAGATTATATTCTAGGATTTTTAGGTTATGGATATGGGGATATGAAGGAATGAACCAAGGATTGTGTTTTATACCATATAGTTTAGATAGCTCAATCCTCTTAAGATTTTGGGTGATGGTGAACCTGAAAAAGAGGAGGTTTGGTTGAGTAGGATGAATCATATACTTCATTACATCGGCACACCAATGGAGATCAATGTGAAGCTAGAAATGTATATGCTCAAGGATTTTTCATGCTAGTGGATGGATTATGATGTGAGGGCTAAATTGTATAAAGTCCTTACTTGGGGGGATTTTTAGGAATTTTCAACAAAAAAATATATCCTCAAACATTCAAGATCTAGAAAATGATGGACATCTTCATCATAAAACTATAGAATATCTCTATCATAGATTATGTGGTCAAATTCCTAAATTTAGTGTTTTCTTCACCATAGGTTGCAGTATGTGCATCTTCAAAGGCTTGAATCATTCAATAAGGACTAAGGTAAAAGATTCGATCAAAAATTACAGTGTTTTGTATTACTTATTATACAAAGATGGTGAATAGAAAAGATATAGCTAAATGTGATATCTCAGGATCTATGGGAGTAGGTATGTTGATACCTATAGAGAACTGTGGGAACTCAATCTCTGTGTGAAAGATAAAAAGGATCACTAATTTCCATGTTTTAAGTGGAAAACATAATTTGATGGCTGGAGTATTGAACCATACAACACGACCCAAGATCAATGTAGGTTTTTTTCAATGTGGTTTTCTTGAGAAAACAAAGAGAGAGTGTACAACAGAAACTAGAAAATCCATAATTGAAATAAAATGGGATATCTTCATTTCTATTGTCACAGTTCAGAATTACCAGGTGCTCGATTTACTTATCGAGAGTCTGAAGTATCATATGCTTTGAAAGGGATAGGATAGAATAATCAATTTCTTCAATAGAGAAGAGAAAGAAAAGTTAATTCTCCAAATACTGTGACTCCTCAGTTAGAGAAATCATTACCAAGATATAAAAAGAAGAGTCCAATGAAAATGACATTGTAAGGATATGTACATATGATTACTGATGATCGGGCTAGAACATATATGGTGAGAGGTACAATTCATTTAAATTATTCCCTTGTGAAAGTGATATTTGATGCTGGTGAATCACATTATTTGATTGCTTCTCATGATACAGACTTGCTATGTTTAAAGATTGAAATGATGCCTTCTATTATAAAACTTATAAATCCTCTCAAATTATGATATTGTCAATACATTATTTTTAGATAATATGTTATAAATGTTGATGGATCGAAGATGAAAAGGGACTTCATGGGGTTGGACATGGATTTATATGATGTAATCATGTGTATGGATTTATTGACAACGTTCAAGGATCGCATTGACTTATATTGAGAGACTGTTAGTTTAGTCAATGACGATGAAAGAGGGAATATATTCAAAGGATAATAGGTTATAAATGTATGTGTAAAGAGCTTGTTGTGACCAACAGTGGGAACTATCACTTATCAGTTCGTAGTGTTCAATTTAGAATCATTAGAAGGGTACGTGGATGATTGTTTTCAAGCAACTTTAGATCAATTTCTAGATGTCTTTCCAAAGAACATCACAATGTTACCATAACTAAGGGAAGTTGAGTTTACAATTAATCGTTTTCTATGGAGTAGTCCAATTTCCCATCTATTTTATAGTATAGAACAAATAGAGTTATGGTGATTGAATGTGAAATTAAATTATATGGAAAACAAGACTGGCATTCTGCCATGTATGTCTCAGTGGGTAGCACCGGTCTTGTTCGTGAACAAAAAGGATTGAATTATTCGGTTTTGTGTTGATGATCGTAATAATGACCATGCTTTGATAAATAAAATATATCTACTTCCACATATTTATGATCTTTTAGATCCAATAAGGGATGATCAATGGTTCTCAAAATTTGACTTACGATCAGGATATCACAAATTATGATTTCTTAAGGAAAATATTACAAAGAAATCATTCAAAAAAATATATTGAATATATAGTAATGCATTTTGGTCTAATTAATTCACCAACGGTCTTCATGGCTTTGATGAATTAGATATTTCAACAATATTTGGATTCTTTAGTGATGTGTTTTTGTGGACAAAATATTGGTTTATTAAAATACAAGAGTTGACCATGATGGATACCTAGAAATATTGTTTTAAATTTTGCAAGATCACAATTTGGATTAAAAATTATCCAAGTGTGATTTCTTGATACAGGATGTATGTTTTTGTGTCCATGTAAATTTTGAGAAATTCATTTCTGTTGATCATGAAATGATAGAACTTGTTATATCATGGTGACCACAGAATAATTTCATCGATCTATGATGTTTTCTTGATATTTATGGCTATTATCAATGCATTATTCTTCATTTATCTTGCTTATATTCACTACTAATATCTCTGAAAATGATTAATACATCATACCAATGGACTGAAGTATTCCAAAAGTCTTTTCAAGAGATTATTTTTTTCTTACATCATCCCCTATATTTATTTTTCCTCAGTCAGGATTGGGACATGTGGTGTAATGTGATTCTTCGGGATCAGGGTTGGGCAATGATCTCCTTCAAAGATACCATGTGGTTTCTTATGGTTCAAGGAATTTGAGGGTGAATGAGATTAATTATCCAACACCCAATTTGGATTTACTTAGAGTCATCCATTGTTTGAAAACATGGAGACATTATCTCTTTATTCAGAAATTCATTGTGTTTAAGGATCATAAAAGCTTCAAAAATATTTTCACACCACAAATTTTGGATCTACGAAAATGTATATGGATGATTTTCCTCTAGATGTTTGAATTTTACTTGATTTATACACCATGAGAAGGGAATTTGTTGGCACAACAATGAGCATAAATTCATATGCTCATTTATCAAAAGTAGCTCCAGATGATTAGAAGTTTCTGTCAGTCCTATAGGACATCTATATGGAATATGAAGATCAAGGTGACTTTGTTGTTCTATTTTACATTATTATTTTTTCTGATTTGGTATATATGGTAAATGAGGCACAGACATCTGATGCAGAATGTCTGGTTCTGAGTTTAACACTTATGGGCGAGGAGACCATTGAGGGTTGGAAACATGGTGGGAGTTTATTATTGTGTTTTAGAGATTGGATGGTATTACCAACAGCTTTCCATAAAAAAATATTTCAAGATAACCACCATTCGAGATGAATTTTACAACTAATAACATAGATGATTTATATGGCATTTAATGCACATTTTTTGTGTTGCATAATGAAATGAAAAGTGGTCAAGTTCATCTTGTAGTGCCAAACCTGTCAGTATGTTCAAGAATAGCATCAGAGATCAGTGGGTTTGTTGCTGTATTTTCCTATACATGTGTGGAAATGGGAGCAGATAGCTATGGAGTTTTTTAAAAGTCTCCCATAAATGTTTTAGATACATGATTCCACATGTGTAATAATGGATGATTTTACCATGTCGTCGCATTTCATCCATATTTGTGAAACCGATATGGTGGTGGATCTTTCCATAATTTTTATACAAAAAGAGGTAAAGAGACATGACATTCCATTTTCAATCTTCTCAAATAGATATCCAAGATTAACTTCTAGTTTCATGAAATGTGTAGACTGTTTGGAGTATTTTAATCTCAGATAACTAACTATTTAGAAAAGGATGAGTATATAAAAGAGAAATTTAATTCCAAATGAAATTGAACAAAATATTTAAGTGTCATTTAGAGTATTATTTATGGACATAATATAAATAAAAAATAAATAGAGGATGAATATGAGATTCATTTACAAAAATATCAGAAAGGTTGAATATGTGATAATGTTGTTAGATATTGTCTTGAAGTGTTGAGTGGATTATATAGATTCAAATTACTAAAATCTACAATATGTGACCAACATATAGAATAAAACTACATAAGATCTGAATATAGACTTTCTGTTGTGAATGTTATTGATGTAATTTTAAATAAATCACATCAATCAAGACCTGCATGTCCATTTAACCCAATACAACTAAATGTTGATGATCTGTAAATAGAGTTCATTGTAACGCCTTTGAGAGTGGTGGTTCAATTATAAATTATGATATTATTGTAGTGTGGTATAGAAGAACACAACTAGATATAATGTAAGTGTGGGACGAAGTATGAAAATTGGTTAATAATATCCCCACAACACTTTTTATTGATAATAATATTATTAGTGGATAATATATAACACTATATAATAATCATTTATAGAAATTAGTAGGTTTTCTACATTGTGTCCAAACCATAAATAAATAAATATATCTATTCCCACTTTTATTATCTATATTTTATACTACAATATATTGTGAGTGGAATAATAAATCCCATATATCCTACCCATGAAATTGGATTAAGAATCTTTATGGGGTAAAATATAATGTTTTTCTCATTTAGTAAAAATATGTCACACTTTTGCCACCCCCACCCTTTAATGTGTGACCAAAAAATCCACCGCAAAATTTGAAGATATATCAATGTATCTGATTCCTCTAAATGGATGAAATTTTTTTCATTGATTTATATAATGTATTTATTTTAGAATGATTTTATAAAATATTTATAAATACTACTTTCATAATATTAGTAATTTGTTTCTTTTCTAAAGAGAATATAATCTATACATGATAGCAGAAATATGGTGATTTTGGACAAGCCATTGAATAAAAACCAGAAGAAATAGTCTCAGCAGCAAATGAAACATGACTCTAATATCAATTTAATGGATGATCCATCACCCATGGAAAATGAAGAACGTGGTAGGATTTTTCATAAATCCATTATGACTGGTCATCTAGAAAAATAATTTTCATGATATTAAGAGTATAAGTTAGTTTAATCTATATATCACTTTAACTCTAAAATTAATAATTATAAAACAAATGTTTTTGTTTAATTTGTTGGATAATTAAATTCATTTATTAGGGTACATTATGAAGAAAACGAACAACATTAATATGTAGAGAATGAAATGTAGGATACATTTCCTAAAAAGATAAATATTTTTAAGGTATTATACCTGACTCTAGTAGCCCAAATCTGATGATTAATATATTATGTTGGATTTATATACAGATAATCACATCCCAAAGGACTGTATAGTTTAGTATAATTGAATTACCAAATAAAAAGAGATTATCGTATTAAACTAGAATAATAAATTAAAAAACATATATAATTTTTTTCCTCGTCGATGATATTTATAATACCCTTCTATTTATATAATGTAAAATAAAAATAAAATAAAATGAGTAGTTCTTATTCATAGAATAGTTATGCAACTACAGAAGCGAATGAGGGAAAAATAATATCAAAAGAATATTTTATAGTCACAATAATTCAATATAAATAATCAAATGATATTGAAAATCATTCATGGATATTATAAAAAAATATAATTACATGGAAATCAATTGTAATGACTTAGAATTTATGTGTAATTTTCTTAATTTTATTGAATTATATCGAGACCATATGCTCTGAGGGCATTTGATTCCGAGGCATGGTGAGCCCGAAATGGATTTTTGAATTTATTTATAGTATATTCTATAAACACGTGAGCAGTATTTTCTATCTTTCAATTCGGTACTTGTATTTTAAATCATAGGGAACTGTTTAAATTTGAATGCAAAGATTTTCTTTGAAATGGATTAAATTCAGCTGAAAATGATGAGTGGAAAAGTTATTTTTCCTGCCTTTTCGAGAAAAATAATAAAATAATTTGGATGAATTATTTTATTTCTTTTTCACCATTGAGTGGATGATAGTGACACTATCATGCAATGACAGGGCAGATTAATAGAGATTCAATAATGGATCATTTAAAACCATGAAACTGATATCTTAATGAATCTTTAAATGTTGATCATTTAATGAGCATCATTAATGGAGGCAATATATCTATATTTTTTATTTCATTTTATAATAAATGTGTTAGTGTTTGGGGAGATAAAAACCATGGGGAAATCTCTGGAAGACCACCATCAGAATCTGGCTCTAATGTAGTTTGATGAATGACACACAAGCCGATCATCTCTCGCATCGATGTGCCTCGAATAACGAATCTATAAGGGACATCAAAAATCCTAAAACCTCAAGGATAAATTCTTCGACATAAAAAATAAAACATATATGGGTGTATGTGTTCTCTATTTTTGATTAATTCATCCTTGTTCTTGAAATTTATGATGAATATGGGTAAACTGACTAATGGGTTGATCTGTGAATTACTTTTTCTTGTGGGGGGGGGGGTGTTGGGTAATGATCGGGTGTGTGACATTGGGTTTTACACTTTCTATGTGGTTTAATAAATTCTCCCACGCCTAGACTCTAACATGGAGAGCGCGGGCCGACTCAAACAAGGTCCAGATCCTCTTCCATGGTTTTCCATTGTGCGTACTTCATGGAAGATTTTTTGAGATAGAGTAAATGTGTGTTTGAGGTAGTAACATCAAAGGGGATGACCTCACAATTCCTTAGATGCAAATAGATCAAGAAAGGGACCACTATATTGAATCTAGTGGCATGTCAAAGGTACCACTGGTGCACCATGGTGGCATGAATCCACGACTAGATGGTCGTAGTGGAGATGTTGTACATCTCCCATTGTGGATGCATAGAGGAGCATCCTACTCGGGTGTACTGGAAGAAAATAGACACAGTCTGTGTGCATACTAAATGGCCCGCCACGTGGCTCTACCACCGTCGCATGACCAGGGGGATAGCACTGCCTCATGTCGACCATTGGCTGAGCAGGAGGTCAGACACCCCCAGCTATCTGGAACCAACCAGATGGTCAGACGTGTGTCTTTGAGGGTCGAGCCCACCTGCCGGGCCGAACCTGCATCATCGAGCTGGACATGCACCGTCGTGCTCGACCTGTGACGCAGGGCTAAACCCTCCATCGGGCCACACCCGTCCTACCATGCCAGACCTGCGAGCCTAATGGGACATCAAGTTTTTACCCATGTCAAACCCATATCAGACCCCTAAACCTGGTGGTGTGGGGTCGGTCTGACCGGGTCGAACCAAACACAGAACTAATCTGCCCCATTATACTAAAAATCCCATTAACATACAAACTAGGCATCTGATTGTTGCGTGTTAGTGGTGTTGGGACACTTTCCACATTATGGTTATTTTATATACTTCATATGAGTTTTGGTTGGATTAGATTCGAATCCAACATATCCATTTTGACAAAAAATCCCATAACATACACCCATACATTCGATCAACGCACCATCTTTTGTGTTGGGATCCTTACAATGAGACAGTCCATTAATGTTACTCTATGTGGGGATTTGTGGTGGTTGATTTATGATATATTCCTTGAAAAGTGTATCATTCAAAAATAAATCCTGCTATGTGTGGGAATCTAGTGGATGGCTTTGTCGTGAAGAAACTATAATGATCCATTGTGTGTTAGCACCTAGAGATCCTCTGTGGGTAAGCACCAAGAGATCCTATGAGGATCCACCCCTAACTATCCTCTATGGATCATCACCTATCTATCCTTTATGTGTTAGAACCTAGTGACCCTATGTGGGTCTCCAACAACGCCTCTAGAAAAAATAAGATGATATTTCAATACAAATAATTGTCTTTACATATGTTCCTTAGTTATTCCTGTTGTGAGCTATTTTTTTACATTTTGTTATGTGTTTGATATCTTTCACGGTGGTGTTACCTATTTGTTATCTTCCTTTTTGGGGTTCTCATTCTTTGATTAATAAGAGACATTTAGGGGTCTCAGGGTCCCTACTGAATATTGTTATACTCAACCTGGAACTACCTTCGCCCAAACCTTTTGTGTCCTTTGCAGATGAAAGTCTACTTTGACCATAACATTAGGGAGCTAAGACAAGATGGTGCTCGATGTTGGATCGATAGACATGAGGTGTTGTAGTGACGTATGAACAAAAGTTGTACATACCCTTCAAATAGGATACTTGGTAGACAACCTCTAGAGAATGTACATATTTTTATGTACTTTCTATTCCTTTGGAATTGTATTTTGAACTCTTTATATTCAGTTTACATACTTTACTCTCATTAGTGATAGTTTTTGGTGGTTTTAAAACATTATTTCCTTTGTGGATAGATTTTTGTGGTATGACATGTCTGTGTGTGTACAGGTTTGAAGGAAATTACTTCCCTTTCTGGGACATGCCTTTCTGGTTCCAGTCACCATCCACTAGATTATGGAAGGAGGGATAGGGGTAGTCACAACATTGGCCCTGGGGGACGTGTTGTCAAAAAATGTTATCATATTGGGTGGTTGTTCCTACCAGTAGAATATAGAGTCTTTGTTTTTTTGAATCGGTTGTGTTATGTGTTTTGAGTTCATCTTTCAGTACAAGGAGTTCATTGATGGTGTAGAGGACAATGTATCCATTCACCAAGTCCTTTTATTCCTATTTCCAACTCAATACACAAAAACACTGGTTTCTTGTGTTTTGGAAATTTATTTCTCTAGATATATTTTGAGTTATCTTACCAGTTATAACTTATTTAATATGGAAGATCTATGTGTCTGTAGGATACCTCCCTGAAGATAGCCAGCTAGGATTCCAGTGAGATATCACAACGACGGTCCACCGAGTGATGAGGTGTAAGTGTAGGGACCGCTTACAGTGTTATAACCATTGGGTGTTGTACAAGCATCACCACCACCCAGAGTGCAACAATTTCTACTAGCCCAACATGCAGGATGTGCAAGCTGATTGAGTTTGATGGATGAGTTCCAAAGACAAAGGTCTTCAAGGTTTCGAGGCGACATATATCTTCAGGATACCGAGGATTGGCTGGGGGTAATTACTCAGGTTTTTTTCCTAGTAGAGACACGTAAAGACCAGATGGTAGTTCTAGCCACTTGCCTTTTTCATGGCATGGAAGGGAGGTGTTGAAGATTGATGAACTAGAAACATCAGGAGGTAACCCTTATCTAGACAGACATTGAGATCCTCTTTAAGGAATATTATATACTAGAGATACTACACTCAGTGCGTATTTAGGAGTTACCACACATATAGTAGTGAAATATAACTAGGCCCCAGTACTCAGCGAGGTGCACCGATCACTCCCACTACTCCACTAACATGGTAAATGAACCTTTGTTTATGGCCCATACCTTTGATATGGGACTCTGATGGGAGATTATTGTGTCAATTATTTCACTCGGTATTTCAGTGAAGGATGGAGTGCTAGAGCATGCCCTATTGGTGATGAGATTCCTAACCGAGGAGGAAACAATTGTGAGAGGAAACACCAAATAACAGATGGGTGAGTCATCTACGTCAAGTAGTAGGCAGATGTCATTGATTCCTAAATGGGCCAGGAATTGCACAGGATGACCCATTTAAGTGGGATCATAGGAATATAGCTCACAAGGTAGAGGATGTCATTTGAGGAGTAGAGATTGTTATTCCTGTGGTGAACCGAGACACATGGCCCGCGGTAGTCTGACTCCTTGCACGGATGACCAACATACTATCGAGGGGCCACCAAAACAGTGTAGAGGATTGAGCTGGGAGTCTTGTAGGGAAGAGTATGCGGTAGGGGAGTGGGATAAGTGGTAGAGGATGGAAGATAGTTTGAGGTACTACCACCACAAACCTCAGGTTGTTCACTACAAAGCTCTGGAAGAAGGGTGAGAAGGACAGGATCGACTTCAGTCGATGAAGGCCTATGACCACATCCCTTAAGAGATGATTATAGGTACAGTATATATTTTATCCACCCTATCCATAGTTATAATAATCACAAGTTCTAATCACTCCTTCCTTTCCTTGTCTCTCATTCAGATCTCCGAATTTACATGGGATATGTTTGCACGATCTGTACGATTAGAGAATCCGATAGGAGGGGATCAGACAATTACACATTTTTTTGGCAGTGGGATATTACTATAGGAGGTGAAAAAAATCGTTTGGGATCTCCTAGTAGTAGCGTTTAGGCCTTATTATTTCATGATGGGTATTGATTAGTTATCCACTGTCCATGCTCAGATTGACTATTTTGGGCATAATGTGTGGTTTGTCCTCAATGAAGGGATTAGATTTTTTGAGTTAAAAATATTCCCTTATGAATTTTCTTATTACAATATGTTGTAATGATCAAAAATATTTTATCTTAAGGAAAATATTATTTACAAAAGGATGGTATTCTTATGGAATGATTCCATTCTCTTAAGAAAATGTTATCCTTACCTTTGTTTTCATTATCTTATTTTAAAATCTCTCTAAATCAAACTCATTTCATTTATATGTAAAAAATTTGGATTACTATCTAAAAAATTGTAATATTATTATTCATTTTATATAATGTTTTCTATTTTTAGACTCTGAATTCATTGAAATTCAGAGTCCAAATTCTTTAAAATTCAGACATCGAATTCTCTAAAATTCTGACTCTGAATTCTCTGAATTACAGACTCTAAATTCATAGAAATTCAAACTCTATATTCTTTGAAATTCAGACTCCGGATACATATAAATTCAGATTCAAAATTCAATGAAATTTAGAATCTGAATTCTCTGAAATTCAGACACCAAATTCTCTAAAATTTAGACTCTGAATTCTCTAAAATTCATAATCTGAATTCTATGAAATTCAGAATCTAAATTCCTCAGAATTTGGAGTAAGAATTCCTTCAATTTCAGAATCTAAATTCTACAGAATTCAGACTATGACTTCCTAATAATTCATATTATGAATTCATTGGAATTCGGAATCCATAATAATTAGAATTTATATTCTGAACTCGTTGAAAAACAGATTCTAAATATCCATGTCTTATTGATTCTCAGTATTTATAAGATTAAACTACAAAATCTATTTTTCATTATAATCCAAATTCTATATTTCATTAGAATTAAAATACTATTTTTCCATACACTATGGAGATACAGATTTGGTTAAGATAATCAAATTTCATTACACATGTTATTATTATGAATAATTTTCGTGCAATATATTTCTAATTATTCGTTGATTGAGTGAAAATTATACATGAACCTCTACGATTGAAGTAAAAATATGACTATTAGAGGAGTGAGTCGACAATAGAGTTTTTCATATAAATTTGATATTATTTGAACGAGCTCAATACCATTTAATCAATCCTGATATTACATGATTTGATGTGATTTCTAGAGAGAGACTCTCATGCTTGGTTCATTCTAAACACCATGTTCTGCTTCTCCATTTGACCTATGATTTTTAATGAGTTCAATTAAGGGCTTCTGGGGATAAAAATTCATAGGTTCCGACTACCGTAATGTTCGAGGACTTCTGGGTATAGGAAGATAGAGGTGTTGACTACCTGAAAGATCGCTGGCTTCTACAGATAGCAAGACAGATTCCAATATTCTTATCGAGGGCTTACCCTATTTTGGGTAAAATAGACTGTCCTGATTGTATAAATCAAGGGACATTTATCCATGTTTTTTGGATAACCAACTCTTTGCGTTAAAATATTTTCTATTCTTTACTGGTTTTGTTTTATGTTTTATTTCGATAGTATTTTGATAAAGGATGAAAGTATAACATTCATATAATTTCTTATATTTTTATTTAATTTGAAAAGTATGATTATATAAACATGAAGTTATAATATTTTCCCACGTAATGTTTCCTTATGTTTCATTTCTGGAACCATATATCCGAAACCTATGAAATTTTAAGTCTTATAACTTTTTTAGGTTTTTTTAATTTACCTTGTTTAACATTGTTAAACATAGGTTTCCATAAGGTCAAAACAAATGTTTTTAAACATAATATTTACCCCCTCTTGTATTTATGAATTTACATATATTATTTTGATCCTATAATTGTTATCAGAGGAGGTCTCTGAAATACTTATACTCACATATAATTTTTTTTTCTCAAATTTACCTTCCTCAAATTTAATCTTTCTTTATTTTTCTGGTTTATGTTTTTTTCGTAATGTTTTTTATATTTTTTTATAATCCTTTTGTACTTAAACGTTTTGGGGAATGATATTCTCTTTTAGAATGTCAGGTATGAATGATGGTTCCACTGATATTTTAAATCCTACTAGACCACCTATTATTATGGTAATTAATAATAGTACTAGAGAGATATAATATATTCTTTTGACATTAATACTGGAGTAAAAAAAATTGGCATACTTACAGGATATTACAAAATTCTAAACAATGAAGACAAAACCTTTAAAACCAAGAATAACCACTGTATCAAATAAACTACATGGTACATAATACTTTTTTGTGTTCTGTTACTATGAATAAATATTGTCAAATATGTTCTTGTGTGGAAGCCAACATCATATAGAAGAAACTTGAAGTTACACATTTTGGTAATTAAAAAGTGATTTAGACTAGAAGATCATTGTTGATATTAGAATATCATGGATTTTAATTTCCTTATGGAGAACCTGTTTTTAATGTATGACAAAGATTATGAATACTTAAAACTATTTTTATTCTGTAGAAGAGAAATGTTTTGATGATTAATCTCTTATGGACAAGATAATTGATAATTAGTAAAGTGACTAAGATTCAAAAAGGAAAGACATTGATGGGAATAGTTAAGTTTCACAAGTTTATATTGATGAGATATTTGTTACACTTTTACAGTACACAAAAAAAATGAAATGAGATTCTGATATGAATAAGAAGAAAAATGGTAATGGAAGTGTAGCATTTACTACTACCAAAGTCAGTAGTCTAGAAATGGTTACAAGATCCATGTATAAAAATGATATTATTATATCTGAGTCAAGTGATAGTGAACATTATGGAAATGAGTTATCTAATCTTGAAAAATGAAAAAGATGGTGGGGAAGAATGATTTTTAGTATCGATATAAGAAGGAAGAAATAAAGTACATGAATGTAAAAGAGCTGGAAATATCAGAATTGATTGTCCTATGCTTATGTGAAATGACTAAAGAAAATTTTTCTATGAGAAACTAGATGATGTATCATAAGACAATAGTTTAGAAGGTTTATAAATCAAATGATACATGGAGTGGCAGTTGTGGTCACTCATCTGATAAATCATCAGATTATGAATATTCTGGTCAGAAGAATATTGGCCTTATAGCTAAAGTACCTATTTATAATCATTATCTTATGTATGAGGTACACAATGCGGAATACTTATCTAGTATTTCTTAAAATGAGTGTTTTTATAAATAATATTATGAATCTTAAGATGTTGAATCATCCACATTATATTATAATACCATACCTTAATTTTAAAAAGTTAATTGATTTTGTAAACATCGTGAACATTAATATTTTAAGATAAAAATGAAGATATAGAAATTAAATTATAGAATATCTGTTTTAACTAAATAATTATAAGATATTTCAAATGATCTTGATCATAAAACATTTGATTTTGAATGGGTTTCCAAAAATCATAAGGATGTTATTCGAAGAAGGATAAAATTTATTAAGATCATGAAACTTTTATTTCAAAAAAATATATTTTTGAGGTTAAGTCCAATTCTAAAAATAATAACCATGAGGATGGGAACATGGTTATTAAAATAAATTCTGAAATACCTTCCATAAGGACAAATAGACAAAACATTACCTCAGTTAAGGGAAACATGGACTTGATGTATTCCAAAAGTTTTTCTTTAAGCAATGCTACTAAATTTGGTTATACTCATTCAAAAACAATTTTTAGTAATAATAATTTTTTTCCCTAAAGTGATATATTTTGTACCAAGTGTCAGTGTGGTGTAAATTGGGATAAAAATTAACTTTTATAAACCCAATATTTATGTTTTCATAATGCTTATTTTTTCATAGAAAATCTATATTCCAAAAATTTCACATTCTGATTTTTTTGTATCCATGAATTATTGTATTCTGAATGTCTAACTCTTTTATTTTCATGAAAATAAAGAATGTACCAACCAAAATAAATTGTACATGGATTGTGGATGTTCCAATAATATGATTGGTAAAAAAATTATTTGAAAATATTTTCATGTCAAAAGAATGAAAAGTTACTTTCATAGATAATTCACATGGTGAAATTGTTGGTATATGTGACATTGTTCATCTTGGAAAAAAATTGGTTTCAAATGTTTGATTTATTAAACATCAAAATCAAAACCACATAAGAATAATTTAGTTATGTTATGAAGGATACATTGTGATTTTTAGGAATAATAAATGTTTAGTATCCAATTCCATGGAAGAATTTATTCTTTCTGCCCATAGGTAAGAGAATGTAAACACACTAAACATTGAATACCTTAGGATCAAAGATATACCTTTACGTAGTGAAATGGAAGATCAATATTGGTTAGGGAATAGATGGTTTGGACATTGTAACCACAAGAACCTATAAAAACTCTCAATGAAAATACATATTAATGATATACCATAGCATAAATTTGATTTTCATTAGTTTATGATACTTATAAATAAGGAAAGCAACAAAAATACTATTTTAAATCAATTGGTGATATATCAAATTATAATGAATTATAGTTAGATCATATGGATATTTTTTGTCCAACACAAACTGGATGTATTGGGGGAAATATTATGTATTTGTCTTAATTGATTATTACACTATATTTACATTTATCCATTTTCTAGAAAAGAAATCTGAAGATTTTTCTTATTTCAAAACATCTAGATCCCAATTAAAAAATGAGAATAATCTTGCCTTGATAAATATTCACAGTTATCATGGAGGATAGTTTCAGATATCAGTTTTTGAAACCTTTTTTAGTTAGAAAGGCATTACTTATAACATATCAGCTATAATAACTCCTTAAAAGAATGGTGTTGTTGAAATATTAAAGTGAATTCTTATAGAGATAACTAGAAACATATTGAGTGGATAGTCTATTTCTAAATTATTTTGGGTGGATTTTATTAGTACTTATTGTTATAATATATATATAGTATTAATCAAATATTTTCATAATAATAAAACTAATGAATTGTGGACTGGTAGAAAAAATAAACATTCTTACTTCAATGTATTTGGTTGCAAAGTATTCATCCTGAATACTAATGAAAATTTACTAAAATTATCACCCAAATATGATGAAGGAATCATCCTGGGCTGACACCACTACATCTAAGGCTTGTAGAGTTTTTAATTAAAATAATTTTACAATTGAGGAAATAGTACCTGTTAAATTTGATGAAATAATCCTTTTGATTTTAAACAACCCAAACATACATCATCATATTTGTGTTAAAAAACTAATGATCAACCTTTGATAATAGAATCGTTAATTATGGAAAATGATAAAGAAAATATTCATGATTCATTTAACCTAGATGATTTCCTACCATATGTTGATGAACGTGTTTTCAAAACCCAAATCAGTGGTTTCTTAAGAATCATCTTAGTGATTGTATCATTTCTGATGTAAGTCAACCTATAATGACTAGAGGATATTTAAGAAAATATATAGAACATCTATCATTTCTTTCATAATTAGAACCACAAATAGTTGATGAAGCTTTAGGTGATGATGATTTGATAAATTCCATGAAATATGGGATAAATGAATTCGAATGAACAAATTCTGGACCTTGGATGAAAGACCTAAGGAAACATCCATAATTGGTTTAAAATTGGTCTTCAGAAATAAGTGTGATGAAAAGGAATAATCGTAATAAATAATTCTAGATTAGTTACTAAAGTCTATAATCAATAAGAAGGAATATACAATGAATAAAATCATGCTCCAGACGTAATAATTGAAGTATTTTCATTTTACATTCCTTTGCATCATTCATTAATTTCAATATTTTTTTCAATTGGATATGATGTGTGATTTTATAACATTAAATGTTCAAGTGGAATTTTATATTGAACAACCTCTTGGTTTTAGAGACACAAAACAAACTGAACATGATATAAAACATAACAATGATTTATATGGTCTAAAAAATTCCCCTAGATCCTGGTATGATATACTTACATGATTTTTGTATCAAAACTGGTATGTTAAGGGAAATGCTTATCCAACTCTTTTTATAAAGAAATAATAGAAAAAAGTTTTTTTCAAATGTATGTTTATGATATTATATTTGTTTCAACTATACAATCATTAACTGATTCTTTTGTAAATATAATGAAATTTGTGTTTAAATAAGTATGATGGGTGAGTTAACATTTTTCCGTGGTTTTAAATTTTATCAAAAATAAGAATGAAATTATATATCACAATATAAGTATATTAATTATCTTCATAAGAATTATGGATTTGACATCACTAAATGTATAAGAACTACAATAAGTACCTAAAATTATGTTAATCATGATGAATATGGGAAACCAGAAGATCAAACATCTGTTAGATGTATGATAAAATGTTTACAATACTTGGAAGCTAGTCGTCCAGACATAATGTTTTCAGTATGCTTATTTGTTAGATAACAATCTAATCCAAAGGAATATTATGTAAAATTAGCAAAAAGAATATTAACTTATTTAAAGGGAAACACATATATATCACTTTTAGATAATTATGTAAATTTTTTTAAATTTAAAATTTTTTTCGGATGCTGATTTTGCTGGATATGGAATGAATATGAAAATTACATCCGAAACATGTCATTTCATAAGAGATTCATTAGTTTCTTGGTCATGAAAAAAAACAATGTGTAGCACTTTACACTACTAGAGCTGAATGTATAGAAACTAGAACTTGATGTGCCCAAGTGTTGTTGATGCAACACACACCCACAAACAATGACATGAGTTTTACCAAAACACAAATATTATTTGATAACAATAGTTCCATTTCCCAATGAAAAAAATCCTACACCTGAATTTCGTGAAAAAAACATAAAAATTAGGCATCAATTTCATAGAGTTCACACAAATATAAGAGATATCATGCTTTAATTTATTAGAATGTAAGATCAACTTGATGATATTTTTACAAAATCATTACACTCCTTTAGATTTCAATACATAAAAAAATTAGGAATGATAACCTCATGGTAATATTCTATATTATATTTTTTTAAAACCTATATCATTACCTTAGGTAACTCTTTATCGTTAGGGGAGTACATTTTTTACAACAAAATTTTTATCCTTTAATCAATTTTTTTAATCAAATTTTTGATAGTCTTTTTTTTGCGGCAAATTTTTTTTAATAAAAATTTTCAGAAACTCAACATTCTGAAACTCATTTTTTTCCTTTGCCTACTAAATTTTTTTCTTTGGTTTTAAAATTTCCCTTTCCTTACTCAAAATTTACCATAACCTATTGTTCATCAAGAATCATTTTCTACATTACTGATAATTTTCCTAGCAATCTTGAAGGCATGTTTCCTTACCAAATTTTTTTAATTAAATATTTTAGTTTTTAGTATATTTATCTTATATAACACAAAAATTTGATTTCACATTACATAAATCAGAATTTTTTCCATAAAAACCTAAAAATATTGTAACTTACCAACTCCTTCTTTGGATTTTATCTCAGCCGTTAGATTAGATAATGCTTTTTTCAACAAATGGATCAATTTTAGAATTCCAACTGTCACTTAAAAACTTATATAAATTCCCCTCTATTGCTTTTCCAACATCTATTTTTAGGGCATTTCATACTGATTCTCTACCTCTATTTAAAAGGGTGGTCCTGTATTTCTAAGTTTTCTCAGATTATAGTCGTCTTTGCATGCGTCTCCTCAGAAGAAAATGTCTTAATTTATAGAAATATTAGAATGTCAAATTTATTTTTAAAGGTTAGTATATCTATGGTTTTTTTGTGATTTTTTATTCCCTCAGTATAGAAAATATTATTCTAAGTGGATGGGAGAGTCTTTTCATGACCAAAATGAAAGTATAGGTTTTTGTTTTTCTGGAGTTTCTTAAGGAATTTTATAAGATAATATGTTATTTTAATAAAGGTGGAAGAGAATGTTTTTCATTCCAAATATATGGTAAAATCTATTTCTTATACTTCATGATTGAAGCAAGTAAAATTTTAGTACCATATGAAGGAGAAGCTATTTTCTGGACCAACAATCTACAAGATGAATTAAGATGTTTTGAGAAGTAGAAAGAAATAGAGTGCCTCAGACTCAACGGAGTAAAATATCGGATGATAATCTATCAATAAAAAAATTCCATGATGCTATATTTATGTGGTCAGGGTTTCCTAATTCCTAAAAAATGAAACAAGTACTCTTTAAAGAAATGTGATATATTCTTTTGGGATTTTTGAGTGAACTTGTGGAAGATTAATTTGGTGAAGTACATCTTAATAATGATTAATAATATCATTAATATGACCATAAAATTGAAAATTATAAAGTTTCATGAAATTATATTTAATATCATAGTTTTATGCTTAGAGTCATTCAAAATCATTTACCGTTATAAGCCATGTATAATCCTGATTTTGAAGACATGTGTTAATACATTGAGAAGGATGAATGTGAGTTTCAATAGTAAATCTAATGTTTTTTATGACTTATTCAAAAGTGATATTGAAGACATAACTAAGAAAGTGGAAGTAACAGATACATCCATGAAAGCTACGAAGAAGATAATGAAAAAGGGAACTGTATGTCATAGAAATACCTATAGTGTAGGAATCCTGGTAAGCACCCCTAAAGAAAATGAATCAAAAAAAATCATATCATGTTGTAGATAATTGTATGGAAGAGAAGAATAATAATAAATAAAGAGATCTTATTTTCATCCTAGAACCTAATGAGGAAAAGGCCATAAATATTAGATCTTTTGAAGTGGTAGAGAAGCAAGAAAAAAGAAAGAAAACGTAGAAGAAAATGTATGAAGGTGAGATTCTTCAAGTACTCCTCATGGATACTAATAAATCCTCTAAACAGATTCAGGTACCAGAATTGTTTTTCAATGAACCAGTACAAGTAGAGAATCTGGGAAAAAACACATAATTTCAGAACCTGAAGTGGAGGAAGATGAATTTTATGAAGAGGCAGTACAAGAAGAGGAAGTTGAAGAAGAGGAACAATAAGAAGCAGATGAGAGTGATTATGTGATAATGAAAGCCGAATAATATCATGAGAAGGAATGTTCTTCGAAAAATAATTCAATTAGGACCTTAAAAATGAATTAACAAAATTTGATTCTCAATAAAAAGAGGACACAGGTCTGGAAGAAGTTAATAATCCCTCCAATTATGAATGTAGAATTGAAAAATTTTCTAACCTGATGATCATGAAAACGATACTGAAAAGGTAAAGGTTGATGAAGATAAAATCGTCCAAATTTTAAATATTGAGTATTAATCCCCAAATCCTGCGGAGACCATTTCTATAGATGATTAAGAAAAATAGGTGATTGTAGATACACCTATGAAATATGTGGTAGCTAAGAAGGATGTTGGTGGATCATCTAAAAGAATGGTTTTTGATATAGAACAAGGATCCTCATGTACAAGGGTATCAAATTCAAGAATCATCTTCCATGGGTGAAGACATCATGGTATAATCGTTGAAAAAATTAGTCAACAATGTCTCCTTGTTTTTGGTTATTAACTCTAACTGTCATATTTTTCAACAATAATTTATTCTAAATTTATATTTAGTTGGCTTGAAAAATAAAAATACATAAAAAATGAAGGTGATTTAAAAAAATTATATATCGGGTATGACGCACACAGTAGTTAATCTATGTAGATTATAAAGTTGTCTTATAAAACCATTGAAGATATAAGAATTCATTATTACTTTTAGTATTCATTAAAGGATTATTTTTGTAGATCATATAAAAATATGAATGATCATAATAAATGTTTCACCGAAAACATGAACCTCGAACATGTATCCAAGAAGAATGAATAAAAATATCTGAATGGAAACATGAATTCATTTTCATTAAATTTTAGAAGTGAAAGTGTTATTAGAATAGAGTTCAAAGAAATGTTTAGAATGCAAGAAGAGTAATTTTTTCTCAGGCAGAAACCCTAATGGCTAAGGATGAATATATTAAGGAACTTGAAACAAATATCTGGATTATGAACAATTTCTCAAGAACTTCGAGGAAGATCATAATTTTCTCAAGAAATTAAATACTTTCATGAAAAATATCATTCATAATGAAAAATAAGGATGAATATTTTTCCATTCAAATATGTAATTTTGTTATATTTCTTGTACTATACCAATTTTAAAAATCATAATGAAAATTAGGTTGTTCTTTATTTTTTTACGGTTATAATCATTTAGGTGGAACTTTTTTTATTCTCTATATTCTTTTACTTTAAACAACAATAAGGGAGAAATGAATGATTAAAATAACTCTATGTATAATGAAGAGAATTCCTTAATAAGGGGGTGTTTATGTAAGGGGTATTTTACATAAATAAGTCTTTCGTATGCCTGAATAACTATTATTTCTCTATAGAAGTCAATAATAAGAACCTTATGGATTTAAAAACCTAGGGGAGTTAGTATTATTCATCATGATTCAAAAGTAAAGATAGATAAGTTTTCTTTTAAAATTCAAAATGAAAAATCATAGTCCTTATATTCTTTTTTGTAAGGATTTTGTGCTTTCTAGAAAAGTGGATATTGTTGTGTAAATAAGGTTTCCTTATGACTATTCCACTCCTCTACATTTTGAAAATCAAAAACACATTATTCTATGGAAAATAATATTTCCCTAAGGATCAATTCCTTATGGAAATATTACCATCTATAAAGAATTTCTTTTCCATACCTCAGTCTTAATTTTCTCATTTTATAATCTCTCTAAATAAAACTCAATTTTTAATTTAAAAATTTAGATTATTATATATAATATCATAAAATTATAATTTCATTGATATAGAGTGTACTATTATGAGATTTTATGTCTCTGAAATTCAGACTCTGAAATCTCTAAAATTCTGTCTCTAAATTCTCTAATATTCAGAGTCTGAGCTCTCTGAAATTCTGACTCTGAAATCTCAAAAAATAAGTCTCTGAATTCTCTAAATTCAAACTCAAAATTCTCTGAAATTACAACTCTGAATTCTATAAAAATGTGAATATGAGTTCTTCATAATTTGGACTCTGAATTCTTCATAATAATTATATTAAATTCATTAGAATTCAAATTCTGAATTCATTGTAATTTAGACTCCACAATCATTGTAATTTTTCATCTGAACTCATTGAAAAACAAAATATTAATATCTATGTTTATAGACTCTAATTATTTGTATGATTAGACATGGAATTATATTTTTCATTAGACTCTAATTTATAATTTTCAATAGAATCCAGATATTCAGATTTGGTTAATCTAATATTTTTTCCTTACAAAAGATATTATTATGAAACGTTGTCATACAATCTGTTTCTAACTAACCATTAGTTGAGTGACACAAGTATAGGTCTCTCTGATATTCAAGTAAAAATATTAAAATTTGAGAAGGGATCCGACCATTGATGTTTTTCTTCACAGTAGGATATCATTTGAATGATCTCAGTAGTCTTCCTTCAATCTAGATATTACATACTATGAATTGATTTCTTGATTGAGAGAATATCATGCTTTATTCATTCTGAACACATTTTCCAACTTGCTTCGTGCAACTCCGATTGTTGTTGAGTACAATCAAAGGATTATAGGGATATGATGATAGAGGTTCTGAATACCTTACTGTTTGAGGAATTTTAGAGATAGGAATGTAGAGGTGCCGATAACCTTAAAGATCAAGGGTTTTCATGGACAATAAGATAGATTCAGATATTCATATCGAGGGGTTACCCTAGTGTGGTTGAGAGATACTTTCTTGAATTTATAAATCAATGTACTTTTATCCAAGGTTGTCAGATAACCCACTCTTTTGGTTATATGATTTTTTACTTGTTACTATTTTATTTCAGGTTTTATTTACACTGTATTTTGATAAAGGAAGAATGTATAGCATTCTTATAATATCTTATATTTTTATTTACTCTAATATGTATGATTCGATACGATTTAAGTTAGAATCATTTCCCAAGTAAATATTCTTTAAAATTCATTTTTGAAATCATATTTCTGAAACCTATGCATGTTTGTCTCATATAACTTTTTTAGGGTTTTTGAATTTACTTTGATTAAATTTGTTAAAAATAGTTTTACATAGGTTTACAAATAAATGTTTTTAAACATACAATTCACCCTCTCTTGTAATTGATATTCTAAATATACTATTTTTATAAGACATGGGTTTCCATCTCCAGTGTGAAGGGATCCCTTGCAGCACGCGACATATTTTCTCGAAGAAGGGTGCATATGGTAACTCGCCTACTAGCTAGACTCACACTCAGTGAGGTGGACAAGGGGAGTATAAGGTATCATTTAGTGGTGGATGAATATGAGGTTTCCTTTCCAAAAGTTGTCCCAGGAAAACCTCCTTGTATAGACGTAGACATATGAATTGACATATACCCAAGGACGACACTGATATCTACACCTACATATCATATTTCTCTTGTGGATCATCGTGAGTTAAGGTTAAAACTAGAGTAGTTTCAAGAGAAGGGGTTTATAAGGTACAGTGTTTCACCATGGGCTCCTAGAGTGCGTTTTGTCAATAAAGTAGATGGGTTTATGATGTTGGGATTTGTCTTCTAGTGCCTGAACAATGAGACCATGAAAAACATGTATCCAATACCAGGGATTGATGACCCTTTTAACTAGATAACGGGAGTGAGGTGGTTCTCAAGGACATATCGTTGATCAGGCCATAACCAGTTTCAGGTACAAGATGAGGATATATAGAAGACAACCATTAGGTGAAATTTTGGCCACTGTGAGTTCCTATTGATGCATTTTGGTATGACCAATTCCCCCGTAGTAATCATGGAAATCATCAATAGGATCTTCTATCCTTACCTTAACAAGTTTGTTGTAGTCTTCATTGATGAAATTTTGGTTTTCTCACAGTTGGAGGAGGGGCACGCTACACTCCTGTGGATTGTCCAAGATACACTCTTAGGGCACCAACATTATAGTAAGATCAAGAAGTTCAAGTTCTTGATTTGGGAGATCCACTTACTAGGACATGTCATCTTAGTGCCTAGATTTTTTTATGGATTTGGAAAAGATAGAGGTATTTCTTTCTTGGGAGCCAACCCAGAATGTGATAATGGTTTGATGTTTCTTATGGCTAGATAGATATTACATGAAATTCATACACATTTTTTCTATTATAGTATCGCCTTTTTTATCTTTGAAAAAGAAGGGACAACCCTTCTTATGGACGGAGAGATGAAAACAGAGATTCCAGGATCTGAGGAGGATACTAAAAATTCCACCCATCATGAGAGTCCCTGAAGAGGGAATTTGGTATGTAGTCTACTATAATGAATCAGGGACAGAGTGGGTTGTATCATTATGTAATCCCGCTTAGTGATCTCTTATGACTAACTGTAGTTGAGGATGTATGAGAAGAACTGTGTGACCCATGACAGGTTGTTTGTAGTAGTGGTATTTCCCTTGAAGATGTGGAGGCAATAAATAATGGGCGAATGGTTTACCGTCTACTCCAACCACAAGAGTCTGAGGTATATCAACTCATAGAAGGACATAATCATGTGACTGTGGTGATGGATGGAGTTCCTACAGGACAATTACTTTGAGATAGCCTATACTCCTGGGATGGAAAATGTGGGGGCATATGCACTTATAAGGTGGTATAGTTTCACTACTGGAAAATGGACCTATCCCCACAGTTTTCCTCAAAACCGTGGGGATAGGTACCCCCTATACCCACGGTTTTGGAAAACCGTGGGTATAGGTCAATTTTCAAGACCTGTACCCACGGTTTTCAAAAACCTTGGGCATAGGGGGGGTCTATCTCCACGGTTTTCCAAAACCGTGGGGATAGGTCTTGAAAATTTACCTATACCCACGGTTTTCAAGAACCATGGGTATAGGGGTACCTATCCCCACGGTTTTGAGGAGAACCGTGGGGATAAGTATAGAATAAAAAACCTATACCCACGGTTTTGAAAAACCGTGGGTATAGGTTTCCCATGTGTGCGCGGGAATATTTATTTTTACGCGGGAAATTTTTTTTTTTTTTGGCGGGAGTCCTATACCTACGGTTCTTCCCTCTATACCCACTGTTTATATAACTATATTTAACTAAATATATATATATATACACATAATTGATAGTAGGGTAGTGGTAGATGCGGTAGTTTGCAGCGAGGAGGTCGTGGGATCGAATCCCGCCTGCGGCTTGATTTTAGGATCTATACCCACGGTTTTGAAACCGTGGGTAAAAGCCATTGACACCGTGGCAATTGGGAATGTTTTGTTGACACGGTGGCAGAACACCTATACCCACGGTTTTGGAAAACCGTGGGTATAGGCTGGGGACCTATACCGATGGCGTTCCAGCCCACGGTTCCCAAAACCGTGGGTATAGCCTATACCCACGGTTTTGGGGGCTATACCCACGGTTTTGAACCGTGGGTATAGGCCTTTTTTCAAGTAGTTTTTTCCACTACAAAGTGAGGCGATAGAGCATCTAGTTGTGATGTAGATATCCTTAGGGAATGGTGATGAAGTACATTACCTCCATTATATGACTGTCAGTCACCCATTCTTACAATAAGTAAGGGAGGAACAATTTGAGGATGATGGATATGAGGGCCGACGTGGTCAGTAATCATTACGATGGGCTCCTAATGTATTTATAATATGTGGTTTTCACATCATCCTTTTTATAGGGTGCACCAGTGTATGAGTGTCTTTTCAGGAGGACGTGTTGAGGGAGTTCCATAAAAAACCTTTTTAGGTACATCCTATAGTGGAGAAGATGTACCATGACCTCCAACATCAGTACTAGTGGATAGGGATGAAGAGAGATGTCTCCATGTTCATTTCGCGACGCCTCACCTGTGACCAACTAAAGGTTGACCAACCGGTGCCAATAGGCTTGGCCCAGCCACTCAAGATACCAGATTGAAAATGGGATTGTATATCGATGGACATTGTGACAGGTTAATCATTTACATTGAGGGCCCTGATTTAATCTGGGAGATTGTTGAAAGACTCACTAATTCGGCTCACATTCTACCCATCCATGAGCAAGGACTGGTAGAGGTATTTGGATGCCAGTATGTCCTAGAGGTAGTGCGGATCCATGGGGTTCCATTAACGCTAATCACGAGCGTGATGATCTTATTACATCCTATTTTTGGAGGGAATTACCAAAGGCGTTCATGATGCAGTTGTGCTTAAGCACAGCTTTTCTCCCCCATAAAGCTGGTCAGAAAGAGAAGACAATAAAGATGGTGTAGGGCTTTATTTGTTCTAGTGTCCTGGATTTGGGTAACATGTGCGATGACCACCTAAAACTAGTATAGTTTTCATGAAACTAAATATGTCACTCCACCAATGGCATGGAACCATTTGAGGCCCTATAAGGGTGGTGTTGCATATCACCCCAATGCTGGAAATATCATGGGGAGTTTGTACTCATGGGTCTAGAGTTAGTACATGTTACCATTGAGAAGGTGCAGATCATCCAAGATTGTATGAGGACTGCATAGAGTAGGTAGAAGTCTTTTGTTGACAAGAGATCGATACCCTTGGATTTTGAGTTGGGAGATCATGTATTCCTTATATCCTCACCCCGACAAGGATTATTGAGATCTGGTAGCTGCAGAAAGCTATCTCAGAGTTTCATTGGACCTTTTACGATCTTGAGAAGTGTTTTCATTTTGCATAGCACTTCCACACAAATGCACTGGGTGCATGATGTTTTCCACATGTCAGAGTAGAGGAGGTACATGCATAATCCATCACACATTATCGGCTAGGGAGAGCTAGACATCAACAATGGGTCGCCATTTGTGGAGTTCTCGGTGGAGATAGATGAACATTAAGAGCAGGTCCTATGTGTGTGGTTGATTCCTCTGGTAAATGTTTGTTTTGCAGCACAACAATCTACACGAGAGCACATGGGAGTGAGAGGATCATATTCATGCTCAGTACCCCAATCTGTTTGTTTATTCTTTGGCTTTCATTGACGTAAAACGCTATAGTGGGGAGAAGGTAACGTCTTGGAATATCTAGCTAAATTTTTTAATTATATAGAATTATTTTGAGACTTTATGCTCTTAGGGGATCTGATACCAAGGCCCAATGAACCTGGAATAAATTTTTTTGACTTTTTATGGTATATTAAGATAATGTGCGAGTGGTATTTTTTGTATTTTGAACTTGTTATTGAATCATAAATCTGAGTGAACCATTGAAATTGGAATTCCAAGAATAACCTAGAAATGAATTATCTTCAGTTGGGAATGTCCCACCTTAAATGTTACTTTTTGGCCTTCTCAAGAAAATAATAAAATTATTTTGAATAATTATTTTATATCTTTCTAACCATTGAGTGGAGGAAAGTGATGCTACAATGCAATGACATGGCACATTAATGTAGGGTCAATAATGGCTCATTTGAAAATGTGCCATGGATATCTTGATGACTAATTAAATATGGGTCATTAATTGTTCATCATTTAATGACCATCATTAATGGACGCAGCGTCGATGTGATTTTTATTTCTTTTAATAATCCAACAAGTTGGAGTTTGGGGAGATAACAAAGTTGGGGAAATCTCTAATAAATTTCTGACGAAATCAATCACCAATGAGGAATAAAGAATGATGCGCCGGAAGATCATCACCAGATTTGACGTGCCTCAAGTAATGGATCCATAAGTGATGTCGACAATCCTAAAACCATGTGTATGAATTCATTGGAATTGAACATCAATGAGGTAGGGGTTTATGCATCTATGTTTTTGATGATTTCTTACTAGTTCATGAGAATTAATAATGAATGTTGATCAGCTGACTAATGTTCCAATCCACAAATCACTCGTTATTATGGAGGGATATTGTGTGGGGGTTTGAATAGGGGTTTTACTCTTGATGTGTGGATTAATAGTTTCCCCCATTATTATACACTAACGTGGAGGGCGCGAGCCAACACGAATAAGGCCTGAAACCTCCACCATGGTTGTTTATTTTGCCTTAATCATGGATGATCTCTTGAAAAAAAGGAAATGTGAGTTTAAGGATGTCAAATTGTAGGTTATAGCCAGATATTCTATAGACATAAGTAGTTTATGAAACAATCCTCTAGAGTGAATCTTGTGGCCCCTGGAAGATACTGTTGGTGGCGATGGCCGTAGGCGGAGGATGGGGCTGTGCCGGATGATGCACCACAGTAGAGAGGCGGCGCAGCGCACTTCGGTGCTTAGTGGATAAGTTCCCCACATAGACCGATCGGGCCTCTCGGGCGCACTGGAGTCATCCAGAACTTGTCCAAGTGTGTGTGAAATGACCATCTAGCCTGGCATGCTAGGTGGTGCCTCCGCGGTCACTGGACTGCGGTTAAGAGACCACACCATGTCCACAGTGGGGAAAAAGTTAGGCTATACATGGCTATCTGTCATGTCCTAGCTGGGATGATTGGACTCACTCAATAGGCCAAACCCGCAACATAGTGAGCCGGACCCCCAAAGCCATGCCGGAGCCACGCATTCGGGTCGGAACCGTGATGTCTGGCCAGACCCACCCCCAGGTCGGACCCATCTAATCGATCAAGAACTGTGATCCAAATGGGTCCAAACCTTGAGAGATCCATGCTAGACCCTTGTACCATGTCGAGTTGGTTCAGTCTGGACCCAAACCCAAGCAGCCCTGTTTCAAAAAAAAACTCATAGACTTACCGACCTAGCTTCTGAATGATGCGCCTTAAGTGGCGTTGGGACCCTTGAGATGGGGATGTAATTTTTAGATAATCCACATGTGTTTTTTAAGATGTCAGAGTATGGCTAGGATGGATCAGACTCAAATCCAATTGGGCCCTTTTTTTACTAAAAGTCCAATAACATACAGATCGAGCATTTGATCGATACACCTTCTATTGAATTGGGACTCTTATTACAAGAATTTCCTTTTAGGTTACACTATTTAGGACTTTGTGGATGTTGAGGTACTACTGTTTTCTAAAGGATAAGATACTCTAAAAATCAATCATGTTATGTGAAGGAATCCAATGGCTAGCTATGATGTAAAGAATGAATAGAAATCCAGAATGGGTCATCAAATAGAAATTCTTAGTGGGTCAGCACCTAGAGATCCTAGGTGGGTCAGCTTCTAGAGATCATATTTGTTTTATCACCTAGAAATTGTCTGTGGTTCAGCACCTCGCAATCCTCTTTGGTTCAACACCTGGTGATCCCCTGTGGGTCATCACCTAGCTACCCTTTCTGGGACAATAGTAGAGCCTGTTGATAGAATAAGATGATATAGCATTAAATCAAGTCAAATTTACATCTTTACTTATGTTATACCTTCTGTGAGTTTCATCTTTTAATTTGTGTTAGGTTTTTTAGATCATTCATGGTGTTGTTACCTCTGAGGTAACTTCCTTTGTGGTGTTTTCCTTCGTTGATTACTGAGAGACCTTTAGGGGTCTCGGGGTCCCTAATGAGTATTTTTTTACTCACACATACATTGGATTCACCCGCATCAATAATTTGTTATGCATTTGATGGACACCCTTGATCGGGACATTGAGTAGCCCATACTAGATAGTGTTTGGAAGTGGATCAACAAACGTGGTGAGATATAGTGAAATCCGATAGAGGGTTCCTTCAGGCATGATTCTTGGAGGATGATCTCTAGAGCATGTACTTCTTTTTATATACTTTCCTTTCAATTGGGCTTGTATCCTAGAACCATTACATTCAGTTTACCAAATTTAAACTTAATAGTGATACGTTGGGGGGTTGTACTACTTTATTTCATTTGTGGATTTCATTGTGTGGTATGCATAGTCAATGTGTGTACATGTTTAGAGGAAATTTCTTCCCTATTTGAAATATTCATTTTTGGTTTTATTCAAGAGCCCCTGGCCTATAGATGGAGGGATTTGGATAGTCACTATATGGTCCCTAAAGGATAGGTCGTGACATTAATATATTATATCATAATGAGGGAATGGGAAAAGAGAAAAAATATGAAAATTATCCTCTGTACCTTCTCCAAGACATTAGGAAACATCAACGAGACATTCTTTTGCGACAAGTGAAAACATCATAGTCATTATATAAGGCCTCATACAAAAACCAATCTAGTTTATATCATGATACGTACTACTACATATAGGATCTATAGTGGTTCCCTCCTATCACATACTATGTCCAACTCAATCTACATTTGAAGGAACAATATAGCATATCAACGTGCCTCCAAATTGAAAAGTTTACCTTATTTGAAGAATAATGAAATGAAATATCATTAATTTCATGTTTGGAAAAAATACCTAAACGCATCATTAAACAATTTATTAGGTGATTGTGTTTGTTGACAAAGTGGACATCTGTTTTGTGATTGTTGACAAAGCAAACCATGAAATAAAAAATTTTGACAATGGGGATTTCATGGTGGCCTATCGAGTTCCAGTACTGTGGTTAATGATCCATGTTTGATTCAAGATTTTCTAAAAAGGAATGGATGATCTAGAGGCGGTACAAAAATAGTAGATAAAAGGTGCTGTCATTTTCTAGTGTTTTCCAAATATTTGGGCTTCAAAATCGACAAACGAAGAAAAGAGTTTTTCGTAAAAGGGACTTGTGCGCTGAGTACATGAAGGAGAGGAAACTTCTGCACCCTATTTTTTTTAATATCATAACATAAACATATAGAAAAAGGAAAATGGGCACCAAATTTGTAGGGTTGTTCGCACAGGTGACTTGTGCGGCAGAGACTTGTGTGCCGAAACATGCGCGCCGAGGGGAGACTTGCGCACCATCACGTAGGGTGTCCCAATGCCTATAAATAGAGGTCCTACCCTACTCATTCGAGGGAAGAGTTTAACAATAAAAAATCATAGCTTCTGTCACGCAGGTGTGGTGGTCGCGCAAGTGGTGTGTGGTCGTGCAAGTAGAAGTTGCGCGCTAGGAGATAGTTTCACTCCAAAGGTTGTTTAGGCGAGAAAGGAAGTGAGTCACCCATGTTTTGAGTTGAAGAATAAGGAATCACGCAATTTGATTGGGGAAACTTGGACACCATATTTTGAAGAAGCATGAAATTTGTTGATAGTGCACCAAAATTGGATTGGGCATAAAAGGGTGTGCGTCGTGAATGTTTGGAGTTGTAGAAGCTTTTGTCAAGCAAGAAGTTGAGGTGGACTTGCACGCTAGTTTGGAATTGTGTGCTGAGACTTGAGTGCCGATTTGGAAAAGGGTCCCAGGTATGGTTGATTCACGGTAGTGATTCTGGGCCGCGTGAATGTTGGAATATTACCTGATGCATTCGGTGCATAGTGAGATTCATATATGGGTGAAAGTTAGACTTCAACAGAGCATTTACATTCAACAAAGGATGTATTCATTAGTGATAATGAAGACACCAACATGTCTATTAACTATTAGTGGATCCCTTCCAGAGCAGTGATAAAAGGAAGAAGAAGAAGGTGAACCTCTCCCCCATCAGTGATCTAGAGAGGGATAAATAGGGAGTGTCCCTTAGGAAAGTAGTGAGATGAGACTTAACCTTGTAAAGGTGGTCAGCCAGGGCATAGAAGTGATCTAGCCCAAAATGTGTAAACATCACTGTGCTTCAGTTTATTTGGTACAGCGACACATCATCGTTGTATGATCCTTGGATGTAGCCCAGTGAGGGTGAACCAAGTAAAAGTATCTGTGTCTACCTGCTTACTTCCATGTATTTCATTTAAAGCATCATAATGAGATAATGCAGAAAAGAAGTGGTCATAATAAAAAAAAGTGAAAACAATGTGACCATTTTAAAAAAGAGGTAATGATACAATGGGGTAGGAAGAATTTTGAAAAAGAATATCCATACCCTTATTCACCCCCCCCCCCCTCTCAGGGTTTATATGCCCCTATTGGTCCTAACATTTCCCCAGTCAACCTGGCAATAAAATATTAAGAGAAATATGTTATGTGAATTTATTAGAGTTCATCCTCAATATAAGATTCATAAATGATTTCGACATATATAAAAATACTTTAAAAATGTAATTAGAATATTTCCATTGAAAAATATGATTTTTTTCATTGAAAATTAATTGTTTATATATATGAAAAATAAAACATAGTAAATAACCCCTTTTATTTCAAAATAACTTTACAATATCTTATGATAAGATTCAAATCATTGAGGTTTCCCAATATTATCATTTCCAATCTTGATGTATAAATAAACAAAAAATTCTTTTCACACTATTGAAAAAATGGAAAAAAGTACCTCATTCAAAAAATGATAAAAATATTTTTTTTCAAATAATTTTCTAAAAATGAAAATAATTTTAAAAAATATTTTAAGTAATTATTTTTAGTATTTGGAATAATATCATGAAAATCATTCTTTGAAAACATCGTTGGATGAAAAATTTATTTTTGATCAAGGAGTTAAATAAAATAAAAATTTATTACAAATATTCCCATCAATAATTTTAAGTACCATAGCGTGGATAATGGAAATATTACTTGAAATTCACATCAATAAAAAATTGATATTAAAATATATTTGTTTTATGATATATATTTCATATAATTCTTCCATGAGATACTTAAATATATACAATCTTGAATAATGTTGATATTATGTAATCAACCACTACAATATAGGAAAATTTTGAATGGAAAAACCTGGGAATTAAATACATTCTAGTAAAAAAATAAGATAAATAGATTCATGATATAATATTTTATATAGTCAGTGTATACAACACACAAACTTATTAATGGTGAATATGAAATATTTGACAAGGATGTAATAATGAGATGAGAAACCCTTACCTATGGTCCGAGTTCCATCATTTGAATCAGAAAATCCTACATAATATATATAGTTATGTTATATATATTATAAAAACCAATCCATTTATACAATTCCTTATACTATTCATTTATATCCTCATATCACCTATTTATTAATAACTTTTTATTAAAATATTTGTTCATGGAGGAAACTATTTCATTTTTCATATATGTTTGAGTTCAGTGTTATGTTCCTTGCCATTTGATCCTTGTTACATCATCTATAGAATATAATCATTATATAAATATAATATCTAGTCATTATATATAAATTCAACGTCGTCATTAAAAATTTTAAATAGAAAAATAAATTACACCAATCATGGAGATGATAGTCTGCACGTACTCATGAGCCCTATTTTTATATTTTTAATAGATGGACCTAAACATTTGTAAATAATAATTAATCATTCATGAATTATTATTATATAATATATATCATATATAATCCTTAATCCGTCCTTAATACAATCCATGACAAATGTAAATAAAATAAAAATCTCATCTCTTCGTATAGGTGATAGTCCACACATACACATCAGGGATGTTTTTGTATTCCAATGGTTTAGATGGTAGTATGGAAGGTGTGATATTATCATTAGAGATGTAAAATTATGTAATAATAATTATATATTAACATTAAACGCATCATAATAACTTTTTATGAATGATGGTTGTGGAAAATGAAGAGTATCTCTACGTGGAGACGGTAATGCGTAATTATACCCGAGTGATACATTCACATCTCTTTTAATGGTAATGTTGGTGGAAAATGGTGATTTAATAATTATAATAAAATATATGTATATTTCAGATACTAAAGTTATTATTTTATTTAAAATAAAAATATATTTATATGATATACAAATAAAATTAAAATGAATGTTATCGGTTGAGAAAATTACGTATCCTTTGAATGAAATCATATAAATCTTATATAAAGGGTTCTAGGGATTGTTTTAGGGGATGAACAGAACCTATAGAATGTGTATAGTGAAGGTTATATTTTTCTGATTTTATGTATAATATATTTGGCTAAATATTATTTAATGTGGGGAGGGATGACATTATTTTTTATAATTGATGTGAGGGGAACTTTTTTTTGAATTTCATAGAATATTAAATTATAATGAATACATTATCAATATGAATTCACCCAAATGGAAATATATTAGATCCTTGGGAATGATATGGTTGAAATATAATCAACCAATAATATTTAAATTTGATTATGTTTCATTTTAATCTTTATCTTTTTTAACCCCTTATTTAACCAATTTTAAAATTAAACACAGAAACATCCTTTACACTTAAAAAAGGTTATAATTTTTCATAATTGTTGAAAATTGTATCATAAATGTAAAATAGATAAAAAAATCAGATACTATATTATCCACTTATTCCCATTAATGTTTTTTATTTTTTTAAATAATTTAATGAAATAACATTTTCAAAAAAATCATTAACATCAATTTTGATAGTATTCATCTAATTTGACTTAAAATAATTAGGGATAATGATTTATTTATAATATAGTTCATTAAAACATAAAACATAATTCATGTTAATATGAAATTATTTTTCCACAACCTAAATCACTCAAATCATATCACTTTTATTATTTTTAATATCATTAATTTTATTTCTAAATAATTTAATTAATAATATTTTAGAGTTGAAAAAGAATTTATGTTAATTATATAATCAATAAAAATTATGAAAAAATTATAATGATGAATACAATTTCATTATTCAAAAAATTAATATTCATATCCCTCAGAACATTTTTTGAGCCGATGTGGAGAGAAAATAGTTTTTTAAAATTAAAGAAGTTATATTTTATAACATTCATTAATTTATGTAATACATTTAACATTTTTATAGAAATGTTTCCATTAAAAAAATACATTTTTAGAATAATGTGATAAGGGTAGAATTAAATTCATCCAATAATTATTATTATGAATTATTATAAGCTTTTAACTTACATTTAACATTATTAAAACCTGATATACCCATTATCGATGGAAACACTATTACGAGAGTTAAATTTCATATTGAGTAAAATAAAGGGGACCAATTTGAAAAATATCATCATATAAATAATAAATCTTCCAAATATTTTATAAAATTATGTCTCTATAATTATTAGAAATTATTTTCAAAAAAATTTCTTAAAATGAGATTAAAAATGATTTCAGAAAAATACCATTTAAGTATATATCATTATTTTATTCTTATGTCATTCTAAAAAATGATAAATATTAAAAAATATGATTGAATATATATGAAATAAATTTCTTTAATATCATATACCTATACTGATCAATTTAATTTATTAACATAAAAACACATCACACGCATAAAAACAATTGTTCAGAATAAATGACTTTTTATATAGGATTTTTTTTAAAAATAAAATCTTATTTTAAAATTAATTCCAATTATATTTGTTGATTTATCTAAAAAATATTAATAATAATTTTAAATTGAAATAATTTTAAAATAAAATTGACTTATAAAATATTTGGGAACAAAATTATAGTTTCAAAAATTGTTGTACTTATCAATGTTCACAAAAAAAATCAATATTTAAAAAAAATTAAAAACATCCTGGATTGTTAAATTTGATATGAGGATTTAGAATATGATATTAATTTTATAAAATTAAATTAATTTTTTTTCAAAAAATAAATTATAATTTTATCCAAAAAAATATTCAAAAATCAATTTTCAAGAAAATAAAACTCTTAAGGAAAAAATAATTTTATTGATAACTGATTACATATATATTAATAATTAATTATTAATTTTATAGTTAATATTTCATTAATATATGATTAAAATTTCTTCTAATACTATTAATACCAACCAAGTAAAGGACTATGTAATAATAGTAATACAATAATATTTCATGGTGTTTTAATGTTTGGAGTTATGTGTTATGTACACTATTGAAACTAAATTTATTTTAAAAATATTAGGGAGTTATATTATCTACCCTTAAATAAATTATAACCTCCCACATTAAAATTCATCATATAAATCAGCAGTCAAGAAATTTTAAAATAATCTTGTTGATAACCTATATCATAAAAAGGGTTTAAAACATCCATTTTCAAATAGTGAAATAAAAATATGACTATCATCAGAAAACTAGGTTTCCAAATATTATAACAATAGTGAAAATTGAATATATAGATCTAAAAGTGAAATCATACACACTAGGATTAATAAAGTTTCGTAGATTACATTTTCATGAGTATGTTAACAACTGCAGAATAATAAATATATGATGTCTTAAAGGACCATTCATTTCATATAATGGAATCTAAATAGATAAGGTTTTTACATAGGGGTTTTTTCCAAATGTTTAGGGATTAATTTTTAATCTAGTAACACTTAATTTTTTTCATTGAATTTAATAAGAACAATATCATCTTTGTTTTTGTTATTAATAAATTTCAACTTCATCTCTTATTCCATGAAATGGATATTCCTGATGATTTTTTCAATGTCTGAAGCACTTCAAATGAATAATAAGTTGTATAATTATTTCGATCAGCCTCTAAACATTTTCCAAAAACAAAAATCTTATAAAATTTTATCCTATATGATAAATTATCCATTAAAATCTAATATTAATATCAAAATTTCAACATAATCAATTCCTTGAGTAATTAATAATAATGATCCTTAAAATATGTCTAAAAATTCTCAAAAGACAATTTCATTTGTAATAATGCAACTAAATTTCAAGGATAAACTTTTAATTCATCTCCAATAAGTTATTTATTATTATAAAAATTAAATTCCATTGTTATAAAATATTATTAATATGGTAATAACATAAATCACCAAAATAAAAAAAATGAAATCGTGAATGCTTCTATGAAATATCACCCTTATTAATCATTAAATAAAATATAGATTATCTAATAAAATTACAAAGTACATACGAATAATGTAAACCCCATCATGGAATAAATCAGAAAATGATTCCATAATGATATGTACTATCATTTTAATTATCAATAATTTTTTATCTAAAATAAAATTTAGTATTTCAACATTAGGAATATATTAAGGGTTTTATTTCCCTGAACCATGTGTTTTTACTTAAAATATCACCGTTCTAGTAAATAAATTTTATAGTTCATAAGTTCAATTCAACATATTCATGAGATAATAGATAAAAACTAAAACATAAAAAATCCAAATATGTTTCCTGATTTATATGACAAGAATAACATAGAAAAACTATACTTTTACAACATAAGTATTGATTTCAAAATAATAACATTATTTATTTATTGCACTTTGGTTATATTAATTTCATAATATAAACAAAGAAACCGTATTTTTTCTAATTTATGTTCCCTAGATACATGGGTAATTTATTTATTATGTATGCCACATATAGATAATTATATAATTTTACATTGGAAACTTCATTAATTCCCATTTAATCCTAATAATAGTTGAATTTTTCTGCACAAACATATAAAATTATAATTCTATTCAAGGAAATTTCATAGAATTCATTCTCAAAATTATGACATGTGGAAAAATTCGTCATTCCCTAATTCCCTTACCTATTTTTTATATGTCATACTTTAATTATATTTTTTGAGGCAATAATAATTGGATAACTTTCTCTCAATCTGGAAAGAAAATGATATTATATAATCGTATGATAAGATTATTTTAGAGACCACTGACATTCTAAAGATTGGTATCAGTCCATCAAATAAATGAACCTTCTATCTCATTATATTGCTAAATTTTTCTATTAAATTCATTTCTAACCATGTAATGTTATTTTCGGACATTGGAATAGTTTCATGACCCATTTGTCTCAAACAAATGAATTTTATCTCCATATCCATTAATTGTTCATGAAAAAAATATTTTCAAAGAAAATTCCATCAATATTCTTCCACATACTATATTATAAATTATACTCTTCATCAGTGTTTTTAATCATGAATAATCATTGATCGGATTCACTAGTGATATTAATAGATTCCCTAAAAACTATTTATCGTTCGATAATTTTAAAAGAATGAAATGTCTTCTTTAGGTAATATATCAATTCCACAACTACTAATGGATTTATAGTACAATTGAACGATAGTGTTTTTTATGAATTAAGTGGTCTAACATTGTTACACTGCATTTCGTGTTAGTTAGATGATTTATATGAGAAACTAAATTGGTTATATCTGGAGTCAACTATTCCAAATTAGTTATATATTTTTCTTCTCTTTTTATAGCTTCATCTTGATCATCATTATCAAACTAAGGATATAAATAACTATAAAGATTATATATATTGATATGGTTTCTATTCTTTTATCTATATCAAATTTTTATATAATGGAATATAGTAAATTAGATTTTAACATTTTTCACCATATTATTGTATAACATATCATGTGACACACTTCACATAAACTAAAATTTTATTTATAAAAATTGTCAAAATTATAATTTTTTTTTGTAAATACTCTTAAATAATGTCAAAAGTTTAGAATGACTAAATATAGAATTATAGTTTTATAAAAAAATATTATTGAATGACAACAATAAAGACCCTGACTCTAATATAGCCAAGATGGTGGTCAATATATTACATTGGATCTATATACATGTAATGAAAAACTATAGGACAAAATATATTAGTAGCCTTGGAAAATAAGAGAAAAAATACAGATAGTACATTGGAAATATAAACTACATATACTAAAATCATTAATTAATCCTCTATGTAATTTATAATGAACTTATTTATATTATATGAAAATGAAAACAAATAAAAGGGTGAGAATAGATTCACACATAGGGTATGCATATCGATGAATCTAATAAGTCATGAATAATACAGTAATAGTAACTAATGCTCAAAATAATTCCATATAAACAAACAAATTAGATTTAAACTCATCCATTAATACCATAAAAAATAATATAATCACATGGATGTAAAAAAATTTAATGAGGGAATTCACACTACTGATCATCATGAACATTTTATCGAGGCAATTTCGATCATATATAAAAAAATTCATTCTAAAGCCAAGATATCTCAAAAAAACTAGACCATTGGCCAAAAAATAAAAAAATAAATGGGAATTTATTTGGAAAAAGCCAAATATAGTTTGTCTAATGATAATTATTATTGCATCAAGAGGCTATTTTGGGCACCACCCATCAGTTACTAAGTATGATTCATTCTACATATGAAAAAATATTAGAAATTATTTTACATGACTAAAAATTAAAAACTATATGCAATATAAGAACTATCATATGTAATATCAATAAAATCCATAGTAAAACTAATCATATACCATATATGGAAATTATAATGATGGTATAGTTATATTAACTCTTCTATATAATATTGATTATTCATGATGACATAGATAAAACCATAATAACTTGATTATTATAATATTTGATCATGAACATACCATATTCACTTTGAATATATGTTTTTTAAAATATATGAAATTCTTATATATTAAAAAATTAACTATATTTGAAAATAACCTTGTAAACTTATAATGTATGGTTCCATCAATTGATTGATCTTGATATCGAGAAATCTCAATCATAACCTATAAGATAAAAAACATTTTTCATTACTATTATAAAAAAAAACTTACCCCATTAAAAACATTGAATTTATATCCATTTACAACCAATTTTTCAAAATAAAAAAAAAAGATAAAAAATATGAAATAAGTCATTAGGAATATTTTGGATATATTCTAAAAAATATATGATGAAAAATGCTACACATAGGTGAAATTATTTTTGGTTAAAGAGAGTGTTGAAGTCATATTTTGTTAAAAAAAATAAATCATTTTATGTTCTAAAGTGTGGGAAATGGCACTGTTACATTAAAATTTCATTAATAACTAGAGTATAATAAACTAAATTGCATTTGACAATGCAATTTTAAATATTTCATATAACAAAGAATTAAACATAATGAATCTTGAATAATTGTGAAGTTTTGAAATAAACCCTTACCACATTGGTAACATTTAAATTATAAGTCAAATGAAAGAAATAATATCAAATAAAATATTTAATACCATGAATATAATGAGATTAATGATATAAAATATTAAAGGATCTGTATATTCACCACATAAAATAAATAAGTTGTTAATATTACATATGTATCTTGGTTAGATATGCTTTTTATATATTCAAAAGTATTATATAATTAATGTATATTTAATAAAACACTATTTTAGAACAATATTAACAGAAAAAAATTCCATATATTGTTTACATTTATCCTTTTATCACACAATTATTAACAATTATTTAATAAAATCATTTTTCGTGGTGCTAACTGTTTCATTTTTCATGACTATTTTTATCAGTTTCATTACATATAAATTTTTATCATTACATAATCCCCATAATGTTAATAATGATATATATATATATATATTATATAATCAGTATATATATATATAGTCATGAATAAATATCAGATATAGAAAAATTAATAACTTTTTTCGTGGAGATGATAGTTCAAACATACTTTAGAACATTGTAATCATTTTTTATGTATGGAGGTGAATAAATTTAAATAATCATTAATCAATAACTAATAATTATTATATAATATAGAAATTTTATATATATTAAAAACACCAATATTACCATCCATGTAAAATATAGGTGATAAAAAAAGATCCATCACCTCATGGATGAAGTAGTATAGAAGAATGCACGAGGGACATTATTTTATTCTAATGGAATATTAGGTAAGAAGGTAGATGTGATCTAAATATTTCATGGTTTTGATTACATTAGAGGTATCATATATTAAAATTAAACAAATAATAATAAGCATCCATGAAATATGGTGGTTAAATCTAATTGTATAGTATTGTGGAGATTGTAATCTATGTGTACGAATGAGTGATACATTCACTTCCGATTTGGTGAGAAAGATTGTGGATAATTTTTATTAAAGTTCTTAAAAAAAATTTATTATATTCATGATACTAAAGACATTATATTCATATAAATACCATTTATTTTGATCAGGTAAATTGGATGTTAAAAAGACTGTGATAATTTATTTTGGTTACCTCTACTATGAATGAAATAAACTAAATATTATCTTAAGGATCATAGGGTTATTACTTTGGGATGAAAAACTTATATAGTATGGAAAAAATAGGATTCAAAATGATTTTTATGGTTTATTTCGATATATAAGGATTAATGTGGTATAATGAAGGGTCTAAGGATATTCCAATTTATAATTCAAGTAAGGGGAATTTTGGAATTTACAAAATTATTAAATTATAATAAATTTATTCTCTAATAAATTGAATCCAAAGGGTTAGGTATATGATCATAGGGTAGTATGTGGTTTAAATATCTTAAAAATATGGAGAGGATTATCGTTTATTTTTAACCTTATATATAGGTTTAGCCCCATAGTTATATTATTTTAACATTAATCATTGTTACATATTTTAAACATTAAAGTAGCTATAATTTTACAAATAAGGTAAAATGGACTAAAAATTTCACATTGATAACATTTTCGATCATATATTATTCACCTTGTACTCAATCATTTTTTTATTTTTAAATAATTTTAAAAAATATTATTCTGATAAAAATCATGAAGGTGGATTTTGAAAATATTAAATTAATTTTACATATATAAAATAATGTAATAGTTTTAATTTTAATATAATTATTTGAAACATAACTAATATTTCTTATTAATCTATAAAATTCTAGTATAACTTTAAATCCCCAAAATTTTATCAGTTATAATATTTTAAATATGATATATTTTTATTTATATTATTTTAATAAATACTATATTACTGTTGCACATGAATTTAATGTAATTATATAATCACTAAAATTTGAAATAAAACATCATCATGAATATAATTCAATTATTATTAATATTTAAATTTATAGTCATATATAACATGTCTTCAGACTTATAAGGGCACATAATATATATTAAAAACACATAGATTGAAATGATTTAAGTTTTATTGATTGAATTGTAATATTGTCCACATTAATGAAAATTTTTACATTAACAAAATATATATTCCCAAGGTGACATAAGTTGATTTACATTAATCCAATATAAAATAATATGAAATATTATGACCTTATCAATATATTTTAACCTAGATTATCTCAATTTACCCTTTAATATGGTGATAAATGTCACCAATGTTACTATTCATAACGAAATAAAATAGAATTGATGAATTTACCTAATTATAAACTCCTAATCATAATATTGAATCTGTTTTTGAAAATTAAACCACAATATATGAGAGAAAATAATTTTAAAATGAGTGTGAAAATGCAATGAAAACATCTTTAAGAATAATTCCTTATTAACCATAAATCATGTTTACATTTTTATGGAATTGTTAGAAAATATTACATAAATATTAAATAATATTATTTAATATATATTAAATGAGTTTAATTATAATTATTTTCCCATATTGATAATTTTATTTTCGTAACATAAAAACACATTATATTCTTAAAACAAAGTTTTAAGGAAAATTCATATTTTTAATAAAAATGTATTTATAAAAAATTTAGACATATAATTTATTCAAATTAATATAATGGGATTATAAAATTAAAAAATATGTTAATTTTATATTAAAACATTTTAAGAAAATTTATCTTAGAACATTATTAAAAAATTACAATTTTTTATAAAATTGGGTATTTTTTACTAAACACTGAAAATAAAACCTTTGAAATAAATATAATACATTTACCCCTAAGAATAATTTGATATGATGGCCAAAATTGATAAAATATTTAGAAAATAAAATTAACATATGTTCTTGAAATTATTTCTAACATCCTTGTAATTTGTTTTATAATTTTAAATACATTATTTTATGAAAAATAATAATTTAAAATTAAATTTTTAATTAATAATAACACTTATAAATAAATAAAATTGATAGATTTCAAATTTATTATAAAAGTTTCTAGAAAAATACCTTTCTATAGTTGGTTTGAGGTAAATGAATATTTTAATTTTAATATAATTATTTGATTAATTTTTATCAATAGATTATTTAATTTATCATTTTAAAGAATAATTTATATTAATCACTATAATTATTTTGAAAAATACTAAATTTTTTTATTAACATATTCAATATTAAAATAACACCCCAAGAATTTATAGTTTATTTCTTCATAAATAATATCAAATCATTAGATAGTTTATATGAACAAAACAATAAGTCTCTAAGAAACAACAGTTTGTTATATTTATAACCTAGTTTTTAAACATAACATTGCTAATTTTTTATTTGAATTTTAAAAAATGGGTATACATTGTTGTAGTGATTATGTTTTTTAGAGTCTAATAAAATCAACATAATTTTTTGTGAATAATTAACTGACCCTTATGAATAATAATGTACCATTTTGAATAGTTATTTACCCATTTGAATAATAATGATACTATTATGAATAGTAATATTAACCTTTTGAATAGTAACCTCACCCATGAATGTATAAAAAAATCTAGGCACCATATAAATGTGATTGAATGTTTTAAAAATTAATAATTAAGTGTTTCTTTTTTTTTGGTGTAATAATTACTTAATTAAAATTAATAAATTGATAAAATTAGTTTTCATAAAATTTATTCCAAAATAAATATTATAGTGTCCTATGATTTTAGGATAATTTTTTGTGTCCTCATTTAATTTTAGAAAGTTTTATAAAATCAGTTTTAAATTTAATCTCCGTACTTTTCATGTAAATAATGATTTTATATAAAAGTTAAATTTCATATATTCAAAAAATTATTTTGATAAAAATGGATTTCTTTTAGGAAATATACATGATGAAAAACTATTATGATGAATTGTGTTGTTTTTTAAAAAATACATGAATTTTTAGCGAATAATAAAATTCAATAGTTAACGATAATTGCATACTACATGATTTATCAAGTCATAGGTGATGTATAGATTATGTATGAACAATTTTTTAAATATCACATTAAATTATTAAAATGATTCATCTCATGAATCAATATTATTTCTTGTCTTCGGAAAAACCATAAAATAATGAATGACGTATTCAATAAATACCCCTCTCTCCCACTATAAAAATAACCCCTCACTCCATCTTCCCCTCACACATCTAAGAATTTTTGCTTCTCATTATTCTACAAAAATACTCTTCCCTATGCCCTCCTCACATTTAATAGATCTTGATCTAAAAAAACCAAAACCCATTCCCTTAATGAGATTCTCAAAGATGTGTATTCAAGAGGTTACATTCTCTTCCTTTTTTCTATTAATTTCATTACATGTTCCTTTCATTTATTATCATCGCCTCACCTCTTCTATCAAAATGATCATGATATCTCTAGTATTATATATATAATATAATTAAATAATGTCAAGGTAGAACCATCATCAATATCTTTTCTATATATAAATCTCTGTATTTTATTTTAAAAATGAAATCACCAATCGGGAGGTGCCGATTTACAACCTTCATAAACGATGAAAATTCATTTCTAAATTGATTCATATAGTCTATCAATGAAAACATTTTAATGTTATAATTGTATTTTAAAATTATTATTTTATTTTATGTAATACTTTTAAAACCATAATTTTCTCTTGATTCTAAAAAATAAAACAGAACTACTTCATTGTGATAAAAAAACCACCGTAAAAATATATACAATTATCAATAAATGAATTATCTAATGATTCATCATAATACTAAGTAACCAATTTATATATATAACCATTTACAATTCTCTATGTTCATTATTAATATATAAATTCACTTCTGTAGAATTATATAGATTCCAAATGAACTCGAATACTTATTAACAAGAAAACCGATCATGAAAACTAATAAAATTATTTCTCATAAACATTGAAATTAAACTCTACAAGTCATCCAAAACGAAAAAAATAACTTAAAAATTTAATACAAAATAAAATAAATATAAATAATCTTCTTATTAAATTAATTTATTGTTTTAATTTAATTATCCAAGAAATTAATATTAAGTGAAAAATATGGTGGGATATAATGTAAGGGATATCTTAACTCAATTTCCATTGATTTAGTTAAACATCAATGTCATTTGTTATTATTTTCAATGAATGTATGTGAATTTTGTTTGATTAATTTCATAATATATTCTCGATTATACTGTTTGGATTTATATTTATCATACATAATTATGTGATTGAATTAACCTCACTCTAATGGTACGATCATTGTAAGGGTTTTCTCATCTCACATCAATTTTTGTGAGTTATTATTTATTCAATATTTTTTCTTGTGTATGTTTTATTTATATTGACCACTGATGTATAATATTATTTTATTTTATTTTCATGCAATTTAACTTATCATTTGAGGATTGCTAATTGTGGGCCATATGATTCAATTGTTTACAATATCGATATGGATTCCACTCTAACCATATTTTTTCCTTTTGGGTTATTCAATCACTATCATTAAAAAATATAATACTTATTTCTATATGTGTACATATTCAATATTTAGTTTTTTTAGAAAATCATATATTCATAATATTTTATCTTTCATTTAAGGGGATTATATGCCTTAAAATGGTTCCCTTCTAAATTTTTCTTGATAAAAAATCCTGATTGATGAGAAATTCTCAAATTCTTATTCATTTACAAGTGAACAATATAATCTATTTTAATCCAAAAAAAATTCTATAAAAATTTCATGTAAAACTATTTTGGATTTTTTTTGGATTTATGAAAACCAATATGCCTTTTCTCTTTAAAATATTTTTAATATATTCCATAAGCCACACGAAAATGTTTTATTTATAATTCCTTTTAAAAAATATGTTTTACATGATTTCCCTTCAATGGGACATTATTTATGCCTTAAATATTATTTAAATCTCATTATATTTTATTTCATATGATATACATGTTTATATATTATTATTGGATATATATGTGTGTGTGTTATTTTCAAAAAGATATTTTCATTCCATAGTAAATAATATGTATCTTATCTTACATTTACTTCTATTAGATATATGACATGATCACCACATATTCATTATCGGTGGTGTTTGTAATACCCTTTTATATATCATATCAAGATTTTTCATACATTCTTAATATTCTATGAAATTTTGATTGGATTTTTTTCAAGTGGTATGAGAGACTTTGGAATGTTTAAAGAATGTTTCCTCATTAAATTTTCAATGGTCTCCTTTGAATTCATCATCATCTATTTAAACGTTATTTGTTTAATATTACAAATAATTGATTTTTCTCTCTTATGATATCACCTCCCAAATTTTTTTGAAGGGATGATTATCATTTTTGTTGTTGACATGCTAATTTGATACCGTTTATTAGTTATAGTAAAATTATTGACATTTAGTATGCTAGTATTTAAGTAGGAATATTTATTGTGTCTTTGTATATACCTTTTCATATGAGGAATATATTGGAGTTTGTAAGGGATGGGAGATATCGGTATCCCCTCTATGAATTAATAGTTCTCATGAGACCAACTAGTTTGTATTTTTACCCATTTATGTATGTTCTTCGCATGGGTCTGTGATAGAACAGTGACAATGGTTGACATTATGCATTGACTCGTTATGAAAATAGAAATTTATGGCCCATTTATTGTTATACTAGTATAATATTGATGGTTATGTATTATTATAGTGTTATTTATTCAGTTTTATTTCATCCAAAATATGCTCTAGTATTTTTTAAAGGCACGTGTTATTATTTTATAACCACAAAACTATTTATGTTTATAATTTCTTCCACTGTATTATTAACTCTTACTTAGGATATGACATCACCCATTTCTTATGTTTATTTTCACTTAATTATAAAGAGGAAAACATCATATACGCTTTATAGGATTCTAATTATTTCATATTATATTGTAACATGTTTTATTTTTTTACTAATGTATTATGGGTATTATGTATATAGTATATTATTCACACACTACTAAAGTGATTAGTCCTTTAGGATAAGATTCCTTATAATCATGAAATGTAAAAAATAATGCACTGGCTTTCAGATTCTTGGGTCTGGAAGTTTCATTATTTAAAATGATCCCACAAAAATTAATAAATATATTTTTTAGAGAAAACATACTTTGAATTATAAAATATTTTTTTTGAAATTTGATTACATAATTAATTATAATTTATGAATGATTTTTTATTCAATACAATATATGTATTTAATTATTGAATTATTACTCTTCATATAAAAAATCAATGGCTACTTTATAAAATTAATATAATAATATTACATGGTTTATTTAAGTTTGGAGTTGTGTGAAATGAATGATATCAAACCTAATTTTATTCTTTTAACAACATTACCGAGTTACATGTGATACGTTCATAAAACACAATGAAGAAAATGATAAATCTATTTCAGTTATAATTGAATTATTTTTTCTAGTTAATTAATACGTGATGTGGTTTTAAAAAATATATATATAATAACGTTTATCAGAATTATTTCAATGAGTTTAGATAAACATTAAATGTATAATATTTATCATTTGGAGATTAAATCAAGAAGAATAAAAAAAATATGATAACTATATAAAAGCTAAATTGGTATGAATTATGAACATTATATATTGAGATATAATGTATATGATGATATTGTGAAATTATTTTAACTTCAGTACAACAATTTTAATTTATGGATTCTTGAAATAGAGATAAAAGTGAGAAACTAGGAAGGTAATCTAGTAAAATATTCACAATAAGTGTGAAAAAAACTGTGTTTATTTTTTAAATATTCATCTATCTGAAAATACTCGACCATAAATATGGTTCACATATATTTTTTTTGAAATATATATATTCTATGAAATTTATAAGAAATGTGACCACTTATTCAGGTGAAATTTGTTTCCCTTGTCTAATTCATGGAATTGATAATTTTGTGTTCTTTATTAGTGATAAAAATGATTGAGGAATGGTCTACAGAAACCCAACACATCAATTATAATTTATGAGAGGATGAATAAAAATATTTTCCCATAGGGTGTTCAAAGGTATAATGTTCATATCCATTAATCGGAAGAGTCCTCCACAGTCTAGTTTTCCAAACAATGAAAGATTCAATGATTTTTACAATTTTTTCATGGTTCAATGAATGTTTTTTGCATCATGAAATTGAATTTTGAAAATGAATATCATGTTATAAATAGTAAAGAAATATTACACTAATTGAAATCGAGATAAATGGATTATCATTATTTATACAGTGCTAAAAATAATTACAAACTATTTGAATATCATAGTATTGAATATATTGAGATGTATTTATAAAGGTTGTCGTATAATTTTTTATTGAAATTATTAGTGCAGTCTCCCATACTATATGATCATTACAATTACAAAAAATATAAGAAGTACATAACATGTGAATAAAGACTTACAAATGATAGATGGAAATTATACCTTTTTGAGTAAAAAAAATAAATTAATATGATGGGGTCCTTAGGGAGAAAATAATGGAATAATTATTGTGGAAGAAGTAATGTTTAATTTATATATGGAAAATAAACATGGTGGATAGGTGAAATAATTCTATATATACTAAACATAATATATCAAAATTAGAATTCCATATGCAATCTGTCAGAATAAGAAACATGTATATTGATTTTTTGGTAAACATGTTTAATTATGATGTCAATGCTCATCAAAAAATGCAAATTTTGAGTAACCATCCAAAAGAAAAAAGTTGTTTTAGATGATGGAATATAGTCTATAAAATAACTGAAAATGTTAAAAGTTATAATCATGGAAATGAGAATCTAGAAAGTAAAATTAATCACCCATTAAAAGGAATAAGAACTACAATGATGGGTAAGATGAAATCTCATCACAAGTGTAATAATGAAAATAATAAAATGGTTTTTATGAAAATATTTATATACCAATTTCAAAATGCAAAGAAGATAGAATATTAATAATTTAAGAGTGGATTTTAATTTATATCAAATGTAAAGCATAAAATTATGTTCAAAGTGAAAAGTGAGTGATGAAATTTCATGACACCCAAGAAGATTTATTCCATGAAATTCAATGGTGAAAGTATAATGAAATTGCATACTAAATTAATTATAGATTTTGGACATGTCAAACTGGATTCTATAGCTAAGGGTAATAATATTTTCCAATTTATTCGCTAAATATTTCAGATAATTTTTAATAAGATGTTTATTAATTGTGACGCAATTAAGGGGGGTTCAATAGGATGAATTTTCACAATGTTTTGGGACTAATGTAGAAAATATTTATTTTATACAACTAATGAATTGATGTAAATAATTAAATTCTAGATAAAAATAAAGAATGACTAAAAATTTCAGTTCTGGATGAGTACGGACTAAATATTATGTATTTTTTTAATCGATGTACCTATATAAAAATCATTTATATTATTGGGGTAATCATGTTGAATAATAATTGTGAACATCATTATTTCATCTAGAGGTATACTGATAGTGTTTCTCCCATATATGTGTAAAAAAAATTCTGTGATTTTTAAGAAGAGTATTAATTTTATATAAAAAAAGAAAAATTATTTGAATGAGGGATTAAGCTACTTTTGGATTGAGTATTTTTAATTAGTTTATTACGATTGATGGTGGAAATAAGTTGATAGAATTTTTTTTATGTATGCCCTGATTTAAAATATCAAAAGTTGTTTTTGTTGTTGAATATTTTATTGAGTACATTCATGTTAAAGTTAACCACTCTGGTTTTCTACATTGATCACATCTCACTTATATATAGTGTTGTTTTATTTATGTATCATTTTATTTAGATTAGTGATCCCACACATATATCATTTAATTTAATGATAAATGGCACATTAATGGGGGATTTCTGTTGAATAATAGAATTGGTGATAAATTTTCACACCTGATTTTTTGAAGATATAGATATAAGATAAATTTAATTTATTTTCAACAAAGTGGAGTAATAATTTTAATAATAAATGTCTTGAATTAGTATTCATGACAAAACAATAGGGTTGATTGAAGAGATCATAAAAGGTGGTGTTGTAGTATTAATGTTATCATCAATGATGGTTCTCAATTGTGTCAATGATATTTACCTTCATTTCAAATTTATAATGAACTGACGTTTCTCCCTATTTTGACAATAAGTTAACACATAGTAAGTACATTCATTGAACTTTCATAAGATTGTGGAACACTGGTAGAGAAAATTTCATCCCAGGGAATATAACCACCAAATAAGATTTGGTGTTCCATCCATACGATATAAAGAATTAGGTTACCATAAGTTTTGATGTACTGTACAATTAATGTTTTTGATTGATAAATGATGAATTAATGTCTATTATTGTAATATGAATAATCCTAAAAATATAATAATTATTGAACAGATCTTGCATATTATTCTACGAAATGTGATTATGATCTAAGAGCACTATAAAATATATATTAACGTGACGATATAATTTCTCTGAAAGAAAATGAATAAAGTAAAGGTTAATAAGTTGATGAAAGACTACAACACATTCGAAATTTGTGTACTCTAACATGTAAAATATTAATGATATGATCAATTGATATATTTTATATTGAGGCTTTCAATATTTGAAGTCACTCAATGATTAAGACGATAAACCAAGGTGCCCCAAATATCCTGGAAGATGAATCAGATAGAGGAATATTCAAATTGATAGAAATTTATCGATATGAAACATAATAAAAATATCACCATATAAAGATATATTCCAATTTATTTAAAAGGAAGGTAAACCACTAATATTCACACTATCCATAGTAGAACCACCAAATGATCAGATGAAAATACAAAAGTGTAAATATAACTGAAATGAGAGATTATTAATATATTAAAAAGATTATGTTAATCTGTATGATTAAAGAAAAATTGAGTCAATGCATGAAATTTCCATTTGAAGGAAAACATCTATTTTGTGGCAGACCAGAAGGGATTGAAGATCAGTTGATCAATCTCTAGTTCCATTAGATAAAGAATGGATCTAATTCTATACTATTCAGAATACGGTGACTTTTTAATAATTAAATATCTAAATACACTAGAAGTAAAATTAGTGGAATAATATGAATAATAAAAAACATCAGAAGAAGAAACAATGCCTGAGTCAATCTAAAAAGGGTTGGTAGAAAGAAGAGAGATTAGTCCTAGCATGATTTGAATAATGTAATAATACTTTTATCAAATATTCATATGAACTTATATATTGATAAATAAAAGTGTCTAATGTAATATGAGACATTATTGTTGATCATGTGATTAAGAGTAGATGATTTCAGTGTATATATTAGCTGATATTAAGAATAAGCTCAACAAAATATTCAAACAACATATATGAGCAATGCATGTTGAATGTTTTAAGCATGAATGTGATGTGAAAGTTAAAAAAATTTAAGGAATAGGGAGTTGGAGTGTTGCATGGGTAAATGAGGAAATGGAATATGATGATTAGTGTTTATTAATGTTACATCATCAGACACTTAGAAGGGTCATTACATTCAATCAGATACACTCATTGAGTAATGTTGATATGAAAATTCAATTATTTAGTGATTTTACAGTGATTATAAAAAAATTCAAAATATTAATGTGAGTGGAATAAATGATTTATAGTACATATGATAGTTTTTTTAATCATTAAATAATTAGATCGTGGTGGGTTGCGGTCTCAATATGGTAATGTGTAAAGTATATAGTGTTTGATGATCTCGCATCATTAATTTTTTAAAAAATTTATCAGTATATAAATAGTTGGTTCATTAACCACTCAATATAATTGATTATATTTTAGTTTTTTAAAATTAAATAGAAAAATACAAGGGAAATCTAAAATAAGATATTTTTTTTGACCAACACATATCTGAAGATTAGAATGGTTGAATAATTTAGAATACATGAACAATATGTTATATATATTATTTAGAATGTCGTAAGATATAGTGTTAGATCAATACAAAGAAGTGACATATCAATGATTCCAACATTGAAGTTTTTTACAGTAGGATTTATAATTATGATTACTAGTAGTGGAAAAATGATGACCTATATGTGTACTTATCAGAATATATTTTTATTTCAAAGTAATATTCAAGGAGTTATTTGAGAATCCTTGATTACTAGTGGTTCCAATAAATAAAACACAATCCCACTAATGGGATTATAGAAAAAACAACATGATGATATGTAACTGTAGGATGTACCGTAGGATATAGATAATAGTGACCCTACAACCCTTATAATTGATTTTAATATAACTATTGAGTAATATTTTTCATATGATATTATCTAGACATAATAAAGAGTACGTTTCCCATAGTGGGGTCAAAGCATGTTAAAATATCTATGTGTTGATTCTTATTTAATAAATTCATTCACAATGAGAGTTTGTGGTGAGTCACATAATATTATCCATACCTCCAAATAGTGTTAGAGATTAAAATAACATTAAAGGATTAAAAGATTATGTGGAAATTATCCTTAATAAGATTTCACACATAATTCAGGACATCCTTCGCAGTGAAAATTCAAAATCCACTTCAACTCTAAAAAATAATATGATTTAAAATGATTTGTGTGAAATGATAACTTGTTTGTTTTGATAAAATGATATCAATTGATAGGATAATTTAATATAGTACATTTATATTATTGTTATATTGGAATGTGACCATGTACGATGGTATTTGGAATTTTAATTTCTTGTAAATTTTTTTATAAAAAAAATTAATATTTAATTTCATTATGGAACATTACGGTTTGGATTTCGTGAATTTTCCTAGTAAATATTTTGAGGATATTTCCATGATATTGTCTGTAGAAGTTAGGACATGATAAATTATATGATTTGAATATATTTTTGTTTTCACTTGTATTTTGAGTTTGTATGTGTTGTAAAAACTAATCTTTCAGAATATATAATGATATAGTATGATATTTCATGAATTATAATGATGTTTGACTATGTGGGTGTATGTGATATGGTCATATATTGACCATGAATCATAATTGTTCATGACTTACAACTAGGTAGTAATACATGAGTGAGCCACACATTAGACATAAATAGTGATATTCCATGATGTGGCATGAGATATATGCATAGAGATTAACATGATAACCTCTACTAAAGTTAAATATCTCATTAGGCACTCTGGTTGATATTTCCATGCATTAATTTTGTGAATTGTATATATAAGAATTAAACATAGATCATCAATATAAAAAGAAGGCAATATATTTCATGGTGGTCATGTTATCAATTGATCATCTAATATGCATATTTTTTAATAGTATGTATAATTCTTATTCCATTTTATTTCATATAAGTTCTAATATAAATTTAAATTTAAATTATACATATAAATTTGGATCCAATTTTTTTATATTGATATTATTATTTAAATTTCTATACATTCACATCTGTTGATAATTAAACATTTATATTTAATCATGTATGTATGAGAAAGATATGAATGTAGTTTAGATTTGATGACAAGATCCATTGGTGATGGAGTTTGAGTTGTGATTGAGATTATAAATAAAATGCATTTGATTCAGTTTTTATTATTTGTAATTTAATTAAAAGGGTACATTTTTTTATTTATCTTGTACGTTTTTTAGGATATGTGGGACTTTTTCGGGTATATTTTATGATACTATGTTATTTAATTACAATTCTTCCATTCTATTCAGTTATTTCAAAAATGGGTTAATATTTAATTAACAGTAAACATAATAACCTCATTTCATGTTACCATTGTTTAGTGATTTGGAAGTGCACCTATTTTTATGTGACATTTCACCATAGAAGCATGATCATTGAAGGTTGAAACATTACCAAATCGTATCACAGTAGTTTCCTTTCTAAAGTCAGTATATTTATGAAAATAGTAGAAATAATATACATTTTAGGACTAAGAATGAAATTTATGCATTTGTGTTGGACTAACATAATTTTTTTTATTTCATAGTCATTATGTCTATGGTGTTCGGGCATCATTTGGGGTAGATAAGAACCTGAAACTTGAGAACAATTCTGTTTTTAAATTTTTATAATTTTCATTATATGAGTTTTTTTAAATAAATTAAATGGTACTAATATAAACAATTAATTATTTAATAAATTTCAAATGAGGGGTCACTTAATGAATAATGATTATATTTCTTATGAGTTTATGAAATACTTACTTATATGTGTATGATCTCTGATATTAATGGTATATGAATTTACGAAGTGATTAATGAAATTTTTTTATTGTTAATGTAACACCCCGAGATTTTATGAAATATATTCTTTTTAATTTCAATGATGTATTGTGTTTAACACTACACCAAAAGGAGATTTCACTACACGCATCCATGACTTGGCTTGCATTACACATAATCGCCACCTTCCACGGTAGCGTGTGTTGTACGCAATACTGAATTTCACTAAACAATGATATGTTATTAAAATATTATATAAACTAGCCTTTATGAATATTAATACCAACTTTTTGAAATTTTATACATTTTATCATTCGAAATGGACTCCATTTTTGGATTTGGAATATTGAAATTAGCCTTGGGTGAATTTTTTGTATTTTTCTGAAAACATTAAAATTTTGATGAATAGTGAAAACAATAGGTTACTATTTAAAAACTGACTTTTTATTTAAATAAATATTTATTTTATTTAAATATATTTTAGGTAAAAGTTGATACATAATACCTATATAAGTTCAATGTATTTCATTGGAGTCATTTTATAATAATTTTAGATATATAAAAATTTTATTGAACTTTTCTCCTTCTTTTACCCACCTCCTCGGAGAATTTGGAAATTCACATAAAACATAATTTTACCACTTCTGTGAGTGGAATAACTAAAATATGAGAGAAACGGTTAATATCAAGGACTAAAATGTGGTTTAATGGGATGAAAATAATTTTTGGTGAACAATAACTTTTTGCTTTTATTTACCGCGGTTAAAAGTAAATAGGGAAATTAAGGGTCAAAATGATATTATTATTACCCTAACACATGTCCTAATTATATTGGATAAGTGTAATTCGACCAAATACAACCTTAGGAATAAAATATGACCATTTAGGTCCACTTGGATTATATTAGAACATTTATTATTAATTAATTTAAAGAAGGGTTAAAATAGTTAAAATCGATGTTTAATAACTAAATCATTTTTAATATAGGGTTGTACATAATATAAATTAGACTATAAATATTAATTATAAAGATAATAATATTTGATACATTATTTTATTTTATTTATAATTTTTATACATTAAATAATCTAATTTATTTTTGACACAATGATGATGTAGTAATTATCTTATTAATGAAATATTAACATAATTGATGTTATAAATACCCAAATAAATGTTATTTAAGACTTTTTATGAATTACACTAATTTTATAGGTTAATATGACATGTTATTATTGATTTAATTAAACTTTTTCGAACTAATCATGCTGTTATGATTTTCACAAACATCAATTACCAAATACTGTCAAAATTGACATAAAATAGTATTTAAAAGAAATATTATATTATTAATTGTTATTATATTCCAAAGAATCTATGGTTCAGCCAAGATACTTATATAATGGTAGGTGTAGCATTAATGGAACACTTGGGGTCTCTTGTATGTATATGGTATGTTTATTAATTATATAATATAAAAATACAAAGTGACACGGTAAATGTCAATCTAATTAACTATGAGTTAAAACTAAACGATAAGGATAATATAATGACCCAAGCCTGTCTAAAATCTATTGGTTGAGATTATTTTTACCCATACCCAACGTAGATTCTAAATAAATTAATTTGGAGCTATTAAATACCGAAGATGACTTTATTATAACATAATATATATTTTTTCAAAGGAGCCCCTCTCCTCCCTTATAAATAGGGCACCGCTTCCCTCTTCTATTCACACCCTTTTGAGATTTGAAGCTCGGCCAACCCCTTCCATTTCTCTTCTCCACCTCCCTAGAAAAATTCTTTTAGGTTCTGGTGTTCTCAAAAGACCAACTCTACATCCTCAATGGAAGGCTTAATGGAGGTGCGTCGAAGAAGAGGTAATCTCTTCTTCCGATTCACTCAAGTTTCTTTCTTCTTCTACTTAATCTAATTTAGTTTTTTCATTATAAAGTAATAATATAAATATTACTTATATAATTATATGGTATAAAAAATATGAAACAACCTTATTTCACCTTCTATCCATCCTACAGAAAACAAAACCATCACTCGTGCGTACGTATGGAATACCATCTCCACGCTGTGGTGTAATCTGTTTTGGACCACCACCTTACATGGATGGGTATAATGGTGAAAATAAATAACTATATATGATTATTTTAAAGTTATATTGATTCTGAAGTATTATACATACACTTCAATACAATTCCATGATCATGGGAATGATATCATCTCTCATGCGTACGTACTGACTACCTTCTCCACGACGCGATGAGATTCATTCTCCATCTTAACCATTCATGAATGATTATAAAGTATATATAATGAATTATAATGAAATATATGAAATAATAATGATACTGTATTTATATATATATATATGTATCTATGTCATCTACTTAATTCCATTGAATTCAATAAGGAATCGAAAATAGTGTTCATGCGTACGTACGGCCTACCGTCTCCATGAACGGTGTATTTCATTCCATTTATTGATCTATCATATATATATATATATATTCTGAATATAAATTATATATAAATAATTTTTTACATTCTGTAATTAAGTGAATCAGGATATAAGTAATAATTTCATTAACAACAAGTCGAAACACATACAAAAAATTAAACGATTTTTCCCAAATTGCTTCTTTTACATCGAATTTACAAAAGAACAGGTAATATAAAGTCATATATAAACCATATATGATATCATAAAAAAGGAATGTTATTTTGTAATATGTCTTGGACATTATTTAAATCATTATACAGGAGGTTCAGATACATATGAAGCATATCAGACATAAGGTAAGGGATAACTATTCCAATCTCACCCTTATCTGAGATTGTTTTTTCGTAAGTATTTACTGGGTTTTTTGTTATCATCCATGTCCCTATTTTCTAAAAACAAATCATGTATGATTAATGGCCTTTTACCCATTTTTGAATTTTACCATATGTTATGAAAGAAATCTTACATTTGTTTAACACACATGGTACTTTTTGACTTTTCCGACAAAAGTACGAGAGGAATGTTATTTTTTAGCTTATACGGCATGAATGCATTTTTACGGTTTTATAACATCATATTCTCATGAAGCTTACTCTTCAAGATTTCATTTTTATTTTCAAAAAAAATCTTTTCTTTCAAAATTACATGTCATTTTGTGAAATGAAAATGATTTTGATTAAGAGAGGATATTTTCCTCCAGAATTAATTTCAAGTGTTTTATCGAAACCATTTTCAATATAAGATGGAATTATTTCATATGTGTAAGTTTCAAGTATAATTTTTCTATGATTAAATGGTTTCACTTTTTTATGTTGAAATTATATCCATTTTGTTTTTTATTGATTATGTTATGATGGGATGATGTTTATGAAACCCATTTTATACTTTGGGTAATGATGAATGAATTATGTTCATGTTGTGGCACAAGTAAGAATGATTTCATTATGAGATCGTTGGGACATATATCTCCCTCCAATTCACTGGGTAATGATTTATATCTCATGATATAGACATGGATGGAATGATATGTTAATCTGGTTCAGTGATATAGGACTGGAATGAGCAGTAAACTCGATTCAGAAATGGACTTTTTCCACTAAGATGGTCTTGGCAGCAATGCCATGGCTATTATAGAAATCATAATAAGTGATGAATGGTTGGCACAATTACATGATTTATTCTCGTTCTATTTTATCCATATTGACATTCCATTAGGATAAATACCTTACGTACTTCGATGATTTATGTCTTTGCTCAAGATTTTGATGTTTAAACAATATGTTCATGTTTTCAAATTCAAATGTATATGGTTTGTTTTATTTTCTCCATGCCTACCCTTACTGATCATTTGAACTCACCCTTTGTATGATTTCATTTCCCCAAGATTTCGTGAATGGTTTTAGGTAAGAAAACCAAAATGGGAAGATCTATATTGGAGATGTTGAAGATATTTCACCATGATTAGAATATTATGTTCCGAGTTTCAAAATACACTAAACTATTACGGTCCTTTGGTGTCTGTTTTTGTTATGTATTAAGTATTCTGCAAAAGTAATCTAATTTCTACGTACATCAAGCTTTGGGCCACTACAGTTGTTATTAGAGGAATGTTTTAGTTAACCTTTGGAAACTAGGATGCAAAAACTTTAGTTAGATCCCTAGAGATATTTCTAAGGTATGTCTAAGGATGTCCCTAAGGTTAAGTACAGATATAGGTCAGAGTTCTTGAATTATGTTGATGATCATGAATAACCTAGTGTGAACCTAAGGTGTCATGGATTAAAGAATTTTTGATAAGTTAGACATCCTATAAGTGAATTTTTATTATTATGTGGTTCCTCGTTATTTTAACTGTTTCTTACACTAAGGTTTCTGGTCTTAGTCAATGGATGGAATAAGAAGGAATTTAGTTGACATTGATTCCAATGGAAAAATTGGTGACTACAATAAACAAAATTATGTAACGCCTGGAGAGGAAAATATTATGAGTATGCCGAATCAGTCATCTCGATATATGATTAACAAGGTGAACGTTAGTTGTATTCCTAAGTCATCAAATAAGAGGAAGATGGGATTTTATGCATGTTCACATGGTAGAGCATAGAGAAAGGAAAATTTATATTTATAAAGAAGGGAATAAGAATATTGAGGAATACCTAAAATGTAGGGGAAGATGTTATCAATGTGGAGAAAAGGGTCACAGAGTGACAGACTGTTATGGAGTCCAGTGTCTTATCTGCGGACAACATGGGCATTACACAACTCAATGCCCTGACCTAATAAGATACTTCTAAATCGAATAAGGACCTATTCCAAGACAATCATTGAAGAGGATGAATTGAAGGGATTAAGTATTGGAATTAAATAATAATGTTGTTGGGGTACTTTTATAGTATATTGAAATATCAGGGTATTGGTCCATTGTGGTTTTACATAAGAATAGGGTACCGGTAACCATGAAAAGTGATTCAAATATTTTGGAAAGCAGATGATATGCCTATAATGAAAGGATAAGGATAAAATAAATGTTTTGATAGTATTAATGAGCTCATGATTGATATAAGGGCTATGTGATATCATGGTTTGAGTATATAGAATTTTTTGTATTTTGGTATGTGGAAAGAGTTAGCTTTTGATAGCACTCATGTTTTCACTATGGTTCTATTGTAATTAATGTTTCGAAAGAATACATGATTAAGGTATTAAAATGTTTGGAATGTGACCAACAAGATATATCGTATGATATATGAGGGATAAATGATGGTATTCACATGCTCGGAAGATTACATTTCAAGTAATTGTTTTCTTTATACTATGAGCTTGGACAGAAGTATTTTGTATAAGCCTAAAGATTGTAATGAAATATGTTATACATAAGATAGTATTTTTTTACTATTTTATTGTCGGAATGTTATTATAATGTAGTTTTAGAAAAAGGGAAACCTGCAGGATGGGAGACAACTCGTCGCGTCGAATAAGGTTGTGGGAATCAAACCCTTAACTAAAGTGTGACAGGCCTTTATCACCTACCACTAGCCTATAGGAAGTCCTTGGTTAGTAGAAACTAGTTTTATTATATTATGCAGTATGATAGATGAAGTATAGGTCCATTTTTGGAATCATATACGATTAACCACACCATAGATGGAATTATGTATATTTGATAACTATTGTTAACCTTTTGTTTGAGACATATGGAATGACCCGTCATTCTATCACATGATCTGCTAACACCACATGAATGAAAAATTCAACTTCATTTCTTTAAGAGATGATGTGGAAATTTTTCAAAGCACAAAAAACTGTGATATTAAACCCAAATAAAGTAAGTAGTACTTCTAATTCAAATTCTTAAACTTTTGGGAAATGATCTTGAAAACCGAAAATGTTGTCCTACTGCCCTTATATTTGATGAATTATATGGTACCTTAGATCATCACAAATTTATGTATTTGCGATTGTTGGTTTTTTCATAGTCATGTTCTCTACCACTCACCATCAGAACATGATTGTTAGATTTCTTTTTCAAATCCATATTTTCACCTATGTTTTCTATTTGGATACCCAACGATTATTTAATTTGGGTAATCGTTACATTATATACTTTAGTTATTAAAGATATGTTTTGGTATTCCATTTTACGATGTGGGTTTCTATTAAATATTCTTTCGAGTAGTAAACCATTTATAACCCCGATGAATTTCGAGGTCGAAATTCATTTTAAGGGGGGTACAATGTAACACCCCAAGATTTTATAAAAAATATTCTTTTTAATTTCATTGATGTCTTGTGTTTAACGCTACACCAAAAGGAGCTTGCACTACATGCATCCATGAATTGGCTTGCATTACACACAATTGCAACCCTCCATGATAGCGTGTGTTGTACGTAATACCGAGTTTCACTAAACAACGACAGGTTATTAAAATATTATATAAACTATCTGTTATGAATAGTAATGCACACTTTTTGAAATTTTATAAATTTTATCTTTTGAAATGGAATCCATTTTTGGATTGAGAATATCAAAATTAGCCTAGGGTGAATTTTTGGTATTTTTCTGAAAACTTTCAATTTTTGATGAATAGTGAAAACACTATGTTACTATTTAAAAACCGAATTTTCATTTAAATAATTATTTATTTTTTTAAAATTTATTTTAGGTCAAAATTGATACATAATACCTATATATGTTCAATGTAATTCATTGGAGTCATTTTATAATAATTTTAGATATATAAAAATTTTATTAAATTTTTCACCGTCTTTTACCCACCTCCTATGAGAATTTAGAAATTCACATAAAACGGAATTTTACCACTTATATGAGTGGAAGTTATAAAATATTGGAGACATGGTTAATATCAAGGACTAAAATGTTGTTCAATGAGATGAAAATAATTTTTGGTGAATTGTAACTTTTAACTTTTATTTACCACGGTTAAAAGTAAGTAGGTCAATTAAGGGTAAAAATGATATTATTATTACCCAAAAACATGTCCTAATTCTATTGGATAAGTGTAATTAGACCATAAATGACCTTAGGAATAAAATATGACCATTTATGTTCACATGGATTAGATTAGGACATTTATTATTAGTTTATTTAAAGAAGGGTTAAAATAGTTAAATTCAATGTATAATAACTGAATCATTTTTAATACAGGGTTATACATCTGATAAATTTTACTATAAATATTCATTAGAAATAAAATAATATTTCATACATAATGGTATTTTATTTATAATTTTTCTACATTAAAAAATTTAATTTATCTATGACACAATGATGATGCAGTAATTATATTATTAATTAAATATTAACATAATTGATGTTATAAATACACAAATAAATGTAATTTTAGACCTTTATGAATTCCACTTATTTTTTAGGATAATATGACATGTTATAAATTATTTAATTAACTTTTTAAGAACTAATTATTATTTCATGATTTTCACAAAAATCAATTACCAAATAGTGTCAAAATAGACAAAAAATATTTTTTAAAACATATATTATACTATTAATTGTTATTATATTCCTAAAAATCTACGGTTCAGCCAAGATACATATATCATGATAGTTTTATCATTAATTGACCACTTTAGGGTCTCTTGGATGTATATGGAATGATTATTAACTATATAATATAAAAATACAATGCGACATGGTAAATGTAAATCTAATTAACTAAGAGTTAAAACTAATGATTAAGGTTAATATAATGACCCATTCCTATCTAAAATATATTGGTTGAGATTAATTTGACCCATACCCACCTTATATTCTAAATATATCAATATTGAGCTATTAAAAACCGAATATGACTTTATTATAAAATTATATTTTATGTTTTTCCAAAGGTGCCCATCTCCTCCCTTCTAAAAAGGGCACCCATTCCCTCTTCTCTTCACACGCTTTTGAGCCTTGAATCTAGGCCAAACCCTACCCATTTCTCTTCTCCTATTCCCTAGAAACATTCTGGAGATTCTGTTCTTCTCAAATGACTGACTCTACTTCTTTAAGGGAAGGTTTAATGGAGGTGCGTCGAAGAAGAGATAATCTCTTCTTCTTATTCTCTCAAGTTTTTTTTCTTCTTCTACATTATCTTCTTTATTTGTATCATTATAGATTAATAACATCACTATTAAATATATAATGATTAGTTATTATAAATATGAAACAACCTTATTTAACCTTCAATCCATCCTATGGAAAACGAAATCACCGCGCGTGTGTACGTACGAAATACCATCTCCATGTCGTGGTGTAATCTGTTTTCGACCACCACCTTACTTGGATGGGTATAATGGTGTAAATAAATAACTATATATGATTATTTTAAATTGATATTGATTCTGAAATGTTATTCATACAGTTCAATAAAATTCCACTATCATGGGAATGATATCACCGCTCGTGTGTATGTACGGACGACCGTCTCCACGACGCGATGAGATTCATTCTCGACGTTAACCATTCATGAATGACTATAGAGTATATATAATGAATAATAATGAAATATATGAAATAATAATGATACTAGATTAATGTATATATATATATATATATATTTCATCTACTTAATTCCATTCAATTCAATAAGGAATCGAAAATAGTGTTCATGCGTACGTATGACCTACTGTCTCCATAAACGGTGTATTTCATTCCATTTATTGATCTATCATATATATATATGTGTATATGATGAATATATATTATATATAAATCATGTTTTACATTTGAAATTATGTAAATCTGGATATAAGTAATAATATCAAGAACAACAAGTCGAAACACGTTCAATAAATGAAACAATTTTACCCAAATCGCTTCTTTTACATCGAATTTACAAAAGAACAGGTAATATAAAGTCATAAGTAAACCATATATGATATCAAAACAAGGAATATGATTCGGTAATAAGTCATCGACATTATTTAAATCATTATAAACGATCTTAAGATACATACTAAGCATATCAGTCCTAAGGTAAGGGGTAACTATTCAAATATCACTTTTAATTTTACCGCATTTTATGATAGGAATCATACTTTTTTTACCACACGTGGATGTTTTTTACTTTTCCGAAAAAAGTAAGAGAAGCATGTTATTTGTTAACATATACGACATGAATAGATTTTTACGGTTTTATAACCTCTTATTTTCATAAAGATTACACTACAAGATTTCATTGTTATTTTCAATAAAATCCTTTTCTTTTAAAATAACCTGGAATTTTGTGAAAAGAAAATGATTTTGAAAAATAAAGGATATTTTCCTCAAGAATTAATTTCAAGGGTTTTATCAAAACCATTTTCCATATGAGATGGAATTCTATCATATTTGCATGTTTCAAGTATAATTTCTATATGATTTACATGGTTTCACTTTTCTTATAATGAAATTATATCCATTTTGTTTTGTATAAATTATTTTATTATGGGATGATGTTTATGAAAACCATTTTATACTTTGGGTAATGATGAATGAATTATGTTCATATTGTTGCACAAGTAAGAATGATTTCATTATGAGACGGGTGAGACCTATATCTCCCTCCAATGCATTGGGTAAAGATTTATATCTCACGAGATAGACATGGCTGGAACGGTATGTTAAACGGGTTCTATGATACAAGACTGGAACGAGGAGTGAACTCAATTCAGAAAGGGACTTTATCCACTAAGATGGTCTTGGAAGAAATGCCTTGACTACTATCGAAATAATAACAAGTGAGGAATGGTTTCCACAATTACATGATTTATTCCCTTGCTATTTTATTAATATTGATGTTCCATTATGATACATGCCTTACGTACTTCCAAGATTTATGTCATTTCTCAAGATTTTGATGTTTAAACATTATGTTCATGTTTTTAAGTAAAAATGTATATGGTTAGTTTTATTTTCTCCATGATTAACCTTACTGAGCATTTGAGCTCACCCTTTATATGTTTTAATTTCCCTAGGATTTCATGAATGGATTTAGGTAAGAAAACCAAAAGTGGAAGATCTTTATTGGACATGTTGAAGATCTTTCACCATGATTAGGAGATTACATTCCGAGTTTCCAAAGACACTAAACTATTACCGTCCATTGGTGTCTGTTTTTGTTATTTATTAAGTATTCCTCAAAAGTAATGTAATGTCAATTTACGTCAGGCTTTGTGTCTCTACAGTTAAAATAAAATATAGATTTATTAAATTAAAAAGTAACAGAAAGTTTTTACTTGTTATTGTCATTTTTTATTTGTATGGTTGTGTTAAAAATAATTTTGTGGTGATTAAATTTTGTGTTGCATCGATATATAGATGTATATGTATATTAGATTGAAAAATACAAGAGGGGTGAATAGTAGGTTTAAAAAAACATTATTTAAACACTTCAAAAATTAGTTTAAAAGATCTTAAACTAATACAAATTATAATAGATACAATTAACAACAATGTTTTTGGATATAATGGAATGAAACGATGTAATACTATAAGAAAGGTAAATCAATTGTATTCAAAATGAATACAATAATCAGAGTAACGCAATAGTGAAAGATTCTACAATTAAGTGTATAGAATCAATCGATTCTATATTTAATAGTATAATTGTAGTTGAAATAATTACAAAAGAACAGGAAATGATGAAAGGAAACATTACAATTACCTTTCTAAAACAAACATGAGTAGAAATGTAAAAGTATTACAATTATTTTATCCTAAAGAGTAGGGGTATCCTTTCACCTCGGATAAGAGGTTTGTCTTACCACCACCTTGGTAAGCCCTCGATACGATTACTTGTACATCTATCTTTCTATCCCTACAAGCCCTCGATACGATGAACGGTACGTCTGTCTTGCTATCCCTGTAAGGTCTCGATATCATGATCGGTATGCCGGTCTTGTAATCCCTACAATACCTTGATACGATGATCAGTACCATCGTCTGCCTATCCTCAGTTTCCCTTGATCGTTATCACCTGATCCGTCACACAAAGCAGATCAATGCACTTAATAAAATATAGAAAAAAAACTAAGAATGATTTGTTCACATTTTTAAATCTCATGGCTTCTGCACGAACCAATATTGATGTCACAAAGTCGCTCTATAGAACGTGATAGTAGCAAAGATTGATCAAAGTCTCTCAGTTTTAGAGATATATGATTCAGCTTTAAATGACCTCCTATTTATAGGCCTCTGGTTCCAACATTCATATTTCCCCCAATGGTTATATTTTTCCAGAAAACTCAGAGGGACTTGGACACCTGGCATTATAATGGTCAAATTGAAATAGAAAACACAACATAGTTTCGATTAGTTTATAACTCATTCCATGACATCATTTTGGTTAAAACAAAAGATGTATGGAGATGAGAAACAAGATTATGATTAATATGGTTAGTACGATTTGACATAATTAGTAGGATTGACAGAGTCAGTACGATTTACAGAGTCAGTACGATTAACATAGTTTGTATGAATGACAGAGTCAGTAAGATTCATAGAGTCAGTACGATTAACAGAGTTAGTATGATTAACATGATCAGTACAATTGATAGTTTCAATACGATTAACATGGTCATTATGACAAACATACTCAGTACGATAATCATATTTAGTACGATAAACACATTAAATACAATAAACATGGTCAGAATAATTTTGTGATTTCCAAAACTAGCCATAAAAGTCAAAAGAGAACTTTTTACTCAACAATATCCCCATTTTTGAAAAGCACAGAACACAAAGTAGAAATAATAAAGAAATACTTATCTCCCCCTGACTTAATGGAAACTATTCTATATAGAATTTGAATAAAACTAACTCCCCCTTAGGTATGTACTTTCTTAAGTTTTGTATAAGTAGATTTTCATTGATTTAGAAGTAATTGATCAAAACATTCTACCCTTATAAAACAATATAACCATTTATGGTTTACAAAATGAATGGGGAAATATTTTCCAGAAAAAGTTAGAGAAAATAAATGCAATGAAATGAGAAAGATAACATAAATCTCATTGAGATTTTAATAGTCTGAATAATTCTAAAAACGAAAAAAGATACAACACATATTTTTTTTCTCATTCCTTTTCTTTCTTGATCAACTCATGAAGAATGACTTTCATATTTTTTATTTCCTTCTTATCTATAGATATAAAATCACCATTGGATCTGAGAAGCTCTTGTTGATCACCAAAAATCTGATCCCGATTCTTGATAGTCTCTTCATGTACATTGAATACTTATTCAAGAGTATCAATTCTGTCTTGAAAATTTTTATTGTATTTAGATAGCACAGAATTTTTAATCATCAACATAACTATTTCATATTTGAAATATGAAACCATCAAAAACTCTAACAGATAAGCATTCATTCTCTATTTTAGCTCTTTTATTGAAGGGATATCGGCTCCATGAGTATTTCACAATGGATTCATCCTATCGACAGTTTCTTTGTCAATCTTATTGAAAGAAATAACAATATCATTAGAAAAACTCATTAAGTATTAAATTGATATTTCATGATCATTCACTGAGCTCTCTATTTTGTATGACCACTTAGTCTTTCTGTTGCAAGACTTCTTGTGAGCTGACAAACATTCATATAGAACTTTTAAATCATCTTCAGTTGACAATACTCACTTCCTTAGTTCTCATACGAAACCAATCATCTTTCATTGATTATCAGTGATGAAATCAATTTTCCCTTCAAGTATATAGAAATAAGGAATGGTCTACTCAATCCTCATCAAAACATTAACAATGTAATCACTCTTCTTGAGAGAAATTTTGTGTTCTGAATCAATATCCTCATCATACAAATCCAGTTCATTTGATCTGCTTGAGTCTTCAACTGGCTGTTTTCCTTCTGATTGTTCCTTTTCCATTCTTTCTTATTCCACATTATCATAGACAAAAATTAATTTTTCTATATGAGATGATTGGGAACCTTTATTTTCCTAAGAAGGAGTTCTATCTACAGTTTCAAAAGATTAATCTTGAGCTTGATCAGTAGGAGGAGTTTTTTGAATTCCTTCACTTTTCTTCTGAAAATATTCCTCTCTACTTTTCTTTTAACTTTGAAAGAATTCCCAAATAAAATCTCTTTCTTCTTCTTCAACCTCCTTTATTTATTCCAAAAATTGTTTTCCTTTATCTTTAGCTAGAAGAATCTGTACGATATGTTCTTGATAAAATTCTTCTGTTAGATGAGAACTGGCCTCCTCAACTATCTTCATAACCTTTGAAACATCCAAAACATGAGCTTTACTTTTCAAAAGTGTCTTCTTTTTCATTTTAGCCTGAAGAGTATCATCTACCCTTATCCTCACAGAAAAAGCTTCAGCTGTATCAAGAGAAAACATAGTATCTCCTTATTTCCTTTGTTCTCTATTATTCCTCCACTTGGCCACAACCTCCTTTCTATATTTAGGTTTCTTCTCTGGCATAGAACTGTTTTTCTGATTTGACTTTTGAGAAACAACAACATTTGGATTTTCTATGATCAGCATGGATTCTGATTGAATTAGTACCGATTGATTTTTGTGTCGATTTAGCTTCTGCATATTTAACAAAAAGCATTGAATTCTGAAAAAAACAAACATTCAACTTCTTCAACGTAGTCTTACTTATCCAAGATGGCTTTAGATCCTCCAATTTCCCTTTTAAAGGAATATTAAAAAACATCATTCTTTCAATAATGATCTTTGTAAGGATGGATGGATACATGATCAAATTGGACATTATTGCTTTGGATATGAAATGTTTGATTATTTCAAAAATGTAACCCATGAGATTTACCTTTAGCATGTTGAAAAGACAGTTTAGCATGAATATATCAGAAACATTCAGAGTTTCTCTATCCCATTTCCCTGGGATAAGAAAACCTTTAATCCAATGTGCCATGAATCTCTTATCTGGAGATAGATGAGCCACTTTCCACATCACTTCATTTATAAGAAACATTGGTTATAAAAAAAATTTCTTTATTAAACATACCAACTTTCTCTGGTATTTTATGAGATGGAAAAAAAGAATCACCTTCTGTTGAGACATTTAGAAAATGGGCTACTTGTTTCACAGTCATTGAAATTTTTCTATCGTACAAAACAATGTTGATTATCATATTTTTGTCAAAAGATATAGTTTTGTAGAATTGAATAACTTCTTCCATATGAACCAGATCATGAGATACATGTTTTTCAACACACAAATGTTCCCAGACTTGAAACAAAATAATCATTCTGATTGTTGAATCATATGTGTCAAATAAGTCCTGAGAAACAAACCTTTCTATGAGGAAGTCTTTATCTGAAAACGTTTTTGAAGACATTTTGGTACGATTGTTGGCTGAGGACTGAGACATATAGAAGCGGGTGATGGAAGATCATATAGAGCCTTAAAAGCAAAGGGGAAGAGATTCGCCATGAAATATGAAATACCAGTGTGGGTTTTGGAAGGGGGATATTTATAATCACAAAAAGGAATACCATTGATCTTTTACGTTTGAGACTAGAAGAAAAAAAATCAACAGACGTAATTAAAAAAGTTTTTTTAATGATAAACAATTACATAAAACAACACAAAGGAAAGAATGAATGTATTAGTTAGAGATTCTAATGAAATTGTTGGTTTAACAATATTAACATAGTATAATAGATTAGAAAAAAAATATAAGTTTGAGGAAAAAAATATGATCGATTGTGAAACCGATGATGAAAAAAATCATTACAATAGATCGTCAGGCCAATGGAATATAATGTCATTTCCATAGGTTGTCAAGTCGATTAAAATTTTTTTTTACGATCGGTTGATGTGGTGATAGAAAACAAATTTTTTACCATAGGATGATGTGCCAATGGAAAACAATGTTATTACCATAGGTTGACGTGCCAATGGAAAACAATTTTGTTACTATAGGTTGATGTGCTGATGGGCAGAAAATTAGTACGATAACCAGGCAGAAAAGATAAAAATAAAAGGTAAAAACTAAAACTAAACTTTTAATATGATAATCAGAAAGGTCAAAAAACAAACTAGGAGAATAAACAGGAATAAATATAACATTAAGTAAAATGTCCTCCCCCTTTTTAATAGAATTTTCATAATGTAAGGAGAAGTGTAAAACATGAAGTAGATATGAATTATTACTTTAATGTAAATATTCCTTACTTCTATTTTATGAACTCAAATTTATCATAATGTAATGGTTTTGTAAATATGTCAGCAAGTTGTTCTTGTGTTCCAATGAATTGTGAAATAATATCTACTTTTTGAGTGTGATCACAAAGATAGTGATTCCTAGTATCTGTGTGTTTTGCACGAGAGTGATGTGATGGGTTTTTAATGAGAGCTATGGAACTAGTATTACCACATAAAATTTGTGTTTTGAAATAAAACAATCCATTATCAGTGAGTGTGCGTTGCATCCACAACACTTGAGCACAACAGCTTCCAGCTGCTACATATTCAACTTTAGCAGTGGAAAGTTCTACTGAGTGTTGTTTATTTCATGTCCAAGAAACCAATGAATATCTTATGAAATGACATGTTCCAGATGTACTCTTTCAATCAACTCTAAAACCACTAAATTCAGTATCTGAATAACTTTTTAAACCAAACCATTTCCGGAAGAATAAAAATCACCTAAATCTAGAGTTCTTTTTAAATACCAAATGATTGTTTTTATGGATTTAAAATGAGAGTCTTTTGTATAGGATTGTTATCTTCCAAATAATCATATAGAAAACATTGCATTTGGTTTACTAGCTACAAAGTATAATAAAATTCCTATCATACCTCTAAAAATTGTTTCATTTTATGTTTTCCCAGTTTCATCAAGATCATTTTTATTTGAGGTACCAGTAGGAGTGATAATAATTTTAGTATTTTCGTATCCATACTTTTTGATTAAATATTTAATATACTTATGTTGAGATATATATATGTTCCTTTTGGTTTTTGAGTAATTTGAAAACCTAAAAATAATGTTAACTCACCCATCATACTCATTTCAAACTCAGATTTCATTAAATATGAAAAAGAACCAGTTAAGGATTGCTGGGTTGATCCAAATATAATGCCATAAACATAAATTTGAACAATCAAAACTTTTTTATTTTCCATTTTTATAAAAAGGTTTGGATCCACTGTACCTTTTGCATAATTGTTTTGTAAAATAAATCATGTAAGTATATCATACCATGCTCTAGGGGCTTTTATAAGGCCATATAAGGCTTTGGTAAGTTTAAAAACATGATCAGGATATTTTATTTCAAGAAAACCAAGGGTTTGTTCAACAAAAACATCTTCTTGAACAAAACCATTTAGAAAAGCACATTTAACATCCATTTGAAATAATTTGAAATTAAAGTATGCTGCAAAGGCTAATAGAATACGAATAGATTCAAGTCTAGCTACCGGAGCATATGTTTCTTTATAGTATATTCCCTCTTGTTGATTATATCCCTTAGAAAAAATACTTCCTTTATTTCATTAAATGATTCCATTTTCATCACATTTATTTCTGAAAACCCAATTTACACCAATTATAGTTTTTTCTTTAGGTATTTCAACTAATTTCTAGACTTTATTCCATTCAAATTCTTTTTGTTCATCTTCTATTCCTTTAATACATTATTCATCACCTAAGGCCTCACTTGGACTTTTATGTTCGAATTGAGAAAAAAAGCCACGATGTTCTATTTTGTTTCTCAATGAATTTTTGGTCCTTACAGGTTGATTTTATACAACAATGATGTTTTCAATGGGATGATTCCTAAGAAGAAATTGATTAGGGGTTTGTAAAACCTGTTCATCAACGTATGGTATAAAATATTTTGGATTAAAAGTTTCAGAATGACTTTCTTGAATATTTTCCTTGTCAGAAGGATCTTTTAATAAAGGTTGTTAATTTTTTTGAAAAAACATCTGTAGATTTAGGTTGGGGTTATTTAAAAACTAATGGATTAATTTCATCAAATATAACATATAATGTTTCTTCAACAGTACAAGTGTTTTTATTGAAAACTCTATATGACTTAGATGATGTAGAATAGCCTAGAAATATTCCTTCATCGGATTATTGTGAGAATTTGTGTAGATTCACATTAGTATTCAGAATATATACATTGCATCCAAAAACATTGAAGTATGAAATTTTAGGTTTTCGGCTAGTCCACAATTCATAAGGTGATTTATTTGGAAATTTTTTGGTTAAAACACAATTTATAGTATAAAAATCAGTACTAATAGCTTCAGCCCAAAAGTTCTTATTAGTTGAGTATTCACTCAACATAGTTCTTTAAATTTACTGAAGAATACAATTTCTTCACTCAACAACAACATTTTTTTGAGGAGTTCCTAGACTCGAGAAATTGTGAGTAATACCGTTCTTACTACAAAAAATTTCAAAATATGAGTTTTGAACTTCACCACCATGATCACTATATATAGTCATCAATGGTAGGTTTTTCTCATTTTTAACATGGGCTCTGAAAACATTTAAATAGAAAAAAGCATCTGATTTATTTGTTACAAAATAGTCCCATTTAAAACTAGTAAATTCATCAACTAAAACAAATACATAGTATTTTCCTCCAATGCTTATAGTTTTCGAAGGACCAAAAAGATCAATGTGAACTAGATGTAATGCATTAGAAGTTGAAACATCTTTAATTGATTTAATTCTAGTTTTATTTTACTTTCCAAATTGACAAGGATCGCAGACCTTTGAAGAATCGTATCTACGATTTGGTAGACCCTTTACAAGTCTTTTGATAGAATGTTTAAAAAGGTTTCTTAGGTTGCAGTGTCCTAGTCTTTTATACCATAGCCATGATTGGTCTTCTATTGAACATAAGAAAGGTAAATATTGTCTCCAAAGGACTTCTAAGATAATAGTGTATACATTCTCTTGCCTATGGGCTGATAGAAAGAATTCATCCTTGGAATTTTGAACTAAGCATTTATAATTTCTAAAATTCACAACGTATCTTTCATCAAATAATTGTCTTAAGCTTATGAGATTGTGCTTAAGATCTTTGTCAAACAAAACATTTGAAATAAGAACTTTTCCAATGAAAATAATATTACATTTTCCATCAATCATTCCCTAATCATTATCTATGAATGTAACCATTCCAACATTTGTTTCGATAATCTTTTCAAAGAAATATTTGTTTCTAGTCTTCTGATGAGAACGACCACTATCCATGTACAAAATACTCTTGTTGGTACATGTCTTGTTTTCCTAAAAAAGAAACAATTAGTTTTTTAGAATCTAAACTGGTTTGGATCCAGAAGGGTTAGATAAAATAATTTTTGGAATCCACATTTGTTTTGCAGAATGAGCATTATGAAAACCTAATAACTGAATTCGATTAAGAGAGAAATCTCATTTCCAGTGTTCACCAAATTGACACTTTGTACAAAAAGCGTTACTTTTATGAACAAAATAGTTATTAATAAAAAAAAATTTAGAAAGAGTATAACCAAAACCATAATGATTTCTTAAAAGTAGAATTTCAGAATACATTGAATCAATGTTTTCCATGCCAAATGTAATGTTTGACAAACATTTCTTCAAGGAAAAAATTTCTGACATTAGTTTTAAAACTATGTTTTTATCCTCCAAAGCAGTTTATTTTGAGCTACAGTTATTATCTAAAACAGTTTTCTTAGAAATTCCAGTTTCATGATCCTTAGAATGTTTATCCTTATCAGTTTTGACATTCTCAAGGGTTTTAAAAATACATTCAAAATCATAATATTTCCTATCAAGATCATTAGAAAGATCTAATTCTTCTTTGGTAACAATTTAAATTATAGAATTTTCGTTATCAAGATTTTTCTTGAGTTTAGAATTTTCATTCTTGAGATGTTTAGAAAACCTAGACACTTATTCAAAAGAAGGTAATATATTATCTTCTGATGACAATGACTCATCAGTTTATGATTCATAATATGTATTATTAGTATAATTTTCATTCAAGGAAACATTTGTAATAGATTCAGCATTGTGCACCTTATCCATGAGACAATGATCTTCAATTGGTAATTTGGCTATTAGTCCGATATTCCTTTGTCCAGAGGATTCATATTCTGAAGAATTGTCTAATGAATCTCTACCACTAGCACAACAAGTATCATTTTCTTCTAGAAATTAATTTTCTTGGTCTTGTAATAATTTTTCTTATTTCTTTCATAATGTTTTACTTTTCTATCTTTTCTCTTCAGTAAAGGAATATCAGGTCTTATATGAACTACTTTCTTACATTATTAACAACTAACCTCTTAATCCTTCTTATCCTATCTATCTTTCTTTTTGAATCTGTATTGATGATCTTTCTTTCCCATAATCTTGTTCATCCATCGATCAGGATTGGCTAACTCATTATCTGAATAATTATAATCACTTGATTCTGACATAACAACTTTCTTATCTTTGGATCTTGTTATCCTTTGAGGTGTTTTGGCTTTTGATGTAGTAGTAAAAGCTACACTTCCATTTCCATTTTTCTTTTTATCAAAATCAACATCTATCTTCATTATGGTCTCGTTCAGTAGAAGATTAACAAAGAGTTCATCAAGAGTAATCTGAGAAACATTTCTATTTACATCAATAACTATCCTTTTTTACTCCCATTTATTTGGCATTATATCAATAATTTTTTCAATCAGAGATTCATCATAAAGACCTTTTCCTCTCATAGATTGTAAACTGTTGACAATTTTCATGAATCTTTGATGCACTTTACATACTTGTTCCCCATACGGAAAAAATAAATCCATGATATTCTTCATGATGCATTACTCTTCTTGTTTCTATGACCTTACATGTACCAAAATGTGTGACATCCAATTTTTTACAAATACAGTTGGCTGCTTCAATAGAAGACATCTGGATGTATGTATTCCTGGTCTTAGAAAATAGAAAATTATTACGTACCATGAAATTCAGTTGATACTCTTGCTTATCTTGATTAGTAAAAGTACTGACTTCATTGTGATGAATTTTCTAACCTCTAGTAAGCATAATAAAATTTTCTACTCTAGTATTGATTACGAATGTCTTCATTCGATCTCTCCAGTACTCATTATCATTCTAATCAATTATAGGTGGTCTAGTCGGATTTAGATTTTCAATTGATCCAATATTCATCCCAGTCATCAAATAAAACAAAATCTTTTCCACTCAATACTTTAGTGTAGTAAATAGTTGAAAAAGAAATTTAAAAAAAAGATCTAGTAAAACAAATCTGTGGAAACATCCTCTAATAAATATTTTGTATCGATATATTGCTATATATGTATATTAGATGGAACAATACAAGAGGACGTGAATTTTTGGTATGAAAAAAAATTGTTTAAACACTTAAGAGATTAGTTTTAAAGATCTTAAACTAATAAAATTTACAACAGATACAATTAACCACAATTGTTTTGGATATAAAGGAATGATACGGTGTAATACTATAAGAAAGTTAAATCAACTGTATTCAAAATGAATACATTAATAAAAGCAATACAATAGTTAAATATTATACCATAAAGCATATAGAAACAATTGATACTATATATAACAGTATAATTGTAATTGAAATTATTACAAAAGAATATGAAATAAAGAAAGGAAACAATACAGTTCCCTTTCTAAAACAAACAACATAAAAAATATAAAAGTATTACAATTCTTTTATCCTAATGAGTAGGGTTATCCTTTCACCTAGGATAAGAGGTCTATCTTACCACCACCTTGGTAAGCCCTCAATATGATGATTGGTACTTCTGTCTTGATATCCTCGCAATCCCTCGATATTATGATCGGTACGTCTATCTTGCTATCCCTGCAATCCCTCGATACGATGATCGGTGTGTTTGTCTTGATATCCCCGCAAACCCTCGATACGATGATCGATACCACTGTCTGCCTATCCTCAACAACCCTCGATCGTTATCACCTGACCAGTCAAACAAATCAGATCATATCACATAATGAAATACAATAAAAAACATTGAATGAGTCGTTCAAATTTTGTAATCTCAAGGAATTCACATGATGACAGAGTGAAGTCATAGCGTCTCACTCTATAACGTGATAGTAGAAAATAATGATCAAAGTAGATTAGTTTTAGAGATATATGGATCAACATCAAATGGCGTCCTATTTATAGGTTTTGGTTTCAATGGTCATATTTCCTCTAGCAGTCGTATTTCTCTAGAAAACATAGAGGGTCTTGGACACCTGACATTATAACGGACATATTTAAATAGAAAACATTTCATCGTTTTGATTAGTATATAACTAATTCCATGACATCATTTTGGTTAAAACAAAAGATATAAGAACATGATAAACACGAGTACGATAAATATGGTTATTAAAATTTGAAAAAATTAGTACAATTGACAGATTCAGTACAATTGACAGTGTCAATACTATTAACAGATTCAATAAGATTGACAGAGTCATTAAGATTCATAGAGTCTGTATGATTAACAGAGTTGGTATGTTTAACCTGGTCAGTATGATTGACAAAGTCAGTAAAATTAATATGGACAACACGATAAACATACTCAGTACGATAATAACAGTATGTGGGATAAACATAGTAAATACGATAACCATGGTCAGAATAGATTTTTGATATCCAAAACTAGGTATAAAAGTCAAAAGAGAACTTTTGACTCAACTTTTTGAATATCCTAATGTATTATGATTATTACATGTTTTGTTAATGAGTAAAATGACCATAAACATGTTCTGAGTGATGATGAAGAGCCCAATAAGAATGAAAAAATTGAACATCTGAGATAATAATTGCAATTCTAGTTGATCAATATGTATATAAGACACAAATAATTAGAAATGTTGATGTTGACCCATTAATATATAGTAAATGAAGATAAATAATGTGAGGGGTTCAAAATTTATAAGTATGGAAAATGATTATATTCCTATTACAAACAATTTTTTTCTTATCTTATACATATAATGATTATATAACAGATCATAATGAGTATCAATTACATGGGATAATAAAATGTATGATTTTAATCAACAAAATCTTACATATAAACTTGTGGATCTCACTTTTTAATCCATAAGCGATTAAAATTAATGAAGAGTAATGTTTGTATGAAAGATTGATAATGCATAATTGGTTTTAAATCATATTAGTTATTTATTAAATTAATTATATCAACTCAATAGTGGACTGATGTGGTTTTAATTTGATGATGAAAGTATTGAGATAGTAATGTTTTATGAAAATATTTATGGACAGTATTTATATCTGACCAGATACATAGAGAAATATGATTGAGGGGTATTATAATGTTTGATAAAATTCTAATTTCGTTTATGTTTTATATGGTGATTAGATTTATTATAGAATCCATCAAATTTTTTTAATATGTTTTAAGATTGATGATGAACTTGGAAACTATATGAAGAAGACTGAAAAGTTAAAAATGTAGTGATACATAATATTCAACTTAATTATCCCTATAATTATCTAATAATAACAGAAATTCTGGACATTGGATATGTTTTTTGGTACATTGTGATGTATAAGTGTAATTTTATTAATTTTTATGTTTGTTCACATTTCATTGTATCATACATAAGATCATTTCAATGGTGCATACTATTAATATGGAAAATGGAATATCAATATTATGATACATAAATTATACACACTAGATAAGGGAAAAAATACTAATATATATAGATAATATTAATATATTTATAAGTCACTAGGAAATAGATTTTGAAAAATAGTATAACTATTTTTTGTAATCTAATTGTTAAATAGTTTATATGTAAGATTCATTGGAATAGAGAATTTGGAAATGTATAAATCAATGATACGATATAAATAGTTAAATATAGAGATTCATAAGAGTTTAATACATAACTTTGAATATGGTATTTTTAAATTGAAATATTATGAAAGATTATTAAATTTTATAATCTTATGTTGGACATCGAGATAAAAAATAACGATGCATTAAATATCCTTGATTCAACTAATTATTACAGCATATGTGAAATAAAATCAGAATGTTAATCCATGATGAGGGTGTCCATATCATGATGATAAGTATCGTATTGATAAGGTTTCATTATGTTATTATAAGGATATAGATAATGGAGAAGTTCATTTTTTTGTTATTTTTAGAGAAGAATAATGTTGCGTTTATTGGTTGATTAAATGAGGATATATTCAATAGGGATTCAATGATACGAAATTCATAAATTATTTCTTGATGATACTGTTGAAAATAAAAAGGACGAGATCATACTTTCGTGATTGAAGGTGTTATCCCGATTAAAATATCAATTAAATATTTAAAGGATTTATAGTAAATAGGTGGGATGATAAATCGAGTTGAAATATAAATTATTTGAGACAAACTAATACATTATTATTTGATAGAAATTTCTATATATAAAAGTGAGAAAATGCAATTATAATCTATAATGTATATTTTTTACATCGTTGTTAGAAGATAAATAGGTCTATATGAAGGAAGAAGAATTAGAACCTTGTGTTTTGTCCTGCACAATGATACTCTGATGACATAGAATATACTAAAAAGGGAAAAAAAGAATATTTGAGAGAGATGGACTAAGATGAGGAAATTAATTATTGAATATAATAAAAGGATCAAAGATGATTTATTTGTGTAAGACCTCAAAAACATATCCTAAATATGTTATAGAATATTGGTTACATGAAGATACTGACATGCATGTGATTGTAGAAGATTATCTAGTGGATACCAAAGAGACTGATTAAGTATGAAGAACTTATTATGGTGATGTAGTCAATTATTGAGAAAAATATTTTTTTTGAGGAGTTCATTGAATATGACCATTTAATAAGAAAGGGAAACAATATATCCCAATCCAAAAATTTTGGAGAGATTGTATCCTGAACGGGTTTAATATAAATAAAATTATTGGATATAGTGACAATTCTAGGGATGTGAATTTCTAAACTAATGTAAGTATTCTTCTAAACTAAAAAAGAAATTTTTATGTATTAATTAATGTATTTTTCCTTGATATCTATTTCAATAAATTTTAATGATATTAAATATATTTTTCTCGACACAAACCTACCACATAAAATATTTGATTCCTATTGTGGGGTTGAACCCTGTTGAAATATTTTGTGATGATCTCTTCCGTATTTAATACATTACATGTTATTTTTTAGGTTTTGTAATAATAGATATATCTATAAATATTAAATAATATAATTTATTTAATATTAGTAAGGAATAAATATATCTGAAAATGGGCTACAATTATTCCAACCCCTCTTAGTTGACTAAATGAATAACATGTTAATTCAACTGCTATCAAAGTTAATCAATGTTTCCTACATTTGGATAAATTATATATCACTGTATTTTTTGATAGATACATATCAAATATATATTTGAATATTGTTTATAATTACATGGAATAGAAAATAATTTTCCCTTCCCTTGTAATTCTAATAGTGATGTTTTATCCAAATCACAAAAGAATAGGCTGAAGAAAAAGGAAATTATTTAAGGGAAAAATTAAATGTTGAAGAAGAGTAAACCAAAAATTAAATGTATTAAAAGTTTCAGTTAATATACTAAATATTTTTAGAATCATCCTATTCAATATTTATGATTAGAATGTAAGGTAGACAAATTTTTTGAATATGTCGAATACATCTAATTTCATGATTGGGATTAATTAATGAATGATTAGGTTAATAATTTATCAAAAATATTTTAATTTATTATAGAATAATACTATAACAAAACAAAACATATAAATGATTTAATATCTACAAAAAATTTCTGAATCATTTCAAGATTACAAAGGTCTCATAATAAATGCTAGAACCAACGAATAAATTATTTTTCTAATTAATGATAAATATCCTATGAATACAAAATAATTGAAAAAAATAATTTATAATATATTTAATTATAGACAAATCAATTAATTGTATATAATTTAATTGAATGTATTTACTGGTTTCAATGATTGTTGGTTGTAAATCAAGGATACAATGGTAAATAATGTTTCTAGTTATATAAAATAATAATGTTAGAGGCATATGGACTATTTTGATAATATGGAGAACGAATGGGAAGAAAATTTAAGATCATTTGAGGAGGATGGAAATATTATAAAAATAAAGTAAATAGAACTAGATTTCAAATTTTTGAAATCTATAGTTGCCATGTGATGAGACATCCTAAAATTATAGTAAAATAAATCCTCAATTAAATGTTTTATGGGATTATTTATTCTAAATAGACATAGATTAGTGAACAATATTTTTAATATCTTCAAATGATATATCCATTAAAAGGATAATAAAATAATTATATAACATCCCTATATTATATTTTACAATAATTACATCATTTTATAGATAAAAAACATAATATCATTACCAAAATAGGATCCAAATGTTTTGTTTCATGAGAAAAGTAAGACCATACATAAATATTTCATAATAAAACAAAAAATTATTTTATTATTTCTTCTCAAGATTCTTAGTGGCCCTTATGATCTCCATTGAAAAATGTTATCATATGAGGATACACATCAATGAATGGAGTGATATAAAATACATGTATGAGGATAGAGAAAGATATAAATAAATACAACATGGGGGGAGAATAATCATAACCATAATAATATATCCATGAGATCATCAACATAATCATGAGACAATGCTTTAGATAAATCTATTAATTTTGGAAATAAATAAAATAATCATTATATATTATTGATCAAATACCATGCATATTTTTGAAAAACTATAACACCATGTTCATGAATATAATAAGTGACAAAATATAACATCATCACTGTGAAAAACATTATCATTAAGTTAGTGAATATATCAAATTATCTCATAATACACATCACATTACCCGATGTATTGGATAAATATATAATCCTGGGCACACCCATCACATCATATCATTTACATAATCATGACCACCACATAGATACTATATCTATATTAGAGATAAAATAACCCATGTAAAGAAATGGGTTTTATTTCATAAGAATACATTAATGAACAATCATTGGTTCTCCAGAATGAGTATAACATATTGGTATATGAATCGTCAATATATTTTTTAGAAGAATAATTCTAAAGAGAACAGAAAGTTATTTTTTAAATATGAATTATTATTGTGAAATTATTTTATTTTTCGTAGAACAAAATTTGAAACATTTATTTCCCATAATTGAAAAGGTATGTAAAAGGAAATAATATTTTAGTAGTATTAAATGAACATCCATACTAAAAGTTTGTATGAAAAAGGAATAATCCAAATAAAGGAAATAGGGTTTGAGAATCCTCTTATCTTTTTTCTAAATGATTTATTCATATTAATATCATTGATAATAAAATTAGATTACTTAATTACAAGATCCAGACCTATAATACATTTTTTAATTTATTATAGATTTTTATGTAATGTTATGGCCATTATGATGAACTATAGAGTTTAATATCATCATTTGGGGGTGTTCTTTTTCTTGGCTCCCACGATCTGGTCAGATGTATTCATGAATGAAAGGTCTTGTAGAATGAGAAAAAATTAATATAATTTAAATTATATTTTATTAATAGGTATCCATAGTTCATAATGGTATTATATATTATCTTTTTCTCTATACGAGGAAAATTAATTAGATAAAACGCTAATGATAATTGTTTAGATTAATTTTGCGGTTTTCGGATATTCATGAACTAGTTTTGTATTATTATTTAGTAATGTCTATATATGTTTGTTCCTGGGCATATAAAAGTATATAAAATAAATTTTATAATATATATTAACCATTATAATTTTTTTATTACCATACTTTTATGTTGTAATGAAAAGTGAAAACTTATTGTCAATAATGTTAATAAATAATCACCTCATAGATGATGTTCTCACTTTTAGAGTAAAATAGAGAGGATAATAGGTTTAATGATGGATTATAAAATTAACATAATAAAATTATAGTACAAAACTGAGAGTGGACTTATCATTCCACTTTAATAAGGGGTGGTGAAGATTGAATAATAAAAAATTAAATTGAAAATAAATTTAAAAAGATAAGAAGAGGATGTTAGATCTTCGAATTTTTTGAGACCTCTTTATGGAAATTTTAATTAGTGTACTATTGACAAAAAATGATATCAGACATGGTGGAAATAACGGGAAAGAGTATTGGGAGTATCTTGAACAATATTAATGGATTTTTTGTTATGGATATAAGAGGAAGTTAGGGGTGGTATATATATTGGAGGAGAGATGTGTTTTTTTGATTATTTAAATCATTTGAAATTTTATTGGTCTTATTAATTTCAATAGTGTGAATTATTTTAAATATGTAAAATAAATATATCATGTGTGTTCCAATAAATTATACATAAATAATCAATACATCTCCCATGATTCAATAATTCTTCTATTTATCTTATACCATAAATTATAGTAATTCACTATTCCACAAAAATACACCTATTTTAGATAAATATGAAAAATTCACCATAACTATTTGTCATCCAAAAAAAATAAAATATTTAATCTATTTTTTAAAAATAATTTTTATAATATTCGAAATTTAAATTTTATTGAAAATCTTCATTTATAAGAAAAATTCCAATTTTAAAATTGTTATTAATTTTATAGCTCATTGAAAAATTAATAAAGGTCTCATAAAATTATCTTCTAATATTAAAACTAAATAATACTAAATTATTGTTAAATTTTTCAGAAATAATGTCAAGACCCATCCTCGGGGTTCATGCTGTGAGTACCCCTAGCCCGCCTTCTGTAGGCCAGGGGCTGGCGACTAGCACCAAAGGCGTAAATCCTGTTAAAAGGTAAGACATTGTCTTTATGAAATGTAAACACACACACACACACAACCAGACTACAAGCGGAAGCAAACACTAAACATGATGTATAACAAGTGTTATGAAAGTATAAGGGGCCGGAATACAAGCCCAACAGTAAAGGTACAACTACAACTGGAAGTAAAGTACAACTCAAAGGACAACAGGTGAAAGGTGACAAGCAGATTCTGAATCATCCTCTACGTTCCTACCTGAAGGGTAGGTACAAATGTACTCCTCAACACTCCACGTATGTCCGTCTCCTCCGGGTACCTACTCGTCGTGAGATCCACCTCCGCCTACCGACTCGTGGTGAGATCCACCTCCGGGTACAGACTCGACGTGAGATGCACTTCCGGGTACCGACTCGTCCTGAGATCCACCTCCAGGTACCATCCAACTCTACAAGACTCATCCACGATCAGTGATGTCTGTCGTCTGCATCCAACACAACGAAGTGTGGTCAAAGCCCGTGCAGGGGTGAGTATACGATAATCATCTGGGACCTCGAGACCCTCAAGGTCTCACTAAAATCCAATATGGAGAATCCCAAATAATGTTATCAACAGATGACCCTTACTTATGTAAAATCCCATACTTATACATGTGTTTACCATGTCACCCATCTCTGTCACAAGGTATCACACAGATATGAAGTCGACGGATAACCAGTACTTAGGTATATGCCCATATATATACGTATGTTATCTGGTAACCCATCTCAATCATGAGGAAAACACAAAGGTTATTGACTCAGCTCAACCAGGATTTTCATTATCGAAACCATAACTGCTGAATAGCTCCATCTCAGACGAGTACAATGATCCTGTCATGACTTTGAGGTACTGCTCACTAACCTAAGACTACTGATGTACTCATTATTTCGAGTACTGCGGGTCAGCCACCTCACAAAGTAGTGCTCCTCCGCCATGGGTCTGCCCCCTCACACAGTAGTGCTCCCCCTCAAAGCCTACAGAGGTACTCCTCCTGTTGAGTACCGCAGGTCTGCCACCTCACAAAGTAGTGCTCCTCCTCCATGGGTATTCCACCTAACAAAATATTGCTCCCCACTGGGATATTCAAGTCACTCCAAATCAAATCGGACAAGTAGTCATCAGGTCTCATTCAGCTACACAATCTCCGAAATCTGTATGCTCATCTCTGGGAGGGTCTGATCTGTGATCTACAGTTCGATACTAAAAGTATCAAAAATTCCCATGAATAAGATTCTCAAAGGACTGCCTTTTCATGGGGGTCTCAATGCAACAGACAGCGCGCCAATCAAAAACCCGGTCTGTGAGTTATTAGCCTTTTCGTCCCAGGGGCACGGTTGGTTTCGTGTACGAACCAACCAGACCCTATCTCAACTGCACCCCAAAGTCACACAGGGTATAATCATAAGGACCATTTCTCAACGTGATCACCAACGCCGCTGAAGGTCCGTCAAACGGATGTCCGGCCTGAGAGTTATCGGCTTTTCCGTTCTTGGGGCCCGGTTGGATTTCGGGTACAATCCAACCCGTCCATACTCCAACTGTGTCCAAACCTTGTGCGGAGTAAGAAAAAAGGTATGTATTAGTACAAGGAATCCAGAAAAGTTGACGACACGTCAATCAGACGTCCAGAGCTCAAGTTATAGGCGTTTCCGCTCTTAGGGGCCGGTTGGTTTCGTGTTCGAACCAACCCGGCCGTACCCAAAGATCTCAGAAACCTTGAGTGTAATATACCAAAACGACCGTCTTGATCCAAGGATTCGTCGCAACTGACGGTGCACAAATTGAAGGTCCATAGCCCATGTTATGGGTTTCTGAACGAATCTGCTATCTTTTAGGGTGGGTTTGGGCCCGGACCGACCCGGCCCAAGACCCCTAGGGTCCGGGTCCGGCCCACTAGGGCACATCTAGGCCCCACAGGCATGGCCCGGTGCAGCCGGTCTAGCATGGCCGGCTCGGCGCTGGCCGAGCGGTCGCAGAACGGGGGGGGGGGGGCTTGTTTCCCCCCGGTCAACCAGTGAACCGGAGCGGCTTTAATTTCGTGCCCCCCCCCCCCCCCCGCCCCCTAAATTCCGGAACATCTTTGTCGTTCTGGTCTGCCGCTACTCAGTCGTGCCGTCTTCCCGGCGGTGCGCCGCGGCCGCTTTCCGCGGACCACCGGACGCACACCGGTGGTCCGTTTCGCCCGCCGCCTGTGCCTGTGGTCATTACGGGACCCGAACTTCACTACATAGACTTCAAATCACCATTGCGGCCCGTTCTGTCATCGTCCGTCAATCTACACAACAACAATCAATATGCGGAGGGTTGTCGGGCTGTGTTTGTTCGGCCCGCGCCCTCCATGTTTGGTGTTATCAAGTAGAAAAAAATCATCACATGATTTCGAAGGCATTACATGGCACAAATTAATCATTTAAGTTTGAACCTAGTCCCCAACATCACACCCACAAATAAAAATTCTCATCCCGCAAAAATAATAACAATCGTGGTTTAACTTGATAAAGAGTTGATCTACATTCCTTGTTTAGAAGTGAAAAATCACAAGAATATATACATTCTAAAATCAAAACCCCGACGTTATTCCCTAAAAACAAATATTCTAAACCCGAAAACATATTCTTTCACGGATCAACTTAATATTGAGTTGATCCACATTCTTTGTTTTAAAAGGAATCATCCATGGGAAAAGATATCATTCTCAAAGTTATTCACTACCTTGAGGAAGTTGCAGAACATTGATCGTCGCGGGGAAACGTCGTCGCGAATGATGGCGCCGTGGAAGATGGTGTTGTGGAAGAAGGCGTCGCAGAATGAGGCTTCGTATATGTCATCGGTGCACGCCCGATGAAGGATGTGGAATTCCCCTTTCATTGATGCGAGAAGAAGATAGAAAGGCGTGATGGTGTTCTTTGCGTTCTACAAAGAGGAATAAGAAGATCTTCAAGAATTTAGCATTACTCCCCAAATTCCACACAATGAAACAACAAAAATAAAATAATGATTTACCTTATTTTATTACTCATTCCAACTTTTATCAAAATTCTAATTGAATTCACTGAATTAATTAACGCGTGTTTCCCAATTAATGAGGCGTTTTTTGGCATGTACTTTAAAGCGGAGGAGTTACAATTTATTTGCTAGAGGGGAAATAAATGGTGTGTTTAATGGGGTGTTAGGAATTTTATGGAGGTGGGGGCTTGTTTGGGCCCCACCCTAACTTCTTCACATCTACCCTCCCATAACACTTAAACCACCAGTAATGAAATAAAATTGTAAAAAAAATTTATTTTTTTATTCCTCACATTTTTAATATCTCCTCATGAGAAAACGCAACCCAGTAAAAGGTGATCTTAAGAAAATAAAGGCGTTGCGGTTTTATCAGTGCCGTCAGATTTCAATTCTGAGCAACGGTTCAAAAGTTAGATAAACCCGCTCATTCATTCACTGAATGTACCCGAGCTAAACTTCAGAAAATGATTCCGGGCACACCAGGCCTCGGAATCAGGTGCCCTCAGAAAGTACGCACTCATAAAATTAAAAAGAAATTAAGAAAAAAAATTCCATGAAATTTATGGGTCTTTAAATTACTCCTACCTCAGGGATTTACGTCCCTGTAAAGCTATAACACCAACTAGGGAAACAAAAGTGGTACAGAGCATGCATCTAAGCCTTCTGCTACCTTGTTCTCTCCTGGAGGTCCCCGTGCTGCTAGTGAAAGCACACCTGTGGGATCGACCATCCATGTAGGACCCGCTCCTGTCGATCCTCGTTCTCCACTGGAACCTCCACGCATGTTGCCCTGTCATCGACGTCCAACTCCCTGGGGTCGATGATGTGTGAAGGATCATGCACGTATCTCCTCTACTGAGGTACGTGGATGATATCATGCACCCGGTGCAACTAAGGTGGAAATGTCAAGCGGTAAACCACCTCTCCTACATTACTGAGGACATAGAAAGGTACGTTGGACCTCAAAGATAACTTCCTGCCTTGGCAACATATCTGTAAACCTCGTCGAGGTGAGACTCGTATAAGGACGTTGTCATCATCCTCCAACTCTAGAGGCCTCCATTTCCTAATTACAAATGAAACTCAAATCTCATGCTTCCATGAAGATATGGTTGACTGAATCAAGAATGATCGACTGCACCTTCCTATGCATGAGTTTATCCTATGCTGCCTGGGGTTTCCTTTTTGCAGACAAAGGAAAACCCTCCCAACGTTGTAGATAAACCACAACCTTTTTTCCTAATATTGTCAATATGAGCATGAACTATGAATCCAATCCATACCGAGACCAACGTCGTAAGGCCTCGACACTGCCACCAAGATATTCCAACCAAAACACTCGCCTCGAGGGTCAGACCACACTGTCAGCATAAGTCTGATTATCGAGTCTCCTCCCAAGGTATCTCCAGACATGAGGGTCAAGTCAATGGCTTACCAGAAACTCTAGGTCTGGGACAAGATTTGTGGAAGGAAGGAATGATTCGTATCAACGTCTATTACTACGACTACTATTATTGGACACAGACTGTCCCTCAAATCATTTAAGGAGCCATTGGGTCACACTCCTTAACCGCATGCATCCGCACTCTTCCACTGCCCTCCAGTTCCCTGAGCCTGGTGGGGACAACTAAGGTGGGTGGTTATAACATGTTGAAATGTACACCACCTCATGTTGCTCTCCTAGCTCTTCCTCCACATCTGGTGCTTCGAAGACTCATCTCTTCATAATGCTTCCTTTTCTTGAGACATTTTACACGCCCGAGTCTCTGAGATTGGCGCCGGTTTCCTGTTTCTTATGGGACTGTGCTGTCTTCATCCACTCCTGGATGATCTGCACCTTCTTTCCCTACGATCTGTAAGAGCTGCTAATATTTCTCCTTTTCCAAAAATAAAAACTCGTTCTCATCCTCTGGATGAACCACACCCATTGCCTAATACAGTCAATCCTGACATGAATGATGCATTCATGCCATGGATGACGTCGTAAGTCCTCGATGTCACTACCAAGTGATCCAACCGTCACTCTCGCCTCCAAGGGTTGAGTCACACTGTCGGCATTAGTTTGAGTTAAATGGGTCTCCTCCAGTAAAAATATCGAATGTGAGGGTCAAGTCTATAGTTTTAACCGGGACCTCTCTGTATCAACCAAAAAAATGGACAGGAAGGTAAACATCACATAGTTAAGTGTATTTTATTACTAGATCTCAAAGGACAAAGACACATATAAAACTAAAACAAGGAAGTAGAAGTACAAGGGACCAAAGGAATCCACTAGTTCCGCTCCTGTCCACCTGCTCCCGGAGATTTAATGCCTTTTCCACTAGTCGGCTATTTCCCAAGAACCCACCACTGCTTCTGTCTTGGTGGCACCTCTAATGCATGTGGATCAACTCTGCGGGGATTCGGATAGTCATGTTCCATGTGACCCTTCCCGCCGCATTCATAACACTTCCTGCTCCTCGTATGGCTGGCTATGTATCATGTGACTCACACAACAAAACCTGTATCCCAAGGTCGCCCTCATGCTGGTATGGTCCTCTTGGACCCCTGCATCATCTGTCAACTACCTCCAGATGACTCAGCTACTGATAGAAAATCCTGCGACAAAGGCAGCAGCTCCTGAGCATGCTTGGAGTGTAGAGTCACTGGTATAAACTCCACCCTGAAGAAGGTCTCGAAGTCTCCATAGGTAAAGGTCATATCATCGCAAAACAGAAGCATCCGTCTCCACCACCTACCTTTTACTTCCTAAAGGAGGCTGGAAGAAAAGATCGCCACGAAGTCCGCTGGTGTACCCACTATCCTGAAAACTCTCGCCACAGCCTCCTGCCAATCCTCTGCTACCTGTGGGTCCATCTCTCCCCGAAACCTGGGTGGCCTCTAGCGCTGGAACTTGTAAAGCACGCTCAAGAAGCATGCATCGCCTGCTGCTGGGGCTGGTGGCATCGGCGGACCAACATATGGTAGTACCGCTTGTGCCTCCGCTGGTACCTCAACTATAAGAGGTCCCTCTACCGAAGCCTCGTCGCTCGTCAGGCTGTTAGTATGTACAACCCTCTGGGCTCTAGATGGTCATTTTTATTTGTTCCAAATGACCTTATTTCTTATTTCCTTTATAACTCACTTAAAATATATTCATGGAGAGTTAATTACTCTTCTAGTTTGTTTGGTTCTATAACATCCATTAAATTTAAGATTTTCATGTTATATCTAATCCACATTCCCAATTTCCCAAATTTTTTAAATCACTATAATATTGATTGTGTCCTAGCTCTTTCTAATATTTCATAATTGGATGATATAAATTCTATAGTTCCATTTTATAATTCTATATCATATAGATATTTCCTTTTGGCTTCATTAGTTCTAAATAATTCAAGAACATTTTACGATGGTATCTCTATTGGAATATAAATGCATACAATGAAACTCTAGGGAAATCGATGACTTTTGGTACACCTTCAATGATCCTTATGGACATGGTCAATTGATTTATTACTATAAACATGTTTCTCAATCATGTTATAGTATGCACATATGACCTTCTCATAAAATTTAACATTGCATATCATTAATATCTTCTCATGGTCATCATCCCTGAGTCGTAAGACAAAATTCCCACAAACATATCATAGAATAAAGCATTGTTTGGATTATAAATCATGTTTTTCACTATCCATAAATTCAACATAGATATAGGTTATTGTCACAAATATTATGAGGTTGTTAACTTCTAGTTGATTTTCAGGCCAGAATTTCTTACTATATTCAAATCATTGAAGTGTTGATGGACATCTATTCACCAAACACATTGTTGTGTTCACTACGTTCTCCAAAATCTCTTTGGGAATTACATATTATTATTGTATGACCCCTGATTTATCCACTAAAATCTTACTAATTTTTCCACCACACCATTCTACTAATGTGATCATAAATTATTATTCTCTAGGCTGACCGCCTTCTTCTGACTGATGTTTACAAAATTCCTTACATTGAAAATTAAGAATTTTTACAACCGACCAGTTTCCTATTAGTTTAGGTGATCTAAATCCTATATGATGAATTTTATTCGATTTTTTTGAATATTTTATTGTACACTATGTGAAAAATATAAAATGAATGTTCCTTATAATATGATATATAGCTAACATGAAATGATAATTGTAGGATAGTGTATTTTTCTACCATTGCTACTATAGCATAGTGGACATAATTTTTGTACACTTTCTTCTATTTTTATAACTATTCACCATGCTTACAAATGATCTATTTTGATCTATTTATTAGAAAATTTAAATGTATATGTTCTTTGTGATATTCTTTTTCTATAGTTGTATTCCCTTATACTCTCATTTCATGAATCCTTCATCATTATTATTCTAGGTGTTTCTAAATTACTTGAATCAGATCCCTGGTTCAGAATATAATAATTTTATAATTAAATGATGTATATTCATGAAATAAATGTGTATATTGACCATTTTTATGAAACTAATTTAGTTACTAGTTATTGTAGATTGTGTGTTATCATTGTAAAAAGTATATAATTTTCTCTTATTGGTGAAAAATATATAGATGGAGAACATTATATAGGATCTAAAAGATAATCATGTTATGAGATTTTTGATCCTCACATTGGAAGAAAACAAGTTTTTTTCACATAGAATAGAAGAATATTATGGTGGATATGATGAAATATTTCATTAATATATACATGAATCATTTTACATCAAACAATGTATACATTATATGTATATAATTATATATGATGATTATTAAAGAGAATCTGTTTTATCATGGAAATGAAAAAAACATGAAAAAAGAGATTTTCATTTGTTTGAATTATGCTAAAAAATGAGGTATGCGTATTAGTTTTATTGAAATCGACTGTTGATAGTTGAATGATACTTTAACATCCATGAGAAGTTCTTCAGAATGTTCACAATTGATGTTGAATTATCTTTGAGACCTAATATTCAATGAGGTATTTTATGAAAAATATTAGGATGATTCATCAATGAATATATTAAAATTGAATGGAGAGGAAAATATATATATTGTGATAAAATAGATAATAATAAAAATTTATGGGGAATAAGTGGAGATAAGAAAAAAGAACATGATTTTACATGTTGAATTGTGGGAAGATAGGACATTTGAAGAGTGATTTTAGAAATAAATGGAAGGAACCTAAAACCAATGAAATATACAATGAATATGAAGGAATATATTATGTGTTATTTATGATCATGGATACATAAATGGTGTATTAGATTTTGGAATCATGGAGATCTTACCATTCCACTTTAATGAGGTTTTTTCAGTAAATTTACATTTTGTAAATTATTAAAAGGTTCCTCAATTTGATGATAAGGCATTATAGATTATGGGGAATGGAGATACATGGAGTAAACCCAAGGGATGGGTTTTCTCATTTTTAGATAATATTTTTTATATTCATGTATAGATTAAAACCCACTATATGAGTTATATTTATATTTTGATGCTTGATGATTGATTCTTTAAAAATAGGTTAACTAGTTTTTCATTTTTCCTACGTAGGGAGATATATATATATATAACACAAATAAAGGAACCATATATTACATGATATATAATTTCAGGTACATTTTTAAAAAATTATATTGGGTATTTATAATTTTGGAATTATAATATTGTCAATAAGATCCAGAATTGTATAGAGGTATTGTAAATTAAATGAGTGATGCTAGAGTTAATGTTTATGGATGTTGAATTATGTGAATTTTTTAAATATGAATTATATAAGAATATATATTTTAAAAAAGGAGGTAGAACACTACACTATTAAATGATATATTTTTTGGACATTAATATATGGGGGCCTACAGTAGTACATTCCCATGGAGGGTCACTATATTATGTGAAAATTACTTCTGATTTAAAATTAATGGTATGAATATATATTACCAAAATAAAGTATAATATAATAAATTATTTTTATTATTAAAATAATTTAGTGGATAATCATTCAGAATCAAGGCTAAAATACATGAGGTTTGAAAATAGAGGATAATATAATAGTAAGGATTTTTGTGAATTCCATGAAAATAATGGATTTTAGTAGGAGAAAAATATTACAGGTACTCCATTATTTAATGGTGTGTCTAATAAGATGATTATGTCAATAAATGAATGCTAAAAAAATATGAGATTTCAATCAGGGTCACCTAATAAAATTTTTGGAGAGATACAGAATATAGAAGATTATATCAAGAAATTAGAGTCCATACATACCAATTAAAATATTTTTAATGGAAGTGATGCAGTCAAGAAAAAAATTAAAAATATATAATTTAATAGTATTTTTATATTTATATTATGATATTATAGATGATAATCAACGAATAAAGTTAGAATATGACATAAAATCATGTTTCTAGATTGGTTTTGGTGGTGAGGATAATGGATATTACATTTAGAAGGAAGCAATCACCATCCAAATCCAGAATTAGATATTTAATGAAAGATTCATATAGAAGTGATATCATTTATTTTATGATAATAGTAGAAGAAAATAATCTATAATGGAAGAGGAAGTGGATCTTGAAGGTGTGTGTGATCATGTGAATATGAATGTAGTAAAGCATACTCTTTAAGAATTGTTAATAAGATCATCATGGGTGAGATGTCTTATGAAAATATATTCATCATACTTACACTATCTGTTATTAACATAAAATATGGAGGGATAGTTTTTTGAATAAGAAATTAAGTTAAAGGGTTCATGCAAGTGAGAGATATCTATAAAGGATAAGTTTTAATTTTCACATGATACATGTACATGTTACATCAGACATATTCTATAAGAAAAAAATAAGTATAGAATAAATGGGTAAAATATGTTATAGAATACCTTGATGGATAATGGAGATAAAAGGTATGGTTGGGGTGAATGTTTTTTTAATGGAAGGATAGTGTCGAGTTTAGTAATATTTTACACATGTAGTGAATCATACCACCATATTGGTGGTTATTTTTATTATTACATCAAAGGATGTAAACGTGAGAATCTTCTTGTAAATACATCATTTATATGGAGACATAGGGGATGAGATTTATATGGAGATTTTTGACTGATTTTTTTAAGAAAATAATGTATAACCTCATGTAAAAAATATGAAAAGTTTATATGGTTTGAATTAATTACCCAGGTATTAGAAAAAGAACTTTGATACATTTATGGGTAAAAATTATTACAAACAGTGTTCCATAGATCAATGATTCTATTTTAAGTCATTTATTAATCAATATATTTTAACACATATATAAATATGGAATAATAGTTGATGAATCATTTATAAAATGTTTTGATTTGATAAAAGGGTAGTGGATAGAGGACATCAATATGAAATATCATAGATAATATATCATGATTTAATGTAAGATGGTCAAGGGAGATCATGATGAAGGATAATTAATTCTATCACATGTTTAATTTGTTGGAATGGACTTGAACATTTTATATATGATGAATGAAATTTCATATTTTATTCCATTAGAATATGATTGTAAATTTTTAAAGGATCAATCACCAAATGAAACTAATGAGGTTGGGAACATGAAGGATTTTACAGATTCTTCAAATTCATTAAGTGTAATGTATTACATGGTCAGACCATAACTAGGTATTTCTTATACATGGGGAGTGGGTAAAAATTATGTTGCTTACCATGTATGACAACACTATGATGTTGTAAAGAATATACTGAGGTACCTGGTGGGATGACTGTATTTATTATTATTCCTTAGTAAAGGAAAGTCAATTTTGGAGTTTGTGGATACATGACATAGAGGTGATGTTGACAATAGGAGGAGTACCACTAGTTATTAGTTTACCTTTAAATGAAATATTGAGAGGTATATTTCCATATAATATAATGTTTTGACATTATCAACCATTTATCTAGAATACATTATAATAGTAGGACTCAAAAGGTTGATGGTTTGGTTAATGGACTTCTAGTAAGAGTTAGATAGAAATAGGGATGAATATTTATTTCACTTTGATAATGAATGTGTTATATATCTTGAACAGAACGTAGTGTTTTTTTTTGAAAAATAATCATATTCATTTGATATACAGTTTTATTTTAGGATTAGTATTTGATATGTTGTTTACATTATAAAGTATTTATTAGTCCTCAATCTGATAGAATTATTCATGAACCTAATGGTTATAGAGAATTTGAGCCACTATTGTTCTCCTATCAGTCTCCACTTAATAATTAATGATGATAGGTAAAATAAAGAATAAAACATTGAGTGAATATAACAAAACACAAATGGTTTTTCTTGGATCATTAGGTTTAAATTAAATAACTAATTGAATGTACTGATTAGAATGGGAAAAATATGGATGAATAAAATTAAGTATGTTTTCCATGTTAGCGACATTGAATCATGTTAGCATGATCGATCATGATATAATATGATGATTGGTATATTGGTTGATCTTAATCCAATTAGTTGACGTTGGGAAGAACATTTGTGTCATGTATTGTACAACAGGATGAAAAAAACCATGGTTTGACTTATTGTAGAAATTTTGAACATTATAGAAGAGATGACTGATGATGATGATATAGTATTGTATCAGTGTAGACATACAAAGGAAGCATGTGAAACTAGAATATAGAATTTTATAAATTAATTTTCATTATATTATGGTTGAATTCTAATATTTATAGAGTATTATAGATCATCAAACAATTTATACCACTACAAATTTAGCAAGTGGACATACAATTAATATTTTATTTTCAATGGAGTTTATTATTAGTCATGTTTCATTAGGATATCATTCGATCTATAGTTTATATCACTAAAAACATTATTTTATTTTTTTACGGCATAATGAAATTTATACAACTGAGTGGACATAAGGATATTCTAGAACCATGTTAATATTTTTCTTCTTCAAATTCATCTTATTCTATTGTTTTCTTAATTCTACTATAATTTATAGAATCTTTCATCATTGTTACTCCCATTATTTCTATAATACTTCTCATCCTAGTATGTATTTAGATTAAATTAAATATATTAATAAATATTAATTATTCATTATAAAGTATGTATATAATATCTCATTATATCCTTCATAAAATTTAGAACGAAATGTTCTCCATCATGTGATGAGACTGAAGATGGTCTCTAATTAACTTTTTGAGTAATCGATAACATTCAGGGTCTGGGTTTTATATCATTTTTATTGAATGTAATCCTTTCATGTTCCCAAAAATCACATAAAATTAAAATATAGTTTGATCTTGAAGTATAGTGATTTTTTTATTTCAAACAATAAAATTATTCCCACTTAGATTTATTCATAATAAATTCCACTACATCAGACTATCATTCATTATTGTTTTGGAAATTAGCACTACATATGATCTTATTTTCATCAATTGGTACTCATAATTTTCTCATAGTCATACTTCCATGGACCTTTAAGAAGCCTTACAAACATCATTGGTGATGCTAGTTCCATATCATGCTTCATATAATTGGCCTATGTAAATTATATATATATATATATATGATGAAACTCAATTAGATCTACTATATGTGATTTTTTCACCATTTAGACATTATAATTTCCTTTACCCATAATTTTCATAGAATCCTCATATAATAGATGATTTCTATTGTATATTCCATACAAATAATTCCCCATGAATCCTTTCTCAATCATTATGTGATAAAATTATCCTACCACAATCATAGATGAATCCACCCGAATTTTACCATTAATCAATAATCTATTTCATCACTTGGAATCACTGATGGAATTTTAATATTTGGAATGTTTTCCGTTGGAATTATTTTTCATATTAAATAAATCCTTCACGAAATTTAGTTTATTACTACACTACCAACATATACTCTATGACCATAAAATTTTCCTTTGATAATTTCATTTATTTTATGTTTGGATTATTTCTCAAAACTACTTCATTGGAGTGGATATCATCATAATTTAATATTTATCAAATTTATTAAATCTTCTTAGTCTTCCTACTCTCAAGTTTGTTCATTTATTCTTATGTTCTAGACATCATGAAACAATTTTTTTCATAGGAATTACTAAATTCTATTATTATCACATAACATGGATCCAGTGGTGAATTTTATTATAGGCGAGACCAATCATCATTGATGAACATCACATTTTTCAATTTTATCATCCCTTGGATCATGTTGATATTGTTTGTTTTATCTATCAATGGTTTACCTGCTGTTATCCTATTCTGAACAATGCCTCCATCAGGAACACTATTTTAGTGTCATTAGCTTATTGTATATGTCTACTAGGGTCTTCATCAATTCATCCAAGGTATTTATCTCTTTGATGTTAAGTCTATATTCTAATTTGATGACATCTGTTCCATCCCTATTGATTTCCATCGAACTATTCCAAATCCAAGACCTCTATTTTTTTCAGTATGACTCCAACCAAAGGAGAATCCAACTCCTTATAAATTAATATAGTACCCTATCTTCTTTATTATAACTTAAAATCTATTCCACTGAACTTATCTAACCATAAACTACACATTTTTTTGACACTACACTCTGACTAATATTGAAAATAATGTCAAATTAATATAGCTATTGTTACATGAGAAACAAAAATGTGTGTTCATGAGTGAACTAAGAACCAAAATATTTGGTACTAATATTTGGGAATCTGGTACCATTTTTTTCTCATAAGTTATATACCAAAATAACCACAAAACAAAAAAATATCCATAACATCCTTAACTGAACGAAAACCCTTCATCATGGTGTAATAGAATAATAGAATTCCTGTAAGACTAAAACATATATCATTTCAACTTCATGAACTGTAAATAAAACTCCCCACCCAAAAAATTTGATGCTAAATATGATTATGTAAAGTCAACATATGTTTATGTGTTTTGGACAACAATTTCACTTCCATATGAAAAACACTACTACATTCCCAATTAAAATTAAAAGAAAATAGAAGTATAATAATTTTATCTAAGACATAATATAACAATCTATTTACAATTAATTTCTAAAAAAATGGCATTACACATGTACTCATGGTTCAATATACTTATAATAAGTTTCATCATAGAATCTGGAGGAAAATTGATTTAAAATTCAAGAAAAAACTACTAATAAACCTTGTGACTACTGATCTAATGTAACAATCAACACATGATAGAAGAATACAATGAATAATTATTGGTTACCCTTACCATTACTGCAAAAAAAATTAGGACAACCACTTAAAACATATAATAAATATATGATGATGAAATTGACCACTACACATGCCCATAAAATAATATCATCATCAAATTGTCCCACCTTCCTTAGGAGATCCCATTTCAATTACCTATACTATAATTAGGAAGTTATATCTTGTAGTGTCAAATTTTTTTACAATGAATCATTACATGAATTAAGATTCATACTACAAATAATTACATTTAGAAATTTGTAGTCCCTAAAAATTTCTCAGTAGTTTTTTCCCCTAAATAGTTTTGTTTTAAAAATATTTATATTGAAAAAAATGGAAAATAAAAATAAATATTCATAATTATTTCTTTATTAGAGGTTTTTTCATTTAGAAAGTAATAATATTCCTAATATAACAAGTTTTATATATTATAAAATACATATATTATTCGATAGAAAAGTTTATTGAAGGAAAAATTATCAGATAGAGATTGGAGTGAATTTATCCGTCAAGAATAGATTTGGATAATTAGATAATCTCAATTATAATAAAAATAAAAGGTTTAATTTTTATTATGATGGATTATATAATCCTAGAAAGCAGTATTAATGGTCTAATGGGAAGGTATGGCCAAAAACTGTTAAAAATTTAAGAATTATTTAGAATAGGTGAATATACCATTGGTTGTAAATAAAATACAAGTAATATAATATAAGATACACCCATGAATATTTTTACTATTATTATAAAATAAAGAAAAGTTATATCTATTATTAGAGAAATGGACACGCAGTGGACCACTCCAATGAATCCATCAACATAAAAATAGGAATAAAGGTGGATCAATAAATTGAATCCATCTAAGAATGAAATAAAATGATTCGTTTGGTGGAATAAATTATAAAATATGAAATATAGAACTTACTTAATAATGGTAAAATAAAAAATATGGAAGAAAAATATTGAATGCATATATATTGTGAAAAATCATAATATTGAATACTTACATCAATATAGGGAATTTACTTTGTGAAGGGAGAATAAGGAAAATTATTATTGAGGATATGTGGAAAACCCAAATATAATATACATTTTCCTAATTAATATGTGGATATATATGGAAATTGTAGGCGGTAATAGATACGAATAAGGATAAAGAACAAAAAAAATATAGTTTCTTATTTTTTTCGGAAAAAATACAACATCCACGTGATAAAAATTATAAATAAATATAACTATGATTATTATGAATATTCCTGATAAAAATAACTATAAATAAATTATGATGAGTACTCTTAATGATTAAGATAAGGGTAATATATGATATTGGTTGAGGTGAATCTATTTACCTTGTATTTCTCACAAAGTATTCAAGGATTTCTACTTAATTCCTATATATATTATAAATATATTCATTAAATATATAGAATTTAATGTTATTCAAGAAACTGTAGAACATGATGAAATATATGGTATTTTATATGATATATACATCATTGAATTACTTTAATGAAATAATAATTCCATTATGAATCATTTAATACATATTAAAAATGGACATATTATGAGCATATTCTAATGGAGACTATCCATCAGAAAGAACGATGGAGTGTACTCCTTTATGGTAATTTAAGAATATCAACAATTTATAGATTTTTATTTAGAATATATTGGCATGGAAATATATAATGTTTGATAACCTCAAGTACCCATTAATGTATTAATTGGATCATTTAATAATTAAATGACGAAGTATGTCGATATGGCATGGTGGAAAGACATGTTTTCACATTAAAGTATTTAATATGGTTATAGATGATGGGTGTATGTTTTTATTTGTATGACTATATGCACAACCCAAATAAATATATTTACAAGCAGATATAACTTATTGGATAGTTTTATTGACAATATTTTTGTCTAGACTCGCCACTCATATTATCTACATTGAGTTAGCTGATTTAGATATATTGTTAACAAGTTTATGGATTATTTTTTATAAAAACTTGATAACATCCATATCTCAAGAAAATTAGAATATTTTATTTTACAAAGTGATCTGATGATATTTCATCTCATTGGTTAAACATGAGAATACTGAAACATTTCTTAACAACTACATCTTTTCATTAATTATCAGTATTGGGGAGAAGAAATGATCATATGAGAACATATTCATATTACACTATTTTATGTTATTGATAAAAAATCTAATGGGAGAGATTGAAGATCCAAATCTTTTGTGAATCATGTATTTTATTTGAATTATTAAGTTTTTTATAATTTTAAATTGATTAATAATGAAAATATCAATATAAATAAAGACGGTGAACATGTGACATGTATATTGGAATTATTCTGAATCAATTTTATCGATGATTTATACCATTGTAAAAATTGCTGAATATCAATTCATATGTTAATAGAAAAATAAATAGTATGTTTCCCTTAAAAATGGGTACTGATTACTTATTCATAAAGTTTATATAAAATCATAATTGAGGAAGAATTATATCGATCTGATTATTTTTATGATAATCGTAATGATTTTCAAAGACATATGTTTATATAATGTTAAATAATTATCTATCACACATTCCTTTAAATGTAATGAAATTTCCTATTGAAATGATTAAGTTGTTGTGAATGATGAATCCCAAAGGATATATAGCATATTGATATCCATCAATGGATTCTCAAGAATATTTAATGCTTTAATAAATTAAAATTATATTTACTTTTATAATAAATAGGGGTTGACTTGGATGTATATGGTAAGTTTATTAACCATATAATATAAAAATACAAAGAGACATGGTAAATATCAAACTATTAAACTAAGAGTTAAATATAAATGATAATGTTAATTTAGTGACCCAAACCTATCTAAATTATATTGGTTAAAACTATTTCAACAGATTCCCACCTTATACTTTGAATAATTTACTTTAGAGCCATTAGAAACTGAATATGAATTTATTATAAATTAATACTTTAAGTTTTTCCTAAAGAGCCCCTCCTCCCCCTTATAAAAGGACACCACTTATAAACAATTCTTCATACCTTAAAAGCCTTTTGATTCGGCCAAACTCTGCCCTATTACCCTCTCAAAAATCCTCCATTAATCCTTGAGGCCTTACTTTAGTTATAAAGCCAACCTATGGATCCCTTTTGATCAAATCAAAAGGAAGAACCCAAAGAAGTGGTATTGTTTTCACCACCCTTTTCCAAGTTCCTTTCTTCTTAAACTTCTTCTTTCATTGTTGTTTACAATATAAAATAATAACTCAAGTATCTTCTATATACTGTGATGTTATTATAAATATGGTACAACCATATTCAATATTCTATCCATCCTTTGAATGACATGTCACCATATGCGCGTATGTACGGCCTACCGTCTCCACGTCATGGTGTAATTGTTATTCAATACATTATTATTTGGACGGGTATAATAATGATGTTTAATTAATGTAAATAATAAATATAACATGATAATGATTATGTATATATTATATACAATCCAATTAAATATTATTTTAATATCAAATGAATGATATTGTCGCTCGTGCGTACGTATGGACTACTGTCTCCACGAACGCGATGAGATTCATTCCCCATCGTATCCATTAAAGTATAATTCACATTTTATGATTAAAAATATTGTTTAAGGAATTGATATCATTTTGGATAGGAATAATATTCAACCTATCCATTACAGACATGACTTATGTAACAAAACATATAAAAGAAAACGAGTATGTAAACACCCGAAACGACGATAATACTAATATATTATTAACAAAGAAATGCTAAAAGATCATAGATGATATAATTTTAATGTATATGATTATTGTATAATTTACTATCAATTATTTCTCCATTATACAAGAGGTTAACCTACCCTCATCCAAGGAAAAGTACAAGGTAAGGTTATATTTCACAATCTATTCATTATCTGAGGTTGTTTATTCGTAATTATCTACTGGGACATATTTATCATCCACATCCATGTTTATTAAAAATGTATTTAAAAACATTCTTACTAATTTATAGAATATGGTTTAAAGTCATTTATACCATTTTTTGACTTTTTATAAGAAGTTTATAAAGGAATCTTTCTGTCATTTTCCAAACAAGGTCCTTTTTAACCATTTCAACATATTTAAGGTAAGAATGTATTTTTTAACTTATACGGTGGGTTAGGCTATTTTATACCATTATAAACTCGTAGAAGCATCCCTTACAAGCTTATTAGAATATTTTCATTGTAAATGTTTTATTTAATATTTATGTGACTCTTAAAATATTTCAAAACAACAAGAGATATTTCTCTAAAAAGAGTTTTGATTTCATCTATGTCAACATCCCTTGATGGAATTTAAGTTTATTTTTAGTTAATTTATTATGATACAAAACATCCATATTGTATTTAAGGTTTTGTGATATTTTTTATTGTGGATGTGCAATTTCTATACCATTCATGATTTATGGTTAAAGTATTGACATTTCGTATGCTATTTTTAATATGAATGTTTATAAACCTTTTCATATGAAAAATTGATTGGAATTAGTAAGTGATGGGTAGAGCCTGCTATAGATCTTCTATACATTGTTAGCTCTCATGAGATAACATGATGTGGAATTGTTCACTGACCGTTCCCAATTTGATATATGGTTTTGGCCGAGGCCTTAATCATTTTTAAACGTCTTGGCCGAGGCCTTGACAAAATGTTTCAGAATGTCGGGCGTTATACATTCCCTCATTATGGAAACAATATTGATGGTTCATGTGGTCATTCGACTAGTATAATACCCATGATTATGTTTTATTATGGAATTATTTACTCAGATCATATTCTTTCTATAAAATTATTCATTTTTATTATTGGTAAAGTCATGTGGTTTCAATTATTTACCATGCTGAATATTTATGTCATTTTCCACTGTACTACTTACCCTTATTGAGCATTTGAGCTCCCGACTTTCTTATGTTCCTTTTTCCCAGGATATGAAGAAGTTAGTTATGAGTGACCTGCAAGCATAATCTATGAGGCTTGGATGCTTCTAATGAAAGATATTTGTGTTGTATTTCATTTCATGTTGTAAAGTTGAACATATGTATGAATCTTGTTTCCAATAATACTAAATTGATCGGTCATTCGAGTCATGATTTCCTTGTGATCATGCTAGTGTTATGTAATAATGCACTGAATATGGGTATCTAGGGTTGGGGCATTACAGTTGGTATCAGAGGAAGTTTAGTACAAACCTTAGAAGTTAGATTTAGATAAAATATGATTAGAGCACATAGCCCTAAAAAAGAAATTGAGGATTAGTATAGAATAACTTCCTAAAATTTTGGTACTGTAGAGATTTTGTGATTTTTCTGAGCAATGCATCCCTGTCTGGATACAAGCAGGTAGAGGTGTCTCTGACGCTGATGTACCTTGGGGTATAACCCAAAAACACCACTTCGAGTTAGACTCAAACGGGAACTGGTGCACAACAACGGGCCTTGCTGCACTCTTGGTTATGACACTCCCAGGGGATATGATTATGATAATTATCATTTTAATTACAAACAATTATGAAGGGTTTCTGAGTATATAATTCCTCAATGAAATTTTTTTTATGATTATGGATTATATCCATAAATAGTTCAATTTATGATAAGTGTTTTACATGTATGGAAGTATTTATTTTGATTCATAAACTGATCTAGTTTATTCTATTGTTAGAAATTGCACCTAGTGGAAGAAATGGAAACCGTATCAATGCACACACTCCATGTTGGGATTTCCATCTTTCCCACGATAATTATAGTGGATCTGGTGATACAACTGGTGCTGATTAGCTAATCGTCGTACTGGGACAAATCACCTAGGTTATGAATAATTACCTTACCTGTATGGAGCACCCCAATCCACAACGTGGAGGATCAATGTTAGATCTCCTCATGAGGCAACAACCACCAACATTCAATGGGTGTAGAAATACACAAGTATCTGAGTAATGGATAAATTCCATAGAAAAAATATTCAATGCCCTAGGGAGTAGTGAAAGGGAAAACATTATCATGGCAGTTTACCACCTCACTAGAGATGCTGATCAAAGGTGGACATTGAATCAACACATAGAGGAAGATGATGAAGTATCAAATATGGAATTGAGGGAGTTAAATAATCATTTATTAGAAAAATGCTTCCCTCATGACCAACGAGCTGATATGGAAAGGAAATTCCTGAGTCTAAGATAAAAGGAGGATGATAATGTCTCAATGTATGAGGCTAACATTACAAGGTTAGTAAGGCATGCAGATGATTATATACATAACCCGAGGAGTAAGATTGATCATTTCTTTGATTGGTTAAAACCATTTCTTCGTCGATCATTATCCTCACAATCCTTCTTTTCGTACAAAGACATTGTCTCATGTGCTATCAAGATGGAAAAAGATCTCTCTAAGTCTTACAACTTTAACGCATTGAAAGAGAAGAAGAGAGCTTCCGAACACTCTAGGAAAAGAAATAATGAAACATGGAAGAAGGGTAGAATTGAATTTCTACCCTATGATAATTGTGGAAAGAATAACCCTAGTGCCTATCTAAAATAAAAAGGAGTATGCTACAAATGTGGACAGAAAGGCCATCTAGCTGGTGATTGTAAAAGAGAGAAAGATGTTACTAATGTTCAATGCTACAATTGTAGGTAGATGGGACATTATGCAACTGAATGTCCTAAGAATCTGCAAAACATACCACATAGAAGTCCAAGGGATCTAGGGCAGGATTATGCAATCACTAATGCTGAGGGGGAAGCCCCGATAGATGTGGTGGCAGGTAATTTAATGGTTTCCTCATATTTAGGAAATGATTTATTTGATTCTGGATCATCGCTTTGTTTCATATCTTCCCAGTTTCCTAGGAAAATTAGATATTTCCAATTTTATTTAACAGGGGAGTTGTCAGCTAAAACTCCTAAGGGAAGTATCTTTGCTACAAAATTATATGGATCTGCTCCCATTAGGGCATATATATGTTCTTTGTCTATTGTTCTCACCATCACACCCATGACTAAATTTGATATAATCCTTGATATGGATTGGCTTTCAAACCATGACAAGAAAATATATTATAAGAAGAAGGATGTTTCAATTTTTGATGATGATGATAAAGAACAACTTATATTTATAGCAGAATCTTCATGAACTGATTCTTATCTAGATCTGCCCCTAGTAGCACAACTAAATTCATTTATCGGGGAAGAAGAGAATGAAATAACCATGGGTGAGGAATGGAATGTTCAAATAGAGGATGTACCTATTGTTAGAGGTTGATGTGTTTCTCTAAGATTTACCTGGAAATCCTCCTGAATGATAAATTGAGTTTTCAATTGATTTAATTCATGGTTCAATGCCTACATCGGAGACAACTTATAGATTGGCCACTGCAGAATTTGTTGAACTGAAGAAACAACTAGAGGAATTGAGTAACAAGGGTTTTATTCTCCCTAGTGTTTCTCCATGGGGAGCCCATGTCCTTTTTGTAAAGAACAAAGATGGATCTAAGTGGTTATGTATCAACTACAGGGAAATCAATGATATAAAAATAAATAACAAGTATCCCCTACCTCGTATTGATGATTTATTTGATCACTTGCATGGAGCTCAATACATTTCAAGGATTGACCTTCGATCTGGATACCATCAGTTGTGTGAGAAGAAGGAATACATTATGAAGACAGCATTTCGAACATGGTATGGGCATTATGAGTTTACAGTAATGCCATTTGGATTGACTAATGCACCCTCTGTATTCATGGATCTAATGAATAGAGTTTTTAGGAAATATCTTGATTATTTTGTGGTTGTATTTATTGACGAAATCTTGGTATATTCCAAAATCTATGATGTTCATGAAAATCACTTGTGTATTATCCTGAAGACTCTGAGAAGACATGAATTATATGGGAAGTTTAGCAAGTGTGAATTAGGGCTTCAGAAGATTTCTTTTCAAGGACATATTGTCTCTAAAGATGGAATCTTTGTTGATCCTTCTAAGACCAAGAAAATCCAAGAATGGAATGCACCGATGAGGATAGCTGAGGTACACAATTTTATTGGTTTAGTAGGTTATTATCGACATTTTGTCCAGAACTTTTCCCGATTGGCTAACCCATTAACAAATCCAACACGTAAAGTGGTTAAATTTTTTTGGACAAAAGAGTGTGAAGAATATTTTGATGAACTGAAGATAAGATTAGTCAATGCTGATATTTTGACTCTACTATCGGGAAATGGAAGGTTTGTTATTTATATTGATGCATTGAAGGAAGGACGTGGTAGTGTCCTTATGCAGAATGATAGAGTTATTGCCTATGCATCATGACAGCTTAAAATTCATGAGCAAAAGTATCCAACTCATGATATTGAATTTGGTTCTATAATCATTGCATTGAATATTTCGATACACTATCTCTGTGGTGAAAAAATGTGAGATTTATACTGATCAGAAGAGTTTGAAGTAAATTTTCTCTCAAAAAGAATTCAACGTGAGGCAATGGAGATGGCTTGAACTAATCAAGGATTATGATTGTGCGATAAACCACCACCTGGGGAAGGCAAATAAGGTGGTAGATGATTTGATCAGAAAGGATCATGGAGTTTTGAACAAGATGAGAGTTAAAAAGGATCTTATATACATGGATCTAGTAATGATGGATATGGGAATCACCATGGAAGGTTAAACCTTGATACTTTTTCAAATGGTTGTCGAACCATCATTACTAGAAAGAATAAAGAGTTCTCAGACTGGTGATGATGAGTTTCAAAAGAAGATTAATGCTATGAATGATGGTAGATTGAGTGACTTTGTGTATGAAGATGTAATTTTGAAAATTGGGAAGAGACTTTTGGTTCCCAATATACCATATCTAAAAAGAGAGTTTTTGGATGATGCTCATTGTTCCAATTTTGATATACACCCTAGGAGCATCATAATGTATAGATATTTGAAGGAATATTTTTGGTTGGACAACATGAAGGGAGATATTTCTGATTTTGTGTCAAGATGTATGGTTTGTCAAAAAGAGAAATCTAGAAGGCAACAGCCTGGAGGAGTCATGCAACCTCTTCGCATACCTGAGTGGAAATCAGATAATATTATGATGGACTTTATCATGTGACTACCAAAGACTCCTAGAAAGAACGATGAAATATGGGTCATTGTTGATCATCTTACCATGTCAGCACATTTTCATTCTATAAGGGAAGATTTACCACTCGAAAGCCTAGAAAGACTATATATTAATGAAGTTGTAAGGCTTTATGGAGTACCCCTATCGATTGTTTCTGATCGTGACCCCCGTTTTACTGTAAGATTATTGAAAATGTCTTGAGAAAACCCTGGATACTGAACATTGTTTGAGCCCTGCTTACCACCCCCAAACTGATGGACAACCAGAACAGACTATTCAAACATTAGAATACATGTTGAGATCACGCTCACTTGACTTTCAGGGTATGTGGGATCAATATTTACCTATGGTATAATTTTCCTATAATAATAACTTCCATTCAAGTATTCATATGGAACCATATGAAGCCCTATAAAGAATGTGATGTCGCACTCCAACCTATTGGGATGACGTTTGTGAATGAAAACCTGTAGGACCAGAACTGGTGGGGGAAATGATGGAAAAGGTGAAGGTAATCCAAAACCACATCAAAGAAGAACAAAGTAGGAAGAAGAGCTAAGACGATAACCGATGGAATGATTTATAATTTCATGTAGGAGATCATGTTTTCTTGAAGGTATATCCATGGAAGGGAGTTATACGTTCTGGTATGAATGGTAAATTGAGTCCCAGGTACATAGGACCTTTCGAAATTCTAGAACTAATTGGGGATGTAGCTTACCATTTGGAAATACGGCTACGTCTCTCCAAAGTTCACGATGTGTTCCACATATCACTGTTGAGAAAATACATGCCTGAACCAACGTATGTACTCACGTACAAGAAATTAGATCTATAACCCGATCTGTCTTATTGCGAGGAGCCCATCAGGATTCTTGATACAAGAGAACATGTGACGGGAAACTGGACGACTCATCTGGTAAATGTTCTATGGAGAAACCATAATATTCAGAAGTAATGTGGAAACCCGAGAAACTTATGATGAAGAACCACCCGAGTCTTTTCATGTGGTAGAATTCTATAAATTTTGATGATGAAATTATTTTAGGGAGGGGAGAATTTAACACCCCAAGCTTCTACGGTACGCTTCTCTTTGAATAGTATAGTAGTGTTTGTTGTACGCAACTTCGAGTTCTAACACACCTCAAACAATCAAACTAGCCGCTATGAATAGTGATAACCACCTTTTGAAATTTTTAAAATTTTATCATTCAAAATGGACATCATTTTTGGATTCGAAATATCGAAATTAGCTTATGGTGAATTTTTGGTATTTTTCTGAAAACATTCAATTTCTGATGAATAATGAAAAAATCACTGAGTTATAGTTTAAAACCGTATTTTTATTTAAATAATTATTTATTTTATTTAAATTTAATTATGGTCAAAATAGATACATAATATCTATATAATCTCATTTTAATTCATTGGAGTTAGTTTAGAACAATTTTAGATATATAAGAATTTTATTGAACATGTAACCGTCTTTTACCCACCTCCTAGGTGAATTTGGAAATTCACATAAAACTTAATTTTTCTACTTATATGAGTGGAATTTTGAAAATACAAGAGGAATAGTTAATATAAAGAAGTAAAATGTTGTTCAATAAGATAAAAATAATTTTTTGTGAATAGTATGTTTTTACATTTATTTACCACGGTTAAAATTAAATATGGTAATTAAGGGTGAAAATGATATTAATATTACACTAAAACCTGTTCTAATTTTATTTTAAAAGTTTATATCGACCAAAAACAACCTTAGTAATAAAATATTATCATTTAGTTCCACTTTAATTTGATTAGGACATTTATTATTATTTAATTCAAAGAAGAGTTAAAAGAGTTAAAATCAAAGTTTATTAACTAAAACATTTTTAATATAGGGTTATACATAAGATAAATTCAATTACAAAGATAATAATATTTCATACATAATGGTATTTTATTTATAATTTTTAGAAATTAAATAATTTAATTTATTTATGACACAATGGTGATGTTGTAATTACTTAACCAATAAAATATTAAAATAATTGATAATATAAATACCCAAATAAATGTAATTTGAGACTTTTTATGAAGTAAACTAATTTTATAGGTTAAAATGACATGTTAGTATTGATTTAAATATTTTTTTCGAAGTAATCATTCTGTTATGATTTTCACAAAAATAAAATACAAAATAGTGTCAAAATTGACATAAAAGAGTTTTCAAAACACGTATTATATTAGTAATTAATAGTAAATTCTTAAAAATCTGTGTTTTGGAAAATAGACTTATATAATGATATTATTATCATTCTTGAACCACTTGGGGTTCTCTATGATGTATATACAATGTTTATTAACCATATAATATAAAAATAAAAAAGAGACATGGTAAATGTACAACTATTTAACTAAGATATAAATATAAATGATAAGGTTAATTAATGACACAACCCCATATAAAATCTATTGGTTGAAATGATTTTGACCCCTCCCCACCTTATAATTTTAATAATCTATATTGGAGCCATTTGAAACCGAATATGAATTTATTATAAATTAATACTTTAAGTTTTTCCTAAAGATCCCTCCTCCCCCCTTATAAAATGACACCACTTCTAACCAATTCATCAAACCTTAAAAGCCTTTTGGTTGGGACAAACTCTTCCCAAATCCCATATCAACTATCCTCTCGTAATCCTAGAGGCCTTACATTAGACAGAAATCCATCCTAAGGATTCCTTTTGATCAAATCAAAAAGAAGAACCCGAAAAAGAGATAATGTTTTCACCACCCTTTTTCAAGTTCCTTTCGTCTTAAACATCTTCTTTCTTTGTTGCTTCAATTCTAAAATAATAACTCTAGTATCTTCTATATACTGTGATGTTATTATAAATATGGTACAACCATATTCATTATTCTATCCATCCATTGAATGACATATCACCATAAGTGCGTACGTACGGCCTACCGTCTCCACATCATAGTGTAATTGTTATTCAATATATTATTATTTGGATGGGTATAATAATGATGTGTAATTCATATAAATAATAAATATAACATGATAATGACTCTGTATATATGATATACAATCCAATTATATATTATTTTAATATCAAAAGAATGATAATGTCACTCGTGCGTACGTACGGACTACCGTCTCCACGAACAGGATTAGATTCATTCCCCATCGTATCCATTCAAATATATTATAATTTGATGATTAAAAATAATATTTAATGACTTGATATCATTCTGGATATGAATATGTTACATCCTATCCATAACAAATAGGACTTTTGTAACAAAACATATAAAGAAAATGAGTAAGTTAACAGTTGAAATGGTGATAATACTAAGATATTATTTACAAAGAAATGTTAAAATATCATATATGATATCATATTAATGTATATGATTTTTTATTAATTTAATAACAATTATTTCTCCATTATACAAGAGGTTAACCTACCTTCAACCAAGGAAAAGTACAAGGTAAGGGTTCATTTCATAATCACTTCATTATCAAAGGTTGTTTATACGTAATTATCTACTGGGACCTATTTATCATCCACATCCACGTTTCTTAAAAAGGTATTCCAAAACATTTTTACTATTTTACAGAATATGGGTTAAATTCATTTATACCCTTGTTTGAATTTTTATAAGAAGTCTATAAAGGAATCTTTCTGTCGTTTTCCAAACAAGGTCATTTTTTACCTTTTTGAGAAAATTAAGGTAAGAATGTATTTTTTAACTTCAGGTGCAGCTATTTTCTACCATTATAAACTCATCGAAGCTTCCATTACAATCATATAATAATATTTTCAAAGTATTTTTTTTATTTATAAATATGGGACTCTTAAATGATTTCAAAATAGAAAGAGATATTTCTCAAAAAAAAAATTGATTCCATCTATGTCAACTTCCTTTGATGGATTTTACATTTTTTCGGAGTTGATTTATTAAGATACAAAACTTCCATATTATATTGATCGTTTTGTGATATGTCTGATTGTGGATGTGCTATTTTTATACCATTCATGATTTATGGTTAATGTATTGACATTTTGTAGGATAATTTTAATGTGAATGTTTATAGAACTTTTCATATGAGGAATTTATTGGAATTAGTAAGTGATAGGTGGAGCCCGCTATAGCTCCTCGATGCATCAGTAGGTGTCATGAGACAACTAGACATGGGATTGGCCGAGGCCCTTTCCCAATTTGATATATGGTTTTGGACGAGGCCTGAATCATTTTTTAGACATCTTGACCAAGTCCTTCAAAAAATGTTTTAGAATGTCCAGCATTATACATTCCCTCATTATGGAAATAATATTGATGGTTCATGTGGTCATTTGACTAGTAGAATACCCATGATTATGTTTTATTATAGAATTATTAACTCAGCTTATATTCTTTCCATAAATGTATTCATGTTTATTATTAGTAAAGGCATGTGGTTTCAATTATTTACCATACTTAATATTTATGTCATTTTCCACTGTATTACATACCCTTACTAAGTGTTTGATCTCACGCATTTCTTATGTTTCATTTTCCCAGGATATGAACATGTTAGTTATGAGTGACCTGCAAAAATAATCTATGAGGCTTGGATGATTCTAATGAAATATATTTGTGTTGTATTTCTCTTCAAGATGTAAAGTTGAACATATGTATGAATCATGTTTCTATTAATACAAAACGGATCGGTCTTTCGAGATATGATTTCCTTGTGATCATGCCAATGTTATGTTATAAAGCACCGACTCTAGTTAACTAGGGCCAGGACATTAAATATGATAATGGGATTGTGTATTATTTAATTTCAATATATATGGTTAAAAATTTATAAATAATTTTTATATTACAATTAGTATATATACCGAATATATAAATATTATTAAATTAAATTTTAAAAAATTGTTATTAATGTTATTTTCACAATTTTATATTTATAAATTTATCATATTTTTCAATAATGTTTATAAATTTTTAATAGTTTATTTATGTATAATAATTATAAAATTTATATGTAATTAATATAAATATGAAATATTACTATTTTATTTAAATTATACTTTTAACATATAAATGAATATATTTATCTAAATATATATTTCATATTTAAATTTGAATATTTATATTCATATTAATTTGTTAAAAATATATGCAAATGTTTTTTTGTTTATGTGTGCACTTGTATATATGTGGATATATATGAATTTCTGTGTGTGTGTGTGAGTGTGGGTTGTTTTTATATTGTGCGTGCATGTGGGGTTTTTGTTTGTGTATGTTTATGTGTATGTTATATATATGTCTGTGTTTATATATGTGAATATTTAAATGCACATAAGTGTGTGTGTCTGTGTCTGTGTGTGTGTGCGTGAATGTGTATGTGTATGTTGATATGAATGCATGTTTATGTCTGTGAATGTGAATGCATATGTTTATATCATATTTTAATATGTTTATATGCATGTTTTGTTATGTGAATTCATGTATATAGAAGTATGTGTATGTGTATGTGTATACAAGTGTCTATGTTTATCTGTGTGTATATGCATGTATGATTATATATGTGTCTGTGTCTGTTTATGTTTATGTTTATGTTTATGTAAATGTATATATGTGTATGTGTGTTTACATGTATGTATATATGTATGTATATGAATATGAATTTGTGTATATGTTTGTGTAAGAGTGTGAGTGTGTGAATGTGTATGTTTGTGTACATGTATATCTATGTGTATGTATTTTTCAATGTGTATGTGTGTGAATATTTATGTTGTAATTGTATATATGGATGTGTATGTATTTTTACGTTCATTCCCATGAATGTAATTGTATGTATGTGTATTTATTTACATTCGAGTATGTGTATGTATATGTATATGCATGTGAATGTGTATATATATGTGAATATTTATGTCTTCAATCACATGTATTTGTGTGTGTATGTTCACGTGTATGTGTATGCATATGTGTATGTGTATCTGTATATATATATATATATATATATATATATATCTGTGTGTGTGTGTATTTATGTGTATGTACGTGTACACGTATGTCTATGCATATCTAAATGTGTTTATGTACGTATGATCATCCATTTTATATTAATTTTTAATGTTTATTATTTATACATTTGTTAAATATATTATTTTTAGAGTTTTTGTAAAATATTAAATTTTGAAAATTATTATGACATTTTTAAACACCTATACATATGATTAAATAATTTTTTTATATTTATTCTTGAAAAAAATAGAGGTTAATAAATAATTATAACTATTATATACAATCAATAAATTACACATGTCATTAATTTTCATAAATAATATTATTTTTTGATGCATTTATTTTAATTTTTTTATGTTTTTTCAATTTATGTAATTAAGGTTACGAAATGACTTTTTTATTTTTTTTTAAAATTATTTCAGTTTTATTAATTCGTTTTTAATATTTCATCTATTAATTTTTTTTCATTTTTTATATATATTAATTAATAATATGTTGATATTTTTATCATTTTTAAAAAATTAATAAATTGTTAATTACTATAATTTAATATTTTCAATCTATTTATATTTTTAATTATTAATATATTTTCATGTCTATTTATAAAGACTAATTTATTAATATTTATTAAATTTTATATAATTTATTTCTAAAAAAGATTATTCATTTAATTAATTTTTATAATTATAATTATTTAATTTATTTAAATTTATATAATTTAATAATTTAATTATTTATTTTTATACATTTTTTAATATTACTAAATGTTTTTTTGAAATAATTTTTTTTAATTTCATCAATTTTCTTTATTAATTAATTAATTTATTATTTTTATAATATTCCATGAAATTATTCATTTTTTGTATTATTTTATACATTTTTGTTTAGTATTTTTTAATATTTTCAATATGTTTTCATTTTAGATGAATAATATTTTTTTCATTTTTTAATTAGATTATCATTTTTTCAAAATGTTCGGAATTTATTTAATTGATTTATTTAAATACATATTTTAATAATTATTATAATTTAAATATTTACTATAAATCATTATTTTTTTTATATAATTTATATTTTTCAGTTAAAATTTCTTCTTCATTTTTGTATGTGTTTACAATTCAAGTAATAAAAATTATATATTAACGTTTAAATTGTTTTTTAATCTAATAATTATTAGTTTTTGTAAAATAATATTTATTCAATGAATATTAATTTATTATTTTTAATATTAATTAATATATATATATATATAGTTTTAAATTTCATAATTAGTAATATTTATTTGATCATATTTATATACAATGTTTTTATATTTTCAATATTCTTGTAATTTATATGAATAATTTTGAATAATTTTTATTAGGTATTAATAATTTTAATTGGTTTGAAATTTATATAAATAATTTTTCAATATATTTATAATTGACACTAGAAATATTATTCAATTTTTTTATAATTTTTTATGTATATAATTAATAATAATTTTTATTCATTTTTTATATGTTTCTAATTTATGTAATTAATGTTTTAAATTTACATATTAGTAATTTTTTAGTAATTTTTTCATATATATTTATTCACATTTAATATTCAGTTATTTGAAATTATTTATTAATTTTTTATTTTTTCTAATTTTTAATTTTTTTGAAAATTATTAAAATTTTAATATTTATTTATAGATATTTAGTCTACAATTTTTAATATTTTCAATATGATTATAATTTATATAAATAATTTATTTCAATTATTTTTAATACTTTTATAATTTAAATAGCGAATAAGTTACATTTTTAATAATTTTATAATTTATATATTATTTATTATTTATTTATTTATTTTTCATCATTTTGTATTATTTTCTCATCACTTGGATAAGAAACAATAAAAGTGTATTTTATCAGCAGAAAAAATATAAGCACGATGAATTGAAATAAAAAACACCATTTTTAGCACATGTAAAATGATGATTTATCAGTACTTAGAATGCATTAAGAAAACTGATATTATTCATTGCTTATGTTTTTAGAAATGATAAAAAACGCTTTTTGTCACAGTTTATTAGTAATTGTTGATAAAAATAATCTCCTTATTTATAAAAGAACATTTAGAGATTTCCTCTTCCTCACACCGTGCTGAAACTCTCAAGGAATCAAAGGTATACTTTTTCCAATGTTGATTTTCTTAGACAAATCGAACCACAAAACTGAATGTATGAAATTTGAAACATGTTTTTATGGATCCACCAAAGATAATTTATGTGTCTTTGATGATTTTTTTGAATTTATCTTTCTTTTAATCCCACATGATCTTTCAAAATTTAAATCAATATAACATAATTGATGGGTGTGTGTTTAATATGTTGGGAATTGGCCAGAATTCACTTAAATCACACATTATTGTAGATTTCCCAATTTATCTATCCAATACCCATTAAATTCCAATTAAATTGTATATATATACACTATACATATGTAAATAATATAAAATAACTATTTAAAGCACAGTGTTATAGAAAAATTAATTTTCAAATTAATAAAACAATATATATCATTAAATAACACGATAGAATATTTTAACTCGAAAATATTCTAAAACCTAAAAAATATAGACTTATGAAAATGGAGGGGAAATGTGGAATTAAAATCATTTAAATTAAAAACTTTCTTATTTTTTAATCCCCAACACAGAATACAGTAAACACAATCGAAATAACAATATGTAATTGAAACTTAATCCAATTAAATCAAAAATGGAAATGATCACTCATTTTCCCTCATATTCTCATCATTCCTGTTCTATGATTTTAATTCACATTTCATTCTGATTACAAAATTTTATTCAAGTCAATTGATCAATACATTCATCGGGTTACCTATCTCACAATCAAATGAAACTCCTTTACTTATAAATATATACATTGTTATGTATTTATCTTCTTGATATCAGAAACACTATTCTTAATATTTCATTGTATCGACATCAACATAAAGTATAAAAATTGTGATAAATCATAAGGAATTGTCCACTAGTTATGTGGGGGATTTCTTTTGTCATTTTCAGGATAAAAAATTAATAATTTATATAGGATTTTTATCTCATAATATTAATTTAATGAAATTTTAAAAAAAATCACATCATTCCCACTTCAAATGAATAAAAAATATAATATTTTCAACACATTCAATGGAAATATGCATAAAAATATTTGAAAATTCAAAAAAACCTCAAAATATTTTCCCCCTTAAAATTAATAATATTGTTATATTTTATTTTAAGTGATTTGATTATTTTTAATGATAGAAGAATAAATATTTAGAATTTCCCAAAATTTGTAGAATCTAGAGATGTCAAAATATTAATTTTATATTTTATATAAATATGTTGTGTATTTTTCATAATTATAGTAGTCATTAAAAACTTTTATTTGGATTAAATGAATAATAATTGTTGTTTCAAAATTTTAAAATATGTTTTATTTATATTAAATAAATCATTTTTATTATTCTAGAATGAGTCCTTACAATTTTTAAAACCCCATTACAAATTAAAAAATTTATTCTAATTATCATCAATATAAGACATAAAATATTATAATGTAATGAAATTGAAATATAATAACCATAATTGAAGTGATTTCATTATTCCAAACACCGTGGAAACAATTTTAAAAATAATACATTGTTTGGATATAAGTTCTTTTAGTGAAATATTATTATGTATACCCTAAAACTATTATTTTTTTAGACATATTTATTTTTCTTGTAAGATTTTATAGTGATAGAGGATGAATTATCTCCCTTCATGATCCCATTTAAAAATATTAATGATATGTGATTTGTGTTTTTTGGTAATGGAAAATAAGTCTTTATATAAAATACATTCATATAATTCTTGGTATTTACAAGTTTTATCAATTTGATGACACAATAATAGATTACGTAATATATGATGACTTTATGTGTGTATATATACATAATATATTTTTGGGTTTCTAAGCTCATGCTTTCTGTGTACTGGATTATTTTTTCAAATATGATTATTAATGAATCAAATAGGATAGATAAAAATAAATTATAAATGGATTCAAAATTTATAAGAAAAGTGTGTGAGGGTAAGGTGAAAGTGTTCACTATATATTAAAATTTTCATTCATATATACCTTCTCAAACCCATTTTCTATGTTTTCGTTAGTGTTATTCTATGTTGACTAGTTAAGAGGAGATATAAAAAGACATCACTTTTCAAAAAAAATAATAAATGATATAAATTATGGGATAAATAAAATGAATAACTGATTGTATATAGTGAATTGGATAATATAATAGTTTATGGAACATCTGAAATGATGACAAGTGTGAATGACGATGATGACTGTATTGAGTATATGATAACATGGGTGAATGACTATGAGGATCGTATAGATAAAATAAAAAATTAAGTCATATATAAACATCATCATTATCTAAAACCATTTCATAAGTTAAATAGTTATGAAAATACACTATTATATGCTGGTAATACTAAATATACAACAATTTCATCCCTACTGTATCTATATAATATAAAATATGTAAATATATGGTGTGACACCTTCTTTACTAATATACTTTAGCTCATGAATGATATGAAACCAAAAGATAATGTTCTTCATTTACAAATAGATGATATTTAATGAATTCTACATCCAATTTGTATAATGAATCAAAGAATAAATTCATGTTCAAATGGTTATACTATTTCATAAAGACTGTGAATCATTCAAAAAATGAACTATATTTGGGCTATCATGAAAATTGATTGATTAATCGAGTCCTTCAAATGTTTTATGGTACATTCCAATCATTCAATGGTTTATAGACATATATGGAATTGATTGTATGATAAGGAAATTGACATGAAATTCAGATTGAAAATATAAATATGGGAATCATTTTCAACCATCATCCCCTCATCTATGGATTGAAATTGATTTTTATTAACAAGAATTTTTAAATGAGATGAGAAACCATTGTCATGTGATAGCTATAAATTAATTGAAACCTTTTAGTTTACAAAATATCTCTCATAATACAATGTTGGTTATGCAGGAAAAGTTTATATTTCCACTGTGGTAATTAATGCAGAAGAAACATGAAATATGTTGTCTCTTCTAAAATTAGGTCCAAAACAACAAGGTAATGATTATGATGATATTTTCCCCTTCATTTACAGACAATTTGAAATTAATGTGGGAATAAGATGTTGTGTTGTATGATGCGTATAGAAATGAATATAACTTGTTAAGATCTATGTTGTACAAGATGGTAAATAAAGTTTATACTTATGGAAAGTTATTAGGATTTAACATTAATACATGTCAAGGGTGTTCCATTATTGAACATGGTACACACTCAATTAGTTTGAAACATTCTTTGAGAACTGGGCATTTAAGACAACATATATTTCTATCCTAGCATCATTAAAACCAATATTATGATAAATAACTTTATTGGAATTCTAAAAAAGGTGAAAAACCATCTCTATTAACACATGATAAAGTATTCGAGAATGTAAATGATTTGGGAATAGGTTATTGAAACCCTTATTTGGAAAACCATTCAACAAAACAATTTTTTAATTGGATCAAATTTTTTAATTACTATAAAATAATTCTTTGTATGTAAGGTAATTTATTGATGTCTTACATATATGAAAAATGGCTTTTATAGTGTCATTATAAATTTATTAAATACACTAACCAAAAAATCATTTCCAATACGGCTAGGCTCATCATGGTTGAATCAGGGACACAAGAAGTGTTGGTTCCAGTGAAGGGTAAAAGCAATTTTTTTATTCCACTATCTACATAAACTCATTCCTTTAAAGAGAGCTATCAATTTTGACTCATCATAAATAATGTAAGGGTTTTAGTGGGATATTAATTAAATATAATTCATATTTTTTCAATCAATGATTAAAGGTTAATGGTCTTGAAATAAAATGACAATCATGTTTTGGTGCAATATCTAATGACTATATATTCATGAACCATTTATCATAAAACATGTCATCATACATCAAAAACAATTGTTACATTTTCATATCGTTATGAATAAATTTTATAGAAAAAATGATTTATCTGACTAAAGAAAGGGAAAATATTATCATATTATGTGATTATGAGATGTTCTTTCCACCATAGTTCTTTGATTTTATGATTTACATGATGGTTCACATGGTTTGAGAGATCTAGCTATGTGGTCCATTATATTTTATGTTGATATACACCATTGAATGTTATATTAATTTTTTAAATTGGTATGTTAAAACTTTATGTCAAGTAGATGGTTTTTGAGAGTGATATATTTTTATTGAATTTGATGAATTTGGTACTATCTACATTTATAATTTAGAAATCATTTGTATAGAAAAATTTCATCACAAAAGGTGTCATGAGGGAAAATGAATTTCAAATATAGATTTTGTGGAAATTAATATTATGGAGTAGGAGGAGTCACACCATTTTAATTTATATAATAGTTTAGAGGTTTCACCATATATTAAAACCCACAATATAATTCATAAGAAGTTTAATCCATACATGTCTAAAAGAGGGAGATCAAATACACATAATCTATAGAATATAGAATGGTTTTAAGGCCACATTTTAAAGGTGTTAAATGAAAAACGGACATTAATTTCCATACAACCATTATGGATAGACATAAGAAAATTTTTGGATGTATAATCTTATAATGATTACGTAATTAATAGAAGAACATGCTATAAAAAGTAACATGATAAATATATCAACATGATAAATTTTTTAGTTATAATTTCAGATGAAATTATGCATTTTTATAGTACAAAAGAAGAGAAACACAACTTATATGAACATGTCATAATTTGGTAATTTCTAAAAAAATTGGATTTAGATTAATCAACATTAAATGTAATTATTTTTCAATGTAAGAGGGTTAAAAAAAATATATAAGTTAATGTCGATGAATTTAGAATTATGAATGTTGATTTTAGTATTGAAGTGTACAACAAATTTTTTTTTGTAATTGAATCATAAGAAGTACTCGAATTTTATATCTAGGTGCTTGAAAAACAAAAATGGTAAATTATTTTCTTATTTACCAAAAACAAGAATGGTTTGATGTAAATTAATCAAAGAATGTTCCCATTATTGGGAATTTATAATCATTATGAATCAATTCAAATGTAGATGGGGTCTTTAGTTTCAATGGTGAAAATAATTAGGGGATTTGGATACTCAATAATGGGGTAATGTTCATTCAATTAATAACTAAAAAATTTTACTCAATAATTAAGTTATATTTTTTTTGTATGATACATTGAATTTCCAAATAATATTATTTTTTCACTATAGTAGTTATGTAATCTAAATTAAAATTTTACCCTATTTGTAGATAATTGTTCTTTTACATATAGATGCTCCCAATCCTATGGAACAATGGGTATCTCATGATTTTCCTAATGTAGAGTAACAACATGTTTTCACATATTTCTATCCTACTAATCAAGAGGAATAATATATTTTAGATTTTGATAACAAGTAATTATAGAATTTGAAAAAAATATGTCCCAAGAAAAAATAGAATCATTATAGTGTGACAAGGTTAACCAAAATTACTAAACTGAGAATCACATGTATCAAATTCAAGGTAATATAGAATTCACGCATGCATTTATTTAACCCTTAAATTCTATTTTCATTAATAGTATTGTGTTTACCACTTGAATTCTCACGAAAATTGATGTTGACAATTGGAAAAATGTTGTTCTCAAAAAATAAAGCACTAATTCAGTATTATATTATGCTCACAATGTGATATAATTTATTTAATTAACTATTAATTGTAATGAAATTTTTATATAATCGTCAGTATCCTTTATAGAGTGAATTATAACAAGATGAATGTCAAATTAAATTTTTATTAATGGCCATTGTAAAGTATCATAGTTTATTTTAGAGAACTTAAAAATAAAATAGTATTAGGAATGTAGAAGGGGAATTAATTCCATACCTTCCACAGATTTATGAACATGTGATAAACTTAAAAAACATAATCTAAGTATTAGCAACTATAAGGTTGAATACTGATAGGTACATTGTGATCAGTAATAATTTACCTGTAAAAAAGTATATAAATTATTTTTATTAAGAATTTTAAATTTAGGAAACATAAAATTAGTGATATAAATTAGAAGCATGCCTCAAAATTAATTTACCTCTACTATAAGGAAATGATTAGGAATGGTTCACTTGAAAAAATCATATAAATAATAAATCTATAAAAATATTTTTTTCAGCATGAAGAAATAATGAAATTATGGTCATTTTTTACATTAGTTGTAATAAAATATAATCCAAAGGCAATTCCATCCCATACAATTATCTATGGATGAAGTGTCATATTAATAAATATAAAATAATAATAAATGAAATAACAATTGTTGGGATGATGTATAAGTATGAAATGGAAAAAATTATTCTTAATGAAATTACAATAACATAATAATGAATATATTTTCAAATGTTTTCAATCTATTATAAACATAGAAATAATCATTAACATTACTCTATGATCAAATACATTTAGTGACATAAAGACGCCAAAACAAAATATGTCCATGTACAATTTATGAGGATTGGAGTGTCTCCCAGAAAATATTTTCTTCAAATAATTATACAATTAGAATATTATAAGCAAATAGTGAAGATTGAAATACACAATACTGCATTAGATGAAAAATGTAATTTTTGTCATATTTGTTATATAATATTATTTGAATGAATCCAAAAAAATAAACAATATAAGAATAAAATAACATCAGGATCAACCCCCGTCTTTGATGTCATCCATTCCCCTAAATAATATGACGTACTAGTGGTAATAGATTTTTTTCATTTATGTTTTTATAAAAAGGAATCATGAAAACAATAATACCTTTTCTTTATATAAATTATATATGTTGAAATTTATTTTTATTTATAAAAATAAAATCCTACCTATCACTACGCTGTGATTGGTACAATATTAAATATTCCTTGGAATAATATACACACAAAAATATTTCCAACGTTCATGTGAGAGTGAGGATTTTGATAGATCATGTCTTGAGTACCAAGATACCTATTCCCCTTGATGATCTACATGCTCACATAATAAATCATAGAACATGAATTTTTTTCATATCCATTTGATCCTATAAAAAACATTTCAAAAAGGATTTCATCCATTCCAATTTAATTTTTATGAATATATTTAACAATTAATGAAAATGTCATGAATAGATGAATGTTATTAACGAATGAGAATTGTGAGGATAAATGGTAGGCTGATTTAAAATAATATAATGGATCAACCAACTGATCAAAAAGACAATCTGTGAGGACCTTAACCCAACCAGATAAAAATTCTAATTAATTATTATTTTATTTTTGTAAGATATAATGTTCAATTATGGTGGTATGAACTTCATTTTTCATGAGTAAAAAAATTATTTAGGGGAAAATATATAGTTTCTTGGCCTTGTGAATGATGATGAAATCATTAATATAGAATGATTCAGGACCAAGTATACTATTCCCACTAAATATTAAACAAAAAGTAAGTACATGCCATTATATGTACAATTTTCCAATATAGGTTTCCATGTCACCCATAATATTTTATTCCACAAAGGTAAGAAAAAAGTACGGGATCACACAATACCATATTGGGATTTTCCCACAATTTCCATTATTGGGAGTGCATCAGCCACCCTATTCATTTAAAAAAATATTTATCCAAAAGAAACTCTACTATGATAATTATAGTTCAATACTATTTATATTATTTTTATTCATATGTATTAGAACCATGTTTATTGAAAAACCTATGAATAAATTAGGACTCATTAGTGATCAAACCCCTTTTACACACAAAAAACTAATGGAATGAATATTATTATTAAAAAATAGTAGTAAATTTTCCACAATGATTTAGAGTAATTTTATATAGGAAATAACCTTCTTAACACCCATGATGTAGGGTTAAAAATATACATTATAAGTATATAAAATATGTATTCATTTGTATCATTTCTTTTTATTTTTCCTAAGGATTATTGGATTTTCATTTAAATTAATTTGGTATCTATAACATTTATTTTTCATCTAATATACAGGGATTCCCAAAAAATCAACCACAGGGTATGATGTTTATCAATATGTAAAACACTTAATTCAAGATTTTTGAAGTAAATATCGTGTTATATGTTTTATATAATGTATTAGAGTATATTATATTTAAATAGGATGTGTATTAATATAATCCAAATCTTTATATTAGGATAGTCTATTAGAATAAGATTCCCATGAACTTCTAAAACTAACTACACGTCATGATATATATAATAATTTTCATAATAAAATTATATATAAAAACTACTTATTTATCATAATGTTATTTTTTTTCTGGAACAAACTAATTTTCTTGACTGTCCTTGTCATGATTTTTAATTTATGAATGATATCATATTCCATCAATAAACTAGAATCCCCAAAGTGGCATTCCAGATAAGAATTACAATTTATTTTATTTTATTCATTAATTATATTTTTATTTTTATTTTCCTAGAAATACTAATACTATCAAAATTACATGTATTCAAAAGTAGAAATAAATGTTTTTGAAATGAAGTTATATGATTCATGGAATCAAAATATATGAAGTCATAATTAATATGTTACTTCCTAATAATTATTTATATTATTTATTCAATATTTTATCATGAAATTTTAATATTTTTACAAATTTTATCTACTATATATTTAGTTAGTTTTCACATAGATCACGAAAAGTTGGGTTCATCAAAAATTATTTTCCTAAAACCATATAGTGATCATTATCAAGAAACAAATTGTTGTTGAAAAATCAATTTGTGATGAATTCTTTAAAATGATTGATTGAACCGGGTACTATTTGATCTCCAAATATACTAATTTTTTCATTATTTGAATTATTTATATTCATTAGTGTGTTTTGATATGATATAAAATTTTCCAATCCTTCTTTATTCATTTTATAGTGAAATTTTATTTAAGAATGTGTATCACTCCATGAGATAAAAGAAAACATGCACATGTTGTCATGATACTTTTGAAAAAAAAGATCAATAAATCATTTTTTATGTGTATGAATCAACCTCAATCCATATAAAAACAATTTATATAGAATGGATAGAAATTAATGTTTTTATTTGAATTTGAAAATGTTGATGAAAAACCACATCACATACTCACAACTATAAAATGCACTCTGATTATTTTAATACTTAATAAAATTGACCCGTAAGTCATTTTTGACATGTAGAAAACAACCATAAATCAATCAAACTAATGATGAGGCAATCATAAATCAAAGAGTATGTTTTATTGAAAATATTAATTTTAGTTAATAAAACTTGTGACATAATCAAAGCTAAGAAAATGCATCCAGAGTATTTGGGTAAAATAAAATATGATTTATATTAATTGTTTTGAAATTACGAATCAACCATATCTTAATCTGAAACATAGTGTGATCTATTTGACTTGAAATGTGTGGTTTTAGTTTAAATATATTATTTTGTTAAAAAAATTACACCTAATGAATACAATGTAAAATTAACCAGATTTCCTATATAGTTTAAATAAACTATACATAAGTAATTTCTGATTTATATGAAATATCTACATATCAATTCAACACATTGAGTATCCAATATGATCCAAAGTGAGATATTTTAGTATTAAAATAGAATTTTACTTAAAAAAAAGTGTCACTCATATTAAAATAAGAAAACATGCTCACATTGTCTCCATACATTAGGAAAATAATCCATAAAACCTTTTTTATTTTTAGTAATTATCCATACATAAATTTTACACATAGTGTGATTGATAATAATCAAAGTGCATGTTCTTAGTATAAAAATTTCATTTCAATTAAAAACATGTGTCACTCACTAAAAAATATGAAAAAATTCACCGAATATCTGTATACTTTTTGAAACTAGTTTATAAGTCAATTTAGAGATGTAGAAATCAGCCACATGTCATCTCACACATAGTGGAACCAGTATGACTCAAAATACAATTTTTTGTTAAACAATGACATATTAGTTTAAAAACACATGTAGAAAAACATATCCATGAAAAAAATTTATATTCATTTTGAAACGTTCCAAAATAAAATTGTAATGAATTTTTGACATTTAAGAACTAGTTATACATCAAATTGATAAATGACATGTTTATTATGACTCAAAATAAAATTTTCTAATTAAAAATGTAATTTTTGTTCAAGAGATGCTTGATAGACCAAAATATAGGAAAACATGTTCATTTTATTTTGATAATTTAATAGAAACATCCATTTTTCATTTGTAACAAGTTGGAATCAATCCTATATCAATATGATACATGGTTTTGATAGAATGACATGAAATCCATGATTTCAGTTTAAATTATTTTTAAAGACGTATTTTTCTTAATAAGAAATGCGGATTGTCTTGATACATTATAAAAAATATTTATATATTATCTTTTTAGATAAAAATTAGTTTCATGTCAATCTGACACATGTTGTTATTGATATAACTCATAGTATGTGTTTTCAGTTTAAAAAAGTCATTTTTTTGAAAAACATGTTTCAGTCACGTAAAAGTTGAAAAAATAAAAATGTATTGATAATTTTTAAAACAATTTGTAGGTCATTTTTTATATGTATCAATCAATGACACATCAATTTTACACACTTCATAACCAGTATGGGACACGATTCATGTTTTTGGGTTTAAATATGACATTTGAGCTCCCATACCAAAAACCAATAAATAACCCATGTGATAATCCAAAACTTTTTTCTCATGTAATAATAATATTATTGTTTGATTTTCATGTTATCTAAACAAAACAGACAAATTAAACACAAAGTCGTTTTATTTAATTAAACACGGAAGTGTTTGTATTACAGTAAGATCAATGGAACACGAGTCTGTAAGAAAATTCTTATTAAAAGTCCTATTAGAATTACTAAGGGACCACCCAAAACAAAAAATAACCCCAAGATAATAATATGGGTCTTTCGGATCCATCACAATGAACATTAGTAAGGCTATAACCACTACCATAGCACTGAGCATTAGTGGAATGATGTGCACCATTTTCTTTAATGGTATTGAATTATGGACACTATAATCTATAGTTTTATAAGGCATAAACTATACTATTTAACTTGGGTTACCATTGAGTTCAAATGACTATAAATATTGTCGTTGGTATTTTTGGATGAGTAATTACAAATATGTAAGTATATTTTAGTTTTCCATAATATTTAGGTTATGAATTGAAATTATAATATAACCTCTTATTAGGAACATTAAAATGTCAATGGTTTAATATGATGATCTACAAATAGTTTGATTTTAAAATGATGTTAGGATTTCAAACATCGTTCAAATATTTCAAATGTCTTGTAAATTCATTCATTCATAATGTTAAAACAAGGGTTTTGAATAAAAATGTGTCTTTGATTTTTATAATACTAAAATATGTTTTTCATAATAATGTGTTAAACAAAAATTTATTAAATATTGATTTTAAAACATTAGCATTTATACTACATAGTAAAATAATTATGTTATAAAAGAGAATTCATACCTTGATTATTCCTATATATATATATGTGTGTGTGTAAAAAACATATTATTTGCAAAAAAAATGTTTACATTTTTAAAATTTAGTGGAGTACCCACTTAGACAAGGGACACCTTGCGGCAGGCCCTCAAAGCCATGATGGGATTATCACCCTATACCCACTGGGAATAACCCAGTTGTATTATGCACGAATGGTGCGTGCTATTTCTAGTGAGCAGGAGGCATATCTACCCCTAAGGGAGAATAGGAGCACGTGCAAGGGGATCATAGAATGCCACTGTGAGGTGCAGCACGATAGCGTGGATGGGCGCAGGAGTGAGCCCTCAAAACCTCGTACGGGGTGCTACTGAGAGGGGGAGGGAGTATTATGAGCCTATTAATAGAGTCAAGGGAATATAAAGAGCCGGGAAACATCACTTTGTTTTCATGTGGGACGAAGAAAATTTGGCCGGGATTGAATCCAGGCCGTCAGATCTAGCTGCTTGCGATCTGGGCCATTTGACTCAGGTTGGTTCTCAATCCATAAATGACATGGTAAGTTCCATGTGTTTTTATGCGATGTCTGATCTACCGAGATCTAATCATAGTTGTTCCTCTTTTTTTATAAGTATGCATCGATATTAACAATTAGATCCATCGTGATCTAATCTAAGCCATCTGTCCATGTAAATCTCATGGACGCACCCCGACCATCGGATCCAGGAAAGATCCAGTCCTATTTGTCTATTCATTTTTTTCTCTTCCAACGACTTCTTCTTCTTCAACAAGTGTTCCACAGTAGTATGTTTTCTCATTACTTTATCTTGATTTCCACACATGTGACCCCTTACATCTCCATCCGAGCCCCATTTCCCTCACATTACACAATGAAAATATCCCCAGTCTTTTTATAAACCGAAAAACCCTTTGTTTTCCCATGAAAATAGCATTAGAAATATATTATTTATATTATATGTATATACCCTTTTTGGCGCATGAACCCTACGAGTTCTCCTTCCTCTAACGCCTCCTTCAAGATCCTACAAGCCTTTTTTGAGCCTCTCCCCCTCTTCAAACCAAGGTAAAGGATATACTGTCTTCTGTTATTTTTTTAGGGTATATAAATATATATTTATTCTCATAAAAATATATTTATAACCATGCATTTTAGTTAAAATATTATTTTATGTCAATCCCAGGTCTTTTGGATTTAGAGATCATGTATTATTATGAATGTAAGGGAATTATGTTTCTTTGTAGTGTTTAAGGTATATACATATATATGTGTGTGTGTTTGTGTGTGTGTCTACTCATTCACATAAGTATACATCCTTGTGGTATGGGTGAAAACCCGCATATACCCGATCCTAGGACTTATGGATTATGGGTTATTTAGTATTTCTTAAACTTGAGGGGTTATTTTTCTCATGAAATATATATATATATATATATATTATATATTCAATCATATATGTACATATATATATAACCAAAATGTTTTAAATGAACCTCTATTATTATTGGTTTCAAGACATCTATACTTTGAGTTTCAAAAATGAGGTATAATTTTGATTTTAAATATAATGAATTATATTGTAATATATATATATATATATATTATACACGAGAATTTATAATAGTACAGTCAATATAACTCACCCTCTAGACCGGTGTAAAGTCTTTTAACATTGATCTTCTACGATAAATTTTTTTTTTGTTAAACAAGAAAGTTTCAATTAACTTTGGTGTAGGACTCGAATATACTTGTTTGTTATATATGATTACATAAGCATTATGGATTTTTTTAATAAATAAACCAATTAAAATTTATGTTATGATTTAACATTTAGGGACTCTTGTTCATTAATGTGACTAATATATTTAAGTCATGTTAGTGTTATTATATTTTTTCTTTATACCCTTTAATACATAATTTATATTCCAATAAGTGAATATATGTGTATGCAAATATAAATTAATTTCTCAATTTTACGTTGAATTTTCCACGGATTGTAAAGAAAGGGTAAAACATGGTTTTTTCAAAATATTAATGTTCTATTTTCAAATAAAACTCTTTATATATACCCTTGTATTTAAATAGATTTACCGAGCACTGAACATAAATATTAGATATTCCAAATATTATACACTTTATGAGATTAGTAATTGTGGAGAGTACATGAGTAAAATATCTAGGGTTTTCAACTCTTATATTAATATGTATGAATTAATTTTATGTATATATATATATTAAATGGTATTAGTTATGTGTAATTTCACTCTTTCCATTTTTAACAATATGTATACACACGTGGTGTGTTATACCAAAGCATATCAAAAATAAATGTTTTAGAATCTGTGAGTTTAATACCCCACATGAAATATTTTCTTTGTCGTTTAATTGATTATGAATCCAAGTGATATTCCAATATGTATTGATGTATAATGTTTTATAATTTAAGTTTATCATTTTATGTAACAAGATATTTTTTCTTTTGTTCATTTGTTTTCATCACATATGTTATAATATTCTTAACATACGTTCCATATAATAAAATAACCATACATTTGATAGTTTTTTAATTAACACTTATATGCCTGATTCACTAAATATATGTAAATTTTACAGAATGAAATTTAATCCATATGACCGTTTTTGGATTATGAATTCAATTATTCAAAGTGGTATGAGAAACTTTGAATAATATGAAATGATAAATTAAATATTCAATGTGTAAGAGGAATTTTGAATATACGTCCCCTTTAGGAAATTGAGGAATGTAATAGAAACAATATAACGGGTTGAGGACCGGTTCATGAAATCCCCTCGATGCATCGATATTTATAAGGAGACAATCATGTCATGGAACGAGGCCATCAGCATTTTATGTCTGGAAGCAGGATCCTGACAGTTTTTGATATTATATGTTGCCTAATTATGTTTAAGATAATTAATTAACCAAGAGTATATGTGACTAGTAGAATATCCATGGTTAAGATCAGGTGCTTATGAGTATCTGAATAATGTATTGTTCCCTTTTATAAAGTTTTTATAAGAATATTCACATGACATACCTATTAAAATTGGAATTTCTTTTATGTATAACTCTAAATGATCATGCATATCATTTAATCATATTTCCTCATAATTTTGTTGGAATTATTTGATTTTTTCTCTTTTAATTCTTAGTCAATTGTTATATTAAGATACATGTGTTATAGTATTCTTTAAAAAATGTTTTATGGGTAATTTGAAGGGAATGTTTTCCAAATTTACAATTGAAAAAATATATTATTTTAAAACCCATTAATGTAAATTTGTTTTCTCACCCTAAATTTTTGAAATAAATTTTTCAGGTACCAGTTTCTAGAAGAAGAGGCATGTCAGATGAAGAATATTTCTTAGAACCTGAACAGAATCAATCATTTGTATGGGACATGATGTGTAAAATAACAATGCATGGTTTTTGTAAATTTTCTCATTATGTTTTAATGCACTGAATCCAGGTATTTTGAAGTTGGGATACTACATTTGGTATCAAAGGATTCAGTTTAGATTACTCTGGAAACCTAGAACTCAACAATGAAAAAAAATTAATTAAGAATTGCTAAAGATGATGTTCTACTAATTTTCAGATTGGTCATGAATCACAAATTATGTCCCTTCTGACAAAAATATTAGAAACCATAACGGACTAAGCTTGTTTAGAAGGATAAGAAACTTTTGAGAACCTTTGTTTATCATGTCAACATCTCTATCATGTATCCAGTACTTCTCACATACTTCATCTTCACTGAAGATCTGGCTTTGATTACTTTCTAATGATGCATTCCCAACATCCCTATTAGACATGTAAGTGAATTGATAATGATGGTTGATTATGATTATTCACCATGGTTGACTGCTTCTTTTCACTAAGTATCTTCTAGGAAGCTGGACAATAGGGTGACCTCTAGTATACATACCTATGTTAAATTGTATCCTATGGTCTTCAAGGCTAGATCATGAACATAAAAATTCTTGAGGATGAATCTACCAATTTAAATTATAGACATCATGTTTAATAAGACGTCACCCAACTCCATACCATTCATGATTTCCTTTTTTGGAAAATTATATGCCCACACCCAATTAATCTGGACTACCCATTCTATATCTAGACCTTGGAGATTGAAGTGTTTGGAACCACATTGGGAATCCATTTGACTGGGAATTGGAGAAATCACGAACATGGGTGAATCTAGAGAAGTACCATCATAAAGGATGTTAAGAAACATGTACTCATGTTGTTGAGAGATTAGTTAAATAATACAATGTGATTATGAACTTTTTATAATTGAATAATGTTATGTATTTTTTAACAATAACATGCTTTTACTATAAAGACCCAGAATTTCTTTGGTATAGTTTTTTCTTAAATAAAAGAGAGTTTTACGAGTCTGCAAAAATTGACAGCTCATGATTCTGAGGCCCGGTGTTCCTGGAATCAATTTCTGAAGTATTGTTCGGGTATTTTTGGTAAACGAATGAGAGGAATTTTATAACATTTGAACCGATGCTCGGAATTGAAATATTAGGGTACCGTTGAACTCGCAATGATGATATTCGCTTAAGTAGACTTTTACCTCGATGACAGATTGTCGGGAATAAAAGATAGTTTTTGGGTTTTGTGTGAGAATAATAAAATAAAATTAGTGCATGATTTATTTTATTTTATTTTTTATAACCACCACGTGGAATTTAGAGGTGGGGACCACCACACCTTAACCTCCTAGGAAGGGTTATTTTGGTGGGGCCCACCCAAACCTGACCTCCTATTCATGTTTATTGGGGTGGGGACCATGAATGATTTAAACCCCCATGATACACCCCATTAATTGATAAATACTCAAACATCAATTAACTGTAGGGGAGCCTCTTAAAATCCCCAAACACATAATGTGCATTATCCTCCTAGTTAAATAATTGAGCCAACACATTCAATCAACTAATTAATCCATTTGAATATTATACCAACAATTTGATAGTATATCATAATATATTATTTTTGGCTTGGCATTCTTCAACATGGTAGAACCTTTAAGAGGAGAGAGGTTGGGGAGAAAATGTCTCACCAACAAAGAACTAAGAACACATTATTTCAACAAAGGACGCTGGCAAGGAGCGTTTACGACTCCCTTCCTTGGAACCTCCATCGATGTATGATGTCTTTGACTATGATGATCCAACTTTTTTCCATGCGACTCCATCAATGAACAACAAACAAGGTTGGGGTTCATGCGTTGTTAGTTGTTTCATGTTCTTCATTTTCTGTCGAGGATTATAATTCGAGGCCGCATGATATCACCCCAACATGGAGGGTTTATGATGAAAAAACACGGCCCGACCCCTCCACGTACATTGAGGAATTCAACAATAAATGAAACACAAGAGTGGGAAGAGAGATTCTCGTCAACAATGATTGCGGATTGAAGGTGACGTCCCAAGGAGTGTGCTGATACATCCCGAAGGAGAATTCGGCCACTTGAACATGTTCGGTGACCCACAGAATGTTTACCGGTGGATGGAACAGATGAACGACACCACGTGATGGAAATGGCCCAACCGTGCCACCAGAGGATTAACCTGCAGCCACCGAGCTGCGGCGGTGCAGCATCGGATGACGCACGCCCGGTCGCGAAGAAAACTGGTGGATCTAGCCTCTAGGTCACCAGAGAAGGCGTGTCGCAACCGCGCATCGTGGTGTAGCCAAAGGGGGCCACGTCCCTTGGCCACAGCGGTGCATCGGCTTCCGGTGCAAGGTTGACCGCGAAGAAGACCGGCTGTTCGAGCCGCCGGGTCGCCGGAAATGGCCGGGAGCAACTGTGCCGCGCGGGAGGTGGCTGGCTGCTCTACCGACAGGGAGGAGCGGGACCAATCATTGGGTCACGCATGATACAGACCAGAACCACTTGTCACTTGTTTGAATCCCACCCAAATGGCAATGTGGTTTGGGTGTGCAAGGGGGTGTGGCCTCCCCGTGGATGCGGCTAGGGCGGACCCCACGGGCCGCCAGCGGCGCCGGTCTCCACCGGCGCTGGCCAGACCCAGAACGGGCTGGGCCGCCGTCATGGGCCGAGCGACCCCCGTGGACCAGTTTGGGCCCACTGACCGGGTTGGACCCACAGACCGGGTCGGACCGCAGTCCAGATTCGGGTCAGGTCTGGTCGGTCTGACTAGGCCGGACTGGTCCCAGATCCATTTGAACTATTTCCACTCTTTTTCCCATAACATGAGCTATATGTATCTGATTGAAGAAGATTCTATGGTGATGGAATCCTTGGAAGGAGACGGTTCTTTTGGTATACCACACATGTGGTCTGAACACAGTTGGGGTATGGCCGGGTTGGATCAAACGTAAATCCAACCAGTCCCTCGTAACAGAAATTCCAATAACTCTCAGACCAGGCGTTCAATTAACGTACCATCTATCGCATTGGGTTTATTATGGAAAAAAGGATATTTTGGATTCATAAACATGGGATTTTGTGGCAATTCAGGTATCAACACTTGGCTTGAGAAGAAGACCCTCCCGGAATCAAGTTTGCTTAGTGCGGAACCCTGTGGTTGGCTGTGCAATGAAGACTTTTCCAGGATCCTGTGTGTGTTCGACAACACCGACGACTGTTCCTGGATCCTGTGTGGTTTCTACAGAACAGGAGTCTGTTCCTAGACCATGTGGGGGTTTGACAGCACTGACGACGATTCCTGGATCCTATTTGGGTTCGACAGCTCTGTTTACTGTTCCTGGATAAAGTGTGGGTTCGACAGTTCTGATTTCTAATCCTGGATCATGTGTGTGTTCGACAGAATAGATGATTCAGTGGATACATCTTATCATCTCTATCTCTCTACATAAGTTATATAACTGTGTGAGTTGAGTCAGTATCTTTGTGTTTTCCTCATGATTGATATGGATTACAAGATAATTTTGGTATTTGTATGGGAATATACCTAAGTGGGTTTATCATTTGATTTCATACTTTATAGTTTATCCTTGTTGAATTGGGTGAGACCTTGAGGGTCTCGGGGTCCCATACTGAGTATCGTTATACTCTCCCCTACATGAGATATGCCCACACCTTGTTGTGTTGGATGGAGACGACAGACATCGTTGACCGAGGTTGAGTGTACGTGGACTGGACGATACCCAAAGGTGGACCTCACAACGAGTCGGTACCCAGAGGAGACTAAAAGATGTGGAGTGATGAGGAGGCTATTTGTACCTACGCTTCTGGTAGGATCCATGGTGGATGATCCAAGATCTGATTTTCACCTTTCAGTTGTTTTTTCCTTTTCATCTGTACTAGTACTTTACAGTTGGGCTTCTATTTCTGGCCCCCTTTACTTTTGATCACTCTCATGTTATATAGCATTACATAGTGTTTTTTATCTATTTGTGTGCTCTAATGTGCGTGTTTATAGTTAAAAAGGAAATTCCTTCCTTGTTTAGGAATTTAAGCCTTTTGTGTTAGTGGCCAGCCCAGGGCCTATGGAAGGTGGGCTTGGGGTAGTAACGGCACAGGCCCTGGGGGATGGGTCATGACATTTACAAAAAAAGTCTTTGTTTTTTATGGTTATGTCTCTTCTAAATAAAGCATACCTCTTAAAATTCTAGATAGAATACATTATTTCATCAACAAATCTTCTATCACATCCTACCGAACTGTTATAGATCCTAATTGTCAGCACATGATATGATGAAAACATGTCCATCGCAAACCTAAGAAGAACATGAAAACATCATAAAGGGTTATCAAACAGTCCAAACATTATCCACTCATGCCAAGGAAATTCCTATATCTACCACTGCATAGCCACTACTCAACTCGCTGTGTATAGACGAAGGGGAAAGTAAAATGATGGTATTTTGTTTTTCTTCACTCTATCCCAAAACTTCATAGCTAGGGTAAGGTTTCAAGAAGCTTCCATAGAGGGGATCCTTCATGCAACCTACATACACAAAATCATGAGATTCAGTTTTTATGACAACATCTACGACATTGACATTCTCAAACAAGAGATGGTCTGAGGATTCCTTATAGTGTTTGTCTATTCAGACATCACTGAACTCTCTACCATTAGAGCCTCCCTCTAGATTCCCGATGGTACACTGTATGAGTCTAAACAATACTGTATGAGGTGTTTCTGGTCTAGGAAATCAGACGAATTGAACACCAATTTGGGTATTCAGGTGACCACAATTGAGGATCCTCCATGATAGAGGAAGTGGTGAAGAACATCAAAGAGTTTTTATAGAATTATTATATGAAATGAATTTTGAGGATGTATATTTTTGTAGGGGGATAAAGTGGTGACGCAAAACATGTTTCTCATGTAATAATAATATTATGATTTTATTTTCATTTTATCTGAAAAAACATAAAAATTAAACACAAAGGCATTTTATTTTATTAAACACTGAAGTGTTTAAATTATAGTAAGATAAATGGAACACAAGTCTAACAAAAAATAACTATTAAAAGACCAATTATAATTACAAGGAGACCACCCAAAACAAAAAAACCCCCTTGAAGGTAACATGGGTCTTTCTGATCAGTCACTACAAACATAAGTATGACTAGGCCACTCCAACAGCACTAAGTATCATTGGAATGATGTGCACTATCTTCTTTAGTGGTTTTGAATTTGGGACACTCTAATGCATGGTTTTATATGGCATCAACTTGACTATTTCCCTTGGGTGATCGTTGAGTTATAACGACTGTAAATATAGTCATTGTTCTTTTTGGTGGATTAATTAAAAAAATAAAAGTATAATTTATTTTTCCAAAATATTTATTTTATGAATTGAAATTATAATATATACACTCACTATTATCTTTAAAAGGTCAATGGTTGAATATTTTGAACTACCAATAGTGTGATTTTAAACTGAACTTAGGATTTCAAACATCTTTCAAATATTTCGAATTTCTTGTAAATGTTTTCATTCATAATCATTAAACAGATATTTAAATTAAAACTATGTCTTTGAATTGTTAAAATACTAATATATGATTTTTTTTATGATTAATTAAATGTTCATTTATTAATTATTGATTTTAAAATATTATCATTAATAAAACTATGGAAAATACATAGGTTATAATAATTAAATCATTGTTTGATGATACCTATGTACATATATATGTAAAACACCTTTTTTGTAACAAAAAAATAAATGTTTACTTTGTTAAAATTTATTGGAGTACCCACCTAGTTGAGGGCCACATTGTGGCAGGCCCAAAAAACCTTGAGGGGCTTCTCACCATCTACACCCACAGAATAGCCCAAGTGCCGTGTGCACGAACGGTGTGTAACACCCGAGACTTCTATAAGAAATATTTTGTTTTTATAAATCATTAAAGGAATCTTTCACTACACACAACACTTTGTTTGGCTTTATTTACACACAATCACGACCTTCCTCGATAGCTTGCGTCGTACGCAATACTGAGTTTTACTAAACAACGATATGCAATTAAAATATTATTAAAACTAGCCGTTATGAATAGTAATAGCCATTTTTTGAAATTTTTTAAATTTTATTTTTTTAAATTGACTTCATTTTTGGATTCAGAATATCGAAATTAGCCTATGGTGAAATATTGGTTTTTTTCTGAAAACTTTCAATTTTTGATGAATAGTGAAACCACTAAGTGGTAGTTAAAAAACTGATGATTTCATAAAACTTAATTTTACCGCTTCTGTGAGTGGAATTTAAAAAATCCGAGAGACACAGTTTATGTCAGTAAGTAAAATGTGGTTCAATGAGAAAAAAATAATTTTTGGTGAATAGTGACTTTTTACTTATATTTACCACGGTTAAAAGTAAATAGGGTAATTAAGGGAAAAAATGATATTATTATTACCCTAACACATGTACTAATTCTATTGGATAAGTGTAATTAGACCAAAAACAACCTTAGGAATAAAATTTGACCATTTAGGCCCACTTGGATTAGATTAGGACATTTATTATTAATTTATTTAAAGAATGGTTAAAATAGTTAAAATCAATGTTTAATAAGAAAATCATTTTTAATATAGGGTTATACATAAGATAAAATCGACTATAAATATTCATTATAAAGATAAATAGATATCATACATAATGATATATTATTTGTAATTTTTAGACTTTAAATAAATTAAAATTTGTTTGACACAAAGATGATGCATTAATTATCTTATTAATGAAATATTGACATAATTGATGTTATAAATACCCAAATAAATGTAATTTGAGACTTTTTATGAATTAAATAATTTTATAGGTTAATATTACATGTTATTATTGCTTTAATTAACTGTTTCGAACTAATCATTCTGTTATGAATTTCACAAAAATCAATTACTAAATAGTGTCAAGATTGACATAAAATAGTTTTTAAAATAAATATATTATTATTAATTGTTATTGTTTTCTTAAAAATCTATGGTTCGGCCAAATGACTTAGATAAGGTTATATATATTAATAATAAACAACTTGGGGTTCGTTTGGCTTGTTATAGTAGGTTTATTAACCTTATAGTATAAGAACACAAAAAGACACGGTAAAAGTAAAATTATTTAACTTAATGTTAAATTTAAATGATAAGGTTAAAATAGGAACCTAAAATTTTCTAAATTCTATTGGATGAGTGTATTTCGACCCATACCCACCTTAGCTTCAAAATAAATCAATTTGGAGCTATTCAAAACCGAACGTGACTTTATAATAAAATAATATTTTTCGTTTTTCCAAAGAGGCCCCTCTCCTCCCTTATAAAAGGGTACCTCCTCCTCCTCTTCCTCACACCACTTTGAGCCTTAAATCTCGGCCAAAACCTGCCAATTTCTCCTCTCCACTTCCCTAGAAACATTATAGAGGTCCTGGTCTTCTTCAAAGACCAATTTTATTGCCCTTAAAGGAGATCTCAAAGAGGCGTTTCAAAGAAGAGGTAATATCTGTTTCTAATTCTCTCAACTATATTTCTTCTTCCAATTAGTCTTCTTTAGTTGTTTCATTATGAAGTAATAACATAAGTATCACTCATATACTGATATGTTATTATATGTATGAAACAACCCTATTTCACCATTTATCCATCCTACGGAAAACGAAATCACCGCGCGTGCGTACGTACGGAATACCGTCTCCACACCGTGGTGTAATCTATTTTCCACCACCACCTTACATGGATTGGTATAATGGTTCAAATAAAAATCTATATATTATTATTGTAAAGTGGTATTAATTATTAAATAGTATTCATACACTTCAATACAATTACACGGTCATGGGAACGATATCGTCGCGCGTGCGTATGTACGGAATACCGTCTCCACGATGTGATGCGATTCGTTCTACATGATCTTAATTAAATAATGATTATATCAATGAATTGAATGAATAAATATAATATATAGTACACTAATACCATTCTGGAAATGAGATATCTATAACCTAAATAGAAGAATAAGAATTTATTCGACAAAACACCCATAAGAACAAAAAAGTAATAAACACTCGAATAACAAGTAGTAATGAAATATTACTAATAAGAAGCTATGAATATGACCATATATGATATAATAAAAATATGTATGATTCTTTAATATGTCAATAACATTATCTAAATCATTATACAGGAGGTTCGGACACTTACGATGCAAATCAGACCTAAGGTAAGGGAAAATATCACAATCTCATTTTTATCCGAGATTGTTTATACTTTGTATTTACTAGGGTGTATTTTATCATCCACATCCATGTTTCCTCAATATGTAATATTATTTCCATCCACCTAAAATTTTTTAAATTCAATTTTACCCTTCGGTGAGTTTTTAGTAAAATATATGAAAGGAATCTTTTGTCATTTTTCGTACGTGGAACTTTTTTGACTTTTCTGACATAAGTACAAGAAGAATTTTTTTTTAACTTATACAGCATGAATGGATTTTTAAAACATTATTTACAAGAAGCTTATTTTACATGTTTTCATGTTTATTTTTAATCAACTTCTTTTAGTTTAGAATTGTATGACATGTTATGAAAGGAAAAGTGTTTTTGATGTAGAAAGGATATTTTCCTCAAGAATGGAGTTCAAGTGTTTTTTCAAATTTATTTTCCATCTAAGATAATAAAGGGTTCTATTTTTGTCCCTATTATTACATTTAATTGATTATGTTGTGATGGAATTTTATTTATGAATTCCTTTTTCTTATATGAATTGTTTTATGATGTCACGATGTTTAAGATTCCCATTTTTATTACATGGGTTATGCAATGATGTATGATTTATGATTTCATGGCAGACATAAGAATGGTATCATTATGAGATGGGTGGGACCTATATCTCTCTCCAATGCAATGGGTAAATATTTTATATCTCATGAGATAAACATGGCTGGAATGGCATGTTAAACCGGTTCAGTGAAACAGGACTAAAACGAGGGGTGAACTCAGTTCAGAAATGGACTTTGTCCACTAAGATAGTCTTGGCAATGAGTCTTGACTAATAAGAAATGATTCTCTATGATTACATGTGTATGACACAATGTTTCATGTTTAATTTTAAGACTATTGGGATTACATTTAACTACTATGATTTATCCCATGTAATGAAATTATGATTTCTTTTGAAGGTTAAAATTTCCAAAAGATATGTTCTTATGTATATGATGTGATTAATATTTCTTTTGTTTACCCTTACTGAGCATTTGAGCTCACCCCTTTGTATTTTTTATTTCCCCAGGTCAGGAAGAAGGTTATTAAGTAGGATATGCCAAAAAGGGACTCTAGATATGATGAAATAAATAGGAGGCAAAGTAGATCCTTTATGAACCAGCTGTTTATGTTTCCCAGTTCCTAATGACTCTATACCTATATGGCCCTTTACATGGTTTTTATATATGTTGTAATTAGTATGATTCAATTTTGATGTATTAACAATGTATGTAAAGTATGGGTCGTTATAGTTGGTATCAGAGGCAAAGGAGGTAGGAATGTATCTGATCCTTGGGAACTCTCACATGTGAGCATTGGACGAAGCATCGCTCTCCGCCCAAGGGCTTCATAAGGATATTGCTGCCACTAGGGATGGTGGTGTGTCCCGCCCAGGGGATGTAGCCTCCCATGGTGTGCCCTGATAGGTATCAATTATAGTCCACTGGAAGTAATTCCAGACTGTTATAGTTGGTATCAGAGGAAAGGTATAGTCAACCTTTGGAAACTAGGATGTGAAAGCCTTAGTAATAACCCTAAGGATAAGTATAAGCATAGAACACAATCTCAGTGTTTTTTAAATGGCCATGAATAACCTAGGATAAGACCTTATGTGTGAAATTTTATTCTTTATTATGTGGTTTTCCTATTAAAATTAGTGTTACTCACACTATTCTTCTTGGTTTTAGTCAATGGCTGGAACCCGAAGGAACCAGGTTAATGCGGAATGCGACGGGCAATGCAATGATTGTCCCCCTGAGCAACCAAACGTTATGGGAGATGGAATGAAAAATCTTGTATCTATGATCACACAACTTTTCAAGCTATGAAACATGCAGGACTTCCAAACGACCAAAGGAAGGAGCAACATTATATTGAATCCTTCATGAGGCAGTTTCCACCTTCATTCAGCGGGTCTACTGATCCATTGGTTGCTGAATAATGGATTAGTACTACTGAAAAGATATTTTCAGTTCTTCAATGTTCTAAACATGGTAAATTCATCTTATCATTGTATCGTTTGGAAGGTAATGCTGATCAAGGGTGTAATCTTATTAAGAATACGAGGCAAAGGGATGAAATTGAGTCCATGGAATGGGACGAGTTCAAGTAATTATTTTTCAATAAGTACTTCCCTCGTATTCTCCGAAAAAAATGGAGAAAGTGTTTCTTGAACTGAAGAAAAAGGATGATGAATCTGTTGGTACCAATGAAGAAATTTTTACAAGACTTGCAAGGTACGCTTCTGGTATTATTATCCATCCTGAGAGTAAGATCGATTGATTCTTTAGTGGCTTAAAACCAATTCCTAGAAGGGCGCTAGCCATAAGGGACTTCAATAGCTATGAGGAAATCGTTTGATGTGCTTTCAAAGTTGAGATGGAGATTGGAGTAACCCATCAGTCATATGGGTTTGATAAGAAGTGGAAAATAGAATTCAAAGGAAAATATAAAGAGCACACTGAATAGAAGATGAGCTTTCCCTTATGCTCAAAGTGTGGAAAGAAACATGGAGGGAGTTGTCTTAAAGGGACAAGTAAATGTTTCAAATGTCGAAAGGAAGGTCATAGGGCATTTGAATGCCGCAATGATGCGAAGAAGATGTCTAATGATGCAAAAAAATGAAGGGATGCACAGAATAATCCTACTACACATCAATGTTTCAAGTGCAAGGAGATGGGGAATTATGCCAATCAATGCCCAAATCCAAGGGTTGATGATGATGGTCGACGTAAAAAAATTCTTAAGGATAAAGACAAAGGAAAGTCACATGAAATTTCTATCATTGATGTGGAGTATGATAACGATGTGGTTAAATGTACACTTACCATCCACTCTAATGTAGAAAATATTTTATTTGATTCTGGATCCACCCACTCCTTTATTTCTGAAGAATTTTCTAAGGATATCACCATATTACCTCAACAATTAGATGCTGAGTTAGCTGTGACAACCCCTAATGGCACAACAATCACATCAAAAGTTTATAATTCTTCTCCGATTAAAGTTTGTGGGAAAGTGCTTCCTTCAAATATTGTGATCCTTCCTATAGTGGAATTTAATGCGATTCTTGGCATGGATTGGATTTCTTTATATGGAGCTCATATCAATTTCCAAAGAAGGGAAGTCACATTTCATATTCCAGATCAATCTATGATCATCTATCGATGAAAGGGTGAACATAACCTTCCAGTGGAAATTTCTTCCATCTTATGGGTCTTGTTTCCACTAAATGAAGGTTATTTATCTCAAATGGTTGGTGAGAAACTCACGATTAAGAATATTCCTATTGTACGGGAGTTTTATGATGTATTTCCAAAGGAATCTCGGGGTCTTCCACCAAATCATGAAGTTTAGTTTTCAATAGAACTCGTATTAGGTGCTTTACCTATTTCAAAGACACCTTATAGAATCGAACCAATTGAGTTGCAGGAATTGAAGAAGCAACTCCAAGAGAATCTTGATAAGGGGTTCATACGCCCTAGTAAATCACCTTGGGGAGAACCTGTTCTATTTGTTAAGAAGAAAGATGGATCAATGATACTCTACAATGATTATCGAGAACATAACAAGATCACTATCAAGAACAAATATCCTCTCCCACGCATTGATGACTTATTTGACCAACTACGAGGAGATCAATACTTTTCCAAGATTCATCTTCGTTCAGGGTATCATCAATTAATGGTCAAAAGGGAGGATAAACCAATGACGGCTTTCCGTACAAGGTATGGACACTATGAATTTATAGAGATGTCGTTTGGTATTACTAATTCCCCAGCTATCATCATGGATCTGATGAATAGAGTCTTTAGAGACTATCTTGATCAGTTTTTGGTAGTCTTTATAGACGATATTCTGGTTTATTCAATGCGCATGGAAGAACATGAAGATCATTTGAGAATTATATTTAAGACCCTAAGAAAGGAGAAGTTTTATGCCAAATTTACCAAGTGTGAATTTTGGCTTCAAAAAGTTTCATATTTGGGTAACATAATCTCAAAAGAGGGGATATCTGTGGATCCAAAAAAAACAGAGGTTATCGAAAGATGGTTGAGACCAACAACAATAACTGAGATCTGATGATTTCTTGGTTTTTCTGGATATTATCGACGTTTTGTGAAAGATTTTTCTGGATTATCTAATCCACTCACCAAGTTGACTTGGAAAGGAGTTAAGTTTGTCTGGATGGAGGAATGTGAAGAGAATTTCAAGGAGTTGAAAAGAAGGTTATCCAGTGCACCTATGCTCACACTGCCTTTTAGTGGAGAAAGGTTTGCGATCTACAGTGATTCATCCAAGAAAGGATTGGGGTGTGTTCTTATGAAAAATGATATGGTGATAGATTATGCCTCACGACAGTTGAAAATCCATGAGCAAAATTACCCATCTTATGATTTGGAGTTATCTGCAATAATATTTCCATTAATGATTTGGAGGCATTATCTTTATAGAGAAAGGTGTGACATTTATACTGATCAAAAAGTTTAAAGAATATTTTACATAAAAGGAGCTGAATATGCGCCAAAGAAGATGGTTGGAGCTGATTAAGGATTACGACTGCTCAATTCGTTACCACCCTGGGAAAGAAAACAAGGTGGAAGATGCATTAAGTCGACAAGACCGTGCCAGTTTATCCATGATGAGGATCACAAAAGATACAATATTTATGGATTTACAAAGGATGGATCTTGGAATTATAATGGAAAGGGAATAATCTTTTCTTTCTCAAATGAATGTTCAACCATCTATACATGTGAAGATTAAAGAGGCACAGAAAGAAGATGTAGAGTTACGAAAGAAGGTGAGAAATGTTATTGAATTCAACCTTGATTGTGATGGGATAATAAAGTTCAGGAATCGAGTTTATGTTCCTCCCATCCCCGAATTAAAGAAGGAGCTTCTGGATGAGGCTCATAGGTCTTCATTCTCTATTCATCCTGGAAGCACGAAGATGTATAGGGACCTGAAAGAGTACTTCTGGTGGGATGGAATGAAAAGAGATGTTGCTGAATATGTCTCTCGATGTTTGGTTTGTCAGCAAGTTAAAGCTGAGAGATAGAAGTCTAAGGGGATGTTAAAACCATTACCCATACCCTAATGGAAATGGGAAAACATCACTATGAAACTTGTCACAGGACTTCCTAAAAAATTAAAATGCAATAATGCTATCTGGGTCATAGTTGATTGTCTTACAAAGTCTGCACACTTCATTGCTATTAGAGAGGATTTCTCTCTTGAGCAGCTTGCCGGGAAATATGTGGAGGAAGTGGTAAGATTACATGGAGTATCACTTTCTATTATATCTGATCGGGATCCGAGGTTTACCTCAATGTTCTGGTGAAGTCTTCAGCATACTCTGGATATAGAGTTGAGTTTCAGCACTGCTTATCATCCTCAGACAGACGGTCAGTCTGAGAGAACAATTCAAACTCTAGAAGATATGCTGAGAGCTTGCTCTATGGATTTCAAAGGTGGTTGGGATCAAAACCTACCTTTTGTGGAAGTTTCATATAATAATAGCTTTCACTCCAGTATTCAGATGGCTCCTTATGAAGCACTCTATGGAAATAAATGCAGGACGCCATCTTGCTGGGATGATATTGGGGAACGAAACCTATTAGGACCTAATCTCGTTGATGAATTGGCAGAAAAGGTCAGATACATTCAACAACACATAAGAGCAGCTCAGAGTCGACAGAAAAGTTATGCCGACAACCGAAGAAATGACCTAGAGTTTGAGGTGGGTGATAAAGTGTTCTTACGAATATCTCCCTGGAAGAGGGTCATGAGATTTGGAAAGAAGGGAAAGTTGAGCCCTGGATATATCGGTCCTTTCGAAATACTGGATCGTGTTGGGAAGGTAGCTTACCGATTGGCGCTTCCCCCGAATCTCTCTCAAGTTCACGATGTGTTCCATGTATCTCTCCTGAGAAAATACATACCTGATCCTTCACATGTACTCAGCTCAGAAGTTGTACCGCTGGAGAAAGATCTTTCTTATGAAGAACATCCGATAGAGATTCTGGATCGTAGCAAAAAAGTCCTATGAAACAAGAACACTCGATTGGTGAACGTTTTTTGGAGGAACCACCAATTAGAAGAAGCTACATGGGATCTTGAGGATATGATGAAGGAGAGGTATCCTCATCTGTTTGTTACAAAGTGACGAATTTCGAGGGCAAAATTCATTTTAAGGGGGGTAGAATGTAACACCCGAGACTACTATGAGAAATATTTTGTTTTTATAAATCATACAAGGAATCTTTCACTACACACAACACTTTCATGGATTTCTTTACACGCAATCGTGACCTTCCTCAATAGCTTGCGTCGTACGCAATACTGAGTTTTTCTAAACAATGATATACTATTAAAATATTATTAAAACTAGCCGTTATGAATAGTAATAACCACTTTTTGAAATTTTGGAAATTTTATTTTTCTAAATTGACTTCATTTTTGGATTCAGAATATCAAAATTAGCCTAGGGTGAAATATTGGTATTTTTCTGAAAACTTTCAATTTTTGATGAATAGTGAAACCACTAAGTGGTTGTTAAAAAACTGAATTTTTCATAAAACATAATTTTCCTACTTCTGTGATTGGAATTTCGAAAATCTGAGAGACACGGTTGATGTTAGTAATTCAAATGTGGTTCAATGAGATGAAAATAATTTTTGGTGAATAGTAACTTTTTACTTTTATTTACCACGGTTAAAAGTAAATAGGGTAATTAAGGGTAAAAATGATATTTTTATTACCCTAAAACATGTCCTAATTCTATTGAATAAATGTAATTCGACCAAAAACAACCTTAGGAATAACATATGACCATTTAGGTCAACTTGGATTAGATTAGGACATTTATTATTAATTTATTTAAAGAAGGGTTAAAATAGTTAAAATTAATGTTCAATAAGAAAATAATTTTTAATATAGGGTAATACATAAGATAAAATCGACTATAAATAATCATTAGAAAGATAAAAATATTTCCTACATAATTATATTTTATTTGTAATTTTTAGACTTTAAATAAGTTAATTTATTTATGACACAAAGATGATCTATTATCTTATTAATGAAATATTGAAATAATTGATGTTATAAATACCCAAATAAATGTAATTAAAGACATTTTATGAATTCCACTAATTTTCTAGGTTAATATGACATGTTAGTATTGATTTAATTAAGTTTTTCGAACTAATCATTCTGTTATGATTTTCACAAAAATCAATTACTAAATAGTGTTAAAATTGACATAAAATAGTTCTTAAAAAAATATAATATTATTAATTTTTATTTTATTCCTAAACACCTAAGGTTCGTCCAAATGACTTAGATAGGGTTATATATATTAATAATAAACAACTTGGTGTTTTTTGGCTTGTTATAGTAAGTTTATTAACATTATAGTATAAGAACACAAGAAGACACTGTAAAAGTAAAATTATCTATCTTAATGTTAAATCTAAATGATAAGGTTAAAATAGGAACCTAAACTTGTCTAAATTCTATTGGATGAGATTATTTCGACCCATCCCCACCTTATCTTAGAAATAAATCAATTTTTATCTCTTTAAAACCGAACTTGACTTTATAATAAAATAATATTTTTAGTTTTTCCAAAGGGGCCCCTCTCCTCCCTTATAAAAGGGCACTCCCTCCTCCACTTCCTCACACCACTTTGAACCTTCAAGCTCTTCAAAACCCTGAAAATTTCACCTCTCCACTTCCCTAGAAACATCCTAGAGGTCCTGGTATTCTTCAAAGAACAATTTTAGTGCCCTAAAAAGAGATTTCAAAGAGGCATTTGAAAGAAGAGGTAATGTCTGTTACCAATTCATACAACTTTATTTCTTCTTCCACTTCTTATTCATTAGTTGTCTCATTATGAAGTAATAACATCAGTATCACTCATATACTGATATGTTATTATAAGTATGAAATAACCCTATTTCACCATCTATCCATCCTACGGAAAACGAAATCACCGCGCGTGAGTACGTACGGAATACCGTCTCCACGCAGTGGTGTAATCTATATTCCACCACCACCTGACATGGATGGGTATAATGGTTAAAATAAACAACTATATATGATTATTCTAAAGTGGTATTAATTCTGAAATATTATTCATACACTCCAATACAATTACACGATCATGGGAACGATATCATCGCTCGTGCGTACGTACTGAATACCGTCTCCACGATATGATGTGATTCATTCTAGATGATCTTCATTTCTTAATGATTATATAAATGAATTGAATTAATAAATATGTTATATAATAAACTAATAACATTCTGGAAATGATGTATCTATAACCTAAAGAGAAGAATAATAATTTATTCGACAAAACACCCATAAGAACAAAAAAGTAATAAACACCGGAAGAACAAGTAGTAATGAAATATTACTAATAAGAAGCTATGAATATGACCATATATGATATCATAAAAATATGTATGATTCTGGAATAAGTCAATAACATTATTTAAATCATTATACAGGAGGTTCAGACACTTACAAAGCAAATCAGACCTAAGGTAAGGGAAAATATCACAATCTCATTTTTATCTGAGATTGTTTATACATTGGTATTTACTGGGTTGTATTTTATCATCCACATCCTTTTTTCCTCAATATGTAATATTATTTCCATCCACCTAAAATTGTTTAAATCCAATTTTACCCTTCGGTGAGTTTTTAGTAAAAGATATGAAAGGAATCTTTTGTCGTTTTTCGTACGAGGTACTTTTTGACTTTTCCGACAAAATTACGAGAAAAATGTTTTTTTAACTTATACGGCATGAATGGATTTTTAAATAATTATTTCCAAGAATCTTCATTTACAAGTTTTCAAGTTTATTTTTAATAAACTTCTTTTATTTTATAATTTTATGACATGTTATGAAAGGAAAAGTGTTTTTGAAGTAGAAAGGATATTTTCCTCAAGAATGGAGTTCAAGTGTTTTATCAAAATTATTTTCCATATAAGATAATAAAGTATTCTGTTTCTATCCCTATTATTACATTGATTTGATTATGTTGTTTTGGAATTATATTTATAAATTCCTTTATCTTATATGAATTGTTTTATGATGTCACGATGTTTAAGAGTCCCATTTTTATTACATTAGTTATGCAATGATGTATGATTTATGATTTTGTGGCACACATAAGAATGGTATCATTATGAGATGGGTGGGACCTATATCTCCCTCCAATGCATTGGGTAAAGATTTTATATCTCATGAGATAGACATGGCTAAAACGGCAGGTTAAACCAGTTCAGTGAAACATGACTGAAACGAGGAGTGAACTCGGTTCAGAAAGGGACTTTGTCCACTAAGATAGTCTTGGAAATGAGTCTTGACTAATAAGAAATTATTCTCTATGATTATGTGTGTATTCCACAAAGTTTCATGTTTAATGTTATGATTATTGGGATTACATTTCATTACTATGATTTATCCCATGTTATGAAATTATGATTTCTTTTGCAAGTTAATATTTTCAAAAATATGTTCTTATGTATATGATGTGATTGATATTTATTTTGTTTACCCTTAATGAGCATTTGAGCTCACCCTTTTGTATGTTTTATTTCCACAGGTCAGAAAGAAGGTTATTAAGTATGATATGCGAAAAAGGGACTCTAGATATGATGAAATAAATGGGAGGCAAAGTAGATGCTTTATGAACTAGTTGTTTATGTTTCCCAGTTTCTAATGACTCAATACATATACGGTCCTTTCCATGGTTTTGTTATATGTTGTAATAAGTATGCTTCAATTTTTAAGTATTAACAATGTATGTAAAGTATGGGTCGTTATACGATGCATTCTTGGTCTAGAGTTTAAGAGGCATAAATACCCCTAAGGGATCTCATGACCTTGTGCAAGGGGATTAGAGCGTTCCACCGCGAGGGTCGGTACAACAGCGTGGGCGGTCATAAGAGCACGCCAGTAAAACCCAATATGGGGCAGAACTAGTAGAGGGAGAGAGTATTATTAACCTATAACTACAGTCCCAGGCTTATAATGAGCTGCGAAACATCCCTACGTTTTGATGTGGTATGAAGAAAATCGTCCAGAATCGAATCTAGGCCGTTAGATCTCACAGCATGCAATTTGGCTCATCTAATTTAGTTTAGTCCTCAATCCTTAGTAGCCATGGAAAATCCTCCTTGTTTTTATTCTCCATCCAATATACCGAGATTTAATCACAACTTTTCCCCTTTTTAAAAAAAACTTCGATGTCGATCTAAACCATCAGATTCATCATGATCTAAGTTAAGTCGTCCATCCTTTTAAATCTTGGGGATGCACCCAGACTGTCAGATCAAGGTCAGATCCAATCCTTCACATCCATTCGTTTTTTGGTTCTTCACTACCCTGTGTATCTTTTTCTTCTCCACGTGTGCCGCACTAGTAGGTGTTCGTCATACATTATCTTGTTTTCCAAACCCCTAACCCCTTTCATCGCCATTCGAGCCACCTTTCCCTCAAGTTCCACAAATATTAAATCTCATGGTCTTTTTATTTACCCAATAGACTTCAGTTTTTTCATACAAATAGCATTAAATATATATTATTTATATTTTATAAATATTCCACTTTTCGAATTCTAACCCTATTTTTTCTCCTTCCTCCAATGGCTCCTTCAAGATCCTTTGAGCCTTTCCTGAGCCTCTCCTCCTCCTCAGACCAAGGTAAGGGATACATTGTATTTTTTTTTGAGGGTATATACATATATATATATATATATTCTGAAAAAAGTATATTTCTAACATTACGATTCGGTTAAAATTTTATCTTTTGTCGATACTAGGACATATGGATTTTGAGTTGATGTAGTATTTTGAAAGTAAGGGAATTATGTTGAATTTTTTTGTTAAAGGTATATTCATTTATATATATATATATATATATGAAAACTATTTTACATAAGTATACATCCTTGTGGTTTGGGTGAAACCCAACATGTTCCTGATCCTAGGACTTATGGATTTTTGGTTATGTAGTATTTTTAAAGATGAGGTACTATTTTCCTCTAGCTATATATATATATAGCTTATATATTCAATTATTTATGTACATATATATACATGCATATGATTTTAAATGATCCTCTATTATGTATAGTTTCAAGTCCTCTAAACATTGAGTTTCAAAGATGAGGTAGAATTTTTTTAAAACATCGGGAATTGTATTTTAATATATATATATATATATATACTACATGGGAATGTACAATTAAGCAGTCTATATAACTCATCCTTTGGACCAATTTTACGTCTATTAACATTGAAATTCAATGAAAAATTTATGTTTTTTGTAGACAAGTAAGTGTCGATTATCTCTGGTGGAGGACTTTGTTATACTAATATGTAATATAAGTTTACATAAAAATTATGTAAGTTGGTTTAGTAAATATTCCTTTTAAAATTTATGTTATGATTTATGATTTAGGGACTCTTGTTCATTAATTTTACTAATATGTTTAATTCATATGGGTGTTATTAGATTTTTGGATTAACCTCATTAATAATTAATGTATATTAGGATATATGAATATATATCTAAGAAAATAAACATTGATTCTCAATTTTACTTATAATTTTCAATGTATTATAAAGAAAGATTAAAACATGTTGTTTTTGTAATATGAATGAACTACTTTAAAATAATACTCTTAATATACAACCTTATGTATGAACAGATTTAAACAACACTAATACCTAATTTTGGATATTCCAAATACTATATTCTTAATGTGATTAGTACTTGTAGATATCTCATGAGTATAATATTTGAGGTTTTCTACTCTTATATTCATATGTATGAATAAATTATATATATATATAAATATTAAATGGTATTAGTTATGGTTGAATTTAATGAATTCCATTTTTAACATTATTTATAGCCTTGTGATGTGTTATACCAAAGCATATCAGTAATAAATTTATGAGAATCTGTGAGTTTAATACCCCACCTGAAATATTTTCTTTATATTTTAATTGATTGTGCATCTTGATGAAATTACAATATGTATTTATTTATATTTTTTTAGAATTTATGGTTATAATTTTTTGTGACAAGACTTGTGTTGCTTTTTTGAATTAGTTTTCATCCTATACGCTATAATCTACTCTACATACGTTCCATTTAATATCATAGCCAAGCAGTTGGGAGTTTTTTAATTAAAACGTTTTTTACTAATTCAAAAAATATATATTAATGATAAATAATGATATTAAATTATTATGTCCTTCATGTATCAAGTATTAAATTATTCAATGTGGTATGAGATAGTTTGAGTAATATGAAATGAAAAATTAATAATTCGATGTGGTATGGAACTGCCACGACCCCCTCCCACCAAAGATGCCCCTCCTGAGCTGGAAATGGTGAAAGGGAGATAATGACCCCCGAGTCACGCCTCCAGTAGGCCCTGGGGTGGAGACTAGCACCAAGGGTATGAGTCTTTCACAAATATGGGAGGCCTTACCCTTTTAATTTTAATGATCGAGAAATAGGACAAGTCAACCACCAAAAAGGAAAAGAGAAAGTATATAGAAATAAACCCCAAACCAATCCTGTATGCATGTTTAAACAATTTAAAACAATGTACAAGTACACGAAATCTTAATGTACAATACCAAAAGAAAAACAAAGGTACAACAACAACAACAACTCCAATGGTCTGACTAGTAGGGTCCCGCACGGCCCTGGTAGTCCTCCTGGAAACCTGAAAGTAAACGTAGGGTGAGCATACAAATATACTCAGTAGGGAAACCTAAAGCTCTCGTGCACAAGTGGGGAGACATCCTAATGTACCGTGAGAACAACAGAAGAATCCTAGCAAGGAATCTTATCCACACAACCTCACTAGCCACACTCTCCAAAACACAAGAACAACAGGTAGTAGTAGTATAAGAATAAGAGTATTGGGTACCCCGCACCAATTCCCTTTAGTTAGATGCTCTTCCTAATGAAGAACGTCCTAACGCTGCCACACTCACCCGTCCCACACACACCTTGGCCTCACAACCACGTATCCTGCCCGCACACACCTGGGCCTTACAACCACGTATCCCGCCTGTACACACCTGGGCCTCACAACCACATATCCCGCCCACACACACCTTGGCCTCATCCCGAAGATTCCTGAAAAAATGTAGAACATGCCCGATGAGTCTTGGACCTAATACACCCCAATCAAAACCTACTCGAAGAGTCTTAGGTGTAAGGTCACCTCAAGCCATCACAACCTATGGGAGAAGGAGAAGGAAGGAGTTAGTAACTAAGGGAAAAAACCCTCTCACATGAAATGGGAGTGTTTGGCACTATGTTCTCAACATGGGTGGGGTGCGATAAAACACAAAAGATACAGTTATATACATATATACCAAACACACAGCCCAACCTATAGCTTCTAAACAGAAAAACTGAGCACGTGCCTCGGCACTGCTACCACGAAGTATGCATACAACAAACAAACCAACCCCCTTTAGGTTTTCACATTTCAGTAGAAATAGTTATTTAGTTCCTCAACTACTGGGAAACTATCCAAAACTAACCACACCAATCGTTCGTAAAACATATCCCTTCCATCCACAAAACAAGTTAGGAAAAACATAAGCAGCACAACAAAGTCACTCTTATCAACTAACCAACCCCATTGATTATTATTCCATTTCATTTCCACGCCCCACCATTCATTAACTCTTCCTCTTTAATTTATTATTCACAACCTAATAAACATTCACAAAAAAGCCCATCCCTGCCGCCCCAATGCCAACCGCCATAACCACAACCACACCGAAACCACACATCATCTCTTTAATACCATTTATTTCAGCCCCATAGTCCGTTACCAACACAACATTTACACCAACCCACAACCAAGTCAACCGCAGCCCTGCTGCTCACCCGATCAACAATAACCCACAAAAACACCCCAACACATGCCACGTAACCAAGCCAACACCCACATGTTCATTATTCAATTTTCTTTAACCCGGGGTGATCACACAAGGGTTCCAGATTTTAACAGCTAGCTTTACGTGATTATCCAATTTCCACATCCCACAAGCTTCCATCCATAAGAAAATACAGAAGGAGAGGGAAAAATTTAATTGCGTAAGAAAAAGGCCCCCAACGACCATGATTTTCAGTAGGTATAAGCTCATTCAATTCACAACATAACATCACAGGATATAAAGTAACAGCAATCACTAACATCCCAACCCCAATATAAGCTAGTTATTATCTTTATTAAAACTGATTCAAAAGTGTTTCACGTAAACAAGAAAACACCCACCCCACATGATGCAAAGAATTTAGAGAGACGAAGGTAAAATACCACCCTCAATAGGTTCTTGATTGTAACGCTCCTCCGGATCAACCATAGAAAACGTCCATCGGTGTTCGTCACTTTTTTCGGGTCCTGGCAAAACCTCCTCAGGTGGATGTCGGAAAGGAAGGGCCTAAGGAAGGACAACGGACCCAGGATCGAAAGATCTTCCTCGTAGTTATGATCCCGTGGATGCTGACGGATCGTAAATCAGAGCTCGGAAGAAGAAGTTATGGAAGAAAGAGCCTTCGAGTCCCTTGAGAGAGCTCTGCTCAAAGGAGAGGAGAAGAGAGTGGTCAGTTGAAAGGAGGAGGGCACCCCTCCTTTTGTAGGTGTGAAAAGAAAAATTACACAGCGTGTACTTTATGGTACACGGCGTGTACTCGGTTCATTCACACGGTCTCCACATGGCTTCCAACACGGTTCCGCGGCCGTTGATTGGTCAACACACGGTTTGAGGGTAACGCATACGCGGGGAAGGACTACACGACGTGTAGTTTAGACACACGGCGTGTACTCATTTACTGCACAAGGCAAGGACACAGCTCCCACACGGTACACAGCCATTGACTGGTAACACGTATGTGGGGAAGGACTACACGACGTGTAGAACTACACACATGGCGTGCACCCATTACTCCACACAGCAAGGACACATCTTGCAACATGGGGTGTACCCAGAATGGGAGTACACGGTGTGTACCCAAACTACACGGCGTGTAGTTTTAAAATTATGGGAAGTGTGGGAAAAGTCCATTTTACCCTCCAGAACACTTCTTTACTATCTTTTTGACAATGGAATGGGCCGGGGAGGTCCGGGCCATTACATCATATACCTCTTAAAACATTCTCGTACCCGAGAATTCAAAAACCAACCCAGAGGAACCCGACAAGATACCTCTTAGGGTCCCCGTTATAATAGGAACCCAACCAATAAACCTAATCATATGTGTTAGGAATTCCTTCTCCTATGTCGAGATATTATCCGCTTTAGGTGGCACTGACTCGCCTGCACGGGTTTAATCGTATCCTCATTAATGTGTCTCGATTAAGAATTGGGTCTTCCCACTTTCATACATTAGGATTTTTCAACTCACAATAACTCCAACACCACACAACCAACACACTGCCCGAACACATGGGTTTGGGAAATTCCTTCACCTATGTTGAGATATTATCCGCTTTAAGCGACACTGACTCGCCCCGCATGGGTTTAATCACATCCACATAATGCGTCCCGTTTATGGGTCATGTTTTTCCCTTTACCACACATCCAGACATGCTACACATCACCAGGGAACAAGGAAGCAAAAGGTCTCACAATTGACAAGACAAGCATTCCATATAACAGGGGTACAGAGTACAACATCAACACAAAGCTCAGGAGAAAAAGGAAAAAACACAACTCAAAACAACTCTGGGTACTGAGCGTGCATCTGGGTCTCCCGCTCCCAAGTGCTCTCCTCGAGGCCACCATGCCTCCACAACACACAAACCAAGGAAATGGATCATCCACGGATCACCTTCTCTTTACGATTTTCGATTCTGACTGGTCATTCCTCGAAGGTCACGTCGTCTCTCATATCAAACTCTCCCCAGTAGATAATGTGGGAGTCATCGTGTAAGTACCGATGAAGCTAGGAGATGTGGAAGACATCATGAACCTTATCCAACTGAGGTGGCAGGGCCAGGTGATATTCCACATCGCCGACTCACCTCAACACCTCAAAAGGTCCAATAAAACTGGGTGAGACCTTGCTCCCCTTCCCAAACCTCTGCTACCCCCATCGAGGGGAAACCTTCAAGAACACATGATCCCCCACCTCGAACTCCAAGGGCCTCCTCCGACAATCAGAATAAGGCTTATGTCGGTCATGAGGTGATTTCATCCTCTCACGTACAAGATGGACTTTATTTGTGGTGCTCTGCACTACCTCTGGCCCAAGAGCACCTGTCTCACCAACCTCTGCCCAGCAAATGGGCGAACGACATGGCCTTCCGTACAAAGCCTCAAACGGTTCCATGCCTATAGTATAGTGAAAGTTGTTGTTGTAGGAAATCTCTACTAAAGGAAAGTGTCGTACCCATGATCCTCCGAAATCCAGAATGCATGCTCGCAGCATGTCCTCTAACATCTGGATAGTCCGCTCCATCTTCCCATCAGTATGGGGGTGGAAAGCAGTGCTATGGCGTAGCTGGGTTCCAAAAGCATGTTGTAGCCCCCTCCATACTCGTGAGGTAAACCAAGTATCCTGATCTGAGACGATAGTCCTTATAACTCCATGTAAGCACACCACCTCGTCTACATACCTCTATGCTAAGGTACTCACCGGTCCCGACTCCTTGATTTCTAAGAAGTGAGCTGATTTCGTCAGATGATCCACCACTACCTAGATAGCATCATAACCACCCTGTTCTCTGGGTAGTTTTGTGACGAAGTCCATTGAGATGTCATCCCACTTCCACTCGGGGACATCTAAAGGATGCAACAAACCACTGGGAACACAGTGTTCATCCTTCACTTGCTGACACACTATGCATTTAGACACTAAATCTGCCACTACCCATTTGACCTCGGGCCACAAAAAATGATCCCTCATGCCTCGGTACATTTTTGAAACTCTTGGATGTACCGCCAAGGCTGAGATATGGAACTCATAGAGAACTCCCTCACGCATCGCCTCCAGAATAAAAAACCTTCCATGGAAAAGCATCTGATGTCTGTTGTCCTCTGACCATCCTTTTGGAGCGTTCCCCTGATCGAATCGATCCCGCATCACTTCCGCCTCGGAGTCCCCCCACTGAGACACTTCCACCTGCTGCAACAAGGAGGATTGTACTGTCATCTGAAACAAACAGCCTCTAACACCTTATGCTCTGGCATCCAAGCTCAAGGTAGCCAACTCTCCCATTTCCTTACAAGAATCAGCAGAATCTCGAACTACTTCCTGATGCGAATTCCTGCTCAGGGCATCAGCCACAACGTTGACCTTACCTTCAGTGTAAGATATCTCAAAGACATAGTCTTGGAGAAACTCGACCCATCTCCGCTACGGTATGTTCAGGTCACGCTGGGAGAAGATATAACACATGATCTTGTGATCTGAGAAGACCACAAAGCATTCCCCAAAGAGGTAATGTCGCCATATCTTTTGTGCGAAAACTACTGCTGCAAGCTCCAGGTCATGGGTGGCATAGTTACGCTCATGAGGGCACAACTACCTAGACCCATAACAAATAACACCCTTCTTCTGCATCATCACAAACCCCGGACCAAGGCCAGAAGAGTCACCAAACACTTCATACAACAACCCTTCCTCTGGAAACCTGAGTACGGGATCACTGACCAACTTCTCCTTTAGGTAGTCAAAATATTTCTGGCACTGCTCACTCCACAGGAAGACCTGGTTCTTCCTCGTCAAAGCTGTCAAAGGAGCAGAAACTCGAGGGAAGTCTGAAACAAACCTCCGATTGTATTCTACTAACCCCCGGTAACTACGAAATTTTGCCTCACTCTTGGGTGCTGCCCAAGAAACAACTGCCTCCATCTTTGACAGGTCTACTAACACTCCATGCTGAGACATCACATGCCCAAGGAAGTGTACTTCTTGTGTCATGAACTTACACTTCGACAATTTCCCGAAAAGCTGGTGGTGTCGAAGGACTTCCAAGACTGCCCTGAGATGCTCAACGTGCTCCTCCTCGGATCATGAGTAGATCAGGATGTCGTCTATAAACACAATGAAGAACCGCTCCATAAACTCTCGGAAGACAAAGTTCATAAGTCCCATGAACATAGTTGGTGCATTCTTAACTCCAAAAGGCATTACCACAAACTCGAAGTGCCCATACCTGCACCTGAAAGACGTCTTTGAGATTTCACTGTCCTTCACCCTCAGCTGATGATATCCCGATCGTAGATCAATCTTGGAAAACCAACCTTCTCCCATCATCTGGACAAAGAGATCAACTATCCTTGGGATGGGGTAATGGTTCTTGACCGTTACCTGGTTCAACCTTCGGTAGTCTATGCATAGCCTTAGACCACCATCTGCTTTCTTCATGAACAAAACTGGAGCACCCCATGGCGACACTCTGGGTCGATCAAAACCCTTTTCCATCAGATCGTCAATCTGAATCCGCAACTCCCGCAACTCCGAAGGTGCCATCCGATAAGGGTCCATCGAAATCGGACGAGCACCAGGATGTTAGTCTATCCCGAACTCAACGTCACGTCGGGGGGGGGGGGGTAGAGTTAGAACCTCCTCAGGAAAAACATCGAGGAACTCCCCAACAAATTTCGGGATATCCATCATCTCTGTATCAACTGGAACCACTGATAAACCGCTTAACAAGGAAAGGAGAGGCTCCATGCGCCGTCTTCCCACCTGATAGCTCATCTCTCAAACAAAAGATACGCGCTGCCTATCTACGTCGGAGAACATGACTCTTCTCCGGAAGCATTCGATAACGACACTAACAGAAAACAACCAGTCGATGCCTAGGATGACATCGTATGGCTGCATCTGAAACAAAACAAGGTCCCCACTAGATCGATGTGGTCCCAACGTCAGCCCACATCCTTGGAAAACACAAGATATGCAGGTCTGGCCCCCAACTAGTGTACTCAGTACCAGTGGTATGGAAATTCTCTCTGCATCTAGTCCCAAAGCATGGTATAGACTAGGTGCAACAAAAGAGTGTGAGGATCCCGAATCAAACAAAGCAGAAATAAGAGTGCTGAACAAACAAATCATACCTCGTACAACCTCTGGTCCCGCTAGAGCTGCCAACTCTGCTGTGTGAAACTGTCCACACCCTGAACCTCTGCCTCTCTGATGTCGTCCACCTCCCTAACCACGCCCTGGCCGAGGTCCCAGAGGACCACCCTGAGGCTGGCTCCCTCCCGCAATGTCTACCCTCAGAGGAGCATGGTCCTGCTGCTGCTGGAAGGGCCTAGATGGAAACTAGTGCTGCTGAGGTGGGCACTAAACCTGCCCACCCCCACCGTACTGAGCTCGGGTCTGGCACCGACTCTGAACGTGCCCAAAACCCCCAGAAGAAAAACACCACAGTCCTGGGATCGTGAAAAAGGGATGATGACCTGAATATCTGAACTGTAACTACTGGGGCCTGCTCCCCACTGGCCTGAACCTGGAAGGTCGCGTTGTAGGAGACCTGCTGCTGACTGCTTTCCCCTTCGACGAGCCTGGCTGGATCCCCTCTCGGGGTGCACCTCCCAGCGAGTGCATCCTCTCTACAACCTCTGCCTTCTTCTACAATGACAAGTACGTCAGATGGGTGAAGGGGGTGACAGCATACTAGAGTGAAGGACGAAGCACCTCCTCCAAACGTCTCGCTTGAGACTCCTCATCCGGAAAGAGATCCGGAGCAAAGCGCAAGAGATCCTTGAACTTGATCCCCAGATCTCGTACTGACATACGTCCCTACTGAAGGGAGAGTAACTCTTACTGCATCTCCACCTTGATCATAGAAGAAAGGAATTCCTCTCAGAATTCCTTCTCAAAGTCAGCCCATGGAACCTCTGCCTCTATCCTCTCTCCGAGGTAGAGTGTCCACCACTGTCACGCTGCACCTCTCAACTGACTGACTTCTAGGGGACCCCAGTACTACCTTGGAGCACGGATCATGGTAAAAGAGATCCCTAGCTCTTCAAGACACCCCTCTGTCTCTGTATCCGAAGTACTACCCTCGTACATCTTGAGGCTCTGCATCTGGAATGAACGGAGAGTCTTCTACCACCGGCTATCTTCCTCCTCTCGGTCAATCCTCAACTGATCGACTGCCTGAATCTTCTTGGCATCGGCCGTCTGAGCCACCCGGGGATGACGTCCAGGTGCCATAACTGTACTGTAAAGATGGACCGCCTAAGCCCATGTAGTAAGGAAAAACTGAAGGTTTCATTTTATCATTTTATTTAAATTTCTTTCCCAGAACACCCAAATCATGTAGAACACAATCATGATGAAGCATGTAACTTCCCTAGGATCTCTACCCTGCAATCAATATAGTCTCACTTGGTCGTTCGGAAGGCTCAGATTCCTTGCATCGGATCACGGGGGGCCCTAAAATCTCATGTCCTAGCCGGTCTTCCCTGGCCTATGTCACGCACCAAGATTAACTAACACTATTTCCCTACCATCCCATGCAATCCTCAATGTGCCTAACTCTAGACCTCATCCTATCTCTCAACCATCACCTCTGATACCATTCTGTCACGATCCCTCCCCCCAAAGATGCCCCTCCTGAGCTGGCAATAGTGAAAGGGAGAAAATGACCCCCGAGTCCCGCCTCCAGTAGGCCCCGGGGTGGCGACTAGCACCAAGGGTATGAGTTTTTCACAAATATGGGAGGCATTACCATTTTTATTTTTAAAGATCAGGAAATAGGACAAGTCAACCACCAAAAAGGAAAAGAGCATGTATATAGAAATAAAACCCAATCCAATCCCACATGCATGTTTAAACAATTTATAACAAGGTACAAGTACAAGAAAGCTCAATGAACAATACCAAAAGAAAAACAAAGGTACAACAACAGCAACAACTCCAATGGTCTGACTAGTATGGTCCCGCATGGCCCTGGTAGTCCTCCTGGAAACATGAAAGTAAACGTAGGGTGAGCATATAAGTATACTCCGTAGGGAAACCTAAAGCTCTCGTGCACAAGTGGGGAGACATCCTAATGTCCCGTGAGAACAATTGAAGAAACCTAGCAAGGAATCCTATCCACCCAACCTCACCAGCCACACTCACCAAAACACAAGTACAACATGTTGTAGTAGTATATGAACAAGAGTATTGGGTATCCCGAACTATTTCCCTTTAGTTAGATGCTCTTTCTAACGACGAACGTACTGAAGCTGCCGCACTCTCCCCAACCGCACACACATGGGCCTCACAACCACGTATCCCACCCACTCACACATGGGCCTGACAACCACGTATCCCGCCCGCACACACCTAGGCCTCACAACCATGTATCCCGCCCGCACACACCTGGGCCTCATCCCGAAGATTCTTGGGAAAAAGTTGAACCTGCCCAAAGAGTCTTGGGCCTAAGCCACCCCAATCGAAACCTACCCGAAGTGTCTTGGGTGTAAGGTCACCTCAAGCCATCACAGCCTCAGGGAGAAGGAGCAGGGATGAGGTAGTAACTAAGGAAAAAACACCCTCTCCCATGAAATCGGAGTGTTCGACACTAAGTTCTCAACCTGGGTGGGGTGCGATAAAACACAAAAGATACAGTTATATACATATATACCAAATACATAACCCAACCCATGGCTTCTAAACAGAAAACCTGAGCACGTGCCTCGACACAGCTACCACGAAGTATGAATACAACAAACAACCCAACCCCTTTAGGTTTTTACATTTCAGTAGAAATAGTTATTTAGTTCCATAACTACTGGGAAACTATCCACAACTAACCACACCAATCGTTTGTAAAACATATCCCTTCCATCGACAAAACAAGTTAGCAAAAACATAAGCAGCACAACAAAGTCCCTCTTATCAACCAACCAACCCCATTGATTATTATTCCGTTTCATTTCCACACCCCACCATTCGTTAAATCATGCACTTTAATTTATTATTCACAACCCACTAAACATTCACAAACAAGCCCATCCCTACAGCCCCGCTTCCAACCGCCATAACCACAACTGCACCGAAACCACACATCATCCCTTTAATACCATTTATTTCAGCCCCACTGTCCGTTACCAACACAACATTCACACCAACCAACAACCAAGTCAACCACAGCCCTGCTGCTCACCCGATCCACAACAACCCACAAAAACACCCCAATACATGCCACATAACCAAGACAACACCCACATGTTCATTATTCCATTTTGTTTAACCCAGGGTGATCACACAAGGGTTCCAGATTTTAACAGCCAACATTAGGTGATTATCCAATTTCCACATCCCACAAGCTTCCATCCATAAGAAAATACATAAGGAGAGGGAAACATTTATTTTCATAATCAAAGGCCCCCAACGACCGTGATTTTCAGTAGGTAGAAGCTCATTCAATTCACAACATAACATCACAAGATATAAAGTAACATCAATCACTAACTTCCCAACCCTATTATAATCCATTTACTATCTTTATTAAAATTTATTCAAAAGTGTTTCACTTAAACAAGAAAACACCCACCCCGCATGATGCACAAAATTTAGAGAGATGAAGGCAAAATCCCAACCTCAACAGGTTCGTGATTGTAACGCTCCTCCGGATCAACCTTAGAAGACGTCTGTCGGTGTTCGTCACTTCTATCGGGTCCCTGAAAAACTTTCATAGGTGGAAGTCGGAATGGAAGGGCCGAAGGAAGGACAATGGACCTAGGCTCGAAATCTCTGCCTCGTCGTTACAATCCCGTGGTTGCTGACAGATCGTAAATCAGGGCTCGGACGAAGAAGTTATGGAAGAAAGAGCCTTCGAGTCTCTTGAGAGAGATCTACTCAAAGGAGAGGAGAACAGAGGGGTGAGTTGAATGGACGAGGGGACCCCTCCTTTTATAGGTGTGAAAAGAAAAAGTACACGACGTGTACTTTATGGTATGCAGCGTGTACTCGGTTCATTCACACGGTCTCCACGCGGCTTCCAACACGGTTTCGCGGCCATTGACTGGTCAACACATTGTTTGAGGGTAACGCATACGTGGGGAAGGACTACACGGCGTGTAGTTTAGACACACAACGTGTACTCATTTACTTCACACGGCAAGGACACGACTCCAACACGGTATACTGCCATTGACTGGTAATGCGTACACGGGGAAGGACTACACGGCGTGTAGAACTGGACACATGGCGTGCACCCATTCCCCCACACAGCAAGGACACGGCTTGCAACACGGGGTGTACACGGAAATGGAGTACACGACGTGTACCCAAACTACACGGCGTGTAGTTTCAAAATTCAGGAATGTGTGGGAAAAGTCCATTTTACCCTCCAGAACACTTCTTTACTTTCTTTTTGACAATGGAATGGGCCGGATAGGTCCGGGCCATTACATCAGATACCTCTTAAAACATTCTCATCCCCGAGAATTCAAAAACCAACCCAGAGGAACCTGAAAAGATACCTCTCAGGGTCCCCGTTATAACAGGAACCCAACCAACAACCCTAATCATATGTGTTCGGAATTCCTTCTCCTATGTCGAGATATTATCCGCTTTAGGCGGTACTGACTCGCCTGCACGGGTTTAATAGCATCATCATTAATGCGTCTCGATTAAGAATTGGTTCATCCCACTTTCATACATTAGGATTTTTCAACTCGCAGTAACTCAAACACCACACAACCAACACACTACCCGAACACGTGGGTTTGGGAAATTCCTTCGCCTATGTCGAGATATTATCCGCTTTAGGCGGCACTGACACACATGCATGGGTTCAATCACATCCACATTAATTCGTCTCGATTAAGGGTCAGGGTTTTCCCTTTCCCCCACATCCATACATGATACACATTACCAAGGAACAAGGAAACAAAAGGTCACACAACTGACAAGACAATCATTCCATATAACAAGGGTACAAAGTACACCATCAACACAAAGCTCAGGAGAACAAGGGAAAAACAAAATTCAAAACAACTCCGGCTACTGAGCTTGCATTTGGGTCTCCCGCTCCCAAGTGGTCTCCTCGAGGCCACCATGCATCCACAACACACGAACCAAGGGAATGGTTCATCCACGGAGCACCGTCCCTTTACGATCTTCGATTCTGACTGGACGTTCCTCGAAGGTCGCATCGTCTCCCATATCTAACTCTCCCTAGTCGATAACATGGGAGTCATCGTGTAAGTTCCGACGAAGCTTGTAGACGTGGAAGACATCATGAACCTTCTCCAACTGAGGTGGCAGGGCCAGCTGATATGCCACCTCTCCGACTCGCCTCAACACCTCAAAAAGTCCGATGAACCTGGGTAAGAGCTTGCTCCCCTTCCCAAACCTCTAGTGCCCCCGTCGAGGGGAAACCCTCAAGAACACAAGATCCCCCACCTCATACTCCAAGGGCCTCCTCCGACAATCAGAATAAGACTTATTTCGGTCATGATCCACTTTCATCCTCTCATGTACAAGCTAGACATTATTTGTGGTGCTCTGCACTACCTCTGGCCCAAGAGAACCTGTCTCACCAACCACTGCCCAGCAAATGGTTGAACGACATGGACTTCCGTACAAAGCCTCAAACGATGCCATGCCAATAGCAGTGTGAAAACTATTGTTGTAGGAAAAATCTACTAAAGGAAGGTGTCGTACCCATGATCCTCCGAAATCTAGAACGCATGCTCACAACATGTCCTCCAACATCTGGATAGTCTGCTCCATCTGCCCATCAGTCTGGGGGTGGAAACCAGTGCTAAGGCGTAGCTGGGTGCCAAAAGCATGCCATATCCCCCTCCAGACTCATGAGGTAAACCGAGTATCCCGATCTGAGATGATAGTCCACAAATCTCCAGGAAAGTGCACCTCCTCGTCTACATACTATTGTGCTAAGGTACTCACCGGTCCCGACTCCTTGATTGCTAAGAAGTGAGCAGATTTCGTCAGATGATCCACCACTACCTAGATAGAATCATAACCACCCTGAGCTCTAGGTAGTCCTATGACAAAGTCCGTCAATATTTCATCCCACTTCCACTCGGGGACATATAAAGGATGCAACAAACCACTGGGAACATGGTGTTCAGCCTTCACTTGCTGACACACAAGGCATTTAGCCACAAACTCTGCCACTGCTCGTTTCACCCCAGGCCACCAAAACTGATCCCTCAGGCCTCGGTACATTTTTGAAACTCCTGGATGTACTTCCATGGCTGAGCTATGGAACTCATGGAGAACTCCCTCACGCATCGCCTCTGGAACAAACAACCTTCCATGGAATTGCATCTGATGTCGGCTGTCCTCTGACCATCCTTCTGGAGATTTCCCCTGATCGACTCGATCCCGCATCACTTCTGCCTCAAAGTCCCCCACTGAGACTCTTCTACCTACTGCAACAAGGAGGACTACACTTTCATCTGAAACTAATAGCCTCTAACACCTTCTGCCCTGGCATCCAAATGCAAGGCAGCCAACTCTCCCATTGCCGTCCAAGCATCAGCAGATTCCCGAACTTCTTCCTGATGTGAATTCCTACTCTGGGCATCAGCCACAACTTTGCCCTTACCTTCAGTGTAAGATATATCAAAGTCATAGTCTTGGAGAAACTCGACACATCTCTGCTGCCGTAAGTTCAGGTCACGCTGGGAGAAGATATAACACATGCTCTTGTGATCTGAGAAGACCAAAAAGCGTTCCCCAAAGAGGTAATGTCACCATAACTTCAGTGCGAACACTACTTCTGCAAGCTCCAGGTCATGGGTGGCATAGTTACGCTCATGAGGGCACAACTGCCTAGACCCATAACAAATCACACCCTTCTTCTGCATCATCATGCACCCTAGACCAAGGCCAGAAGCATCACAAAACACTTCATACAACAACCCTTCCTCTGGCAACCTGAGTATGGGAGCACTAACCAACTTCTCCATCAGGTAGTCAAAATATTTCTGGCACTGCTCGCTCTCCAGGAAGACCTGGTTCTTCCTCGTCAAAGCTTTAAAAGGAGCAGCAACTCGAGAGAAGTCTAAAACGAACCTGCGATAGTAACCTGCTAACTCCAGGAAACTACGAACTTCTTCCATGCTCTTGGGTGCTGCCCAAGAAACAACTTCCTCCACCTTTGACGGGTCTACTGACACTCCATGCTGAGACACCATGTGCCCAAGGTAGTGTACTTCTTGTGTAAAGAACATAAACTTCGTCAATTTCCCGTAAAGCTGGTGGAGTCGAAGGACTTCCATGACTGCCCTGAGATGTTCAACGTGCTCCTCCTCTAATCTTGAGTAGATCAGGATGTCGTCGATAAACACAATGACGAACCGCTCTAGAAACTCTTAGAATACAAAGTTAATAAGTCCCATGAACATAGCTGGTGCATTTGTAACTCCAAACGGCATCACCACAAACTCTAAGTGCCCATACCTGCACCTGAAATCCATCTTCGAGATGTCACTGTCCTTCACCCTCAGCTGATGATATCCCGATCGTAGATCAATCTTGGAAAACCATCCTGCTCCCCTCAGCTGGTCAAAGAGATCATCTATCCTTGGGAGGGGGTAACAGTTCTTGACCATTACCTGGTTCAACCTTCGGTAGTCTATGCATAGCCTTAGACCAACATCTGCCTTCTTCACGAACAAAACTGGAGCACCCCATGGTGACACGCTAGGTCGAACAAAACCCTTTTCCATCAGATTTTCAATCTGAATTCGCAACTCCCGCAACTCCGATGGTGCCATCCGATAAGGGGCCATCGAAATAGGACGAGCACTAGGCTATAAGTCTATCCCGAACTCAACATCACGTCGGCAGGGGGGGGGGGTAGAGTTACAACCTCCTCAGGAAAAACATCGACGAACTCCCCAACAAATTCTGGGAAATCCATCATATCTATATCAGATGGAACCACTGATATCCTGCCTAACAAGGAAGGGAGAGGCTCCGCACGCTGGCTTCCCACCTGATAGCTCCTCTCGCCAACAAAAGATACGCGCTGTCCATATACGTCGGAGAACATGACTCTTCTCCGGAAGCTGTCGATAACGGAACTAACAGAAAAAAACCAGTCGATTCCTAGGATTACATCGTATGGCTACATCTTCAATAGAAGAAGTTCCCCACTAGATTGATGTGGTCCCAACGTCAGCCCACATCCCCGGAAAACACAAGATACGCTGGTCTGGCCCCCAACTGGTGAACTCAGTACCAGTGGTATGGAAAGTCTCTCTACATCTAGTCCCAAAGCATGGGCTAGACTAGGTACAACAAAAGAGTGTGAGGCTCCTGAATCGAACAAATCCTAAACAAGAGTGCTAAACAAACAAATCATACCTCGTACAACCTCTGGTCCCGCTTGAGCTGCCAACTCTACTGCGTGCAACTGTCCACTCCCAGCTCCTCTACCTCTCTGATTTCATCCACCTCCCTGACCACGCCCTGGTCGAGGTCCCAGAGGAGCACCCTGAGGCTGGCTCCCTCCCGCAAAGTCTTCCCTCAGAGGAGCATGGTCCTGCTGCTGGTGGAAGGGCCTAGCTGGCATCTGGTGCACCTGAGGTGGGCACTAAACCAACCCACGTCCACTGTACTGAGCTTGGGTCGGGCACTGACTATGAATGTGCCTGTAACCCCCACAAAAAAACACCTATGTCACTGGCTCGTGAAAATGGGACGAGGACCCGAAGATCTGAACTGGAACTGCTGGGGCATGCTCCCCACTAGCATGAACCTAGAAGGTCCCATCATTGGAGACATGCTGCTGACCGCTTTCCCCTTCGACAAGCCTAGTTGGAACCCCTCTCGGGGTGCACCTCCCAGCGAGTGCATCATCTCTACAACCTCTGCATTCTTCTGCACTACCATGTAATCAGATAGGTGAAGGGGGTGACAGTATACTGGAGCGAAGGACGAAGCGCCTCCTCCAAACGTGTCACCCGAGACTCCTCATCCAGAAAGAGATCCGGAGTAAGGCGCCTGATATCCTTGAACTTGATCCCCAGCTCTCATACCAACATACTTCCCTGTTGAAGGGAGAGTAACTCCTACCACTTCTCTGCCTTGATCATGGAAGAAAGGAATTCCTCTCAGAATTCCTTCTCAATGTCAGCCCATGGAACCTCTACCTCCATCCTCTCTCCAAGGTAGAGCGTCCACCACTGTCGTGCTGCACCTCTCAGCTGACTGACTGCTAGGGGAAACCAGTACTCCCTCGGATCATATATCAGGGAAAAAGCGATCCCTAGCTCTTCAAGCCACCCCTATGTCTCGGTATCCGAAGTACTACCCTCATACTTCTTGAGGGTCTGCCACTGGAAAGAACGGAGAGTCTTCTGCCACTAGCTATCTTCCTCCTCTCTGTCAATACTCAACTCATTGACTGCCTGAATCTGCAAGGCCTCGTCCATCTGAGCAACTCGGGGACAACGTCCAGGTGCCATAGCTGTACGGTAAGCATGGATCGCCTAAACCCAAGTAGTAAAGAAAAAAATCAAGGTTTCATTTTATCATTTTATTTCAATTTCTTTCCCAGAACACCCAAATCAAGTAAAACACAATCATGATGATGCATGTACCTTCCCTAGGGTCTCTACCCTGAAATCAATGTAGTCTCACTTGGTCGTTCGGTAGGCTCAGAGTCCTTGCATCGGATCACAGGGGGCCCTAAAATCCCATGTCCTAGCTGGTCTTCCCTGGCCTATGTCATGCACCAAGATTAACTAACACGGTTGCCCTACCATCCCATGCAATCCTCACTGTGCCTAACTCTAGACTTCATTCTATCTCTGAACCATCACATCTGATACCATTCTGTCACGACCCCCTCCCACCAATGATGCCCCTCTTGAGCTGGCAATAATGAAAGGGAGATAATGACCCTTGAGTCCCGCCTTCAGTAGGCCCCGGGGTGGCAACTAGCACCAAGGGTATGGGTTTTTCACAAATATGGGAGGCATTACCATTTTAATTTTTAAAGATCGGGAAATAGGACAAGTCCACCACCAAAAAAGAAAAGAGCAAGTATATTGAAATAAACCCCAAACCAATCCAACATGCATGTTTAAAAAATTTATAACATGGTACAAGTACAAGAAAGCTCAAAGTAAAATACCAAAAGAAATACAAAGGTACATCAACAACAACAACTCCAATAGTATGACTAGTAGGGTCCTGCACGGCCCTAGTAGTCCTCCTGGAAACCTGAAAGTAAACTTAGGGTGAGTATATAAGTATACTCAGTAGGGAAACCTAATGCTCTCGTGAACATGTGGGGATACATCCTAATGTCCCATGAGAACAAGAGAAGAATCAATCAAGGAATCCTATCCACCCAACCTCACCATCCACACTCACCAAAACACAAGCACAGTAGGTAGTAGTATTATAAGAAAAAGAGTATTGTGTATCCCACACCATTTCCCTTTAGTTAGCTAGTCTTCCTAACGATGAACATCCTGACGCTGCCACACTCTCCCCGCTCACACACACCTGGGCCTCACAACCATGTATCCCGCCAACACACACCTCGGCCTGACAACCATGTATCCCGCCCGCACACACCTGGGCCTCACAACCATGTATCCCGCCCGCAAACACCTGGGCCTCATCCCGAAGATTCTTGGGAAAATGTAGAACCTTCCCAAAGATTCTTGGGCCTAAGCCACCCCAATCGAAACCTACCCGAAGAGTCTTAGGTGTAAGGTCGTCTCAATCCATCGTAGCCTAGGGGAGAAGGAGCAGGAAGGAGCTAGCAACTAAGGGAAAAACACCCTCTCCCATGAAATGGGAGTGTTCGAAACTAAGTGCTCAACATGGGTGGGGTGCGATAAAACAGAAAAGATATAATTATACACATATATACCAAACACAGATCCCATCCTATGGCTTCTAAACAGAAAAACTGAGCATGTTCCTCAGCACTGCTACCACGAAGTATGCATACAACAAACAACCCAACCCCCTTTAGGTTTTCACATTTCAGTAGAAATAGTAATTTAGTTCCTTAACTACTGGGAAACTATCCACAACTAACCACACCAATCGTTCATAAAACATATCCCTGCCATCCACAAAACAAGTTAGGAAAAACATAAGCAGCACAAGAAAGTCCCTCTTATCAACCAACCAACCCCGTTGATTATTATTCCTTTTCATTTCCACTCCCCACCATTCATTAACTCTTCCACTATAATTTATTATTCACAACCCACGAAACATTCACAAACAAGCCCATCCCTGCAGCCCCGCTACCAACCGCCATAACTACAACTGCAACGAAACCACACATCATCCCTTTAATACCATTTATTTCAGCCCCACTGTCCGTTACCAACACAACATTCACACCAACCCACAACCAAGTCAACCGCAGACCTGCTGCTCACCCAATCCACAACAACCCACAAAAACACCCCCAACACATGCCATGTAACCAAGCCAACACCCACATGTTCATTATTCCATTTTGTTTAACCCGGGGTGATCACAAAAGGGTTCCAGATTTTAGCAGCCAAATTTATGTGATTATCCAATTTCCACATCCCACAAGCTTCCATCCATAAGAAAATACAGAAGGAGAGGTAAACATTTAATTGCATAAGAAAAGGCCCCCAATGACTGTGATTTTCAGTAGGTAGAATCTCATTCAATTCACAACATAACATCACAGGATATAAAGTAACAACAATCACTAACTTACCAACCCCATTATAATCTAGTTATTGTCTTTATTAAAACCGATTCAAAAGTGTTTCACGTAAACAAGAAAACACCCACCCCACATGATGCACAGAATTTAGAGAGACGAAGGTAAAATCCCAACCTCAACAGGTTCATGATTATAACGCTCATCCGGATCAACCTTAGAAGACGTTCGTCGGTGTTCGTCACTTCTGTATGGTCCCGAAAAAACCTCCTCAGGTGGAATTCGGAAAGGAAGGGCCGAAGGAAGGACAACGGACCCAGGCTCAGAAGCTCTGCCTCGTCGTTACGATCCTGTGGCCGCTGACGGATCGTAAATCAGAGCATGGATGAAGAAGATATGGAAGAAAGAGATTTCGAGTCTCTTGAGGGAGCTCTGCTCAGAGGAGAGGAGAGGAGAGGGGTGAGTTGAAAGGAGGAGGGGACCCCTCCTATTATATGCATGAAAATAAAAAGTACACGGCATGTACTTTATGTTACATGGCATGTACTAATTTCATTCACACGGTCTCCATGCGGCTTCCAACACGGTTCTGTGGCTATTGACTGGTCACCACACGGTTTGAGGGTAACACATACGCGGGGAAGGACTACACGGCGTGTAGTTTAGACACACGGCGTGTACTCATTTACTGCACACAGTAAGGACACGACTCCAACACGGTACACAACTGTTGTCTAGTAACGCGTACGCGGGGAAGGAGTACACGGCGTGTAGAACTGGACACACAGCGTGCACCCATTACTCCACACAGCAAGGACATGGCTTGAAACATGGGGTGTACCCGGAAAGGGAGTACACGATGTGTACCCAAATTACACGGCGTGTAGTTTCAAAATTTTGGAAAGTGTGGGAAAAGTCCATTTTACCCTATAGAACAGTTCTTTACCTTCTTTTTGACAAAGGAATGGGCTGGAGAGGTCTGGGCCATTACATGAACATTTTGAATATATGACCATTTTGGAATATTAGGAATGTAACAGACTCGGTATAATGGGTTGGGGATCAGTTAATGAAATCCACTCAATGCAATGATAGTTCTCATGAGATAACCAGGAAATGGAAAAAGGCCATTGACATTTCAGGTCTTGACACGAGGTCTTGACAAGGTCTGATATTTTGTGTTCCATCATTATGTTTAGGATAATTAATTAACCAAGTGTATATTCGACTAGTAAAGTAGACATGTATAAAATCATGTACTTATGAGTATCAGAACAAGTAAATGCTTATGGTATGAAATTTATTAGGCACTTAGAGATTCTATTATCTAGTTATGGATTATAGTTAGTAGTGAATGAAATTTATTTTATTATTATCATGTGCATCTCTGATCATGTATTGTTCTATTTTATAAATTTTTTACATGAATATTCACATGAGATACCTATTAAAAAATCAAAGTCTTTTACTAATTACTATGAATGAGAATGCATATAATTGAATCTTGATTCCACATAATTTTGTTAGTATACATTGATTTGTGCTATTTTTATTCTTAGAAAATTATTATATTAATATATATGTTTTACAATATTCATTAAGAAGATAATTTATGGTATATTTTAAGAGAATGTTTTCAAAAGTTTTTATTGGGGTAGTATTTCATTTTAAAACCACTTACTGGGCACTTGTATGCTCACAATACATTTCTGAAATAAACATTTCACATACCAGCTTTTAGCCGAAGAGGCATGTCATAAGAAGTCGGTTTCACAAAACCTGAACCGAATCGATCCTATGAATGGGACATGATGTGTAAAATATCAATGCATGGTTTGTGTAAAAATTACGCATCTTGTTTTATGGACTTGAATTGTGTGTTCTAGAACTAGGCTATTACAACACTTGTGATATTTTCATAGTCTATTAAAATTATCATTAATTCCTTTATGACATGTAGGAATCAACCTCACATCAATCTTATACATGGTGTAACATATATGACTCAATGATTATTTACATTTTAAATTGACATTTTAGATAAAAATACATGTGACATACTAAAAAGTAAGGAAAACATTTTCATTTTTATAATACATTAATAAAATGATCCATACATCATTTTTGATGTGTGAGAGTCAATCATGACTCAATATAACTCAAGGTGGGACCACATTGACTCCAAATTTACGTTTTCAATTTACAAATGAAATTTTTGTTACAAATGTGATTTATTGAATTTAAAAACTGAAATCATAGTTGTATTTTCTTGTTTATATATTAAAATCATGAAAAATTCCATCCACATATATAGGAATGAGATTCATTTCCTTTCAACACACACTGTAACTAGTATCACTCAAACAAGTTTTCCAGTTTAAAATTATTTCTTAAACACACTGTGCTACACATGGGGAATCTATAAAAAACATATAATGACTTCTTAAATAAAAAAATGATCCTTATTTAATAATTTTATTAATAAGAATAAACTAAAAATAAATCTGAAAATAATTCTGAATAGTATTACTCATGGTGTGCATTGCTATTTTGAATGTATATTTTAGGTCAAAAGATATGTGACATATCAAAAATAAAAAAACACCTTAATATTATTTGGATAAATTTTTATTATTCTTTATAATTAATTATTGATGTGTGAGAATTTTCCATACCTCAATCAAAGATAGGGTATGGAAGATATGACTCAAAATGTGTGTTTTCAGTTTAAAAAAAATTGTTAAAAAATGTGTCGATAACTAAAGACTAAAAAATAAATCTAATATATTCTTTATAGTTTAGAAAGAAAATATTTATTTTATTTATCATTCCTATGAGTTATATTCAATTCAATTCAAAACATGTTGTGATATGTATGATTTAAAGATCATGTTTTCAATTTATAAATGGAATTTTAGTTAAAATAAGTTATCACTCACATAAAACCAAGAAAACATAATCAAACTCTCTTAATATATTATGAAAATTATACATAAAAAATATTTGATGTGTACAAATTATCTAAGCATCAATATGACACACAATGCGACCTGTATGACTAAAATATTTTTTTAGTTAAAATCTATATTTGAATTAAAAACACTCATCACATCCATTAACAAAATAAATTCTACAACTGATTGTTTTGATAACTTTTGAATATGATTTATAAATGATTTTATATGATTAGGAATCCATGAAACATCAATCTGATTATTGGTGTCACTCACATGACCCAAAATATGAGATTTAATTTTAAAAATGGCATTTTAGATAAAAATAGAAAATAATTACTTGAAAACTGAAAAATGCACTCAATTTTTCTTGATACATTTGTAAAGTGATTTTTAATTATTTTTTTATGTTTATATATCATTTCAAATCAATATAACACACAATATGACTGGTATAAATCAATGTTTTTGTTTCCAATTTAAATATGGTATTCTAATTAAAAATGTGTTCCTATCACTAGAAACATTTGAAACCCACTCATATTTCCTCGATATATTAGTAACACTCTACATTAATACTTTTTGAGGTCTAGTAACTAGCCTCAGATAAATCTGACACATGGTATTTCCAACATTTCTAAATGTGTATGAATTTTTTAAAATTGAAATTTTAGTTCAAAAAAACTAATAACATATTTGTAACTATAAAAATGAAGTAAGATTAGCTTCTTCAGAAAATGATTTAAAAATTAATTTTTTTTGTGTGCAAATCAACCACACATTAATTTAACACACACCATTACCATTATGACTTGAAGATTATATTTTTTTAAAAAAATATTTTTCTTAAAATGAAATATGACATAATTAAGATAGAAAAAAATTAATATGGTTGTAGTAATAATTTTTAAAAATAATCCATAAATCATTTGTGATGTGTAAAATGATACGAACATTAATCTGACATAAGGTGTGAGCTTTAAGACTTGTTGTGTATGTTTTCATTTTCAAAGATACATTTTATATATTCATTAATTCATAATAATGGTTAATTTATTTCTTTATAGTGTTACTAAAATGAGAAAAATTTTATACAAGTACCCTCATTTGATAGAGGAGTTGTGTTTTTTTTCAGAAATGGTTATCTTGATCAAGATTCTTTTTAGGGGAAAAGATTAAAATATTCTCACATATTAATTTTTCTAAAATTATTGATATAACTGATAAGTTATATGTATAAATATAAATGTACAAGAAATGACTGAAATACAAATAATAATTTTATTGTTTTTTATTGTATTGTGATGTTAATATCGTTGAAATTAATTTTTTGAAATTCATATGTTTTAAACTATAACAATATAATCATACTATTTTTTACTGACTGTTGTCATTTGTAGTAACATTGTTGACAAATGGACACATTATAATTTTTGAAAACACATTGATAATCTATATCCTTTATCTGCACTACCAAAATTGGAAATAATGTTTTCTTTTATTTCGTAAATTATTAGAACTGTTTAAGGAAAGTTTGTTTTAAAGGTTATTACAACATCCCTAATTTTATAACCTAGATGTAGTCTATTTAGAGTACAGTTAATTTACTTATATTTAGTAGATAATGTGGCTAGATAGATTTTATGTGTTTAAATCAGAGTTTATAGAAACAAAAAAAATCTAAAAATTGGGGGAAATAGTGGTCTGAGTGGAACTTATAGGGGATGTTTCTAGAAACACAATGGGGGATAGGGCTAGTTGTGTCTCGTCCTAGATGAAATTATCATTGTGAATTATTTATGTAAAACAAATATACAGATAATCAATTAATTCATTAATTCATTTTACAATGTAGGTTTTTCATTTTTTTCCATTCAATTAAATTTATCTCTCAAAATTTATCCAAATATCCCATTATAAAAATTATAATTTTTTTTAAATTGAGTTCCATTAATTTTTATGAAATAATTTTCGTATGAAGTAATAATGACCTATGATTATTATAACATATATAGAGGAAATATTTCTGAATATATTTAATTAAGTTTTAATGTTTTTATTTTTCTAAAAATATGATTTATATTATTTAAATATTTATTTGGATTTATCTCTAAGTATAAATCATTATCAACTATTAACATGGTGACTTCAAAATAATTTGTTTGTTTATGTGATTTTGTGTTCATGCTATTGATGGAATGCACATTAATACAGAACCTAATAACATTAAGAAATTATTTTTTTAAGAAAATATTAAGTACATATTTTGAATTTAGATGCATTTGAGTATTAACAGGACATATTAATCTTTTCATAAAAAATTTAGGTTCCGAAAATTATTAATATTATGTGATATATGATGTGTTGAATTGATATTTTTTTGATTTTTTTGTCAAAAATTTGATTTCATGTAATATAATGGAATTAGTCATTAAATTAGAATGTTTGTAGAGTAATTAATATATATATATATATATATAATTATAATATATGGATCAATGTTTAAGGGTTTTAATGATTAGTAGGCTTACCAGTGCTTAGGAACATGTTTCTCTCTTTATTTCATCTACTATAATTCATAAATCATCAACATTATTCATGTTATGTTTTTTGTGAAAATAATTTGTTGGTTTACTACATTAATTTGGGATATTAATTCTATTAAATATAAAGATATATAAATCTAGATATATATATATAAGTTGTAATCATTCACCATAGAGTTATGATTTTAGGGAAATAATTTTTTTAATGATGATTTTTGAATTCATAGTGATGGTTGGTAGTTAGACAAGTCTAAGAAGTAGTATTAACAATACTAATGTTCGAGTATTGGAGTGTGGATGGAAAGGGACTGGGAAAATTCACTTTCCGTGTTAGCACATTTTGATGGAACAAGTGGTGCATATATAAATACTAACATTTATGCGACATAGGTAAGTAAAGTTTATGATAATGTTAGTTTATCTATTAGTTTCCAGTCTATTAAAATAATGTCCTTTTAAGGTTGAGTGTGGGTGATGGGAAGTTCATATATGTAATGGGTAATCTAATAATTGTTTCAAATGTTCGAAATGATCACATGTTAGACCACTTTTAGGGGAAATTTTATATGAATGAGTGGAAGTATTATTGTGAATATAGATGTGGAATGGAAAACAACCCTTGGGGAATAGAATGTTGTGTAAGCATAAGTTAAAAGTCAAAAACAACATATTTTTTCTATAACAATGATATTAAGAAATACATTCTACATTATATATGTGTTGAGTTTTATGATGAGGGATAAGTGTTGAAGGAGGGAGATGAAACAACGTATGTCCCCATTAAAGTGGTGGATTTCCCATGGAGTGCTTGATGTGTTAATTTTTCATTGGATGTAATTCATGTACTTCATGGTGTTTGTGTCCAAGAGGTGTGTTTCTGATGAAATACCATATAAAATATTATGGTTTTAAAAATCATATGTTATGGTGATGCATATAATTAATTTTACTCATTAATTTAATGGTGAAATGTGTTGTAACAAACGTAAAATTTATGAATAATATTCCCTTTAATTATATAAATGTCTTATGGTTATAGAAAACACATGAAATAATTTTTATTTACTGTATCCAATTGGACTTAAATGACTGTTATGTATCCTTACCTTGATAATATATCCTTTGAGTAGTGATCATATGATTAGTATAAATATAGGGTTATATCGATTCTTTTTGGCATTGCCAATGGTAGTGATGGCCTCAACTAGTAGGATCGTACCATATAAAGACCATTTAAAGATGTTCCGAGGGAGCTAAATTTTGTATTATTTTACATATACTAATCCCATGAATTGATCCAACAAATTAAGGATGGCCAAATATATTTACAGGAGAAGTTAAACCTCATCAAAATCATAACCAAAACAATTTTCGCCGAATGGCCCCAGGAAATCCCCACCATCGTACACCAAACTCTTCAGGCATATGCTAGTGTAATAATTGGATATGTATCGAGACCCTAAAATTTTGATTATATTTTAATAGATAAATATGTACTTTTATTATATTATTTTTACTTTGTAACTGATTTTATAATGGGGAAATAATTTTTTTTTAAAATTCGTATTCAATTAAGGAATGTATTTCGATTAACTAATTAATTTTGAAATAATAAATATTGTAACAAGATATTATTAGTAAATGACATTAATTAAATCCTAATGATCATTTAATTTTTATGAAGTCAAAAGTAACATCTATTAATACTTGAAAACTAATTTTGAGAAAACCCATCAATTATAAAAAATGTTGGTTTTTGTTTTAAAAGTTAAAATACAAATATTTAGAATACTATTTATATAAAATTAATATTTTTATTGGAATCAGGATATCAAAATTATCCAACGACGAATTTTCCATAATTTTTTGAGACAGACATGTTTTTTGGCTAAAACATAATTACCATATAAATATATAATGTGTTTTATAAAATTATAATTTCCCAATGGAATTGTTATAAAATACTATAAAAGTAATATTTTTCCAAAAATAAGTTTTAGTTTTAAGATATTTTAATTTTATGCTTGTTTTTTATTTTATAATGCATTAGTGAATCCTCCAAGACATATTAAGTATTTTATGATTTTAATATAATTTCCATCAAAGTGTAACTGACAACTACATTAAAAAGGTAAATATTTTAATAACTTCAGGGAATGGACTTATAAAATAATTTATACCACCCCCCTTTTCCTGAACACATGGAAAAACCCATGGGGTGGTTTTTGGTTTTGAATATTTTAGTGTGTACTGTCCAAAACAAAAATAATAATAATATCCCACAAAATTATAATATAAACCCTCCCAGTCACCCATTACACATCATTAAAACCCCTTTAAGATTTTAAATGATCTAATTTATACTCCCCAGAGTCATACAAAGGTTCCCCAATCTCCCAAAAAACCTCCAACAAGCCTTCAATATCACACATCCAAGTAAGGGATCCTCACATTTCTCTAAACCTTTCATTTCCAAAACCTTGTTTAAAATTAGTCTCATTAATTTCAATTGGTATATTTTCAAAAATTTATTATCAATTATACACATTCAATTTCATTTCATTTTAAAAATGTATAATTTATCCTCCCCCATTTTGACCCTTACCTAAGCAGTTACAAAGACGAAATTCTGTAAGGGTTCATTCCGATCTCATTTTATCCATGTTTCCTTATATTGTTACACTCTTTTATTTCCAATTGAAAATGATGTTGGATATTATATAACCACCCCCATACTACACATATTATTTTTTAATGAATATTTTCCCCTTTCACTCTCATTAACCCCTCCCGTGCACACCCATTACCTTGCAAGAATTCTATAAGGTATTTCTCTCTTCTGATTTCCATTCATGAATTGCTTTTATATTATTCATATAAATAACATTTCACATGTTGGGATATTATGTTTCATTATCCAAATCACTACCAATTTAATGAAAAAACTATGATATCCCCTTTTCACTCACATCAACTAATTTTAAAAAAAAAATTAATGTATTTATGCTGCTGAAATTGCACCATGATTTTCCTTGAAAAAATCATAATGTAGTGAATACCATACCCATTTCACTATAAATGGTATTCACCATTATGATCATGTAATTATTGATTGGTTACTTATATGAATATATTCCACATTCCTTATTCATGGAATAAATTATGTTGCTTAATGAATCCATATTGTATGATATATGTGGCATACATATACATGAAAACGAAATGATTATTAAGGATGCTCCAATTAGCACTTCAATGTATTGGGTAACGTTTAGTTTCATGATACTCTATCAATATTTAGTGTTTAATCAAGATAATTCTTGTGTAATGAGTGTACACTCATGCTAATTATTGTGTAATTAGGGTTTATTCATGATAATTCATGAGATATGAGGGTTTCCTTATGGTATTTCATGTTCAATGAGGATTTACTCATGATATTTCATGTTCGATGAGACTTGGATCATGATAATATCATGTTGTAAGAAATTTCAATATTTCTAAGTCAGGAATATCGTACTATATCAGGGCTTTCTATTTATGTATCTTTTATAATCTATTGAAATACATAGTTAATAAAATTATTGTCTTCCTTATTTTATGACATATTTATTATTTTAATGGGATCTATAGATATCACTTTTCTAATGTATGTGCATAGGTTCTCCCGTGAAATGATAAATACCAAGGAATGTTGTGGTCAGGTAAAAAACATTTTCATTAAAGATGTGTAGTTAATTTTATTAGTTTTTATGTAATGTTATTAAGCTTCAAATGCACTTGACCTATCAATATTTCGTGTTGTATTTAGTGAAGGTTTATTTAATAAATCTTGTTTACATATAAAATAAATAACATGATTGTTATAGTTTTTATCAGAGGATTGGGGTAGTTATTTTGGGAATAGTATTAATAAACTCTGGTGAATACTTTAGTGATATTACTATGTTTAAGAAAATAATCCCTTTTTGGAGAGTATAGAGTATGTTTTGTCTCTAGAAAATGTGTCCTTGTCAGGATCTGAACAAGTAGAGGTTTCTCTAGCACAAATGTATGTAGGGGTAAAACTCGAAAACACCGCTTTGAGCTAGAATATATTGGGAATGAGTGCTCAATAATGGGCCTTATTTCACTATTGGTTGGACACTCCTAGAGGATATTAAATTTTGAATTCCTATGTATAGTACGAACCATTATTATGGGAACAAAAAAACACATAAGAATATACATTAGAATGTAGATCATGGATAACATAGATCAATGTCTATAAATTCATAAGTGAAAGGGATAAATATAAATTATATGTTATCCTATTAAAGTGATTATATTTCAATTTACATGTTTAACTATTTAAGTTACTCATACCTAATTTTAATTTTATTCTATCGAATGATCATTAATAGGAGGAATCAAGTTAACAACCAATGTTAAGGGAAATGTGATGACTACCAAAAATAGATTCTCAATCATGTGGGAGCTCATGAATGACACATATTGATTATTCCAACCCAGCTGTAATAACATATAATTAAAAATTTGTACTTTGATGAATTCATAAAGGAGTAAAGGAAAAGGAATATGAAATCTCCTGAAATTAATACTGATAAGGTTGATAAGGGAAAGATGACCAAATTTCCTTCGTACAACATGTGTGGAAAGAGGAACGAAGGGAAAATTTACAAAGGGACTATGAGGCTTTTTATGTGTGGAAAGGTATGGAAAATAGTTTCCTATTTCCACACTAAAATGGATATGGTGAACAATGGAAACAATGTTACACCTAAGGAATGATACATAGTTCTATGTCCTAAATGTGGAGAAGTTGGTCATTATCCAGGACAATGCTCTAGAGATTGTTCTGAGAAGCAATATGAGAATCAACAATATCCATGATCAGGGGAACACAAAAATTTCTATTCTTTTATGGATAAATATGAATTAATTAAATGTAACCACTAAAACAATGTAGTGTATATAATAATATATTTCAATTCACGTCCAATTATAATATCATTTATCTTTTCTGTGATCATTGAGTCCACACCAAAAATCATATTAAATCATTATGGAAAATAATATATAACTGTTGTATCACAAGATTATGTTTGTGGGAATGTTCTTCTAGAAATTATTATAAGTCTGCCTTTGAAGGAATTTTTGGTAAATGAAAAGACATTTATTACACCTCATGGTAGCTGAAAATTCTTGAGAAAAACTATCCCACTTATGATCTGGAGTTGGCAGATGTGATTTTGAGTTGAAAATCATGTGACATTATCTTTTTAGAGATAAGTATGAAATATATAATGATCATAGAAGCCACAAAAATATATTCACATAGAATTATCAGAATTTTCACCACTGAATATGGTTATAGATAAACAAGGATTATGATAGTAAATCCCTTACCTCCCTGGGAAAGCGAACATGGTGTCAGATGCCTTAAGTAGAATGGACCCAAAAATTGTATAATTGATGAGAATGGAAAAGAAATAAATTTTCATAGATTTGATGAATATATACATGATAATCATAAATAATGGAATATCATCAATCCATTAAAAATGATTGATCCACTGTATCTTATGTAATGGATAAACAATACTCAAAATGATTATGTGGAAATTTAGAATAATGTAGAAACTGTCATAAATGGGAAATCTATATAATTTAAGGTAATTCAAAAGGAATTGTGATATTTTGTCAATAAAATGTATTCCATAAAATCCCTATTTAAAGAAAGAATATTTGGATGATGTACATAGTTCAAAGTTATACATTCACCCAAGAAACATGAAGATGTATCGATATCTCTATGTGCAGTATTGGTGGGATAACATGATGAAGGAGATCAATAAATAAACATAAATGTTCCGGCTATGTCATCCAGTGAACTCTATGTGGATGATTTATACGGGGATTATGAAATCATTACCAATACCAACATGGAAATGGGAAAATATCACCATTGGATTTTTCACTGAAATCCTGAATATATCAAAAGGAAGAAATACAATCTGGGTTATTGTGGATCATCATTAAATTCCTTCACAATTCATTTCAATTCGAGATGATTTATCACTGGATAAACTAGGATGGATTTAAAACAGCGAAGTGATAAAGATGGATGGAGTACCTCTATCTATTCTTTCCAATTGAGATCCAAGATTCACTTATATATTTTGAATAGTCTCTAATATTCTATGAACGCTGAGATAATCTTCTGAACAGACGATAAACCTTATACCGATATCTTATCTGAGAAGACTATCCAGAAATGTGAGGTCATGTCATGAAGTGTCTCAATGGAATTAAAATGTCGATGGGACTAACATTTTCTGTCGGTGGAGTTCTATTACAACTATAGTTTCCACTAAATACTCCAAATGCATATTTATGAAGACCATTATGGGAAGTGGTGAAGAACACTAGCATGTTGGTATATTTTCGGGGAACAAAAACTTCTAGGTTTGGAAATGGTCAAAGAAATTTTTGAGAAGGTTAAAACCATTCAGTAGTAGGTCAATGCAACCTAGAGTTGACAAGTGAGTTGTGTTAACAATTAGAGATAAGAACTACAGTATGAAGTTGGAGACATGATATTCCATCACATATCTCTATCCATGAGAGTTATGAGATTTTGGAATAATGGATGTCATAGTCCAAGGTATAAGGCCTTTTTGAGATCCTTGAATGCATTAGAGTAGTGACCTATCATCTAGTACTCCCACCGAACCTATCTCAAGTACATGATATATCCAATTATCACTCTTGAATAATTAAATAACTAACACATAACATGTACTAAATCCAGAGGTGGTACTATTGGTGAATCGGCTCTCCTATGAGAATTATATGATAAAGAAATTAGATCATAGTGAAGTAGTTCTATGAAATAAGATGGTGACAATTATAATGGTGTTGTTGCAAATGTAAACCTTTTTAGATGCAATCTGTGAATCATAGGAAGTGATGAAGTAGAATTGACCTCGTCTATTTTAGTAAGTTAAAAAGAAAATTTTTAGGGAGAAATATCATAATGGGGGAAGGTTGTAACGACCCAAACATTTATGAATAAAATTCCCTTTATTTTAATTAATTTTCATATGGATATACAAAAAATACACTATTTTTTTATTTTATCCAATTGGATTTAAATGTATGCTAAGTATCCTTACCATTGATAACATAGCCTTTTAATAAGGATCACATGACTAGTATAAATATAGGGTTTTAAAAATTCCTTTTGGCACAAAAAATTGAAGTGAAGTCATTAATCAGTAGGATGGTGCCCTATGAAGCACATTTATCAGATATTTTGAGGGAAATAGTGTTTTTGGTATTTTCACTAGACCAATCCCAACCATATATCTAATAACATGAGCAGAAGAGAAACTGTTTATGGGAGATGTTCAAGATCATCTAGATCACGACACAACCCATGTTCACCAAACAAACCAAAGAAATCCCCATCATCACAAACCTTACTCTTAGGGAGTATTATGGTGTAATAAAGGGATATGATTCAATTCCAATTAATTATTATTATTATTTTAGAATAATGAATATACTTTTATTATATAACTGTTATTTTGAAATAGATTATGTAAAGCAGAAATAGTATTTTTGGTTAATATTTGATTTCAATTAAGGAATATTTATCTTATAAAATTAATATTTTTTTATATATGAAATATTTTATCAAAATAATATTATTATATAGAAATAATTAGATATTAATGATCATATAATTTTTATGAAGTATAAAAGTTACTTTTGTTATGGTTTGAAAACTATTTTTTCAAAACCCCATTATTTTTTCCAATAAATGTATGTTTTTATCTTAAAATTGAAGAGTAAAATATTTAAAGACTTATATAGAAAAAATTAATATTATTTCTGGAATCCGGATTCCAAAATTATTTAACGGTGAAATTTTCTGAATTTTCTAAGGAAGTCAAATTTTTTGTGTAAAAATTAATTATTGTATATACATATAATGTGTTTTATGAAATCATATTGAGACAATAGTTATGTAATAAAATAAAATAAAATGGATATTTGAGAAGATATATGTTTTACCTTTAAAATAATTTGCTTTTGAATGTTTTTATTTAACAAATCATTAGTGAATACTCCAATACTTATTAAATATTTTAATATTTTAAACAATTTCCCTGAATGTTTTTATGACAACCCTGCTTTTATTACAAACTTAAACATGATTTTTTACATAAAACATCACCTGATACAAAAAAGAAGATAGATAGTTTTAGTGTCTTTGGGGCTTATGATCATTAAATAAAAACTTAAAACATGAAATATAACATCATTATTGAAAACTTCCTTTACCTGACCACTCCATTCCTTCGTACTTAGCATTGCATGGGATAACCTGAGGACATGCATAAGAAAAGGGTGAGCTATAAAGCCTAGTAAGGGAGTAAAAATGGAATAACATGAGGAGTACAATACGTGTTATACAATAGGAATATCAGTAGTGCATAAGAAAAACATGAACATAATGGTATGATAAAGCACGATATTCATAACATGGAAATGTGGAAACAACCCTTAACATGGAATTAGCATGAGCCAAGGCTCATTGCACATGAATCATGAGTAAATCTTCATTGCACATAATGCACGAGTAAACCATCATTTCACATGAATTATCCTGAGTCAACACTCATTTCACTTGATGTATCATGATACTATACATTTCCCAATGCATTGGAGCTCTATAAGGGCGCACCCTTCTTACACATTTCATTTCATGCATAAGTGTGCCACATTGATCATAAAACATGGATTCTTAAAACATAATCATTTATTCCATGATAAAGGAATGTGGAATTAATACATGAAACTTTATAATCAACAAGTAAATGTGAATAAAGGTGACTGCCCTTGATGGAGAAATGGGCATGGAATTCACTACACAATGACATTGGCTTAGAAAATCGGAGCGATTTTGGCAGCGTAACTGCATGACATAAGAATTCATAAAAATGGTTGATGAGAGAGAAAGGGGTTCCCCCTCATATTTAGATGTAATGGATAGTAAGGAGGCCATATAGATACATTTCCCAACAATTGTAGTGTAATTTAGATTCATGATACAAAAGTATTTCTAGAATGTAAAAGATGAGAGAGAAGCTCCTTTCGGAATTTCGGCATAGTTACAGGTGTACATGGGAGGCATTTATTGAGAGATAAAGGGGTCTCCCATAATTAAAACATAAAGAGGAAATTATTATGGAGGTGTGAATACATACCCCAACATTTATAATTTAAATTAAATGGGAAAAACAACATAATGAAAATTGGACAAAAATGAGAAAGGAAGAAAAAACCCTTACTTGGAAGTGTACTTCCAAAGGCTAGAGAGAGGCTTATGAGAGTATTCTTGGGAGATTATGGCACCTTGGGAGGATTCTAGAGAGTTTAGGGAAGTGTTTGGACAAACTCAAAAGGCTTTGAGTGAGGATGAAGTTGGAGCTTGGGTGGGTTTATATAAGAAAGGTGAGGGAATTCTTTATTATTTATGTTTGGGACCCCTTATATTAAATTAATCCAAACCACAAAACATCCCATGTTTTTTGGAAAAGGGAAGAGTAAAAAAATATTTTATAAGGACAAAGTTTTAACTTCTTAAAATATTAGGGTTGCTTTTGTGGAGGTGAGTCACACTCCCATGGAAATTATTTTAAAAAGACAAGGTGTTTAATAAGTTTTGAGGGGTCCATTAATGCTTTGAAAATTGAGCCAAAAAATACAAAATTACATTATTTTAATGATAAAACATATATTTTCCGAAATTAAAGATTATATTATTTTATTACATCACTATTGGGTCACTATGATGTCATAAAACACATTATATATTTAAACGGTATTTAATTTTTACTCAAAAACTTGACTGTCCCAGAAAATTATGAAAAATTCACCGTTTGATAATTTCGACATCCTGATTCCAAAAATAGCATTTATTTTATCTAAATAATTTTTTAAATATGTTAATTCTCAATTTTAAAATAAAAACCAACATTTATCGAAAATTCACGGGTTTTGACAAAAATGGATTTCAAAACTTAATAAAAATTATAATTGCATTCATAAAATTATATAATCATTTATACATAATAAAATTAAAATAATAATAATACTAATAATATTATTTTATTAAAATATATTTTAATTCAAAAATCCCTTAATTTAATAAAATAGATTTTTTAATTAAATAATAACTAAAAAACCATTTGTACTTTAAAAACAATTTACAATGTATCAATAATGACAAGAAATTATATTCATTATTATATAAAAAATAATAATGTGCATAAACATAGTACTATCGATTAGTTACTTAACACCTTAAAACAGCTGCAAAAGACCTTAGGGTAAGGTGTGCGATGGTGACAGACTCTTGGGGTGGCTTAGATAATATCGCTCGAGTGGTAATTTCTATCAACATCCACTTTTCCCGTAGATGGCCTCGTTCGAGCTTGACACGATGAAGCTCAACATGTGCTTGGTCAAGAGCGAAGCCCAAGGACGCCACCTCTTTTTCGAGCTCCGACAAATGGGCTTCGTATGAAGCAATTCTTCTGGCTAAGGCCTTCACTTCTTTTGTCTGAGTAGATTTGGATTTTTTAAGGCCCTATATTTATACTAATCATGTGATCACTATTCAATGGCTCTATTAGCAACAGTCAAAATTTTTAACATAAAACAAATGAAGTTGAAATTTTATATAAACATAAAGAGACATTTAATTAGATCAAGAGGGATTTCCATTAATGATACTTTGGGTCGTTTCAATATTCCCCCCTTAAGAAATTAAGCCCTTGAAATTTTCCTTTTCCCACACTAAAAATGATGTGGGTAACTCAACTTCATGACTTCCTGCAATTCCCAAGTCACTTCTTCAAACATGTGGTTTCTCCACAACACCTTTACGACGGGCATTATCTTATTTTGTAGAACTTTTTCTCTACGGTATAAGATCTTCATTGTTTTCTTCTCATAAGAAATATTATCTCCCAATTGTACCACCTCATAAGAGAGTACATGTGAAGGGTCCGGTATGTACTTCCATAAAAGGGATACATGAAAGACATCAAGTACTTTGGCCATAGTATGTGGAAGTGATAGTCAATAGAACACAGCCCCGACACGATCAATAATGTCAAAGGGGCCGATGTACCTTGGACTTAACTTCCCTTTCTTTCCAAACCACATGATCTTCTTCTACAGAGATATGCGTAGAAAAACCATGTCTCTAACATTAAAATCATGGTCTCGTTGAAGATTATCTGCATAACTCTTCTGTCGACTCTGGGCTGCCTTGATATGCTGCTGAATGGTTTTCACCTTCTTCACCATTTCCCCATCCATTTCTGGTCCAAGCAGCTTACGTTCACCGACCTCATCCCAACATGCCATTGTTCTGAACCTTTTCCCATACGGGGCTTCATATGGTTCCATTTGGATGCTCGAGTGGAAACTGTTATTATAAGAGAACTCAACCAGAAGATGATGTTGATCTCGTCCTCCTTTAGAGTCCTTTGTGCATGCTCTCAACATATCCTCAAATATTTGGATAGTCCGGTTGGATTGGCCATCAGTTTGAGGATGATAGGTCGTACTGAAGTTCAGTTCAGTATTCAGAGCATGTTGAAGACTCTTCTAAAACATAGAGGAGAATCTTGGATCTCGGTCAGACATAATAGATAGTGGTACTCCATGCAACCTTACCACTCCCCTAATATATATCTATGCCAGTTGATCTAATGATAAATCCTCCTGAATAGCAATTAAGTGTGCAGTCTTTGTAAGACGATCCACAAAAACCAATATTGCAATGTTGCATTTGGATGTCCTCGGAAGTCTGGTGACAAAGTCCATGGTGATGTTTTCCCATTTCTATTCTGGTATGAGCAATGGTTACATCATCCCTTTAGACTTCTTCCTCTCTTCCTTCACTTGATGACACACTAGGCACATTGATGTATATTCAACAATCTCCTTCTTCATATTATCCCATCAAAAGTTTTCTTGAAGATATCGTTACATCTTTGTGCTCCTTGGGTGAATAGAGAAATTTGAACTATGTGCATCATCCCAAATTTCCTTCTTCAGCTGCGTACTTGATGGAACACATAGTCTATTCCCAAACTGCACAATTCCTTCTTCATAAACATTAAACGCCCATGATAGCTCTTTTTCGATAGCTTCCACTTTTTCTTGAATTCCCACAGAATTATTTTGAGCATCCTTTAACCTTTCCAAAAAATATTATTGAGAAATCAGTTGTAAAATGATTGATGATGTTCCTTTATCTATGATTCCCATTTACATCTTCATCAAGTCTAAGAAGATTGGATCATTCTCAATTATCATCATTGATAGAATCGTTGGATCCTTTATACATAAGGAATATGCCACCTTGTTCTCTTCCCAGGGTGGTAATGGATTGAACAGTCATAATCCTTGATGAGCTCTATCCATCTTCTCTGGCGCATATTAATCTCTTTCTATGTGAATATATATTTAAGACTCTTGTGGTCAGTTTATATCTTACATTTCCCTCTGTAGAGATAATGCTGCAAGATTTTCAAGGAAAAGATCACCGCTGCCAACTGCAGATAATGCGTTGGATAGTTTCGCTCATGGATATTCAACTACCTTGAGGCATATGATATCACTTTATCATTCTACATCAGCACACATCCTAATTCCATCTTCGAAGAATCACTGAATACCACAAAAAGTTCCCCACTTGTGGGTAAAGTGAGCACGAGCACAGTGATAAGCCTCATTTTCAGCTCCTGGATGATTTCTTCGCATTCATCACTCCAAGAAAACATTACTCCCATTCGATTTATCTTGGTAAGAGGGTTGGACCATAGTGAGAAATTTCTCACAAATCGTCGATAATATCCAGCTAACCCTAAGAAGCTACAGATATCCATTACCGATGTAGGCCCCGGCCATCCATCAATTGCATCTGTTTTGGAGGGATCCACAGATATCCCATTGCTTGTGATGATATGGCCCAAGAATGGGACTCACTTCAACTAGAACTCACACTTGCTGTACTTTTCATAGAGCTTCTCCTTGCGCAACGTCTCCAGTACAATTCTTAAATGCTTCTCATGATCCTCCTTGGTTTTGGAGTATATTAGAATATCATCTATAAAGACTACCACATATTTATCTAGTTAATCTTTAAAGACTCTATTCATTATGTCCATGAATATTCATGGACAATTAATGAGTCTGAAAGGCATTACTATTAATTCATAGTGCCCGTATCTTGTGCGAAAAGCAGTCTTGGGGATATCTTCCTTCTTCACCATTACTTGATAATATCCCGACCGCAAGTCCACCTTGGAGATGTATTGTGCTCCATACAGCTGATCGAACAAGCCATCAATTCTTGGGAGAGGATACTTGTTCTTTTTTGTGATTTTGGTAAGTTCATGATAATCGATGCAAAGCCGCATTGACCCATCCTTCTTCTTGACTAAGAGGACTTGTGCACCCCATGGTGATGCACTTGGGCGTATAAACCCTTTATCCAGATTCTCTTGTAGTTGTTTCTTCAGCTCTTCATGATCTACAACATCCATTCTATATGGATTCTTGGATATTGGTAAAGCCCCGGGTATAAGTTCAATTGAGAATTCAACATCTCTCCTAGGAGGAAGACCAGAAAGTTCCTGGGGAAACACATCAGTGAATTCCATCACAATAGGAATTTAATCAAAGATGGTTTCTCCATTGTACGCAATCATCTGTGTTAGATACGCATGCTCATAAGGCAGTAATATCCACGCTTGAGAAGATAGAGCTAAAGTAGATTCATCTTCCTCCTTACACTTGTAAAGAATCAGGGGTCGATTCTCTATATGGAGTGTGATATCCTTCTCCCAACAATTTATGTTGGCTCTATATAAGTAAAGCCAATCCATGCCAAGAATTGCATCAAATTCCACCAAAGGGAGTATGACGAGGTTTTCCTAGAAATTCAATCCACAAATTATAACAGGGGAGGACTTATATTCATGGGATTCAATGATTGGCCCAATTTCCGTACTCACCGACATCTTCACTTCTATGATTTGTGGTGGTGCTGGGACTGATCTAGTAAACTTTCGTGATATAAAAGAATGCATAGAACCTAAATCAAGAAGTACATTCGCTATTCTTGAATGAATAATTAGAATACCTGTCACCACCTAATTGTTGGGGTTCACTTCGGCAGAAGTGATGGAAAAATCACTTCCTTTCTTCTATGGAGGTTGTTGGTTGTCTCTAAAAACCCTAGGATTAGGGCACTGATTTGCAAAATGACCCGGTTATTTTCATTTGTAGCATTGAACAATGCGTTGAGGTTCAAACGAAGAGTTCCTCTCCTCTGTCGCAGCTGCGGGTCTTTATTGACAACAATTAACAGCTAGGTTCCCTTCTCTTCCACACCTAAATCATTTCCTCATCCCCTTAAGGAAATTTCCAGGGTGCTTCATTCTGCACTTTTGGCAACTGTGGTGCTGGATCTTCTTAGCACCGTTGGATTTATCCATCCAATCACTAGCATTTAATTCTACCTTACGCTTCTTGTCCACATGATACCCATGTGATTCTCTAATCTCCATTTCGACATTGAGGGCACATCCGACAATTTCCTCATTGCTGTTGAAGTCATGGATCGCTAATGATTTTCGTAGGCTAGGCTTCATCCCACCAAAGAAGCGGTCAACCTTGTATTCGGGCGTAACAAAAAAGCCGGAAGCATATCGTGCAAGCCTTGTGATGTTTGTCTCGTATGCTACAACAGTTTCTTTACCATTTTGCATGAGGGAAAGTAAGTCCCATTCCATCTTAATCCGGAGGGTGCGCAGAAGATATTTATCAAAAAACATCTTCCGGAAATCCTTCCATTCTAACACCTCGATCTCCTCCTCAGGCTTCATATTTTATATTAACGTCCACCATTGATCAGATTCACCCTCCATACGGTAAGCCGCCAGGATAACCTTCTCTTGTTGAGAACATTGAAGGATAGAGAAGCTCTTTTCAATGGAGTTGATCCATTGTTCATTGATTGTGGGATAGGATGATCCACTAAAAGTAGGAGGCCTTTGTCTCATGACCCTCTTGATAGATAGTTTTTCATTCATAGGGGATATTGGAAGTTCTTCTTGACCTGTGGTTCTATTCAATTATTGATTTATTTGAGAGAGAAGCGTGACAAAGTTCATGATTCCCGCGCCCATTGGATTGGGCATCTCATTAGTACAGTAATCACACTGATCTTCAAATCAGTTATTAGCCCAAGTCCTCCTATTACCGGAAATTGGATGGAATAAAAGGAATGTTAGGGGGTAACACATAAAGGGTAATCCAAAGTCAAAAGTTGATTACTTATAAATAAACTTTTATTTCCTTTACTCATGAGTCTATAGGCTTCAATCTAGGCTTTTCATGATCAACTTTCTAACATATATTCTTAGGGGCATTTATTTAATTCCCTTAATAAGGGTTCATACTAAGATTGTGAATCTATCAAAACATATCCCATTAGAGTTTCATAACCAAGAGTGTATCAAGGCCTATTGTTGTGCACCAGTTCCCGTTCGAGTATAGCTCAAAGTGGTGTTTTCGGGTTTTACCCCTAGGATACATTTGTGCCAGAGCTGCCTCTACATGCTCATATCCAGACATGGTTGTATTTTTTTGATAAACCACTTACTTAGTACTTACCAATACATAGGGATGCTTTTATTATAATTATTATTGTCTCTAAGGCTTTACTAGGGTTTTCTAATCCTAATCCCAAAAATAACTAAACCTCTCATCTGATACCAACTATGACAACCCTGCTTTTGTTACAAACATAAACATGATTTATTACATAAAACATGACTTGATACAACAAAGAAGATCAATAGTTTTAGTGTATTTGGGGCTTAGTATAATTAAATAAAATATTAAAACAGGAAATACAACATCTTTATTGAAAAATTTCTTTACATGACCACCACATTCCTTCATACATAGCATTTCATGGGATAACCAGAGGACATGCATAAGAAAAGGGTGAGCTATAAAGACCGGTAAGGGAGTACACATGGAATAACATGAGGAGTAAAATAAATTTTAGACAATAGGGATATCAATAGAGAATAATAAAAACATGAACATAAAAGCATGATAATGCACGATAATCATAACATGGAAATGTGGCAACAACACTTTACATGGAATTAGCATGAGCCAAGGCTCATTGCAGATGGATCATGAGTAAATCCTCATTGCGCATAAACCATGAGTAAAACCTTGTTGCAAATGAATTATCATGATTCAACACTCATTGAACATGATGTATCATTATACTATACTTTACCCAATTCATTGGAGCACTATATGGGCGCACCCTTCTTAAACATTTCATTTCATGTATAAGTGTGCCACATGAATCATAAAAATTAGATTCATAAAACATAATCATTTATTTCACGATAAAGGAATGTGTAATTAATACATGAAACAATATAATAAATAAGTAAATGTGAATAATGGTGAATACCCTTGATGGAGAAATGGGCATGGTATTCACTACACAATGACATTGGCTTAGAAAATCGGTGTGATTTCGGCAGCGTAACAGCGTGACATAAGAATTCATAAAAAATGGTTGATGAGAGGGAAAGGGTTTCCTCATCATATTTACATGTAATTTACTGTAATGAGGTCATATAGATACATTTCCCAATAATTATAGTCGAATTTAGATTCATGATTCAAAAATATTGCTTCAATGTAAAAGAGGAGAGAGAAGCTCCTTTCGGAATTTCGGTATAGTAATGGGTGTACATGGGAGGCATTTAATGAGAGATAAAGGGGTCTACCATAATTAAAACATAATGAGGGAAGTATGAGGGAGGTTCTAAACCATACCCCAACATTCATAATTGAAATTAAAAGTGCAAAACAACTTAAAGAAAATTGGACAAAAATGAGAAAGGAAGGAAAAACCCTTACTTGGAAGTGTGCTTCCAAAGGCTAGAGAGAGGCTTGTGAGAGGCTTCTTGGGAGCTTGGGGAACCTTGGGAGGATTCTAGAGAGAGTAGGGCAGAGTTTGGACAAACTCCACTGGATTTGAGTGAGGAGGAAGTGAGAGCTTTGGTGGGTTTATATAGGAATGGTGAGTGAATTCTTTATTATTTAGGTTTGGGACACCTTATATTAAATTAATCCAAAACACAAACCATCCCATGGTTTTTGCACATGGTTTTTGGAATAGGGAAGAGGAAAACAATATTTTATAAGGCCAAAGTCCGTCCTTCTTAAAATATTAGGGTTTCTTATGTGGAGGCGAGTCACACTCCCATGGAAATTAATTTAAAAAGGCAAGGTGTTTAATAAGTCTTGAGGGTTCCATTAATTCTTTTAAAAGTAAACCAAACAAACCCAAAATCACATTATTTTAATGGTAAAACATATATTGGCCGAACATAAATATTATAGTATTTTATTACATCACTATTGGGTCATTAGGATGTCATAAAACACATTATATATTTAAATGGTATTTAATTTTTACTCAAAAATTTGAATGCTTTAGAAAATTATGAAAAATTCACCATTGGATAATTTCGACGTCCTGATTCGAAAAATAACATTTATTTTATATAAATAACTTTCTAAATATTTTAATTTTCACTTATAAAATAAAAACCGACATTTATCGAAAATTCACGGGTTTTTACAAAAATGGCTTTCAAACCATAATAAAAATTATAATTGCATTAATAAAATTATATGATAATTTACATATAATAAAATTAATCTAATAATAATAATAATAATAATTTATTAAAATGTTATTTAATTCAAAAATCCCTTAATTTAATAAAATATATTTCTTAATTTAATAATATCTAAAAACACCTTTTCTACTTTAAAAACTATTTACTATGTATCAAGAATGAAAAGAAATTATATTCATTATTATATACAAAACAATAATGTTCCTGAACATAGTACTGTCGATTAGTTACATAAACACTTAAAACAGCTGCATAAGACCTAAGGATAAGGTGTGCGATGGTGAGAGACTCTTGGGGTGGCTCGAATACATCGCTCGAGTGGTAATTTCTATCAACCTCAACTTTTCCCGTAGACGGTCTCGTTCGATATTGACATGATGAAGCTCAAATTGGGCTTGGTCAAGAGAGGATCCCAAAGATGCCACCTCTTTTCCGATCTCTAACACATGGGCTTCGTATGGAGCAATTCTACTGGATGAGGCCATCTCTTCTTTTGTCTGATAAAATTTGGATTTGTTAAGGCCATATATTTATACTAATCATGTGATCACTGTTAAATGGCTATATTAGCAACGTTCAAAATTCGTAACATAAAACCAATAAAGTTGAAATTTTATATAAACATAAAGATACATTTAATTAAATCAAGAGGGATTTACATTAATGAAACTTTGGGTCGTTACATTTTTACTCACCTCCACATATTCAAGAGAAATATATCAATATCCCCAAACCTTGTACATATCAAATAATTTATAACACATACCTTTTTGAGAAACCATGATAAAAAACCATGTGATGGTTTGTGGTATGGAAAATTTTAGGATGTAGTGTATAAAACCAAAATAGTTAATAATTTCCCCACCCATCCTTCATAATCCCATGAAAAGAACATTTCCTCTTTACTCAAATTCCTTGATCTGCATCCATACACTTATATAAACTCCATAGATTACTCCCAATCTTCCCCAAGATCCCACAAAGCCTCCCCCAATCCTTCAGAGTCACAGATCCATGTAAGGGATATTCATCATTCTATCTTCCTTTAAATTCTAGAACCATGTTTGAAATTAGTAGTGTTTAGTCAATTTGGTTATATTTTCATCCTTATATGATCAATTCCATACTTTAATGTTTATTTTATATCAATGAGGTCTCATTCAACCACCCCCATTTGGACCCTTACATAAGCTCTTATTATGCCATAATTCTGTAAGTGTTCCTTCCTTTTTCATTTTAATCCCATTTTCCTTATATTATTACACCCTATTATTTACATGTAAAATTGATGGGGTATGTTTTAAAAAGTCCCTCATTCTTACATTATAATTTTTTAATGATGAGACTCTCTCTTTTCTCTTATTAATCTCTCTTGTGTACACCCGTTATGAAGCCTAAATTCTATAAGGGATTTTTCTCTTGTCATTTATATTCATGAATTTATTTTATATTTTGTGTCTACATTCAATTCCATTTTTTGGGATACTAGGTTTCAAGATCCACATAACTGTAAATTTCATATATAAAAATTGATATTCCCATTTCTATATCATCAAAACATTTAACAAATTCCTATTTGACTTTATTAGGCAACCGAAATTACACTACGATTTTCCATGCAAAAATAATATTGTATTGAATACTATACCCATTTCTGTAATAAGGGTTTCAACCATTATGCACATCTACATATTTATTATAGAAATTTATGTATTTATTAGACTTTCGTTATTATTGGAAAACATTATGATGTTTAATTAATCCATGTTGTATTATATATGTGGACCACTTATACATGAGAAAGAAAAGATTATGAAGGGTCTTCCCTGATAACACTCCAATGCATTGGGTAATGATTAGTATCATGATAACTCATGTTCAATAAGGGATTACACATGGTAATTCATGTTAAATTTTTTATTATTCATGATAATTCATGTGGAGTGAGGGTTTACTAATTTTATCTAAGTGTAATGATATGTGTGTCATGCTAATATAATTTTGTATGTTGTTTCCGCATTTACATTTTATGAATATAATTCTATATAATTTCATTATGTTAATGCTTCATTTATTCTATTTTGATATTCCTATTGACTAACATGTATTGTATTCCACATTTTATGCCACATTTATTCACTTAATGAGCATTATAAATCACCCTTTTCTTTTGTAGGTCCACAGGTTATCCTATTTAAGGATAAGTATGTAGGAATGTTGTGGTCATGTAAAATATTTTTTCAATAAAGAAGTGTATTTCAAATTTTAAATTGTTATGTAATTTTACTAAGCCACAAAGACACTGAATATATAACTCTTTGAAATTTTATTATGTTAATGTTTATGTAAGAAATCATGATTCAATTTGAAATAAAGAGCAAGGTTTTTATATGTGTTCTCACATGGACTATGAATAACATTTAAAATATGTTTTTTTTGTGTTTTCATCCACTTCATTTTAATTTATGACTTTTTCGTTAATTTTTTGTCTCAATGGTGATATCTCATTGAAGGACATGAGGTGAATTGAATCAGAGGGGGAGATGATTGGTGCAGCGGTTGTGGTGTATAGATTTATCAGTTTTTGACACTAAGGCATGGGGGTGTCATTAATTAATTAAAAAATTCAGAGCCTATACTATTTTTTATGTTTGGGGGTAACTTATGGGGGATCTATGTGTACCCATATGATTTATATGTATGGGATTTTAACATCGTCTAGTAATACGTAAGATGGTGAAATTACCCAAAACATGTATCAATGTTTAGACACAAATTATTTAGTGAGAGGGTTATCAAGAATCAAAATCATTAACCATTGGTAGAAATTCTATTGGGTTTTCAACATAGTTAGTTTATGAAATTTCAATAATTGTTTTCACAAGTATATAAATTTTTGGTTCTAACAGTTTCAATGTTTTCTAGAAGTCCTCTATGACAAGTTTCGCTGTGTTACTATGTGTTGTTTATCTAATTGGATTTTGAGTGACGGTTTGAGGAATAATAAATAACTATATGACAATTCATCTTTATCCCTTAAACATTCAGTGGGAGAAATTGTTTTCATAGGATAAAATTCCAACAACTATTGTAAGGATGAGTAGGTCAATAATGGAAACATCAAACCATGGATCATGTAGACTTTTACATGACTATAGAATATGAATGTTCAATTGATTTTGAATTATTTAAATGTGAGGTTTTTATATGAATGAGGAATTTTGATGGGAAATTATAATGAAATGTTCAAAAATCTATATCTAGGAGAAATATTTTATACCTTGGAAGGTAGAGGTGTTTGGTGGTAATGTTGATAAAAATCTCCCCTGTATTATCAAGGTTGACGGAGAATGTGTTGATGAATTTTTTGCATCCCATTATCACAAATTTAATTGAGGAAGGAATAATGAATACTGATGTAAGGATATTGGGAAAACAAGTTATATTATAGAATGATTACATCCAATTTATTTTAAAATACCACTACTGTAGGGGTTGGATTATTTTTCTACTAGTTAATCACCAGCCCACCTCTGTCATCTCATTGATGTTGTGGTTCATATCATTCAAAATATTGGGATTGGATTACATAAGTATTCTTAATCATTAAAAGGGAGGATTCAATGATACTTGGAGATGATTTGGTTTCATACAGAAAATGATTAAATATAAGGAACTTGTAAAAGTACCTATATAAACATAAGTAAAAGATTATATTATTTAGATATAACAAATATTTTTATACTGATGCTTGTGGATGAAACTATATTATTTAATAGAGATTATTGTTGTAGAAATTTTTGAAATATAATTTTAGATTAAATTTTTGGAATGTAGAAATATCAAATAGGGTTCCAAGTTATGGGATCTTGGGAATTTGGTCTTGATCATGAGATTGGTAATATAGTCAAAATCCTTGTTACTTGAAGGCTCATATGATATATAATATTGGGAGAATGAAACATTCAAGAAGTGAAAGTATTGGAAGAAAATTACGAGTTATTACATTGAAAGGAAGTGTATCCTCAATTTTAATTAAGTTAGTTCGAGTTTTTCTTTTTGATCCATTATATAATGTACATTCATTTATGTTGTGGCCCAAATTGAGTTGTTGTTTTTTTCATAAATTTTACAAGTATTGGTGGTTTTAGAATCCTCACATATAATGAAACTTGTGTTCTATATTTCAAGATGAATTTTATAAAATTGTGTATCTGATCTAGGGGTGATGATGGATTTTGATGCAAGTGGTTGTTTATGAAGTTATACAGGAACTATAGATTAAAAATATAGTTTTACGAACCTAGGAAACTTTATAAGGAATCGTGGACTAGAAGATCTCTTCATTTTTGGATGTATCTTATGGTGAAACTATAAACTATTTCACTATGATGGTTCATGTCCCATATCATAAAAAAATTACCTAGTCAACCCAAACAACATTGATTTGTGGGAAAAGACAATAACATGTTCCATGTGTATTTATTTTTTAAATATTGCTGATAAATAATTTAATAATTTAATATTTTATTAAAACAAATTAGAAAAAGAATTTATAATAATGTTATAATCCTTGTGACTAGGGATATCCTTGAGGTATTTAGAAACATTCTTGAATATATTTTGAGTAAGATATTATTTCAGGCTATGGTTTCACTTTTCTTTGGTTATCATAACGTTCTACAAATGTTTTATTGGGAGTTTTTAGGATTGATTTTATATTAATTAATTGAATTTTCATTAACGAAATAGGTTAGTTCCAAAGGTATATCTAATATTTGATGAATAATAAATATATTATAGGTATAGATTTAAGTAATCTATTTCCTTAGGAGAACATGATTAAATAAAGATCTAGGCCATTAATCTGATACCTCGAACAAAATATTGAAAATAATTTAATAGACATAGATAAATATTGATCTATATTTTATTTGGTGGTTGTTCTAAGGAGAAATTCAATTAGTATAATAGTATTAGTGGAATATCATATCCCGATCTAGAATATTGGAGAATGTATCATCATGAAGGGGGAATGGATGTTCGAAATCATTATGGGGAACCATACAGTCACATCCAAAGGACGAAGTACATATGTTGTTTGGTTGTACAATGAAGAATGGTTTTGGAATGGTATACGAGGGGAATATTATTATTCCTAACATATGAAAAGAATTACTATGTTTTAGATTTTTTAGATTGATGTCAGAACGATTTCATAGTTATGATTTGGGGTATCTTGAAGTAATTTATTTGGATGATACACATCAAGGAAATTGGACGGTGACAATACATAGTCACCCTGTAAGTCTATTTTACTTATTATAAATGTAGGGTATTTTAGGATACACAATAATGAAACCATATGGAGAAAATATAGCTTCTACCCATTTCCAACACTTATTTCTCTAATATAACCCCAATTATCAGCGCTTTGTCATAGCACTCATATAAATAATATTAATTAAAATAGTTATTTATTGTTAAAAAATATGTAAATATGTAAATATAATTATACTCACATTAATATAATTTATTTCATTAAATATAACATATATGCGATCGAATATGCATTTAAACCTAATATTTATGATATTTAGTGAAAAAATGAAATTAAGTAATATAATATAATTATTAACTGATAATTTAATAATTATTATTACTAAAAATTAATATAATATCAATTATTATGATATAAATATTAAATAAATAGATTATATCTCTAATATATGTTGAATACATGACTTAAACTTCGAATAACCATAAATTTGGATCTGAGTGACAATTTGGATGCTACCTCGTATCAAATCGATTCATGTGAAGTTAGCTAAGTTGTATTTAATAGGGGTGATCACTATATTTTTGAAATAAAAAAGGTAGTGATGTCATCCAAAACTCTTTTTTTAGGTGGGATACCCATTTTTTCCTTTTTGATGACATTTTTTCTTTATTTATAAGGTTATTTCTTTCCTTTCTCACCAAAGATAAATTTATTCTCAATGAATACATTTATATATATATAATGGGTTTTAAATTTTTATAGTTTTAGAATTTTATTATTTATAATTAATTATATGAATATTTGATTATATTTACAAATAATAAATCAATTGAAATAATGCTAAACTAATCAAGTTTTCATAAAAAATATATTTTTACATATAAAAACAATAAATAAAAAATAATATTTTATTCATTATGTTTAATATAAAAAATTATCAAAATTAATTTAAATTATAAAAATGCACTAAAATGTATATATATATATACCTCTATAATTAATGTTTATATATAAACATTTGTGTTCTAAAAAAACATATATATTTATGTTTATTTTCAAATAAATTTGAATAGTTACATATATGTATATATTTGTTCTTGTTTGTGAGAAATATAAATATGATTATGCGTGAATAAATATGTGTGTATGTGTTTGTATCAATATTATTCGTATACAACATATATAAATGAATTTTTTTTAATTATATCATTATAATTTAATATTGTATATAAATGTATTTAAAACAAATATTTATAAATATATTATAAAAAATTATATAGAAATATAGAATTATTTGTAAATATTTTAGAAAATATTTAAGTATATAGACTCATAAATATATATATGTAATGTATAAGGTTTATATCCCATTACACAGAATATATATATATATTTAAAAATGTAATTATAAATTATTATATATATCATTTCAAATTATTTTTCATCCACTTTATTCAAAACAGTGTGTACACATTTATATAAATTAAAAAAATATATGAATATATATATATAAATGTATATGTAATTTTTTTATATACATGTATGTATGTATTAATAATACAGATATATTTATATTTATATTCTTATATATATAAATCAATAATAATATATACTCAACTAAATCAATTATAAATATATGTATGAATATTTGTATCATATACACACAAACATATATTTTACAATGATATTTATAATATATTATATAAATATACGAAAATATGTATGTAAATATACATAATTAAATATTAATAGCAGAAAATAAAAAACAAAACAATATAAGAGTGAGGTAAATGGATTCAAATCACACAAGGTAGGTCAGAAGATCTACTCCAGACATTCGTGGGTGGGTGAACACGAAGAGGATGAGTCACAATAGTTTTTAAAGAGTTTCCCTAGCATAGAGAAAGGGGTTTATGGGTGTGTGGGAGCAGGTGTCGGTTGTGGGGGGATTTAGAGCACTGATAAAGGGGGGATGGGTCACAGGTGAAGAGAACGGGTGTTATTTGATAATAATTAAAGTATAATTATTTTTGAAAACTTTACCAGCTCTAGTAAAATTCATTAATAAAGGTTTCCTTTATCACAATTTTTTAGCACTGATAAAGACCACATTTATTAGCACTAAAAAACTCATAAAGGAAACCATTATCATCTCTTTTTTGTAGTGCTAAAAAAGGTCATCCTTTAACATAAAATAGAGTATTAGTTCCTTGTATCACTGAAAACCCTATTTTTAGTTGTATTTTTAACATGATTTGTAGTAGTTAATGGACTAATGAATTCAATTTTAGGATAAGTGTTGGTTAATAGAACGTTGCATTTAATTTTTAGTTGGAGTTTATCATTTTTATGATACATGAATTTTTAGAAGATACATTTTATATTGATATCATTCCAAGAGGTGTGCCTCAAAATTAAGCTTCGAAAAAACACTCCTACTTTCTATTTATTAGTTGAAGAGACTCTGGATGACTAGGATCCCAAATAAAGTCAGGTCCTTGGATATAATAAATGGGATAAGTTATTATATTTTATTTTAGATTTTTATTAATTATGATCCTTTCTTTAATTATAGATAGTTCAATAGAGGTATTCCAATGGTCTTAAATTACAATGTAATGAAGAATCCTCATCTATATTACTAGTGCTGGTTTTACCATAGAGCTTTCCTAGTTGGTCGAAAGAATGTCGGGGAAGAATATTGACATTATTAAAGGAGGAAGAAACAAATTTAGTGGGTTTGAATTTACTGAATAATAGGATAATATTCTCTGAGTAAGAGATTATAAGGGTTAAAAATAGAAAATAATTATAATGTGGGTTATTAATTGGTTTTGTGATAGAATCATTTCCTTCATTCATGTTGGGATTTCTATATTTGAAGTATCTGAAGGATACACATGAAGAAAACAGGATGGAGATAGTAAAAATTCAATATAGAAGAATGGATTTATAAAAATATATTTAACAATGAGGAAGTTATATTAATTAAATAAGTTATGTGAAATTTATATTAGAGTTATATGTAGTGGTTATGGCACTCTAACAACCAAAAATTCTAATGTAATATCAATGAATTTGATTGCATGTATGACGTGGAACACCCTGAATAAAACATATTCTAAAATCAGGTGGTATTTATTATAATATATATTATATGTTTTAATAAATGTATCACTAAGTTATCTTCTGTTACATGAATGATCTACCATATTAAATAGTTTGTTTTATACACCAGAATGACTTTCTTCAATAGTTTACAATATATTCCAACCAAAGTGTTGTTGAGAAATAATATATTATTAAAATACTATTGTATACTACAATAATATATTACCTAAAAATAAAATGGGTGGTTAATAATTTGACTAAATAAATTATGGAAATATATTTTTGGATTCATGGTTTAACAATTAAATATAAAAGAATATCAAATCCATTTTAAAATATTGGAAATGATTTTATAAAAATCTATTATTATACTTCCAATGGAATCATCTATTCATAAATAAAATTAATTAAAATTATGTTATATTAATGAATTATATATATATTTATTATAATTTTTATTTCATATTCTAAAAATATATTTTATCACCATTAGATACAAATAAATCCAATTTTATGCTTAAAATTTTTATTTTTCAAAAATTTAAGTTTTTCATCTCTTTTAATGATTATCTATTCTAAAACTGAATTTGAAAATTTTTATTAATTATATATGTCAAAATAAAATACATTTTTGATATCAAAACCTAAAAATTATATTAGGGTGATTTTTAATTTTACATTGAAGTTTCATTTTCTGATGAATAGTGAAAGATAAGGAATTTTAATTGAAAGTTAACTTTTCATTTAAATAATTTAAATTGTTATATTATATTTTTAATTTATTTTTTAGAATTTTTTGATCAAGTATATAAATATTTTAAATATATAGGTTATTGTATCGAATTATATATTGAATTTAGATATAAATACATAGAAAACACTTGAACATTTTCACATAAAAACATGTTTTATCATCCCATATGAGGTGTTAATTTTAAATTAATCTCATTGAAATAATTGATTTTAATATTGAAAAAATAAATTAATATTTCTAATTAGAATACATTAAAATTTATATTAATTTATTCATAATTTTTTTCTAATAATAATACGAATGGAAATTTTAATTAATTACAACAATTAAGATAATGAATTGCTTAACAATGGACTAATCCATAATCTTGTGGATGAAAATGATATAGAAATATGTGAAAAACCATTGGATGGAAATATATCAACAATATCCTTTATTTTATATAATTTGATCAATTTTTTGTTGAATTTGAGGTAAGGGATTCTACTTAATATTGCTTTTTTTTAAATTTAGATGAATGAAAATACTCATTCATTATAAAAAGGAACTCACCCCTACATGTTATTTCCATCACTAATGCCCTTTGTATCGAAAAAAACCTGAACAAATAAGATAAAAAATTATCTCACCAAATCCTAGAATCCTAAAATATGAATAAATAAACTAAAAAATTCTTTTGGAATAATCCAAAAGGGGTTACCTGAAAAATAGGTATTGTTCATAAATGAGAACTTCTGTTTTATTTATTTGTCTACTCCATAAATTTTTATTATGTCAGGATTTTATAATAACCTCACTACCTCTGATATACTAAGATGTTTTTATTATAACAGTTATACCTAAAATTTCACACACATCCTTCAAATGGTATGTGAAAACATTGTTTGTGTGTACAATAAACAACATCCTCACAAACCAATTTAATTAATTCTTACATTAGAAACCTTTATGGTTGGGAATAAATATTGGTTTTTTTTCTATATTATATATTTGATATTTAGTATATTTATTACTTATTTAATTTTTATATAACACATAATATCATTCATTCCAATTTATGAGATTATGATTTCATCGTTTGTAGACTTGTAGACCACCACCTACTGAAAGCGATGTGATATGTTCATGAATTACATGGAATTTATTAAGGTCAATCAATATAAAAACTTGTATTTAATTTGAAATAAATATTATAATTGAATTATAATATACATATTTTTCATTTAGTTTTTATTAATTAAAATGATAATAAAATGGAAGATTCATTTTAATGTATATACGACCTACCATCTCCATGAATGGTGTATTTCATTTCTAAAATCAAAATTTTATTTAGTAATATACACACTTGTATAATAAAAATTTATATTTATTAATATATGATCTAAATTACGGATTTTATTAAATCAGGATCCATGTAATAGTAATAAAAAATAATATGTCCCAACATACTCAAAAAACAAGGTAATTAACAAAAAATAGTGAAAATAATGAATGATTACTAACAAATAGATAATAAGATATTATAAAAAATTTACTGATATAATAAAAATTAATTTGATTCACGAATTATTTTCTTAACATTTTTATAACCATTATATAAGCGGTTAATGAAAATTATACCCAAAAGAAGCATCAGGTAAGGGACTTTATCTCAAATTACATTATATTAATACTTATCTTCTATTATTCACAAATTCCCATGTAAGTCATGTATATAATTCCTTGTTGATAATAAATATAATTAATAATTAATTCATTATTTTATTGTATTATTCACTTTGAAATATCTAATCCAAGGCAATTTGATTTGAAAATTTATATGGGATATATTTGTTGAAAAATCTCACATTCTTTTGTGACTGGAAATTTTATCTTGAAATAATCACTTAATTTTAATCATATTTCATTGGGCATTAAATATATTTTGAATACCTATATCATTATCATTGATATGATATTTTTATAAACCATATACTATTTTCTACATATAGTATTTACTTTGATTTTTTTTTAATTATCTGAGGAAATATTTATAAATATGTATTCTTATCTTAATACTGATACAAGATAAGGAATATTGTTTATTAATTATATATATTACTTGATATATGAGGAATGAATTTGATTGTACCTGAATGGTGTGACCTAGCCTCTATAAATAACTTTTATGCATTGATGGTTTTCTTGAGAAAAATACTGTGGAAAAATTGAACATGTTTTAACTTATAGTTTTAAACTGTCCTATGAGAGTTGTTGACGTTATGGGTTTTCTTGTGGCTAAAACATGACCACCAATAGTATAGAAAATCCTTTATTGATAATTTTATTATATTTATTATTAATATTATTCCACGATATTTTCTACTTGAAGAAATATATGATTTCATTTAATTTTTAGATTATTGATTAGACAACATGGGTTTTAGTTCTTTACATTTCCTTATTTTATTTGAAAAGATTGAAGTGTGAATTAGAAAACCAAATCAACCATGAGAGGAATCATTAAAACAAAACATATTGTAATGATAACATGATGTTAAATGCGCTTGCAACTACAACTAATTAACATAGAATGATGAACATTAAAATGGAATACACTTAACAGGATCAGACAGAAAAATTATAGCAGGAAAACATTAATCAAATTCAGAATGATTTTCTATGATCATAATCACCTCATTGAATATATTTATTTCAATTCAGTTGAAAATTTCATTAGAATTATTAAGAAATCACCAATCTATAAATCCAAAAATGTATCAAATTTCTTTGAGATTACATCAAAGTAGCACATTCATGACACTGTCACATGATCTAGAGTCAGAAATAGTGAAATAGTAAACAAATTCATGAAATCATATTTTTCTAGTCTAAATAAACCAGCACGTCAAGTCCTATTCTTAATAAAAATACAAAACATGCTCCGAATATTCATTTTATAATATCCATGATGATTTAACATCACTACATGATGTATTAGAACAACTAAAATACTATTCCGTAGATAATGCCAAAAAATAGCTATTATATGGACATGAAAACCAGTTTGGTATATTATTTATTTCAGGGTTTATAACCCCATGTGAAAGAATAACATTTAAATATAAAAACACCATAGAGTTTTGTTTATAACACTTTATTCAGGGTAAGAATCTATCTACTGATGGTAAGATGCTGACTGTTTCCTCGCATCCCCTATTTCTAAAGGCTGGCGGCTTTTGTCGCTTATTTATGGAGGTTTTCTCATTGAATGAAATGGGAAGATCAGATTTCGGTCCCTCCTTCCATAGATTCCTCCTCAGAGCTCATTACCTAGTCTAAGGCTCCCTCATTGAAATATGATGTTGTTTGTGAAAATCTTATTAGTTCCATATCTTCATGGAAACCAATTAGTTATGCAGCTTCTGTTAGGACATTCTATGGTGTTCAGTGAGGGAAAAAACCTTCGTCGGGGGATTAGTCATGATATACATCGTTGTCATGTCTGGACACTGGAACACTAATGCGTCTTGGTTTCTACCCTTCTGTTATGGCTTCTCAATTTCATAGAACCCTGATGCATCCCATGTCGAATGCAAGGAATTTTAAATAATAGTCATGTCTATTAGGGTTTCATCTACTTTCCATGTTTAATATAGGGTATACTGTTAGTTTAACATCTAGCAAATACAGATTAGACTGATCAGAACACAAATAAGAGTGGATCAGATAGGTGCAACCTCCAAGAGGGAGCACTGATGATGGCACTAACGTGTGTTTAGTTACCAGATTTCTAATTCAAGAAGTGAGAAAGTGGGTGACATGATCTCCTCAGGATGTGGTGGCCCGTGTAAGAATCAGGTTGGATACTGATGGTTGATAGAAGTGGATAGAGAATGAAATGGAACAGTCATGAGGATTATGGTGATGTTGGGATTGATCCTCAAAAATACTTCCTACATATCCCCATATCAGGGAATCAATGTTCATGTAGATCAATGGGGTGATTGGGAACCTGAGGAGGAGACCTATGAGAATGGACACATGGATGGGATCTAGAGGAAAAGAACCCCTAAGATGGGGGACGCTCATCCTGAAACACATATTCTCAAGGGAAAGAGACTGTTATGGGACATGATTGATGGGATTAATCCTTATGGAGGCTTCTTACATATCCCTGAGGCACGGAATCAAAGTCCACCTAGTTCAGGATGGGGGTATAAAGTTGGGTTGTACATATAGGACAATGACAAGACAACATACTAGGGCTTACACATGGTTAGCTACCAGGGTTGGTCTGACACTATAAGGGGGGGGGGGGGTAACGAAGATGTGGGTACCAAAAAAGGGGACTACAACAGCTTACCATTTGATGGGGATCACAAGAGATTACTACTAATTTGGGATCACAATGTCTTGTCGTCAGTTGGGGTACAACGACTTATCATCGATTTGGGATCACAATGTATTACTTCTTGTTAGGGATCACAACGAATATCCATTGGTTGGGAATCACAATGGATAACCATATATTGGGTATCAAATATGGATTACTATTTATTAGGAATCAAAACAACTTATCGTGGTTGGGGTTATACCTTAGGGAGGCTTCTTACGTACCGTATATATGAGACAGGGATCCAATCCCATGTACTTAAGATGGGTAAATTTTAGCGTCATATACGAAAAAAAGGAGAATACAGTTTAATGTCATATAGGATGAGGTTAGACCGATGTGTAGTGGTCAGTAATGATGGGAGTTGTTCTTAAACCTCAGGGAGGCTTCCTACGTACCCTACCATGGAGGAAAAGATCAATGCCCACATAGTTTGAGATGACAGATACAGTTTAACATCTTGCGAGATGGATTTGGACCAAAATGAAGGGGTCAGGACAAGTAGGTGTTTGGATTGAATATTAGGGAGGCTTCATAAGTTCCCTACCTCGGAGACAAGGATCAATGACCATAATTTTTTGTATGAGGGATACAATTTAATTTCACACAGGATGAAGTTGAACTGACATTAAGGGGTCAGAACAAGTAGGTGCTGGGCCTGAACCTCATGGAGGATTCTTATATTCCCTTCCTCGGAGAAAAGGATAAAATTCCACGTATTTTGGGATGATATATTTCTTACATGGTAAGGCATACTAGAGAGGATTTCATGGTCAATGATTACTCGATGCCTACGCGAGTCAAGCTCGGTGTGAGAAACAAGAGGTAGGAAAGACCTGACGATCATGTTATGAAAGGTGCATCCATGGGAAGTGGAGTGGGGCTTACACGTGGTTAGCATCCCAAATAGGAAATATGGGCTTATGTGTGGTTAATGAACCAGGGAGATGGAGATTGGGACTTACTCCATGATGGAGGTTCGATGGTTGAAAATCCCAGAGGGAGAGGGATTGGTGATGAATGTTAATGTGCCCATCTCTCTTTGGTCTTCGGAACTGAATAAGATTTGTGGAGAAGGAATGATACCACCAGAAAGAAAGGCTTGGGAAGTGGAGTGGAGCATACATGTGGTTAACATCCCAAAGAGGAAATATGGACCTATGTGTGCTTAACGACCCAGGGAGATGGAGATTGGGTATGGCATCCCGCCTTTATAATACATAACCTTGCATTACATTTTACAAACATAGGATCATTAAAGTCTAGTGTCTCAGAAATCAGAATAATACATGAAAACAACATAAAACATTATTCTATAAAAATTATGCTTCATAAAAGGTTCATACTATGTAAATTTACTGCATCTCATATTTTGGAGATAGACATCAAACGAAAGGGTGAGCAGAAAGCCCAGTAAGTGTAAGCAAGGGATTCAATGTACTTTTGATATCAATAAGAACATAAATAAAAACTAAAATAAATGATCTAAGGAAGAAAATCCATATATTTATGAAAATAACATGGAAAATAATCATTAATATGTGGCTACAAAATTTCATTTAGACATTCATGAACATATCACCATGGTCCATCACCAAGGTGTCATGAAAATTACCACGGTTATTCACCAAGGTATCATAAAACATGTCATCTCTAGAGATTAATTCATTACCCAACGCATTGGAGCGCTATCCAGGCACACCCTTAATATGACATTAAATTCATGTGATCCACATAGATCATAATAAAAATTTTCATAAATAACCCAAATGAAATCAAATAAATGTTTTTCATGTAAAAATCTTGATGTTTAAAAAGAGCATAAAAATAAGATCATTATGTCATTTATAACCCATGGAAAGGGTGTGAGGGTTATATGTCTGTCAATTCCAGAATAAAATATTCCATCTTTATATTTTTATTAAAACACATGGAAATGAAATAAGTTTGGGTATTTCCATTAATAAACAATAGAATTTCTTGAGAGAAAGACATAGAATTATTTAGACAAAATTTCTACAGCATAGCGGCCATATAAAATGGTTTTAGAAAAAATTTAAAATAGTTGGGACACGATTCATCCACTAATAAATAACTCATAATACACTATGGGTAGTGAATACGACAATGGTATGGATATTTGAGCTACATACAACATGAAAATGAAAATGAATGAGAAGAGAAGATGTGATTTCTTTTCCGAAAAATTTGGTAGCCAAACGGTGTCACATAAAAATTCAAAAAACAAATTGATGAGAGGAACGGGTCTCTAAACCATTAGAAATGAAAAGGAATGAAATGAGAACGTATAAGAACATACCCTCAACATAAATATATTGATATTATAAGGCACAACATAAAGGAAGTCATGACTTAAAAGGAGGGTGAAAAGATCCCTTACCTTGAAGAGTAACTATAAATGATTGGCGGTCGAGACCTCGGTAGTCTTGAGGGCACCTTGGGAGGACTCAATGGGAGGTAAATATATCATAAATTCATTGGGGAGGATTCATAAATGAAATGAATGAGGTAACATCTATGTATTTATAGGAGGAGTGAGGGGACAAGTCATTAATGGCCAAGGGTCACCTCATCGGTGGTATTGGAAAAACCATTGGATTACCCAATGTATTTTACAATGGTATTGTCCACTTGGGACACCTCATTCCTTATATTACTATTCATAAGTCAACCAGAATTATTGAATAATTATTACAGCCTTAATGATGTCATTAAACACCTGGAACTCCAAAAATGTCCTTTCACTATTCAACAAAAATTCAACTTTCTCAGAAAAATCCCAAAAATTCACCTAAACCAAATATCAGTGCTCTTAATAAAAAATGAACACCATTTTATGAAAATAAATCTCTAATTTTTTTAATTATGTTTTTAAATAAAAAAACTATTTACTAAAAATTCAACATTCACAGAGAAATCCCAAAAATTCACCTTTACCAAATATCGATGCTTTGATTTCAAAAATTGAAATCCATTTTATGAATATAATTTTCTAAATATTTTTAATTTAATTATTTTTATAAAAATAGTATTCACTCGAAAAAACTAATACTTAACCAATAATTTTTGAAACAGTTATTTACCATTTTTATTGAATCACATTACTTAATCAAGGTGCCTAAATTATATTAATACTTTATTAAGTGAAGTTACATAACCTATTTGGTCACATTAATAATCCTAAACGTAAAATCCCCATTCATAATTTACTATTCACCAAAAAATTATCTTATCTTATTAGCCTCTAAATTTCTTACTGAACATATCTTTAGAAGACCATTTTTTTGAAAATATTTACACAATATTATTTATTTATGGATTAAATAAATATTTTTAAAATATACTTTTTCTAAAATTCATCAATATTATGCATACTATTTTCATCAAGACATTTGAAAATCACAAACATCACAATAAAAAGACATCACAATTTTTATTTAAATCAAATTATTATACATGGAAGTTATGGTCTCGTTATATAGCCCCTTATAACACCAACATAGGACCTCAGAGTAAGATATTCTAGGTTGATAGAATATTAGGGCGGCTCGGCCAACATTGCCCAAGTAGTGATTTCTACTAGCTTGAACTTCTCGTGGAGGCGATTCCGTTCCAGCTTCACAAGATGAAGTTCGGCTTAGGTTAGATCCATAGCAAAGACCAAAGGTGCTATATCCTTCTTGATATCCGTCAGAAGGGCTTCGATCTGCCCGAGACTACTGGATGGGGCCATCAAATCTTCGTTCTATATTAGTTAATCAAGACAACTTTTATTTATAGAAAATAATTGCAACATTTAGTTTCCAACGGTCATATTGACCAATGGTCATATAATAGTTGAAACACAGTGGTGTTATTTTTATTATACTCATTTTATTAAGTGAAACAGTTTTGTAGAGTATAAAATAAAATAACATACAAAGTTAGGAATGAAAATGTATTCCACTTTTCGGGTCATTACATTGGGACTTACTCCATGATGGAGGATCGATAGTGGAGAAGCCCAGAGGGAGAGGGATTGGTGATGAATGTCTATATACCCATCTCTCCTCATATCTATTGAACCGAAAAAGATTTGAGGAGAAGGTATGCTAGCATAAGAAAAAAAGGATTGGGTCTTATATCATGATGGTTTACGTACTCTGTGGAAAGGTGCCACTCTAGCATAGAGGATCTCATTCCACGTGAGGAAGATCTCACTCCCGTTGAGACAAGCGGTCGTAGAGACTCCATGATAAGGGGAGTCATGGATGTATTTCATAGGGTAAGGCTGCATTTTAACATCATTTTCTTAGGAAGATGGTTCTTGGAAGTTTAACTTTATGTTTTCCGGATGAGGCTGGTTCAATATGCACCCCTCAGACATACATAAATAGTGCCCATTGATGCTTGTTGAAGGGAAGGCACCCACAATACTGTGGAAAGGTTGTGTTGTGGATTTATCCATTTAGGGGCCAATGTTAGCATGGATATGAGAAAAATAAATAGCCGTTAGCATACATATACGATAAATAATGAGGAAAACCAAGGCAACGTGATTAACCTCCAAAGGGACCTTTAAATCATTTCGTACAAGCTTGGATGGTCGTATGAGAAAAGGTTTTGTGATGCAAATGCGTTCACATAAAAGAAACTTGTGAAGCTCTTCTACTCCATGTAATAGAGGATCTTTGCAAGGGGGTATGGTTCATGAAGTGGAGTGGCCTAGCCTAGGCATAGGTTATTATTGAATATGGAGGGTGTGTTATGAAATGGAAATGCTTTCACGAAATAAGAAATTACAAATCTAGGGTACCTTGCAAATAATAGCACTGCGAAGTAATGTTCTTCACCAAGAATAGTGACCAGGACTTAGCATGTGGTTCACATGTGTATGTAGGTTACATAATTAATCATGAGTGTATTGTGAAGGCCCAAGTCCCCTTGAGTATCTCCCTCCTTCATGGTGGCACGTGGGATCCTTGAAGGGCATCCATTCTTGATGAAGGGTTGTATTTGAGCAAGGGAAGGGTACTTTATAATTCTCATGTTCTTTGAAGAGATCAATTTTCTGATGGTTTCTCAGAGAAAAAGGTGCTTCATTATTTTAGAGAAGATAAGGAAAATGGTTGGACAATCCATTCTTTGGGCTCAAGGGAAACCAGATATTTATAGGTGAGGTGGGGTGTAAAGTAGTGACAACATGGTGTAAATCCATGTGGCGCTCTGCGATTAGTCACTGATTGCGTGAAGTTTGTCGTAAAAGTGTTGTCGACATTCATCCCCTCCTCATCACAAAGCTCAACTGGGTGCTCTTTGTGGAACTATTACAGTCTCCCATCAGTTTTTTTGGTCTCACAGAGGTTGATTCAACTCCCTCTATGGTACGAATCTTATGGTCAATTGCATCGTAACTACAAAACCTCCTTCCTCAATGCTCCATGACAACCGCAGTTTGGGGCTATGTAAATGGGCTTCGCATGGAATCCTCTTTGGGGTTGGTTTTATTTTCTATATGCTTTTCTTTGTCCCATATTTTGGTGCTAAAAACCTCCCTCCCCCCTCAGAATTGGAGCCGAGGAGAAAACAAGGGTATAAGTCTTAGGGTCAGTCACCATTTTTTTTGCCAAGAAAATAAATATTGTGAACCATGAGCATGCGGTGAGAGGTGATTTGTGGTTTCAGTGTTCCCTGAATCTCACCACAGATATACACACATCAATGAAAATGGGGTTTTCACCTATAAAAAGGTGACACTGTCCTCTCTCTTTTCCATTATCATATTCACATTTTTGGTGAATTGACCTCACTTCACGATGCACCACGCGATCTAAGATTTCTCTTTATGAATTGGGACTCTCTTCTCCATGGTACACAATGATTTCTTCGACTCTGTGAGGGTACGCTCCATGGATTGCATCTATGAATTCTATGGGAGCGGTCTGCAACCAGTTTCTATGACCGAGCTTAGTAGTTGAGAATTGTGATTGAGCTCCTCAATCCAGGAAAAAATTTCAAAAACATGATCACTGAATGGAATGTCTAGAATCTATCAGGGGAGTCATTATGGATGCTTCCCGAATAGAAGAAATAGAGAATAACATGGGTATCAGAGAACATCTACAGAGCCATTCAGACCATGATTCAATAGTGGAGCTGCTCTTAGAGGATCAAGAAGAAAACCCACTGTACAAAAGGCTGGATATATATGGATTGTGTTTCATGGATGAATTTTTCATTCATGAAGCGATTAGGGGAGAATCGACATACCGGATCAGGATCACGTTGTGCCAATGCCTTTATTTCATGGTGGTTGACGACCATACATGGGATGATTTCAGACCTTTTAGCATTGAATGTCTATATACCCAAGTGAATAATATCAATGGGTTGGTGTTGGAACCAGAGTTATCTCCACCACTATACCATACCATTCTAATGCTAGCCCTGGAGAAGCTTGAGAAGTGGTGGACTAATTATTAATACTTGCGCTCGAGAGGAAATTTCACGAATGACTTGGCATGGGCCTACAATGTAATTGCCTCATTTGATGAGTTTGGGGTGAAGCTGAGGTGAGTGGGACTGTATGTGGTGGATTGGGCTTCCCCATTACACATCTACCAGGAGAAGCAACTGATGTCGGAGTTGTTGTGTTGGTGGTTGTTGAGGACCAATACCTTTCATCTTCACCATGGGGAGGTTAGAATCAGACTCTGGGACATGCAAAAAATCTCATGATCCCAATACAGGGGGAAATATATGAAGAGTTCCTCCCCACTGTGAATACAAGGGAGGACCCATATCAAATATCGTTACTGGAAAAGGAATTGAGGGACTTTTTTCCTGGGGAGGACAAGTGTTCGGTGAGGGATTTCCTCTTTAGGTGGTGGTTCATGTTGTTCCTAAATTCTCCTAAATATGGGAACATCCATGTGAGGCCTCAGACTTACCTGAAAGGGGTTAAACTCAGTAAGGAACATTTATATTGGAGAATTTTGGAGGAAAATAACTAAAAGATATACGGATTATGTGCCAGTATTGAGAAGAAACAGGTGGTTAGGTTAGATGAATTCATTTTGGTGCTTATCTATGGCTTCATTTTGCTAGTGAGGGACAAAAACATTATTGTGTGACCGAGAACGTTCATCCTGGTATTTGCATTGGATACTAGGAAGTTTTAAAACCTAGAAATCCTAATTCTATCCATGGAATATAAGGTGTTGTGGAACATCAGTGAAGGGACGTATCCAAAGAGGATATGCGGGTAATTTCATCATCTGTATGGGTGGATATCAGTGCATATTAGGGGCCTATATGAATATATGAAACCTATTTATCTGTCAGGTTTGGACTTCTGACCATCCATTCAGAACTTGGTGCAGAGTTTCCTGACAATGTTGAGTTTGTAATTGGTGCTGAACCTTATCTGGAAGGTGGATGAATTAATCTTCCACCCATTTCAACTACCGACTGTCTTGTTTACTGATGACAGATAGGTAACAGAGGATCATCAGTATTACCTCCAGGTCATTCATGGTGGATTCTTAGTGGTTGGGGTCAACCGTGAGCTACTTTGAAAATCATAAACCCCCACAACATTACGAGCCACCTTCAGTGCATACTGTTGCTTACCTCACGGGACTACGTGGTAGTTCACTACATGGATTACCCATGTGTGATGAGGATGATATAGCTCATGTTCACACGAGAAGATGGTGAGATGTGTAATGAGCTACCTCGGCCCAAAATCATATATAAGTTGGTGAAAGAGTACTCCAATAGCTGGAAGGAAGCCTATCAGGGGAGATTCTAAAGCAGAAGACCATCCATGCCAGCGATGGGGTGCCTCCCCAACCTCGAGGTTGGGGTCAAAATAAGGTAAGGTTAATGTTGTCATGGGGTTGTCGTGGTGGTGAGACCCACACCGGTTGAGAGGAAGGTGGTGGTGGTGGACCCAGTGGTTCAATAGAAGAAATGTAATCCAAAGGGGAGGCTGACCATGGGGTTCCGTACGATACACACCCAGGCTTTGGGGAAGTAGTTGTACCACATAGAAATGCCTATGAATACTACCTTCCCGGTGGCTTGGGATATCTGGGATGTCAACAGACAATTCCTCAACCTGTCTGAGACGTGGAAACATTTGAATCATATCGAGATGGATTTTTTGGGGATCATTCCTGTTAGGTCTGGATTTGGGGTATCCCAGGTATCAGGGGAGTAATACCATGCTGAGATTGAGGACATTGTGAAATCCCATGGTGCTCCGTGCCCGATGATAGATTGAGTGAAGGTTCTTCTCGATCAAATGGACCTTTATTATTTGATGGCTGCCAAATTGAAAGGGTGCTTCCCGATTTTATAAGAATCATACGAGTCCTCCAAGGTAGAAGAATATAGTGGAGGGAGCCCTCTAGAGGGGGGTGAGGTCGGCAACTCAAACCTGGAGTTTGAAGAGTTTTTATTGGCCCTTAAGGTAATCCCCAAAAACACTTCCCCATAGTTTTCATTCAGGCCACATAGGAAATCTCAACTATCATATGAAATCTATAGAACGACCTAATATGAAAACCCCCTACCTCCAAATAATAGATCCGGATACGAGAATATTGGGAACTATGCCTAGTGGAATAGCTATTATCGTGCCCAGCAGGGCCACGAAACCTAGGGTGGTCTTCTCGGAACCATCAGATATCCAGACCATATATGAGCGTCATGTCTCGGGGTCACAATTGTAACAACTCAAGATAGAGACCATATATTTTAACTCTATAAGTATTCCTTACAGAATTGATAACTATCATCCATTGGTTAGGTTAACTGATGTCTGTCCTATTTTTGAATGCACAGTTCTTCAAATGGCATGGGCGACCATGGAGAGGTTGGTTAGTGCTCCTGACACTGCCTTTCCTAGGGGAACACTAGTGTTCACGGAAGTGGATGCCCAACCTAACCAAACAACACCACTCACGATCATAGGTGGGAATATCATCAAGACTAATCCTAAAATAATTGAGGTGGATTCTGACAACGAGGATCAACTAGATGACATGGGTTCTCGAAACCCGACCAAACACCAGATAAATACCATGCTGAAATGTTCTTTGAGAGGATCCTTGCATAAGAACTCACTGACCCTACGAACTGGGAATAGACTTCTTCTAATTAAGAATATAGAAAAAATTTCAATCGTCGGTAATGGAAGTTGTTCAATATCTTCATCGGGGGGGATCCTCAAGCTAATTGGATAGACCAAATGGTGGAGGCTTCATTCCCAAATGAGTGAATTGTTATCTAGAGGAGTGTATGCCCAAAGTCCACATATTCTCATCTGATACATTATGGAGTAGATGATCCAGGTGAATGATAGTGTCCTTAGTGTGGGCTAGCAATGGAGGAAATCAGTGAACATCAAGAGGCACCAAGAGGCCGAAATCGTGGTTCAGTGGTTGTAAGAATTATCAAATGGGGACTCTACCATCCTTAATGCACAATCAGAGCATGTTCCACATTTCAAGGCTCAACTGGAAGATGATAATGAAAAAATAATGAAATCCTATGAGGATATGGCCAGTATTTGAGCTAATGTGGAATTGGCCCGGGATCTGGGTGATGAACTATGCCCATCATCGCCGAGGAGGACTAGAATCTAAACATGCGATAGCGGATCCTGGACTCCCCAAGCCTGAGTGTGGCAGACTTGTAATGCTATATCGAAGGGGCCATCTCTTCTAGGGGAGGGGCCAAGCCCTGGGTGCTGTAATGCAAGTAATATTTCTAAATGTAATTTCATTATTTTATTGATTATGTTGGGTGAATTCATGAGTTCTGTTATTTGTTTTGGTTTACTACATGTCTGTCACATTCATCAAATTTCCTAATATTAATCCCTAAGCATATGTGGGTGACCCCAATGCGAGAAGAAAGGGATGCTCGCCTCATTATTATATTTGAATATGAAAGTACCAATTATGCTTCAGTGCTTTAGGTTTTGGTGAAATGATCCAGGTTCCTTGACGAAAGTTGGAGGCTTGAATAGAGAGTGATTCTCTAACAACATTCAAATTTCCATTTTCCAACCATGCTCTAGTTCATGAGCGTGGTAACTCCATGTGCATTAGAATCAATCCGAAAAAAGGGGAGTTGAAGGTGTGAATCATGATACCCAAAATTTAGAACACTGTAGGGATGGTGTCACAATAATTTATAAATATATCCCTTGTTCAAAACACAATATCCCTATTGAGTTAACCTTAAATGGGGACGTCAAATTTGGGCCGACCGCTGACCATGTTCGAAACACAGGGCATAACTCGAAATGTTATCAAATAGTCTTCTCTAACATTATCCTCGGATAGTAAGCAGGCCGTAGACTAAGCATTCATACTGTTAGGGGGTTCCATTAGATGTGAATGTGGATGAGGTTACAAATAAAGGGCATGTGAGGCATGAATGTTTGATTTATGGGTTGTTTAAATAGAGTCCAACACTTTTTAAATTATGCCACCATGATGAAAACACATTAGGTTGGTGCACTGGTTTGATCATGTTTCATACTTACATCTGGATAGGACCTCTCATGTGATTACCTAGAATGATCTTTAGTTTTACGTTAGACTAATTAGGGAAATGAACATGGGGTTCAATCAACATAGGGTGAGGAGGGTACACATTTTTTTAGGTCATACTACCGGGACTATGATCGGGGAAAAAGGGGAAAAGTGTTAATGACTTTGGGGTCGGGCCCAAGGTGAAATTTCTATCTGTTGTTACCTATCCCATTAGTATGAGAATCAATCCAAACATAGTTCATGAACACATTATGGTTAGAGTCCAACGTTGGATATGGAAATTTTCTTTGGCGTGGAAGCTGATGCATCCCATGGTTAACATGGGGCATCCTGAACTAGTTCAGGGTAGAACCAGAGTTTAATTCCATTATTCATTGATAGGTGGACTCATGTATTTTAACGTCATATGGTAGGATAGATAGTGAATGGGGAGATCCCAAAAATTGAGTATGTGATATGGTATCTATAAACACGATGTAAATGAGGTGATCATTTGTCCACAACACACCACATCTCCCTGAATGATGTTTAGGTCAAGAGTCCAGAAGTGAAATTTGGGAATGTATTGGGGAAAAGATCATGGGAATTCCTACGTATCCCTTCAATAGAGGAATCATGATACACATAGTTCTGGGATCGCATTTTAACATCATGCAAGACGAAAAGCCTGTGTGGCATAACTGCACCAGTATACGCCCCACTAAAACTACAAGGCCCACATGTCATGTGGTCGATGATGGAAACAAGTAGTAGAGATGGGATTTACTTTGTGTAGGGATGCACACATTATGATTTATGGGACAATATTTGAGTGGCATTTCACTCTTACTGACCCATCATCGTAACGCACAAACATGTGGGGTGTATGATCATGTGTACTGAAGTTCCCCATGCACATAAGGGGATGGGACGATGTGAATCATGACACTCGAGATATGGATTTAAGTGATGATGGAGTGATGATAATGTATAACTGTTGACCATGTTCAAAACATAACATCCATTTCATGTTATCCTGGAATGGGGTCAGCCAATAGAGGGTCAACCATTGACCATGTTTGAAACACGTGACCTTTGGAAATTTTTATCTGAGGTCTTTAGAGGTGGTGGCCCTAGATGGTAGGTAGGAAAATGTGTCATGATAATAGAACACAATGGGGGTCCCTTCATACAAGGATGTGGATTAGGATCCAAATAAAGGGCTCATGAAGCATGGACATGAAATGAGAGAATCTCCATGTGACAATTCCACACTTTGGGTTCTTTTTCATGATGCATTTTAGTATGAATATAATACATATCATAAATAGGGATTCAAATCCATTTCTAATAACATGGGTCCTAGGGATGCATGATCCTAGCATAAGGTCGTATAGTGGACCATTAGAAAGGGACATGATTCATTTAAATTCTCGTTTGGTGGAAAAGTAGTCGAACCCGAAGTGTAGTTCCCATAGGGAGATCATAGTTTCGGGTCATAGAATACAGAACATAAGTAGAAAAGAGGAGGGGGACACATGATGTGGTAATTGAAAAATATTAATTGAATGAGGACATGAGTCAATATCACAACATGTACTCCTTGGGGAGGATTTAGGTCATGGGACTGAAAATGAATGTTGGGATGATCCATGAGCCAAGTTACCAGGTGATCCTAAGTACCCCACTATGGTGCAGATCAATCTATACATAGATTTAGAAAAGACATGGTAGGGTTCCAATGCGAGGGACAATACTATCATACGGGTCATTTCCACACACCAAAAGAAGCATCATTTGATAGATCTAATTTGTTATTTAGGATAGATGTGTGTATGATTTTTTTAATTGATAAACCCAGGATTGAGAATCCAAAAATCACAACAGAGATCATGCCATAGGTAGGCCCTGAAAAATGGAATGGTAGATGAATGATAACATACATGACCCCACCCCTCAAGTGAGGACATCACAATGCAGTGTCATTTTTCATTGTGAAGCTAGGATGATAATGTCATAGTTTAGGGTCATATGATATGACCAAAACATATTTTTTAATATCTTTCAGTAAATAAGAAATAGTTAAAAGTCGTTTTGGACTAGGAAGCATAGATTATTGTCATATGGTTGGACAGATACAGAAGAAAAAAGGTTTTGGGGGGAACATGAATAGAGTGATAAAGCATACCTGATGTGAATAAGGAAAAGGACCACACCACTCCATACACAATTCTAGGGAAGAAACCTCAAGAGGAGGGTCTAGAAAAGGATAGAGAATATGGGTATGGACCCGTGGATGAAATTCCATGTTGTTCCTACATATCCCATGAGGATGTGAATTTATCCATATGTAGTTCTTACAGTACTGATTAACATCATACAGGATGACAGGTAGGAGATTGTTGCTCATAAAAGAGGATTATGTAGTGTGTCTATTGTAAACCAAACGTGAATGAGGACATAATCACATACCACACAATCCGGTAAAATATATGGCCAAAGGCAGATAAGAAGAGATAATTATTAGAACCCAAGATGGACCCAAAGAATAAATTCTCGGGCGTTCCTACGTATCCCATGAGGATGGGAATAAAATTGAATGTAGTTCTAGGAGTGTCATGTATTTCTATTTCAAGTAGAAGGGATGAAGAAAGATATTTGTTTTATGGTCCAAGAGCTCAGACATTAATGAAAAGAGACTCTTCCAAATAGGAGAAAACCTCGACCAAATCCCTAAGCCCACGTGAGATAAGCTCAATGTGGGAAACATGGGTAGAGAAGGTCATTTCAACACATGGAATAAATGAAAAGTTGAAATCATTTTGGAGCATGAATGATGCCTCACCATGGATTTGGCCTCTTAATGTAAAAATGTGAACTAAGGGATAGTACCAAGATTATCAAAATTCCACTTGGCCATGATGAAGAGGAAAATAATGTGAATCATGAAATTGAAATTTAGGGATCGATGTAGTTGGAATGAAGATGGAGGATAACTGTTGACCATGTTTGAGACATAGTATCCACATCACATGACTTGAAATGGGAACAAAAAATGAGTGTCGACCATCGACCTTATTCACAATGTAGGGAATGTATCAATTTTTCATTAGAGACCCTCGAGGAAGTTGTCCTGAAATGGTTGGAGAGCCTTAAAGCCTAACATCCATTCCATACCGGGGGCCTTTAGGGGGTGAAATATGATGAAATCCCACATGAAGGGGAACATGAAGCCTATGGAGGGGTGATAACATGTCTATGTAGAATCCAAAACTCTAGGTGTTGAACCAGAGTGCTCTTGAGCACATTAGTGAACTACCAAAAAGGATCAATGGGTCCATTTGAAGAGAAGGTGACTATAAATGATGATTATAGAATAGGGGAGGATGAATAAATCTCAAGAGAAAGAGGTACGATGTGTTGTTGATACAAAATTGACATGAATGAGGACATAATCAATTACCACAAAACATGCCCCTCTCATAGAAGAACTCGGGCCAGGGGGCATAAAGATACGTAGGTTTCTATGAAATTGGGATGGACCATAGTGCTAAATGTATGGGAGGTCCTACACATCCCCAAAGTATGGGAATCTATCCTTACAAAGAATGTGTATGGCATGGAGAGTAACCCAACATGAATGAGAATAGAAGCCCAAATTTCTATACCATTCATAATTCATGTATAGAATTCTATCTAGGTGGCTGAGAGAATGGGGAGATGAACCCGAGATAGCCCCGAAGAAAAGAATATAGGGTTCTCATACATATCCAATGATGATGGGAATCAATCCACACATAGTTATAGGAGATGTGGTGAATTTTATCATCTTGCGGTGAGGACATAGTAGATCTTAGTTTATAGTCCTAGATTATAGAATGTAGATTCCCAGTGTAATGTATTTTGAAGGGGACAGATGGGAGGAAAGGGTGAATTATCACACCTACTAAGTGGGATACCAGAGAACAACAACAATGATCAAGGATAACTGATTACCTTGTTCACAAGACAGTATACATATTATGTGACCTGGTATGTGGGGGAACAATTGAGAATTGAGTTTTTACCATATTGGAAACACGAGATTCATATCATGTTTTCGTCCAGGCTCCTTGGGGACATTGGCATAAAACTGAAGAAGAGACATAGGTCCTAACATCTATGTTGTTTGTGGGTCCTTTGGATGTGAGTAAAGATGGAAACCCAAATGATAGGGCACACAATTCATGGTGAGGTATGTTCAATTTAACATAAATCATAAGGGATGATGGATGAAGGAGGGATGTCATAATGGGATATGTGTGGAAAGGAAAAAACAGCCCGACATGAATGAAGATGAGGTTCATACCATAACATACAATCATTAATGAGAATTTGGGCCATGGTCTGAAATGGTCAAGGGACTAGATACGGTATGTACCTGCCAACTATAGATAAATGACCCTTTATATGTGTATTTCATTACCAAATCACCTAAGACCATTCAAGAAATGAACAATGTGGGAAATGAGGAATAATATCATGAACTCCCCAACAAATATGTGCATGAAAATGAAGGAAGAATATTAGGTAGGGTTTCCCCGACCAGACCAACACACCTGCTTAAGACAGACTGAAGTTTAAAGGTGTACAATGAAAAAATTAGTGACAATACCCAATATTTGGGACACATTATGGAGGTGATAAAGATGGGGGGTGACTATTGACTCTGTTCAAAACACAACATTCACATCGTGTGACCTAAAATAAGAACAACAAATGAGTGTTGTCCACTGAACATATTCACAATGTGGTACTTGTATCTATTTGTCAGTCGATATCCTTGAGGTACATTCCAAAAAATGCTATGAGATCCCTAGTGCCAAGAATACATGTCTTTCATGGGTTTTTTTATGTGAAATATGATGCGGACGCAATTAAAGGGGATGTGGGAAGAATGATAATGGATATGCAGTTTAACATCATCCAAGATGATAGAAAAGTTAGAGATCTCCAGAGAGAGGGATTCAAGTTGCGTTCATGATGAACATGACATAAATGTGGGAAAGATAATTCACCACACCATGTGTTTTAACAGAATAGGATATCTTGATGTAAGAGGCTGGGCCTATGGATGAAATCTCTGGGAATTCCTACATATCCCATTAGGGTGGGAATCAAGCAATACGTAGTTTATAAAGGGAAAAGAAGTTTAACGTCGTGCGGCGAGGACGTGGGAGTATAGATCGACAAGGAGGGGAACATCGTGTGATCATTTTTATCATGGCATGACTGGGGATAAGGATGTCTACACTACACCATTTAGGATCTTCCTAGAGAATTACACCCTGCGGGTAGTCTAAGAGATGGATTTAGGGGCTAGAATCAATAACGAAGAGTCTAAGCATTCCTACGTATCCCAGGAGGATGGGAATCAAGTCATACATAGTCCTTGGAGATGTATTTTATCATCTTATAGGATGGTGGTGGTGGGGAGATCTTAGTTTAAGGTTGTAGAGCTTGGACAATAACAATATATCTACCAATCATAGTTTAACATCATGCACGGAGAATGTCGAGTAGTTTTATGTCCTTCTGTTTGGAAGAATCAGACATTTTAACATCATGTGTCATAGACAGATCAATTTAAGGTATTGTGCTACCATATAGATCTTTGTTTATAGTCTAAGATATCATTACAATTTGCGGTATATCGTCAGGTGGGAAGGAAAAGAAGTTTAATATCATGTAGGACACAATTGTATAAGGTCATGTAGAACTGTAGCTTAATCAATAAAAATATTTCATCCGGAAATTGGCATTGGTGGGAGGAGTTATACGCTCACCATATATGTTATCCTAGGAATACAAGCAATTGGGGTAGACTTTGTGAATGATGTAAGGTCCTTCCCAAAAGGGCTCTATCTTGGGTGGTTTCCTACCAGGTATCATTGATGTTATTAGGGACAACACCATATCACCTTGCATGAAATAAGGGAGGTGAACATTCTTGTTAAATGATTTAGATATTTTTTTATGATGTCTCTCCAGATTGTGCACATCACAAAGCCTGTTCTCGTCGAGCACTTCCAATTATTCCAGATGGATTTTGGCTACCTTATATAGTTCTTCCTGATCATAGACATCTGTGTGTAATGAAGGAAATTGAATATCGATGGGTAGGACGACCCCTATTCTGTACACCAGAGAGTATTGGGTCACTTGGGTGGAATTGTGAGTCATAGTCCGATATTCATAGAGGGAATTGGGGAGTTTGGTCCGCCATCATTTCTTGTTCTGACTAACCTTTTTTGGAAGAATGTAGGAGATGGTTTTTTTTTTGAAATCCTTGATCTTCCAATTTTTCGGTGTGTGATAGTGGGGGGGGGGGATTAGAAAAGAGGTTGTACATGGAATATTATTTCATCAACTTGGCTTCCTAGAAGTTAGTGCCATTATCAGCGAGGATGACGTGAGGGACTTGGAATCGGTAGATGATATTGGAGATCCCAAATTAAACAATAGAATGAGCCTTGAAATCTTTTAATGGAACTACCTCATCCCACATGGAAATGATATCCATAGCGTTAAGGATGAACATACACTAGTGAGATTTCACCGGTGGATATGGTCCCATGACGTCGAGTCCACATACCTCAAACGACCCATAGTACTTGTTTGTGTGGAAAGGCTCTCATAGCCGATGCACAGTGTTCACATAGATTTGGCATGTATGGAAACTGTTTGAATACTCAATACAGTCACTGATCATGGAGGGCCAAAAATACCCCAGTCTCGAAATTTTGTGACATAGTTTCGGCCCAGTTGAATGAGCCCCACATGAACTAGCAAAAACCTCCTATATGACTTGAGAAATATATACACTTTGAATACAATAGTGGAGAACCCCAGAAAAACCAAACTTCTAGAGGATCTTCTCAAGACTGGGACCACTCTAGACGGTAAAATGCAACCCGTGACATCGAATTCACTCGCACTCGGCTCTATCTACCAGGAAACTACCATGTCATAAGTACATGATAATGGGGTCCCTCTAGTTGGGAGTCACATATATTACTACGACAGGGGGACCCGAGGGTCCATATGTAGAGGCAATAGTGGTAAGGTGGAATACCTACAGGATATCATCATCATCCGGAGTGATGGGAATGATGACTATTCGGTGTGCCACGTGGATAATCAAATCATTCTGATCCTACTCTACAATATATATATCCATTCTAGCCAAGGAATCTTCTAAATTTTTCTAGGATCGACGGACATGAGTATCCTCTAGCTGAGAAGGGTACTGGGCCATCAACTGTAATGTTCATTCCAATAGTTTTACTAGATTAGGATTCCTGACAACATAGGCACCATTGATCAATTTGATGACTAGTTCGGAGTCCCATTTTACATGAATGTGGGTAACATCAATCTCAAGGGCCAGTATGAGGCCAGTAACTAGGGCCTGATACTCTACCTCATTTTTGGTACAACCTTCAAAAAACATGAATGAATACAGAAGAACAACATGTGTGGGAGTGATTAAGACAATACCCAGGACACTCTGTGGAGTATGGAGTCATTGAGTCTTCTACTGGTAGGGCTTCATGAAGTTCCATCAATGTAAATTTTCCAACACATCAATACATGGTCTTCTGATTGGGTTGCCTCATCGGGAAAATCAAGAAGCATGGACTGGTCAGCATATGCTGGAATGGAGGCCAGGAAGTCTTCCAATGACATTCCCTTACAAGACTTCTGAGGGATGAATGTAATGTCAATATTCTGGAATATTACTACCCACCGAGTTGGACGGACTGTCAACAAGGGGATTTTCAGGATGTACATCAGAATATCAACATGGGACACTATCTATATCTCATGGTGTAGAAATTAATGTCCTAATTTCTTCACTGTGAATACTAGCAACAGGAAGATCTTCTCGATAGGTGATTACCAGGTCTTCATATTGAGGAGAATGCAGTTGACATAGTATAGACTATTCTTAGTAACCAAATTTGACGTCTGGACCATATTTGTGCCATAAAATTGTTCAAAGGTGGTCACATAAATGACTATAGGATTTCTAGAAATGGGTGGCATTAGGACTGTAGGTTGCAATAGATACTTCTTAATTTTCTCGAATAAAGTCTAACATTATTTGTCCCACTAATAGACGGTGACTTTCTTCATGAGATAAAAAAAGGGATTAAACTTGTTGGACAAATTTGCAATTAGTTGACATGTGTTGTCCATGTTTCTTTGAAAGCCTCGATGCTCCTGAATTTTGGTAAGAGAAGAAATTTGACTGATGAAATTAATTTTCTCCGGATCAATCTCGATGACACTATATATGACAATGATGACAACAAACGTTACAGGAGTTACCCCAATGAAACACATAAATGGGTTTATCATATGATGGAGATAATGGATGAAGCCAAACACTTTCTCAAGGTCTTTGAGATGGTCTTCAAGCTGGTGGGATCTGACCACCAGGTTGTCCATGTGTCATTCCACCAATGTACAAGAGATCGTATTAAATATGAAGTGAATGGAACCATGAATGGTGGTACCAACATTCTTTAGGCCAAATGGTATTACCTGTTAGTAGAAATTACCTTTTGGATCCCTTCCCATCCAAGAATGAGAGACCCAGGAACCTAGTGGTGGAATCAATCAATAGTTTTGTAATAGGAGGTGGATAATCATCCTTCATACAGTGACAGTTATGATCCTGAATGTTGGTGTAGACTCAGATATGTCTATTCTTTTTTTAAGGGGACAATGTTAGATAACCATTAGGGGTAATAGACTTCTTTAATGATGTTGGATTGGGTGATCTTATCAACCTCAGCCTCAAACATTGCATTGTGAGAAGGGTGAATCTTAAGGGGAGGCTATTTAAACCTGTGATAATTTTTTAGAAGATTGAGGAGATGGACACCAACCTGAGGATCTAATCCCATATTCTCATTATAACCACAAGAAAATACATCAAGGTGCTACTTTAGTAATTCCACTTACTACTATTTATCCTCAACAGGCATAGAGGAACTGATCAGTATGGGTTTCATGTCTGTCTTGCTACCGAGGATCACCAAAACCAATTCATCAACCATGCTGGAGAAACCCTCTTTGAAAGAAGGTGGAGAATCCTATAAATACTCTTCTTCACATATGGGGTAGGGATCCTCAGTAGGAGGAGATTCCTTTGAGTCGATATGTTCTAATTGGATGCTGGTTCTAGCTTGAGTAGTGGTAGAACCTGCATTATGGGACTCCTGCACTACTGAAACCATAACGATGAAATCTATCGACCCAATCCAATATGGTCTTTGGACCAAGGTGCCCCACTAGATGTTATTAAAGCAGTGTTGGTGCATCTTTTTGAAATATTTTATCCATCCCTGTGAAACAATAAAGTATAACTTATTTCCATTTCCATTGGGTGTTTATGGTGATACCTTATGGGAGTAGGGGATTTGGAACCACCCGATCCTGATTCATGTAGGAATACGAGGTGATCTTCTGGAATCCCCTAGACATGGGAATGTGCTTTCCCTCATTATATAAATAGTGAAACATTGTTCTAGATCTGAGGTTGTAGAATCCAATTGGAGGATCAAGCAAATGAAGGCACCGTCCATGATAACCCATGGTCCGGTCATAGCCATAGAATGTTCATACCAATTATCCTGGATCTGATTGTCCTTTCACATGTAATAGTAAAAATCATGGTAGAAGGATTCAAAAAAAGAAATGGGAGACACTTCACCTTAGATTACAACCAATCATCACTGAAGGGAGTACTTACTGAACTGGTGATACAATGAAGGGGACACCACATGTAGGTGAAGCCATGTCCTACCCATCAATGTGTTATAGGTAGTGTATAGGGAGACAACCATAAACTAGATGCTGGCCACCAAGCCTCCATAATGGGTCTTCTAAAAGTTCATTCCCACTGGCGTCTGTTCCGTCCTATCATAACCTTGATTGTCCAGGTTAGAGTGACTCAGATCATCCTCAGACAACCCCATTCTTCGAATAGTCAGGGTCACGATTAGCTTAATCCTAGATCATGTGCCGAATGTAAAGTGAAGAACGTCCATGCCATTGAACTGGTCAATGATTTTTATTGGGTAGATGTTCCACTGTATGAGATAGCCTTTATCTTCTCCATAGAATGATATATTGGACTAAGATTCAGCATGAAAAACATCCTCAGCATGGAATTCTTCTGCGGCTGCTACCATTGTCACAAACAAGAGGGGACTCTATAAAGCTTCAGAGAAAAATTCACATATATATTATGAAAGGATTAGAACCCTGAATAAATATATCCTTGTAGGAGTGATGGAAATATGCTTATGTATATCATACATTCATTCCAAGAATTTCCTTATTCTTAAAGGAGGTCATTCTGTGAAAGGGGGTATGACGGACCATTCAAGTTGAATTGGCACCTGAATGGTCCTAGGAATTTCCCGACACATGATAGTCAACCCTCATGGAGTGACAACCAGATATGGGCTAGATGACTTAGGACATTCTGTAACAGAGCATGTATGATCATGGTGTGGTCGGGGCAGATTTTCCAGATAAAGTAACCCGGATGGTGGCAATGTCTGATGTGTTGACACCAGATGTGAAGGATGTGTGTGCTGAGCTCTGCATTGCACCCGGTTTCTGGTTTCAGGGGAATGAACTATCTTGCATGATGTAATGATTGAGTCACTCCGATGGCCCATATAGCCACATCTCTATCGGTACTAGCAAAGGATGATAATGTTGGGAGTATTTTTATGACTCTCCTCTTCATTAGGTATCATTTATGGGGTTTACTAGCTACATGTTATTAAGATAAGAATACCCTTGACCATAGCTAGAATAATCCTCAACACTAGATAGTTCTTGGGGGGGAATATCCATCTATTGGGGCATAAAGTTGCTGATAGTATGGGATGATGAAGACATCAGTAGGGGACATTATTTTCCCTTGCATCATCGATGCCTGCTCTTATAGGAAAAGGTATGAAGAACATTTGATATAGAAGTACTAGGTGTGGGTTATGCATCCTTTTTTGATGAATAATGTTGATTTAGACGTTCAAGTATAATACCATGGGAATGGGAAAGTACCCTTCGAGCAATCCATTCGACATTCTTATAGGTCCCACAGTTAGGAACTGGATACGAATAACCTTCATTGTCATAGATGCTAATAGGATTCACGAATAAAAACGCCACTTGTTTCAGAGCTGGGCCTAACCTAACTATGTTTTTATTGACCTAGTCTTTAAGAAACTATTTATACATGTAGAACTATTTGAGCATGTTTCCAAGGATCTAGTGATAAGTGTATTGTTTGGGGCGATATGTGAGATCCACCTCTTATTGCCTACTACATTCGGGAAACCGTACAATTCCCTATTCTAAGGTACTTTGGAAATAACTAGGGACTTGAATATCATTGAATGAGTAGGTCCATTTTATCAAGTATATGAAGGGTGATCTAGGAGCCTCTTTCTAAGGAGGTCCTGGAGGGGCCTATCGAAGAGGTGGAATTGAGTTATATTGCCTCTGTGGTAGCGATGTGTTTTGTGGGGGTGCCTTCCAGTTCTGCGGCGAACTTTTTTGGGATGAAGGTTGTGCCTAAGGTGGAGGCCCCATGTGAGTTTGTGGAGGTGGCTCCACTGGTAATAAATCCAGCTACCTAGGGCCTCTTTTTGTTCTACTGTGGTGGAATCATCCTTTAGTAGTTATTCTCGCGGGAATCGTAGAGGGCAACTGACATGCCTATTTGGCATGCTACAAGTCTTCCTATAGAAATTGAGCCTTATCAGAGAAGTCTCAAAATCAATTAGTGTAATTATGAGTAATGAGAGATGGGATTGGTTCTTTTTTGACTTTCCCAAGATACATTTTCAGTAGTTTTTCCTGAGTCAATGACATCTTTATAGAGTTAGTGAGTCCTTTCCACCAAGACACAAAGGCTTTGACACATTCATTATTCCTCAAATTACACTTGAAGAGGTCTAAAATAATCATCTTCTGTGTGGTAGAGATGAATTGGTAATGACACTGACTATGTAAATCCTCCAAGCCAGCTACTAACCCGATTGGTAGCTGGTTTTACACGACAAACGTAGGGCTTTACATCATATGTAAGAAACATCAGAGTTTGGCGATCTCTTTCTACGCATGATTTTCTAGCATTGGTGTGCTCTATGAGATGAAGTGGGCCAGATGCTGAAGCAGTTCACTCATCCCTTTAATGTGGGAAAAATAGGGTTTCTAAAACCCGAGGGAACTGGAATATCATCAACTAATGCCAGATATAGGTTACCATCATGCGGGATTACCACATGTTCAGTTTCCTACCCCTTGAGGTGAGAAATGAGTGATTCCATCCGATCATCTGGGTAGGGATTCCTATTTTGTTGAGGGTCCCTAACCACCAGTGTATTGGCATGTTCTTTAACATGATATATTGGCCCAACATCTTGTGGAGAAGCTGGTGGGATGAAATTCAGAGTGTCTAGGGTAACCTAATATGGGTCTTTATGATTATCACTCATCTTAGGTGGATTTGGTGACACATACCTTGCCTCTTTCCATAATATCAGGAATCTATTGTATATTTTGATGAAAAACGATTCGGGTCACCTAGGGGGAACTCACCCGGGTAACATTTTAATATCCTTACTACCTCGGTCAAGGATCAATATAGTCTGGTTGCCACTCTAAGACATAATCATTAAGGAGTTCATCGACCGTATTCTTAAGATCTAGGAGCTGTTGGAACAACAAAAATTTTTAGGATCTTCTTTTAAATTCTCTACTAATCCAGATGAGTTAGAAGGATGGATAGCCCCACGGTGCTCATTGCCATTATTGGGATTTTGGCTGAGGGATAATGACTCAGTAGGCACGAGAAAACCCAGTAAATTTTTTTGATGGAGACTGATACTTTCCAACAGACCCAATAGGAGTTAAACTCCCTTAGGGGTATATCCTCTCTAAGTATCTCTAACTCATTCTCTCCTTCTATTAGGCCGGTCATGTTAATCGCAACTGTACCTACATCAATATCCTCAATATCACTAGGAAATTCAGGCTGGTGCAGGGTAGAACTGAAATGGAGCGAAGCATAATACCCCCAACAATAGTCATGAACATGGGAAAAGGCTCCTTGATTATTCTGTTGAGCCATTGAAATATTTGAACCCATAACTGCAAGAGGGTCCGGTGGCGACCATGCAACATTAGGTGCTGGGCCATAGGGAGAGCAACAAACTCGACCATGTGGAATTGTAGGTAAATAACTTCAAAGGGTTCTTGACTATTGGGATAATCCACCCACTGATAGTGGATACCGAAGTGCTTCACACAGAGGTTTTGGAGAAAACCTGTGTCTTCTTCCTTATTAATCGATTATGGCACACTATAGTTTGTGGTAGAAGTTGGACAAATCATATCTGGCAAATGGTCCACTGCAAAGATGTCTCAAAATATCCTTGGATCAGAATTAAGATCTGGCCCTTGGTATCCGCACTCATCAACTGGGGGCAGGTGTGGGACTAGAAACCACACTGAAGTAGACCGCTGGGATGGTAGATTGACCGGTGGGGAGTATGGAGAATGAGAAGACAAGACTCCATATCATAGGTTGTCATGTGATGAATGCAATTACTAAGCCACCACATCATGATAAGATGGACATGCATCCACAGATTCTCATGCTGGGTTGGGGGTTACTGGTGGTAGGTTATGTTTTTGTTCATCATCGAATGGTCCCAATAACAACATGAAATGATCACTAGTAGAAGTAGAAAATGAATATATGGACGGTTGTGATGATTGTGTAGGAATGGCCTATGAAGGGGCCAAATCACTCCCATCCTTGATGTATCAGTCGTGGGAGGTGGGAAACTGGTGTACCTCACATTCTATATGGATTAGGATGATTTTCCCCATTATTTCCTCGAGCCATGACACAGAGTATCGAGATGTGGTTTCCATTTATGATTCACATTCTATCTCAGAATATGAGAACATAAAGGTTTAATTGCAGTCTGAATCTTCTCAGGGTTCATTTAATTGCGTCAGAGACCTGTCCTCCTACCCCAGTATGGATCTTTGGTCTGGATATATTTTTTAATCTAGGAGGACCTTCATCAATATTGATGTGGGTGTGGAGAGTTTTTCAACCTGGATGACTTTTGGTGAGAGGAGAACTTGGAAAAAGGTCAAAAGGAACATGGAGTGGACTCCCATGTCCCCGGACTGACACGCGAAATGAGTATCTAAGGAAAGTGTTTGAGTTTTTAAGAACTCTTCTGAAGATGGTAAGAGCAATGGAAGTTCCACCATTATTATTTCCTCTGGAAGAGTAAGTTAGAGGAGGGTCCTTGTACAGGTCGATATGAATACGGGTAGGATTTATTTATTGGGTTACCATGATGCGGGAAATCATCTAAATTTCTGATTTCTAGGAAAAGGAGGTCCTTCATTGGCTACGGTAAGGACATAGTTATTACCCCCACACTGAGACTTGACCGGATGTGTATCATCTTCACACCGATGACCTATTATTGGAGGAATGGCTTTGTTCTTGATGATATGTGTGAGGTTTGGCCCACGATTTGGGTCGAGGGTGGGAGTTAACCTATGGTATATAAGAAGGGGACTAATGGTAAGAATCTGTAGTGATTCATTCCATGATAGTCATTGATGCTAAAATCCCTTGGAGGGCGTCCTCCTCACCTACACCCAAAGCTGGTGTTGGGTTAACCAGACTGGGACCATTTGTGTAGGCACGTAGCTTACCTGCTCCTTATCCTATGGGGCTGTGTGACCTCACTGACGTAGCCTAGTGGGATCCCTCCATGGAGGCCCCCAAAATGGAATCAGATCTGGGTTGTCCCAGACATCCCTCGCCTCATTTGTGTAGGTGAGGGAGTCATCGATGTGCTCTAGGGAGAGGCGCTCGAAACAATTGTGTGCTGGGGTAATGAGAAGTGGCCCCCTACGTGGTCTATTGGGGCCACGATAGTGATGGGGCACAAAACTAACTGGGTATTATTGGGCCATGTCATAGGTTATTATAATCCCCTCCTCCTTGTATTGTCAAACGAGATCGTTAATTACCCGTCTCTGAATGAATTTATATGGGGAGATGGCATGTGGGTGCCTAGCATCTATAGACGTGGAGGCTTCCACGGGGGAGATGAGGCCATGTGGGATTGCCACATTGATGTTTCCCATACCCCTATATCAGTGGGTGGGTATTGATGGATTTCCTTTTATGGCAGCTTAGGTGCTGCAATGCAGTGATATTTGACCATTAGTACTCAAGGAAGGAAAGTGAAGTCCAATGCCCCAGTTCCAATCCATATTTCTCGGTTGGTAAGAATGATCCACACTAAAAATGTCGTAGATCAGGTTGTTCAACATTCAACTACACATCATTTGGTGAGATTGACACTAATCCCACTATTTTATCCGCTAAACCTAACACCCAAAAACTAGATCTGGTGACACGCTAATCTATTGATGTCTAGATCACTACTAATCTCCCCATTGAGGATATGAGATTCAAGTCAGGTTTACCATTTTTGTTTCTGCCTCTTTCGCCCAGGAGAGCATCTGACTATTTAGGGTGATGCCTAGACATTATCCCTACATTCCCTCTTTCGAAAGGTGAGAGAAATTCATCTCTTATTCAGGGAAATTGTCTCCTTCATCAAAATGTTATGATGGGATGTCAGTCTCTCCATTAATGGATTCCCCCTCAGAGCTCATTACCTATTCCAGTTCTCCTTCATAGAAATAAGACATTTCTAATGAAGCTCTTCCCAGTACCATATCATAATGGATGCTGATTAATTATGTTGTTTTTTTCGGACATTCAATGGGGTCCATTTCATGCAGCATCCTTTGGTCGGGGGGAGTAGTCATGCTAGAAATTGCTAGCATGTCCGGACGCTGGAACACTGATACATACTAGTTTCTTTCCCTTATGATAGGGCTTCTTGAGGGTGTGTAAGAATAAGGAATCCCACATCAATTTCAGGGAATTTTAGTCCATAGGCATGTCTTTGAGATTTTCCTCATCTTCCCATGTTGAAAATAGGTAATGTTGTGAGTTTAACGTCTAGAAGAGACATATCATACTGATTGAAGAACTGATAAGAGTGGATTAGATGGGTGCAGCCCCAGGAGGGAACACATAATATGGGAATAACGCGAGGTTATTTACCCAATTTCTTCTATGAGCAGTGAGAATGTGGGTGACATGATCTCAATGGGATGTGGTGGCCTGAGTAAGAATCAGGATGGATACCGATGGAAGATATAAGTGTATGAAGATTGAAATGGAGTTGTCATGAGGATGGTGGTGATGTTGGTCTTGATCATCAAAGTTACATCCTACGTATCCTCGTGCTAGGGAAACAATGTCCACATAGTTCAATGGGGGTGATGGGTAACCTGAAGAAGCGACCTGTTAGAATTGGTGCATAGATGGTATCCATAGGATGTATAACTTATGGGTTCGATCACAACCGTCTCGAAACACATAGGGTCAAGGGAGAGATGCCACGATTGGACATGAGTTATGAGATTAATCCTCAAGGAGGTATTTTACATATCCATGTGGCCGGAAATCAATGTACGCATAGTTCTGGATGGGGGTATAGTGTTGGGGTGTACACATAGTACAGTGACCTGAAAACATGTTGGGGGATATGCATGGCTAGTAGCTCAGGTTGGTCTGATGCTACTAGGGGGAATATTATATGTGGGTCACAACAAAGGGGAATCCAATGCAATGACACTGGATGGGGATCAGAACAGCTTACCGCTGATTGGGGATCACAACAGCTTACCATCAGATGGTGTAATACTGTTTATCATCGATTGTGGATCACAACGGCTTACCACTGGTAGGGGATCAAAATAGATTACTATTGTCTAGGGATCACAAGGTTTTAAACTTAATTGGGAATACCAATGGATTACTATTTATTGGGGATCACAACGGCATTCCATTGGTTGGGGTTGGACCTCACGGAGGCTTCCTACGTATCCTATTTAGGAGATGAGGATCAAATCTGTCATTGTACAGATGAGTATAGTTTAGAATCATGCAGGGCAAAAGGGGCATACATTTTAATGTCATGAAGGATGAGGGTGGATGGATTTGGAGTGGTCAGGACTGATGGGCATTGTCTTAATCCTTAGGGTGGATCCTATATATAATTCCTTGGAGACAAGGATCAAAGTACTTGTAGTTTAAGATGAGGGATACAATTTATCGTCATGTGGGATGATGTTGAACCAACAGAATAGGGTAGAGACAAGTAGGTGTTGGGCTTGAACAGTAGGGAGTATTCCTATGTAAACTTCCATGTAGACAAGGATCAATGTCCACATAGTTCAGGGTGAGGGATACAGTTTAAAGTCATGCGGGACAAAGATAAACTATCATGAAGGCGTCAAGACATGTAGGTGTTGGTATTGATCATCATGGAGGCTTCCTACATTCCTTGCTTAGAAGACGAGGATCGATGTACATGTAGTTTGGGATGATATGGGTCTTACACGCTAAGGCTGCACAGAGATGATGTCATGGTCGATGCTTACTCTCTGCCCGAGTGAGCCATAATCGGTTTGCGAAACAAGATGCATCAAATAAACGATGATCATGATGCAAAAGGTGCTTCTGTAGGAAGTGGAGTGGGGGGTATATGTTGTGATAGGCCGATAGAGGATCTAGTTCTTATGCATGGTTATAGGCCCAGGGAGTTGGATATTAGAACTTGCTTCATGATTGAGGCCTGATGGAGGCAAATCTGAGAGGGTCAGGGATAGGTGACAAAGGTCCCTATTCCCATCTATCCTCTTGTCATTGGATATGAGGAAGGGAATTCAATAAGGAATTCATCCTTTTGCAAGAAAGGCTTGGGGATTACACCAAGATGGTTTTCCTCCCCATGGATAGGCACCACTCCAGTAGAGATAATCTAATTCTATATGAGTATGATCTCAATCCTTTGGAGAAAAGCGGGCATAGTGAATTCCAGATATGGGGGTCCCCAAGTGTATTGCATGGGTCGAGGCTATAACTTAATTTCATTTGATAAAGGTGTGGTGCTTATATGTTTAAAATCCTACAGCTTCAGTAATGTGGGTTCACTCCCCACCCCAAGGAATTATATAACTGGTGAACATTGACTGTTTGTGAAGGGAAGGCAGTGGAAATGCCGTGGAGAGGAGGTGTTGTGTAGTGATCCACTAAGGGGCCCACATTATTGTGTTTTTTAGAAGAAGCAATAACTGTTAGCGTTCCAATGTGGAGAAGAATGAGGCTAATAAACTCAACATGAAGCACCTCACAAGGGATGTTTAAATCACTTCATACAAGTCTGGAGGGTCGTAGGGGAGTAGGGTTTGTGAAGGAAATGGGTTCACAAGAAAGGACATTGTGATGCTCAGGTGATCCTTGTAATAGAGGGGCTTCACGAAGGGGTATGGTTATCAATGTGGAGAATTATAGCCTAGGAATATGGTATTGGTTCATATGGGGTGTGATTTTCAATGTGTAAAGGCTTTTGCAAAGTATGATTTTGTGGACCCATGGTACCTTGCAAAGCATAGCACTACGAAGCAAGGTGCATCGTGATGAATAGTGACTCTGCCATAGCTTGTGGATCATATGTGCATAGAGGGTACATCGTGAAGCATGAGTGATTTATGAATACTTGATTCCCCTTGAGGATCTACCTCCATCATGGTGGCTCGTGGGATTGATGAAGGGCATCCCGGCTTGAAGTGGGGTCGTATTTAAGCTTAGGGAATGGTACTTTACAATGTTCAAGTACCTAGAAGAGAGGTTTATTTCACATGGATTTGAAAATAAGAAGGTGCTCTTCAATTTTAGAGTAGATAAGGAAATATTTTCAAGTATACATCATTTGGGATTAAGGAAAGAGAGATACTTATTGGCAAGAGGTGGCATGAAGTAGGGATAGATCAGTTTGATGCCACAGGGCGCTCTTCGATTGGACAAATATTGCTTCATGTTCAACTTAACTACAGAGTCAGGAATTATCCCCTCCTTAGTTTAGAGAACATCTGGGTGCTCTGGGAGGTGATCGCGAAGACTTCCATCATGTTCAATCGGCTCACAATGGTCGATTCATCTCCCTCTATGATGCGAAGTTTCTGGTGAATTACATCATAACTGGGGAGCCTCCCACCTCTTTACTCCGCGGCCACCATGGCACGGGGCTCTGTGAATGGGATTCGTGAGAAATCCCCTTTAGAGTTGGTTTTCTCTTTAGGACACTAAACCTATGCCTATATTTTTGACCAAAAAACATTCAAAAACCATCATAACACATAATAAAGATTATGCGAAGGATAATCAGATAGATTTCAATAATTCAAACAATTGAGTAAATTCTCATTGATTGGTATGAAATCCCAAACTCTTATATCAAATTTATAGAAAAAATAAAAAAATAAAAAAATTAATGGTTTCCCATATCTCTGAAAATAATCTATAAAATATTACAATTTTTAAGAAAAACCTATCCAAATAGGTAGGAACAAATATTTTACAAAAACCCCACATTAGACAACAATAAATTTCTCAAAATCATCTTCATTTTAAAATTATAAAATAAAATGAACATTAATTAGGATAGATATTCTGAAGAAATCAACATCAAAAATAATAAATAATGATGGGTCATTTCCATTGAATTTCTATGAATATAAAATTTTTATTTTCCCTAAATTCCTCAACCACATAAATAGACATTCTCTTTCTAATTTGAAGGTATGTGTCTTAAGTCATATCAAAAATTCTATATCGATAAAATGAAATTTTATCATGGTAATCTAAAAAAGTTTCTAGTTTCTAAATGAAATCAAATTTCACCACAATTTGATAAGAATCCATCACTACAAAATAATCATCATTATAAAATTTATTGTCTTCTGAATTAGCTTCATCAAAATGTGATGTCACATGTTCATCAACCACTATCAGTGGGGGTAAATTATTTTAACATTAATATTGGCCATGGAGGATATCGTGTTAATATTGTTTCCATATTAGAGTAATATATGTTCATGATAATCATTTTTGAAATTGAAATGATGATGTCAACTAAATAAATCACTGTTTTTTTACCTTTTATGCACTCAATTTCAAGAAATCATCCTTTATCTGACCATATTTTTCATAATTATAATGGGAAGATGTAAAAAATAGGATTAATCAATAATGTAATCATCATGAAATATTTTTATGATCTCAAAGGAATAATCATCATACATTTTATGAAACAATATATTCTATGTGTTAAACAGTTTGTTTTGAACTTATATTATGATACCTGAGATATTATCTCGATGGATATGATTATTGGATGAACTAGAAATATTCTTATTGTCATAATTATCAACAGGATATCCATGATGACCTAAATAAGAAACATTGATCGATTTTTATCTCATTTTATTGAACGAAATCGATTTAATGTACGATAAGGAGTGTGCAGTATGATGATTTTTCTCCAATTACATTGATTAATGTCAAATTTTAATACATTTTTTAACGAAAAATAGAGAATTTTCAATGAGAAATTCTAGAAAAAAAATCCATAGTGACAATTTTAAATAAAAAATGAGATGAAGATGATTTAAAAATACCAAATTTTGAACATACTTTAATGTTTGAATGTTGAGAGAGGTTATTAAAAACAATTTCTAATTTGCCGGTTCTTCCAAATAAACCAACTATTGAGAAAAATGGGTCTCATGTAAACAGATTCAATGGAAAACAAGGGAATCCAAACAAAATAGGGATAGTAGGGGACTAAAAATTTATTCAAAAATCACGAGACCATTTCTAAACCAAAATGACAAAAATACCAAAGGATAACCCACCTCTCTTAGAAAGCCCATAGTAATATTTTTCAGACCTAAATTGGAAAATCACATGGGATGAATTTAGTATAATTATATAAAAATTCATAAATAAAATACTTTCCAGGGTATTTATGATTAATATTAGTGAGATTATTCATTTTCAAAACACTCTACATTGCACAAGACAATAATCATAAGAGTGTAGAAGTAACTCTTCATATGGGATGAATATTGTTAACAAACATCTATATTGAAATTTCATCAAATTGATCAAATAATAAATTGAATCATCAGGATCTATCAAATGATAATTCCTAGAGATGACATTTGAAATTGTTTTTATGATTACTGTTAGTGTTTATTTTCTTTTCACCTGAGTGAATGTTCTCAATCGTTTTTCTTCTACCTTTCTCTATTGATTATTCCTTATCAATTTTTTTCAATGCCAAGTGTTCTTAGTTATTTAAAATTCTATGTTAATTCATTATAATTGAATCATTATAACTTCTATTTTATGTAACCTTACAATTCATTTGATCTCACCCTTATTATGTTTCCATTCCCCAAGTTATGTATATGAATCCTTGAATAGTTCATATGATGATTATCTTTTAGTTATGTTATTTTTTATTTTATTTCCCTAATCTATTTTTCATATAATTCATCAAAAATCGTTTTCTAAAACTAATAAAAAATTTTATCCATTTGGATTTGAAACATTGTTATCATGATAATGTAATAATATAAAGAACCAACTCTGGTATTCTAGGGATGGGGGATTACTGTTGGTTACAAACGACATTTAGTAGAAGCCTTGTATACTATGTTTATGAAAAAATAGACTAGGGAACATAACCCTAAGGTATACCTAGAGGATAATTAAATAATAACATCATACTATTTTATTAAGGTATATATTATGTGTGTATTTCTAAAAATACATCCTTATAAGTACACTAAAAGTACACATGCTTCATGAATATATGTGCCAGGGTGTAACAAATCCAAAAATGATAGTCGTAGTTGACTTGAGTGTAACCTATTACACAATAATGGGCCTTACTTTTCAATTGGTTTGACACTCTTAGGGGATTTTTTAATGATAATTATTTTTTTAAAAGTCAATATAATGTATTTAAATGTGTTGATATTCCCATTGAACCCATGTTTATGAAACGGAATCTTGCTATGCATAAAAGTTACAAATGCTGTTATGTGTTGTGAAATATTCATAATTATAAAAAGTACATAAATTTATTATCTTATCTAGTATATCAAATGGTTTATACGTGGAATATGTAAGGAAGATCTATATCAATAATCGTGCCCAATGTAGGGGGTCCACTTCTATGGAATTAAATATAGATGGAATTAGAACAGTGAGAATTATTTTTTTATCAAGGTGGCTTAATCAGTACCTGGAACATTAATCTATATGTATAGATAAACATATTACCAAATGAGATAATATGATATTGTATTTCTTTATGAAATAGAGGACACAATCTTTTAACATTTTTATAGATCCAATGGTAGTTATGTAGTGGGTAATGTCTTCAAAGAATATATTTATTGAACTAGAATGTGGAGAGGAGGAAAAATTTACAGTTGCAATGTATTGTCTCAATGGTCATGTAGATCAATAGTGCTAATAAATCAAGAATACTAACATAGAATAAGAAATATAACACTTGGAATAGATTTTTTTTGGATACATTCATTTAAAAATATATCCCTCCTGATAAACAAATTGTGATGAAGGGAAAATTACATTGATTAAAGAAAAAGTGGGATGCATTTGTTGTGAAGTATGAATCTACCTTTAAAATTATAACATGGTATCAAACATATTTTATATGACACATAGAATGTAATATTGAGAAATTTACTGGAGGGATTATAATAAGAATCTAAATGGTGCCGATATTTTTAAGCTTCTTTACATATGATGAAAAGGCTTTATTTGTTCCCAATACATAGACATAAATCTCCAGTTATATTGGATTTAAATAAAATCATGATAAGTAGAGTATGGAAAAAATGTGATATAACAGGAAGAATGGAAAGAATGGTTTTATTACATGGGATATCTATTTAAAGAATCACCTTGGGAAATGATTGAATGGATAGGGTCTTCCTTATAGGTGTAGAGAAATGGGTCACCTGGAAATATAATGAAAATGGAAGAAGAAGAAAAATCTATTTACTATAACAATTACAAGGATATGTGGCATTATGAAATCGAATTCCCCAATTTTCAAGGGAGTATATCTCAAAAGAAGCTAAGTTATATTGGATAAAAATATGTTATTTGCAGAATATAAATGGAATGATTAATATTATTATCAAAAATATTTTGTTAATGTGTTTATTCGATCATGTTCTCATCAAATAATTTATCAAATATATAAGAATTGTATTTTTGTAATTATTTCATTAATTATTTGAGATCATATGATAGAATTATACTAGTATGTGTTATTCGGTATCATGGTATACATTCTAAAAATTATATGGTTTTGGTAAAGATAAGCTTTAATATAATCCAAATGTTGGTATAATGATTTTATATTAAGGGCTGATTGATATGGTTAAATTAAACTTTATAATACTAACTACAATAGAAATGATTCTAAAGTAATGGACTCTAATCTATTGAAATTTATTACAATTTATGGAATGGTTTAGGTTGACTGTTTGATCTAGTTTTATATATTATTTTATTATGTCATTATAGGATGAATCCCGTGTTAATTGATGTTGTATTAATAGTTAAAGGGTCAATCAAAGTACAACAAAGAGTTAATAGAAACATATATCTTCTTATATTATATGAGAGTGAAATAATTTGTCACCTAAAGGAAAAGGGACGTGAAACAAAAAAATTATCATATTATCATCATTTTTATGATATCAATGATAATTATTCTCACCACCAGATTATGGATTTATTGCCAACAACATTATCCTGAAATTTTTCTATATGACTCATGATTAGATCATTATTTTTAGGTTTCCCCCCTTGTCCTTGTTTTCACTAATGTTTTCTTATTTTAATGATTAGTTTTGTAGAGGCCTTTAGATTTCTCTTTTATTCAAAATAGGAAGATTATGTTATTAACAATATTTATAACGTATGGTTTTCTATATTTGTATTTTAACATAACAATCCCTCAATTATCTAGTTCAATTTAAAAGTCAGTGCAAACAAGTTATTTATGATTGGTTGAATGTAACACCCAAAAATTCTAATGTAAGAACATTATAATTAATTGCTTGCATGACATGAAAAACAAAGCGTTGAAAGGAATATAATTTAATGATATTTTTCGAATAATATTTTTATATTTCTTGCAATTCACATAAAACAGAGTTTTCAATCATTACACACAATAACTACTTTTTTATAGGTTTCATTACATAGAACTAGAACTTTGTTCGATAGTTTGTGTTCCAAAAATAGTCGAGTTTTACCATACATCAATATATAATTAAAATATTATTATATAATATGATAATATAAAACATAGAAATTAAATTGGAAGTCATGAATATGATTTACTAACATAATGATCTATATTATTTAATTCATTTTGTAATAATTAAAAAATTATAAATATTAAAACCAGTTGATTTATATGAAATGTTTTTTTAAAGAACTCTTTTTAATCTCTTAAAGGCATTATGTCTTAATAAAATAAAAAATTTATATTTTTGAATTATATATATATATATATATATATATATATTATTCAATTACATTATTTTTATATTCATCCAATAGATTTCATTGTAATATGATAATAACAAATATAATGTCATGTTTAAAAAAGATTATATTCTTAAAAGGAACTTTTTTCAACTTTTAAAAAATCACTAATATTGAAACTATAAAATTACACATTTATTAATTTTATATTCCCAAATTTACTTTAATTTTGATATAAGAATATCAATATTATATTTGGGTAATTTTTCGAAAACTTTTTGTGAAGTTTCATTTTAATGAATAGTGAAAATATTGAATTGTATTGAAAATTGAATTTTCATATAAAAATTTATATTGTTAAATTATATATGAAATTTATTTTAATGTAATATTAGATCGATTTTACACCTATTAATAAAATTTATTTCATTAGAATATTTTTTATATTTAATTTAATTTTAAAACATACCAATCATTGGAACATTTTCTCAATAAAAACGTTCCTTCTCATCATTTCCTCGGGATTATGTTTATATTATATTTGGCCAATTATATGATTTAAATATGAAAAAATGGATTGAATATTTTAAAAAATAATCAATTAAAATTTCTACTAAGTTAAACATAGATTTTAATGAAAAATATCAGTTAATGAAATAAATATTTATTACATCGATTAATGGAAAAACTAGCCTAACATTATACTAATGATTTAAAAAAAGGAAAATAATTTCATAGACATATGTCCAAAAATTATATTATGGAAATATTTATAATTTATCCTCCATTTCCTATAACTTGTATCTTTATGTGAAGAACATTATATAAGCTAGACCCCTCAATATTGTTATCCTTTTTTATATTTACAGGAATGTCACTCCTCCTCTATAATAATAATACAGTCAAACATCTCACTTATATTCACCCATAAATCTGATTAGGTGGCTCGAAAAGATAAAAATAATCTAAAAAAACTAAATGAACTCAACATTGAAGCCTCACTTTGGGCAGAAAAAAGACCATGGAAGTATTTTGGTATAAACCAAAAGTATTTACCAATAAAGGTAACTATATTCAATACAAACTATCTTTATTAATAACTATAATAATTAAACTATTCTCAGATCATTATTATATAATATAATAAATTTCATAAATAAAATTATATTTTTTAGTGAAAAATAGTATTTATAAAAAAATCAATGAGATTAATCAAATGTGATACATAATTCATTGTTTGTGTGTCTGATGAACTACAACCCATGAACTGATGTCAGTTTTTCATCAATTACAACCATTCATCATTGAAAATAATATTTGATTTCTAGTTTTAATATGATATAGGTGATATTATATATTTTAATACTCTTATTTAATTTTTATATTACACATACCTTCATGCTTTCGATTTTTTTGGAATGTGAAATCATTATTTGTGGGGGTGTGGACTATCACCTCTTCAAAGTAATGTAATTCATTAATAGTTTACATGAAATTTATTAGCAATTGTCTTAATAAAAATATTTTATTTAAATTAAATAAAAAATATACTAGAATTATAATATACTTACATATCGTTTACTTTTTTTCTTTTAACACAAAAAAATGGAAGCACTGTTCATGCATACGTATGACCAACCGTATCCATGAACATGGATTTTTATTTCATATCTCCAAATTTTATAGATAACTATAACGAAATTTATAATTAATATATATGATAATTAAATTATTTTATACATTTTGATGATGATGAAATTCTGATCTATATAATAGGAACAAATAATAACAAGACAATACATACATGAAAAACTAGGTATTTAACACATTAAATAGTATATATAATTAATTATTACTAAAAAAAGTGTAATAAAATATTCTTAGAAAATAATATATGAAAAAATAAATATTTAAATGGTTATGTAATAATTTAGTTATATTCTTAAAACCATTATACAAAATGTTAAATAATGTTTGACAAAAAAAATAGAAGAATAACAGATTTCATCTAAATTTACATTCTATTGAGACTTGTATTTCATTATGTATCAGTTCATTTTTATGCAGTGTATACACTCCTAGTTTGGTATGTAATGTCATGAATAATTCATTCTTCATGGTATTTTTTCAATTTGAATTATCACATCCCAAGGGATTTTATTTTAAAATTACCAACTGATATTAGTTTTCGAAAAATCTCAATTTCATTTTTTGATTGTTAACATTATGATGACTCAATATCATTATTGTAATCATTTTTCAGTAAAAATTAATTTTATCATAATTATTCATATAATTATAGTGGTAATGTTAATTTACTATGTCACAATCCATTTTTACATATGGTATTTTCATAGATAATTTGTTGAATATATGGGTTATTTTTTAAATATCTATATTATTTACTCCATAAACATATTTCATGAAAAAAATTGTTTATTAATTAAATTTATAACTCAATATATTTGTAATAATTTTGATTTTTTGTGATGGTTTGTTCCCACACATTATATAATACCTCAATGGATTAATAGGTTCTCGTGAGAAAAATCAATTGGCCCAATTAAACACGTTTCAATATTTTTTAAACAATCTTTTGAATGGTATTTATGGTATAGGTTTTCATGTGCCTCCATCTTGACATCTAATAATAAATCATTACCTTCATTGATAAATTAGTTATTATTGTTTTATTTATACATTTGATTTTTTCTTTGACATTTTCTATTGATTTATTTAATTCTCATATTATTGATTAAATATAATGTGTTTCAGTTATTTACTTTTCTACTTTTAATATTCCTTGTCTATTTGTTTTAATTGAATAAGTTCTTAGTTACATACATTTCAATATCGATTATTTCTCATTGATTCATTATTTATACCATTGTACATACTTTTATAGAACATTTCATATCACCCTTATCATATTTCCTTTTCCTAGGTTATATAGTGGAATCTATTGAATAATTCCCAGGGTAAATGACCTTTTAATTTTGTTTGGTCATTATTTTCATTACCAAATGTATTATGGGAAACATGCATGTATTATTTTTTTACAAATATGCAAATTGTTTGGTTATTTGAGATTTTATAAATTTTAATCAGTCTTTTTTAATAAAGTAAGGCACTGACACAAGTCATTTGGGTGTATGGTGTTACATGCACTAATTTTTATGTGAGATAGTATAGAAATGGGAATATCTAATGTATTCACATGGGTATCAAAAAAATTATTGTGGATTGATTATTTTATATGAAATTGTTTTTATAGATGTGAAATATTGTGTTTTGGAGGAATTTAATGTTATATTATTCTTATAATATTGGTATTCTAGAATTAGATTTTTCATGAAACGATTCTACGAAATGGGAAGTGAAATGATGAAAAAATAAAACTCATAGAGTTATTGGAAGAAATTATAGATCACTAAGAGGACTATATCAAGTGGATAATATAATTTATAGAGTGAATGGATTACCATAATGATTGAAGTGGAGTGTAATACTCTCTGTGGATATTATAATATAGTGTAACATGATGTTACTTGATGAAACCTACGTAGTTATTTTATATATATTTGTTAAGGAAAAAAAGTGTGTTATTCAAATTTTTTGAGAAGTGTGTTAGTTAACAAGTGATGAATTGGTAGAATAGGATATTGTTTAACCCCATGTGTGGTGACTTCCCCCTAAAGCAACATAAGTTGGATTTCATCTTAGCAATGCATTACAACAATTATATGTATAGGGAGTTAAATGGTAATTTTTATATTTCATACCTTAATATTAAATCTTGGTTGGATTTAATGATGTCATGTGGATACATTTAATAAAGTTTTTACCTAAATTTAATTTTGATTCAAGTTCCCTATATAATAAAAATGATGTCTAAAGCATGTAAATTCCATGTGTTGTGACTTTTATGGCTGTGTTCTCTATTTTATTTTTTTTATTTCTTACCTAATATGGATGATGTTTTTAATGGGATAAGGTGAATGATGACAAAGGAGAGTTATATCAATTAATTGGTTTGGGTGTTATGAATTTTCGTTTTCAGATGCTAATTCATTGGGGAGTTTTATATATCATTTGAAATGTACACACATTATTCAACATTTGAGAATTGGGGAAAATAAAAGGCCTTACCAAATCATCAATTACATTGAATCTTTAAATTGATATGGAAAGGTATCAATCAATAAAATTTATCTCTATACATATATCTAATTGTCTTATCACATGATAGTTTACATTATCATAATTTCGATATTTCCAGGAATGTAATTTAACATGAGAAACATAATATGTCAATCACATATAGATAACTCATTAATTCATGACTATTTGAGAATATATTTTACACGTTGACGAAAATATCACCAATAAATCATAATTTCTAGATGATAAATGCACATATATCTTACATGAATAGGTAATAACAACCTTGATAAGACGATAAGTCATCTTTATTTCCATAATGGTCTATGAAAAAAATAAAATTTATAAAAACAAACCTATGCTTCATAATTAATTAAAGCAATATATTAGCAGCAAGTAGAGATTGATCCACAGAGATGGTGAAATTTGAATTAAATGATTTTATATTATAAATAATTTTATTAATTTAAATAAATAGGTTTGAAATGTTAGGTTGGATTCAATTTTAAAAATGTTTAATGAAAAAAAGATTTATTGTTTTTTGATCAGATTTGGAATGTACGCCATGGGTTTTTTTGTAATTTTGGGGTCTGGGTGAAATTGAGTATAATGAAATAGATTTATTAATTCATGATTGATGTTAGGGTCGAGACATGTAAGATCTAATTTTCATGGTATCCCCTCCATGATGTAGGATATCCATATTTCCCTTCATCCATTAATTTTTTGTTTCACCGATTCTAGTTTTTCATGATATTATATTTAAAAATAATTTACCCTATATTCAACAGTTGTAATGCCTTATTTAGGGGTTTTAGTTGCGTAATATATAAGTTCCCTTATATTAAATTGTCAATGGATATGATAAGTGAAATATATAGGAATAATATATTGTTTTAATAAATAATGTATACGAAATACAAGAATGAATGAAAAGAAATAAATTAAACATAGATTACCCCTACAATTTTAATAAGCCATATTACACGGTGGGTCTACCCCCACATCCTAGAGATGAGATAATAATATGGAAAGAGAATATTAATATAAAGCATAAAGTAAATGTTGAAAACATCTAAATAGAACCTACATTTTCTCACTCCAAGCTTTTTTCATAGATCTGAACGCCTGCAATAGCTGCCTTATATCAATCTTTTTATAGGATCTCGATGGGATCTGATGTTTATGAATATCATTAATATTTCTTCCATTTGTGGTCTAGGATGGGTCTATTGTTACTGATTTGTGGAAAAATTTATGATACATAGAATCTGTACTTCAAAATACCATCAAATGAATTTTCATGATGTGTAATGTGGTAAAATTATGTCTAATCAATTAATTTCTAGGTGATATAAATCTCATCATATCTCTTCCACGAAAATATCCTAGAAAAACACCTTTTGTAATGTTTTAACATGACATCTAATTATTCTTCATAGTTTGTAACCTCATAATTATCTTCCCTATGTAACTTATTATTTAGATAAAGTGACAATGTGTAAATAAATTACATATCATATACTCATTTTTCTATATTTTTTCAGCTAAGTTGTATCCTCACAAATCTGGTGTCATGTTCTTGTACGTCACCCATAGCCAGAAGTTTCTTTTTTATCCAATATTTTCAACATTTCATTTCTTTTCTAAATATTTATTATATCCCATGATGAAACAAAAAACAAGTTGAATCACTAAAAAATTGGAAAGAATAATTATTTATATACACAAATAAATACATTAAAATTGTATAAAATATATACATGAAATATACTTATCAATTACCCCCACACGTGAATTTATACATTTCCTCAAGGATTTAATTACAGCATACTACAAAGGAAAATAACATTACCATGATTTAAAACTAATTTGAATAAAACAATTGATCAAATAGAGAAGTAAATGGTAATGCATCATGGATAGAAAGTTTATCAACACCTAATCTTTTCCAAGAAACAAGTCAACCAAGTATTTTTGTTTTCCTATTATAAAATAGTCACGAATTTTTAAATATCCATTTTTGTTTTTAAATTAATTATGAATATCCCTTACACTTATAATTTACCACTCTATGATTTTTTCTAATCATTATTAAGTACAAATTAAAAGAGTGATGAATATACCTTAAGAACATGTAACATACCATAGTCATTCAGGGTATCTAATATCTCCACCACACAAAGGTAGAATCACAATTAATCATGATGGATAAACCATTAAGAATCAAATTCCTACAAGGATTAGGATAGCTAGTTAAATGATGTAAATAATTTATTTCTCAAAAAGGAGGTTAAACACTAATATACTTTTAATGATAATCCAAAATATCTCAATAAAAGTCTCATTTTCCCTAGTATCTTATAAGAGGTTTTTAAAGAGATGAAATGCAATGATTGAAACACTCTCTTTTTATTATTATTAATTTTAATGTTATTTTTTGTTATTTTTTCCTTGGGAAACTCTCACATCCACCACTCATCCCCTAATGATCTCCTTATGAAACTATTGGTAATAGTTATAATCAGATCACCAATCAAGTAATTGGTCATTCTTTAATTTATCTAGACAGATAATTTTTTTCCCATTTTGTATTTTTTTTCAAGAGGGTTTGAAATAAATACAATGAATATTCCTTCCCAAGACTTCATGATAATTACCCCATAGTTATTCATTACAAAATATCCACCCCTCAAACCAGTAATTATTTCCCCCACTCTTGTGTTTGATAATCATACATAATGTCTAGAAGAAGGTAAGACTGGATTAACTTGGTTTCTAATATGGCTCATTTACAAATGAGTAAATTTATTCTATATGAATAAAAAGGATTAATGTAAGGTGAGTCCTATGAGAAGGGTTTAAAAAATAATCCTTGATTATATTGAAATAGATTTAGTTCAATCATATATTTGATCAGATGATAATAATGATATAAACATAACCGAGTTTCTGAAGAAATACAATTAAGAAATAATGAAATTTATTGCCATACTAGATGTCTCTGAAATTAGATGAATTGTTGTGACAAATAATAATAAAAATTTATTTGAATAATAAAATCAATGAATACAAATATAAAAATTAAAAGCATAACCAAATTTCAGAGAAAATTCATTTAAAATAATTAACATGATCCCATAAATAATTAATTTTAAAAATACAAATATAAAAGGATATAAATAATAATTAGTTTCCCCATAATATAATTTAAATATATTGAAAAAATTATAAATTCATGTCATGGTAATTGTTCTGGTCTTTTTTATGTCACCTAGTTCAGTTAATTAGAGCATGAATATTGTATGGTCATTCAATTCGAATTTAAATTTTTTAATTTTAGAAATATAGGTATTTATTTAAAAATTTAAACAATTAACCCCCTTTCAATTTTTGTTTCAATCATTGTTATTAAGGTTCTTCCTACTATAAATTCATGATTTGTAAATTCCCATCCCAATGTGTAATGTTTCTATAGCCTTTTCATTTGAATCATGTCACATGATACCACTATGGGTCATTATGGTCCTGAAAATTAAAGATAAACTAGTGAAACCACATTTGATTATCAATTAATCTTTGAAATATTTGGATTGAGAGCATGAACACATAATAATGTAGAAAAAAAAAATAAAACTAATTTTGTATCCCAAATGTGATTTTGTTTTATGTCTTGCATCGAAATTACATCCATTGGCTTCAGGTCACACATTTGATTACTGAATATTTTGTTCCACTTCATGGTCCATAAATAGTCTCAGTTATGTCATATAAAGAAAATTCTACCACGTCCATTATTCTATGAACAACATAATTCCATATGATGGTAGTATTTTTATGATACCCATTGTACAGACCCACCACTAATTCTTCATTCATGGGATACTAAATGGAGGTACTTTTACTATCCACACATGTTGTCATCTCTTAATGTTTAGGGTGTTAGGCTCTTCTCTAGTGATATTTGTCTTATTTTTCACCTCCCATTTCTTCTTCAGTTGAAATTCCTCTTCAACAACATCATCTAACTCATGTTTATTTTCAATTTCAATAACATTCTCATATTTGGGTGTATTTTCATTCCCAAACTACTTTTGACATACACATCATAGTTCTTCATTGGTATATGGATATTGAAAATTACCTGATCCCCGCCAACTATTAGTTAGAGTTCTATATTTTTAACATCAATCAACACAAATCGTATGACTAAAAATGGTCTTCCTAAAAGGTGTCTATATCACTCCTCTTCCATATCCAGCACATGGATGCCTATGAGGAAGTTGAGTTTTTTACTCAAATCCGGATGTCCTCGATTAGTCCTCATGGATTCTACGCTGTTGATTCTTCTAATTAGAGTGAAACTCTTGTTATATTTAGTCCATCGAATCCCAAACTCTTGAAATTCAATTACGAACTGTTATTGAAACCCACATAAGTTCCACACAAATATTTCCCACATTTGTTACCACTAATGAAGATGTGAATATAAAATATACATGGATAAGTTTTCTTCTTTAGTAGGTCCATTGATACCACCAATATACAATCCCGCATGAGTGGAATGATTCCAATCTCTTCTATAATCTTCTTACTGGTTTTCTTATCTTTAATTAATTTTATATAGGCCGGCATGTTCACAATAGACTCAGAAAAATGTATATTAATATTCATTTTTTATTTTTTTTATAAAAAAATATATTTTATCAAATTATTCATTAATTACTCCATTATTTATTGAAAAGGTAGTATTTTATTTCACTGGTATGATTCCTCATCTTCATATTTGGCTAATTTTCCTTTGTTTGATTCCTCCTTTCTTACCTTCATTGGTTTTTTCCAAATAAATTAAGTATTATTCCTTTTGTTTTCCTCCCACTTCTTTGATGTGTAATTTTCCGATCATCTTGTTGGTGTACATCAGAGAATCCCGTCATTTCACCTCTAGGTCTCTGTCTAATATGGTTAGTAATTTGGTTATTGTTACACACTAGATTCTGTAATAAAACCTTTTGGATTGATGAATCTTGTTTTATTTTTTTGAGTACATCCCTAGAAGATGTCATGAATGTTACCAGTGTTTCATATAATGTATGAATCTAGTTCATGAGTGTTGTCCCTATGTGTGCTTGGTGTTCATTCCCTTAGGGTATTTATTGGTATCATTTTCCTTGTTGTTTTTGTGGACTCCAACCCTAACATTCATTACCTTGATTGTTATCAGCATATTTTGATCCTTCAATATGTGTAGCTTGTGGATTTTGTTGATGGCCCATCATTATTTCCCTTTTATTTTTTAATTAACCCAATTATTATTATATCAAGTAAATGTTGTTGACTCTATGAATTCCTATTGGTTTTATCCCTTCTTGTTTCCACAAGAAAATTATACTCTCTATCACATCCAATAAGTTGTATCTCTCTTCAGGATACTTCTTCATGAATGATCCTCCAGCTACAACATCATGATTTGACAAAATTCCCTTTGAAAACGCCTTATAGAATGTTTGGATTATCAGTTGTTGCTCTATTCCATGATATGGAAATCTTAGAGTCACGTCTTATATCTTAACCACGAATAATATAGTGACTCATATTCAAATTGATAAATGTTTAGAAAATATACCCAAATTTCCATTGACATAGAAGGTGGAATGAAGTGGGTGAGGACGTTTCTGGCCAGCTCATCCCATATATTTTTGGAATTTATAGGCAATCTAGGAATCCAATCTTGAACTTGATCATGTCATGAAAATTGGAAATAACAGAATGTTACCTAATCACAAGAGAAATTATAAAATTAGAACGTGCTGCAAAGCTTATGGAAGCTTCCCAAATGATTGATTAGATCTTAATGTGGATGTTGGGTGAATTTTATGTTTTTTGATATCATCAAAATGATTTCATTTTTTATATCGAACTAGTTTACTACTACAGGGGTGATAGGATAATCAGTTACAATCCTATGTTTGACAACCTCATATGGCCTACAGTTGTCCTCAGTCCTAGATCTCTTTGAAAAACCCTAGAAGGATTGTTTTTTAATATTTTTACCATGGGTGTAGGGATCTTATTCACATGACATGGATTACAAAGGTGTGTGGACTTGATGGTTTCTATTCTCATAGAACTAGTTTCGTGTTCTGGCATTTAAAATTTTAAAAATATGAAACCCTTGGCCCAAACCCACCCAATGTAATTAGAGAGAAGTAAATAAATAATATAAATTAGAAAGTATAAATCCTAAAAAAAGATTCATTTTCCATAAATGTCGCCAGTTTAATAAGAACAAAGGGTGTCGTTAATTCCCTACGGCTCAATTAAAAAACAAAATTTATAAACACACAAAAATTCTACTTAAGTAGATAAATAGAAGTGTTAGAATTAGGCCAAGATCAAAACTCATAGGTAGTGAAATTAATTTTTTCAGGATTTCATGAATATATAATTATATTAAAATTTCAAATAATGTGTGAAATGATTGTTTGGATTCAGTTTACATAACAAATAAAATAGAAAGAAAATTAGATTGATTAGTTTTTTTATCAAATTTAGAAAGTTTAGTAGGGTTTTGAATTTTTTGGGTTTTTGTGCAATATTAATTAATAAAATATGTTGATTAATTTATGATTGGTGTTGGAGTTGAGACATATAGGATCTAATTGTCCGGGAATCCCCTACATGATGTGGCCATACCCACTTCCCATCGGTCCCGTAATTTAGGATTTCAAAAAATCATGCTTCTATTACTACCATATTTAAAAAATAATTCCACTAAATTTGACAATGTCCACTTATTATTTAGGTTATTCAGTTTCACAATTTAAATGATCCTTTTAAATTTAAATATCAATGCACCTGATAATTAAAAAATAAATTGATTGTTAAATTTTTTGAGAAATCCTCCAAACCAAACATGTTTATAAAAAAAAGAAATATATCCAATGAACACCCCCATCTATTAACGTAACTCTAGAACAAGGAAGGATTAACCTTTAATCCTAGTAATGAGAGGATAAGAGGGAAGGAGAAAATAAAAATAAATTACAAAGAATGGAAAAAAACTCATAATGGGGCCTGTGGAATCTCACTCCTAGCTTCTATCTCCAAATCTAAATTCCTCTCATTGTAGTAGTCTTATCCTTTTATTATATGATATATATGGAATTTTATTATAATGATTATAATTAATATTTTTTCAATATATAGTACGAGGTGTGTCCTATGTAATTGATTTACTTAAAAATTAAATATACTCAGAATCTATATATTGAAATACCATCTCATGAAATACATGAAATGGAATGTTGTTACACATTATTTCATCTTGGAGTTTCTAGGTGACATGAATTTTGGAGTATCACATTGAAAAACATATCCCAAATAACCCAATTGTGTCATGTGTTTAAATCTGGTTTAATTGTTCTTCACATCATGTGATCTCATCACATATATCTATGAGTGGATGCTTCTTCGGAAGAAGTCACAATGTTTCAATGAATTACACTATGTGTAATCATTATACTGTAGTTTTACAACTTCATTGTATCATCAAAAAGTTTGTTCCACACCACTTCTCTTTGATCATGGCCTATAGTTTATTTTGATCATATATTTTCCCCTTTTTATCCATTTTATAAATATTCATTATATCATACCTTAAAAACTAACAAGTTAAAATTATCACAAATTGGAAATAATAATCATTTAAATACACAAAGCAATATATTAATATATGATTAAATGTTTGCATGAAATATACTTATCAAATACCCCAACAATTTAATTCATACTTTTCTTCATGTATGTAATCTCAACACACTATAATGGACATTCACCTTACATTTATTTAAATTTAATATCAATAAAAGAAATATATCAAATGAAAAATTAATTATTATAGCATCAAGGGTAGACAATTTATCAACAACACATTCTTTAAAAGAAATAAGCAAACCAATTATTTTACATATCCGCTTTTGAAATAGCTAAACATTTTCAATAATTCATTTTCATTTTTCAATTAATTATTAATTTTCATAACACATTAAATTTACCTCACACTTAATTTCTCCACTCATTACTAGGGTAAAAATTTATAGTGTGATTCACATACCTCAAGATCATGTAACGTACCATAGGCTTGGTGGCATATAACATATCCAGTACATAAAGATATTATCACAACTAAACACAATGGATTGACAATTGAGGATCAAATAAATATATGTCTTAGGTTATGTAGGTAAATTATGTAAACAATTTAATTGTCAAAAAGGATGTTCAACTATAATATACATATCATGATAATCAAAAACAACTTAATGAAAGTATCATTTTCACTAGTATGTCAGGGCAAGATCACAAAGAGTAGAGATTCAACAAATGAATCTGACTATATTATTTTTATTATTATTTTCATTCCTTTTTCAAATGTTTTTCTAGGGAAAATTCTCATATACAACACAACACCTAATTATCTCCACATGAATATATTTTTAATTTTTATAACAATATAACTGGTCAAAAACAACCCATCTTTTCTATTTTTCGTTATTTTATTTATTGAGGGTGTGATATAAATACAATAAATGGGCTTTCACCAAATCTTATGTTATTCACATACACATATTCTATAAAAACTATGCTTCCCTTCAACCATTCATTGTTTTCCTCACCCTTATGTTTGATAATAAATAATAATATTTAGAGGAAGGTAAGAATCTATATAATAGCCATGTAACTTGGATAATTCGTTAACAATGATATAGATGGATTTATATAGTCTTAAAATTATTAATTTAATGTAGGTATCAGGATTTGGGGTAAAATGAAAGATGTCCCAATCAGATTCAATGTGATTATATTCCGTCATAGCTTCAATTATATGAAAATAACTTCCTAAAAGAAAACAAGCCACATTTAATATAGATATATATTAAATAGATAATGGAAAATACTTTTTAGTGGAAGTCTAAAAAATGATATGAATATTTTGGACTATTACTAATAGAAATGGTACACCAATGAATGGAAATAATAGAAATTAATGCTGGAAAAAATAATAGAATAATTTCATTTATAATGATTAACATAATCCTTTAAATGATGATTTTTCAAATAATAATCTACAATGTTTTCTCTTCTAATTATTTTACATATTTTTCATAGTCAAATTTATTTAAAATGAAATATAAAATCATGGCATGGTAATTCTCCTGGGTGGATTTAGCTCTTCTTGTTCAGTTGACTGAAGCATGAATCATGTGCGGGAATGAAATTGGAATGTGAAGCATTAAATGTCAGAAATATAGTTGAAAAATTTGTAATTTGAAGCCCTTAATCCCCTAGAAACTATTTCTTCAATCAGGGATATGTAGGTTCTTCCTATAGTAGATTCAATACATCTAAATTCCAATCATGATGTGTAATGTTTTTGCATCATCTTCAATTGAACCATATTGATTGTTTCTACCTTGGGTCTAGATTGTACTACAAACTAAAAATAAACAGGTGAACACACATGCCATAATCAATAAATTTTATAAATATTTGGAGTGATAGAATGCATGCCTAAACAATTAAATAAATAAATATATAAAAATATTACTTGCCACTCAAAAGCTATTTTGCTTATCATTATTGGATCAACATTACATAATTTGGATTCAGGTCAACTGATAGATGATTGAATTTTTTAACCACATTGGGGGTCCTGAAATTTTCACAATTATTTCAAATCCACATAAGTCGAACACTTCCATTCGACATTGAAAACCCTTTTTCTCATGGATGGTTGTACATTCAAAACATCCATTGGACCCATCATCCAATTTTCCTCAATCCTGTGGAACTAAATGTATGTTTATCTACCATCCATACATATTATCCTGTCTCAAATGTTGTGGAGTTAGTTTCTCCTCATGTATTAGTGGTCTTAATCTACAAATTCTTTTTATTATTCACATATTCATCCTCTTCCACAACATCGTCTAACTCATTTACATCTTATATTATAGAAAAATACTCAACATCATGTATATTTTCTTTTAAAAACTCATTTTCATATTTAAAAACCTACTTCATCACTTCCCGGTTGATATTGAATTTCAACAGGCACATTCCCTATCAGATAAAAATGATCTTTATAGAATTAGTGAATTTTGCTACAATTCTATATCTAGCACTAGGATGTCAACAGGGAAGTAGAATTGGTTGAATCTAATTAGTATTTCCTTGATGAGTCCTTGAGGGTTCTTTTCATTTGATTCTTCTAATTGGATTTAAACTCTTATTAGTTTTAGACCATCTAGACCCAAACACATGAAATACGTTTTGGACTTGATATTGTAACTCAAAATATGTCCCAAAAATATTTTCCAAATTTTTTATCTTTAATAAAGATAGGAAATGAAATGCTACCTGAATTACTTTTAATTATAGCTTGGTCATTTGATACTACCACCCACCACACCCTTGTGAGTTTAATAGTCCCAATATCTTCTAGTATCTTCTTATTGGTTACCATCAAATTCATGAATTTTTCACATTATGTTTTGTTTGTGAGTGCCTCTAAAAAATGAATACTAATATGAAATATTTTAATTTTTTCCATGAACATAGTACTCTTCACATTCATTTATTTGAACCCATAAATCAAGAAAACTTCTTCATGGCATGTACTGAGGTGATTATCCTTCTTCTTTGTCTGCTACGGGTTCCGGGTTAGATTCCCCTTATCTTGATTTCACTGGATCTTTTCTAGGAAGTCATATTCCACTTCCTTTGTTTCCTCCCACATTTATGATATACAACATGAAATTCATCACATGGGTTTACATTAGAGAATCCAAGTATCATACCTCTATTTGTCTCTCTAAACTAGTCAACAATTTTCCCAACATGAGGCTCTAGATTCTATAATATATCATTTGGGTTTGATGATTCTACCTTTTTTTCATTGAGTAAATCCTAGAATAAATAATGAATGTTTTAATTGTTTATTATAAAGCATGGACCATCATCCTAAGTATGGGCCCTTGGGGTTCTTATTATTTGTGCCCTAGTGGTATTTATAGATATCCTTGTCCTTGATTTTTTTGGGTCTCCAACCCAAATTGTTAGTATGATGTTTTAAATCAGCATAATATTCATCATCAACAAACATCACTTTGGGGTTTTACTAATGGCCCATCATGATGCTTTACTTCATTGTCAATGACCCCAGTTTTTCCACCATCCGGTAATTTTTTTTGTGATTCCATGAACATATTTACATTATATCCCTTCTCTATTCCACTAGAAACATTTTCTTGCAATCTAATTCAATATGTCAGAGATCGTTTAGAATACCTCTTTATTAATGATCCTCCAACTACAACATCAACAATTGATATGTTTTCGTTGTTAAAACCCCGTATAGAATGTTTTGATTAGAATCCATAGATCTATTCCATGATTAGAAATTTTTTTGGCATATCGTTGTATCTTTCCCAATAATAATATAGTAAATAATATTTAAATTGTCCAAAGTATAGAATATTTACTCATATGTCCATAATATTACAATTTGGAATGAAGTGTGAGTGGAAGTTCATTTCCAGCACACCCCATGTAGTGATGGAATATGAATGCATTATTTGAATCCAATCTTGATAACTATCACATAATGAAAATAAGAAAAGATAGACTCATGACGCATCAATAGAGAAATTAAAAAATTAGAACATGTCTCCAATCTCATGGAAGATACCTTATTGTTTGTTCAGATATTATTTTGGAAGTCTATTGAATTGTATATTGTTTGATATAATCAAAATATTTGCATGTTTTATCTCCATGTAGTATGCTAGAATGAGGTGTTCTAGGATGCTCAATTGAAAATCATGTGTTTGATGAATGCTCATAGAATGTGATCATTCTCATTCATGGATTTCATTGAAGAACCTGAGTAAGATGGTTTTGTTCTATTATTTCGATGTTTTTAGTGATCTTATGCTTCAGAATTGGTTCATAAGGTGTGTTGCCTCAATGGTTTCTTTTCACTTTATCCATGTTTTGTGATCATGAATTAATGAATTTAAAAATCGTTTACCACCAGCACGAATACAAAAAATGTCTAAAATGAAAAATAAATAAATAAAATAAAATAAAAAATTTTAATCCTAAAAACTAAAAAAACCATCCTTGGAAACAACACCTGTTTGATGACGCTAGAGGGTTTCGTTATATCCTTATCAGTAAATAAAAAAGAAAAATTTATAAAAACACAATTGTGCTAATTAATTAATTAAAATGTATAATTCGAAGCATGCCAAGATCAATTAACATAGATGGTGAAATTGAATTGATTATGTATTCAATTATATTAAATTTTATTAATTTTATAAATGTGGTTATAAATTTAGTTTTTGAATCGATTTTCAAAAATAAAATGTCAAAAACAATATAGATTGATCCGTTTTTGATTAGATTTGGAATGTGTACCATTGTTTTTTTAATTTCATTTCTCATCTGAAATTGTATTTAATAAAATAGATTAATTAATTCATTATTTGGTATCATATTTGAGACAATTAAGAAGCTATAATCATGGTATCCCCTCTTCGATGCAATAATACCTTATATCCTTTTCCTATAATTTGTTGTTTTTCTGAATAATGCTTGTCTTGATACTTTATTTAAAACGAATTTCCCCTAAATTGAACAAATTTCATTCATTATTTATGGTTTTCATATGGGAAATTAGAATTTTCCATTTATATTTCAATATAAATGGACATGATAAATGAAAAATAAAGGGATTGAAAATTGATTGAAGAAATAATTAAATCCAAATACACGAATAAATCTAAAAATAATAATAAACCTTCCCCCTTATATTTACATAATACTATCATTAGGGTGTTTACACATTCATATTAGGTATGAGATAATTATAGGGAATGATAAAAGAAAAAGAAATCATACGTGAACGGAAACAAATCAAAAAAAAGTTCCTAGAACTTCTTACTCCCTGACTCTTTATCTAAATGATAATTCATCTAATAGAAGCAATCTATACCTCCTATTATAGGCTACACAAGGGATATTATTTTATTAAATATCACAATTATTAGGTCCATTGGATATATGGGATGGGTCCCTTGTAATATAATTGGTGATGATTTGAAGATACACAAAATCTATACTTTGAAATCTCATCCTAGGAATTTAAACGACATGGAATGTGGTTACATGATGTGTGATAATTAGATATTAAGGATACAAGAATTTTGGTGCATCTATTCCCAAAACGTATCATGAAAAATCTTAAATCGTGTAATGTGTTTAAACAATGTGAAACTTTTCATCACAGTGTGTAATCTTTTCATTACATGCCCTGAGTGGCATCTTCTGTGGATAATGTCCTGATGTGTTAATGAATTACATGGTATTTAATCATTCTTCTCCACATATTCAATATTTTAGTATCCTAAAAAATCTAGTGTAACACCACATCCCTTCACTCATGGTACTAAGTGTTTTATTTTTCCAATATTTTCCTCTTTCCATTCATTTTAAACATTTTAATTGTATACAACAATAAAACATAAAACAAGTTAAATCAATCAGAAATTGGAAAGAATAATCATTTAAATAAACAAATAAATAATGTTTATATCACGTAAAATATATTAATGAAATATTGTTTTCGACCATATATGCATGCATCATGTTATTTCAAACTCTTTATAATTTAACTATCATCGGAAAAAATGCCATAATCATTACAGGAGAGGGAAAAAACACATACTGGTTGTGCTCCAAATGATGAAATTATCTAGGTAATACCCAACAACCCATTGATTAGATAATCCTTAGATATTGTATAAGAAAGGTGTCAATGTATGATGGTTCTTGATTCCCCTGTTATTCTTCATTCATGAAAATTAATTAATTAAAACATACAAATTACTAATAGAGTGGTGAGAAATAGTATCGACTACATAGGGAAGTTTTAATTTGTCGATATGACCAATATAATAAAAAAACTTAAAAAACTAAAAAAAATAGAAAATTAAATGCATAGGGAAATAAATGTGGTTCAGGGAAGAAATTTAATAGAAAGATATAAACAATGGATGAATTTTGGGTCCCTGGGATGTTTTAATCTGAAAAAAATCAATTAACCTATTCTTCTCAAAATAAATAAATTATTCAATAACTAAGAAATTCTGTAGATTCAATGAACTATCACATCAATGAACGTATAATGTTTTTTGAACAATCATCATCCTTGATCTCTCAATCATAATAGTAGATGTAATTTGTTTTTTATGGGTAATTGATTTGTTAACCTTCTACTATTTTTTGTGCTTCATTCAAAAATACAAGTGTAATTATATTTACTACCATTACATATCTATTAATTATTAGTTTGAATTTATGTTCATAGTAATGAAAAATATGTCATCAGACAAAAAAATTCACGGAAAAAATGTGTTCAGAGAAGAAGAATGGATAAATAAATATCATATCATCTCTGTCCAATTATCATATGTGATTTAGAAAACCATTAAAATAGAAATAAAATAATATCAATAGAAATATTATGATGAAACAAAACTATTGAGATTTAAACATCCAACAAGATCTAACTCCAGATTCAATTCACACTCCCATGTCAATTGATTTTCCAAATATCTTTATGTCATAGTGTAAATGAATTTAGAATACTCATCATCTATCCTCAATTGATTTTATATTTTTTTGTAAAGAATTAATAACTACCTCTCTCATGAATGATAAATCAACATCACGACTTATAAATTATTACATTCTCCTCCACCTCAAGGGTCATTCAATGTACATCCTCATCCTACGTGGTTTGATCAAATTCTACATCAAACATTAATTAAACATCATTCCCTTTAATTACCATATCATAATCCATTAGATAAATTATTATGATCTCTAAAAGGTTCATGTGAATCTCTTAGCCTATGCCTAGTGCTCAAGTATACGACATGTTCCATTATTATCTTATTTTATCTACCCCAACTCATAACTCTAAAAAAAATTAACTCAGTGTGTAATAAACAAACCATCACAATAATGAATAAAAAAAATGTTACAATTTTTATTATAAAAATAAATATATAAATATATTTATGTTAAATAATTGTTATTATTAAATTATAAATAATATATAATTTTTTTATATTTTTTTAATTTTCTATGTGTCATCCACTTTACTATTGTAAATCATTGTTTCTAGGGGATGTTGGTGTATAGAGGCTCGACAAGTCTATTTTCCATGAATTCTTAGGTGGTGAGGATTATAATGGTCTATTTCTTCATCTGTCTTGGAATCATGAGTCCCCCTATATGAATGAAGACATAATGGTTCTTCATATGTGACACAGATAGTGAGGTCAAAAGAATACTATTTTTAATATTATTCATTATTTTATAACACTTTAAAAAATTAATGAAAGTCTCATAATGTTATCTTATAATCATAAGGAAAAAAATTTAATTTATGAATATATTTTACTAAATAAATTATCTTTTAAATCATTACATTAATTATATAATTTTAATTAAATTTTAATGGCTTATAAAAATACCAACACATAACTTTACGTTTCTAAACACTTTTATTTAATTCTTCCTTTATATAAATATATCATGATAATAGATATAATATACATAGATTTTATTTATACTCTCATAGGTGATGTTACTATTCTGTAGGCCAAATTACTTTTCATATTGGTTATGTTACTATTACATCATTATAAATTCTTTAATTTCTATAATTACAACTAATTTCATTATACATTTATAAATAATTTTAATATTTTATTCCATAAAAAATATTATTTTATAAGTACATGGGTAGTTAATTCTTATTCTATCATGGATAAAGCATAGAACATTGTGGAATTATAGAATATATATAAAAACATATTGGATAAGAAAGAAATATTTTTTTATATAATTTATTTATGTAAATTATGGTTATTAACATATTTTAAGAGAATATATGATGTGGTTATTAACATGATTAGAATGTGACAAGAAAAAGATACTTTTTGTTATATTGGGGAATTTATGTTAAAATGATTTTTTAACATCATCTCAAATGTTTTGGACATTCATATTTTTGAAGGGTTATAAGGCAAAACATTCCTGAATAGATTAATTAAAATTTTAGAAGATGTATTTATGCATAGATATTGTTCGAAAAACCATGGTTAAAAGGTTATTTTGTGTTTCAAATTATATCAAGTATGTCCGTCTTATTTATTTTTTATATTATATTATCATGGATATAGAAATGGACGTAATGTATTTTGGGTCACAAACAATCATGTTCGGAAAGAATATAGGTCTTCAAACCATGACCTAATGAGGATAATGGTTTCAGGCCAACTACATTCCAACATGAAGTCCAAATTAATTTTTAATATCTTAATTTAATAATTATTATTGATGATCATATAGAGATACTTTTTATGTATATAGATTAATTTATCAACCATATTTATTTTAATAATAGTTAGAGAAAAATAGTTATATTTTTTTATAAATTAGTGGGCCTTAAGATCTATTAAAATTTAATTTTATTACATTAGGAATCAGTGTAAATTTCTGGACATCAATTTGTTGGAAGAAATTGATGAAGTAGAAATATATAAATTCACAAATAAATAATAGATATTTGTTTATATAAATACATCATGTAATAATATTTATTTATATTCATGTACAATTAAAGTATTACTAAACCTTTTGATAATGATTGAAAGAAAACATGTTTTCTGGGTACCCTAATAGTATTGAACCGATTTCCTTATAAAACATCCCAAATTTATGACTTTGAGGCCCTTGAAATTTCTTTGATAATTAAATCTTTTTTAATTTATGAACTCATTCACTCTCTATAAATATTTATGATTTTACTCCTTGTCCAATCTTTACTCCCAACCGATGTTCTCTAATGAGGAAACCGAGTTATATGTTTATTTTGAAAACTGGTATGCTTCAAAATATCCATTTTAAGGGACATTTAAGTATCCATTTTTGTGATGTGGGTTTATATGAATGAAACATTATATAATAATACCTTTTATAATCCATAAAAATTTCAATGAAAAATTAAATTTATGGAGTGAATAATATTACACACAAATATTTTATTTAATTATTTTTTTGAAATAATATATCATATCATATATTTTACATTTCACGCAATACTAATGATAATTTATATTAAATGAATAAATTTTGATTTCATTATACATAACACCAATTTAATCATGCACTACACACAACAAAAAATGTATCCTTCTCTAAAAAAACCTTGAGGATAGATTTTGTTACATGAAACAATTACTTGCATCAATGGATTCTTTATCACGCAATAAAAAGTTTAATCGAACAATAATATATCATTAAATTGTGATTAAATAATATGATAAGGAATAACCTATTAGTTAAATTATTTGTTTGAATATTATAATGTAATTTATTAAAATATATGGTTTACAATAATGTAATATTAATTCATATTTTACCATTTAATTAGCAATGAATATAATAACTGATTAAATATAATGGAAAATATTAATATTTTTGTTGTCTCAAAGCTGGTTTACACTAAAAAAACTAAATTATTTAAATATAGTTTATTATATTAATCTAAAATAAATATTATACAAACCAAAAAAAATTTATATTCATAAAATATATTTTATATACATATATTAATAACAGAGCCAATTTTATGATTAAAACACAATTATTTTATCAAGGCATTTTTACAAACATTTAATAGAAAAACAAATTTACATCAATATTTTGAAAATTATATATATATAATATGTCAAACTAAACATTATATTTTAAATAATAAAATAATTATTAGTTAATTGTAAATATCTTGTATTTTTCTGTAATGTTTTACTTCTGATTGCGTTGAAAAAAATAATGAATTTTATTTCAAAAATGATTTATTATCTAATTTTTTATATGATAAAATTATATTTTATTATGGATTAAAAAGATTAATTAGATCTGTTTTTATAAAATAATCCAATTTATTACATTTTAACAAATATCACATTGAAATTGGATATAAAAAAATAGAAAATGTTTTTCCATTTTTAACTTAAAAACCTGCAATGTCATCCCATCAACGTAATAAATTTTAAAATAATTTCTACCAGAAGTATGATTATAATTCGTAAAAATGGATTCCATATTTTTATTTATAATTATTTATATTTAATATTAATATTAATTATGTATTGTAAAAAAATTATTAGGGAATGAAATTAAAATTAATAACATCAATTAATGTAAATTGAAATTTAACTAAGGGCTAATATTTTAATTTAGAACCAAAAATGATCTAGAAACCTATCTAAGATCCATTGGATGGAAATATTTCAACCCTATACTTCCTTAAATCTAATTAATTCAATTATTGGACAGAATTTACATGTGAAAAAGTGTAATGGAATTCCAATGTCAAAATATTATAGGAGTGTCACTCCTATATCACTATAAAAGGGTTTCAATCATACACTTCTTTAAACAACTCAAAACAATTAGGTTCAGAAAATTTATACCAAAATATTATTAAAAACCCCTTCCTAACTCTTTGAATCCTATATTTTGGGAGAAATTATCTAACAGAATCTCTTTGGTGTAAACCAAAATGATTTACCTCATTATGAGGTAATACCCTCCCTCAAACTCCATTCATTTAGTTTCAATATCCACTAACTCTTCAATTATTATTACATGATTATATAAAAAAAATATACAATATAATATGAATTTTTATGATAATGTTTTAACTTACACTTCCACACACATCCATCTAATGGGTAACTAATATACAGTTTATGTATACAATGAACTGCTGCCTCACAAAATGATGATAGTCCATTTTTCATTCACTGCTTCTCATGGTTGAAATTATAGTGGGAAATATATATATATACATATGATATATAATATATTTAGTATGTATTATTCTTCTATAATACATTTTCAACACATATATTTTTACTTCTCATTTTTTGTAAATACAATAATTTCATTCGAGGAATTGTGGACTATTACTCCCCTCAAAGCGATATTACTCGTTCACAAACTATATAGAATTAATTAAGGATATATTTAATGAAATTAAATTATATATACAATATAATAATTCTACATAAATAAAAATATACATATATACATATATGTCATTTATATTATATCTTTCAATATTACAATAAAATAGAAACAAATCTTATGCATACATATGGCCTAGCATCTCTATGAATGGTGTAATCCATTTAATAATTATATATTATATAGATTTTCATAATAAAACTATAATTAATATACATTATATTTATACCATTATTGATATTCTTTAAATCATGATATTGGTATAAGGACCAAAGATAAAACAAATTAAGACAGACGAGAGAATTTTTTTTTATCCAAATGGAACCCTTAATATAAAATTATTAACAAATGCATAATATAGATTCATTATAAACCCATATTTGATATTGGATATAATAATATGGTTCTGTGATATATTTATAATAAATTTTTAATTTTTATATAGGAGGTTTCAATGAGAACAATGAGAAGCAAGAGACAAGGTAATTAGATTTCATCAGACTTTTTATTTCCATGAGATACAAGCTCTATTCGCCACCTATTCATTATTTGTTGAGTGTAAACTAGCCATTTATGTATTAAATTATTATTATACCTAAAATTATGGGCATCTACATATCAACTATATGATTTTTTTAAATGGTTCTTTTGTTTGTAAAGGTTCCAAATATGTAAAATATGTTTGAATTAATTTTTCTTCTTTGATACTCATGTTTTCTATGAACATAAATTCTTTTAGAAGTGAACATAATTATATTTTACATGTCATATCATGATTACATTTATTTTTATTATATTTTAATCTTAATTTAATTTACTATTATTAAATTGAGAGTGTGATCCCATGTTAATAAGTTAAAACAATTTATTAAAACAATTTCATCCCTTTTAAATATTATTTTTTATACTTTGATAAAATCTTATGATTCATATTTCAAGAAAAATCAGGAATTTTCCTGCCCTATTGTTATTGAAGATATAATCATGTATTGGCGGCATTTTTCTATTCATTGGTACACAAGATAGTTAATAATGTCTTTTTAATAAATCCCAACATTATCCTCTCTTCGGTCAGAAGTTTGTTTGTTGTAAAACCCATTTATAAGAATTTTATAGTAGTCTCATCCAGCCCTAAAAAACATTACATTATTTCCTTTTACTAATGTTTTAAAAGTAATATTCTATTAACTTTTAAAAATATAAATTTGTATAAAATTTTATCATGAAAAAGGAATATTCTTTTTACCTGGTTTGGCATGTGAGACTTTACCCACTATCAATTATTTGAATCATTCACATCATGCTTAAAAGAATAATTTTTAAGATTTTTTTTAAGATAGGATTATAAGAAATGGTTTTCAATTTTTCTTCAATGATTCATTATATTTTTTAAATGAAAATTGTGTTAATAATACTTTCATGGTTCTTTTATAAAATTTCAAGGAAAACATTTTTCTAATGATTTCTAGTCTTCTTTATAATTTTTCAATATACTTACATGGAAAATGGTTTTTAAGTGGTTATAAAGTTCCATTTATATTATTTCAATGAAAAATGATTCCAAAAGGTCCTCAAATTCTTTCTTTATAAGATGTCATGTTTATTTTCAAGAAAATGGAGTTAAAACAGTTTTTATGTTTTAAAGTGGCACATTCAATGAAGAAAGCGTGTTTTCCTCAATATATATTTATATAATATCATTCAAAATTGTTTCCCATATATGATGAATTTTTTTGGTTATAATCATGTATTTTTATAGAAAAATATTATTATTTCCAATCATATTCTTTCTCTGAATTATTTGATTCTTATAGCATGATGTTTAGAAAAACCGTTTCTCTTTCACAGATTATATGATTATAAAATCAAATTCTTTTCATGGATTTTAATTTTGATGAAATGATTATGAAAACTATACCATTTTCAAAAATTCATGATATTATTAGAATTTTATGATACCCATTTCATTTTATAGTAAATGATATGATTTTTAGTAATTTTATTGAAGATGTATGTATGATTTCATTATGATATTGGAGGGACCTATATTTCACTCCAATGCATTTAGAAAATAATTCTATCTCATGAGATAGATATGAATGGAATGTGAACTATATTTATTTCTATATTACATGTTTGGAACTAGGAGTGAACATAGTTTAGTATTAACAGACATAAATGAGGAGTGAACTAGGTTTTCTAATATATGGTTAGATTGTTGAGTGAACTCAGTTCAATAAAAAAAGGATGTAATATCGAGTGAACCTAGTTAAATAACAATATTTTCCATTAAGATGGAATTTTTTGTGATTCCTTGACTACTGTGGAAATCATATAACACAACTATATGCCAACCACAATTCCTTGTTTTATTGATATGTTATTAATGTATGGATTATGATCTTTATTTACTAATTATTCATGCCTTTTGAAATATAAAATTTATGAAAAAATTAATTTTTATAATCATTGATATGCGGGGGAAGATCATAAAATGATTTACTCACGTTCACATACGCTAATTATCATGTTTATATTCTCATGAAACCCTTATTCACCATTACATAACATCTGACCTCACACATTTTTTTTCTTTCCCTAGGATATGATGTTATATTACATAGATGATATTCCTGTGAGGGGTGGTAGTCTTGGAGAACCTAGTAGTAGATAATATATCATGATCATGTAACAATGATTACATTTCCATGCTTCCAAAGAAACATGAATAATATGTTCTTTGCACGTCTATTTGTTTAATATTTTAATTATTTCTAATGTGTGATGTAATGTATATGTTTGTCAATATGGGGTTTCTATAATTTTTGGGAAACTCATCAAAATTATATAATATGAATGATTAAAAACATACATGAAAACAGAACTCTGAGGAGATCTAAAATATTAAAAGGGGATTGGATTCATCAAAGTTAATCAAAATTTAAGATAGAGAATATTGGGTATTAGTACGATAGAAAACAATTATCATTAAACCATAAAACATAAACCATAGAATGGAAATAAATGAAAATGACATTAAACATCATATAACATAGGAATTATTCCAACATAGAAATGAGGCATATTAATAGAAATTTAGAGATATAGAATCATATGAATCTAATTTGAAAAAATAACACCATAACCATGTTTTGTGAAAAAATAAAAATATTTTTTTTGTATGAAAAATTTGAGAAAAACAACCATGCACACCCCATTTATTATATCATTAGATGTAAAATATTAACCAGTGCATTTGATAGAAATATTGGACCCTGCTGATAATCATCCATACAAATGTGTTCGACCTAAAAAAAATCATTCATATTATCACAAATTACCCATCAGAATAAAATTTATATCATAATATATTCACCCATTATCATGAAATAATGTTATTATATAATAATGTTTTCAGTAAATTAATTATGATATAAAAAAATTCATCAATACCAAAAAATTATTTCCATAGAGAAATCACAGGGTGATCAGAAATATTTCTACATTGGGTATACATAATTGTAATGAAAATATAAGTAAAATGAAAATATTTCTGAAAATATTTTTACATTTATATAAGAGATTAAATTGTATTTAACAATGAAAAATATTTTTCTTGAACGAAAAATATAAAACATTAAACAATTTAACCTAAAATGAATATTACTTATGGAACATTAATAATAAATAGTGTTCAAAATAATAAATGTGTAATGGTAGGTAAAAATATATGTATTAAAAATAACTCTATTATTATTTTAAAATACCTTTAATGATTCCTACAATGTTAAAATGAATAAAAAAACATATATAAAAGTGGTGATGAATAATGGGATATGTCATTCATTGAGGTGGTAGTACATAGAAATAAATGAGAGATATTTTCATTCCATGATTAAAAATAGAAATAGAAATATATATATATATAATGAATATATCGTCAACATAATAATGTTACATTATTTGTACAATACCGATGTAACTATGACAATTTTGATGAAATATTTTTAGAGGCTTTAGAAGAAGAAATATTAAAATATCTCAACTATTTCGATCACCTCTTACTCGAGTGATTATACTTTTAGTTATTCCAATCATATTATTAGGGGAGGTGTATGTTCAAACTAAGTAAATAAAGTAATTTTAATTGATTTTTAGAGATTTATTTTGGTAGAATATTGAGGTATAATTTAATACTGTTGTCCCTTATAAATGTATAGATTTTATCCATTTTTATTTGAAAATATCAATTATGTTCTCGAAAATACATTATTTTTAAGTTTCATGAATTTCATTATAAATGGTAAAGTGGAACATAAGTTGATAATGTTTGATAATATATTCCAAATACAATTGAATTCAAAAAATATGATATTTTCATATTTTTTAATAAATCAATTAAATATTTTTTAATATGAAATACCCTTTAATATAATATTTATTACTATTCAAAAAGTATGACCTTATAAACATCATGTTAACTATGGTTTTAGAATATAAATACATTTTTCACCACATATTCTTTATAAGTGACTATTAAATTATTTTTCTTGATAATTCATCCATAAATTCCCACTATTAATATTTTTAAAACTATTAAATTTACTTTTATACCACTTGCGCAAGGGTTGTGTTGATAGTACATAATCATTTAAAAAATATTATATCAATTAAAAATAAAAATGAATTAATATTATTAATATTATTTATTTTTCATAAATTTTATCATATATATTCTTTTGTGGAGTATTTTAATCTTTATACATATCATGATAACTTAAAATTTGAAATACAGAGACATTTTGTAAATAAACATAACATAAAACATATAAAGTATTATTCATGGCAATGTTAAAATAAATATCCATATTTTGGAATATAATTTTATTTCTAATAAAATAAATTAAATTTATAAAAATTAGATACTTTTATAATGGATTTTGAGACTTATCCTTAAGAATTAACGATTTTTGAACACATTTAGTCTTTATGAAAGAAAAAAACATTTACTATGGTAAATTATTTATGTGTCTAACAATGAAGTTAACCATATTACTAATACATAATATTATAATAATTATATGAAAAAAATATAAATTAGTTCAATCAATAAAAGTGATGAAAATACCTTCACTATAAATATGAATTATATAATTAAAACTACATTTTTATAATTCACTAAAAATTAAACTTCTCAAAAAAAATTCATAAAACATATCTGAAAGTTAATTTTAATATGATTAATCTTATGTCATAGCCTGTTTAATCATATTCATACTCTAATGGTGATAAAATATTATTATAAAAAAAATTATTAAAACCATTTCCAATTAAACTATTATTATGTATAAAATGAATCTATGTTATTTAAAAAAATTGAAATTTATCTCATGAATAATTTCATGTAATATAATAATAATTTCAACTTGGAAACCCAATTGGGACCACCATATAAGTAATTAGGGTAGGATAAGTAGTGGAAGTGATAAGATGATTTATATTAGCTTTCATGGATCTTGTAGCGGTTTCCATGCGCTTGAATATCTATCGGATACAATTTCACTCATGTTGTACTTATTGATGTTCACTATGAGATTAGTCTACGGAATACCCTAGAAAATATGACACTTTTCATAATTTAGACAAATGATATTTATAAGTAAGACTCATATTTTAAAACTCTAATTAGTATCTATTCTTTATAAATTTTATAATTCATTTATCCCTATTTATACATACCAAATCAATAAATATTTTATAATGGAAAATTTTAATATTTTAATTTTAAAAAGAATGTAAAGGATCAATTTATTTTGGTATTCTGTATGAAATAATATATTTAACATAATCATTATCAGTAGAGAAAATAATCCATTGGATATTTGGTCATTATAATGACGTGTTTTTCATAATTCGTCCAAACACATATTTAATGGCTTTAATTTATGATTCACCTTTTGAATAATTATTAAAATATCTAGGAACCACTGGAAATAAAATAGTTATTCTCTTAATATTATTCATTTTATACATATTCGATGTTTATATATCTTCAACTAAGATTTTTAGTTCATCGATTTTTGATCTTATCCCATGATTTCATATTTATGTTTTTTAGAGATTCATCATACCAGCATAATCATCTTATGGTTATTTTTAAGAATCATCCACATGATGCATATTAGGAGTTTCATTTATCATATAATTATGGTATCTATTACTGCCATTTATTTCCAACATTGGTAGGACACTAGAAGAATATGTTGTTTTTCCATTAATCATATTCTAAAGGAATCCATATTATTTATATTATAATATTTAATTACACTGTAAAATGCTTACAAATAAATGTAAACTATAAATAATAAAGAAGATATTTAAATTTTAAAAATATATGGTAAATTGGAAAACATAATTATAATAAAATATTTTTACAAATATTTTTTTAAAAATGTTAAAAATGATCAGGTGAACTGTTAGTACCCAGAACCTAGTAGCCCAGACCTAGTGTCTACCTTATTACCTAACTACTATATATAAATGATTTCATCTTGAGGGACTAAATCATTTATTATCCTTTATATAAATCATAAATACATGGGTCTTGGAATAGAATTTAAAATATTGAAAATAAAATAGTTATAATAAAAAATTTACATCCTTGTACTCATTCAATGATTTATTCATCATAAGAGAGATAATGGGAAAAAATAAAGTTAAGCATAGATTATAATTTAGGCTAATATTGAGAAACATATATCATGATTTAATACATCATAACCAACAAGGAAAAATCATAAAGGAATGCTAAAAATTTGAACACACATTCCATTTTATCTATAATATTACTATCATGATTAGTTAAGGCCTCAAAAATATGGAAAGGATAAAAAGTACAATGTTATGGATAATTTAAATGTAATAATTTTAGGGATATTAATTACTGAGTTTGTAATAATGTAAATTTGTAACAATATATATCTTTATATCAAACATCATGATATCTATACCATCAATACAATTCACAAGAAGGTTTTAAACTAAGGGTTAAAACCCATTTATTGATTTCTTACTAATTTTAATCATGAAAAAATCTACACATTAAGGGGTATATAATTACTAGACCCAAACATCACATCATGTCCAACACATTCCTCATAGATAAAATGATAAATTAAATTTGTAAACAATTTTCCCTATTGATAAATTATTTTATTGAATAAAGTATAAAGAATTTCAATATTTACACAGTATAATATACAATATTCAATGTAAAATCCAAATTTTTATATGATATATGATTAAAGTAATAAGAATATCACAAGGTATTTATTATTTTAGGGGAATGTTAATTATAAAAAATTAATCAATAAAGTGAATTTTAATTCTTTCCCAAGGCAAAATGATTGTAAATCATCCTGTAAAATAGTAAGGATGGAATCATTACAACATTTCCCTATTGTATTATATGTAAATTAATGTTTTTCTATCACTAATGAATAAAAATACCATAACTACATCTTTAAAACAATTCTTGATTTCAAAAATTCACTTTTAAAATAACATTAAAAGTCAATAAATATCCCCAATATTATGAAAATTATTTTAATTTAGATGATCCATAAAATTATATATTGGAATCTTAAAATAAATGTGTTTTGATGACAAAATAAAGGTATGATTAATCATGAGTAAATAAAAAAATAATTTATTTTTAATTTTGGTAATTGAAGTCGAAAGTCCATTTTTATGAAAATGAAAAAATATTCATTGTCAAAATAATTTATAAAAATGTAATTAGGGGTAAAAATAACATTCCAAAAGAATAGAAAAACATTTTAATAATTTTTTAAAAAATAAGGATTCGTATGAAAAGATATTTTCAACCGATGATGAAATGAGGTGGGATTTTATTAAAAATTATCCAATAGTTTATATAAAAAAGATTGAAAAATGAAAATACTACGTGAAAATATAATAGACAAATAAAGTAGAAGAAAATTGAAGGTTATTTTGAAAATGATCAAAAAAATTCTTCCAATCTATATTAAATTATAGTCACACCAAATTAAAATGACATTGAAACATAAATATCTTTCCAGTTTAGTAACATTTAAATTTAAAGACCCGTGAAAGGAATAATTAGAAATGAATCATTAGAAACAATTAATATAAATAGATTCAATATATAACTTATAAAAGTGGTTTTAGATACACCTCCTAAATGAATTTCGGTGTGAAACATGGAATGTTCCCCAAGGAATATAATTCAATAAAATACCCTTAAAACAATCATAACTATGATATAAGAATTAATCTAATGATCTATTATGTGTATCATATTCCAATACACAAAAATGCTTATGAAATAAAACATAATATAATCTATATTCATTAAAAACACATTTAAATAATTTAAATTTCAATGAATATTTAATTTGACCCAATAAAAATAAAATAAGTTAAGAAATTCTTTAACACTTTGTAATTTTCAAGCCAAATCCCCTATGTATAAAAATTTAAATTTTAACAATTAAATATTAACGAAATATGATGTATTTCTATTTTTACATCTAAATTTTGAATAATATAAAATATAAAAATAAATTTGGTTTAAAATAATAAAATATGCCTAATGAAAATAAATTGAGACAAAACCTCTTACCTCGTGAATTGTTTTATATGAATTTACATTAAAATATTAAATAAAAGATTTATAAATGTAAATAATTTATAATAAAATTATAACCATGTTTTCGATATCATATATGTAGTTAAATAATATAAATAATTATAATAATTATAATATTATTATATATAATTTTTAGATTTAGTTTGAAAATAGTTCTTTAAATATGGAACTGGTAATTTAATCACATCATAAAATTGAGATGGTAAAACATATATATTCATGAGTGGTGATATAATTCCAATAACAGGTGTAAGGGAAATTAACGACAATGTATATTAACTTTAAATAATTAACATTATCTCTGATTTATTATACATATTTATTATTTCAATCATGATTAATATACATGTGAGTTATTGATGGAAAACATAATACATTAGTTGATGAGGTGCTAGTTTGTCGTGAACACAAGAGATGTCTTTATTTCCCATTTAATGTAGTTGGATATCAATACATATTATTCCATAAATATTATAACATAACATTATATGACATAATTTTTTTTAATTTATAAGATGTGTTTGGAAAAATTTATATTGGAAAAATAATATTTAAAAAGAAAGAGCTTAGTGAAGACAATTACATTCTCATAAAAGAACAACTTTTATATAAATTTTTACAGAACAAAGGTGTTGTATTGTGGAAATAAAAAACATATAACATGTGAAAAATTATTCTGAGGGTTTATTTATTCATTAATTTAAAAAACCTATGGTTTTTTAGGTGTGGATTGCAGAGGAAAGGGGTGTCCCATTTATAAGGGATGGGGAGAGAGAATCTTTTAACTACCCAAAACTATTTAATGATGGGAATGTAATATTATGAAAAATGTAACCAAAATTGTGAAGAAATTTATAAGGGACATATAAGGAAATAGAAAACCTATACAATTAAAAATAATCATTTTTTAAATATGAATTTCCATTTACCTATTTTGTTTCATTGTCCCCTAGTAAATAAATTTTCATAATAACTATGGTGATTTTTTTAATATTTTATTATATACAATATGACCTAAAATAATTTTTAAATTAATATACACTATTAATTATTTTTATTCAAACAATTTATATCTTCTATAAAAATCAATTTATAGAAATTGGAAATTTTATTTTTAAATTTACACATGCAGGAATGTAAAAAAGGGTTTTCTGGATATAAAATTTTGAAGAAAATATATTTATTATAATAAGTATATTAAAAGATATAAACATTAAATTAATTAAAAATAATACTTAATGATATATAATATTTATTTTTATTTTAAATCTATTTCATTAAAGGTTATTTCAATATTTTAATGAGAATAAATAATATTTCCATTAAAACAGTTTTCAGAATGAAAAATTGTGTTTTAAACCATAAAAGTAACCATATACTAAAATCCTTTAATAATATTTCATAAATGTAATTAATATTACAAAATATACAAAATTATAGAGATTTATCCATTAAATAATATTAAAATGACATTTGGACACAAAAAAATACATAATTTATTAAAACAAAATTTCAGTTTTACAAAAAATAATTATTTTTCACTATTCAAAAAAATTTCAATGTTTTTTTAAAAAATAAATAAAATAAACATAAGTTAGATATGATATTATGATTTATGAAATTATATTTTTTTATAAAATAAAATGTCTGAATTGGTAGAAAATTATTAATAACAATTTCTCAAAAATGGAAATGAAAAAAATTGGGGGAAAACTTATATCTTTGTAGAATTAGATATATTTATTGAAAGTTTAGTACTTATTTATTAATAATTAATCGATAAATTAAATTGGTTAGGACCATTATATATATATGAAAAATAATTTAATCATTTTCATACCTAAAAAATTATCAATTGGATTACTATGTCCATATTTGAATAATATATTTCTCGTGTCATTCATGCTCGTGGTCGTTTTTTGTAAAGGTAATCGAACACAATGATCTTATTTTATAATTTCATGGTATATTTAACTATAAGATATTAAAGGCATTAAATATATTTAAAATATATATACTATAATATACTAGGGTGTTATATTTTTTACACCTTTAATAAAATTCATCCCCCAAATTTGAACTTGCACTCAGAAATCAGTGGTTTGATATTACAACATTCCATTGATGAAAAACTACATTTTAAAAATGGTTAATAAAAATTTCACATAAATGTGGGAAAGAATATTATGAATTTATTCATTTATGAAAATTTAGTATGTTTATGTGTATAATAAAATTGTGTGGAGGTGAAAAATCTGCACATAATATAAGAATATGTAATTATGGAGAGTGATAGAAAACATTTATCACAGGACAGAAAATGATCAATAGAAATTTAATGATGAAAAAAACATAAATATATAACCAGTTAAAAATACAATTCATTTATCGTATATTAGGGGTGCATGGTAAATTTTTTATTTTTAATCTTCTTTCACATATTTGGTGGATTTATTCAATATCATGACATAGAACATTAAAAAATATACTTACATGGTATCTTTTTTATATCTTATGAATAATTTCATTGTTTTTTTATGATTTAATCGATTTAGATTATATTTTTTACTCAATGAAATGAACATCCAAGATGAATTATTTCCAGAATTAGTAAATTTTACTTGTAAAGGATTACAAACTATACAAAATGAAATCAATCTATTAATCTAGTAATTATTTAAATAAAATTGATTAAATAGGGTTAAAAAATATTGTTAATTGTAATAAATTAATATAAAGAACATAAATAGTATCACACAAAATTTATCATATTCATTACATAAGTATATATTATTCAAATCATTTAGTATAAGAAATTATATTATCCAAAAAATCATATAGGCTAGTGGTAAGAGATACACACTTTTATCCATTTGTTGTCAGTTTGAGCCACATAGCCTTTCTAATTACAATATATTGTCACTATGAATTATGGTTGTGCTTTTATCAAAACTGTTGTAATATAATTCCAAAAATGTTAACAAGTTGGGATAACCTAGAATTATCATAACATCAAGGATATGTTAAAAATTAATAATTTCTGATACATCTAATCATATTTCTACAAAATATTAATTCTTTATCCTCTAAATAACAATGTCATATTAAAAACAAATATGTTTTCTTTTTTGTAAATTTCTCCAATAATTTCCTCAATCATGATAAAACATAAAATACTATAAAGTGACAATAAGAAAGTTTCACCCTTGAAATCACTAAATGGATTATTCATTATATATGGGGAAGGGAAACCAAATAATAGTGAGCTAAATGCTCAGTAAGAGTTATATAAATAAGAATCTATCGTGGAATAATAAAAAACAATAAGGCATAATAAATATTCCATTGTCAATATCTAAAAAATTATTCAATCTAATTAATTACATGACTAACATGATTATATTTTGAATAATCACTATAGACAGGTAAATAACTGAAAACATATTTTATTTATTTAATAACATCCTCAAAATATGAATCTAGAGATTATATCAATACAATAATTTCATTTATAGTAATAACTAACGTCATAATGATAGAAATTATTAATATATTATCTCATGATCTCATGTATCATGATATAATTACCATCAAGATCTTTCAAAAGATTTTTTAAAACTATATGTAAAACCCCATGTAATTATAGATTACTATTTCTCCTCATGATACTATTAAGGCATCAAGGGGATATATAATTCTTCCCCACACATAACTTTAAATCTAATGCATTCCATATATTTCGAATGAAGGATTAAATTCCAGAATAATATGCCTTATGAAAGAAAATATGTAATGAATAAAGAATAAAAATATATATATATATATATTAAACTATATAAATTTCATTATAAAACACAACATGTATAAATGGTAAAAGACTTTCATAATAATAATATCCATTATAAATAATTTTTCTATTTAATGTAAATTTAATGTTCCCTTATCATAAGAAAGTGAATATTTCAAGGGAATTATAATGATTATAAACATTAATCAATAAAGAGGATGTCATTGAATTCCTTAGTCAAACTGATAATAAACCATCTAGAGAAAGTATAATTATGTTATCATTATGAAAAATCCCTAGTGGAATATATTTAAATTAATTGATTATTATCTTTGATGAATAAAAATAACATAAAAAGATCTATAAGAACATTCATAATTAAAATATAATTTTCATTTCCAAAATGATATTTAAATACAAAAACTTTATTTTAATATTTGGAAAACTTTTTTATTAAAAACTTCCTCGGTTATTTTTAATGCATGATTCAAATGAATTAGTAATCAATATGATAGAATTGTTTTTCTTATATCGTGTATAGTGGAAATAATGATTCAACTCACATTTATTGAAAGAAAAGAAAATATTACATATTTTGAAATATTACATGAATATTAATTTCAAATTTGTTCTGTAAAATTATATCTATTTGTAAATATAACTTCAAAATCTATTTAAAACATTTTTAGAAAACATTTCTAGAAATTATGTATTTTGATGAAAAATGAATTTCGATAGAGGAGAGAAATTTAGATGATTTTTTAAAATCATTATATCATTAATATTAATTCCAAAGAGTTAAAAATAGTAATATTAAGTGAAAATATAAATATTTAATAGATTATAATAAAATATAACTTTTCTTATAGAATCTTTAATTAATTTCCTTTATTGTAAAGTCTTGTATAAATAATCTAGATTAAAACATGATGAATACTTAAATATTGTATGACATTCATAACATTTTAATTATATGAACCATTAATGGAATAACAATAAAAAATTTATATTCATAAATATAAATATATTCATGATATAAAAATTCAACAAATTAGTCGATATATCTAATAAAATAATATTTCGGTATAACATGACATTTACCCCATAGAAGACAATTTGAGTTGAAATACGCATTAAAAAACAAATAAATTTAATTAAAAATATATCAATGAATCAATTAAGTTAATTAATACTAAATATAGATAAAAATAGTGTAAATTAATCATAAATTAAACAAAAATTATTAGAAACATAATGTTAGACAATCAAAGGCAGGTAATAAGTATTATAACCCATTAAATATAAATTGTTTTATGAAATTCGTCACAACATGATAATTTTCCATTCAAATATACTTGTATGAAATAATTAAGATTAAAATATAAAATACAACAAATTATGATGTATTAATGATATAATATATAATAGAGGAATAATATATACCATATAAATAGATAATGTTCATAAAATTACAATTTACCTCAATGAATCAAAACTGAGAATAAATACCTTACCTCATGCTTCCATTTGGTTGAAAAAACATTTACATCATGTATAATTCATTTAATATTTTTATAAAGATATTCCAAAACTATAATCATGTTTATAATATCATATATATTTTCCTAATAACTTCCCCCACCCCATTATTTACAATATTTTATTATTTATATTGTTTTAGTTGTTAATTGGATTTTTATGTCTGCATGATTATTCCTGAAATTTCTGGTTGATATGTATAAAAAATATTTACCACATTTAAAGAATTATATTAGTTTTATAAATATAATATCTAATTATTGGATTCCATTTTAATAACATACATGGATGTTGGACAAGGAAAATGTATTCCATCTCTTCATGGAGATGGTATGACATATATATGCACTTTTGATGATATCATTGCCTAAATGGATGAAATTGTAATGAATCTAATGGTATATTAATGTTCAATAAATAATATAATGTCACTTTTATAATAATTTTTTTATCTCCATCATTAATAAAATCCAAGTGAGTCAGTGATGGGAAAAAATTTACATCTGTTCATGAGGTGGTAGTAATCATTATACATTCGTGATGGATTTGTTTAACATTTGATGGAGGAAGATCCAAATAAATTATATACCATAAACATAATACATTCTTATTATATGGTAGATATAGTTTTTATTTTATTTTTGGTTTTACGATAAAATTAAATTAGAATAGGAAGAATTAAAAATAAATAGCTTAGTAAAGAAAATTAACTTTTATTAGAAGAAACTCCATTGGAACTCTAAATAAAGACCATATGGTTGGTATTTTGGGTAGAATATTACCTTTATAATTATGATATTGTTATTATGGAGATATTTGGATTGGTCATGGATGAACCAATGGGTTTTTTATGTTTGAAAATAATAGGAGAGTGGGATACCTTTTATAAGGTTGGGGGAGTAGAATTCTTATAAATATTGTAATATATTAAGTAATGGAATGTAAATTTCAATAAAAGTAATGAAAAAAATTGATAAATAAATAAGTGGAGGAAATATAAATATCTTAAAACTCTATATAAATTAATAAAAAAATGTTTTTGACAAGTTATTCCATTTAAATATTTGATTTAACCATCAGTAAATCATTTTATCATTAAATGTTGTAAAAGGATTTTAATGTTTTTACTATTCATTAGGAAAAAAAATATTTACCATATTATATAATTTTAATTATACTTATTAATAATATTGAATCATTTTTATTAAATTCAATTCATAAATGTGATATAATTTAATTTTAAATTAAACACACTAACCTGTTAATATAATAGGTTTTCAAGAAATATAATTTTCAAGAAAAAGAAGATATTATAAAAAATATAAGAATTTAATATTAATTAAATATATTTAAAATAATATTTATAGATAATAATATAAATAGAATAATATATATTTAAATTTATAGAATTTTATAGATATGTTCTTATAATGTATACTTTTATCAATGGAAAACTAAGAACTAATAAAGGGAACTGTTTATCAATGCTAAAAAGCATTGATAAAAGCATCCCTTTATCATTTATTTTCTTAGAAATGATAAAGTGTTGAAAATATGATCACAGTTTTTATAAAAAATAATGTGTTCATTTATCAATGCTTTATTTTTATCATTTATAAATTGTATCCATTATTATTTCATTTCCTAGTGCTATGTAAGGTTGTAATGACGTGTGTCTGTCCAACATCAAAATTTCAGACATTTATCCACAAGATTTTATATGATTTTGAAAAATCCCAACACTAGAATCTTATTTCTTATATGGGATCACACATACAATCTTAACTTAATAGAAGAGAACGTGATTATATGTATGGGCCTATATGGGCCTTGGCTCATTCTATGCTCACTAGGGGATTTGGACCAACCTCATATTAATATGAATTCTTTATTGGGCTCCCTAAATGGATGTCCCTTCAGGTTGCGGGCCAGCTAACATAGAAAAATATAACTAAAATATTAATTTAGCTATAAAAATATACATTGATATATGTGAATATATGAAATATTTATATATATATTTGTTTGTTTTGACTGTTTTTAATTTTTTTTATAATATTCATTAAGTTTTTCATATTAAATATTTATTTATATTTATAAATTTTTGTAATTATATTATTATTAAGTGATAAATATATACATTGCTGTGTATAATTTTACATCCCCTGATCTTACACTCTCACACATAGACAAATCAGGTTGGTTAGCAGACCTCAAGCATTGATCACGATACGTGAGAGGAATATGACTAAAAGTGGTGGATTAGTTAATATATTTGGAAGTCTATACCCATTTGTGTAAAGTTATACTACATCAGAAATAAAATATTATAATAAATATTATAGTTATAAAAACAGTATAAACTGACCATCGTACAATTGTATGGTTAAGGACAAACCACGAAATTAAAATAACAAAAAATGTTATGTTATGCCAGAATGTATCTCAATGAAAATTTGAAATTTATAATAATAAAATAGCATGATTTAAAAAATATCTAAAATACCATTGCCTTCAACCCCATTTCAGTCCCACATCGATGGTCCAACCCATCCAGCACACAACAATCTACTACAATGTCTATTTCCCCTGTCCAAACCAACACCCATGTAATCATATCAGTTAACAAATGTTGTCCCTAAAAGGGGGCATGTAAGACAATGTCAGTGGACAACACCATATATAATAAAAAATAGTATGATAATATTTTCAAGAAATAATGAAATAAACAAGTATATTAATTGATCAATTAATATAACACAACAATCAACCTTCATTGATACCACCCTAGAATTTCTGTGAGCCTGCAATATAAAATTTCCATTCACAACTACCAGCCAATTGGAAAATCAAGTAATCTAAAATATACCTATAAACAATTTTTTCAAATTTCAGTAAAATACCTATATATAAGCATTTTAGTATCACTATAAATCCGTTTATATAAGAATTAATTCGTTGTGGAAATAACTTTTTATAAGTATTTCAACATAAGGGAAATACCTTCATATATGTATTTCATCATCTATGAAAATCCATATATATTAACACTTATTCATTAATCATGACACAAGTAATAAGGAAAGTATGAAAGATCATAATATTACACTCCAAAATTTTTAATTAAACAAATTAACATTTATTTTTCAATTACCCTTAAATTATTCAAATTATATTGAGAAGTTTCCATGCCAATTTTCACACTAAATTTAAATAATGTAATCAATTGTCATATAATGACATAATAATACCTTTTTTGGGGTGACTATGTTGAAATAAATCAGTTGGGATTTCATATCAAAAAAATAGTCATTAACATATTTACCAATTCATTATTGTTTAGCGATAGGATAACATTATATGTACCCACACTCCTGGTCACAACCCTGTTGTATCCAATGAAATCAATGGTGTAATTCCACACATTATTTTTTATCCACATTATTATATTAATTAAATTTCATGGCATATAACTGTAATTGAACATTCATTCACATACTTAAAAAATATAATCTTACAATATAGGTTGGTTGAATACCACCTTCCTTTAATCGTTGAATGAATAAACTCTTTCTAATAAGAAACACTAAAATGAATTAAGGTGATGGTAATCATTGGGAACCTATATCAGAAAAACATCCAGAATCATCAATAGATTCCATATCAATCAGAAAATTACACCAAAATAATAGTGTACAAGATGAAATGATGGAAAAAATAATCAAAAACAACTAAATCATGATTGGACTCTTGATTGAGATATCTGGAAGGTAAGGAAATGATCTGAAATCAAATATATTTTACCAAGGATCAATGACTGAGTATCTTCTTGCATAGGAGGATATGAAACATTCCCAAGGTTGAACTTATAACTATTGAGCCATAGAATTACACAACATGTAATCATTTCTCATTATGAAATACACAATTAAAGAGTAATTTCAAAAAATGTGTCACCCCAAGTTAAAATAAACCCGATTGAGTATTCAAATATGTGAACCATGTTTACAGTTCATAACTATTTCACATCATGAACTTGTTCACAATATTTTCGTGGATATATTTACACATCGTGTAATTGGTTCACAACATGTAAATTTCCATAAGATAGAATTATGCCCAGATTCTAAAGAAGATCCCGATTTTCCATGAACTAGTCTATTTATACATTGAAATTTAATATTTTTTTAGGAATATTTCATACATTGAAAAAAAATTTCAAACACACAATTAGTTTAGTTCTTTTCGAATAATAGAACACAACCTTCATATAAGGCCCCGAGCTTAAACCTTACTTAATATTGAATTAAATGAATAATTAACATTGAGGATCTTTTCAGGTTTAGATTTTAAGTGAATTAGGACATAACTATTACATCTCAAATGATTACAAAGTAGTCACTTCTACTAAATTTCCATAAAATAAAAACTCTTAAAAAGAAACATGTCTACTTCCATGTTTTAGATACCATGACTTTCCCTTGATCCCATCCTTGACCCTATTCCACATTAAGTCATGTGAATAACATTTCAAAAATACTTGGGGCGAGCATCAAAAGATCAGTAAGGGATACACAAAGAATGAAAACTGTTAGTTTATCAAAACAACAAGTATACCATCTATACTTTATCAAAGTAATACTTTTCACTTTTATGAAGTAGTAAAAACACTTCAATGAATAAAAGATCATTACTTACCCTTTTTTAACCCAATGATTATCATAAACCCATATAAAGATCACATAACATATAAAGGTAACTTGGGACATAAACATACTTAAATGGAATAACCATACGGTCGACTTACACACATATCACCTAAAAGAATAGCCATACGGTCAAATTCCATACCCAATGCATTGGTGGTTATAACATAACCACCCTTCCTGGTATTCACGGCACCACCCGTCATATGGTTCATCACGTAACCACCCGTCAAATGTCCAAGTACCATTATAAAATCATAAAACATAAAACAATTATAATGGAAAGAAAGCATTTCCACACATTGATCACAATATTTCACTTAAATATATTGACATAACAAATCCATTATAAAAACCATTTTCAATACCAAAATACATAAAAGATTATATGGTATTTATTTCATTTTAAAAAGCATTGCGGCTTGTTGAGGAAGCCAAAGACCAAATAATACTCACGGTGGCGGAAAAGGTCATTGTCACTGGGTACGTTAAAAGAATCATTACTTTTTGTCATTTTGTAAAAAAATTCATAGAAAAATATTCCTTTTGTATAAAATTAAATGTCAAAGGGGTTTATACACCATATAAAATAATGTTGTGTATAAAACGAAACATGCCTCAATGAAAAGAGATTAAGACGAAGTCCCTTAAAAGGATCATTTTTAAATAAAATAGATCTATTATGTGTATTCACTATAAGTACACATAAATAAAGTAAAAATACAATATAGGACATAATAATATCATGGCATAATATGAATGTAGGAGATTAACCCAAAGAACAAAAATTGGGTTAAGACGTTCCCTTACATCGGGTCCGACTTGACTCGATCGTTCTTTAACGTCCTGAATAATAAACTTGTGTTATTTTATACTTGCTTAAGAACATTTTTCAAGTTCATTTTTACTTTTATATCACTTATTACCATGTTATAAACATTATGTAATCATTTAAGTTAATAATGTTTATTTTGTCGATACTTGGTTCTTAAGTCGAAAGTGGACTTCTTACAATTACATGTTGTTCGTGTGGTCAAATATTCATTATATCCAGAATGATATTAATAATTTGGATATAATAGATATCATATATTTCCAGAATATACATGTATTTATAATATTACATAATCATTTAGAGGTAAGAAATGAAATGCACCGTTCATGGAGACGGTAAGCCGTACGTACGCATGAACGCTACTTTCATTTCTATGTCATATTAATGGAATTAAAACTTAATGAGAGATATGTATATTTTAATTCCAGATTTATATTAATCATTTAGATGTAACATACATCATATATATCCATTATTTATATCTACTTATAATAGTACATTACATTTGGGGATAAGAAATGAAATGCACCGTTCCTGGAGAATGTAAGTCGTACGTACGCATGAACGCTACTTTCATTTATATCTCATACATTAATGGAATGAAATAATAATGATATAAAGGTATTTTATAATTCCATTATAACATCATATATAATAAATTTAAATCCATCTTTTATATGTCCCACATAAGGCATTAACGAATCAAATCACTTTAAGGGGGCGGTAGTCCGCACTTCAAAAAATAAAGATATCGCGTATACCCATAATGGAAGCCATAAAGGTATTCCGTAAATGAAAAATACATAAGATTAAGAAAAACATAAACATATTATATATCATATATAAATATAGTGACATCTTAATGGCCACATTTGAAGGTGTTAAAATAATATTGAACAATCATCGTTTTGTGAGGCAGAAATTCGCCAACCACGAAAATAGTATGTTCTTTAACCATTAGACGTAGGTGTGTGTTAGTGTAGCTCGAATCCTTTTTATAAAAACATCCTAGTATTTTTAAGATACATTTTTTTTACAATATAAAGAAATAAAAAGAGTTTATAGGGTTGGAGAAGAAAAATAAAACAAAAGAACACAAGAGAAAACAGTACCTTTAAAACGGGTAACTCTTTTTTATTTGAGCTCAAAGGCTTCCTTGGAAAGACTTATACCCAATTTGATACTTCTAGGAATAAGAGATGGATGTGGAGAGACAAAATAGGAAGGGTTTGTCCAAGCCAAAGGCTTTAGAAGTGTGGGTATGGTGGTAGAGGTGGGGGCCTTTTATAAGTGTAGAGGAGGGGCACTCTTGGAAAGTAAAGAACTGTTACTTTATTTTAAAATGAGTTTCAGATTTAAAAGGTCCCACATTTATAAATTTGGAGGATAATGTGATAAGGGTTCTAAATCCACCCATCTAATAGGTTTTTGACAAGTTTAGGTCTTAGATTTTACATTATATTTTTATTTTATTTAAATCGTTAAATAACGAGGTAATCACGGCATCATCATGGTGTCATAAATAATTAAATTTATATAATGTCTAAAAATTATAAAAAAATATCATGATGTAGTAAATCCGTTTATCTTTATAATTAATTTTTATAGTAAAAAATCTGTCTTTTATAACCCCATTTCAATGTTGTTTTAGTAAAACAACTCATGTTTGTGAAATTTTAATTTTAACATTAAATAAAAAGTTATTAATGTCAATTTCCTACCAAAGTGGCTCCAAGGGGTCCCCAAGTTGACCCATGGATTTTCTCGGTCTTCCATGACACATCCAATAAGGGTAGGACATGTTTCAAGTTAATTTAATCTTATTAACACATTATTTTTACTTTAAACTACACTAATTACCTCTAATCACGATTAATAAACTTAAAAGTTACTATTCACCAAAAAAAATTATTTTAATCCCATTAAACCACATTTTACTTCTTAATGACAAAAATGTATGTCGAATTTTTGAAATTCAAAACTCAGAGGTGTTAAAATTTTATTTAAATGAAAAATCAGTTTTTTATGTACCACTTAGTGGTTTCACAATTCATCAAAAATTGAAGTTTTTCAGAAAAATACCAAAACTATACCCTAATATATATTTGATATTCTGAATTCAAAAATGATGTCAATTTTACAAAATTCATAACATATAAGTTACATTAATTAATTTAATAATTTATTCCCACTATCAGAGCAAATAGCGTGTTTTTATGAAACAATAAGTATCAAAAGATTGACAATAGTTTAAGTCCAATTTCAAAGTGAAATTAATTCCAACGACCACTATTGGATTAAATGTCAAAAATATATTCTAATTGAACTTTAAAAACAATTCAAAAGATAATCTAATAATGTAAATAAATTATATTAAAATGTGGTTTTGAATTAAAATACAACATTTTTCACAATTCATTAAACAATGATCTTTATCGGAAAAATACCAAAAATTTACAAAAAGTAAATTTTGATGTCCCGATTTTGAAGAAGAATTTTATTTGGACCAATAGAATGTATAAGAGTGACCAAAACTATATTTATAGACGGTTCACCATCAAAAGGTGATATGTCGACCTTTTGTGAATGTTAGAGTATATATGCCTAAAATTGAATTCTTTTTTTATTTTAAGCCTTTATCATTTATTGGATAAAATTAGAAACAAAAAAACATATATAATCATATTTTAGTTATTTCTATTCATTCCCGCCAATACATCGGCTACATGTTAACTACCATTTAAAATAATTTTGTTTTATTACTAGTGTGCAACATATGATTTCAAAAAAACTCTTTGTTGCGTATCAGGTATGCTATCGAACATAAAAACCCATTTAAAGTAAAATTAATATTCAATTCTAAAATATTAATAAATATTAAAATGTATTATTATTTATTTACCTAGGATGTTACATCCTTCCCCCCTTTTGGGAATTGCGTCCTCGCAATTTTATTCACTTATCAAAATAAGTGGGGGTATTTATCCCTCATAGAATTTTCAGATTCCCACATTGCCTCTTCATCCATATGGTTTTCCACAAAAACTTTACCTGGTGAATTACCTTATTTCGGAACACTTTCTCTCTTTGGTCAAGAATATGGACTGGTTTTTCTGCATAAGAGAGATTCTCTTCCAACTGAATGACCTCTGGGCTGAAAACATGAGATGAATCTGGCATAAATTCTCAACATCGAAACATGAAAAACATTATGTACCTAAGATAAACTAAGAGGTAAATCCACTCGTTAAACAACTGATCCAACTTTATCTAGAATTTCATATTGTCCAATGAACCTTGGACTCTGCTTTAATTTCTTAACAAATCACATCACACTTTTCCGTGGTGAAACATTGAGAAAAACATGATCACCAACCTCAAATGATTGATCATTTCTCCTGCTATCTGCATAACTCTTCTGCCTGCTCTAAGCTGTTCTCATGTGTTTCTGTATCAGCTGAACTTTTTCTGCCAACTCTTCTACCAATTCTGGTCCCATCAGCTTCCTTTCACCCACTTCATCCCAGAAATCTGGAGTTCGACACCGCTTCCCATATAATGTGTCCAATGGTGCCATCTGTATACTAGAATGAAAACAATTATTATAAGAAAATTAAACCAAAGAAAGATATTGGTCCCAACTTTCCTGATGATCAATCAATCAAGCACGTAGCATATCTTCCAAAGTCTGAATTGTTCATTCTGACTGCCCATCTAATTGAGGATGAAAAGCTATAATAAAATTTAATTCAGTACCCAACAACTTCTGAAGGCCTTTCCAAAAGATAGAAGTAAACATAGGATCACGATCAGATACAATGGAGAGGGGAACTCAATGAAACCTGACTATCTCTTTAATATACAATGGATCAAGTAGATCTAGAGACAAAGTATCTCAAATTGGAAAGAAATGAGAAGATTTAGTCAATCGATCAACAATAAACCATATTTTATTATAACCAAAAGATGTCCTCGGTAATCCCACAACAATGACCATGGATATATTTTCCCATTTCCACTCTGGCATTGGTAATGGATGAAGCATCTCTTTCGGTAACTGTCACTCTACTTTAACCTGCTGACAAGTCAAACACTTCACAATAAAACCAGCAATATCTTTTTTCATTCCATCCCACCAGTAATACTCCCTCATATCTCTGTACATCTTAGTACTGCCAGGATGAACTAAAAACGGGGAACTATGTGCCCCACATAACTACTCATTATTCATGTGTGAATTACAAGGAACACATAATCTCTTCCCAAAAATCAAAAAACAATCATTATTAATGTTGAATTCAGGAAACTTACCCTTATGAACCATCTCTACCTTTTTCTACAACTCACTGTCTTGCTTTTGTGCTTTCTTGATTCTATCTGATATAGAAGATTTCACTGATACCTGATACAAAATAGAAGAACTTCCTACACAAACAACTTCCATGACAATGTTCATCAAATCAAAAACCAAAGGATCTCTTTCCAAACGTATAATGGTTAATGAAGAATTACTTTTTCAACTCAAAGCATCGACCACTTTATTTTCTTTTCCCGGATGGTAATGAATTGTACAATCATAATCCTTGATTAATTCCATCCATGTCCTCTGTCTCATGTTCAATTTTTTCTAAGTGAATATATACTTTAAACTTTTGTTATCAATATATATTTCTCACTTTACTCCATACAAATGATGCCTCCATTTTTTTAGAGCAAAAAAAAACAGCAGCTAATTCCAAATCATGTGTAGGTTAATTTACCTCAGGAGTTTTCAATTGATGTGAAGAATATGAAATTACCTGATCATTCATCATAAGGACAGAGCCAAGTCCCTTCAACGAAGCATCACAGTAGATAACAAACACACCATTCCTAGAAGTATGTTCCAAAACTGGAGCATTCACCAATCTTATTTTCAATTCCTGAGTCAACGGAGCCATCACTGCAACATACTGTTTATTTCTGATTCTGACCATATCAGGATATTGATTTGAAAGGCCATTTCCCTCTGTTTTCCTTCCCAGAAAATCTAAATTGTTTCCTCTATGAAAAACCATTATTAACATAGAAATATCTTAGGAGAACCAATATGGTCATCTTTAAATGCTATAACATTTCAGTCATACCATAAATTAATTTATAATTTAACAATTTTCTAACTCCAAAAGTTGTCTAAACTGACCTCTGATACCAACTATAAGGCCCCCGCCTTAAACCTTACTTAATATTGAATTAAATGAATAATTCACATTGAGGAAATTTTCAGGTATAGAGTTTTAGTGAATTAGGAAATAACTATTACATCACAAAAGATTACAAAGTAGTCACTTCTAATAAATTTCCGTAAAATAAAAACTCTTAAAAATAAACATGTCTAGTTCTATGATTTAGATACCATGTCCTTCCCTTGATCCCATCGTTAACCCTATTCCACATTAGGTCATGTGAAAAACATTTCAAAAAAACTTGGGGTGAGCATAAAAAGATTAGTAAGGGATACTCAAAGAATAAAAAAAATTAGTTTATCAAAACAACAAGTATACCATGTCTACTTTATCAAAGTAATACTATTAACCTTTATGAAGTAGTAAAAACTCTTCAATGAATAAAAGATAATTACCTACCCTTTTGTAACCCAAATATTTCCATAAACCCATATAAATATCACATAACATATAAAGGTAAATTGGGACATAAACATACTAAAATGGAATAACCATACGGTCGACTTCCACACATATCACCTAATGGAATAGCCATACGACCGACTTCCATACCCAATGCATTGGAGGTTATAACGTAACCCCTCGTCCTGTTATTCAGGGCACCACCCATTATGTGGTTCATCACGTAACCACCCGTCAAATGTCCAAGTACCATTATAAAATCATAAGACATAAAACAAATATAATGTAAAGAAAACATTTCAACACTTTGATCACAATATATCAATTAAATATATTGACATAAAAAATCCATTATAAAAACCATTTTCAATACCAAAATAAATAAAAGAGTATATGGTATTTATTTCATTTTAAAGAACATTACAGATTGTTGAGGAAGCCAAAGACCAAATAATACTCGCGGTGGCGAAAAAGGTTGTTGTAACCACATACGTTAAAAGAAACATTCCTTTTTGTCATTTTGTAAAACGCTTCATAGAAAAAGATTCCTTTTGTATAAAATTAAAATTCAAAGGGGTTTATACACCATATAAAAGAAAGTTGTGTATAAAATGAAACATGCCTCAATGAAAAGAGATTGAGACGAAGTCCCTTACTAAGATAATTTTTAAATAAAATAGATCTATTATGTGTATTCACTATAAGTACACATAAAGAAAGTACAAATAAAAGATAGGACATAATAATATCATGACATAATTTGAATGTAGGAGATTAACCCAAAGAACGAAAAATGGGTTAAGAAGTTCCCTTACCTCGGGTCCGACTTGACTCGATCGTTCTTTAACATCCTGAATAATAAACTTGAGTGAATTTATTCTTTCTTAAGAACATTTTTCAAGTTCATCATTACTTTTATATCACTTATTACCATGTTATAAACATTATGTAATCATTTAAGTTAATAATTTTTGTTTTGTCGATACTTAGTTCTTAAGTCGAAAGTGGACTTCTTACAATTACATGTTGTTCGTGTGGTCAAATATTCATTATATCCAGAATGAGATTAATGACTTGGATATCATATATATCATATATATCCAGAATATAGATGTATTTATAATATTACATAATCATTTAGAGGTAAGAAATGAAGTGCACCGTTCATGGAGATGGTAAGCCGTACGTACGCATGAATGCTACATTCATTTCTATGTCATATTAATGGAATTAAAACTAAATGAGAGATATGTATATTTAATTCCAGAATTATATTAATCATTTATATTTAACATAAATCATATATATATATTATTTATATGTACTTATAATATTACATTACATTTGGGGATAAAAATGAAACGCACCGTTCATGGAGACGGTAAGCCGTACGTACGCATGAACGCAACTTTAATTTCTATATCATACCTTAAGGGAATGAAATAATAATAATATAAAGATATATTATAATTCCAGTATAACATCATATATAAGAACTTTAAATCCATCCTTTATACATCCCACATATGGCATTAATGAATCAAATAGCTTTGAGGGGGCGGTAGACCGCATTTCCTAAAATGAAGATATCGCGTATACCCATAATGGAAGCCATAAAGGTATGACATAAATGAAAAATAAAGAAGATTAAGGAAAACATAAACATATTATATATCATATATAAATATAGTGACATCTTAATGGCCACCTTTTAAGGTGTTAAAAGAATATTGAACAATCATCATTTCGTGAGGCAGAAATTTGCCATCCACGGAAAGAGTATGTTTTTTAACCATTAGACGTAGGAGTGTGTAAGTGTAGCTTGAATACATCTTATAACAACATCCTAGTATATTTACGTTACTGGTGTTGTTACAAAATAAATGAATAAAAAGAGGCTAGAGCGTTAGAGAAGAAAAATAAAACAAAGAACACTAGAGAAAACATTACCTTTTAAACGGGTAACTCTTTTTGATTTGAGCTCAAAGGATTTCGTGGGAAGACTTCTGCCCAAAGGGTGGCTTCTAGGAGTAAGATAGGGATTTGGAGAGAAATAATTGGCAGGGGTTGGCTGAGCCAAAGTCTTTGGATGTTTGGGTAAGGTGGTAGAGGTGGGGGCCTTTTATAAGAGGAGAGGAGGGGCACTCTTGGAAAGTAAAGAAATGTTACTTTATTTTAAAATGAGTTTCGGATTTAAAAGGTCCCAATTTTATACAATTCTAGTATAAGTTGATAAGGGTTATAAATCCACCCATCAAATAGGTTTTTGACAATTTTAGGTCTTAGATTTTACATTATATTTTCATTTTATTTAAATCGTTAAATAATGAGGTAATCGCTACATCATCATGGTGTCATAAATAATTTAATTTATATAATGTCTAAAAATTATAAAACAAATATCATGATGTAGGAAATCGTTTTAGCTTTCTAATGAATATTTATATTAAAAAATAGGACTTTTATAACCCCATTTCAAAATTGTTTTAGTAAAACAACTCATGTTTGTGACATTTTAATTTTAAAATTAAATAAAAAGTTATTAATGTCATTTTCCTACCAAAGTATCTTCATGGGGTCCCCAAGATGACCCATGGATTTTATTTGTCTTCCATGACACATCCAATAAGTTTAGGACATGTTTCATGTTCATTTCATATTATTAAAACATTATTTTTACCTTAAACTACACTAATTACCTCTAATCGCGATTAATAAACTTAAAAGTTACTATTCACCAAAAAAATTATTTTAATGACATTGAACCAAATTTTACTTCTAAATGACAACCATGTATGTCGGATTTTTGAAATTCAAAACACAGAGGTGGTAAAATTTCATTTAAACGAAAAATCATTTTTTAAGTATTACTTAGTGGTTTCACTATTCATCAAAAATTGAAGTTTTTCAGAAAAATACGAAAATTTCACCCTAATCTATATTTGATATTCCAAATTCAAAAATTATGTCCATTTTAAAAAATTCAAAACATATAAGTTACATTAATCAATTTAATAATTAATTCCCACTTCCAGAGAAAATAGCGTGTTTTTATGAAATAATAAGTATCAAAAGATTGACACTAGTTGAAGTCCGATTTCAAAATGAAATTAATTCCAACGACCACTATTGGATTAAATGGTAAAAATATATTCTAATTTCACTTTAAAACCAATTAAAAAGATAATATAATCATGTAAATAAATTATATTATAAAGAGTTTTTAAATTAAAATAAAACAGTTTTCACTATTCATTAAAAAATGATCTTTATCAGAAAAATACCAAAAATTTACACAAAGTAAATTTTGATGTCCTGATTATAAAGAAGAATTTTATTTTGTCCAATAGAATGTATAAGAGTTAACAAAACTATATTTATAGATGGTTCTCCATCAAAAGGTGATAAGTCGACCTTTTGTGAATGTTAGAGTATATATGCCAAAAATTGAATTCATTTCTTATTTTAAGCCTTTAACATTTATTGGATAAATGTAGAAACAAAAAAAACATATATAATAATATTTTAGTTATTTCTTTTCATTACCGCCAATACAATGGCTACGTGTTAACTACCATTTAAAATAATGTAGTTTTATTACTAGTGTGCAACGTAAGATTTCAAAGAAACTCTTTGTTGTGTATCGGGTACGCTAAAAAACATAGAAACCCCATTAAAGTAAAATTATTATTCAATTATATAATATTAATAAATATGAAAATGTATTATTCTTTATTTACATGGGATGTTACACTTCTATTCTCGTGAAAGATCATAATTGTTTCATAGAAATAACATCCCCATTAATAACCCTAACAATTTTTTTATAAACCTGTAATGAGAAAACATAAGAAAATAATGCTCTCATATTCTCAGTAATGGTAAAAAAGGAAGATAAGAATCATAACATAAACACAAGGGTTTAAAAATATGAACAATAAATTCTCAAAAGTTTCCCTGCTTATTAATGATCACAATGATGATTCCTTGAAAAAATCAAATAATTTTATAATATGTGAATCATAAAATAAAAAATTCGGACTAAATAATGGAATTTTGTTAACAAATACACATAGGAAATTCGTTCCAAATTAGTAAAGGATAATTTTCAAGACCAACAAAGAAGACAAATTAATTTACAGAACATAGTTCATTTCTTGTTCCATCCCGGTATTACTAAACAAATATTTTTCGAATTCCAATACTATATTACTGAATAATGATTAGTCCTTTTCAGGTAATCTATTACTAACCCTATATTACTCCTGTTCATGTCCTATATTATAGAACCCGGATTGCTTCTATTCCAGTCATATCAATCTAATGAGATATAAATCATCAATCAATAAATTAGAAGGATATATAGGCCCCACTAATCATATAATCCAAACCATACATATGAGTGCCACAAAAACATAAATCATTCATCATATTTGAACGCTTTTAATTAAATTGGTTTCCTAAACATCACTCAATCATTACATAACCCATGGAAATGAAATGGTTTTATTAAATATCATTACATCATTAACATAAACCAATAATATGAACAAGAGGTATATCATCATTTAAATATATACACATTAAATCACATATAACATCAATGTATTTAAAAGGATAATAAATTTGAGATATAACATTAATATAATTATTGTGGAAAATGTCAATTATTCACTGTAAATAGTTTATTTTTTTAAAATGCGACAAAATTATAAAGGGTAATTTTTTCATTAAAAATATACTTGTCATCTCGTATAATAATTTTCAAGGAATTAAGCATTATGATATCATAAAAATACATTCATTCTGTATAATTTAAGAAAAAATTGTTCCCATATTTTTTTTCGAAAAAATCTAAAAGTACCTACTTCGGAACGAGACAAAAATAATCCTTTCAAACCATATAGTAAATATTCAGAGATGCGTAAAAATGACATTATTAATTATAGTATAATAGTGAAAATATTTTGGAATCCATTTTTAAAAAACATGGATATGTAAGATAAATATATCCTAGTAAATACATACTTATAAACAATCTTAGATAATAATGACATTCTGAAATTAACCCTTACCTTAGGTATGATTTCATTCATACAAATTTGAAATAACATTATAATGGACTATATAATTTTATTAAATTATTCCAGAACTATATTATATTTTATGATATCATATAGGATTGTATTATTAGCATTTTGATAATAATATTTTATTATTACTCTTCTTTCATGTGTTAACTGCATCCTTTTATTATTTTTGTTTTTCATATAAGCCACAGTTCTTGAAGATAGAATATATTTTTGTAAGATAAGGAATTATATTAAGATAAAATATACAATATTATTCATTCTAAAAATTCTTATAATCATCCAAAAATGGTTATCAGGGATAATGAATCACATTGAATCATGGAGACAGTCGGTCGTACATACACATGAGCGATGTTATCATTCCCTATAATTGTTAAATGGTTTGAAAGTTGATGCTGTATATATTTTTAAAGAATAAATATCTTTTTAGAAAAATTATATATATTCATTAATCCAATAATTTCACCCATCCAATTATTTTGGTGATGAAAAATATATTACACAATGGCATGGAGGTGGTAGGTCGTACATACACACATGTGGTGATTTAATATTTTTATGGATATATAAAAGGTGGAATATAGTTGTTACATAGTCATAATATATTATTATCATATATTTTATATTTTATTTACTACATTATAAGGTTAAAAACACATGTAGATGATTTATATGGATAAATACTCTAAACAATGTCGGTAAAAAATGATTACCACTTCCTTAGAAAAATTCCTTCGGATCTCCTCTTATAGACAACAGGATTAGTCAATTTAGAAGATTAGTTCCCCAAGAAGTTTCTTAGTAATTTTAAAAGGTAAACTGATAGGGATTAGTTGGGATATAAGGACCAATATTTTGTGAGGAAGAGTGGTAGGATGTTCCATTTTACAATTTATGTGATGGGGTGATTTTGAATTAAAAAAAATATATATTTAAAAAACCCAATATCCTTCCAAATTTCCCCAAAACGACAATTATTTTAAATTGATATGACATAATGTTGAAATATCATCAACTAATATATTTTATACATCTTTTGTCATTCATTTAAAACTCATCATTTTGATTAACAGTTAGTTAACATGGTTTAATTCAAACTATGAAAAAATAACTATTAAATTACAAAAGTGTGTAAATTTTTTTTTATATTTATTAATTATAACATTAATGATAAATTTAGATCATTTTAGACCTTATCATAATTATTAGGTATTTTTAAAAATGATGAATGATTTTAAAATAATTTCATAAAAAATTATTTTAATAAAATATCAATAGTGTAAATATTGACGCTATTTTTTTATATTTATATATATAAATATAATAATTTTACCTAGAAAAAAATATATAATTATACCGCCAAAGGATCAATATTATTTAGAAAATTATTTTCATACATTGATTAACTCAATTAATTTTTTTAATATTCTTAATATTACTAATAAAAAAATTATTTCATCATTGTTGTTAAATCCATGTAGGTAATTATCTACTAACTATTTTTTTAAAATATACATGAATAAGATAAATTTATTATCTTTAAAATGACTATTTTTTCCCAAAAAACACTTTTGGGTAACTATATATTAAAATAGTATATTAATTAATTTCAGGTAGTGTGAACAAATTGACATCCTTCTAAATAATATTTTGTTATGGTTTAATTAATATGCATATTTATCAAAATGGTCATTAATTAGACCATTGTAAAACCATTTCCACGATATAAACATCCAAAAATATTTATCCATATTTTGGGACCTTAAATAGTTCTTCATATTTAAATTCAAATAATTTTATTTTTTCATGATTGTACAAGAACTACATTAGCATTATATAAGTGTTTATGACAATTAATTATTTCTTATTAATTAAACATAAGATTTCCTAATAAAGAAAATAATTTTATCTTTCAAGGACTACTTATAGAGGAATTTATCTTTAATTTAACTCTAAATTAAAAAATATTTAGTGTTTAAAATATGAGTACGATGTTCTTCACTTTTCATTATATAAAATATAATAAAATTCTTACGCTCATCCATTTGGATTAAACATGGTAAAAATTCACCCAATCATGTTTTTGGTAGAATCCCACTCATCTAATGAAAACATGACTAGCGTTTGAATAAGTAAAGGTTCTATTCATATTTCCCTAAAATAGAATAAGTGTATAAAAATCCACTTATTTTAAATATGGAATCCATTTTTTAAAATTAATTATACAGATGTTAAAATAATTATAATAAAATTAATCATGTTGATAGGTTCCGAAAACGAGTTATTAATGTTAAAACATTAAAAATATTGAAACATTTTTTTATGTCAATTCAATTTAAATTTAAGCTACATACATACATAATTTTAATTAATAAAAATTAGATTTAATTTTAATCTAAAACCATTCAATCAAATAATTTAAATCTATAAAAAAAATTGAGGAAAATTAAGTTTTCAACTGAAATGCATTAATTTTTTTACCATTCAACAAAACATGAAACTTATAATTTTTTAAAAACAAATATTTTTATATAATAATTGAAAATAATATATTTATTTTGTCATATTAAAACTATAAAAGTGTAAAATGTTTTAATTAAAATGGGATCACCATTATAAGGAGGTAAAATTACACTTTTGAAACGTATATCCACTAAATTCATAGAATTAGATTTATTATTCATTTATTCCTATATAATATATTGTATGATAATAAATAAATATTTTATTAAATATATAAAATATATATTTCATTATTATCAATTCCATGATTATACTTAATTTAATTAATATTGAAAAAAGGTCATTGGGAGCATAAAAATAAAAATATTGCCTTTATATTTAATTTTTATTTATTTTAATTTAAAGTTAATTGTTGAATAAAAAATTCACTTTATAACCAATATATTTTAAAATATTATTTAATAGTATTAATAATATCTAATTTAACATCTATGTTATTATCTTATTTAATTAATATTAAAATCGTTCTTCATTGAAACTCAATGTGGTATGAATCTTGAGCTAAGTGAATGTTTACTATAATGAAATATATTAATGATATTAAATGGTTTTATAAAAATTATTTTTCATAAAAATATAGGGTAGTTGCATTCTACTACCCTTAAAATGAATTTCTCCCATGAAAATAATCTAGGTTATCAAAAGTTTTATACTTTAATGTTTCTTTCCTAAAACTCACATGATGAAAATGAATAATAAAACTACTTTTAAAAAAATAATGTTAGAAACAAAATAGTTAACTGAAGTATCTCATTACTGGGATTCCCTATACTATAATATAGAAAAAATACGAAATCATGTTCCTATAAGGGAAATATAACTATCTAGTTCTGATGGAGAGAAATTAATAACATGGTTAGGATAGAGTTATCAATCTGAGAGACTTATATATATGATATTTTAGGAGGCCATATAATTCATTGGAAATGATGGTACTAGGATAACATCATTCAAATCAATATCATTTCTTTAGAGTTTACTATTTTTTCATGAGTTGAAATACTTACATGATTAAGGGCAATCTCATCCTTTATTTGATCCTTGATAAATTTCCATATCTTCTATTATTTCTTGAAAAGAAGTCAAAATTTTCAATACGTAATCATTAGAATATCAAGGGATATAGATAATCATAGGTTAACCTCAATAAATATAGTTAAACAAAGGATATGAAATCTCCCTAAAAAATTTTGGAAATATGATAATTAATCAATAAAAAATTAGACAATTTCATAAATGGTTATCGTTATGATCCTAAAATGATAAAAATCACAAATATTTTAAAGAATGTCACTATATTTCAAAATTTAACATGTCATTATTTTGAAAAACAACATGATATATCTCTTAATTTACAAACACCAGAAATTTGGAAACTATTATTATGTTTTCTTTTGATACATCTTAATAAAATAATTTATCCTACAACATTAGTGAAAATAAGAATGCTTTCTAAAATCAACTCCTTTCACGTACAAAAAATTCTATAAACTCAGTCGATATATCACTAACCACTTTTTCATCATATCATTCCCAAATTTTATAAAACTATCAAACATATATTTATTTAATTATTCCAACATTTTACAAATATTAATGGTTATCCATAATCATGTGTTTTCTAAAAATATCTCAATCATATTTCATGGTTACCAGTATTAGTCAGCACATACGCTATAATACTTGTGATAATACATAAACTGAATAATAACTATATATTTCAATATTCTATAATACCATAAAAGTTATTCTACAACCTTATTATGAAATCCCATTATATAAATATTCAATCATTCCACCACTTTTCTATTTTACTCTAAATCACCTATAGTTATCGCATGATATTTTACTTTTTCATTGGGCTTATAAGGTTTTTATTGATGATCATAATTAATAAACCTGGGATAAAATAATTAATTTGTAAAATTCCAATTTTCCGTTCACATGTACCATTGAAATTTTGGATCTTCATTCTTTGTAGAATTATCTATATTTGCAACATTAACTATTTTCCCCTACACTTATGAAGTCAACTGTCGGATGACATTCTCTAACACACTTGAAACATAATAGTACCGTTATGAAAATCCCCAAATTCTTCTTTCCACAAATTGATCATAATTAAACACACATCTTCTTTTCATCATGGATTTTTTATTTTCCCTTAAACCCCATCTTCAATTTCTTAAAAAAACCATGAGATTGTAATGTAACTACAACTTTTATTTCAATTTTGGATGCATAATCCAATGCCTCTTTATATATATTACTGCCTCTTATGGATAATGCCTTTTTAGGAATAGGATTTAATCCACTAATGAATCATTCAATATAATTTCATATTGGACGATAATTCTAAAATCCTACTATGTAAATTTTTGTAATATTTTCTTTATATGTACCAACAGATTCATCATCATTTTAAATAACCTCAAGTAAATCATTTTTCATCTTCATATAATGAATGAAAGGAAAATAAATGTTGGAAAATACGTTCTTTAACACATCTGATTCCATGGTTTCAATTTTATATAGATATTTTATATTATTTATTAGAGTCCACCACGGGTCCATTTAACCTTCTAAATTAAAAGAAGCCAAAATAACATTTCATGTTTTTAATATAAAGGAAGATAAATAAATTTACAATGGTACATATCTGTCGATCATTTTCAAGTGGATCATAATACCCACTGAAATATGGTGGACGTTACCTCATGAAGGACTCAATATAAATTTATTCCATTCACTTATCAATTATATGCCTTGAATTATTCATATCTAACAAAAGTACAAATATAATATTTTGAGTTCTATCTCCTATAAGATTTTGTTTATCTAAAGTAAATTCATTTCTTTTCCCATTTAATAAATCATTAACATGTTTCCTTCGGTTTCTATGCATTGTCTAAAAAATAGTAGTGAGCGAAATAAAATTCAAACTTACAAAATCACATAATCATGGGAATGTATATTCAATATATTAAATGTTGGGTTTAATCCTAGTGTATCCATGATTTTTACCAAAATTATAGGATGGTAACATCTACGTAGACATATTCTTTGGGACATCCCTAGAAATATCCTATGAAATATCCATAGGGATGTCACTAAGGATTTATCATACTGACTATAAATGGTTGACTAAATATTCTCTATAATACCAACAATAATGTCCTACGATTTTCATTCATATAAATTACATCATATTTTCCGAAATCATAAATATTTACACATAAAAATTCCCAATGACTGAATTAGTTTAGTGCCTTTGGAATATTGGAACATTAATCCGAATTTAATAAAATATCATCAATTTTTACAAAACATATATTTCCCTTTAATAACCCTACCTAAAACCATATTTTATAATAATGGTAAGAGAAAACATAATAAATGGGTGTTTTTAGAAGCTATTAGGGGTAAAGAAAGAAGAAATAAGTCATTACATAAACATATGGTTATAACAATAAGTACATAACATTTGAAAATTATTCATTGAATATCATAAAATAAATCATAGAAATTTATATTATGTGAATAATAAAATAAATACAATAGAAAAAAACATGGAATTGTGAGAAAAACATAATCATATGAAATCATTTCTATATTAGAAAAAGGTCATTTTCAAGAGCAACACATTGAAAAATGTCCTTTAATAAACCAAGTATATGCCTCCTTCAAGCCTTGTATCACTGAACCTTGATTATGCCCGTTCCAGTCCTATATTATAGATCCATGAATACTCCCTTTCCCGACAAGTATTACTGAACAAATATTATTATTTTTCCAACCATGTAATACAAATTTATGATTACTCCTGTTCTAGTCCTATAAATATATTGATATATAAAATCATTACCCAATGAATTTCAGGTGTATATATATACCCCTCTAGTCATGTAATGAAAATAATATATATGTGGTCCAAAAAATATAAATCATTCATCAAATTAGAACAAATTGAATTAAATGAGTTTTATAAACATTATTTAATCCTAAAATAACAAAAAAATGGGTTTCATAAATATAATTACATATTAAATTTAATCCATTCCTAGAAATAATATGGATATTATAGTAGAAAAATATACCCATGAAATCATATGTAACATTCAAGGATGTAAATATAAAATAACCATGAGATATCACTTGAAAATAATTCCTGAGGAAAATATACTTTCATCACTGAAATGATTTTATTTTCATAAAATGGAACACTATTTTAAAATGAAACATTTTCAGTGAAAATATCTGTGTAATGTTGTAATGGATGATTAAATGTATTAAGGATTAATGACGAAAAAATCAGTTTATACAAAAAAAGTATTAAATTACCTCATTAAAAAATGATAAAAGGATTCTTTTCAATCTATTTAGTAACAATACAAATGCACATAAATATTCATTTAACAAATTTAGTATAATAGTAATGATATTTGGGAATAAATTTTTATTTAACATGGACATGGAAGATAATTATACCCTAGTAAATACTTATGTATAATCAATATCAGATAATAATGAGATTGTGATATTAACCAATTCCTTTGGTTTTATTTCATTAATATTTATTTTAAATTATTATAATTTGTATTAAATAATGTCAATAACATATTACATAACCAGGAAAATATTTTTGATATCATATATGATAATATTATCAACATTTGGTTAATAATATTTCATTATAATTATTATTTTGGGTGTTAACTACTTCCTTTTCTTATGCATGTTTGGTCAAATATGACTCAGATCATGCATATTCAAAGTAGTTCATTAATATCATAAATAATAAAAACGTAATATATAAAAAATTAATAATTATATACATTTATATAAACATTGTTTAGTTGTTATCATGTAAAATGTGTGATAACACATTACAGAGACGGTAGGTCGTACATGCGCACAAGAGACAATATTATTCCCTTAATTGTGAAATGACATGAAACTGAATGGTGTATATATTTTTTCAATATCAATATTAGGTGATAATAGTTATATATAATAATTATTTCCAACAATATAAATATCCATGTAATGTGTTGGTGAAATACATATTACACCATGGCCTGATGATGGTAGGTCATATGCACGGACTTTTGGTGAAGTCGTGTTAATAGGATGGATAAAAGATGTAATATTGTTGTTTATAAATCATAAAAACATGTCATAATATTTATTATTACTGATTTATTTCATTATAATGGAGAAATCATATGAAGATAATGCATAATCTGAAATACTCTTATGATTTTCGGTAAAAAATGATTATATATTCCTTAATGAATCTCCTTTTGATCTCCCCTTAAAGAAACATGGGGTAGTCTATTGAGAATACTGTAAAATATATGATGTAACTAGAATTTTTTTTAATGGAAATGGGAAGGGGATATTCAATCTGTAATTCAATATTTTCATTAATGAAGCGAGGAAGGTGGCGCCTTATTATAATTGATGTGAGGGATATTTTGAAATTTCAAAAAACAATATTTAATTTAAAAAACCAATGTCATTCCAAATTTCTCCAAATTGCCATGTATTATAATTTATGTTGTACTATAGTTTCAATATAGTAAACAACTATTTTTTATATATGTTTTGGTATTAATTTAAACATAATAATTTTGATTAACCTATATTTATCATATTTTAAACATAACTATTAAAGCAATATTTTCAATATTAAAAGAGTGTAATTTTTATTTATTTGATGTAAATTATAATAGAAGTTTACGATTTAGATCATTTTAGAACTTATCATATCTATTTTTTCTTAGAAAATGTTTTATAATTTTAAGATTATCTAATATAACATTATAATGATAAAATATCAAGATTGTCATTTTTGACACTAATCATATCGTGGATATATTAAAATATCAATATAACAGGTTAACATCAAACCAAATATTTTATTATATCCATACAGATTCATGGAAAAATATATAAATTCTTTTTTAACATTAATTAACTCAAAATGATATGTATCTAGATGTTATTAAATTTATTAATTAAATAGTTACTGCATCATTGTTGTCAAATCTATTTAGGTAATTATTTTTCTCATAAAATTATAACAAAAATTCAATGAGGAGGATAAATTTATTATATCTAGAATGACTATTTATTTTAAAAAACCCTTTTAGGAAACTATACCGTAATATAGTATTCTAATTAACAACCTATAGTGTGAACACCTTGTCACTCTATTAAATAAAATATTATATGGGTTTTATTTACATCAATGTGGCTCCAAAAGGTTATTAATTTGACCCATTCCAATCCATGTATGAGGTATAAACATCCTAAAATATTAAACAATATATTTGGGTCATTTAATAGTAATTAAAATCAATTTTTTTTTCTTTTGGTAAAATAACTACATTAGTACATTATAATTAATTATTGTAATAATTAATATCATAAAAAATACCTGGATAAATAAAAATGTTTAGGATTCAAATTAGGATTTATATCCAAATTTATCTTCCATTTAACTCTATCTTAATTTTTTTTACTTATTAAAATATGGGTATGGCGACTTCAGCATTTCTGTTACTAATATATAATAAATGTATTACTCTCATCCAATTTGATTCAAATGGTTATAATCATGACCAAAGGTTGGTTTGGGTCTAATAACACACAATAAATGAAAATATGACATGTTATAGTTTAATTTCTAATAATTTATAATATTAATTTTTTGCTTAATTACAATATTTAGCTTTTTCTGTGTTAATAAAAAACTATTAAACATACTAGTCATAATGCCATATAATAAAATATTACTATTTAAATAATATGAAACTACTTATTATAAATATAGAATACAATTTTCATAATTTATAACCCCGACTTTGCATCAATTAATTTAATATTAACCTTAATGAATGGGTGAGAAAAAAGGCTATTCATGTTAAAACATGAAAAAGATTAAAACATTTGTACATCTCTATTAAATGTAAAATTGATGAAAAATAAATTTATTATATTAAATAATAAAATTTGATCTAATTTATCCTTAAAATATTTCAAATAAATAATTTTACACTATAATTAAATTTAATGAAAAAGTAATTTTCAATTATAATACATTATTATTAACTATTCATCAAAACATAGAACTGATCAAAAAATGCCAAAAACAAAATCAAATTAAATATTCGTATCTCTATTTCAAATAAGAAGTATATTTTCTCATATAAAAACATTAAATGTGTAATAAAATTGGTCTAAAATATGCTCTCTTGTAAAAGGAAGTAAAATTCCCTCTTTGAAGAATATATCTTTTTATTCATAGAATTTTATTTATTCATATATTGTTGTTATAAAATATATTGGTTGAATAGTAAAAAATATTTTATTGAATATATTAAATAAAAAATTAATTATTATTATTCAAAAATAGTAGGTAATTTAATTTACAACGACACAATGGCTTTGGAAGCAAAAAAGTAAAAATAGTTCCATTATATTGAATTGGTATGTATTTTAGTTTCTATGAAATTGGTAAATAATAAATTCATCATATAAACCCTATATTTTTATAATTGATATAATAATATTATTAACAGCTAATTTAACATATTTGTAATTATCTTTTTCAAATATTAATAAAATGGTGTTTCATAAAAAATTAGTGTTGAGTGTAACACATTCTAAGCCTGTGTTGTAATTAATGCATGACATCAATGAAATCAAATAATTTTAAAAAAATTATATTTCAAAAAAATATTGTGTTGTTACATGAACAACCAATGAAACCTTCTAACTCATAATCAATCCTCATAATCTCTATTCAACACATTTACACCCTTACTCAATTAATTCAATCAAACATACATCATCTGACTTTAGGTTATTTTCCTTAAAAATTTCACTTCTTCCCCCAAAAGAAACTCATCCAATAAGATATATAGAATGAAACTGAAAATAAAATAGGGTCAAAAAAATATCAATGAGGGAAATACCTTAAATAAATCGGAACTTACAGCCTCCCCAACATATAACATCTCATCCCCTAGAATCTTTGACCATCACTGTGGGGTCTTAGTGAACATGTCTTGCCACTGTGATCACTTATATTTTCCCCTCCCCTACGTTTCCTCTCGAAAATTCTCATAATTTGACTACAATAAAATTTGATTCATGGTCATTTGATAGAGATAATTTTTCACTATTTTCCAAAATACTTATTTGATTTTTTTAAAGGATGGCCATATAAAAATATTGATGTCTTCTATAACTACTATATGAGAATGCGAAAAATAGTATCTCTAAAGCTATGACACATGAAACACATAATTCATGGAACTCTAGATCTATGAATGGGCTTATTAGTATGCCACTACACTAACCCTTTCCACTCCCCTTAATGTACTAGAAAACATGAGTGTTACCTTTCCCTATTTTCGATACCACATTTCTACAACATAGGGGACACCTGAAGGAAAACACTATGAAAAACCTCAAACTATAGAGGTTATCTACGATGATCAATGTATGATTTCCTAGTAATAAAAATTGTCACCACTAATGTCATAATCAACTAAACCATATAAAATTTAACCTACATGAGACTTGGTCTAACAAGTTGTGACTATAGTACCTGAAGCCAACAAAGAGGAAAAAAGCTAGATATTCCATATAAATCCTTTAGGGTAACATCTGTATAATTATGAAAAATATATTATTATATGTTAACTCTACTAGGGCTAAAATTTTCTCCAATGTACCACTCAAATATAGAACATAGAATCATAACATATCCTTGAAAATTCGATTATTCCGCTTTGATTGGTCGTCATTCTAAGGATGAGAGGCCACACATATACATACCATCAATCCTCAGTAATTATAATGACCACATAAAAATAGAGATGTATTAATAGGATCTATATGTGAAAATATGTTATTTAAAACAATGTGAAACCAAAAAATCTCATTCACATAGAGACTACCTAGATTACCAATTGATATTTTCTCACTAACAAAAAATATGATGTATACCATCATCAGTCAATATATGGTCAACCATACTGTATCTTTCATAAGGGGTGTCTTGGGAAATTCAATCATAATATCCATTATGAAATCATCTCATTTATATTTCATAATATGTAGAGTCTACAATACCGTAGAAGGCCTATGATGCTATCCATTCACCTGATGATAGGTGAAACATCTCACAATAAATCTTAATATATCATTATTCATTAATGTGCTCTATTACATTCTATAGAGATAAAAATTCATCTTGGTTTCACCTAGATATAATACCCATATGGAAGGAAAAAAATATTTTGTCATCCCCTCCCATAATCCTATAAGAAGCAATTATTGTCCACAAAAGGATGGTAATTGATGCTACCAAGAGACTATCATGAACAACTATCCCCACCATATAATCAATCCCCCAGAGATAAACCATTTGATTCATATAAATACTCTATCATTGTTTGATCCAAAATAACTTCTATAACAGATGGTTTAGTAATAGATACACACACCAGGGACTCATAAACATATTGATGAATATCTTAAAATAGTTCAATCATCATTCATTAATTAAATGACTCAAATAATTCCTCTTTATGCATATTATGGATCAACAAGTCCATGACAATGCTTCCCCTTTCTAGTGTAAAGTCTAACTCAAAATGGAAGGAATGCAGATACACAACCTAGATCCTCGGCTGAAGGGTTTAGTCCCTTTGAGAAAATATGTACATGAATACATTATGGAATATATACAACACAAATCACTCACCCATAATATAATATATTTTTTTCTGAATAAATTTTCCAATGTTTCTATCACCTGATTGTGAGTTTGAAAATTCCACTCATATGGCCTCAATTTTCCAGATGCAGAAGCAACCACTCGGTCATCTTACATCATAAATACTACAATCCCAACCATGGATTCATCAATGTATATCTTATGTGACTTACTGGACATATGTAATGTGAGGATTGGATTTCAGGTCAATGTTCTCTTCATCTTCTAAAAATTCTTCTTATAATAATTTTACTAAAAAATGTCACTCACATCTGGGTCATCTGAGACATTAGTGTTTCTAGAAGGGAGATTTCCATGATGAAATGACAATAATAACCTGATATTATAAAATAATATCAGAATCTAAATGAAATTTATGTTTTATTCCCAAAATAAAATAGTATAAACCTTATATTCATCAAATTGAAATCTATCCTCTAAGATGAAATAACCCATGTAGTGCACATTATCAATCCAAAAACTACATTTGGTTGTTTGGAATAAAGCTGATGCTCTCCCAATGTAATTAAAATGCAGATTAGATTAAGGGAATTATTGTTTGATGATAGGGACTAGAGTAATATGTCATTGAGAAAAACCACACTAAATTAATTCATCAAATGAATGATGTTCTGATTCATTGTGTTCGTGAATACCACTAGTGCATTTTTAAAGTTTAATCGTATCATGATAATCTCCTATAGGCCATATCTGGTCTTGAAAATAATTTGATTGTGTGTGATGGTTTCACTCTCAAATGATGATAACATGACATAAATTAAATATTAATGAAAATATGATAACCTCTCATGTGATGGATGATATTTTTAATGTGCATAATGGGATTCTAGTTCATGACCATAATCTGGTTCAATATATGATAATTTACAAAAAAGCATAATGTCCCATAATCTTTCATTTTGAAATAAATTGGAGAAACCCATGAAGATATAATAGTCCATATAAAACACATGGATACTAGATCATCTAACAAAACATTCTTCTCATGATGCTATATTGGTTTATCATATAAGGTATGATATAAACTAGATTTTCTCCCGACACCAAATCGATCTCCCAAATTCATGGTAATCCATAGAAATATTTAAGAAATGTGTATTGTAAATAGTATATGACTAGTGGGAAAATATATTACAATATTACCCCATCATCTAGATGAATACCTACAAGTTGAGACTTGGTACAATCTAATTTTCATTGAATTAGTAATGCAAGATGAACCAAAATATCTTACACTCCATGGTTAAGGATATGCCTCCTTCTATAGATAATATGTTAACTCTTATATGGGAGAATAATATGTGAGTCTGTTATGGAATTATCTAATACATTATAGGAATAAAATCAAAACCTATCAATTCAAGCATAAATAGTTCCCAAATGAAATGGTAACCACCATTTTCTAGTGAGCAAAACATTATAGTGTATACAATCCTATAACTTCACTCCCAAAGGTGTATTTATTTTGAAAATACCATCCATGATATCACTAAATATTCCCAAAACAATGTAAATTATAGAATATATTTACGAATATGGTGCATCTATATCTAAAAAATTAAAGAAAAGGTAGATGATTCATGAATCATACCACTGGTGGTATAGGGTACTCTATCTATGCAAGCTAGAGTAGACATCCTAGCATGAAGTTGAATTTTCCCTCTACCTGAGGCTCAAGTCTAACTCCACTACACTAATACCAATAACTGGCACTTTTGTTCATATAATAGGTTAACACATCCCCTTTCCCAACTTGAACTTCTAATTGAACTCTATCTTCCATTCCACTAAGGGATAGATAAGTCAATCAAGATATTGATATTTTTCTCTATTCCATTCCACCTCTCTTTTAACACATACCCCTTAAAACACTAATGGTTACCTAGCCTAACACCAAATGGATCTTCGATGTATGGTAGAGAAAATGTGGCCACATGTGGACTAACCTTCCTCACTAAAATAATTACACCAAAATAGTTTTAGGATATATAAACCACTACCATGATTGCTCTACCCACTATCTCCTTAAAAAACAATAATATTGGTTCTTTTTTTTCAATAGAAAATGATCTCCCATATCACCCTACTAAAATATCCAATTCATAGATCAGGGCCACTATCAAATTTGATTTAAATATGAGTGCTACATTCATTAGACCATAAAATATAATCATGTAAAAAAGACTAACCTATGACTAAATCCCATTAAAAACACATCTGAAAATCATATCATCTTAGAGAACTCTTCATCTTATAGAGATGAGGGATAACACTGAATGTAGTAAAATGTCTTACATATTCTATTTATGACATTCTTTCCTTCATCATGTGTATGAAATCGAGAGCCTTATTATTCATAAATGTTTATGGATAGATGTGACTCAAAAAATCACATTAATGTCCGTCCAACATAAGTATTTTTTACTGATAAGGGTTTACTAAAATTATAAACAATGCTAAAAAATAATTAATTAGAGGTCTAGTGATCTTCATCCTTTAATATTTGGGTGTCTCTAGGGGGATTTAGATTGTGTGGAGTGACTTTATTCTGGAACTCGAATTTCTGGGTTCATCACATCCCAATGAAAATAGGTCGATGTTGTAGCTAGAATTCTATCTCCACCTAATATATCAATGGAATGGTGGATATTGTCTTTTTTACCTAGATAAAATTTCCCTCATGAAGTTATTGTGATGTGGAAAGTCAATATCATCATCATGAGTTACATGAATGTTTTTCCTATTCATTAGGATCAGGAGGAGTGTTACTCTCTAGATGCTCAACTCTAAGTTGGTGATGATGAATTCTCTCTATTAGATAAATGTACTCTCTAGAACACTGGATATCAACATGGATAACATCAACATGTGAGAAAAAAGGGAACCACTATCAAATAGTATCACTATATATGGATTATAAATGAATTACACTAAAAGATAAACTAATTTATTATTTTTTAATTTGATTTAACAGTTATCTCACTTCCTAGTCCGTTCATGATAATATATAACATGAAATAAAATATCCCTATCATGTCTAATTCAGGTTTATATATATCCCTAAATTCCTATCGTGATGCATGAAAACTCATATCAAATCACACCTTGAAACAAGTTTAAATCCCAAGATATAATGATATTACATAACATGTCACTCCCCCCTATGTAAACTAATATCAACTGTCACAATAGAAAAACATGAACAAAAATACCGTCCATGGAATCTATGATATTCCAAATACTAGGACTAGCTACACCCATTCTCTAGATAATTACCTTGGCCCAACACATCCTAGTCTCTTATCTTCCATTCCTAAATTGTAAAGAAACTGAAAATAATGAAGTGTCCCTCTGATACCATGTCATAACATCCCAAGATCACACACTCTCTAATGTGGCTAAATATAGTTGGTTAGTAGATGTCAAAAGTTCTTCCACAAGCAATATTTCCATATTAATATATGTGAGTGTTCAATGAATATAACAATAAAACTATACCCCTAGTTTAGAGTAACACTTCGTAAAAATAAATATAATATATATATTGGTACCAAAACTATCAGAAACAACACATTATACAACTTGACAATTTTTGATGACTCGTGTTATAAAATAATTAACAATTTAATTTCATGATAGAATGTATATAACTATAATTTTGAATGTAAAAAAGATATAATAATATGATAAAATAAAAACTTAAAGACCCCGGTCATGAATCCCATGATTATCATGTCAACATGTTCAAAGTCATATGCCATGAAATAATCAAATACTAGGTCCCCACCCTTGTTGAAACCTCAATCTCTGTAATCTTCATGGGGTAAAATGGTGGCTATAATAGGGTGTGAGTAAATATCCATATTCCAAAATCATATTGTAAAAAACCTATTTTGATAATATTTTCATGAAAAATGTGATAAAAATTTGTGCTAATTAATCAAATAAATTAATAAATCAATCAACCAACTTTTTCACTTACCAAAATATCACTGAGAATAAAGATTACAAAATCCATCTATAACCACCATTGAATTTCCATAATCACATAACATGGAAAATCCCTCGGTATAAAAATTTAATCATCCTAGAAAAACAATCAATTTAAGAATTTATACTTCAGGAGAAACCCCTCTATATAAGAATTTTTTCAACTAGGAAAATTGTTCTATATTATAATTCTAACATCCCTAAAAATCCCACTATATATGAGTTCTATATCAAGGATGTTCTATCTATATAAGAATTTCAATATACCGAAAATACCTCAATATAATCAACTCAACATCAACCATGACACAAGTTATAAAGGAATTGCTAAAATATCATTATATTAGATGATACATTGGTTATTTCAACCAATTAACATTTATCAGGTTAACATATGTTATTTCCATATTAGTTTTCACACCCATTTTATATCAAGTAGTCCTTAGCCATTCGATGATCCAATAATCCATTCTTATAGGTTGATTCTATCATAAAAATAAACTAGGATTTAATATGGTGATAATCACACATTAAACAATTGGCTAAATCATTATTTTTAATGGTTATCCAACCCTAAAAGTAGACACATGCTAGGTCAGACATCATTAGTTCTGAATGTATCTATTGAGTAATTGAATACATTATTTCTTATCTATATTATTATATTAATGAATTTTTAGGTCATGTTAGGTCAATAAGACAATATTTTAGATACATAAAATATTTGAAATAGACCATGAGGTTTAGTTCTAGACCTGCTACATTTAACTAGTTTACTAATTATTACATTCAAACATGAAATGAGAACGAGAAAGAAGGTGAAGATAATCAAAAGGAACCTAGATCAGAAAAACAACCTAATTCAACATATGATTCCACACATTTCAATATAATACATTGTGATAAAAGAGAATAAGAAAAGGTAGGGAAAAAAGGTGAAAAAATAATTGGGGGTTGGGCTCTTGATCGAGAAGTCTATAAGGGTCATAACTCCTCTGAAATTGCCAGTAATTTCTTGGGTATTTTAGAGATAGGAGGTCTATAAGGAGGAGGAAATAAAACATACTTCCAATCTGGATTATGACCAATAAGTTAGAAATTACATAGTGAGAAATCCTTTCATGCCATGTAATTCTCACTTTATGAGTGACATTGAACAATGTTTCACCTTAGGATAAAATAAACTCAAACTATCCTTACATGATCTGAATAGAGTTCATGTTATCAAACTATTTAATGTCATGAATGATTTCATGACATCATTCTAGGAACATTTACACATGTGATTGGTACATGACATGTACATTCTAATAATAAATCACTCAATCCAGATTCATCAGAAGAACCTAAACCACCTTTGGAACCTTCCAAACCAATATATAACGCTCGGAGGCCCTATTTAACTTGATTATACCTTCTATCATTTAATTCTAAAAACATATTTCCACTCACTTTAGGTAAATTTTCCATCAATTGCTCTCTATACCCTTAAAGGAACATAACCCCAAAAGTTAATAGTTTAAAAACCCAAAATAAAATAGTGTCTGCCAAAACCCAATGTGGGATATACTTTGAAATATATAAGATAATACATATAAAAATATATTGAAATATTACATATAATTATTTTATAAATATATTTTATTATATATAGATATATATAAATATATATTAATAAATAGTATATTAATTATTTAATTATATACACACATATATATAATTTATTAATATATATATTAATTAATTAAATATATATAAATTATTTATTTATAAAATAAAAATGTAATAAAATAATATATATATAATCAAATTAGTAACACACTATTTATAATTAGTAGAAATTAATAAAATTATTAAATACATAATGTACTTACAAAGAAATATTCTATTTTTTTTGTGTGTATATATATATTTAAAAACTATTTTTTTATTTAACGTTTTTTTCATGTTTTCAATAAATTTATTTAGCATTTAATTTTTCAAAATTAATTAAAATTTACATAACAAGTATATCTTCATTTTTCATTAAACATATCATTATTCCAGCTCATGTGTAAGACCTGGGATACAAAATTATTTTATATTTAATTTAGTTTAATTGAATATATGTTTATATATTTTAAGTATTAATATATAAAAAAATTTACATATATATAAGTAAATAATAAATATACTATATATATTTAATGAAAATGAATATAATTGTTAAATTCTTAATATAAAAATTAAATGGAAAATATGCTAATTAAATAATTAATATACTATTTAATAATATATATATTAAATTTATTATTTTTTGAATAATTTTATTCATTTTTGTTAATTTTTAAATATTATATTAATTATTTAGTCATATAACTATTTGTAATTAAAATTCACTCATTTTTAATATGCATAAAATAATATAATTAATTTAATTATAATGTTATGTGGGTACTTAATTTGTTATAAAATATTTATTTTATGTATTTATAATTCTATTAATTTTTTTGTTATATTAATTATTATTTTTACACTGTTCAATTTTCTTTTCATTTTATCAATTTTGTAATATTTAAATATCCATGTTTCTTCATTCATATTTATTTTTTTTAATATGGTTATAATTTATTAAATTAATTTGATTTAATTTCCATTTTAACGTATATAAATATTAATGATTGATTTTTTTAATTATCTATATAAATAAGACCAATTATTCGTTTATGAAAATTATCCAGTCTTATTATTAATTATTTCATTAGTAGAGTAATATTTTAATATAGTTTCATTCATCAATTTAACATATATAATACGTGTGTGTGTATATATACATAAATTTTAATAACACAATAATTTATGTCATTAATGAAATCTTATATATAAACACATACAAAAGATATTTATGTAATTTAAAGAAATTATTATATTTATTTTGAAATTTCATTAATATTTTAATATATTATGTTTTGGAACAATTTTTTTTTATTTTATGAATTATTGTAGTGATAAATATTTATTTATTTTTAATATTGTTTTTTTCGAATTTAATCATTTTAAAATATATATATATATATATTTAATACATTTTATATATTTTCAATATTTATTCATCATTATTTAAATATATATATATATATATATATATTATTTCTTTAACATTTTATTTAATTAATCAAACTTATCAATTCCTTAAAATATTTTAAATAATACTCATTTTTAATCATTCAATTTCACTCATTTTTATCATTTAAGATGTCATTATTACATATTCATTCATAGTTTTTCTTTTATGAGTTTTAAATAAATATTTTTAAAACAATATATGTAAAAATGCATATTTACTATATTTATAAAATAAAATAATTATATTTATAAATAATTAAATATATTTCCTTTTAAAAAATATATATATAAAAAAATAGATAATATATAATTTAAATAATTATAAAATTGTAATAAATATACTTAAATAATTATTATATTTAAAATATATATATATATATATTAAATATATGAATATTTATATATTTATATAATTATATATAATAATTAAATAGTGTTTTTCTTATATACAATTATTTAGATATAATTTCATTCATATTTATAATTATAATTATAAGTATATAATTATATATATAAATATGTATTTAAAAATTTTTATTTTATTTATAACTTTATAAATAATTATATATATATATATATTTAATTACATAAATATATATATAACTATATACATTTAAAATATTTTTTATAATAAATATATTTTTAAAATTTATTATATAGCTCTTCATCACCATTGATAAAGAAGACTTTTATCTGCGCTTAAAATTTTAGCTCATATAAAACCCCTCTTTATGAATTATTTTTAAACTGTTCTGAGAAAACCCTCTCAAAATTTTAAATGTAAACCAATCCAAACTCCTTTGTGTCATGTCTTTAAATCCCTCATAGAAGTTTACCTCTACCATCACTCCCCCATGATCTTATGTCGGATGAATCAGCTCTCAAATCTAAGGTGTCTAATTTTTTATCCTCCTATATCACTTATCCTTATCGTCAATCATCAAGCTTTATAATATAAACACAATGGTGGTGTAAACTAAACTACATGATTATTAAAAATCCCTCCTGCTCTCTCTAGAAGGAAAACACTAGTTTGGATGAGAACTACCAGTGCATCCCAATATCGGTCCTTATAGACCATACCTCCACCCATCTCAATGTCCCCTTGCTTTCTAAGTTGCCTTCCTAAATTCAACCCATGATAGGATCACTTTTACAATGTTGGATCCTTATCTTCCTTTGAATGACTATTATTGACCCAATTTTTTATCCTCATTAATAAACATTTTTACCTTAAAGAAAATTATGTCTGATTGAATGTAATATTTTTTCACGTGATAATAATATTTTTTATATTTGGGAGAAAATGGAGTTTTAATTTGAATAAATTAAAACTAATGATATTGAATTCCCTGATTATATTATTATAATTTTAATGAATTATTTGATATATTTGAATTAATTTATTCATACAGTGTATCATTTTATATTATTGTATATGAGATGTAATGGTAAAATTTTTTTTATTTTCTAGTGTGTTGATGTTGTTAGGTTTTATTCACATTTTTTAGGCTAACCTAAAATTAGACAGAATAAAAACCAATTTAAAATCTATTTAAAAAGTCATAAAATAAGTTAAATAATATGATATTGTGGTGACCTGATTAATAAAATGGTTTCAGATTGTTTTATGCTTTCTGAACATCTTTGATGTAATCATATTTAATGTATTTAATTATAATTAATGATATTTTGTCTAATATAGAAATCATATGACGATATCATTCATATTTTACATTATGTTATATGTTTATTTATCTTTAAAATTTATTTGGTTGTACTAAATAATTTTTGTTTTCCTTGATTTTAATATCCAAAGGTTTGGAAAAAGAAACACTATGTTTTTTTGCATACAAACAAATACAAAAATATTACTATTTACATGTTCCCATTATAAAATAGTCATTAAAATAGTAGGTTTGAATATGAATAGTTGACTTATCAAATAAATAGACACTTCCTAATCAAAATGATTTTTTTGTAAGAGAATAGAATATAATGACATAATTTTTAGAAATTTAATTATATTCAAAAAAAAGATTAACTTTTTCATTAAAAACTAATTTTTTTTAAAATATAATTATTTTTTTCTATATATAATAAAAATTATTTGAAAAAATTATATTCAGTTTTTAAAACACCATATCAATATTTTTGTATAGTTGAATTTTATAAAAAGTTATTAAAATTATGATTTTTCAATTAGTAGTGAATAATAATAATTTATTATTCAAAAATATAGTTAATTTTAATGGTTTTACAAGATCTTGTTATTTTTTGGATAAATTTTAAAATTTTATTTTTTAGTTTGGATTTAAATCAATGTAATTATGATATTTGAAATTTATTTTATTCTTAAATTTATTACATAAACAATTTAAATTTATATATGAATTTTTTGTGATAAAATATTCTTCATGGAATTTACCTTGTTTTTCTATAAATTAAACATTAAGACTTATGTATTTTTTATTTTGAAAAATTAATCTATATTATGTTTCATATGGTCAAAATTTATTAAATATGTCCACTTAATTTTTGGCCAATATGAATAGTAACCTTGGAAAATTTTGTTAACGCTGTTAATGATAAATTTACTAATTAGGTTAAAAATGATGGGGACTATAAAATGACCGTAATGCTTGACCAAAATTTATTGGATTAATTTAAATCGTCTCTTTTAAACTATGAATCTAAATGGTGTTTTTAATTGATACTAGTCGATTGAAATTACTTATATATTATTTAAATTAATGAAAAATAGAAAATGTAATTTTTTTTCATTAAATTTACTTATGTATCATCATAAGGAAAATGTTGGGTTATGATGGAATATAAGTATCCATTTTTAAATTTACAAAAATATTTTAATTATATAAACTTATTTTTTCTTTTGGGGCCACATGTATGTGAATAGGATGTTTATAATATTTATACCAATAAAAATTATGTGATGTCGCATTAATGATTTAAAAATTATGAAAATGTTAATATATGATTATTCAGAATACATCAACCACTATAAATTTTAATTTGAAATATGAAAGATTTATATACATCATGGTAAATTATTCATAATTTTTAGTAAATAACAATAATTATCTCACAACACTAATGTAGTAATAATTTTATTAATGAAAACATCATATAAATGTTCTTAAAAGTATTAATATAATTATTATTTGATATAATTAATGTTATAACATAAGTTTATTTACTATATAGACACCATAGGGATAAAATAAAATATATATTTTTATATTATATTTTTTATTGTTATTATTGATTTCTGATGCAATGAATATTGTCAAAAATGAAAATAATGAATACTTAAAATAAATATTTTTTATTAAATGATATAAAAAATATTAAAACATGATAATCAGAAAAAAAAATTGGATATTGTTTAAATTTTTATCCATCATCAATTTATCAATCTTCTGGTATTTTATATTACTTTATTATTCTTTAAAAATAAAAAATACTTATTACTATGATTATAATTAAAATAAAGGATAAGAAAAAGAAAGATAATTATTAACAAATATTAAATGTTATCTTATTTTAATTGGATGGTAATACATCAACCCAATATAAACTTATGTTAAAAATTATTATGTTTAGAACCATTCTGAATTGAATATTAATTTATATTAATTTACTCTTTCTTGAAATTCCATGAGTGTCTCTTCCCTCTCGTATTAAAGGTATCCACTTCTTCTAATTCACTCAAAATTCAAAACCATTTTTATTCAGCCATTATAACAAAAAATTACTTCTTATAATCCCTCCCCAAATTATTGAGTCCTTATTTTATGATGAACATCGACCTTAGTGGTCGTAAGTTGTTAAGAATCGAGATTTTGAAAATAATATGAATATAAAAAACAAACGCGAGGAGTGAGACTCCAGATGACTAGATTACATTGATGTATGAATTTTATAAGATATTTTTTTCATTTCCATTAAACAATTTTACTTCCATTCATTATTTTATATATGGAAATCATATATACTTTTTTAAAAATTATATGCATTTTAAAACATGTTTTTTAAATTTTGAACGAATTATGTACATGTCTTTTCAGTGTATGTAAATATTTTATGAAAAAATCGATTTCTCTTAAAAATTATTTTTTATAAGATTACAATTTTAAAAATTATTTTATAATATTAAAATAATATAATTTTAATTTTTAATGGTTTTTAGGGTTTATTAATAATAAATGTATAACATCTATAAGTGTTTTGTTAAATTTTGGTACATTAGCATAATATATGAGGATTAAGAATGAATAGTTAACCCAAAAACTCAACATGAAATTTTCCGACTATTTTTAATTATAGTATCCTCATGCTTTTCTTAATATTTTCTAATTTTCATTTTAATCTATAAAATTTTTATTATGTTCAAATTGTTTTTATAGTTAGATCAAAATAATTATCAACATTTATTTTTAAGTTTTTCAATATGATGATTACTTTTAAAAGTTAAAAATTATTTTTAAAAAAAACACTACAATATTATTTAGATAAGGTATATATAATATCAATTTTTTTATTTTACATATATTATTCTCAAAGGAAATTTTATGTATTTTTACTAGTTTTAAAACAACATAATATGAAATTTTATGATCATCGTATTTTTTAAAATATTTTTCCCAATTAGTTTGGAAGTTATATAGTTGATGGATTCATTTAAAGAGTTAGTTAATATAAATAAAATTCACTATTTAATTATTATTATTTTTTTGAAACATAGTTATTATGTAATGTATTTTTATAATTTTTCAAAACTGATAGTAGAAAGGATCCTCGACTGTAAACTGGATTATTTATTTTATTATTAATTTTTAATAAAAAATACACAAAATTTTTTTATGATCGAATCATAAATTGAAATTTTTTTATTTCACATTTTGGATCAAAAAAATTATCTTGAAAACATTATATATTACGAATTTTCTTTGATGAAACAACTAACAGAGAAAATTTTATTTTGTACTTATTGGAAATAATGTTCCCTTATGAATAAAAAAGACCATTCATTCTATTTTTTCATAATATTAAAAATTAAATTCATAATTTTCTTATCTATGATGAAGGAATTGTAGTGATATAATTCATTTAATTGCATTGAATGTAAGTTCTAGAGATTTTAAAAAGGAAACATTATGTTCATCAGTGTACAAACAGAAACTAAAATATTATTAATTACAATTGATTGTTATAACCTATCTACTAAATTAGAAGAATGAATTGGAATAACTATTTTATTGAATAAATATAAACTTCCTACCATAAATAATTTTATTTTTAATGTATTAGGAAATAATAACATGATATTTGGAAAAGAAATTTTATTATTCAAAAAATTATTTTTCGTCAAAATATTTGTTTTTAATATTTATTTATTAATAAATAGTGAAAATACAGTGTTTTTATTATAAAACATTTTTTTTGTTTTCACAATTTTATGATTATATTTTTTATTAGTATTAAATTTTTAGTTATTAATTTTTATTTAAATCAATCAAAATATGTTATTATTAGTGGATTTTATACAAAAATTTTGTATGAAAATATTTTAAATTTAAAAAGGAATTATTTATAGAAAACTATTTTTCATGGAATATTGATTGTTATAATTTAAATTAAATTATTAAACATATATATGTTTTAAATTTATAAATATTGATTTCATATTTTGATTATAATTTTCCATATTTTCTAAATATAACAATTTTTTTTGGTGAATATGAATATCAAAAATGGTTAATTTTGTTACATAGTAAAGGGTTGATTTGGTAAATTTTGTTAAAAATAAAATGATAAGGATAATAAAATTACCCTAATCGTATGTAATTTTTTTTTGATAAAGTCGTTTTGACCCTTGACAGCTAAGGATCGAAACATAGCTGTTTAATGGAAAAAATTTATAGATATTAACTTATATATTATTTAAATAAAAAAAAGTCAAAGAAAGAGCATTTATTTATCTTTAATATCTATTACATTGCACAGGTGAAAATTTTTCTTATCAATTAATATATGTATCCATTTTAACATAATAAAAAATTTAATGTTTTATTTTTTTTAAAAAAATTTGTGCCACTTGGATGAAATTATTATATTTATATGTTTAATTTAATAAAATTTCAAACATGTCACATTGATGAATTAAATTATATAAAATATTTAATATATTATTATTCAAAATATGTCATGACTATAAATATTATTTTTAAATATAAAATAATTATCAACATCATGTTATTTATTTTATAATTTTTAATTAATTAATAACCATAAATTCTCACACAATATTGATGGATAAATTATATTGTTAATGGAAATATCATATAAATCATTATTAAAATATTTATATAATTATAATTTTATAAAATTAAAGTGTTTAATGATTTTTCATGATTAACATGTTATATTATAGATATAATAAAATATTTTTTCGATGTTCTATCGTATTATTTATATTTTTGAATGTTAATGTAATGATGTTTTTCAAAATTGACCTTAAATATGTTTAATATAAATAATATTTTATTAATTTATAAAATATTCCAAAAAAAAATATTCATGAAAATGTATTGGAAAATGTTTAAAATTTCATCAATGATATATGTATGGTTTTTTTCATTTTATTACAACTATATAAACCATTAATGAGTAAAAATTCTTTTTATAAAGGTAATAATTAAAGGGGCTAATAAAGGGATAAAAAAATAAATATTTAATGATTATCAAAATGTATGTAATTTTTTTTCAGTGTTATAGTTTGACCAATAATCTTACGATTTAAAATATTAATATTTTTACATCCATTTTTAATTACATATTAATTTATATTAAATATCTATTTTGAGAAATTATAAGAGTGTCCCCATATCTTATAAATGGGATCATATTCTAGTCATTAATTCACAATTAAAAACCAATTTATTTTATCCAAGATCTACAGAAATACCTTTCTAGAAAGCCTCCTAATATTTAAAAGTAATTATTATTGGATGAAAATTAGATTTAGTGTTCAAAGGTGTTATTAAAAAATATTTTCCAAAGAAGAGGAAAAAAATATTTTACATGACGAGTCAGATTCTAGGTAAGGGGATTATTTTGAAGTATAATTTTTAGAAGGGAATTTTAAATTTTTAATGAGTATATTTTATTTTCATAAATTTAAAATTATATTAACATCATAAGTAAATTTTTTTCACATATTATGCATTTTTTTAGGAACGAATGCTTTATTTTCAATGATGTTATGACAATGTATTTTAAATGTATGTAACTGTTTTCTAGAAAAATGGATTTTTCCAAAAAAAAAATATTTATTTGGGAAGATTTAAATTTACTAAATTATTTTATTCTTTGAAAACAATATTTTTAATATTTCTAATATATTTAACAAGATAATAATTAGATAGGTAGATCTTCTAAAAATGTTTTCCAAAAATTCATTACATGGGTATCAAAGGAGATGGTGAGGTACATGGAGTGAACCAATATCCTCGATGGGATGTTGTATTTTTTATGATAATTCTTGATTCCACGTTTTATTATTATTATTTTTTATTTCATTTTAATTCTTAAAATTATTATTATTTTCAAAAGCGTTTTAAGGATTATTTCAAGTAAATTTTAACTGGTATTTTTAAATTGATTTCAAAATGATAAGTATTTTTTAAAGGTTATGAAAAGTATTTTTTCATAAAAACAAAAATTATTAACTTGAATTTGTAAATATAATATCAAATATTTTTATTTGATATATATTATTTGCAATGGAAGTTTTCATATATTCTCATCAGTTCTAAATCCCCTTGTTGGCTTGTTTTATACTGATCCATTCTTTTAAATTATTTTTCATATGTATTTTAGAAGTTATAAGGTGAAAATATTAATTTAATGTGTGTTTTTACCATGAATCCAATTGGTTATTTTATAGTTGTTTTTGGTAAACTCTCATATTATGTGTGGTATGTTGATAATTTTCAAAAAAATAGACCAAAAAAGTTCATTAGTTGTAAAATCCATGGGTATTTAATAGTTAATTTTAAATAAAAATGATACACAAAATGATTTCAGTACTGAATCTGGAAATGAATGTTCATGATTTCACAATGAAAATGTCGATTTTTTAAATTTAATACTCAAAAAAATGCTAGTTTATTTGAGTCGAATTTTGGAAACTATTTTATTTAAATTATATTTCATAATTTTAGATAATTTTTTGAATGAGTCATAGTATTATATCCTATATATTGATATTATTAAAAAAAATTATTCATGGTACTGAATAGTTTAATTATTTTGGAATATATACATTTGTAAATAGAAGTTGGGGTTGGATTAGTGTTAAGAACCCCTTAATTCTACACGAATAATGGGGGTTCAAAACCCATTGGGAGAAGGGTACTATAGTAGTACTGTGGTGAACTGTAGTAGCGGTGACACTATAGCAACGATGGGTACTATAGTGGTGGCAGGGCACTATAGCAGTGGTCGGTACTGTGCAGTAATGTAGCAATGCGGGTAGTGTAACAGAACTATTCACAGAATTGGCCTTTGGCCAAAAAAATGGGCCTACGTGCCATGTAATGGGATAATTTTCCATTGTGCCTTCAGGTTATGTAATGGGTCTCCATCTACCCAGCTAAAGAAGTCTGTGCTTTACATTATTAATAAACGAGGCTTCATCCCCAACCATTAAAAAATTGGTAATACATTTGTAACTAACTATAATGTAAATATTTGAGTGATTTTTTTATTTATATCTTTTTAATGTATGGAAATATATTGGTAATTTTTTTATTATATATTTAATTTCAACTTAATTAATTTAATATGTAGACTATTTTAAAAAAAAATTCATTTCTAAGTATAGTTAACCATAAAACATTCATATGGAAATTGTGTTGAAATTATTGTAAGATGATATTTGTAAAGACCCGGAAATTTCAAGGAAAATTTTTTCTTTAATAATTTTCAATTTTACGAGTCTGTGGTTTCTGACGGAACTTGATTCTGAGGCCCAGTGTGCCCTGAATCAATTTATGAAGTTTTGTTCTGGTATGTTCAATAAACATACATGCAAGTTTTTCTATATTTTGAACCGGTGCTCGGAACTGAAATCCGAGGACACTGATGAACTCGCAGCGCTGGTATTTTCTTAAGGGGACCTTTACCACAATTGCATTTTATGAGGGTTGAGAGCTAATTTTTTTAGATTTAGAATAAAATAAATAAAATTGAAGTACACATTTATATTTAAGGATATCAGTTATATCCTACAAAACGAAGTTATAGGTGGGGCCCACACCCACATAAACTCTGATGAGAGGATTATGTGAGGTGGGGCCCACATGAACCCCTAATCTTTCAACTCACTTAAACTCCCCATTAATTCCCCCTTAATTAATTTGACAACTCTGCTTAATTAATGTGATCTATTCACCTCCCTCTCTCCCTTTAATTTTTCAAACACATTTGATTAATGAATTGAACCCTAAAATTAATTAATTAATGTGTTTGAATTTTGATAATTCATGTGTGAATAAAATAATAGCCTTAGCTATTATTTTAGTTTGGTACTCGTTGTGTTGAGAGAATTGTCGGACAACTCTTGAGACATAGAAGAACACAGTTCTTCTCTCGATGAAGAATATCTCCGATGAAGGACGTAAAGTCACCAATGAAACTTCTTCTTCGGGTGTACTCCGACTTCAATGGAATTGGCGTCCTTCTTTTGGGATGTCTGAACTCCCGACGCTTGTCTTCCTCGACTTGTTGACGCGCTCTTCTCGTGAAATCGAGGTAGGGGGTTTTCTTCAAATTTAAATAAATAAAATTGTTCTTTGTTTTTTTGTTGAAACAATGTTTTATCATCGTCCATATGATACCTCCTAATGTAGAGGGAACATTCCAAATGAACACTGCCCAATGAACCTATATTGATCCTTGTTCTATTTCGATGGAGACGGTGACAGAAGGAGTGGTGGAGACCAAAGAAAGTTGAGGCCATCTGCCGGGCGCATGGAGAGGAAGTGCGACCTACATCCGCGGGCTGCTCGACTGATAAAGAATTGGTCAGTCATAGCCATCCGGCATGTGGTACCGTAGAACCCCATGGCGCCATGATATGGAGGACCGCGGCCCGCACTCTGTGGGCTTCTTTGGCGGGTGAATTGGCCGGCTCGTCGGCAGGCTGAGTTGGAGAAGGTTGCGACCCCTCCGGTGCCGCGGGGGAGGAGAGAAGCATGTACAGGATACTCGCACTGGGAAGACCGGTTGGCTTAGGCCATCTTGACAAGATGGCAGTGCCACTTGGCACATCCGGTTCAGGAAACCCCCTGGCATCGCTCGGCCACTCGGGCCGAGCCGCGGCAAGCCCAGCCGGGTCGCGCCCTTGCGCGGGCCAGGCCACCTGCCACGGGTCGGGTCGTGCCCCACAAGGTCAGGTCGTGCATTAACGGGTAGGCTGACCCCTTATTTGGGTCGGACCTGCCGAGCCAGGATGGGCTGACCCACCAGCCAACTGGTCTGGTCAGGTCGGGCCCGTTTCACTTAAATGTGAATAACATAAAGAATTCACATGTGATCGACGAGCTGTCTATGGCACTGGGACCCTTATGATGAGGCGGTCCTTTTGCAGTACTCTAAATGTGTTTTGGACAACTTTGGAAAATGGCTGGGTTTGGAATGAGTGTATTTCCAACCGGGCCCCAGGAACAGAAAAGCCAATTACTCTCAGACAGAGCATCTGATTGACGCACTGTCTATCGCGTTGGGTTTCTATTGGCGAGACAGAACCTCGTGATACATCAATTCCGGACTTCATGGTAGTTGATGTATCAACCCCTTGGCTCGAGGAGCAGACCCTCCCAGAATAGAGCGTTCTGTGTGTGGGAACCCAAGAGCTAGTTGCGACTGCAATGACGACTATACTAGAATCCTTCATGGGTTGACCAGTGGAGATAATTGTACTGGAGTCCTCTGTTGGTCTGGCAGCGACGACAACTGTACTGGAATCCTCTGTGGGTTCGGCAGCGACAACATCTGTACAGGAATCCTCCATGGGTTCAGCAGCGACGAAAACTATACTGGAATCCTCCATGGGTTCAATAGCGAAAACTTCTGTACTTGTATCCTACGTGGGTCCAATAGCTTAGACGAATCATTGATTATATTTAATCATCTCTATCATAAAAAGAATGATATATACCTTTGTGAGGGGAGTCTTGACTTTCAATCATTATCATCGATGTGATTGACTTCTTTCTTGTGTGGACTGGGTTGTGCTTGGGCTAGAGAGTGGAGCGGAACTTAGATTGATAACTTAGGTATATGTATAGGAATATACATAAGTAGTGTTCATTGATACTTCGTGGTTGTATCTTTCTTCTGTGGATTAACCTTTGTGGATTTTGGGAGACCTTCGGGGGTCTAGGGGTCCCTACTGAGTATCGTATACTCACCCCTACACGGGAAACGCCTGCACTACGTTGTGTTGGATGTAGACAACAGACAACACTGATCGAGGTAGAAACATGTAGAACCGGACGGTACCTGGAGGTGGACCACTTGGCGAGATGTACATGGAGCAGACGGAGGGACTCGAGGTGCTAAGGAGGCCATCTGTACCCCCCAATCAGGTGGGATTCCAAGAGGATTACTTAGTGGTTTATTCTTTACATTACTACATTTGTTCTAGCTTTTCAGTTGTATTGTACATACTGTTGGGCTTGAATTTCTGTCCCCTTTTCCTATCAGCACTTACTTTTGTATACAGTGTTTACTTAGTGTTTACTTTTTTTGGGTACTCTGTTGTGTTTATTTACATTCATAAAGGAAATCCCTTATTTTTTTATCAGGATTTACACTTTTGGTGCTAGTCACCAGCCCCTGGCCTATGGAAGGCGGGCATGGGGTATTCACGGCATGGGCCCTAAGGACGGGTCTTGAAAAAGTATTATCAAAGGAGTCAGTTATACCGCAAAACTATAGTCTCTGATCATTATTCATTTCTGTAAAGTAATAGTGTTAAGAGTATTGAGTGTGGTTTTCATTTCAGGATGTCCAGTGTTGGTGGGGTGGCCGACTTATCCATACATCAGGACCCTGACCTCTTATTTCTGACTCAATTCACGAAAAAATTGATTGCATGTGTGTTTCAAAAGTTTTTTTTTCTGATTACTTTGTTTTAGTTCACCTGGTATACCGTTTGACCGCGGCGCAACTATTTCTTTTAGGATGGCCCCAAAATGGCAGCCATCTAGGGTTCCATGTTACGTACGAGATGGCAGCCCACTGAGCGACAAGGCCTCGGTGTAGGGACCCATCACAACGGTGTCACCAGTGGTACAACTACCCGCTAATCCACCGATACCACTAGCCCCAGCAGTAGAGAGTGCATGCCGCCTAAGTGCATTGCATGAGTTTCAGCGACAGTGGTCACCCAGGATCCATGGAGAGATGAACCAAAAGGAGTCCATGGATTGGCTAGAGGCTGTCATCATAGTTTTCAGATTAGTAGGGACACCAGCTGATCATAGGGTGATTCATTCCGTGAGTCTCCTACACGCCGAAGCAAGTAGATGGTGGATTTTGATGGTCCATGAACACGACTAGGAATCTATACTTTATAAAGACTTCGAGAGTCTCTTACGCTTGAAGATTGTTCCTACCCCCCCCCCCTCAGTTTGGAGTAGATTTAGGAGTTACTTCATCTGCAGTAGGGCAGTATGACAGTAGCTCCATACAAAGAAAGGATTACTAACCTCTCAAGCTACACCACAGACATGGTAGGGGACCTGTTTTTCAGGGCCAAGACCATTGATCAGGGACTGAGTCATGAGACCAGGGATTCTACGATTGCCCTCAGCATTTCGACATAGGTGGGGGTGCTGGAGAGAGAACTTCTAGTTGAGATCTTCCTCGTTGATTAATCTCTAGTAGCGAGACCCACCACATGGTGACATGTAGTGGAGTCTTCTACAGCCAGTAGTAGAAGGATGTCGCAGAGGTCCAAGTGGACCTGGCCATCAGGTGGGCTCCCTTACGATACAGGTTCAATTGTCCGGGGCACTAGAAACAGAGCCAGCTATACGAGGAGCAGGCAGTTCTATGCATGCGATGGGTAGGGCCAAATGGATTGAGACTGCCCGACCCACCATGAATATGAATAGTAGACAGTAGAGGGATCACCCAGGCAGAGGAAAAGGTTTGACTGTAGTGGTCCGCAGGGAGCAGGCGGACACGACAGTGGAGCTTGCTGAGCAGCAGGTGGCAGACGATGTTTTGAGGCCCTACCACCATCACCACTAGGGGTTCATACCGACCACAAGGAGCTAGCAGGCAGAGGCAGGCTCAGATCCAAGCAGTCAAGGCCTACGACAATGGCGCACTCGGGATTATTTGAGGCAGTATCTGTGTCTACTCTACCATTTCTGCAGTACTTATAGACACATGTGCGGGTCATTCTTTTATTGTCACTGCAATTGTTTGGAGGTCGTAGATTCTAATGGAGTCATTGGCTCATTCTTTATGGATATAGACTCGTACGGGAGAAGACTCAATGATTACGTACTGGTGCCAGTAGTGTGAGCTTACATTAGGAGGTGAGAGAATCAGCTCTGATCTTCTTATAGCAGAGTCTAAGTCTTACGACGTCATCTTGGGTATGGAATCATCATCTACATTCCATGCTCAGATTGACATTATTAGGCCCATGGTGTGGTGTATCCACAAGGATGGGAGCAGGTTCACCTTCATCGGTGAGAAGGGAGCCTTTGCAATGGAGGATGGACTTTCGCAGAGGAGAGGGCAGCTGATCACACATCAGTTGGCTAGTCTTATCCTTTGAGTGGTTGATGTGCGGAGTCCGAGTTTTCATGTTGTGGTGGATCAGTATGTGGACATTTTTCCTAAAGATGATCCAGAACTACCTCTTCACTGAGAGTTAGACTTCTACATAGATATGTACCTCCGGAAATCACCAATATCTACTCCAGCATATCAGATGGATCCCTATGACCTTCGTGAGCTGCGGGTACAACATGTGGACTTGCAGGGAAAGGGATTTATCTAAACAAGTGTTTAACCCTGGGAATCCCTGATTTTGTTGGAAAAAAATGCGGATGGGATCTTGCGACTATGTGTTGACTACTGCCTCCTAAATCAGGTGACTGTGAAGAACAAGTATCCACTCCTGAGGATTGACGGCTTCTTTGATTAGCTCAAGGGAGCCTGATGGTTCTCGAAGACAGACCTCAGGTTAGGCTATCACTAGCTCAGAGTTTGAGACTAGGATGTGTAGAAAATGATCTTCAGGTGTCGGTATGGCCACTACGAGTTCATGGTTATGCCCTTCGACATAACCAATGACCAAGTAGTGTTCATGAGTCTCATGAGCAGGATCTTCCAGCCTTACCTCGATCGATTTTTTGTAGTCTTCATCGACAACATACTGATTTACTCGACAACTGTGGAGGATCACGCCTACCATTTGTGGGTTATATTGGATACAATCTGAGATAGTGTACATTCCTAGTAAGGGGAATGTTTTATCTAATGCTCTCAGCAGGTGATCAGGAATTCAGCTGCAAGGAGAGGCGACGAAGCAGCCAGCTACATTGCAGCTATCCTTTGTAGATAGAGATGGAGAATCCATTATTCAGTCTTTCACAGTCACTCCGCCACTTCTTAGCGAGTGAGGGAGGCACAGTGTGGGGACGCTGAATATGAGATGCGATGTGCTTAGATATCCTCAGGACATGCACCTGATGGATTTAATGAAGGAGGAGATCACTTCATCCTCTTCAGGGGACATACCATAGTACCATTTAAACTATAGTAGGAGGTGTTGAGAGAGTTCCACACATCCCCTCTAGAGGTACAATTAGGACTGGCGAAGATGTATCAGGACCTCGAACGACAGCACTAGTGGCCAGGTATGAAGAAAGTGGTAGTGGATTTCATTTCATGATGCCTCATATGTTAGCATGTGAAGGTGGAGCACCAGGTGCCAGTAGGATTCTTATATCCCATAGAGGTCCCAGAGACGAAGTGGGACAGGATATAAATGGATTTAATGATGGGACATCCACATACATCCAGAGGACACGACTCTATATGGGTGATCGTAAACCGACTCACCAAGTCGGCCCATATCCTACCGATTAGAGAGCAGGGCTCAGTAATGATCTTTGGATGCCTCTATATTCAAGAGATCATACGGCTTCATGGTGGGACATTGTCTATCATTTCTGATCGTGATGCTCGTTTCACATCCCAGCTATGGAAGGGGTTACAGGAGGCCATTGAAATGTAGCTACGTCTAAGCACCGCCTTCCATCCTCAGACGGATGGCCAGACAGAGTAGACCATTTAGACTCCCTATGACATGCTCCGTTCATGTTTCCTTAACTTTGGTCGCAGCTAGGAGGATCATTTTACCTTGGCGGAGTTTGCGTACAATAACAGAAACTGCTCCACCATCAGGGTGGCACCATACGAGGTGATGTATCGCCGACCTTAGAGATCACCTCTGTGCTGGACTGACCCTGGGGTGTCAACACTTGTAGGACAAGAGATGGTTCAGGATATGACGGAGAAGGTGAAAATCATCCAGGAGCAAATGAATAATGCACAGAGTAGACATAAGTCATATGTTGATAAGATATAGAGACCACTGGAGTTCGAGGATGGTAACCATGTCTTCCTATGGGTTTCACCTCGTTGAGTACTGCGGAGATTTTTCCGTGGTGGAAAATTATCTATGCACTTCATCGGTCCTTTATATGTCCTCAGTAGAGTCGGCAAGGTGGCTTTCCACCTGGCCCTTCCACATCTGTTGCACCAGGTGCATGACGTCTTCAACATATCCCAACTCAGGAGACACGTGCATGATCCGTCCCACATCATCGAACACATGTAGAATGACATTGATGATGGGGCTACATTCACGGAGGTCCCGGTGGAGATCGAGGATCTAAAAGAGCGGGTCCTACGTGGGTGGTCGATTCCTCGGGTGCACATTTGCTGGTAGCATGGGAACCTCCAAGAGAGCACTTGGGAGAAGGAGGCTTAAATACGAGCTCAGTACCCTCATTTGTATCCCTGTGGGTGTTCTAGCTTTATCGGGACGTAAATCCCTATGGTGGGAGTAATGTAAAGACCCGGAAATTTCAAGGAAATTATTTTCTTAAATAATTTGGAATTTTACGAGTCTGCGGTTTCTGAAGGAAATTGATTCCGAGGCCCAGTGTTCCCGAAATCATGTTCTGAAATTTTGTTCGAGTACATTCAGTAAACATACATGTGGGTTTTTTTATCTTTTTAATCAGTGCTCAGAAATGAAATCTGAGGACACCGATGAACTCACAGCGCCGATGTTCACTGAAAAAGAATTTTACCGCAGTTGCATTTTATGCAGGATGAGAGATAGTTTTTGGGGTTTTAGAATAAAATAAATAAAATTTTAGTACAAAATTTTATTTAAAGATGTTATTTATATCCTACAAGGGGAAGTTATAGCTGGTTTCCACACCCACATAACCTCCCATTAGAGGATAATGTAAGGTGTTCCCCACACAAACCCCTGACCATTCAAATCCCATAAACACCCCATTAATTCCCCCTTAATTAATTTTACAACTCTCTCCTTAATTAATGTGATATCTTCACCTCCCTCTCTCCTTCTAAATTTTTCCAACACTTTTTATTAATGAATTTAACAATACCATTAATTAATTAAAGTGTTTTAATTTTGAAAATTCATGTCTGAATAAAATAATATCCTTATCTATTATTTTAGTTTGGCACTGTGTTGAGAAAATTTTGGGAGAGCTCTTGGGAAATACATGGACATTGTTCTTCTCTCGATGAAGAATATCTCCAACGAAGGACGAGATGTCACCAATAACACTTCTTCTTCGGGCGCTCTCTGACGTCAATAGAATCGATGCCCTTCTTCGGAGATGCCCAACCTTTATGATTCTTGTCTTCTATGACTCATTGATGTGCTCCACACTTGAAATCAAAGTAGGGGTTTGCGTCAATATTAAATGAATAAAATTGTTCTTTGTTCTTTGTTGAAGCTATGTTTTATATTTATCCATATGATACAACCTAATATGGAGGGTGCGAGCCGAATGAACAAGGCCCAACGACCCTCTGTTGATCCTTGTTCTATTTCGATGGAGACAATGACGGAAGGGGTGGTGGTGACCAGAGAAAGCGGTGGCCGTATGCCGGCAACATGAAGAGGAACTCCGGCCCGCATTTGCGGGCTGCTCGGCCGAAGAAGAACCAGCCAACCATAGCTAGCCTGGCTGGTGGAAACACAGCACCACACGGCGCCGCGCTGCGGAGGACCATGGCCCACACTCCGTGGGCCGCTTCGATGGGCGAACTAGCCAGCTTGTCGATAGGCCGGGTTGGAGAAGGTCGTGGAAACCACAGGTGTTGCGCAGAAGGAGAGCGGCACACATGGCCCGATCACGAAGGGAAGACCATCCGGATAAGAGTGCGGCGCCAGTTCAGGAAACCGGGTGGCCGCACCCCCCCCCCCCCACCCCCTGCATCACTCGGCCCCCCGGGGAGAGCCGTTTGGCTTGTCGGGCTATGCCGCGGCATGCCAAGTTGGGTTGCGCCTACCGGGCCATTCCTGCCACGGGCCATGATGTGCCCCACTAGGAAGGGCTTCACCCCGCCGGGCCGGGCCACGCCCTTGCGCGAGCCGGGCCACATTCCACGGGCCAGACCGTGCACCACTAGGTCGGGCCATGCATTAATGGGATAGTATGACCCCTTAGATGGGCCGGTCCTGCCGAGCCCGGACGGGCCGACCCACCCGCCCACTAGGCTTGACGGGCCGGGCCTGTTTCACATAAATGTGAATAACTTAACCACCGCACGTCTGATCGATGTGTTGTCTGTGGTTCTGGGACCCTTACGGCGAGGCGGTACTTTTTCAGTATTCTAAAGGATTTTTGGAAAACTTTGGAAAACAACCGCGTTTTGAACGAGCGTATTTCAGACCGGGCCCCTAGAACGGAAAAACCAATATCTCTCAGACCGGGCATCCGATTAACGCGTTATCTTTCGCGTTGGGATGTTTTTGACAAGACAGAACATTGGGATACATCCACTCTAGACATCGTGATAGTTGATGTATCGACGCCTTGGCTCGAGGTGAAGACCCTCCCTTAATCGAGCATGTTGTGTGTGGGAACCCTAGGGATGGTTGCGACTGCAACGGAGACTATACTAGAATCCTCCATGGGTTCGGCAGCGATGAAAACTGTACTAGAATCCTCTATGCGGCAGGTAGTGATGACAACTGTACTAGAATCCACTATGGGTTTGGCAGCGATGAAAACTGTACTAGAATCCTATGTGGGTTCTGCACTGACAACAACTGTACTGGAATCCTCCTTGGGTTCAATATCAAAGACTTCTGTACTTGTATCCTACGTGGGTCTGACAACTTAGATTAATCAATGATTACATCTGATCATCTCTATCATTATACAAAACATGTATACATGTGTGAGATGAGTCTTGACTATCAATCATTATCATCGATGTGATTGACTTCATTCATGTGTGGACTGGGTTGTTCATGGGATCACGAGTGGAGCCAAAATGTGATTGATAACTTAGGTATATGTTTGGGAATATACCTAAGCAGGGTTCGTTGATACTTCATGGTTGTATCTTTCATCTGTGGATTAACCTTTGTGGTTTCTGGGAGACCGTCGGGGGTCTCAGGGTCCCTACTAAGTATTGTATACTCACCCCAACATGGGATATGCCCGCACTACGTTGTGTTGGATGCAGACGACATACATTCCTGATCACGGTAGATAATTGTAGAGCTGGAGGGCACCTGAAGGTGGAACACTTGGAGAGACATACATAAAGCAGACAGATGGACATGAGGTGTTGAGGAGGCCATATGTACCAACCCTTCAAGTGGGATTCTCAGGGGATGACTTAATTATTGTTGCTTTAATTTACTGTAGTTCTTCTAGCTTTTCAGTTGAACTGTACTTATTATTGGGCTTGTATTTCTGTCCCCTTTTCCTTTCAGCACTTACTTTTGTATACAATGTTTACTTAGTGTTTTCTTCTGTTGCATAATCTATTCTGTTTTTTTACTTTCATAATGGAAATTCCGTCCTTTTTTATTGGGATTTACGCCTTTGGTGCTAGTTTTCATCCCCTGGGCTATGGAAGGTGGGGTAGTGGTAGTCACGACACCGGCCCCGAGGACGGGTTGTGACAATATTGGTATTAGATTGATTTATAATGTAAAATAAAAATAATTTTTTATTACAAAATGTTGGAATGTTGTTGATAATATGTTTGAGTTTTAAGATAACTTATAATATAAAATAATGTAGTTATAATGAATAATATTTCCTTAGATTTTGTATTAAATTTATTTATATAATTTACTGGTATTATTTTGTAAATAATAATTTCAAATTAATTTAAATTCACTATGAGTTTATTTTTTTTGTTTTATATGAATAAGATGTGGTTTTGATTATATTTTTTTAATTTTGTTGTGATTTTAATTAATTTTATTAATTCCAAGTGTTTTTTAAAATATAATTATGTTTTTCTAAAGGTGGTTATAAAGGATAATATTTCACAATTTTGTAAAAAAAATTTTTTTACAGAATGCGGTGATTTTTTTTAAAAAATATTTTTTATTTATTTTAAAATTGTTATACAGTTTCTATCGAACATGTTAATATTTTTATTCTCTTTTTAGGTTGGTTTATATTTTAAATACAATTTCCATTATTCTACAGGTGAAAATATTCATATTCTTAAGTTGATATTGTTTTTTATAATAAATATGTAAAATGACTTTAATGATAATTTCATTCATTTAGGTTGTTTTTTTATTTGATAATGGATTACGTTTTGTTTTCAATTAAACTTATAGTTGGAATGTTGTTTGATTGAGTAGAATAGTGTGAAATTGTTTATTATAATCATTTTGTATGATTATGGATTTTTCATTATTTGTTTTCGAATCAAATATGTTTACAAAATTATTTAGAGGAATGTTAGATCTTAGATGAGTATTTGTACATTAATTAATTTTATGATCCTATAATAAATTATAATTTGATATATGAAATTTTCAAAATAATTATATTATAATAGAAGTATAATTGCTGTTTAGAATTTTGAAATTATTAAGGATAATTATAAACAATGGACATGTTTTTATAATATACTTTTTTCATGCATGTTATTTGTAATGTCCCAGACCACTCGGTTCCATTACATTGCTGAAATATGGTGTTATAGGTGTTTTGGGAAGTCATGGTGACTTATTACCAACACGTGGCCAAATTTAGAGTTCTACTGTGTTTCTTGACCAGTGAGGTTCCATCGGTATACTGATGTGAACAGTTCCAATGATAGATCGATGTGTGTAGTGCCACTGGTGGGATTATGTGAACAATTCGTATAGTATCCTTGTGAATAGTTCCAATGGTATCCTTGTGAAGAGATCCAATGGTAGTCTGATGTGAACAGTTCCAACGGTAGCCTCTATTTCGCTTTTCAATTTTGGAGTTCATTAACAGTGTTTCTAGCTTCCTATAGATTCACCCCTTTGATGTTTCCATTGATGTAAAATGCATTTAAGACATCGTTTTAAAAACTACATGGCCAATTCCATGGCCATAACTCCCACATTAATTTTTATTAATTCTCAATATTCTTTTATATGGTCAATCCATGTGGTTTAATTCTATTGAATTTTAATGGAAAATATAGTATATCATAAACCATCGCTCTGTTAAATTTTCTAAAGAGACAAGATATCATCCTCCCGTGTTCTTCCTTCGTGTTATTAGGCGTGAGTAGCCTGAAACATTCTTACCTTACCATAGGAGTTGTGTGGTATAACATTTCTCCTTGTATTGGTTTCCCTTTTTTATGATGCAACCAAGTAGTATCAATAAATATTAGATAAAAGGTATGAACTATCGTCATTATTTTTGGTTCATGTCCATCTATTTGTTATTTTTATTTTATAGAATTTTATATCCATGTTCATAATGGAATTTTCTTGTGTGTTGACTGGGGTGGTGGTGTCTCTGAATCCTCTGGTGGATACAGTTGTTATGGGGTTGGAGTTCATAATCTGTTGTGTGGCTCATTCTAGTATAAATAACATCAAGAACTGTTTGAGGTAGGGGATTCATTGCTACTCTTTTCATTTAAATGAAATTATAGAGTTAGCATGTTTTTTCACACTGGATCACAATGAAATTGTATTATAAATATTTGAATCAAATAAATAAATTTATATTGATGTTATGTAATTGCCTCTTGTTTTTCTAGATAGTGTGATATATTTGTTTTCTCTGTTTAGCTTTTCATTATTTATGGAAATTGTTAAAGAACATAAAGCTGGAAATAATTCATTATTGTTTTGAAAAAAAAGAGGAATGTAATTGAATTTTGGTTTTCTTGTTGTAATTTGATGTTAATCAAATTGATGCAGTGAGCATTTTTAATTTTGTTTGATATATTTCTATTCAGGTTTCCTGTATTTGGAACCTAAAAATAATAAATTGGTTATTTCTAGATGGATTAAATGACAAGTTTTTTTTATAAAAGATAATTCCTTCTATGGTTCCGAGTCACTTTATGGCTTGCATTATGTACTCCATCGAAGTTGATATGTTGCTTATTTTCCTGCTACGTGTATTATGATGTGATCCTAGATGGTAGTTGTGATATGTGGGGGTAGTGAGGCCTTTTAGTTGTGGAAGTAACTGATGGCTAGAGTGGTGAGATGCATCAGTTTATGCTTGTGGGTGTCGGGGAGGACACTAGATATAATAAAATAGGTTGGATGTGAATGTTTGGATTATTGATGTTTCTTGTTGGTTGTTTATCCTTCTTAATTTCCCCACTTCTCATGTCAGCCAATTTTCTTACCCTCTTTCCAAAAGGTATGAAGTTTCTTGGGGTATTCCACATGCATTCTCTGTTTAGCTTCCTGAGGGAGGATTTTTCTTTACTATTTCTATAGGCAGAAATGACCCGATAGGTTGTAAATATACTCTTTGTGTTGATCCCCTTGTTTTTAGGTACATGTAATGTTTTTTATAGACTGTGTGGTAAAATGGGTAAAGTAATAATTCTGTTAATAAATGATTTAATTAATGATTTTAACCACTGGGGGCCGGATTTTTATGGGTCGCAATGATGAGGATTCAATTTAAAGAAACAGTGTAACTTGGGTGTGATTATAATGAAATATAATGTGGAACTTGTTAATGGTTTATTAATATTTAAATAATTATTTAACGTAATGTCAAACCAATAAAAAGAGAATGAAGTAATGTAATAAATATTTTTAAATGGTTGTGTGCTTATTTGAAACATAGTCTTAGAAGTGGATGTTGGGTGTCAGCGAGAGTTTAGTTGTAGTTGAGTCGATGACTATGTTATGCCCATAGTGTGGTTGCGAGCTATAATATTTTAGGTACATTTTGTGTTTCTATAGGTTACTCCACCCTGTTAGTAAGGTCAAATGACACCCTGGGGATTCTAAGCCCTTGGGGGTGTATTCCCCAAAATTCTGGTGGGAGGATGGATAGCTGACTACCCCATTTGGCCTCGCTCTCTTATCTTGGTGGTTACTCATTCTGGAAGGTACATCAGTTAGTTTTCCCATATATGTGTCTAGAGGGATGTAATGGCTTATGGTTATTCACACATATATATTATGTATATAGTTTCCTATGGACTACTATAGGTGTAATGTGTATAGGCTATTATGGATTGAGAATCCATACTCAGTTCATGTTCAACAATGGTTTGTGGTATAATGCCCGACATATGATACACGTAATGAGAGCTATGATGGCTCGCAGAAACTACCATGTTACTTTTCATACATGGACATGGTGGTTTTGTTGAAGGAGGTGGAAGCTGTGGTGCTTCTCCTAGGTGTCTGCAGGTACGCATTTTTGGAGGGAGATTCTTAAGATGTGTTACATTGAGGAGTGGGTTACACATGATATTGATTATTTTATTATATACTGTTGTTTGATATACACAATGGGAGTAGCCATGGTGAGGCTAGGAACATATTAAACCAGTTTAGTTGATGATTTGGTTTCACATGTTGTTCACTGGGCTTTAAAAATCTTTAATAACTTTTACATGAGAGGCTATGGGGAGGATCTTGTTGAGCATACTATTATACTCTATCTATGTATATATAAACTATATTTCAGGTAACTTGGTGAAGGATGAAGATCCATCTAGTTTTCAATAGCATGGGATTGAAAGAGTTGTTCGGGCTTATTCTTGCTGCTATTTTTACATTCCATATTCACAACTTTGTCACCACCCCCTCCCAACAAGGTGTACACCACTTGGGTTGGCAACTTGAGAAGGGAGATAATGACACCTGAGACCTGCCTCCCAGCGCTCAGCATCATGGTTCCCATGGGGAAGTAGCTCTCAGGCCTATGCCAAAGGGATCATGTGATATTTTTGATTTTTTTGGTCGAGGATTTCAACATCGAGAGTGCCCAACCATTCTGAGTAGTGATCGTGCACCAGGTGCTTCACTGTATTTTCCTCCTTTGAGGCAGTTTCAGCCAAGGCAGCTACAACAGTTTGCACCAGATTTGGATCAAAAAAGGGTAGAAGGGTACGTAGAGTACATCCTCATGGCATTCCCCATCCTCAGATATCTGAGCGTTGTCGTGGTGGTGGTCACCATTATAGGCAAATACGACGTGGAGGATGTCGTGGTCAACTTCATGCATTAAAGTTTTCAGCACTAGGCGAGCAAAACTCCATTCGAGGTACCCATTTCTTGTTTTCTAACATGTTGTTTGCTTTGTTTGATTTATGAGTGACACTCACCTTTATATCACCTACCCTTGTCCATGCTTTGGGACATGAGGTAGAGAGTCTTTTAGTGCCCTTGGCATAGACTACACTAGTTTGAGGTCGAGCTGACTCGTTTGATGTTTTGAGAGACTGTGAGCTAGTGACGGGGCAACACAGCTCTAGGGGATATTTCCTATGATTACGAATACAACCACATGATGTTGTACTCTATATAGTTTTGATGTATTTGCTGTAGGCTATCGTGGATTTCATAAGGAGACATGTTGTGTTCATCGATGCTGATGGGGATCCAGTGGTGTTTTTTAGCGAGCAAGATCCTCAGATTGGTCAGAGGAGTGTTCTGTTCTTATAATATACTATGGCTGAGCAGATGGTGAGTTCATGAGACATTATTTAGAGACCCAAATCTTGACGTACATGGAAAATACATTACTTTTGAGGAATACTTAAAACATAACAAAAACAGACACACAAGGATCGTAATAGTTTAGTGTCTTTGGAAAGTCGGAATATAAACATCTAATCATGTTGAAAGATCTTCAACATCTCCCATAACGATCTTCCCCTTTTTTTCCTTACATAAAACCTTTCTATATTTCCTGGGGAAAATAAAATATAAAAGGGGTGAGCTTAAATGCTCAGTAAGGGTAAGCATGGATAAAATAAAACATACCATATACATTTGAACTTAAAAACATGAACATAATGTTTAAACATCAAAATCTTGATCAAAGACATAAATCGTGGAAGTACATAAGGCATAGATCATAATGTAACATAAATAATGATAAAATAGCATGGGAATAAATCATGTAATTGTGGAAACCATTCAGCACATGCCATGATTTCCATAGTAGCCAAGGCATTGCTGCCAAGACCATCTTAGTGGACAAAGTCCCTTTCTGAATCGAGTTCACTCCTCGTTTTAGTCCTGTAACACTCAACTGAATTAACTTAACGTTCCAGACATGTCTATCTCATGAGATATAAATCATTACCCAATGCATTGGAGGGAGATATAGGTCCCACCCATCTCATAATGAAATCATTTTTACTTGTGTGGCAAAATAAACATACATCATTCATAATATCCCAAAGAATAAAATGGGTTACAAAAACATCACCACATCATCACATAATCCATATAAAATAAATGGATGTCATTTCATAATAAGAAAAGTGAAACCATGTAAATAATAGATACATTATACTTGAAACATACACATATAAAATAATGTCATCTTAGATGGAAAAATGGTTTTGATAAAACACTTGAAATGAATTCTTGAGGAAAATATCCATTCTTTTTGAAAATCAATTTCTTTTCACAAAGCGTCATGAAATTTAAAAAGAAAGAGATTATTTTGAAAATTTTCATGAAATATTTTAGAGTATTCTTCATGAAAATAAGGCTTTATAAAATGGTAAAAATCCGTTGACGCCGTATAAGTTAAAAAATAACAATTTCCTCGTACTTTTGTCGGAAAAGTCAAAAAATACCTCGTATGGTAAACAAAAGAATGATTCATTCCATACGATGTGGTAAAATTAAGAAAAGGGTAAAAATTTCTTAAACATACATGGAAGTAAAGTAAAAATTTTATGACAACATTTTGAGAGCATATGGACATGAATAATAAAAATAACCCCCAGTAAATACTTACGAGTAAACTATCTTGGATAAGATTGAGATTTGAATAATTATCCCTTACCTTAGGTCCGATATGCTTCGTACGTATCCAAAACTTCTGTATAATGATTTAAATAATTTCATTGACTTATTACAGAATCATATTCATTTTTATTATATCATATATGGTTCACTTATGACTTTATATTACCCGTTCATTTGTAAATTCATGTTAAAGTAGCGTTTTGGGTAAAATCGTTTCATTTGTCATTCATGTTTTAACTTGTAATTATTCATATGATTACATAGATCATGATTAATTACATATAGAATGTAAAAAATGATTTATATATAATATATATTCAGAATATACATATATATAATATATTGATAAATGGAATGAAATACACCGTTCATGGAGACGGTAGGCCGTACGTACGCATGAACGCTGTTTTCGTTGCCTTATTGAATTGAATGGAATTAAGTATATGACATAAATATATATTTACATAAATCCAGTAGCATTATAATGTCATATATTTCATTATTACTTATTATATATACTTTATAATCATTCTTGAATGGTTAACATGGAGAGTGAATCTCATCACGTCGTGGAGACGGATGTCCGTAAGTACGCAGGAGTGATGATATCATTCCCATGATTGTGGAATTGTATTTAAGTGTTTGTATAATATTACCTAATCAATATCACTTTACAATAATCATATATATTCATTAATTTCACCATTATACCCATCCAAGTAAGGTTGTGGTGGAAAATAGATTACACCACGGCGTGGAGAAGGTATTCTGTACGTACGCACGCGCGGTGATTTCATTTTCCGTAGGATGGATAGATGGTGATATATGGTTGTTTATTAAATAAAATAACATATAAGTATATTAGGGATACTGATGTTATTACTTCATAATGAAACAACTAAAGAAGAAGAAGTAGAAGAAGAAATACTGTTTAAAGAATCGGTAACGGACAATACCTCTTCTTTGAAGAGCCTCTTTGAGACCTCCACATATGGCACTAAAATTGGTCTTTGAAAAAAAAATACCTCTAGGATGTTTCTAAGGAAGTGTTGAAATAAAATGGGCAGGTTTTGGCCGAGTTTTAAGGCTCAAATTGGTGTGAGGAGGAGAGGGAGGAGGTGCCCTTTTATAAGGGAGGAGAGGGGCATCTTTGGAAATATTAGAAATATTAGTTTATATTAAATCCCAAACACACATAAAAACTTCCAAAATGACTCATATCCAAATATTAGATGATATATTGTTGTAATATCATAAAAAATTAAAATTTAGACATGTTAGGAATTTATTTTAAACATTATCAACTTGATTTATCCTTATGTAATCAATTTAATTTTATTTGTGGTAATAACATTATAAATTATAAATTATAACAAATAATTACTTATAAGTTGTGAATTTTCTATAATTGGATACTTTATAACATTATAGAGCATATAAATTTAAATTTATAATTTTTAAATATTTTTTTGATTTTTAAAAATTTTTATAATATGTTATTTTTATAAAATAACAATAGTGTCAGTTTTGACACTATTCATTTATTTTAATTTATATAAAATATATACAGAATATATGTTCTAAATAAAAGGTTAAATAGATTTATAAAAGGTCACATGTTTCTAGAAAATTAGTGGAGAACATTAAATAGTTCATATAATATTTATTTTATTATTTGTAAAACCATTTATTTGGTTTATCTCTTAATAAAATAATTACTACAACATGTTTTTATAAGTATTTAATATACTTATTTTTTGCATAAAAATTAATAATAAAATCCTATGATGAAGATAAATCTATTAAATTTGAAAATAATACTTTTAATAATATTTATCATCTTAAAATCACAATATTTAAATTGTTATATTTATTAAATTATGAAGGTGACAACTATGGCATCATTTAAAATAAAATAATATAAGTGTCATAATCGCCTTAATAAGGATCCAATTGGTCAACAATTCGGCCAGTGTATGATTAGGGTTTATATATACACTAATAATAAGTTTGTTGCATATTTTTGTGCCTTTTGATATGTATTACAATTTCAATAATAACTATGTTATTAATTTTTCACTAAATAAATAATTTCTGCGTCATTATTGTATAAGATAATAAGGTAATTAAATAACTCCTAAAAATTACAAATAAATTACCATGACAAAGAAAAACAGTTTATCTTTCAAATGAGTATTTTTAATAGAATTTATATTCTGTATAAACTTATATTAAAAATAATTTAATTATTAAAGTTGAGTGAGACATATTTCACTTTCCTTTAAATAAAATAAACTAAAGGTCTTAATCACCTCCAAGTGGGTTTTTAATGGATTCCATTTCGACCCAAATATGACCTAGGTCAAATTATAATCATCCAATTGTATTAATACATGTATTGGGATAATTTTATAATATTATATTTACCCTCAATTACCAAATTTAGCTTTTACTATGGTAAATAAAATTTACCGTTGTTACTATTCATAAAGCCCAAAAATAAAAGGTAGAATATTAATATAATTTGTACCCACTTATTCAAAATATGGAATCCATTTTTCAAAATTTAATACACATATGTTTCTGAAATTAAATTAAAATTAATCACGTTGTGGAAAGAAAACGGGTTGGTGTTTAAAACATTGCAAAAGATTGATTTTATTTAAACTACGATTTCAATGTATTATCAAAGCTAATGACATAAATTAAATTAAATGGTAAAAATATATTATATTTGTACATAAGAACCATTCAATATTATAATTTAACCCCATAAGTTATTACGTTGAAAAAAGTTGTTTTTAATTAAAATATACTGTGTTTTACGATTCATTAAAAAGTGAAAGTTATCGGAATAATATGAAAAATTTATCCAAGGTAAAATTTTATATCCTGATTCCAAATAATAATTTTATATTGTAATATTGAACTTATAAACATGTCAAAACTATATTTAAAATTGGTGCGCCCCCAAAAGGCGGCAAAACTGCATTTTTTTAAAAAGACTTATTTTACCCGAAACAATTATTTTGTTCTTATACCATGTTCTAGAAAATGTCTAAGATGAATAATAATGTTATAAAATTCAAAATTTAGTTAATACTATTCATAATGGCTAGTTCATAATAATATTATAATAATATATTGTTGTTTAGTAAAACCTGGTATTGCGTACAACACACGTTATCGAGGAAGGTCGCGATTGCGTGTAATGCAAGCCAAGTCAGGGTTGTGTGTTGCGAAAGAATACATTATTATTTCGTATAACCGAATCCAACCATATTTCATTTATACATTGAATATATATATATATATATATATATATTTATATATATATATATACACACACTCAATGTTGTGTAGAATGAATATTATAAAACGAACATAAAATTGTGTGTAACGCAATCTAAGAATAGTTTTGTGTATACTTCAAGCTAATACAGTGTGGTGTATAGCACAACATAATCTTGTTGTAGCATAAAAAATGACATCAAATAAATTAAAAATAATACTTATCAAAAAATATCGGGTTGTTACACATTCAATAGGTGGCACTTCGTAGGGTCGTAGAAGAGTACCCTGATGTCTTTGTAGAATAGGTAGTAGAATTTCCCTCTCGACGAGAGATTGTGTTAGGAATCAAGATATAACTAGGAGAGTCTTCTATATCTATGTACCTATATAGGATGACCCCTTATATGTTACGAGATCTATGTATATAGATTTATGGTCTATTACAATGTGTTTTTTTTGGGTTGAGTGTGTCACCGTGGGGTGCACTGGTTTTGTTCGTAAAGTTGGCTGATGGAAGTTTGGCGTTTTGTATCAATTATCATCACATAAACAAAGTTATAGGGATGAATCACTACACTCTTCTGAGGATTTATTATTTATTTGATCAACTGAAGGGTGCATGTTGGTTCCCAATGATCGAATTTCGGTCAGGATATCATTAGATGCATGTGAAGGATGTGGATATCCGGAAGACTTCTTCCCATTGACTCCATGGTATTATAAGTTTATTGTAATGTCATTCGGTGCGACAAATTCTACAGCTATGTTCATTTAATTGATGAATTTTTTGTTCTGTGATTTCTTGGATATGTTTGAGGTGGTTTTCATCAATGAAATGATTGTGTACTCTATGTCTGAGGAGGTGCATGCAGAGCATCTATACACTGATATGTGAGTTCTTCATCAATATCAACTATTTGTGGAGTTGTTAATGTATGAGTTATGGGATCGAAATGTCTATTTCATGGGTCATGTTGTGTCCTATAAAGGATTAGATATGGATTCGTTGAAGAGAGATGCAGTTGTGTCTTGATCAGCCCCCAAGATAGTAGTAGAGGTGTGATGTTTCCTTGGTCTTGAAGGCTACTACATTAATTTCGTAGCTGATTTCTCTCAGGTTGCGACTCCTCTAACAGCATTGTGGTAGAAGGAAAAGGAATTTATATGGACTGATTAGTGACATGAAACTTTTGATTATCTAAAGGAGAAATTAGTAAGCGCTCTATCTCATTGTTTTCCAATAGTTGTAGTTTAATTTGTTGTTTTCTGTGATGCTTCACAACTGGGGATAGGTTTTGTTCTGATGCAGCAGAGATCATTTGGGTCTTATGGGTCTTGGAAGTTGCATTCCCATGAACATAACTATTCCCCCCATGATCTTGAGTTGTAATCCATGGTGTTTTCTCAGATGTTATGGAGACCGTACCTCATTGGAGAGCAAATTTTGGTTTTCACTGATCATAAGAGTTTGAGGTATTTTTTCTCCCAGCATGACTTAAACATGCATCAATGTTATTGTATAGAGTTAATGCATGAATAAATTTTTTTAAAATATCTTATAACCCATAAAGGGGAGTTTTTTAGCTGATGTGCTAAGCAAGAAGTCATGAAGTGATGCAATTCATGAATCTGGTGATTCATGGAGAGTTATGGAAGAATTTCCAGCATTACATCTCAATATGGCAGAAGTTATGGAAAAGGATTTTTTTTATATGATGAAGCAATCATCTCGGGTGAAACAGGTGGAAGAGTCCTATTTGGGAGATCATGAGGTGGAGGTCTGGAAAGACCGAGTTGTTTTTGGCGAGCCCTCTAATGGTTCGTCTGAGGATGAACAACACCGAATATAGTATCACAGAAGGCTATTTCATCCTTTGATTATGTGTGCGACGGTTCTCAAAGAGTTCCATATTTCTCCATTTGAGGTGAATCCTAGGGTGATAAAGATATACCTTGCCTTGATGAGTTAGATTCACTGGTTGTCCACTATTCTTTAGAATCCATTCTTTAATTTTGAACAAGAGTCTCTTGGGAGGATCCTACTGAGTATACTATTATACTAAACCTATGTATATGTAAACTGTTTTTCTGGTCACTTGTATATGGTTGGAGACCCATCTGGTTTCTACTACCTTGGGGTTGCAATAACTATCTGGGATTTGGGTTTCTACTATTTTTAATTTCCTTTGGAAATTGCATTTTCCCTTTTAAATTCCAGTAGTTTTGCATGACATTACATATTTATACTCGGGATTTCTTTTATATTGTCTTCTGAGTTGGAGATGATTGGTGTCTATCATATCTCTCTCTTTTTCATATGTTCTCTTATAGGGTAATGCCTCCCATTTCTATGTTTACTATACATTCGGTGATAGCCGCCAACCGAGGGCATACTGGAGGCGGGACTCAGGGTCATTATCTACCTTATCACATTTTCGGTCCAGAAGGGGTACACCTTTTGGGTAGGGTGTCTTGAATATAACATTTAAATGTTTAATATAATTTTCAACATTTTATTTAATGTGTATATGTAAAAGGATTACAGGATTCTAATAATATGAGAATTAAGTGAAAAAAATTAAATTAATAGTTGATAATTCATGTTGTTTATTTTTTGTTTATTGATTTATCATGAGAAATTAAAATCAGTTTTTTCTTCAAAATATTATTTTAGAGGAGGTAGCATAAAGTTATTCCATAGATTTATGTTTTATTGTATAATTAATTTTTTGATAATTTAATAATTAAGTGGATCGTTTTGTATTAGCAAGATATTATTTTAAAAGTTATCAGTGATATATTCTATGATGTTTTTTTGTTTATTAGACCATGAAATTTAAACCATGTAAATAATATTATAACTATTTTTTTCTATTTTGTGTCCTATAGATTTGTTTGACTGTCACAAATAATAATTTCTAATTTAGATCACATTCATCTCTGAAATATACAATATTAGAGGATATAAGAATAATTTTATATATTTTGTTAAAATATCTCCTAAACATGTCGGTGGTATGGGTTTTATTAAGAATTTGTATACTCTTTTAGATATTTTGATGATGATTTTAACAACTATATGAGGGATATATAATATAGATATATTTATTTATCATAATTAAATAATGGATGTATAAAAATAAATAGAGATGTTGAAATATATTTTAACCTAATATTATCATAATTTATTTAGCAATTAAACTATAAATATTTTTATATAAAAATAAAAATAATTAAAATATAATCACTGTTAATTATAATTATATGATCATATTAACATTCATATATCTCCTAGAAATATATAAAATCAACACTTATTTGATATAAATTTATAGAATCACTATGGAATGGTAAGGTTCTTAAATCCATCCTACCAACATTAAATTCATCACGACCACGATTTCGCATCCTTGAACTCATTGGAGAATAATTTCCTCTAAAATTATGTCTTAATATCATATCAATTTTACTTTTCATAGATTAACTAAATACTTGTAATGAATTATGAAACCAAAATTGCGGTCTCAACAAGAGTTCATGTAGGACTATCAAGATGAGCCTTTTATTGGTCAAAAATATAAAGGATCCCCTTTTAGTTATTGGAATACTACTACAACTTTTTATTTCTATTCTTCTAAAAACAAAGAATTTTTTCCTGGTTCTTCACCAAATCCCAATCCTGAGAATATTTATATTTAAGAATAAAAATTTATTCATTATGATCTTCATCTTTAGAAAATTAATTATTTCATTTTGTTTTTGAAGAGTCGTCATATATCCCTTATCGAAATTCCCATATTTTACTTGAACTACTCTATAAATAACTCATCCCATGTCGGATATAGTGATCATTTTTTAAGAATTAAAGGGTAAAAACTATAACTACTATAGTTATTCATTTTTTAAATTAAATTACCAATTTATTATGATTCATATTAAATTATTTTAAATATTCAAATGAGGGGTTCCATTATTGGAATTATTTATAAAATTCCCTTATTATCAATATATTATGTGTTTTTATTTATTTTTTATACATTATATATTTGTTTAAAATGTAATAAGATTTATATGAATAAAAATGGATGTGTTTTAATCATATGAGAAATATTATGAATATGGTGTTAATGAGCTAATCATGATTGCAAAATAGTATGCATATGACCCTTCAAAAATCATTTTCCCATGTATATAATGTGTTATTCATGAAAAAATATTCTGTATTAGTTGGATGAACAATTTATTTTTCATGGAATAGAATGTAGTTATAAATAATGGACTAAACATATGGGGTAATAAAAATATCTCACATTTTTTGGTTAATAGTACAGTTTATAGATCATTTGATATGAATACCAGTGTAAATAATGATGTATATTGTATAGAAAAAATGACAATAGAAATTAAACATGGTATTCTTGATTGTCGAAATATTGCTATGAAATTAAATATTCATTATATTAGACTATTTTTCTTCATTTTTAATAAATAGAAAACATTTTCAAATATATTGATGTAATTTAATTTTAAAGCTAGCAGTAGAGGGAGAAACATTATCTTCACATTAAAATATTATATTCATAATGATATACAACCATAAGAAAATGGAATTTCATTCCAGTTATATAATTCAAAAATACTATGTTTAATTGGAATTATATCTAAATAAATACATGATTTCCCAAATATTTTCATTTTGTTTTTCAAGGACCATGTTCCACTCATAAAAATCCCTACGTGTAGAATGAATCGATACAACAAAGATTAATCAAGTTCTTAAAAATTTGAATAGAACATTCCACAAATCAATAGTTTAGAGGAATATTTGGATTCTTTTAAATAGCAAGGGAAAATTATGTGGAATGAAAATAGAATAATTAATGAGTGGAAACAACATCATCCACCAAACTCATTTAAGTGGATCAAAATTGATTTTTAGAATCCTAAATTAAGAAATGAGATGAGAAACATCCATCTTATGATATTTATAGATAAGATAAATCATTTTAGTGTATATAATAGTACTTATAGAACATGTTTTTATATGTTGGAAAAATAAGTTTTTCCAACATGGTTATACATCAAACAAAGATACAATATGTTGTCACAACTTCTATGTTGAAATAAATACAGCAATGATATTGATGTTAATTTGGATTCACAGATTAAATATTTGGAACAGATGTGGGATACATGTGTTATAATGTATAATTCTCATAAAAGTGAAGAATTTATATTGTGTACCATGTTGTATATGATGATAAATTACTTTCCTTCTTATAGAAAATTTTGAGGCCATAGGAATAATAGAATGTTGGGTTCCTGTTTGTGATAAATTAACACACTCATTTTAGTTGAAAAATTCCATGAATACTATGGTTATATGAGAAGGATATTTTTTATGTAGACAACATAAACACTGATCCAAGATGACAACGTTCAGTTGGAATACATAACATGGTACTAACCTGTCTCTACAAACATATTATGAATATTCAAAAACTCAAATGATATTGAAATTTTTTTATATGGAAAAAAACATATGAAATCAAGAGAATAAAAGAGATCAGTTTTCATTTAATTACCATACTAAAATTTTTTCTGTGCCTTATATTATCTTAAATTCATGAATTCAGAAAAAAAGGATTTGAGAGTGTTATTGGAATGTTACTAAATGCTACTAGAAAAAAATAGATGGAATTGAGGCTATGTTGGACATTATTGACATGGGGATAATGGAAGAGTTAGACTTGGTGATGGGTAAAATGTGGATTATCTTCATCTAGAATGTTTCACTCTATTCGGTTAAGAAAAAATTAAAAAAATTATGTTCTTTGTCATGTAAAATTTCAAGAGGGGTTTTCATCAAATATAAAAAATTTCATGTCAATGACTAATTTGATGTTACAGGGAGTAAAATAAAATGACTATTATTTTGTGATATAAGAATCGATTCCCATCACATTATGTTTCATTATGTATAAAAATTTGAAACATAAATGAACTATAAACTAATTCATTTTCAAGACCATATGTAGTAAGATTATAGACATAATGAATTATGCATTATGAAATAATGTGGTGTTAGACATATTTTCTGAATTATAGATGTTATTTCCACCATAATTCTTTATTATAATGGTCCACCATATTGTTAAATGGGTTATAGAGGTTAAACTATGTGGTCATTTCCATTATAGATCGATGTACCCCATTGAATAATATATGATGATTTTGAAAAGGTGGGCCAATAAAAGAAATTTTGAAGAAGTTTTATTTTAAAATGATATATTATTATAGAAAATGTTGAATTATATATTGAATAGATTTTTGTAATTGAAATCATCATTCATCCAAAGTCTATTTACAATAGACCCCTTAAGGGTGATAGGATTTCTGGAAGAGGTGATGTTACAATTAACATCGTAGACAAGGAGAGAGTCACCATAATGTGTTACTTTATAGTGAACATGTAAATTAATATGTTGGATAAAAAATGTAATTTGTATGTATTTTAATCCATAAAATATAGTATGATAGATATCACATTCACATTGTCAATATTTAAAGGATGATTATGCGGTCATATTTAATATGAGTTATCTGAAAATCCACATTTAATTATTGATGGACATTGATGGATAGATATTTGACCAAGTGTGAATTTTATATATATTCCGGATTCTGTATCAAATGGACATTCATTTTATATAAAAGAAGTAGATAACCATAGAATAATGAAAATTAGTGATGTTACACTTATAGTTGATGAGATGAAAATATATGATTCCAATGATATAAATATAATTTATTTGAATATATCATATTCCAACATTAGTGAATATATATATATATATGAGTTGGATAATACAGATAATATTGGACCTTTTTCCATTGAAAATGTGTTGATAATCGAAGTGATAGAAATTTAGATGTAAAGGACTTAATTAATGTAATTTCTGGAGTAGAATTTGTAAAAGAAAGATCCTTTCATAACGACAAAAGAATTAGTTAATGAATTTTTTATCTTAGATTGGAAAAATAATAATTTGTCACCTTTACCATTTCTAACTAAAAAACAATAGGGTCAGATAAAACTGAATATATTATGAACCTTCATTCAATGAGATACCATAATCATTTAATATCAGTCTCAATGTAGATAATATCTTTTATATTAGAGGATAACAAAAGTATGGGATTCGGATTTTCAATAGAGGATCCACATCCCACCATCCAATAATTAAAATAAAGAGTATTCAATGAGAAGGTTGAATTATTTTTTAATATTCTACATTTCCCCCCATTATATTACATGTTTTTACCCTATAAGAGTAATCTATATTATAATTTGACTACCCATGCAGACAATGACTCAAGAACATAAAGATGTTACCAATATCAAGGAAGGACATATGATTTATTTTTGGGTGAATATTTATTATGTGATCAACAATATGATGATGATGAAAATTTATTAATTATGTAGCATCATTGTTTTGACTGAAATTGATTAGGCAAGAATAAAGGGATTGTAATTCTAGGATAGATCAAAAATTTCAAATAACATGTTGAACCCAACAAGTCAATTTTCATTAGTTATACTAGTTTTAAATTGATAATAAATGTTAAAATTGATATATATTATTGGTTTAACATTAATCAAGTAATGAATGAAACACATTGGGAAGATATTAAAGTAATGTTTTGATATATTTTTTCTATTTTTCTAGAAAATTATATAATTAATATTTTATTTACATTTCATTATCTTGTTAAGTGTAAATTAATTTTTTTTGAAAAATATTCCTTGATGGACATTGGAAAATACAATAGTAGAATTTATATAATTCTTTCTATGTATTATCTTAGGGATACTTATAGGAAAGATAAACCCCAAACATGTTACTAATACACATATTATAATGTTCGAAAAATTTCCTTTATCATTCATTGTGATGATAAATCATTTCACGTGTATTATTGTTAAAAATATATTTTTTGAAATTATTTACTTTTTTCATTTTTTGTTAGATTTGTTAACTTTTGAAATATAAACAAAATTCTAAAATTAATAAATGTGCATGAAATCCAATTCACCCTTACCCCAATGAAGACTCACACATCATTAGATAAGAAAATGGTATATATTTTATATCGATAATAAAATATTTGTGTGAAAGTAAATTAGATAAGTTGATTTGTTTATATGTAGATTAATGAATAAAATTCTGAATCCAACTCTATCGCTTTTTATATGATATGGATGGGGAACCTGTTAGTAAAGTGGGTAAACTAGTAGAATAAAACAAAAAAATGTATTAGATAATTTTTATGCATGTCATAAGAGTAATTATTTAGTCTTTATAATAATATTACATAAAAATATGAATTTGATTCATATGCTTCTTATACATTATTGACCCAAGAATCTCTAGTGACCATAGCTGATGAAAATCAACATTCAGTGCATTAAATGTAGATAGGACAATATGGTCATTTAGGAGGTGTTGGATTTTGAGTTTCACTAAAACATAATTTAAGAAGAAAAAAAAAGAAAAAAGAAAAATATTATTTGATAAATTAATTATTGGTAAAAATAGATTCTTCATAGGAAATCATTGTCTTCACTAGTTTAATAGACAAATATATATTTAAGGATTAATGAGAACTAGCAGTGGAAACAATATCAGCAAAGAGAAAACTGAATGACCACACTAGCTGTCACATACATGACTTATATTATAGTTAAATTTCATTTAATTAACATTCATGCTTTGTTTTGGGGGTTTCCAATGATTTTATGGAGGAATGAGTGAGTTTTCATGAATTGGGAAAAACCATGAGCCCAATGATAGATTTGAAAATAAATTTTTATTCCATTATAACTCCTTCATTTTTCAACATTTTCCATACATTCCAATTCCTAAATGTAATCCCATGACCGATAAACACCCCCATATTAATTTGGACTATTTAGTAATCTATAATCATGGTGGATATGGTTTTTTATTTAAGGGATTTGGCCTGCCTGAGGCCCATTTCCTACATTAAAAATATTTTTTAATTCTTTAATATTTCCTTTAATATTTACGTTTTTTCAGTGATTACAACTCTACACTGAGCCCAGATACACAAGGTGCACCCACATGCTCTCATCCCCCTCTTTGGAAATCGATTTCATCGTGAATCTGGATGAAACCTCTCTGAATTTCTTAAATCTCCTGTATTTGATAAGTTAAAATGATTATTTCATAACACACTCATTTTTCACTTCATTTCCACCATTATAGAGCCTAACTGATCACTTCAACCTTGTTCGAATCTCCCATGAATGTTTGGCAGATTGAAAATTCAGATACTGGTGTACTTGGGGTGATTTATTTAATATTTTTCAATATATGTCATATCATCTTTGTTTATTCCTTTTCCCTTAGGGTTTCCTCCCTCTTTCATTATTTTCTAAAAATTAATTATGTTATGGTTCAAAACTAGGGTTTATTTGGTGTATTTTTTCTCAAATATTGTGGTCTAGGGTGGATTTTATATTCCTTGTGGTGAGACGGTGGGGTGGTTGATGTTTTGCACCACATTTTTTAGGGATTCGACAATTTTGGTAGGTGATTCCATGGTCAAATATACCATGATGAGTATGTTTTCTTTTTTTTAATATTTTTTCATGTTCCCCATATGATGTGTGCGGTTTGAATAACATTTTTTATAGATTTGGTTAAGGATTTAATTTTGTAACTACATTTTTGTGGAAGTTGGGATCTTTTTTAATCGAACACATGTGGTATCTTTTGCGATAGTTTTATAAAATATAAAATTGACTTTTTAGTTGTTTAAATAGAATGAAAATTCTTTTTTTAGTGCCTTAGTTTCATGTGGGACATGCAAGGGGTTTTTTGAATACTTTTGTTGTGTAAAACATTATTATACTTCTGGAGAGCATTTTATGAAAAATGTGTATTTTCATTTGTATCTTTCATGGTATTATTTATGGTGATTTTATTACACCTGAAATTGGTTTTATAAATTTCTACAAGGAGTCCAATTCTACGTTGGTAGTGTTTTGGTGTGTTTTTATCCATGAAATATTTTTTTCAAATGGGTTTTATGAGAAAAGTTTAGGTATACTCTTTAGAATTGTTATATGATAGATTTTAAAGATTTAATGATTTATGTAATAGTGAAAACATATTGGAAAAATATTTTGGAGTGTGTATATTATAAAATGATACATTTTAAATGTGAAAGAGGCTATTATGTGATGTTTTCCATCTTGGAAATTTTTTATAATAATGTTTCAAGGATTTACTAAAGTGTGTAAGAGATATGAAAGTGATATGGGATGTTTTGTGTGAGTGTGAGGTGAAAAATGGATTATGGTTATGAAAAGGATATTGTGTAACATGTCATTGTGATGTTATGTGAGTTGTAATATATTGGAATGGTTTTATAAAATTGTTTAATGGATTTGTGGAAGTGATAAAGAAATGTGAAAAGTGTTCTGGGCTATTTTGGTGTGATCCGGAATTCAAATCAATTTGAATGAAAAGGGGAATTTTGTGACTTTTGTGGAATACATGTAGGATTTTTATTTAATTTTTAATTATTAAATGATATTTTCATGTGAAAATAATATTTCTTGACTTGTTAAACTTGTTTGAGCACAATGGGGAAAACTGGGAATCTAGGTGGGTGGACATGTACTAGTATGCTAGTGAAATTGTGGGGTTTGGCCTCATTTCACTTAGAAATATTGACACTTAAAACTCTAACTAAACTATGTTGATGATGATTGGTGACCCCTAGGATATGGGTATTTTCCCTACATGTGGATCATTCACGAGAACAAATTTTTTTGATGGTTACTCTCACCAAGATACGAGGTACCTAAGACCCACAACGAGCTAGTGCCAATGGGTTATTTCCTATTGAGTGTGCTCATTATATCCTTTATAAATATAGTCGTAATATGGTATATTTTTCTAGAAAATTCAGTAGCTTTGGAATTTATTTTAAATGTGTTGATTCTGTAAATTATCCCACTAGAAAACAAATTTTTTTAGTCGAATCTTTAAGAAATTGTAACTAGAAATTGGATGTTTTTGAAAACAAGAATGCTTTTCATTTTTGAAAGTTTATCTCATGGAATCTCATAGTGGTGGTATCATACTGGGAATTGGATCAAACCCTACGTAAACCCTTGCATGTATGTAGACTTGGTTATTTTTGTTGTTGCATGTTGGGTACAGTTTTTAGTTCTAGTGGTTACGGTTTCTAGTAGATCCTTAGTGGTGATGTCAGGTGGAGATGGACTGAGGGTAGTGCCCCTTGACATGAGGGTTCTTGGGAAGTTTCCATTTTGGTTTTGAACCTTTTTTATATCCTTTTTGAGTTGTTTTAAAATATGTAAATCAGTTCTGAATTTTTGTAATAGATTGTATGGTTTGAAAAATTCATATTTGTTTGGTTGGATTATTTTGTTGTTTTAAGATTATAAACTCAGGTAAATCATTCCCAATGTTCATTTTATGATAGCTGGGCACTTTTTCCGACCCGTGGGAATTGGGAACGCCCTTCATGCCATGTCACAGGCCTGGTCTGCTTCCAGCTTTGATGGCGACCAGATATGGTTTGTGACAAAATGGTATAAAATGAGGTTGAGGTTTACACTTTAGGTCATGTCATTTTGGGGAGAGTCAAGATAGTCTAAAGATAGGATTTTCGGGACTTGGTATTCCATTTATGGGTTCTATGCGTGATCACTATACCTCATGATGGTATTTGTGTTACCACGGGATTTTGGGATTTATATGAGTCTTTAGGATTTCTTGGTTTGATGATGATTTGGGGAAATGAAAAAAGAGTTGGGTTAATGGTCTCTGTGAGCTCGTAGGGCCTGAAATGCCATGTGGAGTAGATGATATTCACTAGAACACTCTCTATGATGGTGAAGTGATTTGAATATGGCCACCAACAATATGTCCAATTCATCCACTGAAACTAGTTTCCTCTCATATTGTCTTGTGTTCTTTAGTTTTGAAATCATGGAAGATTGGTTTTAAAGTGACTAGGTTTTGATAAGTGTAATGATTTTATGAAATGATTATATAATAAAGATGGAATGGTTAGAAATTTGAATATGGAGAACTAAATTTTCAGAATAGTATTGGAATGGAAAATGGTGTGTTTTCACCTATTTTAAAAGCTTCAACTATGTCAATGTTGGTTTAGAAAATGTAGTTCCAATAGAGTTTTCAAAAGAATTGAAAGGTGATTTAATGGGATGAGATATTTTGAAATTTATTTGAATAACTTGAAAGTGTGTTTTCATTGGAATGATTCTTCCTTTCTGTAATGTTTATTTATGTGGTAATTTGGGATCGATTTTGTGGTTAGCGGTCTCGTGAAAAATGAAGTATTTGGTGGATTGTTTTGGTTTTGAAAAGTTGAATGAGTTTTTTCATTTACCTTTTGTATTTTCATGATCAACAACATGCATGGTGTTATATTTGATGATTTATGGTTAATGGAATGACTATATGAGTGTCGGGATGGATATGAGGAAGGTGCCCGGTGTGGCATAGAAAGATGCATGTGTGGGGCCCATGGGATACCATTGGGGGACACGCTAAACATTGAAACGTTTGTTTTCAAAAAATGTTTTTAAAATTAATACTTTGATGGATTGAATATGTAATAATGAGATGCTAAAATACAAGAGGGGTGAAATGTATACTTTTAAATTTCCTATAGAAATTTTGCATAACCAAAATTCCCAACACATCTAAGCTCTAATAACTTGTCTGATTCCGGAAAACTGATTCCGAAAAACTGATTCCGAAAATGAATCATAAAAAAATATTACAATGACTAAGATTCTAACATAAAGAATATATAATCCTATATAATCATTTTATATGTCTAATGATGTATAGGAATATTAGATGTTCCTCAATAACTAAAAGTATAGTGGAAAAAATAGAAATACTACATGTAACAAGTAATAACTATTTTATCCCAAAGAGAAGGGTGTACAACAACCCTGATTAAAAGGTCCCTTGATTTATAATTTAAAGAAAGTATGACTTACCCAATCCTAGGTAAGCCCTCAATCCGAAGATCATTATCTGTCTTGATATCCATACAAGCCCTCAAATTGTAAGGAAATCATCACCACTGATATCACAACCCAAAGTCTCTGATTTCAAGGAAATCGTACCTCTGCACTAAGAAAATATGCACGATGAAAAGTTTTAACAAGACGTTCAAACTTTCTGCATGATGAATGAGAGTTTATAAGGGCCTCTCTCTCTAGAAATCACTTCGGAAAGTTCTGAGCTTTGAAAATTTCAAAAGTTCCAAAAGTTATGAGCTCTTTAAAATGATCTCTTTTTCACAGGCACTTCTTCAACGGTCGTCTCCCTCATCCAATGGTCATATTTTTCCTTGATTTTCAGAGGTACATGTTCACATGTCACTCAAACAACTTTTTGTGAATAAATGAATGAAAGACATCATTTTATAACAAAAAAAGTGTAAACAAAACTAAATCTGATATTCGTAATGTAAGAAAATGAATGTACAAACTCCAACCAAAATTTAATTCTGAGTCTATAATATAAGGATATTTGGATTATGTTTTATAATAATTCGGAACCTAAATTCTATATAATTCTGGAGTCTGAATTTCAAGGAAATTTGGAATCTGTATTTACAAGAATTTGAAACCAGAACTTACAATGTTCTGAGTCAGAGTTCATGATAATTCGGAGTCATAACTCATAAGAGTTCAGAGTCTGTATTCAGAGAACTCAGATTTAGAACATAGAAGAGTTCATAACTAGTATTCATAATCAGAATTCAGATTCAGGACTCGAAAGAGTTTGTATCCAGAATCTGTAATCAGAATTCAGAGTCAGAACTCAGAAGAGTTTGTAACCAGAATTCGTAATCAGAATACTGAGAATTCGGATTCTAAAATCGAATGCTTGATATATAGGAATTTATATGATTCTGAGGTTTTTGTTTCAAACTGAATTTAACACTTAGAAAAATTATATAATGATAAATGAAAACAAGACAAGGATAAATTTCCTTGGGGATGGAAATTTTTCCTCATAGAAGTAAAACACATGGTAAAAAGAAATTTTTTTAAGATGAGGTGGTTGTGATTTTCAAAACAAGAAGGAATGGTAATGTCATAAGGAATCCTTATTGCCTTAACAATATCTCCCAAGTATGAAGGAAAGGAAAATTCATAAGGAAAACCTTATTGACACAACAATCTCCCCCATTTTGGAAAGCAAAAACATCCTTACGAAAAAGAATATAAGTACATCGAAATATTTTTCTATATTTTGAGAAAAACATAACTCCATTTATATATGAACAATAGTGAATATGAATAACTCCCCTATACATTTTAGAACTCTATAGATAATATTTTAGATTTCTATAATAAGATTTTTAATTTGAATGTGTAAATCTTCATAATGAGCACTCCCCCTTTGATAAACTCCCCCTTACATTAGGATATTTCTTCTTTTACATATATTATTTTTTTCCTTATCCCCCTTTGTGATTTTCAAAAAGAGTTTTAGGGAAGGGAAAAAAACATGGTACTTGACATATAATTACAAACAACCAAACAAAAACAAGAAACCATAATTTCATTAAGATTAGAAGGATTTTTATAGGAAAAAACAGATACAAAAAAAATATCTGATTTGGATCTATTTTGATTCTTTTTCCATGGTTATCAGCTTCTTCATGATTGTTTTCAGTTTTTTTAGTTCTTTGGGATCCTCCACTACTTGCTTCTATATGGCTTTGATCTTATCATCCTGAGCCTTCAGAGTCTCTGCGTGAGCCTTCATCAATTCATCTTGCTTCACTAGATTTTCTTCAATATCGATCTGGAGATCCCTTTCTGTTCTATAACTTTGGAAAAAATAATTCTACATCCCATTCAGATCTTTGACATCCTGAATATGTGTATCCTTGTCAAGATTTAGCTTTTCCTAAAATCTATATGTGAAATCCTTGATTTTTCCATCTTCTGTATCAAAGGAATTCTTAACATAATCTTGAATGTCATCAACATCTCTCAGATCTTCAACTATATTCTATGACCATATCACCATTTTATGGCAAGAATTTCTTGTGGGCTTCATAGTTGATAAGAAAGTTCTTGTGTTTGGCCTCAATATTTTCACATATATCCATCACCATGGATTCAGATTCTAATTTCTGATTCATTCTATGCTGGAGCATTTGGTATCTGGAGTCAATTGATGGAATGATTGGAATTGTGTCCACTTGCTTCATCAGAGACTGAATGACAAAATCATGTCCTAGAGCTGATGATTCCGAATCTGACACTTTACTCGGTGATGGTTCTTTCTCAAGCTCAACTAGTATCCTCTTAGAAGATTCACCAACTTCTTTCTTTCTTATAATTTCATTGGATGGGGTATCAACAACCCCATGTTTCCCCTTGTCAGTTTTCAGAACAACTTCCTCATTTAGAGACTCATGCTCACTTTCAGACAACTGAGAAATCTTATGTTCATCAATTTTTTCATTCTTGGCTCTTGTTTCAATATCATCAGGATGAATGAAGTCAAGATTATGAATCTTTTATTCAGGTAACTTTTTTTACTTCCTCTTCAGTCTTCTCACCAATTCCAGGAGTAGCAAGTTTCGAAGATCGAACTTGAGATGTCTGTATTGACAATTTTTCGGAAGCACTTTCCTTCTCAGGATAATATTCAACATTCTTAATTGTATCTATAAGGCCCCAGCCTTAAACCTTAATTAATATTGAGTTATTACAAGATTAAACATTGAGGATCTTTTCAGGTTTATAGTTTTAGAGAATTATATCATGACACTTGCATTACATTCCACGTTTAAACAAAGTGGTTTCATAAAAGACAGTATTCATTCTTCCCATCAACCGAAACATATTTAAAATAAAACAAGGATTCTTTCTCGACTCATCCTTGACACTATCATCACATCATGTACCTTTCCCTTGACTTGTGAAAAACATTTCAAAAACTTGGGATGAGCATAAAAACCTCCGTAAGGGTTATAAAAATATGGAAAGGAAACATGAGTTCATATATACATAAGAATGAAATCATACATTACCCATAAAACATAGCCACTTTAACATACCTCATCAATCATGAATAAATCACAGAAATCATAAGATATAAAAGGTAACTTGATGCATTCATAACATTCTTACGTAGGGAGTAACCCTCTTTGTTACGTTTTGGAATACCCATCATAGTATATTTCCTAAATCTCTTCGGAGAAACCTTAACGTTTCACTCCTTCGCGTTACCCAATGCATTGGAGAGCTATATCGGGCTCACCTGCCCTTAGTTTATCACGGAACCACCCGTATTCATAATAATTCCCATGAACCTCAATATAATCGTATCACATAAAATAGGCATGAAGGAAACATAACATTTCCACCCTTAAATCAAAAGATATCAATACAACACATTGATATAAAAACATTATGAAAACCATTTTCAATACCAAAATAAAAGAAAAGTAAAACCTGGTATTTATTTTTCATTTTTAAAAACAAGTTATGGCTTGTAGAGGAAGCCGAAACTCAAATAATGGTCATGGCGGTGGAGAAGTGGTTGTCGCTGCATACGTACGACAAAAACATTCCCCTTTGTTGTTTAGTAAAACGCTTCGTAAAAAAACGATTCCTTTTGGATAAACGGAAAGGTCAAAGCGGTTTATACACCGTATTAAAGAAGGTTCTGTATAAAACAGAATATGCCTCAATGAATGGAGATTGAGACGAAGTCCCTTAAAAAGACGATATCCTTGGTTTAAGGATAAATCAATTACATAATTATGTGTGACAAACGAATACACCAAATATAAGTGGATATTAAGTGTAAAATAATCAAAGGTCATTCACACATATTCAAAGGATGACATATTCAATAACTACATGTTCAACCCAAATAAATCGAAATTGGTAAGAAGATCCCTTGAAAGCCTAACGACGTCACATAAAAATGAGAACATATCCCAACATAACAATATGTAAAATAAAAGACCCAACAAAAGAAGTCTTTTAAAAAGAGTAGGGTGAAAGGTTCCCTTACCGACTTGGGTATCTTTCGAAACATACACCTCGTGAAAGAAGGAAAATGCAACATTGATGTAAATACCCATAAAAGAAAGTATATTACACAATGAGTAAAATAATGGGCAGTACATACACCACTCGAAGGAAATTATGGCAAATGTAGCATAAATCTCACGGGAATAAAAGTGAGATGAAAAATCCCTTACGAAAACTCGGCAGCCTAACGATGCCACATAAAAATTACAAAAATGGATTAATGAGATAAAATAGGGTATCTCATCATATTAACTTAAAGTTTATAGAAATAGGAATATAAAATAACATCCCCCAACATAAAAAATAGGAGCTTAAAAGAAGTGACATAAAGGAGAGTACTTAAAGAAAAATAGAGAGGTTAGATCTCTTACGAAAATTCGGCAGCCTAATGATGCCACTCAAAACTTTCAAAATGGATTGATGAGAGAGAATAGGGTCTCTCATCACATGAACATAAAACTTAGAGTAATATTAATATATAATAACATCCCAATAACATGAAATATGAGCTTTAAAAGGAATGACATAAAAGAGTGTACTTAAAAAGAAATAGTGGAGTAGGATCCCATACCTCGGGTCCAACTTGACTCGATCGTTCTTTAACATCCTGAATAATAAACATGATTTAATTTAAAATTTTTTAAGAACCTTTTTCTAGTTCATTATTCGTTTTAGATCACTTATTTCCATGTTATAAACATTATGTAATCATTTAAGTTAATAATGTTTGTTTTGTCGATACTTGGTTCTTAAGTCGAAAGTGGACTTCTTACAATTACATGTTGTTCGTGTGGTCAAATGTTCATTATATCCAGAATTATATTCATTATTTGGATATCATATATATCATATATATCCAGAATATATATGTATTTATAATATTACATAATCATTTAGAGGTAAGAAATGAAATGCACCATTCATGGAGACGGTAAGCCGTACGTACGCATGAACGCTACTTTCATTTCTATGTCATATTAATGGAATTAAAAATAAATGAGAGGTATGTATATTTTAATTCCAGAATTATATTCATCATTTAGATATATCATTAATCATATATATCCATTATATACATGTACTTATAATATTACATTACATTTGGGGATAAAAATAAAATGCACCGTTCATGGAGACGGTAAGCCGTACGTACGCATGAACGCTACTTTCATTTCTATTTCATATTTTAATGGAAAAAATAATAATTATATAGAGGTATATTATAATTCCAGTATATAATCATGTATAATAACATTAAATCCATCCTTTATATGTCCCACGTATGGCATTAACGAATCACATCACTTTGAGGGGGCGGTAGTCCCCACTTCCTAAAATGAAGATGTCGCGTATACTCATAATGAAATCCATAAAGGTAAGCCAAAAATTAAAAATACATAAACTTAAGTAAAACATAAACATATTATATATCATATATAAATATAGTGACATCTTAATGGCCACCTTTGAAGGTGTTATATGAGTGTTGAACAATCATCGTTTCGTGAGGCAGAAATTCGCCATCCACGGAAATAGTATGTTCTTTAACCATTAGATGTAGGTGTGTGTATGTGTAGCTCTAATACTTCTTATAACAACATCCTAGTATATTTAAGATACTGGAGTTGTTACAAAATAATTGAATAAAAAGAGTTTAGGGGGTTGGAGAGGCAAAATAAAACAAAAGGACTCAAGTGAACACATTACCTTAAAATCGGGTAACTCCCTTTGATTTTAGATCAATGGATTCCTTGGGAAGACTTCTGCCCAAATTGAGGCTTCACGGAGTAATATAGGGAAGTGATAGAAAAAATGAGCAGGGTTTGGACGAGCCAAAGGCTTTGGGAGTGTGTGTAAGGAGGTAGAGGTGGGGGCCTTTTATAAGAGGAGAGGAGGGGCACTCTTGTAAAGTTACAAAATGATACTTTATTTTCAAACGATTTTCGGATTTTAAAGGTCCCACATTGATGTATTTCGAGGGTAAGGTGATAAGGGTTCTAAATCCACTCATCCAATAGGTTTTGGACATGTTTAGGTCTTAGATATTACATTATCTTTCCATTTTATTTAAATCGTTAAATAATGAGGTCATCGCTGCATCATCATGATGTCATAAATAATTTAATTTATTTAATGTATAAAAATTAAAAAAAATATACTATGATGTAGGAAATCTTTTTATCTTTCCAAATAATATTTATAGTCAAAAATCGGATTTGTATAACCCCATGTAAAAATTGTTTCATTAAAACATTTCATGTTTGTCTCATTTTTACTTTAACTTTAAATAAAAAGATATTAATGTCATTTTCCAACCAAAGTGGATTCATGGGGTCCCCAAGTTGACCCATTGGTTTTATTGGTCGTCCATTACACATCCAATGAGGTTAGGACATGTTTCATGTTCATTTCATTTTATTAAAACAATATTTTTACCTTAAACTACACTAATTACCTCTAATCGCGATTAAGAACTAAAAAGTTACTATTCACCAAAAAATTATTTTGATCTCATTGAACCACATTTTACTTCTTAATGACAACCATGTATGTCGGATTTTTGAAATTCAAAACACAGAAGTGGTAAAATTTCATTTAAACGAAAAATCAGTTTTTATAAGTACCACTTAGTGGTTTCACTATTCATCAAAAATTGATGTTTTTCAAAAAAATCCCAAAAATTCACCCTAAGCTATATTTGATATTCTGAATTCAAAAATGAAGTCTATTTTACAAAATTAAAAACTTATAAGTCACAATAATTAATTTAAAAATTAATTCCTGCTGTCAGAGAAAATTGCGTGTTTTTATGAAACAATAAGTATCAAAAGATTGACACTAGTTTAAGTATGATTTCAAAGTGAATGTAATTCCAATGACCTCTATTGGATTTAATGGTAAAAATATATTCTAATTTCACTTTAAAACAAATTAAAAAGATAATCTAATCACATAAATAAATTAGATTAAAAAGAAGTTTTGAATTTAAATACAACATTTTACACTGTTCATTAAAAAATGAACTTTATCAGAAAGATACCAAAAATTTACACAAAGTAAATTTTGATGTCCAAATTGTTAAGAAGAGTTTTATTTGGTCCAATAGAATGTATAATAGTGAACAAAACTATATTTAATGATGGTTCGCCATCAAAAGGCGATAAGTGAACCTTTAGTGAAAACTAGGGCATATACGCCTAAAATTGAATTCTTTCCGTATTTTAAGCCTTTATCTTTTATTGGATAAAAGTAAAAACATTTAAAAACATATATAATCATATTTTAGTTATTTATATCCATTCCCTCCAATACAATGGCTAATGTTAACTACCATTTAAAAAAATATTATTTTATTATTAGAGTGCGACGTAAGATTCCCAGGAAACTCATTGTTGCGTGTTGGGTACGCCATCGATCATAGTGTCCCCTTTAAAGTCATGTTAATATTTTATTCACAAATAAGGATAAATATGAAAATGTCATATTCTTTATTTACCTGGGGTGTTACAGTATCATCAGTGAAATTACTACTTTATTTCTTTTCATGCACTTCTTCCACATATTTAATCCGTTCGACAACCTTTTATTGTTCATTTTCTAGAGTCATGTACTTCTCCCCGGTGTCTCAGGAAAGGGTTCAACTAAGAAAGTTTTTGGTACATGAATGTTCTTGGATGCTACATCAGTGGCCTTCAAAAGAGAATGCATAATATCTACCTCCATCATCTTCTTCTTAAGATTATTCTCTTTGGCTTGCTTCTCAAGCTCTTCAGTAGATTTCTCTTTCAATGCATTGGCCTCTATAGGGTCTATTCCAAACTGTGCTTCTCCTTCTTTCTAGTTCATCTTATCCTCCCTCAATTTGGATACTACCTCATCCGGATAGGGTTTCTATTTCGTGGGATTTGGAGGTGCAGTTTAATCTTCCTTAACATTAGGGGTTTCACCTTCAGCTTCTACATCTATCAATTTTCTTTTATTTCTACCCTTCATTGATGGTTCATCCTCCTCATCACTATTATAAACAACTTCCTGTTCATCCACTGTTAGATAATAAAACTCTCTTGAATCCTTATAAAATTCCGCATTCATTATTTTCAAATGTTAATCACATACTAACATCACTTTTCATTTCCTTGGCTTGGAACTGCAATGAATATTGAATGATTTAGGACACTGAACTATCGACTTGGAGAGTAGGGCAGGATACATGATTCTTTGTGCTCTCAGATTCCCATTTTGATTTTCTCTATCATAATTATAATATGCTTAATTATATTGATTTTCCTAGGAATTACCAAAAAAATATAAGATAAACATATCACATTTATTAAGAGTGTCCTTATCACCCTTTCTTGGTATGATAAAACCCTGAACCCAAAACTCTAGGATCTGATTGTAGACATGTGAGAAATATTTTCAGTCTTGAAATCTGTAAGTCTAAGACTTTGCATAGCCTTCACTTTTACAAAATTCCCTTGAACATCTGCCAACTCGTGGGACCAAAATTCTACCTCGCCTTCATAAGATAACCCTACCAAGCTAGTAGCCTTGTTGTATGAAAGTGCATAAGTATTTCCATATCTTTTGAAGGAACATTTTTCTCTAACCTCTCCCCTGAAAAAAAAACTGATTCATAAACTTAATGAGTAGACTTGGATACATAACATCCTGAGCTACTGTCTTTGATATGGATGCACTCTCTCATCCATTAATGTTGATGTTCATGGAGATATTGGGTTTATACCTGTTGAAGAAGTTTGGATGTATCAACCTCTCCCTGTATATTTTCCTCATCGAAATTGGATTGACAGAAGACATATATTGAGAACGAACATCAGCAGACATTTGACCCTTAGAAAACATTGAAAATCTGAAACATGATTTTGAGGTGGGGTAGAGCTTCGACACGCCAATCCTTTAAAAAAGATGTAGGAAAAACATCAGGGGTCCCCTTTTTGTAGGTGTGGAAGAGATGGTTCAACTTATCATTTTAATCCAATAGCTGATGATTTTTCTAATTAGATATGAAAATTGAAATGAATGATGCAAGGAAAATTTGGTAGGATCCAATCTTTTGAGGTTTTTAAAGGAGAACATTCAGATTTAAGGAAACAATAATCCGATAAATTCTAAAAAAAAAAGAGACTACCAACAAGTAAGAGGTGATTACGATAACTCAAGAAAGATTCACACAATTAGGATTGTCAGGAGAATTATTCATATTGAGGAAAATTCTTCTTTAAGGGCTTTAGATTATGAAAAAAAACATGTTTAAAAAAATTGAGTATGCAGATCTTCATTATGAAAATCTTCATTACGAAAATCTTTATTACGAAAATATTCATTATGAAAATGTTTATTATGAAAATTTTCATTACGAAAATCATTATTATGAAAAATAAGAAAAAACTCATTATGAAAACATGAAGAACATCATTACGAAAAACATGAAAACCTTCATTACGAAAAATATGAAAAACTTCATTTCAAAAAAAATGAAAAAATTCATTATGAAAAACATGAAAAACTTCATTACGAAAAATATTAAAAACATCATTACGAAAAACATGAAAAACAACAATATGAAAAACATAATTACGAAAAACCTAAAAAACATTATTACAAAAAACATGAAAACATCAATATGAAAACCTCATTACGAAAAACATGAAAAACATCATTACAAAAAACATGGAAAACTTCATTATGAAAAATATGAAAAAGTTCAGTATGAAAAACATGAAAACCTTCATTACGAAAAATATGAAAAACATCATTACGAAAATTATGAAAAAAATCAGTAAGAAAAATATTAAAAACTTCATTATGAAATACATGAAAATATTCATTATGAATAATATGAAATACATCATTACAAAAAATATGAAAAACATCATTACGAAAAATATGAAAAAATTAATTATGAAAAACCTAAAAAACATATGAACAATTGTACTCCTCATATAAAAAAGAGTTTATTACTGTATGGTGATTTTTTCAATAGAAAGTTAATAAGAAGGACTAACTTATGTTTATCATTCCTAACATCTGTTTAATGTATTCAAATATATCCGAGGGTAATGATTTTCTAAAAATATCGATAATTTGATCTTGTGTTCCAATAAATTGAATAATGGTATCTCCTTTTTGTGTGTGATCCCTAGGAAAATGATGCCTAATATTTATGTGATTTACACGATAGTGATGTGAAAGGTTTTTAATAAGGGCAAGGTAAATAGTATTATCGCAAAAAATTTATGTTTTGGTAAAACTCATACCATAGTCAGTGAGTGTGTGTTGCATCCACAACACTTGAGCACAACAACTTCCAGCTTCTACATATTCCGCTTTAATAGTGGAAAGTTCTACTGAGTGATGCTTTGTTCATGACCAAGAAACTAATGAATCTCCTAAGAAATGTCAACATCTAGATGTACTCTTTCTATCCATTCTACATCCACCAAAGTCAGCATATGACAAAATATTTAAAACACAATCATTTCCCAAAGTATAAAAGTGTCCATAATCCATGGTTCCCTTTAAGTAGAAAAAAAATATTTTCAGTGCCTTTATGTTAGATTCCTTACGATTGGATTGTTATATTTCACAAAATCATACAAAAAACATTAAGTCTGGATGACTACTATTATTTAATGTAAACTTATTATCATACCTCTAAAAGTTGGTGATCTACTGTTTCCCATCTTCATCTTGATCAAGTGTGTTTTAGGTACCAATGAGAGTATATATGCTTTTATTGTTTTCATATATATACTTTTTTAAAAGGTATTTTATATACTTATGTGGGAATATATATATATTCCTTCTAGTTTTTGAGAAATTTAGAAACCAAGAACAAATGTTAACCCACCCATCACACTCATTTCAAACATAGATTTCATTAGATCCACAAAGGAATCAGTTACAGATTGCCGAGTTGAACCAAATATAATGTCATCAACATAAATTTGAACAATGAAAACATTTTTCATATCTTTGTTTATAAAAAGAGATGGATCTTCATTTCCATTAACAAAATTATTTTGAAGAAAAATCATTTAAGTCTATCATACTAGGCACCAGGGGACTGTTTAAGTCCATATAAAGTCTTGGTAAGTCTAAAAAAATGATCAGGATGTTTTTTATTTTCAAAACCAGTAGTTTGTTCAACAAAAACATCCTCATTAACGTAATCGTTATGGAAAGAAAATTTCACATCCATTTGAAAATGTTTGAAATTGAAGAATGCTACAAAGACAAGTAAGATACAAATATACTCAAGTCTATCTACTGGAGCATAGGTTTCTTTATAATCTATTCCTTTTTTTTATTATATCCTTGAGCAACCAATATAGATTTATTTCTTACAATGATTCCATTTTATTCACAAATAATTCTGAAGACCCAATTTACTCCAATAATAGATGTTTCCTTAGGTCATTCATCTAATGTCTAGACTTTATTCCATTCGAATTCATTTAGTTCATCTTACATGGCATTTATCTAATCATCATCACCTAATGTTTAATTAATTATTTTTTTGTTCTAATTGGGAAAGGAATGAAGGATGTTCTACTTCATTCCTTAAGGATCTTCTAGTACATACAAGTTGATTCACATCACCAATGATGCAATCACTAGTATTATTCTTTAGAAATATCTGATCTGGGTTTTGTAAAACATGTTCATTAACATCGGGTAGGAATATTCTCAGGTAAATGTTTCAGAATCATTTACTTGGGAATTTTCCTTATTATAAATATCTTCAAACAAAGGTTGATAATCAGATTTTTAAAACACATATGAGGATGTAGGTTGGGGTTATTTAAAATCAAAAGTATCAGTTTCTTCAAATATCACATGTACTATCTCTACAACAGTACAAGTGTTTTTGTTGAAAACACTATAAGCCTTAGAAGTTGTGGAGTAGCCTAGGAAAATTCCTTCATCAGATTTTGGTTTGAATTTATGTAGATTATCCTTAGTATTTAGTTTGAATACCTTGCCAACAAAAACCTTAAAGTAGGAAAGTCTAGGTTTTCTACCCTTCCTTAACTCATAAGGAGTTTTATTAAGAAAATGTCTAATAAAAACTTGATTTATAGTATAAAAAGCAGTACTTACAGCTTCGTCCAAAAAACATTTGGCTACAGAATACTCACTCTAAATGGTTCTAGTTATCTTTTAAAGAATTTTATTTCTTCTTTCAACTACACCATTTTGTTGAGGTGTTCTAGGTGCTGAGAAGTTATGAGAAGTGCCTTTTTTTCTATAAAAAGTTTCAAAATTATAATTTTGAAATTCTCCATCATGATCACTATGAATAGATTTCAATGGAACGTTTTTCTCATTTTTTAACTTGGGATCTAAAACTTTTGAAATAAGAAAAATCTTAAGACTTCTTTTCTAGAAAGTAGACCCACGTAAATCTAGTTTAATTATCAACCAAGACAAATACATAATGCATTCCCACAATGCTTCCAGTTTGGGTAGGACCAAAGAGATCCGTATGAAAAAACTGTAAAGCATAAATAGTTGAGACTTCACTGACTGATTTAAAACTCAATTTATGTTTCATGCCATATTGAAAATGGTCACAGAGTTTTGAGGAATCAAATCTATGTTCTGATAGAACCTTAACTAATATTTTCATAGAAAGTTTTCATAAGTTCCTAAGGTTACAGTGTCTTAAACTTCTATGCCACAACCAAGAATGATCTTACATTTCATTATGGAAAGGTAGATCTTGGCTTCTAAGGTATTCTATGTTTAGTGTGTAAACATTATCATGCCTATAGGAAAAAAGAATAAACCCTTCCAATGAATTGTGTAATTAGAACCTGTAAATCCTAAAATTCACAAGGTAACCTTCGTCACATAACTGAATTATGCTAATGAGTTTGTGCTTAAGACCCTTAATAAATAAAACATTTTACATCAAAGTTTTTACAAGAAGAATGATGTTAAATATTCCAATTATTTCTCCCGGAGCATTATCTCTGAAAGTTGCTTTTCCTCCTTTTGTATTGATAATATTTTCAAAATGTTTTTAGATACAAGTCATATGTTGGGAACATCCACTATCCATATACCATGTATTTGTGTCTGTACATTCTCTATTTTCTTGAAAATAAGCAAATTTTATGTTTTTGGAATCCAATCTTTCTTGGATCTGGTATTCATAGAATACAAAATTTTAGGCACCCACATATTTTAGAAAAATAGGCTTTATGATATCCTAAAGACTGGGTTATGTTTAAGGAAGAATTTTTCACCCAGTGTCCACCACACTGACACTTAGTGCAGAATGGACCACTTTGAGAAACAAAAAAATTGTTACTAAAAATCGGTTTAGAACTAATATAACCAAAACCAGAACTACTCTTTAATGGTCGGATTTGTGAATACATTTTATCAAAATTTTCCTTACTTATGGTAATGTTTGAAAAACACTTCCCCAAGGAAAATATTTCATATTTGAGTTTGATAACCAAGTTCTTGTATTCAATAACAGTAGATTTTTATCTATAGCTAGTTTCGAAAAAAAACTCATATAAATTATGTTTTCTAGACCATTAGGAAGATGATTCTTCTCAGAACTTAGTTCATCAAGATTTATTGAAATTTTTTCAAAAATCAACATATTTCTTATCATGATCTTTAGAACGATCAGATATATCCTTAGTAAGAATTATATTCCAATATTTTTTCCTTATCATGTTTTTCATGAGTTTTTATTTCTCAATCTCCAGGAGTTTGTAAAACCATGAAACTTCATCATAGGAAGGTAAATTATTATCTTCATAAGAAGAAGATTCTTCATCCGAAGAGTTATAGTATTTACTATTTTTAGCATTCAAAGAAACATTAGTCATTGATTCAACATTGTGTACCTTATCCATTAAGAAATGATTTTCAATAGGTAGTCTGGTTATTAGACCAAGATTCTTTTGTCTAGAAGATTCATAATTTGAAAAGTCACCACCACTAACACTCCATGGGTCATTAGCTTTCAATACTTTCTTAGCTTTAGCCTTGTAATATTTATTTCTGTTTCTCTTTGAATTCCTATCCTTTCTTTCAATTCTCATAATCATAGGACAATCATGTATTATGTGTCCAAATTTCTTGTATTCATAACATTTAACTTCTAAATAATTCTTATCATTCCTTTCTTTCTTCTTATATCTGGATTGAAAGTTCCTCTTTCCTGATATCTTGTTCATTCTTTGAGAAAAATGTTCTAATTCATTTTCTGAGGATTCACTTACACTAGATTCTAATTGGATAAAAACATTCTTAGATTTGGATATAGTAACTCTCTCAGGAGTCTTAACATTCATAGGATTTGAAGTTGTAGTAAAAGCAACAATACCATTTCTATTCTTCTTTTTTACATTATCAGCATCTCTCTTCATTCTAGTCTAATACTGAAGAAGAGTTTCAAATAGTTCTTCTAAGGAAATATGAGTAACCTTTTTGTTTTCATAAATAGAAGTTCTCGTGGATTCCCATTCATTCAGCGTGATGTTTATGATCTTCTAAACAAGAGCTTCACCATATAATCCTTTCTCACCCATGAATTGTAATCTATTCATAATAGTCATGAATTTTGATTCACCTTACATATGGTTTCTTTATAAGGAAAGAAGAATCCATTACATTTAGCTCTAAGAATGGCTCTTCTAGTTTCAATTACTTTGGATGTTACAAAGTGATTAACATCATGTTTCTTCCGAATACAATTTTCTTCTTCACAAAATGAAATTTGGCCATATATATTTCTAGTGATTGAGACATGAAAAGTATTCCGTACCTTATAATTTAGTTGATATTCATGTTTTTCATGATTGGTAAAGATACTAACTACTTTTTCAAGAATTTTATATCATGCAGTAAGTGTAAAAAAATTTGCCAACTCATGTATTGAAAATTAAAATCTTCATGTGATCTCTCTAATATTCATAAACATTTCCATCAATGATAGGTGGTCTAGTTGGATTGAGAATGTCTATGGAACCAACATTGATTCCTTCCATCTTAATGAAAATTCATTCCACAAAAACATGTTAATATAAAACATTTGTAAATAAGGAATATATTCCTATACAAGAAAAATATAGAACGAGAGTATCTCAAAGCAAAAAAATGAATCTGAACTATACGAGTCCGAAAAACTAATTCTGAAAAAGTGTGAATCCAGAAATTCAATTCCAAAAGTAAAAAGAATAGAATTATCTTCTGAATTTAATCTGGAGATTAATTCATAGGTCACCTACTTTAATACCAATTGTTTGGATTGGTTCAGAGTACAAGGTAGTCTACCTTATCATGGAAAAAAGAAGAATAATGAAATACGTGAGCAAGGTAAACTTTTATGTGAATATAAGTATTTCAGAGACCTCCTACATTCCCAATTTTTGGATCGAATATGTAATAATGGGATGATCAAATAGAAGAAGGGGATTAATTTTATACTTTTAAAATACCTATGGATGTTTTTCATAACCAAAATTCACAACAACTCTAAGCTCTAATAACATGCTTGATTCCAGAAAAGGTATTCTGGAAATGAAACTTAACGAAAGTTTACAATGACTATGACTCTCCCTTTAAGCATATAGAATAATATATAATTAGAGTACAAGTTTATGGATGTATAAGAAGATTATACATTCCTCAATGACTAAATGTAAAATGTAAAAAAATTGTAATACTACAAGTAACAAGTAGTAACTCTTTTATCCCAAAGAGAAGGGTATCCAACAACCCTTGATAAAAGGTCCCTTGATTTATACTTTCAAGAAAATAATTTCTTACCCAAACCCAGGTAATCCCTCAATACGATGATTGAAATAATTCTTTCTATCCTTGCAAGAACTCGATTTGTAAGGAAATTGGCAACTTTGACTTCACAGCCCGATGTCTCTGATTTCATGGAAACTACACCTCTGCACTAAGAAAATCTGCAAGCAGCAATGTTCGAACAAGCTGTTCAAAATTTCTGCATGAAGCATGAGAGTTTATAAGAGCCTCTCTCTCTAGAAATCACTACTGAATGTTCTGAGCTTCAAAAATTCAAAAAGATCCAAAAGTTATGAGCTCTTTCAAATGAGATCCTATTTATAGGCACGACTTCAATGGTCGGCTCCCTCCTCCAACTGTCATATTATTCCTTGAATTTTGGAGGGACCTATAAACATGTCACTCAAACATTGGTTTGTGAATAACTTAAAGAATGACATCATTTTATAAAAAAAATTGTAAGCATAACTAAAATATGATATTCGGAATGCAAGAAAGTGAAAGTTTGGAGAATAACCAAAATTGAATTTAGAGCCTATAATACAAGGATATTCGGATTCCGTTTTCTAATAATTCGAAAACTAAATTCTATAGAATTAATGAGTCTAAATTTAAAGGAAATTCAGAATCTGGATTTATAAGAATTCGGAACCAGAATTTAGAATGTTCAGAGTCATAGATAATGGGAATTAGGATTCAAAACTCACAAGAGTTCAGAGTCAGTATTCAGAGAACTTGGAGTCAGAACTCAGAATAGTTCATAACCAAAATTCATAATCAAAATTCAGATTCAGGACACAGAATAGTTTGTATCCAGAATTTGTAATCAGAATTCAGAGTCAGAACTCAAGAAAATTTCGTAACCCGAAATTGTAATCAGAATTCTAAGAATTCGGATTCTAAAACAGAATGCCTCATATCTAGGTATTTATTGGATTCTGAGGTTTTGGTTTCATAAAGAATTTAACACTTTGAAAAAATATGATATGATCAATGAAAATAAAATAAGTATAAATTTCCATCGGAAGAAAATTTTTCCTTATAGAAGTGAAACATAGGGTAAAATGAAATTTTCCTTAAGATGAGGTGTTTTTGATATTCAAAACAAGAAAGAATGGTAAAGTCATAAGGAAACCGTATTAACATAACAATCTCCCCCATGTTTGAAGGAATGGAAATTTCATAAGGAAAACCTTTTTGACTCAAAAAAATTTATGTTTTGATGAGTGGATTGTGATGGTGTGTTTTATGTGTTTTTAGAAATTTTGATGTTGTGGAATTTTTTGAGTCCCAGAACCCCTCTTGTTTGTAAATTTTTTAGGTACTGTATTTGGTTGGTAAGCTGGGTTGAATGGATGGATGGTGGTCTCCACTAAAAATATTTTGGGAAGACTTTATGGTGTTTCCCCTCAACTTTTTGGATCTGGTTGAGGTATCTCTTTACCAATGGACCATGTTGGTTGGGTCCTTGGGTTCTCTCATTGGATTTGGTACACCCCCATTAAGGATTAGTGTAAAAATGAAGTGCATCCCAGGATGTTTCTCCATTGTACGATCCTCCAATTGATCAATCTAAGTAATATTTTCTTGAGTTGTTTAGTTTAGGTCTACACCCTTTCCTTTCAAGTTTTTTTTCCTCTTTTAGTATGAGAGTGATCAAGGAAGGTTGAAAGATACCATAGCTTCTTAAGTTTCATGATTTTGTGAAGGTGGATGTGGTCTGGGGTTTTTAGCATGGATGATTATCTAGAAGGTTTTTAAGAGGTCCTCTCAGTCATTCGTAGTGTCTTAGAATAAAGTGTTCACGTTAAACAACTAGTGTCATAAATTTTGTCATGAGAGGATATTTTGTCCACTTTCTAGAATTGTGTTTTGTTTTGGGATGTTGTATCAGGTCCCTCTCCCTGAATTTTTTATATCAGTCTCCATATTCTTGTTCGGTGACTCCTTATGATGTCATGAGAACTAATAGTTGTAAAGGATAAAGTCCTACAATCCTATGTGAGTCCCTATTATGTTGGATGAATGTCTCCCTTTGAAAAGAGTCAAAATAAACCATTTTATAGGTGGTGAGTATAGGTGTTCATTACTTATATTGCTTCTCACCCAAAGAAACAAGGTGTGATGAGTGTTCATATTCTAAACCATTGATTCCGTGAAATATTGGGTTAGTGAAAAGTGTGTTTGAAGGTGTTATATCTTGGAAATATAATTGGGGATTGTCGTGTAGTTGTTGGTGGTACTGAAAGAAGAATTATTATTTAGGGTGTTTCCAAACCCTAACTGTGAGGTCGAAGATGCTTCAATCATTTGATCTACAACTATAGGTCTCAAAGAGAATATGGCTCATAGTCAGGGGAAATCACAATGTCGTTTAAGCCATTTTATAATTTTCTTTCCTCAGTGTGAAAGATAAGAAGAGTTTAAAACCACTGGTTTCATCATCCTCCTTCTTTTGTTCCCATTCGGTGGAAATTGGTGGAGGGCCTTGCACCCCTTTCATCATCTAATGTCACCCACCCATTGTATTCCGTTGAGTCATTAAATAGTGCATGGAAATTTGGATAGACATGCTAAAGACATATTTTGTTTATAATTATTAGTGATTCTGTGCCAAGAAGCCATGTAGAATGATTGATATGTACAGTTATTGCACATTTTCCCAAACCGTGTAGACTAACCCTGCACCCTTCCAAAATCATTAAATTTTTCGGTCTTTCTATGCTGGCCCATGCTGATTGGTTAAGATGATTGGTTCTTAGGATGGGAAGACCCACTATGATTCTATTATATGATCCTTCGTAAACATTGAAAGGAATTCTACCCTTTTTACTAGGGAGTCTATTCAGGCCTCCCCTTATTAGTGTATTGATTCTGTCTCAGAAAAATATATGTTGTCACTGGTAGTGGGGGGCTTATTTGTGTCCCCCAGTACAAATAGATCGTATGTATCCATATTCTTGGCTTACAATTAGGTAGTATCATTCGGAACTATCTAGTTAGAAACAACTTCCTTGAGTAAACATTGGGATTGGAGAGCACCCAATGGTTTAGTTAAACTATGCTAAGGGTAACCTTGTTCGATGTTGTTATTTTATTGGTTGAATTTCTTTAGTCTTGTTCGGATAATGTTTGAGGTGTTTTCTTTTGGGATAATGTACGAATGTGACTGATCTTTTTAGTAATGTTGTGTAAGTTTGGTTTGTGAGATTAATCCTTCCATAATTGATCACTGGAGGTCATTTAGCCCTTCGGGGTGAAGCGTCAAAATAAAGTACATCTTGGTTTATCGGTAGGGTTTGGTTTTTGTATCTAGCCTTGCTATGACATTCTAGGGATAGAATGTTTTCATGGTGGGGATAATTGTCACATACATGACTTATTTTAATGTTAAATTTCATTTAAATTCCACTCATTCCTTGTTTTAGGGGTTTCCTAAGCTTTTTTGGAAGAATGGTTGAGTTTTAATGAATTGGTCCAAACCATGAGCCCAATTAATGATTTTAAAATAAAATTTTATTCCTTTATAACTCCTTCATTTTTCATCATTTTTCATCCATTAAAATTCCTACATGTCATCCCCGGACCTATTAACACCACTATATTAATATGGATCATTTAGGAATCCATAATCATGTTATAATATCTCCTTAAATATTTACATTTTTTCGGTGATTACAACTCTATCCTAAGCCCACACACCCAAGGTGTGCCCCCATGCACTACTCCACCTCTTTGGTGCTTGACTTCATCGTGAATATGGATGAAACATCTCTGAATTAGTAAAATCGGCCAGATTTGAAGAGGTAAAGTGATTAATTCATAACTCATTCATTTGTTACTCTTTTTCCTTCATTCTAGTTCATAACTGATCTCTTCAATTATTTTTGTATCTCCCTTTAATGGTTGGTTGTTTGAAAATTTATATACTGGTGTATTCAGGGTTATTTCCTCAATATTTTTCAAGGAATGTGATTCTTTCATTGTTTCTTCCCTTTAACCTTGGGTTTCTTCCTTCTTTTATTATGTTAAAAAATTTCCAAAACTTAGGGTTAAATCACAGGGTATCATTTGGTGGCTTTTTGGTCAAATATTGTAGATTAGGGCTGGATTTATATTCCCTGTGGTCTAGCAGTGGTGCGGTTGATGTTTTGGACCATATTATGAGGGATTCGGCACATTCGACTGGTGATTCCATGGTTAACCATTATTTGATTAGTTAGTTTTATTGTTTTAATAGTTTTGAATCTTCCACATATTATGTGTGTGGTGCAAAAACCATTTTTTGGGGATTTTTTTAAGCATTAAATTTTATAATTTCATTTTTTGTTGAAGTTGTGAACTTTTTGAATGTAACACGGGTGGTATCTTTTGTGGTAGTTTTATAAAATATGAAATTGATTTATTAGTTGTAGAAAGGGGCTGTAAATTCAGTTTTGTAAATGCCTTAGTGTCATGTGGGCCTTGGAATGGGTTTTTTGGAACACATTTTTTGAGTAAAACATTGTTATACTTCATGAGAAAATTTTATGAAAATGGATGTTTTCATTTGTATCTTTCATGGTATTATTAATTATTATTTTATAATTATTGAATGTGGTTTCATAAATGTATATAGGGATGAGAATTCTACACTGGTAGGGTTTTGGTGTGGTTCTTTACATGAATTATGTGTTTGAAATGGGTTTTATGAGAAACGTTTGGGTATACTCTTTAGAATTGATTTACAAAAGATTTAAATGATTTAATGATTTATGTAAGAGGTGAAACAATATTGGAAAGAAATTTTGGAGTTTTTATATTTTTAAACATTTCATTTTAAATGTCAAAGGGGCTGTTTTGGGATGAGTTCCAACTTGGAAATGTTTTATAAAAATGTTTGAAGGATTTACAAATGTGTGTTAGAGATATAAAAGTGATACGGGATGTTTTGTGTGAGTGTGATGTGAAAAATGGAAATTGTTTATGAAAAGGGTATTATATTAAATGTGAGTGGGATTTTATGTGACTTGTAATATATTTGAATGGTTCTATGAAATTTTTTAATGGATTTGTGGAAGTGTTAATGAAATGTGAAAAGTGTTGCGGTCTAATTTTGGTGTGAGTCGAATTTCAAATAAATTTGAATGAAAAGTGGACTTTTTGACTTGTGTGGTATACATGTGGAATTTTTGGTGAATTTTTTATGATGAAATTATATTTTCATGTGATAATTATATTTTATGACATGTTGAACTGGTTTGAGCTCAAATGGAATACCTAGGCATCTAGGTGGGTTGATGTGTACTAGTATGCTAGTGAATCTATGGGGTTTGGCCTCAGTTTCACATAGCAAGATTGAAGCATACAACTCAAACAAAACTATTATGGTGATGATTGGGGACCAATAGGTTATGGGTAGTTTCCCTACTAGTTTCCCATGTATGAGAACAATTATTTGTGATGGTTACTCTCACAGAGATATGAGGTATATAGCACCCACAACAAGCTAGTGCCTAAGGATTATTTCATATTTCTTGTGCACATTACATCCATTATATGTAAAGTTGAAATACATTATATTTTTCGGGAAAATTAAATTTCTTTGGAATTTATTTTTATTGTGTTGATTCTTTTAAATATCCTACATGAAAACTGAATTTTTCAAGTTTCACAATTTATAAATTGTAAGTAGAAATAACATTTTTTTGAAAACATGCATGCTTTTCATCATGGAATGTTTATCGCATGGAATCTGTTAGTGGTGGTTTCCTACTGGGAATTGGCTCACACCCTACTTAATATTGTGGGTGTAAGTACATTTGGTTATCTTTTTTGTCAAAGATTGGGTACAGTTTTTAGTTCCAGTTGTTCGGGTTTCTAGCAAGTCCTTGGTGGTGATGTATTGTGGAGATGGTTTGAGGGCGGAGCCCCATGCCATGAAGGTTCTTGGACTATTTTCATTCGGTTGTGTACCTTTTATATAGTCTTGTTGAGTTGTTTTAGAATAATTATTTCTATTCTGAATTATTGTAAATGATTTTTTGGTTTGAAAAATCCAGATTCGTTTTATTGGATTCTTTTGTTGTTTCGAGATTATAAATTAGGGTAAATAATTATCAATTCTCATTTTATGATACTCGGGCACTTGTTCCAGCCCGTGGGGATCGGGAATGCACTTTCGGCCATATACCGGTCTGGGTTTGGTGCCAGTTTTGGTTGCGACCATATCGGGTTCGTGTCCCTGGTTTTGGGGATTGGTATTCCCATAATCCATAGAACATTCCTATGGTAACTAGTTTTTTCATTAATATTTCTCTTAAATGTGAATCTTAATACTTCTGAAACATTATATTAGTAAATTATTTAGGGTAAATTTTAATGATATTATAATATATCAACACAAATGGACCTCTTTTTTGTGAGGTGTACAATATATTATATCCCAAAATACATTCTATATATCAATTAACTCAAAAAAGATCACATGATAATGGGGATTGATGTTGCTCAATAGTTTACCAATGATTTTCTTATTCCACTTCATTATCCAGATATAATAATGGTCAATGATTTTATTGGACATTATTTATCATGGCCATCTAATCACATAATGATACATGAGGTATGTAATTTACAATTTTTTTCAAATGAATGAAACATAATAGTTGATTGAAAAAGGAATGAAGTTATATATTTTATCACAAATTAAAAAACTGATGGGGAAATAGATGGTCAGATCAAAAAAATCTAGTTAATCGACCAAGGGAATGAAAAGAATAACCATGAGTACCATATCCCATCTATTTCCACTTCAAAAATATTATAATTACATCTTTATGAAAAATCTAAATTCAATGATATAGATATATTATACATTCAAGTTTTAAATGATGGGACTCTTAATTGTGAATTCACACATATGGTAATTTTTATAATACTAATTGACAATAAATGATCTATCATGTTAATTATAGTTAATAACAATTAATATTTTATATATTCGTTTATTTGAACACTATATAAATGGAAAACTTGACAGTTAACTATTGATATTAAATAATCCCATTATAAGTTCTACAGATTAAATTTCATTGGAGTTTATTGACATTGATAATAAAAATGATAAAATAAATGATGAGTTTGAAATGAAAACTATAGATAATATTTTTTTAAAAAAATACAATTCATAGGTAAAACTCATTAATATAATTATATAAAATATATATTTTCATACATTTAATTATTATTATTTTCTTTTTTAGGAAGAACTAGATGATGATAAAAATATATGTTGATTCCTTATATATTAATTTATTGTGGATCCAATCAATAAAAAATGACCACATATGATTTGTATTCTGAATTTCTAATTCATGGTAGTCAATATTTTATAGATGAATAATGAAGTATATAATTCAGTTTATGTTAGTACAAAAATTTCTTTATATGGGGATATTTAAATATAGGTTAAATCATGGTATAAAGTCAATGACTGATAACAAAAAGATTATGGACTGTTTTAAATATAAAAACATTATATTATATATTGAATGATTTATATATGAAAACATTTTTAAAAAGCATTTACTTATTTTGGTAAAAGGTTTTGTAGTTTCTGAAATAAGTTAACACAAATGATTATAGATATTATGTGTAATATTTTATTAATAATAGCATATAACAGAGAAATACTTGCATCCTAGAATATGTAATTTTTTTGTTAATTAAAATTTCAATAAAAATGTTTATTAATAATTTTATATCAATATTTTTATATTACATTGAATATTTCCATAAATCTACATACTCTTAAGATAATATAAATTTGTTTATAGATGAGAGGGAAGCATACATGTTTTCATAATTTTTGATGACATTAAATTTTTGTGGTTACTTATTATTTTTGTTATATAACATAGGTTATAACCATTTAGATACACATGGTATGTTATTCATTAATATCATTAGTCTTATATATTATTTTTGATATGATTCTCAAGGGGAATTATAATGGGGGAAATTTATTTTTTTATAACAGAAAGGAAATAATTCTTCATGTTAGAATGTAAATATGTATCATGGATATGATACATATTGCTTCTTATTTCATTAGCTTTTTAATTATTTTATTTAAATTTATTATTTAATTTCATCATTATTTTTATGAAAAAAATTATTATTTTTAGTTTATACATTTGTTGAAAACACATGTCACATGATTAAAAAAAAGAAAAAAACTAAAAACTTTTTAATAATTTAGAATAATGATCTATAAATATATTTTGATATGTAAGAATTGGCCTCCCATAAATCAACCACCTGATGTGATCAGTATGAATCAAAGAAGATGTTTAAAATAAATAAGTGTTATTTTAGTGTAAAATTCAAGTCACATCAATAAAACGAAGAAAAAAGTGTTTTTTATTTTCAAACATTATGAAAATGATCTATAATATATTTCTGATATTTATTACTCGACTAACTGTCAAGTCAACACTAGATATGGTCGATATGACTCTGTGTATTTATTTTCAATGTAATATTTTCCTTTTATTTTAACCATGAATCATATTCTTAGAATAATTAAAAATATTACATAATTTTTTTCAAATTTTAATAAAATAATCCATTAAATATTTTTCATTTTTATAAAATGACTGCATAGAAATATGACACACTATGTGGATTGTATGATTCAAAGTACGTGCTTTCAAAAGTGGTTTTATTTTTTTTAAAAAAAATCATGTGACATAAAAAAAACTAAGAAAATGAGATATTATTTTCTTTAAATTAAGAAAATGATTCATAATTCATATTTAATAGGTTGGAGTAGTCTTCCTTTAAATTAAATATATGATATATTCGGAATGAATTTAACTACACATTTTAAATATAAAAGTGTCATTTTAGTTATAAAAAAATATCAGATTTCTTAATCAGAGAAAGCATGCTATGATTGTTTTGAACTTATTTGAAAATTATTTTTAATTTATTTTTTATTAGTATAAATTAACCTCATGTCAATTTGATAGCTGATGTGGTCAATATGACTTGATGTTTGTGTTCTCATTATAAAAGTTCCATTTTAGTTTAAAACCGCTTTCACATCCTTAAAATTGTGAAATCGATCTCATATTGTTTTCATAAATTAGGAGATTGATCCATTATTTATTTATGATGTCTTAGAATCGACCACTCAAAATGTTGACACCTAATTTTCTCAGTATGATGGAACATCATGTTTTTTAAAATAAAAGTTTCATTTAATTATAAAAATTGTGTTAAATCATCAAAATTTATAAAAGGGTTCATATTTCTTTCAAACATTTTAAAAGAGATTGATAATCAATTTTATATGTGTATAAATTCAATACACTTCAATTCAACACCATATGTGGTTGGTATGACTCAAACTACATGCTTTCGATATATAAGTACTGTTTTAGTTTAAAATTTGTGTCACAAAAGCAAATAATGAAAATAATATCTAATAGTTAATTAAAATTATGAAAATTATCCATAATATTTTTTTTAATTTTATTAATTGACCGTAATATAATTCATTAAATGATGAGTTTAGTATGAATCAATGTGTGTAATTTTAATATAAAAATTCCATTATAGTTTTAAACAAATTCCACATCCCCAAAGTACATAAAATGTTCTTGGATTATTTCCAAGAATTAGAAATTTGATCAATAATTTATATTACATAGTTAGAAATTAACTATAGACCAATATAGTGCATGATGTGGTTGGTAAGAAAAAAAAATTATGTGTTTTCAATATAAGTGTCATTTTTGGTAAAATCTCATCATATAGAAAAAAATGATAAAATAAGATCAGATCATTTTCAATCATTAGGTAAAAAATATATAATTCATTTTTGACTAGTTGGATTTGACAATAGATCATGTCACAACCCATCCACAAAATGTGTACCTATATGTGGACGATAATGTGATAAGGGAGATTGTGACCCCACAGTCCAACCTCTAAAAGGCCCAAGATAGTGACTAACACTTATGGTATAGTAAACACACAAATGGGAGGAATTACCCTCTAATAGAAAAGATAAAAAAGAGAGAGATAAGAAAGAAAACAACCAACTCAACTCAAACTGAAATAAAAAAAATCCATGTGAACATATATAATGTCACGAAAAACTACTATAAATGAATGGAAAAACTGCAAGTACAAAATGAAAGTAAAAACAGCAACAACCATGAAGCCTAAACTACTCCTGTAACCATAATCTAGAAGTAACCAGCCTAATCTACAACCTTCTCCAATTGAAATGAAATACATGTTATATAAACATTGGGTAAACTACTTTATATGATCCACCTCTGTGCCCCTCATGCAAAAGTTAAGAAATCATGTTAAAGCACCATGAATAACAACTGAATCAAACTCATCACATAAATATGTATACTATGTTTCCAGCCTCACAATAGTTACTCACACCAAGTATCCCATAAAGGAGTACATAATATAATAAATATTATCAAGGTTACCATGGTACCACTTCCCCACTCTTATGCCACTTTTCCCCAATGATGCACGTCCAAAGAATCTCTCTCTAAAAGGATTCCTCACAGAAACCTAAGCGTAGCACCAGAACATGCACCTCATGCATCAAAAACACCACGCCCACATAACCAATGTAACCAAGTAGTATCTGGGATCCACCAATGATACCATAACGTCTATCATAATCTGAATATTGAACCTCAAGCCATTATAGCCCATAAATAGAGTGAGGAACATAAAGACATCATAGCCTATACACATTACACCAATAGTAGTCCATAGGAAACTATATCCAGAATATTTGAGTGTGAATAACCACAATACATTATGTCCCTCTACACACATATATGGGGAACACTAACCATAGTTTCGACCCGCACAAGTAACTACCAATAGAAGAGAGAGGAGCCAAATGGGGTAGTCAGGCATCGATCCTCCCACTAGATTGTAGGGGAAAACACCCCTAGGATAAGAATCTCTAGGTTGGTAGTCTCCCTAACATATAGGGTGGGTTAGTATATAGAAACAAAATATGTTCATGATATAATATAGATGAAATCCACACTATGGGAAAAACCAAGTCTAAGACTCAACTACATATAATGTCTCCCAGACTCCAGTATGAAACTACAAAGCCTTGGTATTATATTGGAACATAATTATTTAAAGATCTACTTCAAATTACTTCATACATTTTTTTATCAGTTTCAATTTACATTAATTAATTATGTAACCATTAATGGACCATTAAAAATTCCACATTATATCTCATTAGAATCACACCCAAAGTCCATTATTGCTTTAAATTGAAACCGCAGCATTACATCCCAGAATAATCCAGCCCAATGGGTTAACATCATTTATTCAATCATTTATTAATATTATTATTAAATTTCCATATTCCCTTGAATTCAAGATATATGTTCTAAGCTAGTAAACACAAGGGGGATCAACACGGTGAGTATATAAACTACCTGTCACGTCTATTCCACATATTGCAAAGGGAAAATAACCATCCATCCTCAAGAATAAAAAATGGAAAGCACAAGGAATAACCTTCACGTATTTAATTATTTTAGAAGGGGGGTAAGGAAAACTATATACCTTGTCTAATGGGGAATATAAATAAGGTAACAACCTACAAGTTTATGAAATAATCCAACATTCATATTTTACCCATTTCACCATCTTCAGTGTCCTAACCGACACAAACATGCATATACTGATGCATCTCACCTCTCTATAAAACAACTTCTACCCCACCCTATAGGCCTCTATGCCCCCACAAATAAAAACATCAACCCATACTCACAAAACATAACATGTAGTAGTAAAATAACAAAGCAATTCGGCTCTTGGTCTTAAATAATGAATTCTTCCTTCACATGAAACAAGCTCTCATAACTCCAAGAATTAGTCTCTTGGCCTTTATAAGAAACATAGTAACTAAGAACCCTATGTTACATTATCATTTTTCAAAAAACATGTTATTTAGTTCATATTAAATTAACTATTCCATTATTAGAGGGATCCAATTATGTGAAACCAAAAAAGCATATTTCACAACCACCAAAAATAATTAAACATGCTTACTACATCAATATGATTATAATCAAATTATAACAACAACAATTAGATTCATTTAAATTCCAATTTATATTTATACAAATAATTAATAAATAATTCTAGATATACGTTCTTTAACTATTTCATCAAGAACGACATAATAATAAGAAAAACATATAAATCACTCTATTTAGAAAAACATGATGAAGTAACACACGATTGACTCCAATTAATTTATCTTATTCAAATATTTATTATATAAATCCCATTGTGATCATGTGGGATTAAACATTATTACTCTATAGTTGCATATAAATGAATAGGGAGACCACAAATTTCCTAACTCAATATTTATTTGATGCTCATTGAATGAGAACAGACCACTATAACCGATCACGATCACCTATCATGGAGGACTGCATCCACTCAAGGATGCAGAGACACCACCACATTGTCCAACACCCAAGAAAAGACCATTGGGAACATGGATATAGCATTCCATAATTTGTAAAGGATAAAAATAAGTAGATGAACCCCATATAAAAATGATAGATCAAACCTTATATGGAAGATTGATCGAGACTGCTTTGTTGCCCCAAAAAAGGGGTACACATGAAGCAATAAGAACATCAAAAGGAACTCAATCATTAGAGGAAATTTTGATCTAATGACTACAAGGGTAGGTAAGGAATGTGTTGAGCATCTTATACCATGCAAAATTATTGATGAACAAGGGAGGAATAAATCTCACCCGAATAGAAGATTTAATATAGTAATAGTTTAAGATACACTTGATTTGCCATTAAAAGAGGATTATAATAAACCATGTGGTTTATCAATATAAATGCATCTCGGAGCATAAGAAAATTAATATTGTTTTTATGGGATTTAAATCATCCTTAAATACCTAAAAAATAAGACATTGAATGCATTTTATGTCAAAGAAATTGATAAATCGGTGAAACTAGAAAAATATGGACATTTGGAAAAGGAAATGTGAAATAGTTGTGAAAGAACTATTCATGATACACTTTCAATGAAAACATTTCAATGAGAAATTCTCTATGAGAAAATATCTGTGAGACAGTATATGTGAGATACTATATATGAGATAGTATCTTTGAGAGAGTATATGAGAGATAGTATCTCTAGGTCAGGATCTGTGAGACAGTATCCAAGAAAGTATATGTGAGATTGTACCTAGGAGACAATATCTTTGAGATATTATATGTGAGGCAATATTAGTTAGACAGTATATATGAGATAGTACCAATAAAATAATATCTGTGAGATAGTATCTGTGAGACAGTATCTGTGAGATTGCATTTGTGGGAAAATATCTGTGAGTTAGTATCTATGATATAGGTTCATGAAACAGTCTAGAAATTTGGAAAAGTGTTGGGTATAAGTAACCTTGACTTCCCAGGAAACTTCAAAATGCTAGATTTCAACAAAGGGATGGACCGGAGTGGTATGATACATTACATCTTATATCGATCAAAACATTATTGTCCTCGAGAATTAAAAATCACCGTAGATATGAATGGTTCTGAACAACCACACATTGACATTTTTCTTAAAGATAGGATTCCACAAAACGAAACAAAACAAATCCATCTCAGAAACCGAAAAGGCCTCACATTAGATATGGAAGTTTTTACTTGAAAATAGTTAAAAATCAAACTCAGGGTACTAGAAACGTATCTAGAACTCTAGTTCCTAGGAACTCTCCTACATGCCACCTTATCTCTATAAGACCTAAAATAAAGAGATAACACACCCACACAACACCTTCTCTTTCTAGTCTTGGATGTCCAGATTCCTCTCCTTGAAGGTCATGTCATCATAATAATCAATCACTCCCAATCAATGATGTGAGATTCATCATGAAGATAACTATTGAGTTTTGACACATGAAAAACATCATGTATCTATCTCATCAGTGAGGGATGGTCTACTCAATACTCAACTAATTCAACATGAGCCAACACCTTGAAAGGCCCCACAAATCGGGAAGAAAAATACTACCATGACCAAACCTTTGATTCCCATGATGGGGAGTCACCATCATAAACATGTGATCCCCAATATCAAACTACATAGGTCTCGTCCTTTGATTTTTATATGATATCTGACAATCTAGCACTATTTTCTTCCTCTAACGAATCAACTAAACCATCTCTATCTTATTCTACACTTCTTCCGATCCAAGAATTGCTAACTCTCTGACCCCAATCTAGTATAATGGAGAACCAAAATTTCAACCATAAAAGGATTCAAATGAATCCATACCAATGTTGGTGTGAAAAAAAATGTTTAAAGAAAACTCCAAAAATGGTATGTGTCTCATCCACGTACCTCCAAAATCTAGGACACAGGGGCGCAGCATGCCATCAAGAGTCTATATTTTTTTCCCTATCTTACCATATGTGTCTAGATGAAAAACAGTGATAAGGAATAGCTGAGAACCAAAATCATGATGGATACCTCTCTACACCATATAGGTTAAATGAATATCTCGATTGGAAATGATCATCCTCGAGACTCTATCGAGTCTCACCCCCTCCTCCAAATATTGTCTCTACAAAACATCCACTAATCTTGACTCATTGGTCGCTATAAAGTGGGATGACGTTGTTAAATGATACACTAACAAAAACATAGAGTCATTTCCTCCATAATATTGAAGTAAAAAAGAAAAAAACACACTTGGATGTCCTCCTAGTTCCACTATATTATATCTTAGGGTAGGAGAAAACCACTGTGGACATAGTGCTCGGCCTTCACCTTCCTCCTGACCAAACATCGAGACACAAACTCTACAAAAACTCACATTATCCCAGGCCACCAAAAGTAACTCCTCAAGCCATGGTAAATCATTTTAACTATAGTATGTACCACTAATGGGGAACTGTGGATGTATCTGAGAACCGTTTAATTTATAAATACGGGAATAAAAATTATTCCCTGATACAACACCAGGCGTTGTTCATCCTCAGTAAAACCAGCAGGGGCCTTGCTGAAAACTAATTGGTTTCTCCATACCTCCACCTATAGATCACCCAAATTGGACTCTTCCACATACTACACCAGAGATGACAACCCTATCATCTGAAAAATACAACCACTACCCTCGTATTATCCCATATTGAGATGTAATTATAAATGTTATTCTATTACCCTTTAGGATGTACTGGATTCATGCAATGCATCACTATGTGACTTCCTTCTCAGCACATCAACTACAAAATTCCCCCTACCAAAAGTATATGATATTTTGATGTCATATTCTTATAAGAACACTCTACCCTGACAGAACAGCATGTTCAAGTCAGGCTGGGGGAAAAAACACCTCATGCTCTTAAGATCGGTGAAAACTAGAAAGTGCCCTCCATTGAGGTAATTTTTCCACAATATCAGAGAAAAGACAAAGAATTTATACACAATATCATGTGTGGAATAGTTATGTTAATGTTGATGCAACTTCTGATACCCATAAGAAACAACTAATATTTTTTGAATCAGAACACAGCATAACCCCATATGCAATGCATCACAGAAAACATCAAACCGAACTCCCTCTACTGGAAGAAAAAAACTGGAGCACTTACCAACATCTCCATCAGATACTTGAATTCCATCTACCATGGATCAGTCCACACAAATTCATGATCCTTCTTTGTCAATGTTGTCATAGCTGTCACAAGCCGAGAGAAATTATCCACAAACATCCAGTAGTATCCTGCGAGACCATGTAAAAATCACACCACTTCCACAGTATTGGTGGCTTCCCTAGACACAACGTATTCTATCATAGATGGATCCAAAACTACTCACTATTAGGACACATAATTCCCCATGAAACTATCTTCTCAAGCCTGAAAATCACACTTTGACAATTTCCCAAATAGCTAATGTTGATGAAGAACTAACAAAATGGTGTGTAGATGCTCTGAATTCTCCTGCTTAGATATAAATTACATAATGATGTCATCAATGTAAACCTCAACAAAATTATATAGGAACTCATGGAACACAACGTTGATCAATCCCATGAACACATTTGGAGCATTCGTTTCACTGAACGCCATTTCAATCAACATATAATTCCCATGAATACAATGAAAAGATGTCTTGGTGGTATCCTCATATATTTCACACCTTTGATGATATCCTGACCACAAGTCAATCATTAAGAAACAAATTTCTCCCTTCATTTGGTAAAATAAAACATCAATATATGGAAGTATATAGTGATTCTTCACCGTGTATGTGTTTAAGATATGATAATCGATACATCATTTCATACTCACATCATCCTCCGCATGAAAAAACTGGGGCACCCCATGGTGACACACTCACCCAAACAAAACCAAACTGTAACTGAACCTCATGTTGTATACGTAGTTCTTGAAACTCAGACTGGGCCATCTAATATGGATACATAGATATTGGAGGCACTATAGGGTGTAGCAAGATCCCAAAAATGATCTCTCAGCCAGGGGGTAAGGATACAACCTCTTTTAGAAAGACATTAGTGAACTATTCTATGACCATAGGAAATGAAAACTTCTAAAACTCTGAAGAACATAGCATCATCCCATCCATCAAGGATTATAATGATATGACATGCCTCTAACATATCTGAGGGACTCTCTCACCAACATACACCACCAAATCTCAATCAGTATCGAAGAAGACCACTTTCCTCTTGATGAAATCAATAATACCCTACTTCAAATACAACCAATCCATACCATAGATGAAATCATATAGTTGTATCTATAATAAGAGGAAATCTCCCCAAGAGTTGTGATACCCCACCACTAGCTCATAATCACTACATTCATTAAACAACTCAGGTTGACCTCCAACTAGCATAGTTAATGCAAAGGGAACATGAAGCCTCTCTACCTCATTTCCCAATGCATGGATAATGGTAGGTGATATCAATGATTGTGTCTCTCCCGAATCAAACAAGACATACACCCATGTAGAGAACAAGTAAATGGAACCTTAAACAATGGATGGCTCACCTGGAACTAGCAACACTAATGAATTAAGTTCTCCACAACCTCCTCCATGACATCTATGACCCTGATGATGGCCAACACCATGGTTGCACTCTGACATATATGGACAGGGAGCATCATGGGGTTTTCCATGGTCGGCCCAATCTACTCTCTACTGATCCAAATCCGGTGCGACTTGCTGCTATTGCCTTAGCTAGAACTACCTCAATAGAGTATCCTAGAGCAGATGACATAGTGAACGATGATGAATCTGAATGGAATAAAAGCCTCACTACCGATAAAATTGGCAAAGACAAGAAAAACAATCACATGATCCCTTGACACAAGCCTATGATCCTCTTTCCTGAGAGATACGAGATTCTGGGGGATGGGACCCACCCTTTACCGAACAGAAACTCTTCTTCCCTAAAATCAGAGGACAATGGACCACAATTCTTATTCCTGAGGAAACATGAATAATCCACTCTCATGACGATCCTATTTTTTCCAATGCATTCTCTGAAACCTCTTCCCTCCCCAACACATCATGATATGACTTCAACTAAATGGTGTGAGATGGTGTGGGATATAAGGATGAAAATAATCTTCAAAATGCATCTACCTAGCCTCCTAATATGCCAATATGTTCGAAGAATATCGTAGAAGGTCACAAAAACATATACAAAACCCTCGTACACTGGAGATCCCCATTCAAAGGGTAAGAAGCATTTGTCTATTAGACGCCCTTGTGGTTGATGAACAAAACATTACTCTAAACCTGTCTCGAAACTCCTCCCATGAGTTCTATGACTCCTAAAGCTCCCTGAGGAACATGAAATTACACCGCCTTGCTACTCCACATAGCATCATCACAACCAAGGATACCTTGTGCTCTTTCTGAGCACATATCAAACTGAAGCCTATGTCAACCTACTCAAGACAGTCTTCTATGATTGCATATGAAATGAAGCCCTCATAATTCTATAGACTCTGTCACTGAGATACATTGAGTGTCATCCTCGTGGTGTCATTGTCATCAGCCACTACCATGCGGCGATCTACTGGCGCAACCTACTGGACATATTCATTGCGAACATGAGGAGGACGTCGACCTGGAGCCATAACTATAAAATAACAAACAATTATAGCTCCTAATCCTTGAATATGAATGTCCCAAAATTAATTAATTAATTTTCTTTCATATATTCATAATTGGTTACCCTATCTCAAGGTCTACAAATTTAAACTTGGGAACTATGAAGAATGGTGATTTGATCCTTTCCAATGTTTGTACCCTGAATCCATTATCACCTCATTTTGTAGCCTCTGTAAACATAAATGTCCGTCTATCATATCATAGGGGGCCATAAACTCCTATGTCTCATCCAATATTCAGTCCTTACATTACATTCTAAACATAACTGAAACTATTTCACTACCAACTGATGCATCCTCACCTATGCCTAACAGAAATATCTAACATATCGATCAACGATACCTATGAGACCACTCTGTCATGGCCCCCTACCCACAAGTTGTAACCCTCCTATGCAAACAATGTGTGATGGGATGTATAGACCCCCCAAGTCCCTCATCTAGTAGGCCCCAATGTGACGACAAGCACTGAGGATATATTAACCACACAAATGAAATTCATTAACCTCTAAGGGAACCCATGAAAAAGAGAGAGATAAGATAGAAAGAAATCGACTCCGAATCAGACTAAAATATAAATGAAATCCCATGTACACATATTTAATGTCAATAAAAAATACTACAACAAATGGATATACTTGAAGTACCAAAGGAATGTAAAAACTTTATCAACCACATATCCCGAATGACTCCTACAACCCCATGCTAGTAGTAACTAGCATGTTCTCTAACATACTCTAAGTGACCAAAAAATAGTTTATATATATATATATTGTGGGTTTAACAGTATACTCAGTAGAATACTCCCTAGGGCCTCTAATGAAAAACTAATGAAAATATGATAATGAATAGTGTACAAGAAGTGAAATTAACTCATCACCTAAACAAGAATACTAAGTTCGCATCTTCACCATGGATACTATCCCCAAGTATATCATAAATTTTTTTATAATATAATAATATATATCAAGGGTACCCTGCTACAAATTCCCCACTGGATATCTAATTTTTCATTGCATCGCACATCCAAAGAATCTCCCTCCTAAAGGATTGCCCGCAGAGACCTGGGCGTAGCAACATAACATGTAACTCATGCCATAAAACCTCCACGTCCACATAATGAAAGTAACCAGGTAGATTCTGAGAGCCATGATTTCTCACTTAATGTGTATCAGACAATAGGTATTAAAACTCATGCCATTATATCCCATACACTGAGTATTGTTTCGCGCGGAATCCGGGGATGACCTCCTGGACGGGAGATTCAAACGTTCCGATCGGTTTCTAACGGGTTTGTTCGTAGAACCGGAAACATCCAATGATTCCACATCCGTTTGGACCTACTTTCCAAAGGCAGGAGCTCACTAGCTTGTGGACTAATGAGACTTAGGAATTTGCATTGGTCGAGAGGATGGGAGGTCGGACTCATCACACCTTTTTGAGGGGAATTATTGTCTACTCCGGGACTCTCTTTATAGATTTAAGTTAAGTTCGTGAATCCTTATTACATTACCAAGTATAAAATGAGCTTTCCTTTAGTTTTAATAATCAATGATTAAATATGCAAGAAATTTAGAGAATCTTTTATATGTATTCGAGGTTCTTCATCAATATAGAATCATCTATATTTGTTTAGAGATTCTTGGTCAATGGTATCCTTCAAAACATTTATATAAAAGTCTCTTGGTCATTTTGATGACCAGGCTGGTTTTAAAGCCACTCAGTGGGGCACTTGAAGTTTATCGTCATTCAGAAGGACAGAGATTATTTCAATGTTGGGATCGAACCCATGAATGGTCTACCTACGTATCCTTTGTTTTGAAAAAGGAATCAGAACCCACGTAGTTCGAGGAATGGGATATGATGTTTATGATTGATGGCTCAAAGATGAATGTCATAATTACTTTTACACTCTAAGCTCACGTGAGTCATGCTCGGTGTGAGAAACAAGAGGTATTGGTAAAATTTAGACAATTGTGCCATGAAGGATGCAATCATAAGAATTTTGTTTGGGGCTTATGTATGGATGACTGCCCAGATAGATGAAGGTTTAGGATTTACTTTTAGGAAGAAAATCCATGAACAGGGTCCACAAAGTTATATGTGCTTCATGGAGATTTGAATACTCTAATCTTGGGGCTTACTCCTAAGGAGGATGCCCAAGTTAGGAGGGGACTTATGATTGGGTTTTATTCCTGAAAAGGAAACCCAAATCAAAGGTAATTTATGACTGGTTAAGAGAAATTTAGGGGACTTGGGGCTTACTCCTGAAAAGGAAGCCCAAGGTTATGACTGAGTCTTATTCCTGAAAAGGAGACCCAGGTTAGGGGACTTGGGGCTTACTCCTGAAAAGGAAGCCCAAGGTTATGACTGAGTCTTATTCCTGAAAAGGAGACCCAGGTTAGGGGACATGGGGCTTACTCTTGAAAAGGAAGCCCAAGGTTATGACTGAGTCTTATTCCTGAAAAGGAGACCCAGGTTAGGGATTAAGGTTTGGGGCTTACTCCTGAGGAGGATGCCCAAGATTAAAGGACTCAATTGGGACTTATTCTTAAGAAAGATGCCCAAATCAAAGGTTTTATAACTGGGGATTATTCCGGAAAAGGAGACCCATGTTAGGGGACTTGGGACTTACTCCTGAAAAGGAAGCCCAAGGTTATGACTGAGTCTTATTCCTGAAAAGGAGACCCAGGTTAGGATTCTCTCATCTTAAAGGATGAGGTTGAATGAATGAACTCTCAATCTTTGATGACATAAAGATGTTTAAATCCCTAAGTTTTGAGAGATATTTCACAGAATTCCTTTCAGATAAGGATGTCAAATCAAGAAATCAGGCCATAAATAGATTTGAAGAGTATCTTGAAGACTGAATCTTGAATAGGAAGGGTGAAATGGCTTAAGAGGGGTAAAAATGGGCAAGATGGGCACCCAAAAAGATAGGGGCGCGCAAGTATTGAAGGTCGCGCAAGTCCTGCGGCGGCGCGCAAGTATTGGTCGCGCAAGTATACTTGCGCGACATGAGGGATACTTGCGCGATTTTCAACCAGAGTTGAATTACTTGAGCGACTATTTATTAAACCCTTTCCCATCCTCTTGAGGTTCTTCCAGAGAAGGGACGCGCACGTTATATTGAAGGAATTAAGTTGGCGCGCAAGTGTTTGATAAGTTTCAACACTTGGGCCTTCCTTCTTCTCTTTAGATCTTCCATTCTAGGTAAGAAATTACCTTAGAAGTGTTCCGGAAGCTTTGAGAAGAGACTTGAGCGTCGGGAGCTTTGATCCGAGTTTCTGGGAAGAGATCCTTTCGAATCGGGGGCCCACAGGGTCTATTTATAGGCAAAAGAAGACCCCGGGCGTTTACTGGGCGGTTACCATGCGGTTATCACTTAGGTCGCGCAAGTCTCTTGCACGACCATAAGGCGTCGCGCAAGTACTTGCACGACCACTAGGCGGCGCGCAAGTGTACTTGCGCGACCATGAGGGAACTTGCGCGGCCTATGGGCAATGTTCTCCTTGTTCATCCCTTTGTCGATTTTTGATGTTTCTTCAAAGGATGAATCACATTGAGCTCAGATATTCCCCTTTTCTGATCTTTAGATTCTGTGACGAAAGGAGCGTCAACAAAAGTCCCCCCTCAGAGTTGGATCCGGAAAGAAATGAGGATTTGACTCTGAGGAAATTGAATCCATCCAAAGGAAAAGGGGTCGCGCAAGTCTTCAGGGCACAGAAGGCAGCGCACAAGTGTGCTGGAACTTGACTTTTATTCAGAGTTCCTTTGTCTTTTGTGGGCAGTTTAATGTCATGCATGCCGGACATAAAGGGGCTAATGTTTAAGGTCGAAATAGCTTTGACCGAAAAATGGATTAAAATGGATTCAATTCCTTGATAATTTATCTGAAAACATATTTACCATACTCAAGTATGAGGGAAAAAATGTAAACTATGGCTTTAAGAATATTTGAATCTGAGGAATGATATGAAAAAGAGCTAAATAGCATTAGAAGAAGTAGTTTCCAAGAATGAAGTTACTATTATTTAACAAAACCCGTTAGGGGGTTGAAATATGCAGGGCCACCTATGGGCATTGGCTGCATAGTCAAATAAAATAGCATCTTTTGGCTGACAAGTCTGTTATGTGGACTGTTTATGCAAGGCCACCTATGGGCACGTGCTGCATAGTTAGGCAAAAGAACTCTCAGAAATTTACTTTCCTAGTTCTAAAAGCCAGTGAAAGTTTATGGAGATTTAAATTTTCTAAAGCATAGAGTTTGTTGTATGGAAAGAGGTACTTGAATATGGAAAGGATATTTCCGAACAAGAATATCGAAGAACTGGATGAATATCACTCCTACGAAGGTCTGACCCAAACGTAGGGAAGAAGAATAAACCATGGACTTGAATACTTTCAGATCATGAAAAAGGATATGGGACAAATATTTTAAGGATGGCTATTTTTGCGGATCCCTACATACTGTCGTTTAAGACAAATAAGAACAAAAGAGGCATTCTTCCCAAGAATGAAGTTACTATTATTTAACAAACCCGTTAGGGGGTTGAAAACATGCAGGGCCACCTATGGGCATTGGCTGCATGGTCAAATAAAATAGCATCTCTTGGCTGATAAGTCTGTTATGTGGACTGTTTATGCAAGGCCACCTATGGGCACGTGCTGCATAGTCAGGCAAAAGAATTCTCAGAAGTTTGACATTTTTGTGACTATAAGTCATGAAAAGGGTTATGAAGATCTGAAAATATTTAAGGTTAGGATTATAATACATAAAGATGGGTATTTTCCAATGTATATAGAGATACATAGGTCAATGAAAACCATAATCATGTTGTGGCTGGGTCCTGAATTGAAATTTGGACTTCACTACGTATCTCATAAGAATGAGAATCAAGCCATACGTAGTTCTTGAAATGCAGTTTAACGTCGTGTAGGACGAAAGTATGAGTAATCTTAGTTTAAGGTCATAGAATTCGGACCATAATAATGAATACACAGTGTGTGTTTTCATGAAGACTTTTCAGCCAAGGGACTGAAAGTGAAATTTGGGGTTAGGCCCAAAAAAGACTTGGGACTGGATTCGAGGGACACTCGAATGTTCCTACGTATCCCATAAGGATGGGAATCAAGTCCACGTAGTTCTAGAGCTACCCTTTGTACAAATTTGGTTCGTACATGTGAAGGGTGAAAAGAGACTTTAGTGCAATGATGGTTTTAACCTAAGATAAAAAGTTTAGGCATTACCATGTATGTACGTAGTCTTTTGAAAATGAAAACCATGATTGAAAAAGAATCAATGTTAATAATGGTTCCTTCTCAAATGAGGAAATCAAAGAATATTGTAGTTTATTGTCGTACCGGACAAAAGTGTTGTATAGTTTAACGTCATATAACAAGGACGAAAGTGAATCAATGTAAAGATATTGATTCCAGGGGTGGTTTCACAAATCATCATCTATGAGATGGTGGTGAACCAATGTGAAGAGATTGTTTTTGGGCTTGAACCTTTGGGAGGTTGCCTACATACCCAGCCTGGAGGGCAAGGATCAAAGTCCGTGTAGTTCAATTAAAGAATGATTTAATGATCAAGTTGTTCTTGTGGACAATGATCTAAAAAATGTTTTTGGGACTTACACATGGTTAGTGGCCCAAAGGGAGTGTTATGGTTGATGTTCGCTCTAAGCTCACGTGAGTCATACTCGGTGTGAGAAACAAGAGGTAATAACAACCTTAACGATGTACAGTTTAATGTCATGTAGGACAAAAAAAAAGGGACTTTCTGTACAGTTTAGCGTCATGTAGTTAAGACGATGGGGACAATATAGTTTAACGTCATATTGGACGAAAAAGGGGGACTGTGCAGTTTAATGTCATGCAGTAAGGACAAGGGAGTGTACCATTTTAACGTCATGTCGGACGAAAGTGCGAATAGTTTAAGGTCATATGCATAGACCATGGATGGTGCAGTTTAATGTCATGTTGGACCTTTGATGATTATATAGTTTAACGTCTTTCCGGACGTGAGGGACTTTTATACAGTTTAGCGTCATGTAATTTAGGACGTCACAGTTTAACGTCTTGCTGGACATAAGGGATTTGCAAATAGTTTATGGTCATATACATGGACCAGGGATGATGCAGTTTAATGTCATACTGGACCATTGCTGTATAGTTTAACGTCATATAGCAAGGACGAACTTGTGCTGTACAGTTTAAAGTCATGTAGCTAGGACTAAGGTGAACCAATATGAGGATATCAGTTCTGATCTTTTTACAGTTTATCGTCATGCTGGACGTTGGAAGTGCCACACAGTTTAATGTCATGTTGCTAGGACACAATATAGTTTAATGTCATCTCGGACAGAATACAGTTTAGTGTCATGTAGGACAATAAGGGACTTAACACAGTTTAACGTCATGCTGGACGATGAAAGTGCCACACAGTTTAAATGTCATGTCGCTAGGACAAAATATAGTTTAATGTCATCTCGGACAAAATATAGGAACTTCTATACGGTTTATTGTCATGTAGGACAAAATCAGGGACTATGCAGTTTAAAGTCTTGCAGTTAGGACTATTGGTGCTGCACAGTTTAGTGTCATGTTGTAGGGACATAAGTGCGAATAGTTTAAGGTCATATGCACGGATCATACAGTTTATCGTCATGCTGGACGTAGTTGTAGTTTAAGGTCATACTGGACCATGGTGTAGTTTAAGGTCATACCGGACCTTTTCTGTATGAACCAATTGTAAGTCTTGGTTCTGGGAACAATATTTTGTGTTTATACAAAATACTTCTTCAGAAATCTGGCATTAGTTGGAGTCGTGATGTGTTCTCCATCCATTGAAATCAGAGAATACGCTCCATTGGAGTAGACCTTATGTACTGAATAAGGTCCTTCCCATTTTGGTTCAAGCTTGGGAGGCTTCTTTCCTGGTATCATTGGTGTTCTGAGAACCAATACCAATTCTCCCCGAATGAATGAACGAAGACGAACTTTTTTGTTAAAAGCTCGTGCTATTCGATTCTGATAGATTTCCAAGTGGTCAAAGTGCACAATCTTTTCTCATCTAACTGTTCCAATTCATTCAACCGCTTTTGGGATTGCTCATCTGTTGATAACTGATCACAAATGGCTATTCTGAGTGAGGGCAATTGGACTTCAATTGGCAAGACTGCTTCTGTTCCATATACCAATGAATATGGAGTAGACCGCGTTGCATTGCGAGTGGTAGTCCGATAAGCCCATAAAGCATGATAGAGTTTATCAGGCCATGACCTCTTGTCTTTATCCACCATCTTTTGCAGTATATTTGAAAGAGTCTTGTTGAAGGCCTCTATCTGGCCATTAGCCGCTGCATGATATCGAGATGAATGGTTGGACTTAATGGTGTATTCTTGATACAATCTCTTTACCTCAGAAGAACAGAAGTTGGTGCCGTTGTCTGTCAATATGGTATGAGGGACACCAAATCTAGTAATGATGTTAGACTTAATGAAGCTAACAATGCATTTAGAACTGACTTCTTTGAGAGGTACTGCCTCTGCCCATTTGGAAAAGAAATCAGTAGCAGTAAGAATGTACTTAAACTGCTTGGCCGTAGCTGAAGGGTAAGGTCCTACCACATCCATTCCCCATGTGGAAAATGGCCATGAGTATTTAGCTGTATGAAGCAACTCTGGAGGTTGATGAATGAAATTGGCATATACTTGGCATGAATGACACTTCTTTGTGAAATTAACACAATCTTGTATCATTGAAGGCCAGAAGTATCCAAGTCTTCAAATTTGATCAGACAATCTATGTCCAGACTGGTGGGCACCACAGACTCCTGCATGCACTTCTTTTATGACAGCCATTGTCTCTTCACCATCAATACATCTGAAGAGAACTCCATCAAAACCACGTTTGTAGAGAACTTTCTCGAGGTGGTTTGGACCATCATAAAGAGTAAAATTGACCACACGTCGCCGAATTTGTTCTCTCTTGGCTCTATCAGGTGGAAGTGTTCCATTTTGAAGGTATTCCCTGATAGGTGACATCCATCCTGTAGTATGACCATATGGTTCAGGAATGGGACTAATTTCATTAATTTCCTCTGTTCTGACTTGAACATAAGGTGAAATTGCACGACGGTGGGCAATACTGATGGTTGTCTCGTCCTGATTTGGATCTGCTAAAGCTGTGGCTATATTAGCCAGTGCATCAGCTTGAGCAATTTGTGATCTTGGGACATAAGAAAATGTCGGTTCTGAAGGGAATTCCGACATTAACTCTCTGACGTAATCATACAAAGGGATTAATTCTTCTTTTCTGATGGCATAATCCCCATTGACTTGTTTGATTACCAGGTCTGAATCACCTTTCACCTTTAAGTGATTCACTTGTGCTTGAAGTGCTAACTCCAAACCTGCAATGAGAGCTTGGTATTCAGCTTCATTATTGGTACCACCTTCCCATAACAAAAAGGAATAAGGTAACACTGCCTTATCTGGAGAAATGAGCACAATTCCTAAACCAACTTTGTTGAATTTAGGATTTTCCATTTTCTTCCCTGTTGGACTTCTAGAAGCACCATCAAAATACATTTCCCATGTTTGAGGACTCTCTTGAATAGAAAAAACTTCCTCATCAGGGAGTTCGATATCTGAATACGTATCTTCCACTGAAGGATGTTCAGCCAGGAAATCAGCCAGAGCTTGGCCCTTAATTGCCTTTTGAGATACATACTGAATGTCGAACTGCTGTAGAATAACCGCCCACCTTGCCAGACGTCCTGTAAGCATTGGACGACTAAGGATGAATTTGAGTGGATTATTACGAGATACCAATTGGACCTCGTGATGTTGCAGTTAGTGTCTCAGTTTCTGAACTGCAAAGATTAATGCTAGGCAGCATTTTTCAATACTCGAATACCGGGTTTCTGCTTCAAGCATAGTTCTACTGAGATAGTAGAGACTATTTTCATTCCCAGCATCATTCTTTTGAGTGAGAAAGGCACCCAATGATCGCTCTAAAGCTGTCACATAGAGGATAAGAGGTCTACCCTCAACAGGTGGCATGAGTACTGGTGGACTTAAGAGGTATTTCTTGAGAACATCAAATGCTTCTTGACATTCTTTAGTCCACTGGTAAGTGACTCCTTTCTTCAATAATTTGGTAAAAGGTAAACTTTTGCCTGCCAAATTGGCGATGAAACGCCGAATATAGGCTAAGTGTCCTTGAAGTCCTCTTAATTCTTTCAAATTCTGAGGAGGTGACATACCAAGGATTGATTTGGTCTTCTCAGGATCAACTTCAATACCACGATGGCGTACAACAAAGCCGAGTAATTTTCCTGAGGTTACCCCAAAAGCACATTTTAAGGGGTTCATCTTCAAATTATGTTGTCGAAGCTTGTGGAATATGATTTCCAAATCAGCCAAGTGATCAAAACGTTGTTTGGATTTAACCACCAAATCATCTACATAGCATTCAACAAATTTCCCTAGAAAAGGTTTGAAGATACGATGCATGGCGCGTTGATATGTTGCACCTGCATTCTTTAAACCAAAGGGCATCACCCGGTAACAAAACACACCTTGAGGAGCTCTGAAGGCTGTATATTCCTCATCTTCTGGGGCCATTCGGATCTGATTATATCCAGAATATCCATCCATGAAAGAAAGTACTTCATAGCCAGCCGTTGCATCAATTAAGAGTTCTGTAATCGGAACTGGAAAATCATCTTTGGGACAATACCGATTAAGATCTCTGAAATCGATGCAAACCCTAATTTGTCTGTTCTTTTTCTTTACTGGGACAATATTAGCCAACCACTTAGGATATTGAACTTCTCTGACGAAGTTAGCTTTGATAAGCTTATCCACTTCAGCCTCAATTTTGGAAGCATAGGTCGGGTGGGTTCTTCTCGCGGCTTGCTTGAATCCTCGATGTTCTTTTGGCAAACCCAAATGATGGGTGGCAACATCAGGATCAAGGCCAGGCATCTCTGTATAATTCCAAGCAAAAATATCTTTATTTTGCTTTAGAAAATAAATATACACCTCTTGTTCTTCAAGGGTCATGGCCGCACTAATTAAAGTGGGGCGTGGATCTTTCTCTGTACCCAGATTTACTTCTCTGAGTTCATCCACAGTGGTAGAGATACCCTCTTCAAATGCTGGAGGAGCATCTCTAAGATCTTCCTCTTCCTCTTCATCATGTGTTATTTCTTCTGTTTCTACTTGGAAAGTAGATGAAAAAATGAAATTCTCATGATCATAAGAGATGTCAAAATTTTCACATTTTGAAGAAGAAGCTTCCATTTCCGACCCTATTGATGATAAAAGGTCTTCTTTGGGAATCAAAGAGGAGATGATGGATTGAGAATCGACATCAATATTCACCTCTGGTGTTGCTATAACTTCTTCTGGCCTGATTAGCGAAGTATAGACTTGTTGGATTTCAGCAGACGAAATGAAAACGTCACCACTTATGCCTTCATCACTGCTTGGTAAGTTACCAATTTCTCCCATGTTGTCTGGCTCGATTGCCGTAATTGACATTATGGATCTTTCCATAAGAGTATTTTGATTTGGGCCTATTTTGTCAATTTGACTGATAGGTAACACATAATCTGTACTCACATGTGAAAATGGATTTATTGGAATTTTTTCCAGACCATATGGAGAATTAACTTTGGTAATTTCCTTCATTGTAGATTTTTCTCTTCCCTTCATGTGATAAAATTCTGCCTCAATGTATTGAGACTCACATGTCTTGAACGGGGCCTTATCACCATACAATGTTCCAACTTGACCATCGAAACAGTATTTGAGACATTGATGGTATGACGATGGAATAGCTGCATGCTGATGTAGCCAGGGTCTTCCAAGCAAGATATTGAAAGCTGAGTCTTGATCAACAATCATGAAATCTGAATTGGAAACAAGATCTCCAAACTGAGTTCTGAGCGTAACTTCTCCCAGTGGTTCTTGTTCATTTTTATCATATCCTTGCAACATCATGGTAGAAGGAGATAAATCAGATTCCGTGAGGCCCAATCGACGAAGTGTGCGAATGGGCATGAGGTTGACTCCTGAACCATTGTCAATGAAAGCTCTTCGAACATCTATACCATTGACTTTGCCAGATAAGTACAAAGGTTTTATGTGCCCATGCACAACATCATCCTCATCTTTATCAGTAAAAGATATCACTGCATGGCATTCTGCAGGATTATTCTCTATGTGATAAATTTCAGCTGCAGCAATCTCAGCTTCAAACTCCTGAGGACTTGACAAAGCTTCGATGAGTGCTTCCCGAAGATCTTTTGATAGATTCAAAGCATCCAAAATTGATAATTTGGCTGGTACTTGGGCCAAGTGTTTCAATATATCATACTTTTGATCTAGAGGCCTGCGTTTCCCAATAGGAATATGCGGTTTAGCAGGTATCTTGGAAGCAGATGCTTTGGAAGCTGATGCCTCTTGTATTGAAGTTGGCAACATCTTTGGTTTTGGAAAATTAGACTGATTAGATCCATTTACTTGCTGAGATAAAGAAGATGGAACATTTAATCGGTCTTCCAAAATAACTGTGCCGAAGCTGAGTTGGCCATTGGCAGAAGAACTTGCTTGTTCATTTTGAGCTCGCTGAAGGGCTCTACCACGAGTTTCTGCTGCATATACAGTGCTAGCAGGGGTAGAATTAGAGTAGTGGCTTCGGAAAGATCCACGTCTTCCCCTATATCCTGAACCTCTAGAACTTCCTCGGGTTCCTTTATTTGATATAGGGAATTCAGGCTCATCAAGACTGGAATATGAATCTGTTAATTGAATCATATTAACAGAACCAAAGATCAATTCTTCGTCTGATAAAGACTCTGCCTGGTTGGCCTGTTTAGGCTGTGCCGTTTGGTGGGACGGTGCCCGTGGCTTTGAAGTAGATGGCATGAAATCTGCCAGAGTCAAAGACAATTTAGGCTTTGATACATACTCATCTTCTTCTGATTCCTCTTTCTTCTTTGAATTGCTCTGCCCTTTTGAGGATTTATCCTTTGATGGAGGCTTTACTGCAGCTTTTGTAGGAGACACAATTGGCTTCTTCAATTGTGTTCGCAAAATGGAATGGGTCCGATTTATTGTCTTTCTGACCATCCAATCATCATATTTTTTCGCAGTTTTGCTTTTGACTTCCTGCCACTCGCCTCCTTCCTCTGGATCTGTAGCGGTAATACACGCTACATGGGCTGAAGAACCCTTCAATTTGACTTGTCCCAAGTCAACCATCTTTTGTAGGAGGTCATTAAAGACAAAACACTCCTGGATGGGATGTCCCAACATTTGATGAAAGGGACAATAATTGGGACGGTCTTCATCTCCTTCCTTGTTTGGTTTCTTCGGCACTGGTAATTGAACCAAATTATTTTCCAGTGCTGAAATGAAGTAACCAGGAACTTGCTCCCTTCGGAAAGAGTATGTTTTACTCTTCATATCCTCAAATTGTTTTCGTCGTTGATCTTTTTGATCATTTGGACGAAACAGCCTTTTTTGTTGGCGTTCAGGAGGTGGAGCCCTTCGAGAAGATGAAGGTTTTGAAGTAGAAATAGGTACAGGTGCCTGTTTAAGCATAACTGTAGCAGTTTCTGCTTTACCCATTCTTCTTCCTGGAGCTGATGGAATTACACGAGATTTAACCTTAGCCTGCATAAGGGAATCTTCAATCTGTTGAGCGATTGAAGTAAGGTCTCGAAACCCTCCTGTGTATTTCACAGGGATCAATGGCGTGCGTAATTCGTCACGCAAATTTGCCACACAGATTGGCAACAATTCCTCCTGAGGGAGTGATAAACTCAAGTAATACGTTAATCCCTTCCAACGAGAAATGAAATCAGAGACTCTTTCATTCTCCCTTTGCTTGCAGTTTGTAAGATCGAAAACTGTCGTTTTTGGCAAGGTTGAGCTGAACTGAAGAAGGAATTTTTGACGAAGATCCTCCCATCTGATGACTGACCGGGATTTCAAGCTTGTATACCAGACAAAAGCTGGTCCTTGCAAGGTTCGCACGAAGCATCTGAGTTTCACTGCTTCTTGTTGTTCTGGAGTTCCCATCATAGGATCACAACAAGACACATAATGCGTCAAATGTTGTTCAGGGTCGCCTGATCCATTGAAAGTAGGGAAAATAGGGTTTCCAAAACTGGATGGAGGAGAAATTGAATCTACCCATTCAGGGTAAACTTTCTTTTCAGGTTGAACTTGCGCCCGTTTCCCTTTCATAGTTTCTAACCGAGCTGTTAATGACTCAATAGTAGTTATTAACTTTTGAGAAACGTTAGGTTGAACTTGGTTTTGGGTAGGTGCAATGAATGGAGCTTGGACAGACGTGGTGGTTGGTGCTGCAACTGATGGTAGTGCTGCCAACCGTTGTTGCGTTTGACCCATAGGATTAGACCTTTGTGGGTGTACTGACAAAGGAGGATATTCTTGATCCATCTCAGTAGTTACAACAAATTCCTTCGGCTGTCGGACTTCAGCATTCTTAAGAAGAAGACTACTCTGAAGTAGTTCTGCATTCAACCTTCTTAATTCTTTCATTTCTTCCTCCTGTTGTGCAAGCCTTTGCTCTAATGAGAGCGATTGACCTCCTTCAGAGGAAGGGTGAGAAGTAACCTGATTCTTTCCTTTCCCCTTATTGGATCCTTTTCGGAGAGGGGGAAGTGGGTTACTTGAAGGAATACCCAGATTTTGGGTAAGCCTTTGATTACGTGTGCGCACACCTTCTTCATTTAGGTCTGTATGCGCAACTTCTTGAGCAGGAAGCTCTTCGTCTGATCCCTCTGATTGAGCCTCATCTGGTGAATCAGCAGCAACGGCGGTGATGACATTAATGGATGCATATTTCATGGAATCCTTTCTATCAGCATTTCTGTGATATTGTCTCCTTTTATGTCCATGATAAGACATGGCATTCCGTTGACTTGATCCCTCAGGAATTTCTTTGTGAACCGTCACTTGGAGAGAATCTCCTGATAGCTTGGCTCTTCGTTCCTCTTGAGGCTTCTTCCCTAATCGAGAGAATACTGACTTTCTCTGAGGGAGGGATTGAAGATTTGAAAAAGTCCCCAGTCCGGTGGACTGGGGGTGTTCCTGTTGCTTCCGCTCAACCCCTCGAATCCCATTCGTTGATTCTGAGGGTTGGGTTAGAGAAGTCCCCAGTCTGGCAAGCTGGGGTGTCTCTTGACATGCTATGTCTGAGATCTTTTTAAAATCTCTCTTGATCTTGCGAATCTTAGTTCGGAAATTAGCTGGATGCATTAACCTGTATCCACTTTTATCACCTGGTTCAACAGACCGTTGGATGATTTCCGAAACTTCTGTCATTTGATGACGTGTTTGCTCCAGACGAGAGGCTTGTGCAATATTCTCGCCTGCTTGATGTAGGAGAAATTCAACAACCTGTTCTCTATATACTTGATTTTGAGAGGAACTAGTTGAAGCTTGATCTCGAGCAAGATTTTGATTACGAACAAAGCCCATTGACTGTGGCCGGCCATGGGCAACAACATTGCATGAGACCATTTTCGGCGGGCTTTGCTGACCGGAAAGCACTGTGAAATGTAGTGCTCCGTGAACACCCCATCCTCTGATATGAACATTAGATGGAGCATTGGAAATTAACTGGCGCAATTTTCTCAGCGCGCCAAGGCATGAACGTTGAAGGGTTCTCTGTTGCTTTTCAGCCTTCGGATATCGAGAGACTGATAGAGATGCCAAATCAATCTGGCGTTGTAACCCTTCTATTATCTTAAGATGATTTTCATATTCATCGTAAGATAATACTTTCTTCTTCAATTGACAAAGAGTCTTCCATATGTTGAGACGAATGTCATGGATTCCATCATCCGTCAACATCTTTGAAATGTCGTACTGGGAGTCAGCCAAAGGCCAAAACATGACTGGTACTTCACCTTTTTCCAGTTTTTTCCTCATGTTCAGCATTTCCTCTTTATCATTAAATGAAGATTCTTCTACCTGTTTGGACCAGAGTTGGTGTTTCCTTGTTGGTTCATTGGATTCAACAAGATTGGTAGAGGAATCACTATTCATGCTGGAAGATGAATGACCCAGGGAAGGTTCGGAGAACAACCTGAACCCCAAGCTATCTTCTGATGGAGAAAGAGTTTCACCTGCCGATAGTAAAGTCTCAGACATGACTGGTTTTACGTTTGCAAGTGCCTCAAGATAAGAGGGCTTTCTCGGCACTACATTGCCTTCTGAAGAATTTTCGAGACAATGTGAATCACTACTGCGGAGAGGACTTTCGCAGCGAAGTTCATCACCATGAGGAGGACCTTCATGATGGGTTACAGCAAAAGACGAAATCTCTTGCTCCTTGGTCTTCTGACCACACAGAGGGTTCCTGTGGTTCTCATCTGAAGAAGAAACTTCAAGATTGACCGAATTTTCATGAAGCAAGTCTTCATGAGGAAGTGTCTGTTGAAGACCTTCGGGATTAATGTTCCTGTTATTGGGAACTGAGGGAGTAGAATCTTGAATTCCGACAGATAAATGTCTAAGGGCTTCAAGAACTCCAGCATCGAGCAAGGCCTTGTTACAGATTGGCCTTTGATCTCCTGACTGTGCTGGGCGGATCTTTTTCTTAGATGCCTTCTTACTCGCTTTAGAAATCACTTGATGATGAAAGTGATTGCTCTGAGCAGGTGTATGTGCCTGATCAGGAAAGATGGACAGGTTAGGCTGACGATCATCGCTCAAATCAGGTGTATGTGCCTGACTTGGTTGTCCATATGATATGGGGGAGTAGGCCCCACAACCCTCTTGGACTGGAACAGATGTGTGTGTCTGTTCCGGAGTGAATTGTTGATGTGTCACTCCACTTCTAGGGATAGATTTATGTGTCTGTCCCTGAGATGATGCTGAAGATGTTATGATATCCTAGCAAGCATCCAGAATATGAGCAGGAATTTGTTTCTGCTCTTTCACCATTGATAAAATATGCTTGGTGACTTCAGCCGCCGGAACAGGGATATACGTCCATTCCGAGCTTGGAGTAGGTGTATGTGCCTGCTCCTGTCCTCCTTTTCCTGTCAGTGAATTCTGACAGTACTCAAGTGTGGAGGTAGAGAGTTTAGTCTGCCTCCTGTTTGTCGTCGGGACTTTCCGACTGACTTCTCCGTGCGCTACCAAGCGAGACTGTTGGTAGGCTTGATTAGTATTAGCAGGTGTATGTGCCTGCTGATTACACTTCGCCAAACGCGGTTGACGAGATCCATCATATGTAGTCAGACGAGCCTGCTGACTAACTGCTGATGTATAAGCAGGTGTATTTTCCTGCCTATGGTACTCCGCCGGAATTGCCTGGCGGGATCGGCTTGATGCTGCCAGACGAGTCTGCTGGACAGCTGAATTAAAACGGGCAGGTGTGTGTGCCTGCTCGTTGTTTGCCACCAAGTTAGGTTGGTGGACTTCTCCGGAGATGGCAGGGATGACAACCTGCCTATTATTAACCGGATTCCGTCTCTGGTGATTCATCTTGCCTGCTCGGGTTCGAGGAACCTGAGCTGAATGCCTGGAGCCGGTACCCTCATCATGTTGAGGGCGCACTACCGCACGAGTCTGGCGGCGATTATTGATGGGAGCCCTTGAGAAGGACTCCTGTCTTTTTGAATTAAGGTCCTGCGGGACCTGCTCATTCACTTCCTCGGAGTAAGGGAGTGAGTGGAAACTGCGTTCCGGGGATAACGACCCGAAACGGTTAGAGACGGTAGTCAGCACCGCCTGCTTCTTGATTGCTGGCCGCCGTTGTCCGGACGACCAGGTAGAATTGTTAACTTGGAGGGCTTGACGAGCGGCCTCCAGAGTTGGGATAGTACCGTTGCGACGGTACTCCTTAACCAGTGCATTTGAAACACAGCGTTGAAGACGCTGAGTTGGTGATGTCATCCTCAGAGCGGATGATGTTCCGGCAGGAGTAGCAGCATTGGTTTTCACAGCAGCAGACCTCACAGTAGAGGTGTTCCCAGCAGCAGTGTTCACAGGGGTGAATTTAAGGAAAGCCATTTTTTGTAGAAGATCTTGAAAAAAGAGTGCCTGTTCCATATAACAGACATAATCAAGATGAATCCGGCTACTGCATCTTTTGGATGATCATATGTCAATGATTGCCTTGTTGGCCCAAAGGGCCTAACAGATAAGAAGAACATCACTTTAACTTGGTTAAGGATTCACGTCGGGTTCACCATTTTTTGTTTCGCGCGGAATCCGGGGATGACCTCCTGGACGGGAGATTCAAACGTTCCGATCGGTTTCTAACGGGTTTGTTCGTAGAACCGGAAACATCCAATGATTCCACATCCGTTTGGACCTACTTTCCAAAGGCAGGCACTCACTAGCTTGTGGACTAATGAGACTTAGGAATTTGCATTGGTCGAGAGGATGGGAGGTCGGACTCATCACACCTTTTTGAGGGGAATTATTGTCTACTCCGGGACTCTCTTTATAGATTTAAGTTAAGTTCGTGAATCCTTATTACATTACCAAGTATAAAATGAGCTTTCCTTTAGTTTTAATAATCAATGATTAAATATGCAAGAAATTTAGAGAATCTTTTATATGTATTCGAGGTTCTTCATCAATATAGAATCATCTATATTTGTTTAGAGATTCTTGGTCAATGGTATCCTTCAAAACATTTATATAAAAGTCTCTTGGTCATTTTGATGACCAGGCTGGTTTTAAAGCCACTCAGTGGGGCACTTGAAGTTTATCGTCATTCAGAAGGACAGAGATTATTTCAATGTTGGGATCGAACCCATGAATGGGCTACCTACGTATCCTTTGTTTTGAAAAAGGAATCAGAACCCACGTAGTTCGAGGAATGGGATATGATGTTTATGATTGATGGCTCAAAGATGAATGTCATAATTACTTTTACACTCTAAGCTCACGTGAGTCATGCTCGGTGTGAGAAACAAGAGGTATTGGTAAAATTTAGACAATTGTGCCATGAAGGATGCAATCATAAGAATTTTGTTTGGGGCTTATGTATGGATGACTGCCCAGATAGATGAAGGTTTAGGATTTACTTTTAGGAAGAAAATCCATGAACAGGGTCCACAAAGTTATATGTGCTTCATGGAGATTTGAATACTCTAATCTTGGGGCTTACTCCTAAGGAGGATGCCCAAGTTAGGAGGGGACTTATGATTGGGTTTTATTCCTGAAAAGGAAACCCAAATCAAAGGTAATTTATGACTGGTTAAGAGAAATTTAGGGGACTTGGGGCTTACCCCTGAAAAGGAAGCCCAAGGTTATGACTGAGTCTTATTCCTGAAAAGGAGACCCAGGTTAGGGGACTTGGGGCTTACTCCTGAAAAGGAAGCCCAAGGTTATGACTAAGTCTTATTCCTGAAAAGGAGACCCAAGTTAGGGGACTTGGGGCTTACTCCTGAAAAGGAAGCCCAAGGTTATGACTGAGTCTTATTCCTGAAAAGGAGACCCAGGTTAGGGATTAAGGTTTGGGGCTTACTCCTGAGGAGGATTCCCAAGATTAAAGGACTCAATTGGGACTTATTCTTAAGAAAGATGCCCAAATCAAAGGTTTTATAACTGGGGATTATTCCTGAAAAGGAGACCCATGTTAGGGGACTTGGGACTTACTCCTAAAAAGGAAGCCCAAGGTTATGACTGAGTCTTATTCCTGAAAAGGAGACCCAGGTTAGGATTCTCTCATCTTAAAGGATGAGGTTGAATGAATGAACTCTCAATCTTTGATGACATAAAGATGTTTAAATCCCTAAGTTTTGAGAGATATTTCACAGAATTCCTTTCAGATAAGGATGTCAAATCAAGAAATCAGGCCATAAATAGCTTTGAAGAGTATCTTGAAGACTGAATCTTGAATAGGAAGGGTGAAATGGCTTAAGAGGGGTAAAAATGGGCAAGATGGGCACCCAAAAAGATAGGGGCGCGCAAGTATTGAAGGTCGCGCAAGTCCTGCGGCGGCGCGCAAGTATTGGTCGCGCAAGTATACTTGCGCGACATGAGGGATACTTGCGCGATTTTCAACCAGAGTTGAATTACTTGAGCGACTCTTTATTAAACCCTTTCCCATCCTCTTGAGGTTCTTCCAGAGAAGGGACGCGCAAGTTATATTGAAGGAATTAAGTTGGCGCGCAAGTGTTTGATAAGTTTCAACACTTGGGCCTTCCTTCTTCTCTTTAGATCTTCCATTCTAGGTAAGAAATTACCTTAGAAGTGTTCCGGAAGCTTTGAGAAGAGACTTGAGCGTCGGGAGCTTTGATCCGAGTTTCTGGGAAGAGATCCTTTCGAATGGGGGGCCCACAGGGTCTATTTATAGGCAAAAGAAGACCCCGGGCGTTTACTGGGCGGTTACCATGCGGTTATCACTTAGGTCGCGCAAGTCTCTTGCACGACCATAAGGCGTCGCGCAAGTACTTGCACGACCACTAGGCGGCGCGCAAGTGTACTTGCGCGACCATGAGGGAACTTGCGCGGCCTATGGGAAATGTTCTCCTTGTTCATCCCTTTGTCGATTTTTGATGTTTCTTCAAAGGATGAATCACATTGAGCTCAGATATTCCCCTTTTCTGATCTTTAGATTCTGTGACGAAAGGAGCGTCAACAAGTATGGATTTTCAAGATATGACAACACATACATGTTACAACTATAGTAGTCCATAGGAATCTATATACAGAATATATGTTTGTGAATATTCGGAAGACATTACATCCCTCTACACATATATATAGGGAAAAATAACCACTTTTCCTACCAACACAAGTAACTACAATGAGAAGATAGTGGGGCCAAAGGGGTAGTAAGCCATCAATCCTCCCACTAGAATGATGGGGAAAATACATCCAGGTCTCAGAATCACCAGGGTGACAATTTCCTTAACTGAAAGTTTAGGGTAGTGTATAGAAAAAAAACTATATGATATAATACTACTCACAAAAAAATATCGGAAAACCTAGTCTTAGACTCAGCTGCATCTAACAGATCTCAGACACTCGACTGCCACTGCTAATACTAGGTATCATATAAGAAAACAACCATTTAAGTAGCTACATATGATCACATTATCCCATTTTTATTCCGTTTCATATTTAGTAAATTAATTCTTCAATAATTCATTTAATATTAACAATTCTTTATTATATTTCATTTGAATCAAACCCAAATCCATCATTGCTTTAAATTTCAACCTCATCACTATGTTTAAGAAAGATCCAAAACCTTGGGTTTACATCATTTATTAAATATATTATTACTTTACAATATTCCTAGGCATTATAGAAAATCATTCTATACTATGGAACACAAGGGGGCTCAACATTGTGAGGAGATGAATTAGCCATTGAGTCTTTTCCACCTATATCAAGAGCATAGATCTATCCTCCCTCAAGATGTTGAACACAGAAAGCACGTGGCATAGACCGTTCATTTTTTCTTCTATTGGATGGTGGGTATGAAAAACATTCTTCCATGAGAATTGGGGAATGTAATAATACAACAACCAACAAGATTCATCATTCATCCAATACTCACATACATCCGTTTTATCATCTTCAGTGTCCTCTCTGACACCTAGAAGCATAAACCGCTGCATCTCTCAACTATAGGTGTCAAACAAATTCCACAACCAATGGGACTCTCTATCCTCATATATCACAACATCCACATAGGATCACACCACATCACAAGCCAGAGGAAAAACACAAAGAAATTAGGATCTTTGTTCTAAATAATGCATTCCACCTTCACGTGAAATTACCTATCACATCTCATAGCATTAGGCTAATGAGCTTCATAAGAAAAAGGGTAACTAAAAATCATACAATGAATTATATTTTATCAAAAAAACAACTTCTTTAACTCACATTGAATTAACCATATCATTATTAGTAGGCTCCAATTATAGGAAACCGAAAAAATGTAATCATAGCTATAAAAAATAAATAAACATGCTTACAACATCAATTTTATTAGCATATAATTACAAAAACAACAAACAGATCCATTTACATTTTTCTTTATCTTTAACCAAATAATTATCAATTAATTTTAACTTTACGTTTTTTAATAATTTCATCAAGAATGAAAAGATAACAAGAAAATTATAGTTATCACTCTATCTATAAAAATAAGATTAAATAACATATGATCTTTTCCAATTTATTTAGGTATTTAAAATATTTATTATGTTAATTCCCTTGCGATATATTGGGATAAATCTTTCTAACTCTATTGCTACATGTAAAAACATATAAAAACTCTGAATACCTTACCTAAAAACGTTTCTATTTCCCTTTAAATGAGAACAGGTCAACAAAACATATCATGATAACCTCTCTTAGAGGATTTCTTCCACCAGAGGATACAGAGAAACCACCAAACCAATAAACACCAATGAAAAGTCTATTATGAACATGGAGATAACATTCCATAACAGGGAAAGGAGAAACAAAAGGAGGTGAACCATAAATAATTATGATTTATCATACCTTATATCAATGATTGATCGATACTGCATGGTTTTAGCAAAATAGGGGGTGCACTTGTAGTAAGAAAAACATAAAGGAGAACCAATCCACAGAGGAATGTTTGATCACACGACTCCAATGATATGGATGGAAGGGTTCAATTGTCTCATAATAGGAACCAATAATGAAGGAAAAGGGTGGAATATATCTTTTCCCATTAGATGATTTAACATATCAATGCAGTAAGATGCACTTTATTTTCTAGTAAAAGAGGGTCGTACTAAACAACACAATTTTCATTGTAAAGGAATCCCAAACCAAGTAAAATTAATATTGGAGTTGTGGGATTTGAATCAGACTTAAATAACTAAATATATTTCCTTGAAAGTGTATTACGTCAAACAAAACATTAAATCAGTGATATCAGAAAAATATAGAAATTTGGAAAAGGAAATATGAAAAAGTTGTAGAAACACTATTCATGAGACAGTTTTTGTTACACTGTTTCTGTGAGACAGTCTCTATGAGACAGAAATTGTGAGAAAGTATATGTGAGAGAGTGTCTATGATACATTATTTGTGAGGTAAAATCGGTGGGAAAATATCTGTGATAAAGTATCTGTGAGATAGTATATGTGGGATCATTTCATGAAACAATCTGTAAATTTGAAAAAGTGTTCGGTACAAGTCACCTTGAACACCCAAAGCACCTCAAACACCAGATTTTAGTAACAGAGATGACCCGAGATGTCTGGGTCAATAGAGATCAATCCAACACCCAAAGTGCTTGGTATAACATGAAGTTCATGTTGATAATATAGAAGTTCCATTTTAGTTAAAAATAGGTGTCACATTACTAAAATTGAGAAAACAAGATCATACTATTTTCCAACATTAGGGAAATGATGTATAAATACTTTTTGGTTGGTAGGAATTGACTAAATGTCATTCCAACATCTGATGGGGTCGATATAAATAAATGTGTTTGATTTTATTATAAAGGTTACGTTTTAGATTACAATGAATGTCACAACACAAAACCAAGAAATAAAGATCATATTATGTTGAAACATTAGGAAAATACTCCATATTTCATTTTTCATGTTTGTGAATTAACATCCCTCCAATCTAACACATAATTTGATTGGTATGACTCAAGGTTCACGTTTTAAAATTAAATGTTTCATTCTAGTTGAAAACATGTGTAACATCACTAAAACATTGTAGAACAACATGTATTGTTTTTTAAATTTGGTAAAATTATCCAAAATTAATTTTTCATTTGTTTGAATTGACTATATTCCAATCTAACACACGATGTGTTTAGTGTGACTTGATATATGTGATTTCCATATAACATTCATTTAGTTTAAAATAGATCCTATATCCAAACTGACAAAACAAGATTAGATAGTTTTCAAACTAAAGGAAAATGATCTATGGTTGAGGTTTTACATATAGGAATCAACTATACATCAATCAGATATCGAGGGTAATTGATATGACTCAAATTTCCCATTTTCAATGTAAAAGGTATTATTTTAGTTAAATCACTTTTCACATCACAAATATAGATTAAAAAGATATAATTATATTCAATACTATGATAATAAAAAATATTTCATTTGTGAAATGTAATAATTATCTGAAAATAAATTTTATACTTGATGCATTCTATATATCTTGATGTACATGATTTCAATATGAGGGTTCTATTTCATCTTAATAAATATTTCACATTCACAAAACAGATCATTCTAGAACATAATGTTTTCAAACTATATGAGAATGATCCATAATTCATTTTCTATATATAGGAACAGGTCATATTTGAATTTGACCCATAATATGGACAATATAACTAGAATTGTGTGTTTTCAATATGAAGGAACCATTTTAGTTTAATGCACAAATAAAAATTCTAAAACCAATAAAACTATCATGTCTTATTTGGTATCTTTTGGGAAACCATCCATAATTAATTTTTTACAAATATTTATTTATCACACATCAATTTCTCACATGATATGGTTGGTATGACTTGATCTATGTGTATTTAATATATCAAATCCATTTTAATGTAAAATACTCATAACATCATAAAAATAATGAAAAAAAAATTCCTATTATTTTATCAACTATTAATTAAATAATTTATGTATCATTTTTATCTGATACATATTTAGATTATTTTCACAGAAATATTTTTTAATGTCAAAGAACAAATGATTTGATATCTTAGGTCTTGTTCTAAAAAATAGATTCTATTTAATGTTCCCATCCATATAGAGTTTTTATCACCTCAGGTTATAGAATATCCATGAGATCCTTATTTTTATAAAATAAAAGAAATGATGTGATGTATAGGAATGAATCACATTTCAATCTGATACATAGTGTGGCCAGTATGAGTTGATGAATATATATTTTAGTTTAAAAATGATTATTTGGGTTTAATTAATTTTTATATAGTGTTATTATCAAAAAAAACTTTTTTCTTATAAATGTGCATTATTTTGGTTTAGTTGGGGTGGTTTTTTTCCATAAAATTGCATGATCGGGGGTCGGGTCCAACGATAAAAGAAAACTGGTGTTTTTAAATGTCCATTATAGTTTTGTATAACACATCTAATTATACAATCCTAATTTTTAGTGTCTATAATATAATATTTTTCTTTTAGTTTACAAAATTTATTTCAACTAAATTATGTATTTGATTCTATATTTCCTAATATATTTTTTATTTTTTGATTTCACAGTTACATTGTGCTCTAATTTTAACAGTACACTACAATGGTGTACCCCATTATCAACACAAGAAAGATTATTGATAAAGGTTTGATTTTTTAGAATACTTAATGTCCGGATGAAAGTATCCTTTATCAGTGCAATTAAATGTGCTAATAATGAGATCCTTAATTATTATTAAATTATCACTAATAATGGACCACCTTTTTCGGAAAATATTTTTAGCTCTTCTAATGTATTCCTCTATCAGTGAATAATAAAAGATTGTGTAAAGGGGTCCATTATCCGCACTAAATTGACCATATATAAAGTATTCTTTTATAATCACATTATTAGGTAGATAATGTTCCCCTTCATCAGCATATTTATCGAGCTAATAAAGGACAAGGGAATTTAATCTCACTTCTATTATCAGTTACATTTGTGTTGATAACAACATATTTTGGCACTATTAATGGGATGATGTGTATTTGTGCCATTTTATTTAAATCATTCTTCATTAGAGGTTATTTTAATTTGTTATAGTTGTGATGAATTATACAATTTATAACAGTTTTCATAAAAACCTTGTTTTAAAGCATAAAAACAATCCTATATAAAAATGCTATTTAATGTTAATTTAAATTTAATTTAATGAAATATATAAATTTAAATTACAATTATTTTATAGTAATTTTTTTAAAAAATAATAGTTTTACTTTTAAATTAAATAGTTATTTTGTGAAGAAATTATTAGTCTACTAAAAACAAATATTTTTTAATATTCTATAAAAATAAATATTTACTAAAAAATCCGATAATATCAAAAAAAATTAATATTAATATAAAACATTTATACATAATGTTCATTTTCTGAGATAGAGTATCTAAATTTTCAAATTTTATTTATAGTATTTTCTCGTCAAAATCTAATTTTTCAATCATTCATCACTTTTTATATAGTAAAATATCATTTTTAGAAGCTGATTGTAATTTATTAAAAATTTAAAAATAAATTTATATTAGGTAGGACTTGTTTATATATTTCATAGTTTATTATATCACATTTATATATTAATTTTAATTACATGGTTATAATATTTATATCTAAAAATATATTTTCAGTTCATTTAAGCCCATTGTTGGGTGTCATATATGGTGTTAAACACAACATTGTACATTTAATATCAAAGAGTTGTGTCTATCAGAATATATTTAAGAGAATATTTTATTAATGAAATGTACTTCAATCTATCAAGGTCCTACATTATTTGTGAAAATATTTTCAATAAATTTTAAATCAACCTATCACATAAACTATTTAAAAACCATTTACAATCAGTTGAAAACGATTAGAATATTTTTAAATATTTTTTACAAGAAGAATAGAAAGGGTTTACATTTTGTAAATCTCATTTAGTAGACATTTAAAAAATATAAAAAATATTTTTTTAACAATGTTTAAATAGATTTCAAGTAGCTACAAATTTATTACAAACTATGAATAATTTTCAAATTTGTTACTCATTACAGTTTTCTAGTAAGAAATAAATATTTAAGAAATTATTTTTACTTTATTTAGATATATTTAGGTCATGTATATCCGATTTAGTTTATTCCCATTTAATTAAATATTTTTAATTCACAATAATTAAATTAGTCCTTATTTATATTGGATATTTTTTATTATATTCATGTTTGTCCATTTTAATGGATTTCAACTCATTTTTGTATTTTTAGTCTATATCATGCTGATTATGGAATGTGTATATCTATTTTTTATTTCATATCACTTAGTTTTATTTGGGATTGGTCATATCAGTTATATTTTTAATTGGGTAGTTATTCAATGATACAATAGGTTCATACTATTTTTTGGTTTCTTTTTATTTTAATACACTTCCACTATGTTTTTTTTGGATACTTGTGGAGTCATTTGAGCTATGATTGGTTTGATATGTTTTGTTTAATTTTTTTGGGTACCAAATTAGACTCAATATAAGATGAAACATATATGTTTCCATAATGTTCCAACAATGTAGTTCCCATAATTAATACATATACAATATAATATATTATTTTTGTATTTATTTGTAGTAAATCATTAAAAAAGAAAACTAAACAACATTATAAGATATATTAATAAAAAATTAATCATTTTTAATAATTAACAATAAAATATTATATTTATATATTTTCACAACTCCGTAAATATTAAATCTTTTTTATGATAATTTTTTATTGTATAATCATTGAGGGTTAATATAAAATTTAATTCATAACAAATTTATAACCATTTCTATTATAAAACCTATTATTATATGTTCCCCATAGCTTTCAAAATTCATTCATTATTAAATTCCGTATAGTTTCACCAATTTTATAATTATAGAATAGAATCAATAAAAAAATTATTTCACATAACATCAATAAAAATACAAAATTCAATTTTACAAATTATTTACCCACATCTGCGCCCTTGGATTATCCATCATTTCATTTTTAATTGGCTTCAGTGATACCAATTTCAATAGAATTATGTCACATTATTTGGCATGAATTTCCATAAAACTCAAAATATTTTATCACAATGTTACCTATCAATTTATTTTATTCATTATAATTGACCATTACCCATGTATGGTGGATACATAATTCATGTATACCAGTAGCTCAAACCACCAATTGCCGTCGGTCTCACTATGAAAAAATAACAAAAAACAATACATTAATTCATGTTATAATAAACATAAATTATGGTTACACAATTTACATGAGTTATATACATATATATTAGAAATTTTGATATATATCCACGGATATATCCAATAATTATGAAGGATTGATAAGATATGTAGTGTCACTGGGGTCTCATGTATGCTCATGAGGATCAATATTCTTCTAAGGAGTATAATGTGTTAGATAAAATGTTTATGGTTCACAAATATAAATACACATAGAGAATGCAGAAGTTGAAAATTAATGTGATATAGAAGTCTTAGGAAAAGGACAATATGGATAGCAAATGAGTGTCATAATCATATAATGAAATGATAGAAAAAGAGGAGTAATATTAGAAAATGATGGAGTCATTATAGGCAATCTAGATATCCTTGATGTCTCTAATGGATCCATGTGATATGAAAATATTCTAGATTTTATATATGGTGAATATTCTATATGTGATTGGGTAAGGAATGTGTTATGAGTAACTCTAATACCACCCCACTTTAACTACCAGGATAATGAATGTTTTTTACTTGTATGGTTGTATAACAATTGACTAGATGATTGGGGATTATGGTTAAAATTTAAAAATTATTAATGATATGAATTTATATATTTGGTAATTTATATATATATATATAAATATATATATATATATATATTTAAAATAGTATACTCACAATGACAACAATGGGAGGAACTAATATCTCTCTAATTTGATGAAAATATTTGAAAATTATCTTCCTTATTATCTCTTTAATATATTCCTTTTACTATATTTGAAAATAAATATACATCTAATTAGAAATAAATTAGTTATGAGAGTTCCAATGATTCTATATTAAGGTAAATTATTTAATTATGCCATACTAATTGGTATATTAGTCAAGGTTTATATAGTTATATAAAACAATCATTCCATATTTAGAGGAAATAAAATATAAAATATAAAAGACATAGAATGTCACATAAAATTAATATTAAATAGGATTATAAACAAGGGTATGATATAGTTATTTTTTATGTTTAATTTTGTCAATTTTTTAGTATTCTTTTTTCAATTGTGGGGTAGGAAATTTAATAAATTTTTTATTATTTAATTTGGATTATTTTTTTGGTTATGATATATAGTGTATTTCCGGTTAAGTCATATTATTAATTTTTATCATTCAGTTATGTATTTTGGTCATTTTTTTTAGTTAATTTGTTTCATTTTGGGTTAGGTAATAAAACATTTTGGTATACGATTTAAAATTTATCAAGTACACTATTTTCTATTTTAGATTACACGTGTGCTTATTTTAAACAAAAATATATATAAATTGTCATTAAAATTATTTTACATATGTATTTTACATATTTTACATATAAGAAAACATTATAGTTTACATGTAAACTATTTTTATCACTTAAATAAGTTTTGGTAACCTTGAATATAGAAATATGTAATTCAAATTAAAATATGTCCCATGAATATTGAAGGCTAAACAAAGGCATTATAAATGATCAAAATATTCATCATTTTAGAATATTAGATTATAGAAGTGGTGTTGAACTATGATTCATCATAAAAATTCAAGATTAACTAACGTAAAAACATTATTTATGAATTCAATGTGTTACTCAAATTCAATTACATTTATTTTAATGAAACCACTTCCTCTAGAAAATACATACCATGTTTAATTCGGATATAAATGAATATAGAAGAATGAAATTTGAATATTATATAACAGAACAACCAAAATCTAATTAAACTAAATAAACTATTAACATCTACAATTCCTTCAATATATTACCCACCCAAAATTCATTTTTATGATCAGTGGTAGAAATTAAATTATTTTAGTGATCATGTAAATTACATTAATGAAGAAAAATGGGGTAATAATGGTGTCCATTTCATCCCGAAAATCATAAAAAAAGTTATTGTGATTAAATAAAAAATGCTGAATATATTTCATAAATGATATATTTCCACAACCCGCCTTCACCAAAAGGAGGTAAGGGCCATCAGATTTCCAGGCCCATCCTTCTTTAAGTTGAAGGAGAGATAATGACCCCCGAACCCCACCTTCAATAGGTCCCGGAGTGGCGACCAGCACCAAGGGTATATAATCACACACTAAAAGGAAGGTAATACCCTTTTTATTTTAATAGGATCAGGAGATAAGATAGTAAATCCCACAACACCAAAAATGAAAGTGCAAGTATGACTGAAAGTAAACCATTCCCCTATGCATGTTCAAAGGTAAAAGATACAAGTCACAAAACTCCAAAGGTGAAAAGATAACATGAAAAAGAAAACAACAACAGCAACTACCCCAAAGGTCCAAGCTTGTACGGCCCCATACGATCTCTGAAGCCCTCCTGGAAACCTGAAAGTAAGTTTATATATGTAGGGTGAGCGTACAAGTATATTCAGTTGGTAAAAAAAGGCTATTGTGCACTAGTGAGGAGACATTCTAATGTCCCATGGGAAAAGAGATAACCAATAACCCAACCAAGAAAAAGATATCCACCCAACCTCACTGAGGCACACTCCCCAAATAAAGTATAGAAATATAACATCGATATTTCGGTACCCTTCACCACTTTCCCCCTAGTTATTGAATAATTCCTATCCATCAAACCAATCTCGCCATTCTTACAGGAGTCCCACTGCCAAACCCCGCCTGCAGAAACCTGTGCCACAACCTCACAACAGTCCCACTACCAAACACCGCCCGGACACTCCTAGTCCATAACTGCTATCCTACCCTCAGACACCTGGTCCTTAAACACCACACATAACCATACCCGCAAACGTTTGGGTCAAAACAACTACTGCCACTCCCTAAGACACATGGGCCTCATCCCGAAGACACTTGGGAAACAACCTGCCCGCAAACTCTTGGTCCAACCACCAAAAATACCCGGCATGAATATTATTGGGCTAATAATGGACTTCTGGCCATCAGAGCCTACCCAAAGAGTCTTCAACTAATTGGGAAATGGAGTAGAAAGGATCTAATAACCAGCCACACATAGGATTGTTGGAAAAAACACCCTCCCCCATGAAATGAGTGTGTTCGGAACTTAAGTGCTCATCTTGGGTGGGGCACGAATAAGAAACATGAAAAATACAGGTATATAAATATGTAAACAAGCACTCAACCCAACCTTGGGTTTTGAAAACATCATAAGCGCAGACACCGCATCACTATTCATTCATGAAAGGTATACCACCCACATCCAGGTCACAATCCATCCCAGAACCAATTTCCTAATTTAACTCATTCTTCTTTTCAAGTTTAAGTGATCCCATTAGTGTGAATTATTCACTAATGGGAAACTAACAGGCATAACCACTAGCAAAAAGGAAAGAAACAGCCTACAACAACTTAAGCATTCACACCCGGTTCTCTTGCAAAGTCACAACAACAAAGTGACAAGTGAGATACCTCGAAGTACTAGAACTAATGAAAAACCAGAGACATAGCCCCATGTCCCCAAAATCTAGGAGCCATCAGTTTCTCGACAACATAGGATTCCACCCCAATTCGTTATATAAGCAGTGTAACTACACACCCTCAAATTCACAACCAGTGAAAGTATAACAACAGGGGATCCCATCCCCGCCCATATCACCCCAGAAATCTAATCCCCATCCAATATAACCATAAGGTCTCCCGCAATCGGCCTATGAAGGAAAAAACAACCAAACCACTACCACCAATAAAAACAAGGCCCATGCATGTATGTTCCGATTTAAAAGATTTAACACACTCTATGGTTTCAATTCTACTGTACTTTAACCGTGGTTATCACAGAAATGGTTTGATCCTGGTACTTTCAATTTATTTAACCGAGTATACGTAATTAACCAATTCCATGTTACGGTTATTTAAACATATAGGGGAACCAAGGTTCATTAGTGTGCAATGAAAGACAACCAACGACCATGATTTTCAGTGAGCACAGGCCCGTACAATTCACAACACATAACAACATAAAAAGAGTATAGTAGAACATCGGTCACACACCCACTTCATTCTTATAGGGTCCATTCATTACCTTCATTGATTAATGATTCATCAAATTCCATAGAGTCAAAAGCATGCCCACCCCACATGATACACAGAAGGAGAGACGAAAGAAAAAATCCCTACTTGATTGATCAATGATCTATGTTTTTCCCCACGCGTTTGGAATAGGGGATGCGCGACTTGTACGGGAGGGACTACGGGAACTCCAAGGACGAGCAGACGACTTCATCATAGGTGCGCCACAAGTCTCAGGAAAAAAGGAATTCAAACACACAAGGAAGAGGGGACTATCCAAGAGGAAGGAGAATAAAAACCCAGCGTGATAAATAGATGAGTTCCCAATGTTACGGGATAAGAAATTTGAACGGCTTGGAAGTTGGATCGTGGTTCTTCCATGCAGTTGGGTGGTTACACATGACTGGATTAATTTTTATTTAGTAGGGAGGTTTCTATGGATTTTTAGATATTAATTATGGCTTAAAAACGGCCTTGAAACGCTTCAAAATGATTAAAAGGCCTAAAAGGGGGGTTATGGGAAAAACTGTATAAGGAAAACCCGTCAAGGCTGGACAACACAGATCGGTCAGTCGCACTGATTGAACCCACCGATCGGTCGCGACGATTGGTTGCGCCGATCGGTTGAGCGGTCACAACGATCGGTTGATCGGTCACACCAATCGGTCGCGGAGATTGGTCACACCAAACGGGGCGCGACCCATTAGGATCCTATTATTTTGAAATTGGATTGATCTTGAGGGTATGGGCCATTACATTAGATACCTCTCAAACCCTTCTCGTCCTCATGAATCACAACCCAGACCGAAGGAAAGAGGGGGGGGGGGGGGTTCGAACCACCACCACAGAAGATACCTCTCAGGAGTGAACCTCTACGACACTGGAAAACCTTATCCCCTAAACAAACACAAACACCATAGAGCTCCTTTCCCATGCAACCACGCAAAACAAGGGACAAACCGTCCAGTCCAGTGGGATAGGGGTATACCTTCCTCCATGTTAAGATACTATCTGCTTTGGGTGGCACTGACTCTCCCTCACGGGTTTAGGCACATCCACTTTAATGTGTCTTAACTAGGGATTAGGTCCCCCTCCCCATTCATTAGGACCCTTCACACACACATCCATTGAAAAGGAACTGCACTTCCAAAGTCAAAAAGGTAAATCATTACATTGTAAACAAGTAATGACCAAATAGTATAATACTAAAAACAACTCTGGGTACAGGGCACGCATCTGCGCTTCCATCTCCTAGGTACTCTCCGCAATCCCACCATGTCTCCAAAACACACGAACCAAGGGAATGGTTTTCCCACGAAACACCTTCTCCTAATTACTCTTGATCATCACTGGTCACTCCGTGAAGGTTGCATCATCATCAATATCTATCTCTCCCCAGTCGAGGACGTGTGAAATGTCATGCAGATATTGTCGGAGCTGGGACACATGGAATAAATCGTGTATCCCTAGTAGAGGAAGTGGTAGTTCTAGCTGATAAGCCACATCACCGACCGACAACAACACATCGAAGGGTTCAATGAACCTGGGAGAAAACTTACTTCCCTGAACGAACATTCGTTGTCCACGCTGAGGGGAGACCGTCAAGAACACGTGGTCCCCGACCTTGAATTCCAAGGGTCTCCCCCTATCATTGGCATATGACTTCTGCCGGTCCTGTGCTGCCTTCATCCTTTCTCGTATAAGCTGAACCTTCTCTGTTATGCTCAACACCACCTCCAGGCCAAGAACACGTGCGTCCCCAACCTCAGTCCAACACACAGGTGAGCGACATGACCTTCTATATAGGACTTCTAATGGAGACATGCCAATGGTAGAGTGATGGATATTATTGTAGGTGAACTCTACTTGTGGTATGTGTTGCACCAATGATCCCCTGAAGTCTAGAACGCATTCTCAGAGCATATCTTCCAGGGTCTAGATGGTGCGCTCTGTCTTCCCATCTGTCTGGGGGTGGAAGGATGTTATAAGGTGTAGCTGGGTGATGAAAGCATACTACAGACCCCTTTAGACTCATGAGGTAAAACATTCATCTCTATCTGAGAATATGGAACTCGGAACTCCACGCAATTGCAATACCACGTCCACATACTTTTGTGTTAGAGAGTCCACTGCACTCGACTCCTTAATCACAAGAAAGTGAGCCAACATCATCAGGAGGTCCACTACTACCCAGATGGCGTCACAGCCCCTTGCACCTTGGGTAGTCAAGTGAAAAAATCCATCGAGATTTCATCCCACATCCACTCAGGGACATCTAAAGGTTGCAAAAATCCGCTTGGAACACGGTGTTCAGCCTTTACCTGCTGACACACTAGGCAGTTGGCCATAAACTCTGCCACTACTTGCATTACTCCGGGCCACCAAAACTGTCTCCTCAGACCCTATTACATCTTGGAAACTCCTAGGTGTACTGATAGGGGTGAGTTGTGGAACTCACAAAGAAACTTTCCTTGCATCTACTCTGGAACAAACATCTTCTCCTAGAAGAGCATCTGATTTTGTCCATCTTCCATCCACCCTTTTGGAGCATCAACCTCGTCAACTCGGTCGCACATCACTTCACACTCCGGGTTTCCCCACTGAGACTCCTCTACTTTCCGCAACAGAGAATATGTCACTGTCATCTAATATAGGCATTCTCTACCACTATCCATCCTCGCATCCAGGTGCAAGTCAGACAACTCCTCCATCACCTACCAATCGTCTGCCGACACTCAGAACACATCCTTCTGCGACCTCCTGCTCAAAGCATTAGACACTACATTACCTTTTCTTGAAGTATACAAAATCATGAAGTCGTAATCCTAGAGGAACTCCATCCACCTTCGATTCCATATGTTTAGGTCTCGTTGGGAGAAGATATACCTCAGGCTTTTGTTATCTGTGATGACCACAAAGTACTCTCCAATGAGGTAATGCCACCACAACATTAGTGTGAAAACGATTGCTAGAAGATATAGATCATGGGCTGCATACTTACTCTCATGAGGGAGTAGCTTCCTAAACTCATAAGAGATCACCCCTTGTCGCTGCATCAACACACATCTGAGGCCTTGTCCTGAAGAATCACAGAAAACCTCATACACCGCCCCTTATTTTGGTAGTCTCAGCACTGGGGCACTAACAAAGATCTCTTTTAGATAGCTTAACGCTACCTCACACTACTTACTCCACATGAAAACCTCGCCCTAATTGGTCAATTCCGTAAAAGGTGCTGCAACTCGAGGGAAGTTGGGTACGAACATCCGGTAGTAACCTGCCAGCCCGAGGAAACTACAAACATCTACCACGTTCTTGGGTGCTTCCCAAGAAGCAACTGCCTCAACCATTGATTAGTACACCGATACTCCTTGTTCGGACACCACGTTCCCAAAGAAGTGTACTTCTCATGTACAGAACTTACATTTCGAAAACATCCCATAGAGCTGGTGCTGTCAGAGGACCTCCAAAACCATCCTCAGGTACTGCATGTGGTCCTCCTCTGATCTTGAGTAGATCAATATGTCGTCAATGAACATGACTACAAACCGATCTAGATACTCTCCGAAGACAGATTTCATAAGCCCCATGAACACAGATGGAGAATTCATAACACTAAAAGGTATGACTACAAACTCGAAGTGCACATATCTGAACCTAATGGTCATCTTCGAGATGTCGCCCTCCTTTACCCTCATCTGGTAATACCTATACCACAGGTTGATCTTTGAGAACCATCCGGCCCCCTTCAGGTGGTCGACAAGATCTTCTATCCTTAGAAGAGTGTAGGGATTCTTGATTGACACCTGATTCATCCTCTTGTAGTCTATGCACAACCTGAGACCACCGTCTACCTTCTTTGAGAACAAGACTGGATCACCCCACGGTGACACACTGGGTCGGACATAACCCCTCTTCATCAGATCTTTAATATGAATCTGCAACACCCATAGCTCCGAAGGTGCCATCCGGTAGGGAGCCATAGAAATTTGACGAGCACCAGGCTACATGTCTATCCCAAACTCGATATCACATCGAGGTGGTAGAGTCGTCACCTCCTCAGGAAAGGAATCCATAAACTTACTGACGATCCCTGGTACCTACACCATCTCATCATCAACTGACTCTACTGATAGCTCGGCTAACAAGGAGAGGAGGGGTTCCTCTCGCCTGCTACCCTTCTGGCCACTCCGCTCACCGGTGAAAGTAACACGTTAGCCGCCCAAGTCTAAGAACACAAACCTTCCTCGGTAGAAGTAAATGATGGAACACATAGAGAACAGATAGTCGATGCCTATGATGACATCGTATGGGTTTATCTGTAGAAATAGTAGATCCCTGACTGAATGATGTGGCCCTATCATCAGTCTGCATCTTCTATATACATATAACAAGTTGGTCTAACCTCCGACTGGTGTGCACAGCATGAGGGGGACTGGATGTCTCTCAGCATTTAGACCTAGAGAACAGACAAGACTGGATGCAAAAAAGGAGTGTGAAGCTCCGGTATCGAACAAGTAGTAAGAAAGGGTACTGAACAAACTGATCGTACCTCAAACAACCTCTAGTCCTGCTAGAACTGCTGCCTCCAAGGCATGTAACTATCCACACCCAGCTCCTCTATCCCTCAACTGTCAGCCACCTCCCCGAACACCCCCGGGTCGAGTTCCCTGAGAAGCACCCTAAGGTCGACCTCCCCCTGAAATGTCTGCCTTTTGAGGAGCGCGAGCTTGCTGCCCCTGCTGCTGCTGCTGAAAGGGCATAGCTGGAAGCTGCTGCTGAGGCGGGTGCTGGGCCTGGCTGCCACCACCATACTATACTCAGTCCGAGCACTGATTCTGGAGATGTCCATGGCTCCCACAGAAGAAGAACCTCTGTCCTGGGCCTGAAGGGAAAGGGGAAGGACCAGGGGACAGGAATTGAAACTATTGTGGCATGCTCCTTACTGGTCGGAACCTAGGGGGTCCTGATGATGGAGTTCTGGTGCTGACAACCATTCCATTTGATGGGCCTATCTGAATTCCATCTAATGAAACACCTCCTAGCGCGTTCATCCTCTCCACCACTTCGGCCTTCTTCTAGACCTCCAAGTATGTCACCAAGGTGAAGGGGGTAACAGTGTACTGGAGGGAGGGTTGGAGCACCTCCTCTAAATGTCTCACCTGAGACTCCTCATCAGGAAAGATGTCTAGAGCAAAGAGGAGGAGGTCCTTGAACATGATCCCCTGATCCCTTATCGAAATAATCCCCTGCTGGAGGGAGATTAGCTCAAGCCTCTACTCTGCCTTCATCGTAGAAGAGATGAATTCTGCCCGGAACTCCTTCTCGAAATCAGCCCACACCACCTCAGCCTCTCTCCTATCCCCTAGGTAGAGTGTCCACCACTGACACACTGCTCCCCACATCTGGATGATGACCGGAGGAGCCCAGTACTCAGTCAGAGCCCAGATCAATCCGAAGCCTATCACCAGATTCTCTAGCCAGCCCTTCCGCTTCTTGTCAGAGGTGATACCCTCGTACTTCTCGATGGTCTATCACTTGATGGATCAAAGTGTCTTATTCCAATGTTCATCCTCTTCCTCTTGATCAGACCTCTAATGATCGGCCAAGTCAACATCCTGGGCCTCGATCGCCCGTAAAACTCATGGTTGTCTCCCTGGTTCCATAACTGCAAGGTAAACAAATAATTCCAAAGCCCAAGTAGTGCATAATATTGTTCTTAAAATTTTGTATACTTCTTATTTATTTCAATTTCCCAAAACACCCCAGAAACAAGAGAACACAAGTCATTATGATGCATGTACCTTTCCTAGGGTCTCTATCGTGAAATCATCATGGCCTCACTTGGTTGTTCGATAGGTCCAGAGTCCATGCATCAGATCACGGGGGGGGGGGGGGCCCAAAAATATCATTTCCTAGTCGGTCTTCCTTAGCCTAATCCACATACCAAGGTCACCCGATATTGTTTCCCTACCACCCCATGCAATCCTCACTGTTCCTAATTCTAGACTCCATCCTATCTCTCATCCTTTACCTCTGATACCATTCGTTCATGACCCGCCTTCACCAAAAGGAGGGATGGTTCATCATATTTCCAGGCCCTTTCTTCTTTTAGTTGAAGGAGAGATAATGACCCCTGAAACCCACCTTCAATAGGTCCCGGAGTAGATACTAGCACCAAAGGTATAGAATAACACACTAAATGGAAGGAATTAACCTTTTTCTTTTAAAAGGATCGAGAGATAAGATTGTAAATCCCAGAACACCAAAACTGAAAGTGCAAGTATAGTTGAAAGTAAACCATTCCCACATGCATGTTGAAAGGTAAAAGATACAAGTCACAAAACTCCAAAGTTGAAAAGATACCATGAAATGGAAAAAAACAACAGCAACTGCACCAACGGTCCAAGCTAGTACGGCCCCACACGATCTCTGAAGCCCTCTTGAAAACCTGAAAGTAGTTTTATATACTTCGGGTGAGAAAACAAGTATACTGAGTAGGGAAAACCAAAGGCTCTCATACACAAGTGAGAAGACATTATAATGTCCCGTTGAAAAGTGATAACCAAACACCCAACTAGGAAAAATCTATCCACCCAACCTCACCGAGGCACGCTCCCCAAATAACGCAAGTAAAGTAAAGTATAACAATAGCACATCTATATTTGGGTACCCCGCGCCACTTTCCCACAAGTTATTTAAGACATCCTACGCATCGAACCAATCCTGTCGTTCTTACCACAGTCCCACTACCAAACCCCGCCTGCACACACCTAGGCCATAATCAATATCCCACCCGCAGACACCTGTGCCACAACCACCACACATAACCATACCCACAAACACCTGGGTCATAACAACTACTGCCTCGCCTGAAGACACCTGTGCCTCATCCTAAAGACACATGGGAAACAACCTTCCCTCAAACACCTGGGCCAACCACCATAACTACCCCGCCCAAAGATTCTTGGGATAATAATGGACTTCCGGTTATCACATCATGAAAGAAGAGTCTTGGGCTATTCGAGAAAGGGAGATGAAAGGAGCTAATAACCAGCCACTCATAGGAGTGTTGGGAAAACACCCTCCCACATGAAATGGGATTTTTTGGCACTTACGTTCTCAACATGGGTGGGGAAAAAATTAGAAACATAAAAACTACAAGTATATACATATGTAAACAAACTCTCAACCCAACCTAGGGTTCCGAAAACTTCCTAAGTGCAAACACCGCATCACTATTCATTCATGAAAGCTATACCACCCACAGCCAGGTCACAATCCATCCCAGAAACAATTTTGCATTTAACCCATTCTTTTTTTCATGTTCATGTGATCCCATTAGGATGAAATTTCACCACCGGGCAACTAACATGCATAACCCCAAGACAAAATAAAAGAAATAGCCAACAAAAACTTAAGAATTCACACCCAGTTCTCTTGAAAAGTCATAACAACAAAAGGACATGTGATATCCCTCGAAGTACTGGAACCAAAGAAAAACCTGATACACAGCCCCATGTCCCCAAAATCTATGAGCCAACAGTTTCTCGACAATAGAGGATTCCACCCCAATTCGTGATATAAGCAGAGTAACCACACAACCTCAAATTCACAACCAGTGAATGTATAACAACAGGGGATCCCATCCCCACCCATATCACCCTAGAAATCTATGCCCCCATCCACAAAAACCCTACGGTCACCCCTAATTGGCCTGTGAAGGAGAAACAACCAAACCACTACCACCAACACAATGCAAGCCCATGCAGGTATTTTCAAATTTAAAAGATTTAGCAAACTCCATGGTTTCAATTCCACTATACTTTAACCAGGGTTATCACAGAAAAGGGTTGATCCTGTTTATTTCAATTTATTTATCAAATTATACATAATTAACCAATTTCGTGTTATGATTATTTAAATATATAGGGGCACCGAGGTTCATTAGTGTGCAAAGAAAGACCACCAACAACTGTGATTTTTAGTGAGCACAAGCCCATACAATTTACAACACATAACAACATAAAAAGAGTATAGAAGAATATCGATCACACCCCCCTTCATTCTTTAAGAGTCTGTTTATTATCTTCATTAAGATAGGTTTCATCAATTCCCACAGAGTCAAAAGCATGCCAAACACGCATGATATACAGAAGGGGATACGAAGGATAAAATCCCTACTTGATTGATCAATTATCAAATTTTTTATCCACGCGCTAGGAATAGGGGATGCATGACGTGTTGCGGAGGGACCTCGGGAACTCCATGGAAGAGCAGACGACTTCAGCCTAGGCGCACCACAAGTCTTGGGAACAAAGGACTTCAGAGGACAAGGAAGAGGATACTAGCCAAGAGGAAGGAGAAGAAAAACCCATCGTGATAAATAGATGAGATCCCAATGTTATGTGATAAGAAATTTGAACACCTTGGAAGTTAGATCATGGTTCATACATGCGGTTGGGTGGATACACACGACTGGAAAAATTGTCATATAGTATGGTGGTTTCTCTGGATTTTTAGATATTAATTATGACATTAAAAACGGCCTTGAAACACTTAAAAAGGTAAAAAAGGCCTAAATGTGGGGTTATGGTAAAACTATAGAAGGAAACCTATCAAGGATGGACAACACCGATCAGTCGCACTAATCGGTTGGTCACACCGATTGATCCCATCGATCAGTCACAATGATTGGTCGTGCTGATCGGCCACGTCGATTGGTCACGCCGACCGGTCGCACCGAATGGGGTGAAAGCTGTTAGGATCATAGAATTTGGAAAAGGGATGGATCATGAGGGTCTCGACCATTACATATATCACATAAAAGAATTTTACTATCATTCATTCAAAAATATACAACACATCAATAGTTATTAAGTGAGCCATATCAATAACTATAAATTCATTAACTTCAAATAATATTCCTTTTATCATATTTGCATCAAACAACATATATTACACTATAGTGACAGGACCATGACTATAATAATCCAACATTAATATTTATTTAATGACTCTATAAAATAATTTACTTTAATATCTAGGCATATAATCTGATGCACTTGCACAACATTATGTCAATATAGTAATCATAATTCAATAATTTCTCTGTTATCATGTTGACATCTTGATCAGTTTTAAAAATTATGTTCCTATTTAACACCAGGGATGTTCACTAAGGAATAAAAGAATTGGGAAAAAATCTAAATGATTTTACTTCATGAGAAACATAGTCAATAATTAATCTCAATGTCGGAAATATCAATCAATATTAAACTTAAATGATTTCTTTAATTTTATTAATTTTATACTCAACCATGTATTTCAACCAAAAAATAAACTCTTAACTATGAAAAATATCTCTCCTTGTCAATGAATGCTGAATTCCTTTGATTTTTTTAATTTTACTAAAAATAATTAAAATATATTATGAAATATATGAATGTAAATATTTCGAAATGAAATATATGTGTTATGATAACATTAATGATGTAGTCAATGAGAAAAATAAAATTTTTACATGGTCTTATGATGTTCTATATCAAGATCTTAATTTTTTAATATAGATAATGTGTATAATCAATGATGTTCCCCTATTTAGGGAAATGGGGGAAAACTATTCAATTCAATCTTAGTTATCTTCTTCATTTCTCATTGTTTGGTGATATTTTATGCTTTGATAATCCAAATACATTTGATAAAAACTCATACATTGTTGATCCATGTAGACATTCATAATTTATCCATTATGATGATTCCTATTCAAGACATATGATTTTATTATTTATATATTTATTTCAGTTGGATACATACAATTAAAATAAATTGATCCTCTAAAAAGTGATTTTGATTGGAGTTCGGTATTATATGATATATGTAATTGAAAATTTATGATCGAATATTTTTATCAGGCATGAAGAAAATTAACAATGCCTCTTCATATAATTTTTTAATAGTTTATTAGATAAAATTTCAACATAAATCTCTATATTAAAATAAAAAATATAAAAATAATATCACCCTTACATTATTGAAAAATAAATTATATTTATGTACTGGAATCAATTTGTGATTAATGATATGATAATCATGATCTTTTAGAGGATAATGTTTCTCTCATGTTGTATTTTTATAAGAAGCATATGAAGCTTTATAGTTATTTTCACTTACATACACATGATATAGTTAATGTTCAATACCGTAATCCACTAATTCAAAATGTGATTGTAAATCATATTTGGTATTTCTCTATATATTTAAATTAATTGAAAAAAAAATCACATAAGGTTTCTTTTAATTGTACTCTGTCTAGAAAATATCAACATAAATCAACTGATTAATATGAAAAATTGGTGATGAAAATGTCCATCTTATAATTGTAATATGATTAACTGTAAATATTTTTTTCTATTTCTAAATTTCATAAATATTTTATAAAATAAAAAAACTGAGATAATCCAATTCTATAAGAACATCAGTTCTATAAATATAATGGGTATATTCTGAGTCTCAACTGTATTTTCATACCATCGATGTTTGTTATTATATAGATGATCCATTAAAATATTTTTTTTATTTATTAAACCAATAAAACAACAATGATATATATATCTTTTGTATCATGAATTATTCATCCAAACATGATACGATAGTTTTCTCTTTTTTTAACATCTTGAATTCATTTATTATGTTTGAAAACAATTTTTCATCTTGGTAAGAACATCACATATATGAGGTATGTTTCTTTGTGAAGCATTATATGTTCAAACATGGACATTCTAAATCCACTTAACATTATTTATTAAATATTGATAGTCCACTAATATATCATTTTATATATAATATGTTAAAGATATTAGTATTTTAAATAATATAATTTCATTCATATGATTTCTTTTAGGAAGGTCATGGACGTGTATAAAATTATGTCATGTTTTAAGAAAAGTAAAAACCTAGCCTATAAAATTAAAATCATCAAATAATAGAAATATCCCTGAATTATACACCTTAGGTTCAAAATTAGGATACCTTGTCACAAATTCTGGCCATGCTCACCCATCTTCTAGATAAACCAAAAAATGATTGTCCCTAATTCTCTCAATAAAAATCCATCAAAACATTGTTGATATCTCATTAGTCATGAAAATATTTTGAAGGAATTTAATGAATGTAATGTTACAAATTTATTTTAATGTTGTAGGAGATTACATTCCATTTCCATTTTCATTCCCTCAAGATTTACAACATTCTCAATTATAATTTAGGCTTATAGTTTCACCCAAAAAAAACAAATTCTCATCCTGGAAAGCATGATAAATATTAGAATATAATCAATGATTCCAAATTAACATTCATTACATTTAATTATATTAGGGAATGTGTATACCATCTAGAAGTAATATCTTCAAAAGGGAAGAATATAATTTATTTAATTATTTTAAATTCCATAAATAATATTCATGATATAATTGAATAAAAATTATTTATTTTCCATTTTACTATATTGGTAATACAGATGAATCTTTTCATCAACTATAAAATTTATCTATTAAATAAAAAAATATTTATTAGTTATTCCATCATGTTTAATCATATAATTAACATAATTCATTAGAATAATATATTTCTTATTATATTGAATAAATAGAATTTGATCAAATATCAAATTCCCCATTTTAGTCCTCTCATTTTGATCAGGAAAAATATGATATTTCATTTTCTCTCCATTATTATTGTAACACCCCAATATTTCATGGTACATTATATTGAATTGTTTGTGTTGCACACAGAACCAACCTGGATTTCATTACACACAAGGAAGGGTTTCTGCGAAATAATACTTTGTTATTATAATTATTTAAATTATATATTTATAGCGTATCTATTAAATATAGAAATATAAATACTATTAAATAATTATGAAATGTGTATATAATATTCTCATATAAATAAAATATATCTAAAATGAAATGTATATGTTTTGGTAAAATAGTTATATGTTTAGAAATACTATTTTCTTAAAGGAACCACTTTTTTTGTCCTTTTGTGAATAATAATTAAATTAATTTTAGAAACTCATAGAAAATGACTTTTGTAATATAGACATATATTTTGAATTCAATAATATAATAATTACATTAGGATCATTTTTTATTAATTGTTTTTGAAAACATTTAATGATGGATGAATTGTGAAAAAATACAGTATTTCTAAAAAACACAAATTTTTGCATTTAAGTAATTATTTTATATTTAATTAATTTCAATGTCTCAATAGATCTATAATACAAATATACACCAAATTTAGATCATTTAAAAAAATTTATAATAGAATTTGATATAATAATTAATTCAACTTTTTAACACCATTTTACCATCCTTCAAGGTACATTTGCATATTAGCATTAAATGTAATTTTAGAAATTTGGTGAATTGACTTTTGAAAAAACATATATACATGGTAGTAATATCTTTTAAATGTTGTTTAATAAGGTCAAAATAAAATTTTGTGAATAATATATGAGAATTTAATTTACCACATTTTAAGGTAAATATAGAAATTAATGGTTAAAATAATATTATAATAACATAAAATTATCCTAACACTGTTAATAATGTAATTTGATATGTATATTTATACCTAAATCAACCTTAGTTTATAAATATTTTCCTTTTCATGACACATCTGTTAGAATAGATGACTTATTATGTTTTATTTAAAGAAAAGTTAAAATTTTCATATTCATATTTTACACACTATTTTATTTTTAATTAGAGTTTGTATAAGTGATATGGTATAAAATAAATAGTTTTTAGAAATATAATTTTTTTTTCTAAATTGTGATAATTTATTTGTAATTTTTGTAAATTAAATTTTTAAATTAAATAGTTACACAATGATGATGTAGTAATTGTTCTCTTAATTGAGATATCAAATAAATGATATTAAAAATATTAAAATAAAAATAATTTTACATAATTAATGACATCCAAAAATTTTGAAGATAACATAGAATTGGTAGTGACATATTTCAAGTAATGTTCTGAAATTATCATGTCAGTAGAATATTTTTAAAAATTCAAAAATTGAATAAAATTTAAATTCACAAAAAATGATACATTAAAATAAATAATATTTAATAAAATAATATAAGGTCCATATGAATATAATACTACCCCAAATATTTTTAATACTGTCACATATTTAAAAAAAATCCATTTTGGATTCTTTTTTCATTTTATAATAACTATATTATACCTATAGTGTCAAAATACATGAAGACACAGTAAGAGTTATACTGTTTATCTAAGGGTTAAATCCAAATGATAAGGTTAAATTTTTTACTTAAATATGTTTAAAATAATTTTGTTTATGAGATTTCAAACCATACTCATACTATTCTTCAAGTAAATAAATTTTGAACTATTAAAAATTGAATATCAATTTATATTAAATAAATTTCATGAGAGTTTCCAAAATTTCCCCTCCAATCACTATTAAAAGGGAACATTTTGTATCTTTAATTCACACCTCTAATTCCATTTGGATCGTCCCAAAATTGACTATTTCTTCTTATAAATTCCCTTAATACATCTTATATGACATAATTTTTGAAAAATATATCCTAAATAGTTCTTTTGTGAAAATCAAAAAGAGACACTATAATAAGAGGTAATTGTTTTATTAACTCTACCAAAATCATTTTCTTCTTATAATTACACTTCCAAATTTTTAACCTTTCTAAAGTAAAATATATATATTCTACTGTATTCTGATATGTTTTTATGATTATTGGACAACTGTATTCCTCCTTTTACAAATCCTATGAAAATATATCACTAGGTGTGCGTATATTTGACATACCGTCTCCACACAGTGGTTTAAACTGTTTTTCGTCGATAAATTATTTTTAAAGGTATACTGATGACTAAATGGATTTCAATAATAAATATAACATTATATTGTTTCTTTAAAATTCATATTCAGTCCATTTCTATAACATTTGACCATAATAGAAATGATATCGTCGTAGCTGTGTACTTACAACTTATCGTCTCCACGATGTGATGATATTCATCCACCACAATATCCATTAGAGAATGATTATAAAAATATTATGAATATTATTGAAATATATTAAATAATAATTCTATTGTAATAATATATATATATACCATTTACTTTCTTCCATTCACTATGATAAAATAAATGACACATCGTTCATGCATACGTACGACCTACCATCCCCATGAACACTGTAATCCATTATATATATATATATAATATATTTATAATATTTATCATATAAATATCATGTTTTATATTCAGGATGTAATTAAATCATGATATCATTAATATTTTCAAGAATAACTTGTCAAAACATGTCTAATAAACAAAGCGATTTTTACCTGAAATCATTACTTAATGTGAAAATTATTTATAAATGAATAATAAAGTCATAAATGAATCAAATATTATATAATTTATATTATTATGATTTTTTATAAGTTAAGAATTTGTTTTAAACCATCATACTTGATTTTCGAACAAATTTGGTGATTATTAGACATGTAGTAAGGGAATTTCTTCTCTGTTTTAATATTCCGAAGATATAACCCATGATCACCGCCTAATTCTTTAGAGAAGTGTATATGTTTAAAAAATTATATATTAAATCTTTATTTCACTTATCATGAATATATTGAATGATTCAATTGATGACATCATACATATGATTTAAATATTTGAGGTGGTAAGAGAAAATTTTGCAATCTCATTATTAATCAAGGTTATTTAAATGTTAGATTCTACTAAGGTATCATTACCATTAATGACCATGTTTGTTAAAATATATTTCAAAATATTATCCAAAAAAATCAGTGTTATGTTTATCCTTGATTTACTATTTATAAAACATTTTGAAAGGACTATTTAATTTATTTTCCAAATGATGTACTTTTTTACTTTTTCACCAAATCAAGGAGAGAATTTTCCATAGAACATATAAATCATGTGAAGGTATTTTCCACTATTATGATGCAGAAAAAATTTGACTAATCCCTTACAATATTACATGTATATTTTCAAAATAATTTTTTTATTTTATAATTAAACGACATTTAAATGATTTCTTAGTAAAAAATGGATATATATATCAAATATTTTTAATGGTTTTATTATATTATTTTCACCTAGAAAAATATCCTTTTTCGGATTTTATGCTTAATTAAGGTTGATTTATTATCCTACAGTCTTCTATATGTTATTGAATGTATTATGAATAATTGACTATGAATATGCTAATTTTATACAATTCATGGTTAATGTTATTGTATTATAATTTCATATCATATTTTTCATATGAATATTTATGATATGTTTTAACCCTTTCATAAGAATAAATAATTGGAATATTATGTGATGGATGGGGCCCACTATAACCCTTGATTAATCAATATGTACCATGAGAAAAACCTTACATAAATTTTGCTGTGGCCTTTACCATTTATTTTCATATATAGATTTGGCTAAGGCATTAACCTTTTATTTTTATATATCATGGTTGAGGACTCCACATTATGTTTTATATGTTCATAATTATGCATTACATCTTTATGAGATTAGTTATTGGAATATTATGGGATTATTTAACTATTAGAATATCCATGAGAATGTTTAAATGGAATTATTTGACTTATTATTTTCATATTATGTTCACGATGACGTTTAAATGTCTTTTGTTTTTGTTTTATTGTATCCCTAATGTTTATTGTTACTTATGAATTCTTATATTGTATTGTTTAACTTTACTGAGCATTTGAGCTCATCCCTTTATTATATTCAATATTCTAAGGATTCTAATAAGTGTATTATGATTAATATGTATGGTTATACTTAGAGAATAATGGAATTATCAAAACATTATATATGATGTATTTTATGTTTTTAATTGTAATGTATGGTTCAATTTGGAATATATTTTCCATTTAACACCCCGAGCTTCCACGATACGCTTCTCATTCAATAATGCAATAGCTTGCATTGAACGCAACTTCGAGTTCTAAAACACCGCGACTAATCAAAGTAGCTGTTATGAATAGTAATACCTACTTTTTGAAATATTATAAATTTTATTTATCAAAATGGACTTCATTTTTGGATTCGGAATATTGATATTAGCCTATGTTGAATTTTTGGTATTTTTCTGAGAACTTCTAAATTTTTATGAATAGTGAAAAATACTTAAAACAACTTTTTTATTCAAAATAATTCATAGTGATAAATTATACTATTGAGTGGTTTTAGAGTATAATTAGAATATATTTTTACCATTTTATCCAATGGTGGTCATTAGAATTAATTTAACATTGAAATTGGACATAAACAATTGACAATCTTTTGATATAAATTGTTTCTTAAAAACACGCTATTTGTTGTAACAGCGGGAATTAATTATAAAATTAATTAATGCAACTTATATGTTTGGAATTTTGTAAAATAGGCATCATTTTTGAATTCGGAATATCAATTATAGCTTAGGGTGAAATTTTGGCATTGTTCTGAAAAACTTCAATTTTTGATGAATAGTGAAACCACTAAGTGGTAGTTAAATAACTGATTTTTCGTTTAAATGAAATATTACCACTTATGTGATTTGATTTTCAAAAATACGACATTCATGGTTGTCATTAAGAAGTAAAATGTGGTTCAATGAGATCAAAATAATTTTTTGGTGAATAGTAACTTTTATGTTCTTAATCACGATTAGAGGTAATTAGTGTAGTTTAAGGTAAAAACAATGTTTTATTAAAATGATATGAGCTTGAAACTTGTCCTACTCCTATTGGATGAGTCATGGCCGACCAAGACAACCCATGGGTCAACTTGGGGACCCCATGGAGCCAATTTAGTTGGAAAATGACATTAATATATATTTATTTAATGTTAAAATTAAATTGACACAAACATGAGTTGTTTTACTAAAACAGTTTTTAAGTGGGGTTACACAAGTCCAAATTTTGATTATAAATATTCATTAGAAATCTAAAAAGATTTCCTACATCATAGTATTTTTTTTATAATTTTTAGACATTAAATAAATTAAATTATTTATGACATCATGATGATGTAGTGATGACCTCATTATTTAACGATTTAAATAAAATGGGAAGATAATGCAAAATCCAAGGCTTACACTTGTCCAAAGCCTATTGTATGAAGAGATTTCGAAACCTTATCACCTTAGCCTCGAATTATATAAGTGTGGGACCTTTAGAATCCGAAAAGCATTGTGAAATAATGTAACATTTCAATCTTTCCAAAAGTGCCCCTCCTCTCCACTTATAAAAGGCCCCCACCTCTCCCACCTCATTTACACTTTCAAGCCATTTGGCTCGGCCAACCTCTGCCCAAATACTCTCCCAACATTCTTCCCTTACTCCTAGAAACCTCACTTTGGGCAGAACTCTTCCCAAGGAAGCCTTTAGCTCAAATCAAAAAGAGTTACCCGATTTTGAGGTAATGTCTTTTATAATGTTGTTTTGTTTTATTTTTCTTCTCCAACCCCCTAAACTCTTTTTATTCATTTCTTTTGTAACAACACCAGTATCCTCAATATACTAGGATGTTGTTATAAGAAGGATTCGAGCTACACTTACACACACCTACATCTAATGGTTAAAGAACATACGGTTTCTGGGGATGGCGAATTTCTGCATCACGAAACGATGATTGTTCAACACTCATATAACACCTTGAAAGGTGGCCACTAAGATGTCACTATTTTTATATATGATATATAATATGTTTATGTTTTACTTATGCTTCTGTATTTCTCATTTATGGCATACTTTATGATTTCCATTATGGGTAAAACGCGATAATTTCATTTTAGGAAGTGCGGACTACCGCCCCCTCAAAGTGATTTGAATCGTTAATGCCATATGTGGGATGTATAAAGGATGGAGTAAATGGTATTATACACTATATTATACTGGAATTATATTATACATTTATATCATTATGATTTAGTTCCATTAAATATGAAATTGAAATGAAAGTAGCGTTCATGCGTACGTACGGCTTACCGTCTCCATGAACGGTGCATTTCATTTCTTACCTCTAAATGTTACGTAATATTATAAATGAATGTATATACTGGATATACAAGATATATATGACATATAAATCATGAATATAATTCTGGATATAATGGATATTTCACCACATAAACAACTTGTAATTATAAGAATCTTATTGTTGACTCAAGTACCAAAGATCGACAAAACGACCGTTATTAACTTAAATAATTACATAATGTTCATATCATTGTAATAAGTGATATAATAAGGATAATGAAGTTGAAAATGGTTCTTAATAAGGTATATATTAACTCTAGTTTATTATTCAGGAGGTTAAAGAACGGTTGAGTCAAGTCAGACAGGAGGTAAGGGAACTTCTTAACCCAATTTTCGTTCTTTGGGTTAATATCCTACTTTCAAATTATGTCATGATATTATTATGTCATATCCTGTATTTGTACATTATTTATGTGTACATTTAGTGAATACACATAATAGATCTATTTTATTTTAAAAATGCTCTTTGTAAGGGAATTTCATAACCCAACATCCATTCTTTGGGTTAATCTCCTACTTTCAAATTATGTCATGATATTATTATGTCCTATATTGTATTTGTACTTTATTTATGTGTACATATAGTGAATACACATAACAAGATCTATTTCATTTTAAAAATTATCTTTTTAAGGACTTCGTCTCAATCTCCTTTCATTGAGGCATACTTTGTTTTATACAGAAATTTATTTTATATGGTGTATAAACCCCTTTGACTTTTACGTTTATTCAAAAGGAATCTTTTTTATACGAAGCGTTTACTAAACGACAAAATGGAATGTTTTGGTCGTACGTATGCGGCGACAATGACTTCTCCGCCGCCGTGACCACTATTTGAGTTTCGGCTTCCTCTTCAAGCCATACCTTTTTTAATGAAAAATAAATACCATGTTATACTTTTATTTTATTTTGGTATTGAAAATGGTTTTGAAAGCATTTTTATTATATCAATGTGTTGTATTGATATCTTGTGATTGAAATGTGGAAATGTTATGTTCCCTTTATCCATGTTTTATGTGATACGATTATGTTATTGTTTATGATATGTTTAAACCTATTCATATGAGGAATGTATTGGACTTAATAAGTGACGGGTGGAGCCCGCTATAGCTCCTCGATGCATCGGTAGGTCTCATGAGACAACTAGACGTGGAATTGGCCGAGGCCCTTTCCTAATTTGATTTATGGTTTTGGCCGAGGCCTTAATCATTTTAGACGTCTTGGCCGAGGCATTGACAAAATGTTTCAGAATGTCCGGCATTATACATTCCCTCATTATGAAAGTTGTTATTGATTTTGCATGTGATTATTCGACCAGTAGAATATCCATGTGAATAAGTAAATGGAATTATCTCATTTTACTTTTTCCATATTATGTTGAAGTTCATGTTTAAAAGGCTTTGTTTTAGTTATACATTGCCTTAAATGTTTATGTTTATTTATGAAAGCTTCCGCAATATTGTTATCCTTACTGAGCATCTGAGCTCACCCCTTTCAATGTTTTAATATTTTCCCGGATGTGAAGAAGTATTTTAGGAATAACCTACAGGGATAGTCAGAAGAGGATATGAGTGTGGACTATGAAGACCATGTTATTGTAGTTTTTCACTTTTTGATGTAATGTAACGTTTAAGAATGTATCTAGTGTTTCCAAGGCTACTAAACTAATCGGTCTTTCGAGACTTGATCTTTTGTGATCATGCCAATGTTACGAAGTAATGCACCGACTCTGGGTAGCTGGGGTCGGGGCGTTACAGTTGGTATCAGAGGCAGTTTAGTACTAACCTTGGAAGCTATATTTAGATAAACTCTGATTAGAGCACATAGAACTAAGATGAACTTTGAGGATTAGTATAGAAGAACTTCCTAAAATTTTGGTATTGTAGAGATTTTGTGAGTTTTCCGATCAATACATCCCTGTCTGGATACGAGCAGGTAGAGGCGGCTCTGGCACAGATGTACCTAGGGGTAAAACCCGAAAACACCTCTTTGAGCTAGACTCGAACGGGAACTGGTGCACGACAACGGGCCTTGCTGCACTCTTGGTTACGACACTCCCGGGGGATATGCTTAGGATAATTCTCATTTTATTTACAAACCACTATGAAGGGTTATGAGTATATACTTCCTCAAAGAAAACATTTCTTTTTATGATTATGGATTATATCCATAAATAGTTCAATTTATGTAAAGTGTTTTACAAGTATGGAATTATGTATTTTGATTCATAAACTAATCTAGTTTATGCCATTGTTTAGAAATGGCGCCTAGTAGAAGGAATGGAAACTGTATCAATGCACGAACTCCGTGTAGGGATTGCCCTCCTGATCAAGATAATTATTGTGGATCTGGAGATACAAATGGTGCTGATCAACTTATTACCATACTTGGACAACTCACTCAGGTTATGAATAATAACCTTACTCGTATGGAGCACCCTGATCCGCAACGTGGAGGATCAATGTTAGACCGCTTCATGAGGCAACAACCACCAACGTTCAATGGGAGTACAAATCCTATAGTAGCTGAGCAATGGATAAATTCCTTAGAGAAAATATTCCATGCCTTGGGGAGTAGTGAAAGGGAGAAGGTTGTCATGGCAGTTTACCGCCTCACTGGAGATGTCGATCAGTGGTGGTCGCTGATTCAAAACACAAAGGAAGATGATGACGTATCGAATATGGAATGGAGGGAGTTCAAAGATCTTTTCTTAGAAAAATACTTTCCTCGTGACCATCGAGCAGATATGGAAAGGCAATTTCTGAGTCTGAGGCAGAAGGAGGATGAGAATGTCGCAAAGTATGAGGCTAACTTTACAAGGTTAGCGAGGCATGCTGCCGATTATATACGTAACCCAAGGAGTAAGATTGATCGTTTCTTTGATGTGTTAAAACCATTTCTCCGTCGAGCTTTGGTATCACAATCCTTCTCATCATACGAAGATATTGTCTCGTGTGCTATCAAGACAGAAAAGGAATTCTCTAAGTCTTATGACAACAAAGTAAAGCAAGAGAAGAAGAGAACGGTGGAACAAGAGACAGATAAAGGGAAAAAGGGAAAGAAGGATTTTCCATTATGTGATAATTGTGGGAAGAATCACCCTGGTACTTGCCTAAAAGGAATGGGAGTTTGTTATAAATGTGGAGAAAAGGGTCACCAGGCTCGTGATTGCAAGGGAAAGAAAGAGGCTGTCAAAGTTGAATGCTACAATTGTAGAGAAATGGGTCATTATGAAAATGAATGTCCTAAGCGTCAGGGAAACTTACCTCAGAAAAGGCCAAGGGATCAAGGACAATCTTATGCTGTTACTACAGTTGAAGCAGAATAACTAATGTATTGGTGCTTTTGGACTCAAGGATTATATTCTGGTTATAAGAATAATGTAATATATATATATGGATTGTACTGCAGTACTTTTTGATTTCAGTAAGGTTTTAATATGATTAAGGTAATCATATTTTTAGTATGTGACAATAAGAGAAACTTTTCTTTGTTTGGGGAATCTGATGTTACAATTGATTTTGGAATTTAGAGACCTTTTAGAGAAAGTCTGGATGAAGGTATTTTGGATAACTATAAAGGTTGGAGTGGATTAAGTTGAACTTTTAATAGTATTGTTTAAGGTTAAAACATTTATGAAGATTATTTTTGGAATAGTATAGTACTATATTTTTAGGAAAAGGACAACCTGCAGGGTGGGGAATAACCCGTCGCGTCGGACACAGTTGCAGGAATCGAACCCACAACCATAGTGCGACAAGCCTTTATTTCCTACCACTAGCCTACAGGAAGTCCCTGGTTATTACAAAATCGTTTTACTAATCTAAATGGTATGTGTTAACATTTGGAACCTTATACAATTAGGATAAATAGAATATTTTTGAGTTCCGTTACCATTTGGAGTAAAAGATGGGTTTGTGGCAAAAATTTATTAACGAATGAAAGTATACATAACAAGTATGTAAATTCCATTACGTTCTTAGTAAATCTCCTAAATAAATTCCTCAACATAATAAAAGGTAACTTAAAACAAAAATGTTGTCGGTTAACTTTTCCAACTGGGGATTCAATGACCGTTTAACCAATCACAAGTTTGTGATTTTCTTATGGTTAAACTTTCTCCTAATCCTGTTTTGTATAACTCTCCACCAGACCTTGATGGTTTGTTTCTCCTCCATATCCATATTTTTATATAATCCTAGAATGGGCTATATCGGGTGACCTTTGTAATTATCCTGCTTTCTTTTAATGTTATATATTTATTAACCTTATTTTCGATGTGGGTTTTCCACAAAGGTATTTTCTATTTTCAACCTTTTATTATCAAAGAAAAATTTCAAATTGTGAGGACGCAATTTATTGAAGGAGGGGAGAATGTAACACCCCGAGCTTCCACGATACGCTTCTCATTCAATAATGCAATAGCTTGCATTGAACGCAACTTCGAGTTCTAAAACACCGAGACTAATCAAAGTAGCTGTTATGAATAGTAATACCTACTTTTTGAAATATTATAAATTTTATTTATCAAAATGGACTTCATTTTTGGATTCGGAATATTGAAATTAGCCTATGTTGAATTTTTGGTATTTTTCTGAGAACTTCTAAATTTTTATGAATAGTGAAAAATACTTAAAACAACTTTTTTAATCAAAATAATTCATAGTGATAAATTATACTATTGAGTGGTTTTAGAGTATAATTAGAATATATTTTTACCATTTTATCCAATGGTGGTCATTAGAATTAATTTAACATTTAAATTGGACATAAATAATGGACAATCTTTTGATATAAATTGTTTCTTAAAAACACGCTATTTGTTGTAACAGCGGGAATTAATTATAAAATTAATTAATGCAACTTATATGTTTGGAATTTTGTAAAATAGGCATCATTTTTGAATTCGGAATATCAATTATAGCTTAGGGTGAAATTTTGGCATTGTTCTGAAAAACTTCAATTTTTGATGAATAGTGAAACCACTAAGTGGTAGTTAAATAACTGATTTTTCGTTTAAATGAAATATTACCACTTATGTGATTTGATTTTCAAAAATCCGACATACATGGTTGTCATTAATAAGTAAAATGTGGTTCAATGAGATCAAAATAATTTTTTGGTGAATAGTAACTTTTAAGTTCTTAATCACGATTAGAGGTAATTAGTGTAGTTTAAGGTAAAAACAATGTTTTATTAATATGATATGAGCTTGACACTTGTCCTACTCCTATTGGATGAGTCATGGCCGACCAAGACAACCCATGGGTCAACTTGGGGACCCCATGGAGCCACTTTAGTTGGAAAATGACATTAATATATATTTATTTAATGTTAAAATTAAATTGACACAAACATGAGTTGTTTTACTAAAACAGTTTTTAAGTGGGGTTACACAAGTCCAAATTTTGATTATAAATATTCATTAGAAATATAAAAAGATTTCCTACATTATAGTATTTTTTTTATAATTTTTAGACATTAAATAAATTAAATTATTTATGACATCATGATGATGTAGTGATGACCTCATTATTTAACGATTTAAATAAAATGGGAAGATAATGCAAAATCTAAGGCTTACACTTGTCCAAAGCCTATTGGATGAAGAGATTTCGAAACCTTATCACCTTAGCCTCGAATTATATAAGTGTGGGACCTTTAGAATCCGAAAAGCATTGTGAAATAATGTAACATTTCAATCTTTCCAAAAGTGCCCCTCCTCTCCACTTATAAAAGGCCCCCACCTCTCCCACCTCATTTACACTTTCAAGCCATTTGGCTCGGCCAACCTCTGCCCAAATACTCTCCCAACATTCCTCCCTTACTCCTAGAAACCTCACTTTGGGAATAACTCTTCCCAAGGAAGCCTTTAGCTCAAATCAAAAAGAGTTACCCGATTTTGAGGTAATGTCTTTTATAATGTTGTTTTGTTTTATTTTTCTTCTCCAACCCCCTAAACTCTTTTTATTCATTTCTTTTGTAACAACACCAGTATCCTAAATATACTAGGATGTTGTTATAAGAAGTATTCGAGCTACACTTACACACACCTACATTTAATGGTTAAAGAACATACGGTTTCTGGGGATGGTGAATTTCTGCATCACGAAACGATGATTGTTCAACACTCATATAACACCTTCAAAGGTGGCCATTAAGATGTCACTATTTTTATATATGATATATAATATGTTTATGTTTTACTTATGCTTCTGTATTTCTCATTTATGGCATACTTTATGATTTCCATTTTGGGTAAAACGCGATAATTTCATTTTAGGAAGTGCGGACTACCGCCCCCTCAAAGTGATTTGAATCGTTAATGCCATATGTGGGATGTATAAAGGATGGAGTAAATGGTATTATACACTATATTATACTGGAATTATATTATACATTTATATCATTATGTTTTAGTTCCATTAAATATGAAATTGAAATGAAAGTAGCGTTCATGCGTACGTACGGCTTACCGTCTCCATGAACGGTGCATTTCATTTCTTACCTCTAAATGTTACGTAATATTATAAATGAATGTATATACTGGATATACAAGATATATATGACATATAAATCATGAATATAATTCTGGATATAATGGATATTTCACCACATAAACAACTTGTAATTATAAGAAGCTTATTGTTGACTCAAGTACCAAAGATCGACAAAACGACCGTTATTAACTTAAATAATTACATAATGTTCATATCATTGTAATAAGTGATATAATAAAGATAATGAAGTTGAAAATGGTTCTTAATAAGGTATATATTAACTCTAGTTTATTATTCAGGAGGTTAAAGAACGGTTGAGTCAAGTCAGACACGAGGTAAGGGAACTTCTTAACCCAATTTTTGTTCTTTGGGTTAATATCCTACTTTCAAATTATGTCATGATATTATTATGTCATATCCTGTATTTGTACATTATTTATGTGTACTTGTAGTGAATACACATAATAGATCTATTTTATTTTAAAAATGCTCTTTGTAAGGGAATTTCATAACCCAACATCCATTCTTTGGGTTAATCTCCTACTTTCAAATTATGTCATGATATTATTATGTCCTATATTGTATTTGTACTTTATTTATGTGTACATATAGTGAATACACATAACAAGATCTATTTCATTTTAAAAATTATCTTTTTAAGGACTTCATCTCAATCTCCTTTCATTGAGGCATACTTTGTTTTATACAGAAATTTATTTTATATGGTGTATAAACCCCTTTGACTTTTACGTTTATTCAAAAGGAATCTTTTTTATACGAAGCATTTACTAAACGACAAAATGGAATGTTTTGGTCGTACGTATGCGGCGACAATGACTTCTCTGCCGCCGTGACCACTATTTGAGTTTCGGCTTCCTCTTCAAGCCATACCTTTTTTAATGAAAAATAAATACCATGTTATACTTTTATTTTATTTTGGTATTGAAAATGGTTTTGAAAGCATTTTTATTATATCAATGTGTTGTATTGATATCTTGTGATTGAAATGTGGAAATGTTATGTTCCCTTTATCCATGTTTTATGTGATACGATTATGTTATGGTTTATGATATGTTTAAACCTATTCATATGAGGAATGTATTGGACTTAATAAGTGACGGGTGGAGCCCGCTATAGCTCCTCGATGCATCGGTAGGTCTCATGAGACAACTAGACGTGGAATTGGCCGAGGCCCTTTCCCAATTTGATTTATGGTTTTGGCCGAGGCCTTAATCATTTTAGACGTCTTGGCCGAGGCCTTGACAAAATGTTTCAGAATGTCCGGCATTATACATTCCCTCATTATGAAAGTTGTTATTGATTTTGCATGTGATTATTCGACCAGTAGAATATCCATGTGAAGAAGTAAATGGAATTATCTCATTTTACTTTTTCCATATTATGTTTAAGTTCATGTTTAAAAGGCTTTTTTTTAGTTATAAATTTCCTTAAATGTTTATGTTTATTTATGAAAGCTTCCGCAATATTGTTATCCTTACTGAGCATCTGAGCTCACCCCTTTCAATGTTTTAATATTTTCCAGGATGTGAAGAAGTATTTTAGGAATGACCTATAGGGATAGTCATAAGAGGATATGAGTGTGGACTATGAAGACCATGTTATTGTAGTTTTTCACTTTTTGATGTAATGTAACCTTTAAGAATGTATCTAGTGTTTCCAAGGCTACTAAACTAATCGATATTTCGAGACTTGATCTTTTGTGATCATGCCAATGTTACGAAGTAATGCACCGACTCTGGGTAGCTGGGGTCGGGGCGTTACATTCCACAACTGCATAATGGATCAACCCTTTACGAAATGATCTCCTGTAGTCATTTCAATGTATTATGATAATACATCGGCTCCAGGAATCTGGGGTTTGGGTATTGATATTTTTATTATAGAAAGTTTATCAAGAACAATTGAAATTATATTTACAAAACCAAGATTAAAAAATAACTCTATGGACGACTCTGAGGATATGTCTATGTATATGAAATCATCTTTTAGATTTGTTAATATAAATCCTAGGAAAATACGATTGAATTATCGACATAGATGAACATGGAAACATTTATAGATACTATAGATGATTCTTATTGAGAATATCACAATGATTTGTGTTTATCACATATTGCAATGAGTTTGGTTAATTGATTGAATCAAAAAGGTTATACATGAAATTGTTATACTGTTGATGATGAAGAGATTACAAAAAAAAATTAAATGAATGAGGCTTTAAAGAATACAATGATGATGCATAGTTAAGGGTTTATAAGTGAAGTAGAATAATTAAGGTTTTATTATTTGGATTCAATAATTATTTAATCATTGGTGATTATGTTATAAGGATCAAAAGATATATATAAATTGTACTAAAGTACTTCTTCATGAATGATTTGGTATTATGAATGATTTCATTATAGATTTTAAGGTTATATATTTATATAAAAATAATATGTACATTATGTTGTTTTTTTGGAATCTAATACATTTTGGAAGTGTATAGAACTTTTTGAACATTGAATTTAGAGGGATTTATTTTGTTTGAGACTTAGAGTTGGAATGAAATCTATTTAACAATTGATAGTTTTGTTTATGGTAAACTAATTTCATAAGGTTATCTCTGTAATGTTATAAAAATATAGTTGTAAGAAAAGGACAATTAAAAGTTCAGGTGACAACCTTCTACATCCAGAAACACTGTGATACTTGAACCCACAAATGAATGGAGTTAAGGGTGAATCACATACCATTATCCTAAATGACGTACTGGTTTGAATTACATAATTTATTTTATTTAAAGGGTATGATAAATTATGTATAAGGTATTTTTTGGAACCCTATATGATTAATATAAATAAAATATTTTTGAATTATAATATCTTTTGGGGGAAAGATATGTTTGTGGTAGAAATTAGTTAAAGGATGAAAATATACATGTCAAGTAATTATGATATCTTATGTTCTTAATCTATGATGTAAATTAATTCATAAAAAATAGGGAAAGGATCCTATAACCAAAAATGTTTCCTAGTACTTTGTTTTGTGTTTAATCAAATTGACCATTGAATCATCAAAGATATATAGCATGGTGGTTGTTCACTTTTTCCAAATCATGTTCTCTATCGCTCCCCATTAGAACATGATTTTTAAATTTTCATCAGTGTCCATTTTTTCTACATGAAACAATATTATGTTTTATCTCTAGTTATCATCATACATCCCTTTCTTTTTTATAAAATTGTAGTATAAATAATCCATTTTTTTATTTGGGATTCATTCAAAGATATTTTGACAAACCAAACCCATAGTTTTCAATTCAATTTTTAAATTGAGATGATGAAATATATTAAAGGACGGGACAATGTAACACCCCAATAATTCATGGTATGTTATCTTCAATATATTGTGTTTAATGCAACACCATCTTAGCTTGTATTACACACAAGATTGCGTTTTTGTGAAACAACACTTTGGTATTTTCATTATTTAGATTATATATTCATAAAATATTTAATAAATATTCTAATATGTATTATAATAAATAATTTCTAAATTCAATATATTATAATTTCAAATAAATAAAATATAATTATAATGAAATGTAAAAGTTTCGATAAAATAGTTATATGTATAAAAATACCATTTTCATAAAGGAACCACTTTTTATGTCTTGTTGTGAACAAAAATAAAACAAATATTAGACACTCATCAAAATTTATTTTTGTAAAATAGAATTAATTTTTGAATTTGGAATATCAATATTATTTTACGAAGAAAATCATGGTATTATTCTGAAAAATGCAATTTTTTGTGAATTGTTAAAAACACTACAATATTGATAAAAAACATACATTTTCATTCTAATTTTCATTTTTCTTTAAATTGATTTAATGTTGAAAATATGTAAATAATACGTATATTGTCCCAATTTATTTCATTAGGATCATTTTTATAACTGAATTATTTTTAAAAATTTATTGAACTTTATAACACATTTTACCCACCTTCTAACTACATTTTCATATTAGCATTAAATGTAATTTTACTGCTTCTATGAATTGAATTTAGAAAAATTGACATACATGGTTGTAATCAGTTTGAAAAATTTTCTCTTATAAGATCGAAATAATTTTTGTTAACTTGTAACATTTAAATTTTATTTAGCATAGTGAAAGGTAAATTGGGTAATTAATGGTATAAATAATATTATAATAATATAAAATTATCCTAACAGTTATCCTAATCTAATTGTATAAGTATTTTTCAACCCATATTGTCACGACCCGTCCCCTAGGGCCCACATCATGACAACCCCAAGCCCACCTTAAATAGGCCAGGGGCTGGCGACTAGTACCAAAAGCGAAATTCCCTAAAACTTAGAAGGCGTTGCCTTTATAATTCGTAAACATACACAACCAGAGTACAAGAGGAAGAAAACACTAAGTAAAAGCTATATAACAAGTGTACTGAATTAAAAGGGATCCATAATACACGCCCAACTCTAATGTAAAAATACAACTGAAAGCAAGTACAACTAAAAAGGGACAAACAACTGAATGGTGAAAGCATCTCCTGGATCGTCCTCTGGGGATCCTACCTGAAGGGTAGGTACAAATGGCCTCCTCAGCACTCCTCATCCTTCAAACACCACCATGTACCAATATGGTATAAGGTCCTCCTCCAGGCACCATCCTGCCCTGGTGCTCTCGGCCTCTGTTAGCGTTGTCCTTCATCTATATCCAACACAACGAGGTGTGTGCATAGCCCGTGTAGGGGTGAGTATAATGATACTATGTAGGGAAACCAAGACCCTCAAGGTCTCACAAAATCCAAAAAGTATAATCCAAAAAGAATTAATTCAACGGATAACCATTACTTGGGTATATGCCCATACATATACCTAGTTATCATGTAACCAATATCACTCACGAGGAAAACACAAAGGTCATTGACTCAACACAAACAAGGATTTTCATTATCAAAACCATGGAAGGTGGATAACACCTCCTTTGTTGAGTACAATGGCCATTTCCTGACTCCGAGGTGCTGCTATGTTACCATAGACAATTTAGGTACTCCTTCTGTCGAGTAACACAGGTCTGCTGCCAAACCGGGTGCTCCGTCCGCTGTGGGTTTGCCGCCAAACTGGGAGCTCCCCCTAATAGCCATCAGAGGTACTCATCTTATCAAATATCGTGGGTCTGCTGCCAATCCAGGTGCTATGTCCACTATGGGTCTGCCGCCAAACTCGGTGCTCCGTCCACTGGGCAAGTCAAATCACTCTGAGTCGAATCGGTCAAGCAGTCGTTAGGTCTACATCTACTAGGTATGCACAATCCATCTAGTCGTATTCGAGAGGATCTTCTCCTTGAGATAATGGTGGATACTCCAGGAGTCAAGAAGTCTCAGTTATAAGTATCTAAAAGGACTACCATTTCTTATGGGTCTCAACGCAATAGACAGTGCGTCAATCGGATGTCTGATTTTTGAGTTATTAGCATTTTAGTCCCAGAGGCCCTGTTAGATTCGTGTACAACCCAACCTCACCGTGACTCAACTATACCCTGAACTCTAGTGGGGTATACAAAAAGTTATGGCTATGCTCCAAGAGAAATGGTTCCATTGATAGTTCTTCAAAGGGGCGTTTGGTACCAACGATATGGCCCAAGAAGGTAATGGATCAGTAATGGGCCCAGGTCTGGTCCAACCCGGTCCGATCGACTCGGCCCCACCCAGTCTGGGCCGACCCCGTCTCGGTCAACCCGGTCAAAATTGGTGCTGGGTCTGACCCGGACCATTTTTCGGGTCAGCACTCTATGTTTTGACCCGGTCCGCTTGGCCCAGACTAGCGGACCGTGAGGGCAGTTCGGCCCGATAGTCACCAAAGTGGCGGCTCGGTAACATGGCCCAAAAAACTGGGCTGGTTCGGACAGTGACATCATGGGGGACGCCACGAGTCGGCCCAGGAGGCCGGTGGGTGGGAGGCCAGCAGGCAGGCCGAGCGGGGAGCGGGCCTGCAGGCTAGGCTCCGTCAGGCTTCGGGCGCACTGAGAGGCCACGACAAAAGCCGTGTAGGCGAACAACGCACCAGAAGGGGGCACAAGGCAATGGGGTGCACACCGTTAGGGGCACGAGACACTGGGAAACACACCAGTAGGGGCTCCATGCACTAGGAGTGTACCGACAGGGGCTCAGGGTGCATGGTGTGAGCTGGTAGGGGCGTCGGGTGCCGGGAGCGCGCTGAAAGGGGTACCGGGCTCCGGGTGCACGCCGACAGGGGCGCGGGGCACCTGGAGCATGCTGGCAGGGGAACGAGGCTCCGAGAGCACGCCGCTAGGGGCTCTAGGTTCCAGAAGTGTGCCTACAAGGGCATGGGGTGCTGGGTGCGTGCTGATAGGGGTACTCGGCAACAGGTTTTTTCCGGAAGGGGAATGGGGCGCCAGGAGCGTGTTGGGAGTGGCACTGGGTGCCGAGGGCTCACCGGCTGGGACGTGGGGCACCAGGTGAACACCGGTAGGGGATCCGGGCACCAGGAGCCTGCAAGATGGCGCATGGGGTGTCGGGTGCAAGCCGGGAGGCGCACGGGGTGCCGGGAGCATGTCGGCAGGGGCGCGGGTGTGCAGGTAGCGCATCGCAGCACCGTGGGGGCGACAGAGTTCATGGAGGCCATGGGTAGCAAGACCATTGTTCTCCACATTCATCTTCATCTCCACATGTACCACCTTTGTAGTCGTCACTTATTCACCATGTCATAGGGCGTCAAATGAAAGTAGAATAATGGAGGATGTTAGGCCATGTTTGGTTGGCCCGCATCCTCCCCGTTTATAGGAGAAAACAAAAGGCTCAACGAGATAAGTAGTTGATTAAAACATGCCCAAAACAAACCCTTTCTATTAGATGAATGGGATTAAGAAAAATTACAACAACATCATGAAATAAAAACCACTAGCTTTGATTCGCAGGTAGACGTTTGTTGACGTCATAGAAATATTTTCATCATTTCGAGGTAGACGATCGTGTCCCACGTCAAAGAAGCACGAGTAAGTTGGTTGGAGGAGAAGAGCATCGCCGATATTCTTCTCGTTCTTCACATTCTTCTTTGGAAGTCTTCCCCCAATCTCCTCTTATAAGCTCCCACCAAAAATAATTATGCTAACGGAATAATAAGAGTTTCTTTTTGTTTTAATATTGGCCCGAAATTCAAATTAGTGACTTTAAAACCTGGCTCCACCAATTTAATTCATGTGCAATGGTGCATTAATTGGTTATAAGTCAAGAGGCTCTCCCTCATTAATGAGGGAGAGTTGGGAGGATTTATCCTCCTATATTAATAAGGTTCAGGTGGTCCCCACCCCTACTATTCAATGGAGTGGTTATACGCAGGTGGGCCACGCCACAATAACGTCTCATGGGAGGTTATGGTGTTGTGGCCCCCACCTCCAAAGACCACTTTTTGGTTTTTACCTCCACTGAATAAAATAATGTTTACACTTAATTTTAATAAAAAAAAAGAACCTTCCAAAAACCATATTCCACTCACATCAGAACGCAACTGCGGTGAAGGTCTCACTAAGCAATCACTGGTGCTACGGGTTCAACAATGCCCTCAGAATTCGATTCCAGGCATCAGATCCAATGTTATAAAATCTCGCATGTACGTTTACTGAACGTACCCGAAAAAAACTTTGGAAATTGATTTCGGGAACACCTGGCCTCCGAATTAGGCGCCGTCAGAAAATGAAAAGTCATAAAATTCCCATATATTGAAAAAAAATTCACATTGTAATTCCGGGTATTTAAATTCTCCCAACCTCAGGGATTTACGTCCCCATATGCTACAACTCACACTAAGGGAACAAACGGTGGTACTGAACATGCATCTGAGCCTCCTTCTCCAAAGTTCTCTCTTGGAGGTTCTTGTGCTGCTAGAAAACGTGCACAAGAGGAATCGACCATCCACGCATGACCTGCTCCTGTCAATCCTCAATCTCCACTAGAACCTCTGTGAAAGTGTCCCCATCATCGATGTCCAGCTCCCCATTTTTGATGATATGGGACATGTTGTGCACATATCTTTTCAGCTGAGATTCGTGGAAGACGTCGTGCACCGGATGTAGATGAGGTGGAAGATACAAGTTGTAATCTACCTAGCCTACTCTGCTAAGGACCTGTAAAGGGTCGATGAATCTCCGATATATCTTGCCGCCTTGGCCGAATCTTCATAGACATCATCAAGGTGAGACCCTTAAGAAGGCGTGGTCGCCATCCTCGAACTCCAGAGGTCTCCACATCCTATCCGCATATGACTTTTGTCTTCTCTATGCAGTCTTCATCTGCACCTGGATGATCAAAAACTTCTCCATTGTAGCCAGTATCATCTCTGGTCCCACTAGTGATGACTCCCTTGGGTTTGTCCCGCACAGTGGCGATCTGCAAGGCCGGCCATTCAAGGCCTCAAAATGTGACATAACTATGGTGGAGTGATAGCTATTTTTATAGGTAATCCCCACCAAGGTCTGGTGGTCCTCCCAGCTGCAACAAGAGTCAAGGACACATGCCTGGTGCATGTCTGATGGTCTGGATGGTCCTCTCGGTCTGAACATGAGTCTGTGGATGGAAGGCGGTGCTCAAGCGAAGTTGTGTCATGAAATCTTCCTACAACCCCTTCCATAGCTGGGAAGTAAAGATTGTATCATGGTCAGAGACAATAGAAGCAGGTACTCTAGGAAAAATCCCAATATCATGTAGGTAGAGGCAATCCAAGCTCTCAACTGATCCCCTCTCTCTGATCGGTAAGATGCAGGACGACTTGGTGAGTCGGTAGACGATCAAAGAAATCGAGTCATGATCCCTAGATATATGTGGAAGACCCATAACGATGTCCATGGATATCCCATCCCACTTACACACCTGGACCTCTAAGGGATGAACCAAGCCTTCTAGTACCGGGTCCTCTGCCTTCATTTTCTGACAAGTGAGGCACTATGAGTCAAACTCTGCTACCGCCTTCTTCATACCAGGCCACCAATGATGTCATCGAAGTTTCAGGTACATCTTCAACCTTCATAGATGTCCCTTAGAGGGGAAGTGTGGAACTCCCTCAAAACCTCCTCCTGAAGTTCAACTAGTACCATGGTACATCCTCCGGAGAGGACGGAATGCTCCCCACCTTCAGAAAATCCATCAGGTTCGTGTCCGGTAGATATCTGACCACGTCGCATCTCGCAGTCAGCTTCCCCAAGCTATGCCTCCCTAACATATTGAAGAAGTTGGGGAGTGACTGTAAGAGACTGCAGATAGGCTGCTCTATCCCAATCCACAAACGATATCTGCAACACGGGCAGCTGCACCGTCGCCTCACCTAGAAGCTGAATGAAAGATCTCTTGCTGAGTGCATCTGCTACTATGTTCCCCTTCCCATGTGTATAGACTATCTCGAAGTCGTAGTCCTGGAGTAACTCAATCCATTGCCGCTGTCTCAAGTTCAGTTCCTTCTAAGAGAAGATATAACTGAGACTCTTGTGATCAGAGTAGACGGTAAAATGTTCCACCATAAGAAACTACCACCACATCTTCAACGCAAAGACCACTGCTGCTAACTCTAGGTCACGAGTTTCATAGTTCAGCTGATACTATCTCAACTGCTGAGAACCATACGTGATCAAAAATCTCTCTTGCATCAGGACACACCTAAGTCTGGTCCCTGATGGATCGCAGTAGACTACATACCCTATTCCTTCCTCTGTAAGACTCAAGATGGGGGCACTAGTCATTCTCTACCTCAGTTCCTAAAACCATTTATGGGATCTCTCTGAAAGTACGAATGGTTGCCCCTTCTTCGTCAAGGCTAAAATTGTGGCTGAAACACTGGAGAAGTTTGGAATGAATCTCCGGTAATAGCCAGGAAAACCTTGAAAACTGCGCTCCTCTATCTCACACCTAGGTGGATCCCACGCAAGTACCACCTCGATCTTTGATAGATACAATACAACACCGGTGTAACGACCCGACATTTTGAATAAAACTTGTTTCCTAATTTTATGTGTTATTTTAATTTTTATACTAAACAAAAATGTATCATTTGATTACATGATTATAATTAAAATGAGACCGATGAGTTTTGACTGTTATATGACCATTGGTCAATATGACAACTGGAAGCTAAACGTTTTGATTATTGTCTCTAAATATATGTAATCTTGGTTAATTAATATAGAAAGAAGATTCGATGGCCTCACCCAGTAGTCTTGGACCGATCGAAGCCCATCTAACAGAACTTGGGAAAGAGGTAGCACAACTGGGCTTTGCTCTGGACCAAACCCACGCTGAAATTCATCGTGTGAAGCTAGAACGGGATCATCTTCACGAGAAGTTCAAACTGATAGAAATTACTACTCGTGCAATGTTGGTCGAGCCTCCCTCAGATTCTCTCACCTTAGCACACCTTACACTTAACTCCTATGTTGGTGTGATAAGGGGAAATGTAAGGAGACCGTAACTGCCTTGTGATCCTTTGTTTTAAATAAAAATTGGGATTTATTTTTATGATGAAGTTTATGAATTTTCAAATGAACGGATAAATATAGTATGCATATTTTTGATGAATTTTAGAAAATGGATATTTTAAAAATGTTTATGTAAAACTTAAATAATTAAAAATGTGTAATGACTTTTGAAAAATGGTCTTCTACAATTATGTTCAGTACGAAATTTAGAGTCTAATAAGATCAACTTAATTTTTGATGAATAGTAAATTATGAATAGTGATTTTATGATTAGGATTGGTAATGTGTCCAAATGGATTAGTAATCTCACTTAAAGAAAGTATTAATACAATCTAGGCACCTTGATTAAGTAATGTGATTCAATAAAATGGATGAATAACAGTTTCATAAATTATTATTCAAGTATTAGTTTTTTCAAGTGAATAGTGTTTTTTATTAAAAATATAATTTAAAATATTTAAAAAAATTATTTTTATAAAATGAATTAAATTTTTGAACTCAGAGCACCAATATTATGTTATGGTAATTTTTGGGGTTTTTTCTGAAAAAATGAATTTATGGTGAATAGTGTATTTATTTAAAAAATAAATTTAAAATATATAGAAAATTATTTTTATAAAATGGAGTTCATTTTTGAAATCAGAGCATTGATATTTGGTTAAGATTAAATTTTGGGATCTTTATGAGAATATTGAATTTTCAGTGAATAGTAAAAATACAGTTTTAGGGTTTCGGTATGTTTAATGACATAATAACTGTGTCATGATGATATCATGAGATATTTTAAGGGATGGTCGACCAAAGGTGATGAATTATTGTATGGGGGGACCCATGTGGCCTAACTTCATGGGAAATATCTTGGGACAACACATGGTTTTGAGAAAACCTCTTTTCAGGTGTCCCTTGGCCATTAATGCCTTGTCCCCTCACTTTCCCTATAAATATCAAGCCATCGCCTCATCCATTACGACTCCCCACCCTCCCCCAACGAATTTCTGGTCTCATTACCTCCAAATGAGTCCTCCCAAGGTTCCCTCAAGCCCTCAAGGTCCCAACCTTTGAGTTTTAAGAGTCGCGTTTTAAGGTAAGGGATCCGACCCGTCTCTTTCTTTTCAAGTGATCTCTTTTATGTCATTCTTTTATGCCCCGTGTTCTTATGTTGGAGGAGATTATTTTATATTAATTATACTGTCCTTTTTATTTTAATATGATGAGAGACCCCCTCTTACTCTCATAATTTTGTTTTAATAATGTTTAAGTGGCGCCGTTAGGCTGCGGAATTTTCAAGGGATTCGTTCACCTTTCTCATTTTTCAAAGTTCTACTTTCAGGTCAAGTCTTTCAAGTTCCTTTTTATTATGTTTGGGTATGATCTCTATATTTATCATACTGATATTTTATAATCATATGATGAGAGACCCATTTTGATCTCTTTAATTCATTATTTTGACGTTTTAAGTGGCGCCGTTAGGCTGCTGAATTTTTAAGTGGTTCTTTCACCCTTCTCATTTTTCAAAGTTCTAATTCCATGTCAAGTCTGGAAAGTTACTTTTTATTATGTTGGGGTATGATCTCTATATCTATCATACTGATATTTTATGTTCATATGATGAGATACCCTATTTGATCTCATCAATTCATTTTTGGTTGAAATTTATTTGACACCGTTAGGCTGCCGAATTTTTAAGTGGTTCCTTCACCCTTCTCGTTTTCAGGTTCTACTTTCATTTCAAGTCTTTCAAGTTCCTTTTAATAATGTTGGGGTACGATCTCTATCTCTATAATAATTATCTTTTATGTTAATATGATTATAGACCCTATTTGATCTCATCAATTCATTTTTGGTTGAAGTTTATCTGACGCTGTTAGGCTACCGAATTTTTAAGGGATTCTTTCACCTTTCTCATTTTTCAAAGTTCTACATTCATGTCAAGTATTTCAAATTCCTTTTTATTATGTTGGGGTATGAAATCTTTATCTATCATAATGAACTCTTATTTTCACATGATTAGAGACCCTATTTTATCTCATCAATTCATTTTTTTTGAAGTTTAAGTGACGCCGTTAGGCTGCCGAATTTTCATAAGAGAAATATTATTTTTGTCTTCCTTTCATGTTCTTCATTTCATATGGTATATCTTTAAAATTTCATTATGATGTTCTCAATTTCATTATATTCTTTCCCCATAATGTATTATGGGTCATTTATGAATGTTTGACCCATGTCCCCTCTCTTTTCAATGTTTTCTAAAACCCTCGAAACGTAGCCGTTATGCTGCAGAATTTTCGTCTCAAAATGCCTCTCTCTTTTCTCAAAATTATTTTATGTTATAAAGTGAATACTCAAAGCTCTTATTTCTATAGTGGAATTAAAATATATTCCAAAATTTTCTATTTTAAATTCTAGGATTTACATACATGAAACCCTCTCTCCCCTTCTGTGGGTTTAAAGTGTCGTAAATATCATGTCTTTAAAACAGTTTTTAAAACATTATGATTATGTAATGAAACCCATTTATTTTATGATATATGGGTTATTTATGAAATGTTTGATGATGATATATGTGTCTCACATGATAATAAATGAAAATTTAAGGGTTCTCTCTGATAGCGCTCTAATGCATTGTTTAATGATGTAACCACTAGAGATTACAATTTTCACGATATCCTGGTGAATAACCTTGATAATTTTCAAATGAAACCTTGGGGATAGACCTTGGTGATATGTTCATGATTTTCTATATTAAATGTTGTAGCCACATCTTCAAGATATTAAAAATGTTATTTTTATTATGATATTCCTCATCATTTCATTCTCATGCCATAAAGTTCTTTTCATGACTTTATTGATGTATCTCAAGTTCATATGTAAAATTTTTGGCTTGTTTCCCTTACTGGGCCTTCTGCTCACCCTTTCTTTTGATGTATGTCACCAGGTTACGAGATGCAGTAATGAACCTAGGATGAACTTAAGGAGAAGCCTTTCAAGTGTTTAAGAAGAATTTTTTATGTTGTTTTCATGTATTATGTTTCAGGTTTCCAAGACACTAAACCTTAAAGATCCTCAGTTTTGTGTAATGTAATGAAAGTTTATGTTATAAAAAGGCGGGATGCTATAGATGGTATCAAAGGATGGTTTTGTTATTTGTGGAAATTAGTATATGAAAACTTTAGGAAGAAGTCTATAGAAAACCTTATATATAGGAAGTCTTCCTGGTATTTTGGTGAGTATTGAGTAATGGGTTGCCAAGAAAATACATCCCTGCCTGGATACGAGCAGGTAGAGGTGGCAGTAGCACAGATGTACATAGGGGTAAAACCCGAAAACACCTCTTTGAGCTTGACTCAAACAGGAACTGGTACACGACAACAGGCCTTGCTGCACTCTTGGTTACGACACTCCCGGGGGATATGCTTTGGTAAATTCATAAGCATAGAATGAACCATTGTTAAAGGAACAAAGATAAAATAAAATAAAGATTCAAATAAGAATATATGATCATGGATAACCTAGATGGGAACCTAGGGGATCACAAGTTAGGGTATACTTATCTTCTACAAGTTATCCTTATATGCTTTAAGTTTCTTTTCATGATTATTGGCCATGTATTTAAGCCCCTAATTATAGTTTCATTTCTTAGATAATGGCGGGAAATGGATGAACATGTCCCAACAACCAATGTGATAAGAAATTCTACGATTGCCGTATTAATATGACAAAGATTATTAAGGGATAAAGAGATGATTACTATTTTGGAAGACGTTCACTATTTTGGGGACCATATATGATCGAGGTAAATAGATTACTACGATATTTTCCTACATGGAATCCTAGTGTTGGTTAACTCGGGTGACCTTTGTACTTCCCTTTCTTTATTTTAAAGAAATAGTTTCACTGACTCCTTTTACGATGTGGTACATTCAATGAAATATCAAAAACCAATTATTAAAAATTGCGAGGACGCAATTTCTCAAGGGGAGAAGATTGTAACGACCCGAAATTTTGAATAAATCTTGTTTCCTAAATTTATGTGTTATTTTATTTTTTATAATCAACAAAAATGTTTCATTTGATTACATGATTATAATTAAAATGAGACCGATGGGTTTTGACTGTTATATGACCATTGGTCAATATGACCGCTGGAAGCTAAACATTTTGTTTATTGTGTCTAAATACATGTAATCTTGATTAATTAATATAGAAAGAAGATTTGATGGCCTCACCCAGTAGTCTTGGACCGATCGAAGCCCATCTAACAGAACTTGGGAAGGAGGTAGCACCACTAGGCTTTGCTCTGGACCAAACCCAAGGTTAACTTCATCGTGTGAAGCTAGAACGGGATCGCCTTTGTGAGAAGTTCAAAATGATAGAAATTACTACTCGTGTGATGTTGGCCGAGCCTCCCTTGGATTCTCTCACCTTAGCACACCTTACACTTAGGTCCTATGCTGGTGTGATAAGGGGTTATGTAAGGAGACCGTAACTGCCTTGTGATCCTTTGTTTTAAATAAAAATTGGTATCTCTTCTTATGATGAAGTCTATGAATTTTCAAATGACCGGATAAATATAGTATGCATATTTTTGATGAATTTTAGAAAATGGATATTTTAAAAATGTTTATGTAAAACATAAATAATTAAAAATTTATAATGACTTTCGAAAAATGGTCTTCTATAATTATGTTTAGTACAAAATTTAGAGTCTAATAAGATCAACTTAATTTTTGATGAATAGTAAATTATGAATAGTGATTTTATGATTAGGATTAGTAATGTGTCCAAATGGATTAGTAATCTCACTTAAAGAAAGTATTAATACAATCTATGAACCTTGATTAAGTAATGTGATTCAATAAAATGGATAACTAATGGTTTCATAAATTATTATTCAAGTATTAGTATTTTCGAGTGAATAGTGTTTGTATTTAAAAATTAAATTATAAATAATTAGAAAAATTATTTTTATAAAATGGATTTCATTTTTGAACTCAGAGCACCAATATTATGTTCTGGTAATTTTTGGGGTTTTTTCTGAAAAAATGAATTTTCGGTGAATAGTGTATTTATTTAAAAAATAAATTAAAATTATATAGAAAATTATTTTTATAAAATGGAGTTCATTTTTGAAATCAGAGCATTGATATTTGGTTAAGGTGAAATTTTGGGATCTTTCTGGGAAAGTTGAATTTTCAGTGAATAGTAAAAATACAGTTTTAGGGTTTCGGTATGCTTAATGACATCATAACTGTGTCATGATGATATCATGAGATATTTTAAGGGATGGTCGACCAAAGGTGATGAATTATTGTATGGGGGGCCCCATGTGGCCTAAATTCATGGGAAATATCTTGGGAGAGCACATGGTTTTGAGAAAACCACTTTTGAGGTGTCCCTTGGCCATTAATGCCTTGTCCCCTCACCTTCCCTATAAATGCCAAGCCATCGTCTCATCCATTTAAGCTCCCCACCCTCCCCCAACGAAGTTCTGGTCTCATTACCTCACATGGAGTCCTACCAAGGTGCCCTCAATCCCTCAAGTTCCCAACTTCTGAGTTTTAAGAGTTATGTTTTAAGGTAAGGGATCTGACCCCTCTCTTTCTTTTCAAGTGATCTCTTTTATGTCATTATTTTATGCCCCATGTTCTTATGTTGGAGGAGGTTATTTTATATTCATTATACTGTACTTTTTATGTCCATATTATTAGATACCCCCTCTTACTCTCATCATTTTGTTTTAAGAATGTTTAAGTGGCGCCGTTAGGCTGCCGAATTTTCAAGGGATTCGTTCACCTTTCTCATTTTTCAAAGTTCTACTTTCATGTCAAGTCATTCAAGTTCATTTTTATTATGTCGGGGTATGATCTCTATATTTATCATACTGATCTTTTATGATCTTATGATGAGAGACCCCATTTGATCTCTACAATTCAGTATTTTGAAATTTTAAGTGGCGCTGTTAGGCTGCCGAATTTTTAAGTGGTTCTTTCACCCTTCTCATTTTTCAAAGTTCTAATTCCATGTCAAGTCTTGAAAGTTCCTTTTTATTAGGTTGGCGTATGATCTATATATCTATCATACTGATCTTTTATGTTCATATGATTAGAGACCGTATTTGATCTCATCAATTCATTTTTGGTTGAAATTTATGTGAGGCCGGTAGGCTGCCGAATTTTTAAGTGGTTCCTTCACCCTTCTCGTTTTCAGGTTCTTCTTTCATTTCAAGTCTTTCAAGTTACTTTTTATAATGTTGGGTTTGATAATTATATCTATCATACTGATCTTTTATGTTAATATGATGAGAGATCCTATTTGATCTCATCAATTCATTTTTGGTTGAAGTTTATGTGACGTCGTTTGGCTGCCGAATTTATAAGGGATTCTTTCACCTTTCTCATTTTTCAAAGTTCTACTTTCATGTAAAGTCTTTCAAGTTCCTTTTCATTATGTTGGGGTATTATATCATTATCTATCATACTGAAATTTTATTTTCACATGATGATATACCCTATTTGATTTCGTCAATTCAATTTTGTTGAAGTTTAAGTGACGTCGTTAGGCTGCCGAATTTTCATAAGAGAAATGTTATTTTTGTCTTCCGTTCATTTTCTTCATTTCATATGGTATATCTTTAAAATTTCATTACCATGTTCTAAATTTCTTTATATTCATTCCCCATAATGTTTTATGGGTCATTTATGAATGTTTGACCCAAGTCCCCTCTCTTTTAAATGTTTTCTAAAACCTCGAAACATAGCCGTTATGCTGCAGAATTTTTGTCTCAAAATGCCTCTCTCTTTTCTCAAATTTTTTTTAATGTTATAAAGTTAATACTCAAAGCTCATCATTCTACAGGGGAATTCAAATATATACCAAAATGTTCTATTTTAAAATCTGGGATTTACATACATGAAACCCTCTCTCCCCTTCCGTGGGTTTAAAGTGACGTAAAGATCATTTCTTTAAAGCAGTTTTTAAAATGTTATGATTGTGAAATGAAACCCATTTATTTTATGCTATATGGGTTATTTATGCAATTTTTGATGATGATATATGTGTCTCACATGATAATAAAGACAAATTTAAGGGTGCTCCCTGATAGCGCTCCATTTCATTGGGTAATGATGTAACCACTAGAGATTACAATTTTCACGATATCTTGGTGAATAACCTTGATAATTTTCAAATGACACCTTGGGGATGGACCTTCGTGATATGTTCATTATTGTCTATATTAAATGTTGTAGCCACATATTCAATTTATGAAAAATGTTATTTTTATTATGATATGCCTCATGATTTCATTCTCATTCCTTAAAGTTCTTTTCATGACTTTATTGATGTATCTCAAGTTCATATGTAAAATGTTTCGCTTGTTTCCCTTACTGGGCCTTCTGCTCACCCTTTCTTTTGATGTATGTCACCAGGTTACGAGATGCAGTAATGAACCTAGTATGAACTTAAGGAGAAGCCTTTCAAGTGTTTAAGAAGAATTTTTTATGTTGTTTTCATGTATTATGTTTCAGGTTTCTAAGACACTAAACCTTAAAGATACTCAGTTTTGTGTAATGTAATGAAAGTTTATGTTATAAAAAGGCGGGATGCTATAGTTGGTATCAAAGGATGGTTTAGTTATTTGTGGAAATTAGTATATGAAAACATTAGGAAGAAGCCTATAGAAAACCTTATATATAGGAAATCTTCCTGGTATTTTGGTGAGTATTGAGTAATGGGTTGCCAAGAAAATACATCCCTGCCTGGATACGAGCAGGTAGAGGTGGCTGTAGCACAGATGTACATAGGGGTAAAACCCGAAAACACCGCTTTGAGCTTGACTCAAATGGGAACTGGTACACGACAACAGGCCTTGCTGCACTCTTGGTTATGAACACTCCCAAGGGATATGCTTTGCTAAATTCATAAGCATAGTATGAACCATTGTTAAAGGAACAAAGATAAAATAAAATAAATATTAAAATAAGAATATATGATCATGGATAACCTAGATGGGAACCTAGGGGATCACAAGTTAGGGTATACTTTTCTTCTACAAGTTATCCTTATATGCTTTAAGTTTCTTTTCATGATTATTGGCCATGTATTTAAGCCCCTAATTATAGTTTCATTTCTTAGATAATGGCGGGAAATGGAAGAACATGTCCCAACAACCAATGCGATAAGAAATTCGACGATTGCCGTATTAATATGACAAAGATGATTAGGGGATAAAAAGATGATTATTATTTTGGAATACGTTCACTATTTTGGGGACCGTATATGATCGAGGTAAATAGATTACTACAATATTTTCATTGAGGAGTAAGGTTGACTTATATTTTGAAGAATCGATGAATTTAAGGTGAACATATGGTAATATAGGTTACTTATGGAAATGATTAACCTATCATGGGGAAAATATTTTTAGGTTATCTACTTTTGTTATAAGATTTTAGGTTTGGTTGATGTTGTTTGGAGATGAACAATGATGTTTATTTTGGAAGACTATGTTATCAAATCATTCTTGTATTTGGGTTTCAATCTTAGTTTGGTTTATTTTGAGGAATTTTAAGGACCATTATTTATGGAATGGTCTATGATGAACTTTGGGTAGTACCATAGAAATTTGAAGATTTAAAAGTAGTTTCCATTCCTATGGGATTATTTCCTTTTGAAGAGTTGTTTTACCTTACCCTTTCTGTTTTTGGGATAATGTTTAAAGATAGAAGAAATGTATAGTTAATCTTTTGTGGATTATTTGATTCTCTAGAAGATGATTCTTGTGTTTTGATGAGACCAAGTAGTTTTGAATGCTCATAGTTTGGAGAAAAGATTAGTTTTGGGTAGAAACTTATTAAAGGATGAAACTCTACATGAAGATAGGTATATTTTCTTATGTTTTTGTTTTATGTTGTAAATGAATTCCTCAAAATTATAAAACGGAACGTAAAACAAAAACGTTGTGGGTTTATGTTTCCTACTAGGTAATCCAAGACCATTTACACACATCATAAGTTTGGGATATTCTTATGGTTAACTTTCTCCTAATCATGTTTTCAATCACTCTCCCTCAGAACTTGACCCTTTGTTTTCTCCTCCATGTCCATGTTTTCCTACATGGAATCCTAGTGTTGGTTAAGTCGGGTGACCTTTGTACTTCCCTTTCTTTCTTTTAAAGAAATAGTTTCACTGACTCCTTTTACGATGTGGTACGTTCAATGAAATATCAAAACCCAATTATTAAAAATTGAGAGGACGCAATTTCTCAAGGGGAGAAGATTGTAACAACCCAAAATTTTGAATAAATCTTGTTTCCTAATTTTATGTGTTATTTTATTTTTTATACTCAACAAAAATGTTTCATTTGATTACATGATTATAATTAAAATGAGACCGATGGGTTTTGACAGTTATATGACCATTGGACAATATGACCGCTGGAAGCTAAACATTTTGATTATTGTGTATAAATACAAGCAATCTTGATTAATTAATATAGAAAGAAGATTTGATGGCCTCACCCAGTAGTCTTGGACCGATCGAAGCCCATCTAACAGAACTTGGGAAGGAGGTAGCACCACTAGGCTTTGCTCTGGACCAAACCCAAGGTGAACTTCATCGTGTGAAGCTAGAACGGGATCGCCTTTGTGATAAGTTCAAAATGATAGAAATTACTACTCGTGTGATGTTGGCCGAGCCTCCCTTGGATTCTCTCACCTTAGCACACCTTACACTTAGGTACTATGCTGGTGTGATAAGGGGCTATGTAAGGAGACCGTAACTGCCTTGTGATCCTTTGTTTTAAATAAAAATTGGTATTTCTTCTTATGATGACGTCTATGAATTTTCAAATGACCGGATAAATATAGTATGAATATTTTTGATGAATTTTAGAAAATGGATATTTTAAAAATGTTTATGTAAAACATAAATAATTAAAAATTTATAATGACTTTCGAAAAATGGTCTTCTATAATTATGTTTAGTACAAAATTTAAAGTCTAATAATATCAACTTAATTTTTGATGAATAGTAAATTATGAATAGTGATTTTATGATTAGGATTAGTAATGTGTCCAAATGGATTAGTAATCTCACTTAAAGAAAGTATTAATACAATATAGGAACCTTGATTAAGTAATGTGATTCAATAAAATGGATAACTAATGGTTTCATAAATTATTATTCAAGTATTAGTTTTTTCGAGTGAATAGTGTTTGTATTTAAAAATTAAATTATAAATAATTTGAATTTTTTTTTTATAAAATGGATTTCATTTTTGAACTCAGAGCACCAATATTATGTTCTGGTAATTTTTGGGGTTTTTTCTGAAAAAATGAATTTTTGGTGAATAGTGTATTTATTTAAAAAATAAATTAAAATTATATAGAAAATTATTTTTATAAAATGGAGTTCATTTTTGAAATCAGAGCATTGATATTTGGTTAAGGTGAAATTTTGGGATCTTTCTGAGAAAGTTGAATTTTCAGTGAATAGTAAAAATACAGTTTTAGGGTTTCGGTATGTTTAATGAAATCATAACTGTGTCATGATGATATCATGAGATATTTTAAGGGATGGTCTACAAAAGGTGATGAATTATGGTATGGGGGCCCCATGTGGCCTAAATTCATGGGAAATATCTTGGGAGAGCACATGATTTTGAGAAAACCACTTTTGAGGTGTCCCTTGGCCATTAATGCCTTGTCCCCTCACCTTCACTATAAATACCAAGCCACCGTCTCATCCATTTCAGCTCCCCACCCTCCCCCAACGAAGTTCTGGTCTCATTACCTCACATGGATTCCTACCAAGGTGCCCTCAAGCCCTCAAGTTCCCAACTTCTGAGTTTTAAGAGTTATGTTTTAAGGTAAGGGATCTGACCCCTCTCTTTCTTTTCAAGTGATCTCTTTTATGTAATTATTTTATGCCCCATGTTCTTATGTTGGAGGAGGTTATTTTATATTCATTATACTGTACTTTTTAAGTCCATATTATTAGATACCCCCTCTTACTCTCATCCTTTTGTTTTAAGAATGTTTAAGTGGCGCCGTTAGGCTGCCGAATTTTCAAGGGATTCGTTCACCTTTCTCATTTTTCAAAGTTCTACTTTCATGTCAAGTCATTCAAGTTCATTTTTATTATGTTGGGGTATGATCTCTATATTTATCATACTGATCTTTTATGATCTTATGATGAGAGACCCCATTTGATCTCTATAATTCAGTATTTTGAAATTTTAAGTGGCGTTGTTAGGCTGCCGAATTTTTAAGTGGTTCTTTCACCCTTCTCATTTTTCAAAGTTCGAATTCCATGTCAAGTCTTGAAAGTTCCTTTTTATTATGTTGGCGTATGATCTCTCTATCTATCATACTGATCTTTTATGTTCATATGATGAGAGACCGTATTTGATCTCATCAATTCATTTTTGGTTGAAATTTATGTGAGGCCGTTAGGCTGCCGAATTTTTAAGTGGTTCCTTCACCCTTCTCGTTTTCTGGTTTTCATTTCATTTCATGTCTTTCAAGTTACTTTTTATAATGTTGGGTGTGATAATTATATCTATCATACTGATCTTTTATGTTCATATGATGAGAGACCCTATTTGATCTCATCAATTCATTTTTGGTTGAAGTTTATGTGACGTCGTTTGGCTGCCGAATTTATAAGGGATTCTTTCACCTTTCTCATTTTTCAAAGTTCTACTTTCATGTCAAGTCTTTAAAGTTACTTTTCATTATGTTGGGGTATTATTTAATTATCTATCATACTGAAATTTTATTTTCACATGATGATATACCCTATTTGATTTCGTCAATTCAATTTTGTTGAAGTTTATGTGACGTAGTTAGGCTGCCGAATTTTCATAAGAGAAATCTTATTTTTGTCTTCCGTTCATTTTATTCATTTCATATTGTATATATTTCAAATTTCATTACCATGTTCTCAATTTCTTTATATTCATTCCCCATAATGTTTTATGGGTCATTTATGAATGTTTGACCCAAGTCCCCTCTCTTTTCAATGTTTTCTAAAACCCTGAAACATAGCCGTTATGCTGCAGAATTTTCGTCTCAAAATGCCTCTCTCTTTTGACAAATTTTTTTTAATGTTATAAAGTTAATACTCAAAGCTCATCTTTATATAGGGGAATTCATATATATACCAAAATGTTCTATTTTAAAATATGGGATTTACATACATGAATCCCTCTCTCCCCTTTCGTGGGTTTAAAGTGACGTAAAGATCATTTCTTTAAAGCAGTTTTTAAAATGTTATGATTGTGAAATGAAACCCATTTATTTTATGCTATATGGGTTATTTATGAAATTTTTGATGATGATATATGTGTCTCACAAGATAATAAAGACAAATTTAAGGGTGCGCCCTGATAGCGCTCCATTGGATTGGGTAATGATGTAACCACTAGAGATTACAATTTTCACTATATCTTGGTGAATAACCTTGATAATTTTCAAATGACACCTTGGGGATGGACCTTCATGATATGTTCATTATTGTCTATATTAAATGTTGTAGCCACATATTCAATTTATGAAAAATATTATTTTTATTATGATATGCCTCATGATTTCATTATCATTCCTTAAAGTTCTTTTCATGACTTTATTGATGTATCTCAAGTTCATATGTAAAATGTTTCGCTTGTTTCCCTTACTGGGCCTTCTGCTCACCCTTTCTTTTGATGTATGTCCCCAGGTTATGAGATGCAGTAATGAAAATAGGATGAACTTAAGGAGAAGCCTTTAAAGTGTTTAAGAAGAATGTTTTATGTTGTTTTCATGTATTATGTTCCTGGTTTCCAAGACACTAAACCTTAAAGATACTCTGTTTTGTGTAATGTAATGAAAGTTTATGTTATAAAAATGCGAGATCCTATAACCAGCCTCCAAGATGTCATGTCCCACGAAGTGAACCTATCGAGTCCAAAACTGGCACTTCGAGAGCTTCCATAAAGCTGGTGCTCTCGGAGTTTGTCCAGTACTACCTACAAATGGTACGAATGATCCTCCTCAGTAGTCGAGTATATCAGTATGTCATCGATGAAGACATCGAAAAAGAAATCTATGTATGGCTGGAAGATCCTGTTCATATGACACATAAACACTGCTGGAGCATTGTTTACGTCGAAGTGCATTACCAATAACTCGTAGTTTCCGTAATGACATCTGAAGGTTATCTTCTTTACATCCTTGTCCCAAACTCTAAGCTGCTGATAGCCTGATCTGAGTTCTATCATCAAGAACCATTGTGCTCACTTGAGCTGATCAAAGAGGTCGTCAATCCTCAAGAGTGGGAAAATGTTCTTCACAGTCACCTGGTTTAGGCGACAGTTGTTGACACAAAGCATCATGCTCCAATCTGCCTTTATAGAGAATAGAATCGGGGTTGCCCAAGGAGAAACAATGGGCCAGATGAATCCCTTTCCTTGCAAGTCCTCTAGCTATACTCGCAGCTCACGAAGCTCAGCAGGAGCCATCCGATATACTTGAGTATATATTATTGTCGTCCCGGGGTACAAGTCAATATAGATGTCCACCTCTCTGTGAGGAGGAAGTCTTGTAACATCATCAAGGAAAACATTTGTGTACTAGTCTACCACTACAGGATAAGTTGGACTCTCCAAATCTACTGCCCCGAGGGTAAGGCATGCCAAATGGGGAGTGATCAATTATACCCTCCTCCGAGTAAGTCTGTCATATGTTGTAAAGGTTACCTTTTCACTGGTGAAGGTGAACCTGCTCCCATCCATGTGGACACACCAAAATTTTCCCCTTATAAAGTCAATGATAGCATGTATTGTAGATAACCAGTCCATACCCAAGATTACATTGTAAGGCCTCGACTCCTCTATGAGGATATCACAGTCGAATATCTCCCCTCCTAGAGTATTCTTACACTGCCGGAACCAGTGCGTAATTGTCATTTCTATTCCTGTTGGAGTCTCTAGCCGTATGGTTCGTGCCACCTGCTTCATCGGATTCTCTGTGCTCTGAACTAGGGTAGTAGCGATGAAAGAGTACCTGGCACATGTGTCTATAAGAACTGCAACTAGGGTGGAGTAGACACAGATCGTACATCGAATCATCTCTTGAGTGCCGTGATTGTAGGCCTCAGCTCCTTAAAGCTATGATCTGTCCTATCCACCTGCTTCTTGTGGTTGGGGTGGACCTCCAAGTGGTGGTGGCGGCAACACCTCATAATGTCGTCCACCAACAGCTACTCGGCCAGCTCCTCTACCACATCCACCTCCGCCCTGAAGAATGCCTCGATCAAACCTCTGCCTCTTCCTGGGACGTCCCTCAACTAACTTTTCATCATCTGTATGGCAGGTAGGATAGTCACAGGCCACGTGACCATGCCTGTCGTAGGAGTAACATTGTCCGCTCCTGTTATGCCTCACTTTTTCTCCACTCTGGGTGGCCCGTACAACCGATATTGAGTCATGCGGTCAACCTCCTGTAGGTCTGGTCCTATTGGACCTTTACATCTTCTATCTACTATCAGATTCTGAAGACTCCACTACATGTGAGCAAGTGGCGGGTCTCGCTGCTGGAGACTACTCAGCAAGGAAACTCTCTTCTAGGAGGGCTCACTCTAACACCCCTATCTACGATGAGATGCTGTGAGAGATAAAATAAGCTCTTATCTCTCACCTAAGACCCTTATCAATGGTCTGGCCCCGGAAGAACAGGCCCCATACCATATAAGTGGAGAAGTATGAGAGGTCGGTGAACCTCACTGAGTATTGGGCCACCGTCATGCTACCCTACTGTAGATGCAGTAGCTCTTGTATCTGCACCATTCGAAGGGTGGCTTGAACAAACATCACCTAGAATAGGCTCTCGATGTCTACCAATAGAAGTGATGCCTCATCATGCATCTGGAGAATCCGGCTACACCGTCTTCCTGCTACTGCCTAAAGGAGGCTGGTAGCAAGGATCACCGTATATTCTACTGGAATCCCTACTAGCATGAAGACTCTCACCATTGCCTCCAGCCATCCTCATCTGCCTATGGGTCCGTCTATCCCCGGATCCTGGGTGGCATTTGGCACTAGAACTCAGGCAACGTGCTCAAGCAGCGTGCATTGTCTGCTACTAGGGCCAGTGGTACCGGTGGCCCAATGAGAATTAGTATCGCTGGTGCCTCCGATGGTGCCTCAACTGAATGAGATCCCTGTACTGAGGCCTCGTTTCTTAGCATTCTGTTAGTCCATACAACTCCCTAGGCCCTATCTGGTCGTCCATGGGGAGGCATCCTGAATGAAAGTAGATGAGACACGTTCAAAAGACTATACCTGGTGAGTTGTCCTTGTTTGAGCTGACATAAACAATATTTTGAAAACATGCACGCAATTAGTGTTTCTTGCACTAAGTCAGAAATCAGATGTCAGGGTCCTGGTGTATGGAAACCTCATCCACCCACACCAACACAAGACTCGTTTAACAGAAAACAAAACATAGTACCCGTAACACTATTTCTTCATAGAAAATAAATATCAGAGTCCTATGTTTTGCGGTAGAATAGACAACCACTAATACCAATTTGTCACGACCCATCCCCCGGGGCCCGTATCGTGACTACCCCAAGCCTGCCTTCCATAGGACAGGGGCTGGTGACTAGCACCAAAGGCGTAAATCTCTAAAAATGGGAAGGCTTTGAATTTATAAATCATAATCACACACAACTAGAGTAAAAGAGGAAGAAAAAACATAGTAAAATATGTATAACAAGTGTACTGGAAGTAAAGGGGGCCAGAATACAATCCCAACTATAATGTAAAAATACATCTGAAAGAAAGTACAACTAAACTGGGAGAAACAACTAAAAGGTGAAAGAAGCTCCTCGATCGTCTTCCGGGGTTCCTACCTAAATGGTTCGTATAGATGGCCTCCTCATCACTCCTCATCCGTTAGACTCCACCATGTACCAATATTTCGTATGTTCATCCTCTAGGTATCGACCAGTCCTGGCACTCTCGGCCTCTGTCAGCGTTTTCAATCATCTGCATCCAACACATTGAGGTGTAGAAATATCCCATGCTGGGGTGAGTATAACGATACTCAGTAGGGACCCTAATAACCTCAAGGTCTCACAAATTCAAACAAGGATAAAACACAAATCATGAATTAAACTGATAACCATTACTTAAGAATATGACCATACATATACCTATTTATCAAGTAACCCTTCTCAATCATGAGGAAAACACAAAAGTCATTGACTAAGACCAAACCAAGATTTTCATTACTGTAACCACTGATACAAGAGAAATCCTCCTCTATTGAATATAGTGGCCCTATCGTAACTCCGAGGAGCTACTCAATAACCTTATACTATTGAGGTACTCTTCTTTTTTAGTACCACAGGTCTGTTTCCAAATCGGGAGCTCCATCTACTAAGGGTCTGCTGCCAAACCAGACACTCCCCCTAATAGCTATCAGAGGTACTGCTACTGTCGAGTACTGTGGGTCTGCTGCCAAACTAGGTGCTTTGTCTGTCGTGGGTCTCCCGCCAAACTGGGAACTCCTTCAACTGGGATAATCGAATCACACTGATTCTAATCAGTCAAGCAGTCATCAGTTCGATAGCCACTAGGTCTCCGCACTACGTCTTCTAGTCTCCTGGAGGATCTGCTCCACGAGTTACTAGTCGATACTCCATGTGTCATGAATTTTTAACTGGAGGTATATCAAAGGGATTCCATGTCATATGAATATCAATGCAACAAACGGCGCGTCAATCAGATGCCCGTTCTTTGAGTTATTATCAGTTTAGTCTGGAGGGTCCAGAATGATTCCTGTACGAACCAACCTGAACGTGACTCAATTATACCCTAGACTCCAGTGGGGTATACTAAAATGGACGGCTATGCTCCATGAAAACTGGTGTTGTTGACGGTTCGTCAGATGGACGTCCAGTGCCAATGATATGGTCCATGAAGGTAAAGGGTCCGTAATGGGCCCAGGTCTAGTCCGACCCGGTCCAACAGACTCTGCCTAACACAGTTTGGGCCGACACAATTTGGGTCAACCCAGTTAGTCTTACTCGGTCTATCTCTGCCCATTGGGGGGGGGGCATCCCGCTTGGTTTTGACCCGGTCCGTTGGGCCCGACCCAATAGACAGCGAGCGTGGTTCAGCCCGATAGTCGCCATGTAGAAGGCTCGGTAACTCGGCCCGGAAGCCCAGGCCGGTTTGGCCAGCGAAATCAAAGGGGATGTCGTGGGTCGGTTTTGGAGGCTGGTGGCCAGGAAGCCAGCAGGCAGGCCGTGCGGGGCTTAGACAAATAGGCTGGGATTCAGAAGGCTCCAATCACATCAAGTAGGTCGCGGTAGAAGCTGGGTAGGTGGAAAGTGAGCCGACAAGGGGCATGAGGTGCCGGGTAGCGCATTGGCAGGGAAGTAGGGCACCGGGTAGTGCTCTGGAAGGGGAGTGGGGCACCAGAACGTGCCAGTAGGGGTACGGGGCCCTGGGTGCACGCCGGTTGGGGCACGGGGTGCCCTAAGAAAACCGTCAGGGGCGCAGGGGATCCTGGTGCACGAATGCTGGGGCACGGGCTCAGGGATCACGCCAGTAGGGGTGACGGGAACCGGGAGCGCGCCAACAAGGTTGCGGGCTGCCAGGTACATACCGACAGAAGCCCGGGACACCGGGTGTGCTGCAGCAGGGGCACGGGGTGCCGGGAGTACGCCGGTAGAGGCGCTGGGCACTGGGTGCATGTTGAGAGGGGCCCGGGCCGCCGGGAGCACCCTAGTAGGGGAACGGGGAACCGGGTGCACGCTTGAAGTGGAACGGGGCACAGGGTGCGTTCCGGAAAGGGCGCGGGGCACCGGGAGCAGACTGGAAGGATTGCTGGGGTGTGGGTTGTGCACCGGGGCAACGCGAGGCCGGCGCAGTTCACGGAGGTCGCGGGAAGCACAACCTTTGTTCACCACCTTCTTTGTTGTTTCCACCTGTACCGCCTTTGAAATCATCGCTTTTTCTCCATGCCATAGGGCATCACATGAATATATAACGACAGAGGATGTTGGTCTATGTTAGGTAGGCCCACATCCTCCTCACTTAAAGGGTAAGAAAAAGGCTCAACGAGAGAAGAAGTTGAGAAAAACATGCCCAAAACAAACCATTTTTAAAAGATAAAGGGGATTAAGAAAAAGTATAACAACTTCAAGAAATAAAAGACCCTACCTTTGATTCACCAGTAGATGTTCGTTGACGTCGCAGAAAGTTGGTCGTCGTTTCGAGGTAGACGATCACATCCCATGTCGATGAAGCTCGAGGAAGTAGGTAGGAGGATAAGAGTGTCACAGACATTCATTGAATTCTTCGTGTTCTTCATTGGAAGTCTTCTCCCAAGCTTCTCTAAAAATCTCCCAACAAAGAGAATTATGCCAACGGAATAAAAAGAGTTGCTTATTGTTTTTATGTTGGCACGAAATTCAAATTAGTGAATAAAAACCCGGCTCCAGCAATTTAATTCTTGTGCAATGGCACATTAATTGGTGAGGAAGTCAAGAGGCAATAACTCATTAATGAGTGTGAGTTGGGAGGTATTATGCTCCTCTATTTAGAGGGGTCGTTTGGTCCCCACCACTACTATTTAATAGAGGGGTTATCCTCAGTTGGTCCCCGCCATAATTATCCTCCCAAAGGTGGTTATGCGCAGGTGGGCACCACTAATATAACCTCTCATGAGAGATAATGGTGTGGTGTCCCCAACCTCCAACCACTACATGGTGGTTTTAACCTCCACCAATAAGAATAATGTTTACAATTTATTTTATTCAAAAAAAAGAACCTTACAAAAACCATCTTCCACTCACATCAGCACACAACTGTAGTCAATGTCTTACTAAGAAATCATCGACACTGCAAGTTCCATGGTGCCCTCAGAATTCGATACCGGTCACTGGTTCAAAAGTAATAAAATATTGCATGTATGTTTTCCGAAGGTACCTGAAAAAAACATCAAAAATTGAATTCGGCCACACTGTGCCTTGGATTCCGGTGCCGTCAAAAAATAGAATACTCGTAAAATTCTAATGTATTAAAACAAAATTCCATGTGAATTCTGGGTCTTTACACAAATCACCCTCTGTTAAGAAATATGGTCCTTTTTATGCCATTTGTATAAGATTATGAAATTTATTATATTTTATTTAATGAATATATTTAAATTTTACTAACTATATTGATTTTAATATGAGATTATATTTGTGATATGGTAAACTATAAAAAGTATTTAGAAATATAATAAATTTATCTAAATCATGATATTTTATTTAAAATATTTAGACAACATTAATTGAAATAAATGGGGGAACAATGATGATGCAGTAAATCTTTAATTAATTTAGATATCAAAAAAACGATATTGAAAATAAAAATATATAATATGACTTAATTAATGACATCTAAAAATTTTATAGATAACACATAATTATTATTGACATATTGGATGTTTTGGTTAAATTTTATAAAGTTCTGTTCATATTTTTAAAAATTCGAATATTGAATAGTATTAAAATTGACAAAAATAATATGTTAAAATAAATAATATTTTATCAAATGATATAAAATCCATTAAAAGTAGATATTAATCCAAATAATAAGTATATTGTTACATATCTCATTCATTATACACTTGGAATTATGTTTTCATTTGATAGTAATTATATTTAACCTATAGTGTAAAAATACCAGAAGACACGGTAAGAGTAAAATTATTCACTATGTGTTCAAAGAAAAATACAAGGTTAATTTTATAAAATAAATATGTATAAGATTTATTTATTTATGTAATTTAAACCCATACTCATCATAGCATCTAAAAACAATTTTTATCTATTTTAATTTGAATGTACATTTATAATGATTTAATATATTAATAGTTTCCTAAGGTTCACCTCCCCTCTCTTATAAAAGGGAACATCACCTTCCCATTTATTTACACATATAAATACATTTTGGTTGTCCAAACACTACCATTTCATTTCCTAACTTCCCTTAGTAAATCGTAGAGTCCATATATTGGGGAAAAACCATCCTATGGAGTTCTTTTGTGAACACCGTAAAGAGATTCTCAAAGAAGAGGTAATCGTTTTATTAACTCTTTAAAAGTTCCATTCTTCTTCTAGTCACACGTACAATGTTTTTCAAATACTAAATTAATAAATCTAGAATATAATATAATATATGATTTTTTATGATTATGAGACAATCATATTACTTATTTATATATCCTATGAAAAATAATACCACTATGCGTGTGTACGTATGATATACCGTCGCAATGTTGTGGTGTAAACGGTTTTTCATATATACATTACATTGATAGTTATAAAAATGTATATAAAGGATTTAAAAATATAAATAAGAATTAATTAATTTTGTACAATCAATATTCCATGAAATTACATACAATTTATCGATTTATGAAAATGATATTGTCGCTCGTGCGTACGTACAACTTACCGTCTCCATGATGCAATAATATACATCCTCCATGATAACCATTTCAGAATGATTATAAAAATACATATTATGAATATGTATGAAATATATGATATAATAATTCTATTGTAATAATATATATACATATATAATTTACTTCCATCCATTTAATACAATACAAAACAGACACACAATTCATGCTTACGTACGACCTACCATTTACTTGAACAATGTATTCCATTTTATATATCTATCTATTATATTTATTTATATTAAAAAAATATGTTATTATTTTCATGTTTAAATTATGTAAGTATGTAAATCATTATCTAAGTAATATGATCATGAATAATAGGTGATAATACTTATGATAAACAAAGAAATTATTATCTGGAATGTATCTTTAACATGTAAATTATTAATAAAGGCATAATATAAATTAATAAATTAATATTATATGATATAATAAATATTATTATTATTTTTATGAAGATAATAATATGTTTAAAAAATTATACATGTTTTTTGGACACATACGGAGCATATCAAACATATAGTATAGGAATTCCATCTCATATTTAATTTTCATGAGTTATAAGCCATGATAACCACCTAATTTAATATTTACATTAAGACATCGAGCTTATGATTTAAATATTTGATGTGGTAAGGGTTAATTTCACAATCTCATTATTATCCGAGCTTATCTATATCTGTGTTTCTAAAAATCTATTTCAAAATATTATCAACAATAGATCTGTTCCATTTTTACCCTACTCTGTAATTTTAAAAAACATTGTTGATCGTTAATTTTTTTCATTATACAAATGAGGTATATTAATACATTTTCAACAATTTAAGGAAACAATGTTTTTCAACTAATACGCCTCGAGAGTCTATTTACCATCGTTATGATGCCTTAAAATCATGAATATTTCATTACAATTATAAATGGTTATTTTCATAATAAATTTTTCATTTTATAAATGCATGATAATAAAAATGATATCAATTTAAAAAAGGGATAACTCTCTCAATAAGTTTTAATGATATTATAATATTATTTTCATCTATTTCAACATCCATTGAGGGATTTTATTCATAATTGAGGTTGATTTATTATGATGTAATTTTATATTTGGTATTTAAGGTATTGTGATATATTTTACTATTAATCTGCTATTTTTGAATAATTCCTAGTTTATGTTAATGTTATAAATTTTTTAATGATTGTATTATACAAATGTTTTTATTATTTTTTACCTCTTTCAAAAGAGAAATGAATTGGATTTAGTTTTCAATAGGTTGGGCCCACTATTTCCCCTCGATGCATTGATTGGTATCATAATAAAAACTATATATAGACCTGGCTATGTCCTTTTTCATTTATTTTCAAATATTGATTTGGCTGAGGCCTTAATTATTTACTTATTGATGTTTTGGATGAGGCCATGATGGTTTGTCTCAAATTCAACACATTTTTAATTCCTCCATTATGTGATTAGTTATTATTGTTACATATGATAATTTGACTTATAGAATCACTATGTGAATGATTAAATGTAGTTATTTAATTTATTATTTCTCTATTATACTCTAGTTTATGTTAAATATTCCGGTGTTTTAGTTTTATAGTTGCCTTGGTATTTTTGGTTAATTTATGCCAGATTTTACTGTATTGTTTAACTTTATAAAACAGTTGTGCTCCCCCTTTATTATTTTTAATTTTTCAAGGCTTCCATGAATGTTAATAGGATTTATATATAGGGTTAATCTAGGATAATAATGGGGTTTTCAATGGATTATCAAGTTTATATTTATTTTTTGAATTATAACCAAATGATAATGCATGTAATTTATTATCAAAGAATTCAAACTGATCGGTCCATTAGAAAATGATTCTTTGTAATCATGATAATATATAATTATAATGCACTGGATCTGGGAATCTTGGGTTAGGTTCTTATAGTTGATATTAGATGATTTTGAACACTAACCATAAAAAATAGATTTAGAAAACATAGATTAGAAACATAACCCTATGAATGACTTAAAGGATAATTCTAAGTATTTGATATCATCCATTAGATTTGGTAATGGATAAAAAAGGTAAATCCTATAGTCTTATGGATTGAGAAGATGATGGAATCAGTTTGAGATCATATAGATTCATCTTTATGAGAATATCACTATGATTTGTGTTTCTCATTTTATACTTTGAGTTTTGGTCAGTGGTTAGAATTGGAATTATTATACATGAAATGGTTATAATTTTGATGATAAATTGATTAAAAAAGAAAAATGAAATAAATGAGTTATAAATGAATATTATTTTAAAGCATTATTAATGGTTTAAGAGTGAGGCGGAATTTTTTTCAATTCAAAAATTATTTGATCATTGCTCATTCTGTTGTATGAATCAAGAGATATGTGAGGATTTTACTACAATACTACATCATAAAGGATTTGGATGTATGAATGATTTTATTATATTTTTTAAGGTGAGAAAATTATATGATAAGAAGAGGAATATTTGTTTTGGATAATATAATATATTTTGAAAAAGTAGAGACCTTTTTTGTGTAGTGATTTTGGGGGGAAGTATTTTGGGTGATTATTATGGTTGGAATGGAATACATTGAACACTACATAGTATTATTTATGTTTAAAACATTAATTAGGGATATTTTGTTTTATGAAAATATTGTTTTATGAAAAGGATATCCTATAGTTCAGGAAACAACCGGTCACATCTGGAAAAGCCGCAAGACTTGATCCCTCAACTGAAGGGCGACAAGGGTGCATCACCTAACACAGTACTACGTGATGTTATGGTTTGTATAAAATAGTTTCATTATTAATGTGGTATGATATATGAAATATAATTTCATTTTTCAAACCCTATATGATTAATATAATTAGAATATTTTTTAGTTTTTTTTATATTTTGGGGTGAAATATGAGTTTATGTTACAAAGTTGTTAAAGTATTGAACTCTAAATGGCTTGTATGTATGATTACATTTGTTAGTAATATGTTAGTTGAATTATTTCTTAAAAATAATTGAAAGGATTTTAAAATAAAAAATTATTTCTTACTACTTTCTTTTTTAGTTAATCAAATAAACCCTTACATCATTGCAGATTTATAGCTTTGTGGTACTTCAATTCATCCTAATCAGGTTCTCTATCACATGGCATCAAGAAAAAGATAATTAAATTATCATTCATGTCCATGATTTTCAACAAGGGAGCCATGTGTGTTTTATCTCTAGTGACCGTCGTACTTCCACTTCATTAATTTAAAATAATGGTCTCATTAATCAATTTTCTAATATGGTATTTAAATTACAATATTTTGAAAATACCAACACTTTTTTCACTTTTGATTTTAAATTGTAAGGATGTAATTTTTTAAAGGAGGGTAGAATGTAACACGTCAATATTTTAAGTTATGTTATCTTTAGTAGCTCTTGTTGCGCACAACACTGACTTAGCTTGCATTATATACAATATTGAGTTTCTCTAAACCAACACAATAGTATTATCATTATTTAAAAGATATATTTATAAAATATAAATTAAATTTCAATATATGAATAGTGATAATTGAAATGTAAATTTTATTTATAATGTTTTACATAAATATGATATATTTATAATGAAATATATATGTTTTGGTAAAATAGTAATAGGTTTAGAAATACAACTTTCATAAGGAAAATACCTTTTATTTCCTTTTGTGAACAATAATACAAATAATTTCAGAAACAATTAGCAATTCAATTTGGTAAAATATGAATTATTTTTTAATTCATAATATCAGAATAGTATAGTATCATGTTTTATTATTTTTCATAAAAATACAATTATTGATGAATTGTGAAAAACACTCCATTATTGTAAAAAAGGACATTTTAAATTATATAATTATTTTACATTAAATTTATTTCAAAGTCACAGTAGAGAAATAATACATATATTAACCCAATTTTGGTCATTGGAATCATTTTTTGAATAGAATTAGACATAAAAATTAATTTACATTTTTAACATCTTTTACCCACCTTCTAGCTACATTTTCATATTAGCTTTACACGTAGTTGTAAAACTTATGTGATTATAATTTTGAAAAAAATACATTCATGGTTATAATCAATATGAAAAAATGTGGTCTAATATGATCAATTTAATTTTTTTGAATAGTATCTATTTAATTTTATTTACCACAGTTAAAGGTAAATAGTGTAATTAATGTTAAAAATAATATTATAAAAAAATAAAAATACCTGAACACTTTTCCTAATTCCATTGAATATATATATTATTACCCAAATCAACCTTAGGTCAGAATTATGATATTTTTTAATCAACCTGTGTAAGATTTGTACATTTATTATATTTTATTAAAAGAAGAGTTAAAATTTTCATATGAAAATATTAATAACTATTTTATTTTAATATGAGGTTATATAAGTTATATGTTCAACTTTAAATACTCTTAAAAAAATTATCCACATTATGATAATTTATTTATAATTTTAAGACATTATATTAATAAATTAAATGGTGACACAATGATGAGGTAGTAATTGTTTAATTAATTGAGATATCAAATAAATGAAATTACAAATATTAAAATAAATATAAATTTACTTAATTATTGACATAAAAAAATTTCTATTAATCATATACATGTTAGTGGTATATTTTATGTATTGTATAGAATTTATAATTTCATTTTTATATTTTTAATATTTCAAATCTTGAATAGAATTAAAATTGATATAAATGACAGTTTAAAATAAATAGTATTATATTAAATGATACAGTTTCTATAAAAACCTATGGTTTGACCAAATTACTTTTATAGTGTAACATATTTCATAAGTGATACACTTGGAATCCTTTTTTTATTTTACAATACTTATATTAACCATAGAGTATAAAACTACAAGAAGACATAATAAGAGTTTAACTATTTAACTCAAGGTTTAATACAAAATATAATGTAACTTTGATGACATAAACGTGTCAGAAATTCATGCGTTGAGGGGATTTTTACCCTACCTCATCATAGACCCAAACTCAATCACTTTGACTCAATATGAAACTGAAATTAAATTTATAATAAATTAATATTTTAAGAGTTTCCTAAGTTTCCCCTCCACTCTATAATAAAAGGGAACTTATCCTTATCCTTAATTCACACCTCTATAGCCATTTGGGTTGGCCAACTACTGTATGTTTACAACACTATCATCACTAAAAACATCCTAGTGGCCAAACAAGGTGTATATATCCATCCCATGGGGTCCTTTGGGAAAATCAAAATGAGACACTCGTAGAAGAGGTAATCATTGTAATATCTCATTCAAAGGTCTTTTCTTCATCTACTACCACATCCATTTTTTATTCCATTCTAAATTAATAAATCTAGAATCTATTATATTCTGAGATTTTTTTATGATTATGGGACAAAAATATTCCTCCTTTTACCCATCTTATGAAAAACAATATCACCATACATGTGTACATATGGCTTACCATATCCACACTCTGGTTTAAACTATTTTTCATTTACTCATTATTACGATGAGTATAATGATGAATATTAATAATTTATATAATAAATATAACATGATATTGTTTTTTAAAAATTTATATCCCATCCTTTTGCACACAATTTCGCTATTATTGAAATGATACCATTACTCATGCATTCATATAACATACCTTCTCCCCGACGCGATGCGATTCATTATCCACATTAACCATTTGAGATTGATTATAAAAATATAAATTATGAATAATTATGAAATATATTAAAAAATAATTCTATTGGAATAATATATAAATATATATAAATACATATATACTATTTAATTTTTTCCATTCAATACGACAAAAAGCAGACATATCATTCATGCGTATGTACGGTTTAACATCCCCAGAAATGATGTATTCCATTTTATATAACTATATAATAAATATATTCATATTCACAATATTGATTGTATATAGATGTTTTTTACATTATGTATCTACTTGAATATTGATCTAAGTAAAATTATGAAGAATAATAAGTAAAAACATGTAGGATAAACAAAGTGATTATTATCCAAAATGTTTCTTTAACATTAAAATTATTAATAAAAAATTATTATAAAGTTATAAATGAATCTTATATGATGTAATTAAGATTTTTATTTTTTAGATAGAATATAAAAATGAATTTAAAATAATTATATTGGAGTTTCAGATATGTACAAGGAGTATCAGACTTATCAAAATAGAATTCCATCTCACTTTTAATATTCATGAGATATGAAATGTTCCCCACCTATTTTAGGTGTGAGGCATATGTGATTCCCTACTTATATTAAATATCATGAAATCATTTATCATTATTTTTTTGAATAATCACTTGATGAAACCAGGGTTATGATTTTAATATTCCATGTGGTAATGGTTAATTTCACTGTCTCAATATTATTCGAGGTTTTTTATATATAAATATCTACTAGTATATTACTATCATCCTTTCCAAGGTTTTATAAAATTTATTTCAAAAGGGATATATCATTCAATTATATTTAGTGATATTATTATTATATTTTCATATATCCATATATAATTTATAGGATTTTATACTTAATTGACTATGACTTATTGGGATAGAATCATCTATATATTATTAAATTTTTTAAGATATATTGGATTGATAATGTTGTATTTTGATACCAATCACGGTTTAGTGTATCGTTTTAAAATTTTGTACTGTACATTACGAATGTTTTTGTTATGTTTTACCACATTCATAAGAGACATTAATTACAGATACTATGTGATGGGTGGGCCCCACTATACCCCCTCGACTCATCGGTAGGTATCACGAGACAATCTAGATATGGACTTGGCCGAGGCCTCAATTGTGTTTTTCAGCAGTCTGACATTATGTATTCCATCATTATGAGATTTTTTATTTATATTAAATATGATTATTAAACTACTATTATATCCATTTGATTGTTTATATGGAGTTATTTTACTTATTCTTTCCATATTCTGTTCAAATTTATGTTTATAAGGATTGTGTTTCAGTTTAATTGGTTTTTTAATATTATGTATTTTTATAAAATCTTGTAATAGATTAGAAAACATAGCCATATGAATGAAATTGGTGATAAGTATAATTATATAAAATTACCCTTTAGATTAGGTTATGGTTAACCAAGGTTAATCTTATTGACTTATAGATTTATAAAAATATGGCATCATTTAGATATCATATAGATTATTCTTCATGAGAATATCAGTATGATTTATTTTCCACACTCTTTTGCATTGAGTTTTGGTCAATGTATAGAATGATTAAGGTTATATATGAAATAGTTAATCAATTGATGATAAAGAGATTACAGAATCGAAATTAAATGAATCAGTAATTAAGTATAATGCTTTTGAAGTGTATTTAATGGTTTAATATTAAATTGGAATGAATAAGTTGGTTTTTATATTTATTCAATAATTATTTCATCATTTGTGTTTCATATATAAGGATTATGTTATATGTAAGGATTTTTTTTAGTCCTTCTTAATCAAGTATTTATGAGTATTAATGATTTAATTATAGTTTTTATGGTGATACTGTTTTAAAAATATAAGAGAAAAATTACTTATTTTGGAAAATCAATTTTATTTTGGAAATATGGAGACCTTTTTGGATAGTGAATTTAGAAGGATGTATTTTGGTCGAGTCTTAAAGTTGGGTTTTGATTATGTTGAACATTTGATAGTATAGTTTAAGGTTAAAACATTTCTTAAGGTTATTTTTTGAATTTTATAATAATATAGAATTTAAAAAAGAACAACCCGTGTTTTAGGCAATAAAATGTCGCATCTATCATGGCTGTGAGACATGAACCCACAACCAAAGGGAAACAAGGGTGCATCACCTACAACAATCCTACGTGATGTCCAGGTTTGTATAACACAGTTTATTAATTTATATTGTATGATAGATTAAGTATAAGTTAATTTTGTAATCCTATATGTAACAACCCATGCTTCCACGGTACAATTCTCTTTGAATAATACAGTAGCGTGTGTTGTACGCAACTTCGAGATTCTAACACACTTCGACCAATCAAAGTAGCCGTTATGAATAGTAATACCCACTTTTTGAAATTTTATAAATGTTATCTCTCAAAATGTACTTCATTTTTTGGATTCTGAATATTGAAATTATCCAAGGGTGAAATTTTTCTATTTCTCAGATAACTTTCATATTTTGATGAATTGTGAAAATTAGTAAATTTTTTTTAAAAAATATTATTTAATCGAAATAAATAATATTGATATATTATGAATTTGAGTGGTTTTAAAGTATATTTATAATATATTTTTACCATTTATTACAATTTTCATCATTGGAAAAGATTTCACATTTAAACTGGACATACACAAGTGTCAATATTTTGATAGATATTGTCTCTTAAAAACACGCTTTTTGTTTTGACAGCGGGAATTATTTTTAAATTAATTTCTGAAACTTCTGTGTTTTGAATTTGGAAAAATGGACTCCATATTTTGAATCAGTATGTCCAAATTTTCTAAATAGGTAAATCATATTTTTAGACATTTTGAATAATTACTGCGGTAAATATTTTATTAACCATGGTTAAAGGGTAAATACGACAAATAAGTGTAAAAAATAATAATATAATAATATTAATTTACCCTAAAACATGTCCTGAACTTATTTGGTGATACATGTCCGACCATGGACCACTTTGGGTCGATTTTGGGACCCCATGGATCCACTTGTAAATGATAATGACGCTTTATATTAATTAAGTTAAAATTAATACAAAAATGACATAAGCATATATATTTTAGAAACAATTTTTTACATAGGGTTATATATGTTGGATTTTAGACTATAAATATTCATTATAAATATATAAAGATTTCCTACATAATTTTATTTTATTTATAATTTTTAGACATATAATAAATAAATTTATTTATGACACAATAATGGTGAATTATTTTCCTTATTAATAAAAGAATCAAATAATTGATATTATAAATATCAAAATAAATGTAATTTGAAACTTTTTAGGAATTACACTAATTTTATAGGTTAATATGACATATTAATACTGGTTATATGAATTTGGTTCTAAGTAATAATGCTTTTTTAAATTTATCAAAAACAAAATACCCAATAGTGTCAAAATTGACAAAAAAGACTTTTTAAAACAAATCTTCTATTATTAATTGATATTCAATTCCTTAAAATCATAGGATCAGCCAAGAGACTTATATCATGATAGGTGTAACATTAATGGATCACTTGGGGGTCTCATGGATGTATATAGTATGTTTTTTAACAATATAATATAAAAATACAAGTGACATGGTAAATGTCAAACTAATTAACTAAGAGTTAAAACTAAAAGATAAGGTTAATATAAGGACCCAAACATGTCTAAAACCTATTCGTTGTATGGTTTTAGACTTATACCCACATTAATATTTATATAATCTACTTCAGAGCCATTATAAACCGAATATTTATTTATTATAAAATAATATTTCTAGTTTTTCCTATGGTTCCCCTCGCCCCTGTTATAAAAGAACACTCCCCCTTCTCTCTAATTCACACATTCAAAGCCTTTTGGATCGGCCAAACCCTTCACAAATACTCTATAAACATCCCTCAATTCAACCTAGAGTCCTTAGTATTATCAAAAATCCAACCTATGGAGACCTTTTGATAAAATCAAAATGAAGAACCCGAAGAAGAGATAATGTTTTCACCACCCTTTATCAAGTACATTTCTTCTTCAACTTCTTCATTATTTGTAATTTATTTTCTAAAATAATAACTCCAGTATCTTATATATACTGTGAAGTTATTATAAATATTATACAACCATATTCAGTATTCTATCCATCCTTTGACTGACATGTCACCACACGTTTGTACGTACGACTTACCGTCTCCACGTCATGGTGTAATTGTTATTAAAAATATTATTATTTGGATGGGTATAATAATGATGCTTAACTAATGTAAATAATAAATATAAAATTATAATGATTCTTTTTATATGATATACCATCCAATTATATATTATTTTAATATCAAAATAATGATATTGTGGCTTGTGCGTACGTACGGATTGCCGTCTCCACAAACGCGATGAGATTCATTCCCCAGCATATCCATTCAAGAATAAATTTCATTTGATGAATAAAAATGGATTTTAGAGACATGATATCTTTCTGGATATAAATAAGATACATCCCATCCATAACAAATACGGATCACATAACAAATAATATAAAGGAAAACAAATCTGTTGATACCTGTAACGATGATAATACAAAGATATTATTAACAAATCAATGTTAAAAGATCATATATGATATAATATTAATATAAATGATTTTTTTTATAATTAAATAACAATTATTTCACCATTATACAGGATTTTAACTTATCTTCTACTAAGGAAAAAGTACAAAGTAAGGGGTTTCGTATCTCACTTTTAATTCTGTGAGATTTCCATTATTCACCACTTATTTATTGCATGTGGTGTGTGTATTGCCCATGTTTGTATTCGTTTTGTAATATACTTTAATTCAATTCTATTTACATCATCATTGTATGATCCTTCTCTCATGGTTGTATGTTTCGTATGTTACCAAATCAATAATGGAATTTGGAATTTTAATTTCTACTCATTCGGCTTTACGCATACTTCATTGATTATTTTACTCCAAGATTATGTGTGGAATAACTATTCATATGATTATGTCATAATTTACACCCCTCTGTATGTGGATATACTTTTGATACTCATAATCATTCCATTGATAAATTTTCAAGTCATCGGTATGAACATGATAAGAGTAATTTTTACTCTATCTCGATTTGTTGAGTTAAACATCCAATTCATTGGTGTTGTTTTTACACGAATATGTGTGAATGTCCTTTGATTTTTTTACCCTGAATATCCAATAATATTGAGTTTATTTATATTTTTCACACCAAATTTTGTTGTTTATTTATCCTTAACCTAAGGATACAGCCTTTATGAGAGATTTCATCTCAATTTACATTCCATTGATACTCCTCTGTTTTTATACAACAAATCACTTTTATATGGTGTATATAATGTACATTGACATAATATATCATGAATCCCTTTATTCTCATGATATTAAAAAAATTATTACCACAATTATTTGCATTCTTGTGTCTCTCTTTTGGATAGAAACTCTAACTAAAATATCAATTTTAAATGTTTTAATGATTTATTCTTCTAAATCATTCTCATTAATATCCATGTTTTAAAAATGGTTTTAAGGATTTTTTTATATGGGCATTAAAGTTTTAAAAATAAAATACATTTTTAATGTTTCTAAGTGGTATGGGACACTTTGATTCAGAAATCTTTTTTTAAATGGCTTCCTAACAATTAGTGTGACTTTTACATGTTTTCATGAAAAAGGGGGATATTTCTCTCAATAGTTCGATGATTATTTTTAATCTATTTCATTATCCTTAATTATTCTCGATTGAGGTTAATATGATACAATACAATCTTCCATATTGTATCGACTGAGTTATTTTTGACTTTGGATGTGCTTTTTTATACCATTCACTGTATGTGGTAAAAAGTATTGACATTTCGTATGCTAGTTTTAATAGGAATGTTTATGTTATTTTTCAAACTTTTCATATGTGGAATGCATTGGACTTAGTAAGTGACTGGTGTAGCCCTCTATAGCTCCTCGATGCACCAGTAGGTCTCATTAGACAAACTAGTGTCTTGGCACGAGGCCTTGACAAAAATATTATTTGTAATCTTGGCACGAGGCCTTGGATACATGGTTATGATTGTCTGTCATTATGCATTCCATCATCATGGAATTAGTTATTGATATTTCATGTGATTATTCGACTAGTTGACAATCCATGTGAATAAGTAAATGGCATTATTTCATTTTATCTTTGCCATATTATGCTGATGTTCAAGTTTAAAAGGCCTTTGTTTTAGTTATACATTGCCTTAAGTGTTTATGATTGTCTATGAAAGCTTCTCTTATATTGTTATCCCTACTGATCATCTGAGCTCACCCCTTTCAAGGTTTTATTTTTCCCAGGACTGTGAAGATGTAATTTATGAATGACCTATAGGGATAGTATGGGGGGATATGAAGACAAGATGTTGTTGTAGTTTTTTTACCTTATGATATAACGTAAGACATATGAATATATCTATTGTTTCACAGACTACTAAACTAACCGGTCATTCAAGACTTGATCCTTTGTGATCATTCTAATGTTATGTAATAATGCACCGACTTTGGGTAACTGGGGTCGGGGTGTTACAGTTGGTATTAAAGGGAGTTTAGTACAAAACACGGAAACTAGATTTAGATAAACGTTGATTAGAGAACATAGCCCTAATATAAACTTTGAGGATTAGTATATAAGAACTTCCTAGAATTTTGGTATTGTACATATTTTGTGAGTTTTCCATGAAATACATCCCAGTCTGGATACGAGTAGGTAGAGGTGGCTGTGGCAAAGATGTACCTAGGGGTAAAACCTGAAAACAACACTTTGAGCTATACTAGAACAGGAACTGGTGCATGAAAACGGGCCTTGCTGCACTCTTGGTTACAAAAATCCTAGGGGATATGCTTAAGATAATTTACATTTTCTTTACAAACCAATTTGAAGTATTTTAATATAATATTAGAATAAATGACCTTGGTTAATCCTAATGTTTTTCAAATTGAGAATATAGTGTCATGATGTTATCTAAATGATTTTATGACTACTGTTACTCACACTATGCTTTCTAGTTTTAGTCGATGGCTAGTGTCCAAGGAATTCATAGTAACTTTGAGAATTATGTACAAGGTGGGAACGGTGGTGGAAATGAGCAACACAATGGAATGTTTATAGCCGTAAAAGATATCGTGTTCATTCCAAATCCATTTTCCAAAAATATGATCAACAACATATATATTAAACAACTCCCAGACTCAACAAAGAAGAGAAAGGTGATGAACGATAAGAGCTCCAGCAATGGTGACCATGGAGAAACGATTCCATAATTTCCATCATGCGGGAAATATGGGAGGAGACACCCAAGAAAATGTCTCAATGGGACAAAGAAATGCTTTACGTGCAGGAAGGAAGGACATAAAGTGAATAATTGCCGAAGAAAAATGAAGAGTACTATGGGAGAAGAAAAAAATGGTCCCAAGAATCTATTTACAGTCATTATCCATAAATGTAGGGGACCTGGCCATTACCCGAGTGAATGCCCTATTATATAGGATATTTTCATGGTCAAAGAAGAAGCTAAGTGGAAATATATGGTTGGAGAAATATTTAAAAAGTATTAGTTCTCCTTATTTATGGGATTACTTTTGAATAATTTTCTCTTGTATTTGTAACCCTACAGTTTTCCATGTGAGAATGATATTTGAGGAAGAATTATATTTTCTCTTGTGGATATAGTTATAAATTACCATTTGGTTTTCTTTGATCGTTTGGTTTGAGGAAATTACATGTTATTTTAATTTGGGATGAAAATGCAAGGTATGAGATAACATTTTTGGTTAAATTATGTTATGAGTATTTTGAGGAATTTATCTCATTTTGGTAATGTTATATAATATAGTTGTTGAAAAAGGATAACACGTAGACCGCGTGATAACCCGTCGCGTCAGACAAAGTTGTGGGAATTGAACACACAACCAAAGTGCTATTGAGATTTATCACCTACCATTGGACTACGTGAAGTCCCTAGTTTGTGTGACTATTATTTTTTGTTAAATGATTTTATTGATCAATAATAAGTTGATTTGGGATCTTATGTTTTATCAAATTAATACCCTTAGTATATTAAAATGATTTGGTGATTAAGTGATAACTGTTATTTTGGAAGATGTTCGCTTTGTTGGGAACAATATATGCCCATGGAAAATAGAATTCTATGGGATTTCATTTTAAGAGTAATGGTGAATTTTTATCTATGTTTTTATTTTGGATTTATAGCTATTTGGGTTATTTATGAAAATTATTAACCTATAATAGAGAACATGTGATTAGGTTAATTTATTTTATGTATATGACTTTAAGAGTTGTTGATTTCATTTAGAGATACAATTTAATATAGAAGACAACATAACCAAATTCTTCTATGTTTTGTGTTTCAATATAAGTTTGGATTATATTTAAAGATTTTAAGGACAATTGTTTATTGAATGATATTTATTTAACATTGGTGTATTGGTTTTAGAAATTAAGATCAGTGTTTCTTTCTCTAAAGGAATATCCTTCTTGGGGATCATCAGTCCTTGTACTAACCATTTTGGCTTTGGATAATCTCTAAACACAAGGTAAATATATATTTTATCCTTCGTGGATCATGTGATTCTATATAAGTTTGTTCTAGCTCTTCCGGTGTGACCAAGTCTTCTTGAATACTCATCATTTAAAAAAAAGAGTTAGTTGTGGAGATTTATTAATGAATGAAACTCTACTTAAAATGTAAGTATATCTCTTTATTTTCATAGTCAATCTCATAAATGAATTCTTCATATTTATGTAATTTAACATAAAAAAAAAAATGTTTTCCGTTTACTTTTCCTACTGGGAATCTAATGACTGTTTGTCCCATCAAAAGTTTGTGCTTTTCTTATTGTTAAATTTCTCCTGATCATGTTTTATATCCCTCTCCATCAGAACATTACACTTATTTTATCATCCATATCCATGGTTTTCTAAATATAATCCTAGTATAGGTTATCTCGGGAGGCCTTTTTTACTTATCTTTCATTCTTTTAAAGTGATAGTTTTATTGGTTCTTTTTCCGATGTGGGACTTTACATTATATTCCCAATCCCAATTTTAAAAATTTCAAGGATTCAATTTATTGAAGGAGGGGAGAATGCAAAACACTATTCTTCCATGGTACAATTCTATTTGAATAATATAGTAGCGTGCGTTGTATGCAACTTTGAGATTCTAACACACTACGACCAATCAAAGTAGCTGTTATGAATAGTAATAACCACTTTTTGAAATTTTATAAATTTTATATACCAAAATGGACTTTATTTTTGGATTCTAAATATCAAAATTAGCCTACGGTGAAATTTTGGTACTTTTCGGATAACTTTCATATTTTGATGAATAGTAAAAATTTCTAAATTTTTATAAAAACACATTTTTAATCGAAATACTTAATAGTGAAAAATTATGAATTTAGTGGTTTTAAAGTATATTTAAAATATATTTTTACGATTTAGTACAATTTTTATCATTGGACATGATTTCACATTTAAACTGAATATAAACAAGTGTCAATCTTTTGATAGTTATTATCTCTTAAAAACACGTTTTGTTTTGACAGCGGGAATTAATTTTAAATTAATTTCTTCCACTTATGTGTTTTGAATTTGAAAAAATGGACTCCATATTTGGAATCAAGATTTCCAAATTGTGTAAATAGGTAACTCTTATTTGTAGACATTTTGAATAATTACTGCGGTAAATATTTTATTTACTATGGTTAAAGGGTATATCCGGTAAATAAGGGTAAAAAATAATATTATAATAATATTTACTTACCCTAAAACGTTTCATAACCTTATTGGTTGATACATGTCCGACTATGGATATCTTTGGGTCAATTTTGGGACCCCATGGATCCACTTGTAAGTGCTAATGACACATTATATTAATTAAGTTAAAAAAATATAAAAAAGTAATAAGCATATATATTTTAGCAAAACAATTTTGACATAGGTTTATGTATGTTGTATTTTTGACTATAAATACTCATTAAAAAGTTAAAAATATTTCCTACATAATGTTATTTTATTTATAATTTTTATACATTTAATAAATAAATTTATTTATGACACATTAATGATGCAGTATTTTCTTTATTAATGAATGAATTAAATAATTGATATTATAAATATAAAAATAAATGTAATTTGAATATTTTAAGGTATTACACTAATTTTATTGGTTAATATGACATATTAGGACTGGTTATATGAATTTTTTTGAAGTAATAATGCTGTTTTAAATTTATCAAAAACAAAACACTCAATAGTGTGAAAATTGAAATATCAGAGTTTTTTTAAAAAATATTATATTATTAATTGATATTCAATTCCTAAAAAAGTAAAGTTCTTCAAAGAGACTTATATCATGATAGGTGTATCGTTAATGGACCACATGGGGGTCTCTTGGATGTATATAGTATGTTTATTAACTATATAATATTAAATTACAAGTGACTTGGTAAATGTCAAACTAATTTACTAAGAGTTAAAACTAAAAGATAAGGTTAAGATAATGACCCAAACCTATCTAAATCCTATTGGATGAATTGTTTTCGACCTATCCACACCTTAAAATTTAAATAATCTACTTTGGAGCCATTATAAACTGAATATGTATTTTTATAAAATATTATTTCTAGTTCTTCCTAATATGCCCCTCACCCCTCTTATAAAAGGGCACTCCCCCTTCTCACTAATTAACACATTCAAAGGCTTTTGGCTCGGCCAACCCCTGCCCAAATACTCTCTCAAATTCCCTAAATTCAACCTAGAGGCCTTAGTATGATCATAAAGCCAACATAAGGAGCCCTTTTCTTCAAATCAAAAGGAAGAACCCAAAAAAGAGGAAATGTTTTCACCACCCTTTTTCAAGGTCATTTCTTTTCTAAAATAATAACTCCAGTATCTTCTATATAATGTGATGTTATTATAAATATTTTACAACCATATTCAGTATTCTCTCCATCCTTTGAATGACATGTCACCATACGTGCGTATGTACAACTAACCGTCTCCACGTCATGGGGTAATTGTTATTCAAAATATTTTTATTTGGATGGGTATAATAATGATGTCGAATTCATGTAAATAATAAATATAACATGATAATTATTCTGTATATATTCTATACCATCCAATTATATATTATTTTATTATCAAAATAATTTTATTGTCGCTCGTGCGTACATACGGATCACCGTCTCTATGAACACGATGAGATTTATTCCCCATCATATCTATTCAAGACTAAATTTCATTTGATGAATAAAAATGATTTTTACAGACTGGATATCATTCTAGATATGAATAAGATACATCCCATCCATAACAAACACGGCTCACATAACAAATAATATAAAGCAAAACGAATCCGTTAACACCCGAAATGATGATAATACTAAGACATTATTAACAAATCAATGTTAAATGATCATATATGATATAATATTAAGGTAAATGATTTTTTTTTATAATCAAAAACAATTATTTTTTCATTATAAAGAAGGTTAACCTATGGTCTACCCATGAAAAAGTACAAAGTAAGGGATTTCTTATCTAACTTTTAATTCTGTGAGATTTCCATTATTCACCACTTATTTATTGCATGTGGTGTGTGTACTGTCCATTTTTGTATTCATTGTGTAATATACATTAATACATGTATATTTATGTCATCATTGTATGATCCTTCTTTCATGGGTGTATGTTTCATATGTTACCAAATCAATAAGTGAATTTGAAATTTTAAATTTCACTCATTCGGCTTTACGCATACTTCATTGATTATTTTACTCCAAGATTATGTGTGGAATCACTATTCATCTGATTATGTCATAATTTCCACTCACCTATATGTGGATATAATTTTGATACTCATAATCACTCGATTGGTAAATTCTCAAGTCATCTGTATGAACTTGATAAGAGTAATTTTTACTCTATCTCGATTTGTTGAGTTAAACATCCAATTCATTGGGGTTATTTTTACAAGAATATGTGTGAATGTCCTTTGATTGTTTTACACTGAATATCCAATAATATTGAGTGTATATATATTTTTCACACATAATTATTTTTTTGATTTATCCTTAACCTAAGGATACATCCTTTATGAGAGATTTCATCTCAATTTACATTCCATTGATACTCCTTTGATGTTATACACCAAATCACTTTTATATGGTGTATATAATGTACTTTGAAATAGTATATCATGAATCCCTTTATTCTCATGATATTACAAAGTTTTTATTTCCTCAATTATTTTTATTCAAGTGTCTCTCTTTTGGATGCAAACTCTAACTAAAATATCATTTTTAAATGTTTTAATGATTTATTCATCTAAATATTTCTCATCAATGTACTTGTTTTAAGAATGGTTTTAAAGATTTTTTATATGGACATTAAAGTTTTAAAATTAAAATTCGTTTTGAATGTTTCAATGTGTTATTGGACACATTGATAAAAAATCTATTTTTAAATCGCTTCTTAACAAAAAGTGTGACTTTTAAATCATTTCAATAAAAAGGGGGATATTTCTCTCAATAGTTTGATGATTATTTTAATCTATATCAATATCCTTAATTATTCTCGATTGAGGTTAATCTGATAAAATACAATCATCCATATTGTATTGAATGAGTTAGGTTTAACTATGAATGTGTTATTTTTATACCATTCATGGTTTGTGGTAAAAATTATTGACATTTCATATGCTAGTTTTAATACGATTTTTTATGTTATGCTTCAAACATTTCATATGAGGAATACATTTGAAATAGTATGTGATGGGTGGAGCCTTCTATAGATCTTCAATGCATCAGTAGGTCTCATAAGAAAAACTAGTGTCTTGGCATGAGTCTGTGACAAAAATATTATTTGTAGTCTTGGTACGAGGGCTTGGCTACGTGGTTATGATAGTCTGGAATTATGCATTTCATCATCAAGGAAGTGGTTATTGATATTGCATGTGTTTATTAGACTATTAGAATATCCATGTGAATAATTAAATGGAATTATTTCTTATAATCATTTCCATATTATGCTGAAGTTCAAGTTTAAAAGGATTTTGTTTTATTTATACATTGCCTAAAGTGTTTAGGATTATCTATGAAAGCTTCTACTATATTGTTATCCTTACTGAGCATATCAGCACACCCCTTTAAATGTTTTATTTTTCCCAGGATTGTGAAGAATTAATTTATGAATTACCTGTAGGGACTGTATGAGAGGATATGAAGACAAGATGTTGTTGTAGTTTTTTAAGTTATGATGTAACGTTCAACTTATGAATATATCTACTGTTTCCAAGACTATTAAATTTCCTAATCATTTTATCTATTACTCCATATAAGAACATGATGGTTACATTCTCTTTCATGCAAAATGTTTATTATATTTATCCCATGTATGTGTTATCTTCGGTGACCTTTATACATCACATTCTTTATTTAATAATGTTGATCTCATTAATCTATTTTCTAATGTGTGATTTTAATGAACATATTTTAAAAATTCCACCCTATAGTTTTCTATTGTATGTTTCAATTTAGAGGATTTAATTTATTGAACTAGAGGATAATGTAAAACCTCAATTTTCCATGTTGAGTAATCTTCAATTTATTTTGCTGTACGAAACACCTAATTGGATTATATTACACCAAATATTTATTTTCAATGAAACAACACTTTAGTATTATCATTATTTATATGATATATTTATAACTAATCCATTAAATATGTTAATAAAAACAGTAATCAGTTATTTTTAAATTTAATATATAATATTTTCACAAAAATAAAAATTATTTCTAATAAAATGATTACGTTTCGGTAAAATAGGTATATGTTTAGAAATACTATTTTCTTAATGGAATATATTTTTATGTACTTTTGTAAACAAGAATAAAATTAATTTTTGAAACTCATGGAAACTGAATTTGTTAAACTAGATCTAAATTTTGTATTAAAAATATGAAAATTAGAATACGGTGATTTTTTAGTATTTTTATGAAAATATTAATTTTTTGATGAATTGTGAAAAACACTGCACTATTGTTAAAACCAGAATTTTTTCAGATAAATAAATATTTTACATTAAATTGATTTTGAAGCCAAATTATATAAAGAATACATATATTAAACCAATTTTATTCATTGGTGCAATTTGTATAAAATAATTAGATATAAAAATGTAATTAGACATTTTTAAGGTCTTTTAGCTGCCTTCTATATACACATGGATATTAACATTAAACATATTTTTACAAATTCTATTATTTGAATTTAAAAAAATCGACATACATGGTTGTAATCATTATAAAAAATATTGTTTAATATGATCAATATTATTTTTTTGAATAATATAATTTGAATTTTATTTAGCACAATTGAAAGTAAATAAGAGAATTAAATGTACAAATAATATTATAATAATAAAAATTTATCATACCACTTGTCATAATTTAATTCGATAAGTATTTTTCGACCATAATAAGACATAGGTCAAAAATTCTGTCCTTTTCATACAACTTATGTTTGATTAGGACATTTATTATATTTTATTTAATGAAGAGTTAAAAATTTCATATTGAAATTTTAATAACTAAATTATTTTTAATATGATAATATATATGTCATTTGGCAGACTATAAATAATACGTAGAATTATAATAAATTTATCTACATCGAAATAATTTATTTATAATTTTTATACATTATAATATTAAATTAAATATTGACACATTGATGACACATTAATTGTTTAATTAATTGAGATATCAAATAAAAGACATTTAAAACATTTAAAAATTATAATTTGACATAATTAATGACAGTAACAAATATATATATATATATAAAAGAAATATTGACAAAATATTATAATTATTGGTTGGAATTTTTCAAATTTTTTTGGCATTTTTCAAAATTCAAATATTGAATAGTATTAAAATTACATAAATGAATCTTTTTAAATAAATAATATTTTATTAAATGATATAAAATCCTAAAAATATAAGGTTTATCCAACTAATATGGATAGTGATAAATATTTCATTAATTATCCACATGGTTTTATTTTGTCATTTTATAGTGAATATATATACATTATAGAGTAAAAATATAAGAAGACACTCTAAGAGTTCAACTATCTAACTAAGGGTTAAATCCAAATGATAAAGATAATGTAATGACCTAACTATGTCTATAATTCATTGTTTCAGGGGATTATAACCCATAGTATTATTATCCTTTAAATAAATCACTTTGTATCTATTTGAATTTGAAAATAAATATATAATAAAATAATATTTTAAGTGTTTTGGAAAGTACCCCTCCCCTATCTTGTAAAAGGTAACTTCCCCTAATATTATATTCACACCACTAAATGCATTTTTTCATCAAAACACTTCCCATTTCATCTTCCATATTCATTCACTACATCCTATAGGCCAAACTGTTGGAAGAAATATATCTTATGGGTTCCATTGGTGTAAGTCAAGTGGAGACACTCGAAAAAGAGGTAATGGTTTTATTAACCTTTTCAAAGTTCTGTTCTCCTTAAAATTTCTACATCCTATGTTTTTTCCCTAAAAAAGTATAAAAATAAACTTTATAATATAATATATGATGTTGTTATGATAATGGGAAATCCATATTCATCCTTTTACCCATCCTATGAAAATGAATATCACCATGTGTACGTACGTACATCTTATAGTCTCCACGTTGTGGTGTAAATAGTTTTTCACTTATACAATATTTTGATGTGTATATAGATGAATATAAATGATGTAATAAATAAATATATCATGAAATATTTTAAGTATAATACATTTACTATCCAATTCCATACCATTTATCCATTAATAAAATCATATCATCAATCGTCTGTATGTACAAGTTACTCTCTCTGAAACGCGATGAGATCCATCCTCCACATTAACCATACAAGAATGATTATAAAAATATAAATTTTTAGTATGTATTAAATAAATGACATAATGAAGCTATTTTAATAATATATATTTGTATATATAATAACATACATAACATTTACTTTCTTCCAATCAACATGATAATAAATGGACACAAGGTTCATGCATACGTACTGCCAACCTTCTGCAAGAACGACACATTCCATTATATATATATATATATATATATATATATATTATTTATATTCACAATATTTATGATATATAAATTTTGTTTTATATTATATAAGTAATTATATCAGTATATAATTAATATGATCTTGAATTAAAAGTCAAATCATGTATGATAAATAAAGTGATTATTACCCAAAATGTTTCATTAACTATGAAATTAGTCATAAACGATTAATATAATTCCATAAATAAATCTTATATGATATAAAAAATATGACGAGGATGGGAATTTTTTATAGGATCGAATTTTATAAAGATATAATATCCTTAAATATGAATTATTTCAATAAAAAATGTAATTTTACAGAATCTAATGGGTAAAAGAAATAAAATAACATAATACTATATAATATTTTTTTAAATTTCATATAAATTATAATTTATTATATTTTGAAAAAATATGTAGATTAAAAAACCCATATGTTTTTACTTAGTAATTCCATGAATGTTTAGTAAATTTAATTATAATAAAAATAAAAATCATAATGGCCTATTTTAGAGAATTATTAAAATATATAACCTCTTATACACTTAATGTTTATTAATAAATTATGAAATAAATAATTATTAATAAATTAATACATTATTAGATTTTCTAAATTTTAAATTTTCTGAATACATTTCATAATGGTGATGTTTTATTCTATTACTTAAAAATATTCATCATTCCAAAATTAGAATTTTTAATTTAAAATATTGTGTTTTAATTATTTATACATCAGTATGTTCATTTAATGGTAACTATGGGTTTTAATCTAGTGAACGGGATACATAAACATCTTGTTTCATGTAATTCAACATTTCAACTGAATCCTTTATAATGATCATCATTTTTTTCACCAGTTCAGAAAAACATTAATGATATATATATATATGAATAATTATTATTATATAAATTCATATAATATATTTTAGAACCTTCATTGTAAGGTGGTGATGAGAAAGAATAAGGTTTTCCATAGAGGTGGTGGTCTGAAAGTACACATGGATGATATATTAATTTTTTATGAAGAATATTGAGGAAGGTACATAGTAATTATTCAATAAATTAAATAATTATTTAGTATAATAATAAAAAAGGTGTAAATTTTTTAGGATTTTATAATAAATGTTTTTTAAAAATAAGACATCAAGAAATATTAATTAAAGGTGTGATATGAGAATATTTACCTTCCTCCTTTGAATGACTCTCATAAAAAATGACTAATACGTTGAATGTTAGTATTTTTAGGATATAAGAAACTCTAGGAAATAAATAGTTGTGATTAGGATGGATTTTTATAGAGTTGTTATCACTATGATTCTTTTAGTTTCTTGAGAAGATAGGTGGGGTGTGGCAGTTTTAATAAGTGAGAGGAGTAAAAAAATTATTATTAGGTTGACGATTCAAGGAATGTTGTTCCAAAAGAGAAAGATAATGTAGTGGGGATGTGTTAATGATATTAAATACCTAAAAGCACTTTTGGAGACATTTATAACTTGTTTTAAGACTTGTATACCTTTGATTCGGCGCTTTTATCAATTAGAAATGACCAGGGTGATTACTAGTTTTTACCATTGTGTTTATTTTTATGCTCAAAAAATAAATAGACAACATTACATAATTATTTAATTTTGATTCAAAATTTTAATTATTTATATTCTTGAAAAATTTTCTACAAGTGATACAAAATTAATTTTAATCTAACAAATTTATAATGTAGTAAAAAATGTTCTCATGAAAAATATATCTTTAGTCATTAAAAAACAAATATATGTATATAAATTTTAACATAGTTTTTTTAAAATAATAATTTAACATTCGAAATATATCTTTGTTAATAAAAATGTTTCATAAAATTTTATTTATTATTATATCATAATGATTCCATAAAAGTAGTGAAATGAGAAAAAATGCATTTTTCAGTATTCCAAAAAAAATAATTATTTTTAAGAATATATTAAAAAAATTACCAGAATATAATATCATCAATACAAAATCAATGATTATTTTAAATTTATAAAATAAAAATTAAATAATATGGGTATTTAACTCTCTAATGTAAACATAAAGCATATAAAAAATAATTTTTTTGAAAATGATATTTCAAATAATAATTATTCTTACTCTTATATCCCATCAATTTTTAATGAATTTATTGTTAATTTATTATTAATATCCACAATATATATCATTATAGTTTAATCTTAATATACATACTTCATTAATGTAAAATATGAATAGTGTATAAAAACCATGTTTAAAAAATAATCTGTAAAGATAAAATAAATTTATTCTTATTAAATTATGAGTAAAAATTATTGAATATCTATCAATTTAGTTTTATTATAAATATTTTAAAGAAATAATATTAAAATTAATCAATTATGAAGATTAATTAAAAAAATTAAAATATTTTTTTGGAAAATATTTATTTTGTATTAATTAATTGTAAAAAAATACCATTAAAATTAATTATTTTTGTTAAAAATTTTAATCATTAATAATATGTTGATATAAATATATTTATATAATTTTTTTAATACATCACGTAATAATAATATTTAATCCAAATATATATACTTTTATATTGAAATATATTAATGAAATATTTTTTCATTATTGAATTGTCATAATTTATTAATGTTTATATTATGTGATTTATCTAAATAAAATGGTTCATGTTTTTTAGTTTGGTGTTCTGTGTTAAACATGCTACTGTACCTAACATTTATTTGAAGTAAAATTGATACTAAAATGTTAGATTATTAGTGTAGCGGGATTTATAAAGACAACAAAGAATCTCATTCTATATAAATATATGAAGTCATGCATTATAAATAAAGAATTAATTCATTATCCCAATCATGATGAAATAAATTAATTTTCCAATCCCTTGAATTACAACTTATGAATGATATCTTAATTATATCTTAGGTGGAAGATATCACTAGAATGAAAAATCTAAATATTTATCCACATCTTCAATCTTACGAAATAACATCACATGCTATGATTAATAGTAAAACATGTCATACAATGCGAATTGTCTTGGTTATGGACTATAATATAACCATAGTGTATAATACTAAATAACATGTTAGTAACATGTTTCCTTGTTTTCTTATAACTTCTATCTCTATAATATTATTTTCCTATTACATCACATGGAAACGGTTATTTGGGAATATATCATTTATTTTGATGCTCCAATAATGGTTTTCACAATATCTATATGCTAACCTGATAGGTAATTTTTTTTGTTACCATTTTCTACTTGATTTTCATTCAATTAAAATGTGTATTATCTTTAGGGGGAGTGTTAGAGTTACTAATTTAGAAATTTTAGATATTTTTAAATAGATTGAGGTTTGACTTTTCAAAGGAATAACATGTATTTATGAACCATAATGAATCATTTTCTTTCAAATATAAGTAATAATTCTTAAGATCATTTTGAAGTAAATATTATAGTTATTTTCCTTACACATTTCAATTCATCTTACATTTTTTCACGTAAATTATTTTCATTAAGGTAAACTAATTAATGATTGACATAGTTAAATGATGATTTTTAATATATATAATCAAGATGTTGATTGAAAATTAGCATGTATTTGGGATTCATATTAATTCATTTGGATGATTATAATCTTCGGTTTTATTTTATATAAATTTATAATTATCATTAAAAAATTAGTAATAATATGGAAAAGAATGGTAATTAAATAATTTTAGGTTTGATTATGGTAACAGTTTTTTAGAAATTTATATTAATTAATAAGGAAAATTAATATTTTGTATGAGCACAATAAATTTCATCAAAATGAATATCTAAAATAATATTTACAAGTTGACATTTTTTTATATTATTATTGATATTCAAAATTAATTATGGATGTAATTATGAGTCATTATGTTTATGATTTCATAACTAGTCTTGGTTAATATTTTTTGGGTTGTTACCCAGATGGGATTGTATAAATTTAGGACATGAGTTTAATATATTGAATGCATTATGATATGAAAATTTATATAGAATTTAATATATTATATATAGATATTGGTTAGTTGTGATATGGTGTAATACATTATGGTAGGTCAAGGGTCTTTTGACTTTCTACTACGTGGGAATATAGGAATTTGTTTGATTCGGTCCTTATCATTGGATATTTCATGATACTCCACAAGGTGGAAATATAATATTTTTCAATACATAGTCACTTACACATGATAAGTAATAATATATAATGATTTGAGTGTGCATATTATTATTAGATGTTGACCACCACCAAGTATATGTTATGTGTCAGACACTAGAGTTGATATTGACCTATGATATTATGGTGAAAATTGGATAATGGAATCAAAATCAATATAACCTTGACCTAAGTAGTTATTTTAATATCAAGGTTCCTTTTTTTATAACCCCACATTGTAATATAGATTTTTATTTGGTTTATTCTATGTTTTTTTGTCTACTATATTCCTTAAAACTGTCTCATAAATGCACAACTAAACTCTAAATAGGTATTTGGATTCAGATTAGGTCTATTAAAAATATTTTATTAATATCTATTCATTGATTTATATTTAGTGTAGATATAAAATGTAATCCTGAATGTAAGGAAATGGCCTTGATGTATCCAAAAATTGGGGAAACAATACAATGATGATAATGTTCAAGTGGAGATTTGGATTTGGAAGATCCCATAGTTTTTAAATTATAATTTATCTATTACATATTACTTGTATATATATATATATTCTTGTTATATTGAATATTTCATTGTCCAATACATGGATTTATTTTGAATTTTTATACTATAAACAATGATGTTGTCATATAGTGTTTCATCTTTTTCATAACATCATCCATAAAATAAAAAACCACTCCCTAAGAGAGAATCTTAGACCATTATTTCTAGATACCATACACTGGTGATTAAGGAGAAAAACTAATGAGATGCAATGTTTCCCCCAACTGGATAAATCATGTTAATGAAAAATAATAAATTTAGAGTCATAATTTATGTTTTAATTAGGTTCACTCAGCCTATACCATTACAATGTTAACTTTTTATGAATTCTAGAGGAAGAAATGGAACTATGATAAATTTAATTACTTAAATCACCTCAGATATCAAGAAAAAAATAGATCCGTGTAATAAAATAAACAAATTAACATCATATATAAAAGGGATTTGGATTTAAGTTTCAAAAATTTAAATAGTGATAATTTTGAAATAAAACTAATGATTTTACCATAGATTTTCCTAAGATTACACCCAATAAAAACTTGATCAATATCGATCAAAAATATTTAGTGATTTTACAAAACTATATTTCAGGAAGATGAGGGGTTATACCCACTTGTATAATGAAATTGATTACGAAGGATGATTATATGAGAGATATGGCCCTACCATGTTAATAATGAGAAAATACGATCAAAATAATGAAATTTGATCCAATGATGAAGGTGGATTAATGTGGGTTATATGACAGTGGTAGTTTATATCCCAAGAAGACTCAGTGGGTGAAAATGGAAAGAAAATCCCATTTTGGGGGATTTAAAGGATGATTTTTATTGAATTTTTTATTTTAAATAAAATCCATTTTAATAAAGTAGGAACCCACCACATCTCGGATGGCACCCTACTACAACATGAATATGATATCAGGGTGAAAGTGAACCCCCACCAAACCCCTGATAGATAGGGAAAAAATATCATCCTTATTCACTAAAATTCTTATTCCCCCACACACCACTGGAATTTTGGTGAGAAAAATGCATATAAGTAGTCTTTATCTATGAGAAGCCTCCTACAGAATTTTTTATATAACACATTATGAGAAAAATAATATAAATTTTTCAAGAATCATTTTATAATTTATAATGATCATATTTCCGTACATTATATATTTGAAAAATATTTATATAACATATATTTTATAATGTATAGAAAATTTTGGTGTTTGCTGTGTTTAATGAATCTAAAATATAGATATATATATGTCTATGTATGTGTTAAAAAAATGTTGGATAATATTTAATGAAATATATATATATTAGAATATTTGATATATAAAATGATCGTAGAACATATTTGTTTTTTTTCATCATGAAATTTCATATATTTATTTATTAACATTTTATATTTTATTGAAAATTTATTATTGTTTAATGTTATGTTTTTTCTCTATATATCATCTTTAATAATTGGTATGTTCTGTTTTGTGTTTTTTGGACTTGAATAGTGAAATATTCAAATAATGGTTTATTTTTGTACGAACTTTATAGATAAAAATAATTATTATTGTAATATTTGTTCCATAATTTGTAATTACATTGGTTTATAATTTTACTATTACTATATCGAAACTATATTTTATGGTTTATATTTTATTTTTATAATTATTTTTTACATATTTTTCATTAAACAATATTTTAAAAGTTTTTATTTTTTATGTGTTATAATATAAATTTATTGCGATACTGAATATGATATAATTTAAATGATTTAATGGTATATTAATCATTTAATTTTTTTAAATATAAATTTTATTTTCATCAAAAAATAGTTCTACATATTTTTAAATTATTTCGAATTGATCTATATTTGTTTTTTAATTAATGAATTCAATTATTATATTTATTACAAAAAATGTGGATGGAAATTCTTGAAATTATATTTTCAGAAAAAAATGATTATCCATGAGTATTTTGGTTTTTTCCAATGGATCTTAGAGAAAAAAAATATAAAAATATTTCTGATTTATTAGTTTATATTCTACACATTTATTATTCTATAATATCATAACTCATTATATAATTAATAATGATCATATATTAATGAAATATAAATAAAATATAAATATTTTTATTTAAATCATTATCATATTAAAACATTTATTTCAAAAGACGTTGAAAAATCAACTCCCACCAAAACCTAAAATTTATAAAAAATAAAATATATAATTAAAAAAAATATTTCATCAATTGGAAAAAATATATATATCCTCAAAAAAATATTTTATATATTGCAAATAAAATAAATAATTATTAACATTTATTAATTAATATTTAAATTCATATATAATGGGGTATTAGGAATATAATAAAACATATGAAAAAAATTCCCTTAAATCACATTCATAATTAATAATTTTAATAAATCTGAATTTAATTTTCTAATTAATTATAAACTACTATTAATTGAATAAAATTGCAATTTTTTAAACCCATATTCAAATAATCTTAAATTCATATCATATTGTAACAAATACTTTCAATAATCAAGCAATAATGTGAAATGTTATTCCTAAATTATTTAAAGTATCAAAATTATCAACTTACCATCAATTTAGAAAAAGATTAAATGTAACACCCCAAGATTTCATAGTCTGTTATTTCTTCAAAATAATTCAATAACTTGCACTACACGCAACACCAAGTTCAATCACACCATGACTTACAAAGAAAAAAATCCATTAAAAGAGGTCATGAATAGCATTAACTACATTTTAAACTTTATATAATCCTTATAATTTTAAAATCCATATTATGAGTTTCTTAGTCATAATGCAAGAACCGATTCATTTTCAGTATTAGACTTTTATCAACTTTTAATAGTGAAACCTTTTTAAAATAAAATATTTTATACTTTTTGACTAAATGGGGACATCAAAAAATTTAAAATGAAACATCCCAAGCTTCCACGGTACGCTTTCCTTTGAATAAAACAGTAGCGTGTGTTGTACGCAACTTCGAGTTTTAACACACACCACAACCGATCAAACTAGCCGTTATGAATAGTAATACCTAAATTTTGAAATTATATATATTTTATATTTTGAAATGGACTTCATTTTTGGATTCAGAATATCGAATTTAGCCTAAGGTGAAATTTTGGTACTTTTCGGATAACTTTCATATTTTGATGAATAGTGAAAATTACTAAATTTTAATTTAAAACAACCTTTTTAATAGAAATAATTAATAGTGATAAATTATGAATTTGAGTGGTTTTAAAGTATATTTAGAATATATTTTTACCATTTAATACAATTTTGGTCATTGGACATAATTTTACAATTAAACCGAACATAAACAAGTGTCAATCTTTTGATAGTTATTATCTCTTAAAAACACGCTTTTTGTTTTGACAGCGGGAATTAATTTTAAATTAATTTCTGCCACTTCTGTGTTTTGAATTTAGGAAAATGGATTCCATATTTGGAATCAGGATGTTCAAATTGTTTAAATAGGTAACTTTTATTTTTAGACATTTTGAATAATTACTGCGGTAAATATTTTATTTACCATGGTTAAGGGTAAATCCGGTAAATAAGGGTTAAAAAATAATATTATAATAATACTAAATTACCCTAAAACGTGTCTTAACCCTATCGGTTGATACATGGTCGACCATGGGCATCTTTGTGTCAATTTTGGGACCCCATAGATCCACTTGTAAGTGATAATGACACTTTATTTTAATTAAGTTAAAATGAATACAAAAATGACACAAGCATATATCTTTTATCCAAACAATTGTTATATGGGGTTATATATGTTGGATTTTAGATTATAAATATTAATTAGAAGTCTAAAAAGATTTCCTACATAATGATATTTTATTTATAATTTTTAGACATTAAATAATTTATTTTATTTATGACACAATGATGATGCAGTAATTACTATAATAGTGAAAAATCAAAATAATTGATATTAAAAATACCCAAATAAATATAATATGAAACTTTTAATGCATTAAACTAATTTTCTAGGATAATATGATATATTAGGATTGATCTAATTGACTTTTTTCGAAGTAATCAATCTGTTATGAGTTTCACAAAAATCAACTATTGAATAGTGTCAAAATTGACATAAAAGAGTTCTTAAAACAAATATTATATTATTAATTGATATTAAATTCCTAAAAATCTAAGGTTAGTCCAAGAGACTTATATCATGATAGGTTCATCAGTAATGGACCAGTTGGGGGTCTCTTGTATGTATATGGTAAGTTTATTAACGATATTATATAAAAATACAAAGAGACATTGTAAAAGTGAAACTAATTAACATAGAGTTAATACTTAAAGATAAGGTTAATATAAGTACCCAAACCTGTCTAAATTATATTGGTTGAGTTGTTTTCGACCCATCCCCACCTTAACCTTTGAATAGTCAACTTTGGAGCCATTATAAACCGAATATGGATTTATTATAAATTAATATTTCTAGCCTTTCCAAAGGTGCTCCTCACCCCTCTTATAAAAGGGCACCCCTCCTTCTCATTTCCTCACACCTCTCAAGCCACTTGGCTCGTCCAAACTCTGCCCAACTAAGCTCCCCACATCCCTCTACTCATCCTCGAAGCTTCCCCTTAGGCAGAAAGCATTTCAAGAAGTCCTTTGGTTCCAACCAAAGTGAGTTACCTAAATTAAAGGTAACAATTTCTCTTAAATTATTTTCATTTATTTTGCTTCTTCAACCCCCAAAATCCTTTTATTTACTTTCTTTTGTAACAACACCAGTATCCTCAATATACTAGGATGTTGTTATAAGAAGGATTCAAACTACACATACACACAACTCCATCTAATGGATGATGAACATAATGTTTATGTGGATGGCAAACTAACGCCTCACGAAACGATGATTGTTCAAAAACATCTTACCGCCTCTCATGGTGGCCATTATGATGGCACTATAATTAAATATGATATTAATGATATATATTTTATATATAAGCTTCTGTAATTCCATTTTATTTCATACCATTATTCGTTTCATGTTGTATATACATACGATAATTTCATTTGAGGAAGTGCGGACTACCGCCCCCTTAAAATGATATGACTCGTTCATACCACACATGGAACGTATAAAGGATGGTGTTAATGAACTTAAGTAACATATATAAAATATTATATTATACTGGAATAGTAATATACCTATGTATCATTTGGATTTGATTCTTTTAAAATAAAAATTAAATGGAAGTAGCGTTCGTGCGTACGTATGGACTCTCGTCTCCACGAACACGATAAGATTCGTTCTCCATCATATCCATTCAAGTATTATTCTCATTTTAGGGTTAAAAATAATGTTAATATCATTCTGAATATGAATAAGATATAATCTATCCATTACAAACATGTCTTACATAACCAAACATTTAAGAAGAACGAATCGATTATCACCCGAAACGACGATAATACTAAGATATTATTAATAAAGCAATGTTAAAAGATCATATATGATATCATATTAATGTATATGATTCTTGTACAATTTAATAACAATTATTTCACCATTATACAGGAGGTTAACCTACCCCAACCAAGGAAAAGTTCAAGGTAAGGGTTATTTCACAATCTCTTCATTATCCGAGGTTGTTTATACGTAATAATCTACTGGGATCTCTTTATCATCCACATCCATGTTTCTTAAAAATACATTTCAAAACATTTTTACTATTTACTAGAATATGAGTTAAAGTAATTTATACCCTTTTTGACTTTTATAAGTGGTTTATAAAGGAATCTTTCGGTCGTTTTCAAAACAAGGTCCTTTTTAACCTTTTCGACAGAATTAAGGTAAGAATGTTTTTTTTAAACTTATACGGTGGGTGCGGCTATTTTCTGCCATTATAAAATCTTAAAAGCTTCCCTTACAAGCTTATAAGAATATTTTCAAAGAAAATGTTTTATTTTATATGGATCTTAAATGATTTCAAAAATAGAAAGAGATATTTCTCTAAAAAGTGTTTTGATTTCAGCCATGTCAACATCCTTTAATGGATTTTACGCTTATTTGAAGTTGATCTATTATAATACAAAACTTCTATATTGTATTGAAGGTTTTGTGATATGTTTGAATGTGGATGTACTATTTTATACCATTCATAGTTTATGGTGAAACTATTGACATTTCGTATGCTAGTTTTAATCCGAATGTTTATGTTATATTTCAAACTTTTCTTCAGATGAATGTGCTAAACAAGTATGTTCCGGGTTGGGGACCGGTAAAAGTAAGCCCTCCAGGTTGGGGACTGGTTAAAGTAAGCCCTCCAGGTTAGGGACTGGTAAAAGTATGCCCTCCGGGTTGGTGTCCGGTTATTAGAGGCACTCCGGGTTGGTGTCCGGTTATTAGAGGCACTCCGGGTTGGTGTCCGGTTATTAGAGGCACTCCGGGTTGGGTTCCGGTTAGAAGTAACCCCTAGGTCTTGGGATGAGGCCTAGACAAAGAAATTAACATTTAGCATTATGAATTCCAACATTATGAAAGTGGTTTTTGATTTTTGCATGTGATTATTCGATTAGTAGAATATCCATGTGAATAAGTAAATGGCATTATTTCATTTTACTTTTTCCATACTATGTTGAAGTTCGTGTTTTAAAGGATTTTGTTTTAGTAATTCATTGCCTTAAATGTTTATGCTTATTTTTGAATTTTTCTCTATATTGTTATCCTTACTGGGCATTTGAGCTCACCCCTTTTCTATGTTTTATTTTTCCCAGGATGTGAAGATGTAAGTTATGAATGACCTGCAGGGATATTATGAGGGGATTATAGTGTGGACTGTGGAAACATTATGTTATTGTAGTAGTTTTTCATTTTATGATGTAATGTAATACTTATGAATATATCTAGTGTTTCCAAGGCTACTAAACCAATCGGTCTTTCGAGATTTGATCTTTCTTGTGATCATGCCAATGTTACGAAGTAATGCACCGACTCTGGGTAGCTGGGGTCGGGGCGTTACAGTTGGTATCAGAGGAAGTTTTGTACAAACCTTGGAAGCTAGATTTAGATAAAATCTGATTAGAGCACGTAGACCTAAGATGAACAATGAGGATTAGTATAGAAGAACTTCCTAGAATTTTGGTATTGTAGAGATTTTGTGAGTTTTCCGAGCAATACATCCCTGTCTTGATACGAGCAGGTAGAGGCGGCTCTGGCACAGATGTACCTAGGGGTAAAACCCGAAAACACCTCTTTGAGCTAGACTCGAACGGGAACTGGTGCACGACAACGGGCCTTGCTGCACTCTTGGTTACGACACTCCCGGGGGATATGCTTAGGATAACTCTCATTTTCTTCACAAATCATTATGAAGGGTTTATGAGTATATACTTCCTTAAAGAAAACATTTTTATGATTATGGATTATATCCATAAATAGTTCAATTTATGTTAAGTGTTTTATAAGTATGGGATTATGTATTTTGATTCATAAACTGATCTAGTGTATCCCATTGTTTAGAAATGGCGCCCAGTAGAAGGAATGAGAACTCCAGAAATGCACATGATCCAAAGAGAAGGAAGGATCATATCTTTCATGGTCTTAAGCTAGAATTTATAAGAGAAATAGTCTCCCATGTATTATCATCATATGAAGATATAATATCATGTGTTGATAAGATAAGTAAAGAGTTTACTGAGTCCTATGGCTTTGAAGGGAAGCAAGAGAAGAAAAGGATGGAAGAGATAAAGATGGATAAAGGGAAGAGGGAAAAGAGGAAATTTCCCATATGTGGTAACTGTGGAAAGAAACACCCTGGAGCTTGCCTGAAAGGAATGGGAGTTTGTTATAAGTGTGGAGGAAAAGGGCACAAAGTACGTGACTGCAAGGGTAAGAAAATGGTTTCAAATGTACAATGCTTCATTTTCAAGGAGTTCAGACACTATGTGAACCTATGTCCCAGTCAACAGACTATGCCGCAAATGATGCTATTGGATAATAATCAAGTTATGATACTACCACATATGAAGACGAATGATTAGAGTTCTTATGTTGATTATGTCAATTGAGTGTTGTATCAACAATGTACTTGTTATAATAATTATGGAGTATATAAGGATTGTACTGCAGTACTATTTCATTAAGGACTTGAGATTATGTGGAACAAAGAAAAGTGACTCAATAGCAGGATAAATTTTTGGAAAATATATGGTTGAGAGAATGATAAACCATAATATAGCTCTGTTACCGAAGTAGTGATTTTGGAATAATACATGATTGTTTTGGATAAATTATATTGGATATTCTTGACTACCTTCGAACTGACTAATGATTTGTATATTCCATCATTTTTGGGGTTTAAAACATTTTTGGATTGATGAAGTATATCCATCATTCTATATGGAATAGGGGAGCATGAATATAATCAATAAGGAATATGGTAATTTAGGATGTTTCAGTGTATTAAAAGAATACAAGATGAAGGTATTCATATGCTATTATGGGGTAAAAAGGATCTACATTATTCTTACCTTCCTTATAAATGTTGGACTGTGATTTTGGACAGAAGTATTTTGGATAGTTCTAGTTTGGATTATTTTGGATTGCCATAAAAGGACAACCCGGAGGTCGGGCGGCAACCCGTCGCGTCTGGCAAGGCTGCGAGACTTGAACCCGCAACCGAAGGGCGACAAGGGTGTATCACCTACCACTGGCCCACGAGATGTCTTGGATTAAATAATGTAGTTTTTTTTAAAAGATCTGGTAGATGAATTATAAATTCATTTATTTTGGAACCCTGTACGAATAGTATAAATAGAAATTTTTTTTACGTTCTATTATCTTTTAGAGTGAAAGATGAGTTTGTGGTAGAAATTTATTAATGGATAAAACTCTAATTATAATGTAAGTATATCTCCTTATGATATTAGCCAATCTCATAAATAAATTCCTCAACATTAATAAAAGGAACTTAGAACAAAAATGTTGTCCTAGATGGTACCTTAAATCATCACTAATTTATGGCTTTGGGATTGTTGGCCTTTTCATAGCCATGTTCTCTACCACTCTCCATCATATAATTGATGGTTATATTTCTCTTCCAGATCCATATTTTCCTACATGGAACCCTAGTATGTGTTATTTTCGGTAATCTTTATACATTCCACTCTTTATTTTAAATAGAGGCCTCATTAATTCATTTTTCGATGTGGGATTTCAACTAAGATATTTTGAAACGTCAAAAATGTGTTATCCTAATATCCTATGTTTTGTTGAACCGATGGTATTTCAAATCATCATAGATTGATGAATTTAAGGACCTCAATTTTACACTTGTTTGTGATTGATGACCTCAATCACTACCTATAAATATTTACGTTTTTCCTCCAATTATATGTCTCTAATTGCCACCAATGTTCTCCTAATCGAGATCATAATTTGGTGGTGACCCTTTAATTTCTCTTTTCCTCATATTAACACTAAATTTTAGTCACCCAATTTCCGATGTGGGTTTTCCCACAAATATATTTTCTATTTTCAACCTTTTATTTTCTAATAACAATTTCAAATTGCGAGGACGCAATTTATTGAAGGAGGGGAAAATGTAACACCCCAAGATTTCATAGTCTGTTATTTCTTCAAAATAATTCAATAACTTGCACTACACGCAACACCAAGTTCAATCACACCATGACTTACAAAGAAAAAAATCCATTAAAAGAGGTCATGAATAGAATTAACTACATTTTAAACTTTATATAATCCTTATAGTTTTAGAATCCATATTATGAGTTTCTTAGTCATAATGCAAGAACCGATTCATTTTCAGTATTAGACTTTTATCAACTTTTAATAGTGAAACCTTTTTAAAATACAATATTTTATACTGTTTGACTAAATGGGGACATCAAAAAATTTAAAATGAAACATCCCAAGCTTCCACGGTACGCTTTCCTTTGAATAAAACAGTAGCGTGTGTTGTACGCAACTTCGAGTTTTAACACACACCACAACCGATCAAACTAGCCGTTATGAATAGTAATACCTAAATTTTGAAATTATATATATTTTATATTTTGAAATAGACTTCATTTTTGGATTCAGAATATCAAATTTAGCCTAAGGCGAAATTTTGGTACTTTTCGGATAACTTTCATATTTTGATGAATAGTGAAAATTACTAAATTTTAATTAAAAACAACTTTTTTAATCGAAATAATTAATAGTGATAAATTATGAATTTGAGTGGTTTTAAAGTATATTTAGAATATATTTTTACCATTTAATACAATTTTGGTCATTGGACATAATTTTACAATTAAACCGAACATAAACAAGTGTCAATCTTTTGATAGTTATTATCTCTTAAAAACACGCTTTTTGTTTTGACAGCGGGAATTAATTTTAAATTAATTTCTGCCACTTCTGTGTTTTGAATTTAGGAAAATGGATTCCATATTTGGAATCAGGATGTTCAAATTGTGTAAATAGGTAACTTTTATTTTTAGACATTTTGAATAATTACTGCGGTAAATATTTTATTTACCATGGTTAAGGGTAAATCCGGTAAATAAGGGTTAAAAAATAATATTATAATAATAATAAATTACCCTAAAACGTGTCTTACCCCTATTGGTTGATACATGGTCGACCATGGGCATCTTTGTGTCAATTTTGGGACCCCATGGATCCACTTGTAAGTGATAATGACACTTTATTTTAATTAAGTTAAAATGAATACAAAAATGACACAAGCATATATCTTTTATCAAAACAATTGTTATATGGGGTTATATATGTTGGATTTTAGATTATAAATATTCATTAGAAAGATACAAATATTTCCTACATAATGATATTTTATTTATAATTTTTAGACATTAAATAATATATTTTATTTATGACACAATGATGATTCAGTAATTACTATAACAGTGAAAAATCAAAATAATTGATATTAAAAATACCCAAATAAATATAATATAAAACTTTTAATGCATTAAACTAATTTTCTAGGATACTATGATATATTAGGAGGGATCTAATTGACTTTTTTCGAAGTAATCAATTTGTTATGAGTTTCACAAAAATCAACTATTGAATAGTGTCAAAATTGACATAAAAGAGTTCTTAAAACAAATATTATATTATTAATTGATATTAAATTCCTAAAAATCTAAGGTTAGGCCAAGAGACTTATATCATGATATGTTCATCATTAATGGACCAGTTGGGGGTCGCTTGTATGTATATGGTAAGTTTATTAAGCATATTATATAAAAATACAAAGAGACATTGTAAAAGTGAAACTAATTAACTTAGAGTTAATACTTAAAGATAAGGTTAATATAAGTACCCAAACCTGTCTAAATTCTATTGGTTGAGTTGTTTTCGACCCATCCCCACCTTAACCTTTGAATAGTAAACTTTTGAGCCATTATAAACCGAATATTAATTTATTATAAATTAATATTTCTAGCCTTTCCAAAGGTGCCCCTCACCCCTCTTATAAAAGGGCACTCCTCCTTCTCATTTCCTCACACCTCTCAAGCCACTTGGCTCGTCCAAACTCTGCCCAACTAAGCTCCCCACATCCCTCTACTCCTCCTTGAAGCTTCCCCTTAGGCAGAAAGCATTTCAAGAAGTCCTTTGGTTCCAACCAAAGTGAGTTACCTAAATTAAAGGTAACAATTTCTCTTAAATTATTTTCATTTATTTTGCTTCTTCAACCCCAAAAATCTTTTTATTTCCTTTCTTTTGTAACAACACCAGTATCCTCAATATACTAGGATGTTGTTATAAGAAGTATTCAAACTACACATACACACAACTCCATCTAATGGATGATGAACATAATGTTTATGTGGATGGCAAACTAACGCCTCACGAAACGATGGTTGTTCAAAAACATCTTACCGCCTCTCATGGTGGCCATTATGATGGCACTGTAATTAAATATGATATTAATGATATATATTTTATATATAAGCTTCTGTAATTACATTTTATTTCATACCATTATTCGTTTCATGTTGTATATACATACGATAATTTCATTTGAGGAAGTGCGGACTACCGCCCCCTTAAAATGATATGACTCATTCATACCACAAATGGAACGTATAAAGGATGGTGTTAATGAACTTAAGTAACATATATAAAATATTATATTACACTGGAATAGTAATATACCTATGTATCATTTGGATTTGATTCTTTTAAAATAAAAATTAAATGGAAGTAGCGTTCGTGCATACGTACGGACTACCGTCTCCACGAACGCGATAAGATTCGTTCTCCATCATATCCATTCAAGTATTATTCTCATTTTAGGGTTAAAAATAATGTTAATATCATTCTGATTATGAATAAGATATAATCTATCCACTACAAACATGTCTTACGTAACCAAACATTTAAGAAGAACGAATCGATTATCACCCGAAACGACGATAATACTAAGATATTATTAATAAAGCAATGTTAAAAGATCATATATGATATCATATTAATGTATATTATTCTTGTACAATTTAATAACAATTATTTCACCATTATATAGGAGGTTAACCTACCCCAACCAAGGAAAAGATCAAGGTAAGGGTTATTTCACAATCTCTTCATTATCCGAGGTTGTTTATACGTAATAATCTACTGGGATCTCATTATCATCCACATCCATGTTTCTTAAAAATACATTTCAAAACATTTTTACTATTTACTAGAATATGAGTTAAAGTCATTTATACCCTTTTTGACTTTTATAAGTGGTTTATAAAGGAATCTTTTGGTCGTTTTCAAAACAAGGTCCTTTTTAACCTTTTCGACAGAATTAAGGTAAGAATGTTTTTTTTAAACTTATACGGTGGGTGCGGCTATTTTCCGCCATTATAAAATCTTCAAAGCTTCCCTTACAATCTTATAAGAATATTTTCAAATAAAATGTTTTATTTTATATGGATCTTAAATGATTTCAAAAATAGAAAGAGATATTTCTCTAAAAAGTGTTTTGATTTCAGCCATGTCAACATCCTTTAATGGATTTTACGCTTATTTGAAGTTGATCTATTATAATACAAAACTTCTATATTGTATTGAAGGTTTTGTGATATGTTTGACTGTGGATGTGCTATTTTATACCATTCATAGTTTATGGTGAAACTATTGACATTTCGTATGCTAGTTTTAATCCGAATGTTTATGTTATATTTCAAACTTTTCTTCAGATGAATGTGCTAAACAAGTATGTTCCGGGTTGGGGACCGGTAAAAGTAAGCCCTCCAGGTTGGGGACTGGTTAAAGTAAGCCCTCCAGGTTAGGGACTGGTAAAAGTATGCCCTCCGGGTTGGTGTCCGGTTATTAGAGGCACTCCGGGTTGGTGTCCGGTTATTAGAGGCACTCTGGGTTGGTGTCCGGTTATTAGAGGCACTCCGGGTTGGGTTCCGGTTAGAAGTAACCCCTAGGTCTTGGGATGAGGCCTAGACAAAGAAATTAACATTTATCATTATGCATTCCAACATTATGAAAGTGGTTTTTGATTTTTTCATGTGATTATTCGATAAGTAGAATATCCATGTGATAAAGTAAATGGCATTATTTCATTTTACTTTTTCCATACTATGTTGAAGTTCGTGTTTAAAAGGATTTTGTTTTAGTAATTCATTGCCTTAAATGTTTATGCTTATTTTTGAATTTTTCTATATATTGTTATCCTTACTGGGCATTTGAGCTCACCCCTTTTCTATGTTTTATTTTTCCCAGGATGTGAAGATGTAAGTTATGAATGACCTGCAGGGATATTATGAGGGGATTATAGTGTGGACTGTGGAAACATTATGTTGTTGTAGTAGTTTTTCATTTTATGATGTAATGTAAAACTTATGAATATATCTAGTGTTTCCAAGGCTACTAAACCAATCGGTCTTTCGAGATTTGATCTTTCTTGTGATCATGCCAATGTTACGAAGTAATGCACCGACTCTGGGTAGCTGGGGTCGGGGCGTTACATTAAAGCTTCTCTAAAAATTAACAAAATCATAATTATAAGTTTTATTTTTTATTATACATAATACATAATGTCAAAATAAATTCCTATTTAGTCATTTTATACTTTATACAAAAGTTTTTTATATTAAAATGATAAATCATGCGTAATAAAATTGAAATATAAGACTCGCTCATAAAAATTTGGTGTTTTTCGTGAGATTATAAAGATGTTTGTCTCAAATCAATGGTACATTAAGATATGATTAAGAAAAGTATGAACAACTAAATTGTATTTTGGGCCATAAAAATGAAAAACTTATGTTTACATTTTTGAAATTAACAAAAATATAATCCCTTGGTAATAATGAATATAAAATAAAGAAAATTTATAAAAAATGGATAATTAATTATTTTTTAAATTATTATTTTTACCACATATTTTAAAATCATATTATAAATTACAAATACATACATAAAAATAATTACTATATATAAAAAATTACTTCCCCAAAATTTTGTTGAATAAAACATTATTATCATGAAATATGGAAATGGTGAATGGATTAAAATTGGTAGACATAATATTTATACCAAATAAAATTTCTAGGTAACTAAAAATATTAAAAGGTTATATAAATTTTATATTATCTTGATATTATATTGAGATTAAAATATAATTTTACTTATAATACTAATATAAAAATGATATATTAGTCAATCATTTTAAATAACTCAAACATACTATCCGTGATGGGAAAAAGAAAGTGGCCCATTTGAGTATATTTATTAAACATAAAATAATAAATTTATATTCCCTAATTCATTATTATACACAATGAAAATAATTTAATTATTTTATTTGTAAAAATTAATTTTTCATCCATTAGATAAACCTACATTGTACTCTACCATACACTGCTTGTTGTTGGATAAATTTTATTCAAATAATTAAATATAATTAAATATATTTTTTCTTGAACATTAATAGTTTGTATAAAGTGATAATGTGGAAAAATTGTATTCTCTATAGCCTCTATTAATAAAAATTAATGAATATAAATATAGGATCATATTGGTAAAATTTCAAAAATCATCAATAAACTGACTTTTTTTATTTCAATGTATTTGACAGTTAAATATTCCTTTAAGATTTCTTATATATAAGATAACTTTTACCTAATAAATTCCTTGGAAAGAATTATTATAAAATGAAGTTTAAAATATTAATGGTTTAACTTATTCAATTTTTTATAATCTTGATCAATTGCTTATAGGAAAACTATGATAAATTATTCAAAACACTCATGACACAAAGCTTCTTTTGATGGCCATATTTCATTGTCAAACGAGTCGATAACTGGGAAGGAAAATTTAAAAATTATAATAAATGTTAATATCACACTGACACAAAATTCATGGTATTTGGGATCATTATTTACCATGTTTTTATAATTTTAATTAAAATTGATTCCATTCATGTATTCAAGTGTCACCATATGATGAATTATATGTAAAAAAATTTCAAACTACAACTTCTCGGATGATGATTATGAGAGGAATCTTGTTTGACCAAAAAATATTATGGAGATAGTGAAATTGGTAATGACTATTCAGACTCATACTAAATCGGCTCAATGTAAGAAGATTAGATATTATAATAATTGAATAAATGATCTGTAGTTTTATGTGGGAGATTAGATTTTCATAAAAGTATCTACATAAAAGGGTGTTATAATGTTTAGTATGAAAGGGTCACTAAACCCTAGGTACATAAATACTTTTGAAATTGTGGAATGAAAATATGTTGTGTGATACCAATTATCAATTCCACAAAATATGTCTAATGCACATGATGTATTTCATATTTCATTTTTATGAAATTACATTCTAGACCAAATAGATGTTGTCACATTTAAAGTAAAAGAATTGTGACCTCATCTATCCTACTATAGAGAACATATCAAGATTATTGATTACATATATAAAGTGTTAAGTAATATAAAGAATTGAATTATATAGCTACATTAGGGAAAATACTAAAATTGATGATAGAATAAAGGAACTAAAGGATATAAATAATAAGAACCACCCTCATTTGATTGGAATGTTATATCTCTGAAAATGACGAGGAAAAAATTTATAAAGGAGTTGAGAATGAAAAAACATAGATTAAAATATATTATGTGAATATTATATATAAATAAACTATAAAATTATTAAAATATTTAGATTTTGTGTCCTAAATATTATAATTTTATAGAATTAATGTGGATTTTGGACATATTAGGTCAAAACCATCCTTTAATGAGTATTTTAAATATTTCATGTGAAAAAAGAATTTATGAATAATTAAAAAATTGCTATTAAACTGTTTATAATTTTCTTTCATATAATATCTTATAATATGTACATTTAAAAATGCATTTTCTATAAATATTATAATGAATAATTATGTGATTCTTTGGATTTAAAAAATAATATTATTCAAAAATGGGTTTAAAATAATTATTCCATTGAAATTAATTATTATAATATTTTAAAATTAATTAATTATATTTAATTTATAATTTATATATCTTTATATGTTATTTTGAATTCAAAAATTTATTATTACCAGTCATATATTAAAGAAAAGATCATATTATGCGTGAAAATACTTATTTTAATCATTTTCTAAAATATTATGTGGGTTTATTTTTTTATTATATTATTCAATACATATGAATTTATTCTATAAAACATAATCAATATATATATTATTCATGTTCATATTATTAATAAATCCTATATAATTTATTCATTAATTAATAGTACATATAGTAGAAAGTTTTCACCGCATTTATGGTTAATGTGGGTTTATTAGGGGAATACCTAAGAAGATTGGAGTTTAAATGAAATAAAGACATTATTAAACAAAATTTTATGGTTGTATTTATATATATTCATTGTAACCATGGAATATGATCCATTTTAGATATATTTTTTCAAGATCATTACATGTAATTATTTCAAAACATTGAAAACATTCAAGTGCGCCACTCGGCTCAATTATATTATAGAACCACCTATTCTCACTTCATAACACAAAATAATGCTATTTAGAAAGATCAAAAACTACCGAAATATATTCCAAAAATCCTTATGCACATTATATATCAGATTATATTCCAACAATTCCATGCCCAGGGTTATTAATAATATATTCAAAGCTGGTTTTTCTAAGAGAAAGTAAATTGTCTTCACCATCCTCTTTATTTTTTAATTAGACTTAAAAACAAAAAATAATTACATAATAATTCCAATATTACATAATAATTATATACAATACAGTATGATAATATTATGTAAATTTTATAATATTTTCTCATTTTCTTCTCTATCGTATGAGAAAGAAAACAATCTTTGTTTGTAGAGAATAGGAAACTACCTCGGGAAATGATATAATTTTTTTCCATATAAAACTATAATATATAGTCATAATTATAGCAATAATGAATATATAATATACATATTATAAACTATTAATTCTAATAATTAAATATATCATCCACTTCTTTAACACTTTCACCCATTATGGAAATCATAACATTGCTCGTGTTTACGCACAACCTACCTTATCCACGAATCAATGTGATTAATTTTCCACAACCATGTTTCATGAATGATTATAAAAAATTTTATAGTGGTCAAATATAATTTTTGAAGCACTAATATTATTCTTTTTTTTGTAAAAATATCATTTATACATTTACTGAAACTTCCAGGACAAAAACATGCTTGATAAAATTTATCCGTCACAACTTGAATTAGTTATAATATTTAAATATTATAAGAAAAAGGTTAATAAGATATAATAATATTATGGAATATTATTTTATATATATTAATATTCTTCTGGTTTACAATAATAATATTTTTTAGACTTTTATAAAAGATGAGAAAGAATTTCCAACTAAAAGGAAGAGTGAGTCATGGGATTTCACCTCAATTCCCATTTCATTGAGACATATATTATATTATAGACCTATATAATTTAATGTAATCTATATACTACCAATTTTATTTATTTAACCTGAATACCTATTTATTAATTATAATTAATGATTATTATTTCACATCATTACTATTAAAATGTAATCAAAATGTTAAGGATTTATTTTGTTATCAATATTTATTTACATTACATTTAATAAGGGAATATTGTATTCTAATATTTTTAAAATCCAAATAATTTATTATAATTTCTATTTTTATAATGAGTCAATATTGTATTCCATATTATCCTCTATTTTTCACTTTAATCAAGAATATCATATTTAAATGAAAAATAAATTTTATTTCTCTAATAATAAAATATAATTCTCCTTTATGTCCATATGTTTCAAAATTAGCATACAGAATTCCATTAAAATACTCAAATGATTTATTATAGAATTTTAATAAATAATTTTATTTTTAAATGTATATAAATGAATCTATATAATTTTTTCTAATAGGTTTGTTTTTTTATTTTCTCTATAAAAATTCAAAATGAATATTTTTATCATATATGATGTTAAAAGAATTCCCCTCCACCATTACCATAGAATTATATATATCTTCTTCTACATTGTTTCAATTTTTTTACAAACTAAAATTAGTAATTAATGATGTTTTTACTATTTGACTTTTATTTTATATAATTTTAATGGGAGTGATTTAATTACAAAAACAATATATATAATGAACCAATGGTCATCTCATATCTCGTACCAATCATGTGTCCATTAAAATTATCTTAAAAAATTACAATATATGGGTTATTAGATATAATAATATTCATAAAAATACAATTTATTTGTATCCTATAAATTCATATTTCCTAAACTATGTATCATTATTAAATATAGTTCATTCTATTAATATTATTAGAATGACTATAGAGAATCTTGATAAATATAAAGTCCTCACTGAATAATGATATTTATTGACTATGAAATTTTTTATGAATTTAATTAAATATTAAATATTTTGGGTGTGCATTGAAAATATAGTGAAGAGTGGGGTATTGTTATAGACTTTACCTTAATACATCAAAACATCTCATGAGATAAATCTGTCGGAAAAATTTAATGGGTTTCTAGTGTTTAAATACCCATATATTAAGTAGTCTTGAAACAAAGAATTGATGGAATAGATATCATGATGTATAAGATTATAAAACCCAATATTATGTATTTCCTATTATATGATCTTTTTATTGATATCCATGTGACTATTTTAATGATATTATCCATATATTCATTTCTTACTATTGTTATTGATTAAATGGAAATATTTTTCATTATTTACCTTCCCATGTAGAATATTTTTTATTTTCACATGATAACTTCTATAGTATGTAACACTTAATTTACATTTTATGTTACCCTTACTCTGTTTCCTTTCCTAGGTTATGTAGTACAAATCATTAATTGATTTTCGAGGATGTATTAAATTTCTTATTATTATGTTTTATATTTTATTCCCATTATAATATGGGGATAATGTATATATTTTTCATTCATTGATAACTAAACTAATCATTACGTCGAGATTATATCCATTGTATATAAGTCAATGTAATAATTTATAAACTACCTATACGTTATTTCAGATGGGTTTATTATATAAATAAATGATGAGAAATAATTTAATTATTTATCAATCGATTTTACTGAAATTTATATTGAATTTATCTATTAAAAGTATTCATTATGTATGAAGTGAATACATTATTAAATAATTTAAAAATAATCATTAAAATAATATTCAATGTTATTTTAACATCTTTGGGAATAAAACGTTGAGAAAATGGAATTTTTATCATGTAATAATTTTAACACATTACGAGTAAATCATAATAAAATAATTTACATTTATAACATAGTTAGTTTGTCATAACATGTCTTATATGGATTATTTAGTTACAATTAATTATATTGGGGATATTGAGCCTTTTTCGGGCTCATAATGAAAACTACTTAAGTAGAAGAGAGTTACTTTCCATGGGACTATTCATCTATTAGAATTTAAGAGATCTTATCCCCTCCCTCCCACATAATAGAGAGAGAAAAATCTAATCCATGACCTCACCCCAATTATATATTCACTGATGAAATAATCAGTTCAAAAGTGATCCTTAAATTATCAAAGAATTTATTAAACCTCCATTCTAGTATCTAGAAATTTATGATCAATATTCCCACAGACTGGGAAACTATATGCGGATGATATAGAGGGATGTATTTTGTATTGATTATATATTATTTTCTATAAATGACATGTTTTTTACCAATCAGTCAAATCGATCTATTAAATTGTCTAAATTCTAGTATAGGGAATTTTCAGAGTCACATCACTCCAATAAGAGACTCTATCCAATAATAAATGACCAAGTTAGGACAATCTGATGTTTTAAATAAGATCGATACAAACTTAGTGGGTAATTAAAAATGAAGAACACACAAACACAAACACACCCCCGACACACATATGTTATTTTATCCGTGTCAATGTTGGTTTTTGTATTCTTTTTTTGGGTTTTTTTGCTGGAATCATTATCTAGTGATTTTATTGATTAATCCATAGTTTCCAACCATGCTTCAGGTGGCCTGAATAGTTCTTCACAACTGAGTAAAATTCCAATAAATTCTAGAAATTAAATATTAAAAAAAAGTAAAAAAGTATGTTATTATTTTGAAAAAAAATATTTATAAAGGAAATGAGTTTGTGGTTTCTCAAACTAGAAACATGATTTTATTAAAATAGGTAGTAAATGTGGAGGGAGGGGTGGTTCTCATGTCCTATGTAATTGTTCAAAAAAATTTAAAATATTGGTTAGAAATGAATCAATAAGAAAACCAAAAAACCTAAAATGTGGGGATTGACTTTCCTGATCTCATGCAAACTAAAAGAAAAAGATGGGAAAAAATAATTTTTATAAATGTAGAGGTTGTATTGTACACCAAACCACCCCATCCTTTCCAATTCCCTTACCATTCATGTGGATTATTCAGCAAGCCAACCTAATGGCCAGCTAGGTTGTACTAAATTATATATCACTATATGAGCTCGGAAATGGTCCAGAACCCCGAATTATGGGTTTCTATGCTACCCAAGGGTCATTAAATTATTGAAAATTTGAATATCATTCAAGATTCCTTATAAAATATCATTATACTATGTGATTAATATTATTTAAATTTAAAATATATTAAATTATATTTATTCATTTTAATATCTATTGAGTTGAATTTATATCATAACTATATTTATATCTATTGTTCAATGTCAAATGATTGATATAGAGATTTGAGAAACAAATTTATGTTACAAATTTAATTATTTAAATTTACTAATTATAATCCATGTGATGTATGCAATTATTAACTTAATCATGATGGTTGTGGATATTTTATTCTATATTTGTATGAATATGGGGATGGAAATCAAATATTTTTTCTCTTTGTATTTTTTATATTCTTGAAAGTTCATATAAAATTTTGAGTATGTTATAATACCTGAAGAACAATGAGATAATGATAAAATATTTTAGAAGAAACATTGATTCATTGGGGTTGGGTGTGAAATGAAAAAAAACTTAAAAAAACTTATGTATTTTACTACATTAGTCATTATTGATCCATTAGACTTAAGTGGATCAACCAATTCCAAATTATTAAGGTCAATCAGAATGTTTATTTAACTTAAGAATCATTTATTATTTTTTTCAAATATTCATTTCGAAATGATCATATAAAATAATAAACAAGTAATTCATAAAATAAAAAATGAACACATGATGAATATTTTCTATAAATTTAATTTTCATTGTTTGAGTGTTATCACAATGTGTTGGCATTGAAAATAGAAAATTCTTTCATTTATTGAAAAATAAAAAAATTAATAATAAATATTTCTTCACAACACCATCTATCATTTGAATTTCAAGAAAATCATGGGTAAAAAGTGCCCATCAGTCTAATTTGAGGATACCTCTAACTACAACAGAGTCCTTTGTAATGTGGTGGTTTTTTATTTAATATATATGAAAAAAAATATTTTTCATCTGTATCAGGTAATAACATTATGTTTAATGAGTATATTAAAGTATGTTTACGTTTTATAAAAGCTTGTATTTCACTCATCTTTTCAAGGATCTGTGAGTTAATGTGTTTGGATAATCAAACACCTACATTGGTACTCTTAGAGTTGTGAGTTAGCCATAAAATTAATTATTATGATAGATTATGTGGATCCAGGATACTAGAATACACAATAATCTTATTATTATGTATACAGTATGTAAAAATTATATAGTTTCAAATAATTGGGCGTTACATCTAATGATTTAACCGATTAGTTATTTTAAATCGTTAATCATGAAAATATTCAAATGTGGTTAAATGTTTTATACAAAATGGAATGTAATATGAGATATATATTTTCATTAATTTTGGAAGATATAACTGTTTCATAAAACTCTATATTTCCATGAGTAGTACATGCATCTACAAAATGGTTTACAAGATGGAAAAAGTTATGTGTTGGTGTCCTCAATACCTATAGATCTACCTAAATGATTTAGGGAGAAAAAGAATTATTATTGTAGACTATTATATGACCAAATGTATATTTTATTAATGATATCACCAATTTCCAATGAGTTGTGGAAATAATATTAATATATAAATGAATACATGTGATGTATAATAACAGAGAAGATTTTAGGGATAATGAGAAGTGATATCTGAATGAGGTAACAATTCAACTGAATATATATAAATTGAAATATTTATCATCACCATGAGATAAATCTTATTCTTCTATATTCACCAACCACATAATATAGATTTGATAAATATTTCAAAAGAAAACCCAAGGAAAAAATGATTCATTGCATTTATTAGATTGGTTTTCCTTGTTGATAACAACATAGAGAAATATTAATTAATAGTTCATTTAGGGAACATACTGAAAAAGTGTAAATGTAAATGGTATATGTGATTCCAAAAGAATATTCACAATATAATTCAAATAAAAGAGGTGGGTCATTATAAATGAGGATATTTTATTTTCCTGTCAGGCGATAACTATGTGGAAGATAAAATAAAATTATTAGAAGTAGATGAAATAAGTTTATTCAACTTTTTATATAATCATAATTTATGTGCTATCTCAATCATACATATTGGCAATTAAAAACAATTTTCTTATCATGTTTTTTTATTTAAATGAATTAACCATGTAATAAATGTAACCTTTCAATACCAAAGGTGAATTCGTTAAGTGTATGGGAGAGGATTATTCTTATATCAATAGTGAGGAGTGTAATACCTATAATTATCATTTTCAATGGATCTTGTTGAACTGTTGTTAAATATTACCAAAATATTTATCCCATTCCTACATTGGAACCAATGATACATTATTTAATGAAAAAATTAATTTTATTGTGGTTACTGACAAATAATTAATAATAAATTACTTGTAGAATAATTGGTTATAAATTAAGATCATAAAATTTGGGGCTCAATTATTAATACTTTAAGAAATTTAAATTAATTTTCTATTAAAACAAAGTATTTTTTTATTAAGGGTTTGTCTACTAGAGTTAGATATAGAACTATGAATAAATCCCACACCAAAGAGGTGATGTCTATATATTTGGAAATAAAAATTAGTTCTTCATGTAGCTATAAAGCCTCCTCTGCCTTTAATTAATGATTTATCTAATGGTTTGGAATGATAGGGGATTGGGTATAAGGGCTAAAACCGATTACATCTTGAGTGAAACATGGAATTTATAGGTCTTTGTGGTATCTATTCTCAAAATAAAAAAATTAATGATCTCTTATAGGGTTTATCATGGTATATGGGTTTTTTCTGAATTTCATAATTTACATTCATGTAGAAAATTTATCATGGACTTATCAAGTGATATTTTAATGTTGAATGTTTTGAGTTCTCACTATAGATGGTCCCAATATAAATATTCCTTGTAGGTTGAATGTTTTTTTTCCATTATGTATGAAAACTATTATTTCAATAACATGTACTTTTTTTGGGTAGCTCTTATAAACATTCAACTAGGGAATCTAGAATGGAGGATAGGGGTGATTTAATTATAATAGCATATTTGAGGGAGAAAAATTATGGATTATAAAATTATGAAAATATTATATGCGAATTTATATCTTTAATTGACTATAATGGGTACATCAATATGGGTTCCTCATGATTTAGATATAACTAGTGCAATAATAGGATATGTAGAAGACCTATTTTGAGTATAATCAACCAATATTTGGGTAGTTCTCAATGGTTAGACTCCTTTATACATAAAATAGTTACCCATCTTCCTGGAGAATTATTGAACCACATCAAATTTTTATTTAATAAAAGAAGGTATAATGTCAATCCAATGTAACACATTTATTCTTTTACTTTTTCTAGTTGGGATATTTTAGAAAAATTGGTGAGTGACTCCTAGAATCAACCTGCAACTGGAAGCCCCTAGTTAGTGCATGAAGTGCGTATCAAATGATGGAATACATAGTCTAGTGTTGGCATAAGAGAGGAATTAGGAGTGAGACAAGTCTAGAATGACTAAAAAAGATTCTGGTAGTATGTATATTAGGCTCCAAAAATCCTGGGATGATGACATATTTTCTACGTCGGATGATAAGATGAGTCATCTAGCCAAAAAAATGCTAGAAGTTGAAGATTCTATATGGAGAAATAAAATTAAACATGGGTTAGGTAGGGTTGTAGTAACACAACATTTTTTTAGGCTTATATAAATTAAAGTATGGTGTCAATGATAGTCAATATAAAACAATTGTATGGAATATATAAAGAAGTTATTTGAGTAGATAGTGATTTGGCCCTGGGTCACATTTAATATATTCTTGCAAGACACGTTGATGGATTTGAAAGAATTATATTATTGAATGATGGAGTGGAAACTTTTTAGCAATTAATACATAGTTCTATGGAATAAATGGATAATTAACTAATGGTAACTTTACTCGATGTGATGGAATTAAAATAATCCATTTTTTATGAAAGAATAGTGTTCACCAGGACCATATTGGTTTACAGGATCACCCTATTTGCTTATGTAATTTTTATGAAAAAATTATATCAATCATTTTGAATAATATGAAAATGTGTATTTTAAAAAAATATATCTCCTGAGAAGTATTGATTCATAACAGGTAGAAGCATTTAATGAGAGATATGGATTTCTAATGAAAAGGATGATGATGTCCAATATACAATAAAAGGATCAAACATTATAATTATTTTAGATATAGACAAGGAGTATCATAGGCTTGATTGGAGCTATATTATTATTGTCATGAGAATATGGGATTCCCCAAATGGACTGAAGACCTCATTTTAATATGTTTTTCATCTATGTGGTTTCCCATATAATTTGTCAGAAGGATCATTGGATTTTTAAGAGAATTCATGGTCTTGTGTTGGGTGATAATTTATATCTGAATATGTTTATCCTATCTAAATAAAGGGGTAAATATTAATGTTAAATAGTATCTACATAATATTTGTATTAGTTATTATAAAAATAATAATAGATGATAGTATTGTTTCAAACATTATATTTGTAGATGATATATATTTCTTCATTAACTGTAGTAGGAAGAGGATTGTGGGATAAAATAAGATTATGGATGAGTATGGAATGAAATATGGGAAGAGTATTAACCTAAGTTAGGGTAATGATTATATTTCAAATATGTGTTCAGTCCATCGCGAAAGGGATATTCAGAGTAGGCTAGTTATATTAGAGAAATAGATGCCTTCAGTGTAAATTGGGGTTCCAATCTTTATTGGAAGAATCAAGAAAACTGTGTTTGATGATCTATTGAATTAAATAACTAGATATATATGTAACTAGAAAAATTATTTTTCATTCAATCAGGGGGTTGATTAATCTAGAAAACAAAGTTATATCATTCTTTGATATTTTCATGTTGTTTGTTATAAATTTTCTTAAAGGAACTACTGAATAACTGGAATGGGGTTTTTAATATATTTATATAGGATGCCATTGAGGTATGAATGATTTATTGGGGTGCATGGAATATATTTCTTAGAGGGATCAATGTTGGTGGTAGTTTCCTTTGGGGCATCATAGAATCTACAAAAGGTAATAAAGATAAACATGTATGTGAATTTATTGAAGGTATATTTCTCTTGGAAACATTTTTGTTTCATAGATATGGTGAAGTATCGGTTGATTGTGCTTTCAAAGTGAGGAAGTCATTTAGTCTTTCAAGGAGTATGATTGAGTTCCTTGAGTATTTTTGTGTCACGGTTCAGTGGGTGGTGGGGACTAGATAGATCCAATTTTTCATAGGAAACTGGGCCAGTTAATTACTCTTATTTTACAACTACCCAATTCCAGACATTATGTTATAGGAAATTTCATGTTTTCCAATCATGTTCAATTAAACCCTCAATTCAAAATAATGGGAATGTTTAAATAACATCACACGAAATGATAATCTTGAAAATTATTCATTTACTAAATCTGCATCAAGGTGTTTTATGGGATATATTTTCATGTCATAATCCATTTTAGTAGTTGGTATGAGGAGTGGTCAGTGTATCTATGCTAAAAATGGATCCCTATAAAAATTAATTTTTTTTATTTGGAAAATAAGGAATTGTGACTTACCAATTATGGTTAATATTCAGAGAAATTAAACCTCATAAGTCATATGATTCTGGTTCTTTACATCACCGATACATGAATTTAAATGTCACTTTTTTTTCAATAGTTATTGGGATTTAAGAATTTGGGTTACTATTATAGTATCCATAGGTGTGGCCAGAGGTGGGTATTCCACTAGGAATTTTTCAATTTTTTTTCATGTGGGTGGATCACAGTAGTAAAGATGCATGGGTATGGAGCATAAAATTGTTAAATAGTTGGTTTGTTTTATTGGGATGAAAGGTATAAAGAATGTGAGGGGTGATTTTTCTATCAACATTTTATATTGGTCCCGATCAAGGATTTGGTGGCCGAGCTGGGTGGCCTTCGGTCTTGCAGTTACTGATCAACCACTCAAAGGATGATGGTCCCATGGGTGGTAAAAAATTTAGGGGTATAAATAGAATTAATAGGGTATGGGTATTATGTAATCCTCCATTGAACGGACTAAAGTAAAATGTAAATGGGACTTTTATAGCTATGAATATGAAATGAGGAGGGATTGTTTATAATGGAAGTGGAATACACATGGTGGGTTATTGTTCCTATTGTAGAACATTATACTAAATTGATGTTGTGGATAGGGATTGATTGAGTTTTATTCAAAAATGTGGATTAAACAGAATCACTAACTAAAAAGTGAAATTAGAATATCAGGTCTTAGCTTTAATACTGCATGAAAGGACAAGACCATAGAGGAAACAATCATTCATGATTAGGAAAGGGGTGAAGCTTTTGGAACATGGTATAAAGGTTGTACACACATGGTGAGAGAAGATATTTTTTTCCCAAACCATATAAATAAAAGGAGATGAATAATATCTATCAGTTTATATTTTTTATGGTATCTTTACCGAATGATAATAATTTAATTGTTATGCCTCACACAGTTGGCTTTCACAATATCCATATGTCATAAATTGTTTCCTTGGGTTATTATTTATTTAATAAATATATTATTCTCAATCAGTCAAAATGAAAATTATGCAATGATGGCATAAAACCATAATTGTTTTTTGATATTCTTCAAAGCGGGTGACATATTACTCCTTGAAAATAATTGATACTATAGAGAATTTGTGAAAGGAAATACGATATTATTTAAATGATTATATGAATTCGGGAAATTGATTCCTTTTATGAAAATAAAATATCTATATTTGTAGTTTCTTAAATTAATATCATTTCATTAGTGGGTATTCTAAAGAGAATATACATGGGTGGAACGTAATGGTACCAATAACCCTTGATTGATAGTACCAAGTCATCATTCAAAATTATATCTGTATTAAAATTTTCAAAGGTACTTTTTATTATCATTTTATTTTTCATTGGATATGAAGACCACATTTCATAGAATTGTTTAATATGATACAACAACAATGATATGTTAATCCCATACAATGTCCATAATTGGTGATAATTAATGGAATATAGTTTTATATTGATGTAAATAACCATATCATAGAATAATCGTTTAAAATTATTCATCCTAATTATGAATAATTGATACAAGTGGGAGAGAAACCATTTAAAATTAAAATATTTTTATAATGTATATTTTATAATTGTTTATTCTTATATATAGTATATAACTGAATGAAATTTAATTTCCAAATATTGGAATATTGTTTCAACATATTCTCTTTGGGATGGGATATACATTGTTTGATCTATAAAGATTCATAAAAAAAAGTTAATGTTCATATAATGAAAATGTGTTTGAGTAATATGATAGTGATTTATTACCAATATGATGGGTAAAAATTATCTACAAGAATAAATGTATAAGAAATAGAAGGAGATAAAAGAGGTGAATAAAACCTCATAAGATTTAGAAATGGATTAGTTATATCATCCATGATATGTAAAAAATATTATATCACCACAATATACTATATGGTAGGAAAATATTATTTGAATATAGGAGACCTAAATAGGAAGGGGAAAGGACAAACCAATTGCACTTGATATAGTTCAAGGGATGTGTTATTGGCACATTGAGGGGATGAAAACCTAGTTTTATTGGAAATACTAGTATCCTATTAGATAAATATAGTCTAATATAATAGTATCCATATAGCAACAAGAAATAAAATATCATTCTAGATAGTTATTGACTTATCATAAAATATCGAGTGTGTTGTGTCCACTAATTTAGTAGAAGAAGAATTGTAAAATACCTCACAAGTTGTTTTATTTCATTGAATCACATATTTATGTACTTTATATCATAATATAAATTATGCTACACATATTTTTAGTTTTATACGAGATTAAATATTTTGACTGTGGGAAAAAGAAATATAATCAAGTATATAATCCATTTAGATTTCTTAATCAACCAAGGCATTATCATACCATATGAGAGTTAAAAATTATAAATGGTAAATTGGATTTAGTGTGAGTGAGAGTTTTGTAATAGTGTATTCCCTAGAACCAATTTGAAAATTAAATTTTCATTTTCATATAAAGTTTAAAGTTATTTATGCATGATGAATACTTACAATAATAGTGTTGATATTTCTATGTCCACTATTTATATGGTTATGTTCATGGATTATTTTACATAGAAAAATGTTATAATGACTTTCAATAAATACTGAAAACATATTGATTCTGTTATAGTAATCATATTCATATGTTGTATAGTCTATATACGCCATGTTGAATGGAAATAAATGATGTTTTACTATCAGGTGTTGGGAGATCATAAAAATTGAGACATATCCTCATGATTTTTTCACTTGGTGATCCAAAGTAGATGGGATTATGAACACAATCCTAAAAAAATAAAGATTACAATTTTTAGGTTTCATTACAAGTTCATATCTACATTCATGTGTATTGATTTTTCAATTATAGATTATAGTTATTATTAACAATTTAATTACATGTATTGAAAAATTACTAAAACCATAAAATTATGTCATATTTAGGTTGATTGTGTGTGGTGTTCTATTCGTTATATAACATAGATTAAATGATCAAGATAGATTTTTTCAGTCTTGAAATAATGTTTTATTTTAAAACATGTTGATCAGGATACATGTAAATATACTAAATCCATTCCCATGGATGAAAATGTTGAGGCCATCTAATTTGGTCAAAGAAGAATAATGATAGAATAGAAGATGAAGAAAAGATCGTATCCTTCATTATTAGATATCCGAAGACAAAAACTATTATATTACATGGTTTTTATTTATAGGAGATCATTATTGTTATGACTATTCATGAAAGGTTCATTTTAATTTTGATAGGACTACAAATTTTATTTAATGACTTTTTTTATTTGTCAATATATTTATTATATGAAAATTGTTTCTGGATAATATAAATGAGGATTATGAAATATTTATTTTGTCATAACATGTAAATTATGACTTATTAAGTGATAATTACTTATAATAGGGTAGGTTATCTTCCTCAGGGTGACTAATACTAGTTATATAATAAAGAGGGAAACATTTTATGAGGGTTTATTTATAAACTCGAATTTGAGAGATCATGTTTCCTCCCCCTGTATCCCATAGAGAGAAGAAGTTGATCAAATACATTATTCCAAGTTTGTATTCATAGATGGAGGTATCTACATTGTCGTTATATTTAGGACATAAAACGATTCAAAAAAATATCAATTTTAGAACCATGGTATTAAATATAGTGGTACATGTTTACATTCAAATTCTATGAGGATGATATAGAGATATGTACGTTCATTTCCCTAAATAAAAGGTTGTTTGTGACATGTGGTAACTGAATGTGCCATAAAATAATTTTAGGTAATACAATGAATTTAATTTATTACTAATTAAATAAAAATTTATCCACAAAATTCATACTGTGATGTGGTATAACACACTGAGATTTAATAAATTTTTTTAATAGAATTATTTGTAATAGAGTGTTACACACAACACATTGTTTTACCGAACCATGAAATGCTATTATTATTTTTTATATAAATTGAACTATTATTAACTATACATTAAAATTTTAATTGTTAAAAATAATAACCACATTTTAAATATTATGTATAGTGGTTTTATATAAAGAAAAATATTTAATAAAAAATTAATAAAAATTGGTAAATCATTTATATTTTTTAGAAATATCATTTTCAAAAATTATCATATCTTATTTAAATTTGTGATTAATAATAAAATTATTTTTTTAAAATATTATAAATTTAACTTCAAAAAAATTTATTTTTTGATGTTATAAAATCCAAATTACCTTGTGGTAAAAGATTAATATATTTCTTAAAAAATTTAATTTTCAATGAATAATAAAAAATATAGTTTATATTAAAAAATAATTTTATTTAAAATAAATAATAAGGTTTTATTGAAAATAATATTAAAAATATAATTAGTTAATTTATTTATTGATAAATCTAAATTTTTTTCATTGTAGTAATTTTCATATTTAAATTTGATAAAGATATTTCTTAATCATCTAAATATTGTCTCTTCTGAAAACCTTTGATTGGTAAAATCTAAAGGTTTATTTTTATTCTAAAAAAATCCACTTTTATAAAGGAAAATAGGAAAAAAATTATCCATAAATATATTTTGAATAATTAATATTATATGAAATGTTAATTTTAAATTTTTACCATTATGAATATAAAAATAAGTAAAAATTAATTACCATGTTGAAATGAAAATGGGTTTACCTAGGGTGAAACAAAATAGTTAAAAAATAATATTTCATATAATATTGTAAATGCATATTTTATGGTAATAGTTTTACCATATCACATATAGGTTTTGATAATGTTACATATTTGTGCCTTTATTCATAATAAAATAATGTGTATGCTTTTTTCGTTTATGACATTATTTGTGTACCACTCACCTTTCATAAGAAAATCCATCGACTCTACTCTCCACCTCACACATTCAACACCATTTGGTTTATTCAATACCTTAACAAATCAATAATTTTTATCTTTACAGACATCCTTTAGTCCATCATTTTTCAATAATGCCAACTTAATAAGGATTTAGGGTTAATATAAAATTGATGTATGAATCAGAGGTAATACTTTTAACACTTATTATTTTATTACTTCATCTTATATCTCTTTCAAATATTTTTTAATTATATGGATATATAAAATTATAGTATCTAATATATTATTTAATTCTATTAAGTTAATTTAATAACATATATAAATATAATATTCCAAAAAATGTGATACAAAATCACAATTCATGTGTAATGTGTAATACGGCCTCGAGAACCGGTGGTATTCATTTTCCAGTACCATCACTCAGAGAGGTATATAATGTTTTATAAAAGGTTTATATATTATATTTATAATATTACTATAGTTATAAAACATTTACATCACATATACATAGATACATTCAAATCTATATGAAAACGACAATGTCTTATTTGTGTAACAAGGAGAAACATTTCGTAAAGCAATGTTATTCATTCACACATTACATGGAATGTAATTAATTTTTATGAAATAAAAAACTGTAATATATATATATATATATATTATATGATATGAAATTTATTCTATAATTATAATATATTTTTTAACATTCTTTCATTCAAACCATTGAGAAAAAGGAAACCTCGTTGAAGCATATGTATGACCTACTATCTCCATGAACATTGTATTTTATTTTCAAACTGTAAATTTAATGGATTACACTATATATATATAATAATATTTATTCCATGGTTAACTTTTTGAGATGATTAAATAATGATACATTTACGAGTACCATGAATAATAAATCAAAACATACACAAAAAACAATGAAATTATATCCCAAAACCTTTCTTTAACATGGAATTGACAATAAATTGGAAATAAAGGGTTGTATGTAAATTATATACTCTGTGATTTATATATTTATCGGAATATAATATTTTTTAAAAGACATATGTTTATAATTCATGTAATGTCCCAATTCTGGGAGCTACCCAGAGGTCCCCCATACCCGGTTGGTCACATGGCATCAAGTGCATTTCCACGAGTTCCAGAGGGTACTGAGTAGCATCAACGGTGTTGGGTGTGATAATTAGGAAACTATTCCCTTATAGGAAGAGTAAAACAACAGATGTAAAATAGGTAGAAAGAGCGGAAGAAGTCGAACATCCAATAGGGTAAACATTAGAAGTAATAAACAACTGGAGCACACAGAAACACACACACACACACACACACATATATATATATATGATGCATGAAACATATTTTTAGGAACGCATATAAACAAGTCACAATAATGGAATAAAATACTAAACCAAAGTACAATAGAAAAAATAAAATCCTCCAAAACATCGCAAGCCTCAGCTCGGTCGCATGCTCCCCATCTCCGCAACAATCAAGTACCGGTAGAAGATGAGAGCTTTCCCTTGTCTATACCTGCTGAAATATAATCTTTTTGGGCCCAAAAAAATGTCCCAAATGGGGTGTGAGAGTTGTCCCAGTAAGAAACCACCAAAAGATATGTTCCTAACAGTCAGTAAATATATATGACATGCAATAAGAAAAAGTTGCAGTAAACAAAGAAGAACTCAAAATAGAATGTCATATAGTTTCATTTAAAACATTAACTTTTAAGTATTTAATCAAAAAAATACAAGCAACCCTCTGGGTAGTTCTCACATCCTATCCCCTCTGGTTCTCCATACAAAAGAAGATATAACAAAGACTCTCTGAAGAAGCACTTATCGTCAATTCCCCAAATAGTCTTTTAATGGTAAACTACATGAACGAGGATGAAGAACTCATTATCAATTCCTCCTATGTCTTAATAACGTAACTATAGACCCACTGAGGGAGAACTCAATGTCAATACCTCATATGTTCTTGCAGTGTGATAATTATAATAGACACTCATGGAAATCCCTCAACGTCAATTTCCCCAATGGTCTCACTACACCATGTTCTTACAACCCTGTGTAAAGAAATCATTTGAAAATGATAATTAGTAGCCAAAGTAACCCTCAATAACTATTTGAAAAGAATCTACAACATATCATAGTATGTCAGATAAAAATATCACTCCAACCTATCAGCACTTGGAATGGAAAGCATAGTATCCTAATAGGCTAAGCGAGACCAAACGGTAAAAAATAAAACATGTGTGGGAAAACACATCCAAAGAATTGAAATTAACCCTATTCACATTCAATTTACCTCTAATGATTCAAACAATAATAACATGAAATTAATAAGGCTAAAACTATAAACACTGAATACCCTATACAATGGTATTGGCAATTTTTCACATATAACTCAAAGAATATATTTGGAAAGGGAAAAAACACCTACCTTGGTGTAGTATGATCGATATATGTTAACCTCATGTCTTGAATCGACCTATAATTCCATAGATATAAAAAAAAATCTAAAACATTTAACATAAGATAGATCTACAAAGAGGAGGAATCCGGAAATGAAGCTCTAGAAGAAGGAAGAGCTTACTGTGGTGTCCCAACGCAATTGAAGATGGTTGAATCAGAGAACAGACACTTGATCAGGCACTCAGGAAAATATCAGTGTCGTATAGATACTCTCGGTCGATAAAGGTGAAGAAGAAGATACTTCTTCCAATTAGATGTGACCCCAATCCATTTAATGAAAAAAATAAAGTACACGACATGAAATTTAGAAGTACACGACGTATAATTTCCCTTACTGGCCTGCACATTAGGTGGTCTCTAGGTCACCACACATGGTTGTGTGCTCAGTTGTTACACGACTAGCACACAACTACGTGTGTCAAAAGAGTACATGGTGTGTACTTTAGAAATTTCCAAAACTCCTGTTTTTCTCAAAAACACCAGAATAGTGAAAAATTCCCTGAAATGAAGATCTGGCTTCTTAAAAACATCCCTCCTTAATAAAATTCATCCTAGAATATCGATGGCAAGGCGATGTAGAAGATGAATCCTTGAAAATATCTTTCCACTGTGATCATACATTGGGTTCCCTTTCCAAGGGATCATCTTGTACTCACTCGTGCAGCCATAACACTCGTACAAGAAGAGCATACCAAAAATGAATAACATCCATACTTCGATCAACAATCTAGATAGGATTCTCCTCAAACATGGCGTCTACCTCTAACTCAACTTCGTCGGGATGAATAAACATGAGATGATTATGATAATTAAATTTGATGTTGATAAATGTGGAAGAATCATGCATAGATCAGTACCTCTGAGGTAACCGCAGCCGATAGGCAACCGGTCTAACTCTCTCCAAAATCTCTAACGGCCAGACGTACCTCAGCTAAAGCATACCTTATCTCATAATCAATCTTTGTCCCAACCTCGGTGTGACACGTATAAAAACCTGTTCTCTAACCTCAAAATCCAGAGTTCGTCTCCGTCAATCAGCATAAGACTTCTGTCATGAATGTGAATTAGCAATCCCCTTCTGAATCATCTCTATTTACTCTGTGGTCTCCTGGAAAAGTCAAGGTCGCAGAAAAACTGCCTCTCCTACCTCCATCCAACATAAAGGTGATTGCCATGGACTACCACACAAAGCCTCATAAGGTGTCATCTGAATAGTTTTTCGAAAAATATTACTGTAGGAAAACATTACAAGAGGTATTTCCTTCTCCCATGAACCTCCAAAATCCAGGATGTATGCTTGAAGCATGTCCTCAAGCACCTGAATCGTATGCTCGAACTTGCCAGCTGTCTGGGAATGGTATGTTGTACTCAGAAGTACATGTGTAACTGAAACATTCTAAAGTCCCTGCCAGATCGTAGAAGTAAAACAGTCATCCCTGTCTGAAATAATGGAGTGTGGAAATCCATTTAAACACAAAATTTCTCAGATATAAAACCGTCCTAGATCATTATCTCTGAAATTCTCCTTGATTGACAAGAAATGAGAAACCTTCATGATTCTATCAATGACAACCCAAAATACACCATTCTCTTGAGGTGACCATAGTAATCCCATAGAGAAGTCCATCTTGACATTATCCCATTTCCACTCAAGAATGGGTAACTTCTACAAAAGCCCTGCTGGTCACTGATGCTCCGCCTTCACCTGCTGGTAGGTGGAACATCTCATGAAAAACCCTTCAATATCTCTCTTCATACTTGGACACCAATAATGATAGTGTAGATCTCGATACATAATCATGACACCAGGATGAACTGCCCAAATTTTGGAATGAATGTCCAACATCAACTCTTCGCGTATTTCTACTGGAACCCATATGTGCCCATAAAAATGCATGATATCACCCTTGCCTACTGTCCATCCAAAAATTGGATCCTCTCCAGAAACACTCTCCCATAGGACTAGGCCTTTAGAATCTCATATTTTCCTCATTCACACTCGTTCATGTAGATTATAGTTAATAGCTACAGAAGAAATAAATGTATGACCCTGTCTATAGTGATCCTAAAAATGCATCTCAGAGAACTGAACCATAAGCCACCACTCACTACTGGACTCCTTAATTTCGTTTATATGATTCCTCCCTCTCAATGCATTATCCAAAACATTTCCTTTCCCGTGTGTGTAAGAAAGCTCGATGTCAAAGGAATGAAGGTACTCAACCCACCATCACTATCTCAAATTTATTTCACACTGATTGAATATATACCTGATACTTTTGTGGTCAGTGACAACCAAAAAAATTCTCTCCTATCAGGTAGTGTTTCCAACATTGTAAAGCATGAAAAACTGCAACCAGATTGAGATTGTGCATCATGTAATTACTCTCATGAGGCCTCTACTACCGAGAATTGTATGAAACAAACCTTTCTCCCTGCATAGGCAGTGATCCAAGACCGGTACATAATGCATCACAATAAATAGTATATCTCTTTCCCGGCTCTAGAAAAACTAATATCGGTGCTGAAGTAAACTTCCCCATCATCTCCTGAAAGATGACTCAGAAGAATATGACCATATGTACATTGATCCATTCTTATTCAGGCCTGTCAGTGGCGCTGCTATGCATGAAAAGACATGCATGAAAGGTCTGTAGTAACAATCCAAACCCGGGAAACTTCATACCTCAATGTCGTTCTCCGGATAATCCTAGGAAACTACTACTCTAACTTTCTCTGGGAATAATAATACTCTTGTCTCTGAGATATCATGACCCATGAAGTTACTTTTGTCCATCCAGAAGTGGCATTTTGATAGCTTACCATATAACTAATTCACTTTTAGTGTACTCAAAATGATATCATGATGTGTGGAATGGTCGTGTCGAGTGTGATAGTACACCAAGATATCATCCACACAAACTACAATGAATGAATCCTTTTATGGATTCATAACTCGGTTCATCAGCACCATGGAAAAAACAGGCGTGTTTGTGAGACCGAATGACATAACCACAAACCCATATAGGCCATACCTGCTCCAGAAGGTTTTAATAGGTAACTCTGATGGTCTAACACACAACTAGTGGTAATTGGACCACATGTAAATCTTCTAGAACACCCGTGCTCATAAAAGATGATCAAAGAGATCACCAATTGTGAGAAAGGGATATCAGTTTTTGACTATCGACTGGTAAAACTTCCAATAATGCACATAATGTCTAAGGGTACTGACCACCTTGTTCGCAAATAGGATTGGCGATCCCCATGGAGAAGTACTTAGTCGAATGAAACCCCTTGAAAATAACTCCTCCAACTACATCTCGATCTCTAACAACTCTGGTGTATCCATCCTATAAAGAGGAAAAGACATTGGTGCCACTCCTGGCACAAGCCCAATAGAAATGTCCACCTCTCACTACGAAGGAAAAAATAAAAATTACTCTAGAAATACATCCCTAAAATGATCAACCACTTGATGAAAGACCATATGTGAAGTCACCTAGTCATATTGATAATGACTAGAAATCCGGGCTATAATTCCTCCATACCCATGACACTCGGGTCCCTCTCTGCTCACCTTGATATCCCATTCACCCTTACAATGAAATGATCTTCCCTTCGGTGATGTAAAAATCACCCAACAACGATAGTAATAGACAAATTCCTGGAAGGGAACTAAGCAGTACATTTTTAAAATCATATCATAGTTATTCATCCCTAGGACATGAAGGTGTCATAAGAATTGACACCCGCCAACCTCTAAAAGGAACTCCTTGCACTCTCGCAGAGTAGTTGTTCTTGTCCCCAACGATCTGTCTAGAATCAAATATATCAGTAGAAAAAAGGATATAGAGTCCAAGGATCTCCACCACTGCAAAAAATATAAATATATGGGAAGCCCCTATATCAAGAGGAGATGAATCTAAGGCTATAAGGATTGTACCTTGAACTGTAGAGGGTCTGTGATCCTGATCATGCTGGGTCTGCTCCATTATAAAATACTGACCAACATTGTGGCCCTGTGACCCTGAATGACCACTATGTACGAATCCAACCTATTGTCTTTGAAAGCATGGTGACTATATACAATGGCTATGACCTCCACCTCAACATATTCGGCTGGAAGAACTCCAGTTCCCTAACAGATAAGAAACTGGTGGTGCTTCTCCGGAACACGGAGTCATTGAAGAGCCCATGTCACTAGAAACTCGTGAAAAGAACTGACAGATGCGCCGAAGATGTCCCATCTTGTTGCCTGATCGGCACTCCACTAGGTCTCTGACGCAATGTGGCCTTGTATGCCCACTCTTCCCACACTGGTGGCACATCACCTGGATACCAGAAGAACATTCTTGGGTCCTCGGATCTCCACACAAAGACTCTCTATGGATATTACTAGTATCAGTTAGAGAAGAACTATCTCTGTATGTGGAACCACCCTGGCTCACAGAATCAGAATCCCTCAGGTTGCGCTCTATGATCAGTGCCTGGTTGACTATAGAGGATATCAAATTCCACCTGATGATGTTTACATGAGCCTGAATATCTTACCTCAGACATTCTTCAAAATTTCGTGCAAGGAACTACTCATCCCCTCCTCAAAAGGGTGTAAAGAATTGTTGATCTGTGAAGCAAGAATAATACTCCATGACTGAAAGAGTACCATTATCCCAACTAATGATCTCTCGGTCTTGATCGGCACACAAAATCTCCAGGTAGTAAAATTCAAAGAAGGAATTATAGAAATCATCCCAAGCCATATCCTAGTTGAGTCCCTCCTATGAGATCGTATATGACCATATATTGGACGAATCCAGAAGAATGTACATAGAAAGCTTCTCCCATCTCTCTGTAGGGGTCTCCAGATGCTCGAAGAGAGTCAGCATGACTTCTAACAATGACTATGCTTCCTGATGTCCTCTTTCCCATTTGAAGGTGAGAGGATGCTACAGCTGGTAAACCACATCAATTCCTCCATCGATGGGGAAGGATGTGGTGATCCTTTGATGGTATACATGAACCTCAAAAATCCCTCTCAGAATTCTGCATCAGCACCCATATCTGGGATAACGACTTGTTCCAAGATTGGCACAACTAGAGGATCCGCGGGTAGTCCCTAATCAACCATTTTTAGTGTCTGATAACTACCTCGAATTTGGCATACAACCGGAGGAATTCTAGGAGGAATTTCTCGGTGAGGACTAGTGAACACATTAGATTAAGATTATCCAGGATAGAAATATAGAAGTTCCATAAGGGAAAAAGATAAAGAAATCATTCATGTTTTTCAAAACATGAATACATGATGTGTATAATGACTACACGACGTGTTCCCTTACACCTTCACAAGGCCACGTACATCTACTAACACAGGTCATGTAACACCCCATACACACAGCATGTTGTACTAACACACAATGTGTACTTGAATCCAATTCCCCTGCCCTACTTAATCTATACAACTAAGACACATGTTTCTCATAGAACTATAATACATTGTGTGTTATTTCCAGACATGGCATTTAATAGGAGAACATCACCGACCCATGTGGTTAGTTACACAGTCGGTTACACAGATGACTATAAATGGTGTGTTTGTTCCAGACACGAGGTGTATTCAAAATATTTCACCGACCTGTGTTATTCACTACATATCCAGATACAAGAGTTGTACTGCACTGTGTGTTCAATATTGACACTGTGTGTATATCCTGATTTTTATCCATCCGTGTCATTAGACTCTTGGGTGGAAAAAAGGTCTACCCAACACGATGTGTACATCAGGTACATGACGTATCACACAAAGATTTCCCAACCACGGGTTTCTACCTAGGTATTTATTAACACAGTTGCATACTACAAGACATGTACAAATAGTACATGGCATGTACTTAAGAAGAATAGTTCATTCACAAATAGAAGGACACATGGCATGTATTAATTGTTACATGCAGGGTATTCTTGGGTTTTCCAGGCAGTAGTCCTTAGAAACAACTCCATAACCCAAAAAAACTAAAAAAACATTAAAGTTCCAAATACTGATCGGTGAGGGCCCATACTCCCCTAGAATCAATGCTTGGAATCTTATAAATGTCACATATAAATATAAAAAAGAAATGATCTAACAAATTCTGGTCCTCGAGGGCCCATAACACCTCATGATCAAATGTTTTGCGTATATTTAAACTAAACATTACAAAATTCAATACCCTATCAGAAAAGGTATTCTATTAAGGCATTTATCATAGTAGCATGCATATCTAGCATAACATATTTCACAACAACATCCAATCACAAATTCAACCTAAATGACATGGAAATAGTACATGGCATGTGATCTCTAGGAAGTTCCTAAATGATGCATGAGATGACACACCCTCATCTCATCAGGTTGAAACAGAAATAGAACCTTAAAAATATCAATGATAAAAGCACAAAATATGTGAATCACCCAATGGTGATATTAAATCAACTATAATAGTTGATATACCAAATAAATTCTAATAACGATGTAAATTGGGTTTTCCCTACACATATGTCTGCTAATCCATATCAAAAATTATTACCAAGAACATATTCCTTCCTGTACCTAACTATAGGCTTTAAACATAAGTAAAAAATAAATGATTTCTTTTGATACCACTTTGTAACGTCCTGGTTTTGGCAGCCACCCAAAGGTGCCCTATACCTGGTTGGCCACAAGGCCTCAAGCATATTTCCCTGAATGCCAGAGGCTGCCGACTAGCAATGAGGGCCTTGGGTGTGATTGTGGGGAAACTATTCCATCATTGATAGAGTAATAGAACTAAAGTAAAATAGGTAGTATTATCATAATTAGTACAACATACAATAGGTAAAAAATGGAGGTAATAAACAACTAGATCACACACATATATATGATGCATGATACATATATCGAGGAAAGAAGCCAAAAAAATCACAATGCTAGAATACAATACTAAACCAAATTACAATAGAATAAATATAAAATTTTTCACTGCATCACAAGCCTCAGCTTAGTCGCATACTCCAAAGATCCATATCAATCAAGTACCTAATGTAGAATGGTTCTTTCCCTTATCAATACCTGCGCAAATATAACCTATTTGGGCCAAAAAACAAGTCCCAAATAGGGTGTGAGACTAATCCATGTAGGCAACCACCCAAAGATCTTCACCTATCAGTCAGTGATTATATATGGCAGGTAATAAAAAAAAGAGGCAGTAAACAAGGATTTACTCAAAAGAAAACAGTCCTATTTTTTCATTTAAAAACATTTTCTTTTATGTATTTTATAATACTAAACCAAATAAAATAACCCCAATATATAGTTCTCACTGCCTAACCCCTTTGGTTATCCAAACAAGAGAAGTTATATGAAAGACTCTCTGAAGGATAACTCACCATCAATTCCCACTATAGTTTTTAATAGTAAAATACATGCACTCTAAGGAAGCAATCAACTCAAATTCCTCATGTGTCCTCATAACGCAACAACAGACCATGTGAGGGAGAACCAAACGTCAATCACCCTTATGGGATCATAGCATGATAATTATAACAAACACTCTGGGAAAGACCTCAAATTCAATTTCTCCCATCGTCTCACTACATCTGGTTCCCACATCCCAGTGTAAATAAATCTTTTGAAAATGATAATTATCATCCAAATTAAACCTCAAGAACTATTCGAAAAAAACTACAACACATCATAACATGTCAGATGAAAATATCACTCTATCCAATCAACACTAGGAATGCAAAGCACAATAGCCTAATAAGCTAAGAGAGATCATATGGTCCAAAACAAAACATGCATGCGAAATCACTTCCAAAGAATAGAAATTAACCCTATTCACATTCAATTGACCTCTACTCTAGCATACATGCGTAATAGGAAATTAACAATGCTAAAACCGTAAACAGGCAATACCCTATCCAAGGGTATTGGCAGTTTTGGACATTTAACACAGAGAATTTCAATGAAAAGTCGCAAAAAACCTACCTTGGCATTGTATGATAGATATACGTGAACCTCAGGCATTGAATCGACCTTGAACATAGATGATCTAAAAAAACATTAAAAATGATCAACTGAAGATAACTCTTGAAAGAGGATGAATTAGGAAATAATTCTCTATTAGAAGGAAGATTTTATAGAACATGTCCCAATGCAATCAGTGACAGTCAAATCTGAGAAGGGATGCTTGATTCAGGGCTCGATAAAATATCGGCGTTGTACAAACACTCTCTATAAAAGAAGGTGATGAAAAAGATACTTTTTTCAATTTGACACAACCATGGACCATTTAATGAATAAAAGTACATGAATTTTACTTTCCCTTACTAGCCTCCGCATTAGACAGTCTTCAGGTCATCACAAACGGCTGTGTGCTCACCTGTTACACTACTAGCACATGGCTATAAGAGGGAAAATATTACATGTCGTGTAATTAGAAAATTTCTAGAAACTCTTCTTTTTCTCAAAAAAACACCATAAAAGAGTAAATGATAATTGAAACAAAGATATGGGTTCATAAAATTCACAATTTATTTTGTTTATGAATGAATTAAAGACTTATAGAATGATATTTTTTTCTTCAAGTTTTCCATCATTAATATATTGGTTATGTTGTACACATATTATCTGTTATGATCTATATATAAATCCTGATAGATATGTTATATAATTAAAATCGTTCATTTAATCATATTTAATGTAACATTTTTTAATAATTTTTAATGGAACTTATGAGCCACATGATACGAAAGTATTAATGATTTGATGTTATAATATCAATAGTTATTGGAGTTGTATATGGTTAAGATTATGATTATAAAATATTATGATCTATCTATCAATAAAGTCATCAATTTTTTTATCTTATTTTCATTTCATATTAATACATGTTTTCCCTTCATTATACTATCATTATTTACTAAATAGACCAAAAGAATGTTTTTATAAGAAACCATATTTATTTCTCACTTCGGTCAAAAAAACTTTCTCTTCCAAAACCATATTTTTTAAAAATTATTTCAATTAAGTATTTACTATAATCTAAATTATTAATTAAATATTTTTTTACCCATTTTATTCCTTTTATAATGTTATTTTAAATTTATCTCCATGTCTTTTTGAAAAAATCGTCGTTATAAATATATCCAAAAATAAGATGGGAATATATATTTTAACATGCATGATATAATTATAATTTCCAAAGTTTATGACTTTATTATATTGAAATATTCAATTTTTTGTCTTAAAATTTAATTTGGAAATAATATTTTCAAAATATTATATGTGTTTGTTATTTCAGAAATATTATTTTCAATGAAATGATATTTTACTCAATAGACGTTCCAAGAAATGTTTCATTCAAAATGATTTTCCATCTATGGTGACATTATTTGATGTTACATAATAATTACTTGAAATATGACTGAATGATACTATATTTAGTTTTTGTCTTGATGGTTTATGGTTTTCATGAAATTTTTTTTGTGAAGCCCATTATGATTCTATATATTATAACATGATAAATTTCTTATGAAGACCACATTATATCCCTATGTTATTTTGTTATGAAATGATGAAATTAATATCAATCTCATTTTGTTTCAATATATTCAGTTATGTTGATATGTTTATAGAACCAAATTATTTTCATTTATTCTATTATGTTTAATTTTTTATGATCCTATAATACACATAGTTAGGATTTTCCCTACGTGATAGGTGGGACCGATTTCTTATTCCAATGATTGGAGAATGATTGATATCTTATCAGATAAATAGCACTAGATTAGGGAGTGAAACAATTTTATTAACATAATATTACCACTATAACATTACTGGTAGTCAACAATGAATACTATGATGGTTTGAGGAGTGAACCCACGCCATTATGATTGTCTCGTCAATGATCCTTGAACTACTAAGGAAATGATTTTCTAGGGTGTTGTGTATGCCAAAATTTCATGTCTAATTTCATTATTATGATATAATGACTCGTGATATTTTATTCCATTATGGTTAATGTATTTTTAACTCTAAATATTTATTCCATGACCCATTATTTTTTTCTTTAGTATGCACGAAATAGTTTTCAAATTTTATAATCATGTTTTAAGACCCTTATTTTAGGCTTATGCTTATATATATTCCTTGTTTACTCTAACTGGGCATCTGAGATAACCCTTTCATATGTTTATTATCCTCAGGTTATGAAGAAATGTATTATATATAATTTTTCAAAGAATGGTTAATGTAATGATGAGTTTTCTAGGAGATTATTTATTTATCCTTTGAACTTGTTGGATTATATTTCAATCTTTACAAATACATAATATATTTATGATCCTCTTGGATATGTTCATGTAATTTAATTATTTTTATCCTATGAAAAAATGTAATATTTATGTATGAAAAACCTAGGTCGTTAAATAAAAATCATCATATATGGAATTACTAAATTGATTGGATATGGAAAAATTAAAATCCATAACTCGTCTACTTTACCTTCAAGCCCTGATACATATAATATAAAAATATACTTTATCTTGGCACTACATCATAGAGCTTCGTGTAGTTCCCTCTATAAATTCCCTAATCATGATTCATATGTATCCAGTAAAACACTCATAAGGGGATTCCCATTTCATACTCGTAGAAGCCTACGAACAAAACAATGATTTCTATGATGTGTTCACCCATAATAGATCTGTTAATCTTCAAATTTAACTCATGACACTCAACATGACCTTTCTTGTGTCGTGGAATCATTTTGGTCATATTTTAATTGAAATATTTTTTTCGATAACATGGTACTCAGATTCTCAAAGGAACTGTTATTTATTAAAATCAAGGAATACCATTAGACATATAAACTAATAACATTTTATATAATCAAATCACATGGATTACAATTACGTGAGTTAATTTTTACCCTAACACCAGCTCAAGGATTTTTATTTCTCTTTATATAAATTATTTTTCAATGGGATTGAACTATCGTAGAGTCTTTTTTACCTTCATGTAAACATTGAAATATGATTTTTAACCTTACATGCATCAGAATGAATGATTATATAGGTCAGCCATGAATCTTAGCATTCACTATTTCACTACATAATATTTTGATTGGATTCTCATAACATATTCTCTTAAAACAGAATCCAATCATCCTACAAATAGATTGTTCTAGATAAAATATATATATATTATAAATCTCTGATTACATTTACAAACAAAATGGAATAAATTAATATTTAAGAAAGATATATAAAAATTCAAGAAAATAAAATGTAACCATGATTCGAGGATATTAATTTAATTATATCTAAAATAGACAAAAAAAGTGAATATTTTTGAGGGATTTATTAAAATTAAATATTCAATTAACAATATAAAAAAATAATAGATAAAAAAATATTTCCAATTATAGAACATATATCCCAATTAAAAACATTTAGAGGTGGTGAAATAGTGTATAAATTTTATTTCATCTTAATCAGTTACTTTTTTTATCATAATAAATTAATAAAAAAGGAAAAGCATTCACAAATTAGAGTGATTTTTTCCATCATTATATTTTTTACTCAAGAGAACCCTTATTCTTGGAATAAAATCAATAACAAAGTGTACATCAATATATGCAAGGTTTTCCCATATTATATGAAATGCATTATTTTTATATATGGTATCATCCATTGAATACATTATCCAATTATATAATGTAGTATACTATAATTTTGAAATTATCATAGAAATATCCCATATATTATTGGCATATAATATTTTTATAAGAATACTTACAACCCTCTTTTCAATTATGGGCATATAACTGTTGGTATAAAAACCCACATAGAATAAAAAATTTAACTAAATTCAATACCATTTAATGTAGATAATTCTATTTAGATTAGATGATTCATTATATCACTTTCAAAATATAAATCATTATTATAATCTCTTATACTTTTAGGAAAGAATAAATAGAATAATGTTTATGAGATATCAAGATCATGCATGAATCTTTATCAGAATTGGATAATTTAATATACCTATTATAAATTTTATTCATTATTTTATTCATTTATATATATATATATATCTACTATTTCATCTTACTGTAAGTTCTATTTTGTCATATATAGATTTCAATTATTTAATATTATCATTATCACTAGTTTCTTCTGAAATCTAACTACAGAAATTGGTTGTATCCTCTAATTTGAATTCATCATATCAACATTTCCTTTATAAATGTGAAATTGTTCCATATAATTATCATATCAATCATATATCAATTAATTTAATTTAATTTTAGGTAATTCAAAATAATAATAATAAATTTATATATTTATTTAATACCATAAAAATGATCTATAGTAAATTTTTGAAAAGAAAATAGGGAAACAAACTTTTATATTTATATCTAAAATAATTATTGAATAATTTAATAATTTAAATATATAAATATTTTATTCAAAGTACTGAATATATTTAATTATGAATATAATTTAATTCAATCATAATATCTAAAAAAATTATATTTAAACTCCATAATATTTCATAATGATACCATTATATTTTAACTATTTTTTTATAATTTTTTTGATTAAATTAATAACCTATTATATCAAAAAATAATCATCAAGTATTATAATGAAAATAAATTTTTACTCATTCTTATATTTAATATGTAAATATTATATTTACAACTTGTTATATACCTAGTTTTTATCATGGATTTGAAAAATTATTTATGACATAATAAATGTGATACATTCCAATTTTCAACACATATATGTAGAAAATATAAAAATTATATTATTTTATTTAACCCATAATATAAATGATTTATAAACACTCAAATTTGAAATATTATTTACATCTCCATTATTTACTCTCAGTTCAACTTGGGCCAGTTTTTCTTTAAATTGAATTTTCTTTAATATGATTTGTACAACTTCAGAATACTCATAAATGATAATCAATATCAAATGAAACATGTCCATATTAATATAATTACCTTCATATTATAAAATATTTAACAATTGATTTAGAAAATAAAATGTCAAATTACGAATAATAATTAAAAATGAATATTCTATAGATATTTAATAATTTTGTGATAAACATTCTAATTAAAATAAATTGAATTAAATTACAATAATTGATAATAATATAAACAAATTGTGTATCTCATTATATATATCGGTCAATGAATCTTTTCTATATTTCTAAAATTATTCTATGTTTTTTTTGAAATGATTCTTCACACGTTATGGTGATATAATTATTTCTTGTTAAATGAAATTCTTAAAAAAATATCCATATAAAAAATTATCAAAAAAATTAATCTAAAATTGGTTTATATATGATACATTATGTTATCGTCCAAAAAATTAATCACAGATTTATTCCAACAATGTTTTATTCTATTTTCAAGAGGATTTTTTAAAATTTTAAGTCAATTATTTTGTTTTATCAGAACAAATGTTACGTAGATGCCATTATTATATCATAAGTTTAATGTTTTGAAATTTACAACCCTAAAAACAGAGTATTTTAAGCTTCCATCACCTCAGTATATCATTATGGCATATAAAAATTCAAATATTTTTAATCATTTATCCAATTTATTATATTAATTCATTGCATATTATAATTTTTTTTCACAATGAACTATATAAAAAATATTTTGTGTATAGATTGATACTTTTTATTTTCAATGAAACTATATAATTATAAGACATATTTCAAACATTTCATAATATTTCAACATGCTTCCAAAGACACTAAAATTATTTCAAATCCAATATTTAATATATTCAACATTATTTTTCATTTATATTATAAAAAATATGTCTATTTTTTAATGAATAACTCATTATTTGGTATCATATTTTTATTGGAGTTTCTTTATTGTCTACTTCTCATATCCATCTATATTTTTCAGGTAGTAATAATTTCATCTTCATGAAAATTTGATTAACTCATGTAATTATTGACTAAATTTTAGTTATTTAATTCAACTAGTATTTAATGGTTTAAATTTGTTGATAAAAGAATACAATATAGAATATCCTCCTGTAATCAAATTTATTAAAAAAAATTGGATCCTAATATCATATAATATTCAAATTCAGTACGTTAATCTAAATATAAATATTATTTCTAATAATATTAATTAAAATAGTCAGTTATTATTCTTGAGTAATAAAATTTTATATGAGAACTTAAACAAATGGATGATATTGATGCGAATGAAATTTAAAATTTATTTATTAGGATCAAGCCATGTTTTATAGATTTTCAATTTATGATGTTGATTGAATATTTATTATCATAGAAATTTATAATAAAATTCAATGATATATTGAATGAAAATTTGAAAATCATATAAAATTTTAATGTAAAACGTGTATATTTTTTTGATAAAACTTATTGTGGTTTTATAATAACCATGATCAACAACTTTTTCCACATAAAGTAAATAATCACTATCAAAAAGTACATTCATGGATATCTATGGGATGATGACAAGAATATAGGTTCTAATTATATCACTGGGAAATTAGTGGTAACCATCTGCTTAATTTTTTGTCTTACAATTCATGATATTTTCCAAGAATAAATTCTACGAATTTCTTATTTGTAATAAAATCCATAAAATAAAAATTATATCTCATTCCCATAATTGAAAAACACTAATCTAGACTTTCTAGGAATATTAGAATAAAAATATAAAATTATCTCTATATAAATATTTTAAATCAATGAAAATACAGTCTAAGTGAATATAAAAATGTCTAATGATATAAACATATTTAACAAACACAAAAAAACCAATAAGGAATGGGAATATGATAAAAATTGAAATATGTATCTACTAGCCTCTAGAACTCTAAATTTTTTTGAGACTAATACTAATGATGAAAAAAATTACCTAATAGTCCACAATCATCTATGTATAAATGTGTAGACATATATATAATTGAAATGATATAAGTAAAAATTAATGTCAAATGATGTTAACATATATTCTACGAGAATGAAGTCTCTATGGGCACCATAAAAGTTCATTTGTAAATAAAATCATTAGTGTTTATTTTTGGGTTGTGTTTGATGAAATTATATGTGTATTATATTTGGAATTACCAAAAAAAATTTCAATATCATAGAGATTGATGAAGAAGTTTGGAGGAAGGAGATGGGAGTTATTTTTGTATGATATAATCTAGACTAATTCCCCACCCCCAGACTGTGATCTGGGGGATGATTCTAGAAAAAACTATTTTTTTAAATTAATATAGATTGCCAGGAATAATTTTTAAGGATATTGTAGGATACATCATATTCTTTTATAAATATGATATTTTGAGTAGAATCCTTGTTATATCAGAGAGTTATAGATATTTTACATGGATTATGATGGGTACAATAGTTTCTCTACCATATTGAATGTGTTCATTCAATAATGGATAGGCACATATAAAAATGTATCGAAGGAAAATTTTATTTTTTCCCTTTAAAATTAGTGACCATTTGACATTATAATCAGAACCACACCAGAAGTATTTAGTGATAGGACATTGGGGTTTTTCTGTGCAGGTGTTTGCTAAATGAGTATCAAAGAAACAATGTGAATGAAAACTGGATTGAAACTTGTGTATCTATGATGTTGTAGTGGTTCATTTTATTATATCAACCCACATCACATCTATATTACTCAAATAGTTTAATATAGTATGGAAGATAAATTCCATTTGATGAATAGTCTGATGAATAAGGGACATTATGGATGTCATGAAATGATCATAGGATATTAAAATAATAAATATTCATTCAATTTTATAGATATAGTTTTTGATTGATTATTATGAGATATAGGGGAGATCATGACCTAGAAATTATGAATCTGAGACACACATCATCATGGATAAAGTTCTTTTCTATCATTAGGTTCTAATCTTATCAATTCAAGAATTTAAAAATTAATTAATTTCCAAATATTATTGCTGTTTAGTTAGTATAATTAGTATATAATTATGAAAATAAAGTATATGGTCATATTTTTATTATCTTATAGGTTTTTTTGAAAAAACAATAAATCATAACCATTAGATTATGGTTCATATTATATAAATATTATAAAAAATAAACATAGTAGTTATGTAATTGATATTCATCTAAAAAATAATAAAATTATTTTAATAATATAGAGAAATTCAGAAAATGTTATACAAAGATGATAAGTATTCCTTTCCAAAACATGAAACAAGTAGAAGGAATATAAGGATGTTTTAAAATACATATAAGTGGATGCTTTGAAATGTTCATTTACATAAATAATGTGGCAGAAATTGATATACCATTGTTGGAATAACATCATTTATTGTTTATGATGATTTAATATAATGTATCATCGAGGTGTAGTGGATTTCCTAAGTAGTTCATACTAGTTATCTCTCTTCACTAAGATGGTTGTAAAATCGGATGGTTATTGTGGTCACTCAAAAATCATAAAAAATATTAGAGATTTATCATTTTAGGAAATATTTTACATTTCCATTCATTAATCATCAGATTACAATAATAAGAGTAAACTATATAAAATATTATATGTCCCTTATTTACTATTTTATTGATTCACATAGACCACAATGTACACTGAGGTGTTCATAATAATTACAAACATTATCATTTAGAAGGGTAGTTTAAAAGAAAAATATATGCTAATTTTACCATCATGGTTTGAAGCACAATTAGGACAAATTAGTATTATCAATGATGAATGTTGTCTATGAAGTATTCTATTTATTAATATTTTAAACATTCGATAACAATCATTAATGATTCACTATCATTGATTGGAAACATAATTATATCGAAAAAAAATTAAATATAACATTCATTCATTGTGTGTGGATGAATAAATGGATTGTATGATTGAAATAATAGAATGGATTGAAAATGGAGTGTTATAGTAAAGAGATCACATGTATTGGGATTTAAATTCCCTAACTGAATGATAATTAATTTTTTTTTTGCTTTTTGGAAACACTTTTTGGTTAAGTGAGAAACCACCACACAAATCACTTTGAGGCTAAGTGAGAACCAGAAAACCCACCCAAAAAAACAACAATGACATGCAAGACCCTCACTTTGTGGCTTAGTGATAACCAAAATCAAATCCTCCATGATTAAAAATTTTATTATCAGATCTGCCAATACAATCCCAATTATCCAATAAATCCTTCAAACCAACTCAAAGTGGGAGCGTGCGCAATGGGAAAGGCCAAAAGGGAAGATGAGAATCATCAAAGGAAGTTATCAGACCGTGGAACTCAAAAGCAGATCCCAAAATAGGAAAACAAAGAAACAAGGAAGAATAGGTAAGGGAATTACATATGCACCGATAGTTTCTGAGTTTGCCCTCTATGGCCACATATTGACATGGGAGAAGACGTTGACCCTGACTTCATCTAATATCCACATATGATCACTAAATCTGAAAAAAATGCCCCAACCTCAAAGACACCAGCTCCATCGGCTGTGTATGCGCCTGTCCGTGATCCACATTGTGGTTTCCCACATACACGCGAACCAGGAAGGGTTGTCCACACACTACAAGATCCAATAGAGGCATTGTCATCATCATAGACATCACTGCTCTGGGATGATGTGGAACTGTGGTAGGATCCTTGTTGCGCCGGGAACCGAGTCCGTCAGACAGAAACTTACCTGAAGGAGAGCTCGGCACTTGCAGGAACCAGAGCTGTTGCATCATGCAAGGAAGAGCCGAGCACAAACTGAGGCAGGGCAAGATGGCAACGAGAAGCGTTATCCAGGTCACTAAGATGCGGGTCGTCAGACTTCGCACGATGGGGAAGCAAGAGAAGTGAGGTGGACCAGATCTATATTTTTTGAAAGGAATGCGGGATGTGAAGTCAGAGGTGGCACTACGGCTATGGCGGTGCAAACCCAAGGCCAGTGGGAGCTCCCAAGAGGCTACATCGTGCCACCGAACAACCAATTATTTAATCCCCTCACTATTACTATGTTTGGTGTAGGGATGGAAAGCCATTTATATACAATATTGTGGTCATAACAATGTACCATCTATTTTATAAAATTCTCATTAACATATATTAATGAAATTAAATTTTTTTTAGAGGAAATTTTCAAGGCTTTGAGAATAATTATAATGATTTAATAATGAGATAATATGATATTATTGATTCATTATTCATCATGGTGAATATATTTAGGGAATATATTCAATGACATGGAGAGGTCCTCTGTGATATAAATATCACAAATATAATCTTGTGAATATTATTAAAATATTTTAAAATAAATATATTATTTATTGAAGACAATGATATAAAAGAGGTGACATCAGATACTGTCCATATCCTTTTCATTTCAATAATTATCTAAAATAATGATAATAATATTTTCCTAAAGGATAATTATATGGTGGGGGATTCAGGGGAATAATGATGCACTAATTACCAGATTGTCTTGAAAAATAAAAGTTAATGAGGTGTTGTATTTAATCTCCACTGATTATAAAATTTGAAAACATAAATCTAAATGAATATTTCCACTTCCTATAATGAATTTCTTTAATGTGTAGAATCTAGTTAATAGGTGTCGTAATAATTTTTATAATTATTAGAAGGATGAATAAACCATAAGGAAGTAATTTAATGACATTACAAGGAAAAGGAAAGAATAATACAATGTATTCAAGAATAAGAACATATTATATCATGAAGGTGAAATCATAATAATGATAAAAGTATAAGAGTGTGAGGATAGTATAATCCATATTGAATAATTCATAATGTCTTTTTTATATAATCCATATGTTGGGGAGATTTATGATTAAGAGGATTAAATCAAGGGAATAGTTTAGCTTGATGAAAAATGGTAGGTGGATATTAACTCAATTTGTATGCATACGGATAAAGTGAAGAAGATTAATAATTAAAATTATGACATAAAAAACTATATTCATCAACAACAACATAAGATGACGAATTTAAAAGTATAAATTGAAAAAAAATGGAAATCTACAAAACTAAAAGGAAGACGTTGAGATTTGGATTGAAAGTAACCAGATGCCTAAATTATTGATTACATGACTAAATAAGTGAATTATTAGTGAAAATAATATAAGTATTAAATGTGGAATTCATTATTTTTCAATGAAAATTTTATAGTCAAAAAATACTTATTACATCAGGTATATATATTTGACAATTTTAGTATAATTCTAAATAAGGTTGTTTAAGAGTAGTACCTTGAATAATTTTTACCTTCCCAAAAGTAAACCAATTCACATATATTTTAAAATCTATTTTTTTAACTTGATCAGAAGAATTAATCATTTTTGGATGATTCAAATCCTTATTAATTCATAACCCAAATTAATGTCTAATCCACATAACTATAAAAAAGAATGGATTAATAGTGTTTAAAATACATGGGAACGCCAAAATATATAGTGTTATTATTGAATAAGTATACAGAATACCCAATATTTGTTCTATATAGAAACATATACATAATAGAGTAATATAAAAAATACAATATATCTTATGTTATTCTTCATGGTATTCATTTAATTTTTATTTCTTTTGGTTGGAATATTTTTGAAAGAAGAAATTTAATTTTACATCAAGGGATAAAATAATTTTTCAAATAGGAACTAAAATATCATTAATAAGGTATATAAAACAATTCATTTTGAAAATTAAAAAACAAAATTTGGAGTTATATGTGTATCGATCAATACATCAACAAACAAAATAATATAACATGAATGTTCATAACGAAAAAAGGCCAGAAGAAAAATTTCCCAAAAATTTATTTGAGGTCATAAAATAGAGTGGTACAATTGATTATGGATAATAGTTTTAAAACCCATGTAGTGATAAATAATGACTTTCTCTTGACTATAATTTATGATAAAGATGAATTCCATTTGGAAAAGAGGTGATGTGTAGATCAGGGGTAGCAATAGGCCAAAATAAATGGAAAAAACATAGTACATATGAAAATAATATTAGTTAATGTAATTGGTAAAAATTACAATGTATAATCTAATTATTTGTCTTCGTACATACAATGAGGTCTAATTATAACATATACACAACTAAATAGAACAAAAACTTGATTATTTTGTTCGAAAAGAGATTTAATGTAAATATCTATCTCATCAATTGTTTGGAGGGTAGTAATATTTTATTTTAGTGGGATGAAATTATATTTTATTCATAGATTATATTTCCATTTATTTAAAAAAACTAAAAGGCATAATTTATGAAAGATAAATGTTCTTGAGATATTGTTACACTATAATAATATCACCCTCAAATATGTGACACTTATCAAATATATAAGATTGATTAGAAGAAATAAATTTTAAAAGAGAAGAAGTTGAGAAGGTTTATTGTTCTTGATCGTATTAAAATATGTGGGATATGGAAACTAAAACCATTAATTTTAAAAGATCTTATGTAATTTTTTTAATGATAATATAATAATTTCATACTGGGAACCCATTTCACACAAATATAAAGAGTAAAAATTCATTAGATGTTATCATAGAGTAGTGGAGAAGTTATATAAACAAAAAATTATATATTATAAAATGATAATGATATAAAATTTACCACTAATTAGGTGTAAATATATCTTGTAAAACAGAATATGAAGTATCAAGTTTCAATAATAATAGACCTCAAAAAATGATGTTGTTAAAATGTAGAGAAGTATGATAAAAAAATTTGTTTAATAATTTTCATTGAAATGAATCTTTTATATTCAAAAATTAAAAGGTATCATTTTATAAATTAGTGTACTTATCTAATATAGTTTATTATGTATATATAAAGTCAAGACCTCTTATGAGATGTGTTGGAGTAGAAGAAAACACTGAAGTACTTTGGAATTTGTAATTGTAAATGTTATATTCTAAAAATTGAAACAAACTAAAATTTATAAGAACATCGTATTAAGGTATTTTCCATTTAAATTCATCCAAAATCATGAAATAAATTTTCTATAATAACATTTCTTTGAAAAATCATTAATTATATGATGTAACTATAGATGAAAATATGGATTATTTCCAATTTTCCAAGATTATGTAATATATACACAGTAATTTGTTTCTAGAATAATGAGATGGTGAAGTGAAACATCCAGTGGGAGTAGATGAGGTTATTTAAAAATCATAAGAAGGAATCAGTGATCAGGTAATAAAATTAAGGTTTATAATATACCAACATGATGAAAACCAGTGATCAAATTAGTAACGATAATATTGTTGATGTCTAGATAGCTCCAGTTGAAAATCAAAACAAAGGGGCTCAGTAGAAAACCACTCTTCAATCTCAGGTAGAGCCAGATTTTTTTAATATGATTATAAGGAATAAAAATTCTAAACTATATTCATGAAGAGATTGACCAAATTGATATAATCAACCATATAATTCTTTTTAAAGGATGGAATGAATTTATATCGTTGAAACAAGGTGAGGTTCTAGAATATATGAATGAAGAAAAACAACTAAAATGTAATTATTAATGACTAGTTTGAAAGGGTATTCCAAAATCCATGGTTTTGACAATAATGTTTCTTTTGTACTCATCCATTAATATGAAATTGTATGATTTTTTCTATGGAATCAAAGAGTAATTATCAAAGTAAATTAAATGGATATCAAATTGAATCTATCTATTCCGTACATGAGGATGATTATTACACTGAATAATATGATGTATTTGTCATAGTTAATGATGAATAAAAAAATAAATCTCATTGGTGAAGGAATTTAATAGATCAAAACAATCATTAAGGTCATGGTACTGTTAAATTGATATTTATTTGATGAATTTTTTTTTTAACGAGGATGATTAAATCATAACCATTAAATTAATAAAGAGCATCATCAAAGTATTTTTGTGCCTGTAAATATAGAAAAAACAAAATATTGGGGACTTCTAAGAATCATATTTTAATATATTTTTAGAATACGTGAGTTTAGATTTTATAGATCCTATAATTAGTGAGAATACATTTTTACTTATCACACAAGGGCCTTAAAGCATGAAAGACAATTTGTTTTCTGAAAATAATTTTTTTAAAGAAGAAGTAATAAGTTTTAACAATGAATTTTTAATGCTAATAAAAATTGTATAGAATACACTAAAAATATTTTCGATGCATTTAAATATATAGGATATCAATATGATAGATTATAGATAAAATATAAAAATCAATTTTTACCTAATATCCACCTGAATAGATATTATTTTTTTCTAAATTACCAAATTCATGATTACAAATCTATCTAATTGATAGTAAAACACTATAGATGAAGAGGATACATTGATATATCAAAAAAATAGTAGATGTTGGATTATTTTATTATAGTTCATCACAACCTGAGTTACATGGTTATATGAGTGTATATGAGTAATGTACCGCGGATGAATAGAATTTCACATTAGGCTGGCCCTTCTATGCATAGATTTATTTGGTTTAATGGATAAATATGATTGATGATTTTATTTCATAATTAATGACAGAGGCTAAATATATTTTTACTTGTCAATCACTTAAATATTTTATTTATATGAAAAAAAATAATTCATGTTGTTGGAGTGGATGTGAAAAATATTATTTATCTTATTTATGATAATATTAGTGTTATTGACCATATAAAAAGATACTTCCATCCTTCATGGAATAAAAACAATGAGATAAATATTATTTTCTTGAATAGTATGTAAAACATGAGTTAGTGAAGATGGATTATATTTTTATAAAATGTCATTTTTTGTTTGATAACAGGGTAATAGAAATTCCAAAAGTACATTTTGAAATCAATAGTTTTAATTCCCAATGCGAGAAACTATCTCTAAATAGAAGTGTTAGAAAAATGACCCTAAATATCACTTGCAATTTTATTTTTACAGTAATGCATGATTTCTCACATGGTTTAAATGATTTTATTTATAACCATATATTATTAAACATTAGATAATTGAAAATCTGGTTTTTATTATATAGGGTGAGATTTAGTACATATTTTCCCAATTACAATAGTTTTTTATTTTATAAATTTATCAAGCATAAGTGTTTCAATTAATATTGAAAAAGGGGATAAATCTGAAGATAATTTTTATAAGATGGGGAGTGTTCATGAATTTTTCATTAGGAGGATCAGTTGTATTGATGGGAATTTCTTTAAATGTTGTTTTTTCATGAATATATATTAAATTACTGTTTTCTAACACCAATCTTATATTATGTGGGTATGGAGTTGAAAATTACAAAATTAATGGTTCACCCTTTGAAATAAATATATTAATATTTTCATAAATACCCCTTAGGTTATATTAGAATAAAGTAAGTATCAGAAAATGTTTTTATTTTTTAGGGAACCCATATGGGATATTATTTACAAAAATCCCATATAATATTGAATTTAGGATGTCTTATGAAATTATTTTTGATGTGAATGATGTTTGGATTCCACTAAATGAAACATACACTATAATGGGGAAGGCTAAATGAATTTTTTGGAAAGTAGATTTAGTTCTAACTATATACAAACCCTTGAATCAATAAATAGGTTTAAACAATTGAGGACGTTTCTAGAAAAATAGGTAATCCAAACATCACATGGATGCTCATGGTGTTTCTATATAGAAACTCAAAATATTTCATGGGATTTAAAAAATTTCATATTTTTAGGAATGAGATTTCCACAGAATTAGGCCTTTGATTTGAAATAATGAATTTATTAGGTAAACTTTTTTTTATTCCATTTTTATGGTGTATATATAGTAATGGAGACTCATGTTAAAAATGGATTATATGGTGAATTTCACTATTTCCATCAAATAGTATAGCTTCACACCATATAGAATAAATTATTCTAAATATTATAAGTTTCATAACATGGTTTTTTTCATTTCCAATTGTTTGTGTAATGAGGTTTATAGCAATGTTGTGATGGAAATTTGGACGGGGTTCAATGGATCGTCCATTTTGGAGAGGTAAATATCACATGAGACATCATTTTCACATATTTACTAATCAACTGATTGAGAAAACCATTGTATTAAAGGAACATGCAATATCCCTATAGAGAAACAATGGATGATGAGAAAATTATTCTATGATCTCGTTATATTTATTTTAAAAATCAGGTAATTGGATATCTAAAGACGAGATATACCCGAAAAGGTAAAACATTTATTCATCATGATTAAGTCAACATCTAATTATTTATTGAATTAATAAATTCAATGAGACTTACTATATTAATAGGGGTTGAAATAGATTATTTTGAAATTATTGGACATAATAATATATGAGAAACAATTGAAAAGATCTTAGGTTATTTTGCAAATTAGATTTAATCCATACCATTATATTAAGAGATAAATTCTAAAATTATTTAAAAAACTACTTTAATCTATCCTCTAATCAACATTATAATAATAGAAGTATAAAACTGAATCGATGAATGTAAAAGAATATTGAAGTAACATGGAAGAGATAAGTGTTGTTTCGAACCTATAGATGAAATATGAAGGACAATAAGAGTTTTTAGAAGAATTATCACAATTTGTTTTTATATATTTATAAATTTGAAAAATCTTGTGAAAACTAAGACAACACCATTAATGTTGCATATTTTTATATTTTTTAATATTTACGAAGATAGTTCATATTTTATGAGTTCATTCTATATAGATATTAAGATAATTTAGGTCAATTATTTTTGATTGTTTAAATAATTTGCGCCAGTGTGGAATCTCCAAACATATAACAAAGAAGTTAGATTTTGTGTTTTAGGTGAATTATTGAATTTACATTACATTATCTTTTGATTAGCCCGGTTATAATGAACCATGTAAAATCATACGAGTCCTTCCATTAATTCCATATTTATTTATGTCAAATATTTAAGAGAGTGATTTCTTTTCCTAATAATTACAAAATAATATTTTTTGAAAGGATGCTTTCAAATATTTTCATAACCTAATTAACCCACACCACCCTAAATGCATAATTATTCTTTGGATTGAATTAATATATACTCACACACTAGATAAAAATGTTTATAAATTATTTTTCATATAATTTTTATATAAGTATTTGTAAATAGTTAAAAATATAACAAAAATAAAAACATTGGTCACAAAAACTGATATCATGTTAAATCAAAGGATATATATCTTCCAATAAGAAAAAATTAATCTTTTTTGAGGAATTTTTTGAATCCAAAATATGTTGAACATGATTGATATTAAATATATATATACATAATATATTATCAATTTTCAATATATTATTGACTTAATAATCATTAATATCATCAATGATAATAATTGATAATTAGAGTACGGATTGTTAAAATATTTTGTTCTAGTATTGGGATGATTCTTTATATCAGAATGTCAATATTATTTTGATTTATTGATAATGGAATTATATGTATTATTAATTTTAATTTATTTTTTTAATAGGTAAAAGTTTTGGTTTTTTTATGCGTGAATGATGGAGAGAAGTCAATACGGGGGTTGTAATTTTAGGATATTGGAGTTCTAGTGGATTCCATTGGTTTTAAGATTGATAGTGTAGTGTCTGGCAAGATCTCCACTAAACTATTAGTAGATCCAATTAGAGTTATAATATAATACAATAAGAATTTTTAAAATTAATTTATTGTAATCTTTTACCATATCCAATTTAATACAACAAAATGATTATTTAAACTTCATTTTTTCATTCCAAAAACATACTATTGAAACAATTATATAGACCCCTCCTTCTCCCCCATTTATAGACATGATTCATAAATGTTTTTTTGGTGTTTTCCCTCATTGAATACAAGATAACACATCACATCACCTCTCTTATTCCCTTCTTATCCTTTATCCTAAATTTTTGAGTGGGGATTTTTTATTTGAAAATTAATTACACAATATCATGATGTAATTTTTTCACGATCATGATTATTCTTAACCTCTTCCTTATAAATTTATTATCAGGATTTTTAAATTCCTTTGCACCATTTCAGTTGGAACGTGATGGAGGTACATTTTTTTGTAATATTCATATTATAACTAGTAAATTATTGATTATTTATTGAATTTAATTTGGTTCTTTGTTTTATATATATATAGGTATATTTTAGATGTTTACAGTGAAAATATCTAATTAATTTTATTATAATTCATGACAAATTATGAAAATGTATTTGTGCTATTCTAGTCAAGAATTATGTTTAAATTGGTAATATGTGGTTATTAGTGATTACACGAGTAAAAAAATACCACCAAGATCTACTAATAGGTTGGTATTGTCGTAATATTTAATTCTGGACTTATGAATATTACTTATTTACAATTTTTCCCAAAAATTTAAAAAAATACTTAGATTATGAAGATGTAAATGATGGGGTTTTAAATTATTTTCTTTAGTCTAATGACTTAAATATTTTAAATAAATTTATATATTTCTAAACAGATACATTAAATCCATTGTTCATATCATGAGAACCTTGGTATGGAAATATGTGATTGTTTGATCCTTTATTACCATAATATTAATGAATATATATTAACATGAAGTTCATGTTTGGTGTTTGTATTCTAATTTGAGTAACATTGAAATTTTTTACAAATATATTATGCACATTATTTAATATTAATCTAGGACCAATGGTGAAATATCAAGTGTTTATATTATGTGAACTCATCTCTAGTATATGTTTTAGGTTAAACGAATCTCTTTGGCCTATAAATAAGTGTTTTCATTAAAATATACAAGAAATATATGTACATAAAACATAATTAGTCATCAATTAATATGGTTCATTGGTACTGATTTGGTATTGAGGTGGATCCAGTGAAAATAAAAAATCTAATTAGAAAAAAATATTTGATTAAAAATTAAATTAATACATGGTATATGAAAAAATATATTTGGTTTCATAAATGGTTGAGGAGGGGGAAGCATTAGTTAAAGCATTATTTTATTAATGGTCCCTCCTGATATCAATTTTGTAGTTAAATTTCACAATTTATTCTATTCTACATAAAAATATTTTTTTGAAACATGTTTTTAAAGTCATTAATATATTCTATTTCAATCTAGTTATTCACAAGATTTGTTCTAATGAATAATAAAATACAAAACAATAATATTAGTTTTTATTACCATTAATAATTTTACATGTTATAAATTACTAGTTTTTAAAAACATTAGAATTGTGTGAGTGAAAAAGAGGGTTATTGTTTTAATTGGGTTATAAAAGGAATATATTTAATAATATTAACGTCGGTCTGGATGAAATTACATACAATTTTATCTCAAAAAACACATACTAGTATATTATAGTTAGTTGTCCAATTAGGATTGTTTGTACCATATCTAGAATTATTTCTTACGTATTGTATATAATCTTGTTAGGCACCATTGAAATGTGTTTTTCATGATTAGTAAGTCACTCCAATATATTTTTTCTATAGGAAATATCATTTTTTACTATTTCGATTTGATATTTAACTCTTAGAATAACTTCATATAATTTTAATGTTAGTAATATATGTCATTTTCAGTCATACATGTCTAATCATTTAGTTAATTATTTTGAGCATGGGTTTTATTTCATTATACTGATATTTTTTCATCTCAAATGTATATACTAACAATGTTGTTTCATTATTATAGTAACCTTGTTTTTTTATTTTTCCCTATGTATATTTTTTTCACTTCTATATTGGGCATGTTGATAATGATATCTAAAATTAAATTATTGGTCATAGATACTAATTTTCATGAAGATAATTATTCAAGAAGGGGATACTTGTTATAATGGGATCAATATGAAAGTACATCGCATTGGATGTGTTTTATTAATTGTATTGATTACAACCCATCCCCCTGGGATAATCTGGTTTCCCCTAAATTCTGTATAAACCATACAATTCTACCAATAATGTATTATTCTCCAAATCTAGTATAAATATAAATAACGATGGTATGGTCTAAAAGATAACCCACCATCCATCCATGAAATCATTTTCATGTAAACCTTGATACATATTAACACACTGATAAAACATCTATAAATATTGGTTACTGTTTGAATTAATTAGGATTATAAGAGAATATTTCAAGTTGACCTGTTACTTTTCTTTGTTTGCTGTATACAATTATACTTTGTTGCAGATATAATAACTATTTTTGTATATATTTAAATGTGTATAAATGTTATCACACAAACCCATTCATCAAAAATATAATAATACATCATTATCATAACATCTCATGCTTTTCAAACATTATCATTATGTTACCTTTCAGGAAAACATCATATCGTTCATAAACATACACCCAAATACCATACTAGTCTAGTTGCTTTATAACTATGTATGAAAAATATCTATTACATAATTGATATAAATTATCTCCCAATATATTCTTATCAACAAGACTAAATCTAAAAAAAACATAATACCGATATTCAAATCCTAGGAAAAAGGAAACATAATATAAGGGTAATATTAGATGTTATGTGATGGTATACAATGAAGTGATGTAAGAATAATCATGATCATAAGGGTATGAGGACATGATCATTAAAATAGAAGACCATAACCTATTTAATAATGAATATAAATATAAATCATGGAAAAATAATAATGTTCATAATACAAGATTGATAAAAAAACACCATCCATGAAATCATAACACTGGGATAAGACATGTAATTTTTAAAAATCACATAAGCATATAAAATTATTTCCAATTTAGTCAAGACATCACTATAAAGGTCATCATTGTAGTATGTGTTCACTCCCTATACCATCATGGTAGTTAGAATATAATCCCATGACCTTATTAGTATTCAAGGATCACTACCAAAACCATATTAATGGAAAAAGTGCTTTAATAAACCTACTTCACTCCTCATTCCAGCTTAGGATTACTGAAATAAGTTCACTTTCCATTATCTATATGTCAAAATCATGAGATATAAATCTTTACCCAATAAATTGGAAGGATTTTTATGTCTCAATCTAAATATAATTAATACCATATAAATTTTTTCCACAAGAAACAAAAATCATTCATCTTTCCTGAATCCATATAATGAAAGCGCGTTAGTAAACATCATTAAATTATAACAACCCCATGGAAATGAAAAGGGTTTCGTAAATATAATTCCATAATCAACATATTACATATATATAATTAGTAATGATAATATCCTTGAAGAACAATATCCCCATTAATTTTTTTTCACATCTATGAATGTTATCATAGTTGAAAAATAATATTGAGTGGTCATTTCAAAACAATTCTTAAAGAAAAATATCCCTTCACTGAAAATGTTTTCACATTCAATAATGAAATTCAACTTTAAAATGTTAACATTTTCACTGAAATAATATTGTATGAATGTAAGGTATATTCCATGGAATTATGGTGAAATTAAATCATATAATCATTAAATATATATAAGATAAAAACACTCCTTTATTACTTTTTCCGGAGAATTCACAATGTACCTCATTCAAAAAATCGAAAAAAAATTTTACTTCCAAAATAATCTGCAAAAAAAGGATAAAAAGAAAAATATATATTTATATGAATTTGGTAAAAAACCTTTTCAAACCCATTTAATAAAACATGCATGTGGATGGAAAAATCCCCTGATATATATTTTAAATGAAACAATCCCAAATATTGGGGAGATTGTGAAATAAATTCTCATCACATTAAAATTAAAAGAATAGTATTCTAAATGATTTCAAGAATATTATTTTGATATTAAAATACAATAATATTATAGATATGACTCATAAAATAAATTCATTTTTTTGTATAAACACCACAGAGTATAAACAATTAGTGCACAAGGAATGTGTCTGATAGAATTAAATGTGAGGCCTAAATCTATTTCTATATGAGAAACATTAAAAATGTGAATCCGATAAATGAATGACATAATTTAAATAATTTTATATCATTTAATTAATGAAATTAATGATATATACTACCATATTTTAGTATATAAACCCCATATAACATGAGAGTGGTGAGTAAGGAATGTATCTCTCGGAAATAAAAAGTGAGTTGAAATTCTCTTACCATTCGTATCAACTTATTTCTCACATGATAAAACCTAAGGTATAATATATAAAAAAATTAATAAATCTACCAAAAACTCGTAGTAATATATATATCTATATATATTCTATATATTATTTACTTGAAACATAATATTACTATTATATTAATAAATCCTTGTTAATGTTAAGCTTTGAATAATATACCATTTGTTTTCCATTCATGTTTTGACTTTTTATCCTTTGTACGATTACACATGTTATGATTTAATAATATAAATAACAATAATAATGATATAAATATACAATATATATTATATATATATATTTATATTGATTCATTAAAGTTATATATATAAATCAACAAACAATTTTCATAGAGACAGTCAGTCGTACGTATGCAAGATCGCTATTTTAATTTTCTTGCCATCTTAAAAACTAAAAGTATATGATATATTATAATTAAAAATATTTTTTAATGTACTATATATATATATTCATAAAATGAATCCTTATTACCATCCATGGGATATACAGCTTAAAAACTAATCACATCACATTGTGGAGATAGTAAGCCATACACACACATGAGCAACATTCTCATTTTTTCCAAATATTAGATTGATGGTAAAAATGTAGAAATTATATAATAATTAATGAAGTAAAATTATATCATAAATATCATATATAAATATTAAACCAATCATAATTATCACTCATAAAATATGGTGATGGAAATTAATTTTATTACTCTGTGGATATGGTAATTCATCCATACCCAACAGCGATGCATTAATTTATTTTGTATAAAGGAAAAGGGTACGTATAATGGAAAATTAATATTCCTAATAAAATATAACCATATTTATGATTACCATGCTATAATATTCTGATTTATATTATAGATTTAGATTAGGGATAAAATTGTAGAAAAATAGAATGACCAGTTAGTGTTGTTACCACTTTTTCTGAATTACTTATTTTGATATCCAATAAAGGACACTAGATTTGTCCTTTTGGAATACCATAACATATTGAGGGTGGATATGTTAGTTTAGAAAAAAAATTCATTTTTTGGAAGATAAAAGGTTTAATGTGGTTTGATGAAGTGATGGAGGAGGTACCATTTTATAATTGAGGTGAGAGGCACTTTTGAAATTTCAAAAATATTAATTTATAATAACTTCAATCTCAATCCCAATACATCTAAAAGGATATGGATTAAAATATAATATGGTATACTGTTTTAATATCATAAAGATATAATTATATATATATTTTTATGTAATTTTAAAACTTTTTGTTTCTATTAAACAATAGTTAAACTATTTTATATTTAACTTTGCCAATAATGTTTTTAATGTTATGAGAATTTAATTTTAAAATATAACAAGTCAACTAGAACATAAATGGTCATTAAATGATATATTGACACCATATATCATACAATTTTGCTTATTTTTTTTTATTTTTATATAATTTAATAATATATTAATTTCATAAAATTACAGTGGTGTGACTTTTCACACAATTCATTATTTTTCTTTTAAATAAATATTAACTACACTATATAATAAAAAACCACATTAAATAATCCCTAAAATTTCAAATTCAACCCTAAAATTCATTCATGAATTTATTTAGATTAAATTACATTTATTTAAGTTTTTTTAATATATATATTTTTGGTATTTCTATTAATTAATCTATTACTGCATTATCATCATATATACCTAAAAGGTATTTGTTTATTTCATAAATATAACAAAATTTCCACGATAAATAAAATAAATTCATTTTTCAAATTAATATTTATATACTAATTTATCTTCTTTATAACCCAATATTAAAAATGATATATTTTTTTAAAATATTAGTATGATATCTTTAAATTTAAATTAAATAAAAATTAATATATATTTTAATCTGATCCATGATTCTTAAAAAGGTTATAATTTTGGAATAATGATTATTTTGGTATAATACAACTCATCAAATGAAATTAGTTGAAGTGTTCTCGTAATTTTTTAACATTTATATTGTTATTTTTTACCTATAATTCAATATTTTACCTCTTGTCCTGTTAATAAAATATAATAAAACATTAGTATTCATAATTCCCTAAAATAAAAAACCCATTTAAATAATTTAGAACCATTTATTTTAAATATGGTATCCTTTTCTAAAAATTCATAATATAAAAGTTGTACTAATTATTTTATATTTAACATTATTGATGGGGTGAGAAAATGAGTTATCAAAGTAAAAAAATGTAAAAGATTAAAAAAATTTCTATCTAAATTAAATCTAAAATTATCGAAAATCAACTATAGTTTATTAAATAAAAATCATTCATATAATTATACTATAAAAACTTTGAAAACTTTAATTTATTACTATAAATTATTTCTGAGAAAAAGTTTTCTTCAAATAAATTTTTTTATTTTTTTACAGTTTTTCAAAACATGAATCATCTCAGAAAAGTAGAAAAAAATCAACCAAAAAACATTATTTCCCCATGTCATTGAATAATTTTATTGTTTCATATAAAACTACAAAATCATTTAATAATTTTATTTAGAGTGGGTTAACAATTAAAAAATGTAAACTTACCCTTTTCAAAAAATGTTTTTATGTATAAATCTAGGTTTGTTTTTATCTTATGCATATAAAATATACATTATTAATACAAAAAAATTATTTAATATTTAAAAAATAATAATTAATATAATTCATTAACAATTAAAATTAATTTAAATTATAAAGACATCGTGACTTTTGGAGCATTAAAAAATACTTCCTTTATATTCAGTTGGCATATATAATTCATTTCTATGTAATTGGACACCAATAAATTCATTTTATAAACCCTATAATTTAAAAAGATTTCTAATAAAATTCATTACAAATAAATTAATTTATATATTATAAATTATTATATTATATAATTCTTTTTTAATAATATATTATTGTTTGGAAAAACTTGATCATGAGTGTAATGAAAGTTAAAAAAAAAATATTGTCGTGTGCAACATAAGCCAACCATAGTGTTACATATACCACAAACTAATCCAAATGTTGTGTGTATCCAAATGTTTACATATTTTTGCATATAACATAGGACAAATAATGTTTTTTTCATATAATAATATATATTTTCTTTATTGTATGAAATTAAAAATAGCTAAATGATTAAATTCGTTAAAAAAATATTTTATAAAATCATGTGGTGTTATATTCTACCACCCATAATATGAATAATACTGTCTGTGTTATTATTGGTTATCAAAAGTTTAATACTTGAATGTTTCGTTTCATAAAAATGCATTTTGTATAAATGAAATCAAAAAATAACTTTTTAAAATGGAATATTGGAAACATAATGGTTACTCAAACATACATATAACTAGGTTTCGACATAAGAGAACATTAGTTGGAAGTGAAAATATGGACATTCCAGAAAAACATAAATATTTAAATGGTGTGATTGAGGTTATCCATCAGAAATAATAGAATGATCATTGGAATGTTGAGGACCTCAAAGTCATAATTCAATGAAAATTTAAAATTCAACTAGTTAAGTAAAAATAATGAATTAGTATCAAATTTTAATTATAGATCATTTCCATAAATTTCTCTAATATTAATGAAATGATATACCTACATGGTTTCATGAGAACCATACCCTTTTTGTTCCATGATCACCATCATCTTCATCTCTCATTCCATGATATGGAGGTGAATTTTTCATTCCTAAAGGATTAATAGATCATGAGATAAATAAGTAGAATTCCCGATCACTCCATCTATTTTTATCATGAATTAAGAATAGCCCATGTTCTCTAATATTCATAAATCCTCATTGGGTGAGATACTAATTTAGTCTCTAAAACCTTATCTAGCATATAACATAGACCAGTCCATAAATGGTTACCCATAAAACCCTTACAAAAGTTGAATTTCCAAGAAACTCTCCAGATGGTCAAAAATTTCTAAATAATAGTATCATTGATCTACCATATATTATAATGTATCTCTTCTGTGTGTTATACCAAATATATGAAAACATTTATGATTTATTCTTTTTAATCATGGTCATTTTTTATTCAAAACTCATTTCAATGTTTATTAAAAATTATATTGGGCATATTCATTAAATCCATAATATTTATAAACATCATCAATTATAGAATTACAATTTGTCAACATGTAGTTAATTATTTCCCAAGTGATCAATACCACCCAATTTTACATTTAAATACTTAAAATATACTTACCCAAAAAATTACCTTAACATATGGGTTATATTATGGGTTATATTCCCATAGTCATAATATCACCTTTCCATTAAATGAATTTTTTACTCTATCGGAATAATTCAACATAAAGATATAAATCACGAGTTAATGAAAAAAATGAACAGTCCACGTATATTTCACTAATTATTTAAAAAAATTATTGAATCAAAACTCAATAAAAATTTAATTATTCCACTTGATTCATAATCCATAAGAAGGATACGTCATTATATATACCAATACCACTTTCCATTCACATTATATATATATGATCATCATCATCAGCAATATAACCAATACTTCTACCACCTTGAAGATTCACTTCTATAGAATTCCACATGGGAAATAAATTTTTAAAATTACCATTAATTAAATATATAAAACATTTATCCTTGGATTATTTATTAGCGAGGCCAATATTCTCACCCATTTTGTTAACTGATCCCATCAATTTTTCTATTGCAATTACTTACTTTTTTCCTAAATTTCCATAGTAAAATCATTTTCCTTTTCATCTAAGACAGTCATATGGGTGATTCGTTCAACATTATTGACACAAATGAAATTGACGATTATTTCATCTATGGTTACCATTACATGAACTCATATTTATTTATATTTTTTTCTTCATCGGTTAGTCTAATATTTTGTTAAGTTATATGTTGTAAATCATGTTTTGTTAAAACTACCTTGGCAGGATCATAATATCCTTCACATTTTTGACTATCCCATTTGAAATATATTTCGAAAATTATTTTTCACATTCAATATTCACATAGTTCCTTCTGATTCTTATCATTGACTACAATTATAACTCATTGAGTATGAAACATTTCTCATAGTGAGGAACAACATAATCATGATGACCCAGTTATAAAAAGTCTAAATTATGAAACTATCCTTAATCTATAACATATCATTACCATAGGTTATTCATAACAAAATTATATTTTAATGATATACGATGGATCATAATGAGTTTATTAATTTCCAAAGAATATCCCTTTGGACTATCAAACTAGGTGTCCCTCAAGGTCCAATGTCATGTACTAGGTTACTCTAAATCTAGTCCCGACAAAGCTTCTCTGCGTTGCTACCCCTATATACATCTATTTCAAATACAAATAAACTTGTATTATCTATAAAAAATTTAATTATAGTATACCAATCAATATTTAATTTACAATTTTCTTCATCGTTAGCACATTCATAGACTTATCCTTACAGACAAACCGAGACAGATCCTCAGAAATATCAAAAGAGATCTCACTAACTTATTCTATTTTAAGATCCCATTGTTAATGAAACTATTTCTCTAATACCAATTATAAATACCAAAAATTTTCATAAATTACCATTACATCACCTTTACTGAATACTTAATATCTTACATAAACATACACACAAAGTCTATACTATTCTATGACTTTGGGAACATGGAAACATAAAAATTGGTGCATTAGTGAATGGTACGAGGGTATGATCATGAAAATAGATGATTATACCCGGGGTATCAATGATCATAAACAAGAATCAGGGAATAAATATTGGATGTTTATATGACATTTATCATAAGGACATAAAAAACATAATCCACGAAATCATAATATTGGGATAAAACATAAAATTTTTGGTGGACACAGAAGCATATAAAATTCTTTCCATAATATTCATGGAATATCTTCCAATGATATCTTATTATTATGCATTCTATCACTATACCATATTTGTGGTAATTAATTTCTCCCATGATCATATTAGTAGTCATGGTTCACTTAAAATATCATCTAATCGAACAATTTCCTTTATTAAAATAATTTTACCCCTTATACTATCCCAGGATTACTGAAACAAGTTCACTTCCAAATTTAGTTCTGTCTATTCGATGAGATATAAATATTTAGGCAATTATTTGGAAAGAGATATATGATCCACCCATCATATAATTAATTAATACATATTTTATCTAAAATAACAAAAATTATTCATCATATTAGAACCCATTGAATCAATAAGGTTTCATAAACATTATTCAATCATAAAAGAACCCATGGAAATGAAATGGGATTCATAAATATTATTACATCATAATCATAATGTTTCCATAATGATAATAGAGATATTATACTTTAAAAAAAGTATACCCATAAAAACATAATAATCTCAAATAATATTATCATAGCTGAAAAATAATCTTGATCACTTGAAAATATTTCTTCTAAAAAATATTCCTTTATCTTTGAAAATGTTTTCCATTTTGTAAAATAAACCAATATTTTTTAAAAATATCATTGAAATAGAATTTCGTAGATTATAATTATTGTTTAATTAAATTAAGGAATCATGATTGTACAAAATTATGTTCCTTCTATATAATATAAAAATAAAATATTTTCATACATTGGCTTAGAAACTCACAAAGTACCACATTAGAAAACTGATAAAAAAGATTCCATTTAAACCATTTAGTAAAAACTCTATCATCTGTAAAAAAAATTATCAATTCATAGTAGTATTGTAAAAAACATTTATAAAACTAATTTTTAATAAATATATGTGGAAGATAAATATTATCTAATAGGTATTTAATATTTACTAACCCTAATTATTTATAAGATTGTGAATTAAATACTTCTCACATTACAATCAATTGAATTATATTCCCCCATAATAAAAGTAACATATATAGATAAAAATACCATTATATATTTGATAAAACTCATAAAAGACATTCATGGAATGTATATACACCACATATAATAATAATGTAGTGTGTCCGGATTACATCCCACATAAATAAAATGGAGACATAAATCTATTAATACATGAGTAACTTTATAATAGTAAATCCCAAAAAAATAATAAAATTAATTAATGTAGAAAATTTAATTAGATACTGGATATTAATAATATAACCTATCATATTTAATTATATATGATAAAAAATATTTTAGTGGTAAATATAGAATGTATCCCATAGAAATAAAAATGGAGATGAGATTCCCTTACCTAATGTATTGACTTCATTCGAACAAAATAAAACCAACTGTAAAATAAAAATGACACTATTATACATCTAACACATCAAAATAGTCATATATTTTTATATAAATATTCCATATATGATTTACATATGACATAATATAACCCTTTTAAAAATAAGTACATTTTAATGTTAAACTTCAGGTAATATATTATTTTTTTCATTTAGGTTTGACTAGTTATTATTGGTCTTCTTATATAGATCATGAATTCATTGTCTACAAAATCATAGTCAATATATAAATATATAAATATTTATATTTTGTTTATATTTGTTTATAATAATTCTTAAAGAAAAATATTAGAAATTAAATTAATCATTCATAAAGACTGTAGGTCGTACATATGAAAGAACACGATTTTTTATAGTAGGGTTAAAAAAGTAATTTATATGATATATTATCATTGATTAATAATTTTATTGTCATATATAACAAATATATTGATAAAATTCATCTTAATTATCATCCATGATAAATATAGGTCACTAATGAATCACATTACTTCATGGAGATAGTAAAGAACATGTACATACAAGCGACGTGATAATTTTCCCAAAATATTATATTAATGATAAAAATGTAGAAATTATATAATAATTTCAGAAGTATAATTATATCATATATATCTTATATAAATATGAAACACATCACTATTCTCACTCAGATAATATGGTGATGGAAAATGAATTGTATCTCTATTTGGAGTTGATAAGCCTTAAATAAGCCAATGATATACATTCAGTTTTTGTGTTTCATGGGAAAGGTGACATATAATTGTGTGTTCAAAGAAATAATAACATTTAATGTCATTTAGTAAGATAATGTTTCTATGGTATTATATATTTTATTGATTTTTATAGAGAATAGAATAGTTTAAAAATAAAATGTTCTTTTTGAGTTATTACCTCTTAATCAAATCATCTCCTTTAGATCTAATCTAAATTACCCAATATATTGTAATTTTGGGAATATCATCACCTCTATATGATGGAGATAGAATATTATTATGTAAATTGGAAGGTTTTAATCGAACTATATGGTTCAATGTTGTGTAAATAATTAATAGAGGAGGTTTCACTTTATAATTTAAGTGAGCAGTGTTCTGTAATTTTAAAAATAATTTATTTATAATTAATTAAATATGAAATAAAATACCTCAAATGGACATTTATTCGTAGATAATATGATATAATATTTTAATCTAATAAAAAAATAAATTTTATAGTGGGTTTGATGTAATTTTAATCCTTTTATATTTTATTACTGTCTGTTAACCTATATTAAAATTAAGAATGCTGACAATGTTTTTAATATTAAAAGGGAATATTTTTCACATAAACAGATTAAATTTGACCATAAATGGTCAATTTATGACATATCATCCCATATCTCCTCCGGTTGTATTTATTTAATATTTTTATTGTGTTTAAATAATTTAATAAAAAATAAAATTCTTAAAATATCCTTAGTGTCCATTTTAACAATATTCACATTCTTTTCTTCATGAAAATATAATTCTAACATGATATCATCAATAAACATTATTTATTCACCCCCAACAAGTCGATGTATTATATAACATTCTAAGATGAATTTAATATTATCAAATCTAATTTATTTTAATATTTGGAATAAAATTTGGTTTTCCATTTATTAATCAGTTACTACATTATCATTGTTAATAACATTAATGTATGTTTTTTTTAAATGAAAAATTAACATTTATATTTTTTGACTAAGGATGATTTTTGTCAAACCCACTTATCAAATGAAATTATTGATAGTGTTTGATTAATTTTCTAATATTTAAAATATTATTTTTTAACCCTTAATTACATGTTTTACTTTTTCCCATGTCAATAAAATATTACTAAATTTACTATTAAAATGGCCAAAAATAAACAAAACCTATTTGAATAATTTGGAAACTCAAATTCAAAATATTCAAGAATATTTTAAAAATTAAAAATCAATAATTTGTGTCACGACCAGACCCTACCCGGGCTCGAGTCGCAACTACCCCAAGCCCACCTCCATAGGCCAGGGGTTGTCGACCAGTGCCGAAGGCACAACAGCTCGGGGAGGCCTTTGCCAGAGTACCTGTACACACACACAGCCCACTCAATGCAGAAGTGCAGAGTAAAATAAAAGACAAGCAAAGTAAAGTGAAACTTCTATAGATAAACCACCAACTGCATCGACCTCTAATCAGTGCAAAGTAAGATAAAGGAAAATTGAAAAGGGAAAAAGGGAAAAACACGCGCCCAACCAGAAAAGTTCCACAACCCGACAACAGGTGAACAATACAAAAAAAGCTGGAAGGGTCCCCCACATGGAACCCGTCTATGACCACTGGACGTGGTCAAATATCTAGAACTCCTATGCTCCATTGAAGTCATAACCAACCCTTCTATCATCTGCAAGGGCACACCAAGTGCGGGAAAATCCCAAGCAGGGGTGAGTATAAAAATACTAAATAGGATACCCCAAAGGCTCGAGGGAGCAATAAAGGAGGTACCGAAGGGTGAGCAGTAGATCGAACGGGGAATAGAACATAAGTAAAACAGAGAGTGTAGTAAAGAGTACAACTCAACCCAACAAGAGGAAGGTAGAAGGCTTTTCCGAACACAAGGAGCTAGGAACGGTGAGAAGACGAACTTCTCGTTGAGCTTTCACTACCTATAGCAGGAAAGTAAACTCATCCAACCACAAGAAGATAGACGTGGAAAGCACGTGACATACCCCGCGCGTCTTCAACTCTCCTAGAAAGAGAGTAACCAACCCCAATAAGTGGGTAGCAAAACAAGGTATATACAAATCCATATGCTCTATCAAGAATCCCGAACAAGACTGTAAGGGGATCTCCATCCCGTAGCTCAGCCCAAGAAAAGTGAGTCTCCAATAGTCCCATAAGTAAACACCATTGATGCCAAGCATCCCACACGTCTGCCCCGAACTGCATGTCAAGGGGCTCAATCTCACACCTTGACACTATCCGATTTGGGCGGCACTGAATCGATCGCACAGTTTTATGTCGCATCGCACGGATGCGTCTCGGTGGGGGAAAGAACCCCTTGTACTTGAGGGTTCTGGGGGAACAACAAACCACACGTCCTTACTGCCCCGCAGTTGAGAGGTCTCCTCAAAGTCAAAGTCGTCACATCACTGACCTGAACAAATGAGGGTCCCACTCCGGTAGTCATGGAGTAAATACACAGACTATCATAGTAGAAAGAACCGAGTCTGAAATGCTTATGGATGACCCGTTTCCCAGTCCCACTGGAGGGTAAACCCTAACACATCATCAGGAAACCCACTGCCCCGCCCTACGGGAGGGTAAACCCTAACACATCATTAGGCAATCCACTGCCCCGCCCTACGGGAGGGTAAACCCTAATAAATCATCAGGCGACCCACTGCCTCGCCCTGCATGATGGTAAACCCTAATACATCATCAAGAGACCCACTGCACAACCCCGCGGGAGGATACACCCCAACCCATCATCAGGAAACCCACTGCCCCACCCTGCGGGAGGTTAAACCCTAATACATCATTAGGCGACCCACTTCCAAACCCCGCTGGACGGTAGACCTGGAATATGTCGACATGCGAGCGACAGCCCAGTCTTGCTAGAGAGTATACATGGAACTAGACGACGGGTGACCCACTGTCCAACCCTGCTAGAGGGTAGAACCTAAGAGGACATTGGGTGACCCACTTCCCAGTCTCAGATTGAGGGTAAACCCTAGAAGTCAGTGACCAACCCACAACCCAGTCTCTACTGGAGGGTAAACCCAGAACTGCTCTGGCCATCTCTTCTAGATGGTACAACACTGGCCAAACGAACACGGAGTGGGTATCATGCAACCACCCGACTCCGGATCAAAACCAGTGGAAACCACTCAACCCTGCTGATCTAATCCATCGAGCACAGAGCCAGGTGAAAAACTCAACCCTGCTGGTCAAAAATCGGGAACCGAGGGACCCTCTACGTCGTGAGAGGTCAAAAGTATGCAAAGAAGAACACAACATGCACCTGGGGCCCCCACGACGTGTGTCCCCAATTCAACCCCAACCAAGCGGACAAACGTTCTCAGGTAAAAACATCCACATGTACCTCCAAGTGTTCTCACATACTCCCAGAGTATGCCACATCTCAAGCCAGAAAGGATAACGTGCACATGACACCCATCATCAACGCGAAGGCGTAAACGTAACAACTCTAACTTTCCACCACAATAGCTGAGCCATGGACAAACACATCTCTTTAACCACCAACATCACTCTCCCCAGAGTGCACGCGATCACACGCCATGGGTCCGCTACAAACACTGTAGAAGAACCGCCACCGGGGCACCTTTCATATTTCCACATTTAATAAGAATGTGTTTGAGTCTACGCTCTCCTGAACAAATTACACCATTGTAATCCTCAGGGAAAAACACGCGAGATAGACTACTTACTCGCCCGATATAGTCAACCGGTGAATAAGGTACTATTCACTGTAACCAACCCATGCAGGCCCACCCCAAGATCCTGAAACTGAACAAACGGATCACACCACTGCGATCCCCTCGAAAAAACACACGAGATTGAATACTCAATCACCCAATATGGACAACTGGTGAAAAATGTACTATTCACCATAGCCAGGTTGGGAGGGACCCACACCACGTCCCCGAAAAAGGTCGGGCGAACTGCATCATCGCAATGCTCTCAGAAAAATACGTCAAAAGCACAACACACTTGAGTGGAACGGATATCCAGAGAAAATGACACATTCCGGCTTATCGCGCATGAGCGGTGCTACATTGGACCCTCATCTCAGTCCCAGAGCACAACTAACTGATCGCACCGTTGCGATCGTCTTGAAAAAGTACACAAGATGGACCATTCACTTGACCAAAATGGTCACCCAGTGATAGAGATGAAAAATCACCGTCAATGCCCAAACGACACTCGTGGGGCCTACACCATCGTGCAGAATTATAGTGGGCGGATTGCACCATTGTGATCCCCTCGGAAAAACATCCAGAGTCGACTACTCGTACGCCCCGAACAGAAGCCCGATGAGAAAGTCGCTAAACGCTGCTCACAGTTCAAAAGATGGGCCATGGGGCCCACACCTCAACTCTGGATTCAACGCCCGAAACCACCCTGGAAAGCTTCGCCCCGGCGCCAGGGTCCCAACGCTGCAAACGGTGCTCAAAACGGACGTCTGACACATCTGCGCCGTCCAAAACAAGATCCCCTGGAGAAAATGCCAATTCACTTAAAGACGTGTCGCGACTCTGAGGCCCCTCGTTTCGAGAATAAAAAATTCTTGAATCCATCTCAAAAAGTCTGCCTTGATGATACGGCTCAATAGCCGCAGCCATCATGCAAAATGGACGCCTGTAGAGGAAAATAAGGGCGTCCGGAAACTAAGGGGGCAAAGCCCCTTGGGCTGGACCCGCCTCGACCGACGGGTCCGCTCGGCCCGGGCCGGCCTGCGGTTTGGCCAGATGGGCTGTCCGTGGACCCGCCGTCTACTATCCCGCCGACCTCCCTGATGTCTGGTCGCTTCTCATGTGGAGACCCGCCTTTGGCGGTTCTTGGTCTGGCCACGGGGTCGCACAGCGCATCCCCGGTCTCCGCTCCGCGCAGCAGAGCGCCTCCGCCCGGCGCCTGATCGCCGTCCGCACGCCCCGACAGACACCGCATGCCCCTGGACAAAGCCCATGGCCTCCTCCTGTGATGAAGGTGGCCTCCATGAACCTTAACTGCACCGCTGTCCGAGAGCCCCCTCTCCGCCTCCTAGGGACGCCGCACCGCCGCTAGAACCCGCCGAAAACCGAAAACCGAAAACCCACAAACTTCGGCGGGCGATTGCGGAGGCCTCAGGACTCCAAATTTGAAACCGAAAGATGCATTGGATATCTCATAAAATATACTACACAATAATTGGATATTTTATAAAATAAAACATAAATTCTACATGATTAAATGGTATCAAAGTAGGTATAGGGATAAGAAAATGAAAACAAAAAATCCTATCTCTTGGGCGAACACCGACGATTTGCGACCAACCGCATGAGTTGTCGTGCCTCGCCGGAACTGACTCACCAACGCAGAGGAGGAGAGGGAGGGGCTTCTGCCTACTACTGTCCTGGCAAAGAAGAAGAAGAAGAATAGGGAGTGGTTGTTTTAGTAGGAAACACATAAACCCCTCGCCCGACACACCCCCAACTCCGTTCCCGATGCAGACAAAATAGAGGGTTCCCCTGGGGTAAACACGATGCTCCGAGCGCAACAGTGGTCTCAGAATTCTAATCTGAGACCCGATTCAAAAGTTATTAAATTTAGCGCCCGAGGCCTCCAAATTACAAAAACTCCCCTAGGCCCATTTTTCATTGACGGCCCACGCCCGCAAAACATATACCTCTCCTAGGGTAAACGGCACGTTTTGAACTCAACACTGCCTTCAGGTTTCCCATCCGAGCAACCATTTAATAGATACTTGTGTTTAACCATTAAACGCATAAATTATTATTTAATTTATACATTTAACATTCTGGAAGCGAGTGAGGGGTCCAAACGTCCCGCAACAACATGTTTTAGGTCGTTCCTAGGGTAAACACTCCATTATGGACCGATCCTTACACTCTGATCTCTAATCCGGATCATTGTTTAAGATTTATCCCATTTATTTGGCATGTCCAATGTGAACGCACTAAAAAATTAATTCCGACCACTCCGAGGCTCAGAATTGCACTCCGTCTGAGGGCGCTGCTCTTGAATAATATCACGAATATTCCAAAGTCCTTTGTTTCCATAAATAGGGTTATTACATCATTCCCCCCTTCAAACATTTCATCACTGAAAAGACAATCCAGGAAACATCTCAAGGTACTAAGCTCGGACCTGGCTCTCTCGTACCCAGAAGAACTCTTGCAGAGCTTCGCGTCACCACACAAAGACCAAAGGATATGATCTGTTCACGTGAGGTCTTCCCTTTCCGATGACGTGGATAGGAGCACGCACACATCTCTTCAGGAAAACCTCACAGGAGACATCGTGCACCCACTCCAGACTTTGGGGTTAGGGCAAGGCGGTAGGGAACCTCGCCATCCCTTCTCACGGTCTCAAACGACCAGAAGGCTCTCAGGGGTATCTCACCTCCCCAACTGAACCCCTATGTCACACGCCGTGACTAGAATCACCGCTCGCACCAGGAACAAGGCCCAGTGATTCCCTTCTTCAGAACATCCATATGGTGAGACACCCAAGGGTATCTGGTCACGCAATATTTCACAGCTGATGTCCCTCAACCCAGACTCTCTTACACGCTCGGAGAGCGAAGTAGTCAACACCATCGACCCATGAAAAGGCCCTAAAACTTGTAATATTTTGACATAGGGTTACACCGCCGCCCTGCATCACCCTGGTGACAACTCAAACTAGGAGTAGGGAGAAAATAATTTCACACACATAGTCTACCAATTCAACTGAACAATGTAGAAGAGATGTATAGCGTACCTCTTATCACCTCATGCTCTGCAGGATCGTAGACATCTGAAGCTCACGGTTGTCAGTGGTTCCAACTGTCTTCCCCTGGAGCCTGACATGGACCGCCTAGTGGTAATGGGAACTCCTCGTAAATTCGAACCCCACTACTAGATCCTCCTGCTCCTCTTCCAGCAACACCTCTTTGGGCGATACTCCGATCATGGCGCGGCCTCTATTGTGGTGGTGCACCTACTGCCTGCCCGACATTCTCAGTGTGCCTGGTCGGGCAGTCCCGTTCTAGGTGACATATCCCATTGAAAACATAGCACTGACTCACTCTGGGATGCACTGGTGCCCTCTGGTTCCACTATGGTGTAAAAACACGCCTCTGAGTCCAGTTTTTAGAAAGCCACCTACATCGAGGTTCTTCTTGCTAACGCCAGCTAGGTGCGGCAGACGTCTCTACTCTGTCGAGCCTACTGGCACCACCGACTATAGAACACGACATGAAGTCCTTTGTCACTAGTGCCTGATCTAGAACCCCGACATAAGTGCAACTGATAAGGGTACTATGATAGCACAAATCTATCTACAGAGTCCCTACTCGAACTTCCTTGCTCGGATGTTGTCGTCATGGACCATGTCTGGGTAAAAGCATACACGGTCGGCAAAACTAGCCGCGTACTTCGCCACTGTCATCCCTCCATTCTGAATCTGCAGGATCTCCTGAATATGAATGGTTCTTAAGCCGGAGGGGAAAAAATCTTCAGGAAACAACAACTGAAAGTCACCCAACGAATGTGACGACTCGTCAAGAAACTGAGTCACCATACTCCACCAACGCCAAGATGCTCCACGAAAATGGTTGTCTTCCAAAGCCACTCTCTGATCTATCTACATCTGCACAAGACCGAAAAGGAAAATCACCGTCTCTATCCAAACCTCTGCTTTCTGAGGTTCTGGTTCACCTCTAAACCTCAGCGGTCCCTGCCGTTGGAACTCGCGGAGCACGCTCAACCTTCACTCAAACTCAGCCTGCCCCACTGAAGATGTCTGCTGCTCTACAGGTGGGGGTGTTGTTACCATCCCACCCAGAGAAAGGGGCTCGCATGATGGGTCATAGACTATGGCCTCGTAGCTCACAGGGTCATCGTCACGTATCAAAGATGGTATCCTAGCTTACTGTCTTTGCAGAGAAATCCTGAATATTATCAAGGAGTGCTGCGGCCAGATGAGAAAATATGTATATACCAATAACAATGATGGGGATATGAATCAAGAAGGACTGTCAAAGACTCAATCCTATGTGATGCACAAAACAAATTTTTCCCTGCAACAAGTGTCTCATCATGCCGAGTCAACAAATGGGTTACCAAGGTCCTAGTGAATAGATATGTCGGCCGCCGCACCATCACTGGACTCCATGGGCAGAGAGCCGCCCTCGAGACACGTCAACACTATTTCCCTATATCCTAACCAATTCCATTTTAGGGACATCCAAACAACGTCCCAAGGAATGAGCCAACCTCTCATACCACTTTGTCACGACTAGACCCTACTCGGACTCGAGCCGCAACTACCCCAAGCCCGCCTCTATATCTTAGGGGCTAGCGACCAGCGCTGAAGGCACAATAACATGGGGAGGCATTTGCCTGAGTACCTGTACACACACACGAATCCCACTCAATGCAGAAGTGAAAAGTAAAAGAAAAGACAAGCAAAGATAATTGAAACTGCTATAGATAAACCACCAAGTGCATCGACCTCTAATCAGTAAAATGTAAGATGATGGTAAATAGAAAAGGGAAAAAGGAAAAAAGACACACCCGGCCAGAAAAGTGCCACAAACCAGAAACAGGTGAACAAAAGAAAAACAGCTGGAAGGGTCCCCCACCTGGAACCCGACAACGACCACCGCATGCGGTCCAAGATCTCGAACTCCTATGCTCCACTGAAGTCACGACAAACCTGTCCATCGTCTGCAAGGGCACACCAAGTGAGGGAAAATCCCAAGAAGGGGGGAGTATAAAAATACTCAGTAGGATACCCTGAAGGATCGAGGGAGAAAAAAGGAGATACCGAAGGGTGAGCAGCAGATTGAACGAGGATTAGAACATAAGTACAACATGGAGTACAGTAAAGATTATATCTCAACACAACAAGAGGAAGGTAGAAGGCTCGTCCTAACACAGGGAGCAAGGAACTGTGAGAATATGAACATCTCGTCGAGCTTTTTCTACCTATAGCAGGAGAGTAGACTCATCCAACCATGAGAAACTATACACGGAAAGCATGTGGAATACCACGCGCGTCTTCGCCTCTCATGGAAGGAGAGTAACCAATCCCATGATGTGGGTACCAGAACAAGGTATATACAAATCCAGATGCTCTATCAAGAAGCCCGAACAAGACCGTAAGGGGATCTCCATCTCATAGCTCAGCACCAGAAATGTGAGTCACCAACAGTCCCCGATGTAAACACCATCAATGGCCAGCATCCCGCATGTCTACCCCAAACTGCAAGTCAAGGGGCTCAAATCAACGCACCTTGAAATTATCCTCTTTGGGCGGAACTGATTTGCCCGCAGGGTTTTAGGACGCGTCGCAAGGACGCGTCTCGGTGGGGAAAGTGCCCCTCGTACTTGAGGTTTCCAGGGGAACGTCAAACAACACCTCGTCACTACCACGCAGTCGAGAGATCTCTACAAAGTCAAAGCCGTCAAATCACTGACCTGAAAAAACAAGGGTCCCACTCCAGTAGTCATGGAGTAATGCCATAGAATATCCTATTAGAAAGGACTGAGTCTGAAATGACAATGGGTGACCCACTGCCCAGACCTGTTGGAGGGTAAACCCTAACACATCATCAGGCGACTCAATGCCCCGCCCTACGGGAGGGTAAACCCTAACACATCATCAGGCAATCCACTGCCCCTCCCTGGGGGAGGGTAAACCCTAATACATCATCAGGAAACCTAATACCCCGCCCTGCAAGATGGTAAACCCTAATACATCATTAGGCGACCCTCTGCCCAGCCCCGAGTGAGGGTAAACCATAACACATCATCACGCGACCAACTGCCCCGTCCTGCGGGAGTGTAAACCCTAATACATCATCAGGAGACCCACTACCGATCCCCACTGGAGGGTAGACCTGGAACTAGATGACAGACGACCCGCTTCCCAACCCTACTAGAGGGTAGACACTGAGAGGACGTCGGGTGACCCACTACCCAGTATCGGTTTGAGGGTAAACCATAGAAGTTAGTGAGCAACCCACTCGCCAGTCTCTACTAGATGGTAAACCCAGAACTACTCTGGCCAGCTCTTCTGGATGGTACAACAATGGCCAACCGAACTCGGAGTGGGTATCATGAAACCACCTGACTAGGGAACAAAACCAGGGGAAAGCACTATACACTGCTTATCTAAACCATCGAGCATAGATCCAGGGGAAAAACTCAACCCTGATGGTCAACAATCAGGAACCGAGGGACCCTCAACATCGCGAGAGGTCAAATGTACACAAATCAGAACACAAAATGCACCTGGGGGCCACACGACGTGTCGCCCCAAGTCAACCCCAACCATTCTCACAAACTTTCTCAGTTACAAACATCCACATGTACCACACAGTGTTCTCACATACTCCCAGAGTATGCCAGGTCTCCATCCAAAAAAGATAACGTGCACACGGTACCCATCGTCAATGCGAAGGCATAAATGTAACAACTCCAACTATCCAACTCAACGGCTGAGGCATGACCAACGACATCTCCTTAACCACCAACATCACTATCCCTAGAACGCACACGATCACACACCGTGGGTCCACTAAAAACACAGTAGAAGAACCGCCACTAGGGCACCTTTTATATTTCCACATTTAATAAGATCACATATGAGGCTCCGATCTCTTGAACAGATTACACCCTTGTAAATATCATGGAAAAACATGGGAGATAGACTACTTACTCACCCTAAATGGTCAACCGGTGAATAAGGTACTATTCACTGTAACCAACCCATGCGGGGCCCACCCCAAGATATTGAAACTGATCAAATGGATCACACCACTACGATCCCCTTATAAAAACAGACGGGATTGACTACTCAATCTCCCAAAATGGACACCTAGTAAAAAAAGGTACTATCCACCGTAGACAGGTCAGGTGGGACCCACACCACGTCCCCGAAAAAGGTCGGTCGAACTGCGTCATCGCAATTCTCTCGGAAAAACTATTCAGAATCACTACTCACTTCGGTGGAAGAGATATTTGGAGAAAAAGATACATTCCGGCTTACTGCGTACGAGCGGTGCTACATGGGACCCTCATCTCGGTCCTGATACACAACTAACGGATCACACCGTTGAGATCCTCTCAAAAAAGTACTCAAGATTGACTATTCATTTAACCAAAACGGTAGGCCGGTGATAGAGATGGAAAATCACCGTCAATGACCAAACGCCGCTCGTGGGTCCCACACCATCGTGTGGAATCAGAGTGTGCAGATTGCACCATTGCAATCCCCTTAGAAAAACATCCAGAATCGAATGCTCGCACGCACCGAACGGACGTCCGATGAGAAAGTCGCTAAACGCTACTCGCTGTTCAAAAGACGCACCGTGGGGCCCATGCCTCAACTCTGGCTTCAATGCCCGAAACCACCCTAGAATGTTTCGCCCTGGCGCCAGGGTTCCAACGCTGCTGATGGTGCTCAAAACGAATGTCAGACGCGTCCCCGCCATCCAAAACAAGATCCTCTGGAGAAAACGCCAATTCACTTAAAGACATGTCGTGCCTCCGAGGACCCTCATTTTCGGAATTAAAAATTATCCAAACCATTTCAAAAATGTCCGCATTGACGGTACGACTCCACAGCCACAGACAACATGTAAAACGGACACCCGTAGCGGAAAATACGGGCGTACGAAAACTGAGGGGCAAAGCCCCTTTGCCTGGACCGGCCTGGACCGGCCAGTCCGCCTGGCCCCTGCCGGCCAGCGGTTCAGCCGCGCGGGTGGGCCGTGGACCCGCGGTCTACTGTCCCGTCGACCGGCCTGAAGGCCGGTCTCTCCTCAAGAAGAGACCCGCATTTGGCGGGTCTTTGGTCTGGCCGTTGGGTCCCACAGCGCGACCCCAGTTTCCGCTCCGCGCCGCGGAGCGCCTCCGCCAGGTGCCCGCTCGCCGTCCACGAGCCCCAGATGGCACCACATGCCCCCGGCCGAATCCCCTGGCCGCCACACCCACTGAAGGCCTCTGTCATGCGCCTTAGCCGCTCCACCATCCGAGAGCCCCGCCGCTTCCTCTTATGGACACCTCGCCGCCGCTCGAACCCGCAGGAAATGGAAAACCTGTAAACTTCGGTGGGCGATTGCGGAGGCTTTGGGACTCAAAATTTGAAAAGAAAATATGCGTTGGAAAGCTCATAAAATCTACTATGAATTCCTGGTATTTGTTCAAAAAATACAATAGATGTTAGAAATTACTAAATGGGCTCAAAGTAGGTGCGAGGAGAATAAAATGAAAACGTCAAATCCTACCTCTTGGACGAAGACCGATGCTTTGCGACGAACCGCCTGAGTTACCGCGCCTCACCGAATATTCCACTCCGTAGTGGAGGAGGAGAGGGTGGGGATGTTTCCTGCATCTGTCCAGGTGAAGAAGAAGAAGAAGAAGATGGAGGTGGTGTTTAAGTAGGAAACACTTAAACCCCCCACCCGGCACGCCCCCTACTCCGCTCCCGATGCAGACAAAAAGAAGGGTGACCCTGGGGTAAACTCGATGCTCCGAGCGCAAAGGTGGTCTTATAATTTTAACATGATACCATGTTCAAAAGTTATTATACCAAGCGCTCGAGGCTTCCAAATTACGAAAACACCCCTGGTGCCATTTTTCCGTGACGGCCCCGCACCCGCAAAACATATACCCCTCCTAGGGTAAACGACATGTTCCGAACTCAACAGTGCCTTCAGTTTTCCCATCAAAGTGACCGTTTAAGAGATACTTGAGTTTAACCATTAAAGGCAGAAATTAATTATTTAATTTATTTTTTAACGTTCCGGAAGTGAGCGAGGGGTCCAAACATCCCATGACGACATGTTTCTTGTCGTTACTTGGGTAAACACCCCATTTGGGACCCATCCGTACACTCGGATCTCCGATCTGATTCACCGTTTAATAGTTATCCCTTTTATTTGGTGTTTCCAGTGTGAACGCACTGAAAATTTAATTCCGGCCACTTCAAGGCTCAGAATTTCACGCCGTCTGAGGGTGCTGCTTTGTAATAATATCAAGAATATTACAATGTCTTTTGTATAAAAAAATAGGGTTCTTAAAATTTTAATCAAATAATATAAAATTAATCAACTTAAATCGGTGATAAAATGTGTTATTAAGGTTAAAAAAGAAAAATATTAAATGTTTTTTATATCCCGATTCGATATAAAATTAATACCAATGGCCTATATTAGATTAAATAATAAAAACTAGATCTAGGTGTATCATAAAATAAATTATAAATATAATTTAACATTATGAATTAATTTGATGTAAAAATTTGTATTCAATTAAAATTTTGTATATTTATAAATATTCATTGAAACATGAAATATAACAAAAAAATACCATAATTTCATAAAAAAAATTATATCCTTATTTAAAATAATCCGTCTATATTGTTAAAAAATAGTGTATGAGTGTTGAATTTTTTTACTAAAAATGGTTATCGATTAAAAGGTACTAAAATCACCCTTTTCAAAAATACAAGTTTTTATGCATAAAATTGATTTTTTTATTATCTTATGACTATAAAATATAATGGATGAATATCAAAAATATTTAATTGATTATATGAGACATATATAAAATATTAATATCATTCATTATTTTTTTAATTATTTCAAATTAGTAAGAGAAAATGATTTGGGAGCATAAAAATCAAAATATTTTTTTTATATTGAATTGATTTATATTTTTCATTTATAAGTTATTGGTAACAAATATATTTATCAAATCAACAAAATATTTTCAAAATTTAGTTAATCGTGTTCATAATATCTAAAGGAATATATGGGTTACATCTTATTATATTGAATATTAACTTTTTATTAATATATTTTTCCCAGAAAAACTTGATCTTGCGTGTAATAAAAGCTATTAATTAGACTTGGCATTGTGAGTAACTTAAACCAATCATAGTTTTGGGTATTTTACTAGAAAATAAAATTGGGTTTTTAGGGAAATGTTGATTTGGTTTAGTTCATACCTCAATCAAAAAATATTGTTTTTCATATATCAAAATATATTCCAAATATTGTGTAAAATGAAAAGTATTTAAAATATAAAATTAATTTGATCAAAATAATTAACAAAATAATAGGGGTTTCATTATTTGTGGTTCCACACATTATATATATATATGTGTGTGTGTGTGTGTGTTTGATCACATAATGCACTAGAACATTGATGGAGATGCATAATCACATGATTCATTTCATGTACCTTCATGTGTATCTTTAGATGTTTGATGCCTTGATTTACTGATAGTGCTTTTCATTGAACCGAGAACAATTCCCCCTTAAGATTTAGAGATTATAGTGTAATGGTTAAAGTTAAAATTGAAAAAAAATATGTTAATTATTTAAATTTCCATGCCATGGAATTTATTTTTCCATTAAATATATCTGTACTGATTTATTGTTTGTAAAGTACTGACAAATTAATAATATATGAAATCATATTGAGGATTATAATATATTAATGTTTTTCTATTCTCTTTAATAACATGTTCTATATTTAATTATATTTTTTAATTGCTTGAAAAAATTATATGTCATCTATAATATCCATTAGAAACCAATGATGATATATATATATATATATGATTGTTACTAAATCATTACCAAATTATACCTAAAGTCATATATCCATAGAAACAAGTTCAATGGGATCCAGGAGAATTCTTATGTAGTAGAAAAATAATTAAAGTATCATATAGAAATAATATTTAGGGTTGATACATTTCATAATGAAACATATAAAGATAAATTAATGTAAGAGAACCCCCAACATCCTTAGTGAAGATGAAATACAGAATTGAGTACCAAAATTACAACTATCATCCCCCATGTGAAATGAATGCAAATTGATTCCAAAAACATTCATCATCCTTACAATATAACGAGAAAAATGGGGTTTCAAGGAATCCCTATATTCCTCAATACATTGTGTCAATTTTTTGAGTATCAAAACAATAATATTTTACTCTATAAAAACTATTATCGATGACTGATGTATGTCGATTAACATATACTTAAACATTATAACTACATTTACATAACACCTAATACTGAAAATTATGAAAAAAAATTACTTCATATATTTTATTTTCGATAGTCCAAAAAATAAATATGTAATAAATAAAAATACTGACAATAAAATAATATCATAGGGAATTACAACCATTACAATGGTGTAACATCATATTTTGACAACATAACCAACCCTCACCCAACATTGTAATGAAAATTGATTTTTTTAATTATCATGAACTTATTGAAATAAATCATGCATATAATCTATAGCCTTTGGGGATTAATTAAATTTTCCATAGAATTAAGAAATATATAGTTTATCATGTAATTGATATTTTACCAAAAAATATAATCCGTAATTTCATAAAGCATTCTCAAAAACTAATGAAAACTAAGTGAATTTATAATTAATTTCATATGAGTATAATTTTAAAAAAAGAATTTATATATTAAAATATTTTTATTTCCATCATTTTCCAAGATAACCACTAAAAATAAACTTATTAAACTCATGGAACTGTCCTACTATGATAATACTTAATTCCTACTAAAATAATCAAACTATCATTGAAAATTGTATACAAAAATAATCATTGTTTATCACTAATGTCTTCTCCAAAATAATTTTTTTCCCATGACACCATATAATTATGAATTATATACTTGTTACCTAAATATCGTTCTTACAAAAACACATATAGATAACCATATCATCAAGAACAATATAGAATACATTCAATTCAACCCAAATTACCTAGTTTGAACATGGAATGAAAATAAGTGAGGTTAAAAAATGTCATCAATGAAACATACATAAACACAGCCTTGAAAATCTATCATATAACTTATTAGGTAAAAAATCAAATCAATCCTAACATAAATTAAACAAATGATGATGGTTATCAAATTATCTAACTATCTTAGACTTATTAATTCAATTAATAATAAACACATTTAAAAAAGATATAACAAAAAAATGATCTTATTTAATAATAAAGAAAGGGAAAAGAGATAAATCACTAAATAAGATAAATTAAATAGAATAAAATTTAATCTAAGATACTAATAATGAAAACTTCTTTGAAATTGAGGTAATAGGGAACCTTTAAATTCATAATTTAAAAGTAAAAAAGTTTCCATATGATATAGAAAAGAAAAAAAATAGTTGTATCAAATATATATATCACAAAAAGAAATAATAATAAAATAGGTTGTTCCCTTCATCACATAATATAGTATAAATTGGAATGTAAATCCAATCCTATCTAGAAAAACTCTCTCATCAACTCCTACAAAATCCTAATCCTCTAACACAATACCTATACAACGTAATGAATCCAAAAATAGATAAATATATATTCCTAAAATGAAATATAATTTATTTCCATATATATGAAATTCCATGTCACATATATAGAATGAGGTTGAGTGAAATAACCTTGTTGGATTCTCATATTCATCTGCAGACAGTATGTTTTTGTGATTATATAGATGTGAATAAAAATAACAGGGGAGTGAAAATTTATGGAAATGCAAACTAAGAAATCGAGAAATATAACTCATACTGGTCATATAATTAATACATTTATTTAATGATGGGAAAATTAACATGCATATAAAACACTTAGATAAATGTATTCAACTCAGTAAAAGACCCACCAACATATAACTGATAGTGTATATACCCTTATGGAATAATGAGGAATATTCACATTAACTAACATCTAATACGAAGGAAATCCATAATAAGGATCACTATATATATAATTTATTTATCATTAATATTCTTCCTAACCTTCTTATCATCTCAATACTCATGAATAATCAAAATGAAATAAAATAAAATGAAATAATAATGTTATCAATGAAACCATCCATTATATATAAATGGATGGATAATAATAAAATAAATTAACAATGAAAATAATAAAGAAATCGATACATGGAGAGATCAGAAAGAATTAAATATCAATATAACACCAAAACATTCATAAAATAAATGGAATATTAAAGAATGAGGATCATTTACCTGAAATAGTATAACCCAACCAGCATTCCCTTTAACATCATGTGTACTAAGTCCTAAATAGATTCATATAATAGCTTATCTATTAAGAATCCCCAAAACATTCCCACATCCATTAGTAACTAGATGGGCTGTTTCCCACAACTAAATAGAAGAACATTACTATTAAGAATGTTAATCTATGTTAATAAATCAGAGGCAACAATAACCAAAATTTTGATCAATAGCTAGGGCCATACCGTAGATCTATCAAATGAAATATTCATTAAACTCCTAAGATTATTTCGTTATCTTAATCATAATATCATAATTATCACTACATTAAAAGGACCCTATATAGAATATCACATAATAAATTTGTTGAAATTTCAATTGGAAAAAAATTATCACACACAAACTCATATGTAAAAGTAAATATTTTTCATAAGATAAAAATCGAAGCCACACGTCTTCCTAGATATTACCTCATATATGGATCAAATCTGAATTTATATGTATTCTATACGACATATACATCCTCAAATATGTTGTTCACAGTTATCTATATCAATAGTGAATATTATATCATTATAGGGGAGGGAATACACTCTCATCATATAAGAAATATAAATCATTGTTAACTCATTATCAAATACCATCCTTGATTCTATACTCATTATTATAAAAATATTGGTATGAAATCCCAAAATTTCATCTTTATAATACAGAAAAAATATATAGTGGACTGAATCGTTTCTTTAATAAATGGGGATCAATTAAGAGGGAAGTTGTACCAGAACAAGGGAATTCACAAAGTGATTGATAATATCAAAATTTACCTAAAAAAATATTGATAACTTCACTGATAATTCTTCATAAAAACCCATTAATAATTCCCAATTTATTGATTAATCAAATATTTCTATAAATAATTCAAGTTTTCATATTTTTATCAGGGCTCCTATAGAAATATGAAAAATGGAAATCAAACAAGTGTGACAATACCAGTGAGCCAATCATTCAATTAAGGGAATAATTCTTCTACAGTTTCTATACTATCATCCATTACCAAGAATATGACATAAAAATAAAAAATTATGAATACAAGGGTAAAATAAATCATTTATTCTGTGGAATGTGGTGTATAACCTTCAAAATATCAAACAAACCAAAACCATTAAATAATATATTGTCTTTAACTAGAAATAAACATCCAAACCATTTTTCAAAACCCTTAAAAAGGACCCCACAAACACAATTTTCATGTTTGAGAGACTCATCTATAAATTATTCATAGTACTCTTCATAAAACACTCCTAAATACCCTCTTTAATTTTTTTAAAAAAAAATAAAACCATTATTATAAAAAAAATCAATTTCCAAAATCCAAATTCAATATTTTCATTTTTATTAATTCCTTTATTTGAGAAAATATATACAAATATTAAGTTCTACAAAATTTTATTTTTAATTATAAAACCATTTTATTTTAAAAATTAATTCTAAACAAACTCACACATCTATATGTTACTTAAATGTTCCACTGATTCACATTCAAATAATTTTCAACCAATGAACCACATTTCAGAAAATGTTTTCTTTCTAGAATATTAAACCAAATTGAGAAAATACCATATATTGGAGATGATAAAAAATGGAACATATTCATGATTATTGAAAAAATAATAAGATTATATAAACATGATATAATCTAAATAATTAACATACTTAACACACAAAGGTCACCTACCTCATCTAGAAAAATATTTAACATTATTTTACTTATATGAAACTCTATAAAGTTAAAAATTACCAATCAAAACAATAAACAATTATAAATTAATTATATAGAAATTTTAAATAAATTTTAATATAATGTTATAGTAAGTATAAAATTGAATGAGAATTACCCAATAGACAAACCCAGATGCATAGGGGTGTAGTCCACTGCCAATATACATCCAATCCAAATCCTTATAAATTCGAAAATTAATAACCCTCATAAATATTATACATTAAATAAAATATCTAAAATATAAAACTAAATAATTTCGGAATCAAATATCAAGATTAATGTGACCAATGGTATGTATATATGAGTCTCATCCCTCCTATACTAGAAAAAGGAATCCCCATATTTTCAATATGTCTCCACCATTCATGGTGGAACAAATCTTAAAATCACTTAACATACCATAATGAAAATAACGATAATGGAAATGTTAAATAATGAAACAAGAGGAGAGAAGTATTAAGTTTAATATATAAAATAAACCACTCTAAACTAACCCAAATATTAAGATGTAAAGGGGAGATTATTAAATCAGGGGGGCTATCCTCTTACTTTTTTAGTTTCCAAAATATGAATTCCCAATGGGGGGATAAAATAAACACACCATAAAACACTAACACATCCTTAAAAATTAAAATTCATCTTATAAGGAATGAGGTAGCCTAACACTAGGAATTATGTGGTTCACTATGTACCTGGTGTCTTTCTATAGGCCACCTAGTGGCCAAATATCTAAACAACCCCTCTTGGTGATATACTGGTACCCGATGAACCTTTATTAGTAATCTATCTATATGAAACTACCGACTCCATTTCCCATTTCAATCACCATCCTGTAAAAGCTTCATTTATTAATTTTCACCCATATTTTTTTCCATTCAAATATCCACTTAAATATAAAAATTTGTCAGAAAACATCATCACTTTTTCAAAATATAGATTTTCAAATTCTCTCAACAAGTAATACTACCAAGATAACCAACCTAAAATCTAGTACATTGAAAAAAAAATAATGTGTCATTATATAATCTACCTTTCAATTATCTCATCACTAATAAGCACCAACATCCCACTGATAATAAATCATGATCTATAACATTCATAAATCCCTCACCTACCCACCATATTCCACCTACATATATTAATCGAACATATAATGATCTAAAATTCAATAGAATATAATATTCGCAAAATTAATCACTACATATTCCCCGATAAGCCTCCTATAATATTCATGATCATCATCAATACATTATTATCATTTTTATGTGCTTCCCCGTAATACTCTTTCACCAGAAAACAAGTTCTCTCAGCACATACTCATATCCACTACGAAATTGTTGGGATAGTTCAAAAAAATTATATATTAATATAAAAAATTAACCGTTGAATTACAAGGTTTATTATGCTTACTGATAAAAGTATTAAATAATAAATTTTTATTCCATTTAGTTGGTTTGTTATAAAAGAACCTCCCACATAATCAAAAATACAATGGTAAAATTCAAAAATAAAATATTTCACATACCATTATTCTCTATATTTATAGTTAACATCATTGAAAAAAACCTAACATATGTATTTATATATCTCTGAAGTCAAACCCATAATAAATGAAAAAAATAAAAAAACTGGCTGATGTAAATCTAAAAAAAATGATGATTAACCAAGTATACACTATTGGATGATTAATTAGAAAATAATAAAAATAATTCAATACCAACTCAACTTTATTAACAATCCATGTTTTTTATTGTTCATTCAATTATGTATATCCACACCACAAAATCATGAAAATTCCAAATTTTACAATTATTTCTTCAAAAACAATATTTTTCATTTCAAACCTCATTTTAGAATATAATTTTAAAATCACATAACTAAACTTTATCAACACCCCTAGTATACTAATGAATCTAACATCAATTTAAATTTATAAAGAATCATCATACAAATTCTACATTGTAATACTATTTTTATTCCTTGTAAATGAAGGTTTCTCTACAAACCATTATATTAAATCTCATTTATATATGGAAGCTGAAAAAACAAAATTAATCACATCAGATTTAATCCCTTATAATATATTTTTATATAATAAATATTTATAATATATTATAGAAAATATCAAATATATTATATGATTATTTAATTAATAATTGATCAAAATAAGGAAATATGTTAAAAGGGTTGTATTGTAGGTGAATGTGTCATGACCAAGAATTTTATTAACATGATACATAAAAAATGAAACAGGAACCAAAAGAATATATATTAGTTATTATAGGTTTAAATAATCAATTATTGGAATTGTTTTCCCAAAACCACACTCAATCTAGAGTTAATAATCTGACAGACGAGACTTCTAATGGAAAATTGGGATTTAATAAAATTTATGATTGTTATGTGTGCCACCTTTATAGCTCTTAAGTTATAAAATAATATTTGTACCTTTACATAACATTATGAAAAATATAAGTATGATATAATACCACTTTTTAACACCCCATACTTTTTTAGCTAATCCTAATGTATTCTAGTAAAACCCCCTTAGACATCAATCATTCCTCAACTAACACATGAGGAATTCAACTAGAAGTGAGTTCCTAAAATGGATTTCAATATAGTATACCCTCAAATATAAATATCTAATATGTCCTTGGAATATATAAGAATTTTTATGGTAACATATTCAAAAAATTATAATACTAAGAACTATATATATATATATATAAAGAGACAACATAAGTCCCATATTATAGAAGATAAACTTATACAAAAGTCTAAAAGATGCATCAAAATATAAACAAAAGGAATAAATACTTATATAAATCACTAGAATAAATAAATAAATATATTTCCCTAAGATAATACATACGTAATATAAATCATATGGATGATACAATGGTCTATAACATTAATCAATAGTTAAATCATGTGGTATTTGTAACCTTTGATTAAATATTATTACTTAACCATGTATCCAACACCAATGAGGTTATTTCTCTTGAACTGAAACAAGTTTCCAACCCACATTCATAGAATATCATAATGTGTATTCTTGTATGAAATTTGTCTACAAAACAAGTAATTTTTCCCACATTACTCAACAAATGGAGTGGTAGGGATTAAGATAATGTAGATAAGAATATTAGTAGAGTGATAATAACTGATATATATATATATATATATATATATAAACCACCTAGAATGTTAAATTATGAATCCTCAGTCATGCATACCTCCTTGGTCATAAGACACACAAATAATGATGACTCCAAAACTTGTAAAAACATAGGATATAAAAAAGACAGTAATCAATGTCTAATATGACCTATTGACTCAATAAAATATACACACAATCAATATCATATCTACAAAAAATATAAAAATATTCATTCATTAGTATTTACAAAACTCATAATTCATCTAACTAAACATAAATAAACATTACACAAAATATCATGCGAAATAATGATGGTTTTAAATAAATGAATAATGGGAATTCAAAGTTGTAACTACTATTATTATAAATGTAAATTTAAAATAATATTAGTACAATTGGGACTAAATCATTAATGAAATATGGTAAAAAATAAATAATACAAGAAAACCGATTATTGGGTCCTAACTATTTTAAAAATCATAACAAAACAGTCATTTCTTAACCTATTTCCTCCCACTCATCATCATTAATGATTTTAAAAAAATTACCCTTCATGAACCAGAGCGATTATCCCATAATATAAATTCACTATAGAGGTTATATCCCTCTATAACATTGAATAATTCCAAGGTTTCACATTGATCCATCTAATCATATATTAAAATTTCTACGAAACAAACATGTGTTCTATATATACACAATTACCTTGGGTGGAGAAATAAGAGGATGTGAGTAATTTTTTTTCACATTTATCCTCCACTAATATGATATTAGTTTTAAACCTTCAATCCTAGATTATAATCATAAAAGACATTATATTTAGAGTTTTATTGGGTATGAAAAATATTGAGAGACTAAAGATACAAAAACAACAATATTTTTAGTATATATCAACACAAAAAAAAGCACCTCAACCTATGTAATAAAAAATGTGTTCATCATATACATCACCTCACATAGGGTTCATATTTTGAAAAATATAACCATCATAAAAGAGGTATTAACACATAGGATATGTTCATAGTCACTAAATATCAATCTGGTAAAATCCAACATCATTGGGTAATGAAATCAGTGACATCATTTCAATAATATCATGGACGTATTCAATAATATCAAAATTCAATTCCTGGATCCATAATTTTTTTAATAAAAATGTGCGGGTTATATCTCAAGAATTCCTTATTTATTAATAAAAACCCAATAGGGATTATATCCTACCATAATCAATGATGCCCAAACAGGATGTAACTCAAATAATAATATTGTATCATAAATTGACATTGATAATGTAAAGAATATTTTTTCTTGAAAAATGGTAAAAAATTTACCTATTATTACATAAATTGTACACATGATTCACTCTAAATATTAAATGTAATTACTTTTTCCCAAAAATAACTTTTTTTAAATGGTATCTCATGTTTCATATAATCCTATGTTCAAAATAAGTTTGAATGTTTAAATGTATTATAAAGGGAAATTCTCTCAGATACTTTCTTTTATGTATTAAATCATCATGAAACATGTGATTATAACATGGAAACCAGGAAAAAATGGACATACATAATCTTAGTATCATTGGATAATAAAGAGTAAAACATATGTGGTCAAATCGAATAACATCATAACAAAATCAAAACAGCCATGGATTTTATACAAAATAAAAGTCAAAATTAACTTTTTATATTCTTAAAAAGGGTATCACAAACATCCATTTCCAAAAACATATATTTTTTATAAAATATGTGAAAATAATTATTTCAAATTTAACTAAACTGAATATTTAATTTCATTTTCAATCAAATCAACCCTATTTGAAAAACCAAAACATTGTTTGAAATCCAAATTCAAAACCTTTTTTAATATATATCCATTAATATTTGAAAAATCCCACTAATAATAAACTTCATATATATCCTCATTTTACATATATAAATATTCCTTTATAATAATTGATTCAAAACAAAATCACATAGACAAAATTACCCTAAAACATGCCACTTATACTCGTTTAACAATTTTTATACCAATGAGCTATATAGCAAGATATACCATACTTAATGATAGTTAGGCCTTGCGGATGTCATCTCATTTATACAATAATATCAATTTTATGTTACAAAACCATTAAAATATAAAAATATATATTATCAATCAAAATATAATATAATATAAATAATCAAGATAAACAATGTGTAATGAACAATCAACTTTATTCACTGTTAATTGGGTAGTCCCATGTTCCTAATAGACTTATTAGAGTAATTTATAACCCATATAAACCATAAACAGTAATAAATTTTCCATTTACGGATAAATCACAAAATTTTCTCATGTTTACATAATTTACATGGACAAAACTATGAGAAAATATGTATGTTCCACTCCCAACACACACAGAAGCCTTAAAAAATAAATAATTCTTAATGTAAAATTGTAATTTAATAGTAACTAATCCAATTGTGTTGAACATGACAATACAAATAAATTGGAATAAATAAATTGTGACAAACTATCAGATATGGTGAGTGAAAACCATTATTGATCCTCATTGTAGAAATATATGATATTTTTAATTTTAATGCTATCATTTCACCACGATATTAGGGAATCACACTTGCATAAAAACCTAACAACATAACAAAAAATTAAAAAAGAATATTAAGAGATAACATAATAGATTATCTTATAAGGGTTACCCATAATGCTTGTAATAAATCACTCCAAAATTTACAAAATTAAAATAAATAACATGTATACGAATAATTGAGGGGAGTGTCATTCTCCCCATATATTGGCCGTCTTGACCAAACCCAGTGGGGACACTATAGTGACCACGCAATTCTGAAATCAAATCGGCCATGGGATGGAAAATTTCACTATATTGTCATATACCCCAAATTGGAGACATTTTATTATGTACATGTACAAATACCCATCTCCATGCCCACATTTCTACAAATTACATACACTATGTAAAATATTTTTGCACCCACTAAGATACCATTCAAGGATCACAAATGTAGGAAAATAGGAATGTAAACAGGGGAAGAATACAAGCCCAACAAACAAAAGAGTCTATCATGTGAATGTATATGTTCTTGAAACTCATCCATAGAAACCCCTACCTGAAGAGTTGGTGTATGAAAACTTCTTAAAGTCGAAGGAGCACCACACGCCTGTTTGATCACTCTAATGACAACTTGTTCTTGGTCCACTTGGAAATCCTTCAAAGTGATAATAATGTACACAAGACACAACACATGTAATCAATTCTTATTCAGGGATGAGTAAAACAAAATGTAGTCGGACACCCTAAAACCAAAAAGTAAATCCACTATAAAATTCAAAAATTACACCACAAAGAAATACACAATTTATGTTACTAATAAACATGGACTATATGGAGAGGAAATACATTTATACTATTAATGAAACACATGAAGTACAATTTGCTAACATGGGTATACATCTAATGAATAAAATAGGGATATCTATCATTGTCTGCAGAATACCCAAAGTCGATAACAAAAGAAATGTCGATAACACACAGAGTTTTGATAACAAACTGAATGTCAATAACACATAGATTATTGATAACCCATATAGTGTTGAGAAAACATGAAATGTCTACAAAACATGAAGTGTCGATGAGTTAGGCCACCCCCAAGTTACCTAGACAAAGAAAATTCTTTTATCACAAATATCACATAGTTACAAAGATCACATTGTCATAAAGATCACACTATAACAGCCAAGAATTGGATTCCACACATTGAATGATCGTATCAGGAGAAAATAATCCTCAAGCAATTATAATTTATTCCATCTTCCACAAAAACTCAGAGAGAGTGATTGAGAAAGGAATGACACATCAAAAGTGTCGCAACAAAACTAAAGGATAGTCAAATAGCACACGATTTGAAAGATATGTCTAATTTTATAGATGGTCTGACATGAGTTTGGTTTAGGTCCAACACAAACTACCATTTCTGAAAAAAAAATTAAATGGATACAGTACCATCAGAACTAGCCTAGCCATTGGGCTTGCGGGAGCTAGCCCGTTGGGATTCCAGGTCCAACCCATCGGGCCTCCGAAGCGGCTTGACCACCCTCGTCTGGCCCACACTGGGGATGGATTACTCCACCAGGCTCATCACATCCTAGTCATGCCCTTCGCTCCACACTATCAATCCTAACTGCGTGTCTCCCCCATTTATCCAATAGAATGCGGTGCCATGTCATGATTCATGTGGTCGGCCAGCCTCCTTTATATGCCACATGGAATCATCGTTAGGGGTTTCTCTAACCCAACTTTGATATATATCCCTTCTCAGTGGTGTGGCCTCTTTCCAAGACACCTTGTCACTACCAATGGATTCCACAACAATGGGATCCAAGATGTCTTGCCACACTAACTATGTTGTCTATCCACTACTGCCTGCTACTCTTTTAGTCGCCGTTGTGGGCGACCATCACCCCGCATCACACATGTACACAACTGACTCTTACGTCAGAAATCAGTGTCCCTATTTCGGTCGGTTTCCCTCATTTCTTTGGTTCTCTATTTTCAAAAGGGAGAAACATCCATGATCCTCTGGTTGTGAACTTCCCTTCCATGGTATTTGATACATCTTTCTAGAAATTTGGGGGCCTAATCACTTTTGGAGACTTTGGAAAATATTGTCATGACCATGAAGGTACAATGTTGATGATTGACAGGGTATGGGATTGGAGAAACATATATATTTTTAGAAGAATAGATCATGGACTTTTTAATGTCATTCCTGATCCGTTCATGTTAAAATGAATAGAAATAAAAATAATGAATAATCAAAAAGACCAATCTTCCTTTTAAAACCCCACAATAATTTATCCATCCCACAAGAATGGACAAACCGCAGATCAAAATGTTTGAGGGTTTGTCAATGTTCTTTTTGAGAATCTATGAGTGGAATGGAAATGACATAGAGATCAAAAACCATACCTCATGGTAGGATTAGTTATTGATGAAGATCAAAGGTCTATGTCATCATCAATCATCGATCCACCTGAATTTGTCCTCAGGAGTTATCCCTTCCACACATCAATGGAATTCTAGGTTTATGGTTATAACCCTGAATTCATGAAAAAATATTCATTACAAAAATAATTTTACTATATCCAATTTAATAATTTTTATTAACGTTCATTAATGAGGATTGTTTCCAATTCCAAACATCCACTATCGACATGTGTTTCTTTATGTTTTTTAACAACCCAAAAATTCATTAATGATACATCCCCTTGATCTAATTAAATGTTATATTTTGTAAAATGGTTATAAAAAATATTCCCTTCTTTTGTTTTGGATTATAAAATACCAATTTGATTTCTGACAGTTTTTAATATAGTTATTGAACAATGATCACGCGATTAGTATAAATATAGGGATTTAAAAATCTAAATTTCTCAGAAAAAGGAAGTGATGCCCTCATCCAGTAGAAATTCCCCTTACGAAGCCCATTTTTTAGAGATTGTAAAGGTTGTGGCATCATTATGCTTCATTGTTGACCAAGCCCAAGCCGAGATTCCACATGTTATGATAGAACGGTGTTGCCTACATGAGAATTGTATGTTGATACAGATTACCACTAGAGAAATGTTATCCGAGCCACCCCAAGAGTTTTTCACCATTAGACACCATACCCTTCAGTATTAGGTGGTTGTTTTAAGGGGTTATGTAATAAGACCCTAGTACTATGATTATGTACATTATTTATGTATATATAATATAAGTTGAATTTATTATTATTACATTGTAAATATTTTTTAAGGAAAGAATAACATTTATATTTAATTAATAAATATGTTTCGATTAATTAATGGATTTTTAAATTAAAACTATTATTAAAAAATTACTTTTTCTATAATATAAATAACCATAGAGGTATTATGAATATGATTTTTTTTATTAAGGTATGAAAGGTATTTTTGTCAAAAACCTTGATTTTTTGATAAATATTGGTTTATATTTTAAAAATTATAACTCAAATATTTAGACAGTTATTTAGGGAAAATTAATATTATTTTTTGAATCAGGGCGTCAATGTTATCCAATGGTGATTTTTTCTTAATTTTCTGAGATTTTCGAATTTTTGGGTAAAAAATAAATACCATTTAAATATGTTATGTGTATTATGACCTCATAATGACTCAATAGTGAAGTAATAAAATACTCTAAAACTTATTTTAGTCTAATATATGTTTTACCATTAAAATTATTGGATTTTAGTTTTTTTTACAATGCTTTAGTGGATCCTTCAAGACATATAAAACATTTTAACAATTAAAAATTGATTATTTTAATAGTGTGACTCAATTAAAAATAAGAAGCCATTTTATTTTTAAAAGGTTGGCCAGTGGACTTATAAAAATTTGTTTTCCACTCCCCATGGAAAAACCATGGGCTATTATTTGGTTTTGATTTGTTTAATGAGTTGTGGCACAAACATAAATAATAAAGAATTCCATCCCCTTTCATATATAAACCAATCCAAGATCCCACTTCCTATTCATTGAAACCCATTGGAGTTTATCTATCCTCTGACCTCCACGTTTTAGAATCCTCCAAAGGATCCCCATGCTCCCAATAATCCTCTCTCTTTCCCCTCCCAAGCATTTGGGAGCACACTTCCATGAGATTTCTTCCATTATCTTTTTATCAAAGTTTCAAGATATTATTACGTCCATTTATTGTCAACTCTAATTATTGTGGTATGATTTCGAACATACAACATAATGACCTTTATATTTTTGAATGATGAGAGTCTTATTTATCTCTCATTGATTCCCCCCATTTATATTTGTTACCATGCCAAAGTTTTGTAAGGAATTTCACTCTGCCCATTTACATTCAAGAATTTATTATAATTTTTGATTCAAAATACCATTAAATGTCTAGGGACATGTATCTATATTACCCCCATAGTTCCCATTTCATTTAAATAAAATGAGACATACCTTTATCTCTCATAAACCATTTTTATGAGTTCTTATGTCACCCTTTTCTGTTGTCGAAACTGTAATGCGGTTTTCCAAAACAATGTCATTATGTAGTGAATAACAGAACTATTTCTCTATAATGGGTATTCACCTTTATGAACATTTATTATTGATTATTGAGTTCCCTATTTTAATTCTACATTCATTTATCAGGGAATAAATTATTATGTTTAATGAATCCATGATGTATGATCCATGTGGAACACTTATGCATGAAATGAAATGTTTAATATGGGTGGGCCTTCATAGCACTCCAATACATTGGGTAATGATTAATATCATTTTAAGTAATGTGTAATGAGGATTTACTCATTCTAATTTAGGTGAAATGATGAATTACTCATGCTAATTGACATACAAGGTTGTTTTACTCATGATCCATGTGCAATGAGACTTGGGTCTTGCAATTCCATGTTAAGTGTTGTTTACACATTTCTATGTTATGATAAGAATGATAGATCATGAATTTATGTTCGTGTATCATTTATGATCCATTGATATGAATATTTCCTAACAGGTGTTGTAATATTCATGTTATGTCTTTCTTACTCCCTTAGTGGGATTTATGGCTCACCCTATTTTTATTCATGTCCTCAGGTTATCCTTTTTTATGCTAAGTGAAATGGAATGTAGTGGTCATATAAAAGATATTTTCAATAAGATGTTGGATTCTATGTTTAAAGTTGTTATGTAGTATTCCTAAGCCCCAAGTATAGTATCACTCTTCATATTCTATGTTATACAAACTAATCGTTTAATGTAATAAATCATGTTTAAGTATGTAATAAAGAACATGGTTGTTATAGTTGGTATTAGAGGATAGGTTTAGTTATTTTGGGATTAGAATTAGAAAAACCTAGTGAATAATTATAGATAAGATTGCATATTATAAAAACATCCCTAAATTTTGGTGAGTATAGTGTAAGTGCTTTATCAAGAAAATACATCCATTTCTGGATATGATCCCACTACCAGAAATTCAGGTTATAGCCACAGACCTATATCCACAGTTCTATTGGTCCATGGCTATAACTTGTTTATAGACACAGTTTAATAGGATGATTGTTGCTATTTGTTGGAAACCATTCATTCTAACCGATCCTCAAACCCTCCCATTCTCCGACTAACCCCTTCTACCATTGCGATTCCTCCTCCCTGGCGATCTCCTCCTTTCCGCGCACTCGTCCTCACCAGGACCTCCTCCCCGCCGCACCATCCTCCTCCCCGACGCCTCCTCGCCGTGCCCTCGTCATCACCGTGACCCTCCTTCCCGACGCCTCCTCGTTGCTCCCTACTCATCACCGTGACCCTCCTCCCCGATGCCTACTCACCGCCACCCTCCTCCTCAACATCGTTCTTCCGATGGCTCCTCGTTGCGACCCTCCTCCTCACCTCGTCCCTCCTCCCCGACTTCTCCTCCCCGACGCCCCTCTTCCGACACCGAGATCGACACCCCCATCGCATTCCCCGACACCTTTTCACCAGCAACCCTAAAAACCCTCTAACCCTCCTCATCGTGACCCTCTTCACCCTGACCATCCTCCAGCGAAGCTACTCCGAGTTGCCTCGCCTCCTCCTCCATTCCAGACGGTTCTCCCCCACCACCCTCAACACCACAGGTAATCCCATGTCTCTTCCTTCATCCCCACCCACCATTATTGTTGAAATTTTTAAACCTTAAGTGTTTTTAATATTATTCTACAGTTACACCCATTTCCACACTGATATAAACTGCTATAACCCCTCATTTTACAACACAGTAACCACTAATTTTGGGCTTGACCACATCAACCTCTTATAATTTGACCGGTGATGAGTTTTAAAAATGATCTTCTCCTTAGAGTCTCCCACATCAGTGGGTTATGTGTGAGGATCTATAAAAAAGAACACAAAACCAACATGAATTGTCATGCTTAAGTTATAAACTGGATAACGAAGACTTTGTATATTTTTATACAGTATCTGTGAAGAATTGGAATTGCAGGAGGAGGAAGAAAAAGAACAGGGGAAGAAGATATTGAGAAGAACATTCAAGCTGTTTCTTTTATCTTCTTTCTATAGGTTTTAACTCTTTTAAATTATACCTTTGATATTATTTTTTAATTTTATCATTATCTGTATTGTGTTATTTTGGTTTCTTGTTAAATTTTACTCAGTGTCTCGTAATTTTCACCTTGAACACATATATTTTGAAATATGAATATACATGCTATATTACCACTATTAACATCTTTAAATTTACTATATTTTTTATCCTTATTTATTCATCACATGAATCAACTAAATTTGTGAATTTTATACCTTGTAATTAACCAGTTAGATTCATGATATAATATAATTGTAGTTATATAGTGGAAACACCAATAATAACTCATTGAAAGTTATAATAGACCATCATAATTTTTTTGAAATCATGAAGGACATTATTAATGTTGTTGATAAATCCTATGGTTCTTTCTATTTTCATTACATGGACTATGAGTGTTCAAGATCATCCTCCCCACATAATTATTTCCTTCAAGAAAAAATGTTTATCCCCACCCCACCATTACTTTTAGTGAGGGTTATACAATATCATAATTAGGGACCATAACATATGAAGATTTTAAGGAACATTTAGGTGTTAAATTTATATGTCAATTAAATTACATGATTACATCCTTTGTATCTTAAATTGAAATCCTTCCATAATTTTCATTATTTTCCACTTTATTCTTCATAATTATAATGACTATCTAGAGTTTTGAATTTTTATATCAGAGAAACTATCATCAGTTAACCCATTTTAAAATTTATTCTTTTAATTATTTTAATTTTTTTATAGCCCACAAAATATTCCCTATTTCAACATCCCACTTTTCTTTATAGTCTATGATGTTTTATTGAGAAATACAACTCACTATTTTACTAGAGCTTGTATTATTTCATAATTTAGTTATGGGACTTACATGTTGTTTTCACCATCGATATATGGAATAATTAGAGGTATATAGATAATAATAATTTTAACAATCTATTGATTGGTTTAAATTTGATAAATGTTATTCATCTTAAATTCATTATTCTGTTGGACAGTGAGTAAAATGTTAATGAGTTAATAAATTATTTTATTAGAGAAAATAACATGGAGAGATCACAAATAGTAACATACATTTTTTTGAGTTAGTTAGCTTCAAGGAAGTTGTACTATTTTTTAATTAGTTGGAAAAAATATGGAATGACCAAAGAAGGTGAGAAAAAATTTTAAAAACTTGTTAAATAACTTTTCCACGATTTTGAATTTTTTTTCATTCATGTAAAATAATTTTTTTGAATTCATTATAATTTTGGTGGACATTTTTTAAGAAATGGCTCACTAGGGCCCACCTGGTTTGTGGTAAACTGAGTGCGACACCACAATCCCACCTATAATTGGATAGGGGTTAGTGACCATCCGTGAGTAGGCATAACACACACAAGGTTATCCTTAGCCTATGGTACCTGTACACATGAAATGAATAAAGGGGAAAATAAAATCCTAAAAAACAGATAAAAAAGAATAACTTATTATGAAGGATGGGACTACTGACATATGCCACAACCTATAATAAACCATGGTCTATATAGATCACTGTCTTATATCTTCTCCTGTTCCTCTTAGGATTCCTTCAAAATGAATGTTGTCTATATAAGAAATGAAAAATATGGGTAGATCCCATGCAGTGTTTAGTATAACAATGCTCAATAGCACACTCCAAAATCACTAAACAATCAGAATTTGGAGAGTAGTTATCTCATCATCACATAGACACATCATTAAAAATATGAGGTATAGTAATAGGAACAATAAACTAGATATACTCATAACATAAAACATGCCTCAATGGCATATTAAACATTATTTTATCCATAAGATTCTAATCAACGATACAATTTAACACTCTTCTGGTTGCATTCACAACATGATCTATGCTTTCACTGATGGTGCATTCCCAAAAGGTCATGCTCATCAGACCTCCCCAAAGTTGTACTCAATGTAACTCTGAAGATCTTGATACATAGATAGGGGATCTCTCCAAGGGAATCTGGGGTATACCATACCATACCTAGAATATCCCACTAAGAATTGGATTGTACACACAGTTATGTTGGTAATAATGATTCCACAAAACCCACCTTGGGAAATAGAAATAATTATAGAGGATCACACCCCGGGTCACACAATGGGATTCCCAAACACTATCTGAAACTAATCCCACAGAGGAGATCACAGTCCTGTTATTAGGATGTAATACCAAAATTTATCCTCATGTGGATAACCAAGGGGAACACACACAAGTTAAGATAGTCCATTGTTGTTTCTCATCTTCATATAATTAATCTTCCTTCCAATTATATAATCATATTTTTCAAACAAAAATATAGAAATATATTCTTTCTTCTAGTTATTATTCTCATCTTCTTACCATTGTAATTCTCATCCAATTATTTAATAGTAATGTTTTCTATATGATATGGTTTATATTTTCAAAATGTCTATAAATATCAACAAATCATTGTAGATTTAATAAAAAACATTAGAACTAATTATGAATTAAGCAAAACAAATTTGGGAATTGATTATTATTATCCCATAAGTTTCATATAAACTCTTTTTACTATAATCAATCCTCATTCTTGGAATTTATGTATGACTATTTGAGATTTTTTATAAATTAAAATATTTATGAATTCCTTAAACCATAATTTTAATTTATTTGTTATGAATTTTTTATTAACTTGTTATTTATTATTACTTAATATATTATGAAACAATACATATAATGTTAAGTAATTTTATAGATTATTTATTTAATATATGTTTATCTGACTCAGAATGGATATATACTGGATGTACAACATTGATCAGATCACTACTGAATTTCAGAAGGACTTACAATATTTTTTGGACTTTGCATTCACTAATGATTCCGATGGAGGATTGATTTGATGCCAATTTTTTGATTATGTTGGAAGAACTTGGTTAACTCATGAGGAAGTGAGATAACATATCACAAAAAGTGGTTTCCAAAGAAATTATCATGTGTGGTATCACAATAGAGAAAAAGCTCAAGTGTTGAATGACATCGATTCAAACTGAAAATATTGGTATGAAAAATATGATTTCTGGTCAGTTTCCTTTTATATCTAAAGCTAGCTCCTCATGTAGACCAGTGAAAGAGGAAATGAATATTTTAACAAAGTTATCATCTATTAATCATGATGATGATGTTGAGAGTTTTAGAAAGCTGATGCAACATGGAAATACCCCATTATATCAAGCTTGTGAAACAATGAGAAAACATGAGTTTTTAATGCAATTATATCATGGGAAAACAATGTATGGATTTAGTAAATTGCAGTCGACTATCTCCTTACATTTATTAAAGATTTATTACCTGATGATGCATGTATTCTAGAAAATGATTACATGGCATCAATATTGGTTGAAAAATTTGGATTTTCATCTAGTAAGATTCATTCTTCTCACAAAGAATGTTGTTTCTTCTGGAAGGAGAATGTAGACTTGGGTCAGTGAAAATAGTGTGGCAGATCAAGTTGGAAGACAAATAAAGACTAATCTCAATATTGCATACCAGAAAAATTGATGTGGAACTTCCCTTTAATTCCTAGGCTTCAAAAAAAAATTATGTCAGAATAAATGGAACATAATTTGAGATGGCATGCAAATGAATGAAAAAAGGATAACGATGAAATAGTGCATCCTGCAGATGGTTCGGATTGGAAGAAATTTGATATGTTACATCCCGATTTTGTAGCCGACCCATGAAAAGTTAGAATGGGATTATCCAGTGATGGTTTTAACCCATTTTTTCAAATGCATGCTGCACACAGTACTTGACCTATTTTCATTCACATTTATATCATTCCTTCATGTATGAATTTGAAGAATCCATTCACTATCCTGCATATATTGATATATATATCGGGTGATCCTGGAAATAATATTGATATATACTTGTAGCCATTAATAGAGGAGTTAAATGAGATTTGGATTGTTGGTGCACAAGCATATGATGAATTCAGACAGGAGTACTTTATGATTCGTGCATCTTTATTATGGATGATAAATGATTTCCTTTCCTACAAAATGATGTTTGTTTGGAGTACTAAAGGGAAATTATCATGTCCTGTTTGTATGAAAAATACACATTTCCTAAGATTAATGTTTCGATGAACTTTCATCTTCATAGGGAATCAACGTTTTTTACCAATGGATCATCCATACAGGAAAAATCAGAGACAGTTCGATAATGCCATCGAGACAGATGAGACACCTCAATGAATGTCAGGGACTGATATTGTTAAAGAACTTGATGATTTGAATTATATTCATGGAAAAAGTCAATCCAATATCAGAAAGAGAAAGAATGATAAATTGAATTCCAATAGCAATTGGAGAAAGAAAAGCATATTCTTTTTGTTTCCGTATGTTTCATCGAATTTATTACTTCATTGTTGGGATATAATGCATATCTAGAAAAAAAATTGTGAGATGTAACTTGCTACTATTTTAAATGTCAAAGGCAAAACAATATATGATTTACAGTGTCGTCATGATTTGATTGATTGGGCAATAAGAGAAATACTTCATCCTGAGTTAATTAACCAAAATAAGTGGAAAGTCCATGTTTCTTGTTATTCGATGAAAAATGTGGAGAAAAAACAATTTCATCGGTTCTTGGAATGTTTGATGGTTCCGGATGGTAATTTAAGTATTATTTTGAAAAGGGCGAATACACAAGATGTGAAACTAAAATATCTTAAAACCCATGTTTACCATGACTTGGTACATGAATTGATTCCCATTACCATTTTCCATTTACTTTCACATAATGTTAGAGTTTCGGTGATTATTTTATGCCAATTTTGTAGAGATATTTGTGACAAATGATTGAGCAGAAGTGGTGTCCAGAAATTGCAGAGAGATGCACCGATTATTCGTTCCCACGTGGAGAAAATTTTCCCACTGTTTTTTTCTCATGTATGTTACATTTGACTATCCATATTCCCACGAAATTTCTCTTTGGTGGTCCTATTTCGATTCTATGGATGTATCCTACCAAAAAAATGATGTTTACATTGAAATATTATGTGAGTAATGAATATCATCCTGAAAGCTCTATTGTGAAATGCTATTTAGCACAAGAATGCATGGATTTATGTTCATCGTACTTGGCTAACGTCACTACGAGGTCTAATAAACTAATGAGAACTAAAGATGAGAAATATGATCCCATTGAGCCTACATTTCCATCACTGACCCAAACATACTGGGATATCTAGATAGTACTCGTTGTGTACTTTATGTAGGGAAGAGTGGGAAATGGCACATCACACAGTATTATTCAACTTTGGTGTGCATGATGATTATATCAAGTAAGTAAACTAATAAATATTTATTTTTTCATTGTGTGATTTCTTTATATCTTCTGACATTTTAATGATTTCATATCTGTAGAGAACATTTAGAAATTATGAAAAAGAGACATCACTCTCTATCAATTAAGAGGAAGGAATTGTTGCACAGCAAAGAATTTGATTCCCGATTAAATTAAAAGTTAATATATTTATTTTTCTTATCTTCATAACATAATAACATGTCTCTTTTTAATATTATTTGTTGGTATCTTTTAGGTTTTAACTCAACCAATGATTGAAGTATCAGATGAAATAAAAGCAGCATCCTTGGGTCCAAACAATGTTGTACGTGATTGTAATTCAATGTTTGTCAATGGGTTTAAATTTTTTATAAATAGTTGTGCAAAAAAATGGCAACACAGCATGACAGTGTCATGATAAGCGCCACAACAAGTTGTTATGCGAGTTCATCAGACAGACAGCCTCAATCATAAAATATATCATAATACAGTGTTGTTGAAAGAATCATTTTATTAGATTACTATGCACATGGTCGTGTCACAATGATGAAATGAAAGTGGATTGATTAAATGACACGACAAGGAATGCATGTTGATAACTGTGGATTTAGAGTGATTGATATGAATCTCCAGCTTCATTTCGATGAACCTTATATTCTTGTGTCAGAAGTTAAACATGCATTTTATGTAAATGAACTGTTACAACCACAATTCGGTGTTATTGTTGATGTTATTCCTAGACATATTTTTGATGAAGTCATGGATGCGAATGTCATTTTGGATGAACCTATCAGTATTTATTCGAATGTTGCATTTGATGAAATAGATGATGCAATTGTTAGAACAGATTATGAACCATAAATTTTCATAAACCCCACATAGTGTTAACAATTTTTTAAGTATTTACCTGATATTATCACAATATGGTATGTGTTATTTAACTTCCATACATGATATCAAAATAACTAGTATATTTTATACAATTATAAAATATAAAACTATTAATATCCTGACCAATTTATTTTTAAACACTTCTCTAGTAAATCTTGAACATAGAAAAGTCTTGATATTTTATCAATATAAATATCACACATGAAGATTTATCTCATCGTTTAATGATACAATTGAATTATTTAACATTTTTCATTATTTCTATTTATTTGAGAATATTATTCTAAATTTCCAGGAAACAATTTTAGACAATGATGATACATGAAGGAGTAGAAGAATATCGAGAAACGAACAACATAGGTCTCCTCCTGGAAATGATGGAAGTATAAATTATGTTTGAATATTATGGTCATTCATATTATTTATCTTTTCATCGTTCATTTTATTTTATAATATATGTTATTTTAGGCTGCATAGTCGGGGAGATTCTTGGATTATTCCACTGAGGATGATATTGTGGTGGGGGTACTGATTCAACAGGTCAGTCTACTATTACACCGATTGAGACACCAGGAGGCCATCCTCCTATTTTTCCACCTCCATATTATCCATACCCACCTTTTTTGTATCCCTTTTTTCCCGCACCCACATCGGATGGTTGTTTTCTGACTCGCATCCATCATTTTCCATTCCCTCCATCCACTATACAGGGTAAAAGTCCCTATATATCCCACCACTATATCCATATCCATATCAACCCTCATCTTTACAGGGTTATCCATCAGGTTTTTTCCTCCATCAGTACAATTTGCATCTACTATACATATTACTCCTGTAGATATGTCACCTACCAGGAAGGCTACCCCCCCTCCAGATGCAGCACTTCAGGGGTCAGCAGATCCCCCATCTACTGGTATTTGTTTAAACATTACTGTTATTGATTAACGATAAATTCATATATATTACCTTCGTTTATTTTATATTTCATGATTAGCTCTAGCCTCTACCAGACGACGAGGCCGCACAAAAATGAGTGAGGTTTGGAATCGACACATGCAAATCATTTTTGATTATAATGAGGTCAATTCTATAATTAATAAAAATGGTATGGAATGTAAAAGTTTTATGGGAACACTTGCTAGACACAACAATAACATTCCGGTTCAACCGATAAGATGGAAGGTAGTTGGACAACAAATAAAAGACAAATCATGGGCATAGATTTGGGTATGTAATGTTAATCACCTTATATATATATAATATTTTTTCAACAAATATTTTTTCCATTGCAGCTTCGATATAATTTTCCTGATGGAAAAAATGCAAATGTAGCAAGGATAATGGAATTAGGTCAAATGTGGTGAGCCTACAAGTATGATTTACATCATGGTTGTAAAAAGAGAGTTGGTACAGAGCTTGAAGAAGTACCGGTGATTCAATATTTCACAATATCACAATATAAAGAGATGATCAGCTATTGGAAGAGTCCCGAATTTAAGGTTTTTGTTAAATTTATATATATATTCATTTATTTATTTGAAAATTATTTTAAATTAATTGTTTTATTTATGTTAATGAATTTATATAATTATTTTTTATAGGAGAAATCAAACAGAAATAAAACAAACAAGAGTGAAATGAAACACATATATACTCGCGGACACACTTCATTACCAGATCATGAGCAGACGAAGGTAATTTAACATTTAAAATATTTAGCTTTGTTTACTGTAATTTTTTTAACATTCAATTTTGATTTATTTCTTTGTTTTTTTTCATAAAGAGGCACTGTATATCGAGGGTCATGTTCTTCGCTCAACTTTGTTTTGTACAAGCCGGAAAAGGAAAGATGGTACTGTGCCAAATATCGACACCGATAAGGCGATTGTAAGTATATTTCAATTTCTTTTATTTTTACATAATTTAATTCCTTATATTATTTAATCATTTTAGTTTATGTTATATATCAATCAAAAGAATGCTTTAGTGGAATTGAAAAAAAAAACAACCTGACAATTTGGGCCCAAACAATCATCAACATCAAGTATTAGGAGATGAGCATTAGGGTAGAGTGTGTTGTTGACCTGGTAAGAAGAGTGTACCATCTCGATACTATTCTACTAACATTTCTTTGAGTACCGATTCTGGTTTTTTTCCAGTGTAACAAATGAATGCTGCAATAAAAGAAACAATTCAAAAATTAGAACAAGCGATATCTGCAAATATGATGATAATTATGCCTACCCTTTCATCTACACTTCAACCAGAATCACCTGCAACAGTTGATGACTTTTTGATTTCGATGCATTCTTCTAATGTTGATTCTTCTTTGGGAGCTGGATCCAGACCTAGTGCTGGACCCGGTGCTGGTGTCGGTTCGGATGTAGATGCCGATGATGATGTTGGTGGTGTGAGAGGTGGTGATGGTGTTTCTGTAAGAGGTTTGGATGAGGGTTACCATGATTCTGATGATACTGATATTGAGACTCACTTTTGATGTAAATGGTATTTTTTGATTCGTAATGTATGAAGAGTTCCTTAAGACATAGGATGGTTTGTTTCATGGCCATGTTCTTGAATGGGTTTCTTTTTCTGGTTTGGGATTCATGCTTGAGAATACAAGTTATCATGTCGGTGATGGAAGATTTATTAACCGAGTGGTGACTAAATAATATATCAATGAGTATTATTTAATGACTCTACATGCTCCTAAGTTATATCTGATAAGAAAAATCCACTATAGTATTAGGGGTTTTTATAATTTATTATTCAACTGTATATGCAAGCATTTACACTACTACAAATAAGAAAACACTAATTGGATCCCTGGTGCCTCATTCTGCACCAGACTACTAAATTTTTATAAGGTTGAGTCAATATCGTTAGGCCCTAAGAAGGTTACTGAATTGTTGTTTCGGTATGATTGTTTCATCTTTATTCCTTATCCCACAATAACTAGGCGAATTTTCAAAAATGGTTGGGGTTCTTTTAATAATAATTCATACATAATCTCTCTTCATGGTGGGGTTCTTATGGCCTGTGTAGATGATTTGATTATTTTAGATTCATATTCCCCTTACCATTTTTCCATCCATTTTATTTTCATTAAAATGTTTTCTCTCCTGCCATCATCTAGTCTGTGGCAAGAAATACACCATAGGAGTATTCACCAATTTAGGATTATATTTTCACATGAGGATACAAATAATGAGATTATACTTCTGCTTATTGGAACTCTTTTATTCATATATTATTATTATTATCATGTATGGGTGGAAGCGTACGTCGGTGGAGTCCAGGATTGGCTGGTGCTTCTAGTAGAAAAACAATTTTCATCACTGACCCACCTATCTGAATAAATTAATGAGTTGATTCAAGACTCAATTGATCCTTAAAGGAATCACACTCATCCAAGTGATGGCCATCACATTAGTGTGAAATTGCTTATTGATATCTATGGCCATTTAATATGATAGTTGGATGATGCATCATTTGATAGAAGAGCACATGGAACCTCCTCTATTTATTATTAACTATTTCTACCAATCATTCCACAATATTAAGTTTCTACCCTAGTTTCTGCAGAGGAAAAAATTATGCCGACTAATATAGTAGTATCATATCACCATAATCACTTGGAACCCCCTAGAAACATTTTGTGAACTATAGTAATGTATTAACTAGATCTTTCATCATTTTGGCGTGGGAATCGTTGATCCCCAGCCAATGTATGACATCTTGAGAAAAAATTTAACAACACATAAATAGTTTTCTAGTAAAGGGTATTATGTTATTTAGATGATTAGAATCTTCTAGATGGACCAGAAAGGGATGATTATGGGGAAATATAATAGATTCATTATATAATATTTGTGCTACTCAATGGAATAAGAAAGGTGGGTGGTGTTTCTATGTTCAATTGACGCTTCATGTTTGTCTCTCACAACCATGAAATTTTAAGCAGATTAACACTCACTGTAGTCTAATAAAAAATGTATTCTATGGACTCCTCATAGAGTCTCTAGATTATGATAATTAAGAATAATTTATGATGTTGATTCAATGCTTGGGTTATTCATCACAACATAAATCATTGTGATTTGAGCTGAATGAGTGATGTTTGAAAAATAAAGATCTTTAATAATGATCATCTCATTATATCACCCACTCGCATAGGTTGAGGTCCCATATCTCATCTCATATCACCAATCTATTATTTAAGTCAGGTCTCTTATCATATCATGTACCACCACTATGTCATTCAATACATGACTTCCATGAATACAGTAATGGATTATGAAATAGACAGATAACACAACCATAAACCTTGAACATGGCTATCCAGTAAGCCTTACCTAGTTCCCCACTAGAGGATACCACACTATAAAACTTATAGTCAACTATTTTTTCATTTATTAGACTTGGTACCCAGTGTACCTAGACTTGGTAATTGAGGGAACATAAAATTAACTGGAATGGACTATAAACCCTCTAACTGCTACTTCATTACCCCATGAACCACCTGAATAGCTAGATAGGCATAAAAACTCCTCAAGATACATCCCAACACTCAGGTTTTTTTATCTAAATTCCACATCTTGAATCTCTTGGTACTCGGAGACTAATAATTCAATTTCATTTGAACTCTCTAACTCATAACGATATAGGTAATTATAAACTCCCCATGAAATGGATACACATCCTTAGAAAGTATTCTGGATTATCCAAAAAATCACGATTTATTAATCATAATGGAAACAACTACTCATTCCTAATTCAAGGCTGGATTCCTAGAAATCATCCATTATCATGATCTAGGTAAAATTATGTTTTTTCTGAAAAAACATCACGAATGTTCATTTATACACATATTTTATTATGTTGTTGAAGTGGAATGAAATGTGGTTGGTGGGTAGGGTGTGCATGGGGTGGGCAGGGGGTGGGCAGGGGAGGGGGCATGGGGGTGTGCTGGGGGCAGGGGGAGGGGGGTGTGCTGGTGGGGGGCAGGGGGAAGGGGGGTTTCTGCGGGGAGGGGTAATGGGCAAGGGGTGTGCTGGGGGCAGGGGAGGGGTGTGTTCAGGTGGGGAGGTAGGGAGAGGGGGGTAGGGAGAGGGGGTGTGCAGGTGGGTTGGTAGGGGTGTGCTGGGGGCTGGGGGGTGTGTGTGCTGGTGGGGTAGGGGGAGGGGGGGTGTGCATGTGGGGGGCATGGGAGGGGGCAGGGGGGGTGAGAAGGTGGGGGTAGGGGGCAGGGAGAGGGGGGTTGTTGGGGGGAGGGATGTGAAGGTGGGGGGCAGGGGAGGCCGCATGGGTGTTGTGTGCAGGTGGTTTTTTATTACAGATCGTTAGCCTCCTCTCATTTAATTTGGTATGATTTATTGGTTTAAATTTATTTTCTTCTTTATTGTCATATTTTCCTTGGTTATGGTTTTGTTGTTTTGACTTATTGAATATGATACAATTTATTTTATTTGTTATATATTCTAATTTTATACATTATATTTATAATTTTTCAATTATTATGTATAGATATTGTTCAATGTGTCGGAATAACATCAGTACAATGGTACAATGTGATTATCATTTATGTTTTATACTATTTTAACTGTATCCATATTTAATCCACTTTTATTGAAATATTTTGTACTACTAATTTATTCATTCAATATATTCAATATAATCAATATTAATGAAATGTTTCGATTCAGCATACATGGGGACATGGTGGAGTAACACTAGATTTTAGAAAAATACACCATCGTGGATGGCACAACGTGATTATCATTTAATAAACTGCATCTTTTCTAACCTCAAACACCCTTCTTTTCACAATTAATTTTTTTATGTAGAGATTTTGTTATATTTGATTGGTTTCCAAACTATCTCCATTATGTTGATATTCACAATTACAGTGTTCTGGTTTCTATGTTCATTACTATTAGTTATTATTTGAACAGTACGTTACATCATATATTTGATTTCTCAATGGTACAAATAAATCGTTATTCTTTTTCATATAAAATTAATTTTTACTAATATTTTGACGATGTCTTAGAAACTTCTACAACAATTAGTTATTATTTGAATAGTCTATTCATTTATATGTTAATTTTTTTGATGAAAATTTAAAATTTTCACATATGATTGGAGCATTACAACTGCTTTAGAATGAGAATGGGTGTTGAATCATTAGTAAACATTAACTGTGTTGAGATGTTCTTGATCCTACATATAGGGTCACTGGGTGGAGTCACACTATAATTTAGAGAAATACACCAGCAAGGAAAGGGGAGTAGTGAATCATTTTGGAGCTGTGTATCTTTACAAATTAGTTGCAGCACTGAAGTTGGGTAAGTTAATATTATTTCATCATGGTTCAAACATATTTTTATTTTATCATATATATTACATATCCACTACGCACATATTAGTTTAACCAGTTATTTCCAAAAAAAATTTTACCTTCAACATAAAAATCATTAGTAGGGGGTTGTCGTCTAGCAGGGGGGCTGTCTAGGGGGCTCCAGCAAGGGGGGTTCTATCCAGGGGGGGGGGGGGTTCTGTCTAGGGGGGTCTGTCCGGGGGTTGGGGGGCTGTTGTCCAGGGGGGTCCAATAGGGGGGCTTTTGTCCAACAGGGGGGCTATCCAGGGGGGTCCAGTAGGGGGGGCATTTGTCCGGGGCGTTCTTCGGTCCAGGGGGGGTTATCTAGGGGGCTACTGTCTAGGTGGGGTCCAGCAGGGTGGTGGGGGGCTGCTGTCCTTGGGGTCCAGCAGGGGGGCTTCTGTCTGAGGTGGGGGGGGTGCTTCTGTAAATTATCCTTTTAGAGTTCTTTCATATTTTTATTTTCATTTATTGAGTTCACTTTTGTCTTTTCTTAATCTGTTATGTTAGAATGTTCCTTTTTGAATTGAATATTATTTTATAATGATATGTTTCACATACAGGGATCTCTCATACAACTCAATGACGGGGAACATACCACATAGTTTCGGGTCACTATCAAGCCTTGGTACACTGTAAGGAACTGAGACTTTAGTTAAGATAATTATCATTTTTAATGTATTTATGATTTATTCAGGTATTTATAGATCAATCATTTCACTGGTCTAATTAATACCCTTGCTGGTGTTACCCTTGATGATTTGTAAGTTGATGTTACGTTTAAACAACACTTACTTGAATTGAAATCTTTCTAGTTTACATAGTTTTTGTTACAATGTAATTAATCATATTTCACTGCTTTAGTTTGTATGAATTCTGAGAATCCTTAGTGCAAAGTCTGTAATATTTTCTTGCTTTTGGTGATACTATCAGGAATGTTTCAAACAACCAATTTTTTTGTAGCTTATTTTTGTATCATTGTGACATTGTTAGCCCTTGGCAGACCACCCTTGTTATGTGTATATATATTGTTACAATTTTATTTATTTTACTATATATTCATCAATCCAACATTTTATTTGATATCTTAAAGTAATTATTTTTAGTCAAAAACTTAATTTTGTGCTCATTTCCCACACATGTATACAAAGTTTTACAATTTTATTTATATTATAGGTGTTGTGTTTTTTTATTTTCAAGAGATTGATTTTTTTCTACTTTTGTATTGGATTGTTTGAATTTTTTCAAGTTTTCTGGTTGCAGGTTTATAGGTTGCATGGTTTGATGGCTTGTAAGCTAGCAGGTTTGGAAGTTATAAGTTGATAATTTTTTCCTTACACATTTATATGTTACTAATTTTATTGTTTTTTGGTTGTTAGGTTTGTAGGTTTTAGTTTCTAGGTTTACAGGATGAAGGTATTCTTGTTTGTAAGTTATACAGGATGGATATTTAAAGGATTCCATGTTTATAGATTTCAATGTTTTTAGGTTATAAGATTACATATTTACAGATTGTTTTATAGATTCACTAGTGGAATATCCACCTATACAAACACCCCTATACCAACGGTTTGAAAAACACGTTGGATTTAGTAACATATAGCAACGGTTCAATGAAACTATTGGTGAAGGGGGAAAATGGTGATTTTTTTCAATAGTTTTCAAAAACCGTTGGATATTAGGAGTAATTGTACCATCGGTTTAACAAAACCGTTGGTAAATGCTGGTTTTCCAATATTTCTCTATTGTTTTTAAGAATTGTTGGGAAAAAACCCCCAAAACCCCCTTCCCACAAACATAATATATCCTCCATTGAACCTGTCATCGAATAGGTGTCTCTACTATCCCATGAACATATCTCTCCTCTGTCAAAGAGAATCTCTCCTCTGTCAAACCCTACATCCCGAGCATGATCCTGTGACCCACTTCCACTATCAATTAGAATCTCTCATCCTCGAATAGATATCTCCGCTCTATAAGATCCACTCCTCCAACGCGATCTCTCCTCTAACCCTACTTCCCGAGCACAGACCCTACTTGGCGAGCTCACTTCCTCCGTCGCAAGCTCAATTTCTCCAGAATGGATCTCTCCAGGATGCCAACCCTAATTCCTAAGCACACTTCCTTTAGAACCCATCTCTAAGATTTTTCCCTAAATGAGATTTTTCCAAACTGTGAACCCCACTTCCCATCCGGCGATTGATTCAAGTAATTTTTGTTCTTCCATTTCAAATTGGTATGTTGTAATTGAATTATATCTTCTACCTCCATTTATTTCAGCTTTTTTCATTATATATGGCTTCAATATTCTTTATTTTACCCACTCTATATTAGGATCCCATCACAAGAAATATATCATTTTTGGATTCGGTTCTATTATGATTTATCTTTATAGAATAATTTTGATTGATATTGAAGACATAAATATGACAATGAGTAATATTATCCTTGGATAATATTAAATTTAAGGTTTATTGACATTATTTCTTTGGCCAGACAAAAATACAAGGGGAGGCTTAGGACTAGAGGTAGGGGCTTTGACATGGGAGGGTTATGATTAGAGGTAGGGGAAAGGGCTAGGGCTGGGGGGTTTAGGATGGGTTTTGGGGGGTGGTTAGGGCCATGTGGACTGGTATGGGTTCAAGATAAGGGGTTGGTGGTGGGTTTATGAGGGATAGGGCCATGGTTATGTTTAGGGTTTTAGGGTTATGTTAGGTTTAGGTCGGGGTGGGGGTTTGTTTTAGGTTGGGGTTTAGGTCTGGGTGGTAGGATTAGGATGGGACTAGAGGTTAGTGGTAAAGGGGCCAGATAGGGCCAAGGGATGAAGTTTAAGGTAGTGGTCATGGGGGTCATTTGAGTGTAGTGGATGTGGTAGGTTTACTATGTTAATCCATCATTGGAGTAAGTAGGATACCAAAAAGAGGCTACCTCATCAGTAACACAAAATTATGAATGATGGTCCTAATAAAGTGTAGGCTAAGACAGTTCATATTTGTATGGATACAATGACCCTCAAAACCAAATGATATTTTCATGAGCAGTACCATCATGATTGACCTGCCTTTCATGTACCTCATAAAATGGATTCACATTTAATAATTTTGGAATTTCTCATGAAGACTAATTAAATTTTGGACATGATGATGGGAAAACATGAGGAAGGTCTTAAAGAGAAATAAGTTTTTACCAATAATCAATCCCAATATATTATGATTTTAGATTACATTGTGAGTAATTTGTGGTTACATTATGATGTATGGATTGAAAAAGAGGATAAAATGAAGGTGGTTTATAAAGTGAAGGTTCTAGGTGAAAATAAGATTGACAAGGATGAAAATTATAGCACATTTGATATTTCTAGAAAAGATGAACCATTAAAGCCTAAAGAAGAAAATGAACCCTCCCTTCAATACTCATCTGAAGAAAAATAAATGGAATCTATCAAGTGCTAACATGAACAATAAGAATGGAACATGAAAAAATTAATTAATGATATAGTGGTTGAGAACAGAGAAAATTAAAATGATTAAGATATATGTTTATTTAAACAGGTTCAAAAAGATGAATAAGAGGATAGGGAGTTGGACACCAGTGGACTAACTTAATTATTCAAGGAAGATTATTGTCCAACAATTGAAGAAGAAATAGTTTCTGAATTACAATAAACCATCAATACACTAAAAAGGAGAAGGGGGATGAAACAATGGATGATAAATCACTAAAAATAGCAATGCCATCATGAAAATAGATATTATTTGTTTTTAAAATGTGGAAAAAAAGGATGATGCAATTTAAGAAGTCATTACTGAATTTGAACGTAAAGAGAAGGAATAAATAGTAGGGGAGGTGGAGAAATGGATGGGGAATGCTGAAATTTTTAAAGAAGTATCTCTAACACTAAAATATAAAGTTGTTGTATTAGAATTAATATTTATATCACAAAATTTTATGTCCATGAGAAACAGGAAGAGGTGGTGGAAAAATCCATCATAAAAATATGGTCAGACTTTGAATTCTTGTTTCCTACATTAAATAAATCCAAAAAACTATAAGTCACCACAAATCAGTGTCATAGAGATGGAAAGAAGAAGAAAGAGACCATGCAGTCTAATCTAGACAAATTTAAAATCAGCATCACTACCGAGCCAGTTAAATTTTCTTCTTTCTCCAATTATGTGACACAACGGTAAATGTTCTCGCTTAATAACCTTAATGAAAGAACAACCAATAAGAAAGTAACTTCTGAATTCTGAATTGAATTCTGTGAGACATTTTCGTCCATGGTAATTGACTTATGAATTTTGAATTCAATTCTGTATGTATTTAATTAACTTCATAATTATGTGTTATATTTACAGGTAATTTCTGAATTTTTCATGTGGGCTAGGGGTGCAGTGGGCTAGGTGGAAGTGCAGTGGGAAGAGGGTGTGTGCAGGGGGGTAGGGGGTGTGCAGTGGGATGGGGGGGAAGTGCAGTGGGAAAGTGGGTGTGCAGTGGGCTGGGGTGGGGGGGAGTGCAGTGGGCAGGAGGGAAGTGCAGGGGGAAGGGGGGTGTGTTGGGGAAGGGGGCAGGGGAAGGGGGACTGTTTTTTATGGAATGGGGGGACATATAGCCACAGTTTTAAACCGTGGATATAGGTATATAGACAAGGTTTAAAGCCTTGCAAAACGGCCTATAGCCATGGTTTACAACCATGGCTATATATATTTCTTGACATAGGATTCTGTTACTATTTAAAACCTTGGCTATAGACCTATAACCACGGTTCCAACTATGGAAATAGGTATACAACCACGGTTCCAACCGTGGCTATAGGTATATAGACACGGTTCCAATTGAAGATATAGGGCTATAGCCACGGTTTGAAAACGTGGCTATAACCTATAGACATTGTTTTTGGGCCTATAGCTAGGGTTCCAAAATGTGGCTATAACCATATTTTGTATTAGTGTCAGGTATATGTGGCTCTAGCAGAAATGTTCCTAGGAGTGAATACCCTGAAAAAGTAGTTTCAGGCATGACATGGTTTATCCTGGTACATGACAATGGGAGTTTCTGTACTCTAGGTTATGACACTCCCGGGGGATATGATATGAAAAATTAACATGCTTAGTATGAACCATTGTGAAGGGAAATAAAAAAATTCCCTAAAAACATTTGTTAGAAAGTAGATAATGGATAAAATATATTTAGATCTATAGATTCATAACATAGGGAAATAAAAGTTATTTATTAGTCATCTGTTTTTCCTTGGATTATCCTTTATGTGTTACCCCTAACATTCCTTTTATTATTTCAAATGGATGATAATTACCGGACTCATGCTAACGACCAAAGAAAAGAATAATGTGATGACTGTTCTAATGAGATACCCCATCCCATGGGAGGAGAAATTGTGAACATTATCATGATACTATCATAGTTAACTCATGATTTGAATAAAGACATGGGGTCAAGAGGAACGTTGAACACCCACTAAGAAAAATCAAATCGATATCGAGAGATTCATGAGACAAAGGCCATCTACTTTTAATAGATAATTTGACACCTCAATCATCGAACAATGGATCAACTCCATTGAAAAGCTCATCTCCATCCTTCAATGTTCTGAATAAGAGAAGGTTCTTCTGGCGACTTATCATATGAATGGTGAAGTCGATCAATGGTGGACATTGAAGAAAATACGAATCCCGAGGAGGAGATAGAGGTGTTGGAATGAAAGGATTTCTGGAAAAAAAATTCGATAAATATTTTCCTCGCACCCTCCATATTAAGATTAATAGGGACTTCATTTACCTCAAACAAAAAATACGACGAATCCATCAGATCATAGGAGGATAACATCACAAGGATTCTACGATACAGCTATAGAATTGTCATTACCACCAAATTCATGGTTGGACACTTATTTGGTGGGCTAAAACCTATCCTTTGGAATGCCCTGGTGATCCTAGACTTTGACAGTTATGAGGAAATTGTCTAATGTTCCCTATTTGTCGAAATGGTGATCAGATAATCTCATGGGTATTGAGGGGATAAGAATCATAAGTCGAAATTCAATTATGGTGGTTCAATGTATAAACCCTATGGTTAAAAACAGATCCAACACCCCAATTTCTAAAGGCTTTGAAATAATCACTCAGGTAATTGCTCGAAGGGGACGAGGGAAATGCTTTAGTTATGGAAGAGAAGGACCCTTAGCTGTCAACTGTGAACAATAAAAACAAAAAACTTTGATATAGGAGACGAATGCTCCATTTGACTCTTAACATGTTGTTCATTACATTAACTGCAAATAACCTGGGAATCGTGAAAATTAGTTCCCTAAGTGATGGGTTTTTGAAGCCAACCAACAACCTCCAAGGCAACAGGGGTGAGTTTTTTGCATCACTACCACCAAAGTGAACCCTGAAATGAAGTGGCGATAAATATTCTAGTTATTCATTCATGAATAGACAAAATACTTCTTCATTATGGTTCTACGCATTATTTTATATCCCTAAAGTTTAGTAGAACAATCCCAACACCACCACAAATCATGGAAGTAAAGATGTCGGTGAGTACTGCAAATGGGGAAATCACTTCATCCCATGAATATATCTCATCCCCAATCATAATTTGTGTATTAATATTGGTGGAGATAATCTTCATACTCCCCTATAGTTGAATTTGATGCAATTATCGACATGGATTGTCACTCCCTATATATTTCCAACATAAATTCCCCTGAGAGAGAATTCACTCTCCATGTTGAGAATCAACCCCCGATTATGCACAAGTTCAAAAGGAAGATGAATTTTATTTAGCACGTTTATCTCAAGTGTAGATATTACTACCATATGAGTACCCATATCTGGCTCAAAAGATTGTGTCTAAGGAGAAATCCATACTTGAAAACATACCTATTGTGAGGGAATTCACAAAAGTTTTTTCCCAAGGAATTTCATGGTCATTCTACTAGATTATATGTTAAATTATAAATTGATCTTATAACTGTGGCATTACCAATATCTAAGACTCTATATAGAATGGATGTTGTGGAGCATGAGGAGTTGACGAAAAAACTATAGGAGAATCTGGATAAAGGGTTTATACACCCAAGGCTTCACCATGGGGTGCTCTAGTCCTCTTCTTCATGAAGAATAATGGGTTAATGTGTCTTTATAGTAATTATCGTGATCTAAACAAAATAAAAATAATGAAAAAGAATGCTCTTCCTCGAATTAATGAATTTTTTGGTCAGCTACATGGAACCTAATACATCACCAAGATGGATTTTTGGTCATGATATTATCATGTAAGGGTGAATAAGAACGATATCCCCAAGACATCTTTTCCCACAACATAAGAGCACTATGAAATCATAGTAATTCTGTTTGGAATAACTTTTCCTCTACCAATCATCATGGACTAGATGAATATTTTCTTTAGTTATTACAATGAAAAATTTGTGGTAGTCTTTATAGATGATATTTTAATATACTCCAAAACCATGCAGGAGTATAAGGAGATCTAAGAATTGTATTAGATACCTTCTGAAAATAGAATCTCATTAACAATTACAACAAGTGTGAGTTATGGTTGAAGGATGTCTCATTATGGGGCCATATCGTGGCATGCAATGCGATATCTATGGATCCCTCCAAGATAGCTATAATTGAGGGATGACCGGGGCAAACATCGAAAACAGGTATATGTTTCTTCTTGAGGTTAGCTAGAAATTATCTCTAATTTGTGAGAAATATCTCCCGATTTTCCAATCCTCTTACCAAGATAACTTAGAAAAGAGTAATGTTTTATTCGACGGATGAATCTGAATAGAGCACAATGGAGTTGAAAAGGAGGATTATCACTACTCATGTGCCCTCATTACCCACTAGTGGAAATGTTTTTTATTTAGTTTTTCTCTGAAGAAGGGTATGGGTTGTGTTTTGATATAGAATGATAAAGTGATATAATATACCTCAAGGAATCTGAAATTCCATGAGAAAAACTATCCCACACATGATATGGAGTTGGAGGCTATGATCATTGCGTTGAAAATCTAGAGGCCTTATCTATATTGGGAGAAGTGTGAGATATATACTTATCACAAGAGTCTCAAATATATATTCACACAAAAAGGGATTAATATGCACCAATGAGGATGGATAGAACTCTTCAACTATTATGAATGCTCAATCCACTACCATCCATGTAAAGAAAATTAGGTGGAAGATGCTCTAAGAAGAAATGATCTTGAATCATTATAAATGATGAGAATTGAAAACGATCCAATCTTCCTAGATTTGCCGAGGATAGTCATGGGAATCATTAAGGTAGGAACATCATCAATCCTTTCTCAAGTTTTTTCTCCCCTATCCCTCCTGGAGAAAATAAATGATGCTCAAAGAAAGGATGTGGAAATTCTTACTAGGGTGGATGCTATCAGAAATGGGAAATCCTCAGAGTTCATTGTTGAAAAGGATGAAATTGTGGGATTTGGGTCACAATTTTTTGTACCATCTAATCCAGAGATAAATAAAGAGCTTCTGAATGACACAAAAAGATCAACCTTCTCTATTAACCCATGGATCACAAAGATGTATTGAGATCTCTGAGAAAAGTTTTGGTTTGACGATATCGAAATGAAGATTGTTGAATATACATAATGGTGTCTCAAATGTTAGCAAGTAAAGCCTGAGAGGAAAAAGTATAATGGGATTATGAAACCACTATCCATACCAACATGGAAGTGGGGAAACAATACCAAGTACTTTGTCACATGATCGAACTATTCAGACACTGGGAGATATGTTAAGACCATTTTCTACAGACAACAATGGTGAATGGGACCATCATCTTCCACTGTATGAATTCAACAAAAATAACAGTTTCCACTTGATAATCTATATGGAAACATATGAATCAATTTATTGTAAAAGATTTCAAACACTAGAATTTTGGGATGATGTTAGTGACTGTAACCTACTAGACACTGAAATGGTTGAAGAAATGTAATAGAAGGTGAGAACCATTCAGCAGCATATCAAGGTAACCCAATATTGAAAGAAGTGTTATGCAGATAACCATCGATGAGACCTTGAGTTCATAGTTGGAGACATATTATTTCTACACATATCTATGTGGAAGATGTTCATATGGTTTGGAACGAAAGAGAAGTTACATCCTAGATAAATCATCCCCTTCCTTATTCATGATCGTGTGAGGGATGTGGCCTATTGACTGGAACTTCCACCTTCCATGTCCAATTTACATGATATATTTCATTTATCCCTATTAATTATGTTCAAACCAAACCCTTAACATGCACTCTCTTTAGAATTAGTACAAATAGAGGATGATCTTTCTTACACGGGGAAAATAGGGAATATTTTAGATCCTAGGGAAAATGTTCCCATAAGTAGAACAATTCCCCTCGTCATGATGTTGTGGAGAAACCATAAGTCTAAAGAAGTGACATAAGAATTAGAGGAAGGGATAAGGAATAGTTAATCAATTATATTTTAATGTGGGAAAATAAATTTAGAGTGAGAAATTTCTTATGGGTGCGAGATTGTAATGACCCTAACTTTCATTAATGAAAATTCATCTTGATCAAATTAAATATCATATTTGGTAAAATTGTTATATAAAATATTCACTTCTTTGATTTTGGATTTTAATTTACCATTAAGAAGTGTGACCATTTCTGAAATAGTCGTCGAACAGTTATCACGCGATTAGTTTAAATATAGGGCTTTATCAAATCCAATTTAATATGTCAAATGAAGAAATGGCCTCATCTAGTAGAATTTTCCCATACAGATACCATTTTTTGGATCTTGGAAAAGAGGTGGCGTCATTGGGCTTCACTCTTGACCAAGCCCAAGCAGAGCTTCATCATGTTCACCTCAAACAAGTCCTCCTATGGTAGAAGTGGATGTTGATAGAGATTACTAACCAATAGATGTTATCCAAGCCACCCAATGAGTCTGTCACCATCGCACAACATAATCATCAGACTTATGTGGGTGTTATAATGGGTTATGTAACAAGACCATAGTAATATGATTCTATACATTTTTTTATAAATAATATACATTCATTTTATTATTGTAAATTTGTAAATAGTTTTTATAGAGAAAATAACATTTTTAGTTAATTAAGAAATGTATTTTGAAGAATTAATGGATTATTGAATTAAATAATGTTTTAATTAAATATTATTACTAAATTAATTTTTATATAATAAAAATTATATTATAATTATTATGAAATAGATTGTGATTTCTATTAACGTTTGAAATATATTTTTGTCAAAACCCATGATTTTTTTATAAATGTAAATTTTTATTTTAATCATTATAATTAGCATATTTATAATATTATTTTCATAAAATTAATATTTTTTTCATACTTCAGACGTCAAACTTATCCAATGGTGAATTTTTAATAATTTTCTGAGATAGCCGAATTTTTTGGTAAAAATTAAATACCATTAAAATATATAATGTAATTTTGGAAATCATAATGACACAATACTAATGTAATAAATTAAAATAAAACATACATTTGGAAAATATATATTTTACCATTAAAATAATTTGATTTTAGTTTTGTAATTTTTTTTACAAATCTTTAGGGTACCCCTCCAAACAAAAAAAACATTTTATCTTTTTAAATTGATTTCTTCGAGATTATAAATCTCCTACACATATGAAACCTTATTATTTTAATAATTTAGGACATTGTACTTATAAAATATTTCTTATCACTCCAGTACGGAAAACCCCATGGGAAAAAACAAGTTCTGGTTTGTTGTTTTGATTAGTTTAATGTGTGGTGTCCAAAACATTATTAATTTAGAATTCCCTTTTATTTCCTATATAAACCCACAAAAACTCCCACTTAATTTTCACTTAAAGAACCTATATTTCCTCCAGCATTTTCCATCCTCTCTATATAATCTTCATAAGGTTCCAAAATCACATAATAATACCCTCTCAAGTCGCTCCCAATACATTGGGATCGTATTTCTAAGTAAATGATTCGTTCCTTTCTTATTTCATTCCTATTTTTGAATATTGTTATATACTTTTATTTTCCATTATAAATGTTAAGGTATGATTTTTCACATCCCCCATACTATACTCTTTGTGTTTGAATCATGAGAGACCCCTTTTCCCTCTAACTAATGCGTCATATTTACACCCATTACCATTCCAAAATTTTGTATGGAATTTCTCTCTCATTATTTACATTCATGCAATTAATTTTTATTATGAATCAAAATTCCATTACATTTCCTAGGAAATGTATCTATATTAAAACCTTATATTCCGTTTCATGTAAATATGATAAGACACCCCTTTCCAACTCATCTCCAAATTATATGAGTTCTTATGTCATATCGTTACATGGCTGAAATTGCACCATGAATTTCCAAGACAAAGTCATAGTGTTGTAAATACCATGCCCATTCATCTATCAAGGGTATTCCCATTTATGAACTATTTCATATTGATTATAGAGTTCCATGTATAAAAATCACATTATTGTATCATTGGAATAATTAATATTTTTAATGAATCCTATTTGTATGATCCATGTGGCACACTTATGCGTAAAATAAAATTTTTAAGAATTGGTGCACCCAGATAGCGCTACAGTTCATTGGGTAAATATTAGTATCATGATATGTCAAGTGAAATAAGGATTTAATCATGCTAATTCAAGGCCAATGAGGATTTAATCATGCTAATTGATTTCCAGTTAGATTTTACTCATGGTCTATTTGGAAAGAGCCGTGGCTCATGCTAATTCAATGTTAAGTGTTGTTGCCACTTTTCAATGTTCTGATAATCATTCTATATCATGGCTTTATGTTAATGTTTCCTTTTTTATCCATTTATGTTCTTATTTCCCAACATCTGTTGTATTCTTCATGTTATACCATGTTTACTCCCTCAAGGGGCCTTATATATCACCCTTTTTTATGCATATCCTCTGGTTATCCCATGCTATGCTATGTACGTGGGAATGTTGTGGTCATATAAAGGATGTTTCCAATAATATGTTTCATTCAGTGTTTTAAGTAGTTATGTAATGTTAATAATTCCCAAATAGACTACTCATATCAATCATCTATGCTATATCAAGTGAAGGTATTATGAAATAAATCATGTTTATTTATATAATAAAGAGTATGTATGTTTTATGTACGGCTCTGCCAAATATAAAGTAGCTACTCGAAATACAATAGTACTATCAGATTTCTGATTATGGAATCCATTTAGAAGTCATTTCCATTATAAATAAAAATTATTCATGCACTTCATTAAAACCAAAACATTTTTCATCGAACTATTATGAGCACACTAGGCCTTAGAATCATATCCATCTCAGGGCATGCTCTCATAATTTTCCCAATTAATTTATTAAAAAATGTAGAATATATGAGTCATTAAATTCTCCCAACCATTTGGATTTAGGTCCCTTAATGAAAATACAAGGGATAATAAAATAATGAGGTTACTAATAACAAATTTGAGCCTCCCACTCCCAGGTGCTCTCCTAGAGATTCCCCTGTTGACACTTGATTCACGCCAGAGGAATCATCCTATAATAAAGGATCCTATCATGTTAATCCTCAATCTTCAATTGGTTCTCTATTGAAGTCACCTCATCTACAATTTCTAGCTCTCCCTAGTCGATGTCGTGTGATGTATCATGAACATACTTCCACTGATTAGACAGGTGGAAGAAATTAGGCACCATGTAAAAGTATGGGGGTAGAGCTATGTGGTATTACATCTCAACATATCAACCCAAAATCTAAATGGATCTGATATACCTCAAAGATAACATTCCACACCATCCAAATATTTTTCATCCTCCTCAATGTGGGGCCCAAGGGAACATATTTTTTTCATTATCGTACTCCAATGGGATCTGTATCCTACTGACATATGACTTCTTATAACTATTTGTTGTCCTCATCCACTTCTGGATGACCTGCACATTCCATGTATTCAGCTACATCAAGTCTATCCCCTTGAATGATGACTCTCTTGGGTTCATCCAGGTATGTGGAAACCTATACGTTCACCCATATAGGGCCTTATACAGTTCCATACCTATGATGTAGTGGTAGATGTTTTGTATGTAAACCCCCCTTAGGTACATTATTCTCCCAACCACCGCCAATGTCTAGGATGAAAGCACATATCAGGAAATCATGAACCCAGATGGTCCTCATTGTTTGGCCATCATTCTATAGATGAAACTCCCTGATCAAGCGTAAATGCACCACAAACACCTCTTGCAATCCCTTCCACAATTTAATGTGACACCCACATCATGATCTGAAAAAATCGTTGATTGAAATTCATGAAGTAAAACTATCTCAAGCTTGTAGATGAATCCCCTGTTATCTACGGAACTCTAATCTGGATCGGTTGTAAGTGGGATGTATTGGTGAGTAATTCAATGATCTCCAATATGATATAATTACACCTAGATTTTCATGGAAACAATGTCACAATGTCCATTGATATCTCATCCAACCTTCACTTGGTCACCTTATTTGGTTTGGTGAATCCTATTAAAACCTAGGGCTCATCCTTCAATTTTCGGAATGTGAGGCATCTAGAAACAAACTCTTCCACTTCCTTCATATTTCCTAACCCATTTAACTAAAATCATAGGTTTTGGAACATTTTATATACTCCAAGATGTACTACTAAATGGGATGTGTGAAACTCCCTTACAACAACCTTTTGAAACACCAATGGAACAACTACGTTCCCTTTAAAAAGAAATTTTTTCTCCCCATATATATAATATCTAGCAGGGATATGTCTCATGGAAAACTAATCATGTTGTGCCACATTGTTGATTTACACAAGTTTTGACTCCTTGAATTGCGTTAAGATTAGATGGGTGACAACCAACGACTAGAGAAAAGATAATTTATCTCCATCCACAAAGAATATAGAAAAATGGAAGAATTCTATAATGCCTCACTCAGCAATTTCAAGTTGTAACTCATGTTGAGGGAATCTCCTACTACATTCCCATTCATAGGAGTATAGACAATATTAACATCATAGTCCTAGATGAACAATATCCATTGTCTATCTATATATTTTAGATCCCTTTGTGGAAAGATATACATGAGACTCTTCTAGTCATAGTAGATGATATATTTGTCACCAATCAGGTAGTGTTTTCACATCATAAATGTGATGTCTACTGTTTTTAGCTCAAGATCATGGGGTGCAAAGTTCTACACATTCTGCCTCAACATGCATGAAATATAAGAAATCACTGATTTTCCCTATATCAGGACACAACCTATAGAAGTCACTAATTCCTAGCAGAACACAACATAAGTGACGCCCTCCTCTAGAAATCTCACTATGGGAACTTTCATAAACCTCTACCTCATCTCTAGAAAGAACTGATGGCACTTCATCATCCATATGAAGGGATTCCCCTTCTATTTCAAAGTCGTCAAGGGTTATACAAATCTGAAAAAATATTATTCAAACCACCAATAGTACCCATACAAACCCTATAAACCATACACCTAGATAACACTCTTGGATGGCTCATAAGAAAACACTGCCTCTATTTTCTATGTATGCACCCCAACACATGCCTCTTAAATGATTTGTCCATGAATGTTGAACTATTGAATTTGGAACATACCCATATAGATCTTCCCATAAAGATGGTGATCTCAGAGTATGTCCAGGACCAACATCAATTGTGTCGCATGCTCTTCCTCGGATGTTGTGTACATTAGGATGTCAACAACAGAGATCATGATGAACATGTTTATAAAAGGGTGGAAGACCATGCTCAAGATTCCCATGAACACTTATGGGGAAGTCATCATTCCAAATGGAATCACCAAGTACTCACAGTGGCCCCACCAAAACATGATGGTTATATTCGTGGTGTCCTTAAGTCATAATAAATGACAGTGACAACTAGATATGAGGTATATCTTCAAGAACCACCAGACATCATTTAGTTGATCAAAAAGGTCTTAAATCATTGAAAGTTCATAATTTATCTTCATTGTCACCTAATTAAGGTTCTAGAAGTCCACATGTAATTACATGATCATGTGTGCCTTCTTGGAAAAAAATTGAGGCTGCCTAGGGTGAAACATTAGGTCTCCTAAAGACCTTACTTTGCGAGTACTCTACTAGTACCCTTAACTCATGAAGCTCATTGGGATCCATCAAATATGAATGTATAGTTATCTATTCCTTCCAAGGGTATATATCAAGGTATAATTCATCCTACCTATGGGGAGGAAATCCAAGGACATCCTCAACAAAAACATCCTCATATACTACTACCATTGTAGGCAACTAAAGAACCCTATCATCCACTGCATAGAGGGTGATACTAGAAAACTAATGATTAATCATTTCAACCTTCTATGAATGAGTCTGTCATGTGCTAGATGTGTTTTCTTTTGAACAACAAAAGAAATCATGGTACCATCACATTGGAAAGACTGCACTATGGACCTAAAATAGTCATTTTGGGTATCAACTACAGATAACCAGTCTGTACCAACAAAAAAGTAGTAAGTCCTTAACGACGCCACAAAAAAATCCCAACAAAAACTCTTTCCTTCTATAGTATGGGAACACTGTCGGCACTAGTGTGTGATCATCGATTCCCCCCATAAGATTATATAATCTTAGGCATCATGTCAATGGCTCAACCACAATCTCTGAGTCTCGAACAAGTGAAGTTGAGAGAAAATATTAACTCACACCTATGTCCATCAAAACTATATCTATTGTGAAATAAAAATAGATTATAACATTTATCATCCTGAGATCCTCGGGATCAAAATACTCCATCACTTGAAGCTGCCCTCGTCCATGTCCACCAGCTCTATGAGCCCTTGTTGGATCACCTAGTAGTGGTTGTGGTAATAACTCTAACCTCCACCCACCTCCTACTACCTGACCAGCTCCTCTACCATGCATGCTACCCTATGGACCACCCTACTACTACCATTTCCTTTGTCTCATTGGTCCCTTGACCATATCCTCATTGGTTGCACGTTGGTTAAGCTATATCTTTCCAGATTCTCCCAACCACAGAACATGTGACACAACCTATCCTGCAGCTGACATGCTCTACTATGGGAGCCTCGCACCACCGATACTATCTCCTGCGGTAATCCATTAGAGTTTTTACCCACTTGAGTACATGCATATTTTGTCAACTACCAACTACTGATGACTAAGCTACCTTGTGCATACTGGTATGTCCCACTGCCAGAGTCTTCTCTGCGAACAATATCTACACAGGAAGATCTCACTCCAGTACCCCATCATAAGTATGGATGCTAAGGGATATTATTTACACCATATTCTATCAAAATAGCCCCTTATTGAATGTTCTGGATCTAAATAATGGGATATGCACAATATCTGTTCAGTTTCAAGAAATATTGGTAATTCTCATAGGGTACACCACTATTATCTAATATCCATTCTTTATATATAGGAGATCATATAAGTGCACTAAATGAAACATCTATAGAAATATATCCTCCCTAAAAGGCTCTCAATGACTCCCCAAGAGAGAGTTTTCTTGCCATGTGTTTGGATCACTATGCTCCATCATCTCCAAATTGATCCCTAAAGAAGTTTTTTAGTAAGAACAACAATTTGTTCAAATGAAATCTTCATAAAGAGGAAGACACATGAAAAATCCTACATACAATCATCTACTACCTATGGGTCTATCGCAAACCAAAAATTGTGAGGTCACTACCTATGGAACTCATTAAATGCACTCAGCCTATGTGTATCACCAAATATAAGTACATGTAGTAACTATTTCCCAACAAGTTTTTGTTTCAGTGGTACACAACTCCTTGGTGTTATCTCTGGAACTAGTACTTGTTCCAACACATCGTCTCTAGGAGGATCATCCTCCTAATCATTCATCAGAATATTGGTTGTCTTTCTCTGTGGGAAGATCCAAAAAAATATTCATATGAACCACAATCTGTAGATTACACATCGTGAGATGACTCAAGAAGGACATGAGAATAGAACCAAATCCAATTTCATGAATGTAACATTAATTTCCCCAAAGCCTGTGAATTTATGTAATGAGTCCAAAAGAATAATTTAGATTACTATTGTATGGACACCTTGTTTACCACACGAACACCAGATTTTAGGGCCTAGAGTCTGAATTCCAAACTCTCAACACTATTTCCCAAAACCAACCACACAGTCTCTTGGTATTTTTTATTAAACATACCTTCTCTGATACTAATATTTTATAAAATTTCCTAATGGGTTATGTTACATGACTACCCTAAACCCACCTCTGATAGGTCTGTGGATTGTATCTAATACAGAGTAAGAATATCCCACAAATGGGAGGAATTTTTCAATGTACCTGTACACATGCACCCATTTCCAAGAACACAATGCTAAAATGTAAAAACCCTATGTAAACAATGCATGCACTCAATATGATACCAACCATAGGACATGGCAGTATGAAAACTATAATTTAAATAGGGCCAAAATACAAGCCAACCAAAAGGAAAGAGTCATTCATGTGAATTAAAAAGTTTATGAAACATGTCCGTAGAAACTCTATCTAAAGGGTAGGTTATGAACAACTACCTAAACTTGTAGGAACACCACACATCTATCTTATCACTCTAAGAACTACCAAGTCCTGGTTCACATAAAATGCCATCAATGTACCGATCTTCTGCACAATACATGACAAAAGAGGGAAAAACCATGTAGGGGGTGAGTAAAAAAATACTCAGTAGGACACTCGGAAACCGAAAAGAAATACTACATTGAAATACAATAATTACACCACAATGAAATACAAGATGTATACCACTGTGAAATATACATATTATACAGCGAAGAAATACATCGTATACCATAAATAAACACATTAAGTACATTCATCTCACATAATTATAAGTTTAATTCAAAAAATAAGGATTATGATTCATTTTCTAAAGAATACAAAACAGCTGATAACACATTGAGTGTCGATAACACAATGAATGTTCATAGTGCACAACGTTTCAATAAAACATAGAGTCTCAAGAACTCATGAAGAGTCGACAATACATAGTGTGTTGATGAGTCAAGAAATACCATTTTATGCAGTCATCGAGATCACATAGCCACAAAGTTCATATAGTTATATAGATCACATAGTCATAGATATTAACTATTCTATAAGATCATATTGCTAGAGATATAATATAGTCACAAATAGCTGTTAGCTCCTACACCATGAATACTCATACAAAGAGAACCTACTCCATAATCCATTATGTTTTATAACATCTTCAGAAAGAACATAAATAGTGTATACCGAAAGTAACTTTTCCTATCAAGGGTTCGAGTGCTGTAAAAGGTTCATTTAGAAGACAAATGGTTTGAATGTTATGGCTGTTTTAGTAAAACAGTCTGGCCTAGGGTAGGCCTGACCCACATGCTGACCCGATCCATTTCGGTCTTGTCTAAACCAGACTGGCCCACTGGGCCCTTGAAGTAGGCTAGCCACAGATGTCTGGACCATTATATAGACCCGATTACTCCTCCGGACAAAACTCACCCTTGTCATTCCCCACAGTTCATGTAGTCTACCCAGACCGCATGAATCCCTCGTGTTGCTCAGTCAATGTTGCGCCAATCTGTGTTTCTCACCACCAGATTTCTTTTTGTGCATGTCATACGTCATATCTACTATGGTTTGTTTGGTCTAGGCTCCAATCCATGTCACAACTCTATGTCATGTCCTAATACCGCCATATCAGGTCATCGACCACAACTTTCACTGCCATGGTTACCACACGGTCTTGTCATACCGCCTCTGCAGATCGACTTCCACCACATGCTTTTCATTTTTCCACCGCTGTTCACTATCATCATCTACTATAACAGCATGAGGGTGCCAATGCATGCCATTGTGTGCTGTCGTCGACACTAGATGCTCGCGGGCCTTGTTCCGTAGGTCACCCCATTTCTCTAGTGCTCTATTTTTTCTCAATGGATCCACATCTATGATCATCGTGTTGCAGCCCTACTACCCCTGCCTTCATTCTATCTTCCTATCACTCTGGAGTGATATTATCTTTCAGTTCCACCGGAGAAATGTCACCATGACCATGATGGTCTGATGATGAAAAAAATTGATGTGTGTATGATGAACACATAGAATTCCCAATGAAGAAATCCTAACCTTGTTTGAGTCGGCCTTTATCCGTTCATGTTATAAGGTTTAATAAGAACAAGAAAATATAATCACAGAGATATATATCTCTATTTAAACCCGACATCTATTTATCCACCATTCAATAATGGTTGAACCATGGTTCCACCTATTAGTGGGTTGGTCCATGTTCATTATTTCAATTATAAAGGGAACATTAATCACCAAAAGATGCTTTGATTTAATAATAAAAATGAGGCTTCGGCCCCAACCTTTAAAAAAAAATTAATCACCAAAAGATCAAACACCCTATCTCATTCTTGGACCAGTCATTAATGAAGAACTCGGGTCTGTGTCACCACTTACCTCGATCTTCATGTGTTCCTAATAGAGGGATTTCTTTCCATGACTCAAAGGAATTCCATGGTTATGGTGATAAACATGAATTTTTTAAAAAAAGATTCAACATAAATAAAAAATTAGCTGTAGCATATAATATATACATATATATATATATATATATATATAATTTTTTTAAATTTTTCAATTATAGATACATCCAATTTTTAACATTCACAGTCGTCCTGCACCGGTAGATGTTAAGAACTGCTTATGTTATTGTCTCTGATCATAATACAATGGTTCCCTATAATTTCAGATCTGAACACCCATTTAGATTTTATTATCATTTTATGGGAAAACCACCCACACAAATTATTAAAAACATATAATTTTTCTTCGAACTGTTCCATGCACACAGGGCATCGAAATCATATGTCGTCTCAGTTCCGGGTCTTATAATTTTCCAAATTAATTTATAAATAAAAAAACTAGAGAAAATTTGATTCATTAAATTGGTCACCCAAATTTCGAACACCATGAGGGGGTGTTTTAATAAACAACCCATAAATGACCAAATATCACTTATTTAAAACACTAAAACCATGACCTACCTAGGACCCTAGAGTATGCCAATTGGAATTAGATGTCTCATGAGGAATTTATTGGTTGACCAAAAACACCCACAAAAAATCTAATAATATGGCCCCACTTTTTATTCTACAAAGTACCAAGTGGTGATGGAATGGATACTCGGAGGCATGAAACCAAACCATCCTTTCCCATTTCAACCACTATCTACCAAAAAATCACTACATGTATTTTCACCCATCTATTCATAGATAGTATATATATTTTTACACATAAAATATTTTTAAAACATACTCTCATTAAAGAGTGTCCAAATTTTCCAATTTACATAGCCATCAAAATTGGAAAATTAACTAAAAACACCTTTGGATAATTGACACATTAGAATATTCCACATTTTTAAAATTTTACTCAAATAAAACTAATAAGTATTTTTTAGATACCATTACATTAAATGATAAATTTGAGAGACAATGGATAAAAAATGGGGACCCCCAATATGTGAGGAGGTATAATGAAGATATTAATTAATGAGGACCACTTTAGGAGATAAATTAATAAATGAAAAAGATGAAAAAACTAAAATTTATTAATTAAATAAAACTAATGACTATCAAATTCATATTGTAACATGAAAAAAACATATGTTCGAACATAATTCTGTGGAAATATTACCAATATTTTGATTAATATCTTATTAGAATATCCCAAATAGTTGTCACCCAAGTATTTTGGTTGAACGCTACTATGAGTTCTATGGTATAAATTTCCCACTCTATATGATATTTCTTCTAAAAATATCCAGAAATACATATCTCAAAGATTCATAAGAACCTCATCATCTCAATGTTTTTAATTTGACCATTCTAAAATCACAATGAATAATCCCTATATCAATCGATAAAAAGTATAAAAACATACTTTTATTTTCAATTATTTAATTCCAAATGAAATCATTAATATTAATTTAATTATAATATTAAATAAACGATTTTCTAATAACTCTGTTTCATAAATACTTTGAACCCGAAAAAAATAAAAAATTTTGTCATAAAAAATAACATTTCTATATTTTAACTATCATTACAAAATTCAAATCCAATAATATATTCCAAATGTCTCAACATGTTTTGGATGTTCAACTCCATTAATAAAATACATCTATGTACTAAAGGTTTTAATACATTAAATTTATTATAACACTTAGGTTAATATATTAAAAATGTCAATAAAATTATATCAATACTTTTGGTTCTACCTATTATAGGAATCTCTTATGGTATAAAATTCACAACTCAGAAACTATATCAATAAAAATTAAATATAGTAATACCTAGGTTTTAAATATAATATATTAACATAAAAAATAAATTTGGAAAACTATAACGAAGTTTTTTTTTAATAATTTACATTTTTTATTCTAAACTAGACATAAAATATAATTTCATAAATCAAAAATCTGAACATATTGGTAAAAAGTAAACCACTAAAACTAATGATTTATTTTAAAATATTAAATTGAATAATTAAATTTATATTTGATCAACTTATTTCTCGTGAATAATGAATAATAAATATAAATTTTACTAAGTAAAAAACATTTAAAATTCATGTAAAAATTAATTTATCAACACATCCTTTCAAAACACTATTATTTATTTTATAATAAATTATCTAATTGTTTGAAAACATAATAAACTCGTAGTACATCATTGAAAAGTAATATATCATTATTATAAACATCAAAACATTTTTCAATGGATTTTACTACCTTAATAACCTAAATTATAGTATATAGGAAAATAAGGATTACTTTAATAGTTATATATTATTAATTAAAATCACTCTCATATAGTAGTAATAATTAATTAAATGATAATGTCCTATGTGACTCTAAAATGATAATTCATGAGGAGATATATAATTTATCTCTAATATAATTTTTATATCACAATACTAGTTCCCACCAATTCACAATTCTGAAATTTATATAAATAAAGTTCTCAATCTTATGGTTCTTCATCGAAAAAAAACATCTATGTTATACTAGGTTTCCATTATATCCATTCTGAGTATGGTTTCACTTAATGTACCCATTTATTCTAGTTATATAACCCATGTAAACCAAAATGATTCTTTAATAAAACATGTAATAACCAATACTAACCCACTCATAAACTTGAACTAGATCATCACTAAACACTAGAGAATACCTTGATATCATGAGGCCATAAAGCACTTTCAGTTGACTCAGTTTAACATTGTTGAATGATAAACCGTTATGGATTTATAATATAGTTAAATTATAAATTATATAAATAAGTCTTTGTGAAATATCTATATTTCATAAATTATAAAAATTAAATAAATATTTTCAAATCATTAAAACCAAAACATCAATTGTACCTAGTTTATCAAGATAATATTATAAATAAATCTAAAAAATATGTCATTTAAATAAAAAATGGTACAAATGTATTCAAATTCTTCCAAATACACAAATGCAACGTAAAATTTTAATAAAAAAAATATCCTCATAGACATGTCAATCATGTCATCCTACCACTACCATCCTCCCAAGATCCGACACTATATAAATAATACAAAATATAACGCATACACAATGAAATAATATCCTTCATGATTTAAAATTTCTACATGAAAATATATATGTACATAAAATGAAATTACTAATTTTTAATATCAATTAAAGTTTACTAGTAGGGTTTAATCACGGGGATATGGTTGAAATTAACATTTATCTAAACAAATATAAGTAATAAATTTGTATGTACATGAATTTAACAAAAATATTTGAAAAAATAATTTCAAATAGTTAAACAGAAAAAAATATGAATTCATTAGGTCGCATAAATCTGATATCATGTTATATAAATATATAACACTTATACCTCTAGGAATGTGGAACATAGATTAAAAAAATGACCAAGTTATATAATTTATAAAATATAACTATAAATGGAAACCCATATATCTATAGGGAAAAAGAAAAAGAAAAAGATTTTGAAATCACCCAATAACCATTTTTTATGGAAGAATAATTGAGTTATAAAGGACCCTCTGTTTCCTTACTAAAAAAACATGAATAATATTTTTTTAAGACCGATCCTATTTCTCTTATTATTGAGGGATGATTAATTATGTTGGATATAACCCAAGTAATCCCCACAATAGAGTGAATAATATTTTTATTCAAAAGAGCCCCATCATCCTCAATTCTAAGGGAATAAATATATAGTTCCAAATAACCTCTATATAGTCCTTCAAGAAAATCATCATCCAAAACTAGGGTGTTATGTTCATTTAGAAAATAAATAATTATAGAAATAATAAATAAGATATATAATTAATTTGTATGAATAAAATATAGTGCAAAACTATAATTTTTTATAGCCAATATCATGTATTATAAATAAACAACAGTACTAATAATATAAAAATTTCATCGATAACAACTACTATTAGAATGGGGAACCATCATTTAAAAAAAACTAAAAAACAACCATCTAAAAATATAAAAATAAATAGGAATTTATTATCTATTTATCATAATGAGATTTAAAATTCATACATGAATATCATTAGTTATCATGGATTAATTAAAATTACCATACTGTCATGGAATACATATTTTAATTCCCATTAAAAAATTTCATGAAACAATTAATGAATAATCTAAATACAATTTTCATCAATTTATTTAGAATAAAATAATAATTAACTATATTCATATAAATTTTAAAAGTATAAAAAAACAAACTAATATGGAAACATCATTTTTATTCATATGTTTTGAAATAAAAATGACATGAAATTTTTCCCAATCAACCCTTATAAAATTCATACGATGAACATAAAAACTAAAAAAAATAAAAAAAAAATTACCCAATGAAATTATGAATATGATATCACTCTATCCCAAAATATGTACTTATAAAAAATTTGTTTTCATTTTTATATCACACACTATTTTGTTTTTCTAGGCCACATAAAAATTATCAATTTTTAATTATATTCACATTGATACTTTTTTCATTTATAAAAACCAATAAATAAATAATGCACAACTAGATTCTATAATAAAAATGAAAAAAATGATGAAATAAAGGGTTCTAAAAACCCTCCATAATGGAAAATGAAATAATAATTTAACAAAAACCCATAAAAGATCCAATTTTTTGTTCAATGGAATCAATCAAAACCTAGTTTAAAACTATTTATAATGTTCACAATTGATATGAATCTCTCAATAAAAAACAAAAAATTTATTTCAATATTTTTTTAATGATATGAAAAATAACACCTTAGAATAAGGATAAAGAATGAATTATTATGAGATAACCGACCTAAATAGTTTATTTAGTGTTAATTGAGATGAATCTATTAGTGGAGATCCCATTTCTATTAGTATATCACAACGGGGGGGGGGGGGTTAATTATTGGTACAATTATTTTAATGTTCTTTAATAAAATATCACCTATTAATTTTTAATTTCTTTATCCATTGTTATTTAATCTATTCCTCACTCTTATAAAGAAATTATGAAAATAAAATGAAGATCATAATTTTTACAAGGGATGATTTCCATTATGGGACATACTAATTATATTGTTTTTCTTTTACCCTAGTATAGATACGGAGTTATATAGTGATTACAAGTTAATTATAGTTAGACAATATAGTTTGTTATGTATCATCCACTTCATGTGGAAGGTATCATCTGCTATATAAATATAGTATAGAATTTATTAGATTCTAAATTTTAGAATTAATGAATTTTTTTCCAAAGATATGAATATGTCCTTCAATAATCTTATAGATGTATTAGAATCATAAGATAAGATTTTATTTATCTGTCTATGTCTTCATCTTCAATAAATGTATCGATTGAGTAGCATTCACATCGTCCTTCCTTCTCAATCTTTTTGTGTGATCAAAATGTATAGATATTGGATGTATTGACCTCCATATTATTTCTTCCAAAAAAGAATCCAAAATATTATCATTATTAGACATGTCTTGACTCAATAGAGATAAATAATTTAGTGGGCACACTTTAAAATAGTATCTTTCTCTCTCAAACACAAAATATGTGAAATTTCATGTTGTATTGTCTTCTTAATTCTCAAAAAAAATATTCATTTATTTATATAATTTTTATATATTCTTAAAACTATGTTAATATAATTTAATGTATTCAAAACATGGAAATATAATATAAATTTGTATAGGTAAATATGTATGAATATTTATTGGTTCAGATAATCATTTTGTTTAATTATCTTTTAAGACTAGAAAAATACAACTCTATTTAATTACCCATAAGACTCAAAATTATCCTTATTTTAAATATTCAACAAAATCATTGGGATTTTATATTTGATACATACTTGAAATAATTCTCTAGAACATGCTGAGAAATATTATAATAAAAAATTATCATGTTTTATAAATATTCAATAATTAAATATTATAGAGATTATTTACACAATAATACAATGATATTTTCCAATAAAAAAGGAAATATTTTTATTTTGAACAAATTAGTTAACAAATATTATCTTGTTTTAATGAAATTATTCAATAACTTATTTTATAATTTTAATTTGAAAAATTGTATATCATTTTATTAATTAACATATTAAAATTATCTTAGGTAATATTTTGATCATTTTATGAAATATTTTTTTAATCAATTGTGAAACATATGAATTAATGGAAAATCTATTTTATTTTCATGTAATTAGAAATATATATCATCTTTTTTTTGTTTTTAAAATTTCATTATTTTCTTTTTATTAAACATAATAAAATTATGTTTTTACTAATTTGTTTCCATAGATATGGTATAGAAACATTTTTATACATAAAAAATAATTTTAAATAAAAATTCCTTCTTATTTTGCTGGTTTATTTATATATTGAATTATCCCTCAATTGTGTAATTGAATATTTAATAACATATTCTATTTTATTAATCACGATAAATATATTTAGTAAATATGGACAATTTATATTAATCATTATTTATTATAAGAATATTATATTTTAGTTTCTTTGGTATAGGTAAAATGGGTTAATTATGGTTAAATATATTGTGATTAGTCTTCAAATTCATTCAAAGTCATTTATTTATTTTATTTTATGAGCCTATTTAATCAATAATGACCCATAATTTTTATATATGACCTTTCGGAATTGTCATTTTGATTGTCCTTTATAAAATTTATGTAAAGAATGAAGTCAAAAGTGTTACTATTTTACATTTAATATCTACAATATTTTATTCTAGGGATAAAAATTAATATATTAGGTCATAATTAGTTAGTGTAAATATCAATGAATTGTTTCAAAAAATTTATGACGAAATAATTACCGTAATCTTTTTTTTAAAAAGACGCGGCCTTGAACTGAAAAGAAAGGCTCATATATTGAATACAAATATCAAACATAAACAACTATAAATGTGATAATATTATCAAAATCCCTCTTAAGAAATTGTAATAACTCATCAGTAAGTTGGTCATGTTGAAAAAATAAACACACTACCCATCTTGATTAAAAGACCATCTACCACTGAATTATCATCTTTATAAGTATTAGTGGTTATTTTATTCACAGAAAGAATAGAGTCTAAACATTTGACCCCATTATAAGGGAGCTTCCAAGATAAATGAGAAGATCCCAATGTGATAACAGAGTAGAATCACACTCAATAAAAAATTTATTCCATCCATTTCTTATTTCCTACTCCACCACAACAATAATGACAAGAATCTCATCCACTATATAGGAGGAAAATACACAAGAACCATGGAAACATCTAATAATATTTCCTTCATGATCCCTGAAGATATCGCCATACATAGAGGGACCGAGATTACCTTGTGAATCTCCCTCACAATTGGCTTTAATCCATTAGAAAAGATGTTTCTTCCATAACACATTCAATGTACCATATGATTGAAGGAATGAACCAATGACTCAAATTCATCATAGAAGAGTCTGAATATGAAATGAGTTAGAAAAAAAATGCTTTTTTGGATTTTAAGACTCATGAATAGTAATATGGACTCAAGATAATGCACTATGAGTAGAGAAAGGCTCACCAGCATGATGAACATGTTATTGAGCATACCAGGTATAGTGAAGTGGTTCTAAAGAGGTTATCAAAAAGATTTCATGAAACATATAGGACATGGAATGGGACCCAAAAATCTGCATGAAGTCACAAATGACTATCATCTATGGTAGAGAGACTACAAACATATCTCCATTGGCTTTCTACATCGAATCAGAAGCAACACAGTTGAGGAAAAGATGATCTCAATCCTCCTTGTGTTGGTGGAAAAGAGAACATATGAAGAAAAGATATATTCCAAAACATTGAGGAAAAAAATATCAAGGAATTATTTTATGAGAAACTCCACAAGATAATAAGGATTTGGAGGGTCTAATATAATTATTATGATACCGCTCCATCCACCGAAAATCCATGTTGTAGTGTAAAGAAAACATACAAAACAACTTGTTGGAAATAAATCATTAATACTTGGATTCCATGCCCATAAATCCTCCCTATTTGAGAAGCAATAATTTTTAAAAATTTGACAAAGAAGTCCCTCTACATAACCATGTTGATCGTTGATAGAGATAATCAAATACAATATAGAATCATCACCTACAATAAAATAATAATATTTCCAGTCAAGTTGGGTCTCCAAAATTAAAGAGAGGAATTCTTGGTGACTAACCACTATGAGTATGAATCAATTGAGGAAAAGATGGATTTAAATGTTGACCACACAAGGGTTTAAATATGGTCAAAATCATCAGTCTTAAGTCTATTCATAAATTTTCACTAAAGGATTGCAAGATCCTCATAATTGATTTTTCAGAATCACCACATAAAATAATATTCCAGTGAATTATTAAAGAGATGAATATTTTTTTATCCCCAGTCCCCTATTATCGTAACGTTTGCAGCAATTATTCCAGGAAACCATATCCAATTTTCTTTCAAGAATGTTTCTACTTCAAATTAAATTCCTAAGAGAAACATTGATATTCTTTATTATAGAAATCATCCATGTATTCACCATAATGGAATAAAAAAACTTGCGGACAATAACATGTTTAACCTAAAAGTCTTTGTTAGCCATGGATTGAGTATTCCACTTCCATGAATCTAAATTCTTTTTATCTTTTATAAGGAGATATATAAAATAACATGCTTTAGGCCTCCACCAAAATAAAGAACCCCCAAATATTTGAAAGGTATTGTCCCCTAATGAAAGCATAATTCAATGAAAATGTTATTCTTCTTGGGAGAATAAATATTCCTACAAATGTAAATAAATCATTTATCCCAAAATATATCATAACCCAACACAAACAAATAATTGGATGTGGCTGGCTTGATATTTTTAATATTTCCCTTTTCACCAAAGGTAGAAAGGGCAATGTCATTAACTTTAAACAAGTGGGTAGGATCTAGAAGAAATCTACCAACACTAATAGACCTCATTATTTTCCTTACATTCCATGATGGAATGAAGTCTAGTATGGTAATCCTTTGCAATAAAGAAACTAATTGTAGAAAGAGGTTCACTCTATCTAACCCCTCTTGAATAATCAAAAAACCCCTCTAGAGACCCACTATTAAGGATGGAAATGTGAGGAGAGGTGAGAATGGTTATGGATGAATAAATAAAGGTACCATTAAAACAAAAAATATTTGGAACCTTGAAAATGAATCTCCAGTCCATTGTGTAAAGGTCTTTCGTAATATCATTCATGAAAGAAATATTACCACCCCTGGGGGATTTTCAGAATAGATTCCCTCATTATGAAGTGGTAATGAGACAATCCTAGATATATCTTCCTTTAATGAAACATTAATAATTGCGGTAAATAATCCTTCATGAAATCATAGATAGCCATGTAGCTAAAATTTTATAGATGATTTTGAAAATAGTATTATCCAACACAACTAGCCTAGAAAAAAATAAATTTCATTTGAATTTTCCACGTTTGGAATCAGTGCTAGGAACTGAGAACTCAAGACATGATGAATAACAGCCCCATGAAAAAATTAATAACAAGACTACAAAAATCATTTTGAATTATGTCCCAATAAACTTGGAAAAAGTGGTTACCAAATCCATCCGGGCCCAGCGAACATTCAGATGTAAGGCTAAAGAATGCTTCTTTAATTTCATTATTGAAGGGAATATATGTGAGATTGTTTTTGTCATCATTTTTCATAATTAAGGGAATGAAACCCTCCAAATTATCAATAGAAAGGGATGATACATTAAAAACATACTTGAGAAATGAAATCACCTGACATGAAAGATCCCCCCAGTTTTCAATAATATTATCCCCATTTTTTATCATGTAAAAGGGCTTGGAGGTTTTTCTAATTTTCATGAGTGAATTAAAGAACATGAGATTCATATCAACATACTTAAACCATTTGGCCCTAAAAATATATCTTTGTAACGAATCTCTGATATTCAAAAAAAAATTATCCTAGAAACACTTTTTGATTACCCTTGAACACCATTAGATAAATCATTCAGGGTTATTTTCTCACTCCAATTCTGGATAGAAGCTTCAATAGATTGGATTAATTTATCCCGAGAGCAGAATCAGAATTTAACCCATGTTTTTTGATCCCTTTTAAGAAGATTAAGCTTTATGATGTAATAAAAATCATCCTTATTGTAATCAATAAAATTTCTATTATGTTCCACTATGGGTATAAATTATAGGTGCATAATATATGCCTTGCTGGACATAAAAGGCCAGGGGGGCCTTGTAACTTTACCCTCCAAGTCAACCAATATGGGGGGATGATTCGAGTTGATTATATATATGGTTGTGCAAGAAATAGTTCCCCAAACATAAAGTCATTCCTCAAGGAAAAAATACATGTCAATTCAACTAGCCACAAACCTATTCAAAAAAATTTGTACCATTTTTATTTACCTCCAACTAGGATAATTTCAAAAAACCTATTAAAATCAATTCAAGAAATGAAATCTCTAGAATAAAAATAATTATACATGGACCCAATCATCTTATCTAGATTTATAATGTCATTAAAATCCTCGAGGACCCATGAGGGACCAGTAATAAAAGAATTCAGAACATCCAAATCCAACCTTAAACTTCTACATCCCTCATAAGTATTATGGGAATGTATGAAATAAAAACAATAATGAGATATTAAGTACCTGAATGAAAATGTGGCCTTCTATTTACGACATGAAACCATAGATATATCAGTTATAGAATTATGAACCAAAAACCACAACATTTTATTTTATGATAGAAATTTGTAACAGTTAACCAAATGAATTCCCATATTTTCAATATTTGCAATACTTGATGACAAGAAACCTTAAGGTTCATAGATACCAAAAAAGAGGCATATGATCATGAATTAATAATTTATATAATGTTGTATTATTTCTAGTTCTATGAGTATAAAAATAATGTTAATGATATTGAAAACTATAAATGTAATATTTTTATGGGAATTTATAGTGTAATAGGAATCATATAATAAATACATATAAGGTTATTATGATGTAATTTTATTTTAATTCCATTTTTTTTTTATGTTTCCAATGTAAAATTAATTGAATAGTTAAAAAATGATATTACAGATATTTTATAATAGGCAATATATTATTGAATTATTTAAAATGATAAATTTTTTTAAAATTAAATGAGATAAGGTTAAATATATCAACTAATCTATATTTATAATTATATTATCATTTTATAGTGACATTAATAACTCTAAAATGGTAAAAACATATTTATATCTTGATAATTGTGTAAAGGGTTTACAGATTGTAAAATTATAGTGATAAAGTAATATAATCACCTAAAATTTTCCAAATATTATCATATGATGTTATTTAAAATAATAATCTTCTATTATACTATTCCTAAAAAAAATTATACATTTTTCGATGAATATAAATTTATATTAAGTAAATACATTAACAATTTCTATCGGTTCCCCTCCCCTCAATTATAAAAGGAACCCTCCTCTCTTCTCTTCATTAATAATTTTTACCACGCTGTATTAGGGAAAACCAACCCAAATACATTAAAAACATCCATACCCAAATCTCATATACCAAGGATATATCATTAATAAAATATATTAAGGAACATATATAATCCTATAGAGTTTGTGCGAATAATAGTTATAGATCATAGTCAACCTTTTTTTTTCAACCAACTCTTTTAATTTTTCTTCAAACATGAAAATACAATATCATCAATTTCTTAAATATTATTAGATTTAATAATGAAAAAATAATAACTTATTTCCATATCATATTCCATAAAATTGGATTCAAATCCATTATTTGTGTGTATAAAATACTACAACCAAGCGAACCTATATAATTACTTTTCCTTCTCCACTGATGAAAACCTTTTTTAATGACATATTTTTTTTAAATTATATAAATTTCATATTTATAATTCTATAATGATAATATATTATATAATTTCATATACTTCCATCATATAGAATATGATAATGTCTTTTATTCATATGATTAGATTAACACCACTAAAAAGAGATGTGATTCAATTTTAATAACCACATCACATTGATAATATTTAAAAATATATATTATTAATGAATATGTAATTTATGATATAATAATAATTATTTAAATATAAAATGATACTTTACATCTACCATATATTTAAAAAAATTTAAATGTTACCCATTCATAGGTATGACTTATCATATCCTTGATTTTAATAGAATTCATTTTTCATTTCTATATTTCATGGTTTGTTTTAAAAGTATAATAAAATTATAAAAATGAGAATTAATTCTATTATTTTACTCCTGAGTTCTTGAAATAATGATTATTTTTAGGTAATTAAACATACATAATTCAATTTTTAAATATATGCCGAATAACATTAAAAAAATACTAAGTTTAAATAATTGATTATGTAATTACGTATAACATGGTCATATATAAATGAAAAAAAAGAAAATAGTAAAAAAATCTTATGAAAATAAATAATTAACAAAAATCTATTATTGAATAATATAATTATCATCCATGATAATTAAAACAGTAGGTAATGGAAACATTACATTTAAAACATCATTTCATAGGATATCAATTTTTTTTAATTTTTTTTATTCCATTAATAGAGACTTTAAATTAATTTATGGATTTATTTATTTGGACATACATTATTTATAAATAAATTTTAGATAAAATATACATTTATTTAAAATTATTTTGAATTGAATTTTTTTAAGTATAATATAAGAATTTTTTTACAAAAGTAAAATAATATTCTATTTTTTCATATAAATCAGTCATTGTTTTTTATACCATTATAACTGATGTTTTATATTTGTATTCCATTAAAGGATATCATGTTTTATTCATTGAAAACCCTTATTTCCATTTTTATGTGGATTTTCACCAAAAAATAAAATTTAATGGATATTTGAATATATATAAATGTTATTCTCTTCTGTGTAAAGAATATTTTTATTTAATATTTTTTGTGTTTTGATTATTCTAGAGTGCTTGGTAAATGTTTATGATGATAGTTGGATATTTTTTAAACCGTGGTTGATTAGTTCTATTTCAAACCATCGACATGTGGTTCAATTATAGTCCATGTTTGGATGGTTCCATTATACACCAAGGACATGTGGTTTAAATATTTTCAAAAAATGGATGAACACAATATAGCTCTACAATTCATTGGGTATTTATAATGGAAATTCAATGACTGATATAAAATTATGTTCCAATATAAATACATAATTTATATAGTATTTTTATTATTTATAAGGTAAATATTATGATCTCACAATGTATGAAATTAATCATATATTTTAAAAAATGAATATGCTACTCTATAAGGATGAAATTTATATGTTTTTCAAAAAATCATTCAAATGTAATTCATGATTTCGAAGAAACATTGATGGTTTTTCTTTTCCTTTTATGATTTCTTATTAATGGTGTTATGAATAAATTTGGTAATAGATGATGACTTATTTCTTAATAAAATTTTTATTTTGAGCTCAATGTTTATTTTAAAATAGGAATATTTTTATTATTATTCTTGGGCTAACATGTGTTTTTCATTCATTAATTCATTTAATTTGTCCCTTTCTATGATGTATTCACTCATAAAATGTCTTAAAATATTTTACAAACATTATTGTGACCAACTTTGGACATGGATGGGGTTAAAAATATTATTATGAATATATTACATGAAAATAAAATTTAGTATATATTAAATGTTTTTTATTGTGAAAAAAGGATTCTAATTGGAAGAGTTCACTTTGTGATTTTATTATCTTTTCATGTAAGGGTGATAAAATAAAACTAAAAAAATATAATAGAAAATTATAATTTGGAAGGTAATAGAATGAAATTGAATTTAAATAAACAAATTTTGGATTTTTAATGTTATGTATTTTTATTTTTTGTCATAGAAATTGTTTTGATAATATTAGAGGATGTTGTAATTTATGGAAATACCAAAAATAGATTTTAATTTATTGTTAATAAGATATATAATTTAAATATTAACATGTTTCTTTATTTAAACTATGTCTAATTAGGAGTTTTTTCATTAGATGAATTAAGGAAGCTAAATTAGGAAGGATCTTGGAGGATGATATCCTTCTTAATCAGCAAACTATATAGTATGGAATTGAAATTTTTTTTTACCATGACAGATCAATTAAAACTAGATGTAAAGGTTTGTGGATTACAAAATATTGTGAAATTATATCTATCACATAAGAACATTTTGATAGTGAATCATTTTTTGATAAAAAACCCTCTAACATTCAGTGGATCTTTTGACCCAATGGTATTTGTGGGGTGGATTAATTTTCAAGGTAATACTTTCATTGTAATGGGTTTATTGGATAATGAAAAAGGAAAATCATATAATTTAATATTATAAAGGTGAAGGAAATCAATGGTGTCCCATGGTTAGAAATACGAGAGAAATAGAAGACTTGGAAACCATAGATTGAGATAAATTTAAATATCATTAATATGATAATCTTATCCCAAAGGTAGTTCAAAAGAGGATATAAAAACAATTAATGGGAATAATTAAAAAGGGGGAATATTTCATTTCCATGTAAGAAGAAAAATTCACCGGATTAGTTAGGTATGCATAAAACATATCTAGAAACATGAAATTAAAATTAATAGTAATTAATCCAAATTGAAGGAAATATATCAATGTTCACTAGCTTCCAATAAATTAAATATTTATATGAAACTAGTTTGATGTGATACGAATGTTGAAATGGAGTATTTCCATGAAATTTTTTTCTATGAAAAAATTTACGACATAGGGTCTACAATATAGGTATAAAAAATGAATCCACCAAAGAAATATTATGGTAAACAAAATAAGTTCCTTTTTTGGTATGATTGGTTTAACTTACCTTTGGGGATTTCTTACAAAAACTAGTTAGTCATTCATATTTAGTAAGTTATGACATATGGATCTTATTTAAAAGTAAAATCATTTAGGAAGTTGTAAGTCCAATTTTGATAACTAGGTTTTACAACTTATTAAATGTAATGGAATTGGTTATAAAGTGGGTGTATGTTCGATGAAGAGAACATATGATGTGATGATACGACAATATAAGAAGATTGGGGAGGTGAAATAATTTGTAATTAATTTTTTTATTTTATGCCATTAAATTATGTGAAAATATTTATATTATATCTTTATTAATATTATGCCAATGTCTGGATTGATTTATAGTTGACATATTCAGTCATTTCTAGAAACATTTCCTATTAAATGATAACTTCACCTCAAGAGATGAGGTCATTAAATTTTATTAATGCTCATAGGTGTATTATTAAGAAAATATTAATTTATAAATATTATCCTGTAATATTATATTGAAAAGATTTAACTTGAAAATGTTTATCCATTATCATTGTAAATTTTAACAATACTTTGGGTCTGGACTAGATTTCATTTATCAAGCTATGATAGATTTTTGAACCAATGAATTTTTTTTCTAAAATGAGTACTATTCTATTTATAAGAATAAATTCATAAATTTGAATATATAATAATAACCTTAGAAAATATTACGATAATTGAATAAAAGTTAACATGCATATATTGATATAAATAAGGAGACTGTTTATATTACTAATATTATTGTAGTAAATGAATACCTGGATTTATTCTTAGACGAGTTTCTATTATAATACCTAATATATATTTTTAATTGACTACTACAATGTGATTTCTGATATAATAATTTCAACTCCCACTTATCAAATAGATCATGTAAAATTTATGGAATTTTGGAAGAAGTAACTTGAGTGTCATTATAATTTTTTCATTCATTCTATATATTCACCATGGGGTTATGAAAATTTTTATTAACAAAATATGTGGCCTCATGAGAATTTTCATTAATTATAGAGCATTGAAAACCCCCATTATTTAGAATAAATATTTATTTCCTCAAATAGAAGTATATTTCATGAGATACTGGGCGATTAGTAATTTTTAAAGGTCGACCTAAGGTTTGGATACCATCAACAGAATGTGAAGAACCATGATGTTATGAAAAATGTATTGTGTACAAGGTATGACAATATAGAGTTTTTGGTTAGTACCGTTGGTCTGATAAATTATCAAGCTATATTTATGGATCTTATGAATAGATTTTTTTGTGAATATTTGGATATGTTTTGGGTTGTATTTATTGAAGATATTTTGGGTCATTATAAAGGTTATGCGGATTGTAGAATATTTATAATTATTGTTCAACACACCTTGAAATGAAAGATGTTATAAGGGATATTTGGGAAATGTGTATATTTAAAATATAATATTTTTTTTCTCTATAAATATCATAAATAGAGAAGAAATATATATTTATTATCCAAAAAATAATATGTTTAGTTAATGGTAAATACCTACAAATGTTATTGAGATTCATAGTTTTCTTTTGTTAATAGGATATTGGTGATGGTTTTTGAATTTTGGATTGTTATCTATCCTAATAACATGGGTGAAATGAAAAGGAGTTAGGTTATTCTAGAAAAGTGAATGTGAGGAATGTTCCTATGAGATAGAAAGTTATTTAGTAATTTCTCTAGTTTTGGACCATCCATTCAGAAATGATTACATTGCTTTTACAATAATCCATAATAGAATGGATTGGGATTTGTTTTAAAGAATAGTTATTGCTTAATTACTTATGCTTTAGGTTAACTAAAACATCTTGAGAAAATTATCATACACATGACTGTAGACATTAAGTAGTTGTGTTTTCTTTAAAAATTTTGAGACTTCAATTATATGGCATAAAGTGTTAAATATTTAATTATATTAATAGTGTGAAGTATAAATTCACTCAAAATTCTTGAACATGACATAGAGTTGATAGATAATATGGGTAACATATTATGAATGAACAATTCATTATAATCCAATTGAATTAAATAGTGTATCTAATTATATGAGTTGCTATGATAATGAATCATTCAAAATTATATTTTAAAAACATTATTTATTGGTGGATTAATTAATGAATGTGATACTATATAATATGCATGTATCCATACCAATTTTTTTGATATATGTGTCTATATAGACTCATTCTTCATATAGTGTTATGTAATCTTAGAATTAAAATAGTGTTTTATAATAAAGAGTATAATTTCTCAAAAATGTTTGTTACATGAATTTAACTATGAAAAAAATGATTTATTTATATGTTAAAATGTTATGTGGTTTATATAACCCCTAGTTTAAGAAATAAATATTTAGTGAAGTTCCAAGCTCTCCACTTTAAATTCATCCTGCAAGAACAATAATGAAAAATCACATTTAGGAACATTTTTGGGGGGAAAGAGTGAAGAAAGTTATTGATGATTTTACTATGAAATGTTTTATTATCAATATGATAAATATGTATAAAAATTATTCCACAACATTCTTCATTAATTTCTATTTGGATAATGGAAATTTGAGAATATATATATGAATTTATTGGTGGGATTAGTAAAAACATTTTGAGTTAATAATTAAATTTGTGTAATTTTTTACTGATTGACTAAATATTCTCATTTTCTCCCCACTTGAGTTAATATATCCTTGGAAGAAAATATATAATTTTATTTTAAATAAATAATTTTATTACATGACATCCCACATATCTATTTTATCTTATCATGATGAAATATTAATAACAAATTTTTTTGGACATGAATTTTGAAGACATTGGGTACTAATTTTAATTTCATTATAACTTTTAATCCTCAATTAGATGAAAATTTAGAGATAATGGTTTAGAAATTTGAGGATATTCTTAGAGACTATTTAATGTATTAATAGTGATGTTGGTAACAACATCTGAATTTGGTTGAATTTTTTTATAGTAAAAAGTTTCATTCCAACGTATAGATGCCACCTTTTAAAGAAGTTTATGGAAGGAGGTTTTAAACTATATCTTATTTGAATAATTTATAAGTGGGAATGCTATAGAGGGTATAATTTTTTACATTAAATGGTTTTAAAAGTTAATAATTTTTCAATTTAATATTAGTTTTTTTAGAGATAGAATAAATGCTATGATTATAGCTAGAAAAAGTATATTTCATTTGAATTAACCAATCATATTTGTTTTAATGTTTTTCTATAGAAAATTGTTATGTGGTTGGGTAAAAAGGGAATGTTTAGTCTATGTTTCATTGAACTATATAACATCTAATATAATGTTACATTAGGGAATTATCTAGTAAAATTTCATTTTATTTTATCTCATATATATGTTGTATTTCATGTTTCATTGTAAAACAATATGTAATATATGTGTCACGTGTTTTGAGATTTAATGTTGTTATATTGGAAGAAATCCTTCCTTTTGAAGAACATATATTATATATTCTTGAACAAATATAGAAATTTTTCTAGAATAACGTAATTAATTAGTTTAATTTTTTTGTAGAAAACCCATATTCTTAGAGGAGAAACATGGAAATCGGAGAATATTATAATGGAAAAATATCCTAAATAGTTTAAAAAATGAGTAAAATTGGTACAATAAAATTTTCCAAAGAGGGGATGAATATAATATCTCGGTTAATGTTAATATTAAAATTTTCATATCCCATTAATATTTTTTAATTACATTACAAAGATATATATTTAGTATAATAATATTAGTTACTTTTCATTAGAAAAAGGAAATATTATTATTCTTAGATTATGTGTCTTCATATATTTCAATGTTTCATTTAATATATTAATTTCAAAATTTTAGAATTTTTAGAAAGAAAAAATTATTTAATTTTTCAAATCGAAATTCCATGATTATCTTATGGTTATTTTTTATGAATTTTCTTCAATTTTTTTTTCTTCAATGAATAGGTAAAATAAAAAAAAATATTAGAAAAAATATTTATTTACAACTAAATAAAACATAATATACAATTTTGGATAAATTTTAAAATTCAATGAGTTATTTTTAATTAAAATATCAAATAATTTAATTATAATTAATTTTACACTTGATTTTGGTATAAAACATTTTTTATAATTAATAAAAAACATTTTTGAGAAAATATGTTTTTCATATTATTCGGTGCGATTAATATTAAATTAAATGAGTCCAATTATAAAATTGAATCCTGAAAATGGATTCCATATTTTGAATCACAATTTAAATTTTTTTTATATATGTACCATAAAATTGTTTTTATTAAGAATTGTGACCATAGAAATGTTTTTTCGGGGTAATGGTAAAATGGGTTGATTGTGGTTAAAACTAAGGATATAGTGCATAAAATTAATTAAATGAAAATTAATTGATATCAACGTGTGACTCTATTTATATCATTGTGTGACTCTATTTTGAAAATTATAATCATTTTAAAATGGATAATGTAAAATGTGTTACTCTCTCTATTTTAAAATATATAATATTTTGTTATAGGGATATAAATATATATTTATTTAAAAATAGATATTTTAAATAATAATTATTCTTTATAATTTTAATTTATTTTAAATTTTTAGTGATAAATATTTAGATTATGCGCATAAATAATAGTGAATATGTGCTATTGAAAAGACTACAAAAAATAGTAAAATGATATTATAAAATCTATGAGTAATATTTTTCTATGGGTTTTGAACCAGCCCATATTTTTTGGATATTATTTAAATTTAATATAATTTCTAATGTATTGTATTAAAATTTTATATTTTTTACACTATTTTCAGTGTCAAGTATATTTAATAGTTCCAAAAAATGAAAATCTTGGGTTTTTATAGTAAAAATTATTTTATTAAATGATTTTAAATTTAAAAAAATTCATTATTAATCAAAATTAATATGATATGTTGGACCATATAAATATTGGTAAATTTATTAGTCACTTTTACTTTTATATTATCTTCCCAAACCCCAAAATATTAAATTACATTGATTTCTTGGTAATTAGGAAAATGGTTAATGGGGGTCAATAAAAAGAGATAAGTGAGAAGCCATCATATAAACGTTTTAAAATGCTATTATATGATAATATCAGACTAATATTAATCTTATATTTTAGATATATCCTTGTTGGTCCTTTTATTCATGAAAATTAATTTATATTAATTAAGTGGTTAATGAAATTTAAAGAATATCTCTCCCCACCCTTGTAAAAGGGTACATCTTTTCCTACACATATCACACACATTAAAAATATGGATCATCCAATACCATCCAAAATAACATTTTTAATATCCATACACATTTCTTTGAGGCCTTAGATTGATCAAATAAAATATTGGAAGAATTTTGATATGACAAAAAAGAGGTTTTCCGAAAAAAGAGGTACATTTATGTCCAATGTGATTTCGTTTTTTATAATTTAACCTTCATAAAATATTAATAAACCATGACTAAATAATAAATTCATTATATTTTTTATAGTTAGACTATACTATGATTATGTAATAACCTTTACCCATCTCTTATTCTCTAAACTGGGAAATATAACCATTATTTGTGTGTACGACAGACTACAACATCATGAACCGATGTAATTCAGTTTCCATCACCACATATCATGATTTATTATAATGATGGATTTATTTTTTATGTATTATATCCCTTAAATATTTATAATTATGAAAAATTATTATATAATCTATTCCATCACCTTTCCATATATTGATAAATGATATCATCTTTTGTATGTATTTGTGGACTACCACCTCTATGAAGTGGATTGATATGTTATTCATGAAACTAATCATGAATATTATATATATGTATATTTAAATAAATAATATTATACTTTTTGTGTTTTCATTATTTATTAATGATAAAATGATACTTTTTTCATCATGTTTTAAAAAAAATTAAAACGTCACTCATGTGTACGTACGACCTACCATCCGCATGATTATAAATAACTACTTAGTATTAAATATAATTCTTGGTTGGTTTTATAAGTATAATTAAATTATTTAAATGATAATTATTTCATGAATACAATTCTAGAGATTATATAATACTGTACAATTTTATATATTCATCTTTTGAAAGTCCATTTGAATATATAATCTTAATATCATCAACGAATCCAACCCAAACATAATTGATTATATAAATATATTTAATGTTATATTAGATAAAATAAATAGTCATGAAAATTAAATAGTTCCTATATAAATAAAATAGTGAAAATAATTTTTTTAATTAGAATTATAAGAAACATACAAGGTGAGTCAAAAAAGAAAATAAGGGACACATTACTCATAAAACCACATTTTAATGATTTTTGTGGTCTATATTATAATTATTTTTATTACATATCTATATTTATAAAAATTTGATGATGATATATTTATATGGATAAAAATTAATTATGTAAATCATTTTATGTCCTCTTTGACTTTATTCCATATCTATAAGCATTTTATATTTTGGTTTCTTTGGTATAGGTAAAATGGGTTAATTATGGTAAAATATATGGTGATTAGGATTAAAATTAATTCAAAGTGATTTATTTATTTTATTTTATGAGCCTATTTCATCAATAATGACCAATATTTTTTTGATATGAAAATTTGCAACAATCATTTCGATTGACCTTTAAAAAATTCCGGTAAAGGATGATGTAAAAAGTGTTACTCTCCTACATTTAATATCTATAATATTTTATTATAGGGATAAAAATTATAATATTAGGTTATAAATAGTGAGTATAAATAAATGATAATTGTTTTTATCAATGTAATTGTTTGAAAAAATTTATGACGAAATAATTATCATAATAATTTTCTAAAAAAGATGAGGCCTTGATCAGAAAAGAAAGGATCATTTATTGGAATCAAAATTAAAAACATAACTAAGTATAAAAGTGGTAATCTTATCAAAATAACTATGATGAAGTTGAAATAACTCGTCATGAAGATGGTCATGCGAGAAAAAATAAACACACTGAACCCTTGTTTAAAAGACCATCTGCCCCGAATTAGCATCTCTATAAGTATGAGTGGTGATTTTATTCATAGAAAGAAGAGAGTCTAAAAAGCTGACCCAATGATTATGGAGATTCCAAGATAAGTGAGAAGATCTCAATGTGATAACAGATAAAATAATAGTAGAATCACTCTCAAACAAAATTTTAATCCATCCATCTCTCATTTTCTACTCCATCACAACAATAATGACAAGTATCTCATCCACCATATTGGAGTAAAATATACAAGAACCATGGATAGATATTGGAATATTTCAACCATTATCCCTAAAGATAACTCCATACATAGAGGGACCGATATTACCATATGAATCTACATCACAATTGGATTTAATCCATTAGAAAATAAGTTACTTCCATAACAAATCTAATGTAGAATATGATTGAGTGAAAGCACTAATTACTCAAATTCATGTTAGAACAGTTATATTATGAATTGAGTTGAAAAAAATTGATTTTTTGGAGTGGAGGCCTCACGAATTGTGACAAGGACTCAAGATAAAGCACTGTGAGATGATAAAGACTCACCATTTTGATGAACATGGTATTAATCATACCATGTATAGATACATAGTTCTAATGAGGTGATCAGGAAGAGGTCAAGCAACTAACATGGCATGGAAAGGGACCCCCAACACTACATGAGTTCATGAATGAAGATCATATATGAATTAGAGACTTGAAACATATAGCCAATGGCTTTCAACATCGAATCATAAGAAACACGGTTGAGAAAAAGATGATCCACATCCTCCATGAGTTGGTGGAAAAGTGAACATATGGATAAAAGATATATTCTACAATATTGAAGACAAAACTATCTTGGAATTATATGATTAACAACTCCCCATGTCCATAAGGATCTGGATGGTCTGATATAATTACTATGAAACCAATCCATCCACTGACAATCCATGTTGTATTATAAAGAAACCCAGTAATAAAACTTGTAGGAAATAACATCATTTTTACTATGATTCCATGCCCATAAATATTCAATGTTATAGAATCTGTAATTGTTAACAATGTTAATAATTTGACTCATAAGGCCCTCCATATATCTGTATTTCTCCTTTATAGATATATTCAAATCCAATATTGAATCATCACCTATAATAAAATAATAAAAGGTGTTCAAGTGATGTTGGGTCTCCAAAATTCAAGAGATGAATTCTTGGAGACTAACCACAATGATTGAGAATCAATTAAGTCAAATATGGATTTAAATGAAGACCACATAGAGGTTTCAATATGTTTAAAAGAACTAGTCTTAAAACTATTCATAAATTTACACTAAAGGATAGCTAGCACCTCAGAATTGATTTTTCAGAATCTCCATATAAAATAATCCTTCAAAGAATCACTAAGGAGATGAATATTTTTTATCCCCAGTACCCTCCTATCATAAGGTTTGTAGAAATTATTCTAGGAAATAGTATCCAATTTCATTTCAAGAATTTATCTATTTCAGATTATATTTCTAAAAGAAAGATTGATATTCAGTATGAGATAAATAGTCCATTTATTCAACATAATAGAATAAATAGACATGGGGACAATAACAGATTTAACCAAACAGACTCTTCCAGTCTTGGAAAAAGTATTCCACTTCCATGTATCCAGATTCCTTTAATCCTTGATAACGATATATATAAAATAACATGCTTTATGCCTCCACCAAAACATGTGAACCCTCAAATATTTGAATGTTATTGTCCCCTCATGAAAAAAAATTCCCCGACATTGTTATTATTTTTGGGAGAAGAGATATTTGTTCCAACGTAAACAAATGATTGTTCCCAACATAAATATTGACCCAAGACTAAAGAATAATGGGAAATGGATGGCATGATATTTATAATATTTCTTTTATCATATAAGGTGGAAGGGATATGTCATCTACATTCAACATGTTATTTGGACTTACAAGACATATACTAGAACTAATAGACCTCATTTTTTCATTACCTTCCATGATGGATAGTAGACTAGGAAGCTAATCCTCTGCAATTTTGAAACTGATGGTAGAAAGAGGGTCACCTTTTCTGACCTATCTTGAACAGTCAAAAAACCCATCTAGAGACTCATTAATAAGGATGAAAATGTAAGGAGAGGTCAGAATGGTTATGATACAAGAAATAAAGGTACCATTAAACCCAAAAATATCATGAACCAAGAAAATGAATCTCCCATCCATTCTATAAAGGCCTTTCCTAAAATTATTAATGGGAGAAATATTACCACCCTTGGTGGATTTCCATAATAGATTCACACATTGAAAAGTGGTAATGAGACAACCCTAGATGGATCTTCTTTTAAGGAATCATATCAAATTGGGAAAATAATCCTTCTTCAAATCATATACAGAATTATAGCTAAAATTTTACAGATGATTTTAAAAATAGTGCTAACCAATGAAACTAGCTTGAAAATATATATTTCATTTCAATTTTACACTTTTGGAATCAATGATAGGAACTGAGAACTGAAGCCATGAGAAAGAACACCCCCTTGAAAAAAGGAATGAAAATACTTCAAACATCATTTTTAATTATGTCCCAATAATGATGAAAATGAGGTTACCAAATCCATCAGGGCCCAAAGAACATTCACATGTAAGGCTAAATACTACTTCATTTATTTCAAGATTCATGTGTATAGATGCGAGATTATTGTTGTACTCATTATTCATAAGTATGGTAATGATACCTTCAAATGGATCAATAGAAAGGGATGAAACCATGAAAACATCCTTAAAAAATGAAATCCCATTATTCGAAAGATCCCCCCAGTTTTCAATAATCTGATCCCCATTTTTTATCATGTATAAGGTCCTGGGGGCCTTCATAATTTTCTAGAGTGAATTAAAGAACATGGATTCCTATCAAATTCATTCAACCATTTAGACCTGAAAATATATATTTGTAAAGGATCCTTGAGATTCAAATTATTTTTTACCTTAGATACACTTTTTTATTCCCAATGAACACCATTAGATAAATAATTCAGCATTATTTTCTAACTCAAATTCTAGATAGATTCTTCCTGACATGAGATTATTGATCAGGAGAGTTGAATTGGTTTTTGCTCCATGTTTTTTGAGCCCTTTTAACAAGAATAAGCATGATGAAGTAAGAAAACGAATCCTTCTTGAAATTAATATAATTTCCAACATTTTCAACTATGGGTAAACATTACAGGTGCATAATCTATGGCTTGTTGAACATAATAGATAAGGTGGGCATAATAACTTTACCCACAAAGTCAACCAGTATGGGGGGATGATCCAAGTTGATTATAGATATAGTTGGGCGAAAAATAGATCCCCAATCATCAAGAGAATCCTCATGGAAAAAATCCCTATCAATTCAAATTTCCACAATCCTATTCAATTTTTTTGTACCAAGTGAATTTAGTTCCAACCAAGTTAATTTCAATCAACCTATTAATCTCAGTCCAAAAATGAACTCTCTGGAAGAAAAATCATTAAACATGGCCCCAATAATCTCATCTGGATTTATAATGGAATTAAAATCTTCGAGGACCCACCAGGTACCAGTAATAAATGAATTGAGATCATCCAAATCCAACCTTAAACATCTACGGTCTTGATAATTATTATGGAATGTATGAAAGAGAAAAAATAATGAGATATTAATACATGTATGAACATGTGACCTAATATTCACTACATGAAAACATAGAGATATCAAATATGGAAATTTGTGCCATAACCAACAACATTTTATCCTATTATAGAAAGTTGTTAGAGTAAACCAAATGAATTCTCAGATTTTCTATATTTTAAATACTTGGAGAGAAGACACTTTTACTTTCAAATATACCAAAAAAAGAGGCCTATGAAGGTGATTTATGGATTTATTTAATTTTATAGAATTTCTAGTTCAATGAGTATAATAATAATGTTAATTATATTGGAAACTATTAATGGAATATTTTTATGGTGATTTATAGTGTATCAAAAAGCTTATATAAAAAATACATATAATGTTTGTATGAGTGAATTGTATTTTTGTTGCATTTTTTTCTTTATGTATCTAATGTAAAATTTATTGAATTTTTAAAAAAATACATTACTAATATTTTATGATAGAAAATATATAAATGAATTATTTAAAAGGATAAAAAACAATTTTTTTTTAAAATTAAAAGAGACAACGTAAAATATATCAACACATATATTTTTATAATTATATTTTCATTTTATATTGACATTCATAACTCTAAAATTGTAAAAACATATTTATATCTCGACAATTGTCTAAATGGTTAATAGATGGTGAAAATAAATAGATAATGTTATATAATCATCAAAACTTTGCTAAATATTATCGTATGATATTATTTAAAATATAAATCAACAATTATTGTAAATATATAAATTTGTATACATTTATATATGAATATAAAATTATATTAAGTAAATACTTTAACAAATTCCATTGGGTCCCCTAACCTCAATTATAAAATTAAACCTCCTTTCTTCTCTGCGTCACTCATTTTTATCACTCTATATTAGGGAAAACCAACCCAAATACATTCAAAACATCCATAACCGCATCTCATAGACCATGGATATATCATTAATCCAATATATTAAGGCTTATATATAATCCTATAGTGTTTGTGTGAAGAATAGTTATAGTTCATAGTCAAACATTTTTTTCATCCAACTCTTTCAATTTTTTTCAAACATTAAAATATAATAACATAAATATATTAAATATTATTATATTTAATAATGTTAATGGAATAACATATATCCATCTTATATTCCATAAAATGTGAATCAAATCCATTATTTGTGTGTATAGAATACTATAACCATGCAAACTGATATAATTATTTTTCCATCTCCACTTATGACAACCAATTTTAATTATATATTTAATTTTTTTTGAAATTATATAAATGACATATTTATAATTATATAATGATAATATATAATATAATTTCAGATATTTCTGTCATTTAGAATATGATAATGTCTTCATTTCATAAGTTTGGATTAACACCACTACAAAGAGATGTGGTTCAATATTAATAACCACATCTCATGGATAACGTATAAAAATATATATTACAAATGAATATGTTATTTATGACATGATAATAATTATTTAAATATAAAATGATACATTATTTCTACCATAAAATTATTAAAATTGAAATGTTACACATGCATAAGTATGACTTACCATATCCTTGATTTTAACAGAATTCATTTTTCGTAGCCATATTTTATGGTTGGTTTTAAAATTAAAATCATATTATACAAATGAGAAATAATTATATTCTTTTATTCCTAATTTCATGAAATAATTTAAATTTTAATCGAATTTAACATACCAAATTCAATGTGGACATATATATTATATAAAAATAAAACATATAGTGTTAAAATAATTTCTTCTGTAATTATGTATAACATGGTCATATATAAAATAAGAGGAATAATAAATTAGTAAAACAATCTTATGAAAATAAATAATTACCATAAATTTATTATTTCATAATATATATATCATCCACGATGATTAAAACTCTGTGTAATGAAAGCATTACATTTAAAAGCTCGTTTAAAATGTTATCAATTTTATTTTACATATATTTATATTCCTTGTATATAGTCTTGATATTATTTTATGGATCTATTTATACGGACATACATTATTTATAAATAAATTTTACAGAAAATAATCATTTAATTCAAATTATTTTGAATTGAATTTTCATAAGTATATTATATGTATTTTGTTAAAAATGTAAAAAAATATTTTATTTTGTGATATAAATCATAAATAGTTTATCCTACCACTATAAAAACTATTTGATGTTTAGATTCCATTAAATGATATCTTGTTTTATCAAGTGAAAACCCTTATTTCCATTTTTATGTGGATTTTCAGAAAAATTAAAACTTAATGTGCATCTGAATATATTGAAATGTTTTTCTATTTGGTGTAAAGAATATTTTTATTGAATAATTTATGTGTTTTGATTATTCTAGGGTACGTTGGAATTGTTTATTATTATTTTTGGATATTTTACAAACCCTGTTTAGTTAGTTCTATTTCAAATGATCGACATGTGGTTCAATTATAATCCATGTACGGATGGTTACGTTATAATCCAAGGATGTGTAGTTTAAATATATACGAATAATGGATGACCACAATATATCTCCATAATGAATTGGGTATTTTTAATGGTGATTTAATGAGTGATATTAATATTATTTTCCCATATAAATACATAATTTATATAATATTTTTATTATTTTTAATAGAAATTTTATGATTTCACGATGTATGAAATTGATCATATATTTTAAAAAAACATATGATACTCTATAAGGATGAAATGTATATGATTTCTGAAAAATCAATCAAATAATATTCATGATTTTGATGAAACATTGATGATTTTTATTTTCCATTTATGATTTCTTATTAATGGTGTCATGAAAAGATTCTGTTACAAATTATTATTAATTGGTTAATAAAATTTTTATTTTGAGCTCAATGTTTATTTTAAAAAAGGAATATTTTTGTATTATTCATGTAATAACATTTTTCGTTCTTTATTATATTCATTTAATATTTTCTTTTCTAAGATATTTTCACTCATGCAATGTTTTGAAATATTTCCCACACATTATTTTGAATGACTATGTACATGGATTGGGTTAATAATATTATAATGAATATATTACAAGAAAAGACATCTTGATATATATTAAATGTTTTGTATTGTGGAAAAAAGGATTCTAAGTTTAAGTGTTAACTTTGTGATTTTTTATCTTTTCATGTAACAATGATAAAATAAAACAAACAATTATAACAAAAAATTGTATTTTTCAAGGTAATAGAATGAAATTTTATTTAAATAAACAAATTTTGAATTTTTAATGTTATGTACTTTTATTTGTTATCATAGAAATGTTTTTGATAATACTAGAGGATGTAGTAAGTTATGGAAATACCAAAAATAGATTTTATTTTATTGGTAATAGGATATATAATTTAAATATTAACATACTTCTTCATTTAAACTATGTTTAATTATGAGTATTTTCATTAGATGAATTAAGGAAACTAAATTAGGAATGATCTTGGAGGACGTTATCCTTACTAATAAGATAACTATATTGAATAGAATTGGAAATTTTTTTTTTACCATGATAGATAAATTAAAACTAGATGTAAAGGTTTGTGGATTAAAAAATATAGTAAAAATATATCTATCACAGAAGAACATGTTGATAGTGAATCATTTTGTGATACAAAACCCTCTAACATTTAGTAGATCTTTTGACCCAATGGTATTTGTGGGGTGGATTAATTTTCTAGGGAAATATTTTCATTTTAATGGGTTTATTGGATAATAATAAAGGAAAATCATATTATTTATTTTTATAAAGGTGAAGGCAATCAATGGCGTTCCATGGTTATAAATACGAGAGAAATAAAAGACCTGGAACCTATAGAATGGGATAAATTTTAATATCATTGATTTGAGAATCTTTTCCCAAAGGTAGTTCAAAAGAGGATATAAAAAAATTAATTGGATTAATTGAAAAGGTGGAATATTTCATGGCCATATAAGAAGAAAAATTCACCTAATTAGTTAGTTATGAATAAAGCATATCTAGAAACATGAAATTAAAATTAATAGTAATTACTCCGAATTGAAGCCAACATATCAAAGAGAACTAGCTTCCTATAAATTAAATATTTTTAAGAAACTAGTTTGATATGATTAGAAGGTTAAAATGGAGGATTCCCATGAACTTATTTTCTATGAAAAAAATGTAGGACACGGGGACTATAATTTAGGTATAGGAAATGAATCCACCAAATAAATATTACGGTAATCAAAATGAGTTTCTTTTTTGGTATGTGTGGTCAAAATTACCTTTGTAGATTTCTTACAAAAACTAGTTAGTTATTCGGATTTAGTATGTTACGACATAAGAATATTATTTAAAAGTAAAATCATTTAGGAAGTTGTATGGGAAATTTTGATAACTAGGTATTAAAATTTATTAAATGTAATGAAATGGGTCATTAAATGGGTGTATGTTCGATGAAGAGAACAAATGATTTGAAGATACAATATTATAAGATGAATGGGGTGGTGAAATAATTTTTTATTAATTTTTTAGATTTTAAGCCATTAAATGATGTCAAGATATGTATATTATATGTTTATTAATATTATAATAATATCTAGTTTGATTTATGGTTGACCTATTCAATCATTTCTAGAAGCCTTTCTTATTAAATGATAAATTCACCCCTAGAGATGAGGTCATTAAATTTTATTAAAGCTCATAGGTTTATTATTAAGAAAATATTAATTTATAAATATCATCTTGTAACCTTATATGGAAGTTTTTTATCTTGAATAATTGTATCAATTATCATTTTATAATTTAACGTTACTCTAGGACCAGACTAGATTTCATTTATCATGGTATGATTGATTTTTGAAACAATGATAATTTTTAATAAAATGATTAATATTTTAATTAGAAGAATGAATTATTAAATTGGATAATATATTAATAAACTAAGAAAATATTATGATAATTTAATATAAGTTTACATGAATATATTTATATAAATAAAGAGACTGTTTATATTACTAATATTCTAGTAGTAAAAGAATACATGGATTTTTTGATAGACAAGTTTCCATTATTATACCTAATATATATTTTTAATTGACTATTAACATAGTGGTTTAATCTATAGTAATTTCAACACCCACTTATCAAATGGATCAAGTAAAATTTGTAGAATTTATGAAGAAGTTACTTGAGTTTTATTATAATTTTGTCAATTATTATATATCTTCACCATGGGGTTATGAATTTTTAATTAACAATATATGTGGAATCATGGGAATCTTCTTTAATTATAGAGAATTTAATTACAAAACTATTACGAATAAATATTTATTTCCTCAAAAAGAAGTATGTTGCATCAGATCATAGAGGATTAGTAATTTCAAATGGTTGGTCTATGGTCTTCATACCATCAATTGATAGTCAAGAACCATGAAGTTATGAAAAATGTATTCTATACAGTTATGATAATTTAGAGTATTTGGTTAATACCATGGGTCTGATAATTTATCTATTTATATTTATGGATCATATGAATAGATTTTCCCATGAATATTTTGATATTTTTTAGGTTGTATTTATTGATGATATTTTTGTTCATCATAAAGGTTATACAGATAGTAGATAATTTCTAAATATTGTTCAAAACACCTTGAAATTAGAGATGTTATAAGTGATATTTAGGAATTGTGTATAATTGAAATATAATATTTTATTAGCTATACATATCATAAATAGATAAGAAATAACTATTTATTATACAAAAACTAATATGGTTGGTGAATAATAAATACTTAATAATGTTATTAAGATTCATAGTTTTCTTTTGTTAGTAAGATATTAATAATGGTATTTAACTTTTTTTGATGTTATCTACCCTAATAACATGGGTGAAATGAAAAAGATTTATGGTATTCTATAAATGTCAATGTGATGAATGTTTCTATAAGTTATAATGTTATTTAGTAATTTCTCTAGTTTTGGACCATCCATTCAGAAATGTTGACTTCGATTTTAGAATAATCCTTAATTGATAGGTAAGGGATTAGTTTTAATAAATAATTATTGGTTAATTACTTATTCTTACATCATGAGAAAATCATCATACACATGACTTTAGACAATAAGCAGTAGTGTTTTCTTTATAAAATTGGAGACATAAATTTTATGCAGTAAAGTGTTTTATTATTACTTATGTTGATACAATGAAGTATAAATTCACTCAAAAGTTTTGAACAATATATATAGTTTATAGCTAATATGGGTAAGAAATTATGAATGCACAATTAATTACAATCCAAGTGAATTAAATAGTGTATCTAATTATATTATTTGGAATGATAATGCATCATTTAAAATTATAATTCAAGCACATGATCTATTGGTGGATTCATTAAAAATGTGATAATATATAATATTCATGTATGAAGACCATATGTTTTGTTGTATGTGTTTATATAGTATAATTTTTCATATAGTGTTATGTAATCTCATAATTTAGATAGTGTTTAATACGAAATGGTATAATTTATTCGAAATGTATATTACATGAATTTAACTGTGAAAAAAATGTTTTATTTATATGTAAAAATATTATGTTTTTCATATGAACCCTAGTTGAAGAAATAATTATATATTGAAGTTCATAACTCTCTATTTTTAATTTATCCTATAAGAATAATAATGAAAAATGAATTTCAGGAAGATTTTTGGAATGTAGGACTGAATAAAGATAAGGATGATTTTACTATGAAATGTTTTATTATCAATATGATAAATATGTATAACAATTATTCAAGGGTATTCTTCATTAATTTATATTTTTATGTTGTAAATTTGAGAATATATATATGAATTTAATGCTAGGATTACTAAAAACATGTTTTGGTAATAATTCAATTGGGGTAATTATTTATGGATTGACTAAATCTTCTCATTTTCTCCCCACTTGAGTTAATATATCATAGGATAAAAATTAATAATTTTATTTTAAATAAATATTTGGATTACATGATATCCCCCAAATCTATTGTATTTTATCATTATCAAATATTAACCTCAATTTTTTGGACATGAATTTTTAAGACATTGGGTACTAAATTTAATTTGACTATATCATTAAATCCTCAATTAGATGAAAATTTAGAGATAATGGTTTAGAAACTGGAGGTTATTCATAGAGACTATTTCATGTATTAATAGTGAATTTGGTAACACAATCTAAATGTGGTTGAATTTTCTTATAGTAACATTTTCAATTCCACCATATAAGAGACACCTCTTATGAAATTATATGGAAGGTAGTTTTACACAATAACTTATTTGAATAATTTTCAATAGAGAAGTTTATAGAGAGTATTATTTTTTACATTAAATAGTTGAAAAGTAAATAATGATTCTGTTTAACATGATAAATTTTTAGATAATGAATACATGTTATGATTATAACTAAAGGAAATAAATTTATTTTGAGTGAACCAAACATATTTGTTTGAAATTGTTTCTATAGAAAATTGTAATGTGGTTTGTTAAAAAGGGAATGATTAGTCTATGTTTCATTGGACTATATAAAATCCTAGATAATATTTCAATATGGACTCATCTAGTGGAATTTCATTTTATTTTATCTCACATATATGATGTATTCCATATTTCATTGTAAAGTAATATGTTACAGGCATGTCTCATGTTTTAAGCTTTAATAATTTTATATTAGAAGACATAATTCCTTTTGAAAAACATAAATTATATATTCGTGAACACAAATATAATGTTTTCTAGAACAACTTAATTATTCAATTTTATTTGTTGTAGAAAACCCATATTCTTAGAGTATAAACATGGAAATAAGAAAATATTATAACTAAAAAATATCCCAAATTGATTAAATAATGAGTAAAATTCTTACAATAGAATTTACCAAAGAGGGGATGAATATAACTGCTCAGGTAATTTTAATATAAAACAATTTCATATCATATTAATATTTTTTAATTACATTACATAGATATTTATTCAATATAATAATATTAGTTACTTTTCATGTCAAATATGAAATATTATTATTCCCAGAAAATGACTTTACATGTATTATGAGGTTTCTTTTAATATCCTGATTTCAAAATATTATAATTTTTCGATTGAAAAAATTATTTAATTTTTTAAATCATCATTCCATTATTACCTTAAGTTTATTTTTTATGAATTTTGTTAAATGTTTTTTTCATCAATGAATAGTGAAAATAAAATTTTTAATAGAAAATATATTTATTTTCAATTAAATAAAACATATTGTTTAATGTTGGATAAATTTGTAAATTCAATGAGATGTTTTTAACAAAAAATAAAAATTATTTCATTATAATTAATTTTACACTTGATTTTGATATAAAATAATTTTTATAAATAAAAAAAATTTGAAAAAATATATTTTGAAACATATTTTATGAGATTAATATTAAATTAAATGTATCCAATTATAAAATTGGATCATAAAAAATGGATACCATATTTTGAATCAAAATTTCTATATTTCATTTATATGTCCCTTATAATTTTATTCATTAGGAATTGTGACCATATAAATTTTTTTATCACGACAATGGTAAAATGGGTAGATTATGGATAAAACTAAGGTCATGATGCTTAAAAATAATTAAATGAAAATTAATTTTTATCATTATGTGACTCTTTTTATTTAATAATGATTATAAGTAATCATTTATGAACATTTTTCAATTTTTATGTGATTTTTTAAGTTATAATCTTTAAATAATGGATAATGTAAAATGTGTTACTCTCTTTATTTTATAATATATAATATTTTATTATAGGGATATAAAAAATATATATTTATTTATAAATATAGATTTAAAATAATATATTTTTTTATCATGGTAATTTATTTTATATTTTTAGTTATTAAATAATTAGAATTTTTGGATAAATAATGGTGACTAAGTGTTTGGGAAAGGAGTACAAAAAATAGTTAAATGATATCATGAAATATAAGTGTAATAATTTTCTTATGGATTTTGTACCATCCCATTTTTATTTGATTTTATTTACATATTATGGATTTTTTTGTATTATATTTATATTTTATATTTTTTACATTATTTTCAATGTCATGTTTATTTAATTGTTCTAATAAATTAAAATATTGAGTTTTTATAATAAAAATTATTTTATTAAATGATTTAAAATTAAAAAAAAATTGGTATTAATCAAAATTAATATGATATGGTTGAACATATAAATCATGGTAAATTTTTTAGTCACGTTTTCTTTTATATTATCTTCCCAACCCATAAAATATTAAAGCACACTGATTTCTTGGTAATTTTGAAAAGGGATAATAGGGGTCAATAAAAAGAGATAAGGGATAAACCATCACCTAATCATTCAAAAATGTTATTATATGATAATATCAGACTGATATTAATCTTATATTATATATATATATATATCATTTTTATCCAATTTTTCATGAAAATTAATTTATATTAATTATGTGCTTAATGAGCTTAAATGAATGTCCCTCCCCACACTTGTAAAATGGTACCTCTTATCTTACCCTTCTAACACACATTAATAGTCTATATTATCCAATAATAACCAGTATACCTTTTTTAATACCCCTACCCCCTTCCTTAAGGCCTTTGTTTGATCATAAAAAACCATAGAATGGTTTCGATATTAGCAAAAAGAGGTTACCAAAAAAAAAGTATATTTATGTCAAATGTGTTTTCATTTTTCTTATACTTTTACCTTCATAAAATATTAATAAACTATGAATAAATAAACAATTCATTATATTTATTATAATGATATTATACTATGCTTACGTAATAACCTATACCCATCTCTTATTCCATAAACTAGTAAATGAAACTATTATTTGTTTGTATGGAAGACTACAACCTCCTGAACCGATGAAATTCAGTTTCAATCACCACCAGTCATGATTTATTATAATGATGGATTTAATTTTTATATATTATATCATTTAAATATTTATAATTTTGAAAAATTATTAGATAATCTATTCCATCAACTTTCCATATATTGATAAATGTTATCATCCTTTGTATGTATTTTTGGACTACAACCTCTATGAAGTGAATTGAAATGTTTTTCATGAAGAAAATCTCGGATATTATATATAGGTATATTTAATTAGATAATATTATACTTTTTCTGTCTTCATTATTTCTTAATGATAAAATGATACTTATTTCATCATGTTTTTTTGATAAATTAAAATGTTTCTCATGCGTACGTATGACCTACCATCCCCATTATTTTAACATAACTAATTATTCGTTAATATAATTCATGGTTGGTTTAATAGGTATAATTAAATTAATTAAATGATAATTATTTTTTGAATAATATTTTAGAAAATATATAATACTGACCTATTTTACTGTATTCAGCTTATTAGAGTGTATTTGAAGATATCATATTAATATTATCAATGAATACAACCCAAACATAATTGATTATATAAATATGTTTAATGTTATAGTAGATAAAATAAATAGAAAAAAAATTAAATAGTCACTATTTAAATAAAATATTGAAAATATGTATTTTTTTATTAGAATGATATGGAACATACAAAGTGAGTCAAACCATAATGAAAGGGACACATTACTCTTAGAACCACATTTTAATGATTTTTGTGGTTTATATTATAAATATTTTTTTCCATCTCTTTAGTCATAAATATTAGATGTTGATATATTTATATTGATAAAAATAATTATGTAATAATTTTATGTCCCCATTGACATTATTTCAATGGTTAGGAAAATGAATTTGGTTATGTATATTATACAGAATTTTTTGAGAAAAAGGAAAAATGAATGGATTATTTAATAATATATAGTGTCCATAGTATTTCCCCACAATATAACCATTATTTTTTTCTTTATATTTCATTAATTGTTTTTTATGTTTTCATAAAGGTAAAACAAACTTTACCTATGTTCTATGTATATGGATTTATTTCAATTGAATTGATATTTCAATATGTAGAAGTGTATTTCTTATGGGTGTAAATACTATTTCTATACATGAATTTATGTGTTATAATTATGTTACTATAACAAATTTAAATTTTTTGGTGAATTAATTATTTCAAATAAGTAAATTTACAAGATTTATTTTATTATACAAAACACTGATTTTATGTTGTGTTACACAAGGCATTGTGTACTGACAAACCACAACAAATTACTAATATTATTATTTAAAAAAATCATTACAACATAATCATTACAATTAATTATATGAATAGTAATAAATAGTTTTAAAATATTATGTATACTGATTTTATATGTTGAAAATATATTAATAAAAGTTATTTAATTTGGGATAATTAGTTTATATCTTCAAAAAATAATATTTTCTAAAAAAATTTTATTAATTTTTTTTGTGAAAAAAATATTAAATTTTTATAATTTTGTAAAAATAATGTGGTAAAATATAATTCAATTCAGTATCAACACTTCAAATGTAGTTAATGGTTAATTGTTTTTATTTTTTGGAAAATATTTATTTTTTATAGAATAGTTAAAAATACAATTTTTAACATCATTTTCATTTAATTACAGGTTTATTTTTTGTGTTTATATTGGTTTAAAAGTAAAATTAATTCAATTATATATATTTTATTATATTTTAGTCCATTTTAAATATTTTCATGTTTAATTTTTATATATAATGTTTATTAACTTTCAATCATTTTCTCTTTGCAAACTACTTTGTCATCATGTTTGTGGATTTAATTTTAAATTGAAATTTTAATCCTATATAAATGTAAATTGAAAAAATGTATTCTATATATTGAATCAATATTATTTATATTATCTATCATTTTTAAATAATATTTTTACCTTAACGAATATAAAAAATAAAAATTTGTTGTTCTCCGGTTATGGTTAAGCTTTACTTATTGAGGGTTAAATTAAAAAGATAAATGATTAAAGCACCTAAAAAAATATAAAAAACCATTTTTTTGAAAAATTATAATTGATTCTTATATGATCTTAAATATAAAATTTTAGATCCATTCGTAATGAGAAAATTCAGGGTACATGTTTCCCTTCAAAAAAATTACATGTGTGCTACCCACCTAACTTATAAAAGGACATCCCTTCTCATATCATCCTCACACGTAAAAAATCATTTAGATAGACCAGAATCTAATATGATCTCTTAATTATATCAATTATCCAATCCTATAATCCTTATTTGTTTCAAAAATCCAACCAAAGAAAACATTTGGTGGAAACTAAAAAATGTGTCCAAAGAAGTGGTAAAATCCCTAACTAAGAATTCAATTTTATTTCATCCTCCACACACAAAAATTATTATTAATGAATGATTTTGTTATAACATAATTATATTAAATATACAGAGAATTGTTTATGTTAGGTTAATTACCTACAACAATCTCCTCTTCCAACAAATGGGATAGAAAATCACCATTCGCATGTATAATAGACCAACGTCTTGCAAACAGATATTATTTCACTTCTATCATCACATATGATAGCTAGATATAATGATATATTAAAATTTTATATAATAAATTTAATATACTATTATACTATTTATTTTTTATATTAAATATGCCATCATATTTTCCATTCTATGGGAATATGATAATGTCTACCAAGTGATGACGAACTACCACCTGGCGAATCAATGTGATTCAGTAAATATTTACATTGATGGTAATATGGATGAGTTTATTGATAATATGTGTTATATATTAAAAATATTATTATGTAATGGTAATATATTATTTACCTGTATTTCTTTCAATATATCGAGGAAATAAATGCAATGTTGGTGTCTATATATAGCCTGAAATCTCCACGAATGGTGTGTTTCATTTTCAATGTATAGTTCATATGGATTTATATAAAAACACTAATAATTAATATATATTATATTTTTATCATTATTAAAATTTATTATTATTTTACCATGATCTATGTTAGATTTCAAAAAATAACAAATGAAAACATACACATAAAAACCAGTTATTACATGAAACATGACATTATCATTGAATTTTTCAAAAATACATAATATAAGGTCCTAGGGTAATAATATAGGGTTATATATATTTATTTTGGGTTATATAATGGATTTATAATAATAATATATTTACTATATATTATATTTAATGTGTATGGGGAAATTCGAGAATTACGGTATGTGATTTCCATCTCACTTTTTACCTCTGTGAGTCTCATTCCACATTCACAAAATATATTTTATATTGTATATATATTGACTAGAAAGGTATTTTTTATGATTATCCACCTAAATTATTTCTTATACATATCAATTAGTTTATCTCCCTTTTACTGTTCTTAAAATTCAATGTTCTTGAAGTGGTAATGATTTTATATTTCAACCTCATCATGTATTGGGGTTATTTCTAATTAGGATTCCATTAAAGAAATACAATATCTATATATCATGAAAATAATAAATATTATTAAACTTTATTTTTTTCAATATAATAAATTTTTTACATTTATTTTCAACTCTTTATTTACTAATGAGTTTTACATAATCTTTTTCATAAAAACTATATTTTATTCTCTCTTTGGTAAAAAACATATTTTCTATCAAAAACTATATTTTATAAATGTGTTATACAAAATGTGTTTAAAATTTTAGAAAAATATTATTGAATACATTTTACCCATGTATATAGTTTTTAAAAAAATTAATTTAAACTTCATGTCTTATTCCAAACAAGAACAATTTGGATTTTTTATAAAATGTTAAATGATTCTTGGTGTTAATATATATGACATGTGTAGAATAATCCCCCATCATGCCATCATAGTGATTATAATATTTTTTATAATATTTAATGTTAATTTTCAATAAAATTGGTTTGAAAAATATTTTATTAATTTTATTTTTTAAAATGTTAATTTCAAATAAAAGTTATTTTATTGATGAATCATTCTACGATAATTATATTCCAAAATAGAATTCCATATAAAATGATATGCATTGGTGTAAGATATTTATAAAAGGGGATATGATCCTAGGATACCTTTCTTATTATATCTTTTAATGTATTTTTAGGATGAAATGTTTTTTAGGGAACTAATTTCTTTACAATTAGATATATAATGAAAAATATCATCTAAAACCCACTTATTTTTTCCAGAGAAATGATATGATGAAATGATGAAATGATTATGAATCATATATCTTTTCCATATGATGTGATAAATGATATGTTTTTGAATCCAAATAAAGTTCATCGGTATTATATGATTTATTGTTTATGATCTTGTGTGGAATATACTTATAATTTTCATTATGTGATGGGTGGTTCATATAACTCTATCCAATGCATTGGGTTAATATTTATAACTCATGAGATAGATAGTAATAGAATTAGGTGTTAATACAGCTCACTAAGGTAATTTGTATACTTTGAGGATCATTGGATTGTACTTTGACAACTGTTATGTTTTAGAGAGTTTACCCATTTTTCTATTTTAACATGGGAAGATATCCCTATATTTTATGGAAATGTTTTTTTATTATTATATGCATACAACAATTCTATATTTTAGGTCAATATTCTGATCTTATGGATCATGTTCTATTATTATCTTTTGATTTATTTCTTATTAACTCTGAATATTTATTACATGACTCCATAGTTTGATCTGTGATGTGTCGGGTCTGGTTTGTAAATTATATTCCCACGTTAGCATACCCTTATTCTCATGTTATGCTAATATATCACCATTGTTTACCCTTACTGAGCATCTAATAGAATACTTTCTAATATTTTCAATTTCCATGTTACTAAGTGAAGTATTATGTATGATATTTATAATAATGGTGATATTTATGAATACTGTAGTGGGAGATTATATAGATAAAAATTAAACGTATTCTTTATGATTTAATAGTTACAAAGGCATTATAACATTGAAATGCTCAGGAGTGTGTTTATGTAATGTAATGAATGTTCATCAAACAATGATGTAATATATATGAATGTAAACCAATGTTTACATATTTGTTATAAATTTAAGTGGATTTTATTCTTTTTATACTAGTATGAGATATATTTATTGAGGAAATTATAGATATGTCAAAGGTTAATTTTAAGGATGAATCAAAGTAATTGAAAATATTTTGTAATTTTGGGAAAACATACAGAAAGTGGTTTCCAAGAAATTATATCAATGTCTTGATGCCACAAGTGCATTTGGATATTTAATAGATATACCTATGGTTAATAACTTAAAATGGTAGTATTGAGAAGGACTTAATCATCCACTGGTTACCAAAAATCGGCCGAGTGGCACACATGGGTTGACACACACAAAGGATGTTCTTTATAACATCACAATTGTCGTAAACCATCAACAAGGATTTAAATATATTTTGACTACTAATGAACATCATTAAACTAATGTTTTCATTTATTAATAGAACATATCATGACATTGAAATCCTATAACATAATTTTAATGATAATACAGATCCACCACTATGATTATTGTTTCTAACCCAATGCGTTTTTGATTTAGTCAATGGATTGTAGATGAATGAACCGTATTAATTCTTAGTGTGATATAAAATGTAATGTATTTCCTCCAAAAAATAAATAATTATATGGGTGAATGAATTGAAAATATGATTTTTATACCCACACAATATCTTCATGATATGAATCATGTTGAACATCCAAAGGAACAAAGAAGGGAACATCATTATTTTGGGTACTTAATGATGAAATATAAACCTTATTTTAGTTGTTCTTAGGATCCACTATTACAGGGAAAAGTATCAGAACCATTCAAATGCTATTTTTCTCTAGTTTTTAGAACGTGGTGAGTCAATTATATTTCCTACCATTTGGAAGATGATATAGATCAATTGTGAAATCATTTCAAGTATTTGAGGAAATTAGAAAAAAAATGACTCAAATAATTAGTAAAAGGTCAAGAATATGCATTTCAATGATTAAATTCATGTTATTCCATATAAGATATATATAATGATTCCCATGTGCTAAATTATTATATTGACGAATCATTTATAACTTTGTGAATCAATTTACAAGACATATGAGGTTTGATTAGGGTATTTTCATCCATCCTAAAGGTAAGGTTTATTAAATATTCAGTTTATAAAATTTAAATATGTAAATGGTGTTATTCATAAAAGTCTTTATTAGATATGAGTAAATTTTTTATGTGTTATAAATTATTATATGGAGGCTGGAGTTATGTATCAATCAAATTATTTTGATATGAAGAGAAAAATGGAATTAAATGGAAAATCCCATAACCTTTTAAAAAATAATATGATATAGCCTTTTTAAAAATATAATTGAAAAAAAGGGATGAAATAATAGATATTAAAATATTAAATTTATTATTTGTGGGAAAGAATGTCATTGGGCAGTCAAATGATGATTCTATTTGATGATATTACATGATTATGAAAATATATAAGAATACCCATAGAATGCACCACCCACATGCAAGTGTTTCAAATGAATGTAGTATAGAAATTATGATATCTGGGACCCAATATTGATGTGTAATGATGTTGATCTATTTGAACAACAAATATTTCTAATATAAAATAGGGAAATATCTTGTGATCAATTTCTCTGATGAAGGGTATGGTAACTACATGGTGAAAGGTACACTAACCATCCACTCTAAATATATTAATTTTTTATTGTACTCAAGATCTACCTATTCATTTATATCTAAATATATTTATATGGTTATATAAATTTCATTTAAATGATTAGATATATAATTTTCAATGAAAAACACTAATGGTATGATGAATTTATCAGATGTCTATGATTCTTATCGGTTTGATGTCTGTGATAATGCACCTCCTATTATTCTTTTCATTCTTCATTTCATTGAATTTTACATTAAAATTATAATGGATTATATTTCACTACATAAATCCCACATCAATTATTGTGGAAGGTTTTTTATTCCTATTCATGATGGGAATTTATCTCATATAGATGGGGGTAAATTTACCCTCGATTATATTACTATATTTCATGAGTGTTTTTATGTATTTAAAAATTATTTTGATATCCATTCATGAAGAACATAATGTTAGGTTATAAATATAAATAACATATGGTGCCACACTTATTTCAAGGACTCCCTGTATAATAACCATGATTCAGTTAAAAAAATTTAAAAAAACTCTAAAATAACCATGGAAAGGGATTTATAAATTCAATTATGTAAACATGGTATTTACATGTTATATTTTATGAAAATGATAAAGTATTGTGATTATGAATTTATTATCTGGAGATCAATAAGATCACAATAAAGAACATATATCCTCTACCCCGTTGTGTTTCCATATGATTTCATCTACGTGGAAATAAATACTTTTCTAATAGTGACCATCATTCTATATAACATCCATTAAGGGTAAACAAGGATGATATAACAATGATATAATTCCTCAAAAACTATAAACACTTTGAATATATAATTATGCATTAAATACCACTATTTCCCAAACTATATTCACGGATTTCATGAATAGATTCTTTATTGATTATATAGATCAATAAAAATTAGTCGTTATATAATATATTATTATTTCATCAAAGAGAAATGATGATCATACTGATCACATAAGAATTAAATTAATAACCCTCATTAAGGAGAAACTATATGAAAATTTTCAAATTGTGATTTCTTTTGGCAACAAGGTTTGATTTTTTTATCAAATAATTTAATGAGATGGTATATATTTAGTTCAATCTAAGATAAAGGTAACTTATTGTTTGTGAAGACCATACATGGTGAATATGATTCATAGTTTTCTTAGTTTAGAAAGATATGAACGTTTTTGTACAGATATATTTTCAAAAATAGCTATACCATTTAGTATGTTAACTCAGAAGGGGGATATTTGTCTCTAGAAAACTTTGTGTGGGGAAAACACAAATAAATTAAAAGTAAGGTTACTCAGTAAACATATTCATACATAATACTATAGTGAATAATGGTTTTCAATATATAGTAATGAATCCATAATGGTTTTGAGTTATGTTCTTTTGAATAATGATATGTTTATAGCTTATCCATTGTGATAATTGAGGGTTTATGAGAATAATTACCCAACTCACGATTTGGAGTTATGTGAGGTATTTTTTTCATTTATGATGTTGATGATATATTTCCATAGAGAAAACTATGATATATATATACCTTTCAAAAAATGTTAATGTATATATTCACAGTGAAGGTGTTTAATAACTACTATAAAATATGGATAAAGATTATTACATACTATGAAATTACAACACATTAACACCCTGATAAATAGAATATGGTGACTGATGCCTTATGTAAAAACAATCATTCTATCTTATCAATGATGAGGAAGAAAAAATATCAAAAAATTCATGATTTTAATTTTATTTATCATTAAATACAAGAGAAGGGGATAAATCTTATATTTCTTAATTGATTTTTCTAACATATTTTAATGTAATAATTTATTATGCATAGAATAAAGATTTACAACTATAATTAAATCATATAAATATAGATGAGTTCAACTGTGATGATTATGTAATGGAAAGATTCAAGAACTATATATCTGTTATGTTCATACATGTATTGAATAAGGAGTAAGAGGAGGCTCACAGGTCTTCATTATCTAATTTACTATAATGTAAAAATATTTATAACTATTTTAGTGTGTAATTTTTGAGTGATTGAATGAAGGGGTATATATATTAGCTTGTATATCATAGCTTCCTATGTCAGCATGTTATAAATGAGAGAAAAAATCTCAAGGGGATGCTACATTAATTAATAATACCAAAATAAAAATGGGAAAAATAATTATTGATTTTTCCTTGAACATGAAAAAATTACTAAAGGGAATAATGTTATAGGGTTGTAGTCGATCACCTCACAACATCAACACAAATCTTTACTATAATATGATATTTATGTCCTGATCAAAATTCCAAAATATAAACTAATGAATCAAAAATGGTTCATGTATTAGCACATTATATTTGGTTGAATTTGGATATGATATTTTCCTAAATGTACTGTAATTGTATTCAACATGATCTAGTTGTGGGGTTATATTTCTAAACTACCAGCCCAATATATCAATATTATGAGTGAAAATTTAAAATCCTAAAACAGATTTTGATAAATGGTTCTACAGATTTCAAATGTGTTTTTTATCAACACCTAACTCAAGATGAGTTTTCATACAATAATAGCATTAATGTGATCATATAGATGTATCCTTAAGAAATCTTCTATAGAAATGACTGTAAATCTCTAACATGATGGAATAATGTTTTAGAAAGAAATATATTGTGACCTAAGAGTGTTGAATAAATGGAAGATATGGTTAGTTCCATTCAATAACCAATCATAGGTAATATGAGTCAGTATAATGTATTTCTACCAATAACAAACATGATCTACAATTTGAAGTCATTGAAAATGATTTAAAATTAATTTATCTATGGAAAAAGTTAATTGTGTTTGGAAAAAATGGAATACTAAGGACATATTATATTGGCCACTTTGATATTCCTAATCATATCAGGATGATAGGTTATCGTTTTGTGCTTCCCCAAAACATATCTCAATTCTCTGATGGGTTTTATGTATCTCTCTTAAGGAAGTACATACCTGATTCATCACATGTACAAAGCTAAGATATTTTATCACTAGAGTTGCATCTTTCTTATGAGGAATATATAGTGGAGATTTTTATCATAGAGTGAATGTGTTTTGAATCAAGTCTACTCCCATAATCAGTGTTTTATGGTGATCCCAATAGTTTTATGAAGATATGCAGGAACATATTAAAATTATACTGAATAATTTCTTTACTTTTTGTTTCCATGTGAAGATTACAATGGAAAAAATATTTTTCAATTGAGGAAGAATAAACACCTAAATTTATAATATATAATTATTTTTTCAAAAAAATTTAATTTTCTTGATATCTTGATTTTCAAAAAAATGTATGCGTAACTTGTCTTACATGTCACACTAAGATTTAACAATCCAGGATATATTATTAATATTGTTATTTAAATGTGATCATTACATCTTTCTCATTAAACATAGTGGTATATATATTAATAAATATATTATAAATATTAAGAATAATATTTTCATTTAAATATAACATATTTTTAACAAATTCGTAATTTTAGTGTAGTCATTATATGTTTTAAAAAACAATTTTTTCAAGAAAAAAATGTATAAATATATATTTTGTGAAAATACCTGTATATATTGAAAGATTATTTTCATTTAAATAATTTATAAGTTTAATTTTTTAAAATGACATTAAAATTTAATTTAAATCAATTATATATAAATGATTACTATTTAGGTCATTTAAAACATTTTTACTTGAACATTTATACAAAAAAATTTCAAACTATTGAACATTTTTACATTAGAAACCCACTATCTTGTCATGTATGTGGGTTTCATTTTAAATTAAATTCTCTCAAATATTTTAATGTAATTTTAAATTTAGATTTCATATTTAGAATCTTAATACTTTATATTATCTTATAATTTCATCTTAATTTCTTGTCATTATTAATAGTAAAAATAGTAAAATGTTTGTAATATAGATTAGGTGAAAATGGGTTTATCTAGGGTTAATTGTAAAATATAATGGTTAAAAATAACCCAAAACATGTAGTAAAACCATTTCATATCCCTATTTAATCATTAACTATTATTGTTTTGTTATATTACAATTTCGTATCCTCTTTTAATGTAAAAAACGATGGAAAATCACTTTAATTTTAAAAATTAGACGTGTGCCACTCACCTCACTTATGAAATGTCACACATTATATTATACTATTAAGGAATAAAATATCATTTTTTCTTCATATAACTTCTTAAATAATTTCATCACATCCAATCTATGATACTAAAATTCATTTTTTATTCATAATTCCATCATATGAAGTTTTTTGTTGTAATCCCACAAAAGTTGTTTGAAAATGTAATAACATCCCTAACTAGGTGTTTAATTTTATATCTTCATATAATTCCTTAAATTATTGTTAAAATAAATGGATATAATAATATAATATTATTATATATAGATATATTTTTTTATGTACTCTTAATGGCTTTCAAACCTTTTATTTTCCATCAAATGAGATACTAAATCATCATTCGTCTGTTTGACGAACGACCGCATGACATGCTGATATTATTCATTTTCCAACACCACATATCACAGATAGATATAATTATATATTGAATGTCTATAGAATATATTTTTTACATTTATTATAATCCATTACTTGTTTTGACAAATTTACTTCAATACATTCCATTCTATGGGAATACGATATCATTGCTGATGTGTACGATAGACTAACTTATTACAAAGTGATGTGATTCATTGGCAAGTTACATGGAAGTTAATAAATAATTAACTAAAGAAATATTTGATATATAATAAATATTAATTATACTATAATGTTAATATATCATTTTCCATTCATTCATTCATTCATTCAAGATAATGGAAACAACATTCATGCATATATACAAATGACCTTCTCTATGAATAGTGTGTTTTATATCCTATCCCCATATCTTATGGATTAATGTAAAACAACATGTAGTAAATTTATATTATATTTATATAATTATTAATATTCTAATGATTATGTATCCATAATCAATGTAACATTAAAAAAATAACAAATCAAAACCTATAGAGAACAAAAAACCAGTTATTGCCTGTAACATGACTTCAACATGGAATTGTATATAAAAATGGAATAAAAGGTCATAGTAAAATAATATATGGTAGAATATATATATATATATATTTATATATATATTTTTATTTAATAGATTTATAATAAACTGATATTTAATATAGACGATTCTTGAATGTGTATGATGAACGTGGAGAATTAAGGTAAGTGATCATCGTCTATCTTTTTACATATGTGAGACACATTCCATATTCACCACTTATTTACTCAATGTGATGTATATAATCTACCTGAATTTATTTTATTCATATTTTACTAATAATTATTTTTATTTTCATATCCATTTAATTATTTCACTTTAAAATTGAATACAATTCAATGTTACAAATTGGTGGAGTTTTAATGTTTGAATCTCATCAAATAAATGGATTGTTCATGATTATGCTTCAAATGATTAAATTTTGTTATGTATCTATAAATTTACTCATTTATTTTAAAATCCTATTGTTCTTCCATGGGAATAAGGTTTTCACCCTTATTTTCATCTCTTAATGTACTCAATATTTCATAAGAATTATTTTAATAGTGATTCTATTTGTTTCTCTTGTTGGCCAAAAACCATGTTTTCTTCTAAAACAATGTTTTCTAAAATTCATTCCAAAAATGATTTTAACGTTATAAATATTATTTGAAATTAAAATTTCTACCCATGATTGAGTTTTTAACAAAAACTTATTAATTTTATATTTAAAATTGTGCCCAAAAATTTCCTTTTGAATTTTACTAAAAAAATCAAAGGAATATATTTTTTAATGTATATAAAATTTGTGGAATTTTCATCCATTATGACTTAAAAATGTTTTTAATCCACCATTATAATTTTTTATTATAAATTCAAAAAAAAATACTCCTAAAATAATTTATTAAATATTAGTTTAAAAAAATAACTTTCAATGAATTTTCTTTAAAAATTAATGTTTGAAGTTATTTAACTTTAAAAATAATTTTACATCAAATATTACATCCTTTGATGTAACATATGATTTACTATATATATTAACCATGTACATCATCATTATTAATTTTCATTATGATTTTCATTAGGATTATCCATTTTTTATGAGACATGATTCTCTTACATGGGTTATACAAGGATAAAATTATTATGAAACCCTCTTATTTTTACATGGGTAATGAAAAAATTAAATGATGAAATAGTTTTTAATCTTGTACCCTTACTAAAAGTTATTATTGGTAAAAAAATTATGATATTCATTTCATTGGATTTATATAATGAATAATTTTTTATCATGTTTAATATATACATATGTTTTTTATTATGTTAAAGGTGGGACTTATATCTCCCTAAAATGAATTGGTTAATGATTTATATCAAATGAGATTGATTTGACTGTAATTGGGGGTTAACCATATTTATTAAGATATTTTTAAGCTCTGATAGTCTTATGGGTGATAGTTGACTACAATGCTGGTTTGGGAAGCGAACCCTTTACAATATGAAACCCATTGAAGGGTTCATTGAATACTATGGAAATGATTTAATATTATTGCGTATAGGCCAAAATTACATGTCTTATGTCAATGTTATACACTCGAAAATTATTTTCATTGATTTCAAAGTGATTAATGTATGAATAATTAAAAATCATTATTCCATGAATCAAGATTGTGTTATATGTTTTGAAGGGTATTTTTTTCAAATGTTACACACTTTTTCTCATACCACTATTTTCATGTTATTTTTTTATCTCCCTTGTTAATCATTACTGAGTATTTGACCACAACCTTACTTATCATTTCATTCAATAGGTTAGGAAGAAATTTAATTTTATAAAATTTCAAAGGATGAATCAAGTTATGGAGAAATTCGTTTCAAATAGTCTGGTTTAGGTATAAATAAGTTTATTATGTTTTTATGTTTCTAAAGGAATTTCCCCATTTATATCCCCAAGAATGATTTTATATAATGTAATTTAGGTTTATAAAAATGATTTCATATGTATTTTTATATAGATGAGGTTTCTATTATTAATCTTTTTTCGAGTTGTTTATATTGATGGGTGGTTCCATTATAAACGTTTTATGAGTTGTTATATTATAAAAATAGGATGAATGTTTTTGTGATAAATCAATGATCTATTATGTTATTATAAATCTAGAATGGTTGGGCCCAATATTCCTCTCTAATTAATAGGGTATTTTTAGCAGTGATTATAAGAGTTATAAGATAAATAATGTACCAAGTAAACTATATGATCAATCTATTCTGGTTATGGGGTTTTTTGTAAACCTTATGACTTATAAATATAATATTTTGGGATTAGGTTTAATGTATTGTATATTTTACATCTTATTGGTGAAATATATTTCTTTTTTGAAAAGGATCTCATTGGAATTTCAATAATTAAAATAAATATTTATGAGTTATATTTTGATGCTATATTTTATTATAAATTGTTTTATACAAATATTTTGGTTGAATAGTTGATTTCATAGTTGATAAAATATTATTTCTTGTGTTCAATTGTTATGTTGAATATATATATATATTATTAGTATTCAATGAATAATGCTTTTATTTATCTATTTATTTATATTTATATGTCCCTTACTATGTTTTTGGAGCTCATACCACATTTTAAGATATTATTCATAGGGTTAAAAATTAAATATGGTAAAGGATGAGATCAGGATGAATATTTTAAATAAATGTCTTGAAAAGAAAGAAATGATATATAGTGAATTATTTCAGTTGTAAAAATTGGATGTTGAGAGGAACTGTTCACATTATGATGCAATATATATTCATGTATGGGTGAGTACCTAATTATTAAAAAATAAAAACCTAAAATATATTTAAAGGTTTAAATTAAATTATTTCCTCTCTAAAGATATAGTTTAAAGATTTTTTAAGTACACGACCTTATATTCACGAATGCAAATAAGATATTGGAACGAGAAATTCCTCATTGCGCCATTTCCACACATTTAACATAATATCCATTATGTTTTTTCATTCCAATAATGAATGAAACCCTTTTTAAACGTTATTATTATTATAAATTATATATTATTCCATTATATTTCCTTTTGGGTATTAAAATTATTCTATTAATCTAATATTTAAAAACTTTTAAAATCATTCAAATCACATTTTGGAGAACCAATTATCTTACATTTTGCATAAGATATTTTCAGCTTCAAATTTTATCATTCATATATAGTGAAAAATTTACATGTTATAAAATTATGTAATGTATCATAAACCCTTTCCAAATTCTATATATTTGTCTGGGGAATATATTATATATCTTAAAAATATTTAAAATTTCATATTTATTTTCCATTTTATAGATATCAGAATTAATTAATATATACATGAAAATATTATATTTTTAAGTTCTATATGATATATTTTATTAACTCGTATAAAATTTTTTAATTTATGAACATTCATAGAATAATTTCAAAAATTTTCTATTAATAGAATTTCATCACTAAACTCCCTTATGCCAAAAATCGAAAATACAAATTCATACCGTCATAAAATCTAATTAAACCTCCTTTTAACTAATCTTAATCATATTTCTCAAAAAATAAAACAACATAAAAAAATTGTTTCCACTAGTGGAACCCATTACATTTTTTATCAATTATAATAACTAACTCTAAGAACCAAAAAACTATATAATTTCTCAAGGAAAATAATCATAACACCACATTTCTAGATAAAGTTGTGTCTTTGAGAGAATTTTAGAGTCCCATTTTTTACTCCAAAAAAATTTAAAACCACATTTAATATTTTTAATATAACTTAAAAAATATATTAAACTATTTTATATTTGTAGGGACCCAGCCTTAAAACATTACATAATCATGAATTAAATAAATAATTCACATAGGGGATCTCTTCAGGTTTAGAATATTATATTATTCGGACATAACTATTACATGTCAAAATATTACAAAGTAGACACTTCTACTAAGTTTCCATAAAATAAAAAATCATTAAAAAACATGTCTAGTTCCATGTTTTATATATCATGTCATTCCATGATCCCATCCTTGACCCTATTCGCCTTTATTTCCTGTGGAGATCATTTCAACGACATCAGATGAGTATAAAAATCCCAGTAAAGGAAACACAAAGAATGAAAACTCTTAGTTTTTCAAAAAAACAAGTAAACCATGAATACTTTATCAAAGTAATACTTTTTACCTTTATGAAGATGTAATTACTCTTCACTGAATAAAATATCACTACTTATCCTTTATAACCAAAATATTACCATAAACCCATATAAATAACACATGACATATAAAGGTAACATAGGACACAAACATACTTAAATTGAATAACCATATGGTTGACTTCCACACATATCAGTACATGGAATAACCATACGTCTGAATTCCATACCCAATGCATTGGAGGGTATAACGTAACCACCCATCCTAGTATTCACAGAACCACCAGTCATTTGGTTTATCACGTAACCACCCATCAATTGTCCAAGTACCATTATAAAATCATAACACATAAAACAATTATAAAGGAAAGAAAACATTTCCACATTTCAAGCACAATATATCACTTAAATATTTAGACATAACAAATACATTATCAAAAAAATTTTCAATACCAAAATACGTAAAAGATTATATGGAATTTATTAACTTTTATAAACATTATGGCTAGTTGAGGAAGACAATGATCAAATAATACTCGCGGTGGCAGAAAGGTCATTGTCACCGCATACATTAAAAAGAAACTTACTTTTTGACATTTAGTAAAAATATTCCTGTAAAAAAGAATATTTTTTGAATAAAAGGAAACGTCAAAGGGGATTATACACTGTATAAAATAAAGTTTTTCATAAAACAATATATGCCTCAATTAAAGGAGATTGAGATGAAGTCCCTTACAAAGTCGGTATCCTTAGATTAAATATAAATCAATTAAAGAATTATGTGTGACAAATATAAATACACCCAATATAAGAGGATATTAATTGTAAAACAATAATAAGTCATACAAACATATTTATAGTATGAAATAATAAAGAAGTATAGTTTTAACCTAAATAATTGAAATTGGGTTGAGATGTTACCATACAAAAATTCGACAACCTAACGGTGTTATTTTAAAATTCTTAAAATGAGACAATGAGAGATAAAAAGGATATCTCATCACTTGGACATATCATTTACAGAAATAAGGATATATAAGACCATATCCCAACAAATTAAGATTTAAATTAAAATACCTAACAAAAAGAGGTCTTTTAAAAAGTTGAGGTGGAAAGGTTCCCTTACGGATTTGGTTAACTTTCGAAACGTAGACCACATGAAAGAAGGGTCATACAATGATGATAAAAATACCCATAAATTAAATTATATTAAAAAAAGATACAATTATGGGTAGTATATACACCACACAAAAGGAAATAGTTGAAAATGTAGCATGAATCTCACGGGAACAAAATGTGAGATAAAAACCCATTACCTCGTTGTGATCAATCGAGTCGTATGACCAAAAGATAATAAACAAAAAATGAATCATATAATACCATGAATATAAATATAATAATTATAATATATATGAATGGTCAGTAAAAAATAACCCACATGAAATAAATAAGTGGTGAACAATGGAAATCTCAAATAATTAAAAGTGAGATAAGAAATCCCTTACGAAAATTCGGCAGCCTAACGGCGCCACATAAAACATCCAAAAATGGTTTTATGAGATAAAATAGGGTCTATAGACATATGAACATAAAAATTACAATAAGATTGATTTAAAATAACACCCCCTAACATAATAAATATTATCTTTAAAGGAATGACATAAAAGAGAGTACTCAAAAAGAAAGAGGGAGGTAGGATGCCTTACCTCAAGTCTGACTTGTCTTGTTCATTTATTTATATTCCTGAATAATAAACTTTGTTCAATTTATAATTTCATAATTACATCCATTTAATAATATTATTCAGTTCATTTCATATATTGTAATGTTATAATAAATGGATAATAATGTGAGTTCATATTAGATGTTTTTGTCAATGTTCGGTACATGAGTCAAAATTGAACTTGTTGGAAGAGAATTTTCCATGTAGTTTTAGGTAAATCATCTCCAGAATAGTATTAATGATTTAAATATCAAATATATTAATTATATATTAATTTTATACTATTCCATAACATTTGGATATAAAAAATGAAATGCACCGTTCATGGAGAGGGTAGGTCGTACGTACGCATGAACGCTACTTTCATTTCTTTGTCATATTAATGGAATTAAAACTCAATGAGAGATATATATATTATAATTACAAATTGATATCCATAATTTTGATGTAATATATGAAATATATATCCATTATATATATGTACTTACAATAGTACAGATCATTTGGAGATATGAAAAGAAATGTACCGTTCAAGGAGACGGTTAGCCGTACGTACGCATGAATGCAATTTTCTTTTCTATTTCAAACATTAATGGAATTAAATCAGATAATGATACATAGGGATATATTAATTACATTATTATATATTATAAAACATCACTAAATCTATCTTTTATACATCTCACATATGGTATTAACGATTCAAATTAAATTGAGGGGGCTTTAGTCCTCACTTTCTAAAATGAAATTATCGCGTTTATCCATTATCAGAACCATAATGGTATAGAATAAATAAAAAATAAAAAATAATAAGTATTAAATAAACATAATTTATATATCATATATAAATACGTTCCATCTTAATGGCCACCATGAGAGGTGTTAAAAGAATATTGAACAATCGTCGTTTTATGAGACTCTAATTCACCACCCTAAGGAAACAGTATATTCTTTAACCATTATATGGAGTTGTGTATGAGTGTTTCTAGAATCCTCCTCATAATATCATCCTAGTATATTTTAGATACTGTTTTTGTTACAAAAGAAAGTAATAAATAGAGTTTAAGGGGTTGGAGAAGCAAAATAAAACAAAAGAAAATACCAGAAGACATTACCTTCAAATCAGATAGCTCTTTTTTATTTGAGCTCAAAGGCTTCCATTGAAAGCCTTATGCTAAAAGTGAGGCATATAAGAGTAATAGAGGGATTTGGAGAGACAATATGAGTAGAGGTTGGATGATTCAAGGGTTGAGAGGTGTGGGTAAGGAGGTAGAGGTGGGGGCCTTTTATAAGAGGGAGGAGGGGCACTCTTGGGAAGTCTTGAATAGTTACTTAATTATAAAATGAATTTCAGATATAAAAGGTCCCAATATTATATTTTTCAAGGATAAGGTGATATGGGTTCTAAATACACCTATCCAATAGGTTTTTGACAAGTGTATGTCTTAGATTTTACATTATCTTTTCATTTTATTTAAATCATTCATTAATGAGTTAATTACTGAATCATCATGGTGTCATAAATAAATTAAATTATATAATTTCTAAAAATACAAAAATACTATGATTTAGGAAATATTTTTATCTTTCCAATGAATATTTATAGTCAAAAATATTATTTTTATAACCCTATGAAAAAATTTATTTAGTAAAACAATTCATGTTTGTGACATTTTTATTTCCACATTAAATAAAAAGTTATTAATTTCATTTTCTTACCCAAGTGACTCCATGGGGTACCCAAGCTGACCCACGGATTTTCATCATCTTCCATGACTCATCCAATAATTTTAGGACATGTGTCAAGGTTGTTTCATATTATTATAACATTATCTTTACCTTAAATTAAACTAATTACCTTTAATCGCGATTAATAAAACATAAATGTTTCTATTCACAAAAAATTATTTATATCCCATTGAACCAAATTATACATCATAATAAAGGCCATGTATATCAGATTTTTTAAATTTCATTGATAGAGGTGGTAAAATTTCATTTAAATGAAAAATTAGTTTTTTAACTACTACTTAGTGGTTTCACTATTTATCAAAAATTGATGTTTTTCTAAAAAATTCCATAAACACCCCTATGATATATTTGATATTAAAAATTCAAAAATGATGTCTATTTTAAAAAATTCAAAAAATAAAAATTACATTAATCAATTTAATAATTAATTCCTGTTGTCAAAACAAATATCGTGTTTTTTAGAAACAAAATAAATCAAACAATTGACACTAGTTTATGTCCAATTTCAAAGTGAAATTAATTCCAATGACCACCATTGGATTAAATGGCAAAAATATATTCTGACTAAAATTTAAATCCAATTAAAAGGATAGTCTATCCATATAAATAAATCAGATTAAAAAGAGGTTTTGAATTAAAATACAACATTTTCACTAAAAATGATCTTTATCAGAAAAATAACAAAAATTTACACAAAGTAAATATTGATGTCCAAATTCTAAATAATGATTTTATTTGGTCCAATATAACATATAAAATTTTGAAAACTGTATTTAAAAATGTTTCTCCATCAAAAATCATTAATCAAACTTTTATAGAATATTCTAATATTTACGCTTAAAATTGGATTCATTCGCATTTTAAGCCTCTAGCATTTATTGGATAAAAGTAAACATATTTGAAAAATACTTATAATAATTTTTTAGTTAGTCTTGTTTATTCCCGCCATTACAATGGCTATGCATTAACTACCATTTTAAATAATATTATTTTATTATTAGATTGCAATGTATGATTTCAAAGAAACTCATTGTTGCATATTTGGTACGCCATCAATTATAGTGTTCCCTATAAAGTAATATTAAAATTTTATTCACAAATTTGAAAAATTAATATTCTTTATTTAACCAGTATGTTACATCATTCCCCCCTTTTGGGAATTGCATCCTTGCAATTCTAAAATTGGGCGTGGAAACTTCATTGAAAGCCCCACATCGGAAAAAGAGTAAATTAAACTATCACTTTAAAAGAAATAAAAAAAGTACCAAGGTCACCCAAGAAAAAAGGTACTGTGATTCCATGGAAACATGGATATGGAAGAAAAAAACAAAGGGTTATGTTTTGATGGAGAGTGATAGTAATATGTTTAGGAGAAAGTTAACCACCAGAAAATCCCAATCTTGTGATGGGTTAATCGGTATTTGATTCCCCAGTAGGAAAAGTTAACAGACACCATTTAAGATTTAAGTTACATTTCATTGATGGAATTTTTTATGAGCTAAACTAAATGACAAGGAAACATAAAATCTTGTTATTTAGACTTTTATCTCTTACTATATTTCTTTGAAAACTCGTTTTTTCCTCCAAAAGACGAGTATTTAACATGACTTGTTCACATAAAGAGAGCTATAATAAACTTCTATAGAATCACCTAATCCACAAAAGAGAAATATATATTTCCCATGTCTTTATACCTAAAACAAAACCAAAATTGTTAGAACAAGTTCAGACAATCCACAAAAGTGTAATCCTTTATAAAAAGAAAATTTATTCTTAATCTCCAAAATTTGTCCAACAAAACCCAAAGTTCAACGAAGACCATTTGATAAACAATTTTTCCATAAAATTATTCATAGTAAACCAAACTATGATTGAAACCCAAATATTAGAAGGATTTAATCACATAGTCTTCCAAGGTAAAAATTAACATTTATCTCCAAATAACATCAGTTGCTCTTAAAGTATCATATTGAAAAGTAATTAACCTAATCATATTCCTCAATGATTGGTCAATATTTTCCTAGATAACCCATTATTAGCTTATTATTGATTCAAAAAATTATAGAACTAAAAAGAATTTGTCATACTAACAAGGGACTTCATGTAGTCTAGTGGTAGGCGATAAATACTAGTCGCACTTTGGTTGTGGGTTTGATTCCCATAGCTTTGTCCAACGCGATGGGATGTCACACAGTCTGCATGTTGTCCTTTTTCAAAAACTATATAATTCTCAAATCATTCTCTAAAAGGAGTTAAAATCCTAAAAAATAACAGTATCACAGTTTAACATCAATTTTAACTCATGCGTTTCATTTTCCATCATAACATATAGTAACCCATAATTACCTCAAAAGTAAGGATCTATTAAACCCTAATGGTTACCTTTATAATTATTACATGGACTTCCACATTGAGTTGGTTATCTCGTACATGATGCATTATAGAACACACCATGTTTCAAGTGTTTAATCCTTACTCCTGATAGTTGGTTGAGAATAACCAAAAGAGTTCTCATTGTAGCTCCCTTATCATTCAGTTGCTCACTCAGAAAACTGTCACAGTTTCCATCACATCCACTTTTACATTGGTACCTACTAGTTCCAGTCATTTACTAAAACAAAAAAGGATAGTGTGAGAATATCAGTAAAATCATCATATAATAATGAGGAAGATATACACAAAGGTGTTTTTAACCATGTTATCTCAAACTAATTATAACTTTCAAGAAAAAACAATGACTCCAACTAATATACTACCCATTGAAGTTATACACAACTTGTCACTTATTCTTAAACAACACTATAACCTCTAATGTTATCTAAAGTGACCTTTGATACCAACTATAAGGACCTGACCATAAATGATTAAATACTCATGAATTAAATGAATTATTCACATATTGGATCTTTTCAAGATTAGAGTATTAGAGAATTAGGACATAACTATTATATCTCAAAATATTACAAAGCAGACACTTCTACTAAGTTTCCATAAAAATACAAACTATGCAAAATAATCATGTCTAGTTATATGTTTTTGATATCATGTCTTTACATGATCCCATCCTTGACCCTATTCATATTTAAGTCTAGTGGGGAGCATTTCAAAAACTTGGGATGAGCATGAAAATCACAGTAAAGGAAACACAATGAAGGAAAACTGTTAGTTTTTCAAAAAAAACAAGTAAACCATTAATACTTTATAAATGTAATACTTTTTACCTTTATGAAGTTGTAAATACTCTTCACTATATAAAATATCACTAATTATCCTTTTTAACCAAATGATTATCATAAAACCATATAAAGAACACATAACATATAAAGGTAACTTGGGACATAAACATATTTAAATGGAATAATCATACGGTCAACTTCCACAAGTATCACTACATGGAATAGCCATACGACCGCCTTTCATACCCAATGCATTAGAGGTTATAATGTAACCACCTATCCTGGTACTCACGACACCACCTGTCATTTGGTTTATCACATAACCACCCATCAAATGTCCAAGTACCATTATAAAATCATAACACATAAAACAATTTTAAAGGAATGAAAACATTTCCACATTTTAAGCACAATATATCACATTAATATATTAAAATAAAAATACATTATCATAAAAAATTAAATACAAAAATAAATAAATGAGTATATGGTATTTATTTACTTTTATAAACATTACGGCTTGTTGAGGAATCAAAAGATCAAATAATACTTGCGGTAGAGGAAAGATCGTTTTCACTGCATACCTTTGAAAGAAACATAATTTTTGTCATTTAATAAAATGATTCGTATAAAAAATATTCCTTTTTAATATATATAAAATTTAAAGGGGTTTATAAACCATATAAAAGAAAGTTGTGTATAAAACAAAAGTATGCCTCAATGAAAGGAGATTGAGATGAAGTCCCTTACAAAGTCTGTATCCATAGATTAAGGATAAATCAATTACATAATTATGTGTGAAAAATATAAATACACCCAGTATAAGAGGATATTAAGTGTAAATCAATCAGAGGTCATCAACACATATTCATAGTATTACATAATCAATAAGTAGAGGTTTAACCCAAATAATTGAAATTGGGTTGAGAAGTTCCTTAACAGAAATTCAACAGCCTAATGACATCATTTTAAAATTCGGAAAATGAGACGATGAGAGATAAAATGGGTATCTCATCACTTGGACATATAATTTAATGAAATAAGGATATATAAGAACATATCTCGTCATAAGATGATGTAAATTAAATGACCTAATAAGAATATGTATTTTAAAAAGAGGAGGGTGAATGGTTCCCTTAATGATTTGGGTATCTTTCGAAACGTAAACCCCATGAATGAAGGGGCATACAATTAAAAAGTAAATAACCATAAATTAATGTATATTACACAAATAAAACAATCATGTTCAGTACATACACCTCAAAAATGTAAATAGTGGTAAATTTAGCATGAATCTCATGGGAACAAAAAGTGATATTAAAACCCTTTACCTCGTTGTGATCAGTCGGGTCTTATGACCAAAAGATAATAAACACCAAATGAATCACATAATACCATTAATATAAATATAGTCATTATAATATATATGAAAGGGCATTAGAAAATAAACCACATTTAATAAATAAGTGGCGAAAAATGGAAATCTCATTGAATTAAAAGTGATATACGAAATCCCTTATGAAAATTCGGCAACCTAACAACGCCACTTAAAACTTCCAAAAATGGGTTGATGAGATAAAATAGGTTCTATAATCACATGAACATAAAAAGTACAGTAAGAGGGATATAAAATAACATCCCCTACATAAGTATTATGAGCTTAAAAGTAATGACATATTAGAGAGTACATGAAAAGAAAGAGAGAGGTAGGATCCCTTATCTCAAGTCCGACTTGTCTTGTTCATTTCTTTATATTCCTGAATAATAATATTTTGTCAATTTATAATTTCATAAGGACCTAATTTAAATATTCTTATTCATTTCATGTCACATATTATAATTTTATAATAATTTGTTAATAATTTGAGTTCATATCATCGGGTTTTTTGATGTTCGGTACATGAGTCAAAATTGAATTGTTGGGAATGAATTTTCCATGTAGATATTGGTACATAATCTCCAAAATCGTATTAAATATTTTAATATCATATATATCTCGTATATATTCCTTTTATACTATTCCATAACATTTGGAGATAAAAAATGAAATGCACCATTCATGGAGACGGTAGGTCGTACATACGCATTAACGCTACTTTCATTTCATTGTCATATTAATGGAATTAAAACTAAATGAGATATATATATTATAATTCCAGAAGGATATCCATCATTTAGATGTAATATATGGAATATATATCCATTATATATATGTACTTACAATAGTACATAACATTTGAAGATTAGAAATGAAACGTACCGTTCATGGAGACGGTAAGTCGTACATACACATGAACGCTAGTTTCGTTTCTATTTCATACTTTAATGGATTGAAAAAAATAATGATACGTAGGTATATTATAATAACAGTATAATATAATATATAACATTATTAAATAAATCCTTTATACATCCCACATATGGTATTAATAATTCAAATCACGTTGAGGGGGCGGTAGTCCACACTTCCTAAAATGAAATTATCGCGTTTACCCATTTTGTAAACCATAATGGTATGGAATATATGATAAATACAGAAGAATAAGGAATACATAAAGATAATCTATATATCATATATAAATACAGTGATATCTTAATGGCCACCATGAGTGATGTTAAAAGAAGATTGAACAATCATCGTTTCATGAGGCAGTAATTCACCACCCATAGAAACAATATTTTCTTTAACCATTAGATGGAGGTGTGTATGATTGTAGCTCAAATACTCCTCATAAAATAATCCTAGTAAATTTAAGATAATATTTTGGTTAAACAAAGGAATAAATAGAGTTTAGGGGTTTGTAGAAGCAAAATAAAACAATAGAACATAAGAAAAGACATTACCTCAAATCGGTTTACTCTATTTTATTTGAGCTCAAAGGCTTCCTTGGAAAGCCTTCTGCCAAAAGTGAGGATTCTACGAGTAAGAGAGGGATGTGTATAGACAATATGAGAAGAGGTTGGACGAGCCAAGGGCTTGAGAGGTGTGGGTAAGGAGGTAGTGGTGGGGGCCTTTTACAAGAGAGAGGTGGGGCACTCTTTGAAAGTCTTGAAACAATACTTTATTATAAAATGATTTTCGGATATTAAAGGTCCAAAAATTATTAATTTCTTGGATAAGGTGACAAGGGTTATAAATACACCCATACAATAGGTTTTTGACATGTGTATGTCTTAGATTTTACATTATCTTTTCATTTTATTTAAATCATTCATTAATGAGGTAACCGCTCCATCATCATGGTGTCATAAATAAATTAAGTTATATAATGTCTAAAAATTATAAAAAACAATACTATGATATATGAAATGTTTTAGCTTTCCAATAAATATTTATAGTAAAAAATATGACTTTTATAACCACTTGTAATAAATTCATTTAGTAAAACAATACATGTTTGTGACATATTAATTTTAACATTAAATAAAAAGTTATTAATGTCATTTTCTTACCCAAGTGGCTCCATGGGGTCACAAAGTTGACCCATGGATTTTATTGGCAGGCCATGACTCATCCAATACGAGTTGGACATGTTTCATGGTCATTTCATATTATTAGAACATTATCATTACCTTAAATTACACTAATTATCTATAATCACGATTAATAAAACTTAAAAGATACTATTCATCAAAAATTATTTTCATCCCATTGAACCACATTCTACAGCCTAATGACAACCATGTAAGACGGTTTTTTGAAATTCAAATCATAAAGGTGGTAAAATTTCATTTAAATGAAAAATCAGTTTTTAACAACCACTTAGTGGTTTCACTATTCATCAAAAATTGATGTTTTTCAGAAAAATTCCAATGATTACCCCTAAGCTATATTTGATATTGTGAATTCAAAAATAATGTCTATTTTACAAAATTCAGAACAGAAAAATTGCATTACTAAATTTTATATTTAATTCCCGTTGTCAAAACAAATACTGTGTTTTTAAGAGACAAAATATATCAAAAGATTGACACTAGTTTATATCCAATTTCAATGTGAAAGTAATTCCAATGACCACCATTGGATTAAATGGTAAAAAGATATTCTAACTACACCTTAAAACTAATTAAAAGGATATTCTATCCATATAAATAAATCATATTAAAAGGAGGTTTGAATTAAAATAAAACATTTTTACTAAAAATGATCTTTATCGAAAAAATAACAAAAAATTACAGAAAGTAAATTTTGATTTCCAAATTCTAAAGTAGGATTTTATTTGGTCAAATATAACATATAAAATTTTCATAAGGGGATTTAAAAATGTTTCTCCATCAAAAGGCATTAATTGACCTTTTATAGAATATTTGAATATTTACGCTTAAAATTGGATTCATTCACATTTTAAGCATATAAAATGTAATGGAGAAAAGTAAACATATTTGAAAAACTTATATAATCATTTTGTAGTTAGTTATGTTCATTCCTGACATTAAAACGGCTATGCGTAACCTACCATTTAAAATAATATTATTTTATTATTAGATTGCAACGTAAGATTTCAAAGAAACTCGTTGTTGCGTATTGGTTACGCCATCGAGCATAGCGTTCCCTATAATGTAATATTAATATTTTATTCACAAATATGGAAAGGTAATATTCTTTATTTACTTGTGAAGTTACACTATTATTCTTACTTGTTGTTGAAAATAAATAAAATATTATTCAAAAATTACTGTTGGTTTTTCATTCTCTGTCATAGGATTTATTATGAACCTAAAAATTCAGTATAAGAAATGACATTATTTATCAAAAATATTTATCACTAAAATGAAATAGATGATTAAGTTTTTAAATATTTTTTAATACCATCATGGAATGAACGTTAGGTCCATGTGTCATATATTTGCTACCCATCATGTTGATATCTCATTTGAATTAGTATACACTTTTTACACTAAAATTGAAATAATATTTAGAAAATAAAATATATATGGTTGTGAAATTATTCCCCCCATTTTAAATAATATTACAATCATAGTGGGGTGAATCCCAAAGTCCCTATATAGTGTGAATGAGGGGATAAACCAATATATTGATCCTTTGAGTCTCAAATAAATCCTTGGGATTTACATTAATGATGATAACAACATATTGATATAATTTGGAATAAATTCATGTTTTATATAACCATTGGAATCCATTTACATTATAAAATATTACAATTTGTCATAGTGTTTAAATATACTGTTTTCACTAAATTTTTATATAAATAAATTGTTTTCTGATTCTCGTATGAAATTCAGAGCGGTATCTAAATCATCACTCTCATGTCATACAATAGTTATTATATATATAATTTTACAAAAATAACATATATTAAATACATATAATTCCTTAATGGTTCTCCAGGTAAATAAATTATAATTTTTTCATCACTAGTTTAAATATATTTATTGTCAGATAAAAAATATATTAGAAGATAATTATTTGGCATGATAATTACTAACCCATTTAGTATGTGTGATTGTAGATATAATTATTTTGTCCTCTATTTTTATATCATTATGATGAAATATGTTCTGATAATGTAATTGAGAAATTTTTTATTTTTCATTAAATTTGATTTCTTACAATCACTTTGATATCATTAAATAATTGTAACATTATTTAAAATATCATGTCTCAAAAAATTAAGATAATGTATGCTACCAATAAATACTCTAAAATACATTTTATTTTAATTATATGGTTCATAAACCATCCAATGCTTCATTTAATCATGTATGATTGTGGGAAATTTTTTAGATTATGAAAAAAATTCCCTTACACATTATTCATAGGAAACAAAAAATATTTCCATTTATATAATTGAAATACAATGAAATACCTCAATTATCCCATTATAAACATAACCTAATGATTCATCATTTTTATGTGAATTTATTTTCAAAAACTATCTTCTTATTTGAATAAATAGTGTCATCAACATATACAATTTTAATGATAAGACTTTATAATATTCCAATTATTAAATGGTTGTTCACCACTATTCCCTCAGTTAACATTATTTTTCATAGGTATACACCAATATTAGAGTACTAAAAATTACAGATAATATTATAGTATGCATTTAATTCTCAAACATTCATACACTTAATCAATAAATATTTACTTTACATACTTCGAGCTTGTAAATTTAGACTATACCTTCAACCTCTCCATTCAAGAGGGCATATTTCATATCAATTTGAATTTTTTATTACATGTATATATGAAAAAAAAGGAATATTTTAATGGTATCCAATAATGATAAAATAGAAAAAAAATCTAAAAATTATTCTCTATTTACGTAATAATATCCAATATATGTAAGTATATCATTATTCATTGAGAATTACCTTCTGTCTATTATTTCAATATTGAATAAACATATAATCTGGCTCATATTATTCCATTTTAAAATAATAAGAAGATTCCATAAGTAATTATTTTATAAAATTTTTATTCATAATTCATATCATCAATCCATTATTCCTTCTTATCAACCCTTGTAATTGATTTAGGTCACTTTTTTTTGATAAAAATGGATTTTATGAAACTCAACAATCGTCTACATTTGTGAACTTTTGATTTATAATATCACATTATAATTTTACTTCACCTGAATATTTATTTTCTAATATGAATATTTTTAAACTCAATCATGTTCTCCTTCTTTATATATATGTATATACTCAATAATAACATAATGTGATGTATTCCTTCTTTGTAATTTCTTAAAAGTTATAGAAATTTAATAATTGTATTCTATGGATTCTCTAAAAACCTATTCATCTTTAACATTCAGGATGTATTTCATGTCTATAAACATTTTTTAATAACCTTAAATCTTTTTATAATGCCTCTTATTCCAATATTTTTAGAATTTTCCAATGACTGGTGTCTATATAAGTTTCATTCCTCGTCATTTAAATCAAATTTCTGTAGATTTGTTTTTTATAAATATTATTAAATATTTAACTAAAATTATTCAATGATTGATATCAAATACCTTACCATTTTAAAACATAAAATTATATTTCATGTTTTAATTATGTCTCTATAAACACTAATTAATAATATATACATATATTTTGAATATTTACTTTAGAAATAATTTAGTATCTTTGACTCAGAAATCATTGTTCATCCCATATCATCAGCACTTCAACACATTAGTATAGAAATAAAATTCTATTATGGAGTGTAAGGAGTACATTATTATCATTTCTCCATATCTGATAAGATAAGATTTAAAATAGTTCATATTAAACTCTTTTCCATTTCTAGTCCTGAATTAATAGGTTTTGTACCATCAAAATCTTTCATTACATCCCATTTCAAAAAATTAAAAATCATTATTACTTAAGAAATTAAATTCCAAAAAAACATTATACATCATTATAATGTCATCTATTAATGTCATAAATTATAATTAAAATACAATGGATTGATGCCTAATCCGTCTTCATAAACATTTGTGTATTAATTCCAGTGCCTATTTGATTATATTTACACTATTTTATGACTTCATGTACCATGTTCACGTTTTGTTAAGATTTATACAAAATATAACAATATTTCATTAATATGTTTTTATCCATATCATCATTTTCCATAAAATGTTTTTCCAATTTATTCTATCAACATTGGAAAAGAAATTTTTGGGGAGATTTTTTCATTCATTTTCACTTTGGTAACTTTTATTTTTTTGATATCTAAAGTGAAATATAATCACAATTGTTATTTCCACCGAGTTTATATTTTATCTCAATTTTTTAATAATGATGATTTTTTTTCTTTTTATTATAATAAGATTATTGATCTTACTCTCCCATAGAAATTTATGTCTATTCCCATTAACAAGAAACACATCATTCATTTACACTTTTATAGTTAAATTGAATCTATACTAATTCCATTTAATTTAAAACATCATTAACTTCATAAAGTGAATGAAAAAATATTATAATCATAAATCTGATTATGGATTTTGAGATCTCCATTCAAATTTTACTAGAATATAGTATCCTAATTCTATTTATCAATCCTAATTATATCATTGAGAGCCAATTTCATAACTTGGGCCTTGTCAACATTAATTTTATCTATGAGACATATACTATTTTTCATATTATTGATATTTTCATAAAATATAAACCATCAATTCCACATCACAATGATCATTATGTTTACAACTTCCATAAGTATCCTCTAGATATCGAATTTTTTTATCGATCATTAATTAAGATGAATTTCTACTCACTAATCACTCCTTCTTATACTAACTCTAGTTGATAACTTGTGAAATAATAATTAGTTATTACCATCTATGAATCTATAGAATATAGAAATCAAAATATGAAAATTATTCAATTTGAGTAAAAATTTTACAAATTGTGTTATAGACTTTAAAAATTAAAATTCCATAAAACTGCAAAATATTTCTATTAACATCAGTTTTTCATCATTATACATACCCAAAATCATTTAATATTATCTTCGGGGAACATTAATTTTCATACATTCCCCTACAATAGTTGTATTAGTAGAAACATTATCACATTTTTTTAAACAGAATAACTATGTTAACTTTTCTTTGAATCTGTACTACTTGAGGAAGCAAATTTAACATTTTGATTTGTCAAAAGTACAGTATTTATCTTAGTTAGTGCACACTATTTCACATTATCATTAGATGAATGAATTATTATTTCTAGAACTTTTTCATAATAATATCTGATTATTTTATTTTATTTTCATTCACAGGATATCTTGATAGTGTCATGTTAAATTATTCTTCCATCGTATAACATTTAAACTCATATACATTAACCATTCTATTGTAATGAGGATGTTTGTTTTAATAAGATTTATTTGATTTGAAAAATCATTATAATTTTTATGTATTTCAACTATTCCATTCATCAAAATCAATGCATCATTATTAAGAATATTATTTCCTTCATGTTTTGTGTGAACCTCTCAAGACACACTTCAAGATCAATATTTTTTACTTTTTTATTGTTGGTTTCTTCCTTTTCTTCCCCAATGCGTCGTATTTCTTAATGTTTTATAACATGATACATAATGTCAGAAGATTATAGAACCCAATATTTATGAAAATGAATATATTTGATAGAAAATTCATTTTCATCCTTGCATAAATATATTATACTTTTTTTCCTTTGATCCTTCTCCATGTTATAAATATTTCTTAATATATTTAGATCCCTTAACCCATTTCTTTTAAATGAGAATCTCAGGAAACAATATAACATCATACTCCACACATTATTTTTTTTAAAATCAATAGAAAAGTTTATAATTGGAAAATATATAATGAAATGGTGTTTATTATTTCATTAATTATATACCATTACATATTTTGGTATTTAGAGATTCCAATTTTTATTCTTTTATGTTTTTATCTCTTTTTTCATCATACCTACTAATAGTAGGACTTCATGTTCTAGTAATTTATCTAAATTCATTTCTTTTAATTGAATGTTATTTCCTCAAAATATTTCATTTTAAATATAGGGTATTTTATTATATACTTGTCTTGTAATGTGTTATTTTCTAATCTAAGAATGTCTTATCACTTTTCATCATAAAATTTCCAAAAATATTTCATTTTAAACATAGAGGATTTTTTATTGACCATAGTTGAATATTAAATTGCTACCCCAAAGTCCATAATTTAACTGAAAATTCAATTTACAAATGTCATTTATTCACTAATTAGTAATTATTTAGATATTATAAGGTCTCAAAATTAATATATCAAGATACAAATTTTTTTATTATGATTATCATTTCATCATACATGTGCTCAATAATAAACCTCTTGTGATTGAAAATTTTGAATCTAGTTACTATTATAAACACTTCAACTGACTTTGATAATCAAATTTCATTTCTATATTTTCCATCAAAATATTTATTTATTTTATATGTATCATTCATCAGTGTATCTCTTACCAGGGTTGAAACCCCACCTCCATTCCATCACACACTTAATGAATTTTTTAATATAAATTGACTACCATTTTTTACATCCATCCATGAATGTTATTTCCATAATACTATGTAAAAACATTACTAATAATAGAATTTATATATTACATACATAATTATTAATTATAGTATGATCAAAAAGGGATCATATTTATCTATGTTACAATTTATCATTCACATTGTAATTTAAATAAAAATAGGGGTTGAATAATTTTTTTTTATTTAATTAAAAAATAATCTTCATAGAATTTTAATGATACCGATACACACTTTATCAATCTCTTCATCACCTATATGAAAATGAAGTAAAAACGAAATGTGAAACTATAAATTTTTTAGTAAGAAATTTAAATTATGAAAACACTAATTTTTATGTTTTGTTAATTAGCAAGATATATTATAAATCCATTTAATTTCTTTTATTATGAGAACTCTAGAATTGTAATCATTTATTGATCATTGATTCTCCACTTACCAAATGTAGTATGAAATTATTTATACAAAATCTACCATTTAATTGAAATTTATTTATTTCATATGCGTGAAATCTTTTTTCATAACCCTTTTATGCAACTAAAAATAATATATATCATATTATTTAAATGACTAGTATTTTGACGACTAGAGAAATATCAATTGACCAACATACATTTTCAATATTCTTCTCATGATTTAAAAATGATCAAAATGTAGATTTCATATTAAAAAACTCCATGGAATTCTTCCACATAATTTATAGTACAATATATGATAGAAAAATGTTAGTATATAATTGAATGAGATGATGAATGTAGAAACATCACTTTTCAGCAATCTTTTCCCTCCCATCGACACAATAATTATAAAATTAAATAATATAAAATTTTCATAATTATTGATAAAACATTTCCCTTATTAAATTTCATCTTATATAGTCATATGATTATATTAAAAATATTTCAGATATTTTTAAAATGAATCTATACTATAATTTCTAATAGTGAGAATATCTCTAAATATAAATATGTCAAAAATATTTTTATTTAAATATAATTAATCCCACCAAATTGTTTCTTCATTTATATACCTAGTAGAATCAAGATTATATAACATCAAAAATATCCATTTTATTTTGTGTTCCTTAAATGATGGCATCCATGATGTCATAAAAAGAGATTCATAGCCTTAAAATGCCCATAGGGAAAATGCATCCTCTTTCTCCTAATAACCTTTAGATTGTTCATCATTCATATCTAAAATCTAAAAAATACTGAATCGTTATGATTTTAAAATAAAAAAATCATCACAACATCATAACATTTCAGTTTTCAAATTCACTAAGAAAACTCACAATTTGAAAAATATAAAAACATATATATATATATATATATATATATATATATATATCACTTTTTTGAGGACCAAATATCCAATTTATTGTATAAAATATTGGGTTTTAGAGGTATAGTTCTTCCCTAGAGATTATATTTTATATCAACAAATATGTTTTATATAATTTGGATTTCAAATTATCAGTACTTCTCATGATGATATAATAAATATCCTTAAAAAATTTATATATCATATTCATTTTTAAAATACTTATAATTTTTTGGATGTTATGGTAAAATTCACATAAATATGTTACATAACATATATATTTTTCATGTTATAATATATATATGAAATCAATTTCTAATAATTTAGAAAATATCATACGTAATAGTTTATTTTTCAAATTTCCTAAAATAGCTTTAATAAGTGAAACTATCATTTCCATATTATTTGGAATATTTTATGCAACCTATAATACAAAAATTTCATAAATGAACTCCGGCTTCCTCAAAAAAGAGCTTATTAGGTTTTTAAAAACAAAAAAATAATCTATAATGTACTATTGTTATTTTTTTCAATAGTTGAAAACCAATACCCCATTCTTTAACAATAACATTAGGCTCTTTATTCTCCCCAGTTACATTTTTTAAAATTTCAAAAATCATTCTATGATGAACTGAATAATATTATATCTAAAATATAATAACAATTACACCATAACACTAGATAATGTAGTGTTTCAATATAACTATATAATTATATAACTAACCAGTAGTATCCTCAAAAAAATATTACAGGTATAAGAGATCGCAAAAAAATAATAGACATGATTCCAATGAATCATTCTCAATGTTGAAAATAAATAAAACATTATTCAATAGTTTCTATATATTTTTAAATATCCACGTCTGGATGTCCTTTTAGAATTGAAAATTAACTCTAAGAAACACAAAACCATAATATTTATCTATGTGAATAATTCTAACACAATACTATTGTATGAGGTAATGTATCTAAAATAATTTCATTCCTTAATGATAAGAAACATTCTCTATGTTACATAGATGACGCCCCCTCAATAAAAATATCAACACAACATATACTCCACTTTTTGGAATGAATAAAAGATATATATTCATAAAAGAAACTGATAAATGTTAGGTGAATTGTTTATATATTTTAAAACATAATCAACTTTATTGTGGGTAAAATTACAAAATCCGTAAACTAAGATGGAATGGATGAACATATATAATCATGTTTGGAGTCCTAAATCAGTCGATGAGAATTTTATAGATCATAAAAATCTTTATATATGGTTGCAATTAATTCCTTATTGATGTCTCCTAGGGAATATTAATATTCCCTAAAATATTATTACATTTCAATGTTCATAGATCTAGTGAAATAAAGGCATTTTGATGATATTAAATTTACATTGATTGTATCAAGAAATTCTTAGTGCTCTCTAAATTCTCAATATCTAGATTTATAATTTTTATTTTTTCGTTATTAACTAACTACATGAACATAGATTATCCACATAATCAACCTCTATGATACATAAAGTAACTGAATTTTTCTAATTTTTTCTTATACCATATCATATTTCTTCCACATGTGAGGAAAAATAAACAATAAGTTGAACTTCTATCATTATAGTCTCTATCCCATATAACATTATTAAATATAAATAAATTTATTTTATCGCTAGTTTCATACATTAACTCAATGTTCAAGGTTCATTTGAAGTTGTAAAGGAATATTTTAGAATAATTTAAATGTGATTCCCCTGGATCCGTTTTATAATGGATACATAAGTTCTCTTCATATACATTATAATACGATGATGTAGTGATACTAATTATTCTACCAAAATATCTTATATATTAATTGTGATTTAAAATTTTTGTTTAATAAAACTTTTTATGCGTTATCCTAATTTATATGGGTGATGAAAATAGTTTTTATTTGTCAACATTATCAATGAAATTATTTTTCATTACCCACATATTCCTAATCTCATTTTTCATTTTTAATAGAATTGATCCCATGTGGAATTTATTATCAATTTTATTCATTATATCATTTAATGAATTAAAACATTCATTTTGGCATAAAATCCATAGTAACTAAATGAGGATCAGTACGAGAGATGCAATCATTTTCATTTTTAGTCCTCAATATTATTTTGTTCTAAACTCGTAAATTATAGTATCCCATTATATTATATATGTTTATATTCTTCCTTAGTTTGTAATAGTTTTTTTTCAACTATAACAGAATCTTACTTATCCCGGCTTAATTTAGTGTCAATATCAGTAATAGGATTATCATTTACATCTTATTAATAGTTATCATTATTCAAAAGATAATCAATACCTTCATTAATTTTTCCACATACTACTTAATTTAGAAAAAATATATTATATTTATATACAATAAATTTTAAATCAAAAATATAAAAAATATTACGAGTCATATTTTTCAAAATCATGTAGCATATTCCATTGGGTATGTACCACTTAATTAAAAATTCCATTTCCCTCTATAAAAATTTCCGTAGAATTAAATTTTTAACTATCATAAATATAGAAATTATAATAATATGAACTATTTAATAGTTGGTGTTCTTTGAAACCACAACTCCTAGAAAGTCATTTTTAATTTTGGACCTATGAAACACTTATTTTAAATATATAAAGTAGTTCAAAAAAACATATATGTAGAAAAATATCAATTTTTTTAACATAATAAATTTTTTTCATCCAATATGAAAATATTAATAAAAATTCTTATAGATGAACCATTATTTTAAAGAGTGTTATAACAACTCACTTGATTATTAATACCATGTTTTAATGGTAGTATTTGAATTTTTTTCTTTTGAACACCCCTTTATTTATAGTGTTCACTTTCTTTGGAATAACCCTTAATAATTACTATGATTTCATATTAGAAATAAAAATAATTTCCAATTTTTTGTGAGATTTTATACATAAATATAACTTCAGTATGTATGTTAATGTTACAAAATAAGGTGATGAATTATAAGTGAACTATTACGAATTTATTCCAAATTCATCAATAAAACTTGTATTTTATTAATTCATGTGTCATAGTTAATTATATTTTAATTTTTTTACCTCTTCCATGTACCATTTTTCACTATTAATATGATAGAAAAAATTTAATAATTCTACTTAATTGAGGTATATTAATCAATGAATATTGTTTGGAAATTGTTACATCCAAGGTAATTATAGAACAAAAATGTAGATAAATATTAATATTTATGAATTATATTATAATTAAACTTTAATGGTGATTCTATGTCGGCTAGCATACCTGAAATGAAACAATGGGTTCCTCTGAAATCTTATGTTGCAAACAATTTTGAGTTATACAAAAAAATAATACATGATTTATATTATTCTATTATATGGTTGTTAATACCTAGCTAGAGTATTAGATGTAATGAGAAGAACGAAATATATTTTTTCTCAAATGATTATTAAATGTTTTTACATTCATCCAATATTTATTATGGGTATAAAGTAAGAATAACTAAAATTTTATGCAAAAAACTCTCATATTCTTGAACGGTATTTTTAATTCCTTCTGAGAGAATACTAATTTCAAATCTAGTTTTCCACACCATTATATGTTATAGTTTTGAAAATAAATATTTTATTTTAATGCATGATAGTAAAATTTTGTTTGAATAAATTTTACAATTTTTAGGACAACTTTCATATTTTAATGAAAACTGAAAATTACTACATTTAAATTCAAACTAAATTTTCATATAATTTATATAAATTGATAGATTATCATTTTATTTTTATTTTATTTTTATTTTATTTTTATTTTATTTTTTTCCATTTATTCCAATTTTGGAAATTAAAATAAATTTCAAATTGTATTTAGATACAAAAACATTCAGTCATGTGAACATTTCACGTTAAAAAACCCATGTTATTTTTGTCTGTGGAATTAATTTAATGCATTATATTCAATATTTAATAATTTTAATTAGTTGAAATATATTGAATGTTTTTAATTAGAATTCAAAAATTAGTTATTATGGTACATTTCATTTTAAGGTATGAAAAATACTCCATTGTAAAACTATTATTTACCGTAGTAAAAGTAAATTTGGGACAAGGGTTAATGATGAATGGAAAAAAGATTAACATTCCAAAAAATAGTAACATTTGATGGTTGTGTGGGGTGTGGCTCAACCCTAACTAACCTATAAAATATTAAATACAATCCAATGTCATGGAATTTAAGGCTACAAATATAAGGTTATATTTTAATATAATATAATCAATAAATTAATCAAATGAACCCAACTCTCCCCATGTATAAATAAAAACCCTCATCTCATAATATTTACCCACAAATAATATTATATCTAGGGTTTCCCTGGTGACTCGCTTCTTCCCTTAGTGAAAATGGTGGCTTTGGCTCCGACCACGCCCCCCATCATGGGGGAGGGGGAATCATTATTTCCTGAGGGTCCTTGGTTCTTCCTTCATTTCACTAATCATGATTTCCTTCCTCCTTTTCCCAATAATTTTATTTTCCCTAAATCCCCGAAGCTCCTCGATGGTTACCCCAACCTCCGTATCTCGAACTCAGATTTCATGGGGTCTTCAACACTTCTGAACGTCACTCTAGTTTCTTGCTTCATCTTTAGGTGACGTTCAGTTGATGATTTTGATAGGATCGTGTTTGGTTATGGGGATCTGCAGGAACGTTCAGTGGTTTTTTTTCATGATAGACACCATATTATGATCCACTTTGAATCAGAGGAGGACCTCATTCAGACATGGTCCAGAGCTCCGTGAAGTTTCAACATGACGAGATTCATCCTCCTTCGATGGAATTTCGATCTTCATATGAAACGTGATTCTCCGTTAATGGTGGTTTGGGTCAGTTTACCTATACATCCACTTCCTTTCTAGAGAACTTTTATTCGTAGGATGATTGGTAATATGGTAGTAATGTTTATTTGTTCTGATTATCATATAGTGGATGTGTCCCATCTTGTTAATCCCTGAATATGTGTTGATTTGGGTGTGTCACATCTACATTTTTATTTTAAATGGATTACCATTGGTGAGGAGTAAAGGAGCAAATAGAAGGTGGTTCATGAGAACTAGATGGAATTCTACTCCATTTGTAAGTGGTTGGGGCACCCTTCATTGGTCTTTTATAAGAGAACTACTTCGGGAATGTTGAAATCGAAGGATAAAAAGGTGATGGTTGGTGTGATGAAGAGCCTGGTTCAGGGGCATTGGAGATGGTCACTGATAAAGACACATATAACTATGATTTTCCTAGGGGTATGGTGTCCCCAGTGCATACAATGACTGGTGAAACTCAGTTTGGAGAGAATTATGGTTCAATGAGGTTAGAGGTTGATTCAAACAATAGAAATTATGGATAGGAAATGTCAATGGAGCAGGACGAGGTTGAATTGGGGTTGATGGATGGGGGCGGGTCCCTCTTCTATCCAAATCAACTGTGGGGGTCCAGTCTCCTATCCACCACTAGGTGACTTGTGGAGAGGGTCACGATATAGAAGCGGCTGGAGGTCTGAGGCTACAACCGAACCTGTCTGTTTTTTATGTCTTCAACAGGCTAAGGAAAGACATAGAGATCATTATTAGTCCCACGGTTAAAGAAGATACTAACCATAATGAGGATTAGAGATGCTCCAGCTTACCAAGGTTGATAGGTCCTGCCTATGCTAAGGGTTCTAAGGGATTATATCCCATGTACAGGCCCTTCCATACCCTTAGAAACTAGTTTAATGGTCTCTCGACATACATGTTGGATTATGGAACAATAGTGGATAATGTGACAGGGATGGATAGTGGGGTGAAAAAACGGAGGGTCTTCAGGGTATGAAAAATTTGACAAGGTCCATGGATGTGGAGGAAGCTATTACTTATGAGAGGCGGCTCCCATTGATGGATAGTAAAATTCTAGACTAGGGGCGAGGTATCAGCTATGTTTCTCGTACTACTATTGTAGGGGTGCGAGATGATTCTGGAAGGGAGTGTTCTGGTAGAGGGAAGGAAAATGTGAGTGGCCCAGTCGGCCATTCATTTAGCGATGTTGTACAGAGAGGGAACCATAATATGGATTTAACTAATGGTCCCTTGTCTGTTTCTCTAGGAATAAGGCCACGAATGGATTACTCATATATTCTATGGCCGATGTGGAATAGATCGTCTTCTAAATGGAACAATGAGGTGATTGTGGCTTTTGAAAATTGTAGTTTGGTCAAGACTTCATCCCCAGATCATCCCAGTCATGATCTGCATAGGAGCCTGGTCCAAAGTGTAAGCTATTTGAGGTCTCCTGATTGGAAATAAGCTACTGAAGAAGACAGATCCTACATGGGGTGCATAGATAAATCTGGTTACTATGATTTGTATGATTCACTTGTTTTTGGTTGGGAAGTTTGTTTGGGTCCTAGAAACCCTTAAACCAGCTATTTAAAATTGAAAAAGGTGATTTGTAACAATTTCATCATTAATGGATGGAATTAAAACTATTATAAGGTTGAATAATATTTAATTATTTATATTATGACCTATTTCATATTTTATAAATGCTATATTGAATATAACATCATGCCTTCGATATTGTGGTTATATGATAACTTCGTTTGGGGATGTGTGGAATACCGCCACCTTAAAAAGATGTGATTTGACCACATATACCATATAAGGTATTATGGATTTTTTTAGTAAAAATTTATGAATTAAAATAAATATTAACTCTAGTATAATGATATTATATATTTTTACAAATTTATATTAATTTCTTTTAAATTCCATATTTCAATATGATAGAAAAAATGAAAATGGTGTTTTGGAGTATGTATGACCTACCATCATCATGAGTGGTATTATTAGTTGGTCTTAAATGATTATTAAAAATTCTTATATAATGAATATATAAGTCATATATATAATATTTTATGTTCTGGAGAAAATTTACTTATGAACACATGGATAGATTACGTCATAACATGTTCATTTTCAACTCAAATATCGAATATCAACAAAATGTAGAACATGAACATAAATAATTAAATATTTTTTATATCATTGTAATATGTGTCTTAAAATTAATAATAACCATGAAAAATGATATCACTAAATTATAAATTAATCTATGATTATTATTCATGAAGCTAATGAACTTATGAGACAAGTCAGACTCGAGGTAAGGGAACATCATAACCAAATTTCCATTCGGTTGGTTAAATATATAAATCATGAAAACGTCATTAAACAATTGTGTAGGGAATGAATATTTAATTATTTTATTTTATTTTTATCTTAAATTTTATTCAATTTTTATAAAGTAATTTTTTTCTATGGATATTTTTACTTTCTATGCATAATGAAAAAATTAATATTTATTGACGTATATAGTGACAATGAGTTCTTTTCCACCATACGATTATTTAATATAAGGATATCTCTAAAAGACATAATGTTATTAAAAAGAAAAATAAATACCATATTCCTATTTCATGTATTTTGGTATTGAAAATGGTTTTGATATGGAATTAATTTTTCATAATATTGACATGATAACATGTGATAGGAATGTGTAAATGTAATTTATCCTTTATGCATCATTTATGTGTTTTTTTATTGTTTTGTTTGTTTAGAAATTCTTATGTATACAGTTAGTTCTATGATAAACTGATGGAGGGTGAACTCATGATAGATCTCCAATGCATTGGGAAATGACTTAGATTTAAATGATAACGATTATCCTAATAGATTTAAGGAATATACTATGAGATGTATTCAAAAAATAACCATTAATGTCACTACCTATATAGAAATGAAAGATACAATGTTAGTATAATATGGATTCCACAATTGAAATTTATGATTTATGATTTCTATGAATTTTTTTAGTAACAATTTAATTTCATTATGTTTATTCATTGTTGAAAATTATTATTTTTGAGATCAAAATTTTCTTAGACTGAGTGTTTCATTCATTATTTTATATCCCTTACGATTGTTTTTGTTTTAATAGCATGTTTTTGAAATTTCTACCACAGGGTATAAGGATAGGTAAGTGAAAGGAATATATTAAGAAGATTTTTTATCAATAAAAGAAAACATGTTATATATTAAATGATTTCTGTTTATAAAATATGGATACTATTTTTCTACTTTCCTCTTGTACGATAATGTGTTGTTTTGTATAAATTGTAGCCAAATTCATAAAATTATAAACTGTAAATGATCATTAATGTGAAGGAAAGTAAATACTTGACTAAACTCAAGATTATTTATTGGTAATGGTTGCGTACTTATAGTTTTTATTAGAGACCATTTTCATAACTTATTGGTTAGGATATTTGTAAATATAATATACATAACTGATTTTTTATTTTGTTGTCAAATTGAAATGATATAGAATTTGAAAATTACCATGTTTCGTCATCTAATATTTTTTTTGTTCAGAAATTTTTCCACAATAGAAATATGTTAGTTATTTTAGGGATACATCTTTAGTAAAAAACATCCAAATATGCAACTTGAGATGGTCGGAATTAGAACTGAACTATTTGTATCCTTGATGGATTTGCGGACTCTTTCGATAAATGATGGTGGTATCCATGCTTGATATTATCCAGATCAACCATAGAAGAATATCAAAGTAGTGTAGAATTTAATAAGGCAAAAACATCCATCATTCACATGATTATCCGACCCCATGATAGTTGAATGGTAGACTAAATCCCTAGAAAATATTTTTGATGTAATGGGGTGTTCAGATAATCAAATGTTTATTATTGTTTTTTTACAATTTTAAATCATAATCCTATCAGTGGTGGTCAGTGGTTAAGAATATTAGATATATTGAGGACACTTATTCTCTTGATTAAGATGATTTTAAAAATATTGTTCTTGAGAAAAATTTTCTTATTGTAATTCGACATTGGATGGAAAAAAATTCAGGTAATTGAGGCATGAGGAAGAATATATGGCCACATACAAAACAAATCACTCAACTGAAAATGTATGTTTCAAATTTCTTATGGGATATTGATAGTATAATCAATTATATTTTAATCATTATAATAAACAATGTTTCTAATTAATTGGCTTCTTAATGAGTTTAAATGATATGAAAAACATGTTCGTTGTGCAGAGAATGTGAAAATGGAGTTTTTAATGATCATGTGTTCCTTTAAAATTGTAGAATAAGAGGTCTAGGTGGCTAGTGAAGGGGAAGAAATAATCCATAAATCCGGATGGCTTGAAAATTATGTTTACAGTTTATGAATATTTTTGTTAAAATGAATTAGTGATTGCCTTATGACTTCTGAAATGTGATTCTAATGTAGTAAATTGGGGAATAAGGATCGTATGTTTACTAAAAAAGATAATAGTAGTGGTAGCGAAAAAAATTTGTTTTACTGTAACTAATTTTTTCTTGGGTAATGAGATGGGGAATTATGAAAATGAGTGTCTCATGAAGAACTGGAATGAAGTGAAGCATCCCAACTATATGGAAACAGTAGTGAAATATTTTTTAACTACATCATTTGATTTTGAGAAATCAAATGAAGTGTAATTAGTTACATTGTTTGTTTGCTTAGATTATCCCATTGTGTTTTTTGATTCAAGGTCTACACATTCTTTCGTTTCAGATAAGGTTTATAGTAAATTAAAAATTCCACCTCCAAAAATTAATCCAATACATATGGTAAATACACCTAGGGAAGATGTTGAGGCTAAATAAAATTATATTATTATTCATATTCTTATCTATTGAAGTAATGTACATGAAAACCCTTTTGTTTTCCCTATATGTGATATTGATTCTATTTTTGGTATGAATCAAAATTCTATTTACCATGCTAAAATTGACTATAGTGATAAAGAAGATGATTTTCAGAAAGAATTATTGTTTGTGTGCGAGAATGAAACCTTTCCATTGATAAAATATCAGGAAGATAAGAAACAATTAAAATTGGAAAAGAATGTTATCCTTTAAATATTATTGAAATTAAAGGAACTATTTATATAAATGATGATCCAATAGTAAATTAATGTCATGGTATTTTTTATATTTTTTACATGAATTATACCAAATCAAGAAGTTAAATTTATTGTTGAATTTGTTCCATATTATAATCCACTACTAAAACCCATTTACTAAATGGAACAATTTGACTTTTAGAGATAAATATGCAATTGCATGAGTTATTAGATGATGGTTTCATTCAACCTATAAATTCAAGATACGGTTATCTATTATTTTTTGTTAAAATGAATGATTGTTTAATGAGTGTTTTTGTTTATTATAGATCATGGAATAACATCATTGTTTTGGAAAATAATTTTTTGGCCTCATATGAATGATTTTTTTTATCAGATCTAGGGAATTCAATATTTTTCAAATATTGACTTGAGGTCAGGATAGCATTAGCTGAATGTAAAGGAAGAACACATTCGGATGACTACATTTTGTACTAGATATGACTATTATGAATTTCTTGTAAAGCCCTTTGGTTAAACTAATTCACCTTATATATTCCTGGATCTATTGAATATAATATTCTATGATTTATTTTATAAGATTGGGAATGTGTTAATTGATTATATTATCATATATTCTAAAATTATAGTGAGAATAAAATTCATTTAAGGGTTTTTGTACAAACTATAAAAGAAAATAAATTGTATGTTATATTCATAATTTTTGAGATTTATTTACAATAAATTCCATCCAATGGTCACATTGTTTCATATGATTATATAATTTTTGATCTTTTTAAATGAATGATATTGAGGAATGACTGAAACAATGATATATAATTTATATTCATAGTTTTCTTGTATTATAAGGCTATTACTGGAGTTTTGTTGAAATTGTTTCACAATTATATATCCCACTAACTAAGTCTACTAAAAAAGGTGTTATGTACATCTGGAATAAATAATGTTATGATTTTTTTAAAAAATTGAAAATAAATTTTTGATTGATCCAATATTAGGATTTCCTTCCAAAAATAGAAAATTTAGTATATATAGTGATTCTTCATTGAATGGATTTTCTTGTGTCCTAATGCAGAATGATCATGTAATTGTGTATGCATCACGCTATTAGAAAACTCATGAGTAAAATTTACATTTACATGATTTGGAATTAGATTATATATTTTTTTCATTATAAATCTTATAGAATGATATGTGTGGAGTAAATTGTGAAATATATACTTACCCCAATTTATTGAAGAATATATTAACACCAAAAAAATTACCAAGACATAGAGGAGAGGGTAGGAATTAATCGTTGATTATGATTTCACGATTTATTACCATATAAAAAAATATAATAATGTAGACAATTCATTTAGTCAAAAAAAATATGATACATTAACCATGTTAAATTAGGAACATGAACCTTTGGTTAATGATTTGATGAATTCTTTATTTGAAGTTGTTGGTGCATAAAAATCCTCAATTTTTATCAGGTATAAGTGAAATTAACTCTATAAAACAGAATTAAACAAGTGTAGAAAGAAGAATATGTGTTTCTAAAAAAGGAAAAATTGGTTTATTAGGGTATATTAGCTAAACTTAACGTTGATAAATATTTTTTATTGAGATATGGTATGAGGTTATGATTTCCATATGATTCATAGTTGATGAATGTGTTGTAATGTGAACCTCATAGTTCTCTATTTTCAGTTTATCCTTACAATACTATGATGTACAGAGATCATCAAAAGGTTTACTGGTGGGGTGGAATGAGAAGCGATATTTCTTACATTACATTGAGGTGTTTGACCTGTCAGCAGGTTAAAGTGGAATAAAAATGTCAAAATGGGACGCCTCAACTATTTTCTGTGATAGAGTGGAAATGGGAAAATATATCAAAGGATTTATTAGTAAGACTTCCAGATAATTCTTGAGGTAACAGTTAAATCTCGGTTATTGTTGATCAATTGACTAAATATTCTCATCTTATTCCTATTAGATATATTTTATCTATTGATATAAATTATCGTTTTTATATTAATTAGGTTAAGTTTTCATGAATTTCCTATCCCCAATGTATCTGATAGTGATCCCAGGTTCAAGTATAACTTTTGGAAAGTCCGTAAAAATATTTGGAAAATAATTAAATTTTAATACACTCTTTTCATCGTCAATTGTATGGGAATAAAGAACGAACAACTCAAACATTTGAGGACATTCAACATAAATTATCAATGGATTACTAGGGAAGTTGGGTTCAACATTTTTTTGTTGAGTTTCATTATAACTAATTCTTTCTTTATTGTATATTGAGGCACCGTATGGGGCATTATATGGAAATTGCTGTTGAATTATAGCTTTTTGGGATGAAGTAGTTGGAGGGATGTTTATTGGACCTGATTAGGTAGAAGAGAGGATATTAAATGATCTGTTGACCTAATATAATGTGAGTAAAATACATAGTAGAAAAAATATTTGTCGATAACTAGAAGAAGGATCATTATTTTGATGTAGCAGATCATGTCTTTCTGAATGTTTCTCTAAGTAAATGTGTGATGAATTTTGTTTAAAAAGGAAAATGAGTTGACGGTTCACTAGACCCTATGAAATCCTATAGAAATTTGGATCAGTTGCCTACCATGAGGATTAATATCTTAGTTAATCCAATATACACAATTTTTTTTCATTTAAATGTTAATAAATTATATTATGGTTTTATCTCATGTTTTGAGTGTATAAGTAGTTTAGTTGGAAGATAATATTTTCGTTAGGAACAAATTTTCAAGATTATTAATAACAATGAGAAAGTATTGTTGACTAAGGAGATACATTAGGTTACGTCTTGATGAAAAACCCATTTAGTTTAAGGGGATACATTGGAATCTGAAAATTTTACGAGGGAGAAATACCTCGTCTTATTTGATAAGTAAATAAAATTGAAAAGATGTAATTTTTAAAAGGGGAAAAGGTATAAAACATGAAATAATTATAGAATAAGACATTTTAATATATATTAATATATATTAATTAGATATTAATTTTTCATTTAAAGGGATCATATTTTGAAAAGTATACCCAACTTGCAATAATACTTTTTCCAAAATCTTTTGTTGCAGAGAAGACTGAGTAATACCAAAAAAACACTGCATAACTATTAATATTATTTAAATAGTAGTTATCACAAAAATATAGTTTTGTTGGGAATGAACAGAACTAACCCTATTATGTTTTAATTTTTTTATGAAATTATTTTACATTCATATAATACATTTTAAGTATCAAAAATAAGAATAAAACACTTGGTAGGCACACAATCTCTAATAATGCTAAAATGTAGTTTTAACGCCTTTTGATAGTAAACCCATTTTAAATATTGGTCTTACACATTTATATGTTCTATTTTAAATAATAATCTAATTATTTGAAATATGGATATCAAAATTTAGTTTTGATAAATATATGGTATTTTTTTGAAAAGATTCTTATTTTAATGAATAGTTAAAAATACTACATTGTAATTATAAAGTGATTTTTCATATAAATTATCTAAATGTTTATATTATTTTTTTCACTGTTTTTAAAGTATATTTTTATTTTTTATCATTTTATCATATAATGTTCATTGGAATAAATATAAAATTAAAATTAGATATAAAAACATTTCAATCCATTAAACGTTTCACTTTAAAAAAAATGCTTTTTTGTTTTGTCTATGGAATTAAATTTAAATAGTGTTTTCATAATTATGTGAATGGAATTAGGAAAAATTAATTCCATATTTTTATTATGAAGTTCCAATTAATGCATGAAGGCCAATTATATTTTAATTATAAAAAATTTACCATCGTAAAAAAAAATTACCATAGTAAAATTAAACTTTTGACAAGGTTTAATTTTAAAAACAAAAGGCTTTACATAACTAAAAACATCAAAATATAATGGTTTTTTGAGGTGTGTATTTACCCTAGAAAGCTTATAAAACCAATTTTACAAGACAAAGTCCTGGAATTTAATACTACCCTTATATGGTTATCTTGTAATATAATATAATTGAAAAATTAATCACTTGAACCCACCTCTCTGAATGTATAAATATAACCCATAACCGGACTATTTTGACCAAAAAAGACTTTTAAATGAAAAAAATCTTTACCAAAATATATGGTACTCACTCTACCCACGTCCTAGTGCTTATTGTCACAAAAAAAGACCTCCCCCTATCTCTATTTTTGAATTTTTTGTATGCTACTTTTCGATTAGTCATAATCATACATCTGGATTACAAAATTTATATTTTCAAATTCAATGATCGAAATTTATACCCAAAAAGATCAAGGAATTTAAAATAATGTGATCCTCAATTCCAACAAAATCTTCATCGTAAAAGGCCGCAGGATCCACTACAAGGACTGGCTAGTAAAGTCGCGTCTATACTGTCACCACCATCATCGTATCACCTAATGATTCTTCCCTTCATCATAATCCCTTATCCAATCTTCTCAAGTTTATTTTATGAAGGTTATGATGAAGAGGTAATTTACTCAATGTTCATGTATTAATTTATTTTATTTTTCATCTTTCTCTTCATCTCCTTCATCGATAAATTCATTATTACTATTGAATCATTTAAATACAAGAACTTTATGTTTTTAATGGAATAAATCATATCCATTGTTTTCTCACATCATGTTATTCCATGAACAAAAATCGTTCTCCATGTTTTGTTGGTTAATCTCCAGCTTGAATAATGTATGTGTTTATTTTCCCCTACCGCCTTCATAGGTGGTCTTAAAATAAGTTTTCAAATAAATAAATATGTTACATATTTTTATTATAACATATTGTATATTCTATAAATGTTATATTAAAAATACTTTCATTATTTATATATTATGGTTATATGATAACTTCAATTGGGGACGTGTGGACTACTGCCTTCTCAAAATGATGTGATTTGATCAAAAATCACATGGAATGTATTATGGATTGTTTTAGTAAACATATATTATATTAATGAACAATTAGTGAAACTTTATTGATATTTTATATGTATAATTTTTTAAAATGATTCATTTTGTTTCGCTCTATCAATACGACAAGAATAATGAAAATAATGTTCATGCTTATTTACAGCCTACTATCTCCAAGAATGGTGTTTTTTTGTCCCCAGACATTATTATAAATATTTATCTAATTAATATTTATGATATTTATGTCATGTTTAATATTCTTTAGATAATTTAATTATGGCCACATAGACTATTGACATCATACCATGTTTATTTTTGACTCATGTACTGAATATCGACAAACATCCAACATAAAATTAAATAATTATGTAATTGATATAAAATTTTAATATGTGATAAAAAATTAATAATAAATATTAAAAGGATCTTAAGAAAGGATAATGTAACCTATTTTTTTTATTAAGAAGTATTTGTAATGTACTAGAAATGTTAGACATCAGGTAAGGGTATCTTTTAATGAAATATCATTTTTTGGGTAAACATTGTAATTATTAATTATATCCTTAATCTAAATTGTGTAAAATTTATTTTGAATATTTTTTTTTAATTTATATCTTGATTTTGATTCAAATTTGTTTTAAAAATAAATAATTTATAGGGAGTGTTTTAATTTCTATACAAAATGTAAAAATGAATGTTTTTTTAATATAAGCAGCAACAACAACTTCTTCACCACGGTACCCATTATTGGATATTTATTTTCCCCTATAAGATATAATATTTATAAAAGAGAAATAAATACTATATTCCTCTCATGTATTTTGGTATTTAATATTATTTGTATAGGGGATTGATTATGTCAATATTTTTAGATTATAACATGTGATTGAAATTTGGAAATATTACTTTTCCTTTATGCATGATTTTTTTATTTTTATAATGTTTGGTTTATTTGGAATTGTATATGAATATGGGTGGTTCCATGAAATCACAAGTATAGTTGAGCCTATGATATCTATCAAGTGCATTGGTCAATAATATGGAGTTAAACGATAAGGTATCTCCTCTGAGATTTAGGGAATATACCATTATAGGTATTCCAAATGCATCCATGATGGTTTCGACTTATGCTGATGTGAAATCTACAATATATGTATTATTCGGATCCGAGAAGTTACCATTAGGATTTATGATTTCTTTGAAGTATTTTTAGCTATTTATTTCTTTTCTTGAGGTATATTATTCTGGATAAAAAGTATGATTTTTCGAAAAACAATTCTTCAGTTTAAAATACTTATGGACTAACAGTTTCATTAGTTATTTTATATCCATTACTAGGATTTTTTTATCATACCATGGTTTTTCAAATTTCACACATGTTATAATGATGGGTGAGAGAAAATAAGAATTCAAAAATATTTTTTATCAAAAAAAGAAATGTAGTTTCATTTCAAGACTTTTATATTTTAAAATATTGATATTGTTTTTTTAGTATCCCCTTTAATGATTATGGTATGTCATGTTTTAATGATTGCCCAATTCTCTAAAAAACTATTCTTGAAAATATAATCAATGTGAAAGAAGGTAAATTCTTGAATAAAATCATTTTTATGTAATTTTTATAGATTGGACCGTATAAAAATGTTTCTCAGTTCACTCTAACTATGATTTCAATTTGTTTTGTGTTATATATTGTTCTCTTCTTTTACCCCAAGGTAACAATATTTTATAGGATCACTAATCTAAAATATATTCTAACTTTTTCTTTTAAAATTATTAATTATTTTCATATATTTTACTATCTTTGCGAGGTAATTAATTGATTTCATAATAACTAAATTGGATTTATCAAATAGTTAACTCATGACATGTTAGTTGGGTTTGATCAATTAATAAACAAAAAATCTTCATAATTCCAATTTTATAGTATTATCATCAACTAATTGAATTCATATGGTCTTAAAATATTTTTAATTCCCAAATTTGATAGCACCACCATTTTATATTTAATATCATTTTCTATAATTTTATCTCGAGGCATACATGATGAGAAATAACTATAAAATGTAATTTTATTTCTCCTATTTCTAGTATAAGACACAATAAAAAAATAATAAATTGTATAATTTACTTATTATATTGTCCGTCAAATATTTATTGTATTTCGGATCTTTTAAAAAAATCATGGTTATACATTCCTTCGTATAGTTAATTTATTGGTCACAGCATCCAAATATATCCTCCAAATAGTAACTTTTTTATGGTATCTAAAATGAATTTATGATCATAACCTGTTCTTTCTAAAACATTTAATTTCTACATACTAGATATCCCTCCTTTAATTCCATATTTATTTTAATCCTTATACATTTCATTTTGAAAAAAATCATTAATTAAATTGGATAAAAAACTAAAAATCTTCATTTGTCTCCTTTAAAAAAATCCATGAAAATATTGAGTCCATCTATGAATTATAGCATAAAATATTTTTATTTTAACCTCATTCATATTATTTTTATTTAATAAATAGTCCAATATCTGGTATTTATATTGTTATTTTGAGATATTATATACATTATCATTGTTTATTCAAACTGATCATTCCTATATATTCAATATTATCCTATAATGTTATATAAAATATATTTTACATTTATATGGGTCCCTAGTGCTCTTTTTACATGAAATTTTTTATAATATTTTTCATCTGACTATGATGAATCAACCTTTTTTTATAACCATATAGTATAACCATCATTCTGTTTACTAGGATTATTTCATCCTTTAGACACCTTGACAAATTAATTTTCAATTCTACTTCCCTTTTAGAAAAAGGTTTCACATAGTATTCAAATATTCTTTATTACATTATTATTTTATCTTTATGATGTTTAATTTTATTAATTTTTATTAATTTTTTTTGGAATTCACCATTTTATTTCTTTAACATCACAACTTCATTAATTCAATATTTGAATCTTTATGTTGTGTTTTACACTTACATCACACATCATGCTTGTATATTATCATGTTTTCAATATATGCTTTTCACAATCCTCCACATAGACACAAATTTAATAATTTATTTCAGCATGATCCATCAATTTACATAATTTTCCATTTCAATCATCATAAAACAAATAATATTTGGTATATTTTTATTCTAATTCCATTCAATTTTTTTTCATTTATGATTATTTTCTCTATTTTTAAAAAAATTCACAACTTCTTGGGTGATAATTACCAAATTATTTCCCAAGGTTATTTCACTAAATTATAAATATATATACTCCACACATTTATTGTTGATCAATTGGATACAAAGTGTCCCTTTCCACCACACACATACAACATAAATGAATTTTTTTATACATACCCATGTTTGTTTATTGATCTTTTGATTAGGGTTTATTATTATCTTGCATTCATCATAAATTTCCTCAATAAATTAAAATTCATAAAAATAATCCACCACTTTTTTCTTGTTATTGAGTTTGTTCAAGGATCTTATTTTTATGAACTCATTTTCCATATACATTTAATGAAGGTGATGTTCTTAGTTCATAAATGAGGAGGGTGTTATAAAACTCATCTAGAGATAATTCTTCAATCTATTTTAGTGAAAATATCATTTGATCAAACCAATCTAGAAAATTTACTATTAACATCATGAACATAGTTAACTCTTTATTTATATATCTAATTTCACAACTTTTACTGATGGTTATATTTACTTTAGTGAAGAAGACATAAAATGCCTCATCATTTTCCATTATTATGTAATTAAATTTCACTTCCCAAATTTTTAGTTTATATTTATTAACATTTATATTTTTTTATATATGTACTCATTTTTTCCTAAATATAGTTAGTTATTTTTATACCCATGACTCATGTGTACCCATAATCAAATTTTTTTTGATAAATTAAATTTATATATTTCCCATAAAACATTACATGTATCTTATTTTTCAAATTTTACATGAAAATGTCTGACTTGTTTTCTAAAACCCACATTTACAAATTCACTCAATTCATTTTCTTATGATTGATGATATTTGAGAATATTATTAATCAATTCATGATATTTATTTCAACTATAAATATGTAAACCCTTAATGTTGGAATGATTTTTATTCTCAATATTTCAATTTTGATTAGAGTATGGTCTCTAATGGAACCAGGTTGCATATAATACCACTTAGGGATACAATGTTAATTTTCATATCATTGAGAGGTTGTCTAAGGGGGTGTGTCAATTGTCAATTTTTATAATTTCTTTTAGAAATTAACAATGTTTGATTTTATAAGTCCAATGTTCACACTTCTATGATCTCTACCTGAAATATATATATTTATAATAAAAATTAGATGCATATAACAATTTTTAATATGTTTGGATCCATAAAAAATCGATCTTATTAATGTATATAATTTATTACCACTGCATTTATTATATCACAATTAAATTATTGAATGATCATAAATTCTTAGAAATCTCACACAATAGTTTGGAAGGTGTCATTCACTTCTGATAGAAGGTATCATCCTCTTCATGAATGTGGCAGGAAATGATTCATACAAGAACCATGAGTCATAATGAATTAACTAATTTCTCATGGATTTGAACAAGAATATATGTACTCTATGAGATTTATATAAATTATAAAAACAAGGAATCATTCACTAAGATTTTTATTCAACTAGAAAAATAAGATAAATTGATAAGAATTCATGTAATCCATCTTTCTCATGATATTATGCATGATAAGAAAAATTACAGTTCACAGACATAACAACCCACTTCCTTATCAAAAAATCATTGAAGATGATTTGAAGAATATATGAATTTCAATATCATGGATGAAGAATCCAATAATAACTCATTTCAGTATTCTCTTATATATCATTAATACAATAGTTTTGAAATTCTACACAATATATACATATTAATTCTCAAAAAATTCATATATTCATCATTTCAGTCATATATATTTACACTATCATGGGAATAATAGTTGTTATTTTTAGAATATAAATATCCTGAAATGTTCTCCAGTGAGATTTTTTTAAAATTTAAACTGGTTAATAAAATTCTTTGGTTGAATGTAATTTTTCTCCAGATCTATGTTTTCTCTATTTAATTCTCTATTTAATTATTTATAAGGCTTGATATTATCCTTTGGAAATGATATTTAAAAATTTAATGTAATTTTATATTCTTTCCATGATGGTATTTATGGTCACCTGAAAATTGTTTTTCAATATGAAAATATCTTTATGGTGGAAGTGATTATTATTTCTCATAAAAAAAATTACTTCTTATTAAATCTCATTTCCAATACTAACCCTTCTATATAATTTGATTGTTTATTAAATTAATATAACCATTAAATGATATTAGTTTTTTTCTAATTATTCTAGGATTTTCACAGGTTATAATGTGAAAAACATATGTGATATAAAATTATGTTACATATTGTTTAAGCCTCCTTCTTTTTCCAGTTTTATAGTTCTTCATTGGAAATCATATTAAATATCTTGAATGTATTTCATATTTCATTTAAATTATCTAAATTATCATAACTTATTTGTATAATATATAATGTATCATAAACATATGTAATGCATCCTATGCCTTTTATAAATTAATTTCACTTCTTTGGATAATATATTACAAATTATATAAATACATTACATATCCTTTGACACTTCAATTAATATAAAAATATCAAATTAATATCATATACATAACCTAATGATGTATGTATTCATTTTATTTTCCAAATTTGATCAATCTCCATTGAAAAAAAATATTATTATACCCATAAATTGGTAGATTTCATGAAACATAAAATTTATAAATTTCATAATATGACTCTTGAATATTTAGATGAACAAATGGAGGTTTAGGAGAAAACAAAAATAATAATCCTCATTATAATTCTTCTGACCCATAGTTGAAAATATTTCAACAAAATTCATTAAAAATTTTATTGGGTTCTTTAATCTCTACATTTTTTATTTTAATAATTTATAACAACACACTAAAATAATTTCCATGCCATATATTTTCTAAAAGTGGCATTTCATGGCATCACATAATTAGAGAATGCAGGGTTTTTGAGAGAATTATTTTATTCTTGAATTAAACTCCATCATCCTCAAAACATATTTAATAGTTTCAGGAGAACTAAAAAATTCAATACTACATTCCAGTCCATCTTAATCATGATTGAAAGAAAATAAATAATTATTTAACAATTTTATTGTATTATTCCATATCCAAAATTTTATTTTCTCAACCTAAATAATACTATATATGATAAAACAAATAATATTCGATATTTATGAGATAAATCATGACACCACACCACTATAAAAATTGTTTTTTTTCAATCTCATCACATTGTGACAAGTAAGGATTTCCAATGTCACTTATATTCTCTATTATTCAATCCAAACAATGGTTCTTCATATTATTTCCCTTTTAAAATAGTAAAATTCTTGTATTCCGAAAGAAAAATGTACTAAGTTGTATACTTATTATCTTAGTTTAATAATAGAATCCATGTCAAAATAGGCTAAACCAAAAGTCTCTAAAATTATAGGGATTATTGAAAATTTCTTATTCTGCCACAGATTCAGAAATATCCCCTTAGTAATAAATTTATTGAATATATCAACAAGTTGATCTCTATTGGGAAAAAATTCTTTATTTATATCCCCATTTGGTATTATCTATATGTTAAAATTAATTATTTTTTTCAATATTATTAAATCCATAGTATTATAGTATCTTTTTATAGATAATAATGTCAAATTGATTGACACAAAAAAAAAATTATACTTTCTAAATAATCACCATCATGCCCTCTGATATGTCATTTATCCATATGTTCTATGTTTATTTACTTGTAGTATCAAAAAAATTGTTTTTAAAAATAAATGAATTCTTATTTTTCTAAGGATATCTCACACAACCTCTAGATACAAATTCCACCTCAATTTCATCTTTCCATTACAACCACCAACCCAATCAGCATCTTTATGTCTCAATAGATTTATGTTCTTGCTTATTTCATATATCAGGACAAAAATTAAGGATTGTATGATGTACTTGATATCACTATTGGATTCCATTTAATTTTATTCCTTATGATCACATTTATATACATCAAAAGGGATCTCAGTATATTTAATTTCATGTTTGGATGTAGGGAGATAATGTAAGTCGTCAATTAGTACTTTAATGATATATAGATTTACATTATGTCATTCAATAACCATTCTAATAGTCATACCAAATATTATGTTTGTGTACACTATTTTGGATTATTCCATTAAAAAAACATCAATACCCCCTTTCATAATTTTCATAGTATGAAATAATATATTCTTCAATTTAGAAATTTGAATTCATTAAAAAATCAATATTTTACTTATGTAAAATCCTAAAAATATGTTTTCTTTTTTCAATAATATTATTTCTAATAACTATAATGGCAACCTATTAAAATAATATCATTTTTTCATAAAATTGTAATGAGTTTATTTGAGTCTATTTCAATTACATAATGGTTATTGTCGATTTCATCATTACTAAAAATTATTTTTCACTATATGTCATCTATTTTTGACTAAAATGATTTATGAGGAATTATTATTCCATAATAATCTCTACTAAACATGAAAATTTTAGTTCCTTAACATTATAAAAGATCAAATTATAGATATTAAATGTAGAATTTTTCTGATGTCTCTTTATTCGAGAGGTGGATTTTCATATCCACTAAATATATTATAAATTTTAGGTGGGAGGAAATAGAATGGGAATTTCTTATAGTTAAAAATAATGAAATGAAAGAAAATATTTCGTTAAAATATACTCATCAATCCCCAAAATATCCTTTATATATATGTCTTCCCTAGTTTGAATTGACTGCCCATTTATAGTATTATATATATATCTGAATACCTAATTGGTCCCACATAAATATATCCACCTTTTCCATTGAATATAAATCAAATTATTATTCATATTAATTTTTCTAGATATTATTTCATTGTATTAGATAATTCATAATGTATTTTAATTTTATTTCCTATTAAAAACATATATCACAAACTTTCATGTAGGAATTTGGTCGCAAGATAACTCGATTCTATATTTTAATGATATTCAAACAAAAAAAATTTAAAAAAAATTAACACATTGAAGTCAACAAACTGTAATTTCCCAATATCAGGAGGAGTCATATTCATTCTATAAGAATAATATTTTTCGGGGATGTGTAAAGGATACTATATTTTTGTTTCATCCCTTTTTTAAAGGTTGAATTCAAATGAATTCTTGTGAACTCGCTTTCATATTCAATTATCAATTTTTAGACATTAACCCTCAACACATTCTTATAATCCCATCTAAAAATAATAATCATCTCCACTATTTTTTATTCTTTAAAAAATAACCTTAGTAATTTACATAAATTCATCAATGAATTTGAAGTTTTTTAGGTTACCTATTATGGATTAATCCTTCATTTTTCTATAGATAATCTGATAAGATTAATTAATGTGTCTTGTATGATTAGATTTCCACAAGTTTATATCTTCATTGTAACATCTCACATTTTAAAAAATATATAAAAACATATCACTAACATTGATTAATTTAGGTTGATTTGAAAGACCATATTATGATGAAAATATTCTCAAAACGATTCGAAAAATTATATCCACGCCTTTTATTCTAAATAATTTTTTCCATTTAAGATGATATATAAAGAGTTTCATAAATCACCAATATAAAATATATTACAAATTATTTTTTACCTTTCAAAAATATTTTTCAATATTTTATTAACTTGATGATGTATTTATATATTTTGGAGAGAAATTGAATTCCATAATCACAAACATGACTTGTTAATAGATACATTTTAGGATTCTATTTTATGGGTTTTTAGCACATGAATATCTATAATTAAATTCTTATTATACTAAATATATCAATTTTCAAAAAAAATGATTTTATATAGTATTTAATAAATATTTGGATAATTAAAAATATGGATTAAAATAGAACACTAAATAAACATTGTGACATTCCACTTCGTGTCTTGGAGTGACATTGAGAGACTTAATTCATAATGAATATGGATAAGTGTTAATAAATATCCACATAGATCCGTTTAAGAAATTAATGGAATTTTTATATCTTTTATAGGGATGATGATCTAATACATTGAATAACACATTATCTCTTGATGTTTTAAAAAAATATTTTTGAATTTTGTCAAAGATGAAAAAAGTGCTATAGAGAAGACATTCATGTAGTATAATTTCATTAGGTGAAGTATGTTCTGAATGATAAATGATTTTCAGATAATTATTTTATATTATGATAAAAATTCATATTATATGAATATTTTATAAGTCCTAAATACACTTTTTACACTAAATATTTCATTTACATCACGATTATATAGTCAAAAGAGAATTTATAATGCATGGTAAGAGGGAATTAATTTTGAAGACTTTATATTTGATCCTACCACCACAAGCGAGTAATGTCATAGGTGGACCAGATACTACACAAATCGATATAACATGAATATATTGAGAGTATAAGATTATACGAAATCTAACCTATGCTACTTCTACCACTATTCATCACTGTAAATCATTTCTACATTCAACTTCATGATTTTCATTATATGGTAATTCAATTATGAAAGGGGATGTAATTGGAAATGAGAATTTGTCTTAGGGAACTCATTATATTTTATATGGTTATGATCATGTTGTATCATATGATTTCAATTATGTTATGTCAATTTTCATTAAAAAACATTATGTATATGGGGAATTTATTTTTTTCTATTACAGTAAATAATTGTTTTTTATTGTAGATGAACATGTTAATATTTTTAATAATTATATTTATACATTCTATTAGGTAACATAATTATATAATTTCCATAAGTAAGTGGCCTTAAAAAAATATAGGATTATCATATTATATAAAGAATATCATTACTATTTGTATTCTCTAAGACCTAACTCTGACAACAATAATAATTAAACTTCTATAATTATTACTTTTCTATCTAGAGAAACTAAAAATTATAAAACCTAGAATTCTTATCCCATGATTTAAAAATGAATAATTTATTTTTTCACTTTATATATCTCCCTCTTTTAAAAAATAATCAATAAATCTCATTATAAATCCCTAAAAAATTTCATTTATTTACATTGTATTTGGATTGATCTCGATTATCACTATTAAATATTTGAAAAATATTTAGTAATATTTAAGTACATAAATTGGTACATTGACCTCACCAAATGAAATAAAAATTCCCTAGGGTGTTTTTACTCATACTCAAAAAACTGTGTTTCATCCTATCAAAAAACAATAGGCCTTTATATTTCACATTTTGAAGCACAATTTTAGATAATGAAATTTCATGGATCTTAATGGATATTTCATTTAAAATCATAAAAGAAAAAAAATATTATTTCATTATTATTTAGGATCTTCTACCTCCCATCATTTTTCATTATTTTCCATTTAAAAAAAATACATGGGGTTCTCTTCTAGAAGTATTTGAGATCCATATAAATATGTTGTGACATATATGATTTACATATTCTATGATACTTGTTATCTTTACGATCTTATTGACCAGTACCATGATTAATCACCATATATTCCTAATAAATGAACTTATTTGTCACACATCCAACAATATCCACCAGATAGAATTGTCAATTTTGGTTAAACGACTATGATGTCTTTTCTCACTACTTTAAAAAACTCAAATATTCTTTATAATCACTCTATAAAGCCCCATTAACTGATTCATTATTTTAATTCATGAAATAAACCTATTATACTAATAAATCATATTTATAATTCCCAAATCCTCTATAGTTTAATACCCCATATTTGGATGGGTTATTATGTTCAAGTGTAAATTAAATTTCTTTAGTTTATGGATGGATTTTTTAGAATCAAGAATAAAAATGACTCTATCTATTTTTATGAACCAATGATGTGATTTTGAAAATGGATCACTAATTGAGTAGTGATGTGGGGGTTAGTGTAAGTGAAAATTGTGGAATGGATAGGCAGAGAAATTAGAAAGCATTAATAGTATCCATTAATGGTATGAAATAATGATTCACATCATAAAAGGATAGACAGATTTATATAATCCTTGCCATAGTTGTTCAAGGAATGAACGGTGGGTTCACTTTATTAATGTGTCAATATTGTTTTTTAATGAGGCTTGTCCACTTTTTTCCATGAAGGAGTAGACAGCACGAGGAGCCTTCTAAATAATACACCTCCCATCCCTTCACTCATTAATTTTGGATGATATTTGGATAAATTTCAATAGTTTTTATTGGTATATTTATACGACCCTTCCCCTAGATTTTTAACTCATCCACATAATTTTTTAGTGAATCTATTTTATTATTTTGTGTTATTTCCACCAATAACAAGGTGGAATTAAAATTTTCTAATTGTCCTTTTCTTGACCTAGCTAAATAAAGACATGAAACAACATATATCACACAATCACAAGTCATTTTAGAAAATATTCATCACTTATTGTTTTTAAATGGTTTTTGATGTAAATTGATATATATTTTCTATAGAATCAATGATTTTAAAAATGGATTTCTTGCTTCATAGGTTTGTGGTTTCATCAGCATTTGACTACACATAATGATTAGTTGTATCAATTTAACGAGTATAGTATATGAGTTTCTATAATTTTATCTATTTTAATTTTAATTTTTATATTAATTATAATATTTTATAATTAATTGTTTTAAATTTTTAGGAGTGAGTTAAGGCCACATGTTATTTGGATGATGATCGATGGACTTGGTCAAGCATGAGAGAAATATCAGGCAATGAAATAAAAAAATATAATAACTTTAATTGTTATTTTTTTCCTTATAAATAGCTTATAGTATTTGAGTTTATTTATGTATTTTTGGAATATGATTTTTTTTGTCTCTATAATTAGAGAGACTGACCACTAAAATTTAAATTCATTTTTTTGTTAAATTTAAATGCTCATGAACATATTGGGGAATGTTCCTTTTTTACTGGCTTGATTACATCAGTCATTGACAGTCAATAAATTTATTTTGAATATATTACTTATGATACACAAACATTATAGGGGTATATATGGTACAGTAATTACATATTAAAAATAAGCATAGATTCTGTTGATACCTCATAGTAGAGGTGAGTGATGGACCAATATTGTTGGACCAAGTATGTTATGTGGGAACCATTAAATTCTTTTGAGCCATCATGGTAGTTTATATGAGTGTGGTGAGAGTTTTCCTCCAATATTGTAATTGTAATTTCTATTCTGGGTAGACATCATAGTCATATTTGGATAACAAGGTTGCTAAGATAGATCTGAGATGGCTTCTAAAGTGGATAATAATATGTTTATCTACATTTTGTGACATTCCATGAAGGATATTAAGACTTAATGAGACATTAAAATACTGAGGGATTTCATTCCATTTGAGTGATGTGTTTTTACCTAAGATATTTGTTTAAATGAGGAAACCATAATGGGTGTTGATGTTATGATTTGACTTAGGGGAATTGGCAGGTTCCCTAAGGATTGTATTGTTCCTAGAGAGGGTGTGTACAGAAATATGGTATTCATGACTATATGTTTTACCTTATAACTATGATAGAGGATGATATATATAGTTTTTAATTTCAATGTGAAATCCCCTTAGTAATCGGTGAAGATGCATCATAATATTTGATTCTTAACAAATGTTCAATAGATCTAGAGATGATGCCTGAAGCAATTAGATTTCCAGGGATTAAATATTAGGGATTTAAGATGACATATGATGACATTTTATGACCAATAATTACATCATAATGTTTTATGATAATCCATGATTACTATGGAATTCACGGTACTACATCATTTGGTTGAATGGTGATGACAGATGACTATTGAACTCATACGGTTACATGAACTAGATCATATTAGTGAATGCTAACTATGGAATAATAAAGATAACCTTCTGAGGTTTAATTTATTATCCTCATGATTATGTAGAACATTGTATATCAAATGGGTTTCAGCCATGGTCTTGATAAAACTTTCATTCATAATGTCACCCTCTTTGAATTCGTGGTGGATCCAAATAACTACGGATTTCAAAGGATCACCCCCTATGAATCTGTGATAAGTCTTGATGTTATTATATATATTATGATAACCTCCAAGAGATATATGGCTATATATTATGATTATTGAACAGATGGGATTACCTTCTAATAATTTTTCATTTTACGTGATGACTATTGATCCTCTCATATTACCTTATTGTGATCGAAATATATATTACATCTATGGTTTTCCATGGAATGGATATAATAACATAATATTTTCATACATAGATATTAAATAATATTAGATGAATTATAATTACACTACACAAACACATGTTTGGGGAGTGTAATGGTATAGTTAATTTGGAAACATATAAATATAAAAAAAAACATTTTAAGAGTGTTAAATCATTGTCCACTATGTTCTTCATAATTATCAATCTTCTTGGACTTATCCCATGTAATTTGTTTCATCATTACCAATGGAAATTAAACATAATGAACTGTGAGAGGTGATTATTTTTAACTGTAAAATATGAATATATGAAAACATAACTCGACGATAATGGTATGGGAATATGAGAATAAAAAAAGAAAACCATACCCTACATATCAAAGAACAAAATCATGATTAAGGCCATAAAAAATAATTTTATATGACAAGAATTACATGGAAATCATGTTACACAATTCTTTAGAGTATATCAATGAAATAATATATGTAATTTTGGAATACACATAATATTTGAAAATATAATTTAAATGCAACATACAAACACATTCATAACATATTAGGTTGGGCTGACCATCTTTGTTCCTACTTCAGGCATGGGATAAACTCATGGGTAAACTCTTTTTAGTATTTTGATAACCTTCTGTATTCTCTCTGATCTTAGAGAACATTAATCATTACACAACTCAATATAGGGAGATAATGGTGCCACCCACCAAAGAATGAAAATTTTAAATAAGTTCACCATAAGATCATAAAAAATTCGGCACATAACATAAGATAAAAAAAAATTGATTTCATAAAAATGACATCATATAATAACCTATAATAAATAAATATGTTCTATAAACATTTGATCAGTTTATTATATCATATCCATTGAATAAATATATATATTCCATTAGCATAATGTCATCATAAACATAAACCATCTAGAGAATTAATAAATAAATTATCATTGAGCCACATTTCTAGTATGTAACATCCCCAAATGATGAAGGGTTAAATGACTAAATGATATGACTCATTTCAACAAGGTGCACTTTCCTTTTCGGGAGCTTGTCTGATTAGAACTCCACAGTTAAGCGTGCTTGGACTAGAGTAGTGATCAGGATGGGTGACCTTCTGGGAAGTTTCTCAGGGTGTGTGTGAGTGAGGACAAAGCACACTTGAAAGGACATGTGTTGGCCTGTGGGTGGACGCTGGGGTGGGCCCCACGTGTCTGTGGGGAAACCGGTGGTACCTGGTGGGTCATGACCCGATGACCATGCTAAAAGAGGGGTCGTTGTGCTGTCACCGAGGCCTGATTGTCAGATTTGGTATCAGAGGAGGAACCCAGCATTAAGTGCACAGTGTACTACCTGGGTTGAGATGTAGGGCCCACAAAGAGGGTGTTGTTCTCTAAAGGGGGGGTTACTGTAACATCCCCAAATTATGAAGGGTTAAATGACTAAATGATATGACTCATGTCAACAAGGTGCACCTTCCTTTTTCGGGAGTTTGTCTAATTAGAACTCCATAGTTAAGCGTGCATGGCCTGGTGTAGTGATCAGGATGGGTGACCTTCTGGAAAGTTTTTTAGGGTGTGTGTGAGTGAGGAAAAGACATACTGGAAAAGACCAGTGTTGTCCTGTGAGTACAATCATTATTCATATGACCCGTTCGGGAATGTGGGTGGACCCTGGGATGGGCCCCACGTGTCTGCGGGGTAACCAGTGGTACCTGGTGGGCCAGGACCCAACGACCATGTTAAAGGTGGGGTGGCTGTGTTGTCACCGGACATATTCCCCACGCCATGAGGGAATATGTACAAAGAGGACATATATATATGTATAAATGCATGTGCGTGTGTGAGACAAGTGTCGGTTCGAGTGGCCATTGACAGATAGCGACAAGTTTGAGGTAGGTCCTCTATGCCTATTCCTTTAATTTGAGATTCATAATTGCCTGTTTGTTTTAAAAATATGTTTTACATTTACGCTATATACACATGATGTGAAATCAGGTTACGGTTGCTAGAAATGATTATGTCATTTCTTTGGAAACTGAAATGCATTTTTAATGATATCGGTCTTAAGTGACCTTTCTTAAAAAAATTGATTTCCTAAAGTGGTTTTGAATTGGTAATGTGTATTTCCAAAGGTGTTTGGTCTTTTGGCCAGTTAATTGTTAAAAGTATTCCATTTATGTAATAAAGCCCATTTGGAACCTTAAGAATGTTTTATGGAAAAGAAAACCCTCCCTTAAGGCACGGCACCTTGGTTTTAGAAAATGATTTGTATGTTCAAAGTGTTATGATGTGCCTAACGTTGAATTTTATGAATTGTGTGATGTGAAAGAGGGGGAATGCGCTTAAGGAGGAAGAATAATGGTGAGAGGTTGAATGAGATTTTGATAAAGAAAATTTTATGTTCATATATGTATGCATGATAAAGAAAAACTCACCACCACTTGAAATAGAGCACAATGGGAAACCCGGGTATCTAGGTGGGTGACTAGGACTAGTACGCTAGATGACAAGGAATAGGTTCATCCCGGTTTGTCTAGAAGGATTGACACAACAACACTAACTAAACATATGAACTTTGGAGGTTCTTGGTCTTCTAAGCCACGTTTTCTGAGGGTCGTGGCCTTCTAAGCAATGTTTTCTGAGGTTCGTGGTCTTCTAAGACAAGCTTCACCGAGGTATGAGGTCTCTAGGTTGCCACTTGTTCTAGATACCTATAGGGATTACCCATAGTGCTCATTTGTGACATGCTGCTTGTGATGTAACTTTCTTTTTAGTTGTTTCATACCTGGTGTCTTGTTTGTAAAAATCACATTTTTTTATAAACTGGTTTCTTTTCATTTTGAAATGTTAAAGCATGCTTGGAACCTATTTTGAAAATTTAGTAATAGTGAAATGGTTTATTTGAAAATGCGAACTCATTACATCAATTTGAAAATAAGTGAAAACATTATTTTATTATATCTTATTTTCAAACTGGCATAGTTGGATTTCATAATAAAGGCGGAGGCATAGGACGTGGTTATATCTTGGCTTTCCTACTGAGTATCTCGGTGCTCACGGCTAATTTACTTTTCAGTTGCAGGTTTCAGTCTCGGATCGCTTTTGGGAGCGAGTGTGGTTGTCGTACTATGTTGATCCACGGGGTCTCCTGCGCTATGTCACGTTTCTTTGTTTATTCCTTTTTCTGCTGCCACGTTGTTTAGTTTATTTTCTTTTATTTATCTACATGTTCAGTTTATGTTTATTTATCTTTTTCATGGGCCAAACCGTTCCCACCTAGTTTGTTTTGATGCCCGGTACCAGTTGTCATCCCGTGGGTATTGGGAACTCTATTCGGGCCATGTCGCGGACCAGGTCGGGCGTCGGGTCGGATGACGACCCGGCCTGGTTTGTGACATAGTATATCCTATGTAACTAAAAAGGATGTCAAAATATATGAAAAATGATTCTAAAGATCACACAGAAAATTTATTGAGAAAATGGATTTTTCACTTTGAAAGAAACATTCCAAATAAATAATAATTTTGAAAAATTAATTCTTCGAAAAGAACACTGGAAATGCATAATAGAATATTTAAATAACATTTAATAAATTACATGAAGAAAATTACCATTCATTGAAAATGATATCTCAAAATAAAAAATCCTGATATTTTTTTGGAAATATTTATCTTCGAGAAATATTATTTTTGTAATATATAATGTATAATTTTAAAAATAGATTGGTCATGATAGTTAGAAATACCATACATATTTAATCTAATATTCATTTCACATTTTTAGTAAATGTCAGACCTGTGTCATTTTGAAAATAATATGAAGAGTACATTTATAAAATTTGTTGATGAAGAAATCCAAGGTAAAGATAACATTTTAAAAATATCATAGGAACATTAAAATGATTTTGAATTTTTTTGAATACAAGGATATAGAAGAAAAATAGGTTTTTTTAGGAAAGTGAAATAATGTATCTTTTCATTGATTTTTTTCGAACCATATATACAGAATGTAATGAGTGTTATGGATTACTTGTCCTCTAAAGAAAAAAATATAAGAGAATAAAATTCATTATTTTCATGCCAAATAGTTGTGAGGATTTAATATCATGATAATAAACATAAACAATCATGATAAAAAAAATTATATTATAAAACCCTTACCACATCAAAACATCAAATCATAATAACCATGATGGAAAAAAAATAATTAAAATTTTAAATATCACCAGAATAAATAAATTCATGATATTAAATGTCTAATGGGACACATATACACCTCATAAAACTCAGCACATCTGACAGGACCTTGGTAGGCACCCAAGAAAACATGAAATCGATCTGTTTCAAGTCCATGGCCAAACCATTCACATAAATTACATTCCCCCTGAACTGAAATTCATGAATCCAAAATGGGAGAATCAGATCTAACCATAAAACAAGAACTACCAATGAAAATTTAGGACCATCCACAAGTGATCTGTGTGATCATCCTCTATTTCTGAGTATACAAGAATTTCATCAATAAATAAAACCATAAACTATTCCATTTGTGTATGGAATATCTGGTTCATCTATGTGATAAAATTGTATGTGGAATTAATCAAACAAAATACATTCACCAAGAACTCATATTGTTAGATGTAAAAATTTAATTTTATATTTGGAATATCATCATCACAAACTATCAATTAGTATAAAATGGAATGAAAATCAATCTTCAAGAACCACCTCGCAACTTAGAATGGATAAAATAGGTTGTAAATCATTAGAAATGGGTACTTTAAATTTATTTTGGATTAGTTTTTTTTAAAATAATCCATGAAAATATACAAGATCTATCTCTACTAATTCCTAATGAACACTAGAACTGCAAAGGGGGTCACACTAGATCTAATAAAATTCAACTCTCTAAAGTCCTCCAATTGTAACCATAGGTCAGAAAACATTTTTGGGTACATATGATATGTTTTAGAAGATATAAAATAGTTCACAAGATAAAATATGATACAAAAAATATATAAAACCTCCTAGGTAATCCTTGCAGGTATTTAGGGAATATATTCATAAATTCCTTCATGACAGATGGAATGTAGATACACGAATAGCATGGAAAACAAAGAGATACACTCATTGAATGATGGGTGATGAGATTTAATATCATGATATGAAGTCCAACACATCCCTACATGAGATATCTCTCTCCCATAATAGAAAATATCATCCCATCCGTGCGGATCCATTTGACAATTTAGCAATGACAATCGTTCTGGTCCATGTCAATGGAAAACCAATACATAACCAACAAAAAATCATATGGTTTCCTTTCAATGAACAATATGTCACATGATATCCTTTATACACCATGGGATCATTATTAATTCATTATGATAAAGGATATTAAAGATGTTTTCCTTGTAGAAATCTCAAGACAAGGCTGCAGGGCTAACTGCTCAACTGTGAGATCCTACTTGTACAGTTTGTTTAAGAGATGAGGTAACAACATGAAATTTTGTCTAATAATAATGATGAAAGTGTATAATAAACACATACCATACCTCTATGTATCATGTGAACTGCTGAGTCATAAGAATCCATTGTTTGAAGATATCAATGACCTCGACTCCCACCTCCCAACGACAGACGTTGGCCACTTGCAGGTGGTGGGGATGGAAGAATCTCATATAGACATCAACCCAAAAAAATCTTCCACCTAGAGCTACACCTTCTCTTATTCAAGGTACACAATTCTAGGGGCCACACACCCTCACCTAGTTGATATATAATCATGGTTCATCCTCTAATGTGGCAGTCCATCTTCTATCTAGATGCACTCTTGAAGACATTTAGTAGGTAAATCCAGAATCGTGTGACCTCTCCGAATGCAAGCATAGGACCACCCCTCTATGAGATTTTTGGTTCCACTATTATACCCATGACCAAATACGTAGCCATAGTCTTCGTAATATATCTTATTTCATGATCATATCAACTGGATTTTTTTATCTACTACAGAAGTCTTAGATCAATAACTCATAGTGTTGGTTCTAGATTCCAATACCCCCTCAGAAAGAAACATATCAATAACCATTGACCTGTCCAACACCCCATCATAATAATGAAATATACAAGGGTATCATAATAACATGGATATTTTTTTGGATTCCCTACTCAAACATCCATGCTATGAACTAGCTATCCAAAATCATTTCAGGGGAGTATCACATTACGTTTTTGAACCTCACAGAATAATCACCCACCACCATCCCTCCATTATTAATCTTCAAATCCTTAAAAATAAAAATTTAGATGAATGATGGATATTAATCCACATGATACAAAAAACGGAAGTCAGGACACAAGAGTGTCGACTCATTATGCATCTATATAACAGGATTCCACTAGCACCCAGCTTCTATGTGGAAATGTCAACCAACCCAAGAATCCACCTGATCCATCAGTGTCTATAAAAAAATAAACATTAGTACTGCCAACCCCTTAAAATACTCCACAACATGTGGATATTTATTTCAATGTATACTTATAGGCCAATTGAATTATAACATGTGGAGTGGGCCTATAATTCAAACATCCTCATCCTTATCTACTAGTATGATCATTTTCTTGACTCGTGGGGGTCCTAATTCTGATCCACCTATAGGAAAAATATCATATCATTGTCCCTAAATGAAGGAAATGATCACTCATCAGATCATCTCAATTATCCATAACTAGTAACCTATATGGTATTCATCACAGATGTATCCTATAAACTTTAATCAACAGGCACCATGGATAGATGATCACATTTATAGAATGGTGATATGAGTTAATAAGGAATGTGAAACACTCATTCCTAAATGAAAAATATATCATTAATATTGGAAAATAATGTCTTGTTCGGTAAATTTGGAATGATTATATTTTTGGTCCAAGTGAATGGATACGTCCAATGCCACACCAATAGTGTGTTTATAATCTTGAAAGCCACAGTAAAAACACATTGAAATTTTTCTCATATATCCCAACCAAAATAATATTAAGGGGGAAAATCTAAATATCATTCCAAGGATGAAACCTGCATTCATACAAATATTTCATTACTTTTACCAATGGGTCTTGATCACAACAACCACAAGCCTTCCTCCATAGACCAGAGGCTTACAACAGGAACTGAAAGAAATATCTATCATCAGAATAATTTTCATAATTAAATTTATGCACACACTAAACTAACTAAATGAAATAGGATAGGGTTATAGTAACTAAAAAATAAATATCTAGAGAATAAACATGAATATAAAATTCTCTAGGGTGTACAAGTGTATGAAAGTGTAAACTGAAAAGAAAAGAGAAAGATTCTTGCTTAAAGAGAATGATGTCCCAATATATCAAAATAAGAAAATTAATATAACCAATGAGGACAAATCATGATCTTCTTGTTCCATCCACCATACATCATCCAATTAACTTGGTGTCCCTATGATCCACTCTAGTTGATATCGACCCGTCTATCTTCTTCATAAGACATGGAATGTGAAAGAATTTTCCATCCTCGGTGAGTATATACATATCCAACAAGACACATCGAATAATGGAGGGTGAGAAGTAAGAGGCATCATAAGTATAGATAAACAAGTCAAATGAAATGAATAGAGTAATAATATCCAATGAAATGGGCACACACACACAGAGATATATATATATATATATATATATATTGGCCCAAAAAAATCCTAAAAGAGAGAGATGGGGATCTCTATCTCATATCACATCCCATGAATAATATTCACTAGTTCTATAATTCCATCAATGAAATACATAATATCGAGCGTCTATCTTGTAGAGAAATTAATGTTAAGCTACACCAATCCATAATGAGACACAGTAGAGGGACACAACATCTAGTCATAGGTCCCATTCTTTATTACTACAGGAGGGTCCCACATAGTAGATAGCAAATGGAAATATTTCCTAACCCATAGTATGGTTATATTCATATAATAGAGGACCCATACCATACCTTTATATGTGGTTTCCACTATGTGGATATATATGGGGCACATTACCTATCCTAGTTGGAGGGTGCTACTCAGGTAAATGTAAGAGGACCCATAACTAGCCCAAATGGAGGGTGACACTCGACTGTTCAGTAGAGGACCCATGCCAAACCTAGCAAGAGGTCTCCACTCTATTAATAGAGGACCCATACCCAGATATGTTTGGATGGTTCTAGTCGAATATAAGATAGATTTCCCCAATCTTTCATAGTAGGTGGGCGACAATATAGTACACATTAGAGGACCCAAACACATCCATTTTGGAGGGTTCCACTCTAATAGATCGAGGAAACATGATATATAAAATAGAAGGGTGACTCTTATTTGATAGATATAAGATCCATGCACTATCCCACAAGAGGTTTCCACAATATAGATAGGTAGAGGACACATTCACTACCCCAGTAGGAGGTTACAACTCAAATTTCCCCAGTGATCCTTCCTGATCACTATAATCATCGATAATTGAATAATAATCATGATGACCAAAAAATATAACATTTATTCTCCATATCCACTATGGAGGCCACCATAATATCCTACCTAAGATAACACCCGAGATAGGATATTCATGAGCCAAAATTTGAGTCCAAATGATGGATATAACTGAGAATGAAGGTTCCTTAAAAGGAAGAATGGGGTAGAATTCATGTAAGGGGACCCACATGAAAAGTGTTCATGTTCCATTACATGAAAATTTACCTGAAGTTATATGGAATATTTCACAAGTTTCATTATATAGAATGGCATAACCACCTAGTGTCCTACTCATGCTCCGAGCCATGTCTGTATGTGTCTTCACATGTCTGTGTAGTACTGTATATGGTATGTTCAACCACATGGGGTGTTATCCATGAGCCCCTCGACATACATTATCCACCAATTTAGGGACACATTGTCTCTGGCCCGAACATTTGGAATTTCATCCCATTTTGTTTCAAAATAATAGATACACTGTTGTAGTGGTACAACATGATGTTTGTTCATCTATGCACATGCAGTGTAGTTAGGAAATTTCCATAATGGTAGATCTATTCCTTTGTATTCCGTATAAATTTCCAAAAAAAAACTATAACACCTAAAATCCTCCTAAAATCCATGGATATTACCTTTCATCATTATAATACAAACCATCTATATAAGGGTGTCCAAACAGATAGGGTTATACATATTCTTGATAATATGAATCATTCCTCTTTCATCAATTTTTTGTGGAACATGGGATTGCCATTCCACAATGGATGAGTTTTTTATAATAACAGTTATTATTTCTAAAATAGTATGGTCCCTTTTCAAGACTTGTATGTTGGGAAATGTCAATATCTATTGTTTGGTTGGATATAAGTTAAATTTTCATTGTTAAAACATTCATATATATTGATATGGAAAAAATATTCAATTGATTCATCAAAAAATGTCAATGTAAAGGACTATATTATTATGTTATGATAATTTTCCTCCTTAGTCGTTGTAATTATCAGTATGTTATTAGGTATTCTTAAAAATTACAATTTTTTGGGTCACTAATGGTTTGGGAGTAAAGGGATGATTGCTAATAACTTTTTGGGATCTTTTGAGGATTTTTAGTAGATTGGTAAAGTGTATTACAATTTATATCATCCAACACATTTTGTATCATTACATAACATGTTCCATTATTCACATCCATAAAATTATCTTTCACTTCTATATCATGTTTTGAGGTGGAGTGAACTTGATGTTGATCCAAATATTCTTATGATTGAGATTCTAGTTTGAATATTGGATTCTGAAAATAAATCACTTTATGGGATGTTGATACCTTTGGTCCATGTGATACAGAATCAATGTTCTCATATTCATGAGACATGATATAGAAATCAAATGATGAGAGATAAGTGGACTCATATTTTTGATATCAATGATTCTCGAAAGGCCTTATGGGGACATGATGTTTCTATTTACGGGAGTATATTACAACCAGTTATTGTTTTCATATATTCCATGTACATACTTTCTATATATAACATGAATATTATTGGTCTTGGGTGGTTTCGTGTTAAAAGGTGAATATTTTGGAAATTTATAGACTATGAATAGTTCTTTAATGGTATTCCGAAACCATGTCGTTCCAATTATTAACCTTGAAAAACCAAATAGCGTGGGTTTTTGCAGTTTCTACATTGTTTGAAAACCCATTTTCTTGTTGAGTAGAAACCATATATCCCAACAGAGGGGAATACATTAAGGGTCGGTTGTTTGAAAAACCATTCTTCCATGCCGAGCTAACTATACACATGAGAATTTTTATTCAAATCAATCATATATCATGGTATCTTTAAATCCCATGACTTAGAGCCTCTCAGGAAAACATTTGGGATCCTCAAAACCACTTTTTAGGTGGATTGGCTCTTAGAGGACCTTTTTTAGTTCCTTTTAAGTAGGTAATATAGTCATCTTCCTTCTATAAAACTATATTCTTCTTTCCTATATAGGATTTATATGACCATCTTGCTATTGATGGATAAAAACTATTTTCTTTTGGATCTCGAATCTACATTTTATTCCTTGATCATTATTTTGAACATTATTTTTTCTAAAATAATTATGTGGGTGTTGTCATTGATGATCATCATGATCAAAGTTATACGGTTATATTGAAATATTTTTATCAAAAATATATTTTTTCCCTATTGATTTGAATTTTTATCAATTCATTAATGATAGACCAATTCAGTGAGAAATGGAATATGAAATTGAATTAGCAAGAAATATGAAGAAAATATCCCAATTCAAATATAATTGGAAGTTGTTGTGCGTTAATAATTTGGGGGGGGGGGATTTTAAATTTGATTTATGAATTTAAATTTTTACAAAAATTGAAGTGATCTATATGAGGATAGATTATGATTGTTTTTTTCTTGAGAAATGAATTATTTGATTAAAAAGTTGTGATTGAGTTTTCAAATGGAAATTGAAATTTTGAAACTTGAAGTGGGGGAATTATATTTTAAAATGTATTGAAAATGATTTTACAAATATTTAATAATTCATTTACCACATTCAAGCATGGGTTGATTGTGGTTTATTTAGAAAAAACATTCTTTGATAGTAATTCCCTATCAACATATTGACACTTTATAACTCTTCAAAAACTCAGCTTGGAGAATCATATCCCCATAGGGATTTTGGTGGGGCTAATTGTCCCAGTCATGAGGGACATATGTGCAAAATATCGTGATAAATGATATGACATGCTTGGGATCAAATAACATGACACAATCATTCCTCATAAAAGAGGTCCATGTTTCTTATTATATCATTTTTTATATATCTTCCAATTATTCTAGAACTATATTACTCATGAATAATGATTTATAAAATATTTATTATATAGAAATTTTATGAAGACATTTTTTCAATATTTTATATATTTTTGGCTAATAATATTGTTTTAATTTAAATATATATTTATACTTCCATTCCTGTAATGATTTAAAATGAATGTATGGATTGGAATAGTTGTAATGGTATCTTATTATGGGACACTTGGTGAGAAAATAATAGAATTTTAACAGAGACCATACATTTTAAATTAGCCATTTGTATATTTCATACATCTAGGTTTGAGTAAATGGAGGGAAAACATTAGAGAATGTTGATTTTTTAGACCCTTTGGAATTGTATTTTTCATTCATTCATGATGTTTTAGTTTTAACTAATCTGTTTTTTGAGTACATTGATTATGTAATTATTGGGTTTTAGGATAGTTGTTTTTCGAAAAACCCAATATTTTATGAATAAAATTATCTATTCTTAAATTCATATAGAAAAAACATGCACTATTTTATTATTATTATTGGGTTTTAATTACCATCATATATTGTTACCATTGATAATATATCCACTGAACAATGATCACACAACTGATATAAATATTATAGTTAAAAATCAACGCAGATAAAAGTGTTGATGGCCTCATCTAGTAGAATCAGGTCATATGAAGCTCATTTGTCGGAGCATGGGAATGAGGTAGCATCACTCAGATTCTCTCAGGGAAAATCCCATGTTAAGATTCAATATGTTAAGATGGAATAAAATTTCTTATGGTGTGCGATCAAGTTAATAATGATTACCACCTTAGAAATGTTATTTGAGCTTCCACTAGAGTCTATCACCATTGCACACCTTACCCCTAGGTCATATAAAGGTGTTATAAGATGTTATGTAATAAAGAATTAGTTACCAATTGTGTAATACCTTTTTATTAATAAAAGTCATTTTCCATCTATTCCTTTATGAGAATAGATTTTCTTATAAACATAATGAATTAAATAAATTCATTTTTAGGGTAAAATTTTACATGTTAAAAATATATAAATTTTTATATTAAATTGATGATTAATAACAATGTTCTTATAAGAATTATATTATTTAGATGATAAAACAAAAAAAATTAAATAAAGAAATTGTTTTGATGAATAAATGATTTTTTATAATAAATAAAATTTTAATAAAATTTTATTAATATATAATATTTATTAAATTTCAATCATCATATAATTTTTATGAAGTCAAATATAACATTTATTAAAGTTTAAAATATATTTTTTTATCAATACACGCCAATTTTTAATAAATAATTTTTTATTTTTTATTTTTAATTTAAAAGATTTAAAAAATTACATAGATAAAATAAATATTATTTTTGGAACCATGATTTAGAAATTTTTCAATGGTGAATTTTTCATAATAATCTAAGTCAATCAAATTTTCGTGTAAAAATTTAATACCAAAATAAAATATAACATTATTTATGACCTCATAATGACCCAATAAGGATGTTATAAAATACTATAAAAGATATATTTAGCCAATATATGTTTTGAATATAATATAATGCGATTTTGTATTTTTTATTGACATTATAACGCCTTAATGGATGCTCTTATACATCTAAAATATTTTAGCATTTCAAAATTATTTCTTTGAGAGTGTGACTCACCTCCACATAAGCAAGGCTATAATTTTAATATGTTATGTCCTTGGACATATGATATATTGTGTACCAATCACCTTTTGATGAATCCATGGTCTAAAACCATGGGCTCCTTTTTGGTTTTGAATATTTTAATGTTTAGTGTCCAAAACCTAATTAATAAAGAATCCCCCTCATTTCCTATAAAAACCAACCAAATCTCCAATTAATCTCCACTAAAACCATTTTAATATCTAATATAATCTGACACATACTTCCTATATTCCTCCCAAGGTGCCCCCATGCTCTTATAAATCCTCTCCCGATCGTTTGGGATGACACAAACAAGTTAGGGATCCTCACTTCCCTCTCCTCCTTCCAAATTCAAGCATCTTATTTAAAAGTATTTTTTAAAATTTAATTTGGTTATTATTTCATTATTTTTTATTAATTATATTATTATCAATTTTATGTTATTTTAATTATTTATTATATATATTTCCACATTTTTACCCTTACCTAAGTCGTTACTATACTGAAAGTTTGTAAGGGATTTTATACCCTCCTCATTTATCAAGAATTCTTTTCAAGTTATGTCTTTGAATATATTTTATTCCTATATTGGGATATGTTATTAAATATCCTAATTAATTTCTATTTTATGTATAAATTATGACAGCCCATTTCACTATCATTTATTCCTCTTATAAACCCTTATGTTCACCTATTACCATTTTGAATTTTCGTAAGGGATTCCTTCCATTCTCATATTTATCCATGTTTCATTGTTTTGTAATACCATTTTCCATTCAATTTAAAATTGTGTGGTTCGATTCCACACAACCCCATACATCTAACCTTATGATTTAATATTGATAAAACCATTTCTATCTCATTAATGCATTATATGTAACCATATTAGCATCCAGAAATTTCATAAGGGATTTATCTCTTCTTTCTTCCTATTTAGTATTTCATCTATATTATGCATATAAATTCCATTTAATATGCTGGGATATTATCTTCCATGATCCCCTAAATATCTATTTCTTGTATAAAATATTAGACACCCCTTTCACTCTCATAAACCCAAATTATGAATTTCCATAGGACAACGTTATAATGGAAAAATGAAAACATGATTTTCCAAGACAAAATCCTCTTATAGTGAATACCAAACCCATTTATATATTAAGGGTATTCACCTTTAAGAACTTATTAATATTGAATCTTTATTACATGTATGTAATCCAAATTCAATTATTGTGGTATAACTTGAGATTTTGAATGATTCCATTATATATGAACCATGCGGTACACTTATGCATGAAATGGAATGTTTATAAAGGGTGTGCCCTGATAATGCTCTAATAAATTTCATAATGATTTTTATTAGGATATGTAATGTCCAATATGGGTTTACTCATAAAAATTCATGTTCAAAGAGGGTTTACTCATTGTAAATCATCGTGAAATGAAAATTTACTCTTGATAATTTTTGTGTAATGAGGTTCTACGCATGCTAATCCATGTGCAAAGAGCCATGGATCTTGCTAATATCATGTGGTCTGTTGTTGCCACATTTCCATGTTATGATGATCATGCTATATAATTCCTTTATGTTCATGTTTCTATTTGTGATCCATTGATATTATTATTGGCTAACATGAATTTTATTCTTCATGTTATTCCTTTTTTACTCACTTAATGGGATTTATAGCTCACCCATTTCTTATGTATATCCTCAGGTTATCCCTTGAAATGTCATGTACAAAAACATTGTATTCATGTATAAAATATATTTCAATATAGATGATGTATTCTTTGTATTAAGTTGTCTGGTAATGATCCAAATCCCCAAAAAGACAATACCTCTTTATTATCCGGGTTGTATTAAGTGCATGTTTAGGTGATAAATAATGATTAAATATGTAATAAAGAGAAGGGTTGTTATAGTTGATATTAGAGAAATGGTTTAATTATTTTTGGTATTATAATTACAAAACCCTAGTGAATGACTTTGGGATAAGACTATGTATATGAAAATCGTCCCTAAAATTTTTATGATTATATAGTAAGTGGGTTATCAAATAATTACATCCATGACTCGATAAAAACAACTATAGGTGGCTGTGGAATATCTTTTTCTATGGCTAAAACCAGATAAATCCACATTGAGTTAGACTAGAACTATAACTGGTGTAAGAAAAAGGTACTTGTTGCACTTGTGGCTCGACACTACCAAGAGATATTCTTTGGTAAATTAATAAGCTTATTATGATCTATTTTTATAGGAATAGAAAAATTGCTGTTAATAATATATATTGGGAAATAGATCCTGGATAACTCATATTGAAGCCTATAAATTAATAAATTAAGAAAATATAAGTAATTTATAAGTTATACCTTTATGTCATTGGATTTCCCTTCTTAGTTTTAATATTATAAAATACTCACACCTATATTTTATTTTATTCAATCCAATGGCCAGTTATAGGAGAACTAGGGCTAACAACTGATGTGATGACCAATTTGAAGTCTATTCTAAAGATATTCCCAATCCAATGGGTGTGGGAATAAAAAACATTGTCATGATAGTCTCTTGGTTAACTCGTGTTTTTAATATATACATGGTTCGAGATAAACATCCACCCCCTCCCCCCAAAAGAAAGAAAAAACTGAAATAGAGAGATTCATGAGACAAAGTCTTCCTACATTTAATGGATCATCAAATCCCTTAATCACCAAAAAATAGATCAACTTTTTTGAGATTTTTTTCTCTATCCTTCAATATTTTTATCAATAGAAGGATCTAATAATTCATTATTGTATGGATGGTGAAGCTGATAAATGGTTGACATTGATCAAAAATATGAATATTGAGGAAGGGATTCCAGAGTTGAATGGACGGATTTTAGGAAAATGTTTTTCGTTAAATAATTTCCCTAATCCCTCTATCTTAAGATAGAAAAGTACTTCATTTTCCTCAAGAAAAAAGTAAATGAATCCATCAGAATGTAAGAGGAAAAAATCACCAGGATTTCATATTACACCTCTAGCTTGTCATTAACCCTTAATGAAATGTATACTGCTTCTTTTTTGGCTAAAAACTATCCATGGAAAATCCCTATAGATCTGTGAATTCAATGGACATGACGAAATTGTCATATTTTTCCTCAATGTCAAAATGGAGATCGAATATTCTAATGGGTATCAAGGGGAAACAAATAATAACATTAAAATTAATTCTTTCAGTCTAATGGTTAAGTCCTAAAATGAAATTATAGCACCCCACATTCCAAATGTGCGCAAAGATGCACCCTAGAAATTTCCTGAAGGGGATGAGGAAATTATTTAGGTGTAAAAGAGAAGGTCACATGTCCCTTAATTTCTAAAATGAAGATCATGGTACTCCGATAGTGGAGTGGAAAAAAATGTTCGACCCATAACACATTGTTCATTACCCTAATTTCAAAGAACTAGGGGACATTGCAAACCATTTCCCAAATCTAAGGGGTTTTGGAGGCAATTGTTTACTTCTAAAGCAGCATGGTCGAGATTTTTCCATTATTATCCACAAAATTAATCCCGAAAAAGATGTGTTGAAAACTACTCAAGTTATTCATTGATTAATTGTCGCCATTTTTTTATTCAACTTCTATACATTGTTTTATATCCTAGAATTTCAGTAGAACAATCCAAATACCTCCAAAAATCATGGAATTATAGATGTGTGTGAGAATAGAAAATGGGGTAATTTTTGCATCCCATGAATATAACTCCTTCCCTGCCAAAATTTGTTGATTGATCTTTTAGTTAACTTCGTCATAATTCATCTATTGGAATTTCATGCAATTATTGGCATTGATTGGCTTTCCTTATATGGGGCCATCAGAAGTTTCTATGAGAGGAAAATCACTGTCCATATTAAGAATCAACCCCGGATTCTATAGAATTGTTGGGAGTATGATGAATCTTCTTAGCCCCATAATCTAAAGCATGTATATTACTTCCCTTTATGAAAGGGTATATTTCTAAGATTATTGATTCTATGGAATGAACCACCATCTAAGACAAGCCAATTTTGAGGGAATTCACTGAAGTGATTGGCAAGGAATTTCATAGTCTTAATCCTAGAAGAGATGTTGAATTCTCAAGTGATCATATAACTACTATTTTTTCAATATCCCATAATCCATATAAAATGGTTGTTGTAAAGCTATAGGAGCAAAAAAACAACTATAGGGGAACCTATATAGAGGCTTTATATGCCAAAAAGCTTCTCCATGGGGTGTACTCATCCTCTTCGGCAAGAAGAAGGATGGGTCAATGCGCTTTTTCATTTATTATCAAGAGATCAAAAAATCACAATAATGAACAACTCTCATATTCCATTAATTGATGTTTTGTTCGATCATCAATGTGGAGCAAAATAGTTCTCCAAAGAAGTTCTATGATTCAGATATTGTAAATTATGTGCAAAAAAGGAGGATATCCCAATTCTACTTTTCGTACAAGTTATAGGCATTATGAATTCATAGAAATGCCATCCGGATGGACTAATGATATAGAAATCAACATGGAAATTATAAATAGAGTATTTATATATTACATCAATAATTTTTTGGTAGTATTTATAAAAGATATTCTAATATACTCCAAAACCAAGGAGGTGCATGAGGATCAATTATGCATGGTACTAGTGACCATGCAAAAGGAGAAGAACTGTGAAAATACTGCAAGAGCTTGTTAATTTTAAAGAAAGTCTCATTCGTTAGATATATCATAAATAGTAGTGAGATATCTATAGATCCCTACAAGACAAATGCAAATGAGGGATGGATGGGGCTAAATTCTATTAAGGATATCCATAGCTTCCTTTGGATAGCTTTATATTATCACTGATTAGTGTGAAATTTCTCATGATTGTCAAATCCACTTGATAAGATAAATTTGAAGGGATTCATGTTATTTTGGAATTATTAATGTGAATAGAAGATCAAATATTTGAAAATAATATTTATCCCATCACCCATTATTACAAAACCGACAAGTGGATAAATTTTCGTTGTATTCAGTGATGCTTCAAATAAGGGTATGAGATGTGTGTTGATGATAAATGCCAAATTTTATGCCCTAATCTAAAGGAAATATTATTTTCATGAGATAAAATATCCAACACTTGATCTAGAGTTGGTTGCACTGATCGTTGGTTTGAATATTTAGTGATGTTATCTCATTAGGGAAAAGTGTAAAATATATATGATTCATAAATGACTAAAAAACATATCCACAAAGAAATAGTTGAATAAGAACCAATGGAGACAGTTAGATCTGATCAAAGACAATGAAATCTCAATTCACTATCATTTGGTGAAAGCGAATAAACTGGAAGATGCTCTATGTAGAAAGGATCCAACAAATCTTTCATTGATGATATTTGAAAAGGAACAAATCATCATAAATTTGATATATATGGAAATGGGAATCCTAATGAAGGGAATATCATCAATTATTTCCCAAATTATTAATCAACCGTATCTTTTAGAAAGGTAAATAAGGCTCAAAATTATGATGTGGCATTTCAAAACAAAGTTAAACCTATCAAAAAAGGTAAATCATTTTAATTAAATGTTATTGAACAATGAATTGTGATATTTGGGTCCAGATAATGTGGTCCAGAAAAAACCCAGATTTAATGATATAATTTTTAAACGATGTACATAGTTTGAATTTCTACATTCACCCTAGAAATAAAATATTTAATTGAGATCACTAAGATCAATATTGGTCAGATAACATGAAGAAGGATATCACTGAGTATATATTGATCTTCCCAATATGTCAGTAAGTGAAGAATTAGGGTAAAAAGTCTAAGGGCATAATTCATCCATTACCCTTCACAACATGGAAATGAGAGAACATCACCAGTGACTTTATCACCATACATATGAATACATCCAAAGAAAACAATTCTACAAGGTTTTGTTGGACAATCATACAAGGTATGAACACTTCATTACAATTTTAGAGGATTTCTTATTGGATCAAATGGCACGTATATACATCAGAAAATTGGTAAGGCCGCATGGAATACCCCTATTGATTGTTTCTAATCAAAATACAATATTATCCTATCTGTTTTGTATGAGTCGCCAACATAATCTAAATACAGAGATGAACATAAATACATCATATCATCATCAAACTAATGGATAATATCAATGAACTATCCAAATACTTGAAGACTATTTGAGAGCATGATCTATGGACATCAAATGTGGATGTGACCATCCACTTCCTTTAGTTGATATCTCTTACCATAATAGTTCACACTCAATAATCACAATGTATCTTTATGAATCAATTTATGGGAAGTGGTGCAGAACACTTTCATGTTGGGATGATGTTGGGGAAAATTCCTCTAACTCTATAAAGGTTCAATGAAATAGTACAGAATTTTAAGGCCATACAACAACACATCAATGATACTCAAAGTTTAAAAATGATCTATTCTATCAACCATTGATGAGACTTATAGTTTAATGTTGGAGATACGGTATTACTACACATATCACCTTGATAGAGATATATGAGATTTGGGAAGAAGGAAATGCTTAGTCCAAGGTACATCACCCCTTTTGAGATCCTTGGTCGCATTTGAGTAGTGGTCTATCGACTAAACTCACATCGAACCAATCTCATGTACATGATGTTTTTCAAGTATCATTATTCATGATTTACATACCTAACCCATCGTATGAATTAAATATTTTGGTGGTACTATTATAGAATAACTTATCATATAAATAAATGTTCATGAAGATCATAGACCATAGGATAAAAAATCTATGAAATAATAAAATTACACTAATTAAAGTGTCGTGGAGAAAACACATGTTTGAAGAAGAAACATTGGAACTAGAGGAAGTGAAGAGGTAGATTTTCCCATATCTATTTGAGTGTGGGAAAAAGAAATTTTGAGGGGGAAATTTCTTAAGGGGGGAACTATGTAATGACCTACGTATTATGAATAAAAATAACATTATTTTAATGACTTATAAGAAACACATGCCCTATTTTATGGGGGGGTTTAAATTACCATTAGGTATCATTACATTTGATAATATAGATATTTAATAGTGATTAGATAAATAATATAAATATAAGGTTTCAAAAAAATACATTCAATACAGAAAAATGATAGGAATACATCATTCAGTAGACTCTGGACATATGAATCTCATTTTTTGAAGCTTTGGAAGGACGTAACATAACTGGAATTTACTCTTAACCAAGCCAAATCTGAGATTAAACATGTTATACAGTAACAAAATCACCTACGTGAGAAGTTCATGTTAATAGATATTACCACCTGAGCAATGATATCCAAGCTTCCCCAAGTGTTTGTTACAATCACACACCTAACCCTTAGGTCTTATGTGTGTGTTATATGGTGTTATGTAATAAGAGATTAGTTACTTACTGTGTAATACCTTATTATAAATAAAATTAGTATTCTATAAATTCTTTTATGAGAATATTTTTCTTAAAAAGAATATGAATTAAGTAAATTGATTTTTAGGTAAAATTTAACATTGTACAAATATATAAATTATTATATAAAACTACGGTGTTATTAACAATGTTATTATAATAGTGTTATAAGAACTCTCTTTTTAATTATAAGAGATGATTTTATTTATTACTTACTATTTTCACTCTATAAATTACCACATATTTAGTTTGATAAGAATTATATTTTTAAATGATAAAAATAAAATATTATTTTTAATTAATGAATTTATTATCGATGAATTAATGAATTTTTCTAATAATAAATATTTTAATAAAATATTTTTATCATATTATTTTTATGAAATATAAATGATCATAAAACTTTAATGATGTCAACTGAATCTTTTATTAAGGTTAAAAAAAAGGCTTTTTTTTCCAAAACCCGTTAATATTCAATAAATAAAAATTTTATTTTAAAAGTGAAAATTAAAAAATTTATAAAATTATTTAAATAAAATAAATAATATTTTTGGAATAATAATGTCAAAATTATCCCACGGTTAATCTTTCATAATTTTTTAAGATAGTCGAACTTTTTTGTAAAAATTAAATGCCAAATAAATATATATTGAGTTTTATGATATCATAATGATCCAATAGTGATTTAGAAAAATATTATAAAATTTATATGGGAAAATATATATTTTACCAATAAAATAACTTTATTTTATATTTGTTTGATTAAATTTTTAATGCTTCAGTGGACCCTCCCAAACATATAAAATATTTTTTCATTTTAAAATGATTTTTTTGAGAGTGTGGCTCACCTTTAAATTAAAAAGGTTAATATTTTAATAATTTAGGCCCCTGGAATTATAAAATATTTTATTCTAGTCCACTTTTGGATAATCCATTGGAAAAAAACATGGTATAGTTTGTGGTATTGAATATTATAATGTGTACAGTCCAAAACCTAAATAATAATTAAGTCCATCTCCTTCCTTGTATAAACAAACCCAATATCCCATTCCACTACACTCCAACCATTTGAGCTCAACCAAAATCATCCCCATACTCCAAATAGACCTTCTAACATGCCTATAAGCTACCAATAGGCCTCTCCTATGCCCTTGGAATAACACATCTATCTATGGGAACCCATGTTCCATTCACCCATTTAAATTCAAGGCTCTTATTTGAAAGTAGTTCTTGAAATTTTTAACGGTTAAAATTTATTTAATTTATAATCATTATATTAATTTTCATTTTATGTTATTTCAATGGTGGATTATATATCCTCCTTCCTTTTGATCCTTACCTAAGCTGTTACTATGCTAATGTCTCATAAGGGGTCTACTGCCCTCTACTTTTATCGAACATTCTTTTCATGTTATGCATTCTAATATCGTTTATTCCAATATTGGGATATGTCAATAAGTATAGTAATTAATGAAAAATTGATTTATAAATGAAGATATACCATTTTAATTTCATTAATTACTCTTTTGAAACCTTACGTGCACTAGATACCATGCCATATTTTAAAAAGGGAATCCATACTTTCTTATTTTTAAACAATATTCATTATGTTGAAATACACATTTAATTTTAGTTAAAAATTTTGGGGAACGATTTATCACCTCTTTCACACTGGCATCGATATGTTTTAAATGCTTATAAAACACTTTCTCTCTAATTAGTTTATTTTTAGTACACCCGTTACCATGCCAATATTTTATAAGATATTTCTCTCTTCATATTTCCATTCAAGTATTTCTCCCATATTATGCATTTAAATTCCATTTCATATGTTGGGATATTATTCTCTACGATCCCTTTAATATTTATTTTATGTATAAGTGATGAGATACCCATTTCTCTCGAATCATCCGAACAATTGAATTTATATATTGTGACTCCATATTGGAAAAATTTGACCACGCTTTTCGTAGATGAAATCATCATGTGGTGAATACCATACCAATTTCCATATCAAGGGAATTTACCTTTATGAATACATACATATTGAATGGTACCTAAATTCATGTAATAAAAATTCTTTAATTGTGGATGATCTTATGATGATTAATGATACTAGGTTATATGAACCATGTGTAACACTTATCCATTAAATGAAATGTTTATAAACGTTGTGCCCTGATAGAATTCCAATGCATTGGGTAATGTTTAGTATCGTGATAATACATGTTCAATGAGGGTTTAATAATTCTAATTCATGTTCATTGAGGGTTCAATCATGCTAATTAATTTGAAATGAGGGTTTAATCATACTAATTAATGTGAAATGAGGATTTACTAATGCTAATAAGGTGTAATCAGTCGGTCTCATACAAATATCATGTTTTGTGTTATTTCCACATTTCCATGTAATGATAATCATTCTATATAATTCCTTTATGATCATGTTTCTCTTCTTCTCTATTGATGTGACTATTGACTAACATGTATATTATTCATTATGTTATTCCTTTTTTACTCGCTTACATGGATTTATAGATCACCCATATCTTATATATATCCTCAGGTTATTCCATGCAATTATATGTATGAATTAATATTGTAGTCTTGTAATGTGGTTATTCAAATTAAGATGTTGTATACTAGGTATTATGTTGTCTTAATTATCCCAATCACCAATGACATTGGACCTCTAGATCATCTAGGTTTTATTATTGGGATTTCTAGGTAATAAACCATGTTTAAATGTGTAATAAAGTGCTGGGTTATTATAATTGGTGTCAGAGGATAGGTTTAGTTATTTTTTGGATTATTATTTGAAAACCCTAGTGAAATACTTAGTCATAATACTATGTATAATAAGAACATAGATAATTTTTTGAGAGTAAAGATTAAGTGTTTTATCAAGAAAATAGAACCCTTCTAGGATACGAACAAGTATAGGTGGCTATACCACAAATTTATCTAGGGGTAAAACCAAAAAAACAGTTTGAGCTAGACTTCAACTGGAATTGGTGCATGAAAACAAGCCATACGACAATCTTAGTTTGACACTATCATGGGATAAAATATGGTAAATTCATAATCTTAGTATGATCCATTATTATAGGAATTAAAAAATTCAAAAAAATATAAGTTCGGAAGTAGATCATGGATACCTTACATTGAAGCCAAAAAATTCCTAATATAAGGTGGTAAATGAAATTTAAAATTTATCCTTTTTTGTGGGATTACCCTTCAGGTGTAAAATAGTTTAAAATACATAATCATAACATTCCTTTTCTTCTAGACAAAGGTCATTAATAGGAGGACTCAAAATAACAACTGATGTGAAGATCATGGTGAAGAATATTCTAATGATATGCCCAATCCAATGCGAGTGGGAATCAAAAACATTTCCATGGTACTTGCTTAGATAAATAATATTCTTAATATTGTCATGGGTCACGAAAAATTTTCACCCCCTCCCAAAGAACATGCCACAATCGAGAGATTAATGAGAAAAAGGACTCCAAATTTTAATGGATCATCTTATACCTCAGTCACAGAACAATGGATCAAATTCATTGAGAAGATCATATCCATAGTTCAATGTTCCTAACAAGAGAAGGTTTTATAGGATGAATTTTTTGAGGGAAAAGATTATCAATGGTGGAAATTGACCAAATATATGAAGCCTGATGATGAGATTGACGATTTGTAATGGAAGGATTTTAAGAAAATATTTTTCGATCAATATTTTCCATGTACACTCTGTCTTATGAGGTAAAGGGACTTCCTATACCGCTTGAAAAAATAAGGCGAATCCATCAGAGTGTATGAGGAAACCATTACGAGAATTTCACTATATGCCTCTAGTGTTGTCATTAACCCAAAATGCAACGTTTGACACTTTATTGGAGGGCTAAACCCTACCATACATAAATACCGAGTGATACGTGTCATTTATAGATATGACTAATTTTTCCTATGTTCCGTCAAAGTCAAAATAGAGCTCAGTGAATTTCAGGGGTATCATATGGATAAGAAGATGAATGTGGACTTCAATCCTAGGAGTCTGATTGATAAATCCAACATTTATAATAAAATTTATCACCCCACATCCCAATCTGGTTGAATGAATCACCCTGGAAATATTATAAAGGGGATTATGGAAATCTTTAGGTTTAGAATAGAAGGAAACCTGGACATTTTTTACCGACATGGGAAAATCTGATACTGCGACTGAGGAGAGGAAAACTCTGTTCGACCATCAATGCATTGTTCATTGCTACAATTGCAATGAACCAAGGAAATTTGGTAACTATTTCCCAAATCCAAGTGTTTTCAGAGGCAACCAACATCCTCCTAGGTAGTAACGGAGAACTTTTTCCATCAATACTACCTTAGAAAATCCCAAAAACAATGTTTTGATAGGTACAATATTTATTAATTCAAGAATATAGAATATAATTTTTGATTTTTATCCAATGAATTCCTTTATATCCTAAATGTTTAGTCGAATTATACAAACACCACCATAAATAATGGTAGTAGAGATGTTGTTGGAAACAATAAAAGTGGACATTATTGCATCCAATGAATATAAATCATCCCTTATAACAGTTTGTGGATAGAAAATCCTGAGGAAACTATTCATTCTCCTTATAGTAGAATTTAATATAATTCATGGCATGGATTGGTTTTCATTATTTAGAGCCAACATAAATTTCCTGAGAGGGAATTCACTATTTATATGGTGAATCAACACCTGATTCTGTACATGTTCAAGGAGGAGGGTGAATATTCTTTAGCCTCATAATATTATGAATGGATATTTCTTCCCAATGAGAATTCATATCTATCTAATACGATTTAGTGTAAGGAATGAACCATTCATGAAGACATACCTATTGTGAGGTAATTCGCAGAAGTGTTTCATGTGGAATTGCATGGTCTTCCCCCTTGAAGAGATATTTAATTCTTGATTGATCTTAAAACCAGGACATTGTAAATATCAAAGACTCTATATAGAATGGATATTACAGAACATGTGGAGACAAGGAAACAACTATATGAAAATCTGTATTAAGGGTTTATATACCCATGTTCTTCACCATGGGTTTCACATGTCCTCTTAGTCATGAATGAAAGATCTATGAGGCTTTGCATTGATTATATTGAGAACAACATAATCATGATAATGAACAACAATCATATTCTTCGAATTGATGACTTTTTCGATCAGCTACATGGATCAAAATACTTCTCTAAGGTGGATCTATAGTCGAGATATAAAAAAGTAAGGAAAAAGAATGAGGATATCACCAAGATTGATTTTCATACAAGGTACGGGCACTATGAATTTAAAGTATTGATTTTTGGACTCACTAATGCTCTAGAAATCTTCAAGGACCTAACGAATAGATTCTTTAGATAATTCCTAGAAAAAATTGTGGAAGTCATTATAGATGATATTCTAATATATTCTAAAAAATCAACGTGGAGTATGAGGAGAATCATAGAACTATACTAGAAACCTTGAGAAAGGATAATATCTTTCAAATTTACAACAACTGTGTGTTTTGGTTGATGAAAGTCTCATTATTGGGGCATATCATCACAAACAGTTGGATATATGGGGTTCCCTCTAAGATAAATTCAATTGTGGGATGAATGAGGCCAAAATATGTTACATATATCCATTGCATCCTTGTAATAGCTTGAAATTATCCTCAATTTGTGAGAAATTCCTAACAATTGCCAATCCCTCTTACCAATATAACTGAGAAGGGAGAAAAATTTGATTGGAATGATAAATGTGTAGATAACATCATGGAGTTAAAAAGGAGGTATAAAATTATTCATGTGCTCACACTATCCATAGGTGGTGAACTTTTTTTTGGTATTCAGTGATGCCTTCACGAAGAGAATGGGAAGTGTGTTGATGGAAAATGACAATGCCATGGCCTATGCTTCACGGAAATTGAATGTCATAAGAATAACTATCGAACTAATTACCTGGAGTTGGAAATAGCATTTTTATCTTTGAAATTTTGGAGACATTATCTCTTTGGGGAAAGTGTTAAATATATACAGATCACAAAAGCCTAAAGTATATATTCTCATAGAAAGATCTGAATATACACCAATGAAGAAGCTTAGTGCTGATGAAAGACAATTAATGATCAATTCACTACCATCCATGGAATGTGAATAATGTGGAAGAAGCTCTATGTAGGATGAATCCCTCAATTCTTTCATTTTCTAGAATTGAAAAGGATCCAATATTCTAATATTTTATGATTATGGATGTGGAAATTATTATTAAGGGAAAATTATAAATCATGTAACAAATGATTACTCAAACATCTCTTTTTGAAAATTTAAAGGATTCTCAAAATGATGATGTGGGAATTCAAAAGAAAGTGGATACTACCAGAAAAAGTAAATACTAGGAGTTAAATGTTAATGAAGAAAGAATTTTATGATTTGGGTCAAGACTATTTGTTCCATAAAATCTAGAGTTAATGAAAAAACATTTTGATGATGCACATTGGTCAAATTTCACCATTCAACCCAAAAACACAAAGATGTATCAAGAACTCAAAGGAAATAGTTGTTGGGATAACATGTAGAAGGAGATCACGGAGAATATATCAAATTTATTAGTATGTTAGGAAGTGAGGGATATGAGGAAGAAGTATAGGGTGATGATGCTACCATTATCCATCCAAACATAGAAATGGGAGAACATCAACATGTACTTGGTCACCTCATATCTCAAAAAATCCCAAGAAACAATTCAATATATGTTGTTCTGGATCACCCTACAAAGATATAACAATTCATTTCAATTCAAGAGGATTTATTATTGGATCAAATGGCTTGAATATATGTCAAGAATGTGGTAAGTTTATATAGAGTACCTCTATCAATTTTATCCAATCATCCACGATTCACATCTATGTTGTGGATAGGTTTCCAATATGCTCTGAATATTGATATGGATTTCAATACATTATATCATTCTAAAAAAGATGGCCAATCTGAATAGACTATCTAAACCCTTGAGAACATTTTGAGAGCATTCTCAGGGGAATTAAAAGAAGGATAGAATCAAGATCATCCTATGGTTTATTTCTCTTACAAAAATAGTTTCATCTTATAGAAAGATTTTAAGAACACCCTCATGTTCGGATGAACTTTGTGGGAAAAAAATTATAGGTCCATAAATATTCAAATAAATGCTGGAGAAAGTTAATACCATCTAGTATCACATTAAACCTACTCAAAGTCGACAAAAGAGTTATGGTGAAAACCATAAATGAGAACTAGAGGTTGATGTTAGAGATACAATATTCTTCTTTATATCACTATGGTAAATATTTATGTGATACGTGAAGAAATAAAGTAATAGTCCAAGGTACATTAGCCATTCTGAGAACCCTTATCGCATTAGAGCAGGGGCTTACTAACTAATACTACCACTGAAACTATCACTAGTACATGATGTATTCCATTTAGCACTCTTGAAAAAGTTCATAGTTAACCCATTACATATACTCAATACATAGGTAGTACCATTTTAGAATGAACTCTCCACTGAAAATAGGCCCGTGAAGATCCTAGATCATATGGATAAAGTTAAAAAAAATAAGACAATTCCCCTCATCTAATTATTGTGGGGAAATAAAAAGTTTGAAGAAGAAATGTGGGAACCAGGGGAAGTGATGTGGTAGGTTTACCCACTTTTTTTAGTTTGGGAAAAAGAATCTTTTTAGGGATAATTTTATTAAGGGGGGATTTTTTAACAACCTCATCTTTTATGAATAAAATTCACTTTAATATAATTTATAATATAAAATAGATGCACTCAATTTTTTTTATTTATTATTTTAAATTACTCTTAGGCATCGTTACCCTTGATAATTTAATCGTATAATAGTGATCACACAACTGATATAAATATATGGTTTTAAAAATATTCTTTCATCATAGAAAATGGAGAGGATGGCCTCATCTAGCTGACTCAGGCCATACAAACCACATTTGTCGAAGCATTGAAGGATGTAGTGTCCCTTGGCTTCACTCATGACAAAGCCTAGGACAAGAATCAACATTTTATGTTAGAATGAAATATCGTATGGGAGAAGATCATTTTAATAGAGATTACCACCCGAGTGATATTATTTGTGCCACCCTAGGAGTCTGTTGTCAACATAAACCTTACCCTTAGGAATTATGTGGGTTTTAAAAGGGTTTATGTAATAACGAATAAGTTACTTATAATGTAATCCCATTTTATAATTAAAAGACTTCTTCCAACAATTCCATTATAAGAATAGTTGTTCAAAAAAATAAAATTAATTAGATAAATTGATTTTGCTGATAAAATAGTATTTTTTAAAAATATATAAATTATTGTATTAAAGTGATGTTTTATTAATAATTTTATTTAAATAATGTTATAAGAAAGATCAATTTATTTATAAATGTTGATTATATTAATTACTTATTTTTTACTATGAAAATGATTATGTATTTATTTTGATAGAAATTTTATTTATTATATGATAAAAATGAAATTTTATTTTTAATGAAAGAATTTATTTTAAATAATAAATGAATTTTTTTAATAACTAATATTTATAAGAAATATTATTATCATTTTATTTTTTTTAATTATAAATGGTCATATAATTTTTATGAGGTCAAATGTAACTTCTTTTAAGGTTAAAAAATATTTTTTTAAACCCTTAAATTATAAATAAATGATGATTTTTATTTTAAAAGTAAAATTTAAAAAATAAAATTAATTATTTATAAAAAATAAATAATATTTTTGGAATTAGGGAATTAAATTAATCCAATGGTGAATTTTTCATAATTTTCATATATAGTCAAATTGTTTGGTAAAAAATACTGAATAAATATATAACTTGTTTTATGATATCATAATGACCCAATAGAGATTTAATAAAATAATATAGATTTTATATTGTTCCAATATATGTTATATATTTGAACTAATGTGATTTCAGATTTTACTTATAATTTTATAATGCCTAAGTGGACCCTCCAAGACTTAAAAAATAGTTTAACAACTAAAAAAAATTTCTTTGAGAGTGTGACTCACATCCATATAAGCATGAATAATATGTTAATATTTTAGTCCATTGGAATTATAAAATATTTTTTTACAATATTATTAAGTAGAAACCATGTAAAAAAACCATGGTATTGTTTGTGGTTTTGAAAATTTTAATGTGTAGTGTCCAAAACCTAAATAATAATAAATTCCCTTTCATTTCATACAATAACCTACCCAATCTACCATTACACTTCAGTAATACTATTTGGATCTCAACCAACCTATACAACATACTCCCTAGAATCCTTCTAATGTTCCCCCAATCACCCAATAAGCCTCTCGCAAGCCTTTGACATCACAATTTTATGTTAGGGATCCTCATATTCTTCTCTTTCTTTCAAATTCAAGCATCTAATGTGAAATTAGTTCTTTTATTGTTGAATGGATATAATTAAATTATATTATAATAATTACATTACCTTGAATTTTATGTTATTTTAATGATATATTATATACCCTCCAACATTTTAACCCTTACTGAAGCCATTACAATAATGATATTTTTTAACTGATCATCAACACTCCTCTTTCATCCAACATTCTTTTCATGTTATGTCTTCTAATGTATTTATTTTTAAATAGGGATATATTCTTAAATATCATAATTACATCCCAATTTATTAATAAATTATGATATCCCTTTTCACACTTATTTATTCAACTTATGAACCCTTACGTACACCCGTTACAATGCCGAATTTTCGTATGGGATTCCTTCCTCTCCCATTTTTATCCATGTTTCATTATGTGTTAATACCCTATTAAATTAAATTAAAAATGTTTGGGTATTATTTATCACCTAAATAATACTTTAATACTTATGTTATTATGATGATAAAACCATTTCTCTCTCATTAATTCCTTCTGTGTATGCCAGTTACCAAGCCAAAATTTCTTAAGGGATATTTTTTCTTATTTCCATTCAAGTATTTATCCCATATTATAATACTAAAATCCATTTAATATCTTGGGATATTAAGTTACATGATCCCGTTACTTTATATTTCATGTATAAATTTGGGGATACCAATTTCTATCTCATCAACAAAACTTTTGAATTTAATATGGTGATGTAATGAAGTTGAAATTGCACTATGTTTTACCTAGCCGAAATCATCTTGTAGGAATACCATATGCATTTCCCAATCAATTTTATTAAACATTGTGAACATAAAAGATATTTAATGGTACATACATGTATGAATTATATATTACATAATTGTGGAATGACTTTTTATTTTTAATGATTCCATGTTATATGAACAATGTGGAACACTTATGGAAGAAATGAAATGTTTATAAAATGTTTAACCTGATAGTGCTCTAATGCATTGGGTAACGGTTAGTATCATAATACACCACGTGAAAAGAGGGTTTACTCATGATAATTCATGTGAAATGTGGGTTTACTCATGATAATTCATGTTCAATTAGGGTTTTTTCCAGATAATTCATGTGTAATGAGGGTTTGGTAATGCAAATTCATGTGCAATGATCCCTGACTAATCCTAATATTGTGTTGAATATTATGAAAAATGTACATGTTATGATAATCATGTGATATCATACCTTTATGTCCTTATTTCTCTTGTTCTCCATTGATATTCTTATTTCTTAACATGTATTTTATTATTCTTCATGATATGCCTTGTTTATTCCCTAACCAAGCTCCATGGATCACCCTTTTCTTATGCATGCCCTCATGTTATCCCAAGAAATTCTATGAAAAATGGAATGTTATAGTTATGTAAAAATGATATTTCAATAATTTTGTATAATTTTATTTATTATTTTCTCATGTAATGACCATAATCCCCAAAGAAACTAGACAACTTGATCTTTATGGCTGTATTAAGTGCATGTTTATATAAAAAATAATTTTTTAATGGGTAATAAATATTAATGTCATTGTTTGATAATTATGGTAAAATATCATTTTTTATTTATTTATTTTCATCATAATGAAATCTATATTTAACTTCTTCTATGTGTTTCTAAATAATTCATCCCTATTTTTAATTTTTTATGACATGTGTTAATCACCATCCCATGGGGATCGGAAACACCCTTTAGGCTACATCATGATCGAATCGGGTGTTTAGGTACCATTTTATTCATGATAGTTTATGATTTTTATGATATAAATAATTTTATACATGATAGAATTATCATATATATTAATTTTATTTATTTTATATTAGTTCATATGATTTAGAGATATAAAATAAAAGATAACATTCATAGAGATGGTGGGTCGTACGTATGCATGGATATTTTTTGTGGTTTCTATACACATTGAAATAAATAAAGGATAATTATATAATAACCTTAAATATTAATTTATATGTCGTATATATAACATATTTTCATCAAATCCATCCTTATTATGTTCAATGTAAATAATTCATGAACCACATTTCTTTGCGAGGAACCACTCTATCATATACACAATCAACATTACCATATTCCAAAAGAATAGAAAGTCTAAAGGAACCTATTATATAATTAATTAAAACTAATAAAAAAATAATAAATATTATATATAAATAATATATTAATCTTTATATCTAATTTTGAGAGGTATTGATGGAAAACCAATAACATTGGTTTGCGATGCGATAGTCCTCCTTGCACACAATGGATGATTATGTATCCCGTATAATGGAAGAAGATATGGATTTAGATTATTACATTATTATAATGACATAAAATTATATGTAATATTATTTAGATTTTATATCATCACAGTTTAATTAGAATTTAAGGAGATCGTTAAGGAAGTTAAATAAAATGTTTGATTAAAACCATACCTCTTCATCAGAAAATATATTTTGAATTGCATCACATGGATTCATTTTAAATCATTTCAACCAAAATAATTCTTCTAGGTTGATATAAATAAAATATGGATGTTATTTTTATATGAATTTTCTAAACTATTAGGTTTTGGATATGTGAATAAGAGATGATAGGGGTGTCCTTTTATATGTAAACTGAGGGGAACACTAGTAATTATTGAAAAGAAAAACATTTTCCAACATTTTCAAAATTAAAAAGGGGTAAAAAAGGGGCATTAGAGAACAAAAATTAGTTAATTATAAAATATTTATATTCAATGTTTATTGTAAATATTTTCTATCATTTTTAACCATTATCTTTTTAGATTAACAATCATTATACAAATATTTACCTAAACCAATGTATATGTTTTTTAAAATTTTTACAATTCACTATTGTAAATAATTATGTTTAGCCTAGTAGAAAATATAAATTATTTTTATTAAAAATATTATTTCCATTTTTTAAAATTCTATTAATCGTAGTTGAAAAATATAATTTAAAATTACTCTTGTAGATGCAATGAGAAAACGGGTATTCAAATAGAATATGAATAAATGTAAAAAAATTCATATCAACATTCAATATGAAAATGAGAAAATTTAAAAAATAGTTTTATGATATATATAATTTTAATAATTTTTATTTTATAACTAATATAATAAAATTTTTATGTTTTTAAATTCATTAATATAAATAACAATTTTCAATAAAAACCAATATTTCTACTATTCGTAAAAAATAGTTCTTAAAAAAAGTTCTAACCCCTCCCCCCAAAGATAATATTTCAATGATCATTTACAAAAACTTATTTTTCAGAAATATTTTTCTAATTTTTTCTGAAATTATTTTTAAATTCAATCGTGTAAAAATGAGTCAAAACATCTACCTAGAAAAGTATAGTTTGAAGAATTATGTTTGATATTTTCTTATCTACTATCTATTAAAAAAATATGATTGTTAAAAATATAATCGAATATATAATATATAAACATCATAAAATGAATTCACACAATGAAATATTATGACCCAAATAATATAAAACATATTTCTACGTATAAAAGTTTTCAGAAAAAGATTTTCCTTGTTATTAATTTGTTCATATTTTCATTTATAATTAAATAGTCACCAGTGAATTAATTATATACATATATATTAATAATTTTCATAATCATATCCATACCCTGCATTCTTATAGCTAGGTGATAACTGTGTTATTAAATAAGAATATTTTCTTATTATGTTATATTTTGTTTAAACTTTGTGTTGTGTGTAAAGAATGATACACCTAGTGTTGCATGTTAAAACATATATAAACTCATTTTTATGTGTACCACTATATAAAAATTATGTTTCATGAATTAAAAAAATAATATAAAATTAAATTTATTGGAAGAAAGAATTTTAAAAAATATTATGTTGTTTTATTGATCACAAGAGTTTAAAATCATGCCCCACATAGTTATTCATTAACAAAACCATTCATAGACCAAACACATTTAGTACCTATCATCATATCCAATGGAAAATTAAAATCATGAATATCTGATGACATATTCTCAATAAGGGTAATGAAATGTAATACATAAAAAACAATGTTATCATAAGTGTCTAAGAACATGAGCATAACAATGGAAAACCATACACATTATATCAAAGTTTAAAATACTGATTTATTGAATTAATATAAGAAGTTAATAATATATTAATCATAATTGAATAAATAACCTTGTACATTATATTATAACATTGGCATAATATATGGAATTTCATAACATAGATATGATTATAAAACCATATTTCCAGGATACCAAGCAACACATTCTTAACATGTTATTTTTTGAATAACCACCCATGTACATGCTTCAGTCATGGATGAACACTTCTATACTCTACTTTTAGGATTGTGACAACCACATGTATAACATATGATCTCATAAAATATTAATAATTTTCAATTCATGGGTGGTAATAATATGTCCCATCATTCAAATAATGAAAATCATATATAGATGATCCACAAGATCATAAAACATTATCATGTATGAACCCTATAAAGGAAATAGATTAATTAAAAATTTAATCATTTAATCATTTTATAATAGTATAAACAATGAAAAAAGAATCTTGTTTCATATAAATCATGTTATCATAACCATAAACCATCCAGAGAAGGAAAAAATATGGTATAGTTGGATCAAATATCATGTAAAGCATAATCTATATACAAGGATGTAATTTTATATGAGAAATTATTTTTGAAAAATAATTTTTAACATTTCTTGAGGATAAATTTAATTCAAATTTGAAAAAAAATTATAAAACATTTTCAAAATCTTTATATTTGTAAATAACAATGTATACTTATAAAAGATTCCTTAATGATCATTTAAAAAAATTTATGAGGAAAATAAACCAACCTTGAAAAATAAATTCAATGCAATAAATTAATATATTTTAGAAATACTTTTCTATAAGAAAAAATTTTATAATTATAATGTAATTTATGAAAAAATTAGTGGTCTTCAGGGTGTAAAATGGAGTACACCTTAAAACAAGTATTCATTCCTCATTTTCGATAAATTTAAAATGATCCATGTTTTAAAAATGAGATTAATATTACTTTTTAAAAATTTATAAGATGGTCAAAATGTTAATCAATTTTAGAGGATTACTAGAACATATTTCTGAATCATAGATATTGCTGAAAAACTGTTTTTGACTAAATATATAAATAAAATAATTTTTATTTAAAATCATAAATATGAATATTGGCAATAAAAGAAAATATAATTAATTGAAAAAAATTATCACAATGTAAAAAATATATTATAAAAATAATCTTGGGATTCATGAAATAAATTTTGTAAGATTTAATATTGGAAGTATAAACATAAAAAATCATGATAAACAATGAGATGTGTCATAAAACACTTACTACTTCGGTAAAATAGAATTGTAAGCCTGATGAAGGAATAACATTAAAAAAATTCAAACAATTTTAATTAACAAATTCATGAAATTAAATTTCATAAGGGCTGTATATATACCTTAGTATATGATATTGGTGTTTAAAATAACACATTACCCAAAGAATACAAATAGAGAGAACTATTGCTTACCACTTTGGTATCTTTTGAACCATAAACCCCATGAATGATAGATCATAACATGAAAATTTAAAATCCATTTTTTTTAATATATTCTTCATTAAAATCATTCATAGTAATTATATACCCCATATAAAAGAAATATAATGTGATTATGGAATGTGTCTCATAGAATATAAAAGTGATACCGAAATCTATTACCATAAGTCTTGAATTCCATTAAACAAATAAAAACCACACATTTAATTATTATTATTATTATAAAAATATTAATTATCAATATATATATATGTACATAATAACATTTTTTATTTACATATGACATTTTACCAGTTTTTTATCAAAAATTATTTATTAAAACAACATTCTAGGTTATCACTTCTTTTTTTGGAATGTTTTGATTTTTCAGTTTTGAATATTTTCTATTTATAATTGTTAAATAATATAAATAATGTATAAAATGATATACATATTATATATGTCCATTAATTGTGTGATTATATAAATCCAATAAATTTATAGATAGAAAATCAGTTACATATTTTATGGAGAGGTTGGACATATGTACGCATGAATAACGATTCCATTAATCATCATGGATAAAATTAAAGAAATCTAAATAATATATTATATTTAAAGATTTTTTTTTATAAAATATCAAATATATTAATTATATATAATCATATTACCATCCATGAAAATAATTAGTGAAAAACTTATTTCTTCACTTCGTGAGGGGGTAGTCCCTTGTATACAAAAAAATTATTATTGTATCACACATGGATTCTAATTATAGAAGTAATATGTGATATAATAATTAAATAAGTATAATTATGTTATTAATATCATATAGATAGATTTAATATTCCATTATTACTATCAATGTAAATTGGAAAGAGATAACAAATCAAATCTGTTTGTGAGTGAGTAGTCCATCGTACACATGATTGACGGTTTTGATTCCCATTTGATTGAAGATGATATTGATATAAGTTATTATAATAATATTATAAAATATATTTATATTTAAAATAAATTTGTTTTTATATTATTATTTTTAATATAAATTTAAGGATGTAGAAGTAGAAAAAAAAAATTCATGGTTAAATTTTTAACCTCTTATTTATAGAGCCTCTTGAGGGCTAAAAATTAGTCCTTCATAGGAGGGATTCATAACCAAAATAAATACTCTATAATATGATTCGGAAATTAGATAATTTATCTGGTAGTTTTTTGGAATAAATAAATAGTTTGGGAACTTTGAAATGGAATAGGATATGTATTGTGATTTTACAAGTGGGAGATATGAAACAAATGAAATTATTGAATAGAATAATGTAAACCCATGTGTGTCATAAGATTTAAGTATTTAAATAAATAATTGTATAATTATAGAAGAGATAATTTCAAAATAAATCTATAAAATTGGATTTTTAAAATTATAGTTCTCATATTTTCTCTTATCAATTTAGTTTAAACCATTATAATACTATTATAACCAAAACCACAGTGAATAAATTTTTTAATTTTTAGTCAAATTTTTTTAAAAAATAAACATGAACATAGTGTATTAAAATAATTTTTTAATTCCCAATATGGATCATTTTTTCAAAATTACATTCATAGAATTCAAAAAATATATTCTGAAATTCAACCCGCAAATGTGATAAGAATTCAGTATTCCAAAGAAGAAATTATAAAAAGAAAAAAAATTATATCAGTATTCACTTTGTTATTGAATCTAATGACATAAATATGAAAAGTAGATATATAATTTAAATAAAATTATTATAATAACTTATTTAAATAAAATTTTGCTTGTAAATTATTTTAATAAAAATGATGTTTTTAAATAAAATAATTTATTTTTTACTATTCATTGAAAATTTTACCTTTCAAAAAAAGAAGAAAAAATCACTCAGAGATAAATATGGAAAGATGAAAGTTTAAAAATATTTTTTAAAAAAATACTATTTTTAAAAAGAAACAAATTATTTATAATATAGGTTTTTAAAAGAGATCCGAACTGATTTTAATCAAAATTACATGTAAAATTGGATTTCCTCTTACATCATGCCCAAAATATGTAATTATACAATTTTATTACATAAAATAAAATAAAATAATACAAACTAAGGGAATTTTAATTTTGTTTCATGAAAATAAGATATATAATACACGAAAACGTAAAACATTCTTCAAAATCTACATGAAATACATCTTCATGGGTTTACACAAGGTTAATTTTACTAAATCTCATTAATTCCCATGGATTCATTTTCCATCAGATATAGTGAAAAGAATTACTATTTCATTCTGTCACATCGAATAGGGGAAATATTAATTGAAAAAGATTCCCTTGAACACTTCCAACTATATAGTATTTATCTCCCTTCTTTGATTATTGATTTTAATCCCTCTCCACCACTAATAAGATTCTCATTCTAAGAGGTATACTACCAAGGTGAATTTATATTACTCCGAAAAATGGAGTAAAAATAAAAAAAATTTATAGATCCTATCAATTGATCAACAACCAATGGGTTTGAAGATCATGAAAAATAGGGTTTGTAGTTGGTGCAGAAAGGGCTCGACAAAATGTTGTTTTCTTTGAGGTGAATTTGGTATATTGAAATGATTTATGTGAATGATCATAACACATGTATGATGATTTATCATGATAATGATGTTTTCAATTCCCTATTGCATCAGAACACTATCAGTGTAAATCCATTACTGTCATCATGTAGGCAATTCTTCATATTTATTCACATATTAATAAAAGATGAAAACATTAGTGAGACATGTGTTACATATTAGAATATTATAATTTTAAAGGGATTTTATGTATTAAAACATAATGATATTATATTTTATTAATCTCATCAATTAAAAATTATATTTTCAATATATCCATCTCAATCATTCATAAAAATCCTCGGATAAACAAAAAATTTACCTCAGTAGTGTCGAACAATGAGTGTAGGAAGGTATATTCTTCATCACAAATTTCAGTTCAAGTCTAGTTCAAATAGTTAATTTAACGTGTTAAAACTTGGTATATATATATATATTAGTGACACATCCAGTAGTTCATATCTTGAAAATTATTTATTTACTTGAAAACCAATTACTTAATAAATCACCAGTATTCTAGGGTGTTTTTCTATATTTAGACTTATACATAGGGTTCTGCCTAATGTTTTAAATTCCTAGTTTTGAAAAATAACTAATTATTTATTGCTTCCAACTATGGCATCCCAATTTTATTTACATAAATTTTCAATGCATTTTGCAAATAGAGTATATTTTGAATATTAGTTTTTTAAAATAAAGTACTTAATACAAGTAGGCAGAAATCATTCTTCAAAAATAACTTTGAAAATAAATCATTACTGGTTCAATATAGGTTAGTTTGATTACATCTCATATATTGGGAACATACATAAATGGATAATGGGGGAGCATGGTTCCCAGTAAATGAATAAGTAAGAGAGATATATATCTTGCAATCTTGATATATAATTATAATGATGTGAAGAATTATCAAAAATCATGAGAAATAGGATTCTATTAATAATAATATTATAAATCATAAATTGAAAATATGACCTCAACATTAATGTGATACATTTTTATGTATATCACCATGGTTTTTTTTACCAAGGTGTAATTAATTTAAATTATTATGGTTATTAAACAAGGTATCATATAACATGTAATCTCTAGGAATTAAATTAATTACCCAATGAATTAGAGAGCTAATGGGGAACAACAATAATATTTTTCTTATTTTATGTCACTCACAAAGGTTATAATAAGTCTTGTCATTCGTAAACTACATAGAATAAATAATTATTTTTTATTAAAATTATGGTAGAAAAAATAGCTTAAAGACAGGATCATTACGTCATTTTTATCACATGAAAGGAAATTTGGGTTTCATATTTGTAAATCAAAAAATCAAAAAGTCATTTTAATATATTTTTGACAAACCATTGAAAATGAAAGTTTTTTAGGTATTAAAATAAAAATGAAAATAAAATTTCTCATATACAAGAATAAAATAGATGAATAATATTTGGCCGCATGATGGGTATAAAACATTGTTTTGGTTAAGGGAATAATGTGAGGGTAAATGGGTATCCCACTCATAAAACACTATTATTATATTAATGAGACATTATAAAGTGAAAAAATGAACAGATTTCATAAATTAGATGACATTCCACGGGAAGAGTGAACTTTAATAGAAAAGAGAAGTTATGATTTCCCTTACATTGATGAGTCGTTCCTAAAATGTGAGGATGGAAAATTGGGGGCATGAGGAAACATTGAGGTTTCATATTGTGAAGTAAAAAACCCATAATATCATATATGATGTGTTAGTAGTGTAGTGGAGCGTTGTAATTTGTGGATATTTATAAAAAAACAATGATTTGTTCAATAACATCAAAACATTGGACTTCAAAAACTCGGTTGTCAAAAATGAAGATCCATTGCCATAACCATGGCACTTGGACTTGGTTTCGGTCATTTATGACATAACTTATTTTATGATTATCGCAAATAACCTAATTTTTTATTACATCTTTTGGTATAGAAAAGTAATTTTTTCACAAATTAATATTTCTAAAAAAATAATTATATTTTTAGACATTGGAAAGTAAATAATAGGTTTTAAAATTGATTCAAATCAATTAAAATACTTATCATTAATAAAATAACATGTTTTATTACTTGGATGTTTGCTATTTAATTATTACATCATTATGAAATAATTATGATGTTATAATTATATGATAATCATAAAAAAATATTTTTCTAATGTTCATTAAAATAATAAAGTATTCTAGAATAATATCATAAATTCACCCCAACATAATTTGGATATTCTGTATTCAAAAATGATTTTTATTTTATCTTAAAAAATCTATAGGTATTGGATGTTTAAATTTAATTATAAAAATTTATATTTATTTAAAAATAATATTTTTTAAGACATAATCACATTCTATGAAACTTATAAAATGTTCGTTATGCAATTACTATTTTTTTACGACTTATTTTTTAAATATAATTATTTTAATATAATAATTCCTTAAAACAAATAATATTCATAATACATTAGAATTTTTGAAATATTTTATATTTTTTTGAAGAATATAATAATGTTTTATTTGATTAAAATAATCAAATTATCAAATTCATCTCAATTAAACATATATTTTACTAATGAAAACATTTATGAAGTGGAAGTTATTGAATAAACATTTTATTTATTCAATGAAATTTACACTATGTTCTAGCCATCTAACACATTATTACACCTATAAACACTTTAAGTGGATGGTGCTCAATGGTTGTAATTTCATAGGGTGGCTCAACTAATATCAATGGAGTGGTAATATCTACTAATTATGACTTCTATCATTGGTGATTTTTTTCATGGTTAACTTTGTAAATCTCATCTTGTGATTGGTAAAGAGAAAACCCTGATGATTCTACACCCACCCATGGTTGTAAAAATGGGCTTGAAATACAAAAATTACACTACATGAGGCCTTATATTCTCTTATATATAGCAATTATCCTTTTTCATTACAAATTATAAACACTAATTATAACATCAAAATAATCAACCAAGGGTATTGTTTCTAACTGTCATGGTTACCGATTGAAATATAATGATCGAATCCCAATTTTATCATTTCCCTTTAAACCATATGCATACAAATTCATTCTTTCAGTAATAAATTTACTTCAATTTCGCCCTATGGTTATATTTTAATTTTATTATATGTATATTTTTTATTAATATTTTGATTCATTTCTATAAAATTTATAGTGGGGTTACGATTCTAGTAGATTTGGGGGATCCATACATTCACATTTTATTAGTTCTATTTTTTATTTTTATCCTGTTATAGTGTTTTGTTTTATAATTTTTTTTAGGATTAATAATGTAATTATGATATTAATATGTTTTTATTTTTCATCATGTCTTATGTGCATAATATTATATAATATGTACCAAACATTTATTCAGGAAAATAATGTCATTTTTAAAATATTGGGTTATTACACAAAAAAATATTAAATCTAAAAATTATATTGAATTTATAATATATAAATTTTTTAGAAATAGTCCACCGTAATTTGTGTAATTAATTTCTTGAGATACAATTTTTTTTGAATAAAAATAGTTTCTTAGATTATGTTTTCATTTTTTTCAATTCTAATTAAATGTCTCACTAAGGAACTCATTTGATATAAAAGTGAATCTCATATACATAAATAATATAGTTTCTTATATTCTAATCCCAATTTAATAGTATATAAGATTAAAATTATACTAAATAATTATATTTTAATTGTATTTCATGTTTCCTTAAATGATTGGGTTATCTGTGACACACGATAGCAATTAAATTAAATATATTTGAAAAAAAATATTGTAAAAATTTACGGGATGTTACACATCATCCTTGCATCATGTTATTATGCATTATACTATAAGGATGACTTAAAATACAATTAATTCTCTAAAATTCCATCCTACTAGTTATTGGTCGTTGTGGATGAAATTGTTTGGCACATTTTTATGACATGATAAGAGACACATTGGAATTGTCCTAAGATGATTTGGTTCGATATGGGTTATTATATATTAACAAAGGATTGATATTTATTATTTATTTATTTATTCCTGAAAAAAATTTATTTGTTGATTCAGTTGATCATGTCACATAAAAAACAGTAGGATACACTATAATTCTCCTGAAGGGGAGATGTCGTTATACATTGACATGTACTATTATGAGAGTGTTATACGTGGGGGGAAGAATCCCATTTTTGGAGGCCTGATGAGGGTTTTAATATTATTTTATATTGTTGAGGTGATGGTATCATATTTGGGTTCTCATAGTGAATCAGTTCCTTAGTAGGAAGTGAGGTGTCAAGTGATTATGGATATTGATATATGTTGATGTGACCCTATAGGGGGTATTTTGGTATGATAGATATCATGTGAAATTTGAGATTTGAAAAGTTCAAGGATTCCAATGAGATATGATCTATGTGATAGATTACTTATCGGTTAGGTTAGAGAGTCTTGTGTTTGAAACTATGAATTACGGTTGGTGAGATGCGTATAAGAATGAAATTTGTTTCTATGAAGTTAAACATAGTGAGGGGATTTCACGGGATTGTGAGTTCCCTTAGAAATATATGAATGGGTAGATTAATCATGTTGATATTAATACACATTATGTGGTATTGGTTAAGGGTTATAATAATGTTAATTCATTTGGTGTTGTGAATTTGGAACACATGGGTAGGTTAAATTACAAGAGATCAATACACACGAGGGGAAACCATTTGAATAATGGGCCTAAATATTTCATTGAAAATTTATTAGGAAAAAAAATTGAGTATTGTTAATTTGGTATAAAGTATTTTTTTAGTATGATCAATGTGATTAATAATCTTATTGATTTTGGATTCATTTATAAGCGGTGTAATGGTAGAATGCAAAAGGAAATTTGTGATTTTAGGAAAAATTCTTGGGTTAAAGGTCTATGATATGATATACTTTGGAATATATAAGATGGATTATTTTAAGAGGAGATATATGGGTGCACCAGGTTAACATATTGACATACCCTAGGGTTATTGGAAGTGATTTAGGTGAATATGCCTAGTTATTATGAGACATGATAGGTGGGATTGTGAGTTAGGTTATTTGGCTTTGCGGAATGTGAATGTACACCTATTATGATTGGATATCATTAGGGTTTCACATTATAAATACATATAAAATTATAGTTTCACTTTATAGATACATATGGCATAGTTGAATAATTGATTGATGAGATTTTTTTAGGTGGGATATGAATTATTTATTTGATGAGATGATATGGAAATTGTAATAGCACACCCCTTCCTCGTTGGCTTGAGGAGTCGGTGAGGGTTTCATGACCTTATGCGACTTTCCCATGGCACCAAAGGCTAGAAATAAATGCCGAGGGAACCAAGAACAATTGGGGAACGATTTTCCCATGAGACAAAACCAACCCAACAACAACAACTTTATGATGCATGTCAACAAAACCAAACTCATACATTACCCAAGACAACTAGATAATCCATAATCATCCATGTAAACACAACCTAAAACAACATCAGAGTATAATGTGGAAGAATCAACAAGAAGCACCACAAGCCACAACACCACCACAACTCCACTCCAGCTCCAAACTCCATGCACCACCAAGAATCACGAGGCACCGCTAAAATATGGAGATGCCTTACCTTTTCCCATGCCCTGGTATTCTACATCTGCAAAGACACCAAAGTGCGAAGCAGGGGGTGAGTACAAATACTCATTAGGATTTCCCCAATTGACATCCCTACACACGCCACGAGGATAAAACCATTAGGAAATTCATGTATAACAATATATATAAAGTAATCACAATTGAAAACATCACCATAAAAACAAATCCTTACCAGGTCATCTCACCCAACCCATGTAACCAAGGGAAATCCAACCAAACAAGCTAAAACCATTCCAAAATTTACACATTAGCACACCAATTCCATCTTGCAAAGAAATTCACAACAAAGCATTCAAAACGGTGGGACTTCTGCCCAACTCGTTCACCCATTTTCAACAAAGAAATCAAAATAGTGGGACATCCGCCCAACTTGTTCATCCATTCACAACAATTCAATCAAAATGATGGGAATTCCGCCCAAATCGTTCACCCATTCACAACAAAGCAATCAAAACGGTGGGACTTCCACCCAACTCGTTCACCCATTCACAAAAAATCAATCAAAATGGTGGGACTTCCGCCCAACTCATTCACCAATTCACAACAAAGTGTTCAAACGGTGGGTCTTCCCACCCAAATAATTCACCTTTTATAGTGTGGGACTTCAGGCACATCACCCTACCATCACGGGTGTAGGACTTCATGCCCATCACCAAAATCCCCACAACATTTCAATCAACAATTAACAACATCATACCACCCAAAAATTTCCCATACATATTCAACCAATTATTCCGAACAAAATTGCAACAATAACATGTCAAGTTACCTAAATAAATCATGCATTTATTGAATACACCCTCAACCCATTTTCCATGTCAAAACCCTAATTAAACAAAACAACTTCTTTATTGAAATCCATATTCATAAACCATCTCCTTTACCCAAGCCAAGCAACAATTTTTAAAATCTACATTTTAAAATTTGACTATGAGAACATTCCACCATAAAACCCCTTTTCACAATATTAACCAATTTTCCCACAAAATCCCCAAATCATCATAAAATGGGGTCCCCCTAAGAATCACACATCACATTCGCAATTAATTTCAATAAATAAAAATTAATGAAAACCAAAGTCACTAGTTCTAACCAAGTGGAGTCGAGAGAGAAGCCACCCACAAGACATATCACCTCAAATCCAGTGAACGCACCACGAAAACCTCTCTAGATCCCTTTCCCTAACATCCACAGGCCTTAAGAACATCATTTAAGGCAACCCCAACCCTAGATCTATACACAAAATGTGTAGATCTAGAAAACCAAGAAAGAAGGAAGAGCAGATATAGAGGAAAACACAAAGAAACCATGAGAGAATTCTTTACCAAGAGTAACCACCTTCAATCATCCAAGAAAAATCTTCAAAATCCTTCCAAACCGAGTGGGAGAGCCCCTACAACCCCTGAGAACCCGAAATCCCAAGTGGGGCTCGAGTGGGAGAAGGATTGGAGTGTTTTAGGTCAAGGAAGAGGGAGACCAAAACTTATAACCCTATTTTAAGTGGCTGCACGGTTAGCCCGCACGGTTTGGAAAACTGTGCACAAACCGTGTGAACACTCTTGCCTTGAGGGCAAGGGTCCGCACGATTTCCTCACGCGGTTTGGAAAACAGTGCATAGGCCATGCGAAACCTACTGTCTCTTCTACACAGATTCCTGGAGAACCCAAACAGTTTCCACTAACCGTTCTCAAACCGTGAACCCCTTTAAAGGCCTCCAAACTCATCGGAAACCATTCCAAACTCTCCCAACCTCTTCCCAACTCATTCAGTGCACTTTAAATACATAAAAATGCATAAAAAGCCATATAACTCAAACCAAGGGTTCTACATTCTCCCCACCATTGGACATTATGTCCTCAGAAAGTAGTGAACCCGCCCTTTACCGAAAGAGCTCGGGACACTACTCGATCATATCTTTTCCCACTCCCAAGACTCCTCTTGAATCTGAACATGTTTCCAAAAAACATGAACTAAACTGATGCTTTTACCATGAAATACTTTCTCATTCTTATCCACATCCCGCAAAGTCATGTGCACCAACAAAGCATCTGGTTCAATCTCAATATGATCCCAACAAATCACATGGTCACTATCTGGCTGATACTTTTCAACTACGACACATGAAACACATTGTGCACCGCACTGAACCGTGGTGGAAAATACAAATGGTATGACACCTCACCAATCCGCTCAAGAATCTCAAAAGGCCCAATATACCTCAAAGATAACATTCCCTGGTTCCCAAACTGAAGATGTCCCATCCTAGGGGAGATCCTCAAGAACTCATGATCACTCATCCCGAAAGACAACGGTCATTAACGATGATCCGCATATGATTCCTAAAGACTTTGAGCTATCTCCATTCTCTTCCTGACCAACTTAATCTTCTCCGTAGTCTCCTGGATAAGGCTCGGTCCAACCATCAAGGAGTCACTCGTTTCCACCCAACATAGTGGAGAACAACACGACCGCACATACAATGCTTCAAACGGAGCCATCTGTAAGGATGCCTGATAACTGTTATTGTATGAGAACTCAACCAAAGACATGTGATCATCCCACAACCCACAAAAATCCATAACACAAGCCCGTAATATATCCGCCAGAGTTTGTATTGTCCCCTCGGATTGACCATCCGTTTGAGGGTGATACACCGTGCTCATAGTCAGCAGCGTCCCAAGGGTGTGATGCAAGGATTTCCAGAAACAAGACTTAAATCATTGATCTCTATTTGATTCAATCGAAACTAGAATACCATTCCACTTTACAACCTCCCGGATATAGATTTTGGGCAGATCCTCCACCATATAATATTCGCAATTTGGGATGAAATGAGCCGACTTTGTTAGCCAATCCAATATCACCCAAATGGCATCGTGCATCTTGACCGTTCTTAGGAGACCTATGACAAAATCCATCCCTATCTGCTCCCACATCAAAACAGGGATTTGTAAGGTCTGCAACATTCTTGCTGGCCTCTGATGCTCTGCCTTGACCAGCTGACAAGTCAAGAATCTCGAAACAAACTCATCCATACTTCTCCTCATACCATCCCAACAGAACTGTGCTTGAAATGCTTTATACATCTTCTGAATTCCAGGGTGAACATCCCACCCAGAATAATGATACGCCCTAAGAAGATCCTCCAGACAAGAAACTTGTATAGACATATGATTCAAAAAACACAAAACTGAATCTCCATTCAGTTATCAACCCCCAATGGTCTCCCCACCATTGAGTCTCGTCCCCTTGGACACACACATAGAATCAGATATATGTGCCTCTCCAACCAGGCCAACCATGTCTGGAATCAAAAAAACTGGAATTAAGACCACTCTATCTCCATGGTCCTCACATTCCAACCGCATATCTGCTATAAATGACATCATCTACCACTGGTCTGATGCCTTTTTAACCACCTGAGCATATGATTTCCTTTTTAATGCATCAGCCACAAAATTTCCCTTTCCTGTTGTGTATATTAAGTCAAAATAAAACATTTATAGATATTACATCCATCTTCTTTACCTCAAGTTAAAATCTATTTGTGAGAAAATGTGTTTCAACCTCTTATGATCTGTATATACTATGAATTTATCACTGAAGAGACAATGACGGCACACTTTCGAAGCATGCACCACTACTTCCAACTCTAAATCATGAGTTGGGTTGTTCTTCTCATGCACTCTCAACTGCCGTGACCCATATGCAACCACATGATTCCCCTTGCATGAGAACACACCCCAACCCTACTACCAATGCATCACAATACACCACGTACCCTTTTCCTGGTTCTGGAAAAACCATGATTGGTGCTGATGTAAGATGACCATTTAGCTCTTCGAAACCCTTTTGGAACTGTTCATTCCACTGGAATGGAACATTCTTTCTTGTCAATGCTATTATTCACAAAGTCAAACGTGAAAAATCCCTAACAAAACACCAATAATACCTATCTAGAAAAAGGAAAATCCATATCTCAATCGCATTCAGTGGCCGTCGCCACAATATCATAGCCTCTATATTTTCTAGATCCACTGAAACTCCCTTTTTGGAAATCACATGGAAAAGGAAAATGATCTTCCTGTATCCAAAAGTCACAGTCTAACAATTTGGCAAACAACTGATGATCCCTCAAGATCCTCAGAGCTGTTTCCAAGTGCTAATCATGATACAACCTTTCCTTTGAATACACCAAAATATCATCCACAAACACCACCAAGAATGAATCCAGATATCTCTGAAATATACTATTCGTCTATGCCATAAACACTGCTGGTTCATTCGTTGGACCAAAGGGAATAACCACATATTTATAATGGCCATATCTACTTTTGAAAGCAGTTTTAGGAATATTCTCCTTTCTCACCTGCAATTGATGATATCCCTACCTGAGGTCAATCTTGGAGAACCACTGGGTTTACCTCAACTGGTTGATAAAATAATCAATTCATGGAAGTGGATATTCATTCTTTATCGTGAATTGGTTATGTCTATGATAATCAACACATAGCCTCAACGTTATGTCCGCCTTTTTCATGAAAAACCCCGGCACTGCCCACAGAGACGTGTTATGCCAGATAAACCCTTTGTTTTCCAACTCTTCCAACTGAACTTTAAATTCCCGAAATTCAGTATGTGCCATCCGGTATGATGAATGTGAGGTAGGACTTGTCTCTGAAAATAGATCAATAGTAAACTCCACTTCTCTTACAGGAGTTAACCCAGAGAATTCTTCAGGAAAAACATCCATGAACTGATCCACCACTGTTGGAAGAAAACTCTGCTCAACAACTTCTATTGATTCCAATGACAAGACATCCAACTGATTCGATAACGTACCCAATTCTGGTGCGCAGAACCTGTTTCACCCTACCTTTCATGTCTCTCTCCACTAAAGAGATGTCTAACACTATCATGTGTTGTAAAATCCACTGTTTGTGCATCACAATCAATGTGATCCTTAAACGACACTAGCTAATCCATTCCTAGGATTACATCATACCCATCCATCTCGTGCTTTGAGAAATTGCACACTATCTCAACCTCTCCCACAACGATACTACACTCTCTACACAAGAAGTCTCCACACTCTCTTTTACCAAGAGGAGTTTGAAGATTCAAAACTGGGGGGCATCATTACTACCCTTAAATCCAGCAAATCAACCACATGTGTAGCAAGAAAAGTTTGTGAATAACACGTGTCAAAAACCACTTGCATCATGGTAGAATTTAAAAGAACTGTACCTCGAACAATGGATGGCCCCACTTGATAATCCACTACAACTTTCTCAGCTTCAATTGGATGTACACTATCCATGCTCTGCTCTTTATTTACTAGATGAAACTTCCCTTGCTGAGGAGTGTCACGAACACCCAACCTTGGAGAATTGTGGCAATACCGCTGAAGATTCCCTATCCGCTTGCAGTTATGAAATTCTCGAGGTTGTGCCTTACAATCCCGTTTTTGGTGGCCTAAAGAACCACACTGAAAGTATTCTGGCTTACACTTTGGTCTCAAGGGATGTTTTAAAAATCAAGTGGTCCGACTTTGACATACTCTCTATTGTTGAGAAAAGGTTTTTGTATTGTTCTTTCTCTCAGTGATGGGGTTCACACCTCCTCTCATGGGGGTAACCGTGCCTCTATTACTTGGATTTCCGATCATGATAGATATTGTAATAGGTGTGTCTAGTAGGAGTCCTGATTGAACCATTTGAAAACCCTAAACGATGCTTTGGGCCAACTGCTGGTTCACCTGGGGCTCAGGTGGAACCACATTTTCGGTAGCTTCCTCTAACTATTCTCTAAGATGGCTCCTCGATTACATTTCTGTAAACAAAAAACAATCAATCATGATTCTCACATCCATACACATCACGAAATCCCATTTCACACCAAATTACACAATGCTATCACAACAGGGCTTTCCACCAGTTCACATTTGTCCACATGTGCAATATTTCACCATTTTGAAAACAAAACCATTTTCAAAATACCAATTTATTCACCAAACATTTTCATATATTCATATCACATCATAAATCATTATACCCCAACGAAATATGAATCTTGGAGGGAAGTCATTTCTACCATGCATGCCATGCTCATCTCATTGGCTACACTAACGACAATGAGATAACCAATGCCTATATGTGTCTCCAAAACACTTATGTACCCAACTCCCTAGTAACATTAATTTCAGCATAAAAGGGTTAGCTATGTCCTTTTATACTATACATTCCATGTTCGGACATTCCTATTCCTTGCTACCATCCCGACCTGAGGAATGCACCACAACGAATGTCAACACCAAATATGAGAATCAACTCCAAAGGACCGAACAAACTAATTCCACTTCTAACACCCTGCCCCAACCTCATTGGCATAAAGAGTTGTTGGTGGTTACTTGGACTTAGGCGACGTTCCCAAGGCGCCAACGGCTGGAAATAAATGTCGAGGGCTCCAAGAACAATTGGGGAACGATTTTCCCTTGAGACAAAACCTGCCCAACAACAACAACTTTATGATGCATGTAAACAAAAAAAAACTCATAAATTACCCAAGACAACCAGATAATCCATAATCATACATGTCAACACAACCCGATACAACATAAAAGTATAATGCGAAAGACTCATCAAGAAACACCACAAGCCACAAAACCACCACAACTCCACTCCAGCTCCAAACTCCATACACCACTAAGTATCACGAGGCACTACTAAAATATGGAGATGCCTTACCTTTTCCCATGCCCCAGTATACTACATCTTCAAAGAAAACCAGGTGCCACACAAGGGATGAGTAATACTAATCAGTAGGATTTCCCCAAATGACTTCCCTATACATGCCACTAGGATAAAATCATTATTACATTCATATAAAACAATTTATATAAAGTAATCACAATTGAAAACATCACCATACCAACACATCCTTACCGGGACATCTCACCCAACACATGTAACCTAGGGAAATCCAAAAAAAATCCACAACCATTCCAACATTTACACAGTATCACAACAATTCCATCATGCAATGTAATGCACAACAAAGCAATAAAAACGGTTGGAATTCCACACAAATTGTTCACCCATTCAAAACAAAGCAATCAAAATGGTGGGACTTCCGCCGAACTCGTTCACCCATTCACCACAAAGAAATAAAAACTGTGGGAATTCTGCCCAACTCTTTCACCCATTCACAACAAAGCAATCAAAATGGTGAGACTTCTGCCCAACACGTTCACCCATTCACAACAAAGCAATCAAAACAGTGGGACTTCTTCCCAACTCGTTCACCCATTCACTACAAAGAAATAAAAACTATGAGACATCCCACCCAACTCGTTCACCTTTTATAGTGTGGGACTTCAAGCTCATCACTGGTTTGGGACTTCATTCCCATCAGCCTACCATCACGGGTGTGGGTCTTCACGCCCATCACCAAAATCCCAAAAAAAATTCAATCCACAATTACCAATATCATACCACCCAACAATTTCCCATACCATGGAAAGCAATTATTCTGAACAACATTCCAACAAAAACATGTCAGGTTACCAATATAAATCATGCATTTATTGAATAAACCATCAAACCATTTTCCATGTCAAAAACCCGATTCAACAAAGAAAACTTCTTTATTGAAATACATTTTCATAAACCATTTCCTTAACCAAATCCAAGATTTTTTTTAAAATCTACATTTTAAAATTTGACAATGAGAACATTCCACAGTAAAACCCCTCTTCACAATATTATGAAATTTTTCCCCAAAATCCCCAAATCATCACAAAAAGGGTTTCCCCTAAGAATGACACATCACATTCAAAATTAATTTCATGAAAAATAAATTAATGAAAACCAAAGTCACAAGTTCTAATGATGTTGATTCGAGAGAGAAGCAACCCACCTTTAGGGTTCTCGAGAAATCGACCCACAAGCCACCACACCTCAAATCTGGAAAACACACCCCTTAAACCTCTCTAGATCCCTTTCCCTAACATCCAAAAGCCTTAATAACATCATTCCAGGCAACACCAACCCTAGATGTACACACAAAAAGTGTAGATCTAGAAAACTATGAATGAGGGAAGAGAATATCAAGAGGAAAACACAAAGAAACCATGAGAGAAGACTTACCCGGGGGCAACCACCTTCAATCTTCCAAGAAACCTCTTCTAAATCCTTCCAAACTAAGTGTGAGAGACCCCCTAACCTCTGAGAACCTGAAATCCCAAGTGAGGTTCGAGTGGAAAAAAGATTGGAGTGTTTTTGGTCAATCCCAAGGGATCCCAGAACTTATAACAATAATTTTAAGTGGCCGCACGGTTAGCCCGCATGGTTTGGCAAACTGTGCGCTAACCGTGCCCACACAACTGGCTCAAGAGCAGGGGTTCACACAGTTTCCTCACACGGTTTGGCAAACCGTGCATAGGCCGTGCGGAACCTACTGTCTCCCATGCACGGTTTCCTGGAGAGCCTGTACAGTTTCCACATACCGTGCTCAAACTGTGCACCGCTTTAAATGCCTCCAAACTCTTCCGAACCCTTTCCAAAATCTCCCAACCTCTTCACAACACATTACATGCACATTAAATACATAAAAATGCATAAATTAAATCCAATAACTCTAACAGAGGGTGTTATAGGAATGGTTCGCAGAGTGTTAAAATGTTGTAAAAATTAACCATTTTTTGTAGATGAGACATGAGAAATGGATTATGTGTGATGGATTAGTTGATTACGGAATTCAGGAAATATATGTGTAACCTATGTTGATATGATGATAAATAAGTGGAAGTGACATCCCTTTGATATTAGACCCTGTTTTGGATTCGATATCATGTATTGGTATAAGATAAAAAACATGTAATGGGAGTGCAGCAGTTGCATTATTAGGGTAAGACTGTTGAAAAGATTTGAAATTTGGAGGCTTCAATTGATTGTGTTTCTAATATCCAAGAATATTTTTTTATTAATTTTCCTATATAGAACAATATAATTAGTGAAATGGTTATTTCTAATCAGTATTTGTAGTTATGAATATTTAGATAGTCACAAAGATAGAAATTGAATTATTGGGGTTTTGGATTTGTGTTGGAACTGGTCGTTCGATGGTAAAGGTGGCACTAGGACAAGGATGATGAATTAATTATTTATATATTTTTTCATAGAAAAACATTATTTTAGTTTCACATGAGATATTGGATGAGTTAGTGTATTTTAATTTTTTTAGAGACATATTTATTATGATTTATGAGTGATTAGTGGGATGTACCCTGATTCATGGAATGATTGATGTGGGTGAACACCAATTTATTAAATTTATTAGTGGGAGAACCAAATTAACCATTTTGTTTAGTGGTTTTTATATAAAATCATTAAATGGTTCTTGTTGAGAATGAGTTTCACTATTTTTTTTGTGTTGTGATCTAGTGATTTGTCAAATTTTTCTCGAGTGAACCCGTTTCATCATGTAATTCATGCGGTGGACCTGATTAACTCCCCAATATTAAGGGTGAATCATGTGGATAAAAGTAGTAATATGGTATTTGTGTAATATTTGATGCATTTGGATTTATACCATGTTTGGTATGTCATAGATTGTACTATGGGTGTATTCCAATGTTTGGATGAGACCATTCAAGTAATAATGGTTTATGCATGCCTGATGCATGAATAGTGGATATTGTTTGGATTATATTTAGAATCACATATGATAATAAGTACAATATTTTGAAAATTATTTTTCATATACGTTTGGGTGTTGGATAATGTAAACTACACTATGTTGGTCACTGTAAAACATGATTGTGTGTTTCAATAGGAAATTCAAATTGTGGGAAACATCATTCATTAGAAATTAAATGGTTTAGATGAATATTTTGGTAGGGTGAACTATAAGCATGAGGATGATGTTTTTATGATAATTTTTTCTCCTAGAATAGATTAGTCTCATTAAAATTAATATAGAGGTTTTAGTGATGGACACAATTAATGGATATGTTTTTTAGTACATTCAATCATATTTCAAGAGTTACGTAATTGATCTCATTTTTATTTAGGAGCATAACATATTGATTTGATCATTTTTTTAGACCAAATTTAGTCACATTTATTTTCTACATGGTTGAAGAGTCATATTTCTTATGATAAGTTTTATTATGTAGATATTTTAATATGTTTTGTCTTGGTGGGTTATGAAATTTAGGAGTATTTTTAATTTTTGATTTAATGGAAACATCATTTTTGTAACATGGACTCATAATGAGTTTTTTTTATTTGGTTGAAACAAGGATGTATTTTTGGATAGTATTGAAGGGTCTATATGTGAAATTGGGTTTTGGATAAGAATTAGTGGGGGAAAATCGAGCCATGACAGTAATGAACAGTAATGAACAACATAAATATTTCCATAAATATCCATAATCTATTTTATAAAATAACTATATAGAATAACTATATCTGATTAATTATATTAATAAAAAAGATAAAATTGACAATAAATTTCCATTATAATAATCAATTTCACATAAAAAAATGGGTATTGGAATAATATAACTAGATCCCTGTACAATTGTTTCTCTAAAATATAGACATCAGATCAAACAAGAGAAAATTGACCACGAGTTGCGGTTTTATAATGAATGGGAGACCCTTCACTTTAAAAATAAAAAAAAATTTAATAATAAGGGTAACAAAAAAATAAAAAATCACTAATCACTAATCCAATTCATGTTGTAATTATAACAATGTGGTAATTGTAAGATATACATAATGTAATACAACCTCCATGATAAATATATGTTTGTTTAATTTCTATGATAAACATGTTTATTTCTCTCTCCCATGATAAGAAAATTTTTATCTCCATCAACTAACAGAGCCTATTCCCACACTGTTAAACAAGAATTGAAATATATCACTTATAATATATAGGATTTAGGATTTTCCCATGTCAATATTTTTATATAGATATTGAGACATCCAAACATTACAAAATAAACTACAATTCACTAAGCACTAATTAATAGAATATATATAGAGAAACAATTTCAATCAACCCCATATTCTTGGATCCATCAATCTATAACATCAGTTCCATAAATCATAAAAACCATAATAAAAGATTTAACAAATTCAAACTATTGAAATCTATCCATTCATAATAATCAATAGGTATTATATACCATGTTTCTATTTGAGATATATTTTTTTGTTTTATAGAGTTTAGTCTCCATATATATAATATTCAATGATACCCTAGTTCTAATGAGTTAAATTGGTTAAAAACAATTTTGGATACTAAAACACACATGTAGATCTAATATAACTTCATTCTAAATTGTAATAACAACATGATTCTTTCATATAACTCTATGATACTTTTTCATATAATCCCAATGAATTCCCTAGATTAAACATCATAAAAACCATATATTATCAAGATAAATATTAAAAATTGAATGATCCATGTGTTAATTACTATTCATATATATTAAGAGAAGAAAAAATATCAGGTTTGTTCAAGAAGTGTAATGGATACATATGATACACTAGTTTTTTATAACATTGGTTTATTGAAAAGACCATATGAATATTATGTAGGAATGATGATTAGACGTCATATAATAGAGGATGTAGTTCTCATATTTTAGGAGAGATACTATGTATTGATGTTATTGGATATTAAATGGGGGAGTAAGTCCACTTTGGACAATATAAATAAGTATTGTTCATAGTGATTCATGTCTATTAGTAAAGCCTCATTTTATTCTCCATTTTCAACCCTAGTGTGGGTGAACATATAAAAACCACTTTCCTCTCTCCTTTTCTTAATTTATCTCTTAATATATATTTTTGGAAATATTTATTCCAATAATCGATGGAAAATATCATTGGTGAGGGTTTTACAAAAAATGATATAAATTGATTCACCCGTAGGGTATTTTCCTTACTAATGGATAATAAGTGGTATCATTTAAAATGATTCATGTCAATATAATTATCCTCCTAGTTGATGTTGTAGAAACGGTCATTATAATGGAATTCCAATATTCAATTGAAATAGATATCATCTCTAGATAAATTGCATTAAACACTATATTCCAAAATTATGCATGTATATTTACATATTTGGTATTCATTAGATTTCATCTACTATAGATAACGAATAAATATTTAACAACCCCAGCCCCAATAGACAAGGGAAACTAGTTACATTATTACAATGTAATAGTAAAAATGGAATCACATAATAAATTATATAATAGTTATTTACTCATGGTAAAGAAGATAAATAAATTAAATTCAAATTGAAATTGAAAAAAGTAGACAATTTTTTTTGGTAATTCCATTATTAATCCTAGAATATATCTACATATTAATCAATAATAAAATTATGGTATCCTGGGGAAAATCAATCATAAGAGAGGGGATAGATTGTATTCATAGTTAGTATAAAGATAAAGATATATATATAACTAATAAAAATGAATAATCAATATGCAGAGGTAAATAACTAAATCACATTACATTTATTTAATAAACTGATAATAATATGTTAAAAATAAACAATGACCAATTAAATCCCTATAAATAGTCACACAATATGAAATTAATTCATGGTTATTATAACTACTAAAATATTCATATGGGCACAAATAACTGATATAATATTTTGGTTGTTCATAAATATAAGAAATCTAAAATACATTGTCAGTACCTTTCAAAATATAGTTATAATCTATGTGTATAAGCCCCTATAATTTAGCCTAACAATTTGTCTCATGAAACATGTCAATGCATCAAAGATATATCTAAAATTGGGCCCACCCATCACAAACTATGTCAAATAAATTCTTCATGTTAATGTGGGGATACATAATAAATATAAATATATCTATTGAAAAATTAACATATGAAATTTTAAAACTTACCAAATAAAATATGTATAATGAAAAAAAATATAGAATAATATTGTGAATGGATATAAAATTTTACATACTCGGTGAAACTGATCATATGTAATCCAATGAATGAATTATTATTTTATCAATAAAATATATACCCATAGTACCATATGTACAACATATTTTTGAGTTCATTAGTTAATAAAAATTCCATAAAAACCCCTTAATATTATAATTGACAAAATATGATTTTCTTTTGGAAATATATTTTTAAAAACTAAATATTTCAAAACTATTTTAAAAATAATTTTCATTTAAAATAACCATCCACAATTATATAATATGCTTTTAATAATATTGTGTTAATTATTTAAGGAGATTTAACAAATGTTGTACAAATTAAAACAAACAGTCTATTCACATCTGTTTATAAAATTAAAATGAGCATTTTTTGGTAAAATACATAAAGATTCCTTTCAAAATTTGTGGTAAAAAGTAAAACATGAAAAATGGTATAAATAATTCCTTCAATAATTTTGAAAACATTTATTAATTTTTTTCTATATAAAACTTGGTTTTAGAAAAAATGAATTTTGACCAAAGAGGGAAATGATGTAGAATATTATTAAAGGAACTCTCTCAATAATTTTAATAACCTATAGAATAAAATGGGTACAAATACATAAAAATGATAATAAATAACCATTATATAATATAATATATCTATTTAAGTGATGAATATCACATAATTCACCAAATGGATAATTAAACAATTATAATCATGAATAATGATGAGACTGTGAAGTATATCCTTACTACTTTCGTAACATCTAAATCATAATGAAAATAATAGAAATAACATAAAATTAAACAATAAGTTACATGATGATAAATATATTTGTTATATAACTTATAAAAATGTGAATTATATACCCAATATTATTAAATATGTGGTGAATATTGGGTATGAATCATGTATCTAAACGTGATTGCCAGAACCATTACCTCATGTTCGAGTTCCTTAATAGATGTTGTAACCACTGGTATAAAAAATACTAGTTTGTTATAAATATATTAGATAACAATAATAATAAATTTAATTCAATATATTATTATTATATTGGATTTTATCATCCATTTATTATCAATTTAATGTTAGAATAATTATTTTTGGTGCTAATTGCATGGTTTTCAATGTGTGTATTAGTTCAGTAATATTGATCATTTTTATTTTATCGATGATAAATTAGTCCTATAATGGAAATAATGAATTAGATATCATATATAATAACTGTATATGTATTTATAACATTCTAATTAACATTGATATAGAAAATTGTTTACACCATTCATGGATACGATAGGTCGTACGTATGTATGATACATATTTTGATTTTTCCCAACTGGGGGAAGAAAATAATAAATTAATGTTCATTTATATTTATAAAGTCAATTTTAAATAATTTTTATATATTATATTTGTTAAATAAAACCTTATTACTATATATTTCAAAAATAAAATGGAAAAAATTTCATATTACTTTTTCGAGGTAGTAACCCACACATATAAATGAGAAAAATTAGTGTTATTCAATGAATAGTAATTTAAAATGTGAGATGTGATAATATGATTATATAATAATAATTTTTTCATAAATATCACGTAAATTATTTTATATTATCTATAATACAATTTATGTGATATTTAAGAGAAATAAGAATCACAATTCTTTGCGAGTCTGTAGTTATAATATACATGAGATATTTTTTGTATCAAAAGTGTAATTTAAATTTATAAAGAATATGTGAAATGATAAATAAATAATTATAACAACTTCATAGATATCATATAAATATGTCCAATTCACTATTTTATCCCACCTTTAAGGGTGGTTATGGAAAATTAATTATATTAGTTCACATGGTTTGTGTCCTCTATACATACGATTGACATTTTCTATTCATATTTGATGGATGTGTAGATATATTTTATCATTGAATCTAATATAATACCAAATAACTATATTTTATATACTTGTTTTGTTATATTATCATATACTACTAATATTTTAAATATGTGGGAGAATAAATAAAATTAATAAGCATATTTATGTATTTTACCTCTTCTTCAAAGAGCCAATATAGGTAAATACCTAATTAATTCATAAGGGGGAGTTATAATAATAATAATATTTCATAGAGGATGTGGGGTGAGAATTAATTAAGACCATTTGGTATGTATTATCCAAATCAATTGGTTTTCTATATCGGAAGAAAGTAGGATAGGTGGTGGCCTTTAATAAGTCTCTAAGAGGACAGAAATGGAATATTTTAATTTGTTAGGTGATAACCAAGGTTTTCCCTCTCCTAAAGCATCAAAAATGGGTTATTATCGAACAATATATGTACTAAGGTCTATATATTGAAACCAAGTGGGTTATAAATTTTTTTTAGATTGTGTTTAACTGTTATCATATTAATTATACACCTATGTAAACCTATTTTTACTTTAAACGCAATAATTAATTTTTACGTCTTCACTATTTATTATAATAAAAAAATTAAAATAAAATAATTGATAATATAAATTATCTCGTTTATAAATTATGAATCAGGTTTTTTAATTCAATTCACAGAAGTTTTAGAACTCAATTATAAATTGAACCATAGATGACACGAATGAGTAGTTCTCCAATGTGGAAATTCAAATAATTATAGATATTTTTAATATAAAAATTAAATATGAAAATGATTTCATTGACCTAAATAGGTGAAATATTAAAATTATTAATATAATTTTAATTTCTAACCAATTTAATATATTATTTATAATTTAAAATAATTTATAAAATGGGGTTTTAAAAAAAATATATATATATTTTACTATTCAAGAAAAATAATATATTTTAGAAAAAAATAAGAATTAAAACAAATATAATTTAGAAAAATCGATTTTAGAAAATGATGTTAATTTTTTAAATAATATTTTCTATGTTTTTAAATTTAATTTTAAATTATTTTTTTTAAATCACGGTAATAACATCTTTTAGAAAAATAATTTACTCTTAAAAAATGTTTGTTTTCATTAAAATGGTTCTAATTTTATCTATAATCAATATATAATCATTGAATTGATTTTATAAATGTTTAAACTACAAGATTTTTTAATGTATCTTTGTAAAATTCATACCTTTTTACTTAACATATATGTTATAGTGGTCATGTTTTGATTATAATTTCATAATGGAATATCATGTTTCATTATAAAATTGTATTTCATCGATCATAAGATATTGAAGAGGTTGAATTAATTTTAAAATAAATAAGTCATAAATAATAAGAATTTCATATTATCTTCTAATATTTTATTTCTTCCTTATCCATTACATTGAACATGAGGATCATTTTTAAGAAATTATGGTTCTACATTATAACCCCTTTAATAAATTTCATCTTCACTATTAAATCATGATATTGGTAATCTTGGGATTGAAATTTGAAAATTAATTTTATAAAATCAAATATTTTGAGAGGGTTCAATAAAACTTCCTATTGATAGAAGATAATGTGATGTACAATGGTCATTTAGAATAATAACATAACTACAGGTCCATGTAGAAGAATACAGGAGGGATGTGAAGATACATACATGGGAAATATATTTAAATAATTATTGAGTTTGATAGAAGTAATTTATCATAAGTAATCTGGTGGTATAGAGAATGTTAGTGACAAGAAATGATAACTATGTAAGGTCTGAAAATACCATTAGTTCATCATAAAGGATGGTATGAGGACCTCATTTATATTTCAGGATCCTTTTTATAGAGTTCATAAATTCTTTTACTGTATAATAATATAATGAAATATAATTTAGTGAAATATTAATATTTCATAAGCACAATTTCTCCCTTTTTTCATCGATCAATTTCAACATAATATCTTACTAAATGAAATTAATACCCAAAAAATTATTTTTTATGCATAACATAATAAAATTTACTTTTAAATGTTCCTAATATCTATAATAGTATAACAAGATATTCATTGTATCCTTAATAGCAAAATTTTTAGAAAATTTATTCTAATGACACCTAATGTTAATCTTAATCTATTCCATTAATTGTTAATCTTATTCCTGGTCCAACTTACGTATAATTTTATGATGTAAGGACTCTAAATCAACATTATATTCCCCGAATAATATAATGTTGAATTTAATGTCTCATTAAAATTATTTGAATAACATGATCACCAAACACACATAATATCTTCATAAAGTCTTCAAAAAATATAATATCTGGTATTTTAATATTTTTCATAAATCCGAACATGCAATAAAATCAATAAAAGATAAGATAAATTATAAAATCACTAACCAATTTCTAGGTCATAGATATTTTCTGATAAATAAATCATTATAATAATAATCTCAACATAGAGGGAATATTAAGGGTTTTTATCAATCAATAATGTGTTTTCGAAAAATATCAACATTCCACTATAACAATATTCCTTATCATCATTACCATTAAACATTTAAAAATCATTTCCTTAAATTAAAACAAATTGAGTAAAATAATAATACATTTTATAATTCTTAAAACAATAATTCCATTGATAAAATACTTCTATAACATAATTCTTATATCCTAACATGATATCAATTATCCATCAATTTATTTCATAAACTATATACTAAATTTAATCATCTTATTATTTAATGCCTCTTCCATTCATATGTTATTTGTAGTCTCTTCATTATCATTATATAAACCCTTACATATAAAACATCTCTGATTATCTTCATGATATTTAACATTAAAGAATAAATTATCTTAATTTCTATACACTCAAAATTTAAAACATTAAAATGTTTATAAAACCTTAGTGATACCTTTATTCTCAATTAGTACATTACAAAAACATTCTATTTATCCACTGAAATAAAAATATTTGTGTCTTTCATTCGATAGAGAATATATTTTACAATTCATTTAAGTCACACTCAAGTGAGTCACATTTCAAATTTCTAACATGAAGAAACTCAAGAATTTTTTCAACCATTGTCTCCACTAGTTATGCTATTAATAGAATTTATACCTATATTCATTTGGGAATATGAGTGTTGGTTAAGGTGAATGTTTTTAATCTTATATCATGATTAATAATTGTGCATAATCAAAATATCATTCAACCTATTCATCATCACATATTGTTTTTTGTTAACACATTTTCTATCTCTTTCATCTTTTACACAGTCTCTTTTGTATTAATACATTAACAAGAAACAAAAGTCACAGTGGAAAGAACACTAACCTATGTCATAAATCACATTTTCATTATGAATAAATTATTTTATTTCTAAATCAATAACAATTATTTTCATTTTATAACACATTTGATTTAACGTAGGTTATTTGTGGTTTTCAACAATTTAGATGCATCATTATGGGTATTAGATAAAATGTGAATTACCCCATGAATTACCCCGTGAGTTTAGAACTAGATGTGTATTAAAGATAATTTTGATGCACATTGTAACAATAGATTCAAGAATAATGTACCTATCTTGGAGTTTTAACACCATAGTATATTGTTTATAGAACGTAATCTTATTTTAATATCCAAATGGGGATGTATTTCTGAGGAGAACAACATAATGTCTACATTTCACAAAAATTACGTTGTTATCAAATAATTTGACCCCTAAATAATGTAATTATTCTAGTTATATTCCTAAATATATGATTTGTAATATCTACTTCAAATGTTTTCTACTAAGCATCATCTAATATCAACTATAATGATCCCAACCATAGTTTCCCAAAGCCAGTGGAGAATTTGTTACATTAGAATATTATACATAGAATCAAATCCCAATTTTTTAAGTATTTTACTCGTCCATTTGAAATTAATATAGACATGAAATTAGAAATACAATTGATAAAATAAAATAAACCAATTATTTACATTGAGAACACTATTATTCATCATTTCATATCCCAACATATTAATACCAAAACAATTTCTGGTATGTTGAATGAAAATAAACACAGAAAATGAGTAAGATTATAGTGCATGTATATGTAATAATACAATATAATCTATAATTAAAAAAAATAGTAATCAATATTTTATTGTAAATAATGGAAAAATATTCCATTTAATTAATAAATAATGAATAATATAGAAAAAATAAATGGTGATCAAATATGTCCATATAAAAAATACCATAATAATTACACATATCCATGGATATTATAACTAATTGAATAATAATATGTACATCAATAAATAATCACATAACAAGGTAATGCATATTTCAAGAAACTTTAAACATAGAGTCATGACCTTTCATAATAATGTTTAAGTATAAGAGTAGATACCCATCCAATTTGAAAAACTAGTTTTTCTCTTGAGGCTTGTGAATGAATCGGGGGTCTATCCATAACTAGTTCACACACATAACATTCCAAGTCCAATGAATTCATCTTATGAAATGGATGAAACATAATAAGCATAAAAATTTATATTTAAAAAAACATACTAAATGTAAATTATTTTTCAATAAAAATATACATAATCTAAATCTAACAAGAGTAATATGGTGAACTTTAGTAAGTTTGTACATCCTCACTCAAAATGATCATATATATTCCTAAAACCAATTATTATGACATCAATAAAATATATACCCAGTGTATAATAAGTATAACATGTATTTAATGTCATTGATGAATTATAATACAATAAAAATTCATTAAAAATATTCCTGAGGAAAATAATATTTTATTTTCGAAAATAAACTTATTTAAAACTAAAAGATACAAAAAATACATATTAAAAAAATTTATTTTAATATAAAATTTAAACCATATAAAATAATCTAAAAAACATAGGTTGGTCATTATGTCTGAAAAATATGTGGATCTATTACATGTCAAAACAAATATTAATTTCACATTTTACTTAAAAGACAGAAAAGTGTTATTTGGAAAATGATATTAAGATAACCTTCAATATATTATCACAAAATTGAAATATCTGTAAAATTTTGTTAGTAAACCATTTGGAAAATTTTAAAGATATTATTTAGATTCTTTTTTGAAAAAAAGTTTTGTCAAAAAATAATTCTAACTCAAGAAAGAAATGAAATTAGATTTCCAAAAACAATTCTGAATTATTTTATGAACTAAATAGTTTAAAATGGTAAAATTACATAAAAAATATAATTATTAAATATATGAAGAGATTTTTTTTAAATTTAATATATAAATACTAAATAATTCACCCATGAGAGTCTTAGACAACTACAATCACGAATAGTGATGAGATTGTGGAATAATCCCTTCACACATTTATTATTTCTGAATCGTAAGCCTCATATCATAAATAAAATGAAACGAAAAATTAAATATAATTAATATAATAATATTCAGGATATATCGTATGAAATGTATTATTATACACACCAATAAATGTAAAAAGTGGTTAATATGATGTATATCACACAGAAGTAAAAATGAGATGAGAAACTCATACATTCTATTTGGCTTTCTTCATATGTATCCAAATATCCTATATAATAAATAAAATATTATTATAAATCTATTAATAAAACATAACCATATAAATTAAACCAAAAATAATTTATTTATTGTCATTTATCACCTATTTATTACCAATTCCTTGTTAAAATCAATATTCTAGGTGTTAATTGCTATATTTTTCATATAGGTATTAGTTTAGAAATTTTGGTTATATTAATTTTATCATTGTTACATTATCAAAATTAATTATACCATGATATAAATATTATATCATTTCAATATATATATATATATATTGATATATTAATCATATGGATTGAAAATTGATTTAACTATTCATGGAGATGGTAGGTCGAACGTATGAATGAATGTTGTTACAATTTCTAAATGGATTGAAAAAAGAGAAAAATTAATTAATCATTAAAAATAGTTATTATTTTATATATTTAAATTATATTATTAAAATAAATTTATATCAAAAATAATTTTGAAATAAAATGAATTACATTTCATGACATTACGTGGAGGCGATACTCACCACATACACACGACTGATGTTAATATTTTACAACAGATTGGAAGGTAATATTCTATAATTTATATTATATTTTCATAAGTATTTATTGAACAAAATTTTCTCTTATATTTTTTAGATTTAACTAGAATACAATTCAAGTTAAAATTAATTTAATGGTGAATCATATCACCTTGCAAGGTAGTAGTCAACCATACAAATGATCAATGTTATCTTAACCCCCAAAAATGATTTGTTTGAATGTTTATGTGATACAATAATTAAATAATTATAATGATATAATAAATATCATATAAAAATTTCAAATCCCTCATTATATCCAACATTGAATTCTGGTTTCATATTAAAATTTTCATCACTTTGTGGGGTAGTAGTCCACCAAAAAAGTAATCAACAGTTTCATTAAACATTTGATAGAAGGGGAGATGGATATATTTTATTAAATTTAAATAATAACAAGTAATTATATATTATAAACTAATATTTTATATTATCATAAAAGAATATGGTTTTGAGGATAACGATAAATAAAAAATACCCATGTATAATAATTTTAATTCATCTTTTATGTGCGTATTTAGCGTTATTCCAATATAATCACTCGGAGGGATTCATATGAAAAATATGGAGTACATAATGTGATGAGGGAATTAAGTAATTTATATTGTATTTTTATGGGCTAACCAAATTGTTTTTAATATTTTAAGAGCGAATTAGAGGTAGTGGGCTACTATAAGTATGTGATAGAAAAAAAATGAAATTTATAAAATTTTAAAGTGGTACACACATTTTCAACGATCAAAAAGCCCCAAAAATGGATCAATAAAAAATTTTAGGTAATATTATTTCAAAATGGACATAACAATTATTTGTGCATATTTAAAGTCATTTTTATCACTTAACATATTAGTTTAACCATTGATAAACAAAATTATTATCATAAAATGATAATTAATTTTTACATATTTCACTATTCATTATGCTCAATTATCAGGTTGAAATTTTTTGATTATATGTCGAATGAGTCACCGAATCCCATTTCCTACAATATTTTTTAAAAAGTAAATGGAAATAGTTCATCATTACAATGACTTATTACAAAATCAGGGTATTGCACTATTCCAGAAATTTATTACAATGTGATTGAATGAATTTTCTAGGGAATCAATTTTATTAGTGGATTTTGGAAAATAGAATCTATAAGAATATCACATCGTTTAAAAAATTAGACACCATGTGGGAAAAATACATGAAATCTATAATGGTGAATTAATTATATATGAATAATAACTTCATATATTACTAAACATGTTTGGTGGATTGAGGATATTTGCAAATGAATCCATTAATGTTTTCGAAGATTATATAATTGGGATTGAGGTGAATACTCATGGAATAATAAAACCAATTGATTTTGTGAACATATTCAAGCACATCATAAGAAAATTACTATCACAGTGTGATCAAATTTGTTTAAATATTGAGTAAAATGAGCCAAGGTAAGTGACATTGGTTTCTATTAAGAAAACCATTTTATATAGAATTATTAATGATGATAAATTTGTTATTAAAAAATAAAACTCACATGAGGTTTTTTTAATGTAAGGAAGTATCATAACAAGGAGAATAATTATGGAGAATATGAGCTTGATAAAGTTACTTCATTCCTTTTATGAAATCAACAAATTGGAATGGAAATGATGGAATAGATACTTCTACTAACATGGATTTTATTTGGAATGGTATGAAATATTTCATTAATGTTTAAAAATAAGTATTAAGATTATTATGTAGATGATGAAGATCATATAACAAAATAATGATGAAATATGTAATGTTCCAAAAGATAAATGTGAAAATATTCACATCTATATAATAAATATGGTACCGGTCTTAATTTTAAAATTTATTTATTAATGATTGATTCAATGAAATAGTAACCAACACTATTATTTAAAGTTTCTTTGTTTATAATATTGAATTTGATGAATTGATGGACCCATAAGACTGAAGGTGTTGTTCAATAAAACATATGAGTACATGAAAAATAATATGTTTATTCGATGTATTGATGAGATACTCTGAAAATATGTGTTCTTTATCAATGATTTACTAGAGGTCATTATTGATATCAAAGTAATCCAAAAAAATATTAGTTATTCAATGTATGCATTTTATGGATACTCTTTGATAAATTCTATTGAATTTTGTGTTATTGATTTTAATGAAAACATTCTATACACTATGTCCTAAAGTAGCATATATGATATTACAATATTATCTATAAGGATTAACATGTTTGGAAGTGGTTATAAAATTAATATCCTATAGGATATATCCATACAATAAAACCCTAACACTCACCATGATATAAGTTTCTAAAAATATGGGAAAATAAAATTTTAAATGGTTACCCAAGGGGAATTTATATACTGTCGTTAAATTTATCATATTTAGGAAAAATAATTCATTTGAATGAGTTGTATGTTATTTTGTAGAGGGATATTTGCATAATAATTTTTAGGATTCTCTATGTTGTTTTACATTACTATTTTTTGTTCAATGATTTTTTTGTTATAGAGGACCTGAAAATGAAAAAAATAATTTCAAAATATTCTTAGGGATTCTAACAATATTGGGTCCTCAACACCATGTTGAGTAAAATTAACCCCAAACACTCAATGTAATTATTTCATTGTTTTTATAGGATTTTATGATTTTTTGAAGTGTTTTATGACAAAAGTGGTCTATTTAAGTACTTTTGTGTGGAAAGAATTTCGGAAACATATATTCCTTAGTATCCACACACGCCAATGTAATTTGTATCAATGAGTTGACCATTCAACAACTAGAATCACAACTTTACAACATAGACATTGATTGAGGTAGATTCTAACAATATTGTTGAGTTCAGAAAATATTTGAATTTAAAAAATTAACAAAAGTTTATATTTTAGATATGTGATCCTACACTATTCTATTAAAGATATATTGTCTTGTAATATTTTTTTGTTGAGAAATACTATTCCATAGTGAATGGTTACACACCATGGTATGGGTGTTCTCCAGTTAAAGATGGAATTTAGAAATAAATGAGGTTATTTAGAATTTCATGAGTTAAATCAATTCAATTTGAATATAATAATTGTTTTTGCCACGACCCCCTCCCCACAAAGTGTACCCCTCATCGGCCGGCAATGTGAGAAGGAAGATAATGACCCCCGAGTCCCGCCTCCAGTAGGCCCTGGGTTGGCGAGTAGCACCGAGGGTATAATACACACACAAATGGGAGGCATTACCCTCTAAGAGAACACATGCAGAAGAGAGAGATAGAATATACTCCAATCAACTCCAACATAGAACTGAGATATAAAAGGAAACCAAGTACATATATGAAATTTCATGCAAAAGTACTACAACTGAAAGGGGAAACTAAAATTACCCAAAAGAAAGTAAAACGACAGCGACCACAAGCCCGAATATCTCCTCCTCCAACCACACGCTAGAAGTAACCAGCTTGACCTCCAACCTGTTCCAAGTGACCTGAAAAACATTTTATATATACATAGGGTGAGTATAACAGTATACTCAGTAGGATCCTCCCCAAGCCTCTCGTGCAAAAGTAAAGAAATCATGATAAAGCCTAGTGAACAAAAAGTGAAACTAACTCATTACTTAAACAGGTATACTAAGTTCCCAACCTCACCATGGCTACTCTCACCAAGTAACGCATACAAGAATAGAGCATATAGTAAAGAATATCAAGGGTACCCCGCTACTACTTCCCCACTGGTTTGCCGCTTCTCCCCAACGTCATACGTCCTGTGCATCTCTCTCCAAAGGCTTGCCCACAGACACCTTGGCGAAGCACCACAATCTGCACCTCGTGCACCACAAAGGCTTTCCCGCAGACACGTGGGCGAAGCACCACACCGTCCTCATAACCAAATGTAACCTGGTAGATTCCGGGAGCCACCACAGCCTGCATAACGTGTATCATACATCGGGTATAATACCTCATGCCATTAAAGCCCTATACTCCGAGTAAGGATCCTCAAGCCATCATATCCTATACACATTACACCTATAGTAGTCTATCAGATACTATATCCAGAATATATGTGTGTGAATAACCACAAGACATTACAGCCCTCTACACACATATATGGGGTAACCAACCGTTGTGCATCATGGCACAAGTATCTACCAAGAGAAGAGAGAGGGGCCAAAGGGGGTAGTCATCCATTCAACCTCCCATCAGAATGTTGGGGAAAACACCCCCCCCCCCAGGGCTCAGAATCACAGGGGTGTCAGTTTCCCTTACCGATAGGGTGGAGTAGCATATAAAAACACAAAAAGTACAGAATATATATAACTCACAACCACTCTAGGGGAATTACCTAGTCGTAGGCACAATTGTAGCTAACATCTCTCAGACTCAAGGCTGCTACTTCTAAGACTAGGTATCCTATAAGAACACAACCATTTGAAGAGCCTTATTAGATTACTCCATTCTCATTTTATCAGTTCCATTGTACGTTAATTAATTTTTTAAACATTAATTAACCATGAGAAATTTACCCCATTAAACTAAATTGGCATCACATTCAAAACTGCTCCTTTTTTGGTTTCACATCACCTTAAAATTCTAGTATCTCCATCCCCATGTATCTTCACCATTTAATCAAACATTCATTATAGAGTTACTTTCCCACATTCCCTGGCATTCTAGAAAAGCATCCTATGCTACTAAACACAGAGGGGCTCAACACAGCGAGTAGATATAATACCCGTCGAGTCTTTTCCGCCTATATCAAGAGCATAGACAGATCCTCCATCGAGAGGCTAAACACGGAAAGCAAGTGGCATACCCCGCGTGTCTTCGCCTCCTTCAGAAAGAGGGTAAGCAATACCAGCTGCCTTGAGCAGTGGGGAAAAGGAAAGCAGATAAACAACCAAACCAAGCTACCAACATCAAACCGTCACATTCATCTCATACCATCATCCTTGGTGTCCTCCCTGACACCCACATGCATAAACCGATGCATCTCGCCCCACTAGGCGTCATCCGCCACAACCACAAGTCCCCATACGTCCACATATCACAACACCCATCCAGGCTCACATCAAATCACAAGCAGCAGGAAATAAAAGATCACAAAATGGGCTCTCGGCCCTTTAACAAGGCATTCAGCCTTCATACAAGATGAGCACTCAGAGCTCCAAACCACAAGGCATTCAGCCTTACAAGCAAGCGGGTAACTCAGAACCCTTTTTATATTATCGAACAAATAGTTCTTTAATCCATCTTGAATTAATAGATTCATTAACATGACTCTTTATCTATAGCCAATTATTTAACAAATAATTCCGGCTTTACGTTCTTTATCAATTTCCATCATGAACGAGCAACTAATTAAAGAAAATCATAGATTTAACTCTATCTAGGAAAACATGAGGCAAACCGTTATCACGGTACATAGTAGCAACATGCGTTCAACCAATTCTTTTAATCCGGTTAAAGTATTTAATTAGGTCAATTTCATTGTGATCCAAAGGGTTAAATCATGCTAATTCTAAGATTGCACATACACAATTAGAGAATCCATGAATCCCTTACCTCGAAGAGTTCTTGACGTCCTTTATCCACACAACGGGCAACAATCCTTCTCTCGCGACAACTGCATCCACACAAGGATGCCATAGTAAGTCCCAACCAACCAAAACCCATTAGAACCAGGGAGATTACATGGTAATATGGAAGGGAGAAGAAGAGAAGGTGATCCCTGAAGGAACGATGATAAAACATACCTTATATTGAAGATTGATCGACATGGCTCGGTTGCATCTGAAACTGAGAAGAACCAATCCTAGGAGTAAAGATTGATTGTGCAACTCCTACGGAAAGGATTGAAAGGTTCTAGCATCTTGTAGATGAGAACTAGGAGGAAGAACAACGAAGAATGATATCTTGTTCCTTTTAAAAAAAATTAGAGAGGCGACGGTTTAAGATCCGAATTATTCTCCATTAAAAACGGATCGCATTAACCCACGCGGTTTGACAAAGTAAAAAAACATCCCAGCCTTAGAAATAATTAATATAGAATTTATGGCCTTTGAATCGGTCTTAAAGTCCTTAAAATAAGGTTTTAAAAGTATTTTACGTCAAAGAAAACGTCAAATTTACGAAGTTGGAAACACTGTTCACATACTCAAAATTTGGCAATGTATGGAATCAGTAGCTCTCATGAAGTCTGGAAACACTGTTCATTCGTGAAATTTAGCAAAGTTTGGAATCGGTAGCTCTTAGGATTCTGGAAACACTGTTCAAGTCTACCGATAGAAGTCCACTGATAGAACATCACCGATAGAAACACTGTTCAAGTCTGCCGATAGAAGTCCACCGATAGGACCTCACTGATAGAAACATTGTTCAAGTCTACCGATAGAAGTCCACCAATAGAACCTCACCGATAGAAACACTCTTCAAGTCTACCGATAGAATTCCACCGATAGAAACACTGTTCAATTCTACCGATAGAATTCCACTGATAGAACCTCACCGATAGAAACATTGTTCAAGTCTACCGATAGAAGTCCACCGATAGAACCTCACTGATAGAAACACTGTTCACTGAACCTCATCGATAGAAACACTGTTCACTGAACCTCACTGATAGAAGTCCACCGATAGAACCTCACTGATAGAAACAGTATTCACTGAACCTCACCGATAGAAACACTGTTCACTGAACCTCACCGATAGAAACACTGTTCACTGAACCTCACCGATAGAAGTCCACCGATAGAACCTCACCGATAGAAACACTGTTCATGAAACCTCACCGATAGAAACATTGTTCACTGAACCTCACTGATAGAAGTCCGCCGATAGAACCTCACCGATAGAAACACTATTCACAGAACTGGAAATTTGGCAAAGTGTTAGCCAAGCTACTGCTAGACTGCGGCTACCAGTATACCGAGCTATCAGTACGCCGCGGCTACCCGTAAACCTAGCTACCGGTAGGATGCGGCTACCGGTAGACCGAGCTACTGGTAAGCGGCGGCTACTGGTATGTAGCAGCTACCGGTAGACCGAGCTACTGATAAGCAGCAGCTACCGGTAGACCGACCTACGGGTAGGCAGCAGCTACCGGTAGACCAGCTACCGGTAGGCAGCAGCTACCGGTAGGCAGCAGCTACCGGTAGACCGAGCTACCGGTAGGCAGTGGCTGGGGGATAAGTCACCTTGACCTCCCAGAACACCTCCAACACCACATTTTCACAAAGTAATGGACCAGGGAGGTCCGGGCCATTACATTAGATACCTTTCAAAACATTCTCGTCCTCGAGAATTAAAAACCAACTCAGAGGAATAGAGGGGACCGAACAACCACCCCCATAAGATACCTCTCAGGGGAAAACCACCATGAGTTGTTCGAATGCTGGAAAAAAACTACGACATACAAGAATATGGAAACAAACAATCCATATACAAACAATTCAATCATAACATCACACAAAAAAAGGTATATAAATAAAACATGAAAGGTCTAACCATAAAGGAAACGTCATTACATGAAAAGAGATAATCATTAAACAACTCTGGGTACTGAGCACGTATCTGTGACTCACGCTCCCAGGTACTCTCCTCCATGCCACCATGTCGCCACAAGACACGAACTAAAGGAATAGAATGCCCACGCAACACCTTCTCCTTGCGGTCTTGGATCTCCATAGGCCACTCCTCGAAGTTTGCATCATCGTCAATATCGATCTCTCCCCAATAGATTATATGAGATTCATCATGAAGATAACGACGGAGCTGTGATACATGGAAAACATCACGTATCCGACTCATCTGAGGGGGAAGTTCTACTGGATATGCCACAGCTCCAACACGAGAAAACACCTCGAAAGGCCCAACAAACCTGGGGAAAGCTTACTTCCACGACCAAACCTTCGCTGCCCATGGCGGGGAGTCACCTTTAGAAACACATGATCCCCAACATTAAACTCTAACGGTCTCCTCCTTTGATCAGAATATGATTTCTGACGATCCTGTGCTATCTACATCCTCTCACGAATCACCTGAACCATCTCTGTTGTATTTTGCACTAGTTCTGGTCCGAGAATTGCTGACTCTCCGACCCTAGTCCAGAACAACGGAGTACGGCATGGCCGGCCATACAAGGATTCAAATGGCGCCATACCGATGGTAGAGTGGAAACAATTATTGTAAGTGAACTCTACCAAGGGTAAGTTCTTCATCCATGAACCTCCAAAATCAAGAACACAAGAGCGCAACATGTCTTCAAGAGTATGGATGGTTCGCTCTGTCTGACCATCCGTTTGAGGATGAAAAGCAGTGCTAAGGCACAGTTGAGAGCCAAAGGCATGCTGGAAACCTCTCCACACCCTGGAGGTAAAACGAGGATCTCGATCAGAAATGATCGTCCTAGGTACTCCATGGAATCTCACCACCTCCTCTAGATACTGCCTCGACAAAACATCCACTGAGCTCGACTCCTTGATCGCTATGAAGTGGGATGATTTTGTTAAACGATCCACTACCACCCATATAGAATCATGTCCTCCCGGAGATCGAGGTAAACCTGTAACAAAATCCATTGAGATGTCCTCCCACTTCCACTGAGGAATCTCTAAGTGCTGGAGAAGACCATCAGGAACACGGTGTTCGGCCTTCATCTTCTGGCAGACTAAACATCGAGACACACATTCTGCAACTGTACGCTTCAGCCCATGCCACCAAAACTGACTCCTCAAGGATCGGTAAATCTTCGTCACACCAGGATGTACCGCCAAGGGTGAACTATGGAACTCTCGGAGAACCGTCTCGCACATCACCAAGGGAACAAAAAGCCTTCCATGATACAACACTCGGTGTTGTTCATCCTCCGACCAACCATCAGGGGCCTCACCACATAAAACTCTGTCTCTCCAAACTTCCACCTCTAGGTCACCCAACTGAGACTCTTCCACCTTCTATATCAGGGATGACTGCACCGTCATCTGGAAAAGACAACCTCTACCCCCAACTTCTCCCATATCAAGATGCAAAGCTGATAGCTCTTCCATCACTCTCCAAGAATCACCAGATTTATGCACAACATCATTACGTACCTTTCGGCTTAGTGCGTCAGCTACAACATTCACTTTTCCAGGTGTATACGATATTTCAAAGTCGTATTCCTGCATGAACTCCATCCACCGACGCTGCCTCAAGTTCAAGTCACGTTGGGAGAAAACATACATCAAACTCTTATGATCGGTGAAAACCAAAAAGTGCTCACCAATAAGGTAATGTCTCCACAACTTTAGAGAAAACACCCCGGCTTCCAACTCAAGATAATGGGTGGCATAGTTGCATTCATGGGGACGCAACTTCCGAGACACATAAGAAACAACTGACCTCTGCTGCATGAGAACAGAGCCTAGCCCCAGATGTGAAGCATCACAGAAAACATCAAACTGGACTCCCTCCGCTGGAAGACAAAGGACCGGACCACTTACCAACTTCTCCTTTAGATACTCAAAAGCTGTCTGACACTGATCAGTCCATATGAACGCTTGATCCTTCCTGGTCAAAGCTATCAGAGGAGTCGCAACTCTGGAGAAATTAACTACAAACCTCTTATAATACCCTGCGAAACCAAGGAAACTTCGCACCTCGGACACGGTCATGGGGGATGGCCAAGACACCACTGCTTCTATCATCGAAGGATCCATAGCTACTCCCTATTGGGACCCAACATGTCCCAAGAAACAAACTTCTCGAGCCCAGAACTCACACTTGGACAACTTCCCAAACAACTGATGTTGGCGAAGAACTCCCAAAATGGCTCGTAGATGCTCTGCATGCTCCTCTTCATATTTGGAGTACACAAGGATGTCATCGATGAAAACCACAACAAACTTGTCCAGGAATTCATGGAACACAGCATTCATCAACCCCATGAAAACAGATGGAGCATTCGTCACGCCGAATGGCATTACAACAAACTCATAATGCCCATGACGACAACGGAAAGCAGTCTTCGGGATATCCACATCCTTTACACGCATCTAATGATATCCTGACCGCAAGTCTATCTTTGAGAACCAACTTTCACCCTTCAGTTGATCGAATTGGTCATCAATCCGCGGGAGAGGATAGCGGTTCTTTATTGTCACTTTTTTTAACCGATGATAATCGACGCACAACCGCAAACTGCCATCAGCCATTTTTTACAAACAAAAATGGTGCACCCCACAATGACACACTTGGCCGAACAAAACCACAATGCAACAGACTTTCGAGCTGAATACGTAGCTCTCGTAACTCAGAAGGGGCCATCCTATATGGAGAAATAGAGATAGGAGACGCTCCTGGCTATAGCTCGATCCCAAACTCGATCTCTCGTCGAGGGGGTAAGGATACAACCTCTTCTGGAAAGATGTCAGGGTACTCCTCTACGACCCTAGGAAATTCCAACTGTTGAACCTATGAAGAACTCAGTGTCATCCCAACCATCATGGATGATAAGGATGGAACTCATCTATGACTCATCCAAGGATCTCTCTCACCCACAAACACCACTTTCTCTAGATCTTCATCAAAGAAAACGACCTTCTTCCTGTAGCAATCCACAACAGCCTGCACCGAATACAACCAATCCATGCCAAGTATGACATCATATGGTTGTATTCGCAAACATAGGAAATCTCCCCAAGAGCGGTGTTTCCCCAACACTAGCTCACAGTCTCTATGTACATCAAACAAGTCAGCTCGACCTCCAACTGGCGTAGTCAACGCCAAGGGCACTGGAAGCCTCTCTACCTCAAGTCCCAAAGGATGGACAAGGGTAGGTGATATGAAGGAGTGTGTTGATCCTGAATCAAACAAGGAATACACCAAGGTAGAAAACAAGGAAAGGGTACCTCGAACGACATCTGGCTCGCCTGGGGCTGGTAACGCTAGAGCATGAAGTAGACCGCGACCTCCTCCACGGCCTCTCTGACCCTGATGACGACCACCACCATGGCCGCGCTCTGCTCTCTGAGGACGGGGAGCGTCATGGGGCTGTCCTCTGCCTGCTCCATCTACCCTTTGGTGATCTAAAACTGGTGCAACCTGCTGTTGTTGCCTCGGCTGGAACTGCCTCAACGGAGGAACCTGGAGTGGAGCGCCCGGTGCACGATGACTGCTCTGAAAAGTCGGGCACTCCTACTGCTGATGACCACGACCACCACAAGAAAAACAAGCGCCTGATCCCTTGGTATAGGTCTGAGAGTTTCTACCTCTGGAGAAACGAGATGGGAAGGGCTGGGACCTACCCCCAGGTGAACGTAAACTCGTCTGTCCTGAAAACCAGGAACCCCGGACCACAGCTATGCTTCATGAGGAATCATGACGATTCCCCTCTCGTAACGATCTAGTCCTGGCCAAAGTCCTCTCAACAACCTCTACCCTCTCCAGCACCTCAAGATATGTCTTCAGCATAAATGGGGTGACCTAGCGCTGGATATCTGGATGCAAAACCTCTTCAAAATGCCTCACCCTGGCCCCATCATCTGGTAACAGGTCTGAAGCATATCATAGAAGGTTCCTGAAACAGATTCCAAACTCTCGAACAATGGTGCTCCCCTGTCGAAGGGTGAGAAGCTCCTGGCGACTGGACACCTTCGCAGTCGACGAAAGAAACTCGAATCTAAACCTGTCTCGAAACTCCTCCCATGAGATTGTTGACTCCTCACGAACACCGAGGAACAAGAACCACCACTTCCTAGCTGCTCCACGAAGCATCGTCACAACCATGGACACCCAGTGTTCCTTCCGAGCACGAATCGAAATGAATCCTATCTCGATCTCCTCCAACCAGTCTTATGTGACTGCATCTGAAACGAATCCCTCATACTTCTGTAGACTCTGGCGCTGAAACTCTCGAAGTGTCTTCCTCCAAGTGTCATCGTCGTCAACCTCTACTCGGCGGAGATCTGCTGGAACTGCCTGATGTGCATCTTCTACGCAAACCTGACAAGGACGTCGACCTGGAGCCATACCTGCAAAATAACAACTATTAGAGATCCTATGCCTGGAATATGGAAGACTCAACATTAATTAATTAATTGTTTTGTTTTATTTGTTTTAGGTTACCTATCCCAAGGTTTACCCATTCAAACACAAGGGTAAGGAATAATGATGCATGATCCTTTCCTAGGTCTCTACCCTGCAACCGGTATCACTTTGTTTAGTAGCCATCATAAGCTTAATGGTCCATGCAACAGATCATAGGGGGCCCTAAATGCCTATGTCTCTGCCGGTCTCCAGTGTTTACCCTACTTTATAAACATGAATGACATCGTTGCCCTACCATCCCATGCATCCTCACTTGTGCCTAATTCCAAACTCCATCCTATCCCTCAACCAGAGCTTTGATACAACTCTGTCACGACCCCCTCCCCACAAAGTGTACCGCTCCTGGGCCGGCAATGTGAGAAGGGAGATAATGACCCCCGAGTCTCGCCTCTAGTAGGCCCCGGGTTGGAGACTAGCACCGAGGGTATAATACACACACAAATGGGAGGCATTACCCTCTAAGAGAACACATGCAGAAGAGAGAGATATAATAGAGTCCAATCAACTCCAACTTATAACTGAGAAATAAAAGGAAACCACGTACATATATGAAATGTCAGGAAAAAGTACTACAACTGAAAGGGGAAACTAAAAGTTCCCAAAATAAAGTAAAACGACAGCGAACACAAGCCCGAACATCTCCACCTCCAACCACACGCTAGAAGTAACCAGCTTGACCTCCAACCTGCTCCAAGTGACCTGAAAAAGAGTTTATATATACATAGGGTGAGTATAACAGTATACTCAGTAGGATCCTCCCCAAGCCTCTCGTGAAAAAGTAAAGAAATCATGCTAAAGCCCAGTGAACAATAAGTGAAACTAACTCTTTACCTAAACAGGTATACTACTTTCCCAACCTCACCATTTCTACTCTCACCAAGTAATGCATACAAGAATATAGCATATAGAAAAGAATTTCAAGGGTACCCCGCTACTACTTCCCAACTGGTTTGCCTCTTCTCCCCAACGTCATACGTCCTGTGCATCTCTCTCCAAAGGCTTGCCCGCAGACACCTGGGTGAAGCACCACAATTTGCACCTCGTGCACCACAAAGGCTTGCCCGCAGACACCTGGGCGAAGCACCACACCGACCTCATAACCAAAAGTAACCAGGTAGTTTCTGAGAGCCACCACAACCCGCATAACGTGTATCATACATCGGGTATAATACCTCAAGCCATTAAAGCCCATACTCCGAGTAAGGATCCTCAAGCCATCATAGCCTATACACATTACACCTATAGTAGTCCATAGGATACTATATCCAGAATATATGTGTGTGAATAACCACAATCCATTACAACCCTCTACACACATATATGGGGTAACTAACCGTTGTGCCTCATGGCACAAGTATCTACCAAGAGAAGAAAGCGGGGCCAAAGGGGGTAGTCAACCATTCAACCTCCCATCAGAATGTTGGGGAAAACACCCCCCAGGGCTCAGAATCCCAGGGGTGTCAGTTGCCCTTACCAATAGGGTGGAGTAGCATATAAAAACACCAAAAATTACAGAATATATATAACTCACAACCACACTAGGGGAATTACCTAGTCATAGGCACAACTGCAGCTAACATCTCTCAGACTCCAGGCTGCTACTTCTAAGACTAGGTATCCTATAAGAACACAACCATTTGATGAGCATTATTAGATTACTCCATTCTCATTTTATCAGTTCCACTGTACGTTAATTAATTTTTTAAACATTAATTAACCATGAGCAATTTACCACAATAAACTAAATTGGTATCACCTTAAAAAATGCTCCTTTTTAGGATTCGCATCACCTTTAAATTCTAGTATCTCCATCCACGTGGATTTTCACCATTTAATCAATCATTCATTATAGAGTTACTTTCCCACATTCCCAGGCATTCTAGAAAAGCATCATATGCTACTAAACACAAAGGGGCTCAACACGGTGAGTAGATATACTACCCGTCGAGTCTTTGCCGCCTATAGCAAGAGAATAGACTCATCCCCCATCGAGAGGCTAAACACGGAAAGCACGTGGCATACCCCGCGTGTCTTCATCTCCTTCGGAAAGAGGGTAAGCAATACCAGCTGCCTTGAGCAGTGGGGAAAAGTAAAGCAGATAAACAAACAAACCAAACTAACAACATCAAACCATCACATTCATCTCATACCATCATCCTTGGTGTCCTCCCTGACACCTACATGCATAAACCGATGCATCTCGCCATACTAGGAGTCATCCGCCACAACCACAACTCCCCACACCTCCACATATCACAACAGCCATCCAGGCTCACATCAAATCACAAGCAGCAGGAAATAAAAGATCACAAAATGGGCTCTCGGCCCTTTAACATGGCATTCAGCCTTAAACAAGATGAGGACTCAGAGCTCCAAACCACAAGGCATTCAGCCTTACAAGAAAGCGGGTAACTCAGAAACCTTTTTAAATTATCGAACTAATAGTTCTTTAATCCATCTTGAATTAACAGATTCATTAACATGCCTCTTTATCTTTAGCTAATTATTTAACAAATAATTCCGGCTTTACGTTCATTATCAATTTCCATCATGAACGAGCAACTAATTAAAGAAAATCATAGATATCACTCTATCTAGGAAAACATGAGGCAAACCGTTATCACGGTACAAAGCAGCAACATGCGATCAACCAATTCTTTTAATCTGGTTCAAGTATTTAATTAGTTCAATTTAATTGTGATCCAAAGGGTTAAATCATGCTAATTCTACGATTGCACATACACAATTAGAGAAGCCATGAATCCCCAACCTCGAAGAGTTCTTGACGTCCTTTATCCACACACCGGGCCACAATCCTTCTCTCGCGACAACTGCATCCTCCCAAGGATGCCACAGTAAGTCCCAACCAACCAAAACCCATTAGAACCATGGAGATTACATGGTAATATGTAAGGGAGAACAAGAGAAGGTGATCCCTAAAGGAACGATGATAAAACATACCTTATATCGAAGATTGATCGACACGGCTCGGTTGCATCCAAAAAAGAGCAGAACCAATCCTAGGAGTAAAGATTGATTGTGAAACTCCTACGGAAAGGATTGAAAGGTTCTAGAATCTTGCAGATGAGAACCAGGAGGAAGAACAACGAAGAATGATATCTCGTTCCTTTTAAAAAAATTTAGAGAGGCGACGGTTTAAGATACGATTTATTCTCCATTAAAAACGGATCGCATTAACCCACGCGGTTTGACCAAGTAAAAAAACATCCCGGCCTTAGGAATAATTAATATAGAATTTATGGCCTCTGAATCGGTCTTAAAGTCCTTAAAATAAGGTTTTAAAAGAATTTTATGTCAAAGAAAACGTCAAATATACGAAGTTGGAAACACTGTTCACATACTCAAAATTTGGCAATGTATGGAATCGGTAGCTCTCATGAAGTCTGGAAACACTGTTCATTCATGAAATTTGTCAAAGTATGGAATCAATAGCTCTTAGGATTCAGGAAACACTGTTCATTCGTGAAATTTGGAAAAGTATGGAATCAGTAGCTCTTAGGATTCTGGAAACACTGTTCAAGACTACCGATAGAAGTCCACCGATAGAACCTCACCGATTGAAACATGGTTCAAGTCTACCGATAGAAGTCCACCGATAGGACCTCACCAATAGAAACACTGTTCAAGTCTACCGATAGAAGTCCATCGATAGAACCTCACCGATAGAAACATTGTTCACGTCTTCCGATAGAAGTCCACCGATAGAACCTCACCGATAGAAACACTGTTCAAGTCTACCGATAGAAGTCCACTGATAGAACATCACCGATAGAAACACTGTTCAATTCTACCGATAGAAGTCAACCGATAGAACCTCACCTATAGAAACACTGTTCACTGAACCTCACCGATAGAAACACTGTTCACTGAACCTCACCGATAGAAGTCCACCGATAGAACCTCACTGATAGAAACACTGTTCACTGAACCTCACCGATAGAAGTCCACCGATAAAACCTCACCGATAGAAACACTGTTCACTGAACCTCACCGATAGAAACACTGTTCACTGAACCTCACCGATAGAATTCCACCGATAGAACCTCACCGATAGAAACAATGTTAACAGAACTGGAAATTTGGCAAAGTGTTAGCCGAGCTACTGCTAGACTTCGGCTACTAGTATACCGAGCAATCAGTACGCCGCGGCTACCGGTAAACCCAACTACCGGTAGGATGCAGCTACCGGTAGACAAAGCTACTTGTAAGCGGTGGCTACCTGTAGGCAGCAGCTACCGGTAGACCGGCTACCGGTAGGCAGCAGTTACCGGTAGACAGCCGCTACAGGTAGACCGAGCTACCGGTAGGCAGCAACTACAGGTAGACCGAGCTACCGGTAGGCAGCAGCTACCGGTAGACCGAGCTACCGGTAGGCAGCAGCTACCGGTAGACCGAGCTCCCGGTAGGCAGCAGCTACCGATTGACCGAGCTACTGGTAGGCAGTGGTTGGGGGATCAGTCACCTTGACCTCCCAGAACACCTCAAACACCACATTTTCAGAAAGTAATGGACCAGGGAGGTCCAGGCAATTAAAGCTTTAAATAATGTGGTAAACTAAGAATAACCTAAACTGATAATTAATGACAGAATTTATCTGAAATGTTGGATAGAGGGTGAATTATTTAACGATATTATAAATAAATATTATAATGGTTATATATTGGACATTAAAAAAAAATAAAAATAACACAAGATGAAAAATAAATAGGATTTCTATAATACTAGATAGAAATAACTTAGAATATTGGGCATACACTAGAAAGAATATGATGATGGAGAAGGATTTTGTTCCAAGAGATTTATGAGGGGAGTTTTTTTAATTCATTCTGGATTATATAGATATAGAAAATTGACTACCTAAAAATTTTCAAATCTCATTATGTATTTATAAATATTATTCATATTAGTTATTAGAGTAGAAGTATGTTTCCAACATATCATATCAAATTTATATCTCTTATCTATTAATGTTTTATACATGTAGGCTTTTTGTTGTCTCTATAAAATTGTAAAAAAAATTGAGTAATTTATTGTTTTCGCATAATAGAAATTTTCATTTGAATGATCCATGGATTATCCTGGTTTGGGTGAACTATGTAAAATCATATGGGTTTATTTGTTACTACATTATTTCATCATAACCTAAAATAGGTATATAGAGGATTTGATAATAATTTTAGAATAAATAATGGGAAAGGGACTATTTTTAAATTTCCATACCCAGATTTACCCACCCTGTCAGGTTATTAACTTTGTTAGGGAAAAATAAGTGGTATTAGAGTTAAGGATTTTCTATTAGTTTCAATCTCTTTTAAGCACTTTTAGGGAAGTTTTAATTTAAAAAGGAATATATTTTTCTTATGTTATCCATCCTCAATTTTAGAAAAACTTACTGAATCATTTTTTTTCATTTGGAATGGATATATATAATTATTTTAAGTGTGGAATCTCGATGATTATAAATAGTTGAGTTTTATTACAGATATTTCAAAAGGATTTGGGAATTGAATTCATTTAAATTATTTACATATGTGGTATTTGGCCAACCACAACTATAGTAAGGTGACTTCATGTAAAAAATATCATTCAATATAATAAAATCTTATAATAATCCATGAAGGGATGTCCAATGCTTGAGAGGTAATGAATCAAGTGTTGTGGAATAAGTATGAAAAGTTAATAATGATATTCAATTATGAATATGATAGATTAATTATATATTTTACTATTCATATGGATGATAAGTGTGGACGTTATGAGATCTGGGATGACACCATATTTGATAAAATAATCGTGAGAATATTACCTCATTATTTCAACATTGAAGTATCATTGATTGAAGAGAAATTTCCAATTTTTCTGACACTAGATAACATTTATAGTAATAAAATCACATGTGATATGGGGAATATTTATAATGATTCAGAGTAATAGAGGAATTATCAGGAGGTGTAATTCAAGAAAATAAATAAACTCTATTTTTCATGGGATCATTGATGATGACAAAATTAACGAGGTTTTTTATTTTCTCTCTATTGTTCCTAAAATAGGTAAATATAAATTCAAAAAAATATCCGCTTGAATCCTATAATTTTGGATGGGAATCTTGCTGACATGTTCCTTTTTAAATGTTGTGATTGATATGGGAAGAGAAACAAATAAAGAAATCAGTCAAAAACATGACAGAAAAAATAAATTGTAGTATAAATTTTTGAAGAGGAATACAAAACTATCTCAAGAATTGGAATTCTTGAAGGAGATATAAGTGAGGGAGGTTGAATAATATATAGAACTACGTAAAATGGTACATGATTATATTATATAAAATCCAAAAGTGAAGTAAAATTTTGATGAATGGGTACGAATCAAGAGAATGTTTGACCAAGGAATAGAACTTGTTGAATATCTTGAAAATTTGAAATCTAAATGTTGAAAATAATGAATAAAAATATATTATTATCAATATAAAATAACTATATAAATTAATATGAATATAATGGTACAGGTTTTAATGTGAATATTAAAAATATAGAATTTATAAAATTCTAGATACTTTGAGATGTTTTTCAAGATTAGTCTCAAATTTAAAGTGTAGTTTTCAATTAATGATAACATTTCAATCTCAATGAATGATAAGTTCAAAAGAATATAAGATATCAACAGGGAATTCATGAAGACATGATAGAAGATTGATGATCAAGAAATACTTATTAGTTATCGTATAATATCATGGATTTTGATTACACGGATCTCTAAATAAGTTAAGGATGTTTTAAGGATTCTATAAAAATAATTTTTTCATTCCCACAAGTCCACTAATTTATATACAATAGAAAATTTATTATGGGACATGATCAAAAGAACAAATTTGTAGTTATTAATATAAAACACTAATCACCCACACCCAAAAAGAGTTTTTAATTTCATTACAACCAAAACCTCGTAACTCTACATTTGTTATATCCAAGTCCCACAAAGGGATACAAAAATATTGTCTTAATATTGGGGAATGATAGGGAATATCCAATATTTCTAAACTATATTAAAATAATTAATTAGTGATAAAAATAAATAAATTTATTGTATAATATTTCTTTAATCTAAATATAATTAAAATATTTATTTCATTTGGTGTGATGTTTCGGGTGCCATAAAATTAAATATGATTCAAGGGATAAAACATAGTTCCTAATAGATAGTAACAAAAGATGATTGAAAAACAAATCAGTCACAATCATGAAATATGAACATGTAAAATACAATTTCAATCATGGAAATGATGAATATGAAATGGAAAATATGTTGGAACAAGATTTTATTTCAGAAAAATAAATTAAATGGATAACATTAGAAAAGAAATAAAAAGTTGAGATAAAAAATTTCATTAAAATTTAATTCAAAGAATCATATAGTTCCGAAAGATAGATTTTATAAATCATTATTTCATCATAAATGATGATAAATAAAGATAATTTCATAGGTATGAAGCATAAAAAATATGGTGTTGATCATTTTGGTAATGGTGATGGGTTGAAGATCATTTTCTATAAAAAGTCTATTGTATGGTGAAATACATGGGACACATGGAAGCTCAATTTTTTTGGAGTCCTTAGTCACAACCATGTAAATGTTATTCAATTAGGTGAATCGTGAAATGATGTGATGTTAAAGAAGAATACATGAAATATTAATGGAAATTCTGAAACAACAGTTTTGTTGGGAATATTAGTTAATGAAAATGTAAATACCATCATCAGGGAGGAGGATATATTATTTCTATCAGTGGAGTATGAAAATATATGTTTTCATAAATGAATTTTATATCTCCTCTGGGGTGAATCATGTCATAAACCGTATGTTTCACTTTTTGATGGTGTTGGATGGGTGTTTTGGTCCCCAACTAAGAGGAAATATCCTCAAAACCGAAGGAGGGTCCTCCATGATGGATGTAGTCTAATGGTTTTCCCCGCTTCATGGGTGGTCTAATTGTGTCCCAAATGTTCCATTCCATAACCTATTCAAATGATAGAGCATCATACCATGATCCTATGATCAATTTGTGTCTATCATAATGAATTATTTTAAAAAAAATTGCCAAAAAATAACATTTTGATGATGGAATGGTCGATTTATAGTTTGAACCAATGTGGGGGAGGTCCAATGGAATATATATCGCCTCCTCCTTAAACCTTTTTGATTACCCCATTAAGTGAGTGATTTTTTGGATTTTTTTTCTAAAATCCTTTTTATTAAATGCATTTAAACTCTTGGGTATCATGGAAATAAAGGATAAATTCATCCCAAAAGGAAGATAAGAATGAGAAATAATTTCAACTTTTATTGAGTTATATAATCTTTCTTGAAATCCCAATAAAACCTGAACATTTTTTTAATAAACCCTTATAGACCAGTTGAACAATCCATGAGAAGTTAATTTTAACAAAATGAAGAGGAAAACAAAATATGGGAACTTTTCACACAAAAGTTAGTTCTATAAAGACTTAGATACATTAAAATGTGGCATCCTTTTATATTCCCACAAAAGATATAGGTTCTCCGATGTGTTTATCATGTTTTTTAATCCCATTCCAAGATAATTAATGTTATAAATTATTATAAAAGTATAACCCAATAGTTCCTTCCATATCACCATATGTGTGGTATGAGGTGATCTGCTCTTTGGATTATTATTTTCCATTTTTGAAGATTTCATGAGTAGATATATCAATTAAAATTATCATAATGAACTCTATAAGAAAAGAAATGATGGTAAAAATTAGTTTCCCACATAATCTTTCTCTATGATGATGTCATCCTTTTTCATGGACAATCTTATAAGATCACAATATCCTATATCAAGGCTCCATTCAGACATTATTAATCGGTCGATGGATATGAAATCAGTTGTGAAAAATCCTTCATTGTTTTTTGTATTGGAATAACAGTTGGAAAAAATAGGATAACTAGAAGTCTTAAGAAGAAAAAGGCGTCTCTCTCTTTTTACAATATTAGTGTACCCTTCTTTTATGGAAACGTGAAAATTTGGATGTCATAAACACTATCATTTTCAATTAAAATTATAGATAAAAAGGAACAGAAATATCATTGGTTAGCTGGCTGTGTTTGATTAATTCAGTGATCGCATTGAGTTTGTATTTTTCTTCATTGTATTGATGTACTATAGGTTTTTTCCTGGAGTTTCATACAATGTAATGTAAAATTATATAGACTGGATATGTCCATGAATGGAAGTTGGCCACTATTTCACAAAATGAGTGTATCATGCTATTTGAATTGCGAATAATTGGGGAATTTTTTTTAAGGATATTTAATAATTTCCTTAATGGAAAATTCACTTGGTGTCTGAAGTATGTTGATTCGTATATTGAATTTTTGAAAAAAAAATTAAATAGGAAGTTAATAAATTGATATAATTATTATACGGTATTATATATTTGGGAATATCCCAAATAATCCTACAATATAACCATTCATGACATAATGTGGATTGTATGTAGGAATTACAATATAAATTGACAGAATAATACATGAATTGATAGGCCTCTATAGGAAAACATGACTATTCATCATGTGGAAAGGAATTTTTCCATTACTAATCTGATATGTTGAGTACACAATTCTGATGGTACTTCCCCACTCATGTTTTCCTGTAGTTTCCAAAATACACATCAGGGATTAAGATACTCAAAAATAGATGCATAATAGGAATGGCCACCTTAATTTCAAGTAGTTCTATAAGTTGGAATGTGGGGGATCAACTGAACCACCAGTTTGGCCAATGATTTTCAGGACACCGTTAATTCAACAATCCTTATTAATTCTAATTCAGAGGATTTGAAAAAAAAATTACACCTCAAGCATGAGAAAATCAAATGGGATAAAATTCATCTTGTTAGATTATGTCATTTATTTTTGCGATCATAAGATAATGTACATTATCTTTTTATTGAGTTTGGTTATTCTCAGAAACTATAGTCTTTTGTGGGTTTTTAGTTTATGTTGTATGTTGATGAAAAAATTAAGATACATAAGCTCCCAGAATGGATTCCTAATTCTTGATATAGTGAGAAAATATATCTTCTTTTACTGGTGGTTGTCTCTATTGTACACTTTTCTGTATGAAATTACAATAACACTAAACTATTGGTCAGGAAACATCCCTATATACCAATTTGAAGTACATATATACATTGGAAGTTCATAAATAATCTATGGTGAAAATTTCAGGGATGAATAACATCGATTTTGATCTGTAGATTCTTAGGATTTTAGAAGTGTTAGGTCGATATAGGAGGCCCAAAACGCTTATGTTAATCTTCTAGATACCATTGATAAGCCCATGCATCAAAGTGAACATTTATTTGGAAACATAAGTTAGTATAGGGACCTCATGATTATGTAGGTGTCTTCCACTCACATCAGGTCTTTGTTTAAGGGTTATTTTACCATTACACTATTGATTCGGTTCCCTATAATGTTAAATTATATAATATGATTTATGAAGACATGTATTCCTTCGAAAATAAATTAAATTTGTTATGGACTGAATCAGACTCTCAACATGTGGGGAAAGACATTAAGAAAAGAACAATTTATGTTCCTTAGAGAGTCCTACTACACTTCATTGTGTTCTTCAACAAGGTAACTCAACTCAATAAGGTAATCTCAATTTCATTCTGGATGTTAAACCATGTAGGATATGTTCTATCATATAATGAAACCATGTAGATGAATATATAATTTATATTTATGGCCAACAATAATATTGTTATAATACTAGTGGCAGACATTTTTGGAATCATGTACTCTCATTTTTATAATAATCCCTTGTTTGACTCATTTATCAGAAAAATTTTATTAAATGTTTTTTATTAATGTTTTTGACTTGATCTTGGATATATAGGTATACAAGATAATAGTGGAATTATATGAGGATAATGGGGAAATTAACATCTTTGATAAAAAAAATTGGGATTAGGAAATTGTGTGGCTTTTTGACATTTTAGTAAAATATTAATGACCAATAATTTTTCAGGTATTATTCGTCATAGGGTTTTAATTGTATAAACAAATTAAAATTATTATAATAACATATTGGTAGTTTTTCAGATGGGATCTCATGTTGTGTTATGATATTGAATGGGGCTTGGATGATATTTAATGATGGCAGTTGATCTTACATAGTGGTAATACCTAAAAATTTGTTATGTGATCCCTAAACATTTCCGAAATAGGGTTAAATGTATATCATATGCATGAATATTTTGGCCAAACTACCCAAGAGTGATTAAAAAAAATTCAAAACACTAATTCTTTCATTGAACTTTTTTGAGGTAATATAGAATAGTAAAGGACCATATTCAAACTTTGAAAAATAGTTTTAATATCAATTTTTATTGCTATAGTATTTACAAAAAAAAAATTGTTACGCAAAACATGGACCCATATGTGTGTAATCCAAATATAATTAGTTAATATATATCACATAGAGATAGTTTGGATATGTTTCCCCATATTTTTGAATAAGTTATATAATTGTATTATAGAAATGGAATCACTTATAGACTATTTATCTAAGGGGATGGAATATAAATTGAGTTATGAGAGATCTGGGGATACCGTTGAGATTGGATGATAAGTGTATGGTCAATACATGGTTATATAGAATTTGTGGATATCATATGATTATTAGGTATTGAAGTGAAGGGTAATAAATTATTTCTTGTTTTTTAAATATGGTAAACACTTTATTTAGAGTGAATCAATATTTTTGTGTGTTCCTTGAGTTGGATGAGTCCATTGAGGCGTGATGAGGTTTGTTAGGAGAGTTCCTCCTACTAATGGTTTACAGGCCCTTCATATGGTGTGATAAGATATGACCTTGGCATGAATTAATGGTACTATTCAGATGACATAGAAAGAGGATTCGAAGAGTCTTACAGAAATATATGACACCACAGTTTTCTATTGGAAGCGATAAATTTTGATGGTGATGTGAACAATCAACCATAGATAGAATCAGCTAAGGGAATATGTGATAAGAGAGCATCATGGGTTGTAGTTATGGATTAGTTTCAACGAGTAGAGGCTGCTACAAGTTTGAAAGACCCTAATGGATACCCTTAAGAGCATGATAAGGATATTGAATGTTTACACATTTTTTTTCTTCTGGATCCAAAATAGAATTGTGGATATTAGAATTAGTCAATGGAGTAATCTATGGTGTTACTAGGGTGGAGGGGATCGGTCCATGTGACAAGCACTCTAGTGATGATATAGTGATATTATACGGTGTATTATAATACAATTTTGTGAGTATTTTGTGTTGAGGACCCATGGAACTGTATTAGTTGGGATCATATGACATCTAAAATATTAAAATGTTTTTTTATTCTCCTAATTATTCTATATGGGGTTCTAGGATAGGATGAAACCACACCCGACAATGTATTATATATTTATGAAATCTAGGTCTGGCCAATGTTCCCCTCAATATATACTTCAAAACACAAGGTTATTCACTTGTGAGATCTAGATGGAGACTGTATACCCAAATATTATATTATATCAAATTATAAGTGGCCCTACACATTAACCCAATTTCATGATATGTGATATTCTTGTGTTTTTCAAATTGACCATCAATATTATCAGTTTATGAGATTTGGGAGGGAATGGTTTACACTAGATTGTATTATACTAGATTCTTGGATGGTCTAAACATCTCCATAATTTTATGCCATGTGATTCTTATTGGGATACACTTCAGATTATTGTATGACATGAGATTGTATATTGGGAAATTACTGCCCCTAATTGTATCATTTGAATTTTAGTGTTTTATTCTCTACTCAATTTTATTATATAAAATTCAGGTGTGGAAGCTCATCCCTTGATTTTATAACATGATATTTTGGGTTGGGCCTCCCTTTCCAAGGAATATAAGATATGATATTATTGTTAATTGTTAATTTTCTAATGAGGGTATTATATGAGATTATTGGTGGTGTCTCTCTTTAATTCAATTTTATGAATTTCGATTCTCGGAGGGGAATCCAACCCTCTCCCTATCATACGCCAAGAATTTAAGTGTACGATACATGACCCCCACAAGTTTTATATATATGAGATAATATTAATTTTTATTGAATCTTCTAAACTAATCAAATATATCATTGATTTTAGAGTGAAATATCTCCCCATAAAGAGTATCATTTTTTCATAGAGTCATAAAGTACTATATAAAGAGTGTATCGTTGATCTTTAATAACATTATGATCCTGATGAATAATTATATTTATTTTTCTATTTTTGGATATTTTCTATTTTCATAATAATATTTAATGTATATTAACTTGATAAAATAGTTTTATTTCAGAGTTTGTAAGGGGTGACCTATTGAGTTTTACTTACCCCCTACGTGGGAAGCCATGGAATGTTGGTACGATTTTATAATTTATTTTCATATGATCTGGTGTGCAAGATAATACTTTTTAATTATAGACCTATAAATAATTGGTGAGGTTCAGTAATGAGGTTCATGTATCTACGTGTAACCTCCTTATATTTTGTTGGCCTATTTTTATAAGGGGTCGACTAATTGGGGGAATGTTTAAATGTATTACTTTTTTTCATTTAATTTCATAAAATAGATATCTTTTTTAATTTATTTATGTTTTAATTATTTTTATGGATATTATTTTTTATTCTCCCATATATTGTACTATGATATCATGTTATTTAACCTCTCCCATAGTCAGAAGTCACTTTTTTATTTGGAGACATGCTAAAGGAATTGTGACACACTGTCCTGGTCAATAATTTATGGTCTAGAACTAGCATGTTATAAATTTTTATCATTGAAAATTTCTCTTTATATTAATATATTAAAGGCGATAGATATGGATTAGGAATTTTTTGAAGATTTTATTGATATTTTTCTTCTTCTTCAATGTTTCTTTTTCTAGTTAGAGTTCCACGTTATGGTGTATATAATTGTTTTCAAGGTTTATATTGTTAAAATGTTTGTCAGAAAAGTGATTATCAAAACATTATTTCATGTTGGAGGTCCCAATTACCAATGATATTAATTTATTATTGGTCTTAATTGTAATGATGGATTTTTGGATCCTTCTTCTCAGAAACCCTTTCCAGATAAAGGTGCAAATTACCAAGGACATGAGATATTTTTCCTTATTTTCAATGTTCTTATTAATATATATTTTGATTCATGGTGTGCATGTTTGATATTTATTTTTTTGATTTATATTAAATATTTTAGATCATAAGAAACATTTATAAAAGGAATATGTACCTATATCATTATTGGAATATTGTAATCACATAATATCCATGTTAGTTTGTGTGATTTATATCACAAAATAAAGGTAATATATTAGTTTAATGCTATACCAATAACATATATAAGGTACTCTTATATAACTTATTAATGTCCATCTACTCAATAGATCTATATTATTTCCTTTATTGATAGGATATGTAGACCCTATGGTGAGATTCATGATTTTGATTGATATATTGTCCGATTCATGAATGTAATGTATAATAACCCAAAAAGGGTCTAATCAAGAGTCAAATTCCTTACTTGTAGAACACATGTGTGTGATTGAAATTTTATTCTACATAAATAAAATTTCCAAAACAATGAATATATTTTTTTGGCAATAATTATTTATACTATTATCATAATTAAGAAAACTTATGGCAATGGTTTTACCCTATTCAAATCATTTTTTGGTCCGGTCATTATATATATATCACTAAGATTTGTTATTTAGGGGGGTATTATGGAATTAATAATCATGGTGAGGATTGGATCAATGACTCATTGTGTTGAATAAAAATGTGATATGTTTTATATATATTTAAGAACCCTAAAATTGTTGTGAGGGAATATCAATTTTGTTGTAAATATTGATTCATTATGAGATTAGGGGAAATTTTAAAAAAATGTATTATTCAGGGAATGATGTATTAGAAGTGATTTTCAATCCTGGTTTATGTTTTGAGTTTATGATTAGTTTAATTCATTGCCCTATTGATTATGGTTGAAAATTTCAATGGGATCATGGATCATGGTATTCGATGGTTAGATCAATGAAGGTTATAGAATGGGTAGATGGTCTGAGTTTTATGAATGATTCCCTAGTGGTGAGTAAATAATTTATTAGCCTTGATAGGAGTGGGATTACATGGATCTATTAGATAAAAGAACTATGATTATTTAGAAACATCAGGATAATTTATGATATTATTATGGTCATTTGATTAGGTTTACAAACTATTAGATGAAATAGATTATATACCCTCCAAGTGGTGAATTTGGGTATGACATATTAAAACAACAAACCCATCAGATTTTATTTCATTATCAAAGAAAGCACGCTTCACTCTCTTTCCTTTATAAATTATTGAAATTATATTAAAGCATGCATGAGACATAACAATTTTACATGGTTCCCCGTCAATGGGATCCTTACAAGTAGCAAACAATGGTAATGTTCCAATGTACCAAATCTGTTAAAAGAACACTATTATGTACTATGTTCAGAGTGGAATCACAATCAATCAAAACATAAGAATAACCACGATTGGAAATCTCACTTCTCTCATAACTGAGTTTTCTCACTACATCTTAAGAAAATCCACGATTTATGTGTCAAAATTATATTTCTTACACCTCATTTAGTATATTATTATGTTCCACTTTCATCTTATTGATGAATACCCATATATCACAGAACTATTAGGAAACATAATTCATTGGCACAACCTTTTGGTTGTTGTGTACTCATCTTTTGATCCTTTCACGAAAAATTTATGGGTTTCACCAAACACTCTTTATGTGGAATACATTTTTCGCCCAACTCTCTTTATGCACACTCCTCTTGCCCACAACTATTATGTGATTTTGCGCACTAATTGTATGTAGGTATTGAGATATAAAAATGGGGATGGTATCCCCCAATTTTTAGACCCATATGAACATGCATCCAGGATCCTAATGCGCCTTACTCTTTGTGCATAATATCCACTATGAGAACGTGAAACCACCCATGACCTAACATTGGGTATGTAAAACTTTTTCATGCAAATTACTATTTCATGTGAGATCCTATCTTTCACACACTTTTTTCCATTTACATATTTTAATGTGGTGATTCAAAAATACTACGTTCATGTTACATTAATGACAATCATTATTTTTTTTGTAAATTCTTTTTCTAAAAACATATTTCTCAATTCTCCTAATTTTGTGGCCCAAAAATAAAAATGCAATGTGAAAAGGAACCACTTTGTATATAATCATTATGCACTGCCTCTAGAGCATCGATTCCATTGTCTTGAATATTTTGTCAATATACTCTGTCCACAATATATATATATATATATATAACTCCACAAAAAACTCATGGATACTCAATTATTCAACAAACACAATCAACCCAAAAATGATTTAATTTTTCCTTGAGGGTTTTTTCCAATCCCAAACCATGTTTGTATTGATTAAAACTAATTAGAGAATGAGTATGGTTTTTTACCAGGTAAAAAAATCATAAAATCATTTTGTTTGGATGTTGGTCAAGTTATAGTCCATTGAGAATTGGATGTGCTTTCGGAGAACCTAAGAACTGGGATGATGGTGTGGTGATGAAATCTAGATTATTTTTTTGATATCCTTGACTAGTTTTATTGGATTTTTGTGGGGTTTGTTACCTAGGGAAACTTGGGGGTGACCAAGGATGATTTGAATCTTTATGACTAGTTTGGAGATGATAATTTATATGATTAATGATATATCTACCAGGATTAATTCTCATGGATATAAAAAGGATTTGTGTTATTTCATAGTTATAATTTGTGAAATATTGAATGGATTGGAATACATTGGTATGATTGATTAGGGATTGTTCCGTGATAAGTGTTAACATAATGTTCAAGTGTGGATTTGGAAAAAAATAGACGTGATGATGAGACCATCATGGTTAGTGATTAAGGTTTGCGAGGATTACACCATTAATGTTTGGAGGGTGTGTCCCATATTTTATTTGTAAAAATAGAAAATGGTGGGGATACAGATTTTAGAGAGATGAGAATAAGTAGTGATTAGTGTTTCATGTTGGTTCTCAGTTGAGAGATGGGTGGACATAGATAGTTTTTTAAAATGATAATGGAAATAGTGTTAATAATGGATAAAGCATGCCACTAGACAACCGAAAATGTGCTTTTGGACGGTGGTTCCTATAGTGGGGGGAGACATGGATTGAAATATTCTGTACTGGGTGGATTCTTATGGTAGTAAGCACTATACATGTAGGAATGAATATATTAGTGATGTTGTGTTCATTAAGGACAGACGAGTATAGTTGAAAACAATCCAATTGTTGAAAATGTTTACACGTTTGTAACTCAACTCTTGATAAATTGTGTGCCTAGGTTTTTGGAGTTTAATTGGGAAATATAATTTACTATTATGCTTTAGAATATGGGGAGTGGGTTTTTAATTTCTGAAAATGAATGGTTATGAGTAATGGGTAGAAGAAAAAATGTGACTTCTCAATGATGAGATGCATTTTGATTGGGGTTTTTAATAAACTACATTGCTACAATTTATTAAATTTAAATTGAAATTTATTTTATGTTCCATGATCATGGGTTTTTTAGATAATTTGGATTAATATTATCATTTTAATCATTATTAATTTCCTCATGTAATTTTGGGACATGGAATATGTTTTTTCAGATGTCTCTATTGCTCAGGTGTTTGTTAAAACATGTTTGGGTGGCTAAAAAACATATTGTAGTAGTTGGCCTTTCCGTGACTATCTATAGTGTAAGGTGGGTCATGGATGGGGGAATTTGATGTCATTCTATATATTAGCGAGGTATCTTCTTAGAGTTGTGTAAATATCATTAGATGTGTTTATTGAAGCATGAAGCATTGGGGTTACATCCAGATGGTGTTGTTTAGGTGTTAGTCACTTTCCCAGTGGTGGTTTCTCTATGACCTAGGGAGGGACACACTAGGATGGAGGTAGGATAAGGTTTTGTATAGCTTCAAGAGTATTAATTACAAACCCCATAGGGTTCAGTCCTTCACTGACGTATAAACTCAATATTAAAAATTTGAGATCTCTATATAAATTTTGTTAAAACCCCTTAGATTTAATGTTATAAAAAATAGTGAATTACCAACAATATTAATCCTCATATCTTCCTTACCCCATGAAATACCAATTAAAGAGGAGTGATTTTTTCGAATTATAATTCCATTATTGGTGAGTTATTTGATACAGTTTTATCTTTAATTATTTCTTTTGGAATCCCTCCAAATTGATGAAATTTGGTAAAGGGGTTTGAATGTTATTCCAATTGAAAATTTTAGAACTGATCGAGGAATATGTGTAATTATTTATCTTATATTTAGGATATCCTAAAAGGAGGATCTATTGTTATTTTTTGTATTTTTGATGATATAATGGATCTTAGTCATATTGTCAATGAATATTTATCTTAGGTATGAATCTAATAATTAATTAAGATGATAAAACTTTATTTATTATAGTATTATGGAATTAAATTGTTTCATGGTTGGTGGTACAATATTGGGGATACATTGATGATCTTCAGTGATGTTGGTTAATCTAACATAATGTTAATAGCTAAAAACTAGGGAGAAGGTACATAAACATTTTGCAAAGGTGATTCATTATGCATATGTATATTTAATATGTGACATTTCTACCCACTAGTGACTGAACTTATATTTTGAAAACTAATAAGCCTCTTTGAGATAAGGAATCATTTTCAAGGAAAATGATTGACCATTAAAAATTAGTTTGACTTCTTGGTCTCTGATGGCCATGGCATTTACTTCCAACATGTTTTACGTCACACATGGAACCAAACAGAAATTAATATAATTTAAATTAATTAGAGGACCATGAGATAGGTTCTTTTTAAACCATTCGAGTTTAGTGTAGGTTATTTAGTTTTGTTATGGTATCATATTTCATCATATATTATCTAACCCTTGTGTATGAATTTCGATTGAGATATGAGAGGATCAGGGTATTTCATAAAACTAGAATGATATATATATTTTATATATTAGATTCCAGATGTAGTTTTTTTAATTATATTCATAGGAATTTTTGTAATAGATGATATTATGATATGTCTCTCATATGATCAAAAACCCCACCTTAATTTTGGATCATACTATTGGTGATTTCTATTTGTCATATAAGTATTTTATATATTGATGAGATGTGATGCCAATGTTTCTAGAGGTGATATATTAAGGGATATTCTATGGATATGTGATATGGGACCCAAGAAATAGTTGTTGTTACTATTGGGATGACATGGCATATTAATTGTAAGAGGCTTAGTTCAAGATAGGTTGAAACATTTCCGATTGAACATGACTAAATTATATTGAGTATTGGACTGCTATATTATGAAAGACTCATTAATGTTCCATTGGGATAATAGAACAATATGGGTATGAGGTATGGTGTCGTGTTTTTTTAGTAAAGAATGTGACATGTCTGATGAAACCCAATAGATTATATTATGGTTGAGATAATAAAGAAAAAGGTTGTAAAGTTTTGTGAATGTGAAACCAAAATAGTATTGAGGATATCAAAATGTGTGAATTGATGGTTTTTCATGAAAACCACTGTATGTGGGGATAAGTTCAAGTGAATATAAACCTCGTGATGAGTTGATGGGATTATAAGGAAGACATTGATTCCCATTTTCATGTATGAAATGTGGTGACATCAAGGATTTATTATCCTCACATGGATAAATTATATAAAATATTATGATAAGTATTTATTCCCATAGATATGTTATATGGTGTTCCGGGGTGGTCTACTACACACTTCCCCTATCATGGATATCTATTTAAGATAATTGCCTGGGCCTAGTCTCCCATGGATTGCATGATATATGTACTTTTTGGGTGGCCTACGTTGTCCAAATTTTATTATAATTTTATTATATTGAAGTGCGGCATATCAACACCACCATTGTATTATATGTGATTTCAGGTGGGGACAGACTTCCCTGGATTATATGAAATGAAATTTAAGGTGCAATCCTTATACACATTGATTATATGATAGGAGGTCCAGGTGGAGCATATCATCTCCCAATTTAATGTCATCTGATCCTAGGTGGGGTCATTATTCCCTAGTATTTAATGGAATGATATTTTAAGTGGGGGCACTCTTCCCTCTTAATTTAATACATAGAATTCTAGGTTATTTCTTAATACCCCCAAAATTTATGATTTGAGATTATTCAAAGGGATTATCACCATTAATAGTATGATAAGAGAATATTTTTGGGTTCTTAATCCCCTTGATTGCATGAAATGATATTTATGGTGGTATCACACTTCCACCAGATATTATTATATGACCTTATAAACTGATCCAATGTTCCAATGTGTGTTTTATATATTATATAATTTGATCAGGACACTTCTCTTCCCATTTAATCATATATATATATATATTATATTTCATAGTGAGTTTTATCCCCCATAATGGGGTTTCCTTATTCTCAAAGACATCCAACACTAGAAAATGTGTGTATGGTTGATCCTTGGTGGAATATTTGAACCAAATGATCGATGGTACTTATTTTACTATGTTCGTCTATTATTTTATTTTTATGAGATTATAAAATTTACATGCACTATATATAGTGGTTATGTAATGGATTATATTTTTCGTACCAAACTACATTTTAATCATTTCCTGATTGAGTGTCTATGAATAACTGATACTTGGTAACATCTCATGTTAATACTTTATGGTGTGGAAGATTCCCAATTTTTCATGGTTGAGAAAACTATTTTGAAAAAAGATCATAGATGATGCATTCTAATGGTAGGTTATCCTCCATGTATATTATTCAATTTGGTTATTTGAATATGTGGTCAGCTAGTGGGTGGATGGTTCATTTATATGACTATATGATGTAATTTATTTGTTAGAGAAATGGTAAATTTATTCATTTCTTCCTATTCCAATTACTATTATGATATTTTTTACTCAAACTAGTAATTATATACTATTCCTGCTAACAACATAGAACCTTGATGCTATTAAATAGACTATGGTATACATGGTGGTGCACTTAAGGTATTACGAGTCTCCAAAAGGGAAAATTGTGAGTGGCATTAGGCCAAGCCATTGTGAGGAAAAATAGTCTAAATAAGTCCCATAAATATATTCAAATATAAATATTAATTATTATGTACTCATAAAATAATAAATAGAGTAATTAATCAAAAAAATGAATCATTAAAATGGAATTTAACAATTAATTGTTTTTATAACATTATCTAATCTAGAAGAACTGTGTATTATTAGGTAATGATTTCCATATTAATTTTTAAGGGATCTATATTCCATGTGTATACTTTTTTGAATTCATTGGTAATTGTTGAGATCAATTTATTACAAATGCTCTTGTAGTCTTCCAATAATATCATATCTTTCAAATAATTTTTTCATCTATTGATTTATTGTTCTTAAATGTAAGCAAGGAACTCCTCACTATGATTTTCATGAAATAATGGGTTTCCTTTAGAATTTATATTTCTTATATATATATATATTTATTGGTAATTACATTATATTTTATTATATATGGAAAAAATTGATTTTTCAATGCTTGGAAAGCCTCTTCAATGAACAACCTCTTGATATTTCTTTCCATTTCCTCGAATTTCTAATGCAAATCCTTTTTTAGATGAATATAATTATATGAGTTGGGTTTTTAAGCACATGAAATTATGTTTAATAGTAATATACCATAAATTATTATCTAATCTAGAGTACTTTTTTCAATGAATCGAAAGGAATGGTATTCCATTCACATTGTATTTATTCATGCTCTATTTGAGAAAGATTAATACCCTTTGTTGAATTTTCATTATTATTGTTATTAAAAAAATTATTATAAGAGGTCCTTAAATTATGTAATATATTACTAGTTGTTATAAAATATAAATTAACATTCTATTTAAAATTTAAATTAAAATTCATATCTTTATTCTTACGAATATTATTCTATGTACGAAAACACTTATAATTACGGAACACCATTTAGTCAAAAGAAAAAAAATTATGTTGACCTCCTTTTTTTAATTATAATAAAATCATGATTATTTTGAAAATTATTAACATTAATGTTTTTTATAAATAATTTTACATTATGAGACATATTTGGAGAATATTTCTATGTTTGAGACACCACCAAACAAAATTTGCAATAAATAAAGATTCCTCCCAAGGATGAGTCATCATTACCAATGAGAAACCACTAAGATCGAAATATTTTAAATTATATAGATAAATTTACAAAAATCATGGCTCACTGCCAAAAAAGTCTCACTATCACATAGAGACACCATTATGATAGACTCACCACTGGTATCTAAAATCATCTATGTACATTGATGAAACACCATCAACACAAAAACCACCTAACTCAAACACCACCAGACACTAACTCACTACCATATTAAGACACTATTCTAATGTATCACATTCATACATAGACAATGCTACAAGTGTATCCATTCTAATGATTCACCTCTATAATTATCATGACTCCAAAAAAATATGAATAGTGTTTATGTTTATTTTGAAGTAAATTTTTCTATCAATAAGTTATTTATATTAATTCCATTTATTATTAAAATTATTGATTCCTAATTAATAGATAGACATGAATTGATGATAAATTCATAATTCATAGTTTTTAGTGTAGAAGATTCAATGGATTCACTTTTCTAAATCTACTGTTATGTGATGAATCATACTCCATCATGCACAAGAGGGAAGTACTGACCGAAAATATATACCTGCAAACATCGAGATATCTGAGTATATATGAAGTGTTCCATGTCCAAATAATTATTATCATTGATTAAAAATAGATGAAGATAATCCCACTGGATATCTATAAACATTCCTACAAACTCATAAGAATGAGTTTTAAATACTGTATTCTTCATCATAATTATAATACATGAATTGAGCTATGTTTCAAGCTAGTTTTCCTGAGTCATGAGTTTAGAATATTTTCTAATAGATAATGACAATATCTATATTATTTTTTTACATTCTTGGGTTATTATTTATATTTATATTTTCACTTGTGTGGAATAAAATATCTAATTATATCCCAAACTATCTCAAACATTAAAAAAAGATACACGTATATCTTCTCATACCAATGTACTCTTGTTTCCCAGGTATTGAGGGAGAGGTTCGACTGTGGATTGTTTTACCTATACTCCAATGATTACTATTGAAGTGGATCTTTGTGGACTAAACAGTTCATATACTATTGTAACAACCAATCTAGGTTCTATATCAATGCTTTTTTTATATAAATATGCAGAAGGTATGTGATTTCTATGTGTAGAGGACTAAGTCTCATCCTAAGAATGATTCTATTGTATTGAAGATTCTTCTGTATTTTTTTATTTATTTTTATTTATATTTTTTAATATAAAAATAAATATGTTTTTACATTCAAATAAAACCACTATATTGATATTTAGTTTTAATTAGTGTTTATATTATAAAATTATTTTTTAAATTTATGTTAAAGTATAAAAATATATTGTAGATTATTTCACCCATGACATAATGAATATTTGAGAAGTCTTAAAAATTTTGAGGAACTAAATGAAATTGTTATTTTACATGACTATTTTTTTAATTATATTGAGGGATTTAATATAATTCAATTTTTTTACAAAAAATATTATTGGGTACTTAATCCACCAACCTATTGATATAATCACTCTAAAAAACAATTTCAATCAGAGGTTTTATATCTGGTATAAAATATTTGAACAGATTTCAATTTTTTGTTTTAGTTATTCTCTGAAGATCATAAATTTATGATTGTTATAAATTTATTTATTTGAAAAGATGATATGCATGAATATTAGCTTAAAAACAGACCATATTTTTGAAATAGAATCAATTATTCACAATGGATTATTAAAATTAAAATTCATATTGAAAGTATGGGGTTTTAAATATATATTTATATAAGAGATAAAAATGAACATACTATATCAACTACATTTTCATGGTATAAATCTTCCAAAACATCTTATAAAAACAATTATAATTCCATTAAATCCTTGTATTTTGTTAGAGGATCTGAGGACATCAATATAATTAATACTTGTAAAATTGCTTTTGACATTGATGATACACTAGGTATTTCACATTAGAGATCAACTAATGATAAAGATATGATACTAATTACATATACTATTAAGTGTGATATTTTTAATATTATTCCTTTTGAATTAACATATGATATGTATCTCAGTTTTAATGAAATTACGAACACCTTGAGCTTTATAGGAAATCTACTATCTTATAAAGACCAAATCACGAAGCTATTAAAGTACCTTCCGGAAGAAAGAGAGGCACATATGATTAAATTATAGGTTCAAGTGACCTATGTAAACTACAAGTCAAAGAGGTGATTGGGAATCTAATGATGTATGAAGCGAAACTGAAATTCAATCAATAATAAAATGATTAGACAAAAATTAATTTAATATAATTCAATTATACCACATCCAAACATAGAGTAAAAGAAAAGGAGAATAATAAAATTAAATGTTTTCCGGATAATGAGTCACCACCATACAGTTATGAGGAAATAGAACACCTTTCTATAATATTTAATAATTTTTATATGATGATATTTTTTAATAAATAAAAATTATAAATGAAATTATGACTTCAATGGAAATGAGGAAATAGGTTTTAATAAGGATGATAATGAAATTTATTCTTCTGATTTAAAAAGAGGACACATTAATGTAGACTGTCCACAACTGAAAAACAAAAATGTATATGTTGAAAAGAACCAAAAAATTTATGAATGATATCCCATAAACATGGCTTTCGTGTAAGGAAAAAATTATTGATTCTAACTCTACTCAAGAAAAGGATACTGAAGAGAAAGCATGTTCTTTATGACTTATGTCTCTAATGTACGTTCATTTTCTAATGCATTCCCTATTCTTAATTATGATACTTCTGAAAATGAACTTAATTATTATGAAATGTATCAATAAGAAATGTATTATTATTTTAAAATTATAGAAGACATATTTAATGAACATAATGGTAAATATAATGTTCAAAAAATACAATATTCTTTATATTCCATTAATAAATATGTTTTTACAATGGAGAAGTAAAAAAATTAATAGTTGTTAAAAGAGAACACTAAAATTAAAATTTATAATTAATAACTAAATATTTACTTTAAATGGTGTATGGATGGTTGATAAACTATTAAATATATTTTAGGTAAAAACGTTTCACTATATTATTTTACTAGTCTAAGATACCAATCTAGGAACATAAGAATAATTATGAACACATTTGTACCTAAATTGAAATATGAATAGTCTACTGCTTGGTTTTTTATAGAGGGACGAAACAATGTATATATATCTATAAGAATAAAATCTATTTATAATATACATATTAAAAAAATGTGGGTTTATAAATATATAATTCTTAACATTTTCAAACCTATGAAAATTTGTTTAAAAAATAATTTCTTGTATAGATTGTGTTTTTTAGGAAAACTACTTAAAACAATTATATAAACTTGTGTGGTACATGTATAGTTTTTGTTCATGTAATATTATAAGAGACTAATCACATTTTTCTAACAAAAAAGTATGATGGTGGTCATATCAACTTTGGTGATAATTTTTATAGGAAAAACATCAGTCATGGGGAATTTGGAAACAACTATTCAGTTTTAATTGCCAATTTATTATTGGTTGATGGTTTGATGTATAACATACATAGAATCTCACAACTATGTGATTATATTTTTCATTTCAAATTTGAGAATTATTTATGTGACATTATTTATTCTAAAGGTTATTTAGTTTTTATTCTATTAAATAATAAAAAGTTTAATACTACTGATCTTAATTTTTGGTTTTCAAATAATATTTACATCCTCATTTATTTAGAAAAATTACTTTTTCATTTGAATAAGAGACTAGTCAACTAAAATATTCAATCATATAGGAATATTTCTCTGAAATTTTTAGTCTAGGATATATCCAAACTAGATTTACCAAATGACATAATCTGTAAACCCTATCCAAAAGTTATGTAACAGAAAAAATATTTTAAATTAAATAAATAAGTCTCAAAATATAAGCACATCGAGTTGGTTTATATTAATTTATTTATAAAATCTAAATTTTCTAGAATAAATGTGAAAAATTATGTTTATGAACTAGTATATGATATTTTTCTATGTATACTTGGGTGTTCCCTCTAGCCGAAAATATTCAACACTCTTCATTTATAACGATGTATTCATGATCTGTTAAAAATTTATGTTCATTTAATATTAATATCTTTATAATTAACCATGTTCATGAGTTTGAAATTTATGATTTGGAATGTTTTCTCTAGAAATGATACTATAGTAAAATATTCTCTACTCCTATGTATCCCCATAAAAATGTAGTTTTGGAAAGTTGAAATAGAAGAAATTAAAATATTTATCAGACAATGTTAATGGAATATTACATACCTATCTACTATTGGGTAGAGGCCTTCAACATATCCTATTTAATAACCAATATAGATTCAATTAGAAATATCATAAAAATGACCCCATATGAGAATTAGAATAATATGAATCTAAATGGTAATTAAAATAGTGTTTTTATTTTTAATGTTTTTATTATTTACCCCATTGATGATCTAGAAAAGTTTACCTCCAAATGTGATGAATGGTTTTTACTAGATTATTCAATTTCTCCTTAATCGGGTATAGTATTTACCAAATAAACCAATATTGTTGAAGAGTCTATTGAAAACAAATTTTGATGAAATAGATCCACATGATCATAATACCTCCTTTGAAAAAATTAAATTTGATTAATAAACTATAAAAAATTTCCAAAACTATTGCTTCTGCTATAAAATAGATATAAAAATCATCTTGATTAAAGGAATATCCATATATTCTAATACATGAACATATAAAAGAACCTAATGTGACTAGCCTTACATTTTCTAGATCATCTTGGACCTTTTAAGAACTATACCAAAGAAAATGTAGATGGAGACATATACAGATGTAAACAGACTAAATATTCTAAATAGAATATTGTTTAACAACAATTATCTTTTCATATATTAAACCATAGAAGATTTATGATAAATAAATAATGAATTATGGGTCAAGGATATGAAATAAGTATTAAATTAGTTTGGGTGTATTTATGTTTGAGATCTTTTTGATATACCCATAGACTAATTAAATAAAGTAACTAAAATGTTTTTTAGAAAAAATGTAGTCATTTCTGGAACAATAGTAAGAAATTTGGCTATATTAGTTTCACAAAGTTATATTCAAGATGACTGAAAGGATTATGAAGAGACCCTTTCATGAGTAGTCAGACTTGAATCGATTAGAATTCATCTTTCATATGAAGCTCAATTAAATTTAATAATTTATAAAATTGATGTTATTAGTTCTTTCATAAATTGTTATATAATTAAAGGGGTTTTTTATTGAATAACCTCATAGTTTTCAAAATTAGTTTTTTCAAATCATGATTCCAAATTAACTATTGATTTATATGGTTTGAAACATTCTCCAATATCTCATTATGATATGATCCACATTTTTCTTATTTCAAATGAGTTATTAAATGTTATAGATGATCCTAACCATTTTGTCAAATGAATTTAAAAGGCTATTTTAGTAGTATTATTTTATTTAGATGATATTATTATTGTATCATCAAAAAGTTATTCATTTATTTTATTTTCTTAAAACATGAAAAATGAATTTGAAATGAGTTTAGTGGACGATCTGAAAAATATTTCTTGGTTTTCAAATTTTACATTATAATGAAGGAATCATTTAAAATAAAATTTAATATACAACGATTATGTTATAATGTTTTACCATTGATAAGACTATGTCGAGTGATAGTCCTATGAGTACTACCTGTACATTGGATCATTATCAAAGTGGGAAACTAGTGACCAAAACATTTATAAATGTTTGATTGGAAGACGTATATACCAAACTACTAGATGAAATGATAATATTTTAAATATTTATATGTGTTCTTACTTTCAATATAATCCAACAACATCACAAATGGTATCTGTAAAAATGATATTCTAATACATCAAATATACAAAAAATTTATTTTTGTTTTAACCAATAGGATAAGCATTACACATAGTTAGTTATTTGGATGATAAATTTGGTGGATATAAGCTATAGTGAAAATAAATATATATAACCATTATCTTCATTGAAATATGTATAGTTTAATGATTTAATAAGAAGAAATATTTTATTGTACATTCAATTGATGATGTAGAATATATACCTTTAGGTAGCTACTATGCACAAATGTTTTGGACAAAAAACTCATTACTAGACTTTAGATATCATTTAAATCATTTACCAATAACGTGTGAAACAAAAGTGCTATAAATATTTCTATGAATACAATATCACATTCTAGAAGAAATAATATTTATTTAAGTCAGGAATTTATAAGAGATCATTTAAAGAAGGTGATACAACTCTTAAATAAATTTTACATATCATTAGCTTTATGTCATATTCATTAGGAATTGGAATTTTGAGAGAATTAATTATACCAAAATTAGGTTTAATAAATTTTTAATAAAAATTTTATTTATGATATAATTAATTACATAAAACATGAATTAGTTATGATAAATTTTTGTTAATTTTCATTTTTTTGGAACTCATCATTGTGAATGTCTCAACATTTAAAATGTCTCACCATTTTTCATATTTCACCATGGTGAATTTCTCACCATTGTGAATGTATCTCCATTGTACATATCATTGTTGTACATATCACCATTTTGAATTCTTTTCATTGTTACATCACACTATTGAACTTCTCACCATTGGAATGTTTCATGCCTTGGATAATTTTTTCGTTTCATGCTTTATGGTTTTAAACAACAATTTTTGTTTCTATTACAGTTTATTTAATGACTCGATTCTAATGTTCCCTATTTTATTTTGATTTTTGGATCTATAAAAACACAAAAAGATAAATGGGTATTATTTTATTTCAATGGAAACTATTTCCTTTCACCCAATTTTCTAGACCCTTGTGAAATAATTTTATCCCAATATTTCAACTTTTTTATGACATCAACATAGACAATCATGCTGACATCATTGGAAAGAGTGAAGCAACTTTCAAGGTATTTATTGGAAATATTGTGTTATTTTAATATGTATATAGGGGAATCGAGATTATATTTAACTATCAAACCAAATAACCCCTATATTTTAAAGAAGGTTATTATACCAAAAAAGGAAGTTGATGAAAAAATATTGCATTTTAGAAGATCTTTAGTTTATAATTTTATACATATCAGAAGGATGGATGGAGTGGTTCTCTTCAAATGATATATCATTTTATCCTATGTTAGTGTATCATTTATACGTGTAAGTGGATTTTTTTGGATAAGAATATGAATAAAGGCTGTGAACAAAGATTAATATTAATAGAATTGTTATAATTAAATGAAGTGGATTAATTGTTTAATAGTACCACATTTAGGTGTGTTAAATTACATCTATGATACGATTCATGATGATGGTGATGATCTAATCTAATAATAACCACTTATTATTTTGTCTGTAAATGGAATTGTTAGATGGTCGATTTCCAATGAGTTGGATGGGGAATGAATATTGGTCATAAAATTAATCATTATCTTGCTATGATGTAACATCCTAGTTCCAAGATCCACCTAGTGGTTCCCCATACCCAGTTGGTCACATGGCCTCATGTGTATTTACCCAAATTCAATAGGCTACCGAATAAAAGTGAGGGCTTTGTGTGTGATAGTGGGAAAACTATTCCCTCATTGGAAGAGAAACACAATGGAAGTAAAAAAATAGAGGAAGCATTATAACTTGCAATAACTAAATAGAGGAAGTAGTAAACAACTGGAGCCCAAATATATATATGATGCATGGCACATATTGTTATGAATGTATACAAAAAAATTACAATGCCAGAATTAAGGAATAAATAAATGTACAAAAGAAAATAATGTAAACATTCCACAACCTTGCAAGCCTTAACAAGGACCCATGTTCCACATCTCCAATGCAATCAAGTTCCTGAAGTAGATCAGCACTTTCCCTTATCTATACCTGCAACAGTATAATCTTTCTGGGCCAAAAATCAGGACCCAAATAGGGTGCGAGACAAATCCTAGTAGGCAACCTTACAATTATCTATGACTAATAGTCATAAACTATATATGGTAGGCAATAAGAAAAAAGAATCAGTAAACAAGTAAGTACTCCAAACTAAGTAGTCTTATAGATTCATTTACAAACATTTAAATTTATTTATTTAATCAACAAAAAAAATACAAGAAACCCTATGGGTAGTTCTCATAGCCCTAACCCTCTATCTCACATTACAAGAGAATATATAAAAAATACTCTCTGAGGAATAACAAACATTCAATTCCCCCTATAGTAAAGTGTGATCAAAGACTCTATGAGGAAGCACTCACAAGCAATTAACCCAATAGCTCTTTAATGATAATCCATAGACACATTGGGGAAGAATTCAATGTCAATTCCTCATGTGGACTCATAAAGAATCTATATACAGTGTAATGGAGAACTCAGTGTCAATCCTCCCTATGATCTCGTTGTGTGATAATTATAAAAGATGCTCTGGGAAATCCCTCAACGTCAATTTCCCCAACGGTCTCACTACACCAAGTTCTCGCAGCCCCATGTAAGAAATCGTGAACTAATGATAATCAACTACAAAAGTAATCCTCATGATCTACTTGTCTAATAAAACTACAAAATATCACAGCATGTCAGATAATAGTCCCTACATCTTAAAAATACTAGGCATGTAGAGAAAGTAGCAGCCTAACGGGCAATGCTTGACCAAGTAGTCAATAACAAGAAAACTTGGAGAAAACATCCATACCATGGAAAGGATAACCCTATTCACAACAATTAACCTTTATCCAAACAAACTTGTCATAGAAAACAATAATAGGGAAGAAAACATAAAACACGCAATACCCCGAAAAAGGGTATTGGACACTTTTTCACATATAACTCAAAGAATCTATACGGAAAGGCACAAACCACATACCTCAGTGTTGTGAGATTGATATACATGAACCTCAGGCATTGAATCACCCTATAAAGTTGTATATCTACAATAATTATTAAAATGATCAACAAAGGAAAACTCGTGAGAGAAGAGAAATCAAGAGATGATGTTCTTGAAGATGGAATAACTCACAGTGGCGATTCCACTACAATCGATGGTGGTCAATTCAGAGAATGGATGGCGATTTGAGGGATCAAAAAACATACATATCCATAAAGAAGGTCCTAGATGAGATGGTTGATGAAGTAGTGTGTTTTATCGATCAGACAGGACCTCGGTCCGTTTAATGAAAAAAAGAAAGTACACAACATGTTCTATAAAAGTAAATGGCGTGTACTTGCCTTTTTCGACCTCCACATTAGGAGATCATCAAGTAACCACACACAGTCATTTAATCGGCTATTACATAGCCAATATATATTCACACACGACAACAGAGTACACATTATGTACTTTAAGTACACTGAGTGTACAACTGAAATTTCCAGAAACTCCTCTTTTGGAAAAAAACAACCAAAAAATAATAACATACCTAAAAAAGAAGATCTGTGTTCTTAAATATGATAGAAGAAGGGTTACACTACTACCATAAAGTATATAAGTGATTATTTTCTATGTATTTTTAAAATAGGATAGAATATAATCATATGTAGATACCTCTTGATTCATATGATGGAAATGTCCAACCCAATATCAGGATCCAATTCCGTGATCTTACAGAAGGTGTTTTCTTTAATGCTTAAATCTAATGTTTTAGTTGTTGAAAATGTGGAAACTATATTTTATTGTGATATCTATTGTATCACAAGGGTAATTTTATATTAGATGAATATTTTTTGGATTCCATGGAAGGATAAATGGGTAGATGATAATGAAAAATATTATGATGAGTTTTATCTAGTTGACCACTCATCTAGACTGAGATGACTTATTTTCCTTGCTTTATATCCTGATGAATTTTTAGATTACTCTGAATTTGATAAGGAAGAAGAGGATAATTCAGCTATATAATAAGATGAGAAATAATTTTCTATTAACGAGTTAGGTGATTCGAACCAATTTATAAGATATTGTTGTATCATATATGGAGAACCTAGTCCACCTAGGACTCTATCTAAAAGAGAGAAGTTCATTAAAAGTGATGAAGAAGAGACTAAGGATTCTATATATGATCAATTTAAAAGTAGTTCTAATGAATATGAATATAATGGTGATGATTATAATGAAGTTGTTAAAGGAAGAGTACATGGAGATGAAAATGAGGCTCTTAAAAGAGAGGATGGTGATAAAGGGTCAGATCTAGGTAGTTATATTTTAATAATTAGAAAGTTTGATGTTGATATTCCTCAATTTTTACTAACTAATTCAGATGGTTCTATTTGAAGAAAACAAGAGAGACCTTATAGATTATTTTATGTTTTCATTATGGGAAGATAAAATGGAGGCACATCTATTAAAGGGGAGAAATCAACATGTATGGGAAGTCATAAATTTTTTATGATGTTGTTGATAGAAACCTTGTTTCAGTTGCTAATGTTCAGACAGAGTCAGATCAAGTTTTTATATATAATGGAAAATTATTTCTGTTGTAGAGAATCATGTTGTAGAATAGATTTATGTTGAACAATTGGAGCCATATGTTTATGTTATATTAAGTTTTGTGGATTCTTCAAGTAATTCGTTAGTAGTTAAGAACACAAAGGATGAACCATCTGATTAGTAGATAACAATTGAACCATCTGTTGCTGTAACATATTTAGTTGTATCTACAGTTACTAGTTTTTTATTGGCGTTAATTATAGTTATTCCCTTAAGATGATTTATTGACCAAATGATAAAGGTATGGGGATTGGACACTTATTTTACAACATCTTAATATTGATGTGGACAGAAGGGGTGAATTAGATCTTTTTAGATAATATATTGTTTCTCATTTTTTTTGAATTGGAAAATAAAATAACCACTTATTACTAACCAATGTATCATGATGTGAGATATCTATTTCAGTTGGAGATTCACCACATTAATCCAATGATGATGAACCATATTCATGAGGTTAAAATTGACAATATAAGGTTAGATAAGGATTGGAATCCCTAAAATTAACTATGTATGGAATTAAATATATATTTTCAGTAATTATGGATTCCCTAGTTGAGTGAGTGTAAAATATGACCTTAGTAAAATGTAGTTATACTCCACCTCCTCCCATGGTTTTTAGGAATTTTTTTCATAGAAACATCATCAGATATGAGATAAGGGTTATTTCAACTAGTACTTTAAGTGATGCTTCTTCCTTATCATTGGAAACATGTAGAATGTTAAAATATAAAAATGATCGTGATCATATAATTATTTGAATGTTTGAAGTAGCAATGGAACCTATCTTATATATTATAACCAGTTAAATGAAATATTATATCTCTAGTATTTACACTAACTATTAGTTAAATGCCGACTTTATGTTTCTGTAATAGAATTTCATGGTGCTTACTGTGGCTCCAGATTTTATGTACCATGTCGATCATTTGAATGTCATGGGACCCCTATTTATTATTTTTATGGAAATAATGAAATACATATTTAGTGAAATGGGGTGATGCGGAAATATTATAGTGGAATTCATACACCTTATGAAATTAGTTCTACGTGTGTATGGTATGGTTGTTGTAGCTCATGGGGTCATGGAAATTAAATTCAACCTAACTGCTTGTGAAACAATCCATCATTAATTATATAATATAGTAGAAAGAGATCTTATTAGTCTCTTACCAGATATGTTCCATCAATTTTATATTTCTACTCGAAAAATAGTACAACGCCTCCATATGATCTTCATTTGAGAGATCCAACCTTCTCCACCAATTGCTGACATTCCTTCAACTATCCCTTTTGTAAACGTAACCATCCCAAAAGTAACTACATGACCAACTACTAAGACTTATTCCTCAGCCATGGAAAAGGTAAAAACACTATAGGATCCTTCCAATGATCTAGTGAAGATGCACTGTTTATATATTTTTTCATTGATGAGGATTTTGTTTTTGTATAAAAATATGTCTTCAAATTTTCTTATCCATTTGTTATATTATTAATTGAACTTATATTTTAATTTTTTGACTATTTATCTTAAATTTTATAAATTTTATTTTTTTTATATTAATTTTCAAACATTATTTTACACTTTTTGATAATCTCAAAATTATTAGAACTATGTTATATAATTTACATCATAGGTAATTTTCTTTACTACCACACATTCATATATATTTCTTTAAATTCTTTGATAATATGTGATATCGTTACTTTATTATTTTATATTCCTTTCATTCCTTGCTACATTATGTAAATAGATTTTCCTTTGATACTATTTGATATCCTTATTTTCTTAACTATAATTTATAAAATATATTTAAACTATAATGTTTTTCCTTAGATGACATGAATATAAAATTCCATGATTTTCTATCATCAAAACGGGGAAGATTGTTTAACACCTTATTTAAATGATAATCTAATCATGATAATGTGATATTTAATTGGTTTTCTATTTTTGATTAAAAAAATTATATTATTTTATGGATTTGAAAATTTTTTCTAAGTATATGACATATCCAATAATGACTCGTCATTGACAAAAACAAACTGCCACCATGATTCACCTTCAACATTGAGTCACCACGGAGATGGAAAATTTGAAATGAATAAAAATGTCTTACTGTAAATCTTATTTCCCTAACAATAAATTCTCACCATCACCTTGACACCACATTAATAAAAACACACCACTTGGACCTAAAATCAACTATTTACAAGGATAACTAAACATCATCATGGGTCATCAATAGACTCAGACAGTTCTAGACTCTAAATCACCACATGATAATGAAACCATTCTAATGTCTCACCACCAGACATAGATAAGTCTAGAATTGTCACATTTCAAGTATTTCACCCCCAGATGTGTCACCGCTCAAAATACACAACACTAGTGTTTATTATTATTTTTATTTAAGAATATATTATGACTAGTATATTTAATTTAAAGACATTGAATATTCTAATTATTGTTCCTTCATTAACCAATATAGGTGAAATAATTTTAGTGTCAAAATATGAAAATGAGTAGAATAATATCAAATAGATTCTCTTTACTATTGATGTTCTAAAATAATGAAGAAGACTCCCTCGTGAATATGAGAGAAGTGAAGAACGAAAATATATACATATACATGTAAGGATATCCATGTAGTTGTGTTGTGTTCGTTACCTTATGTATTCCAATATGTGATTAATTATAGATGAAGAGAAGCCTATTGAATATTTGGAAAACATCTTAGATACTGACAAGATAGATCATGTGAAAATACTATCTAAATAAAAAATATTAAACTCTTTTAGAGCTTCATTATAAACTACATTTAATGAATCATGATGTAAAATTGATATCGGATTGAGCAACACAATCTCTATTCTATTTTTTACGTTATCATTTTTATTATTTATGATTTCATTTTTAGATGTGTTAATTATACTATTTTACTCTAGATAAAACAGTATCCTTCTTTAATCTGGAAGATACATAGATATCCTACTAATGCCTTCAACTATCGTTCCCCAAGTGTTTTAGTAGAGGTATGCTTGTGGCATGTTTTATTTGCAGGATGGCGATTACTATAAAAGATGTCTATTCCAGTCAGAATAGAATTGTTACTATTTTTTCAATCCATCCAAGTTGTGGATCATATTTTATTTTAATATAGACTAATTAAAAATAGGTAATTTTCAATTCTAGAGTACTATGTCTCATCATGAGAATCAACCAATTATATTAAAAATTACATTGTGTGTCTTTTATGTTTTGTTTTCATTGTATTTTATATTGTAAATACAATTTGCTTTTTCCTTCAACCAACACCAATACATTCATATTTAGATTTAATAGGTGTTTATATTAGAAATAGATTTTGTAAATTGATTTCAAAGGATAAAAAAATATTTTTTTACCTAAGAACAAATAAATATTTGAAAAGAATTTTAAAGGGACATGTATTACACAAAAACATTGTTTTAACTGACTGATTAGTTCAATTGAAATTTGGGAATTTTTTTAAATCTATTTTTAATGGAAATGTTAATTGGGTCATCAATTCTCAAACCTATTTAGATACACAGTTCAAAAAAAATATTAGATATATCAAATATATCGATTGAATGTAAAATTTCAATATAGTTTGTGAATAAAGTAAGGCCTGATTTGATATTAACCCTACCAAATTATATCATCATTAGAGTCAGTAGTGATTCCCTTCGGCTGCATCACATTATATGACAACTTTTAGGGAATATATTTGGTAAATATTTGTATTAGTACTTATATAAAGACATTATCCACAAGAGTTGAATTCAAATAAATCTCACCCGGTATCACATTAAAATTTCTATTCATAGACAATTTTCTGAAATGATCTATCTAGAGGGGAACACCAATTGAGATTAAAATTACATAAAGAATATTACGGTTCCAAAGAACTAAATTGAAATAATAAATTAAACCCACACATATAATTGATTTTTTTATATTAACAGAAATAAATTTTATATCATAATCGCAAATTTAATGTGTTTCAAGGTTATTTTTAGTTTAGTTAAATCCCTATGTTATTTTCCATATATCATCTAAAAAATAGAATATTGAAAAATCCACATCATATTGAAGTAGTTTTTCATTTATAAAACACCCAGATAAATAAAATTCTATATTCATGATCATTATGTTTCTAGGAAATCATTTCTCTTTGAAGAAAAATCCTTGATGTGATTGAATTCATAAAATTTTCCACCCTCTCACTGATCACATACCAATTAGCAGAAAATTACATAGTAGATTTTTAATTAAAAAATTTTTTGGTCACAAAATCAATAAAATTATTCAATGAAATGTGTAATAATGATAAAACATCATCCAAATAATAAAAATTATATTTAAAGAAAAAAACAATACCTTTGTACTGAAAAAATACGAATCAAAATTAATTAACAATGGTGATAATAATTTAATTCAATATATATCATTTTTCTGTTCAAAATATAACATAGCAATTTATATTGTGTTATGGGAACCATTTATGTATGTGTAAAAATAAAAAATTTTAATTAAATCTTGGTTATTGTGAAAATTATGTAAACCATTCCCCGAACCATGAAAATATATTTCCTCTTTTAAATTACAGTCTAGTTAATATTCAAGGTTTTATAACTCTATGACTTTTCGATGTGTTCCTAATGTACCCATTCACATCCATGATTTGAGATGGTATGGACCTTATTTATAAAGTAAGGTGGTCATGGTCCATACCAATGATTCTCTGAGTTGGACATTGGTAAAGGGGAGGAGAGGCTATGTCATCCTTTAAGGTATTTTCATTTTTATTCTTGGAATCCGGTATAGATTTATGATATATCTATGAAATATATTCTAATAATTCCAAGAAGTTATATCTATGTGGATGATTGATTGATATTGTGATTCTATGTGATCTTCTGTATATATCATAGGTTCTTCATTTAGTATCTGATTATGATTTGTTTTAAAGCCAGACATTATGGTTCTCTATAAGTAATTTATATCTTGGGAGGGGATATATGTTATGGACTCTATATCAATCATGTGAGAGGTGCTTGATAACCCATTTATATAATTATTATTTAACGACACACATCATACCTATTAGGTTTATGGGGATTAAAACACAATAGTTGGTTTAATGTTCATCTATACATGAGTTATTCAAAGTAGTTTAAATCCATGATGAGACGAAAATATATATAAACTTTTAAATAATTTTCACTATAACTAATAAGTGAAAGATCCCTGAAATGGTTTATCTAAGACGTACATTTGAAAATAAATTTCCGGTTTATCTTTTCTTTTAGGAAATTAAGAATAGTATGAATGGTGGGTTATTACATGGGGAATGATTTCATATTATCTTCTTAATACCAAGCCATGAGATAATCTTATGTTCATCACATATTGAAATTAGTGATGTGTTATTGTATTCTCATCACACAAGGAACGATGCATCATATTATGATCTTTACATAGGGAATATTATACTCAACTCATAATGTATTTTTTATGATCTCATAAAATATACGGTCATTGTTTGGAGATATGGAAATTTTTATTGGTATATGTGTAACACCCCAATCTTCTATGGTACACTTCTTTTTGAATGATACACTAGTGTGCATTGTACACAACTTCGAGTTCTAACACACCTCAACCAATCAAACTAGACGTTATGAATAGTAATACCCACTTTTTGACATTTTTTATATTTTATATTTCAAAATGGACTTCATTTTTGGATTCGGAATATCAAAATTTTCTTAGGGTTATTTTTGGTATTTTTCTGAAAACATTCAATTTCTGATTAATAGTGAAAAACACTGAGTTATAATTTAAAACCTTTTTTTAAATAATTACTTATTTTATTTAAATTTAATTAAAGTCAAAATAGATACATAATATCTATAAAATCTAAATTTAATTCATTGGAGTTAGTTTAGACTAATTTTAGATATATAAAAATTTTATTGAACTTTTCACCGTCTTTTACCCAGCTCTTAAGAGAATTCAGAAATTAAAATAAAACATAATTTTTCCACTTCTTTGAGTGGAATTTATAAAATCCTAGAGACACGGCTAATATCATGGAGTAAAACGTGGGTCAATAATATAAAAATAATTTTTGTAGAATAGTATCTTATTACTTTTATTTTCCACGGCTAAAAGTAAATAAGGTAATTAATGGTAAAAATAATTTAATATTTCTCTAAAACATGTCAAAATTCTATTAGAAAAGTGTGTATCAACCATAAAGAACCTTAGTAATAAAATATTATCATTTAGGTCAACTTGTATTAGATTAGTACATTTATTATTATTTATTTCAAAGAAGAGTTAAATGAGTAAAAATCAATTTTTATTAACATAATCATATTTACTATAGGGTTATACATAAGATAAATTCGATTATAAATATTCATGAGAAAGTTAAAGATATTTCCTACATAATTGTATTTTATTTATAATTTTTAAACATAAAATACTTTAATTTATTTATGACACAATGGTGATGTATTAATAAGCTAATTAAGGAAATATTAAAATAATTGATAATATAAATTCCCAAATAAATGTAATTTTAGAATTTTTATGAATTAAAATAATTTTATGAGTTAATATTACATTATTTTTTTGATTTAATTATATTTTTTTTGATGTAATAATTCTTTTATGATTTTAAAAAAATTAATTACCAAATAGTGTCAAAATTGACATAAAAGAGTTTTTAAAACAAATATTATATTATTAATTGATATTAATTTCCTAAAAAACTAATATTTGGACAAGTGACATATATAATGACAGGTGTATCATTAATTAACCACTTGGGTTCTCATGGATGTATATAGTACGTTTATTAATGATATAATATAAAAATACAAAGAGACATGGTAAATGTCAAACTATTTAACTAAGAGTTAAATATAAATGATAAAGTTAATTTAGTGAAAAAAAACCAGTCTAAAATCAAATAGTTTAAAGTATTGCGACCCATACCTACCATAGACTTTGAATAATACACATTGGAGCTATTAGAGACTGAATATGAATTTATTATAAATTAATACTTTATGTTTTTTCTAAAGAGCCCCTCTCCCCCTTATAAAAGGACACCACTTCTAACCAATTATTAATATATTAAAACCTTTTGGTTTGGACAAACTCTATAAAAATAGCCTCTCAACTGTCCTCCCTTAATCCTATAGGACTTCCTTTAGTCATAAAGCCAACCTATGGATCCCCTTTGATCAAATCAAAAGGAAGAACTCGAAGAAGTGGTAATGTTTTCACCACCCTTTTTCAAGTTCATTTCTTCTTCAACTTCTTCCATCTTTATTGTTTCCATTATAATATAATAACTCCAGTATCTTCTATATACTATGATGTTATTATAAATATGGTACAACCATATTCATTATTCAATCCATCCTTTGAATGACATGTAACCATACGTCCGTACGTACGGCCAACCGTCTCCACGTCATTGTGTAATTGTTATTCAATACATTATTATTTGGATGGGTATAATAATGATGTGTAATTAATGTAAATAATAAATATAACAGGATAATTATTCTGTATATATGTTATACCATCCAATTTAATTTTATTTTAATATCAAAATAATGACATTTTCTCTCATGCGTACGTACATACAACTGTCTCCATGAACGCGATGAGATTCATTTTCCATCATATCTATTCATGTCTAGTTCACATTTGATGATTAAAAATAATTTTTAATTGCTTTATATAATTCTAGAAATGAATATGATACAACCTATCTATAACAAACACGACTTATGTAACAAAACATATAAAAGAAAATGAGTAAGTTAACACCCTAAACGATGATAATACCAGGATATTGTTAACAAAGCAATGTTAAAAGATCATATATGATATAATATTAATGTATATGATTCTCTCATAATTTAATAACAATTATTTCACCATTATACAAGAGGTTAACCTACCATCAACCAAGGAGATATACAATGTAAGGGTTTATTTCACAATCTCTTCATTATCCAAGGTTTTTTATACGTAATTATCTACTAGGACCCAATTATCATCCACATCCATGTTTCTTAAAAATGTATTTCAAAAAATTGTTACTATTTTATAGAATATGTGTTAAATTAATTTATATATTTGTTAGAATTTTTATACAGAGTTTATAAAGAAATCTTTCCGTCGTTTTCCAAACAAGTTCCATTTAAACCTTTTCGTCAAAATTAAGGTAATAATGTCTTTTTAATAATATATGGAGGGTGAAGCTATTTTCTACCATTATAAACTCATTGAAGCTTACCTTAAATGATTACAAGAATATTTTAAATGTAAAAGTTTTATTTTATATTTTTGTGACTCTTATATGATTTCAAAATAGAAAGAGATATTTCTCTAAAAAGAGTTCTGATTTAATCAATGTCAACATGTTTTGATGAATTTTAAGTTTCTTTGGAGTTGATTTATTATGTTACAAAACGTCCATATTGTATTGAATGTTTTTTAATATGTTTGATTGTGGGTGGGCTATTTTTCAACCATTCTTGATTAATGGTTATTGTTTTGACATTTGGTATTCTAGTATAAATATGAATGTTTATAAACATTTTAATATGAGGAATGTATTGGACTTTGTAAGTGACCGGTGGAGCCTGCAATAGCTCCTCGATGCATCAGTAGGTCTCATGATACTTCTATATGTGGAATTGGTTGAGGCCCTTTCCCAATATGATTTATGGTTTTGGCCAAGGCCTTAATCATTTTTAGATGTCTTGTCCATGGCCTTGACATTATGTTTCAGAATGTCCATAATTATACATTCTCTCATTATGGAAATAATATTTTTGGTTCATGTGGTCATTCGACAAGTAGAATACCCATGATTATGTTTTATTGTGGAATTATTTACTTAGCTCATAATCATCCCATAAAAGTATTCGTGTTTATTATTGGTAAAGGAACATGGTTTCAATTATTTACCATGCTTAATATTTATGTAATTTTTCACTGTATTACTTACCTATACTGAGCATTTGAGCTCACACCTTTTATATGTTTCATTTTCCTAGGATATGAAGAATTCAGTTATGAGTGACCAGCATGCATAATTTAGGAGGCTTGGATGCTTCTAATGAAATATATTTGTGTTGTATTTCTCTTCAAGATGTAATGTTGAACATATGTATGAATCTTGTTTCCAATAAAATTAAACTGATCGGTCATTCGAGACATTATTTCCTTGTGATCATGACAATGTTATATAATAGTACACTGACTCTAGGTAACTAGGTTAGGGGCATTACAGTAGGAATCAGAGGATGTTTAGTACAAACCTTGGAATCTAGATTTAAATAAACTTCTATTAGACCATATATCCCTAAGATAGACTTTGAGGATTAGTATAAAAGAAAATCCTAGAATTTTGGTATTTTAGAGATTTTGTGAGCTTTTTGTGCAATGAATCCCTGTCTGGATATGAGCAGGTAGAGGAGGCTCTAGCACAGATGTACCTAGTGGTAAAACCTGAAAACACTACATTGAACTAGACTCGAATGGCAACTGGTGCACAACAACGAGCCTTGCTGCACTCTTGGTTACAACACTCCTGGGGGATATGCTTTGGATAATTCTCATTTTCATTACAAAAAATTATGAAGGGTTTTTGAGTATATACATCCTCAAAGAATTTTTTTTATGAATATAGATTATATCCATAAATTGTTCAATTTATGTAAACTATCTTACAAGTATGGAATTATGTATTTTGATTCATAATCTGATTTATTTTTTCCATTATTTAAAAATGGAATGTAGTGGAAGAAATGGAAGCCATATCAATTCTTGCACTCCAAGTAGGGATTTCCCTCTTGCTCAGGATAATTACAGTGAAGCTGGTGATGCAACTTATTCTCATTGGCTAATCACAGTATTGGGACAACACACTCAGGTTATGAATAATAACCTTACCCGTATGGAGCACCCTGATCCACAACGTGGACGATCAATGTTAGATCGCTTCATGAGGCAACAACAACCAACATTAAATGGGATTAAAAATCCACTAGTTACTGAGCGATGGATAAATTCCATAGAGAAAATATTCCATACCATGGAGAGTAGTGAAAGGGAAAAGGTTATTATGGAATTTTTCCACCTAACTGGAGATGCTGATCAATGTTGGTTATTGATTCAAAACACAAAGGAAGATGATAATGTATCAAATATGTAATGGAGGGTGTACAAAGATCTTTTCTTAGAAAAATACATTCTTCGTGACCATCGTGCAGATATAGAAAGGTAATTTCTGAGTCTAAGACAAAAGGTGGATGAGAATGTCGCAAAGTACAAGGATAACATTACAAGGTTAGCAAGGCAAATAGTAGATTATATATGTAACCCGAGAAATAAGAATTATTCTTCTTTGATGGGTTAAAACTATTTCTTCGTCAAGAATTAGTCTCACAATCCTTCTCATAATACGAAGACATTCTCTCATGTGCTATCAAGACAGAAAAGTAATTATCTTTGTATTACGACTTTAAAGCAAAGCAAGAGAAGAAGAAAGCTATTAAACTCTATGGGAAAGGAAAAAATGAAACAGAGAAGATGGGAAGAATTGAATTTCCACCCTGTGATAATTGTGGAAGGAAGCACCCCTGATGTCTATCTAAAAGGAAAACAAGTATTCTACAAATGTGGACAGAAAGGCCATATAGCTGTTCATTGTAAAGGAAATAATGATACTACCAATGTTTTATGATAAAATTTAAGGGAGATGGTACATTATGCAAATGAATGTCCTAATCGTCAGGGAATCTAATCTCAGGAAAGTCCAAGTGATCACGAGCAAGATTATAAAATCACTACTGCTGAGGTTGAAGCCCCAAAAGACATGGTGGCAGTTAATTTAATTGTTTCCTCATGTTTAGAAAATGATTTATTTGATTCTTGATCATCACATTGTTTTATATCTTCACAGTTTTCTAAGAAAAATAGATATTTCCAATTTGATTTAACATGGGAGTTGTCAGTTGAAACCCATAAGGGAAGTATCATTGCTATAAAATTCTATGGATCCATTCCCATTAGGGCATATAAATGTTCTTTATCTACTAATCGCATCGTCATACCCATGACTAGATTTGGTATAATCCTTGGTATGGATTGTTTTTCAAACCATGATGCGAAAATATATTGTAAGAAGAATGAGGGTACAATTTTGGATGATGATGATAAAGAACACCTTATCTTTAGAGAGGAATCTTCACCACCTAATTTATATTTAGATCCGCCCCATGTATCTCAACAAAATTCAATTATCAAGGAATAAGAGAATGAAATAACCCTGGGTGTGGAAATGAATGTTCAAATAGAGGATGTACCAATTGTGAGAGAATATGTTGATGTGTTTCCGGAAGAAATACCTCAACATCCTCTAGAATTGGAAATTGAGTTTTCCTTTGATTTAATTCATGGTTCAAGGCCTATATCGAAGACCCCTTATAGAATGGACATTGTGGAATTAGTTGAACTACTGAAACAACTAGAGGAATTGAGTAATAAGAGATTTATTCACCCTAGTAATTCTCCATGGGGATCCCCTGTCCTTTTTGTTAAAAAGAAAGATTGATCTATGAGGATATGTATCTACTACAGGGAAATCAATGATATAACAGTGATGAACATGTATCCCCTTCCTCTCATTGATGGTTTATTTGATCAACTGCATGTAGCTCAATACTTTTCAAATATTGACCTTAGAAATGGATACCTTCAGTTGTGTGTGAAGAAGAATGAAAGTCCGAAGACATCATTTCCAACCAGGTACGGGCATTACGAGTTTACAGGAATGCCATTTCGATTGACTAATGCACCCTTTGTATTCATGGATATAATGAATAGAGTTTTCAAGGAATATCTCGATGATTTTTTGGTGGAATGTTTTTATGATATATTAGTATATTCCAAAAGTTACAAAGATCATTAAAATCACTTGCGCATTATCCTGAAGACTCTGAGAAGACATGATATATATGGGAAGTTTAGCAACTGTGAATTCTGGCTTCATGAGATTACTTTTCTTGGCCATATTTTCTCTAAAGATAGAATCTATGTTGATCCTTCTAAGACCAAGGAAATCCAAGAATGGCATGCACTGACGAGTATTACTAAGGTATGCAGTTTTATTGGTTTAGCAGGTTATTATTAACATTTCGTCCAGAACATTGCTCAATTGGCTAACCCGTTAATGAAGCTCACATGTAAAGGGAATAAATTTGTTTGGAATAAATATTGTGATGAATTTTTTGATGAACTAAAGAGAAGATTAGTCAATGTTCATATATTGACACTACCATTGGGAAATGACAGGTTTATTATTTATAGTGATGCATCGAAGAAAGGACTTGGTTCTGTCCTTATGCAGAATGATAGATTTGTTGCCTATGCTTCACGACAACTGAAAATTCTTGAGAAAAAATATCCTACTTATGATCTTGAGTTATCTGTTGTAATAATTTCTTTGAGGATTTAGGGTCACTCTCTCTATGGTGAAAAATGTGATATTTATAATGATTAGAAGACATTGATGTATATTTTCTCACAGAAAGAACTCAACATGAGGCAAAGGAGATGGCTTGAACTACTCAAAGATTATTATTGTAGGATACACTTCCACCCGGGGAAGGAAAATAAGGTGTTGGATTCTTTGATCGGAAATGATCAGGGAGTTTTGAACAAGATGAGAGTTGAAAAAGATCATATATACAAGGATTTAGTAATGATGGATATGGGAATCACCATGGAATGTGAAACCTCAATAATTTTTCAAATGGTTGCCGAACCATATTTACTAGAAAGGATAAAGAGTTCTGAGACCATTGGAGAAGAGTTTCAAAAGAAGATTAAATCTGTGAATGATGGGTGATTGAGTGACTTTGTGTATGAAGATTGAATTTTGAAATTTGGGAAGTGACATTGTATTCCCAATATACCTAATCTAAAAAGAGTGTTGTTGGATGATTATCTTAGTTCCAATTTCTCTATACACACTGGGAGCACAAAACTTTATAGATATTTGAAGGAACATTTTTGTTGGGACAACATGAAGAGGGAGATTCCTGATTTTGTGTCAAGATGTATGGTTTGTCAACAAGTGAATGCTGGAAGGAAATAGCCTAGATGAGTCATGCATCCTCATCACATACCTAAGTGGAAATGTGATAATATTATGATGAACATTATCTTGGGACTACCAAAGACACCTTGAATGAATGATGAAATATGGGTCATTGTTTATTGTCTTACCATGTCAAAAAAAATTAATTCTATAAGGGAAGATTTACCATTCGAACACCTAGAAAGAATATATATTAATGAAGTTGCGAAACTTCATGGAGTACCCCTATCGATTTTTTATGATCGTGATCCCCATTTTACTTCAAGATTCTGGAATAGTCTTCAGAAAGCCCTGGATACTAAACATCATTTGAGCACTGCTTACCACCCCCAAACTGATGGACAATCAGAATGGACTATTCAAACCATAGAAGACATGTTCAGATCATGCTCAATTGACTTTTTGGGTATGTGGGATCGATATTTACCTATGGTAGAATTCTTCTATAACAATAGCATCCATTCGAGTATTCAGATAGAACTATATGAAGAGTTATAGAGAAAGAGAAGTCGCACACCAACCTGTTGGGAGGACCTTGGAGAATGAAAAATTTTATCCCCATAACTGGTGGAGGAAACAATGGAATAGGTAAAGGTAATCCAAAACCACATCAAATTAGCTCAAAGTAAGCACAAGATCTATGCTGATAACTGATGGAAGGATTTGGAATCTCAAGTTGGAGATCATGTTATCATGATGGTATCTCCAAGGAAGGGAGTTATACATTTCGTTAAGAAATGTAAATTGAGTTCCATGTACATAGGACCTTTTGAAATTCTATAACTAATTGGGTCTATAGCTTACCGTTTGGAAATACCACCAAGTCTCTGCTACGTTCTCGATGTGTTACACGTATCACTGTTGAGAAAATACGTGCTTCACCTAATGCATGTACTCACTTATGTGGAATTAGAACTGTAACATGATATATCTTATTGCGAGGATCTCTTCAGGATTATTGATATAAGAGAACAACTGCTAATAAACCGGACGACTCGTCTGGTAAAAGTTCTATTGAGAAACCATAATATGGAAGAGGCAACGTGGGAACCCAATGAACTTATGATGAAGATCCACCTGAGACATTTTATGAGGTAGTATTCTAGAAATTTCGAGTACGAAATTATTTTATGGAGGGGAGATTGTAACACCCCAAGCATCTACAGTACATTTCTCTTTGAATAATACAGTAGCATGTGTTGTACGCAACTTTGAGTTCTAACATACCTCAACCAATCAAACTAGCTGCTATAAATTGTAATTCCCACTTTTTGAAATTTTATAAATTTTATCTTTTAAAATTTACTTCATTATTGGATTCAGAATATCAAAATTAGCTTAGGGTGAATTTTTGGTATTTTTCTAAAACCATTCAATTTTTTATGAATAGTGAAAAAACAATGAGTTATAGTTTAAAACAGAATTTTTATTTAAATTTTTATTTATTTTACTTAATTTTAATTAAGGTCAAAATCGATACATAATATCTACATAAGCTCATTGTAATTCATTAGAGTTAGTTTAGAATATTTTTAGATATATAAATATTTTATTGAACTTTTCACCGTCTTTTACCCACCTTCTAGTAGAATTTGAAAATTCACATGAAACATAATTTTACCAAATCTGTGAGTGGAATTTCTAAAATATGTGTTACACGGTTAATATTAAGGAGTAAAATTCAGTTCAATAGATCAAAATATTTTTTGTTGAATAGTAACTTATTACTTTTATTTACCACGGTTAAAAGTAAATAGGGTAATTAAGGGTAAAAATGATATTAATATTACCCTAACACATGTCCTAATTCTACTGGACAAGTTTATCTTGACAAAAAACAATCTTAGGAATAAAATATTATCATTTAGGTCCACTTGTATTAGATTAGGACATTTACTATTATTAAATTTAAAGAAGAGTTAAAATAGTTAAAATCAATGTTTATTAACTAAAACATCTTTAATATAGGGTTATACATAAGGTAAATTCGATTCTAAATATTCATTATAATGCTACAAATATTTCCTACATAATGGTATTTTATTTATAATTTTTAGACATTGAATAATTTAATTTATTTGTGACACAATGGTGATGCAGTAATTACCTAATTAAAGAAATATTAAATTAATTGATAATATAAATTCCCAAATAATTGTAATATGAAACTTTTTATGAATTAAACTAATTATATAGGTTAAAATGAAATGTTAGTATTTATTTAATTATGTTTTTCAATGTAATCATGCTGTTATGATTTCCATAAAAATCAAATACCAAATAGTGTCAAAATTGACATAAATGTGTTTTTGAAACAAATATTATATTATTAACTGATATGCAATTCCTAAAAATCTATTTTTTTGTACAAAAGACTTATATAATGATAAGTGTATCATTAATGAACCACTTTGGGTTCGTTTGGATGTATATAGTAGGTTTATTAACCATATAATATAAAAATACAAAGAGTCATGTTAAATGTCAAACTATTTAACTAAGAGTTAAATATAAATGATAAGGTTAATTTAGTGACCCAAACCTCTCTAAAATCTATTCTTTGAAAGGATTTAGACCCATCCCCATGTTATAATTTGAATAATCCAATTTTGAGCCATTATAAACCGAATATTAATTTATTATAAATTAATACTTTAAGATTTTCCTAAAGAGCCCCTCTTACCCTTATAAAAGGACACCACTTCTAACCAATTCTTCATACCTTCAAATCCATTTGGATCGGCCATAATCTTCCCAAATACCATCTCAACAATCCTCCATTAATCCTATATGCCTTCCTTAATTCATTAATCCATCCTAAGGATGTCTTTTGATCAAATCAAAAGGATGAACCCGAAGAAGAGGTAATGTTTTCAACACCGTTTTTCATTTTCCTATGTTATTCAACTACTTCTTTCATTGTTTTTTTCCTTTCTAAAATAATAACTCAAGTATATTATATATAATATTATTTTATTATAAATATGGTACAACTATATTCAGTATTCTATCCATCCTATGAATGACATGTCACCATACGTGCGTACGTACGGCCTACCGTCTCCACGTTGTGGTGTAATTGTTATTCAATTCATTATTATTTGGATGGGTATAATAATGATGTATAATTCATGTAAATAATAAATATAACAGTATAATGATTCTTTATATATGATATACCATCCAATTATATATTATTTTAATATCAAAAGAATTATATTGTCACTCGTGAGTATGTACGGACTACCATCTCCAGGAAAGCGATGAGATTCATTCCCCATCGTATCCATTAAAGTATAATTCTCATTTTATGATTAAAAATAATTTTTTAAGGACATGATATCATTATGAATATGAATAAGATTCAACCTATTCATAACAAACATTACTTATGTAACAAAACATATAAAAGAAAATGAGTAAGTTAACACCTGAAATGACGATAATACTATGATATTATTAACAATGAAATGTTAAAAGATCATATATGATAACATATAAATGTATATGATTATTGTATAATTTAATAACAATTATGTCACCATTATACAAAAGTTTAACCTACCCTAAACCATGAAAAATTACAAGGTAATTTTTTATTTCACAATCTCTTCATTATCCGAGGTTGTTTATACGTAATTATCTACTGGGACCTATTTATCATCCACATCCAAGTTTCTTAAAAATGTATTTCAAAAAATTATTAATATTTTACAGAATATGGGTTAAATTCATTTATACCCTTCTTGGAAATTTTATATGTAGTTTTAATGGAATATTTACGTCTTCTTCCAAACAAGTTCCTTTTTAACCTTTTCGACAAAATTAAGGTAAAAATGCCTTTTTTAACTAATATGGCGGGTGCAGCTATTTTCTTCTGTTATAAACACATCAAAGATTTCCTTAAAATCTTATAAAAATATTTTCAAAATAATTGTTTTATTTTATAGTTATGTGACTCTTAAATGATTTCAACGTAGAAAGTAATATTTCTTTAAAAATAGTTTTGATTTCATCTATGTCAAAATCCATTGATGGATTTTATGTTTATTTGGAGTCGATTTATTATGATACAAACCATCCATATTGTATTGACGATTTTGTTATATGTTTGATTGTTGATGTTCTATTTTTATACCATTCATGATTTATGGTCAATGTATTGACATTTCGTACCCTAGTTTTAATACGAATGTTTATAAACCATTTCATACGAGGAATGTATTGGACGTAGTAAGTGATGGGTGTAGCCCGCTATAGCTCCTCGATGCATCGTTAGGTCTCACGAGACAAATAGAAATGGAATTGGATGAAGACCTTTCCCAATTTGATTTACGGTTTTGGCTGAGGCCTTAATTATTTTTAGACGTCTCGGCCGAGTCCTTGAAAAAATGTTTCAGAATGTCCGGCATTATACATTCTCTCATTATGTAAATAATATTTATGGTTCATGTGGTCATTTGACTAGTATAAAATCCATGATTATGTTTTATTATGTAATTATTTACTCAGATCACATTCTTTCCATAAAATTATTCATGTTTATTATTGGTAAAGGCATGTGGTTTCAATTATTTACCATTATTAATATTTATTTCATTTTCTGTTGTATTACATACCCTTACTGAGCATTTGAGCTCACACCATTCTTATATTTCATTTTCTCAGGATATTAAGAAGTTAGTTATGAGTGACCTGAATGCATAATCTAGGAGGCTTGGATGCTTTTAATGAAATATATTTGTGATGTATTTCTTTTCTAGCTTTATAGTTGAACATATGTATGAATCTTATTACCAACAATACTAAACTGCCTAGTCATTCGAGACATGATTTCATTGTGATCATGCCATGGTTATGTAATAATGCACCGACTCTGGGTAACTAGGGTCAGGGAGTTAAAATATGTGTTGGAAATGGTGGTGGGATTGAATTACATAGAGTAATCATACATATACAATTTGAATAAGTTTCAAATCCCACATTTTTTAAGATTCATTGATTTGGATCATGTGATATGACAAGTCCATTCTTCATAATTTCATGCTCTATTGAATGGAAAGTGTTCAAGTTATTTTGGTATAAATAGGGATTCTAAATTAAATTCACAATAAAATGTTATTTACGAGACAAAATCATAAGTATCCCATTAAGGTCGATCTATTTTTGGTAATTAGACATGACAAGGTATGGTTGGGGGTTACACCTTAATGGATACTCATATATAGGATTACATATCCTATTTGTTCGTAAATAAAAATGGAAGGAGTAAAAGAATCCTCTAGGATATAGATCAATGAAGAATTTTTATGAGTATTCCATAAATTATGTGCATTTATTTATATGTCACTCATTGAGTGGACAATGTTTAAGTTCATCAATAGGGGTGTTTTCGGAGCTTATTCCTGATAGGAGGCCCAATATATATTTATTTTTTTAAAAGGTTGGGTCTGCAGCCTCATTTATTATTAAAGCAAAGAAAATATCCCTTTAACTATGTAGAGGGAGACCCATTAATGGCCCGAAGGCCCGGTGGGAATTTAGCCCGTTACATGACCCATATGCTATTTTTTTTCCCAAGAACCATTCTTGTGAATAGTACTACTACAGTACAAACACTGCTACATTACTAGACATCACCGCCACTTCTACATTACCCTACCACGGCTATAGTGCCTTTCGTTTCTACAAAGTCATCGCTTCTACAATACACTACAGTACTAATATAATACCTACTCCCAATGGGTTTTGACCCCCAATTTTTCATTTATGATTAAGGAGTGCTTAACACATATCCAAACCCCAACTAAAACCCAATATATATTATCGATGATTTATATGTCGTTAGGAATAATGTATGATATGAGTAACTTCATATAACCATATTGATCCATGAGTTGTCTCATCGATTTTTTAAATTTTGGGGACATCATTATTAAGGAAATAAATGATTTTTACCACCCTAAACAATCCGATCAAATAGAGATAAAGCCTTAATTAGGGTCTGTCGTGGAAGAAATGATCCTTATAATCGAATAAATTAATGTTGTAATGTGTGTACACAAGTTTACATAAAAACATAATGTATTGATAGAGGTATTTCAAGAGTAATTAGAATATGTGGTTTAGATATAAGTTGATTGGGTAATGGTGTGGCCTAGGAAGGTGACCTATGTGAGGGTGGTACCATGGTTGGTGACCTAGAAGATCACATACTCATCCACAAAAAAATTGTGAATTGATTCCTTAATAGATTAATATGTAATATATAACACACTAGTAAGGTGTTCTGGGTGATGTTTCTCCCAATTATAGTAACATGGTTATAGTCTATCAATAATAAGAAATTCATTGATTTTTTTCTTCATAGTAGGGATTCATAGATTAATTTATACTAAAGTATAGAGTATTAGGAAATGTGTATTATATGTTTGGAGAAATAGGAAAATAATATTCCTACTATAGAGTCCTAAACAAAATATTTCCAAAGTAGGGAGGATTAGAGTGAAATTTTGAAATAGTAAGAATACCCACGAAAGGTGTAACCCAAGTATGGAGTCAAAGGAAAGACTCACCCAATCATGGAGACCGAGATGATGTTTCACCCATTAATAGAGAGTTTAGTGATGTGTTACCCACGTAGTAGAGAATGGATGATAACAGAATGATATTATGGAGGATTTAGTGAATATGAGACCCTATTATAGAGATCTTGGGGATGTTTCATTCATTGATGGATTCATGGAAAAATATATTTTCCAATAATAATGTTAATTGTGATAATGGGAACCACTTGTGAACATCTGGGAATAACTCTAAGACATAACTAGGGATCATCTAGGTTGAGGATGAATGAGGTCCCTATATCCAATTCTCTAATCAATCGAGAAAACTTCTTAAAGAGCTCTATTTACTCTGGTGATATGGGTAACCTAATTAAAGTTATATCTAAATGACTATGATCCTTAAAAAAATAAAAATACCCTCCCCTTCCATCAAAATTATCTATGTTCAATGTCGAAACTCACATAAGACATAACATGGAAGATCTATGAGTTTAGTTGAGGATATAATTTCCATAATGGTCTCCTCATTTGTAGTAATATCACATACCAAAACATAATTTTTCACTTCATGACAAAATTCAAGTTCTTTGGGTACTTATATAGGCATTGGGTGCTAGGTTCCTATGTAACTAATTGGTAATCCCGTATTCATTGAGAAGGGTGCATGAAGATGGCATATAGTGGGTTATGTGTGTGAGGCCACACATTTATATGGGGAGTTGGGAACACATATTAAATATTTTTCATATCATATGATTATTTCAATAGAATTGTATGATGTATTCTAGGTACCTGTGGTTCCATTCCATCCTTGAAAATTATATATTCATCTCATGGAATTGGTAAAAATATTTTATTTTCAAAATTTATGTTATAAAAAATAAATGTCCTAAAAAATATGATATTATCAATATTATTTTGATAAAATAATAAGGAAAATATTACATTTATGGAATCTAGGATCATCAGAGATTCTTAAATAAAGGGATCATCCACATGCTCAAATGGTGTGCGGAAGAAACTCTATATAGTACATTGTGTCCATTTATGTTTTAGTATTCCATGTATGATGTGATATATGGTCTTATGTTTCTATTATGTGGGTAAAACCTTGTCATGAAAAACTTGATACCCAGGATATAACTAATGGAAAAGCTGTTTTAACTCATGTAACAAGCTATGCCATTAGTAAAGGCTATGTTCCACCTCTTTTCATGTGGGCGGAATAAGTTATTCGATAAACGAACATGGTGAATGCGAATGGTAATGGTACATTGGGAGTGAAAATACCTCTTATGAGTATATTGAGTGAAATATACTTATAATATATCTTATACAAAGACCCTCGAGCATGAGAAATTTAGTCCTACTTACATGGAGTCATGACACGATCATAAGATGTTGGGAAAATAATATACATAATGAAACATTTTCATATTCAAATTTATTGTCATATATAAGGAAATAAACTTACACTTAACTATTACATATATCCAAATTAATTAAGTAATTAATGTTATTTATTTCACTCTTAGTTAAAGGATATAGTTATTTGAACACTTATTTGTTGCAGTATATGTTACCCACATTAATGAAAATATAAATGGAACTGGAAATAATCCATATTGTCTTATCACATCACATCATAATGAACATTAAAATACCAATAAAATATATTTATCTGATATCACTAATAATATAGAATATATCTATATGATTTTTTCATCATTAAATACAATAAAATTAAAAAATTAGCTATCTATATTTCTTCTGTAAAAATATCATCATTGTGTGGAATTTATCAGGAAATATTCTCCCTTGATGGGAAAATCATATCTGATTAAAATGAAGAGGATTTATAAACTCTGTAAAACTCTCTAGATATAAAAATTAATGATCATTTGGAATACATTTCCATAAAGTTATTCTATATATGAGATCATTGTATTACATGATGTTTTTATGATGACAAATTTTATGGGATAAATTTCTCAAAAAATGTTCATGAACATTACTTTTTTACAAGATATATAGAATTTTTAGGACAATTAAACTGTATTCTCATTATACGAGGCTATCTTGAGTTCATAATTATAATTCTACCACCATGAAGATCAAATTATCTATTTAATCAGTCATCCATGAATCGAATTCCTTTAAACTACCATACAAGTAAGTGGGAATCGACCTTAGGAATATTAACAATATTGAGGGAGTCCATATTGTTAGTGATAAGTATGATGATTTCTTCCCTACCTACATCTCCTAGTAAAATGATGAGAGAGCTGCAATTATAGAAAGATATTTATAAATTATACCTTGAGGAATGTTTTACCTATCTCTAAACATACCATCAAGTCCTTGATTAAAATTATTATTACATCCCCAAAGACAAAAGTAGAAATAATTTCTTTTTAAAACCTATCAAAGTAAACCATAATGTGGGATTTATAATACGTATTGATAATTTCTAGATGATGCCTAATCAAGAAAACATATTATTTGCAAAAATATTAGATAAAAGATTTGATCTTCAATAAGAAGTCCTCTTGATGAAGTTTCTTAGTGACTGATTATATTTGGCCTATGATTTTTGTACTTGAGTAAGTACTAACACCATTGTGTTGGTTTCACAGCTAGTGTAAGGGGTTCATGTTAACATTTTTATATAAATTATGGGAATACACTATGAATTTTTGGGTTGGGTTCAATGTGGAGAGATTCCTCATATGATCTACAGTCAAATCTTTTCCTTTCATTGATGGGTAATATAATATCTTGGATACTAAATTCAATGGAATTTGGTATAAACTGCTAGGTTTGTCTATAGAAATTTTTATCTATATATATTTTATTAATCCAAAAGATAAATATGGATTACTATATCATGTATTATATTATATTATGTTAAAAAAAATTCACTCTTTACTATACCTGATTTTTAATGTTGTTGAACGATTTGATTAGTTAAGTTAATGAACATTCATATCAAATATCACTACAACATAGTGTTCTCATAGAAATATTTTTGGTTGTCTCCATTAAAAATAACTATATGTTTTATATGTTCAAATGTTATTTTTTTGAATACACATGGGTGAATCCTTCTACATTTCCAAATGTACTTGAAAAAATAATATATGTTTCTAAAACGTTAGTTACTAACGTTGAGGTGTATGTATATCAGTGTATCCAGAAACCATAAAAAATTTAATTCTCTAGTTGGTATATCCATTGTGTACACATGATCATCAATATAATTTTATCATGGAACTGTATTCAGAGGACTCACCATTTGAAAAAATGGACAAACCCTTTCTGTTTATAGGGATGTCCATGTGGATCTAAAGTGTGGGGATGGCATCATTATTTTAGGATCCAAAATGGATTTATGGGAGAATGACTCTACAGAACATGTTATGGTACACAATGAGTATAAAAATACAGATTCACATGTAGCATCACCTATTTTATATTTCATCGAATATTCCCAAGATTTATTCACCAACAAGGTTTCCAGAGAGTAAGCCCCTCTGAACGTGGATGTACTAAATCCAATTTTTATCATTGATTTGTCAGAATCATGATCATTTAATATAATAATGATCATCCTAATATATAAGTATTATTAAGAGGGTTAACATCTCTCATATATAAAATATTACCCACAAACTAAATAACATGTTAATGGGAATAAGAAAATGTATATGCTTTGATCACTCAGAATACAATTATTAAAATGTTTAACAAGGAGAAAAACCAATGAAAACTATGTAAAGGTCTATGAATTCGATGAATCAACTTCACAAAAGTATATTCCAACATAAAATAAAAAAAAATTCCTAAAATTTTTTCTGATCCATTATATAGATTCCCATGACATTTAAATGATATATTTTGTGAAACAATCCATTGAATTGGATACCTTGGATATTAGATGTCATTCTATAGGTAAATTTAGGAATTAGAACATGCTGGCCAGACCACCTAAAGAAGTAGAAGAATATGATCCCTTTTTTGTATTAATGAGATCATATTAATTAGAGATATAAATATACAATTTGACCATCCAACACTGTAACTATGAAATAGTTTCATAAAACAAGATAATAATTCCATTATATAATGTGTAATTTCTATTAATGAAGAAATTTGACAATATTACAATACATACCATTAAAAAGTGGTGTATTTATAGTTCCTCTCCAAATTAGACCTTCCATTTCTTTTTTATGTGTTTTCTATTTTATAATTACCAAATATTTTTTATCGATAAGGCATTATCCTATCGAGGTTTCCCACTCATTTTTCAATAACTGAAAAATTTCCTCAAACTATTATCTATTTTCAATATACATATTTCCCTTAAATAACTGGCCATTATATTATAAAAAACTCTAAATGAGTGATTTCAAAATAAATGAATCCACCAAAAAATTATATGGGTATGGATCAAGTGAATCATATCTTTAAAATAATAAATACTATGTTGAAAATGTATAAATAAATATGGTATAATCTAAAAATGTACTCTCTGATAAATATATGTGATGCAATTATTTATACATATATACGAGCACCTATATTTTGGGTTGGTTTAAAAGAAAAAGGACTATGTTGGTTATATTTCAATTTATCTTATCCTCTTAGATTCTAATAGGTGGTTAGAATATAATGTCCCCTATTCCATACAAATAGGAAAAGGATAGACTATTTCTGTGATTAACTCATGAATATGTACTCATATAAGGATATAGGTGCGATGAATATAGAATCACATATACCATCAATATACACTAAGGATAGTGTATTTGAAGATGATATTGGAAAATGAAAATATAAAATGAAATGCATTGATGTGTATTTTGGATTGAGGATTCCCATTATCAAAAAAGGATCATGTTCCCAAAAATTACTCCATCATGAATTTTACAGAATTCATATAAACTATTAAATGAGGAAAATTTTTGTCCTAATTTTATTTCTAGTTTATAGACATATAAAAATAGTAGGAAATTTTATATGGATGGTAGGTGGTCCATAAAGGTTTCATTTCATTTTTATATTTTTTCGCAAAATTTTGTTTAATCCTTGGATATAAAGAATTGGATTGGGTGGTATCATAGTTTTTTTCTGAAGATGACCATTATTGATTTTCAATCTAACATGTTTTTTGAAAGTTTCACTTTTTAAATGCTCAAATAATGTTATGTATTGAATGGTTCATGACTCGTGGGTAGAAACTTTGAATTTTCCCAAGATTCCATTTGGGAGAATAATTAATAGTGATTATTATGTATCATTATTTGGTTTGATTAATTTATTTGATGTTAGACCAGTGTAAATAAAATTTCATTTCAAAAAACATTAACCAAATAATGATGCAGTTCATGTCATATAATTGATGATGTAAACCTACAATAATTAAAGATCCAAGTATTATTTTCCATAATATCAGTTTTTGGTGAATGTGTTAGAAAGTCATTGTACTTGTAATACAAAATTTTGTGGTTTATATATGATAAGTATTTTCAAAATATTTAGAGATTGTATATATATTGAGGTAATGGAAAACATGATTTTTATAAAATCCCAAATTCTAGTTTGAAAAATCATAGGAATGAGTGTGATGTAATAACCCAAATGAATCCTATGTTACAAGAGTGATCTAACATATTTGAGTAAGGAACGAAAATAATCTAAATTATATACAATATTATTTGTGTTAGAATGTGATGGAATAAAATAAGAATTCCAATGATAGGCCATACAAAATCGAGTGCAATGTTCCCCTATAATGTAATTAAATGTATAAGGGGTCATATGATTTTCTCCTCAGGATACAAAAATACTCATGTTAGTCCTTAATATATGTGACACAATAAGAATATTATTTTATCTATAGAAATATATTACCATATGGATATAGATCATTCATCAATCATTCAGATTTATTTTTAATACTGAAATAACCCAAATTATTTTACACTGATTTAGGTCATTTTTCAATTGAATTTTCAGGAGGAGTAAGATCAGGAAGAATGTCAATAGTTTTATAAAATTGTAATTTGATTAGGGGATGCTCGTATGAAGACTGATTCTCATAAATATCATTGAATTGGGATGATATGTTGTTTTTTGATAATATGGTTCAGGGTGAACTAGAAAAAATTTATTTATTGCCTCTTATCATGATGGAAAACAAATTTTATCTTTCAAATGGGGACGAACATTATGTTTAAATATAATTTATTATAAGGGGACCTTATCAATTATAAACATCTGGAGGACCTCCATGGTAATTGATTTTAGATTCTCCGTCATAAGGAAGACCTCCACTTCTCTTATGTTCATTATTTCAGAGAGTACATGTAAAATTTATACATTATAGAGGTCCTATCATAGTGATGACAACCATAATTATAGTTTTTATCTCTGATGTAAAAGGAATAGGAAAATTTATAGCCAACTTTGAAAATAAAAAAAACATCCATTGGAATATAATTGTCTATTCGGGAATGAAATTTGTATTGCATTATATCGCTCTTTTTGAGACATCTTTCTGTTCATTCTCATATATGTTACCTGTGAATCAAATGAGATATTAATTTGGTTCATATACTATAGATATCAAATATCATCAATGGGATCCCTCCTATGAGGATTATGTGGTATCAATAGAATATTCACATGACCTTTATGAACCATATCATTTATATGATCCAAATATTATGTTTCCATTGAATTATTTTAATTTCAATTATATAAGAAAAGGTGTATGATCTTGCTCCTCTGTTTCCATCAAAATATTTTAATGACTATTATTAATTAGGGAAGGTATATGAACCATCTCATTGAGTAAAACCATAATATGTTAGTGGAATTCTAATTGAAAAAGGGATATGATAATGGTCTAATATTAAAAACAAAATATAATGATAATCTTCATTTGTGGGAAAATAGATATGATTTTGATACATATTTTCCAAAATAATATCTTGTTGAACTACTTGGAAGTTTTTACAAATAGTGTCCTGCATGTTTTTCACGCTAAAATATTTAATTGAAAATTGTTGGTTTGAACAAGTGTATAATTATGATTTTTTACCCCAGAAAATAATGTTTTTTATCATAATATAGTGAAGTAATATAAGATAATTTTTTGTTTTATGCCGAAATATGGTAGTCATTTTAATTAGTATAAATTATTATATGTGTTTGTTCTAGAGTTTCAAGAAAAACATTTTGATGAATTCCAGAAATATAGAATGAATATAGGAAAAGATAATGTAGAAATCTAAACAATGAGGATGATATTTATTTATGGAAAAAGTGATCTGATATAGTTAATGATCATCCCCTGGAATATTCTAGAATACTTCTTGAGAGAATGTTGGAATATGAGCATGTATCTTAGTTTGATCCAGAATATTCTGGTGAGTTTTATTGATGAGAATCAGGATGTGATATTTTATTATTATTTTACAGTAAAATTTTTATTTGAATATTTTTAGAAAAATAATAAATATGGCCCTACTCAATGGTTTTCATTGAGATTTGAAAATTATTTTTGTCTGTGGGAATTGGGAAATGATTAAATTCCCACATTTCAATCTAAATTTGTCAATTCACTTCTTATATGTGATAAATAATTGGTTTATCCTCTTTGAGAAATAATGGAACATGTTGGTGGGATTATTATGTGGCGTCAATAAAAGGAATATGATCCTATTATTATGATTTTATAGACATACAATTATAGTAGTCTCTCCTCATGGATTTACTTGTTTGAATAGTCATGAACTTGATTTATTGGGTGGATTCTTTATTATATTATAGAAGATTGGGGGTCTTATTGAAGTAATGAACGAATAATCTAAAATGATATATCCTTTAAATTAGAAAATTTAAAATTTGGATGCATTCATTGTCCTCCCCTACCTCTATATAGTTGGGATATATGTCTTGTTATTCTCTATGTAATGTCTCTCAAAATGGTTATAGGATTAAACTGTTACCACCTACTTCTACATGGTATATTTTTTTATTAGAATGAAGATGAGTATTCACATATTAGAGACTCTTATGATACACTTATAGAGTATAAATGGCGAAATTCAGAAGGAACCAATATGAATGGGAAGTCATTAATTTCCATTACAATCAATAGGAAGGAAAAAATGTCCTCTTAGGTTATGGGGTCATTAACATCATCAGAGTTAAAGAATAAAAGCAGTGGATAATTTCCATTAACCAAAAACTATATAAAAAATCATAGATTTATCATTGTATGGTTTTATTTTTCTATTTTTATTACGGAGAGATCCTATGAGTTCAGAAAAATATGAAATCGTTAAATACAAAATCAAAATCAAAAGTATTGAGTCAATTTATTATAGTCTTGGATACTGGATTTCACAACATATTTCACCATTTTTTACATCCCTATGAACCTGTGTATTTTTTAGTTAGTGAGAACATGATATAAAAATTCAATTAGCCAATAGGGATTACTAGTGTCTCATAGTGTTACAATATGGTCAATATGATGAGAGTTAAGTTAATTTCCAAGGAATATAATTTTCAATTCAACTAAACTTATAGATTTAATGTTTATCCACTAAATAAGTCCCTAAAATATTGTGTGTTACATCATAGTGAGTAAATGATTAATACAATACATTGATTTGAAAAAAAAAATATTATATATTTTCTATCTTATGGATGAATATGATTATTTTAGTTATATTATTGGACAATATATAATTTTCTGAATTATTTGGAGGTAGAGTGAGTTATGGATTTTGAATTAGGAATGTTGAAGGGAAATCCTCCACATCACAATTAAGGGAATAATAACCCATAATTTATTGATATTGGACCAGATATGTAATTTATTTTAATTTTGGGTGGCATGGACTCTACTAGGTCTATTTAAGGCCTCACAATCCATCACTAATTCTGTAATGTATAAGGTCATGTTGAGTGGATTATATGGTATTTATTTATTTATATAGAAAAGAATACTTATTGAAATCTACATATTAATGGTTTGTATGGAATTATATATAACCGTACCATAATATTTCATAATGTATATTGGAAAAAATTTAATATAGGGCATGCTTAGGGATTACATGTGGAAGAATATCATTTCTTCATCCCCATTTTAATGCATTTGAGAATCTTATTCTATTCACCTAACACAATGTGAGATAAGAACTCATATGTGAATCCCACAATGAATTCTGGCCCATCCTTTGATCATTTTAGACAACATAATAATAACATCACATAAAGAAACTAGTATAATATTCATTAAAATTAAGTGGCATGTAATGTTTTGGAGAAACCACTACTCAATGGTGATATTGGAAAAAATTGTATTATAATTGATCCTTAAGGATTTGTCTTGCATATCATATTGGGTACATGAATCTAACCTCATGTAGTTCAAGATACATATAATATGGTATTTTGATAAGAATAGTCTACATAGATTACCATCATTAGTTAATTTATATATATATTTTAGTCTGGATTCAAATAGTTGGTACTACTATGTAAATGTATCATAACAATGGTGTATATGTGAGTTATGAAAAATATTCCCATTATGTATCCTATAAATTAGTTATTACAAAATATAGTGTATGGTAAGAGATTAACCCCTATAGGAGGCCCATTTATGTGTATCCTACTCCATCATATCGGTAACTAAATAAGGAAATAAGATTAGAATCATAATGTATATAGACAAATGGGAAAGGGTTAGGGATTATACATAGTTGGATTCGTTTTCAATGATGTATGTATCATTGAGTGACCATGGTATAAGGTAATCAATGGGGGTATAATTGATGTTTACACATAATTAGAAGAAAAGATATGTGTTCTCCTCGCTCAAAAGGGACATGACATGATAATTTATGTATAGAATTCATTAAATAGATTCTTACTCAAGGAGGGGTTTAAGAGATCAACAAAGTATTGGTACCATCATAATAAAGGTAATTAGAAATTATTATCACCATTAGGGTCCTATCAATTTTGGAGAAAATTTATAAATTTGTATTTAATGGGAGGAATGATCCATATTATCCATGGAATAGATGATTTAATAGAAAAACATAGGCAGTAATAAAACGTTCAGGTATTTAAAAAGTCCATATTGGTGGAATGCATTGATATTTACCAAGGTTGGTGGCATGGAAGATGGTGAAGCCTAGTCAGGTGACATAAATGACGGGGGTAATATTGAATGGTGACCTAGGATACGATATTCTAAACCATGGTAGTAGATAAAATAATCTCCCTAGCAAATGGAATGGTTGAACATAGATCCCTACTATAGAGTCCTGGGTTAATAGTCATCCCAGTATCAATACATGGTTGATATTTATCATTACACTAGAATCCCAGTAGATGTTCTTCTCTAATACGGATGCTTGTGTGATGTGTATCAATAATATGGAGGAATGGGCAATATTTCTCCATTTTAGGGTTACCCGTGTAAAGTGTATACATCTTATAGTGTCCAACTTGATATTTTTCCCTAGTAGGAAGTCTTGGGATATTTTTATCTCTATTAAAAAGGATTACGAAATTATTTTTACTTATATGGAGGCATGGAAAAATTTTCGAACACAAATAGAGACCCGGGAGAAGTGCCATTAAAATTTACACGTGAATCATCAACTCATGAAGTCATTGGTCAGATTTAATAATTTAAAAGACAGTACTCTAATCAATGAAACAATAAATGTGTAGTAAAGGAATTAAAATTCACAATGTTTAACAATTTGGAACATAGAGGATCTTGATATAATAAATCATTCTATAATATTGACTTGGAAAATTTCACTAATGAACCCCATTTGTAACCTAATATTGAGGAAACTATTTAGATTAACCATGAAAATAAGAAAAAGATCATTTATGGGATGATTCAAACAATCAATACTGACAAGAGATAGTGGATTAATTTTAAATGACTATTTTCATAAATATGAAAATTAATACATCTTCTAGATCATTATATTTGATTAATTACGATACATGACAAAAAAATAATTCCACTTGAATGTTGAAAATTAAAACTACTATGGTCATTATGACTCCTCTCGTCATGGTCAACTCATATGACCAAAATAAATTAAGTTAAATATAAAAAAACAGTTAATTAAATAGATCTCTAACTCTATAATTCAAATCTATTAATTTTTTTCATAGCCTAATCAAAATCAATCCCTATATGTCAGTATGGAAAAGATACAAAAGATATTATTATTATATTAAATTAAAACTAGTGATTCACAAAAAGATAAATAATATCAATTAATGAATAATCTTTATACTCTTAATCCACCATTACATAATTTACTATTAAATAATGTGTGGATGTTAATTCAATAAAATAAAAGTGTACTCATGAGGTATAATAGACTCACACTCAATGTAAAATACCAAAAATTGAGAACAAATGGAATTGAATAAAAATTCACTATGATAACTATCTTTTACCTCAACACACAAGAAAAAATCAATGTAACAATATATTAATTTAATTTTTGAATCACTCTTTAGAATCTACTATCACACTTCAATCATATTCATGTTTCTATTCTGTCTCAACGACTTCCCTTCACTGGTTCCTCCTTGTAGTAGAAATAATTCAATATAAATAAATTATTTATGGCCATGGAATATCATAATTTATTGTTGTTTAGAGAAATTAAAAAACCATTTAGCCATGATATTTTTTATTAAATCAATAATTTTAATGACTTACTGAAGTACAAAAAACATATATTCTAATGACTAAAACCCTTATAATATATTATATATTATACTCATGAATTTTTATTTTGGTTTGACTATATTTGAATCATCTTTGAGCATGTTTTGGTGAAAAGTATTGTTGTTCAATAGATGTCATGTAACACATGTTTTTCTACACAAATATTTTTCAATATATCATGTCATGGTGGAAGGGGAATGGTGAGACTGTGATCACATATTCTTTTGGAAAAGGAATATGAATTATTTACCCAATAAAATATTCACAATAAATCACACCCAACACCACATTGGCAAGAAATGTTTCGAAATGTTAAATGGTTGGATGAATATTTAATATCATCCAAACATAATAGAAGATGTTGTGTTTTAACATTAACCAAACAATAGATTAAATAATTTAAGGTGCATTACATTCTAACCATTTTTTTAATAAACATATGTATTGATGTATCCACCACAACATACACTTCTAAATTTCAACATCAAAAAAATGTTTCTTTACTGAATGAGGAAAAAATACATTTATACTCAATATCATGGTGTGAGGAACATTTATAAAACAAAACCTCGTTTAATAAATTAAAAATTACACTTTTATAAGGATTCAATAATGAATCATATACATTTGGGGTTGTGGAATTAGAATTATCAACATAACATGAAATATTCATTTTCCATCAAAAATAAAACCCAAAAATTGTTGTCGTGTCATGTTTCGAGGAGTTAAATTGAGGTTCTATATCTAGTTACACTACATAAATCCCATCAATTTCTAATCTCATCACATTTCAGAAAAAATAACATCATTTGAAACATTTTAGCTATAAAAATTTCAAAAATAGCTAAATTTTCTTTTATCCTATAATTGAACGTAAAAAATTGAAATACACTATTATTAGGAAGTATTTAATAATGAAAGTATAATAAAATTGTGGTTAAATGACATTAACAATATTGATTCATCATACTCCACCATAGTTTAATATTTTTCATTCCTCAAAAAAATTATCCATATCAAATAATAATTAATTTATACTCTAACAAGGTGGAAATTCATTTTAACATAATAATAAATAAATAAATTTTAACTGAGAATTAAAAAAGAATACTTCTAATCTAATCAAAAAGGGATCCAATCAGGGATCTTAAATAATTTCAATTCATGGATATTCTCATATAATACTTAAATCATTTAACATATCATTAATATACATTCCTTTTATTATATTCCTCACTATGAATTAATTTCACACATCACTCATGCTGATATAATCATATTTTTTCTCGTTCTCAATTATATGAACTCTATAAATCAATTTGAAAGTAATATATACCTCTAACATGGAACAAATCCACATAAATCTGGATGAATTTTGATAAGCATATAATGAATATTAATAAAATTTTAGGTGGATAATAATGTGAAAAACTCAACTCAGAGGCTTAAATGTAATTGTTAGGACCATTAATCAAAGTGATTGTTATATAATATAAACCCCGAAAAATAAGGCTCTTCATTCAACATACCATAAATTATATCTTAATTAATTACTTCTCAACATTCATTAGTAGTTTATCAAACCCTGATAAATATAATTATATATTTTATTCATATTTATATAGTGTTTTCCTTTTTTTATATTTATTTATTATTTATTTTTATTTTTCATTCATACAATATTTCAAATAAAATCATTGAATTACATTAACATAATGAAATATATTTTCTTATACATTTATTCCAAATTAAACCATATAAACATCCAATATACTAATTCATGTAACCCTAACATAAAATTAATATGAAGAACCATACTCCAAATTTAATTTAGAAAAGAATAAACATTTAATTACAGTACAAGATAAGGGTTCTAGGGATAATTTGGATTGTAATGTGGATTACTATAAATTAATCTCACATCCTATAAAGACATAAAAAACTATATGATAAAGGGATTGTCTCCTTGAAAATTGGTTTATAATCCTTAAAAATAGAACCTTCACAAAAAAACATAAAACAACACCCACACACAAAATAGATGCCCAAGAAAGCTACGCAAAACAGCTCATGCACACAAACATAGCAGAGAAGAACAAAATAGACCACAATAGAGGTTCGAAAACAATGTAATATAAAATCACATGACATCATGAATACAAATATAACATTTCTATTTTCATTTAAAAATATTTTTTTATATGGGTTCAATTACAGTTATCCAACACAGAGTTAAAAACATTAATGTTTCATCCTTTTTTCATCCATGATCCCCTCTAAAACATTGTTATCCATGATATTAATTGAGGAACAAGGATTCAAAAATAATGAATGAAAATCCACATATATAAGAAAAAAAGTATTATGTAAGTAATAAAATTATAAAATAAATTAAACATTGATATGAATGAACAAAATAAAAAAATGTCAGTTTTTTTTAAAAAAAGACACATTTGGAGTTATATCGGTTACATCGTGAAACATATTAAGGTGGGTTTGATTCTTACATAGCACAAATGTGTCCTATATCATTTTCTACAATATTAAAACAATTTGAATGGGTTTGATCAGTTTTGAGTGTGTCACTTGTTCGTCTGAGTATGTTAGGACTCGGTATAGATAATATGTTTGGGTGATTTCATCATTATGCACAGTGGAAAGACTAGGTTTCCAATAGAATTAAATTTATATTTTACATTTCAATTTTATATTTGATTTTATTTCCACCTCAAGTGGCACACCATGATGTGATATTAGGCTATTACTTGGATTTTGACTCTTGGATCGGTATATTAAGGGAGGTTGGATTACACGTCATGATAGACACTTTGGATCATAAGATGTATGTTTTCTTATGATTTTCATTGGGATCGTGGATATAGATTAAAGGGGTTGGTCTATTTAAAGTTTCTGAAAAGAATCCAAATATTTTTTTTCCTACAAATCCTCTTTTGGTGGCATTCTGCTCAGTCAACCCAAATATGTGGCACCAATAAGATCTATATGTGACTTTATATGAATATGATAAATGGTACTAACATTGATATGGGTAAACTAAGATGATGATTGGGGGTGTGTTGTTTACCTTTTCAACAATGAAACTAAAGCGTTTTTTCCCTATAGCCTATTCAGTGGAATTACACTCACCTAACCTGAATTGTTATATTAGATTTGAGGCATGTCCTTATAATGGGAAGGAAAGGGTTATTGAGGTTAGATTTTATGTGATGCATTAATCTAATGTGGGTATGTAGGGGTCATAAGAATATATTATACTTGATACCTAACCTTTCTATGGTTATGTAAGCGGCCTTGAGACCCGATGTTGTGTGCCATGGTGTGGAAAGGGAGTGTAAGGGTGGTGAGATGTGTTACCTATTTCAACCTTATCTATTAGAGATAAATGTTTATATACAATGATATGGTTGTTTTACAATCATGATTGGTATTTAGTGGGATTACACTTAAACGGTATTCAATGGCGTGTCTGGAGGGTGGCGATACGGTGCTTTTAATGTGATCATGGAAAGAGGCCCCTGAGAGTTGGGAAGTGGGCCAGAAGGTTCAGGATGATCATGTTCTCTAGGCACAAGATTCAGTAAAAGTGAGAAATATGCATATGGAAAAAAAAATTCTATGTATTGATGAGCATCTCAGGGTGATCCTTGTTCATTTCATATAGGGAATAGATAGTGGATCCTAGAGAGATGTGCTATCTATGGAGTCCATGACTAGAGATTTCCAATCTCGACACCCATTAATATTTTTGATTGAAGGTGGACTAAAAGAAATAGGGAACATGATAGTGTTGGTATAAAATATCGTTGACTAGCTTGAGACACACCAAGTCGGAGGGTGAGGTTGGTGACGTACAAGCTCTTAATAAAGACATATTCCCTGTGGGATGTATACATATAGGAGAGAGAACACAAGGGATTTATCAAAAGGACTTTGAGGCCAGATTCTTCGAGCACTTCATCCAGTGACACTGAGGGTATACATACATCCGAGGAATGGGTTTATAGTATTGTTATATTAGTGTTTAAACCAAGGAATATTCAGACTTAATATGATAATGTTATGATGTAGTGTCATGCATGTGACTAGATGCTCTATTTCGAGAGTTTCCCTAGGTAGCATTATCTGACATGTGGGAGCTATGGAATAGGGTTGACTCAAGAATCTGAGGTCAAAATGAGAGAGGAAAGAGGTGGGGTAGTTGGGATTAACTACATGTGGATGTCTTGGAAAAATATGTAGTCGGGGGGGGGGGGGTGAACGACCATGTGGAACCACATTATATTTTATTATAGGTGATTGACATTGTTTTCTCACATTTTGGAAAATTGTGTGACTAACTATGCATAGTGTGGTGCTTAGAGAGTGGGAACCACACTATTATAACATGTTAATCAAAACGGGGTGTCCCATTAAATAGTGGGAAATTAATTTTTACTCTCATTCACTATTTCCTTATATCTCCTCCCTTCCATACCTTTTACAATGAACAAAAGAATGATATCCTACATCTTCATTATCCATAGGCTTTGAGGTATCTCCATCATATAGACATTGATCGTTGATTTGTTTGTGGATACAAATTCACCTCAATAATACCTTCAATTTGGTTTCTTCTCTTTTCTCTTTATCTCGACTTATAGAGCTGTAAATCAATGAAATCCCTTTTTTCTTAATTTCAGGGCATTCAGCTAAAAATAAATTTCCTTCCTATTCTGATCGATTTTGAGGATGATATCAAATGATTGACAATATACTAGTACAAGGTTGGTAGTTCCAAGAATTCTCCTTGATGTTTTGAGAGTTTTGTGGGTGAGTTCGTATACAATGTGTTGATTTTTGAGTGATAACCTAATTAATTAAATACATGCTTATTAAATTGTTCCAATGATTATATGAGATGTCTATGGGAAATCAAATTCTACACTAAGATTGTTGAATCCATGTAAGAGGATTGGAAACCATGCAATGTTTAGGCTGAGTGTAAATTTGAATAAATTGAATTGTTATATTGGTTACTTCATTCCAAGGGAACATAATGATAATGGATTTATGATAGAGGCATGTTTTGATTGTCTCTATTTAAGGCTATCTAGTTCGTCGGGTGAGAATTTTCTCAGATACATTGAGTGATGATGACCACCAGGTTGAGAGAAAATAATCATCGAGATTTAGGGTGATGAATTCGATAGGACAAGGTCATGGCTCTCGAGACTTGAGATAGTGTTGTCCATCATGATATTTGGGACATTGTCATATGGGTAGTTGTTTTCAAATGACGTGGATTATGTTTTCTGGGGATTTCAACTAATCATTTGATCTTTCATTCCTTGTTGGTTTGGTATTCACAAATACATGACTTAGTCGAGGTGGTGTGACCAAATTTTGTTGGTAGAGGCCCCCATATATTTTGTAGTTTGGTGATGGTGGTGACCACCGCTTTGTCAGTTTTGTTTTTTCCTAAAATTAATGTCAATTTTAAACAAATAGAGACACATAGAGTCATACAAGTCACATTATTCACTGAATTGATGCATTGTCGATTCTTACAAGTCAGAAATGACTTAGGGATTGTTTCCGTAAATTATCAATACAATCGGAATGTTATTTCTCATGTTTTAGTATGTAACTTATTCTTTTTACTTAAAATAATGTCAATTTTAAATAAAAAGAGGCACATTGAGTTTTACAGGTCAAATAATGTTTTTTATTATAGTGGGGTTGACTCACATACATTTTAATGGACTTATGAATCATCTCCATATTGTATCAAAACAATGGAATGTGATTACTCAATTTTGAATAGGCTAGTTACATTGATACCCACTATAATGACCCAAAAATTTCATACATTGATATCACATATGAGTATATTACTATTCAAAACATAGAATAAATAAAATAAACATAAATATGGAATAATTAATTAAATCTATGTAAAATGATTTTCTATGAAAACATCATGATTACCTTTGTGTTTGAGAAGGAAAATCATTATAGCTCTTCCTGCGACATTTCAAATAGAAAAAAAATATTCTAAAATAAAAAACCATACAAATAATAATAAAAATTAAATCAACATTTTATTATATAATTTTTCATTAAAATATGGATATTATATCATTTCATTAACTTTATATCTTTCTAGAGGGTTTTCTTTTTGAAGATATAAGATAATAACTAAACTAACGATTCTATGTGCACTTTACAATAGATGGATAACTACCTCATAACATAGAATATGATCTAAACTTTTGATCTGGAATCCCTGTGATTATCTCATCTGTCACCATATCTACATAATCGGAAAAAATAGAATACCATTCATTCCAATAACCACAACACCATAGAAACCCACATTCGTGATCACAAACACAACACAATAAAAAATAAAAAAACACAATTTCAGGTTTTACAAATCATCTTTTATTCATTTACGTTTTATAATGAGGGTGTTATCAAAAAAGATTTCTCATCTTGGGGAATTCATTCATTAGATAAGTATACACAAATTAATAATTTTTATATTCAAATGATTAGCAGGAACAAACAAACATGCAATTTATTTATTGCGCAAACAAGGACAACCAAAAACTACGACTTTCAACGGGGAATTTAGCCTATAAATTAAATAATATAACCATAAATATCCAAATGTAATAACTTTTTAACAATAGGAAACATATGAGTAAGAAAAGGATACTCACAAAAAATGTGTCATTCAGCTCACAATAGAGGTGTGTTCGCTATAGAGGAGAGGCACGCGACAAAGGATATTTCCAACTAAAAAGAAAACATTAAATAATAACTCATATGTTATACCTATTAAAAATAGGTCCAATGTGAGTTAGTAATGGGATATGTTTGGTTAAACCATTTTACTATTCAATTGTGATATTTTATTTTCCATCTATGATAAATTCTTCTGGTTTATTTATTTTTTGTGTGTCTACTACTTTTCTAGATGTTTAACTTATGAATGGGACATGTTTGGTTATTATGAGAAAGATCGTTTTAGATATACTATAATTTAGGGATAAAATATTCGTGATAAATTTTATTTTGTTTCAAGGGGACTTTTTCTATCCCCTAGTGATCATGAATATCTTTTAGGTTTGTGGAATGTCAGGTGAGTTGTTGGTTATGATATCATCCTGGTGAGTATCATTACATTTCCAATTGAAACTTACCCCTGTCCATTAAATATAGGATGGGGGTTAGACACTAATATAATCCCAACACTACTAGATTTCTGATGGGGGTAAGTGTAGATATTGTCAAATTTTAGGAATATTTTATTTATTGGAAATTATTATTGTCAATGCTAAGGATTTCCTTATTTGTATGGTAGTAATGTCTGTTGAACCAAGTGTGTGAAGTAGAAATCAGAAAATAATAAGTGATTATAACTTATATGATGGCTTCAAAACCTATGAAAAAATATATTAGAAATATCATACAATCCTCATTGAATCTTAATAGGTTTGGTTTAATTCATCATATAGTTACAAATGATGTGGAATGTGTAAATGATAATCTTCGGGTGAATGAAGTGGAGATGTTTATGGAATTAATGGGAAAGGACCTAAATATAAGGAGGAACATGAAATGCATCACAACACAAAAAATATGGAATCTGGGAAAACATGAATAAAAACACATCATGTATGGCCATTCCACAATGGGTCCCAAATGAGAATGAACTACGACACAGTGTACATGGCCTCACCATAATGGTTGCTGGTAAAAACACATATAGTATCTACGTGAATGGTCAATAATGTGATCATTAAATCAAGGGGAAAGAGACTATTATGCATTGTTCATCACTATATTTTAACCACTAAGCCCTCAAAAACCAAATACCATCCTTTGATTCGGTATAAAATTGGTAAAATTGAGAAAAAAAATGTTAAAAAAAGGAATATTAGCTTAACCAAGTGGGAAACAATATGAAAATGAAATAAAACTAAAATAGAAGGAATAGAAGAGGCACACTTTAACTATTGTCTCCAATAAAATTGACAAAACATGAATCATACACTGAGTGAGGTAGATCCACCCAAGAGGTGAGGATGTGGTGTGTGGCATAGGAAGGATGGGTTATGGATGAGAAAAGGGGAATAATACCATAAAACATAAAATAATCAGGGGGAATTTTTCTAAAACATCACTTTTTAAAGGGGGTCAAGGTTTGAATATATGGTTTTAAATATAATGTGAAAACTATATAGTCATGACTGTCCAAGAAAACCCATTTCAAATGGTTAATGAACATGGTTTAAAAAATAGTGTGAAAACACTGATAAATTATTTAGAATTTTTTATTTAATTTTTTAGTGTATTCTAAGGCCCCTCACATGCTTTAAATAAAATATGTGCATATGAAAACCAATCATCACTATTTTAGTGCATGGTTATCCCTAATCATTTGAAAAGCATGGTTTCGAGGCTACTACACCCAAATCTAGAATTTCAACTCCTAAAGTATCTATGACTTGTTTATCATCCTAAGACACATATTGAGACTCAAACTATATAAAAAACTTATTTAAGATATCCTAACTTCAAGGTACTATATTCAACCATCATTTTTACAAATAGGTTTTCCACTAATTGAAAAAAGTTAATCTCATAAAAATTCAAATCCCATTATTGATGAGGCATTACAAACTCTCCACATGAGTTTTATTATACCAAATATGTCCTAGTGGTAATACTAATGAACGAACACTATCATTTATTTATTTGGAATCAAAAAATGCATTGTATTCTAGAACTCCCAACAAGATTTCGAATCGTAGAACCAAACAGAAGATATAATGCCACATAATCTTGAACTAAAGCTCATAACCATCACTATGATGATGATATGGTACTTACATAAGATTTTCCATCATGTTAAAATATGATGTCATTATTTATTCAATCACCTAGTCAAATACACTATCCACCATAATACACATCTCATGAAATCCAATTTCGATCCATGGTTCCTCCCACCTACAAAATTTCATATGAAAATAATTTTTCATATTTTTAATGACACACCTAGTGCCTCATACTATGAAGCTTACCCAACCACAAGTGATTATTACAATAAAATTTCGTTCTTCACCTTCATTCCCATATTTATGAACTCCATAGATACACTGACCCCCGATTTGATTCCACAGTCAAACACTGACCAAATAAAACTAGCCATTATGATTTCACCTAAGAACCGATGTGTAACCATTATAATCCTTCCTAGACAATGTCATCTATCTCTAACTAATGATATCATCTCAGAATCTAATCATCACCAAACCAAAAATATATATATGGGATTTCAAAAGCATCCAGATTTCAAAAAAAACACATGTTCCCCAAATATCCAGTGCATTCACGGTGACCTAACAACTAGATCTTCACACCAAATACCTTTTCTAATGAAAAAGAGTAAAAAATCATTACATAAGAGAATCACCGGGGAATCCGTGCGCTAGAGAGGAGGTTGTCGGGATTCTCATCAAATGAAGAGGGCATGCCAGATTAGGTCTTGTGGATATGGGTACAGCAGGAGGCAGAAGAGGAGAAGAAGGTGGGGAAGGAGGAGAGGAAGAGGAGGAGGCGGAGGCGGCAGATAAGGATGAGTCGGTAGCCATAGGAAGAGGAGGAGGAGGCAGTGGTGGCAATGGAGGAGGAAGATAAGGGTTGCAATAGAGGAGGGGATGTGGCAGAGGAGGGGATGCAGGAGATGAATAATATTGTATTAATCATTAACTTATCTTAAATGTGATATTAGATCACGATGGTCAAAAAGATGATTAATTTGTATCCCCTTATAACTAATTTCCCATCCTATCATAGTAATAAGATCATATAGCTTGTAAATTATCTGGTATAATTGAATAGTGATTATTATACCCTGTACATTACTATTGAATTTAATTGATATTAACCTAACATAATTATATTTTGTAAATATCATATATTGAACATATAAATGAATTTTTCAATGATCCTTCATAAAATAATATGAATTTATACTGATCAGATTAATCACATCATATGTATCATACATGTATTACTGGGGATATTTATTCCATGTGTCTTTGGTAAAAAATCACTCATGAATTGTTCCAAAATTTATTTTTCACTATCATATCAGCATCTATACTTTATTTGGTCTAAGAAATCCATTATATCTTCCTAAAAATCTATTTTCCCCTAAAACATAGTTTTTTACATATAGTAAATCATTACTTAGTTACATTAATGATTTTCATAACTAACTGTAAGACTAAATAATTATTCAACATATGATAACAATTTATTTTAATTGTAAAATAGTTGTTCTCTCATTAAAATCATTTAGAAACATGGGAAAATGTCATACCTAATAAATTTTCTATTGTTTTGTTTCTTACATCAATCCCAAATTGTATTTTAGTAACTTGAAAATGTTATTATAATTATACAGTTACACCAATTATTTTATATTACAAAATTTATATAAATTAAAAAAATTTTATTTAAAACATCCAATTAAAAATATTATGATCATAGAATGTAACTCTAATAAGTATAAAAGTCTTCCGGCCTTAGGATGTACATAATAGTAAAATTAATTGATCCTTATTGGTACCACTAATATACCATATTTTAATATTTCTCTTGAACACCATTGACTCATCATGATTAGAATACTTAATTATTATAAAAAACATATACTTTTATATGTTGGAACCATTATTGAATTTCAAATAATCATTACAATAATATCTTTTTTCCATTCACTTATTAATAATATTATTTATTATTATTGATTAATATCGTATCACCTATCATATTAAATGAAAAATAAAATATTTGGTTTCAAGCTTACAATACATTATGTATCATTTTAACATTCATTTCTAAAAAATCACTCTAGAGCTTTCTTCAAATGCCAAGTATTTTTGAATCTTTGATATCTATTAAAATAATGTCATTAATTTTTAAACTATCTCAATTAGTGATGTTCACCCTTTTATATAATTATAGTATATAACTTGACTATTTTTTTATATCTCATGTATTCTTATAATATCCTAAATAATCATTAGGATATAAACTATGATTCACTTTCTGTTTTTCTTGATGAATGATTGTTTATATTCATAAAATGTACTTTTCATCTAATTCCATTTTATTTTGAAATTGTGGATTTATTTCTTATAATAACTCACATGTGATCTATTTTTCATAATAAATGGAATTTTCTATGATATGGCACCTCTATTCACAAAGCATATCACACAAAAAATGGGAAATTCTTAAAATTATATGAGTATCAAATTTTAATATCATTTTACTAACATGATGAAATTGATGTATATAATGAAATTTTAATTTAAGAATTAACCCATGATACATTTTAATGGACAATGTTTTCATTTCAGACTCTACACAAATGATCCTTTCTTTTAACATCATAGATTCAATGTGAATAATTAAATGTGAGATAAAGAATATACCTACCCTATATTTCATGATTAATTTATTATAGGTGAATATAATCTTCATAACATGTGCCTGAATATTATCATATCTTATAACAACACATATTTCATACTTCACAATTAAATTCCTTACAAATATTTAGTAAATCATTTAAAAAATATGAATTTACATCTATATTCTTATTAGAATAGTTAATTTTCTCAGATGAACTATTTACAAATGAATAAGGCCCTTCATTAATTTATAAATGTTTCATTTAAAAAACCAAAACTAGAAAATGTGTTCAAAATACCTTTGGTCTTTAACTCAAAAAATAGTAAACTCATACGGTGTATATCATGTACAACAACTTTGTTTTACAAGAACAATATTATATTGACAAAGGGTATAACTATGTATTATATTATATATTCTTAATTTATATCATATAATTTAATAATAAATGAACAATTAGTTGATGATTAAGAAAATAAAAATAATTTAAAAAATTTGGAAATAATTCTTCTTTGTAAAACCATATGATTTTAAAAATAATACTATGTTTGACTGTATTTGTGACATGGAAAATGAAACCTAAATGTACCATGAAATATTTTAATTTAAATATGAAAACTATAAACAAGATGTTAAATTAGTGCATATAAATATGATTAATTTCATTATGAATTATATTATATGGTTCTAATCAATGTAAATTTATTTATTAATTCATATTAAATAATAACTCATTTTTTGTAAAGTCATTTTATTTTTTAATAACATGTTATTTTCAAAATTGGTTTTCAGTTATTTTTGTAAAAATTTAACATATTTAATTTATAATTTATTAGTAAATTTTATAATATAATAAGGGTTTAATATTTTTAATATTCAAATAAAAATAATCTTATAATGGAAATTTTAGATATTTTCTGAAAATTTTGTGTTTTTTATTTGTTTTTAAAAAATTGTTTTTTATTGAACACTATATATCATTAATAAGTTTTGAAAAATAAAATGTTTAAATGTTATTATAATTAATATTTAATAAATTTAATTTTTTTAAACATAATATTGTTATAGTATTTGTAATTAATTTTATTCATTTATTTTCTTTAATCATCTTATTATATTTAGAAATATATTTTTCATAAAAAACCACATTTTCCTTTTTTTTATTTTCATTCCTCAATTAATTTTTTTATTTTAAAAAATTGATATAATAAAATGAATTATAATTTTGATTTAGGATTTATCAATTTGGTAAATATGACACTCTTATTTTATGTCACTCTGAGTAGTAAATTTAAAAAACATTTTTCACCACAGTAACCGTAAATCTTGTAGTGAAAGGTATTTTTTTGAAAGGTGAAGATAAAGAATAAAAAACATTACCTTATCATATATTATGACAATATATCATGAAGTTCTATCCTAGTAATTAAATATAGAATCTTTGATCTATATTCAATTAATTATGACATTTATAGTATTTAATCTCAAGAAAATTATAAAAATTGAATTCTCTTTGTTTTGGTGTCTCTAAATATATTAAATAGGAATAAATCGAGTTTCTGTTTGGCTAAAAATGGTAATTTCAAAGATATATGAATTTTTTTATGTTATTTAATTTATAATTTTTTTAATGAAGTATACATTTAACAATAATATGAAATGTCGACTTAGTATTTATTCAATAAATATAAAAATAAAATAAATGATTCTACTAAAAATAAATGTAATACAATATGAAATAATTAAGGTATTACCCAATTTTTTAAGACAAATATTACATCAATAGTATTTTTTATATTATAATAATAAAATTCATTTTTTATTTGTTTTCGAAGTCAACATATAATAATTTTTATAAAAATTATGATGAAATATAACTTTTTTAAAAAATAAAATACTAATAAATGATTGGAATTCATAAAATTATTCCCTATAAAAAAAATATTTGTATAGCAGTGAAAGTATAATACTTGGTATAATTATCGTACTATTATCCCTTTATATTATCTATATGAACCCATAGAGTAAAATACCTTGTTAATGCCACAATTGTAAAAAAAAGATAATAGACTTTAAAATATAAAAATATTAAAAAGATTTTATAGTTTTTTTAAAAATACTAATGTATTTATATAAATGATCAAAATTTCATCTATATATATCATTTAGGATTCATTTTTCATAGAAATATATTTAAATTAATTTAATACGTAATGAAATTCTAAAAGTGTACATCCAATTGCTTATAAAACAACACCTTTTTTCTGTATTCATCACACTTAATAATACTTTTAGATTAGAAAAAACCAACCAAAATCCCACCTCATTATATGGGTATTTTTTATGAATAATTCTATCCTTATAAGTATTAAGTAGTAAGTTAATGGAAATTTTTTAAATCAGTGGTACTTCTTTAAACAAAATCGTTCAGTTTATTTTTTTATTCCAACTCATTAAATTATTATTCAATGATGATGATATAAAAAAATAATTATCTAAAATATAATTATATGTTATCATCAAAATAATATACTCTAAATCCATCTCATCATCTATAAAATGGGATAAAAAAACCGTCATTTATGTGTATGAAAGACAATATCCTTAAGATCCAGTGTAATTCATTTTTTATCCCCAACTCTAATCTCAGTTTATAATGATGAATTTAAATTAAATATATTATATCAATGAAATACTAAATATGTTTTAGACTTAATTACTCATATACTTATCTACACTTCCATTCATTAAAAATGTTCACATCATTCATACGTTTTTATGGACTACCACCTCAACGAGGAGATGTGTTTTTTTTGTCACCAAAGCACATGGATAATATATATAAGTTTATCAAAAAATATATTATCATAATTATGATATAAATATAATTATGGACTAAAAATAAAATAATTTAATTCTCTATCAGGACATTTGAAAAATTAAAACATTACTCATACAAACATATTGATTATCAACTCCATTATAGTAACATATTCTATTTTACAGAAACATATTTCATTGATGGTATTTAAAATATATGTGATGTATAGAAATGATTATTATTTCATGATTATTATTCGTTAAATTAGATAATAATGATAACTTTGACAATATTTAACCTACAGAATTCATTTTTTACAAATGATATGAATACATTCAAAGCATCCAATGATAAATATAATGATTATATAAGTGTATATGAGATGGAAATTAGTGAAATAATGAAATAAAAAACCTAGAAATTTTTTTCAGGAAATTAAATTTTGAATCAATATTTATATGAATAATGATAAGTATCACAAATGAAATGTCAGGCTCAAGGTAAGGGATTATATAAATAACTATTAATCATTAAATTTTCCCTTCTAACTCTTTTTAGTCAACTCCTTGGGTCTTAAAAAATTTATATAAAATTTTTATTTATCCATCAAGTTATTCTAATATCAATTTTTATCATATTTTAGTTTCAATAATTGTTTTTAATAAAGTGTGATTTTTATGCTTCACTTAAGGTGTATTCTACCTTAAAAACGTAAATTTAAATGTTTTTAGATTTATTTTCATTATACTTTTATTCCATGTTCATATTCTTAAAAATAATTAATGTTTGTATGTATATTGAAATAAATTAATTATAAATTAATTTTTTTCCTTTATTTTAATCGTTTTCTAATGAAATATTTTTATATATTTTATACAGATGATTTTAATATTCATGAAAACTTCCTAAAAAGAATTTCCTATCTTCTCGTATTTGCTGTTACTATCGTTTTATGCCATTATAACTGATATTTTTTGTTTAGATTAAATTATAGTGTTTATTTTTTATTAAAAAGAATATCCACCTTTCATTTTATAGGGTAACACATTACATATGTTCATGTCTAAAATTACTTATTTATGAACTTCAATAATATTTTTATGTGAGGAATTATTATAAAACATATTTATTTCCTTTAGTAACTCGTATATTTAGTCAATATGATTTATGTACTTTTTTACCAAAAAATATAACCATGAAAATGTTATGATTAATATACCTAGATATTCCCCAATGAATTGGGTAACGTTTTTATATATTGAGAAATTATGTTTTGGATTACAGAGTAAACCTTCTCCATGATTGGAATCTATCCATCACATGATGTTTTCTTGGAAGTTATACATGAATTATTAATATGTCATAATTATTATTTTTTTAACATTTCCTATGCTACCATTTGAATATGATACATTTATAATTTTTTATACTACCATGTGATTAATAATGACATATCTTGTCTATGATATAGTTTTATACAATTCAATCACATGTTATACTTCTTTATCATATTTATTACCTTATATATTTTTTATACAAATCCCGTCTATTATATGTTTATCTTATGGTATTATGAATGAGTATGTCTGACGATGAGTTCATGATTAAAAATGTGATGCTATTTTTTTGAAAATAAGGCCATCAAAATCATAAATTTTTTCTTTGTTAGAATCATGGAAACCAGATTGATGTGTAAACATATTAATGTGATATTTATTTATATGAGGTTGGTGGACTGATTTTATAATCCTAAACATTGTAAATGACTTTAAATTTATTAAATAAAATATTAAATTAAACTCAAGAATATGTATTAATATGTAATACGTACTTATAATTTTTATCATATGAAAGGATTATATAACTTTAGAGAGTTCAATGATTCATGTGATGTAAAAATAAAAATATGGGATAACATCTTGGTTTTATAATTATGTGAATGATCCTAAGTAAAATGGTATAAAATTACTTTTTTGGTTTTAAGGGATGGTATTATAAAGTGATTAATGATATTTTGGGGGATATTTCATTGTGTTATGGAACATGAAACCCTTATGTTTAACATTAAGTATTATCAGAGAATAATGTTATGAAATTTTTTGTTATATAAAATGAAAGATATGAGATTACAAGTGAAGTTAAATAATTTTTTAATTTTAATGTCAATAAGTCTATATTTTAGGATATACATCATTTATTAGTAATTTTATTTGAATTATATTGATATATTTTTTAGTAAATTTTAAACAAGTCATATTTGGAAAGGGTGTGGGGAATAAACCCAAAAATAAAGGGAGAAAAAATGATTATTCATAAACTTATAATACATGATGTACTTATTAGTATGAATTTTTTTTACTTAAATCCATTGGTAGTTAATTATTAAGTCGAATTTGGGAAAATATTAATTATCATAAATTTCTATATGGGATTGAAAAGTCATTTAGTAATTATGTGATTGACATTATTTCGTAAGAACATGTCTAAATTTTTATGTAACATTCTATGATTTTATTTTTTGAATAATGGTTGGATTATCTATTTGAAGAATATATGATTTAAATCATGATTTATAGATATTTCGATTAATTTTGAAAAATATTAGTATATCATCAATATTATATGATCATGGAATAAATATTTTTGATATATTAATTTTAAATTTGATAATGTTTAATGGGGTAAATGTTTAATTAATATCAAAATAATTTGACATCAAATCATTGTGATTTTTATTTTTAATCATAGTCTGGGATATTCTCATGGATTTTAAGAATAATATATGTTGAAAATTGGAAGTTTTATAGAGGCATTTGAGAGTAATATTGTATTACATCAAATAGAAGTTTATTAATTTTAGGAATTATCTTACTTGGTTTCAGTATTTTTGTTTTAGATTATTTTTAAATACTTGATTAATATCAAGTTATCCTTTTTTAAATATGTTATTCATAAAACGATTATTCTAGATATTGAGACATAAAAAATTCACCTTTATTATAAATTATTTGATTTAATATGTTATATTAAGCTATATATTTTTTAAAGTATGAAAATGTAATTATTAAGTAATTATATTTCCATATTTTCATAATCTATATGTTAAAGGGATTCCACAAATCTAGAAAATGCATCCTCAATCAAATAAAAGTGTTATAAAATAGCATTTATTTTAGATGAATGATATTTTTGAAGGTTATTGGGTTTATGGGGTTTTTCCATTAACATTATAACTCTCATTAAAATTAGTGGGATAAATTTTCTCTGTCATTGTTCATCATTATTTTGGAAAATAAATTTTCATCAACGTCTATATTTTCACTTCATACTAATGTTATCTTAATTGGAAATTTTAACATCCAACCCACACCCATTGGATTTGGAATAGGAAATGGTGATCCTAAGACATTAGGTGACATACCCATGATAATAATGGCATGAAATAAATTTCAATGGTTTGAAGACAAATTGGGTATGATTATCCATTTGAAATAAAAAATACAAACATGATAAAAAATAACCAATAAACCACAACATGATGGCTAAGTAAAAAATTAACTGAAAATAAAACTAAATAACCCATATTTGAGTACTTGTGGAAAATTAAATTCATAATAAATAGAACAAAAAATGATAAAAAATACTCAAAACACCAAAGTGAAATCTACCTACATCAATGAAACCACTCCAATATCCAAACACCACATAAAAGATGATATTTATCATCAAGAACCACCAATGAATAGAGATATCTTGCATTTATATATTTACTCATAGATGATATCTGCGGACACATAATAGTTCCCGTGAAGGGTCTAAGTCCAAACACAATAGGATTTCCCCAAAAAAACACTGAGTTATTCCAATATGAGAAAACTTATTCAAACATTATATTAAACCTTTTCAAGAAGATAAACCATTTCATATCATAGTAATAAATTTACTTTCCATGGAAAGCCTAAAAAAGAAATTAAAAATTTTCTAATTTGATTTGGAAAAGTCTTTTTCATGTCCACACACAAAAGAACAAAAACAAATACACAATCTAGGAAGGTGTCCATAAATGGTGGAATTTAATTTCATAATCTATCCCATTGATGGTGGTACATCATGACTATTATCTATCCCATTCAACTCACGGCGGATAGTCTATTTTTCCACCACGTCATGTCTTTTATTATATACAAATTTCCATGCCAATAATTTCATATAAAACAATTTACTTATATTAGAAAATTTTTAAAAAAATTAAATGATTAAAAACAATACCCTAATTTTAAAGAATTATTTTAAAATTAAAAAAAATTGTTTTTAAAATCCAATATACATCGAAAAACATTCCTTGTAAAAACCAAAATGAGATTTCCATCAATAATCACTCAAGAATATCAAAACAATTAAAACAACTATAATAATTAAAAAGTATACTTAATATTATAAATAAAGTGGAGTTTAGATGGTATCCACCTACCTCTCCAATATTGGGGAAACTGATGCACATTAAAAAAACATCAATACATGATCAAGACACACCTTTTATTCACTACATCCAATAATATTTCATCAAAAACTATTCATCTGAAATTTTTCTATCCAAAATGTGTAGGATCGAAATATAATATGAGATGCTCAATATACAAGAGGGGGGTGAATTGTATACTTTAAAAATTCCTTTGGAACCTTTAAAGTTAGTTATGAATAACTAGAGTTTCCTTAAGAAAAGGATAGAGCTAAGTTTAACAAAGTTAAACTAAGTAAATTCACAACACCTCTAACACCGAACTAAAACTAGGAAAGAGATTTCAAAAGTAGGTTACGGAAATATAGTTCCGGAAATTGAAACTTAACAAAAGTTACAATATGAGATTCTACCTTAAAGCGTATATAATCTAAAAGAATCAGAGTAAGTAAGGAAGTATAAGAAAGTTATACTTTTCTTAGGATACAAATTGCAGCGGAATAAAGACAAGTAGTAAAACTACTAGTAACAAGATAATAGTCTTTTAACCCAAAGTGAAGGGTATCCAATAACCTTGGATAAAGGTCCCTTGATTTATACTTTCAAGCAAGTCTTTCTCCCCTTCACCAGGGTAAGCCCTCGATACGAAGATCGGTGTCTCTGTCTTGCTATCCCCGCAAGCCCTCAACTTCAAGGTAGTTGGCAACCTCTGTCTTTCTCAGTAAGAAAGCCCTCGATCTTTAAGGCAGTCGGCACCTCTGTCTTCCTATCCCCGGAAGCCCTCGAATGTAATCACCAACATTCGGAGTCGCACGAAGCTTTGAGAGTTAATAAGAGACTCTCTCTCTAGAAATCACTTCAACAGCATGTAGGCACAAAACTCAGTCGTTTTTCCAACAACACCGAGCTCTTTCAAATGAGCTCCTATTTATAGGTAAGGTCGGCTCCTCTCCAACGGTCATATTTTCCTTAAAGTTCGGAGGGACCTGTACACGTGTCATTTAGACAATGGTTAGTTTATAACAAAATGGACGACATCGTTTTATAACAAAGTAAGTGTAATAGAATGCACGGCATTGTTTTAAACTCTAACATAAAGGTTCGGAATAGAAATTTCGGAGTGAAGGTTCGGAGTGAATAAATTCAGTGTATAAAACAATGATAATCAGATTCTGTTTAATAGGAGAATTCGGAATGAGAATTCGGAGTAGGAATTCGGAATAAGAATTCGTCATCAGAAATCGTAATGAGAATTCATCATCAGAATTCGTAATGAGAATTTATCATCAGAATTCGTAATGAGAATTCGTCATCAGAATTCGTAATAAGAATTCTTTATCAGAATTCGTAATGAGAATTTGGAATGAGATTTCTTCATTAGAATTCGTAATGAGAATTCTTCATTGGAATTCGTAATGAGAATTATTCATTGGAATTCGTAATGAGAATTCTTCACTGGAATTCGTAATGAGAATTCTTCTTCAGAATTCGTAATGAGAATTCGGAATGGGATTTCTTCATTAGAATTCGTAATGAGAATTCTTCTTCAGAATTCGTATTCTGAATCTGGAATAGAACTAAGTCAGAATTCATATCCGGAATTCGGAATGAAACTTCCTTATAGTTCTTGTCCAGAACCGAATCCTAAAAACAGAATGCTTTTATATCAAAGTTTAAATGACTCCGAGAAAACGAATCCGAATCTCACACTTAAGAAAAATATGAAAAATATGATAAGGATAATTTTCCTTATAAAAGCGATTTTCCTTAAGAAAGCAATTTTCCTTATAAAAGCAATTTTCCTTAAGAAAGCATTTTTCCTTATAAAAGCGATTTTCCTTAAGAAAGAATTTTTCCTTATAAAAGCGATTTTCCTTAAAGATAAGGTGTTTGTGATTTTCAAAACAAGAAGGAATGGAAAAGTCATAAGGAAAACCTTATTGACTCAACAATCTCCCACTTTTTGGAAAGCACAAACATCCTTACGAAAAAGCTATTCTAAGAAGAAAGAAACACATTAAAGCTTATCTCCCTTGGTTTAAGAATATAGATGAATACGACTAACTCCCCCTTAGGCTTTGAAACTCTAAGGATCGTATTCATATTTCCGGAGTGATGTTTCTTTATGAAAAACTCCCCCTTAAACAAACTCTTATTAGAGTTCTTTTTCCTTGGGTATTTTCCTTTCTCCCCCTTTGATAAGCACTTATTAGATTTTCTCTTTTTCTTAAGGATATTTTCCTTCTCCCCCTTTGTGATTTTCAAAAAGAATTGGAGGGAATGGAAAAACTTAACAAAGTACCTGAAAAATTAGTAAAAACGAAACAACAACCACAATTCTCATTATATTTGAAATGTCAGCAACAAAAACAGATTACAACAAAAAGATCGGATTGGTCATTTCGGATCTTTCTCCTTCGACATGAGCCCCTTAAGAATTGTATTGATTTTCTTGAGGTCCTTATGATCTTCTTCATCTTGCTTTTCTAAGGCAACTATTCTTGCTGACTGAGCTTCAATGACTTCTTCCTGAGCCTTCAACTTTTCTTCCTGGGCTTTCATCTTCTCTTCCCGAGTCTTCATTCTTTCTAGAAAACCGATCCGATGATCCCTTTCAAATTTCCAACTCTGATTAACGGAGTTGAGCTTTCCATTCAGATCTCTCACTTCCTGAATCTGAATGTTCTTTTCCTCTGTCAATTTCTCATCGAATGATGCAGTCATCTCATGAAACTTCTTGTCCTTGGTTTGAAATGCATCCTTAACATTTTCCTGAAACTCATCTAAAAGCCTCATCTCCTCCACAGTTTTCTTAGAACAGCTTGTCATCCTCTTGCAAGATATTTTATGGGCTTCGTAACCAATGAAGAAATTTTTGAACTGGGCTTCAATCTCTACACACTTATCCATAACCATCGATATGGAGTCGGTTTTCTGATTCAGCGCATGTTGGAGCATCTGGCATCTGGAGTCTATACTGGAGAAGGTTGGAATGGTTCCCACCAACTTCTTCAAGGACTGAACAACAAAATCGTGCCCCAACGATGATGACTCCGAGTCTGACATCTTGCTAGGAGAATTTTCTTCCTCAATAAGCTCCAACTTCCTCTTATAAGAACTACCAGCTTCCTTCCTCATACTCTTTTCTGAACTCGGGGTATCAGCAAGAATTTGTTTGCCCTTATCTTTTTCCGGAATAGAAACCTGTTCCGGAGATTTCTTCTCACTGTCAGACACTTGAACAACCAAATCTTCCTCATCAGCAACTTCTATATTTTCCTTCTGAGCAGCATCAAGTGAAAGATGTTCTTCTTCTCTTAGACAAGAAACTTCTTCTTCACCTTTCTCTTCTTCCATAGTCGGAGTAACAAGCTTTGAAGATTGAGCTTCAGAAGTTCGGAGCGACAGGTGTTCCGAAGGAGTTCCTTTATATTCATCTACTTGTTTGAGCACATCTCCTATCTCACCACTTCCTTCAGCATCTTCTTCAACTTCTTCCACTTGCTCTACTTCCTCAGTAGCAACAGCCTCTTCCAGAGTAACAAGATTTCTTCCTGGAGTCTCAGGTAGAGATTCCAGAGAGAAAGATCTCGGTACGGGAGTGGTTGCTGAAACCATTTCGTTGAATTTTAACAAGGCCTGAGCTACCTCAGCCTCGGAAATTTTCTTCTTCAGTTTCTTCTCCTTTGCTTGTTTCTCGAGCTCATCAGCAGCCTTCTCTTTTAGAGCTTTAGCCTCTGCAGGATCCAATCCGAACTGCGGATCTCCTTCCTTTCTCTTCTCCTTGTCAGCTCTCCACTTTGCTGCAACCTCATCAGTATAGGTTTTCTTCTTCTTAGACTTAGGAGGTGCGGAGTGGACTTCCTTAGACTTGGGTTCCTTAGCTTCGACTACCACTTCTTTCAGCTTCCTCTTCCTTACTGGCTTGGATGATTCCGGATCAGCCACTTTCGGAGTCACTTCTACTTGTGGAGGTAGATCAATAAACTTCCCTGACTCCTTGTCAAAAGCTATATTCATTCTCTTAAGAGTGGCATCACTGAGCAACATGATCTTACAAACTTTCGGCTTAGAACTACAAGCAACCTTGAAAGATTCAAGGCACCGAACTATAAGCTTTGACAATATTGCTGGGTACATCACAATCTGAGCTCTCAGATTCCCCTTCTTCAGATTTTCAATATTAAGAAGGATATGCTTCATCAGGTTGAACTTCCTTAGATTTATCAGAAAATCTAAGATATATATCTCACTTTTCTTCAGGCTATCCTTATCTCCTTTTCTCGGTACAATAAGGCCTTGCACCCATAACTCCAGAATCCGGAAGTTTGTAGAAAGACTTGCTATTTTCGGAGCCTTGTCATCATCCAATCCGAGAATTTCTAATGCCTTTTCCTTGTTGAAACTACCCAAAGAGTCTGGCAATACGTGGGAAATAAACTCAGCTTCCCCTTCATAACTTAGCCCTACCAAGCTTGCATCCTTGGTGTAAGAAAGCTTATATGTCTTGCCATACGATTTGAAAGAAAATTTTTCTCTATTATCTTCTTCGAAGAAAGCAACCGACTCATAAAACTCGACAAGCAACTCAGAGTAGACTTCATCTTGGTTGCCGGTTTTTGATACCGCAACACCTTCCCAGCCATTCAGCTTGATATTCTTTGAAATAATAGAATCGTAGTTGCTGAAGAAATTCGGATGAACTAACCTCTCTCTGTAGACTAACCACTGAGAAATGGGCTTGGTTGAAGACATTTCTTGAGAAGCTAACTCTGCAGACATTCGGATTAGAAGTCCTCTGATATATTCATAACAGAGAAGTCTGAAGTTTGGAACTGAGAAAACTGTGGTTCGGAACGGCCTTAAATCGGAGAGTCAGAGCTTCAGCACACAAAAGCTTGAAATCGATGTGGGACGAGAAAATAGGGTCCCCTTTATATAGGCAATGGGATGACGGTTCAACTTCCTCGGTTGATCTAACGGTTTAGAACGATCTGAGATCAGATCTAACGGTTGAAAGCTTGAATCCGATCTTTTTGAGGTTTTATTAAAGTAAAGAATTAAGAAATCCAAAAACCAAAAACAAACTATAAGAAATTGCCAGCATGTAAAATATGATTACGAAAACTTCAGTAAGGAAATCATACCTTTCGGATTAGCTTAGGAATGTTATTCGTAATGGGTAAAATAAAGACGACTACGAAAAACTCAATACGAAAAAGTAAATACGAAAACTCAATACGAAAAAGTAAATACGAAAAGTCAATACGAAAAGTCAATACGAAAAGTCAATACGAAAAGACAAAAATTGGTACAAAAATCTGGTTATGAAAGTCCCAGTACGAAAGTTTTCCATTATGAAAATACCAGTACGAAAGTTTTCCATTTCGGAAATTTTCAATACGAATACTTCAATTCCAGAAGTATTCTGTGCGAAAATATCCTTTCTGGAAAATTGTAGTTCCGGAAGTTCCATTCCGAAAATTTTCGTTCCGAAAAGTTTGAAAACAAATTTTGAAAAACTTTATTAAACAAACAATCAAATGTACTCCCCCTATGAAAAGGAGTTTATTACTGTAAGGAGATTTTTTTTTCAACAGAAAGTTAATTGAGGAATATTACCTTATGGTTATCATTCCTAACTTCTGTTTAATATATTCAAATCTATCAGAAGGCAAGGATTTTGTGAAAATATCAGCAAGTTGATCTTGCGTTCCGATAAACTGAAGAATAATATCTCCTTTGAGTGTGTGATCCCTAAGAAAGTGATGCCTAATATCTATGTGTTTTGCACGAGAGTGATGTGCAGGGTTTTTACTTAGGGCAATGGCACTTTTGTTATCACACAAAATTTGAGTTTTAGTAAAACTCAAGCCATAGTCTATGAGTATGTGTTGCATCCACAACACTTGTGCACAACAACTTCCAGCTGCTACATATTCAGCTTCAGCAGTGGAGAGTGCAACAGAATGTTGCTTCTTGCATGACCAAGAAACTAATGAATCTCCTAAGAAATGACAAGTTCCGGATGTACTTTTCCTATCCATTATACATCCACCAAAGTCAGCATTAGAAAAGCATTTTAGAACAAAATCATTTCCAGAAGTATAAAATAATCCTAGATCCATGGTTCCCATAAGGTAGCGAAAAATTCTTTTTACTGCCTTTAAGTGAGATTCCTTAGGATTGGATTGATATCTTGCACATAAGCATACATAAAACATTAAGTCTGGTCGATTAGCTGTTAAGTAAAGTAAACTTCCAATCATACCTCTAAAAGATGTTTGATCTACTGGTTTCCCAACTTCATCAAGATCTAAAGAGTTTGAGGTACCAATAGGAGTACTTATACTCTTAGTGTTGTCATAACCATAATTTTTAAGAAGATATTTAATATACTTATGTTGAGATATGTAGGTTCCTTCTGGTTTTTGAGAAATTTGAAAACCAAGAAAAAATGTTAACTCACCCATCATACTCATTTCAAACTCAGATTTCATTAGACTAGAAAAAGAGTCAGTCAAAGATTGCTGAGTTGAACCAAATATAATTTCATCAACATAAATTTGAACAATCAAAACATTTTTCTTATCTTTCTTTATAAAAAGGGTTGGATCTGCATTTCCCTTAACATAGTTATTTTGAAGCAAAAATCCAGTAAGTCTATCATACCATGCTCGTGGGGCTTGTTTAAGGCCATACAAAGCTTTGGTAAGTCTAAAAACATGATCTGGATATTTTGTATCTTCAAAGCCAGGAGGTTGTTCAACAAAAACTTCCTCTTGAACATAACCATTAAGAAAATCACATTTCACATCCATTTGGAAAAGTTTGAAATTAAAGAATGCTGCAAAGGCAGGTAGAATACGGATAGATTCAAGTCTAGCTACTGGAGCATAGGTTTCTTCATAGTCTATTCCTTCTTGCTGATTATAGACTTTAGCAACAAGTCTAGCTTTATTTCTAACAATGACTCCATTTTCATCACATTTGTTTCTGAAGACCCATTTTACTCCAATAACAGAAGTTTCCTTAGGTCTTTCAACCAAGGTCCAGACTTTATTCCTTTCGAATTCATTTAGTTCATCTTGCATTGCTTTGATCCAATCATCATCACCTAAAGCTTCATCAGTGCTTTTAGGCTCTAATTGGGAAAGAAATGCTAGATGTTCTACTTCATTTCTTAAGGAACTTCTAGTCCTTACAGGTTGATTTACATCACCAATGATACTATCACTGGGATGATTCTTAAGAAACACCTGATTTGGGTTTCGTAAAACCTGTTCATCAACATAGGGTAGAAAGTCTTATGGGGTCAATGTTTCAGAAGTATCTTCTTGAAAAATTTCCTTATCAGAAGGTTCTTCTATCAAAGGATGACAATCAGTTTTTGAAAACACATCCGACGATGTAGGTTGGGAGGTTTTAAAAACAAAAGGGTCTGATTCATCAAATTTTACATGTACTGTTTCCTCAACAGTACAAATATTTTTATTAAAAACTCTATAAGCCTTAGAGGTTGTGGAATAACCTAAGAAAATCCCTTCATCAGACTTTGGTGCGAATTTATGTAAGTTATCTTTAGTATTCAAAATGAATACTTTGCAACCAAAAACCTTGAAGTAGGAAAGTCTTGGTTTTCTACCATTCCATAACTCATAAGGAGTTTTATTAAGAAAAGGTCTAATCAAAACTCGATTTATAGTATAACAAGCAGTACTTACAGCTTCAGCCCAGAAATGTCTAGCAATAGAATATTCACTCAACATGGTTCTAGTTATCTCTTGAAGAATTCTATTTCTTCTTTCAACTACACCATTCTGTTGAGGAGTTCTAGGTGCTGAAAAATTGTGAGTAATACCTTTCTTACTACAAAAAGTTTCAAAATCAGAATTTTGAAATTCTCCTCCATGATCACTATGAATAGTTTTCAATGGAAGGTTTTTCTCATTTTTAACTTGAGCTCTAAAACTTTTGAAATAAGAAAAAACATCAGATTTCCTTGCTAGAAAATAGACCCAAGTAAATCTAGTGTAATCATCAACTAGAACAAACACATAGTATTTGCCTCCAATGCTTCCAGTTTGTGTTGGACCGAAAAGATCCATGTGCACTAACTGTAATGCATCGGTTGTTGAGACTTCACCGATTGACTTAAAACTAGATTTATGTTGCTTGCCATATTGACAAGGATCACAAACTTTAGAAGAATCAAATCTAAGCTCCGGTAGATCCTTAACTAGTTTCTTCTTAGAGAGTTTACATAGGTTTCTAAGATTACAATGTCCTAGTCTTCTATGCCATAACCAAGAATGATCTTCCATTGCACTTAGGCAAGGTAAATCTTGCCTTCTTAGGTCTTCTAAGTTTAAGGTGTAAACATTCTCTTGCCTATTGGCTGAGAGAATAAATTCTTCCTTGGAATTGTGAACTAAGCATTTATCATTCCTAAAATTCACAAGGTAACCTTCATCACATAATTGACTTATGCTAATGAGGTTGTGCTTAAGACCTTTAACAAAAAGAACATTTGAAATCAAAGTTTTACCCAAAAGAACTATAATACCAATACCAACAATCTCTCCCTTAGCATTGTCTCCGAAAGTTACCTTTCCTCCTTTCGTTTTGATAATCTTTTCAAAAAAGCTTTTGTTACCAGTCATATGCCGGGAACATCCACTATCCATGTACCAAATATTGTTGCTGGAACTTTCTTTATTTTCCTGAAATTAAGAACAATGTTAGACTTTCGGAATCCAAACTTGTTTGGATCCAAGATTTCCAGACAATAAAATTTTAGGTATCCACATTTTCTTAGAAAAGTAAGCTTTATGAAAACCTAAGGATTGGGTTTTGTTTAAGGAACAATTTCTTGCCCAGTGACCACCACATTGACATTTAGTGCAAAATGGGGCACTTTGAGGAACAAAATAATTGTTACTAAAAACTGGTTTTGCATGGGTATAACCAAATCCGGATTTATTTCTTAAAGGTCGTATTTGAGAATACATTTTATCAAAATTTTCTTTACCATGGGTAAAGTTTGATAAACACTTCTTTAAGGAAAAAATTTCGGACTTGAGTTTTTCAACCAAGTTTTTATCCTCAAAATCATTAGTTTTGGAACTAGAGTTAGGCTCGAAAACATTTTTATTAGAAATTGATTTTTCTAATTCTTTAGAAAGTTTATTCTTCTCAGAACTTACTTCCTCAAGATTTTTTGAAATACTTTCAAAATCAGCATTTTTCTTATCAAGATCTTTAGAAAGATCTGATATCTCTTTAGTAAGAATAAAATTCCTAGAATTTGCCTTATCGAGTTTCTTGTTGAGTTTGGAATTCTCAATCTCAAGAAGTTCAGCAAACCTAGAGACTTCTTCATAAGTAGGTAAAGTATTTTCCTCATCAGAAGATGATTCTTCATCAGAAGAGTTATAATACTTACTATCATTAGGATTTAAGGAAACATTGGTCAAAGATTCAGCATTTCGTACCTTAGCCATAAGACAATGATTATCAATGGGTAATCTGGCTATAAGACCAAGATTCTTCTGTCCTGATGATTCATAATCAGAAGATTCATCTGAAGAGTCACCACCACTGGCACTCCAGGTGTCATTAGCTTTCAGAACTTTCTTAGCTTTGGCTTTGTATTACTTCTTCCTATTCCTGTCTGAATGCCTTTCCTTCCTTTCTTTCTTTCTGAGCATAGGACAATCTGGTCTAATATGTCCAGCTCTCTTACATTCATAACATGTAACTTCTCCATCTTTCTTATCTTTTCTATCCTTCTTCTTATACTTGGATTGAAAGTTTCTTTGCCCAGCTATCTTGTTCATCCTTCGAGCAAGATTGGCTAATCCATTTTCTGAAACTTCACTTTCACTAGATTCGGATTGGAAAATGACTTTCTTCGATTTGGATCTGGTTACTCTCTCAGGAGTCTTAGCTTTCATCTGATTCGAAGTTGTATTAAAAGCAACAGTACCATTTCCATTCTTCTTCTTGATGTTTTCAGCATCTCTCTTCATTCTGGTCTCATGTTGTAGAAGAGTTCCAAATAATTCATCAAGAGTAATTTGAGTTACCTTCCTGTTCTCATCTATAGCTATTCTCTTGGATTCCCATTCATTGGGCATAATGTCAATTATCTTGTCCACAAGAGCTTCATCATCTAAACCTTTTTCTCCCATAGATTGTAGACTGTTGACAATTGTCATAAATCTTTGTTGAACTTTACAGATAGGTTCTCCATAAGGAAAATTGAAGCCATGATATTCAGCTCTAAGCATAGCTCTTCTAGTCTCAATCACTTTAGAAGTCCCAAAGTGTGTAACCTCTAACTTCTTCCATATACAGATAGCTGCTTCACAAGAAGAAATTTGGCTATATATATTTCTGGTCATTGAACATAATAGAGTATTGCGTACCTTATAGTTGAGTTGATATTCTTGCTTTTCCTGGTTAGTAAAGGTTCTGACTTCCTTGTCAGGAATTTTATAATCACCAGTAAGCTTGACAAAGTTATCTACTCCAGTATTGATAAAAAATGTCTTCATACGATCTCTGCAGTATTCATAGTCATTACCATCAAAGATAGGTGGCCTTGTAGGATTTAGATTGTCAATAGAGCCAACATTAATTCCTGCCATACTAAAAATAACTTTGCACACAAACTTGTTAGTAGCTTAGAATCGTAATAACAAAGTTCGGAATGGGAAAAGTTCGGAATGGATAATCCGGAATGAAAAAGTTCAGAATAGAAAAGTGAGCAAGAAAAACTTGTATGTGAGTACAAGTATTTCAGTAACCTTGGCTCTGATACCAAATGTAAGAATGGTATAGAGTAAGAGGTTTTCAACCTCTGATACCAATTGTAGGATCGAAATATAATATTAGATGCTCAATATACAAGAGGGGGGGTGAATTGTATACTTTAAAAATTCCTTTGGAACCTTTAAAGTTAGTTATGAATAACTAGAGTTTCCTTAAGAAAAGGAAAGAGCTAAGTTTAACAAAGTTAAACTAAGTAAATTCACAACACCTCTAACACCGAACTAAAACTAGGAAAGAGATTCCAAAAGTAGGTTCCAGAAATATAGTTCCGGAAATTGAAACTTAACAAAAGTTACAATATGAGATTCTACCTTAAAGCGTATAGAATCTAAAAGAATCAGAGTAAGTAAGGAAGTATAAGAAAGTTATACTTTCCTTAAGATACAAATTGCAGCGGAATAAAGACAAGTAGTAAAACTACTAGTAACAAGATAATAGTCTTTTAACCCAAAGTGAAGGGTATCCAACAACCTTGGATAAAGGTCCCTTGATTTATACTTTCAAGCAAGTCTGTCTTACCCACACCAGGGTAAGCCCTCGATACGAAGATCGGTGTCTCTGTCTTGCTATCCCCGCAAGCCCTCAACTTCAAGGTAGTTGGCAACCTCTGTCTTTCTCAGCAAGAAAGCCCTCGATCTTTAAGGCAGTCGGCACCTCTGTCTTCCTATCCCCGAAAGCCCTCGAATGTAATCACCAACATTCGGAGTCGAACGAAGCTTTGAGATTTAATAAGAGACTCTCTCTCTAGAAATCACTTCAACAGCATGTAGGCACAAAACTCAGTCATTTTTTCAACAGCACCCTCTTTCAAATGAGCTCCTATTTATAGGTAAGGTCGGCTCCTCTCAAACGGTCATATTTTCCTTAAAGTTCGGAGGGACTTGTACACGTGTCATTTAGACAACAGTTAGTTTATAACAAAATGGACGACATCGTTTTATAACAAAGTAAGTGTAACAGAATGCACGACATTGTTTTAAACTCTAACATAAAGGTTCGGAATAGAAATTTCGGAGTGAAGGTTCGGAGTGAATAAATTCAGTGTATAAAACAATGATAATCAGATTCTGTTTAATAGGAGAATTCGGAATGAGAATTCTGAGTAGGAATTCGGAATAAGAATTCGTCATCAGAAATCGTAATGAGAATTCATCATCAGAATTCGTAAAGAGAATTTATCATCAGAATTCGTAATGAGAATTCGTCATCAGAATTCGTAATAAGAATTCTTTATCAGAATTCGTAATGAGAATTCGGAATGAGATTTCTTCATTAGAATTCGTAATGAGAATTCTTCATTGGAATTCGTAATGAGAATTCTTCATTGGAATTCGTAATGAGAATTCTTCATTGGAATTCTTAATGAGAATTCTTCTTCAGAATTCGTAATGAGAATTCGGAATGGGATTTCTTTATTAGAATTTGTAATGAGAATTCTTCTTCAGAATTCGTATTCTGGATCTGGAATAGAACTAAGTCAGAATTCATATCCGGAATTCGGAATGAAACTTCCTTATAGTTCTTGTCCAGAACCGAATCCTAAAAACAGAATGCTTTTATATCAAAGTTTAAATGACTCCGAGAAAACGAATCTGAATCTCACACTTAAGAAAAATATGAAAAATATGATAAGGATAATTTTCCTTATAAAAGCGATTTTCCTTAAGAAAGCAATTTTCCTTATAAAAGCAATTTTCCTTAAGAAAGCATTTTTCCTTATAAAAGCGATTTTCCTTAAGAAATCATTTTTCCTTATAAAAGCGATTTTCCTTAAAGATAAGGTGTTTGTGATTTTCAAAACAAGAAGAAATGGAAAATTCATAAGGAAAACATTATTGACTCAACAAAATGGACTAGATAAATGGATCTATGATAGAGAGAAGAACCTATTCTAGGAGAATTAATAAGATGAGTAGAAATTTAAGGAATAAAATGAGCCTCCAACATTCTTAAATTCACATAATTATCTCACTCGGATCAAATCGATTCATCTATCTCACCTTGGAAGATAAAGGGAGGATTAATGGTAAACTGAGGTATGAATGGGATAATATAGATTAATTCAACATTATATGGGGGAAACTTATACATCCTAAGGTTAAAATGCCCATTCATGAAAAATATTCTCTAACTATGTGGTGATACACTCTTAAGTCCCCACTACACATGATTTTCTTGGACTATCAGTGAAACCAAGTGCCAACTAAAAATTTAACTTTCATTAAAGTTATATAGTTTACCAAGGGGAATTAAAAAATTGTGGACTAATCATGTTCCTAATATGAACATAAATTTTTATGAATACCTTACCTTTAACTATTTCATGGATACACTATATTGTTTCTTTAATCCGTACAGAAACTGTGTACCTCTATAAATTTTCCTAAAATATTCCAAATACCCCATAGAATAAAAAGAAGCATAAATAAAACATTATATACAGTCAATATACCTGAATAATGGATCATGTACCTTAAACATATAATGAAAAACTCTCACCATCATTGTAATTTTCCGGCACAAATTATAGAAAAACCCCCAATTACCTAGAAGGGAATGGCCCATTGGTCCACTACATCCATCTCACACTACCACATTTCATCCAGAATCTAACGATGTTTCCTAAAATACCTCACTAGATCTATTATTTTCACACACAATATCATTTCTTACCTATCCACAATCCATTTTAGCACATGAATCAACATATCATCCAACTCTACATTATCATGGTCAATGGATTCACATGTTCAAGATCTGGATGGTACATCTACAACTAAGATACATGAAACATATTATGAATTATATTAATGATTTTTGAATATTGAACTACTATTCCACCTCAATATATTCATCATTTACCTCAATATGGATTATTTATCAAGGAGTTAACAGTCAATATTTCCAAAAATAATGATGCCTCATTCGTTGTGAGGTTCTTAAGAAAAAATGATCACTCAACTCTAACAACAATGGATGTTGATGATGATTGATATATGATGTATATCAACACTGATCATTAAATATAATCTTTCTGATAAATTAAGTCATATTTATTGAGTCTTGCATAATACTAGATCAAATCATAGAAGTCTTGCCTATTTTTACCCAACACTGGAGAATGAAAATGATGCTCATAAGATTTTTCCACATGAGCCAAAGATATCGAGGTCTAATAACTATTATTATATAAGAATTAAAATAATTGTAAATTATCCTCCTATTATACACAAAATATTTTTACACAATCCATAATAATTTCTTTCATCATTTGGATTGTCAATTTACTCTTCCTATTAATTTGGTGATAATAATATATAACCATAGTTAATAGTGTTCCAAGAGAATGCTGCAAGACTATCACAAAATGTGATGTTAACCTGAGGTCCCAATAAAATTCAATTAATAATGATATTCTGTTAAATTTTACCACATATCATATATATTATTGATCATTAATCAAACAAATTGATTTCCAATAACATGATTAAATCAGCTAAATTTGTGAGTCAATACATAATAAATGATATGGAATCATGTTTCATAACCATTCTTGGTAGACCTATTTCAAAATATATAATTATTTTATCCCATATCTAAATGGTAATTAATAAAGAATACAACGTAACCTCTAGCCATTTAGGCTTCAAATTTACCTATTAATATTTTATCATTCCTCAAGACATAGAGTATTACATATTCTTCCATGCCAACCCACCAGAACAGTGATCTCTATGATTTATACATTTTGAGAATCCTTGGGTGAAAACCCCATCAAGAATGATGGTATCAACTAGTATTTTGATCTAAAAAAGGAAATGGTATTACTATCCAATATCCAAATTTAAACACTAAATTCGCATCCCATAGTTATCCATCATTTTCTCTGTATAATTATATTTTTTTCTTTATTGGGAAACATTTCAAATTATTTGTCATTTCCATTCTAACTCACTAATCCAAATTAGGGACAACAAATTGATTGAAAAAAACAACCTCCAATTTTTTTGAGAATTCCAGATGCATTTCTGCAATAAAATAAAATAGTTTCAGAATTCATGAATCCATGTTAGCTAATTTACTATATGACTTCATTCTCAATTCATCGAAAACATAGTCCCCCTTAGCATGTTTATATGAAATGGTGAATTAAAACATCTCTAGATGCATCATCTATATAAATAAACTTATATTCAAATATCACTATGAGAAAAGGTTTTTCAAAATCACATAATCTGTTCACATAATGAAATTCAGACAAAAGGGCTAATGAATCCAAATTTTCAAAAATTGAACCCCAAAAACATACTCCAAATCATATGTTGGATAGTTCTTATCATGTATCCATAAATGTCGTAAACCACATGATACCGCATGATCTCACATCATGAGTAAACATATATTCCATAATCTCGATTCATTATAATACTCTACATATCCCAGTAAAGACTCTTGATAGGTAACTAATGTAACAATAAACATATGTTCTTCAATGTATTTATGACATTACTCATTCCATTAAAAATGAATTATTTTTCATATTAATATTTTTCATGCTGATTAAAAAATTAAAAAATAACATAATAAAAATCTATATTATACCACTGACCCATGGAATCTATATATCTCAATGTAATGATTTAGTGTCTTTATAGATAGAATAGCTTCTGTCTTTTCCAGAACCATAGAATCTTATTTTTCTCCAATTAAATAGCCATGGAAATATGCATCTTATATCCAGAATCCAATCTATGATAACATCAAATACTTAAGATGATCCCAAAATATACCCAACAATATTTTTATGTGTTTATTATGATCCTATTTTTTTCTACTATAAACTAATATATCATCAAAAACCATCTGCAAAATGGAATCTCGATGCCAATAAAATATTTGATTCATCAATTCCATAAATAAGGTTAATGGATTCACAATAACAAGAAGTATAAAGACATATTCCTAATGTAAATATTTTATCTTGAATGATTTCATCAGAATATCAACCTACCAAACTCAAAATCAGTGATATCCTGAATGTATAATGATTTTTGAGAACTATACGGGTACCTAATGTTTATAAATAATATCATAAACGTGTTGATAAGGATACTAATTATTTATCATAAATTTATTAATACTAATATAATCCATTGAAATTTTGTGAGTTATATACGCCAACATCAAAATTACAACTGGTTCTTCCAAAGGATATGTACTCAGTTAAATGATCCTTTTACATTAAAATGATTAAATCTGAATATGCTATTAATAAATGGTTTTGAGTGACTTATTATAATATATAAGGTATGTGGGACTACTCCTCATAAGGATAACAAGTGTGTAATACACTTGTATATTGGGTAAAAACCATGCTAAATTCCATGGGAAAACATCATGAAACACTTCAAAAATAGTTGAGAAACACCCAGTACTATTATCACCAATAGATTTAAAGGTATGTGAAACCAACTAATTAGAGATGGTTCCAATCAAAACTAATAAAAGTATTTATGTACTTACTTTTACATATAAATCTAATCTAAATAGATTATCAAATACATCTAATGATATGAAACTAATCTACTAGGAATAATAATCAAATTTATCCATAAACTGTGATAATAAATCATTTGTAGGAATAAATTAATAGACATTTATGCCAATAATATTGTAACTGCAAAGAATCCAAGACCAATATATTGTTAAGGGTCAATATATACACATAAAATCTCAACACTATATTTCGGAAAGATGAGTTTTATGTTTTAAATAGAACACGTCATATGAATATACAAACCAATATAATCAATAATTCAAGATGAATCACATGAGCACTCTGTGACTATATCAAGAAATGATAGATAAAGGGTAAAATACAAAATAATTTAACACCTCTCTATCGAAGGGTTTTGTTGATTGTCCAAAACTATTTTATCGTATCCATAATATCTCGTACTCATAAAACATTTCTCTTTGAAACTTGATTGTAATTTCATTGGTTAGAGAGTCGTAGTATTCATAGAATAACCCTAGAAGGATCTATTTTAGTGGTAAGAATTATTTTATTTTATTTCTCCTATCAGAGGATAATATTCCTGGGAAACATATGATGTGTTTCTAGCACCCAACCATGGATCACTATTATCATAGAACAGAATATTCCATATCTTGTTTCAGTTGTGACATAATCATGTTGGTTCTACATAATTTTTGTAAATGTGATCCATTGAACCACAATGAAAGCATCCCAAATTTCTTTTATGACATGGAGGAATATTTATTGATCCCATGGATCAATTTTGAGGTTTCCCACCACTCTTGAAGTAGGATTACATGTTCCTATTATAACTAGAATTAGAGTTCCCACATGTGGATATTAGAATTAACAAGATCTACCAAACATTATTTCCTATAATACCCCTTTCCTCAATAGTCCCACTATTTTCCATCTCTATTTAATCATTTATATCAATAATGATAATCAATGATGGAATATTTCCTAACAATACAATAAAAAAATGTGTTCCTTCGGGGAATCATGTGAAACAACTTGTGTAGAAAAGAGAACTAAAATAATAAATTAATCTTCATAATATATCCCCAAGATATTATATTTATTCAGACTCAATAAGATTGTTTCTGTAGAAATCTGAAAGCTGGGAAGATATAATTTCATATATAACAATTCTTTAACAATCTCTCATGTCATGAATTTTTCTAATATAATCCAAAAATTTAATTCCCATTATTGCAATGAAAAATCATCAAACATTGATATTGAATACTTTACATTTATCTCTACTAAAGTTCCATGGTAATCAATGAATCGTTTCATCCTACTCAACTAGAATTATGCCTTTTCCTCTTCGAAATCCACATAAAATATTAGTGGATTTATATTTTAGAACAAAATAAGAAATTTCTCTTGTATGTGGACCATTATTTATATTCCACATGTCCATGTCTCGAATGGAATGAAAAAATCATTGATCTGGTCATTGGTTCGACTAAAGCTCATGTGAAACAACATTTTCAGTAACCTCTTCAGGTTGGTTTCTAGGATGCCTACCATGTTCCACTATCTATGACATTAAATAAATTCAGTCCAAATCAATAGAAAATTAAGGATTAGTAATTCTAATTTACCACATAAAAAACATCAAAACATATGTTTATGGTATTTATATATTTTCTCATTTTTACAATTTTAATAATATTACAAACATAATTTTAAAAAGTGCAACATTTTAATTTTATAAAATCTCAATTTTTTTAAATTTAATATACTTTTTTTCCAAAATAAACAATTTATTAATATTAGAAATGAATACTATTAAATATTCACCAATTGAACCCATGATAATGATGTGACTTTTGACCTAGTTCTTTTAAAAATCACATATATACAGAAACTACATTGTAACGTGATGTTGAACATAAATGGAGTAGTTATGCCTTTTGTAAGAACCTAACCATTAAATGATATTTATTTAGCATGGTAACATGTAAAATGTTTCCTTGTTCTAAGTATATGTTATTTTGGATTTACCATGGAGTGTTTCCTGGTGAAATTGGGGAATGTTTCTGGGGTTTTGGGCAGTGCATAGTCGGAACTCGGTTGGAAAAAACCATGTGCCTTGCTCCCAAAAACAATTAAACACTATAAAGAGAGGGACTTCATTTGTGGCTCATAAATTTTCAAACCATGAACCATATGAGGAGTAACTGTGAACCCTCCCATAGGAGGCACAAAGTTTATCCATATATTTTTACAAACTGTGTGCCCCTACCCATTAAATTGTTCTTTCATTTTTAATTAGCATGAAAATTAGATGTATATTTTTCCATACTTCCATATTATATCCCTTAGACTTATATGTCTAAAATAAAATGCTTTACCTCATTTTTTAGGTTCACAGATTAATTCCATATTTTTAAATCATCTGTTATTAGAGAATCAAAGTTATATCGATTGAACTTCTCCCCTAAGGGTATTTTGTTTATTCCAAATTATATCTCCCTATATCTCTCCCACTACTATTCTTGGATAATAGTGGAATGTTTTATCCTCTCATGTAATTGATTTTAATCTAGTTATAGTAGAAATTTTTCTTTCGATCTGGGATCAATGTTTCAAATCTCTATCTTATTCATCATCATGTTTTCTATTGTTCCAATTGAATTGGGGATTTCCATGGGTGATTCATTATCCATGATCTTAAGGTAGATATCCTATTAATCAAATCACAAAGACATGATTTAAAATAAATTATGTTAATTATAGAATTTTTATCCGATGGATAGAAATTTAATTTATTAAATTAACTTAATTAAAATTTTAAAATTAATTAAATAATATATTATAGAATTGGATTAGTAATCGGTTTAAGGATAAAGTCAATTAATGGGTTCATGGAATAATTCCATTTTAGAATGTGGATTTTTTAATGTGTGAATTAAATAAAGTGATATTGGGATTGTGAAATTAGACTAATTATATGGTGAATTAATTAATAAGATATTGGGATTCTGGAATTGGACTAATTGATTATGGAATTATTTAACAGGATATTAGGAATATGTAGTTGATGGGATATTGAGATTATATAATTTTTCTATAAATTTGAATATTTGTTAATTGAAATTGAGAAGTTTTATATTTTATTTGACCTTATTTTTTTAATGGATTAAAAATTTTAAGTGTTGCAAAAGCTGTTTAATAATGAATTATTCATATTATTCCATGTGATTAAATTGAAAAATAATGTCGGTTTTGATGAATTGTAATATTAAAATATTTTTAAATGTTGGTAAAATAGTTAATGGTGATTAGTCATTAATGAACTGTTTTATGTCTTATATATGATATATATGTTATATTCGTGTGCGGTAAATGGGCTAATGCATCAAAATCCCATAGAGAAATATTAGTGTGGGTTAGGGACTGAAACTCCTGATACCCATATGTGATAAATGAGGTGTGGGATAAGGATGTATTATTAAAATATCTATGTGATAATATGACTACTGGATAGGATTAGAGGCTCTAAAAATAACTATGATATTGAGGTGTCTAATAGGGACTAGGGTCCCAATACCAACGAGCTATTAGACATGACATTCTAGGACCATGAATTTCCATTGTAATATGGTTCCAATTGGATATGATTTGTATTCAAATGAAATGATAGATTATGACTGTGGTACTATGATATGGTTTAGACTTTTTCATAGGCTGAATAATATATTGATCATTTGGGTGTCCTCAGAAACCCATGAGATTATGTTGTTAATTAAAGAACAATGAAATGTTATATCTATTTAATTTATGCATTGTAATTTAATCTGTATACAATTGTATACAATTTTATTGTCCGTATATTATTTTAGATTTTGTTGGTGATGGACTATTATAATGTACTCACACCATACACGGGATTCCTGATTGGTACCCAAATATAATTTATGTTTGGAGGACATTCTATTTAAAAGAGTCCAATGTTAGATGGATTATTTGGGATAGGGCTCATATAAGGTATCTAGACATGGTGTTAGGAAACTCTGGGGAGTTTTCATAGTACTTATATATTTTGGGTTTTGGTTATTAACACTTGACATGTATTTTCCGCGATATCACTATAGTTTTGGTTAGGATATCATATTCCTCAATTAGTCATCATGTGATATTGATCTTGTGTAGGATATAGTTATAAAATTTAGTAGTTAATTTTTTATTTCCAATATTGTAATACATTGAAAAGGAGGTTATAGTATATCCATTATCGATATTACAACCACACTACTAGTTGGAAACCACTGGTGTATAGGGAGGCATGCTTGAGGTCATGAGACCAACTGGCTCGGGGCAACAGTTTGTGGATCCCATGGTGGATGTTAAAAGGTGGTATACAATGTGGCGTTCTTTAATTTTTATTACGTTTTTTGGAAATGTGTGTATGAGAATATGATCTTTTGTTACTTGGTTAGGAGCTAATGCATGACAGTTTCTAACCCACATATAGGGGTTAAATCATTGTACCAATGGTGGGAATATTGTAATTCGGGTCTTTTGTTACAGTTGTTGATATTTTACCTTAGGTGGAGAACCTATTGTGTGATGTGGTTATTGATTTTGATATTTTATAATATTTCACTCATAGCCTAGATAGGAATGAGAGTAGAGTATATATGAATAATTATATGAAAAATTAACTATTTTATGATTTTCATTATATTAGGCATGTATATATAAACTAGATTGGGTATCTTTTTTAAATTGAAATGTTTTTTCATCACACATTTCATTAAAATGTAAAAGGATACTAATAATTTTTAATGATGAAAAATTATTAAAAATGTGTAACATTGGTGAAGAATGTAAATAATTAATATGATAATGAGATTATCCTTGGTAAGAATGACCTAGATGTTGTATTGTTAATGGATGTAGTAGTGACAGTGTTTTGACTATGTTGTGAGGTTTGGGGGAATGAAATGTTATGTATTTTTTAGAATCCATTTTGTTAAATATGTTAATGTTTTGTATTGTGTCATGAGACATGTGTATAGAATTATAGATACATTCCTACATAACGATATTTTCTAGTAAAAAAGTAGTATGGTATTGTAGGAAATGATCCACTAGTTGTGGAACCCGAAGCCCTAGTATAATTGTGAGAGGTATTTGGGGATCAATTACATGAAAAAATATAAATCTTTAAGAAATTTTTTGGAGAGTTTCATAGAATTTTTTTTAAGAGTGTATATGAACAGATATGGTATTTTTATTTAATTCACCCACCTACATTCACCAGAGATGGTGGAACTAAGGTATAAATGTTTTGAATTTAGTGCAACTAAAATATACATGTCCATTTGGATAATTCTTATATGAAAATATTCAATTTGTATTATTTTATTATTTGATTTCTATTCAAGTACTGATGATAGTTTCATGACTATAGTGGGAAGGATAAGGGTATTGTATGAAAGTATTTTCTTAGGATGTTCCAGGAAAACTTTTATCTAGAGAAAATGAGACAGGATAGAACATTTATGTTCATGCGATTGACTCAAGGGATGATTTCTGTGAAGAACTATGTTGGAATATTACTAACTTAAAATCACTCTTATCTAGCAATGGAATGATATGAGATGGTTATTTAGAGGTTTTTTCAAGATAGTATTATATGTGGGATTATATTCTTGGTTAATATCTTCTTATTAATGATGTTTAATAAAGTTATGGATTAGGATTTCATATATTTGAGGAACCTAAAAGAAAATATCAGAGAGGATATGTGATTTTATTATTATTATTAGGTACATCTTTTTAGAGTACAAATAATTGTTATAGGAATGATGAATAGAGTAGTGGAATAAAGAGTGTTCAGGGGAAATTATTAGTTACACGGGTCCTCACCTATGTGATATATCACTCTTGCATTATGTTGGGTCAATTTCATAGGAATTTACCCTAACTATAGGTAGAGTTACAATATTAAAGAAAAATGGTACACCTACATAGGTTCTTAAAGAAAACATAAAATATGGATGGTGATTGAGTAGCTAAGAAGATACATTATGTGGGAAGTGGATCATCCACACCTTGTTAGTATTGTAGTTGGATTATTACATGTCCTTGTGGTAGAGTTATTTAATGAAGAACATATGTGAATGAGAACTCATATCGGAGGAGTAGTAAGGATTATGGAACATATGTTGTATAATTAGGATGATTATAATGGCCATTGCATTCCTTTAACCCTATATTAGTGAATAATGAGGCAAGATCATCGACAGTTATAGGTTATATTCTTGTTGTGTATATACTCTATAGTAACTTATTTGATACTAGTTCTTTTCACACCTTTATTTATTAATTACGTGTGAATATATTGAGTCTAGTGGTATAGTTTATGAGTGGGGTGATTATGATTCAAAATCATTTGGGAGTATAATAGAGAATCAATTTCTTTTTTTCATGGGGTTTTCTCTTTAGGATTGGTAATATCATTTTCTATTGGATATTTAAATCCATGATATGTGATTCTTCAACCTAATTATGGGTATGAACTAGTCAGTTTAATACCATGACTACATTTTTTGTTACCATAGGAGAGAGTGACTTTTACCTCCCCTAAGGGTGAAAATATATTCTCCAGGGAGAATTGGATAACCAGGAAGATCATGCACGAATATTTCATTGGAAACTAGGGGAGCTCACCACCCATGATTCAAGTCTATTTAATTTTGAAATATGGATAAATAATGGGGTCATTCCATCCACAATGGATTGGATCCAATATGTTTTTTTAGGATATATATTTGATTACACCTAATAGAGATATGGAGTTTATGAATAATATCATGCACGTGGTTGAGAATATTTCTATTACACTATTCATAATGGATCTAATAGAAATTCAATAGTTAAATACTCAAATGAATATTTCATGTATAAGGGGATTATCCTTTTGAGAATGCCACCTCGGGGGTCCCATGTTTAGTTTTTTAAGAAGGTTATCAGGACTCTTTTCATATATACTAAACATTGGACATTTGACCCGATGAATGTGAGGCACCGGTATCCAGTATTTAATGTTTGTGATATGCTTGTCTAGTTGAGAAGATATTGTCTTTTATCTCTCATCGAATTAAGATCAAGGTATCATCCATTGAAAATCCAGCCTCTTCAAATTTCATGGACTGATTATAGAAAATGGTATGAAATTTATGATTTTTTCATGACGTTGTTTGGGTTAATAATACAGATTAAGTGTTTATGTCCATAATGAACAATATCATCCACATGTACCTAGATTATGTTTTTGTATTGCTTGTGGATTAAAACATGGTGCTCTACAAGAATAAAGAAGATCATACCCAAAATAATTTCATAGTATTTAGTATAGTATGAGAGCATCAACTGTATTCTAAAAATTCTTTATGTCTATTTTGGATTGATCAGGAACAATTCTTGGGTCACATCATCACAAATGAAGGAGTGTATGTAGAATTATAGATGGTGTGTGAAGTCTCTTCATGGGATAAACTCTATATTTTTTTCCAAATCAATATATTTCATATATTTGGAGGATATTATAAAAGGAACATTCAAGACATGCCTAGCATGGTTGTTCCTTTTTAGTGCTTGAAGAATGAATAAAAAAATTTAATTGTAGGAGGCATGAGATAATTCCTTCTAGGAGATGAAGGAGTTTTTTACTATGACACCAATAATGATCATGCCTGACATAGAGGAGAAGTATAAGATTTGTTGTGACACTTCTAGGATTGTTCTTGGAGTGGTTGGTGTAGTGCAATTGAGTTGTGGCCTACATGACTTATCTGTTGAGGCCCTATAAAGGCATCTACCCTCAGCATAACCTAAAAACTGATACAATGGTTATTGATTTGATGAGTTTTGGAAATTATATGTTTCACGAGAAGATAAATTTGTATACTAGGAACATTATCATTAATTATATCATTTTTTTGTGATCCTTAAATCATTGTATGTGGATATGCATTGAGTATATGTTGTCATTCTAATATGATCAAGAAAATATAACTATGAAGAAAAACATTGTTACATATGATTTATGTTGGAAAACTCATACTCAGCCAGTTCATGTGTCTAGTGACCGATGAAATATGATTACATTACTAGGTAGGGTGTATCATGTATTTCAAGTGATCCAGTATCATATGTATCTCATATAAGTTTAATTACATGCAACTCTTTTCTACGAGATTAGAGATAGAAAATATGATGAACCAATTATATTAACCTTGGGTGAAATCCATGAGGGTGAGTAGACACATTCTTACTGGGTTGTTGATTAGGATGAGATCGCCTATGAAAAATATAGATTATTATGACAATGAGAATTCACTAATAGATGATATATCAATTTCTTGTTTCGAAGTGGGAGGTACATATCAGTGTGACTAGAATGTAATGTGACCAACATAAATAATTTTGGTGGTTGGGCATTAAAAAAATGAGCTAATAGAGTTTATGAAAATATTCTACACCTATAAACATATAAATGAATATAATTAATGACCTGGTGGTCTTCTACTGCTATTTCCCTTTATAAAATGGAAGTGAGAGGAAATTTCTATGGATATTATATTGGGTCTTCCGAAGAAACCATCAAATGAATGACACTCTTTGTGTTGTTATGGACCGACTGAATAATGTATTGAATTTCTTTCTGTACATGAGACATTCTCATGGTTGTATTTGGGAGATCTATATATTTGAGAGATTGCCTATCTGCATGGGGTTCCATGAAGTATTGTTTTATACTATGACTCATGTTTTACTTTTTCCTTCTAGTTGGGATTATAGAAAGAACTTGGTAAACATGTTCTATTTAGTAATACATTCTATCAATTGATAGCGGGGAAGTAGGACCATAATATTAAGGTTCATGAAGGTATAAATTTTCCATATTTCATATAATTTGGAGGGTCTTATGAGAAGAAAACACGTTTCTCAGAGTTTTTCATTAACAATTGTTATTAGGATACCATTCTGATGTTACCATATGAGGAACCATGTGGTAGGCCATGCATATCATCTAAATATGGGATGGAGGAAGGTGAGTTAGAGATGTTGGGACAATGTCTCATGCAAGAGATGTCAGAAAAGTTTTAGGGGATTCAAATACATATGGATACATATCAATGTTTGAAGAAATTTTATGTTGATAGACATCAACAACACTTTGAGATTGTAGCTGGTTATAATATATTCTATTGGGTGTCACCAATACTGTGTAACTATAGGTTATGGGGAATCGGAAAGTTGTTCCCTTGTTTTTTTTACTGTTTGCGGATGTGGGCAGAATCATGTTGATGAAATACTTATTATATCTTCCATATAGGTACAGTTCTATATGTGATGTTTATAATTTTCCATATTTGTAGTTGTATCACCCAGACCCTTATAATGTGATTGATGTGGATGATGTAGATCTTAAGATATATATATATCCATTTAGGATAATATGATATGATTCTTAGATCACAATGAGAATGTGTTTATGGGAATAAATAATCAATTAATTTATGTATTCTGAAAAAAAATTACATGTTTAAGAGAAAACATAAAATGTCAAGTAGATTTGTGGTTAAAGTGGAAATGTATTTTTGTCTTTTAAGAATGGAGATTCATTGGAGTACCACATGAGAATGATTTTTTATAAGGTAGGGATATTATAAATTCATGACACACTCTGTAGATTTATTTCTAATAGTTATATGAAATTATTTTCATTTTTTAAAATTATATATTGTTGTGTTTTAAAATGGTTATTTTTTTGCTAAAATTTTAGAATTCTAGATATCTTATTGGGACTTCCTGATTGGCGTATCATTTTCTCAAACCATGTACCATGTATTAATAAATCATGTAACAGTTGATATATATGGATTTCTTGGAAGGTGAACAGCTTGAAAAAACACATCACCCTTTTAAAGAAACCATTCCTTCTTCCCTAAAATATGAACATTTTTTGAGAAAATGATTTGAAATAACATGTTCCCCTTCTATGGAAGTAATTATTGGGGATTTATGTAACTAAAAAATAATATTAAAAATTCCTTGAACCCTCTTCTTATATCTCTAAACAACCTAGATTGACTCTATAATGATTGCTGTCATTTTTATTGTATTTTAGAAGAATTACAAGGCATTATAACTTTCATTATTAGTGAATTGATGACATGTTGACGAACTTCACCTCAATGGGTAAGTGGTTTCTTCCCTATTATATCTCTCTCTCTCTCATACTCCTATTTTTTGGATAAAAGAGGAATGCATTATCCATTATTTGTAAGGGTGTATATATAGGATCAATAGATTATAATTATTCTCATGATTGATCTAGGTCTCACATCTATATCTTATTCTTCATTGTGTTCTTGATTGTTCTACATGAATTGGGGATTTCATTTTGTGAGACTATGTCAATGATCATGAGGTATGTGGTATTTTATTCAAATAACAAATCCTAGATTTCAATTAAATGAATTTAATTGTTTGATATATATTTGATGTTTAGAAATCTATTTTTATAAATTAAATTAATTAATTTGGGTAATGTAATTAATTATGGTATTGTGGAGTTGGTGGAATAATGGGTTTAAAGAAGTTGTTAAATAATGATTTTATGTAATTGTTCAGTTGTGTAATTTTGAATAATTAATGATAAAAATAATTAATTAGACATTGGGATTGAGAAATTGGAATCATTAATTGGTGAATTAGTTAATAGAATATTTGGATTGTGAAATTCGATTATATTGTCAGGGAATTCATCAATTGGATATTATGATTATGTAATTGATGTGATATTGATATAGTGTAATTGGTCAATTGATTAGATTGTGGATTAATTTAAAATGATAGTTATGATGATTTATTTTTCCAAAATGGATCAATGGGTAATATATTTTATATATTTCTATGTGGTTTAATAGTTAATTGGTAATATTATTCCATGTGATTAAATTGCTGAAGCATGTTGGTTGTAATGAATTCTAATGATATATTTGTTGAGAAATTTTGGGAAATCATTAATATTGATTTACATTTATTGTTGTGATGTTCATGATATATGTGTGATATATGTGATATTCATGTGTTGCAAATGAACAAATTATTCAAAATAACTTAGTGATAAATTAGTTCTAGACAAAGAATGAGGATAAAAATACACATATGTGATAAATGCGGTTTGTTGCCAAGACTAATGCTCCAGGTACACAAATGAGATAACATTTATTTGACATGGAGTAAGGGTCCAAATAACAATGTGATATTGATAAATAGTTTAAGGACTAAGCCTCCAAATACCCATGTGGTGTATGACAAGAAATTATATGACTATGTGATTGCATTGGACTATGGTTCTATTTGTTTGTGATATGTTTTGAAATGATATGCTAAATGTTGGCCACGATGCTCTGATATGTTTCATACTCCATCATAGGATAAAGAATATATTGAGGGATCTAGTTTAATCAATAACAAGAGGTTTTATATGTTTAATTAAGGAATTATGAAATGTGACGAAGGTTTATGTTATGCACTCCAATTTATTCATCCTAAAAATGATTACACTGTTATAGAAATGATATTTTTTATTCCAATTTTGGTGGCCTACTGAGTTGTACTCATAACCTACTCGGTATTCCCTATCGGTAAAAAGATATATGATATGTTTGTAGGAAATGATAAGGGAAAGAGATCTATGTTCGATGGTTGATATGGGAAATTTAAATTATAAGGGAAGAAAAGCCGTTGTCAAGACCCTCTATGTGTTTTTTCAGTGTCATTATTTATTTTTTATTTTAGATAAAGTCACTTGACATGTATTTGGATTTAAATATCTATAGATTCATTTTGGATATTGTATTCTCATTTTAGTCAGTGTGTAATAATGATATTGTGTTGGATATGGATATATCACTTGGTTATAGGTTTTGTCATTACATTATTTTATTAATTTGATAAATAGGGTATAGTCTCCCCACAACTGATATTAGGCCCTTGCTAATATTCATCACCCTCTAGCATACTAGAAGGCATACTAAATGTCAAGCGACCAAACGACTCTAGAGACGAGTGTGTGGAACCAAATTCAGTAGATTACCCATTTTATTCCCTAAATAACATGTTCAAAAATTCATACATCATTAATAAAATACCAACAGATCAACTAATTTTATTTCAAACTATTGGATAAAAAAACAACACCATCAACATTATTAAAAACTATGTATTACTGATACAATTTTCCAAAAAAAATATATTTAGAACACTCTTTATTGGTTCTATTTTTTACATCACACTCCTAACCTGTTTGATCTAGAAGTGGTTATGTTTTTTTTGAGTATTTTTGGTATCCCAAAGACCCTAAAGGATGATAGTAAATTTCATGGGATTCAAGAAAATTTTGTGTATGCTTTTATATTTGTAATATAATGTATCCAATGTAAAAAAATAATAAAAATTTTATCCTCTAATTGATTATTGAGTATAAAAAATACTACCCAAATAATAAAAAATCCAATAAACCATATCAGGGTACAGGGTGATCCAAAATACATACTGAAAAGAACCACAATTTCCAATAAACTCAAAACTCCAAAGTAAAATCATCATAAAATACCCAGCCCAATCCATGAAACAAAGTCCATTTTCCAATAAAAATATATAATGAAACATCACTAACAAATGAGATAACTTACCATTACCTCTATCTCGATAGTTGATAGAAATAAAGAAAAAATTATTCCCAAGTAGGGGGTGAGCCAAAACACCAATTGATTTACCTAATGACTCTGATTGCATGAAATAATGAAAAAATTGTTATCGTATATTATAAAATAGATTCAATAACTAAAAACATTTAACATTAAGGACACATATCATTTTTTATCGAAAAAACCAAAAAATAATTCAAACCATTCCACATTTTATTTGGTTTAATCCATTACAAGTCCACACACTCAGAAACACCCATAGAGATTCTATCTCTCAATATCAAAGTTACCATTGATGGTCTAGCATCAATTCCATAATGAATCGCTTTGATAGTGGTAAAACATGTCCATTATATATCGTATTCAACTCACCCGAACCTTTTCTTCCCACACCATTTTAAGTAATTCATCATAATATAGTTTCCATGCCAACTATATAATATAAATCCATTTCATTATTTTAGCAAATTTGAAAAACTACATTACATGCATCACGAAACTCATAATTCAAGATATAAGTTTCATATTATTGATATTGAGTTTTCAAAAACCAATCAACTTTTTAAAATTTCTAATCCAATAGAAAAACAAATTCATAAATATTCACACAATTATTTGAGAACCATTTTTAAAAAAATATTTTATTGAAAACTAATCCTTTATGTTCTCAATAATTTTGAGTCATGAGAGAATCCACATAACTCTCAGACATTTGATAAAATGATGAAAGACACAACATAACATCATGATCCCATCACATCTCATGCTCTGTTCATTAGATTTTATATGATCACATAATAAACCTTTCATAACTCATATATCTATCATTAAAGGAAAATATATATGGTCGTAAGGGATAGTGAAGAACCATAGATCTTATAAGAGTTAGGAATAATAGACACATACCCTAGAATTCAGGCCTCCAATGGAAACTTATTTTTTTGAGGATCACTCTCATATTGAATGGGATCACCTCTCATGCATTGAAAGAAAATGTAATTCTAGTTATTGTAAGAATAGGGGGAAATAATGACTTAATGAGAAAATTCATTTTAGATATAATTTTAAAGAGGTTCACCAAAACAATATAGGTTTTGGTAGCATGATTTGGATAAATACGTACTAACCATGTGGTTCTACTATCATAAGGACACACGTCACATGGTTGTCTTTCATAGAAGGAAAAAAATTCACCAACCATGAGTTTTGGTATATTTCATGATTTATGGTTTCACTTATTCATTTTCATGGATTGAAGAAATAGTTCACCAAACATGCACCTATCTAGGGCCCACAATCTCCCGTTTTTGATTTCCTAGAAAATATTAATTATTATTTCTAATTTATTATATGTATTTTTCCAAATAAAATGCCACTAAAACATTTGAAACCCCAGTAGAACCTCATGAAACATCATAAAAATATCATATATATTAAGAATACATCAATAAAAGATCATGTGACAAGAACTAAGGTTACTATAGAAACCTATAATGTGCTATTTTTTAAAAACTTATTTACATCCCTCTAATTGTATTTGGGTTGATGTTTTATTAACCCTTTTTTGATGTGGGTTTTTGAAAATATTATTTTAAAATTTCATACTAGTAGTTATTATGGGATTGTTGAAATTTTCTGGAAACAATTTATTATTGGGGGGTAATGTAATTCCTTATGATTTTAGAAAATAAGATTATGTTCAACAGTATATATGACATGCAACACTCTACCTAAACGAACCATGAAATATTTTTATTTAAATGTGAACATTATATCCAAGGAATTAAATTTCTCGGTATGAAAGTGATTATTTTATGTATAAAATATTTATTAAATAACTATGAAATATTAATGAATTTGATAAATTCATTCAAAATAAAAACACAATTTTTATTAATTTCATTTAGTACTCCAATAATAACTTTTCATCAAAAATGGGTTTCTATAAAATTTTGGAAATAACATTATAATCAATTTCAATACTTTTTAACTAAATTTGTTTAAAAATATTACATTTTTAAAATAAATATATCAAAATTAGGATATGGTGAATTTTTTAAATATTTCAATAAAGGTAGATTTTTTAATAAATAGTGAAAATAATAATATTAAAAAAAATTAAAATTTTTATGTATTTAGATGAAAATTTTATCTTTCAGATTATATTTAAAAAAAATACTACCTTTTAATTGACAATAATATGGTTATGTTATTTGTAATGAACTCTATTCAATTATTTTGTGTAAAAACTTTTTTGTACTTAATGATATATTTTTTATAAGAAAAATAATTCATTTCGTTTTGAATTATAATATTAAATTATTTTTTTCTACATGTAGAAATGTTATCTTGAAGATTTTATTCCATATTTGGAATCACAAAGTCCAATTTTGATAAATATGTCCCTTATATTTTTTCCATTGTGAACAGTATTCCTAGTGAATAATTACCACAATGGTACAATTATGTTGTCTAGTTTTTGTCCAAAATAATATGATTATGAATAAAAATTTACCCTCCACTTACATTTATCTAATATGATGATTGAAATTATGAAATTGTCTTTCACTTTTAAAAATATGGATACATGGTTTCATATATCATTGATTTTGATATTTATATAATTTTATGTAATGAAATGTAATAAATTTCATTCCATTTGTTTTATAGTATATTAATTTTTGACATTGAGATAAATAGAGAAAATATTTTTTTTCATAAATAGTAGTTTTAGTGATAATTGAATTATTGTTTTAGGATAATTTATTTCGAATATTAATTTAAAAAATAATTACATTGAATTTTTATGCATTGATGATACTGCATTTATTCAGTTAACAAAAAATAATATATTTTATTTTAATAATATTTGATGTAAAAAAAATTGAATGAATAATTATGTTTTGTGAATTATATATAGATAACGTGCTATTGATTTTTTTGGATTGCATTCTAATTAAATTTATGTAATATTTTTTTGAAATTAATCTTAAACAAATAGTTCTAAAATTGATATTAATGATATTTTATAATGTATAATATTTTAATAAAATATATAAAATTTCAAAAAAAAATTATCATATGAAATATAATTTGGATGTGGTATAAAATATAATCAATTGTCCATTTTTTTGTCAAATTCACTTTTTAAAGTATCTATCGAAACTCGTAAAGAGTTTAAAAGTTTTTTTCATCATAGTCCTCTAAATATATTCTTTTTTTCTCCTTTTATTCATGATAAATCATTAATATTTATTTATTATATTAATAAATTCAAAAGGTTCCTCAAACCGTAATTAAAAATGGCACCTCTACTCATCTATTATATTAAAATAAAAATCCTTCTATTACATCTAATATATACAAAAAACTCATTCCATACATCACCTTATTATAGACATCTTGATCTCGAAATAATTCTATAATTTGAGGGACAAGTTGTAAATAAAATAAGATTTTTTGAAAATGTGGTACAACTTTTAACTAAATATTTAATTTATATTTAATGTTTCACCAGATTCCAATATTATTAAAATATGATGATATAATAAAATTATTATCTCCCAAATACTATACAATTATTATAGTAATTTAATAATTTATACGATCTCCTATTCCATTAAATTGGAAATTAATCCATCCTCTTTGCATATGGTAGACTATCGCCTCGCAAACAAATTGATTTTGTTTTCAAAAAATGCCTCTCACGAATATTTATATTGATAGATTACAGTAAATATATTATATTGATAAATTATTTATAATTAAATAAATTTACTATGTCATATATTTCTATACCCTTCCATTAATTTAATAATTCTTAAGACATTCATGTGTATGTGTTGACTACCACCTCCACGAAACAAAACATTTTGGTTTTCATCAACGCATTTCATGGATGGTATATGTTAGAATATTTAAATAAATATTATGATATTTATTATGTAAATATATTTAAATATATATAATATTATTTTTATCTTCCATCCATAATTACTGTTTAAAATTGTATATGTTACTCATGTGTAAGTACGACCTACCATCTCTATGTAATTAAAATTGTGAATTTGTAATAATTTTCTTTCATACTTAGTTTTAAACAAATAATTTGTCTATAAAATTGATTATTATTTCATTATAATAATTGTATACATGATTTAATAACATCCCCTTTGACCAATGTCTATTAACCGGGTCATTTTGGTGAAATAAGTCGGTTATTATCCAAACATCTGGTGTGAAATTTATTAATTACGTAATTATACATTACATTGTAATGAGTGAAATAAAAGGAATAATAAATCAGGAAAAATTTCATAATAAATTATGTAATTAAAATATTTATATTATTCTAAAATATAAGGAATACACATGATGATGCATGCTTGAGGCATTGAACATTATCCTATAAAAAATTATATTTTAATTTTTCTATTCATTCTCTTTTTCTTCGATTACAATGTATTTATAAATTTTTCAATAAAACATATATTTACGATTCAATGGTTTATAAATTTCATTTTTATCATTGTTTTATTTTATAACAATGATTCCTAAAATAAATCTTTTGTGGTTTTATATAATAGACACATTACTTTTAAAACCTAGTTTCACTATTTTTATGATTTATAATCTAACAATTTTACTTCCATATACATATTAATAAAATTTACATATAATTTTATTTAATATAAAAAAAATTACTATAAATTTTTTTTTTTCATTTCAATTTTTTTCAAATGGAATATTTTTTCCATATTTTTGGTAGAGACTATTTACATTCGTTACAAATGACAAATAGAATGTTTGATTTTAATGTATTTGGAATTGGTGATTTTTCCCACACCTATAACTAAAATTTCATTATTTTGTTTCTTTACTAAATTCCAACAATATAATAAAATAAAATAATCCATGAATTTGATGTTAAAATAAATACCTTTTGTTCATTTATCAAATTATTTTATTTTTAATTATTCTTTTATTATTATTTGAATGCTATATTATACAACCCATTTTATCCCAAATCTATATAATATGATTATGATTTATTGTGTATTTAATTTTTTTATCACACATAATCATGACCATGTTAATATGGATGTAGCTAGAAAACATTACAAATAAATTCGTATTTTTTTCTAATGATATTTTTTTGTGGTATAATGGATTACTCAAACTCCACGATGGGACTTTTTCCGCTATGAGTGTTTTTTATAGTCATCCATTACTTATACATATGTCATATTTTCGTTTTCTACAACATTTTATACGTTTCCACATTATTATGATACAGTGTTCTGTTTTTATGATTCATAATGACTATTTAAGAGAATTTTCTTTGTGATGTCAGGTTATACCTTTGACTCACATTTTATGATTCCATATCTTTTTTTTTCATTATTTAGCTCTTTGATCTCATCCAATGAATAAAAAAATAGGTTTTTTATAATTATTAGGGACAAGGATTTGGTCATGGTGAATAATGTGAGGATGTTCCCTAAAAATAAAACATAATACCTCATAAAAGACTTGTTTAGTGGAAAAAAATTAGTATGAGGTAAACACTTTGTGTTGTAATATTTATTTATAGGGGTGATATAATAAATCTTTAAAACTCTAAACTCTAACAATACTCAAATTTATAAACATTAATTCTTTACCTAAAAGTAAATATTATTTAATGTTTATGGTTATATAATTATATTATCATTTTTGAAATTGATACAAGAGGTAAATATTTGGGTAAAACACAATAAATGAACAATTATATTCATTAATATCATAAATTAGAAGTTGTGTAGTCCTCAAAGTGGACTAAGTAATCAATATTTTGAATTTTATTAGATAATTTAACTTATTTATTTTAACTTTTATTTTCATAATTGGTTACTATGTACCTATTAAAATAAGGTATAAACATATTGTTTTAACGAACAAAGATGTATGATAGAAACATCACATACAATAATTAATACAATCTAATCAGGAAAATATATTTTCGTATACTTCAATTAATTTCATATTATAATCCACAAACATATCTCATAATATGTGATGTGAATAAACTCTTGTATGATGATCTATCTTGGGTCATCGATGAAAATTGGGATTCTACTTTTGTGGTCACACATTCTATATTTTGTATCATATTTTCCGTCACATATTCACAAAAAATAAATAAGTATTAGTACTTATTTATGAACTTATGAAAAAATAGAACATGACCCAAAAGTTAATAATGTATTTTTACCAAAATGTTAGTTATTTAGATCAAAAATTAAATTGGAGTTATCGAGTCAATATTATTTAATGAATTTAATGATTATCCTTGACAAATATTTTAATTTACATATATTTAGAGTAAAAATAAACCAATTCATATTGTGGTTATTTTTGTCCTAGAATAATTTCTATATTTTACATTACATGTGATATCAACCATTTCATGATGTTTATTGAAAAAATCATTTGAAATTTATGATAGAATTATGATGTAATCATCATATACCCTATAGATGTGTTTCCTCTATTAATCATTCACACCCTCACTTAAGGATGTGGAATAATGGTAGTGGGGATTTATCACATAGGCATTTCTATAATGTTATTATTTGAAAAATAACCTAAACTACCGTATAAAATTATCACAGAAGATGGAATATTATTTCTCTAGATTTAATCAACATTAATTTTTTTTATTATATTCAATTAATCGAAGAAATATGTTTTCGAAGATTAAAAAATTATCATGATTAATGATAAGACATTAATGAAAAATTCTATCATTAAAACTCCCCCACCATTTTAAAGAACCCTATATCCCTCAATAGTTAATTCTTAATACTCGGTCCCTTGAGTTTTCTAGTGGTTGCGATCCTTGAAACCACTCATCATTGAACAACTTTTGGATACTCAACTTCTCAAATATTATATTTTCATGGATTTAACATTCAAAATACATTAACTCAGGACTCTATGAACTGTTGAGTGGTGTATCAGCTTCTAGAAATGATATACCGGATTTACTCTACTGTATTCCATGAAAGATGTAATAATATAGATATCACTAATTATTTACTTGCATATTTAGTTTATTCAATCATTCTATCCCTTTTTAACCATATATTTGTAGGAGACACAATTAAATTTGGTTAAAAGGATCCTCCAACACCCAGATTGGTTTAAATTATAATGATTGTAGGATTCATGACATAATATTTGTTTGAGTGATTAAATTATTTCCCATGTGTTGAAATTATTTTCTGCTAGATATGGATGTAAATTGATAAAACTCACATCAATAAAGAAAATTAAATTTCAAACATTCATTTTATCTTAATATATTTTTTTCTATGCATTTTGTTATACGATCACAGTAACTATCATAATAAAAAATTAATAAAAATTTGAAAAATTTGAATAAAAGAAATGAATGATAATAATTTTTTATAACTGATGATTCATTTAGTATAAAGGGATCAATCTAGTCCCTAGTGGTAAAATACCCAAGTCTTGTTTGACATGTATCGAAACATGCAATGTAATATAATGAATCAATTACTAGTCATAAATACCTCTATGTCTCAACATGGTCTATATATTCATTCTTCTTCACCCAGATATATAAATAATCAAAAACATTTTAGGGGGAATTCGGAATTCATAATAAGAATGTAATAAAACATTCTTGAATAGGAAGGACCATATAAAAATAATGATGAAAACATAAATAGTGAAAACTGCCTATTTAAATAATTAAATACAATAATCATTAATTTCATAAAATAATTAAAAAAATATTTAAAATCTCAACATACATTAGATGGTATCCAACATTGATTAGACTACATGAAAATTAAATTCAAAATAAAATTTTATTTGTTGATAAATATATATCAAGAAAAATTATGTATATTAATTTATAATTAAAATAAAATATGTAACTTGATCCCTAAATAATTTTATTACAAAAATTGTGACATAATTTTTGAAATAGATTTTTTATTTAAATAAACTTTTCCCTTTTCCCCAATGATGCATGTATGGGTCTAGTGGGTTTGGTAGGCCCTGAACCATCATATTCCTAGTCAGGTTGACATAGAACTATAGGTGGGTCAGTTTTCCTTGTTAACCCTTGAATCCATGGAGGCTATGGATGTCATGGAATGATCTGTGACATGGTATAGGAGGCCATAGAAGGGGTTTTAGAAGGACCTTATGCATTAGTTTTGAATTTTTTTTCTTTCATCTTATTTATAGCTCTATCGTACATCCCATTTTAGATGTATTTTATTTATTTTTTATGTTCCATTCCAACAACATATACCTCATATTTAATTTTATTATTAGTAATATGATGTTATTTTAAAAAAGGTATACTCAAAATTGGGGAAAGATAAAATAATAATAATAATAAATTCCAAAAAAATATAATATTACAATTGAAAGAAAGAACTGTTGTGGCCACAAGAAAATGGCTTGGGTTCTAGGAAAGGCCATAATAATTTGTTCCCAATTTCCAAAACAACCCATGATAAAATACTTTTTTAAAATATACACCCCCAAAATTGTACTGATCTATCCTTCAATCTTTATACGGTCATATCTAAATAATTTATAATCCTAATAGATCACAATCTACTATGATGTGACTATTAATATTCCCTATTAATTAAATTTAATGAAAAAATTTTAAAGTCCCTAAAAGTTCAAGGACATTTTTTTCTTAATTTATTTGGAATTTTACGAGACTGTGGCTTTTGAAGGAACCTGATTCCGAGGCCCGATGGGCCCGAAATCAATTTCTGAAGATTAGCTCGGGTTTGTTCAGTGAACGAGCGAGTGGGTTTTTCTAACTTTTGAACCGGTGGTCGGAATCGAAATCTGAGGACACCGATGAAACCGCAGTGCCATTAATATTTTAAGAACACCTTTTCTAGAGTTGTGTTTTCTTAGGTGAGGTTATTAAATAAAGGGGTTAACTAAATAATAAAATAAAATATTGTGCTATAAATTTTATTTCAATTATAAGTAGTGATAACCTAGGCATGGTGGTTGGAGTGGGACCCACTAATATCCTAACTCCACTAGGTACGATATTAGTGAGGTGGAGCCCACATGAGCCCCAACCCCTTTATTTCCTTTCAACCTCCCATGTTCTTTTAATTTTGTAAATCACCCGCAACCCCTTTTTAATTCTAAGTCAACTCTTTTAATTAATTAAATGAATTCATTTATTCAATGTAAACAATTCTTGAATTCATTTTGAATTTCGAATTGAATGTTGTCTTTTGTGTGTTAATTAAATAAGACAAAGTCTTATTTATTTAAGGGTGATTTTTTGTGCGACAAGGTTGGAAAGGAATTTCTCAAGCCTTCGAATCATTATCTTCCTCCTCGAAGAATGCGAATAACGCACCGTCACCGACGAAGAACGCTGGCCTCTGACAAAGGATGACGAATAGCGCTGATTCCTCAGAGATCGACGACGCGATGTCGTGTACCGCGATGCCGATGGTCCTCTTCTCCGTGACGTCGTGTACCGCGACGTCGTGTACTGCAACGCCAATGATCCTCCTTCCAGGACGTCGTCTTCTGCGACATCCCTTTCCCGCGACAAACCTCATTCAACGACTTCATCGAGGTAGGGGTTAATTTTTTATCATGTTTTCTTTTCCGTCCAAACGTCTAATTCTTAAGCCGCTTGATATCGGATTAACGGAAAGTGGTCAGACCACACGAACACGGCTGACCCTCCTCCCCATTTGATGTTGTGTTTGTCGCGGCATGATTAAAGGCAGCACGGTGCAAGGACACCGCTCGGAAACAAAGAAGAAGCACGACATCTTCGCACCGCACCGTCGAGGCCGAACGAAGCTGTGGAACCGTCGCGCCGAGCCGGTCAAACAAGGCCGCGGGCTATGGCCGCGGTGGTGCGGGGAGCGGTGGCCGGAACCGCCGGCCGTCGGAGCATGGAGGGCGTGACCCACTGGTGGTCCCACGGTTACTCAGCGGCCAGCCAAGCCGGCCGGTATCCATGAACACTGGGGTTCGTAACCCACGGTTGGCAAAGGGAGTGGCCCCCATGTGGGGGCTGTGATTTCTCAATCAGGGGGAATGCACCCCCCCCTTCCGCTCGGCTCGGCCAGCAGCGAGCTGGCCACACCGGTCCGGGCTCACGCCAGGCCAACCGGCCGACCAGGCCGGACCGGCCACACCGGGCCGGGCCGGACCCGGACCCGGGTCGGGTCAAACCGGTTCGGGCCAACGCAGGGGGTCTTGGGTCGGGTCGGTCCGGGCCCAAAACCCCTTATTTTCGGACAATTCCGTTCAAACACACGTATCTTGGGCTACGAACCTCCGATCGACACACCGTCAGTTGAGATGCGATCCTTGTATTGATACGGTTATTTCGATATATTAAACGATATTTTTAGAAGAACTTTGAGTACAGTGGGGTTTGTTCGAGTACGAAACCAACCGGGCCCTCGGAGTGGAAACACTTATAACTTGAGCTCCGGACGTCCGATTGACGTGCCGTTGACTTCGTTGGATTCATCTTACTGAGAAAGATCATTTGGATTACTCCGCTCAATATTTGGACGTAGTTGGATTGCGGCCGGGTTGTTTTTGACTTAAAACCAACCGAGCCCCTGGAACAAAAAAGCCAATAACTCTCAGACCGGGCGTCCGATTGATGCGTCGTATGTCACGTTGAGTTCTCATGTCAAGACGGAACGTTGAGATACATAAACTCCAGACTAAATCTCAGTTGATGTATCATCCCCCTTGGCTTGTGGAGCAGACCCTCCCGGAAATGAGCATGCTATGTGCGGAAACCCTAGAGCTGGCTGCGACTGCGACGACGTTTAAGACTGCACAGAAATCCTCTGTGGGTTCGGCAGCAATGAAGACTGCACTGAAATCCTCTGTGGGTTCGGTAGAGATGAAGAATGCACTGAAATCCTATGTGGGTTTGGCAGCAATGAAGACTACACTGAAATCCTCCATGGGTTCGGTAGCGATGAAAACTGCACTGAAATCCTCTGTGGGTTCGGTAGCGATGGCGACTACACTGAAATCCTCTGTGGGTTCGGCAGTGATGAAGACTGCACTGAAATCCTCTGTTGGTTCGGCAGTGATGATAACATCACTGAAATCCTATGTGGGTTCAGCAGCGATGACGACTGCACTGAAATCCTCTGTGGGTTCGGCAGCGATGAAGACTGCACTGAAATCCTCCGTGGGTTCAGCAGCGATAAAGACTACACTGAAATCCTCCATGGGTTTGGCAGTGATGAAGACCGTACTGAAATCCTACGTGGTTTAGACGGAGATGACTGTTGTTCTTGTATCCTACGTGGGTCTGGCAGTGTTTGACTCTGTTCTTGATATCCTATGTGGGTCTGGCAGAGTAGCTGGTGTGTATCCTATGTGGGTCAGAAAGCTTAGCTGGTTTAGTATCCTACGTGGGTCCCAGCTTAGATGAATCAGTGGCTATAACTGATCATCTCTATCACCTTACGAAGAAGTATACCTATGTGAGATGAGTCTTGAATTCAATCATTATCTTCGATGGGATTGACTTGATATCCTGTGTGGATTGGATTATGTAGTGTTCTCCTGAGTGTACTAAGTTGTGTTCTCCTATGTGGAACGGGTTGTACTTGGGCTATGGATCTAGAGCCGAACTAGAATTGGAGACTTAGGTATATGTATGGGCATATACCTAAGTGGAGTTGGTTGTTACTTCGTGATTGTATATTTCCTTTGTGGATTATACTTTGTGGATTCTGGGAGACCTTTGGGGGTCTCGGGGTCCCTACTGAGTAGTGTATACTCACCCCTGCACGGGCTATTCCCGCACTATGTTGTGTTAGACGCAGACGATGGACATCACTGATCGTGGTTGAGGCTAGTTGATATGGACGGTACTAGAGGAGGATCTCATGTTGAGTCAGGTGCCCGGAGGTGGATTTCATGACGAGTTGGTACCCGGAGGAGATGGACGGATGTAGAGTGTTGTGGAGGACATCTGTACCTACCCTTTAGGAAGGATCTGTGGTGGACGATCCAGGAGATTCTTGTCACCTTTTAGCTATTGTCCTTTGGTTGTACTTTATTTTCAGTTGTAGTTGTACCTTTATATTTGGCTTGTATTTCCGGCCCCTTGTTTTTCCAGCACACATGTTTATATCATTACGTAGTGTTAGCTTCCGCTTATACTTTGTTGTGTTGTTTACTTTTATAAAGGAAATTACTTCCCTTGTTTTATTGGGATTTACTCCTTTGGTGCTAGTCGCCATCCCCTGGCCTATGGAAGGCGCGCTTGGGGTAGTCACGGCACGGGCCCCTAGGACGGGTCGTGACAAATTGGTATTAAAGGAGTTTGGTTCTACCACAAAAATCAGGACTCTAATCATTATTGTGTGTGAAACAATGGTGTTAAGGGAATTGAATGTGGTTATCATTCCAGGGAGTCCATTGTTGGTGCGGCGGCCGATGTATCCGTACACCAGGAGCCTAACTTCTGATTTCCGACTAAGTGCACGAAAACATTGATTGCATGTGTGTTTCAAAATTTTTCTTTGTGACTACTTTGTGTCAGCTCACCATGTATATTGGTTGACCATGGTGCACCTGTTCCTTATCAGGATGCCGCTACAATGACAACAAGCTCAGGTTTCTGAATAAGGTAAATGATGACGGACCACCGAGAGACGAGGTTCCGGTGCAGGGCCCTCTTACTATGTTGAAACCTTCGGGTGTTGTACCAGCAACACCACCACCCATTGGGTAGAATAGGCCTCCGAAATTTTGAGGCAAGATAGTTCCGAAGAAGTAGAGGACTGGCTTGAGGAGGTAGCTAAGAGTTTCCAAGATCTTATAAAGCTTTGGTAAGACGACATGTCGGTAGCTGAGAATTCATCGGGGCATACCAAACCATTCCTGGTACTCGATGACTACGATGTGATCGGTGCTTCAGGGCTCGTACTTCTGAGTAAGGTGTGTCTAATGGATATCTGAGCCATGAGGTGGTGAAAATTTTGACATGTTTCACCAACCCATCTTTGTAATCCCCGCTATGATCAGGGAGCTCGAGGGCAGGGGAAGGAGTAGCTGCTTGCGGTCAAAGAGTGCGACCAAAAGGGACCTAAGGATGATTCGAAGTGAGGACTGTGTCTTCTACTAGCTTCCGTAGCCACATACATCGATAAAAATCATCCCTTCCTTCCATGAATCTAGTCCTATGCCTAGAGTTTTCGGTTAATCCATTGACTTGACCCTCACGTCTGCAGATACCTTTGTGAGGAGTCTCGATAGTCACACTTACGACGACGGTGTGATCTAACCCTTGAGGTGAGAGTCTCGGTTGGGACCTCTTGGTGGCAGCGTTGAGGCCTTACGACATTAGTTTGAGCATGGATTGGGAATCACAATTCATACTCAAATTGATGGTATTAGGCAAACATCGGGATTTGTTTTCCTTGGACGGCGAAAAAGAAACCCTAGGCAGCATAGGATAAACTCATGCATATGAGGGTGTAGCCGATCATTCTTGGGTCGACCAACCTTACACTCGTGGGTGTAGGATTTTTGAGTTTCAGTTCTAAATCAGGAAGTGGAGGACTCTAGAGTTCGAGGATGGCGACCACGTTCTTATACGGGTCTCACCTCAACCAGGTTTACAGAGATGTAGCTGAGGCGGTGAGATATCTCTGAGGTTCAACAGACCTTTCTAGGTCCCGAGAAGGGTATGCGAGGTGGTTTAACGCTTTACCTTTCCACCTCAGTTGCACCGGGTGCACGATGTTATCCAGATATCTCAGCTAACGAAATACGTGCATGACCCTTCAAAAATCATTGACTGCAGTGAGTTGGACGTCGATGACGGGGCAACATCCACAGGAGTTCTAGAGGAGAATGAGGAACGAGAGGAGAGGGTCCTATGTGGATGGTCGATTCCTTAGGTGTGATTTCACTGGAAGCACGAGAACCTCCAAGAGAGCACATGGGAGTGGGAGGCTCAGTTGCGTGCTCGGTACCACTTTTGTTTCCCTAGTGTGTGTTATAGCTTTACGGGGACATAAATCCCTGAGGTAGGAGTAATGTAAAGAACCTTATATTTCAAGGAATTGTTTTTCATAATTTCTTTGAAATTTTATGAGACTGCTACTTCTGACGGAACCTGATTCTGAGGCCCGGTGTGCCCAGAATCAATTTCTGAAGTTTAGCTCGGGTACGTTTAGTGAACGAGCGAGTGTGTTTTTCTAACCTTTGAACCGGTGCTTAGAATCAAAATCCGAGAACACCGATGAAACCGCAGCACCGGTAATTGCTTAAGAACACCTTTTCCAAAGTTGTGTTTGATCAGTTAAGGTTATTAATAAAAGGGGTTAACTAACGAATAAAATAAATTATTGTGATACAAATTTGATTTCTATTTTTAAGTAGTGATAACCTAGGCATGGTGGTTGGAGTGGGACCCACTAATATCCTAACTCTACTAGGTAGGATATTAGTGAGGTGGGCCCACACGATCCCCACCCCCTTTATTTCCTTTTAACCTCCCACATGATTTTAATTTTGTAACTCACCTGCAAGCCCTTTTTAATGTCAAGTCAACTCTCTTAATTAATGAATTGAATTACGTTATTTAATGTAATCAATTCTTGAATTCATTTTGAATATCGAATTGAATGTTGGCTTTTGTGTGTTAATTAAATAAGACAACATCTTATTTATTTAAGGGTGATTTGGTGTGCGATAAGGTTGGAGAGGAATTTCTCAGGCCTTGGAATCTTCATCTTCCTCCTTGAAGAACGCGAAGAACGCACCGTCACCGATGAAGAACGCCTGCCTCCGACGAAGGACGACGAATAGCGATGATTCCTTGCAGATCGATTCCATGACTCCATGTACTCCGATACCAATGATCCTCTTCTCCACGATGTCATGCACCACGATGCCAACGATCCTCCTTCCTTGATGCCATCTTCCACGACATCCCTTTCCCCCGACAAACCTCGTTCGACGACTTCATCGAGGTAGGGGTTAATTTTTGTTCTTGTTTTTTTTTCGTCCAAACGTCTAATTATTAAGCCGCTTGATATCGGATTAACGGAAGGAGGTCGGACCACATGAAAACGGCTGAACCACCTCGCCCTTTGATGTTGTGTTTGTCGCGGCACGATTAATGGCAGCGCGGTGCAATGACACCGTTCGGAAACAAAGAAGAAGTGTGGCGTCGTCGAGGCTGAACGAAGCCGCAGCGCCGTCACGCCGCGCCGGTCAGACATGACCGCGACCTATGGCCGCGGTGGTGCTGGGAGCGGCGGCCGAAATAGCCAGCCGCTGGAGCATGGAGGGTGGGACCCGCGGGGGGTCCTGCGGTGACTCACCGGCCGACGAAGCCAACCGGTTTCATAGAAGACCAGGGGTTGTGTCCCCAGGCTGGCAAAGGGAGCGGCCCCCACGTGGGGGCCGAAGTTTCTCAATAAGGGGGAACTGCACCCCCCTTTCCACTCGGCTAGGCCAGCGCCGAGCTGGACACACCAGGCCACGCTCGCGCCAGGCCAACCAGACGCCCAGGCCGGACCGGCCGTACCGGGCCGGGCCGCCCAGGCCGGGCCGGGCCACACCTTAATGGGCTGGACCCAGAGGCGGTTCGGGTGAACGCAGTTCGGGCCAACCCATGGGGTCTTGGGCCTGGTCGGTCCGGGCCCAAAACCCCTTATTTTCGGATAATTCCATTCAAACACATGTATCTTGGGAAACAAAACTCTGATCGACACACCGTCAATTGCGATGTGATCTTTGGATCAAGCAAGTCATTTGGGTATATTACACTCAAGGTTTATTATATCTTTGGGTACAGTCGGGTTGGTTCGAGCACGAAACCAACCGGGCCCTCAGAGAGGAAACACTTATAACTTGAGCTCCGGATGTCCGATTGACATGCCGTCGACTTCGTTGGATTCCTCTTAGTGAGACGGACCTTTTGGCTTACTCCGCTCGATATTTGGACGTAGTTGGAGTGCAGTCGGGTTAGTTTTGACTTAAAAACCAACCGGTCCCCTGGAACAAAAAAATCCAATAACTCTCAGACCGGGCGTCCGATTGGCGTGCCGTCTATCACGTTGAGTTCCTCTTGTCGAGACGGAACTTTGAGATACATCAACTCCGGACTACGTGTCAGTTGATGAATCTACCCCCTTGTCTTGTAGAGTGGACCCTTCTAGAATCTAGCATGTTGTGTGTGGAAACCCTAGAGCTGGATGTGACTATGACGACATTGAAGACTGCACTGAAATCCTCTGTGGGTTTGCCAGTGATGAAGACTGCACTGAAATCCTCCGTCGGTTCAGGAGCAATGAAGACTACACTGAAATCCTCCATGGGTTCGGTAGCGATGACGACTGCACTAAAATCCTCCGTGGGATCGGCAGCATTGAAGACTGCACTGAAATCCTTCGTGGGTTCGACAGCGAAGATGACTGCATTGAAATCCTTCGTGGGTTCGACAACGATGACGACTGAATTGAAATCTTCTGTGGGTTCGGCAGTGATGAAGACTACAATGATATCCTCCATGGGTTCGGCAGTGATGAAGACTGCACTTAAATCCTCAGTGGGTTTGGCAGCGATGAAGACCATACTAAAATCCTCCATGGGTTCGACGATGATGACTACTGTTCTTGTATCCTATGTGGGTCTGGTAGTGTTTTACTTTGTTTTTGCTATCCTACGTGGGTCTGGCAAAGTAGATGGTCTGTATCCTATGTGGGTCAAACAGCATAGCTGGTTTAGTATCCTACGTGGATCACATCATAGATAAATCATTGGCTATAACTAATCATCTCTATCACCTTACGAAGAAGTATACATGGGTGAGCTGATCTTGACTTCTATCATTTTCTTCTATGTGATTGACTTGATATCCTGTGTGGATTGGATTATGTAGTGTTCTCCTGAGTGTACTGAGTTGTGTTCACCTGTGTGGACCAGGTTGTACTTGGGCTCTAGAGCTAGAGACGAACTAGTATTGAAGACTTCGGTATATGTATGGGCGTATACCTAAGTAGAGTTGGTTGTTACTTTGTGATTGTATCTTTCCATTGTGGATTATCCTTTGTGAAATCTGGGAGACCATCGGGGGTCTCGGGGTCCCTACTAAGTAGCGTATACTCACCCCTGCACGGGCTATGCCTCCACTAAGTTGTGTTGGATGAAAACGATGGACAACACTGATCGTCGTTCAGGCTAGATGAGATGGATGGTGCCGGAGGAGGATCTCACATCGAGTGAGGTTCCCAGAGGTGGATTTCACTACGAGTCGGTACCTGGAGGAGACGGATGGATGTGGTGTGCTATGGAGGACATCTGTACCTACCCTTCAGGTAGTATCTGTGGTGGATGATATAGGAGGTGCTTTTCACATTTCAGCTGTTTTCCTTTGGTTGTACTATACTTTCAGTTGTAGGTGTACCATTGTGTTGGTCTTGTATTTTCGGACCCTTGTTTTTCCAGCACACTTGTTTACTATTTTACATAGTGTTATCTTCCTCTTAGACTCTGTTGTGTTGTTTAATTTTATAAATGTAATTCCTTCCCTTAATTTATTGAGATTTACGCCTTTGGTGCTAGTCGCTAGCCCTTGGCCCATGGAAGGTGGGTTTGGGGTAGTCACGACACGGGCCCCAAGGACGGGTCGTGACCAAATTATTGATCATTTTGTTAAAAAATAAATAAATCTATATAATAACAAAAGAATGTACCACGTAATGTACTATTACAAGATGGGACAAAGAATTAAAATTTTAGATCAATGAAAAATTAATCTTTGTCTTATATGTGATGCACACCCTAACACATAATCTTAGGATCTCAAATATTTAATTATATAATTTAAAATAAATAAAATGATAGATTATTTTTTTATGATTTGTTCAATAAACAGTAGGCACTAGCAATGGTTACTTCATGGAACCAAATAAAAAAACTATGGATCATCAAAACATGCATTGAATGTGTACAAGGAATCCACCTTAAAAATATGAGTGGAAACTTAGATATTCCATGATTCATTCAATTTAATTTTTATCACTATTGTGATGATCCATTGATCCGTGATGAATATCTCAGATAAGTTACTTTGATCAATTTCTTCTTTCTCAAGGATGTGCAAGAGATGAGAGAGTAACTCCAAAACTCATGTGATGAATATTCTAATTAATGAAAGCCTCATCTATATTATAGAGTGAGTAAAAAAATAATAGAAAACAATTTCCATTCTATATAATATTTAATACAAAATAATTAATCAATAAATGAGCTGTTTGGATCATTTCACTTTATTATAAATATATCATCTATTTTTTTTGTCATACATATATGGTAAAAAAATATTATATAACATCACACTGTTAAATATAAAATCAACCTTGAATATAAATATAATATACATTTTTTTAATTTTATCACCATTTATTCACATAATATCTTGTTAATAATTATATATATTAAATTTAATATAAATTATTCCTAACATGAATAATAATATTTTTTTAATTTTATGGATATTGTTGTAACATATAAAATAATCCAAACATTGTGGTGGGGAAAACAATGTCATATACTCAAATTCAAGAGAATATGATATAATTTTTAATGTGTTTAGTGTGTGAACCTCAATATAAGGGACTGGATGGTCATAGACTGACACCTTCCATATTTTTGAAGACTGAGGTTCTCAGAGGTGGGTAATATGAAATTTGAATTACATTAGTTTCTAAACGTTAGAAGCATGAATATATCACAATGTTTAACAATTTTACACAACTTCAATGTAGATTTCATTATGTGTAACGACTCATGGTTATAAAAGTAAATAAAATAATTTCAATCTTTCTTTTTTGGGAGACATCGAACCCTAAGGATTACATGACCAGAAAGGGGATTACAAATCATGTTATACCCCATTTCAATATTGTTATAAATGTTTTCAGAGTCATGGGTTTTCACTACCCTATTGCTGATGTGGATATCTACCTCATTCCAGGGGACCTAGTATCCCCTCTTTGTAGTTTTGTCGATAACTTCGATGGGAATTGATCATCGGGCTTCCATATTCAATTTTGGGTGGCCCTAGTTTACCTAAGGTAATATCTACCTCTATTGTAACGGTCTCATAAATATATTTCCTCCATTTTCTCTCCTGCATGAAATAAAGAATTATATCTTTATTCTAAATTAAATTTTTATATATTTTTTGTGTGGTTGTAGCATGACACAATTGAGTGGATTTAGTTCTTGTGGGAGAGGTGATAAGGATCAACAACATTGGTCGATTCTTTTCCAAAGAACGTAGACTCCCTTTTTATAGGGGATTCCTTGCTTCTTTTTTTTATTTACAATTGTAAAACTAGCATAATTTATCCAAATGGATTCTAATTAAATATCATTATTATATACTTATACAGAAAAAAAATAATTGTAATCAATTTCTTGGAAATGTTGTTACGATGTACTATGATGACAGGTTGACTTATGATTTTAATGATAGATTGATATCAATGTTGTGCTTGTTTTTCATGGTTTATAATTTCAAATGGGTAAGTAATGTAATGCTCGAAATATTTGATAATTATTTTCTAAAATATTAAAGATTCAATTATATGGAATCTGTGGGTCTTTCTTGTAATATGAATATTATTGAACCCAAATAATGATTTTTATTGATGAAAAAATAATTAAAGTCATGTTTAATTATTTTCATAATTAATTTTTTATAGATTAAGATAGATTTTTGGTTATATTTCCCAAAGATGGATCATATGATTAATGAATATATAAATTCATGATGGAATATGAATTAGTTTTGTGATAAAATATAATTCCTTTATAGGGAATGAGTATCCAATTTTATTTTAATAGAGGAGTTCCATGATCTTTACTATCTTGAGAGAATGTTTTCTGTAATATACGAATGCATTCCTTTAGTTGCAATATCTCAGCCACTATGCTTATTTGTTACTACTTGTGATGTTACATAATCTTAGTATTGATGATCCTAGATATATTTTTTGATATATAGGGTGGCGGCCCTGATGGGGCGTGAGCCTGGGATGGCTTAGGCTGGAAGGTTTTTGTTGTATAATGGGAATACAGGCCTTGTTGTTGTGGAAAAATTTTATTCCATGAGTTGTGGGATGCATCAGTATATGCATGTGGGTGTAAGTGAGGACATCAGAGAAGATGAAACTAATTTAATTTTGGATTGCCCATTTATATGATAGATGGATTCTTGTTTAATTCTGTTTTGTTCATGACTTCTATGTAGTTTGTTTATAATCTTTATTTTCCCAAATGCTGAAGAATGATGGATGTGTGTGGTGAATTTTCTTATTTTGTATCTCATGATGTTTTCATTGAGTACCTAGTAATAAGGATGTTAATTATGTTAATTAATGAATAAGAGTTTAACACATGGTGTTGGATCATGTTGGGATATAATGATTGGATTATATTTATGTGAATATGTGGAAGGAGTTGGATTTTTTGTGGGGTATATAACATTGAAGTAATGTAATGTTGGAAATTAAAATGGTTAATTAATGTTTAAATAAATATTTAAAAAAATTTCCAATATTGAATAGTACCAATGTTATTTAATGTAGCTTATTAATTTTTTTTTGTGGATATTGGATATATGGAATTTTCAGTGGCATCCAATAGTTCAAGAGTAATTAGATGTAGTTGTGTTGGAGACGAGATTATGCCCATAGTGTTCTTTTGAAAAAAAATTAAATCATATATATTTTTTATTTATATATTCCAATCAAATATATCATTAATTAAAACTAACAACCCAGGGATCCTAAGCCCTGGATGGTGTTTCCCCAACATACTATTGGGACGATTGATGATTGAATACACTATTTTCCCTTGCTCTATTATCATGGAATATACATGTTATGGAATGAATTGTGGTTAGTTTTACTCAAATATGTGTGTAAAGGGATGTAATGTCTTCGTACTGTTTCACACAAATGTTTTATGTATATATTTTTCTAAGAACTATTATACAAATAACGAGTATAGTCTCTCATGGATTGAGGATCCTTACGTGTTTTACGGGTTTAGATTACTTGAGGAATAATACATGAGGTATCATATACATTATATGGGTTATGATGGATCATAAAAAATAACCTGTTAGTTTTTGTAACCTGAAAATGGTGGTCTGTTACTGGAGGTGAAAATTTTAGTTCTCTCCAAGGTGTCTACATGATTCCATTTTTTGGAGAGTGATGCTCCAAATGTGTGATGTCTGGGTAAATTGGAATGCCAATAGTGAAGTGTTAGTGGGGTACCCTTGATATTATTTATTATATTATATATAATTATATTTAAAACATGTTGATATTATCCATGGGAAGATTGAGAAGCTAGTATACATGTTTAGGTTACGTCTTTGATTCACATAATGTTCACAATGCTTTAGAATGATTTCTTTACCATTTTAATGAGATTCCCTCGGTAGGATCATTTTGATTATAATTTTATACTCACATGATTTATATAAACTAATTTTTAGTTCAATTTTATAAGGTTAGATATAAGGCTTTTTAATTAAAACATGGTTGTTTAATAGAGCAGTTGGGGCTTTATAGTCACTCTTATTTACTTCTCTTTTGATACATGTAGTTTTTCATTCAGTTCTAGTAGTTCTGTAGGTAATTTCATTTGTTCACATGTTTTATCATGTATATTTTAGTGTATGAGGGAGTTGGTTTGTTTCTATCTTATCTCTATCTTTAACATGTGTCATATTAGAGGGAAATTTCTACCATCTATGTGTTAAATATACTCCTGGTACAAGTCACCATCCTGGGGGCCTACTAGATGTGGGACTAAGGTGTCATTATTTCTCCTCTACCATTTCCAGCCTCAGAGGGGTACACATTATGGGGAGGGGTCATGAGAGAGTTGTATTATAGGGTAGTTGTGGATATGATACAGTTTGTATTTTGGTATGGGTGAGGATGCATGTTTCGGTAGTAAAACAATGTCATTTATGTTTATTGAGTGTTGTAAACACCAGAGATCGTTTGAGAAATTAGTATTTAGGTCCCCCAATGATCTAATTCATATAAAATTAATATTATTGAATCAATAAAGAGATACTTCTTGCATAATAGATACCTCTGAAAGGATCATGAATCATTATTCGGTTCACATGTCTTTGAATGTGTATACATTGGGATAAATTAACATAAAATCAATAAAAGAAATAATAATTAATTTTATGGTATTACATATTCCATCATTATGAGCTCAAAACATTTTTTCTTCTGTAGGAATTTATCTAGGTCATTGGCCTCATCGAGTTCACATAGAATATTTTTGATTGGTTGTGCTAGTAGATCACTGTAGAGTGGAAGTTTATGATGATGAAACATGGATGAGGACACTCAAATAAATTCAGTTCCTGATTTTTTATAGGTATGAGTGATTTATTGCATACGTAGTCTCAAATGAATATATATATATATCAGGTTTATATTGTATTTATTATGATCCATGCATATAAGGAATGCTAAGTATCATCAGTTGTGATGATTTTGTGTGAGATAGTGAGGAATTAGTGGTTACTGTTTCTCAATGATTAGGATGAGTCGACAGTCTCCTGGGAGGTTTTCCATGAACAGTTTAATGCTAATATTTTTTCTTCAAATGTAATGGAATCTGATCACTGGAAAATTCTTAACCATTAGCAGGGGATCTGTAGTGTGTGAGAGTTTGAGATCCCTCTCATGTCTGAGATATGATTCATACCATTTACTAGATGAAGAGTATAGGGTGAGTTATTTTATGGAACTAATGCTTCAAAATATTGTGAATCAGGTCTCCCCTTTTATTCTAAAGTTGTTTATAGAGGTGCTGATAGAGGAATTGTTCATCAAAAATATATATTCCATAACCTGAATTACATGAGAGGGGAGTAATCATGATTAGTAATGAAGTAGAGTTGTTGTCTTGGATTCCCAACTATCTGGATAGAAATGATTATGGTCAGGTGGGTGTAGGTCCCAGAACACATTGTATTTTTTATCTAGGATTGGAATCTGTCAAGCCTATGGTAAAGGATGAGATAGATGTTTTTATTCTAGATTCTATGTTCATCAACGACTAGAGTTCCCTACAATTGGATGTGGTCATCATGATCCAGTTGTTCTACATTCGGGTCCTATGACGACGTAGTCCTAGAACTTATAGTAAAATCATGATTCTCCAGTTTAGGAACAATAATGAGTAGTTAATGAATGAATAATATAGCCCTGGGATGATCCTCATCCTCATATAGTACATCCCGAGCATGGAGATGGTATTTAGCAGGTTCTGTGAGGCCTTGGACCTGGTTGTGGTTAACATTATGGATTAGAGTTTCTAGTGGTATGAATTACATCTATCATTTGAGGAAACATTTTATTATTTTATACATGGGTACTTTCCATCTTTTATAGGAGATAAATTTACTCTTTCACATCACCCTCCCTTTCCAATGATTTGGGACTTGAGGTAGATAGATTTCATGTTTCCTTGGAACTGAATATGCGATTTGGTGTTCAAATCTAACATGATTGATGTATGTAGAGAAGGTGATCTAGTTCTGGGGAAGAACCTTACTTGGTGATATTTCCTATGTTTATAGATACAGCCATATGAAATCATCCTTGGAATGGAGTGGTTGTATTCAGTGCATGCTATCAAAGATTAATTCAGGAGTCTTTTTGTGTTATTCAATACTAATGGAGATACATAAATGTTTACTGATGTGGTAGAGTCCTTAATTGGTCATAGGCGTGTTCCATCCATTTCCTACATTATGTCTGAGCTAATGATGAGTTCATCATAGGTTCAACAGTCGGTGTTTCCTGAGGAAATAGAAGGGAACCTTGTTGTCTTTCCAAAGTAGGTTTTTTCATTAACCCCTCAGCAAGATATTAGGATAGGGATCAAAATAAATCTAGGAATGTCTCCAATATTGATATCTCCTTATAGGATGGAACCTATAGAGTTGTGAGATATTTTTTATACCACTCAGTTGTCTATTTTGGTGTGGTTTTGTACATCATAGTGTATCACCTTGGGGTGAATCTTTTTTTTTCGTAAAGAAGGATGATGGTAGTTTGATTTTCTGTATGACTTATTTTCACTTGACCAATTTAAATTGAAGAACAAATATCCCCTTGAATTTATAAATGTATTATTTGATCAATTGAAGGGTTAATGTTACTTCCCTGCTATTTATTTGTGTTTATGATATCTACATATGCATGTGAAGGATATGGATTCCTCAAAGAATGATTTATATTGTCTTTATGGGAATTATGAGGTCATTGTGATGTCATTTGGTTTGAAAAATTCTTCTTTTTTGTTCATGGGGTTAATGAATGATGTGTTCAATGAGTTTTTAAATATTTTCATGATGGGTTTCATCAATGAAATTCCTATGTACTCTATATTTGAGGAGGATAATATAGAGAATTTCTGCGCCATTTTCAGTGTTCTTTGTTGTGATAATCTATTTTGGATGTTTTCTATGTTCATTTTTTGGCCTCGAGATATCTATTTCTTGGGGAATGGTGTATCCCATGAAGGAGTAGATGTGGACCAGTTAATGGTAAAATCAATTCTGTCTTAGGAATCCCCCATGATAGTTTCATAGGTGAGATGTTTTAATGGACATGCAGACTATAACAAGAGGTTCATATCCTATTTCTCTCAGTTCTTGACTACTTTGATATAGTTGACGAGAAAGGATGAGGCAATCATGTGGACTGAAAAGTTTTAGAAAACTCTTTAGTATGTGAAGGAGAATTTTATCATTTCTAATGTTCATAATCTTCTTTTAGAATGAGTTCATTTTGAGGTTTTCTATGATGCTTCGATTATAGGGTTGGGTTTTGATCTAATTAAATATATAATGGTCATTTCATAAAGGACTTATCATTTGTGTCATCATGATTTTAAATATGCCACAAAAAATCTCTAATTAGAAGTGGTGGGGTTTTCCGTAAATGTTTATAGACATTACCTCACTATAATCATTCTATGGCCTTCAAAGATCACAGGATAATGATGTATGTTTTCTTCCAATGTGACATGAATGCGATCCAATGATAGTGGATAGAGTTCTTATAGGTTTAAGGATTCGATATTTTATATGCACCAAAAGGGGGATGTTTTGACCGATGTTTGAGATGGAAGACATATTGTGATGTTTTCTGTGAATTAGGGGATTACTAGAGGGTAATAAAATAACATTCAGTGTTGCGATGAGATATGGTATAATTTTATTATGAGGTTGCCTTTTTCAAATGGTAGGGTAGTCATCTCTGGGGAAGTATGTGGAAGAGTCCTGGTAGGGGGATCTTAAGGTGGTGTTCTGGAGAGACCATGTATTTTGTGGCAAGGTCCTTGATGGTTGGTACAAGTATGATCATCAACATATTTTGTTTCAAGGGCGGAATTTCATTACATTGATTATGATTGATATAGTTCTTATAGTGTTCCCTGATTCACCCTTAGCAGTACATCCTGGCATGAAAATTATGTAACGAGATTTGAGAGGTTAGTTAATGTGTAATGGGATGAATCATGTAGTTTTAGGGTTACAATATTGATGTTTATTCTTCCATATGGTGAAGGTCGAGCACCATGTTCCTTGGGTTTTGTTTCCCATTTATTGGACGTTACTTAGTAGATGGGGGAGGACACCTATATTAAATTTGATACTAGTTTATCTTGATATTATGCAATATATGATGCTATATGGGTGCATTTGAATAGTCTGAAAATATTGGATAGTTCTTTGTGATCAATGTGTCTATCTTAATGGTTGTTTTCAGAAGAAGTATATATAGTTGGTGTTGAGACCCCATAGGGTCCCAAGAATGATCATTTATGATTGAGATCCTCATTTTACCTCTATTGTGTGGGGAGGTCTGTGGAAATATTTTGGTACTCAGCTATCCCTTAGCACTATTTTTTATCCTTAAGTGGATGTTCCGATAGAGCGGAAATTCTAGACTTTTGCAGTCACCTTTCTCTACTGTGTCACCAATTTTGGAGGTTCAGGGATGAGGTACCTACCCTTTGTATAGTTTGTTTAAAACTATTTTTTTCACTCCTCCATCATTGTAGCACTTCGGAGTCCTTATAAGGAAGAATGTTACCTTCTCTATTTGTGATGGACTTTGGTGAGAGAGTTACCTATTATTTGGAAAGAACTGGTATAGAACATGACAAAGATGGTATAGGTTATTTGAGAGAGGATGATGGTAGTACATGATCATTTGAAATCCTACGCTGATTATAGGAGGACAACACTTGTATTTAGTGTTGTGGATTATGTGTTCCTGAAATTGAATACCATTCTTTGGAAGTAAATGTTTTGTCATGGGAAAAGCTTTCTACCCTATTTTTTGGGAAATTTCAGGTTTTATCTCGTGTTAGTGCCATGGAATATCAAACAGAACTTCCACCACAGACGAGACAAATACACAATGTTTTTCATGGGTCGCAGCTCTATTGTTATCTGCATGGAATATCTCATGTCATCTATTGGGGTGAGACTGATATTGATGATGCTGTGGCATTTTTAGAGCAGCCTGTATAGATCCATGACCACCAGGAGATGGTGTTTCACAATCATGTTGTCCACTTGGTTTATGTCCTATGGTGACACAACTTCATAGAGGAGAGTTCCTGGGAACATGAGTAGAATATATTCTGTTAGTACCCCAATCTATTTGTTGTTTAGCACAACTATAGTAATTATATTTGTTTTGTGGTTATAGAAATTTTATTTTTTGTGAGATGGATTTCCCATGTTTATTGATGTATATTACACTCTTTCCATGGGAGGAAATTACACGCAGGGTATGCCACATGATTTTTTAGGTTCATATTAATATGGTTTGATTATTATACACACCAACTACATATGGAAAAGTATCAATATGTTGTCAATATACTCACCATATTGAGCCCCTATTGGTTGGGTGTGGTGGTTGAGCTCTTGTGGTGATGAGAGACTTGAGAGGTTTCTCGTGGGGTGTTTTTCCATTTAAACCATATTTGATTCCTCTCTCTATTGATTTTTGGATTCTTTAGGAAGATATATTTTTTATAGGTATCTGGTTTAAGGCCCTAGATCTGTGTGTTTCAAACCATTGCATGTTTCTAATGATTGAGGAACTTAAAGGTGGCTTATAAAAATTCTTGAGGAGTTTGAATAATAAAATGTGGAAGGAGGGAGATTTCATGATGTGTAATAATTTTACATGATTTGAATGTAGGTTTCACTATGTGTAATGAATCATGGTTATAAAAATTAATAAAATTATTAGGTTATATGATTTCAGAGGAAACTGAACCCTGATGATTACAAGATGTGAGACGGGAATACACGTTGTGTAATTTCAAATGCATTCTTGTTTTATATAATTGGTTCTGCACAGGTTATTCAGAACCATAAATATTCATCGGCTCTCTCACACATTCCATGTGACCTGACACCCTCCTTATCATAATTTGTAAGACCCCCTCGGTGTAAATTGATCATTGAGCTTATATCTTCGATCAGTGGTCACTCGGGTTGATCCATGTTATTTTATACCGCCGTTCATGTGCTCTATTTTATATATATTTTCTTGTTACTCTTTTCCAAATTATGGTTCTTTTTCTAGAGGTTATAATGCAGTTGTTTGGATTTGTGTTGACATAGTTGTGTTGCAACATCCTCTGGTGGATTTCCTTCTTGTGGGAGAGATGATCAGGATCCACAGAATGGTATATTCTCACGGGATGAATATTTACACCCTTTTGAAGGCATGTTGTTGATTGTTTCTCTATTTATATATGTTAAATCATATATCTACTGGTATTTTACACCTTAGATCACAATTAAATTAAGTTAATTTATTACTTGTATCATATAATGTAATTAGAGTTTATTTCTTGATGATGGTGCTATTTTGTAACGTGATAACATGTTCTATATTTATTTTCTAGATATTTTGATATATATTTTGTTGTATTTGTTATTGGTTAACATGTAAATTTGTTAAGGAACACAAATCCATAATTAATTTATAATTAATTAGAGAAAAATATTAAACATCCGGCTTTCATGAATCCGGTTTTTATTGGTTTAATTTGATGATAATAAAATTAATTCTTGTTTGAATATTTAATAAAATTTTTAAATAGACATGATTCACGATAATTAATAATGATAGAAGAATTTAAGTCATCTATAATTAATTATTTAATTTGTTTCTGAAAGAATAAGATGTATTTTTCATATGTTTCGCTTATTTGGAACATGTGATTAATAGATATCTTTATTCATGATAAAATAAGAACAAGTTATATGATAAAATATAATTCCTTTATTGGGCCTATGTTTTTTATTTTATTTTATTGGACGAGTGACTTGATATTTGGATCCATGATAGCTAGTTGTGTGTGAAGGATGAATGACTTTATTTGGGGAAAAATCCTAGTTTCGTTGATTGTTCCTTATTTCTTATGATGTGATTTGAGATTTAGATGGAAAAACATATTATGATATTGTGTTTTATAAGGCTCAGAGGACCATATGTGACATTAGCCAATGATATATATTCATAGAGGGCTATTTTCGTATTAGGGGTGGAACGCTCGGTTGTTTTGGCAGTAGTTTACACCTAGAGTGGTGAGATGCATCAGTATATGAATGTGGGTGTTGGGGAGGATGTAAGTGAAGAAAAAACAGGTTTAGGTTGGTTTTACCCATTGATATGAATGTCAGATTCATTTTTCAATCATTAGTCTGGAAGAAACCAAGTTTTTTTATCATCTTTATTTTCCCCAATACTGGATGAAGATTGGGGTGATTGGTTTCTTGCCTTGTTAGGTTGCTTAGAATTTTTTTCCATAGTACCTATTAATATATAAAATAATGATGTTAATTAAGGAATAATTGTTAACCCATGGGGTTGGATGTTTTTGGGGGTTAAAGGATAAATTTATTATTTTATGAAGCCATGTACTCAGTTTTCTTATGTTTTTAGGGCATGGAATATTTATGTACTCTAATGTGAGAAATTCATATGGTTAGTTAATGGTTAAAGAATTATGTACCATAAATTAAAAATAATTAAATGGAATAAACTAATTTAGTGTCTCCATTCAAATGGTTGGGATCTTATAGGATATATGTTCTTAGCAGTGGTAGCTAATAGTCTGAGAGACATTAGCTACAGATGAGTCTGAGAATGGGTTATTCCCATAGTGTAGTTGTGAGCTATATTATATCATTTACATTTTTGTTTTCTATATGATATAGCACCCTATCAGTTTTGGTATCTAACACCATGAGGATTGTATTCCCTATAGGTATTTTTCCCAAAACACCCCTGTGGGAGGAGGGATGCAATACAACCTCATTTGTCCCCACTCTCTTTTGATGGAAGTTACATGTGCTGGTGTGGAAGTTGGTTAGTTATCCCCTTGTATGTTGGTAGAGTGTTATAATGGATAGTGGTTACATCAATCACTTGTATTATATATATTGATTTCAAAGTATTAATATATTAATAATGTGTATAGATTGTGATTTCCTAAGGATCCTTACTCAATTTACTATTGTGATGGCTTGAGGTACAATACCTAATGTATGATACATGTTATATTGGTTTTGGTGGTTCCCAGAAACATCCTAGAAACATTTGAATATGTGGATGTGGTTTTCTGTTCCACATGGTGAATGTTGTGTTCCTTCACCCATCTGTCTATAAGCTCACCTATTCCGGATGGATGCTTATGATGTGAAATTTTTGGGAAGAGCAGGAAACATGTGGGAATGTGGTAGTGGGGTACCCCTAATATTATTTATTATTTTTTAGATTATTGTATGTGTAACATTGTGAGATTAACAATGGGAAGGATAGGATCATAGTATACAATTTTAGGGAACATGTTTGATTCACTTATTTTTCATAGTGCATTAGCATTATATAATTAGGTTTTTCGTGATAGGATTTGTGTAGGATCCTGCTAATTATACTATTATACTCACAATATGTATATAAAATAATTTTATAGGTGTGTTAGATATGGTTTTAGATCTTACTAATTACTACTAACATGGTGTTTAGAATGGTCTATTTGGACTTTAAGGTCACTTCTGTCATTACTTTTATCTGGTACATGTATTTATCCTTTCCATTGTAGTACTTTTTCATGCTATTGCATATGTTCCCATGGGTTTTAATTTATTTTATTTTTCTACAGAAGAGTTATTTGGGGAAATTCTTATCTCTCTCTTTAATATGTGTTCAATTAGTGGGTAATGCCTCACATATATGTGATTAAAATACCATCAGTAATATTTTCCATCATGGGGCTTTCTGGAGGTACGGATCCAGTTTCACTATCTATCTACTCCCATTTATGGCCCAATAGGGGTGTAATTTGTGAGGAGGGGCATGATGGAGTCTAATCAAAGTCTTGTTGATGTATAAGATGGAGTTTTTAGTTAGTAATGAGTGAGATTTCTTGGTTTAGTTGGAATAAAATGAAAATTATGTTTATTAAGAACTATAAACAAAGGAGTTTAGCTAATACATAGGTATTTGGGGCCCCCTATTTAGGTGGGGAGTTTTTTTAACATGTTGATCATAGTGGTGTTTCATTATTTCATTACCATTTTAATTACTATCTTTAGGGAGGATCCTAGGGAGTATAATTTTATGATCACCCAAAATATATATATATATATACTATTTTTAGGACATTTACAGAATGTTTGAGATAAGGTTGGTTATAATTAGATTGGGGTTAAATAGGATATGTTTCCAATTAAGGGTTTCTGCTTTTGTTAATTTACATTAGTACTTGTAGTTTCCCATTCAGTTGTTGTTGTTCATTAGTGTCATTACATATGTCCACTTGTGATATTTTTATATTTTAGTCTAAGAAGGAGTTGTTTGGTTTTCATCATATACCTCTGTTTCACATGTGTTGTTATATAGGTTAATTCATCACATCTGTGTGTTTACTATTCCCTCAAGGTTAGTCTCCAAACTGAGGCCTACTAGAGATTGGACTCGGGTGTCACTATCTCTCTTCACACATTTCTATCCTTGGAGGGGTATACTTTTTGTGGGGGAGTGACATCGTAACACTCTAGGTCCTTATCTCAAAAAAATGGATTACTATTTATAGACTAGGAGTGGAGTCTTGAAACCCATAAATGAACTTATATGGATAAGTAAAATTCATATCAGTTTCAAACATTAATATAAACACACCTTAGATAATGTAGAATCCTAGTTTCATGATATCTCATAAAGTATGACTCTAACTTTCATTCATCTACATTCTTTCATTATCGTACATTGACCGAAATGGATAGACGGTATTTTTTTTACAATAGACATGGAATTTCGGATGGTTATAAAATCTTTATCAACTATTATATAGATATAAATATTATTCAAAAGTGATAAATTTTTCCATGAATTTTCAATCATTTCCATATAAATAATGATACACCCCATGTATGATATCGCGCCATGAAAAAAATGTAAGGTTTTTTTACTTTGTATCAATGTACATGATAAAAAAATAGAATATTAAATTATATAATGTTATGAAACCATTACACATGTTTTAATATAGGAACTAAATATGATAACCAAAACATGTGGTGTTCCTTTTGGGGGGGTCAGTCTGTATGACCTGATCGACATGAGATCACTAAGTATAAACATCCATAGAATAATTCTCAAGGTTTATGTTCCCCCAACACATGATTTTCATACAACAGCAATGACCATTCACCATAATGTAAGTGAAACAGAATATATATGTTTATGTATATAATCATTATATCATTATGTTTGTTGTATATCCTAGTTAATTCTATTAAAATTTTATACCAAAAATAATCTATGCACATTACAATTTAAATTGTGGAAATATAAATGACAACACTATTATGGTCAGTGTACATCATGGGTAAACTACTGTATCCATGATATAGTACAAAATAATAATTGTTAATGTTAGGTATATGGTATACATTTTTAAAACATTAAGCATTTATTTTTAGGGTATTTAACACATTATGGTGTACTTATGAATGGGGGCATGCATTCATGCCTCCAAACTAAATTTTTTATACTTTAAAATTAAATCACCATGTAACACTATATTGTATCATGATTCCTATATTACATAATAACACTGGACTACACCATTGACATATCCCACATTCTATGGAATATTTTTTGTCAAAACCTGTAGAAATATCAAATATTTATTTCTCCCCTATAAATAATTCTGTGGAATGTGGAATCATATTTTGTTATGGTGAAATTAAACATTCTGGAATATATTTTTTCTCAAGTTTATTCTTGGGTCATGGTGGAATGTTTTTTGTGTAGCATAAATTCCCCGTAATAAATAAAACTTCACCCCTCGAACTGGTTTTGTTCCAATTCCTCAATATCTTTTATTACATTTTTCTTAGAGATATGATAGTCCCATTAGGTTTTTTTGGAATGAACACTTAATATACTCAAATTCCATGTTTATGAGACAAATAAATATACTATATGATTCAAAAAATTTAATTTCCCACAAATTAAATTAACTATGTTTCCATGTAGTCTGGATGTTACTAGATGTCACACTATCAATATACCGTTACACTTATTCAATGTCAAGTTAAAGGATAATCCCTACTACAATGATATAAATTTATATCAATATTTTTTTACATTCACATTGAATGATGTCTCTTTATCCTTTTAATCTGCACTACTTTATAGATAAACACAAGTGTAATAAAATATCAACCTAACAATCATAAGAACATATCCCTAGAAATAGTCACAATTGTTAATTAAATAATAATACCTTGTTTATCATGTTTAGATATTTTATCCATATGGGTCAGTAATTCTATATTTTTAAAAACATTTTTTATATTGTAATGATGGAATAATATTCCATCTACAACTATTTAGTTTCATATTTTTTATATAACCTCTTCCTCTCAAATTTATGTTCTCTATAGTTAATATCCATGGATACACAAATTTATTAGTAGGAAATATATATGGGAATTTGAAATGGATTTATATAATCTAAAAAGAATACATGCATCCCCAATAGTTTATTGTAAGTTGTTCTATATTTCCAAAAAGTAACATTGATTTTTCTCAACCAATATGCTCAACTCACATTCACATAATTTCTAGAATCTATTTCATCTCACATTTGTTTTCAACACATTTTATTTAGTATATGAATTATATGGGTATCTATTATTTAAAAAACTAGTATTTTATTAGTCCTTATTTCAGTTTTTGACTATCAATTTGGGTTCCCGTATAGTTAATTTAAATATTAATAATCTTAAATACAAAAAATAGGTTTTTCATTATAATAATTTAACCCATTTTATAATTTTTTGTTTTGGTTTTGTATTCATCCCACTTTGAGATAAATTTACGACCCAAGAATATATAAATGTGGATGGAATATATTATTAAGGGTCACACAATTTCAATTATCTATTCATATAAACCAATTAAATTCAGAATGGGGTGCTAGATAATATCATCTCTCACCATAAGGTTCTCACTACACTGACTACTATAACATATATCCATGTATATTATATTATATCTCTGTTATGGTGGTTCAAAAAATAAACTCTACACAATCATAGCCATAGTGTGACCCAGTTCATCTTTTTCTCTATTTGGTGATGATTTGAAAAATATCAACATAATTTCAATTTGGCATTAATGAAAACATCTCTTAATAAACCCATCCCTACACTTACAAAATAGTAATCAGCTATCACATAAGTAGTTTTAGACATTATTTACATTATTTTAATTAGAGTGTTAGGAGAACTATTCACATATAGTCCTGATGGACAAGTATTCCATGATGTTAGAGAACCATATTCTCATTTTTACTTCTATGAAAAATAAATACTCATCTATAAAATAATCATGAATCTCCACTTATTATTCTCTAAGAAAAATTTATAATAACACCATGATGAGAAGATTATAAACTACATCATGAAACACTTTTATGAAATGATTTGATATAAAATGTCGACAGTAACATAATTTACCATCAATAACTCAAAATAAATAAATAATTTTATTTTTTATTTTCTTATATTATATATTTGTAATGATAATTTAAATAATTCTAAAATATGGCGACGGGATAAGATCCTAATGAATATAAAGTAACATGCCATACATTGATTAGTAAACAAGAGTTATGATTTTGTATTTCAATATCTAGATGGTTATAATCTTTGTTTTATTTAAAAAAATCCAAAAATTTCAGAGAATAAAATCATTTGAATGAAAATTATCTGAAATTTTGAAAAGTAATGTGTATAAATGTTTTTATATACTTATAAGATTTGATTGTATAAGCTATCTATTTTTATATCATTAATGATGAAGTGTGAACTACACTAACTATGTTTTGATTGAATTGAAAAATTTGATAGAATGGTCGGCAAATAATCTAAGAGTTTATATATCATAAATTCTATTTCATTAAATGACTAATATATAATGAATTAATGTTTAATAATGTAAACATAAATTTAGAAATTATATGGTAGTGAGGATAATAACGGTTATAAAATTTTTTCATGTAGATGCTACATGATTATAAGAATTATTTTAAAGAAATTTAGAAATATTACAATATTTCTCAAAGAACATTGAATACATTTTATTTTTTCTAGGATGATTTAGAGTGACTGTGAAGGGATGTATAGATTGTAAGTGATTTTGAGTTTATAAAAATATTTCTTTAAATATATTGTTTTATACAAGTAATGTTTTTCAAATAAGTGATGAAAAATTGGAAAGTAATATGATATATTTGGAGGTTTTTAGAATAAGGATATTTTTTTCAATCTATGTTTGAATATTTACAATGGAAGTACTTATGTACGAATTTTTGGGAATACATAAAGTTCTCTTATTTAATAAGACTAAATATTTATCAATTGAAATGATTACTTATTATATTTTACCAATATTGTTTATTGTATTTCTCGAATGATATGAAATGAAGATAAAGCCACCATCTTATGTTCATAAATAAGATATTTCATTTGAAACTTGATATGTTTTTATAGGTCATAATTTATATCCCATGATAATAAATTTGATTAATATTTTAAGAGGCATTTATGTGGTGTGTCAGATGTTTTTGAACTGTATTATGCTTATATGATATGTAATATGTTTATATACTATATATATTTTTATCCATTGAAAATTTATAAAAATATATTTTGAGAATACTAGTGTATATTTGGAAAACTCTAAAACAACATACATAGTATATAAAATTTAAATTTTTGAACATAATATGTTTTTCCTCATAGTTATCATATGTGATATGTCATAATTTTTAAAAATGATCCAACTATTTAATTTTTTATGAACTTTAAAGATAAAGAAATATGATATATCCAGAATACCCATTTAGAGTAAATAATATCATAGTTTTATATTGTTTTAACTCATAATAAAAATATCATTATACTTTATTAATTCATTATTATATCTATGATTTGTAGTACATTAAATGATAATATGGCGATGAGTTAATTTTTTCAATGATATCAGAGATTAAATTATTTAAATATAAAAATAAATTTTTGTTATAATAAATTAAAAATTTAATGGAAGAAAAATCAAATGATGTTCAATATTTTATTAAATGAATTGAACATCCTAAATATGTATTTTGATTCAAGAATAAAATTTTAAAATATCTATTCGGATGATTTGGTACTAATAATATATTAATAAATAAATTAAAATAAATATATTATAATTCATGATATATTATTTAAATATTTCATTATGATCAGCGGTGTAACCATGTGTTGATGATTAATGAACATTATGGATAAATCTATTTCATTAAAGAAAATAATAGAAATTAGTAATTATAGATATTAAAATTCGTAAATATATATTTTTATGAGGTATTATAATTCTATTAATAAAAAATTAATACTATAGTTTATTACTAATAATCATCTTAAATGAGAATATATTTTTAATAGGACTGGTAGTAGAAATAAGAGGTTGAGGAAAAATGGAATTTTTGGTGGCCCTGTAAACACACAAATAAGTTTCCATTGGAAAAAGAAGTTGGTATCATTGTGTCATGATTGATAGGTTCTAATTGGAGTTAATTTTAATATTTTTTTTTGTAATTCCATAATAATGAATTATTTTTTAATTTATTTGGACATGTAAAAAACAAATGGTCGAAAAAAATAGTGACTTCTATATAGAGAAAGAATAAAATAGAACATGATACATCCATGGGGAAGTAAAATATTCTTTGAGTACAGGATGAAAAGGATAACTACCTAATTCTTTTGATCATATGATGTCAATAAATGTAGATGTAAAAAGATGAGAAAAATAATACACTTGATAATATGTGTTGTAAATGAAATAAAAATTAATAGATAAATAAGAATAAAAGTATTAATGGAAGGTTAATGTGCATGAGGTAGTGTTTTTTATTCATTGGTATTAGATATTTTGGAATACTTAGTTTCCGTAATCCAATGATCTGATTTTGGGAGGGATCTGGGAGCATGGATAATTATAAAAACATATTTTATATTAATATTATTAAGGATCTATAAGATGTCACCATTTTTATTGTTTATGAATATCTTATTGGAATACATGGTGACATCATGGATAATGAGGCATATATATTTTTATAATTTTTTTTATTAACATTGTAATAAGAAACAATATATTTCTTATCATGTGATATGATTGATAATAAGGGAAGAAAATGGGATTGATTATCAGTGAATGATATACTATATGAAGTGGAAAATAACCATTTCAATTGTTCCACTTTTTATATATAGTGAGAAATTAGTGGATATGGATGACATCAGATAAAAAAATTGATTATGTTTCCCCAATTATATAAAAAACATGAATAAATATTGTCTTATACCCTTTTCATTATGTTCAATATTGAATGTGGTTATAGTGTGATAATTAAGCGGAGAATAATTCGTTTATATAACAATGGGTAATATATATATAAATACTATAGGGGGAAAATAATATATAAATATTTTTAATTTGGTATAAATTAGTCACACCTAACTAATCCCCACCCCCAGTGGTTATACCAAATCCTAAGGGAATGATAATTTGTATTAGAGAAAAATTTATCCTTTGGTTGGATCAATTTATATTATTTATCATGTGTTTTAATTGGGAATATATATGAATGTCATATTTGGAGATAGTTTATAATTGAATCAAATAAAAAAATTATTTCCCATTTTCCTAACATTAATGTTGAGTTTTTTTAATACGTTGAAAAAAAGAAGTAAAAGGAAGGTGAAATAGCTAAATAAGAATTCAAAAAGAGAAACATAAATGTATAATATCCAAATGTGTTAAAATTATATATTTTTTATATTTTTTTTGAAATATAATCATCTAATTAGACATTTTCCTAATGTGAGTACTATAGTTAGAATAAATCTATTAAATGCCCATATTTTGTGGTTTTGTGTAATTGAAGAGGTTTATTTTTAAAGTATTCATATATATATATTTGAGTTCATATTATATGAATATAATAAAAAATAATAGATAATAAAATATAAAAAATATAACCATAAAGCGTGAGTGGAACATGAAATTACTGAAATCCAACGAAAAATACTTAAGAATTAGTGGATAACAAAATTTAAGGGATAAAAATACATTGAAATTTACAATTTACTAGAAAACTATAGGTATAAGATATTATACATAAAATTTCCATGATTTATAAGAATCCCATAAAATACTCTTGGTGTCATGGATGTCTAAATACAGGTCAAATCCATAAAAATCAAGGACATTGATAATCCTCTAAATAAAAGTAAAAATAATCTATATGATGATAAAATTTAAAAGATTAAATCTGAATGTTAATGTTGGATATGATTAGTTGATGATGATAACATAACTCTCTTCATGAAATTTTTTTATCATGAAGTTAAAAGAAATAATCATTTAAGTGAAACAAGACGAATAATCCCAATAGATGAAATAATAAATAATGCCACATGTATTTTTAGGAGAGTCTTGCATCAAAAAATACTATATATATTGGAAGAAATATCTTTGGATCAACTAATAATAAATCCATTACATGATTATGGAAAAAATTATAATATTTCCAAAATAAATTTTATAGTACTTGTGTAGTTCATATGATAGTACATGACTGAAGTAAAAATATAGAGATATATGGATATTGTAAACTTCTAAAAAATGCCTCTATCATTAACAGTTAATGTTATCATTTGTCCATAAATGATTCATAAAGAGTGACATAGAAGACAAAAAATCAAATATTCCCATCTACCGAGACTATATCTACAATAAAAATTTTAATTATTATTGTTCATTAATGATATTATTGGACCATTACACAAAATCATATTGAGTATTGTATAAAATCCAATCTTTTAGAAATACCATAAATCTTAAATTTACGAGAAGACGATATTAAATTGAAAATATCCTTATTGTACATTAATAATGTTAAAAAATATTAAAAATAAATAGAATAAAAATAGATAAAATTTCCAGGAAAAGTTTTGTGAATATTAAATAAGTGTTAATAGTTATGAAGAGTTTTAATATTTTCAATCCAAGAAGAATGAATAACTGATTTGAAAACCAGGCTACACCACTGAATTTGATGAAATAAAAGATTATAATTTATCTAATGAAATGAAACAAAAAAATACTATTGAATAATGTTTTCTATATATAAATATTAATAAGGATCCAAAACTAATAATAAAAGGAAGATTTTATGGTATAAAATGAAATATCATGGATCTTTACAAGTATAATATTTAAAAAAACTACTATAATGAATTGGACAAGCATGTTGATCAAACTAAAAAGAATCGTTTTCTATTACTTTATGATCTGAAGAAACATATTCCATATATAAATAAAGATAATGAAATATTGAATTATGTAGTGGCTAATTTAGTTCTAAATTTTATAAAATTAATAATATTTGAATGTATATTCCTTCACAATTCAGAGTTATAAAGAAAAGTGTTTATGTTTTCAATTAAAATTCACATATATATAGATAAAATTATGAATCTTATGGAAACTCACTTTATTAATATATTTTAATATTTTTTCAATTTTATAATAGGAATTGATGTGGAATCATGGAAATTTAAAATTTAATAAATATTGTGATCGTTATATAGCTAAAAGATTTATACATCCTTGATTAATTCTAATTATACCACATTTTCTACTTACAAAATATAAATTGGTATTACGATTAAAATAGTATTATAAATTCTTTTTTAATAATAAATAATTAACTACTACAATGAATAAAAATTTAATATCATAAATTGAATGTGATATATCAAATTAGAAAGTGGGTTGAATTTTTATAATTTTTTTTATTAATATACAATTTTGGAAAGCTCCATTTCACCAAATTTTGAAGTATGATGATCAATTTCCCTATAAAATTTTATATTATTTCAAATATAGTTAGTTAGATTGGTGATTTTTGAACTGAATATTTTTTTCAAATTGAAATACATTATTTCACTCGAATGATTATATTTTGTTTACTGAAGATGTTTAGAATTTTTAATCACATAATAATTGTAACTAAACTACCCCTAGATAGTGAATTATTGTTGGAATAACATTGTGGTAAGAATACAGATATATATTTTTATATAATTGTATCTAACTATTTCTACGTTGTGCATGACTCATAAAGGCTTTAATTTGTTTAAGTTCTCAATCATATCCATGGAAAAATTTGAGCCACCATTCTCTAATATGGAGTTAAATAATTCAATTAATAAGGGGGAGAACAAAAGAACTGTTGAATAAAAAGGAGAAGATGAGACATTGACATATGGTGGAGATCAAATTTTGTCATTTATTTTCCATTTATTTACTTATCAGCAATGGAGAGAATAATGTCATTGCATATATAAGTAAATTAAATACTGATACAAAATAAAAATAATGATATTAAATAATTGAAATTGATTAATGAGGATGAGGTTTTGTTATTTTTTACATTTTTAAAAAAAAATTCATTATATATTTAACATTTGTTATGGAATAAGATACCATATAAAATGAAGAGGATACCCCTAAATTTATGGGTAAATAGGTATCATGATATTATATTAGAATCCATAATGGATTGATTTTATTTATAAGTTATATAAATCTAATGACTGGTGGGATGTTATTAATGTTAAAAAAAGAGTTTATGTTTATGATAATTATTTTTTACTAATGATTTATAGATTTTAAAGAGCCATATATTTAAGATAGAAACTGGTTTTGATATCTTTAATGAAGAATCATGATGAACATTCAATGATCATTTAATAATGTGTTGAACGTTTCAAAAGTATGAGGAATTCATATAATTATTTTTCTATCTTGATTCTTTTTATTATTTATAGTATCTCATTGCACATGATTTAAATATATTAAAGTGATAATGGAAATGAGAAGGAGGTGAGGTTTGTAGCGATACTATAAATATTAAAAATCCATGTTTTAAATCTATAGTAATTATTTTAATGATATTTTTATGTTTTTATCTCTTCAATGGAGAAATTCTAAATGATTTAGATTATTATAATCATACATAGAGTGATTGAAAGGAGTCCATTTTTTTAAATAAAATGGTTATTAGTTGATGAGAATTTAGTTTAAATTATCTGATTTCATACTTCTAATGTTGTTCCAAGACGATGTTAAAAATTTCAAGGGAATACGATAAAAATGATATTTTGATGATTCATAATATGTTTTGGGATTGGAGGATGAATTTTCGTTAACACATTACATGAATAATAATTTTTGTGATTGATTTTTTTTTTCAGAAATGAATCTGAGAATCTCACAATGGTAATTAATACAAATATTTGTTTTCTAATCTATATGATGTTGAAGCTCGAATAAGAGAAAATATAGAAGAATAAATATTCTTACACACTAATGTTGTCATTTCTATTGAAATGTATGTTATATGGAGATTCTTTGATATGATTATGATAAGGTGTAAGATGTTTATCATTTTGAAATACATTGAGATCGTGTGTATTATGTTTGTGAAATATAATATCTTTTTAAGTTGCATAAAATATTTAAATTTATGACGTTTGAGAAAAATAGTTCACTTTTGTGAAAAATTAAATCATCTTACAAATTATATTAGATGATATTAATTTGAATTTAAGAATTATTTTGTCATATTTTCTAATACATATGATTTTATACCTTAAACATAATAAATTATATATTAATTTTTTTCAATATTTATAGAGGCTTAAATATATGATATTTCCTAAGTAAATAGTCTCATTAGATAATATTAAATGAAGGATTTATTTTATATAATAAAAAAAATAACATGATCTATTATAAATATTTGATTCATGAAATGATTTTGTCCATAAAAATTAAGATGAAAATGAATAACATTATACCATAAATATGTTATTTTTAAATATGGAAATGTGAATATAAATATTGGATATTAAAACTAACGAAATTATAATATTCCTAATATAAAAATTATCTTAATGTAATAATTAAAAAAAATATAAATATTTTTTTATTTATGTTCCATCTTTCATTAAATCATATGTTTTTATGTCTTATTGATCATTGTTGTTAATCACATACAAATTATTGTGTCATAATTAGAGCTGTTCTTCTTAACTATTTTATAATAATAATGTTTCTCACGCTGAAAAGAATACTGATAAAGATAACAACAGAAGATATATTAGTGAAGAGAAGAAAATAGATTTTTTTTAAATCTATAATTCAAAAATAAATAATTTTTTTAAATTTTCTGAGATTTTTTAATTAATACACTATTATATTTATATTTATCAACTAAAATAATAAGAAAAATATTTTTTGGAATAGTATTGAAAATAATATGATGATAAAATTAATATTATATGATTTTGTAAACACACATATAAAATTCGACTATGATAATGGCATCGATTTCATGGTTTCAATAATTATAGGAATTTATTAATTTATTCTACATTTGGATTTTATGGAATTCTAGTTATCTGATTTTTTTGTTAATTAATATTACCATAGGAAATAAAAATGGTATTAGAATAATAGTGATCTATAAATATATTGGGATGATATGAGAACATGAAACTTCACTTTATATGAAATAATATCAATGTATCGTGGAAAATGATATGTACACCATTTCAATTAATAATGTAATTCCCCCTCCTTGGACCACAAGACTAGTGCCTAGACAGTACGTTCAACACTTTTTGTTAGCTCTTCCACCCCATACATTAATCGCTTATGAAAAGAAGGGAGTGCCTATTACATGATAGTGGGAATACTATTCCATAAATTAATAATAATAATAAATATAGTAACATTTAAAATCTCTAATCTAAAAAATATTTAAGAAATATATCAAATGTAACAGGAAAAAAATACACAAGATAAATCAACTAATATATAAATGTCATTGTTTTAATAAATTACTCAACCAAACAACTTTTTGTCTGGCCTCTTTTATATATGATCCAAAGAACAAAACTGATCACCATCATTCCATAACATAACCATTAAATCTACCTATTAAAGACTAAATCACCTAGCATATGATCCAACTAAACACACCAACCCATTAATCTCATGATGTTTGACGGTTTACCCTACTTTTCCACCAATATATAATGTATACACATGGCTCAGATGACCCATGAAGAATCTCATTATGGAAAAGGATTTCCACTAGTAGTTTTACACATATATTATATCTATATAAACCATTGTTTTTGTAAAAATATAAATATATGTAAATCTACCATATCAAAAACGAGCACCCCTTGTGTTGAACAACCCCATGTGATCCACTATATGCCTTATCCAATATGAGAGTGGAATGTTGTATCCATGAACTATAATACCGTCAAAACCCTCATTCTTATAATCAATCACTTATCAAATATCATCTCATACATACCATAACCACATGTTAATACAAGTTATCCAGATTCACCAAAGTCACGTCATGAAGAAATTTTGTAAACCCCTATTATAACACGCTATTATTTTAGTATATATTATAATTTCATTAAATATTATTTTAAATAGAATAATTCACACTCAACACTATAGTAAAATAATTTTTCATACATTTTACTAATATAAAATTTTATAATTCCCAAAAAAATTAAAAATTTATTAAAGAGGGAAAACACATAAAATTGATAAAGAGATAAAAAAATGAAAATGTATATTTAATTTAATGAACATAAAATAATTCACCTATTTGTTGTCAATGAATAACACTGCACAAATCAGACCTATATAAATAAGGTTACGTACTAAAATAATTATAATCCTAATGGGAATGAATTATATGAATGGAAAGAACAATGTTAATATATATATATATGAATATGATATGACTAATATATATATATTGTCATTAAAAGTATTTTTCGTATAAATGTGGGATTTGGATATTAATATTTTAATTAGTTATACTAATGCTTCATATTTTATTACAAATTTAATTATTATCAATGATAAATATAAAAAATATTACTGAATTTGTTTAAAAATGATTTATGCATTAAAAACAATACTTTCAATGAATGACATGATAAAATTGAAATAGATATTTTATCATCAATATATTGATAAAAACAAATTTATGCAATATATATAAATTTGTTTCGATATTATAATATAATATGTTAATTTCCAAGGAACATTGATTTAAAATAATGTTTATTTTACTGAATAAATTGAATTTAAAAATAATATATTAACACTCGTTAAATTATAAATTGATATGAAATAAAACTATAAAAATTTGAGATCAAACTCATATATTTTCTATTTCAACATATAAACAAAATTTATAAGTAATAGAGTATTCATTTTATAAAATTTATTTAATTTTTAAATTGAGTATATAGAAATTATCTTAGAATATTTTTTTACTTTTTTGATTATATTTTATTTTCAGGGAAATGGTAAAAAATTTACTTTTTACTAATTTCATTGTGTTAATCAGTATATGATGAAATAATAATGACTCAAAAAACATACAAAACTTTTCTATGGGGAAAATATATTTGAAGAGTAAAATATTTCTTTTATAAAGTATAGGTTGAATTTACAAATGTCATATTTTACATTTTGAATATATACGTAATCATTTATCTTAATAAAACATGTCTTCTATAATTCAATTTTACTTAATCTTTAGCAGCATAAAATTTATTTTTGGATTTCTATTATATCCAATGAAAAATTAATTGGATAATAATGAATTAATTAATTTTATGGAAATATAAAAATTCTAAATTTAATTCTCAAAAAATTTATATTTTGAAATATATTTTTATAAACACTATTTTTAATGAGATATACAATTATTACATAAATATTTATTTTTTCTCAATTATAAAATAATGAAAAGTAAATTATTTCAAAATTTCAAATTTTCAGAAATAAATTATGAAATACGATTCATTTTATTTTTAATCATAAAAATAAATATATGTAGTTAAACATTGTTAACATAGTAAAATATAAAATTTAAAAATAAATAAATAATATATTAAATTAGCTCAAAATGTATTCAAAACATTTTTTAAATGAATGGTTTAAGGAATATCAACCATGAACCATTATTTTCAACATTGGATATACATTACATGTGAAACACGTGCTCTCTATATTTTAAAATGTTATATTTAAAACATAAATTCCCTTCACCTATAAAAAGACCTCACCTACATTCAATTTTTCCCTTCATTATAAATAATTAGGATAAAAAACTCATCCATTTCGTATCCCAAAATATTTTTACTTTTCCTATATTCCATTTTTTCTAAAAATACCATGTTAAGGATCCTTAATGTTTCACTCAAAGGATAACGTCCAAAGGGAGAAGTAATGTCATCAACAGAACTCAGATTCTTATTTTCTTCTTACACACATTAAAATGTATTATATCTATGAATGTATGTGAAAATATGTATTATTGGTAAACTTTTATTTTATTTTACTAATGGATTACGCATTTTCAACCTTTAACTAATATAATTTTAAAAATAAAGGTGTCACTATGCATACGATAAGACTACTGTTGTCATCAATTGCCTGGTTAATGTTTCATCACAACCATACATGAACAGTTCAAAAAAAATATTTCAATGATTAATGTGATATATTTAAATTTATTTCGATTATATAATTATAAAAAAATCCTTATATTCCTTTAGATCAATGAAAATTGAATGTGTCTCATGTGCATATGTTAATATTACAACCTCCATAAAAGTTTTATATATTCATTCAGTCTTTTACTTTGTTATGTATCCAAATATAATAAATTTTGTTTCAAAACCTTCACAAAATATAAAGAAATTCTCTTTTTTTATATAATAATGATATTAAGAGAAAGATAATTTCTTTTTTAATCTTTCACCAATCGATTATAACATATTCTTATTTTCATCGATTTTACCACCTATATGAACAATGAAATAAATTTTTGTAATGGATAACTATGTAAACCTATTAAATGTAAATATTGGAAAAAAATAATTATTATTTTGGTTCTATAATGGTAATGGAAATATCAACCTTGTTATAAATATACCATCACATATTTTTTTCATTTAATGAAACAAGATCATCACCGACCTCATCATCATGATTTTATAAATTTATTTTTAAGGAATCAAATTAGAATTATTTAATTCATTATTAACTATATATTGTAGTACATGTAATGATATTATTGTGATTAAAATATAATATATAATCAAAAATCAACACTACAATTATAAAACTCCAAAATAAGAAAAATTGAATCTCTTAACATCCAAAATGATATATTAAAATATATTTAATTTATCTATTATAAATGAAAAAATGATGTTAATAAAAAGTTATAGGTAAAAATAATTTTTTCGATTAGGTGATTGATATTATTATTTTTTACCAATTATACGAGATCATATTTGGCTAAATGGGATTAAATGTTACAGTTTTTGTAATATAAATTTTAATTCACTTAGTTGTTGTTGTTATTCTTGAATATTATTGTTTTATGTTTGGAATATACAACACTATAATTTTATTATTCTAATTTTATTCAATATTTTTTTTCAATTACATTTAAATAATATAAATTTTTTAACATATATAAATTACATAATGAATTAGAATATTTGTATGGTAAATTATGAACCGTCCTCATTACATTTAGGTTTAGTGGATCCATTTCATTTTATCTCTTTTCATATATATATTTATTCCTACGTTCTATAATATTTTGTATATATGTTACTTAAAAGTATACCTAGCATACTATAACATTTTTTTGAGGATAATATGTGTTTTATGATTCCTTCATAATTTTATTATTTAAATTTACCTGATTTATAGAAATATCCCTATTTCATACTTCGGGTCTACAAAAACCCATTTCAAATGTTTTTAACCATTAATGAATTATGATAACTATAAATTTTTGTGGAAAAAATAACTATTTAAATTATATTTTAAATTAATATAAATGTAACTTTTCTTCTGGAAATGATAATTTACCTATTTCATAAATAACTTATTAAGTGGTTATTATTTATAAATAATTTTCCAATCATTACCAAGAATATTTTTATATGATAACCCCATGTTAAATAAATTTTTTACATTATAAAAATACAAATTTCTAAAAAAAAATTCATTCTTCTATTGGGAATATATATGTTATATCCTTCACATATGCATTGAGATTAGCCTGAGAAACCCACACTCTTAAACTGGATTTTATAGTGCTTATGCTTTATATATGGTTAATTTTTCTTATGTAGAACATGTAATGGTGTAAATATTTTTATTTTCATTATGTTATGGGTTCCCCTAGAATGATATTATACTAGAATGTGTAACATAATATTTTCATGTCATGAGATACTTTGTTTGTTGCATAGGAAATCATCTATGAAATTTTTTTTATCTAGTCTTGGAAGTGATCACTAACATATGATTTTGGTTTCATAGTTTTTATTATTTCTATATATTTTTGAATCCATGAATATAGAATTTTATTACCTTATATATTTTCTCCATTATTATCTTACCTTTTTATTCAATGGTACATTTTTCTTCATTTTAATTTTCAGATTACATGTTCTCCCATCATGACATATGGATAACACTTATTATCCCAATTACACTTAAAAATATATTTATCCCATTATTTTGTTTTATCATATGATTATTCACTAAACCATGATAAAATTTTATTGATTCTTTCATTATTTTGATTATTTCATCTCAGTACATTGTTATGTATCCATTCCTATGGTTATGATGACGTGTTTAAGTAATGAGATGTCTAAAAGGTAGTCTATTCTATCTAAATTATACAGAAATTTTCACTAATGTTATAAAATAAATAACTCCTGTAGGTAGTTCTGAATTTAACTAAACCTTCTATTATTGTTATTTAGATATTATTATGAGATGTAATGTCAATGTTATGAAAATGATGTAAAATAAAGATATATTTTTTCATACGTTATCACAGTCTATAAAGAATCTAGTATTTAAATAAACTTCTTTTAGAAAAAAATAATACTGATGGTCTAGTGTTTCAAATTTGGAATCAGATAATATTTTTCTTTATTTTTTAGTAAAAGTGTAGTTATATTTTTCATTATGATGTTAAAATTGTAGGGAAAACAATATGGGTTTTGGTATATGTAGGATAATATACTAATGTTCTGCTAAAGTTGATATTTTTTGGTTTTATATAAGTAACTTCACAATATGGATACAAGAATGCAGATTTTTTTATATAATAGATACAAATAAGGAAAATACATTTTAAAAAGTAGTTTGGTTATCAACTCAATCATAACATATTATACAATGAATGGTAATAATACTACACACATTAATAAACACTCACATGGGATATTAATTAGTTAGTTACATTCTATTTATAATTAATTAAATATAATTTACAATGATTTGGAATTTGGTTAATGTGTACTAGATATCATAACATAAATAACTATAGTTTGATCAGAGATTGATTTAGGTTTAAATAGATGATAATATTCTGGATATGATGATTCATATTTTATGGTTATGTATTTTATGAGAACATTTAGGATAATTCAATTTTTATAATAATTTCTCATCAATCACATTGATACTATTTGGTTTTAGTAATTACTTAATTATAATATAACTATGAAAAAAATATATTTGGAGGAGAATGTGGAAATTATCTCAACAACAAAATTAATTGTATAAGATATGGAGTGATAAAAAAAATTATGACTAATGACATATAACAAATTATAATAACAAATATTAACATAGTTGTATTTCAGAAATCCACATACAAGAGATGTATTGTTTCTAATGTAAGATTAGTTGATAAATATGACGAAGGAAAATATATCTTTTTAAATTCATGATAATAATGTTTTAAATAGTTTTGATGTCAGTGATCTAGATGAATTTTAATACATTTCATCTGTGAAAATTAGAGGAACTGAGAGACAAACATCCAACGAAAATGTAGTATTTATGTTAAAAATTGGATATAAAATCATTTCTTCCATAGGAGCCATTGCAAGATTCATTTATTAAATTTGTAAAACCTTGGAGTTACCCAAGTTAATTTACTAATTATGAGGCAAAAAATGATGATTGGAATCAAAAATTTCTAAGACCATGGGAATATGGTAATTCCAATGAAACATCAACTAATGTAGTGGTTTCCAAAAGGTATTTCGAGTTTGAAACATCGATCAACCTCCCTATAAATGTGATTGTTTTATTTGTATCATGTTCTAACCATTCCAATTAAAAAGAAATGTTTTCAATTAAAATTAAATCATCAATATAATTAATATATGTTGGGTAATTAAAAATACCTCTAGTGACAATACTATTGTATCATGAGATTGGGTTATTGGGAATGATCCTTATACAAATAATATTACAATTTCATTGTTAAAAATTAATGTTATTTTTGTAATTGTATTAGTCTTTTATTAATTGAGAAAAAAATTATTTTGAATGTGATGAGAACATTTTAGGTCAACCTATGATAGAAAATATATTTAGTGATGACTATAAAAATGTTATATAAGACAATTATATTGTTTTATTCATGATATTGAAGTCCCGATGGAAAATATTACTCAAATGGTTGGAGAAAAAAAATTAAATTTTAAGGATAATCCCATAATGAGTAAAATTTTATGTTTTCTATTTTTTTAGGGTTGTTCTCTATGTATTATCCCATACTAAATTCCTATATATTAGAATCCCTTTCTTATTTCCATTGTTATGTGATTATTAATATTATGAAGACACAATTTATTTAGGGTGAAAATAATTCCCAATGATTGTATTATATATTTTACTTTAATTAAATATAATATTTAATAGCTTCCATAAAAATCCAAATATAATTGAAATTAACTAAATTAAATTTTATTAAGATTAAATAATTAAATTCTTTTTAATATGTTGAAATTTCAAAATAATATCATTTTATTCGATAGTCTGTATGAAACACAACAACATGAAAAGAATGAAATATATGATTTCATGAATTTATGTTATAGTTAAAATTTTTAATATATTTCAACAAGTCTATTTCTCGAAATACATGCATCTTTGAGTGAGATTCTGTTCCCTTCCTGAATGACTTTCTTCATTGGATTTTCTAACATGCAAGAATGATTTTTTGTGATTATTATTAATAATATTATTTATGTAGAATATTATCATATAGATATTATATCTATGGTTATGAATATTATTAACCATATTATGAGAATACATGGTTTTTAAAAATAATAAAATAATTAATAGGTTATTAATTAATTATAAATTAATATAAAAACTGATGAAAAAAGGTAGTTTTGAATGATCAAAAAGGTATTTTATCGTGTTAAATTAAATTAATTAGTAATAGTAAATGTTATTAATGATTTTTATATATTATATTTAAAAAAATTATTTTGTATATTCATCTAAATGATTTAATATGAATAATATCTAAACAAACAAAATCTGATGCATAAAATGATATATTTTTACAAACGATTTTTTTCTTCATTTTAATGGAATACATTTTTGAAAAAAATATTGGAAATTTTATAAATTTTAAATGAAAAAAATAAAATCAATTTTTAAAGAGATATCTCAATATTATTTTACGGTAATTTTTTTATTTTCTGTGATGTTTCATTTTTTGATGAATATTGAAATATAATGAATTTTTATTGAACAATTATTTTTCATATAAATAATTTATAATGATAAATTATATTTTCATTTTGTTAAAATTATTATTTGATCAATTTTACATATATTAATATAATTTATGAAATTTTCATCATTATTTTATTAAATTTAGATATAAAACGCTAGTAAACTTATGAACATTTCCCAATAAAAAAAAGCTTTACTCTACCATCTGAGAGATTAGTTTTAAATTAATTTAAAAATATTATGATATTATAATTTGGTAATATGGATTTCAAATTTTTGATAATAATAAAATATAATCTTTATTGAGGAAAATTTATTTTTAACCAAAAATATTAGGGAATGAAATAAAAATTAATTACCACAATAAATAGAAAAACTATCTTTCCAAGGGACTAAACCAGAAACCTAAGATCCTAAAAGAACAATATAAATTTTAAAACCCAATTTTCTAGCCATATATCATCTATATACTATGTTTTATATATTGTTTCCCTATTGGATGTTTGTGATGTGATGAAGTCCTCCCAATAGGGTTTAACTATTTTATTTAATAGAATTCATTTGTCCACAATTATAAAAGGGCCCTCTACCCTCTAACTTATTCACACTTATCAGGACCTTTTTCTCATTAAAAAAATGCACAAATAATTTCCCAAAATCCCGATATGAATTCCTGAAGTTTAATTTTGTGAATAAATCAATCCAAGAAATTATTTTGGTAAAAACCAAAAGGAGTTACCAGGATAAATTATAATGTTATTCAATGATCACTTTTGTATAATTTTTTATGCAACACTTATATTATTTATATATATTTATAATATAAAATTATAATTATTCTAATTATACTGAGATTTGATTATCATTGGGGTATTATCTACACCAATACAAAATTCTGTGAAATGGGAGACAGAATAATTGCCTATGATTACAGCGGACTATCGCCACACAAACCAATGTCGTTCATTCATTCTTTATAACCATTAAAGGATAGAAATAATGATTTATTTATATATTTTATATGTTATATTTCTTATTTATAATGTATTTATTCTTATTTAAATATTATATATCCCATACGCTCTGGATATCTATTTTTTCAAATATGATAACATCATTTTGGATGAGTGGATGAACTATCTTCTAAATGCGATGTGATTAATTCAGAAATTAAATTAACGGTATCAATTATGGTTTTTATAAAAATATTATATATATATATATGAAAAATTAATATTTTAATTATATTATGTACATATATATTATATACTTCTTTTATTTTAATATGATAAATAAAATCGAATTAATATAGAAGCATACATACAACCTACCATCTCCATGAATTATTTATTTTATTTCCTTTCACCATACATTATAGATTAATATAAACAAAAATTTAATTAATATATATAATATTTAGTTCATGATTTTTATTCTTTTGATGTTGAAATCATGATCTATGTAATAGAAATAAGAAATAACAAGTCAAAATATACATGAAAAACATGGTAATAAAAACCTGAAATGGTGAAAATGATGAAATAGTTTTTACAAATTGGTTATAAGATATTATTATAATATCATATATGATATTATCAAAACTGTTATGGTTTTTTATTCTAATAACTTTATTAAAATTATTATACATGAGTATAATGGTTGTTAAACGAAAAGGGAATTTAAGGTTAATTGATTTATAGTCTCACATTTCATTATGATAAACTAATGAAATATTAACCACTAATTTATTTTTTGTGGTTTATATACATCCATATGAAATTTTATTACATAAACATAATTTATTACATTATATTAAATGTTTCAATTTAATTTAATTTATAATGTATCTCATGATTCAAATGTTTCTCAAGTAGTAATAGATTATCCTCTCACTTTTTCATCCATGAGACCTACACTATTTCCACCACTTATTTCTTTATGAGGTGTATATAATTTTCCAATTGTATATTATATCATGAATAGATTTATATTTATGATATTTAATTTTTATGTTTGATATATTTCATCAATGGGTATTTGAACATCATGAAACTAATTGGTAATCAAATTTACAACTCAATTAGTTTTCATTGGGTATTATTACATCCACATTATCGTTAATATTCTTTGATTATAAGTATAATGAAAGTTACTATATATTTATTAATTTCAATTTAATTTATTTTCATTTATATATTATTTACATAATCAACTCATTTATTCATTATCACTTCAACGTTATTATCATTATATGGGTATATCACATAATCTCATTTTAATTGATATTAGTTGTTATTGAATTTCAATTTAAAATTATAATTTGATCAATTTCCAATTAAACATTTTATTTTATTCTCCAATAGTTATTCATGTTATAAATCATGTAAATTTTCCTTTTTTCCACTCTATGGAATTGAAAATTCTTTTGATAATGTTTTTTTTGAAATAGTCATTTTTTTTCTCTTTAGATATAAACATGTTTTCTTCCATAACCCTGTTTTGTAAAAATATTTTAAAAACAACTTATAACATTATAAAAATAATTTATCAAAGTATATTTAAACCATTAAAATATATTCTTTATTTTTATATTTTATTTTAAATGATGTTGTTTTTATATTGTTTTTCAAAACAAAAAAGGTTACATTCTCAATGCTGTTTTGAAAAGTAATATTTTTTTCAACAGTGGAAAAAACATTTATTCTAACTCAAAAATGTATATATTTTATTGATAACATAATTATTGTTTATATGGATGGTTTTTTATAATAATATGGAATATTCTATTTAGATACCAATATTACTATTGGTTATTTTTGTTTGGGGAATATATTCACATTCTATATGATAGTTTTAATAAGAATGTTTATATTGATTATTTTTCACCCCTTTCTAATGAAGAATGCATTAGATTTGTTATTCAATGGACGGGGACAACTATATCTGATGAAGTCATCAATAGAATCCAGTAGACAATCTATTTATGGCTTTCATAGAGGGATTCCCAATTTATTAGATTTTTGGGATGATGAAACGAATGTATTACATTCATGAAACAAATCCTTGATAGTGTATGATTCTTGGAAGGATGCCAAGATAATATAAAATTCTAGTCCCAATGGTTTGATATTATTATATTATTATAATTTATCCTTGAGAATATTTGATTCTTGGTAGGAGGCTTTAAATGTTTGCATTAGATAAATAACAACATGCATTCCCTCCTTTTAAATTCAGTTATTGATTTTCTATTTTATTATTTTATTAGTTAGAATATCCATGATTTACATTCATTTCCATTTGATGATTTAAATTTTATTATATGATCATCGATTTTTCTGTCAACATTATTCCCATGTTATAGATTAAATGTATTCAGCTTTAGTTATATTCCCTTACATATAGTTTATAATCATTAATTAATTTTTTCTTATGTTTTACAAAAACCTTACTATGAATTAGAGATCACCTTTTTTTCCATTGCCCAGGATTCTCATGATATTACTACGAAATATATGAATTGTTTTCTAGATGGTACTTTTTTATTCAAAAAAGAAATTTTTTGTACATTTTTTATTAAATTGTTATCAAAGACTCATGTGTATATCTATTCACCCAGAATACTAAAATGATATGTCCCTTGAGAATTGTTTCCATATATCATATTCTAATATAATTATTGAAGACCCCAGATCTAGGCCTATGGTTTTGGGAATCAGTCGTTGATATCTAATAAACGTTTTCTAGCAATCATTAGAATTATATTTAGGAAAACATTGATTAGACTACATAACCCTATGATTGAATTTTATAATATATATATAAGAACATCCAAAGATACAATGTTTATGATTTTGGGATTGTCTAGCATAAAATTATCAACTGTTGATAAGTATTTCCCTTATTTTAGGATTATAAATTTTGTTTCATAATTTTATTTTATAATATATTGTACACCATCTTATAGAAATGAAACCCAAAAGGAAGAGGGGTGTCAATAATCATGTCAAATATAGAGGATTTCCTACTATGGTATCCAATATATATTTTATTAGAACTGGGAAAATTATTTATATATTATGTAATATTAATCAAGTTATGAAAAATGACCTATTACATTGTGGAATTCTCTAATAAAAGATCACATTATATAAAAGGTAAATGGTTATACTTTTAGTGTATTTTATAAATGGAGATGAAAACCAATTTTGGTTGTTTATCTATAATACTAGGTTGAATGAAAAATATAAGTAATTGAATAGAATTATTTATAGGGGACATTTTTTGAAAAATATTTCCCCAATGAAAAAAAATGAGATGAATATGACGTTCCTTGAGTTGAGGAAAAATAATTTAGAAATTTTATTATTGTAGGAATATACTGTTACAAGGATAGCTAGGTATGCTTAAGATTTCATACACAATGTGAAGTTCGTTATTTAGTTTCATTTTGAAGGACTTAAGATAAGTCTCTAAAGGGAACTAATCTCACATACATTCTCATCATTTGAGGATATAGTATAATGTACTGTTAAAAAAGTGATACAATTTTGCATGTATTATGGATTTGATGAATTTATTAGAAGATGATAATGGAAGGAAAAAATAAGATAATGTTAATAAGGGAATGTAGTATTTTCAAACATATAATACATGTGGAAGGAAATAGATTGTCACATACATAATAAGAATGTGATTTTTCTTCTTGAATATAGAAAAAAGGGCATCGTGCTCTAGATTGTTGGGAATTAAAGATTTTTTCAATGTTCATTGATTGAACTCTAATTATATAGGGAAATGTGTGAATTAAATCCCCAATCATAATGGTAATAGACCTCGGAATAAGATAAGCGATCAAATTCAACTATTTTTTATTTCAATTGAATAGGTGGAATGATTAGATTCATTTTGTTTAGATTAATGAATCATATTATTTTAGTATTTTATCTATGATGTAATAATGATGGGAATCATAATGTATATACTGTTTGTATTGACATACAATTTCAATAATTATTTTATAGAACATGTTGAATGGTACCTATAAAAGTTATTAATGTGAATTTTTTTTGGAAAACACATGATTGGGGGAAGAATAACCCTTAAAATGACCATAATTAGGAGATTATTATGTTATGATAAATAGTAAATTGAATTGTAAAATGAAAATTGGATAATCTTAAATACATTGGAAAGAATTTTAATATTTTTTATCATAATTCATGGAAGGGTTATAATGTTAAAAATTTATGAAATTATTTTTGTTTATCATTGGACGAGGTTTTAGACATTATTGTATTACATAAATATTTGATGTAACCTATGATGTCAGAAAAACTAGAAAAATATCAAGGTAAAACAATAGAAAGAGTTTATTGGAAATATGTGTACATATTTACTTATCTTCTTAAGGAGTAAAAGAATTCATCAAATCTAGAACAATGGTTTTTTAAAAAATGTTGTTATATTATCTTCATTTTTTATGATATTAATGACGCCTTTCACACTTCTGGTTTATGGATTTGTGGTGAACATAATTCTCATGAACATGTTCTATATCACTCTTCATCATAAAATGATAATTATATTTATCTTACATGTCTATGTTTTCATTTATTTTCACCTATTTAATGGAGTAGTTCTGTGGTATCTTTTGTATTTTGCTTTCCCACTTCTTTATTAGTTGTGTTATTAACCCTAATTTCGATGTTGGTTTTTTGATAAAATTATTTTTTAATATTTATCTCTCAATTACTGATATCATATTTTAATAGTATTTATTCTATTTATGAATGTCTGGGAGTATGTAACACCTTGAAAATTTTAAAAGAATGACATTTTATTCGATTGTTTGTATAAAATGAAAATAAGTTTATAAAATAATGTTAAATCCCATCAAATTAAAATATATTATATATATTAAATAAAATTAATCTATTCTAGTTCTTTAAATATAAATAATACTTATTTTTCTTGAGTTACATGCAACAATGACCTACTTCGATGTCTTGCGTTACATGAAAGACCGATTTTTACTGACTAATATTAATATTATTATTTATAATTACAATTTTATCCTAGATTTTAAATAGGTTTCAATGAATCGGATTGAATATCATAGATAAATATATGGTTTACACATATATAAAATGAAATCACTGGTTACAAACTAATTAATAATGAATATAAAAAACAGTTCGATATAATTGAAATGTTTTTATGCTCATAATGGTGATTAATCTTAATAAATAAAGTTAATTACAATTAGTGACTATTCTTGATGAAATATATATAATTTCTATTAAATATTATTACATTCATCAATCATATTTAATTGGAATAAGATAAAAACAAATAGAATTTTATACCTAGGTGCTATATTTTTTGTAATGTCATGTTATCCCCAATTTAATGTCGCGCCTATTCTAAAAGTAAATTTTCAAAAATTGTATAAATTAACAAATAATTAATCATTATATTTTTAATATTTTATGTAGAAAATATCTTTGGATTAGTTTTGGGCATATTTTTTCAAAGTTTCATTTTTTATGAAAATTGAACATACTTAAATTTTAATTTGAAACTTACTTTTTATATATATAATTTACTGTGTAAAATTATTTATTTCTAGTTTTATTAAGTTATTAGAGAATTCTAACAAATATCAATACAATTTATATGCTTTAATTTGTTTTTTATTCAATTTAGACATTAAAACAAAGTGATTTTTTGAACATTTTAATTTTAAATTTTTTCCCTCCCATCTACTAGATTGGGTTTAAATTAATTTATACCACAAATTTGATTATAATATATTAAAATTTAATAAAAACTTTTATTCGATTAATTTATATTTTTTCATATTTCAAACATAGTTTAGAAAAATATATTAGTGAATTTAATTAAATATTTTTATTGTGATTAAGATAAAAACATCCTTAACAAGGGACTAAACCATAAACTTACAGGCCATGATGACCTATAAATAATTGAAGAACCTATTCCCAGTAAATATACCAACAATTTAATCCAAATATATCTATTATTCATAACTGTTGGGGGAAAATATGTATGTGATACATCCAAATATTGTTTACTATTTGTTTATTTATAAGAATTCAACTCATCATGCACGTTGTAATGCCACACAGCCCTCCCACATATTCACACATATTAACCCATTTTTATAATCAAAACGTTGAAAAAATAAACTCCCAATATATCTACCCTTTTCAAAAAATCCTAAAATGTTTCATAAAGAAAAAAAATAATTATTTTGGTAAAAATTGAAAGGAGTTTCCCAAATAAGAGATAACATTCATTAATGATCACTTTGGATTCAATTTGTCCCATACCCATTAAATTATTTTTATATATTTCCTATATTATATCATAATTATCCTAAATACTTTTTGTATTATTGGTATTATCTAAAAAACACAATAACAATGAATGGGATACAGAATCAACCTCCCTATATACAAGAGACTATAACAACTTGAACTGCTGTCATTCATTCTTCGAATAAACATCTTTCACAATTATAAATAATGATTTATTTATATCATATATATATATTATATAATAATAAATTAATCTTTATTTTATTCTATTTTAACTCATTCCTTTATTATTTTCATTGTTGGGGAATACTTGAATATCATTTGTGGATTTGTGGACAACCTCTGCCTCAAATTGTGTGATTCATTCACACTGTACATGGAATCTATATATGATTTTTTTAATAATTATATGTGATATATATGATAAAAATATTATAATAAATTTAATATATATATATATATATATTATATTTACATTAAATTATTTTTATATGATATGAAAATGTAAACAAAGATCACGCGTACATACTACATACCGTCTCCGGGAATGGTGTATTTAATTTCATATATAAAAAATTTACAAAGTGACATAAATATATATATATATATATAATATAATATTTAAATTATGATATTAATTAGGGATATGATGAAATCCTGATTAATATAATAGGAGTTTTAATTATAAAGTCAAAACATACTCGAAATAATTCGTAATTAATATTCAAAATGGTGAATATAATGAAATATTATTCAAAAATAAGTAATAAGATATTATATTAAGATCATATATTATGATATAAATATGTGACTTTTTCTTATATAATTTAATAAAAGATTAAATAATATACATGTATTTAAATACTATTCCCCCAATACGGATCCTCAGGTAAGGGTATTTCTAGTCTGACATTTATTTCAGTGATACTTGTGCCATATTGGGCAGTATTATCTTTTGTGTTATATATGAAATACAATATGAATATTCGAATCATTATTTTATTTTATTACATGATATAAATAACTTATATTGATTTTATTCTACCTTTTATCCCATGAATCAATTGATATAAAATTATTAAGGGATTCCTGTATCACTTTTTACTCCTTGTGGCGTATGATTTTTTTGCCCCATATATCTTTTTTCCACAACATATACTTCAAATATTTTCTTTTATGTAATTAATTCACATATCATTATGTTATTTTAGAAACATTTATAATTATTCAATCTCTAGGGATTTGAACTTTATACTACCTTGTTGTAATGAAATTTCATAAAAAAATTCTTATTCATTTGATTATATTAATTAATTATTGTCTTTTATATTATAATATTATTATGACAATTATTTTTAATATATATTTGTTTTATTAAATTTATTTTATAGGAATTTATATTTTATACACATATTGAATTCATTGATTAATTCTCAATTCAATGTTATGATAATTTTAAGGGTTCTAACCCCAATTAATTAATATTGTTTATTCTCAAATTCCAATATTGAAAATTATTTGGTTAACATCGAATAGAAATATTAATTTTATTCTCCAACATAAATTAATTATATGTTTCCAGTAAAATTACAATTTTTATATTCCATGGTTCTCAATAGTTTTTATAATTTTTTTGAAAAAAACTCAACTTTATGTCTATATTATGTAAGAAACCAATTGTCATACAAAATAATTTTTAATAAAATTTGTTTTCAAAATTGTTTTTTACCTATTAAAAATGATATATGTTTTTTATTTTCACTTACTATACATTTTTTTTACTTTTTGAATTCTATTTTCAAATAAATGGGTTTTCATAAAAATCAATATTAAAAGGATATTTTCATTATTAATGTTTTTAAATATATTCATTTATTTCTTCAACAAAAACCACCCTTCTTCTTAATCAAATAAGTACATGTTCTATTAATGCCATAAATATTATATCTATGGGTGGTTTATGATCATTGTTACAATAGATGTTCTATTTTGATACAATTTTCCATATTACTCTTAGTCATTTATTATTGGGGAATGTTTTCACATTTCTTATTCTAGTTTTAATTTGAATGTTTCTATTTATTATGTTTCAAACCATTAATATTAGAAATGTATAGGTTTTACTTTTTGAGGAGATGGTACCACTATAACCCCATGATATATTTGTAGGCTTCACTTGGTAAAAAGGATATGGTTAGAGCTCTGGCCACTCAAATTTATTAGATTCGTCTCATGGGGCCTGTAGAATATTATATTATTCGCATGATGCATTAACAATATTAGACACATAGAATGAAGACATGATAATATTATTTTCTTTTAAATAATCCATGAGAGTAATATATTATTGGCATGAATCCTTTAAATTTTTAGATTCATGGTTTGAATCATCGAGGGTAATGTTTTGATACCCTTTATTACACAATCCATCATTACAAATCAAGTTATTGATATTCCATGTCATCATTCAATTTTTTAGACTATATATGGTTATGTTTTATGCTCATGTAATGTTTTTTTGGAATTATTTGATCATCCATTATTCATTCCATTCTCGGTGAAAATTATTTATGATGTTTCTGGTGATTTAGTTATTAGTCCTTCCATATTTATTATTATCATCAATTTATTTCTGCTTCCATTGTTCTTAAAACATATAGATCATTTGTGCTCACCATAATTTTATTCCATTACCAATGATTCTATGATGTTTAATAAGAATTATATTCATGAACATTCTAGATGGAATAAATTTATTAGAATATGGTCTTTGGATATACATATACCTTCAATTTATATTGAAGTAGTGTATTCTCAATATCAAATTTAAATAAGACAAATAACAAACAATGTATCCAAAATATATGTAATTTATTAAAAATGTTATAAGAAACTATAAATTATTATTATCAGTTAATGGTATGGTAAAAATAAACTAAATATTTTACTATCATCATATTATAATAAATAAATAAATAAAATATAAATAATTATTTTTAATTCTATTTCGGTTGAGGTAATTTAATATAAAATGTATATTTTTCAAAGGACAATTTCTACAGTGATATGTGTTCCCCAGATAAATTAAAATGAAGATTTTTAAAAAATTATAATTATTTTAAATTAAATATATATATATTAAAACTAATTTAATTATAAAATTATATGATTTTTTTAAATGTTTAATTTATAAAATATTATTTTTCTAATAATTTTTTTCATTATATTTTTTATATTCATTTGAAAACTAAATTAATACATTTCAGAATTTTAATTTTATAAAATTAAAATAATTTTTTATTTAATTATGTAAAAAATAAATTATCATAAATATTTTTGATTTTTTAAAAATAATTATTTTCTAGGTGTTTTGTGAATATTTTAGTTTTTTATATTACAATATCATATATAACTACATCATGAAGAGAGTGTGAATTAATTTTCATTAAAGAATTTATCATGGAATAAATAAATATATTAAATTATTTATTCTAAATTTACTTAGAAAAAATATATAAAACTCAGGATTTAAATTTTCATATCAAAAGAAATCTTATATCAAAATAAATGTAGTTTTTGAATCTCCATTTGAATTTTCTTTTATAAAGTTGAATTAATTTTTGGATTCATGTTAAAGAAACAAACAACTATTTTGTTAGTAATTAACTAATTAATATAATATAAACTAAAAATATTCATGATTTTATCCCAAAATAATTTTTAGACTAAAAAATTAATTTCATTGAAATATATTTAAATGGACATAGAATTGTTTCATTACAAAAAATTTACTTGTAAAAATAAAATAAAATAAAATGGGTTTTATATTATTAATCAATGGTTCTATATTACTTAATAATAGGCATTTTATTTTTTTTCGAAAAAATACTAATCTATGTAAAAACTTTTTTCCATGGTACCATATAAAATGTTAATGTAATAAATCAATGATTTAAAGACTTAATAATATGTTAAATTTTTTTTTCAAAATATGTTTTTTATTTATTATCATCCATAACCATTCCACAACTTTTTTATTTTCCACATTTTATTAACATTACAAGTTCAAAAAGATATATCTTTATATTAATAGCTTTATTTACTAAGAATTCGTTACATTCAACTATAAAATGAGCTCACCTCAACCCCATTTCTATACTCACTATAAAGAATTTAATCAATAAAAATTATTACAAATTTTCTACTGAACCCTATAACCATTTTCTAGATGATTTTTTCTTTCCAAAAATCACAGATGAGGAGACTTATGTCATTACCCAAGGGTTAATATCCAAAGGGAATTGTAATGATCTCAACTAATAAATATTATTTCGTTTTTTCTTCACCCCTCTCAAATATATTCAATCTAATTAACCTGTAATCAACCATACCACCCAACTATATCCCCATATTCTCAATAACTAAAAGTGATCATTTACCTATCTCAGCCAATTATAGAGTGACATGATATATCAATGGTCCCTCAAACAAGTATAACCATTGAACTTATGCGTAATATAAGAACAGATTATATCACAAGAAAACCAAAACCATTTATCCATTAAATCAATATGTATTATCCAAATGAATGTACATAATTATTCTCAAAATTCTTATAAACTATTACATAATTTACTACTATTGTATTTCCAACCAAACAACCTAAAAAATGATGATACACATTCTACTAATTACCTTATAATGTGGCACATGGTAAAATGGGAGTTCACCCCCAACTGATGGTCTCAACTACCACCAATTATATCTTTCGTTAGTGAGAACCAACTCTATACTAATTCCCCGCACTATAACTTATTTCCTTTAATCAATGGAGGTCACCACCCATAATGTGTGTAAAACACAACATCCTCAGCCCCATGTGATGTACAAATGAGCATAATAACCTCATCAACAATCCACTATGAGAACATCATTAAAATTATAGGTCATACCACTATAAAATCTCTCTCACCTTCTAAGATCCACATTTACAATAAATGAATATATTCAACCCCATATGATTTATCTTGGAATAACACTTCACTATACTTCTACTGACTAATATCAGCCACATACACACAACACCTTCCAAATATGCATCCATAGAACCATCTCAAGGAACACATCATGAATATATTTTCAATAATTAGGTTCATCATGGCCAATGATCCCTAGAATCCCATATTTTACATTTCATTCCATAGTACGATGAAACACTCCATTTCACATATATTACTACCCTATAACTATTGGGAGCCATAATAAATATGAGAAAATCATATCCATTATTTCATAGAACACAACAGATACAAAAGAATACCACTCATCACATAACACACATATAATTTATGAATAATTATAGAAAAATAAAAAAATTCATAAAATATATGAAATTTGGGATTTTTGAATAAGGGGAGAAATATCCATAAATTTGAAAATAATTACATCTACGGTGTTTTTTTAACTATGTATACTACATAAAAAAGTTGGACCATGATTCACAAAAGGGATTTACTGGATTATTTTTCCAAGTAGAGGTCATAAAGGAAACATTCTCCATATGAGGTGTTTGTAAAATTTCTTTATAAGTTATAATTGGATTACATACCTAGATTTCATTCTATAAAATATTACTAAATAAAAATCGTAACATTATTTCATACTATAGTTTTATACTAAATAAGTCATTATTTTAACTTATATTAAATGAATTCATATTCTCTATAATTCATATTTAGTAAAATCATACATTGTAGAATATTCACTAAATGAAGTAATAATAAACAGATTCTTACTTTCAATAAGTATTAAAAAATATATTCATAATTTAATGAAGTTATACTAAAATAATTCATACTTTCTAAAGGAAATTATAAATAAAATAATACATTCTAAAATACATATAGAATGAATTCTTACCTTCCAGAAGTCATACTAAATTATTTTATACAAAATAATGTCAAATTAGGAATCATGATTTCAAAAAAGGCTAACTAAATACTCCAATTTCAAATTTAAAAAATCAATTTTTTACTATAAATTTTAAAATTATACAATATAGACCATTGTATTTTTTTTTAAATTTTTCTAAAGATTAAAAAACACTATAAAAACTAGAATAACATTTGTAGATCATTAAAATGTCTCAAAAACATAAATAACCCGAAATTCGTGCTAGAACACCTATAAAAACCATAAATAAAAATTACCACTTTATCTTATGAAAACAACTATTGTTAATTCTATATCTTATACCTAAAATTCACACACTTATATCTAGTCCCAACACACATGTGCAAGCCAAAACAAAACACAAATAACTATTATAAATAAAAATGACATTAAAAATTAGATCAGGTTATTTGATGTAATATGAGGGGGTTGATAAGAAAATAACCTTATATACCATTTATTATAAAGGGTATAATGTGAAATAAATATAAATAATAGGGGTTTAGTTAGACATAAATGCATGTTGTAGTGCTTTTTATTCATTAGAAGGTTGATAACATGAATGAATGAGTATAGAGAAACGGAAAATATTAATTTCGTGAAAATTTTGAAAGAATAAATATTTACCTATTCTCTGTTAAATGTTATTTCTCTTGAATATCAACATAATGTAAAAGATTTTATTGATGAAAATGAAATGATTAGTAGATGAATAGAAATCATTATTCCTGATGAATATCTTATTCCTTATGTGTGAGAGAGGCATTGTAATTGGAAATGAGATGATGGGTTTCTGATGTGATTCTGGATATGTGTGGAAGGATTTTGGGAATATATTTCATGGGAATATTCACTATGTGTAGTTGATAATAAGCTAAATAATTATACGACTTGTTTTATATAGTATATCATATATACAGTGGGATAATATCCTAACATGAAAATTAGTATTTTTCATATTATGGGGTTGAAATTTGTAAAAATCAATGATCTACCCTTCACATTAAATGTTCAATTACATGTGTTTTTTGTTTATATAATAATAGATAAAAATATTAATTTACATCAAAAAAGGTAGTATCGGTTCAAATAATTAATGGTTTAAAATAATGTTAGAATATTTGAATTATTTTTTAAAATGTAATGAAACATAATTCACCCCCACTCAGGTGACTGAATAGGATCCTAAATTCATTTTATTCTTAATCATGTGGTTTGTGACAAACTCTATCAAATTTAAAATTTTAAATATGGTGTGATTATTGAGGAACAACACATTGAAGAGTACATGGTAGTGTATAGTCTTATCATAATCCAATATCATTTAATAAAAAATCCTACATTATTGTGGATTAATTAAATTTAACTTCATTTACATTCCTAATGGTAAAATAAATAAAATGAAAAATTATTTCTCTTCTTTTCCTATGAACAATTCCAACTATATAATAATTATCATAATACCTAAACTAAATTGGTTCCTCATACATAGTTTTAGCAAGATGGGAGGAGTTATAAACCATGTACTCATGTCCCTGAAGTCAATCTTTCATTTATCATGAAATAAATGCTTTATATCATTATCTTAGATTTTAGTGAGTGGTTGAGCTATTTATGAGAAATATTTATTAAATAATTGGTTAGAAAAAAATTCTACTAAACAATTTAATATCTCTCTATCATTTATTGTCCCTTAAGACACCATTATCACATTAATCTTCCTGAGTTCTACCTCAATTCGTGATATAGTGATATAGTATCTAAGAATAATTTCTTTCACTATCCGATATTGGAAATTTTTGTAGTTCAGTAACTGAAATGTATTCTCAAAACATTGGATTACCAAGTATATGTTAATTAGATATACCACAAATTACCACCCATAAAATAAAAAGCAAACCTTGAAAACATCATGGAACTCATCCTCCCTCTAATGAAAAATAAGTCCATATTCCTTAAAAAGTGAAATGTTCAACAAAAGTTCCAAAATACATGTGTCAGTTAGTTAAGGTATCATATTGGGATGTTTATTTTACTATTTCATAGTATTATGGTGCTATGGGAGTATTATTCCATGAATATCCCTATATTAAATACTAATATTCATTCATGACTAATCTCTTTAACATATAGTAAATGAATTTATGGGAGGAAATGTTCTATATTTATCAAAATGTTATGATTCCTATAATAATTATAGGCTCTCCAAACAATCATCATATGTGTGGATATATGATCATCATATTTTTTTACAACATTCATACCCAATTCCTTAGATCCATGGGTTGTGGGCCTACCCATTCACTACATAAAATGGGGTATATCGTTTCATTATCCAGAAACATCAACAACTCATCATTCAAAAAATTGTTCATTAGAGGCGTCAAACACAATTGGGGTCGTCATGTCAATTTCTTAACATCCTTTAACATCACATTATGGGTGAACAAGTGAGGTTTCATGTCTTTGATGACTGTAATGCTACATGAAATCACACTCTTCCTCTATTTCATCACTAGAACTAATCATTTTTCCTATTATTATATGGGGAGCCCATTGAAAATAAATATAAATACCATGTATTCTAAAACAAAATTATAAAAAAACATAGTTTCTCAGTATCTAGTATTGGTACTCACATAATAAAATATTAAACTAAGGAATAATTTTCCTTTAATTTTTTCAACATTATAGAATCCTTATTTTTCTTGATCCCCATATTTTTATCCAATTATTTTTGAAATTATTCTTTCCAAAGAACTTATTCCTCCTTGTCTTTAGTCTTTATGAATCCATAAATTTTATCAATGGTGTTGATGATATGGAAATCATCAGGGAGCATCATATTATTTAGAGATATTTGTGAGATCATATTGCACATGATCACAAACCACATAAACAACTAGAAATCCTTAGCAAATAATAATGAGATATATTCCATTATTACAAAAATGGTGTCAATGAATTATTGCTACCTCTTCTTATTATTCCACATCATGAGTCAATAATTTTGTGTAAGAGATGAATTAATCCTCTTTTGAAAATACATATTCAATGATATGACACGTTATTTTGAAGAGTTTTCTACTAATTGAAATGTAAATCATATGGATTTTGGGTCTGATAAACAAATATTTATGAATTAATTAAGAGTCACAAATTAAACAATTTGGTCATATTAGAAACATTCATGCTGAAGGTGTAATACAATATCAATAAAGGAATAGAAAAATTATCTAGATCATAGAGTTCCAGTGGAAACTCCTGTTGTATTAATGTTATACATTCCTCATATAGTAAAATTATACCAAATAACTATATATAAGTTTTATTGGAGATAATATAATGGGGTAAAAGAGAGTGCACTACGATTTTTGTGATGGTCTTAGTGAAGGGAATATTAATATGTAGCCTTTTCAATATCTAAATTAATTTCTACTCCTCAAAATTCCATTGATGCTTGCTCTATATAATTAAAAATAGTGACTGGTATAGTTTTATGTTAGATGTATTAAATTCCAAATTATTTTATTTTAAATCCCTTGTTTAAAAACATTGTTTTCAATCTAGTACAGATTACCTATTCAAAATTAATTCCTCCCCAGGTTTTTCTCTCAATATAGAATTTTAATTTCCCACAGACATCTATTAAAACTCCCTCCCACTTCTCCAGGTAATGATTTTAACTCTTATATTGTGTACGATCCAGACATTTTTTAAAGATTTATCATTATAATTTTGAGGTTATCATTTTCTATTTTTTTTTATATTTGGTTTCAGTTTTAAGTTGGATGTGTTTGGGTAAAATTTGATGTTCTTATAGGATTTTTTTCCAAAGCACGGTTGGCCACAGATTTTTCCAAATCTTGCAGCATGACCCAACAAATTGTGCAACCCCAGTTAGAGGGGAATTCAATTTTTGGGGCATGGTTTGGAAAAACATATTTATTAGTAGAAAATGTATAGCCCCATGGGTAGGAGTTCATAATAAGTGGAAACCATGCACCCTATGGAATAATCCTTGTGTGTGGTATTTTATTAACTCAAAAATTATTTAGAAGATTTCAAACAAACCCATTCGTGCCTTAAACCCACTGGACAAACATTAAATTATTTTCTCTAATTTTGGACATTTCTTGATGAATTATAGTGAATTATAACATCTGTTGATGACTAATGCTTTCAGATCAAGATCATTTTCTTTAAATTATCTCATTCATCTCGTACCAAATTGACGATTTCTATTGGAAAGCATTAGTCATCAATCCTGAGGTAGGTGGTATAAATTTAAAATCACATAGACTTGATTTGATTATATTTCAATAATTATAAAAATAGAAATTTCAATGAATGGAAAATTTCTTTTATGGTTGATTTAATTTAATTTAATTTCTTTGTGATAATATTTTATGATATATTTGATAAATTGAAACTGGTGGAATTGGACTAATAACTTTTTCAATTAATTAATTTAATCTGGTTATTGTGAAATTTATGATAAATTGGGTGTGTTAAATTAGTTATTGGAAGCGTTATGAATTTATTTACATTGGTGTTTATGAGATGATGTACATAACCTTAACAGGTTAATGGGTTATATTAATTGAATGTTATAAATTAATAATTGTGAATTGACCTTTTTATTTCATGTCACCAAAATATTGATTGATGATCTATTATGATAAATTATGATAGTACCTTGATGTTAAATATTTGTAAAAGGATATATTTATTTTAATATTGATCGTAGATATATATGTTACATTTTTTATTGATTGATAAATGATTGTGGTAAATCTGTTTCTACTTCAAATAACCAGAGTGACAATTTGATATTCTTTTAGTGGGACATTGATTACGGCTTCAAAATCACAAAGTGATAGATTGAGTTATGTTTGAAGGAAACAAAGTACTTCATCAAAATCTGACCAGTGTGGTTGTTTGATATATGAGTGTGGGACATCAACTACATTTCCAAAATAACACTTGTGTTATTGTTTTATAAATGAATTGTAGGACAAAGACTATTGAATAAAATAATAATATAGTGTTAGACATGGAATTCTAGGCCTAAAATGTTGGCTTTAGACTATGGTTAAAATTTATTATAATATGAATTAAAATGAATGGATAATTGAAAACCCTAGTATTGCATCATGATTAAAACTCCAACATGGGATGAAGTAGCTATTGTTGTTTGGATTTCTAAGAGTTCCTAGGGGAGTATGTGGTTGACTAATGAATAATTATATATATATATATATATATATAATATTTTCACTATTTTATGTATACAATTAATTATACAACTGTAGGCAATTTTATTGAGAAGATATTATTTTAAAATTTGTTAGTGGTTTCTTACTATTTTCTACTCACATCGTACATGGGCTACCTGGCCAGTATCCAAATAGACATCATGTTTAAAGAATAAGATAAAGGAATGACCACCATTTTAAAAGGATGAGTTGGAATAGAGTATTGATGGGAAAAGTAGACATTGTTTGGGACCCACTTGCTAGTTGTTAGTTTCTCTATTCATTTTTTATATTTTTTATATTTACTCATCGAACATTCTTGTCATGACATATCAAATATTTTAGATAGGATATGTTATTCCTGTTTTAGTCTTCATGTGAATCTATTAGGGTTTGGTTATTTTTGGTTTCATGGGGTTAATTTACATATTTCTACTATAATAAATCTTCAATAAATTAGGTATAGTCTCTACATGATTGATATTAGTCCATCACTAAAAGTCAGTAGGCTCTGACTACAGGGGAGTTGAACCTGAGGTCATGTGACTGACCAGATTGGGGAACAAATGTGTGGAACACAGTTCGGGATTTTACAAAGTGATATCATTGGAGTTTTTTGTTTTTATTTCATATTACTATATAGTAATGTTTGGATAGGAGAATAGGAAGATTCAAGCCTTGTTAAGAGCTTATTCGTTAGAGTATCTAACCAATGTATGGGGGTAAAATCCAAGTACACATGGTTGGGTTATTATTAATGATGTGTTTTGTCAAAATTGGATGTTATATCACCCTGATTGATGTAATTTATATGTGATTTGATTAGTTTTATATGTTTTTATTATATTTGAATCGTGTTTAGATCATCAATGAGATTTGGGTATGAATGCATTATTCTAGGAACTCTATGATATCGTGAAATGAATCTTTTTTATTAAAAAATGGAAAAATATTATTTTGGGGTGTGTTGTTTAATTATTATTCTTTTCCTATTTTGCGACTTAAAAAAAGGTCCCTAATATGGAATTTATAATATTAAAATGTTTTCAAATGTTTGAAATGGGTTGTTGATGATAAATATGAATAATGAGAATGTTTTTACCCTCTTTAATCATTTACTATATTTGGGATCGTTAAGGGTAGTGATAGTTCCTTGGATTTGACTGTGTGATAGGGTTTGTGGATTAACATGTTATGGATTATTATGAATACATATTAAATAAATTTGTTAATTTTGTGTAGTCTATCCCAAAATATCTATTTAGCATGGCATATATATGCCCTAGTATTATTCTAGTTGAGAAAAAGATCAGAGGATATGTATAGAAATTATCCACTAATAGTGGAACCTGAGGCACATATAGTTCCCAGTATAGAAGTTAGAGAGAAAATATTTGAGAACTTTTATCACTTTAGGTAGGTTATGTAAATATAAATAAGGTTGGTTATAGTAGGTATGTCTAACCTAACATGATATTTTCAGTATCAACACCATCACTACTTTAAAATCAATGTTTAAGAGCATTGGTATTTATCAGTGCTAAAAAAATATTGATAAATGGTATATTTATTAGTACTATGGAATGTTCAGATAAATATAACCTTTTATCAGTAATTTTATTAGCATTGATATGGGGATCCTTTACAATTCCATATTTTGGGCACTGATAAAGTGTATCCTTTATCAGTGCTTTATTTTTAGTGACGATTAAGGGTACCCTTTAATACTACATTATTTTAGGCACTAATAAATGTTCCCTTTATTAGATCATTATTATTAGCACCAATAATGGTCCAAATAAATAAATGTAAATAAGAAAAAAAAGTGTATTGAAATTATTTTCCAAATTTATTAATTAAATAATTATCGATAAAATTCAATAAATTTATTATACATTATTAAATATTAAACATTATTTTAATTTAAATAATTATGTTAATTAATGTCAATAAGTATTATATATTAAATATATATATATATTAATGTATATAAATATGATTTGTATATTACAAAATATTTATGCATTTACATTAAATATTTATATATTTATTGAATAATGGTTAATAATTAATAATTAATAAGAATTAATAATATGGACAAATTTCATAGTACTTGGCATATAAATGGAATTTATATTATTTTTCAATTTAACATAGATCAAATGTGTGTTATATTTATTTCACATATACTTAATTAATGTATTTTTATTTGCAAATCAATCATATAAAACTTATCAATTTTTTCAATATTTTTAGTGTACATATTCTAAATTTATTCAATTTCACTCATTTTTTACATGTATGCATGAACAAAAAATTAAATGTTCATTAATAATGTTAAAAATATATTTTCAAACCCATATTTATAAATATATATATTTATAAATGTACAATTACTATATTTATGCATTTATATTTTTATAATTATAAATAAATAAATATTTTTTAAAATTATTTATATAATTATAAATAAAATATTATAAATATTTCAATAATCATTAAATTTATAAAAAATTATTTATTTAATGAATTTATTTACAATTTTATATTTATATTTATAATATATAAATATCTACAATTATATAAATATATATAATGATATAAATATTTTTTTTAATATTTGTATGGTTATAAATAAATGATTATAAAATTATACTAAATATATTTATAAAGGAAAAATTTTAATATATATATTTATATATATATATATATTAAGTTATAAATAGATATTTACAATTTCATTAAATATAATTATAAATCCTTTATCAGCACTAAAAAATCATGACATTTGAACATTTATCAGTGCTATAATTTTAGGGAAGATAAAGATTGATTTTTTCAGTGATTTTTTTGCACTGATAAAGACATACCATTATCAGTGCTTATTTGTAAAAACTAATAAAATTTTCTAAATATAATGTAAAACCCCCACCATTTGTTAATCGAATGTGATATCAAAAGATTTCGGTGGAATCCACCCACTACTAGTGCTCCTCCTCAGTGAATCACACATTTAATTAATCCACTCAACTCCCACTTAACCATCTTGTCTGACATCTGGTGGTTTGATTGATGTTAGGTTTTCTGAAGAGGGATTTAGGTTTTCATCAACCAAGAAAGGTAGGACTTCCAATTTTATTTGTGTATTCATAGATTTTTTTTCATTACTTTATTTTTTAAGTAGTTGTATATTGTTTGTTATTTGAATTCTCATGAGGTAAGCATTCTGATTTTCACATTTTATAATTTTTATTCAACTCTTGACCACTCGTAAAAATTTTACTATTTATAGACTTGATGGTGACACATAAAGTCAAATGGAGTTTAGTAGGTAATTTTATTTTATTTTTACATTTCCCAAATTGATCACAAAAAGAAACCATACATATTTTTCATTATTTATTTTATCAATGGTATTCCATACATGTGATTTTATAGAAATTGAAACTCTAGATTTTGTGTTTGTTGGAGTTGAAGGTAGGTTAAGGGATTTCATTTTTATTATGATGATCCATATCTTCTTTTTTCTACTTATAGAGATTGTTGTGGGAGTCTAATTTATGGATGCATCATGGATGATTTAATTTAAATTTAATTCTATTAGTTTTATTTATTTTTTAGTCCAAATCATTCCCACTACATTGTTTTTCCTTCCATACTTATTATTGCGAACCAAAAATATATCAAGAATGTACCTCAAACACTATCATGTGATAGATCGACTATTTGATATATGGTTTTCTGAGGTTTGTTTTGGAAAATGTATATATTGTTAAATTTTCTCTTCCTTTTCTCAATAATCCAACTACTTATGTCTCCACACATTTAAAAAAACTATTTTATTTTCCTAACTTTTTTTATTAATCAAACAGTTTTTATAAATCCTTTCAATAATAATATATAATATAATATTACATGATGTTATATACTATTTTTTATTACATTATAATTTTTCATCATATTCTTACTCCCCCACACTCTATAATTTTCAAAAATAAAATCCTTTTGATAATACCCCTATCCAATTATACAACATTTTGGAGACCTATCTACCACAATATGACAATATAATTTATTTCTCAAAAATATATATTTTTGATAATTCCCCTCCCCATTTGGTGTATTTATTTAAATAATAACATGTAGATTTCCACGGAATCAGATTGATACTTAGCTATATTAAATGTAGAAAAATAGTACATCAATCCTTTTTTACTTTAAATTTTTTTTGCAAATAATGAATCTCCCACACTTGATGATATATATTAACATTACATCCACAAAATTTTAAAATTTTATTCAATTTTCAAAGGGTGACTACATGGGATTTGAATCTACATTTTTAAATCTATAAAACACTTCTATAACAATAAAATATTGGGAAACAAATATCCTAGGAATTCTATGAATCTTCTATAAACTAAGGAAATTTTCGACTCACTAATCCTGAACATTTAAACATTGGTCATTGTCAATATATACAATTATTATCACTATTTATTTCTAGGGCCTCTAAATATTATATCATCCATATTGATAAACATTTTCTACATACAATGATTGATAAAACTATCTATTAGTTTTATGTAAACATCAAATTCATTTACTCTGTAAGCAAATTCTAATTTTACATATAGTCTGAGTAACATGAATTTCCTTAGGATGGTTTGGTGTGGGGATATGACAACCCAAGAGTCTTGATATGTTTAAAAATGTGGATAAACGAATAATTTTAAATTAATTTATTCCTTATGCTTCTATATCACTTCTTCCAAAAAAATTATATCTTTTAGTTGATTGAATCAAAGTTTATTATTCTTTTTTAGTATATTTCAGTTTCTTTTTTCTCCTTAATTTATTATATTATATTTTAATTTTTAAGGATATTCAATAAATATTTGATGTAGAGAAATGATATTCTTAACATCATTTTCCCACTTTCTTTAACATACTGAAATTCATTGAAACAATCAATTGTTCAGTTTCCCTTATTATAATTGTTTATGACATTCCCATTTGATAATGAATATCTTATGTGCATTAATTTATATATTGTATAAAATTAATATCCTCTAGAACCAATAAGATCGATATGAAATGAAAATGGGCAAATTATATTCATTTGATAGTCGAATATAAAGATGGAGTTAAAGAGTTCATCAGGTTTTCAAGAGAGCATGAAGATGACACATCTAAATTCCATTGTTTATGTTTATGTTTTAATTACTATGTAAAAAGTAGTATAGATGAATTGGGAGAACTTTTTTTGTCATTGAATTGTTCAATACTATAAATTCATTTCTCAAAAAGTAGAAAAATTGAATGTGGTCATCAATTGGGATGATACTATGATTTTAGAATCATTTATTATCAATAAATTTGTATAAGATGATGGAGATCACTTGGAAGAAATGGAAATGGATATTGAAGAGGACCATTTTTTTATTCCAAAGCTGTTTGAGGAGTTGAATAGTTGTTCCATGAAAAAAATTTATACCAGTTGTACTAAATACACAAAATTATCATATTTATTGATGTTATGTAATTTGAAAGCTGGTAGGGGATGGAATGACCAAAACATTATAGAACTACTTTGTCATCAAAATGATATTATATGAGAATAAAATGAACTACCATGCTGAACATGTTATATTAAACTAATTATACAATCTATTTGAATGATTTCTAAAAAATAAATTCTTTCATAAATCATTTCAAATTGATTTACATGTACCATTAATCACTCATAAAATTCCATAAGTATGGTGCAGATCAATATGAAAAAAATCATCAAAGTACTTCAATGTGTGTATAGTACATTCCAATCATTCCATATTTTAGAAGAATATATGGATGTCAAGATACTAAAAGATAATTAACATGGAATGTAGATCCATGAAATAATATGGGATCCTACGTCACCCCATAGATTCTCCTCAATGGAAAAAATTGATTGCATTTTTCTGGAATTTGGTGATAATCCAAGAATCTTTCATCCTGCAATATTATTAGACAGAATAAATCCTTTTGATGTATAGATTAGTACTCATAGTATATGGACCATCTTGTTTTTAAATTAAAACATATCGCCGAGGTTATGAATGATGCACAATTACAATTATGTTGTCTATGCTTATATCTAGACTAATGAAACCCATTAATGATATTGATGCATATTTGGATCCATTGGTCGATTATCTAAAATTGATGTAGGATATATGTTTTATAATGTATGATGCTCATAGATGTTAATATCATATTATGGACATGATGTACATAATGAAAAAGGAATTCCTTGATTGTGGGAATTTATCAGGCTATAGAATTAAAGTAATGTTTGGGTGTCCCATTTTTGATAAATGCAGATACTCAATTATGTTGAAATATTCTTTGAAAACATTTTTTTGGAAATCATAAATTTTTACCTTTATGATATAAATACCAACCCAAGATGAAAATATTTGTGGGCAACATCATACATTGTACAACGCAATCTCATGAAACATGCAATCAACTATTGAAAAAATGTAAAAAATATTGAAAATATTTTCAAAAAACCATTTTATAAAAACTATAAAAAATAAATTTTGAATAAGGGATCACTTTCTGTTAAATAACCATAACTGAATTATTTATTTGTTTGAAATTTTTTTATGTCATTCATATAGAAAAAATGTATGTTATGGTTTTATTGGAATTTTATTAAATGTGTTTGGAAAACAAAAGATAGAATCATGGTAATGTTGGACTTGATTGAAATGGAAATACGGGATGGATTGGCAATGTTAAAGTGTAAAGAGAAGACTATTCATACATTAGTAGCATTAACTCTATGTAGACATGAAAATTTGTAATTTTTTTTTTACATATTATTGTAAATGTCCGACATGGGTCTTCATCTAATCCCTTGACGGTTGTTTCAATGACTTATTTGATGTTACAAGGATGAAAATATCATGAATATCATGGTTTGATTCAATATTCTATGCATGTTTCATTCTGTTTCATTATAACTCAAAATGTATGACATATATTTTCAACAGTATGATTCTTTTCAAAATCCATATGCATTAAATATTAGACCTAGTGAGTTTTCCATTCATGAATAAAGTTATTTAAATAATATTATATGAATTATAGATGTTATTTACACAATCATTATTTGATATAATGGTCCACCAAATGGTTCACTTGTTCAGAGGATCGACTAGGTGAACATGTCCATTATTGATGGATGTTCCCCATTGAATGGTATATGAATATGTTTAAATGGTATGTCAATAATTGATGTCATCTAAAATGTTTTATTTTATGAGGATATATTAATTAATAATCTATTGAATTATATATTATTACCTATCATATGTTGAAAGCATATGTCTTCCAATGTCATGTCATAGTGAACACATTATGTTTAAAGTGATTTTAGAAATAAATGTTGTTACAATTACCATGAATGAGCATTATCAAACACATATTTACATATTACATAATAGTGAGGATGTAGATCCATATATTGATGCCCAAGATGAAATTCCAAGATTTTTGAGAGAATCAAGGGATGAAGGAATGTTATCAAATACACATAATCAATTGTTTATATGATGGTTCTGATATCAAATTTAAGAAGAGTTATTTGAAAAATTGAATTTAATTAAAAAACCAATTCAACGGTTATCCAAAGGTCTGAATGAAAATGGTATATCTCACACTAGTTTTGTTATCAATGTAAATATGTTCTATACCAATAAAAATAATTACATAAGTATAATGAAAAATAGTGGTGTATTTTTTGTGGTTGAAGCATTTCACATATCTGGTTCCATTGATAGAAATATAATTTATGAAAATAATAATTATTTTTATATTATTGAATCAATATATGAGATGTATTATTCAACATTTCATGTGTATCTATCCAATTTCAAATGTTTTTACAATATAAATGGAGTGAAATTTGATGAATTGTGCTTTATAAAGGTTAATTTAAGTGTGGAAGTGGAAGAACAAATATATGTTAATAATGACATCACAATATGTTAAAGTGTTTTTTGTATCTAATCTAAAAAACATGAATTTGTTGATTATCCAACTTTTGACTATAAAAATTAATGATTTAGAGGAAAATTAAATCATGGATGACCCTTTCATTGGGACATCATAATGAGGTAATTTCATTCCAAATATAATCTGTGTCTTTTACTTTTGATGGATTGAAAAAGAGGGGATCTAGATTATTTCTATAGGAACCAAATAATTGAAACCTTAAAAAATGAATGAGGGTTCGATGAGAAGGTAAATGTTTTCTTATGATATTATGTTATTCTTCATAATATTATATATTCTCTAATAAATTGACATATTCATAATTAATTGTTTGACTACTGAGGTAGAAAATGTCTTCTGTACATGATGGTATAATAACTATATTAATGGAAACCCTTTGGAATATATTATTGGTAATTTTATGATATACTTTATCTATTTTACTAAAAAATTATATACTGAAACATTCATTTGATATTCATTATTCATTGAAAACATCCTTTATTTTAGAATATTTCTGTCTAGCTTTCATGCTTTTTTAGGAAGAGCAACGATGTTTTCTCTAGTCAATCAATGATGTAATCTTGTTGTTTTAACTGTAAAATAATTTTCTATAGAGATAATGAATTGTTTTATAATTATTTCTAATTTATTTAATTTTATTATAACTCACAAAAAATTGATTTTCATATAGATGGATTTATTTTTTTTGAGTTGTTGTGTTATTTCCAACTTTATTTCTTCTTCTACCTCAAAACCTCCTCACCCCTACCTTTTTTATTTATATATTTATTTCATATTCTCTCTAATACATTTTTTGTTGAATAAATGACTCTTTATCTACTCAGTTAACAATATTAATTTTGATGCTTGTATAATTCTTTTTTGAATTAATATATTGTTTCATATTTATTATTTATTAATTAATTTATATTATTAAGGATATAATAATTTTTTTCTCATTCAAGTGGATTATTTTGATTTAGTTGGGGTGCTTTTTCCAACATTCATTATTCATCTCCCTTAACATTTTTAGACCCCGGTAGTGGTTAATTTATCTCTTTTTTTTTGTCATATACACTACCATTGTAGAAAGTGCAACGATGCTGCCTTTGCCCAATTCCTGATATAATCGTGACGTTTGCATAATAAAATCACTACCCATAGAATTAATGTGTTGTATCATGTTTATGATTAATTTATATCATGGTAGTATTACTCACATAACTATTGTTTACTTATATATATGGTTTATTTTGTTTGATTTAGGGAGCTTTATCCAACATTGATACTTTTTCTCCATTTACTTTTTTTACCCCTATAGAGGCACAATTTTCACTTTCATAGAAGTTACCTCCACTACCATTTTATGACGAAAAATGATGCTTCCTATAATCAATTATTGATTTAATATATATGTTTTCATAGTAAAATCATGGTACATATAGTTGATATATTATTTCATATTTAGTGTAAATTTATTTCTTCTAAGTATTACTCAAATAATAATTTTTTTTCTTATACCGATGGATTTTTTTGTTCGATTTGGGTTATATATTCACATTTCATGCCTTCCAATTCCAAAGAATATATATATTTCTTCACCCTAAAATAAATTTACCCTTTTAGTGTTAAAATTTATCACTTTCTTTCTTGTTCCATCCACATCACAATCACATAGTAAATCATTATATTTTCACAGTAAAATCATATTCGAAAAATTTAATGTATGATTTCATATTTATGTTTAATTTATTTAATTTAAGTATTACTCATAATAATTGGTTTCTAATATAGGTGGGTTATTTTTATCAAGATGATGTTTCTTGTTCTAAGAATATCATGTAAGGATTGCAGTGAAAAAATGAATGTCAATGTAAATGTTGGTAATATAAACAATTTTGATTTATTTGAGACATTTGGACATATAGGAATTAGTAGCACCTCAATATGAAATAAGATGTTATTGGATTGACTATAAGAACCTTTTTTATGTTAAAAACGTCATTAATTTTATTGACAATGATAACTGAACCATTGTGTTTATTATGATTTAAAAATGGATATTTGATTTTAAGAAATTTCCCTACAAAAAAACAATGCAAACATGATCAGATTTTTTTAATAATGTGTGCAATCAATTTATAAATCATTTTTGATGTGTAGGTTTGGTCTCATATCAAACCAATACATGATGTTATGTATGAGTAATAGTGTGTGTTTCACATGAAGAAATACATTTTAGTAAAAAATAAATGTGACATACTCATAACATAGAAAAAACGTTCATATTATTTTAAAACATTCAGACAACCATCCATATGTGAATTGGAATGTGTATGAATAATTTATACCTCAATATAAAGTGCGGTGTGACCGATATTACTCTATGTCTATATTTATTTAAAATTTAAATATAATTTATTAAAAATTAAATAGAACTACTAGAAACCAAACTACCTCACTCAAATTTTTTTATACATTTGGAAAAAGATATATATTTAAATTTTTATGTATAGGAATTAGTCATACCTAAATTTGAAAGATCGTGTGAACGATATGACTACTAGTGTGTCTTTTAATTTAAAATTGAACTAAATTTTAGTAAAATTAAACTTTATGTTAAATTATTCCATAATATTACTGATAACGTAAGAACTGATTTCTCATACCGGTGCATTATTTTTCTCAATTAGGGTTGGTTTTTTCAGAAATATCTTCATTTGGGTCAAGAATAAATAATAAATGAACATTATTGTTTTTAAATGGATTTAATAATTTGTATTTATTAAATGGTTTGAAACAATGTTTTCAATACATATAATATTGTGTTTTCATCTTGTGTCTCTGTATTAAATTTCATTACATTTAAATACTATGTTGGGACATGATTTTATTAATATAATGTGTCTTTCTAGTGCTATGGTGTGCCGTTACAGCTCATTATAGAATAGACCTATATCAGTTGTTTTAAACTCATTGATAATGGTGTACTTTATAAGTGCCCATAGAAGCTCTGATAAATGCCTTTTTTATCAACCCTTACAAGAACTTTGAAAATGGGTTCTTTTTTAACACTATGATAAGAATAGATAAATAAACATTTATTATCACTTTTATAACACTGATAAAAGACCATGGATTTTAACCTAACTCATGTATTCTATGCATTTTGGGAACTGATAAAGTCCATTTCTAGTGATGTCAATGGTTGGTTGTGTAATAGTACATTTTTTCATCCCTAGAGAGGGAGGACATGATGAATTTGATTAATTTAGTGAGTCAACCAAGACTATAATCTTCCACTTAGAGACTCCTATAAATAATATATTCAAATTGGCCACTTACATGTAAGATGGTCAAGTGGAGAATTTGTGAGACAAACAGAAATGGAATGGATTGCTTGAGAACATAGAGTGGATGGATTTTCAAGAGATGTTATTAGATAGCATTTAGCCTAATATGATAAATAATGTTATAGTATATGAGTTTATGAGGTGAACATAGGGGAATATGTTTTCTATGTACTATGTTCGCCTCTTTATGATGTTGTAGTTCTTTCTTCAAGCATTGGATGGTGATGTGGCTAATGCAGTAAAGAGGATTCAGGATGGTATTAAATATAAAATTAAGTCTTTTTTCTATGTATTCAAGATAAACTTGTTTCTAGAAGAGGTGGATCAATATATCATTCATATGGGGAACCTAAATGCATCTTCTGGTGGAGAAAATCCGGTTTATTCTTTAGGGTTAGAAAGTATGACTTCCAAGATCCGGAACATCCATAAATTAATGTATTGACCACAATAGTGGAAAGAATAGTATTCAAGGGGAAGGATAATATACCTAAAAAATTACTCAAGAAATCTTTCAAAGATTTGGTAAATATGGTAACATTAATTTATATTTCCCCAAGCAATGCTAGAGTTCCGATCTTGATGTAGGATGAGAAAGATATTGAGATTTTTCAAGAACTTGTGACACATGGGTCGTTCCATGAATTTCATCCCACACTTAAAAATAGAAATGTTGGATCATTAATAGTTTTAGGTTCTATTATTGTACTATCTACACAGGATACTGTCTTATTTGATACTGGTGCCCCCCATTTTTTAATATCCTCATAATATAGGAATTTTTTGATCTTGATTGTATATTTTTTGAGTGTGGAAATTATGATAGATACCCCTTTGGGAGTTTGGTGGAGAGAAATCTACTAATGCAAGGGGTGTTTTCTCAAATTTGGTTAGTATCATTTCAGTTGGGATATATACATCCATTAGATTTTTGGATTTAACCAAATTATGGTTATGGAGTAGTTATTAGAAACATATCCAACATTTATTGTTACTAATGGAGAGTAAAATTTACATCTCCTAAGGGTGAAAAATATATTCATTCTAGAAAATATGATTGTTGGGTGGGCTATGCAGGGCAATTTTAGCTGCAATTGGAGGATAATTATTCCCTAATTGATAGTCTATTTCTAGATTATGGGGTTTAATGAATGATAACATTCAACATGTAGTGGATAGGTTCTAAAACATATTTCTTATTTACTTATCAGGGATGAATCCTAAAGGAGATGTGGAATTGATAATTGAGCTCATGCATGGGGTGAGATAATTTATATTCCACCATACAGAATGGAAAAAACTGAGTGTCAAAAAAATAATAATCATATGGAAGAGTTGATGGATAATGAGTTTATCCCCCTAAGTATGTCATCTTCAGGTTCAATAGTTTTGTTTTCAAGGATGTTTTATGAGACTCTATGCTTACGTATTGATTATTGGATGTTGAACAGAATAAAAATGAATAAATGGATTCCTCTTCAATGTATTGATGTAATGTTTCACCAGTTGAGGGGTTATTTGTTTCTCTATGATTGAATTGTGATCAATGTAACATCAGTTGAGAGTTCGACCTTCTGATGTCCCGAAGAGGGTGATCAGAAGAAGGTATGTCCTTTAGGAGTTCTTTTGGATTCCATTTGATCAAGAAAATGATATGAACATGTTTATGTACACAGTGAAAAAATCATTATCCTATACCAAGATAGGTTTTTTATATATGTTGATGTGATCTTGGTGTTCTCAAAAACTCATGATTAACAATACCAAAATCCTGACATCATCCTTTCACTTTGAAAGAGAATCGGATATAGGAAAAGCATTCTTTGGGTAAATTAGGGATTTATCATGTAAACATCTTGGGGTATAGCATCTCAGAGGATGATATTTATTTGCAACCACTGATGGAAAATGCAGATGTTCCATGGGAGTATCCATGAAATGTTTTCAATATGCATTGTTTTCTAGGGATATCTGGTTATTAATGGAGGTCCATCTATGAATTTTTCCATTTTTAAGCTCCCCATTCAGTGTTGTCAAAGATGGGGGTAATTTTTCAATGGTGTGGATAATGTGAAAATTCATTCTCAGAGTTGAATAATCATTTCACTATGTAAACAATCATTATCCAACCTGGGAAATGTGAGGAGTATATGGTGTTTTTGAAACATTTCAGATCAATCATGGAGAGGTGTTGATATAGTGAGATGATTTGTGGAATATAGGTCATTGTAGTTGATTCCACATGAATAAACCTACCCTATACAAAAACACGAATTATATTAATTGTTTTATTCTCTAATGTGTTGGAGGAATAATGTATTGGGAACGATTTTTCACTATGTCAACTGATCAAAATATATTAATATATATCGTTTCCAATGATATTTTAATCTCTAATTATGGATATGTGCAAGGTATATGATGTCATATTATTTTTAGATAACATATATTCCTAGAAAGGGGAAGAGTTTTTTTTATTCATTAAGAATGAATAATCAGGCATTGGATGTTCAAGAGTCTATCACTAAGTAGAAAATTATGAAAAAATTGGTGGAGATTCATTTTTTTGTTTAGAAGAGTCATGATTAGATGTATCTCATGTCAGTTTTAGTGGAGTATACACTTTTGAGACAAATTAGAGAAATGAAGTATGTGAATATAGAATGTTTGGCCTTATGGTAAATACTTTATGGTGGGGAGTCTCTTTCCGATTGGACTATAAATGAGGATGATATCATCTAGGATAGTAATCAGTTTGTCACTCCCATGAGCATATACAAGAATATTATGTGGGAATTTCTTGATTCGAAGTCGGTGGTGGATCCAGGTTTGAGAAAAATGTATTGTGACATTTGAATACATTATTGGTGGCCAGACATGAAAGAGAATATAACGGGGTTAATGACACAAATACACTATTTTTCAATAAGTTAAGGTTGAGTATCATTAGCCTAGTGGGATTCTATAGCCATTTTCCACTCTATAATGTAAGCAGGATGATGTTATTATAGATTTTATGGTTGGTCTCCCAAGGACACATCTGAAGAATGAAATTATCATGGTGATATTGGAAGTTTGAAGAATGTAGCTCATTTGGTTTCTATAAAATAGTCTTTTTCATTGGATGAGTTTGAATTCTTGTACAATCAGAAGATAATACCTTTTCATAGGGTGATACAGAGTATTGTTTTAGACTATGATTTATGAATTTCATAATATTTATATAAGGGATAAAATAATGTACTAGGTATACATGATTTATTAAGTATATAATTACACCAATAGATATATTGGATGTCATAATTTATAATAAAGTTGTGTGAGGATATTATCATGAATGTGTTGAAATTTTTTTAGATCCTGGGTGAAGCACCTTGTAAAGGTGGAATTTAAAAAAAACAGTTATCCAGAAACTATTAAGATGGAACCAAAGGAGGGACTATATGATAGGCTATATATATGACCGCTATATTGGATAGTGTCATACAAGTCCGGGTTTATGGGACCATGCCCCATGTAGGAGACATACGAAGAGGTTCATTTGATTAAGAAACATATAACTAAGTTTTAGATTATGAATAATCCATATACTAGTATACATCAATGTAATATAGAGTTTACTAAGGGTGATCATGTTCACCATTAAGTGTCTTCATGGTTGGGTCACTACAGGATACCGAGACAGGGAGAGTTGGTACCTAGGTTTGTTGGTGTATTTGAGAATGTGGTGGGATTTTGACATGTGGCATAGAAATTGTCTCTCCAAAAGAGGTATATTGGTATGAAAAATATTTTTCATTTGTCACCAATTATACAGTAGCAAACATAGACATATCATGTGATCCATGTGGATGATTTTGATCTTGAGAAAAATGCGTTCATTGAGGGTAATCAGATATGTGTGATAAATCCTAGTGGAAATGTGTTTTTGGGTACGTCATTGTCGATGGATAGTGTTTTGTGGAGACATGGATTTATGTAGGAGGAAAATGTTAGAGAGAATTATATATGAAGTCTTAGTGGCATAATATTGTTTCTTTAGAATAATAGAGATTCAAGGATGTATAGATCGAGGATGAGGTGTCATAAGGGGGTCATATTGTATGACCAAGAAAATTTATAGAGTTGTTTGGATTGAATATTTTGGTTTTATTTTAAATTTCTATTTATTATTTATTTTTTTGTTTTTATCATGGGTTATTATTGTTGTAATTTGATGTTTTCAAAGGTTTTTGGGTAATACATAGTTGGAGAATAGTTTACCCAAACATAGCATGTAAGGACCAGGCGTTAAGCTTTACGTAATCATGAATTAAGTTAATAATTCACATGTAGGATATTTTCATGTTTAGAGATTCAGAGAATTAGGTTATAACATATACATAACAATTTTAATATTACATGTAGACACTTCTACTCAATATCCATTTTTTCATAAATTAAAAACTCATGAAAAATAGTGTCTTATCTAGTTCAATGTTTTTAGATATCATAACTTTTCCTGGATCCCATCCTATATCTTATGCATATTTATGACCTGGGAATTTTTTTCCCAAAACATTGGATGAGAATAAAAAGCTCTTTAAGGGATACACAATTAAGGAAAACATTTAGTTTTTTAAAGAAATAAGTAACCATGAAAACATTATAATAAGTAATAGTTTTCACCTTTATGAAGTAGAAAATAATCTTCACTGAATAAAATAACTTTCTATACCATTTTCTAACAAAAATATTACCATAAAACTCATAGAAAGAAAACATAATATATAATGGTAACTTGGGACTAAAACATATTTAAATTGTTTTACAATATGGTAAACATACACATATATAACAAAATGGAATTGTCATACAACTGACTTACAGACCCAATGCATTGGAGGTTATTACAAAACCACCCATCTTGGGTTATCACAGCACCACCCGTCATTTGGTTTATCATGTAACCACCCATAAAATTTCCAAGTACCACTATAAATTCATAACAAATAAAATTTTAAAAATATAAATATTGCACTAATAACATTTCATTTGTAATCAAAATAAATCATTTCCATATGTTGAAATAAAAATTCAATTTCAGAAAAAACAGTTAAATAATAAAACACCCAAAAAAAATACATGGTTTATCTTATAATTCAAGAAACATTTTGTCATATAGTGGAAGCCAAATATCGAATACGGCGATGGAGATATCATTGTCACCGCATACGTCAAAAAACATTCATTTTTTTAATTAAAAAAACACATCATAGAAAAATATTTCCTTTGATTGAAAGTAAAATTCAAATGGTTTGGTTATACACCAGGTAGAAGAAGGAGGTGTATATTATCGTAACATGCCTTAATAAAAGGAAATTGGGATGAAGTCCATCCGTTTGTGTCTGACATGAATTTTTCATTCTATAATATCTTGAATAATAAACTAAAGTTTTTTTCTACTTGATTTATAGCCTTTTCCATGTCTATTATTGCTTTTATATCACTTATTACCATTTTATAAATATTACACAATCATTTGAGTTAATAAGGGTCGTTTTGTCGATATTTTTTACTTGAGTAAAAAATGAACATCATTTAATTACAAGTTGTCCATGTGGTTAAAATTACATTATCTACTAAATGATATTAATTATTTAGATATCATATATATTATATATATCGAGTATATATTTTTATTTATAATAGTATATAACATTTATATATAAGAAATGAAATGCACTGTTCATGGAGACGGTCAGCCTTATGTATGCATGAACACTACTTTCATTTTTATTTCATATTTAATGGATTAAAAACTTAATTATAAATATTTATATCATAATTCTAGTATAATATCATATATAATTTCATTTACTCCATTCTTTATACATTCTACATAGGTCATGAACGAGTCATATCACTTTGAGGGGCAGTAGTCCACCCTTCCTCGAATGAAATAATCATATTGACCATTTTTGGAAACCATAAAGGAATTCTATGAATGAAAAATAAAGAATAAAAGAAACAATATAAACATAATATATATCACATATTAATACAGTTCAATTATAATGGCCATCATAAGAGGTGGTGGTAGAATATTGAACAATCATCGTTTCGTGAGGTAGTTGTTCACCTTCTACAAAAACAATATGTTCTTTACCCATTAGACGGAGGTGTGTGTATGTGTAGTTCGAATCCATGTCAAAACAATAACCTAGAATATTGATTATACTGGTTTAGTTCAGTAAAATAATAATAATAATATCATATGGAGTTTACAAGTAAAATAAAAGAAGAGAACTTGAGGTAAGACGTTACTTTTAAATCATCTAACTCCCTTTAGTTTGAACCAAATTCTTCCTTGAAGTGCCTTATGCATAAGTTAAGGCTTATAAGAAGACGATAATTATATTTGGAGATTATATGGTCTGAGGATGGTTGAGACGGTTGGATTAGGTGGTTTGAGTAATTGGTTAGAGGAGATATCCTTTTATAATGGGGAGGAGGGGCTCTTTAAGAATGTTTGAAAATATTATTTTATGATAAACTAAATTTTGGTTTCAAAAGGTCAAATAGTCATTATATTTGAAGACAATATTACTATATTTCTAGATAAATTTAACCAATATGTTTCCAACATGTTTTTTTCCAAATTTAACCTTATCATTTAGCTTTAACCCTTAGTTAACTAATTTAACTCTTATCATGCCTCCTTGTGTATTTACTCTATATGGTTAATATAGTTACAATAAAATACCAATATAACCAAAATATCCTCATTAATTACATTCTAATACTTATCTATGTCATTTTGAAAATTAATATATTTTTAGGATTATTAATAATTTTAATAAAATAAAATTTGTTTTAAAAGATCATTTATGTCAATTTAAATACTATACATATGATGACTTTTTAAGAGATCCAAAAAAACAAAATTCATAAAATAAACCATAATTATTTCAAATATAACAAGTAATCCTCATACCTAAAAAAATTTATGGAATAAAAAGTTTCAAAATATAAATATTATGATATTTATATTCTCATTTGTTTAGAATAATCCTTAATAAGGTAACCATTACATCATCAATGGGTCATATGTAAAAACATTTATATGATGTCTAAAAATTATAAATAAAATAATATGAATTAGTACATATTTTTAGTTATATAATTACTTTTTATATTCATATATATCAATTATATAACACCACATTAATTTTTTTAGCATACCAATACATGTTTGTGATATTTTATTTTTACATTAAATAAAATGTCATCAGTGTCACTACCTTACCCAATGAAATTAAAATGGAAAAAGTCTCAACAAAGGATTTTATTTATCCTACATGACTCATCCAATAAGGTTATGAAAATTATTAATGTAATTTTATAAAATTATAATATTATTTTTAACTTAAATTACCCTATGTACCTTTAATTGCGGTAAATATAAAGTCAAAAGCTTCTTATCACCAAAAAATATTATCATCCCATTGAACAAAATATAAATTTCTTGATGAAATCTATGTACATTGAAATTTTGAAATTAAATTCACATAATTGGAAAATTTTCATTTTTATGAAAATACAGGTTTTTAACTACTATATAGTGTTTTCACTATTCATAAAAAATTGAAATCTTTCAGAAAAATACCAAAAATTCACCCATTTAGAATTTTTATATTCCTAATTCAAAAATGATGTCTATTTTAAAAAATTTAAAACATTTAAATTGCAATAATTAATTTCAAATTAATTCTTCTTAAAACCAAAAAGAGTGTTTTTAATAAGTAAAAACTACCAAATGATTGAAATGTATTTATGTCCAATTTGACAGATAAATTACTTAAAATGACCAAAATTAGATTAAATGAAATAAATACAATTTAATTATACTTTAAACCCAATTAAAAATATAATATATCCCTATATATAAATTATACTAACAGGATGTTTTGAATTAAAATGTAGTATTTTTCACTACTCGTTAAAAAATAATCATTATCAGTAAAAAAACCTAATCCTTACCCAATGTAAATTTTGATATACCTCTTATAAATAAGAAATAAATTTATCCACATTAAATATATAAAAGTGAAAAAAACTATATTTGAAAAGGGTTCACCATCAAAAAGAGGTAAAATGGCAATTTAAAAATATTAATGTTTTCCATGCTAAAAATTGGACTCATTCTTATTTTAAGCCTCTACATTTATTGGATAAATATAATAAAATTTATTAAACATATGTATTTATAATATGGTGAGTTATGTTCATTAATGCCAATATAATGGAATGGAATTAACAACCATTTAAAATAATAGTATTTTATTAGTTTATTTTCCTGTAGAACTCAATGTTGTGTGAAACGAACGATTTCCAAGAAACCCATTGTTGTGTGTCAGGTATTCCGTATAACATATCATCCCATTTAAAGAATAATTAATATCTTATTCATAAGTATTAATAGAAATCAAAATTATTATTCTATAAATACCTAGGTTGTTACATCATTTCCCCCTTTTTGAAATTTTGTTCTCGCAATTTTAAAATTCAGCTTGGAAACTTCATTAAATGTGCCAAATCATAAAATGAGTTAATAAAAATATCAATTTAAAAGAAAGAAATATAAGTACAATGGTCACATGAGATATCCCATTCTAGGATTACATGAAAACATGGATTTGGAGGAGAAACTAAGGTTCATGTTTTGATGGAGTGTGATAGAGAACATGACTTGAAGAAAGTAAACAACAAGAAAACCACAAACATTTGATAGGTTAACCTATCTTTGATTCCCTAGTCAAAAAAGTAAACCGAAAAAATATTTGGTTTTATTTTCCCTTTCATAGTATTGGAGAATTTATCTATGATATTAAAAAAGTACATAAGGAAATATACCTACATTTAAAGTAACGTTTCATAAAAAATTATCTGTCTACCCAAAACTCATCTTTTTACAAAAAGATGAGTATTCAAGATGAGTTCGTCACACCTGAAGTGCTAGAATCAATTACCAGATAATCACATAATCCAAAATATATGAGCTAAATATATTTAGACATTATCAAAAAGCAAAATGGCTAGTACAAGATCAATTAATCCCCAAAAGGTTAATATTTTATAAAAATAAATACTACACATAATGTCAAAATTCTATCAAAGTGTACACATATATCAAAAACTCATATTCGATAATCAATATCCCTTAAAATACATCAATATAATCCAAACTAATATTTAATCACAAATCTCAAAATAATTTAATCACATAGCCTTCCATAATAAATCATATCATTTATCTCCAAATAACATCGACTACTCTTAATGTATCGTACTGAAGTGTATTTAACCAAATCATATATTTTCTATGAAAGAATAATCATTTCCATAAATAATATAAATTGACATATATAAACTATTAAAACATTGATTCTTCCAAATTAGAAGTTCAACTATATGTCCACAAATGAAATCCCATTGTATTCTATTTTCCTAAGGCATATAGTTTTTCTCCAAAAGAGAAAATGTCTTCCAAAATAACGTTTTTCACTTAGTCACCAAATACTTTTCCGAATGTAATTATATGAATTTGATAAAAACATATGTTCCAAATATCAACATATTCTTGATCCATAAAATCATTTATCAAAAAAAACTTCGTCATACTAACCAGGGACTTCATATTGTCTAGTGGTTGGGGATAAATCCCAATAGCACTTTGGTTGTGGCTTCGATTCCTGCTGCTTTGTCTAACGCAATGGGTTATCACAATGTTTATGTATTGTCCTTTTCCGAAAACTATATAATTATATAAAATTCCTGAAAATGATATAAATTCATCAAAAATAACCATAAAATATTTCAACCACAAATGTTATCTCATAAATCACAACTTCAACCCAAAAATGTAATAATGTGTAATTACTTCAAATTCATGAAACATATAAACACAAATGGTTATTTATAACTCTATCCACAAAAGAAAAGATAATTCATCCCTGAATAATATTTTCACATATCAAACATCATGGTTGCATATTCTAGAGAAATTATTCCAATGTAATTCTATCATTAATACATTTAATCTTATCATCATCCATATATCCAACATATCTTTTCAATTCCTTAAATATAGACATACTATTCATCGAACATTCTTCCTAATACATTATCAATTTTTTTCCAAATTATTATTTTATACTTCTTTACTACAAACAAAATAATCCTTAATTTTCTTAGACTTCAGCAATGTCAAAAGATGAGCTAAGAAATAATTCATACCTTTCATAGGTCATTTTCAGTTTCCTCATCGTCAATGGGAATGGATTTATAAATTGGTAAACATATATTTCTATGATCATGTTGATCACATTGTTGAGAATTCTTTTTAGTAAATCTATTAGTTTAATGACTGTTCACACCATATTTAAAACATTCAATTGTCCATTCAGAAAAAACATCATTCCCTTTCCTGGATTCAACTAGAAAATTACCTTTTCTATGGAATGTTCTTGCTTTATGGACTACTTTACAAAACATATAGAATCTTTCTGTCCCTTTAAAGCATTTAACTAGGTGTTTCTTTCCACATCCTTGATAGAACGGTTTTTTGAATATACAAACCATCATGATTATTACATGATCATCCATTATGATTCGTTTCTCACATATATGATGTATTAGAAAATTCACCAAGTTTAAAATGATCAATAATGACACCAAATAGTTGGTTGAGAGTAAATAGAGGAGTTATCATTGTGTCTCCCATTTCATTCGGCTTCGTATTCAGAAAACCGTTACAGATTTCTTTACTGCTATTGTTACTTTGGTTCCTGCAAAATATAGACATTAACTAAAACCAAAAACGTTTATGTGAGTATATCAGTTAAACCATCATATAGTATCTTATGGGGAGGGTAAAAACTAAGATATAATTACTAATGTTATATTAAACGCATTCTATTTATCTAAAATTACTCTGACTCTTTCTAATATTATAACCATTATGGTTATGTCACTTATACTTAAATAACACCCTATACTCTAATGTTATCTAATCTGACCTCTAATACCAACTGTATGGAATCATCCTTAATCATTTCATAATCTATAATTACATTAATAATTCACATTAAGTATCCATTAAGTTTTAGAGCTTCAGTGAATTAATACATAACAATACTCAACAACTTAAATATTACATGTAGACACTTCAAATCAAAATCCATTTTTCATAAAATAAAATCTCTTGAAAAAATAGTCTGGTCTTGTTCCATGTATTTAGACCGCATGAATTTTCCTTGATCTCATAAATAACGCTATTCATATTTCTGCCCAGTGAAAAAAGACCTCAAAAACGATGGATGAGCTTAAAAATCTCGGTAGGGGATACACAAAGAAATAAAACTGTTAGTTTTTTAAAACAACAAGTTAACCATGACAAATTTATCATAAGTAATACTTTTTCCCCTAATTAAGTAGTAAATACTCTTCATTTAAAAAATTATCTTTTTGTTCCCTTTATTAACAAAAATATTTCCATAAAACCCATAGAAAAAAAACATAATATATAAAGATAACTTGGGACAAAAACATACTTAAATGGAATAACCATACAGTTGACTTACACACATATCACTAAATGTAATATTCATACGGCCTACTCCTATACCCAATGCATTATAGGTTATATTGTAACAACCTATCCTGGTTTATCATGGAACCACTCATCATTTTGTTTATCATGTAACCACCTGTCAAATGTCCGTGTACCATTATAAAATACTAACACATAAAATATTTCCAATATAAATATTTTAATAATAAAATTTCATTTTCAATCACAATAAATAATTTCAAGATATTTCAAAAATCAATCCATTTCAAAAACCATTTTCAGTACCAAAACACCCAAAAATAGAATAAGGGGTTTTTTCATTTTTAAAAAACATTACGGCTTATATAGGAATTCAAATAATGATTACGATGGCGAAGAGGTCATTGTCTCCACATAAATTAAAAATAATTACTTTTTGTCATTTAGAAAAACAATTCTTAGAAAATTATTCCCATTGATTGATAGTAAGGTTCATAGGGTTTTATTATACACCGGGTAGATGATACAGGTGTATATTATCAAAACATGCCTCAATTAAAGGATATTGAGACGAAGTCCCTTACCTATTGTCCGACATTAATAGTTCATTATTTAATATCCTATATTATATTATAATGTTACTTTCTATTTTATTCATAACATTTTTCAATTTTATTATACCTTATATATAAAATATTACCATGTTATAGACATTACATAATTACTTGAGTTAATAACAGTCGTTTTGTTGATATTTGGTACTTGAGTCAAACAATGATGTTTTTATAATCACAAGTTTTCCATGTGTTAAAAAATCCATTATCTAAATAATTATGTACATTATTTAGATATCATATATATCATATATATCTAGTATATATATGTATTTATAATAGTACGTAACATTTGGAGATAAGAAATGAAATACACTGTTCGTGGAGACGGTAAGTCGTACGTACGCATGAAGGATACTTCCATTTATATTTCATATTTGATGGAATGAAAACATAATGATAATTATTTATATTATAATTCTTGTATTATATAATATATAATTTCATTAACTCCATCTGATGTATGTTCTTTTTATGGCATGAATGAGTTATATGACTTTGAAGGGGAGGTAGTCAGCACTTACTCAAATAAAATTATCATATTTACCCATTTTGGAAACCATAAAGGTATTCTATAAATGAAATTTATAGAAACATAAATAATAAAAATATAATATATATGACATATAAAAATATTTCAATCATATTTACCAAAATAAGATGTGGTAGAAGAAAATTGTACAATCATCATTTCGTGAGGCAGTTGTTCTCCATCAACAAAAACAATATGTTCATTACCCATTAGACGAATGTCTCTATAAGTGTAGTTCAAATAATTATCATATAAACAACCTACTATATTTATGATAATTGTTTTTTATGTAAACAATGAATAAAAACATCATAGGGAGTGAAGAAGAAAAGTAAAAGAAGCGAACTTGAGGGATGATGTTACCATTAAATCGGGTAACTCCCTTTGATTTGAACCAAAATGCTTACATGAAGTTCCGTATGCCTAAGGTAAGGTTTCTAGAATGATTATTGGGATCTTGGGAGATTATTTGGGTATATTTTTAAGGATACATGTGTCTTGAGCGGTGTGAGTAATGGGTTATGGGTGATATCCTTTTATAAGGGGTGGAGGGGATCTTTAAGAAGGTTTAAATATATTATTATTTTAAAAAATAAATTTAAGATTAAAAAGGTCCCAAACTCATTAAAGTATAATCTAGGATGTATTTTATTATATATCCTTTCAGCCAATTGGTTTTAGAAATGTTATTGTTTCAAATTTTACCATATCATATAGCTTTAACGCTTAGTTAATTAATTGAACTCTTATGATATCTTCTTTTGTGTTCACTCTATATGGTTAATATAGTAATCATTAAATTCAAATAGAAAAAATGTGGTTCATTAATGGAATTTTAAAACCAATATAACTCATTTCTTTGATATTATATTTTTAGGATTATTATATAATTTAATAATATAATATGTGTTTTAAAAACTCATTTATGTCAATTTTTATACTATTCATATTTTGACATTTTAATAAGTCCAAAAAAACTTGATATTTTTTAAAAACCTTCATGAATTAAAATTTAACATGTAATAATAATCTCTAAAATTAGTTTTTGAAATTACAAGTTTCAAAATAAATTTATTTTATTATTTATAATCTCATTTGTTTTAAACATTCATTAGTAAGGAAATCATTACATCATCATTGTGTCATAAATAAACTTATTTATATGATGTCAAAAAATTTAAAATAAAATACATTGATATAGGAAATATTTTGAGCTATATAATAAATATTTATAGTCAAATATATCAATTATATAACCCCATAATATTTTTTTAGAAAAACATTGCATGTTTATGATATTTTTATTTTTTACATCAAATAAAATGTTATTTTTGTCATTATCTTACCCAAATGGATTTCAAAAGCCAAACTTCTAACCCAATGATAGTATTGTTCAGCCATGAATCATCCAATATAGTTAGGACACATGTTAAGGTAATATTATAATATTATATTATTATTTTTACCTGGAAATACGTTATGTACCTTGAATAGCGGTATATAATAAGTCAAAAGTTAATATTCACCAAAAATTATTTTCATACTAATGAATCACATTTTACTTTCTGATTAAAACCATTAATATTAGATATTTGAAATTAAATTAACAGAAATTGAAAATTTTCATTTAAATGAAAAAACAGCCTTTTCACTATATATTGTTTTCACTATTCATAAAAATACCAAAAATTCACCCAATTTTTTTTTATATTTCAATTTCAAAAATGATTTATATTTTACCACATTAAAAAAATTAAAATTGAATTAATTAATTTAAAATTAATTCCCATTGTCAAAACAAGAATGTGTCTTTTTAAGAAGTAAAAACTACCAAAAGATTGACAAATATTTATATCCAATTTCAAATTTAAATTACATCCAATGAAAAAAAATTAGAATAAATGGAATAAATATAATCTAAATGAACTTTTAATGAAATTAAAAATATAATATTGCAATATAAATAAATAATTTTAAAACGTAGTTTTGAATTAAAATATATTATTTTTTACTATTTATTGATAGTTGAATATGATCAGAAAAATACAAAAACATTATCCAAAGTAAATTTGGATATATACTTCAAAATAAGAAGTTTATTTTGTCAAATAAAAAATATATAAGTGATAGAAACTATATTTAAAAAGGGTTCTCCATCAAAAGGTGGTTAAATATCTTCTAAAAAAATATCAAATTTTTTCATGCTTAAAATTGGATTCATTCTTATTTTAAGCCTCCAAAACATATTGGATAAGTGTGAAAAACATTTAACAATAATTTTTAATCATAATATGCTTAGTTCTATACATTCCCTCCTATACAAAATCTAGGAGTCAACAACCATTTGAAATAATACTATTTCATTATTTTATTTTCCAGTATAACTCCAAGTTGTATGAAATGTATGAATTCATGGAAACCCATTGTTGCGTGTCAGGTACGACATCGAACATAGAGTCCCATTTTAAGTAAAATGGACATCTTTTTCATAATTATTAATTGGAAAAAGTAGTATTCTATATGTAATTGGTTCGTTACATAGTGTCTTACCCTATCAGACCATCCACCCCTAGGAAGAGGGTAATTTCATGATCGTTGTCGGGTTTGGAAAATAGTGGGACCTCTTGCGTCCACCTGGGAGGATGCATACTATTAGGTGTATAGTTAGCTGAAACCATGAGCCCTGGTCAGGAAACTATGTACGCAGGATTTTAATCCACATAAAATGATTAAAAAAATTTGAAACAATATATTATATCCCTAAAAAATATAGATTGACCCAAAATCAATTTCTCTAATACATTGAATATAATTTCACCATATTTTGTGGATCTATATCTAGGGGTTTTGTATCATGAGTAGTTTGATCTGGTTTATATATTTCTGATCTAGATTTCATTCTTCATCAAGATCTGAGTTGTCTCGCTTCAAATTGGGGTTTTCCATTGGAGAGAGTTCATCATCAATGTTAAGGTGGGTGTTCTAAATATAAAATCCCATATTCATTATTTAATTACAAGCATGTCATTATGAAATTAGAAATATCCATTATTGGGAAATTTCATTGATGATTGATTTGATTCAACTTAATTACCTAGTGATAAATATTTGGGTTAATGTAATGCAATTTAAATTAGAGGAATTTCATTAATTAATAGGTTAAATAATGAATAGAATATTTTTATTTTGAAATTGAGGTTAAATTGGGTTTTTTGTAATTTTGTAATTAATGTATTACTAATTAATTGACAATAGGGATTATCATATGGGTGACTTGAACAAAATTGGTTAATAGGTTATATTTATAAGATTTTATGAAATGATTAATGGTGAATTTCACAAATAATTTCATGATATTAATTTATTGATTCCGTTTTTTTCATAAAATATTAGGTTACCATGATGATACATTTTAGTAAAATGATTAATGTTGTTTATTATTCATTTATGTGATATATATAACTTGTGAGATTTATTGAAAAACGTGTGTGGTACATGGAATACAACTTCATAATACATTAGTGATGAATTGATAAACATGTTGGCATCATGGACTACATATTCAAAATACCATTGTGATAAATTGATATATGAGTGTGGGTTATGGAATCCTACATGAAAGTACCACTTTTGCGATTTTTTTGATATTTGAGTGTGGGACAAAGACTGCTTCTTGGAAATCCCACTTCTTTTAATTTTAAATTAATGAGTTGTGGGACATGGACTATTGCTTAAAATACCCACGAGGTGCTTGAATTAGAATTATAGGCCTTAAATGTTGGCATTAGTCTATGGTTCAAATGTTTTGTAATATGAATTGATTATTGGTATCAATGGTATTAAGATATTTTTTAGACAATGATAGGGGATAATGTGGGTATTGTGGTTATGGTGGCCACGATAAATCGAGAGTTTATGTTGTCAAATAATGAATAATTAAATACATGTAAACTATCTACACTATTTATAAAAAAATTATTTATTTAAATAAATACACTTATATTTAATGGGTATTATTATAGAGATCATTTCTGGTGGCATAATTACTTTTACTCACTCCATCCTTAGTCTGCATGATCGTTGATCAAATAGTCTTCATTATTATATGATAGGACAAGGGAAGTATCCATTTTTTAGAAGGATGAGTTGGGATGAATCATTATTGAGGGTACCAGACAAGATTTTAGAGCCACATGAGATTTTTCAATGTCTTTATTTATTTTGGGTTTTTTCATTTCCACAATTTCCACTACATGGCATGAAATATCTACTATTTTGTTTTGGATATTTTTTTTATAGTTTTAGTCATCATGTGACAGTAGTTTTCTTTTTTATAAATTATATCATTAGGTTATTCTTAATCATTTACACTTTTGTGATACATTGCTAAATTGGTTATTGTCTCACCATGATAATTAGTATTCCTTCACTGCTTGTCGACAGACTCCATCATATGGGGATGTGCACCAAGGGTCATATGACCAATCGAATCAAGGAACTAGTGTGTAGAACCTGATTAAAGATGTTACATTATGATACGTCAATATTTCATAGTAGGCTCCAAGAGGCCTCTTATTGGGATTTTTCGAAATTTACCCCTGTTAGGACTTGATGTTCTATAACATCCCTTGGTTGTTTCCAAAAAAAAATCATGATTCTAAAGGTTACAATGTTTGGACAATGGGTCTACGTATTTGATGACTCTACAAAACACCCATAATCCCTTATTTATGAAATGTATTTTTCCATCCACATTTTCCTAACCATTATATTTAGTAACCATAATCACCCATTATCATAAATGGTTTTGATAATATATTTAATGTTGGTTATATATTGAAATTAGTACCACTCCTGATGTTGTGTCTTGTGAACTAGTATAAGATTATTAAACAATATGGGGAATGACATATATTTCTCATGAAATTACTTGATGGGGCTCTACAATAACCCAAATATTTATAAATTATTTTTCATAGATGAATAAATGTCTTATTATGAAATGATCCTATAGAAAACACAGTCCAGACATTAGTTATTTTGGACCACCACATGTTCTATAAAAAATTATATACTATTTAAAATCATAATCTTTTACAATATATTTTTTTTATAGTATCCATTATGATTAATATATTAAGGGTTATGTTCAAGTATATATGAAAAAGATTGATAAAGTGATGACCCCAACCAATATGATCAAACCTAATAAATCCCTTTTATCAATGTTTCAAAGGGAGATAGTATCACTGGGATTTTCACTTATCCAAGACCACGATGAGATTAAATTGGTAAAAATGAGTGAAACAATTAACAAGATAATTTCATGCTCATTAAGTCATGGCACAAACCATGTTTCCCAATCCACCCAAACAAAATACCACCATCCCACTCATTCCCCATATGAAATTTCATATTGATATAATGGTCTGTGTATATTAACCCTAACTATATAAAATTATATATTTAATTTTAAATAAAAAAATTATGATATTTACCACTTTATAACATTTACTATTAAATGATTAAATAATGGGTTTAATAAATTTATTATTTTGATATTATGAAGAAGAATGTGTTTTTAATTGAAATATATAATTTTAATCAATTAATAATTTTTTATGAATTTGGGATTTTTTTAAAAAAATGATATTTCCTAAAATATATTGGTTAAATAATATTTTTTTAATATAAATGATAATATAATTTTACGAATTCATATATAATTTTCATAAGGTATTGGAAAATTGTTTTCTAAATAAACATATATTATATATCTAATTGATATTTTTTAATTGATTGATTGCATTTTAATATATAAAATATTATTTTTTAAAAATAAATATAAATTTAGAAATTTTAATTCTGAAATTATCTCTTAGGGAGCTATCAAAATTGTTTGCGACAATCAATTTTTAGATAAAAAGTAATACAATATAATTATAGAGTACGTGTTATGATGTAATAAAAATGACAAAATTAGTGTAATAAATACTATAATGAGTTTCCATGAGAATAATTATGATTTCCCATTAAAAAAATGTGTTTTGGATTTTACTTCATTAATTTAAAAATTATATAATGAATCCTATGAACCCAATTTTATATATTAGGGTTTCAAAATCAATTATTTATAGTCATGACTCACTTACAAATAATCATGAAAATTATTTAAATTATTTTTATTTAATATCCATAAAAAACATCCATCAGATAGATATTTCAGAAAAAACGATTATACGGTTTGTGGGTTTTAGTATTTTATCATTTAGTATACCACTCCTATGATTGAAAATTAATTTAGATTGATACTGCCATTTTTTCAATATAAACCCACAATAACTCACATTATAACACATATAATACACTTATAAAAAAATTACTCTCCCATTCCCTCTATAGATTCCTCCCAAGGTTCCCCCATGATCTTAATAATTTCTTCCCAATCTTTCAGTAGAAAATCATAAGGTAATGGATCCTCTCCTTCTCCAATTAATTCAACAACCTTCATTATGTCATTCCCCAAATTTCCAATTCATTTATTTGAGTTATATTTATAAACATCACTATTAATATTCTTATGATTCATGTTTAATTACATACACATTAATCTGTGATTCACCCCTTCTATAAACCAATATGTATACCCATCATGATGCTGAAATTATGTAGATATTTTCCACGAAAATTGTATTTATTCAATAACCCTCATAATTTAAACTCAAGAGAATTCAAATTATTATAATTATTGTTTTTTATTGTAAATTTACATATATATAACCTACACACTATAATCATGGGTTCATGATTGATGAAATAAATCCTTATATTGTATGATATACATGGAAAATTATGCATGAACATGATATGAAAGTGATGGGTATTACACCAATTATATATCCTTCTAATTTATTGGTAAGTATTTATATATATTGTGATTCCATGAATGGTTAATGGGAACATAACCATATCACACTATGTCATGTTTTCATGATGTTTATATTTTATTTTTTTCTGAGGTCATGTTATAATTTTTATGTACAAAAAAGATACCTTAATTTTATCATGTTATATCACACCTAATTATTAATGATTATAATTTTCACCCCTATTATGTTACATTTATTTTCATGCTCACATTAATTTACTTCTTACCCTTATGAAATGTTTTCTTTATTCCCATTGCCAAGATTTATAGCTCACCCCTTTCATATGAATTTCCCTATATTATCCTAATTAAAATTAATGGATCCATCAAATATTTGAGAATGATTCAATGATTTAAAATAATTATATTGTACCCATTTTACCTATTAGTGTTATGTGTTCCTCATTTCCTAGGGACACCAACACATGATATTCTATGGGATTTTATGTGTATTTGTTTCTAATAAATCATGAATTAAGGTGTAATAAAAAAAATGGGGTTTCATAATTGGTATCATGTAATAGTCTTTATATTTTTTAGTATTATGTTTAAAAACACTATTTAAACCCATAGAGATAATACCTAACATATGAAAATTTTTATAAATTTGGGTTTGTTATAGGGAATATGATTTCAATGAAATGATGTCTGTTTCAGGATACTACATGCAGAAGTGGATCAACAACAATTATATAAAAGTGTATTATCCCTATAAAGAAAACAACTAGCTACGTGTAATCATCACATAATTCACAAAAATGATCCTTAATACACAAATGGTTTTACACTATTAAGGGATATGATTTATTAAATTCAAAATATCATTATTATTTATTATTAAGGGAAAAAATTCCCAAAAATGTTATGTTATAAAATATATCATGGATAACATATACATGAAATTATAAAATAATATGTTAAGTAATAAATGTTATTTAAATGTTATCCATTTACTTTTCATGGTTTCTTATTTATCTCTTTAATAGTAAAAAAATTCATAACTTTCATTTTCCCATTATTTCTAATCAACATCAATGTATATAAGGAATCGTTTCGACAAACAATGTGAGGTTGTCCCAAATGAAATTCCCTACAGATTGTATGTAGTAGTCAAAAAAATCACGAAAATAAATTCAAAATTAACTCATGTTTTTAACCAATAAATAAATTAGTAGGTACACCCAAATCCCACAATGAATGTTAATGATGAAATTAACAACTTTTTACAACAATAAAATTCTAATTTTTTTGACGTACTAATCCCATTATCATTGAACGTTGGATAAACGCCATTGAAAAGATATTATTTTTCTTTCTATTCTCTGTTAATGAGATGGTCATGAGGGATACATAATGAATGGAAGGAGAAGTTGACCAATGGGGGATGTCTGTTAACAAAATTAACCACAATGAGGATATTGATGATAGGGATTTGATAGAATTACAGAAAATGTTATTTGACAAAAAATTTCTCTAACTCTCTAACATAAAATGAGAGTGGATTTCATTATCCCCGTGAAAATAATTGATGAATCCATCAGTGAATATGATTAAACATAAAAATAATTTCACAATATGAATTTTGATTTTTAATTACCCAAAAATGTAATATTGGATAATTCATTCGGTTGTAAATATAAATCTATAAAAATGATAGGTTATTAAAGAGTTCTAAATCCATTTGAAAATTTTCCAATATCACCTCAAAGTTGAAATAGATATCAGTGAATATCAATGGTATCGTCAAATTAGAGTCAATAAGAATAGAATATATTTTAACAATTACAATATGAGAGAAAAAATTTCATGTGGGGAATAAAGTACGTCATACAACTTTCAAAAAGTGTGGGAAGAAGAATATCAGAAATTTCTCTAAAGTGACATGATTTTTATTTATACATGGTAATAAATAGAACCACGCTTTAAATTACCGACATGAGAAACCCAGTAATGTAATAATAGAGGAAATTTCTCTAGTAAAACCTCATACTATCAAAAAATGTTTAAACTACAATAAACATGGAGACTATAAATATAAATTCTCTAATATTTGGGTCATAAAATATAACTAACAAAAACAAAATCCAAGTCCTAAAGAGAAATGGAGAGTGTATTTCATCACATATATAGATTCGGTTCCCAAAAATTAAGTGGTGTCTGTTACACTAGTTATTCAATCAAGGATATTGATCATACAAATTATTATAGTTCTATTAATTAATTCGTTTCATGAATTTTCAGTAGAATTATTCAATCACCACCTCTAAATAGGAAAGATGAGATATCGGTGAAGACAAAAAAATAGAGTAAATTAGTTTATCTCAGGCTTATAAATCCCCACTATACATATATATTGGATAAATTTATTAGAAAACATTATGATTACTACATTATTAGAATTCAAGGTTATTCATTTCGTTGATTTGAATACTCATACTAATTCAATAAAAATTTGTTTGATAAGTAAATCATCATCCATATATAAAATTTCGCCCTAATTTTTATAAATTTAAAATAGGATGAATACTAATAGGTACCAACATTTGAAGAATGGATATATTTTCCTTGTGATAAATTGTATCAATATTAAATTATGGATATTAAGGAAAAACTATCCATTATTAAATGACCACTATATGGGAATTAATTAATGTGTTTCTTGAATAATTTCATTATCATCCTCCAAGATGTGAGGCTAAGTTCTCAATGAACCTCATACCCAAAAAATGAACAATATCAATGAATCTATTAAAAATTTACTTTTTTAACATGATGAGAATGAAAAATATTTACTTTATAATTTGGAAAACAATATTGATATTCTAATGTTTTTCACCATAGGGTGTATTGGTTCTCTTCTTCAGGAAGAATGATGGGTTAATTCACCTCTTCATTTATTATCTTAAGCTAAAACAATCATGACAAATAACAATCATTTTTTACATATATTGATGACTTATTCAATATGTTATTTTGATCCAAATTTACTTATCTAATGTGGTTCTTTGGTTTAGATATTATCAATTATAGATCAAGAAGCAGAATATTCCAAAGATTTTTTTATTCATGTTAAGAAATGTATTTTTTCATAGTGATTTTATTTGGACTCACTAATGTTCTATAAATCATTAGGGAAATAATGAAAATATCATTGATTAATTAAATCTATAGTTTCCGTGGATTAGGATGGTAATATCATTGATTAATTAAATAAATATATTGATATTCAATCTAAATATCCATGATTATATTGAAGGTATTCAAATTTTCTGGTATGTATGAATGAAAAAAAATGTTAATGATATGTATTAGAGGCTAATCAAATTACATATCTACACATTACCCATATTTGGGGAAGGAATTAAGATCAACACTGATGCATCTAAAAAAGGATGGGGATGTGAACTTATGAATTGTGATAATGTGATATCCTATTCATCCCTATAATTAATAATCCATCAGTATAACAACCAAACAAATGATATATAATTAGATGAAATGATAATAACATTAAATATTTGGTGACTCCCTCTCTATAGATAAAAGTAGACAGATATGAAGATCATAAGAACCAAAAATATATATTCACACAAAAGGATCATAAAATAAACAAAAAAAGGTGGTCACATCTGATCAAGGAGTATATATTTCTATCCATGACCTCTCATTAAATGTAAAAAAATTATAAAATTATATAAGTTTAATGGATCTCACAACCCTGTAAAAAATGAGGATTAAAAGGGATCCAATCATCTAAGATATGAAAATGTTGAATATGTGCACAATAAAAGGATCTTAATCCTAACATTATCAACGAATTTCTCAAACATCTATTCATGATAGGATATTGGTGGAAAAAATATATGAGTTTCTACATAAGATATAAGTGAATATTTTGGAGTTCAACATTGTTGATGATGGTGAAGTAATATTTAGAACCCAAATATGTGTCCCATGAAATAAAAAACTAAAAAGGGATCCTTATGATGTTTTGAACAGTTCATCCTTCTCAATTAATCGAAGAACGACTAAGATGTTTATATATTTGATGAAATATTTATGGTTTTATAACATAAAGGGGTGATTGTAGAGTTTATATCTCAAATATTTGTATGATTACATGATAAGGTGGAATTATATAAGTATAATTGTATGATATAACCATTTATCATACCTTTATAGAAGTGGGAATATAAAATAATAGATTTCATTATAGGAATTCCGAGAACACATATCAAAAATAACACCACCTAGGACATAGTTTATCACCATATAAATTCAACACATTTCTCTATAAATAAGGATGAATTCACTGTTTTGGAAACCACCAAAATATGCATTAGAGATATTCTTAGATTGCTATGATTTCCACTCTCTATTTTATCTGATCGCTACTTGAGTATTACCTAAATTTTTTAGAAAATAACTAAGCCAAAATTGTATATATAAATGATCTTCAACACTTATTATCAACATTATATGGGCAGTTAGTTTAAAAAAACAATTCAAACTAGTGAGTATATGTTGAGATCATGTATGATAGATTTACAAAGATGTTGAGACCATAAACTTCTCATAATAGAGTTGTAATATTACTGTACATTCTATTATAACATTAAAATGTCACCTGATAATGCTTTATAATAGAAATGGTGTTGGGGTCAACATGTAAGGATGAATTTGGATATTCTATGTTATTGGGCCCAAATATTATTCATGAAATGACATAGAAGGATCATATCATTTATATTCAAATGAAATATAATGAAATATAATAGAAATGATTTTAATAAAATCATTTATGGTACCGGGTGTTCCGGGTTGGAGGTAAATTGATCTATTATATATCACTATAGAAGAAAATTATTAGGTTTGGGATGAATGGAAAACATAAAAATAGATAAATTTTCCCATATGAGATCCTAGAACACATCATAATGGTGGTTTACCAACTCGAACTCCCACCTAAAATATATCAATTACACTATGTGTTTTGTGAATCCCTCTTAGAGAGGTACATATTTGAACCCTCAAATGTAAAATATTTAGAGTTGATTCCATTAGAGAGTGATATTTAATATAATGAGTAGATAGTGAATATCTTATATGATAATTACATGGATCTAAAAAATAGGACAACCAACCTAGTTAATTTTTTGTGGTAGATGTATATGGTTGATGAAGTGACATGGGAATTGGAAGAGAAGAAGAAATTGAATTACTCATAACCGTTTTAGTTATTGAAATAAAAAATTTATATGGTAAATATTATAAATGGTTGAATAATTTAATGACATAAACATTTACCAGTTCTTTTTATAGAACTATATTCCCTATTAATAAAAGATGTTTTAAAAAATGAAAGCAGTCATTTGGTTATTTTAAACCATTTATGGGTTTTTAAATTCCTATAACTAATAATAATCATAACCATTTATAATATAGATATTTTATAGTTACTATTAAGAATAGTATATTAAGGGTTATGATAATTTCCATTTGCATGGGTGTAAGAATTGATGGCCTTGACTAAAAGGATTATAACCTATGAATCCCATTTATAGAAGATTAAAAGGGAGGTAATATCCTTGGAATTTGACATAGAAAATTCCAAAGATGATATTCACTAACTATATCATGAGAAAATAATTTTTATATAATATGTACAATATCTTCTAGCTGAAAACTAAAACCATATTCATCGGGGTACCCCATGAAAATGTCACCATTGCACACAACACCCTAAGGTAATTTATTAGTGTAATAAATTTCTATTTATCTAGACCCCAATAGTATGAATTTTTAAATTTTAATTTATTAATAAATAATTTGTATTTATCCATTTATAATATTAAATTTTAAATTATTAAAAACGAGTTTGATTAAAATTGAATTTTTATATGAGGCAACAACAAATGCATTGTTGTGAAATATATAGTTCCAATTACAATACACATTTGGATGAATTAAAAAAAATTAATTATATTTTAATAAAAATAATTATTAAAAATAATTATTAAATATAAATGATAATATAATTTTAGTATTTCATATGTAATTTTTATCAGTGATAGAGAACATTTGTTTTTAAAAAATAATAATAATCAATAAATAGAGATTTATTATTTAAAAATATAAATTCATTAAATTTATAGATTATTCTCAATAATGTAAATATATTTTAAAATGTATACGTTTAAATTATACAACAATGAATTTTATATAATTTACAAAGTTAGTAGAATGTTTTGTAAAAACTAAATAATTTATTATTATACTATACCAATTATGATATAATGAAATAAAATAATTGTTATAATAAACTCTATAAGCTGTATCCACAGATTGAATTATGTTTCTCATTTAAATAAAGTGTTATTTAACTTATATGGTTAATTTTATAGAACTATGTTGTACCCTTTAAAACCCATTATGTATAAAATGGTTTTAAAATCAATTGATTATAAACATGAATCACTTGATCGTTACTGAGAAAACAATTTTAATGAGTTCAATTATCATGATTATAAAATATATAAAACACTATTCCCTAGAACAATCCAATGGTAAAACATATTTGGTAGTTTTTTATTTTGATTAATTTTTCAAATAGAGTCTTAAACACATGTTTGGAGACAAATAAAGAAATCTCATCCCTTTTTCTATATAATACCACACAACCTATCATTCCTCTTGACTAAAGACTCTTGGATAATAATTCTACTATTATTTCCCCTATCTATATATCTCCAATGGGTCCCCAATGCTATTACAATACATCTACCATGTTTTTTAAAGAACCCACTTAATGTAATGGATCCTCTCTTTCTCCACTTTATTCAAGAATTTTCACTATACCATGCCCCTGATTTCCAATTGTTCACATTGGGATATGTATTTATACTTCCCTATTAATATAATCATAATTCCAATGTAATGAGATACCCTTACCTATCTAATTCACTCATTTTATGAATTGTAATATACATGTGTTATTCTATAAAAAATATCCTACGGTTTTTTATGGATAACAATTTTGTAGCCATTAATCCTATCAATTTCCACTCCATGGTAATCAAATAGTTTCTCTAATTCTTCATTAATTAATAATAAAAATTTATATAACTCACACTTCTAAATATTGGGGATAAATTACATAAAATAGATTTTTAAGTTGTATGATCTATGTTTATTACTTTCACATGTATGTGATATGAAATTGATAAGTGGGAAAAGATTTATATAGCCCATAAATGTTTTGGGTAATGATTTTATCTCATGATATGCAACGTATAGTGTAAAAGATGTGTTTTTAGAATCTATGTTATGATTTCATCATGCATAACCTACAATTATGTTAATAATGTCTTGTTTTATTTTTATAACACTACACTATGTTTCCTTTACCATATCATGTTATATCATGCCTTGTTTTATAATGATTAGGATTCTCATCCTTCTTATGTCAAAATGATTATCCCCCTGGATTACATGTACTACGTAACCATATAATATGGGTTTTATTCACTTAACTTTAATTTATAGCTAACCCATATATTTTTTATTCCCCAAGGTTATCCATTGTATTATTAGAATATCCAAGGAATACAATGTCATGTTTTAATGTTTATAAATAATTATTTATACCTATTTTTCATGAAATATCAATATGTACATAATTTCCCAAATATAATATGCCTCATGTTATTTTTGGGTTGTACTAATTTTATCATTATATAATTAATCATCAATTAACATTTAATAAAATAAAAGGTTTTCATATCCTTATAGAGTGTAGTTTTATTATGAATATCTAATATTGTTTCCATTTTCACGGACAAGGAGATATAAAAGCAGCTAGCTAGGTCATGAAATCCATCTGATTAATACCCCTCATAGACAGGCCTCTCAGAAATTTCCATTATGAAAAATCTTCTAGAATAGTGTAGTCTTTATTGGTGGGTTTACTCATCATTCATTGTGCCCATACTGAATCAAATACGCCCAATATGTTATTTTATCAAAAAAAAAGAATATTGTAACAACATTTATAGGGTATCTTGATGGTTGGAATATCTCTAGAACATGTCCTTGAATCTCTCACATGACTCGTAGATATATTATCAATCCCTCTAATAGATGTAATAAATGTCAAATATGATATTTTCATATATTTAGCGGATATTAATTTTTATAATATTTATGAATAAACATCCCATTTCTTGATAGATCCAGATATTTTTAAAATCTTTCACTATTTCACACTCCCTATTGTTGAAATTGGGATGGCATTTAGATTGATATTATAATAAAATATGACTTCATATTAAATATGATATATATTTCTACAAATTTAAATATATAAACCTGGGTATTAAGAGTATGAATTTCTCCAAAATTGCTGGATCTCCGGATCATCTAAAGTATACTCGTATATATAACATAAAATTTTAATCCTAAAGTGGAGGATGAATGAAACATATAGGATCACCATATTTGGTAGGACATATTTTTTGGTATTATATATTATGGTTCTTGTTATACTAAATTTATGATGTTTTATATACCTTATATACTGATTGAGATCCTTGGTAACTATCCATTTCACATCTTCTTTTGTGTTATAGAAAAACCTTGATTTCGGGGAGGAATTCAACGGGATAATCAAAATAATAAATCATATATATCATTCGTGAATTGTGTTTCATGAACCTATAAACTATTAATTTTGTCCCAGGATTTTACCAACACATCTTCTTTGTTGGATCTGACTCAGATAGCATGATTCAGACTACAACTTCTATATGTGGACTCTTTTGATAGATTCATCATCGGATATTGGGGTTTATAGGAGTGCAATATTTAGGGTCTCCTTGATTTTATAAACATCATGATAATAATTTCTGTATAGGGCGACTTGGTTCTTGCATTGTCAAGAACTCCATGATTTTTCAATGAATCCATGATTTTTCCACTTTTGGTTGTCTTATGACATTCACAAGAGGATCATTTCACCGACCATGGTGATATGAGTAAGATTCCTATAACTCCCAATCCATATTCAGAATCCTTTTATTATCTAATGATAGGAAATATAGTAAGACATTACCCTTTGTCAGAGAGTTGGACTTGAGTAGTATGCCACTCTATTTCATGGAGAGTTTATGTTGAAATGGATTTCTCAATACAACTTATTGAGCCTTTTTTATTTCTATTAGTTAGGATTATCATTACAAATAATTTGTTGTATTCGAATCACTGTATGATTTCTTCTAATGGTTTTCTGATAATGGGGAATTAGCGGACAGTTTCTAGGCACATGAAGTCGAACGAGATAATGGATGAGTGTTTGATGATATGTTGTGACAATTTTCAATCTGGTTGTGGTTAATATCAAGAAAATAAGGTTTCAGTCATATAGATATTTGACCATGGAAGTTTTCTGGATGATGTTCAAAATGGACTACTTCAAGATAAAGAGTTGGAAGGTACTAGTATTGGTCATTCTATTGATTCTATGAACATGTGTTGTGCAGTTGAGGATACTCTGAAGAAGGTAACAACAAAACCTAAAAACCCTAGAGTGGATGATTTCTATGAAGGGAGAAAATGATACCTATATTGGGAGCACTGTATTGGAATTGGTGATTCAGAATAATGAAATGGAAATGGGTGTTGGAGCATATGTCTTGGCAGTATCCCAAACTATCACAGCTGATTCAGATTGCAATGAGGATGTAGGGGATTAAAAAGTTAGTGAAAAGGAAATGGTGGTGTCCCAGGAAGGTGGATCAAATGGGGGAAGCGATGAGTTTATGAAGGCTACTAATAGGTTGAGATGACACCAATGAATGGAGCTGCCAATTATTGTGCTTGGAAATCCGTTTGAAGGATTGGTGAATGAAGAACCATTTCAGGAGCTGGAACCTGCTCGGGTGTGCACATGGATGGGCATGGGGTCCTCATGTATGAGTCCAGTTATCGGTATTCTTTTCATTATTCAGTTGATACTGCAGATGATTTGTTGGATTGTAGGATTCCAAGTTTGATGTAGAGGAGGAGCGAGAGAGGAAATCAGAAAGGAAAAAAGGAATACTCTTACTTACTACAACCAATGGAAACATTATTTTCCAAGAAGTAAAAAAAGACAAGATGATGGTTAGTGATTCTACAGATCTTGTAACATCTGTTCGAGATGAGGATGTTGATCATGGGTGTTCCTCCCCAAAGTATTCTCTAACTTGTGTACAATTTGGTGAATGTGAGAGGTTATTTTAGAAATGCATTTGTAATAGTGTCTCTATTGCCAAAATTCATGTGCAAATATTTTTCCTGATATTTTATTCCAAACAAATATATGTGATGGGGGGTGGCCATCACAAAAGGTAGGTCACAAATATCTAAAAAACATTGCCTAAAATAATATTATTAATCAAAATAAATTGTTATTACATAATAATAATATTATAATATTTGAAAATAATAAAAATAATATTAATAAAAATGATAATAATAATATTATTATTATAATAGAAAAATTATCAATATTAAAGACATAATAATATGAATATTAGTAAAATAATAAAAAAATGTTATTTATAAAATTATAATATTAATATTAGTAAAATAATAAAAAAAATTATGAAATAATAAAAACCATGATATTAATAAAAATTAACACTTAAAAAAATTATAATATAATATTAAATATTAAATATTATACAAGAATAAAACGAATAAAATAAAAACAAGTAATAAAATAATAAAAAATAAATAAAAAATAAAAAATTATAGATATAATAAAAACTAAAATATTTATAAAATTATTAAAAACACACTACATAAAAATAAAAATAGTAAATATTATAAAAAATTGCATTCAGATGTGTTATCATAACAAATAAATACGTCCCTAAGGGGGGACTTCTAGAGGACCAGGAGGAGATGGTGGAAGGAACTCTGTACCTAAAACATGAGTCAGATATAAAATTTTGTCCATCTTCTCCTGCTATTACTCCTACCATCGAAAAATATCCTCCACTTACTATGGATGCTTTTGATGAACTCTTAATAGTTGTGTTTCCAATGTTGAATCTCCTATTTCTAACATTGACGTATGTCCTCCAACTCCCTACACATACTCCCTATGACCACACTCTATCCTCACAACTACTCCTAATACTATGCAGCATATGATGCAGACTATCCATGAGCTCCTCTCAAACTAGATGCCAACATCACAACAGTACCATAATAACTCCCATGCACCAATCAAGAGCTCATACCAACAACTCAACCTTCCTCAAAGTAATACTCAGTCACATGCATCCATGATGCATCATCAAATCAGTAGGCACTGTTCTAACCATCTATCTCGGTCAGAATCTCAATCAGTGACTAAGACACCATTACCTCTTATGACTCCTTCAATTCAGCTTTAAATTAATATAATTAAAATATTATTTTCATTTAATTATAAAACTCCAAAATTATTTATACTAACCACAATATGACATTGGTGTTCACCTCTAATCACTATAGTGACCAGATCACTACACTTCATCCTATAAACATCGAACTCTATAACATCGATCAGTTCGGCTATCATTTTGAATATAAAATAAACAATTACATTTAATGTTATATTATTTATTTTTAAGTAAAGGTTCACCATATGTTCTCTTTCCATACTGAATGTATGACTTCCTACTCAATGTGTCACATCCTATCTCTTCTAGTTTTGTTTCCCTACCAATGATCTCGTCTAAAAACAACCACCCAACTAATGTGAACCTAATCTATCAAAAACCAGAGAAGAAATTTGATCAGGTCCGTCGGTTCGACAAGAATCATAAAACACTCTCACTCATGCTTTTTTCATTTCATTCGTTCTAAAACTGTGTAAAACCTGATGAAAACACTCCCACATAAAACTGTTCCATGACATCCAAATAGCCCCACACATTCTCTCATCAATGAGATAACATAAATCGTATAAATATATTAAAATATCAAGCTATAAAATATATAAATTTAAAAAAATAATATTTATTTATGTACCATCGAACAATCAAAAATACAGTGATGAATATCTATGGGGATCTAATTCCTTGTGACTCAAGATTCAGAAAAATAATTGTGAAATATAGTGCTCTCATTTCAAATACCAATATGGGAACAGATATGAAAAAAACGACAAATAATCAAACAAGTAGTATTTAAATAAACTAAAGAAAACTTACTAAAATACCCTGGTAATCATACCTCTACAAGCGTGGATAGATTTTAAGATGTGGACGTCACTCCTGGATAGGATCATGAATCACAAATTGGGAAAGAGCACAAGTCCTATGAGTCCTCCATGAACAGCCAATAGTTAGAGGGTAAGATGATCCAACATCCTGTTATTCCAATTGTAGATCAGAATCCTCCAACTGAAAAAATAGATTTGGGTCTATCTAAAACATGAAATGATTGTTGTTAGAAAATAGTTATTGAATAACTATTATATATTGATAAATATTATATATGATTATAACCATCATTTAACCATGTCAGTGTATATTTTTATCCACATCTTCATATCTAACAGTGTAAATGTCTTCATATTCCTCTTCACCATCATCAATTTCCAAATGATTTTCATTTTTATCAATCCATGTAATTTTAAATTATTTTTTAACACCATTTGATTCATTATCACCAGCATCCAGTAACTGTAGGGTGTCATCATTAATATTCACATATTTTTTTGAAAAAATTGATATAGAGCATTATCATGGAAGATTTAAATTCCATGTACTTTACCAGAACCACATTCACATTGAGTAAATTAATTTTCTCGAGATTAAATTTTTATTATGCTCCACTAATAACCAACCTATTTTGACGTAGCACTAAAATTAGGATAATAAATTTGAGGTTCTTAGTTAGCCAATAAAAATGTTTTATTTGATGAAATAAGAATATTTTGTTTAATACCAGTTATTCCATTGGACAAAATAACACACAACTTCTCTCAGTATCCAAACACTATAATTTAAATATCGTTATGTAATTCTATCCAAGATTACACAATTCAACAATTTCTTCTAGCACGCTGTTAATGTAAAAATATATTTCTCTATGATGAGATCCTCTCAGGCAGACACCACTTATCATTATTTTTTATGATTCCTTAAATACACATGTATGTAATCAAAAACCATTCACATCATATTCATTATATGATTTATCGATATTTGATGGTTGGTTACTTGAAAAACACAATCGGTTAAAGTTTAATAACTATGTTGAGATACCATTTTTTTAAAACAATATTCAATATAAGAAGTAATAAATTCATTTTATATATTAAACCATAAATAATTTATATTACCAATTTTTTAAACCCATAGGGAAAATTATTTTTCCATTATTCTTCAAGAGTAGCTACTATAATTTGTGAAAGTTATTTCTTGATATGATTATCACATTTCCAAAAAATCCTAAGATTAATTTACTGTACTAATTTTTAGTGAATTAGTTATTTAATAACTCATAGTACACAAGATGTCATTTCTTCACACTTGAGCAGAACATATATATGATCTCTGGGATGTGTATTATTTGAAAACAATAATTCATGAACTCCATCAAAGCTCTGTTCAGGCTGATTAAAAACTGATAATTTATTTCTCATTTCATCAGCTATATTTCACAATTTATGACCTGTGATATTTTTTTATATTAAGATTCAAATTAATATGAGTAAAAAAAATGAAATTTCCACTTATAGATAAGCTTCTGCAATTTAGAATTCAACTGATTCTTTATTATGTACTTTTTTTCTTCAATTACTGCTTGCATATCTCTAATAGTTACATCCATCAGAACTGTACAAGTCCTCCATAATATTATTTATAACTTCATATAATATCAAATTTTCTATTGAGTCAAAGAATGATTATTGTAAAAAGAATTCCCAATTTAAAAAAAATTAAACAACATCTTCTATAGTCTAATTATTGCATTTCAGTATGTTTTCACTACAACAGTTTTATTAAAAAATTACGATACTTCTATTATCGCATCTCCAATTCAAAAATTTAACAATCTTGTTAATCCAATCTATATAAGTCTTTCAATTATCACCTGAAAACCGTTACTTTTTAATCTGGTAATATGCCCATTTCTAACACATCTTACCCATTTCCGATACATATGTCTAATTAAAAATAATTAATTATAATTACCTCTAATTATTAGTAATTATAGCTAATTTATACTAATTTCTTCTAAATATGAGCGGAAAAATTTCCAACGGATTTACAAAATCGCTTTTTCTTGATGACTTTTCTATTTTCATCTTTATCCTACTGAAACCATTATGAATATTTTTCTCCACAGTATAAACAACCATTTTGTAATTCATAATAATAATTATAAATGTGGAAACACTATGTAGCTCGCCATTCTTGAGAAAACTACGATCCTCTACATCATTAATGGGTTTTCCCGATAAACAAGTACCTCGATAATCGATGGGTCCATTGCTATACCCTGCTCAAACACCACATGTCAATTTTTTTACCTATCTTGTCAAGAACATACACTTGGAAAAAATCCCATAGAGTTGGCGGCATCGAAGAACCTCCAAGACAGTCCGAAGAAGCTCGATATTCTCCTCATTATACATTGAGTAGATCAGGATATCATCGCTTAATACGATGAAAAATCGGTCCAGGAACTCCTAGAAAGTAGATTATAGGTGCTCCATGAACATGTATGGTGCATTCATAACATGGAACGACATAACCAAGAACTCAAAGTGTTCATAAATTCATCTAAGATAATTATTAGGTATATAACCCTCATTCAACTTTAGCATGTGAAACCGAGAACACATGTCAATCTTATATAACCAACTTGCTCCCCTAAACTTGTCGAAAAGATAATTTATCCTCATGTGAGGGTAACAGTTCTTGAATGATATCTGATTCCGCCACTAGTAGTTTATGCACAACCTCAGACCACCATCCTATATGTTCACAAACAAAATAAGATCATCCCACAATAAAAAACTGGGCCAGATAAATCTTTGATGCAATAGATCATCTATCTGAATCCTCATCTCCAGCAGCTCTGATGGTTCCATCGGTTAAAGATCCATTGAGATAGTAGAAGTACCCTGATATAAGTCTATCATAAACTCATCATCACATTAAGGGGGTAGAGGAACAACCTCCTCATGAAAAATATCATGAAACACCCCTAAAAACTCTATGTACATCAACATCCACTACATCATCTAACAGCTCATGTAATAAAGAAATAAAAGGCTCCCTATGCCGACTACCCACCTGACATCTCCACTCACCAATAAAGGAAACACATTGACCATATACACCTTAAAACATGAATATCCTCAAGAGTAATTCGATAATTGAATTAATATTGTACAACAAGTTGATTCAAAGGATCACACATCTACTATAGGAAAATGTTAACATGATACTGATGTGTTCCCATCATCAACCTACATCCCAAGAACACATCATACATGTTTGTATGACCCTAAACTGAATTACTCAACATCATGGTCATGGGAATCCCCTCTATGTGTAGTCCTAGATCATGGGATATATTTCGTGCAAAAAAGGAGTGTGATGATCTTAAAAAAATCACAAGAATTAGTGTTGAACAAATTAATCGAAACATGAATGATCTCCATCCCTATTAGATCTTATGCCTCTATGGTGTGAAACTCACCATGCCAAGCTCCACTTACACACTCCTAATTAATGACTCATCAACCATCCATGCGACATGGTACTTGATGAACACACTAAGCTTGGACTCTACCGTATATTTCTCCCTCAGTAGAGTGGGTGTCTGTTGTCCCTATTACTAGAAATGGTCTACTGAAAACTGAGTCTATGGTCGGCATTGGGCTTGCTATCCTAAACAACACATAGCTAGAACAGACACAAGGAACAAACTCTAGAGATTCAAAAACACATAAAATACAAAACAAAACATGTCTAGACCCACTTGATACACATGAGGACCATAAGGTATAAATAGAAAATATTGAGGTCACCTCCTCGATGGTCAGAACATCGAAGGCAATGAGGCCTGAGACCTATTTATTATAACTATTCCCTTTTAAGTAATACGATGACTCCCCATTCATGGTATAACTCTTTCAATGTGCATCCTTTAAACTCCCAATGTCTTCTTCATTAACACAATGTATGTTGGCAAGGTAAATGGAGTAACTGTGTACTAGAAAGAAGGACGATGTTCCGCCTATATAAATCTCACATGAAACCTCTCATTCGGAAAGTGATCGAAAGAAATTTGAATAAGCTCCATGAATTTGATACCTATATCTCATACTGACATATTATCTTACTATATGGAGATTAAATCTTGCCTCTTATCAGCCTTCACGGATGAAGAAAGGAATTATTCTCAACACTCCTCAACATCAATCCACCGAACATCCGCCTTCTTCCTCTCCCCTATGTAAAGCATCCACCACGAATTCACATCTCCCCAAATTTTGACCATTTACAAGGGAACCCAATACTTAATTAAAACTACAATAAAGTAGATGATGATCAAAATTTCCTCATGCAAACTCTCTATCATCATATCTGAAATTCTACCCCTGTACTTCCCTAGGCCATGTCACCTAAAAACACTTAACTTTTCATACCATTGGAAACCCCCCTCCTCTGGGTCAATCATCCAATGATCAACTAGGTATTCCTACTAAGTCTATCATACTAGTACTACATGTGGATAATTAACATGTTCCATAGATAAAAGAAGTACAAGGAATTCCTAAGATCAGGTAGAATGGAATTTCATTCAAGATTCATTTTAGCTAATTTTTATAAAAAAAACAAAAAAAAACACCTAATTAAAACATGAACACAAGTAAGTATGATTCATGTACCATTCTGATTGCCTCTATACTAAAAATGGTGTAGCCTCAGTTGGTAGTACAATAGATGCAGAGTCCGTACATTATATCAAGGGGCTAAAATCTAGTGTCCTAGCCAGTCTTATATGGCCTATGTCACACACCAAGATCACCTGACACTATTTTCCAACCTACCAATTCAATCCTCATTGTTACTCACACCAAACACCATCCTATCTCTCAACCATTAGCCTTGGTTCTATTATATCACTCCTCCTCCCTCAAAAGATCCTACTCCTGCTCTATGAATGAAGGAAAAGACATAATGGCCCCCAAGTCCCACCTCCTATAAGACCTGGGGTGGCGACCATCAACATGGGTATAAAATCTCACCAAATGGGAGTCATTACCCATTTTATAAGAATACAATATAGCGAAATAATATGGTACATCAAAAGATAACTAAAAGAACAATATAAAAGAAACCCCAAAATTAATACCACATGAATGATTAATGTAAAACTAATACAAATTCTTGGAAAACAACCAATGTAAATACACAAAAGTAATGGTATGAATCAATGTTGTAACTATCCCAATGTCTAAGCTAGTAATGTCTCGCACTGTCCGAACAATCCTAAAATAAATCTAAAGATAGTTTTTTAATGTATGAAGAGAATACAAGTATACTCAATAGGGAGAAATGTATATCATGTACAAGTTGTAGAAATAAACTAATGCTCCTGTGAGAAAACAGAAGAACCAACAACACCTAATAAGGTATCCTAGCCATCCCCACATCTCAATGTAACAATCATCAAGTAACTCAAGGATGTAAGGTAATATAATACGAACGTCAATGATAGCGTAAATTGCACCACTTTCCACTAATATGCCTCCCTCACACGATAATTAGAAACGTCATGGTGCTCCCACATCTTTTGAGTATACCATGCCACATCCCACCCGCACACACCTGGGCCCCACAGATAATCCCACAATCTCGACAAATAAAGCACATAATTTCTCATACAAACACACATGGTTCGTAGAATCACATCCCACCAATAGAAACCTAGGCCAGATACCACATCACATCCCCAAAACACATGGAAAATAACAATGCATTTAATCCTGAACACACCTAGGAAACCGAAACTCGTCTCATCCTGAAGACATGTTGGAAAACACAACTCTACCATACAGACATTGGCCTCACAAACCGCTACTAGCCTGAAGAATCTTGGGATATAACCACCAATAAAAGGTTTCAGGGAAGAGTGGTTGGCTAGGTATCTATCCTTACACTGGGATGCTTGGGAAAGACACCATCCCTTGTGACAATGGGGGTGTATAGCACATTGTTCTAATCTAGGGTGGAGGGAGTATAAGAACCACATAAAAAATACATGTAATTATATATAGTATCAAAATCTAAATCCTAGCTGATATGTTCTAAGTCATATAATCAACCACTCTTGTATACCCCAAACACTCCTACTACCTCAAGAATAATTTATTAGCACCCACAAAAGTAACATAAAAAGTTTATAAATGAAAGATCCGCAGAACAAGACACAACTAAAACATACCCCTAGAAAAATAATTAAATAATTTGTAATTATTTTGTATGGAAACCATTTATTCATACCATCCCTACCCATGATACAAGAAAAAATAGCACACAAAAAGCCAAACTACATAAAACATGATGTTGAAAAAAGAACCCCAATAAAGAAACATACTTCATATAACCATTACGTTTAACACCCATACTAACCACATCTGAAATCATTATTCAAATATATTCCACTCTATCAATTATCTCAATAAGAAAAATCTCAACACATAGCCAATCCCATCATCACATCTCATCACAACCAAACCTGACAACCACTATGTATTACGCCACCACACCCATAACACCCAGTAACTTAAAAAATAAAACAACCAGAACTTGTAGCCCTACTTCTTTAACAATACCAATCCATTCCAGAAGAAGTCAATCTCTCAACCTAAGATTTAATTACACCAATCAAACTACATCACCATGTAGTGGTGCTCTTAACTCCAGCACCACACGGCCACACAAAACACAATAAAAAATATAACCAAACGAAATAAATTCCAAACCAAATAAATAAATGTGTTTTCAAATTTAACAAGCACTCATTTCTTAATTCGCCGTTGATAATTCCTAGGTTATCATAGAGCATATTTGGTAATGGGGAATCCATTTAATTAACCAAATATATGTAGTTAAAAAACTGTATATAAACATATATTCAACACATGATCATCAATATTCCATCACAAGTCATCTTAAGTGAAAAAAAGACCTCTAACAAGGACGAATTTTTATAGGCATATCCCATATATACATCACAATATCAATACACAATGAAACAGAACATTGCGTCAATTTACCCTATCCAAAATTTATTGGTTTGATGCTAATTCAATTATATTTATTAAATTTGGATTCATCTTCCTTAACATGGGATATGTTTTTACACCCAAATAACATGATACCCATATATTTAGGATAAATGAATCCATATATCAAGAAACAGATGATCAACTCCTCCTCTATGCACCAAATATGTGGTGCATGAGGATCTAAGGATAAACTATCCAAGGGTGAATAAAAGACTCATGGATCCTCATTGATGAACGGTTAATGGAATACTATGGATTAATATTAAAAAGAAACAATGAACAAATGAATGGTGTTTGAATTTTATTGAAATAAGGGAGATACACATGATATGAAATAATTTTGAAATACCCAATAAAATTTGATATTGACCATTAATTTTGACTAACTATTTAATGTGAATCACCTTTGGGTGATTCAGCATTACGATTCACCAGTGGGTGAGTCACTAGTGGATGACTCACTGCTAGATGAGTCACCGCTACGATCTATCAGTGACTAGCTACCGATGGTGAGTCACTATTCAGTGAGTCCTCATTCATCGTGTTACCTTTAGGTGAGTCACCATTAAATGTGTCACAATGAATGATTCACTTTTCGTTGATGCTTTGTTTGGTGAGTCGCATTTCGGGGAGCAACAATCATGACCCTTTGTCATTGAGTTGTCGTTTCAAGTCAATGACAAGACTTATTTTCAGCAAATCTCCATATAAAGTTGCCGGTTCAAGTCACCATTCCGACTCACTTGTCTAGAGACACTATTGTGACCAACCACTTGATGACCCACTATTAGAGGATCTACCATTAGTTACTCCACGATATGACTAACCATTGGAAAAACTATATTTTTTTATAACTCATGAAATGACTCACAGTATCCTCCCAGAACAAATCAAACACCTAATTTTCACAAATTAATAGACTAGGGAGGTCTGATCCATAACAATTTTTTTATAGTTCCTCTTTAAAATACATTCCTTGAATTCCTCTTATATGTAATAATTTAATTCATTAAGTGACTCAACATGATTGGAATCTTTTTTTTTGAAAAAAACTCATAACATACCAAAAATAATATTTAATCGAAATATTGACCATAAAACATCGAAAAATCTCATATATGTCTATATTTTATCAAAAAAAGTTACAAAAATTCATGAAAAATGGTAAAAATAATTTTTAATCATCACTATCACAAATGTGGTACGCTGAGTATACATGGATCTCTAGTATGGTTGACTATAAAAATATAGCATGTTATTATATATTCCTAGATTAATGTTTTACTAAGTATGATGACCTATGTGAATTTTGAAAAATATTATTATTGTATTTAAACTATAAAAATCTCATTGGATGCTATGGGCGTGAATCTGATGCAATGAATTTGGATTAACACGTAGGATAATGAGTAGGGGGGCTAATTGGGGATCTATTGTCATTCAACCACTCTAATCAATGTTATATTTCAATATAATATTTATGGTGACATAATATAAGTGATATTTCAATGAATATGATCATTAAAAGAGAGAAATTATATTCCCCTCCATCATAATTCCATTTGAATATTGGATAAAGTCACATATGTGGGAACATGGATGAGTTGTGTAAGGATTTGTTTAACTCAATTGATTTCTGAGATATTACCCTCCAATAAAATCACACTCCTTCATAGTGGGTCATAATTTGGGTTAGAATGAGTTTTCTAGGGGTCCTTATATTGGAATTAAGAAATTTGAAATAAGGAAATAACTTGGGGGTCCCAACTCTTTTGATAAGGTTCTATAACATGGGTGTAATAATTTCCAGCCACATAAGGCCATTTTATATTAAGTATAATTGGTAATTTACAATATGTAACATATAGAAGGCATAATGAATTCAATACCATGTCTCCCAATGTAACTCACTTAATAATTATCCACTCATTCATGGAAGTAGTGGAATCCCTCCATTATCAAAATTAGTGTGTCAATTCCATAAAACTACTAATTTCTATTCGTATATTTATATTTATTTGTATTTAAATTTTTAATATATCTTTATTTATATAAAATATTATTTTTCCAAAATTCTTCCAAACATGAATATTTATAACCTCAAAAATTAATTCAATAGATAAATAATTGAACTATTTATTCTTTACCCCATACTAAATTTATATTTACATTTTCTACAATATATCATATTTATAAAATTATTCATAGCACATCATGTTTTCATTTTCATAGATATCATTACCACTATCTTAATAATTGATTTCAAAATACCATTATTGAATCTTATAATTTTATTTAGTGTGTAATTTGTTTCTCTATCATTAGGTTCTTCATACCATATGAACTCTTGAAAAATATTTTATATATTGAAATATAAAATTACATTATTAAGCTATAAATGTTTTAATGATATAATTATTAGTGTTTTGGTGTCACCAAATGTTATAAAATTATATATTGTAGTAAAATGAGATAAATAAGGTGAAAATACACTCCCATTGATGATTGAATAATTTAACAATTTTATTTTCTTCATGAAATTACAATAATGTATGAGAACATAACCCATATGATGTCTTTTAAAGGGGAAGAAACCATTAACTACGAATACAATACTGAAAGACTTAAACTACCAAAAATCAAAAATATGTTTTCATATTTTCCATGTAGAGATAGGTTATTAATATATATTTATAGTGTGGTTACTTATATATCAACATAAATGGATTTCATAAATGATGTTATTAATTTATCATGAGGGTAATTAGATGAATCTAATTGACATCAAAAACCATTTCAATAAACCTATTTATAAATCCTATTACACTAGGTTCATAAATATAAGAACCTAAAATATGATACACTAGAATCCACAAGGACTGAGGTACAAATACCCTTTAATCATACTAATGTTTCAATGAATGGGAATTTATCATTACATCCTAACACAATTAAATGTTATAGTGGTCTTTTATAAAATCATAGACCTCTAAAATATATAGTTTTTGTAAATTATGTATATATGGATGAAAAATGATCTATTATATTTTATTTTATTTATCACAGAGCTCCGAGGGACACTTATATCCAAATTTTTATCATTTGATATACAATTTCAATTTTCAACATATTTTAAGACCAGTTCATTTAATTAGGACCTTAATAATACATTAAAAAATTATTTTTAGGTTTTAATGATGTTTATAAAAAATTAATTGTTTCCCAAATTATTCCATATATTATAAAAACCATTCAAAAATTTTATGGATTATTTTTCAATATGTATTGTTAGATTACAATTTTTAATATCAATGAATCAGATCAAAAAATGTTGTAGAATGAATTTTGGAATCCGAAATAGTTATTGGGAATTGTTTACAAACTATTTTCCAAAATTTGATAATTATAATAAACAATTTTTTGAAAACTGTGTAATTTTTGAAATATTAATAAATAATTATATAAGACTTTCAAAATTTGTATGTAATAAAGCCTATTTTATTCCAATTTTTCAAAATATAAAAATATAGACACCTTTGATACACTTGAAACAAATATAGTAGAAAATATATGTTTTTATCTAATATTTAAAAATTTATTATGGATAATAATTTCATGTTATTTCATATACAATGCCATTTCCATTTACACCTAGTTCCAAAACATTTTAAAAAAAACCCAACCATTAAAATTCATTTCCACTTTTTAGAAAATAGTAATACAATACTATTGTCAATTTTATTTCTTTATATTCCCATATCTTATCCAAATTTGTAGTTTAGTAGTCACCTGAACTAAAAATCACACCATAAACCATGGTCCAAAAAACTCATTCTAAAAAAATATAAATTTAGAATTCGTATTACATCAAAGAGTAAAAATAATATATATGATAACACTTAAATTTAAAAATAACCCTCATTAACTAAACTTATAACTATGTAAATATCCATTTAAACCCACCATGAATAATATTTTATTGTTATTAGATAACTGTAATTCAATTTAAATTTCAAATCTTGAATAAATTATCCTATTTAAGAAAATAAAAGCTCTAAAATTTTTGTTAAATTATTATTTTATAATAAAATATATATAAACATCACAAAATAAAAATTATTTAACAAATAAATTAATCATAATTTTGATTGACAACATGTAGTGGCTACAATTTTATAGAGCTGAGACATCGGTCAATTGTGAGTTCCCCATGTCACAAAGCCTCTATAGGGGTGAAATGGTAAATCCATCATTGTAAATAAAAATAGGTTTTTAATGACTTTTCTTGAAGAGTATTTTTTACCTCAAAGTATATATTTGGGGAATATATGAACATTATGGGATTTATAGGTTATCCGATATTTATTTCTTAAGTAAATAATTTTCATGGATCTCAAATGGTCGGGTAAAAACTTTAGTTGTTAATTCTAGAAACCTAGGAATATAACGAATAATTTTTTTGAGATGTTTCAAATAGACGACATTGAAATAAAATCAATATGGATTTTCAACAATTATATAATTACAATAAAAAAATTATTTTTATCTCACATAGATTTGTTTTCAATGAAATTATTATAAATTATAAATTAACTTCTATATTTAGAATCTGAATTGTTGGTTGTATCTGGAATGAGTGTTTTCCTTAGGATTGGTATAATTTATGTTCATATATTTGATGTTTGAGATTCTAGATAATTTGTATTAATTAATTAATTAATATTTTATATTATTTTATATGGTACCAAACCTATACGTAACCAATAAAACTGTATTTATGATATCTCTCAACTGTAGACACTATTTTCAAATGATTTAATATTGATTGAGAATTATTGGGAGAGATTTCAAAGAAAATTAATGATTTATAATGAAACAAGATATGATATGCAACATCAATGTGCCATATCTTAGAGGAAATGATGAATTTGATGATAATTATTAGTTTTTTAGTGTTTTAAATAACCATATCACACAATGATGACAAAATAAATGACGCAACTTAATCTTTCCAACGATGTAGGGAATATTTCATTGAATTACTCCTCACTCTTTTCTATTTATAAATAATTGAATTTTTCTATTAGGAAATATAATAGTTGTTCTATAAATTGATTTTGATTATATTAGTATTATTATATACTATCAATAATAGATTAAAAATATTCATAAAATACATATTTCTTAATATATTTTTTATGTATTAAAAATATGATAATTTCTGTTGTCCCTAATTCCCATTCGTTGGGATGAATTATTCATCTTCCATTTGTATACTTCAATTATGATTAGTTTCTAGTATCATAATGACCACATCTGATATCAAGGACCTGATTATAGATCACTATAATGATTCACCATGTGATTATGATTAGATTATGTTAGGATGGAGAATAAACTAACAGTCCAATTGGAAGAGTGATCAAACTGTGGAATGAATATGGTTGGGATGATAAATGATTAATAAGAATTTTTGTTGGAGTTGTGAATAATTATAGTGGGTGAGAAATGGTTATTGAATGGTTCAAACCAATAAATGAAATTAAAATATATGAGAAGATTTATAATGGTTGAAAATAAACCCAATTTTTGAATGACAAGCCTTGAATATGACACTTTCAGTTTTTTGATTCCTAAGTTGGGGATTGGATAAATATGTGAATTAATTTTTCAACTTGATCAACCAAGATATATGATTTTTGTGGTGGAAATGATTATTGATTGAAGAACTGATCTTCATGACATATAAGATGGATAAATATTCATATCCTTTAGGTTATTTGGTAGATATTGTTTTAGACCGTTATAAAATATCACACATCAGGTTGTCTAGATTGAACACAACATTACTCTTTATGAGAGACACTATTTATAAACTAATGACATGCACCGAACACCAAGTAGGTCCATATTTAACATAATTTAGGAAACAATATGTGTATCTGGATTTATCACATTGCACATGGGACATCATGTCCTAAACAAATATTATTGTGTGCGTACACCACATGTAACAAATGTGTCACACCATGTATTTACAAAAAATACACTTTTATCCATATATCATTTTTTACTATTTAGAATAAATTTCAATAGTATCTCATCCATATTATAATTCAACGAAGGATGTGATGGTGGAAATTGTTCATACATAAGATATATTACATGATGTGGTGAATTTATGTCAATTCCATCATCATGGATGGTTGAAATCAATATTGGATTGTGACATTTTGAGTGACATTGGGATTATAACCTCCATGTCAAGCCAAAAGACATGAATATTTCAAGGTAATGATCCCCCTATTCCTTCATATATATAGGATTTGTAACCCCTTTTAACCCTTTGGTGAGTGTATCTTCTATATATAGATTTACTAACAAAACGTCTATAAGATCAGATAAGATTTAGGTCCTCCAAGGAGGTTAATTATAACTTTCCCAGAACACTACATCGATGAGGTTTGGGTCCCACAATAGTGATTCTCGGAGAATATAGGCATATCAGGACAGTTTATTATCATGTTATCAATAATTAATGTAGTTTTATAGACTATATGGATCAGGATTCCCAGATAGGTGAGATTTTCTTTAGTGATGTGTAGATTCCTCTTCTCAGGCACTATACGTGGTATTTTTATTTAAATGATCAAGATGTTTCAGCTATCATAATGACTTTGATTCCTAGGGAACCTCATGGGTTTTACATAATACATGAAATATGGCTAAACTATCAACTTCATACAATGAGGACTCTTCAGTATATCAAGTAAATTTTCTTTGTCTACTAATGTGACATTTTTGAGATACTAGTGATATTTATAACACATATATAATCCTAGTAACATAAAATTCTACATAATATCTAGATCCTTATGGTTATTTCTGATAATATATTTCTATATTGTGTTCTTTGGCTATGTAACACCCCACCATTCTAGGTGTATTCCTTTGAAATAAATTTTATGTATTTGTTATCACACTTTACCAAAAACACTGAGTCTAAATGAACCTATGGTATAGTATACTGTTATATCCTAGTCATTGAATTGGATGTTCTATACCATATTAACCAAATTATGATCTATATATCGAAATTTTTTCTTAAATTAAAATGTACTGATTAATTTCTATGAAATAATAAATATACTTTTATTAAAATCAGTTAATGATTCAAAGACCAATTTTTCTTAAGAATTGTATTTATCGATAGATTTAGTATTTTAATGTAAATTTAATATATTTATCATAATTATAAGGTAATTAAAAAGAAATTTATTAAATTTTTATGATTAAATATCCATATATCAGTTATCTAATGTTTTAGAATGATGATATAATCCTTTAATCGTAAAACAATTATTTTCCCTAAAAATATTCATTTGAATGTAATGCGTTTTTGTCATTATAAATTAAATAAATAAATGGTTATTAATTGTTTTGATGAAATTTGTAGATTATATATTCAATATAATATCTTTAAATTTATTTTTTATTTTTCACTAGGTAAATAAAGGTAAATTCTTTTTTATTTTTTATATTTATTTTTAAATGTGTTTATATTGTGTTCCATGAGATTATTTTATAGGTAATTTCTTCTAGTAATCAAATATTTTATTTTATAAAATTGAATCTATATTTGAATACATAGTTTCCAAAAAAATAGTTATTTGACATTCATTTTATGGTCTTATTAAATATTAAATATATTAAAATTTCTTTACCATGGTTAAGGTTAAAACAGGATTACCTTGGGGCTTATCTAAGAGATAAGGGTAAATGTGCCACGAAAACTAATGCAATTTTTATTGGGTTATGATATTTAATAATTATATTATGTTATATTTTTGAATTTAATATATTAATGAATTATACATCAGAATTAAATTAATTATATTTAAATATTTTATGTAAGTCCATGTTTTTCATCTCTCTCACAAATAAAAGGGAACCTCATCACTACCATTGTTCATGAATTTTGAGACTTATATATTTTAAAATTCCTTAAATAAAATATTCCTGGATCACTTCCCTTCATCCTAGATTCCATTTTCTTTTTTCTAAGAAAAATTATTCATAGTATACGTTTTAATATAAACGAGGTATCTCAAATAGTATGTATAATTCATCAGTTTTCTCGTTCAATATAATTTATTCCTTAACATTATACAAACCATTTATGTAAATAATAATTTGATTAATACTATTACATCTACCTAATGAGATTTTTTTATTATTATTTCATAACATTTTTATTCATTTTTTATCGATTGAGAAATCAATGTATCAGTCATGAAAATGTCTGGACTGCCACCTACACATAACGATATAAATCATTCTCCATCAGTGGGAACATTGATATAAATAATGATGGGATTAATATATATAAATATATATATATTTAATTAATTTTTATTATATAATGATAAAGAATTATTTACCATTATTTCTATATCTTTTAAAAAAATTGAACAATTTTCATGAATACGTACAATCCACCATCTTCATTAATGTTATATATCATTTTTTTAGATCCCTTCCATTTAGGGATTTTTATAAATATGATGGTAAGGAATATATATGATACTTATATTACAATTAAAATTATCAACATAATGGAACTGTGATCTTGATATATGGACTGTAATATATGAAACAAATATTATTGAAAAATGAAATAGTTATCACCCCAGAAAATATTTGTTTTTAGGAGAGAGATGATTATATTGAATTTTTAATGAATGGTTTCTAAGACATTGTAAGTAAAACATTTATAGTGTTATAAGTACTAATATGGAAAAATTAATGTATTATAATATTATTTAATTTATAATAATAATGGTTAGAGAACTTAAAAATGAAGGTATACATGATGGAAGTGTTTTACTATCATAAACCAACCTGGGTCAACACAGAAACGGTCACCTGAGTAGGCCTATAGCATGGACCGTGAGGTGTTACCCATCATCCTAGGATAGAGAAATATTTAGGGGCATAAAATTTCATACACAAGAGAATGATTTATCCCATTATAATAAAATCAAGCAACCAACATGAAGTACACATGATGAACCAATAATAAAGGACCATCTATAAATTTAATAATACAAAAAAACACAATGGATGTGAAATGAAAGAATATAATTTACATTGAAATAAACATAAATAAATACCCAATATAATCCATGTATTATATCCAGGTAACCTCCATCTATAATGACAACCCTATCTATTGGAAAACCTAGAAAAAACTAGATCTTTCAAGGAAACTCGACTATACTGACATCGAGTGGAATAAGTAATGTGTGAGAATAAAACTACTCAGTTTGATAGAAACATCTATCAATAAATTTCTTTTTTCAAAAAATTATTTCATTTTTATTTTTAAAAACACATAATGAAAATATAGTTTTTTCCAATTTATGAACCAATCATATCAATCATGAAAATCATTTTTTATACAAAATAATAATTTCCATTTTGAAATAGATTTATTTTTTAAATAATAATTTCAGAACCCAAACCCATTGGATGAAACCCAACCATGGGGAAGATCACAAAATGTAGAACCAAATCTAAACATGGAAACATGAGTCAAGACCCAAAATGCCAAAATGTAAGATTACATGTATATTAATGAAGAAATAAGAAAATCAATTAACTATATTGTTGATAAGTAAAATATTAACATAAAGATTAATAATTAGGGTAATTTCCTAATCATCACTAAAAGAAATCCCTAGATGTACATACTACAGACTCACCTACCAGTATATGGTGTAGCTATATATTCTATAGACGACCTGGCTACTCTAAAATATCATCACATGTTACAAGTCCCACATGGCCGATCCAATATCCATGAGGTCCCAATCTATCTAATCATGATCAATAATAAAATATCATTAGACCCTCTAGATGAAACCTATGAATCTTCTCATACATATTTAAATGATATTTAGGATTTCAACAAACACTTATAATTAAATAAACCACGACGATACAAATATACATGAGTATAATTTTTTTTAATAAACTACACATTCATCCACTCATCAAAATAATGTCCATTTGGGTTCACATCACACATAGAACCTCCCAGATATCCAATTCAATTTCTATTCCACATTCTCATTAAAAAAAATTTAGAAATAAATAAAATACCAACCATGTATTAAACATTTAAAATCAAAATCTATTTCAACAATCATTTCCCAAAATAAAATAAAAAATATTATGATTGAAAGGTGTATAATAGATATTTTTAGACAATGAGTTACTATATTTATCTTCATGGTACAATACAGGTAAAACAGTAGGAATCAAAATCAAAATATAAAATTGTGGTCATTTGGAAACTAGGGAACAATTTTAAAATAATTGGGGATTTACTAGATCATCATGAAGGGAATAGGTAATGGATGTTTGAAAAGTTTTTTTTATTATATATTACGGTGGACATTTCTATAGAACACAATTTAAATTTTTGTTCATATCATAATGTTCACATCATGCACATGTGGATATAACCACATCTAATGTAATATCCTTGGTAAATAGTAAAAATAATTATGTAGCAATTTAAATTTTCATTATTATTGTTACAAATAAACACAGGAACTGAAACATAAGAATTAAATCACAAAAAGGCATTATAATCACACACAAAACTCATTTCCCAAGGAAGTCCAAATTAACAAGTCCGAACCTAAGAAAAAATTGAAAATACCCACTTTCATTTAAAAATTCCAATAATAATTGCATCAAACAACGTACATCAAAATTATTATAAGAAAAATAAATGAAATCCCTAAAAAATCAAATTTAACTAAAATAAAAAAAAAAGAATTTTCAATAACACATCAATAGAAATTGTATAAAATTTATAAATTAATTTTTCAGACTAAGGATTAAAATTGAATATTCTTTTAAGGAGATATATGGATTAGATACATCAACGACATATAAAGTAATTAAACTTTGGTAAATTGAACAACCAGGCATTATAGACAATTTTCACACACTAACATTAATGATATTAACTAACATTATCGAACCATACCCTTGAATTCTTCAAAGATGTAAAAAAATGAATAATCAAGAGTAAGATGTATGTGGAAGTATGTGAAGACTTACCAAAGAAGGAATCCACCAAAAAATTGAAGATGAAGAACCATAGATCCTAGTGGGAGCATAAGAAAAATAAATCATTGGCACATAATGGTACACATGAATGAAATTGTAAAGATATTGGTCAATTTTGTGTAAAATCATATGGGTAATAAATGTGAAATTCAACATTTTATAAAACTGGCTGAGTCACACAGTTTGATGGAGCATTTTTTAAATTTTGTCCCCAACCTTGAACATTCAACTCATAGAGGGGGACACTATCATGGGATGGACTCATGGTTAAGAAAACTACACTCACCATGATAAATAATTATTTTAATATTTTTAAAACCCCTCGAACACTTCCTACTCTGTCAATCCGGACCATGCACAATTCGTGTGTCTGGTCTCAGAAAACATGAGAAGGTTGAATAGTTACTCCTTGGCCATTAATGGTTTGTGTAAAACCATGAAAATATTGTTTATGAAATATTTTTCAATAAGAAATTGAACTTAAAAAGCCCTTTTCCTTAAACAACTGCATGATTTAACCTCAAAATATCTACACCATCCATGAACATGGTCAAATTACACAAAAAACCTCTCAATCTAAAAAAATATCATATGGAAATCAACTCCAAAATCAATCAACAAACCAAATGAAAAGAATGATGTATAAAAATAAAAATAAACTATTTTTTGGGAATGAAAAATCTCCCTACCAAAAAAATATTATACACTATAAAAGAAACCCAACCAAATAAATAAAAAAACATAAAAATAAAATTAAATGAATCCAATAGAAACTATGATATTCGGTGGGACCATGAAATTCTGAAATACACACTTGACCATCTATTCGGAAATTCACTAGAAAAATGAACTGAAATAAGGCAACCAATACAACCGAAATTCACCATTTCCATATGAAATGAGTATATCCAAATCAAATATAAATAAAAAACTATGCTAAGGGAGATCCATTGAATCATCATACTTCTAGATATTCACATATCCAAAAATGCACAACTATAAGAATACTTGAAACAAGAATATTCCACATTTCCCAACAAAAAGGAACCTACAAATAAAGACACCTCAAAAAATCAAAACATAATCTATCCCCACTCCAATATCCATGAAACAAACCAGACCATAGTTTTCCACACCAATCTGATTATGACTATGTGAATAGCATCACTATAAGTCCTATAGATGGAACCCTTGTGACATGAAGCATTTGTTACCCCATATTCATGTACATGTATCCAATGATTGAGACTCCACATTCGAGTGATGTTGCTTTAAAATGTTTCCTAGGTGACCCACATGGACTCATCATTAGCACCCATTTGGTGGACCCAGAAAATGTGGCATCAAATCCCTAAAATGAATACACTCTAATAACTTTAAAAAAATTATGAACGATAAGAAATTAATGAAAAAATGTAAATCACAATGAACTAGTTCATATGGAATAACCCTCTTATATGTTCGATTACCTTTACAGGTTCCAATATCATATTGGTTTTTAATTACTATAGAATATTACCTGGGGGCCAAATAAACTGAAAAGGACTCATCCACCATCTTACTCAAATAAAATTACCCTAAAGAGAAAAATCGCACATTAAAATATGAGCAAATACCCTTGAAAAAATAGTGTTCTCTATTACTAATCCTTTAATTTATTCTTCAGTGAAAATAAACCAGACCCTTAAAGAGGTCAACATTGGTCTTTGGATTCCATTGACCCTGCTGATCGCACAATAGATCTTATACTTACTTCACCTTAACCATATAATATATGAACCATCAAGTAAATATAGTGTTAACCACATCTCAATTAAATATAGTTTGAAAATATTATGTGATGATCACATTCCACAGATCCACAAACATACTATCAAATAAATCTAGAGAAACTCAAAAACTCTAACTATAAATTGTTTCCATAAAACTAAAAATACCATATACATTATAAACACACTTGAAAAACTCTAATCTACCTTGGTAACCATGTAAAACAACCAATATCCGAGAATAACATTACTTTACATCCCCAAGATGAGTCTTGAAAGGGTAAAAAAAGTGTGGAACAATGGAAACCATCTAGACCATTCATGGAATCATTTTATATATACCACAAAAAATAAAACCAAATCATCATCAAGGTCGCAAAGGTACTTTTCATACCAAAAATATGATCTTAAATAGTATAAAATAAAAATTATATCAAAATACTCTTTCAAGAGACACCATTTTAGTTCATCTTTTTTAAACCAATTTCATCCAAGTCCATTTTTCAAATACATGACCACGATTTCAAATCCAATTTAAATCCAAAATGAAATTTTAAAATAAAACCATGTACCAAAATTTGTTTCCTTTTATAAAATATTCCCAAAAATCATTTTAAATATGAAAATAAACTCACATTGAATGAAACCAAGTCAATACATGACCCACACTAAACACATTTATTGGGGAACCAATGACCATAGATAACCATGCCACATTGTTTAAAAACCCATGTAATTAGAAATAAATATTAACTTGAAGCACCCTGACCCATGTACTCGACCTCTACATGTGTTTCCACTCTATATATGCATGTTGATCAATACTATATCCCTTCCACCAGCATCCCCCAAAAAACACACCTACAGACTAAATAAAATTACTCAAATCTTGGACTACCCTTGGTAACTCATGGATTGTAATGATCAATAATTATATTTTCCATTACCATACATACCTATTATTTCAAATGATTATTATATCCAGTCTACCAGATAACCCAAATAACAAAGGTCTTATTTGATAAAAAATTTTCAATAACCATGTTGGACTGTCCTCAGATTGGAATCCTATTTAGGCCTACGATAAGGCCTAGATTGTGTTCCCCCTTATACAAAGAATGAAAATAGTAACAAGCCTCAAATATCATACACGTTTGAAAAATTTAACCCACAAAAAAAATAATGAAACCAACAATATATATGGATAATAAAATAATATTTTTTAAACGTCAATAAAAAACAAAACTATATACCATTCATGAAAATCGAAATAGAAAAACTAAGACAAAACATGACACAAATTGGGACCTGATATAATCTATGTGTGTCCTTTTGGTCTCCTCCATCCCTAAGACCATCTCACTTTATAAGAAATTATGGTCATATCATAAACCTACATGAAACCTCAGGTGTTGGGATAATGAGTGGCAAAAGTAGGTTGTGATCATAATATATCATAGTAGGTAAACACCAATGAATCTATAAATTTAAATTCATTCAATATTTTGTAAATTATATTTTTAAATATATATTTTGAAAGTTTGGATTTTTCATTTTATGAACCGGCCATAACTATGAAGAAAATTCTATTTCATAAAAAATGAACTATTTTTCCATTATGAAACATATATATTTTTTAAAATATATTTTATATACTAACCCCATTGTGAGAATCCAATTCTAGGTGATGTGCACAATATGTAGAAATAAATATTCAAATAGTAACAAGGATCAGGAAAATAAGATAGTAAAAATAATAGTATCATTATAGGGATGTTTTAACTACGAAAACAATTAACTATAGTTCTATAAATAAATACAAGAACATATACCTAAATAATAGTTGTAATTCATTAAATATATCTACAATAAATCTTAGAATGTACTCAATTTGAAATCATCTAAAATTGTATGTTGTAGCTCTATAGTTAATAAAAAACCTTGATGCTCTAAACCTGCCTAACCAATGGAAAATCCCACCAGGCTTATCAACTATCATGGGGGTACCAATCTATATAACATAGATATGTAAGAAGCTTTTAGTTGACCCTCAAGATGACACATAGGAAACCCATGATTATAATGTAATAGATATTAATGAGTTTATATAATTCAGGGAATTAATAATTACCCACAAATTCTAACACTCATGCTTACCCAATCTCTTACACCGACTATGTGAAAGTCCACTCATTGGAAGGATGGATATTGGTGTCCCCATTAAACATAGAACCAATCAAATTTCCAACATGGACAACATGACACATTAGAATTAAAACCAATTTATAGATATCACTAAATACCAACCCTGCTTCATAAAATAAAATAACAATCTATTTCTAAAATCAATTCCAAAACAATATAAATTTAATTTTTATGATAAAATGGATACAAATTACAATTTTGAGTTATTAAATTGACATATTAAAAATCAAGGTTCTGAACAGGCCAAACATCATGATACATACTTGAAAACTACAATGATGATTATTTGGGAACTAAGGAATCATTAAGAAATCATTTGAGTTTTAGAAGATCCACTTGATGGGAGGAGAAAATTGATGGGGAAATTTAAACCTATGTTTTAGGGTGGACGTTTTCCTGGAAATTTTTCATCAATTGAATGTTTATCATTATATTCCCCTCACGAACATATGATCATTCCCACATCCACTATATTATCTAACATACACCATAAAATTACTCAAAGATCAATTTAAAGAGTCACCATTGACATTACCACTTTACACAATAACCCACACATATGTATTGATGAAAAAAATTATATTATAATAACCCACAATGATCAATTGGAAGGAAATCCAAATTACCATGACCCATCCTAGGATATACACTATCAAAATAACCCAACTACATTCGAATGGGAAAATTGGTAATTTATAAAACTCATTATACACATATAAAAATTGGAATAATTAAATAAAATCATAGAAAACCCATTTGCACATATTTTACTAAAAGAAAAAACAACAATAATTCAAACTAACACATCCAGAGCATAAAGAAGACATTTATAAATTAATAATAAACCTTGATTATTAAAATGTAATGGTTTGGAAAGTAAATTGATAGAGATAACTACCTGAATTATGTTTGTAAACAATAACACTACTGGAGAAGGATGTAATATGCCTGAGGGAAGAAATACAAACCATAAAATCAATGAAATCAACCAACATTAGCCAAAATCACCATAATGTTTGTCCATGAAGGAACCATGAAACAAATAATGAAGAAAAAATAATAAAAAGTAATAGTTATGAGGACAAGACTTAATGAATAAGTAATATACAAATAAATTTGAAAAATAGGACATTATATCCAAGGGGTATGAGAGGAGAAAGTAAACCAAGGCACCCAATGGGCTTCATGAATGAGATAGGAAGGAAAAGGGGGGATTTATAGATGTATGTTAAGAAGGGAAAGAGGGAAAAATTCTCATTTTAAAAAACCAGTTTAGTCTTATAACTACAAATTGTTTCATACATGTATATTACCTCACATTTGCTGAAGTTTATAAGAACATGATCAATTACCGTAATAGTTATTTTCCTTTAGAAACATGGTGAAAAACATATAGACGTCTAAAATATCTTCACTAGTTCCAAAAAATATCATCCCCATTATTATTCGTACAAAAAAATAATATTTATGACGTGGGGAAAAGAAACATTCAAGGGATGAGATCAGAAGCTCTATAAGGGTAAAAAGGTTAGGCATGTATACTTAATGATCTACATAAGTTCATGATAATATGATTATGACAATATAATATCATACCATGTGTATCAGTTACCATAAATTTGAATCATGGTATAAATAATGTCAGTTCATAATACAAGAATCATAATGAAATAAATACAATAATCCATGAAATATTATCTTTAAAATAAGACATGGAATTTGTGGCAGATGTATAATCATATTAATTTATATATGTATTCGTATTGAAATTAATTCCAATTATATCTTAGTATTATGGGTTCACTCCCCATACTATATTCGTATTCCGGGTTTTCTCCAATAACCATCTTAAAAATCAAGGTTCACTCCCAAGACCATCATAGAAGAAAAAGTCTTTTACCGAATCTAGTGCACTAATCATTCGAGACTATTCCATCTCACGGGATATAAATTATTACCCAATGCATTAGAAGGATATATAGGTCCCACCCATCACATAATTAATACCATACATATTTGTGTCATAAGAACAAAAATCATATAATTACCCGAAAAATGGGTTTTATAAAAAAAATCATAATATAACTCATGAAAAAAAAACATAATTCATAAACATAACTTCATCATAAACACTGAATATTCAGAAAATAGAATAATAATTGAATCATTTGATCATATCCACAGTAAATATTATTTAATATAAAATATTGTAATCTTGGATAGAAAATAAATTTTAGAGATCACTGGAAATAAATCTAGAGGAAAATATACATTCCATTTAAAAAAAATATTCTTAAATAATAAAACATTTAAAAAAACTATTTCATTAAAAATATCCATGAAATAGATAAATTAATATTTTCGGAAATACTTAACATTTTTGAGATCCATTTTCTTTATGTTGTTTAAAATATATTTTAATTCTATTTTAAAATAGCTATTGAAAACATTATTTTGAAGGAACACAGATTTTTATGTGAAGAGAGAATAGCACTAAATGAGACTTATAATATCATGAAAAGAATTATACTAATGATAATAATGTTCAAAGTGAAGTATATACACATCATTGCAGAATATATGTGCATAACATATCATTTTTCTCAATGACGGAAAATAGAGACAAAATTACCTTACCAATTTTAGGACATATTAATGATAAACCCCATGAATGTAATATAACAAAATGAATCTGAAAAGACTCAAAAATTTAATTTATAGACAATATATAATATTAATTGGATTTATATACACCAAAAAATATAATTCATTTTTCAATATATCATAAGTCTCACATAAATAAATTTCTGACCAGTAATCATCTTACATTATGTCATGACTTTTTTTCACACATGTTATGACCTCTTATATTATAAATATATGATTATTATAAATTTTACATTGAATAATATTCATATATATATATATATGATATTCTATTTAGATATGACTTAATAATACTCATTTATTATTTATTCCTTGTTATTATTATGATTCGAGTAATATCTGCTTTGTTTTTCGATCATGGTTTGACATGTTATCCTTAGTCTTCTTACATAGATCACGATTTCATAGTATAATGAATAATAATAATGATATAAATATCTCAGACACACAGACACGAATATATAAATATATATATGTTCTTTTTATTTTTTTCATAGTGATTCCTAAAACATTGAAGTTACAAATAAAATACATCATTCATTGAGACTGAAGTCTGTACGTACGCATGAATGATGTTTTCATATTCATGTGTTGTTAAAAGATGAAATTTTTATGATTAATTATCATTAAATAATAATTTATTTTTTCATATATATCATATATATAAATTAAATTCATCCATATTACAATACATGCGAAATATAGGTGAATAACGAATCACATAACATCATAGAGAAGAAACGAAATATTTAAGAAAGAGCGACATTATCATTTTCCAAAAATATTAGATTATTGGTAAAAATTTATAAATTATTTTATCATTCCAAATTTATAATTGTATCATAAATATTAGATATATGTATTAAAGCGATAATAATTATAACTGAAAAATTTTATTTTATGGAAAATGGTTTATATCACTACATGGGGAAGGAATATCGTACGTTTGTACGAGCAATATTTTTATTATTAATGGGAATCTATTTATATAGATTTATCATAATGATAATTATACCATTTACACATATTTATGATGTGTGAAAATTTATTTTATGATATATTCAATAGATTTAGAGGAGGTATATAAGTGTATAAAATCATAATGATTAGTTAGATCGATTACCTATTCTTCAGAACGACTCCTTTAGATCTCCGATAAAGGTCTCTAGAGTTGGACTTTTTGGAAGACCAAAACATCTAGAACATAAATATGGAATTTTATAATGGGAATGGAATAGTTTTAGTATATCTATAAGCATCGCTATGGTTTAATTATGTGAGGGAGGAGGTGCACTTTAATAATTGACCTGACATGAACTTTTTAAATTTCAAAAAATATAAATTTAAATTAAATTATATCTCAATCCAGATATATCCAAAAGTAAATGTATTTTAATAAAGAATGAGATAATGTATTAATGTCATAAAAAATAAAATTCTTAAATTTTTTTAAGTAATTGTAAACCATATATTATTGATTAACCATTAGTTTACATAGTTTTATTTTGATTTTGATAACAAATATTTAAATGTAATGAGACTGTATTTTTTACTTATCGTGTGTAAATATAACCAAAAATTGTAAATTTACGATATTTAAGACCATATATTACCCACATGTCTTTATTTAATGTTTTTTTATTTTAAAACAATTTAATAAAATATTACATTAATAAAATATAATTATTCTCATTTTAACCAAATTCATTATTTGTCTCATTGATAATATCTTATCAACATGATATCATAAAAATAACATATTTTCCCATCCATAACATTTCTATTAATTCCATAATCTCAATTCATGGAATCAATTATACGAAATTATATTTATTTTCATATTTTTAATATTATTTTTTAATTTCCATTAGTAAAAAAATTATTGCATCATCCTTTTAGAATCCCTATGGGTATATATTTATTTCATAAAAATTAAAAATAAATTACCCCGGAAAATTAACTAATTTTTTATTTTAAATGTTTATTTATTTAATAATTTATATTCTATATATGCCTATATGAAAAATGATAAAATTAATAAAATTTTTAGTTTCACATCTTTACCTTTTCATTAAATTATATATAATGTTACATAAAATCGTTATATTTTCATCCCAATGATTATATTGGTTGAAAACCACCCAAAAGATTTAATTTGGAATAGGTGTATGTTATTTTTTTAAAACAATTTATATCAGTTTTCACCCTTAATTACTGAATTCCAGTTTTACCGTGTTAATAAAAATTACTAAAGATACAATTCAAATTTTTCAAAAATAAAAGATATATATTTACATTACATAGAACCATTGATTACTAATATATAGTACATTTTTAAAAATTCAATCCATATATGTTTCAGTAATAAATTTAAAATGCAACTTTTGGATGGGGGAGAAAACAAGTAATTAATGTTAAAACATGAAAAAGACTGAAATTTATTTATATCAACATTCAATGTAAAATTGATGATAATGAAATAAATTGGATTAAATTTTATAAAAATAATATATTTATATTTTATAACCAATCAAAAATATATTTTAACATTATATATTATTTAGATGAAAATTTTTTTTCAATTAAAATGAAACATTTTATTACTATTAATTAGTACATGAAACCAATCATAAAAATACCAAAAATTCCACCAGATAAAACTTTTATATCTCTATTTAAAATAAGATGTTTATTTATTCAGCAAAAACTAAAAATATGAAAATTTTGGTTTTAAACTAAATTCTCCGTTAAAGAGGTATAAAATTCCCATTTTGAAAAATAAAAGTTGTTATGACTAAAATTTGGATAGTTCATATTGTATAGAAATAAAATATATTTTATGAATATAGAAATATATTTTATTAACTAAATAATATATATATATATATATATCAATAATATCTTTCACTAATTGTTATGAATTTAATTTTTCAAGACAAAAAGATATTGGGAGTATAAAAATAAGAAAAACATTTATAATCAATTGGTATATATTTTCATTTCTAATTCATTTGTAATAGATGAATTTATCTTATAAACTATGTGATTTTATAATATGGTTAATAATAATCATTTCTTCTCATTTAACAGCTAGACTAAATCATATTACATTAAATAATAATATCTTAACAACATATTGGTTTTCTGTAAAACATGCACTTCCATGTAATGAATGATTTTAAAATAACATTGATTTTTTTGTAACATAAGACAATAATAGTTTTGTGTATTCAATATTGTAATTTATGCATTATGTGTAAATCATTCTCATTTTTATAGTATAACACAGGAAAATAATGTTTTTTTATATAATGAAAGATATATTCAGTATTGTGTGAAAAGAAAATTATCGATAAGATTAAATTAACTTCAAAAAAATATATTTCAAAAAATCATAGGGTGTGATATTTTTTAACCCTTAAAATGAATTTTACCATCAATTTTCATTTGGTTTATCAATGTTTTTTTATTTCAATGTTCTTATCATAGAAACTAAATTTTAAAAATTAATTGTAAAACATCCTTTTAAATTTCAAAAATTAGGAAATAAATGTGACCCAACATAAATCTTAACAAGGTGTCTATATTGGAGAACGTAGTTGAATATTTGGGAATGGTGGAAAAGCATAAAACATATTAAGAACTAATAAAGATCATTTATCAAAAAAAGTGGGGGATCAAGAGATAGTAAAAAATCAGAAAACAATAATCTAAATTAGCATGAAATAGGTTATTGATATCATCAATATTGACGATAATATAAAGACATTTTTAACAGGTCATTTCTTAATGTTGATCAATTTTCAAAAGGTGGTATACTTACACGATTTCAACACAATATCTCCATTTATTGTTCTTTGATGAATTTCAAATTTAGCTCTTCTTATACTAAATGAAATTGAATGTTTTATTTATAAAGTATTAGATGATCATGATATCCAAAAATATAATGACAGGTTATTCCTTCGTCGTTTATCATAAAAACATTTTTTACATAAATTATTCAATATTCATAAATCAACATATAGGGTGATACCAATTTAATCTCTAAAAACTCATGAAAATGTTAATAGAAACCATTCCATAAATGTTTATTCTTATAACCCTTCCAAAATATGAATGTCTAAAAGATTATAAATAAGGATACTAAATATCCCAAAAATAGCTTATCATTTATCACATGTATATCATATTGTAACTCTTATTTTTCCCATCTAAAAAATGTGAATACCTTTATCGTATATTCTTTTAAAACATGGAAATAATATTAATTATCATACATCCTTTTAGAAACAATGTGTGGTTCCTTCTTAAATTGTTTATTGGATATATTACATAAGTCCAAAAAGATGTAAGCTTCTTCTAGGTTAGAATGAACCGCTTTTCAAAAGAATCATTAATCATATCCAATGAAATTTGTACCAACAATTTTAAATAATCATATCAAGTATATTATTATTTAAACATTATTATATAAACATTGGGCTCATAATAAGGGAAATTTATACATTAATCCTGCGTTTCACATGAATGTCACCTTTTCAATAAATAAATTTTGTAAGTAACCAAAACTATTCCACTTATCCTTTTCAATCCTTAGTGAAAAAACTATAATGAAAATACTTATATATTTTATGATTCATATATCATAATTTCTGAATTCCAAAACAAACACATATTAATCACCCAACATTATTCATAAACCATTACTCATGATTCATCTCCCAATTCATTCCTAAAATAATAAAAAGGAATCATTTCATATGGTTCCAAAACCTCAATCTAATTACTAATTTTATGTACAATGTAAAACAAATTATACAACATTGAATAACTTCAGAAGTCATTTGCAGTTTATTTATATTTTGTATTATAACCAATACTCATATCACCTTCCTGATAATATTCATGAGATTTCAAATTCGGACATCAATTGTCATAGTTCCCATAAATTATATATCTTAAACATTCAATGTTAAAATAGTTTCTTCTGGTTCTATCCTTTGACTAAAACCAGATATCATAGTGTGATATAGACTTATTACGGGAAAAAAATAATCATGTAAAATTACATTTATTATTTTAAAATTATGAAACCTTTTGATGAAACATTTAGACTATACTTAGATTTATCGCTACAATTATCTTTAGAAATATCTACCGAGATCTCACTATTTTTTCTCATGCTATTATTCAAATGTTGAATAAACCATTCCTTTGATACCAACTATAATAACCCATGACTTTTGTATATGGATATTGAATAATTTATTAGGAAAATATATAAAAACACTCCCAATGACTATAATAGTTTAGTTCCATAGGAAAAATAAGAAAAAATTATATTCTGGTGACATATATTCAATTTTTCACAAAATTAAATTTCAGTTTAGTATTCATAACTAAAACCTATCATTATATCCTAGGTAAGAGTAACATAAAAAGGTGTGAGATTAGATATATAATAATGGTAAAAAATAGTGACGCGTAAACATAAACTTGCTAATAATGGTATTAGAGCATGATCATTAAAATATAATACCATGCCCTAATTATTAAAGATCATAATCAAAGATCATGAAATAGATAGTGGTGGTTATTCATAAATGAATCCCATTGAAATAAAGAACATAATCCATGAAATCATAACTTAAAAATAAGACATGGAATTTTTAGTAGAAACATAAGAATATAAAATTATTTCCATTTCATTCATGTAATTTCTACAGATATTATATTAGTAGTTACGTTATACTCACCAATCCATATTTTTCCTCAAGGTTTACTCCCATGACCATTTTAGTAGTAATTGTTTTCTCTAAATACCATCTTAGTAGAAAAGTCACATACTAAACTATATTCACTCTCTATAAAATCGATGTATGGCTCATGAGATATAAATCATTTCCCAATTCATTAGAAAGATACATAGTTACCACCCTCAAAAAATAAAAATCATATGTATGTCTTATACATGAACACAACTCATATCTGAACCCATAAAACTATGCTACATAAACATTTCATCATAACAAATCTCATAAAAAATAATCATATTTCATAAAAACTATTCCATTATAAACATAAACTATTTAGTGAAATAATAAAAATAGTGTCATTTGATAATATCCCATTTAAAACCTATGTAGCATTAAATAATGATGTCTTAGATGAGTAATAATTTTGAGAGATCGCATGAAATAGTTATTAAGGAAAATATCCATGCAATTTTGAAAAATTATTTTCATGTTATAAAAGATTTTGTAAGCATTTATCCTTGAAAATATCCAAGAAAAAATATAATTGAATCATTGATATTTTTTTAAACATATTGGAAATCCATTTTCATAAATATTTATAAAAGTTAATTTAAATCACTTTTAAAACATTTTAGGAAAATATTGTTTTGAAGGAAAATAGAATTCAGAATGAATAGAGCTTACATTTAAATGAAACATATAACATAATGAAAAAAAAATTATTTATGATAAAACATGATAATTATAAGTATATACACCACATAATATAATATAAGTTGATAACATGACATGTGTCTCAATTAATGAGAAGTTTGAAAAAACTACCTTATTGGTTTGGTAAATAATGAACAGTATACCCCTTGAAAAAAGAGATTATTAAATGTATTTTTGAATACCCACAAAATTATGGTTATAGATCATATGTTATAATAATTTATATTTTATACACCACAAAAACAAAATTAGTGGTGAATTTGGAATAATTCTCACAGAAATACATGTGATACTAAATATCCTCTTACCTTAAGTCATGATTTCATTCACACAGATTAAAATATCATGTATAATAAATATATGTTTATTATACATATACCATAATATAATATTAATATATATATATATATATCATACCCTATTTAATTCTTACTTAATATTACATGCTTATTAATAATTCATTGTTAATGTTATGCTTCGGGTATCATTCACTTTGTTTTTCAATCACATTTTGACTTCATATCCGTGGACAACTTACATAGATCTATATTTCATCATCTAATACATTATACTAATAATATAAATATAACATATATATTCAATATATATTTATTCGTATTTATTCATAAATGTTAGAGTTAGTATATAAAATACAACATTCATAGATATAGTAGGCCCAATGTACAAATGAACTATGTTTTCATTTAATTTTTAGATAAAACAAATGATTGTATATGATATATTATCATAATTAATCATTTCAATATCATATAAAAATATATATATTTATAAAATTTATCATTATTTCCATTAATGTAAAATTTAGGCGATTAACAAATAAAATCGCATCATGGAGATGGTAAGCCATATGTACGCATGAGCGACATTATCATTTTCCTAAATTATTAGATGAATGATAAAAAGTTTGAACGGAAATTATCATTTCCTATTTATAATTATATTTTATTTATTATATACTAATATTAAAACCATGATAATAATAACACATAGCTTAAGGTGATAGGTAATGAATTATATTTCTATGTGGACATGATAAGTCTTGCATACACTCGTGTGATAGATTCAATTTATTGTTTGATGCTAAAAGGGATGTATAATGATGTTTTAATTATCCTAATAAAATTTATGAAAATTAAGGACTCAGAATATTTTATTTTATGACATATATCAATGGATTATAGAATGTATAAAAGAGTAAAAAAGAGAATGAATCGTTAGTGTGATTAACTCTTATTCAGAATGTCTCTTTCATATCTCCTCTTAATGACTTTAGAGTTGGTCCTTTAGAAACAAAAGAACCTTTATATTGTGTCTAGAGAATTTAATAATGTAAATGGTTAGGGATTATACTATATATGAGGATAAATGTTCTTTGAATAAGTGATGGATGAGGTTACATTTTATAGTTGGGGTGAGGGGAACTTTTGGAATATAAAAAAGAATAAATTATAATAACTTCACTATCAATATAAATAATTTCAAAAGAACATGGATTCAAATATTTTCAAATTTTATGTTTTATTCTCATTTAACAAAATATTTAATACTTGTTCTAATGAAATTCTAGTCCTTATTTTTTTTGATTTACCCTTAGTTGACAAATTTAATTTTAAGTGTGCTAACAAACGTTTCAATGTTAAGGGAATTTAATTTTTAAATATAAAGATTCAATTGAGCCATGAATGGTCAATTAATGATATTGGAGACCATATATCAACCCAGTATCTCTATTTAATATTTTTATTATTTTTAAATAATTTTGAAACATATTACCTTATTAAAATATCATTAGTGTTAATTTTGACACAAATAGTTATTTTTATTTTTAAAAATATCATAATAACCTAATATCTTTGAAAAACTATATAAACTCATCCCAAAAATGTGTAATTAATAGATAACATTTTTCGATGACATCATTATTAATTATTAGTTATTTTAATATTTTAATTAGTAATTATTTATTATTTAAATTAATCAATCAATTAATATATCATCATTGTAAATGCATTTAACTATTTAAATATATAATAAAAATTAAATCTAAATTTTCATTATTAAAAAATTCATATTATATCTAAATGGAATATTTATATCCGAATATATCATTTGTATAACCCTATATAAAAAATTATTTAGTTATTAAAAATATGTGTTGACATCTTTAACATATTTTTCATTAAAATATAATAAATTTCATAATCTCATGGAAGGGGATTAAAAAGGATATAATTTCATCCCAATGATGATTTGAGTTTTTCCCACTCATACAATGAAATTAAGACAAGTGATATGGAAAATAACAAATAACAAATTCTAGTCATCATAATATATTTTTTCTTTAAAACAATTAAAAAATGTAATTTATAAATATAACTAATTGGATAAAAAAGTTGCCATCAATTTAAGAACAATATTTTATAGCTCTTTATCAAAACATGAATACTATCATAAAAACCAGATATTAAACAAATGTAAAGTTTAATATCTCATTTTCAAATAATAAGTGAATTTTTTTCATATAATAACTATGAAATTTTCAAAATTTGGATTTAAAATAGTTTCTCTATTAAATGGTAATAAAAGTACCATTTTGAAAATATAGGTTTTTATGCATATAATTTAGTTTTTTTGTATCTTATGCCAATAAAATATACAATATGAATATAATTTTTTGGATTAATTATATAAATTATATATTTTATCAATAATATTCATTAATATTAATTTATTAAAATTATCAAGAAAAATTTAATTTTAAGGCCTAGAAATAAAAATATTTCCATTATAATCAATATGTATATATTTCATTTATAATTAAATTATAACTAATTAATACACTATATTACCCAATATATATATATTAGTCATTAATATTCATAAATTCTTATTTAACATCTGGGTTATTTCATATTATATTAAATAATTAAATTTAATAATATAATTTTGTTGGGTAGAACTCGGTCATTTGTCTAATGAATGCTATCAAAAGAACTCACCATGGTTTGTAAACCAAGACAAATATAGTAGTTCTTATACTAAATTATAATATAAGTGTGGTGTGTAGTAAAATAATGACAGGTAATTTCATACAATTTACGTATAACATAATTTATTCATATTATAAAATTATTGTCCATTATTGTGTGAAATAAAAAATATTGAAAAGGATAAATTAACTTGATGATTAATATTTGAAAAAATATCAAGTAGTTATAAGTCACACAGTAGGGATAAATGGTTTTACAAACGATGGACCAACTATACACAACAACTAGAAGAGGTGGACACCCACTTGTGCTGGCCAAATGGATTGGGAAACCCCGCACCAATTTTGAAAAATTCTTCTATTAAAAATTATAGAACCACTTGAAAGATTTCCACTAATTTTATCCTAATAATTAGTAGTCCATAAAAATTTTACCTAAATTATGGAGAATTCAACATCATTAATCTTTGTCCTCTCAGGATTTTGTTCAATACAATTTCATTCTATCTAACGCAAACACTACAAGAGGAAATTAATATGAAAACACCCTCTTCATTAACTAGTAGAATAGTTCATCCTCAAACTATAAACACCAACCATGAATAGGGATAATGACAACAGAAAACCTCTAAATCATTAATACACTAATATGGAACTTAATCAAAATCCAAAAAAAACCAATTTCCATGAATCAAAATAAAACTAAAAATAAAACTACGGTCGGGGTGTGACATGGATGCTAAAATTTAATTATTATCGGTATTATTTATCCACAAATTTCCCATGGTTATGTTTTTTTATCATTCTATAATAAATATTATATTTTATATCCTATGTTCATTTTCTAAAATAATCAGTTTAACCATCAATTTCTGCCCTTTAACTACACTAATCATTGAAAGACTGATGGTAAGGAAACATGACTCAATTTTTATCTCAGTTTGGAATCATATATTCCACGTTATTATATTTTCTAAAATATTTTCAAGAATATTTTTACTATGTCCCAATTATTAGTTAAAATAATTTATTATCATTTTATAAAATCAATACAAACTTTTTATGGAATCATTTTTTTGTTTCCCAAAAAAGGTTATTTTTACCAATGTTGCGAATGAAATATTTGTTTCAACAGACACTAAATGAAATGACATTACTAAAATAATGGATACTCATTGATTATAATAATACATTACATGTTTCCATGGTTATTTTCTATCAAAAAATTTTATTTATATTTTATATCTTTTTATATTTGGAATATGTGAATTGAATATAAAATGTAAAATTTCCTTGAAAATAATCATGTAATCTTTTAATGTCAATATTTATTTATGGTTTGAACATTTGGATATAATTATTCATTAATAGGAATTACATCCTATAATAGCCTCTATATTATTTTTTTTAACTATTTTGATTATGATTATGAAATATGGATGATGCCTATTATCTTTCAACCGGATTAGTAATGATGAAATAATAAATGCTTTCCACATATCATTACAAACATATGAATAGATTATGTTTATGGTATGGGTGTGTCATATTTAGATCTCTTGTGTAGTGGGTAAGGGTTCATTTTTTGTAGATATCATAGTGTACATGATAGTTAATCCTATGAAAAATAGAGGTTACACAAGATGTTATCTCAACACAAAAGAAAGAAAGAAAAAGTTATTATTCCAATCATAATATGTAGTGAATTTATTTTTATTTTATCATTGATATGATATTTCAATGGTAATTATTTTTACCCAAATAATTTCAATAATTTATTACAATATATTATATAAAAATTTTCCTCTCAAATCCTAGGTTCTTTTATTGCTTTAGGAATCATTTCATATGAACTCCAGAGCTTTATGTCCTGACTCTTGAAACAGATATATACACTGCTAGGAGTGGTTTTGAAATGTTAATATAATATAATCATTTATCTCTCTAATATTATATGATTTATATCTGTTCCAGTAAATTTAATTTCAATTATATCTTACAATAAATTCACTGATGAGTCTAAATGAACTATAATATAGAATCCCATTTTAATGTATCTATTAAATTGATAGTATGAATTATTAAAACCACATTTTAAATATTAATTCTACTATATTACGATAAATAAACTATATTGGTATAAAAAATCTCAAATGTTTATTTAAGTCACTATATTCTTCAAAAATACATTTTCCCGAAAAAAACGTATTTTTGTAATTAAATAAAATAATTAATATCTACAAATTTTATAAAATTTATATAAAAAATTAAATTCATTTGTAATATAGACAGGATAAAATTATCCTATATTGATGTCTTAATAATTTTCAAAAAATATTACTTTTTATATGAATAATTCAAAAAATTATTTTTATTGAAAATAACCATTTATGTTCTATAATTTTTAAATTTACATTTCATTTTAAAATAATTTCAAAGTATAATTATGTTATATATAATATAATTTTGTTCATTGGAATATATTTTATAATAAAATTTTAAATAATAATTTTTGTACACTTAGGAAAATATTTTTTTTCAATAAAATGATTGATCATCATAATTTTGGGGGTATATTTAAAATTAAATTATACCATCTATATAGATATACTTTGATAAAATGAATTCCATAGTGGGAATAACAATAATTAATATTAATTAACAAGGAGATATTCATTTTTATCATAAAATATATTATAAACATAAAAACAATGATACCAATGTTTAGGATAAAATAGGTCTAATGGGGGATTATACAATAATTTTTTCCATGAAAATGAAATAAACAAGTATAAATCCTATTAGATATCCATTTTATGACATCATATTGTAACAACATTGAATCTATGGTCATTTTGAATCATTTTCCTTTATTATGACTTTATAATATTTCAATATTTCAAGAAATTCCATGTCCATCCATTGCCACACTTATAAAAGGATACCAATCCTTTATCTATTATAAACAACTTTTATCCACATAATTCATCCAAACCCTACTCAATTCTCTTCTCAACATCCATAAACACTTGTAACACATGAATATTTTAAAATTGGAACATTATATAGATAGAATATATGATAAGAAACCCAAAATTTAGTATATAATGGAACACCTAGTGACTTTATGATATAATAATTTCTAAATAAATTTAATCTCATTTAAAGATTTTGATACACATAACACACATTTTTAATTAAATGTGATACTCTATTTTAATATTAGTATTTAAACATAGACCTTATAATGTATCCATTTAGGCGATGGTTATTAATATATATAAATAAGTTATGAAACTTATATGGCTAAAACATGTATGATGTAAACTCAATGATTTTTATTGATTAAAATTAAAATAATCATCATTTATAAGAAAAAGGAAACAGTTTTTTAAAAACAATAATTTTCTAAGAAATGGTTTAGTCATGCATTGGGAATTAAATTTAAAATTAATATTTAAAAATTCTAAGAAATTTATAACACAAAAAATATATCATATATTAAATTAAAATATCATATTTATCTTTTGGTGAAATATTGGTATATTTCAAGATATATTAATTTTTCTGTGAATAATGAAAAATACTCATTATAATTAAATAACCACTTACATTAAATATATTTATTCTCATTAATATTTTAATTTAATTCATTTTAAAATAATTATTATTTAGTTATATGAAATCATATTAAAAACATTGAAATCATATTTGTACTATATTTTATTATACGTTAATATTTTGGACTAAAAGATGGGTTTCTCTATATACTATTATAATTGCATATTGTTTCCACTATTTATTTGAATAATAATCCCAAATAAAGAATTCTCTAAATTAAATTTATTTGTTATATATAAATAAATACTAATTTATTTACATTCAATAATTATTACTAGTTATATAGTCACTATAAAATAATCATTTTTATGAAGCATACAATTCTTAAAAAAATAGATTTTTCATCGCATCTGTAGGTTTAATATAAAACTAAATTATAAAACAAATATAAATTATATTTGGTAAAATGGACTAAATAATTTTATTAATAATAATAATAATTAATAATATCTAATAATTACACCTTGTTTTTTATCCATGATGATAACTAAAAGTAATAAAACAATTTACCATTGATATACTAAAAAATGGCTTTCTGGGGGACAAAATAAAATTTTAAGGGTTAACAATGCCCCTCAAACATTAAAATTTATATTTTATGGTCCTATTTCCACCATATGTCTTATTAGGTTCTAAATTAGTCCATTTTGATCCATTTTTCTTGATAAAAATGTTTGTGTAATTATTTCTGTTCAAAAATACTAAGTGTACCCTCACCCCCACTTATAAGGGACACAATATCTTCTAAATTACACACAATAAAAACCCATTGGTTCATCAAATTACATTCCAAATACCTCCCTTCATTCCCTAATATAATTTTATAATACGTTGTTTGATCATAAATCCATCCTAGAAAGGATTTTCATGCAAACCAAAAGAAGTTTTCTGAATAAGAGGTAACACCATTAACCAAACAGATTATTGAATTTATTATTACACATTAATTAAATATTATTAATAAATGATTAAATAATAACCTCATTATCTTATATATTCTTATAATTGTTTATTATAAGGGAATTACCTACAAAAATTTTTACTTTTCATTAATTGGAAATGAAATTGATGATCATGTTTACCACAAACTTCCACTTATAAAATAAAAATAATTCATTTTAAGTCACCAAAAATATCATATGGATATTAAAATTTATATAATTATTATATATTATATTTATTATATAATTATAATTCTTAAATTATAATATCTTATATACAAGCTTTCAGATATTTTATCGGGACGCTCGTGTCCATCCGTAGAGGCCCCGCAGTTGTTGCCCCACATTCCCGCATTCCAAAGGCATGTGGCATCTGTTCCTTCTTCGAGGACGTATTCTCCTTGATGGAGATGGGAAGATGGTATGTCAATTCATCCTTCCTGGGATTCCTCCTCGAAACTCATCACCTAGTCCGGGTCTCCCTTATAAATTTAAGACGTTGTTCGTGAAAATATTCTTAGTGTCATATTTTCATGGACACCAGTTAATTACATTGCATCTATCTAGACATTCCAAGGGTTCATATTAAGGAACAAACCTTTGGTCAGAAGAGTAGTCATGATGGGCATTATTGTTGTGTCTAGACGCTGGGACACTGGCACATCTGGGTTTCTTCCCCTTATTACAGGGCTTCTCGAGGGTCTGGAAGCCTGAACCATCGAACATCGAATACATGGAATTATAGGCCTTATGCATGTTTCCAAGGATTTCCTCAGCTTCACGTGCTTAACACAATGTATGACACAAGTTTAATGTCTAGCGGAGATGGATCAGACTGATCAGAACACTGGTTATAGTGGATTAGATGGGTGAAACCCCTAGGGGTAATACAGTTGTTGGGGCCAATGTGTTGTTGAATTCCCAGTTGTTTTTGAGGGGAATGGAGAATGATATGGAATGATTTCACTGGGATGTGGTGGCTTGGATAAGAATCAAGATGAATGATGGAGAGGTTTAATTAAGTGGATAGTGAATGGGATGGAACTGTCATGGGGATTATGATGGGTTTGTGATTGAGATTTGAAAAGGATTCCTATGTATCCCCGTGGTAGGGAATCAAAGTCTACATAGTTCTTCTGAAAACAGTTTACCACCTATTAGGGTTTTGAATGTCTTACTGCTGGATGGGTTTGTAACAGCTTACCACATGATGGGGGACAGTTTAATGTCATGTGGGACAAAAAGGGGCATGCATTCCAATGTCATACAGGATGAGGGTGGACCGACGTGAACGGGGTGGATCCAATGGATGGTGGGCCTGAACCCTAGGGAGGCTTCCTACGTACATTCTCTTGGCAAGGATCAAAGTTCACCTAGTTCAAGGGGAGTGGGAACTGACGTGAAGAATGTTGAAACCAATGGATGACGGGCATGAACCTTAGAGAGGCTTTCTACTTACATTGCCATTGAAGGGATCATAGTCCATGAAGTTCAGGTGGTGTGGGTTTGGTGAACCAATTTGAATGGGTTCAGAATGACCGGTTGTTGGGATGGAACATTAGTGAGGCTTTTTACGTACCTCTCCTTGACAAGGATCAAATACTATGTAATATTGGTGGGATGGTGCAGGGCGTACACTCTCTCCTACCCGGGGTTTGGGTGAACAGAAATGAAGATGGTCAGGATGACTAGTGGATGGTGGGATTGATCCACAGGGAGGCTTTTTACGCACCATTCCTTGTCCAGGATCAAAGACCAAGTATTTCAAGGGTGTGGGAACTGACGTGAAGGCTGGTTGGGACTAATGTTTGTTGGGATTGAACCTCGTGGAGGCTTCCTATAATCCATTCATTGGCAAGGATCAAAGACCACATAGTTCAAAAGGGGCATAGGGCTTACACTCTAGGCTTCCCTGTGAGTTGGTGAACCGATGTAAATATGGCCAAATCGTCCAGGTGAATGGTGGGCTTGAACATCAAGGAGGCTTCCATACGTACCCTTCCTTGTCAAGGATCAATGACCACATAGTTCATGTGTGTGGAAACCAACGTGAAGATGGTCAGAACCAATCAATGGTGGGCGTGAGCCTTGTAAAGTCTTCCTAGGTACCTTGCCTTTGCATGGATCAAAGACCACATAGTTCATAAGGGGCGTGGGTCTTACCCTCTAGGATTCCTAGAGAGTATTTCATGGTTGTTTCTTTCTCTATGCCTATGTGAGTCATTCTCGGTGTGAGAAACAAGAGACATAAAAGACCAGACAATCATGTCGCAAAAGGTGCGTCTGTGGAAGTGTAATGGGGCTTATGCATATGAAGCATCTTGAAGAGGAAATAGGGGCTTACGTGTGGTTTGCAGCCTGAAGGGGTTGGGACTTACACAATGATGGTGGCCTAGTGGCGACAAAGACCAGCAGGAGAGGGACTAGGCATCAAATAAAGGAGGGTTAGAGATGCTTCTTCATGCAAGAAAATCTAGGGACTTACACTAGGGTGGATTCACTTTCCTCGCGTGCGAGGCACGAGGTGGGGTTATTGCTTAACGTCATTTGCTGAGGACGATGGAACGTGGTAGTTTAACATCATACAGCTCGAATGTTGTGGGTTCACTCTGCACCCCTAGGAATTACATAACAGGTACCTACACTCCCTCGTCAGAGGGAAGGCATCAGCAAGGCCATGGCTAGGGGGTGTCATGGAGTGAACCATTGTGGGGGAACGTCTGCTTGGATATGAACAGAATACATAACAGTTAGTGTGCATATGTGAATAATCATGACGTGAATCAATGAAATGGGCAATGTCATCTAAGGGGCATTGAAATTTCGTCATGAAAATCTGAATGGACACACGAGAACATGAGTTTCGAATCAATGAGGTTCATAGGTAAAATCCTTGGGAAGCTCTGGTGCCCCATTAAGTGGAGGGGATCCATGAAGGAATGTTCTTCACGATGTGCAGTCACCTAGGCTAGGGATGGGATGTAGGTGCACATAGGAGGAGCTTCACGAAGTTGATATGAATTCCCAAAGTAATGCCACATGAAGAAAATGTGCCTTCCAAAGCATAGTATTGGAAAACAATGTGCTTCGCGATGCACAATGATCCAGCATTGGCACTTGGGTTACATGCGCATGGGGGTGCTTTGCGAAGAGTAAGTGCTCCATGAAGACCAGAGTCCCCTTGGAGATCTCCTTACTCCACGATGGCCCGTGGGATTCGTGAAAGTCATCCCTCTTGGAAGAGGGTCTCAATTAATCCAAATTGGGAGGTATTTTGTGGAGAAAAAATGCCTTGAGGGGCTCATGGTTCGCAGAGCAGAAAAATGATTCGATGTTAGATAGCTAGGAAAAGGAAAGGTCAGAGTGTCTGTCTGTCGGGCTCTAGGCTAGCCTGGTATTTATAGGCCAGAGGTGGCACAAAGCAGGGTTTGCTTCTTTACGAAGACAAAATTTGCTTTACGGCGGGTTGCGAACATCAAATGGGCTTGCGAAGCAATCCCAAAGCATTTTTTTGCGGCTGTTCATGAATGTCAAAGGGCCTCAATGATCAATCCCGCCTTGTTGCTTCACAGCGGGTCACCAAAGTCCATGGGGCACGCAGAGCACTCCCACCTCGTAGCTTCGCGGTGGGTCGCAAAAGTCAAAGTGGATCATGGAGAAATTTCTTCTCCTTGTTTTGTGGCCAGTCACAAACGTCAATTGGGATTTCGGGGCAGTCTCGCCTCCTTGCTTTACAGTGGGTCATGAACATAAAATGGTATCATGGATCAATCCTATATCCTTGCTTCGTGGTGGGTTGTGAAGATCAAATGGGCTTGCAGAGCAGGCCCGCCTTCTAGCTTCACAGTGGGTCATGAAGGTGATCTTTTGTATTATCCACAGAGATCAAGGAACATTGCGATCTGGCTTCACGAGTCAGTCCCTAATTTTTGGATTTTCCTTTTGCCTCTAATTTTAGGGTCAAATCCCCCCAATACTAGAAGTCGAGGAGAAAATGAGAATCCATGTCTGAGGGTCCATCGCCTAAATTCCTTGGTTTCCTGCGAAGAGGCCTCGCAAAAGAAGCTCACGAAGCTGCCTCACAAAGGAGGCCCACAATGTGGGTAAATGATTCATGGTCTGCGCGTGTCATGAAGGCCGTTTTGGATGGACGTGCCGCAAATCATGTGAAGCCATTTCCTTTAAATAGGGGGGCTGACTTCTCTTTTTTCATTTTCCCTCCTCTGCGATTTCGCATCTCGGCACTCATGATTCACGAAGCTCTGGGTACTTGAGTATTTCTATCTGTAAATCATGACTTTTTCTTCGTAGTGCACAATGAATATTCAGCATTGCATTAGTGCGCTCCGTGACTTGAATCTGAGGTTCATCGCAAAGCTCCACGATTCCACTGTTTGGATCGAACTTTGCAAGCGGTCTCCGCGATCGATCTCTGCGATCAAGCTTCACAAACAATCTTCGTGATCCATCCTGAAAATTTCCTAAATTTTATGGATGGGATGGCTCACCAAGAGTTCATCAGGAGGGTCCTTGTGGACGCTACCTGAAGGGAAAAGATAGTGAATAGATTGGGTATGGGGGAGTTGGTACGGTGCTATTCCAAACATGATTCTCTGGTATAACTATTGTCGGAAATCCAAAGGGACCACCAATTATTCAAGATGCTTCCTTTGTACAATTTTGGATTGAGGGATGACGTCTGCATCTTAGAAGAAAGCAGGGACAAGCTAGCCTACTGTTTCAGGAGCATTTTGTGCTAGCGCCAGTGGTTTAGGGCGCCTAACAGCCACACATAGGAAAACATTATGTCTATTGATGCTTATTTTTTATACAATCATCTAAAATACATTGACGTGAAAGCATTGCATCTTGAGAAGTCCCCTCCTTTGTACCAAACATTTCTAAAGGCATCACTGAGAAACCCAAAAAATGGGTTTTCTGATGAGTAGGACCTACACCATAATGGCAACTTCACACACGACTAGGCTAGGGACTACTGGGTTAGAACCTCGTGTGAAGTGTTCGGGGCAGAGTTGAGGAGATTCGGTCTATATAAGGCGGCCTAGGCCTCAAAATTTCACATATAAAAGCTGAAGTAGCATATGTCAGAGCTATTGATCTGGTGGTCATCAAAGACCAATACCTTCCACCGATATCATGGGGAGTTTGGCATCAGCATATAGGACAAGCCTCAGATCTCAGGGACCCGATATTGGGAGAGATGTATGATGAATCCATCTCGGATATGGGTGCGTGGGATGATTCGGAGCAGATGTTGCCACTAGTGATGGTGTTGATGAGACTAGTGCGAGGAGTGGACAAAGAATCAGTGAGTGATGTTCTCTTTAGACGATGGTTCATACAATTTCTGAAATTCTCGGAAAACAGACGATTCCTAGTGAGGCCTAGGAAATTTCAAAATGGAGCTCAACGAGGCAAGGATCCCTCATTCTGGTGGCTTATCGAGTTTATCCAGTGGAAAACAAGAGGGGTAATCATCAGTATCGAGGAGCAGCCAATAGTCAGGCTGGAAGCATTCATCGCGACACTCATCTATGGCAGGATATTACTATTGAGGGACACAAATGTAGGTGTGTGACCCAGCACAATCTTCATGGCCTACATGCTAGTGACTGGAGGGTGGGTGAATCTTGGAATTCTAATGCTTTTAATGATGTACAAAATGATATGGCACCTTATCAAGGGAAAGAGGCCATGGAAGATATTTGGGTCGTTCCACCTTCTTTACGGGTGGATAGCGGCACACATTAGTGGGGTTTATGAATACTCGAACATTATTTCACCTCCGGGTTCTAACGTTCTCCCATCCATCCTAAACGTCGAGGGGTGCTTCCCGAAAAATATGACCATACCATCAATATTAAACTGATTCTGGATGGTAGAAGAGTCCAATTTCCACATGTTCTTGCTACTAATAGGGGCCTTCACAGATGATGGTCGAGGGGAAGAAGATAACCGGTCTTACCTCCTGGCCTTTCACGGTGGAGTCATGGTGGCGAGGGTTGATCATGAGTCTCTCTGCGATCTTTACACCCCACACCAATTTTCCTATCAATTTAGGGGCATGAAGTTACTAACCCCCCTCAGTTTACCTAGGGGAGTGCCGTGAAGACCATCCATGCGTGCTGAGGTAGATGTGGATTAGGTTCACTAGAGAAGATGGAATGATGAGGAATGAACTACCTCTGCCCACTACTTCATTCGGGGTGGTGAAGGAGTATGCTCAATGGTGGGAGGTTTCCGACCCGTGGGAAATGATAAAGTAGCCAACAGTTCAGGCTGGAGATGGTGGACCTTCCCAACCTCAAGACTGTGTTTGGAAGGTGGCAGGTACATCCCGCGGTAGAGGGGATACTGTGGAGACGAGGCCCACACTAGTTGGGGGTGAGGCAGCAGTAGTAGATGATGTAGTTGTGGAGAACCTGATGGTTTTAGAAAAACATTGTCATACAAAGGGGAGGTTGCCGAGAGGATTCCACAGGAGATCCACTAAAGCTCTGGGGAAGTGACTACATCACATTGTAATGTCGTAGGATGCATTCTTCCTGGAGGACTAGGACATCTGTGATGTCAACAGATAGTTCCTGAGCACTCTCGAGATGTGGAAACACCTTTATAGTCCTTGGATGGAATTTTCGGAGATAGGCCCTATCAGAGCTGGATTTCTGGTGTACCGGGTAGATGCGGATTAGTAAATGGAAGAGCTGGAGGACTTTGTGCATTCTCAGGGTGCTTTGCTTCCAATGACAGTCGAGTCAAGGTGATGCTGGATTGTATGGTCCCTCCACAATTATCAACCACTGAACTAAGAGAATGCATCCCTCTACTGGAGTAAGAGGACGAGTCCTCGTGGGGGGACAAGGCCGCTACAGGGAGCACATTGCAGGAGGGTGAAGTTGGCAATCAGGGATCGGACCTTGAACAATTCTCTGAGGCACTCGATGAAAAATATTGAATGCACTCTCCAAGATCAATTTATTGACAACTTTGATCCCTGCATTAATGTTTAAACTGTGCTGGAAAGCATAATTCACATAACCCATTCTCACACCTTAATAGATTCATATACGAGACCTCTAGGGTCCACCCTTGTGGATGAATCAATTACTACGTCTAGAAGGTCCAAGATGGCTGAGGTAAACCCTCCGATGATTTTAGATATTCAGGTAATATATGGGGGGCCACGCCTCGGGGTCCTAATGACATCAACCCAAGAACAAGACTAGGAATTAGATCTCTCTATGTCCTCTCTACCAAATTTATGATTTTCATCCCCTAGCTATGTTAACTAGCGTTCATGTCCCTTTTTTTAAGCACTGTTCTTCAAATGGAATAGGTCACCTTAGTGAAGTTTTTAGGGGCTTCTAGGGGAGTTTTACCCATCGGAAAGCTAGTGATCATGGAGGAGGATATCCAGACTGACCAAATCACACTGCTCTCGATCACTGGTGGGACCATCAGTGGGGCTATGCCTGAGATCATTGAGGTGGGATCTAATGATGAGGATCGATCAGATTGCCTAGGTCCCGTAGTGCCTGATCAAACAACATATTTGGACCACACTAAAGAGTTCTTGGTGGAATTCCCCATGTATGCGCTAGCCAACCATGCTAACTGGGACGAGAAAAAATCTGATGTGGAGGACATCATAATAGTCTATCGCCAATCATGGAACTGGATCAAGCGCGTCATTAATGACACACCCAAGCACTATGGCTACATGATATTGTCAAACTTCACTCGCAACTGAAAAAACTATGTGATGGGGCAATGGATTCCCAACATCCTCAGATGCTCATTCGATATCATATGGTAGAGATTCTTTAGAAGAAAGTATGTGGACTCGGTGTGGGTTGGTAGTAGAGGAATGCGGTGAAAATCAAGAGGCTCTAGGAGGCTCAATATGAGGTCCAACAGCTACATAGATGGGTGCACGAGCACTCGGCCTCCCTCAATGTGCAATCTAAGCTAATATTTATATTGAAGGCCCATCTAGAAGAGGCTGAAGTGGGCATGAAGCAAGCCTTCGACAAAATGATCATCATCCGGACCGACGTGGAGCGGGCCCAGATTGCGGCCAATGAATTTCACCCCATCTCTTCCATGGAGGAGTGGGAACTGAATAGGCCGCAACAAATCCTGGATGCCACCAGCCAGAGGGTGGCAGAGCTTCTTCACTCATTTGATGAGGATAACCTGTCCATAGGGTAAATCAACCTGCAGGTACTGTGATTATTACAAGCCCTCAAACGTACATTCATGGTTAAATTATTTGATTCATGTATCACACATGAGTTACGTTATTTGTATTCGTTTATTTCACACTTGTGATATTCATTGAGCATACATCGATCATTACCTATGCTCACATGGGTCGTGCCCGATGAATGAAATAAGGGATGACCACCTTATCACTCCAACCAAATTTAGGAGTGAGAACCAAGCTTCGGGCATCTGGAGGTTTGAACAACCAACCCGGATTCCTGAGAAGAGAAATGAGAGACATAAATGGATAATGAATCTCTTAGAACAACAAAATTACCATTTTCCGAGCGTGCTCTTGTGCACAAATGGGGTAACTCTTGGGGTGATAGAGTGAATAAAATAAGGGGAAAGGACAGTGTAAATTTCAATACCCGAGATTCGGAACACTACTATAATGGAATCAAAATTAAGAGTGATTGTAGACTCTGTTCAAAACATAGTATCCTTATTGTGTTAGCCTAAAATGTGGGTAAAAAATGAGGGCTGACAGCTGACCATGTTCGAAACATATTGCATGACTCAAAATGTCATCAATTAGTCTTCCGGAATGTTATCCCAGGAAAATAGGCGAGCCATAGGCCACACATATGTACTATTAGGGGGATCCTCTATAAATGATAGAGGGCGAGGATATGAATAATGGGAACACATAGAATAGTGAGTGGAATGATATGGGAAGCACATGGTGCGGCTATAGAAAAATATAATGTGAGAGAGAACCTAGGAGGTACTAACCACACCACATGTTCCCAAATAAGTTCAAACCAAGGTGCCTAAAACAAAATCGATAATATTTGTAAATTCCTGGGGTTGGACCCGAAGTCAAAAAATTCTCGGGCGTTCTTACATATCCCATGAGAATGGGATCAATCCAAACATAGTTCAATGGATGGCAAGGTAAGACACCGGTGCCAGAGATTAAAAAGTTGTGCGGGTCTGGCCCTTGCACCAAAAGAAGTGGTATTTGATATATCCTGTTCGTCCATTGGGATGAGTGGTTTTTTTTTGAAGTGATGGAACTAGGATGGAAGGTTCAGGTATCACCATAAGAATCGAGCCATATACAGGCATTGACAAATAGTATGGTGTGTAACCAATACAAAACATGATGTCCCCTTGGGTGAGGACATCAGAATGTAGTGTTGTTTTTTGTTATGGGGCCAGGACGATAATATCACAGTTTAGGGTCCTATGATGGGACAAATAAGACACTTTTTACATCATGCATGATTGATGCACCAATTTAATGTCATGTGGGACTATGCATTATATTTTAACATCATATGGATCAGACATATACCGAAGCGACGATATTACAAAGGTGATACACGCGGTGTGATAAAGCATTTTTGACGTGAATGAGGACAAGGTCCACATTGTACTATGAAAAATTTTGAGGAGAAAACCTTGGGACGAGGGGACAGGAATGATTAGTGGAAAAAGGGGGGCAGGAGAAACTATCTCCCAACTGAGCTGGACCTGAAAACAAGACATTCAGGGGTTACTACGTATCCCATGAGGACGGGAATGAAGCCTCACGTAGTTCTTAAAGGGATTTTAGTTTATGGTCTTAGAGCTCAGACCATAGAGGTCCAAAATCCTTCAATGTAAGCGCATACCTCAACCTGTTCCCTAAAACAACTAGAGTAGTGCTCGGTGCGGGAAACAAGGGAAGAAGAGTTTTATTTGCAATAACGGGAATGCATTCCAAAAGGAAATTGGTGCGGAGCCCCGAATGACTCCTTTTCCCTGACTGTTTCATCATAACGTGCCCATGTGCACTGGGGGATAGTGTTACGATTGTCAAAATTCCATTTGGACATGATGGGGTGTACATTGATGTGAATATTGTATCCAACATTCAAGGTTTCTAAGGTCTAGTGTGACGATGGAGGATGACTGTTGACTGTCTTCGAAACATAGTACCCATACCATGTTAGCTTGTAATGAGAACAAAAAATTATTGTTGACCTCTAACCATATTTGAAATGTGGAAGTAGTATCAATTTTTTTTGGAACCCTCGAGGACGTGGTTCCATCAAGGTACGAGGTCCCTCAGGCCTGGAATCCTTTCCATTAGGGGTCCCTATGGGTGTAGAAGATTGTGGAAGCCCAAATGAAGGGGAACACAAAGCCTAAAAAATTATCGAAAGAATGTCAACATAAATTCTGACACTCCCAACGTTGAACCAGAGTACTCCTAGATGCATTAGTGAATCACTGAAGAGGGTCGAGGAACGTGATCAATTTTAGAGTAACCAATTTGAAGAGATGAGTATATAATAAGGGGATAAAGAACTCTCTTGAGGGAGTGGAACATGTCGTATTTGTCACAAACCTAACATGAATGAGGACATAGTCTCATGCCACATCATATATTCCCCTCCCTAGTAAAGGGTTTGCCAAGGGGCCATGGTGGAAGGAATACTTCTAAGAGATGGGGCTGGACCCGAAGTCTAGACGTTCATGCGGTCTTATGTATCCCATGAGGATGAGAATCAAGTCACATGTAGTTCATGAAGGGAGTATTGTGCAGTTTACCGCTATTCAGTATGGACACAAATGGGTAGGATACCCCACATAAAGAAGGTGTATCACACGGCGAGTAACCCGAATTGAAAGGGGACATAATCCCATACCACACCGTACAACCCTAAGTGAGAACCTAGGCTGGGGCCCCAAAAGTCCAAGAAGTCCTAAGGCTTGGCATCGAACGTAAAGGCCCGTCCAGTTTGCTGTTTAACATCATGCAGTGAGGACAGATAAAGGGGTAAGATATCCCAATCAAGGGAGGTGTACGGCGTGGTGAGTAACCCGACTTGAATGAGGAAATAATCCCATACCTCACCGTATAATCCCATAAGAGTAAAAATTGGGCCGGGGGCCCGAGATTGGCCACGAGAAGCGCAGCAGGGCCTGTACTTGTGGTATGGATGATAAATGAAGGGAGGGATGTCTCAAGGGGATATGTTTGTCAAGGAAAAATATCCAGATGTGAATGATTACACAAGTCCACTCTACACCACACAACCCTAAATGAGAACTTGGGCCAGGGGCCGGAAAGGCCAAGGGGATGGAAAAGGACAAGGGGCCTGAGGTTGGGCGCCCCGGCCAATGGTAGCCATACGACCTCTTGTGCGGGTACCGCCTCATCACAGCTCCTAATCCCACATGAGCAGTGATCGGTGTGGGAAACAAGGAGCCGTACTCGGATATCCCTATCATATATTTTTCTAATAGCTAGCATCTTTCGAATGTAGTTTGTCACTTGGAGATACAACAGGGCAGAATCAACCACTACACTCAATGATTGGGACATCTTGTGGTGGCTCTAATGACAAAGGATAATTGTTGACCATGTTAAAAACACAACGTCTTTATAGTGACATGGACTGGGAACCACAAATGAGCATCGACCACTGACCATATTTGAAATACATGACTTGTATCAATTTGTTTATCAACATCCTTGAGGTCGTTGGGCCAAAGTTGTTGGAGAGCCCTTGGGCCTAGAATCCCTGTCATTCGGGGGACCTTCTGGATGTGAAAGATGATTGAGTCCCAATCAAAGGAGTTGTTGAATCATAGCTATAACCATATATGAATGAGGCTCACGCCTCCGGGGAGTGGGATGTATGGCGGTATCGAGATGAGCTTGATGAGAATTGGGGAAAATGTCAGTACCAAACAATATTTAATGACCTGAGAGATGATTATGGTGTTTGGGCTAGGCCAACAGATGAAATTTCCAAGCATTCCTATGTATCTCATGAGGATGCTAATGAAGCTGTATGTTGTAATTAATGGCCATGCAGTTTAGAATCATATGGTGGGGACGGGGGAGGATAGAATAATGAGGGGTGGTCACATGGTACGATCATCATAATCTTCACTTGAGTGGGGCTAAAGAAGCATATTCCATATCATGAAAGGACCCTCTGAGGGAACTGTACCCATGGGGAATAGTTAAAGAGACGAATTCTGGGCTAGGCTCGAGGCGAAATGATTGAGAGTTCCTATGTATCCTATGCAGATAAGAATCAATGAATAGGAAGTTCAAAAGGGCCATGTAGTTAAACATCGTGCGGTGAGGATTATGAATAGTTTAATGTGATGTGGGACAAAACAGTTTTGGGTTGTGTTGGACTTGGTAGTTTATGGTCATTCTGGACCAGATAGTTTAGGGTCATGTAGGACCGTATAAAGTTTAAGTTCATGTAGGACAAGACAGTGCAGGGTCATGCCAGACCCGGTAGTTTGGGGTCATGAAGGACTGTATACAGTTTTAAGGTTGTGTACAACCAGATAGTTTACGGTCATTCTGGACCTGTCTTTTTAGAGTCTTGTAGGACCATATACATTTTATGTTTGTGTTAGACCAGGCAGTTTAGGGTCTTGTCGGACCCGGTATTTTATGGTCATTAAAGACCAAACTAGATGAGGAAAAGTATTTCTTGAGAAACTTGGAATTGGTGGGAGGAGATATAAACTAACCATCTGTGGTCACCCGGGAGTATGTACCATTGGGTTATACCATAAGAATTATTTATGTTCCTTCCCATTTTAGCTTCAAATTGGGTTTTTTCCTTCCATGTATCATTGGTGTCTGAAGGGCTTATTCCAAGTAACCATGTAAGATGGAGCGGAGGTGAACCGTCTTGTTGAAAGCTCTGGCTATCTTGTTTTGATGATTTTCCAGATTGTGCAGGGCATGAAGCCTATTATCAACAAGTGCTTCCAATTTAGCCAGACGAATTTCAGTCAGCTCATCTGGTGCCTACTAGTCATAGACCATTGTGCATAATGAAGGCAACTGAATCTTGATGGATAGGAAAACCTTAGCTCCGTACACTAGGGAATATGGGGTCACATGGATGGAATTACAAGTCATCATCTAATAAGCCCATAGGGAATTGGGGAGCTTGTCTGACCAACTCTTCTTTTTCTGATAAACCATTTTACGCAAAACATTTGAGAGGGTTTTGTTGAACACCTCAATTATTCCATTCACCTGCGTGTGATAGCGAGAGGCATGTTTTTAACTAATGTTGAACTTGGTGTACATGTTTTTAAACTCATCTGCATAGAAGTTGGTGTCATTATCGATGAGGATGGTGTGAGGGACTCCAAATCAGTAGATGATATTGGTGCTCATGAAGTCAACAATAGAACGTGGCATGACCTCCTTGAGAAAAACTGCCTCTACCCACTTGGAAATGAAATCCGTTGCGGTTATGATGAATCTTCACTAGCGAGCAGTCATTGGTGGATAAAGTCCTATGATATCGAGTCCCCACACCACAAATGGCTAGGAGTACTTGGTGGAGTGGAGATGTTCTAGCTGCCACTGCATAAAAATAGCATGAATTTTCCACGTGTGACATTGTTTGGTGAACTCGATGCAATCATGGATCATTCTGGGCCAGAAGTACCCCAATCTCTGGATCTAATGAGATAGATTCATCCTAGTCCAGTGGGTGCTGTAGGAACCAGGATGAACCTCCTGCATGACCTGAAAAATATTGACTCCTTGGATGCAACGGAGGATAACACTATTAAACCCACACTTGTAGAGGATCTACTCAAGACCAGGACCACTCTGGAGTGTAAACTATGATGTATGGTGTCAGCTTCGCTCACACTCATCTTGATAACCCTGATGGTAACCATTTTGGAGATACTAGAGAAAGGGGGTTCTCTAGTTGGGAGTCACTTCAACCACTATGTCCTGGGGAGCTTGGGGTCCTGACGTGGAGGCTCCAGCAGTGAGATGTCTTACCTGTAGGTCTTCGTTGTCATCTAAGGTGATAGGAGCAATGAATCTATGATGTGCCACATGGTTTACCAGATCACCCTACTCAGGTTCTTCAAGTGAGGTAGCCAGGCCAGCCATGGAATCATCTCGACCATTCTGAGATTGAGGGATATGAGTAACTTCTGTCCGAGATGGAAGTTGGGCCATTAGTTGGAGGGTGTTCTCCAAAAATGGTACGAGTTCTAGCTTTCTAATCACATAGTCACCATTGATCTACTTGATGAATAGTTCATAATCCCCTTTCACTTGAAAATGGTCCTCATCGATCTCGATGACTAGTTCGAGGCCAGTGATAATAGCTTGATACTCTACCTCATTATTTGTGTATCCTTATGTCCACAAGAATGAGTACAAAAGAATGGCTAATTCCAGGGTGATAAAGACGATATCCAGTCTTACCCCTATTGATCCAAGGAACATGGAGCCTCTTGACGGTGGGGATTAGGGAAACACCATCGATGTTCATCTTCTTGCATGGCATGGCCAGGTCCACCGTGAGGATTGCCTCATCGGGGAAATCGAGATCCAAGGACTGTTCAGCAGGAGCTGGGAGGGTAGCAAGGAATTTTTCCAATTATTTAACTTTAATATCTTTTTTATGTAAAAATCTGATGTCAAACAGCTGAAGGATTACTGCCCACCATGCTAGGTGACCTGTCTGCATGGGGCGGTTTAGAATATATTTCAGCAGGTCTAACCAGACACCAACTATACCTTGTTGTACTGCAAGTCGTGTCGCAATTTTTGCAATGTCAAAACGAGTAAAAGGAAGCTCTTTTTTATGTGGGAGTATCTGGAATCCGTATTGAGGAGCATGAGACTGAGCTATTAAAGACTGTTCTTCGTCCCCTCATTATTCTTCTGGGCGAGAAGGGAGACGAGAGATCATTCTATGGAAGTCATATACAGGATCAACAATTTTCTGGTGATATGTGGCATCAAGACCAGAGGCTGGAGCATATATGTCTTGATTTATTCAAATGTGGTATGGCTCCCTTTTTCCCATTCGTAGTTGGTGCCTTTCTTCATGAGGTGGAAAAAGGGCCCACACTTATCATCCTGATTCACAATGAATCGGTGTATGTAGGCAATGTGGCCTTGGAAAACTTGAAGCTCTGAAATATTTCTTGAGGGAGGCATATGGTTGATGGCCTTAATCTTCTCTAGGTCAGTCTCGATGCCCTGCAATTTGATTAAAAATCCAAGGAAATTCCATGACATAACAATGAAGGAAAATTTTAATGGGTTCAACTTCATTTATTTTGAATGGAGGAAGCTGATAACTTTCTCAAATTCCTTGAGGTGATCCTAGAGTTGGAAATATTTGACCACCTGATAGTCCATATAAAATTCCAAATATGTCTTGAGGATTTTTTTGAATATACTATGCACGGACCATAGATAGGTGGAACCTGCATTCTTTATTATAAAGGGAATGACCTGGTAACAAGACTTACCTTATGGCACCCTGAAGGTTGTGGAATCCTCATCCTTGGGGTCCATTCAAATCATGTTTTACCCAGAGTACCCATCCCTAAAAAATAGGACTTGAAACCTAGCTATATCATCAATTACCAACTTTGTCACTGGTAGGGGAAAATCATCCTTCTGATAGTGATAGATGAGATCCAGGAAGTCGATGCAGACTTTGATCTACCCGTTCTTCTTCCTGACTAGCACTATATTGGCTAGCCACCAAGGGTAATGGACCCCCTTAATGAAATTGTCTCTCATGGGTTTATCAACATTTACCTCCACCATAGCCCCATGAAAAGGGTGCATCCTTCTGGATGGCTTCTTGAACCCGCGATGATTTGTAGGGAGACCAAGGCGGTGGATGGCTACCTGAGAATCTTGTCCTAAAATATCATCATATCTCCATGAAAATACAACACGATGATGCTTCAGGAAAACTATGTATCACATCAACTTCTTGAGGGACATGGCAGCACCGATCAATGTGGGTGTCGGGTTTACCTCACTACCAAGGTTCCCCTATACCACTTCATCGACCATGGCGGAGGCGCCTTCTTCAATGGAGGGTGGAGTGTCATATATTTCCTCTTCTCCCCTTGTAGAGGAGGGATCCCCAGTGCAAGTAGAATCTACTGGGTAGGTAGATTCTGATGGGAGACTTGTACTAGCCTGCATAGCGGTGGTCACTAAATCGGGAGATTCGGGTACTGCCGAATCTTTAGCAATGAAGGCTTTTTACCTACTCTCATCTAGACTTCAACCTGTGGGACCATGCATGATGATATAAAAGAAGTAGTGGCACATATTCTTGGGCCATTTAATTCTTTCCTGGTGAAGCTGACACATATGACGCACTATTTTTTCCATGGGGAGGACATCAAGATACCTTACGGGGGTCGAATGCTCCAGGATCACTTGAGCCTGATTTGTATATGAGTACGAGGTGGTTTTTCGCCAATGCATTTACATTGGTATATGTTTCCACCTTGTACTAGAGACAACAAAAAATTGAACCATGTTAGGGGTTGTGGCCTACAAAAGATGGATCGGAAAGACATAGGTGTCATCCAGACCTATCCAGGGGTCAATTGCAACCGCAACGGGTTCATCCTCACTGGCCAGAATCATCTTTTACTTTCTCTTGTAATAGTCGACATCCTGGTATAGGGATACACAATAGGAAAAAGGAGATTCATTCCCATTGGATTATACCCACTCGACCATTGAATGATTACTTGATGGACATGAGATATGATGAGGTAACCACTGCATCCAGGTGGAGCTATAGTCTTCCCATCAATGTATTGTACACAATGTCTTGGGAGACAACCATAATCTCGGTACAAGAAACTAGGCTACCAAAAATAGTCATCAAATAGATCTTGTCGACTGAGGCCTTCTGGATCCGGTCATGTCCCTGAATCCTCATGTCGGACGGGATCATGTCATCTTTGGATAACACCATCTTCCACCGCATCCATGCCGGGATAAGGTCGATCTCATATCTAGTGTCAACAGGCCTGTTGCGTAACTCCATTCCATTAAATTGGATGGTGATTAACAGTGGTTTAATGATCCCATGTATGTTAAAACCATTTATATCCCCAGAGAATAAAATGATGTCCTGACATTCACCATTCTCGACCGCTTCATCATGAAATGCTTCTGTAGCTGCTATCTCTGTCTCAAACTGGAGGGGGATTCATAAAGCCTTAGTGAGAATCGTGTACATATTTTATGATAGGAAAAGGGATTCGAGGATTTAAATCCTCTCTAGGATTCTGGTAAGGTTCCTAAGAAAATTATACTTCCACTCCAGTTGTGAAATTTTACTTGCAGGAGTTCATTCTGTGACAGGAGGCATGGCGGGCCCTGCTGGATGGACTGGCAGCTAACTAGTGATGGGCATATCCCACTGCTCACATGTAAAATCCCACAGTGTAGTTTCCAGATGAGGGACGGACAACTGATATCGGCATGTGGCATGGTGAGGTTGGTTGAGACTTGGTTGAGGTGGTTCTGCCTGATCCAGTAGCACAGACGGAGGAGGAGGCGGGCCTAACGACACCATATGAAGATGATTTGAATGCTGATTTCTACGATGGTCATGTTGTCTTGTCTCAGTGGCATGCATGGCCTGGCTGGAAGTGCCAAATGATGTGCCTAGATGATCAATATTGTCATGGATCTAGTGATTTTGGCATCGGATGGGGACGTTGGCGAGGTTTTCTAGGCGCTTCCCATCGTCGGGAGTCATGTAGGTCTTTACTAACTCCACGGTGTTAACCGTAGCATAGCCTTGACTATCAGTTAAATAGTAGTCCACTTCTGGGTAGATTTTGGGATGAATCACCATCTTATGGGGGATTAAGTCACTGAGAGTGCGGGGCAACGAAGGCATTAGCAGGTTACCTTGCATTCCCTTGCGCCACCGATGCTTGCTCTTCTGGGAAGGTGTCGGCTGAGATGATGATGCAAAATCGGTGGCTCTGGATTCTAAAGGCTTTGGCTGATTTAGTCATGCACAAATGATACCATGGGCATGGGATAATGTTTTATGATCCATCTAGTCATCAAACTCTTGAGACCCATGGTTATAAACCTACCGCCACTCGCCATCACCAGCGCTGTCACTATTTGGACTTAAAAAGACACCTACCACTTGTGTCAAGCCTTGGCCCAGCCTGACTATGTTGTTTTTAACCTGGTCTTGAAACCAGTTTTTGAACAAATATCACTGCTTGTGGGTGTTCCCTAGGATCTGATTATAGGGGCAGTAGTTGGGGTGATCAGTGAGGATCTCCTCTTCTAGCATTCTTCACTAAGGAAAATGCATGATCACTTTTTCCAAGGATGTTATGAATTAGTCAGGGACCTGATTCTCATTGAACAATTAGGTATGGATTCTTCAGTCCAAAAATGGTGTCTATGGAGAATGGCCCAAACAAGGAGTTGGAGGAGCTTGTTGAGGATGGAGAGTCTGATTGTCCCGCCTTGGTTGTGGAAGCGCATTTTGCGGGGGCACCTGCGATTCTAATGAAACCGATGCTGGGCTAGAAGTTGTTCATGTGGTAGAAGGACTTTGCGAGGTTGCAGAGGTTGCTCCACTAGTAATAATTCCATCTATCTGGGGACCTATATTTGGGCCACTGAAATGGTCTCAGCTCTGACAGCTCTTCTCATGATAATCGGAGGAGGCAAGATACTTTCCTGGCTGGCCTATCACAGGGATTTTTCTAGGTGCTGGGCCTTTTCAGAAAATTCTCGAAATCCTTTGGTGTAGTTCTGGGTTATCAGAGTGTGAACCAAATCCATCATGACATTTCTTACACACATCATTTGTAATTTCTCATGAGTTAATGGCATGTCAAGGGAATTTGTAAGCCCGTTCCACCAGGCGATAAAGTCCATGACACACTAATCGTGCCATTGTTTGCACTTGAAGCGGTTTTTGATGTTTTTTTCCACATGATGAACCTGAAATGGTAGAGGAATTGCCTAAGAAGTTCCTCCCATCTAGTTACAGATCTGATGGGAAGTTGGTTGTACCAGATGAATGTAGGCCCCTCCAATGTCTGAACAAAAAAATAGAGATTGGCAGCCTCCTACTGCGCGGGAGTCCCTAACCTGGGACCACACCTATAGTTTATGTGGGAGAGGTGCTGTGACGGGTCCCCCATATCATTAAAGGGCGAGAAGGTGGGATTACCAAAACCGTGTGGTGTCGGTATATCATCCACCCATGTTGGATATGGCTTTCCATCAGGTGGTATTTCAGTATGTCGCGTCTCCAACACCTCTAGTCAGGCAACCAGTGCCGCCATGGGATCATCTAGATGGGGGTCCCTGTAATGACAGGGATCCCAAACCATGAGTGTGTTGGTGGGTACTTTAACAATGTAATCAGGCCCAGTGGCTCGTGGAGCGACTGGCGGCATGACCCTCGGGCGACTAGGAGAGACTGAGCTAGGTCCCATGGATTGTCGCACCATTTAGGAGGGTTTGGAGAGATGTATTTCACCCTCTTACTGTATGTTATGTCTTCAACCATGTCTTTGGGAGTAGTATGGTCTGTATTTCCTAGAGGTAGCTCACCGAGGGGAAGTTGTTCCTGCCCCTACTGTGCTGGTCTAGGATTATCACAATCAGGTCTTCACTCTACAGTCCATTCATCAAGGAGGTTGTCGACCAACTTCTTCTACTCTTCAAGTGGTGGGCACAATGTGGCCTTCTCAGGGTTCTCCTCCATCTTATACACTAAGGAGAATTGGTGAGAGTGTTTGGAAGATCCAACATGCTCTTTTCCTTTACCGGAATTCTGACTGAGTACCAATGCCTTAGTGGGCATAGGGAGACCTAGTAGGTTCCTCTGCTGGTGAGTAACCCTCCCAAATTGGTCCAGTAGTGGTGCCACGCCCTTGAGGGGTAAGTCCCCACCTAGAAGCTCCAACTCTTCATCCACATCCACTATGTCAGCTAGGTTGACTATGACCCTTCCTAGGGGAATATCCTTGATATCACCTAGTGAGTCGGGCTACCGTCATATTGGACTGAAGTGGAGGACATCATACTGCCCTGGCCATTAATTTTCACATGTTGGGGGGGGGGTGGGTATTCCTCCTTGATAATATTTCATAGTACATTGATACTTTTAACACGTTGTTGTTGGAGGGCCTTATGGCGGCCTGGTGATTCAGGGCACTAGGATACCGGATGTGCGGCCAAATCGACTAGATGACATTGCTCACCAATGTCTTCAAAATGCGATTGGCTCTTAGGATAAACTAGTTTCTTATGACGATGGAAAATGTTCGTCTCCCAGAGGGTGTGGAAGAAACATTCTACTTCCTATGGGGTGAAGGATTCTAGTACATATAAATTCGGCACTTTTACGGGCCAGAACATCTTGGGGAAGTGGTTCACTGTGATGATATTCCATAAACTCCTAGTCCCGGATTTCGGGTCTGGACCTTCATTACACCACACATAATCTAGGGGTAGTTGAGGAACTAGTTGCGATACTGAGGCAGACCACTTGAACGACAGGTTGACCGGTGTAGATTATGGCGAGGGGGTTGATGGGCTTCCGAATCTCAGGATATTTTCCGAAAACTGTAGCGACCTGGCCGCTACGTCGCAATAAGATGGACTAATGACTATAGTTTTTGGCCAGGGGCTAGTAATACTGGCGATAGGTCATGCTTCTTCTCACCCGCCATCGGTCTCCAAAATAGATCTACACGATCTCTTTTTGATGTAGATAGCGCTCATAGTGTTGACTGTGTTGACTACATGACTGTAAACTATAGGGTTTCTAGGTTTTCATCCTCTTAGATATACCAGCGGGGGGAGGCGGGAATCCTGTGGACCTCGCATTCGGGCAGTACTAGGCTGATGCGCCTTTCTCTTGTTCCATACCATGAATCGGATGAGCGAAAGGAGGGTTCCTTCAGTGAGTCATAGGACTCTTGGGGGCATGAGAATAGAACTTCTTTGATCTCTGTCAGATTCTTCCTAGAATTATTCATATAGTGGCGATGACACGCCGTCCTGCCCCGGGGTGGCTCTTTGGGACGTGGATGATTTCTAACACGAGTTCGTTCGACCGAATTGGTGCTGGGGAAGAGAGGGTCTCTGCATAAGTAAGATGGGGTGCGAGGAGCACTAGGATAGATTTCAATGGGGAAATTGGGAGGATCTCCATGGGTAGTGTTGTAGTGGTTTAGACCTCTGCTGGAAAAAGAAGAAGCATGGGGAGGACCTCTGTGTTTGTTTCCCCTGGTAACCATAGTACGAGGAGGGTCTTTGAACCTGTCTAGTTGAACAAGGGTTGGACCTCCATGTTGGGTGCTAGTAGGGAATGGATAGCCTTCACCCCTGGTTGCTGAGGTGGGGAGGACCTTCGCCATATGTTGAGAGGACATGGGGAGGGTACCCACGTTGAAGGGAGACCGGAGGTGAAATGTTCCCACACAAGTGGTTGGGGGTGTGAGGGATGAATTCTTACCCAATGTAGTGGGAATGGGAGAAGATTCCATATTGAATTTAACTTCCATGGGGAAGACCTTCATTTGTATTAATGGTGGCGCAGGGTGGACGTCCACGCATAGCCTCATATTAATGAATGAAAGAATTCTATGTGGTAATGGTACATGGAGGACTTTTATACTGGGTGTCATCGTTGTGGGTTGGTCCGCAGCAGCCACTACTTGTGCCGATGACAAAAAGAGACAACCCAACCTACCCATAGGGTAGCTAGGGCCTCGATCTAGGTCAAGGGTATAAGTTACCTGGCACAACGTATACAAGGAACTGGCGATATGTGTCGGCGGTGGCCCAAACCACAATAGTTGTTGAAATTGATGTCCCTTGGAGGGCATCTGCTTCAGATTATGCCCGAAGTGGGCACCAGGTCAGGCGGGCCGGTGCTGGTGGCATAGGCTTGTGGCTGACTTGTTCCTCATCCAGTAAGACCGGGCGGTGGTGGTGACACGGCTGGGTGGGAGCCCTCACTTGGAGCCCCTACAATGTGACTTTGGCTGGGATGGCCTGGACATCACATACCTCATCGGTATAGGTTAGGGTGTCGTCGAATCATTTCAGGGTCAAGCTCCTGAAACAGTTGTAAGTTGGTGTTGGAATAAAAGGTTCCCAATGCGGCCCTCGGGGGTGGAATTGGTGATGAGGCAGAAATCCCTCTATATCTTGGGGGCCACATCCTGATTGGGGATAATACCTTGCTCCTCGTAGCATCGCACACGATAGATGATCACCCTTCATTGCATGACCTCGGATGGGAGAGGGGGTGTGGGTGCCTTGTTATCATGGGCGTAGAGTCCATTAAAGAAGAGGTGGAGCCACATGGGACTTCCGCGTTGGCACTTCCCTTTCCCCTGCATTGGAGGGCAGGCAATGTTTGCGTCCCCGATGTAGCAACATGATTCTTGAAGAAAAAGGAGTTTAAATTATCAGTGCTGAAAAAAAGGAATCAATGAACAGTGCCCCACCGCCATTCCGTCTTCCATGACTAGTATAAGAGATCCATGCTGGCAACATCTTAGAATGCGATTTTCAACTTTCTACTACCCCAACTTCTGGTGAGTTTCACACTAGGCCTGCTATTTTCATGGCGGGACCTCGTGCTAGATAACTGGATCTAGTGACATGCTAATCCATTGATGCTTTGAATGCTAATAATCTAAATATTTAAGAGAATATATTCATGTCAGGTTCACCATATCTATTTCTATCACTTTCACTGGGGGCGCACGTCCATCCATGGATGGTGCGTAGTTGTTTCCCCACTTTCCCACTTTCCAAAGGCGGGAAACATCCATTCATTATTTGGGAACATTTTCTCATTGATTGAAATGGGATAATGGTAGGTCAGTTCTTCCTTCCATGGATAAATCATCCAAACAAGTCACCTAGTCTGGGTCTCCCTTATAGATTTAGGACGTTGTTCGTGAAACTATTCTAATGCCATATTTTCATGGACACTAGTTAATTACACTACTTCTTTCAGGACATTCCAAGGGGTATGGCTATGGAAGATACTTATTTCCAAGGGATTAGTCAATTTGGACATCACCTCCATGTCTAGATGTTGGGACACTAGTATGTTTGGGTTTCTTACACTTATTATAGGGCTTCTCGAGGGATCGGAAGACCGAGGAATCCGATGGCGAATACGAGTAATTATATTCAATAGGCATGTGTTTGATGTTTTCATTAGCTTCCCATGTTTAATACAGGAGTATTCCGCATGTTTATCATCCAATGGAGACTGATCAGACTGATCAGAACACTGATTAGAGTGGATCAGATGGGCTCCACCCCTTGAAGGAACACTGATGTTGGGGCCAATGTGTGGTTGACTTCCCAGTTACTGTTTAGGAGAATGGGGAATGAGATGGAATGATTTCACCGGGATGTGGCAGCCTGGACAAGAATCAGAATGGATGATGGAGCAGTTGAATGATGTTGATGGTTAATGGGATGGTACCGTCATGAAGATAATGATGGTATTGGGCTTGAGCCTTGAAGAGGCCTCCTTCGTATTCTCGTGGAAGGGAATCAAAGTCCATGTAGTTCATCTGTCGATGTCTTATCCTTCATCGGGGTTTTCAATGGATTACCGCTGGATGGGGTCACAATGGATTACCGATGGATGGGGGATCGTTCAGTGTCGTGTGCAACAAAAAGGGGCGTGCATTTTAACATCATGTATTACCGCGGTGGGCCGAAATAAAGGGGGTCAGAACCATTGGATGATGGGATTGAACCTCCGGAAGGATTCCTACGTACCTTACCATGGCATAAAACAACATTCACGTAGTTTAAGAGGAGTGTTAACTGATGTGAAGATGGTCAGAACTAATGGATGTTAGGAATGAACCTTAGGGAGGCTTCCTACTTACCTTTCCTTGGTAGTTATCAAAGTCCACATAGTTTAGGTGGTGTGGGGTTTGTTAACCGACATGAATGGGGTCAGAATGACTGGTTGTTAGGCTAGAACCTCAGGAGGCTTCCTACGTACCTCACCTTGACAAGGATCAATGACCACATAGTTCTAGTGGGATGGTGTGGGGCTTACACTCTAGGCTTCTCGTGTTGTTGGTAAACCAACATGTAGATGGTCGGGATGACCGGTGGATGGTGGGATTTAACCTCAGGGAGGCTTCCTATGTACCATTCCTTGGGAAGGATCAAAGACCATATAGTTCATGGGTGTGGGAACCAATTTGTAAGATGGTCTGGACCAATGGTTGTTGGGCTTGAACCTTATGGATGCTTCCTATGTACATTTCCTTGGAAAAGATCAATGAACACAATGTTCAGAAGGGGCATGGGGCTTACACTCTAGTCTGCCCCCACAGTTTTGGTGAACCACTATGAATGGGTCAAATTGACCGGGTGAATGGTGGGTTTGATAATCAAGGAGGCTTCCTACGAACCCTTCCTCGGCAAGGATAAATTTCCACGTAGTTCATGGGTGTGGGAACTGACACGAATATGGACGGAAGCAATGGATGGTAGGCTTCAACCTCGTGGAGGATTCCTACGTACCTTTCATGGAAAGGATCAAAGATCATGTGGTTCTGAAGGGTATGGGGCTTACACTCTAGGCTTCCCAGAGTGGATATCATGGTTGGTTCTAGCTCTAAGCCCGCATGAGTCTTACTTGGTGTGAGAAAAAAGTGACAAAAAATAACTGACGATCACATCTCAAAAGTTGCATCCATGGAATTTTAATGGGGCTTACACATGTTTAGAGGCATGAAGAGGAAACAGGTGCTTACGTGTGGTTAGAAGCCTAAAGGGGTTGGGACATACTCAATGATGGAGGCCTAGTGGTGACCAAGCCCAGTGGGAGAGGTATTTGGCACCAAAAAGGAGGGGCATGGATGTTTCCTCCGAAATGAAATGCTAGGGACTTACACCGGGGTGGTATCCGTTTCCATGTGTGTGATTCATGAGGTGAGGTCACAGTTTAACTTCATGTGATGAGGATGATGGTGCCTAACAGTTTAATGTCATTCATCTCAGAAGAGGTGGGTTCACTCCAAACCTCTAGGACATACTTAACTGGTACTCGCCCTTGTGGGAGGGAAGGAATTAGCAAGGCTGTGGTTAGGTTTGTCATGGAGAAAACCATTGGGGGGTCCATGTTAGCCTGGCTATGTAAAAAAGATATATCCATTAGTATTCCTATGGGAAGAATCATGAGGCAAAGCAATGCAACATGCAATGTCGTCCAAGGTACAATGAAATTGTTGCGTGACAACCTAAAGCCAGCACAAGAAAAAGAGTTGTAGAGGAAATGGCTTCACATGTAGAAGCCTTGTGAAGCTCTAGTGCCCCATGAAGTGGAGGGACTCCATGAAGGGATGTGCTTCGCAATGTACAGTCACCTAGGCTAGGGATGTGGTGTAGGTGCAATGGGAGGAGCTCCAACAAGTGGAAAGTCATTTGCGGATCAATGCCTTGTGAAGCAATGGTTAGATGCACAACATCGCCTTGGTAAGAAAAGTTCTTCATGATGCACAATGACCATGCCTTGGAATATGGGTTACATGTGCATGGGGGTGCTTCGTGAGGTGTAAGTTCACCGTGATGACCCAAGTTCCCTGGGGTATCTCCTTCCTCCACGAAGGCCCGGGACCTTCACGAAAGGCATTCCTCTTAGAATAGGGGCTCAATTAAGGACATGGGGTGGTATTTTAAGAACCAAAAATACCTGGGGGGCCTCATGGTTCACATAGTAGAAAAATGCTTCGCGATTCGGGAGATAGGAAGAGTATAGGTCATAGGGTCTGTTCATCAGGATCAAGGGGTGCCTAGTATTTATAAGCAAGAGGATCCCTGATGAAGGGTTCTCTTTGGTGCAAAGAAAAAACTTGCTTCGTGGTGGGTCACGAATGTCAAATGGGCTTGCGGAGCAATCCCTCGTCGTTGCTTCGTGGCAGGTTGCGAACATCAAAGGGGCTCGTGGAGTAATAATGCCTTATTGATTCACAGAAGGTCACGAACATCAAAGGGGATCGCGGAGCACTACTATATTGTTGCTTCACAGCCATTCACGAATTTCAAAGGGGCTCACTGAGCAGTCACACCTCCTTGCTTCGTGGCAGGTCACGATCTTCAAATGGGCTCACGGAGTAGTCCCACCTCAATGCTAACTGTCATGTCACAAATTTCAAATGGGATCACGGAGAAGTCCCAACTCTTTTCTTTGTGGCGGGTCACGAACGTCAAATGGGCTCGCAGAGCAGTCTTGCCTCCTTGCTTCATTTCAGGTTGTGAAGGAGATCATTTTCACCGACTACAAAACTCTCGAAGCATCGCGATCCTGCATCGTGAGTCAGTCCCAAATTTCAGGATGTACCATTTGCCACCAATTTTGGCATCAACAATACAATATTAATTTCAATTTTATAGAGCATGTGATATTGTCTCATGTGGGTATGGATAGCTGCCACCTAATGATTTTATGTAACTCATTTGTCACAAAAAAATTACATGGTTGGTATAAAGGTTAAATTTAATGAATATTTGTGATATAAATGGAATGATATGTATTTTTTAGAATTACTACACAATTTAATTCCTTACCCTTTAAACCATTAAGGAAATTATAAGGTCACTCCTGCATATGTACGACAAACTATACCTATGAAGTATTGTGAATCATTCTTCATGTTCAAAATAAAATAATGATTCTATATATGTACCCAATAAAAATTATATTTAATAAATTATTATTATTTTTTATATTATGGAACGATAGATTATTTTTTGATTTAAAAAATTCATGATAAAACACTCAAAATATAATAATACAATTCACACTGAAAAAATAGTGATAAACGAATATTATTAATGAATATGAAATAAGATTTTAGGAAAGGATCTTATATGATATTATAAAATATAATATGATTCATGTATAATTTATATATATTTTTAAAAAAACTATAACATATGTTTATGACCACTTTACTAACATGAAATGTTTTGTATGGTGTTTTATAATGCTATTTTCATTAATTGTGTTATAGGAAAACATTAAAATTATGTGAGAATGATTTTTTGATTAAATTATATTGTACTAAAATATTAATATTTTTTGGATCTAAATTTGTATCACATTATCAAATCCTTGATTATCACTCACTTGAATGATAAAAATATTGAATGGAATCTTTCTAACCATGCCTTTTCACCCGATTATGAACGTTCTCTCCCAAAATCGCATTTTATCTCATTATGTTATATAATATCACTAAATTATGTATATATGTATATCACAAGTATACTATGATTTTTATAACTTCTTTTTAAATTATAATACATTTATTATGAATATTTCTTAAATTACTTATTTATTAAATGTCATTTGATAATTTTATCTGAAAATATTTTGAAAATAATTTATTTCCATGGGTAATAATTTGGATAATTATTTATGATTGATTTCCTAATAAGGAAGGAATATTCATGTACCAGAAATGAATTTGATGGGTGGGTTCAGAATTATATATCCCTGTAATGCATTATTTAATTTATTACTCCTATAATATGTAATGTATGGGATTTGGGAATGAAAATAATACATTATAGGAATTTTTAAGCCACATAGTGTTCTTTTTGTTGTTAGACTTTAATTATGATTATTTAAAATTTTATTTCATTTTCAAATTCAAATTTTATATGACATTATGATACCACACACCTTTGGTTATGATTATAAATGATTATTGATGGTCCTTTTCTTTTATGATATAATGTAATCCCTTTATGTCACTTTTTATGTTTCCTTAAAATTATTTTCCCCTTACTAGTATTTTAATATCTTCCAATATATTATATATTACCAAGTTTTTTCCACGATATTTAAGGAGAAGAAATAGTTTTTTGGAGATCACTATTGATAATAAAATAAGGATTTCATGTTTTAGTTTCCTTTTATATATTATGAACCTAGTATTCCTATGGAAATGGGCATTTATGTTATAGATATTGAATTAATATATATTTACAGTTTTATTTTTCACCATTGAAACATATTTATTTTACCATTGTGTAAAATAATCAAATTTATTATTGATAATATTGTATCCTAAAATTATCCATGATAAACATATACATTTTTGGATAACAGATTTCATATCTGGAAAAGCTACCAACACCATTAATACATCGTTTCAACTAATTCATATTTTCAAAAAATTGTGCTATTCAAATTCCATGAAACATGGGATGATGATTTGGAAGGCTATTTTTCACTTGTATTCTTCCCACTATTGATTCAGTAATTCATCAATGGAAAACCATTATGAACCAAAATAGATAATAATATGAAAAACGATAATCATTAAATTCAATATCTTTTCAACATAAAAATAAATTAAAACATTTCTTTGGTATTCTATTATCAATATACAAAATTATAAATTTATCTATACTGATCTACAATACCAACAATATAGAACCAACATTAAAAGTAACATAATTTTATGTTTCATGTCAATAATCCATTCTCTTACATTTTTTATTATTTTCATGTTTATATTTTCATATAATTATTTTATAAAAAGTACTTAAAAACCATAAATTAAAAACAGAAATTTAAAATTAATAAAAAAAGTCCTATAGGATAAATAATTTAATATAATGAATGATTTATTTTCATAGAAAATCATCAAAGTCTTCAACTGTAATACAAACATTACCTCACCCGTAATAAAACCCTAGGATTTCTTTAAATGTGGCATGGGAGGAAAATTTTATCAAGGGACATAAAAGAAGGAAAAAATGTTTCCCCAATTAAAAACATGAGAACCCGTGAAATATTTTAGTATTATGTAAATTTTCATTGAGTGAATTATATAAATACTTTTCTTATGAATCATGCACAATATCCTCTCGAGAGAAATCAATAAAACCAATTAAAAATCAAAACTCTATAGAGAAATACTTGGCATAAAATTCATAACCCATTGTAAACCCATGTAAGAAGTAACCAGAGCCTAGTTAAATCCATAATAGAAATAGATTTGTAGCACCCTAATTATATCCTATTAATATATGCATCATTAATGTCACAACCTCCTCCCCACAAAGTGTACCCCTCCTAGGCCGGCAATGTGAGAAGAGAGATAATGACCCCCCGAGTCCCGCCTCTAGTAGGCCCCGGGTTGGCGACTAGCACCGAGGGTATAATAAGCACACAAATGGGAGGCATTACCCTCTAAGAGAACACATGAAGAAGAGAGAGATAAGATAGGCGCCAATAAACTCCAACTCAGAGCCGAAATATAAAACAAACCCAAGTAAATATATGAAATGTCATGTAAAAGTACTACAACTTAAAGGGGAAACTAAAAGTATCCAAAAGAAAGTAAAACGACAGCGACCACAAGCCCAAACAGCTCCTCCTCCAACCACAAGCTAGTAGTAAACAGCTTGATCTCCAACCCACTCCAAGTGACCTGAAAAACATTTTATATATACATAGGGTCAGTATAAAAGTATACGCAGTAGGATCCTCATCCAGCCTCTCGTTCAAAAGTAAAGAAAGCATGCTAAAGCCCAGTGAACACCAAGTGAAACTAACTCGTCATCTAAACAAGTATACTATGTTCCCAACCTCACCATGGATACTCTCAACAAGTAATGCATACAAGAATATATAATATAATGAAAAATATCAAAGGTACCCACTACTACTTCCCCACTGGTTTTCCACTTTTCCCCAATGACATACATCCTGTGAATCTCTCTCCAAAGGCTTGCCCGCAGACACCTAGGCTAAGCTCCACAATCTGCACCTCGTGCACCATAAAGGCTAGACCGTAGACACCTGGGAGAAGCACCACACCATCCTCATAACCAAAAGAAACCGGGTATGTTCTAGGAGGCACCACAACCCTCATAACGTGTATCATACATCAGGTATTATACCTCAAGCCATTATAGCCCATACATTGTGTAGGGATCTTCAGGCCATCACAGCCTATACACGTTACACCTATAGTAGTCCATAGGATACTATATCCAGAATATATATGTGTGTGAAATAACCACAAGCCATTACAGCCCTCTACACACATATATGGGTAATACGAACCACTGTTCCTACCAGCACAAAGATCTACCAAGAGAAGAGAGCAGGGTCAAAGGGGGTAGTCAGCCAGTCAACCTCCCATCCAAATGTTGGGGAGAACACCCCCCTAGGGCTCAGAATCCTCGGGATGTCAGTTTCCCTTACCGACATGGTGGAGTAGCGTATAAAAACACAAAAAGTACAGAATATATATATAACTCACATCCACACTATGGGCATTACCTAGTATTAGATATAACTGTAGCTAACATCTCTCAGACTCCAGAATGCTACTTCTAAGACTAGGTATCCTATAAGCACACAAACATTTGAATAGATTTATTAGATTACTCCATTCTCATTTTATCAGTCCCACTATACATTAATTAATTATTTAAACATTAATTAACCATGAACAATTCCACATTAAACTGAATTGGAATCACATTCAAAATCAAGTGCTCATTTTAAGATTCACAACACAATTAAATTCTAGTATCTCAATCCCCGTGGAATATCACCATTTAATCAAACATTAATTACAAAATTACTTTCCCATATTCCCAGGAATTTTATAAAAGAATCATATGCTACTAAACACAAAGGAGGCTCAACACAGTGAGTAGATATATTACCCGTCAAGTCTTTGACACCTATAGAAAGAGCATAGACCCATTCTCCCTCGAGAGGCTAAACACGGAAAGCACGTGGCATACCCCGCACATCTTCTCCTACTTCGGAAGAAGGGTAAGCAAGAACAGATTCCCTTTGTAGTAGGGAAAAAAAAATCAGTTAATCATTTAAAGAATCCACAAGCATCCAACAACCACATCCATCCCATTCCATCACCCCTGGTGTCCACCCCGACACCCACATGGATAAGCTGATGCATCTCACCACCCTAGGCGTCATCCACTGCCACAACCACAAGTCCACATGCCTCCACATATCACAACAGCCATCCAGTCTCACATTATATCACAAGCATTAGGAAAACAAACATCACATCAATGGGATCTTGGCCCTTTAACAATCAAGAGGGTAACTCAGAACCCCCTTTAAGAAATTCTCACACAATCTGTTCTTTAATCCATATTGAATTAAGAAGATTTGATATTCATAGGTTTTAATTTCGGGAAACCTAATCAGTAATCTATCACAATTAAATAACCATTCTTACTTCCCTAATTTGGATAACCTCATATTAGAACAACTAAAACAATGGCAACAACCAGATTCATTTACATGCCTCTTTATCTTTATCCAATTAATTAACAATTAATTTTGGCTTTATTTTCATTATCAATTTCCATTAAGAACGAACAACTAATCAATGAAAAAATAGATATCACTCTATCTAGAAAAAAATGCGGCGAACTGTTATCATGGTATAAAGAAAAACCATGCGATCAACCAATTCTTTTAATCTGGTTCAAGTATTTAATTAGGTCAATTTCATTGTAATCTAAAGGGATAAATCATTCTAATTCTACGATTGCAAATACAAAATTAGAGATGCCATGAATCCCCACCTCGAAGAGTTCTTGATGTCCTATATCCACACAAAGGGTCACAATCCTCCTCTCACGACAACTGCATCCACCAGAGGATGCCACAGTTTGACAGTAACAACCAACCCCAAGAAAAACCCACTAGAATCCTGGAAATTACATGGTATAATATGGAAGGGAGAAACAAGAGAAGATGATCCCCAAAGGAATGACTATAAAACATACCTTATTGGGAAGACTGAACGACACAACTTGGTTGTATCCAAAATAGAGAAGAAGCAATCCTAGGAGTAAAGATTGATTGTGCAACTCCTACATGAAGGATTTATAGGTTCTAGCATCTCATATCTGAGAATAAAGGAGAAGAACAAGGTAGAATGATATCTAGTTCCTTTTTGAAGATTTAATGAGGCGAAAGTTTATGATCTGGTTATTTATCCATTAAAAACGGATCACATTATCCCATGCGGTTTGACCAAGTAAAAAAATCCCGATCCATAGGAATAATTAATATAGGATTTATGGCATTTGAATCGGCCTTATGAGTCCTTAAAACAAGGCTTTAAATGTATTTTATGTCAATGGAAACGTCAAAGGGAAAAAACTGTAGGAATCTAGAAACACTGTTCAAGTCCACCATTACAAGGTCACCGTTAGAAGGTTACCGGTCTAGAAACTCTGTTCAAGTCTACCGTTAGTAGGTCACCGTTATAAGGTTACCGTTCTGGAAACACTGTTCAAGTCTACCGTTAGAAGGTCACCATTAGAAGGTTACCGTTCTGGAAACACTGTTCACAGAACTTGAAATTTGGCAAAGTGTTGGGGATAAGTCTCCTTGACCTCCCGGAATACCTCGAACACCACATTTTCACAAAGTAATGGACCAGAGAGGTCCAGGCAATTACATTAGAAACCTCTCAAAACATTCTCGTCCTCGAGAATTAAAAACAAACCCACAAGAAAAGAGGGGTCCGAACAACCAACCCAGAAGATACCTCTCAGGGGAAAACCACCATGAGTTGTTCAAAAGCTAGATCAAAACTAAGACATCCGAGAGTATTGGACCAAACAATACGTATCCAAACAATTCAATCATAACATCACATCAAGGGTATATAAATAAAACATGAAAGGTCTAACCACAAAGGAAACATCCTTACGTGAAAAGAGTTAAACATTAAACAACTCTGGGTACTGAGCATGTATCTGTGACTCACGCTCCCAGGTACTCTCCTCCATGCCACCGTGTCGCCAAAAGACACGAACTAATGGGATAGAAAGCCCACGCAACATCTTCTCCTTTTGGTATTGGATATCCCCAGGACTCTCCTCAAAGGTTGCATCATCATCAATAACGATCTCCCCCCAATAGATAACATGAGATTCATCATGAAGATAACGACAGAGCTGTGATACATGGAAAAAATCATGTATCCAACTCATCTAGGGGGAAGTGCTACTCGATACACCACAACTCCAACATGAGCTAACACCTCGAATGACCCAAAAAACCGGGGGAAAAGCTTACTTCCACGACCAAACCTTTGCTGCCCACGACAGGGAGTCACCTTCAGAAACACATGATCACCAACATTAAACTCTAAGGGTCTATTTCTTTGATTAGAATATGATTTCTGACAATCTTGAACTGTCTTCACCCTCTCACGAATCACCTGAATCATCTCTATTGTATTATGCACTAGTTTCGGTCCAAGGATTGCTAACTCTCCGACCCCAGTCCAGCACAACGGTGAACATCATGTATGGCCATACAATGATTCAAACGGCGATATACCGATGGTTGAGTGAAAACTATTATTGTAAGAGAACTCTACCAAGGGTAAGTGCTTCATCCATGAACCTCCAAAATCAAGAACACAAGAGTGCAACATGTCTTCAAGAGTCTGGATGGTTCGCTCTGTCTGACCATCCGTTTGAGGATGAAAAGCAGTGCTAAGGCATAGTTGAGAGCCAAAAGCATGATGGAGACCTCTACACACACTGGAGGTAAAACGAGGATCTCGATCAGAAATGATCATCCTAGGTACTCATTGATGTCTAACCACCTCCTCTAGGTACTGTCTCAACAAAAATTCCACTAAGATTGACTCCTTGATCACTATGAAGTGGGCCGATTTTGTTTAACGATCCACTACCACCCATATAACATCATGTACTCCCAGAGCTCGAGGTAAACCAATAAAAAAGTCCATTGAGATGTCCTACCACTTCCACTGAGTAATCTCTAATTACTGGAGAAGACCACCAGGAACACAGTGTTCGACCATCACCTTCTGGCAGACTAAACACCGAGACACACACTCTACAACCGCACGCTTCAGCCCAGTCCACCAAAACTGACTCCTCAAGGATCTGTACATATTTGTTACACCAGAATGTAATGCCAAGGGCAAACTATGGAACTCTCGGAGAACCATATTTCGCATCTCCAAGGAAAAAAAATCCTACCATGATACAATACTTGGTGTTGTTCATCCTCCGACCAACCACCAGGGGCCTCACCACATACAACTCTGTCTCTCCAATCTTCCACCTCTAGATCACCCAACTGAGACTCTTCCACATTCTACATCAGGGATGAATGCACCGTCATCTGAAAAAGACAACCTCTACCCCCAACTTTTCCCATATCAAGATGCAAAGCTGATAGTTCCTCTATTACTCTCCAGGAATCACCAGATTCATGCACAACATCATTACGTGACTTTCATCTCAGTGAGTCATCTACAAAATTTCCTTTTCCATGTGTATACGATATTTCAAAGTTGTATTCATGCAAGAACTCCATCCATCGACACTGCCGCAATTTCATGTCATGTTGGGAGAAAACATACCTCAAAATCTTATGATCGGTGAAAACCACAAAGTGCTCACCAATGAGGTAATGTCTCCACAACTTTAGAGAAAACACCATGGCTGCCAACTCAAGATCATGGGTGGCATAGTTGCGTTCATGGGGACACATCTGCCGAAACCCATAAGAAACAACCGACCTCTGATGCATGAGAACACAGCCTAGCCCCAGATGTGAAGCATCAAAGAAAACATCAAACTGGACTCCCTCTGCTGGAAGAAAAAGGACTGGAGTACTTAAAAACTTCTCCTTTAGATACTTGAAATCTTCCTGACACTGACCACTCCATATGAACGCTTGATCCTTCCTGTTCAAATATGTCAGAGGAGTCGCAACTCGGAAGAAATTGGCTACAAACCTCTTATAATAGCCTGCGATACCATGGAAACTTCGCACCTCTTACACGGTCTTGGGGCTGCCCAAGACACCACTGCTTCTATCATCGACGGATCCACAGCTACTCCCTATTGGGACACAACATTCCCCATGAAACGAACTTCTCGAGCCCAAAACTCACACTTAGATAACATCCCAAACAACTGATGTTGGTGAAGAACTCCCAAAACGGCTCGTAGATGCTCTACATGATCCTCTTCAGATGTGGAGTATACAAGTATGTCGTCGATTAAAACCACAACAAACTTTTCCAGGAATTCATGAAACACTGCATTCATCAACCCCATGAAAACAGCTGGAGCATTCATCACACCGAATGGAATTACAACAAACTCGTAATTCCCATGATGACAACGAAAATCCGTCTTTGGGATATCCTCATTCTTTACACACATCTGATGATATCCTGACTTCAAGTCGATCTTGGAGAACCAACTTGAACCCTTCAGTTGATCGAATAAGTCATCAATCCGCGAGAGAGGATAGTGGTTCTTTATTGTCACATTGTTTAATTGACGATAATCGACAGACAACCACAAACTATCGTCAGCCTTTTCCATTAACAAAACTGGCGCACCCAACAGTGACACACTTGGATGAACAAAACCGCACTAAAACAGACCATCAAGCTGTATACGTAGCTCTCGTAACTCAGAAGGGGAAATCCTATATGGAGACATAGAGATAGGAGACTCTCCTAGCTGTTGCTCGATCCCAAACTCGATCTATCGTTGAGGCGGTAAGGCTACAAACTCTTCTGGAAAGACATCATGGTACTCCTCTACGACCCTAGGAAATTCCAACTGCTGAACCTCTAAAGAACTCAACATCATCTCAGCCATTATGGATGATAAGGATGGAACTCGTCTATGACCCATCTAAGGATCTCGTTCACCAACAAACACCACTTTCTCTCCATCTGCATCAATGAAAATGACCTTATTCTTGAAGCAATCCACAATAGCTTGAATCTAATACAACCAATTTATGCTGATGATGACATCATATGGTTGTATTCGTAAACATAGGAAATCTCCCCAAGAGCGGTGTTTCCCCAAATCTAGCTCATAGTCTCTACATACTTCAAACAAGTCGACTCGACCTCCAACTGGCGTAGTCAATGCCAAGGGCACTGGAAGCCTCTCTACCTCAAGTCGCAAAGCATGGAAAAGGGTAGGTGATATAAAGGAGTGGGTTGCTCATGAATCAAACAAGGCATAAACAATGGTAGAAAAAAAAGCAAAGGGTACCTCGAATAACATCTGGCTCGCCGGGGGCTGGAAACACTAGAGCATGAAGCTGACCACGACCTCCTCCATGGCCTCTCTGACCCTGATGACGACCACCACCATGTTCGCGCTATGATCTATGAGGATGGGGAGCATCATGGGGCTATCCTGTGCCTACTCCATCTAACCTCTGGTGATCTAAAGCTGGTGTAACCTGCTGCTGTTGCCTCGACTGGAACTGCATCAATGGATGAACCTGGAGTGGAGCGTCTGATGTGCGATGAATTCTCTGAAAAGTCAGGCACTCCCACTGCTGATGACCATGAACACCACAAAAAAAATGCACTTGATCCCTTGGCATTGGCCTGAGAGTTTCTACCTCTGGGGAAACGAGATGGGAAGGGATAGAACCTACCCCCAGGTGAACGGAAACTCTTCTTCCCTGAAAACCGGGAACCCTGGACCACAACTCTGCTTCGTGAGGAATCATGATGATTCCCCTCTCGTGATGATCTGATCCTCGTCAAATTCCTCTCAATAACCTTTGCCCTTTCTAGCACCTCAAGATATGTCTTCAGCATAAATGGGGTGAGTTGGCACTGGATCTCTGGACGCAAAGCCTCCTCGAAATTCCTCTCCCTGTCCTCCTCATCTGGTAACAGGTCTAAAGCATATCGTAGATGGTTCCTGAAACAGATTCCAAACTCTCGAACACTGGAGGTCCCTTGTCAAAGGGTAAGAAGCTCCTGGCGGCTGGACACCTTCGTAGCCAAAGAAAGAAAGTCGACTCTAAACCTATCTCGAAACTCCTCCCATGAGATCGCTGACTCCTCACAATCCCCAAGAAAGAAGAACCGCCACTTCCTTGCTTCTCCACGTATCATCGTCACAACCAAGGACACCCAGTGTTCCTTCCGAGCACGAATCAAACCGAACCCTATCTCGACTTCCTCCGACCAGTCTTCTGTGACTGCATCTGAAGCGGAGCCCTCGTACTTATGTAGACTCTGGCGCTAAAACTCTCAGAGTGTCTTCCTCCTAGTGTCATCGTCGTCAACCTCTACCCGGCAGCGATCTGCTGGAATACCCTGCTGGACATCTTCTACGCAAACCTGACGAGGACGTCGACCTGGATCCATACCTGTAAAATAACAATTGTTAGAGCTCCTAAGCATGGAATATGGAAGACTCAACATTAATAAATTAATTGTTTTCTTTTATTAATTTAAGGATAACCTATCCCAAAGTATACCCATTCTAACACAGGCGTAGAGAATAATGATGCATGATCCTTTCTTAGGTCTCTACCCTGTAACCAGTATCACCTTGTTTAGTAGCCATCGTAAACATAAAGGTATGTGAAACATATCATAGGGGGGCCTAAACGCCTATGTCTCTGCCGGTCTCTAGTTCTTAACCCACTTGCTAAACATGAATGACACCGTTTCTCTACCATCCCATGCATCCTCACATGTGCCTAACTCCAAACTCCATCCTATCCCTCAACCAGACCTCTGATACCACTCTGTCACGACCCCCTCCCCACAAAGTGTACCCCTCTTGGGGCAGAAATGTGAGAAGAGAGATAATGACCCCCGAGGCCCACCTCCAGTAGGCCCCGGGTTGGCGACAAGCACCGAGGGTATAATAAACACACAAATGGGTGGCATTTCCCTCTAAGAGAACACATACGGAAGAGAGAGATAAGATAAACGCCAATTAAATCCAACTCACAACTGAAATATAAAAGAAACCCATGTACATATATGAAATGTCATGGAAAAGTACTACAACTAAAAGTGGAAACTAAAAGAACCCAAAAGAAAGTAAAACGGCAGCGACCACAAGCCCGAACAACTCCACCTCCAACCACATTCTAGTAGTAACCAGCTTGATCTCCAAACTTCTCCAAGTGACCTGAAAAACAGTTTATATATACAGAGGGTGAGTATAACAGTATACTCAGTAGGATCCTCCCCAAGCCTCTCGTGAAAAATTAAAGAAAGCATGCTAATGCCCATTGAACAACAATTTATACTAACTCGTCACCTAAACAGGTATACTATGTTCTCAACCTCACCATGGCTTCTCTCACCAAGTAACACATACAAGAATATAGCATATAATGAAAAATATCAAGGGTAACCCACTACTACTTCCCCACTATTTTCCTGCTTTGCCCCATCGACATACGTCATGTGCATATCTCTCCAAAGGCATGCCCGTAGACACCTGGGCTAAGCTCCACAATCTGCACCTCGTTCACTATAAAGGCTTACACGCAGAAACCTGGGCAAAGCACCAAAGCATCCTCATAACCAAAAGCAACATGGTAAGTTCCGGGATCCACCACAGACTGCATAACATGTATCATACATCGGGTATTATACCTCAATCCATTATATCCCATACACTGAGTAGGGATCCTCAAGCCATCACAGCCTATACATGTTACACATATAGTAGTCCATATGATACCATATCCAGAATATATATGTGTGTGAAATAACCACAAGCCATTACAGCCCCCTACACACATATATGGGTATAACTAACCACTGTTCCTACCAGCACAAAGATTTACCATGAGAATAGAGCTGGGTCAAAGGGGGTAGTCATCCATTCAACCTCCCATCAAGATGTTGGGGAAAACATCCCCCCCCCCCAAGGCTCAGAATCCTGGGGGTGTCAGTTGTCCTTACCGACATGGTGCAGTAGAATACAGAAACACAAAAAGTACAGAATATATATATAACTGACATCTACACTATGGGAATTACCTAGTCTTAGATACAACTGCATCTAATGTCTCTCAGACTCTAGGCTGCTACTTCTAAGACTAGGTATCCTATTAGCACACTAACATTTGAAGAGGTATAATAGATTACTCCATTTTTATTTTCTCAGTTCCACTGTATGTTAATTAATTCTTTAAACAGTAATTAGCCATGAACAATTCCACATTAAACTGAATTGGCATCACATTCAAAATCATCTGCTCCTTTTAAGATTCAGATCATCTTTAAATTTCAGTATCTCTATCCCCATGGATTATTACCATTTAATCAAACTTTCATTACAAAATTAATTTCCCTTATTCCCAGACATTCTAGAAAAGAATCGTATGATACTAAACACAAAGGAAGATCAACACGGTGAGTAGATATACTACCTGTTGAGTCTTTTCCGCCTATAGAAAGAGCATAGACCCATTATCCCTCAAGAGGCTAAACACGGAAAGCACGTGGCATACCCCGCATGTCTTGACCCCGTTCGGAAGAAGGGTAAGCAAGACCAGCTTCCTTGAGCTGTGGGGAAAAGTAGAGAAGATAAACATTCAAAGAATCCACAAGAATCAAGAAACCACATCCATCCCATTCCATTAACCCTGGTGTCCTCCCTGACACCCACGTGCATAAGCTGATGCATCTCGCCACCCCAGGCATCATCCACTGCCACAACCACAAGTCCCCATGCCTCCACATATCACAACATCCTTCCAGGCTCACATTACATCACAACCAGCAGGAAAAAAGCATCACATCAATGGTCTCTTGGCCCTTTAACAATCAAGAGGGTAACTGAGAACCCCCTTTATGAAATTATGACACTACTGGAAATTAGATCTTTCCCAATGCTTCTGTACCAACGGTTTGCAAAAACCATTTGTATAGGTCACCTTTCCTAACGGTTTGTCCAGACCGTTGGGAAAGGCCCCCAAATTGGCCACTTTTCCCAGCAGTTTGGCCAAACCATTGAGAAAGGCCCCCAAATTAGCCCCCTTTCCCAATGGTTTGGCCAAACCGTTGGGAAAGGTCCCCAAATATGCCACCTTTCCCAACAGTTTGGCCAAACTGTTGGGAAAGGTGGCCCAAAATTCAATATACTTCACAGAATTAAAACCTCAACCAAAGACCTATACCAAAGGTTGTTAAAACCGTTGGTATAGACCTATACCAACGGTTTTAATAACTGTTGGTATAGGTACTTTCATTTTTTAGCAGACCTTCGTACCAAGAACATTATATAAATCAAATTTAAAATATTTATGAGAATACATATATATATTTATGTAATTATGATAACAAAAGTAATGTTAGGTTAGTGGTTGAGTCGTTCAATGATAAACGAGGGGTCCTGGGATCAAATCCCAGCGGATGTTTTATTTTTGGAATTTATATACCAATGGTTCCATTACCGTTGGTATAGATTTCATATTACATATACCAACGGTTTCCAAAACCGTTGGCATAGGTCTATACTAACGGTTTTTGGAAAACCTTTGGTATAGACCTATCCTAACGGCTTACTTGGATACGGTTCTCCAAACCGTTGGTATAGGCTATACCAACAGTTTGGAGGCCTATACCAACAGTTCCAAACCGTTGGTAAAGGTTAGTTTTCCAGTAGTGTTACACAATCTATTATTTAATCCATATTGAATTAGTAGATTTTTTATTCGTAGGTTCCAATTACGAGATATCTAATCAGTAAGCTATCACAATTAAATAACCATTCTTACTTCCCAAATTTGATTAACCTCAAATTAGAACAACTATAACAATGAAAATAACCAGATTCATTTACATGCCTCTTTATCTTTTTCCAATTAATTAACAATAAATTTCGTCTTTAGGTTCATTATAAATTTCCATCAAGAATGAATAACTAATCAATGAAAACATAGATATCACTCTATCTAGCAAAACATGAGGTGAACCGTTATCACGGTATAAAGCAAAAACATGGATCAACCAATTATCTTAATCCAGTTCATGTATTTGATTAGTTCAATTTCATTGTGATCCGAAGGTCAAAATAATTCTAATTCTATGATTGCACATATAAAATTAGAGAATCCATGAATCCCCTACCTCGAAGAGTTCATGATGTCCTTTATGCACACAACGAGTCACAATCCTCCTCTCACGATAACTACATCTACCAGAGGATGCCACTGTACGACAATACCAACCAACCCCAAGAAAAACCTATTAGAATCTTGGAAATTAAATGGCATAATGTGGAAGGGAGAAAAAATAGAAGATGATCCCCAAAGGAACGATGATAAAACATACCTTATTGGGAAGATCGACCATCACAGCTTGGTTGCATCCAAAACAGAGCAGAACCAATCCTAGGAGTAAAGATTGGTTGTGAAACTCTTACATGAAGGATTTAAAGGTTCTAGCATCTCATAGCTGAGAACAAAGTGGAAGAACATGGTACAATGATATCTGGTTCCTTTTTGAAAATTTAATGAGTCGACAGTTTAATATTCGGTTAATTATCCTTTAAAAATGGATCACATTAACCCACGTAGATTGACCAAGTAAAAACATCCCGATCCATAGGAATAATTAATATAGGATTTATGTTATTTTAATCATCCTTAAGAGTCATTAAAACAAGGCTTTAAATGTATTTTACGTTAAAGGAAACGTCAAAGGGGCGAAACTGTAGGAAGCTGGAAACACTGTTCAAGTCCACCATTAGAAGGTCACTGTTAGAAGGTTACCATTATAGAAACACTATTCATTTCTACCGTTAGATGGTCACCATTAGAAGGTTACCATTCTTGAAACACTATTCATGTATACCGTTAGAAGGTCACCGTTAGAAGGTTACCGTTCTGGAAACACTGTTCACAGAACTGGAAATTTGGAAAAGTGTTGGGGTAAGTCACCTTGACCTCCCGTAATTCCTCCAACACCACATTTTCACAATGTAATGGATCCTAGAGGTCCGATCCATTACAATTAAGCAGTTATATGGAGTTCTATCTGGAATCACCCATTATATAATCTGTATCGGGATCACCTAGGGCTATCTGGGGGCATCCATCGTATAATCTATAACAGGATCACCTAGTACTATCTAGGTGTTCCATTGATATAACATATATTGGATTCACATGTCACATCCTTGATTATATATTAATGTATTCATTTATTTTTAGTCTTGTATTATTCCTGTGGTTTCCATGGGATTTCATAGAGAAAATAGAGTTTTTGGTCTTAAAAGAAGATGATGGAAAGATGGAATATTTGTTTTGAAAGACTATATATCAGCCCAAAGGATACAGTGGGCCTTAGACATTATCCCTATATAAACCTCATATCTTATCATATTGGATTACATCCTCCCCCATTAAAATATACATCCTTGTTCCTCATGAAAAGAGAGGGATGCTTGGTTTCCATGTGGTTTGGAAAACCATGCGGGCTAACCATGCAGCTTATCCAGTTCTTAAAATTTTGGAATGTACTCTAATTTCCATTCCCTGATTATTACCCCAAATCACACATAATTTGATCCATTATGGATTCATTTCCATTTGATGTTGAACACAAATTTTTGGGTGGATTCTTCCATGTATATTCAAAGAATCATCAACAATGTTTCTTTTAACACAATTTCTTCCCACATCTATTGTTTCTGTTCATCCCCCATTAGGTTCTTCATTCCCAACAAGTTATCTGACCTAATAAGGGTTTGATCTTGTGTTTTTAGTGAAATAATGAGTTTTTTATTTGATATTTCTATTATGGGGGTTTTTTTAAGTGTGGTTATGGTTTTCCAATGGATTTAATAGGATTCCAACATTGCAGCATGTGACTCAATATTTTATCATTATTAAATGATTTTGGTAAACTTACATTGAGTATATAATTTGTTCTATGCATTGTTAGAATGGTGAGAAATGTGTTTCCAAGATTTTTTATGAGGTGTATATTATGAATTTTTTTTTAAAAAAAATTAAATAAAGAGATTTCATTTTTTTTTCTCTTTTTATGATTCCAAATGAATATTGTGAATTGTGAAAGTATAACAAAGAATGTTTAAATTTTATTGGTGTATATATATATGATATAGGTTTTTATAATTGAAAGTGATGTTTTTCATGTTTTCCCATGATTCGTAATGTGTGGATGTGAATGTAGTGATTTATGTGACACGTGAAATGGAAAATTGAGCACAATCAAAATACTAGGTGTCTAGGTGGGTGGTCTAAGACTAGTGCATTATTTGTATTGGTAGGGTTAATGTTCTATTTTTTACATTTAGGATTGAAGACACAAAACTTACAAATCTATGATAATGATTGGAGACCACTATACCTTTGAACATATTCCCCGCTAGTGTATTTTTCATGATGGCATCTATACCAAATTTCACCAAAATATGAGGTCCCATGGGTCCCCTAGTGCTATTACACATATGAATTTCAATTAATGTGGTGATCTATTCTGATGTTGTTCTCACCATCAGTATACAATTGCCTTTAATATTATGTTAAATTGTATATCATGTTTTCATGAAAGTGTTTTCCTTAAAATGTATTACGATAAATATTGACATGTTCTTTATTAAATAATGATTAGTGATTTCTATTATAATATTATGTAATATAATATTTATTTTCATTGGAATCCTACTAGGTTTTGGATCACACACTACATTCACCCTTGGGTGTATATAGACTTTTTTATATATATATCATGTAAGGGAATTGTGTTTCACAGTGGTGATGGTGGATCTAATTTCATTTTTTCCTCTATTGCATGTATTGGTAGAGTTCATTTGAGTGTTATGGATCTCATGTTAAATTCTAGTTTTTTGGTTGTTTTGTATTTGGAACCCCTCTCCATGATGGTATTTTGTATTTTTTTTTGATTTTGTAAAATGTTGAAAAATATTACTTTTATTTATTTGGATTATATATATATTGATATTTTTATGATGTTTTACATTACTTTTTGTATATATATTTACCATGGTTGTAATAATTCCAAAATACATTTGTTGACACTCAAACACTATTTACCTCACATGGGGATCAGAAAAGCCATTCTAGCCATTCCATATGCTTGTATGGGTGTCATAATGGTTTCAATACCCTATTGGTTCAAGAATAAATATTATGAAATCATGTTTTCCTTATTTCCATGGGTAATGGTATTTTGGAGAGTTTGGATAGACCAATGTTAGTATTACCAAGGATTGTAGTTCTGGATGAAGGTGGGGTGATTGGTAAACACTTATCATGATGAATCTTGAGTCTCTATGGGATGTTAAGAATTATATTGAGTTATCCTCTTAGTGAAATGTATGTGTTGTAAACTAGGCATTGACACTTACTGGGGGTGCAATTGTTTTTCATGTTATTGTGACAGATATGGTGTTGTTTTTACTTATGGAAGTGCTTCTAATTTTTTTGTAGAAAATTTTCAGAATCATATATTTATATATTTTCCTTCTTGTTTTTTCTTATTCAAGAAATATTCCTCACCAAAGACTTCCAATGAAACTTCAGGAAGAGCCATGAAATATTTCTCCCCCACAAATGTATCAATGTCTTGTGGACAGTGAGGGTGAGGCTATTCTGGATTTTGTTCAAGTATAGAGATCTGGTCCTACTCATTTTTTAGTGGATGAATGTGGTCCTAGAATGTAAAAATCTTAAGAGTTCCTCAAGAACAATCCTCCTTACTATAAGGGTAACATGAATCACAATGAAACAGATGAGTGGTTGGTAATAATTGATAAGATGTTTGGTTTTCATGAAACCCTCAGAGCATTTAGCGTGAAGTGTGATTGGTTTCTCTTATGATATCCCAGTAGAAGGTGTTGGGACACTATGGTTAATGCTGGGAAGTACAGCCAAATGGGTTAGAAGGATTTCAATGTCGTCATTAATGATTAGTATTTCATTGAGACCATATCCATTACTAATACATGAGAGTTTTTTATCTTTACCAAGGGGAACATACTATGATGGATTATTCTAATAACATTTTAGATATTGGTTAGTTACCACCCAAGGATTTATCCAAGGAGATGACGAAGGATTAAATGTTTGAAATGGGGATTTGACTAGATATCTGATATCAGTTCTTTTTGTTAATGTTTAATTCTTCAGCTAAGATGGTTGATAATTCATTCATAATGGAGATCGATTATAGTGGAATGTATGGTTTCTATATGGAATTGTCAACAGTGGACTATTGAAGTGGATATTCTTATGAGTGGAATTTAAATTTTTATGAATAAGAGAAAAAGTTAGGAGGTCATTCATGCTATCTTTCCTGATTATGATCGTCTCTAACATTGGGTGTTGGACCAGTTGGGTGCCATTAGTTTTGGAAGTTATGGAATATGTTGAGTGAATATTTTCTCAAACAAAATACATTCCATCAGTTTGAAGTTATAGGGATCGTATAGTGTATATTCATTGTGAGACATTTATTTTAGATTGTAGTAGGTTCAGCGGCCTCGATAATGATAACCACTAATTCAGAATCACCCAGTAGAAAAGGCTCCCTATTTTTTGATAACAGGAAAATGGTTTTATCCCATTATAGGCAGAGTCAATTCAAGGAAGAGACAATGTCTAGTGCTAATTATAAGGCTTAAGCGGTTATCGAGTATCATCATTCTCTAGATCAGGACCTAGAGGAATATATTTTTGGACCTGTGATAGTTTATGATTCCATTATTGTCACATCGACCATGGTTTTTTATACTGGTGCATCAGTTTCATTTTATTCTACCCAATTTGTGTATTCATATAGATTTTCTACAAATATTATTTCTTATGTGATGGATTTTGTGATACATATTTGTAATATCTGAGAGAGAGGTTTCATGTGTCCATATTGAGGTGCTCACTGTGTCAGGGGTTGAGCAATATTGGAATATCAGTTTTCTAGAAATTTTCATCTTTCATGCTATCATTGGTATGGATTAGACGATGTGATTTCTAGGTGTTCCACTTGAATCATGAATCCATTTTCTTGATATATGTGGATAAAATCCTATTTCATTCACTTACCAAGGAGGAGTATGATAAGCACATGAGTATTGTGTTATTCACTCTTAGTTACCATCATGTATATGTGATGTTTACAAATATTGACATCTAGAATAGGGAGGTGAATATTTTTTGTCATGTAATTTCAAAGAATGATGTTTTGGTAGACCCTTGGTAAATAAGTGTAGTGATGTTTCGGGGGAAACCAAATATGTTTTTTAAAAATACATGTATTCTATGACTGGTAGGTTATTACAGGTGGTTAATTAAGAATTTATCATTACATTATTTACCCACAAAAATAGTCTCCTGGAAGTGGGTGATGTTTTAATTGAGTTTTGAGTCTCATGTGTTCTTTGATGAGAATTAGCGGTGATTTTCCATAACCCATGTTTTGATTTTAATATATTCTGTAATGGAATATGTGGTACAATGTGATAATTTCTGTATACGAACTGTGTTTGTGATAATGTCGGATAATCATGTGGTAGCATGTAATTTTAGGTAACTCCGACCACATTAAATTAATTAACCAACCCCTAAAATGAGATAGTGGCAGTGATTCATACCTTAAAGAAAATTATCCTTATAATTATGGGGATAATTTTTTAGTTTAGTCAGATCATAAGATTTTATCTTTTATTTTATCCCAGAAATATTTAAATCAAAGGTAGAACTATTAGGTGGATTACCTTGAAGATTTTAATTATGATATCATGTATACTCTAGGAAATGGTAATGAAGTTGAAAATGATTTGATAAGGAATGTCCTAGTTCATGTGTTGATATATTCTTGGTATTTGTGGGATTTGATGAGAATATTTTAACATATTAATCTATAATACATGTAGAATAGTGGAGGTTTATTCTTGGATCGTGTTCAGTTAGAAAATCCCCTTATTGAGTTTATTTGGTTAGATCCACTGAGTGATTATTTTCACCATTATTTTATGATTTTCCATCTTGGAGTGGAGGTCCCTGGTGAGTAATCTATGTATCCTGATGGATTTATGTGTTTTAAAAAAAAAATCTTGTATTTTTCCTTCAATAATGTTGTTATGATAAATTGTCACCTGTCTAAGTGATCCATTCATCCTACTACTACCAAGAGTTTTTTTCATACGTAATTTTTCAATTCTGGTGGATATGAATGAGGCGAGACAAATAAGAAATTATATCTTGAGGTTATACATCTCCGTAGGTCAATATAGGTCACCAAAGATAATTTGGTTTTATTATTCTATGCACATTACTATATAGAAGTGGGATGAGGTACCCCTGGATTTAATTTTTATTTTACCTCAAACACTATTTGGGAATAATTCTATATGGGTAGTTATGTACCATTAAACCATGTCAAATAATTTTATACCGATCAAGAATTCATCCAATGTGGTTAAATTGGTTCGCATGTATGTTCATGAGATAGTGAGGATTGATGGTGTTCAATTTACAATAATTTATGATTGGGATCCCAATTTTTCCACTCAGGTTGGGAAGGACATAAAAATGTAATGGGATCGTAATTCATGTTGTGTACAACATACGATCCTAAAACAAATGGCTACATTAAGTGGGGAAAAAATATGGAAGATGTGCTCTCGGAATGTCTGTTAGATTTTAGAGGGCCATGGAATAGACATTTGGGGATGGTGGAATTTTCCAATAATAATAGTTACACATCCAATGTATGAATGGAACTCTTTTAGGAGAAGTATGATTAGCCATGACATTCTTCTCTATGGTGGACATTGGTTGGTGAAAACACATTATTGGGGCAGAGCTATATTCAGGAGATATCTAATAATGTGATTTTTGTCTTGAAATATTTCCTAATGGAATAGAGTAACCCAAATTCTTATGATGAACATGGCACCAGGCATTAGAATTGTCCAATCCTTCTCAGGAACTTCTAAGAGTGGCTCATCTCTTTGGTCATCATTATCTTCGTAAGCAAGGGAATCTAATGTCGATGTATGTTAGACCATTTAAGATTAACAAGAGGGTTGGTAAGGTTATATACCAGTTAGCTTTACCTTATTAGTTGACATCAATTCATGACATTTTATATGTTCTCAATTAAAAACATATAACCTGGATTCTTCTCAATTGTCCAATTTAGTGGAATTGGAGATGGAATTATATTTGTTCATGTTTTAGTGGCCAGTGTAAGTTTTGGTTTCCTTTGGGAATGTTCTTCATTGAATGTTAATTTCATTTGTTTATGTAATTTGGAATCATTATAATGGTAAACATGTCACATGGGAACAAATGCCTTTGGGTGAAGATCATTTTCTATTTTTATTCTATGATCAATTATCGAGTTGAATTTCCAATGACAAAAAGTTTTCCTGGTGGGGAGAATTATCACTTATAAGATTCTATTTGTAGATTTTTTAAATTTGTTTTCATCAATTTTTCATTGATTTCTATAAGTTTTATTTGTGAAAATGGAGTTTTGGGTTTGAAAATTAGGTGGTGCACATTTGTTTCATGGTAAGGGGAAACCATGCACCATCATAAGAGACACAGTGCACCCAGGACTATGGAACTATCCATGTCACATGGCTTGTTGATTGGGTATTCATCCTCCCCTAGGAAACCATGTAGCTGTATTCGTCTTGGAATGAGATGGATTCCCAATTTTTGCATGGTTTGGAAAACCATGGGGATAACCATGAGGTAAATTTAGGAAATAGAATATTGGAAATTACTCTTCATCCCTCCCATAATTTTACCACAAATCACCCTTAATTCGTGACATACATGATTCTAAGCCCTATGAGATTCATATAATACCTCATGTCTCACTTTAACACCATTTGTTTTGTGATATTGGCCTTATATCATCAAACAATCAGTAAGAATTTTTTATATGCATTCACTCATAGTCTTCGGGTTTCTCTTCCTCTATCATTGGGTTATTTTTTTCATGTGTGTTTTTAACCAAATAAGGGTTATATATTGGGTTGATAAGATAAATATTTAGGATATTTATCAAAAATTACATTATATGTTTTAAATGAGGTGTTCAAGTGGTTTTCCACTAGATTATAGATTATTCCAAGGTAGAGGTAGGTGATTCAATGTTTTAGAATTATCATATGATTTTGGTATGGATTCCTTCATTCTTATATGTGTTCTATCAATAGCAGGAAAGGTGAGAAATATGTTTCCTTAATTTTTTTATGGTTAATATGTTTTGAAAAGTGGTTTTAAAAATTTTAATTGTTATATTTCAGATGTTTTTCCATTTTATGCTCAAAATGTGTTTTTTGAATTTTGAAAGTGGTGTAATGCATGTTTAAAAAGAGATTTTGTGTGTGTATGGACTTGATATGGGGTTTTATTATAAAACCTAATGGGTTTCATATGTTTTACTAAATCATTATATATGGATGTAAATGTGGGTTTTAATGAGATATGTGAAATTAATAATTGATCATAGAGGGTATATGTGGTATCTAGGTAAGTGGAATTGGTCTAGTACGCTTGTCGGATCAGTGAGACTTAGACCTAATTTCATTTAGAAGGATTGAATACACAAAAATAACAAAACCTTGGGGTTGATTTGAGACCATTATACCTTGATATGTATTCCCCTCCTATGGCTCATGCATGAGGAAATTGTGGTTTATAGTTTCTATAACATGTTTCACTAGGATTCTAGGACCTCGAGGTCTACTAGTTCTAGTACATATTGGTACATGATGTGAGGTGTTTATCTCTTATGATATTATAACCACCATCATCATTAAGTGGATTTTAATAGTATGTTTATTTTCTATGCATCTTTTTTCAATGTTTTTCCAATAAAATATTATACTAAAATTATTTTTAGGTTATTTATTAAAACATGAATCATGATTTATCTTTTTTATGTTATATAATGAAATAATTCTTTTGGGTGGATTCTTATTTGGATTTGGATCAAATTATACTTGAATCCATTGGTGTTTGTAGAATTTTTTTGCATGACTATATTAAAGGAGTGGTAATACATAGTGGTGATAGTGGATCTAGTTTCTTGTTTTTCTCCATCGTAATTTTTATAGGATGTGTCTTGGTGGTGATCGCCCTCATGTAACATGGATGCTTTGGGGGTGTTTTTTAGTTGGTACCCCTCCCATTTCTGATATTTTGTTTTTTTAAATTGAAGAGTTCTAAACATCAATTGTTATATGACATTTGGTGATTGATATTAATCTTAGTATGATGGTTTACTTTGATTTTTTTATAATAGTTTATCTTGGGTGAAATAATTCCCAAAATCATATTGTTGATTCTCAGACACTAGTTTCCAGCATATGGGAATCAATAACGACCTTCAGTTCTTGCCACATGCCTATTTGGGTGTAAGTTTAGGTGGAATACGAACTTGTTTCTTGACATAACCTATTTCTTATACAATGGTAAAGTTCAATATTATATATAAATATATGATTTTATACATGCTACCTCATCATCATAGGATATTTGGAAAACTAATTGAAACTCATATGAAAGTAACTTTAATATATGAAAATACCTATTTCATTTAAGGAATCCCTTATTAAAACCTAAAATACACTTTTAATTTAACAAAAACATTTTAAATTCCAAAATACACAAAAATAGAAGGAAAATTTTCTCTTTAAAGAAAATAAGAAAGTATATATCGGAAGCCATACATCACACAATGGATATAATAATGGAAAAGATAGAGATTCAATATTCCTTAAAATAGAACAATATTTTTCGCATTTGTAAATAAAGTTAAATATTATATACAAGAAATCTATTTTTTAAAAAAAGATGACTGATAAAAATAAAATAACATTATAAAAATATAATGTTCCTAATAAAATAATCTAAAAATTACAGACATGGAAGGAAAATAGAGTAACTTGGTAAAAATTAATAGAAAGTTTTTTTATGAAAAACACCACATTATATTTGAAATATTTTAATTAAAATCACATTGAACAAATAAAATTAAATAAAACATTAAATTACACAATAGAAATGAAATTTATTTTATTATATATATAATTTTATGTATTTAGACCTTAAGGAAATAATATGGTTTCATAACATCTAAATATAAGTAAATAAAAAAAATTTGAGATGTTTTCCTTTTACTCGAGTTCAATTCATTAGGATTATTATTTATAATTCTTAATAATAAAATTATGTAAATTATTTTATTTCAAATGAAAAATTAATTATTTTATTTATATTTATATTTCATTTATTTCATTTATTTAATTTATTTAATGTATTCACTTTTTATATAAAATTACATAATCAGTTTTCTTAAATCAAATGATTCAATGATAGTTGTCTTATTTATCAAAATGAATTTGATAGGTTCATTATTGGTCCAATAGGTCTTTATATAAACATATCTTCAATTTTAGTCTTGAAATAATTATCCAATTTATTAATCAATTCTACTTTAAAAAAATAAAAAAAATTTGTTATTAAAAATTGAAAATGTAACAATCATGGAGATGGTATGTTTTATGTATGCCTGAGTGATGTTTCTTTTTTTCAGTAATCATTAAGGAAAGGAAGTAAGTAGTATTCTATATTTATAGAATGATAAAACAATAAATGAAAACTTATTATTTCATTAATATATATATATATATATATAATAAATTGATTGTATTAATTGAAAAAACAATCTGATTACTTTATAGAAGTGGTAGACCACACGTACATGAATGATGTAATTATTTTTCTTTTTCCAAATAAATCAATATATTATCATTTTGGAGTGATAAATATATCATTATTATAATAATTATTTTGATTTATATGACATCTGTTAATTAAAATTATATTTACTATCTTTTCTATAAATATTTAATGAAAAAAGAACCACATCGCTACCTGGGGATGTAGTCGTCTGTTCATATGAGTCATGTTATCGTATCCATCCCGGAAAATAAATTTAAAAAGTAAATGTTTCATCATAACTCAATAATTATAAAAATGATAAACATTTATTATATATACAATTATTTTATCATTAAAATTAGTTCTGATAGGCGTTGATGGAAAATTAATAATATTAGAAAATGATGTGTAAGTCCACTATATATAAAAATGATGACTTTATATCCAATTTTATGGAATTGAAGATGAATATTTGTTATTATATTAACATAATAATATATTATTATATTTTTTATAATGGATTTATAATATAATCCTAATTTAATAATGTTTGAAGGATTTTTAATAATAAATATAATAATAATTTTTGATAAATCATAACACTTCTTCTTCAAAAAACATATTGTTACCCCAACCCCAGAATCCCAGTGTTGTTTCATGGTAAGATTATATTAAAATAAGGTTCAAGGAATTCATACACTAAAAAAATGAATGATTTATTATTTACTGTAACAATGATACATAGATAATCTATATTTTATACATGGATAGAAACTTTACAACATATTTTTCCAATAATAACATTATTTCATTTATCAAAACCCTATATATCTTTTTTTGTAAAGACTCATCCTTAATATATTACATAATCAAGTTACTTCTACTAGAATTAAATTTATTACACTTCATAAAAATATTTTATATTTATAGTTTTTAAAAATTATTTCATAACCTTCTAAATGGTAACTCATATATTACAATGTATACACCTCTAATAAATATCTGGTTTTTACAATATGAAACTTTATATACAAAACATGATTTCATTCTTTAAGAAATCTTGAAACATTAAATATGTTTCTTTATCATCCTTTACCCATCCTCGAACCATGTGAAAAACATTTTAAAACCTAGGAAGAGAAGAAAACTCATTAATGGACATAAAAAAAGAAGTAATAAACAATTAGTCTATAAATTAAAACATCTCCACTAAGCTATAACTTTTCTAGTATATTCAAAAAATCTCATAGGATAAACATAATTTGTTAACTCTGGCCCTTTTACCAATGCATTAGATAAATGTAAAGGGTTCAAACACTCTGAGTTTATCATGGATCCACCCATTATCTTATAATTTTCAAGAATGATAAAATAGTCATAACACATAAAGCTTCTATAAAATAAACATTGATGAGGAAAATAACTAAACTATTTTAATGTAACATTACATTTCATTTATAAGACACATTCTTATAAATAAAAATATTGTTTTTAAAGAATATAATTTTAAACATGTGAATTATGTTTCAAAATAATAAATCTCCATTAAATAATAAAATTCATTCATGTTGTTTATTTAACAAAAAATTTCAGTTCAAAAAAATTAAATAAGAAACATTACAGATGACTTTTAATGGAATGTCCCATACCTCATGTTTGAATTCTATAAAATATGAAAAAACTAATGTAAAATGGTTTAATGAGGATTAATAATTTATTAAAGAACTATATTCAATTTTATAATAACTTTATGATATATTTGGTTACATAATTCCACCCATTTATTTAATATAATTTGTTACTTTCATTATTTAGGGTGTGTTTATTTCATGGTTTCACAGTATATTTTTTATAGATTATCTTTTCAAATAAAAATGCTACTAAAAAAGTGGAAATAAATTCTATTAATATAATTCATTTTGTTTAAGTGGTGCTATAAATTTTTTTCATTCATATATGAGGATGATTTATTTGATAAAAACATTAATGATAAATGTTTCGTTTATTTTTTCTATTTTTATAACCATCATGGAAAACTTAAATTTTCATTAATATTATTTCTATATATTAATTATATAATTTTAGACAATATATAATATATATTTATGTTATTTAAAAAATATATGTGAATTTATGCTTTCTAGGAATGCAGTAATGGGAAACGAAAACTCATCATCCATGAAGGTGGTGAATCGATATAGCATGGATGGTGATTTCATTTTCATTAATAGAAGGATATGACAGTTGATTTGATTATGGATATAACAGGTAAAAATTAAAATTCCAATATATATATATATATAACTATAGTTGTCATAAAATTTCGTAATGGGTTGAGGATAAGGTAGAAGTGAGAAATAATTAAAAACAGAAGGAGAAATTTACTTCTTGAATATCGTCACCTTGACAACATCCTTAAGGAACACAGATTTAGACTTTTCGTGTTACCAAAAACACTATAATTTGGTTATAGATAAGTATAATATATTTTAAAAGAATATAGAAAAAAAATTTACCTATGACAAACATGGAAGCAAATACAATATGTAGGCAACTCATTCAACTTTGTGTATGAAATCAAATAATTCAATATAATGGGGACTTATATTTCACTTTTTAACAAAATGAATTTCACATTTGAATTGATAAATTTTAATAAAAACATCATCACCTACCTTGATATAAAAATCATTCCCCCTATTATTTTAAAACATCCCCTTGAGATCAGAGCTATATTGATGCATTGCTGAATTACCATCACATTTTATTCTATTTCCCCTAACATATATGGTCCCAAAAACATCCATTATCCAAATTCATCATAAAAAGATAGTGTTCAACATCACCTTCAATATAATTCCTTAAATTGTTTCATATACATACCATAATTAAATATGTTATTATATGGAAACTTAACCAAATAATGATGATGATCCCAACTTTCCATGAAATCCATTAAACATGCTCTAAACATATCCTCCAAATTATTATTATTTTTTCTGGACACTTTCCATTATATTGAGAATTAACAGAAGTTATAATATTTAATTTAGTCTTTAAATCCTTTGGTAAACCATTTCAATAATTATAGCTAAATATGGGATCATGAAAAGAAACAATGGAGATATATAATTCAGGTAAATTAATTAATTAATTGTCAAATAATTGAGAAATTTAATAAAAATAGATTGTATATTTAATGTGATGAAATTGAGATTACAACGTCAGTTAATCAATAATAACACAAATAAAATTGTTACCTAAATAATACTTTTTTAGTATCATAAACATTCCATGGATATATTATCCATTTTCCAATCTATCACTAGAAAATACTAAAGCCTTCCTTTGGTATTTTTTGTTCCACTTTAAGCAACTGTCAAGTCAAAAATCTCATTTTAAATTCAACAATATTCCTTTTTATTTCACACCACTAGTAATACTCATAAAAGACTCTTCATATCATAGTGCATCTTGGATGAACTGAAAATGAAAACATATGAAATTCACGTAAAAAATCTTTCTTCAACTGTGAATCACAAGGCAAACATAATCAATTTCCCAATCTTGAAACATAATATTTTTCCTTGTTAAATTTATTAAACAAACCCTTTCTGACCAATTTTTCCTTTTTTGTAACTCATGGTATTACTTCTCATCCTGGTCAATTTTATATGATACTGTCGATTGGACTGATACAAGAAATAAATCAGAGTATTTTCCTACATCCCATAATTTAAGTTAAAAATTTAACAAATCATTAATTAAATTTTCACATTTTGTACATAACATGATTAATGATATATGTTATTTTAAACTCAAGGAATCTCCATGTTCATTTATTTCCTAGGATGTTAATTGATTGTGCAATCATAATCAATTAATAGATTGTTGTATCTTGTTTTTCTTGTGTTCAATTCAACCCATGTTAATATATAGTTCGAAAATTTATGATAAGTATATATTTCCCAAATTTCACCATATTAACGATGTATTAAATTAGTCAAAGTAAATAATAAATATCTAATTCATTATAATGGGGTGGGTAATTTAACTAAAATGGTTTTAGTTTCCATGAATCATATAAAATTTACTATTTAATATGCATCAGAAAAAAAACAATTCCATTCAATTAATCATCACTGTAGATGAAAAAAAGATCTTTAGGGCATGGTCAAAACTTGAGAACTCACCAATATTTTTTAAAATTTATAAAAACAAACATCACATTATTCAATCAAAATAAATTTTACCCATTTTCCTGTTAACATTGTTAGTGATTAAGATAGCCATGATAGGTTTTCAACAAAAAATTATAATAGCATGATAATCATTGAAAAATTGAATCATAGTAAAATTATTATGTCTAAGACATTCAAAACCAACTTTTTTTTAGAAAAAACTATAATTTCCACATTAAATAAAATTTTACCAATGAAATAAATATGTTTTCCCCAAAATAATATTTTCTAAAATTACCATATAATATATTATCTTTTATTGATTGCTAAAATATATTTATATTTTTTGATAATCCTAATTAATTTTTTAATAAACTAGAATATCATTAATAAAAATCAATTTTATCCAAATATTCATAGAATTTTATATTCATTTGATCCATAAATTTATTAGGAGACTCAGAAAAAACAAATGGGATAACTAAAAACTCATATTTAAAATGTCAAGTATGAAATTCTATTTTTATAATGTCATCATCATTCACCTTCATCTGATGGTAATAGGATCTCATGTCAATCATGAAAAAATAAAGAGATCTCGAGATATGAATAAAAAAATCATAAATATGAGGAAAAAGGTACGTGTTATTCACATTAATGTTATTAAAATATATATAATCATTTAATTATATCATTGAAGCATAATTTTTATTAATAAAAAAAATATGATCCACCCATGGTGATGTGAAAGGATGAATGAAACGTTTATTTATAATCACCTGAAATATCTTTTGGAATTATGGAACATCCATTTAATCCAACCGATAAGGGGCTTTGAAATTTCCCTCACATTAGGATCTATGTCAATATTAAATTAAACATCTCCATTAAGTCTAACACCGAGTATCTCATTAGGAAAAATACAATGGTGTTTATTTTACAGTAGCACATAATTAGTTGGACTTGTTCTATTTTTTCAATAATATGTTCATGATAATATTATTTTAAATCTATTAATAGTTTCTCCACTTCCTCATATATTATCAATTTAATGCATTCATTATAGTATATTGGAAAAAAATCTTTCAAAAAACTTCTTTAGCAATGCAGTCTATCTTTTCATGGTAAATAGAATTCCAATCATTGTATATAATTACATCCAACTATATTGGGGGAAAACAAAAAAAATAATTTTGAATTCCCTCAATATAAAATATATTAGACTTAATATTTCCCCAATGTGTTTTTAAAATATGTTTTGGATTCATTTCATGAGGTGGAACTTCTAATTTACTAGAAAATTTCATACAAATGAAACAATCTTTAGAACCAATATTTTAGAATATATTTTCAAAAATTGAATAATAAATGTAGATGATGCTACTTATTTATATTTAACAACATCTTCTACTATAGTTTCAAAGGATTTCACAACCCATTTTTTGGTTATTTTCTGGCATCTTCTAATCATTATGATTCTTCTTCGGAAAATAATTTTCAAAATGAACCATCAAATTTCATATTAAAATATTTACTTTCTATATATAATAATTGTCTTTACCCCTTCATCTATCATCTTATTTGAAATTAAATTTCATATTCCAAAACATACCATAAACAAAACACATACCAAACATTAAAAGGAATTCCACAGAGTGTCATTCACAATAATTCTCTCCAAAAAAACATAAATTTCAATCCACTATCATTATTTGATGCATTAATTAATTTTTCCTACCACATTTTATTCTTTTTCTGTTGGTTTTTAAAGAACATGTGATCATCCAAAAAAAGTAATTCCAAATTCTTTGTATATAAAATAAGATTTACATATCATTTTACTTTTGAGAATCTAATGCCCTTTTATATTTTGGACTCAATATTATGTAAAAGTGATTGATTTTACAATCAAGATATCAGATAAAATTTTGAGTGCACCATGATGATAGAGTTCATTTTTCTATATATGTATTAACCGAATCCTCCACTTATCTCAATTAGAAGAATTGTTTTTATCCAATTTCGAATTTCATTAGGAAAATAATTTTAATGAAATATATTTTTTAATTTTTTCCATTCTGAAGATCAATCACCTCACTAGCCAAAAAATATTAACCATTGAACTCCACTAGTCAGATTCATCCTCAAAATAATAAATAAAATGAGTTAAATTTTTATTTTCTCAAAACCCCATGACATCCAAAATATTTTCAAGGGACTTAATCCACCCTTCAGCTACCACTAGGTTATATGATTCAGTATATTGTTGGGGGTGCATCCTTATAAAATGTTTGACAACTAATATATTATTTTATGGATGATCTAGCTGATCATGGGCATAGTTTCATTCCACATTTATAGCATGCTAAAAATGATCCATTAATATAAATAATTTCTTTTTTCCAATATCCACTATTCTAGGATCTATATTTGGAATGATATCATCCTCTCATTTTCTTTTACCATCATTTTCCCAATTTTCTATATGGAAACCCATTCTAAATAGACATATCCTAAATGAATGAACATGGAAATCATTTAATTCATTATCATTTCAAAATAAACATATTTAAAAAAATAAATTATGGGTCATCTTTTAACATTATCCAAAAAAACATGTATCTAAACCATGTTCTGATAAAATATGTAAATAATCATCATTTATGCTTTACAAAATATAAATAATTCAACAAGAATTCACATTCTTATGACTATAAGAGTTTATTTAGTTTTAGATTCTTATATAATTCTTTCATAAACTCAAACATAGAAACTCATATATTACAATGTATACACATCTACTCAATATCCATTGATTTCAAAATATGAATCTTTTAATAGAAAAAAAGATATATATCTATATAAAAAGATCACAACATTACACTTGAATTCATATCTCCATTAACTTTACAAATACCCTGTAAATTTTTTAAACCTAGGATAAGCACCAAAAGTATAGTATGGGACATAAAAAATGAAATAAACAATTATCCCATAAATGAAAATATTTCCAAAAATAAATAACTAGTACATAGAAAACAGAAGACCTTACATTATATTTTGAAATCACAAGTTTATTGTATGCACCAAAGAAATCATAAATTTTAAAAGGGATATATGGAATAATTTCCATATCATTATTAAATATTAATTATCAATCTCAGCTACATTGGGATTGAAAATTATAGTTATACATAGAATAACCATTACAATATATTTCCATAATCTCTTATGAGAAACAATGTCGGTAAACCCTGTCCCTTTACCCAAGGGATTGAAGAGGTAAAACGGGCTTACCAACCCTCATTTATTCATAGAACCACCGATAATCATTAAAATTCCATAGAACTAAAACCTAATAAAAACATATAAAATATTCATGAAAGTACCATTCATTGGGAAAATAACGTTTCTATTTTGAAATCAGTTTTCATTTTTTACGTGTCAGACACTCATAAATGAAATCAATTTATTTTAAAATAACATTTCAAACCTTTATATAAAGATTCAAAGAATTAATAATTACGATATATATAAATTTCATTCATTATATATATATATAAACTATTATTATTCTCAATTTTGTAAAAAAGATATATTAAGAGTATTTTCTAATGAAAGTCTTTTATCAGTGTCTTGGCTTCCTTAAAACGTGTTTATAACCCTTGTTTAATGGTTTAAAGATTTTAATTAATTTATTATTGAATTATGTTTAAATTTATTTTATATTAAATGTTCTTTTTATAACATATTTCTAATAAATTATTATTAATATTTTGTTACATTCATTATTTTGGGTAAATAAGTTTCATGGTTTTATGTTTAGTTTTCATAGGGTATTCTAGTAATATGTAAATTATAATCATGAAGTGGAAATAAATGGTATTAATATACCTAAATATGTTTAAATACTCCCATACATGCCTTTTTTACTTCCTACATGAGGATGATTCATTTCATGAATTGATAATCATAAACGTTTAGTTGCATATGGCTGTTTTTTCACACCTTCACGAACTAGTTAATTTTTTTATTAAGAACATATACTAATTCCATAATTTGAAATAATATATAATATATATATTAGTTCCATTTTAAAAATTAATATATAAATTTAATCATTCTATGAATGTTTGAGTTGAAAAAAAGTCATTATCCAAGAATGCAGTGAATCAAAATACCACGGAAAATGACTTCTTTTATAAGTATAAAAGGAGAAGACAGTAGATTTGAAGATGGATATACCATTAACACTATAAAATTACACACTATATATATATATGTGATAATGTAGTTATTATATAACGTTTTATTAGTGGTGGGGATATGTTCTATGTGATAATAAATTTAAAAGAGAAGAATGAGGAATTTACCACTTGAGTATTGTCTCATTGAGAACCTCCTTAATGAAATTGGAATTGGTATTTTTGGGAGGACATGAACAATATAATGTGGATAGAGATAAGTATAAGATAATTTGGAAGGGTATGTTCTATATACAATGCATTGTGTAATGAAATTAAAATAAGGACGGTGTCACTATTTATAATTGGAGTGAAGGGAAGACATGTAATAACATAGAATAATGAAATATTTTAAGGCTATTATAGGGGTAAATATATCCAAAAGACCTATATGTTTAAATGGACTTAATTTTACACTAAGTGTTATCCCATTTGAACATATTCAATATTTTTTTGATATTTAGTCAATTTAATAATATTTTTCATTCATAAACTAACATTTTTGTCAAATATAACACTATTCATTACTATGACATTAAAAATTAAAAAATAAAGATTTATATTAGGAGAAAAATATATTATATCATAAACATGTAATACTTTTATAGATAATTAATTAATGTTCTATTTTTGTTTCATATTCTATTTATTTTAACATTTCTAATACTATTATTTTTTATTTTTTAATTAATATAATAATTTTGGTATTATCGATGTTCAAGAATTTAAGGGATTAATTTTTTACAAAAACATTAAAAAATACCATAATATGATAAATATTTTTTATTTCAAAATACAATTCATGGTCAAAAATATATTCTATAAATCAATTAATTAAAATGTTATACTTATTATTAACCATAGTGTGAACGCTATGGATTTATTTTCATAATATATAATAATGGGATTAAGGTCATCCTTATGTATTAAAAAGGATCCAAACACAAAAATAAATGATTATGGATTAAAATTACTCATCCAAAAATATTTAGGCATTTTTTTGTTTCATATAATGGTTCATATAATATTATTTAACATTATTTTATTGATTTTACTTATTCATGAACATGCCCATCATATGCATTGAAAAATAATTAATGTTAATTATATAAAATATATAAATTAAAAACATATTATTATCTTAAAAACAATCTACATAGATTCAATATAATCTTTTATATTCATCCATCATGTATATTTACTCAAACACTAGTCAAGACAAATTCATTATTTTATTTATTTGAGTGTTGTTTCCTTGTGTTAGTATTGCATAATCATTTGGATAATAATCATGTTATATAACTCTAAAATTAGAAAATTTGGTCCAAAACATTTATTATACATAATAAATCAAAAAAATGTCATGAAATTACATTTTATCAGTTAATAATTATACATAAGGCCCCAATTTTGACCTTTCTAACACTGCGAAGGCCCATGTAAGTCAATGATTTTTTTTATTTATCACAATGTAATTTATAATTTATATATTTTTTATCCTTTTTATGATATATTAATTATAATATCATAATTTTGTCATTTCATAAGATTTATAAATTTTTTATCATAATTATGTCTCGATGATGTGTCAAAAATGTCGTGTTTTTTAATAATCCACCAAAAATTAATATATTTAGAACATTTTCAAATATTCATAGTGAAATAATTTTTATTTTTTTATTTCAAAAAATAAATTATATGTGAAATATTAAAATTATATAATTTTAAATTTACATTTAAATATTACCATATAAGAAATTAGTTTAACAAAACAATTTATTTTAAAAATTAATTAAATATTTAGTTCATGAATATTAATAAATATGAGAAAAATTGCATATTTAGGTGGGATATTACATTCATATAAAACATCAAGGAATCATATGTAATGGAATAAAATTGTTGGATCAAATTCTCAGTAATGGTAAAATACACCTCAAGAAATAGCAAATCAAAGTGTATAATCAACAAAGAAATTTAAATTACTAAAAAGGTGTTCCATGTAATGAATAACAGGGAAAGTACTGTGTAAAATATATTTAAATATAAAAAAATTATAAACATTCCATTTCATTGATACATTAATAATCAAATTTATACATAATTTGTATTCTGTGAAAATATCATAGATAATAATAATTGAATTTTTAATGTATGAAAAGATTTATTATTTGACATGAAGTATTGAGCACATTACAAAATTTATATAAATATCAATCCCCAGGAAAATTTATGTTTGTTTGCAAAAACCCATCTTATTTGTGTCAAGTCCCTTCAAAGGTCACAATATTTAGGATATGTCCTCAAAAAATTTAAAACAGATTGGAAACAAATGTGAAGGGTTTGTCAACAACTGATTTAGTCCAATGAGGCTACTAATGCATAAAGGGGAATGTAATAAAAGTTCCCAAAATCAAATATTTCATGTTAAAAAATTAATCAGATATCATTTAAACAATTTAATTAATAAATATTGTACTTTAAAAAATATTTTTATTCTGTAAAAGATATAGATTTCTTAATATTACACATGAATATCAAAAATCATTCAAAGTAAAAATTGTTTGTAAAAATGGTATACATTTAGAAAATAATCATATACATGATAAGTGATTTATCTAGTGGTACCATTATTGTTTAATTATGACATAAACTTGAATAACTCAAGTGGAAGTTAATGACTATAAAAATGATTCAAGGAAGTGAACGTTAATACTATCTTTTGTCAAAATATCACAATCCATCAAGAGGAAGAATTAGGAAGGTATCAATTCAAAATATACCCAGTGGAGGGAGAATAATGGTTATTTAAATTTATTAAGTATAAATGATATTTAACAATATAATTATTTAAAATATTATTTTAATATTAAAAACACTTTTATAAAAGAGTGGTTTTTAAGAAAAAAGATTTCTAACCGAGATAATGAATTCATATTTTAGTAAAACATTTTCTCACAAATTTTTAAGTACCAAATATTGGAAAGAAGGTATTGTCACATAAAAAATATCTTAAAAAAATTATACAATAAAATTAAATTTTTAATAAACAATGATCATTTAATATCCAATATCACAATTTCATGAACAAACAATATCAGTTGGGATGGGATTGTGATATATCCCCTGAAATAATTATTACTCTAAAGTGACAATTAATCAATGAAATGATTATGTGTATCAAGTAAAAATAAACATTAAAAAATTTTAATTCATAAATATATAGTCAAAAAATTTTAAACACATAATAATATAATATTATTGACCATGAGGAAGTAATATAACCCAATAAAAATAAATTGAGTGTGGACATTTCTTTAAAACATGGTAAATATATGTTCAAATCCCCTTGGAAAAAATAATTCTAATTGGTACAAAAAATACCAAAAATAATGAATTATTAATTATATTTAATTTCAAATGATCATTATATACACAATATAAAATAAATTCTGTTTTTCACATTACAATATGCCTCAATGAAATGAAATTGAGCCCGATTCACATACAACATGCATAACTTTTGAGTCTGGAAATCTATGAAATAATAACATCAATTGAAACCTTAAACATAATTAAATAAATTAAAATATTTATATTACATGTTATAGTTCCTTATATTCATTTCACAAAATCAACAAGTGTTGAGAATGTGATAATTGTCATAAATTTATAAGTGAGTCTAGAAATCCCCATACCTAAATCATCCCTTTTCAAGTATTATATTTAACACTAGTGTAATAATTTTATAAATGTTACAAATTTATAAAAAAACATATTAATATTTATTATATCATATATAATATTTTTATATCATATTATTACTCATTATTTTATAATATTTTAATATTTTACTTCTTTCATGGGATAATACCTTTGTATTTTTAATTTGATTTGACTTGTTATTTTTGACAATATTCTTAGTCATAAAATTATCTCATCATCTCCAAAATGTGAAAAATTATTTAATTATCAAAAATATTCAGAATATATGTATTTATAGTTATCAATATAAATTATTCATTGGTAATGAAATGCACCATCTATGGAGATGGTAGGTTGTACGTACACATCAACTTTGCTTCCATTTTTTTATCATATGTTAGAAATATTGTAACTGATATATACATGTATTAAATTTTTTTTATCATATTTATGACATGTATATTAAATATTTTTATGAAGACCATGTTTAATAACTTCTATGTTACATGTGAACGAATCACATCACTTCGTAAGGCGGTAGTCTCCCGTACACAAGAATGACATTATTGAATTCCACAAAATGGAATGAATAGTGATATTTGTTATATAATATTTTTAAAAAAATAAATAAATATTAAATACAATACTTATCCTAAATAATCTATAAAACCACCATTATTTCCAACCACGAAATATGGTAATGGTAAAATGAATAACATCATTTTTTGAGGCGTTAGTCAATCACACACACAGATGATGTTTGTTTTCCCCATATAATGGATGTATGTGTGGGTATAGGTTATAACATAATCATAAAATAATATCATCTAATTTAGGATATTTAGGTTGCTATATAATCAATAAATAATATTAAATTTAGGCTATGTTGAAGGATATGGAATTATAATGATTTTAGAAGATCATTACCTCTTCATCAGTTATCCTCATTAGGTATGCAGTAATTTCATCCGAATATGGATTTTTATCAAATTTAAATATTATATGATTAGGGGAGTGATTATTGTAATCCCATTTGGAATTATTTTCCTTATAAAAAAGGATTGAGAGGTTTTAATATTTTACAGGAGTGAGTGTGGTTTTTGAGTGGATGAGGAGTGAAATTATTATAGATACCACATTGAAAACAGTATTAAGAAGTCTCTCGTACATAATGTGACTAAAAAATGATAATTTTTAGAAACATTAGGGGATTTAGTATATAAATTTACAGAAAATGGGTTTTTAAAATTTCTCTCGGTCTTTTACCCTATTATGATTAATGTTTATGGACATAGTAAAGTCATATTTAACTTAATCTTTGTAGATAATTTTACATTATTTCACAAATATTTTTTGTTAAAAATATATCTTTACCTTATTATATAGTATAAATTATTATTATTCCAATTATTTAATCCATTTTATTAAATTTAAATTACATTACCAGTAGAAATTAATTTAAAATTAATCATGCAGACTTGACAAGACAATAAGTATTTAAAATGAAACATGTTCTAATGTTTACTATATTTGTACATCCAATTTTAATATAAGATTTGATAAAATGAATTAAATTATATAAATATATATATAATTTATCTATTTTGATATAAAATTATATATAAAATATATTTTAACCTTATAATTTTTTTTAAGAAATTTTATTTTCAATTAAAATTCATTATTTTTCAATGTTCATCAAAAAATGAAACATATCATAAAAACGAAAAAATTAACCCAAATATAATTTTAAATTTTCATTATAAAAAATTTATTTTTTTCATATAAAATTTATAAAATTTCCAATATGTATATGTAAAAAAACACAATTAGAAATTAGAAAAAATAGCACTTGAGAAATATAGATCCTTATGCATAAAATTGTACTTGTTCTTATGTTATTCCAATAAAATATATATTGATTAATGTAAAAAAATTATAGAATATAAAATATATAAAATTTATTAAAATGATCCGATCTAATTAATGAATATAAATTAGTATTATTGAATTATTTGGGCCGCATAATAATGGCTTTTATAATAATAATATTATTAAATTAATTTTTTTTATATTGAATTAATTAGAAGATAATGGATTAGGCTAATATTTCTCTAAATGATATATTATAATAATGTATTTTAAATAAAATATTCAATAAATTTTAATACATAGGATATTTTTTAAAATTTACATAATAATATTAATAGTAATTGGGATGACATTGTCTTACATGTAACACAAGCAATCGAAGAAAGCTATTACTTATTATAATGCAAGAAAACACCATTTTTCATGCATTTAAAGTTATAACATAGATTTAATTTATTTTAAATTTAAAATATTTTATAATGTATCAATATATTATATTCAACTATGTTCTTTTATTAGTTCATCATCATGTTATCGAATATGTTATTCCATTTTTAAAATTTCAGGGTGTTTCATTGTCCCCAAATTCAATAAAATAAATCCTTATAACATACACATAATATTAGTAATAAATATTTTTTAAATCTAAAATTAAATTGATTATAAAACCATAACATAAAAGGGTAAATAAAAAATAGTCTTGATGAGATAGAATGTAAAATATAAATGTCACATAGATTGAAGAGTCTATGCAAAAGAAATGTGGTGGAAGGTTAAGATACTGACTTAGATGAAAATTTTAAATAATTTGAGGTACTTATTGAGATCACTGGTCACAAAAAAGATAATGATCAGTGGGAATTTGGGGGCGTCAAATACATAAATCTATGATAATTTATAGAATGATTAGATTAATCAGATATGTATGTAATAAGAAAATTTATTTGTTTCAAGAAAATTTTTCTAATATTATGTAATGAATTTTAAATATTTGAAAATTTGGAAATATTCTAATAATATATATTTGGGTTTCATAAAATCTAAATCATCATTTTTTTATTCTTTGATCACATACACTAAGAAATGAAAGTCCCAAAATGATTTTTTATGGCTAAATCACTAAAATTCACTTTTAATGAATTTTATGATCTATAAATTAGTGAGTGTCTATCAATAATTATCCAACTATTTTCTAGAGTAATATGGTTAAAGAATTAATATATAAACCTCATTAATAATACTACTAGTACATGATTATTATTTATTGATAAATTTGTTTAATTGAAAATTATAGAATAGTAACTAGGAAATTGTGTATGCATGTGGTTGTGTTAAAACCTTATCAACCTTATGTCATTGATTCAAGACTCAGTACAGTAATAGATGTGACAGTTTTTCACCCTACATTGTGGTATCCCTTATCCTAAAATAAATTAAAAATAACTCTCATATTTTTTCTTAAATGTATGTTGGACATCATTGAAATTAAATTAATCATTAAATACCCTTTTCAAGGGTTTTTGAGGCAACCAATATTTTTTATAAATGGTTAAAATTATTCCATTTGTATTATTATAATGTCCCTAATGACTATATAATCCATACATATTATCAATAACATTACACATGTCTCTATAAAATCTAATGTCATTATTACTCAAATAAATTTTCCACTTTAACATGCACCTTACATAAATTTCTCCAAAATGTTCTATAAATCCATAGACTCCAAAACAGAAAACCAAAAAAGTGGTGTTTATGAAATTAAGAATTTTTTATGTCTTGAAATCATAAAACCATGATACTATATGAAAGATTGCAGTCGGATTATTATATCACAGAGAGTGGGAGGGGGTGAATCAGTGATACTCTTTTTTTCTTTTGTTTATTTTCAACTGAAACAACCTTCTTATCCTACTAAAAATTTCACTTCCCTTATGAGAAAAAAATCATCACACATCCAAATGGACACAAATATCTACAAGGTTTAATATTGAAAAGGAATAACTACATCATTGTTATGGTTTATAAATGATCCAATACCATACAATCCACTATGTAAACAATCCTTGGATTAAAATGTGTAGGATATACACTTTCACTCATGTAGAACTATGAAACAACCCCACTTGTTCATGTTCTCCCAATAAGAACAATATAATATTTTTTTAATAAATCATGTTACCTATGCTTCTTTTCACATCCACCAATGTGTTCAAATTGTAATGTAATTCATCAATTCCTTACCCAGATGAATGATAAAAACCACATGGATGTTGATAAGAAACAATGAGTCTGATTCCTCTAAGTCAAATTATTTCAAGACAAACCTTCTAGTATGATTATTTCAAAACAATGCTCAAATTATGATTAATTCAAAAAAATTCTCCTAGTATAGTTCATTCAAAACAAAGATCCCAGAATGATATTCAGATAAACAAATTCAGCATAATCATACCAAATTCAGTTTCAAAATATAATTTTCATGACAAATATAATATGAATGAATCAAAACCACATAAAACAATTGACAATATGAACGGAATGGATCACTTATTCTCTCTATAATTCTAGAGATTCTCTCTCTTTTTATGTGAACAGTTCAATCCATACGTGTACAATGTACTTTATGCCTTTTATAGGTGACCAAAATGATGTTTAGTCGTGAATCCCAAAACGCATTACCTCTCACATAAATTCACCTGAATCTAAATTTCTCCTAAAATATCAAAGAAATTATAACTTTATCAACACTTCTCAATTCTTCTCTAATCTTCTAAAATATTTATGTCTTCTCTTCCAGACTCCTATATCAATTGTCCATATAATTAAAATTGATGATCTATACATGGTTCTGAATCTGATTATCTTATACTGATTTCTTCAAAAAAAATTGATTGATACCATATCGATTGAACGTTTTTGAAGAAATGGACTTCTCCACATGAGATACAATAAATCTTTTAAATGAAATTATTCCACTTAATAATTAATTCATATATTACCACATACTTTTCTCTTGACCCACTTGAGAGAACACATCATCACATTCAAAAACCAGTGCTCGAGTCATGACTATCTTCATGAAATTGAATTCATTATGGATTAACTTTAGAATCAACTGAATTCAATTAGAATGTATTATAACTTTCCGTTCATTCAAACTTATTTATTTTCATCACAACCTAAGAAAGATCTTTTCTGAATAAAATTCTCTGAAAACTATTATCCTCTGTACAATCATATATGGTAACATTCATTCTAGTTACTATCATTCTGGTTACAATCCTCTTAGATAAGATCATTTTGGTTACAACAATTTTGGATACGATCATTCTAGATACTATCATACTAGAAACAATCATTCTGGATACAATTATTTCTATATAAGATCATTCTGGTTATGATTTCTAGTTAAGATTATTGCTTATAATTTCTAGATATGATATAATACATTGTAATAAGGATGATCGACCTATATATTATTAAAATCACTCTAATACGATTCATTCTAAATATACTTCGTCTTCTTCCTTTACTATAATAAAATAAGATTGTGTTAAAAAACAATCGGTGTCTCATCTTCTATCGGCATCAGCTAGTCCATCAGCACCACTTAGATCATCACCACTTTCCATCAGTATTACTTTTCCCATTGGAATAACATTTCATAGGCATCACATTTCCATCGGTACCACATTCATCAGAACCATATTTCTATCAGTACCACTTTTATTATTTTGAAACACAATCCATATGACATCTTTTTCAATCACCTAAAATCCAATTGTTTCGAAATACAATCAATACAATATAGATATGATTGTTTTGAAAGACAATCGATATAATCTAGATACGATTTTTTTCTGGTAGTTTTGAAAAAGAAATATTACCACCACTTCATTCTCTCCACCTTCCATTTATAATAAATCTAAATACAATTCTTTTGAGACTGTTTTGTAAAACAATCTAAATATGATTCTTTTAAGATTGTTTCGAAAAAATGATCTGAATATGATTTTGTTCTGATTGGTAGCATATATTTCACTTCCCCTTTCTTTTATCAAGATTTCATCATATGTTCACAATAAAAATTATTATTTATATGAAATAGAAATTAGTGATGAATCATCGCAATTAACATGATTATGAATTTTTTCAAAAAAAATTCCAAACAATTGTTTCTTGAATACAAATTGAAAATATTTACTTTCTTCCAAACCAAACTTGACATAAAAAGACAACTCATGAAACCTTCAACACCATCATCATCATCTTTTCCCCAAATATCTCTCTTGGAATTTTGTTTTCAACTATGATTCATAAATAATTGAACTTTTTAAACTCATTAAATTGATTATAAATAAACAACTCTAAGCTAATGTGAGTTAACTCATTATAGGAAACAATATTCATTAATACTGAAACCATGCTATACAAAATAGTGATATTAAAAACCTATTTCTTTCCTCATTTTTCCTGGAAACCAATTCAAATTTTTTTCATTGAACCACTCCAACAAAAATTTATAATACATCACACACTTAAAAATGATGAATTCACAGCATGACCACAACTGCCTTTTTTTGGGAAATTTATTTATAAATAAAAATTCTCCCTCTTGAAAAAACAATATAAAGGTAATATGAGGGAGGCAATAGATACAAATACCTCAACCTTGAAGAGAAAGTGGTTGGTGATTAAATCATGAAAATGTCCTGATGTTGGAACATACTCTAGAATCAATTCATTCTTCTCCACATGCTATTTTATGAAATGATATCTGGTATCAATATGTTTTTAACGAGAATGTTGTACTAAATTTATAATGATATTTATTGTAATTTCATTTTCAAAACCCCATTGCAAGGGTAGCATCACTTCTTTTATTAAATGATGCAATTGTGTTTTCATCCATGTAAGTTTAGTAGTGGCTCGAGTAATAGAAACATACCCAACATCATCCATAATGAGAGTTACTGAGTTTTGATTCTACAAATTCCAACTAACATAATTGTTTCCCCAAAAGAATACACCACCAGATGTAGATCTTCTATCATCAACATTTAATGCCCAATCTATATTAGAATACCCAAATAAATTAATAATATCTGATTTTCAATACCTAATTCTGAATTATTTCGTGCCTCTTATGTATCTATGAATTCAGTTTCCATCAATAAGATGTGATTCTCTTTGGAGAACCTTGAAATATTTCATATTAGGTATCAACATATACAATGTCTGGCATTAAGGAAGTCAAATAAAATAGACTTCCAATCAGTTTTCGATACCCTTTGTGATCCAATTATATTTGATCTCCATTATTACACATCATTGTTCCTACAAATATTAATGTGGAAACAAGTTTTATTTTTTCCATGAAAATCCTCTTGAGATGGTCTTTACTATACAATTATTGTGATAGAATAATGTATTCTTACTTTTTTAAGATTTTTACCCCATGAAAGTATTTAATTTCTCCCAAAATAGACATTTTTAATACATATTTCATTTCATCAAAAAATATTTCACAGCTTCCAACATCATTCCAAGAAATGATAATGTCATCAACGAAAACAATTAAAATGAGGGAATACTCTTGACTTTCTTGGATGTAAAAATTTCTATATACTCTTCTTTTTATAAAATTCATCATTCTTATGTATGTATCTATTTTGGAGTACCAAGCCTATAGGGCTAGTTTAGGCCACACAAAACATTTTAATAATTTAGACATAACAACCATATTTTAAAATAAATAATACACATGGTTACTCAATATAAACTTCTTCATCAAGAACACCATTAAGGAATATAGATTTAACATCTGTTTGAAAGAACTTGTGGCCTCACTGTACAGAAATAGCAAGAAATATTATGATTCTTTCAGGACATTCCACTAGGGGAAAAGATTCATCAAAATCATTAAAGTCAATCTATGAATAACCTATGAAAATCAATATTTCTTTTCTTTTTATAACATCACCTTCTACATTCAGATTGTTCTGGAAAAACCATTATGTGCTAATGATGTTTTTTAGGCATTGGTATACATTCCCATGTATTGTTCTTTTCAATAATATACAATTCATCATTCATGGTATTAACCCATTTTGGATTCTCAAAATCTTCTTTCACATCATTCAGTTCCTTGTTTTGAATACAAAGAAGTGTGTGTCATGGAAGTGGTTTTTCATCGTGTTTGAAGCATATCATGTTTATCACCAATTATATTCTGTGCTTCCAAATGTTTCCTCAAAATTGGTTAGGATTTCCGAATGTCTTCATCATCACTAGAAATATCTGAGTTCGATTTCTAAAATATTTTATGATTATATTCATTTGAATTCTTATCAGAATTATCTTATTCAACATGGTTAACTTCATTTTACACATAAACATGTTTCTCTTTCTCAGAAACATCAATCACATTCACATCATATTAATAAACAATTATTTTTGTTTATTTTTAGAAGCATGTATGCCATCTACCTTTTAGAGAATATCTAAGAAATATTTCATCCTCGCATTTCTTCTCAAACGTACCATAGTTTCCACCTTTATACTTTATAATACCAGGACCCCAGAAAACTCTAAAATTCATCAAACATGGAGTGTTACCATAAAAAAATTCATATGGGGTCATACCTAATTAAGGCCTAGAGAATTAAAAGTTTTGAATATAAATAGCAGCACTCATGTATTTCCTCTAAATGTAATGGGAAAGGTCACGCACAATTAATATACTTAAACACATTTCATATTGTTCTTTATTCATTCATTCAGAAACCCCATTTGTTAGGGATTTAATGGACAGATATACTCATGCTGAATTCCATGCTTCTCAAGAATGTCTTCAGACTCATCACTTCTATATTCACCACTATTATAACTTCACAACTTCTTCACAGAATACTCACATTCCTACCCACATTTTATTCGGAAAAATTTAATCATTTTCAAAGAATCTTATTTTTGTTTCACACAAATAACAAAACTAATGATATTAAGACAATAAATGAAATTAATGATGTTCTTATCTCATTGTGTTGACTATTTTCTCATTGTCCCACATATATCATAATGGATCATCTCTTGTGGTTGTTTTGAAAAAATATCAACTTTCATATGCACAAATTTTAATAATTTTTCTTTTATGAAGATTGTACAACTCCAATATATTGATCTGGGAAAATTAGTAATATCTCAAACATAGTCTCTTTTATATAACTTTCACATGTTTCACTTACACATATGTCCAATCCTTTTATACCATAACTCATTATCTTCCACCATACTCATGTGACATGTTTATTGTGAATCACCATCCAGAAAAAAATATCCTTTCAACTGTTGACCTATTGTAAAAATCATTCCATCATATTCACTCTTTAAAACAAATCCATATTTTAGGAAGAAATTTTTTCACCCTTGTCACACAATTATGAAACACTATACAGATTGTGTTTCAACTAATCAACATAAATTTTTTTCTTGGATTTCATTTTTCTTTTCCTATGATGGCTGACCCAACACCTTTGATTGTAAATGATTCATCATTTCCAAATGTCACTGTTCCTTATTTATAATCATTAACATCCTTAAATAATTTCATGTCTCCTTTCATGTTATAATAACACCCATTATCATGTATGCAAGGCCTTTATCCTTTCATGTATTTTAATACAACTCCAACAGAAAGCACCATTTCTATATTCCTTTCATTCTTCACCTCCAGCTTTTGAGAATTCAGAATATTTTGATGATCTGTTAACAAAAAATTCATTTTTGATGGTTTCCAGGTTGTCCACATTTTTCAAAAATATTTTCCAAGGGTTGGATCCTATTTTTAATCCTCACATCACTATATTCAGATTTCTTCAAGACGACCTTATCATATTTAATTCATTGAGGAGATTGACTCCCACTCAATCTCTTCATGTAATATCATATGATATAATACATTATTTGTTAATTGAACCAACACATACTTGTTGTGTGCCTGAATCGTCCAAAATAATAGAAATACTTATAGAAAGAGTATTTTCCTCTAAAACCTCCTTGCTGATCAAAATAGTGAATGTGTTTCTTAGCCACCTTTTTCTATTTCATTTCAGATTCACCGACCATTCTATTATAAATGATATTCCTTCTTGTCATTTCTTGACTATCGAAAAAAGATCGATTGGAAAAATTTCCAGATTTAAATGGTTTCAAAACATTCCCAACCCTATTGGTATGGGACACATACATAACATGCCCAGCATTCACCATTTCAAAAATAATTCTTTTATTTTTCTCACCCATTGAAGGTATCATCTATTAAACATTCTCAAGTTTCTCATTATGAGAAAATTCACCAAATTAAGTGATATATTTTTGAAAACATAGTCTATTCTTTTCAACCTCAAAGAGTTGTTATTGGAAAAGTTTCGGCTATTAATTTTTTACTTTCAGATTTACCTCTAAATGATCATTCTGATTCTTTTATTCCTCATGTTATTTCTTCAAATCATCAATCTCTTTAACATAATTTTATTTCTCACAATAAATTTATTATTTGTTTATTAAGAATTTATCTTCCATGTTTTTGATTTTCTTTTCAATCCTTCTAATCTTTCTCGGAAATTCCTCTAACTCTTCTTTCAGATGCATTTCAAGTTATGTATCTTCTTATTTAGAGCTACTTCTTACAAATTATTCATAATTTAATATTGGGATTAATATATTTTCATTAAAACACTCAATTTATTTTTTTGGATTCAAAATAACTCCTATTTTCTTCATCTTATTTGAAAAAGAAACTTCTTCTTGTTGATTTTAAGAATTTATTTTCTTTTCCTTTTCTCCATTTTTCATTCACGGTCTTCTTAACCTTCTTTCTTCAACACCACTATCCTCTTCTATATTTTATTGAGGAAATTAAATCAGAAAGTGATTAACAACTACACATTCAAAACATTTCAATGAATGATTACCTTTGTATTTTAATGAACGTCTTTTCACATTGTTAGAATAGAAGAATATGATTACATTGAGATGTTTACATACCTCATTTTCAGAGCCAAAATCACCAGCATCATCTTCAATAACAATCTTCATTGACTTTTCATTCTTCATAGCCTTGAAATAAATTTATATATCATCTTTTGTTTTTCTCTTCATATAATTATCTCTTCTCATTTCATGGGTATTAATAGTGGTATGTAAATCATCAAGAGACAGTGTTTTAGGATCTCTGACTTCTAGTGTTGAAACAATTAAATCTATTTTTTCCGGTAGGACTCTCAAAATGTTTTGAACAACTATAGAGTCATTCAGATTTTCACCGAGACATTTGACAGTACTAACAATTTCATTTACACTGGTAAATAATTACCCAATGAATTCATGCTCACTATCTTTAACTCTTCATACTTCAATATCCATATTGGTAAATTTGTGTTCTTTAATATTGTATTACCTTCATATATTATATTCAACATATTCTATATACCATTTTTTATAGAAAACCATACAATCTAAAGAATTCACTTTTAGAAAGTGATGATAATATAACATTCAGGGCCCTTCCATATTTCTCAAGAGTCTTCTTATCAAAAGGTGTAAGTGGAGCACTATCATCAATGAGAAAAAACCCTTCTTTTTCAGCTTGAAATACCTCATAACTGATTGACATAAGATATGAAAACATTCTATATTTCCATATATCACTATTTTTTCCATCAAAAACCAGAATAATTTTACTGTTTACATAGTACATTTCCTCAATCAGCAAAGAATAGTGATGTAAATAATCTTTTGTAACCAATTGAAAGTGCCTAATTAGAGTATTTTATCACTGATATGTGTAGGGTGAATTATTTATACACTTTTTCATTTATAATTATTTTCGATTGAAAAAAAATTCACCTCCTATTAAGAATTTCAATTATTTTCAAGAATATAAATCAACACACATCCAAAGGAACACAATGATTTACAAGGTTCACTATTCAATATGAATAAATTTGTCCTTTGTATGGTTTGGAAATGATATGATACCATATAATCCACTAAGAAAATATTCCTTGGATTACAACAAGTAGGATGTACCCTTTCACATGTGTGTAAAACTACGAATAAATCCCACTAGTTTATGCACTCCCTCATAGCACAATTGATTAATTCAGTTGTTTGGTAACAACTCATGTTACCTTCACTTCTTTTCACATCAACAAATGTATTCAAAATGTATTGAAATTAATCAATTCATTACCCATAAGAAAGTTAAGAACATCGTGGAATTTGATATGAAACACTAAGTATGATTCCCTTGAGTCTGATTCTTTAAAAATAGAACTGCTAGTTAGATTCTTTGAAAACAATGCTCATAATCTGATTCATTCAAAACAATGCTCCCAATGACATTATTTCAAAATAATTCTCCCAGTCTGATTTTTAGATAAAAAACAATATAGTTTATTCGAATCGAGTTCGATTCCCAAATACAATTTTCATCCCCAATAAAAAATGAAATAAACAACACCACACAAAAAAATTATGAATCCAAATGAAATTGATCTCTTAGTGTCTCTAGAAATGCTGATCCTCTCTCTCTTCTGATGTGAATATTTCAAGACACACTAGCAAAATGTACTTCATGTCTTTTATAGGTGACCCAAAACATGATTAGTTGGGAATCAAAAAACACTTTCCCACTCACATAAATTCACCCAAATAGTAATTTCTCTTAATATCTCAGAGAAATTATTACTTATTCTATGATTCTAGATTCTTCATGAATCATTTACAATCTTCTTCTCTTTTTTTCCAAAATTCAGTTTCAAATCTCAATACAATTAAAATTGATTAGAAATGCATGGGTCTAAATCTGATTATCTCATACTAATTTCATCAAAACAATTCTTTATACCATACCAATTGAATGTGCTTTAAGATATTCACTTCTCCACTTGAGATACAATCACTCTTTTAAATAAAAGTCTCCCCCTAGAAAATTTATTCATCTATCTCCACATTCATTTCATTTCTCTTAAACTTCTTGAGAAAACTCAATATCATATCCAAAAAATAATTCTTGGATCATGACTACCTTCATAACATTGAACTCATTAAAGATTAGATTTAGCATCATCTAACTTCATTTGAAAAGTATTATAGCTTTAAATTAATTCCTACATCATTATATTCATCTCAACCCATGCATGATCTTTTGTGAATACAAATGGTCTAGATACTATTATCCTAAATACGATCATATCTTATTACATTATTATTGGTTACGATCAACATGGTTATGATCCTCCTCGATACAACCATTCCAGTTGTGATCATTCTAGATAAAATGATTCTGGTTATGATCATGTAGGGTATGATAATTCTAGATACGATTAATTCAACATAAATTCATTATTGTAATGATTGTGGGTTATGATTGTTGGTTACACTTGAGAGATACAATATAATTAAATATGATAAGGATGATATACCCATATATGATGCAATACAATCTGATATGATTCATTCTCAATCGATACCATCTCATTCCTTTTTTCCTACCCAAATACGATTTTGTTTAAACAAATGCAGTTTCTCATCTTTTATCAATATCACCTCTTCCATCGAAACCACATAGATTGACACCACTTTCTCTCCGCATCACTTTTCCCATTAGATTCAATTTTTTTTGGAAATACCTTTTCATCATTACCACTTTAATCAAAATTATCATTGCATCCTTACCACATTGATTCTTTTTTGAAACACAATCAATATCACATCTTTTACTTTCACCTAGAGTAAATTTTTCTGAATGACAATTGATACAATCTGGATATTATATTTTCAAAATACGTCTGATATAATCCCGATATGATTGTTTTCTGATTGTTTGGAAAAATAATTAACACCTCTTATTTCTATCATCCATCCATATTTGATAAATCTGGATAAATTATTTTTTGTTTATTTTTAAAACAATATAAATTCAATTCCATTCAGATTAGTTTTAAAAAAAATATAAATATAATTTTTTCTAATTGAAATCATCTCGTTCAATGCCCCTTTCTTCTATCAATCTTGCATCATATGTTTTCAATACAACTCATGATTTATAGGAAATATAAATCAGAAAAGCATTATCATAAATAACATGGGTCTGATTATTTTCAAAAAAAATAAAAAAAAAGATTCCACAATACAATGTGAAGTGATTTCCATTCTTCAAAACCATCCTTGAAAATAAAAGACAACTCTTGAATCCTTCATCACCTTAATCATTAGCTTTGTCCCAACATTATATAGATAGTGTTGTGTTCCAAAGAATGATAACATGATATCTACATTTCCAAAACATTTGGATGTTCTTCTATACATATCCTACATGTCTAAGCTATGTTTTTGTTCTCTGATGTATGATATCCTAAATATAGTTCCTAGGGGATCTAATAAATTTTATATGATACCTGCTATAGAGACCATGGCCCTAAGAACCTAGAGGTGGTACCTATATCCATTAAATTGTCCTTGGATACTATTAAATACATTCATAATTGATTAAAAAGTTTATTAGTCCTGGTAAACTAGATAAATACATGAGTATTTTATTACAAATGAAAACAAATAATACAAAAAATAATTTTTATAATAACATTATCCCATATATAATGTCCGTTTAATATTTCTCTTATTACACCTCATGAAATCTGGGGGAATGGAAACAAAATAAAGGGTGAGCTCAAATGATCAGTATTGGTTAGATACAGTATAAGTAATAATTAATCTATGAGAATAATCAATATGACATGGTATGTACATAATAACACATGACATGTAATAAAGAGATAATAATGAAATGTGTAAATAATATGACATGGAAAATAACTAAAAACACCTTTAATTTAATTAGTAAAGTGAGAAAGAAATGAATCCATAGATTATATAAAATTAAAATATCGATGATAATAATAAAATCTAATTAAATGCATATATGCTAAATTAGGGGATGTCATGTATCTAGAATATGGAACTACAACCACAAATATATATAATAAATATAGTTTAGCTATGTGGGTAGAAACATGTCTGTTTTGTGGCAATAAATTTAAAAAGAATGTAATTTCAAGATCCATCATCCGGATTGTTAACAACATCTTGGTAACAAATGTGATGGATTTTTTACCAAACTGATTTCACCAGATGAGACTATCGATGCATCAAGGAGATTGCATTAAATAGTCTCCAACCCATTTATTTCATGTCAAAATCCTTCCTCAAATATATAATAATATATTTATTTTATAAAAATCTCACCTTACTAAATATCTGTAATGAGTGAAGGATACATATTTATCAAAATATCATCATTTAATGAAAAACTATTAATGTATTCATCATATATAAAATTTATAAACAGGTAAGGAAGTAATCACATATATGATAAATGATCCAATTATTTTATGGAAATTTAATGTTCATTGATCATATAAAAGTGAATAACTGAAGGGGGAGTTAATGAATACAAAAATGACTCAAGTAATTGAATTTCAAAACAACCCTTGGTCAAAATAATCATAAGACATCATGATGAAAAATGAAGATTTTATAAATACAATATATACCATTTCGAGTAAGAATAATGGTGGTTATCATTGATGAAGTGGAAAATATATTTAAATAGATTCCTTATGAAAATATTATTTTCATTTTGAAAAAATTATTAGAAATCAATATTTTTAAAGAAAATATATTTCCAACCAAAGAGAGAGATGATGTCAAATTATATTAAATAAATTCTCAAACAATTTAAGGACCAATGTCATGTAAAATGTTCTATCAGTTGAAAAATGTCATGAATTTCTACATCATGATAGAATTTAAGTGTTTTTAATCAATGATGACATAATTTAATTTATATTAATTTCAAGAATAAACCATCTCAATTTTAATGATATTATGATACAATACCTTAAAATGATCAAAACGTTGAAGTGGAAATTTATAAATAAATCATTTATCTGTATGAAAATAAATAAACAAAAAAACTGTTAATAAATAAATAAATAATCAAAATTAAATATGAACATATTCATATAATCTGAATGACAATAATGATGTTAAATAACCCATGGAGAAGGAATTGAGTTCTAAAATGTAGTTTTTCACTAAGTAACATTATGTTCAAACCCCATTAGATGAAATAATTGAAAATAAAACTGAAAATAAAATTATTAATGAATTATTCATGATATGAAATTTGAAATAGGAATTATGTTTTCAATATAAAAGAAATTTGTTTCATACTATTAAAATATTACTCAACGAAATGGAATCACAATGAAAACCATTACAACTAGAGTTACTTCTGAATAATGAGATACATGAATTAATAACATAAATTTAAACTTTTAATAAAATTATAATAATTATATTCTTGATATAAGTAGTAATAGTCCATTATATACATCTCCCAAAATAAAAAAGTGGTAAATATGGAATATGTCTCATTGAAATAAAAGTCAGAATAAAAATCTTCTTAACTTAAACTTCTGTTTTTGTGAAAAGCTATCTAAATACCTATAAAATGGGATTAAAATTTTTACATACTAATAAAAAAATAAAAATTAATATTTAATATATCATAAATTATCCTTTTATATCATATTATTAGTTATTCGTTAATAACTTTCAATTAATTTCACTCTTTCTATTAATAACTATTTTTTGTGTATGTTTTGATATTTTTGGTCCCCCTTATTTATATAATTAATTGTTAATCTCTATAATTTTAAACTTGATGTTATTATATAATATATTTTGTATATATTTTTCTAGATATATCCATAAAATGTGGTTATAATAAATGAAATGCAACATTAATGGAAATAGTTTTTCGTTCATACACAAGAACACTGGATCCATTTTCGTATCAAATTAAAGAATGAAAATAAATTATATATATATATATATATTATAATTTCATTGTTTTATTTATACCATATATAAAACATATTATAATTAAAAGAATCCTTTTTTTTATTTCCATGTAAAATATTGAAAAATCCGACCACATTGTGAGGCGGTTTTCCATCGTACTAATGAACGACATTTTTGTATCCCATAATACGGAAAGTATTAAGTTATGTGTTATATAATAATTAAATAAGATTAATAAATTATAAAATTATGATATATAATTTATAAATTGTAATTCCCTAACCCCAGAATCCTAGATCTGTTGCATTGTTTGAATACATTGGCATGATTACAAGGAATCAATTTCTAAAGGACCAATCTATTTAGCAGTCTTGAAAAATGGATTATATACATGAATATTACATTACACTTTATAATACAAAACACAAATTAAATAATACTTCGTGAAATCCATCTTTCGCCCTGCATAACCTTTCATAAAAATCATAATAAACTTCTTGGAATCTTGGGGAAAAAAGCATAAGAATGGTTGACCATAGATGCTTATTAAGGGTAAATAATTAAGAGAAAGATATAAACTATTAAGGAAAGATGAGTAATAAAAACAAAAACCTTTTAAACATAAAAATGAACATGATATGGAAAGAAATATATCAAATATTATGATATAATCATGATCATGTATATTTTACTTGTTTAATTATACAATGTGATAACAAATTCCATGACGAGGGAATGCATACTGACAGACATCATAACCACATAGTCAAGTCCACATGAAAATACTACATATAATTTCTTTTCAAGACCTTGTTCCATGATACTATTTTTTATAATGAGACCTAAAAATACATCAATGAGTTATAGTGGGATATACCCGTCACTTACTAAGTCTATCATAATTCATTCCAACCTTTAGACTTATTTAAAATACTTCTGTATAAAATCACAGTCCAAAATTTTCATGGAAGGTAAACATATTGAATATCTATTTTTCCACATAATAACATGTGAATACCATCATCATATATTCTATTAAGACATGGTAACACATAAAATTACAAGAAAACCTTATTGAATACTTTTGTTCCCCCTTTTTCCTTATAGAATACTAGATATACTCCGTAAATCCAATAATTTTCATACTCAAACAATGATAGAATAAAAAACTATTAATCAGTTCCATGGATGCCAATAATTACCAATATGCCTTATCCAACTCATTTAAGTATTATTATAAAATCACTACCTCAATATCAGGACCATATTATGTTTATTTTTCTCCCAATAATATATTTTACAATATTTTTAACTTGAAACTCTGTCACATTACTAGGTACCATAAAATCTAAAATCCATGATTATAAAATATTGTTGTACAATTATTATATACTTTATAATTATTATAACTTATACATCATTGATAAAATACACAAATGAAAAATTCATTAATAACAAATTATGAACACTAATCATTCCTCTTCATTTTCAGTTGTACCATAACATGATTATTATCCAATAGTATCATTTTTGGTATACTCTAATGATTTGGACATTGATTCGCATAGTTTCACATCTTCTTTCAGATAAATCATTGTACATTTTAATCCTTTTTATTACCCATCTAAGCACTATCCTGGTGTCCTTTCCCGCTACACATAAGATAAACTCACATTCCATTCAAGAACATCCCAGGGTGATTCTTTCCACGATTATCACATATGGGAAAAATCATTTTTCCCATCTTCCCTTTTCTATCATTTCCCCTACCAACCTCTACTTCTACGGATTCAATTGAAATCCATACAACTTATAGATTTATGTACTTATATTATTATAACATGATACTATTTCTTAATATGATGAGAATACATGGGAGAATATTTACCTTCTAAATGAAGGATTAAGACCCTGAAATCTATGATACTTCTTACTCATTGGATCATCTGTACTATTGTAGTTCTCATTTTTTTAACTGGGAAACTTTTATAAATGACAATGTACACTGGGTTAGATCATATCATAACCTATAATCCAAAAACTAGAAAACCCCTCACAACATTAATTGATGATTTTCACATATCTATTATCATAATCATCAAAATTATTTCTTTGCTGATATATTTACTCATAAATCCGTAATAATGGTTTGTAAAGAAAATGTAAATTGTCCTAAGCATATACCTTGGGAGTGTCGTAACCAAGAGCACACCAATGGCTGTTGTGGTGCATCTGTTATTGTTGGAGTCTATCTCTATGTAGTGTTTTCAGGTTTTAACCCTAGATACATATATTCCAGAGACACATCAACATGCTCGTATCTAGCCAGGGAATTATTTCTTTGAAAATTCATATAATCTCAACATTACCAAAATTCTAGGAAGTTCTTCTAAACTAATCCTAAATGTTTAACTTAGGGTAATGTTCTCAGAGTAGAGTTTATCTAAATCTATTTCCAAGGTTGTTGATATCATCCCTCTGATACAAACTGTAATTACCCAACCCCAGAAGCTCAGAGCTAGTGCATTATTTTAATACATTGGCAGGAATACAAGGAATCAAGTCTTGAAGGACCGACCAGTTTAGCAGTTATGGAAAATAGAATACATACTTCAATATTACATTACACTTTCAAACAAAAAACAAAACATGAATAGTCTTTCTAGAACTACATTATTCACCTAGCATATCCCAGTATAACAACCATAATATACTTCTTGGAATCCTTGGAAACAAATCATAATAAGGGTTGATCTCAAATGATAAGTAAGGTTAACTAATTTAATGGAAGCTATGAACATTTGTGTAAAGATGTGTAATAAAAACAACATCTTTTTAAAAATAAAAATGATCGTAATATAGAAAAAATATTTCAATCATTACTATATAAACATGGACTTGGATATTTTAATAGTCAAATAATCACATGTAATAACTAATTTCATAATGAGGGAATGCATAATTCCAGACATCATAACCACATAGTTAAGGCCTACAGCCATGACTACAAATAATTTTTTTAAAGGCCTTGTGATGAGACACTAGTTTGTCTCATGAGACCTACTGATGCATCGATGAGCTATAGTGTTCTCCACCCATCGCTAACTATGTCTAATTTATTTCTCATATAAAAATGTTGAAACATAACATAAACATTCATATTAAAACTATCATACTAAATCCCAATACATGAACCATAAAACATGAATGGTATATAAATATCATATCCACTGTCAAACATATAATAACTCACTCAGTAAAATATGAAATATTTAATTATAATAAATCAACCTCAATCATGTATAATATCTAGTAAATGATGTTGACATATTTTGAAAAGATAAGTAAAACTCATTTAGTGCAATACCCCTTCAGTAAAATCATATAAAATTGACACATTTATAGAAGAACCTATTTTATAGATATGTTTTATTCAAATCATCCCATACAATATTGAAACTTTTGAAAATTATTATCATTTCAAAACATTCATGTCCATATAAATAAATCCTTAAAATCATTTTGAAAACATATAAATTAATTAAAAAGATTAAGAAAGATAAATTATTAAAACATTTAAAATGATGATCAATTTAAATAGATCCTCCCATAAAACTATAAAATATTCCATTTGAATTTTTTATGAAATATGGGTATCGATGATAAATTATTCTCAATAAATAGTTACACATAAAAAATCTCAGAAAATATTGAGATTGAGGAAGTAAACCTCACCTTGCACGTTCCATTAGCGGAGGCTACGTATAACCACCTGTATAATAACCAGAGTATGTTTTTAAACTACACCAGAATGATATTAATATTCATGATATGATATATAATTCATTTATTACTTTATACGATCCACTTAATAATAATTTCCATGTCAAAGTAACATTTTAGGTAATAATATCTTTTCTTATTTTATGTGTTTTAGCTTATTATTCTTGATCATATCATATAGATCATGATTACATATTTCTATAATATAAAACATGATTTAAATATCATATATATTAAATCTGAAAATATGTAAAATTGATAGATATATTAAATGGAAACACCATTCATGGAGACGGTAGTCCATACGTACGCATGAATGTGGCTTCCATTTTCTTATCGTATAGTATGGAAATAAGGAAAAAACATTTATTTATCTAAATAAATATATAATAATTAAGTATATATATTATTTAATATACCTCATAATTAATCAATTTATTTATTTTTATAATAATTATTGATGGGTTATCATTGAATATGAATCTCATCGGGTCGTGGAGATAGTGAGCCTTACGTACGCAAGAGAAATAATATCATTATTTTCATTATGAAATTTTGTTTAATTGGATGGTATATTACATATAAAGAATAAATAACATGTTATATTAACTATTCAAATTTATTATACTCATTATTATACCCATCCAAATAATGTAGTGTTGAATTACAAACTACACCATGACATGAGGAAGGTAAGCTATATGTACGCACATATAGTGAATTTTACATTAATAGGATGGATATAATAATAAATATGGTTTTAAAATTTTTATAATAACATAATAGTATGTTTAGGGAACTAAATTTATTATTTTTGTATGGAAACAATAAATAAAGTGGAAGTGGAAGAAGAAAAGAACCATGAAATATGTGATTAAATAATTACCTCTTCTTCGGGTGTTTCATTTTTATTCGAACAAAAGGGATTAATTGGTTGGATTTCTAATGAAAGTAAGGAGACTTTATTAAATTGAGGATATTTTGGAGAATATTTTAGTAGGGGTTGGACGATCCTAATGGATTGGGGGTGTGAAATTAAGATAAGGGGAAGTGACCTTTTATAAAAGAGGTGAGAGTCACTTTAAGAAAATCTTTAAATATTATTTTATTATAAAATAATTTTCATATTATAATGGATAAAAATGGATTTATTTAAATAATAAGGCCGAGATGGGTCTAAAGACTCTCAAACAATAGGTTTTGGGCAATTTTATGTCACCATATTAACATTATCTTTTTTAATTAACTATTAGTTAAATTGTTTAACTTTTACCATGTATTCTTGTATTATGATAAAACATGGTTAATAAAACTACTATAAAATTATAGGAGAACCTCAAGTGGTTAATTAATAACATATATATCCTTATATAAGTCTTTTTTCCAATCCATATATTTTTAAAAATATTATATCTTTTAATAATGTAGTAATTGTTTTAAAAACTCATTTAGGTCAATTGAGATACTATTTAGAAATTTTTTATTTGAAGTCATAAAAACATTATGACATAGAATAAAATACATTGAAACATCCATAAAAAGTTACATTCCACTAGAAAATTAGTTTATGTCTTCAAAAGTTTCAATTTATATTTATTTTAATATTTACAATATCAATTATTTTAATATTTCATTAAAAAGGATATTATTGCATCATCATTTTATTATAAATAAAATTAAATATATGATTTATACAAATTATAAATAAAATACTAATATGTAGTAAATATTTTTAAATCTATAAATAATATTTATAATCTAATTTATCTTATGTGTAACCCAATATTACAAATGGTTTAGTTATTAAACTTTTTATTTGGCACTTTTAACTCTTCTTTAAAAAAAATATTGCAAATGTTATAATCTAACCCAAATGCATCAAAAGGATCTTATTTTTGACCAAAGGATGATTTTGGTCGAAATTCAGTTATCCAATATAATTAAGACATTTTTTGGTGTAATTTTATTATTATTTTTACCTTTAATTATGTTATTTACTTTTAACGGTGGTAAATAAAATTCAAAAGTTACTATTCACCAAAAATAATTTTCATCCTAGTGAACCAAATTTTATATACTTATTTCTACTGTGTCTTTAAAATTTCTTAAATTCAATTCACAGAATTTGTAAATTAACATTTTATGCAAATTTTCAAATGATCCTAGAAGGTGGGTAAAAGACGTTAAAAAAGTTCATTAAATTTTTTTCCTTTTATCTTATTATAAAATGATTACAATGATTTAAATTTGAATAATATACATATTAAGGATTTATTTTTAATTTAAGATAACTTTTTAATTAAACTTTTTTTAAATGAAAATGTCGTTTTTATCTATAACGCAGTGTTTTTATGTATACATCAAAAAAAGAATGTTTTCAGAAAAATAAAAAAATCCACCGAAACCAAATTTTGATATTACAAATTCAAAATTTATTTCTATTATACCATATTAAAAACAAATAATTTTAATAAATTAATTTAAAATTAATTCCCATTGTCAAAACCAGAATGTGAATTTTTGAAAGTCAAACCTATCTAAAGATTGACATGTGTATATGTCCAATTTAAATGTAAAATTACATACAATAACCTAAGTTATATTAAATGATAAAAATATATTTTAAATATAATTTAAAACAACTTATATGAATAATTTAGAACTATAAAATATTTCTATTATAAATATTTGTTTCAATTAAAAATTAGAAATTTTTTATTATTCAACATAATATGAAAGTAATCTAAAAAGTACCAAAAATTTATACAAACAAAAATTTCATGTCCCGATTCTAAAGAAGAATTTAATTTTGGAAAATTGAATATATAAAAGAGTCAAATATTGGATTTAAAAAGTGTTATCCATTAAATGGCTGTAAAATTGTATTTTTTAATAATAATTATTTTAACTGAAACTTTTAATTTGTTTTTATGTTATGTCTAAGAAAAATATAATATGGATGTTAAAATTATATGAAGTATATAAAACTCCAAAAGTAGTTAATAATATTCATTAAACTCTTTTTGAACCACGAGTTTGGTAAGTCATGGTGCGCTCGAACTTGGTTTTGCATGTAGATCAAAATATTGAACTAAGTTAAATATATATCATACTATGAAATCATGGGGTGTTAGATAGACTAAAAATCTTTCATTATTCCAACCCATGAATTTTTGTAAAGGATGAATGAAAAACCTTAGTTTGTGAGGTGGTAGTACATCATATATGTAACATCCCATGTAAATAAAGAATATTTCTTTTTCATATTTATTAATATTTGTGAATAAAATATTAATATTACTTTAAAGGGAACTCTATCTTCAATGGCGTACCCAATATGCAACAACGAGTTTCTTTGAAATCTTACGTTGCACTCTAATAATAAAATAATATTATTTTAAATCGTAGTTAATACGTAGTTGTTGTATTGGTGGGAATGAATAAAACTAACTAAAATATGATTATATATGTTTGTTAAATGTTTTTACATTTATCCAATAAAATATAAAGGCTTAAAATAATAAAAGAATTCAATTTTAAGCATAAATACTCTAATATTCATTAAAAGGTAGATTTATCGCCTTTCGATGGAGAAACATCTTTAATAATAGTTTGGGCCTCTCTTATATATTGTATTGGACCAAATATAAATCCATATATATATTTGGGACATCAAAATTTACTTTTTTTATGTTTTTTTATTTTTCCTATAAAGTTCATTTTTAATGAATAACTGAAAAATGTTGTATTTTAATTCAAAACCTCATTTTAATATAATTAATTTATATGATTAGATTATCTTTTTATTGGTTATTAAAGTGAAATTATAATATATTTTTACCATTTAATCCAATGGTGGTAATTGAAATTAATTTCACTTTGAAACAGGACTTAAACAAGTTTCAATCTTTTGATAGATATTATTTCTTAAAAACACGCTATTTGTTTTGAAAACATGAATTAATTTTTAAATTAGTTAATTAAACTTAAATGATTTGAATTTTCTAAAATGGTCATCATTTTTAAATTCGGAATATCAGATATATCTTATGGTGATTTTTTTTATTTTTCTAAAAAACATCAAATTTGATGAATAGTGAAACCACTAAGTAGAAGTTCGAAAACTAATTTTTCGGTTAAATATAAATTTACTACCTCATTGATTGGAATTTAAAAATTCTGACATACATGGTTTTTATTAGGGTGTAAAATATTGTTCAATGGGATGAAAATAATTTTTGGTGAATAGTATCTTTTAAGTTTTATTAATCACGATTAAATGTAATTAGTGTAATTTAATATAAAGATAATGTTATAATAATATGAAATGACCTTGAAACATGTAAAAACCTTTTTTATGAGTCGCGGATGACCAATAAAATCCATGAGTCAACTTGGGGACCCCATGGAGCCACTTGGGGTAAGAAAATGACATTAATAACTTTTTATTTAAAGTTAAAATAAAAATGTCACAAAGATGTATTGTTTTACTAAAACAATTTTTAAATGGGGTTATATAGGTCATATTTTTTACTATAAATATTCATTGGAAATAAAAAACGTTTTCCTACGTCATAGTATTTTTTTTATAATTTTTAGACCTTAAATAAATAAATTTATTGATTACTCCATGATGATGTAGCGATTACCTCATTAATGAATGATTTAAATAAAATGAAAAGATAACGTAAAATCTAATACATACACTTATCAATAACCTATTATATGGGTGTATTTATAATTCTTATCACGTTATCCTAGAAATTTATAATTTTGGGACCTTTGATATCTGAAAATCATTTTATAATAAGGTAACATTTCAAGACATTCCATTACTGCCCCTCCTCCCTCTTATAAAAGGCCCCCACATCTACCACCTTACCCACAAAATTCAAGTGCTTGGATAATCCAAAATATGATAATATTGTCTCTCCACATCCCTTTCTTACTCATAGAAGGCTCACTTTTGGTAGAATTCTTTCCAAGGAAGCCTTGGAGCTCAAATCAAAAAGAGTTATCCGATTTGAAGGTAATGTCTTCTCTTATGTTTTTTTATTTTATTTTGCTTCCCCAACCCCCTAAACTATTTTTATTCCTTCATTTTGTAAAAAAAATAGTATCTTAAATATAATAGGATTCTCTTATGATGATTATTTGAGCTACAATCATACACACCTCCATCTAATGGTTAATGAACATACTGTTTATGTGGATGGCGAATTACTGCCTCACAAACCGATGATTGTTCTATCTTCTCCTACCACCTCTCATGGTGGCCATTATGATGGTACTATATTTATGTATGATATATATATTATATTTATTTCCTCTCTATGCTTTTGTATTTTACATTTAAATCATACCTTTATTCTTTGAATGTTGTGCAAATTCTATAATTTCATTTGAGGAAGTGTGGACTACCACCCCCTCAAGTTATGTGACTTGTTCATGAAATACATGGAATGTATAAAGAATGATATTAATGAACTTATGTGACCTATATAAATTATATATTATTCTATAATTATAATATATATATATATATATATCTCATTTAGTTTTAATTCCATTAATGTAACAAATAAATGAAAGTAGCATTCATGCGTACGTACGACCTACCGTCTACATGAACTGTGCATTTCGTTTTCCTACATCCAAATGTTATGAAATAGTATAAAATGATTATATACTGGATATATAGGATATTTATATCATTAATACTATTCTGTAGATTTTGTACCTATAAATACATTGAAAATTCTTTTCCAACAAGTTAATTTTTAATCATGTACCGAACATCGACAACAAGGTCAAATATGAACTCACATTATAAACCAATTATTATAAAATTATAATATCTGATATGAATTGATTAATAAAAATTAAAAGATTTCCTTAAGATATTATATATTGAACAAAGTTTATTATTCAGGAAAATATTGAAACGAACAAGAAAAGTCGGACTTGAGGTAAGGGATCTGACCTCTCTATTTCATTTTAAGTACTCTCTTTTATGTCACTTAATTTAAGATCCTCTTTATTATGTTGGGGGATGTTCTTTTATATTTATCTTGCGGTACATTTTATGTTAATATGATGATAGACCTTATTTGATCTCATCAATCCATTTTTGGATGTTTTATGTGGCAACGTTAGGCTGCCGAATTTTCATAAGGGGATTTTTCATCTATCTTTTATTCCCAGGAGATTCATGCTATATTTGCCACTATTTTTTTTGTGTTGTGTAGGTACTACCCTTGATTGTATTTTTTTGTTTAATATAATCTAATTTATGGGTAATTACAACTTCATTTTATAACCCTTATTTCACGGGGTGTACGTTTCAAAGTTATCCAAATCGGTAAGGGAACCTTTCACTCTCCTCTTTTTAAAAGACTTATTTTGATAGGTTTTTCAATTAACATATTATTATGTGGGGATATGATATTCTATATCCTTATTGATTTAAATATTATTTCCATGTGATGATATACCATTTTCTCTCTCATCAACTAACTTTATGAAATTTAATGTGACGCCGGTAGTCTGTCGATTTTTTGAAAAGAAACTTCTTAACTCAATTTCAATTCTTTAGGTTGAACTTGTAATATTTTAATATGTCATTCTATGAATATGTGTGAATGAATCTGATTGTTTAGAACTTAATATTCACTTATATTGTGTTTTTTTATATTCATCTCCCATAATTATGTAATTGATTTATCCTTAATCTAAGGATATCAACATTTCATGGGAATTAATCTCAATCTCCATTCATTGAGGAATATTTTGTTCTAATGAAAATCTTTCTTTTATAAGCTATATAAACCCCTTTGACTTCTACTTTTATTCAAAAGTAATATTTTATATACAAATCATTTTACTAAATGACAAAAACTATGTTTCTTTTTAACGTACGCGGTGACAACGTCCTTTCCATCGCCGCATGTATTATTTGATCTTTGGATTCCTCAACAAGCCGTAATATTTTTAAAAGTAAATAAATACCATATACTATTTTATGTATTTTGGTATTGAAAATGGTTTTGATAATGGATTTTTTATCTTAATATATTTAAGTGATATGTTGTCCTTGAAATGTGTAAATGTTTTCTTTCCATTGTAATTGTTTTATGTGTTACGATTTTATAACGGTACGTGGACATTTGATGGGTGGTTACATGATAAATCAAATGGAAGGTAGTGCCGTGATACCAGGATGGATGGTTATGTTATAACCTCCAATGAATTGGGTATGGAAGTCAGACGTATGGATATTCCATGTAGTGATATGTGTGGAAGTCGACCGTATGATTATTCCATTTAAGTATGTTTATGTCCCAAGTTACCTTTTTATGTAATGTGTTCTTTATATGGGTTTATGGTAATCATTTGGTTATAATGGATAAGTAGTGATCTTTTATTTAGTGAAGAGTATTTACTACTTCATAAAGGTGAAAAGCATTACTTTGATAAAGTATTCATGGTTTACTTGTTGTTTTGAAAAACTAACGATTTCTATCATTGTGTATCATTTACTATGCTTTTTATGCTCACCCAAAGTTTTTTTCAAATCATTATCACAGGACATAATGTGCAATAGGGTCAAGGATGGGATCAAGGAATTACATGCTATCTAAAACATGTAACTAGACATATTTCTTTTTAAGAGTTTTTATTTTATGAAAAAATAGTAGAAGTTTCTACTTTGTAATCTTTTGAGATGTAATAGTTATGTCCTAAATATCTAAAACTCTAAACCTCAAATGATCCTCTATGTGAATTATTCATTTAATTCATGATAATATAATGTTTTAAGGAGGGGTCCTAAAATTTGGTATCAGAGGTCAGCTTAGACAACTTTAGGGATTTTGAATTTTCATTAGACACATGGTTAGTCCCTATGTCTATTATTTTAGGTAAATCATTGTTTTATAACTTTTTTAGATCAAGGAAATTCAGTTACAAATGGAAGGAGGAGGACCTCAAACAACATTCATATCTCATCCTGATGATTTTCTTGAAATAATTATTGCAAGGTCAGGTTCAAATGATTGTGAAACTTTTTTTAGAATACACCTCAATTGAAAGTAGTTTATTGAGATATCAAACACCTCCATTATAACTCGATATCATCTTGGATCATCGGTTGTATTTAATATAATCATATTTTAAAAATATTCTCATTTTTCAAGATGGGTAAATATTATCAAGTCATTTTCTAGTATTTTACCTTATCATAATATTTTGAAGAATATTATGATTTTGAAAAAGGTGATGAAGAAGGAGACCCTTGTGAAACCTATTTATATTTGATATTAAAATATAGTTTCTCAGAACATGATTATGCAATTTTAAAACAACCATTGATTGAAAATTTCAACTCAAATTCAGTCCGAGAGTTTTATAAAAACCATGTTTGATAAGATGTTTTAAAATTATATAGCATACATGATTGTTTTAAAAAAATATTTTTCTATGAACACCCATATGACTCAAGTTGTACAATGTGTATTTGGATGAAGGAAGCAACTAATTTTGAAGGATCCCTAAATCATTATTGCAATGCATGGAATTTCTACATATGAGAACACGATGATGATGAAACCATATGGACACCATAACGAATATATGTTGTTCTTTATTTTAGTAATAGTTTTATTTTATCTTTTGGGGGTGCAAAAAATAAAGTAAAATTTTTATAAGCCTTCATGAATTCAAATTTTGAGGTATTAATGTATTGGGATGAAAATGAAAGGTATAAGAAAAAAAATTAGGTTAAAACAAGTCAGGGTTATTTTTGAGTCTTATAAAAAGGATAACCCATTATATGGGTGATAACCCATTGCGTCCAGCAAGGCCACATGAATCGAACCCACAACTGAAGGGAAACAAGGGTAAATTGTCTACAACTGGCCTATGTGAAGTCCTTGGTTATAATGACTTATTATTTTTGGTTTAATGGTTTTATGGATAAAAAAATAAGTTGATTTTTGGAAAATATGTTTTTCTTATTGAATATCATTAATATAGAATTATTATTTGGTGATTAAGTGATAAATGTTATTTTGGAAGACATTATCTATTTTTGGGTAACTTTATATGCTTAAGGGAAATATAATACTATGGGATATCATTTGTTGAGTAATGGTTGAAATTATGGGAGGAATCTGTTTTTTTATTCTGGAAAAAAGGTAATTTGGGTTATTTATTGAAATAATTAACCTATCATAGAGAATATTTTATAAGGTTAATTACTTTTTAGTATGATACTTGAATAGTAGTATATGTAATTTGGAGATAAATGTTAATATTTATCATGAAAGATTATCTGATAAAATCCATCTGAGATTTGTGTTTCAATCTTCATTTGGTTTATTTTGAAAAATTTTATGGACAATTTTTTTACCATATGGTCTTCGTTGAAAATTGGGTGTTCTTATTTGAAAAATTTTAGAGATTAAGCATCGTTTTTCTTTTTGGGGATTATCTAATATGGTTATAACAATTTTGGTTTTGGTTAAGCTCTAAAGACATTGGAAATATAATTCTTTTTTGTGGATTAGGTGATTATCTAGGTGTTGATTATAGAGATCATAATGTGACCAAGTCATCCTAAATACTCGTCTTTTGGAGGAAAAATGAGTTTGTGTAAAAAATCTAGTAAGAGATAAAAGTCTAAACAACAAGAAAGTATGTTTAATTTTTATTTAGTTAAGCTAATAAATAAATTCCTCAATGAAAAGTAACTTAAAAATAAAATGTTTTCTGTTATCTTTTCCTAATGGGGAATCAAATACCGTTTAACCCATCACAAGTTTGTGATTATATGGTGGTTAACGTTCTCCTAAACATGTTTCTAACACACTCCATCCGAAAAAAACACTTTGTTTTTTTTTTCATATCCATGTTTTTATGGAATCATAGTACCTATTGTCTCTAGTGACCTTGGTACTTTTCTTTTTTTTCTTTTAAAGTGATAGTTTAATATACTCCTTTTCTGATGTGGGGAATTCAATGAAGTTTCGAAGCCCAATTTTAAAATTGCGAGGACGTAGTTCCCAAAAGGGAGGAAAGATGTAACATCCTAGGTAAATAAAGAATATCACTTTTAAATATTTATTAATATTTGTTAATAATATATTAATATTACTTTAAAGGGAATGCTATTGTTGATGTCGTACCCAATACACAACAACGAGTTTCTTTGAAATCTTATCTTGCACTCTAATAATAAAATAATATTATTTTAAATGGAAGTTATCACATAGTCATTTTATTTGTAAGAATGAATAAAAATAACTAAAATATGATTATATTTTTTTTAAATGTTTTTACATTTATCCAATAAAAGATAAAGGCTTATAATAAGAATATAATTCAATTTTAAGCATAAATACTCTAATATTCACTAAAAGGAAAATTTATCGCTTTTTTATGGAGAAACCTCTTTAAAAATAGTTTTTGTCACTATTATATATTCTATTGGACCAAATAAAATCATTCTATATAATCGGGACATCAAAATTTACATTGTGTATGTTTTTGTTATTTTTCCGATAAAGGTAATTTTTAATGAAAAAGTGAAACATTTTGTATTTTAATTCAAAAAATAATTTTAATATAATTTATTTATATGATTATATTATCCATTTAATTGGTTTTAAAGTGAAATTATAATATATTTTTACCATTTAATCCAATGGTTGTCATTGGAATTAACTTTACTTTGAAATTGGACTTGAATAAGTGTCAATCTTTTGATAGATATTGTTTCTTAAAAACATGCTATTTGTTTTGAAAACGAGAATAAATTATTAAATTATTTAATGAAACTTATATGATTTTAAAATTTTAAAATAGTCATAATTTTTTAATTAGGAATATAAAATATATCTTAGGGTGAATTTTTTGTATTTTTCTGAAAAACTTCAATTTTTTATTAATAGTGAAACCAGTAAGTGCTAGTTAAAAAACTGATCGTTCGTTTAAATGAAATTTGACCACCTTTGTAATTTGAATTTAAAAAATCCGACATACCTGGTTTTCATTAGGATGTAAAATTTGGTTCAATGGTTGGAAAATAATTGTTGGTGAATATTTACTTTAATGTTTAATTAATCACGATTAAAGGTAATTAGTGTAATTTAAGGTAAAGATAATGTTATAATAATATGAAATGACCATGACACAAGTCCTACCCTTATTGGATGAGTCATGGATGACCTAGAATATCCATGGGTCAACTTGGGGACCCCATGGATCCACTTCGGTATGAAAATGACATTAATAACATTTTATTTGAAGTTAAAATAAACATGTCACAAACATGTATTGTTTTAATAAAAAACTTTACATGGGGTTATACAAGTCATATTTTTTATTATAAATACTCACTGGGAAGCTAAAAATATTTCCAAATTCATAGTATTTTTTTATAATTTTTAGACATTGAAAAAATTAATTTATTTATGACACCATGATGATGCAGCGATTACCTCATTAATGAATGATTTAAATAAAATGAAATGATAATGTAAATTCTAAGACATAAACTTGTCAAAAACCTATTGGATTGGTGTATTTCAAAACCTTATCACCATATCCTCGAAATATATAATTTTTCGTCATTTGATATCTGGAAATCATTTTTTAATAAAGCAACTTTTCAAGACTTTCAAAGAGTGCCCCTCCTCCCTTTTATAAAAGGCCCCCAACTTTACCTTCATACCCACACCTCTCAAGCCCTTGGATAGTCCAACCTCTGCTTATATTGTCTCTACACATCCCTCAATTACTTCTAGAAGTTTCACTTTGGGTAGAAGTCTTTCCAAGGATGTCTTTGAGCTCAAATCAAAAAGAGTTATCCGATTTGAAGGTAATGTCTTCTCTTATGTTCTTTTATTTTAATTTGTTTCTCCATCCCCTAAGCTCTTATTATTCCATTATTTTGTAACAAAACCAGTATCTTAAATATACTAGTATTATTTTATTATGAATATTCGAGCTACACTCAGACACACCTCTATCTCATGGTTAAAGAACATACTATTTCCGTGGATTGCGAATTACTGCCTCACGAAACGATGATTGTTCTATCTTCCCCTACCTCCTATCATGGTGGCCATTATGATGGCGCTATATTTATGTATGATATATATATTATATTTATTTCCTCTCTATAATTCTTTATTTTATATTTAAAACATATCTTTATACTTTTCATGTTGTGAAAATGCGATAATTTTATTTGAGAAAGTGTGGACTATCGCCCCTTCAAAGATGTTACTCGTTCATGAAATACATGGAATGTATAATGAAAAAAATTAATGAACTTGTGTGACATATATAACATATATATTATAATGGAATTATAATATATATATCTATATACCATTTAGTTAAAATTCCATTAATGTAACAAATAAATGAATGTAACGTTCATGCGTACTTACAGCCTACCGTCTCCATGAACGGTGGATTTCATTTTCTTATCTCCGAATGTTATGGAATAATATAAAATGAATATATAATGGATATATATTATATTTAAATCATTAATAATATTCGGTAGAAGATGTACCTATAACTACATGGAAAATTCTTCTCCAATAAGATCAATTTTGACTTATGTACCAAACATCGACAAAAACGTCTGATATGAACTCACATTATTAACAAATTATTATAACATTATAATATGTGATATGAATTGAGTAATAAACATTAATGTAGGTCCTTAAGAAATTATAAATTGACCAAAGTTTATTATTAAGGAAAATAATGAAAGGAACAAGACAAGTTGGACTTGAGATAAGGGACCCGACTTCTCTCTTTCTTTTTAAGTACACTATTTTATGTCAATTACATAAAGATACTCTATCATATGTTGGGTGGTGTTATTTTATATTCCACATGATGTATTTTTTATGTTTATATGATGAGAGACCCTATTTGATCTCATCAATCCATTTTTGGATGTTTTAAGTGGCGTCGTTAGGCAGCCGAATTTTCATAAGGGGATTTTTCATCTCACTTTTATTCCCATGAGATTAATGCCACATTTACCACTATTTCCTTTTATGTGGTGTATTTACTGCCATTTATTATATTTTATGTGTAATATAATCTAATTTATGGGTATTTAAAACTTCATTGTGTGACCCTTTTTTCATGGGGTGTACGTTTGAAAGATACCCAAATCGGTAAGGGAACCATTCACCCTCCTCTTTTTAAAATTATTCTTTTCTTATGTCTTTTAATTTACATATTATTATGTGGGGATATGATCTTCTATATCCTTAGTGATTTAAATTTTATTTCCAAGTGTTGATATACCATTTTTTCTCTCATCAACTAATTTTATGAATTTCAATGTGGCGTCGTTAGGCTGTCGAATTTTTGCAAAGGAGCTTCTTAACTCAATTTAAATTATTTGGGTTAAACTTGTAATCCTTGAACATGTAATTATATGAATATGTTTGAATGAATCTGATTGTTTTACACTTAATATTCATTTATATTGGGTGTATTTATATTTGTCTCACATAATTATATAATTGATTTATCCTTAATGTAATTATACTTTTATTCAAAAGGAATGTTTTATATACGAATCATTCTACTAAATGACAAAAAGTATGTTTCTTTTTAATATACGCGGTGAAAATGACCTTTCCATCACCGCGAGTATTATTTGATCTTTGGCTTCCTCAACAAGCCATAATATTTTTAAAAGTAAATAAATACCATATAATATTTTATGTATTTTGGAAATGAAAATGGTTTTGATAATGGATATGTTATGTCAATATATTTAAGTGAAATATTGTTCAAGAAATGTGTAAATGTTTTAATTCCATTGTAATTGTTTTATGTGTTATGATTTTAGAATGGTACATGGACATTTGACGGGTGGTTACATGATTAACCAAATGATGGGTGGTGCTGTGAATACCAGGATGGGTGGTTACGTTATGACCTACAATCCATTGGGTATGGAAGTCGGTCGTATTGCTATTCCATGTAGTGATATTTGTAGAAGTCGACCGTATGGTTATTCCATTTATGTATGTTTATGTCCCAAGTTACCTTTATATGTTATGTGTTCTTTATATGGGTTTATGGTAATCATTTGGTTATAAAGGATATGTAGTGATCTATTCTTCATTGAAGAGTATTTTATAGGACATAATGGTGAAAAGTATTACTCTGAGAAAGTATTCATTGTTCACTTGTTGTTTTGAAAAACTAATGGTTTTCTTTTTTTGTATACTTTACTGAGCTTTTTGTGCTCACCCCATGTTTTTTTGAAATGTATTTCATATGACATAAATGTGGAATAGGGTCAAGGATGGGATCAAGGAAAGACATGCTATCTAAAACATGGAAGTAGACATATTTCTTTTTAAGAGTTTTTATTTTATGGAATCATATTATAAGTTTCTACTTTGTATTCTTTTGAGATGTAATAGTTATGTCCTAATTCTCTAAAACTCTAAACCTGAAAAGATCCTCTATGTTAATTATTCATTTAATTCATGATTATGTAACGTTTTAAGGTCGGGTCCTTACAGGACACCTGAATAATGATTGCATGTCTAATTTGATTATTATTTATGTGTTTGTAGTTCATACCTTTAAAATAAAAATAATAAAAATAATTAGGATAATTAGGTTATTATTTATTAAATATATAATAATAATTTAATGATGTGGAGAAGGAAGTTGAATAAAAATTCTTTTAGAAAATCAGTACCTTACCATTGTGTATTATCCTCAGGTGTGAAATAATACTTTGATTTATTTACTTTAATCAAAATATAGGATACTGGAATTTTATTAGGGAAGTTGGGAACCTGTTTTTTTATAGTTTGTCTGATATAAAGTTCATTAGATGTGTGTGTAAGTGATGTGAGTGAGTAACCTATTATAGTGGATGAGGTGTGTCATTATTCAAAATACCAAAAGGAAGACATTATTGGGTGGCATTTTTTATGTAATGTGACTTCAATAATTAACCATATTCGATTAAAGAAGATATATGGTTGAAAAGTTTATTTCTTATTTGTTTTGGGCAAGTTTATAGGTCATTTTACCAATGAGATTAATGTTTACCAACAATGTAACATAATTTTTCCTATAATCATTCTTACTATATTTAACTGATATCACTAAGGTTTAAAAAAACAAATTTAACCATATTATAAAAAATAAATTATTATTATATTAATTATAAAATCCACTTTCTGATATTAAAATCACATAAGTGGAAGAAATTAAGTTAACATTTATCCTACAAACGTAATGAAAAAGTGGGTTTTGGAAGTGAAAATATTCAAATATTTTCTATGATTATATATCCAATTTAAATATAATCTTGATTCAAATTACATAAATTGAATTAAAATATTAATAATTGATATATTATTACATTAAAAAATTTATAAAAAAAATTATATGATAAATTATTTATTTGAAAATTCTGTTTACAATTATAATTGAGTATTATTCATTATTCATTAAAAATTAAGCTTCTAATGAACATACCAAATAAACCACCCAATTATAATTATGAAATTACAATTCCAAAAATGAAGTTATTTATTCAAATAAAAATGAAAAAAATTCAATATTTTTTTCAACACTAGTGGACCATTTAAAGGTGGAAAAACTACCAATAGAAAAATATAGATTTAAATATGTACAATTAGATTTTATATTATCATATGCATATCGTTTATATTGGAAGAATGTAAAAAACATTATTTAATATATAATAGGAAAATATAATTAATATTTATAAATATTTAATTTAATTTAGGTTTATAGTGTAAAACAACTTTGTGAACAATAAAAATATTTTTATAAAAAACATTTCCATTGTATTTAAATGAATTTCATTTCTAATTAAGTGTAAAATAATGAATAAATTTAATTTCCATTTTTAAAATATATTTTTAAAATATTATTAAACCTATTTATACTCTCTATTTTAATAAATAATAGATAATTTTCATTTTAAATAATATTTTTATTATAATGCGGTGGAATTAGGTCTTGTGTGTAACACACGATGTCAAAGAAATTTGTTATTGGGTGTAATAGAAGATAAATCATTACTATATTCATTAAAATATATTTCATGGATTATAATTTATTTAAACTATTGAGGTATTTTAATATGTTGTGATTTCATATTCTCCTCTACAATTTTTTTGTGTCCCATACACACTATTGACTAACACATTCATATTTTTGAATTTCAGGGTGTTACAAAACCATTTTAGGTAATTACCAAAAGGATTCATTATATGGATCTATGATCATAATAAGGTATATCTTTTAAGGTTATGGATGTTAGTAAGGTATTTGGGAATGTATTGGATGATCCAAAGAGATTCAAATGTGTGAATAAAAGAGTATATGGGGTGGCCTTTTACAAATGAGATGCATGGCACATTAGTTTAAAATGAAAAATGTGCACCGACATATCTCAAACGATATAAGGATCCAAAAAAATAATACAAGATAATTAGACATGATATTTTATAAATATTTCCAAAAAAATTATTTTATTCAAGTTTTTAGGTAATTTTGAACATTATCTTTCTATTTTATCCTCATTAATAATTGAATTTTCACCTTTATCACGATAGTTAATTTTATATATTTTCACTATTGTAATAAAATAAGTTATAATTATTATATAATATAAATTATGTGGAATTAAATCATGGAATCCATTTTATCATATTTAATTTAAATAGGTGGTAAAAAATTAATAATAAAACCACAAATGTGACAACAAATCAGGTTTTTAAAAGTAAATTTTTTAATCGCTATATCAGTTTTTAATTTTATGATTAATATTAATAATTATTTGAATATAAATTCTTATTTATAGATATATTATATAAAAAAAGCATTTAAAACATTTTTCCTTGTTGATTATATTTTTCAATTAAAATAGAGACACATTTTTTACTATAAAACTATTTTAAAAAACCCCCATTTTTACCACACAAAAAAACATATAGTAAATTAAAATTTAAAATGAGACATGTTTAATTAAGGAATTTAATTAAAACTAATTAATAATTATTTTACATTAAATCATATTAAAAACATAATGTAAATTTTAAGTTATTTAATATATTGAAATGAAATTACTTTTTTCCAAAAATTAGTATTTATCACTATCCAACCAAAAATCAAAAATATCTAAATATTACCAAAAACCACCTTATGTATATTTTTAAATTATAAATTCAAAATTGATATTATTTATTTAATTTTTAATTTTTAGAATTTAAAAATTTAATTAATTAAAAAAACTATATAATATTTTTTTAATTAAAACGATATCAATTTTTTAAAATTACTTACTATTTTTTTAATGAATATAACTTTTTGTAAGAAATTTATTCTATAATTACTTATTTTATCTTTTCCCCTCCATTAAATTAAATCCTTGAAATTTAATTCACTTATTAAACATCTGTGGATATATTTCCCTTATAAAATTTTCCTATTCTTAGGTTTCCTCTTCCACCGTATTTTTTTTCATAAATCCATAAAATCGGTATAAGACTATTGGGAAAAAAATTATCTCTTTGTTAAATAATCTATAAATTCTATTACTATAATCAATTATTCTATACCTACTAAATTACATTAGGGACCAATACATGGTATTAATGAGGAACATATTTTCCTTACATTGAGATATTAAAAACATTGTGTGCCAAAGATACAATTATGGGGAAAGCTACTCGATAAACAACTGATCCATCATTGTGTAGTATTTAGTACACATCAATGAATATTGTACATAGATTTTATTTTTTAACAAAATTGATAACACTTTTCCATGGATATTGTTTCAAAAAAACAATCTACCTCAAAAGAAGTGTCATTCATTTGGTTATCTGCATCACATTTCATCCTTATTTGTGCCATCCTTAAATATTTCAAATTAAACTACACCTTATCATCTATTTACCCTAATATTACATAATATATAAACATCCATTCACCCAATCAGTCCCAAAATTCTAGTGTCTGACTTATATTTCCTTATAATATTCCAAAAATTTGTCATCTGTATAATAAAATAAAAACTATTTTACATGAAATCTTATCACAATAAATATATTGATACCTACTAACCATATAATAAATTAATAATGAATGAAAATTATATTAAATATTCTAAATCATCCACTCATTCTGAAAATATATTTTAGGATGAAATGATTTTCTAGATTCTATTTCGGAACACAAATATTACTATACTGTTTTCAAGAAATTAGATACGAACCTGGTATATTGGCCAGATAATATATAGAGAGGAAATCCACCAAACCTTTCTATATACATTAGATATAATTCGGAAATATGTTCCGAAAACATCATATCTCTAATGAAAAGAAATTTCTTAGATTTAGTTGACTGATCAACTAAAATATAAATTGTATTTTTACCCCATGAAGCCATTTCTAATCCCCTAAAAAATTCCATTGATATATATTACTATTTCAACACTAGTTCGAGAAATGGTAGAATAATTATATTATTTAATTTTCATTCCACTCTATCCAATTAATATTCCATACACATCCTGGTAATGTTTGAAATATATCTTATCATTACATCACATTAGTAACACTATAAAATTGGTTATTGTTGTATTAATTTTTCCTAGATGAATATAAAATTGTGAACTATGAACTTCACTAAATAGCTGTTTCATCAACTGGGAATCATAGGGCACATAAGATCTTTTTTTAAATAAAAAATCACATTCATCAACAATATTGAAATTAAGAAACCTACCCTTCTAAAAATATTATAACATTTCATACGAAGCATGATCCTCCTTCTCAACGTGCATAAATATTTCTGACAATGTCGATTCCATTGAATCCTCAAAAAACAAAGGAATTATCTATATCCACTAATTCTTAGTCCAAATCAATGAATTCATTAACTAAATCTCCATGTTATAAATGTTACATGGTTACTTTATAATTATTTTTCTAACTAAAAGCATTATCCGCTTTGTTTCCTCTTCTAAGATGATAATGTATCATGCAATTATAGTCCCTGATATATTCTTCCCATATTATATGTATCATGTTAAATTCCTTCTACATAATCATATACATCAAATTATTTTATCAGTATATATTTCACACATTAATCTATATAAGTGAGGTCTTCAAATTTTTAATGAAATAACCACAATACATATTTCCATATAATTTGTATTGTAATTAGCTCATGGGGTTTCATGTTATGTAAGGTATAAACAATTACCATATCATTCTACATCATGAGACAACCAAGTCCCATCAATATAGTATCACTTTATATGATTTATTCTAAACCTCAAGAAGGGATTTACAAAAGTGGATCATTATCTAATGTTATTTTATATCTTTTAAATAATCAATCCTGAACTTCTTTCCTAATGAAATTACCATTTTTTGATTCCATATATTCTATGGTCCAAATAACCAGGAATACTTTTTAACAAGACACTAGAGGTGACCCATTAATCAAATAAAACTATAAATATTTACGATATTTTAACGTCCAGGACATTGAAAATAAAATTACTTGTAGCATCAATAATTATTCATTACTTATAATAATTTTTAAAGAAATAATTTTTTTTTCAAAAAAAATGATTAAACATATGAAATTAATAATACAGTGATTTTTATTATAAGGTTCTGAAAACATATATTTAGATGAATTCCATGTTCTCCCTGGAATATAGAATATAAAAATTTTTTTCAATTAAAAAACTAATAAATTATCAATGATCTAATAGGAGAAAATTCATAAGTTCTATAAACACAAAAAATTAATTATATAACACAAATGGTATAACAACAAAATCATTGTTCCCATATCTACTATGAATGTTTTTCATCGAAATTTGATCCTCCATTAGGTTCATATGGTGGTACTGAGACCTTATATTAAATTTTAAAAATTTTAGAGCTCCCTAGAAAATATAAAATAATTCATAATTATGAGTAAAATGATAATTGTTCATAACATCGACGATCTTCAAGGCTGTATAACAAATATAATTTATAATTATAAATATAATTCTTTTAAAAAAAATAGGACCACCTAATGGTGAAGTTGTATTTGGAATGAAGATAATATATAAAAACACATGAAAATTATTTTTCATTTATACATGTTATACTTTAGCAATAAGATAAGATAATTTTGAAATACAATTAAAATTGGATACTAAGTAAATAGTAAAATCAAGTTTTTAACCTAAAATAATACTCAGTAAATAATTATGAAATACATATATGTATTCATTCACTACTATAAAATCACAAATTTGAACAATTTTATTATTTTTAAAAATATTTTTTGATGTACGATTGACTACTATATCTAATCAATTTCTCAGATTTTGGTAATTTTATTTATAGAATGAAACCATTGATGATAACATTCCACTATATTTATTCAATATTATTTAGAAAATATAAAACCAACGCATAAAAAAATATCATGATATAATATAGGTAGTTCAATATTATTTTAATGAAGTATCATCCCCCTAATTTCAATAAGAAAAATCTAATAAATCAGAGTTTCCTTTATATTTACACACAGATTCTTCAAAAAATTATATAAAATCTATTAATTTAGTGATATTCCCATTTTTATTGAAAATATATTGGATATTACGGAATACAAGGCCCATAAGATGTGAAAGTCATTGGGTTGATTTTAATAAACAACTATTATACATGTTACAAATTCGTTCGATGGTCCAAAATCAATATTAGTAGTAGAAAATGAAATTTATACACCTTTCCATTTATAATAATGATGTTTTATATAATTTTTAATTAACATCATAATCATATTAACATAATAAACCAACCTTTTAAAGTAAAATACCTCACTATTTTATAGAAATACGTAGCCCATTTGTTTGTTGTTCAGGACAATTTTCACTATTTTCACATGCAATGTGACCAAACTAACCAAACTGATAAAACCATTAAGATCCAGTGAAACATTTGTTAAAATTTCATTAACCATACTTGAAAACTTTTTTGGGATTACCTAAAAAATTATTAACTGGTTTATCTTCCATTTACTTCCACTGTAAACTTCCTCACTATTGTCATCTCGACTAATATACAAGTTAACAATCACTATCTCGCCTTCCTTAGTACTATGAACCACTTTATCCTAACTTAAACATTATATTCTATCAAAATATATTCATAATCTTGATTTTAACCCTAATTAAAATCAATTAATATTAAAATTAGTGTCCTGAATAATTTTTATCACATACCTCGCCAATATTGAGTTCTTTGGTTCAAATGAGTCTATAAAATATGCACAATTTTCATTAACTAAAAGACTTTTTTTAATATATAGTTGAACAAAAATTCATAGATATTCCTAAATAAATATATCCATAAATGTTTCCCATAAAACTGGATCAAGATCAACTTCATCTATGGTATTATAAACCAAATACAACTGTATATCATCATAAACATCTAAAAGATTAATAATAATAATAATAATACTAATAATAATATTTCTTAAACATATCATGACTTCAAATATCTTCTCTAGTGAATTGATCCATCCTTTTTCTAGTGTTGTGTCATATGATCCACAAAATGATGGGGGTTGTTTATTGTGGAATTACACACAATATAAAAGATTGTTCATGAAATATCAAGTCTATATCTGATATATATACCACTACTATTAAAATCAAATTTCTACTAATACATCACTACCTAAAATATTCTTTTCAAATTAAAACCAGCAAAGAATTTTATTTGGAAGGATATTTTATTATTGGAGCCTTCCCAAAATAGATTCTTTAGTTCCATTATGGAAATTTATTCCGTGCAGAAATATTTTAGATAATTTTACTTGGTTATTATTAAATTCAATATCATTTCTACTTGATTATAATGTAAAAATATTTATGAGTATAATATTATCCTTATACAAAACTATAATTTTATCTTAACCAAAAATATATACCAACAATAATCACCAGACATGAATAATTAAATAATCATTTATTTTATGTCAAAAATTAATTGTCTTACATTTTAGTATCTTTTTATAATTATATTTTTAATTAATTCGATCATAACTCATACATGACGAACCATATAATAAAAAGTTGCCTCTTCTTAATAATATAATGTTTTCCTATAATATAACATATTTAGAATAAATAATTCTATGTTTACCACTAAAATCATTTTGAAAATAAATATGAATTATTCATTTCCCTTTCCAATCCTTACAACCAAAAAAAGTAAAATCTAATGATCTATAGAAAATTATCAAAAATAAACATAAAACAAAGAAAGATTTATAGTTTTGTGAGAAAAAAGAAAACCTAAGAAATTATTTACCCAAATATAAATTTATTGTGAGAGAAATAAATAAAATAATTTCCCAAAAAATAACACTTTTTTATACCGTTAAATCATTAAAACCAATTCCAATATATTTTAAATCATTTTTTGAAAGCAAGAGAATCAACTTCATAACCAGTTTTCAACCCACGTCAGATGTATCTAGATCGTAGTAAAATTCATAGTAGAAACCCTTTGATAACACATTCAATATTTCTTATTAAAAAAATATATATTAACCAATGTATTGGAGCGCAATCTGGCCTCACTCATCCTATAAACTATATCAGGATCATCTGGCTCTATTTCGGCGCACCTATCATAAAAGTAAAACTAAGCTCACCAATCATATCTAGGTGAACATATCTAATAAGTCATATCAATCCCACCTATTTCACATATAATTATTAAGATAAATATTAGGAATAAAATATTTTGTTATTTTTCTTTTATCATCATAATTATTTTAACTCTATTATACACGTATAGAAATCAATTTCCAATATCATAATACATATTTCCATTAAAATAACTTTTCTACAAAACAATACCATTTTCGATAAAAAACATTAATAAAAAAAACCTACATTATTGAATTTGGGATATTTCTTTGAATAAAACATGAAATCAATTAAGTGAATCAATACTCAAAAAAATGGTTTCAATGGAGAAAACACATTTGTCTTTGTATATGTTGAAATTTAACATCACTTTTGGAATTTTGAATGAAAAAAAATATTGTGTAAATATATAACCTTTATTAAAATTTAATGAGAGAAACACAATAACTACCTTTAGAAAAAAACACATGTCTACAGTAATATAATTTAAAAAACATGGAAAAGAAATTAAAAAAATGAGTTATAAAAAAATCAACAAATTTTTTTATTTAAAATAAGATGTCTTATATCACTTTTGAAATATTTGAATCATAAAACCCAAAAAAATATAATTTTTTAATGATGAAAATGATAGATTCATTGATGATAAAAAAATTTAACAAGCCTGCATATACACTTTATATAAGAATATAGGTTCATAAAGTCACAATTTCATTCTATGAAATGAAATTAAGAAGTATTCTGTTTCCTTTAGAATGATTTGGAATGATATTTATTTATCTTCTATAATAAAATTGTGTTAATTATTTAATTGATTAAGAATAATTTTCATTTTTATTATAACATTTTTTCACTTATTATCATGTAATATAGAATTTGATTTTTAATTATGTATACCATGAATGTTTCGATGATATTTGGCATATTTGTCTAAAATACTAAAATTGGTTGAGTATTAGTCCAAGAGGGTATTATTTTAATATATATAGAATATTAATCATGAATTATATTTCTTATTTATAAAAACATTATTCTTTTAAAACAAATCCAAATAAATCTATATTTAATGTGGAATATGTGACGTTCAAGAAGACGATAGGTTGTATGAAGGAATGCATAATGATTCCACTTTTCAAAAATCATTATAAAAAAAAGTTAGGTAATATTTTATCTATCTAGATAAATAATATTATCTTATATACCATAATATTTACTTATAAACACACACACATATATATATATATCATTTTTTTATTTGGTGATGATAAATGGAGTCACGTGGGTTTAGGGTGGAAGTAATCCCCACATTCATGAATAACGTAATAATTTTTCATTATAAGAAATAAAATGTTATATAATATTTTAGCATTATAAATTTAAGTTGAATATCTTAATTATGTCATTTACATGTTATATTTTAATTAAAACATTTACAATTATCTTCCATGTAAATTGAAAGTGAAAAATTAATTGCGATGCATTGAAAGATAGTAGTCTTCCGTACACTTGAGCTACATTATAATATCCCAAAAAAATGTAAGTAAGATGTTATATCAGATATAAATACTGAATAACTATAAATATGTTACAAATATCTTATGGATAAATTTATTTCATCATTAAATCATATTATGGGATGTGATGATGGAATACAAACAATATCTATTCGTGGGGAGGCAGTCGACCATACTAACAAATAATGATTTCATATCCCATGTGATGAATGTGGATATGTATATTTTTTTTAAATAAATATTGTATATAAGGGTATTATTATATTTTAAATATTTTTGAAGAATATTTTATGTGGGATTAATAATAATTAAAATAATGTCTCTTGATAAAGAATGATACCTGTTTTTTGGCTAGCTCCTTTACGGAGCACCAGATCCCTTTATAGGATAGATTTATAATCCAAATATGTTCTCCATGTAATGGGGATGTAATTAATGATGGTATTTTATAGGTAATTTATGAACACAATGGAATTTAAAGTGTGAATAGAAGATGAGAGGGGTTCTATTTTATAAGCGATGTGATTTACACAATTTGAATTTTTGAAAAGAAATGTTGTACCCACATTTCTCACTTTACAAAAAAAACAGTAAATTAATGATCATCAAGTATTAGATGTTATAATATCTAAATATTTCAATTAAATAGATTTTTAAAAATTATCTATAGCATTTAAACCCTTAGATTTCCAGTTTAACACCATAGTAACCCCTTATTTATCATAATCATGATAATTAATTTCTGTTGTGTCCAAATTTCATTATGGATCAAAATGAAGTTTACATTATTAGTTAAAATAAATTTTTATTATTAAAAATATATATTCTACATTACCATATTCAATTAATATTGGTTAAATATTTTTATTTGAATCAAAACCTAAAGATGAGATGAAAAAGAGTGTTCTCAAGAAATTTATTTTTCTAGAAAAAGATAAATTGATATAAACTCTATTATAAAAAGATATTTCTTTATATATATTAAAATTTATTTATATATAATATATATATATTTCATTTAAAATCATTCTCATTATGTATGATATTAATTAATTAAAATGGACTAACATTTTGAATATTAAATTATTTTTTAAGAAGACATTGTTTTTTAACCACAAAACATAATTATAAGATAATAAAAAATAAGAGAATTCAAATTCAATAAATTGTATTCAATATAATTAAATAATAATTATATTATATTAAATCATATGAAAAAAATACTGGTACTTTTAAATTACATAATATATTGAAATGAAATTTCTTTCATCAAAAAATTGTGTAGTTCACAAGTCATTGAAAAATAAATATTTTTTGAAAAATTCCAAAATTTAACCATAAGAAATTATTGATATTTTGATTTAATAAATGATATTATTTTATTATGATGAAAATTATAAATTTTTTTAAAAATAAAATTTTAATTTAGCCAAAAATTAAATTGATTTATTAAAAATATTTATATAATTATTTAAAATATTGAGTATATTTTTTATGATGAATATAACTATATTAAAAACCATGAAATTGAATAATTCTTTAATTAAATTGGGTTTAATGATTATTTAGATGTATATATAATAATAATTTATTATACTATAGTTCAGATTACTTTCGAAGAAAGACAAACATCAAAAATGTGATTGATGTAACAAAAAAAGTGTTTAACCAGACTATTTATGATTATATTTAAAATGATGTATATTCATGATAAAACAATATTCTATTTCATTAATTTTCATATATTTTTTTCGGGGAATTTTCTTGTAATAGTACTATTTTAGGCGACATGGAACTTAAAGTAATTGAGAAAATATTTACCATAAAAATGTAATTATTTATTCATTAATTATAAATAGCATTCTTCTACAGCGAAAATGAATTTTCATTTTTTTATCAAGTTTTATCATTTTACAAATAAATGTGAAAGGAATATTTTATTTCACATACATTACATGAAAAAACGTTTACAAGGTGATGAATTCTCAATGCATTGATGAATCTTTTATAGGTCTCCTATTTAGTTTCAAATGAAATGTTTTCCTTAATATTTGGTAAATTTCCATACATTAAATAATTGACTTCAAATTGTAAAGGGTATATTTCCTCACAAAATATTCCATGTGATCATTTGATGGAATATTTTATCCGTAATAACATAATTTGACATTAAAAATGATTTAAATGGTATATGAGGCAAGGATAGCATCCTTATTATTTCTCTAGATGGATTACAATTTTTATGATTATATTTTTATGAAACCCATTTATTTTAAATGGTTTATTCTATGATACAATTTGTAAAAATTTTTAAAACATGTTTCTTATTCATGGGTTATTATATATGATGAATGATTTTTGATATGATGGAACACATATAAATGTATTATTATTTTGTGATGGGTGAATCTATAATTATATATACCTCAAATTAATTTCGTAATGATCGATATCTCACAAGATAAAAATGCCCAGAGTTGGATGTGAACCAAAATCAGTAAGTTATTGTATACACTATATGACATGAATAAACCTTGATCGACACTAAATGGGTCACCCGAGCCCGGCCAAGACCTAAATCGAAGCGCTTTCCTGATCCACACAAGTAGGAAACTATTGTCGAGGATCAAAATAAGGTAGTTGGGAATGATATGGCCAATAAATAAATGGAAAATAAAAATATATAATACGAACAAGACATAAAAAATTAAATGGAAATAAAATAAACTTTCATAGTTAAACATATCTCCCTGTAACCTCATGGGTCACCACCAAACACTGAATCAAATACTCTACCAAAGTGTCCCAAAACTAGAACCTCAGATTAAAAATATAGTGTATGTGTGAGCACCGAGATTCTCATTAGGAATGCCAATGTACAACAACACCATATTACCATACCTTTAAAAAGAAACCCAACCATTCTAGTTTGAATATAAATCATAATAAAATAATGTTTTGCATTTTTTTCAAAACGAAGTAATAAGGACTCAATTGTTTGAAATGAATTTCTCTTCTACTACACATTCAAAATATATTCCTTCCATGTGTTATCATTTAAATATTAATGAAAAGCAATTTTGATTAAAATATGATTTAAATAAAGAAGGATATGAATCATGAAACAACTAAAATAATCATAACACAAGAATCATGTCCCAAAAAAGATCCATGGGAAATCACTGTAGGTAACTAGCACAAGGGGAGCCCTAAAGACCTCATACCATGATAAAATTTGGAATAGTAACCAAAATCATCATCTTCCTCAAGCATAAGAAACTAGAGAGGAGAAGAATCCAAAATTCTAGTGGTAACCAATCAATATCATAGTTTAGTTAGTGTTGTAATATTCATTCCATCTAGTGAAAGAGGGACTATCCACATTGGTATCACAAGCATACTATTGAAATACACCCACCTAGATACCTATGATTCCCATTTTCCATATTTCATGTAGTGGTGATAATTTATCCATAAAAAATATATGAACCTGTTATTTTCTTTACTAAAAAATACATCCAACATCTCACCACCGATCTACCTCATGGAGTGTACCCCCCTCTATAAGAGACATGAAATTTCACAAGACTTTTTACTAGGAACATATCCAAAATCACACATTTACCAAACACATCATATTTTAAAAACAATTTGGTATGCCTCATTAGGTGTTTTTCATATTTAAAAATCATTTTAAAGGATCCAAATAGACTTCATTAAATCACAAAGTATAACTTCGCTTAACCCAAAACATTCAAGTTCTAATGAAATTTTAAAATTAATATTAAATAAACAACACATCAAACATTTTAAAACAAATTGAAACCATGCATTAATCCAAGAAACACATTTAAGAAAGGAAAATCACAATTTAATTGTGAATTAAACCAACGAACACACACTTTTTATGACATACCAAATCTTGGAAATTACACTTTTCAAAATCAAACAAGAATCCATATTCATTTTAATCGTCATTGACTAATAATATAAACACAAAATATTATGGGAAATACCCACCACACACCCATAACCATTTTAGAAACCAAGTAAAATAATTTAAAATGTTGAGCTTTCTAAAACAAGCTTGAGAACAAGTTTTATTAAAAAATACACATGTAAACACGTAAAGAAATCAAGAATAAGAAAATAATGTTCAACAACAAGAATTACCATCACTTTACATAGCATTTTTAAAGATTGAAAATAATTTTTTTAAATAATTAAATCAATTATGAAATAAAATTTAAAGGCATAAACTTAGGTTACAACCCTCAAACATGTATCTCTTTGATGATACCACTCAAACTGAACCTTTTTACTTACAAAAAAATCCATTTATACATATATATACACACCAATATCTATATTTCACATATTCCATGTACCATGGGGATATATGTTAAAAAAGGAATAAATAAATTCCTTGATTATACATGGTCATATAGATATTCTTGTTACCCACAACTTGAAACCACATTAATGGGACATAACACACTATGGAAAAAATTTACCAATAACTCAAAACACTATGGAAAAGACATGCACACCAGAAATAAACAGTCAATAAATCATATATCATCAACTACCAAATTAAAATTGAACCAAAGAAATGTAATAAAAAACCATTTAATAAAAACAAAGGAGAAACCCACTACCTTTGTTGCATGATACAAAATCTCACCTCGCCTTCAGTGGTTGTTTCTGTAACATGGACTAATGTGAAGAATGATTCCATTCACACAACCCTAAACATGAAGAAAAAAGAAAAATGGGTTAAACACTATTGTAGGGTTTCCGGAGAATAAAATATGTGTGACAGGAGACATCAAAACAATCGGAAGAAGAGATGATGTTGAGGAGAAACAATTGCCATAGAGATTCAGACCAAGAATCGGTGAAAGTATAATTAAAATTGAATTTAGAGAGTTAGACTATAAGGATTTCATGTGCAACTATAAGGATCAACCGGAGGGGGTTGCAATCCTAATGGAGGCTCGGAGGAGGAGAAGGAGTTTTGTAAGGCAGTATGCAAATGGGAGATGGCTCGTAGGATGGTGGTAGATCCAAGAGAAGGGGGAGGTGTGCTCATTGGATAGGGATTGCTGACAGGTTGAGTGTGGGAGAGGGTTAAGTGAGAGGAGAGGATATAAAATGATTTAAAAAATGAAATAATGAAAAAATAAATACAAAAATTAAAACCATAAAAACCAATATATAATAATAATAATATTCAAAATAATAATTATATTAATTATAATTATAATAAAAACCGTAATATTATTATTATTATCCACAAAACAATATTTTTATTATTATGATTAAAAAATACTCTATATTAAATTAATTTTATCCCATTTTATTTTATTACATTTTTATTATTTTGACTTTTCATTTAATTTTATTTATATTGAATATTGTGCCACCACACGGTTGACATATAGTTTTTCAATCCATGCACTAATCATATGATGAAAAATACCAAGGTAAATCACTCTTCTAATGGTGACCTTAAACCAAATTCACAGTTAAGAGAAATGTACTCAAATCATGCCACTTGGCACTACCCAGAAAGAAAGCCAACACACACACTTGTCGAATGGTTTAATACACTGTGCTCAAGTTGTGAACCATAGATTATACTTGCATTGTACCCGCATGTGCATATCATGGTTACTCCTAACTATGCAAGATAACTATACAATAGTAAAAGGGCTTCCAAAAATTTGTATTTCCACACTCCTACCAACTCATCTCAAAAAAATCTAACTCAAATAAAAATGATTAAAATAAAAAATATTGAATGTCATGTTATAAAAATTATCACCACCACAAAAACCTTATCCCACCAGAAAGTCATCCAACCAACAGATGAACAAAACATGCTTTCATGCTCAATCAAAATTAAATGAAACCACAAACCATGAGGGGTCATTTCACAATTCCAGTCACACCCGACCATCTCTCTAAAAGTAAACAATTAGAATATCCATAAGGAAATGAGGAGGGTTATCCCCACCACAATAACATGACTAGAATAACTAATAATGAGACTCTCAACAAGGGTTAACTCTAGATTTGTTAACTTTAACAAAAGTTAAAATTTTGACAAATAGAAAAAATCACAGAAAAATAAAACAACAAAGAAACCACCATAATATCCATGGTGGGACTCTCCACTATTTATGGATCAAACACATTATTCCATCTAGAATAAACCATTATAGAAACATACAACCTAAACCAAAAACCCATGACACACAGAAAAACTCATAGAAATACCTTTAATCAAACAGAGAAAAGAATCACGATTAATCATTTCATTAAGACATGAGTATGTCCATGATGATAACAAAATAATAAAATGATCTAAAATAGGATTAACTAATCAAGGGAGACATCTGTTAGGATACTTACATGTGAGGAAGCACAACCCCTGGAATTAAAAGAAAAAAGATATCACTATGATGACTTACAACCATAGTTAGGCATTCAATGAAAAAATACCAAAATGATGAACTGAGACCTCTACAAATATTATAACAAAATAGACCCTTCAAAGATGAAGAATCTAAAATAGAGAAATTTAAACCATCTTCATTCTAGTACAGGAGAAAAATTTCAAACCAAGGTCCTCCACAACCCAGTGAAATCGTGACTGTGCGTAAGCTTCACACAGAGGCCTATGGATAGAGATATGATGTTTATAGAATATACTTCCTCAAAATTAGTGATTGAAACGATCCATCTGAGTTCTTGATCATGTTATTATAATATATTCTCCAAGTGATAAAAATGACTATACCGACAAACAACCTTCTATGTATGTCAACTAGGAAACATAAAGTACCCAAACTAGCCACACTAGAATGAAACAAGAGAGTGTCCCAACTAATAAAATATGGAACTAATAGGAGGAATTTTTGTATATATTTTATTCCATGTCATTATCATTACCATATGGAGAAACCTTCATGAACACGAAAAATAATAGATCTGTGTACCCTAGATGGATACCCTACACAAGATCAACATTCAAATGATCCCCAAAACCAATGACCCCATAAAAACGAAGGAGTGTGTCCTATAGTCCTAAAATTCAATCCATACAATAGATTTTTAGGGAATACTCAAAAACAAGTGTCACAAAGACAAATCAAAACGCATCATAATATGAAATCCCACACATAAAATACAAATAAAAACACCATCTCAAATCACCCTTTCATCTTGATCGTTGTCATGTCAAAACTAAAACCCACAAAAAATCCTAAAACATGAAAATAAATCATTAAATGATTAATGAGTTTTCAAAACATTGAAATAGTTCTTTTTGAAAAAAACTTTTATGAAAACAAAACAACATAAATATCCATCAATGGTTTTCCATGAAGTCTCACATATATGTACTATTGTGATATCCAAATAACCAAACCCAAAATACCACCAATTATATACCCTCAATATTCTTACATTCACTGGAGATGTCATTCATAGGAATATAAAGGGTCAATTAAAAAAAATATCTTTTAAAAAATAGATCATTCTTATTAAAGACCAAATCCCCATTCAAATTTTATCTTAACTTCCAAAAAGTATTTCCAAAATAAAAAAAATGATATCTATGACACATTACATTTTTTGCATTGTAAAAACACGTTACATTAAAATAAAATCATTTCAATTAATAATATTTATTTCAAAAGTCAATTTTTCTAAACTAAAACCACATTCCCTTCGGAAAACCGAATTTCAAAAATTCCATTTTTATATTTTAAATACCCTAAATTCAACCAATGAAGGCAAAAAATATATCAAATAAAAACATCCAAAAATAGGGAACCAGTGGCAATGAAAATATGAAAACATGGTTTAGCTGACCATGTTCTAATAGAGAATCAAAAAAAGGAAGTATATTGAACTGTGCACTAAGGATGTACATGTGAATATACTCCATGCAAGCCTATCTATAACAGCGGATCATTCCATATGTCACCCCATATCCACACAAACCAAAAAAAGAAACATTAAAATCAAGGATTACCCCAAGAAACCTGAGGCTCGGGATGAAAAAGGGTTCAGGACATCCTTCCTTCACCTACCTCTCATGATCCAATAGTCTATATCTCCAAGCTACCTAACACTCCAAATAACAAGGTCCAACTCAGATACCATTTTTTCATGAACCAACATGGATCGAGCTAGAACCTGTCACATGAGCATGAATATGACAAGGGAAAAAGGAATTCCTAGTCTCTATGGGTTATAAACAGTTATTGGGGATCAATATAATATTTTAGAGAATTACTAGGCCCATATAAAAACAAAAATATAAAATATAAACCCAAAAAGATAAAAAATTACTAGCTATGGAAATAAAACAATGTTGGAAAACTATACATACCACATAGTTACCTCATTGGTCACCCCCAAACATAGAAGCATGATTTCTAGAAGAGATACCCAAACAAGAAACTAAAACTGAAATGATAGAGTATAAATGAGCCCAAATATTCATACTCGGAATGCGACTGTAAAAAAATTCTGCATTCCCTTACCTTTAAAAAATAAAATAATTATAGATTGAAAATAAGACATAATAAAATTATTTTTTTAGTTTTTTTCAAATTCAAGTTATAAGTGTTCATTGTTATGAATATAAATTTCTTCCACAACACATTCAAAATAAATTCCATGCATTAATTAAAATATAAAAATGAATGGATATAAATTAAAATTAAAATATGGTTTTCACAAAGAAGTTAAACAAGTATGAAACAACTACAACAAAACTAACAACATAAGTATCAAGTCCCAAACATGAATAATTTCCAATCCCAATAAGTAATTAGCACATGTGGGAAGCTTTAAACATCGTACCTCACTGAAACGTGGAATAATAACAACAGTTTTTGGTGTACTCGTGCCCGAGCCACTAGATATAAGAAGAATCCAAATTATAGTGGCAGTAAAACATTATCATTGTTAGTTGGTGTTCTAATCATCAATCATGTAAGTTAAACTATTAGTTTCCACATACATATCATTAGCATACTCACCCAAGTTAGGCCACAAATATACCCATTTTTCCCATGATCTCTATCTCAAGTGGGGGTGAATTATTTATCAAGAAAACATATATAATATTATCATATTCTTTACTAAAAAACATATCCCACCACTCACCACCGGCCTCCATCCTTGAGTGAATCCACCATTATAATTCACACACCAAATAACAAGACGTTGTAGTAGTCACACATCAAAAATCACACATTTTACATACACATCATGCTTCCAAAATAATGGGGCATTCTTCAAGAGGTATTTTTAATATTCAAAATCATTTTCAACGTACCAAATGGCCCTCATTACTTCTAAAAGAATAAATTCATGTTAGAAAACATTCTCTCCATACACATTCATGTAAAAAAGTCATTTCAAATTCCAATTAAACAAAAAAATGAATCATATATTTGTAAAAAACATGAAATTTTACTTCAATATAAGAAACCCATTTAATAAAGCAAAATAAATATTTAACCTTCAATTCATACCAAAGGCTTTACACATTTAATAACATAGAAAATTTTGGAATTTATGCTTTTTAAAATTAGACAAAAATCTATTTTCACATAGATAAAATTCCACATATAATATAAATAATAAATAATGGGAAATACCTGCCATACACCAAAAACCGTGTTACAAACAATTTTTATGCATTTTTAATATTTATAATTCTTAAACATGCATGGGATTATGTTTTATTAATGATTATACATGTCAACTCTTAATGAGATCAAGAAACAAAAATGAAATTCCAATACAAAAAATCATAATGACATTTCATGGACCACGTATTCTATATAGTATTAAAATCACTTTTTAAAGAAATCATGCAATTATATAATTCAATTTAAAGGCATAAACATTGGGGACCTACCTCAAACATGCCGCTATTTGATGACAACCACACAAATAGACACATCTCACATACACACACATGCCTTTATTAACACACACAGATATATATAAATACCAAATGTTGTATTTTACAAATTCCACATGAAATGAGGGAATATGTAAAAAGGGGACATATATTTTTATGACTTACCTATGTATTTACATATAGGCTTTATTGAAACAAAAAGCCCAAAACCATGTAATTGGGACCCAACACACTCAATAAAAAATTTACCCAAACTCAAAACACCATTTCAAAAACCCATAAACCAAAAAAAAATTGATCATATCTCAATTATCAAAAATTAAATAATTAAAATTGAATCAATGTAATGGAATTAGAAACTCATACCCAAAAACCCTGGAGAAACTCAATACCTTTAGTGAAAGAGACCCAATACCACCCCACCATCGGTAGAGGATACCAAAACATAGAATAATGTAACACAAGAGTCCTTTAAGACAACCCTAAAACTAAAGATAATTGATAACTGGATCAAATCCTAGGTTAGGGTTCCAAACAAACTTAATATGGGTGACTGGAGACCTCATACCATTTTGAAAGCAAGTGGAAAGGTAGGTGAAACCCATTCCAAGGAGATTAAGAAAATTAAACGGTAAAAATATGGTGGAAATCAAATCTATAGAGGGATCCCAAGAGGATACCACACATGAAAGTAGAAGGATTGACTAAAGGCGACCACACACCTAAAAGAGGCTCGGAAGATAAGAGGGTACATGGAATGTTGGCTAGTTGACAAGAGATGTCTCTTTAGAGGGTGGGTTGAGTTCAAAGTAGGGGGAAACACAATAATTAGAGAATTATTTGTGTGGGATAACATGAGGGAGAGGAGACAACGATGAGGAAAAGAGAGAAAAAGAGAAGGAAAAAATAAATAATGAAAAAAAATTAAAAATGAAAACCTAAAAAATAAAAATATAATAATCATTATCATTATCATTATAATAATAATAATATTCATATTATTAATAATAACACTTCTAATAGTAATAATAATAATAATAACAACAACAATATCCACAATAATAATAATATTATTGCTATGAACAAAAAAACCCTTTTATTTTTTTAACATAATCAATGTTTTTAATTTTTTTTATTTTCACATATTAATTTTTAATTTTGTTATTTTGAATATTAAGAAACTTTATGGTTTGCACATGGTTTACCAAACCATGCACTAACCATGCGATTGATTTTACTAAGGCCAGACACCCATTACATGGTTATATGAATCCAGATGGAGGGTCAAGCAATCTATTATCAATACATTGAACACAGAACTATCCACATATAGAGCCAAGCCACACACTTGTCACATTGTGTAATAAATCATGTATATGTAATGATACATTGCTCAGACCCACCTCAACTCCAACATGGTCTCCACAAAGTAACTCTTTACAATTCGTGAAAACCGTGAATCCTTTGAAGGGCTTCTGAAAATTTTAAATATGAAATCCCTACAATAAAAAATCAAATGAAAGACAGAAAGAAATTCAAAAGATTAAAATAATCAATAATAAATGGTGGTGGTGGGACAATATAATATTATTGAGAGTGAACATTGATTAAAGATCTGATAGAATGGTGTGTGAAAGAAAACCACTATGGTAGTATTGTGATGGATCATTAATTGTGGAAAATATATTCTATGATTTTGTGTGGCCCAAAGTCATTTTTATGAAAATTTTATTATCTCATGGATCATGTTTTTTAATTACATTATGATTTATGTCTTATAAACTACCATGATTTATGCAACGATTCATGATTATGATCTATGATATACTAGGTGTGGAATTTACAATGTTTTGATCATGTTATAATAACTATATGATAATGTTGATATTAATTGATCACATATTTCCCCTTTATTTACCATTATTGAGAATATGGGATCACCAATTTATGTCTCAATTACCCATGTTTTGGTGAATGGCATTAAGTGTGATTTTTTAGAATGGTTCTATCAATGAAATACTTAGTGGGTGAAGATGAAGATGTCCTATGAATAATTTTTTTATGTGTCCATGTATCTAGGGACATTAAACCTATAAAATTCACACTTGGATCATAATTTAATATATATTAGTATTCATCTAATAGAATTTAATATTTATGTCTAAAATTAATGTCTATCTATAGTTGCTATCAGAGTAGTGTTTCATTAATATTTAAAGATTATGATTAAATAACTCTTGTGGAAACCCTGGGTATAAGACTACATTTATTATAAAATCATAATGTTTTGGTAATGAGTATATTGTGATGATTTCCATGAAATATATCCTTGTATAGATATTAAATGTGGATGTGATTTTGGAAAATTGGAATCTAAGGTTAGTAACCTCGAAAAGAGTTGTTTGAGTATATATTGACCATTATTATAATGAATCATAATTGTTACCATTACATCGCACCATGTTTTACACTCCTATTGTATTTTATTAGGATAAAACCCATTTTATATTCAAATAATTACATTGGATTTGAATAGTTTATGATCATGTAAAAACATGCGTTAACCTAAGGTTTCTTATATAAAAAATATTGTTTTCATATTTTCACATCCTATGAATAGTTTTTCATAATTTATCATTATGATAAATGATTGCCAATAGAAATGATAATATTTTCATTTTACTATGGGACTGTAGATAACATGAAGAAGTTGTTTGGGGAAAAATATACTCAAATATTGATATATATCGTTTGATATTTTTCATATTATTTCGATTATAAAAATTATCTTGTGATGTTAATTCATATCATCAATGATTATATGTTTAATTAGTAGGAAAAAGACTTAATGATATGAAGATTTATTCTTATATCTACGATACATCTTGGATTTATGTTTTTAGGAAATTTATTCCCACAAATCTCATTATTACCCCTCTAGTTGATTTTGAGATTATGTTATGCATGTATTGGATTTCATTATTTACATATTGCATTAATTTATCAGTAAGGGAATTTGTGTTTTATTTTCATAAAAAAATTATTATCATCAATCGATATAATGAAAAATATAAAATACCAATATAAATTAAATGGGTGGTATGGGTTTTTATTCCAATTAAAAAGGGGTTTTTATCTAAAATTATTGGGGATAAATTGGTCTCTAATTTTATGACTATTGTATAAGAATTTATTGAAGTCTTTTTAGAATAATCTCCAAATCATCCACAAAATCATGAATGTTAGTTTTTAATAGACTTATACCTGGTACTACACCAATTCCAAATTCTCCATATAAAATTTCCATGTTTGAGTCATAATAATTGAAAAATAAATTCTGTAGAATCAAGAGAAGAGTTCCATTTAGTCACGTTCATAATCATGAAATAAACAATTTCAATTTTATAAGGAATAAGTATCTATCAATTATACTTTATTTTTATTATTATAAACCTAAAAATCATATTTTTGAACCTTTATCCTCTACCATTTATTATTTATTAGATCAATTAATTACATGAATATTAAATTTTTCCAAGATTTATCTTCAACTTGGATATTATCATTTGATGTAGAAAAGTAATGATCAATGCACATTAACCTGAGCATAGATATCAGATTTAGAAGAATGAGAGGGTAATTAAATTTATATGGGTACTGGGATTGAGAATCCTTGCACGAGAAAGCTATCTAAATAGCCTTGTAAAAGTGTAGATATGATCATGATGCAAATGCTGGCAATGGGCTGTTTCATGTATTCATAGTCTAGGATGTATTCCATTAAGTTAGTCAGGTCCTGTAGTGTAATGAAGCATATGGGAAATGTAATTTAGGGGTTCCCCTTTATCCCTTAAAGGTGAAATTTATAAAAAATGAATAAAAATGAAGGAAAAAAGTGAAGTTCAAGAAATACATACCCACTAAATCCTTTCTTATTATATTTAGATACTATGAAGTTATATTGAAAATATTTTTCTTACAAATTCCCCAAAAATCATTCATGATTTTATTAATAGATATATTATATATGAACTTGATCAGTTTGTAGAAGTATTTATAGATGGTAATATGATATATTATAATAGAAAATAATTTATTTAATAGCAACTATGGATTTTGTTTAAGACGCAAATAATTGATAATCTATATAAAACATTTACAAATTATTAATATTTTCATCTAAAAGATTCATTTTTTGGTCATTTAATCTCAATAGAGTGTATATTGGTTGATCTATCAATGTTGGATGTCCCTTAGCATTGTCCATGGAAAACCACTATGACTGATATCAATATTTTTCTTGTTTTATATGGATAATAATGATTTATTTTGGTGAAATTCCTTAAGTAAACTAATCCACTCAAATATATTATCTTTGAAGGGATCCAAGTCTCTTTGGACATATGCATGTGAGGAAAATATAAAGGAAGTAAATATAATGTCAATCATCACACATGTACGGACACTACACTGAACCAAATAAGGGTTTGTTACCTATATGGATAAATTCAGGAATATAATTGGATGTTTCCTTTTTAATAATAATATGGTGAATAATTATGACTCAAAAAAATTAATGGTTCATGCACAAAATTACCCAATTAATGATTTTTAGTTAGATATGGCATTATTTTTACCTATTTATATGGAAGAATTATCTTTAAGAATAAATGTGTGACATATATATTGACCATAAATGTTTAATAATATATTTACTAATAAATAGGAAAATTTTATGAAAATTTCATTTTTAGATTTGATTATAGATTATGAATTCTCAATATAATACGTCCTTGGGAAGTGAATATGGTGGAAAATACATTAATTCTAAAGGATAATTCTCCCTTATCTTTGAAGAGAATGTAAAAAGATCTAATTTTTTATATTTAAAATGTATTTATCTATAAATATTTATGGAATGTATGTAATAATATATTTCATGAATGACTGTTCAAATACCTATTTATGTAAAAATTATTGGTTTAAAAAAAGAAGATGTAAAATTGTAAAAGTATGTAATAATATTTCCTAATTTAAAATTAAATTATGGTGTAATTATATAGATTAGAAACTATATAAGTGTTATATTCATACTATATAATTAGAATGAGGTATTGGATAAAGATCATTTTATCCATTTTCTATTCATTAAAGTAGTTTGAATATGTATTGACATGTGAATAGTATATATTATGAAGAGTTACATTGATTGGTACATTCTATGTGATTGGAATGGTACTAAGTTATTTTCAAGAGATAAGGTTTTAGGCTTTTGTTACAACTATTACCCATAATTGAATTTAAATGAGAAAACATCACCATGTATTTTTCCTTCAGAATCACTAAGACATCTAAAGTCCATAATGCTATTTGGGATTTCATTGATCACCTTATGATGTCAAAACCCATAATTTAATTAATAAATCATTTATATATTGATCATCTTACCGTAAAATACATAAATGTGTTGTAAATGTTTCACGGAGTATCATTTTCTATTATTTTTGATCAAGATCCTAGGTTTATCTAATTGTTCTATTGATGTCCGTAGTAATCAGTGAATTATAGGTTTTGGTTTAGTTATACATATCATCCATGTACATAAGGAAGTTTTTAGATAACCATTAAAACCTTTTAAGATGTGATGATATCATATTTTATATATATCAAAGTTGGTTGGGATCAACCCCTTCCAATTTTCATGTTCTCATAATAAATATTTCACAAGGAAATTAAGATGGATCATCCTGAATCAACCTATATAAATAAGTGTATAAATCTAATGTTATAATATGAAGTTGAAAACTGGAATCTATTAAAAATTTAGTGATTTGAGGAAACATATGTGAAGGGTAGAGACATTCAGTAATATAATAATGTATCCCAAAGTATACAAAAAACGTATGATTATAATCATTAGTGAAATCCATAATTTTATATTTAGGAGAGGGTCTTCCTATGAATTTATTCATAGAAAACATTAAGGATATTTTCAAAGAAGGAAAAGATAAGCCCATGGTATATGTTCTCTTTCTAGATTATTTATTGTGTATATAAGATATGATATCTTTTTTCACATACATCAAACCATTATCATGTTTAAGTTGGGTTAAAATATCTCTCCTGATAAAGTACATAATTGATCTTTGACATGTCCTGAACATAAAGGATATACCAATATATAATGATAATTACTATAAAGATAAAAGGGTAAAAATCATAGACACTAGAGATAACATGATATATAAAATGACAACTATCTTGTTATATGTTCCTTGATGGAATTAGAAATCCAAAAACCTTATTGTGAACTAGGGGATGTGATTAAATAGACATATCCTCATTTTATTATATCATAGAAATAAAATTTTAATCGAAATTTTTATTTCATGTTTGGGAGAATTTAGCACCAACTGATATTGTGATATATTTATCATCAAATAAATTTAATTTCATTGAAATCTTATCTAAAAAAATAACAATTATAAATGAAAGATAATATAATATCACATTATTACATTGGTATTAAATTGGTGGAATTAATAATATTTTTTTGAAACGTATGTATTAGGGTATTAGATAAAGTACTTATATCTATAATTAAGTACTTAATTATTCATTAATTCCATAATATGATTCGAAAATAAATTTTCCATTAAAATTATCTTCTTTGAGTATCTAAAATATATAATGCATCAGATTTTATGAATATTTAGTTGAAGAAATGAAATTAATTTTTTAAATCACAAATTAAAATATATCTATTAGAATATTTTCTACTATTATCTGAAAACACATGATATTTTGAATAATAATGAAAATATAGACTTTCATTCAAATATTTCATTACATTTCAAGAATTTTCAAATTTATTTTTCATATAAAATACTTTAAAACAATTTTTTCCACTTATATTGTGGATAATCTAATCACAGCATTTGGAGTCAATTTTATGTTGTATTTCTATATAAAAATATTTTATAATTAGGAAAATATGTTATTAGGAAAACAAATTTTCCTCTCAATCTGAAGATTTAATATAAATATAATATATAAAAACTGACAGAATTCATTTTGAAAAAATGAATTTCATATTTTTTATTCACATAATAAATATTATGTAGCAAGATTAACTAAATACTATTTCATAATATATTGTAAAAATACTAAAAATTTGATACCGAGATTAATGTTAATACGAGTTCAGCGAGGGGTTAAAGCATGAGATTAGTATATATATTTATAATTAAAAATCTAAAAATCATATTTTATATCATCATTTTAACATAATCATATACCAAAATTTAATATATACCAATTTTGAATACTTTTATTTAGTTTGTCATTTTTTTTCTTTTAATAATTTATGAAATTCTATTTATGACCACTCCACCACTAATAAATGCTCTCCCCTACATTACCTTAATTTCATAACATTTACCCATCTACAGAAAAAAATACTAAATTATATTCTATGACTCCTTGGAATAAATATTGACGTTCTATAATTTTTAATAGACTATTCTAAGGATCCTTATGATGTTATATAAAGGACCCCTACTGAACGATATGTAAGAATCCTACCCAACATATTTAAACATATTTCTCATTATGTATCCTCGAAATCTATGGTATTCATCATAATGAAACCTATTTAGTTTGTTAAATATAATAATATATTATTATGTTTATTGAACAACTTTTATTAACCCTATTTTCTATAAAATGAAAATGGTATATATTTTCTCTACGAACGTGCATACTACCACCTCCGCATAGTGATATAATTTATTTTTCCATATTATATTTAATAGATGGTTATTATGACAAATGTAATAAATATATAATATATTAATGATTTAAATCATCTTTTTTAAAAATAATATCACATATAAAATCTTACTTTTACATTATTTGGAGAATGCAACTTTGATCATGAATACAAATTGACTAACACATCTACAAAACAACATGACTTGTGTTTCGTTTCTTATTTATATGGAAGGTAATATAGAAATATTTAATGTATAGATTATTTATGATTTAATTAATTTTCATTAATGAAAAAATAATATTTAAATTTCATTCCTCAATTTTTTTAGAAAATGAAAACTATATTCATGCGTACATATAACCTACTGTATCCACGATTGATGTAAATAATTTTTCTACCTCTACTATTTATAATAGTTCGAAAAAATATCAAATAAAATAATGGAATATTTATATCAGATATAATATTTGATAGAGGATAATTCAATTATCAAATTACATTGACCAGAACTGAAATATTGACAGTCTTACAAAAATCATAATAGATAACAACCAGAGATGATAATTTAATATTATATTATTAATAAATGGTTATTTAAATGTTATAAGTGGATAATATATGATATTATAAGTATATAAAAGATTATTGTATAGTATTATAATAAATTATTTTTTAGTACAATATGTTATTTATATTTTGATGGAAGATGGACTTGGGGTAATAGTTAATGGTTTTAATCTTACTATTTACTAGTAATGTCTTTGATTATGTTTTTATTGATGTATTTCCATCAGATACATCTCTATTTTCTCATAAATTTATTTATCATATGGACATTCATGGGATGGTGAGGGAATAATATCATTTCCCTCTATTTTTTACTTAAAATGATTGAGAATTTGTTTGATGAAAAACTTAATTTAAATTATCTTTTATAAGGAATGATTTTTTTATATGTTCATATTTTCATTAATGTGTTTTCAATTATATTTTTGACCATAAATTATGATTTTCAAAATTAATATCTACACATTAATGTGTTTATTTAAAATAGTTTAAAAGCGGTCTTATTATAATTTTTATATAATGATACTTTTTTATTTATAAAAACATTAAGATGAAAATTTTTAATAATGTATACAGGGTAAATGAAATTTCTCACATTCAGTAGCACTAAATATTTTGAATCATGAATAATAAATTTCCATGGTTATTTTCATATAATTTTGTTGTTAATATTTTTGAAATTTATGGATTTTAAATATGCAGGATGAAATTGAAAATGGTTTTCCACAAAAAAATCCTAATGACCTTTAAAAAAATATCATTATGGTAACTTCTATTGATGTTACATATAATTAAAAATTGATATAATCCATGGATTACATTCCTATATTTTTTATGGGTGGTTTATAATTATTATGAATATATGATTATAAAACTAATTTATTTTCCTTTATTTATTCTATGACAATGTTTTAAAATATTTTAGAATATTGTTTCTATTAAATGAATTATGATATTTAATGAATGATTTTTGATCATCTGGAATACATTTAAATGAATTTTTATTATTTAAATAGTTGTAATGTAATTATATAAAATTCCAATGAATTTTTTATATATGGAAGTATTATTAGATAATAATGGCTATAATGTTGAGTGAAACAATTTCAGTAATGTAATTTACCCATTATGATAATCTTGAGAGTGATCCTTCACTAAGGATATGATTTAACTAGAAGCGAACCCAATATTTTATGACTGTCTTGTAATATATACATAATTATGTAAAGGATTTTCTATTTTTATTTCTGAGATCCATGTTTTTCTTTTATTCCAAAATAATGCTCTCATTCCCCATATACTTTTATTCCATTATGACTCATGTATTATTAACTACAAAGATTTATGTCATGAATTATTATTGTATCTATGATATTATGTATATAGATTCTCAAATTTTAATATCATGATTCCATACTATAATAGTCTTCTAATTATTAAAAATACATTTTCTCTCTATTTTTTTACACTTACTGGGAATCTAAGATCAGCATTTATTATAATTTATTTTTCTAGGTTATAATGAATTCTATTAAGAATGTTTTACATTATAAGGGTTCTAATTATGATGAAAATAGTGGGAGATGATTTAGATCTATTTTGAACACATTTTTTATGTATCTATAATTCTAAATACACTAATCCTGTATGAATTTAGTATGGATCATAATTCTATGTATTTGAATATTCAAAAAATGATATTTAATAATTATGTTATAAAAATATGTGTCCATATATCTCATACACATATTCTCATGTTATTCTTAATTAATCATTTATATCTTTCTTTTTTTATAATTACTATGAATATGAGATCAACCATTATTGTGTTTCATTTTCAAAAAATGTGAATAATGTTTTTATGTTTGATATGCCTTTAATGGGTTACACCTATGAATAATTTAGTGGGAGACGATGTTGATATTCTATGTTCATGTAGATTAAGTATCCATGTTTCCCAATTAAATAAATGTTTTTGGATGCGTTAAAAATTTAAATGTTATGTAATGGACAATCTTAAATTTAGATTTCGTATTCATGTATTTAATGTTTGGTACACCTATGTTTGTATAAGAGATTTTTTTTTGAAACAAGCACTACTACAAACACGGCCTTTATCAGCGCTAGAAAAGCGCTGATAAAGCCAGCGTAGATAAAGGGAGGTCCCCTTTATCAGCGTTCCGAAAAGAGCTGATATAGGACCCCTTTATAAGCGCTAAAAAAACTGCTGATAAAAGTACCCCTTTATCAGCGATTTTTTTAGCGCTGATAAAGGGGTCCTATATCACCGCTTCATTTATCAGTGCTCTATTTTTAGCACTGATAAAGGACCCTTTTATCAGTGCTTTTAAAAAAGCGCTGATATAAGTTAAAAAACATTAAAAAAAATTAAAAAAAATTATAAAATACTGCCAATCGGGGGGGATTTTATAGCGCTTGAACCCCCCCTTTTACAGTGCTTTTCGGCCGCTATACAATACCCCACGCACCCCATGCACCCCCTCCACCCTTTAACAGTGCTTGCTCCAATATTCCCCATGCGCACGCACCCCTGCCTCCACCAGGATTTGAACTCGAGACCTCCCCCCTGCGCGCCTAAGCCCTTACCACTGCTCTATTTTGATTTGCTTTCCAATTCATGATATCTCTATATATATATATTTATATATTTAGTTATATTTATTTGTATAGTAATATATATTTATATTAATATATAGTTATAGATATATTATAATATATATATAGATATATTATAATATATATATATAGTTATATTATAATATATATAGTAATATTAATATATATATATAGTGGTATTAATATATATATATATATTTAGTTATATTTATTCGAATAGTAATTTATATATATATTAATATATATTTATATTAACATATATATAGTTATATTAACATATATATTGTTATATAAACATATATATAGTTATATTAACATATATATAGTTATATGAATATATATTTATATAGTTATATTAATATATATATAGTGATATTAATATATATATTTATGGTGATATTAATATATATATTTATAGTAATACTAATATATATATGTAGTTATATTAATGTATATATAGTTATTAGATTAATATTTATATAGTTAGATTAATATATATATATAGTTAGATTAATATATAGGTATATAAATATTCATATATTGGTATTTTAAATAAAATGGATATTAGTTATTATTTATATAAATCTAATATATTTTATATGTAAATATGATTAATTAATTATTTAAAAAATTTAATTTTTAGGTGCGAATATATAAAAAATATGTACATATAGTTATATATTTGATTATAAATAGCAGTTCATTATAAGAAAAGATGAAATTTCAAAGACATAATAACAATATGAATGTAATACCTTGGAATAAATTTAGTCCCCACCAAGAAAATCCAATAATACCCCCTTAAACGAGTTTGAAAATCCACAAAATGTAAAACAATCTGGGTACCCCGACAAAAAACTCAGTTTTGGAGGCCTTCTAGGCCTCTTTTGGCCTCGAAAAACGCTTTACTAGGGTCCCCACAAGTCACATCAACGTAGAGCTCGTCGTAGGCTTCTATTTGATATGTGGTAGAGCTCAAACGGACACCCGGATCAAAATTTATGGCCGTTTGAAGTTTGAGTTGCGTTTTCAACATATTTTGGAACTTTTTTTAATTTTTTTGTCCTCAAATTGTTATTAAATGACTATTACTCCATAATTATTATCAAAATATTAATTAAAAATAATTTTTTAATGTTTTAAGAACTCATTTTCACTAAATATCTTAAATATTAAGTATAATAACTGTAAATGTACATTTATACTTATCTAAAATATATTTAAAAATTATATATTATATTTATATAACAATATAACTATATTTATATATTAATAAAATTTTAATTTTTTTTAAGCCGACCCTTTATCAGCACTAAAAAAGCGCTGATAAAGTTGGTCCCTTTATCAGCGCTACTAAGAAAGAGCTGATAAAGGGGGCGCTGCGAAAAACTGTTTTTGTGGTAGTGAAGGATTGGAAAAAAATACTGAGAAACCTCAAGATAATCCTATGTATAAGAAAACAAACATATTTTCTATAATTAAATAATGATTGTTTTGTTAAAAATGAAACCCAATATGGATACTGGAATGTTGATGCATCTATATCCTGGATCCACCTTAGGGTGAAAATATTTATGGGGATGATTTCGTATTATTTTTGTATGTAATTTTGAATGATTAGTGAAACCATGACTACACACCATTCCAAATAATCCTTGAAGATATGATTGGGTAAATTAATATTCCATTAATAAATAATTTTTAATTATTTGAATATAATATATACATATTTGAACTAGGTTAATCATAAGCTACAGTTTATTTAAATTTCATTTTGATTATATAACATTATTATTTCTAATTATTATGATTATATGGTTTTATAATTTTATTATTGTTTCTAAAATTATAATTTTTGGGTAATATTTAATTTCATGAACTATATGGAATATTTTTTTACACTAAATATGATAGAAAAATATATTATATTACTTAAAAGAAACAAAATGTAGTGATAAATATAATTTAAAATATCATTTTTTGTGATTATGAAACATTCTCATGCAACGAGTAATGGTGATCATCCTGGAGAGAAAACGATGGAACCATGTTATGTGGTTTTCTTAATGAGAAAATATGTTTGTTTGTTTAGTGGGTCTGATGATCCACTAATTTTGAGAAATTGATCAATTATAATGAAATTATATATACTGTTCAGATGTGTTGAGAGAATGTAAATGTTCATTTGGATGTATATCAGATGGAACGATATTTAGATCAATACTGGACTCATGTAAAGATCATGAGTAAACATTAAGAAATTGATTATACAAAGTAGGATGTTTTATATGGGTATTTTTTAACATATACATACATTCACACATCATTTGAAAATGGATAAGGAATTCCATGAGGCAAATAAAAATGATGATGACTCCATTAGTACCTATGAGGTAATTTTTACCAAAACCATGAGGTAAACATATTATGTTAAAAAAATATCTAAAATAATTATAAACAACGATTAGGATGTTTATAAACATGTCTCTATGTGGATTTATCCATATGATACATCCGTAGTGATGATGAATTTTATTGATGTTATATCATGGTAGAAATGGGACAATAGTCACCCCAAATTGTAATGATTTTTAATTGAAAATAATGGTGGAATTAAATGTAAATTGTAATAACATAAATCATTATGTGAGGAATAAGAGACTTCCTTTATTCTAAAAGTGTGGAAATAAATCTAGCGGACATCATATTAAGGGTACTAGTAAATTAATTTAATGTAGAAATGAATTTCATTGGAAAAAGTTAATGTTAGGATAAAAAGTTAACTAATCATATGAATGAATAGAAAGATCCCCAAATCCCACCATATAATTATGAGTGTTTTAACTTAAATGATTGTGTAAATTATGTTAATGAGTACACAAATATGAGGGTTAATGATGATAACTGACTTCAGTAACTTCTTATGCTTAGAGATAATGGAAAATATCAGGTGATCATTATTTTTAGTGAGCTGTATGAAAACAAACTAATAAAATGTAAACTACAAATTCAATAAATAACTAATAATTTATTTTTTGATTCCAGATCAACCCACTCAAATATATTTTAATTTTTTTACATGGATAATAAATTACAACATCATCAATTAGATATTGAATTTTGGCTAGCAATTCTTCATGGTATCATAATCGCATCTAAAGATTTTGTTTATTCTCTTATTAGATTTTTTTCAATGTGAATCAATGAAATATATTTATCAGAACCACCAAAACATTTTAAAATAGTCAAATCATGTCAAACAACATATATGAAATGAAAACCTATGCTTATAAGTGAATGTAATTACATGAGATATTACAATATGATTAATATTCAACAAATTTAATCCTTTTGATAACTTGTGGAACATGTAACAATAAATCTAAATAAACACAAAATTAATAGTAAATAAATTCAGTTGTTTAAATATGAAAATATAAAATATAAATATTATATAGTTTACACCTTTTTAAATAAAATTTAATGATTATATATAAAAATTGAAAATAATATATGAATAGTTTTTTAAAATTATTTTTTTCTAAAAAGATAATATTTTATATTTATATTTCGGCACTCTTTGGTTCCATATTTGTAATTTAATTTTTACTACATAATAAATTAATATTTAAAAATATTTTCATTTTTTATATTAGTATTTAAAAATTCACTTGTGTTGAATTTTGATGATTTTTCAAAAAAGATTCTGATTTTGATGTATAGATAAGAATACTTATTTTTATTGAAAACCACATTTTTATTTCAATAATTCAAAAAACAATTTTATTTTAATGTGTTTTAACATTTAATATTAATTAAATTATATTTTTATAAATCCAAATTATGTCATTGGTGTTACATCCTTATATTTTATGAAACCCCTTCGTTAGAAATAAAATATATTCCTAAATGGATTGAGTTATAAACAATGAAAAATTTATCTTTTACTACATATAACACCAATATTATCTTATCTTTCACACATCATTGAGTTTCTTTAATAGCTTGTGTTTCATGAAATATCGAGAATTTCAGAACAACAATATACAATAAATATTATTATTTAACATGATAGTTATCACCTAACTATTAGACGGGTGGGTATAGACCTAATTAAATGAATTATGAAAATATATTTCACACATGAATGTTTAATTAATTATTTTTTTAAAAATTAATAATAAAAAGTTTTAATAGAACAGAAATTGATTTAGGAAAAACTATTCTTATGCCCACTAATGTGTTTTAAGTTAAAAAATTAATTAATAACTATTATAGGAATAAAGTAATTAAATTTTTATATTATATATTCAATAAAACCTTTTTAAATATATCCAATTAGATTTTAGGAATAAAACAGGATCAAATCCTATTCTAACGAGAAAACAATGTATTCTTTCCAAAAGGGACGTTTGATTCCTTTTAACAGAAGACCTTTTTCAGAACAAAATTTTAAAAAAATTAAATTTTTTTTTAAAAATAAATGTTCCAATTGGAATTTTAATATCAAAATTTATCTTGAGGGTAATTTTTGAATTTTTATTATAAGTTTTATTTTTTTAATAATTGATGAAATAATTGAATTTTAATTGATAACTTCATTCTCATCTAATTTATTTTTATAGTGAAATTAGAATTTTATTTTTTAAAAATTTAATATTAGTTGAATAATACATTAATAAATCTAATTTAGCTTATTTCAATCAATTTTAAATTTATATATTATATAAAAAATTTTCCTAATTTTGAAATTTTTACTTTAAAACCACATTAGTTCATCACGTCTTCCGGAATAATTTAAATTAATTTTTACCACTTATGTGATTGGAATTTTGAAAAATGGTGTTCATATTTTTATTAAGAATAATTTATAATTTACATTAATTTCATATTAGCTTCTAAAACAGTATTAGTGAAAACATTTAAAATTAATTATATCAATTGAGGTAAAATTGTTTTACATGGCCCTTAAATTGTAAACATAAAGGGTAAAATAACATATAAACTTGTCTAAAACATATTTTAGGGAAATGTATTTAGCTATATTAACATATTCTCACCTTATTTTTGTTATTTTAAATTTTATTCAAAGAATGTGAGATATATAAAATTTTATGAAAGGAAAAACGAAAAAGGATATTTTTTCTGATTATTTTCTTAAAGATTTGAGGATAAGGAAAATCTATATAAGATTGGTTTTAAATATTATTTTGAATTTTTTTGTCATATTAATTTATATTTTGTATTTAATTGTGATATAACTACATTAAATGTTTATGAAACACCAACACATGGATTATTTAGTTAATAAGTAAATAAAATAAATGAATTAATGTTATTAATAGTAATGTAAATAGATTGAATTTTTATGTTCAATTATTTTTTTATAATTATATATCTTTATACACAAACTTAAATTAAATATATTTTAATTCCATTATGGTATTGAATTTTTTTAAAGTTAATTTAAATATATAATGTCCAAGTTGACATTAACGTTTTTTTATAATAAATGGTATTTTATTAAATGAATTAAAATTACTATAAATATTGTGTTGCTCAATGAGATATTTAAATGTTATTAAATTTAATATATGATCCATTCATGGAAAAATTTTCTTTTTATAATAAACACATTTACTCCAAAATAATAAAAAACATTATTAGCAAATAAAGTGTTATAAATGTATTTTTGGATATGACATGTTCTTTTGTTAAATGTAATTTCCAACATACATTAGATTTTTATTTTATTAATAATAAATTATTTTTTTTTGAAATAAATATATATTTTCAAATAATGATAATTTTAATTTGGAATTAATGGAGGAATTCATTTGTGTAGAAAAATGGTTACCTTAATGAAAAATCAAAATGATACAAATAAGTAAATATTGGAGTTAAGGAATAAAATGTTTAAAAAATAATTATCTTTTCTACAGTGCGAGTGTGGATCAACCATAATTCCTCACCAATCCATTATTTTCCATTTTTGATAAATTTGTTAAGGGATATCTCCCAATAGTGTTTACCATTAAATATTTAGATGAATTCCACTCCACTGTTATAGAAGGGTATCCACTCTCCCCCATTGTTCACTCCTCCCAAGAACTTTTTCTCATAAAATACTATAGAAATCACCTCGAATAATCATTCATATGCTATTGTAGGTATAAAATTAGGAATAAGGAAACCGAAGTTTTTTCCTTTGGTGTAAACCAAGAGGAGTTACCTGAATAAGATGTTACACATTTCAACAAACACTTTTAATTTGTTTATTTCTCCGCCACATAAATTATTATTATTCTTTGATTATATAATAATCTCATTATCATAAATATATTGATATGTTGTTATGTTGATGGATTTACATAATCCTACACACTATTCCATAAAATTTGTAAGAAAAAGTATCGTTCGTGTGTACGGAGGACTATCACCTCGTGAAACTTTGTCATTCATTTTTTTAGTACCACCTCTCATGGTTGGAAATTATTATGTAAATAATATTTCTATATGATATATATTATATTTATGATTTCATTGTGTTTATTAAATTATTATATAACACATATGTTTTTTCATTCCATTTTTTGTGGAATTATATAACATCGTTTCTGGATGTGTGGACTACCACCTCTTCAAAGAGGTGTGATTCACCCAGGATTTGCATGGAACTTATTAATGTCCGGAATAATAAAAATATTAGATATACATGAATGATTTAATATATAAATGGAATAATTATCTATATAGATAAATAGAATATCATTTTCTTCTTTCCATTTCACATATTGATGAGATGACAAGGTCATTCTTGGACGTGTGGAATCATGCCTCCACAAGTAGGAAATTTTTATATAACCATGGTCGAAAATAATGGATATTAGGGTGGAATGTTTATCTATAAGATATTAAAACTCATTCAAGTGTTTATTAATCCAATTTTAATTACTATAGGAAAAATATATATTCAAAATTATGATAAGTTATTTCCATGGTTGCACTTGTGTAAATTGTTCTTATAACCCTGTTTTTTAGATCCATGTCAATAGCCATATCAGGTATCCTCTGTTGTTGTAGGGTCTATTTCTATGCTGAAATAATATGGTCATATCCTTAAAATACTATTATTCAAGTTAATTGCAACCTCCAATCCTTGACTACGAGTGAACAGTAACCAGAACACTATATGACAGCCTACATGTGGTATATATATATTGTTATTTATATTATTAAATAATATGGTAATAAGACGAATACCTATAGTAATATGACATCCTTAAAACATTTCACATAATTTATTTATCACCACACTAATGAGAGAATATTACGACCACTTTTTTCCTAATCCATGGCTATAGGCAAAGGTTATATCCACAATTTTATGAAAATTGGTACAATAGCCTTCATAAAAAACAGATAACTACATTTCAAATAATTCCTTAGTTATTGACATCGAAAAAGAACATATATCCATGTTTTTATTAAAATCATTTAAGAAAAAAACATAAATCCATTATTACATAAAATATGTGTCTACATACATTGAAAATACTACCAATATCAAATATTATATGAATCCATGTCTACATGTACATGTCATTGCAATAGTTTCAGTGAACCATGTCTATTGCCTTCGACAAAACAACATCGCGATTTGATTATTATTTTTCGATAATATATCCCATGGGTGGTATATATTAGTATAAATAATTATATAATATCTTATTAATGATATTATTTTCATTCTAGAATGATAAATGTGACTGGGCATTTTTCATAATGATCATAGAAAAATGGAAACATTACTCATGTATATGAATGCCCTTCCGTCTCGATGATTGCAACATTAGTTCAATTTTAATTTCCATATTCCATTATTTATTTTGAAATAAAAATTTCTAAATATATATTATAATTATTTCATTATTATTATTTAGGATATGATAATATAATGACCCCATTGGGCTCAGTGGACATAAAAAATACATTTTTGAATCATTTCCTGAATATGGTCAAAACATTCGACTTAATCCTAATTGATTAGGCAATTATATATAAACATATTTTATAATAAATAAAATTAATAATAAAATTTTAAAATGTAATCATGGAAGTTAAAAAAATTAATATAACTTTTTTATTCTTGAAGATAAACAACATATGTGATGAATCAGACTCAACGTTAGAGGATTTTTAGTATCACCTTCATTTCTGTGAGACTATTTCTATATTTACAAAATGTTTATTTTGTGTAGTGTATATAGTGAATATTTAAATATTATATTTTTAATTTACTTTATTTAAATATATTTAATGATTATATTTTATTTATTTTTTTATGGATCTCATAATTCAAATGTTACTCGAATTATAAAGGGATTTCTAGTCACACATTTATTATTGCGAGACTTATTCCATATTCACCACATACTTATTTTTTGTGGAGTATATAATTATATTTGAAATTTTATGTCATGTATTTCACATATTTCATGATATTAAAATTTTGAGTTGATATTTCTCTATTATGGATCACATGATTCAAAATTTACTAGAGTTGTTAAGGGATTTCAAGTCTCACATATATTTCTGCGAGATTTATGCCAAATTAAATACATGTTTTTTATGATGTAAATAATAATCTTTGAAATTTTATATAATTAATTTTAATTTATTAATTTTATTAAAATTTTAAATTTATTATTTTATTTCATCTTTCTTATGATTCAAAAGTTACTGAAGTAGAAGGGGTGTTCATGTTAATCTTTTAATTCTTTGAGATACATTCCATATTAAACAAATATTTTTTTTGTGGTGTATATACTTACCATTAATTTATTTTATAGTTATTATACTTAAATTTATCAAGTTTTATATATCCATTTTAGTATCTATATTTCAATTTTTTAGTGGATTCATTGATACCAAAGTGGTAATGGAAAATTTTTTCACAATTTTTATTCTTTATGAAAATTGTTATGTTATGCTCATTTCATCTTTTAAAAGGTTAATATATTTCCATGTTTACATGTTATATCATTAATATACTAATTTTTATTATATTATATGTTTAATTTAATTATATTCTTTCAGGGGGATGTTGAAAAAATGTTACCGAATTTGTGAGAGTATTTTCTTACAATCTCATCATTTGTCAATATTTTTTATGACTCAATTTCTAGTATTAACATATTATAATTCTCATGAATTATCTTATCATTTGAATATAATTGATTATTTCCTGAAATAGTGACTTCTTTCTTCTATTTAATATATATATTAATAAATATACTATATTTATAGAAATATGACAATATTTTTTTATTCGGTCATTAACTTGTTTTCTTCATAATCCATGATTTTAATTTTATTTTCAAAATTTTTTAATGATATTTTAATGGTATATCAGTTTATCAAATGCCAAAACCCATGTTTTTTATTATTCTCCACTATGGTTATTTCTTATTAAAACCATCCACCTTATTTCTAGAGATATACATTTTTTATTTCGTAGATAATATTATGAAACTATTTATTTTTTATAGGATAACAATGTTTCGATGATATTTTTAGGAAACCCATTTATTTTTATAATTTAATCAATTTTCAATGATATTTAAATTATAACAATTTATTTTATATGTGTTTATGAGGTTATAAATGAGTAATTATTGTTTATATGTGTGTTTTGTTGATAGTTTTTAATCATGAAATGTTATTTGAGAATTACATAAATAGGGGAGCCTTATATAGCTTATACGAAGTGTTTATCCCTGTTAAAGCTCAATGGTGAATCGATATTGTATATACCTAGTGCAGAGCCCAGTTATAGCCCATGAGAAATGTGTTAGTCTAATATAGATTATAAGAAGGCTGAGATAAATTATATCTCCAATACATTTGGTAATGTTAATGTTAGAAGTCATCCATTTGGTTATTCAAATTAAAAGGGTTTAGAACGTGTTTTATAAAAGTGATGTTCCTAATTATCAAAAGAGGTTTTAATTATATTTATGGCTTTATAATTATTCTAATTATATAGATTTATATCACATTGATAATGATTATTGATTATAATGACTATAGACTCATTCATGTTTTAATATTTGATAATCCTTGTATTGATGTGCATAAGCAGTTTAATGAGACATTGAAGCACTCTGATTATGTAACTATAAACATAAAAATAATTTGATCTAAAAATTCTTATATTTTCTTATTCTTAATATTATAATTAGTAAGATAAAAAGATTTATTTCAAAAAAGGATTTCATAATGATGACGATAATGAGTAAATGTGATATATTAAAAGGTGGGTATAATGGGAGATGATGATCATATTTATGAACCATTTATTAATGAGTTTAAATTGTATTCTGTTGGACCTAATTCTATTGAACACTAAACCAAAATAGTCTTCTAGAATTTAAGTGAGCCAAGTTATCAAGTCTATTTCATAAGTCATAGATGAAAATATTTTCTCATAATTATCAGCATCAAATCCAAGAATGCATTGTTATTGATTTCACTATAGGATTCAAGAGTCCGAGGTTGGGGAAATTACTATTGGTATTAATGGTCAGTTGATATAACATAATAGGATATTATTTATTAATGTGAGATTATCATATGAATTATTGAAAGCATCATATATCTATCATGAGGTTAGTATTCTAGACACCTCATTTAAGGGTTTTATGTACTAAATTTTTCTGATGTTATTATTGAAATTTTTTGAGTTGGTTTTATTGGGTTGAAAATTGATTAAACTCTATGATAAAAATAACTTCTTTTTAGGGATGAATTATTTAGAAGGATTAGAAAAAGGGGAAAACACATATTCTTGGGTAAAACCTACCACAACAGATTAGGTATTTTGAATTGAATGTATGACTTGTGGATGATAAGGTATTCACACACTACCCATATATTAATCGACAACCTGGGTAGAATGATATTTATTTAAAAGTTATGATTATGGTTATTAAAGACAGATATGATATTTTATTTGAGGAATAACATATTTTCATAGAAGATTATATGATCTTATCCTTCTAATCATTGGGTTTAAATCATTATCTGGAAATGTTCCAAAAAATTTAGGCATAATTTTTTTAATAATTTTGTTTTAATATTGGGTATAAATTTTTAATATTAATGTATCATGTGAATATCTAATCATTTATTGAATGATATTACCAAGTGATATCCATTTTTTGTTTTCATTAATTACTAAAACATGGAGGAATAGAATTAATATACTTTTTAATGTTATGTGGTCTTTAGAAATTGATTTTTATGCTTTATACACAAGAAAATTAAATGGGAATGCTCATCATACGGAGAAATATATGAGATTGTTAGTGAAATTTGATAAAATTTGAAATTCAATTTATACATTACTATATGACTTTATTTTTTTTCCATTCTAGATAGTGGATGAAATCTTTCAACTATTGTAAAGGGATTGTAAAATAAAATATTATCATATTACAAACATTTTTTATGCTATCAATGACATTTTAAACTATTTTTTCGGTTGACATTGATGTCATAGTGGCCACATCTTCAATCACACACTATTTTTCCACAGGAATTAGTTTTACCATTAAAACCCATCATTTAATTTCCCACTGATGTTCTCCTTATATAGAATCCTAGTTATGCATAAAATTCTGTGACCTTTATGTTTCCCAATTTTCCTTTTATAGATGATGTTTTATTAAACATCAGAATGATGTAGGTTTCAACGAAGGAATTCAAAAATTATTAATCCATTGATAACCAAGACAAATTTCTATAGAGAAATTACTTTTAGTTGGGGTAGGAAGTAATATCTTTAGTTTTTACTAAAAAATTATATTTTGAATTAATTTAATTTTTTTGATAGATTGTGTTAAAAACAATGAATATTTTATCTTGTTTTAAATACAACAATTACTTTCTTAAATATCATGAGATACATGCAAGTTAGAGTTATACTGAATAACAATTTTCTATTAATGTTATTATCCAAAATGATAGTTGTCACCGAGCTATTGGAATATTGGGTAGGGACATGATTAATTGAATTATGAAAATATTTTTCAAACTCACTTGCATATATATATATATAATTAATTCTTTGGTTACTAATTAATTGTAAAGGAATATTGAGTATAGTGAAAATGAATAAATGACAATAAATTTGTATGCCCACAAAGGAATTTTTCCTAAATAATTAAATTACACACAGTTATTTAATGATAGTAATGAAATTTACATATTTTACATTAACTAATTTTTAAAAAAATTATTCCTATTAGTTTTTTAGGCATAACATAATATAATATAATATTTTAAGGAATAAAATTTGTAATTCCTTTAAAATATATATTTTTTACCTTCTAATAGAAGACTAATTTTAAAACTACATTTTTACATCTCAATGATATATTTTTTGAAAAATAATTTTCTTCTTGGAATGTGGAATATAAAAAAAATTTCTTTGCTGATTTTTTGTATTATTCATAAAAGAATTATTTTTTGATTACTAATGTAAAACAGATAATTTTAATTTAAAACTATATTTTCATAAAATTTATTTCTATAGGTAAATAATTTTTATTTTTTAAAGTTTATTATTTTCACTTATATATAAATAAATCCAATTTATTTCAAATTAATCCATTTTACGTTTAAATTTGATATAAAAACAATTCAAACATTTGATCCTTTTCCTTTAAAAACCAATTGTTTGGTCTAGTCAGTATGATAAATATTAAATTAAACATTACTAATAATTTTAGTGAAATTTTGAAAAATTGATTCCAAAATAGTTAATAATATAATTTATAATTAATATTTAGGTAAAAATAATTTTACTAAAAAAATTAACGAATTTATTTAAAATTTATTACAACGGTAGAGGTAAAAAGAGTTTACATAGTGGTTAAACATTAATCATATGGGGGACATTGTCTTATAAACATATATAAAACTTATTTTCTAGAATCATATCATTATATTTTACATTAGTATATATTTATATGAGTTATTGGGAATTATTTTCATTGAAAAAGTCCCATATAATATGTTATGGAATGAGAGTGATAAAAATGTACCATTCGTCCTTTAATTTTCTATAATGATTCGTGCATAGGGAAAATAAATATATGTTTGGATATAAATATAATTTTGTAATATAAATGATTTATTTTTATCATAATAATTTATATTTGATTTTAATAGATTATGTGACAACATTAAATGTTTAATAAACTCCAACACAAGGATTATTTTGGGAAAAAATAAATTAAATAAATGATACTGAAAATATTTCATGTAGGGTAACGAGAATGAATGTATGTATTCCATTATTTTTTATATTAATTTACCATGATAAAAAATGTATATATTTTTGTTCTATTAATGTATTTATATTTTTAAAATTTAAGTAAATATATCATGTCAAAATTAACATTAATTTTTTTTATAATAAATGAATATTTATTAACTGATTTGAATTCAATAACAATATTATATTATTTTAAGTGGATTTTATGTGTTAATTAAGATAGAATATATTCAATTAATTTTATAAATTATTCTTCATAGTGATGATATTGACCCCTAAATATAAAAAACATATTTTCATTATTTTTCTTAAAGGTATATTTTTTCACGTTACACGCGGTTCTGTAAAATTTAATTTCCAACAGTCATGTTTTTTTATTTTGAAATTTTTATTTTTTATTTATAATATGTTGGTATTATTTTTTTAATAAGTATGTATTTAATTTAGTCTTAATTTATGAATAAAATATCTTCAAAAATTATTTACCTTATTGGAATACCAAAAATAAAAATATAATTAGAATACATATGAGTTAAGGAATAAAATGTCTACAAATTATTTTCATTTGGGTTGTGTGAGTTTGGATGGAAATTATTTCCCCTCCACTCCATTAATTACAATTTTGGAGGCACATGATTTCGCAATGAGGATTCATTTCAATCCTTCACCTTGATCTATCATTTAGATCCCGATTTTTCTCTCATGTTCCTGGTCTTCTATATTTTAATTTGCTGTTTTAGATGTTCTTAATTTAATTATTATGTTTTTATAGGTCTTGTGTGTTGAATAACTATTCTTGGATATAGTAGAAGGTATGAGGAGGATGTTTCTTGGAAAATGTGTTTGTAACACTCCCAGTGGAACATTTTTGGTGTTTGTTTCTTGGATGGTTTATCCCATTGTGTTAGATGAGTTTTGGGGTGAAAAATGTAATTTCTTGTGACATTTAAAGGTCTCATGATTAAGGTTCATAATTGTATTAATCATGTAGGAATGTTTTCATGGGGATTCACATGGTTTTCACATGGTTTAACTAACCATATAAACAATACTTTTACCAAGTTGAGGATTATATAGTGGGAAATTGCCATTATTTTAAACTTATTGTTAAACCATGGAAGGTAGTCATGAAACACACTCTAGAAAGAGTATTTTGTTCTCTTCTCCTTATATTAAGTGGGGTTTATTATTTTGAATAGAACAGTCAAAATATCTAGGCTTGGATGCCCCCAATGGAGTATTTTGGATCCTCCACCCACCTATAAGGTTATTTTTATCAATTTTCATATTTATTCTTTACCCAGATCAAAAGGTGAAAGATCCCCTATCTTTATTCATTTATTTTCTTCCATTTTACCTTTCTCCACTAACCCTAGTGTCCATGCTGAATGATTTGGGTATCCAGAGTGGTGATAATTTGGGTTTGTTTACTTATTATTATTCCTTGTGGATTTTCATGCTTCTCAAAATCTTTGTGGAGTTCTTTTATGTGGAAATTTTTGAATTTCTTGTTATATGATGTAGGATTCCCTTACACTTATCAATTAAATTTAAATTTCTTGATTTCATTAGTTCACATCTTCCTCAGATGTAAAATATTTATGTTCTGTTACTAGAATAATTTCTTATTATTAATCTGGTGGTTTGCATAATATTTTTAACAATATAGTGTTGTTTAATTTAGTTGTGCAAACCTAGTGTTTAATAAATTTCTCGGCTGACTTTTTCAAATGATTTTTTAAATATTTTAAACTAGATTAGTAAATGTATTTGTGACATCTAAAATATTGGTTTGTGTTTATAAAATGGATTCTAGTTTTTATGGTTCATGGGGTTCAATTGGTTCGTTGATAATGGTTTGACATGAGATGGAAATGTGTAGGTTTTTTTAAAATAGTGATTTATTAAAGGGTTTTTGAGGCCCTATTGGATCTTTTGTGGACATAATTGTGATGAAAAAACTCCTTGGATAATTTTCATACACTGTTTATAATGAATTGTTCTTGGAAGAACATTTTGAGAGGATTTGTAGTGCTCTACATGTAATATTGTTAGAGATTAGTCATTGGGTTAACTCAGATGATCCATGTTGTTTGAATAATTATTAATTATGTTCTTATGATTTGATGCTCAGTTGGAATCATTTGGATCACCATCATTTAAACATCATGACATGGGAACATGCATAGTAAGTGAATTTTCTATGAATGATTGCTTCACTAGTTTAGACTATACAATGCCTAGTGGTCCTTATAATAAACATTCTGTTTTGGGAATGGGCACCTCAGTCTATCCAAGTAGAGTGAGGATTATGTGTTTGGTTATTATGATGATATCATGTAATGAGTCACATATAGTATTTTATACATTATTCTTGGCCTCTTAGGGTCTCCCATGTCTCTTGGGACTTTTTTTCATTATCATATGCTTGAGATACTTTTTATTTATTCACTCTTATGGGATTATTTACAATTCTATATTAAGGGATCATTATCAGTTATCTCAAATGTGTTTCACTTCCTTGGAAAGTAACGATTTGGTTTTTAAGGTTATATGAAAATTGTTTATGAAAAGATCTACACACTTTCTCTATTTTCAAATGAATGTTTTTTATTCTACTTGAAAATAAAACAGTTTTATCTAGGAATGGAGCGTATTTTCAATGTGGAAAAATTGAATTGGACATTGTTTTATTTTGAAAAATATAAATTTATAGATAATATAATTTTTATATATATTATTTTAAACCTAAAATTGATGTTGATTTCATTTAAAGTTTGTGTATTCATAATTGATTATTTGTGATTTCGAGCTTAGTTTTAATACTCATGCATTTAGTTATTTTGTGTTTTTATTTTCTGTTATAGGTTCTAGATTGGGTTTGATTGCCTTGGGTGATGGTTAGTTATAGATCAAAGAGTGACCCTCAGGTTCACATGGATATTTTATGGTTTTTAGGTTTAGTTTGGGTTTTACTTTTTAGTTTTATTGTCATGTTAGTTGTATTTTCTGTTTCTCTGAAAATGATGATCAGTTTGATAATCATTTTTAAATTGGGATGATATAACAATATCCTCTATTTCATTTATATGTACTAGTTGAAATAGTTCCCTTGGTTACTCTGTTGATTCTCAACTAGTAGATTCCATCCCATGTGGATCATCAACACCCTTCGGGCCCTATCTTGGGATGGGTCATGTGTCGAATTAGATGGAATCCTAGCAGGGTTTGTGAGAAAATGGTATCAAAGGAGGTATGTCCCTGGTGGACCATTCTTTCAAAGTGACCCATGTTTTTTTATGAACGATACGGTAAATGGAATTGAACTGTTGGATCCTCATGGGGAATTTATGACAGAGTTTCTAGACAAAAAAATTTATATTGAACCTTGGAATAACATTAAATGTCAGGTTATGTTTGTTTTAATTTTTTATTTTGTTGTTTTTTTATTTGGGAAATGAAAAGGTTGTTGGGATAAAGACCTCAGTGAGCATGCATGGCACGAAAAGAAATGTAGATCTCATTATGGTCTTAAAGGACACCCTATGATGGTGGGGTGATTGGAATAAGGCCGCCAACTATATATACAATTCACCAATCGACAATAGTTTTCTCTTCAGAGACATTTTTTGTACCTCCTAATAATGAAATTGTTTTGAAATCCCATGAATTGAAATAGAGAAAATTGTAATTTTTTTGGTAATAGTTTTAATTTTATAATAAGTAAAATGAATTACCAAATCATTGAGCAAATGTTTTCTGATATTTACATTATGTATAAAAAATATTATTGATAACATGGGTCTTAAAAATTTTATATTAATGGAATGGGTTTTTAAACAAATTATTCGTAATGAAATGATATTTTTGGAATTTATAGAATTTTTTAGTGAGACTAATTAGTATTATTATGAGGGATTATTTTATTATGAGTTTCACTTTTGGGTTTTTAGTGATTTAGATTCAAATATTGACTTTATGAGTGTTTTATTTTAGAGCATGGTTAGCGCACGATATCAGAAAATCTTGTGGATTTCCCTAGGAAACTATGCAAGCATTGGTCTGCTTCTGGTTGAGGTAGAATTACCCCTGAATAGTAAGTCAAAATATTTTTAAACAGTGTATTCTGAAAAACGTTTATGGTAGAACCATTTTTTACAGTTGGAGAATAGTTTTTAATCCATATGGACAAATCGTGGAAGTTTCCAGGTAGTCCATTTTGGGGTGAACAATGGGAGCGTATTTTGGTAAACCATGCACAGTTCCCTGGAATATAAAAATGGGTAAGCATGGATTCAATGCTCCATTTAGAATGTGAAAATGTATTTTCATAATTAAACTTGATAAATTCTAAAACAGTTCAGATCTTGGTTTTTGTAACCCAAAGCCTCAACCCCATAAATTTATTTAAAAAAAAGTAAACGTAAAACAATCATGAAAACTGAAGGTGCAGACCCCAAAGATAAAAATAAAGTCTGCAAAGACTCAAATAAAACAAGACTATGACACATTTATTTGACCTAGAGACCATAAAATTCAATGACATTCCACCTTCCATGGAATGTGCATCAAAACCCTAAAATCAAAACAGCTGGCTTGATCTCTCTCTCGAGAACCCGTCCTACATCCTATCGGCAGCCAGAATTGTCCAGATCATGAAGTCAACATCATCAATCCCAAGGAAATCTCATCTGATATCATCGTCGCTGTGCCAACTGTAAATGACACCCTCACAAATAATCTGTCTCTATCAACTCATCCACCAGACAACACCCCAACCATTCCGATCGAAACTATCATTGAGAAACAGTTCTTCCATCATCGCGTACATCAAGTCGCCATCCTCATCCTAAATCCACCGAGGATCACCTCATGTGCTACAAAAAATAGACATCGACAGGCACCATCGCACCATCGGCACACCACATGCCGAGGTCATGAACTTTGCCTCCCACATTCCAAGAACCTTTGATTGTCGGGTTGAACCACGCACCACTGTGCATCGTCGCTGGCCAGTTGATGATGCTGCTACCACCTCATAGGCCCATATCGCCGACCATCACCCTTCGCGCCCCACGCAGACATCATCATCACCTCGCCGCACCAGTGGCCAGTACCTCCACAACCTATAAACTCCACACAGACATTTCCCTCTTATTTTCGACACCACCGACCATATTACACCTTCGGGATCCCAAATCTACAACATCGACTCATCATTATTGTCCAAATGGAAAGCCAACGCACATCGCAAGAGTCTATAGCCCCATCATCTAGTCAGGGCTCCATTCACTGTCAGATATGTCTCTACCCTCCCTTCGGCTTCTTCCTCACCCTATAAGCATGTTCCTTCTGCATCACCGGACTTAGACCAAGAATCTCTCATTTGTATAAAAAATTCGCCACTCGGGTCCCATAACCGAGTTTTAGGAACCTTCCCTAGCACGCACATATCGTTGACATCCTGGTTGCTGGGAGTAGCCATCATCATTATCACATCATATAATGACTAGAAACTGACCAAATCGCCTCCGTCAATCATTCTATCTGAAACAACTCTCAGTAACTCACCCCTCTTTCATTGACAATTGAGGGAAAAAATCTCCTTGGGGACAACAATATTATCAAAGGATCGAACCTCCTTGTGGGTGCTTGATTTCAAGATGTACTAAAACTGATCATGAGAAAATGATAGAGAGACAAGCTATCGTCTAGTTACAAATGTCATCTACCTTTATAATCATTAAATTTGAGAAATACTTTACAAATAAATTGGTTTTTAAATAAACATTGAGGAAAAACAAAATTTTGTTAGTGAGGTTATATTTTTATAATAAAAATATAGATATTAATTAATTTCATTATTTATAAAATTGTAATTTATATTTATGATTTTTTTTTAATTTGATTCAAACGGGGAGGAATGGGTTTTAACAAAACGATTTTTTTGAAATGGGATATGTTGTTTTGATAAAAATGTTTTGAAATTATGTGAAGCGAATTTATTTTATCGATGTCATGGAATTTTTTAGCAGAACTAATTATATTGGGTCTGTATGTGGAGATTGGAAGGGTGTATTTTTAAAATGATGATATATTTTTTATGCCCATTCGTATTTCCATGTGTGATCACATACATAGATTTGAGGTGAAATTTTTATGGTTGATGGAATGGGAAGATGTGTGCTCAAATTTTAACGAGTTATTTGGTTCTTGGGGTGGCAATAGAATGTGAATGTATAAGGATTCATAGAATAACATTATTGAGTGAAAAATCAACCTTGTTAGTTTTCTTTAGAATATGTTTCAATAGAATTATGGGATAATATGATAACAATTTTTGGGTAGTACATCTTCTCGTGAGTTGGATATGCTTCCTAGTGTATTCCCTTATAATGATTCAATGAATATTATTTGTAAATCTATCGGTGGTTCACCATTACCAGTATTTCTAGTATATCAATCTAATGATTTTATTATTATGTTTTGATAGTTAAATCTTACAATCTTTTATCGTCAAGAATAAACTCTTATAGAAGAATTTTAGTTTCAGAAATATGAACGGATATTTAGTATCCATGTCCTATGTCTACATTAATGAACCATAATGTTGTATATGTACTTAAAATATTAATGATTATTGTTATTGTAGTGCTTGTTTCGGGTGGTGTTATCTATATTTTGGAAAGTTAGGGGATGTTGTTGGTCTCTTTAGAACTTCTATTCGGATGATGTTGTGTTTTCATTATGAAATTATGATATTTTTTATTTATTATGGTGTGTTGTGATATTGGATCCTAACTATGGAACATCAGATGCTTTAAAAATTAAGGCTCCATCTAGAGGTCATGGAGTGAACCCTTTCACTTAGTCAAAAAATCTAAAGAGGTGTGGGGGACTCTGGTTCAAATCTTTTCTCCAAAGACATGGTTGGATAGTATAAATTCTCTTGTTGAATTTCCTTTATTATAGTAACCCCACATTCTGTGAAAATTGTGGAGGTCTAATCATAGTGAAATCCCGACAAATATTTATTTTCATAAATAAGTCATTAATTTTTTACTCTTTTTAAGTCAGTTGTTTGAGGATGCGACCTCTTTCTATCATACCCCGACTCACATTATAATGGAGGTTTATTGGACTATGTGTAAAAGGAAGCATGGGTTGTTCATTTTATAGAGTTGTTTCATAATGGTGGGTAAACCCAATGTTGGTCTCAATGACTTTTATTCTAAATATTACCTAGGCCAGTTTGTATTTAATGTTGGGGAGTCTGTTATGTACTCCCATCATGATAATCCAATTCAGTGATTTTGTGTTAGATTGGTAGTGGGTTGTTCTTTCTGAGTTGTCCAAATTTGAGTTCTAATTATTGGTTAGATTAAATATGGGTGTTTTTGAGTATGCCCAATTGTCTTGTTCAAAACATGGTTGTAGAAGTTATGACTCATGGTTTTCTTCACATTTTTTGAAATTTTTTGGTTGTTATTTTGTTTCAATAATGACATATGAGTTCTATTTTGTCATGGGTTAGATGTAATTATTTTGAGACGTTGGATTCAATATATATATATTTTTTTTGTCCTTGATCTATCAACTGGAAGAAGTTGTAGAATTCTTGGAGAAGAAACCATATTGGTGGGGAGAATGGACAAACTAATATTTTCATTTTCATCCTTTATTTTGAACTATATTGTGGATATTGGTTTTTTCTTTCATGTTTTGTGTTTTCTAGATTTAAATTTAGTATTTCAGTAGTTAATTATTTAAATTTTATGTTTTTTTGATATGTTATGTTCGTTTTGGACCTATTATTGGTAACCATGATTTATATGAGGAGGATATCACAAGGAAAATAAGTTTGTAACACTATAAGTGGAATTGTATATGGGTTATGCTTTGTTGGATGGTTTATCCCTTTGAATTTGATGAGTTTTGGAGGTGAAAACCATGACTTCCGGGGAATTTTACAGGTCACATGGTTAAGGCTAATAATTATCTAAATCGTGCAGGTAAGTGTGTTGGGGGTTTCATGGTTAATGTATGATTTAACTAGATATGCAGCCAAAGTGTGTAGCCCATTCAATAATAGATAATTTAGAATTGAAAAATTTGCAAATGGTTTGTTAACCATGTGCATTATCAATGAAACCAACTTTGGAAGGGTTACTTTGGTATTTTTTAGGGGGGGTTTATTTCCTTGGTCACAAGACTCAAAATACCCCCACATGGGAGCCTCCCCTAAAAATTATTGTATCATACCACCTTTTACATGGTGATTTTTATGTGGTGACTAGCTAACTAATTATCCAGATCGAAATATTAGGACTCCTATCTCATTCTCCATTTATTTTTTTAAATTTTACTTTAACCACTTACCTTAGTGTCCTTGTTCTGGTGATTTGGGTATGTAGGGTTGTGAAAATATGGGGGTTTTAATTCTTGGTGTTCCCTGTAGATGTTATTAATTCTCAGAATCATTTTGGAGTTTTTTAAGGTTATCATTGTTCAAGAATATGTTATTTTAGGTAGGGTTCCCCTGAACATGTCCTTTAAATTTATGATTTATTGGATTGTTTCTTTTCATACCTTCCATGAATGTTAATTATTAATCTATGATTGTTAGAATAAATATTAATGTTAAATACATTGGTTTTATTAATTATTTTAAATATAAAGTGTGGATTTGTTGAGTTGTTCATAACAAGTGTATGGTAGATTTCCCAATTTTCTTTTGCTGTTGATTTTTTTATTTTTAATTACATAGTATTATTTTGTAAATTTGCTTGTGACATCTAAAATTTATGTTGGTGTTTCTAAAATGTGCCATAATTTTTTTGATAATAAAGTGGTAAAAATATAATTCATTTAGAATGGTTTGGAATGTGATGAAAATGTGTTGTTTTCTTTTTGGGAATGGGTGATTTCTAGAAAGATGTTTGAGGCCTGTTTGGAACTTTTTTGAAAATTATTGTAATGAAAAATACCCTTGGATATTTATCTTTAATTATTTATGAGTTATTTTTTTAGAGGCCCATTATATAAGGATCCCTTATGCTTGAAAGGTTAAATTGAAAGAGATTAGCCCCTGTGTGGACTCAAGTGATCCCTTTTGTTTTAATTATTATTATAAATTTAATTCCCTAAGATTTTGTGAATAATATTTTTCAAATTAATTTATCCTTTTTGATATTTTGTATTTCACAATACATTAAAAATAGATAATTTTATATTAAATCACTATGTAAGGATTGCATTCTGTACATGAAACATAAATTTTAGTATTATCTACACATAACAATGAGATTAGCTTGTATTAAGTGAAATAATGAATTTCCTATTAGATGTTTTATCATGCAACACCCAGTGTATCCCAAAAAAAATATTATAAAAAAATATAATAATATAAATATCCTAGAAAGTAAATATTATTTTATGACCAATATTATCCCATATATTTAAATATATTATTTTCCAAAAATATTAAATGAATTAATTTGTTTCAAATTATTTATAAATGAATATAAGAACCAATTGAATATAAAGTGAATATTTATGTTGAATACAATTAATATTCTCACAAGTTGTTTTAATCCTAAAAATTTTTCTTAATTACCATTAGTAAGTAATTTTAAAATAATATCTATGTTATATATAAAAGTAAATATTTTTTATATTCATCTAATAGATTTTATAATCATAGGATAAAACCATATAACATTTTACCCTTAGAAATATATATTTTTATTATAGAAATTTTACAACCATTTAATAGAGAAACAATTTTAACACTAATTTTTGACACTATTATAAATCATAAAAATAAAAATAATATTCATCATTTAAATATAAACATAAAAATTTTCTTAGAATATATTTTCATTATTTTTCTGTGATGATTCAGTTTTTAATTAATGGTGAATAATACTAATATTTAATTAAAAATAGCTTTTTCATCCAATTTATTTATAATGATAAAAAAAATTTAGATAAATAAAAAAATATATTTAGAAAATATATTTATAAATTAATTGAATTTAGGTCATTAGGATCGATTTAATTTTAAAAGTGTCTATAAAAACATATCACATGTTTGAATAAATTTACTTTAAAAAGATTAATTGACCACCAGATTGCGAGATTAATCTTATATTAATTCTTGCCACTTCTATGTTTATAAGTGAAAAAAATGGATTCCATTTTGGAATAAACATAATTCATAAGGATTAATAATTATAAATTATTTTATGATCATAAATATAAATAAATTAATTAATCATAACTTGAATGATTAATGTTAAATTAAGATTAATAAGGAACTAATCCATAACATCAAGGGCCGAAACGACCTACAAAATTTTCCTAAATCCATTATGTCTTCATATTTGGGATCTATCCTACATTGTCTCTAAATTTAACCATTATTTAACCAAATTCAATTAAATACCATAGGTGGGTTTCCATCCCTTCAATATATTTCAAGAAGTCCACCCATCCTCCATTATAAATGACTTCTTCTACTCCCACTTCCTCACACCTATAAATCCAATAATATTCGGATAAACACAACCTAAATATCACCCCAAATTCCTTCCATTGTAACTTTGATCCTCTCATTTTAAGAAATAAATATAAATAATACTTTGGCTTAAACCAAAAAGAGTTACCTGAATATGAGGTTACACCATCCCTCAATGTCCTTTCTTTTATTTCTTTTGTGCACTCCCTCAAATATCAATATTTCATGTTTTTATAAACAAAATAGTATCATAAATATAATAGGATGTTGTGATTCTACTTATTTGACCTGAAATTATGCACACGTCCATTTAATAAGTGCCAGAAATACTATTTGCGTGTATGGTGGACTACCACCTCCCAAAACGACGAATGTTAAAGTATTCTTTACCACCTATCACATTGAAAATTATGATTGAAAATATTTTTATATATTTTATATATTAAATTATTTATTCATTTATTCATTTTTAATTATTTTATAACCCATAATTTTATACTTCTAATTTTGTGTTAGTTTGATCATTTCGTTTGAGGAAGTGTGGACTACCTCCCACTCAAAGCTATATGATTTATTCACACACTACATGGAATGTATTAATGATTGAATAAGAGAATATATATATGATAACTATGTTATAATAAATATACTATAATAATTATATATATATATATATTTATATATATATTTATTTTACTTTAATTCATTCAACGTGATAATTAATCAGAAATAGTGTTCATGCATATTTACGACTTACCATCTCCATGAATGGTGTATTTTATTTCAAAAATATATATTCTATGGACTATAATAATACACACATACATAATATAAATTATATTTAATTCATGACTTACATTTTTTAAATCATGAAATAAATATAAGGATGAAGGAGATGAAAAATTAAGACACATGTGAATAACAAAGGAGATATTACCTGAAGTGAAACCGTAACATAAAATTGCTAATGAGCAGGTAATATAAAGTCATAATTAACCAATACGTAGTATTATATAAAATAATATGTGTCTTTGATATATTTATAATTACTTTATATTTATTATAGAGGAGTTTCTATGAGTACGAAGAGAGCCATAAAAAATGGTAGGGGGATTTCATATAACTTTTTAAGAACTTGAAATACATGATTTCTTCACCACACTTTCTTTTGTTTGGGTGTATGAAATTCACATAATTTTATTATATGAATCATATAATTAAATTTTTCGGTATTATAATTTCTATATTTTGAAACATACTTCATTTTGTTTTATTTTTTGAAAGTTACAAAATCAGTAAAAAAAATTTATCTTAGTTTTTCTTTATTTGAGACTCATGTATTTTTATGCACCTAAATTCCTTCTAAAGGTGTGTATACAACCCTTTTTCATTTTATATAATTAATCATCATATTTTCATGATATGTTAATACTTCTGTAATTTAATTTTATTTACATGAATATTAAGATCCCATGTTACCAAGTGGTAAGAGTTTATTGAAACAGTCTCATGACTTTTAGATATTGTTAATGATTATGAAAATTTGATGAAATATTGTGATACAGACATCATGAATATTCATTAGGTTCCTTACCTGCAATTTATTCTTGATATATATATATATAATTATTTGTACCATTTTACCACTCCCTATCACTTAAAATAATGATTTTATGTAAAATCTGATTGTATCTCTCTTCAAGTTGTATTATAATAACTTTTTTTCATTGTATGTTTTCAAAGTAGATTTTATGAATAATTTCAATGAGAAATGATTTTAATTTTTTTTTCTAATTTAAAATATTCCTTTATTTGTTATAAAATAAAATATTAATGAATATCTTATTAAAATGTTTTATTTTTTAATTTTTTTCTATTCAGAAATGATATTTTCCTCTTGAAATGTTTTCAAAAGATCATTTAAAATTATTACTCATCTAGGATAAAATCATTTGGTGTATCTCATGAATTTTGAAAGAAATTATTCAATGTCTCAATTCATATTTATTCTCCTAATGGATTAAGTTTTGTTATTTTTGAAAATCTTATATCTTTCATCGGTAAATTTTTTTGAAACTGGATTCTATTTAGAAGTTATGTTTCTGGTGAAATTATCATGAAACTTATTCCTTATACAAAGTTTATGATATGAATACATGTTTATTACACCCATTTAGTTTCAAGGGATATGTTATGATATGTTTCTAATGATCTAATAGAAAATATTAGTTTGACATTATTATGATATATGTGGGACTTATATATCCCTATGATGCATTGGGTAATGATCTGTGTCTCATGATATAGACTACGATTGTCTTGGGAGTGAACCTTGCCTAATAAATTGGCCAAGGGTGTGAATCATGACTATCTTGATAGCATGGGAAGTGAACTAATGATACTAAAATAGAAATGGTAGGGAACCATGACTACCAAGATGATAATGAAAGTGAACCCATATTAATAATATGGTCTTGGAATAAATTCCTTGGATACTACAAAAATAATATTATATAATTATGTGTATGCCTCAATTTGATGTTTTCTTACTATGTTATGATTTAATGTATTATTTTATTTACTTCCTTATGATTCATGTCTTATAAATAAATTTCCATTATTTATTCTATGATTCAGGGTTATGATCTTTTATATACAGGGTATGCTATTTTATTTTCATAATCACATTCTCAACAAATATTCTCATGTTTACACTTACCTGTCTCCTTTGTTTACCCTTACTGAGCGTCTGAGCTCACTCGTATTTATGTTTCCTTCCCCATTTTTTGAATATATGTATTATTTTAGATGCTTCTAATAGTGGTTATATTAATGAATAAAATATAGGGAGATGATGTAGCTCCATCAAGTACCAGTGTGTGTGTTTCCATGTTTCCAAAGGCACTAGACTAGTACAATCACTATGAGTTTATTTGTTTAATTTTTTAAGTACTAATCAAATGATATTTAATTGTAACATAATCCAACACTGGGTAATTAAAGTTGGTATCAGTGAAAATTATTAGTTAACCATTGTAATCAATTATTGGAAAACTTTAGTGAGATCCCAAGGTATATATATAATGATTTGTTTTGTGACAACATAGAGGATACATATAAGGATGAGTAAACATTTAAGAAAATGTATTGTAATTTTGGTAATAGATAGAGTAAGTGGATTCCTTTAAATAAATATCTATCTAGATTCTACATGGGGAAGGGGCTCTGGCATAGATGTACCGAGGGGTAAAAACTCTGATAATATTTTCCAATCAAAACTCTAAGTAATTTGATTCAAGAGAATGGCCCTTTCTACACACCAGGGTTATATAAACAAAATTTTATACTAGGATACATGAAATAAAGGGGATATGTTATTTAAATTCACAACAATGGGCCATGAAACTCCTAGGGGATGTCTTATGGAAATTAACAAACTCTTTACTAACTATAAAAAGTATTTATATTTTTTTGGATATTAAAAACCTAGGATAAAACCAGGGATTCATAGATTATGGAATATGTGATGATATATACATCCTATAAGTAATTAATTTAATGAATATGATTTTTTATTCTATGATAATTAGGGGTAAGACTGAGATTTTTTGTCATAGATAATAGTTTTACATAGAAGGAAATTGATTAATGATGAATATGGTGGATGATTTGGGGATGATAAATTATATGTGACGACCATTGGAGAGAAATATGTTGTGATAATTCCTAATTGGTTTTCAAAAAACATGATATACAAATTTTATATTAACCTACTATAAAACCCACCATGGAAGATAAATAAGAAATTCATTGAGAGTTCGGGTAATTGATACCAAAGAGGAAAGAATATTTGGATTCATTTGTGTCATGAATGTGGAAAGAATTATGAAATTAACTATCTTTGAGGAATAATAATAGGTTTTGATTATGGAAAATAGGGACACAATGAATGTGACTCCAAGGAAAAAAATGAAGTGTCTGGTTAACAAAATGATTTATAATACTAGCATGTTTATGAAATAATCAAAGTATAATTGTATTAAGCATGGATTAAATAGTCATTATATAACTCATTGTTCAAAGATGAAAGATAATTAAGGGAACATACTAGGTGGTGTGGGTAATAGAAACATTTATGATTATGATGAGAATAAATATAAAATTGAAATGAAAGAGGAATTGTGTATCCTTATTAATAGAATAAGGATGAAGTGGAATAATCAATTTTTTACATATTTTTTGGAATAAAAAAATTATAATATATGAATGATGAAATATATAAGGGTTTTACTACTTATGTTTTCACTCGATATTTGAAAGTTAATATTAAATGATTCTAATGTAATGGGGAAGCGATTTAATGATAATGATTTATTTTGGATAAGGGATGGTAACCAATAATATGTTCATTATGTTAAGATAATGTATTTTGGATAATAATATGTGGGATGTGGATAAGTAAATTATATGGTACTGATTACCTTGGAACTATGTAAGGACTTGTTGACTGGTGGTCTATTTTATCATTGATGAAGTAATTTTTTTTTGATTTATCAAATATATCCAATATAATATGGAATAAATAAGAAAAAAAATTTACAAAATTAATTTATCATAATTATGATTATTAACATGTTTCAAAGGAATATACAGTAAGGGTATTCATAATTGTGGAATGCGGTAAAAAAGTTGTACTTTTTGATATATGAGGGATCAATGTAAAACTGATTTTGTGACTTTATTTGTTATTATTTGGAATTCAGTCTTTTGAAAGTGTTATTTTGTTAACAAATCATGAAATTTTTATATTAAACCTTTCAGGAAGTATTTATGAATTATGATTGTATTAAAACATTAATTGAAAGGATATTTAGTGATTAACATTATTTCAAGTTCGTCTATATTATTTTTGAAATTATATTTGGGTGTTTTTAAAAAATTAAATCATATATTTAGGGTGACAACCGATCAAGTTCTTAAAGGCCATGAGTATTAATCCAATCACCCAAGGATGATAAACGTTTCATTCCTACCACTGGCCAATGTAATGTTCTATTAAATGTATAATTACATTTTAGGAATAAATATTATTTTTGAATCATTTGTATTACTTTTAATGTTTATAGATTAAGTAATATTGATTTTTAAGAGAATTACAGTCGTTCTATTAATTATTTCATGGGCCATAAGATCCGTTAAAGGTGTATTGTAGTGATTTATGCATTAAAATTAATTTCTGGACATTTATTCCATCAGGAAATGAATTTATTTGAAATTGATCAAAGTAAAAGCTATTTATAAATTTTTTTATAGAAATATCTCAATAATTAATCAACATTGTGGATGTGATCAATTTTTTTACTAATATGGTAATTTTTGGTGAATATGTGGTCATATAAATCATTACTAATTTATGACATTGAGGCTCTAAACAGTTCAATGACCATTCACTTATTCATGATCGATTTCCTCAATCACTCCCAACAAATATTAAATCTATTCCTTCATTTTAAATCTACACTCTCAACATTCTTTCTCTTATGTGGTAACCTAGTTATATGTTACTATAAGTAAATGAAATTTTCCTAACATTCCTTTCTAAAATGTTATTTTAGTGTACTTTTTTACGATGTGGGTTTTTGTGAAGAGATATTTCTAGTATTCAACCATTGATATCCCAGAGGAATTTTGAGGGTGAAATTCATTTTAAGGGGGGTAGAATGTAACACCATGAGATATTGAGAATTATTTTGTTCAAAATAATATATTCTTTTTAATAGTTTTCATTTCACGCAACACTAAAAATAGTTTATTTGATATTAAGGAAAGGTTTTTGTATTACATCATATAAATTAGCATAAATTTTAAATTTATATACAATAAAAACTATTTTATATCTTATTACACACAATAATGACTTCCCTCGATGGCTTGCATCACATGCAAAACTCAGTGATACCGAACAATAAAAAATTCTTCATAAAAATATATAATAATATAACTAAACAATTTGTTAAAATTTTTTGAATATTATTACATAATATATATAAATATATATATTTCTAACAAAATATATAATTAAATAAATCGTTAAAAATTATTTATAAATGAATGTAAGAATCAATTAAATATAAATGGTTTATTTTTTATAGAAAACAATTATTATACTAACTAGAAGTATTAATCCTACTAAATTATATTAATTATAATTAAAAAGTAATGTTTATTTAATATATATTTTAAATATCACTGTAAATATTTTTTTATTCATCCATGATTTCCAAGAAGCCTCATACAAGATAAATTTAAATTTTACACATAAAAACAAATATTTTATTTCGGGCACTTTTACCATTATTTAATGGAGATCACATTTTTAAATATTATATTTTATGATAAAATGAATAATTTAATTAAAAACTAAATAAATATCGTACGATTGTTTTTTAAAAAATTTCTATGAAGATTCATTTTTTAATGAATAATGAAAAATACTGATATTTAATTCAAAATGAATTTTTCAACTGATTTATTTGTAATGATAATTATGTTTCATATTTTTATTAAATTTTAAAAAAATATTTTTTTTATAAACTAACCCAATTTAGGTTATTGGGATCAATTTCATTTTGATCATTTCTACAAATACATAGGACTTTTTGTTAGGTTTTTCTATTTTAAAAACCCACCTTCTGGACTAGACTATGGGATTGAATATAAATTAAATTAAACCACTTGTGTGTTAAGAATTTTAAAAAATGGAATCCATATTTCGATTCACAATAATTTATAATTTCAAATTAGTTTAAATTATCTTTTTACAAAAAATATTTGTAATGTAATTAAAATTAATTAAAATGATTAAGGTTAAATTAATCCAAATAACATAATAAACCATAACATTACCGCCCAAAATGCCTTTAACACTTATCCTAAATCCATTGAATGGCCATATTTTGACTCTATAATCTTTTGTATTTATTTGGATCCATTATTAAGGAATATTTATTAAAAAAACATGTGTTGTGTTCCTTTCCATTAAAATATTTAAAGAGATCCACCCATCCTCCATTATTAAAGGCCTCCTCATCACACATCATCACTCCTCTAAAGAAACTTATGTTCATCAAAAATCATCACAAATAACTCCCCAACATCCCTACATTAGACATAGAATATTCCCTTTGGGAATTAATAAATGAATGGAATCGTTTCAACTCAAACCAAAAGGAGTTTCCCGTTTAAAAGTTAACACCCTCCCTCAAATTCCGTTATTTTATTTTCTTTATACGTTCCCAAAAATATTAATATTCAACTATTTCTTAAAAAACTAGTATAACAAATATACTATGGTGTTTATATGCTATATATTCGATCTTAACTTAGACACACTTATATATAATTGTAAATGAATATATTGTTTTCATGTTTGACACACTACCACCTCACAAAACACTGATTATACAATTCTTCATTACCTCCTCTCATAGTGGACATTAAGATGGAAAATCTATTTACATGTTTCATATGTTATATTTTTTATCTATTTAACCTTATTTAATTATTTTGAAAAAATTTCATTTATACATTCCATTTTGTTTTAATACGATAATTTCGTTTAAGGAAATGTGGACTATTGCCCCCTCAAAGTCATGCGATTCATTCAAACCCTAAATTGAATGTATTAAGGAGGTATTTATTGATTATATATGATTTATATGATATAATAAATATAGTGTAAAAAGTTATATATATACATTTATATACATATATTTCATTCACTTTCTTTCATTCAATAAAACAATTAACCAGAAATAGTGTTCATGTGTACGTAGAGATTATCATCTACATGAATGGTGTATTTAATTTAATACTTAAATATTCTATGTATTATTATAATATAAATATATTGAATATAAATTATATTTACATCATGGTTTGAATTATAAAAATAATGATATAAATATAAGGACCAAATATATGAATAATTAAGACACAATGACAAGAACAAAAAATATATTACCAAAAGTGGATCCATAACATAAAATTGTTAACCAGGTGGCAATATAAATTCATAATAAAGACATATATATAATTGATAAAACAATTTGGTTTTGTGATATATTAACAGTGAATTTATATTTATTTGATAGTAGGATATTATGAGTACAAAGAGAGTCATGACATATGGTAAGTGGATTTCATCTCACTTTTTAATTCTCTAAGATACACCCTATGTTCACCATTTAATAATTTTGTTTGTTTTATGTACTATGGATAATTTTATTATTTGTATATTATAATTAAATTTATGGATATTCACATTTCAATTTTATGATACATCTTTCTTGGGGTTTATGTTTCAAAATTAACCAAATCATTAAAAATGATTTGTCTCAATATTACATCATTGAGACACATCTTTTGTTTTGCACCTAAACTATTTTTAATTGTGTATATGCATCCATATAAATTGTTATATTACTAATATCATTATTTTAATGATGTTTTAATATTAATATAATTTCCTGTTCAATACATTTATATTATGATCCCATGTAACCCAACGGTAAGAGTTTATTGAAACAATCTCATTACTTTTAGAGATTATTAATGGTTATGCATGTTTGATGAAATATTATTATACATACATCAAGAATATATATGTGTTTACATACCCTATTTTTTCAGGATATATCTAAATATTAGTTTTATTTTTCCACTCATTGGTCCTTCAGATAATATTTATTAATAAAAAATTACCATATCTCTCTTCGGTAAAAAATATATTGTATATTAAAATAGGTTTTCAAATTATGTTTTTAAAATATATTTAATTTTCAAAGAAAATAGAATTTAATTTTTTTAATTTTTATCAAATCTTTCTGTATATTTTTTCAAATAATGTTTAAATGAAAAATTTTCAAAATTATTTCTGTTTTAAAAACCAATTTTCATTTTTTGAAGGATATTTTCCTCAACAAATGTTTTTAAAATAACCTTCAAAATTATTTCACATATAAGATAACATCTTCTGGTGATACTCTTGACTTTTCTGGATAAATTATTTAATGTCTCCATTTGTATTATTTCCCTCAAAATATTATATTTTGTGTTTATAAAACCATTTTGTCATTCATATCTTATATGATTATGAACCATGCCTCACTTCATAGGTTTTTTATGATGAAATGATTATGAAGCCTGTATCTTTTCTATAGTTTATGATGTGATTAAATATTTATGACACCCATTTCATTTAATTTATTATGATATGATTTGTTTTTAATGATCTTGTGGCACATGTATATATGATTTCATTATGAGATGGTTGAGACATATATCTCCCCAAAATGCATTGGGTAAAGATATATATCTCTTGAGATACACTAAGATAGTCAGGACAGTGATATTTGACAACTAATATGTCCATGGAAGTATTCCATGACCAACAAGAAAGTATAAGGAGGAAACTCATTCTACTATAATATAAATGGGTGTGAACAATGACTTCCAACATAGTATAGGGAGTGATCCCATACTACTAATATAGTCTAGGAATCCAGGCCTTGGATACTATGGATATCTTGTTTTATTTTTATGTGATTAACAGAATTCCATGTTTTTTTCCAGTGTTATTACATCATGTATTATTTTCATTATTTTCTCATGAATCATGTCTTCTAAACATCCAATATTTTTGCCACTGTTTATGTTTATGATCTTTGACATGTATGGTATTATCTTCTATTCAAATGATCACATTCTTATACTATATGATCATATTTACACTTACAGGTCCCCCTTGATTAATCTTAATGAGAATATATGCACACCAATCATTATAGTTCCTTCCCTGTTATATGATTATATGTATTGAGTTTTATGTGTCCAAGAAGGGTTATAGTCTTGAATAACCTAGATGGAGATAACGTAAATCCATTATGTAAAATTTTTTATATTTATATGTTTTCAATGGAATTGGACTTATATATTATTTGGGTGTCTATTAGTATAATTTTGTACGTATTCAAAAAAACAATTGATGAAATGTTATTATACATCAATCATTTTTTGTTGTAATATGTTTTCATTGGATTTAATGATTGGTCAACATTGATTGTCTCACTCTCTTTTAAATATCATAACCTGAGAACCTAGTATAAGGAGTGATTTTTCTGTAAATGAATGTGGAAAATGTTTATATTAATCACTAGCTAGTGGAACTTGGTATGGAAAATATACATTGGTATTCGTACCCTAATTCATTCTAGGTAGGGAGAAGATTGAGCATTTGGGCATTCTGATGACATCGGGTAAGGGATTCCTTTGGGATGAGTCACATGTATATTATGTTCTACATTATTCATGAGCACCAATGTTCTCCAATGTATCATGGAACTTATTATTCTATAGTGTATTATCGAGATACATGTTCATTATTATATCTTGTGAATTTATTTCATTCAAACTTATTGTCTGATCATTGATGGTGCACTTGGAATGTAATTAGTTGGTATTCATGTTTTTATGAAAATGATTTGATAATGATTTATGCTATTTACCTATTTTCAAATGAACCGTTTATATTATTATTCAAAATGAAAATGGTTTCACCCTTTAAAGAAAGATATTTATAAACTATAAAAGGGAGATGGAATGTGTTTTTCTTTGAAAAATTTAAATTTGTAGAAAAGAAACATTTATATAGTGTATTCCAAAGCTAAAATTTTTATATATTTTATTTAACAGATGTAAATTAAGAAAAAAAAATTTGGAATTACAAATATTTTTTTATAATCATTCCTATAGTTTTTTCTTGTTATTCGTTTTTATGTAGGTTCCAACTAAGGTTTGATCACCTTGGGTGAGGGTTGGTTAGGGATTAGTGAGTGACTCTTGTGGTCAAAAGGAGATATTGTAGTTTTCTGAATCAATTTTGTATTTCATGTATTGTTTTTAATATTTTCCTATCTTCATTTTATGATAAAATGAAATTCTGTTTGGTAATCATATTAAAATTAGGATTCACTATTTATTTCTATTGTTTGGTTTATTTGTTTTTGGTGAAATTGTTCCCTCAATTACTCTGTTGATGCCCAGGCACTACTGTCTAGACTATGGGAATTGGGAATTCCCTTTGATACTTATCTTAGGATGGGTTAGGTTTTATATTGGATAAAATATATTCTTGGTTTATAACACATGAGGTATGTGAGATCTCCCAATTGTGATTATCTTTCAGAATTTACAAGAATTCCCCTAATAATATACTATAAAAGGGTATTCACTACATCCCATTATTAAAACCTCTCAAGAAATTTAGCTCATCCCAAAACATATAAAATTTATTCCTAACATTAGTCCTCTAATCCTAGAATCCATGGTTTGGGAATAAATTATACCAAGAAATTCTTTTGGTTCAAACCAATATGAGTTACCCAAATAACAGGTAACGTCCTTCAAAGAGTCTTTTTTTATTTATTTAACCACCCCATAATTAATATTTGTTACATTATTATATAATACAATTTGTATACTAAACATAAGGATATGAATTAATATTATGAGTTTTACATGAACATATATAGAACTCCATCAAACAGGCTACAAAATCAATGTTCATGTGTACGATGGACTACCACCTCATGAAACGATGTCTTCCATTTCTTCCATTAGACCCTATCATGGTTGGGAATTATGATATTAATTATTTATTTATAATATATATAATTTATTTATGATATAATTATGTTTCTATAATTATATTAAAACACATACCGACATGATTTCCATTTTGTGGGAAAATGAGTACATCATTTGCGGACGTGTGGATACCTTCCTGCTCAAAGTGATGTGATTTGTTTATTCTTAAATTAAAATGCATTCAGGTTGATTTTATTAAAAATATTCAATACTAATGAAATATTTATGATATTTTTCACAAAATTATATATCAAAAAATATAACATATCAATTTATTTTTTCCACTACACACGCAGAAAAAATGATTACATCGTTCACAGATGTGTTGACTACCACCTCTTTAAAGTGATGTGCCTATTCATTTTTCCTCACCACATTTAAAAAATGATATGTATAAATATATATAAAAAAATAATATGGTAGTTATAATTTAATTATCAAAATGAAAATAAATTTTTCTTACCCTTTTCCCATACTGGTTATTCAAAAATGGGAACGTTACTCATGTGTATATATGACCTAATATTTAAATGATTGTATCATTTGACATTTTTTCATAACCATTATAAATGATGGGTTTAAAATTAATAATTAATTAATAAATATATTTATTATGAAATTATTATCATTCTTTATATGTTTCAAAAATAACCTCATTGACCTTAGTAAATGTACCAATGTCAGTTTTGACACATAAGCGGAATATGGTCAAAACATACAACATAAACCTTTTTTATTAAGTATATATAAAATTGTTATAGATTAGATTAATGTAATTGTAATGATATAAAAGGTTATAATTAAATAAAATAATGAACATATTTTCTTTATTCAGCAAAACAAAAAAGAAGTGTGATGAATTATACATAAGGTAAGGGGATTTCTAGTCTCAATTTTATTTCTTAGAGACTTAGGTTATATCCAACCCTCCAATATTTTTTTTCTTATATAAATTATTTTTACGTGTTATATCATGAAATTTATATTATTTATGATATTAAATTTTTCAATTATAAGTCTTCTTTCACGGAACTCATTCTTCAAAAGTTACACTTTTTTAATGGTATTTATAGTTTATCATTAAATATCTAGAAGACTTATACCATATTAATAACTCATTTATTTTTTGTGTTTTATATAATTCCATTTAAAATGTAATATCTTGAATTTAATTTATCTTTTGGTATTAATGGTTTCAATTTATGTTATTATTTCACAGATATCATGATTCAAATGTTACTCGTGTTGTAAGGGGATTATCTTGTACAACTTTTATTTCTGTGAGTTTTATTCAATATTCACCACATGTATCTTTTTTGTGGTTTATATACATAAATTTATAATTTTATGATGTAATTTTTTTATTTAATTATATTAAATGTTTTATATTATTTTATTCTTCCATGGAAATCATGAATCCAAAGTTACTCTATTAGTAAGGGTTTTTCTTGTATCACTTTTATTTCAGTGATATGTATTCCATATTCACCACTTATTCATTTGGGTGTATATAATTTCCAAGAATTTTTTTTATTTTTATTATCCTTAAATTCATTGGATTTTTACTTATCCTTTTTAGGATAACAATTTCTCAGGGTTAATGGTTTTAAACATTTTAAAGTAGAAATGGATTTTTCCCACAATTGGTGTTATTTATGATTATTATTATGTTATAAACCTATTTTATTTTATAAGGTTTATTTATTGATTACGTGAAATGTCATATAATTAATAACCCTATTTTAATGATATTATTTGTTTTAATTAAGGATATTATTTCAGGGGTATTTTGATTCAATGATACCAATGTGGTAAGAGTATTTTGTTATAATTTTACCATTGATTAGATTTATGAATGATTTCATATGTTTTGATGAAATCATATAATTATAATGACATATAAAAAAATATAATTATTAGTAATTTTTCAATTAATATAACCATTTTCACACTCTTTGGAATTGATAATAACTTACAAAATGTTTTTATAGAATGATGACTTTTTTTATCTCTTCGGTAAAAAATCAGTTTTCTTCCAAAACCAATGTTTAAATTTTTTATATAAATTATTACGAATAATATTTAATTGTATTTTAATTCATAAAAATAAAAAAAAACTGTGTTTTTAATTATCCTCCAATAGAGATATTTCCTATCTATACCATCTTTTTTCTTTCTTCGAATAGAATGTGTTTGTTTCCCTCATATTTGTATAAAGATGTTTATTTTCCACCAGATAACCATGTTTCAAATAGATTTTTAATGAACCGATTTATTTTAAGTGTATTAATTACATTTCAAATAGTTTTAAATTAAAATCATTTAGTTTACATCATTTTATCATGTTATAAATGAATAATTATTGTTGTAATGAGTTTTATGGTGAGAGTTTTTTATTCATGAAACAGTACATGAGAATTATATGAAAAGTGAGAGCCCAATACAATTTATACAAAGGTTTGATCCTTATTATAACACACATGTGATCCCAATATAACTAATATGATGTGATGATCACCATTATAACTCATAATAAATATATTATCCTGATACAAATTCTAAAAATGGTGATTACCATTATAGATCTCTATTGAATTAGATAATTATAATTTCAGAATTCGACCATATAATTATTCCAATTAATACAGTTTTGAAAGGGTTTTATGAACGTGTTGTTCAAAGTTGTTGAAAAAGTATTTTAATTAATTTTATTGGTTTATAATGTTTCTATTAGTCTGTATTAATATAACATTTCCATTATGATTGATTATAATTATTATTTAATCATCCATGTTTTCAAATTATACAATCAAATTATTTATGGGGATGAGTTCATTAGTGACTAACTCATACACTCTGATATTTTCATCAAAACATAATAATATATTCTGCTAATTTAAGACATTCAATTTTAATGTTTTTTACCCATACTAAGCAATTGAGCTGACACTTCTTATGTTTCCTTTCACCTAGATTATAAAGAATGAGGTCGACAGATTTTCCTCAATAATAGATTTTATGGATGATGTAGATAACCTAACATGAAAAAAGTATAACTGGTTATAATGGGAGATGATGGTAATCTTTTGGAACTAGTTGTTTATTAGTACAAATTAGTATGCGTTTTTCATGATTCCCTAAAACTCTAAAACTAAAAAGTCCTCCAAAATTTATATAGTCCATGTTTTACTTTTGTTGTTATGAGTTTTAGATGAAAATTCTGGTTCCCTATTACAATCATAAAATCCATAAACTTTTTTTATAGATTTCAGAACTGGATCTATGATTTTATGTTCTAGGATATTTTAATTGGAATAAATTCGTATTGAATTTTGATGCTACAACTTTTTTATACTTTGGATTGAATTTATTTGGGAATAAAAATTCTACTAGAGAGTGGGTTTAAATTTAAATTAAATTATTAAACATCAATGAGATGAATTTTGAATTTGTAATCAATATTTTTAATCATCATAATTTATAATATCTAATAATGTAAAAAATCCATCATTATTATTGAAAATTGATAAATTTATTTCTACTATTAATGTAAAAGTGGGTTTATCAAGGGTGAAACTATATATGTAGGTCATAATATTATACAATGTTTTATAATTCCAAATTTATGGTAATATTTATACCATATCAATTAAAATGTTTTAAAATTGTACATTATTTATCGTTTTGTAATGAGATAATTGTTAGAATTTTTCTTTCTTTTCAAAAATACATATTGTTTCCACTCCAGGCTAATAATAGGCATCCCATATCCAATCCTTTCCATTCATACAGAACCCATTGTTTTAGTCATTAACATCCATAATAAATTTTTTTATTCAATCCCATCCTCCTATAAAATATACATTGGTCAGAAATATATTGTATGAAGTCTTTTGGTGACAACCAAAAGATGTAGTTTGAAGATCTAATGTTATTAACTAAGAGTTTTTAGTATATTTTTTCCTCCACCTCACAAAAATATTATTAAAAATTATTGATAACATAACTAATGAATCATTAATATACTTATTTTTAGTATCTTATGATCATGACATGCAATCCATTATGCCTTTATCAAATGTGAAATTAAACTATTGATCATGTTTATAGTGGTCTACCACCTCACAACCCATTATATTTCATTTCCCATAACCTATTACCATTTCCTGATATAATTATATATTTATTATATATATATATATATATTTGATATATATAATAAAATTGAACTCTATTAATTATAATATTAAAAATAAATTTTTACTTACTATTTTGTATAAAATATGTTAACATTGGTCGTATGTACGACATACTGAAACCTCACAAACCGATTGATTCATTTTTCACATACACTTAAAATGGATGATAATAAGGTATAAATTTAATAATCATTTTTGCTAAATATGGCATGATTTTAATACAATAAAATGGAAACATAATATAATTATTTAACATTTCACTCTATAATGAAATGATAATGTCACTCATGAATACATACACTCTACCATCTCTATTGAGTAATGTGATTCATTATCCATGTTAAAAATCATTAATTAATATAAATAATCATATTATAAAGAAAAATTATATTTATAAAATTATTTTCTTTTTGTAGATGGAGAATCTATAAGTTATTTTCATGATTCATGACTTCCATAGAGAATCCTAAAGGATAAAATAGGGAAACTAACACATGAAACAATAATTATAATGAATGGTTTTTAATAAATAGGTTATAAAGTTCTATTAAAAAACTATTATATATTATTATAAAAAAATATGACTCTGTTATCATTTAAACTCATGTTTAAATCCATTATACATGAGGTTAATGAGCTATAAACTAATGTGAAGCATGAGTTAAAGAGTTTCTTAAGTGAATTTATATTCATTGGGATATTTTATTATATCATTATTTAATTTATTTAAAATTAAATGTTTCAAATTAAATTTTATTTATTTGTGTTTTATTTAAACATTTATTTATGTTGACTAATGTTCATACCCTTAATCATCACATTCATTAACTCCACCCTAAATTATATAAACTCTATAAGTGTTCCATCACAATATTATCTCATTCATAATCATACTCGTTTTGATCCTAAATAATTTTGAATGGTGTATGTAATCTTCAATTATATAAAATATAAGTAAACCACCCAACCTCATGATAAAATAATTTAAAATTCATATACTTTAATAATTGGATAATGTGATTCAAATTTTAACAAAGATGTAAGGGTTTATGTTTGATTCACACATTAAATAGGATTTTTTACTCTTGAATTTACATTGAAGTAAATAATTTCATCTAGGTCTAATATGTCCCTATATTTTTATTCTTTTTTGGTTATTAAGGTTTTTTCAAGTAATCATAAAATTTTAAACAGAATGGTACATAAAAGTAATAATATTGATTTATAAAAAAACCCAACTCTATTTATCTCTTTGGTCGACAATCCTTTGTTTTTCGAAAGCATGTTTTAAAAAAAATTAAAAAATACTTTAATATGATTTTTAACGTTAATTTTTTGCAGTATTTTCTTTCTTAAAAAACTAAAATTAATATTCCTATAATTTTTCATATAACTGAAGTTTTGATTATTCCTATGAAAAAGGGAATGTGATCTTTTTTTACCATATTCTACATGAAAATAACTCTTCCACTCTCATGAACGCTGAAAGTTTGAAAGGATCCTTTTTATTCATCAAATATTATGTTAAAAAGAAAATCAGTAATGATTTAGAATATATTATCATTTAAATATATTTTTCTCACAATGAGATATATATTGACACAAATAAATGATGATAGGGATATTTTAAAATCATTACCCTTCTAATATGTAATCATTTTATTTTAATCAAAGTGAAAACAAAATTCTCCTCAAGAATATTTTCTATGTTTTTATAAAAGAAAACAAAAATGTATGTTATATATTTATTATAAATTACCTATATATGATTCTCACATTCATACCTAATTTATTCTCATTACTTTTATATGGTAATACCTTTATTATGACCATTTTTCAAATGCATTCAATAGGAAATTTCAATTGATTATGATATGGGGTAAGATTATACAACCCATATTAACTATTTTTATTCATGTTTCCAGAAATATGATTGATTTATGTTATGTCAAAAAAATATATCATGATCATAATGTTATGGGTGCACCTATATTTTTCTCTAATGATTTCCATAATATTATTGTCTCGTGAGATTTTAGGAATCAGATTATGGATTAATCTTTTAACACTGTCCATTATATGATAATATTTATGTAGTTTTCCATGACTCATATTTATGTCTTCATTTATATTTCTAAAATATTACACATAATTCCATATTCTTATGATATCATGATCATTACATTATGGTTCCCTATGATCGCTCATAATCCATATATTTATGATATCATGATATAATTTTATATCACACAATATATATCATTGACATTTTTTTCTCCTACTTGGTATTTTTATCTCACATATTTTTCTATGTATTCCCTAGAATATTACATATATTTTAGGGGCTCAAAACAATTTAGGAAGACATTATAGACAAGAAAATAAAAACAATTAATCCCTCTTTGATGTATTATGAACATAATCTTTCAAAGACACTATTACATTAAAACACATATATTTTATTGATGTATATAGTTTCATAAAAACAAGTAATAATATATTTAAAAGTATTGGGTAATCCTAAATATTATATAATTATAGGTTTATTTAACCTTTTGAATCTATTAAAATAAAACCGTAGTCTGGTCCATATGTATATTTCCATGGATATGTCTATGGAAATGTATAAGTAAATTTCTATGTATAGGAAAATATCATACAATTTTTTAGATGTTTTAAGTGATTTGTTCTATAACGTTTCATCCCTATCAGGATAATTTATGTTGATGAAATTTGGAAAATATTTTATAATAATAATAACTCTAAAAATGGCACATCAGCCTTGAATCGAGGGTTACCTATTATACAACTATGGTCACTACTGCAAACCTGGTTAGACACTCATATGACATATTCTTTGTGAATTCAATAAAACATTATAAAACATCTTTATGAATTTGAAAATAATATAACCATGAATAACCTAGGATAGATGTATGGTTTCGTAGATTGAAATTTATATTTTATGATTTAGACATCGTATAAATTAATTTTAATGATAATATTAATTCCCAATATCATTATTATTCTTAATACAATGATTTTACATTTTATTTAGTGGTGGGTACCAAAATAAACATGGATAATGATGAATGTGATAAAAAAAATGTGTTGATGATCAAAATAATTGAATGAAGTCTATATTAAATAATATTTTTATTATTCCTTCTTAGTAATAATGATATAATATTATCAACTGTTAACATAAACAACACATAGACTCCACAAATAAGGGATCGATAGAGTTTTTTGTGAGTTAGGTGGTTTAGCCCATTGAGGAATAAAGGTTGAGTATCCTATATGTCGAGAATAATGGAAGAATATGTTATGGGAATTTCTTTAGGAAAGTAGAATATAGTTAATGTTTGGATAATAAGAAAAAAAATAATGTAATTTTTTAGATAAATGAAATTTTTAGCTAATGAAATATATAATAATAATTTTTTCTATAAGACATCATCATTAAATGGAATGTTTTAAATGTGGAAGGAATTCACTATGAAAATAAATTTTTAGGGGTAAAATATTAGGAAGAAGCTCAACAAGGTTGTATGGGAAATGGTTTTCATGTTAATGATTAAGAGACAAAAAATGAAATATGAATGTAAATAGGTATGATAGAATAAAATAGTGAACCCCGATTATTGGTATATGAATGAATTGGACTAATTTAAATGTTTTTGTACATTATTTCGTGAATTATATTAATCATGATATATATATATATATATGAGTATTGGAGTGTATACTTTTTTGTAAAGGATTTAGAGAAATATATTGAATGGTACTAAAGACATAAAATTCGATTTAATCATAAGGTGATACTATATAGGGAAAAAAAAATTTAGGAAGAGATAATCATGTACATGTTATTGATGATATGGTAATTTTTTGATTTTTTTTATAAGAATTATTTGTAAATAAATCCATAGTGGTAAATAAAATTTATTCTATGAATAATTTTATTTTTTTATATAATCATCATATTCAAAATAACATTATTGGACCATCAAAAAAAATTTAATATAATAAAAAAAATTTCCATAGTGTTATAAAAATGAAATCATGTAAGCTTGGTGATAACCCATCCCATCCAAAAAGGTCATAGTTCTTGAACCCACAATCGATGGGTGATAATTTTATAGTACCTACAACTATAAATGTGTTGTAAAAGTTATTATAATACTATTTTTACATAAATTTTTTATAGGTTAACATACTAATTTGACTATGCAATGATATTCTATGACAAATTAAATTGATTTTGGGGTGACTAATGAAATTATAGGTGATGTTTTATTATGTTGAAGTACAATTAGTCTTTTAGTTTAACATGAATGATTATTTGGGATGAATTGTATTTTTTGAGGTAATTTTAATGGTGTATTATATAACATTTGAGGATAAAACCTCCTATAATGTTGTATATTTTGAGGTTATTTGTGATATATGATAATTTATTTAAATAATTATCGAGGATAAAACAGTTGTTTCATTTTTAAATTTTGGTGATTAATATATTTATATTCATAATGAAAATTATCATACTTGTTTCTAAACATTTTTATTTTAAAAAATAAAGGGTGAATTGATTATTATACATATATGGATGTTATAATATGGTAAAAGATAATTTTATTTATTATGGAATAAAAAAATAAATTTTTTGTAATTCTTTTTTTGGATTAATAGATGAATTGTAAATTTATCGTAGCAGGACCAAAGGATTAAATTGAGATTATAAAATAGAAAACTGTCAAATAAATATATTTCCTTATATTCTTGGATAGAATATGGTCTCCTAATATTAAGTAAAAGGATCTAGAAAGAATTATTTTATATTGACTTGATATTTAATTAATCAAATACTCTTTTATATCATCATATATTTATGGTTTTGATGTCCTCAACAGTAAATTGATCTATTAAATTCATATGATCAATGATCTCTATCACTCACTATACTTATTTTAGACTTTCATTCATATTCATATTCTTCACTTGCCTCCAAGGTTATCCTATGTGGAAGACCATTTATGTGATATATTTCATAAACATCATTAATTTATTAATATAATATTTTATTAACCCTTTTAACAATTTGGGGTTTTCCATAATGAAAATTTTAGGATCATTATTTTTAAGATCAAATTTACATTGTTAGAATATAATTTATTTAATGGGGGTAAAATGTAACACCGCATAATATTAAAAGGGATACATAATATTAGATTACATATATGAACTGATCAACCCTTATTTTAATATAATATTACACCCCAATAAATATTTATATAATTATTTTTAAATAAAATAAATATAATATATAGCCTGTGGAACATGAAAAAACGAATCTAAATGAATAATAATAACCTATATGTTAAATTAACGGTTATAAATATTAAAAAATAAATTATAAAAAATTTAGCGTTTAAAATTTTATTAAATACATTCATTGATTTTATATATATTTTAAATAACTATATAATCATTATAAATAATATAATTGTTTTTATGAAAAATTATTATTTTTCTAAAAGTAAATTTATCCATAGATTTGGTAAATAAGATAAAATTTGTTTTTACAACATTTTGAAAATTATATTCTCCCAAAATAATTCATTTTTAAAATCACAATATCAAAATTTTCTTGTGGTGATTTATTTATTATTTTTGTAAGGGGAAATATTTTCTGATTAATAGGTAAAACAAATGACATTTATTACAACAATATTTTTAGTTCAATGCTTTTGAAATCACAATTTAATTTTAATTTTGTTCTAAATGAAAACATAGTTATGTTATAATGTCATTAGTCCAAGTTATTTTATTTGATTCAATTTAATATTGAAATTTTTTTAAGGTCTTTTTATTCATTTGAATGTTTTTTAAGAAAATTGTATTCTCAACATGAAAATGAGTTTAATAATATATTAAATTACCCCACTTATGTGAGTTTAAATTAGAAACATGGATTTCATAATTTAAATAATCATGTTTTATATTATATGATATACTTAATTTTATTATAATATATAATGAATTGTGAAAATCGTAAAAACTATTAACCATTGTTAATTTTAAAACAAGTTTTCTTAGTGGATAAAAAACTGTTTAGGGGTAAAAATGAGTTATATCCTATCTAATTTCAATTATATGGTATTATTTAGATAATATATTTTCTAATTTTCAAAATATGTCAATTTTTTAAAATTTTGTAATGAGAAAAAAGGGGTTTAATTATTCTTTTCAAAAACACCATGTATGTCCTCTCACCCACTTTCAAATGATCACCCAGTATTCTCTTCATTCAACAACTAAAAAACCTATTATTTTGGAAAAAAAACCTAAAAAAATCATTTCCCTACGTCCATAAAATATTTTTATATGCATTTTTAAAATAAATCATAGGAATTACTTTTTTGCAACCCAAAAGATGATTTACAAAGAAGTTATAGAATCTTTAAAAAAGAGTTTAATTCTATTTCTTCATCTATATCCTAAAAATATCATTATTACATATTTCTAAAAAAATATTACTATCATTTATATATTGATATATTGTTTATATGATAATTTACAACAAATATCTATTCCCCTCTCAATCATTAAATGAAATCATTGATCATATGTATGGTGGATTACCATTTCAAGGACCGATAAAATTTGTTTTCAATAACCACTTATTATAGATGTATATAATTTATTATTTAATTTATATATATTATATTTATAGAATAATTATAAACATTTATTTATAATCTCACATATAGAATATTATATTTCTTTCCATAGAAAATACGATAATGTTGGTCATGTGTACGAACTGCTACCACCTTCTGAGGTTATGTGATTTTTTTCACATTCATATTACATGGAAGGTAATGATGGATAAATTTATTTAATATATGTTATATATATTACATTATATTGATTTAATATAATTAATAAAAAAATCATTTTGTTACCCTTTTAGCCCTAAAAACTTGATAATGTAGTTTGTGTATATATACGACAAATTATATCCACAATGCGACATGATTCATTCTCAATGATAAAAATTAAATAAAAATTTCAATTTTTAATTTAATTAATGAAATTTATATTTATAAAATATATATTATTCTAGATATTATTTAATAGTATACTGTGTTCTGGAATTAGAACAACCATGCTGAAATGTGTAGAAGAAAACCATAGAACGAACACCTAAAAAATAGTGATAATGTAATATTATTAACGAATGAGTAATAAGATTTTAAAAGAGGATCTTAGATGATATTATAAATAATAATATCGCTATGTAATATGATAATATCTAGTCTAAAAATACTATATAATAGCATTAATTAGTTCTCAACAAGAGGGAATCATGAGTTTGGGGATTATTGACTCAATTTATATTGATTGGGATATATGGGACTTTATTGAATATATTATGCCAAAATTATGTGTGAAATTACAATTGATATAATTATTTTTTATTTAAAATTGTTTTTTTTAGATCATAATTTTTTACAAATAATTACTAAATTTATTTCCACTCACTTATATAATATGATCCTTGTATGGGTTTTGGCTCAAAATTCCTTCATTGATACACACGGTTTTTTATGGACCTAGTTTCTATTGAATTATGTATATACAACCCCCTTACATAATAATTCATTAATCCTTCTTAAATAATGATTTTTTAAATAAAAATTATTCTACATTAAAAATGGTAATTTATGATTCCAATGATACCAAATCAGTATAGGTTTATGTTTCAATATAATTATAATTGGGTTTACTTATTATAACATTTATGTTGAAGGAAATTACTTGATAATTTTCTAATAAACCCATTTAAATTTTTATTTATATGTTAATTTATTAAAATTTCATGTAATAGTTACATTTTATTCCATATATTACTTAAACTATTTAAGATAACATGATTCTGAAAAGCAAACATAATTTATCACTTTAATCTAAAATAATAATTCTTCAAAATCCATGTTTTAAAATTGTTTTTTGAAAAAAAATTACTTATATTTTTTTAATAAATATTTACAATAATTTTTAACTCTCTAAATTATATTAAAATGAATCTTCCTTTAATTTTCCAAACAAGAAACTTTTTTATTTTCACATAAAAACATAAAAGTAATAATTGATTTTCTTATATTCATTATGATTTTATTTCATCCTCTGTCCTGACCAATCAATGATTTAAAGAATCTTTTTTATATTTCAATGTTTTTAGTTAAAAAATATTTTCAATAATGTTTGATAATTTTTTCAATTTTAAATATTTTTTTCAAATTAGAAAATATATTTTCCCTATTAAATTTTTAATGTGATATTTCAAAATAATTTATTATCTATATGACATCCATTGATTCTACTCAATGTTAAACGGTTATTTTATATAGGAAGGATTTAAATTTTATCAAAAATGATAACAACATTTTATGGGGTGGATTGGTTCTAAATTATGTAAATATTTCTCTCACTTTTATACCTAGTTCATTTTCTAATCTTTTATGAATGAATAAATTCATTTATCTCATTTCTCAAAATAAATAATTTTGAAATTTCCTTTGATTTGGAAATTAAGAAAGATTATGACATTCATTTTACCCAATTATTAATTATTAAATAAATCATTTTGATTTATTTCTTTTAGGGTTCACACATAAATCATGAAAAAGTTATTATGTGTCTGCTCATATATCACTCCAATGTAATGGGAATTTTTTTAATCCCATGGGTGGCCATCCATGGGATTATTGAGTATACCTATCCCATTACGAAAAATGGTCCACCATGTGATATTATATTAGAAGTTATACTTGACTCGTTATTATGACATATTTTGGTGTTTTATCCACATTTCTTATGATTCCATGATCTTATGATATAATGTAATATATTTTATTATTCTATACATTACTCACGATCCACCTCATTATGATATAACTATATACTTTTTACTCGTGTTATTTGTTTCTATAACCTGTTTATTTCCTTAATGGTATTTTTAGCTCACCACATTTTTTTATGTATCCCATAGGATATCCCATTCTATTTGGTAGCTATTAAGTACTTTGGATCTCATTGTGGAGAATAAAGTAAAAAATCCTTATTTTTACTATCATATTGATTTATTATGATGGTTGTCTTCAAAAGACAGTATTCTTTATAATCCTTGTGTTACATGAATGAATAATTATATTTATAAATAATTTAAATATATTTTTGAATGGATTGGTTGATCATATAATTTTTTATATAGTTTAATTTATTTTTATTTTGAGAAGGGATATGGTTTATTAATATATATCTCATGAGAATTAATAAGAAAGTTAAGTCACATTTTATATTCTGAACCAACTTATGATCATCTATCGATTTGTGGATCAATATAAACATAAAATGGAAAGGAAATCCATTTTAGGAGTCTTATTTAATATTTATAGGGGGATGTTATCTTTGATGGATAGAAAGAAAATCAACACCAATGGTATACATATTCTATGGTATATTATTCTTCCTTTATAGACCAGTTCCATAGATTTCTTCTAAATCATGATATTTAGTTTTGAAAAAAAACATATACTACATAATACACCATTTTCAATGATTCTATATAAAATGGCCCATATTATTTCCGAAAATGGAAGAAGAAACACTATAAGAATCTAGACAGGGGATTATTTGACTAAGGGTATCACCATTATGTGGACTTGTTCTTTATAACAAATTATGGATAAATGAAAATCTATATTGTTTTTATTTTGAAATTTAAAATATAGAAATGAAGAATTAGTTTCATGTTCCCTGTATTTTTGTAATATTTGATGAATTTTGAGGAGAATAATAATTCTAAATGATAGAATATCCTTCTGGATACTATCAATTGAGGGTTAAAAGTGATAACATATCTAAAACAACATTCCATATGATTTATAACATAATAAATTTATAGTGATGCAATTTGTTCTTACTAATATCCCCAACGCATCATGTATTCAATTAATTAAGTCTTTTGATATCACATTGTTTATTTTTTATCCTGATAATATGATATTTTTATATATTCCATGATATATGAAGAGTGTGAATATAACTTATGGATTGTACTCATGACCCTATGGAAAGAAAACCTAAAAGAAATTTTCACATAGCATGATTTTTTTCTATATAATGATTCATTTGTAGCTTATATAATCTCAGTTGATGGTTTATAAATAGTTCCATTCATGTTGATAGTTATTAAAAATTACCATGGAACATCCATAATGAATGAGATACATTGTTTTCTTTGATTTTATGGATATCTTTTTATTATTGATAGAGGATTTATCATGGATATCTGATCCACCCACTATATTAATGTGGAATATATTATTTTCTATTATAATAAAAAATGCAAAGAAAATTTCATGGACCTGATTAAAAGGTTGGTCAGTTACTTGTACTCACACTACCTTATTAATTTTAGAGTCTTTAATTTATAATGTAGTATCATGGAAGGGGCTCAGAAGTATTCTTATTAATACTGGTATTGTGAGAGTTTATGTTTTGTACGAATTGATGGTTTATTATAAAAATTACATGATTCCAGATTTTGTGTTATTTTTTATGTTTTTTCATTAAAAATATGGATTCATAGTCTTTATTGATAAATGTGTGATGTATGTACTGATCATAATTTTTTAAAAAAATTCACCCATCCAGATTATAATATTATCTACAAAAAGAAGGGGGGAGTTGATTATAGATTATGAATGATCAATACATGACTACACTGGGAAAAAATGGTTGTTGTTGTTTTTTGATAAAATAATCATGTTGTATTAGTGTCATAAAAGATAAATTATTTATGGACATTAAATTTATAGACCAATAAATATTCAATTATGTAGAGAAAAATTATATTTCTCAATTTAGTGTTCAACCATATATCAAATTTTATGAATAAAGAGGAACATTAGATGATTCACCACTATAAAAGAAGGTTAGGACTATACCTAAGTTCAACCAAAATTATAATGGAATGATAAGGATTGAGAATCGAGTTTTTTTTTCATGAAAACTAAACAAAAAGAATGAGATATTCAAAAAAATTCATATATCGGGAATTAATATTGATAATAGAAATAAAAATATTTATATTGATATAAAGAGTACTTATAGGTAAATAACATGAAAATATATATTGTAGAGTATAAATATTAGTGATTGGTATTTCAGCATGTTAAAGATGGAAGATAATAGTCTATATTTCACTTACAACCATTTCCCTTTCTAGAATGTAAATGTGAAAATAAAACAAGGATTCCCTCTTCAAAATCCTCAAAACTCTTTAGCCTGTAAATATATTATTTTTACAGTCAAATATCATATGAAGTCAGCAAGTTTCATTATTATGAGTGAAAACTATTATTTTGATCATATTTATAGGATATAATTTCATGAAGTATTATGATTTATGGTGGACCACATTATATTATATCTAGTTGATATCTAATTATTTTCGCATTGTTTTGAAGGATTATTCATAAAACTCTGGATACATAGTTAAATTTCTATTGAATAATCAGAAATTCAAGGAAGCTATATTAATACCATAGGGTATGATGAATAAAAGATATAATAACATGATTTTCTCAATATAATATAATTTTTGGGTTAAATTTATTTTTATTGGGGGAAGAATGTGACACTCCAATTTTTTTTTATATTCCTTTGAAATAAGCATGATGTATTCAATAGTAAATTTACACACAACCCCAAATATAAATTATATATGATATAGTGTACATTTATAAAATATTAATTTCATTTGATCGCATGAAAAGGATAAACCACATAACTAATTATATATATATATATATATATATATATATATTTTTTTTTAAATTTAAATTTTTCATTAATTCCTGTAAAAGAGTTATTGCATTATTAATAAAAATATTTAAGGACTATAAAACATATATGTTCAATGAAATTTATTGTCCACCTAAGATGAATTATAATCCAAAAAACTATACTTATAACTATTAATAAGGGATATTAATGAAATTTTTTAGGTATAAATATACAACCATACATTATTTACCTAATGGTTAGTAATGAAAATGAAATAATTTATTTGTAAAAAGGGATTATTTTCAAAAACATTTTTCTATTTCCTAAAAGTGTAATAATAATTTTAAATTATTTAAATAATCATTTATCAATTACTTCAATGAAATATATAGATTTCATAATCTATGAAAAATAATTTTATTTTATTTTATAGTTTCTACTAGACGGTGAATGAAAGATATTATATTTAATGATTAAAAATTTATTAATCTAAAACTTGTTTTTATTGTGTTTCATGTGTTTATTTGAAAAAAAAAATATTGAAATTAAATTTCATAAGATATATTAGATTAAAATAATAATCATTTCCAAATTTTATAAAAAGGAAACTTTATTTTTTAAGCATAATGAATTTTTCAAAAAATATAAATTTGTTATAATGGTTAAGGTCAAAACATGTTTATCAGGGGTTAAACTAAGAGATAAGGTTAATAATGACACAAAAAAAGTATTTTGGTTGAAAATATTTATAAACAATATTATATTTTCTTCAAATGTTTTTCCATTTTTAATTATGAAATTTGATAAATAGAATTAATTATATATTAAAATCTTTTAATTAATTCCATATTTGTTCTCTCCTTCACTTATAAAATTGAACCTAATATCCAGCCATATTCATGAATTTTTGGTATTATAATTCATACAATACCTACCAAAAAACCATACTATATTCTTTACCATCTTCTTATATCTCATTCTATACTCAAAATACCCAAATTTAAAGTCTTAATATTTAAGGTAAAAGAGGTCACTCAATGAAGAGGTATTAATCATAACCATGATCGTTTGATTTTATTTACTAAAACACTTTTTATTAAATAATTTTATCCAACATAACATGAGGAATAAAAAATATTCATTATATTTATATGTTATTATGATTTTGGAACAACTGTTTTCTACCTCTTTTCATTAAATGATAAATTAATATGTTTCTTGTGAATATTTGTTCACTACCGCCCCAACGTATTGATATAAATAATTTTACATTATTACCTTAAATCGATGAATATAATGTTTTATTTAATAAATATATTTGATATTGTCGATATAATTATCATTTTTTAACAATAACATATTACTTATATTTCATTCCTCTATATTTTTATAAAATTAATAACGGTTCATGAGTTTGTAGAGACTGATGTCACTATGAATTGTGTAATTCATTTTACTTTCTACACCATTTATGGAGAATTATAAATTTTTTTTATAATTAATATATATCATATTTATATCATTATTAACATTATGGAGATTATGGAACCAAAATCCTTATTTAAGGACTATAAAACTGAATCAAACCCAATAGGAAAAACGAAACAATAATCACCTGGAATAGTGATTTTAATAAATAATTATTAATGAAAGTTTTGTATGATTTTATAATTAAGCCATATATGGTAATATTAGTAAGAATATAGTTTTTTTTAATTATAATAAATTATATTTAGTTTTAAATATTTATAGAGTACTTATGAATCCATTTTAAACGGGGGATATGGTTTTATGGTATAATCACATTTTTACTGGGATTGTTTATGCATAAAATTATGATGATAATGATATATTATATATCACTCTTAAATACTATTTAATTTTTTCTACAATGGATATTTTTGAAAATAATAATGTTTCCTTTAATGTTCCTCTCTTTTTGTACTCAAAAGGAAAAAGTAATGTTTGTAAAGAAAAAATATTCTATTTTTCAATTAAACCTGGAATATTTTCATTCATGTGTGAATTTCAATAATATTATTCTACAAATTTATTTATGAATATTAAATTATTCATAAATTATTTTTTACCAATTTTTTATCTTCTATAAATTGTTTTTAATAAAATCCTTAGCATATTTCTAATGAGGTACTTTTTACCAAAGGAAAGGAATTAATATTTATTCTAATATATATCACATGAATGAATTTTTCCATAGTGATTACTACTATTTTATATAAATCTTACATAAGAAATATCCATCATAATTTTGTATTTATATTTTTTCTATTATATTTTTTATATTATTTGATTTTAAATAAGTATTTTAAATGATAATGGGTGATTTTAGGATGAAATATTCTAGTGATCCTTTAATAGAATTTGTCATCTATGATAACATATTTTTGGGTCACATATACATAAATGGAAATGTGATATTATCATATCATCCTTATTCATTCTATGGATGTTTTATAATTGTATGTTTAAATATTAATGAACCGTGTCTTCTTTTCTTATACTATTGTATATATATATATAGATAGATAATGATTTTTATGGGTTAATTTATAATAGTGTCTATGTTCATTGTGTAAAGACAGATGTTTTACGAGCTAAAGGATGATATGGTATGTTATACCAATACCATAATAGGGTACAAGGGAGGTTATACTAATTCCAACATAGGTAAAACTAGGGTTATCCTAAGCCAAACATGTGATGAATGTCATGGTTGGTATCCTTGAATAAATATTGCATTCATTATTATTTTTCTAAACATTATTTAACTCTATTATGAAATTATGTTAAGACATTTAATGTTTTCATGGATAATGTTCGTTGATTCCATTATAATTCATGTCTTATTAACTAAAAAACTCTATTACATGACTCCTGATTATAAACAATGAATAGGTGGGTACGGTTTTCAACTGTTAAGATAAGATCTCAAACCCGTATCAACATGTTATAAATAAATGATCATTGATATTTCTATATTCACCTTCACATTAAGAATTATCTCAATGAGTATTATGTTTCTTTTTACCCTAGATGTGATGAATTTGTTTGTGTAAGTAATATATAATATGGGTTCTAGTAGTGATGAAAATAGTTTTAGAGGGTTTATGTATTTTACATTTATGTGTTTTTTTTATGAGTGATTTCAAGAAAACCCTTCCATTAACTCTATGGAGTGTATATTAATGATATATAATGAATCTTAATAGAAAAATATGTAATATTTATGTTTGTAGTTTTAGGGTTTCCTTAGGGATTACTTTATTGGCTATCTATTCTTTCGGGGTTATAGAGTTTCTTGTTGAGTATGATTATACACACCACTGCATTATATTTTTGCACACAAGTATGGTTTCTTGTATTATTTTCCCAAGTTGATATAGAGCTAGGGGATTTGGGACTACAATGACTCACTCAGAGCTAATTATTACTGTCACATTATAGAGAATAGTGATCCCTGAGGGTGGATATGATTGTTGTGTGTACCGATTGATCCAGGAGTTAAGATGATAAGAAGAGGATTCTAGTGTATTTTTCCTTCATATTATGAGGAATTTTCTAATGTATTCCCTTCCACTTGAATCCCCATTGGGGATTTGTGTAAATTAATTTTTTACCATTAATACATTTTGAAAAGTTTTAATTTTATTATTTATATATCTAGTTGGTGTTGTTGTTTATGTTGATCATTATATAAATAGATTTATTATTGGTTGATACAGACTAAGGCCCCTTATATTTGGTAATATTCCCACTCAGTTACAATCACCATACACTAGCCTATTAGATATATGTATACAAACTCACACTCCAATTACTATTGGACCATGTGGCACTCGGTGGGTCAGGTTATGAAAATGTTATATCAAAGTGGGTCATAATAGGGATTTTATTTGAAGCTTAATGGAATGAGATTACTAGTTTGGAAACATTGATCACTGAGTTAAAGGGTTTCTTATGTTCTTTTTTTAGACCATATAGACTAGTAAAAGTGTGGATATAGATATATCCTCTATTCGGAATTCATATAACCTAATAGTTGACAATGATGTCTAATATATTGATTTCGGTGTATGACTAGGATTGTTAAATATATAATATTGAAGTTATTCGAGATTATCTCTGTCTTATTTATGTTATCACATCATATAATGTTCTAATCCTACAATTCTCATCTTAATAATGATGGTTTTTACCCACATATAGTCATATTATTTACATAAGTCAGGTTTTGATGATCTAATTCTTAAGGTGAAGCCATTTACTATCATATAATGAGTGAAGATACATTTTTTAGATGATATAGTTGATTGATTACTTTTATTTCCAATTAAATTAATATTCATCCTATTTAATGGATCATAAATAATTATTATTGAGTGTTGATATCTTGAATCATTGATTATTAAGAACCTGTTAGAGTTTGGGACAATCATTTCTATTTCAATTAGTTATTCACTAACGAAATGATAAATAATTCTTTGAACTCCCTAATAGGAACCATGATATATCGGAGTGGGGGAAAAATTTTATCTAATATATGAAGGGTCTGCTATTTAATGGCTACAGTTTGACCCCGCAACAAAATAGGCTTTCATTTAGAACATTGATCTTCTTCAACATAGTACCATGGCCATCCTTGATTACATATCGAGGGTCATGGATATAATAATGTATATAATATATAGGTATTGTGATTGATATGTTTTATATTAGTGACTTTGGTGAATAATCTACTATAAGATATTATTTGTTGTGGTTTCTCTTCCTTGCTTCACTACTTATTACAACATAACATGAGGTAATATTGATGTACTGATAATTTTTGGGAGAGATACACCCTGGCCATGGGATTGTGATTTTTTCACCTACTGTTTTTCTAGTGTAGTGTTTTTGTTTGACCTAAATTGTGGTTATGTTAAAAAAATTATAAACATCATTTTTGTAAATCCTATTGATTAAAGAAACATTTCATAAGTAATGTAATATGTTGTGTGAGAACTATCATAGTTATTCAATGTTATGAAATGATCCCATGATAGGAACCTTTGGTTTTTTTCTATTTATCAAAGGGTTATAAATGTTAGAAATATGGGATGATTCTCATGGAATGTGCTGATGGATTGGAATCATCTGGTTTAAATAAATTTATATCCAAATTATATTAATCAGAGACCATTGTAAAGGTTAATATATGTCAAATTTTATAATCCTACATTCTCTTCTCTAGATTCAAAAGGTATTATTAGAACTATAGGGTATATTATGTTTGACAACAAAACTCACAAAGGTGGTGATCTTCCTTCACTCGCAACATTTAGTGGAGTGCTTTCTTTTTTAATGGAAAAAGAATTATTATCAACGTTAAATTCATGGTAGATATAATGTGTAGTGGTTAAAATTATGGTATCTATTAGTTAACCCCAATAAATATTATGAGTTATGTTATATATTTTAATAAGGATGTTTTTATCTATATTACTGAGTAAGGTTGTTTGTGTGAGGTGAGTGGTTCCAACAAACTAAATGATATGAATAACTATCCATCACTTAATAAGTGTGGAATTATGTTTTTTATTCTAGGATAATATATTCCCTACATATTAATATCAATGGATTCATAGAAAATGTCTGATAGTAAACCATTTTTAACCCCTTATAAGGGGTTGGTTTGGTCTTCCTCTTACATTCTATGAATGATTATCACCTTTTTTGAGTTAATGTTCATTTAGATTAATATCTCAATGAGATGATCTATATAAGATAATATATGTATTTATGTAATTGAGTTTGTCTTAAAACATTAATGGAAGGGATACACTTGGGGGTTTACCAAGATTAATATGGATATGTTTGGATTCATGATGTTCAATGAATTAAAATTGATAAAAATAGATCTTCATAACAATGTCATAGTGGTAGTGTTTCCATACATGTTTTGTGTACATAGATATTAAAATACCCCAACACCAATTTCTCAGAGCTAGCGCCATAGATTATTACATTTTAATAATTAATAATTTAGATACATCTCAAAGGACCAAGTTTTTTAATAGATTTGGAAACCATATTCAAACATAAGTTTTACATTAAAACATGAAATGAAAAACAATATAGTAACTAGAATGAAAAATATCGTATTTTCATATGTAATACATAAAAGTTAATCACAATATATATCCTGTAATCCTATTAAATAGATAGATCATAAGAATATGGTGATCTCAAATGCTTAGAAACGGAAATAAATGCAACAAAATTGATCATAAATAAACAGAACCAACATGTAATGTTGAATGTCTAAAAAACCATTCTATTAAAATGTAATCATTATCATAATATGGTAGGAATAAAACCAGACCAATTAATTCCATGTATTTAGTAAAATTAGAATAAAAATTAACAATAGATATCTACTAGTGGAATTATCACATGGAATATAAATAATAATACAATAACGAGGGATTTTCTAATGTGATACATTATAAACAAACATCTAAGGCTTCAGCCGAGACACTATAAAAAATCAAATAATAACCCGGTCTAGACCGTTTCATGATACCAACCAATGCATAGAGGGGATATAGCCTGCCCCTCCCAACACATAGTATGTCCAACTAATTCCTCATATAATTATTGTGAAACATAATTAACAGATACTTAAATATTTATAGTAGAATATTTAATTTTAATTACATTTCCCAAATAATAAACATAATATTAATCCATCTGAAATAATATGCTGAATGGTATCAAGATAGTACATCCATTATCAAAATAATTTTTAAATAATTCAATAAAATATTATATATGGTATCATAAGAGATAATTTTCAATATATCACAGGATTATATAGGTGGTTTTGAAATGGTTGAAAATCCCATAATGATGTTTGTGGAGGATTCTTAAGAGAAATGCATTTTACCATTTGGAAATAATATTTCTTCTAAAAAATAATTTTTTGTCATTAAATAAGAATATAAACAAGTATATTCATGAAAATAAAATGTATGTACATTGAAAATATGATTGAGGAAGTAATTATGTCCTATTGAAGTGAAAACATATAAGTTTTTTATGAAACATGTGACCTGATCCAATTCAGTTCAATTTAAGTAAAATATAAAAGTATATTTAGTGAGAAATAAGATTAATTGTGTACCAAATACTAGAAAATAGATAATATATTTTTTCATGAAAAAAACATTGATTTTAGAAAATATTTTTTTTTATATATTGTGTAGTGTACTTGAATATTCGTTACAAATTGCGATGTTCCCTTAAATCAGGTTTACTTCTCAGGATGAATTGATAAGGGAACCTTATATAACATGTATTTACTAGTTAAATAAAGAATAATTGATCTTGATACATGTATTTGTAACCAAAACATATAATTTAAGATTATTACAAAAATAAAATTTTAGAATTAAATTGATGTAAAGACCGAGAATGCATATCCTAAAGGAAAATGGAATTTCAAGAAGAAACTCTTACATTATTTCTAATGGTGTTCTACATATTCACTAAATGAATATTATAATTTAATTAGATTCATTAATAATTTAATTGAGAAAATATTACACAATTATTTTATTTATTATAATTTTATTAATATTATTAACGGCTTTTTATGAGTTTTAAAATTTAATTTCTAAAATTGAGTATCCTTTTCATTGGTTTTCTTGAATGATTCACTTGTATACAAGTAGAAATTATTAGATAATACCATGTTAGTTATCATGAATTGAAATTTTATATTATTAATGACATTATATAATATTTAATGGTCTCATAAAATTGTTTTTTTTTGTGGATTATTACTTTCATTAGGTGTTAATGATAATAATTTAGTTATAATGAGGTTTTTCAATCATCAAGAACTAGTTTTTTCTTATTTGTTAATTATATATATATATATTGTTCTTATAAAGAAAAAAATATGTTAAAAATTAAAATATAATATTTTTAACAATAAAAATTGTTTTATAGATAGCCTGGAAGGCAGAAATGAAAACACATCACCCACAATGGTGGTAAATTGACACATAAAAGACAGTATTTTCATTTTTAGAATAAAATGAAGATGATAAGGGGTTTGATGATGAATCTTCAACTAATATAATAATATTAAAATGTATATATGTGAACATAGTAGTAATTAATTTTTCAATGGAGGATTAAAATAAATGATAAGAAAAGGAAATGAAATTAATAGAAAGATTAACATAATCATAAGGGGGGTTTTCCTCTTCAATTCATCTCTTTGAGAACCTCTTTAAGGAAATTTGATGATTTATTTTGTTTGAGACCAAAACCCCATAAAATGAGCAAGGGTTTTTAGAAAAGTATTTGTAAAAAAGATGTATAGGAATCATGGAATATTAGGTGTGAGGAGAAGTAGAGGTGAGAGGTGGTATTTATAAAGGAGGGGAGGGGGTTTTTTATTAATTTTATTCATTAGATTCTTATTTTTTCTCATGACTATCAGTAATATTGTTTTTTAAAAATAAATACATTAATTTTAGAATGTCTGTCTGTAATAATGAGTTATTATGTCTTCCCTATATCATAAATGACTAAATAATTCATTTATTTTCATATAATATTAACTACATTAAATTAATGTATTTAAGTAGTCACTGAAAATTCAACTATTTTACAAAAATATAAATTATTAATCCTAACCATTTTTATATTTTATCATATATAAATGGTATATCTATTATGAAAATAGTTTTCTAAATATAAGAAATGTTATTTTAATTATATTCACAATTTATTTAAAAAATGATCGTAAATTTATAAATGATTTTATAAAACTTTTTATACATAATTATGGTATCTTAATATTTTCTTATAATCATAAGAAAAAAATATCAACTTATGAATCAATTTTTTGAAAAAAAATAATATTTTTTATAATAATATAAATTATACGATATTAAATAAACATTTATATTTAACAAAAAAATGAACAATAAATTTTTCCTTTTTAAAACATTTAGATTCTTATTCCATGATATAAACATACCATATTTTCATTTATAAGAAATCAAAATGTGATTTAAAATTTCATAGTTTAAGTTAATATTTTATTAGCTATATTACTATTCAAATTGGTATCATTACTATTCTAACAATCATATATAATATTATATTATGATTTTCAACTTGGATTTGTGTGACACATAAGCTATCAAATATATTAATTTTATAATAAAAAAATCATAAAATCTAGAGGTGTTAAATTCTCCCATAATTCAAAAATCATTTTCCTCAAAATCGAGATAATGTCGCTGCATAAAAATATTTCAGTTTTTCTTCATCATAATTACCTCTCGTATTCACATAACGTCTTTTTTTTATTTTTCCAATGTACCATTATCTATAGAGCCATATGATTTCTCCAAACCAAATTTGTAGTGTCCAAAATCTTGATATTCTCTTCACAAAAAATAAATCAGGTTCCAATTCTATTTCGTGAGAAGTGATTACATGTCTTGGGTATAGCTTCAAATTCCTCAACAAAGATATGTGGATAAAAAAGTGTACTTTTTAATGGATAGGTGGTATTTCAAAACAAAAATCCATGTCTCCAATTATCTCTGTAACTCTAAACGTTCTGATGTATATGGGGATCATTTTCCCCTTCATACCAAACCTTATGACTTCGTTCCATGAAGAAACATGAAAAAATACATGATCTTTGTAACACCCTGACCCCAGTTACCCAGATTCAGTGCATTATTACATAACATTGGCATGATCACATAAGATCAAGTCTCAAAGGACCGATTAGTTTAGTAGACTTGGAATCACTAGATACATTCATAAGGTTTACATTACATCATAAAGTGAAAAACTAAAATAATAAAGTCTCCATAGTCGACACTCATATACCCTTCTGACTATCCCTGAAGGCCAGTCATAAAATATTTCTTCACATCCTGGAACAATAAAACATAGAAAGGGGTGAGATCAGATGCTCAGTAAGGATAACAATATAGCATAAGCTTTCATAAATAAGCATAAACATTTGAGGCAATGTATAACTAAAACAAATGCCTTTAAAACTTGAACTTCTGAAAAATATGGAAAAGATAAAATGAAATAATCCCATTTACTTGTTCACATGGATATTATACTAGCCGAATAATCACATGAAATATCACTGACCACATTCATAATGATGGAAATGCATAATGTCGAACTTTAATTTCTGTTTCAATGCCTCGTTACAAGACCTAAGGGATAACTGTAACCCGAACCCAACCCGGAGAGCCTCTGTAACCAGACTCCATCCCAGAGAGCCTCTTTAACCGGACTCCAACACGGAGTGCCTCTAATAACCGAACACCAACCCGGAGTGCCTCTTATAATCAGACACCAACCTGAAGGGTCTGCTATAACCAGACCCCAACCCGGAGTGGTTACTTTTACGGGTCCCCAACCTAGAACATACTAGTCCAACCCATTCATCTTAAGAAGAGGATGAAATATAACATAAACATTCTTATTAAAACTAGCATACGAAATGCCAAAACATTAATCATAAACCATTAATGACATAAAAATAACTCATCCATAGTCAAACATATCAAAATACCTTACTTGCAATATCAATGATTTGTATCAAAATAAATCAACTTCAAATAAGTGTAAAACTTGTCAAAGGATGTTGACATAGATGAAATCAAAACTAATGGAGAGAAATATCACTTTTTTGAAATCATATAAAAGTAACATAATTATAAAATAAAACATTTAATTTGAAAATATCTTAATTAGCTTGTAAGGGAAGCTTTGATTATTTAATAACGGCAGAAAATAGCCTCACCCACCGTATATGTTATAAAAGACATCATTACCTTAACTCTATCGAAAAGGTTAAAAAGGACCTTGTTTGGAAAATGATGGAATGATTCCCTTCTAAAAATCTTAGAAAAAGTCAAGAAGGGTAAGAATATAATTAACCCATTGTCAATAATATAGTAATAATTATTTGAAATACTTTTTTTAATGAAGCATGGATGTGGATGAAAAAGAGATCCCAGTAGATAATTAATTATAAACAACTTCGGATAATGAAGATATTGTGAAATAAACCCTTACCAATTTTCTTTCTTATGAAAAATACACCCCATGAAAGAGGTATCATACAATGAATATTTAAATACACATAAATTAAAGTGTATTACACAAGGAATACAATTTTGGGCAGTACATACACCACACAAAATGTAATAGTGGAAATATGGCATGAATCTCACTAGAATAAGGAGTGAGATGAAAACCCCTTTCCTTGTACTTTTCCATCGGTGATGGTAGTATAACCTCATGTATAATGGTGAAATAATTGTTATGAAATTATACATGAATCATATACATTAATAATATATCATATATGATCTTTTAATATTTACTTGTTAATAATATCTTATTATTATTGTCGTTCCAGGTGTTAACTTACACATTTTATTTTATAAGTTTTGTTACAGAAGCCATTTTTTTATGGATAGGTCGTATCTTATTCATATCCAGAATTATATCAAGACCTTAAACATTATTTTCAATCATTAAATGGGAATTATACTTGAATGGGTATGATGGGTAAATGAATCTCATCATGTTCGTGGAGACGGTAGTCCGTATGTACACACGAGTGACAATATCACAAGTTTGATATTAAAATAATAAATAATTGGATATTATATCATATATAAAGAATAATTATCATGTTATATTTATTATTTACATGAATTACACATCATTATTATACCAATCAAAATAATAATGTATTGAATAACAACTACATCAAGTCGTGGAGACGGTAAGCCGTACGTATGCACGTATTGTGACATGTCATTCAAAGGATGGATAGAATACTGAATATGGATGTACCATATTTATAATAACATCACAGTATAAGGAGTATACTGAAGTTATTATTTTAAAATGTGAATAACAAAGAAATAAGAAGTTGAAGAAGAAAGGAACATGAAAGAGGGTGGTGAAAACATTACCTCTTCTTTAGGTTCTTCCATTTGATTTGATCAAAAGGGCTCCATAGGATGGCTCTATGATCAAAATAAGGCCTCTAGGTTGAATTTAGGGAATTTTAGAGGGTATTATGGCATGGTTTGGCTGATCCAAAAGGCTTTGAATGTGTGAATTAGTGAGAAGGGGGTGTTCCCTTTTATAAGAGGGGTGAGGGGAACCTTTGGAAAAGCTAGAAATATTATTTTAAAATAAATTAATATTCGATTTTTAATGTCTCCAAAGTGGATTATTAAAATTATAAAGTGTGGATGGGTCTAAATAGTTTCAACCAATAGATTTTAGACAGGTTTAGGTCATTATATTAATCATATCTTTTAGTTTTATCTCTTAGTTAATTACTTTGACATTTACCTTGTCACTTTGTATTTTTATATTATATAGTTAATAAAAACACAATATACATCCAAACGACCCCCCAAGTGGTCCATTGATGATAAACCTATCATTATAAAAGTACTTTGGCCGATACTTAAATTTTTAGTAATATATTATCAATTAATAATATAATGTTAATTTTAAAAACGCATTTATGTCAATTTTGACACTATTCAATAATTAATTTTTGATAAAATTTTAAAAACATTATTAATACAAACAAAATTCATTTATGCAATCCTATAATGTCCTATTAACCAATAAAATTCATGTATGTCATCAAAACTTTTAAATTATATTTAATATAACATTTATAATATAAATTATTTGATTCATTCATTAATAAGGATAATACTGCCTCATTATTGTGTCATAAATAATATTAATTATTAAATGTCTAAAAATTATAAATAAACTAACATTCTGTAGGAAATCATTTTATCTTTCTAATTAATATTTATATTCTAATATCCAACATATATAACCCTATGTAAAAATTGTTTTTCTAAAAGATATATTCTTAAGTAGTTTTTGTATTTATTTTAACTTAATTAATATAAAGTGTCCTTATCACCTACAAGTGGCTCCATGGGGTACCAAAATTGACCAAAATATGACCACGGTCGGACATGTATCAACCAATAATGTTAGGACACGATTTAGTGTAATTTTTTATTATTATAATATTATTTTGGTACCGTTATTTACCGGATTTACCCTTTAACCATGGTAAATAAAATATTTACAGAAGTTATTATTCAAAATGTCTAAAAATATAATTTACCTATATACACAATTTGGACATCATGATTCAAAATATGGAATCCATTTATACAAATTAAAAACATAGAAGTGGCATAAATTAATTTAAAATTAATTTCCATTGTTAAAACAAAAAGTGGGTTTTTAAGAGATAATAACGATCAAAAGATTGACACTTGTTTATGTCTGGTTAAATTTTGAAATTACATCCAATGACCAAAATTGTATTAAATGGGAAAAATATATTCCAAATATACTACAAAACCACTCAAATTCACAATTTATCACTGTGAGTTATTTCAATTAAAAGTGTTGTTATTGATTAAAATTTAGTAATTTTCACTATTCATCAAAATATAAATGTTATCCGAAAAGTACCAAAATTTCACCCTAGGATAATTTTGATACTACGAATACAAAAATGAAGTCCATATTGAAAGATAAAGTTTATAAAATTTCAAAATGTGGGAATTACTAATCATAACGGCTAGTTTGATTGGTTGTGGTGTGAGTTAGAACTCGAAGTTGTGTACAACACACACTACTGTATTATTCAAAGAGAAGCGTACTGTGAAAGCTTGGGGTGTTACATTATCCCATCATTCAATAAATTGCGTCCTCACAATTTGAAATTGTTCTTCAATAATAAAAGGTTTAATGTAGAAAATACCTTTGTGGAAAACCCACATCGGAAATAAGGTTTATAAAATTTATCCTTAATAAGAGGGAAAGGGAAATAAAATAGTCACCAACAAATTATGATCTCGATTATGAGAAAATTGGTTTCAATTAAGGACACATAATGGAGGAAAAACATAAATATTTTTAGGGAGTGATTGAGGTCATCAATCACAAACAAGTGTAAAATAGAGGGCCTCAAAGCCTTCATTCTATGTTGATTTAAAATATCATTAGTTCAAAAAAACATAAGTTATTAGGATAACACATTTTTTATATACATTTCCTAATGTTTAAGAATTAATTTGTAAGAGAGAGGTAAATATATATATACGTGACAAGTAGAGTTTCAACATTCAACTAATTTCTCCCACAAACTCATATATCACTCAAAAATATTATATTTTTCTTAATCGTACAATGTTCAAAATATTAACACATACCATTTAGATTGAGAAAACTATTTTTTAATAACCAGAGACTTTATGTGGGCTAGTGGTAGGTAATAAAGGCATGTCGCACTATGGTTGTGGGTTCGATTCCTGCATCTTTGTCCGACGCGATGGGTTATCCCCCGACCTGCAGGTTGTCCTTTTCCTAAAAATATAGAATTATATTATCCCAAAAATAATCTTAAGAAATTATTTAACATTAAGCCATACTATCCAATGTTTAACATAATCCATTCCAACCTTTATAGTTATCCAAAATACATCTGTCCAAATTCTCTCTCTTAATGGTTTCTAAATTCCAAAATCAGTTATAACATCAGATTCCCCAAACAAAGTAACAATTCTTATTGTTACATACTAAAAATATGACTACCTTCGTTATATTAAAACCATAATGAATAAAACAAGTACTACAGTACAATAATTATATATATCACATTATTCTTATAACTAGAATATAATCCTGGAGTCCAAAATCACAAATACATATATTATTCAACTTCATCTGTAGTAACAACATAAGCTTGGCCTTTCTCCCTTGGCCTTTTCTGAGGTAAGTTTCCTTGACACTTAGGACATTAATTTTCATAATGTCCCATCTCTCTACAGTTGTAGCATTGAACATCGGTAGCTTCTTTCTTCCATTTGAAATCATTAGCTTTGTGACCTTATTCACCACACTTGTAACAGACTCCCATTCCATTCAAGCAAGTACCAGGGTGTTTCTTCCCACATTTACTGCAGGATGGATATTCAACTTTTCTTATCTTCCCCTAATTTTTATTTCCAGTGTGATCAACAGATCTCTTCTTCTCTTGCTTTGCTTTAAAGTCATAAGACATTGATAATTCTTTTTCTGTCTTAATTGCACATGAGACAATATATTCCTATGACGAGAAGGATTGTGTGACTGATTCTCAACGAAAAATGGTTTTAACCCATCAACGAACTGGTAAATCTTACATCTTAGGTAACGTATATAATCTAAATAATGCCTCGCTAACCTTGTAAATTTAGACTCATACTTTGCAACATTCTCATCCTATTTTTGCCTCAGACTTAGAAATTTCCCTTCCATATCTGCTCGATGGTCACGAGGAAAGTATTTTCCTAAGAAAAGATATGTGAACTCTCTCCATTACATATTTGATACTTCATCATCTTCCTTTGTGTTTTGTATCAATGACCACCATTGATCAGCATCTCCAGTGAGGCGATAATCTTCCATGATAACATTCGCCTTTTAACTACTCCCCAGTGCCTGAAATATTATTTCAAGGGAACTTATCCATTGCTCAGCTACCAATATATTTGTACTACCATTAAATGTCGATCGTTGTTGCCTCATGAAGCTATCAAACAGTTATCTTCCACATTGTGGATCAGGGTGCTCCATACGAGTATGGTTATTTTTCATAACCTGAGTAAGTTGTCCCAGTGTGGTGATTAGTTGATCATCACCAGTTGCATCTCCAGCTCCACTATAATTATCTTGAGTAGGAGTTCAATCCCTACATGGATAGTGTGCATTGATACAGTTTCCATTTCTTCCACTAGGTTCCATTTCTAAACAATGACATAATCTAGATCAGTTTTTGAATCAAAATACATATTTCTATACTTTTAAAACACTCAACATAAATTGAACTATTTATGGATATATTCCATAATCATAAATTTTTTTTCATTGAGGATGTATATACTCATAAACCCTTCATAATGGTTTGTAAAGAAAATATGAATTATCCTAAGCATATCCCCTTGGAGTGTCGCAACCAAGAGTGCAGCAGGGCCCGTTGTCGTGCACCTATTCTCGTTCGATTCTAACTCAAAGCGGTGTTTTCGGTTTTCACCCCTAGGTACATCTGTGCAGCCACCTCTACCTGCTCGTTTCCAGAAAGGGATGTATTGCTCAGAAAACTCTTAAATTTTCTACAATACCATAATTCTAGGACGTTCTTCTATACTAATCCTCATATCTTGTCTTAGATCAATGTGCTCTAATTATAGTTTATCTAAATCTAGCTTCCAAGGATTGTATTAAACATTCTCTAATACAAACTGTAATGCCCTGACCCCAGTTAACCAGATTTGGAGAATTATTACGTAACATTTGCATGATCACAAAAGATCAAGTCTCAAAAGAATGATTAGTTTAGTAGCCTTAGAATCACTAGATACATTCATAAGGTTTACATTAAATCATAAAGAAAATAACTACAACATTATTGTCTCCATAATCCACACTCATATCCCCTTCAGAATATCCCTACAGGTTAGTCATAAAATATTTCTTCACATCCTGGGAAAAATAAAACATAGAAAGGGGTGAGGTCAGATTCTTAGTAATGATAACAATATAGCGGATGCTTTCATAAATAAGCATAAAAATTTGAGGACATGTATAACTAAAACAAAAGCCTTTAAAACATGAACTTCATAATAATATGGCATAGATAAAATTCAATAATTCCATTTACTTATTCACATGGATATTCTACTAGTCGAATAATCGCATAAAATATCCCTGACCACATTCATAATGATAGAAATGCATAATGACGAACTTTAATTTTTTTGTCAAGGCCTTGTGCCAAGACCAATGGGATAACTGTAACCGGAACCCAACCCGGAGAGCCTCTATAACCAGACTCCATCCCGGAGAACCTCTGTAACCGGACTCCAACCCGGATTGCCTCTAATAACTAGACACCAACCCATAGTGCCTCTAATAACCAGACACCAACCTGGAGGGTCTGCTGTAACCGAAACCCAACCCGGAGGGCTTACTTTTACCAGTCCCCAACCTGGAACATACTAGTCCAACACATTCATCTTTAGAAGTGGATTAAATATAACATAAACATTCGTATTAAAACTAGCATACAAAATTCCAAAACATTAATCATAAACCATTAATGACATAAAAATAACTCATCCATAGTAAAACATATCACAAAACCTTACATGAAACATGGATTATATGTATCCTAACAAATCAACTTCAAATTAGTGTAAAATTTATCAAAGGATGTTGACACAGATGAAATCAAAATTATTTGATAGAAATATCTCTTTTTTGAAACCATGTAAAAGTAAAATAATAGTAAAATAAAACATTTACTTTGAAAATTTCCCTATTATCTTGTAAGGGAATCTTTGAAGAATTTAAAATGGCGGGAAATAGCTGCACCCGCCGTATAAGTTAAAAAAGACATTTTTACCTTAACTCCGTCCAAAAGGTTAAAAAGGACCTTGTTGGGAAAACAACGGAAATATTCCTTTATAAACATCATATAAAAAGTAAAAAAGGGTAAGAATGGCATTAACCCATAGTCTATAATATAGTAAGAATGATTTGAAATACTTTTTTTAAGAAACATGGATTTGGATGAAAAAGAGATCCCAGTAGATAATTACGTATAAACAACCTCGGATAATGAAGAGATTATGAAATAAACACTTTCCAATTTGGTTACTTACGAAACATACACCCCATGAAAAAGGAATAAAAAAATTAATATGTAAATACACATAAATTAATGTGTATTACAAAAAGAATACAATTATGGTTAGTACATACACCACACAAAAGGTAATAGTGGCAATATGGCATGAATCTCATGAAAATAAGGAGTGAGATGAAAACCCCTTACCTTGTACTTTTCCTTGGCTGAGGGTAGGATAACCTCCTATATAATGGGGAAATAATTGTTATTAAATTTTACAAGAATCATATACATTAATATGATATCAAATATGATCTTTTAACATTGCGTTGTTAATAATATCTTAGTATTATTGTCGTTTCGGTTGTTAACTTACTCGATTTATTTTATATGTTTTGTTAAATAAGCCATGTTTGTTAAGGATAGGTTGTATCTTATTCATATATAGAATGATATCAAGTCCTTGCAAATTAGTTTTAATCATCAAATGAGAATAATACTTGAATGGATATGACGGGGAATGAATCTCATCGCGTTCATGGATTCGATAGTCCGTACGTACGCACGAGCGACAATATCAGTCTATTGATATTAAAATAATATATAATTGTATAGTATATCATATATACAGAATAATTATCATGTTATATATATTATTTACATGAATTACAAATCATTATTATACCCATCTCAATAATAATGTTTTGAATAACTATTACACCACAACGTGGACATGGTAAGCCGTACGTACGCACGTATGGTGACATGTCATTCAAAGGATGGATAGAATACTGAATATGGTTGTACCATATTTATAATAAAATCACAGAATATATAGGATACTTGAGTTATTATTTTATAATGGGAATAACAAAGAATGAAGAAGTTGATGAAGAAAGGAACTTGAAAGAGTGTGGGGAAAACATTACCTCTTCTTCGGGATCTTCCTTTTGATTTGATCAAAAGGGCTCCTTAACATGGCTTCCTGATCAAAATATGGCCTCTAGGATGAATTGAGGGAACATGATAGGATATTTGGTCAAGTGTTGGCCGAGCCAAAAGGATTTGAATGTGTGAATTATTTAGAAGGGGGAGTTACCTTTTATCAGGGGGTGAGGGGAACCTTTGGAAAAGCTAGAAATATTATTTTATAATAAATTCATATTTGATTTATAATGGATCCAAAGTGGATTATTAAACATCTATGTTGGGGGTGGGTCTTAATACTTTCAACCAATATATTTTATACAGGTTTGGGTCATTATATTAATCAGATCTTTTATTTTTAACTCTTAGTTAATTAGTTTGACATTTACCATGTCACATTGTATTTTTATATTATATAGTTAATAAAAAACTATATAAATCCAAGAGACCTCCAAGTGGTACACTAATGAAACACCTATCATGATATAATTCCTTTGGCCGAACCTTAGATTTTTAGTTATAGATTATCAATTTTTAATATAATAATTTTTTTTAAAACGCATTTATGTCTATTTCGACACTATTCAATAATTGATATTTTTTAAAGTAATAATAATTTTATTAATTTGAAAATAATTCATTTAATCAATACTATAATGTCATATTAACCAATAAAATTCATGGATGTCATCAAAACTTTAAAATTATATTTATTTTATCATTTATAATACCAATTATTTGATTCGTTCATTAATAAGGAAAATACTGCCTCATTATTGTTTCATAAATAATAATAATTATTAATTGTCTAAATATTATATAGAAACTACCATTATGCGGGAAATTTTTTTATATTTCTAATTAATATTTATAGATTAAAATCCAAAATATATAACCCTATATAAATTTTTTTTTCTAAAACTTATATGCCTATGTCATTTTTGTATTTATTTGAACTTAATTAATATAATGTGTCCTTATCACCTACAAGTGTCTCCATGGGGTCCAAGAATCGACCCAAAGATGCCCATGGTCGGACATGTATCAATAAATAAGGTTAGGACACATTTTAGGGTAATTTATTATTATTATAATATTATTTGTTTACCCTTATTTACTGGATTTACCCTTTAACGATGCTAAATAAAATATTTACAGAAGTAATTATTCAAAATCTCTAAAAATAAAAGTTACCTATATACACAATTTCTAAATCCTAATTCCGAATATGGAATACATTTTTTCAAATTCAAAACACATAAGTGGAAGAAATTAATTTAAAATTAATTCCCATTATTAAAAAAATGGTGTTTTTAAGAGATAATAACTATCATAAGATTGACACATGTTTATGTCCGGTTTAATTATGAAATTATGTCCAATGAAAAAATTTGTTTTAAATGGAAAAAATATATTCTAAATATACTATAAAACCACTCAAATTCATAATTTATCAATATTAATTATTTCGATTAAAAAAGATAGTTTTAATTAAAAATTAGTAATTTTCACTATTCATCAAAATATAAAAGTTATCCAAAAAGTAAGAAAACATCACCCTAGGCTAATTTGGATATTCTGAATACAAAAATGAAGTCGATATTAGATGATAAAATTTAAAAAATTTCAAAATATGGGTATTACGATTCATAACTACTAGTTTAATTGGTTGTTGTGTGTGTTAGAACTCAAAGTTGCATACAACACACGGTACTGTATTATTCAAAGAGAAGCATACCATAAATGAATAGGGTGTTACAATATCTCACTTCAAATGCCAAATGTTTTATTCTATTTATTAGCCTAATAATTTTTCATAAATTGAGCAACTTTGACATTTTTTTATTATCCTTTACCATTTTAGTTGTTTCCAACACATGTTTCAGGCCTAAAATATTCCTTTAACAAACATTATCCCATAAAGTTGGTGTATAAATTTTCATTCCATATAATGCTTGATATATATATATTTGAATACTCGAATGGAAATATTTGATTTACGAAAATTATACCAATGGTAAATAATGATCCCATATAAATTGAATGCCAAGTGAGTATGACCTAAACATAGGATTTATTTTTTATAGTTTTTTCAGAGTATCCATTGGTTTTTTGGGTTATTAAAAGTACTCAAATGATATTCAGTATCAAGATCCTTCTGAATATATTTCTGAAATATTATTTTTAAATCACATGTCATAACCAGATACAATTGAAAGTTCCTCACTATAATGTGTTACAACATCATTAATATAAATTCATGCATGGTGGACCAATTGAAAATACACCATTATGTTAATGAAATATGTATATTTGTTTAGTAAACAAATAATTAACCTTAAGGTATAATTATTTCATAATCGAGTGAAAAAATAATTTATAATGTCATTGGATTTCCATGAAGGAATTGCTTGTGGTTGCAAGAATCCCCTAAGATCATGTATTTTAGCCTTCACATGTTGATAGACTAAACATCCTGATACAAAACCATAAATTTCTCATATCATATTATCCCACTTGTAATGTTCCTTATAATCACTATACCTATTATCCCTATTGTGGTGTGTAGAAAACTTCTAACTAAGAAAATCATCAAATAACTCTATTTGTATCTTGTGTATTGTGTGAAAACTAAGCCCCTTCCTAAATTTTATATATTTTATCCTCATATATAAAGTCTACCAAATTCCCATTATTCAAAAATTTATTTTCCCTTTTAAAAAAATCAATATTGGAATGAGAACAGTTATCATTTCCAACAAAGATGTTTCTGAAACACATAGAATATGTTGTAATGCTTCTCCATCCTTGATAATTCACATTTATATCTATTCTATGTCTATATACACAAGATAATTGTCAATACACATTATTTGGGAAATCCATGATCATTCCACCTCAATGAATATAACTTTTGATTTTCCGCCCCTTTGTGGTAGTGTATTGAACAATCATAGCCCTCGAGATACTTGATCCATCTCTATCATTTCACTAAAATCCCCCAAGATGGCATTGATGTATTTTTGAGGATATTGTGTTTGTTGAAAAAGTGGGCCTTGAGGCTTTTTTTACAAAGGGGGAAACAATGGTGATTTTTTAGGATAATGAGATGTTGTTGACAATCCAAGATTGACAAAAGAACCTTGAATAAGGAATGGACAATTGTGGGTGGTACAAAAAGAGCATATACAATGTGGTAATGATTTCTTGTGTTTTCTAAATTTTTTTGCTTGAAAATAGTAAAAATGGAGAGATGTGTTTTTTTCAATGGAAGGTTCGCAAAATATAATAATGGGGGTGTTTTCACAAGTGGTGTTTTGATATCAAAAGCCATAAAATTTGAAAAGGCATGAGGTGTGTGGAATATTGGAGGAGTCCGCAAAATACAGTGTTTTACGAACGATGTGTTTTTTGTGCTCAAAGTGGATTATGCGCTAAAGGATGGTATTTTGCGTAGGGATGAATTTTTTTCTATAAATATGAAGTGAATACCTCATTCATAGTATCTCAATAATTAGAGATGATTTGATCTTTTATGTGCTTACAAAATTTTCAAATGGAGTTGTGTGAAATTTTTGGTGTTGCACGTATAATTTGATGTCGTGCATAAAACTTGACAATGCACTTAAAATGAATGTTGCATTAAATTTTTGAGGTTGAAAGAAAAGTGGAGTTGGGTATGCATGAAAAAAGTGATATTTTATGTGAAAGGAAAGGGAATTACATGCAAGGAACATTAAGGGTTGGACATAAAATTTGAGGTTGCCCTATTCAATATTGTGGTATTGTGGTATTCATATGTGCAAGAATTTAAAACATCAATATAGCATCTATATACAGTTCAGGATGAATGTATTCATTAAATTGAAGATTCCTATAGGTCTATAAACTGTGATGGGATCTTCTAAAGAAGAATTGAGATTAAATCAGTTGAAAGTGAAGTGAACATTCATATTGTGATGAGGTGTAAACCGGAAGGGACAGTGAGTCCACCTCTTACATTTTAAACACCAGTGTGGTTATACATGATTTGGTACATAATCACATCGATGGTGTATGCTCCTTGGATTTTTTCTAGAGAGGGTGAAACATGTATATTTTATGTGTCTTTTCTTGATTTAATATTTTTTTATACTCTGCAACAGGAATGAGTGATAAGTGGTTTTTTTCAAACAAAGTAACAAGATCAAATAGAGAAGTTATATTAATCTTTTGTATCCCAGTTCTCTCCCCCCCTTAGGGTATCTAACTACATGGACCAAAAAATTGGTATCACCGAAATGATAATATCAGTATCTATCACCCATATGGAGGTCACCAATCATTGAAGGATTCTCATCTTCAACGAGAACATTTCTCAACTATAGATGAATCATATGAAACAAAACATCCGATCATTTGGAATGGATATCTTTATAGAAGCTATTCTTGTTATAACATCTGATATTAATAGTAGCGCATTTTTGGAAGTCGAGTAAATATAATTGGATTCTGACCCCTAGGGTATCAATATTTTAGGTGGATCCATATCTAATGTTGTCTCTACGGAGGTGATGTCATGAAAAACATCACATTCCATGTGAAAAAAGATATTGAATATATATGAAGGATATAAAAAGGTCTCTGAGGGAATGTTAAAAGTATTGTAGAACAAGTAATAAGATCTGAAAATAAACCCGAATGAGTCTATTGATTCATTTTTTAAAGGTTAAATCATGTTTTGGAAGATATGTGAGGTCATGGAGAAGTCATTGAAGACCTAAAAATCATAAAGTTCATCTTAAGAAAACATGCACCTCAGTACAATCTGAAAGATTCAGAACTAGATGATTATCATCCGAAAGATCTGACAAAGGACAATTTTCACAGTACATTAGTTTCATATGAAATGAGGATGTGGAAAATGGAAAATCTAATGAGATGGAATTAAAGTCCATGAAGAAGAACATCATTTAAGATTCTATGGAAGATGAAGAGATAGATGAGGTGACATCATTTCTCTCTTCAAATCTGTAAAGTGGAAAAAGAATCTTCAAGGAGAAAATTCCACTAAATTTATTTCATTATTGAAAGGTTTTACATCTTGCCGAAAAATGACCTAAGAAGATCCAAGAAGATAATGAGGATGAATCCTAATTTTCCAAAAAGAAGTCTTCATCCTATGTTAAATGTAGGAAATTGTTTATATGAAATTTATTTAAGAAAAAGAATCTTATTTTACAAGAAGCAGACAGTTCATATGAGATATTGTTGTTGAAATTGAAGAGATAGAGAACTACAAGGATTGTGGAGGAAATTATATGGTGACAGTTGTTGGCAGTACTCAGAAATGGGATGAAACAGATGTTGTTGAAGAATAATAAGTTTAGGGGAGAGTTTAAATGCATGAACAGTTACAACTTACCCTTAATGAAATTGATGTTTGGAGAGAAAAAACAATGAATTCCCACAATGTTATTTGCGATGCCAAACTCAATATGTAGAAGTAAGAAGATGTATAGCTTGAGTTGATGGAAGAAATTAAAAACCTGAATGCAGCAACAACAGAAGACACTAAATCGGTTAGTGAGTATAAAATAAAGATTAAAGAACAAAAATCAGAGGTTGATGGATTTAATAACACATTAAAATATACAATTAAGAGCATTGGTGAACTATTATAAGAAGTTGTTGGTATGTGATAGAAAATTAAGGACCCTAAAAAACATCTAATTCCTAGCACATTATCGTCAAATCAGATCATTCAGAAGACTAAAAATATGGAATAGGATTCTAGTAGTTCATAAGGAAAGAAGTTGCAATCGAGCTCTGATGATAAGGTGGATTTGGGGATCAATCTGATATAGAATGTAGTCAGTGTTGAAGTTAGACCACAAGCGCCCGTTTGGAGAATGAAAATAGATGTGGCTACAAAGAAGAATCAAAAAATCCAAAGAACCCAAGGGACTACTAGAAGTATAGAAATGACACATAAAAATAAATCATTCATTTGATATTATTGTTTTCGAATTATTGGACACTCAGTAATGTGTTTTCTATAGTACGAAGGTAAATAAGGGAACAAGAATAGAGGTTGGAGCCCAATTGAGATTTTTTCTCTAGAAAATATTTTTGAAGGACATTGTATTTGGTGTGAAGGATTTGGCACTTGGAAAGATACTATACATTGACAATAAATATGAATTTTCCAAAGCCGAATAAAAATAATTACAAGAAACTGATCAACGTAGTAATAGGTGTGTTCAAAATGAAAAAGAGATTTCCATCTTAAGAAGATGAAGTCGGTTCATCATACTCTGAGAAAGATCATATGTATCAATCTATGTTGAGTTTGAAGAAAATGATATGGACCATAATGAATAGAGAAGCGAATATATTGGTTGATGAAATTACTATTATAGAATCAGACAATTCTTGTGCATGGAGCCTTGACAGTGGTTGCATGTCTCACATGATAGACAATAAGGATATGGTTACAAAAAATAAAATATCACGAAGAATGAGTTTTCATATTTGGAAAAAATGAAGGATTGATGATAATTGGATTGGGAAAGGCTGTGTTTGATGGAAAATAAATAAGAACTGTTGTTTTATTCATTGTAGATGGTCTGAGTCACAATTTCCTCATTATCAGTTAACTATGTTACTGAGGGCATTCAATATGGTTTGCTAAGTAGACTTGTGTCTTCAGTTGATGAGTTGGTACAATGATCATACATGGAAAATAGAACAAGTGGAATATTTAATTGGTAAGTGGAGAAGATGATATGTGTTTTTTATCAAGAGATGATGAATACAAGTTGTGGAATAAATGACTTTGTAATCTATGCCATCTGTCCAAGGAAAATTTTGTAATTTATAATGTTACTAGAGACCTCCCTAAGCTAACATAAGATCATTCTCACATGTGCGATGCATGACAACAAGGGAACCTCTTCAAAAAGACGTATAAGGAAAAGGAAAAACAATTCAACAACAATCCCTGAATTGGTGCATGATGATATTTGTGGGCCAATCACAGCAAGAGAAATTGGACGAAAGATGTATTATGTTTTTTTTTCATAGATGACTATATCATAACGGAATGGTTATTTGTTATTTCCAATAAGTCTGAAGTGTTTAGCTGCTTAAAGAAGTACCGAAGGGAGTGTGAAAGTATTCTTGGACAAACATTCATATAGTTTCATACTGATATTGGTACAGAATTAATAAACAGTCATGTAGAAGACAATCTCAAAAAACATGGGATAAGTCATCGATTTTCATCCATAAGATCTCCCCAATAGAATGGAATTGTTGAAAGGATAAATCAGATCATCATCAACATGGCTAAAACAATTCTTATAAGAAAAATACATACTGGAGAAATTTTGGATGGAAGCCGAATTGACATCAGTCTATATTTATAACAGGGCTCTATTGTAACGGAACAATGGAAAGTCCCCATATCAAATTAGTCATCGAAATATTCCAACAATGAAATACGTTTGAATCGTTGGAAGTAATTTGATAATTATCAAAAAATAAAAACACATGAAATTTAAGTGATGTGGACGTGAGGGGATATTCCTTGGCTACTCAGGAAAAAGAAAAGCATACAAATGATCTAACAAGAGGCTAGTGAAAGTATTTGAGAGTAATGATGTCATAATTGTTGAAAAGGTTTAGAATACTCCACAACATAGTAAATAATTTCTTGATTAATGTGATGAATAGAAATGTAATAGATGGGAACATAAGTAGAAGATGATGACTGAAAATCAGATACTGATAATGAAAAAGAGAAATCCAAGTATTTATTTGAAAAATTAGCCAAAGGGTCATGATGAAATTCATAGGGAGAATATCAATATTGATCAGACAGCACCAGTTCATACATGAAGAACGAATTCACTACAGTATACTTCTCATTTATCTCAATATGAACCTATATATTTTGTTGATGCATTGAATACAAAAACTGTCTTCAAGCTATTAATGAATAGAAATATCATATTGAAAAGAATCAGATATAGGAGATTTTTTTTGAGATCAGTAGATAAGAATTTTAATGGGGCTAAATGGATCTATCAGAACAATATGAATGAACGTGGAACATTGATTCAAAAAAAATAATGATAATTTTGCAAAGGATACTCCCAAATAGAGGGTATAGATGTTGAAAAAACATTTTCACCCATGGAATGGTTAGAAACAATCAGATTATTCTTGGCCATTGCAGTGCAATCTAAGGTCAAAGTGTTCCATATGGATGTCAAATCTGCATTCTTGAATGGGGTTCTGGACGAAGAAATTTATATCAAGTAGCCATATGGATTTCACATTCATGAGGATGAGAACATGGTTTCTCAGGTGATGAAGGCATTATATTGTCTAAAATAAGCACCAAGTTCATGGTACTTGAGGCTAGATTATTATTTGAAGAAACTCAATTTTTAGTGAGGTGGAGTTTATTTCATTACCTATTTCAAAAATGGCATTAATTAGAAGATGATGGAGCTGGTTTATGTCGATCACATAATATTCTTCAGATCATACAAAACTTAGTGTAGAAAATTTTCGAAATTCATGAAAAGTGAGTTCTAAATGTCAATGATTAGAGAGATGAAGTTTTTCCTTGGGTTACAAGTGTTACATGGAAGGAATGAAACATTTATTTCTCAGTCAAAATATGTCATGGATGTTTTGAGATGATTTTTATGCGAAAAATTACTAGGATTTGAATACTCTGATTGCTACCTGGATGATATTATCAAAATATGATGATGGAAATGTAGTTAATATCACAAAATACAGGCAGAATATGGATGTTTAATGTACCTAACCATGACAAGACATGATATTGTTTTTGCAGCATGCCAAGTAGCGAGATATCAATGAAATTCCAAAGAAAGGTGCATGCTTTCAATAAAAATAATACTTCAGTATTTCGAGGCCACGTGGGATTTTGGTTTCATATATAATGACAAACATCAACTAGTGCTATAGTGATATAAAGATATAGATTGGGACAGTTCAATGGATGATAGGAAATCAATATTAGGATGTTCTTTCTATTCAGATGTCTTTTGTATTTCTTGGCTAAACAAGAATCAAGATTTCATTTCAATGAGCACCAGATAAGATGATTATATTGCCACCACTAAATCATGTACACATTTATAATGGTGGAATAAAAAAATAGATGATATGGAAGTTCAATTGAATTCTCTAATCAGAATTGCATGAGATAAATCAAATCATATTAATCTCCAAAAAATCCAGTCCATAATTCATGGATAATGAACATTTAGATAATGGATAATTTTTTCAATGTGATGGTTGAGCATGAAATCATGATGTGGGAGTATGTTCCTTCAAAACTACATGTTGTAGACATTATAACAAAGGGTGTACCCACAGATTCTTTTGAGGGGAATCGATTGGAATTGAGATTTCAATCAAGTCACTACACTTAAACTAGTGTGGATGTGGGCCGCTCTACTCCCCCTAAGGTATGATGTGGTTTACCTAATATATTGATATGGTTTTTAACCTATTGTCGACCACAAAGGAGTGACCATTGAGGACATTGAAAAAGAGTAGAAAATAGTTATTTTTCAAGGGGGATACAATGTGTCTATCTGGGGAATAATGAATGAGAAATAGAGAAAATGATATGGGGAGTAGCGAGATAGGGGGAGTTAAAAGATGAAGAGGAGTAGATTCTTTAGTAAAACATGGGGATTTATAAATCTTATGATGTTTGAAGTGATAGATCAAAGGATGAATATTAGGGAAGATGAGGTTCATGGTAAAAGCAAAAGAGTTGTGATGGAATGATGTAAGAATGTTTTCAACTATTGGTATCAGGTTGGTATTTTCAATTTTTGAATGAAATGAAGTACTTTATTGATGAAATTTTCATTTAATCTTGTTTCTCATGCTAAGAATTGATCATGTGGGCTAATAGTATGTGCTGAGTGAGTCCTTGATCGCTATAAAAATTGAAATAGATGAATGGTGGCTGAAGAATTAACATGGTATCAAGTAATGAATGATTTTTTTTAAAAACCCTATGGGGGAATTGTTGGAAAAAAATTCACTAATTTTGAATTGAAGTATTTTTGAGAAGATAGTTCTTTTCATTGAAAAAGGGAGCCTCGATGTTTTGTTTGTTGAAAAAAGGGAAATCAATAGTGATTTTTTGTGTTCAAGAGATGTTATTGACTATCCATGGTTGATAGAAGAACCTAGAGAAAGTAATGAATGATTTGGAGGTGGTACAAAAAGAGATGAAATATAGGAATGTGTGTATTTGCTTAAGAGGTGTTTTGAGATTAGAATCTCAAAAATTGTAAATGGCATCAGGTGCACAAAATATAGTGTTGCACAGACGATGTGTTTTTTGTGCTCGAAATGGATTACATGCTCAAGGAGGGTTTTTTTTCATAGGGTTTATTTTGTCTATAAATATGAATTGACACCCTTATTCATAGTATCTCAATACATTGAGTTGATATGATCATTGATGTGTGTAAAAATCATGCAAATGGAGTTGCGCAAAAAATTTGGTGTTGCAGGTAAAATTTGATGTTGTGTGTAAAAGTTAACATTGTGCATAAAATGAAGGTTGTTCAGAATTTTTGAGGTTGCACAAAATTTGGAGTTGGGTTTGAGCACAAAAATAGATATATTTCATCCATGTAAAGGGGATTACGCGGAAGGCTAATTAAGGGATGCACGTAATGTAACGACCCAATATTTCATTGATGGAAATCCCTCTTAATATAATTAAATGTATGTTTATATAAAATGTCAACTTATTTGGTTTTATGTTATGAATTGTGACCATTTCTAATATAGTCGTTGAAAAGATGTCACATGATTAGTATAAATATAGGGTTTTTACAAATCCAATTTACTCAAACAAAGGAAGCGATGACCTCATCCAGTATACATACCCCATACAGAGCCCATTTTTCAGAGCTTAGAAAGGAGATGGCGTCATTGGGCTTCGCTTTTGACCAATCCCAAACAAAGCTTGAATATGTTATGCTTGAGCGGTACCACCTACGAGAGATGTGGAAGTTGATAGACATTAGCACCCGAGCAATGTTATCTGAGCCACCCCAAGAGTCTACCACCATTGAACACATTAGTCATTGGTCTTATGTGGTTGTTATATGGGGTTCTGTAAAAAAACCTATCACTATGTTTATGTACATTATTAATGTATATAATGATAGATATACTTTCATTTTATTATTGTTACCTTTTAAATAGTTTTTTTAAATCAAAAATAGTATTTTCAGTTAATATTCAACTAAGAAATCTATTTTCATAAATTAATGGATTTTAGAATTAAAGAACATTTTAATAAAATAGTCTTATTATTATTTAATTAATTTTTTATTAAATATAAATGATCATATAATTTTAGGAATGCAATTGTAATTTTTATTATGGTTTGAAAGCCATTTTTTTTCAAAACCCATGAATTTTCAATAAAAGTCGGTGTTTATTTTAAAAGTGAAAATTAAAATATTATTAAAATTATTTAAATAAAATAAATATTATTTCTGGAATTAGAATGTCGAAATTATCCAAACGGTGAATTTTTCATTATTTTCAGAGACGGTCAAATTTTTTTGGTAAAAATTAAATACCATTTAAATATATAATGTGTTTTATGGCTTCCTAATGACTCGATACTGATGTAATAAAATACTATAAACTTTATTTTTGGCCAATATATGTGTTAATATTAAAATAATTTTATTTTGGGTTTTTTTTGACTTATTTTACAAATCATTAATGGACCCTTCAATACTTATTAAACATCTTGTCTTTTTAAATTGTATTCCTTGGTATTGTGACTCACCTCCACGTAAGAAACACCATTATTTTAAGAAGTTATGACTTTTTCCATATAAAATATTGTTTTCCAATCCCCTTTTCCAAAAACCATGGGCAAAAACCATGGTCTCATTTGTGGGTTGGATTAGTTTAATGTGAGGTGTCCCAAACATAAATAATAAATAATTCTCTCACCTTTCCTATATAAACCCACCCAAGATCTCACTTCCTCCTCGCTAAAAGAAATTTTAGTAATTCCAACCTCTTCCCTCCACTCTCTAAAATCCTCTCAAGGTGCCCCAAGCTCCCATGAAGCCACTCTCAAGCCTCTCTCAATCCATTGGTGGCACACTTCTAAGTAAGGGTTTTTCTTCCTTTCTAATTTTGTCCAATATTATTTAACTTTTTATTGCATTTTAGTTTGAATTATAAATGTTGGGGTATGGTTTAAAACCTCCCCCATACTGAGCTATTTATGTTTGGATGATTGGAGGCCACTTTTTCTCTCATTAAATGCCTCCCATCCACACAGGTTACTATGCCAAAATTCTTAAAGGAATTTCTCTCTACTCATTTGCATTCATGCAATTATTTTGCACCATGAATCTAAATTCCATTAAATTTGTTGGTACATGTACCTATTCTAGCCCCTTACTGTCCGTGTAATGTAAATATGATGACACACCCATTTATCTCTCATCAACCATTTTTACGTGTTATTATGTCACGACGTTATGCTGCGGAAATTACACCGCGCTATTCCAAGACAAAGTCATTGTGTAGTGAATTCCATGGACATTTCTCTATCATTGGTATTCACCATTATGCACATTTAATTGTTGTCTAAATAGTTTCATGTATTTATTCCACATTCCTTTATCATGAAATAAATTATAATGTTGAATTTTTCAATAGTTTATGATCCATGTTGAACTCTTATGCATGAAATGAAATGTTTAAGAAGGGTGTGCCCTTATAGCGCTCTAATGAAAAACAGTAAAGTATAGTATCATGATACATCATGTGAAATGGGAGTTTACTCCTTCTAATTCATGTTCAACAAGGATTTACTCATGCTTCATGTGAAATGAGGTTTTAATCATGCTCTATGTGCAGTGAGCCATGGATCATGCTAATTGAATGTTAAGTGTTGTTGCTATATATCCATGTTATGATAATCATGATTTATCATGCCTTTAAGATTATGTTTCTCTTGTTCTCTGTTTATATTCCTATTGTCCAATCTATATTTTATTGATAATTTTATTCCATGATTATTCCCTTATTGGGATTTATAGCTCAAAATTTTCTTATGCATGTTCTCATGAAATCCTATGAAATGCTAAGTATGAAGAAATGTTATGGTCATGTAAAAGATGTTTTCAATAAAGATGTTGTATTTCATGTTTTATATTGTAATGTAATGATCCTAAGACCCAAAGACAATAGTATTCTCAATCATCCATGTTGTATCAAGTGATTATTTTATGTAGTAAATCCAGTTTCAGTGTGTTATAAATAGCATGGTTATCATAGTTTGTCTCAGAGGATAGATTTAGTTATTTTTGATATTATGAATAGAAAACCCTAATGAATTCTTAGAGATAAGAGTAAGTATAATGAAAACATACCTAGGTTTTTGTGAGTATTTATTAAGTGGTTTATCAAGAAAATAACTCCATGTCTAGATATAAGCAGGTAGAGGTGGCTCTGACATAGATGTATCCTAGGGGTAAAAACTGAAAACACCACTTTGATCTTGACTCGAATGGGAATTGGTGCAGAAAAACGGGCCTTTATGTACTTTTGGGTACGAGATTCCTAGGGGATATACTTTATTAAATTTACTATCTTAGTATGAACCGTTATTAAGAGACCAAAATGTTCCCTAAGAATATATGTTAAAAATTAGATCTTGATTAACATAGATTGAAGCAAATAGATTCATATGTAAAGGAAATACAAGTTATTATTAATTAGTTAGATTATTCCTCTTATTTCCCTTTACGTGTTACCCCTAACTATCCTTTTATTCCAGCCAATGGATGCTAATATGAGGACTCTGGCTATCAGCCGATGTGATGATCAATGTGATGATTGTACTAATGAGATTCCCAATCCAATGGGAGTGGGAATCACATACTTGGTCATTCTTCTCTCTAAGATAAATCTAGAATTGAATAGAAACATGGGTCAAGAGGAACGTTTCCCCCCCCCCCCAATTAAATAACATGTCTCTATTGAAAGCTTCATGAGACAAAGGCCTCCTACTTTTAATGGATCATCTGATCCCTCAATTGCTGAACAATGGGTTAACTCCATTGAAATGATCTTCTCCATCATTCAATGTTCTGAACAAGAGAAGGTTATCCACAAATATTATTGTATGGAGGGTGAATATGATCAATTGTGGAAGATGATAAAAAATATGAAGCATTTGGAGGATAACGAGGTGTTGGAATTGAAGGATTTCCAGAAAATGTTTTTTCGAAAAAACAATTATGTGCACCCTCCGACTTAAGATGGAAAGGTACTTCCTTTCCCTCAAGAAAAAAGATGACAAATATATTGGGGAGTATGAGGAAAACATAATAATGCTTTCATGATACACATCCGGCATTGTCGTTACCCTCTAATGCTAGGTTGACATCTTCTTTGGTTGGCAGAAACCTAGCATGCGGAAAGCACAGGCGATCCATGACATCAACAGCTGTGAGGAAATTGAATGATGTGCCCTCAAGGTCAAAATAGAGATGGAGAATCTCATGGGAATCATGGGGATAAGTAGTTTAATGTGGACATCAATTCTGGTAGTCTTATAGATAAATCCAATGGTACTAAGAAGATCCCACACCCCAATTTATAAAGGTGCTGAAAGATGCACCATGGAAATAGCCTGAAGTGTACAAGAAAATTCTTTAGTTGTGGAAGAGAAGGGCACCTGAATGTTAATAATCGGCATGAAAGACACGCGACTGTGATAGAAGAGAATATTTCTCCATTGGAACCTCAATGGATGCTTCATTTCTAGAATTGCAAAGAACCAGGGCATCTTTCAAATCAGTGCTTAAGCCAAACGTTTTATTAGGCAACCAATAACCTCCAAGGCAGTAAGGGAGAGATTTTTCCATCACTACTACCGTAGTGAACCCCAACAATGAAATGGTGATAGGAACGCTAGTTATTCATTCAAGAATTGCAAATGTATTTATTGATTCAGATTTTATGCATTCTTTTATATATGGAATGCTTGGTTGAACAATCCCATCGCCATCACAAATCATGGAAGTGAATATATGGATGAGTAAGGAAAATGGGGCAATAATTTCATCCCATGAATATAACTCCTCCCATGTCATAATCTGTGGATTTAATTTCCTAGAAAAACACGTCATACTCCCTCTAGTGTAATTTGATGGTATTCTTGGAATGGATTGGTTGTACTTATATAGAGCCAACATAAATTTTCATGAGAGGGAAATCACTCTCCATGTGGTGAATCAACCCCCGATTCTTTACAAGTGAAAGGACGAAGTTGAATTGTTTTTAGCTCCATCATCTCAATAATGGATATTAATACCCTATGAGCATGTGTATCTAGCATAAATGATTGTGTTTAAGGATGCAACCATCCTAGGAGACAAGCCTGTCATGGGGGAATTCGCTAAAGTGTTTCCCAAGGAATTGTCTGGTCTTCCTCCTAGAATAGATGTTGAATTCTCAAATGAACTTATACTAGGGGTGTTGCCAATATCTAAGACTCTGTTTTGAATGGTTGTTGTAGAGCTTGAGGAGATGAAGAATCAACCACAGGAAAATCTGGATAAAGGTTTTATACGCCCATGTGCTACACCATGGGGTCCAACAGTCCTCTTCGTCAAGAAGAATGATGGGTCAATTATCCTTTGCATCGATTATCGTGAGCTCAAAAAAATCACGATAAAGAACAAGTATATTCTCCAAAAAATTTATGACGTGTTCAATCAGTGGTGGGGAACACAATACTTCTCCATGGTAGATTTGCAGTTGGGATATTATCAATTAAGGGTGATAAGGAAGATATCCCAAGACTGCTTTTCGTACAAGATTCGGCACTATGAATTCAAAATAATGACTATTGGACTCACTAATTCTTTAAAAAGCTTCATGGAAATGATGAATAGAGTCCTTATATATTAACTCAACAAATTTTTGGTAGTCTTTATACATGATATTTGTTGGACCCATACTTATGAATGAGTTGTATTTGTTTTCAAAGAGTGTCAATGAAGAAGGATCTCTCCTAAACCGAAATTAATGGAGAAAGAAGATGACGAGGAATTCTTTGGAATTAATAGCCCAAAAGGAAAAAAGGCATGAAGGAGAGGCATAAGTGGTTTGTGATTCTAAGGAGGCTATGCACATATTTCTATTTAATTCAAAGGATTATGTTTAGTCCTATAAAAAAATATATACCAACCCACTAGCCAACCTGTGACCTCAAACCTTAGAATATACGGGACACTAGGTCAACCGTGCCTTGAGGAGGCCAGCACAGCCAGCCCTTGAGTAGCAGGGCCATGTATAAGCCCGCAGTATGCACGCGGTGATCAACCCCATGTGGATGATGCTTAGCGGGCTCAAAGAGCAGGCCCGCAGGAGGCGCAGGTGGGCGCAAATGCATGCCCGCGGAGAACAGGTGCGGGGAGGCACCAGAGGAGATAGATTAGAATTATGAGCCACTTTCGGGAGGAGCTTATTAATAAAACGAGAGAAAACTGCGTTGCATTTCAATGGGGGATGAGTTTTTAAAAATACGGATGAAATCATGGCTGGTCATCTGATCTCACAAGAGATATCGACTGCATGCCTCAACCTGCGCCCTGTGTTATTAACTAAGCCCTCCATCGAATCTATGTTGTGTCACATAGCATGGGAGCCATCCGATCCTCAACCGAGGCCATTCTTCAACCTCTGGCCACCTCTATGAACCATCATCGATACAGGAGATTCATCCAATGTAAATATGATACGTCCGGCCACCATTCAAGCTCATTCCTTGCTCATTGAGATCGCATGGAGATACTGAATACATAACATGCAGTTTTAATTGAATGCATGTGCCAAACCAAAGTTTCAAAGATTAACGAGGAAAACGGAGTTGCCAAGGCCATCTGGATTGGAGTACGAATCTTAAACAAGGATCCTTGCGAGATTCATGAACACGATTTTGACTCCATGCATGAAGATATGAGTCCATGATGAATAGGAAATACTCGGGGATCACAGCATATCTATTACATGGATTTGAATGGTTCAAAGAACCAAAGATCTCGGATATTCAAAGATAATATGTCAGGCATTCAAATCCCAGATCCTCAGGGCTTTTTACTGAGGATTTGAATGCAGAATAGATCTCTACCCTTTCCTATAAATGGAAGTGCTCGGGGGAAGTGAAATTTCCTGACACACATTCAAGTCCTCCTGTTTCAAAAAACTAAGCAACTCCAGCGACCCTACTTCGTGAAGGCCTTAAAGATCACCACAAGCCTTCTGCTCAGCAACAAAGAGATCCCGCAAGCTTTCAACAGGTGCTACCTGCCCTTGATTTTCTTCGCGAATAATCGATTCCCACAAGCCATCATGGTTGCGCAAAGGAAGAGATCTACACCTCCTTTGTAAAGGAGAACCATAGTTGTGTAACAGGTTTACCCAAACCATCTCTATGCTTCACAATGGTTGTATCAAAATCACACAAACTAGTGCTATGCACCCTTGTAGTGCTCTGCGAAAAAAAGGCCCACGAACCCTCTTGGTTCTATGAAGAAACATACTTTGAGTGCCAAGAGATCCGTGAAGCCCTCTGGTCACAAGAAAAAGAACACCCTCGGGCGGAGCCCTGAATATACACTATTTTATAGAGGTCTTATTTTTAAAATAAGATAAAGATGAGTTCACGCATGCATTAATGCATCTTCATAATTTTGAAGGGGCCCTTTTTGCATGGTTATGTGAAAACGTACATGCACTAAAGGTAGTGTGTGTGCACAAGTGAAGAAAAGTGGAAGACAAGGGGAGAATTCTTGTGTGTGTGCACCAAGTCATATACCCTTTTGGGGTTTCACAAAAGCAGAAGAATAGAAGGGTGCATGATGACACGCATGCACATGCACATGTAAAAGTCACATAAAAAAAATCATGTTTGTGCATAAGAAGTGAAGAAAAAATCTAAATGATACATGCATGATCTCATGCATACATAGAGAACTGATTCTCAAAATTCCAAGTAAGATAAGCTTCATTAATTGAGAAATCACATAAGTGGTTTTGATTTTGGCAAACAAAGACAAGATGATCATGTGAATTCAGACATTGCACCAAAGAAGAAGGTTTGAACTGAATAGACCATCAACTCTGTACCCGGATGCAAGCAAAGTCTAATGTTGAATAGAAGAAAAAGAACATCATGTCTATCTGTTGAAGAGACCTTTACGTATATGAACTGATTGGGACTTCCCCAAAGGCAGTGAGCCAAGGGGAGTCAACGGGAGTGACCCGAGGGACGCAGTGCGCTATCTCTGAACTTTTGTAAAGGCAGTGATCCTGGTACAGAGTGACTATTCCCAAACCATTGTAATCCACTACTTGTGAAAAATATTGGAATTAGGTATGACCAAAAACCTGTCAGGTGTATGCTCCTTGGACCAACCCATAGCGGCGATACAAGTAAAATTAATGTGTCAGCTCATTGTATGTGAACGTTCGATGGCTGGTAATATCCATCATACAAGTTTTACAAGTTCCTACAAATGTGGGGACAAGATCCACAACATCATAGCGAAAATGATGACACCCTGATTCACCCCCCCCCCCCTCTTAGGGTGTCTTGGGGTCTTACAAGTGGTATTAGAGTGAGGTTACCATTTTTTTGAAATTCATTATTAATTCTATTCAAAAGATTATTTGAGTCACTTCATTAAATTCAACCATGAAGAGTAGTCTTGAAAACGATTCGGAGCAGAAATATATATCCACCAAGACTTTGAAAAATATGAAAAATAAAGAGAAGAATCAAATGAAGAAATCCCTCATATCTATAGAATATTACACTTCTAGATGAAAGGATGACACCACTATTTCATGATTTCTTGAAAAATTCAAAACATATCTGCATGATATTCCGGATGAAAGGGATGCTATTATTTGTAGCCTATTCTAGTCAATGCAGGTTGAGATCACTCGATTGGAAAGGGAAGATAACAAAATGTAAAAGGGATTGGAAAAAAATGTTCTGGAAATTATGAATCTCTCCAAACAACTTAAGGAACCTGAAGAAAAATATAAAGTCAAAAAAACTCTAGATGAAAATATCTATGCACTTGAATTTGAGTTGAAGAAAAGCACTGAAGTCAAAAGTTCATTTTTGGAAGAAACTTCGATGAAATTTAAAAAACATGACTCATTATTACAAAACAAAGTAAAGATGCCTGAAGATGAAGTTGAATGAGTAAAGAAGGCTTGTGAAGAAAAGATGACTATGATTAAAGACCATAAAGTCATCCATAATATGAAATGTCTGGAATTGGAATTATAGCTGACCAATCTTCAAAAGAAAGATATCGAGACTTCACATAATAAGGAAACAGTAGTTGTTGGTACTCAATGCTCATTGGAGGATTATACCGTCAAAATAACACCAACATGCGATAAAAATAGCATGAAATCACTCAATGACCTATCACAAGAATATGTGAAAGTGAAGATTCCATCCATACAAACTTGTACTACATTTTATAATAATATTTTTAAAAAAGTGCAGGGTGGATAAAAAATCTCAAACAAGTATGGATGAGTAAAGGGGATCTAAAGAAGAAGATGTTGAATTCTTACTCCCCAGAGAATGTACTACATATTAGGAAGGAGACTCAACAACCTTTTAATGAAGAGAGAAAAAAATCAAGGTTTGTTAGTCAATGATAGTGTTCTAATAGATTTGGAAATTTTGCACTAGATTGTTGGTACAATCCCTTGAATGAAAAAGCACAAAGAAAGCCCATATCAAGTGGCAGAAAGGCATAGAAGAAGAAGAAACATCCACAAATACATAAGAATTTGTTTACTACAAACATATTTGGAAAGCTTGAAAACATTTGTGATGTATGCAATGGGAGTGGTCACAATAATGGTGCATGCCTTTGTCAACAGATATCCATAGTTGATAAGAACATAAGCCAAAAGAAGCCTTCTAAGAAAGAATAAAATTCCTTGAGGGGAAATCAGGAAAATTTTTTGAATTCAAATTCATCCTAGATGATTCAAAGAAATACGTATAAGGATAACTTTGATTCTAAAGCCAAGGGTGAAGCATCCAAAAGGGATTTCTATCAAAAGAGTCTATGCGGAAGTCCCAATATTGATAACTCCATTCCTAATGATATTATAGTCATCTGGCCTGAACATTCTGAATGAATGATAAAGACTAAATAATCTCAACCCAATGATAGCACAAGGGGAAAAAACAAGATTCCACATGATGAAGGAAACTCATTTATTGAAAAATTTATGTGTGAGAGTTGCAAGAAGCTTGGCAACATTGAAAAAGTTTATCTAACCCTATTACTAGAGCAAGATGTGTTCCTAAGGAGATGCAATTTTTCATCATCAATAAAGGCATGTAAAAAGAATGATTCTCCATACAAAATAGATTATAATGTGAAGAGTTCCATGCCACCACAACAAAACCCTTGAGAAAATCCCGGATGTGTAAACATGAAGACCAAATCAGATAGAACAACATTGTTGAGAAAAACATCTGAACCTTGATGTTCACATTAATGAAGCAAGGAGGATCGACTTTATTCCCTAGACATGTTGTCCATTGATGTTTCTAATGTAGGGGATTGAAGGTGAAGCATGTTCTTAGGGGGAGAACCTGAGAAGTGTTCCCTTGAGAGGAAGACAAATGAAAAAGCTGCAAGATTCACTATCTCAATCAGTATCAAAACCAGTTCATATAAAATTCATATACTTAGAAGGCAGTCTGAGGATCATGTCATTAGAAAAGGTGTTTCAGGATGTTTTATTTTCACCCCATCTATCCTAGGAATAAAATATGAAAACCCTTGAAGACAAGTATATGAGTTCTGATGGACAACTATGTTGTCTAAATCAAATCTTCCTGTTATCTACAATGAGCACAACTCATGTATACATAGAGTGAAATGATAGATGACACATTGATCATGTATGGATTGACACCCTCTTATCCATGAACATTTTATTTCATGTCAATAGGGGGGAGACAAAGTGAAGTGAAGGTGAAATAGAAAGCGATGAAAAGATTCACATATTTTACATTGACACATTCATTTGAGAATGAACTTTGAGTATTGACAACAAACACAAAGGGGGATATTGTTGGACCCAAACTTATGAATGGGTTGTATTTGTTGTCAATGTGTGTAAATGAAGAAGGAGCTCTACTAAACTGAAACTAACAGTGAAAGAAGATGATGAGGTATTATTTGGAATTAATAGTCTAAAAGGAAAATGGGCATGCAGGAGAGGCATAAGGGGTTTGTGATTCTATGGAGGCTATACACATATTTCAATGTAATTCAATGGATTTTCTTTTGGCCTATAAAAAATATATATTCCCACACACTGCCAACTGACGACCTCAACCCATATCATATACGAGACACTAGGTCAACCACACCTTAAGGAGGCCAGCACAGCCATCCTGTGAGTAGCAGGGGCATGTATAATCCCGCAGTGCGCACACGGTTATCAACCACATGTGCAGAATGCATAGAGGGAACTAAGAGCACGCCCACATGAGGTACAGGTGGGCACAGAAGCATGCCCACAGAGAACCGGTGTTGGGAAGCACCAATAGAGAGATAAGAGAATTCTGATCTGAATTTTGGAGGAGCTTATTGATAAACCAAGAGAAAACTACAGTGCATTTCGATGTGGGACGCATTTTTAAAAATGCAGAGGAAATCATGGTCACTCATATGATCTCGCGAGAGATCTTGACCACATGCCTCATCCCACATACTGTGTTATTATCTCGACCCTCCATCACATCTAAGCTGCATCGTGTAGCATGGGAGCTGTCTGATCCTCAACTGAGGGTCATCTTCAACCTATGGCCACCTCTGAGCGCCATCTGAGATACAGGTGCTCCTGCCAATGTTGATCTCACACCTCCGAACACCATTCAAGCTCATTCTGAGCTCATTGAGATCGCAGGGTGAAACTAAATACATAGCATGCAGTTTCACCTGCATGTATGTGCCTAACCAAAGTTTTGATGATTGATGAGGCAAACTGAGTTGTCGAGGCCACGTGGATTAGAGATTGAATCTTAAACAAGGATCCATGCAAGATTCGTGCACACGATCTTGAATCCATGCATGATGATATGAGTCCATGATGAATAGGAAATACTCATGGATCAAAAAATATCTGTGACATGGATTTTAATTGTCAAAGAACCAAAGATCATAGATATTCAAAGAGAATAGCTCAGGCATTCAAAGCCCCGATACTTAGGGCTTTTCACATGGGATTTTAACGTGGAATAGATCTCTACCCTTTCCTATAAAAGGAAGATCCCGAGGGGAAGAGAAACGGACTGACACACATTCAAGTGATCCTGTATCAAAATAAATGCAACTCCAGCGACCCTGCATCGTGAAGGACAGGCAGAGCACTGTGAGCCTTCTTCTCCGCAACTAAGAGATCCCGATTTCTTTCGATAGGTGCTATGTTCCCTCGATTTTCTTAGCAATAAATCAGCTCCTGCAAGCCATTGTGTTTGCGAGAAGGAAGATATCTGCAACTCCTATGTAATGGAGAACCGAAGGCGTGCGACAGGTTTACCCAAACCATCACTATGCTTCATGAAGGTTGTATCACAGGCAGACAAACTGGTTCTACGCACCCTTGTAGCACACTTTAATAAGTATGCCCATAAACCATCATAATTCTGTGAAGAAATGAACTTTGAGTGCCAAGGGATCTGTGAAGCCCTCTTCTAACATGAAATAAACACCCTTGGGTTGAGCCCTGAATATACACTGTTTTATAGGGGTCTTATTTCGAAGAGAAGATAATGATGAGGGAATGCATGCATGAATGCATGTGCAAAATTTTGAAGGGTCCCTTTTTGCATGGTTATGTGAAAAAGTACATGCACTAAAGGCAGTGTGTGTGAACATGTGAAGAAAAGAGGAAGACAAGGGGAGAAGTCTTGTGTGTGTGCACCAAGACATACACCCTTTTGGGGTACCACAAAATAAGAAGTAGAGAAAGGTGCATGATGACACGCATGAACATAAACACGTAAAATTCACTAAAATAAAATCTAGTGTATGTATAAGAAGTGAAGGGAAAATCTAAATGATACATGCATGATCCCATGAATACATGAAGAATTGATTTTGACGATGCCATGTAAGATGAGATTCATTTATTGAGAAATTACATAAGTGGTTGTGATTCATGAAAATAAAGCCAAGAGGATCTAGTGCTTTTAGTCATTGCACTAATGAAGAAGGGTTGAACTAAAAAGAGCATCAACTCTGATCCCTAATGTAAGAAAAATCTCATGCCGAACAGGAGACAAAGAACTTCATGTCTATCTGTTGAAGAGACCTTCAAATCTATAAACTGGGTGGGATTTCACCAAAGGCAGTGAGCCAGGGGGAGTCAACGGGAGTGACCCGAGGGACGCAGTGTGCTATCCCAAAACATTTATAAAGGTAGTGATCCTAAGACATTGTGACTATTCCCGAACATTTGTAATCTATAACTCATGAAAAAATAGTGGAATTGGGCATGAAACCCAACATGTTGTCGTATTCTCTTTAGACGTAGCCCTTAGTGATGAACCAAGTAAAATTTTTGTGTCAACTCATTGCATGTGAATGTTAAATTGCTGATCATATCCATCATACATGTTTTACAGGATCCATCCAACGAGGGGACAAGATCCAAAACTTTAAAGAGAAAAATTTGATACCTTGATTCACCCATCCCCTCTTAGGGTGTCCCGGGGTCCTACAATATTATGATATACTCCAAAAACAAGTAGGATCTTGAGGAGCATCTGAGAACTATACTAGAGGCCTTGTGGAAGAAGATTCTCTATTCAATGTATAGAAAGTGTGAGTTCTGGTTTAAGGAGGTCTCATTCTTGGGCCATAACATCACAAGAACTGGGATATCTGTGGATCCCTCCAAAACATATGCAATTGAGGGATGGTCGAGGCCAACATCGGTAAAGGATAGTTGTAGCTTCTGAGGGTTATCTTGATATTATCAACTATTTGTTAGAAATTTCTCACTATTTTCCAACCCTCGTACCAAGATAACTCAGAATGATGTAAGGTTTTCATAGATTGATGAATTCAAAGTAAGTTTCAAGGAGTTGAAAGGGGGGCTTATCACTATGCATGTTCTCACTTTACCAACAAGTGGAAAATATTTTTGTTGTATTAAATGATGCTTTGAAGAAGGGAATGGGATGTGTGTTGATGGAAAATGACAATGTAATTTCCTATGATTCAAGGGAATTTAATTTTCATGAACAGATTTGTCCAACACATGACCACAAGTTGGATATAGTGATCATCGCTTTGAAATTTTTTTGTCATTATCTCTTTGGGGAGAAGTTTGAAATATATACGGAGTACAAAAGACTCATGTATATATTCACACCGAAATATTTGATCATGCACCAACGAAGATGGCTAGAGCAGATCAAAGACTATGACTGCTCAATCCATTACCACCCTTGGAAAGTGAACAAGGTGGCAGATGACCTAAGTAGAAAGGACCTAGTGATTCTATCATTGATGAGTAATGAAAAGGATCCAATTTTATTAGATTTATTGAAGATGGACAGGTGAATCATAAAGAAGTTAACATCATCAATCATTTCTAAAATTGGTTGCACAATTTTCAATTTTAGAAAGGTTAAATGATGCTTTGAAAGATGATGTGAGATTTCAGGAAGAAGTGGAATATATCAGAAATGGTAAATTCTCAGAGTTCAATGTTAATGAAAATGGAATTGTGAGATTTTGGAAAAGAATATGTGTTCCATCAAGTCCATAGATGAATAAAGAACTATTGGATAACGAACATAGTTCAAATTTTCTTATTCACCCAGGAAACACAATGATGTATCGAGATCTCTTAGAGAATTATTGGTGGGATAAAATGAATAAGGATATATCTAAATATAAATCAAAGTGCCTGGTGTGCCAGAATGTGAAGGAAGAGAGGTAGATAGCTAAGTGGATGATGCAACAATTTCCCGTACCAGAATAAAAATGGGATAACATCACCATGGACATTGTCACCAGACATCCGATGACATCCAAAGGCCACAATGTAATCTGGGTTGTCGTGGATCGTCTTACAAAGGTTCCACACATCATTGCTATTTGGAAGGATTTATCATTGGATCAACTGGAACGAATATAAATTCGGGAAGTGGTAAGACTTCATGGTGTTCCAATATCTATTGTGTCTGATCTTGATCAATGATTCACCTCTAATATTTGGACAAGTCTTCAACATGCTTTGAATATTGAAGTGAACTTCAGTACGGCCTATCATCGTAAAATTGATGGCCAGTCCGAGCAGACTATCAAAATAGTTGAGAATATGTAGAGAGCATTCTCAATGGACTTTAAAAGATGATGTTATCAACATCTTCCTCTATTTGTGTTCTCTTATAATAACAGTTTATACTCAAGAATCCAAATGTAACAATATGAATCCATTTATGGGAAAAGGTGAAGAAAACCGGTGAGTTGGGATGAAGTCAGTGATCTTAAGCTACTTGGACTTGAAATGGTCGAAGAAATGGTAGAGAAGGTGAAAACCATTCAGCAGCAAATTATGGTAGCCCAAAGTCGACTAAAGATTTGTACAAATAACCATCGATGAGACCTTGAGTTTAATGTCGGAGACAAGGTATTTGTATACATATCTCCATGGAATAAGATTATGAGGTTTGGAATGAAATGGAAGCTAATTCAAAGGTACCTAGTCCTATTCGAGATTCTTGATCGTGTCGGGGATGTGGTCTATCGACTATCACTTTCACCTACCATGGACAAAGTGCATGATGTCTTTCATGTATCCCTATAAGGAAGAACATACCGGAACCTTCACACGTACTCTCTTTAGAGGTGGTATAGGTAGAGGGTGATCTTTCTTATGAGGAGAAACCATTGAAGATCTTCGATCATAGAGAACATGTTCTACAAAAAAACAATGCCCCTCATCAAGGTGTTGTGGTGAAACCACAATTTTGAAGACACGATGTGGGAATTGGAGGAAATGATGAGGTAGAGTTGCAAAAATCTGTTTTAGTGTGGTAAATTGATGTTTCAAGGCAGAAATTTCTTAAGGGGGAAGATTGTGACAACACAAAGTTTCATTAATGGAAGTCTTTCTGGGACTAATTAAATGTTTTTTATATAAAATGTCACCATATTTGGTTTTATATTAAGAATTTTGACCAATGATAATATAGTTGTTAAATAGTGATCACATTATTAGTATAAATATAGTGTTTTAACAAATCCAATTTACTTGAAAAAGGATGTAATGACCTCATCCAGTAGGCATGCCCCATAAAAATCTCATTTGTCAGAGCTCAGAAAGGAAGTGGCATCATTAGGCTTCGCTATTGACCAATATCATGCCGAGCGTGAATATGGTAAGCTCAAGTGGGACAACCTACATGAGAAGTGGATGTTGATAGAGAATACCACCCAACCAATGTTATCTGAGCCAATCCAAGAGTCTGTCACCATCACACACCTTACTCTTTGGTCTTATGCGGGTGTTATAAGGGGTTATGTAACAATATCTTTTCACTATGTTTATATACATTAATTTTTTATATAATAATGAATATACATTCAATTTTTTATTGTTACATTGTAAACAGTTTATTTAAAGCACAAATAGTATTCTTAGTTAATATTCAACTAAGAAATCTATTTTGATGAATTAATGGATTTTTGAATTAGATAACATTTTAAAAAATAATAATTATTATTATTATTAAATTAATTTTTTTATTAAATATAAATGATTATATACTTTTAGGAATTCAATTGTAATTTTTATTATGTTTTGAAAGCCATTTTTGTCAAAACCCATGAATTTTTTATGAATGATGATTTTTATTTTAAAAGTGAAAATTACCATATTTAGACAATTTTTTAGATAAAATGTATATTATTTATGGAATTAGACTGTCGAGATTATCCAATGGTGAATTTTTCATAATTTTCTGAGACATTCAAATTTTTGTGTAAAAATTAAATACCGTTTAAATATATAATATGTTTTATGACATCAGAATGACCCAATAGTTATGTAATAAAAATTTTATAAACAAGATTTTATACCCATATATGTTTTAACATTAAAATAACTTGTTTTTAATTTAGTTTTACTTATTTTACAATGCATTACTGGAAAATTCAACACTTATTAAACATCTTGTCTTTTTAAATTTCATTCTTTAGGAGTGTGGCTCACTTCCGCATAAGAAACCCCATTATTTAAAGAAGTTATTACTTTATACTTATTAAATATTGTTTTCCCATCCACTTTTCCAAAAACCATGGGCAAAAACCATGGACTGGTTTGTGGTTTGGATTAGTTTAATTTGAGGTGTCCCAAACCTGAAAAATAAACAATTACCTCTCCTTTCATATATATACCCACCCAAGCTCCCACTTACTCCTCACTCAAATCCTTTAGAGTTCGTCTAACTTATGCAATTCTCTATCCATAATCCTACCAAGGTGCCCCAAGCTCCCATTAAGCATCTCTTAAGCCTCTCTCAATCCTTTAGAAGCACACTTCCTATTAAGGGCTTTTCTTCCTTTCTTATTTATGTACAGTATTCTTTAAGTTGTTATTCCCATTTAATTTAAATTATAAATGTTGGGGTATAGTTTCTCACCTCCCCCATACTACCATATTTTTTTTTGGATGATTGGAGATCCCTATATCTCTCATTAAATTCCTCCCATGCACACTACTAACTATGCCAAAATTCCAAAATGAATTTCTCTCTCATCATTTACATTCAAGAAATTCTTTTTTATCGTGAATCTAAATTACATTGAATCTTTTGGGACATGTATCTAAATGGACTCTTACTATCCATGTCATGTAAATATGATTATAAACACCTTTCTTTATCATCAACCATTTTTATCAGTTATTATGTCATGCTGTTGTGCTACTGAAATTGCATCGCACTTTTCCAAGACAATGTCGTCATGTAGTGAATACCAAGCACATGTCTCTATCAAGGGTAATCACATTTATGCACATTTACTTATTGTCTAAAAAATTTAATGTATTTATTCCACATTCTTCTATCTGGAATAAATGACAATGATGAATGATTCAATTTTTATGATCCATGTGGCACACTTATGCATGAAATTAAATGTTTAAGAAAGGTGCAACCTTATAGAGCCTCAATTCATTGGGTAAAGTAAATTATCATGATAAATCATTTGAAATGGGTTCTTACTCAATATAATTCAAGTTGAATGAGGTTTTACTTGTGCTTCATGTGCAATGAGGGTTTACTCATGCTCCATGTGCAATGAGCCTTGGCTCATGCTAATTCCATGTTAAGTGTTGCCTCCCCACTTCCATGTTATGATTATCATGAGTTATCATGAAGTTATTTTTATGTTTATCTAGTGGTATATTGATATTCCTATTTTCTAACATGTACTTTATTCCTCATGTTATTTCGTGATTATTCCACTATTGGGCTTTATAGCTTACCCTTTTCTTATGCATGTCCCCAGGTTATCCTATATAATGCTATGTATGAGGAAACGTTGTGGTCATGTAAAGGAAATTTTCCATAAAGATGTTTTATTTCCTTTTTTATGTTTTTATTTAATGATACTAAGCCCCAAAAAAACTAGACCGCTCGATAATCCATGTTGTATAAAGTGACGATTTTATGTAATAAATCAGGTTTAAGTGTCTAAAAAAACGGGCTTGTCATACGTAAAATTCGGGGTTTCCTAGTATAATTATGTTGTAAGGTGGTATTCAAAAATTGATGAAAGTAGAACACCAATATATCATCTATATATAGTTTAGGATTCATGTATTAATTCATGTAAATATACCTACAGGTATATAAACTATTAGTGAATCTTCGGATGAAGAATTTAGCACAATTCAATTGAAAAAGCATTGAGCTTTCATATTTTGATTACACTACAAAATATTTCACTTTTTTCAATAGGGATTTATCTTTTGGTAAAAATCTATTGTATGTTGGTAAAACATTTTCCCAATATATATGTCTATGTCACTAAACAGTCGGTAAAACATTGTTGCTAAATGTTTTTGCGACATATAAAATAGTGATGTTACAATTATAATAATATCAATAGATAATATATGTGTTGGTTAAAATGTTTAGCAAATGGTTCAAATGAAAATTATTTCTGTTGGTAATAATATTATCAAAATTTAATATCTATATATAAAATACATTTGAATAAAAAAATATAATTTTTATTTTTAGTAAAATGTGATAATATATTTACTAATTTATCATAATGATAAACATAAGACGATTTCTAAACTTGTTAATAAAATTAATTTTTTTAATAATGAAATTTAAAACAACCCTAATACATGATCTATACCCCCAATAGGATCCACCCCCACCATCATGCCATGTCAGTGAGTTAGCTTTAGTACCAGGGACCAGCCAATGAATCAGCTTCGTCATTCCATGAAGTGAGTTTGCTCCAACACCGGGGACCAACGAGCACCAATAACTCATCCATTCCCTAGGACCCAAGAGACATCTCTAGATCCAATGATAAACCACATGTAACTGATATTCTAACGACTTCCCCTCTATGATCTACACCACACAAATCCAAATAATATAGGGAAAAAATCATGCTCAAACATTGTATGAAACAAATTGAGTCTGCTTCAGTAGCCATGAGAAACCTCAGGTCGATGTTATGACCCATCTTTCACCTCCAACATCTACATAAAAACAAAGAAAGGGCATACCCAAAAATTATTGAAAAATATATGCATGAATTTAATCCAAAATATAAATACATGGAAGTATAAAAATGATATATATAGTGATCATTTTTCATAATTCCGATTGACATATCAATGATTGTGAATGGGGTAATAAGAATTGGGACACCAAGGAAATGAGTGTAAACTCGGAATGAGAAATGGAAAATGGAAAATAAGCATGAATTGTGCAATGGGATATGGGAAATGGGAAATCGGTAATGGGAATCCCAAGGAAATGGGCACAATCTGGGTAATGAGAATACATGTGAAATGGAAGCTGGCATGAATTGAGAGTTGGACATTCCGACTCTTACATGAAACATGATCATTAAGGAGTGAATAAATACTGGAAATATGGATGATGTCATAAAATACAAGAATTATTTGTGAATGGTTCACACCTATAAGTATCTATTTACCAAAAAAACAACATTAATGGGAAGAGTAAGAAAAATAGACTCAATTAAACTTGAACGGAAATAATTAAACAAGTAACATAGAAGGAATTTATGTTCAAAAACTGTTAAAAAATATAATTTGGGAAAAACTTTACTATTCATGGTCGATGTTTATAATTCCATGGTTAAAAATAATCCCCAATAACTACAACAAAAGGATTATCTTACTTGTGGAAATAATTACCATAAGATATAAAATGAACAAACAGTAATGCATACATTAATACATTGAGTAAAATATATATTTAAGGTAATAAATATATATATATATATATAAGAAATATATTATATAAACTAAAAATATTTAAACATCAATAAATTAAGGGAATTATGGAGATGACGAAGAATACGTATCTATGGTGGATAGAGAGCCACATATACCAGGCATGCTTTTATTCAATCCAATGCACTTTTAGGACACTAAATGATAAGGAAAAGTAAATGTCAAGGGTGATAGATGAAGATGGTATGTATAAAAGAATGCAATATGTGCATATTATGGTATATAAAAGCCTATGATGAATACATTGGATATGTATAATGTATAAAAGTATGAAATTTGTTATAAATAAATCACTGGGATTTGAAACGAGAAATTTGGGTTTTTATTCCTCATTTTGTTAATACAACCACATTTACTTTGACCCAAAATTAATGTCCCACCTTGTCTCATTTTATGATAATAATACATAATGAGAACCACTGTGCTTGGTTAAGTGTGGTACTAATGAGCTTCAATATCCTAATTTCTTAAGTCAACAAATGACTAAACCTAGGGCATAGTGAAACTAGAATGAGAAATATATATTTATTAATGTAAATTTACTTGGTCATTATAATTAATTTATTGGTGGTTAGATATTCAGTGTTCATAGCCTTCCATGAAATATTTTAATGGAATGTTTTTCTACATCTAATATTGGTGAAGATGGAGTGGAGTGTTTTCATGCTAAATATTTATGAAATAAAAACTATCTAGCATGAGGAATGCCTCTTTAGGGTGCCATAAAAAATTTCAGATTAAGTGACAGGACATGAAATAAAAGAGTGAAATTATGTAAGAGTAAATTAAATAATTAATGCACACACTCAAATTTTATCATCTAACACTGAATGAATTTAAAATTGTATGAATATTTTACTTACCTCTAAACATTCATTGATATCAAGAAGTGTTTTTCTTGAACTGTTTTTCCTTCCAACTTCAATTCACGTACAACTTTATTTTTTACCTTTCATACAATGATAAATGTTTTGAAGAACATAAACTCACATTCATGCACTAATCTATGCATTTATTCAATCTTCATCTCCATTAAATGAAGTTGTATCTCTCTATTATGATCTCTTAATGATCCACTCTAGAAGTGAGTTTTTGATTACTCTTACCTTAGTCTCTTCCTCTAGAATATCTAGAGAATATAATTTATTTTACAACGAGATAAAATCCACTCAATATCACCTCTTCTATGAGACATACACATAAAAGAACTAATTCCTTGTCTTTGAGTCACTATCCTTGCTAAGGAAAAACCCTTCACAGAACTGCCACATGAACATGTGCAGTAATTTACATTAATTCTCAAGACACGTTCCCAAGGTTAATCATCATGAATAAAGAATCACCACCTACCTTGATCATAGGAAATAAACATTGAACTCGACTCTATTAAGAATAACTCAAGAACTATTTTAAACAAATTACCTCACCGCCTCTACCTCAAATCAATTATTCTTCCATGCTAAATACTCAAACACGTGCACTATGAATGAACATCACCTTTCCAACATTGAACCTAAACAAGGAACATCCCATGAGCATTCATATTCTGAATAATTCATCAAAAATTCATTTTAGTGACATCAAATTTCAATTACTTGCATAATCTTCTCAATTAGAAAATATGATTCGGTAATTCACTACTCATTTGACTTCAAAATCCCCTCCAAGCATTCATCTATCAGTTCAGTAATTTTAGTATTTCCAAAATTCTTTTGTCACACCTCAGGAATTTCGATCACACCTATATCTGGACATTTCAGGCTTTTTGTTTTCCCAATTCTCACTTTACCTCACTTCCATCTTCGGCGTGATGAGATATTCATCGATGCGAGCTTGGGACGACCTCTATCTATTGGATTGCTTTATCCTTTGAAAATTATCTACCCCATTGTCAATATTGGCGAAGGGACTGGATTAAATAAAATAAATACTAGGTCATACCTCACTGTTGATCGATTGGGCTAGAGGGAGAGGCTGAAAACAATATTGGAACGATTATGTGGGGATGTCCAGGGTTGGTTGGGATCGAATTGAGAAGTTCGTATACGGCATGGGTTGATAGATAACGTTCGATGATGATGAGGGTCAAACGTGGAAGGTAGGGTTATTCCGGGGAGACGGATAAGTATGGCGTGACATTCTCTAAAAAATGAGGCTGGTTGTTGTCGAGTGGGAGAGCGGCATCGACAGAGGGTCGCAGAGGATGCTGCGGGGGTGGCCAAGGGTAGCGGTAGTTGTGGAAGATGTAGGGGGTGTGGAATTTGGGTTCAATATGGGGGGTATTTTTAAAAATAAAATCATACTAAAAAATATTAAATATCATTGATTATTTAAAAATAAAATTATAATATTTGTATGTTTGAACACTAAAAAAATTAGAAATATAATAAATTTATTTTATATTATAAAAGAAAATTTCAATATGTTGATATCAATTATTAATCAAATAATATTACTTAGTTGATTGTTACATTTATTAGTTATAAATTTTTAAACAATAAGTTGTTTTAAATTATTTATGTGATATTTTATTTTATTTATTAAATATAAATATGAAAAATAAACTATCATTTTTATTGATATTATCAAACATTTATGTAAATATATGAAATATCATATTTGTTTTATTTGATATTTTAAATTAATTTTTTTAATTGTTTTTAAATTATAAACATTGAAAAATATATACACTATTTAAATTTATGGAAAATTAAAAATTAAAATGATTGAATGATATATTTTTAATAAGACATCAAAAAGTTTTACTAACTTTGGTCATAAATATAATAACATATAAACCGTTGGTTTCTATTAATTGGTTATTGGTAAAATATTAATTTTTATTGTTGTACCATTTTCATATCGATTGTAAATGATTTTCTGGTCAATATTATTATTACTAACAAATTCATGTGTTGGTTAAAAAATTTGATGCTATTAGTATGATAATGAAATGGATTTAACCATTGTTATAAGTTGTGTTTGTATTGAATGATCAATATCAACAGTTATATATGTTGGTAAGAATAACTGTCAGTAATTAAAATTAATTCCAATAGATGTTAATATCTATTGGAATTATGCATTTTTACCAACAGATATATTATCTGTCAATAAATTTCAATTGGTATAAATCATTTTTCTTATAGTGTAAGTTGTAAACCAGAAGGGACATTGAGTCCACTTAGAAAATTGCAAACAATAGTGAACTTATAGTGTATTTTTTAAATCTACACATCAACAATGTATGCTACAAGGATGTAGCCTAGTGAGGGTGAACCATGTAAAATTTATATGTACTGATATTGCTTTATGTTTTGTTCATACTCTTCAATATAAAGGAGAGATAATAGAGTTTCATCTAAAAATGAAAAAAGATCAATATGGAAGTGGGCGCAGAGCGCGCCCGAGGGCACGAGGTGGTGAAGCTCGCGCACCCGAGTGTGCAGAGTGGGCACTAGGAGCGCGCCCGCAGAGGCGAGAGTGGGCGCAGAGCGCGCCCGCAGGGAGAACACGGTGCGGGGCAGCACCGTGGAGGGAGAGGATTCAATTGAGGGGGCTGGGGGAGCGGCATATTGATAAACCACGGAAAACCCGCGCCCCGTTTCGATGTGGGACGCGGAAAAATTCACCGGGAGTGAATTCTGGCCGTCCATCTCATCGCGCGCTCGATCCGAGCCGCTCATCTAATCCTGCGGTGAGGCGATCTGATCCAGGCCGTTGTAGATCTAATCTGACGGCCCCGACATCGTCTCCCACCTTCGGCCATGCAGAGCCCTCCCGCGAGCAGCCGCTGAACCAGAGGCATCCCGACGATGGTTTTCGAGCTCCCGGCCACCTCTGATCAAGCTGAAGGGTCCATTGAGATCGTCTGGCCCTATGGAACTCGTCCAGGGTTTAAAATGAGCTTGCATGCAACAAATGAATATTTTCGATGTTCGGCCGAGGCAAGAAAAGCTGCCGAGGCCACGTGGTTGGTGGTTTGCATGGTTTGGACCTAAACCGAATGTCGTGCATGCGTTCTGAGTGGCATGCACGTAGAGGAAATTAAAAATGAGAACCCGCGTAAAACAGAAGATAAAAGTAAAGATTTTGATGATTTTAAAAGATCCGAAGTATTTGGGCGATTAAATGTATCTCTACGCAGATTAACCGCCTCTGCTTCGCCTATAAAAGAAGAGCCCAAGGCTCCAAAGAAGTTAGTTGAATCTTTGTTGAAGAACAGAAGTCCCGTGAGTGCTCTCTGCCTCGCGAAGATCTGCCCTGCGCGCACCACTTGCGCGGCAGCAGCCCAAAGCCATTTTTGGCTTTGCTAAGTTCCTTGCGCGCAACTCTTTTGCGCGTCAAGAAGGCTAAGTCCCTTGTGCGCTATCCTTTGCGCGACAGGAAGGAGGAAGGGCAGCGCCAACTTGCGCGCCCCCTCTGTGCACCGCGCCCCCTGCACGGTAGGCGCTTGCACGGCCAAGTGCACCCTTGCACTTGCGCGCCCACAGCCGAGGTCCTTTGTGCCTTGTGCTTGCATGACAGAAGTTGTGAAGAGAGGAAGGCCGCACCGCTTTGCATGCGTATTTTGAAGGTGGAGTGCATACTTAGTGTGTGTGTGCAAATGGAGTAAGAGGACCCTACGGTTTTGTGTGTGCAAAGAAGAAGACCCGAGGACATTGTGCCTTGTGTGCTAGGTGAACAAGAGAAGGCCGTAGCCTTTGGGTGTACGTGCAAACAAGAACAAAGAAGGCCGAGAGTTTTGGGTGTGTGCAAGGAGGAGAATTGGCCAAGTCTCAAGTGTGTGTGCAAAGTGAAACAAGTGTGTGCAAAAAGACAACATGGCCAAACCTAAGTGTGTGCACTAAGAAGTGTGTATACACTTAGAAGAAATAAGGAGTGAACCACACTAAAGTAGAACACACTCTAAGTGTGTAAACAAATTGGATAAAGTGTGTGAAGGAGGAATAAGGTGTGTGCTTAAAGTGACTACACCCTTTGTGGGATTATTGCACCTAGAAGAAAGAAAAGGAGAGTGCATGCATGCATGTATGCACGTGCACATGTGAAACAAGTCAAATTTGCTTGTGTGCATCTGAGTAATCCAAGACCAGGAGGTTCTTGAAGAATTTGAGAAGGCCATGCAGTCAGTGCATGAGGAAGAAGAGTTTCCATGCATTCAGTGCATGAAGATGTTTTGAAGTGAGACTGAGCCAGACTGAAGTGAGAGATATTGTTTGTCTGAGTTTGCAGTAGATTGAGAAGAGCCTGATCAAGAGTAGTGATCAGAAGTTGCTGAGCAAGACCAACAGACCTTTTAGAGGCTGTTGAAGATTCTTGAAGAGAGAAGCCAGGTCATCCTGAAGAAGGAGATAAAGCCTGAGCTAGAGGAGAAGACCTGATCAACCACAAGTGATCAGAAGAGAAGAGCAAGGCCAGCAGCCTTTATCCCAGGCTGTTGAAGATACTTGAAGAGCTGAACAAGAAGAAGAGCTACTCGTGTGACTCGAGGAGCCAGGAGAAGACCCCTGTGAGACTCAAGGTGGAGGAAGTCTCCAGTGGGATTCTGGAGCAGGCCAGTGGGACTCTGGTAACACTATGTGATGCAGTATAAAGACCATCCTGTGGGACTCAGGAGAGATACAGTGGGACTCTGTATCGACCATTGTAATACTAACAGATTATAATGGGAGAATCCATGATGGGAGAGCATGGCAAGGATGTAGGCCTTTGGTGCCGAACCTTGTAAATCCTTGTGTCCTGTGCCTTTTCATTACTGCATTATCCGGGAAAGGTTGAGAGACATAAGAAGAGTGGATCGAGGCCTTAACAAGCCATAGAGGTTTAATTGATTAAGAATCAATTAGTAACAAGTTTTAAAGGATCACTGATTCACCCCCTCCCCCTCTCAGTGATTCACACAGATCTGGGCACTTCATTTACATTGTGGGTTTTTTCCCTCATATTCAAAGTCATTGTGTCCTTTTTTATACACACCTGTAAATATATCATATTCACAATTTTCATATGACATGATATTTCTTTCCTTATTTATTTCATGTCTGAATTTTTGTTCTTCCCCTGGTCACTATTACATTATTTACATTTCTATGGAACATATATCTCATCTTATTATATTTCATCAGTAAAAATCCATATATATTGGTAATTCCATTCTCCATCTACATCACACATGATACTACATCCACATTTTATGAGTATTTCTGGGTGACTAGTGACCTTATTATAATTGGTTTAAGACTATCAATGAAACGACCAATCTTCCTCCATGGATTAAATATATTTTTTGCTTCATGAATTTCTAACCTTTTAATGTTGTCTTCAAACATGATAATTCTTTCATCCCCAATCTGTCTTAGAATCATGAACTTCTTCTCTATATCCACTCGTTATTCAAGATAGAATGATTTTTCATTGAAAATTATTTTAAAATTCTTCAATTCCATATTTTTAATTCCTTCATCTCCCATTGTGCTTTCAATTAATTAACAGCATTGATCAGCATCTCACCATATATGATAAACATCCAAGATAGCCTTCAACATTTCGTTACAGCCCAACAAGAAAAATTTCATCTCTAACGAACTTATCCATTGATTAGCTGCAAGTGAGTTTGTAGTCTCATTTCATAATACATGATATTGTGGTATAAAGTGGTATAACAAAGATACATTGTTTTGGTGGATTAGGATGCTCCATATGAGTATATTTATTTCTCATAACCTAATATATTTCCCTAGTAATGTTACATGTAGATCACATCTTGGTCCAACGACATTATCATGCATATCAGGGAAATACCTTCAAGGGATATGCGTGTTTATATGTTTCTAATTAATTTCACTATGAATTATTTCTAAATAGTGAAATACACTTGATTACAACTTAGTAGTACAAAATTTAATTTTTAATATCATAATTAGTTTATCATATAGTACTGAATTAAAAATATTGGTATAACTAGTCCAAAAATCATATGTTTTGTTACATTGTGAATATTCTCTATGTATGTTATATGGTGATATATACCTAATATATTTTTTCCTGAATCTAGTTTCTAAGGATTCTAATAATCACCCTCTAAAATGATCAATAATGATCATAACTATGGTATCCCAGATCTAGTGCTTTACTTTATAACATTGGCATAAAAAAAATGATTTTGTAACCGAAATGACTGAATATTTTATTAGCATTGGAAAAGAAGATAAAAGAATAATGTTTACTTCACACATTTAATCAATGAAGAACTTGATAAGTCCATTTAAAAAACTTTTATTTTTATTTCGTATCCTTTCATGTCAATCAAAATATACATCTCAGTATCCTGGGAAAAAATAAAACCTATGAAAAGGAGAGTTCATATGATCAGAAAGGGTAATAAATAAATCAAAATCTATCATATGTTAACATAAAAATATAAGGCAAGGAGAATAACAAATAAATAATACCATTAAACCAAAAAATTGATCATAATATCGCCTGAATAAAATCTAATCATATAATTCCATATAAAAAATCTTATATAAATGAAACATAAAAATTCTTATTATAAAAGTCGAATAGTAACTGGTAATATAAATACTAATATCATATAGAGGGAATTCATAATGTAGTACATCATAAATATGTAATAAAGGATTCATCCAGGACACCATATATATATGGGTAATAACCTGGTCTAGCATGACACATGAGACACAGTGATGAATCGTGGGGCTATAGCAGGCTATGTACATCACTTTTGAAGTAAAATTTATTTTCACTTACAAAAGTGGAGAGTCATAATAAAAATAAGTGCAGTTGAAAAACATTTTCAAATATAAGGAAAATTTTTAATGATAACCATTTAGATTATTTTTTCATTTCATCAGTAATCACGAACTAGTTTTGTTTTAGTAAAAAATATTCTATATATACTAGTTATATGACACTAAATTTGTTTTAATACAAATATTATAAAATATTTTAACAATAAATATTGTTTTATGTCCATATTTTATGGAGATAATGAAATCTCATCATCCAAGATAGCGGCAAATTGACACATCAGGGACAGTGTATTCAATTATACAATAAAGGGGAGGGAGGAAAGAGTTTGATGATGAATATTAAATTAAAATAATAACATTATAGTGTATATAAGATAATTTAGTTATAATGAATGACTAGACGTAGGATTTAAGGAAAGGATAAAAAAATAAATTAAAAACAATAAATATAAGAATGAATGAAATTTTACCTCTTGATTTCCCATCAATGTAATCCTCCTTATAGAATTTATAAATTATATTTTTGGTGAGATAGAAAATTCCAAAATATGGGGGATGGTTTTGGAGAGTTAATGGTAGATATTGTAAAATATTATATTCTTTGGCAGTGTGAGGAGAGTATTTGTAGTGGTGTGGTATTTATAGTGGAGGATATGGGTGTTTTTGATATCTTTTTTCATTAGTTTCTTCTTTTGGCTTAAGAATATAAATATTATTGGTTCTTACAACTATATAATGATACTAAAGTATGTGAGTTGGAACTAATATGTTCTTAAATCATCCTTAAATTAATAATGGCTCAACTATTATTTTCTATATTTATAGTGAAAAATACTTAAAACTACAATGGTACACTATTCACGAAAAATAGTCAACTATTTAAGAATTATCGAAAAAAATATCGCTAACCATATTTTTTAATTGTAGAAATAAAAAAAATTTCTCCATTTTATTGAAATATTTTCATATATATGAGAAATCTTATTTCTAATTTAAATCATAATTTATTCAAAAAATAGCGATGTTAATGTTACAACTACTTTTAAGACACTTTGAGAAAATTAATTGATGTCTCATAAAATTATATTAAATTCAAAAGAAAATATTATATTATATTATAAATATATTTTATAAAATTAAATATTTTTTTAAATAATTTTGTTAATTATAAAATTTAAAATTTAAAATTATGTTTTACAAAAATAAGAACACTTAATTTATGGTTTTTAAAATATTTATTTACATATTCCAATATAAAAATACTCCAAATTTTAATTAAAAAGATACCAAAATTTTAATTATACATTCATAGGAGAATTTATTATTCTATAGGCCATATTACGATTCTTAATGGTCTTATTACTATTCAAAGGGTCATATTTAATAGAATATTACTGTTTTAAAATCATAAACTGTAGAAGATGATAATATAAAAAGATGCATACAATAAATTCATGTTGTGGTATTATCTATTGTCAAGATATGGACATTATGATTTTATTGAGGGTTGGTATGGTGTCATCTTTTATTACTTTTCTTGATGGTGGTTACCTGAAGATACCCATTTTATATGTTAAAATTGATTTTCTAAGGAGATACCTCTCTATAACAGAAGAATACATATTATAACAAACCCAGTATATTTTTTGTATTTTTTATTCATGTGTAAAACCATTTAATGAACTAAGTGGGATCATCCTTTAGTAATTGAGTATTTTGGTTTCTTGGTGAGGTGTTTTTAGGTGGTTTAGAACGGATTGGGATATGTAATCTGAATATTCTAGTCCATCATCATTATATTATATATATTTTTATCCACATAATGATTAGTCATACAATTATTTAATATTAGAATAAATTGGTGGAAAATATTAGGGTCCCAATGGTAGTTTTCATGAATGAGTGATAATAATGTGAGTGAGAAAAAATGAAATATGGATGTGAGTATGAGGGAGATTGAGATATGAATTGTGTATTTCCATTAATATTTTTTAATGGTTTGTAGAGGAGGCTCATGATTCCGTTTAGCATAGAGTTGGTTATAAAAGAGTTCATACCTTATTTGTTAGATTTACCAATGGTTCTCAGTTAGATTATGAATATCATACAATTTTGGATCATTTCTTCCATAAACACAAAATATAGAAATCTAACATTGTTAGGATATGCATGGATTGGTTTCTAAATTACAATGAATATTAGGACATATCTTTAATTGTGCGGAGTGAAATGATATAATATGGTTTTGTGCTTGCTGATTTAAATTTATTAGAGTGATGTTGGATTTTTATGGATTCATTCATCTTCTGTGTTAGGGGGCACTTAAAGAGAAGATTATTTTTTCATCCAAGGTAATGGGATCCCTGGTTTTTTAAAATATTGTATACATGTATTCATATGAGGCACAAGAGATTGTTTATTGATTTCATATGATATTTTTCATCTGTTTCACTACATGGGTAGTTCTATTTTTCAATTTAAATGATGAAGTTGAATAATGTGGGAAGAATTTAGTGAATTATACATTTATTAGTTGATACAAAGATCATTTTTCTGTCTATGGATCCTCTAAAACAGTCTAGGTATAAAGTAGTAACTTCAACCAAGAAGATGATCCTATAAAAAAAATTAATGTATTTTTTGGTCTAGGGATTCATTGATAACACCAATATTGTAATTTAATTAATTTATGAGTATTTTGGGATTTAAATGGTGTTATATATTTTTTAGATAAATAAATTATTATCCTTGAGCTGAAATGGTTGAATAATGACACAATTTTGTAATATTTTAATCCTTAGAATATTTTGAATAATACATCTGTGATTGGTCACTATGAAGGTGTATAATACAAGAAATCATGTTGGATTAATTATAATATAATTAAAAAATTATATTATTCTTATCATGAACTTGTGTATTTGTAGATAATTAATATATATCTAAAATTAATATCTATGTATAGAAACCAATTCTTTTGTTCCTTCTATAACGGTGGTTTACTCAAGGTATGGTATGAGTTCAATTCATGTATGATTTTTCTTGGATATTTCATCTTGGGTGTTTATTATTTAACTAATTAACATTTTATGTGTTTTTTCTCTAGTGTGAACCAAAAATTGTCCTATATAACCCTCTTTATGAATTCCCTCTATGGATAACCACTATGGTTCCAAAAATGACACTATATTGAGAGTGAGAGGATGATTAGTTAGGGGAATAAATGGATCAGTATGGAATCTGAACCAGATTCTTGTCATCGGAGATCTGTATCATTGTATAGATGATGGATTTGAGTATGGAGATCAGATATAATGTTACATTAATGATAAAATCTTGACAATATGATGATTAATTGAATCAATGGAAATTCATTATAGTGGTATGTGTTATTCCTTGAGATTCATCCTCATTTTACTTCTTGTGATAACTATAGGAAGCTTTTCATTGGATAATATCATTATGGTTCTAAAAATTTATTTTGGATTCTTACACTATTTTTATATTTAATCAAAAATTAATTAAAAATATTCTTCAAATCCATGAATATTCATTCCATTTTCATGGAATTAAAAATATTTTAATTTTTATGTTCCCTTAATCTGATTCACTCTGATGAAATATTCATCATCATTGGATAATTTTTAAAATATATTAATGGATAAATTCTATGCTAGAACTTATGATCTCACATTGTTTATTTTTTCTCTCTCCCACTCATTCTTCACATATTCATTATTGGCATGTGGTAGGCTTGTGATTTTGCTATATATTTTATTTGAAGCCAGAATAAATCCAAAAAATTTATTTTTTGGTCAATTAATTGAATAAAGAGATGATTTATGGGAGTGATTCTTTAGGATAGATGATCACATATGATAGTTGAGTAGTTCAGACCCGTAGGTGACAATATGAGGCATGATATGCTCCACATGAGATAATGGGAATCCAAATTTGTTCAATTGGTGGTAGAGAAGTGGCAATCAGAAATATTTCCATCAATATTGGGGCGTCTGATAAATATTGGGACACATACAGTGGAAATATCATCAAAGATGCCAGATTCTAGTACTAAAGATAAATCTTGTTTGAATAAATGGACTACAAACTGTGTATTTTAGAATAAAAACCCTTGTTTTCAAATAATGTGGTGTCCAGGGATTCAAAAAAATATAAAATGTAACGTGACATGTTATTGGACCAAAATGTAGTCCTGCTTTAGACAACCATCATAGTGAGTATGAGAAGTTCACGTTTGGGACCTCGAGTGGTCCCAAATGTCATATTCATCAACCCAAAAATCATGTATATGGTATTATCTAATTCCAAGTGGTCTTGTAGGAGATGTCATGGTATTGAAGTAAGAGTACACACTATTTTCCCTAATGGAAACATATTGTAACTTATGATGATTTAACTACCTCATGTATCTCCTTCTTTTGGGTTACTAATTGGGGTTATGTGTAATTCTTTCAATATATATTTCCTCAGAGGGGATGGAGGTGAAATTTTTCTGAAAACAAAGATAAGGCGAATGATTGATTCTATAAATATATTATATTAACATGGTTATAAATAATTGATATTTTAGTTTGAATACTAGAGAGACATCGGGTCTGACACCACCAAATGGATTCTATATGACTCATTTCCCCTCAATGATATATATATATATATATATATATATATATTAGTTTGTATAAACACGTACACATGTATATAAATATATATATAAATAAACACACTCAAATATATAAATATATATATATATATAAAACATATATATATCTTTAGAAATGAAGGTAAATAAATTCCCATAAATCATACAACATTTACTGATATTTTAGGAACATCGTTACTTTTTAAAAAAATCATACTTCTTCTAGTAAATTGTTTTAATTTAATGATGTATATATTTATTTGGTTTCATTATTTTTTTCTAAATTAGTGATTTTTATAAAGGTTTTTGAATTAGTGACACCACATTTATCTATTTTTTATGAAATTTCATGAAATGAATAATAAATGCTTTAAAATGTTTCTATTGCAAAAATAGGTGTCACAAATATTTATTTTTTAGATTCACAACCATTCCTGGGATGGGTGTTCTATCTTATAACGTATTACCCCAAATATTTTTTTAGCTCAAACAAGGCTCGGACCCTTAATTAGAGTTAGTTTCCCTCACTCATAAAACACCATTGGTGAGGGGTGCATCCCTCATTCATCATCTATGAGGGACACATGGGATTATTGCCATAAAATGATATGATTCATGATAAGTATTGATGTTTTGAATGGCCAGGTGGTTAATTATTTTTTTATCGGTGATATTTCTATAAAAATTTGCATATTTGTATCTCCCTTACCCATGATTCCACCCAAATAGTGCAATATGAATGTTTTCCACAAGGCCAAAGGAACACCTCCATATACACCATAGGCCTCCGACTATTAATGAGGGTTGAGGGGTGATATTGTGGAGACTATAACCTTTTATGGTGATTATGATAATGTTATATAAATAATTATTATAGTGTAATAATGTCCATCAATAGGAGAAACATAAAAAATTACAGAGATGAACCATATAAAAAGTATTGGTCATAATAAAAAAGCTCTAGGACATAAATACTACTTGAAGAAAAGACATATCATGTCATGTCATATATATCATTTGAGAAAAATGGAGCATCATGGCCAAAAATAAATAAAAACTAATATAAATATTGACGAAAAAAATAAATCCAATTGATGTAGATGAACAACCATATGCCACTTCCATCCATGCCTTAAATTAGGCCCAACTCAATAAGTATGTTCCAAAACATGAACTCAGTACCTAACCTTGTCCCAAAGACATAATATCTACAAATATCCCATGTCTCCCATGTATATTGTGAGAACAATATTATTAGGACATCACCAACATGTTCTAGTATTACATTGATAATTATATAGGTGTGTGCTAAATATTTATAAAAATGGATTCTCAAGAAAATTTAATATGTTACCCACTTCTATTGTGATCAGTAGACATGAGGAATAAATCACAAACTTATTCCATCAATGGTATCTCTGATAATGTTCCCCCAATTACATATAAGGAATAAAACCCATTCATACTTATATTAAATTGAAATGCAGATGATCCATGGCCTAAATCGTATGGATTCCCTTGTAGAGTATCATAATTGTTCAATAATTAAATTCCACCAATAATCATGTCATAGGTACCTCGTTCCATCCCAAACGTAGTTCGATGTCTAGTGACATGGGTAGTAAAATCCCTCATCCCTCGTAGCTCAACAAAAAAAACTTAGTGTCACCTCAAAACATGACATCCTCATGAACAATGAAACCTTTCCTCAAATAATAATCTACATCATATAAAATTCAATGTCTTATGGTATAGAAATGGATGTCCTAGTAATTGAATGGAACAACCACATCATGTATCACTATGAGGATTGGTCCCCCATCCAATGGTCTCAACACCATCAATTGATGGCCCATAAACATCATTTGTATTTTTATTTTGAGAAACTAAAAATTACATAATGGTCAAAACTATCACCTAAGAAACATAGTCTCTGGAGGCTTCTGACCACAAAGAATGGTCAATACCACCTTGAATAAGCCTTATCTATTTTCACACAAAAAAAGGAAATCGAATAATAAATAGTAATTATGATCACAAAAAAACAATGCCAAATAATTCAGAACATCATTCCCCTATGATTATGACCTTAAATCCAGAGGGTGAACACCATCCGAAGTCCAGAGAGACATGCCCCCATTTTCATGACCTCATTGCCTCAATCTGATGACAATTTTTCCTTAACCAAGAGGATAAAATCACCCTAAGTATGCTAGGATAATCAAATCTTAATGACCAAGTTACCTCAGTCCATGTGATTAAAATCACCTCAATCCACAGTCCGTGCACATAAAGTTACCAGGGAACACAATAATTCAATAATTAAATTTAATTAAATTCAAAAAATTCCACCATAATTAACTGGCTAGACTATTTATATTTCCTTACCCAACATTACCATTCTTATTGTACAAGGATCATTACCTTAATCATACCATATAATCAGTTATGATTTTTTAATAATTTATTTAATTAATTAGGGTCTTACTTAGATAACCCACATGGTTGTATTATAATGTACCTCTAAAACACTTGTAAAATCAAGGATAATGGTATCCATCGACTTCATTAAGATATGGGAACTCGTTCATAGAATACTAGTCTCTTACTCAATCCAAAATTATAGAAATCATATTTTTAGATAAACACCCAGAAAATTGAAATTAGGAGTTGCCATGGATTTAACATACCAAAAAGAGAGATAACAATTAAAGGGTAATAAGTGGTGTCGTGAGATTACAAAAAAGAATAAAATGTGACTAATAGGAAGATGGATAGACAAAGAATGGTGAATATTGTAATATCCATATACAACGGGGACAGATGAACTGCAATACCTTATTGGGTGCTCCTACCTCTAGGCATGGACAAAAAAATAAATGGTGGTTGAGCCTACAGTTCCACTTTTAAAAAACACAACCCATAAAATACATGGTGTGTAACATTTAAAAAATGTTATGATAGGTTTATACCATCTAACATATACACATCACTCATCCCTCAATGTTATCAGAGAGTCTTATATGTAGTGAATCTCATATCGACACCACATGAACACATTACAGACCATGTAATTGATTTAAATTCCATTAAACACATGTCATAGCTATTTTTAGTATCCTGACTATCTGTAATTACATTGGTGTTCATCTGAACCCCAATGACAGACACTAAAACATAAACCCCACATACAAATCCTCATTAATCTATAACACTTATAAAATTATGTTTTAGAAGATTATTATTTTAGTTATCTCAACCACAGAAAAAAATTTCAAAATGATTTAGGGTTTTCAACCATCTAAAAAACCCAGGATGTTACAATATCCCCAACATAAAATAGTGTGTCTTTAGATATAATTATTTACCTAAATATGGAAGCAATCATACCTATATCATCAAAATCACCCTAATATACCTAATTTATTATGATATATGTCAACATCTCAAAAGGAACTCCCCACTTTATGAGTTACCTACCTTATCACATTCCAAATGAAAATAAATCATTAGATTATCCATCAAACATACCGAAACTCAATCATACTTCTTTAATGAATAGTCATTCTTTTACCTCATTGGGTTCTCAAATCATTATCATTTCATATATAACACCCATAAAGTCCCATATCTCATCAGATGCACATATATACTTGTACCATACATGATACTCATAATAACCTACATCTCCTCATATTCTCATAATAAACATGAATCATATATTTATGCACTTCCATACAAATCTAGATTCCTTCTCACTTCATATTAATCTCGTATCACATCGATTTGATGATGCCTAAAAACCTCATATGTGTATGTTCTACCTCAAAATAGATACCAGCCTACTAACCATCTATTTGTTACTCTAAAAATAGTACATGAGCATCATGTACTCTAGAGAAATACCATGCCCAATATAAGATTCCTAGTCACACCTAGGATATACGTAATGTTTTGGTTTGAGCCTGGAACTACTCTGACCCTGGATTCCCACTAGCATGTACCTAACTTCAATCATGACTATCGAGGTTGAGGATCCCTATAGAGATTCTCGAAATACTGGCCACTAAACCCACTGTGGGGACCTACTCTATCTTATTGTACCTCCATGTATAGCTGAATCCTAGATAAAAGATCTTGGTAAAAATATTAGTATATCCTCAAATATATGAGTCTTCTTTCTTCCCTAGCTTAATGATTTCCAAAAAAATTTACTACAGAACTTCTCCAAATGGGAATCATGGATTGAAACCCTTTTATCTTTTAGGGCCTTGTAACATATGGTCTATCCATTCCCTAGCTACCAATACTGGATTTATACTATTGAATAAAAACTTTGTTGTTTTCTTTATATATCTCTATTCCGACTACCTGCTGAGACTCCTCATAACTCCAACTCAAGTTACATGAATCGTCACTGATCAGCTAACATAACACTGTCACCCTGATTAAATAAGACTGGTACACCAAGACCCCCTTAGATATCATATCATGGTTGAATTAATTTTAAAAATGACACCATATTAAAAATGTATATGACAGCCTTGATTTAATTCTACAAACCATTCTCATTATGTCACACAATGTATATGTTATCGTCTATCATAGCATGTTAAAAATGAGACAGGTCTGTTATGTTGGTCACATAATCCATGACATTGTGATCCCATTCCAATAGATTAATGAACTCATGATCTCTATCATCCCTCAGAATCTATAGGTATATTTTATATAAGAAACTGAAATCATTATTCTTCCAATATAGTCCATTATTATTTTTCCATGGAAATGTACATCCCACCATAGCATTTCCAATCATATGATCATATAAGTTTCCATATTCACCTTATGAACTAGGGGTGTATCAGACTTGTCGAAAATGTTCTAGATGGACTCGATCTAGGCCTATACAACCTGATTTACAAACTCACCCTGAAATAATGTGGGGGGGTACTAAGACTGGAACTCACAATTCAAGTATTCATTAGATGGTGCAGCTCTCAGGACTCCTATATTGATTCCCAATATAACATAAACTAGTATTTTCCAAAGATACTATTCAATAAATAGCACAATGCCTTCAATTTTCAACTATAATGCCTATACCGAAGACAATAACAATGGATCATGATCATCCAGACACTTGGGGGTCTCATGATGACACTCAAAGGCCATATTTTGTATATTCTCATGCACCACCATATCAACATCCTCATAATACTCCACAGGATTCCATCTAGTTGGAATCCCGCTAAATACCAATCATGATGGTCCAGAATGAATTAAAGTATATATATATATATTAATGATTGGTAATGCTGTAAGACTCATTATGATTCAACAACCTTACACCCCCCTACTACAACATGCACCACGATATCATGCCTCAAGCTTCCTTACCTAAACATATAAGATTCAGATATTATGTATCATCAGAAATCATGCCCCCTTACAGACCACATCATAGAAAGGAACCACATACAACCTATAATCATAGCCAATTTCTTACCCACAATAGTGTTTAGAAACCTCAAAATCCTTGTCTCATGGACACATTCCTACCCACATAAGTTTGAGGTATCACAAATCATGTATATCAATCTAAGTTAGCTGAGTAACATTACAAAACAGAGTCTATATTAGAAAACATTATCTATCTTTTTTATATGGATCATTAAAAAAATTAACCCTAATTTTCATTCCTATCTAATCATATTAAAATCAGACCTACATATCACATGTATATAGAATCACTAATACAAATCATTGGAACCACATTCCTGGGATAGGTGAGTAATATTGTATCAAAAAATTCCAATTTGGGAAGTAATGTTTATCTTTTTGTTGACATTATAAAAATCCCAACCCCTCTTAGAACATTCTAGGTTCCCATTGGAAATTAAAAACAAAAAATGTCATATGAGTCTATCTTATTATCATGTTATGTAATTAAACCCCATTTCCATATTTGGAAAAAAATTCAAATCTAGGTAGTAGATAAAAATCCCACCAACGTGTTCCCCTGAAGGCGGAATTTCTACCATATTTAAATGGGAAATAAAAAAATATCCCACCCCTAGAAACATGGTGTATCTCATGTGGATTGTGTTATATGCACCAAAACTTGATCTTTGTACCCAGTTAAAACAACATCTTATTATCTACTCTACAATATCCTAAATTGTTATAAAAAATGGAAAAAGAAACTCAACTAATAAATTTTTTTGTTCACTAACCTGGGTTGTTAAATCCTTGACCCAAGGTGCGAGTTGGAAACCTTTAGTGTATGAGGTGGTGTGTCAAAATCCATGTGCCTAACAAAATGGGGCTTTATTCCGGTAATAAAATGCGTCAGAGTGATAAAATATTTTTCATCCTGAGAACAATATATGATGTTTCTATTCAAAAGGATTGGATATGTAAGACAGTTCAATGATTGTGACTCCCTGAGAACACCACAGGTTTTCCTAATGATTAGTTATATATTATGGATATAAATTTCATACTTTATGGATTCATCAGTATTATGAGCACCTATGACTTCCCAATTAATATGACTTGTGATAGATTATGCTGAGATCACTGAAATATTTAATATCACTAATATATTTTAATTGAAATTATATTATGCATGTTATTTATGGATACCCTAACTCATACTAAGAGAATTTCTCTAACATTTTTGGTCTTACCTTCACCAAATTTTCATGGAATCCTGCTTATTTTATTCTCACCATTTCATGGTATGTTTAGTGATTATTTTTTTTGTAAGATTAGTGAATTGGATGGAGATGGATTTAGTGGATGTGGGATTGGTATTGTTTATTTTAAGCTGACACATGGTGAATTATGGTGGGGCATGGCGATTCATGGGAATCCCTAATGATGGAAATTTTTGTGGAATATGGTGCTTAATCTATGAGTTCACATAGAAATTTATAATTTCCAGTGGATAGTGTCCTCCCTATTTGAGGAAATTTCAGATATACACTTTTTCTCATATAACTCTTATATAGAGTCGTAAGTCTAATTTTAATCCAATTTTTTACTCAATATAGTTCCGTTGATTATTTTTTTATATCTTTGGGGTTTGGTTTTATATATTTTTCATTCTAAATAGAGGTTTAATTTCGATTGATATAGGCCTAATACTCCCATATTTTGTGATATGTCTACTCATACCTAGTTAAAAGCACCTACCCTATTATAAGAAATCATTGTCTATCATAATTGTCTTATGATCGGAACATTTCAGTCTCTAATGTGTTAATTCTGAACATGACACAGGAAAAATTTTCTCACCACCCAAATGAAATGTTTTGTATTAATTATATGGTCCTTTAGTGGACTTTAATATGTAATGAGGACCATAAATTTTTTTGGAGTCCTAAAATAATCCACCATGTCTTGATAATAATAACTATATTATTCAAATAATTATTAAAATATCATGCCAGGTTATTTAACACATATATATGTATCATATAATCAAAACATAGAATGGATATTCGATGTTTAATAATAATTTTTCATTAATAACTAGTAATCTAGGATTTATCTATTCTAGAATAAACTCAAATCATTAGTTTAATTTTTTTAATACATGTTTAGCGGATTCTCATTCACTGAGTATTTAATATAAAGTCATCGAAAAATCAGATCTTGTTAATTTTAATAACTAAATCAATAACTAAGTACATTTAAAGGTATTCATAATAAAATAAAAAATGTTACATAATTTTATTTCATGAAATAATTATTTAATGAACAATTACTAAATTAAAAATTTTTAAAATACATTAGAAAAGCCCCTTCATAATTTAAATTATTTTTCAAATCATTATAATTTTATTTAACAAAATCACAAAATATTAGTAAAGCACAAACCTATAACACCGTGATAATTTCTAAGGTGTGAATTTCTTTAAATTTATCCCAAAGAATATTTAATTTAATTTTCTTCTATAGTTATAGAATGTTACAGAATATCAATGGGTTTATTATTAGAGTTAGAAGCTATTTATACCTATAATTTTACAACATATTTATAGTAACATCCTATCTGTTCCATTGTTATATGAAGTCCTTCTTGAGGCATTGTTGTTATTACATCATTAATATTGTTAAATCATAAATTTGTTGATTGATATTAAATTCTTTGGGCATGATTTTATGTTGTGGTTCTAGAATGGGGATTTCAATTATGAGGCAGTGTTAATGCTCTAGTGTGACGTTGAGCTCTAATAATATTGTTATATACTTATATAGAATGGGGTTACATTATTCATTGACCTATATGTTAATTCCACAATGTGACCCTAACTATGGATAGTGCACTATGTCCCATATAGTCACACTAAAACATACACACATCTCTATCATTATAGATTTAATTAAAATTTTAACAAATTATAGATCATTGTAAATCTATTTATCCCACATATTAAGAAATATACTACCCTTATCCCTCCAATATGGTAACTCCATTCTCTCTTGATTTCTACCTTATTTGATCTTATGTGATTAATTCATTAGTCTAATAGGATCCTCTGGGATAATTCCATCACCCCAAATACATTCTCTCTTTATTTCATTCATGGTTATAAATTTTTTATTGAAAATAATAAAATATAGAAATTTACTATATTCTACGGAAAACATCAATTATAGAATATATGTTGATGATAATCAATGTCAAAGATCTTAGTTTGTTAAGGTATATGGTCCCTTACAATATCTAATTTTGTATACATGTTTTATTGTGATGTTTTATATGAGGCCTCATCGATTGTGTGTGGTTGACATAGATTTATTATCACTTGTTTTCCCTTGACCCCTATATATTGGTTAATGATTTCTATTTCCATGACAGAATATCAAATTGATATTATTATTTTTTAGGGTCATGAATGACCATGAGCTTCATAAAATGTTAGTTGAACCACATAATCATATTCCTATAATGATTTCATGATTTCATCATAAAAATGGCACCTAATTATGTTTTAATTAGTATCCCTGATTTGTGTATGAGAACACATCCATGGATGTATATAGGGATTATGAGTTAGTGATCATGGAGTGTTATTTTATAGACACATTTAGATTAGTTAAAATGTATATGGGGTTTTAACCAATTGGTTAAACAATGAGATTCGGTATATGAATGATGACCTTCATTGAATTTATATGTTTTATATTTTGTTAAATCCCTTATTTAAATTTTGAATATTTTATTTAAAAAAATTTAAGGGTTACCATAAAGGGGTTGAGAAACCAATAGGTTGAGATTGATATATTCTGTGTCTTCCTTTCACCTTTTTCTTTATATTCATTTTTTTTGATCAATATGCCTCATGGTTGAGAGCATTGTTGATATACATCTACCAATCACATGATATTTATATTGTAATGAGTTAGATCATGAAACTTGTATGTTAATACCACTACAGTCATTGGAATCATTCCCATTTAAATTTAAGTTGTATTGAATCATGATCATGACAATATTTCGGTGAGATCATTATACAACTGATCCACTATTCTCATTGGTGTTAACACTGTACTTATAATGGTCCATGAAATAGGGTGTGATTGTATAGAAATGGGAGAAATTTCCCCTTCTTAACTATTTTTATATTCAAAGAATGAGATATCATGGGTTGGGATTGTTATATGTGTCTTCCATTTTCATCTTAGCATTATATTGTATTGTATTTGTAAAAAGATACATATGGGCCATGATCAAACATATAGGGATCAGAATTTTTCTTGACATTATGTTACCATATTTTCATGAAGAATCATATGAGGTATGACACATACTGAGAAGGGGAATCCACTCCCATTTTCCTAAATAAGATATGAGTTTTGTTAGAGATTCATAAAGATCAATACTGATATAGGAATGGGGGTGGATATTCTAATACCCTTAAATTTTTCTACATGGTAGTTAAGACATCCTAAGGAATAATATTGACGTTTTAAACATGTTATGCCATTACCCTTATATATATTTTTTATATGTTCATAGAAATCATTACACTTGTTTAAATCATTGCAGTTGAAACCAAAGTGACTAGTTGAGAACTTGTGGGTACAAAATTTATTGGAGTTACTTTTCATTATTATTATTATATCAAATCTCTTTTATCATGAACCTATATATATTATATTTTTTTCGAACACATTTTATGGTGACCAATAGAGTTATACTAAAACCCTAATCAATCACGCTGGTACATGAACTGATTTCATATTACATGATCTGAGTATGTTTAAGAACCGAGAGGCTAGAGATGGTTGGAATATAATAAAGTACATCGATCTATAAGCTTGTGTTAATAAATAAATTATGTAAAGTTTATGGATGCTTCGTATATATTTTTTATTTACATAACATTTTTATGTGAAAAATCCTTGAGTATTCATATTTATATCAATTATCATTGTATGACATAAAATAGAATAGTTTATTAAATGTATGTTTTTATAACATACTGTTATTTTTATTTACCACCATTAAAATTCTTTTATATTGTGGACACTTTTCATATGATTATTCCAATATTATTTATACTTATATTTACTAGATATTTTATGGTCTCCCCAAGATGTATAATATCCCTCACCACTTGTTAAAAATATATTCAATACAAGGAATTCAATTTCATTATATGGAAACCACTTAGGTAACTGTAAAGGTAATGTAGGTCAGGGACACTATAATGTTCTTTCATGGCATTATTTTTCTTTTATTTTATGATTTCTGATATTTTATTGATTATATAGGGTTTTGCCGGTACCTATGATTATTATTATTCTAGGGAGTAGCTAAATCAAAAATCATAAAATTATTGGTTACCATGGATGATATTTTTGTGATTTGTTTTCAATGTTACATTTTCCTTATTTATTTCAATAAGATCTGGGATTTTTCATTAAGACATTTCTATTAGACTAAGGTGAAAATAACTATTAAATCACAATTTTTTAACATGTTTTAATCCATTAACATTCATATACATACATGTCATAAAATAAATACATAATTATATTGGGATTAGTTATATTAAAGTTTCAATAAAATAATTTAAAACATTTTCCTATGTAACATGATGAGAAAATTATACATAACTAGGTTTCTATTTTTGATTATACTATTACTATTTAATAATTCATCCTTTGAGTCTAATATATATCATGAGGTATAACATGAGAGTGGGTATTTGGGTATAGAGATTGAGAATTTGAGTTATGTGTGAACCATCTATGTAGGGTGTAGATTTAGACTAACATGATTTTAATCCTATTATTACATAAAATAATTATAACAATTAGAATTTTGATATATTTATTTAAATGTATACATTTTATATTAGAGTGAAATTCCATTATAACGAACTATTTTTGAATTCTAGGAGGGTGGGGATATTCATCCTCCATTTGTTGATCTATATATGTTAATTTCACCTTTAAATCTTATCAATCAATAGTTCTACGATATTATGGATCATTATATTCAATTATTGGTTACTGGAGCTCTATGAGTGGTTTCCTCAACATTAAATTAAATGGGGAGTAATATTTATATCCTCAACCACTATTTAATAGAGTGGGTGTACCATAGGATATCAAGGTTTTGACCAAGTATAGGAAGAGTGTTCTTTTATCTAGATACACCCCTTAAGTGGTTGTTAAATATTATTTTTTATATTCTTTGAGACAAAAAATTAACATTATGATTTAATTATCTAGGAAATTCCATATATGCGGTTATCATGGAAAATATTTGTAGAAACAGTTCCCCTAAATTTATTTTAAAATATATTTAAATATGATATGTATGATGATTTTATTCTTCTTGTTTTGGGTGGCATGTAAGTAATGGTCTATATAGTTTTTCATCAATATTTTTTAGATTTAACCGACGATTCAAAGTGATATGACCATAAGGGATCATAATTTATATTATAGGTTAAAACATTAAATTCATCCTTTAGTGATCTTGTTTCATCCTAATGATTTGTCATGTTTCTTTAACCATATCCTCATTTTAGAGATTAAAATGACTAACTATATGCCTTGTTGACCATATATATGTCATACTTGACTACGGATAAAGTCATCTGGTAGTTTGATGTGATCCTTTTCATATTGGTGATAGGAGGGCTATTCAAGTTCCTATATTACCATAATTCCAATGTGGGTGAAGTTTCCTAATTGTTATTAGTGTGGTAGAGTGGGATGTACGAGGCCAAATTTCTAGTAAACAACTATGGACAATATATCATGTATGATTATGGGTAATATAATGATATTTTGCCAAAGATCTTTTCTTCCAACCTAGGGATGTGGTGACTACAAGATCAATGATCAGTAACATGATTACCTGTTTCACAATAAATGAAAATTGTAGTTCTTTCTGCAAGTAAGAGTATAGAGGTGTACATTTTTTATATGAATAAAATATATATTAGAGTGGTGCTTCAACATATAGATAATGATTTAGTGGCTAAGGTAGAAGCGTAGGGTTATGAAAAATTGATCTTATCAACATAAATACTACCTATCATAGTCAGGGATCTTTTATCATTAAAGCTATATGTATAATTGTATCTACTAGTGTACATATTTTATTTGATCGGGTTTCATTGCATTATTTATATCTAATACATTTTAGGAGGTCAGAGGGATCATGATTGATAACAATTATGGGGTGACTTCTGTTAATACACCCTTATGGATGAAAACTAAGGGTATCTCAATATTTACATTTTGTTCCTTCATAATTAATGGATATTTTATTCTATTATATATAATTATGATAGAAAAATGATTTTTTGATTTAAAAAAATATAAACGTTTTTTTGACAAAATAATAAGAACAGAAGTACTGAAATCATTGTTGTATATCACGGAAATTTCCAGAAGGTTGTTTTTATACTCATTAAAGAGAGTGACATTTGTAGTTTGGAAATCTAGGACATTACCATTGGATTTTGGGAAAGATTATTTCCTAGTATTACTATGTTGTTTTATATGATGTAGTAGGACAAATGCTAGTATTTCTTTCAGATGATGGAAATTTATTATATAGATTTAATCAATATTTATTATGGTCTCCACCATATAAATTATTTTAATTCATTATTGGAATTATTCTAGTTATCGATCCAATGTCCATTCCCCCTAATTAGAAATATTTAGCTGATCATACAGAATAAATGTTTCAACTAGGTAGTCATGGGGATAAAAAAATAAATTTAAAAAGAATGTATATATGTTGTGATCCTTTATTATTCCCCATGATTAGTGATGGAATATTTATTTTATGTATGGAATAAATTTTCATAAACTATTTGATTATCATAAAATGGATTTCCCTTCCACATTTATATAATAAATATTTCTAATTTACTATAGTGAAGTGGTACGGTATGATCAAAATATTTTTTTAGAATCTGTTTTTTTTTTGAGATTAGCTGATTCCACATACTACTTTAAAGAGGTTATATAGCATGTATGAGTATCTTTTTTTGGTCATGTGGTTTAACAAACATTACATACATTTTTATGTCCATTATAAATTGGTTCTATGATTCCTATATGTATTCATTCATTTTAATAATCATATATGAAATTCTAGTGTAGTCTATATTATTGGAGCATCACACTAACTATCAAGATATTATTTTGAGAGACCATAAAGAGTGGATTATATATGTTAATATCACCATGATTTAGATGCATATGAATGATGTTTTCTATAAGGGTAGAATAATATCATAATCTATAATTTTAGTGGACTATGATATGTTTGGGATTGTGAATTCATGAGACCAACTCAATAAAATATTTGATATTGATCTAAAAGTCAACAAAAAGTAAATAATTTAGATATTAACCAATCATGGTGAGCCAATGATGTCCATTTATGTGAATGGGGTGATGTTCATGTTGTCTGATGATTATGAGATATCCCTCTATAATCTAATGGGATGGATGAAATAAGTGCAAATTATAACCATACCTCATCCAAGAAAGAAGAATACAATTTTTTGTGATTCATCAGGGTTGGTTTTTTCAGTAATTTTGATACATAAATGTTATATAGTAACTTATGTATGATTGGATATTATGTAACAATATTATAATTATAAAACTCATGAATTGAAACTACTATAAGTAGTGTATTCAATGAGATGTTGTCATTACTAAAATCAAGGTGTGAGGAAGGTGGGTTGAGTATCTTCTATTCTGGAATTTGAGGTGGAATATGTCCTTGGTATGGGGAAAATTATTGTTATTTACTTGAGTGTAATGAACATGTAAAATTGGTGGGAATGATAGTATTACATGGTAGTTGATAATCCTATTTAGATAGACATATCTTGATGTACAAGAGTGTCGATTTAGGGTGGCTCTTGAAATATTATTTACACCCACCTCGCTACTTAAGAGAGTTATGGAAATTAAAATTTTCAACTAGTAATTCTATGATTTTAGTAATAGTATATATTATGGGGATCAAGAACATAAATAGTCCAAATATGATAATGCGAACCTATATGTATAGGGATATTTTAATGTCCTTATGATAATGTGTGAGGAGTTGTTATTGGATTTACATGCTAATATATTAGTTATTAACCACGCGATAACCAATATTGTACCTAATATTCATTTATAAACCACATTTCCAAATATGAAGAAGAACATAGTGATGTTTATTACCTAATAACAAACCTTTTCAGGGTGGTGGGGGTGGGGGTAATGGTTTAGAATTGGAAACTCATATTTTCTATTCATCTTATGCAAATAATAGATTTGAAATGGGACAATGTTGTAAATTATTTCTGTTCCGGGTTTACAAGGTCACCCATGGAGTTGTGATGTGATATGGGTAATCATCGACTAGTTGATGAAGGTCATGAATTTCATAAAAATACGATTATACCGAAATATTTGGGAGTTTTATGGTTATTGTTTTAAGAGATCTCATGGTCTCGTGATTTGACGATGAATATCATTTATAACTAAGATTCACAATATCCATATTACTTCTGACAAGGAATTTAGATAGTTCCATATAATTAGGTTCATTTGGAAAAAATACACCGTCATATTAAATATTGAAAATCAGAGTGTATTACCAAAATTTTGTTTGAAATTCTATGATAAAGTTTCATATATGATGACTAATCAGGGGAGAATCATATCACCTTATAGAAATTCACAAGTGACAACAATTATAAGGTTTTTATTTAAATTTCATAATTTGAAACATTGTTCAGCTGACCATGTCGATCAACCCAATATTGCTTAATCATAGGGGTATTTTATAATTTTTCCAAGAATCATATATGATATATTAGAGCATATTTTGTTGATTTGGGATTTTTAAGAAGCTATATACATCAAAAGCAACTCATATGTGGACTAGATATATCGTCCAATTCGTTTAGAGGTGGGTCACCCAGTTTTCTGGAGGGTGTCACCTCAATTGGAAAAAATTAATACTCATATGTAGGGTAATTATTATCCTTTGAATCAGGGTAACATTTTGTTTTTCACATGGTTATTCACTATCAATTATCAACTAGATCTTCCTTAGCGTATTTATGTTATACATATTTTATACCATATATCAGAGTTGTAGAGATACCACTAAAACATTATTGGATGATTATTAACAAAGAAATTGAGTTGGAGGATATTTTTATAATAATGAAATGAATACTTTTTATATTTTTTCATCCTTATAGGTTTCAATAGAGAAAGAAGACACATCAGATAAAAGTGTAGTGGAATCACAAGCATATCTACGAGGATATGTCGTAGTATGAAGATTACATGTGAGAAGAATGGCCAAATTTGATTAAAAATTATACTAGATAATGAATCTGATGTGATTGATTCTATATGGTTTTCAGTACTAATAAAAGACTATTTATTGAGGTATGGATTTTAATAAATTTTTAAAAATCATCTTTATTTACATGTTTTGGGTTTTTTGAGGTGGTGGATGGTGTCTTTGGCGGAGTCAATTTTGGATGTTGTCCAATGTTTTCTGGACAAAATTCGATAATAGGGTAATCCTCATTCCATAATAAACTAGTTGCACTATAAATTCTTATTAGTGGTGTTGTTTTTATTTCATAAAGAATACAATTGTTTAATGAAGCACTTAAGCACAGTGTAATCTATCAACTATGATATTTTAATGAGATTCTAAATATTGTATTTCTATCATTAAGGGAATGTAAACACCACAACCTAACACCGATTCATTCTTTCCGAAGTATTTTTATTACATCATGTCATATAAGATTATACATTAATGTATCCCAAGGTAGGGTCCAAATTTTTTTACCCATGTGGTCCGATCCAAACTCACCCCCTATATAATTGTTTATATTTTATGAAAAATATATTAAATTGATAAAACATAAGAAAATATTTTAACCTTGTTTTTCTATAAACTACACCATGTTGACCTCTTCCCTATTATCTATATTATTCTATCATGTCCCCAATATGTTTATCTTATACGAACTCCACAATATATTTTATCACCAATAACCCATTCCTTCATTAATTCTACCTTATTATATAATATAAAATCATTTATAGCTTCTTTGTAGTTTTTTTTTAGATTTTAGGGAAACCATTAATATGACACAATTAATTTGATGAACATAAATAAATAAAATCTTCATGTGTTGTGTTAGGTATTCCTCAATTATTTCTCATGGTTCATATATGTCTTCAAGTGTTGTTTGATATGAGATATCATTAATCTTGTTTTTTTCTCAATGAATTATCATAACTTATTTTTCACTGACTGAATAATTGTTGTAAGGATCTATATGTCCCTGATAGGCCTTCAAATTTATATACTTTTGTGTCATGGTCTATATTTTCTATGAGCTTGATATAATGGTCGTTAACCTTATAATTAGAATAAAATTATGTATTATTTGACTTATACATTGACATTAATGATTTTATAAAGTGATAAGTACCCCCCATTCCAATGCTATGTGCACTTAGCTTAGAAAATAGTCATATTTTTTCTCTTAGTGAGCATAGAGTCCTATTTTATAGCCATGTATACCTATGATGTCTTATATGGGGACTATGTTTCTTAATTAGCTAAACTATATTGGTTTCAGAGGATAAAACATTGGTTTAAATTTTAATAATGGGATTTGAATGGGATGGATAACCAAGTATACATCATGAAGTGGGGTTTGAATTCACTTTTTCCTCCGTATTGACATATCACGATAAAGAAGTCTTATAGATGAGATAATTAGGGATATAGGGTTATTCTTCCCTGATCCTTTATATAATAATGATATATATTGAAATTCTTTTGAGTTAATGCCACTATATTCATGGGATGATTTCCCTTTTTACCTTTATATTATATTTATCTATGATCAATATTCACTTAAGTATATATCATGACATACATCCTCCTCTTTCCCCTTTAGTCTTAATAATTTCCTGATCATAGGTTCAAATTATTATGTGATGAGATTATATACAAAAGTACCATATTTTCCATTTTTCATTACAATGTCGTACAGTTATCTAAATTCTATGGGTCAATATCATCAAAGAAATGAGCCATTTTAACATTCGTATTATATTGGGAATTGTTTGGAAGAAGATAGATGTTGGATGAGATAATATATATTTTAGATTCAATTCTCCATGATAATATATCACATTGTCTTGGTAAAGAATCTTATGAGACGATACTGATACAAACATGTTTCTACCTCTCCCATTATCCTATCAATGATTTGAGCTATGGTTTAGATGTATAAAGGTGGATCCTTTTATAGGAAATGAGTAACATATCCCATTGTATGTACAAAAATATGTGTAGTGGTATTGATTCTTTCTAGGATGATATCCTTACAAGAATGGGATCTTTATTCCAAATTATAATTAGGGTTCTTTATTTATAAAAAACCTTTTATAATTATCCGAAATGGGATTGATAATATCCTTAGCAAATAGTTATGTACTAAAGGGAATGTAATTTATTTATTTTTTTATTTTTTTATTATTAGAGCATATCAATTCATACTTCCACCAATAAATTTATGAAATTTAAATGACACCATTGGTGATGACCTAATATGTTCTACTCTAACCCTTTACATGCACCCATTTACTCAAGATAACATTATGTTTCAGAATCCATATAATGGAGAATGATTTATGTCTTGTGATTGTCGAGATATTGGATATGGGTTGGAACTAAGTTATAGAAATGGGTGAGGGCTTGGGTCATATTTCTGTATGACCATTTTATTTTATTATTTATGACATATTTTTTTAAACAACCCAAATGTAGTATTAATAATAATTGTACGCCTTGTATAATGTTATAATAGCTCATTTTTATAATGTGGTAGTGGTTATTTACTTAATGTTGGAATTTTGAAGAATGGGATACCTTAACACTTATTTTATTTTATTATGGATATTTATATATTTCGTTTATGAGGATTTATGGTTATATATTCCAAATAGGGTATATTAATTCTATTATATTCATACACTATAATCGTTTTTTATTAGGCACTAGTATACAGTGTGGTGTGATCATGGTTTTTCGAACTGGTTATGTGTTGTTGGGTGTGAACATAGATATTATTTCTCAATTTCATTCGATGAATTACATATATTTTATTAAAAAAAATTCTATATACAAGTCAAAATCACTTGAAAATATAGAAATCATTCATTAAATATTAGTTAACAATTATAAGTCATACACAGTCATTGAAAAAAAATCATTTGAAAACAAATACAAAGGTATAATTAAAAACAACATTTTTATAATATTTCATTAAATTCATGTTCAATAAAATTAAACTAATCTAACTGTAAAACTAAAAAATACGAGGGGTTTTTTATAACATTAGTCTACTGATTTATATATCCAAGAATACCTACATTTGAATGATTTAATTTGAATTCCCTATTTTTAATAAATTTAATCATCCAAAATGATTTTCCAAAATCATCATAAAATTAATATTACATAACTATAATGTTTTCACATTAAATTTGAATGTAACTTAACCCAATTAAAAACAGATTATTTGTGAAAAATAATTCTAAAAAATTTCATTGAACCATTAATTAATAATTTTTTATTATAAAACAAACCACTTAAAAATCAAAAATCAAAAATCATATTTTGAAATTACTCTATTCTATAGAAATTATTTTCCTAACTCATCCCCAATCGCGTGGATAAATATTTATTATTATATATATATATATATATTTTTTAATAATAACACCTTTCCAAAAAAATAAAAAATAAAATACATCAATCATTTAAAATGATAAATCATATATAATCCATTTTAGGTCTAAACTAAGATATCTATCCACTATTTTCCAATTTTACATTATATATAATCCTACATTGACAAAAAAAATTGGTTAAAATAAATGGTAATATTTTCTAGTTTCGAAAAAATAAAATAAATTTATTTCAAAAATGAAATTTCATCAAATATATTACATTTTCCATTTATTTTTATTTGATTTTATATAAATGTAAAAATTTGTGTTCAAATTTATAAAAGCTTCTTTATTTTTTTTCAAAACCATCATACTATGAAAAAAGACATTTCACAAAAAATAGTAATATTTAATTTCAAATCCCACATTTTATAGCTCTGAGATGAAACAATTCAGAAATAATAACATGTTTTCATATGAATATTTATTTTAATTTAATGAAACTATTCTATAAATTTTAAAATCATCCTGGAGAATTAATATAATTCATAATTTGAACTATAATTTGAAAATTATTTTTGGATATTGTTCTTTAATGAAAATAAATAAACTATTTCATTGAATCTAATTCTAAATTGATAAAATAATTTAATGAGAATAACATTTTTATTTCTGTAAAATTATTATTTTTATATCAAATACTATTTAAAATAATAAATAAATTTTTTCACTTATACCCCAATAGAAAACTTATTACCTTAAAAAAATTAAATTGAATCAATGACAATTTCTTTTTCCATAAAACGTGTATTTTATTTTGTATTAAAAAGTTTGAATAAAATAATATAGTGATAGGAAAAGTACTCACTTTTAATCCTTTTAAAAATCATTTTAATATGATGTAATCATAAATAATATATGACGATAATACCATCCCTAATGGTAATATTATTTAAATAAATTATCTATTTAAATCATTATCTTATTTATAAAATAAGTAAGGGGAAATATTTCTTAAAAAAATGGAAATGATCATTACTTGGATCCAATTGGAACCTCAAATCACCCATACAGTCCTCGATAACTCATGTATAATTATAACGTTATTTATAATGTATATTTATTTTTTAAAATTATGTTTTTAATATCATTTTCCAAAAAAAACCCATAATGAACATCCCAAATAAGACACAAATTATATTTTTAATGACTTTCCATAGGATTACAAAACACCAATTCAAACAACCATTTACAACTTGTATATTACCCTGTATCATTGAAGGATAGGGATTAGTGTAATTGGATAATAAGAAATCTTAACATGATTATTTACCATATAAATAATAAAAATAATGATTCAAAATATAGAAAAATAGTTTCAACATGAGTTATCAAGATGTCAAATAAATATAAAACATGTTTAATACATAAAAGTTTCCCCACAATTACTCATAATAAGTATAATAATAAATAGTATCACATTTTAAATTTAATCCATGAAAACAAGTATAAATGAATAACAAAAAATAAATATGTAAATAAATAAAACCAAACAATGATATAACATTCTATGGTATCAAATCTAAAGAAACAATACGAAAAATAAAATAAAATCAAGAAATGGGGATAAAAATGACCCCATAGGTTGAATCTTAATCATGATCTACCAACACACTAAACTCAATTGGAATATATTTATCAAGTAACTATTTATCTCTCAGAGATATTCTAATTACTAAATACATAACCAATGGCCTAGAACAGTTTCACTTGTTTTTATTTATACATGGAGTGTGTTAATATAAAATAATAATTACTATTTTCCAATATAATTATTGTGATTCCCAATGCATGAATAAAACCACATTTAATATTCAAAATAAATACATGGGTTGAAAAATGTTTTATATTAAAAAGGACGATAAAATATATACATTCCATTATTCCAGTAATATGCATTGTTAATTAGTTACAATATAATTATATTAAATTATCTCTATAAATAATAAATAAATCATATATTAGACACATCAAAAATAATATCAAGGGGTTCAATAAATTTCCTAATCATGACACAATATGATTTCATGAATTTTGAGGATTTTTTATCTTAGAAATTATGTTTAATTAAATAAATAGAGAAAATGACATAAAAATTACTATTCATGTGATCTGTTAAATTTATTATTTTTTCCAACATTCAACTATAATTAAATTTATTTATGGAATCCATCAAATAAATGATGTATCAAATGTCCAGTGTTTATAAACTTTTTTGAGTATCCTCTTAAAGTGGATAATATTGGGATGCCTCAGGGATCATAATCCATTTTTGAAATCAAATAACAGTACATAATATTTATTTATATTATTCCTAGAAAAGTAAATCTATAAATTTCTGTAACAATATATGAATGAAAACTAATTTTTACCAAAATAAAATATTCATTTTTTCATGATTCTTCCATATCTCATCATTTTAATTTTTAATTTTGAAATCATTAAATATTGGAATCCATTTTGGTCCTTACAAAACCATTTAAATCTATTTTACATTTGAAATTATATAAAATCCATCCATGAAATATTATTCAGTCTATATTTATTATTTTAATGTCACAAAACATGTAAAAATATTTTCAAATCTTATAATAAAATAACTAGAAATTATTCATCCATCTAAAATTTTGATAAATAATTTATCTAGTGTTTTATAATTGAATTATTTTTATAAAAAATAAAATGAAGTTTGATTAATCTAATTTACATTAAAAGAATGGGGATATCATTTCATTGAACAGAGAAAATAAATATTGTAAATATAAATTGATTGACATTATATCCAACTACATGAATTGGAATCTATAAATTACATTGCCAAGAATCTTTCGTATCGTTTCATTTTCTGATAATGAATGAAAAAACACTCCATTTCAGCAATTAAATAACTATTATAAATGTCTCATTTATCTATGGGGTAATAAAATATCCTTAGAAAACCAAATAATTAAACATAATGGTCTTTTTATTTTTATTCAATAATAATCTAGATCAATCAAAAGTAAAAGACCCTTTAAAGATTAGTATTTATCTTTGACATAGTGAAACCCTAAAAACTCCCACTCCCAAATAAAAAAATTAACAATCAATGAAAATGGTTAGTATTGCTCGTATGTTTTGGACGAAGATAAGAATACAAAATTATTAGTTTTTGGGAATCTTTCATCATCCATGCATAGGTTAATAAGTGGTGTGTGACAGAAAACAGAAAAATGAACCATTTTCACCCCTTATAGTCACATACAAAATGAGAGTGATGAGGGTGGTGGTGTTAGAGCTACACTTAAGCCAGATAAAACAATAATCAAGGTAAAATTAATCATATTTTATAAAATGATAAAAAAATTTATAATCCCATTATTTATAAAACAAATATCAAGAAAAAAATACTATATCTTCAAAACAAATAAATTTAATATATGTTATGACAAACTATAAAATATTATATAAAATATAGATCCTAAAATATAAATATTATATTTGAATATAAAATATTATCAAACATTTTAATAATTTTTGGCTATCATGCACACTCTCTAAATTATGTAAATGAAAATACAAATAAACTCTACAATTTTAAATAAACTAACAAAGTAACTATTATCTACATAAAAAATGTGAAAATTAAGCATGAAATGATAAATTTTCAACCAAATATTTTATTTTATTAACAATAATTATTTAACAATTTGATTTATATAAATTTGAACGAATTAATTTTACATGCGTACTTTCTTATAATTTTTTTATCCAATTGTATTTTTCCATAATTACTAGTTTTGGGATATCCCATAGGGAGATCAGTATAATGGCCATTCTTTTGTGCATGTTACAAATTTATTATCTTCATTATTTTTATAAAGATGAAAAAAGTGTATGAATTAGGTAGATTTTAGAATGTTAAAAAATTATACATGAAAATAAAATTAACAAGACAACAAGGAATGAATGAATCCTATGTTTTTATACATTATCACCACTATATTATTATTTAATTGTTTCAAATAAAATTAATAATTTACTCACTACCATTCATGAAATAAATTCCTCTACTCATACAGTGGAACTCAATTAATTCAATCTCATTGGTCTAATCTGTATCAATATTTACGCATATTAAAAAAAAATTCATGTATCATGTAATTTATTAAAATATAAAAACATTAAAATTTCATAAAAATATTTTATTAGAAATTTAAATTTAAAATCTATAGAATATATAAAAATAGTATTTTAAGAATTTATTTTAAAATAAATTTCAAAAAAAATTCTAGATTGATCATCTAAAATAAAAATAAATATTTTATGAAGTAAAATTCATATATAATTTAATAATCTCAAATTATTTTGAAGATAATATGTTATTAAAGGACAATTAATTTTAAAATTAAGGTAATATTAGATGTCTATGTTTAAATGTATTGTTATCAATAAAGATAATATATCATAATCAATTTTATATATTCACACAAAACAATATTAAATGATTAAATGTAATTAATACCCAAATATGAAGATAAAATGAGAGACTATAATCCAAGAGTAGAAAATAAAAATTAGAAACAAAAACATATTTTATCATATTCTAAAAATTGTACTATTATATATGTCACATATCAACGTACACTATTGATAAACTTATCCTTAAAAAATTATAAATAAATTATAAAATTATATTTTCCGAAACATTTTACCAAAAAATATCATTCATATTTTTTTCATTAATTTTAATATTAATAACTAATATATCTATTTAAATATGCTCTTCATTTCCTAATAGATGAATTAATCACAAATTTTTCATTATATATTTGAATTATCAACTACTCTAGTTTTTGACTGTAATTGATAATGTGTGACTATTTAGTTAACATGACTATAATAATTGTTCCCTCAGATCTATTCATGTTTAGAAAGTTTTTGGTATATTCATTTAATTTTAGAACACATTGATTTTTACATGAATTTATTATATTTAATATAATTTCTAAATATAATAATTTTTTAATAATATTTAATAACTTAATATAATATACCTAATTATGGAAAAAATGTATTCACACTATAAATCATTGAATTTATATTTTATCATAACTTTTTATTCATTTCAATCAATATATATTTTAATCTACTTATTTCATGATATTATCCCTTTCAAAATAGTTAAAAATAATAAAATATTACATTATACAGACTATTCCCATGCATAAATAAAAATATGTAATTTTGTAACACCTCCTTCTTAATATATTGTGACTTTATATATAAGATTCATAAAAAATATATTTTAACACAGTAGTATATAAATTATTTAAAATACATAAATTTTATTCTTATAATACATTTTACAATAAACACTTCATATAAAACCCATGTCAGCATTCATCTATATAAAATGTGACAATATAGCTCATTGATGTTAGGATTTTATGAAAATACACCGAGATGGATTGACCAGATGTATAATGAGATTATATGATTACATCAAGAGAACATTTAAATAAGAGAAAACTTAAGATCATCATATAAACATGGCGTAGGAATTTAGCACAAACATGATAATATTTAATAATAATCAAAATTCAAGGCTTGATTATAATAAAATGTAAGAAATTTTGGACAAGATCATTACCCATATCCCATTCATAATATCTCATTTGAAATATGATTTACTCAAATAATTGATCAGAAATATAATTTAGGCACCCTCATCACATTTTTTTAGTTTATGACCTCTTGTTCCACAAATATATAAACATAATAAAATGAAGATAAATAAAAAAATGAATAACATAATTATCCCTTAATAGAAAATCGGTTATATTTGGTGCCTTAGTATAATGCTTAAATTTCATCAAGAATTACTTTTTTACTAAAATTTCAACACTCTCTAGATGATATTTTTTTATCAATAGTCAATAGAACAGTTTTTATTAGTTTATGACTTTCATCGAAAAGTTGGGGGTTTTACCCTAATAAAAAATGATATGCTACATTTTCTCTCAACCATAAATGAGATGTTGATAAAACATAGGGACTATTCTAGTGTTCATTGGGTGATTAAAAAATTTAAACAAAATTTTAAACTATAATAAATTATATAATTGAAATGTGATGAATCCCATAAGAATAAAAAACAATTATGGGTTGTATGAAACATGTAAATCCCAAAAATGAATGAAAATTATTATAATAAATATTAGAAATATTACATATATACATATATATATAACATAAATAAATATATATATATATATATATATTATATAAAACTCAATGATAATTTTAAAAATAATAGAAGATCAAGGTGAAGTTTTGATTAATAAGAAATAATTTTAAATGGGACGATTGGATAATAAAATTATTATACTATTTTTTGGTCCATGAATATAAATAGGGAATAATTGGTTGAAATAATGTAAATATATTTATGATTTAATACAAAATGAAGCATTTGTTTTTTTAATTTCCATAGCATGAGCATAAAAATAGATCATTCCATTCAACACTTATGTATTTATAAATCATTTATCTAATTAGTAATGAATATTAGTTACCACTAATTGTTACATGCTTCACATATTTCTTAGTTTCAATTTATTTATTCAAAAAATTAAAAACATAATTTTTATTTGAATATAAAAATAACGTATATATAAAATTAAATTTTTTTTCAATATTATATTTTCACAAAAAAATGTTTTAATAAATTATAATAAACTTTATATGTCCTTAACTTCCATTAAGTTAGTCAAGTTGTTATCTTGAATGGATACCATAATAATCACTTACCTTTTACAGCTACATCACTCCAATGATTACCAAACCCATTAGAATTGTTACATAATAATAACATTTCTTTATTACTTTATATATATATATATATAATAATTCATATACCTTATATTAGCTTTTATTTATCTTATATGTATTATTATCAATATAAAATATATGCCTCATTATTGATAATTTATTCTTTTAAAAAAAATTCATGGTATTTAAAATACAAGAGGCATAGATATAATTCATTTACACTGTATAGTTTTGGTATTGATTTTTATTTATTTAAAATTATTTTTTATAAATTATGAAATATCAATGCATTTTATTCATAGAATTTATACAATTAAATAATACAATGGATTTTACTATATTTTGTTTATATTATTGGATTAATTAATATCTTTTTATTCATGTTTTTTATTTAATATTGAAGATGAAAATAATTACATAATTTTATTATTGATTTATTTATATAAAATTATCATATTGTTCAAAAATTTAATCACAATAATATTTTTATTTCATTGATTAACCATTCATTGTAAATCATTTATATGGTTTATTTATTAAACATAGAAACCAAATGAATCCATTATATTTATGATCCACATATGAAAGAAACTATTTACTATTTTATCATAGTGATATCCCAAAAATGGACTTCAATTATATTTTATCATTGATTTTCCATTATTATTGATCGTAAAAAGGATTTAAAATTCAATGAAGTATTTTATTGGATGATTATATTGTACCTCATAAAATATGGAATTATATAGGAATTTAGTAAAAATATTGAACATGGATAGTCATTAACATTTCTTGTCTCCAAAAAATATTTTACGTTATATGCATGGAAATCATTTTTCCTCCAATATCATTAATAATTTATTAATAATTTATTAAGGTGTATTGAGGTATTCTTTATAATCAATCTCCATCATATTATATATTTCTTATTATATTTTATAATCATGTCTCAAGCTTATATACATAAATTATTCATTGAACTTTTCCTAATAAAAACATTGATTTTATTTCCAAATATCATTATGACCATTCATATATTTTTACCCAAAATATATTAGATTCAAGAATATAATTATCATGATTTAAATTAAATCATTAACTAAAAAATAAACTGTTTATCGCCATTAGTTAGTAGTTACCTCATTAGTTGTTATATGTTTATGTGAGTAATTTCACATGAAATCTTGATGTTTATATTCAACTTATTATATGTCAAATTTACCATACTAAATATTTTTAAATGTGATACAAACTACATTCCTTCAAGTCTTTACTTCCATAGATTCTCAAATATCACATGAAGTTCCCAATGAATTCATCGAAACACTAAGAAAGTTGGGTTAAATTAGTGGATTATTTTTTACAATTAATTATTTTAAATTTTACCATTATCATATATTAAGATCCAATACAGTCAAATTTAACAGTCACTGTGATCCTATTGTGGATGAAAAATAAATAAAAAAGGTAACATTATATTTTTACAATGATAGTTCATTGTGTGAGTACATATTCCATCCAAGGATTATATATTAGACCAAGCACTACATTTTTAACAATATGAATCAACTGTTAAAATTGTATATCATCCCAATACCACAAGGAATTACAAACATACACAATATACCAGTAGATATAAAAAATCTGGCATCAATTTATAATAATTTCATAATAGGGCGATAAATATCACAAGAGAATCTAGGATGATTTTTCAACTGATGAAAATGATGAAAATATTATTTGGTCATTCAATATAATTGAAAAAGAATGTTCGTACATATTCAGGATTGTTGGTTAGTGATAATCATTCTGAAAATATAATTACTTAGTATTGGTAATTTGATCTAGATCGTCAATGATCTTCATCTTAATCCAAAATCACAAAATAAATAGGGTCTAAAAGAATTGTAATATTAAAAGGAATCTCAAATTTAGTCTATTGTTTTATTTCTATCTCAATTTCTTAAGAACATAGCACCACATGTATTTTATAAAATTTATACCTTTTATTTGGAAGTTAAGAACAATATATAAAAATGAAGTTATGTGAATTTTATGTTAGATCACATTGAAGAAATATATTTTAATAGTTTTTGTATAACAGTGAATGTGGCACACAAACAAAGAAAAAAATAAATGTAAGACCATTACCATTGGGACGTGACACCATGACCACATCCCAAATACCTCCCCAACCATACCACCCTAATAGAAATCTGGGGATTAACGTGTCTCAGAGTAATGAGGTAAATGTGTGGCCTCACTACCTACATGTCGTACATCCCAAGAGAGGCCCTAGGGGCCAAACATGGGATTATTACAGTTCCCAATTGGGAAGAGTGACCCAAGATATATTATAATGGCACATAGTGTGTGATTCCTTGTGAGGGACATGAGCTCGAAACCTCCGGGTTTGTAATCCACCTACATAAACCATGTCTATCGGGCCCTGTGGGAAAAAATGTATTTGGGTAACGAGTTATTGGTGTAGCCTCACCACCTGTGTGCCATACATCCCAGTGCGGCCCAATATAATGCTCAAAACAATTCATTGATAATAAATTTTCATGGGTCTTTCCCTATGATCCTCCCATCATTTTCCATAAATATATATTATATACTTTTTTCAATTAAATATAATTATTGATAATATCTTCAGTAATATTCAGCATTTAAATTTCACATTTATATACTTTTAGGAATTCTATATTATAAATTATTTGATTTAATAACCCTCATCAAATTTACTCTAACCTAAACCTCATATAGAACCATAGCACACTCAATAACTCATGATTTTTTATTTTTATACCTATAAAATCTTCTCCAATTTTTTTAAATGTATATTATAGAAATAATCACACTTCAAAATTTTTCAAAACTGTTGGAGCCTTACATTTTGAGGATAAGTCTTACAATGACTAGTTTTCCCCTATACAATTTCCAAAATATTTGTTACTAGTTCTTTTTTTTTAAAATTATAAAGCATTGCAATTCGTCATTGTTAGATTCCATTAAATATTTTAAAAATAAAAATTGATATTTCATAAATAATTATAACTTTTACTAAATCCTTGAAAAAGTCATAAAATATGATAGATATCCATGTTTTTAGACTCATGGTATGTCTAAAAGAATTTTGGAAACATTCATATGGTTTGGTGGATTTTCCAACTTTTGACTCATAGATAAGTCTCAATCTTCTAATAAAAAGTGTTACATTTTAAAACAAAGTGTTTACTTTTTTATAAAATTATTATACATTCACAAAAAATCCTTATTAAATAATATTAAGAATCATATCCACATCAAAAATCATACAAATATCACAATGAATTTTAAAAAATGATCAACAATATTATAGGACAATAATTATGTTCTCATTTTTATACATAAATACGAAATATACATGATTTCATCAAATTAGTCTAGAATACCTTTAATTTCTCCTTAGAAAACTCAAATGAGATGAAAATAATTCTCAATAGTTTTTCAAAATATATCCCATTACTAAAAAAATTTATAATCAATTAATAATTCAATAATATCATGTTTGAAAAAAATATAATCCTTCAAAAAATTATTTTTGGTCTCCCTAATATCCCCCATTAGTTTAATTGTTAAATTCAACAAATATTTAAAAATATCAAAATTTATCAAAACAAAAACATCAAATCATAGAAATTATTTAAAAAATGTTTATACCAAATATGCCATCAAATATGGTAATTTGCTTTTAAAAAAGCGTTTGAATGAAATATTTTTCCCTCCCCGACTAAATATATGATCTCAGCAAAAATTTATCCACATTATTTATAATATACATAGTAATTTATCCATAAAAGATCTTTAAAGATTTATAAAACTATCCCCTATTGAAAAAAACCTTATTTATAGAAGCGGTTCATCTTACCCATTCTGATGTGACAGGCGATGGATGAACATGATGCTTCTTCCTAAACATAAGAAATATATCCCATGGAATTCCTATTGTAAACATATATATTATCTTGTAAATGGGGAAAATATATTCCATTTCTACATCTCTATTTTCACTTGTTTTATTGATTATATAATAACTGATATCAAAGTGTTTCTATATTTATTATATAACATTATTTAATGTATAGTTCATAAAAACATGGATTATGACAATATATACTTAATGGATTCTCAAATTATTAATTTTGATCCTCTAGTCATAGTTTCATTCATACTATATTTTTCATAACAATGTGTTTTTGTAACAAATATTTGCATTGTTTTACTCAATATTAATGAACTCAAATCATATTATTCCAACTAATATATCCTTCGACTAACAATTCTTCCTCATTCTATAGATTTTTTTTAATTCAATCAATAGTGCAGTCTGGTTCGTTGAAACCCAAAATATTTAGGTAAATATTTATACTAAATTGTACATCACATCTTGTTTTTACTTTAAAATGTCACATAATTCATCTTACTAACATTTTTTACAGACATTAGGATCACATAGATATGAAATAAAAAGAGTTTATATATGAAATATAATTTCATATGCTTCTGTTATATAATGAAGACTTCCACTCATGTTCCTCAAATCATTCTAATTCATTTTATTTCTAGTTTCATCAACACGTAATTTAGTTCCAACTATTATGAATATTGGGAATTCATTACAATCATCCATTCACATTTTTTAATTATTTTATGTTATATTTATCATAATATTGTTTGATGTAATAATATTCTATTATATTATATAATTATAGAATATAAATAATCTCACCAAAATTACGCATTTCAACATTATTCTTCATCTTCATTGAAAATTATTCTTGAGCATTATAATACCCCTGTGTATATATGGGTTTGGAATTCAATAAAAATTGATGTTTTCAAATTAGTGAATGTAATAAATTTTGAACTACCATTTTGAATTAAATTTACAAGGTTGAGACTCCTAAAAGGGGATGTTTTGGATAGGGAATTAGTTCAAGATATTCATGGGGAAGATTAGGTAACTTTTCCAAGATGATAGGGTGTCATGGGCTACTGCATGAATGTAAAATTCGTACACTCACAATCAAATGACTAACCTGTAAAACATTTAATTTGTAGGTCCCCATAGGTCAGTCAGTGAAAGGAATTGTCCTACACATGATTCTATAAAGTTCAGTAATGTTTCTTATATACACCTTTGGGATTTTTGAGTGGAATACCCATTCCCATCCACTTTTGTGTGGGTACCCCAGATGGATCTCCCTCCACTTTGACATTCATTTATTTTCATTTGGGGATGATTTCACTCCATTATATAGTTTTTTTATTTTAAATTCAACATTTATTAGCCAATCCACTTCTCCCCTCCATTTTCTATACATTTAGGTACCTCCCATTAGGGGTTTCATTTTGATTCCAAAAGATAATGGTAGAATAATTTATGCATTAAGGGTCTCTTAATGAGGCCTTTGAAGATGAATTATTGAGGCATCATCTTCATGCAGTATTCGAACATTTAGATGAGGTATGTAGATTTTGTTAATTTTCTAATATTTTCTCTTAAAAATACATTTTGTTGATATTTTAATTTATTTATATTAATTAGTTTTTCTTATATATTATTTTAAACGTTTTTTATGGACCTCCATTACTTGTTTCAATGAGTTTTCACCGAATATTGTGGCTTGATCTGTTTATTGACCATTATTAATTATTGTTGTAATTATGAAATCTATTTTATATATTTTTCATGAATTATTAATTGTAATATTATAAAATAACATCGATTCATGTTTACCTATTCAGATGTCATGCATTGTCTTCAGTTGGAGTTGACTTCGATGAGTTTGTGATGTCTTGGACAATCCTAATAAGCTACTACCGGTATTTAAAAAATAACTGAAAGGCTTCAAAAAATGGTATGTGGTATCAATTACAATCCCTTTTGATTATGAGTTTTATTAATATTTCATGTAGATGTTCTGGATCACCATTGAGGGTGATTCCCATTTTTATCAAATTAGAAGAAATTTGTTATTTTAAAAGAATGCACATTTAAATTCAAAATGGATGATACTATATGATGAAATAGAGAAAAAGAACAAAGTGAATAGGCCACATTATTCTTAATGCACTGGATTAATTTCATGGAATTAAATGGTTTAGGTGTATTCAATAGAATATCCAATATTTTTTAGAGTCTTGGAGGGGGTGATATTGTTTGAGAAGAGTTTATATCCAAAGTGAATAAGTCTATGTTTTTATTTTTGTGGAGGTGAGTTATAATTCTATATGACTAATAAATGATGGTAATGTAAAACCATTAGTATAACTGGTGTCTTCCATGCCTATTAATAAATGACAAACAACCTAATGTGACATCATATTTATGGTTATCAACGTGGAGACTACCAATACAGGTGTGAGTGTAGACCTAGGGACCCAACTTGGTGGACCACATTTGGCTATTTCTATGACTTCAATATATTAGGATGATGGGAAAAGTTAATAGTGATTGATCCAATCTTATCTGGTGTGACTTGGACTATATGAGATAACCATATGGTATTTGGTATGATCTGATGATTGGAATGACCAAGTGGAAACATGAAATCTATGATTGGATATGATCCATATATTTAAATCACATTTTATGTGGTGTGCCCTTAATATTAGAGTGGTTGTTTTATGTGATTCCCCTGTCATAGAGTGGAACTTTCCAGAGTCAAGATGATTATCTAAAAAGACTATTAGTAAATGACTATCCCAAGAGGTATGCCACTACCTGTGTACTAATATATAGTACATGACTGGATTCCTTGATCACTTGACTACCCATGGATGATGTTATTAGGTTTTTTAGTGATGGTGGGGTGAATAATCATTAAACATGTGTAGAGAACCCTATCCTAAGGAGATATTGATAATAATTTTGTGAATGTGTATTTTGAAAGACCTTGTTATTTCATTATTTATGATCTGTTATGGGATATTCCCTTTTGGAAGATAAGATATCATAGAGATTCGATGAATTTGGTTCTCAAAATATTGGATTCCATGATTTTAAGAATAATATATGGTTGGGTATTATAACACCCCAATATTTTGTGATATATTTTTTAACATTAATTTAACCCATTTAATATTTTTCATTCAAGAAACCCAAAAGATAGTCTATATTATGTTAATGCACTTCTTATGACTTACACTATAAATAAACACTACTTATTCATGCACTAAACACAACATAAATTTAGATTTCTCTATTTGGAAAATCGAGGCCATCTTATGTTACACGCATACCAAACATTCAACGATATCGTATGTATCATGTCAGACCGAGTGTAACTGAACAACAATTTGTCATTAAATTATTATTATACAATATGGTATAACAAGGAAATTATATTTAATATTATAGGATCAACCATGTGATGAATATTTATAGTTTAATTCATTTGTTACCTAATAATTAGAAATTAAGATAGAAACCAAATGAATAAAAAGGTGTTTATTTTACAAAAATATATTTTATGTGATAAAGATGATTTATATTAATATGATAAATTAATTCATAACAGAGAGTGATATTAATTAAATTTATATGTTATTTATTCAATTTTTTTTATAATAATCTATTATATTATATAGATATAATATAGGAACAAGTCCAATTTAGTGCTTAAACAATTATATTTTTATAAAGGTTGTTCTAGCGCTATCGAATCCCAAACCCATTTTAAATCAAATTTTATGAAATTTTATAAATTAAATAGTTTCAAATAAACATATTATTTTAATCAAAAACATTGTAATTAGGTCAGGTCACTATTTTTATTTTCTGTAATGTTTCATTTCCTAATGAACAGTTAAAAATAATGCATTTTAATTTATAACTTCATTATAATATTGTTTATTTATAATGATAAATTATATTTTAAATTTTTTAAAGTTTAATTATTTAATATTTTTATAAATTAATGTAATTTAGATCATTGGAATAAATTTTAATATGAAATTAGGTATAATTAATTATATATTTTTAGATGTTTTTACTTGAAAACCCAACACTGTCATCTCATCAACTTGAATATTTTTAAATTACATTATACCAAAATATATGATTAGAATTTGAAAAAATATATTCCATATTTATAAAAATCTTTATTTATCACTTATAATAAGGTCAAATTGGTTTTTGACCAGAAATATTAGTGTAGGTGATTAGAATTAATTACAACGATTAAGATAGAAATTAGTTTAACAATTTAAAAATACATAAATTTATGACGCAAAACAACCTAGAACATATCAAACACCCATTTTATAGACATGATTCATCCATGAACCTTAAATTATTGATTTTTTTTATTTTATATGTCTTCTGTTAGATTAAAACGTTGATACACCTAACTTGTGTTAAAAAATAGAAAGTGTATCATTTCCCTTCCCTATAAAAGGACACCACATATTATTCTTCTTAAAATCTCTATAACTACATATTATCAACCATGACATGAAAAATTCACTTCCCAAAATCCATACCTTCCTTCTTTAATCCACCCCAATAAATATTGTAATCCATGGAAGCCTTTGGCACAACCAAAATGGTTTTACCCGATTTAGAGTTGACAACTTTTCTCAAGGTCCTTACTTTTATTTTTCTTCCCCACCCCCTAAAAAAATTTACATAATTTTATAAAAACAATTTTATATTAAATATACTATGGTTTTTTATAGAATTTTTTACCTACACTTACATACACCCTCATTTAATGGGTAATGACCATAATGTTTCTATGTATGGAGAACTTGTGCCTCAGAAAATAATAATTGTTCATTTTTCATTACTTCCTCTCATGGTGGACATTATGATTGAAAATATATTTATATATGATATATATTAAATTTATTATGTATTTAAACATATTTAATTCTTTTAAAACACATATATATATAATTTCCATTCTTTGAACATGATAATTGTTTTAAGTTGCCATGGACTACAACACCCTCAAGGTGAGGCGATTCATTCACACATTACATGAAATTTGTTAAGGATGGATTTAGTGAATTTATATAATATATATGCTAATAGTGATATATATATACCCACATATATATATTTCATTTACTAACGATCGTTTAATATGACTATTAAAAGGAAACAACATTCACATGTACATATGGCCAATAGTCTTCATGAATAGTGTCTTCCATTTCAAAATTATATATTCAATATATTATTATTATACAAACATGTTGAATATAAATAATATTATCAAATTTTTATACATATTATAAAATATGATATAAGTTTAAGGACCATTTTTGTAATAAATAATGAAAAATTTTAAAAACAAAGAAAATATTACCCTAAACCTAACCTTAACATGGAATTGATAACAAGATGATATTAAAAATTCATAATAAATCCACATATGTTATTATATATAATAATATGGTTTTTTGATCTATTTATAATAATAATATTATTATTATATAGTATTTTTGAATGAGTATGGGGAGAAACAAGACATATAGGGAAGGGAATTTCATCTCAATTTTTATATCTGTGAGATATTTTCCATATTCGTGACTATATTCTCTTGAGAAGGGTATATAATCCCCATTAATGTATTATATTATTATTATTATTATTATTAAATTTATTCATATTTAAATACCCATTTTGTTATGTTTCATTCATGGGATTTATGTTTCAAAACTCAGAAAATCAGTAACGTATTTTCGTCTCAATTTCCCTTCATTGAGATACATATGATCTTATATAGATATATTATTATATATGGTGTGCATAGTATATTTGACATGTTATATCATGAAACTCCTTATTTTCATTATATTTATAGAATCAACTAAAAATATCATTTCTATTATATTATGATTTAATGTTACCAAATTTTCAATAGTGTATAGATACAATATCAACCATTATTGAGATTGTTTGTGATTATTATACCATTGATTAAATATAATGATCCATCTCTCACAAAATCTCAAGAGTTATCTTACACAATGTTAATTCATGTTATATCCAAATAGTGGTTCTATTTTTTCACTCTTTGGTACATAATATTATCTGGAATATGTTTTTAAGAATGTATGACCTTACCTCTCACTTCAATCAAAAATCTATGTTCATTCAAAATCATATATTCAAAATGGTTTCCAAAAATATATACCATTCTATTATAATATATAAATGATATTTTTTTCCATTATTCCAATGTTTTCAATGGAATATTATCAACACATTATAAATAATGAATTTTTCTTAACCAATTAACAGTGAAAATGTAATGTACTTTTTACATTGAACAACATTTATGGATTTAAACACCATCATTTATTTAATTTTTCTTTTCCAATCTGAAATAGATAATCATTTAGATTTTATTTTTAAAATTAATTTTAAAAGATCAAATTTTTAAAATTACTTTTTCAATTATTTTATAGGTATATTTTTACAAAATGCTTTCAGGATTTATTTATAATGTTTTCAAGGGAAATTGTTTTAATTTTTTTAATAATTTCATTATATGTTTTAAAAAAAAATTCAAATGAAATTTTTTTTAATATTTTTTCTTATATTCCATTATTAAATTTCATGAAAATGTTTTTTAAATTTTTTTGATTATTTATATATAGTTTTTCAAATTATTTCCATTAAAATGGGATTCCATGAAATTTTGGGCTTTATTTTAATTATTCCAAACTGTTTTTAAGAAAAATGTTTTAAATATTTTTTGGAATATATTCTATAATTTATCAAGGGATATTTTTTCATAAATATTCGACGTCTTATTTATATGTTTTAAAGTTATGTTATATGAAAATTACTTTCATATTATTTTATCACTAAAATGCCTTCTTTGACAAAAATATGAAATTTCCCTCAAAAAATGTTTTCAAAAGATATTTCAAAATTATTTTCTAGGTAAGTTGACATTTTTTGATTCTACTGACCAATTTCTTGGAAATGTCTAATGGTTCCATCAATATTCATTATCTAAATGGTTTATCCTTTAATTTCATGATGTTTATGAAACATGTATCACTTCTACATGTTATATGATTTTGAAACATGCTTCTTTTCATGTGATATTACTTCATAAAGTAATAAAAAACCCTATATCATTTCATAGTTTATGATGTTATAAAATGTTAATGATACAAATTTAATTTCATTGGTTTTTATTTGAGGTTTATAAAACATGTCTCATTTTATAGGTCATGATATGATGAATGTTTTATTTAGTGGAACATGTATGAATGTGGTTATAATGATATGAGTGGGACGCACATTTTCCTCCAATGCAATGTGTTACAATGGATAAATCATGAATATAACTGTTATGTGTTAAGCTGATTACATGTTCACCATGATACGCATGGACCGAGTTGGATGTCCAAATATTTTTTCCTAAAACTACTTACATGATCTCAATGTAGTCAGTGAACCTTATAGTGTGTTTATAATGTTATTCAATAACAAAATTAATTGTTAAAAATGTTATCCATTGACCTGAAATAATTTCAATTAGTTTATGTGTGAACCTGATCACATGATCACAATGTTATGTGTGAACCTGATCACATGTTCAGAACATTATACGTGGACATATTATCTTGTCTATAAGACTACCCAGGAATGTCTAAACCAGGCGTAAGACTGGTCCTGCAAATTTATTAAAGGAAAAGTGTAAGTAAAGTCAGTAGAAAATAAAAATGCTACATTACATCAAAACCATATGCATCCTTCTCCCCATCATCAGATAACCCATCACCATGATCGGCTGACTCCCATTCAAAAGATTCGTATTTGCGTATCATCTCAAGGTACATATTTTTCTTCCGAAGAATTTCCTTAGACAACTTTTCTTTGACCGGCCATTTCCCACTGAATCCTTTCTCCCTCTTTAGGGACCCTCCTCTTCGTTTGCCACTGTACCCATTTGCAATAACATTTTCTTGTGACCCTACAATCTTGTGTGCAGACCTTGTCGCCATTGGTTTGGGTAGATCTGTATAGTCTCTCCTTGGATTCCTCCTGCTTTGAATTTTTTCTCCCACTTCCTTGTTTAGGGTCTCATGAATTCCATTATTAACAGCATCACTGTAAGATATTTTCTGACTATGGATCTCTTCTTCACAATCAGATCTATCCCCCACTGCTTTTTATGGGCCAAAGGAGGGTTGACATTTCCATCCTTCCCATCTTCCAGTTGAGATATCTTGATTGTGTCATCAGTGCAGGGACTTTTACCTTTACCACCCAATCTGTCCACTCCATCATTGCCTTCATTCTCTACAATTTCCTCTGCCACTTCCATCTCTTTTTCCTCATTTGATTCAACATCAGCCAGCACTACAAATTTATTTGTAGAACAATTAAACAGTTCATGAGAATTTACCTGCACCAGGACATCAGTTGTGTTCTTCTGTTCAGACAACAATTCCACAGGCTTAGAGTTATCAAGAATCACAGCGCATCCCCTGCCAATGTACTGAAAGTCATCGTTTGATCTCTCCACTTCATGCTGAATCTTGGATCCAAATTTTACAGATCCTGCAATAATATGCAAATCTGAACCTTCTGTCACATTCACAAGTGTATTAGAGTCATTCGGAGCTGAGTCTCTAGGCCGAGACACATCCATTCCATTGTTTTCCAGTTGGGTTTCCCTAGAAACATCCACTGGAGCCTGACCGGATCCAGAATTCAGGGAGTTTCCATTAATCAAATCCCCTAATGACACTCCCTGCTCCATGATGGCAGTGACTTCCGCATGAGATTCATCTGCCTGATGAGCACCTGGAGCAGGATCTTTCATTGCTATACAGGCATCCACTTTTTGTAATGCTATGCCACTTCTGCGACAAGCATTTATCTCATTCCCCTGCTTATGGAAAAAGGAGCAAAAAGGCATCCAAGATTCAAAAAAAATCTTTTCAGCAAACCTGTATTCACCCTCCACCACGATCCAGACAGCTCCAGGTGGATTCTTTGAAATATCCATCTCCACAAAGATTCGTGCAGATGCAGGATTTCCCATGGATACTGTCCTCCAATCAGAACAAATAAAATGCTCGATGGAGTTACCTATCGACTTCAGAAGCCCAGGGTTCTGAAACGGGTGGGGAATTCCCGGGAGCTACAACCATATGGCGAGATTTGGAGAATCTCGGTTCATATGATGGTCAAAAGACTATTATAGGGCTTGATTTCATGTCCTTAACATAAAATTCTATCCTATTTATACTTATATATGTTCTCGATTTTATATTTTGATGTGTAATAAATAATTCAATGTCATTTCATATGTTACATTTCCATAGATTTTTCTCTTAAATTCCTTATTATTCTTATCTTATGGAATATTAATATTTATTCAATGTCTTAGGATTATGATCTATGATATGAAGGTTATTATCTTAAAATCATGTTATCACATTCTTATACTCTTATGTTCATATTCTGATTTGGAATTTCTTTTATTTACCCTTTTAGATCATTTGATATCATCCCTTTCTTAGGTTTACTTTCCCCAAGTTATGATGGAATTTTTTTGTTTAAGTACTAAAATAGATGACATTTACTAAATACCTTTATTATCATTCACCATGTTAGATGATTTTTTCCCATGATTCCAATGACACTAAACTATTGTGATCCCTCAAAATGTAGTATTGTGATATAGTGAATATATATATATAATTATGTAATATCCATGTATGTTAAGATTGGATCTCTATATTTGGTATTTGAGGAAAGGATTATTCAAATGATAGAATATATGATGAGAAAATATTATTGAGAAATCTACATATATTTTTAAGGAAATATATAATGATGTTTATAAGGATAACTATATGGATGAGTCAATATTTAGGAAAATGTCCTGGAATTTTTGAAACAGATAGAATTAGTGGTTTCTTATAAATAAATCCATGTATGGTTAATCTAATTGTATTTGGCTCTGGAAAAGACATACCAATGGGTAATAAATTTGAAAGGATGTTCTGGGCCTTGGTCAGGGTAATTGGGTACACAACAATGTGCATTGATGTACACCGGGTTTGAAACTCTCTATTAATATCCTTTTGGAATTCACTAATTCATTATGAACCATAATGAAGGATTTAAAGAGAAAATTAATTTGAATATCCTTTGATGAACATAATTTTTCATATATTATATAATTAGGTAGCATGATTAAGAACCCTATATATATTTTATTATAATTATATTGTATCCCGATATGAGGAATGTTTCGCACACTAGGATTTCAGATTTTAGTCAATTGAGGGAAATAGAAATAACATAGTCAATTTTTTATTCATATGTGGGAAGTATGGACATTATGTGAATCGATTTCCCAATTTTAAATATCATAAAGAGAATAAAATAGGTGGTATGGGTAATGGTTATACTTCGAATGATAATGAGACCGAAAATGATATGTGAATGGTATGTGATGTTGTTACAGTATTGTTTACATTATTCCTAATAATAATGATTAAATTGATGTTGAGGAAACATAATAATGATTCATATTAAAAATTCTAGGAATGAGGTATTAAGGAATTATTTTATGAAACTTAAGTAATTGTGTAATAATATATTTGTATTAATAAACTATTTATGTTTTGGAATTGAAATATTATGTTATATGAATCATGAAATATATAAGTATTTTTAGTATAATTTTTCATTATGGATTGAAAAGGAAATGTTTAATGCTGATGAATACATAGAAATATGGTTTCATGGAAATATTATATTTAGAATAAGATAATGAAACACTTAATTAATCATTGATGTAGTGAAAATGATGTTTGGATAAAGATTTCGTGGATAAGAATCAGTAATTTGGTGGTATTTATTACCCAAGCATTGATTATTTGAAAAGTGTTCTATGTCATCAATGATTATGTTTTTAACTCCTAGTTTTAAAGTATATATATACTAATTATTTTAATAACGAATTTTCTATTTTATTCAAAAAGTATTTATAGTAATTTATGTTTCTGTGATGTTTCTAGGGAATATATGATGAGGGTATTCACAGGTTTAGAACATTACAACCAAGTGGTACATTTTGATATATCGGAGATCAAATTTTAAATGATTTCAGGGCATTATTTCGAAATAGTTGAATTTTCATCATTCAGAAGGATTATAAGGTTAATTATTTATAGAATGTTTGTGGTAAAAAATAGATGAACTTATTTAGATTAAAGTGTTTTCTACCCATATTATGATTTATGAATATTTGATTTTTTATTCAAACTACATTTTGTTGATAATAAATGATAACATATTGGATGAAAGATCATAGATTTCAATATCACATAGTACATCCTGAATGAAAAATTCTCCTTAATTTTATAGAGAAAGAGTTGAAGTAGATCAATATACAAAAACTGTGAGGTTATCCAAAAATAATTTAATGTTTATCTATTAATTAAAAATCATCTATCTTTAGGAAAAATGATTTTGAAACCAAAAATTTTGTCCTAATATATTTGTTTTAATGAATCGTAATGTAATTTGAGTCATTACAATATTATTTTATTTTTCATTATTAACATTCTCTCAATATTTTACTATGTCAGTCACTATCAAAAAATGGTGGTGATATTTCTCTTCGATGTCAATGATTCACTTCCCAGCTATGATCACCTATGTGGTAATCTCAATTTGCGTTACTTTTGATAACCATTTTGGTTCCAACATTCAATTTTTAATGGAAACATTAATATTCATTTTTTCAATGTGGGTTTTAATGAAGGAAACCGTCAAGTACTAATCCAATATGGATGCATCACATTTTACAAAACATGAAGATAAATGCTGTATAATGTATCTCTCCAATATTTTGTGAAATATTTTGTTTTCAATGTATTTAATTTCATTGATATTATTCATTTCAATCCAAATTGAAAATATTTTATTTTATATTATCAACATTATTATGACTCACATTATACACAAAATAAAGTCAAAAATTCATTAAAAACAACATAAAGTTTATCTTTCTCTATGTGTAACACTAAGGTTGTCTTGAGTTACATGCAAGACTAACTTTCCTCAAAGTATTATGCAACATGCGAGATCGAGCGTTTTAATATGAGAAAACATGGATATTAATTTGGATTTTATAGGATTAAATAATTTATAAAAATAGATTTTTAATTAATTTTTTACATAATAATTAGAAAAGAATATAGAAGCCAAATTAATATAAAGGAACTGATTTTATAAAAGTCTATTTTTATGAAAAACACAAAATTTGTATAAATAAGTTGAATTAATTACTAATACTGAATGATAATAACTACTTTTATATGTTATATATTCAATAAAATATTTTTTATAATTATCTAATAGATTTAAATGATATAAGATAAAAACATGCCTAATTTTATGATTAAAATCCCATATTTTTGTAAAGGTAGTTTTACCTCCTTTTAATGGAGAACTTATTTGAAATATAACTTATTGAAAATTGATAGATTTAATATTGAAAATTAAAATTAATATTTGATATATAATATTAAAAATTATCTTAGGATATTGTTTTGTTTTTTTCTGTAAGTTTTTATTTTTTTAATGAATAGTTAAAAATATTGAATTTTTATTCCAAACATTTTTTACATATAATTAATTTATATGAATAAATTATAATTTTAATAGGTTTTAATGTTTATATAGATAATATTTTTATATATTAATCTGATTAAGTTTATTATAATTAATTTCATTTTGATATTTGGTATAAAAACATTTCAAACATTTCGAAGTTTTTTCTTTAAAACCCTATAGTGTCGTCCCATCAGTGAGATTATTTTTAAATTAATTTCTTCTAATTATTTTATCAGAATTTTGATAAATGGATTCCATATTTTTAATAATAATGATTTATAATTTCTAATTATATGAAATTTATTTTACCAAATATATCATTAAAATTAATTAAAATTAATTATAACGATAAAGAGAAAAATTTGGTTAACAAAGTAATAATCCTTAAATTGGTGACCCAAAATGACATAGAAAATTTTTGGAAACACAATTTATACTCATTATTCATCTATAAGACTTAAATTGTTTAGTTTTTATTTTATTTTATGTCATTTTTAGTTAAAAATATTGGTATACCAAAGTTTTTTTAAAAATGCCTACTGTGTCCTTTACCTTCCCTATAAAAGGACACCACCTCTCCCTCCTCATCACACATATCATTGTACATATGATTTTACATGACCATTCCAATGTAATTAAAAAAATCCCTACCATCCGCTTATCATCATCCCTTTGGGAATAAATCATTCCAATGAATCTTTTGGGCACAAACCCAAAGGAATTATTCGATTAAGAGGTAATTAATTCTCGCAAGGTCCTTACATTTATTTCCTTTCTCTACCTATCTACTATATTTATTCCAGGCTTGTATAAAAACACAACTATCATTAATATACTAGTATTTTTCACGATAAGGTTTATACATTCACTTACACACACCTTCATCTAAGGGGTAACAAACATATTATTTACGTGTTAGATGAAATATCGCCTCACAAAAAAATATTATTCAGTTTTATTTACCACATATCATGGTGAAAACTATGACTCAAACTATATTTATACAATATATATATTATATTTATTATTACATTATTCTTATGTAATTGTTTTACAAAACATTAATTTATACTTTATAATTTTTTGTAAATAATATAATCTCATTTGAGTAATCACAAACTATCACCCTCTTAAAACGATGTGACTTGTTTAAAAAATATATGGAATGTATTAACGATGAGTTTAGAGAAATTATATGATATATATGATAGAACAATTATACAAAAATCATGATATATATACATATGTATACACATAATTCATTTATTTACTTTCTTTCAATATGACTATTAAATTGAAATATAGTTCTTGTATACCTATGACATACAGTCTTCATGAATAGTGTATTCAATTTGAAACATCAATGTTATATAAGTTATTATAATAAACATATACTGAATATAAATGATACATATATAATTTTTTACATTATATAAATTATGATATACATATATATACAACATAAAAAATAAATTAAGACATATGTGAAAAAGAATGGAAATATTACTTGATGTATAACCATAACATGGAATTGTTAAAAAGAGGGTAATATAAAGACACAATAAAAACATATATTTTTTAGATATAATAATGTTATTCTATTATATATTTATAATAGTATTATTTTTCATAGAATTTATATTTTAATTAGTTCCACATGATTCAAGACATAAGGTAAAGGAATTTCATTTCACTTTTTATATCTATGAGATTCATATAATGTTCACAACTATTTTATCTTTTATGATGTAAATAATTTCTATTAAGGTAATCTGTTATTATTATTTTCAAATTTATGAGTTAGTATTGATATATTAAATGATAATTCTTTCATGGGATTTATGATCCAAAATTCACCAAGTTTGTAAAGTAATTTCATCTTAATTCTCCACATTTGAGGCGCATGCCATGTTAGGTACCTATATTTTTATATAGTGTGTATATACTATATATAACATGTTATATCATGAATATAATTATTTTCATGAAATTTTAAGCTTAATTTAATGTTATTATTTCCATTTTATTAGGATTTAATGTTACCAAATTGGTAACATTTTATAGAAAGAGTCTCACATTTTATTGAGATTCATTATGATTATTCTTCAATTGATGAAATATTATGATCCATATATTTAGAACTCTAATTATTTTATTAAACTCTATCCCTACATTTAATTTCCAGGTAATGGTACCATTATTCCACAATTGGGTTCATGATATGATAAAGAAATTACTTTAATGAAAGAATGACTTTACCTCCCTCTTCCATTAGAAACATGTGTTTATTCAAAAAAAATTCTTCTAAAATGATTCCATGAATATTATACAATTATAATATAATATTTCAAAGAACTTTTTACCCTTTTTTCCTTTTACTAATATTTTCAAAGGACTCTTCATGTCCATTTGTGGACATTTCATTTTGTTCAATCATTTTTACAGGGAAAAATGAATGTCCTTTTTACCTCATATGAAATGTTCTAATTTAATTATCATCATTTATGGGATTTTTATTTTTCAATTTTAAAAGATTAATTTTTTTAAAAAAAAATTCTTCAATTTAATTTTCATTAAAATGGTTATCAAAATTATTTCAAGATTCTTTTAGATGGGAAATTTTTTTCAATATTCTTTCAATCTTCTTTGGTAAAGTTTTTAGGGAAAATGGTTTTAAAAATAATTTAAATAATTTTTTATATGAAGAATTTAATTTTTAAAATGAAATGGATTTCAATATATTTTCAAATATTAATTAATAATTTTTTCATTAAAATTTATTTCAAAATTTTTTTATGATTTATTTTTATTTTTAAAAAGTAATTTCAATGAATTGGTTTTCAATAAATTTTCAATTTTTCTTTTATTGTTTTCAGAAAAAATTCAAAGAATAATTTATGTATATTTTTTTGAATATTATTCTATTATTTTTTAGGGAAAAGGATTTACAAATTATTTCAAATCTTAATTATAAATTTTTAATGTATTTCCTATGATAATTTGTTTCCTTTTTTTGTGCATTAAAAATACTTTTCAAAGAAGAATGAACATTTTCTCAAGAAATGTTTTGAAAAGATATTTCAAAATTATTATTTTCTAAAATGATTCTTGTTTATGTTACTCATCCCTTTATAGAAAATGATCTAATAGTTCCAATAATATTCTTTCCTTTAATGATATATTTGTTGACTTATTACTATTTGAGAAACTTTTTTCACTTCCACAAGTTATAATCTTTTTAAATTCATTTATTTCCATGGGTTATGAATTCATTAAGTGATTTCAAACCCTATCTCTTCACATAGGTTATGATGTGATGAAATGTTAATGATTCCCATTTCATTTCAGAGCTTTTGATTGGTTGTTTATATACCCTAATGCTTTTTATGAATAAGGATATGAAGAATGTTTTATTTTATAGAATATGAATGAATGAAATTATCATGATTTGGGTGGGACCTATATTTACCTCAAATTAATTGGTTAAAAATGCATGATTCATTATTATAAATGTTATTCATGACCTTTACTGCATATTGGAAATGTTTTGCATAGACCTGGTTTCATGTCCAGAAGTATATGATTGAACCAAATTAGATATCCAAAATGATATGAGTGGACCCTGTTATGTGTTAATATTTTTTTAACCTGATTACATTTTCACATTATTATGCATGGACATGGTTTCATTTAAATAAGATTATTCATGAACCTGATTTCATGTTTACAATAATATGTGTGAACATGATTTTATGTTCACAACATTATGCATGGACCTAGTTGAATGCATATAAGTCAATGAGAGGGAATGATTTTTTTTCCATAAAATTTATGTGTAAACCATTTTCTATGTATATATGTTTATTATGTTTTATATTGATGTGTATACCACAATTCCATGTCATATATATATGCTACACTTCTATGGATTATGGTATTGAATTCCTTTTGATTCATGTCTTATCAACTGCCAATACTTATTCCATGACGCATGATTAAGATATCTTATATGCGTGGTATGATATTCAAATGTTATTCTCACATTCTCATACCCATATTATCATGTCATTCTTACACATTCCCATTATTTACCCATAATAAGTATTTGATCCCACCCCTTTCTCATGATTCATTTCCATAGGTTATGAAGGAATTATTTCGATAGAATTACTATTAGGGAATATCATTACATGATAAATTGAAGATCCTTCACCCTATTAGAATATTGTTATCCAAGTATCCAAATACAATAAACAATTATAGTCCTCATGCTTGTATGTTTTTTATATAATAAATATTCATAAAAATGATGTAATATCCATATATATTATGAATGGATATCTATAGGGTTTCAATGTATTTGGATTTGGATATAATGATTCAATAATAAATAATTTGGATCTTGGTGTAGGAGAAACCACGGATTTAGAGCTCAGTGTTAGATATTCTGTGAATTTAGATACCATAAATTTGACTTTTATGGTATGGGGCCTTAAATTCATGTTAGTATAGATAAGATTAAATGGATTTAGAGGCAGAAACCATTATAGATACCATGTTCTTTTATCATGATAATTCGGATATCATGGGAAATTAACTAATATTTATGAGGATATAGTTGGGATGAGATGGATTTTAGTACATATGTTGTTTGAGTTTCAATGGAAACGAAAATTGAATATTGGACTCTAATGTGGTGGGAACCCAGATTCGTGAGGATACATCTGGGTGCTAGGGATTAGGATCCCCCATAATAATTCAACTAGGTTATCATTGATATATTCTATAAGATACCTTAACATTTTTCAAAGGTGTTATTCTTGATTTTGGTCATAGACCTCCGGAATTATAGTTGGTTATTTTATTTATTTCAACAAGTTATATATTTATTTTAGCATTTTTCATGAACATTTCACTATATTTATAGTTTTGTATTGGAACATATGGGTGGTTATCTACTATGTTTTTTAATCACACAATGCTTAGGTCTCTACTCCACATGGGTCCTCGAGCATCCATCACTTATTACCAATTAGGTTGTGTGGAGCATACAGATTTCATTATTTAGTGGGATAGCTCGAACAATATAACAATTTGTGATGTTTTTTTTACTCAGAGAAGTAGTGGATCCACAATTTGTTTTATTTTTAGGTATATTTTATTATTTGATCATTTGAGTTAGAAATAAATATTCTATCTCATTTTGATCCACATTCTACTAACAAATATTGGATCTCTTTTTTTTGTTTTCTCCACTCTATTTATTTAATATCATAAATGTTTTTAACTATTTTTTTGTAATTTTTTTACTCTAATATATAAGGTATAGTCTCCCCCTATTTCTACCCAATATCCCCATAGGTAGTCACCAGCCTATAGTTTATGGGTAGGCACATCTAAAGTCATGTTCTAGGAATTTCCTGTAACATTTTAATGTATGTCTGGTCAGAGAGTTATAAAGATGTTTCAAATAATTGTTTTAATTTGTCTCACGGTTTCATAATTTAATAAACTAGATATATTAGTTTGTGTTCAATATTGTGATATACCAAGTACTGGTGCCTCAAGAGCATCTTTTCTAGTGTAAATCCATATTATAATAGATATGGTATTTTAGTTAATAGCTTGTGCAATTTCTATTTTTATGATTTCTACCTAGTGCACCACACATGAGATTTTAGATTTAATTTTTGACATGTATTATATTTTTTCACATTTTGGATAGAGGAAAGTTATTTCAACATTGTTTCAATTCCCATTGTTTAAAGAGGCTACTCATTCATCACCAAAGGCATATAGGATTCAGAAGATATATAATCTTATAAGTGATTTTTTTCATTAGTGACTGATTATCTACAATTTATGGTGTCGTAAAGTACTCATATGGTATTTTTTTGTTTATTTCCATATTGGAATTATATTATATTGAGATTAATTTTAAAATTTTATTTAATTTCAGTGGATGGTCATATGGATCCTATGATGATATGGATGATGTATTTGATGTTGGAGTGGTCCAATTTGAATGGAATCAGTAAATTCCAAGAGGTATCAGTGGAGAAATACTATGTTTAATAGATTAATCCATTTGGTTTGAGAATTCTGTAGGTATTATTATTTTATGTTCTATTGATAACTAATGTATTTTTTTCACATATAGCTTGTAATATAATTCTTCATTAATAAACATTGTGGCAATGACTCATTGAAAATATATCATCTTGAATGATTTCATTGGTCATGGTAGTAGTGAATCATGAATTTTTTCCCTAATGGAAATCCTTTTTGTAGTTGTCCTTGAGGATTGGTTCCCTTATGGGTGAATGAGTTGATATATGAAACATATTATATATTGATACACTATAGTGAATTTTGGGAAATGAGTTGGATTGTGATAATTAAATGGGGAAATGATGTGTTACACATGAGTTTGAACCTTGTAATACCTTATATATATTCTAGAAATGAGAAAAACTATCCCTTTCTAATGAACCTCCTTTTTTGAGTGATTCAGTGCCTAGTTGTGTGGGTGGGAGACCCATTTGGGTGGTTAACCTTATATAGTTTTTTCAATAAGAATATAAATCATGGGAACACGATAGATTTAATTAATTATGTTTTTTTACTGACACTTTGAATGCGGTATAAGCTTGTTGATGCCTTGGTAACCTTTTATGAGTAACACCTGGAGTGATAGAGGTTGGGATGTGAGGCACCAACAATATAATTGTATTGAGACTGTATTTGAAGAATATGATTTTCAAGGATACTAGGTAGATGAATTTTAAGGCATCATTGTTTCATAGTGTGATAATTGAAAGATGAATCTTGTTTTGGGGAAATTCTAATTAGAGGATGATCGTGTGATAGACCACGACCCATGTGTATTTTCCAAATTTGAAGGGGGTCATTATGGGAGATCTAATCTAGGTAAAACATACATGAATGAGGGGTACGAGTTTGGATGGGGTTCAGTTGGTTCATCAATATGAAACTGGTAATTGTGAATGAAATAAGTATGTATGCTCTAGGTATACATAAGGCTTAGGAAAATCATGTCAATGATAGTTAAGATAAATTCTTGGTATTATGGGAAATTTATGTAATGATTTTTGTCTTGGAGATGAGGATGATAATGGTATTTAATGTCCCTTTTTGTTAGAGTGGAAAGAAACAATAAATTATTTTGGTGAAAATATTGGTCATAAGTGATTATCGGGAGTAAAAGAGTTTATTTTTTATGTAATGTATGTGTATGATGAGGATAAATCATGTTGTGTTATTCACAATGTGTGTTATAAAGAATTAATTATCATTTTGTGTCAATTAATGGTTGGTTGGTGTTGGTAACACTGATAACTAATTTTCTCTCGATGTTTTCATGGATGATAGTCACTAGATTGGGAATAAGTAATGCTTTGTTATTTCTAGATGGATCATGGGTATGAAAAATATTATCTATAAAAGACCATGGTGATACATGATAGGTATAATTTGAAACCTGAGGATAATGAGTTGACCCATGAAGGTTATGAAAATGACATGACGATGGTGGGAGACTCATATCAATAACAGGTGATATGACACTATGTAGAAAGGTTTGTGATCATAGAATACTGAATGGTATATTAATCTAGTGGAAACTAGATTAAAAAAACTATATTTTTCCTTATATATATTCATTATTACATGGTTTATATAGTCCAAAATTAGGTGTCATGCTCGGGAAGATTATGATTAACTATATTCCGATTGATTAAGATGACCATGTGTCACTACTCACAACATGTGAAATTTTGGTTTATTTAGATAATGATCTTGTCAAGGGGATCACACCAGGTGCTGTGTAAAGACACTATTGTGGGTGCTTTGGTGACCAAGGGTTGTCTTTATTATTAATGGTATCATGATCAAGTGGTTTATAATCCTTCTAGTGATTGAAATTAGGTGTTTAGAGAATTAATTTATAATAGATGACCAATCAGAGGTGGTATATGTAATTAGTAATGTTGGGAGCGAAATTACACTAGACTCAACATTTTGGATATAGTGAGTCCATTTTATGAATTGGGAATTTATTTCTGATGAAAAACAACATGTTCAAGTATATAATAGATGAGAAATTAAACTTATTTTTTAGGATTAAAATTTGGGATGAGGGGTACTATAAATTTTTAGCAAGTGTTTTCATGTATATTATAGTGCAGTGAGTCAGGAGACAGACCAAGTGATTTGTTGTAATCTAAGAAAAGATTTCCAATTAGTAATGACAACAGATAGAAAACCAATTAATTTAAATGGATAGTAAAACGTTAAGACCTATTATGGGAATCACTGTGTGCATAATTACGAATTGAAAAATGGAATAATTAAATCCTCAGATGGATAGAATTGGGAAAGTGTCATCCTGGTGTTTCAGTATTGATGATGAGCATCATCTCATTTTTCATAAGTGAGAAGACCTTAATTTTAAGGTTATTTTTTAGAATTGTATTTGACAATAAACTTTGGTATAGAGAAAATTGGTAGTGCGTCGATGACCCCAATAGATATGGGTGAATATTTGTTTGATTACCAAGACTTCCTATGGATGATAAGTGTTATAATGTATAGTTTTTAAAGCTAGTGTGTATGGATGGTTTGGAAAATCAAGGAAAATTTTAAATTTTGAATTAGTGGGTTTGGTGAATTTTGAAATTGGTTTTGGAATTAAATAATGATGGTTTTACCATTAAATAGGTGTTAGGGATGAGAAATGGTGTCCAATTTTTGATGTGGATTATCATGTGAGTTCTGGGGCGGTTTAGATGGAAGACTAGTACCACTTATAATTTATAGGTAGCTACTATCTATCCATTGAGGTCGTTAAATGAGGAAATTTTTTTATACCTTATTTTAATTATATAGGTGTGGGGGGGGGGGGAAACATCAATCCCATTATATTTTTGTTTTGTGACTGGATGGATCACCTTCATATTATTTATATATTCTACTTCATTTTGGGTTGATTTCTCATTTTTATTCAACAATTTCAGGTACTAAACTACCTTTATACATGTTATTTATTTTAATTCAATTTGATCATGGTTTGTTCATTCGATTATTAAGTGGATTTCATGAAGTCTTGTAAGGGGAAAACAAGAGACACAATCTAGAAATTGTTTCCTAATGTTTTTATGAGGTATGAATCAATGTTTATTTTATAATAATTTCCATTAAAATTTAATATTATTACAATTTAAATTGAGGTAGTGTTGAGGGAATTTATTGAGAATAGTTACTGGAGTCCATAGTGGAACTCCCCAAGGTAATTCTATATTTTGATTCAAATGGATTGTTCTCGGTTAATTATTCATCAAATATTTCTTCTTTAATTAAATTTTTAAATCAATTATATAATTATAATTAATTATAAATTGTTTTTTAATTAATTTAATTCAATTTCTATGAATGAGTTAGGGGATCTGGTATCAACATGTGCTTAGAGTAGTCTTATATGAAGGTGTGTGGGATACAATGTGACTTGGTAGATGCTATTAGAGTTTTGAAAATAATTGGAATGAATCAAAAATAGTTTTTTTGACTCTCATACTAGTCCTATACATTATAAATTTTATTTATATTATATGTGGATGGTTAGAAACTCTAAAAAAATATATTCATTAGGTTCATGTGATGTAAATCGATGGTATATTTAATGAAAATTTTCAAATATAAATCAAAATAATAAGAACATTATAAATAATTAGACATTTATATCAATATGTCTATAACACTTTCATATTTTGGGAAATATTATTAATTTCATATTAATTTTGTATTTTACATATTTTAATTACACTCAACACTATGTTTATCTGGAGTCATATATATTATTAATTATATATTTATTAATTGAATCAATATTTTTATCTTTTTTTACACACAATACAATGATTATCTGGTATTATATGCAACCCCGAGTTTAAAGGAATCATGATATACTGTTAAGAAATTATTATTTAATTTTTTAGTTATCACCTAGCCATTGTAATGGAGGGTTTGAATAAGAATAAATAAATTAATAAAACTTATTTTATACAAGTTATTTTTATTTTTATTTTTGTTTATTAAATAATTTAAAATTAATATAAAACCTTTTAAGGGTAAAGAGAATAATTTAATGTGAAATATACTAATAAACATATATATCTTTTTAGATATATATTTTAAAATAATAACTTTTAGTGAATGATTTTAGTGGAATATATATACTATAAAATCAATAAATTTTTTATAATTTATTATTGGTTTTATATAAAAGCGATTATCCTAAATCGAGTTTTAGGATTAAAACTATATTTTCCGAAAAATCTATTTTTCACATAATTTTCATGCGTTCTTTTAAAACCAATTTTCCAAAAAATTAAAAAATTAAATTTGATAAAAAAATTCATTTTTAAAATTAACATTCGAAAATTTTTATTGGGTGATTTGTTTAAATTTTTATGAAATTATTCATTTTTTATGATTGTGAAAAAAAATATATTGTAATTTTTAATGACATTTCCATTAAATTTATTTATAATGTTACATTATATTTTTAATTTTTTTATGTTAAATTAGAGAAATTATACCTAATTTAATGTAATGTAGGTAATTGGAATTAATTTAAAATATACTTTTGTTAAAAAACATTATAAACATTGCAATATTTCCTATTTAAAAACAGGATTTATCGTTTCATCTACACAATTAAATTTAAATTTAAATTTTCTACTTAATAATATATAATTATTAGGAATGTATTCCATATTTTGAATAATCATAATTTATACTATATAATAAGTTCAATTGAATTTTGTACCAAAATTATCGGTGAATGTTTTAAAAAATAATTATTGTGGATATGGATTTAAATGAGTTTACCATGGGGTTAAACATAGAATGTAATGGTTAAAAATTAAAACAAACTTATATGAATCCTATTGGATAACCATTATTCAGTCATTTAATTTCTCATTTATAACATATATTCATTTTTAAGTGTTCTTCATGTGAATTACTTCTTAATTTTGGAGTCTTTTGGAAAATTTCAAAGTAGTTTCCACGTGGCTTCCATTCCCCCAATTATTAAAGGCCAACAATATAATTCTTTTATTCATGAATTATAATCACAATTTTTAGGATAAAGACTATATATTTTATATAATAAATATCCTTAGTTACATGATTTTTCTTCTAGTCCCCCAAAAAACCATCATTGTTGTCCTTATTCAGAGATCCACTGTAGGTTTCTATAGGAGAAGTTAATTGTCATAAAAATATATTTCATTTTTTATTCTTCCTTTTTCTACTGATATTTATTTATTAAAACAGAAAATATAATAATCATTATATACCATACACTTAAATGTTATTATATTTATTTCATTATATTTATCTATCTTTACGTCCAAAAAACGGGTTGCAAAATCATCATTCTTGTGTATGGTGAACTATCATCTAGCAAACTAATGACATATGTTTTTAGAAACACATTTCATGATTAGAATTAATGAGGTATTAATGGATTATATATTATATTGATTATATTATTGTCCTTATATAGGTCTATATCACCCATACCATAATTCAATCAATTGTTTTGGCAATATGAAATTTTCACTCGTGATTACAGTGGACTACTGCCTCCCAAAGGGATGTGATTCATCCACACTCTATGTAGATGATATAAATGATGGTTTTAATAAAAATATTTCATATATATGAAATAATATTTTTTTTAACTGTAATATATCAGTTTCCTTTAAATAATTCAATCCTAACAGAAAATGGGAATATCGTTCATGCGTACTTATAGCATGTTTTCTCCATAAATAATGTATTTAATATTACATAATTAAATTTAAATGATCATTATAAATACCTATATACTGAATATATATTGTCTTTATATCATGTTTAAAATTATTATTATTATTAAATAATGATCCATTGAAGGCGAAAAAAAATTAAAAATCAAAACATATATAAAAACAGTGTGGTTGTTACCCAAAAGGTTACATTAAAATTATTTTTAAATAAATATGTAATAAAATCTCATAATAAAAGAAAATATGTTATTCGATATATAAATATTGTTAATTAATTTATTTATAATAAAATATTATTTAATATAATTATTTTTCAAATGTATAATGAATGCCATGTCTTGTGGATAGGGATTTGTTTCTCACAACTAGTTTCCGTGAGACACAAACCATATTCCACATGTGTTTATTTTATATGTAGTATATAATTCACACTAATGTATTTTATAATAATTTTAATTAAAATTATTTTTATTTACATATCCATTTTTAATCTCATTTTTAGGGTTTTACATTTATTATGTTACAAAATCGGTGAGGAATTTTTGTCACTATATTCATTAATTTAAGGCATATGATATTGTTATACACCTATATTCTTCTAAGACGTGTATATACAGATCAATTGTAATTTAATTTTTTTATTTATTTTCCCTCATGATATTCTATATTGAAATTTATTATATTACTTCATGGGGATTAGGTTTCAATGTTAACATAGTGGTAAATTTTTTAATTTATAATTTTATCCTTCATCGGAACTTTTAATGATCATATTTCAAATGATAGAATTATATGATCCACATATAAATTAACTCGTGGTGATTATTATTATTTAGTTATTTCATGTGAATATTTTTCCCCTTTATATTTATCTCTATATTTACAAAAGATTTCAGTAATAATATTTTTTTTAATAAATATCATAGTTTATGTTGAACTATGCTTTTTATTCAAATAATATGTTTTCTAAAAATGTTCTAAAGAATTTCTGAACTTTTTCAACATATTTGTTAATGAAAGTTTTACACCATCTCTAATCATTATGAAAAAATTTAAAGGAAAACTCGTGTAATTTTCAATTACAATGGTCATTTTTCTTTTACTAAAAATGAAAAATGAATCAATAATTTAACATGAATACCATTAATTAAATTTTATAAATTCATAACCTAAAATTAATTCAATGATAACATAATATTTTATGACTCTTATTTTCAAAATAAAAAATATTCAAAATGTTATTCTTTTTAAAAAGTGTTTTTCAAAATAGAAATTATATTTTTCTATATAAATTTTTTAATGATTTTAAAACAGTATATCATTTTTTTCATGGTTATTTTCAAATAAATTTATTTCCAAAATATTTTTTGAATTTAATTTTTTACAATTATCATTTAAAATTAAAGTAATTTTCTTCAATAAATGGACCATGTGTAATTATAAAATTATTTTCCATCTAAAATGAAATCTGTTGATGATACATACGCTTTTCATGTGATAATATTAAACGATACCATTTTAACAAATTCTATGGATGGTTAATTTTGTTTATTGTTTAAACCCATTTATTTTTAATGGTTAATTCAATGTTGAATTGATGAAATATTTATGAACCCTATTATCCATACACGAGTTATGATATGCTAATATGTTGATTTTTTATGATAATGGAGAATAGATAAGTATAATTTTCATTTTTATATTCTTCGTACATATATCACCCTAAAATTCATAGAGAAATATTTTATATCAAAAGATATAATGATGAGAAATAAGTATATTGGCTTGATTTAGTATGGGAAACTAGTGTGTCCTGATACACTATAAAAAATATTTATACCTACATCTAGAAAGGGGAACTATTATATACTAATTCATAATGGGAAAAAGGTGGTACCTAATCCAAATTGGGGAATAGGTGAATCCTGATCCATAATGGTAAATAGGTGTGTCCTAATCGAGTATAGGAAACATTTGATGATTATGGATCCACTATATTGATGGTCTTGGTGTTTTAACATATCATATAAATGTTTTTCTATATTTATGTTGGTGTCATATCTTTATGACATGTACTTATGGATAATGTTTTATTTATAATGTTTTATCACTATTATAAAAAAAAACAACAAAATAATAATATTTTATTCAATGATTCTAATTTTGAACTGTAACAAGTCGGGTGTGATCATTGTTAGTAATGTTCATGATTGCATAACCTTATATTTATCTTATTATATAAAGGTATCAAATATTGATATCTCTTTTTTTACCCCTACTGTGCATATAATAACACCCTATATTATTTTTCCTTTCTCAGGGTTATAAAGAATGATTTTATTTGTGCTAGAACTATGAACAATTTATAATGGGAAGAAATTTGTGGGAAACATTAAAATATTTAATGAATTAAGATGATTTTTTGCCTAGTTTCTAAAGGAACTAGTCAATTATGGCCCTCATACGTGTGTTTTTGTGATGTATTGTATATTAATCTAAAAAGATAAAAATTCAATGTATTAAAATATTGGGTCTCCATCCAAAGTATGGAAGGAAATGATTAGTCAATCATTGGAAAACTAGATAAGAAAACATTATTGATATCACTAGGAATAATTTTAACAATACATCATGGAATTCCATAAAGTAAAATTCTATGGATGAGTCAATGTGTTAGAAATTTTACATGAATTTGGTTAAATGACAGAAAAAGTGGTTTCCATGAAATTTCACCCCCATCTAGATAATACAAGATGATGTGGCTCTATAATAGAGGAATAAAGAGGTAATAACTCAAAAAATATGCTTTGACCTATACTTGATTTCCAATAGGTGTATAAAAATGAGCCATGCCAGAATCTTGTTTTGATAATCCTAGGGAATTATTTTTTGAAAATTCCTAAGAAAATTATGAACCATAATAAAAAAATTAATTAGATGATGACCTCGAATAACCAATAATAAAACTAAAGAGAAATATATTAAAAATAAGATTTCCTAATTTAGAAATCCTATAAGTATTTTTTTTGGATTATGTGGATATGAACATTGATATGAGTTTCTCACGCTGTAGTTATAGTTTTAGTAAATTACAGGAAAAAGAAAGCACCAGGTTATCATTTAATTTGACAATAAAATTTGATGATAAGAATAAAACTGATATTATAACTAGAGTGATGGATGATGTGATTATTATTTTTCAGATTTCCTAGAAAATGATTGATATTGGAAACTATAACCAACACTCAGACTCGATAATGAAGGAATGGATAACATTCACATATAGTTCATATAGTGAATACCATAGAGTAATGTCGATTCAGTTTCTCATATGTTGAGAATGTGGAAATGATCACTAATGATATTGTATTAGAGGGAGAATATGTTTTCTTTGGTTGTGGATAAGATGGAGACTAATCAAAAAACAATAATTGTTAAATTAAGAGTTTAGACAATGCATTGGATAGTAATATCATTCTCACTAAGTATGTTTCAATGGATGAATGATTTAGACATGTAATTTATGGGAATTTTACAAATCGATTTGCTTAGGGGGTTTCCTGAAGAGAATTGGTATGGGGGTATGGTAAATGGTTATATTTACAATTATAAAGAGAATAAAAATAAATTATGAAATTAAATAAGTTTTAATGAAGAACACAACAAATCCTAGTTACTAGTTTGATAAATAAGTAGTTTGATTGATGAATTTATGTATTGGAATTCATGGATTATATTATATTAAACATGAAATATATATAGATAGTTGTACATATGTTTTTCTATGAGGATTTTAAAAAATTTCTTAAATAGCTAAAATGGATTGGAAAAGAGACTTAATGGTCTGTTATTATTATTTTTTGGTTTGAAATCCTTAATATGTCCATGATAATGATTAAATGGTGGTTTTTTATTGAGAGACAACCGATATAGATAATATAAGTTGGATTGTATTTATGACTTTAAAGATGATAAATGATTTGTAGAAAAAAGTTTTTTATATTATCATTTATGGAATGAACATAATTTTTTGTATATATAGAATATAACCAAAAAACTGTCATTTATGTAAGGAATAAAAATTCTTGTGTCATTTCAATAATTATTTATTGTACCTCATTTCATTACCATCTATCAATAGAATACATGATGAATACTTTGAAATGATTCATATGTGACAATTAAATGCTACATTAAAGTACATGGGAGATAATTATGATATCATACTAGATTTTTAATGACCATTTTTATAAATTTTAGGATATGTATATTTTAGAAGATTCATAAGGTTATCAATTAATGATATATATTTTTATAAAAATCATAAGTGGGTTTATATATTACAATATGACATGGAAATTGATTAACTAACAACTAGACGATGAATTTGTTACAATAAAATTAAAATATACAATTAATGTCCATATTTATATATTCTATGTATCGAATAAAATGAATTACTCTATGATAACAAAAGGATCTTGAAATAAATATTATTGTGTTATCTTAATATCCAATGAGTAAAATGGTCTATTAATTGATAATATATTTATTGTTGTTTTATCAATAATCTTTATTTGACCACTCACATTTCTGGGATCAATAATATCTATCACTATCAATAATTATTTACACTTTTCTTGTATTCCCAAATCATCACTTATTATTAATGATCCCCTGTATAGAAAACTAGTTACGTGTTACTTTATGTAACAATTTTCTTTTCCCACATTACCTTTTTAGGTGGTGTTTTATTTTTGATTTTTACAATGTATGATTCTATTAATAAATCATTAATGTGACTACTTTTTAGGACATAGATAAATTTTAAGGTTAAAATTTATTTTAAGGGAGGGGATAGTAGAATGTAACAAGTAAGATTTTTTCCAAAGAAATTCATTCAATTTAATATAATATTTTTATATTTCTCATCATATAAACCAAACCATGTTTATCATGAGTTACATTCAAAAATTATTTTTATCTTTCATTTTATGTAACACTATTATTATCTTTCTTTACACATAATACTAAGTTTATATTTTGTTATACAAAACACCGATCTTAAATGAAGTCATACATACTAATAAAAATAAGTATTTCAATTATTATTTATTACATAAATATTGGAATGGAACATGTGAATAAGACTAAAAAATATGAAAACATATGGTTCAATCATATTTATATAATCAATTTATTAATTACCAAATAATTATAAATTAAAATAAAACTATTTATGAAAATAAATGAAATCATTTTTTAAAACCCATTATTATGAACATAAACACAAATTATCTTAATAAATTAAAATAATCACATTAAATTAATTAAATTAGTTCAATTTATATAAAATATAAAAAAATTAATTTTTTACATTAATCTTATAGTATTTATATAGATGGTGTAAGAATTAATCTAATTTTATGACGAAAAACTTATTTTTTTAAATCTATGGTGTAACAACTTCATCACACTTTTTTTAAAAATATTTTTTTATTTTTTTAAATATTTATTTTAAAACATAAAATTCTTTTTTAAAATCATCAATCCCAAATTATCTTAGGGTTTATTTTTTGTATTATTTTGAAAAGAAACATTTTCTATAAATAATGAAAAATATATGAATTTTAATTAAAAACTACCTTTTCGATTAAATTATTTATAGAGATAAAATATAATATAAATTGGTTTTAAAGTCAAATTATATTAATTATGCAGATATTAATCATATATAGGTAATATTGATCTATTTAATTTTAAATTTTGATATAAAAACTCATTAATCTTTGTAAATTTTTATCATAAAAATGTCATTTTTATTACGTTTGTACAATATATTTTAAATTAAATTTTCACAAATTTGATTATGGAATTTGAAAAAATTGGTTCCTTATTTTTTTCATTAATTATTTATATTATTAAGTAAGTTAAAATTAAAGATTTATCTATATTAATTGTGAAAGTAGTAAAGATTAATTACTACAGTTAAGGGAAAATGGGATTACTATGTGGTTAAAGAATGAAGATAAGGGTTAAATTTACTTGGAAACATGTAATTATATTATTGGATGGACATATTTCTACCAAATAAATCCCAATTTATAACCTAGCTTCATTTATATTAATTTCTAATGGAAATGAAATTTTTATATATGTATTTTCTAGAAATTTACAAGAAGTTTCCATGTGGGTTCTTTTCACATAGTTAAAATATTCTACCACCACCTTTCACATATTCACCCCTAACAAGCCCATTTTGATAGACCAAAACTGGAACAATTCTCTCCCAAACATCCTGAGTAATATTTTTCAGCTCTTGTTCCTCCCCAAATTCCAACACAAGTGTCAATATTGGAAAACCGACATATACCCACGGTTCAAACCCGTGGGTATAGCCCCTAAAACCGTGGGTATAGGATATACCAATGGTTTTGGGAACCGTGGGTTGGAAATGCGTCAGTACAGGTCCCTAACCTATACCCACGTTTTTCCAAAACCATGGGTATAGGTGTTCTGCCACTGTGTCAATGAAACACACACAATTGCCATGGTGGCAAAGGCTTTTACCCACAGTTCTAAAACCGTGGGTATAGATCCTAAAATAATGCAGGTGGCATGTTTCGATCCCGAAACCTCTTCGTTGAAAACACCATGTATAACCACTACCCTAACATCACATATGTGTATATATATTTTTATTTAATAAATATAGTTATATTAACCGTTGGTATAGAGGGAAGAATAGTGGGGATAGGACTCCCGCCAAAAAATACTTCTTCCCATGGAAAAACAATTTCCCACACACACACGGGAAACCTATACACACGGTTTTTCATAACCATGGGTATATATATTTTATCCCAGACATTTCCCCACGTTTTGGGTGAAAACCAAAGGGATAGGTACCCCTACACCCACGGTTTTGGAAAACCGTGGGTCTAGGTGACTTTTAGGACATATCCCCACAGTTTTGGAAAACTGTAGGGATAGACACCCCCCTATACACACGGTTTCATAAAACCGTTGGTATAGGTCTTGAAAATTGACCTATGCCCATGGATTTCAAAAACTGTGGGTATAGGGGTACCTATCCCCACGGTTTTTGGGAAAACCATGTGGATAGGTCCATTTTCCAGTAGTGTGTCTTTATGTGGAGATGTAAAGGATATTTATCAAAGGGAAAGTAATTATCTGAACAAGAAACTTCATTTTTAATTATTCTATTCCCACCTCCAATTATATATTATCACATAAGATATAAAAAATCTAGTATATCTTATATAAAAATATTTTTTTGTTTATTTTATAACATTTATCAATCTCAACTTGCATCAAATGGGTTATCAAATCAATGATCGTTAGAATGGTGAAATTATGCCTCATGAACTGAAAGTATTATCTACCTGATTACCACCACTAATAGTTGGAAGGAAATAATAATTTATTATGTAGATATAATATTAATGATATATTCAACCTTGCAGAATTATTTTATCACACATACCTTAATTATTTCAAATTCATTTTAATTTGATAATGTCCCTTCTATGTGTGATAGACTACCACTTCACGATGCACTGTCATACCTTCAAAATTTACTACTATGGTGTTATTTATAGTTTTAAGAAAAATATGGGATATATATGACATATAAACTATTCAATAATTTTAATATTACATTTTCTATTCTTTTTTTCAACCTAAAATGAAAATGGAAACATCATTTATGTGTAAGAAATACCAACCGTCTCTATAAACATTGTATATAATACATCCATAGTTATTTTTTAATTTTCCAAAAACAAATTAAGGGGATAGTGAGAACCCTCACAACATTAAACACTAAAAGAAACAACATATTTTTTGAAGATCAATTTGAGACAATTGGAATCAATTTCCCTAAAAAATATCCAGGAAATTGAGATTACCTTTTAGTAGATGTAGCTGTTCAATATTCCTTTATACCGATGATCCATTTTGTACCAAGAATTTGTGAATTCATCAATATTAATCATCCTCATATTGAAGCCTCTGAGCAGAATATGAGCCTGCTTATCAATCCACTTGCATTGTTCCTTTGTAGTGATCTCACGAATCGTTCATCTTGTCATCTTCAACTCTTTCGTATCATTGTTATCCTCTCTCATTTCTTCAACTAGGTCAAAAATAATATCCTTGTGTTCCAACATCAATGATATCTGTCATTGAGGGTGTGGCAGGGACACCAATCTCACCACTTGCAGACACCAGGTCGCTATATGTGTTGACCACTACATCAGAATTGCTCAGAGAAATATGATCCTTTGGTAGATTATTTCCCTTATGTGAGGACCTCCTGATATGAGGACTAGTTATGTTAGAATACCCATTCCTACGTCACTGCCTCTAGTTGTTCTTGAAAAATATTTTAGAATCTGTAGTAGTGGACATTCCCTTTCATGATGTAGATCTAAGATATTCCCCCACCAAGGTCACTTCCCTAGGCTCAGCAGAGGCGTCCAGAACCTCATCCATCCCTTATTGGGACTCACCCACAAATACCAGGTGGTCCTCTCCAAGTGTTGCGTCCTTCCTTTTTAGATACCCACTATATTTACAGTCATCATCACCCAACACTGCATACATATTTTGAAGGTCCATGTTTTATCTCCCAGATAAAACCTTCTCCGCATAAGATAGGGTTGCCTTCATGGCATACCTTGGCACCTTGGAGGCTCATTCCTATTGATATCCTCTTCCCCATATATTATATTTATATCATGTTTCAAATTTATTTATTTTTTAATTTTGATCAAATTATGAGCAAAAAATCGGCACATATAAAAAAATCATTATTGTTATTACCAGAAACAGAATATGTAAATTGATTTTTAAATAAAAAGTTAATAAAAACACATAAGAAAATCATATATGGTGTGATATTTATAAATAGGGATTAATAATATCTTAACAATAAACACATATTTATTAAAAAATTTGTTTTAATGTCTTTTTTGGAATTCAAAACACATGTTAAATAGATTTCCATTTCACTTCTATTTTCGTCGAGATAGAATTCGTATTCAACACATGTTTCCTGATGTTCATTATATAATACCCATAAATGTATTTTATGATTTTTATAATTTATTTTTTTATTTTTATGTCCATTTGTGATATCTCTTTCATGGGGATTATGGTACAAAAAATTCCAACTCAGTTAGGGGGTTTTGGATCAATTTTTTTTTCTTTTAAGACATTTGATTTTTCTATACACCCATATTCTTCATTGGTGAGTAAATAAAAACCCCAAGAATTGTAATTTCATAAATTTAAGGATCCAAATGAAAATTTATTTTTCATTTTATGGTATTCTATCACGTATCTTACATTTTTATGTTACCAAAATCTTTAGGATTTTATGTTACAATCTGCTCATTTTTCTGGACTGTGAATGAAGATTTTTCCAACAAAAAATATTATGATCCATTTCATAATAAAATATTAGAATTTATTCTCTTCTAGTTATTGAATGATAATACAGGTTTCTTTTAATTTTATACTATTTATTTACATATGATTTCAAAAAAAAAATTTAACAAAATAATATTTTAATCAAAAACTTATTTTTATTCCAAAAACAAATTTTGTAAAAAAAACCTTTAGGATTTTTTTAATGGTATATAAATTAATTTTTAAATAAATTATTAACAATGTTTAAAATTTTAAATTTTTTTTAATGGAATCTTCAGCTACTTTTCCATTCAATAGTTGTTTGGAATCTATAAAAATTGTAGGAGTATTTATTTTAAGTTGTTTTTCATTAACAGAATATTCTTACATCATGACGAATAATTTAATCAAATCATTCTTTATAATTTCAATGTTAATTTCAAATCAAAATTATTTCCAAATATTTTTAAATTTGAAAAATTATTTTTCAAAGTGGAAATAATATTTTAGCCAACAATGTTTTTAAATTAATTTAAAAATTCTATTATACGATTTAACGATATTTCCATAGTTATTTATTTTAAAAATATTTTCTGATTATTTTTGTTTTAAAGTTTTAATTTCAAATAAAATTAAATATAATCTTTAAATTTTAAAAGTATCCTTCCAAAATAAAGTTCCATTTTATTATATGTCCTCTAATTTTAGCAATCATTAATCAGGGAAATTATTAATGTTAGCATAATTAATTTTTAGCTCGGTGGTTAATGGTTTTATTAATAAAACCAAATTCCTTTTAATGGGATATTCTATGATGAATATTTTTTTACTATTATGAAGAAAATATTATTTACATTGTTTTAGGCGTGATGAAATGATGAATATTTTATTATATTTTGGAACACATAAGTATGTTTTTTATTATGAGATGGGTGTTACCTCTATCTCGTTTCTATTCATTACATAAATCTCTATATCCCATGATATTTATTTTTAAAACTAGTTTCTAAAATTGATCCACTATTCGAAATAGGTGTGTCCTAATCGACTATTGAAAATAGGTTTGTATTTATCCACAATGGGAAATAGGTGAATCATGATGCACAATAAGAAATAGATGAATCTTGATCAAAAATGGGAAATAGGTGCATCCTAATCCATAATGGGAAACATGTGCATCCTAATATAAAATAGAAGAAACATGATAAGCCTTGATCAACTATGTTAATGGTCTTAGTAGTATACATGTACATATGATAGGGGAATCAATATTTATGATGGTTACACACTTTTATGACATTATTTTATGGTTCAATATTGGTTTTTAAAGATATCTCATCCTTATGGATAATGTTTTCAAAAATGATAATGTTTTCTTCTGTTCCACTTATTAATGATCTATGATAGGTCGGGTATGATCATTGTAAGTTATGTTCATGAACACAAAACCATATGATTTTGTTAAAATTTCATATGATATTATATAGATATCACATATATGTAAACATAATGATATCCTTATCTCATCCTTTAATACGTATCATTTACCCATGTTATGATGAAATATTTATAGTGTGGAACATCTATAAATATTTAATAATGGGATGATCTTTATGGGAGACATTGAAGGTCATTTAGGAATTAATATGACTATGTTCCCTGATTCTAGAAGAACTATAATATTATTGTCCTCATTCATGTGATTATGTAATGTATTAAATATTTGTAAAAATATATATAATATATATGTATGAAAAGACTAGATAGATATATATCCTAGGAAACAATAGTTATGGTGTAATGGATTGATTCCATGGTTTCTAAAAGACAAGGAATAAACTATAGTTTTCATTGTGACATCTAGACCCCATAGGGGAGTGTCCAGGAAAGAGAACACTTGGTGTCCCTAATAAAGGTTACCAAAAAAACCCTCTTTTGGGATGAGTACTGTGGCTTGGGACAACCATCCAAAGAGGGAAAATTTGAAACATTTGGGTACCTGGTAGATTCTATATCTCGTGGTTCATAAATTTGGGCCTAATATGACATTTTAGTCTTGTATTGGGGTTTAATATGCCTTCAACATGGCGGAATTCATAGACCTGGTGGAGCAGACTTAGTGGAATATAAGAGGTCCCTTGTGTGACTCATCACAATTAGGTGGATAAGAAATATATGAGGTGAGTTGTACTATCTGGTCCAAAGTGAATTTTCCAAGGTGAGATAACCTTAGGTTAGTTGGGATGGTTGAGTTAGTTGACTGACCTAGTGGATCCTTGAAATATGATATGGTTATTGATTTATCTCTCTATATCATTTCAAATGTGGTGTAACAAGGGTGTACTATAGGTTGTTATATGTGATGGCCTAGTAATATAGATAAAGTTTCCCAAATGATAGACATTGGTCCAAGAGTCAATTGTGGCTGATGATCAGATGTTTTATGCCTTTTCCACTGTACTGACTAAGGGGACCAAAATGGGTTCCCCATTGACTTTCTATCCCAAAAGAGATGTACTTGCGAATAACTGCTAGTGGTGGAAGGAATTACATTATAACATGTACCAAGAATGTGATAATGGTGGGTATGAAATGTAGTTGGGGATTTTATGTTTTGTAAACCCTTATTATATCATTATATCTCATGTTTTATATGGTATACCCCTGGGTGCAATATGAAAATATAGAGATATCATTGATTTGGATATCGTGTGACAGGCCTCGTTGATATGTATCTAGCTTTAAAATTGGGGATTCCATGGATTTGGATTCAAATTTAGGGGTGGTGATTGCATTTATTTGGATCTTGTTGTTGATGTCACTATGGATTTTCGGACAGTGTTTCATCTTCCATATATTAGGAGCTCCAACATTGGATTTTCATTGGTTGGGACCCCAGATTCATTATGATTTAAATATACATCCAATAATCTAGAGAATATATTTGTTGGATCCACTCTATATTTTGAAATCAGATTTTTTATGTCATAAAATGAAACCCCATTGTTGTAAGGATATGGATCATATGACATGTATTTGGAGCCAGATACGGTTGGTACTACAAAAAATTTGGTGCTCCAATGTTGTACTTTAATGACATGGGACCATGTAGTCATATGTACAAAGCTAGGAATACAAAATATTGGGAACCTAAATGTTAAAAAATTACTATGATCATCATGATATGTTTGAAGACATCCCCACACTTGCTGAATCATGCACATTTAATCAGGCATAGGGAGATGAGGACTGGTATTGGTTGTTTATTTTATTTCTTCTCAAGAGATATTTATTTATCTTATCATTTAAAATAAACATATCATTGATTTTTTAGTTTCATTTGAGACCAAATTAGTATTTATATAATTCGATATGTAATCACTCCCCGCTTGGGCATCCACTCAACATGGGTAACTAAGTATCCCTCAATTCATTCAGGTTATGCTTTGGAAAGTCCCCAAGATTCCATGATGGTTCATGAGTGTTCTGATGATGTAAGGATTTTGGATGATGTATGTCATGGATTGGTGGTTGGGCTATAGTGTATTGTTTTTTATATTTTTATATGGGATCATCCTAGTGGGTTATCAGTTATGTAGGTTAGAATACTCCACATTCTATTTACTATTGTCTAAGGTATAATTATTTTTTGATGTAGATTTATTTACTAATATGGATGAATTATGGATATTTTGGAGGACATTTTATGATCTAATATAAGTGGTTTTGTCTTCCCACAGCAAGACTATCGAGATCACTACTCCTTGAAAACCTCTGGAGTATGGGGATGTGCACATGTGGTTACATGATAGTTCATTATGGTAACCACTTAGAGTGATTCGGGCCAAGCTGCAATAAGGATATTCCATCCAACTAATAAATATTATTTCATCAACATAATATATGACTATTAGAGAAATTATGTACTTTAAATTGAAATAAAATATTATATCAATTCATACTTTCGTATTTTTAATTGCCTTTTTATATCTATCAACTTTAGAATATTAGGAGGTGGGATCTTGGTCAATACAATATAATTAATTCTCAATCCTACACACCATGTTCAATCACTATTTAAAATTAATACCTTAGGTCCCTTGAAAAAAATATTTTTTCTAAGACAAAAGTTAGGGGACATAAATACACATCCATTTGATATAATTTATACTACCATTCATATACCATTGTATGAAATATTTTGATATATTTAAATCTTGAGATTGGTGAAAATGACTTCTAAAAATTTATTCCTTACACAAATGAATACAATCTTATTACAAACCTATATTTGTTTCTGGAAACATTAGCCCATTCATTTAATTTGATTGTGAATACACATACAGTACCCATCACATTTTTTATGAAGGTATTAAATCATGTTCTCAAGTGGAATTATTTTATATTTGAGGCAGTTTTTAAATCATTACATTATTCCACTGCCTATGTTTAACATCCCCTAAAATAATTTTCCCTAAACTTTGGATATTAGTGCATCATGATTTCAAACCCATAATCTTATTCTCCTTAGTAGTGCGGTTTTCTGATTACAAATGATAGTTTTTTATTCATCATGATTATTCAGTGTAATTCTGTTTTATTTCTCAATTATAGTTTCTTCACATTCATCATTGGATTTTTCATAATCAAAATCAAAATAAATTGGATATTTTTTATTTTCATCATCATTAGGGTTACTGGAAAACATTTTTTTTGTCTTCTTAATTATTTCCAAATAATTCTTCATTTATCAAATATAAATTTTACTAGATCTTAATAACTATTAAATTTCAGAAATAAAAAACTTATTGTTACCTATTTTTTCTGAATATATATCCCCAATAGCTTTATATGTATCCCATGAACATCCCATATTCTTTCTCTTCAATCATTCCTCGATTTTTATTTTTCATTTTATCTTAAAAGGGAAAAAAATTATGTAATATATTATTATAATTTTTTATACCAAAATATAGATGATTTAAACATAGAAACCAATATTATATGTATATTGGTCCTTATATGCCCAATTTTACACACATATTCTCTCCAGTTATATTTGATTGTTTTTGTTAATCATGCTTTGATTATCGTATCTCATATAGAAACATATAAATTCATTCATCTAATCTATTTTTTGTGTATTTTTTAGTACACTTTGTTGGTACATGATTCCATTATTTTTTTGAAATATATCAAAATTATTAAAATTTTAATCTCTATCACTATTAGATATCCTATTTTTGATGTAATCTCCAACAACATTTTCAACGAGTATCCATAAATAGTTTAACTAAGTTATTATTTTTGAATTAATATTTTTAATTATTAAATTTATCTATCAACTAAATTATTTAGAAATGTTATAATGAAAATATAACCCTTGGTAAAAAAATCATTGTTCCACATCAGTTTGGATGATTAAGATTATGTGGTATAGTCGATGGAATCTCTACTCTTATGTGGGTAACAAGAATTATTTTCCCCTTATCACATTTTTTAAAAAATATAATGCCTCAGAACTCTCTGGTCCATTAATATGTTGAAATCTGGTGTTTGAGTTATTTGGGGAGGTCAAGGTGACTTATTCCCAAAACATTACAAAAATTATTGTTCATAAACAGTGTTTCCAAAATAGTAGGATATTTCTAATAGCAGGATATTTCCTTTTAAAAATTTCTAGTTCATGAATAGTGTTTCCAGAACATTAAGCTATTTACAACAGCAGGCTATTTCCATTTCCAAATTTTGTATTCTTGAATAGTATTTCCAGAATAGTATACTATTCCTAATAGTAGATTAATTCCTTTTCCAAATATCTAGTTCATGAAAAGTGTTTCAAGAATAGTAGACTATTTCCAATATGAGGAAATTTACCTTTTCAAATTTATATTTAAGGAATAGGGTTTCGAGAATATTAGACTTTTCTAACAGCAGGATTTTTTCTATTTCCATGTTTCCAATTCATGAACAATGTTTCCAGAACTATATGCTATTTCCAACACCAGACTATTCCCTTTTCCAGATTTCTAGTTCATGTATAGAGTTTCATGAACATTGAGGTTTCCAGTCTAGTGAGGTATCATGAATAGAGATTCATCCCACAACTTTTCAAATTTCATGTTTGGTGTACAGTGTTTCTAGCTTCCAATAGTTTTTGCCCTTTGATGGTTCCTTTAATGTCATATTCTTTTAAAGCCCTGTTTTAAGGAATCCAAGGCCAATTCAAAGGCCATAACCGCTGTTTCAATTTTTTTTTGTGGTGGTGGGGAAAACATTATTGGGTCAAACAACTTGGTTTAATAAAATCATCTCATTAATTGAAAAATTCATTGTATCTTAATTTTTTTTCTCTGTTAAATCTTAATAAGTTACAAGATATCATTTTTCATGTCTTATTCCATCTTGTTCACTAGGGAGAGACACTCAATTTCATCCTATGTTTCCATGAAGTCATGGGATAAATATACACTCCTAGAATTATCCCTTTCTAGGGAGTTCACTTATCATATTACACCTGCCTATTTTTGGGAAATGTGGAGGTATCGATCACATTAAAATATAATTTTGTGACATGAGGATGAAAAAAAGATATTTGATCATAAAGTAATAAATTATATCTCTGTCTCTCTTTTGTGTGTATCATGCAGAGTGAGTATGACAATGTTTCTAAGAGACAGTTGAAACCCGACCACTAACAAAGATAATAAACTGATGTTAAATGGAAGGGGGATGAGGTATAGATGATTTTTTTTATTATTCTTTTATGCGTTGTGAATTGTACATGATTAAGCTTACTAAAAATCATGGTTGTCAGTGGCCCTTGATTTCTCATTGGTAATGCACTGTTTTCTGGACATGGTAGTGATTAAAAAGGTGAAACATGAAAAAAAAATGTTAATCACATATATATATATATATATATGTTTAAATGGATTCTTGAAGAATTTGACCCATGTGTGATCACATGAGTTAAACAAATGAAAATGAGGAACATTGTGTCTAATGTTGGTCAAATATGTTAACTGCTTGATCTGTATTAAGGATATGCATGATGAATCATTTTAGTGCTCTATATGGGTTATATGGTGGTGGTGTAGAGATCACAGGGTGGCACTGGTTGTGGAATAGAACTGACTTTTTAGAGGTTGATCAATTGTGGAATGGATGATCTTGTAGGCATCTGAACTGCTTTTGGTGGTGTTGTGGATGAAATCCACTGGGGATGTGGCTGAGGCATCTCCCTTTGTTTTTTTGCTTATAAGAAAAACTGAAAGTGAACTGTTAAATCAATTCTTTTGTTATTTATGTTTTGTTGTTGATCTTGCTTATGGTTGTGCCTATTTATTTCCCAGTAGTAAGGGAACAGTTGAACTATAAATTTTCAAACACAATAATTTGAATGGGGAGTTTGGGGACTGGTGTTCTGTGTATGACATAGGGAAAGAAATATTTGGAATTTTCTTGGACCAATATTTTAGAACCCATAAGAAGGACATAGTGATTGTATTGTGTTAACAATGTATTATTCTTCATGTTTGGAAAACACCCCACCCATATTGAGCACATAGTGGCGAACACATCAATATCATGGGGGAGGGTCTTTTCCCTGGTTGTTAGCTCTTTTATGCTCCCTCTCCCAGAGGTAGTTACGGCTTGTTTTGGGTACATTAGCTCATGAATCTTCAGTCATGGTGTATTGTTTTATCCAAGAACCCTTTGATAGGTTTTTGTTTTTGATATGAGGCCTAGGTTTTTTTCAGCAAAAATTTTCCGATGTTTCTTCATGTTAATGCCCAGGTGTCTTCAGGTGAGAGGTGTGCTTGTGGCTTCCTATGTGTTTTTACGATGATGAGTATTTTCCTTTGAGTGAGATGTGTGACTATTGTGGAGTTGAGGTGTGTGTGGGTAGAACTATCTGGTATGTGGTTTTGATAGGGCCCAGGTGTATGCAGGAAAGATTTTTTATTGTGGACTAGGAGTTTTTGGGTAGGATATGTGGATGGTTGTGGCCCATGCGTGTGTGGGCGGGATATGGTAGTGGAACTTGCAGGGGGAGGTTTGATGTGTATGATATCTAGATGTCCTATGGGAGGGTGGTGTGGGGTACCATGTAGTTAGTATATATACTACTATATACATGGCTTGAGATATTTAGGTAGTGTTCTTTGTGAGGATGGTTGGATATATTTCCTAGCTCGGTGTCTGGTTACATCAGTTTTTCACAGGGTATTAGAATGTCACCACACTAGTTCACGAGAGATTTAGGTTCCCTACTGAGTATACATTCATTATCTCCCTACCTTTAATTTCAGGTTTCCATGAGGTCTTTGAGGTCCGTGCAGAACCCTAACAGTCTGGATATTGGGAGTTATTACTGGCTGGTGCTTAATTTTGTTGATGTTGCTTAATTTTTATTTTTCATTATTGATATTGCACTTTAGATATTCAGGTTCTTTTGTTTCAGTTTTGATTAAAACATATATGGTGGTTTTTCCTTGGTTTTATATTTATACATATTTTACCATGGTGTTTGGTGGTTGGATTATCTTATCTCCATTTCTTGATGAAATAAAAAATGATAATGCCTATCATATTTTGAAAATATATAACCTTGGTGGTATTCACCACTTTGGGGCCTACTAATGGGGGAATCTGGTTCATTATCCCGTCTTTGTCTTGAGGAAGGAAAGGTGGGGCCCTTTTCTGACACTTCCCTCATCTTTCCTAAGGTTTGTCCTAACAAAATTGTATCAGAGGTGATGGTTGATATATAGGATGGAATGTGGATTTAATAATATTAATAATTACATGGGATGGTAAAGAAATAGTGCTAGGAAATCTTCGTGTGTGACATAGTCCAAGGATGGCCGACTGGGACATGATATTTTTTCCCCCTGTGATTCGATGCAAGGACTCTAAGCCTTCCAAATGAAAAAGTGATCCAACAATGATTGCAGGGTAGAGAACCTTGGAAAGGTAAATGAATCACAATGACTTGTGTTATTACTTATGTTGGGGTCTCTTGGTGAGAAAATTTAATAGGAGAAAACAAAATATTATTCAAAATTCCTTATAACTTAGGCTTAGGTATTACTTGTTTACCTAGATGTTATGGAAACCGGACATCTTAAATGTCTGCCATAGGAATTTGAGGCTCAGTAGGTTGTTTTGACCAATTAGAATAGGGATGATCGAGAGGAGGAAGATGAGAGGTGGCATTAAAAATTGCATTCCTTACAGCGCCAGACCCTCTGGAAGCACGAGGGAATCGTCTCCAACATAGAAATAGATGGTTGGCTCAAAGAGTTGGGGATATCCTTCAGTCTGATCCATGATCTGAGGGAGTAATTGGCCCCGTTGGTGGTCATCCAGATGATACGAGCAGAGCATCAGTGGTGGATGATCTACCTTGGGGAAAAGATGGATACATAGGTTATATGGGCTTTTTAGATGTTTTTTTTGGATTAATTCATTTCATCTACAAAAAATCTACAAATATACAAGAATATCTCTCCCTTTCAGCAAGGAAGTATGTTAGTGAGGGAATTGGTGATCATGTTCAATTGTCTCATGAGTTTTTCTCCAGACCTCTTTCCGGATGAGGAGTCACAGGCGAGATGTTTTGAAGAGTCCCTTCAAACATATCTTTAGTATATTGTTACACCCTTTACCCTACAGACATACTTGGTAGTGCAGAAGGATGATGAGTTGGTGGAAATGATGCACATGTGAGGACGTGTGCTATGAGAGTTGAGCTAACTTGGTTCATCAATGGGAAATGAAGTCAGCAATAGATCTCAAGTGACAGGGCCTTCCATGTTTTCACTAGCGGGGAGTAGGCCTCAGTAGTTCCTATTTTGATCCTCTGGTCCTTACCCTTTCCTTATGGGATTAAGACTGAGATACTATTTCAGTGGGGTTTTCAGGCACATTCAAAGCCAGTGCTAGACTCGGGCTTTGTATGGTGGCGGTGGGTAGGATCATCTCCCACTATAGTAGTAGTAGATTCCATGGAGGCCTTTTCAGTAGCAGGTGTTTGATCCTCTTAGTGATTAAATTTTTGTGGTGGGGGAGCCAACCTAGGGTGCTCCTTAGGGACCACGACCAGGTCATGTTCTAGGAGGTGGTCGACAGTAGAGAGGCCTATGATCTGGGCATGGATTGTTGCATGCTGAAGAGTTAGCAAGTTTCCACAGGGCCAATGGTAATTCGAGGTATGATCAGTTTGTTCAAAACTCTAGATTATTCTTTTATTGATTCGGTGGCCTCACATCCATTTACTTCACCTGATCATTCTCATGCGCTATTATGGAAGAAAATATACTTCCCATGCCTATGATGATGAGTACACCAATTAGAGGTTATACGAGTTAGTTCTATGTTTTCTGGGGATTTATACTGATGTTAGGGACACATCAGTCAAGTAGGGAACTTCTTCTATTGCAAATGTAGTCGTACGATGTTGTTCTAGGCATCGACTGGTCATTTTTTGTGTGTGCTATTATCGACTGCTTTCAAATATGTTTATTATTTTCTGAAGAGGATGTGTAGAGTGTGGCTTTTTTTGAAAAGAGGAGTTTCCAGATGGGTGGACTGTGTGTGGAGCATCTCCATTCTATGTAGTCCAAACTATTATTGGAGCCGAGAGATGCATATATGGTAAGAGTTATGGGGTTTGTAAGAGAGTTTCTATATGACATTCCCACAGAGGTTGTGACTTGAAAAACTTCAACGTGACATTGAGTATGGGATGGACATACAAGATGGTGTCCATATAGTTTTGATGTCTCCTAATCTGATGGATCCTTATGAGTTGTTAGAGTTTTAGATTCATATTAACGACCTGAATTAAAGGGTTTGTTTTGACCGAGCATTTCACCATGGGGTTCTCCCGTTTTTGTGTGTGTAGAAGGTAGATGGTGGTATCATGCAATGCATATACTTCCATAGGTTTAATTTGGTAATGGTCAAGAACCACTACCCTCTCCCAAGGATAGATGTTCTCTTTGACCAAAAGAAGAAGGATGGTTCTCTAAGATCAATATTCGGTATGGATAGTACCAGTTGAGTGTGATAGAGAGTGATATCCTAAAGATTCCATTCGAGTGCAAGTATTAGATATTTGAGTTTGTAGTAATGTTGTTCAGTGGCATGAATGAACTAGATGTGTTCATGTGCCTCATGAACTATATTTTCTACAAGTTTCTGGACTAGTTCATCATTTTTTTTTCATCAACTAAAATATGATCTACTTGGGGTCAAAATTGGATCATGTTGAGCATCATAGAATAGTCTTAGAGGTCCTTCGACACAACCATCTCTATATAAAATTGTCCAAGTGAATTTTTTTGACAAGATAAGTGAATTTCTTCCGACATGTGGTGTATCATAAGGGGGTAGAAGTGGACCCATCGAAGCTAAAGGCAATTTTCTCTTGGGAAACACCCAATAATGTGGCAGAAGAATGTAGTTTGTCGGTCTTGGAAGGCAATTACCAGATGTTAGTGACATAGTTCTCTCAAGTAACATCTATGTTTTGGCTTTGACTATGGAGGACCAAGATATCGCATTGAGGGTGTTGTATTAGGCATCTTTTAAATATCTAATGGAGAAACTAGTCAGCGCTCCAGTGCTTAGGTTTCCATAGGAAGGAGTTTTATTTGAGGTGTTTTATGTTGCTTCCAGTTGTTGTTTTGGATGTGTGTAGATGTAGTAGTGGGGATATATCTTTTAATTGTGAAGGATGTTACATCCTTATGAACATAACACTTCCACCCATGATCTAATGCTTTCATCAGTAGTTTTCGTATTGAATTTTTGCTGGCATTACCTCATTAGAGAGAACATTGTGGTCTTCACCGATCACAAGATATTAAGGTCTATCCTTTCTAGTCGAATCTGAATTTGAAATAGTGGAGATGGGTGGAGTTTCTAAAATACTATGACCTCATTGTCCCTTACACCGAAGGTAAGGGGTACGTTGTGGCAGAATCCTTTAATAGAAAATCACATAAGGAAGTAGTTTGAGTGTTTGTAGATGCTTGGAGAGCAATGGGATAATTGGATGCCTTGCACCTAGACATATTGGAGGATTGTGGAAGAGTCTGTTTGTTTCAGATGACAGTGCATTAATCTCTAATGTGACATGTGGATATGTTTTAGTGGGGAGACACAGTGGATGAAGTAATGCATGATCACATTAACAAAAGAAATTCACTTGTAGGGTGGTCATAGGATGGTTATAATCAGATTCTTTTTTTGGAGCGTTGTTTGTTCTAGAGAACATGCATGGGGATGTTCTAAGTGGATTCGATATCTCATCCCGAGTTGTAAAACCCAAGGATTCCAAGATGTAATGAGGCTTGAAAAGATGGTTTTGGTGTCTCGATGAAAAGCGATTAGTGGCAGAGTTTGTGGAAAACTACCTCGTGTGTCAGTAGGTAAATGCTAAACACTGTGTTCCTAGAGATTTTTGAAGCCTTTGTATGTCCCTGAGTGGATGTGGGATACAATCTCAATGGATATCATAATAGGGATACCCAATACTAAACGAGGTTACGATGATATCTGGGTACTGATGGATCAGCTGAAAAAATAAGATCAATTCTTTGCGATCAAGGAGTCAAGCCCAGTGAGTGCCTTAGCACAGAGGTACATAGATGATGTGGTTCGGTTTCAGAGTGTTCCAAGGTCATTTTTCTCAGACCGAGATACAGAGTTTACTGCATGAGTTTGGACGGTATGAAGCATGATTTTGGCACCCTGGTATGACTTAGAACTACCTTCAACCCCCAAATAGATGGGCAGACATAGCAAACTATCCAGACGTTGGGGTACATTCTACGGGCATGTGTTCTGGATTTTGGGGGATCATGGGTAAGGAAGTTTCCTCTGGTAGGGTTTTCCTACAACAACAACAACTATCAATCTACAATTTTTATGTCACCATTAGTGCATTTATATGGAAGGTTGTGTCGTTCAACCATGTGCTAGACATAGGTTGGTGAGGCAGGTTTTCTAGGGACGGAGGTGGTGTAGAACCCCATGATGAATGTTCATCTTGAGTGTGAGAGGATGAAGACAACTCAAGACTGGCAGAAGTCATATGCCGATCATAAGTGGAGGCCATTAGAGTTCAAGGTCAGAAGCTATGTTTTCCTAATGGTGTTACCTCATCATGGGAAAGGATGGCTTGGTCACGAGAGTAATCTTTCTCCCAGAATTTTGGGTCTTTTCGAGGTTTTGTCTCAGGTTGGAGCCGTGGAGTATTAGATAGAACATCCCCATAGATAAGCTGAATACCTGAAGTTCTCCATGTATCATAGCACCGTCTTTATCTACATGAAGAATCACACGTCATCTATTGGAGGAAGATCGGTGTTATAGATGAAGAGACCTTCGAGGAGGAGCTGATATAGATCCAAGACCGCAAGTATAAGTTGTTGTTTGGACATTGTATTCCCTTGGTCCATGTCATGTGGTAGCATGGTGGCATCAAGGAGAGTACATGGGAGAGGGATTCCAAGACGTGTGTTCAGTACCCAGATCTATTTTATGTTATTGTGTTTTGATTTTCATCGATGCTTTCATTTTTTGTACATTTGATGTGGTGTTATGAATGACTTGTTGGGATATGGAGTTTTTGTTACCTTTTTCTATAGATGATTCTGATGTGTCTGAATGTCTATGGAATGACGGACCTAACTCCTAATCCGGATTCATTAATGTTGATGTGATTAAACCAATGTGGGCGAGTTAGTGCCGCATAAAGCAGATAATATCTTGACATGTAGGATGGAACTACCTGGACCATGTGTCATGACAATGTGATATTTTGGGTTGGGTTACGTGTCTAATGTGATAAATTATTAGGGAATTTTTCTCAGAAGTCGAGGATTTGAACCATCATTCAAACAACTCAGGGTGGTTTCCACTGAGAGGTATTTTATTGGGTGGTTGATCAGAACACTCTTTTCATGTATGTTGGATTTTATTTCTCAGTGATGAGAATATTTTGAGAGGTATATAATGTAATGGCACAGACCTCTCCAGCCCATTACATTGTTGAAATCTACTGTTTTAGGATTTATGGGAGGTGAAGGTGACAGATTCCCAACACTTTTCTTAATCTTTATTTCATGAACAGTGTTTCCAGAACAGTACGCAATTTCTAACAGTAGGCTATTTCCTTTGAAAAATTTTGTAGTTCATGAATACTGTATTTAGAATAGTATCATATTTCCAATAGAAGGATATTTCCTTTTCCATGTTTCTAGATCATGGACAGTGTTTCCAGAATAGTAGGATATTTTCAACATAAGGGTAAATCTTTTTCCAAATATCTTGTTCATAAACAGTATTTCCACAATAGTAGGCTATTTCTATCAGTAGACTATTTCCTTCTCCAAATTTATAGTTTATAAATAGTATTTCCAAAAAAAGTATCCTATTTCCAATAGGGGGCTATTTACTTTTCCAAATTTCTTGTTCATGAATAGTGTTTCTAGAATAGTATGTTATTTCCAATAGTCGGTTATTCTCTTTGAAAAATTTCTCGATCATGAACAGTGTCTTCAGATCGGTGAGGTTTCCAAGTGACTGAAATTTCTAGAACATTGATCCATCCAAAACATTGTAAAATTTTATGTTTGGTGTATATTGTCTCTAGCATCCTTATATTTCTCACATTTGACGTTTCTTTTGACATAAAATGCCTTTAAATCCTCTGTTTAAGGAATCTAAGGACGATTCAAATGCCACAAGTCCTGTATTATTTATTTTATTTTGGTGTGGAAACCATTAAATGGTAAAACCTTGAGGTTCAATGTGATCCTTTTAATAATTGGAAAATTCATCTTATCATAAAATCACTACTCCATTTAATATTATTAAGGGATGAGATATCCTTTTTCCAGGGTTCTGGCTTCCTGTTCCCTGGTCAGAGACACTGAAACTGTTCCTCTGTTCCCAATAAGTCATGGGACCAATCTATACTCCTCGAATCATCCCTTCCTTGGGATTTTACTACTCTTATTACTCCCCCTATTTTGGGGAAACCAGGATGTATCGATCAAAATCCAATATAATTTCTTGAGATGAGGAAGAAACAACGATCTTTGATCATCTAGTAGGTAATTCTACCCACTTATCTCCATTATGTGCTTCTTGTGTAGTTCGTATAATAATGCTTTCATGAGATAGTTGAACCCCGACCTATAATAAAGATAATAATCAACTGTTAAATGGATGTGGGATGGGGTATAGATGATGTTGTTATTATTATTTTATGTGTTGTGAATTTCACTGGCATAAGCCTACAGAAAATCATGGTTGTTGGTTGTCCTTTTTTGTGCACTGGTAATGCTCTGTTTTCTGGACATGGTAGTTATTAAAAAGGTTCAACATGAAAAAATATCACCTAAGCCTAGATATTTAAATGGATCTATGATTAATGTATCCCCTATTTGATCACCATAGATAAACAATGGAAATAAAGGATCATAGTGGCCAATGTTGGTTTAATATGTAAAATTCTTGATTTCAATTAATGATATGCATAAGGAATCATTTTGTTTCCTTGTACAAGTTTTGTTGTGGTGTTTTTGTGATCATGGGGTAGAAATGGTTGTAGAATAGAACCTACTATTAAGAGTATGATCGATTTTGGACCAGATGATCTCGTAGGCAGCTGAACTGCCTTTGGATGTGTTGTGGACTCAAGACAGTTGGGACGTGGTTGAGGCATCTCCCATTGTTTTTTTATTACAAGGAAAAATAGAAAGTGAACTATTAAATAACTACATTGTTGTTCTTTTTGTTTTTTTTATGATTTTGTTGTGCATGTTTGTTTCCCAGAAGTGAAGGAATGGTTTAACTATAAATTTTCAAACATGATAACATGAAAGTGGTGTTTTGGGATTGTTTTTCTGTGCATACCATTGGGGTATCAGTGTTGTGGCACGTGATTTTATATTTGATTTAGAAGCCATAGGATGGGAAGAGTTCTTTTTCAGTATTCATCATGTATTTTTTTCATGATTAGAGTGCACCACACCCATGTTGAGAACATAGATCTGAACACCCCCATATCATAGTGGATGGTGTTTTCTGCAATCGTTTTCCCCTTTCTTCTCCCTCTCCTAGAGGCTATGATGGCCTGATGTGGTTACATTATCCCTAGACTCTTCCAGTATAGTGTTTTGTTTTATAAAAAATCCTTTAGGAAATTTTCAAATATGAATATAAGGCCCAGTTTTTTCAGGAAGAATGTTCCCAAGTGTTTTCTCAAGGAGGTCCAGTTGTCTACGGTCGAGAGGTGTGGTTTAGTTTCATAGTTGACTTCGGGATGAGGAAAATGTGTCTTCGGGTGAGAAGTGTGTCTATTGTGGATCCCAAGAGTGTGTGGGATAACCATGTAAGATGTGGTTGTGATAGGTCCTATGTGTATGCAGACAGGTTGTGTGGTTGTGGCATGGGTTTTTGCGGTAAGGATATGTGGACAGTTTTGGACCAGATGTGTGCAAGTGGGATATGGTAGTGGAACATGGAGGAAAGTTTTTATACAATGGAAGTCTAGATGACCAGTGGGAGTTTGGTGTGGGGTACACTATAATGATGTGTTATACTACTATATACATGGATTAAGATATTTGGGGAGTGTTCCTTATGAGTATGGGCGGTTCATTTTCAATGGTCGGTGTCTGGTTAATTTTTCTTCAAAGGGAATTATAATGTCTCCTCACTTATGAATGATAAATTTAGGTTCCCTACTGTGTAAACTAGTTTTCTCACCCTATATTTATTTTTAGGATTCCATGAGGCCTTTGATGATCGTGGAGGACCCTACTAGTCTAGACGTTGAGAGTTTTTCCTGGCCAGCGGTCAGTTTTTCTTCTGCTGATCGGTTTCCTTTTTTCTTTTTTGGTATTGTACATTGTAGATTCTTGCACTTTGGTTTCAGTTTTTTTAAAACAAGTATATGGGATTGGGTATGGGTTTAATTTTATACATATTTTATCATGGTGTTTGGTGGTTGGCATCTCTTATCTCCCGATATTGTAAAAATAAAAAAGGGTAATGTCATCCATATTGAGAAAATATATACCGTTGGTTCTAGTCGCCACTCTAGGGCCTGATGATGGCATGACATGGGGGTACATTATCTCACCATTGTATTGAGGAAGGATGGGTGTTGCACCTTACTTCCCCATCCTTTATCTTTCCAAAGGTGTGTTGTGACATAAAAATCTTCTATCACACACACAGACTCTCTATTAAATTAATCTATGTCTCTAACTAAATCAAACATCAAGATTTAAATCATATTTCTTTAACTGGGATGGAATATACATCATTGAAATGGTTTATTTTTTAAAATAATAGTCAAATAGAATGAATTTATAGGATCTCAAATTTAATATGGTTTTCAACATTTTTTCCGTTTGTGATAATACTTCCAACATTAGATTTCATGGATAAACAATAATAATATTTCAATATAACCTCATTTATAGAATTAAAATACTTGGATCATAAAAATTATATTATGTTTGATCCCTTCAATAAATAGTTCATATTTGAATTTCATTTTTTGTTCTTCAATCACAATAGTACATACTCCTATGATATTTAGATAGTTTTCAGTTCCAAAATTCATATCCCCAAAATCATGACTGTCATTATTTTTTATGATCATTGTATCACCAGTAATGTGAGATTAACTAACACTGTTAAGAATCGATGACTTATTTCTCTTATAACTATTCATTGAAACATTGGAAATGAGTGAGTTGTTTTATTTTGTATGATGTAAATTTTATTTCATTTATCAATAGAGAGAAACATTCTAGGAAATTTAATCATTAAATAATTATAAAAATTACCCTATTGATTAAATATCAAAAATATTTCATTCAGGAATAAAATCATCGTTATTATGGTTAGATTTGATAACCTCCTCATAGATTTCTCATTCACTAAATTGTACATCATATTCCTAATATTTATTTTCCATTTTATATGAACCCATTTGATTCAAGACCATAATTCCACCATTGAAAAAAATATGGTAAAACCATGAGAAGGAATTATTACCTAATACTCCACAACCATGTCAGTAACTATTTAATCAATATCTCTCATAATAATAAAAAATTTGTCCAGGATATTTTTTACCCTGAACGTCAATAACATGTGTCCAATTTTATCTTGGTATGTAAGATGTTATTGTAATATTTTTATCGTCAATTAATTTAGAATAGAGTATATCATCATTCTTATTAGCCATTTTTATTTATAATTTGTATTTTAATGTAAACTATTAAAAATAGTTTATTTTTTTACTTTTTAATGAGATTAGTTAACTTGCATCTTTTATATTATTTTTCCACTATCTTGAGATGATTCAATATTACACTCCAAAAACGTTTGTAAATATTTATTCACATTCATCATAGTTTTCTCAACATAATAAATCCTTGATTTTATAGTAATTATCATTATTTTATTAATTGATTTTTTTCCTATAGATCCTTCACAATATTTTTTTGTTTGGAATAATTACTCTTTATTGTTTTTTTGATTTCATCGTTATAAAAAAAGGAATTTTTATATTCTCAGAATTTTCATCATTATTCATAGCATATTAATTCCTCAATAGCTGAATTTACTTCGTTATTTTAGTTTTATTCTCTTAAAAAGATTTATTTTTTGAATTCAACATGTTCCACAAAAAGTTTCTATTTAATATTTCATTTTAAATTTTAGAAGATTACTAATGTTTTCCAATATATTCCTTCAAGATTGTTAATTTCTCAAAATCCACTAATGTATATATATGATTTCTGATATGTATTCATCTAATTCTTAATATATTATCCAATGTTTTCTTCCATTCATTGGAAATAGTTTCTTCAATTCACCAAATTTTTTTTCATTAAAGAATTAAACCCCATTCTTTTTTAGAGATTTCATTTCCTACTCATCATCCACATATTCAAAATATTGTTATTTGGGAAGTAAATTGAAATTTTCCCATCCACTCCAAATTTAAGAAAACATTACTGAGAGTTCTGTAATGACTTATATGATGATATCATATAATATAGAGAGTATGGTAATATTCCATATTATAATTTTAAATAACTATTTTCAATGATATATATCAAGAACAATAGGTTATCATATTATGAGGACAAGTAAAAACTAAAAACAATAAATTTATGACATTTCGGTCCAATAAATACCTATATTTAATCTTATATAACTCAACTCTTTGAGATATACATTATTCAGTAACACATTTTTGATGTCCAGTCCTAAACCAATAACCACCAACTTTTTTTATTGGAAGTATAACTAAATTTATATGAACATTGATTGGGGAGACATAACCCATTTGTATTATTTATTTTTGATACTATATGTCAGAACCCAAATGATCTTGACATTTTAATATAAGAGTTAGTACATGAAGTGAGAGACTCTTCTAATTATAAAATTTATAATATACTAGTTTTCACATGGGTGAGAGAGATAGAATGAATTATTATAGATTCATAGAAGTGTTTTTAAAATAATTCAATGACCTGATATAAATAAATTTATATGGATAATTGATTAATGGATTGTTCGGTATCATCAAGGAAATAGTTTTATTAGAACATGTTTGGATTTGACTGCACTGATCCACCAGTAGATGAAAAAAGTTTTTTGTATGACCACATAATTTTACAACACATTTAATGGTTGAATGTATACAAAAAATTAATTTCAATGTTGTAGTGCATTATCCATATTTTTTATTTCTATGTATCACTCCATTTAAATTATTCTTTATACCGTTTAATAATACTAAACAAACCATAAAGCATCAGGCATGTAATTAGTTATATAATTCAAAATTATTAGAAATAGAGAGAGATTAACATTGAATAAAAATAAAAAATGTTGAAAAACTACATACTAATTCAAAAAAATTATATTCATCACTAAAATGATATATATATATCCATAAGAACAATATAATGAAATCATATAATAACTGCATTGGATACATTTGTTAAATTTTAATTTCAATTTTCAAAACATCTCATATGCATCAAGATATGTGATAATGATATAAAATAAATAATATTTAATTAAATAATAAAAATATGATAAAATATGTCTATAGTAATTATGAATGAAATTATAAATAATTAAAATATAGAAAATACAACTACAAATTCAATTCAAAATATGAAAAAATAATGTTGTATATTTATGTGAGAATAAAACAAAAAATTTAATATACATTTAAATGTGATTAAAACATTCCAAAATCAATTTTTATAATTTTCATATAATATATATTTATTTATGAAATAATAAACTAAATAAAAAATATTAAAAAGATATATAAGAAACAAAAATATCAAAATAAATGAAAATCATTGCATTATTAAATTTCATGAAATTTTCAAAGTATTGGATAGATCATGTGAAAGACTAGATATATAGAATAACTCTTAGGATAAATTATCCCACAAAAAAGATCAATCACATAAAAAATATGAAAATTTTATTACAATAAATAAATTAATCGCATGAAAGATTGAAATATAGATAAAAAATTAAGAGAAAAATCAATAGACTATTTGGGAAATTGACAGACTATAAGAACAATTAACATACCGCATTATGAAACAAAGAGCCTGTGAGGAAGATAGAATGAGACATGGTTGTTTGGTAACTTATATGACTATATGAAAAATAACATGTACTAAATCAAGTAATCATGAAAAATAACAAGTACTAAATGAAGTATATGATGGTTTGAAAAATAATAATTATCCATTGAAAATACAAAAAAATTTATTTGTGATAATATTGAAGGTATTTTTAATATTAAAAGAACACAATATAATAATAAAATACTACATATAAAATGTAACAACCCCTATTCATTAACAAACTCCCATTTTATGAAGATAACAAAACATAAAATGGATTTTACAAAAATGCCCCCCTTTTTATAATTTATCAAAATACATTTATAAAAATAATATATGATTTATAAATAAATTTATATTAAACAATAGAAACCCAATTAATCAATATATAATTATTGAAATTTAAAATTCATTGTCAAATAAAAAAAATCACTCCCCATCATACCAAAATTAAATATTATTTTCTCAAAATTTTATTTAAAAAGTAGTTTATTAAAAATATTAGCAATTTAATTTGTTGGGAAGATATTCTTTAAAAATATCTCATTTATTAATATAATCTATAAAAAATGAAATATTATTTCAATATGGTTACCTTGGAATGTGTTAAATGATTTTTTAAATAAAAATAGAAAAATAATTATCATGAAAAATGGAATCTTATGAAAATTAAAACCACAGTCAAACAATTCTTTATTAATAATAAATGATTTATATCAACAATATAGAATAGAAAAATATTAAATTATAGTAGTAGATAATGTAATAAAATTTTGTTTCATTGAGCTCAAATTTAATGAAATTTTATAAATAAAATGAGAAATAATTGGATTGTATTTCTAAATAAGGCCACAAAATCCAAAATCCGATTCTCAATAGTTAATCAAATATTCAAAACAATGTCTCTAATATTATATTACACAATTAATATATCCCTAAAAAAATATTATAATATTGTCTACATCATTTTAGTGATAATCCTAACGTTCAGATTAAAATCATACTCATAAATAATCGCTAAACCTAATATCATGTCTAGAATAAGTAAATTATAACATACTAAGAATCAACCCTATAAGTATATTAAAATTTATTGATTTTATTGATTTATCTAAAAATAACAAACATAATGTTTATGTTGTGGTTCTAAATGTTTTATAAGAATCCAAACAAAATATATTAATTAAATATATATAATATTTACATTGAATCAAAAAAGATTCTAGTATTTCGTTGATAAATTTAATGATGCAAAAATAATTTATGTTCTCCAACTAAATTAATATTTAATTTACTTACCATTATGTTATAAATATTTTTTACAAAAAAATTAACATTAAAAACAAAAAATCTGTATAATTATTATAAAATATTGAAAATTAAAATATGATTTTAATCCATTTTAATAAAAAAATTTGTATCAAATTAGAATTTAAGAAAATAATTATCCATAAAAAAATTTCCTATCAAACTAAGAGAAAGTAATTTTATTAATAAAATATATAGCCTTTTCTAAATACAAAAATTTATTAATAAAATTATAATATCAAAAAATATGAGTATGAAAAACATAAAAATAATCATAAATAAAAATATTAAAGAAAAAATGGTTAACATCAATTTAAATAATATAAAACCATTAAATACAAAAAATATAGCAATAATTTAATATATAAAATGCCTTCAAAAATTTAAAATGATTCATCAAAATATATGAATTTATTATAATAATAACATTATGATAAAATCTAGCATTATTTGTGAAAACATACCTTGGTTCATCAAATTTATAAATATAAATCCATTTTGATTCAATATTGGTCTTCTCTATCCTGGGTTAAACTAAAACTAATAACTATTTGTAATTAATTATTTAATTTAATCTTTCATAAAAGCAATCTATTTATAATTATTCATTGAAAATAAATCATCATTCGAAACACATTTAGAAAAAAGGATAATTTTAATAAAAATTAAAAAACTAATTTAAAATTTTAATACAACTATCATCACTGGTGACTACATTCAAAATAAGGTGGTTAATTGGAATTTTACATGATTTAGGTTAAAAATGATAATTTCTAATCTCCCATCTAATTTATATTATTATCTTATGTTTTTCCTTAACTAAAATTAAAATAATATATATATTTTCCAAAAATGATAAATGTTCTTTCCTTTTATATTTATCATTAATAAATTTATAAATTATATATTCATCAAGATTAATTTTTAATTAATTAATAACTCTATATCTTTAATTTTATTAAAATAACCTTATTGAATTAATTCATCATAGTTTGAATCAAAATTTTCTATGTAATCCTTAGTACTTAAAGTAAGATCTGTACACACAATAAACCATAAAATAAATTACATTAGGTTTTTTACCACTAACATTTTCATATGGAGGATTCATTAAAAAAGTTATTTAAAATATATTTGAAATATAAAAACTTATATTAACATATTAAACATGGAAAATATTTTGGTAAATTATATAAATTTAAAATATTTCTATAAATTACAATAATTTTAATATTTTTAATACATTAAATTTTTTTCATGTTGTTCAAGTAGTGGAAAATTTTGAAAATTAAATCTTTGTTAACATAATTCCCAAAATTATGATTAAATGTTTTATATTTGTTATCAATTATAGAAGACAAAAACATTGCACCTTTTTTATTTTCGACCAATTTTGAAAATAAACACACAAAACGTCACTTTTATGAATCTTAATATTAGTCTAATTAAAACATTTAAAAACCTCTACTGTCACAAAAATTTATTATTCCCTCTAAATTAAGAATATGGATCTAACTAAATAAATCAATATGAATAAGTTTTAGGATTCTATAAATTATAAATATATTTTATGATCTAAAACAAACTGTATTTTTGTATACTTTATATAATGATCACAACTGACATTCTTGTTATTTTTTCAAATTGAGTGGCTATTGTGCATGTCCTTCGTTTGAATGATTTTTTGGTAACAAAAAATTTAAATTAATATGCCTCTAATATAATATTATATCCTCTATTTATATATTATTAATTCTCTTCTTACTTCTGGTTACTTAACAAATAAATATAAATAAAATATATATTCTTATTCCTATTAACATAAAATAAAATAGATTACATTGTGAAAATTAGGCATTTATGTTCTTCAAATTAAAAACCCTTCCATTATTTCATAATTGTGAAATACTTATCATGTTATGTTTTAAACCATCATCATATAATACCTAGGATATTAAAACAACTTCATATATATGAAATTTACAAATACCTTAATATATCCATTTAACATATTACTAAATGTCACGAAACTAATACATCATTAACTATATGATGAAAAATAGAAGGATCACTATCAATGTGTCTGGAATAATTTCATCCCATAAACTATGTATCTTTGACACTCATATGGCATGTTTCCAGAAAATAAAATTTTAATAATAATTTTTTTTGATCATGCTAACTTTGGTTCATTATGGTTAGTATAATAATTATCTGATTCCCAAACAAAAATTCAAAAAGTGTTCCTAGGTAATATTGAAGTTAAATTATTATAAATTAATGTTTTAGTGTATCCTTATTACAAAGGAAATATCATTTATAATTAACTACCATAATAACCCTTCAAAACTTATTTATGTAAAGTAGCATTAGATATAATAAACTGGATTATTTTAAAAAATAAATTTCCATATAACATGGATATTTTTTTATTATAACCATAACCACTCTTTCATTATTCAATTTCAAAAATTACATAATTTTATCATAATTCACATTACCTTGATAAAATTAAATAATATATAATTTCAAAAACAACTTTTTTATTAATTTTTTCATTATCCTTTTGTGAAGTCACTAAATAAGTCCAAAATATTTATTTAAAATTGGATTTGGTGTGTTTAAATAGTAAATTTGTATCATTTAATTCAATAATTTTTTATGAAGTTCTTTTTTCAATGTTATTTCTCTATTTAAATAATTATTATTAATATACCTTTACTAAAATATTAATGATTTTTATTATATCTTTGATTATTATGTTTTTTAGCTTCAAAATAATGTGAACTATCGTCACAATAATTACTAACATTGTCTTTTTTACTTTTTTCCATCAAGAAATGGTTATTCCTTAAAATTTCATGTCCCATTTTATCACTAGGGTCAATTTATTCTTTGCTTCTCCATCCATCTCTATAAAATACATATTAATTTTTTAAAAATTTATAATATTTTAGGTGTAGGATCATATTTGAAAATTTTGGCTTTATGTTTCCCTTAATTTGGGGTTGTTATCATGTTAGTTCAAAGACATCATTAAAATTAGGTTTACCTTTCATTATGAAATCACCCTTGGGATTATCCTTCTTAAATAGATTCTTGATTCATCCATTTTTTATCATTTTTTTAAAACTATTTTTAAAAATGTTTATTTCATTATTTTTTTCTAATAATTTAGAGATAGAAGAGTTTGAGGAAATAGTTGAACTGTATTTAAATAAAACATCATTCTTCAATAAAGTCTCATCTTCAAGGATGTTATTTAGAACTATATTGTATTTATGTAATCAACCAAGGGATTATTAAAATGTATATTCCCTAATGTTATTTATTTCATCAAACAAAACTCTTTCACATGCCATTTCATGTGTATTTATCTTAGTAATATTTAAATAATAAGGGGATTCTATAAATTCTACCCAAGTGAATTTAATTCAGTTAGGGTGATAGTGAATCAATGAAACATCTAGTTGACACATGCTTCTTCACCCATATTGAATTTTTTATACTGTTATTTTATAATTAAAAACATTGTTTTAATAATATTATCTTAAAAAAAGGATTGTATATTGAAAAATTACCTAGACATCGTGATATGTCTTAAACAAAAACACATTAATTAATAAATTTACCTTACCATCATAACATATATTGATCACAATTTTTTAATTAAAAAATACATACCAATATCATTTCAGTTATGTAATCAATTGTCAAAATTAGTTAAATTAGAAAAAAAATTCAATTACAGTACAATGATCAATGTTGAGTTTTTTAATGTATGAATACATTAAACTTTGTTTGTAACTATAATAATTTTTATCAAAATGTACCGCCTTTTATAGAATCCAAACATTATTTTTATTCATTACAACGAAATTATATTGATATTATTCCTTAGAAACGTATACCTATGATATTCAGGTGAAAAAAATAATAAGTAATATAATTAAAGTTTTATTTACATGGTCAATGAGTGCTACCAAGTGTTATGTCCATGATGGTGATATCAAAATATCTCTAGGGATGAATAAAGTAACTTAAAATATTATATAAATATTATATAAATATTTATCATTCCAAAGATTTGGTAATACGTAGTATAAAAGAAAGGAACGAATACCAGAAATTATATATTAGTTAGGTCCATTATGGACCAATGTCAACAATTGCACTTATCTACTCTTCAATCCTTTGATATATTCATAATAAAATATTATTCATCATCATAATATTTTAATTTTGATAAAAACATATAAAATCAGACCAGTAGAGCCTTATTACATGATACATGACATCGATGATCTACTTCTCAATATTGAATCATTGAATACTCAATATCTATATATTATTTTCTCACAAAATACTCTATTTTATAGTCTCTCTTATATCTGAGTCTATTTCTCTAGAAAGTTCAGCACTTTTAGAATTTTATACTATTCACTAATTTAATCAAGAAGGAAATAAAAATATGGGATTATTAATTTCAAAAACCATTACATCATCTCACATTATTGAACATAATATCAATAGATTTTTGTAATACCATCATCCATTTCATTAGGCATTTAAATATTTATGTCAGTCTTTCCCCATTGATCAGAAAATAAAATTCCTCAATTACCCACTTTTTAATTTCACTTGATTAAATAAAAATCAACACAAATTTTCCTTTTGAGATTACTATTTAATTTTCTAATATATTTTTTCTTTTCATTATTCTATAATGTTTGGGCAGTGTTTTTTTATCATCTATGTAGTTATTCATCCAGAGACTCTCCAAATATAATTTTTTTACTTACAAATTCATTCTTATTCTCAATTTATTATTCACACACAAAGTACTGAGTCCCTTTACATATGAAATTTTTTCAATCAATTAGTTATTTTTTTATGATTTTATAACTCTTAAAAATACATCCAGTTCTAGGAATTTAATGACTTTATGTACAAAAAATGACATTTCATAAGACATTATAACTATAATTAAATTCACAAATAATTATTAAGAAACCATACATCGGTATTTCAAGACTCTTGATAAGTCATACGAAATATCATAAATATTATTACAGTATCATTACATTACCAAAATTAAGAATCACTGATAAATCTTATTCTTCTCATACATAATTTTACATATTACAGAAAAAGTCTAATCTATTTAGAAAAATATTCTTTATTTTAGAAAATAAAATTTTAAAAAACTGAAACTATTCATAAATGTTCATATTTTTTATAAAAACATAAATAATAATATAGAGATCATGTAGTGTCTTACGAAGTGATGACAATTTTTATAAAATCATAATTACTTTTCAATTTCAATCATTAAACCTACAACAACTAGTGTTACATCAAATTACACCAGAAATTTACTAAATCACTAACATGTCTAATCAAATCAGTTTAAAACATTATAATAATTAGCCAATGATAATATCTCATTGTTGAAAAAAATTAAATTTCATTAACAATTTCATTATCTCATAGTAAGTAGCAAATACAATCCATGAACAATTGTATTGGGATCTTATGTTCCTTTTGGGGTAATAATTATCTTATATTTTTGACAATATGTTGATTACATATGAATCATAGTAGATTATACCGATTCATAATAATATCGAACAAATTATTTTATTCTTCTAAATTGAAAAAAAATTTCAATTTTTTATTATTACATGTGATTAGGATCATTTCATATTATAAAAACAGACAATAAAAATTAATTATTTTTTGAAACCACTTCATTATAACTACATTATAATGGATAAAGACATAATATATTTTGTTTTAACCCATCATCAATGATTAAAAATACTTATTTCATCATTTTTATTACTATTCATTTTAGTTACATGTTGTTTCTTCAAATACAATATTAAGTAAAATTTAATAACCCTCAATTATACCTCAGTAGAAGATAAGTTTGACTTAATAATGAATTTTATTATGATCATAATTTCAATTATATTTGGACTCAGTTAGATTCATTATTTCTTTTGTTCATTATATTTTGATTTTCAATTATTTAATTAAAGAATGTGAGTAGTTTGGAGTGGAAATATTATCATTCTAATCATTACAAAAATTAGATTTAATAGAAATTTTAACGTAGTAAATGATTTTGGAAAAGAATTATGTGATGAAATTGAAATTCACTACTGGAAAAACGGCATATACCCACGGTTCAAAACCGTGGGTATAGCCCCCAAAATCGTGGGTATAGCCTATACCCACGGTTTTGGGAACCGTGGGCTGGAACGACATCGGTATAGGTGTCCTACCACCGTGTCACTGAAAAATAGCAATTTTCCATGGTGTCAACCGCTTTTACCCACGGTTTCAAAACTGTGGGTATAGGTCCTTTAATAATGCACCCGCCGAGTTTCGATCTCGCAACCTCTTCAATGAAAACACCGTGTCTAACCACTACCATAACATCAACTATATGTATATATATATATAGTTAAATATAGTTATAAAAATTGTGGGTATAGAGGGATAAACCATTGGTATAGGGTTCCTGCCAAAAAAAATTTCCTTCCCGCGGAAAAAAATTTCTCATGCACACAAAAGTGACCTTTACCCACAGTTTTTCATAACCATGGGTATAGGTATTTGAGCCTAGACCTATCCCCACAGTTTTCCCCAAAACTGTGGGGATAGATAACCATATACCCATGGTTTTGGGAAACTGTGGGTATAGGTCACTTTTCAGGACCTATCCCCACGGTTTTGGAAAACCATGGGGATAGACCCCCCTATACCCACGGTTTGGGAAAACCATTTGTATAGGTCATGAAAAGTCACATATCCCCACATTTTTCCAATACCGTGGGTATAGGGGGGGTCTATCCACATAGTTTTGGGGAAAACCATGGGGATATGTCCATCTTCCAATAGTGATTAGGGAATATTATTTACCTTGAGGACTATAACTGGTATCAATTTGATATTTTTTATGTTTATCGACTTATTTAATTAAATTTGTGGATAATGTATTTCATTTTTATAGATAAAAATAATGATATCCACTAAAATGTTAATTCGAATTGAGAAATATTTAATGTAGTGTTATTTCAGAAGTGGAATTTCATTAATAATGATATTATATGTAGAAATTCTCATTTCCATTCAAGGGACTATTCCTAGTATTTGATTGAATTTATGTGTATGAACCATCAAGTATTGAGGGAATACACGAATCCTTAGAGATTAAATGGGAATCCATCTTCCCATCTTAGAATGATAATAGACCTCAATTTTTATCTCATTTTATGTATTATGATTAATATCAAGACACTTTATTAATTAATAGTAGATACAGAAATCATAAAATTGAAAATTTTATTGAATTGGAAGGGATGGGTTCTACTACTATAGATTATTTGAAATTCAGAGAAACACTTTATTAGTTTTTGGTTAATATTCTAATTATGTTTGTTCATTTATCATTGATTTATAATGAAGGGTAAATTTATTATAATAAAAAGTTATGAAAAATCACCCCTTTAGATTTTTTTCCTCCATGATAAAGGGAATCATTTTGAGTTATTTCACTTAGAACTAATGGAGGGTTCTCATTTTCAGCGGTATTTTTTCACTAATAAAGGGAATATTTCCTAATAAAATTTATATATAATTAAAAATCATATATTGATATATAAATGTATTTATATTGATATAAATATAATATATTTTTTAGTAAATATGAGTCATAAAAGAAAAATATTCATTTCTTCTTATTATAGAAAGTATTTAGTGGAAAATATATTATAAAATAATTAATATTAATATTAATTAATTATATCATAATTATTATTGGGTAATAGTCATTAAATAAAAATTTTATGAGATAAAAATTAAATTAAATAATTATATGATTCATGAGATGTTGAAAACATTAATTTAAAATTAAACAACTATTACTTTTGATCTAGGTATCTAATTGAAATCTACCTAATATAAAATAAAATCATGAAATAAATTACCAAATTGTGGTTTAGGGGACCCTAAATAGAATTATTTAGGTCAAAAGTCATTAAAATACTCCATATAAGATGGTTTAACTGGGTAACTTAATTTCTGAACATTTTGTGGAATTTCAACCTAGCATCTAGGGGGATTCTAGTGTTTTTTTTGTAGTGAAAAAATTTATTCTGAAGATCTATAGTTGTCTGGATATTATAGTCTATAGATATTACTATCATTCTTCTTACATGATTATTTATAATTATATATATACATATGTTCATATGTTTATATATAATAAACCAGTTGTAAAATTAAATATTTTAGAATATTTACAAAAATATATATATTTTTAAAAATAGAAACATATTGAAATTAAAATTTATTATTCATTTTATATAATAATAATATTATCCAATTTCATTATGTTATAAAAAATAATTTAATATATATATACCATAACAATTAATGTTAATATATAAATATGTGTGTGTGAATAAAAAATTTTATATTTACATATATATTGTAATACATGTTGATAAATACATTCATGTAATTTTTTTATGTATTTTGGAAATAGAAATGTGGTCGTGTGTGTGTGTAAATATGACTGTATATATGTGTCTATGTCTGTGTGAATATTAGGTAAATACAAAACATATAAGTGTATTATTATAAGTATGTCAGTATGATTAAATATATTATAAATATTTTTTAACAAAAAATATTCCTAAAGACATTATTAATAATTTATATATAATTAAATATCCAATTATATATTAATATATATATAAAAATGTATATGTATATATAGGTATATAAATATATGTAATATTAATAATTCATATCAAATATAGACAATAATAAGACATATTTGTAAATATTATATAAAAAAATATAATAATAATATAGAAATATATATTATCTAATTTATTTAAATAATTATCTAACCGTTTTCTACATTATAAACATATATATATATATATATATATTCATATAAAAATGCATAAATATTGTTAATATAAATTTATGTTTTTAGGGATATTAATAAATAGATATATATTTTAATTATTATTTATATTCCAATATATGTAAATGGATATTAATATATAATATATATTGATAAATACACTATATATATCATACAAACACAAAAATAATTTCTACAAATGTTTCTAAAAATTATTATATAAATATTGAAAAAGAACGAATAAAAAATATGCATGTAAATATACATAAATAAATATAAAAATCAGAAAATATAGAATAAAACAATTTTGGGTCAGTTTTCAAGGGGTTTAAATTGAACATGAGAGGTCACATGATCGATTCCAAGTTTGTGCATGATTGAATATATTGCCATGTGACAAAAAATAACTGACACAGTGAGGTTGTCAGTTCTAAAAAACTGGGTCTGTGGGAGTGGGATGCGGGGTCAAACTTTTGCAATGTTTGGATCAAATGTTGGCAAGAAGGGGGATGAGGGAAGATCAAAGAATTATAATTTTGAAATTTAATCACACCTAATAAGACCCCCACTCATTGTTAGAACATAAAAATACATTAATATGTGACATGTTTATCATCCCTAAATGTAATTGATGAATATTGTCTTTATATTCTCTTTTTATTAGTGTAGATAAATTATACATTTATCAGTGCTTTTGTTAGCTCTAATAAAGTTTGAGATATTTTATGTACTCTTATCATGTCAATGCCATTTTAGTGATGAAAAACTCATTACTAATGATTTAAAAGAATGTTCAATATTAATGTTCACCTAAAATTATGATTAACCATTTGGGTCAACCCCCTCCCACATCCAAGACATTAATTCCATGTCCCCCATCAATTATTTATGTAGCCATTTGTATCCACATTGAGTATTTATTCAGGATGGTTTTTTCAATGCCACCTAAATTTATTATGACATCATTTTATAGTTCTTGACCATAACAATCCCAATAATGGTGATCTCTGAAAGGGGATAGTAAATAGAATGATCCCTATACTGATGGGTATTATACTCTCTAGGTGGAATAAGATTATCTGGAGGTATGCAGATCACTACCTAAATGGTTGTTTTTCATTAGGTTCATCATGGAACATTAAAAATAGAGAAAAAGGGTTGTTTTTATATTTATTAATTATTTTAATAATGTACTTAGGTGAATATATTTTAATTTTTTTTTTCTAATGTATTCATGGATAAACAAGGGAAGTTGTTTTCCCTGACCCGTCCCCCAGGGCCTGTGTCGTGACAATCCCAAGCCCGCCTTCCATAGGCAAAGGGCTTGTAACTAGCACCAAAAAGCATATTCCCTAAAATATTATGGAATTTACATTAATCCTATACAAACACACGGTCCAAGAACACAACAAGAAGAAATTGTGGAGTAAAATGCAGTAGTAAAATAGTGCTAAAAGAAAAAAGTTATAGAATATTATACCTACTGTAAAAGTACATGTACGACTGAATGGTCCACCTCCGAGCACCATCTAGTCTAGGATCCCTCAGACACGATAAATATTGTACGTCATCTGCACAAGACACAATACGGTGCGGGAGAATCTCATGTAGGGGTGAGTATAACAATACTCAGTAGGGACCCCAAGACCATGAAGGTCTCCTTGATTCCCAAAGAGAAATAACATAGGGGTAACACCATGAATGTAGATTACCACATCGGTAAAGTACCACATAGCATAATCTTAATCACAAGAACAATGTAAATACAACACACACTAGGATTTATTTTATGTGTAGATACAAGTAGAATCCCCAGTCACAACATCAAATGCCTTGACTGATGGATATCTCCTCTGCTATCGAGTACAGTGGGTCTGCCAGGTCACTCTGAGCCGCTTCCCACTAACCCTGAATAGCTTAGGTACTCCTCTCTATCACGTACTGTGGGTCTATCTGGTCACACAGATCCACTCACCTCCAATCGTGGTATGTTAAGGTTCTCCTCTCGATGGAGTAATGGGGCTGCTACCCACCGTGGCCTGCCTGGCCACAAAGAACCACACACCCCCATCATGGTCTACTAAGGTACTCCTCCCCATGGCGTACTGTCGCCGCCAAGTCACTCTGAGTCAAAATGTCAACAGTCATCATGTATTAGCCATTCACAGGTTTCGGTACATAGTGTGCTTGTGAGAACCACTCCCCAAGCCATCAGCTTTATCTCAACCCGGACTAAGTCGCAAGAGGATGTAACGTGATGACCTTCCATGCCATAATTGTTCCAACATAATAGGTGACTCTTCAATCAGACACATGCTCTATGTGTTATTTTCATTTCAGTGCTGAGGGCCCCGTTGGATTTGAGTGTGATCCAAACCGGTTGTATTCCAAGTATCTATGAAACTCTATTGGGTTTTGGAAAAAAGGGCCATCTTGCTACAACGGTCCCAACACCATATAGGTTTGTCCAATGGGTGTCCAGTCATAATGATAAGCCCCTTTTAGTGTTTTTGGGCACATTACCACCTGGTCTGACTGACCCATCCCAACCCTGTTTAGGCTAGCCCAAGGTGGTCTCGACATACAGGGACAATGTTCTTTCAGGCCCGAAAGAGGGTCTATAAGTAAGGGCGGCCTAACCAGAATAGGTCGGCCCAAAAGGGGGCGGCCCGACCTAGGTGCGGCGGCCTGCAGGGGAGGAGGACCACCTTGAGGGAGGCGTCCAGGTGTAAGGGTAGCGACCCAACTCGAGGGGGTGGCCCGCTCCGGGGGCAGCGGCATGGTTCGAGGTCGACAACCTAATAAGAGGTAGGCGGCCTGGCTCGAGGGAAGCAACCCTGTATGAGGGAGGTAGCCTGGCATGAGGGAGAAAACCTGCTCTGAGGGCCTCAGCCCATTCCAAGGCTGGCAACCTGGCTAGAGGGCAGTGACCTGCAACAAGGGTGGAGGCCCGTTCCGAGGGCGGCAACCCAACTCGGGGGCGGCGGCCCGGTTCGGTCCGACGTGGGGGGTGTATTTTCCCGATCTCATGGATTCTCTAATGGACTGATGGACATTTGGTTGGTGAGGGGGTGATACCGTGAGGATGCCGCTAAGTCACCGAGAAATCCACCAGAGGCATGTTAAGCCACTATTGCAGCTTTAGCCATAGTTTTCGTTCATCGACGGCGCAATGGTCACGCTGCTTATCGTTCCACGACCGTTTGGCGTGCCGGCTGCCTCCTCCATTCACCGCATTTAACAAGCCATGACATTCCTCTAGTAGCGTGCGTCAATGTTCTCACGGTCTTCCAACGAGTCACAATGATGTATCAAATATAACCAAGGGTTCAGGCCGGGTTCATTAGGACCATGTTATCTCATAAACATGAGGGGGTGGGGGTGGGAAAGCATTCAATAAAAAGATGATTTAAACTACATGATTAAGCCCACCTGATTCCCCGCAATAACCTCTCGCCAAGATGATGGAATTTTGTGTCAACCTTCTAGTCAGTTGACCCACATTTTTCTAGTTATTCATGTATAGTTAAGAAGAAACCATTAAAAATTGTAGATGAATTAACCCCTACCTTGAAACATTAGATAGCGCTCAATGTTGCGGAAGTCTCGTTGTTCTCCGTCCCCGCAACAAGTTTTCCTTGCCTTCGCTCGAACATCAAACTCTAGTTTGGGGTTTCAGTGGTGCACATCAACAATTACTGGGGTCGTCTCCATCCTCTAAGGGCTCATCATTATGGCACTCAAATAGATCATCATTTCTTGGAGAATCTTGTTAGATAACCCACCCCAAGCTATATATTTATAGGAGAGGAGGAGAGTAAGTAACTATGCGGGGAGTTAATGGGGCTCATAAATTAGGAAGCTCCCTAATTCCCAAATGATGTCATTACATAGGATTTGTAAAGTCAAGCCATTCATTGTCCTGACTCACCACGGGTCCTACACTCTAGTTGTCTATTTGTGGAAAATAAATAATATAATGAGATTATTTTATTTCATTTCATTTAAAAGTCACAGAAATTATCTTCTTCATCAGACCAACTCTGTTCAATGTAAATCCTCCCTTAAGAGAATCCTAGAGATGTGGATTCAACGGTGCCCTTATATTTTTAATCTGAGAAATGGTTCAAAAGTTATAAAATGCCACTCACATGTTTTGTGAACATAGATGAAAAATGTTCAAATCTTCATTACGGGCACACAGTTCCTCGAAATCACGCACCATCAATTTTCACATACATGTAATAAATCCATATAATTAAATAAAATTTCATTGTTAATTAGAGTCATTACATTCTATCCACCATAGTGTTTTACAACCACAAATGCCGCAACTTAGACAAAGGAAACAAAAGGGGGTACTGAGGAAGAATGTGAGCCTCCGGCTCCCTTGTTCTCTCCTGGAAGTTCACATGTTGCCAACAAATGAGCACCAGAGATATCGACCACCCACGAAGGACCCAATCATGTTGATCCTCAATATCTACTATAACATCTATAAACATCACCCAATTGTCTATGTCTAGCTCATTGTGGTTGATGACATGATATGGGTCATGCACGTATATACTCAACTAGGATACATGGAATAAATCGTGCACCTTATCTAGCTGTGGTGGAAGTTCAAAGTGGTATGATACCTCACCTATCCTCCAAAGTATCTGAAATGGATAGATTAACCTCAAGGAGAACATGCTTCCTTGGCCAAATCCCTATAGTCTCTATCGAGGAGAGACTGGAAAGAAAACGTAGACCCCCTCCTAGAACTCCAATGGTCCACATCTTCTATGATCATATGAATTTTTTATACTTTGTATAGTCTTTATCTGCTCCTGGATGATCTACACCTTCTCAGTGGTAGCCCGTATGAACTCTGGACCCATAAGTGCTGACTCCCCTTGGTCTGTCCAGCATAGAGGAGATCATCAGGGTCGGCCGAATAGGGCCTTGAATTGTGCCATACCGATGGTGGAGTTATAACTATTGTTGTATATGAACTCCCCCATGGTATAGTGAACCTTCAAACTGGGGTCAAAATCTTGGACGCATGCACGAAGTATGTCCTATTGCTTCTGAGTGGTCCACTCTGTCTGACCATCATTCTATGGATGGAAGACAGTGCCCAAACAAAGCTGAGTCATGAATGCCTCCTATAATCCCTTCCACATCCGGGATGTAAAACATGCATCACGGACAGATATGATCATCGATGTCACCTCATGAAGTTTCATGATAGCATGTATGTAGAGGAATCCCAAGCCCACTACTGATCTCTACTCTCAGATAGGTAGGAAGTGGGTCGACATGGTTTGTTAGTCAACAATCACCCATATTGAATCATGTCCATTGGACGTATGTGGAATACCTATCACAAATCCCATGGACATAACATCCCACTTCCACTCCGGAACCTCTAGTGGTTGAGCTAAGCCTGTAGGAACCTGATGCTCGGCCTTCACATGATGACTAGTGTGGCATCGTAAAACAAAATCTTCCACTGCCTTCTTCATCCCTGGCCACCAGTGCTGATGACGGAGGTCCTCGTACATTGTCACCACCCCAGGATGTACCACTAGAGCAGACTTAGAGAACTCCATCCACACATTCTCCCATAGTGCAACTGGTACCATGGTACATCATCTGAAGTGGATGACATTCTCCCCATATTCAGAAAATTCATTAGGTTCCTGCCCTGAGGATATCTGAGCACGTCAAGAATTGCAGTCGGTATCCTCAAGTTGTGCCTCCCAAACTCACAGATGAAGTGTGGGTGTGACTATTATAGTCGAGAGGTATGTTATTCCATCACGATCCAAGAATGATATCTACAACGCAACTACCTACTCTATCACCTCACTCAGCAACTGTAGACCAGACGTTTTTCTTAGTGGATCTGCTACCACGTTCCACTTCCCATTAGTATAGACTATCAAAATGTCATAGTCTAGTAGAAACTATATCCATCTTCATTGTCTCATGTTCAGGTCCTTCTGGTAGAAGATATACCTGAGACTCTTGTGATCGTAGGTAGCGTAGTTCTTCTCAAGCTATCGCATGTCTCATGAACGGTAAACGATCACTTCCATCTCCAGCATGAGGACACATCCTAGCCCGGACCCTGATGCATCACAGTAGAGTACATTCTTAATTCCTTCTTCTGGAAGCCACATGGTGGGGCACTTGTCAGTCTCTACCTCAGCTCCAAGAAACTTTGTTGGAATCTCTCTGTCCACAGGAAAGGTTTCCCTTCTTTTTCATAACATAAAATGTTGTTTCATCTCTACAAAAGTCTGACACGATTCTCTAATAGTATCCATCCAATCCTAGGAAACTCTACACCTCTGTCACGCTCTTATCTAGTTCCCAAGCTAGCACAACCTCTAACTTCACTGGATCCACGACAACTCCAGCCTCTGAGATAACTTGTCCTAGAAAGTGGACCTCTCAAATCTAGAACTGAAACATCTAGAGTTTATAATAATGTTGTGGCTCTCGAAGTGTTTTCAGAAATATAGGTAGATGATAGGTATGCTACTCCTCCATCATAGTGTTTATCAAGATGTCATCGATGAACACCACCACAAAGTGATCAAGGTATGGATGAAAGAACCTGTTCCTGAGTCCTATGAACACAGCTAGGGCGTTGGTCATGCGGAAACGCATAAAAAAAGAACACATAATATCCATAATGACATCTAATGACAGTCTTTTATACATCCTCATCTCGTTTCTTGATCTGTTGATAGCCTGACCGGAGGTCTATCTTTCAAAACCAACAAGGTCCCTTTAACTGATCGAAATGATCATCAATCCTCAAGAGTGGATACTTGTTCTTATCGGTCACCTAGTTCAGGTGCCGATAGTCAACACAGAGTCTCAAACACGCATATTCCTTCTTGGTGAACAAAATTGGAGATGCCCCTAGAGAAAGACTCGGTCTTATGAACCCCCTTCCCTGCAAGTCCTACAACTATACACATAACTCACGATGCTCTGTGGGAGAAATACGATATGAAGGTGTAGATATCGGTTCCATCCTAGGATAAAGGTCGATGTAAAATTATACCTCTTTGTGTGGAGGTAGTCCTGGAACATCCTTAGGAAATACATCGGCATATTGGTCTCGCAATACAGGATTGCACTGACTCTCCACATTAACTCCTCCAAGGGTAAGGCTAGCCAACTAATGAGTAATCGGATCCAACCTCCACTAGTTAATTACATACTATGCTGCAATGGTTCCATTCTTGACAGTGAAGGAAAACATGGTTTCATCTGTGTGGACACACCGCACATTGAGCCTAATACATTCAATCTAAGAACGAAGATTGGATAACCATTCATTACCCTAGATGACGTCATAAGGACTTGACGCCTCTACTATGAGATCCCAGTAGAAACTCTCTCCTTTTAGAGTAAGACCACACTACTGGAACTAGGGCATAATCATCAAATCTGCTCTCAGAGGTGTCACTAGCCGTAAGGATTGAGCCAATGGCTCCACTAGGATCTCTGAGCTCCAGACGAGGGTCGTGGAAATAAAAGAGTTTCTGGATCCTCTTTATATAAGTACTACAACTAATGTGTAGAAGTCACAGATCATACCTCTAATTATATTTGGAGCACCCTAATTGTAGGCCTCAACTACCTAGAGCTGAGCTCGTCCTTGTCCTCCTCCTCCCTGTGGTCAGGGTGGACCACCTGGCTGTGGTGGTAATAAAATCATGAAATGCCTCCCAACACCTACAACATGTCCAGATCCACTGCCATGTCTGACACTCTACGAATCTCCTTGCTCGAACCTTTGCCTCTACCTCGACAGTCCCTCAACCGTCTTCTGTTCATCGGTACGGCGGGTCGGGCAGTTGTGATCCATATGACCCTTACTTCTGCATGTGTAACACTGTGTGCCACTCGACTATCTCCCTCTACCTTGTAAGCCTCTCACCTCTGAACCTACATCTTGGGGTTGTCCTCCAGAATGTCTAGAATTATTGTACATCTGTTTCGTCTGCCTATTAACTCTTATAGATAGATCATATGCCTATATTCTGGTGTTAACTCTCATTGCCGGTGCCTGCTTGGCGAGGAATCTCTCCAGTAAAAATGCTCGCTGAAGCACCCTAGCATGTTTCAGAATGCTGAGGCATACCATCGATTCTATGATATCCCATCAGAGACTATACTCAATGGTCTAGGACTTGAAGAATGGGTATCATAAAATGTCAGTGGAGTAGTGGGAGAGATTAATAAACCACGCTGAGTACTGGGCCACTATGATGCTTCCCAACTATATCTATCACATCTCCTATATATGCATAGAGAATAAGGTCGATAGGATGAACTCTACCCAGAAAAGGCCCTTAAAGTATACCCAGATTAGGTTCGCATCATCGTGTATCTAGAGCATCAGGCTCCACCATCTCCCTGCTGCTGCCTGAAAACAGCTGGCTGCCAGGATCACCATAAAATCTGATGGTGTCCAACTAAGCGAAAAACTCTAGCCACAGTCTTCAGCCAGTCCTCAGCCGCCTGCGAGGTCTATCTCACCTTGAATCCACAGAGGCCTCTACCGCTGGAACTCGTGAAATACACTCAGTCGGCGTGCATCCTCTCCTGGTGGGGCTGGTGGAAACGACTGGCCAACGATATGTGGTGTTGTTGGCACACCACCTGAAGATGAAAATGATGTGAGAGGGCCCTGCACTGAGGCCTCATCACTCTATGTGCCGTCATCAAGTACTATCTCAAGAAACATGGGTGGTTGTCTTCATGGAGGAATCCAGAAAAGAAATAGGTGTGAAACAGTTAAAATTTATACCTGGCGTGATGAATTAAGAAATCACAAGAAATAATTTTCAAAACACATGTAATCATAATTTTTGTGTACTAAGTCGAAAATCAAAATTTAGGGTCCTAGTGTTTGGATAAGTTGGCCGATGCACCATCGCTGGACTCCAAAAACTGAATACCACACTCAAAACACTTAACACTATTTCAAAATAACAAAATATCATTGTCCTAGTTCTTCGGTATAACTGAACTCCCCTGATACCACATTGTCCCGACCCGTCCCCCAGGGCTCATGAAGTGACTTCCCCAGCCCGCCATCCATAGGCCAGGGGCTAGAAACATGCACCGAAAGGAATATTCCCTATAAATATTAGTCATTTACTTTAAAACTATATAAACACATGGTATGAGAATACAATAAGAAAAAATTGTGATGAAACTACTGTAGTAAAAGAGTGTTGAATGTAAAAGGGGGTGAAATACATAACCAACTGTAAAAGTTCAAGTACGACTAAAAGTACAATAAAACTGAAAGAAAAAGGAAAACAGATAATGGGTCATCCTTCACGGTTCCTTCATAAAGTGTAGGTACAGCTCACCTCCACTACACTCCACGTTCGCACGACTCCTCTGCGTCATGTCACACCAAATGGTCCTCCTCCGAGCACCGTCTTGTCCTTGCTCCCATGGACTCGATCAATGTTATACGGAATCTACACAATACATGACAAGGTGTGGGAGAAGCACATGTACGGGTGATTATAATGTTACTAAATAGGGACCCTGAGACCCTGAAGTTCTCATAGAGTTCTACAAAGAAAAACCATAGGGTAACACCATGAATGTAGATTACCATGCAGGTAATGTACCACACAGCATAACCTCAGTTACAAGCATAAGGTAAAGACATGTAACAGCAGGATATATTCAAGGGGTAGATACATGTAACATCCCTAGTTACAATGTCGAATTCCTCAGCTGTTGGGGAATTTATCCAATATCGAGTACAATGGACATGTTGGGTAACACCGATCCGCTTCTCGCTAACATTGAACTACTGAGGTACTTCTCCACATAACGTATTGTGGGACTGCCGGGTCACACAGAGCCAACCACCCCCATCGTGATCTGTTAAGGTAATCCTCCCCATCGCGTACCACCAACGCTCCCCACCATGGCATGACTGGTCACACAAAACCACCCACCCCTATCATGGCCTACTAAGATACTCCTCCCCATCACGTACCATGGATGTAGAGTAAATCTATGTTTAAAATTCAGTAGTCGTCAGGTCTGAGCTAGTCGCAAAGTTCTGTATGTAGATGACAAAGGAGAACTGCTCCCTAAGCCATCAGTCACATTTCAACCAGAACGACACATCACAAGGAAGTAACCTGATGACCCTCCATGCCATAAGTGTTCAAAACCAATAGATAGTGAGTCAATCAGACACCTAGTATGTGCATTATTGGTATTTCAAAGCTGAGTTCCTAGTTGGATTTGGGTGTGATCCAACCCTTCCATACAAGAAATTTCTCTAAAACTCTAATTGAGTAATGCAAAAGGGCCATCCTGCTCCATGGATCCCAACGCTGTAGGCTATTCATCAAACGTGAGTCTAGTACTCAAGATAAGTCCCTTTTAGTGTTTCTGCACCTGGGTCCAGTCCGACCCGGTCAGACTGACCCAACCCTACACTGTTCGGGCTAGACCAAGGTGTTCTTGGATCTTTGGGTGATGTTCATTCCCGCCCGCAAGAGAGGTAGCATGCAAGGACAACACTTTCAGAATAGAGATTCCCATAAAGGGGCGGTGGTCTGGCCTACTGGTGCAGCATCCCAGACTGAGGGTGGCAGCTCGGCTCGAGGATGGCTAGGTCGGCGACCTTCCTGGAGGGCAGCGGCCCTGCGTGAGTGTAATGGCTTGCTCCGAGGGCAGTGAAAATATCGGAGGGTAGCGACCTGGCTTGAGGGAAGTGACCTGATTTGAGGGTGGCGTCCAGCTCCGAGGGTAGTGCCCTGGCTCCAGGGTGGTGACCGAGAGTGATGATGGTGACCTAGTTTAGTCCGACATGGGGGTGTAACCCCCTAGACTCCCAGATTTGTAAATGGCCTAATTTCTGTTCGGTTGGCAAGGCACGGCACCGCGGAACCCGCTAGAGGTGGGATCGGCCTCTGCTGTGGATTTTGTTCGCTAGATGCATGGTGGTCACTTTACCTCCCTTCTCGCGGCTTGCAGTCATGCGAGTCCCATAATGTGTTTGTCGTGGCTGACAGGACGTGACCTTCCGCTTGTGGTGTGCGTCGACGTGCTCGTGATCTTCCGAGGTGGTGTAAGGATGTAGCAAAGATAATAGAGGGTTTGTGCTAGGTTTCATAGGCCCATGCCCTCCTCATTAGCTCATAAACAAGAGGGGGTGTTAAGAGATCAATGAATAGTTGAATTAAACCACAAGATTAACCACATAACATTTCCCACAATATCCTCCCACAAAGATGAATGAAACACGGGTCATCCCTTTAGTCGGTGGACCCACGTTCTTCGTGTTATTCAAGAATGGGGAAGAGGAAACCATTCAAAAAGCGCAAAATAATTAAACCCTAAATTGAAACATTGGATATTGCTCATGTTTGAGGAAGTCTATTTGTTCTCAATCCCCACAACAAGTTGTCCTCACAGCCGCTCGAATGTCAAACTCTAGTTTAGGGTTTACCTGTTTCACATCACCTCCTACTGGGGTTGGATCCGTCCATTAAGGGCTCAATGTTATGGAACTCCAACAGAACATTGTTTCTTGGCGAAGCTTGTCTGATACCCCTCCCATAGATCTATTTTTATAGGAGTGGGGAGAGTATGTATCGACATGGGGATTTAATGGGGCTCAAAAATTATAAAGCTTCCTGATCTCATAATGACGTTGTTACATAGGATTTGGAAAGTCAAGCCATTCATTGGCCTGACACACTTTGGGTCCCACACTCTGTTTGTCTGTTGGTGGAAAAGAAATAAAATAGTGAGATTATTATTTTATTTCTTTTAAAATTCAAAAAATTATCTTCTTGAATGGACCTACTATGGTAAAGGTATAGCTTCCCTTATGTGAATCATGGCACTGCAGATTCAATGGTGCCCTCAAATTTTTAATCTGAGGAACGATTCAAAAGTTACAAAATGATACTCATGCATTTACTGAACCTACCTGATAAAATAACTTCGAAATTCATTCTGGGCACACCAGGCCTCAGAATCACATTCCATCAATTTTCACAGAATTGTAATAAATACATATAATTTAAAAAAAATTACATTGAAAATCATGGTCTTTAAACAATTTTTGATACCCATTAAATGTTTTTTATGGAAAAAGTAAATACAAAAGTAGTGAAGGAGATGTGCCAGTGGAAATAATTTAGATTAATAATTAATTTTCATGAAAAGGCCTCTAATAGCGCTAAAAAGTATGGATTTTGTAATGACATTTAAAAGTAATCATTATTTTTCAAATCAGGTTTTACTATATCTTCTTTTTTTCTCTGATGAATTCTCCTTTTCTATTAGTTAAAAATGTTCAAAAAGTTATGCCTTATCAGAGATAATATTTTTTACCATCCCTAAATACCAACCTACCATTGTCATTAGTGGTCTCCACAACCTGTTAATAGTTTAATCTAACCACCACCCTCTAACGCCATCATCAACAGTTTCTAGTCCTAATACATTTGTGTGGGAACATTGATTTAAACTCATGGCCACAAGCTCCATGTTCATGTACCTTACCATATCTTCAAGTTATATTAATATATATATATATATTATATATATATTCGTTCTTTATATATATATATGTATATTTATATAATTTTTTTAAAAAATAATTATTTTTTTGTGTCTGCAATGTGTTTATATCTATATATATATATATATATATTCTTTTTTTGATAATACATACACAAACACAAATTTATTTGTCCACATTATATATACATTTGTACAACTATTTATGCATTCATAAATATTTCATATTAACAAAATTGATAATAAATATTTATTACCATATTATATATATTTTTAAAAAATATTTTTAATTAAATATGTTTAAATATTTATTTATTCAAATGATTATATATACATAAGTATAAATAACACTAAAATATGAAAGGGTTAAAATATCAATACTAGAATATACATATGAGTTTAATCACATGGTATAAAGTCTGTATCCACTGAAAGTAGATAATTAGACTCAAATAAATAAAGATTCAATAACAGAAAATATTAAAATAATTATGATGTCCCAAATAACAATCATTTTAGGAGCCCTAAATTACCCTTTTTTAAGTTATAATTTTTTATTCATATACTATACAAGTCAATATAATGACTACCTTTTTTTAGCCTTTAAATTGATATATCCTGGTTCAAAAATAGTTACCCAGGTCAAAAGTTCATTCTATTTTTTTAAAATTCATTCATTTAACATTTATTAATATATTAATTCGTTTTGGGAAAATTTATATCACTAAATTATTTTAAATTTCTAGCACAACCTACTAAAAATTATAATATTATTTTTATATTATTATTTAATTATTTATTACATAATTTTAGTAAATATATTATTTATTTATTTAAAATCACCATTTAGTATTATTTAAATCATATATATATAAATATATTTTATATATATCAAAATAAATATATTTATATTTTGTCATATGAATTAAAAGGATGCATTTTGTGACACCCCAAGATGATACTATATTTTCTATTTAAAATTGATTTATTTCTTTAGTTCCATTTCTTTATATGCCACACTATGTTATGTTTACCCTAACCACAAAACTGTTATTATATTTTTGTACACACAACACTATTTTGGATGTTGTCATACACAATACTGAGCTCATTCTATAGCTTTTGTTACTCACACGGTTGAGTTTTACCAATATACATTATTCTACTAGTATTATTATCTAATCAGATAGTTACCAACTAGCCATAATAATGACATGTCTTAAAGGTGGTAAATAATTTTGGGAAAAAAACTTTACATATATTTATATATTTTTTTGGTGGAAAATTATTTATAAAATAATATAGAGCACAGTTGAATACATAATAACTGTTTTTATAAAACAATTATTTTTATTTGCATAAGTAATTTTATCTAAATAAATTAATCATATTATTATTAGATCATGATATTAATGAAATACATATATTTTAAATTATTTTAAATGTTTTTACATTCATCCAATAGTGTTTATTGGAATAAAATAATATCATATCCAATTTTATGTACGAAAAGTTGTATCTGTTCTCAAAGTTGGTTTACAACATTTAAATTGGGAGCATATATTAAAAATAAATTTTCACATATTTATATATTTTATTATACAACAAATAAAAATCATTTTTTAAATTGAAATGAGAAATTTATCATATGTTTTTTTATTTATATGAGACTTTTATTTTTTGGAATAATAGTGAAAAATACTATATTTTAATTGAAAATATATTTTTTATATAAATAATTTATAATATTAAATTACACTTTTAATTGGATTTAATGTCAACATTGGTCAATTATACATCTATTAATCTAATTTATATCATTTTAATTATTTTTCTAATAAAACATGATATAAAAACTTTTCTAACATTTGATCATTTTAACTTTAAAAATGTGTCGTCTCATCCCATATGTGTGATTAATTAAAAATTAATTTTGGAAAATTGTGTAATTTTAATTTTTAAAAATGATTTAAAGATTTGTGATTATAATAATTTATAATTTATAACTATTTAAACTGAACATCTTACCATAATTATTATTGAATGCAGTTAAATCTAATTAGAGTAATAATGGTAAAAATGAGTTTACATTGTAGTTAAAATTTGGACATGTGGTATAAAAATTAACATATACATGTATCAATACTATTTAATTTCCATATTTATAATAATTGACCTATGAGGTTCTCGAATAGTTTATTTTTGGCCTAATTGACACAACTATAATGTAAGGAGAAAAAAATCATTTCATAAATTGAGATTGTTTCTTCTCCCCTATTAATAAAGTCCAATCGTATCACCTATTAACACTTATAAAACCACACAGGTTATTCCCATAACGACAAAAATATGTCCCCGAAATCCCTACCATCACCATTAAAACCTCATGTTTTGCAGGATGCAAACCAAATAATTCCATTGGGGCCAAAAAGAGGATTTACTCGAAAAGGTGGTAATGTTCACCAACACACGTCATTATTTTGTTTCTTCATTAAACACATTAATTTATATTTACATCATGATTATATAAAATTGAAATTATCCTTAATAATATTAGATTTTTTTATGTTATTGTTTTTTCCAACACCCTAACACACTTCCCTCAAATCGTATATGCAAACGTCATTCAAGTGTATGGTATACTACCACCTCGTGAACCGATGCCATTCATTTTTCCATTACCACCTTTCATGTTATGGAATATTGATGGATTTAAACATAATATAAGATATATATGATATTTATAATTTATTTATGCTTATGTGATTATTATAATATACATAACATCATGCTTTATATTTTGTGGGAAAATTATAACATCGTTTGTGGAACTGTGGACAACCACCTACTCAAAGTGATGAGATTAATTCATGATTAACATGGAATGTATTAATGATGTTTTTAATAAATGAATATAAGATATAAAACAATATTATGATACATAAATGATAATGTATATATATATCATTTCATTTTCATTATTTTAATTCAATAAGAAATGGAAATGTCGTTCAAGCGTATATACGACATTTCATCTCTACAGAAAAAATATTTCATTTTATATCACAAAATTTTATGCACAAATATATATATATATATATATATTTGATAAATAGATATCATATTTAAATTATGGTTTAAAATAATATTATAATGATATCATTAACAATGTTTGATGGAAAAAATAATAATTGAAAACATACTCAAAAACAACACAATTGACCCCCAAAATATTGAAAATAATGAAATATTTTTAACAAATGGATGATTAGATGTAATAAAATAAAAATACATGATATAATAAGTATTAATATTGTTTTTTATTATTTAATATCTTTATTAAGTCCACTATACACGTGGTTATAGTGTTTTTAATAATATATGAGAAAAAGGTATGGGTTTCTATCTCAATATACATTCCGTTCAGACTTATTTATTAATTTTCACCAATTCACCAGTACGTGGTGTATATATAGTAAGATGGTCATTTAATTTCATTATATATTAATTAATCACAATATTTAACGATTCAATTTGATTTATATCATCCAAATATATTTTAATTTATAATAATAATGTGATATTTTTTTATTAAATATCACATTATTATGTGATTGTTATCTTTATCATAAAAAAATAACTTTATTGTAATCATTATTTACTATAAAATAAATTTCTATTAGATATCAATGTTATAATATGATGGATATTAATATAGTTGAGACCATATTCTATTTTTTAATTACGGTGTTACTTTCAATGTTCATTTATTAATTTTCTATATATTGATAAATTTGTATATTTATTCATTTTGGATATTTCATAATAATGAAAATTGTTTATTAATTAAATAAATTATTAAATATATGAGGAATTATTTATAATAGAATACATGGGTGGGGCCTCTTTATTGATAACCCCTTGATGTATTTGTAGTCTCATGGGACGAATCAGTTATGCTAAAATTGAACATTTTTTTACCTATAAGTTAAACCATCTGGTGAAATGTCTTGATTATTGTGGTTAATGTTCTAGAAACATTATTATAATAAATAATCATTTAATTAATTAATATTTAGTTATTATTATCCATGATATTTTTTCTATGAAAAAAATATTTAGATTCATTTGATTCTACATTTTTTGTTTAAATGGAATGTGTTTTTAATCAATTACCTTTCAATATTGATTATTCCTTATTCAGTTATATAAATGGAACTTGTTTTTAATAATATATATTGATATATTGATTGTAAATTTTTTATTTATGAAACTTTTGATGTATTAAACCCTCATTGATCTTTTCAGGTCTCCCTCATTTTGTTTCATTTCCTCAGGTTTAGAATAAGAAATATTTTCATGTTTATTCAAGGATTCAGTTAAATTTTTTACTATTTATTGTTTTTCATTTTCTACCCTGAATATAAAATTTGTATCATGTATATATTATGGTTCTCCAAAACTACTAAAATATTTGTTTGTTTGGGACATGAATCTTGTTTCAATGATAACATAATAAGGAAAGGCACTAACTATGTGTTTTTGGAATTGGGTTTGTAATAGTTAGAATTTGCGAAACTTTATCAGAAACCTTGGGAACTATATTTAAGAAATTATTGAATAAAGAACATAATATTTTGATATAATTTTGGGATAATCATGTAAAACCCTCCCAATGATACAATGTTCATTATTTTAGTATTATATTTTCATTTTTTTATATATTTATGGAATATATATCATAGTTTTTTTATTATACATTGTTTTCAAAATGATATGATCTAAAATAGTATATTACATTAGTTCGAAATAGATTAGATATGGAAGATTGGAATTAATACTCATGTACAATATAGTTGTTTCCCTATTGATGGAACCAATATAAATGGTAATAGAAAAAAATATTGTTATTTAGGGTAGCTTAATCAGGTTATGAAAAATACCATTTCCCCGATAGAGAAACATATTCCATAGTGATATTATCATATGTTTTATTTCGTTATGTTTCGGAAGCCTCTATCCATTAGTTTTAGTAATATTCCAATTGTAGTAGAGAAATGGATTATTTTTATGGAGAATATATTTGTAGCATTGGGATCCAGTGAAATGTAAGAGGTTAGAGATTCAAAATATTTCCCCAAATATGATGTTGGACTATGGTGGAGATTGATCCAAAATCATAGGGAGGAAAGATAAATACAACTCATGGAATAGAAATATATTAGGGATAATTTTGCGAAAAAATATTTCCCTTGTGAGGAATAAATTGAAATGAAGTGAATGTAACATAGCTTAAATAAAAATGTTGAATATGTTATTTTACAGTTTGATGATACCATTATAAGGATAGTTATATATGCTAAAAAATAAATATGCAACATGGAGTTCAAGATTTACCATTTCATTGAAGGGATTAAGTAATGTCTCCAAAGGGCATTGGTCTCACAAACATTATCTTCATTATATTAAATTTTTTTGTGTGATATCAACACATAAAAATAATTCATCATGTCCTATGGATTCAAAGGGGTAAAAAATAAAAAGATAATGTAATAGAAAATGATTGATAAAGGGATGGAGGGAATGAAGGAATTTCCCTCATCTGATATTTTTTATAAGAATTGAACTATAAAGTGATATAATGGATTATTTCCTTTTCTATATTTATAGTGATACTAATTTATAGATAATGAATGAAAATTAAAGGGTAAAAAGTCTCAAATTATGTGATATAAGGGAAATAATAAGGGGCACTTCAAAAATGAACGACTCAAGGGTTAAGAGATTATACCTTAGATAAAGCCATGTGATTTCAATGAAGAATATACTCCATATATATATGAAGTGGAATGATTAGTTTTAATTTTTATTTTTATACTTGAATATTATTGTAATGAAAACTATTTAAGAAATGGACCGCTCTTCACGAAAGAACACGCCCCACGTGCCTCCTGCTTGTCAAACCATCGCACCCATTGCAGCGGCAACCGAAATCGCTCCGACGGATCTCCCTGCCTCGAGGACATTCGATCGTGCACCCAATCTTGCTTTCACCATGCCACCTATGCCACCGGACGTTACTGTTAGGGTTTCGTGTCCGAATTTCTCTTTTAAGGACGCGTTGTGTGGCTCGTCCCATGGCCAACAGACCTGCTTCACCGAGATCAGTCCATTCTCTATGGAGGTGTCACTAGAGGGCCCTTGTATCTCCCTAGAGGTCCCGTCGGTAGCGTTCTTTGATGCAGTGATGTGCCATTGGTGGACCATTATGGCCCGCTTCAGAACTATGAAGCCATCACTCACAGTCTTTAGGCACTTCATGGACTCTTTGGGTTTGAAGGATCGACTAAGAATATACTTACTCCACTAGAATTAATTCAGTTTGATTTTGGCCTCGGATCTAGACGTTGTTCGTGTGTGGTGTATTGCGCCTCCGTCCTTTGGAAATTGGAATTTCAACATTTCAAGGTGGTTGATGGAGGCCCACCATGTGAAGGAGAGACCATGTGCTGCGGTCTGGGTCTGTCTCCCTTGTCTACCAATGCCCTTTCAGAAAAATGCTCTTCTCAGGGGAATTGGGGACTCGCTCGGGGGTTCCCTCTACTCGGACGCTCGTACCTGTGGTGGTGACGATCTGTTTGAAGCATGGATCTTTGTGGAGATGGAAATCACCCTCCCCCTCTAGGATAGTTTATCACTGAATATGAATGGTTTAGTGGACAGGCGGCAGGAACTTGTCATCCCGGTTTTCCCCAGGTATTGTCTTTCTTGCTCTCTCTACGGCCATTCAGTTCAGTTGTGCAGGAACAGAAGGCACGAAAGGCGGAGGCCATCTCTGAGTGATGCTTCATTATTTCCAGTAGCTTCTGAGCCTGGTCCTTCCAAGTATTCTCCTTGTGTTTCCGATGATATTGGGTGGGGTCCAAACCTGATTTCTCATAGATCATTGGTTAAGGATCATCCACCTGCCTCTATTCCCGAGGACCTAGTTGTATCTCGTAGTTCCCCTGTAATATCTGGCACGGTCTACCTAAAGCTAGCATATCCTACATCTTTGGCCCCATCCCTACTGGATCAATATTTCTGTGGCTACTTCATCAATACCCGCTAATTGATCTGAGTTGGGTGTTTGATTTAATGAATTATGGGTCGTTTAAGGCTATCAGTGGCTCAGGTAGAGTACCTCATCAGGTACATGGGGTCTCTTGGTGTCACCAGATGGTTGAAGGGTGCTAGACCATTATTTTGCCTTCCTCCCCTAGCTATTTTCAATGATAAGACAATGTATCATGACATCCAGCTAGTTGTTCCAGTTCCCTTGCCCCCAACGATGCTGGATCATCAGTCCATCAATCCCTATCTTAGTGAGGTGGAAAACCATCAAAATGACTTTCATAATGGCTCACCATTCACCATATCAACCTGATTCCATTCATGGGGTTTGTACTTGACAGAAATTGAACTTGATGATAGGGTAACTGATATCTCGATCGAGAGAGACCGAAGGTCTTAGTGCCAAAGGCGGGACCCATTTTCTATAAATGTAATCTATTATAATCTGGAACACTCAGGGCCTCGGAGCCTGGATAAAAACTGATTTCATTTATATAGAGATAAGATATAATCAATCCGATCTGGTTGCTATTATTGAGCTCAAGTAGAATCCTTTTAGGCTTTAATATTTTCACTGCATGATAAAGATGCATGGTTCCATGCAGTCAGATGAAGTGAATAAGAACATATATATATTCTGGTTGAAGGTAATTATAGTTTATCTCCTCTGTTCGGTCAACCAGTTCATTGCAGCGAAGGTAACAAAGGATGGGGATAGTGTGCTTGGGTCTTTTGTGTATGGTTGTTGCAATGCCAAATGTTTTTAATAGTTGTCATAAGATCTCTACGTGTTTGACCTGGGAGATTTTCCTCGGCTCGTGGGGGGTGGATTTCAATGTCATTACTGATCCAGAGGAGAAGAAGGGATGAGGGGATCTTCCCAAGAGGTATTATAATGACCCATACTTTACGTACATTGTTAACACTTCAAAATTTATGTACACTTATTACAACATATAACAAAACCATGAAAGGACTGTATAGGTATAGTGTATTTAGAAATTGGGAAACATAAACAACTGGTCCTAAAATTATATACATTGTCTCTTATTTATTTCATCATATCTAGAGTCCCTTTTGGGATATCCTACATAATAACCTTCTTCCAGACCTGGGGAAAGAAAACATACAAAAGGGTGAGCTCAAATGCTCAGTAAGGGTAATAAAAATAAAAATCGATCACATCATATTCATAAGAAGATAACATTTTGGAAATCTTAACCTACAAAAGAAATCATAATTTCATAACATGGGATAAATCATAGTAGTGAAATGTAATCCCAATAATCATAACATAAAACATGAATCTTTGTGTCATACTCACATAATCATAGAGAATCATTTCTTAGTAGTAAAGACTCATTTCCAAGACTATCTTAGTGGATAAAGTCCATTTCTGAACTGAGTTCTCTCCTCGTTTCAGTCCTGTTTCACTGAACCGGTTTAAATCGCCATTCTAGCAATGTCTATCTCATGAGATATAAATCATTACCCAATGAATTGTAGGGAGATATAGGTCCCACCTATCTCATAATTAAACCATTCTTATGTGTTCCACAAAAGCATAAATCATACATCATAGCATAACCCATGCAATAAAACATGGAATCTTAAACATCATTTCATCATAACATATTCCATATGAGATAAAAGGACATGATAAAAATAATTCCATCATAATATAATCAAATCAATGTCAAAATATGGATAGAAACAGAACCCTATATTATCTTAGATGAAAAATAATTTTGATAAAACACTTTAACTCCATTCTTGAGGAAAATATCCTTTCTACCTCAATTTTTTTCCTTTCTTAACATGTCATAAAATTTTAAACTAAAAGAAATTGATTAAAAATAAACTTGAAAACTTGTAAAGTAAGCGTCATGGAAATAATTTTTTAAAAATCCATTCATGCCGTATAAGTTAAAAAAACATTTTTCCCGTACTTTGGCCGGTAAAGTCAAAAAGTACCTCATACGAAACACGACAAAATATTCCTTTAATATCTTTTACTAAAAACTCACAGAAGGGTAAAATTGGATTTAAAAAATTGTATAAGGATATAAATATTACATATTGAGGAAACATGGATGTGGATGAAAAATATTCCCCAGTAATTTCGGAAGTATAAACAATCTCGCATAAAAATTGAGATTGCGAGATTTTCCCTTACCTTGGGTCTGATTTGCTTCGTAAGTGTCCAAAACTCCTATATAATGATTTAAATAATGCCATTGACTTATTCCAGAATCATACTTATTTTTATTATATCATATATGGTCATATTTTTATCTTTTTATTAGTAATATTTCATTGTTACTTTTTATTCGGGTGTTTATTGCTTTTTGATCGTATGCGTGTTTTGTCGAATAAATTATTATTATTATTTTTAGGTTATAGATACCTCATTTAGATAATGGTATTAGTGTAATAAATATAATATTTATTCACTCAATTCATTTGTGTAATCATTATGCAATGCAAATCATGTAGAACGAGTCGCCTCACATCGTAGAGATGATATTCCGTACGTACGCACGAACGATGATATCATTTCCATGATCGTGGAATTGTTTTGGAGTGTATGTATAATATTTTAGAATCAATATCACTTTACAATAATCATATATAGTTATTATTTACACCATTATACCCATCTAAGTAAGGTGGTGGTGGAAAATAGATTACACCACGGTGTGGAGATGGTATTCTGTACGTACGCAAGCGTAGTGATTTCGTTTTCCGTAGGATGGATAGATGGTGAAATAGAGTTTATTTGTACATATAATAACTTAACAGTATATGATTGATACTGATTTTATTACTTCATAATGAAATAACTAAAGAAGAATAATTGGAAGCAGAAATAATGTAGAAAGAATCGGTAACAGACATTACCTCTTCTTTGAAGCGCCTCTTTGAGACTTCATTTTAGGACACTAAAATTGGTCTTTTAAGAATACAAAGACCTCTAGGATGTTTCTAGAGAAGTGGAGAAGATAATTTGGTATGGTTTGGCCGAGATGGAAGGCTCAAAGTGGTGTGAGGAAGAGAGGGAGGAGGTTCCCTTTTATGAGGGAGGAGAAGGGCACCTTTGGAAAAACTAAAAATATTATTTTATTACAAAGCCATATTCGGTTTTTAATATCTCCAAATTGATTTATTTCGAAACTAACATGGGGATGGGTGTAAATACTCTCATACAATAGAATTTTGACAAGTTTAGGTTTTTATTTTAACCTTATCATTTAGATTTAACATTAAGTTAAATAATTTTACTTTTACCGTGTCTTCTTGTTTTCTTACACTATAAGGTTAATAAACATACTATAACAAGCCAAACGAACCCCAAGATGTTTATTATTAATATATATAACCTCATATAAGTTATTTGGAAGAACCTTATATTTTTAGTAATTAAATAACAATTAATAATATAATATTTATTTTAAAAACTATTTTATGTCAATTTTGACACTATTTGGTAATTTATTATTGTGAAACTCATAACAGAATTATTAGTTCAAAAAAGTTAATTAAATCAATAATAAAATGGAATATTAACATATAAAATTATTTTAATTCACAAAAAGTCTCAAATTACATTTATTTGTTTATTTATAACATCAATTATGCAAATATTTCATTAATAAGATAATTGCTGCATCATCATTTTGACATAAATAAATTAAATTATTTAATGTCTAAAAATTACAAATAAAATACCATTATGTAGGAAATATTCTTATCATTCTAATTAATATTTATAGTCGAATTTATCTTATGTATAACCCTATATTATAAATTATTTAGTTATTAAACTGTGATTTTAACTATTTTAACCCATCTTTAAATAAATTAATAATAAATGTCATATTCTAATCCAAGTGGGCCTAAATGGCCATATCTTATTCCTAAGGTTGGTTTTGGTTAATTAAACTTATCCAATAGAATTAGGACATGTTTTAGGGTAATAATAATATCATATTTACCCTTAATTATCCTATTTACTTTTAACCGTGGTTAAAAAAGGTAAAAAGGTACTATTCACCAAAAATTACTTTCATATCATTGAACCACATTTTATTCCTTGATATTAATCGTGTATCTCGTATTTTCTAAATTCCACTCACAGAAGCGGTAAAATTAAGATTTATTTAAATTTGAAAATACTCTTAGGAAATGGGTAAAAGATGTTGAAATGTTGAATAAAATTTTTTATATCTAAAATTATTATAAAATGACTCCAATGAATTAATTTCAACTTATAAAGGTATTATGTATCAATTTTACCTAAAATAAATTTAAATTAACTATATAATTATTTAAATAAAATGTCGGGTTTTAAATAGTAACCTAGTGTTTTCACTATTCATTAAAAATTGAAAGTTTTCAGAAAAATACCAAAATTTCACCCTAGGGTTATTTTGATATTCCGAATCTAAAAATAATGTCCACTTTGAAAGTTGAAATTTAAAAAATTTCAAAAATTTGGTATTACTATTCATAACGGTTAGTTTTAATAAAATTTTAATAGCATATCGTTGTTTAGTGAAACTCGGTAATGCGTATGACGCAAGCTATTGAGGAAGGTCGCGATTGCGTGTAAAGAAAGCCAAGATAGTGTTGTGTGTATTGAACGAATCCTTGGATGATTTATATAACATAAAAACAAAATATTTCGCATAAAATTGTTAGGTGTTACATTCTACCCCCCTTAAAATGAATTTTTCCCATGAAATTCATCACTTTGTAACAAACAGATGAGGATACCTCTCCCTTATTATATCCTCAAGATCTCATGTAGCTTCTTCTAATTGGTGGTTCTTCCATAAAACTTTCACCAAGAGAGTGTTCTTATTCCGTAGGACTTTTTCTCTACGCTCCAGTATCTCTATTGGCTATTCTTCATAAGAAAGATCTTTCTCTAGCGGTACAACTTCTGAGCTGAGTACTTGTGAATGATCAGGTATGTACTTTCTCAAGAGAGATACATGGAACACATCGTGAACTTGAGATAGATTTGGTTGAAGCGCCAATCTATAAGCTACCTTCCCAACATGATCCAGTTTTTCGGATGGACCGATATACCTAGGGCTCACCTTTCCCTTCTTTCCAAATCTCATTACTCTCTTGTAAGGAGATATTCGTAAGAACACATTATCACCCACTTCAAACTCCAGCTCTTTTCTTCGGTTGTCGTCATAACCTTTTTGTCGACTCTGAGCTACTCTTATGTGTTTTTGAATAGATCGGATCTTTTCTTCCATCTCATCAAAAAGATCTGGTCCTAATAGCTTTCTTTCCCCAACTTCATCCCAGAAAGTTGGAGTCTGGAATTTATTTCCATAGAGAGCTTCATAAGGATCCATCTGAATACTGGAGTGAAAGCTATTATTATAAAAAAAATTCTACCAAAGGTAGCTGTTGATCCCAACCACCTTTGAAATCCATAGAGAAAGTTCTCAACATATCTTCTAGAGTTTGAATTTTCTTCACAGACTGACCGTCTGTCTGAGGATTTTAAGCAGTGCTGAAACTCAACTCTATATCCAGAGTGTGCTGAAGACTTCTCCAGAACTTCGAGGTAAATCTCGGATCCCAATCCGATATAATAGAAAGTGGTACTCCATGAAGTCATACCACTTACTTTACATATATCCTGGAAAGCTAATCCAGAGAGAAATCTTCTCTAATAGCGATGAAGTGTGCAGACTTTGTAAGACGATCAACTATGACCCAGATAGCATTATTGCCTTTGGATGTATTAGGAAGTCCGGTGACAAAGTCCATAGTGATGTTTTCCCATTTCCATTCGGGTATGGGTAATGGTTGTAACATCCCCTTGGACTTCTGTCTCTCAGCTTTAACTTGTTGAAAAACCAAGCATCGAGAGAAAAATTCAACAACATCTCTTTTCATGCCATCCCATGAGAAGTACTCTTTAAGGTCCCTATACATCTTTTTGCTTCCGGGATGAATAGAGAATGATGAACTATGAGCGTCATCCTCCTTCTTTAATCCGGGGATGGGAGGAACACAAACCAGATTCCTGAACTTTATTATCCCATCACAATCAATGTTGAATTCAGGAATGTTTCTCACCTTCTTTTGTAACTCTATATATTCCTTCTGTGCCTCTTTAATCTTCACATGTATAGATGGTAGAACATTCATTTGAGGAAGATAATAATTTTCCCCATCCATTATAATTCCCTGATCCATCATTTCTAAATCCATAAATATTGGATCTTTTGTGATCCTCATCATGGATAAGCTAGCATGGACTTGTAGACTAAATGCATCTGCCACCTTGTTTTCTTTCCCAATGTCGTAATGAATTGAGCATTTGTAATCCTTAATCAGCTCCAACCATATTCTTTGGCGCATATTCATATCCTTTTGTGTGAAAATATACTTTAAACTATTATGATCAGTATAAATATGACACCTTTCTCCATGAAGATAATGCCTCCAAATATTTAATGCAATGATTACTACAGCTAACTACAAATCATGAGTTGGGTAATTTTTCTCATGGATTTTCAACAGTCGTGATGCATAAGCAATCACTATATCATTTTGCATAAGAACACACCCCAGCCCCTTCTTATATGCATTACTGTAGACCACAAACCTTTCTCTACTATAAGGAAGTGTGAGTACAGGTGCACTGGATAACCTTCTTTTCATCTCCTTGAAATTCTCTTCACATTCCTCTATCCACATGAACATAACTTCTTTTTGAGTCAACTTGGTGATTGGATTAGATAATCGTGAAAAATCATTCACAAAACATTGATAATAACCATCCAAACCAAGAAAACATTAGATCTTAGTTTCTATTGTTGGTCTCAAACATCTTTCAATAACCTCTATTTTTTCCAGATCCATAGATATCCCCTCTTTTGAGATTATGTGACCCAAAAATTCAACTTTTTGAAGCCAAAATTCACACATGGTAAATTTGGCATAAATCTTCTCCTTTCGCAGGGTCTTCAATATAATTCTGAAGTGATCTTCATGTTCTTCCTTGCTCTTTGAATAGACAAGAATATCATCTATAAAGACTGCCAAAAATGACCAAGATATTCTTTAAAGACTCTATTCATCAGATCCATGAAGATAGCAGGGGAATTAGTAAAACCAAATGGGATCAATATAAATTCATAGTTTCCATACCTTGTACAGAAATTCGTATTTGGTATATCTTCCATTTTGACCCTTAATTGATGATACCCTGAATTAAGATCAATCGTGGAAAAGTATTGAGCTCCTTGTAGTTGGTCAAATTAGTCAACAATGCACGAGAGAGGATATTTGTTCTTGATAGTGATCTTGTTATATTCTCAATAATCAATGCAGAGTCTCATTGATCCATCATTCTTCTTAACAAATAGAACATGTGCTCCCCAAGGTGACGTAATAGGTCGTATGATTCCCTTATCAAGATTCTCTTGGAGTTTCTTCTTCAATTCGTGGAACTCAATTGGGGCCATTCTATAAGGTGTCCTTGAAATAGGTAAAGCACCAGGTACGAGTTCTATTGAAAACTAAACTTCACGATTTTGTGGAAGACCCGGTAATTCCTTCGAAAATACATCATCAATCTCCCGTACAATAGGAATATTCTTAATCGTGAATTTCTCTCCAACCATTTGAGATAAATAACCCTCATTTAGTGTAATCAGGACCCATAAGATGGAAGAAATTTCCAAAGGAAGGTTATGTTCATCCTTGCATCGATAGATGATCATAGATTGATCTGGAATATGAAATGTGACTTCCCTTCATTGGAAATTGATATGAGCTCCATATAGAGAAAGCCTATCCATGACAAGAATCAAATTAAATTCCACTATAGGAAGGATCACAAGATTTGTAGGAAGTACATTACCACAAACTTCAATCGGAGAATAATTATACACTTTTGATGCGACTGTTGTGCCATTATTGGTTGTCACAGCTAACTCAACATCTAATTGTTGAGGTAATACGGTGATACCCTTAAAAAATTCATCAGAAATATAAGTGTGGGTGGATCCCGAATCAAATAAAACATTTGATACTTTAGGGTGGATGGTATGTGTACCTTTCACCACTTCATTATCGTACTCTACATCACTGATAGAAATTGCACGTGACTTTCCTCTTTCATTAGCCTTAAGAGTTTATTGACATTTATCACCATCAATAACCCTTGGATTAGGGCATTTATTAGCATAATTACCCATTTCCTTTCACCTGTAACATTGATGTGTAGGAGGTTCACCATGTGTAGCCTTTTCTTTGTTCGTATCACTAGACATCTTCTTCCCATCATTGCGGCATTCAAATGCTTGATGATATTTTTTCCACATTTGAAACATTTATTTGTCCCTTTAAGACAACTCCCTCCATGTTTCTTTCCACACATTGGGCATAAGGGAAAACTCATCTTCTTTTCAGTGTGCTCTTTATATTTTCCTTTTAATTCCATTTTCCTCTTCTTATCAAACCCATATGACTGATGGGTTACTCAAATCTCCATCTCAACTTTGAGAGCACATCAAACGATTTCCTCGTTGCTATTGAAGTCCCTTATGGCTAAAACCCTTCGTAGACTTGGTTTTAAGACACTAAAAAATTGATCGATCTTACTCGGAGGTTGGATACTAATAACAGAAGCATACCTTGCATGTCTTGTAAAATTTGCTTCATAGGTACCAATAGATTCATAATCATTTTTCTTTGGTTCAAGAAACTCCTTCTCCATCTTGGTTCAAAGAATACGAGGGAAGAACTTATTGAAAAATAATTTCTTAAACTCCTCCCATTCCATGGACTAAATTTCATCTCTTTTCCTCTTATTCTTGATAATATTCCACCATTGATCAACATCTCCTTCCAAACGATACACTGCTAATATGAATTTATCATGTTCAGAACATTGAAGAACTGAAAATATATTTTCAGTAGTACTGACCCATTATTCAGCAACTAATTGATCAATAGACCCACTGAATGAAGGTGGACATTTCCTCATGAAGTATTCATTATAATATTTATCCTTCCTTTGCTCGTTTGGAAGTCCTGCATGATTCATAGCTTGTGAAAGATTTGTGAGCATGGCTAAAAGATTTTTAATTCCATCTATCATAACATTTGGTTTCTCAGGGGGACAATCATTGCATTTCCCGTTGCATTTCGCATTAACACGGTTCCTTCGGGTTCCAACCATTTACTAAAAACAAGAAGAATAGTGTGAGAAACACTAATTATAATAGGAAAACCACATAATCATGAATAAAAGCTTATACATAAGGTCTTATCATAGGTTATTCATGGCCATTTCTAAAACACTAATATGGTGTTCTATTCTTAAACTTATCCTTAGGGTTCCTACTAAGGCTTTCACATCCTAGTTTCCAAAGGTTGACTATACTATTCCTCTGATACCAACTTTAATAGTCTGGAATTACTTCTAGTGGACTATAATTGATACCTATGAGGGCACTCCATGGGTAGTTACACCCCTTGGGCAGGACACACCACCATCCCCAGTGGCAGCCATTTCCTCATGAAGCCCTTGGGCGAAGAGCCATGCTTCGCCCAATGCTCACATGTGAGAGTTCCGAAGGATCAGATAATTTCTTACCTCCTTTGCCGCTGATAGCAACTATAACGACCCATAATTTACATACATTATTAATAATTCAAAATTTAATTACAGTTATTACAACATATAAAAAAACCATGAATGGACCATATAGGTATAGTGTCTTTAGAAACTGGGAAACATAAACCACTGGTTCATAAAGCATCTACATTTTCTCCTATTTATTTCATCATATCCAGAGTTCCTTTTCACATATCCTACTTAATAAACTTCTTCCTGACCTCGGGAAAGAAAACATACAAAAGGGTGAGCTCAAATTCATAGCAAGGGTAAACAAAAGAAAAATCAATCACATCATATTCATAAGAACATAACATTTTGGAAATCTTAACCTGCAAAAGAAATAATAATTTAATAACATGGGATCAATCATATTAGTAAAATGTAATCCCAATAATCATAACATAAAACATGAAACTTTGGGGCATACACACATAATCATAGAGAATCATTTCGTAGTAGTCATGACTCATTGCCAATACTATCTTAGCGGACAAAGTCCATTTCTGAACTGAGTTCACTCCTCATTTCAGTCATCTTTCACTGAACTGGTTTAACCCACCATTCCATCCATGTATATATCATGAGATATAAATATTTACACAATGCATTGGAGGGAGATATAGGTCCCACCCATCTCATAATTAAACCATTCTTATGTGTTTCAGAAAATAATAAATCATACAACATAGCATAACCCATGCAATAAAAATGGGAATCTTAAACAACATGCCATGATAACTTAAACTATATAAGATATAAGGACATCATAAAAATTATTCCATCATAACATAATCAAATCAATGTAAAAATAGGGATAGAAATAAAACCCTATATTATCTTAGATGAAAAATAATTTTGATAAAACAGTTGAACTCCATTCTTGAGGAAAATATCATTTCTACATCAAATTTTTTTTCCTTTCTTAATGTGGCATACAATTTTAAAGTAAAAGAAATTGATTAAAAATAAACTTGAAAACATGTAAAGTAAGCTTCATGTAAATAATTTTCTAAAAATCCATTCATGTTGTATATGTTTAAAAAAAACATTCTTCCCGTACTTTGGCCGGAAAAGTCCGAAAGTACCTCGTACGAAAAATGACAAAATATTCCTTTCATATATTTTAATAAATACTCACCTAAGGGTAAAATTTGATTTAAACAATTGTAGAAGGATATAAATTTTACATATTGGGGAAACATGTATGTGGATGATAAATATTCCCAAGTAAATTCAGAAGTATAAACAATCTCGAATAAAAATTGAGATTGCGAGATTGTCCCTTACCGTAGGTCCGATTTTCTTTGTAAGTGTCTGAAACTCTTGTATAATGATTTAAATAATGTCATTGACTTATTCTAGAATCATACTTATTTTTATAATATCATATATGGTCAAATTATTATCTTCTTATTAGTAATATTTCATTGTTACTTGTTATTCAGGTGTTTATTGCTTTTTGTTCTTATGCATGTTTGGTAGAATAAATTATTTTTCTTCTTTTTAGGATATAGATACCTCATTTCCAGAATGGTATTAGTGAAATAAATATCATAGTTATTCACTCAATTCATTTATGTAATCATTATGCAATCAAAGTCATGTAGAATGAGTCGCGTCACATCGTGGAGACGGTATTCCGTACGTACACACGAGTGATGATATCGTTCCCATGATCATGGAATTGTTTTGGACTGTATGTATTCTATTTCATAATCAATATCACTTTACAATAATCATATATAGTTATTATTTACACCATTATAACCATCCAAGAAAGGTGGTGGTTGATAATAGATTACACCATGGCGTGGAGATGGTATTCAGTACGTTCGCACGCGTGGTGATTTCATTTTGTGTAGAATGGATAGATGGTGAAATTGGGTTTTTTTCAAACGTATAATGACATATCAGTATATTACTGATACTGATTTTATTACTTGATAATTAAAAAACTAAAGGAGTATAATTGGAAGAAGAAATAAAGTAGAAAGAATCGGTAACGGACATTACCTCTTCTTTGAAGCGCCTCTTTGAGACCACCTTTTAGGGAACTAAAAATGGTCTTTGAAGAATACCAGGACCTCTAGGATGCTTCTAGGGAAGTGTAAAAGAGAAGTTGGTAGATTTTTGTCGAGATGGAAGGATCAAAGTGGTGTGAGGAAGAGAGGGAGTGATTCTATTTTATGAGGGGGGAGAGGGGCACCTTTGGAAAAACTAAAACTATTATTTAATTATAAAGAAAAATTCGGTTTCTAATAGTTCCAAATTGATTTATTTCGAAGCTAAGGTGGGGACGGGTCGAATTACTCTAATACAATATAATTTAGACAAGTTTAGGTTTATATTTTCACCTTATCATTTAGATTTAACATTAAGTTAAATAATTTTAATTTTACCATGTCTTCTTGTTTGCTTACACTATATTGTTAATAGACATACTATAAAAAGAAAAAAGAACCCCAAGTTGTTTATTATTAATATATATAACCATATATAAGTCATTTGGCTGAACCCTTTATTTTTAGGAATAAAATAACAATTAATAATATAATATTTTTTTTAAAAAATATTTTATGTCAATTTGGACACTATTTGGTAATTGATTTTTGTGAAAATCATAACTGAATTATTAGTTCTAAAATGTAATTTAAATAAATAATAACATGTCATATTAACATAGAAAATTATTTTAATTCATAAAAAGTCTCAAATTACATTTATTTGGATATTTATAACATCAATTATATCAATATTTCATTAATAAGATAATTACTACATCATCATTGTGTCATAAATAAAATAAATTATTTAATTTCTAACAATTAAAAATAAAATACCATTATTTAGGATATCTTTTTAGCTTTCAAATGAATATTTATAGTCGAATGTTTCTTATGTATAACCCTATATTAAAAATGATTTAGTTATTAGACATTGATTTTAACTATTTTAACCCTTCTTTAAATAAATTATTAATAAATGTCCTAATCTAATACATGTTGGCCTAAATGATAATATTGTAGTCCTAAGGTTGTTTTTGGTCGAATTACACTTATCCAATAGAATTAGGACATGTTTTTGGGTAATAATAATATCATTTTTACCCATAATAATCATATTTACTTTTAACCGTGGTAAAAAAAGGTAAAAAGTTACTATTCACCAAAAATTACTTTCATCACATTGAATCATATTTTAGACCTTGATATTAACCGTATCTCTCGTATTTTCGAAATTCCACTCATAGAAGCGGTAAAATTATGTTTTATGTAATTTTCAAATTCTCCTAGGAGGTGGGTAAAAGACGGTGAAAAGTTCAATAAAATTTTTATATATATAAAATTATTATAAAATGACTCCAATGAATTAATTTGAACATATAAGGGTATTATGTATCATTTTTTACCTAAACTAAATTTAAATAAAATAAATAATTATTTAAATAAAAATTCGGTTTTTAAATAGTAACCCAGTGTTTTCACTATTCATCAAAAATTGAAAGTTTTCAGAAAAATACCAAAATATCACCCTAGGCTAATTTTGATATTCCGAATCCAAAAATAACGTCCATTTTGAATGATGAAGTTTAAAAAATTTCAAAAAGTGGGTATTAATATTCATAACGGTTAGTTTTAAAAATATTATAATTGCATAACGTTGTTTAGTGAAACTCGGTATTACGTACGACGCAAGCTATCGAGGAAGGTCGTGATTGCGTGTAAAGAAAGCCATGCTACTGTTGTGTGTAGTGAAAGATTCCTTTGATGATTTATATAACATAAAAACAAAAAAATTCTCATAAAATTCTCAGATGTTACAGGGATAGACTGGGCTTTGTTCATTTCATGGATTAGAATGGCTTGCTTGACATAGGCTTCTTATGAGATCCATTCACATGGTGAAATAATCAGAAAGGTAGCAGGAGGTGTTGGAGACGGATTGAATGTCACCTTTCAAACATCAATTCCACCTTCAAGATTCCCAATGCCCAGATTAAGCACCTCACTCAAGGGATCGTAGATCACTCGCCCCTACTGATCTTCATTTCTAAAAGACCAATGTCCCAGGAGGGCTTTAGGTTCAATAACTACTGGACTCGCATGCTCGGATACAAAAAGATAATTAGTGTGTTGTGGGGTGAACCTACACATGGGCACTTGGGGGTTGATGTTCACAACAAACTACCACTTCTGAAATTGGGTTTGAAAGTGTGGGCCAAGGACCTTCCTACCCTCAATCTGAAAAATGAGGAGATGAATCAGAGAATCAAAATTCTAGTTTCTAGTCTGTAAGAGAACTAGAGCGGCTCAATATTTTAGGAGCTCTCAGAAAGGAATAACTCATGGGAGAAGATGATTCATAAGCATGAACGTGTGTCATGGGAAAAGTCCAGGATTAAGTGGATGTAGGAGGGGTATAGTAACTCAGCCTTTTTCAATGCGTGCTTGATGGAAAAAATGTGTCCCAGGTAAACAAACATTCTGCTAGACAACGGTTTGTATAAGGATGATAGAGATGTGGTGGGGATCAGGGAGAACATGTTTTTTAGGGATCCCTTGGTCGGCCATAATCCAAGGATGGGAATGGGATATCTCAATGGGAATATAGCAATTTGGGAGGCAGTGGCCACCTATGATTCTAATTGGGAAAATTAATGTATATAAATGACTCTAGACGAGGATAGAATCCACTCAGTCATGATGAATCTCAACTCAAGGAGTTCCCCAAGCCCTAACAGCTTACCCAGTTCTTTTATAGGGATTCCTGAGAGGTGTTGAAGGGTGACATCATTGGTTCTATTCAAGATTTCTTTCGAGGGAGGGGGCGCCTTATGAGGGTTGCATGGGCCTCTACCTTTTTTCTCATTCCAAAGGTTAGAGTGCCCTCTTCTATATCGCACTACAGACTAGTGAGTATGTGAAACATCCCATGTAAGATCATTTCTAGTATCATCAAATTGAGGATGTCCAAATTCCTTCCACGTTGGACTTCCATTGAACATCATGGGTTTTTCATAGGCTGATCCATCCAAGGGGCTATTGGAATGGCTCAAGAGATTCTGAGAGCTATTAATAGAAAAACTGATGGGTCGAACATGGCTATCAATTTTAACATGAATGAGGCCTATGAAAGGATGGAGTGGGGCTTCCTTAATAGAGTGCTTACCACAATGGGTTTCTCTCATTAGGCACTTGACCTCATCTTAAGATGTTTTCGGATCCTCTTGGATGGTTGTTTCATTAATGGGAAAGACCTATGGGTTTTTCATGGCTATCCAAGGGCTTCGGCATGGCGATCCTATCTCTCCCTGTATTTTCATTCTTTCACAGGAAACACTTATCCAAATCATTAGTAGGGGCCTATATAATGGTGACTAACTACCTTATCTTTAGGATATTGAACCCCCCCTCTTATATCCCACATTATGATCACGGATGATACTTTGATCTTCATTAATGGTGGTTTGGGATTAGTTAATGACATAAAGATAATTCCGGCATACTATTGCTTCAGGAGCGGACTGGTTATTAATAACACCAGAAGTATTCTTTACATCTCGAACAGGTGCCCACCTGGTAGGGCCACATTCCTTTGCACAAGGCTTGACATGCAATGCGGGTCCTTTCCAAATGATTACCTCGGAGCTCCTATATCTCCATGGAGGCTCAGGATACGAGATATTGATCATATTGAAAGCATGATCACAGGTTGGGTTCTCAATTAGAAGAACCACTTTATTTCCATTGGGGGAGAATTACTTTGGTAAATAGTGTGTAGTCATCTATCCCCATCCATGATTTTGCCTCCACTATTGTTTCTAAAGGCGTCATTTGAACTATTGATAGGCTTCTGGATGGTTTTGGGTGGAATGATCTATCCACAAGAAAGCGTCACTCTGTTGCATGGGAAAGAATGGAAAGTCCCATACAGGCAGGGGTGTTTGATGTAAGTATTTAAGCATCCACGACTCAATGTTTGTATGCCATGATTGCATTGGAAGTGGTTGAAGGGAATACCCATTGGGGGATGTATATGTATCACAGATGGATGGGTGATGAGGAGAACACTAGAAGTAATGCATCCCCCTTTTGGTCCAGGATCAATCCCTCCATCATCACCCATCATCAGAACTCGTGCTGGATTATGGGGGAAGGTAACATTTTGTTTTGTAAACAATACTAGTCTAGCTCTGTTATTGGTTTACCAGGTTTCCCGGCCCCCAATCTCTCCTTTAAGGAAACCAACCTCCACCTTCGTTTTATTATGGTAGTGTTGGATACAGAATAGTATGAGATTTTCATGTCCATTTTTTTTAATTCATTTCCTAACACTTTTGTCTTCACCACATCCCCCTCACGGTAATTCTCTACCAAGGATTATCACAATCTCTTGCTTTCACCGGGCCATAATGACACTTGGAATACCATGGTATAGTGTAAATAGATTCCATCAAAATATAATTTTCTAAAATGGAGGATTACGAATATTGCTCTGGCCATGGATGAACAGGTTAAAAAGGAGGACATCACTCTAGTTTCCTAATGTCATTGCTTCTATAGTCCGAGGGAGGAGAGCACTATTCATTTGTTTTTTGACAACGACTGGGCCCAAGCTATTTGCTCTGATTTGGGAAGCTTCCTGGATTTCTCCTCCAATTCACATTGGAACGCCTCCATTCAGGACAGATGGTATCACGGGCTAGATATTACAGACATGGAGAGGGGGTGTGTTCCATGATTTTCAGCACATTGTGCTGGTGCATATGGCACACCAGGAACCAGGATCGATTTGATGGTACTATGCCACTGCAAGGGCCATCACGGTGCGGTCATAGAACTTGTAGGAGGACTTTTCTACAATTGTTCTCAGATGGTGGGAGGCTGCATCGTGGAAGCTGCTTCAGGATAGTGGACACCTGGCAAACCCCTCAAGAAACAGGCCATAAGAAAAATGGATACATTGGGGACCTCTGGTTTCAGTGTATGAGATCAATTCGGATGGCTCATATCAGCTAGGAGAAATGAAAGGTTGGGGCATTGTTAGGGACATGTGGGGAAGTGTTATGATGGATTTCACCACATCCAATGGGATAGGTTCCCCACTCCAGGAAAAGGACAAATCTTGTTTATAGGGCTATATCTATGCAAGTAGACAAGCTTCGTGATTATCCAAGATGAGACCAATTACCAGATTTTGCACAACTCTCTCAATGGAAAGGGTCACATAACCTGGTCGATTTCATACATATTAAGTAACTACCTTTCCCTTCTCCATAATATTAGGGTGACCCATACCTGGTGTGAGGGGAATAATGTTCCAGATCATCCTGAGTCTATTGGGAACCTAATCCACAACATGACATGTATTACTTCGATCGACCTCTTGAGACATAAGGGAGTTAACATGATTAGAGGAGATGCTCTTGGTTTATATTAAATCCTTCCCCTAGTCCCGTAGAACTCATGAATGTTTCTTGTGTATGTTGCTTGTGACTCATTTCATGTCCCATTTTTTGTTTCTTGTCTCTTTTCTTGTATCCCTTTGGTCTTCTTGTTTCTACGTTTTTCTTCATCAATTAAAAAATTTAACGTTGGAGGGAATATTATTGTAAGTTTATATTATTGATTATATCCGGGTTATACACATTATATAATGTATAAGGGTTGTACTATATTACTTTTTCATCAAGGATTTAAAATCGTCATTGGTCTATAATGATGTCCTAGGATAATGATTCCATTATGAGTTGAACTTCTTTTGAAACATTTCTTTGAAGGATAAATGATTCCTAACATTGTTCCTGATGTAAAGATAATTATTTTTGGATAAAGAGATGATTGATATGTTTTATGTAAATTAGATATTATAGGCTACTTTAGAACTGATTGACAATTTATTGAAAATGTTCATTTTAATATCATTGAAAGAGTTTACAACCTATTTGGATATAAGGTTAATATCCAATTATATTTGTTTAATTCAAGTAATAAAGAAGTATGAATGTTTTCCTTAAGGTTTTATTCTAATTAATGTTATTACCATGTTTCAAGATAATACATCATGATGGTATTCACATGTTTAGTATGTGATGATTAAATATATACTTTGTGATGACAGAAAACTAATGATAATTTTATTTTTAAATTTTTTTTACCTTCTTTCAAAATTGATGGATCATAATATTTGGAATGGATAAAAATTTATGAAATGGTTTTAGTGGGCCTTTCGATGTGGTTTTAGATATTATTTTTTTACATTACTGTATTAGACGACATGTTCTATTAAATTATGTGTAAATAGTTTAAGGAACAACAAGAAGATAATATTGTTTCAATTAAAAATAAAAAAATATTTACATATATTAAAATATAGTTGATGAATTCCTCAAATCTATGAAAAAGGGTCTCAAAACAAAAATGCGGTCATATTATCATCATTTTTTTTATTATCATATATTGTATTAAACCTATGTAGTTTATGTCCATGAATTATATAACCCTGTTTAGATCACCTAATTTCAGGGGGTAAATGTTCTCTATCACTATGTATCAGAACGTGATAATTATATTTCATTTCCCTGTCCATGTTTTCGTGAATAATATATTACATGAAAGGATAGTTTTATAGTGAATTTAACATTTCCCAGTCCTAATTATTATGAATTCATGTTATTAAACCTATTTAGGTGTGTGGGTTTTTAAACAATAGTATATTCAAATATCAAATCATAGATTATAGAAATCATGATTGAAACGTGGGGATTCAATTTAATTAATGTTGGGAGAATGTAAACCCCCATAACATTACAATATTTTCCTATTATAATATATTTAATTTCATATCTATCCTACATTAAACAAAAAAATAGTCTTATATAATACATAACATTATTATTATCATTTAGTATAGAAAATAATATTTTGGATTGTGTTAAAAACAATACCATGTTCCTTCAATACCTTGCATTGTAGGCAAACAAAGTTTTACCAAAATATAATATACTATAAATATTATTAATTAATATTATTGTTACCTACTATCCATTGTAACGACAGATATGAAAACATGTTTAAATATATTGGGAAACATTTTTGAAATAAATTTATATAATTCAATAGTAACCAATTATTTATAATTGAATATGGAAACACATTGAATATAATGTGAAAGTTTTAGTAATAACTATTTCTATATGGAAAATGAGTTTTATATTATTAAATTAAATTAATTATTAGTAGTGGACAATATTAATGAAAATTTGATTTAATATATTCTATTAATTTATTTTACATTAATATGATATCTTTTTTGAGAATATGATAATAATAAATCCAACTTTATGTATAAAAATGTGTATTTATTCTAAAGGTAGTTTATAGCTTTTAATGGAGAAAGTTATTTATAACTAAATTTTCGAACATTTAAAAATTTTACTAAATGAGATATAATATGTTAATGATATATCAAAATAAAAATTATCCTATTGTGAATTTGTTGTATTTTTCGAAGATGTTTTATTTCATGATGAATGGTAAAAAATACATAATTTTAATAGAAAAAACGTTTTCACCTAAAGAATTTATAGTGATAAATTATATTTTAAATTGTTTTTCAACTAAAAATAAGTAGATAATATTTATATTAACCCATGTTAATTTATCTCAATCATTTTTATAATAAATATATATAAAAACTATGAATTCTTTAGAAAATTTTCACTTTATAAACCAGAAATCTGATCTCGTCTGTGGGATAATTTTTATGATGCATTATTCAACTAAAAAGATTTTAATTTGAGAAAATTGAGAAAATTGTTTTTAATTTTAATACATTATATAGTGCAATAAGTTAAAATTTACATTTTACTATAATTTTTATGGATTTCAGATTAACTTATTTACATTAATTAAGGTTAAAATGGGTTTACATATTGGGTAAGTTTATAATATAAGTTACCAAAATGTTTTATAATAAGTATAAAAAATATTTAATGTACAACTATATACCCTTACTAATTTAAATTTATTTTATAGTACATTTTTTACCATTTTGAAAAAATTAAAACATGGATATCTCATAAGTCTTTTAAAAAATTACAATTATATTTTCTCACACACTTAAAAAAGGCAACACCTCCCCCTTCTTCATTACTCTAAAACCATGTAAGATCATTCAATACCCATTAAAATAACACCCAAAAATCCATCCACTTATCCTAGAAACCCTACTTCATGATGAAATCAAACAAATTCTATACTTAGGTAAAAAAGGAGTTACCCATAGAAGACATAATATTCATCGACAAATGTCTTTTGACTATCTCATTGTAAACCTATGTCTATTGTTCTTATATTAATACCTTTAAAGGATTAAAATAATGATAATTTTATAGATAATAGAAAATATATATAATATTAATACTTCCATTATTCTAATTTAATTATTAAACATTAAATTAATTCATTATTTCCATTTGTTGGGAATATTATAACATCATTTGTAGACATATAGAATACTCCCTCCTCCAAGAAATGTGATCTGTTAACTCTTTATAAAACATGTATCAAGGACAGTTTTAATAAACATATTTAATAAAAATATAATAAATATGATACTTATAAGATAAATTACAAATATAGAATTCAATTTTATTTCATTCAATATGATGGTAAAATCAAAATAATATTCATTCAAACATACGCACAATCAACTCCATGAATGATGCATTTTATTTCATATTAGAAGGTTTATTGGATTACTAAAAAAACACATATAGTATATACATATATGATATCTAAATTATTTTTTACATTTTTTATGATTAAATAATTATTTATGTTAAAGTAACAAACATAACTAGTCTAAATACAGTCGACAAATATGGCAATTAATAACCCAAATAATGAAAATAATGAAATATTATTAAAAAACAGATGATAAAATGTTGTAAAAGGACCATAGATGATATTATAAATATTAATAGGTTATGGGTATTTTCCAATAACCCATTTAGAACCATAATACATGAGGTTAATGGTTGTTAAATCAAAATGAAGTGTAAGGATTGAAATTCAATCTCAATTGCCATTCCATTGAGACTTATTTTTTATTATGCACCAATTTACTTTTATGTTTTGTATATACTATCAATTTGACCTTAAAAATCATGATTTATTCATTTCCCATGGTATTTCAAGTTTCGTGTTGAATTATGTCATCCAATATGATTTGACATGAACATTACCAACGTGATAAAAGAAACTGTACAATATCACTTTAATTTTTGATTATTAACTTTCACTTGAAAAAATAACTTTATTATAATAGTTTTTATCTGAACATTAAATTTACCTTAAATATCCATATTATTCGTTGATGGATATGATTATTTCCCAAAATTCATACTATATTTATTTATATTTGTTACATTGACTGTTTTTTGATTAATTTTGGAAATATTGATATCAACATATATTTCCTTTAATAAATATATTTCATTGTAAAAAAAATTGATTATTAATTACACCAATTATTTTATAAATAGTGAATAATTTGTTTTTTCAATCATGTGTGGGTCCCATTAAAATATTTTCCTCAATGCATTTGTATTCTCATGTGATGATTTAGTTAAGCTTGCATTTGAAGTGATTTTATATGTTGATTAACACATTTTTTGAAAGGTCTTAATGGTAGTGGTTCATGTTCCAGATACATGGAATCCAATAAATAATAATTTCCATCATTAAAATTTATTTATTATTGTCCATGATATTTCAGTATGAAAAATTCAGTGGATTCACTATATTCGCATTTTGTTGAGTTAATCCCATGTGTTTTTAGTTAGATAACTTTTCGTACTATTTTTTCATTATCATGTTATTTAAGTGGAATGTTTGTTCAATTATTTACCATGACATATTGATTTTTCCTTATTGATTAATATTATATTCCTCATTATTTAACACTTTTTGTTAATTTGAGATAACATTTATTTTGTTTCCTTTAGCAATGTTATGAAGAAGAATTCTATGAATGAGTATCCAATGATGTAAATCATATGTTTTGTTAGCTATTGTATTTAATTTTCAATCCCTATTGAAATTTTCTTCATCATGTATGTTATCTTGTTCTCTCAACAAACTAAAGAATTAGGACATTTGGGAATATAATTTTGTATCTATGATAATTTAATAATGTAAGTCATTGGCTCATGGTATCCGTGGTCGGGGTTGTTGCATATTTATAATTTTTTTAATGGGAATAAATTTTCAGCCCTATGAAAATAGATGATAAAGTCATCCTCTATGATACTATAAAAAATCACTGATCAATGGGTTTATTTTATTAATGATTTTTTAGTCTTGATAAACAATACCCTTTCTAATGCATGCTTTGTGATAACAAAATATAGCTTTGAATAAAAATGATTATACAGTATGGAGGTATACACCCCATATATTTACAAATTATATAATAATAATATTTTTTTATATTCATATAATTCTTATTAAATATTTGTAATGTCAATACCTTTATCACATGACATGTAATTCTTCCTTTTTCCACCTCATTGTAATAGTGAAATTGTGATGAATTATTCACCAAAAATAGTTATTCGGTAATTGTAGTTGGAGGAATGGGTCTTTAGCCTATACTGTGATATATGATCATAATTTCCGATCCATGTTTCATTGAAAATAATATTATTCGACCAAAATTCATTTTTTTCTTGATAAATTTTTATTTTTATTGTATTTTTAACATATATCATGATGGTTTTTTATTTATTGGTGTTTTGGCTTGTTTAGTAGGGGTTGAAAATTTAATGATGTTATGTGTCTATATTGATAGTAATATCAACCAGGATTAACATCACGTATATGAACACGAATATTCCAATGATTATTTTAGAAACTGTGACATATTATGAGATCTTAGTCAAATCCATGGTTTTTAGTATGCCTTATAAAATAAATTTGGAGTAGTGAATTTGGTTGAATGAAAATTTAATAGGGTATTTTTTATATATGTAAAAATAATCTGTTTGTTTAATACATTAAACTATCGAAATTTCGTTTGATTACGAATTGAGAGTTGATTGATATAAACTTATATTATGTAAAAATGATTTAATGAATGATTCTTGTATTTCTATGTGTAATAATGATACATAATAGAATGATACTGATGTCCATATCATTTTTTTATATTTGGGGATTGTTTGATAATGAGTTTGGATAACATAAGATTGAGGTTATTAAATTTTATGCTGCATATATGATTGGATAATTAGTTTTTTAACAGTATTAATCAACATCTCAGTAGGATAACTATGATGGATGATGATGGGGTATGGTTTAGTGTGTATAATCGCCTAAAATACTAATTATGATGATTGTGTCGAGTATTTACCATCTAGAAGACCTATGGTTTCATATTTGTTGAATTGAATTTATATATGGTTTTGAAATTATGTGATCACATATTCAAATGATAAATACATAATGATATTTGATTATACATGATTATCAACAATGGTTTTACAATAAAGAATGGGTTGGTGTATAGTCCCAATATTCCCTTTTTATTTCAATTATAGTTTTTGTTGGATGGTTTCGTTGAGATTCATTCTCAATATAACCTTAATACCACAAAATTGGATTTGGTGAAGATGATTTGGGATTTAGGTAGAAAAATGGGGTAAAGCACACCATTTATTTAAAATATTCCAAATGAGGCACATGTACTTCATTATAGGTTTGGTGTTGAGTACTACCCTATTTAAAACTATAATTTATGGGGAATATTTCCTCCATACGATCGATGGGGTTTATGTACTCCCACTTGTAACTCTATTATCTTCATGGCATGGTTCCCTAAAATTCCCCTTAGGACTGGTGTAGACACATGAGAAAGGGGTGACACAGGTTCATGCAAAACATTTTTAAAAATTCCAAATCATCTTTTAATATTTATCATCCTTGTTTTTAACCCTTTTTTATTGATATAATAAAAATATTTTTATTATTTTAACTATACTCACCTATATAAAATGATATATAGTTAAATAAATATAATCTCGTCTATTTTTTAGAGGATTATCCACTCCTGAGAAAATTTAACCATGTTGTGGTTGGGATATACTAATCAAATAATAATCATTACAATCAAATTATATAATATAGTCTCTTTGGATATTTATCATCCTATTATACATTAACATATTACATAGGTGAGTGTTTTCTATAATTCAAAAGTAAATAGTTTACCTCCTATGGGTTCATTACACAAACCTCTTGCATGATCAAAAGAATATCCCTCATTTTCTATGTTGATATTCACTAATCTCAGGATGTCCCTACATCAAAATATATATATATATATACTTTTTTTCAGCAACTTCATACATCTATGGTTTCATTAAAAATATTTGCAGGCTACTTGATCTCAATTTATTTCAAGACACAAAAATATTATTCAGGATATACTCTCTATCTATACTCACCTCAAAAATTACAGAAATTACAAACCTATGAATATTACATAGACACCCTTACATGTTACCCCTTTTCTTAGTGATTATCATTCCACACTTTCTAAATTATTTACATCATTTTGTATTAAGTTAATTTGAATATGATCCATATTTTTTCATGCTCTTTAATACCAATATGGTTTTCTACATCATAAATAAAATGAAATCTCTCTGTATTCCTCTAGAGGACTTCTTGTTCTCTCATACCCTTTTCCATACTATGATTTTTGTAATCTAAATTTACTTTTAAGAACCACCATGGTATTAGGGATTTCATCAAAGATCCAAAAATAACAATATTATAATTATATCATGCATGAAAAAACAACCCATATGCACCCAACCCATTATAAAATCTCCATATCACTTTTAATCATTGGAACTATGTGGGTGAATCCATACATTATCCATTAATTTTCCCCAAACAAATTTCCATGGAATTATTATAAAAATTCCTTTATTTTATATTTCCTACTCAATTTAAATGAGCTATATAAAACATCAAATTATTTTTCATTAGGCTTAATAGTATTCATTTTCAAAGGATTCACATCACATCATAAATGAAAAAAATTCTCATTACCATATAAAAATATATATCACCATTATTTTATATTGTTCCTTTTTATCAACATCATTACAGATTCCAAGTAGAAAACTCATTTCAAGGATTGAATCTATAGAACCCATATTGAATCTCATATATAGAAAACATATTTCATAATAACCCATGATTATGGTTTTAATATAAATAATTACACATTCTCACTTTTTTTACATTTTTGGTTTATTGTATTAGAGAATCAAGAAATTTATTACATAGAAATGTGGACATTTATACATAGTGTATATTTTTTAAAAACAAATTACACTAATGTTTAAATCATGAATCCTTTTTTACATTCAATAATTTTATCAATTAAAGTTGCTAATTTTATAAACATACCATGTCAGAGTGAAAATCATTTGTAAATGTGGGTAGAGAAAAACAAAATATGTGATGGGATATAATGGAGAAATATACTCATTAGCTCATTTGATAATTATAAAAATACAAAAGATAATGTCAGTTCTTCATAAAAACAACACATAATATTATTTAACGGAAAAATCCTTATATTGATGATTTATTAATAAATAATATAACTATTTCTTAAAAACAATCCATTTATTTAAAAACCTCTGAAACAATATATAACAAATAATATTATTTTGTTAAATAAAGAAATAAAAACATTTCCATAAAAATTATTTTTCAAGAATAGAAAAACATTTATGTACCTTGGTAAATTATAGTCATATCACAATAAGAGTCACCCTTAATAATGGAATAACTAAAAATCTTATTTATAATATATATTCCTCAGTGAAAAAAAGATTAACCAATGCATTGGAGGGAAATGTCTAACCCACTAATAATTAAAAAATTCTCAAATTTAATAACAAGAATTATACATTAAAAATTAATTTTTAATATAACACTCATTTAATTTTTAATTTGAGAAAAAAATTAAAAAAAAGTTCTCTTTTAAAAATGTTAAGCAATATTATAATAAATTATTAAAATTGAAAATTCACAGACCAATGGGAAAGTGAAATTGTATATAAAAGCATATAAACTGATAAAAATTATTAATAAAAATATAAATGATGAGTGATGGAAGAAATATTCATCTGGTAAATGATACAAAACATTCTTTCTATACATTTACAATGAAATTAAAAATAACGAATACTGTAAATATTGAAATCATTATTTTTTTAAACCATTGTAATGAAATTAAATGATAGATGAAATCAATTAAATCACTTATTTAGGTGAAAATAATATAATTATTGAAATTTTTTATATAACATGGATGTGGAAGTAAAATATTTTATAGAGATGTTTTAAATCATTTTAAACACGGCTTTAATGAGAAATTCTTAACATCGGGTCCCAAATTTCCATGTACATCATTTACATTATTATATAATAAAAATATATTAATTATTTAATTGATTTGGAAACTTTTCATTTTCAATATTATGGCACATATTGGATACCACTCAAAGAGTACTATTTTATAGTTCAGTACATAACATCATGTGTTCATCACAAAATTCCAAAGGCGGTCGATTAGCAGTGGGGGTCTAAGAAGGTACAATAGATGTGTTATACCACATATATTAGTGTCTAAAATATTATAAATAATTAACAACTATCATACATCATTATAATTCATGTTATTGTATAAAAATTCCTTAAAACATAATAATTGTTAATAATATGCCATGTGAAAGGAGTAAAATCATATAATGACCATTTCTCTCTACGACGATCACCTTTGATAATTATTTCATAATATATTAATATATTAAAATGGAATGTTTCTCAAAAATATTTATTATAATATCCTTAATATTAGTCTCTAATACCGGTCATTCTACCATATCTATATCATTAACATCATCATATACCTCATACCAACAACTACTAATTATAATTGAATGTATATTCAGGTACCCATGTTCCATGGATACATGAATTTTTTGTGGCTTCATAACTCAGAAGGGAACCACTAATAAGGTACCACTTATTAATTTTATAATAATATGAAAATAAATATAAATAAAATAACCCCTGAATAATAAATAAAAATTAAATAACAATAAAGTTTTCAACTTGATTCTAGAATGTATTAGTGAACATTATGTAGTTTGTTTTATCTAATGTACTAAACCTTACCATTTTAAATCCTTATGTTTCAGATCCTGATTAACCATATGTGATTCTGCCAGTGTTGAGGTATCTCTATGAAAATTAAGATATCATTCTAACCATAAACATATTGAATCCTAAAGAATGCCCAAAAATCCATAATGGCTATGATTATCTGACCAATACATCATCATCAATAGTTCAATAGATAGCTCTTATTAATTCTAGGCATCTCATGAAACAATGATATAATAAATGAATTAAAGAAAATTCCTAGGAATCATAGGAAGTCATTGACCTAAAGGTTATCCTTTAGGTCACCATGACCACTCACCAGATGTTCAACTTCCTGGGTAACACCGTTAGGTACTTGTATTGTCTTTAGTATTGAATTTCTAGATCCTAGGCATGAAATCGAAATATCATCTTTATAAAATTGAAAAAAATCCATAATAATAAATTTCAAGATCCTAGACATGCCATCATACTTGGGGAAATATTCATATAGGTATTACTATTCATGTTAAAGGTTAAATATTATCATCCCATATATTATTTATGTGACTCAAAAGCTGGATAATAGGATACTCAATAGAAGTCCATGATGATACCATCACTTCTTGGGTGTATCACAATTGTATCATACATGGAATAAATGCTAGAACTCGGAGAATACTTTCAATTATCCTCAACCCCCCCCCCCCCTGAGTTCACATCATTCTAATAGGGTGATTCTTAGGTGGATCATTGGGGATTTTATTGTTTCGTCAAGAATAAATGAGTGGATCCTCAATTTAAAGTTACGGTTTGGCCAAACCCCTAAACTCATAAACTCATTTGAAAACACCTCAGTCTCACATCATCGATGAACGATCTAAAATGAAACCCATTTCCGATTCTTCTTATTCCCATTTCCACCCTATCTCTATGGTTACAAGCCATTTAGGAAGATACTAGGGTTCCCTAGGTATCATCAAGGACACCTTATTTGAAAAGGAAAATCACTCTAGTGAGATGGGCTTAGGCCAATTAGCTTTTACAAATATTATAGGTTAGACCAAACACCTAACCCAACAGTAAGACTTCATATTTTATGACCATCGAATGAATGATGTTTGGGGGGACACTTTATTTATGGTCATATTAATATTATTAAGGAATATTGATTATTTTTCATATCCATCCCCTTGGACACTCATCTGATGCTACCACTCCTTTATACCTAATGGTAAATATGTCACTTATCACTAGGGCCTCTATGCACTATCCTTTCCAATTTAATTATCTAATATCCATAATGGGGTTCCATAATTATAAGACACGCGAACCGGTTCATATCTTGGATTGATGATGTATGAAATGTCCAACATGTATATTGTGTATATCATGGCCACAAAAACCATATGAAATTAAATTATAGGATTCTATTTTTATTAAAATACTTAAATAATATTAATTAAAACCTAAATAAATCATTTTTTTTTATAATTCCACATGAATATTAAAAAATCATAAATTTAATGGTATTTTTGGAATGAAACAGTTTCCCTATATCAAACTGAAACCCCATTTTACAACATCTCAAAAACTCTCATTGAGGCCCTCTTAGACCCGCCATCCATATTATGAGGAACCTAAAGACATATTTGATTCCCAAAACACAAAAATAAATTATTATAATCAAAAATTAATTATTTAATTTGATATATAAAAATTCAATAAAACATTTCCGTTTAATTTAAATAGTCACAATTCCCTAGAAGATCGCCGGTCATCCTTATCCCACTAGATCTGAAACCGAACACTCTCCAATAACCTAATACCTCCTACAACCCATATTTTAAGAAAAATACCTATTCATTTTTTCTAATAAAAACCCAACTAATTTTCATTATATATATATAATTTATTATATTGGGTTCATGAAAAGCATCTATCGAATCATTGAGAAATGTTATGCTAACATCATCAAGGGATGTCCACTACCAAAGCCAATAAAATCTATAATATGAGACAAAAAATTATCAATTTTATCAATGTTCTTCCAAATCCATAAAAAACCCCATTGTTATGTCTTACAAGCATGAAAATTAATTGCAACAATTGGAAAATGTGCTCACATGATCTCCTCTATATAAGACACGTGAAATGACCCATAGATATGAACAATTTCCCATTGTACATATGTAATTGTATTAATATCCATACACCTAGAAAACAAAATTAGAATATTATAGAGGATGATATATTAGGTTATTACCGTAGTAAATAAATAACCATAAATCAACAAAGAAATACCTAAAAATCAACCCCTGTCAAAGGATAAATGGGAAGAAATGGTATTCAGCTCATGGTTCGTACAAAAAAACAGGGGGATGGAGGAGGGGATTCTTCCACTTCTAGATCAAGAAAAATCCCCCCTCCCCCCTTTAAACCTTGAACTATTAGGTTAATGCCAACATATGGTCAGTTTATAATGTAATTAGAATCTAGAATGGTCTGACAATAATAGTGAGTTGATGGCGCTACTATATATTTAGCTACAATAGACAACAAGTATATTATAATGATCCAATGGGCCCCAAATATTTCTTTTGAGCCTTATATTATTTATAAAAGACTATATTTTAGGTAATCTATTCTTCAAATCCCTCATCAGAGACTCAGATCAATATATTTTTGACCCACCAATTGAAAATTAAAACATTAAATGCACTACAAACATCAATTGTAAGAAGTGGTTTTACATTAATTTAGAACCATTCTTGTATGTTGGTGATAAAAATTGAGATATATCATTAATGGAGGTGTTATTCTACATGTATACATGAGAAAAAAGATTATTTTATTTTAATTTTATCTAGAATGGATGGGGAAAACCTTTTTATTAAACGAAAAAATTATTTTATAATAGATTAGAGGGTTAAAATGTAGATAATACATTATATTTAAGGAATCATAATTTTTTTTATAATATTACATATATTCATTAAATAAATATTTATAAATTTAATATTTGGAGGAGATGAAAAATAAAAAAATACTTCCTGTAGGGGTAGTATTCTTGTATGCAAGAGCGTCATTTATATCTTCCATTTGATATAACATATATATATATAACAAATGTTTTGTCATCATATTAACATTCTATGGTATTAATTATTCTTATGTCAATAGATTTACATTTTTTTCATATATTGGAATGATATTGAATAATAAATATACTTGAAAGTATTTAATTAAGAATTATATCTATTATTTGTATATTTTTATTTAGAATACACTATAGACCTTCTAGGATTGGAATTATTTCAATAATGTTACCTATATTGAAGGGGTATGATATTTGGGGAAGTATTTTCGAAGTTATTAGAAAAGATATTATTATCAATGTGTGTGGAGAATTAAGGAAATGAGGTTTAATTTTACGATAGAGAGGATTGGAACCTATATAATTATTAATAATTTTTAATTATAATAAGTGTATTTTTCATGGAAAGTGGGACCAGTTTATTCACATATATATAGAAGGATAATGTATTTTTTTAGAATCCACTAAACAAAGAAATTAAAGATATTATTTTGAGTGTTTTCAATCCTTATATAATAGTTAAATACCCCATACCACCAATGTCTAACTTTTATCTATTATCATGGTGAAAAATATTACTATGATAACTTGAAATTAAGACTAAAATAAAATTGGCCAAATTAATCAATTAGAAAAGTATTGTCCCAAATAAGAATCCATTTGATAATATTTTATTTCTATAGGAGTTAAAATTTAATTTTAAATTATGTACACATAACGTAATGAAAACAACTTTTAGTAAAATTACTCTTTTGAGAATAAAAGTGAATTTATTCCAAAATCATTAATAATGTTGATACAAAAAGATTTATTTATAATATCTTTAATTAAAGGATACTAATTTTAATTACAAACAAAATATAAACTAAGTGGATCATTCTAAATACTTATTTAAAAAATAATGAACAAAAATTCATTTTTATTTGAATAGTAATATAATTAATATTCCCAAAATGTAAAATACATATTTATATATTAAAAATTATATTTTTTTTAAAAATATATACTTATAAAAAATATATTTATCCAAAAAATGGTTTTATTTACTTTTAATTAAATCAAATATTATGATAATGCAACAAAAATGAGAGTATTTTTAAAACTAGTATTTTCACCTTTTAACAAAAAAATAAACAATTTCTTTAATAACTTAAATTTACATTACTCTTAATTACAAATTATGTTGTAAAATATAATCACCATTTTATCAATTCAGAATTTTACATTTAAGAAATATATCTAATAAATAAAACTATAAAATAGATGGAAAACAATTTAGTTAAATAAACTTGTTCCATTTACAATTGAAAAAGTATATTAAATTATTTATTAAATAATGAATAATATGACACCAATAATTTAATATTTATAAATCATAATATTGAATTAATAATAGACTTTTCTCGGATTTGACATTCCCCCCCCCACCCAATAAAAATTAATTGTATCTGTATAATTTCTTTCCTTATATGACCATGTGATGAAATTTTTTATCATATCTTTTTATATTATTATGTTAGTTCTTCATACATATTATTGTTTCATAAAACATTAAAATGTATAATTTTTTTATACCACAACACCCCCTCTTTGTGATCTATAATATAAACAATTTTTTTATCATAATATAGATTCTCTTCCAACTAATATACTTGTTTGATCATATCAATATATGCATCTTTTAAATATTTAATTAATGATTTAACATGAAACTTATAATATGATTAAGATAAAATAAATTGAATATATATTATGTTTGAAAAATATAAATATTTCAATATAATTTCATTTGGACCAATAAATAGTGGACTCAATTTTCACTTTTCATTGAAACACTTCTAGCCTTTCCAAGGCAATATTTTATAAAAGGCACACCATAAACTGGATAACATTTCATCATTTATCTATGTAATTTTTTATATTGTCTAGGATACAGTTATATGAAATTCATTCATGTTAAACTTTTATACAAAATATTATACCAATTATAGTGCCATATCATTTTATCACTTTCTTAAACCCAACATGATCGATTTTGATACGATTTATTATGATATTCATAAAATGGATGTAAAATAAAATGAAAAACAATTTTTTATAAAAAATAATACTAATTAAATATGTTCTAACCAACTATCCAAGTAATATAATTGTGAATTCTAGATTATATCATCTAAATAATGAATTGTTCCTTCTGACTATACATTAGATTTAAGATGAATGGCTATAGTGAAATTTAATTCATTACCCAATGTGTCTTCAAGTCCCTTAAAATGATTGGATGTAAATATAAAATCATGATCAAAGGAAATAAAAAGAGTAATTATATATAAACATTCTATCACATTAAGATATATTCTAAAAAATTGAACTAAATAGATAATATCTTGTATTGGAATAAAATATGATTATTTAATCAAAAGAACAATAAAAACCAAAAGCACATTATTATTTCAATATTTATTTCTTAATAACACCCTAATATTAATGTGTATATCCTTAATTTCCATCCAAGTACTTGAAATTGCTAAATAATATCATTTAGTGGTAATCCCTCGGCCCATAAATTTTTATATGTAAGTATTTTCTTGTTAAAGCTGTTAATATATTTCATCCATCCTTTCCACTAATAATATTAATGAAAATCTATATACAAATTTTTACTACCATGATGAGTAGAAAATAGATACATTCAAGACACACTCAACAATTAATTATTCAACAAAATGTAATATAAATCACATATCACCTAACCAAATCAAATATTACTTTTTTTTTCAAAATTTCACTGAGGTGATGTAACTTCCTTAAAAAATTTAATTTTTTCTTGGAAACCATGATCTTCTATTGGAGAATTAATAATTATTTCTAATAAGGGATATTGTACTGATACCTAAACCAACCGTTTTTTAGTTTCAAAATTCACAATCTATAGATAAATATTTTTTAAACAAGAAATTATTGGTTCATGATAAAAAATTATCACGGTTAAACATGCATTATCTTTTCACACAAAGGAATCAACTACCTTATATGATTTATGTCAATGATATTGAATCATGAGATTATAATCATGTATCATTTCCAACCAACATCATCACCACATGTTTCACACTATTATGTTAAATATGTACTTTTATATTTTCTTATCTATACATATTAGAAGCATCTCCCCATATAGAATACAAATAAAAAATTTAAACAAAATACCACCACATTTTGTTTATGATTATGTGTTGGATAATTATACTCCGAGAGTTTCAAGAGGCATGATTCATTGACAATCAAATAATTAACATTCTCGGATAAATGTTTCATAATTTATATTTTTTCATATAAAAAACCATATTGTTTTAAAAAATAATTGTATTTTAATTTTTTTAGTATGGGTAATATTATTAAGATAAACTCTACAATAATAGTAAATTCTACTGTAATATGAATTTTTTCGGTAATTTTAGATATGTCTTAAAAAATGGACTATGTGAGGACCATGGTTATGTGATGTTTCGATAAATAGTGCATATGAAATACATAAATAAACTATATTATAGAATCACATACATTAATCACATTATTTAATGAATTGGCTATGTTAGAAATGACTATACCATTGAATAATATATGTTCGAAATTACTACATTAATCAAACGATTGTGTTGAATCATCAATGTCAATAATTCTAAAAAAACTGTTTGGATCTATGGAATATTTGGATATGTAATTCCATTAAACCCTATGATATGATCATATATAAAAAATTAATCTATGTATTCAATATGACTATATTATTTCTCTAATTAAAAATTCTCTTTCCTGTATTTCACCTACATGATTATTTCGACTATATGAATTTAGATACATAGATTCTTGAAATGTGGTGATCTAAAACCATCTAGGTTGTTTTTAAACTCAATAATTTATTATGAAAACTATATTAAAATTGAAAATTAATGATTCTATTGATGCTTTAAAAAATTGAATATGCCTTTTAGTATAATTTATTTTCGAAGGAAATAAATAAAAAAATAAATGTAAGGGGGTTGTTTTTATTACATAGTACTATTGGATAATTATATTTTTAATAAAAGGTGTATTGGAGTTCCACTAGAGATCCTTTTTATTTTTGGATGTTTTTATCACGAAATATTTTACATAAAATCTTGATATATAAAAAAAGATAATCAAAAATAGAAGTTACAACACATATTCTCTCTCTCAAATAATTCTATAATACTTCTTCTATGTGCATCGAATGAGAATAAAAAGAATTATATTCTCTGTAACAGTGATTTCAATATTAAACTTGTTGTTTTTGGGACTCTTTTTAGGTTATTATATATTCTCATATTTTCTTTTGAAAATTTCTTCCCTTTCATTAATTACATCATTTAAATGCATGATTCAGGTTTTAATATTCCATAATTGTATCACAAAATTAAAATTAAGAACATGAAATAATATGTTCACAAGGATATTATTTTTTGTAAAACCACATTGAAGCCCACAAAAATCTCATGGATTTTTACCATGTGATGTCTACTTCCATAAAGCATAGCAGTCCCAAGGAACTAAACCAGTCATAGTGAAATCACTAAGATCTATAAATTGAGTGTTGGTGGAGTGGACTTGGGTATATTTGATCACTTAACCACTATAAAATAATTATTGTTATATCATTATCTTTGTTTTTTAATTTGGTTTCATTATTTGGATAAAAATATATCTGAAATACTCCAACTATAATAGAGGTTGTATTTGTTGGATGAAAATTTCATGAGATCAATTCACACGATATATTGAGTAATTGTTTAGAACATTATAGAAAATTATCAGTGGTAGAGACTCAAGAGTTATCAAATATATTAGATTGAATTTGTCACTATTATATATTAATTGATGATATTTCTAAAAATAGAAAAGGTACTTTATAGTTTCAGAACCCCATTTCGATTGATTAAATTATAGACGATGAATGAAATGGATGATTATTTATTTAATGAAATTTTTTATAATGGATTAGTTTAATGATATTATGCCTTTCACAATTCATGAATGAGATATTGATATATGTTATTCGACTATATAAGATAGTATAAATTGGACACTATATCCATGAATAATTTAATTATTTGACTTATACTAGATGAGTTAACAAAAATTGAACCATTTAAAATTATTTATTAGGAAATTACAAAATAGATGAATGTAATATTGATAGAAACTACTACTAATGTTGATTCTACATGTGAACCATTTCTTAGACCCAATAAAGATCAAAATGTTCTCAGAGTTATTCTATCCAAATGGAGTGTAATTTCATATTCCATTACCATATCATTTGATGTAAAAAAACAAAATAATATTTTTTATCATAAAATTTGTTATTCATGAGGAAAAAATGAAAACTGAAGCTGTTGACCTTTGAATTCTTAAAAAAAAGAATGTTACTTTCAATATTTATACTCATAAGGTTGACTATAATAAAACATTTATATAAATTAAGAAATTATCTCATGTAGATAATCTAAATAGTTTTGTTTTTTTGGCGATCATGATAAAAAAATTTACAATGTCTAATTGTTCTACAATTGGAAAAGGAGAATTAAAAAATCCTTCAAAAGGGAAAAATAATTTAAGAATGTTATAAAAAAGTTAGGTTTTATAAGTGAATTAATAATGTCTATATAAAAATATATTTGATAAAACTTCATAGAAAATTGGGAAATTAATAAAAAATACTAATGGAAACTAGATATTCCATAAAAATATAAAGTGTGATATTAAGGCCATATGATTTTTTGATGACGATTTTAGTAATGAAGCATCCTCTAAATTAGAATCAGAACATAAAATATTAAAATTACATCATGTTTATTTTTATCTATCAAATAATATATATTAATTTTACTCTTCTAGGAATTAATATGATTTTGATTTAGAATATTTCTCTTATGAAATTTTTTTTTTGATTATTTTACCATGATTTAAACTAATTATGAATTCTTAAAAATGATAAATAATCCCAGAAAATATTATTGTAATCATTTTTAAAGTGAAAAAATATTGAAAAAATGAAAATATGATACAAGAAATGATAAAAATGAAAACTATGATTCTTCTTATTTTAACCTGATAATTGAGTTGAAATATCAGAAAACGTTCAATAAATTAAATTTCATGCCAATTATTATAAAAAAAATTGAAAATTTCATAAACCAAATCCTTTCTAAAAACACAATCTATAAATACATTTTTTTAATTGGAAGAAAAGGAAAAACCAAACATGTATAAAAAACTATTTTCTTCCCAACTCAACTAAAATAAATGTTTAATGTTATTCTTTGGTTTCTAGAGAACCTTATATTTATGAAATTAGTTGTAGTATAAAGAACCATCAAATTTTTTGTTTTAATAATTCCATTCTTCCTATATATTCATCATAATTTTGTTTAAATATTAATATACATCACAAATAGATTTAGATCCAAAAATCATAGTTTACTTAGATTTAAGGACCGATGAGAATATTGTTACAAAACATCTCTTTTTAAGTAATTTTAATGGGGAAATCCTTAATTATGTAATTAAAAATTCCTATATCAATACAGAATGCTAATGGAATATTAGTGGATATATATATATACTATTCTTTATCTAGAATTGAATGAGTCAATTTCACATTTGGTGAATATATCATCCCACATTTTTATCACATAAACTTTCATTGCATTATACAAAACTAAGGATCTTTATAGTTTAGTGTCTTGGAAACCAGGAAATTATTACATGAGAAAAAAACATTCTTCTTAAATACTTGAAAGGCTTATTTATTTGTTCATCTTAATTTCATTAAAGAATCTCATAACCTGGGATCATAAACAATGGAAAGGGTGAGAAAAAGGCCTAGTAAGGGAAATAAGGGAAACATTTTACATGAGAACTTGAGATACATCAAAAGTCATGAAAAATAATTTTAAGGAATGAGAAAGAGATCATGAGGCATATCATAATAAAAATAACATATTTCATAACATGAAAATGTGACTACAACATTTAAAATATAAAATCATTTCTATTTCACCAAAGTCCATCCCTAAGGTGTCATTTAAAATTACCAAGGTTATTCACCAAGGTATCAGTCGAAATGGTCATCTCTAGAGATTAAGACTTTACCCAATGCATTGGAGCGCTATCAGGGCACACCCTTAATTTTTCCTTTTTTATTATGCAAGAAAAATATATCATCATCAAAAATTTCATAAATAAGCCACATAGAATAAAATAAATGGGTTTCATTTCATAATCGTAACGTTTTAAAAAATGACTTCAAAGACATGATCTTTATGTAACTTTAAACTCATAGAAAAGGAAAGAGGGTATCATGTATGTAAATCCCGGAATTTAAAATAGAACATTTTGGTATATATGTGAATACCCCATTGAAAGAAATATATTTGAGTATTCACTTAATAAAATAAAATAAATTTAGAAAAAGAGAGACACATTTTTAGTCGGAAATTCAGTAGCATAACAGCTATATTGTAGGGTTTTAGAGAACATTGAAAAGACAGGGGACATGGGTAACCCACTCATGAATGATCCATAAAACAGTAGGGTCAGAATATAAAGGATTTAAGAACATTGTAATTAAATTTGAATGATATACCATATGAAATGAAGATCATGAAAGGAAGAAAAAAATATGATTTCTCTTATGACAATTCGGCAGCCTAACGACGTCACTTAAAACCTCAAAAAATTGAATTGAAGAGATCAAATAGGGTCTCTAATTATATGAACATAAAATATAAGTATGATAGATATAGATATCATACCCCAAAATAACAAAAAATAACATGAATGACTTGTCAAGAAAATAGAACTTCAAAATGAGAAGGGTGAAAAGAATCCCTTTAAAAATTCGGCAGCCTAACGGCGTCACTTAAACTTCAAAAAAATGAATTGACGAGATAAAATAGTGTATCTCATCATATGAAAATAATATATCAGTATGATAGATATAGAGATAATACCCCAACATAATAAAAAGGTACTTTAATGACTTGACATGAAAATAGAACATGAAAATGAGTAGGGTGAAAAAAAATCCCTTAAAAATTCGGCAGCCTAACAGCGTCACATAAACTTCAAAAAAATGAATTGATGACATAAAATAGGTTCTATAATCATATGAACATAAAATATAATTATGATATAACTAGAGATCATACCCCAACATAATAAAAAGGAACTTGAATGAATTGACAAGAAAATAGAACTTGAAAATGAGAAGTTTGAAAAAATCCCTTAAAAATTTGGCAGCCTAACGACGCCACTTCAACATTCTTAAAATGAATTGATGAGAGAAAGGGGGGGTCTCTCATAATATGAACATAAAAAGGGAAGTAGGATGAGTATAAAATAATATCCCCAACATAATAAAATGGATTGTAAATGAAATGACATAAAACAGAGTACTTGGAAAGAAAGAGAGTGGTGGGATCCTTTACCTTAAAACGTATCTCTTAAAACTCAATGGTTGGGAACATGAGGGCTTGAGGTCACCTTGAGAGGACTAAATGGGAGGTAATGAGGCCAGAGATTCTTTGGGGGAGAGATGGGATTGAAAAAAATGGAGGAAAGGGTGGTTATTTATAGGGAATGTGAGGGGACAGGGCATTAATGGCCAAGGGACACCTCACAAGTGGTTTTCTCAAAACCATGGGCTCTCCCGCGGTATTTCCCATGGATTTAGGACACATGGGGCCCCCATACAATAATTCATCACATATGGTCGTCCAAAACTTAAAATATATCATGACATCATCATGACACAGTTATGATGTCATTAAACATACCGAAACCCTAAAATTGTATTTTTACTATTCACTGAAAATTCAACTATCTCAGAAAAATCCCAAAATTTCTCCTTAACAAAATATCAATGATCTTATTTCAAAAATGAACTCCATTTTATAAAAATAATTTTCTAAATAATTTTAATATAATTTTTAAATAAATACACTATTCATTGAAAATTCATTTTTTTAGAAAAATCCCGAAAAATTACCTTAACATAATATCGATGCTCTGTGTTCAAAAATGAAATCCATTTTATAAAAATAATTTTCTAATATTTTTAATTTAATTTTTAATTAAAAAACACTATTCACCTGAAAAAACTAATACTTGACTAATAATTTATGAAACAGTTATTTACATATTTTATTGAATCTCATTACTTAATCAAGGTGCCTAGATTATATTAATACTTTCTTTATGTGAGATTACTAATCCTTTTGGTCAAATTACTATTCCTAATCATAAAATAACTATTCATAATTTGTTATTCATCAACAATTAAGTTGATCTTATTAGATTCTCAATTTTATACTGATCATAATTATAGAAGACCATTTTTTAAAAATAATTAGACATTTTTAATTATTTTAGGTTTACATAAACATTTTTAAAATATCATTTTTCTAAATTTCATCAAAAATATGCATACTATATTTATCCAGAAATTTGAAAATTCACAAACTTCACCATAAGAAGAGAACACAATTTTATTTATCAAACAGGATTATACAAGGAAGATATGGTCTCATAACATAGCCCCTTATAACACCAGCATATGACCTATAAGTAAGGCGTGATAAGATGATAGAATCATGGGGTGGCTCAGACAACATTGCACGAGTAATAATTTCTATCAGTTTGAACTTCTCACGAAGGTGATTCCGTTCTAACTTCACACGATAAATTTCAACTTGGGTTTGGTCTAGAGAAGAGCCCAGTGGTGCTACTTCCTTCCCATGTTCCATTCTATGAGATTCGATTGGCCTGAGAATATTGGATGAGGACATAAAATCTTTTTTCTGTATTAATTAACCAAGATCACTTTTATTTAGAGACAGTAATTGAAACGTTTAGATTCTAGCAGTCATATTGACCAACGATTATATAACAGTCAAAACCCAACAACCTCATTTTAATTATACTCATGTTATCAAATGAAACCGTTTTATAGATTATAAAATAACACACAAAATTAGGAAACAATATTTATTCAAAATTTCAAGTCACTACAATCTTCCCCCGTTACGAAATTGCGTCCCCACAATTTTTAAAATCAGGATTGGAAATTTCATTGAAAGTCCCATATCAGAAAAAGAGTCAGTAACACTATTACAATATAAGAATGAAATGGAATTAAAAAGGTCACCCAAGTTAACCCATACTAGGATTCCACGTAGGAAAACATGGAGATGGACACTACTACAAAAACGGGCAATAACAGCGCTAGAAAAGCGCTGTAAAGCTCAGCGCTGATAAAGGGGGGGTCCTTTAACAGCGCCTTTTTAGCGCTGTTAAATGTCACCTTTAACATTGCTAAAAAAGCGCTGTTAAATGTCACCTTTAATGGCGCTAAAAAATCGCTGTTAAAGGATACCTTTAACAGCGCTAAAAAGCGCTGTTAAATCTCTTCCTACTGCTAATAAAAAACCTGCACTAGTACAGCCAGCCGAGCAGACCTGCACAAAAACCAGTATATCAACCACAAACCTGCACAAAAACTAGTATATCAACCACAAGAATGTCATCAACCGATCACAACCCAACCAAACAGTGTTCTTACCATGAGTTAGATACCATCTACCCAGAAACCAAAACTACCTCATTACATAGTATCACAAAATATTCCTACACAACTCAGAAGATAAATACTAGAAAATTCCACTATGCATTGTTTCTCCTTGGATTTCCACTTGGTTTTGAAAAATCGTGCAGAGCCCGTGCTCCTTGAATCATTCTGCAATACATAAAAAGGATATCCTAACTCTCCCAACCATCACCCTTAGTAATTATGTATATTAATACAAAAAAGGTAACATATCATAAATTGGGGGACTGTAATGAGACATCAAGATTAACATTCTATATATAGGATCGATGTCTAGTAGGATTGGTTGCGTTGATACATGACTCTACCTGGACCTCAAAAATAGATATATGATCTCACTCCAGGACTTTCAGAGAGACTCCAACTATGTCTAGGACATCCTGCTGAAGCGATCGTACTACCGTAAGTCAGAAAAGATACCAAAACCATCCTAGGAAGGATCATGGGAGCCAACCCTAATGAAATATGTCCTTGATATAGTGTTCAAAGAGATCAATCATGGTACATAAAATTATGTGTCATTTAAAGGGTCTCATGCCTTGTCGCTTTACCCTGGGTAAATCCAATGTTCAGCTGCCTGTGTGAATATACATGTTATATCAATAGGAAATCACATGGCATGTTAAAAAACATATACGTGTTACCCTTTGATCTTGTGTCCTCTTATGCACCCTTGCCCTATGTTAGTACATGACGTCGATCTCGTGTGATTCTTCTTGTGTATATGTACAAGGGATAAACTGCGTAGCTGGCTCATTAAAGACGTGTAGTGGGATATATTCCATGTAGGAAATCCATGTAATCCACCCCAGTTTTGACTCGTACACGTCACATATGACCCATGGATCATTGTACTAAAGTGTTAACACAATCCTAAGGTGTTTGGTCGGTTTCCCGTATGTCAGTTGTTGATTTCACTTAAAAATAAATCCATTTTGAACAAAATAGAGGCACTTTGAGTGGCGTCGGCCACACCGGGCCTCGGATTGAGTCGGGGTTGACTCTTACACATCAAATTTGACCCATGGATCATTGCCCTTAAGTTTCAAAAGAATCCAAATGCGTTTGGTCGGTTTGCCGCATGTCAGTTGTTGATTTCACTTAAAAATAAGTCCATTTTGAACAATAGAGAGGCACTGTGAGTGGTGTCGGCCACACCGGGCCTCAGATTGATTCGGTGTTGAATCATACACGTCACACATGAGTCATTGATCGTTGTGAAAAAGTATCAACGCAATCAGAAGCAGTTAGATCGTTTTGGCGTATGTACGTAAAATATTGTCCATTTTAAACTAAATACATACACTTGGAGCGATACCGGTCACACCGCGCCTCTTATTGAGGCGAGGTTGACTCGTACATGTCACATTTGACCCATGGATCATTGTCCTTAAGTTTCAATAGAATCCCAATGCGTTTGGTCAGTTTGTCGTATGTCAGTTGTTGATTTCACTTAAAATTAAGTCCATTTTTAACAAAACAGTTACACTGTGAGTGGTGTCGGCCACACCGGGCCTCAGATTGATGCGGTGTTGAATCGTACACGTCACACATGAGTCATTTATTGTTGTGAAAAAGTATCAACGCAATCAGAATCCGTTAGATCGGTTTGGCGTATGTACGTAAAATATTGTCCATTTTAAACTAAATACATACACTTGGAGTGATACCGGTCACACCGCGCCTCTGATTGAGGCGGGGTTGAATCTTACACGTCACATTTGACCCATGGATAGTTGTCCTTAAGTTTAAATAGAATCCCAATGTGTTTGGTTGGTTTTCCGTATGTCAGTTGTTGATTTCACTTAAAAATAAGTCCATTTTTAACAAAATAGTGACACTGTGAGTGGTGTCGGCCACACCAGGCCTCGGATTGATGCGGTGTTGAATCGTACACGTCACACATGAGTCATTGATCATTGTGAAAAAGTATCAATGCAATCAGAAGCCGTTAGATCAGTTTGGCATATGTACGTAAAATATTGTCCATTTTAAACTAAATACATACACTTGGAGTGATACCGGTCACACACAAAATCACCCTTCGACATATCCTACAATGTCTTCAGACCCCACCCTTTCCCCTCGGCTGTCAAAATCACCCTTCGACTATCTGGTTATGATTTTTGACAGCCGAGGGGAATGGGTGGGGTCTCAATCCGAGACGCGGTGTGACCGGTATCACTCCAAGTGTATGTATTTAGTTTCAAATGGACAATATTTTATGTACATACGCCAAACTGATGTAACGGCTTCTGATTGCATTGATACTTTTTCACAATGATCAATGACTCATGTGTGACGTGTACGATTCAACACCGCATCAATCCGAGGCCCGGTGTGGCCGACACCACTCACAGTGTCACTGTTTTGTTAAAAATGGACTTATTTTTAAGTGAAATCAACAACTGACCATCTCGAGATGTATCTAAATTTGTGACTTTCTTTTAAATAGTGACTCTTTTCAGAACTGCGTGATATGAAGGTATTTTGGAGATTTTACTGGTTCATGCATGATATGAAGGTATTTTGGAGATTTTACTGGTTTTTTTGTCCAAAGGCCAAAGAAATGTGGTCCATCATTCTTGCATGTTACTCGTACACGTCACCAAGGACCCGTGGATCCTTCTCCTAAAGGATGAAGGCAATCCGGATGCGTATGGTCAGATTTACGTAGGTCAGTTGTTGTTTCCAATTAAAGTGGTGTCCATTTTAAACAAGAGAGAGACCCTTTGGGTGGTAGCGGTCACACCGTGCCTCGGATTGAGGCGGGGTTGACTCGTACACATCACCAAGGACCCGTGGATCCTTCTCCTAAAGGATGAAGGCAATCCGGATGCGTCTGGTCCGATTTACGTAGGTCAGTTGTTGTTTCCAATTAAAGTGGTGTCCATTTTTAACAAGAGAGCGACTCTTTGGGTGGTAGCGGTCACACCGTGCCTCGGATTGAGGCAGGGTTGACTCGTACACATCACCAAGGACCTGTGGATCGTTCTCCTAACGAATGAAGGCAATCCGGAAGCGTCCGGTCGGATTTCCGTTGGTCAGTTGTTGTTTCCAATTAAAGTGGTGTCCATTTTAAACAAGAGAGTGACCGTTTGGGTGGTAGCGGTCACACCGTTCCTCGGATTGAGGCGGAGTTGACTCGTACACGTCACTAAGGACCCGTGGATCGTTCTTCTAAAGGATGAAGGCAATCCAGATGCGTCTGGTCGGATTTCCGTAGGTCAGTTGTTGTTTTCAATTAAAGTGGTGTCCATTTAAACAAGAGAGCGACCATTTTAGTGGTTCAACATTCTTGCATGTTTCTGGTGCATATCATCTTTTAAAATGGAAAAATGACTCATTGGAGAAAGAATGTTTTATTTAATAACAATTACAATTTTGCTACGAACATTTACATACAACAATATTTCATCTTTTTATCCCCTTAACCCCTCTCAAAAATGACCACCAATTGCACATGTCCCCAAGTCAGATCGTCATTGTATTTGTGTACAACCTGTCATCAGGTATGAGGCCCACTCGTTTCTGAACACATCTATATCGTCTTGTGAGTATGAGGATTTTCGGCAGTCATAGTAGTACTGCAAAATAAAAAAAATAAATAATTAATAAATAACTTAAACGAACTAGTTATTGTTTATGAAAATACCTCTTTAGGGATGCTAGTTTGCTGATGAAAAACGATCCCTTTCATAAATTTACAAACATAATAACCGCAATCATTATCGTTTGTTTGTTTTGGACACTGCAAAAAAATTGATCATTAGGAGAATAAATAACTTGTGTTGAGGTGTGTTTGGATAGTGAAATTTTATTATATATACCATGATATTTGTCCAGACGTAGTACTTGCTCGACTCCTTATGATTAGCCCCTGTCCTCATACCATGATTTAGACGATATTGGTACACCGCCCTATCATAACAGAATCCTCAGTAAAAGATAATATATATTATATAAATTGATGTTTAGACCTAAAACGTAAGATGTAGTGTCTTACAGATTCACAAAATCCATCATGTATGGTCGGTTTGATGGATATCCTAGCTTTGAATCCAGAAAATAAATCTTCGTAGTATCCAAGTTCACCGCAATTAGCAACCAATGTTTCCTAAAAACACAAAATGGAATAAGTAATAAAAAAGTGAAAATATAATTGATATGCTTTAATCGTAGAGTATTACCCCTACATGGTTGGTATCAGGAAAAGTCTGTCATCTGTAATCTTGCGTTCAAATGTTTTCAGCAAGTCCTTCACTATTGCATCCCTTTTTGATGACTCTATTTTTGTTTGGTGTGTTGATTTGATATAAGGTCTAACCAGTCCAAATCTTGGCTCATGGGAAAATCCCTTCAACTGTTTTTCATAAATGCGTCTGTCAACAATATAAAATGCATTTAGTCATAATTTGCACATTAGATCAGCTTTTAGAAAATCAATTCATGGAAACATACCTCATATATACATTTACAACAGTGACGCCTAACCAACCGTTTTCAAGGATTTCATTTACATTTTCAGCAGCAACGAAATCTTGACTTTCCTCTCCGTATATATTATCTTCGAAAATCACTATATGACTATTACCATCTTTTAGCTTCGTATCCACATGAGTCTTCAATGCTAGTAAATGTGGAAAGAGAACAGGTGGTGTTATTGTGATTTCAGTAGCTCCTTGGGATCGATTGGTCGATCCTTTAGAGGGTTTCGAGCCGATGTTAGTCACCCCCTTTCCTTTCTCCGTCTATAACAACAATCATTGATTCAGACACTCTTTTCATTAATTGTTAAGGGTTTAGCTTGAAAATAAAAGGAAATAAATACCTCTTTGTCTGCATGTACTCTTACAAGTTGTGCCGGCCATGTAATGAATGTCCCAATAGCCTTTTCAACCGTATGAATATCATCGTCATCAAGTAGAATAGGTATCATTGCATTTGGATCATGATCTACAGTAATCATCACTTTCAGATGATCTTTTGAAAGTGGTCTATTATGCAGTGTGGCATCTAGGATATTGAACACTGTAGCCCTCGCTACAAGGTGGTAGGTGGGTGTTGACAGATATAAATCACAATCATTATCACCCTGTAGAAGATTAGTACAGATAAATTATCAGTGTTTGTCTGATTCATATTTCATGGGAACCGTTATTAGAATATTGATTACCACGGCTAAGACATTTCTTTTAGGTGAATGGCTCGCCTCAAAGCTGGTGGGGGGTGGGGAAGGATGTTCATGCGGTGGTTGTTCCTGAGTTGTGTCCTCCCTTTGCTTCCCACCCATAAAAGTTGCTAGCAACTCTCCCTTCCATTGCAATTGTTCTTCAAGGGTTGCTATTTTTTCGCTCATTTGTTCCAATTTTTTCTCTGTATCATCTATTTTTTTCTTCTTCTCAAAATATACTCGGGGTGTCACCCCAAACCCTGCACCTCTGACACGACCGTATTTTTCTGGATGCTTCAAAGCCGTCGATAATAGGTCTGTATCAGCTACAGGAGTAGCTTATTCCTGTGACTGTCAGATATAGGAAAAAAACTAATTATTTTTATGTAATAGCAATTTTAAACAAATCTTTTTATCATCGTGTCATACTTACACATATTTCCCACACATTTTGTGTGTTCTCATCTATTAACTTCCCTTCTTTGTTCACACATGCCTCCTTCCATAGCACATGACGTGGGATAGAAGTGCATTTGGTTTTAGATTCATCAATCTACATATAAACATAGAAAGATAATTATGATGTTGTTTATTGGCACCTAACAATATTACTGTAAATTTACAATACATACCATTTTCTTTTCTAATGAAGCGTACCCCATCCATGCTTTACGATAGGGGTATGTTGGATTTGATGCACGTTTCTTATTTTCAGTACAGAGTTTCTGTTTCATAAATGAAATACTGACAATCAAAGTGATGAATAAAGGTATCCTCAAACAACGTATTATCACTCACAATGTACCTGAAACTTCTCATCCCCACGACGGCCAATAAATGAATCCCATACTTCTTGGGATATCAGGTGCGCATAGACAATGGGTGGGTGCGGGTTTATTTTACCTTTAGAATCTTTCAGGTGACATCTTGTTAAAATAGTACGAAAACCTCGATGAATATTTCCTGCAAGCCTTAGTACATAATCCTTGTGTGAGTCGTCTACTATAAATGTACTCTGCAAGAGATTGAGAAGAGTAAGACACTGTTTTATCATTTTATTTGCTAGTTAATTAAAGAAATAAATTCATAATGTTACCGTAATTTCTTCCCAGATCACAGCCTTCAACTCGGACACAACATGGTGCCATGAATCTATGTCAATCGGCACGTGTTGCCGAGTGACAACTCCAATGTAACTGCTAAACATAGCCTTGTTGGGATTCACATGCTGGCCTCGTGCATTCCATCCGACTTAAAATTTGATGCCTTTGCTTTTCGCCTTAAGAATTTTGGCTTACACTGTCAAACTACGACGCACCTGTGATTTCTGCGACATCGGTCCTTCATTCCCGACCATTTCATCGATATCAACATCATCTATATGTTCATCTACTATGATATCAACGACATGTGCTGATGGTTGTTGGACCTCAACACTAAGAGAAGGAGCCGCAACAACAAGAGCAGCAGCAGGAGCAGTAGGAGCACCAGGAGCCGCAGTAGTAAGAGTAGCAGGAGCCACAACAGGAGCACCAGGAGCCATAGCAGGAGCACCAGGAGCACCAGGAGCCACAGAAGTAGGAGCATCAGGAGCAGCAACAGCCGCATCAGGAGCAACAGTAGCCACAACAGGAGGAGGAGTAGGAGCCACAACAGGAGGAGGAGTAGGAGCCGCAGTAGGAGGAGGAGTAGGAGCCACAGTAGGGGGAGCAGCAGGAGCCGCATCAGGAGCAACAGTAGTAGCAGCATGAGCTGTAGGAGCAGCAGGAGCAGCAGCAGCCGCAACAACAGCTGCTTGAGAGACTTGTTCAGTCTCAAGGTTAGGAGCACCAGAATGTGCAGAAGTCATTATCTGCAAAAGTGGTTGAACAGTTCATTCAAATTACATAAATTCTGTAATGATAAGATAATAACATTAGATAACAAGATCTATATTACAAACAAAATATAACCTTTTTATTGAACTCTCTTTCTTTTTTTCAAAGGTTGAAGAGATTTGACACCTCTATAGACAATCCCAATCCCTTCATTGTGGTCTCCTTTGACATACAAAACATCATCTGCATTGGGACCTCTCCGAATTGATTGTGACGTACCACTAAAAGGATCGTCCTCAACTGAATTTTCATCGGAACCCTCAATAGTTTTGGACGATAACAGAACAATCGACCACTTTCGGTTTGCGGGATCTGGAACATAAAAAACTTGTACCGCTTGTGATGCCATTATAAACTGTTCGTCTTTGTACCCTTCTTTACTAAAATCAACTTTCACAAATCCCCATTCATCTATTTTAACACCACTATTGTTATCAATCCATTTTCACTGAAAAATCGACAATTGAAATGTCGTATAATCCAACTCCCATATTAGTTTGATAATGCCAAAGTATGACATATTTTCATAAATTGGATTTCTATCCTTACTACTAGAAACATGCATCGCTTTAGCCACTAGTGTAACTCCACTATTTTGCATGGTACTCTCTTCATCATGTTCATCCGTATAGAATGTAAAACCATTAATTACATACCCACTGTAAGATAATACATACACACTTGGTCCAGCGGCTAGCCATCGAAGTCGTTCTGAAATTGAATTCGGATTTTCATCCAACTGCTTAAAAATATGGTCCTGAAACCATCCTATAAACTGGTGATTATGTGTATCTGCTAACCATTTTTCAGCCCTCGATGGATTCAACTGCCTAATAATTTCATTGTGAGTTTCAATATATGGAGCAACCTCCCAACTGTTATGCAAAACATAAAGATGAGCCTGCTCCCGATCTGTAATACTGATTGTTACAACTTCTCTTCCAGAAATTCCCCCACCCACAATGCGTCCACTGTGACGAGATTTCGGGAGACCAATGCTTTCCACATCAGATAGGTATTCAATACAAAATTCAATGGCTTCCTCAACAATATATCGCTCCACTATACAACCCTCTGGCCGACATCGATTTTTGACATATCCTTTGAAAATCTTCATATACCGTTCAACAGGATACATCCATCTATAGTGCACAGGACCACAAAGTCGAATCTCTCTCACCAAGTGAATCATCAAATGAACCATCATATCAAAGAATGTTGGCGGGAAGAACATTTCTAATTCACATAATATGATGACAATTTCTCTTTCCATAGCTGGCAATTTCCCCGGGTCTAAAACTTTGCTACATATAGATTTGAAAAAGAAACAAAGTTTGGTTAATGTATGACGAACATTCTTGGGTAAAATGCAACGTAAAGCTATAGGAATTAGATCTTGCATCAAAACATGGAATCATGTGATTTCAAACCTTTTAACTTCAAATCATTCATTGACACAATGTTCTTGATATTTGATGAGTACCCCTATGGAACCTTTACATCAATAAAGAAGTTGCAAAACTGATATCTCTCTGCCCTAGAAAGAGTATAAGCAGCAGGAGGAAGAAACATTCGATTTTCACCTTTCACGGGAGCCAACTCTTCTCGTATTCCCATGTCAACCATGTCCAACCTTGCCTTAATTCCATCTTTTGTTTTGCCAGGGGCATTTAGCAACGTTCCAATAACACTATCACATACATTTTTTCCACATGAATCACATCAAGAAAATGTCTGACGTACAAACAATTCCAGTATTGTAATTCAAAAAAAAACTGATCTCTTTTTACAACCGATTTTCGTAAGGTTTTTCGAAAATGGTTTACAAAAAACAGTGTTCATATCTTTTACTTTCTCAAACAGCTGATCACCTGTTAGTGGAGACGGTGTTGTGCGTTTTTCTGAACTTCCATTGAATGATGTCGTCCAAGATCGGTACTTATGCCGACGAGGTAGAAATCTACGATGTCCTAGAAACACAGATTTCGATGAATGTTTCAACCTAATTGATTCTGTATCTTCTTCGCACATGGGACACCCTTGAGTTCCTTTAATTCTATAGCCTGAAAAATTTCCATAAGCAAGGAAATCATTTATTGTCTCATACAACAACGCTCTCAATGTGAAGTATTCACTTTTATAAGAATCATACAACATTACACTTGAGTCCCACAATAACTTCAAATCCTTGATCAAAGGAGTTAGATAAACATCAATATCGTTACCTGTTTGTTTTGGTCCTGATATAAGCATAGATAACATGATGAATTTTCGCTTCATGCATAACCAGGGTGGCAAGTTATAATTTAGCAACATAACAAGCCATGTACTATGAGTGCTGGTTTGAAAACCAAAAGGATTCACTCCATCTGTAGATAACACAAGACGAAGGTTTCTCGGCTCTTTTCCAAATTCAGGATACTCATGATCAATTTTCTTCCATTGAGGAGAGTCGGCCGGATGACGTAATAACCCATCTTTATTTCTTTTATCTGCATGCCACGACAATTGTCTTGCAGTTTCATCACTTCCATATAAACGCCTAAAGCTTGGAATGATTGGAAAGTACCATACATCTTTCGTAGGATTGGATTTATCTTTCTTGTATCGAGAAGCACCACACTTTGGGCATTCTGTAAGTGATTTGTTCTCCTTTCGAAACAATATACACTCTTTCGGGCAGGCATGTATTCTTTCAGAAATCATTCCCATCGAGCGTAGCATTCGTCTAGCTTCATATGTCCGGCTTGGGAGCTCATTATCTTCCGGGAGCATGTCATTCCAGAGAGCAAGTAGTTCCGTAAAACTGACATCACTCCATCCATTGCTTGCTTTCAATTTATACAACTTCAGTACAGCTGACAATGTTGTATACTTAGTGCAAGCAGTATACAATGGCGTCTTTGAACAACTCTTTAACTTCTCAAACAATTTTGGGAAATCACGGGGTTCATCTTGAATTTTCATTGTCATTTCCTCAATACGATCTTCATCATCATTGACATCTGTAATCACATCCTCCATACGTTCTTCTTCATTATCTATATTTGTATTCATATCTGACGATCCATAAAACGCAGTTTTATCCCAGCCAGTAGCTACATTCGCTTTTTCTCCGTGTTTATTCCAACATTTATAACTCCGATCTATTCCGTGACATATCAAATGTTCTTTCAACTCCTCTGGAGTAAGTAGTCTAGAATAACAACCACGTAAACACGGACAAAGGATTTGAGAAGGATCCTTTGTGTGTTCCTTTGCAAACTTGATGAACTCTTTCACTCCGTTCTCGTACTCTATTGTTAAATGATTAGAATCCATCCAATCTTTATTCATCTTCATCCTATTTGAATCTCAAATATTAGTATTTATGGTTCAAGTACACAAAAGAAGACTTCCAAATACAGTATAAGGGAACCACTTCCTGGGAAGGAGATCAAGTAGTCTAACCTACAATCAAGATTCATAAAAAAGAATATTAGATTCACTAAAAAGATGATTATCTATCACTCTATAAGGAGGATATAACAGGAGATAGAGGATTTCCAATCGATGAGAGATACCTTTATCAGAGCACCGAATATGGGAACCTAAAGGAGACTTGTAATAGGGGATCCTCTCGTTATTTTATATCTTATCTCTTGGTAAATGGTTTCTGTTTTGTGTTAGAATACTTTTGTGGGATCATGTTGGTCAACACACCATTGGGGGTGTGATTAGAAGGCATCTGTCTTCGTAAGGGGTGTTCCCTCATGGTTTGTGAGTATTGTTTCATTTTGGATTTATACATGCTTGATATGATATGTATTGAACAGATAGTGATGATGTAATTTTTGGTATTTAATCAATATCACATTGATTGTTACCGTAGATGAGTGACCGTCATGCCTCATAAGGGTAGAGCCCATGTCTTTTATGGAGAATGGGATATCTTGGTAGACCATGTAGGACCAGTTCTTCCACAACTAGGTGAGAACATAGACCAGTTTATGAATATTTTTCTTGATGATAATGGATTGAAACAAGAAATATTTCCCCCAGTAGTAGACTGGTTCTAGGATGTGTTTCATGAGAATTGATCAGGGCTACCACCTAAAAGAGACTTTGAGTTCATGATTGAGCTGATGCGTGGAGTTGAGCCATTTTATATAACGCCTTTCAGAATGAAACAAGAATAGATTCAGGAACAAAAAACTCAATGAGAGGAGTTAGATTATGAAGGGTGCATCTGCTTGAGTATGTCACCATGGGGATATCATGTTTTATTTTCCAATAAGGATGACAGAACATTACATATGTGTTTCTATTAATAGAATATGAATCAGATGAAAATTAAGAACATATATCCACTTCTTTGTATTTTTGATCTATTTGACCAGCTGAGGGGTTCCATATTGTTCTCTAAGATTGATCTAAGGTTTGTTTATCATCATTTGAGGTTGAGAAATTCTGATATACTATAAACTAATTTTGAAATCATGTATAGTTTTTATGAATTCTTCATAATAAAATTTGTGTTGACGAATTCCCCATGGCATTTATTCTCTTGATGAGTTGAATATTTCACATGTACCTAGACCAGATTGTAGTTGTTTTATGGATGACATATTGGTGTAATACCAAAATAATGATGATCATTCCCAACATCTAGACATCATCATGAGTACACTTAGAGAGAATCAGCTATACACAATCTATCTATATGAAAACATATACATCTTCTTCATAGATTGTTACCTTAAGGCGGTGGCCGAGGGTGTTGCGGGTTGCGGAAGGCGACCGCGGAGGGCGACCGAGGGCGGCCGAGTGAGGCGGAGGGCGACAGAGGCGGCGGAGAGCGGCCGAGGGCGGCGGAGGGCGGCCGAGGGCGGCGGAGGGCGGCCGAGGGCGGCAGAGAACGGCGGCCGAGGGCGTTGCGGGCAGCCGAGGGCGACAAGCGGTGGAGGTCGGCCGAGGGTGTTGCGGGCGGCGGAGGACAGCGAGTGTACAGAGGGCGGCAAGCTCCGGTGAAGCGAACACATCAGCAGTATTCGGGAGAAGAGTAGCAGGGTTACGGTTACGCGAGGGCTTTAGCTGTGATAAAACGAGGGCACTGTGCGACCGACTTTATAAAAAAGTCGACTAAGGTTTTATCAGCCCTAAAAAAGTGCTGATAAAGGCTACCTTTATCAGCGCTAAAATTATAGCGCTGATAAAATCTAGCTTTATCCGCGCTTTTCTATCGCTGATAATATTATGATTTATCAGCGCTACAAAAGCGCTGATAATGATTCCCCGTATCAGCGCTACAATTATAGCGCTGATACCGGGTCTCTTTATCAGCGCTTTTTTAGCGCTGATAAAGATAATTTTTATCAGCTCTTTTTGAGCGCTGATAAAGGATACCCTATATCAGCGCTGAAATTTGAGCGCTGATAGAGGTGTTCTGTATCAGCGCTTTTTTAGCGCTTATATAGGCGAACCTTTATCAGCGCTAAAATTTTAGCGCTGATACAGATTTATTGATCAGCGCTTTTCCAGCGCTGATAAATTTTACTATTATCAGCGCTAAGAAAGCGCTGATAAACATTAGCTTTTTCAGCGCTATAATTTTAGCGCTGATATAGGGTATCCTTTATCAGCGGTTTTGCTTAGCGCTGTTATAAGGGCGCGCTTCCCTTGCCCGTTTTTGTAGTAGTGGGAGGAGAAAATAAAGGGTCAAGTTCTTAGTGAGAGTTATAGAAAACATGATTAGGAGAAAGTTAACAACAAGAAAATCACAAACTTATGATGGGTTAATTGGTATTTGATTTCCCAGTAGGAAACTTTAACAAACAAAGTTTTTGTTTCACGTTTCTTTTCATAGTTTTGAGGAATTCATTTACTACATAGAATAAAACACAGGGAAATATACATACCTTCAAGTAGAGTTTAATGCTTTAATAAGTTTCTACCAAAACTAATATTTTCTCCAAACTATGAGCATTCAAAACTACTTGGTCTCATCAAAACAAAAGAATCATCTTTTAGATAATCACATAATCCACCAAATATTAACTATTTATTTCTTCTATTATCGCAAAAAAAGAAAGGGTAAGATAAAATAACTCTTCAAAAAGAAATAATCCCATGGAAAGGGAAAGTTCTTTAAATCATCAAAATTCCACGATACTACCCAAAGTTCATCATAGACCATTCCATAAATAACAGTCCTTGAAATTCCTCAAAATAAACCAAACTAAGATTGAAACCCAAATATAAGAAGTATTTGATAACATAGTCTTCCAAAATAAATGTCATTGTTCATATCCAAAAAACATTAACCACTCCTAACATCTTATAACAAAAGTACCTAACCTAAACATATTTTCCCCAAGACAGGTTAATCATTTCCATAAGTAACATAATTACTATAAGTCCTCCTTAAATTCATCGATTCTTAAAAATATAAGTCAACCTTTACTCTTCAATGAAAATACCGTAGTAGTCTATTTAACTGGATCAAATAAAGTTCCCAAAATAGTGAACATATTCCAAAATAATAATCATCTTTTAATCCCCTAATCATATCTGTCATATTAATATAGCAATCATCACATTTACTATCACATTGGTTGTTGGGACATGTTATTCCAATTCTTTCCATTAACTAAGAAAATAAAGTACAATTAGGGGCTTAAATACTTTTCCAATAATCATTATAAGGAACTTAAAGCATAAAAAGATAACATGTAGAATAAAAGTATACCATAACTAGTGATCCCCTACGTTCCAAACTAGGTTATCCATGATCATATATTCTTATGTTAATCTTTATTTTATTTTATCTTTGTTCCTTTAATAATGGTTCATACTAAGCTTATGAATTTACCAAAGCATTTCTCCTGGGAGTGTCGTAACTATGAGTACAGTGAGGCTCGTTGTCGTGTACTTGTTCTCGTTCGAGTCTAGACCAATGTGGTGTTTTTGGGTGTTACCCCTATGTACATCTGTGCTAGAGCCACCTCTACCTGCTCGTATCTAGACAGGGATGTATTTTCATGGAAACCCCTTACTCAATACTCACCAAAATACCAGGAATATTTCATATATATAAACTTTTCTATAGGATTCTTCCTAATGTTTTCATATCCTAATTTCAACAAATAACTAAACCATCCTTTGATACCTACTATAAAATCCCTCATTTTTATCATATGAACTTTCATTACATTACACAAAACTGAGGATCTTTATGGTTTTGTATCTTAGAAAGAAGAAAATTATTACATGAGAAAAAACATTATTATTAAACACTTGAAATGATTCTCCATTTGTTCATCATAAGTTCATTAAATCATCTCATAACATGGGATCATACATCAAACGAAAGGGTGAGAAAAAGGCCCACTAAGGGAAACAAGGGAAACATTTTACATGAGAACTTGAGATACATCAAAAACCATCACAAATAACATTAAGGCATGAGAAAGAGATCATGAAGCATATCATAATAAAATTAACGTGTTTCATAACTTGAATATGTGGCTACAACATTTAACATAGACAATCATTTCTGTTTCACCAAGGTTCATCCCCAAAGTGTCATTAAAAATTTCCAAGGTTATTCACCAAGGTATCAGTCAAAATGGTCATCTCTAGAGATTAAGTCTTTACCCAATGCATTAGAGCACTATCATGGTGCACCCCTAAATTTTTCTTTGTTATTATGTGAGCCACATATATCATCATAAAAAATTTCATAAATAACCCATATAGCATAAATGAAATGGGTTTCATTTCATAATCATGATGTTTTAAAAAACGGCTTCGAAGACATGATCTTTATGTCACTTTAAACCCATGGAAAAGGAAAGCAGGTATCCTGTATGTAAATCCCAGAATATAAAATAGAAAAATTTGGTATATATTTGAATACCCGTTTAGAAGAAAGATATCTGATTATTCACTTAATAAAATAATGTAATTTGAGAAAAAGTGAGAGACATTTTGAGCCGGAAATTCAGCAGCATAATGGCTATATTGTAGGGTTTTAGAGAACATTGAAAAGAGTGGGGACATGGGTAACCCACTCATGAATGATCCATAAAATAGTAGGGGGACATAATATAAAGTATTTAAAAACATGGTAATGAAATTTGAAAGATATACCATATGAAATGATGAACATGAAAGGAAGAAAAAAATAAGATTTCTCTTATGACAATTCGGCTGCCTAACGACGTCACTTAAAACCTCAAAAAATGAATTGAAAAGATTAAATAGGGTCTCTCATAATATGAACATAAAAGATCAGAATTATAGATATCGAGATCATACCCCCAACATAATAAAAAGGAAATTTATAGACTTGACAAGAAAATAGAACATCAAATTTAGAAGGGTGAAAAGAATCCCTTTAAAAATTCGGCATCCAGAGAGCATCACTTTAACTTAAAAAAATGAATTGATGAGATCAAATAGGGTACCTCATCATATGAACATAAAATATCAATATTATAGATATAGATATCATACCAAAACATAATAAAAAGGAAATTGAATGACTTGACATGAAAATAGAACTTGAAAATGAGATGCGTGATAAGAATCCCTTAAAAATTTGGTAGCCTAACGACGTCACTTAAACATCAAAAAAATGAATTGACGAGATCAAATAGGGTCTCTAATTATATGAACATAAAAGATAATTATGATAGATATAGATATCATACCCCAAAATAAAATGAAGTAACTTGAAAGACTTGACAAGAAAATAGAACTTTAAAATGAGAAGGGTGAAAGAATCCCTTAAAAATTCGGCAGCCTAACGGCGCCACTTCCACATTCTTAAAATGAATTGATGAGAGAAAGAGGGTTTATCTCATAATATGATCATAAAAAGGTAAGTATGATTAATATAAAAGAGCATCCCCAACATAATAACAAGTAGTGTAAAAGAAATGACATAAAATAGAGTTCTTGGAAAGAAAAAGAGTTGTAGGATCCCTTACCATAAAACATATCACTTAAAACTCAATGGTTGGGACCTTGAGGGCTTGGGGGAACCATGAGAGGACTCCTTGGGAGGTAAGGAGACCATATATTCATTGGGGGAGAGTTGGGAGTGAAAAATAAGGGAGTAAAGGAAGGGTATTTATAGGGAACGTTAGGGGACAAGGCATTAATGGGTCAAGGGACACCTCACAAGTGGTTTTCTCAAAAACATGGGCTATCCCATGGTATTTCCCATGGAGATAGGTCACATGGCCCCCCCATACAATAATTTATCACCTTTGGTCGTCCAACCCTTAAAATATATCATGAAATCACCATGACACAGTTATGATGTCATTAAACATACCGAAACCCTAAAACTGTATTTTTTACTCATCACTGAAAATTCACCTTTCTCAGAAAAATCCCAAAATTTCACCATAAACAAATATCAATGCTCTGATTTCAAAAATGAGCTCTATTTTATAAAAATAATTTTCTAAATATTTTTAATTTAATTTTTAAATAAATACACTATTCACCAAAAATTCATTTTTTTTTCATAAAAATCCCCAAAAATTTCCTTAACATAATGTCGATGCTCTGAGTTCAAAAATGAAAAACATTTTATAAAAATAATTTTCACATATTTTTTATTTAATTTTTAATTAAAAAACACTATTCACCTGAAAAAACTAATACTTGACTAATAATTTCTGAAATAGTTATTTACCTATTTTATTGAATCTCGTTTCTTAATCAAGGTTCTTAGATTATATTAATACTTTCTTTAAGTGAGATTACTAATCCATTTGGTCACATTACTAATCCTAAGAATAAAATCACAATTCATAATTTACTATTCATCAAAAATTAAGTTCAGCTTATTAGATTCTAAATTTCATACTGAACATAATTGTAGAAGACCATTTTCTAAAAATAATTACACATTTTTAATTATTTATTGTTTACATAAACATTTTTAAAATATCATTTTTCAAAATTTCATAAAAAATATGCATACTATATTTATCTGGTCATTTGAAAATTCACAAACTTCACCATAAGAATAGAACACAATATTATTTATAACAAAGGATTACATAAGGCAGTTATGGTCTCGTTACATAGACACTTATAACACCATCATAGGACCTAAGAGTAAGGACTGCTAGGGTGATAGAATCTTGGGTTGGATCGGCCAACATTGCGTGAGTAGTAATTTCTATCAGTTTTAACTTCTCACGAAGTAGATTTCATTCTAGCTTCACACGATGAAGTTCGGCTTGGGTTTGGTCCAGAGAAAATCCCAATTGTGCTACCTCCTTCAAAAGTTCCATTAGATGGGTTTCGATTGGCCCGAGACTACTGGATGGGGCCGTCAAATCTTCTTTCAATATTAATTAACGAAGATAACTTGTATTTTGAGACAGTAATCAAAAAGTTTAGTTTCCAATGGTCATATTGACCAACGATCATATAACAATCAAAACCCAGCAGTCTCATTTCAATTATAATCATGTTATCAAATGAAACAGTTTTGTTGAGTATAAAATAAAACCCAAAATTAGGAAACAATATTTATTCAAAATTTCGGGTCATTACAGTGAAAATGAAAGGGAGTTTTTATTAGATTTGGATCGGTTGGTAATACAAGATATTCTTTAAAAAATAGTTATTTATATAGTCAGATTGAAACACAACCAAATAAGTATTTCCCAACAGTATGATGAGGATTAATCGATAGATTTCCCAATTAATGCATGTACTATAGTTAAAGAAAAAAATCATTATGTTTATGGAATCAAAAATTGATAATTTATTTATATTAGAACATAATACACTATGTAATAAAATGCAAACAATTAAAATGAAAAAAAAAATTAACCATTGATTTTTCAAAGAACAGTTGGTCATTGTAATGTTCACAAATTGAAAAAAAAATTCCATGACAAATTAAATTTAATATTTACCTCAATATAAATTTAATAAACGGATAGTATTTTCTATAGTAAAAATTGGAATGTGACAAAAGAAATATTTAAAATAATTTTAATTGGATTCTATATCAAGACCAATAGAACTCATCAACATGTATTAGTTTTGACAGTGTATAACATCAATTCTAAATTGAAAATCTATGTTTATGTATTATTAAATAATTTATCAAAATTCATAGGTTTTTATTTTTTAGTAATAAAATAAATTCATGTTATATGTTCATATGGTTTTGTAAATTCTTATAAATGAGAATTATTGAAATTATTTCTTTATTAGGTGACCATATGAGAGAATTAAAAAAAATATTATTTCAATTAATTCATTTAAAATCAATGTATTAAATGTAATTTTATCCCAGGACAATTATAAAAATGGTGTTGTTGACTACAGAAAAAAGACCATATAAGAAATTTATATGATTATGATATATCAATACATTATAAAAAATCATTATTGTGGTGTAGGTAAAAATACATCATGTAAAGGAATTAATATATTTCTGATTATTCTAATTTATAGGAATACATCTTATCAACAATCGGAAAAAATTGATTCTTTAAATCAATTGTTTTTATAGTTTACATTGTGGACATGAGGTATAAAATTTATAAATATAATCCAAATGAAAATGAGGGGATATTTATTGGTTATTCTAATACATATTAGTATTAAAATCTTTTCAAACAATTTAAAACTGTTTTTGGAGAATAAATAAAAACGAAATTTGATGAAAGTGATCCTTTTTATTATAAAATTACTAATGATAATGGGTTGAATAATTGTTTTAAAAATTTGAGGCTGTTTAAACATTTCTAATACCAAAAGGATGGTTATTTGTAAGATTATATTCAGTGAAACAAATCATTAAAACATAGATACCGTTTAACCTATTTTTGTGTTTATGAGAAAACTTATAACCTTAAATAGTCTCCTATAGGTACAATAATTAGAAGCATATATAAAATAATTGGGACATGAAGATATGTATAAATCCTTTTATTATTATTTTACTTTTTATATAATCATAATTCTAAAACCATAGAATAATATATTTCCGATAAGAGTATGGTTTTAAATATGAATGAATATTTGAACCCATTCAAGAGGAAGAATTTATAAGAATTTTTTGATAATCCATTTGATTAACTGATTCTACAAACAAAGTGGGCTTCTATAAAGGAGCAGAATGATCATGGTGTGATCACTAGGAATACAATTAATCTAGTATCTAATGGGTACAATCAAAAGGAATGAATTTATTATTATAAGGAATCTTCCCTTATATCCCTATCATGACCAATTAGAATAATTCTCTCATATGTATCTCATATGGATTTCAATAAATATTAGATGGTTGTTAAACCAGTATTTCAGAAATTTTTCATTTTATAGGATGTTTCTATTGAAGAAATAGATTTTTTTAAAAGGATCAATTTCAAATTTTGGTTTTCAAATTTTTTTAAACTGATATATGGTTATAAAAAACTCACATAGAACTTTGTATGAGCAGTTGGTTTTTTTCTTTCATAAAATTGAATTTCAGTCAAATTAGAAAATAAATCAATTTTAATTTAATTGTTATCTTCATATATTTTCATAGTTCTACTATATGCCAATGATGTAATTATTATTTTTAAAAAAATTCTTATGTAATGAATTTTAAAATAGATTTTTAGAATAATTAATAATGATTATGATGGGTGAGATAAATTTCTCTTTTGGATATGAAAATTATCACAAATACATTATGATTTTTCAATTAAAAATAAAATAATGACTTCAACTACATAACATATTTTTTCTTGAAAATGTTAATACATACAAAACCTATGAGATCTAATGAAATGATCTGCATAGAAGAACATAGAAAACCAGTATACAATAATGTGTACAAAGACATAAATGGGAGTCTATTATATTTGACTAATATTAGACAGAAAATTATATTTATGGTATTATTTAGTTATAGATTCCAATAAAATCCCAAGGAATATATTTAGAAAGTTGGAAAAAAAAATTAATGTTATTTTAATGGAATAATTTATTTTAATTTATTTTTCTTAAAACCTTTAATTTTTATTTTCCATTATATTCAAATGTTGACTTCGGTATTAATAGACTATATAAGATGTCTACCTCAAGAACATGTCACTTTCTTAGAAAAAATCATGTATTTTGGTCCAGTAACGAACAAAATAATGTTGTATTTCTTACTCCTAAAGTAGATTAGATAAATAATAATTGTTTTTGTGTAACAATTTTCTAGATTAAACACACTTTGTAGTATTTTGAAATAAATTTTTATTAAGTTACAGAAAATGTGAAATAATTGGTGCAAATAAATTCCTATAATCTAATAAATATTTTGAGAGAATAGAATATAGATCCATTCCATTATTTATAAAGTGATCACACAAATAAATGTGATATCTCTATTGATGTTGACTCAATAGATTGTCAATTGGATAATATTTTTAATAAGACCATTATTTTTGGGAATATTCATATTATTACGTAGCAATTGGGGTCATTTTCCCTCAAATGAACATAATTTAATATTTTCATTTTTTTCACATTTAAAATTTATTTTGAATTAGTTTTTTATGCAATTGTTAATTTAAATTAATTTACATAGTTTTAATTTATTTTCAAAATCTATTCAAATTTTAAATTTATTTTGTCCTTATATTAAATTTAAAAAATAATATTTGTACAAATTATATTTTAATATATTATTTATATAAATTTAGTTTTCACAATAAAAAATCACCTACATTTCTTTTTCTCTATCAGCTATGTATCCTAACCCTAAAATATACTCTCTACCCTATCATTTTTCAACTTATCCCCTTTATAATGAAAACATAATGTCTCCCTCTTAAATACCTCAATGTTAAAATGTCCTCAAATAGGTATGGAATAAAATGTGTTCATCTTTACAATTGTTATGGTTCAATGATGAAATCAATGTTAGGAGGTACTCTTTAAGGTGAGCATCGATTCGGTCAAAATTGGATTATAATATGCTCAGTAAGACACATTTATGTTTTAATGTATATTTGGGTGATATATTAATTTATTAAGAGAAATATAAATGATTTAGATGTTCAATGGAATGTTTTTTAATATTTATTCAGACACGGACTCCTCAAACAGAAGATGAGATAGTAAAAGTGTTATTTTTGTACATATATATCATATATGTTCCATTCAATATTTTTAATCAAAAAATATAAATGTAAAGGTTGATTTTTATGAAAAATTGTTTTTAGGGAATGGGGAAGAAAAATATTTACCCCTATGGATGAATGGTCTAACTAATTATGAGGAAGGTGTTGATGGATCTGAAAGAATGAGTGGAAATTAACATCCCTAAGAGAAACAATTTATATGTGGTTATTCAAAAGTAATTTTGAAAAAAATTACTTGATACCACCAACAATTTGATTTTTTTATATGATAAGGACACTCTGGTGATTTCACCACACCATAAAACTTTTAGGGGGAGTAGTCATGAACCTCACCTTCTTGGAATATTGTAACCACTATGTTAGTTCCCCTTAGGGGAGTGTAGGAGACAATATTTTGGAGAACTAAGCCTACAATGTTAGAGTTCATTCCTTTTTTGGAATCCATATAGATTCAAGATGTAGATTTTTTGGTGAATTTGATTTATTTTAGGAAGAGGTGACTAATTTTCAAATAAATGCTATGATTAGAGTGTAAAGGCTATTGGAGCTTGAGAATTGAATTTTAGATGATGGAGCTATAGGTAAAAGTGGGAAATGATTTTGGGGGAAGATTATATTTATTTACCTACCCTAGATATCCTTACATTTCTTCCTTATATATATATTTGATTATACAATTTTAAGAAAATGATCTAAATGATATGATATTGAGAAAAATATATAGACATTTTTGTCAGTAGTTTTGACTAGGATTAATAATACCAAAGAATTTTATGGTGAAATAAAGATGTATTTTACCTCTTCTATGAAACTTATTATATATTTTTGGGAGACCTTAGGGTATCAAAAAATCATTTATATATTTTATGGGATGATAGATACACAAACCAATTTTTTCATGATTATCCAATTGGGGAAACCAATTTCATTTAGTGTTAATGATAAGGAGATTAGGTCATAGATATCACAGGTTAGTGTGTTTAATGGTTTTTCTTCCACCATGTTATATGTGAATGATGTTGGATTTGTATTGGAGTCGTATAGAGTTGTGATTCAATACCTTCTTGTCGTTCATTTAGTATTTTTATGGGATTAATTTCACAATATTTAATGGATCGGTTTATATATTAAATAGAGCCTATATAATTTCAAAAGTATGGTGGTGGGGTAGTTTTTATTCATTTATAGATCTTATGAATGTTCTATAACAACATCGAAGTCATTTTTTCCTTGATCACCTAACACAATTTGATCAGAAATTTTAAAATATGAACTCATATTATTCTCTTATTCCTTCAATAAAATTTAACATATTCCCAATAGTTTATTTTTAGGAGTTGAGAAATAATATTTCTAATGATTTTAAGTAAATTGTGTCACAACCCAACCTCAGGCTCGTGTCGTGACTACCCCAAGCCCACCTACCATAGGCCAGGGGATGGCGACTAGAACCAATGGAATATCCCTATTAATAAGCGAAGGGATTACCTTTAATCTAGTAACACACATAGAGTGAACATAATAAGTAGAGGAAAAAAGTAATAAAATACAAGAGTAAGGTGTTATGAAAGTATGTGGGCCAGTATACAAAAACAGCTAAACCACAAGTACAAGTAAAAAGGGAAAACAACTCCTGGATCATCCACCATGGAATCCTATATAAAGGGTGGGTATATAACTCGAACATCTCATTCCTATGGTACCTCCCATCTAGCCAAGCTCTGAGAATCCTCTCGCCTGTCACCCTCAACCTCGATCACGACTTTCTGTCATCTGTACAAAACATAACTAGGTGCGGGCGAAGCCCGTGGAGTGGTGAGTACAAAAATACACAATAGGGGACCCTGAGACCCCCGAAGGACTCCCATAATCCACAAAAGATAAACCAAATAATAAATATAAAATCACAAAGTATCAACCTACCCTAAATAGGTATATGCCCATACATATTCCTAAGTTATCAATCAGAGTTCGACTCCAACTCTCGAGCCCAAGCACAAACCATTCCACAAAGGAAGTAAATTCAATCACCACGATGATAATGGATGAAATAAATGACTCACCTCACACATGTATACATATTTTTTAAAGTGATGGAGATAATCATATGTATTCACTGGTTCATCTAAGCTATCAGACCCACACAACATACAGGACCAGCTGAGCTGTCATACCCACATAGGATACAGGACCAACTATTCTGTCGAACCCACACAGGATACATAAAAAGAAGTCCAAACTTTTGGACACACAGAGGATACCAGAACAGTATCCATCATTGTCAAACCCACATAGGATTCTTGTACAGTAGTCATCGCTGTCAAACCCATGGAGGTTTCTAGTACATTATCCAGCACTGTCGATCCCACGGGGGATCATGTCATCTCAGTCGCATCCAGCCCTAGGGTTTCTCGCACACATCTTGATCGATTCCGGGACCGTCCTCTCCTCAATCCAAGTGATGATACATCAAATATCATTATGTCCTAAGTTTATGTATCCCATAGTGAGATCTCATCATACGATACCTAACGCGATAGACAGCCCGTCAATCAGACGCCCGGTCCAAGAGTTATTATCATTTTTGTTCCAGGGGCCTGGTTGGATTTATGATCAATCCAAACCCATCTTTATTAAAAATATTTCCACAACTCACTTATATTATCCCAAAAGGGATCCTCATTGTGAGGGTCCTAGTGATGAATACGGCGCACTGATCAGACGTGCGGTCTAGGAGTTATTCACATTTAAGCATAGATGGGCTCGTCCTGTAAATCCCAGTGGCTGGCAGGTCGGCCTCACCTGGCTCGGTGAGTCTGACCTGGTCGGGGGTCGGACCAGCCCGGTGGGGTGCAGCCTAACTGCGGAACCAGACCGCACTATTAGATGGTCCGGATCACCCGATGATGCAAAACGGCGCTGCCTCCTCCTCTACCATCTCCAGCCATAGCTAGCTGGTTCGGCCCAGCACACGCGGCACATGCTGTGGTTGGTGGTTCTTCCAATGCGGAACCTGCAGGCGTCACAGTTCTTCACCCCAACCGGTTTGCCAAGACGAGCGTCCCACGGATGCGGGCCGCGTCCTTATCCACGTGACGCATGCTGGCGGCACGGTTCCCGAACAGGCCGGCCGTATTGGCCAGCCGGTCGTATCACGGACCTAGCAGCCGGAGCGGCAAGTAGTTCCTCCACACGGCCGGCGTGGGGACGAAGCCTCCGGTCGACAGCGCCGCCTCCCGGAAACCATCCTTCTACAGACCACCGGGTTCACTCCGATGGTCGTAAATTGGATTCATCTATGCCAGGGGCCCTCCCGGGATGCCACCCTCTACGCTGGACCCTTCGGATTCCGTCACTGACACTTTGGTCTCTTGCCCATGAAAAATGTAACAAGACGAGGAACATCACAAGATCAGCAAAGGGAATCACGTCGTGTTCAGATTGGGACTCACCCTCCACGTTAGATGATCATAAAAAGGATCAATAGAGATCATCAACAAGACCATTATATCCCATTTCTAAACCCACCATGTAATTCTTCCCTTACCCGAAAGAACTGTAGAACCGCAGATCAGCATATTCATTTGCGTGTCCGTGTTCATCGTTTAGAAATAAGAACGGAGAACATCAAACCCATGAAATGTAAATCCCCTACCTTTCAATCGGTGATCACTTAACAGTGTCGCGGTAGGACGACGTAGTTCCATTGAATTCTGGAGGGGATGATGTTGTCGTTGGAAACGTTTTTCTTGGGCGGTGTCTTCCATTTCATTCCCCGTTGGAAAGGAAGGAGACGGTGACATTGTTCTTCAGTGTAGATGGGTGTTCTTCATTGAGAGGATATCGTTCCTCCAAGAGTTCTCCCAAAGTACCTCTAATTCTCCCAACTAAGTAAAAATATGCCAAACCAACCATAATAATATAAAACATAATATTATGCTCACATAATGAATTCTAATTAATTCATATTAGAAGATACAATTATGTAATTGCATGTTTTGTTAATTAATTAAGAGTGTGAGTTGGAACATTAAGAGGGAAGGTTGAAAGTGAAGAGTTTCCACAAGTTATGGGAATTACAAGTTTTAAATAGGGTTAACGGGGTTTAAGGGTGTTGAGCTCATGTGGGCTCCACCACATAATATACTCCCATTGGAGGTTATGTGGGGATGGGACCCACCTCCAAATTCCCCTTGGAGGATTAAATCACCACTTACATAAACATATGTTAGTTATATTTTTATTAAATTTATTTAGAAAACCCCCATAATTAATTATTTCTCTCGATAAAACACAACTACTATAAAGGACTCCTTATGCAAATACTAGAACTGCAAGTTCATCGGTGTCCTCAAATTTCAATTCCGAGCACCGGATCAAAAGATATAAAATCCCACTTGTACATTTACTGAACATACCCAAAAAAATCATCATAAATTGATTTTGGGAACACAGGGCCTCGGAATCAAGTGACGTTAGAAACTGCACACACCTAAAATTCCCTTGTATTTATGATAAAAAAAATTACAAGATTTCTGGGTCTTTACGTTCTTCCCGCCTCATGGATTTACATCCCCATAACCTACAACAAACACTAGGAAAACAAAAGGGGGTAATGAGCACACATCTCACCCTCCTGCTCTGATATGCTCTCCTGGAGGTTCTCGTGCTGCCAGAAAACATGCACAAGATGTATCTACCATCCACGGAGGACACACTCCTATCAATCCTCAATCCCCACAAGAACCTCCATGAATGTATCCCAGTCATTGATGTCTATCTCCCCATGGTCGATGATGTGGGATGGGTCATGCACATATCTCCTCAGCTGAGATACATGGAAGACGTCATGCACCCGGTGCAACTGAGGTGGAAGAGCCAAGCGGTAATCCACCTCGCCCAACCTGATCTGGACCTTAAAAGGTCTGATGAATCACGGAGATAACTTGACGCCTCCTCCAAATCTACGTATACCTCATAGAAGTGAGTCCCATAGAAAGACGTGGTCACCATCCCCAAACACCATTGTTCTCTGTCTCCTATCAGTATAGGACTTCCGCCTACTTTGTGCAGTCTTCATATACTCTTGGATGATCTACACCTTCTCTATCATAGCTTGCATCATCTCTGGTCTTACATGCGCTGACTCCCCTGGGTCAGTCCAGCACAGAGGTTAACAACCAGGTCGGCCGTACAATGCCTCGTAAGGTTCCATCCTGATGGTAGAGTGGTAGTTGTTGTTATACGCAAACTCTACCAATGGAAAGTGATCCTCCCTGCTGCAACCAAAGTTGAGGACACATGCAAAGAGAATTTCCTCGAGAGTCTGAATGGCCCTCTAAGTATGGACATCCGTTTGAGGATGGAATGCAGTGCTTAAGTGAAGCTGCATCCCAAAATCCTCATGCAACCCCTTCTATAGGCGGGAAGTGGAACAAGCATCTCGATCAGAGACGATAGTCAATAGAACACCATGAAAACATACAATCTTCTGAACATAGCGGTGTCCCAAGATCTCTACTGATCCCTTCTCCTTGATCGGTAGGAAGTGGTCCAACATGGTATTTCGTTCTAAGATCACCCAGATAGAGTCGTGTACTCTACATTTATTTGGATGTCCTGTCAAGAAATCCATGGATATCTCATCCCACATCCACTCTGGGACCTCTAAGGGATGAACCAAGCCTACTGGAACCTAGGGCTCCACCTTCACTAGCTAACAATTGAGGCTTCATGAGACAAACTCTGCTACTTCCTTCTTCATACCAGGACACTAGTGTTGTCGTCTTAGGTCATGATACATCATCGCCACTCATGGATTTACCACTAGATGGGATGTGTGAAACTCCCTTAACACCTTCTCTTGTAGTTAAACTGGTACCATGGTACGTCCTCTGAAGAGAATGGCATGCTCTACACCTTTAGAAAACCTATCAGGTGCCTGCCCTAAGGATATCTGAGCACGTCACATCTCACATTCAACGTCCTCACACTGTGCCTCCCTGAATCGCTGAAGAAGTGGTGGAGTGACTGTGAGAGACTACAGAAATCCTACTCCATCTCTATCCACAAAGGATATCTACAACGCGGCCAGCTGCTCTGTCACCTCTCCTAGTAACTGAATGCTTGTTCTCTTGGTGAGAGAATCTACTAAAATGTTCCCCTTTCTATGATTATAGAATATCTCGAAGTCATAGTCCTTGAGGAACTCAAGCAATCGTGGTTGTCTTAGTTTCAGGTCCTTCTGAGAAAATATATACCTGAGACTCTGGTGGTCAGAATAGACTATAAAACGTTCACCCATAAGATAGTGTCACAACATCTTCACAGTGAATACCACTTCTACTAACACCAGATCATGGGTAGTGTAGTTCTACTCATGCTGTCTGAGCTGGTGAGACCCATAAGCTATTATTTCTCATTGTGTATCAAGACACACCCAAGTCCGATGCCAAATGCATCACATAAAACTACGTACCCAACACCCTCCTATGGTAGCCTCAAGATGGGCGCACTAGTCAATCTATGCCTTATCTCTTGAAAGCTCTGCTGGCATCTTGCTGACCATTCGAAGGGTTTCCCCTTCTTGATCAATGCTGAAAGTAGTGCAGCAACTCTGGAGAAGTCTGGCACGAAACACTAATAGTACCCAACCAGTCCCAGGTTACTCCGTACCACCGTCATACTCCTGGGTGGCTCCCATGAAAATACGGCCTCAATCTTTTCTAGATCCACTGCTGCTCCAGCCTCCAAGCTGACATGTTCTAGAAAGTGAACCTCTCGAATCCTAAACTGGCACTTCGAGAGCTTACCATAAAGCGGGTTCTCTCATAGAGTGTCCGGTTCTACATGAAAATGGTAGGGATGCTCCTCCTCATTAGTTGAGTAATTTAGTATTTAATTGCTGATGACTATGACCAAGCCATAGAGGTAAGGCTGGAAGATCTTGTTCATGATACTCATGAACACTACTAGAGCATTGGTTATGCCGAAGGGCATAACTTAGAACACTTAGTGGCCATACCGACACCTGAAGGTCGTCTTCTGCACATCCTCATCTCGAACTCTGAGCTTGTGATAACATGACCTAAGGTGTATCTTCGAGAACCATAGTTCTCCCTTCAACTGATCAAAGAGGTCGCCAACCCTTAGGAGTGAGTACTTGTTCTTCAAGGTCACCTGATTCAGGCAACGATAGTCAACACATAGTCTCAAGATCCCATCCGCCTTCTTCATGAATGAAATTGGAGATTCCCAGGGTGAAACACTGGGTCAGATAAATCCCTTACCCTGCAAGTCCTCCATATGTACCCGTAGCTCCGGAAGCTCGGCAGGAGCCATCCGATATGCTGGAGTAGATATTGGTGACATCCCAGGATACAATTCAATTTATGAGTCTACCACTCTGAGAGGAGGTAGTCCTGGAACGTTGTCAGGGAAAACATCCGCATAAAAATCCACCATATCCCTGTAGTAGCGTGAGGGATCGATGAACCTTGTTGTGTACTGATCAACTGTCATGATGCCATGCTGCAGATGAAGTAACTCCTGAATCCTCTCTGTGTGAAGGGTGGTTGGAACAAACTCTGAGCAGAAGAGACTCTCGAAGTATGTCCAGATTAATGATGCCTCATCATGATCCTAGAGTATCAAGATCCACCATCTGCCCGGTGCCGCATATGGGAGACTCGTGGCAAGGAACCCCCCGAGGTCGGCTGGTGTCCCTACTAATCTGAAAACTCTCATGACAGCCTTTAACCAATACTCTGTTGGCTGTGGGTCCATCTCTCCCCATAACCTGGATAGCCTCACATGCTAGAACTCTTGCAACGCGCTCAGGCGGTGTGCACTCTCTGCTACTGCATCTGGTGGTATCGATGACTCAAAGGATATTTGTACCGCTGGTACCTTAGTTGCGATAGGGTCCTACACCGAGGCCTCGTCGCTCAGTGGGCTACCATCTGGTACGTAACATGGAACCCTAGCTGGCTACCTTTTTGGGGCCATCCAGAAATTAAACAGGTTCTCCACGATAATGAAATTGTACATGGTGAGATGAAAAAAATGTAATCATAAAGAAAACATTTTTAAGAAAAAGGAAACACCCACACAATTAGTGTTTTCATAGACTGAGTCAGATATCAGTAGTCATAGTCATGCAGTAAGGATACGTCAGCCGCCACACCAACACCGGTTTCACTAAAATTATATATCCACCAAGAAAACATATCATTATTGCCGTTAAAATAACCAGAGTCCATGTTATACGGTAGAACCGACTCCTCTGATAGTAATTTCTGACGACCTGTCCTCGGGCCCATGTCATGACTACCAAAATCTTTCCTTCCATAGGCCAGGGGATGGAGACTTTCACCAAAGGAGATTCCCTGATAAAAATGGAAGGAACTTCCTTTAAACCTATAACACATACAGTCTGAACATAGGCAGAAGAGGAAATATGTATTAAAATATAAAAGTAATGTGTGATGAAAGTCAGTGGGCCAGAATAAAAACCCAACTGAACAAAAAGTACATGTAAAAAGGAAAAATAGCTCTTAGATCGTCCACCAGGGAATCCTACCTGAAGGGTAGGTAAAGAAATCGAACCACTGATCCTTGTTGTACATCCTGTCTACTCCAGCTCCGAGCAGCCTCCCGTCTATCACCCTAAACCTCGATCACTATTGTCCGTCGTCTGCACAGAACACAAGAAGGTTCGGGCGAATCCCATATAGGGGTGAGTATAAAAATACTCAGTAGGGGACCCTGAGACCCCCAAAGGCCACCCAGAATCCAAAAATGATAAACCACATAAGAAAGATACAATCATGAAGTATCAACCAACCCTACTTAGGTATATGAACATACATATACCTAAGTTATCAATCACATTATGGCTTTAACTGTTGTTCCCAAGAACAAACCATTCCACAATGGAAGCAATTTCAATCACCATGATGATAATGGTTGAAGGACATGACTCAGCTCACACATGTATACATATTTTGTAGAGTGATTGAGATGATCAGATGTAGTCACGAATTCATCTATGCTATTAGACACACACAGGATACAGGACATGCTAAGCTATCGGACCCACATAAGATATAGGACCTGCTATTCTGTCGGACCCACACATGATACAGGAATAGAAGTCAGAACTATGGGACCCACGGAGGATCCCGGTATAGTAGTCATCGCTGTCGAACCCACGGAGGATTCTGGTACATTGTTCATCTATTTCAAACCCACTAAGGATTCTGGTATAGTAGTCATCAATATCTTACCCACGGAGGATCATGTCATCTCAGTTGCAACCAGCCCTAGGGTTCCCGCACACAGCAACCTCAATTTTGGGAGGGTCTGCTGCTCGAGCCAAGTGTTGATACATAAACTATAACGAAGTCCTGAGATGATGTATCTCGTAGTTCTATCTCATCATAAAGAACCAAACATGAAAAATGATGCTTCAATCAGACGCCTGGTCCGAGAGTTATTTGAATTTCCGTTCTAGGGGCCCTGTTGGATTTACACTCGATCCAAACCCGGAAGCTTTCCAAATTAGTCCATAACTCACTTAGAGTATCACAAATGGACAACCCGTCATGAGGGTCCCAGTGCCATAGACGGCGCGTCGACTGGACGCGCTGTCAATGAGTTATTTGTAATTAAGCGAAGACGGGCCCGACCCATCAAGCCCGGTGGGCTAGCGGGTCGGCCCGACTCGGCTCGGTAGGTACGACCTGGATGGGGGTCAGCCTGGCTTAGTGGGGCGCGGCCTACCCATAGACCCAGCCTACGATGTTATCTAGTCCGATTCACCTAGCTGCTCCACCTCCTTTTCTGCCCCGTCCTGCCGTAGCTGGCGGTTTCGACCTAGTGCATGTGGCCCGCGCTGGGGGTCGCTCTTCTTCCCAGGCAACTCCTGTGGGCACCGCATTACTTCATCCCGGACGGTAGGATGGTGGCCGTTTTTCCCAGCCGAGCGGCGCACAGAAGCAGGGCGCGTCCTCCTCGACGTGGTGCCTTCGGGCACCACAGTTCTCCGGTAGGCCGACAATATTGGATGGCTTTTCGTCCCGCAGATCAGTCGGCCCGAGGTGCTGCCTGTTCCTCCGCCCGACCGGTGTGTGGCCGCCACCGTAGCCACCTCCTCCAGTTACCGGCACTTCTGCCCATCGACTGTCCTTCTATGGAATACCAGGTACACTCCTGTGGTTGGAAATTCAAACCGTCTGCGTTGGGGGTCCTCCCAGGAGGCAGCCCTCAGCCTTAGACCCTCCAGATTCTGTCGCTTCCAATTTTTTCCTTGGCCCATGAAGAGCGCAACATGACGAAGAACATCACAATATCAGTGGAGGGAATCAGGACATGTTCAGATTGGCCCACACCGTCCGCGTTATCAGATCATAACAGGGTTCAATAAATATCATCAACCAGACTGTTGCATCTGAGTTCTAAACCCTACATGTAATTCTCCCCTTACCCACAATTACGATTGAACCACGAATCATCTTGTCCATTGGCCGGTCTGCATTCGTCGTTTAGAAATATGAACAGAGAACGTCAAACCCAAGAAAGGAAAATCCCCCTACCTTGCAATCTGTGATCCCTTGACGGTGTCGTGGGAAGACGACCTCATTCTGTTGGCTTCGGGAGGGGATGATGTTGTCATTAGAGACATTCATCGCGGGAGGCGTCTTCCCTTTCTTTCCCCGGTTGGAAAGTAAGGATATGGTGTCGTCGTTCTTCAGTGGTGATGGGAATTCTTTGTTGAGAGGATATCGTTCCTCCAAGAGTTCTCCCAATGCTCCACCAATTCTCCCAAGCAAGGAAAATATGCCAACCCCAACCATAATAATATAACACATATTATTATGCTCACATATTGAATTAAAATTAATTCAAATTATAATAGCCAATTAATTAATTTCATGTTTACTTAATTAATTGTGAGAGTGAGTTGTTACATTTAGAGGGAAGGTGGAAAGTGAAGAGTTTTCCCAAGTTATGGGAATTCCACGGGTTAAAGAGGGTTAAGATGGTTTAAGGTGGTTGAGCTCGTGTGGGCCCGACCACAAAACATCCTCCCAATTGAGGTTATGTTGGGATGGCCTCCACCTCAAACGTCCCCTTGGAGGATTAAACCACCACTTATATACAAATATGTTAGTCATATATTTATTTAATTTATTTGGAAAACCTGCAAAATTAACTTCCGCTCTCGATAAAATGCAACTACGGTAATGGTGTCCTTAAGAAAATACCGGCGCTACGAGTTCATCAGTGCCCTATGAGTTCTATTCCGAGCACAGGTTCAAAAGATATAAAGTATTGCTCATACGTTTAATGAATGTACTCGATCAAACCTTTAGAAAATGATTTCGGGCACACCGGGCCTCATAATCAAGCACTTTCAAAAATTATAGACTCAAAAATTTCCCATGTATTTATGAAAAAAAATTCCATAGGATTTCCTTTTCTGCAAAAATTTATAAAACCTTAATAAGATAATTACATTAGACTAATGTTTAACTAAATTAAATAATATGATTTATCATGTAATCAATTCCCTATATACTTAATAATAAGGATGAAAATCTAGTATTGTCCGAGGATATCCAATGTTTTATTTCATCCTATTTACGTATAGATAGACTGATCCATCAAAACTTGTTAATTGTTTTTTTAATATCTATGATTTTATTTTAGATAATTTCATATTTTCTTCTAAAAACTATTATTGATAATCAGACACTAAATAATCCATTATTATATCACCAAGAGACAATTTGAAGAATAATGAAATGATCAAGCTCAACATACCTATTGAACATATACCAGATACATCAAATGATTCAATTTATCAGGAAACCTCAAGTAATGTACATGATTTTTCTCAAGTTTTGTAGAGTCATTTACAAACATGGGACAATTTTTATCCTCATAGATACTGATTATATTATATGTGTCTTTATAGAATATTCATGTAATCATTTTTTCAAAATTCCTTGCTACACCCTGATGTTCTCCTCAACCAAATAATATATTTAGTTATCATTATGAAAGGATTTAAATGGTAAAACAATATTATTTGAAAACATTTCTGAACAATTATCTCTATAATTTTTTCACCTGAAGAAATTTTTATATATTTTCTTTTAAATAAATTCAATCTCTTTAATATATTTTCTCACACAAAACCTTCAGCCTCAATTATAATATTTGAACATTATATATTAATAAAACTATAATATAAATTATAAATTACAATTTCATGGAATAATAAATATAATTTTATAGTGTGAATAATAATTTCAATCATTCTTGTGTAAAATAATCCCAAAATTATTTTTTTGAATGTTTCCCAAAGAAATAATATTTTATGAATAATTAAAAATGTTATATTTAACAACTCAATAAAATATTTATAATATTTCATTATAATATGTGTGATTAACAATATATAAACTATTTATTTTATATTTATAAAGATAAAAACATCTATAGGTAAAAAGGAATATTTTTTATAAAATTTATTTTGATTAAAAAGTCATATGGTTAATCCATTTATATTAATTTTAATAAATTTTAATAATAAATTGTTAAAATGAATTTTATATGTTATATATCAATCTATAATAATTAAAATCTAGTTACTAATGATTACTACTCCAATAGTTAATATAATATCATCTTATGCTTGAATATTTTTTCTTGAAACCCCCTTTTTTTACCAGATATACAAGAATATTTTTTTAAATAGTGTGAAAATATGGGGAATTGAAAATAGTAATATGAATAAAATAGTTTTTAATAATAATTATTAATATTATGTAATATTTTCAACTAATTTATTGTGATAATTATTAATACAAATATTAAAAATTAATTAATTTGGTTGTGGTTTAAAAGGATCCTGTGTGTTATAAATTCTTGTTTTAATATTAATTTTTTGCAAACTAATAATTATTATTATATATATTTGATTTAATATTAACATTATATGTCTACAAATTATCAAATTAGTATAAATTTATTTTATTCATAATGTATTAGTTTCCATGATTATAAAACCAGTTAACATATTGAATTTTTTTTATAAAAGTATGTATAATTTGAGGAAATGGGGGTAACAAGATGAATACATGTCTCCTTCTATTTTAAAGGTATTTTCCCACTATAACCTCCATAAAAACTATTATTCAAAAATTATGGGGTAACATTGGGTGATATTGAATTCCCATTATTGAATAATTTAGGAAATTTTAAAAAATAACACTCTTCTTCGATTATAAAAAGCCACACGCTAGCCTCACGTATTCACACCTCATAATCAATTTTGATCCATCAAGCCAAATAAAATCTCCCAAACATATATAGACACATTATAGTGATTATTATCTTCTGAAATGACTATCCTTTCTATGAAATAGAATATATTTTATGGAGGTTTCACTATAAATGTTTTTCGTCTAAACAATGCACTTTTATCGTTGTTCATTTAAAATATTAATTTATGTGTTAATACATCCAATATAATAATAATTTTATCTCAAATATATGGATATCATATTATTCTAATGTCATAATATTTACTTATCTCCCTTTCCATCGAATGGGAAGTAAGGTCATCTCTCTTGTGTATATCAGACTACACCCTTGCGAGCCGAAGTAACTTGTTTTCACTCACTAACCCACATGGATAGTCATATTGATTGGTTTAATAAATATATATAATAATTACTAAAGGATAAATATTACCTAATATTAATATATCATATAATTACTTAATATTTCACCAATTAATTTAATGATATTGTCTCTTTGACTTACGTACTCGCTACCGTTTCTATGAAGCGATGTGATTCATTTTCCATATCCAAAATTAAAAAATGGTTAAAAACAATATTTAATGACTAAATATGATATTTATATCATTAATATAATTCTGGATATGATGTATCTATATTCTATGTAGAATAACTAGATCAATAAATAAAAAACACCATGATGAAAACATGAAAATTAACACCCGAAACATTGAAAATAATCAAATATTGTTAAAAAATTGAAAGTAAGATTTTAGAAGAGAATAAAATATCATATTATAAATATGTATATTATTTTATTGTAAATTTATAACATTTCTCATACCAATATATTTTAGGTTAATATGCTTTCAACTAAATTTTAAGCCAAGATAAGTAATTTCAACCCAATTTTTAGTTCATTGGGACATTTTTTTTATTATGAACCAATTATTTTTTATGTGGTGGATATGACATAAATTTGATATAATTAATTGTAATAAATATTTATTCATTTTTTTTATTTTTTATTTTAGTATATTGTTTCAAGAGTTTAAAATTTAAATGCTATCAAATATGTATTAATCTATCTTACAATCTCAATTTATTTTTCGGTTGCTTATAATATCATTGATGGAATCAAATAATGTATCCTTCATAAGTTCCTATAATTTTATTATCCAACAAAATTTTAAGGTGTTTCAATATTTTTATCTCACATTTATTCTATTTGGGAGATGAATGAAGAAAATAATTTTTTCTAAAAAAATATTTTATTTCTCGTTAAATTGGATTTATTATTAATCTGAATTCATGATTTCGAAAAATTATTTTTTGAAAGTCTATTTTCTCAAATGATTTATTAAGAAAATTTCATATTATTCTTGACTTTTAAAAATGTTTTCAATGGAATGTTTATAGTTTTTTTAAAGTGGTCTTTTTGACCCAAATTCAAAATGAATGTTATTTTTTTAACAAATAAAGCAATAACAGTCACTAACACAACCCTAATTATTTTATAAAATATATGTTCATTAAATTTATTTTAATGATTAATCAACGAAAAATATTTTTTGAAATCATTATTTACTATTTCTAATCCACTGCCTTTATTCACAAAAGGATATTATTTTATATCCCAATGTGATATTCCCGATGAACCGATTGGTATCTCTCATCTCTTGATTAATTTTGTGATTATTACCTTTCACTTCAGAAAATCACTTCATTATCATATTTTTTCATAAGACAAGAAAATTTAATTTTATTATTTATATTCATTGTATACTGTAACTTATTTTTTACTAAGACATATACCATTTTTACATATGGTTAATACGATTAATGTTATTTCATTAATGTGGTAAATAATAAAAAACTCATATTTATTAATAATTAAAATATTTTTTTGAATGTATATGAGAGACCAACAATTGTGCATTTGTTTTCAAATTTCATTCATTTTTCAGTCATTTTCAATGCTAAACCCAATGAATTTCCTTGTTTTAATTAAATGAAAAAATTTATTACAATAGGATTAAAATATATTTAAAAAAGTGTAAAAATATTTCGGTCTCATATTTTAAATTTATTTAATTGATCTTGATGGATTCTATATTATGATTTGGAAATTTTCTACCATTTTTAAGGATCTTTGTGTAAAAAATAAGCTAGTAGGAAGGAACTCCACCTCATTCATACACTATAAATCACTGCGTATTTTTACCACAAAAATGCAGCACTACTTTCTACTCGTTACCACCCCCTGATTGAACCGCTGCTTCCCACTCACCTCCACCCAATGCATGTACCACCACTCATCATCACCCCTATCTTACACTGATACTTGCTTCTGGATACCACCCAATACATGAACTTCCACTCACTGATCACTACCACCCCATTCATGCAATAAAATTAGTCACTTGTCTACACCTAATTAATGCACCACCTATTATACTCACCACTACCCAAGGAATACAATATCTCTAACCTCCACCCCATTCATTCACCACCGTCTCTGTGGCCCCATGATTTCACCATTGCTCGCCACTCTCCGTCACCATAGACATGCACCATTGCATCGTGCTTACAGCCACCGCATGCATGCATCACCGATCATCAATCGACACAACCCCATGCATGCACCACTGCACACTGCTCACCATCACCCCAGTAATGCACTCTCACTCCCTGCTCACAGCCTCCTACTACCTTGAAATCCACCTCCACCATGGCCATGCCCCTTCAAGCAACACTGATCAAGAATCCATTATCTCACCTCAATGACATTATAGATCACTATGAAATGTGAATCCCCTTGCAACTGTAGCTTCACCCCTCCACTCTTTACCTCCATTGTGCACCACTACTTTCATGAAATCACTGATTCTCCTCCATTCTCCATTTCTTGGACACATTCATTGCCACTAGCTGTCATGTGGAATATCCCATGAAGAACTTCATTATCCAATACTCCTTGATATCCACTGGCCACCACTACTCACCCACCAGTCACCTACATGCCACATACACATCATCATGGATTCATATGTGAATTATTCGATGATGTAAAATTAATAACCCATTTTCATCTACTGATTTAAATCGAAATTCATTATTTATTGATTATTTATTCATTATAATTCCTAGGATGACATAAATTCCTTAATATTTCCTCCTTGATTTGAGGTATCGTTCATTACCATTAAGGCTGAGACACTCCCCTCTTTCTTATATAATTTCTTCTTTCCCACATACCCACACCACCAAATCACCCTTGAGGAGGAGATCTCCCCCGTGGTGGCTGTTATCTCGCTGCATGTTCTCCCATATTTCTTCTTCTCCTTCTTCGTTTTTATAGTTTTATTTATTTCGGTTTTATTTTTCAATTTTAATTTATCTTTATAATAAATTATTGAATTCTTAACTTTATTTCACTATTTAATTCTTATTTTTTAATTAAAATAATAATAATAATAAATAATAAAAATATTATTATTATTAAAATAAAATTTTTATTTTTAAAACATGATTTATAAATTATCATTACCTTCATAAATTAAAATTATTATTTTAATAAAAATAAAAATTAATTTTGTAATTATTATTATTATTGTTGTTATTACTATTGTAACACCCCGAGATTTTATGGAAAATATTCTTTTTAATTTCACTAATGTCTTGTGTTGTACGCTACACCAAAAGGAGCTTTCACAACACGCATCCTTGATTTGACTTGCATTATACGCAATCACGACCTTCCTCGATAGCGTGTGTAGTACGCAATAACGAGTTTCACTTAACAACAATATGCTACTAAAATATTATTAAAACTAGCCGTTATGAATAGTAATAACCACTTTTTAAAATTTTGTAATTTTATTTTTCAAAATGGAATTAATTATTGGATTTGTAATGTAGAAATTAGCTTAGGGTGAAATTTTGGTGATTTTCAGATAACTTTCATATTTTGATGAATAGTGAAAATTACTAAATTTTAATTAAAAACAAAATTTTCAATCGAAATAATTAATAGTGATAAATTATTAATTTGAGTGGTTTTAAATTATATTTAGAATATATTTTTACAATTTAATACAATGAAGGTCATTGGATGTAATTTCACATTTAATCCAGACATAAACAAGTGTCAATCTTTTGATAGTTATTATCTCTAAAGAACACGCTATTTGTTTTGACGACAAGAATTAATTTTTAAATTAATTAATGCAACTGATATGTATTTAATTTCGTAAAATAGAAATCATTTTTGAGTTCATAATATCAAATATATCTTAGGCCTAATTTTTGGTATTTTTCTGAAAACTTTCAACTTTTAATGAATAGTGAAACCACTAAGTGGTAGTTAAAAAAACTGAATTGTTCATAAAACGTAATTTTACCGCTTCTGTGAGTGGAATTTCAAAAATCCGAGAGACATGGTTGATGTCAGTAAGTAAAATGTTGTTCAATAAGATGAAAATAATGTTTTGGTGAATAATAACTTTTTACTTTTTTTACCACGGTTAAAAGTAAATAGGGTAATTATGGGTAGAAATGATATTATTATTACCCTAACACATTTTCTAATTCTATTGGACAAGTTTAATTAGACCAAAAACAATCTTAAGAAGAAAATATGACCATTTAGGCCCATTTGGATTAGATTAGGACATTTATTATTAATTTATTTGAAGAAGGGTTAAAAGAGTTAAAATCAAAGATTATTTACTAAACCATTTTTAATATGGGGTTATACATAAGATAAATTCGACTATAAATATTCATTAGAAAGATACAATGATTTCCCCCATAATTGTATTTTATTTGTAATTTTTAGACATTAAATAATGTAATTTATTTATGACACAACGATGATGCAGTAATTATCTTATTAATAAAATATTGAGATAATTGATGTTATAAATACCCAAATAAATATAATTTGAGACTTTTTATGAATTAAACTAATTTTCTAGGTTAATATGAAATGTTAGTATTGATTTAATTAACTTTTTTCGAACTTATCATTCTTTTATGATTTTCACAAACATTAATTACTAAATAGTGTCAAAATTGACATAAAATAGTTTTTAAAAGAAATATTATATTATTAATTGTTATTTTATTCCTAAAAATCAAAGGTTCAGCCAAATGACTTATATAAGGTTATATATATTAATAATTAACAATTTGGGGTTCTTTTGGGTTCTTATAGAAATTTTATTAACCTTATAATATAAGAACCCAAGAAGACATGGTAAAAGTAAAATTATTTAACTTAATGTTAAATCTAAATGATAAAGTTAAAATAGGAACCTAAACTTGTCTAAATTCTATTAGATGAGAGTATTTCGACCCATCCCCACCTTATCCTCGAAATAAATCAATTTTTAGCTATTTAAAACAGAACTTGACTTTATAATAAAATAAAATATTTAGTTATTCCAAAGGTGCCCCTCTCCTCCCTTATAAAAGGGCACCTCCTCCCTCTCTTCCTCACACATATTTGAGCCATCAAGCTCGGCCAAACCCTTCCCAATTCCCCTATCCACTTCCCTAGAAACATCCTAGAGGTTCTTGTCTTCCTCAAAGACCAATTTTAGTTCCCTAAAAGAAGGTCTCAAAGAAGCACTTCAAGGAAGAGGTAATGTCTGTTACCGATTATTTCATCTTTATTTCTTCTTCCACTTCTTCTTCTTTACTTGTTTCATTATGAAGTAATAAAATCAGTATAACTCATATACTGATATGTTATTATAAATATGAAACAACCCTATTTCACCATCTATCCATCCTACGGAAAAAGAAATCACCGCGCGTGCGTACGTACGGAATATCGTCTCCACGCCATGGTGTAATCTATTTTCCACCACCACCTTACATGGATGGGTATAATGGTGTAAATAATGACTATATATGACTATTATAAAGTGATATGTATTCTTAAATAATATACATATACTCCAATACAATTCCATGATCATAGGAACGATATCATCACTCGTGCGTACGTACGGAATACCGTCTCCACGATGTGATGCGACTCATTCTACATGATCTTCATTTACTAATGATTATATAAATGAATTGAATAGAATGAATGTAATATATATTAAACTAATAACATTATGGAAATTAGGTATCTATAACCTAAAGAATAGAATAAGAATTTATTCGACAAAACACACATAAGAACAAAAAGTTATAAACACCCGAATAATAAGTAGCAATGAAATATTACTACTAAGAAGCTAAGAATATGACCATATATGATATCATAAAAATAAGTATGATTCTGGAATAAGTCAATAAAATTATTTAAATCATTATACAGGAGGTTCGGACACTTAGAAAGAAAGTCGGACCTAAGGTAAGGGAATATATCACAATCTCATTTTATCCGAGATTGTTTATACTTTGGTATTTACTGAGGTGTATTTTATCATCCATATCCATGTTTCCTCAATATGTAATATTATTTCCATCCACGTACAATTTTTTAAATCCAATTTTACCCTTCGGTGAGTTTTTAGTAAAATATATGAAAGGAATATTTCCAAGAAGCTTCCTCTACATGTTTTCAAGTTTATTTTTAATCAATTTCTTTTAGTTATAATTTTATGACATGTTAAGAAATGAAAAGTGTTTTTGAAGTAGAAAGGATATTTTCCTCAAGAATGGAGTTCAAGTGTTTTATCAAAATTATTTTCCTTCTAAGATAATAAAGGGGTTTGTTTCTATCCCTATTATTACATGGATTTGATTATGTTGTGATGGAAATTTTTTTTTATGAATTCCTTTATCTTATATGAATTGTTTTATGATGTCATGATTTTTAAGAATCCCATTTTTATTACATGGGTTATGCTATGATGTATGGTTTATGATTTTGTGGCACTCATAAGAATGGTATCATTATGAGATGGGTGGGACCCATATCTCCCTCCAATGCATTGCGTAAATATTTTATATCTCATGAGATAGACATGGCTGGAACGGTAGGTTATACCGGTTCAGTGAAACAGGACTAAAACGAGGGTGACTCGGTTAAGAAAGGGACTTTGTCCACAAAGATAGTCTTGAAAATGAGTCTTGACTAACAAGAAATTATTCTCTATGATTATGTGTGAATTCCACAATGTTTCATGTTTTATGTTATGATTATTGTGATTACATTTCACTGCCATGATTTACCCCATGTTATGAAATTATGATCTCTTTTGCAGGTTAAGATTTCCAAAATTTATGTGCTTATGTATATGACGTGATTGATATTTATTTTGTTAACCCTTTCTGAGAATTTGAGCTCACCCTTTTATGTTTTCTTTTCCCCAGGATATAAAGAAAGGTTTTAGGTAAAAAAAGGAAGATCTTTATGGGAGATGTTCAAGATCTTTCAACAGGATTAGAAGATTATATTCCGAGTTTCCAAAGACACTAAACTATTACGATCCTTGTGTGTGTGTTTTTGTTATATACTAAGTATTCCGCAAATGTAATGTAATGTCAATGTACGTCAAGATTCGGGTCTCGACAGTTGGTATTAGAGGAAAGGTTTAGTCAACCTTTGGAAACTAGGATGCAAAAACGTTAGTGAGATCTCTAGAGATATTTCTAAGGTATGTCTAGGGATGTCCCTAAGGCTAAGTATATGTATAAGTTATAGTACTATAATTACGCTAACGATCATAGAATTAAACCTAAGATGCTAGATATTTAAGGTACTCCCCCTTTATTATGTTGTTTTCCCTGGCATTATTTTTTTCCTCTCACACTATTCTTTTTGGGTTTTAGATGATGGCTGGAACCTGAAAGAACTGTGTTGATCAATACAATGATTGTCCTCCTGAACAAACAAATGTTATGGGAGATGGAGTGAAGGATCTTATTTCTATACTTACACAAGCTATGAATCATTCTGGACTTCCAAATGAGAAGAGAAGGGAACAATATTCTATTGAGTCCTTCATGAGGCAACGTCCACCTTGTTTCAGAGGGTCTTCTGATCCACTTGTTGCTGAACAATGGATCAGTACCACTGAAAAGATATTTTCAGTTATTCAATGTTCTGAACATGATAAAGTCATCTTTGCAGTATATCGTTTGGAAGGTGAAGCTGATCAATGGTGGAAAATTATCAAGAATACGAGGCCAAGAGATGAAATTGAGTCCATGGAATGGGACGAGTTCAAGAACTTGTTTTTTAGTAAGTACTTCCCTCGTATTCTTCGAAAAAAGATGGAAAAGGAGTTTCTTGAGCTGAAGCAGAAGGATGATGAATTTATTGGTATATACGAAACAAATTTTACAAGACTTTCAAGGTATGCATCTGGAATTATCATCCAACCTGAAAGTAATGTTGATCGATTTTTCAGTGGCTTGAAACCAAGTCTTTGAAGGGCATTAGCTATAAGAGACTTCAGTATCTATGAAGACATTGTGCGTTCTGATATGAAGGTTGAAATGGAAGTTGGTGTTATATATCCATCTCATGGTTTTGAAAAGAAACGAAAGATGAAGTTCAAGGAGAAATCTCAGAATAATGGTGAAAAGAAAATGATTGTTTCCTTATGCTCAAAGTGTGGAAAGAAGCATGGTGGAGATTGTCTTAAAGGGACTAGAAAATGTTTTAAGTGTGGAAAAGAAGGTCATTGATCAGCTGAGTGTCGAAGTAATGGAAAAAGGGTTTCTAATGATGTGAACAAAGCAAACACTACAGAGAACGCACCACCATCACTTCAATGCTTCAAGTGAAAGGAAATGGGGCATTATGCTAATAAATGCCCTAATCCAAGGGTTAGTGATGATCAACATGAGCAACCACTTAAGGCAAAGGAAAAAAGGGAAGTCACATGCGATCACTATAGACGATGTTGAATATGACAACGATGTGGTGGAATGATTAAGTGTTTATTCCAAAATAATTTTTTTTATAGTATCTTGGAATATTGGAATATTTATGTTTTGGTATATTGTGGATTCCAATAATTTTATGGTACCAGTAACCATGGAAAGTGATTGAGATATTTTTGGGGAAAGAATGATATGCGCATAATGAAGGGAAACGAGAAAATGAAATATTTGACAGTATTCATGAGCTCATGATTGATATAAGGACTAAGTGATATCATGGTTTGAGTATATAGAATTCTAAGGATTTTGGTATGTGGAAAGTGTTAACTTTTAACTACATTCATGTTTTCACTAAGGATAAATGGGTATTCAAGAGAATACATGATTAATGACTTTGAATGTTTGGAATGTGACCAAAAAAACATATCTTATGATATATGGGGATCAACGATGGTATTAAATTTCTGGTAATCGTTTTCACTATGTTATGAGAGTGGACTGTAGTATTATGGATAAGCCTAAAGATTGGAATGGATTATGTTGGACATAAGTTAGTATTGTTTAAGGATAGAAGTTTTTTCGATATTATTGATGGGATGTTATAGTTTTAGAAAAAGGACAACCTGCAGGACCAGCGACAGCCCATCGCGTCGGACAAGGCTGTGGGAATCGAACCCATAACCGAAGTGCGACTGGCCTTTATCGCCTACCACTGACCTACAGGAAGTCCATGTTTAGTAGAAACTAGTTTTAATATATTAAGCAGTATGATATATGAAGTATAAGTCCATTTTAGGAACCATATATGATTAATATCACTATAGAATGACTTATGTATATTTAATAACTTTTGCAAACCTTTTGTTTGAGACAGATGGAATGACCCGTCATTCTATCACATGATCTGCTAACACTTCACAAATAACAAATTCAACTTCATTTATTTAAGAGATGAAGTGGAAATTGTTCAAGGAACGAACAACAGTGAGATTGTACCAAAATAAAGTAAGTATTTATTCTAATTCAAATTCATCAACTTTAGGGAAACGATCTTGAAAACCAAAAATGTTGTCCTAGTGCTCTTATATCTGATTAATCGGATGGTACCTTAGATCATCACAAATTTAAGGATTTGTGATTGTTGGCTTTTCCATAGCCATGTTCTCTACCACTCTCCATCAGAACATGATGGTTAGAGTTTTCTTCCATATCCATATTTTCACCTATATGGAAACCCAGTGATTAGTTTATTTGGGTAACCATTACGTTTCATAAATTCATTTTTAAAGATTGGTTTTGGTATTCCTTTTTACAATGTGGGTATCTATTAAAGAAACTTTCGAATAGTAAACCATTTATAACCCCGACGAATTTTGAGGGAGAAATTAATTTTAAGGGGGGTAGAATGTAACACCCCGAGATTTTATGAAAAATATTCTTTTTAATTTCACTAATGTCTTGTGTTGTACGCTACACCAAAGGGAGCTTTCACAACACACATCCATGATTTTCCTTGCATTACACGCAATGGCGACCTTCCTCGATATTGTGTGTAGTAAGCAATAACGAGTTTCACTAAACAACAATATGCTATTAAAATATTATTAAAACTAGCCGTTATGAATAGTAATAACCACTTTTTGAAATTTTGTAATTTTATTTTTCAAAATGGAATTCATTTTTGGATTCGTAATATCGAAATTAGCTTAGGGTGAAATTTTTGTGATTTTCAGATAACTTTCATATTTTGATGAATAGTGAAAATTACTAAATTTTAATTAAAAACAAATTTTTCAATCGAAATAATTAATAGTGATAAATTATTAATTTGAGTGGTTTTAAAGTATATTTAGAATATATTTTTACAATTTAATACAATTATGGTCATTGGATGTAATTTAACATTTAAACCAGACATAATCAAGTGTCAATCTTTTGATAGTTATTATCACTTAAGAACACGCTATTTGTTTTGACGACGGGAATTAAGTTTTAAATTAATTAATGCAACTGATATGTTTTGAATTTGGTAAAATAGAAATCATTTTTGAGTTCATAATATCAAATATAGCTTAGGCCTAATTTTTGGTATTTTTCTGAAAACATTCAATTTTTGATGAATAGTGAAACCACTAAGTGGTAGTTAAAAAAACTGAATTGTTCATAAAACTAAATTTTACCGCTTCTGTGAGTGGAATTTAAAAAGTCCAAGATACACGGTTGATGTAAGTAAGTAAATGTCGTTCAATGAGATGAAAATAATTTTTTGGTGAATAATAACTTTTTACTTTTTTTACCACGGTTAAAAGTAAATAGGGTAATTATGGGTAGAAATGATATTATTATTACCCTAACACATGTACTAATTATATTGGAAAAGTTTAATTCGACCAAAAACAAACTTAGGAATAAAATATGACCATTTAGGCCCACGTGGATTAGACTAGGACATTTATTATTAATTTATTTAATGAAGGGTTAAAAGAGTTAAAATCAATGTTTATTTACTAAAACATTTTTAATATGGGGTTATACATAAGATAAATTCGACTATAAATATTCATTAGAAATCTAAAAATATTTAATACATAATTGTATTTTATTTGTAATTTTTAGACATTAAATAATTTAATTTATTTATGACACAACGATGATGCAGTAATTATCTTATTAATAAAATATTGACATAATTGATGTTATAAATACCCAAATAAATATAATTTAGAATTTTTATGAGTTCTACTAATTTTCTAGGATACTATGACATGTTAGTATTTATTTAATTAACTTTGTTCGAACGTATCATTCTGTTATGATTTTCACAAAAATCAATTACTAAATAGTGTCAAAATTGACATAAAATAGTTTTTTTAAAAAATATTATATTATTAATTGTTATTTTATTCCTAAAAATCTAATGTTCGGAAAAATGACTTAGATAAGGTTATATATATTAATAATACACAATTTGGGGTTCGTTTGGCTTCTTATAGTATGTTTATTAACCTTATAGTGCAAGAACACAAGAAGACACGGTAAAAGTAAAATTATTTAACTTAATGTTAAATCTAAATGATAAGGTTAAAATAGGAACCTAAACTTGTCTAAATTATATTGTATGAGATTATTTCGACCCATCCCCACCTTAGCCTCGAAATAAATCAATTTGGAGCTATTTAAAACCTAACATGACTTTATAATAAAATAATATTTTTCGTTATTCCAAAGGTGCCCCTCTCCTCCCTTATAAAAGGGCACCTCCTCCCTCTATTCCTCACACAACTTTGAGCCTTAAAGCTCGGCCAACCCCTGACCAATTTTCCTCTCCACTTCCTAGAAACATCCTAGTGGTTCTGGTCTTCCTCAGAGACCAATTCTAGTTCCCTAAAAGAAGGTCTCAAAGAAGCACTTCAAGGAAGATGTAATGTCTATTACCGATTCTTTCATCTTTATTTCTTCTTCCACTTATTCTTCTTTAGTTGTTTCATTATTAAGTAATAAAATTAGTATCACTCATATACTGATATGTTATTATAAGTATGAAACAACCTTATTTCACCATCTATCCATCATACGGAAAAAGAAATCACCGCGCATGCGTACGTAAGGAATACCGTCTCCACGTCGTGCTGTAATCTGTTTCCCACCACCAACTTACATGGATGGGTATAATGGTGTAAATAATGACTATATGTTACTATTATAAAGTGATATTGATTCTTAAATAGTATACATATACTCCAATACAATTCCACGATCATAGGAACGATATCATCACTCGTACGTACGTACGGAATACCGTCTCCACGATGTGATGCGATTCGTTCTACATTATCTTCATTTCATAATGATTATATAAATGAATTGAATTGAATGAATATGATATATATTACACTAATAACATTCTGGAAATGAGGTATCTATAACCTAAAGAAAAGAATAAGAATTTATTCGACAAAACACTCATAAGAACAAAAAGTTATAAACACCTGAATAACAAGTAACAATGAAATATTACTACTAAGAAGCTAAGAATATGACCATATATTATGTCATAAAAATAAGAATGATTCTGGAATAAGTCAATAACATTATTTAAATCATTATACAGGAGGTTCGGACACTTACAAAGAAAGTCGGACCTAAGGTAAGGGAATATATCACAATCTCATTTTATCCGAGATTGTTTATACTTCGGTATTTACTGGGGTGTATTTTATCATCCAAATCCATGTTTCCTCAATATGTAATATTATTTCCATCCACGTACAATTTTTTAAATCCAATTTTTCCCTTCGGTGAGTTTTTAGTAAAATATATGAAAGGAATATTTTGTCGTTTTTCGTACAAGGTGCTTTTTGACTTTTCCGACAAAAGTATGAAGAATGTTTTTTTTACTTATACGGCATGAAGGGATTTTTAAAACATTATTTCCAAGAAGATTCCTCTAAAAGTTTTCAAGTTTATTTTTAATCAATTTCTTTTAGTTATAATTTTTTGACATGTTAAGAAATGAAAAGTGTTTTTGAAGTAGAAAGGATATTTTCCTCAAGAATGGAGTTCAAGTGTTTTATCAAAATTATTTTCCATCTAAGATAATAAAGGGTTCTGTTTCTATCCCTATTATTACATGGATTTGATTATGTTGTGATGGAAATATTTTTTATGAATTACTTTATCTTATATGAATTGTTTTATGATGTCATGATGTTTAAGAATCCCATTTTTATTACATGGGTTATGCTATGATGTATGGTTTATGATTTTGTGGAACACATAAGAATGGTATCATTATGAGATGGGTGGGACCTATATCTCCCTCCAATGCATTGGGTAAAGATTTTATATCTCATGAGATAGACATGGCTGGAACGGTAGGTTATACCGGTTCAGTGAAACAGGACTGAAACGAGGGTGACTCAGTTCAGAAAAGGGACATTGTCCACTAAGATAGTCTTAGCAATGAGTCTTGACTAACAAGAAATGATTATCTATGATTATGTGTGAATGCCATAATGTTTCATGTTTTATTTTATGATTATTGTGATTACATTTCACTACAATGATTTACCCCATGTTATGAAATTATGATCTCTTTTGCAGGTTAAGATTTCCAAAAGTTATGTGCTTATGTAAATGATGTGATTGATATTTATTTTGTTTACCCTTAATGAGGATTTGAGCTCACCCTTTTCTATTTTCTTTTCCCCAGGATATAAAGAACGGTTTTAGGTAAAAAAAAGGAAGATCTTTATGGGAGATGTTGAAGATATTTCACCAGGATTAGAAGATTATATTCCGAGTTTCCAAAGACACTAAACTATTACAATCCTTGTGTGTGTCTTTTTGTTATGTACTACGTATTCCGCAAATGTAATGTAATTCCAATGTACGTCCAGCTTCGGGTCTCTACAACTATTTATTCTTTATAAATAACATATTTTATTTCATTTTTTATTTTTTTTATTTTGGTTATATATATATATATATATATATATCTTCTCATCCACCAATCATCCATTTTTTTATACATCCAACATTATTTCGTAATTAAATTTAGAAGAATTAATTGTGATGAAAACACCTCTGATTAGATGAATACAAACAAATGAAATGACACTCAATTTATTCCTATTGTTTTATTTAAATAATTTTTCACACACTCTATTTTTAACGCTTCATATGATATGATTTGACATCATCAATTGATGAAACAAATATCATTTGAGCTGGGACTCGAATGATAACACCTCATAGACCGTTGATTTTCATAAACCATGATATAATGAGATGGTGTTATTAAGAGTAATTATTCATTCAATGATATTACATAATTTCATAATAATTAATAGTAGTCCAAGCTATATATTTCTTTCACACAGTATCAAACTAAAATAAATAAATTATGGCGAATAATGATTGAACACAAAAATAAACGCCAAAACCAAGTTATTTCTAATTTAACTCATTCTGTCTAGTTTTCATGTTAGATTAAATTCACATTTTTCATTTCAATAGAAAATTTATCCAAAATCCAAAAATATTGTAAGTTCATTATTTAATTAATTAAATGAAGATAGCTTAGTTGAAATAGATTAAATGTGTGAACCAAACCGAATGGATCCTCATGTGAGATGACCCAGGTCTACCCCAATGTTTTACTATGAAATATATTAAATTTCTTTTGACTATGACCAATTATAGGTGTTCATCAGTATATTATTCAATAAATAAATATATTATTCAATAAATAAATATATTATTCAATATATTATTAAATATGTATATATGATGTTAGGTGTGTATATTAGAGGTAAATAGTCCCTGAATGCATATGTATTTACTAAATAAATTGGCCAAATTAAATGGGTTTAACCATATTTTTAGCTGTCTTATGAAAGGTCTTGAAATTATGGATATATGGATTTATATGACCAAGGTGGCGAAAATTAATCATTTTCATCTTATTGAATTAATTTATTATTATCCTTATGACTATAATAGTTACACTATACATGGATTTAGTTTGTTCTCATGATATTGATTAAGTGGAATGTGTTTCTAATTTTTTACATTTCCATATTAATATTGTTGTATCTAATTATGATAGTCATGTATTTTATTAGGTTTCATCACTATTCATTTATTTTACATTCCATACCAATAATTGTTAATTTCTTATGTATATATTCCATTACAAAAATACTTACTAACCATTTTATAATATTCTCATTTTGTTTACCTTCTATATGATATATTTTTATAATTCTTTTAATGACTTCATGAAGGATAACTTTTTTTCTTTAATAAGTTTTCCTTTATAATCTCAACCAAAATTAGTAATAATCTATGTATATAGATATCCAAAATTGATAATGTTTTCATTACTTTCAAGTTTAACCCTTTTAATCTAGCCCGTTATAAAACTATAACCATTAGATCAGAGCTACTAGATTTGAGGTTTTTATAGTTTGTAACCACGACTGTTTAGTATTCTCCATGGTAAATAGATTAAAGAGATAATTGATTAGATAAGATAACGATGTTATATACGTTGATGATATGTAGGGGAGATCATCCTAATGATTATATAAGTTATAGACCGAGTTGTTTTTCATATGAATAAATCCTTGTTTGAATGCCATAGGTCGATGTCAGTTTGGCACAGGTGCATCTAGGTGTAATAACCTAGAAAAGAGTATGTCTATTATATCATGGTCATCGTTCTAGTACACCATGAGTTTTACCTTACTACTCACCTATTTTACACACTATGGGGATATTCTTTGGATAATTTAAATTTTCATTAGTAACCATTAGGAATGATTTGATGATAAATATCCATAAATAAACCATGTTTATTACTATAATATTACCAATGTAAAATGTTTCAATTTATGTTATGTTTTATACTATATTTAGAATTATATAGTATGATTTAAACTTCATAATTCTATAAGATAATCAAGAATATGTCATTATATAAAAAGGGATCCTCGTATATGGAAGGAAATTTATACTCATGGCCATTATATATATTTCTATACCAAGTAAACCAATACAAATAGTATTAGAAATGAGAAAATCATAAGTATATTAGGATAGGCTATTTATATAATGAAAAATAATCTTTCCCCAATGGAGAAACGTGTTGTCCTATAGTGTGATTATCCTATGTTGGTTCACATCATGAGATATAACACCCCAAAATTTATTAGGACTACTAATCTAAGACTGTCTGATAAATGCATTGAGTCAATTGAGTAGATATTTTATACCATGGGATTCATTGAAGTGGAAATAATTAAACTATTTGGGAAATATCTCAATTTAGATGTCAATAAATAGTGGTTATTTATCGAAAAAACTAGGGATGAAGGAAAAATATAACGTACTAATGGAAATTGTTTAAAAAACATTATTTGATAATTATTCCCCTCTGAGAAATGAAATTAAATAAAGAAAATGTTTATAAACATAATACAAGATGAAGAAGAACTTCTTTTGGAGTGTGAATATACCATTAAAAAGAATATAGGTATGATATTGATCATATACGCAATATAGAATACAATATTTACCATATATCAGAAGATATTTATCCATGAATCGAAAGAGAACTCATATCTCAAAACAATTCATCATAATATTAAATATTTTTTTATTCCATCAAAATAGGGAATTAATTGTCTATATCCCATATTTTCATTGGGAATAGATTAATGAAAATGGAAATCTGAATACCCAGAAAAACGGAATTATTCTTTGAAAAAGAATATGATGAGAAAATATACATCAAGTAAATATTTCAAAATGAAAAATATTGTTAAATGATTGAAGGGAATACGAGTTTGTTTTAAGTGTAGTGTTAAGGGTTATTTGGATCATTAAAGTAAGGGGGTCAAATAAATAAATGATGTATAGTTATCCTTTAATAAATAAATGGGGAATTATTCAAAAAAATTCCCTACTAATAAAGGGAATATAATATAGAATTTTATAAAAGTAGATGTCTAGTATTTTTCAATATATACAAATGTGGTAGAAGTACCCAATGATGTAGTGGTATGTAATTAAATCATTGTCTAAAATTTATTTATTGATTTATTTGATTTGGGATCTCCAAACACTTTACCATCTTCCTTGTTTTCCAATTAAATTATATATTTCCATATCACCTTATGAAGAAATATTTCAGTCGAAACTCCTTGTAAATGTCTCACTAGAGTAAGGATGTGTCTTTCAGTCCCCATTTTGACACATAAATGTTAATTATTTGTATATTTTACGATCCTATCTATTTTTACTTTAATAAAATTCTAGGTATAGACTGGATTTCAAAATATGATACATATATTTATGAGATGAAAATATATATTAGTATTTGTGATGGAGATGTATAACTCCTTATCAATAAAGAATAGTCTTCGTTATCTAAGTCATTTCTAGATAAAAGACCAATATTTCTTATAAGTGAAATTATTGGAGATTTAGTAATTAAAATCAACTGATATAGAATATAATATTAAAATTTAAGAAGAAATTTTTTATAGGAATACATAGATGTGTTTTCTGGGTAATTTTCTATATATCCACAAGAATTTGATATTTAGTTTCACATAGATTTAATCCATTATGTAATATTAATATAAAATACACCCAATTAAATTCCCACTATAGAATTTTTATAGTTGATGAAACAACTACATGAGTTGTGTGATAATGTATTTATTTTCCATAGTGTTTCAGCTTTGGAATCCCAAGATCTCTTTTTGAATATAAAATATAGATCAATGAGGTTAGGGAATTAAAATAGGGATATCAATTAAATTATAATAAATAAAATTTATCCTTTGTATTTCATTGATGAATTATTTTATAAAATTCACTGATCTCTCTATTTTTATGTTTATCCATCATTTTGGGTATCATGAATTGAAATTAATGAAGTAAGACATTATAAATACATCATTTAAAAAAATATATGAATATTATGAGTTTAAAGTAATTCCACCATGTATGACTAATTCTCTACCTGTTTGATGGACATAATGAACTAATTATTCAAGGAATATCTTAATTATTTTCTGGTAATTCATTAATGATGTCTTGGTGAATTAGAAAATAAATTATGACCTTGAATATAACATTAAGATAATTATTTATAATCAATGAAGAAAATATTAATATGATAAATTTAGTATGTATTATTTTATGATTTAAAAATATTCTTTTCAAAACCATATAGTCTCACAGGATCAAATCCGAGTTTATCATGTGAAGAAAAAAGGTATAAAAATAATCACATACACTAATATACATAACCAAGGCACATTGTTTCATTGTTTTGGAATTCCACTATCCGTGAATCATTATGATGTTTTCCCAACTTCCTATCCCGTTAACCAAGAATAAAAATATATTGCTTATCTTCCTATGGAAAATGGAATGTAATTCTTTTTTGATTCATTGAATAAGATATTGGACAATGATTGAATTTTTAATCCACCATCATTAAATTATTGTTTAGTGACATATAACAATGAATTTATAGGAGTATATTTTTTAATTTTGAAAAATGATAATTTTATTTCATATACATCAATGTAGTTAAATAGTCACAAATAAAACTATCATACCCATGATTTTGATTTAGAGGTTTTAATAATTAATTTAATGATATGGATAAATTATCTTTATGTAAAATATATCTAATATAAACAGACCATAAGATCTTAATATACATCCTTTCACAAAAACATCTCAACCTGAGTCAGTGGTGATGACTAGATATACTCATGTATTTTGATAACCTAGAACACTACCGCACATGGAAGGAAAATTATATATTGGATGCATGGAGTTAGAAAAATAATTTATTTCTAACATTAATGAGGATTGATAGGGATCCTATGTACATAGAAATAATAATGATAAATATAAGAATTATTATGGAATTGGTGAAATCACTAATTTTTCAAATTGTTTTGAAAACATTTTTATTAGAAAAGATTATCATTTATCAATCGGAAGATGGAATTTTATTACAAAACAATTAATGGTATGAGTGATTTTAAATTAAAATACTTCTTCTTTGAAGATAATAAAATGAAATTACAAATGTTATTATGTGTTATATCTATTCTAGATCTAAAATGGGAGCTCTTGGATAACTCACATAGCTCTAATATCAATATACACCTTAGTAACACCAAGATGTATAGTAAATTGATGAAAAACATTTATTGGATAACATAATGAGTGAAATTTATATTTATGTATCAGGATGAATATTTTTTTAAAAATTAATGATAAGGTTCTTCAAACATGAGGATTTATGAAACTTATTTCTTTTTATGTGTGGAAATGAGACGATATTATAATAGTCTTTTTTATAGGACTACGAAAAAATATTAGATAGAATGATTTATTAAATATTGTTGTGGATCTCAAAAAAAATATACATGTCATCCTTATATGAGAATATTAAACTCCTGATTTCCTTGAAAGGATCGATATTTATTAAGATATAAGACTTCTTGAAACAACACTTTCAATTTAATCTTATCTTGATAACAGTTTTATATCAAAATTTGGAAATAGTCGCCATAATTATCATGATATTGTTATTTATTTTAGAACCAACAACAATCCTCAAAATAATGGATAGTCTAAATAAATTATTCAAATAATTCATAAAATTTTAAGGTCATACTCTCTTGTCATTAATGGTATGTGTGATCAGTATTTTCCTTTGGTAGAGTTTGATTATAAAATAGATTCCATTCATGTATTGAAATGGTCTCATTGGAAGAATTATTTGGAAATATGTTCACTAATACAAATTTATGCGAAGAAGAAGGAAAAATGGAACTTGTAAGTGAAGAATGCGTTAAGATAAAACAACAATGTAAAATACTATTTATGCTCATATTAAAGTATCTTAATAAATAAAAAGAGATATGTTAGTAATCAGAAGAAGTATCTGGAATTTAATGTGCGAGAGATTGTTTTATTGAAATTAGATCAATGTAATGGTGTTATAAGGTTCTCTTAGAACAGAAATATGAGCTATAGGATCATTGATCCCTTTGAAATTTTTGAATGGATATTGTGTTTTGGATTACAATTTTGAAATCCAACCAACACTCTATAATTTAAATGTTGTGTTTCCATATATCATTTTACTTATATATACAAATAATAACAAGAAAAATTGGTCACATTTGATGAAATATAATTGGAAAATGATCTATCCTACTATGAATATCACATCCATATTCCTGATACAAGAGATGAATTATTGAGGAATCAAATGACTTGACTAGTAATGGAACATTGGAAAAATCATAAAACTATAGAAGAAACATGGTAACCAAAAGATTTTATAAAGTGAAACTACTATCACTTGTTTAGAATTTAATAACCATGGAATTTTTAGGATGATAGTTTTTTTAGGTAATAATATAACAACCCAAGACATTATGATAAATTACTTTTGAAATAAATTTAACCCCATTGAGGGCATGAAACCCTAAACCTCATATATAATATTAGAGCATTAAATTTTTTAAAAATACAATATAATCCACATATTAATATTTCCGTGAAGAAATTTTTGTTTTGATAACATTAATATTAGTTTTTAACATACTGGTCGATATTTACCTTAAATGAATTTTTTAAAATTTTCTATAGAAATAATATATTATGTATAATAAAATTTTATTATTTAACACTTCCACCTTTTGATTATAGTAAAAATTTTAATGTTATCATTTAACAATTTATTATACATAAATATAATATAAAAATAAATGAGAATAATTATACGTAAAAATGGATATTTTTAAGAAAAATGTTTTTGTCTAAAAAGGCATAATGTCAATCGATTTTAATAAATTAGAATAATAAATATTTTTGAAACATTTAAATAATATTTATAAATAATATTTTATACTATGAGAATTTAAAACCATCTAATGATGATTACAAGTCATTTGGTTAAAACAATATCATCTTATGCTTGAAAATTCATTTGTTGAAAAAATAGTTTTTTCGAAATGATTTTCAGGTTTTTTAATTGATTTCTCTGAAATTAATGAATTGAATTTAATAAAATATATTGAATATTTGTAATCAGAAAAATTAATATTATTAAATATGTTGAAATTAATTCTTTTTCATAGTAATTTTTAATATATTGAAAAAATAATTAATGCGGTTAAGGTTAGAATAGGGTCATCTGTGTCACTTGTTCATGTAATAGAATTACTTTTATATATTAAATAATTATTAAATAATAATAATTATTTTCTATTTTGGAGCCATTAGTTCCAAATTATCTAATAAGTCTAATTTTATTTTAGGCATAGTAGAATAATTTCCTAGGCTAAAAAACTAATTACCATGGTGAATATTAAAATTCTAAAGATAAGTAAACATATAGGATAATATGGAAAAATGATTTTAATCGGCTTCTTTTTTATGTGGTGGAGTTTTTTATTAACCTAACCATCCCAACACACCATTATTTGTCAATTTTTTCATTACATGTGGTGATAATGACATCCAATTATTAAATATTGTTGGGTATTTAAAAAAATTCCATTCCACCAAAATTATAAAAGGCCACTCCCTCCCTTCATTTATTTTTAAATATCAAGAAATTTTCATCCATAAAAACATAACAAAATTTCCCCCTAACATTATTGGGAAATTTCTAGAGGTTTTTTTCTTCACAAAAGTATAACCCTAGGTCTTTAAGAAGAGATCCAAATGAGGTTTCTCTTAGAGGAGGAAATCATAGTAATGAAGCTATTACATCCCAAAATCTTTTACAATATTCCATTTTTTATAACACATCAAATTTATAATAATAGTTTATAATTTATAATAAAATGTTATTATGTTTATAGAATAATGATTATCTATAGTATCCCAAACTTCTTATTCGGGTACTTTCATTTTTTAGTTTGGTTTAAATGCTTTGAAGTTGGTTAATGTAATTTTTACTGAGTAAATGTTAAGGCTCATTTGTGTCATGAAGGTTCAAGAAATTATATAAGGGAGAAAAATATTATCCAATGATTGTTTCACAGGTGGATCATAGTTAGTACTAGTCCTTCACCCTATCCATTCATTCATAGAGGGGATGGGAACTGTTAATCAAACATTGCAGTGCGGAACAAGACAATATAATAGCATAGATGAATACAATTTGAACAATTACCAAACTATTAAATTAATCATGTAATATCCATACGGAACTGTGTACCCTAGAGCCCTCTTTGATTGGTGGTATAACATGGTTTGGCAACCATGTATCCCAATGGTGTGCCTCTATAATGTTGGGGGATTTGACCACTTCTCCCCCTTGGGTTTTATGATCCCTTACCATATTTTAACTCATTTGACGTCTTGCAGCCAGATTAATGAAACAAATCACCTTAAAAATAAAATAGATTTATATCCTTCATTTCTATGCTATTTTTAATGTCATGGGTTGTGAATCAAATCTTCGGGAGATTTTAAAACTCGTAATTCCTCTTTTAACATGATTATAGATTTTTTTTCTTCATTATATGAAGCTCTAACACTTCTTTTTTATAGTAGATGATAGGTTGGGGTATTTATGGGTGTTCGAATTTGAATCAATGTATAAGGATAAATGAGAGTATGTCAACAGATTTGAGGTAGGTGGTCTAAATGTTACATCCCACAATCTTGTGGAAAAATTCATGTGTATGTGATGTTACACTTGTGTTTTTGGGTTTTCCACTTGGTTTTCCCTAGTATAAATGATTTATTAATTTGTCAATTGAATAATTAAGTTAATTCAAATGTTCCTAGAACGATACATTTAGGTTGATAGACTATGATAGAGGCTCCCTATGGGGTGTCATATATTTGGGAACTTGACATTGGGTCATTGAAATACAAAATTGAAGGGTTTAAGAGAGTGAACCCATGTTAATTATTTCTAGCATGTATATATGGGTTGATAAAAGAAATTGATTCGATTATTTAGGTTATTAATATGTAATTTCAATTTAAATTTATTTTAATTTGTTTAATTGATAACATGGCATAAGGGTTGATGATAATAATTGTTATGTGATAATGAGTCATGAATTTCAATGATAAATGTGCTAATGGGTTAGGGAATGAATTTGATTTATGTGTTGAATAAATAATTAATTGTGAATTTTTTATAAACAAAATTATTATATTTTGTGACATGATATTTTTGGAAAATTGTTAATCAATCAGTGTCAAAATGATTAATGTTATGTGGGGAATCAAACATACGGATATAATACAATAGTTTTGTCAGACCGAGGCTCAAAACCCCACCCATATAATGACTGTGTTAGGGAGTCGTACTGAGTCTCTATTCCAATAACGGTTTCATTTGATGGGATTTCCAACATTGGGACTCCAAGATAACGGTGATGTAATTGTTTTTTAAACAATTTCCTTATTCAGTTAGAGAACATGACTCATCCCCTTATTTATAGTAGTTTACTAGAATAAGCCGTAATGTATTTGAATATAATGTATAACCCGTGGAACAAATGATGAAATGTTTTAAGTCAATATTTACTAACTAATGGCACATAGTATATCTCTAGTATTCCTTATATTTAGTTAAGTACATGAATACATGATCTTTTTAACTATATATTTTATATAATCCATTGGTGGTGGCTTATAGAGTTGTATTAACTCCCCATTTGGAACATCATTGGGACCTGAGTAGTTTTCAAGGTTTTATTTCATGAATAAAGAAATATCTTTATGCTATAAGTTTGATTTTATAATGGGTTGTGGGTTGAGGAGGGATCCAAACATAGAGATGAGGCCCTATTTGGGTATTCCTTACTTTTTCATTATTTTGGGTATTTATTACAATTGGAACTATATAAAATGGAATAATATATTAATTATTGGTTGTGAGAGTATGTCATGTTTTTAAAATTAATTATGATTCATGTTTTTTGGTTTTATGTTTTCCTTTATTTCTCATTGTTATTTTTTGGATCACTCTGATAAAGAGGGAATAATCCCTCACATATTACATTAGACCCTCTCTGCTAGTCAGTTACCCCACACATCTGAGTTCATGCGGGACCTATCTTGGGGGACTAAATTTAGTGAAATTTGGGTTAGGGTTGTTACAATGTGTTTTTAAAGGAGTCCATTTTCTATTGGATTATTATTTTGGGACCATATACGGGAGATTGGGAAATATTTGGACCTAGAAATGAGCATTCTCATAGAAGCAGATGACCCATGAATTTGAGAAAACACAAGTACCCATGGTGTGATTATTGTTATTAATGTGTGTAATTATAGTTAAATGATATTTCACCCTTGGTTGATACACTATTTGTGTAATGTGACTATTTTATCCTATTTTTCTCATGTTATAAGATGTATGAGGTTGTAAATTCATAAATTATTTTAGAACAAAGGTATATAGTTGACATGATTCATGGTAGGCACAAATGTGGAAGATATATGAGACATCAGGGATAAAATTCATTTAATTGCACTAAAAATTTGGATGGGATATAACTAATATAAATATTGAAATGGTTAAAATGAAGCCATTTGATGGAAAGTTTTAATAGTAGTGATAAATAAAATGTTATAATAGGAACAAAATTTGGTAATGATATGTTTTAAATATAGTAAGGTCCCTAAAAGAGAATGATTATCATTGTGGAAGTGAAAATTGTTAAAAACAATTAACTATTTTATGGTTGTGTGAGTTAGTTAATCCCATGTTGATCATTTTCCATGAATTGGTTAGGGGTAATGATAGAGACATGAACATATATATTCGAACAACGTATGAAGGATGATTTTTTAGGTCAAGTAGAGAGCCTTTTTAGGAAAACACTGGATGTTTTGTGTCATGTGTTCTAAGTAGATTTCTCGAAATTGTAGAGAGATTCCACCCTAAGGACATGTTCCAGTTGGGAGACATTACTTTATCCCCATGGATTCTCCACTAGTATCATCTAAATAAACAATATTGGTATAGGGTAATAAATGGGAAGAGAAGATCCATGATAACATTTATCACTTTTTACATTTGAAGGAATGTGACCCAGGGTGGGTCTTGCAAAGTATGATTCCCTAGAATAGGAAGTTTTGTTACATCACCATAAAAATTTTCCTATAGATAGTGGACGTAAAAAAGTAATGATCTTGATAAAGTCTAACAAGATGATTTTGGATCACCTGTAGACTCATCGTGCGAATTGTGTCATGTGGAATGCTTATTTGTTGGGAGGACATGTGAAGTGATGATGGGATATTCGGGATCATAATCACTTGTATGAAGGTACGTTATCTAAATACTTCCATATAAAATATCTAATGAATTTATATACAGATATTTTAAGACAATAGAAGGATATGGAGTTGATGAGGTTGAGCCAGAGACTATGTTAGTGATGGATTATGTTTGCTTTATCTCAGACTTACAACGATATATCCCAAATTTGGATTTGGGTGGGGACTCTACGAAAAAACAATTCTAGGTTGAAATTAGACCTTATATCAAGTCTCAGGTGAATATAATTCATGTAAATAATTTTTCTGAGGTGGTGGATCATGAACATATTTTGGAAGAGAACATAAAGGAGGATTCTGGTGGCGGGCATTTGATTCTAGTTGGACGGTCTAGGGCGGTCTAGTGATACGACTCTAATGGTAGAAAGGACCATTTTGAGGGTCTCTAATAGGGTTGTGGTGTACATAGTAGTGATATATTATGAATAACCTCTTAGGTTGGTGACCATGTGTTTTTCTATCTGTGTGGCGGGTCATGAAACATGTGCGGACAGTGCCTACAACCACTAGTTATGATTCGAATATTTGTTTGGATGTCATATATCTAAAGATTTTGTAGCAAAAATCTACAGATGGGAAATGATGGAGGATCAAGTTTGATTAATAATGTATCTCAGGAATCAATTTCCCTATATATGGCATGCATTTTTAGTTCTATTAGTCATACCAATTGAGGTGGCAGACATGGTACTATAAGATGAGAGCACCCATATCAATAGGGTAGTGACACACCAAAAAATCATGTAGAATCCTAGAGTAAATTTTTATTCCAACATTATGTAGTTCATCTATTACCTGGAGGTGGAGAAGTCATATGATCGATAATTATACATATTATTCTTGTAGCTTCCATGCATTCAAGAGCTTTATTTGATATATGTTCCTCAAATTCTTTTATATATACCCAATTATGAGTGTTTTTCGAAGAAGTGGAACATATGTGAGGGGTTATGTTGATGGATAAAACATTATAGGTGCAAGAAGAAAATCTATGTCAATGTAAGGATTGTTCCCTTGTGGTTGGTGGGTACTGTTTTTAATCAAAATTCTTTGTGCTGGATATGATAGGTTTTGACATGATACTGTGTATGGATTCACAAGTGTCGTATCAATCCAATATTGACTATATGTGCTATAGGTTGAAATATACATCCCTTCAGTATTCACTACTATAAAAATGGTCTTTAACGTTACTGATATTTATCAGCACTTGAAAAATGGGATGAGAATGTCCATCTTTATTAGTGCTAAATAAAATTATTGATAAAGGGTACCCTATATCAACACATTTGGTTTAATAATGATAAAAGTTTACATTAATCAACACTTTATTTTATCACTGATAAAGGTTACCCTTTATAAACACTAATATTAGTTACCTTTTATGTGTGTGAATAATAATATAGAGATAAATGGTCACCTTTATCAGTGCTTTATTAGCACTAAAAAGGTTCAGAAAATAAAATTTATAAAATATTAAATTTTCATTGATTAAATAATTATTGTTTATAATGAATATACATACATATATATATATATAGTTTTAAAATAAATAAATACTATATATTATATATATTGATATATAAAATGAATAAAATGAAATAATTAAAAAAAATTTAGAATGACTAAGTTAACAAAATTTACAAAATATATAATTAAATTGTTATTGATAAAAATTAATTAATATAATATATATATTTATATATTACAAATATTGATAAATATTATATATTACATTTTGATATATAAGTGAATATATAATTAGACAAAAAAATTAAATTAATAAATTGAAAAATTATTTAAAAATTTATTAATGAATTATTAATAAAATTGAATATGTATAATATATCTATATATATTTTAACTATTACATTAATAAATATTATATATTAAATATAAATATATAATAAATAAAATGTCAATTAAAAACATATTAATGACTTATTCATTTTTAATGTTGTTTGATTTACCAATTTAACTTATATCAAACATCATTTGTTACATTGATTACATGTATATATATATATATATGTGTATTTAATTTTTTTATATAAAAATTCACACACAAATACTTTTAAACAATATGTAGAAACACATACAACTAATATTTATGTAATTTAATAAAATTTTATTATATTAATGAATTTAATTGTTAACATGATACATTTAATATAGGATTTTTTTAACAAATAAATTTTATTTATTTATTTTTAATACTATTACAGTTAAAGAATTCATTTATAATATTTTTTATTTTTTTATTACTAAATTTTATCATTGTCTATTATTTATATATATATATTTATTTATTGTGATATTGTATTTTTAATATGTATTCATCTTAATTTAACTATATATATTTAAATACACATATATCAATATTTTATTAATAAATTATATTTAAATAAGAAAACATATACATTTTTCGATATTTTTAAGGTGCACTCATTTTGAGTTATTCAATTTCACTCATTTTTTAAATTAATGTATTTATGATTATATATCCATTAATAATGTTGGAAATATATTTTTAAACTAAATTTTAAAAATAAAATTCTTTAAAATGTATATTTACTATATTTATATATTTATAATAATAATAAATAAATTAGTAACCCTATTAAATTATGTATTTATATAATTAAAAAAAATAATGTATATATTTAATAATAATAAAATTAAAATAATTTTTTTAAATAAGTCCTTTATATATGCTAAAATTTTAACATTGATCAAGATCTATGTTTATCATCACTAAAAAAGCACTAATAAAAATCAATATTTATCAGTTCTAAAAAATAGATGTTAAAAACGTTATCATGCACGATAAATATGTTTTTTACCAGTGCTTTCTGAGAACTTATAATCTCAAGATTTTTGAGTTCTTTTTTAGCTCTAATAATGATCTATTTTATCATCTCTTATAAATTTAACGCAAATAAAAGGGATATTTTATAGAACTTTTATAAAATCGGTGTTAAATGTGATCTAGATATATTTAATAGAACCATAAACTGTACTCAATCATCATGATTCTGATCTCTTGAGGAAGTCCACTTCTACAGGCACAACACCACTACGATCCATTTGACGAATCAAGGAAAAAATCTAATGTATATTATTTTATAATTTTTTTATATTGTTATTTGATCTTTTGGCCTATGTGATTTTAATTTTTGTGATGTTATTAACCTTAATGAACCCTTAATTTCTTCTCCTCACCACTACCAGTACGACGCATTTATGAATTTTAATGGATCGCTGGCAAGACAATGATCTGTAGTTTAACTTCATGAAACCAGGTTGAGTGGTGCTATGCAATATATCTTCCTACATCCATGATGAATTTATATAGTTTATTGTCATACAAGAAAGATAAGAGATGAAGTGATGTTTAACGTCTTTCTTTTAGAATGAATATACAAAGTTCAAAATCCTATAACCATGATGAGATGTAGTTTGTAGATTAATGACATACTGCTATGATTAATTTTTTCTGTTTAACACAATGAAAATAGAATGAAAGACACAATGTAGTTTAATTTATTTTATTCTAGGATAAATTTTTTCATTTTAGCATCATGGAGGAATGATGATAGATTACTGATGACCATAATGACAATTATTTCATGACAAATAATGAATTTTTTGGGTTTTCTATAGTTCCTCATCCATTAGGGACAATGTTCATGCTATTTTTTTATCATCATGGAATGGTTTTCCAAAATGTTATTTGGAAAGGATATAAATGATTTCCAGAATTTGCATTTCTTTAAAATTATGGTTTGTTATGTTTTCAAAACATTTATTAGAAGAAGTTGTTTTATAATTGAAAATGAAATAGTGGGTTTCATAGAGATAATTCGTACTTTTTGATGAAATTATTGTGTGAGCCAGTTCATTTGTCCATAGATGATCCTTTCGATCCTATTTTAGATTGATTCTTATCATGATTTTTTATTTTTTGTGTTATTTAGAATTTTCGTCCAAAAAGGTCCTCAATTTTTCTATTAGGCCTCACCATGTTATTGGATCTCCAAATTAAGTTCCCATACACTATGGAAATACACATTCATTATATCGAGTGAAGTGTCTCAAATATTTTGTGAATGTCCTTAGAGTGATTGGAAATCCAAAAGATGTTAGAGTTATTGTGGTTTATGGTCTGTTTGGGGGTCTTTCTTTAGTAGAATGGGAGTTGTTATCCACACCAATGATGGAAGTTGGTAAGGCGTGGGAATATTTTATGTCCATTTTTCCAATGGTTTATAACTAATAAGGTGAAGACGAAGGAAAGGGAAGAGATCATGAGTTTCCTTCAATGTCAGCAGATGGCGAAGGCTTATATTGAACAGATCAATGAGCCAATTTACTTTTTTTTCCATATGTGGTGTTGTGAGATCTATTAAAAGATTATATTTTCCTTTGGGGTCTACATCGAGATATCATAGGGTGATTTCTCTTCTCCAAGGGTATTAATTTTGTGATGTCGTTGGAGGAAGTTTTTTTAGATGAGTTGTTGTGAATGAATCATAAACACATTTTCTTAGTTTTTTTATCCTGTTTTGGGTTCATTACATTCAGGGCTTCCTCATTTTTATTTTGTGGCTATTTTAAGTTCATCATTATTTATAAAATTTTAATGAAATTATTCTTTAATAGTTTAATGTTTTTGTTTTTTTGAATGTGAATCTTTAAATGGGTTTCTATTCATAAATAAGTTCCCCACTTTCTATCGTTAATTTTTTTATTATTTATGTTTTTGTAGAAATAACTCATTGTTCATTGTGTGTAGGTTAATTTATATTATTTATTTTGTTCATTTCTACTACTTCTTCTATTGATGTAGTGTGTTTGGATAGAATTTATCCTCACTTGGATACATTGCTCAGTGGAACCATAACATGGATTTTTATTCATCACACAAAAAATTAATAAATAAAATAATGATTCTGTTTTCACTTCCCTACTATTTCTTAACTACCATTCAACATATCATATTACTAGAGCTTCCTACTCAATTTCCCCATGATTCTATCATCTTTAACATGCTTTCCACCATCTATATCATATTACCATTTAGTATTCACTTTTCTTTCTCTTACTACACCCATTTACTATATTCATGTTGTCGCATGAATCATGCATCTTCAAAAGTCTTAAATGGTTGATTGAAGAGAAGGAAGATTTAATGTTAAATGGTGATATAATAGAGATGGCGGTGAGAATGTGTGGAATGAGAGCATCATGGGGACACCAGCCAAGAAGTTCATGTAATATATTATAATAATATGTAATTACCCAATAGTAGTGACATTCTTGGAGAATCCATAGTTTGGTTATTAACTTATGTCTGGATGAATGAAACCATTTTGAATGGGGTAAAGAAAATGTTACGATATATATTCTCTATTTTATAAAATGATTATATAATGAAACATTGATTTATTTTTCATTATTCCCGGTAGAGTTCATTTATTTTTGAAGATTTATATCCACATGTCATGACTTTGTGGGAAGAGAAACGATTCTTTCTCTGCTCAATCAAAGAGGTTATGTTGATGTGTGAACAATAAAATCATCTACCACAGAATTAATGCATTGTTTTAGATTTATGTTTAATTTATTTATTTATTTTATTAGACATATAATATTTGTTTCCTTATACATGTGGATTATTTTTTTTAGTTAGGGTGCTCTGTCCAACATTCATTCTTTTTCCCCATCAAACCATTATCACCCCGATAGTGTTTAATTTATAACTTTCTTTAATGTTCTCTCCATTTCCATTGTGTGTAGAGAAATGTTTATGCATTTTATCAATGACAAGGGTAATATTTATATTTTCACAGTACAATCTATATCCATAAAATTGATCTATTATTTAATATTTATTTTGAATTTATTTCATTTTTATTCTTACTGATAATATTTTTTTCTTACTTAGGTGGATTTTTTTGAGATCATGTGGTTTTTTAAGCTACTCATGCGGTGTTAGCAGGTCAACAAATAATGTCAATATAAATCATAGTAACATTGATAGTTGAGATATTTATTTTATGTAATTAGTAATATTTAATTAAGTAATTGTATAAATCAATGTTTCATATGTTTATAATATTGTACTATTTTATGTTATTTTTGTTGTTAATTTTCATTCATTTAAAAAATATATTGGGAAATGTTATGGTTGATATCTAGTGTGTTTCTAGGGTGTTTTGGGTATGATTCTGGTGTGTTTATGGTGCTTCTGGAGCTGTAGTTTTCTATTACAGCACACTATATTATGGACCCTTATCATTTCATTTAAAATCACTGATAAAGGTCATATTTCTCACTACTTCTAAAAGTGGTGATAATGGTATTCATTATTAGTTCTTCTATTGAACTAATGTAAATTCCATTATTAGTACTTATAAAAGCACTAATAAATGGGGAATTTATCACCATTTTTAATGTAACTGATAAAGGTCCCATTTATCAACGCTGATAAATGTCCCCTTTATTAGTTTATTTTCAGTTCTACTAAAAATCTCAAAATTGTAACATCACCCATGTAGTCAACATTTTTCAATCACTGATAGAAGACAATTCTAACTCTTCTAAAGGCCATGATATTAGAATTAGTGACACTTATATTCACCGTAGGAAATGGAATATCCATGTTTTCTTTGAAAGGTGAGTTTTTCAATAGTTTGGTTATCTAACAACCTATGTTGATTGTCTTATCCATGATGTTGGGGGAGTAAAGTATCTTGTCTTTACCCTATGGTGGACAAATTTCATGAATTTTTTAGATGATTTTTGAGGGTTATCTCATGAGAGAGAGGTTGAATTAATGTTGGTGTTACTACTGGGAGAAGAACAAGTTACTATTACACTATATAAAATCGGACCAAAAGAACTCTAGGAACTCAAAACACAATTTTTAGAACAATATACCATGGTTTTTATTTTCCCAAGTACACCACCTTGTGAATCTCTCTTAATTTTTTCTTGAATGATGACAGGATGTTACATTTATATTTCAATTACTAGAAGTTGATTTAGTAGAATGTTAAGAGTTGATACCTCTCACCCAAATTAGGGGACTTTTTTACTAGCTGGGAGGTTGTTAAATGTTTTCCCAAATTGAATTGATATTGTGGTATTATCATCTAGGGGTGAAGACTTATGATATTCGTAGAATGCCTTCAAGAGCATGTATGGTTTATTTGAGTATTTTGTGAATCCATTTTGTTAGTCCAATGCATAATTAGTGTTTATGGCCTTAATAAACCAAATAATTAACCCATACCTATAGAAATTATTTTTTTTCTTTTTGGATGAAATCTTAGTCAAATCCAAGACACATGAAGATCATGAAAAATAACTTTACATAGTCCTGATTTTTCTATGGTATCATAGGATATAGGCGAGGCTATCCAAAGTTCATTTTCAGATTATCAAGGTTTATTTCTAGGGAAAAATCAGTTCTTATTATGGTGTGTCTATATATCTACAGAATGTGAAATCTCTTGTATCTTTGAAGAATCCTAATAATGGTTTTAATGTCTATGGTTTTCTTGTCTTGGTGGAATATTACCATAGGTTCATCAAATCTTTTTATCATTTGAATGAACCACTCTCATATTTGACCAAGAAGGAAACAATGTTTTAATGATATATAGTATGTGGGAATGAATTTTTGGATCTAAAGAAGAAGATAACTACTCTATATATATTTATTCTACCCAATCAATGTAATACGTATATATAGTTTTATGGTACATCTGATGTTCAACTTGGGTAGTATTTACATAGAATGATCAGTTTGAGGCATATAGATCATATAATTTGAGGCATCATGAATTAAATTATCCTATACATGATCTTGAATTAGAGTTGGTGGTTCTTGATGTAATGGTTTTATGGTATTACTTGTTGGGAGAAAATAATGTTGTGTTTAAATGTCAAAAAATACATAATTACATCTTATCACAGTTTGAATATAAAATAGACAACAAAGATGGGTTGGGTAGTAGCATCACATTGATTTTGAGATGCGATACATACTGGGAAATTGAAATAATGTAGTAAATGGTTTGATCCAGAAGTCTCAAAACAACAATGTTCAAGGATCCTGTTATCATTGGAGTATGACGGATTTGTTTATAAAGATAAATCTATATGTTAAATAAGGACATAAGGAAATGACTCTTTTTTCCTTCGTAGTTTTCTATATTCTTTAGATATTAATCAAGGATAGGTATTATGAGGATCTAGAGTTTTTTACACCGAGAGAATGTCACGATGGTGGGGATTCACCTTCTAGTTTGTCAATAAGTGATGATGATATTATTTACATTTTTTTATCGGTTGGTGTTCCTAATTGTATGTAGTAAGAATTCATGTGGGAGTTCCATGTTTCAACGTCAGCAGTGCATCCAGGTTTAACAAAACAATTCATGATATTCATATATATTTTTGGTGGTAAGGGATGAAGAATGAGGTTGATGGTTTCATGATGCGATTGTATACCTTTCAACATGTAATGGTCGAGCATCAATGACTAAGAGGTTTGTTACACCCCTTTCCCATTCTGGAATGGAAATTAGATAACATGATAATTGATTTTTTTGTGGATCTATAGAGGAATATCTGGATGAATGGTGTTATATAGGAACTTTTGGATCAGTTAAACCAGGTGGAATATTTCTTACTGACTTGAGATACCTTCACAGTTGACCCCATGAGATAGTTATATGTCTAGGAGATAGTAATGTTTCACAAGGTTCCAAGAACTATTGTTTTGGATCATCGCTATTATTTTAATTCATTCTTCTATTAGAGGTTATATAAGTAACATGGTTCCTAAGTGTTTTTGAGTTCATCATTACAGCCATTGTTGGATAAAAAATAAAATCGTACTATATAGAATCTCTAGGAGTTGTTTACAGGATCTAGTTGGGATTTTGGATGATCTTGGAAAAAACAATTAGAGTTTGATGAATTCAACTATAAAAATTGTTACCAAGTGATGATTCTTATTGAATCATATTAGTCTCTCTATTAGAGGGAGTGTATATCACTATTATGTTGTAAGGAGTATGGGGAATTAGATTTTTTAGTAAAAAGACTCATGCAAGTGATGTCCTAATAGTTTCACATCATTCAGAAATGTAGAGTTATGGAATAGAGTAGGCATAAATTATATGTTGATTTATTTCATCGACCCCTTGAGATTATGGCTGGTGATCATGTTTTCCTTCTTCTTTCACTGAGGTCGGGTCACCGTCAAATTCAAAAATAGGGTATGATGTCTCCCAGGTTTGTTAGGCCATTTAAGATTTTAGAGAGGGTTGGACTGGTGTCATATCGATTGAATTTACCACAATTTTATGGTTGCATCCATGATTCTACTTTCAAGGATCAAAATTGTGACTGTATCACCTTGTCCCACCTGATGTGATTGATTTTGGTGATATTAAACTTGAGTATGATGTTTCCTTTGAGGAGTATCTGATTCATTCTATTGACTTTAGTGATATTTTATTTTATGATTACTCTATGTCACTGGTTTTAGTGTCTTATAATCATTGAAATGCTCATGAAGAATCAAGGGTTCAGGAGAAAAATATGTGAGACTATCGACCTGATCTATTTTATTTGTAGGATCAGGGATTCTTGAGAAGAGTGGCTCAAGGAAGATCTATTATATGGCTGGGAGGTTTTATGTTCTTAGACATTATATTGATGTATATTCTTGTTTGAGTTTTGTTTATATACTTTAAGGTGGGTTTATGGGATGTATCCATAATCAATGTGGTGGCTCTGGGGTTTCAGGGACATTTGGTATAAGAAATAAAAGTGAATGGGGCCATCTAGTGCATATTTCATGGTTGGTGCAGGGTTAGCAATAACTATGCACCATAACCGTGCTTTCGTGGAGGGGTGGCACATAGTTAATGAAACCAATCAAGTGGGAGGGGAAATATGAGACAATGGGAAAAATTATAATCCACACTGTTACCACATGGTTTGTTCAGCCGAGGGTACTCCCCAATAAACCATGTGACCATTCCCCCTATGTGGATAGGGGGTGGGTCGTGGTTAGAACAATGTTTTTCAAATCGTGTGGTGAAACCATGCACCTCATTAAAGTGGGGGAATTTGAGCATTTCACCACATTGGGATTTATGAAACCTTACATGATTTTCATCCTCATTTCTTCTTTAGTGGAATGAGTGTTGAACCAAATCACCATACACTTCCCAAGGATCAATCTCTTTCATTTCTGATCTGTTTGGAGCATTGTTGGTTGATAGTCCAAGATTCATGGGAATATAAAATTCCACATTTCCTCCTTTTATTAATTTGTTATTATATGATTTTTCTTCTTCATATGAATCATTAAAACCTTGTTTTTTTATTGGATCTTATGTTTGGTCTTTAAATGTTGTTTGAATCCCAATTATATTCTATAGTTAAGCAACTATTTTCCCTCTTAATTGATGAAGTTGTTCTATAAGTTACATCCCATTGTCTTGTCATTAAATATATGTGTCGGTCATTGTTTTCTTGTTTTGTTGGGGTTTCAACAAGGTTTTCCATTCTGGAAATGGTGAATTAGTTGGTAAATTGATAATTGAATCCATCACTATCTCTATGGGATGGGTCGAGGTTGATAGACTGGGATATAGGCCCTCCATGTGGTTTCTTGATTTCATAAACATAATATTAGCTCATTTAAATATGAAATTTAAGTGTTTGTAAGACAAAACATATCATTGTTATGTGTAACATGTTAACAAAAGTCAATAAATGAAATAAGTGGAATTTTTGTTGTTGGATAAAATGGATTGAGAAATGATATTGACTTCAATTGTGTTTAATATATGACATTTAATAGTGGTGTGATTTTTATAATTTTTATGTGTTAATGACTAATGAATTGTAATGTTTAATGTGTTAATGGGTTAAGGAATTAATATGATTTATCTTTTTAAGGATCAATGAATTATAAATTTTGTTTATATAAAATGTTTACGGTTTTATAAATGGTATATGGGGTAAATGGTTAATAAACTAGTTGTACCTGAATTTTTAGTATTTGGGGTAGCAGAGTTGAGGATCCAATCCCACTGGTCATGTTGTAATGAGAATAACAACTCCACCACTACAATTATTGAGTTAGGGAGATGAGATGAGGTTCTAATCCACTAGATGTTTCATTTCATTGTACTAACTATATCGAGGATCCATGTTATGTGTGATGTAATTGTTTGGGAAATATTTTCCCTAATGAGAAATGAATCATGGGTCATCCCATTATTTGTAGTAATTTACTGGCACATGTTGTAGTGTAAATGATGAAATTTCCAAACTCACGTAACAAAAGATGAAGATTTTTAAGTAAATATTTTCTAATTGATAGAACTCTATTTATCTCCTTTTCACCTTATTAATCATTTAGTCAATTCATAATATTCTTGTTTAGATAGGTAGTTTGTAGATATTGTTGGTGGTGGCATATCTAGTTGTATACATTCCATGCATAGACTGACATTGGAAAAATGAATATATTTCCAGATTGTAGACCGGGAAAGGGTAAATAGACCTATCTTAGAGGGTTTATTTGTGTATGATATGTACATAGAGTTTGGATATTGACATTGAGTCTGGAAACCATTTCTATATTCTTCAATTTTTATATATTGTGGGTATTAATTACACATAGAATTATATAAAATGGCATGGAATATTTACTCTTAGATATGGGAAGGTGGTCTATTATTCAAATTGGATTGGGGTGCATGTTTTTTGGTAATATATATTACTTCATTTATCACTGCTATCTATTTTAGGTTACTCTGATAAAGATGGAACTATCTCCCCATGTATTATATTAGGCCGTCCCTGCTATTTGGTAGCCTCTAGTTTAAGGGTATCACACCTATGTTCATGTGACGATCGGACTAATGGTATATAATTTTGTGACACCTTGGATGGGTATGTGACATTATCTCTCCACTTCTCTATAAAATGGGAAATAAATTCATCGCTCATGTATAGGAAAATAATTCGTCTCCTGAACTGATATAATTTGTTTTATCACAGAATTAGAAGGATAATAATAATGATCTAAATAATGAATATATATATCAGTTATGACATGGTATTGATTCATTAAAATAAATATATTTCACACTTACTAAACCTTTATCCCATTAAGGGAATGATAGTAGTCCTCATTCATAAGTATAGCCTACCATCTGTACGAAATGATTAGATTCATTTTCCATGTACAACATATAATAATAGTTATAAAAATATACATAATTATTAAATATTATAAATATGTAATTAATATAATTCTGGATATGATTTATCTATATCATAGGAATAATAAATGAAACATTCAAAAAAACATGCATCGGAAAATAATGAAATTAACACATGAAATAATGCAAATAATGAAATATTATAAATAAAGGAATGATTTTATGATGTAAGAGGATAGTATATGATATTATAAATATCAATATGTTTTGGGTATAACTTTATAACATTCCTAAAACCATTTTACAATAGATTATGTGGGGTTATTGTAAAGATAAGTGTGATGTAAGAGATTCTATCTCAATTTCTATTCCACTGAGAAATATTTTTTATTATACACAAATTCTATTTTTTGAGGTGTATATACCTCCCCTTTAAAGTATTTGAAAATAATACATATTTATTCATTATTTTTAATGTTTCAATTGTTGTATATTCTTCTAACGGGTTACTATTTTAATATTACCAATGATGTAAGAATCCATTTTACAATATAAAGTTATTTGGGGATTTCTTTTATTCCCATTAATGTAATATTATCATTTATTATTCAAAAGATCCTAAAATTTTCATATCAATTTAAATTTAAGGAGTTTCTATACATTATTTCAAATTTTACTCTCTCATGTACTTGAATATTTTAAATTAAGGTTGAAAATAAAAATTTCATTATTTCTCTTTAAATCAAATATATTTTTGTTACATATGCATGCTTTTTAAAATAGATTTTATAACCCCATTTTATTTACTAAACTAATATATTAAGGAAATTTTAAGTCATATTTTACTTTAAAAAGGGGTTGAAATGAGTATTAATAATATTTCTATAAATGGTCATCTTGGAAAAAATTGAAAATGAACATTCCTTTTTAATTTATAAGCTACTAAAGGACTTCCCTAATACCATAACAATTTTATGAAATGTAGAACATTTAATAAATTTTAAATGGTTTTATAAATAAAATAGTTTTTTGAATGATAATTTTAATATTTCACATCCATTACCATTAATCTAAAAAATGGAATGATATTATTGAATAAAATTTATCTTCCCAATGAACTGATGGTAACCTCTCATAAGATGATTGATTTTGTGGTTTTAATCATAATCTTGATACAATCACTATCTTATAATCATTTTTCATTATAAATTAAATTTCTCATAAATATTAATTTTTCTTGGATAAATGATATGACTATTTTATAACAAGTATTTGGTTTTTAAATAGGGTGATTATGGTGAATGTTATGTGATTAACTGGGGAAATAATGATAAATCTTAATTCATTAATAAATATTGAAATTATTGATAAGTTATATTATTCATAAATTAAATATTTAATTAGATATATAGGTAATACATTGTACAGGTAGTGATTTGTGGGGCTTGGAATTATATTTCCCCTCGATGAATCAGTTGGTTTAATAATAAAAATCAGATGGCCAAATTAAAATGGTTTTTACCCATGATTATAACTTTTCCTGTTAATAGTTTTGAAAAATAGGGATACCATGATGTCTAATATCAGGAAATAAAAAAGTAATCATTTTATTCATTTTTTATTTAATTATTACTATACATGTGCTTAGTTCATAAATGTCATCCATGGCTGGATTTTTTACTTAGATTATTGATTAAATGTCATGCCGTTTCTATTATTTAAATTTTAATATTGATTTTTCCTAAAAAAATTTATAATGTTTCTAAATATCTTCAATTTGTGTTAATTTATTAACCGTAAAATTTTATTATTCATTATTGATTCATGATATCTTCTACTATATTTAACCCTTACTTATCATTTATTCTGAGCTATAATTTTAATCCCTCAATATATGAAGAATAGTTTTTTGAATGAGATGAATTATACTTATTGTTTCTCATGACATTAATTTATTTTATATTACTAATCCAAAATGGGTATCATGTATGTATATAATTTTCCAATTCCATGAAATGAATTGTTCCTTTAGGATATTACCCCTTAAATCCATGCCACTATAATAATGCAACCAACAGATATGGGTTACTATATTCTTGGTTTTTTGAGTTGGTATCAGAGAATGATTAATAAAACATTTTTCAAGACTAATAATGAAACCGTATAGTTGGGAACATAACCCTATGATAGAATTTTAAGATACTTCTATAAGAATTTAATAATGTTTTGGTAAGGTACATATTAATTTTTTTTCCTATAAATATATCCATGTAATAATATTCTAACTGGATGAGGTTTTGGTGTAGATGAATCTATTACTAAAAAAAATGTTACATCTGATTATATCAAGGATATTATTATATTTCATAGTGATTTCTATGATAGAATGCACCTTATTTAACACTCCTGAGGGATATTCTTAGGATAATTCATATTTTCACAACAAACCATTAAGAATGATTTGAAAATAATGATATCCCAAAAATAAATAAAGTTAATGATTAAATGTATATAAATATAGAAATATAAAATTTATTTTAATTTTTATACTATATTTATTATGATATAATATTATTTGAATGATAACAATTTTATGTGTAAACCTAAATGAGTACGCCAAAAAAGGGGTCAAATTATTAAAATTAATTTTTTTTCATTATTTTCTACCATAAAATATTCTAAACATATGATTATATTATATAATTATTATTGTCCATATATTTATATATTATTTGGATTCTTTAATAACTTATGGTCATCATGTCTGAACCAATGGGAATTGAAACCATTGATTATTAAAAAGGCTTACTACTACCTCATGAATCGTTGTTATTAATTTTTCATAACCACTACTACCAAATAAAAATAATTAATGATTTTATGAATATATATTATATTTATGAAATTTCGATTACTTATATCATAATAATATCTTAAAAACATTATTACTCTACATTCATTTTGAAAAGTACATTGTCGCTCATGTGTACATGTGGATTACCACCTCCATGAATCGCTGTGGAATAATTTTTATTTAATTTTTAAATTAATGATAATAATAAATTATTAAATTAATATAATTTCTATAAACTATATAATTATGATTATTTAAAGGGTAGTTTTTTTAAAATTTAATTTTATTACATCCATTAATAAAATTTAAGAAACATCCATGTGTACGTACGACTTGTCGTCTCTGTGAATCGTGTAATTAATTTTATATATCACACATTATTGGATTATTATTAATACTTTTATAATGAATATACATTAAATTTATATCATTTCAAACAGTCTATATATTATGACACCATGATCAAATTTATAAGACAAAAAAAACCTATACATACATGAAAATTGAAGAACATATTATATGATATTTGATTTTAAAAAATAATTGTCAATAACAGGCTAATACTAGGATATAATTAAATAATATATCATGTAATATAATTAATTAAATTTTTTACTATATGTAAATTGAACTAATATTTTTCATAAAGGAATTTTGAATATGCTCGAAGTATTTTGAGACATAAGGTAATGGACTTCGTCTCACTTTTATTTCATTAGGTCATGTGATTTATACATCATATTTTCCATTTTGGTTGTGTATATACATCTCATCAACATATATAATGGTCTTTATTATTACAAAAATAGGATATAAACATTAAACAAGCATTTTTTCATACATGGGACTTATGATTCAAAATATTACAAAGTGATAAGGTTTTATGTTTCAACCCCATTATTCATCATTATTGCTTAGGTTTAAGTTTTATATGAAGAAATATTTTGTTATGAAACTCAATAAAATAAGTTATATTTTATCACCTTTTTCTTTATAGAAAATAAATGTTTTTAAATTTTATTACTCTATTTTTGTCATCAATAAACTCAAAAAAATTATGAAAAATTTACCTTATTTCTCTATTTGTTTGAAAATACATTATATTATATATTGATGATTTCCAAAACCCATTTAACGAATGTTATTACTATTATCCATTCCACTATAATTTCATTTTAACCATTTTTTTACTTTTTAATTTTTTTTAAAATTAATCTCCTTTTAATTTTCTAATGGAGGTAATTTTAGCTTTTACTAATATTAAGAATGAAACCATTATAATAACATGTATGGAATCAGCCTTATTCCCATATTTGATGACCACCAAATGGATTAAAGAATAATTAAAATTTAACAAGCTTTTCTGTAGAATAATATTTCATTATTTTATGATAAATTTTTAGATAATAAAGAAGTGTTTTTCAAATGTAAATGATATTATCCTCATGAATGTTTAAATGACTTTTTGTGGAATTTATATTCATAAATGAAAAAACCATTGTTTTTTCTTATATATTTCATGGGATATGATTCAATTACATATTATATATTCATTTTTTTGATAGTTTAGGATTATGATTAAGAGGTTTTCATGAAAAACATTTCATTCTTATTGGTTATTCCATAATGTGTTGGAAGAATGATTTTGAAACACATTTCATTTCTATGGATTATGAAATGATGAAATTTTACTAATTCCCATTTATTTTTTATGGGTTATGATATGATGAATGTTTTATATTCTCATTTCATACATATATATGATTTATTTCATGTAAGAGACCAATATCTCCTTTTAATACATTTGGTAATGATTATTGTTCTACGAGATCATAGGGTACATTGGCGGTTATAATTGTCCCAAAATAGTTTACACGGGAGGCTATCCTAAAAACAAAACAAGAGGGAACATGAGAGGGTATCCCAACCCAAAATAGGGAACACAAGAGGTTAACAAGATCTTAAAGTAGGTACAAGGGTGGTTATCCCATGAATAGTCTGTAATGAATTTTTTGGTTGGTAACCTTGATGTTATATTTTACATGCTTATGTGTATGCCAAAACAATATATATTTTGCTAATGTTTTCATATCTCTGCAAATGTGATTTGATTCTATTATGGTTATTATATTTTGAACTAACATTATTTATTATGTGACTCAATTTTTTAATCTAGGATATTTTGGACAAGGTTTTTAACTATTATTATCATGTTCTCATATAATTAGTCACATATTATGTTGATATCTCATATGGTTATACATATTGAGAATCTAAGCTCACGCATTCATATAGTTCATTTTCCTAGGATATTTAATAATGGTATTATCAATGATAAATATATAAAGGGTGATATTTATGAATAAAATAGTGGGAAACTGTGTAGATCACTTATGAATCATTTTTCAATTATCCATGTTTCCAAAGGAATTAGACCTACATGATTCTAGAATGGAGATTTTTGTAATGTAACTAATATTCGTGTATTAATATGTGATAAATATGTACGAGAATCTTGGATATTTATAGTTGGTATTAGAGAAATGTTTTAGTTTTGAGTTGGAAACTAGTATGAAATAAATTTTATTGGTATCCTTAAGGATATTTCTAAGGATAATTCTAAGGATTAGTAAATTTATATAAAATTTTCATGGAATTTTTTTGAATGATATAGTTAGTTGTTTCTAAGGAAATAAATAAAATTTTGTATAGTATATGAGGATATGTATTTGAAATAGTCGTACATAGGGGTAATAACTCTAAATTGGGTACATTAAGATGAAATATATCATCAACAGTAACGTGACAATGATCCTTGATGCACTCTTAGTTTGATAGTCACATGTGATTTTATAAAACCCTGAGAATTTGTGAAATATTTTTTTCAAACCAATTAATCATTTGATATTTTGAATTTCATGAATCATTGAATTAGTTTTTCTATATTAAATCACTAATTAAAACATTCTTTTCTCATGGAACCATCTTGGATGGCACTACACGCATGAACGTCTTTTCATTTGTTACACGCAACACAGATTTTCTACAAAGTATCATTTTATTTTTAAAATAATAATAATGAGATAATTGTAACCTATAAATTAAATACTTCAATATTAATTTTAACAACTAATTTACAAATTTTTTTATAATTTTTATTGAAATATAACATATTGATAAGGAAATATAATTTTTTTCTAAAGTCCATATATATTTAAGAATGTTATTTTCTCAAAAGAAAAACATTTAATGTACGTATATTAAAAATTATAAAATTATATGTAGATAATTTTATGAAATTAATTTGATAAAATAAAATTCATTTTTGAAGTTATTATGTTTAAATTATGTTACTCGGAAATTAAGTGTCTTTGTTGAGAAACTTCATTTTTTGGATGAATAGTGAAAGATATCATATTGTAATCCAAACCTACCATTTCATCTAAATTATTTATAATTTTAAATTAAATATTAATATTTATTAAAATATTAATTAGATCAAATTTGTTTTCAATTAATACAATTTATATAATTATAATCAATTTCAATTTTTAATTGGGTATAAAAACATAGAAATCTTTTGGATCGATTTACTATAAAACTCATAGAATCATCGCATTAGCGAGATTATTTTTAAAATTAATTTCTAACACTTATGTGAATTTAAATTTGAAAATTCAATTAAATATTATTAATTATAATAATTTATGTTTTCAAATATTTTCATCACTGTTTTTACCAAAAATAATATTGAAGAAATTAAATTTATTTACAATGATTTACTAATAAATTAATTTATTAGAGTGCTATACAATAAATTTAAGACCCAAAACAACCTATAAAATTATCAAAGAGATATTGGATGGAATTATTTTAACCACATACTACCTTAGGTATAAATAGGTCATCTTTTAGATCCACTGTATCATATAGAATATGGGTGGAATTGTCTCTTCATATATTTGCAAGTGTTACACTCCTCCTCTAATATAATATAGACTCTTATCATGCCACTTTCTAACACCTATAAAGACAATTAATTTCAAAAAATGATATAAAAAATACTCCTCCCAACAAACCACTCATACTATTATAATCTTGTACTTTTCTAGAATGATACACAAGGAAGCATGTTGGTACATACCGAAAAGAGTTACCCGATTAAGAGGTAACATCTTCTCTCAAGCTCCCTTCTTTTACTCTTTTTGTCCTCCCCACACCTATAATTATCAAATTATTTGATAATAACACAATTATACTAAATATAATTGGTTTTTTTTTTGTTAAGGGTTCGATCTAAACTTACACACACCTCCATCTTATGGATAATCAACACACACCTTACATGTACGGTGAACTACCACCTCACAAAACAATGTCTATTCATTTTTTCATTACTGCATCTCATGGTGGAAATTATGATGGAATTTGTTTATATATGTTATATATTATATATACTATGTCATTAATCTTCATTAATATATTGAAAACTCATAAATTTTTTACTTTGAATTTTGTGCAAATACAATAATTTCTTTTGTATAAGTGGGGACTATCACCCCCTCAAAGCAATGTTATTCATTCACAAACTAAATAGACTATATGAAGGATGTTTTCCGAGAAATAAAAGTATATATATGAAATAAAAATTATGTTGTAATTATAATATATATAGAAATATTTCATTTTCAGTCATTAATTCAATACCACTATTAAAATTGAGACAATGTTCATGCGTTTGTACGACCTACCTTCTCCATGAACGGTGTATTACATCTCATTATTATAAATTATATCAATTATTATAATAATAATATACTGAATATAAATTATATTTATATAATTTTTATCTTTCCAGAGATAATTATTATAGTATAAGGGCCAATGATATAACAAATTAATACTCATACGAAGACCAAGAGAATATTACCCAAAGTTAAACCTTAAACCGGGATTGTCAACAAGCATGTAAAATAACTTAATAAGAAAACCGTATATGGTATTATATATAATCTTAGTCTTCTATAAAAAATACATAATAATCTTATATTTATTATATAATTTGATTTTACGTGTACGAAGAGAGTCAATACACAATGTAATTGGATTATATATCACATTTTATTTTTGCACTATAGAAATACACTATATAACGACATTTAAAAATGTAACTAATTCATTTGTGGACATTTCTGAAAAACTTCATAAAATGGAGAGTTTCTAATTTATATGCATTTTAAAACATCACTATTTAGTGACACATCTTTTATCGACAATTTTTTAGAAATTTTAGTAAACAAACCTCGCTATATTATAGATTTTAGAAAACAGTGCTATTTAGCAAACACAATATTTACCGATTATTAATAATAATGTTTGTAAATAAACATCCATAATTTAATGATGTTTTGAAATGTCTCTAAATTAGTGACATTTTAATCATCATTTTTTAGTGACACCACATTTTCCAATGCTTTCTAAAATGCTTGGTAAATAAATGTCACTAAATTAGTAATGTTTGTAAACATCATTTTTTACTAACAGAAAATTTACTTAGGTTTTATAAAATGAATTTCTAAATGAAATAGTTACTGATATTTCTATGAAAATTTGTTAAATATATTTTATAAAATTAAAAATAAAATAAAATATATTGCATTTTTATTTTATTTTTTTAAAATATATAATATTATATATTTTAATATCTCTCAACCCACCACCCCTCAACTCAGCCATGCACCCACAACACCAGACCACACCTCACCCTCCCTCACCACACCGGCTCAACCCCACAAAAATTCCCACCTCGTCCCTACCACTTATGCCAAGGAATAATTCTACATCTAGAAGAACATGAACTAACAATCAGTAAGATTATTCCCACAAAAAAAAACAAATTCAAATCTTGCAATAATTAAAATAAAATTGAATTTTGTTACATATATATATAGATTTTAATATTTAATATATATATATATATGTGTGTGTGTGTGTGTGTGAATGTTTTTTTATGTTTATATATATATTAATATATTATATTATGTATATATATCTACGTGTGTTTATATTTTACATATGTGTTTATATTTTATATTATATATATAAGTATAATTATAATTATATATATATATATATTATTGGTAGTGTTTTAAAATACTGGTAAAAAATTCATTAAAATAGTAACATTTATTAAAAACGTGACTAAATTTAACATCTTTCTTGTTTTTATATATAAGTATATGTACACAAATATATATATTTTTGTGTTTGTTTTTGTGTTTATATATATATATATATTACAAAAATAAGAATAATTGACGACTTTTTTCTGTAATGTAACTAATGCATCAACATTTTTTAATGATAATTGTAGATTTTTTATTAAAAGTTTTAATTTATTGAGTTGAATGAAAATATAATTCATCTTAAAAAAATAAATTTTTAAAAATCTTTTAAATATTTGAATAAATCCATAAATAATGGCCCACTTTCTAGAGAAAACACTGTAACCGCAAAAAAATCATCAACAAACTCAACTTTGAACCCTTCCAAGTCCTTCATGAGTACCAGAACCCCTACATGGAACTCTAAAACTAAAAAAAACTAAAAAATGACTAAAATTGTATACTATCTCGAAAAAATAAAGTAAAACAGGTTGATTAAAATTATATTCCAATATTAAAAAATGTACATGTACTAGTATTAAATTCATAAATCATTCTTCCAATCAAGTTAAATGAGTATAATTTTTATGCTAATTAATATATGTCATAATTTCTCTACATATATGATTAGTTGTCTTGAAAATAAAAAAATAATATAATGTACATAAAAAATATATACATTTTAAAATAAAAAACATATTTAATTCAAAAATTGTAATATTGATTTCTAAAACAAGGGAAAATATGAGATAAGTTTTCCCTATCGATTTGGCACTAAAAACGGTATCATTGAATTCATGTGTGTCGTTAATTAGACATACTAATCATTATGATTACTATTTGATACAGATGATTATTTCATCCCACAATATGCATGAGAGGGAAAACCAAACGCTTGTGATATTGAGTGACCCATGCCTAACCCTCAATCATGTCCCATGCATTTTTCATCACCAAAAGCTCATACAATTGAATCGTCACTAGAAATATCTTTTGAAATAGATGTAGATTCACTCCTTTAATTTTTTTTATTATAATTAAATATTGAATGAAATTTCATCATTGTGAAACAATATAAATAAAAAAATTAAAATAAATTTTTTTACAACTTACAAATATGTCTGTAACATTGTCATTATCAAAGATTTTATTGCCATGTTTATGATTTACGGTCCGCACATCTCCTATGTTAACATTTTGGTGATACTCTACTCTACAAAAATTCAAATAAGACTATAGAAAATAAATTAATAACAAATTTGAAATTAATTTACTACTTATTTAATCATAATAAATCTTTCATCAATCATGAAATGATTTTATATCCACTAGTATATAATTTTTTTTTCAACATTCCAGATCCTCTATTTTTTAACATTATCCTTTCTAATCCAAAAAAATAAAATAATAATTCTAATTTAAAAAAATTCAAAATTACGCCATGGTAATACCAAAATATTTAGCCTTAAGAGATGGTCAACAAAAATATCCTATTGTTTAAGACTACAACCATTTTGAACTATGTTGATCAACTCAGCCTGAGTATGTGTTCCATAATTGCATACATTCCACTAATCAAACTCTAACTCATTCTATTTTTTCATATTGATTTCATAATATAACTTTTCTGAAGATCAGTCTCGACTACAAACATAGACTAAAAATAAATCTATAACTATTAAAAAATTAATAAATTTTAAATGTAATAACACAAAGACGAAAATTGGCTTAAAAATTTTACATGTATGATATTTTTCATACAATCAACATTATATATAGTTGTAAATTTTCTCCAATTCTCATAACAAATGGGTAATATTTCAATTTATCTTCCAAAACAACTTTATATAATATTTACTAGATAATCACTCTCCCCAATAGGTTGTCTTATTTTACTCCAATCTAGTATAATATTCTAATCATTTAGTGACCATATATATTTTTATAAAATAAATTTATCTTATTTTATGGAATTATTGTCTAAAAAAATATATAAATAGAGAATAATATTTTTCAAAATACATAATTACTATTTTCCATCCATTCCAATAACTTCAACATTTATAAATCTCTTATTTGTTGCATACTTTTTAGGTTCTGAGGGTTATGTATGATATTACATTTTTTAATATCCTCTTCTAGGTGGTCAAACCAAGTGAGGATTGGTGGGTTTCATCAAGTGGATTTTTGGGAAAAGGGTACAGAGAAGAGTTTATATACATGTTTGGAAAGAAGTATTTCATCATGGTTCCTGAAATAAAAATAAATAATTTATAACAAAATAATTTAAATAATTTAAATAAAATATAAATTAAAAAGTATAATGTGAATATAAGACTTGGATAACTATATATTCTCCTCCCCAATAGGATATAAAATATCAATTTGTTTTGATATGGTTCACTTTTATAGAAATTCATCGTATCCCCATAACCCATTTAATAATATCATGATGATTTAAATGTGTAGGGATTCTCTAATTCTTATCCAAATCATATTCAATAGGATAAAAAATCTATGCCTTAGAAGGATGAATGTACGGATCATCACAATCATCATCCCCAGTGTCAATTAACCATTGAATATTTACCAATTTAAATATTAATTTATCAATTACAAATCTTTTATGATGAGTTTTCATCACCCCCATGTATTTGAATAATCTTACATCAATGTTTCCATGAAATATTATATCAATAAAATGTACATGATTTTTATAGTAAGTGACACCTGCAGATTTCTTTTCATCACCACCTCTTCTTTCATAACTCTTTGTTCCAACGGTACCAAACTCTCTGTGATTTTGTCTACGGAGGCCATGATTCGGTTCTATAGTTGGAAACCTGAGTCCGTTTACATCATATGTATATACATTTTTTTATAATTATTAATATCCATAGATAGATAAATTAGGTCAACTAATAAATCATCATGTGTGTCTCCAATCTGTAAAGGAAGTTTTATAAAAACTATAATACCAAAAATGTAAAAACCATTAGAATGCATAAAAATCATTACACGATAAATAACACTTTCAAAATATCATTGTGGGCCTTCTTGAGAATATCATAAGAATAATGGGTATGACATATTAATTTCATCCATAAAATATATCTAAATTCACTATGTAAAGTATAAAAAGATAATTTGTTGTTAAAATTGGTAATAAGCTCACAAAATCGCATTTATTACTATGTGAATGGATCTACATCTATAAAATTTTTCATGAAATGGAGATGTTCGTATAAATTTTCCCATGGAGAAAGAGTAACAAAATAAAAACACCGACATAATTTTAATTCATTGAAAATGTAATGTGGGTTGAAGAATTCACATAAGGTGGATCGTTGACACATCCATCACACTTGATCTCATTCCTAGTACAATCTAAAATCCTTTTGAAAAATAATAAAGATGCATGCACCATGTAACCATAAGATATTGAGCCTTCTGGTTTATAAATATTACGTACATAATACTTTATCCTCTCTAGGTAACTAATAGGAAACATTACATCAAAATAAAAAACATGTATATAAATGAAAAAAAAACATATTCAAGCAAGATGTATATTTTTATACCCCTACATGGGATACATCCATTGATATAAAATAGTTTTTCATGATTTAATGTCTTTAATCACATGTATTATTAAATTAACCATTACCTTGACAAATAAATATGGAAATAACATTTCCAAATGGCATAAAAAAAGAACAACTTGAGCATGGAGAAGATCATTTTCATCAAAATTTAACACCTTGTTAATTTTTTTGAAGAACAAACATAATTAAATCAAATGTGAAGACAATATCTTAGACATTTTCTTAATTATAGCTAAAATTAAAGGGTGTTCCTTCAATTTGTGTGAGTCGTGAAATGTTTTCCCTCCAAAATTTCTTTTACATACATCAATATGTATACTGATGTTACATGAATATCAATAAATAATAGTTAAATTTTTTAATATATGGATAAAAATATCCATATATTCATATGTTTTGATAAAAATGTATGGGACATTTCCTTCATACTGGTCAGGGAAAATATTTTGCCAAATATCCATTTTCATTAAATCGCATTGATCATTTATGATGCCTACCAGTGACCTACATAAAAGACTATTTCTGGTAATATATCAAAAATAATGTAATTGGGGAGTTTTTATATGAATTCATGGAATTTAATTATATAAATCATTATAGATAAAATTCCACAAATATGTTAGAAAAATTAACATCATGGGAATGATATAGGAAATCATCACCGAGAATTTTGTAATCAAAATACCCAAAAAATATAAATGGGATAATTCTATAACATTTTTACTCAGCCGCCATTAAAATTTATCACAATTCATCTGTATTAGATAATATTTTCCTATTTAAATACTAAATACCATATACATTAAAAATGTGATATGGTTTCATTGAGTATCACGTCTTATTCTATATAAATTGGATCTTTGGTTTATCATAATGTTATGGATTGGTATTCTACAACAACTTGAGAGAGATAAAGTTGATTTTATTCACCAGGTATCATCCTCATAGTGATATCATATCTATGAGAACAATTAAAAACATATATTTATATTGAGATATTATACTATGTATTTCAGAAAAAGTTGGGTTAAAACCCTTCATTTGGTTGAATTATTCAATAAGAAGAACATTCACTCAAAAATTCATGGGGAACATTATGACTCCATATATAGAAAGAAGTGTAGAAATATTATATAAATGGATGAATATGGATAAGTAAATCCATTCAGACCAATTCTTGATGAAGAAATGGTAGAGAAGTTTAGATTCAACAAGTAACACATAAGTGTATCACAAAATTGGTAAAAATTTGATGATGGAAATCATCAAAATGATCATTAATTTGAAGTTATTGATAATGTGTTCCAATGAATTTATACTTAAAAAATGGTAAGGATATTCAGAATGAAGGAATAACGATGACCTTGGTATATCATTCCCTTCATAATTCCTGATGTTATATGTATTGTATCTTATAAATTGGAACATCCACCAAACCTCTCTCATGTCCATATAGTTTTACACATATCCATTATGATAAGTTAAATTAATTTTCCTTCATATGTTATCAACTATGGGTTATAAAAACCAAAAATGATATTAAGAGGATCATTCAATGAATATTCTAGATCATAGAGTGAATGTGTTGTGAAACATGACCACTCGAATTGTTAATATTTTTTGGTGAAACCTCCAATTTGATGATGCTACAAGGGAACATATTGAAATGATGAGGAGAATTATCGTTATTTTTTTTATTTTAGTGATGAATATAAAGGTTTAATTTAATATTAATGGGGTATAATTTAACACCTTGGGTTTTTTTCAAATATATATTTTTTGAATAAATTTATTTTCTTTGACTCCATGCATTCCACAAGATAGTGAGTTTTAACGAACCCGGATATAATATAATAGTATTATTTAAACAGGGTCATTATAACCAAGACATTGGCTTTTGGGGTATAAATTTGAATTATTATTTTTTAAATAGTTATGTACAAACATTTTATAGAAAATAAATATATTTATAAAAAATCACTTTTTAGTAATTTTTATATACGAATCAAAAATAATTTATTCTAAAAAAATGATATGTATTTCTTTTTAGTAACAAAACATAAAATTAATATTTTAAAATCTGAATAAATTTATTCTAAGAAATTAAAATAATTATCAGAACAATCATGTCAAATTTAAATTAGTGTGAATATATTATAAATTTCTAAAAAAGATTAATTTTCAGTGAATAGTGAATAAAACTGATTTTTATTAAAAACTACCATTTTATTTATGTAATTTAAAAAGGTATATAATTATTAAGAATGTTTTAAAACTGAAATTACTTTAATTAATTTATTATTAAACTAATTTATTTCAACAGAATTAAATTCAGGTTGAATTTTTATATTTAAACATATTATACTTATGAATATTATCCTTTTGACAAACATCTATTTCTTCATGTATGTGGGATTAATATTAAATTAATATTTTAAAATTCCATGAATTTATATTTTAAATATGAAATCCACATTTATAATCATTATAATTAAAATTAAATAATAATTTGAACATAATTATTGGTAAAAATTATAAAAACAAACATGAATAATTAATTAATGTATTTATGGTTTAAATGGGTTTATTGGGGTTAAACTAGAATGATTATGTGTAAAATTGCATATAAACAAGTCCAAAAATTATTGGATATACATTAATTGATACGTTATCATATAAGTTTCAATAATTATCAATTTTTTAATCATTTACCATTTCAAAATTTTGATTATATGTTTTTCTTTTCAAAATATCGTTGTTTGTCCACATCACCACTTATTTAAGGAATTCAACTCTAAAATCCTCTAACAAATTACATTAAATATCATATCATACTATAAAAACTATTCATTACACAACTCACTAAAAACATCCTATATACCTTATTTATATTAAAAAGACTAATATATATAGGCTTTGGATGTAAACCTAATGGAGTTTTCCGAAGAAGAGGTTAAATTCATATCCTTGTATTTCCATTTTATTTATTATTCCACATCTATAAAATATTATTATACTATGATTGTATAATATAACTACTATTTTACTTATACAATGAAATTATCATGACAATTGAATAATCAATATCCATCTTATCTCCCATCAAGAGGGAAAAGAAACCATGAAGAGTGTATACGGGGGATGACCATGAAATGTAATTCATTTTCCATCACCACCAATAGATGCTATATATAATGATTTATTTATTCTAAATATTTATTTAAATTATAATACTTATGGAATTATAATATCATATAAACCATCTTATAATAAAATATTATGTATAATGATAATTTTACTCATGTGTATGTGTGGACTATCGCCTTTACGATGTATCGTGAAATGTTTTTTATTTTATTTTTACATGTATGGAATGATGGTTGAATTTTATTAATATAAATGGTATATATAAAATAATTATTATTTTATAAAGGGTACTTATTATTTAATTTTATTTCATTCCATCTACTGAGAAAACAAAAATAATATTCATGCATATGTATGACAAGCTACTGCCATGAATTGGGTAAATCATTTTCTATCTCTAACATTAATTGAATACTCTGTATTCATATATAATGAATATGTATATATTTTTTGTTTATATAAGGGATAACATTATAGATATTATATAATGATGATCAATTTAAAATTAATGTAAATTCCAATCTAAATCATAACTGAAATATGAATCTTTTATTACAAAAAATAGATTTTAACAATAAACTTCAAATAAATATGGAATAAAAGGTCATAATTAAATCATATATGGTATGATATATATGTATATATGGTCATTTAATATATTTATAATAATCCAATATTCATTATATTATAGGGTCAAATATGTGTAATGGAGTTCAATACATTATGTAAGGGTTTTCATCTCAAGTTTATTTCTTTGGGACAATTGCATTCTACTATATTTGATTATTTTTTGGGATGTATATACATTATATTAAATTTTTTTAAAATTAATTATAGTTTTATTTTTGTAATATATATATAGATATATCATTTTATTTATTTCCCGGGGGTTATGATTCAAAATATACCAAATTAATAATGGTTTTATGAGACAATCTCATTATTTAATTTCATTGATTATAATTATGATTCTGATGATAAAATATTATTATCAATATCCAATTAAACTAATTTATTTTGTTATTTGATATTTATTTATAGATAATATATATTTCACATTTATTTTTTTTATTTAATTAATAATGTAACCGAAATAATATGTTAATAAAATTAAATGTTGTTTATTTCTTAGGTTCAATGTTATTTTCCATTCATGATTTTGTTTTCTAAAAATGTATTATAAATTTTTTTCATTATTATAAAATGAATTTTTAAATTTCTTTGTACATATTTTTTAACATTTGAATTTTTTAAATGAATATTCTTGTATTTATCTTAATGATGTAATTTTGACATTTACATAAAATAAGAAATGAATCTTTTTTAGAGCGCATGGCATGAATGGTATTTCCCAACACCATGAATACTCTTTTGTTTAAAGATACCATTACACGTATCAAAAATTATTTTCATGAAAAATTATTTAACTATTTTTGGAATTAAAATTATATTTCTAAGAATTATTTTCAAAAAGTAATGTATATTTTCCTTAAGTATGTTTAAATGGTATTTTCTAGAAATTTCACTTCAACAATGACAAAAACAATTGGTGCTTATTATGTTTTTCTGAGGATTTGATCCAATAATTCCATCAAATATAATTATATATGTATTCTATGAATTTTATGGATATATTTTTATTAATTTCATTTTATTCAAATGGGTTATGCAATTTCAAATTCATTAGATGATTATGAATCCAATTTTATTTATTATTGGTTATATTATAATGAAATTTTTATAAACCCCATTTCAATTATATTCCTTATGATATAATAAATTATTGGTGATCATGTGGTACTAAAATTTATGGATTTTGTGATTGGTGGGATCTATATATCCCTCAAATTCATTCGGTAATCGATAATGTTATACGAGCTTAAAAACAACATAAGATATTATCTCAATTCTAAAAATAGGATCATGAGAGGTTATCCCAAGCCCAAAAAAAAGGTTACACAAGAATTTATACAAATAAAAAAAGATGTTATATAGGATTTCATCCAATATTTGAATTAGGGAAACTGGTGGTTATCCCATGAAGAACATGTAATGTATATCATGCTGGTACCCTTGATATAATATTTTGTGTGCTCGTGTGTATGAAAATAATTAATTCTTAAGCTAATGATATGATCTCATATATCATGTTCTTTTATTCCTTCTTGATTCATATCTTCGGAACATCCATTATTTATTCAATGACAAACTTTTTGGATCAGTTATCTGAAGGTTATTACTTAAAAATTTAATTCTCATTCTATAGTACCTATATTATTCTTTTATGTCGATATTTTATTCATTTAATTTTACTGTGCATCTGTGCTAACTATTCTTTAATATTATTTCCCTAGGATATGAAAAAATGTATTTTGTATGGTATTTTTTAGCAGTGTGATAGTTTTGGTGAAATATGTGGGTGATGATGTTTTCACTTATAAAACAATTATTCATGAATCAATATTTACAATGGAAGTAGACATAAATGATTCCATTACTGATCAGTTTGTTATGTAAATAAAATTCAACTATTAAGATGTGATATATAGTTAAAAAAATATATTTTTTGAATATTAAATTATTTTCTTTGAAAATGATTATTTAATAGCATATATTTAGAATGGTTTGAAATAAAAATTATGTTATAAGTAGAATTAGAATTAATATTATAAATTTTTGAATTTATAAATTCATATTAATAAATGTTGTTTCTCCAAAATCATTTCATACATAAAATTTTGAATAAGAAATTATTAATTAAAAAATTTATGATCATGAATATGTAATTAAATTATTAAAAAATGAATGTATTATTAATAGTACTATTTTAAATCTTGAAAATTATTTTGAATATATAAATGATTAATATTATATTTTTAGTTATTAAATTTTTTTAGGAATTCATTTAAAAAAAAGAATAAATGAAATCATAAAATTTTCGATTACATGAATAAATATAAATTAATTATTGTTAAATTTTATTTATACCAATTTTGAGAACAAAAGAAGTTATATATATTAATGGATTAAAAAAATTAATAAATAAAATAAAATTATTAATTAAAAAAATTAGTATAATATTATATATTATTTTTTTAACAATAATATATATATATTGAAATTTATATATTTTTTAGTTTATATATATGTGTGTGTGTGTGTGAAATGAAATTAAAAGAAATTAAAATAAGGGGTGGAATAGGTGTAACGGTTCGACAAAAATGGGTTGAGCGGAGCAAGGGAATCAATGTCGAATCGTAGAATTGGGGTTGAGGTACTCGTGGGCTTCATCGTCATTTTAAGTAGATGAAGCCTATGTGAATGTCAAGATAAAGCTTAGTTGAAGGATTTATCTTTAATAAGAATCCAATCCAAGATGGTCGAGTGACATCAGGGGCCTCGACCTCATGCGAAGAGTCTGAACTTAGATTTAGGGTTTAAGACGAGGTTCAAACTCCAAATATAAATCACAAAGAAGATGAAGACCCATTATTCACTCCAAAAGTCTTCACCCTCGATCAATGTTTCTAGATATGAGGTATGTCTATCTTATTTATGTCATCTAGATCAAGAAGTATATGTATTTAATTTATATGTATCTTAATCATTACCCTATCTCTAGGACTATTTCAGCTTTTTTAATACTGATTTTTTGATTTCTACATACATCGACATCTATTGTACCATGAAAGTGTTTAAATTTATTCAACTCCATGTCAGCATTATCTTAGTTTGTATTTTTTTACTTTTCTCTACTTAAAAGAATATTATAGTTTATATTTTTATCAAATTGTGAATGATTACGACAATCCATATCTATTTATTTGATGTTTTCTTATGAAACTTGGTTAATATATTATATCAAGAACATACAATTTAAAGCACATTGTGTGTTTCTGAAACTATTCCTTGATGTGATAAAAAGTTTTCATGGAATATACTGTCTGTTTTTTTGTTCTAAACCATATTTTTCAAATGAAATATATCTTCTAGATATCCAAATCATATAATAATATCCACATATAATATTTTTTATTATATATATATTTGAGTAGGGTTTGACATCGTAGTAATATCCTCATATTGAATTTTTTTATTCATCATTTTTATTTTTAGAGTGAGATTTAAGGAAATGAAAATACGAATAAAAAAGTAAAAGTGAATTTTCTATAAATCATCTGCAAATTAAACGTAACTTAGTTTCGAACAAAATAAAATATTATTTAATTATATTTTGAATATATTTCTAAAGGATATCTTCTCTATATTATTACCACTTTATAAATGTTTATTAGTAAAAATAAATAAATAAATTTCATATAATTATTGTCTTATATTTTTCTGTAAGGGCTTTATTTTCTATTTATATTTACATTTATCATATTATAGTTATATTTTAATATATGGTTATGTTAAAATCATACATGAGTAATATGTTGACTCTTTATCAAAACATATTTGATTATTGATAATGAAACAATTATTTTTAGTTATTCATTTAACTTTATTTATGTTTTCTTCTAATAAAATATTAACATTATTTTTATGTATTCTGTTATTGTGTATGTGATTGTATGTTTAATTTATAGCTTATGGGGTTTGAAAAGGTATTATATAATTTTTTATATATACTCATTTTCAAGGAAGAACCATTTTTGTTTTGAAATATTAATGATATTGTCATTTTAAATGTCATGTGATTATTATTTTTGGAAAAAAATTAATTATTTATATATGATACTTTATTATTAATATTTCAAATAAAATATATAAATTTAAGTTATTATTTTATTTTTATAATTAAGAATATCATTTCATGCTTTCAAAGAAGATATATAATCATGGACTTCATTTATAAGATGTGGCCATCATCATAGATAAGGGCATGTCCTGCATAAAATAGTAATTATTATTAATCCATATGTGTGTTTTATTAATTAAAAATTTATTTGTAGAAATTATTTTTAAACAAAATTTTTGTAAATTGAAAATATGGATGACATTTTCTTATATCGTGTAAAGATAATTTTATGTCTGAATTCATTTTTTAGAATATGAAATATTTTTTCTTATGAGAATAAATAAATATATATATGTTTATAAATATATACAAATATATAAATGTACTAAATATGTTTTCAAGTATTTAAAGAATAAACATCAGTAGAAAACATTTGTATATAAATAAAGAAAGCCTAAATTTTATTCATAAAAGGAATAATATGAACATTGTTAATATGGTACGGAATTGGAGAGTCAACCCATCCTCTGAAAATTGGTCTCACCCAAGATAGCCTTCATTGTTTCATGTTTCCCCACTGTTTTTCATTCAAAAACTTTCATAATGTTTTATAAAAATCACTCTATTATATTTAAATAAATTTAAGAATGTAATGACATTCAAAATTAGTATCGCAGTTTAAAGCATAAGTAATTTCGATAATGATTTAAAATGGTATTTCGAATAGTATTCTTATGTTATTATAAAATAAATTTCAATGTTATTCCTCAAAAAAAATTTAAAAAAAATTTATATAATAAGTGTTTTGATGATTTTAAAATCCCACACATCGAAATTAAATTCACATCCAATAATTAATAATGGTTCTCATAGGAAACATTGAATATCTAAATTGGACATTGATACCTTATAGTTACTGGATGTGGAAGTGTAGTATTAATTAGTTTTTTATTTGTTCATCTATAATAAATTTAAGGTGTTGTCTAATCCTCCCTAACCTAGAGAGGAAAGGCTCGTCTATTGTGTAAACCACTGGGAATTTTTAACTTATCTTTTATAAAAATACAAACAACATGTTTTTTCAAACCGAATCCAGAATTTTAGATATAGGCTGTTATAATTGGTATCAGTGGCACGAGCTATACAACATTAGAAATTATATTTTTTCTTTTAAGTAAAAAAATTAGTAAGACAAGATATTCTTTTAGTTATTAAGGTCCCTTATAAATTCATTAATTATGAAGACATAAATTCAATATTTTATAATGATTGACAAATGAATAACGAGGAAATAGTTTTTTAAGGGGAGAAAATGTAACATCCTGAGTTTTAAAAATTAAAATTTAATATCAATACATTTATTTTCATTTAATTTCAAAAATAGATGTTTTAAAAAACCAAAACTTTTGTTATTATTGAATAAATATATTAAATTAATGAATATAAGATTTTAAAAAATAAAAATATTTTCAATTATACTGATATTTTTTTTAAAAAAATTTAGAACGATTTAAAATCAAAATTATGATATATGTACTATTAGATTTATTTGTATAAACATATAAATTAGTATAAAAAAATTATTTAAAAAAAATTAATTACGTACTTTGAATTTTGAATATGAAATTTTTAATTAAAAATTTTATAATTTAAAAGATCAAATTAAATAATTAATAAATTAATCTATTATTATTATTACTATTTATATATATGATTTTTTTATTTACATAAAACATAAATATAATATTTATGTTATTATAAAATCAAAACTAATCATGTCTAAAAAAATGATGAAATGAAATCATAATATATTATATAAAATGTGTATATGTAAATTAATTATTATAAAATTTTATTTATACAAAATTTGGAAAGAAAACAAGTCGTACAGATATTTGGGTGAAACAAAATGAATAAAATAAAAAATATGAAATGAAATATAAGTATAATATTATATATATATATATTTTTTTAAATAAATTGTTTATATTGAACATTATATATATATATATATTTATATATATATATATAACTGTGAAAAGAAATTAAAAAAATAAAATTATGTTCTTGAATCAGGATAAGGTTTCATCGATGATGGATCGAGCAGAGCGGGGGAAACTAAGTCAAGTCGTGGAACCAAGCCAAGTTACTTGTGGGATTTCACTTCAATTGAAGCAGATGATGTCGAGGAACAAGATGAGATCAAGCTCAGTTGAAGGATTTATCTTTGAGAAGAATCAAATATGAGATGATTGAGTGACATCTGAGGGTTCGACCTCATGTGAGGAGTCCAAACTCGGATTTAGGGGTTGATATGATGTTCAAACATCAGTTGTAAATCACGAAGGAGATGGAAAACCATTATTCATTGTTGATGTATTCACCCCCATTTGATTTGTCCAAATATGTGGTAGGTCTATCTTGTTTCTGTTATCTGGATTTATATGTTGTTTTAATTTATTTATTTTTTGAATTTTTACCCCATCACTCAGATTTTTTTAGCTTTTTCAATATTAATTTTTTTATTTCTCCATTCGTTGACTTCTTCTATCACATTTCATTGTATTAATATCTTTATTTTCTTGTTAGTTTTGTCTTAGAATTGATTTTTCTTTGATTTTTTTGATTAATAAATAATAATTTTTTCTATTTTTATCAATTTTAAAATGATTACGGTAATCAATTTTATTTCATTGATTCTTCGTGAATAATCATGTTTAATATAATAAATCATGATCATCCAATTTAATGTGAATTCTCTATTCTAGAAACAATTACATGAGGAGATTAAATTTGGTCATTGAATCTATCATTTTTTAATTTTAACTAATATTTTCAAATGCAAGATATTCTTCAAATATCCAAATCATATAATAATATCCACAGAGTTCAATTTTAAGGGTATATATATAATGATAGTAGGGTCGGGCATAAAATTAGTATTTGTACATTTTTTGTTTGAGGAACACCACAAGAGAGGCTATAAGTTTTGTTTACATTTTATTTTGAGAGTATGAAATTTAGAGAAATTGAAATTGGAAAAATAAAAATAAAAATTATTTTCCTACAAATCATCTATAAATTAAATGTAATGGAGTTTCTGTTAATTTTTTATATACTATGTTATGAATTTTTTTCTAAGAGAACTCTTCTCTTAATTTGTTTCACTCATTAGATTCTTATTTGTTATAATAAAAGATTATTTTCATTGATTATATATATGATATTTATTATAAATTTTTATTTTTATTTATTATATTACATTTATTATTCAACATATCATGATATATAAATTATATATGTGTAATTGAAAATTTCTTTATCAAAACATATTTTATTTTTTGTAGGGAAATAATTATTTTTTAGTTATTTATTTATTTAATTTATATTTTATTCTGATAAAATATTAAAATTATTTATATAGTTGTTGGTTTTTCCTAAGGGATAATATGTTTAATTTATATATTATGGTTTTTCAAATGGGATTTTATAAATGTTTCTATATACTCAATTTCATGGAGATCCCATTTTTTCCACATATTGAAGATATTATCAGTTTAAATGTTATTGGATTATTATGATTGGATGAAAAATAATGATCTTATATACACCAATCTGTTTTTATTAATTAAAATTAAAATTAATAATTTTAGTTATTTTTTAATAATTGAAACAGTCATGTCATGTGGGAAATGTCGATATAAATTTGTTGATGTCATTTATATGATAAGGTGATCATCCTAGCTGAGGATATCTAATGAATTCCCAAGTAATTATTATTAATCAATTTGTATGTTTAATGAAAAAACATTATTTGTTGCAATTATTTTACAAAAACATTTTTTAATGGAAAATATGGATAATAAATACTAATATCATATAAAGGTAAGTGAACATGATATTTTATGATTTATTATCTTGTAGATATTTTCTTTTGAAATTAAATATATAATGTTTATTTATATTTTAAAATCTAAAAGCAAATTAAATTTTTAACTTGTTTTTAATGTAGAAATACCAATTTAAAAATATGTATATGTATAAAGAATGCTTAATTTTTTTCATAAATGTTTGCACATGAACCTTTTAAATATGGTAGGGAATTAGGGAGTTAACACATCCCTCACCATGTTCGTAATCCCAAGATAGCATTCAATGTGTCATGTTTCCACAGTTTTTTGATTTCAAATGAATGAGTAATGCTTTCTACAGATAATTGGATTATATTAAAAGAAATTTAATCACATAATTACATTCAAAATTATTATTGTATTTTAATTTATAAGTAATTTCAATAATGTTTTCAAAAGGTGATTGTAATATTATTCTTATGTTATTACCAAAATAATTTCATTGTTATTTAAAAAATGTTATTTAATAAAAGAGTTTTTTAAAAGGTGTTTAAATTGTTTTAAAATCCCTTACTAGGAAATAAAATTCATATACCATGTTTAATTTATTTTTCAGATGAATCTGAGAAGCTCTAAATTGGACATCGATGCTTTCGGAGTTAGTGCATGCATAATCATAGTAGGAATCTGTATTATTTTTCTGAAACTATGATAAATTTGAGGTTTTGTATAATCCTCTAGAACATAGTCCAAAAAGTCTATCTATTGTATAACTAGGTATATATATTTTAGTTATAATTTAGATAAAAATACACAACATGTTTTTTTCAACAAAATCTGACATTTGGGTTCGAGGCGTTATAGGTTAGCATATATTTTATGCTCCCCCGGTGTATTTCACATGATCTAAATAAGTGTTTCATGATCAAGCATGAAATGTGAATTGAACAAGATATTTTCAACAAATGGAAACAAAAATTAAAATAGATATGGGTGGAAACCCATATTCAGAAGAGCCACAAAAACTGCATGTTCATTCATTCATGTGAATGATATAACCAGGTACTCAAAGGGATTAATAGTACTCATAAAAGCTCAGCGAGGTGTGTGTGATGTATTGAAAAACATTAGATGAGATCATGAACTCAAATATATCTTATAGAAGTCATCTTATTCTCAAATATAATCAAAAATGTATTCTATTCTTGGTTGTGGATATCGATTCATGATAGTTAGCTAACTCAAATGATGGTATTACACAAAAATCCAAAGTGTATCATCTTCGTTCTTGGAAAGGAGGAAAAAAGAACCCAGAGTATAACTATTGGAGCTATAAAGACATTTTCTTAAAGTTCCTCAAACGGATTTCTGATCCCCAGAATCTTCGTATGTTCTATCCTTTGAGGGGGAGTGTTCATAGGTGCTACTCTGAGAACAAGCTCATTACTAAACTCCACAACTCTAACCAGAGGAAGAGCAGAAAAATATTTAGCAAACAAATATCTGAAACACTACAATTTTCTCTATAGTATACATGTTGTAACCCTTGGACTTCGAGATAATGGCTAGAGGCCTAATATAAAACAATTTCAAAACATTGTCGACTTGGTCCTACTCGTGTGTGCACTAAGATCCCATTCTCCTATGTGCACTTGTGTATTGCCCTATAGTGATGTAAAACTCACCCTATTATGGTATATGTCAATATATTCTATATAGGGAACTAACTGGTTCTTTTTGGTGAATATATTAATTCATGAAATGTTGATGACATATAGATTCCACATAAAAAGCTAACCACCTACATCAAAGGGGAAATTCTAAAAGCTTCAAATTCCCTATGAATTGATAACTAAGGCCATATATAACATCATAACTCCATGAATGTATTTATTTTGGAGGCCTTCACACTTAGTGATTGTCTCAAAAATGATCTTGTGAGACACACCTCCATTAATCAATGAAAAAAATTAAGTTGAGGTATCTATAATAGAACCCCATATAGTATATTGTTACATTATCTATTCTTGCAGTGTAGTTCAGGATAATTATATCAAGCCTATACTACATCCCTAACTCACTTCCTGAGGATCCGTAGTAGTCCCTCACTACTAGAATATAGAATCCATAGTTTCAATACCTATTCCCCAATTGCCAACATGAGTGGATTGATCGGCGATATTCTTGTTTGAGGAGTATGTGAAGATCTCATATTTATGGTAACTAGAGGGCAATTCCTTTAGAAATTACGGATATCACCCATCATCCTAAAACCTATGCACTCAAAAATTTCACACTGACACTGCATTCTAATGTGCCTTACTGTTCCACACTGGTGACAGATTAGAGAAACATGTATGAGGAGCCTTACCACTGCTACTAATGTCAGATACCTCAAATTGTTGCATTCTCCTTAAAGAAGTTCCAATGGAATCTCTAGGTGCATAATTTCCATGTATTAGACTGATATCCTACCATGGATTCTACTTTTCAATTAAATTCAAGTTGATTATTTCAAATATGGTTGATTACGTAAAGACATTGACATACGACTGGATGGATTCACACATCCAATCCTCAAATTTCTTTATAGTCATTAGATCATAAGTATATATAGAATGGTAATAATACTCGGCTAACTGAATCGAGACGAGTAATCCCTAACTATCATGGTTTCCTTATAGAGGGTTTAAAAATTACCCATCTATATCAACCCATAGACTCTGAGGAAATAAAAATTCTTACAATACTATCTGTAAGTCAACCCAAACAGTCTCTTTATTCAGATATACCCGGGTGATGAAACTCCTCCACCTCTTAGCTGATTCATGAAGCATATAAGCATCTATCATGACCCTATACTCTTGATACGTATCCAGGTACTCAAAAATATACACGATCACCTCAGGCCAAGAATCTACCACAACTGGTACTCCTTCCCCAGATTAGGTGGGATGATGGTGCTGCTAAAACTCATGAGTCAACTCTACTATAGTTGGGGAAGGTCTCACTCCACCTTTCATGTTCTGAGTCAAATCCATTAATCCATATTGACACTATGAATCGACTCCCATATCCATAAGAGGAATAGGATCAAAAGGTGTCTCAGCCAGAGGAATGACTGTCAGCTCATGTCCCACCACCCATGGAACATGATCACCACAATCATTAGGGATCATGGCTTGAGGATTTCATGGTCGAATAATATTAAAATTCTAAATGAACATTTTAAAAGGGATTCAATCAATTTAGAATATTTAATTCAAGAATATCATATTGGTACTAAATCATTCCTATACGAATGAACATATCACTATATTTTCATTATTAGATAGGTCAATATGATTGAATATACCATAATAGTCGATGGGAACAATGAAACACCCACTACCCGCTACTAAGGATAGCTTCAAGTAAAAATTATTTGTTAGTCATGTGAAATATGGATTTTCCAAATTTATATTTTATTCTTTATTTGTCAAAAATGTTATTATTTAAAATTTTAATCCAATTTAAAATACCTAGATCCACTTATTTACCATTTTATGATCCATATGGTCCCATACACTTTATAAACTAAACCTTGGAATTCAATTGGATGATATTTAGCATTAGAATGGTTGGGGTGATGGAAATCTGCATTCAAATCAATAATGTCCCATACTCCTTGTGAATTAAAATATAACACACATTAACCTCACACCATAATATTATCTAAAAACTAAAAAAGGTTTCAAAATTACATCAAATATATAATAGGGCACAATTACTCTATATAATGAAATGATCTCTAAAACTTTAATGTGACATAATAAAATTTCGTGTCATATTCATACTATTCCTATGATGATGTATATTCCAATGTAGATATGTTATTTCAAAAAGCGATAATAAGGATATCTCAATTTCAATGGAATCATTTTCTGTACCATCATATGTTCTGTGTATCACCCAATGGTGGTATCATATCAATAGTAATAATCAAAAATAGAATGATAATGATAATTCAAGAAACTTGGTCATTACCCCGTACTTGTGATCGCGACACCCAAGCATGCAATATAACCATGAACCAAGAATTTAAAAAAACTACAATATATTGTCTCAAAATTTTATAGCAGGATTGTAACAACCTCTGATACCACTTTCTGAAATCCCAGACCTGGATTCAACAAATCACATTCCCCAAACTCAGTTGGCTACATATCCTCAAGGTTGTCTACCCTTATGTCATAGATTACCAAATAGTTGTTATGGTGTATAGTTAATACAGAGGGGTGTCTATACCCTCATGTTTGAGTAGAAAAAAAATAATAAACAAATAGTAATCATTATCAAAGTTGGAATAAATCAGACATAAATAATAAATTATAACTAAAAATAACAAGCAATAGAAAAAAAATTTAATCGAACAATGGGAATATATATATATATATATATATATATCCAAAATCCCTCAAAGGATGTGTCTATTACAATGATGCCTGGCATGATAATAATTCATAAATGAATGAATAGATACACACATGTTGTATAGTAGTATAAAATAATAAATTTAAATGAAAATATCCATGAGCATATCGAGCCTTATCCTCATAATCTAATTTTAAGCTCTAGGTATATACACAAGTCAAAAATATGTAGAAGGGACATTACACTTACCAGTATATGCAATAAAATAATCATTATAGGTTACAAGGGATGACTGAGTAGGGTGTGAAAGAAAAATCTAAGTAGGACACCACTAAAAGGGTATATATTTAATCCAAGTAGGTGCTCATAACTAAATATTGTGAATATATATACAGGAAAGTAATATAATGCTGGAAAATAAATGACCTCACATTCATGTTCTTAAGGGACACTTGGCGTGTCTATCTTCTTCAAGACATGGCGGGTATGTCTTATCATGTCACAATGTATATATTATATTTATATATATATATATATTTGATGGAGTGGATAGGGACGTAACATGTATTCATCCAACACCATTCCACCAAAACATAATCTCTACTCATGGGGTAGTTATCCCTACATCATGACAAAGTGGGGGACGTCACACCTGACACTTAGGATGGAGAGTTTCCATTCCATGGAAACACTATAGAAGATAATGTATGTCAAAATCCCATATCCTATATCAAAGCACTAGTGAGGGTCTCCATTCCCAAAACTGATGTAAGGGGAGCACATGTCACCATGCCCTGATGGGTCACATACCATCATTTATGGCTTCTATAGTAGAATATAATATGTATAACTGGCATAGTTCCTTACCTCACATCTATAATCATTTATATTTAATCCATTAAATAATAATGTTCATGTTTAATAAGATGATGATATTTCATTACCTATTTTTTCATTTCATTAGGCATTTCTAGTAACCAAGGCTAGAACAAGTATATAACAAGACACATGATGAAACCCCCCTCATGTATTCCTTTATCCATGTTCAATTAAATTTAAAAAAAATCATTTCAGAAGAATAATTTTATATGGTAAAATTGGGAGCACATTCATTCATTCCAATGAATTATTTCATTAGAAAACAATTTGATCCTTTTAATATAAATCATTCCATGTGGTGTGAGCCATCCTATGCAAGGAAATCTAAAAAAAATTCCATAAACATAAAAAATGGTCTTCGTAGGGTAAAACTTCCATGGATGAAATCATCCTCAATACATTTAATGTAATTTCAAAATGTGAACTAGTATTTTAACCAAACCCATCTACCATATACATTACATATAATTCAAAAGAAAGGGAAAATGCAGTTTAGGGTTCATTGGAAAAAGGGTCATCCATAGGAAACAATTTAAATGTCCACTTGGGAAATTGATAGTCTAGTTATTCCAAATAGCCACGTGGTGACTTGGGATAAATTTAACACTCTGGGTATAAGGCATATTTTAATAAAAACTCTATCTGAATTCTATACTAGGATTCAAGCATTTTAATCCATTTGTCTAAAATGACTAACTTCCTGATTGAACACCTAATGGTGTCCATGTAGGTTATGAGTGATGTCGAAACCGCACAATACAAACCAATTGAACTATCTCAAGGAACTAAGTTCATCCATACATGCAGTTACCAACACAAATATGTTTCTCAACAAAGCCCATCACAGGAATCATCAAAATAAATACGAAATGACCAAATAGTAAATGGGAAACTACGTACCCCTATAATAGGGCCCTAGAACATGGCTCACTCAATACAGAAATTAGATGTACTTCAAGTTGGAATAAATATTAGTTCTATTCCAATGCCTAGAAAATAGTGCAAATGATCCAGCACTGAAATAGTAAAACATAACGTGATATTAACTAAATAAAGAGAGGTTTGTGAGGTTAACTATATCGTGGGCTTCTTAATGATTCTAGTAGAAATGAAAATTTTTCTCTGAAGAGGAAATAGAATTAGATTGATTTTTAGTGACTATTTGTGCTCAAAGGGGAAATAATCCAACTTGTTTTGCTGATGAAAAACAAGAGATGTGAAAAATATGTTTTTATGATTTAATAGGGGAAACATTCTTTCCCAAAAACACAACTCTCCACTATTCAGACACCCACTTATTCAACTTTATGCTAATCATGCTTGGCTTCCAATATGAATGGGGTTCCTCAAATTATTAGTAACATATTTTGAAAAAACATATGAAGACTATTCTCTAATGCTCTATCCCCAACCGACAATTGGCCACACGATTTTGGAGAAAACATACACCCATTCTTGTTAGCCACTTTTTCATAAATTTGGTCTCCGAACATTCCTCAAACACTCCTCTAATATCTCATTGGTTGTATCATATATTTACTCTTCTTAAATGATGGATTCAAATTAACAACAAATGATCAGTAACTTCATTTAATATGTGGGTCATTGAAAAGGTAATGGTGTTTTCCCCTTGGCTTACAGACTTATTGATTTTTTTATGGTATTCATGCCATGAAATCGAATGTATTGTGTTGATACTTCATAAATATTCCACACAATTAATCATAAATCATTAAGGGTATTATTTTTTTATAACCTTTCAATATGATATTGTTCTTCATATTAGATTTCCACCAAAGAAGAAAATTATGTTACCAATTTACAGAGTAGAATATCTCCTTGTAGATTCTATTATTAAACCTAATTTCATGATTATTTTTTCCATCATTAAATTTTACATGATATTTCATCTTTTACCATGGTAAAAATATCACTTTCCTATTGATGTGACATCCTTAACATTAATTTTCCTTGATTTCGTGGGAGTATTTTTCTCAACATTTAATTTTTTGTCACATTTCATTACTTCTTTGTTTCTCAATACTTTCCTTTACTCTTTCTCCACCTGTAGGTATTTTTATTGTAGCATTCCGATAACATCAGTAAAAGAGATTTATTTGGTTTTTTATGATATCAAACTCATAATAGTGGAATATGGTAAACAAATAAATTATCCAATATTTCAAATATATTTTTTATTATCTGAAAACTACATCTACATAGTAGGTTTCCTTTTAGATGTAGATTTTCTCCCCATGAATCCAGGCCCTTTAAAACATACCTATACTAAAACAAAACACAATTCCATAAATCCCAAACATACAATGACACCAATCTTCTAATTGAAATTATTCATTATTTTATATATTATATCATTCTATATTTTTTTCTATGTAGTTTTGGATTTAGAAATAAAACTTATTATGATATATTTGGTGAAACTCTAATCTAAGATATACATTCATCCACACCTACTTATGTTATGGGTTTATGAATATTTTTTATTATTAATAGTTTTCATATTTTTTTGTTTTATCAAAAACTATTTTCTATAATAGATGCATTGAAAATAGATTGGTTTAGATAGTGGGATTCCCTTCTCCATGATTTTTTTATACAAATAATGAAATGATCCCAACATAAATTTCTACAAATTTAATTTCTCATCTATGAAATAATATCATAATATGATATTTTTTAATCACTTATTCTTAAAATTACACCATTGGAAGTTACATGTATATAATATTTTATGGTTTTTAGTTTTATTTCTGGATTAAGGAACATTTTTATGTAGATATTCATTTCATATTACACTAATATAAATATTTCTTTCCATTATTTATTCAAATTCTTTATTTAATATTCAAATAACATTCTTCTTTCTTTCAGGGTAATATCTATATCCATTATTATTTTGGGTCTTTTCTAAAATTCATCATTATTGAATCCCATAGTATATTTAATTGATTAATCAAATTCATAGATATTTCCATCAATAACAAGTCTTATATAAGATTTCTAAACAATTTTACATTACATTTGGTATTTATACAAAGAGAATTTTTATCTACAAGTCTCTTTGGATTCTTCCTTAACAATAAATTATTTCTTGATAGTTGAAGAATAATAAATTTCATACATATGATTTATTCATTTTTTCAAAATGATTTTTTATATTATTTCCCATAATTGATATCATTGATTAAATAAAAAAAAGTTAAAACATTACTATGTAATATATAAATGAATTACATGATCTTTAAGTAGTGGACCTCTATAGATTAAATAATACCATTTTCATCATTATACATTGAACATGAATAAATAGATTTTATTTAACCATAAACACTCTTATTACTATATTCACTTGGCATATCCTGAATTAATTATGAACTATTTTTCATATTATTTTCCTCTCACTTCATCTTATTCTACAAGGACATGGCTAATAACACCACATATGTAACAACTATAATAGAAACATTATTCTATATTTCAGATATTTCTGAATGCTCATAAAATATTCACATTAATTAATTCCAATATACATTCAATATAATGAAATAGGATATATTCTATCAGAGGGAAACTAGATTTGACACCAGTTGAAATTCCCCTTATGACTATTGGAGACACTTGAGATTGGAGAAAGATACGACTATTTTTAAAAAATTTCCAAATTCCAAATAATAACATAATATTTGACCCCATTTTTCATTGAACCCCTATTAAAATTTAATAAAAATAGACCATTTATTTTTTATGTATGGAAATATAGCCAAATGTAATATATAAGAGCTAAAAATGTCAACTCATGTATTAATAAATGTTTTTCCCCTACCAAGAAACCTATTACTTTTTCTTTTATGGGATATATAAGTGATTGATTATCTATTATAATATTATCATTAAAAATATGTTTTGAATAGTTATCATAACGTACCCTCTCACTATCTTACACATTTGAGTTTTCACTATTGTATACATGTGAAAAATGTTGCTCCCGCTATCCCTTCACATATATCAGTGACCATAACAAGGGGAGTGGTGTTGAATCCCTTATGGAATGGACTAATGGGCCCAAGAAAGAATATAATTTTTTATATTTCTCATAGTATTATAGTTATATTTTAGGGAATACATGATTAGTATATGATCATTCATATAGGGATTACCACATAGCTTTGGATGCATAGGTGGATAAAATAGTATGGTCATATAGTGTTGGCCACATGTGAATGTTTCTATAACACATATCATACATGAGGATCTCACAAATAACTTTTTGTATAAGGGGATAAAATATAGTTCTTCATTCATATGGTAACTCACACAGTAATGTTTTCAAGAAGTTTCATGAGGTTTCTTCAAACTGGTCCTTCATGACATTTCTTCATGATGTACATAATGAATTTTCCAATTAGGAAATTATAATTATTTTTCTCTAGGATTATTTTTAATAAAGTACCACTATAAATAGAGTGAGATTACCCATTCATGAAGTGGTAACCAATATTTATAGGCAGAAAATAGTAACTACCTTCCAAAAATCGTTTGACACATAATGACTAATATTCTATTAATATAAAGAGTAGTTCTATGCGGTGGTCCAAAATTACCTCCAAAAATCATCATATAAAAACTTATCTCATAAAAATTAAATGGGTCTAACTATATTGAAAAATGATCTACATTGGATACTAGCTATAAAAAATCACATTGTGATTGATGCGTTATGGGAATTATAAAAATAATATACAGTGGGAATATAATTATCACCTTCAATAATAAAATTATAAAGGGTTATCATATATATATAATTTTATTAATAAAAAAACCTTAAATAGAATTTTGGTATCTATTAATTATATTTCACATTAAAATGATTCGTAAAATATTACATGCATAAAATTTGATCTATAAGAATGTTTCTACACCATTACTAGTCTAACCAAAACATGTGAGGTGTAGTAAATTTTATTCTATATTGAATACACCATTATGAGTTATTAGGAAAAATTGTTCACTAAAATCCCTTGAATGTATGTTTTAGGGGTCTAAATCCATTTTTTTAATAATGGTTGAAGTCCATGTCATACAATTAGATGGTGGTTCTCACAACCACATCCCTAGATTGGGATAAATTTTTAATGATATTAATCCCTTGGGGTGTGGTAAATATTCTCATATATGGAAATCTCATTCCCTTATTCTTTGGTAATAGAGATCATATTATATGAAACAAAACATGTGTTTCTACGGGTAAGGATCAATTCATGGATTCTGTAATAAGTGAATGAAATTAATTTCATTGTTCAAATAATGACATATAGAAATCTATTTTCCTTCATAAATTTAGTTAATATGTTATCAAAATTAAACATATAGGGTTTTCAATAAGTTAGTAACCCATGTTCTAATGACTATTCTCTACTAAGGTAGATATTACGGGTTTCTTGGAACAAGTGAATGTATATATAATGATGTTGTATTGAACAATATGTTATTGAAAATTTTAGGGGAGAATTTATTCCAATATAATAATGAATAAATCTCTAAATGAAAACGTGTCTATGACAAGGACGGTGCTTGAATTAGTAAGCATAATTCCATATGATTTAGGGTTGTATCAATTACATATTCCATTGTTTTTACTAGACATGATATTAAAAATACATATTGTTTGTTTAGAAAATATCAGATAAATATTCGAGAACATCATGTTTAGTCGTTATAACTATCTTGTGTTACTTTATAATGTAAAATGAATATGTTCTTCGGATAAAGATTGGACAGACAACTAGTTTTAATGGGGGAATAAACCACTCTTCCATTATATCTTTTTAATCTAAAATCATAGTTCAGCTTAATAATTATTAATTTGAATCTCATTAAATTTATTGGTAACCATATCTATAAATATTAATTTTATTGTGGATACTGATATAGTTAATGTGGTAGTATAAAAATTCAATAAATTAATCTATATATTTGAATTGTATAAAAATAGTAAATTATTATCATAATATAAATGATGATAAGTTACTAAATTTATACTATCCATGATTTCAAGCTAATGAACACTAGAAAATGTTATATAATCAGTGATATAATCTATTTGTTGAGATTTATAAGACAAAATGAAGGCATAGCTTGAAGTGGAAACATGTAAGTAAACGTGAAAAAACTAAAAAAATATCAATATATCAATAGAATCATTATATTATCATTTTATTATTCACAATTTGATACTTACCATGTTATTATTATTCTATGAATGTATTTTTTGACTGTGGGTTCCCTGGATCTAACTCACACAGTAATTTTTGATTACCATATCAGGTATATAATTAGTTATTCTTGAATTCATCTTACCATAATAGTGATGTTATGATTATTTAATCTATTTATATGGTTATGTTATTTATTGTATTTTTCATATTTAATGAGATTTAGAAGTTCCCATCTATAATGAGAAAGATGAGACAATATGACAATAATATTAAATATATGTCTTATGGTCTATATAATAAATAGTGTAGGGAAATAAATGTATTCATATCATGATGTTTTTGGGGATCATATGAATTGATACATTTTATCATGAATTTCGCACGTGATAATATAATGTATGTATGATCTTGAAGACTGACCATCTAATAGAAACACTATATGTTTTGTGTGACATTGTATAATCCAACTTATAAGAATCTGTATTTATCTATAGGCTTGAGATCATTATCATTATATACAATTTTTTATATTTTATTTGAAAAAAAAACAATAAATTTATGTTGTTGTGTGGTAGATTTTTTTGATGAATCATTTATTTAATGATAATGATTGAATGGTCAAGATAGTATTTTGTTTATTTTGAAAGGAAAAGACCATCATGGTCCCAATTGACTATGATGATAATAAAATTACTAAATCCATGACAATGTAAGAGGATGTTATGTCTATACAGTGTGGTCATTAAATATTATTCCATGTAGAGATGGTGACCTAAAGTGGGATTCCTGGTTTATGAGATATTACTATGAAAAGAGATTACATTACACATATTGTGATTTTATGTGGTTTTCATAGCATTGACTTATCCTTATATCATTTGGGGATATGATGTGTTATTGTATACCACTCTGGTCTTATGGGTATGATTCACTTCAATATAGATAATGTAATTGAGGGTTACAAATAATGTGTATCCATAATTTATTTCAATTCATTTTAATATAAGTTTATGGTGTGGTGGTCCCATATATGGGGAACTGTGAATATAAGATTGTGATTTATTACAGTTAATAGAATTTAATTATACTAGTGTGTTAAAAATAAAAAGAATTGAATTAATTTCTCTAGGCATTAGCATGCAATTTATATTAAAATATGAATATGAGAAAATATATTATTTGAATGAACAATATGTGTTCATGGTTTGTTATGAAATCATCAGAGGAAGTTTTTTTACAATGGTTCATATTTTATCATATGGAACATTAATGTGTTTCAACTGATTAAATATTCATGACATTTATGATATGTTTAATTTTTCGATACATATATAGAAGGGATTAAAATTATCATTATAATTATTCAAGGACTATATTACTTATTAAAAATACTAAAGTAAGTATATAAAATATTTTTCTATTAATTGACAGTGATATACATAATTTAAATGAATTATGAGAGATTTAATATCCACCCTCCCCTACCTCATGATCTAGAGAGGGAGAAGTAGAGATTAGAACAAATTAATATTTATCATTCTTCCTTGGTTAAATAATACAATCTTTACATGATTAAAGTGACATAATAAATAACTTTTATTTTTCAATCTAGAACATTGAAATCAAAGAACCAGGATTTATGATATTTGGTCTAAGTGTTATAGATCTAATGGTATCCATTAATTTTTTCACAGATCTCTGAAAAAACATCAGTGAGAGGCTCAAATTTAAATTGAAAAATGAATAAGGTAGGATATTTAGTTTTCTATGATTTTAAATCAATGTTCAATTATTAAATTGATTGAGTTAAATGGGAGAATTACTAAATAGATATAAAAACTAGATATTATTAAATTAGTATAGAATAATTTTTTTTAAAATTAAGTATTTCATTGTATAGTAGTTCTCAACATCCTATAAGATGAAAATTTTTAATTATGATGCTGAAGAGTGAGATTATATTGTTTGACAATTAAAATCACTAAGTTGGATTTTTTAATATTATGATATCTCGTATAAATTGAATTAGACACATCAAATTGTTCTCCCACTACATAGAAGGCCTCTTGTTATATGAAATTACACTATTTTATTAAGATGTTATGTGATGCTCTTATATGGGTTCACATATATAATCACCGATCTGGAATTGCTAATATGAGTAGATCACCACTTAATTTAATTCAACATTTCCTAATGAATAGTGTAGAGTATGGTCATCTTACCGGAGCTAGGTAGAGACCTATTACACATTATAGATAACAACAATCAATCATGTTTCATTTTATATTCCATATTATCTCATTTTAGGATATTATATATATCAATATTAGTATCAAAATGGTTTAAATGTGATTTTGATTTATCATGTGAAGAAAAAAATTCCAAAAGACGTAATTAGAAGTTGAAATTATTTTAGTCATGGTTATTGAATCTCAACATGAAAATGTTATCCTCTTTTCATAGAGAGGATATTATATATTTCTGTATTATGTTTGTATTAGTAATTATTTTAGTATAATAATATAATTTTTTTTTTCAATGTTAGATGATCCACTCAATAATATATTATTCACAAAAAAATGAAAAAAAACATTATTCATAATAAACTATTGATGATCTAACAATTCATAATAATTAGTAGACTAAGAATTATGGACTTTTAAGGCTTTCAATAAAATTATGGTGAGGTGATTAAAATTTTCATCATTATGTAAGGGATTGTATTTATTAAAATAGCAGGTATGATTATTTTCCCAATGTAATGGAATTGATGTTGATTTCCCAATCATTTCAAATGATTATATTTGAAAACAAAATTTTCCTTTAGTAGTGTGTTTTTTGAAATTGAATTGATGAATTAATTAACCTCAATATATGATAATGAAGGATAGATAGTAGATATATTGGTTGTTCTAAGGTAATGTCAATAACATTACATATTTTTCATCCTCTACTATGAGATAGTCTAAAACCAATGATGTGCATATCAAATAATGAAAAATGATTTTACTTGAACCTAAGTAGGGCTTCACATTAAATTTTTCGAGGGTAATAACCTCCCCTGATCCTAAAAGATGACTATGTTCATCCAATGAATGAAATTTATTAGGCATGCTATATAATATTTGGGTTGGTGTTCAATGGGAATTATGAGGATAATCTATGAGTTCTAGTAAAACATTATTGAATAGTCATACGATGAGTCATTTCACACAACAACAATATTAATTATTTTTATGTGGAGAGTAAAATATAACATTCAATAAAATCTATTAATCCACCTTTACTATCTTGTTATTATAGTTTAATGTACATGTGACATGTAAAAATATATCATCCATTTATTTTAGTATTTTATACTTCCTAAATGACAATTAGTTGTTATTATAGATTAAACATTTTCTTATTATTCTATAGGAAAGATCAATGGGTTTTCTCTTATGATTCTTTAAAAGTAGGTTTGTGTTATTTATTATGTTACATTCTATAACACCATTCTAACATAGTTATTTTTTTGTGAAATATATTGATAAACCATGACCACTACTGTGAATTATAACTATGATTTTTTGAATTAATTCTTGTCTAGGTTGTGTCTGTAGGTTGAACTACGATGCACTAATCATTGAACTAGTGTATGAATGATTTTCCTAGTTTTCAGTCCATTTATTTATTGTTTATATATGATTATATAAATATAATTGAATTAAATGAGTTGAGTGTGATATTTTAATCTTTTACTCATTTAGTTGTTGTTGATGTTATAATTTGAACATGTGAAGGGAGTATTAAATAGTTTAACAATGATATTATCATTTATTCCACTTTATAGTTTTCTAATATGTTCATGAAAATATTTAAGGTTATGAAAATCTATAGCCCAATTTTTTACTCTGGAATAACTTGGTCATTGATAATGATTTAGATCCAATTTTAAATCCAATGGACTTTATAATGCCTATGTATATTAACATATGATTTTTCCTGAATTAATTATGTTTCAAGACATGTTTGGAAGTAAAATAGATTCACTATTAAATTTACAAAAACAAATGAAATTTTAAATTTCATCTAAGAAAAAAAGTATAGAATAAAATTAGTTATTTTAATGACCTTGGAAAATAGTGTCTATATTGAGAAATTATGTTGTGTTAATCATATAATTTTTTATTCCAAAAATATTAATTAAACAGTCATTAGAAAATATCTTTTCTTTGGATAAAAATTGATAATATCATATAAATCATTTCATTTATTGAGAAAAAAATAAAGAAGTAATGTTCGGGATACTGTGTTTCATTTCATAGGGAAATTGATTATTGTTTGGTTATAGACATATCATGGATTTATTTCTTATATTTGGATATAAAGTTTTATTTTATATACCATTTGAGTTTGTTATAGAAGGACTTAGAGAGGTCATAAAATTCAATGACTGATTAAGGGAACACTTGTGGTCTACCATAATGTAGAATTCATAAAAATATTCTCTTGAATGTTTTTAATATTTTATAATTGAAATAATTTAATAAATATAATATAGAGGAACAAAATATTTTATAAAATTATTGTTTTTGTTGAAATGAAATGAATTAGTTCACTATAAACCATGAATGTACATAAGGGATGAGCAACTACATCTACCGTATTTCTATAAACTACTACAGAATATGTTTTTATCTGCTCTAGAATTTTTTTGTCATTGATAAAAGGTAATTGATATTGTTTTAAACATTAAAAACTATGTAATTTTATGATTGGTAAGAATGTGATGATAATGTCCTCATATATCAATTCAATTAATAAATAGATAAATTATGACTTAATCTAATCTAAACAATAGATCAAATAACATCCCATTCCTACTAAAATATAATGGTAATTGTTATATCTTTATAACGATACAATAGATGAAAAAAACATAGAAATAAATGTAAATATAAGTAAAAATATTTCCATATACAAAATAATTAAATTTTTATTTAACCTTCATTTCAATTGAAATATTATATTATGAAATTTTAGTACAATATAATTACATTGATGTAATATTTAATTACAAACAGAAATAATTACGACCAATACAAAAAAATCACATAGTTGAACATATCCAAGGATCAAACCATCATTATAATAAGAAGTTTCTACAAATATTAACAATAATGGTTATTTAAAAAATTATATATAAAAATAATAAAAATTCAAAGGAGATTCGATATAATCCATTACATCATTTTATAGGAATGAAATTTTGTCACATCCTATAATTCAATAATGAAAAATTGATAGTTTTTCAAAAATATCATCAAAATATAGGTGTTATTTCTTAGTTATTAGTATGTGTTGTGTGTTTTGAATTAGATGAAAAAAATTCACATCCAAAAATACCAGCCACTCAATGTGTTAGATTGTTGTGCTGATAAATCATTAATGAATCAAATGAATAATGAATCATTTTCCTAAAATATCAAGACATTAGATGTTTTTTTCTTTGTTATTACTTTTTGAAACACATTGTGATATAAATTGATTATTTTATACTAGAAACTTACACCTTTAGTCATATTGGTCAAATTGTGTATCTGATTGTTGTATGGTTAATTCATAAATGTAACTAATAAATCATAAATATAAGTTCTCAGTCATTATGATAGTATGAGTGTGTTATCCCACTTATGATTATGTGACCCACGTATTTATTTAAGATGTAAGATTTGAATAGAATACACACATTATTGGCCAATCCATCCACATTAAGTGTTAGATTGATTTTTAGTTAATACTGATATGCCAAAAATAAATATAAATATTTATTCTTTTGTATTATGATTATTTATGTTAGTTTTACCAATTTGGAGAATTTGAATATTGTTTTTTATTTAAATTTTTAATTAAAGCAATAATTACTAGTCATCTTGTAAATTGTTTGTGTCATAAATTTTATTGTTAATTCTTATATGTTAGTTATTATGACCCAACTTATTAAACATTTCCTAGTTTGTTTTAAGAGGAGTATGAAACCCCAATTATATATTCAATAGTCTAGGGTATGGTGTCTTGAACCGAGTAGGATTAACACACACACCAGAGGCCTTATCTTAAGGTATATATACTAACAAACATGTCTATGAGAATCAACACAATACTGAAAGGAAAGATTTAACAGATAATAAAATGAATCCGTTATTTATTTCCCACATCAGAGAATGACTATAGTACATGAAATCATAATGGGGGAAATTAAATACCACCAAAACAATAGAAGAATCCAACCTATTAATTAGGTGGGGAAGGTTGTCAAAATAAACTCATAGAACTAACCACATTTTTTCATTTAAAAAAAGGTCCACCATATATTTTATGGACAAATAATATATCATACGACTAAAATTTTACATAAGACATGACATGTGTGGGTAGATCCCATGAGGTGGTGAGTGTGATCATACTCTATATAAGTCCCCAAAATTGCCAAAACATAAATCACAAAGGAAGTATTAATTTAATTACCAGGAATCTATTTCAATCATCATATGAGATAATAGAAACAACAAACCATATATTGTAAATAAAGACACTAATTCTAAAATTAAGATCACAGCCTAACTACCATCCATGGATTATTGTTATTGATTTAGAGAAATAGTTATCTGAGAGAACTCAATCCTGATCTATTCCAACACTGATATTTCTCATCTAAGAGTTCATACTCCATGGGACTTTAAATGAATAAGAACACACTTTAACTTAGAAAATATTGACATATATATATATATATAGTATATCTCACCAAGGGCCTATAAGGGATATCATACTCTAACTGAAGTACACAGAATAGGAATGGGATCATATAGAATGAATGTCAGTATGAGACACCTAAACCAACTACATGAATAAAGAGAGAGTATCACACCCATTCCATAAATAGGGAAAACTAACTCTATGTGAGACTAACATGTAGATAAGATTACTCCACATATTATTGTGATGTGATGCCTCGTTGTACTGTCATAGATATGGGCCAGGGGAATGTGACATAACAATACTAGTCTAAACTAAAGAATTTGATGGAATCAACATTCGCTGCATGATGTAAACAGTGTATACTTGGAGTATATAACATATCTGGTTTCTTTACACCTTCCCATGTTCATTACATTTTTCATCATCCATTTTAAATGTTCTTTGTATGTGTCTATAAACATTCGTAGTTCCCATGTACCTAGTCATGTCTGAGTACCTCACCATGTCCATGATCTAAGTTCTATTGATTTACATTGTTGTTCCTCTACACCTGGTCATGTCTATACCCTTGTACCCAGAGTTATACAATGGGACACCAGAAGGGGTCAAATTTAATTTATTATATCTTCATGAAGTGTGATTTTTATCTCTACATGGAATTCATATCCATCACACAATGGGACCAAGAGAAACATTTTCGTTTGAAGTACATTATATTTATGTAGGGATTTTTTATACAATATTATTTGTTCAATGTGTCTCACAAGCTCCACTGATTCTGCCTAGAATCACATGATCATATATTTGATCTTGGGTTTATCATTACTGATATATCATTAGTGGATTGCTTCTATCCATATGATATTCTTGTTTATCATTCATGTCACACTGATAAAATGAATGAAAAAACCAGAAACAAAAATTGTTGATATGGCATATGATCCATTCATGACCTCCTATCATCACCACATAAGACCTCTATCATTATCTTGATCCTAAATCAAACCCCCTGAAAATGATATATTCTCAGTAATATTGACTAAAAATTTATCGGTTTCTATATATGGTCAAATCTCTCTACGAATATAATATTGACGATGGTCATGTAATGTGTGTGGATAGAAAGTAATGAAATATAAATGTTAGGAAAAAATGATGGACAATTTATTTGTTGTATATTATTTATTTATAAAGAAATTTTTGATCGCAACTGATAAAAAAATAGGCAACAATATCAATTATAAATTTCTAGGATGATAAATCAACACCAATAAATCAATGACCAACCCATGAATCAATTAATTAAAAGGATTGAATTGTTTCAAACATGGGAAAAACACAATTGTGTTTAAACTAGAATAAAAATTACTTATCATGAGGTTCTATTTATCATTGAGGATACATTAATGTATTTTTTTTAATTAGATAGATCCATGAACTAGTTTATTGAATTCAAAATAAACATTGCCCTGATCAAAAAACAATATTCTATTTTAATTGATCAAAAGATCATCAAATAATTATTCTCTCAAATCCCTTGGTTACGAATCTTACCCTTGGGATTTTTTATAATGAATATTATATAATTTTACCACATGGTCTAGTCATTTAATAAATAATAAATAAATTTATTAATTTTTTAGTAAAAAATTCCATAAATACCACTCTTAAATGAAAAACCTGAAGTGAAAAACATTTAAAGTCTTCCTTGCATGAAACAAAAAATATAGGGATTTAATAGTGTCCCTATGATTCCAATATAAGAGTCTAGTTGGTATTTATTCCATTTTTTCCAAAAAATGGATTATTGTTGATATAATATATTTAATATTATTGTTATATCAATATTGAGACCCATCAAACCCTAGAATCCCAATGCTGAATCACTTCATAGATTCTACAATGTTCATTAAAATATTCCGATGTCTTAAAAATAATAAACAGATACCTTATATTATACCGAACATATGGGATTGTTTCCCAAAAATAAAAAATCCATCAAAAAAATATGAAAATTATAATATCACATCTTGTTATCCCACTCTCTTGTTTTCTCTTGATGATTCACTTTTTACTATCGTACACCTGATAAATAATTCAATCAACCATGATGCATATTCTATTATAAATCAATTATCTATCATAGGAACAATGTGTTTGTATCTCGATTCTCAATTTCCATCTCACTCCATCAATAACATCTGTTAGCACATGATCATAGATCATTATCTACAACACATGGAAGACGTCATGTACCTAGTATAATCGTGTTGTATTTTTCTGTTGTATTCCACCCCACCAACTGTATATAGTATCTGGAAAGGGTCATTGAAACATATAGATAAAAGGAAACCACATAAAAATATTTATAGTACTCACTAACGTAATACCTTTTAGAAGAACTGGTCACCCATTTCAAACTCAGAGGAATCTTTCTTCAATATGCTTATGATTTTTGATAGCTCTTGTCCATCCTCATCCACTGTCGAATGATCTACACCTTCCTTATTTTTTATCGCAGTAACTCTAGGACCATTAGTGTTAAATCCATGAAGTCAGTCCAACAATGTAGCCTTCTTAACATCTCCCATACTATTCCATGAATGGTTCCATTAGAATAGTGGAGTGGAAATTGTTATAATATGATAACTCAATCAAGGGAATGAGATCTTATTAACTTAATCCAGATATTAAGATACAATCTTAAATCATTTCATCCTATACATCTTGGGTATACTCATTAAAGAAATAATTCTATTGGTTATGCATTGTTCTTAAATGAAACTAAGTACTAAAGGACTCCTATAATATTCCCCATAATTGTTACATGAAGTGTTCATCATGGTATTAAATGATATTAATGGGAGATACATAGGGCTAGAAAATATTTTCAATGTAAATACATCCCAATATATCAACTAATCATTACTCATAGCTTCATAGGAAGTACGATAACCTGGTGAGTCATTCTTCGATAACCTATATAGAATCATTTCCTCTTGTCTATCACCGAATCCTTTTCATGAAGTCTATAGTGACACTATCAAACATCAACTCTGGCACCTGAAGGGTTTTATAAAAATCTATTGGAATCTAGTTCATTCCTTAACCTCTATAAATATAAGTCATTGAGAATAAAAATTATCTATAGAACACTTTATCCATGTCTGCTAGAACTGATGACGAAGGTCCTAGACCATCTTGTCACACTTGTAGCATCAACACTAAGTATGACGTATGAAAATGACTCATTACCTCCTCTCATATAATATCACATACCATCATACCCCATAAAAAGTATAATGTGATCCCAACCCTTAAAAATTACATCATGATCACCCCTAGTGGGTATCTGATCTGACAAGGTCTCAAAGTTGGTATCTCCAAGATAATCCCCCATAATACACTATATAAGTGGAGGGGTGACAACCATTGATTAGAGGTAGAATTCATCGTGCTCACTAGCTATGAAAAAACTGTAACAAGGCTAACAACTCTCATTATATAATATATAACTACAAAAATTATCTCATTCATAGAGAATGTTCCACAATATTCACATTTCATTAACCATAGACTATCTCAATTTCACTACCCAAGAGTAACACAATCCATCAGCTCTATAGCATGTTTATTTTTTTCTATGAAATGATATACATGAGACTCTTGTGGAATTTGTTTTTAATAATCCACTCATATATATGGTAGTATCACTACATATTCGAGGTGAAGGACACTTCAAGAAGCTCAATATTTTTGGGTCACATAATTCCACTAATACGGTCTTACCTATCGAGACCAATAGTCAATAAATGAATACTTATACATAAAAAAAATCCAATCCCAATCATGGAGGTATCTCTGAACACAAAATAATCTACAAGCTCCTATGGCATCCAGATGATTGGGGATCTCATCAAAATCATTATAAAATATTAAGATGAATAATGGAACATATTTATCCACAAAATATGTAGCCATTTTTCAGGTTGAAGTCATTGGGGGTTCTAGAATCCTAAACAAATCCTATATAAATCTCATACATAATCCTACTAACCTAGGAAAATTCCATATCTCAGTTATGTTATTTGGTGTCTCTATATCGTTAAATACCTCTACATTTGTTGTGTCCACTACAGTAACCTATATTAAGATGACATATCCTAGGATTTGGAACTTTCTATTTAATAGCATGTGAATAAAGATCAAACTATAGTGTAGGTGCTCTCAGAGAATGTATACGACCTTCCACAAATGTATCATGGGAACCTCCTCTAAATATGAGTACACCTAGTTGTCAAGAATAAAACCAATTTATCCAAGAAATTTTAGAATATTTGGTCTATAAGTTCTAAGAACATTCCTTGGGAATTCATAGAACTAAATGGAATAACCAACTACTCATAGTGACCATAGATTGTTTTGAATTTATTCATTGGTATATCCCAATCTCTAATAAAAGATGGTGATATCCTGACCCAATATCAATCATAAAGATCTATCTCAACCCTTTCAACTAGTGGATGATTTCACCAATTCCATGAAGGGTATATTTATTCTTGATTTTCACTTGATTCATGAAATGAAAATACACACATAACCTCAAACTAAAATCCACTTTCATAGTGAATATAACTTGGTCTATATAGGGTGACACGCTGGTCTTTACAATCATATCACTTTAAATTCCTCCAACTACACCTTCCACTATCGAAGCTCTCAAGAGACATCTAATATACTGGTTTAGATATCAGGGAATTCACTTAGTGTATGTATATGTATAATTTTTTCAATCATTAGTGATGTTATCTTTCCTCATCCTCAAGTGAGAAATCCTTGTACTCCACCATAGCCATATAAAGATGAGATCTCATAATATTTTCATCCACCAAGGAAAATACAAAAAAACTATAGATTATTGGGTTGTATACTCATATTAATTATCCCTCTACACTCTACCTGTGTTTCTATCTCATCAAGTACGAAAATCTTCATACCATAAATATGAATATAGATCATCATCATCCTAGAATATTTAATAGGAATATGAACATCGCATATCAAATCCATACCTATAATGAAATAATTAGTCTTTATTATAACTATGAAATTATCACATATAACGATATCTCCTCTAATAATTATGTTTCACTATTTTATGAAGTGTGTGATATCTAATTCTCAAATATTATTATTCTACCAGTGGACAGGTCAGGCCAAGGGATCAATTAAGACATATTGTTCTTTAAGAGGGTATGTAGATTGAAACGTTTGTCTATACCCTACTTCACTCTATATTAATATTATATTGGAGATTAAATAGATAATCATCTAATCATTAAAGAAGTCTCTTAGTATTAGGACTCTACTACATGTCTCCCTCGTCCCTAATAATTTTCTCCACAAGCATATCTTATTGAACTTGTGGGTATTTGTTGCAATATATCAACATGTTGGCCACTAAATGCTACTCTCTCAATTAATTTGTCATTTCTCGAACAATATTAAACATTCTACCCAAGCTAGTACCCCTTCTTAGGTGGTATATCCAGTGTCTCCATGTATTCTTCATGGTTGATATGAAATTACTCTATGAGATTTACTTACTCATGATACATCACCAATCCCTCATCTAGTTGGAATAATAAAGGGATGACTAAACTACAGAACATATGACCCAAGACTATACACATAAATTCTTATCACAAATGGTTATCTATGTCCTAAATAGACAGCAACTATTTCTGTCTCTACACATGGGTTTCCCCTACTATCAGCAACTATTAGTGTCTATTAACTCCCTGATTGATGTTTTGATATCTAATGTATATATCTCAAATAATTTACATAGAGTTTTGTGAGAGGTTAGTGAACCTCGATTCATACAACACTACTATAACGCTTCCCCTATAGAGCATCATAGGATCTTGGATGTGTACTTCTCACAACATTAATGGATACAAATCTAATACGAAAAATAACTTGAACTCTCTATAATAGAGATTCTCTTTATTAAACATTTGAGTCTCCATAAATGGAAATTTCCCAATGGAGAGATGTAGAATTCTTACCACTAGGTCTACAGTAAAATCAATTGGTTTCCTATCAAGGTTAAAAACCACAAAACCATATCTATTTATTCTTCTAAAATTTGTTTCTAACAATAACCCTCAAAATAAAGTGGTATATATTTCTAAAACACATGATGTCTTCTCATCCTTTTCACATAATCTTCTAGTACCACTGGGAAAACCTTCTGCGCGATGGGTGGAGAAAATAATATAAAACCACCATAAACTACCCCATCCAGCATTGGAAATTATAAATAATTCTCATCATAAGTAAAATTAATCAAAACTATCCTATTCTAGAATCATTGATGGATTTATACTTAAAATAATTATGAAAAATTCTAAAACATACCATTGATAAAGAGTATATTTGGGGATTTAACATAGGAAGGTCATTGAAAGAAAAAATGATTCTTATATGATGCATGCAAAACAAATTATCTCAAACTATTGTATACATGTTTCGGGTCAAGAAGTATGTAATCATAATCATGGTGATTCGGTACATCAGTGTCTACAACATCACTGGGTTCCCTGTCCTGGCAGACGAACCTGAGACATACTAACACTATTTCCTTATCTCTCAACCCAATCATCACATATAGAAAATATCCCAAACTCTATTCCTAGGATGACACCCACTAATGTTCTTTTATTATGAACCTACCCACCCGAAGCCACCTATTCAGTTGTTACCTATGTTCATAACTCAATTACCACACCTAATAGGCAATAGGAAGGAAACTAGTAGTGAGTAGTGATGAAATACACAAGAGAGACCTTATCAATAGTTAAATTTACTCATTAATGTACCTATAAGTTCGAAACGAATGTAAAAAATGAAATATTTAATTGATACTAAAATACATGCATAAAAACATAACCCATGTCATATAATAAAAAAATATTGAAAAACATAATGCCAAAAATACATGACTATAAATACTATAAAAGATTTCATCCTACTAAGAAGATTGGGTTTTATATCAAATGTCACCCCTGGGACAAACCATATTCTATCTTCTTCAAATATGCACCAACATCTCCTAGTAATCCTTAAACATGAAGTATTATTTTTACTTAATAAATTATATGTTTGGGAAGAGACCATATATTGTTGAGTATAGACATACCTAGTAGAACAAGCCAAAATAACAAAACATATTGCAAAAAGGGAATATTCATATCATTATCAAGAATTTATATTAACATTCATACGATACAGTAGATGCAATATCACATATATATCCAAGATAGTATTAATGTTTAAGTGTATGATGATAACTATACATATATACAAGGATTTAGCTCAAGGAGTCAGGGTTATGCTCATCTTGGAGAACTAACTCATTAACCCTTTTGATACTGATGGAACTCTTTCAACAGGGTTAAATCATTGGGCCTAACCATAAAGAATCACAATCTGGAACTCAGAATAATTTAATGAGAAAATAGGGGATCCCAAATAGGTCATATGAGGAACACTTAACCTTACACTAAGTAGAAATTCTAGGATTTACATAACATTCCCTTGATGTTGGGATGGGATTCTTCAATCAACCATGGGAATAATGATAGACTATTATACCCTAATACAAATTGAGGGATACTTGACTCTATTTGAGACCAACATGTATATCCTATTAATTATCCTATTCTCATGATAGGATGTCTCAATGTACCATGGTAAGGATAGTCCAAGGGAATGCATCCTATAGATTCTAGTCTAAAATAAATTTACTAAGGGAATCAACCTTCCCTTTAATAAATAAATGGTCTGTACTTAGAGTACCATTTTTTCAAGCTATGTTTGAACAAAACTTTTTCATTCCAATATTTATCATACTATAATCATACAGTATGGTAAAGCACATGTACATGATCTTGTTTGAGTACTTAGTAGTGTCTGAGTACTTGGTCATGAAAATGACCTCTAGTTGTACCCTTGGACCTAGCCATGAATGTTTCGGTATACCCATATGTACATGCTAGGACACCATATATTGATCACACACTCGGTTTTATAGCCACATTGTTTTGATATTTAAATCTACATAGAGTACCATGCCACAAAAAGGGGACTTTATGACATGTGTTGTTACAAAGTATTCCTCATCTGTATTAGGATCTTCCAGAAATAATTTTCTATTGTATGTGTGTCTACCAAATTACTGATAGAATTGATTCTACTATAAATCCCAAACATAGGTCATAGATTTTTGGTTGATCAGGATTTATACCTAAAATTAATACTAAATTACAACCACCCAATCTTATCATGGATCATTACTATCACCCATGTCCATTGAAATCCAAAATCGATGATTGAAAACCCTTGATTATATCTACAATCCACACATGATATCCCATTGCAATGCATTAAAACACTATAATTCTCTTAATATAAAATAATAAACCTCATAATTGATTGGTTACACCAAGATTGATTGTGAAATGTTTGGGGTCTTCATATTTTTGAGAAGTTGGCCAATTGTAATACTGATGATGATAAAAAAAGATCATGGAGAGTAAAAAACCAAACATAAATATGGGGAATAAATGTTGATAATTGTATGGATTGAAATGTAATTTTTAATATGAAATCAGTTCTTATAAGGGATAAAAAATCTAACAACACTATTTTTTCCTATTTTCAAGGAAGATAAATAAATATTTATAAATCAATGAACATCTTGATTGTTAATTTGATAGAAGGATTAATTCATGTTTAATATGGTACAAAAAAGTGAGATTAAACCTATATAAAAGAGCACATATCATGAATTTCAATCATCGCTAATGAATAATGTTTCTAAGTCTCAATCCTTCTTTTGATACATGAACTCCATCATTGTTGTCGAATGCCACGACATGCCAATCAACAAACAAAAACGAATTTTCATTCATCAAATGTAATTCTCCAAAAGATCATATAATATTCTCAATGTTATGTGCCTAAACCTAGGTATATTCCACAAGTACGATTATGTAGTGTATAAAATATTTATATGATTTTAATAAATAATAAATTATTTTATTATTTTATTAATTTTTTAATCCCCCCATCAGAACCCTTAAATAATATTCTGAAACACCTAAAATTTATGATAAGCCTGGGGTAAAAATATGATTTCAGTTGTAATGGTGGAACCAAATTTCCCATCTTAGGATACATTTAGGATTTAATACATTTAATTTAAAATATTTTTCATGAGTAATATAGTATGTTAATTATTTTTATTATATTAGTATAATAGCTCCCGAATCCTTATAATCTCACGCTGACTCAATGACTAACTTCAAAAAAATTATTTATTATTTATTGTATTTATAAGGAAAAAATATTTTGTAACATAACAAATAACTCAAGAATATTTTTCATTAATTATAAATAAAATATATTCATTTATACTCTATTTTATCTATATGACACATATTTTAAGAAAAAATGTTTCTAAAAACTAAAAAAATAATATATTTTTTCTATACAGCAGCACTATGTAATTGATTGATTTGAGTTTAATTAATAGACATAAGAATGATTCATGGATCTATTTACTAAATTATCAGGACAATAAAAATATGTTTTCTTGGTTTTGGGTGAGTGAAATGTGTTTTTTAGTAAAATATCCCATTTAAATGAAAATGTTCAATTTCATCCCTACTGCCCACATTATGTGTATTACTAACTCATCAGTAATTCCTGCACATCCAAAATATTAGAGAAATGTTTCATAAATTAACAATAAAAAATCAATTTTTTGAGTGAGTGATCTAAATTATGTATTAATATAAAAAATTTAAATGAAAAACATGCATTAATAATCATAATAGTCGCATTGTGTTTCATAATAACCAGTGAATGTTTCATACATGTCATAAATGAATCTAGAATAATATTTTTGTATTATTGTGACAATTCAAGTATGTTTCCTCTATTTTTATTATGTGATTCTCATTTTGGATTAAAATGTCACTTCAACTATAAACACACACAATCTGTTAATTGAGTCCCACCTTGTTCTCAGATTTATTTGAGATTAATTACTACACATATAAAATGAAAACTTCATCTTATTATTTTTTGAAGGGAAATAAAATATAAATTTCTCATATTTCGATTTGTGATATCTATTTTTAACTAAAAGTTAACTTTTAAATTAAATACACACATTAATTCACATTATTCAAAATGTACATTTGATTGAAAACTAGTTAATTCCATCCCATAAAAAAATTAATCAAAATTATTATTTCCAAAAAATCAATACAATATGATTTTTTTATTAGATATTATTATTTTACATGAATTTTGGATTTAAATACAACATTTAAATATAAATCATGAACGTTTAGTGAATTCATCCATACAGTGCAGTGGTTTGATGTAAGGTCAATTCATATATAGTAAAAATGAATCATGAATCATTGTATTATGTTATGAATATAATCAAAGTTAATTTATTTACTTTTAGTTTTTTATTTGTGTTTTGAAAAACAATGCTCACTTTTAAATAAAAACATTAGTTATAGTTTAATATGTCCAAAACTTATGTTAGATTAATGTGAGGTTGATTCCAACACCTCAGGAATCAATCCAGGATCATCATCTTAATATATCATGAATATCTGAGGATATTTTAGCTTTTTTTAGTATGTTACATGCATTGTGAACTAAAATGTTACTTTTATACTAAAAATACATACTTCATCTCATACTATCCAAAATTTCTTTTGGATTTACATGAGCATAATTCTTACACATCATAAATCAATTAAAAATATTTATTAAATATAATATATAAATTTCAAGTATTTATTTGGTTTTAATTATATTATGTGTGTTCTGGACTAAAATGTCAGTTTTAAATGATAAAACATACTTTGAGTCACATCATCCCTATCATGAATCAGATTGAAAAGTGGTTGATTTATAAACATAAAAAAATGAATCATGAATCATTATATTAAATTATCATGATAATCCTATCATATTTTATTTATTTTGACTATAGGATTTATTTTGTAAATAAAGATATGTCATTTAAGAGAATGGATGGCCTCAAACAGCTTTTGAGAATCATAATATAAGTAAGAAAAATTTTATACAACTACCCGAAAGGGTTTATGTAAAAATGTATAAAAATTATAGTTACATACAAAAATAACCTAATGTATTAAATTAAATAACATTTTTTCAATATTAAAATCACAATTTTGAATCACTCGTAGATTATTTTTAGTGATTGGATCAAAAAGTGAATGAATTATAAAAATATGGAACATAAATAGTAAAATAAATAATAAATAACTTTCTGGAGAGAATATAGCATAGAACATGAGTGCATCATCATTGTAAAATACTTTATTGAGAATTGAATTTACTATAAAAATGTTATACCTAAGAAGATAACAATAGGTCTACCTATAGATTTTAGTGGCCTTATTGAAGGAAAAAATAATTTCCCTATCAGAATAACACTGATTTTAATGTTAATTATTCTAAAAGTCAACAATATCATTCATCACTCTGGGATAACTAGATATATCAACAATACAAGAAAAGAAAATAGACCGAGGAATATTCTATAATATTTGAATTGATTATTTCTTATGTGATCTCGTATTGAATAATATAACTGAATAACTACAAAATAATATAGATTACATGAAGTGAGATTATGAAGGGGAAATGATTTAATCCTTCGAATTGAAATATCGATTTATGTGACATCATCCCTTAAATTTTAAAAATTAACCAATCGTCATAGTCTAAATTCTATAATTTAAAATAAATATAAAATTAACTCGATGACATATAAATAATACAATTATTCTTGATTTCTAAGAATCCAAAATTAAAAATGTAATTAAGAATCACCTCATCTTGATGTCTCCAATAACTCTACCTCTAATACTATTACACCCACATAACCAAACAAATATTCATCTAAAATTGATTACATTTAATTCATTTAGTCTTGATAGCTGAATAAATATAATTATGTAATTAATTATTAATATAATAAATTAAATTATAATTTTCTTCAGAATTTCCTATTTGGAGATGCTAGTTTTTTATTGAATATGATATAATTCATAAATATAAAATTGTAATTACCACAAAAATTTTCATTACTTTGTATCAGACACTTCCCATACATTATTAACAATATATAAATTTTATTGATATATTTTTTGATAGGGAAATTTAATTAAATATACACTAAATATTGTGTCTTTCATTTAACATCACATATTCTGGTGATCTTACACCATAATTCACATTATTTAATTACAAAAGATCATTTAGGTTTAGAGTTTTATAGAATTATGTCATAATATCATACATAAAAATGCATATATTACAAAGTTTAACCTTTTGTATAATATCCATTTTTCACAATATGAAAAATATAAAACAAAACATGTTTTATTTCCAATGAAAAACCCAATGACATTAAAATTAAATTATTATATTCTTTTATAAATACATAAACACTATGAATAAACTTTAAAACATTGGATGCGTATAAAATTAAAAATAAGGGAAAAAATAATGAACTCATTAGTGATTAAACACATATAAAAATTTCCCTTTGAACGTAAACATAATTTAACCTATCCAAAAAAGTTATTCTAAAAAAACCATTTCAAGAAAAATGAAACATATAGTTCACTTGGGATAACATTTTCTTATCATATATACATCTAAGGAAAAAATCACAGAGCCCGTATGATTATAACCCCCTTATCTACTTTATTATGTGACCCTCATGGACACCTTATTATTTAAATGTCAGAGTTACACTTAGATTAACCATACTAGTAATCATCCAACATACCAAATGCATTAGAGGACTATCATGGAACCACCCATATTTGGTTTATAATGGAAGCAGCTATCATCATATTAATTCCCATGAACCCAATAATAATCATAAAACATTAAAATATTGCATCATGAAAACATACTTCTAATAAAATCGGTTATTTTGAATGAATGTTATTCACTCTCAATTGAATAAAATTTATTTTAAAATAACCAAGTAATCTTATAAAGGATTCATTAATACATTATATTTTCATGAAATTAGGAAAATATGTTCACTTTATATAAATTAAAAAACATTCCCTCTAACTTTTTTAAAAATAATAATTAAAGAGTATTTTTTAAGAAAACCCCTTATAAATATTATATCACTGAAATGAGAGTTGATCAATTGAATGGAATTTTCCTAGTATCATTAAATACAATGAATACCATAGGAAATAAAAAATTAATATAATCAAAATTCATTCACATGTAATATTATAATGACATCAAAAATGATGTTGAAGGTTAACCAAAAGAATAAAAATCAGGCTATGAATTCCCTCATATTGAGTTTGACTCATCAATACAATGTTTATCAACCTGAACAATTAACCTAATTTAATTTATATTTGTCGGAGAACCCTTAATTTTTCGCTATTTATTAAATATAACCAATTACAATGTAATATACAATAACTCAATTATTTATGTTCTCATCAAACATTTTGTGGATATTTGGTTCGTATGTCCAAAATGAATTTCATCAGTGGACTATAAATAAAGAGTTCTTTATTTTCTCATCTTCAAAATAATATTCAGGTAATATAGATAAGATATTTTAATAGTTTCTATCATTATAAACATCAATGTAATGGGATGATGAAAAATATTTACACTAATGCATGGAGATTTTGTGTCGTACGCACACACACATGGGGATTTTTTTGGAGGGATAAAAGGTGGAATATGGTTTTATAATAATCGTAATAAATATCAGAATATAGTTCATACTAGATTTATTAATTTACCATTAAAACAAGTCATGAATGGGAAGTGGAACAATAAATATACTGGAATGAGTCGATAAAGATGATTACTTATTCTTCGGAGGACAACTTTTAATATCATCATAAGAAAGTAAGTGTTGGTCATTTTAGAGGACTAAAACTTCAAGAACATAATGATGGTTATTGATAAAAGATATGTATATATTTAGTTCTAGATTGATGTCTCAAATGTGAATAAATAATTAATGTAAGGAGTGTCGTTTTATAATTATGTTGAGGGATACATTTCCAAATTATAAAAACATTAAATTTTAAAAAAATTATTTTCTATCCAAATAGAAAAAAATTACATGAAATTATGGATTGATATTTTAAGGTTATAATATCATAAAACAATAAAATTTTGACATTTTTTTGAGTTTTCTAAAACCTTATCATTTTGATTAACCCATAGTTAACCTATATTATTTTCAACTATGGAAACAATATTTTCAATATTAAATAGTTTTTATTTTTAAATATACAGATTAAATTGACAATAAATGGTAAAGTTATGACATTTTAGACCACATACAAAAAATAATAATTTTTATGATTTTTAAATAATTTTAAAAACATTATTTTGATAAAATGTCATTAGAGTTAATTTTAACACTATTCATTACATTGAATTCATAAAAATAAAATAAATAATATAAAATCAAACCAAATAGTTTAATACATATCTAACGTGTCATAAACATCTATACAAATTTTTTATAACTATAATAATTTTAAATTATATTTATTTTTATATTTTGTATATAATTTATATGATTGTTTGAAATATTTAATAATTTCTACATCATAATTGTATAATTGTATAAGATACTTAATTATGCACAGAAAAATAAAATTAAAATAACATGATATAGGTAAATATTTCATAATTAAAAATAATATTTATAGTCGAAGACATATTCTGAATAACACCATATTAAAAAGGATTTTCTTCTAAATAATAGGAATGTAATGTCATTGAATTTTCATTAAATAAAATATAACAATCTCATCCATGTGGACGAAAAAGATATAAAATATTTAGGTGTTGAAAATAACATTATTATGTGATAAGTGAGACTTACATCCACTTATAACATATCTTTTTTCCCATATGGACACATAAGATGTATTTAAGACAAGGAATGTGGCATATTGGAACTTTTATTGATTTAAATAATATGTAAGTCATTTTCATAAACACGTGTCCATTAAAAAATTAATTTTGATCCTTATGTGTTAAAGGTATAATTAAATTTTTCCAATAATGTTTTTGAATATGGTAGGGTAATTTTTGAATCATTATCATATTATTTCCATCCTTAATAACCCGTTTACCCTTGAATATGGTAATAGAAATTAGTAAAGTTAGTATTTATATAGGAAAAAAACTACAAGTGTTTTATTTTTGTAATTTGGACTCCCAAAAACCAAATATCAAATACATTTTTCAAAAATATAAATCACTAATTTTAATAATGTAATTTAAAATAAACCCAAAAAACACATCAGAAAATAGTATTTCAGATAAATGAAAATTTTAATTTTAAAATATGTTCATACAAAATTCACGTTTAAAATCTCTTTCAAAAACCAAAACTATATTTTCTGAATAAAATTCAACTAATTTAAAACTAAAACAATTCCAAAATATTATTTTACATTTTTAATACATTGAAAAAATAATTTATAATAAAAATTTATATTTTCATTATTCATTATGAATTAAAATATTTCATAAAATTATCAAATTTTCACCATATGAATATTATGATATTATAATATAAAAAATAAAAAATATTTAATCAAATAACTTTTCTAAAAAAATATTAATTATTTATATTTTTTTACATTAAATGTATTAAATATTCACAATACAAAAAACAAATTTTTTGATGAATAAAATGAATTTACTAAATAGAGTGTGATTAATTTTTAAGAACATCTAAAAAATTCACATTGGGTAAAATCATTATATTTATTTTAAAAATCATTTATTAATATTCATTCATGAAAACAAAATTGAAAGGTTATAACAATGAAATTGAAATATTAATATTTATTTGTTCATATAATCTTGATATCATGTAAAGTATACTCTATTGGGAACGGTTTTTTCTTTTTAAATTCATGAGATGTTGCATTCTTCCTCACTTTTTGAAAATTTCCATCATGTAATTTGGAACACATGGTTGATAAAAAGTTCTTGATTTTTCAAAATATCAACACTTAAATCCCACATTGGAAAGAAGATCAATAAAAATTCACATTGGAAAAAAGAAATATAATTATGCCGGTCACCTAACATAACACAATTTAGGTTTTCATGTAAGAAAAATAAGGAAATAAAAGAGAAATAACTATCATGGAATAATAGATAATGGTGGAGAACATGGTAATTAGAATATAAACTATCACAAAACAATAAAAATGTGATTCCTTAAAAGCATATTGAATAATTGAAAACTGGAAAGATATTTGTTTCAAAACATTTATTTCCTAGAGTTGAGGAATTACATGGAAATATATACAATGAAACCAAATATTTATACTTAATTCAAATGAATAATTTCTTTAAATAATTAATTTCCACCAAACACACTTCTTTTTTATCTAAATGATAAGAATTCCAGAAGAATTTCTCACTAGTAAAGCCCTATAATGAAAATTAGAGATTCAAATAAACCATAAAGGATTAAATATCTATAACTCTTATCATGTAACACAGACCAAAACATAAATTTTATGTAATTGATAATATGTTTCATAAAAAACAATAAACCATTATATGATGATATACTACATCAATATCCAAAATTCAAGAGTGGCACCCAATGTTCAACAATGAAAATTGGATAAATAACTATCCATAAAATTCCTCAAAAATATTCTTGAAAATGATTCAAAAAAAATTATAAGCATTTTATCACATAAAAACAAAGGTATTCATTACATATATCACTCAATGTATCCTAAAATATCATTCCAAAATGTAATTTCCCCAAATATATAATCTCACTATTTTCGAACCATTTCCATAAATAACATTAATCACTATAAAAAATTAAATAATATAAGCTAACAAAATTTTATTCATCCATTATTCCCAAAATAAAATATTATAGTATTTTTTATGAAAAAAATCATACTGATTTCCAAAATTATTTATCTTCTTCCAAAATCACAGATCACCAAATCAATTTCTAATATCATTCTTAACTAAAAATAACTTAACAATTATATTTTATATAACTTTACTTAAAAATGATATACTAACCCCGACATCATGTAGGCTAGTGGTATGTGGCAGACCCTTGTATTACTTCATATCTGAGTTCATTTCCCATGGCCATTCCAGATGTAATGATTCATTTCCCAACATGTGGGTTTTTCTTTTTTTCTAAAATAATTATTTATATAACATTCATATAATTTAATTAAACATCAAGAAAAATATGTGTAATCTATATAAAATTAAAGAAATTGATTTTACATCAAACCATATATCATTATTTTCATCTTGATTCAAAATAAATGTAACAAACCATAATTACATATTAATTTATTGATCAAATAATAATCAAAGTATATATGTATTTTAAAATTCTATCTAAAAAGAGATAGAATTGTTCCTCAAGTAACCTTTATCTCAAACACATGATAATCGTAAGTGTTAAATATGCCTCATAAATATAATTAAAAACATGAAACTGCCTCTAAAGTATTTCTATCAAATGAATTGTCCAAATAGTAGTAAAAATTATAAAAATATGATCATCCTTAAATATATCACCATGGTAAAATCATAAAACCCTTATATGTAGAAAAATTTAGTCATTCAATGTTCTTCATAATCTATTAACTACGATTTCCTATCTTCTTTTTCTAATAATTCATTCATGAATGAAAAATATCTTAATTATATATTGTTAATTCATAAATACCAATCCAATCATGTTTCAAACAATATGGATAAGAAAATAATTCAATCATTAAATCTAGATTTCAGTATCTTCTAGATATTTAATTTATCTATTGATATATTATCCTTATTTAAAAATTACTTTTCAATGACAGTTCTGGTATTTTAATATTTCTGGGAGAAAAAAAATTTGAGATATTGAAATCAAATCAATAATATTTGATTACCCCTAATTTTTTTTTTGAAATGAATAAGTTTAATATAACTCAAACAATTTCTTTCTGGTTATTTGAATACTAAAGAATTTTTTGATGTTATTTAAAAAATTGTTTGTAATAATAGTGATGATAAAATTATCTAGGAGGGATAATAATTTTGTATAGGATATATTACAATCCACCATGAAAAACAATCCTTAATCGATTTATAATGACAACACTTAAACATGAATTGAATAATTAACAATAAAATAATCAATAGGGTAATGATAATATCATGAAAATTTTATAATTTTCTCATCCTTCAACCACCTTATATCTCAGTAGATTTAAGTTAGTTTTATACAATCCATAAAACATACCATAATCCATTAAAAGTATCCATATCCTAATAATAATTATTGTCATATAACGTCATTAACTAATTCATAAAAAACATAATAACCTCTAATGTTGTCTAACCCTTTATTTTACACCAACCGTATTGGCTTGGCATTAACAATCACTTATTATTGGGAATTTAGACATATATTCATGTTAATTATTTTCCAAAAGACCTCACATGTTTATATTTTTGGATAACGTGGTATTAATTTCCAACATAGAAACTCATATATAAAAAACATTAAACATATATGAAATATACATTATTCAAAATTTGAAATGTTAAATAAAAAATATGATTTCTTTCCGTAACAGAAAATTACAAATTTACACTTGAATTCTTATTTACCATTATCCATCAACAATAACTATGAAGATAATTTCAAAACATGTGATAAGCCAAAAAAATCTTTGTATGGGAAAAAATAATGAAATAATTCATTTTCTATAAATACTTATAATGTTTATACATTTATCATAAATGTAATAACTTACTTTATAAAGATAAGAGATTCATAAAAACAATTCAAGAATAAATAAAACTTATTGGTATCTAAGGGATTCAATTTATTATCATTCTTACTTATAATGTATCCATCGTGGATACAATATTATTATAATACATAGGGTTATAATATTATTTAACCCTCAAGACTACATTATGATTTTACCATCACAATTACATATGGAATAACTGTTATGGTAGACTATGATCCTACCCAACTCATTGGACGTATACCAAAAAACCAATTTTCTTTGTTTTGTAATGGAACCACCATTCATCATAAAATTTACCATGAATTATAACATAATCACCATACATGGAAGGATTTCATAAAAACATAATTTGGAGAAAATCCATTATTTTGAGTAAAAGATACGTAATCACAAAGGGAAAAAATTATTTGACAATATCATTGTTATATTGTAAAGGATGGTTCAAAACATTAAATCATTATGAAATACTAAAAATATATTAATTACTTATAAGTTAATAAATGTTCATTTTGAAATTTTTAAACAGACACATTAAAGGGGGGTTTTAATGTAAACACCCTTATAAATACTATATCACTGAAATGAGTCGTAATCAAATAAATGGAAAATTTTTATTCACTATAAAGATAAATAAAACATGTGTAAATAAAATAAAATATAATATCATTTCATTTTAAAAATATTCTTAACATGACATAATAAATAAATTTGAAGGTTAACCAATGAATGGAAATTGGGTTATGAATTCTATTACAATGAGTTTCACTCCTCGCGTACAATATTTAACATCCTAAACAATAAAATTTTCTAAATTCATTACTTTTTATGAAACATTATAGGTTTAATATTACTATAATATCACTTATAAAAATTTTATTTACATTTACTAAATTGTTTATGTTTACATCATAAATTTTTATGATATTAGGTTAATAAGTCCAAAATTACATCAGTAGGTTAAATATTTTCAAAGAGATCGTTATTCTACCATCCCTAGAGAAATATTTAAGTAATATTAATGACATACATCATTATAACAATCCTTGTAGAGTGGTGTTAAAAAAACATTACACCTCTAAATGGAGATGGTATGTCTTACATACACACATGTGGTGCTTTTGTTTTTCCTAGGATGGATAAAATGTTGAATATGGTTTTTTCATAATAAAATTAACATATTAAAATATATATATATATATTATATTATATTATAGTTATTTATATATCTTGGAAACAAAACAATTATAAGAAGTGGATGCGGAAATAAACATGAATTAGTTGATAAATATGATTACCTCTTGTTTAGTAAACATTATTTAATCTCTTCATAATGGATTTAGGGTTGGTTTTTTTTGGAAGGAAGAGATCCTCAATAACTTATTTGAGTATTTTTAGAGGGTATATGGGTTGTTTTTAGGATATCTATATAGAAAAATGTGGTGTATTATTTTAAATAAAGTAATGCCCATTTATAGTTGAGGTTAGGGGAAATTTTGGAAATTTTGAAATGATTAAATTTTAATAAATTTAATTTTAATAAAAATACACCAAATGTAAATTAATTACGAAATAAGATATGATAAATTTTTTATATAATCAAAAAAAATATTTTTCTTTTTTTTATTCTTATATATCATATCATTATGATTAAATCATTGATAAATTTTTTTAATTTTAACTCCATTAACTCCATTTTCAAAATTAAAAGGTTATAATTTTTAAAAAAAGTTTAAATTAAAATATAATATAAAAACATGTGAAATTTATGACTATATCAAAATCTTGTTTTATTTTATATTTTGTATTATCTATATGTAATTTAAAAATATTATTTTGAAAAAATATCTTTAGTGACTATTTTGACACTCGTCAATACTTTGACCACAAGAAAACAAAAAAAAATAGGATATCTTCCAAAAAATCCTTTAATATAATACTAATGCATGATAATCGTATATAAAATTTTAATATAACATTAATTATCTCGAATTAATTTTTTTTTGGTAATCCATCTAAAACGTCCTTTTTCATTCTCGGAAGAAAAGACATTTTTATAGATGAGTGGGAAACTCACATCATCTACCATTACAAAGTATCGAACAAAATAGAAAATTGAATACGCCACAAAAAATAAATTACACCAAAATATTCAAATTTAAAAACCATTTTAATGTCAACAAATGTAATTATAATCACAGGATGTGTGCCTCTTCGAGATGCACACCATAATCAATTGGCACCATCATCATCAATCCAATCCCATCATCGGCAAGGACCTTACTATGTCACAACTACATCATTGTTCTGAACAAATATAATAATGAAATGAAAAAATGTCATCCCAATTATGAGAAAATTAACAACTTAAGGATCACCCCTTCCATCAAGAGTCACCAACATCAAGAATCGATCATTAATAAATCAAACACTATAAAATATTATATGCACCAATCTGGGATCTCCACGACAACCGTCTTCCAGGTTGCACCACATGAATCGCCAGTCTAAGCTCAAACAACACCATCACAAAACCTCAATAAGATCAATCAAACCAAGCCAACCGAGACAGAATAATCATTCCTAACAATTTAAATACTAGGTTCTAATGTCCACATTAAATAATAATAGCTTTTTGTTATTCTAATATTGATGTGGTGTATCTTATATGATATAAAACAAAGTATTTATTTTTAAAATATTAGCATGTTTCACTTATACTAATAATTTTCTTGAAATTCATAGTCCTCTTATGCACATAATCCATCCACAAATAATAATTTTAAGGAGACGTAAACACCAACTTATAATAAATATATTACAAGTTAAACATTATATAAAAATTATAATTTGATGTTTACTTTTCAAATATTTAATGAATTGTATTATAAATTAACAAGTGATATATTTTTTCCTTGATTTTTGGGATATCCAAGAATTATATCAAAAAACCATCATAGCATCCAAATTTATCCCACAGAGAATCTAGTGAAACCTATAAAAATTAAAAAGAAATAAATAATGAAAATAATTGAAATATATTTTATATCATTAGATTATTATATTTTAACTATTCATGATATTAAATAATAATATCTAGTCTTCTATTATATTCATTTTAACAGGTTCTACTTGTAGCAATAGATTTTTTAAAATATTAATGTCTCCCATTGAAAATTCTTGATTATATTTAATTTATAGTTCTATTAAGTCAAAATATTTCAGCACATGATTTTTACATTATGAAGTATTAATATATACCCCTATAGAGAATATGGGAATTATTTAATTATAATTAATGTAGTATATAAATTATTGGACATATGTATTATAAAAATTGACCTAATGAATACAATGACTACCATGGATCCCAACCATTCATAATTGAGAATTTCATTTTCATTATCAAGAAAAATCATATCTGTAATGGCCCCTTAATAAATTTATTTTCCTAAAATTTAATATGTTATTTATTTTAATATTCGAGTGTTGTATCATCATGAGCATAATAGTCTATTAAAATTAAAAGTGGAATTTGTGGTTTAAATGTGGTCTTAAATGGTTTTATTTATTTATTGGTTGATCATCTAGATTTTTGTGACAAGATATTATAATCCCATTTAATGACAATTTATATAATAACATATCATAATTAAGACTTTTCTCAATAAAATTTTATGGTTTTTTGTATAGATTAAATTGGAAAGAGCATAATTTATTACCATCATCAATCATTATAAGATTAAATAGTCATTATATAGTTGTTCAAATGCAAATTTTGACACTGTGGACATATATATTTTCTAGGGAAATAAATATCTTACTTCGCGGCCCATAAGATTTTTGAATCCAAACATCTATGTGATATTTTTGGATTTTTTTATTATTCTATAGAATAAAATAACATATATTATACATTGTAAGCCTTAAAACATGAACATGGCTAACAATTGTTATATATAATTCACAAAAAAATTCTCCATGAAGACTTTTAAAATAATAAATGTATCAATAATTTTTTAATATAATTTAGTAGAAACTATTATAAAAAAAATTATTACCTCAGGTACGTATGTCCTTTGAGAGTAATGGAAAGCCTTAAATTAGGGGGATGGAACTTTAGGTATTGGCTAATGGTGTGTTGGTTCTTCTTGTTCATCCTAATAAAAATGATATATCATATTATAACACCCAATAATTTTTTATTAATTTTTTATAGGAGTTAGTACCCCATTATGAAATCATTTTACACTCAATTTATAATATAAATTCATGTATTTAAAGTATTCTTAAACATATTTAATTTCCCAATGACCCAATTTGAAAACAATTCACTATTTTTATCCTTACATTACATATAGGAACACAAATGAAATAGTTGCCTTTTGGGGATTCTATCACCATAGTGATACAATTCATCCTACTGGACCAATATATGGATCTAAGCCCAATAGGTCCAAAATATTCTCAGAATGAGCCTAATTTCTAGGCAAGAGATATTGTAATTACCTATATTGATTGTGCTATAACATGGACATCAATACATTAATTGTTTTTTTTCAACCTCCATTATATTTATACATAAATTTAACAGTGCAGTAACAATTTTTAAATAAAATTTGGTGTTTTACAAATTAATTTACATAGATAAAAAGATGGATAAAATATTCCATTAAAAACCCCCTGCCATCATAGTTATATTATTTATATTTTGGAAAAAAACATGTAATTTTCCATAAAATCATTAATCCCTTTATTATCATAGAATTATTGACTAGAGGGTGAGTTATGAGTTCCTGGGACCTAATTATTTCCCATATGTGGCTTCCTGCACATACATGGTGTTCTAGACTTCTTTTGATCACCTGATGAGGAATGATATGTAAATCCACATCATCATGTACATATTAGTTAAATGATCATTTAAAATTTGTGTTTATAATTTTTTTATCATATATTTTTATGAGTTATGTTCTTCTAATTAATAATCTAAATCATATGATAATTTTCAGTGGAACCCATTAATGTGATGTTTCACACACCATACACCACATCATTTAATCCCTTGAATTATATTGTTTATGAGCTTTATACTGTAAGATTTAATTCACACAATCATTATCAAGGAATTATAAATTTACTTCATGGCATCACATTGAGATAAAATACAATACTAGGAAACACATTGGGTTATTAGGGTGTTTCCATGGTGAGTTTCATTTGTGATGTTAGAATAAAATTACTCAATCATCGACTAATGTTGGTGAATCCTTTATTGTTTCTAAATGAATCAAATAAGTTTTCATAGTATTAAATAATAAAAAAATAATACATGGTGTTATGAAAATTTGATTCAAATATATAAACCATATATAATGAAGTAATGAAGTATAAGTGTAATGATATTTCCATGGGATGCTCACAGTTAATTAAATATGTTAAATTCTATAATCTTTTATCACATGCTTATATATACATTCAGTTTAAATAAAAAGACTCAAATTTTCGAAATTTATATTCCCCTTTCATATAATATAAAAATTTTAATTATATTAATAATCTAAGGTTCCATAGAGATGTGACTTAGGGTTCCATAAATATCGCATAAATTCTGGTGATAAAATTTATTATTCGACATACTCAACAACATGATCAAATTTTCTGACCATTTCATGGGATATCATATATTTTCAAAATTTTATTTCATTATTTATTTTTTATTTCTTACACATTCCTAATTCTCTTTCCCTTTTTATTGTTTTTTCATGTTCTCTCTCTCTCTCACTTCATCTATATTCTATATATTCTAGTAAAATTAATTTTTTCATCTAATTGGTTTTATTTTATTTATTTTATTATCAACTCTCTTATTTATTTTATTTATTATCTTCATTATAACGTCTTCAAAATAGATTATATTTTATTTACAGGACCTGATCTAGAAAACAAAAATTCCTTGAAATTGATATTGAAATTGGAAAGAGACTCTTCTAATAAATTGCATCATTTAGTGTATGGAAATATAATAACATAGGTGATACTATTTTGGAAACTCAATAGGTTAGAAGAAATTACAAAATAGAAAAATATAAATACTCAAGAAACATGGATGAAAATAATTGGTCCTTAAAAGAATTATCAACCCCTAATTTGGAGTACTAGTATGTATATATCCTTTATCCAGAAGAAGCTGCCAACATGAATTTGAGATTGAGCCCAATTCATATCCATCGTAAATTCCTTTTTTTTTTTGTGAGGATCCCCGCAGACATCTGAAAGAGATTCATATTATGTGGACCACTATAAAAACCCAAAATTTGCTTAACGACCTCATAAAAATTATGTCCTTCCATATCTCCCATGAAGGTGTAGCCAAAATCAAGCTATACTATCGAACATTCACAATTGGGGTTGGAATGACCATAAATTAATATTTCTAAATATATTTTTCCCTTCATTATGATCTACTTACATTAAAAATGTAATCATTGTTCTTATAAAATCATAATCTAGGACTATTCAAGAATATTATGATAGATTTAAAAGTAAATTCTACATTTACCCTCACCACTAAATTAGTGAAAATTTGATAATTAAACAATTTTTTTAGGAAAATAAACCAATATATTTTGGAAGTATATTTTATACATTATTACATTCCCATGTGGTAAAAAATCCCTCCACTTATCGTGACATAAAAGAAAAAATAGATCAAAATACATAATTACATGGTATATAAACAATTTCACCTAATTGAGTAAGTTATGATGTACTCCATTAAACTGTATAATAAAAGTTCTAAAATAAACATGTTTAAATTCAAACCCTTATAATAAAATTGACTATAAATCTAGGTAATTCATACTCTCCACTAGTCCAATTGAATTATGGTATTTATTATGATAACACCGATTTCTTGGATTAGTTCCCCCAACATCAGGATCCATGTCAGTCTTGTCAGGTAGTATTACTTAGGAATCCATATTTAAAATTATCTCCTATTAGTAAATAGATATTTAGGCCAAATAAAAACACTATGTAGAAATCCCAACAACAATATCGATAAAGAGGGAGTTCAAGCTACCTCAAGTAGTATTGGAATCAATTAGGTCAAGGTATTAAACCTTTTTATCCTTCATCCTATTTAAATAATTATCCTCTTGAAACATATGAATGAAGATTCAAGAATATTGAAAAAAAAATCTATTATAGAACCTCCAATTTCAATAGACCAAAAAATTAGTTATTTTGGACCTATGAAGTCATGTGGGAAGATTGAAAAACACCATTGTTTTGATAAAATTTCATGGTTCGTGTAAAATATGATCCCAAAATGATAAAAAACCTAAGGAAAAACATAATTTATGTCCTATTAGACATTATAGGGGTAAAGGAAATTATCTATACAATGATTCAAAACTATTGATTTTCCCCCTCATGAAAATCTATTTTTATATCCATAAAATATTTAAGTGAAGATAAAGCAACAGCTTTCAAAAATTATCATTATGGAATCCTAAAAAAATATATTCCTCTTCCCTTTATCCTAAATATCTCTAAATCCAAGAGAAAACATTTATAATGAATATGATAAAGAGATCAAGGATTCATTTAAAAAGGTAGATGTTTACATTCCCCTCTTAGAAGTAGTAAAAAATTCATCACTATTTTAAATTTTTGAATGAACTATAAACTAATGGATGGTGAATTGTGAGAAATTAGAGCATCAAATATTAAAGGAATGTATCAGAAAAGATTCAACCACTGATTATATCTAAATTAAAGAATCCTAGAATTAGTTTGATACAATTCACCATATGAGAGAATTGTTATTCAAATTAAATTATTTACTCACATCATTTGATTAATGTTACACCTCACAATGTGTATACTTAATTTTGTATTAGAGAGAACTAAACATCATGAATTGTTCTGTATCATGAAAATAATTTCACAGCACTCCCACCATGATTTATCGATGAATTCTTGCTTTGAGTAAATTATCTCATCTTCCATATAGATGAATACATTCTTGATATGGGTGATCCCTAAACTCAAGGAAATTACTCACTCATACATGGAATTTTTTTCCATAAAATTACAGGGACATATTCGATTGTCACAATAGTACAGTATCAATATAGTTTGGGGATAAAAGTATGTTTCAATATATAAGTGTCTACGAAGACCTCTATTGAATAAAACTATAATCCTTTTGTTAAATTGATTGATGTGATATCCAATGGCGCACACTCTCACAGAACATTTTATCCTTCTCCCAAACTATATTTTTTTATCTTCTTTAATTTTTGATGATTTCAATTATAATTCATATTTTAACTAGTGTGTTGGGTGAAAGAAGTGTTGTTTTCTTGATTAAGTTTATGTGTGGGTTAATTTTGAGGAACCAATGACAATCATTGATTATTCAAGTCTAATTTCCATGTATTCTCTTTCCATTAAAAAATTAATAGATTAAATGTTTCATGGACCTCACTTACCCTAAATCCCATATCTCTTCCCCAATATCGCCATGGATGGAATTAATACCACTCCTACCAAATATAAAATATTCTTATAAAGAAGGTATTGAAAAAATTCCGATAAGTAATTCCAAAATCCCCTCTATCAACCATGAATAAAATATGTTGAACCGTTTAAGTGAGTATAAAAAGAAGATAGGATAGACATTGTATGATATTCATGGGGAAATTCCATATTTTTTGAATCATATACTTCTTGATAATGATGTAAGCCCATGTGGAAAGCTCAATGCTAGTTAAATCACACCCTCCTTAATTTTTAAGAATTATATGATTGTAAATGACTTTTTTATAGGATCACATATCCCATATCTAATAATAAATGGTTTATCACATAAAAAAATTGTTCCCATGAGAAATTGATTAATGGTGGTGTAAATGAGATGAAATAATTGGTTCCAACATGTGTGAAAAATATTTGGTGGGTCTATAATAACATCCATTTAATAATTCATTCCAGGTGAGAGGAATAATTTCATATACCATTTATTGATAAAAGGTTATAATTATTATAAGGTAATTCCAATTGTTTTTATGGTCATTAAGGATATTTTAAAATCCTTACAGTCCCATATTATCAAAAAAAACAATTACATGTTATTTTGGACGATTTTCATATAGGATGATGTCATTTGTTCTTTTTAATGATTTCATAGTTTATATATATTAATTTGATTACTATTTTCCCACCATGTTTGGGCCCTACATCATTTCAATGAAAAAGATCGTGTATCAAATAATGAAAATTTTCATTTTATATATAGTGGGGGTAGATATTTTGAAATGTATTTCATATATGGTAATTCAAGATGATAAATACATGGTTGAAATAACATCATCATGTTTATATCAAATTTTATTATTAGGTGAGATATAACTTTGAGCACACTGGTTTTTACTATCGTCACATTAAATTATTTAGTAATTTTGAAATTCCAATTTATTAACAAATTAAAAAAGATTACAGGCTTTTTAATAAAAAATATGAGTATTAATATAATTAAACAAAATGGATTCTAACATCACCTCATATAATCCAAACCCCATAGTGGGATCATGTAACGACCAGAAAAAATTTACTTCATTTATTTATGGATCTATTTCCTTCAAATATTTTTTATGTTTTATAATAAAATCATACTGAATTACTGCATACCCTAAATGTAGTTTTCAAAAATGATATAATTATTATAAAAAAATGTGGTATATGGAATAATGATAATTTAAATTTAATAGTATGATTAAAACTCTCCTTTTAAATGTAAATGATTAAATAAGTTTTAATTTTTTTTAGTTAGAAATTTCACTTTGTAATTTCACTATTCATTTTTTATCCACTGTTATTTTTTATAACTAAGGATTTGTATAATATATAAGTTATTTTTTTCATAACTAGAGAATTTTTAGCATTAAATAAACATCATTTTTGAATTCAAAATGTCAAAATGAATCTTGGCTGAATTTTTAATAGTTTTATAAGAAGTTTAATTTTTTGATGAATAGGGTTTTTGATGAATAGTATTAAATGAATAGTTTTTTCATGATGAATAGTATTTCATAAACCATGTTTTGTTGGTGAATTTTAAAAATATATTTTTATTAAATAACTTTTTCTGTGAAATGATTATCAAAAATCTATCATATATGGTTGCAATCATGGTGGAAAATGTCGTTAAATTGATCAAAATAATTTTTGGTCAACAGTAACATACCCTTATGAATATTAATGAATAGTAAATATACCAAAAAATCAAAACATCTCCCAAGAATGTATAAATACAATTTAGACATCATAAAAGTGAAAAAACAGTTCATCAAAAACGTATTTGTATTTTTTAATGTCCTAAATATTTTATTTTCAATTTTATAATAAATTTAATAATTTAAAATGGAAATTTAATTTCAAAAAATGTAATCATAAATTTTTAATTAATTGTGTTATGGTTATATGATAATTTTATGGGACATTTATTACTTTCATAAGGTGTTACAAAATGACATACAGTTTTAAAGTTGTCTTTTTAATAAATAAGAATTTTATATAAAAATTAAATTAAAAATATTTTGAAAAATATTTTCATAAAATCTAGTTCAATTTTAAATTCAGATCATCGATATTATATTAAGTTGAATTTATGATATTTTTATTAATTTGTTTTATCAGTGAAAAATAAAAATACACTTTTGAGTTTCAGTGTGTTTAATGACATCATTAATGAAGTAATAATGAAGTAATAATTATGGTCAACTTGAGAATAGTGAGATATTTTATGAGGTGTCCCTTGGAAGTAAATAAAACATTACCTCACTTATTATATAAATACCAACAAATTTATTCATTCCTTTTATTCCAAATTCCTCCTCAATGAAGTTTTATTCTTTTTACATCCAAAAGTGTCCTCCCATGGTTCCCTCAATCCCCCAAGGTTCCAACCATTATGGTTTCAAATTTACACTTCAAGTTATGGGAACTTTTCACACTGTTCTTTTATGTCATTACATCATTTATGTTGTGTCATCCTTTTTCCATATTATAATTTTGGGGTATGTTCATATATGTATATATTCCTATCTATTTTATGTTCAAATGATGAGAGAACCTTTCCACTCTCATCAAATTATTTTTCATAATTTTAAGGGATGCCATTAAGCTTCCCAATATTTGTTAATGAAAATCACATCTTCTCTTATCATTCTTGTTTTCTTTTCATGTGTAATGTCATTAAAATATCCATAACAAGAAATTGTTATTTTGTATTCTCTACCCATATTGTATTTTGAGTTATTTATGAGTGGGTGATCATTGTACACTCTCTTTTTAATGTTTTATAAAACCACGTTATATAGCCGTTATGCTGTAGAAATTTTGTCTCAAAACCTCTCTCTCTCTTTCTAAACAAATTGTCTTATTTTAATTATGTCAATACCCAAACCAATTTTGGTTCTGGGGGTATTCATAATGGCATAAAAATATATGTTTTATTCTTTAATTGACATACATAAAACTGTTATTCCATTTTAATGGATTCTAAATTACATTAAGTTATTATTTTTAATCACTTTTTAAAACGTCACAATTTTTATATAAAACCGATTTATTTTATTCTCTATGGGATAATTATGAAATGTATGATTATAATATATGTGGATCACATGAAAATAATGATATATTATGGTTATGCCTAGATAGCACTTCAATTCCATTGGTAAATAATTTAATCTCTTCCGAGGACAAGTTTCACGATACCTTGGTTAAAAACCTTAGTAATTTTTATTAAACTTTAGAGATTAACCATGGTGATATGTTCATGAATGTCTAATGTAAATTCTGTTGCAACATATTCAAGTTAGGATTCATGTTTTTTTATTATTATATTACTCTTCTTCTATTCCTCGTGTCCTTATGTTTTTCTCCAGTTCTTATTAATATCGCTCAAGTTCGCATGTAATATATTTCACATATTTTCCCTTATTAGGCCTTCTGCTCACAAATTCCTTTGATGCATGCCACCTAGTTATGAGATGCAGTAATTTTGCTTCAGATGAACCTATAAAGAATCCATTCAATCGTATTTAGAATAATTTTTTATGTTTTCATGTATTTCATTCCTAATTTTCAAGACACTAAAATATAAAGATACTCTATTTATAAAATGTGATGATAAGTTGAGTAATAAAACGGTGGGATTTCATAGTTGGTATCAATGGATATTTTTTTATTTATGTAAATTAGGCTATGAAAACATTAGGAAGAACCCTACAGAAAAGTTTAAATATAGAAATACATCCTGTTAATTTGGTGAAATATTAAGTAAGTTGTTTTCAAACAATTATATCTTTATCTAGATATAGACAAATGGATGTAGCTCTAGCACAGAGATACCTCGGAAGGAAATTTCTGACAAGGAGGTTTGGGAATGACCCAGGGAATGTTGGTACACGACAACATTCCCTGATGCACTCAGGGTTTGACACTCTCGAGGGACGTTTCTGGTTAATGACTAGTTTTTTTTAAATCATTTTGAAGGATTTATAGAAAATGTAATTTTTGTTAAATAATATTTTTTAAGACATGAAATTTATTTAATAATTATAAGTATCCTAATAGTAATAAATTTCCAACAAGTGAAAATTTTGAGGACAAAATTTATTTAAGGGGGAAATATTGTAACAACCTGAAAAGTTTTCTTCTTTTATTTATGGACCTCTTTCTTTCTAATAACATTTTATTATGTTTACAATAAAATCACATCAAATTACTTTAGGCCCAAATTTTAGTTTCCAAAAATGATATATCTATTAAAAAAATATGATATATGGAATTATTTTAATTTTAATTAAATATTATGATTAAAAAACTTCCTATAAATGTAAATGATTAAATAATTTTTATTTCTTTTTGTGTTAGAAATTTCACTATATTATTTCACTATTCATTTTCTACCAAATATTATTATTTATAACTATGTATTTGTATATTTTAAAAGTAAAATTCCTCATAATAAGATAGTTTTTATGGTTAAATAAACATCATTTTTGAAATCCAAGTGTCAGAAATAATCATTGGGTGAATTTTTAGTAATTTTTTAAGAAGTTTCATTTTTTTGATGAATTGCATTTTTTGATGAATAGTGTTGGATAAAAAGTTTTTATTCATGAATAGTATTGGATGAATATTGTTTTCTTGATGAATAGTAATAAAGAATATTTTATAATTAATTATCTTTTTATGTAAAATGGTTTTTTGAAATCTGTCACACAGGGTTGTAATTTGGGAGAAAATTGTGGTTAAATAAGAACAAATGTTTATGGTGAATAATAACATACCCAAATGAATACTAATTAATATTAAAGAATATAAAATCATCCAAAAAATATAAAATTCACCCTTGAATGTATAAATACAATTTACACAAAATAAAAGTGAAAAAATGAACATCGCATAAGTATTGGTATTTTGGTATGCCAGAAATAATTTTTATTGAATTTTATGATTAATATAATAATTTAAATTGGAAATTAATTTTCATAAAATGAAATCATAAATTTTTACTTTATTGTATTATGTATATATGATAATTTTATGGGACTTTGATAACTTTTTTATGGTGTTACAAAATGAGTTATAGTTTTAATGTTTTTCATTTAATAAATAATGATTTTATTTAACGAATAAATTAAAAATATTTATTAAAATATTTTTAAAAAATGGAGTTCATTTTTAAATTCAGAGCATCTATATTAGGTTGTGGTGAATTTACATGTTTTTTATAAAATGTTTTTTTTCGGTGAATAGTAAAAATACATTTTGAGTTTTTGTGTGTTTAATGTAATCATTATTGATGTAATCAATATGTAATAATTATGGTCGACATGTGAATAGTATTATATGTAATTAGGTGTCCAAAGTGGCCAATACCAAGGGAAAATACCATGGGCAATCCCACGGTTTTGCAAATACCACAGTTTAGGTGTCCCATGGAAATTAATAAAATATTCCCTGACTTTTGCTACAAATACCGACCCCTTTTTTAAATCCTTTTATTAAAAATTACTCCTTATCTATGATTTGTTCTTTTTACATACCACAGTGTCCTACAAAGTTTCTCTAAAGCCCCCCAATGTCCCATCCTTTGAGTATTGGATTTTACACTTCAAGGTAATGGTACATTTCTCCCTCCTCTAATAATTCATGACTTCCATTATGTTTTGTCATCTAGTTTCCATCTTATTATGTTGGGGTATGTTTTTAAATGTCCTTATTTTGGTTAATTTAATTTCAAAATTTTTAGATACCCATTCCACTCTCGTCATCTTATTTTTCTGAAATTTAAGCAATGTTGGGAGGCTGCCAAATTTTTCGTAAAATAAATCACATCTTCTCTTTTCTTTCAGGTTTCTTTTTAATTTGGTGTTTCATTTAAATATCTATAACATCATATTATTTATTTTTTATTATGTACCCATACTGTATGCTGAGTTTTTTATGAATGTATGTTCCTTCAACCCTCTCTTTTTAATGTTTTCTAATACCATGCTATATAGACGTTATGCTGCAGAAATTTCATCTCAAAACCTACCTCTCTTTTTCTCAATAAATTCTCTTATTTTCTTTATGTGAATACCCAAAACTATTTTAGTTATAGGTGTATTTATAAAGACATAAAAATTATATATTTTATTCTATAATTTAAATACATAAAACCCTTATTCCTTTTCTAGGGTTATAAAGGACATCATTATCTGGTTTTCAAGCACCTTTTAAAACATCTAAATTTAGACATGAAACCCATTTATTTTATTCTCTATAGGTTATACTTGAAATTTATGAATATAATATATTTTTATCACATGAAAATAAATACATAGGTTGTTCCTTGATAGATATCCAATGCATTGGATAAAAAATTTAATCTCTATAGATGACAAGTTTCATGATATCTTGGTGAATATCCATTGTAATTTTTATGACACCTTAAAGATTAAACATGGTGATATGTTCATGAATGTATAAATTAAATTTATTAGAATCATATTCATGTAATGATTCATGTTCTTTTATTATAATATTACTCTTATTCAATTGCTCATGTCTGTATGTTTTTATCCAGTTATTGTTGATTTCTCTCAAGTTCACATGTAAACTATTTCACTTGTTTTCACTTACTAGGCATTCTTCTCACCCTATCTATTGATTTTGTCTCCAGGTTATGAGATTTAGTAATTAAACTTATTATGAACCAATTAATAATCCTTTAAATTCTATTTAGAAGAATGTTTTATTTTGTCAGTTATTATGTTCCTGATTTCCAAGACACTAAACAATAAAGATCGTAGGTTTGTAAAATGTAACGAAAAGTTATGTATTAAAAATTCATGATGCCATAGATCTCCTATATGAACATTTTAGTGACGAATCTGAAATTGTTGTTGGGGATGTTTTATCACAAATGGTTTAGTAGTAGCCTAATTTAGTATCTTATACATTACATACATTTCACCCTCCCAAAGAAAAATAGAAGCCCAATTAATATTAACTTGATTCTATTGTGTGTTCCTTGGTATTTTTTTCATATCTCCTTATGTCAAAAGTCATTGTGTATTTTTATCATAATGTCTATCGATTTATACTTGATAAAATAGAAAATATTCACATACTAATATGATGGATTCTCCTCCACCATATGCTTATCCATGAGATTCAAGAGATAGTAGGAGTAGATTAGGTCTTAGCTCACCACACTAGTAGGATTTTCCAACCATTGGACTGCACTACAAGAAAATGGGACTTTTCCCAAACATCTATACATATAGTTTACAAAAACCTGTGTAATAGAGTTCATATAATCTTTCAACTCCAATTATCTATATAAACCATTGGTATATCTAATCCTATAATAATGGTTTTTACAAACCATTAGTATTGATGACCCTATACTAGTGTATTTCAAAGAACTCTTGGTATAGACTCTTTACATAACCATCACCTCCACTCATCTTCTTATCACCCAAGATCCCTTATCGTGCCCACCTGATCCATTAGTAGCATGTTCTCCATTTTCTATTATCATTATGCTCTTACTATGGGATTTTTTTATTCTAATATTCCTCAATATCATATTTCTGAGTTTTGAATCCTTCATCTCTTCTATTGAGTATTTTTCACCATTTTTATCTATATATCCAAACCTAACTGAGATAATGATAAGTAAAAAATTCATCTTGTTAATTTAAATAATGTTCTTTAAAATTTATTTTATTAATCATACATAATATAATTTTAATATATATATATGGTGTTTTTATTTAGTTATCTTATAATTTTACATAAATCCAATATAATGATTTATTTTCATATATGTCAACTTATTAATTAATTAGCTAATATAGGTTTTTTTTCATTTATTCTTGTATTAGGGTGTTATTCTATGTCTTTAAAAAATATATATTAATATATAGGAGGGAATATGGATAATTTACTATGAACATAGGATAGATACATTATTGGTCATTTATTTGAAATTAAGATTGACATGATTAAAATTATTATGCAGAGGTTTATGAGATGATTTCACACTCTAAGATTGAATAATTTTGGGACGTACATCTCCCATGTAAATTTAACCATATAGACATGATGTTTCACTGAAAATACACCCTAATTAGATAGAACTCCCACATAAAAAAACATTGCCGATATGGTTTTCCTAAATAAATAAAAAACAATTATATGATTCTCTAAATGATATATAATGTTTCCCAACAATATCTCTTTTTGTACTTACCCATAATCCTTGTTATGAAATTTTATTTTTACATATTTTCTTTAATATGAATTTATTTTAATTAATACCTCTCACAAAATCGGGTTGTCCATTTTTATGTTTGGTTGTCTTATTATCATCACAATTATATTGTTGATTCCAATTCTTAGTGGTGTAATATTACTTATTTATTTATATGAAATGGAATTTAATTTTTTTAACATTTATTATAATATTGTTCATTGGATATAAGGTGATTTTGTAATTGAAATTGTTATTTTTATTTAGCCAAATTTTGTTTCTATATGAATAAAAATTTCAACAGTGTCTACTGATATTCCTTAATCATAATTATAATTCTAATTACAAATCACATCACCACCTCATAACTTTAAGCTAATTCTTTTATATATCCATCTTATAAAAAATATCATGATATAAGAAGGCCTAATTTTTTCAATAGTATATTTAATTCATTTCTTCAACGAGAGGTAGAAAAATACCTTCTATGATGATACTAGTTTACTATTGAAAACTAAAATATATATTTTATAGTTTTATTTGAATCTTTATAAACATGAATTATACCATGTTTTTATGGTTTTGATGTTGCCTGACATGTTTTTTTTTGTGAGTAAATGTTTTCCATATCAAAGACATGTGTATTGTATTGGATTAATGTCGTATTCAAAACATTGAAATAGTTAAATTTTTTTCATAAAGTAATATGTAGTTAATTGGATTATGTAATAGATCCATCTGATTTCCATTCTTACACTATTCTTGGTCTTTTAGATATAGTAATTATTTGTAGAATATGTTATTTAACTTATTATTTGTTGGGAATGATACTATTATGATTTGAAAAAATATATATTAAGATTTATGGAATTGAATTCAACAATAGTTGTCTACATTAGTGATTTGAATATATATTTTTCCATATAAGATAATGGATAGAATTTGGTTGTATCCTACTAATTAGTTTTAAGCTAATTTTCAAAAAAAATATGGCTTTTTAGATTTGTGATTTTATAATGATTGAGATGTACATCTTATACATAATACATTATATAATTGAACAGTTATATCTTTTTTATGTCAGGTAGAATATTAAAACAATTTTAAAAAATATATATTTCAAAAAAATAATATGTTTAGTAAAACAATTGAGTGATGATGAAATCATCTATTTCTTGTGAATGTAAATAATTAAGTGGTATATTGATTTTTATGTTTTATGATTTTCTATGAGCACATAATCATGATAAATATAATTTTTTTTTAAAGAATAAAATTATATATATTCAATGAGGAAAAAAATGAAAATGTTATTGTTGAGATAGTGGAAAAAAATTGTATAACGCCAAAACAAATATATATTATGAATGTATTAATTTAATTTTTTTTGAATTATTTATTCTAGTTATAACATGTAAAAAACATTTATTGAATTTATAATAGTTCTCTTTATTATATTATTTAAAATTTGTATGAATTTCTTCTATATGATGTGTATATTCTAACATATCCTTATATTTCATGGAATTTAATTAACTGGTATATATTTTATACTAAAAATATTTATGTATGTCATTACTTTTTTAGTTTATTTAGTTTGGGAACAATATGACTTAATGAGTGTAATGAATGCAGTATATCTTGATTGAAGTCGTATATTGCTTGAAGACCATCTATTTTTCCTAAGAAATTCATGTGGTAGTTTTCATTGATTCTTAGCCATAAAAGTTTATTCATGTCTGCTAAATTTTGATCCAATATGTAATAGAAATATATTAATATAATTAAAGATAATGATTAGTTGGTTGATATTTTTTATGGATTAACATGATTGAAATTTGCTGAAAAAAGTCATAATTTAAAAGTTGATGTAAATAATGTGAGGTTTTTTCCATCCTATGATGGTTTCAATAAATTTGGTTAGATTCATACATCTCACAAAATGTGGCCAATTTGTATTCACATTTTTGTTATTCCTCTATGGATATATTTAAAAAGTCCACTTTTACTATTTATAAGAATATTTGGATGTTTTTAAGATGGGAATTAAATATATATATACATAAAAAATTAATAAAAATTATTGATTCATCTCGGCGTTATGAGTGTGCACCCATTGGATCCTTCTTCAATAAAATATATTTTATATATGACATACCCTTCTAAGGACAGTAAATGATTTCCCTACTTTTTCAATGATGTATGGTGGGAGCATAAAATGTAAAATATCATGCCATGTTTTTATGATTGATGCATTATCTAGAAGAGATAAATTACAATATAGTTTTAGATGCATATAGATTCAATGATTCCAGTAAATGGACCATAAATACAAGAATAAAAGACATTGGTTTGATAATATTATTGATACTGAACAGCCACCTAAATGGGTGTCAGGAAATGATGTTATTAATTAATTTCAAGATGTTTGTTTTTCATAATGGAAATGGAATATGAATTATGAAATTACGATGAATTATTACATAGAATCCACTAACAATTGGAAAATAAAAAGACTCTCTTTTTTGTTTCCATATATGTTAACCAATATTTTAGGTTACTATTTTGAAAACAAATCACAATGAGAAAAAAATATCGGGTAATATACTATAAATTATTTTAAATATCAAGTGAATAACAAAATAAGTCATATTATCTTGGCGAGACTTGATGGATTGGTGTATTAGACCAGAAATGCATGTTATGTATATTGATGAAATGAAATGGAAAGTTCCATGTGATTGAAAAGTGATGCCATGTTCTTATATGAATAAATCATTGGATGTATTGTAGAATATAAATGTTCTTGGAGGTTCTTATAATCACATATACAAATGTTTCAATAGAAGGGATTTGAAATTAAAATACCATAAAAATCATGATTATCACATCGCTCTTCCAAAAAATGATTCTAATAGAAATATAGAATTCACTGTACAATAATGTGAGGGTTAAATTGATTTTATTGGACCATCTTTATAGAGATGCATTTTCAAAAATGATATCAAATTATTACATTATAAAAAATCAGTAAGTGGTACCATTAATTTTTTTTCTAAATATATATAATTTTTCCTCCATAAATTTTAACCTACATGCTACATTCAACAGTTCAGCTTCCAAATAAAAAAGATCATGGGGGACATGTTTATTTTCATTTAAAATATCTAACGTAATTAATTACATTAAAATGAAATATTATTCCAAACACAAGAATAATCCTGAATGTTCCATTATCATAGGTTATCTAGGTCAAGAATGAATGGATTTTTTTTCAATGAAATTTTTATGATGTGATCACATAATACAACTATCCCATGTCAAATGAAGTAATATGTATATGGAAATAAAGAAAACAATTCCATATATTTCCCAGTTAGGATGAATTTTTAGGTTATATACATTGGTAACAATAAAAATTGAAGATATAGATATGGAATACTACACAATCTGGTTTCACTGTCGTTTTTTCAATTAATATATCATGCGGGTAATTTTATTATATATTTTTATCACATAATACATTGTTTGATATATAAATTAAACTAGTATTATAATTTTATTTGTGTAAAATAGTGAAATAATTTGTAGTGTTAATTGATCATTGAATTTGAGAAGCATAGATACCCTTCATAGAAAATGATTTCATGAATTGTTAAAATAAAAGGTATGACCATTACTCTAACTAAAATAATATATAAATTAATTTAATTCTATTTTTATATAGATTTAGATTACAATGATTAGCTAAAGAATCAATCTCTAAAGAATTAATAGTGTTGGTTTTTACTCCCTTTATTTGGTTCGTGATTGCTAGTAATTAATAATCAATGGGTATTTTTTTTAAATGATCGAGTTTTGAATATGAGAACATAAAAAGACGCTGTTATGATAACAAAAAAAATTACCTATTATTCTAGTGCATCAGATATCATGACTTGATGTGAAAATATTTTATATTATCGGCATTTTGAGAAATGATTGTTATTTGATTACAACTTTCATGGACATGACATTATGATGAAATATAAATGGTTTTATTCAATGATGTGAAATGTAATAGTTTTTAAAGACTGTGGATTCAGATTTATTTACACGACTCACTTCCAACCACTAAACAATATATATTATCATCAAAGTAAAAATTGGAGTTTTAACTGAATGATCTTTTGAGACTTGATTACGATATCAATATTGATGTAATTTTAATACATATTTTTCAGGAATGTGGGGAGGTAATTTACACCATTGATACCCCCATTGTTGTTAAACAAACTATTTCTCATGCTTTCTAAAATTTTCTAATTTTATTAATTTATGATGATCCTAAGGTAGTTTTGGATCATATATAGAAGAAATTGTATATGTTCAGTGTTCATTTATAATATCTTGATGTTGTATTATCATGTTAGTACTACTATATTTACATTAATTTTGTTTCACATTGGAATGATGTGTTATTTTAGTTTTTTTATTTTCATTTAATTTAAATAACAATATTTCAAATAAAATAATAATTTTTAAATGATTTTCTAAAATATATTTTTAAATCATTTAAAACATTATTTTATATTATTTTCTAAAATAATTGATGATACCTTCTGTTCCTTTTCTGATGTATAAGTTGTATAATGAATTTTTTGAAAGTGTTTATAGAAAACATAGATTTCATTATTCTGAAGACTATAAAATATATTGAAGAAATTAAATAGAAGAGGAAATATGAAAATGATTAGTGACTTCATAAACTATGGTTCCTTCCATTAGTTCCCTTACTGAGTATAGAAATTTTTATATTTTTATTTTGTATTACATGTAATTTCATGTTCATATTATTTTTCAAAAAACATTAGCAAAATTAATCTAACTAGAGTTGAACAATCCTTACATTACTAGTATATATTCAATGAAGGGTGCTCTTAGAGCTACACAGATAACCCATTGTACCTATTAACAACCATACCCACCAGCGTACATCCCATCTACCACAATTTCACCCCCTCCACTTTAGCCACAAGGAATGTTCCCACCCATACGTCTGTCATCATTTATTTAGGATAAACATTTTATACCATGTCTATGCATCATAAATAGAATATCCCACATACACTATATCCATATAATATAATGTATCCATACCCCTTATATCCTTGTCCAAATATGTCTACAGTTCCACTATTTCCTATTATCCATCTCGGATCTGAAGATTGTGCTCCTTCAGTTTCTTCACCACTACATGTTAATGACCCAGTACATACATTTTAGTAGGCACATCCTTTAGAGGATACTGATCTAGAATAACCCAAAAATCCATCAGAGCCCAATGATCATCCTAGAATAGATTATTTAAGAGTTTCAAATTATATCACATCATTGTTTCAAATTGTACTATGAATTAGTTCTATTTTTTTTCTTTTTTCTCATTCATTGGGATCTTTTAATTGGGGATATTGTTTCCCCAATATTTGTGAAGCCAGGAATCTTCAAACAAAATTAATGGTATATTACAATGAATAAAATCAAATGATTGGTATAAATTCCAGACAATATGTATGATTTATGGAAGTTTTATCCAAGTACAACGACATCATTTCGGTTCAACCTGTTTCAAGGAGTCATATAGGTAATGAAGTCAAAAATAATTTTTAGGTTGGGATATATATAAGATAAATAATTACATGATTATATATATTGTTTTTTATTTATATGAGTTAACATGTTCATTTAAGAAATTTTTTAACATTCCTTATGGTCAAGATAATAAGTTATAATGATTGATGGATCTTGGGGAGTTATGGGGACTATAAAAAGCATGTTTTATATGTTACTTGGAATAGTAGAGTCTGTTGGGTGTTAGAGGGTGAACCAATATTCATTGAATTTAAAAAAAATTATTTAATGAAATTATTTTATATTAGAACAGTAATGTGTTCAATATAATCATAATCCTTAAATGGTTTGTTTTGAAAATTTAATTCTTATTAATTTTGTTGAATTTTGTATTAGATGCATAGAAAACAAATACAACATGGTTTCTATGAAGTATAAGCACACATTGGGGGTGCACTAAAATGTATAAGCTTGAGAGTATCCATGTAATTTGTATTACTTTTTTGGATATTTTTGATATAAAAATTACTATATTTTCATTATAAGATAATCATATAATTCATTGCCCTAGATATTTTTAATTTTATTTCAATGCAAAAGATTATAGATACCATAAATTATTTAGAATAAAGACAAATGATATTATCTATTATACAACTCTAAAATCATTCAATAATATTATTCCTAATGTCACAATGAGTGGTATATATTAGGAAGATCATAATGAATTCTAACTAATTATAATTTATATGATTATTAAATATGTTAATAATACACTTAATATCCTGATATTTTACTCTGAGAAGAATTAATTCATATTCAGATTTATTTTCAATCATTTTTAAGAGGAATGGTAGAAATAATGTTTAACTGGAATGTTTTATTTTCACTAAAGAATACTTCTTTCCAAGATTTACAAAAATATTCATTCAAAAACTTATTAAAATTAAATGAAGACTATGAAATAGAATCCTATTGTTTTGCACAAATTTTTTTGATAAGTCAACCCATATCTGAATATAGTTTTCACTATTATAAATTTATAATTATATTTGATAATTCTAATGTTATATAAATTTATAAGAATATAAATAATCATTTGAGAAAAAATAACATCAATTATTGATTCCATTTTATCGAAAATCATTCAAAATGTAATATTAATTCAAAATATTTTTTAAATATTGATTAATAGAAAGATATATAGTATATTTCCATGTATGACTCTATGTCTAAAAATATAAAGATAAATATTTCAAGTAAATAAAAACTACGTTATTTTACTTATATATGAATATTATATGTAATAAATATTGTTTAAATATTTTTTTTGTTTCTCAATATCACAAAAAATAATTTCCCCCATTAGATCCACTATGGGAATCATGTGAAGACATTTTTTGTATATGTACTGAATAAATCATTATCATATATCCTTGGAATCGTAAAAAAATATATACATCTAAAATTAGTTATTTTTTTTGTTGGATATAGAAATAGGTAAAAAATACCAATCATGGAATTAATCACTCATGTGGAAGTGTGGAATTGTCTAGTAGTACCAATATCAACTATGCCACATATATTGTGATAAAAGAATGTTTTCACAAAATGTAAGAATGAACATAGAAAAATGTTAATTATCTAATTAATCAGTGTCATGGATTAATTTTGTTTGAGTGATTGAATATTTAATATAGTAGATACACACAATATATAGAAGAAATATTTACAAATTATATAAATCTAATTAAATATTTCAAACTTTTATTTTGTGGTGATGATTTTTCAAAATTGTATGACAACTATATCAAATATCATGATTTTGATTTATTCATTTATGTAATGTATGTTTTTTTTTGCAAAAAAACCCTCAAATTGTTTATAACATAATAATAAAATATTATTTATTCTCTAAAAGACTCATAAAATTTAAAAAAGTGGTAAATTTTCATTTCATTTATTTTTCTGCAAAAACATTTTTCAGATTAGTATTGAAGTTTGAAGATAACATTTTAATGAATATTACATAGTCTATAATTTTTTCTTCAAATTATTATTGCTTAAAATTTATTGATCATAAAAACCCATGACATATTTTTAATGGTTTTTTTATATTATTTAACATGATATACTTTTTTATCTTCCTAATTACATAGAACAATTTCGTAATAATTTCATTATAGATGTTCTTCTTTTTCCTATAATTTGTGGTTGTAATAGCCTAAAAGGATCATCAAGTTCTACCTCTACAAATATTTCACAGCATATTATATATCCATCACCCGCCTCTATCCACAAATCCCAAAATCAATGAATCCACTTTATCCTTATTAAAAAAAATTTATTTACCTCAATAATGATTTTCAATATGGATAGAATATATTTTGTTCTCAACTAAAGCATTTGAAAATAATATCATTTATATTATTTATTCATTATATTTCGAGAGAAAAAACATCATTTCTGCTTATATAACATCACATTCCTTATTCATATTCGATTATTCAAGATGATTTTACTTTTAATGGATCTCAGAAAAATATAAAATATTAATTCAATCAATGTTTTTTTGAACACCTATGTAGCCAATATAGGTTAGGTTAAAATGAGATTCTCACTATGTTGCTGATATAACATAACTTCTTCCTTATAAATTCTACACGTTTGAGATTGAAATTAATTTAATCCCATGTAGATTATTTCCCATAAATTTCAATCTAACGTGAAAATTGATGTTAATAATACATTGTGGCTCACCATAACAATTTAATCGAATATGGTAATGTTTTAACTTGATGTATGTTAGCTGGTTAATATCACATGTCTTCCAAATTTATTTATTTTGTTATTGTATAAATTTTATATTGTCCAATATGGTATTATTATAGTAATTAATGTCAGTTTCAGTAAGATAAATTAGTAATCCATGGTTATGTACCCTAAAAATTTTTTTTTCTCGAGTATAAGTAAAAAAACATAAATGTGTAGTAAACTAAAAAATTGAATAAAATATTGTATGTCTTTTTATTGATATTGAAAATCTAAGTATGTAATTAATAAATAATTATATAATTTATATTTTCAACAGTATTCCTTGGAGGTCCTAAATGAGAAATAAGTTAAATAAATATGGTCAATAAAAATTTGAGATAGGTATTATATGAAGTGCACCACGAGAGAGTATAATATAGACCCCATAAAATCACTGTCCACACTAGGTATTGTCCCTCAATGAATAGATCTAGAATTCTATGAACCCTTATGGTGAAAATAATATCATAAATAAGAATTTCATGATAATAAAATAGTCATACTTCAGTTTGAAAGAGGTAAACTGTTCACCAAATAGTCCCCAAAATCTATGAGAGTAATATGGCCCTCACTATCATCAAAGGATGGTAATGTTTTTTATTCATGTTTTGAAAATATTTAATCATTATATGATTCTCTATGTGATTTTAATAATGTTATTGTTGGTAGTCGATGTGATGATGATAACGAAGATGATGATGCTAAAGAAAATGATACTGGTTCTTTAGAAGAAGATATTGATACGGATTTTGGTGATGATTATGACAGAACTAGTGATGGTGAGGGATATATTAATCCAATCCCTTTTTCAGTTGTTTATAATGAGAAATTTTGGTGGATTCTGTTTAATGACTATGACTGATTGATTGTGTTGAATGTATATGTATGGTAAATAAATTTATTTTGTTTTAAAACAATTGAAATGAATGTGGTAAAATGATAATTATATAATATTTTTATTGTATTAAATGTGTATTGTGGGTTCATATTTTTTTTATAGTTTTAGAAAGAGGGGTTTAATGGTCCTACTTTTCATAGTGGGATACGGTAGCTATAGCAATGGTTTAGTCAACAGTTTTTATATATTATTGTAGAAAGCATGATATACATGTTGTTTCATTAACTATTGGTATATATATACAAATTAATTACTAAAAACTATTGGAATTTATATTTTCCAAGGGATGTACTAATGTTTTTTTAAGGAAACTAATAACATAGTTCACTACTAAGAATAATAAACCCATGGATTCAGTAAATATTGGTGTAGCCTAAATCAATGGGTTTTTTTCCAATAAAAATGGTTGATAAATGTTTGTATAGGATTTTTTTCTTGTAGTTCCTCATGTTGACTCTTCGATCCCCAGTGATGAATTCTTCCATCATGATAACCTATGTGATATAGTAGACCGTACCCATTGACATATATACATTATAATTTATTTACAAGCATAAAGGGTCTCCCTATAATTTATTACTTCATAATATCAAATTCATAATCATGGTTTATAATGGTGAATTTGGGATAACCCATAATTTTGCAGAATATTTTTTGACCATTTTTTCTATCAGTGTGTCCATGACTATGAGTTCACTACTTTTTTAGTTTTTATCAGAATTAATCATTTGGGGCCACATTGGAACTCTATTTATTGATCTAAAGGTCCTTCACACTAGAATATATTTTCTGATATTTTAAATATATGACTATTGGTTATCAATGTCATTTCGTACTATCACACTTGATAAGGAATATCTAAAAATTGAATGAAATTTCCCAACAACTGATCTTATTTAATTTGATCTCATATACACAGGGAATTAAAATCAAGGGGCCTTCTATAAATTGATTTTTATTTGTATATATTCTCATAGATTATGAATATGTTTCTAAATGGGATAATACAAAGGATACTTAGACCATTTCCACTCAAGTTTTTATTAATATTTGGAGATAATAAATTCTTAGAATGTGTGGTTTTCCATGATACATTACTAATGATCATGTTTCACATTTTCTTAATCAAAACATGCAAACTGGGTCATTATGTATGGTATAATTTATAATTTATCCAAGACATGTCACCCCTAAACTAATAGACATGATGAAATTTATAATCTGAAAGTTAATAGTATCATAAAAAATAGTGCAACACAATTGGAATGATTTTAGTTTTCTCTTGCATGATTCATAATGGGTGTACAATACAGATTTTAGAACCCTAATCAGAATGTAAACACAGAGGATTATGATTAGAAGTTATTTTCACCTTTCTATAGAGGTAGTTCGATGTGCATATTGGTCTATTATATAATATAATATAAATTTATGAAATAAAGATGGGAATCAAAAAATATAGATTCATGAGTAGGAATAAATTTAGAGTGATACATGTGATAACTCATTGATCTATAAAGAGAAGAAAAATGTATCCTTACTAACATGAATGTGTAGAAGAAGTTTCTTATTTGTTAAAATGTACTCATGTGCAATTCCTAGATAATTATCTAAGTTAGCATGATTTTTTATCAATGGTTATGTTCTCATACAATTAAAAAAATTACGTTTTACTAAAATATAGGTTGTTCATGAGTAGTGTTGTCAAATGATTAATATCACAGGGTAAAGACATAAAAACTTCTATAATGATTTTCAATATCATACAGTGGATGAAATCTAGCTGTTGGATGTCACATCTGACACCAATAAGAATTTTTTCCCTTATCGATAAATTTATTTAATTTTCTAATATTTAAACTAATTTATTTAGTTAAATATAGTTTTTGGTGTGGGGGAGGGTGACATAGAATTGTTAGAATTTAAATTGAAAAAATATTGTTTCATTTTATTCATTTTACCCTTGTTTAAAATAATTATATAAAAATTTTTCTTTAGTAGAATTTTGAAAACCAAATCACTGATTAATTTGATTATGTGCAAATTTTCATTTTTCTTCAATAAAGGAGTTCAAATGAATATAGATATGTGATTTTATCCTAGAATTTTTATATTCACAAAATTATTAGTATTTTAAAAATTTAGAAACTCATGCCTCATTAGAATGACAAAATATTTTTAATCCCATAACAAAGATACATTATAACCCCTTTATGTCAAATTATTTGATTTTAAAACATCATAGAGAGTATCATTTTAGGAAGAGACACTAGAACTTTCATTAACAGTATTTTAATCTATTATATACTATAATGATATAACTATGATAGAGGAAGTCATTAAATTTAAAATAACATTGTAAAAGTAACACCTATTTTTAGACACTATGAAATTTGACACCTATTTAGATTCAGTGTCCTTTCAAATTCTATTAACCAGCCACATTGAAAAACACATTATCCATACCTTCACATCTTTTATGTAGAATTTTATTTTTAATTTTCTGCAGATTTCCAAGAGAGGGTGTTCCCATAGGACTTCTTTGGGAAGGTTCATTGATATGGGTTGACTGAAAGGGATCCAAAATTGTTTTTTAGTGGGAGGAAGATAAATATTATATCATAATGTTACACTAGTTTACCTATTCATCTCCAAATAATTTTTTAAATAAAAACATCTGTTATAAACCCTAAAAAAATTAAACAAAATAAAAAATGAATAGAGGAAGTTTTATAATATTTATTTTATTATTTGTTCTTACCTACAGAAATGTATCAAATGGGAGACAGATTTTTAATTGATGAACTCTTTGTGTTGTTGATCGAGTATATTCATTTTTAAAACGTATTGAAATCTGACATTATTTTTTTAAAATATATTAAACACTCATATTCTACCATATATCTTTTAAAAGTGATTTCCTAAAAACAATTAATCCTTAGAATATAATGTTGAATGTCCTCATGATTATCACATTAGTTTCTACTAGAAGAGAAAAATGAATCATTCAAATAATATTGTAATATCACATGAACTCTGTGAAATGAGAATCACTCAACATTAATTTATTCCTGAGTAAATACAGAAAATTAATATGTTATATGTGTTTCAACATGTTTCATTGGTGAAAAATTCAATTTCAAAAAAAAATATTATAGATGGAGAATGATTGGAAAGTTTATTTTTTAAATGATAAACTATGGATTTAATTTCAGAATAATCTTGGATATTTTTTCACTTCTGATTTAGGATTTGTTTCATTATTAGGGAATAAGACATTATCATGGTGTACAAAAGAAAAATTGTGGTTGTCTGATCGCACAATGATAAATCAGATATTATCTATTAATTATTTTGTCATTACATTTTTTATGGGACTTAATATCAAATTGTAAAACAATTTTTCACTCAATTTATTTTTTGTATTCTTGTTTGGAAAATATGTTCAAAAAATAAGTAATCGATCAATGTATATCTTATTTTGTTTTTAATTTTTTAAACTAACAATAAATAAACTAATCAATGTTTCAAAATTAATTCATTTAAGATTATAATTTATTATGGTTTCAATTCATCCAAATAGAACAAAGGTTTCATCTGAGATCAAAATATTTAATGAGGTCCAAAAAGTGAATAAGTTCTGGATGAAATAGAATAGACTTACCTTTAGTTTTTTAACCACAATGTTGGATTTAGAAATCTTATTAGAAATATTTCTCCTCCATTATAAAAATAAATTGATGTCACAACACTCCGTAAAATGTTATTTCATGATTCTTTTGTTTGGCCACCCAACTATCTAGATAAATTAGAGGGAGAAATTTTGGCATGGAAACCCCTCCTATCAAAAATGATACTATAACTATTTTGTCAATAATGTCATTTAATTTTAAATAAAATTACATCTACCAAAAATTAATAGAGGTGTATTAAGCATTGCGTGGGTTAAGAGTGATTAGGATATTCTTATTCATCAACAATGGAGGAACATAATATAAATCACATGATTCATGATTGCACTATTTGAATGGTCTGTTAAATACTAGGATATAATGTTTTTTTCTTCATCCAATATTATTTGAAATAGAGTTTTGTACAATTATATCATATTTTAACTCATATGATCTTGTTTGTGGTTACCCATTGAAGTTATATTTTTCCAACCATCCATGAATTCATCTCCACCCTTTCAATTGTGGTGTTTGTGTGGTTAAAATTAGAATATTGTCTTCACATAACCACATCTATATACATATAGTTTTAATTAATTTCATCACAGTATGATAATATAAAAACATAGTAAACATTTCATGTTTTTCATAAGGCGAATTGGTGTGTTTTAGTTGTGAATATAAATATAAGTCTTAGAATAATAGATGGTAGCTGGTGAATAATTTTATATTATAGATAGAACCCTAAGAGTTATCCTAGTATTAAATAATTAAAAATATAGTTCTATGTGTTTAGATCATTTTATTAAAACATTTTAAACCTATCACATTAATTGATGTAGAATTAACATGATGGTATTTCCCTAGGTTAATGACTATTAATTAAAACAAATTATATTTTACTTTTTTTCATTTTCTAATATATGATTAAATATTAAATCAAAAAATCCAAAATATTAAACATTCTATAACCATTTTTCTAATTCAAAACATTATTTTTAAATTTATTTTCTAGGACTTCATCAGGAAACAACAAGGGTTTTCTAATATACTACAAAAATTATATTAAAAACAATATCTAATTTGGCACCCTCAATAAGTAGATTATATCTATTCAATGAAACTAATATTTAAAAATAGACTGCTAAATATTTTGTTCTCTTAGATAATATATTTATTTGGGAACATTTATTTCATTATATTGTTTTCAAATCACATTAACATGATGTTTTCAAAATATTCATATGGTGACACTCCAAATCAATGACATTTTAAGTGGTTTTATTATTATCTCTAGTTCAAATCTTGTTAATGGAATTATTCAGAATGTAAATGTAATATCCCGACATTTTGTCCAGACAAAATTTTAGAAACTTTTATATAAAATTTATATATTTTTATCAAACACTGGTTCTGTTTTTCATATGGGTATTTTCAGGAGTTTTGGTACAATTTTGGATTTATCTGGGACTATGCAGGATTGGGAACAATTTGACTAAGCAATGTGATCACCTCCCCACCAACCCAAACATTGTACCCTATAATATATGGGGTTTGAATGCTTGGTGTATGGTTGTTCAAACCCTGTGGCCAACCAACGGAAACTGGGTACCCCCATAAAGTAGCAGATCACGAATAGAGTGCATTGGTTTTGGAACCATATAGAACATCCAAGAAACTATGCATGAAACCATTATAACCTCCTAAAATTCAATTAATTACACTTTAACTATCCTAATTTATATCTATAATAAAACCCAATGTTTATAATATGGTATCCTTTAATTTAGAGGCTCTTACAAGTATTCATAAACTCCTAAAACCCCTTCTTTATGGAATCTAATAACTAGTTGAAGAAATCAACCTATCTCTAGTATTTTACCTCTTCCATGATTAGGATCCTATCTACCCCATATTTCTCCCACTTTAGGGAGGTATGACTTATTATATTGATGATGGTATAGATCTAGGTTTTAATATATCATTTTCAATTGGATCTTGAACATAAAGATTAATAAAATATCTTCTCCTCTAATTTTAATTTTCCAATTCTATGTCAAATTAAGTACAAATGTTGGGAAACCATTATTCAATGACACTAACGTATGTGATCTATGTGATAATTACCATTACCCAGATTACTATCTTAATATTTTTTTGCATCATTTTATTTCTATTATGTGAAACTGATTTCATATATAAAATTGAACTAAATCAATGTGAATTTGAGGGACCCATCTTGGATTCTTTTTGATCCATTGTATATTATTATATTGGGAAATATAGAAACCCATGGGGTATTACAAATTCCTTAAAATGATAATTATGGAATGAAAAACTAAATTAGTGGGGTTATTAAATGAAAAAACTTATGAATGTTTTGGAATATTAACTTGTTATAGTTTTTGTTTTGTTAAACCTTTAATGAAAACATTTGTTATGAGAGGATTCACAGTTTCTTGGTTAAATAGTTCGGGGATGAAATGATGTTAATAGTATTTATAGATAAAAAATGGTTAACCATGTTGAAAATGGTTGTTAAATGGGAAATTAATGTCGAACTGTAAAATTTATATGTGATTAATGAGATATGGGTGATATATTAATCCTCTTTAGTCATGGGTGTCTAGAGTGATTCTCGAGGGCCCCGGTGAATGAATGAAAAATAATTCATGGCTCATTCTCCACGTGCATAAAATTTTGATGAAATAAAATCACTCTAAGTACCCTTGATAATAATGCTTGACTAACACTACAGGAATCCATGATAATTGAACATGAACTAACGCTCTGTGGTACCAAAATTGAAATGGAATCAATTCAAATAATGACAGTCCATGAAAAAATAAAATGTCAACTACTTATGGTGTATGGATCAGAATCTAGAATTGGTCAATGTAGCTATGATTATCATGGGTGTCATCATGAACCTGAGGGATATTTTGGTTATCTAAAGAATAATAAGTGAGATACATGTTTACTTTTATCCTTTATATTATATTCTTAATAAAAATGAATACACTAAGATAGACTGCATGTTACTTTAAAAACTATTTGAGGTGGCCTACTGAGTTGTGTTCACACACAACTCAAACCACTAATTGGTAACAGTATAAACATCATGATTATTGTACAGTAAAAGGGAAAGACAGATATATTAGATGGTTGAGAAAGAATTTAAAATAAAGTGCTAATGCAGGAACAATGATGTGAAATCTGGACTCATTCGTTAGTTTTTAGTGTGTCGTTATTTTTTTCATTAAACACATAGAACATATTTGGAATAATACACCTACTACATTGGTCAATGTTTTTTTAGGATTATCATTTGATGTATGATCATAATTGTTTAATGTTTATTTTTATCATATATATTGGTATATTGATTTCAATTTTTTCTTACTTTGAAAAAGATGTTATAGTCAATATACATATCATATTGTACCCTTATTGGTAGTTGAGTGCCTTTGGAATATGTGGAGACATGATTGAGTTAATGAAGTGAATGAACATGGGACACCGATAGGTGGAACCTAGGCCAGGACCTTACAAAGTGGTATCATAGGTGTTTTTTGTTTTAGAAATATTATAAATTATGAAAGGTATACAAGATAATAGGCTGTGATGGGGCTTGTTCTTGAGATCTATCATGGGAGTAGTTTACCCATTTGAGTGGATTTCTCAGGTTCCAAGGGAGGCAGTGTTGTTCTTGATGTTTTTTTGTAACATTTTAATGTTATTTGAACTTGGGTTAAGGTTGTTTTGTGTGAAATTATTATTCTATGAGATATTGTATGTATCTCAGTATGGGATGAGATTTTAATATGTTTTCATCCTTATTGAAACTAAACTATATATTTTACATGAATTATTATAGGCATACATAGAAAAAAGGTCCTGGATAAGTTATGGGATAGAATATACTGTAAATTACTTTTATTATTAAAAAAGTTTTTTTCTAAAAATTACTATATAATTTTTAAAATATTTTTAAATGTATTAACTATTTCTAATTGAAAACATATAAATAAAGCAGTTTTTTAGACTTTGTTATCCAAGAACAAAGTTAGTGATGGTTGAGGGTAGTAATAATATATCCATTTTGATTATGGGTATGTTTATTTCAGAGAAATTATTTTTAATTAATCAAAAGATAACTTTTCAATATGTCTTACTAATGTGTTGTGTGTCTTATCACATGTGGTTGACATTGTAGAGAAATGCCTCCATTGTGATGTTTGTTGGTCGAATTATTTGAGGAAAATGTGGGAAATGTGCATCATACAGTGGTACAAGAGACACTGATAGTTCAAAGTTAAGGGGAATATGATAACATCTATGATACCATCTCTTGATTTATTCAGTTCATTGAAAGAGATCTGTGGGGGGTTGTGAAGAAAATATCTATTCTAAACCATTAGATTTAGCTTCATCACCCTATGAAATTCAATGTAATGGGTGGAATAGAGCATGGGATATTCAATATTGAGTCTATATATACAATCCATGCTCATTTAAGACACCAACAAATAAATTATTCAAATTATCCTCACATTTTTTATGTGGGATAATGAAGAACTTGTGGTATTTTCATCATTGGAAAGAGATGTTGTTGGGAATAGAATGGGTGGACTTTATAGAGATATTCCTAGGAAAAATTTACCATCATACACTAAGAGAATATAGGCAAGTAGATTTTATACATTTGAACGAGGGAATAATGTCAGTGATGGATGGGGTTGATCTATTCAATGGAACTCTACAGTTTTTCATTGTGGTGGTGGTAATGTGTGTCTATTGTGAGATATTCTCTCAAAAGACATAAATATAAGATTATTCCTCATGTTAATATCATCTAATTATATACCATATAAGGGAAATATAAATAAATATTCCCATTGAGTATAGGTTGTTTTTGATGAATGACCAGAAGGTACATCTTTCGAGGGTTTGAAACACCTTTTTGAGAATATTCACCAGAGCTGTAAAAAAATAGAGTATCCTGTGGAATGATTAATTATATAGGGATGTAATTGAGTGTTTTTTCATCAATGTGGTAGGTTGGGTCATATACATATCCAATTTTCCTAACCATTATTGAATTTTTAGAATAAGTAAATATTGGAAAACTATAATGGTTATTTTGGAACAAACGATAGATGAGTAATGATTGAGGATTTTTGTTGAAAAATAGTACTTGAGGGGGTTGTTCAACTTGTATGTGTCCGGATGTTATAGTAATAATATATGTTCTGTTGGGGGTTTCAGAACTGGTACATTATTACTTGACCACCCATATTAGCAAAGCAATGAACCACAAGGAACTCAGACTAGGAAATACGACATAGTTACAATTCAGTTGCATTTATTTTAGATTCCACGTGTTGATTGTGAGGTGGGGGAATCAACAATTAAAAGTACAATACTAATATCTTAAATGGTTTTTGAATAATTATATTATATAGGAACCTAAAATTATGTTATATTTCCTCAACCTGTGAATTGTTTGTGTTTAGTGGTGGAGTGTTTTTTGTGGATTTATGATTATTGACATTCTTCTTGGAGTGTTTTTGAAGGAAATATATCAATGAAAAGGGTGTTCACATAGGTAGTTTGGATTTTCAATTTCTTTGGTATCTGTAAAAACATGAGATGTCTAATTTTGAATTGATTTTGAGTATGGAATGTCTAGTATAATGTTTCTCTCAAATCAATTGTAACCATATGAGAGTAGCATTCACAGCTTATGAGGGTGATTGATATCCTCATCATGGAAAATGTGTTATCTGGATGGACATATATTTAATGTTCCTCAGAAATTGGGGTACCTCACCACCGTAGTTGGGAGTCCTTTTTAAGAATACATGGATGAAATTTAAGTGTATTTCAAACAATAGTGGAGTAGTTTAAATAAGTTTTTGGGGAAGAATTATTAAGAATTTTACCAGAGATATATCTCAGGTTTACGATTGAGCTAATCACTAGTTCTTAAAAAGAATCATTTCAACATTATATAGTGGAACAATAAGTGTATTAAGAGGATAAGACTCAGATATAACAATTTATGGTTAAGATATTTATCCATTCGAGTTCATCACCTTGGGGTCCTCTAGTCTTGTTTTCCATGAAAGATGTTGGAATGTTACGCTTGTGAATCAATTACAAGATGTTAAGCAAGTTTCCATTTAAGAAATATTATTTTATTACTTTTATCATTGACTTTTTTATCATCTATGGGTCTCTTGTTGGTTCACAAATATTTATTTGTGTGTGGGGTATCATTCACTTAGATTGAGACCTTCTAATATCCATGTGGTTCTTTCATGAGTATGTATTTCATGTATGTGTTCATTAAAATTTCATTTTGATTGAAAAATGAACCTACTATGAATTTGGACTTAATAAACCCAATATTTCACCTATAGATGGATAATTTTTGTGGTTCCTATTCATCTTATACATCATTGTTTACTCTCAAACTCATGAAGTCATGGTGACCAACTTGACATCATCCAGAGTACATTTACAGAGCATAGTCTATATGCCAATATATATATTTTTCAATAATGGATTTATATGGTACATTTAATATAGTAAACCAAAATTCTAATAAATTAACAATAAAATACTTTTGTGGAATAAAGAAAACATTATAAAAATAGACTCTCACATACTATATTATTCTAGTTCCTTGTGAAACATGGAAACATAAACATTGATACATAAAAGAGCTACATCACCTCAAACAATGTTTTTTTACTATCACCCTTCTTAGAAACATCAAAAATAATACACATCTTTATAATATATGGGAATTAAACATTAAAATAGGTGATATAATATTCTTAGAATGGATAAACAAGGGAGATACATAAGTATAATCATAACCATAAGTGTATGAGAACATTTACGTGAAAATAAAAAATCATACCCTGTATATAAAATTTCATAAAAAATAATCATCCAATATAGTATGACAGTTCATAAGACATGAATATTAATGAAATAAAAATCATAAGCCATGAAATCATTACATAGTAATAAAACAAGGAATTTTAGTAGACACGTAATCAAGGAAAATTATTTCAATAGTAGTCAAGGCATTGCTACCGAGACCGTCTTATTGAACAAAGTCCTAATCTACATTGGGTATAAGCCCCATTCTATCCCTATATTATTAATCGAGTTCAAACCTTATTATATCTGTCACGACCCGTCCTCGGGGCCCGTGTCGTGACTACCCCAAGCCCGCCTTCCATAGGCCAGGGGCTGGCGACTAGCACCAAAGGCGTAAATCCCGATAACTGGGAAGGCATTGACTTTATAAAAGTAAACTAAACACCACCGAGTACAAGCGGAAGTAAAACACCTTGTACAACAGAATGTGATGAAATGTAAATGGGCCAGAATACAAACCCAACTGAAAGTACAACTATAACTAAATGAAAGTACAACAGAAAAGGCAGCAGCTGGAAGAAAGGAAGCAGCTCCTGGGTCGTCCACCTCGGATCCTACTTGAAGGGTAGGTACAGATAGCACAGCTCCTGGATCATCCACCATGGATCCTGAAGGGTAGGTACAGATAGCACAGCTCCTAGATTGTCCACCACGGATCCTTCCTGATGGGTAGGTACAGATAGTCTCCACAATACTCTTGCCTGTTAACCTCCTCCAAGTATCGTCTCACCATGAAGTCCACCTCCTGATACTGACTCTTCATGATGTCCACCTATGGGTATCATCTAGTCTTCAAACACTCGGCCTCCGTCAGCACTGTCTGTCGTCTGCAACCAACACAACGAGGTGCGGGCTTAGCCCGTGTAAGAGAGAGTATAATAATACTCAGTAGGGACGCCGAGACCCTCAAGGTCTCTCTAAAACCAACAAGGATAACCACAAAGAAGGTCTCAACAGATAACCTCTAATTACGTATATGCCCATACATATACCTATGTTATCAAGTAACCCATCTCAAACATGAGGAAACACAATGATCATAGACTCAGCTCAAACCAGGATTTTCATTATCGAAACCGTAACTGCTGAAGAGGCCCATCTCAGGAGTGTACAGTGGTCCTGTCACGACTTCGAGGTACAGCTCACTAAACCAAGTCTCTGAGGTACTCCTCCTGTCGAGTATCGCGGGTCTGTTTCCAAACACTGGGTGCTCCGTCCGCTGTGGGTCAGCCGCTAAATACTGGGCACTCCCCCTAATAGCCTATAGAGGTACTCCTCCCGTCGAGTATCGCGGGTCTGCTGCCAACTACCAGGCGCTCCGTCTGCCTTGGTTCTGCCGCCAAATACCGGGCGCTCCGTCCACTGGGCTAGTCGACTCACTCCAAGTCGAGTCGGTCAAGCAGTCGTCAGATCTCAGTCGGCTACACGGTCTCCGTACTCCGCATGCTCGTCTCTGGGAGGGTCCGTTCCACGAGCTATAGTTCGATACTCCAAGGATATCAAATTATCACGAGGAAATATCTCAAAGGACCGCCTCATCATAGGAGTCTCAACGCAACAGACAGTGCATCAATCGGACGCCCTGTCTGTGAGTTATTAGCCTTTTCGTCCGAAGGGCCCGGTTGGATTTCGAGTACAATCCAACTCAGCCATACTCCAACTACGTCCAAAACTCTAGAGAAGTATTCCAAAGGTTCTGTCTCAACAAGAGGAATCCAACAAAGTCGATGGCACGTCAATCAGACGTCCGGAGCTCAAGATATAAGTGTTTCCGCTCCGAGGGCCCGGTTGGTTTCGTATCCGAACCAACCCGACCGTACTCAAACATCTCTGGAAACTTGGGTGTAATATACCAAAACGACCTTCTAGATCCAAGGATCGCATATTATATAAAGGTGCGTCGATCGGAGGTCTGTGGCCCAAGATATGGGCGAATGACCGAAAAAGTTCCGGAAGTGGGGGTTTCGGGCCCAGACCGATCCGGCCCAAGACCCCCTGGGTCGGCCCGAAATGGGTCGACCTGACAAGGGTCCAGGTCCGGCCCGCTTGGGCGCGGCCCAGCCTGGCACGCGGGAACGCTGGCCAAACCGGGTGGCTCGACCAAAACGGCCGGGCTGAAGCGCAATGGGGGGGGCACCGCCCCCCTTGAATGAACCGCGGCCCCGTGTGGGGCCACCCCTTGTCAACGGACACGGATGAGCGCCGCGTCCCACCTCCCTCAGTCCGGCGCGGTCACGGGACCAGCGGCCCTCCCCGGAGGCGCATCGGGTGCCGCCGCTTCCTGGCGGCTGGACGGTGATGGCCACTGCCTCCGGCCGCCAGCACCGTCGTGCTCGCGAGGCATGCTGGCGGAGTTTTCTACGGACCATCGGACGTGCTCCGGTGGTCTGTTTTTCTCGCTGCCTTTGCCAACGGTCCTCCCGGGACCCTACCTTCACTACAGAGGCTTCAAATTTAGCTTTCGGCCCCGTTTGTCATCGGCCATCAATCCGCGCACAACAATCAACCACCGGAGTCTTCAATCGCCTCCGTGGCCCCGACTCCGGCCGCGGTTTCGTTCGGCCTCAACGGCGTGGCGCAACGGGACCACGATTCTTCGTCGTGTTCTTACTTGTTTCCACGTGGTGCCATTGCACCGCGCCGCCATTGTTCGTGCGACAACGAATCAAAACAACAAAGGGGGAGGAGAGTCGACCGTGTTCGTGATGTCTGACCTCCTCCCATTAAGTTGGTAACAAGCGGCCCAAAAGATGAAGAACAACAAGGATTTTTCACAAAAAAAAAAAGAAATCAACCCAAATAGTTTTCCGCACAAATAAATATACCCAACCCACAAAATGAATCATTTGCGGATCAACTTGAGAATGATTTGATCTGATTTCTTTGTTTTAGATGGAAAGAACCACGGGAATAAAAACTTACACAAATTTAATCCCTACATCAAGCATTGTCGTCAAACGAGATTTTTTCGCGGAAATGGACGTCGTGGAAGAAGACTCCGTAAGCATCGTCGGTGTCACAGAGAGAAGGATTAACGGCGTCGCAGTACATGGTGTCGCGTGGTCGATCTCCGAGGATTCAGCGTTCCTTTCAACCTTCGTCAGAAGTCGGTGTTCTTTGTGTTCTTCACGTTCTTCGATGAAGAACAAAGAACATCGAGACTCTGAGCCGTTCTCTCCAAATCCTCCCACACAACCAAAGCAACAACAATAAAATAAGGGTTACCTTATTTTATTACTCACACCAAACTTTTTAAAAAACCAAAAATGAATCAAATAATTAACTCAATTAATTGAAATGTTTTAAACCACCCAATTAATAGAGGCGTCTATTATAATGATTAAACACAAGAGTTTACTTCATTTAATAGGGGGTGCGGGTGCGTTACCTTAATCAATAAGGGGGTTTCATGGATGTTCAAAAAATGGGGCTTGTCTAAGCCCCACCTCACAAATATCCTACCTAGAGGTGTAGGATATTGTGGGTCCCACTTTAACCTCTTAACTTAGGTTAAACAACTTAAAATAAAATAAATTGGTCGCACCATTTTATTTTATTCATTTACTTAACCTGAAAATTTAGTAACCACACCCGAGAAAACGCAACTCTGAAAAAGGTGTTCCTAAGCAATTACCGATGCTGCGATTTCATCGGTGCCCTCAGATTACAATTCCGAGCACCGGTTCAAAAGTTAGAAAAACCCGCTCGTTCGTTCACTGAACGTACCCAAGCTAAACTTCAGAAAATGATTCTGGGAACACCGGGCCTCGGAATCAGGTGTCGTCAGAAACTCTGTTCTTGTAAAATCCCAAAGAAAATTAAGAAAAAATTTACCTTGAATTTGACAGGTCATTACATTACTCCCACCTCAGAGATTTACGTTCTTGTAATGTGTTAACACAAACTAGGGATACAAAGTGGTATTGAGCACGCATCTGAGTCTTCCTCTCACAGGTGCTCACCTAGAGGTTTCCGTTCTGCCAGTGAAAGCGCACCCAAGGAATCGACCATTCACTTAGGATCCGCTCCTATCGATCCTTGATCCCCACTGTAACCTTTACAAAAGTCACATCATCTCCAACATCCAGCTCCTCATGGTCGATGATATGCGAAGGGTCGTGCTCGTATCTCCTCAGTTGAGATACATGGAAGACGTCGTGCACGTGGTGCAACTGAGGTGGATGGGTCAATAGGTAAACCACCTCAACTACCCTTCTGAGGACCTAGAATGATCTGTTGAACCTCAGAGATAACTTGTCACCTCGGTCACATCTCCTTAAACCTCATCGAGGTGAGACCGTATAAGGACATGCTCATCATCCTAGAACTCTAGAGGTCTCTAATTCCTATTATAACTAAAACTTAAAACGACTTCTACCATGAGGGTAAGGTTGAACGACTCAAGAGTGATCGGTCGCACCCTCCTATACATGAGTTTATCCTGTACTGCCTGGGGTTTCCCTTTTCTCCAACCAAGGAAAGCCCATCCCAACGTCGTAGTCAAACCACAATCATTTTGCCTAATACAATCAATTTGTGTATGAACTGTGATTGCCCAGTCCATACTCAAAACAACGTCATAAGGCCTCGAAGCTGCCACCAATAGATTCTAACTGAAACTCTCACCTTGAGGGTCTGAACACACCGTCAGCGTAAGTGTGATTATTCAGTCTTCTCCCAAGTAATCTCCAGATGTGAGGGTAAAGTCTATGGCTTACTAGAAACTCTAGGTCTGGGATAATATTTGTGAAAGGAAGGGATGATTCATATAGAAGTCTGTTAATACGGAAGCTAGTAGTGGATACAGACTGTCCCTTGAATCATTTTTAGAGCCATTGGGTCACACCCCTTGACTGCATGCAGCCGCACTCTTCCGCCGCCCTCAGCTCCGAGAGCCTGGCAGGGACAACTAAGGCGGGTGGTTGTAGCATGTTAAAATGTAAACCACCTCATGCAGCTCTCCTAGCTTTTCATCCACGTCTGCTGCTTCGCAGACTCATCTCTCCTTAAATCTTCCTCTTCTTGAAACATTTAACATACCCGAGTCTCTATTACTGGCGCCGGTTTCCTGTGTCTTACTGCACTGTGCAGTCTTCATCCGCTCCTGGATGATCTTCACCTTCTTTGCCTATGATCTGAAATAGCTTCTAAAGTTTCTCCTTTGCCGAAAAGAGAAACTCGGTCTCATTCCTTGGATGAACCACACCCATTGACTAATACATTTAATCCTAACATGAATGATGTATTCATTCCATGGATGACATCATAAGGCCTCGACGTTACTACCAAGATATCCAACCGTCACTCTCGCCTCCAAGGGTCGAGTCACACTGTCGGCATCAGTGTGAGGTCACTGGGTCTCCTCCAGTAGAAATATCGAATGTGAGGGTCAAGTCAACAGTTTTACCTAGGACCACTCAGTATCAACCAAACAAAAGGACAGGAAGGAAAACAACACAAAGATAAGTGTCTTTTTTTATTGCAGCTCATAGTACAAAGACGAAAATACAACAGAAATATGGAACTAGAAGTACAAGGGACGTATCCAATAGTTCTTCCCCCTGTCCACCTGATCTAGGAGCTCTAATGCCTTTTCCACTGCTCGGCTGTTGGTCAAGAACACTCCGCTGCTTCTGCCTCAGTGGCTCCTCTAAAGCCTTCAGATCAACTATGATGGGGTCAGACAGTCACGTGCCAGGTGACCCTTCCTACCGCATTCATAACACTTCCTACTCCTCGTACGACGGGCGCTGGTCCTCTTGGACCTCTGCATCATCTGTCTACTGCCCACAGATGACTCGGCTACTGATCGAAAATCCTGCGGCAAAGGCAGCAGCTCTTGTACACGCTCGGGGTGTAGAGCTACTGGCACAAACTCCACCCTAAAGAAGGTCTCAATGTCTTCACATGTGAAGGTCATCCCGTCGCAAAATTGGAAAAAGTGGTTCCACCACCTGTCTGCTGCTGTCAGAAGAAGGCTGACAGCAAAGATCACCATGAAGTCTACTAGCGTCCCCACTAGCCTGAAGACTCTCACCATAGCCTCTAGCCAATCCTTAGCCGCCTGCAGGTCCGTATCTCCCCGGAACCTGGGTGTCCTCTGGCGCTGGAACTAATGCATCGCGCTCAACTAGTGTGCATCACATAATGTTGGGGCTGGTGCCATCGGTGGCCCAACATATGGTAGTACCGCTGGTGCCTCCACTGGTGCCTCAACTGCAAGAGGGCCCTATACCGAAGCATCGTCGCTCGATAGGCTGTCAATATGCACATCCCTCTGGTCTCTAGCTGGTCATCCGTGAAAAGGCATCCTGAAAGAAACAACGTTACATGGTTAAACATTTGTACATGGTGAGGTGACCTGGTTTGAGATGAATTTTAAAAACTTCTGGAAACACACACGCAATCAGTGTTTTCGTGCACAAAGTCAGAGATCAGTTGTCAGGGTCCTGGTGTATGGATACGTCGGCCGCCTGCACAAACACTGGACTCCCTGAATTGAATACCACACTAGGTACCCTTAATAATATAGCTTCACGGAAAGAAAATATCAGAGTTATAAGTAATGTGGTAGAACCGACTCCTCTGATACCAATTTGTCACGACCTGTCCTCGGGGCATGTGTCATGACTACCCCAAGCCTTCCTTTCATAGGCCAGGGGCTAGCAACTAGCACCAAAGGCGTAAATCCTGATAACTGGGAAGTCATTGCCTTTATAAAAGTAAACTAAACACCACAGAGTACAAGAGGAAGTAAAACACCAAGTACAAAAGAAAGTGCTGAAAAGTAAATGGGCCAGAATACAAAACCAACTTAAAGTACAACTACAACTGAACGAATGTACAACAAAAAAGAGAACAGCTGGAAGAAATGAAGCAACTCCTGGGTCATCCTCCTCGGATCCTACCTGAAGGGTAGGTACAGATAGTGCAGATCCTGGATCGTCCACCAAGGATCCTACCTGAAGGGTAGGTACAGATAGCACAGATCCTGGATCGTCCACCACGGATCCTTCCTGAAGGGTAGGTACAGATAGTCTCCACATCTCTCTTGCCTGTCAACCTCCTCCGAGTATCGTCTCGCCATGAAGTACACCTCCTGATACTAACTCGTCGTGAGGTCCACCTCCGGGTATCGTCCAGTCTTTGAACACTCGGCCTCCGTCAGCACTGCCCGTCGTCTGCAACCAACACAACGAGGTGTGGGCATAGCTCGTGCAGGGGTGAGTATAACGATACTCAGTAGGGACCCCAAGACCCTCAAGGTCTCTCTAAAACCAACAAGGATAACCACAAAGAAGATCTCAATAGATAACCTCTATTTACGTATATTCCCATACATATTCCTAAGTTATCAAGTAACCCATCTCAAACATGAGGAAACACAAGGATCATAGACTCAGCTCACACCAGTATTTTCATTATCAAAATCGTAACTACTGAAGAGCCCCATATCTGGAGTGTACAGTGGTCCTGTCACGACTCCGAGGTACGGCTCACTAAACCAAGTCTCTGAGGTAATTCTCTTGCCGAGTACCGCGGGCCAAATACTGGGCGCTCCGTCTGCTGTGGGTCTGCCACCAAATATCAGGTGCTCCCCCTAATAGCCTACAGAGGTACTCCTCCTGTCGAGTACCGCGGGTCTGCTTCCAACTACCAGGCGCTCCGTCCGCCGTGGGTCTGTAGCCAAATATAGGGCGCTCCGTCCACTGGGCTAGTCGACTCACTCCCAGTCGAGTCGGTCAATCAGTCGTCAGGTCTTAGCCAGCTACATGGTCTCCGTACTCCGCATTCTCGTTTAGGGGAGGGTCCGCTCCATGAGCTATATGTCGATACTCCAAGTATCTCAAAGTCGCATGATGAAATTTCTCAAAGGACCTCTTGGTCATAGGGGTCTCAATGAAACAAACATCGCATCAATCTGACACCCTGTCTGTGAGTTATTAGCCTTTTCATCCGAGGGGCCCGGTTGGATTTCGGGTACAATCCAACCCGAACATACTCCCACAGTGTCCAAAACTCAGGAGAATTATTCCAAAGGTTCTGTCTCAACAAGAGGAATCCAACAAAGTCGACGACACTTCAATCGGATGTCCGGAGCTCAAGATATAAGTGTTTCCGCTCCGAGGGCCCGGTTGGTTTCTTATCCGAAACAACCCGGCCGTACTCAAACATTTTCGAAACCTTGATTGTAATATACCAAAATGACCATCTTGATCCAAGGATCGCATCTCAGCTGACAGTGCATCAATCGGAGGTCTTTGGCACTAGATATGGGTGAATGGCCGAAAAAGGTCTGGAAGTGGGGGTTTCGGGCCCAGACCGATCCGGCCCTAGACCCCCTGGGTCGGCCCGGCACGGCGCGCTGGCACGCTAGCCAGGCTAGGTGGCTCGGCCAAAATGGCCGAGCTGAAGCGCAAGGGGGGGGGGGCTTGAATAAACTGCGGCCCCGTGTGGGGCCACCCCTTGTCAACAGACGCAAATGAGCGCCGCATCCCGCCTCCCTCGGTCCCGCGCGGTCGCGGGACCAGCGGCCCTCCCCGGAGGCGCGCCGGGTGTCGCCGTCTACTGGCGGCCAGCTGGTGCGGGCCGCCGTCTCCGGCCGCTGGCCCCGCCGTGCCGGCGGGTGCGCCGGGGGAGTCTTCCGCGGACCACCGGACGCGTTCCGGTGGTCTGTTTTGCTCACTGCCTTTTCCAACGGTCTTCCAGGGACCCGACCTTCACTATGGAGGCTTCAAATTTACCTTGAAGCCCTGTTTGTTGTCATCCGTCAATCCATGCACAACAATCAACCACTGGAGTCTTCAATCGCCTCTGCAGCCCCGACTCCGGCCATGGTTTTGTTCGGCCTCAATGGCACGGCGCGATAGCGCTGCGCTTCTTCGTCGCATTCTTACTTGTTTCCGCGTGAAGCCGTTGCACCGCACCGCCTTTGTTCGTGCCACAACGAATCAAAACAACAAAGGGGGAGGAGAGTCGGCTGTGTTCGTGCAGTCCGACCTCCTCCCATTAAGTTGGTAACAAGCGGCCCAAAAGACGAAGAACAACAAGGATTTTTCACGAACAAAAGAAATCAACACAAATAGTTTTCCCCACAAATAAATATTCCAAACCCGCAAAAGGAATCATTCGCGGATCAACTTGAGAATGTGTTGATCCGAGTTCTTTGTTTTAGAAGGAAGGAACCACGGGAATAAAAACATACACAAATTTACTCCCTACCTCAAGCGTTGTCGTCGAACAAGATTTTTCGCAGAAAGGGATATCGCGGAAGAATACAACGAAAGCATCGTCGGCATCGCGGAGAGAAGGATTAATGGTGTCGTGGTACATGGCATCGCATGGTCGATCTCCGAGGATTCGGTGTTCTTTTCAACCTTCGTCGGAGGTTGGTGTTCTTTGCGTTATTTGCGTTCTTCGACAAAGAACGAAGAACTTCGAGACTCTGAGCCGTTCTCTCCAAAATCCTCCCGCACAACCAAAGAAACAACAATAAAATAAGGGTTACCTTATTTTATTACTCACGCCAAACGATTTAAAAAACAAATTCGAATCAAACAATTAACTCAATTAATTGCAATGTTTTAAACCACCCAATTAATATAGGCGTTTATTATAAATATTAAATGCAAGAGTTGACATCTTTTAATAGGGGGTGCGGGTGTGTTACCTTAATCAATAAGGGGGTTTCATGGAAGTTGAAAAGGTGGGGCTCGTGTGAGCCCCACTTCCCAAATATCCTACCTAGAGGTGTAGGATATTGTGGGTCCCGCTTTACCCTCTTAACTTAGGTTAAACAATTTAAAATAAAATAAATTGGTCGAACCATTTTATTTTATTCATTTACTTAACCCGAAAATTTAGTAACCACACCCGGGAAAACGCAACTCCAGAAAAGGTGTTCCTAAGAAATTACGGGTGTTGCGAGTTCATCGGTGCCCTCAGATTTCAATTCCGAGCACCGGTTCAAAAGTTAGAAAAACCCGATCGTTCGTTCACTGAACGTACCCAAGCTAAACTTCAGAAAATGATTCCGGGCACACCGGGCCTCAGAATCCGGCACCTTCAGAAACTGTGTTCTTGTAAAATCCCAAATAAAATTAAGAAAAAAATTTCCCTTGAATTTTACGGGTCTTTACAATATCCCTATGATACTAAAATATTTCATTTACCATTGCATCCATATAAATATAATGATATTTAAATATTGACCCAATTCCTTGGAGGTAGATATATGTCCCACACATCTCACATTGAAGTCATACATTAATGTTCTACAAGATTGTTAAAATCATATCATATCCCATGAAATGAAATGTGTATCATAAAACTGTAATCATATCATAACCTGTGATAAAATAAAAATTTTTCATAATATTTTAATCATCATAAAAACCCCTGACATGAATCGGGTTTCCAAATCATATAACCTATCAATGAGAAAAAAGTTTCATAAACATTATGCCATAAAAATATAAACCATTATGATAAATAATGTAAAGAGAAACATTTAATAACATCTATATAAATTAATGAGTAATAAAAATAGATTTTAGCTTGTATGGAAAATAATTTGGATGATATTTTAAAATCAAATATTGCGTAATATATACTTTCATCATTGAAAATTTATTTTTAAAACATAAAACCTTTTGAAAACATTTTCATTTGAAAATATATTTAAAAAAAATTAAAAATTATATCACTTTTCCTTGAAAATTTTCTTCCATGATTATTTGAAATCATTTTTTAAATAATTTTTTTAAAACATCATGTTTGATATAAACCAGATTTTTGACCAAAGAGTGAAATATAGGAATATTTTTTTATAAATAATTCCTTAATTATATTATGTGAATAAGAGTAGAAAATTTTGACTAATAAATGGATATATATTCAATAAATATATTACAGGGAAACTCAAGAGTGTTATTGAAGGATGTATCATAATATTTCATCAGATGAAGCATAAACACAAATAGTCAAGAATAGCGATGTGATGGTTTCCGTAAACACTTATAAATTGTTAACATTGGATCATACTAAGAGTGTATAATTAAAATTACCTGAAGGATAAAATAACATTAAAATAAATAAATTTGTGATAGAACATAGAAAATAGAATTATATATATCCTGAAAAATAATTTATCTACATAAAAAATAAAGAGTCTCAATGAAGGAAAACAGAGACAAAAATATTTTTATAATTTGGTAACATTAGAAACCTAAAACCCATGAAATAAATATTATAAAATTAATATGTAAATATAATTTACTTTATTTTTAATAATCATTTGAAAAAATAATTGGGCATTATATACACCACCCTAAAGGAATAGTCGGTGAATAAAGCATGTATCTCACAGAAATAAAAAGTGAGATGAAGTTACCATACCATATGTCTTAAAATTCATCATACTCATCAAATCCTCATATATAATAAATATATGATTATCATAAAAATATATAATAACCACATTCTTAAATCTAATACCTTATATTTTCGATTATGACCTTATATTAACAGGTTGTTAACAATCTTATGCAATTGTTACACTTCGGGTAATATTTTATTTATTCCTTGCATGTGTCATAATTTATTTTATCTTAGGTAAATATAAATATATCATAATTTCTAGAATTTATATCATTATATAAATATAATTTATATTTAGTATAGTGTTGTTATTATAATGTATTGAATATATATGTATGAAATGGAATACACAGTTCACAGAGACGATAAGCCAAACATATGCATGAACGTTGTTCCCATTTTTATTATCGTATTGAAAGATATAAGTTAAATGAAATATTTATGTATATGTATATCATATATAAGGTTTAATTATTATATTATATATATCATATAATTTTTCTAAATGCATCTTCAATACATTTCATGTAGTGTGTGAACAGATCATATTGCTTTGAGGGAGCAGTAGTCTACACATCCTCAAACAAAAGTATCATATTTACACAAAACATGGAACGTATAAATATATGTGTTTAGGATTAGATAATAATAATATAATATACAAAATATATAAATAAATTTTCCATCTTAATTTCAACCATGAGGGGTGGTATGGAAAGCTAAACAATCATTGTTTTCGGAGGCAGTAGTTCGCCGTATATATAAACAGTGTGTTTGTTACCTATTAGATGGAGCTGTCTTTTATTGAATAAATCACTTAAAATAAAAACATACTATCATACATAGGATACTGGTGGTTTTATAAAATCCTGAAATAAAGAGAGTGGAGGGGTATAGAAGGAAAATAAAATCAATTAGCATGAGGGAAGACATTACATATTATGTCAGTAACTCATCTTGGATAGGGGTAAAAAGATTCTTAAGATTGCATTGATCCCCAAGAGAGACAAATATGGGAATGTTATGGAGGATGGGAATTGTATTAGGTGGTTCTTGGTGGATCCAATGTGTCTTGAGATGTAGGTTGAAGTGGGAGGATAGTACACTTTTTATAATGGAGGAGTGGCACTCTTGTAAATATTTGAAGATAAAATTCCATCCATGTTTTTCCTGTTGCGAATGGACACAATAATGAACCCATTTAGATATAATGGATGGTAGGTTCAAAATATGTCTATACAATACATCTTGAATTAGTCTCAAGGTCATTTTGTCTGTTAAATTTGTTGTTCTGTCTATACTTAAGCTTAATTTTTCATTAATTGATGTAATTTATTTTTTTACATTCATTTTGTTTTCATTAAAAAAATATGTTCCTCATATTAGAAATTATATATTTTTAGTATTACAATTATTGAATCAATTTATCAAAAATAAAATCCCAGAATTAGTATAAAGTTATTAAAAATCAATCCCACTGACGGGAAGACACTATAGGTTTTTAGTGAAAAAATAATCAAAAATTCTCTATATTTTTATATAAAAATTCAATTGGGATTGGTTACCATGACCTAAATTGAATTAATTGATAAAAATATCATCTAAATAAACTTTTATTCCAAATGAATATATAATTTATTATTATAAACAAATTTGATTAAAAGAGGGTTTTAAATTAATATTTGGTATTTTTCACTATTTATCCAAAAAAGAAGTTTCTCATAAACAACCCTAAAATTCACCCTTAGAAAATTTAGAAATTATAAATTAAAAAATGAATTTAATTTCATCAAATTAAACGTAAAAAATTTTCAAAAATTAATTTTATTTATGATCATAGAAAAACATTAAATTTCATTCATTTGTCAAAATAGACATTTAAAACATATAATGAATATTCAAAAAACTATAAATTTCATTATCAATATGATTAATTTATATACAAACAAATATTCAAATTATTTTAAAATAATTTAATAGTATACGTAATACTATGTTTAATGGAACGGATACAAATATCTCATTTAAATATTTATGACAATAAAATGATGTTTCATAAAAATATCGATGTTGTGTGTAACGTAAGCCAAGTCAGTGTTGCATGTAAGGTACACCAAGTCAATTTAATGTGTCACTTATACTATTTAAGAACCATGTAAAAGAAATGTTTGACATAGTGCATTGAAATACATTACTGAAAATTTAATTTATACGAAAAAAGCTCCATTTAAAACTCAGGTGGTCTTATTCTACCCCCTAAATATTAATTTCACCCTCGAAATTCATCACATGGGTAATATAAAATGAGGATAAGTTTTTCTAATAATATCTTAAGGGCTTCTTAAAACTAGAATTTTTTCCACAATATATTGACAAGGTGATTGTTCGGAGAAAATTTTTATACGATTCACATTTTCAACTGGATGTTCCTCATAGAAAAGATCATGCTCTAAAGGTATGACCTCTATGTTTTGTACATGTGAATTGTATGATTTTTAATTTTTAATAATAGATAAATGGAACACATCGTGGACTTGATGGGGATTTGGATAATGTTCCATCTGACAGGCTACCATCCCGATATGATGAAGAATTTCGAATGGACTGATATACCATAGTTTAGTTTCCCGTTTTTTCAAAACCTCAAAAAAAATCCTTCCAGGGGGAGATTCATAGGAAAATATTTTTACCAAATTTAAATTCTTGATCACACCATCGGTTATCAAAATAAATTTCTACCAACATTTATTTTCATTGAAATGATGTTGAATGGTTTTAACCTTCTTGGACATTTTATCAGCGATTTAAGGTCCTGATAACATTCTTTCTCTAACCTCATCCCATCACATTTGAGATCTAAATTATTTATCATATAGTTATTGGTAACATTCCATTTTAATTATTTAGTGAATTATATTTTTTTAGGAAAACATAACCAGTTCAAGGTGTTTATCCCACCCACCATTGAAATATAATGATTAAGATTTCAACATATCCTCTAGGGAATAAATTATTCATTAATATTGACCATCTATATATGTATGATATGAAGTGATAAAACTAAATTATATATCATGTTATTTATGAATTTTTTTCCAGATAATTGAGGTGAACCTCAGATCCACATGCAATATAGTGTAATGTTGTACTCAATAAAAACTTACTACTTCCTTAATGTATATTCTAGAAAGTTGATCTAGAGAAAAATATTATCTAATTTTAGTGAAGTGTTCTAACATGGTAAGGAGATCAATTTCAACCCATATATTATTAAACAAATTAATGTTTTTGGGAATCCCAATCCCCAAATCCAATGTTTTGTTCTCCCATATGAATTCTAGTTAGGGTAGTGGATTCAACAACCCCTTCAAATTTTTTTCTTTGATCCTTAACTTGTTGTCATACGCAGAACAGAGATAAAAACACTATGATATCTCTCTTCTTTCCATCCCACAAAATGTATTATTTCAAGTCCCTATAAATAATTGTATATCCTTGATGAATAAACTATGATGAACTATGAGCATTCTATAATAGATCCTTCATCGAATTTGGTATGGAAAGAAGACATACATGGTTCCTAAACCTTATAATTCTATCACAATAGTTGTTAATGTAAGGAATATTTCTACCATTATTTTGTAGATTTATATATTCCTTGTGCACCACATTATTCTTTAACTATATCGATGGTAGAAAATTCATTAATAAAGGTAATATATTTCCCCTTATTTCAAGATTTCTTGATCCATCATTTTAAAATCCAAAAATATATGATATTTAATGATCTTTATCATGGAAAATCTAGAATGATCCTTCTAAATCAAATAATAGGCATCCTTTTTCTCTTTCCTAGGGTGGTAGTGTACAGGTATTCATAATTATTTATCATGTGTAACCATCTTCTATAGATCATATTCAAATAATTTTTTGAGAATATATATTATAGACTTTTATGAAAGGTATATATATCAAAATTTTATCCATAATAAAATTAATCCATACATTTAATGAAAAAATAACCATTTATGACTCAAAATCATGAATTGGGAGAAAACATTTCATGAATCTTCAACTACTTCGAGGCATAATAAAAAACAATGTTATTTATAAAAAATAACAATCCCTTCCGGGATCTGTCACTATATATTACAAACCATTATCCATTACCAGGTAATTTAAGCATATGGTTACTAACGGAATTTATCTTTAATCCTTGAAATTTTTCTCACATTCATCTGTCTAGAAGAATATGACACACATCAATGGTGACTTAATAAGAGGATTATATAATAATGAGAAATTATCTACAAAACAATGATAAAATTTAGCTAAACTAAGAAATTTGTGGATCTCAATTACCATGGGGGTATAGTCCAGTATTCAATAGCCCCCTTCTTTGATGGATGTATAGTTATACAATCTCTTGAGATTCTGTGACCCAAAAATTAAAACATTATAAAAAATTAACAAATTTTTTATTTTTCATAGTGATTGTCCTTCATTAGGATTTTTAGTTTTAATATGAAGTTATCTTTATTCTCTTCTATTATCTTTGAATAGATAATAATATCATTTATAAAGACTACAAAAAATAGATCGAGGTAATTTAAAAAGACACTGTTAAGTAAATCCATGACGATAACACGGTAATTAGTAATACCAAAGGTAATAACATGATATTCATTGTTTTTATACATTGTATAGAATGTCAAATTAAGTACATCTTCCATCTTGACCCCAAATTGATGGTATCTAGAATTAATGACAATCTTGGAAAAGCTAGGAGCTCTGTACAGTTGATCAAACAAGTCATCAATATGAGGAGGATAATACATGTCCATGATTATGATATTTTCATCTCCTAATAATCAATTCAATGTCTCATTGATCCATATTTATTTTTTACAAAAACAACCATAATACCCCAAGGTGACACACTTTTTAGAATGAACCCCTTATGAAATTTTTAATGGAGTTTCTTCTTTAAATCCTGAATCAAAATTGGGGAAAATATATAGAGAGTTTTTGGAATTTGTTTGGAACTAGGTATGGGTTATATTCAGAACTCAATATCACATTTTGGTGGAAGGATAAGAAACTATTTATGAAAGTCATCCACAGTATCCTAAACAATAGGCATATCATCAATGTTTATTTTCTCTCGAATCATTTGAGATAAAAACACCTTCTGAATATGAATTAGGACCCATACACTTGATGTAATATACACATGACATTCATTCTTATCATCATATTAATTTTTGATCATATATGGTATTAAAATTTCAAACCTAACATCACTTACTTGACAATTGATGTGGTTCCCATTCTTAAAAACACATGAAATGGCAATGATTTCATCAAATTCAATGAAAGGAAGAAAAAAATATTTTTTAGGAAGAACATTCCAACAAAAATTTACCAGAAATGAATCATAGAATTCGGATGTAGTCATAATGCCATTAGAGTTTGCACAACTAATTGTGTGCCAATTGTTTTTGTGAGATTCTTAATTAACCTAACGAATTCATTATATTTTAAATATTAGGTAGACCCATTATAAAAAATGACATTAATAGTTATAGAGTGGATGGTAACTTTCCATTTCATCATGTTGTTACCACACCACTCATCTAAAATAGTGATTGCATGATATTTCCCCTTGTATCTCAGTTTAAATGGTTTGTAGCATCGATCATCAACACTAGGACTTGGTTTTGGGTTGTGGTTAGCGTGATTCAAATTTTCAATATAGTTTTAGCAATAAATATTGGGAGGTTAATTTTTTGCATATTTTTCTTCATTATCATTTTGAACTAACATTTTCCAATCATTTCCAAAATCAATTGCGCAGTGTCCATCCTTTACACACATAAATGATTTACTAGATCCCTTAAAAAATTCCATTTTGATTCTTCCCATATTTAGAGCATAAAGGAAAACTAAAAATCTATTCTCCATGATTTTTAGTGTTTCATTTGTACACCATATTCATTTTCATGTCAAAATCATGAGGTTGTTATAGGACTCCAACATCCATTTCAACCATGATTTCACAATGCACAATCCCTTCATAGCAACAAAAGTATTTTATCGAAAATACTATTTTGATACTTTTATTTAAGCTAATGAAAAACCTATAAACTTTATGTATCAATTGGATGATAATTCCAGAAGCGTTCCTCGGAAGTATTTTCAAATTAGACTCTAGGTTCTGATATAATCATCATCTCATGGCTTCAATATGAGGAACTATTTCTCTATCATGGTATTATGAATCCAATGATATTTATTATAGAAAAATATGTTCTTAAAATTATCCCAATACATGGATTAAATATCATATTTCATCCTCATATTCTTTATTAGTGTCCACCATCAGTCTTCTTCACCATATAACTGATAAAATGGTAGAATTTATTTCTCATTCTCTGAACACTGGATAACTAATCATGTCTTTTTAGTAGTATTAATCCATTGTTCAATAAAATGTGGATCATAGGACATTGTGAAATATAAAACAGATTTCATTAATAAAGTCTCAATATAATGGTGTTCCCTCATTTCCTTATTTTTATGTCCACAATGATTTATATCTTTTGAAGGATGTGTGATCATAAAAATGAGGTTTATCATTCCATATCCCATAGCAGTCAGTTTCTCAGGATTATAATTTTTTCATTATCCATCACAATCACCATTAACACAGTTCCAATGGTTTCTAACCATTCACTAAACCCAAACTCATATAGCAAGAAACCATTATCATATTGAGGAACTGCATAATCATGAAAACACACTTATAAGATATGTAAATTATGAAACATTATATTATCTATAAAACCATGTATTAATCACTTGTTTCTCTTAACCAAAATTATATTCAAATCCTTCATCATAGTTTGTGAAGTGTTTTTGAATTCCAAAAGCATATCCCATTGGGATTTTGAACAAAGTGTGTCATAAGGATTATTGTCATGTACTATATTACCAAATTTAGGCCTAAACTTCTTGATAGAATTGTTACTCTTAGGTACATCTATGAAAAATCCCTATCCACTTGTGGTATCTAAAAATTGATGTATTTATAGTAAACTACTCACTCTGTCCTTTATCAAAATTCATGTACATTTTTCTATATTATTCTTTGTCATTAGACATATCCATAGACATATCCTTATGGTTGTCACAAAGTTTTTCTCATCCTGGTATTCTAAAGATTAACTAAACCTTTTCTCTAATTATAACTATAGGGACCATCTATTTTCCTATATTTTCATTACATCACTTTTTAAAAATACAGAAAATATTATACAAATAGTAATCTATATAATGTATTAGTCTAGTTCCTTTGGAAACATAAACACTAGTATATAAATGAGCTACATCATCTCCCACTTGGAACATCTAGAATAAAACCCATCCTAGACATATCAAGAATAATAAATACATTCATGACCTGAGGGATGGAATCCTGTAATGGAGTGATATAATATGATTACTAATGGTAATTAAGTGAGATATGTAATCCTAATCATGATTATAAGGTATGAGAACATGATCATGAAAATAGAAGATCATACCCTATATATCAATGATCATAAACATGTAAAATGAAAAAAATTAGTAGTTACAAAGACATTAATCAATGAAAATAAATAGAATATTCCATAGAATATTAAAATAGGAATAAAACAAGGATCTTTCATATAAAAATAATCTTATATAATTATTTCAATATTAATAAAGACATTGATATCATGGCAGTCTTAGTGGAATTTTTTTTTACAAAACTAGATTCGCACCCTCTTCATACCCAATATTACTGAACAAAGTTCACTCCTCATTCCATCCATTTAATACAGAATCGATTTCATTTCACATTCCAGCCATTTCAATCTTATTATATAAATTTTTTTACCAAATCCATTAGAGGGATATATATGACCCAACCATCTGATAGTGAAATCATATATACATATTCCAGAAGATCATTAAAATAAAATCACAACCCATGAAATGAATTAAGAATCATAATAATTTAAGGGAATCATAACATATGAAAAAAGATAAAGGTTTCCTAATCATTTCTTCATAATAAATTCCTATAAAAAGATGTTTTTTCCAAAATGATTTAAATTGTGAAAGAGTAACAAGATTCAAAAATACCATGCCATAAAACTATAATCAAATCATAGAAATAATGTGATTGGAAAATTTGAATAAATTTTTCATAAATTAATTAGTAATACCAACAGATATTATTCTATATGATACATAATTTTGAAACATATTTTTAAAAAATTTCATTAGTAAAATATCCTTTCTTATTTTGAATCATGATTTTTAAAACATAAAAACTTATGAAAAACCATTTATTTGAATATAGATTTGAAAACATATAAAGGATGATCTAGAAACAATAAAACATTTCTAAAATTCTTTATCCTTTAAAATTTTCATCAATTATCATTTTTATACCTTTTTTTAAACCTTATTCAAAACATTTTTCTTGATATAAAATAGATTTCAGACTAAAGAGGGAAATAAGACCATATTTTCATAAAATGATTTTATTAATTATCTTTTGAACCAATGTGTGGATAAATTTGAATAATAAATGGATATATATTTAATTAAAAGTGGAGAAAAATACCCATGAGTGTTCTTGATATATGTATCATAATAATTCATCAAATAAAGCATAAGCATAAATAATCTTGAAAAGCGATGAGATGGTTTCAATATACTTTCATAACAATTGTAAATTGGGATGATAATATCCGTTTAAAAAAAATATTATATCCTAAAATAACATTTAAATAAGTAAATTAATTATATATCATGTAAAATTTATGTATATACACCTCAAAAAATAATTTAGGTGAAATAAAAACATGAGTCTTAAAGAAACCAAACTAAGAAAAAATTGTTTTACCGATCTGGTAAATTTTGAAACATAAAACCAATAAATGGTAGATCATAAAATGGATATCTAAATAACCATAAAAAATATTTTTATTAATAATTGAATATAGCCATGTTCAATATATAAACCACCAAAAATTACTGGTGGTGAATAAAGAAAGCATCTCACAAAAATTAAAAGTGAAATTAAATCACCTCAGCTTCTGTCTGGAATCTCATCATACTCATACAAGACACCTATATAATAAATATTTGAATATTATAAATATATTATTGAACAATATTAGAATATCTTATTCCTTATATGGTTTTATTAGTACTTAATATTACCTTCTTGATAACAATCTTATGTCAAGGTTTCACTTCGGGTAATATTTTCATTGTACATTGTATGTGTCTTAATTTTATATATCTTTTGGTCCATATAAGATTATCATGATTTTAAGAATGTATATAATTATATATATATCCTTTTTATTAATTATATTTTTATAAAATATTCTATATAATATAGAAAAATGAAGTGGAATACACTATTCATAGAGACGGTAAGTTGTATGTAAGCATGGACATTGTATTTGGTTTTATTATCATATTGAATGAATAAAGGTAAATGAAATAAGTGAATATATATGAACATATATATATATATTAAATTAGAATTATTATATCATATATATAATATAATTTCCTTAAATACATTCTTAATGCATTCCATGTAGAGTGTGAATGAATAACATTACATAGAGGGAGTGGTAGTCCACACTTTCTCAACAAAATTATCATATTTAAACCAAATGAAAATTATAAATATATGTGTTGTAAAAGAATTATAAATTAATAATATAATAAATAACATATATAAATATAGTTTCCATTATAATTTCTTCCATGAGAGGTGTTAAGGAAAAATCAACATTAATCATTTTGTGAGGATGTAGTTCATCATACATCGAAATAGTAAGTGTGTTCCCCATTAGACGATGTATGTGTAATTATAGGTAGAACACATAGTTTAAAAAATCCATGTTTATAGAGATTAATATTTTTTCATTAAGGGAATTAATATTTTTTAGTAGGTGGAGAAATAAAATAAAATAGTGGATCTTCTGATAAGTCGTTGCCTCTTGATTGAGTTACCATTTTTTTTGTTCCAAAAGGAATCCATCGATTAAAGTCTTACTAGGTGAATTATTCTAGGAATATGAGAGGTATTTCGGGATGTATATTTGTAATATGATGACTGATGTAATGTAGAATGAGATGGGTTAGGAACATGGAGGATAGGAGACCTTATATAGAGGGGGAGGAGAGGCACTGTTGTAAATATTTGACAATAGATTTCCACCCACGTTTTCCACATTACAAGTGGATCCAATAATGCACCAAATAAGATCCATGGGAGGATTGAGTAGAAATATTTCCATAAATTGGATGTTCAAAAAAATTCTTGGTAGTTTTGGGTCATAAAATTAAGGTTTTGCATATAGTTAAGCTTAATTTTACGTTAATCGATGTAATTATTTCTAATTACAATTTATAATATTTTTGGTTAAAAACTATCATGATTTTATTTGAAATTTTTAATTATTATAATTAAAAATAAGGAAACAATTTTCCAAATTTCCAATCACATATGTGGTAGAAATTAATATAAAATCAGTCCTGCTAATGGGGTGACACGATGGGTTTTTATGTAAAAATGATCATTTGATTTCTATGATTTTATATCCAATTTCAATGTAAAATTTATTCCAATAAACTCAATTAAGTGAACTGATAAATTTACTATGTTATTAAAATTTTAAAATAAATTAAAATATAATTTTTTATAATAAATAAATTAAACTATAATGAAGTTTTAAATTTAAATCCAGTGTTTTCACTATTCATCCGAAAATGAAGTTTGTGGGTATAATATGAAAAATTTCCTCAAAAATAATTTTTAAATTATATATATTAAAAAATTATGTTTATTATAAAAAATAAATTACAAAATTTTATAAAATAAATTTTATTATTTTTCATTGTAGCACATTAAAAGTTGAACATTATAGAATATAGTATTTTTAAATATGTAGGGTCTTTTATAGAAATTATATATTTCATTGTAAATTTTATTATTTAAATTAAATTATTATAAAATATATATTAAAAGTAGTTATTGTGATTAATATTACTTTTTTAAACATCTAGGTTATAGTTATCTCATTTAACTAAAATATAACAATAAAATGATATTGCATAGAAACTTCGTTTTTGTGTGTAATGTAAACCATGATGATTTTATGTGTAATACAAGACAAGTTATTTTTCATGTAACATCAACTATGTTATTTTTATATGTTACCTATTCCAATTCTGTTTAGTGTGAAAGAATGTTTGTATGAGTTCATTGAATGAAATAAATGAAAATTTAATTTATGTGAAAAATATTTCCCTAAAAAACGTAGGTGGTAATATTTTTTGATTCACATCATATACAAGGAAGGACTATATATAGTCAGATAAAAAGTTTAGGTAGTAATTTCTTGGGATACTTCCTTGAATTATTATGATATGTAAATCATTTTTTTATTAGTGGGCTATTGTCATATATTCATCCAATACTTTTATATCATGGTAGTATCATTTTTTTATTGAATAATAAGAATATCTTGTATGAATGGTATGGAGAATGTAAAAATTTATTCTAGGAGATAATGTATTATTATTACACTACCGAAATTATAATCCTACTCGAACCCAGGGGGGATTATATTTTTTTTACGTATCTAGGATTCTATTTATGGGAGTGTTGGTAGAAAATGATCCATTTTAAGTGTATGGATCATGAAAGTCGAGGTCAAACAAACTAAATTATACAATGCAAAATATCATGGTTTACACGATGGTTTATTCCTTATACCATTGGATGAATTACTTGATGGGTGAATGGTTTATTATTTATTACTAATACAAATTTTTAATATACTTATTCTCCAAGTGATATTTTAATATCTTCTTGTGGAGATGTAAAACTTATATGTAGTCTTTTGACATTGAGCTAGCCTATATGCCTAGTAATGGGAACATTTATTTTACTCATTATTTCAAAATACAAAGACTCGAGTAGCCCAATAGTCTATTTTTGAGTGGAAGATGGTGGATTTAGTAGATGAGATGCACATGCATGTTTAAATAGAGAATGAAAAGATAACCCACGTTTCATTATCCATTAAGGATACACTATTGTACCAAATTGAGAAAATTAAGTATTAGGACATAGAGTTTCTAACCTTGGCTGATAGTTTTGATGGTAGGGAGCCTCCTCCATACTATACTATAGAGAAGGATGAGATCAACAATGTTTGGGAACCTATTTTTATGTCTACTTATATGGGGGTATTGATGATGCAATAGTTTCATTAATCAAATTGAGAAATGAAACCGAGTTTTAAAAAAATTTAACATGATACCCATAGATTGTATCAGTGGCTCAGAATGATAAAGAATATTATAGGTATTGCGATTCAATGCTAAAATTATCTGTAAGTGATGGTTGATCATCACTGTCTTCTGGGGCTTATATATCCCTTTCCATTTACATATTTTAAATGAGATTATTTTACAATGTAAATATTGGTATGACTTATGTGGAACCCTAGGAAGAATGATGTGATAATTGTGATTTTAGTAAAATTGAAAAATGTGGACCATTTATTCAAAATTTGGGAAATGTCCAGGGTTAACTAATTGGGAGACTATTGTATTCATGAGAATTTCTTTTTTCAGGGGGTTCTATGAATTATAGATCTAGATAATGATCCAACGTTTACATTATACCTCTAGAAATGATATATTAATATTTTTGGTTCTCATGTATTTTTAGTAATGTTTTTAAATACTTATAAATGGGAAACCACTATGTACAATACATGTGTCGGAGAAAATGAAACGGGAAAGTGTCCAAAATATTGGTTGTCCTTAGTAGAAGCACTTAATTCTAATTGAGTTAACCTATAATAATTGTTATTAATATGCTATTCAGATTTAACCATATGAGGCATGCTGATATAGGCTACTGAAATCATATTTATAATGGTAGTTAGTTGGTGAGTCAGAGTGGTAAGGACATTTTATTTTGAAGGAGACATCACTATTATATTTTTATTAATTTAGAAATACTTGAATATGACACATATTAGAGAGACCACTTATGTTTATCAAAATCATTTCCCTATAGTGTTTACAGTTGGTGATTTTGTGTTCTAATAGTTGTCATCAATATTGGGTATCCATTGACATTTGAGGTATTGAAATTGGGAACCTAGGGTTGTCATACAATTTGAAATTTTCGAGGGATTCAGAATGTTGTTATATTTATTCGATATTACACGTATTTATAGTTATATTAATGATGTTTTCCATGTATAATGGTTTGAAAATATCACTCTAACTCATCTCATGTCATTGATGTTAATGATTTTGTGCATGAAGATAATGCATCCTATTCGGAGAACCGAATTCATGTTATGGATCATAGTGAGAATTTTCATCATGGAAATCCCATTTTTTTAGTTTTATTGTTGTGGAATCATGGTACTGATCAAGGGGATACATGAGAAAGGGAATTAGATATGTAATCTCATTGGCCTATCCATTTCAAAATTGAAGCATGGCGGTTCAAGCGAGCGATGCTTGAGGAAGAGATATTATATTATGGGTGATATTATAATAATATAAAAAAATTTGGACCTATAATTAGTAATTTTATTGATTATTTTATGATTTTCCATCATAAATTACTTCTTTTTTTCTTAGGGGTATTTCAGGTGTTTAGGAGTATTTTGGAAGCATATATGGCCCTATACGTTTGGCCCATAGGTTAACAGAACCATGCCTCCATCCCCACTGCCAAAAAAGTATTCCCCCTAAAATATAGGGTTTATTATATTTTATTTTAATGTTTTCAAAAATAGTTTGGACACCTAGTGAAAAATTTTCACCCCAAGAGAGTATGGGTGCACCGTTAGGAGGTACGATTTTTTTACTATGTGTAATGTTAATGAAACATTGTGTGCTGACTTTTTAAAACTAAAAAAATTTATAATAAAAACATTACACACCCATTTTATATCCCTAACCCCCCCCCCCCACATACTAATATGGTTTCCTTACTTTTGGGAGAATTGTAGAAGATTCTTGGGCTCCTCAAACTATTTCCATGATGAATCGAAGTCTTTGTAGATATAATCAAATATCATGGGTATGTGATCCCTTACTTCATTAGGTTCCTCTATATCAAATATTTATCCCCAATTATCTATTAATAAATTATTTTATTAATGGTTATTTTGATCTAGGCTTTAATGGATAGTGTTTTTGTGGGGTCTCGTTCCGAGGTTTTTATCATATATCACTTCCTCTATTTTGATTTTGGCCATTCTATATCAAATTAATTACTAAAAAGGGGGTGATAACTCCTCAATGACTATAAAGTAGGTGGTATATATGATAATTTATATAGTGTCGATATTTATCTTCTGTTTTTAATTTTATTATTGGGTTTCTATTATGTGAAATTTGTTTTAAATTATAAAACTGGATTGAACTCCCTTTAATAAGATCTAACCTTCATGGACACTGTTGAAACCATTTTATATTATTAGATCATGAAATATGGAAACCCATGGGGTTTTCTAATTTCATTAACAAATAATTATGGAAAAAATGGGGATTTATATGTTTTATGAAATTAAAACAATTGTGAATGTGTTTTCATGTTAACTTGTTACAGAACATTTTTTCCTCTACCTCGAAAGGTTAATTCGTCATGAGATGATTTAAGGTGACTGGGTAAAATTTTTAAGTGTTGAAATTATGTTAATAGTTTTGATTGATAAATTTAATTGTTAATTTTATTGATAATGGTTGACCAAAGTATCATTAATGTTAATCTATGAAATTTATATATGAACAATGAGATGTGGGTGATGGGTTGATGATCCCCTTTCGTGGGTGGCCATACTGATGTTCTACGAACCCGATGCATTCAAAATAATTGGTGATGGATTGATTCACAATGTATTATAGATTGTGGCTCTATAAGGATACTCTATAAACCCATGATTGAGATATTGAACTAGTACTCCAATCAAACATGTTAATGGTAGGTAGACTGATACACCATGTCACCTAAATAAAATTGTAATTATTATTAATAATAAAATACCATGAAATAATAAAGTGTAAAATAACTATGGTATATGATTAATACTCTATAAGATACCATATTATGTATGATTATATTTGGTGACAACATGAACCTAAGGGACAAAGTGGTTAACTAAAAAATTATAAATATGAAACCAATTCACTTTTACCATTTTAAATATTAATCTTTATAAAAATGCATTCATAATAATACACTACATATAAAATTACAAACTAGTAGTGGGTGTCTAAAGCGTTTTAATCACACCCTATTTGTTATTCTGATTTCTACCTGAGTTTGCTTTATATTTTTAGAACACGATAAGGGAAATATCTCAATATTAGATGGATGAGTTGTTAATTGGGATAATGAATAGATGATGTAACCAAAAATTATGTCATGACCCGCTTGGGATTTTTCAGAGTGTCTATATATTGAGTTTTTGTATGACACATTACACTTATATGTAATGACATATTTACTGATTTGGATGGTCATTTTCTCACTTTCCGAATTATCATGTGTTGTATTTAATAAATATTTATTATTTTTTATCAATATTTATGTTAAGATGTTGACTTCTCCTATTGTAATAATATGAAAAATTGGGAATACACTCTCAATTTAACATATTATACCACTTTTTCAGGTCTTAATCCTCTACAATACTAGAATATGTGTCTGGGGTCATGTGGTCAGCTGAATTGGGACATCGACATGTAGAAATCGTGTTTGGACGTCACAGTAAGGATGATGAAAATTTAGGTAGATCAACTGGATAAAATAGAGGGGAAAATAAATTTTCATTATTATGTATAAATTTTATATTGAATAATAAATTTCTATTTTGTCATACATAGACATGATACCCTTAATTTTTTGGGTTTTCATCTACGATTTACCCCTTTTTCAGAAAACACTCACTACATTGAAAATGTTAGGGGTGGAAGCTTCAATATATTTCGATTCATCAATATCTATAAAAAAGGATCATAATTATGTTGTTGTTTCATATAACATAAAAATCTACTGTACATTTAAAATAAATTACATTTTTTCAATTGAGGAATACACTATCATTTCATTATGATAAAGTTATTTTTGATTTTTTAAATGTTTCTTCTTTTCAATAGTCCTTTTATATTTAATAATTATTATTTTAGAATCAAATTGATTATTTCCAATAATGTAAAATATAATATTTACAATTATCATGTACCTAAATTGATTACTCCTAAAAGAATCCAATGGAATAATTACACGTTCCTTACATTATCATGTGATTATATATATATAAAGGGTGGTAGTTTATTAATTCTTTACAGACCAAAGATGAAACTTCGTAAGAAGTTTCTAAAATGATCTATGAGAATTTCAAAGCACCAATAATTAGAGTTTAAATTGATTAACATCTAAAATTAATGTACTCTACAAGGTGTAATGAAGAGAAATTAAATATTTCATTACATTATTTGTTGTAAAATTATAGAAACATTTTCATAATTTTACTCTGATATCATCCAAAATTATTTTCTTCTAGGAAGTCAAAAAAATGTTTCACATGCCGACATCAATATTCACATGAATTTGATTAGTAAACCCAACGTAAATAAGAAAATAATACACTATTTGGAAAACATTTTGGTCAATCAATACATCCATACATGAATTAATAGCCTTTTCATATCAACTTAATAATTTTTTAGAATATCATTTTGTGAAACTCCTTTCTTTTTCCAACTTCCTATTTTTCAACTTATATTGTTTCCTTATGTTTTATATTTTCAATTTGTGGTTCCTCTTGATTTAGAGCAACATCATGTATGGAATCCATTTTCTAAAAAGTTAATTATACATTCTTTTGGATTAGATAAATACAGTAGTAAAAACATAGTATTATGATGAAGCACATTTTATATTGAAAAAATTTAATTGTTCACTAAATTTTATATTTTCATTTTAAGGTTAATGGGATCTGGACCCTCTATTTAGTATCGAAATACGCTCTTTGTGTCCCACTAATAAATTCACGGTAACATATATATTTGGACCACTATATAATTATTATAATGTTCTATGGAAATGTCATCCTCAATATAATTTTTTTTACCCCGCATTGGATTTAATTTCCAATGAAAAAATTTACAAATATAATTTTAATGGAACTAGTGTGTGAAATAGTTATACTACCAATGATACCATTATGATTGGGTTTTTCTTATACCATTTATTACTATAATTACCTTTCATGAATCCCAATTCATTAATTTTTACCAAAATATTATTATTAATTGATTGCCTTTAAGAAACACCATTACATATATCTTTAACATTTTAAAAATCTATTGTAAGTCCTTCAATTTATTAATTTCAAATTATTATGCTCTTGTATTACTGATATAATTTATATATAATATAACTATCATATACTAGTGTCTGTTCCATAATCATTACCTTCCAATATAGCTTTGAATAATCATAATGGTCATCTTAAGATAAAATATAAATTTATTAAGTATTATATCCAACATTAGTTCCACTTATAATAAGATCATATAATTTATAATCCATAGTGTTATCCCAATCACTACATACAATCAATTATTCATTATGGATATTAAAAATTTTAAAGCATTGATCTATTCCATGAAAAATAATTTGTTATTCCAAATATTATAGAATAATTAATCATTAATAAAAACAAATTAAACATATAATTTATCTGTGGAGGAAAAAATATAGACTATGTTGAAAATTTGATTAACTAATTATCCTTATACACAATTTTTTTTATGTGAGTGGAATTCATCCTTTCCTGACACATATCAATCCAATTTGGTTCAAATTTGTTTATATTTTAAATAAAAAATTTGTTACATAGAATTTATGATTATAAATATGAATTATTAATAAAAATAATCTGATTTTATCATGTTTACTAAATTAAATATTGGTTAATGGTACTCAAATAATTTAATAATTGATTTTTTAATGATTTCTTTTTGGTATTGAGTATCCAAATGAAAACTAACCATTGATCATTGTAATGTAATATCATTTAATCTTGTTTCTGTGTAATAAATAACCCATTGTCTCTAGGTGACTAGTGTTTGGTAAATTACATCAATGCACATTTGTAGTTGTGGGTGTGTGTGTATTGAATTGGATTAATGATCCATATTATTATTAAATTTTCATTATATAAATAATTCTAATTTCCCATACACTTCAATTTTATTTTTTGTTAAAATTTGTCAAATTATTTATGTGACATTTTGTGAAGTGATTATGAGTTAAAAAATTACAACTTCATGAAGTGACATTGAATAAAGTGACCAAGGGTGAAATTTGGAAAAACAAATATATATATATATATGTGTGTGTGTGTGTGTGTGTGTGTGTATATATAAGATACCTTGAGTGAATTGATTGTGATTGAATATTTGAAAAAATCTAGATGTGACCTTGAGCAATGTGAACATGATTGAAATTATAACAAATTCTAGAGGAGACCTCATTTGACGTGACCATGACTGAAAATTTGAAAAATAAAATACTAGAAGTGAACTTGAGTGAAGTGACCATAAGTGAAAATTTGTTATAGTATGAAAGCGCCGAATGAAAAAAAATAAATTGAATACACGAAAAAAAAATTTAATTTAATTCTTTAAATAATGAGGTTACAACATTAACAAAAATTGATGTGGCGTCATCAAAAAAATAATGTATCACAATATGGAAAACTGAAGTGATAATAAATTGAAACTTGGAAATGTGATAAACTTACTTTATAAACTATCCCTTATCCTATTTTATCTCATAAAATTGTCTATTTAATTCATAATTTAATATATCTAATTTCTATATCTTTCATTAAAAAGTTTATGTTAATTTTATTCTTCCAATAAATAAATATTAATTACTTTTTTAATATGGAATTTATTTAGAAGAATTTTATATATGATTAAATTTTTATCACATTGGATGAAGTTTCATGATAGTTTCATGAGAAACCATTAGTTCCAGATTAAATTTGGGTGGAATTTGAACAATTTTTGGTGTATACATAATGGCAGTTTTCAAAGGGACTTGAATGTTGATTATAAATATCTTTTTATATTGTGTTAATTATTTTATGATTTATAATTGTACAAAATGTTTTTGTTTTTAATATTAATGATATAACCTCTGTGGGTATTTTCATTAACATTTAATAAAGATATCACTTATAGAATTTTTCAAAATAAGTGGAAACTTACTTTAAATTTGAATTTGGTTCTACCAATTAAAACAATATAAACATATATTTAATAGAACCTATTTCTGAGATAATCACATAAAGATGAAGTTATTTTTGAATTGTAAAACTGATACATAAATTGGTGATAAACTACTACTCCTAGTTGAGCTAAAATTGAACGATCCTTTGATTTTGTAGAGTTTCATGACGTCTTGATATAGAGAATGTAAATCATTTTTCTATATTTATTTATATTATTTTCCCAATAATGTTTTAAGTACATAATTATAAACGGTTATACCACCAATTAAATTATAGGAGTGTGGAGTGGGAATCCCAAAAAAAATTCATGCATTGTGTGGTTCCTACATATAGGAAAAGGGTATCCAATTTGGGTTATACCACAAGGTTGGAAATAGATGATTTTAATGTTTATAGTAGATATAGTTAGATCTATATCTCTTAGTTTCTTAGAGGTTTGAAGAGTAGAGTGAGTTCATTTTCATATGAAGCATAATAAAAATCAATTTTTGTATCTCATTTTACATTTTTACTACATTAAAATAGTTACTCTAATATAATTTTAACAAATTATTTAATTCCAATAAAATGTTTATTTTACCCCTCTTATCTAATATTCATTCTATACATTGGGGAAAAATTGGTTAATAGATCATGACCAAAGGCACAATATATATTTTCACTTTTTGTGATACCAAACTACTGACTTTACTGTCTAGGGGAGATATCATTTGAAGATGGAGTGAACAATTTCAAATGATGTATGGATACATCAAAGGCCACCTGATTTTGATGGAATGAATTTTTACTATTGAAATATAGAATAGAATAATATTTAATGACAATTAGCATTATTTATCATAGGTTCATTGAGAAATCATACAAGCGACCAAAAGGTGAACCTACAAATTTAGTGTTCCATTATCTGGTAAAGTATATAATAAATTTACAAATAATGAATATTTTATATTTTTGATGAAATATAAATGTGTAAATTCATGTATCTTTCTCTAATATTGATCATTATTTCTATAAAACTCTACAAGTGACACTTCTTATCTCAGATAAGCATATTAGAACTAATTATTGAATGTGAAGATATAGAATATTATGATTTAAAATTTGTGAATAAGATTCCATTAATAAAAGCTTCCATATATTTACTACTATTGTACGTTGAATGAGATCATTGGGAGAAATAATATAAAAATAATGATCTTTTTAAAATATTATATTGAGAAATTCATTTCAAATTACATGCTAAATTTTTTTATACAGATGAAAGTATACATTTGAAGGAATAAAATAATTATGAGAATATTGGATATCAATTAAAATAATATTTAGGGCTTAGAAATACTACATATTAAGATAGTTTAATAAAGAAGGGAATTTCATTTAAATATAATTTTCTATTAAATAGTTGTTTTCATATTTATTGTGTATTGAAAACAATGACACTTCATATGTTCAAAATGATGGGTATATAAAAAAAGAAGTATTATCATAGAGGTCTCTGAATAATTGTCCAAATGATTTCTAAAATTAGTTTAATTATGTTGATTTTATTAATAATTATTTCTAGTGATATAAATTTTAATGTGTTTAGGAAATGGGGGAGCATAAAAATCTATTTCCCAAGATTAAATATGTGAAAAAATAAGTGGAAAATATAATAATGAAAAAAAAGGAAATGATGGAAGTATGAAGTGGCCCTATGGATTCATGTTCTGTTGAAGAATTATGTTCTTCAAAGGATGTCAGAAACATGTGCCTAATGTCTTCATCATTTCATTTATTCTATTCTACTTATTATTATTATTATAATAAATATGGTTCTAAAAATTACTCGATAGTGTAATATCTAAAATGTGTTAAAATAAATTAGCATTATGTTGAAATGATCACTCGATTATATAAAAAGTGTCAGATTAAAAAAATCTATTAATGAAAATTAAATTCTAAATATGTTAATCAAGGATGATAAATGTTATGCTAAAAACTGCTAGAAAGTATTCTTGAAAAACTGAATTATACTAATAAAAAAATTGAAATTTTAATTGACAAGTTGATTTCTTGTCAAAATACTAGGGAAAAAAATATGTAATGTAGGTATTCTTAGTAAAGAGAATAAGTAGCTCAGAAATATAATATAATTTTTGAAATAAAATAATTTCCATTTTATTCAAATTAATGAAAACATAAATAAAATGTTGTGTTTGAATAAAATGACGTGGAAAAAATTCAGTCTTGATTATGATAAATTTTTTGAAAAATTGTTCAATATGTTCATTATTAAAAGCACTAATGGAAGTAAATCTATTGTTAAATGTTTCAAATTTGAAAGTAATGGTCATTATGAAAAGTGTGTCTGTTGAGATTTCCAAAATCTCTTGGAAATGATTAATATTTCATTTTTGAGTCATTCTATTTTATATTTCATTCAAACTATTGTTTTAAATTTTTTTATATTACCATGAAATAGTTTTCTAATCATAGTGGAACTAACCTTTCATGGGTATCAAGGAACTTAGAAATACTTTTTTCTAGGAAATTTTTCTTTGTAGCATAAAAATGGATGTGTTGCATATAGATAGTGGATGATCAATATATTTTATTGGTAATATAACAAAATAAATATCATTCAATAAATGTGATAGAGATGATGTTATGTTTAATGATAATTTTAATATAATATTAAAAAGACTTAACTATATTTTAATTTAACATTCTATTATTATTTATAAGGATTTTTACATTGAATTAATGAATCATAATTTAAGAATAATTTACACGTTATTTGATTATAGAATGTTCGCTATTTTTAATATGTTAAATGCATTAATTTTTAGGATAATTTTTTTTCCTTTTATGAAATTAAAATATATAATACTTATTCAATTATTTTGGATAAATTAACTAATTATACTGTTAAATGTTTAAATTTTATAAACAATAATGATATTTTGGGGAATAATAGTTTGGGACATAATAATTTATTGATGAATGCATTCCTTAAAATACTAATGAAAATTATTTGAGTAAAATATAATAATTTATTGATCAACTTGAGGATAAATTTAAATATTTTGATTTTTATGATAAATAAATTCATTATAAAAAATATATTGTGAATATTTTTTCTTATCACGGTTATATTTCTTGTTTTGTACATGAAAAATATTAATGACTAATTAAATGATTCAATTTTGAATATGGATATTCACGATGAATTAAATTAGTTTACTAGGAATAATGTATAGACATTAGTTGTTTGAAAAGAAGATTCTATTGTAATTATATTAAAAATCCTTAAAAACATGATGAATATATATATATATATTGGTAAAAAGAAAACTAAATTAGTTTCTCATGAGTATTACTATGAAGAAGGTATTGATTTTGAGGAATCCATTTTACAAGTTTCATTATTAGATAATGTTTTGATATAATTATCTTTGATGGGTTATTATGGATTTATTATTATTTAAAATGGATGTCAAAATATCTATTCTAAATGGTTATATTTCTCAAGAATTACCTATTCGATTACCACTCAGTTTTGAAAATTAAATGAATATATATCATATTTTTAAACTATATAGTTATTAATAATGTTTTAAAAAAATTATAGAGCTTTTTATGTAAGGAAAAAAAGATTAATTTTGAAAATTAAAATTGAGAGAGTAAATGTTTATCATAATCCGTTTTCTTTGATAAATTATGATGAAATCTTGATAGAAATTTCTATTGGTGATAATATAATTTTTTCATCATGTGAATGTTTTTTTAAATAATTTTTAGAATTTATGCCTTTTGTTTTTTTATTAATATGATGGGGGAATTGATTTTTTTTCTTTGCTTGCAATTTTTTTAATGGAATGTTGATATGTTTTTAAATCAACACAAATATTAAAATAGTTGGTTATAATATTTGGTTTCAACTATTAATAATTTAAAAATAGCCTAATGAGATATTCCTTAAATTTATATTTTTATTAATATAAACTCATTAATAATCTAAAAAAATAGGTAAATGATATTATGTTTATAATAAACTAAACTATTTAGGAGGATTTATTGTCTTCTATTGTTATGCATGGTAGATTTCAAATTCATCCTATGGAATGTGAAAATAAATCCATTAAAATGATTATAGGATCTAGGATCTGTGGATATCAGTTTATTTTTTCCTTCAAGAACTATTTTTTATTTGAATTTTTATCCTATTTATGATTTTTGTTGATGTAATAAGGATTGAAAATCACATAAAATGTGTGCCATTTAATTATAAAATATTTATTTTCATAGACTTTAAAGAAACAAAATTTATTTTCTCTTTTATATTATTAAAATAAAAATATATCTTCTACAACTTTCTTTTCTCAATATTTATTGATTAAAAAATAGTTTTATATTTTGATTTCAATTTCCATAATATAGAAATTTTCTGTTAAAATATTGTTTCTATTTCTATTTCAAATATCCATGTAAATTTTTATAGGACATGGAACATTGAATTTAAATATAATTTTATTATGTATCATGTTTATAAATTAAATATAACAGTAAAATTTATTTTATAAAAAAAATTCTTAATTTAATTACTAAACACCTGGATTTAGATAATTTTGATAAAATAAAAATACATTAGAAAATTGTGTAAATTAAACCATAGATTATATTTTTATAGGGATTTTCAGATTGATTTTGAGAAAAAAATATAAAATTTATTCCATTTTATATGAGTGTATACTGAGTCCATTTCATCCATTGAAAATATTGTAATGTCTCTATTGGTTCTTGAGGATTTTATCATATCATTAAAAACGATATTATTCAATTTTTCACATGTATCTTTTTACTCTTTCACATATTATTGATAAAAAAATTATAAATTTTATGGAATCTTAGCTTGGTTTTTTATTTAATTTTTTGCATTACTTTCATTCTTTATTGCAATTAAGGGGGAAGTTTCTAAATTTTATCTTTATAATGGTCATTTTCATTCCTTGTGATATGTAAAGGGGAGCAGTCTATGATTAATTTTAAATTATAAATATTTTATTATTATTTATAAATAATTAATAATTATTTGAGATGAATCTTTATTTTATAAATAATTTTGATTAATTTATAATGGTGGGATAAATTTTTTGAATTGGAAATTACTTTTGAAATTAACTAAAAGGGGAGAATGTTGATAAGATCCTTCATCCAATTTATTATTTTTCTTATAACAGTTATAATTGTAATTTTTCATAGACTATTGGACTCATCTTATTTAAAAAAATATTCAATGTTTTGAAGTGACCTGGAGTGAAGAGATTGTGAGTCAAAATATGAAAATGTTACAAAATGACCCACAGTGAAGTTGTCATGAGTGAAAATCTGATGAAGTCTGGTAGTGTTCTTGAGGGAAGTTACTATGAGTGAAAATATGAAATCTTATGGAAGGGGCCTTGAGTAATGTGATAGCCCGTGAACATTTGAAAAATTTATGGAAGAAATTGAAATACCCAAAAATGAATTCATCACCTGAAAAAAATGTTCTGTCTATATAAAAAAATGATGTGATCACATTAAAAAATTTTAAGTGACTACATAAACCAAAATTAAGTGACTACATAAACCAAAATTATGTGACTACATGAAAAAAATGAATTGTACAAATAGAAATAATTATTTGACAACATGAAAAAAATGATGTCATCACATGAATAAAAATAGTGCAACCAGAAGATGAAAAAATGTAATTGTAATTCGAAATAAAAAATAGTATTAAAAATAATTTATGACCTATATGTGGTCACATAATTCTTGTATTGTATTTTTGACCAAATATTGCATTTTTTTATTCATACATTTATATTTTGTATTAATTCATGTTTGTTTCACATGCTTATATTTATTTAATTTTTCCTTAATAACTTATTAATTATTTTAATACTAAAAAATTTTATTGGGAAGATTTGTATATGGGATTAAATGAATATCACATTGGTTTATGTTTTATGCTGGTTTGTTGGTAAAATGTGTGTTTTATATTAAAGGTGTTTATAATTTAGAAAATATATCATGTATTCTTCTTTGGATTTTTCTAATAGTTTTTAATGTTGATTATAATTATATGTTGGAACTTTATTAATTACTTAAAAATTTTATCATTTTACTACATGAATATAATTTTATAGATAATAAATTTAACAAACATCGATATGTTATTCTAGAAATTTTAATAATTCTACCTCTTATATAATTTTTGAAGAAACTTTTACCCACTAGATTTTATTAATTATTTTTGATAAATGATAATTCTTCAATAGTTTTCATTATATGTGATACCATGTTTTAATGAATGAAAAAAAACTTAATATTATCATTTAAACATTATTTTTGTTACCTATATATTATACAAGGAATCTTGAATTTGAATAAATTTTTTTAAATATTATATATAGTGGTATTAAATATATAAAACATATTCACAAAAAAGTACTAATGTTTTGATGAAACCTTTATATGTTTATAAAATATTATTTTCTCGAAAAAAATATATTTTATGAATAAATAATAAAATTACTTTTTAAAAATATCATAAAATTTATTTTGTAAAATAAAATTTATTTTTTGTATATACATTTCAATATTTTCATATAGTAAATTTCTGGGATTTTTTTGAAATACTAATGTTTTTCAATAAATAATGAGAGATACATGTTTTTATTGAAAATTTAATTTTCATTTAAAGAATGTATAAAGATTAATATTCTAAAACAATTTATTAAAATTAAAATTAGTAAAATTATATAATTATTAACCCAATTTAGGTCATTTCAATGAATTTTATATTTATTTTTGATATAAAAACATATTAATATTTTGAAAATATCCCATTTATAGAATTGCATTCTCATCATGTATAATGGATTAATTTAAAGTTAAATGATTCAAATTTTGTGACTGGAATTTTAATAAATATATTCCATATTATTAATTTTTATAATTTATTTTAAATAATATATTTAACTATATTTTCGGTCATAATAATTTGTTAACACATTAGAAATTAATTACACTGGATAAGGTTAAAATAGGTTTACCAGTTGTAATAAAAAATGATAAGGGGTAAAATAAACTAGAAAATTTTAAAAAATGAATTATGAGAATATTTATTGAACTTATAACCTATTGAATTATATGATGAACTATTTTGGGTGATTTTTTCATGTACAAAACATGGGTAAACATTATTATTTTAAAATATTTTGTGCATCAAATCTGCCGAACTTATAAAATGCCACCTCTCTCATCTACTATTAATACATTAAAAACACATTTAATTGACTAAAACCTACCAAAATATATTAATAAAATCACTATATATATCATAAGAGATTTTTTAGATAATAAATATATTCTTAGATATATTTTTGTAAAATATAATGAGGTTTTCCTAATAATTGGTGATGTTTTACACAATGCGTTTTTATATTACATTATCTTCAATCCCATTCTAATATTCCTAAATTATTTCAATTAAATAATAAAAATTATAAAATATAATAATATGAAATTATATTACTTTAATAACATATATCCTTATCATTTCCCATCAAATTTAAAATGAAATTGTCGACAATGAGTACGGTGCACATCCACCTTTCAAATTGATGTATTCATCTTCCACAACTTCATCTCACGGCTAGATATAATGATGGATTTATTTTTGATATATTATATATATAATATCATTTCACCCAAGTAATTTTAATATCACAGCAAGATTATTACCTCCCAACCCTTTTGAAAAAAAATATTATCACTCGTGTTTACTGAGGACCACCGCCTCTTGGACTAATGTGATGCGTTTTTCATTTTTATTTTTCCAGGAAGGTAATAATATGAGATTAAATAAAAAAATATGATATTTTAGAAAAACATTTACTGATTTAATTATTATATCCTATATTCCTTCATACATTTCATTCTATGGTGGTTAAAATAATATCATTGTTGTGTACGACGAACTATAGCCTCGAGAAGTAAAGTTATTCATTTTTCGCTAATAATTTTCATGGAAGTGAATTGTGGTAAAATAAATGATTATATATGATATTCAAGAAAGAAAAAATGATTCTTTAAATATAATATTGTATTTATGTATGATTCTTTTCATTGGTCAAGAAAATTTAAACAATATTCATTTATTCGTACAACCTACCATCTCTATGTATGCTTTATGTCATTTTCTATTTATATCATTTATATATTACATTAAATATATTTATATCGAATATATATGAAATTTATATCATTTTTTATCATATATATGATATAAGAAATTTAAATTTAATAGAATAGATAATAACTATTAAAAACATACATGAAAAACAAACTTGTTATATTCTAAAATGTGATTTTAACATGGAATTATAAATAATCTGGTAATAAAATATCATAATTAATTCATATATTTTATGATATATATATTACTGTTTTTTAATAAATACATAATGAACTTATATTTATTATAATTTATAATCTTACTTTTATGAAAAATTATGAGGCTTTTGGGAAGATATTTTTGTCTCAATTTTCCTTCTTTAGGACTTACGTTATGTTAAACACCTATATTCTTTTATGAGGTGTATGTACAACACATTTGACATGTAATGTCCTGAATTAATATATTCTAATGATATTATAAATTTAATTTTTTTATTACTTCATCGAGCTTATGATTCAATGTTACCAAAGTAATTATGATTTTATGTTATAATCTCACCATTTTTCAGGATTATTTATGATTGTACTTCTGATGAAAAAATAATTAAAGAAACTATAAATAAAATTATTTATTTCGTTATTACCAATTATTTTATTAATATTTCACTTTTCATTTCATTTTCTTCTAATTATGTCTTCATTATAAAAATACTAATGTTTTTAAAGAAAAATGAATTTAATTCCCTCTTCATCCAAAAAAAAATTTCAATATCAATTTTTTTAAAAAATATATAAAATTTTTAGTAATGTTCCTATTGAAATTTTTAAATTAAATATTACCCTTTTTACATCATAAAAAAATTACAATGATTCTTAATGAGATTTTCAAAGTAACGATTATTTTACATTTTTTTAAAATATGGAAGGAATCATTCATTTAATGTTTGAAAAAATTCTTACTATAATGACCACCAAATATCTTAAATATTATGTTTTAGGTTTAATATTTTATTTTCAGACTAATGGACTTCCAAAAAATTTAATTTTTTTTGAAAATTATTTCAAATAATTTTTACTTTCCCCAAAACAATTTTTCCTAGTATTATTCACATATTATTTTAAATCTAATTTGGTATCTTTTGATTTTAATTATGTATTATTTGGGATATTATTCAATGGTACAATTCTTGATATTTATATTTATAGCATGTGTTTATGATGACTACATGGTTATGATACCCATTTATTTATCACAAGTGTTGATATGATTTAATGTATATGAAACATGTTTTATTTCATGCACTCTCATATGATGAATGTTTTACAATATAATGGTAGACTGATTTATCGATTGTATGATGGGTGTGACCTATATCCACATCCAAATAATTAGGTATTGATTAATTTTTTATGAGAACACTTGTTACATGAGAGGTTATCCCAAGACAGAAAAGAGGGTACACATGAGTTTATACCAATCTCAAAGTTGTTAGATGGGTGGTTTTCCCAATCCTAACATGTTATGAGAATCTTGGAGGGTATCCCTAACGAAATATTTTTTTTGAAAATATATTTTCCACAATTAAATTTCCTATGCCTGCAAATCATTTTTTTTTTTCATTATCAGAAGCCGGTTTATGGGTTCTGGTACCCCAAACTGGTTTAAGGAAACCAGAAACCATTCAAACCGTTCAAACCATTCCAACCTCATACATATTTCAGCGATATTCAAAACTCAAAAATAAAACCAAAATTTCAATCAACACCACGTTCCCATCATCATGAGAGCCCGCCACATCCAGCCTCGAGCTGCGCAACCCCGATCAACGATTCCAACATGCCACCGGCGAAACCACGTGCCCCACCTTGAGCCATGCTTCTTACCATTGTGCGGTGGCGCGTGGGGATCTAGTGTCTCTCCGGCGATTTGACATAATTAAATTTCCTATGTCTATGTAATACTATCATCTCTAGTATTTATTAATTTTTTTATGATTCATGTTTCATAAACTTCATTTCATTATAGAATTACTAAATATTTTGATATTTGATATACCTGGTATGGTGTTTATATAATATTCTCAAGATCTCATACCCTTATTTTCATGTGATGTTTATGTATATATATTATATACCCTTATTTCTGATAGTATCTAATGCATTCTTATATTTATTTTCTCCATGTCATGAAAATTTATATTATTATTGATATATCCTAAAAGGGTTTTAGTTTAGTGGAAATAAGTGGGAGATGAAGTAGAACTCTTATGAATCAATTGATTATGTTCGCATGTTTTCAAAGTCCTTAAAAATATATTATCCTAATGTGTTTGTTTTTATATTATAATTAATATTCATAAAAAAGATATAATATCTTATTATGAATATCAAAGTTCTCTATTTTATGCATGATATGTTTGGTTTGGTTAACCATTGAAACACATATGGGAAAATCATATTCTGATCCCTATGGATATTTATAATGATTGTAATTTGGAAAAATCAACATATAGGAAAATATAATACAATATTAGTGAAGGATAGAGAGAGTGGCTTCCTAATAACACATCTCATTCTAGATACAACAATTTTATGTTGTTTTGGAATAGATATACATAGGGGTAATAAAATAAAAAAAAGGAATAATGGGCCTCGCTCAGTCACCTGGTATATGTAAACAAACCCTATGTTACATCTGTTTAGACACATCATGGTGATTGGATTTTGAAATTCGCAAACACGTTATGAAATGTAATGCCCTGAAACCAGTTACCCAGAGTCAGTGTATTATTACATAACATTGGCATGATACAAGGAAATCACGTCCTGAAAAACCGATCAGTTAAGTAGCCATGGAAATATGAGATACATTCATAAGTTTTTTTATTACATTATAAAATGAAAAACTACATTAATATTTTTTCCCTAGAACACACATATATCCCATCAGACTATCCCTGTAGGTCATTTATAAAATACTTCTTCACATCCTCGGAAAAATAAAACATAGAAATGGGTGAGCTCAGATGCTCAGTATGTATAACAATATAGAGGAAACATTCATAAATAAGCATAAACATTTGAGGAAATGTATAAGACTAAAACAAAAGCCTTTTAAACATGAACTTCAGCATAATGTGGCAAATACAAAAATTAAATAATTCCATTTAATTATTCACATGTATATTCTACTAGTTGAATAATGACATGAAATATCAATAGCCACTTTCTAAATAATGGAATGCATAATTCCAGACATTATAACATCATAGTCAAGACCTTCTTCCATGGCTACAAAAAATATTTTTTCAAGGCCTCGTGAAAAGACACAATTTTGTCTCATGAGATCTACCGATGCATCGAGGAGCAATTGTAGGCTCCACCATTCACTTACCAAGTCCAATGCATTCCTCATATAAAAAGATTTAAATATAACATAAACATTCGTATTAAACCTAGCATATGAAATGCCAATACATTATCCATAAACCATGAATGGTGTGAAAATAAAACATCCATAGACAAACATATCACAAAACCTTCAATACAACATGGAAGTTTTGTATCATAATAAATCAACTTCAAATAAGATTAAAATCTATCAAAGGATGTTAACATAAATGAAATGATAACCTTTTCCAGAGAAATATCTATTTCTATTTTGAAATCATTTAAGAGTCACATAATTATAAATAAAACATTTATTTTGAAATTATTCATATTTTATTGTACGGGATGCTTTAACGATGTTAAAATGGCGGAAAATAGCCGCACCCACCGTATAAGTTAAAAAAACATTTGTTCCTTAATTTTGTCGAAAAGGTAATAAATTACCTTGTTTAGAAGATGAAAGAAACATATCATTCAAAATATATAATGTCAAATAAGGGAATAAATTACTTTAACACATTTTCTAGTAAGTAGTTATTTTTTTAATTTTTTTTAGAAGCATGGATGTTGATGATAAAGAGGTCCCTGTAGATAATTAAGTATATTCAACCTCAGATAATAAAGTGATAGTGAAATTAACCCTTACCTTATTCTTTTCCTTTGTAGAGGGTAGGTTAATATCCTGTATAATAGTGAAATCATGGATATTAAATTATAAAATAACCATCTAAATTAATATGATATCATTTATGATCTTCTAATATTTCTTTGTTAATGATATTTTTGTAGTATCATCGTTTAAGTTGTTAAATGATTTAGTTTCCATTATATAATTAGTTATATAAGTTATTTTTTTGTGGATATGATGTATCTTATTCATATACAGAATTATATTAAGTTTTTAAAAATTATTTTTAATCATCAAATGAAAATTAGTCTTGAATTGATTCGATTGGGAATGAATCTCATCGCGTTCGTGGAGACGGTAATTCGTATGTGCACAAGAGCGACAATATCATTCGTTTGATATTAAAATAATATATAATTGGATGTTATATCATATATAAAGGATCATTATCATGTTATATTTATTATTTACATCAATAATACATCATTATTATACCCATCAAAATAATAATGTATCGAATAACAACTACACCACGACGTGGAGACGGTAATCTATATGTACGCACTTATGGTGACATTTCATTCAAAGGATGGATAGAAAAATGAATATGGTTATATCATATTTATAATAACATCACAGTATATATAAGATACTAGAGTTATTATTTTATAATTCAAACAACAAAGAAATACGAAGTGGAAAAATAATGGAACTTGATGGAGGTGATGAAATTTTTATCACTTCTTCAGGTTCTTCCTTTTGATTTGATCAAAAGGTCTCCAGGGGTTGCCTTTATGACTAAAGGAATGCTTCTATGATGAAAGTAGTATAGATGAGGGGATATTTGGGCAGTGTTTGGCCAAGCCAAATGTATTTTAAGGTGTGATTTTGAGAGAAGGGGAAGTTCCCTTTTTTAAGAGGGGCGAGGGGAACCTTTAGAAAACATTGAAATATTATTTTATAATTAAATAATTTTCGGTTTATAGTGGCTTCAAAATGATTTTTTTTGATGATATGGTGGGGATGGGTTGAAAACCACTCAATCAATAGGTTTTAGATATGTTTGGGTCAATATATTGACATTATCTTCTATATTTAACTCTATGATAATTAGTTTGACATTTAACATGTCTCTTTGAATTTTAATATTATATGGTTAATAAAGGAACTATAAACATCCTTGAGAACCTCAAGTGGTTCATTAATGAAATATATAATATTATTTAAAACCTATGGGTGAACTGTAGATTTTTAGTAATATAAAATCAATTAATAATATATTATTTCTTTTAAAAAAGTATTTTATTTCAATTTTCCCACTATTTGATTTTTTGTTTTGGCTAAATTCATAATAGCATTATTACTTTGAAAAAAATTCATTTAATCGACCCTAACTTGTCATATTAACTAATAAAATTAGTGGAATTCATAAAATGTCCCAAATACATTTATTTGGATATTTATAATACCAATTATTTTAAAATTTCATTAAAAATGTAATTACTACATCTTCATTGTGTCATAAATAAATAAAATTAATTAATGTATAAAAAATATAAATAAACAATAATTTTGTAGGAAATCATTTGATTATTATAATTAATATTTATAGTTTAATTGTTTTTATTTTTATGCCTATTTGAAATATGGTTTAGTTATTAAACATTGAATTTAACAATTTTATCTCTTATTTGAATTAAATAATAATCAATATCCTAATATAATGCAAGTGCACCTAACTGATCATAAATTATTCCTAATGTTTTTTTGGTTGAATTACATTTATCCAATAGAATTAGGACATGTGTTAAGGTAACAAAAATATCATTTTTACCTTTAATTTCCCTATTTACTTTTAAACGTGGTAAATAAAATTCAAAAGTTACTATTCACCAAACATTTTTTTCTTCTCATTGAACTCCATTTTACATACTAATATCAATATCTCCTCTTTTATTTTTGAAATTCAACTCCCAGAAGCAGTAAAATTATGTTTTATGTAAATTTTCCAATGCTCCTAGGTGGTGGGTAAAAGACGGTATAAAGTTCAATAAAATGTTTATATATTTAAAATTATTATAAAATAATTCCAATGATTTAAATTGAACTTATATAGGTATTATGTATCTATTTTGACCTAAAATATATTTAAATAAATGAAATAATTAATCAAATAAAAATTCTGTTTTAAACAATAACTCAGTGTTTTTCACTATTCATCGATGATTGAATGATTTCAAAAAAAATACCAAAAAATACCCATTAGCTAAATGTGATATTCTGAATCCAAAATTGAATTCCATTTTTGAATGATAAAATTTAAATAATTTCCCAAAATGGGTATTATTATTCAAAACGGCTAGTTTGATTGGTTATGGTGTGTTTGAACTCGAATTTTCATACAACACAAGCTACAATATTATTCTATGGGAAATATACTATGGAATCTTGGGGTGTTACATTTTCCCCTCCTTCATATAATTTCATCCTCAAAATTTATAAAATATGACCATATAAAAATATTTGAGTGGTTCTCCATCATAAGTTCCTTGAGTTCTCACATTGCCTCTTCCATCTTATAGTTTCTCCATATATCCTTTACCAGATGAGTCTTATGATTTATCAACACTTGTTATTTTGTATCAAGAACATTGATAGGCACTTTTCAATAAGACAGATCGGGTTCCAGTTCTAATTCCTCATAGTTAAGTACATGCTTTAGGTCAAACATGTATTTTCTCAATAGTGATACATGGAATACATCATGAACTTTGGAGAGATTTGGAGTCATTGCCAATCAGTAAGTTACAACCCCAATTCGTTCTAGAATTTCAAAAGGTCTGATTTACCTAGGACTCAATTCACCCTTCTTACTGAATTGTATAATTCCATTCCATGGAGATATCTTCCTAAAAACATGATCTCCTACATGAAATTCCAAATCCTTCCTTCGGTTATCAGCATAGATCTTCTACAACTTTGAGCTACTTTGATGTGGGTTTGAATTACCTTCACCTTTTCCATCGCTTCATCAACATGTTCTGGGCCTATGATATTTCTTTCACCAACATCATCCAAACAAATTGGTGTACAACTTTTATTTCTATATAACGCTTCATATGGTGACATCTAAATACATTAATGGAAGTTGTTTCTATAGGAAAATTCTACTATAGGTAAATATTTATCCCACATACCGTGAATGTCATGTGAGAAAGATCTCAACATTTCTTCTAAGGATTGAATAGTGCATTCTAATTGTCCAACAATTTGAGGGTGGTAGGCAGTGGTCAAAAGATGTTCGGTATGCAGGAATTTCTGAACGCTTTTCCTGAATCATGATGTAAAGCAGGGATCATTATCCGAAAAAATTGATAGTGGTACACTATGAAGTCTCACAACTTCTTTAATATAAATTTTTTCAAAATGTCCAAGTGGAAAATCTTCTCTTATAGAAAGAAAATGTACTAACTTGGTCAGACGATCATCAATGACCCATATTGCATCGTTTCTTCTAGGAGTCTTTAGTAGTCCGATGACAATGTCCATCGTAATATTATCCCATTTTCACTCAGGTATGGGAAGAGTATGTCTGACTCCTCAAGGCAGTTACCATCAAGCTTTCACTTGTTGACAATCCATTCATCTTGACACTAAATCACCAATCTCCCTCTTCATGTTGTCCCGCCGAAAATGTTCCTTCAAATATATATGATTTTTGGTTCTTCATCGGTGTATAGAGAAATTGGAGCTATGAGAATCATCCAACAATTCTATTTTTAGATCAGGTATATCGGGAACACAAACTCTCTTCCCAAATTTCAAAATTCCATCTTCATATATGAAGTCACTTAATCTTTTGTTATTCACGACTTTAATCTTCTTTCGAAACTCCTCATCATCAGCCTAAAGAACTTTTTATCCTTTCTAGTAGACATGGTTTCACAACCATTTGAAAAAACATTGTCATTTCAACTTTCATGGTTATTCCCATATCCATCATTACTAAATAGATTTATATAATATCCTTTTAAACTGTCATCTTATTCATAACACTACGATCTTTTCTACTCAATGCATCTGCCACCACGTCTTTTGGAGCTTCAACCTCAGCATTAGTGATCACATAACCTTGGCCCTGATCCCTTGGGCTTTTATGAGGTATCATACCATGGAACTTAGAACATTAATTTGCATAATTCCCCCTTTATCTACAATTTTAGCATTAAACATTGATAGCATCTTTCTTCCCCTTCCAATCATGAGCTTGGTGGCCTTTTTCACCAAACTTGTAACAGACTCCCATTCCCTTCAGGAAAGTACTGGGGTGTTTCTTCCAACATTTACTACATGATGGATATTCAAATTTTCCTTTCATCCCCTTATTTTGATTTCCAGAGTGTTTAAAGGATCTCTTTTTCTCTTACTATGCTTTAAAGTCATATGAATTAGAGAATTTCTTTTTTGTCTTGATATCACATGAGACAATGTCTTCATATGACGAGAAGTATTGTGAGACTAATGCTCAGTGGAGAAATGGTAAACCCAGAAAAGAAACTATCAATATTACTTATTTTGTTATGTATATATTTTGAAGCATGCATATCTATCCTTAAAAAGTTAGCTTCTTTCTTTGCAACATTATCATCCACCTTTTACCTCAGACTCAGAAATTGCCACTTTATATCAACTCGATGGTCATGAGGAGTGTATTTTTATATGAAAATATCTTTAAACTCCCTCCATTCTATATTTGATAATTAAAAAACTTCCTTTGTGTTTTGAATCAATGACCACCATTGATCAACATCTCCGTTAAGGTGGTACACTACCATGAAAACATTTTCCCTTTTCACTACTACGAATGATGTGGAATATTTTCACTAAGGAATTTATCCATTGCTCAGCAATTAAGGGATTTGAATTCCCATTTAATAATGGTTGGTGTTGCTTCATAATTCTCTCTAACATTGATCCTCCACGCTGTGGATCTGGGTGGTCCATTCAGGTAAGGTTATTATTCATAACCTGAGTGACTTGTCCCAGTTTGGTGACAAGCTATTCAACACTAGTTACTTCACCAGCTCCACTATAATTGTATTTAGTAGGAGGGAAAACCAACATGGATTACTTGAGTTTATACGGTTTCCATTCATTCCACTAGGAGCCATTTCTAAACAATGGAATAAATTAGATTAGTTTATAAATCGAAATACATAATTCCAAACATCAAAAACACTTAACAATAACTAAACCGTTTATGGATATAATCAATAATCAGAAAAAAAATTCTTTGAAAAAGTATATACTCATAAACACTTCATAATATTTTGTAAAGAAAATGAGAATTTTCCTAAGCATATCCCACGAGAGTGTCGTAACAAAGAATGCAGCAAGGCCAGTTGTCATGATCCAGTTCACGTTCAAGTCTCGCTCAAAGCGGTTTTAACGGGTTCTACCGCTAGTTACATATGTACTAGAGCTTCATCTACCTACTCATATCTATATAGTTATGTATTGCTTGGAAAACTCAAAAAACCACTACAATACCAAGATTCTAAGAAGTTATTTTATACTAATCCTCAATGTCTATCTTAGGATAATGTGCTCTAATCAATGTTTTTCTATATTTAGATTCCAAGGGTTGAACTAAACTTCCTCTAATATAAACTGTAACACCCCGACCCTAGTTAACCAGAGTCGGTGAATTATTACATAACATTGGAAAAATACATGGAAATCATGTCCCAAAAGACCGATCAGTTTCATAGCCTGGAAATAATAGATACATTCACAAGTTTTACATTACACTATAAAATGAAATATTAAAACAACATTGTTTCCATAGACCACACTCAAATCCCCTCAAACTATCCATATAGTCCATTCATAAAACACTTCTTCACATACTAGGAAAAATAAAACCTACAAAGGGGTGAGCTCAGATGCTCAATATGGATAACAATATAGCGGAAACACTCATAAATAATTATAAATAATTAAGGAAATGTAAAAGACTAAAACAAAATCCATTTAAACTTGAAATTAATCATAATGTGGCATAGAAAAAAAATCAAATAATTATATTTAATTATTCACATGTATATTCTAGTAGTTGAATAATCACATGAAAAATCAATATCCACTTTCAAAATAATGGAATGCATAATTCCAGACTTCATAACAACATATTCAATGCCTTCTTCCAAGACTAAAAATAATATTTTGTCAAGGCCTTGTGACAATACACTAGTTTGTCTTCTAAGACCAACAGATGTATCGAGGAGCTATAGTGGGCTCCACCCTTCACTTACTAAGTCTAATTCATTCCTCATATGAAAATATTTAAACATAACATTAACATTCGTATTAAACCTAGCATACGAAATGTCAATACATTATCCATGAATAATGAATGGTGTAAAATTAAAACATCCACAGTCAAACCTATCACAAAACCTTCAATACAATATGGATGTTTTAAGTCATAATAAATCAACTTCAAATAAGATTAAAATACATGAAAGTATGTTAACATAAATGAAATCAAAACCTTTTTCAGAGAAATAACTCTTTCTATTTTGAAATCATTTAAGAGTCACATAATTATAAAGAAAACTTTTATTTTGAAAATATTTATATAAGATTGTAAGGGATGCTTAGACGATGTTATAATGGCGGAAAATATCTGCACCCACCGTATAAGTTAAAAAACATTCTTACCTTAATTTTGTCGAAAAGTTCATAAAGTACCATGATTGGAAAATGACAAAAAGATTCCTTTCAAAAAATATAAGGTCAAATAAGGGTATAAATGACATTAACCCATTATCTAGTAAATAGTAAAAATGTTTTGAAATATATTTTTAAGAAACATGGATGGGGATGATAAAGAGGTCCCAGTAGATAATTACGTATAAACAACCGTGGATAATAAAGAGATTGTAAAATTAACCCTTACCTTGTTTTTTCCTTGGTCGAGAGTAGGTTAACCTTCTGTATAATGGTGAAATAATTATTATTAAATTATAAAATAACCATATAAATTAATACACTATCATATATGATCTTCTAATATTTCATTGTTAATGATATTTCAGTAGTATCATCGTCTTTGGTGTTAACTGATTCATTTTCCTTTATATGTTTTTTTACGTATGTAATGTTTTTTTAGGATATGATGAATCTTATTCTTATTAAGGAATATATATAGTTTCTGAACATTATATTTAATCATAAAATGAAAATTAGTCTTGAATGGATACGATGGAAAATAAATCTCATCGGGTTCGTAGAGATGGAAATCTGTATGTACGCACGAGCGGAAATATCATTCTTTTGATATTAAAATAATATATAATTGGATGGTATATCATAAATATAAATAATAATTGTCATGATATATTTATTATTTACATCAATTATACATCATTATTATACCCATCCAAATAATAATGTGTTTAATAACAACTACACCACGACGTGGAGACGGTAAGTAGAACGTACGTACATATGGTGACATGTCATTAAAAGTATGGATATAATAATGAATATGGTTCTAAAATATTTATAATAACATCAAAATATATATAAAATTCAATAGTTATTAATTTATAATGTAAACAACCAATAAAGATGAAGTGGAAGAAAAAATGAACTTGAAAGAGGTGATGATATATTTACCTCTTCTTCAGGTTCTCCCTTTTGATTTGGTCTAAAGGGCTCCATATGATGGATTCCTGACTAAAGGAAAGACTCTAGGATTAAGGGTAGATAGTTCAGAGGATATTTGGGAAGATGTTGGGTGAGCCAAATGACTTTTAAGGTGTGAAATTGTGAGAAGCAGAAGTTCCCTTTTATAAGAGGGGTGAGGTGCACATTAGGAAAGTATTGAAATATTATTTTATAAAAAAAACATTTTCTATTTTCTAATGGCTCCAAAATGATTTATTTCAAGTATAAGGTTGGGATATATCGAAAAACACTCAACCAATAGGTTTTATAAGAGTTTGGGTCACTGTATTAATCTTAAATTCTAGATTTAACTCTTAGTTAATTAGTTTGACATTTTCAATTCTCCTTTTATTTTTATATTAAATAGCTAATAAACGTATTATAAAATTCCGAAAGAACATCAAGTGGTTCATTAATGAAATATATAATATTATTTAAGACCTTTTTCTAATCCTTTTAGTTTGAAGAATATAATATCAATTAATAATATAACATTTTGTAAATTCTTTTATGTCAATTTTGACCACATTTTTTATTTTGTTTTCTTAAATTCATAATAGCATTATTAATTCGAAATAAATAATTTAATCAACCCTAAAATGTCATATTAACCTAAAAATTAGTGGAATCCAAAAAAAGTTTCAAATTACATTTATTTGGATATTTATAATATCAATTATTTTAATATTTCATTAATAAGGAAATTATTGCATCATCATTGTCTCATAAATAATTTAAATTATATAATTTCTAAAAAATATAAATAAAACATAATTATATAGGAAATCGTTTTAGCTTTCCAATGAAAATTTATAGTCAAATTTATTTTATATGTAACCTTATTTTAAAAATGGTTTAGTTATTAAACATTGAATTTAACACTTTTAACTCTTCTCTGAAGTAAATAATAAATTTTTTTTAATATAATCCAAGTGGTTATAAAGGTTCATATTTTATTCCTGATGTTTTTTTGGGTCAAATTACAGTTTCCAAAGAGAATTAGGACATGTGTTAAGATAATAATAATATCATTTTTACCTTTAATTACCCTATTTACTTTTAATCGTGGTAAATAAAAGTCAAAAGTTACTATTCACAAAAAATTATTTTCATCTCATTGAACAACATTTTACTTTCAAATATCAACCTTGTCTCTTGGATTTTCAAAAATCAACTCACATAAGTGTTAAAATTATGTTTTATGTAAATTTTCAAATGCTCCTAGGAGGTTGGTAAAAGATGGTAAAAAGTTCAATAAAATTTTTATATATCCAAACTTATTATAAAATAACTACAATTAATTAAATTGAACTTATATAGTTATTATGTATCTATTTTGACCTAAACTGAATTTATGTAAAATAAATAATTATTTAAATAAAATGTTGGTTTTAAACAATAACTCAGTGCTTTTTACTATTCATCAAAAACTGAATGTTTTTAGAAAAATACCAAAACATCACCTGAAGCTAATTTCGATATTCCGAATCCAAAAATGAAGTCCAATTTGAATTGTAAAATTTATAAAATTTCTATAAGTGTGTATTACAATTCATAATGGCTAGTTTGATTGGTTGTGGTGTGTCTGGACTCGATGTTGCCTACAACACAAGCTACTGGATTATTCAATAGGAAAAACACTGTGGAATATTAGGGTGTTACATAAAACATAATGATGAAATTAAATAATAATTATGAATTACATAGATAATCATAAAGTTATATATATATTGAAAATAATGTTTCATGATTTAGATATCGATTAAGTGATTCTTATAATTATGTGGTTTACCATAAGGATTACTGTTATTAACAATATTTTTTTTTGTTTTAGTCCTCGTCTTAGGCCAAAAAAACATATTAATTCTCAATGTAATGAATTGGTCCAATCTAGTCCATTCATGTGCTAAAATCTGATGTTTGAGGTCTTCTAGGAGGTCATGGGGACTCATCCCCAAAATTTTACCAAATTTCCAGTTTTGTAAATAGTGTTCCTAGAATGGTAGGACTACAATGTTTCCAGAATAGTGAGACAACTACTGGTAGGTCTATTGTGTTTTTAATATGGTTGGTATGCATTGTTTCCAGAATAGTGAGACATCTAACAGTAGGTCTATAGTGTTTCTAGGATTGTAGGTCTATAGTGTTTCCAAAATGGAGGGACATCTAAAGGTCGGTCTACAATTTTTACTGAATGGTAGGCCTATAGTGTTTCTCAAATAGTGAGACAACTAATGGTGTCATGAACAGTGTTTCCAGAACTATTTCATTTCCATTTCCTAATTTCTAGATTTGTCTATATTTCCCAGTTTTCCAGTATAACATTTTCTTTGATGAAAAATGTATTCATGGCCTTGTTTTAAGGTATTTAAATCTGATTCAATGCACATAAATCCTATATTATGTTCCTTAATACTCGATATTCATTTACAAGGTCAAACTACATATTTTAATGTGATCGTATTTTAATGGAAAATCCAGCGTATCTTTAACCTTTGCTCCATTAAATCATATAAATGGGTTATATATCTTCCTCCCTTTTTCTTCCTCCTCGTTACTTAGTGTGAGATACTCGAACAATCCATTCTATCCTAATTGAGTCATTCATAGTGTTGTATAGTTGGGTTGTGTCATCCCAGGATTTTGGTCGAACTGCATATGCACCCCTTGTTTTGGTGTAACCCAGAAGTATCAATCAATCTTCGATATAAGGTATGATATACCAACATCTTTCTAGGTTAATCTCCTTGTGTTTCTCCCAAACCTTTTATGGAATGTTATCTCTTTGATCCTAATGGATTTTTTCTTAGGTGTTGGTTGGTGCGGCAGTGTCTCTGCATCCTCGGGATGATGAAGCCCTCCATGAGGGGTGATCGTGATGTTTTTTAGACTGTTCTCATACGAAGAGCATTGGAAACCTTTTGAGGTAGATGATTCTTGGATTCTCTATTCTTTTACATGAAATTGTAGATTTTTCATGTTTTATCCCATTGGATCACAATGGAATTTACATAATAAATATTTCAACCAGATAAATAAATTGGTATCAATTGTATATTATAACCTCTTGTTTTTCTAGATAGTAGTATTTCCATGCTTGCCTTTTATTCATGTCATTCTTGGTGTAAATTGGTAACGAACTTAATTTTGGATCAATTGTTATAATTTTTTGATGATACAAGAGGTATGTAAATGAGTATGGTAATTTTTGTAGTATGCTTTTTTAATTGAATTACTTAATAAGCTAGAGGCATTTTGATTCTTTTTTATATTTAATTAAAGGCATGTAAATTAACAATTTAGTTAATTTTTGATAGCTTAATGTTTATTTTTTCAATACTTGGAACCTATAATTAAAATAATTGGTTAACTCTAGATGGATTAATGAAATGTTTCTTTGATAAAAAGATAATTCTAGGTAGGGTTCTGTATAAGGCCCCAGCCTTAAACATTACTTAATCTTGAGTTATTACAAGATTACACATTGAGGATCTTTTCAGGTTTAGAGTTTTAGAGAATTAGATCATAAATCATGCATTACATTCCACATTTAAACAAAGTGGTTACATAAAATATAGTATTCATTTTTTTCCCATCAATGGAAACATATTTAAAATGAAACATGGATTCTTTCATTATACTTCATTGACCTTATCATCACATCATGTACCTTTCCCTTGACCTGTGAAAAACATTTCAAAAACATGGTATGAGCATGAAAATCTCTTTAAGGGATATAAAAGTAAGAAATGAAAACATTATTCCATTTATGAAATCATACTTTACTCATAAAACATAAGTATTTCAATATACCTCATCAAATAATGAATAAATCATAGAAATCATAAGACATAATGTTAACTTGAGGCATTCATAACATTCTTAATTAGGGAGTAACCCTCATGGTTATGTTTGGTATACCCATCACAGTATATTCCCTAAATTGCTTTGGAGAAACCTTAACGTTTAACCCCTTCGCATTACCCAATTCATTGGAGAGCTATATCGGGCTCACCTTCCCTTAGATTATCACGGAACTACCTGTCTTCATAAGAATGCCCATGAACCATAACATAATCGTATCACATAAAACATGTATAAAGGAAACATAACATTTCCACTTTTCAATCAAAAGATATCAATACAACACGTTGATATAAAAACATTATGAAAACCATTTTCAACACAAAAATAAAAGAAAAGTAACACCTGGTATTCATTTTTTAATTTTTTTTTAAAAAGTTATGGCATGTAGAGGAATCAGAAGCTCAAATAATAGTCACAGCAGCGGAGAAGTCATTGTCACCACATACATACAACAAAAGAAACATTACCTTTTTTCGTTTCATAAATGCTTCATATAAAAAATATTCCTTTTGAATAAACGTAAAAGTCAAAGGGGTTTATACACCATATAAAAGAATGTTGTGTATAAAACAAAATATTCCTCAATGAAAGGTGATTGAGATGAAGTCCCTTACCTCGGGTCCGACTTGACTCTATCGTTCTTTAACATCCTGAATAATAAACTTGATTTTATTTCTACTTGCTTAAGAAACTTTTTCAAGTTCATTATTACATTTATATCACTTATTACCATGTTATGAACACTATTTTATTTTTTAAGTTAATAATGGTCGTTTTGTCGATCATTGGTTCTTGACAAAAAATAAACTCTTTATAATTACAAGTTGTTCATGTGATAAAATATACATTATATCCAGAATTATATTCATTATTTAGATATCATATATGTCATATATTTCCAGTATATACATGCATTTAAAATTTTACATAACATTTAGAGGTAATAAATAAAATGCACCCTTCATGGAGACGGTATGTCGTACGTACGCATGAATGCTACTTTCATTTCAATTTCATTTTTTATGGAATGGAATCATAATTATATAATGGTATATAATTATTCCACTATAATATCAAATATTATATCATTAATTATATCCTTTATACGTCCCACATATGGCATTAACGAATCAAATAACTTTGAGGGGGTGGTAGTCCGCACTTCCTAAAATTAAGATATTGTGTATACCCATAATGGAAGCCATAAAGGTATGCCATAATTGAAAAATTAAGAAGCTTAAGGAAAACTAAACATATTATATATCATATATAAATATATTGACATCTTAATTGCCACCTTTGAAGGTGTTATAAGAATATTGAACAATCATCGTTTCGTGAGGCAGAAATTTTCCATCCACGGAAACAGTATGTTCTTTAACCATTAGATGTAGGTGTGTGTAATTGTAGCTTGAATAATTATTATAAAAACATCCTTGTATATTGAACATACTTGTTTTTTTACAAAATAAATGAATAAAAAGTGTTTAGGGGGTTGGAGAAGCAAAAAAATACAAAAGAACATTAGATAAGTCTTTACCTTTAAATCGGGTAACTCCTCTTGGTTAGAACCAAAAGGGTTCCTTGAAGAGCTTTCTGCCTAAGGTAAGGCTTCTAGTATGAAGATAGGGATTTGGAGAGATAAAATGACAGATATTTGTGGAGTTAATGTCTTTAGAAGTGTGGGTAAGAAGGTAGAGGTGGGGTCCTTTTATAAGAGGAGAGGAGGGGAACTCTTGGAAGTGTATAAAATGATACTTTATTTTCAATTGAGTTTCAGATTTTAAAGGTCCCACATTGATGTATTTCGAGGATAAGGTGACATTTTTTCTAAATATACTCATCCAATAGGTCTTTGACAAGTATAAGTCTTATATTTTACATTATCTTTTCATTTTATTTTAATCATTCATTAATGAGGTAATCGCTGCATCATCATCATGTCATAAATAATTTAATTTATTTAATGTCTAAAAATTATAAAAAAATACTATGATGTAGTAAATCTTTTTATCTTACCAATGATTTTTTATAGTCCAATAGATCATTTATGTAGAAAAATTTAAAAATGTTTTACTCATGTGATACATTCTTTGTTATATTTAACTTTCTTTAAAAATAGAAAGATAAAGTCATTATCACACAAATGTGATTTGATGGGGTCCCCAAGTTTGGCACAAGGCATACCATGGTCGGACATGACACAACAAGTATCATTAAGACACATGTTGGGGTAATTTTTTATTATTATGATATTATTTTATTATCCTTAACTACCCGATTACTAATTAATCAAGATAATTAAAGATAATTACCGTCATTACTATTCCTAATTTCCAAAATCAAAAGAGTTTTGATTAGATAATTTGGACCTTCTGATTCCAAATATTTAATCCATTTTACCTAATTCCAAACACAGAAATTCCAATAATTAATTTAAAATTAATTCCTGTTGTCAAAACAAATACAGGGTTTTTTAGAAACAATATCTATGAAAAGTTTGGAACTTGTTTATGCCCAATTACAAAGTGAAATTAATAATAATGACCACTATTGGATTAAATGGTAAAACAAATATTCTAATTAAAATTTAAAACCAATTAAAAATATAATCATACCATATAATTAAATTAGATGAAAAAGCAGTTTTGATGTAAAATGCTGTATTTTTTACTATTCATTAAAAAAATGAACATTGTCAGAAAAATACCTAAAATTAAGCCAAGGTAAATTTCAATGTCCCATTCATTTAGAATATGTTTTTTTTTGGAAAATAGAGCTTATAAAATTTTAAAAATTTTGATTTAAAAATGGATTGCTATCAAAAGGCATTAAAACAATGTTTTAAAAATATTAGTGTATTCCATGCTTAAGATTGGATTTATTCTCATTTTAAGCCTCTAAAAAACTATCTAATTCATAAATAGACATAGATAAAAATATAAATTATTCATTACTTACTAGGGATGTTACATCCTTCCCCCATTTATAATATTACGTCCCCGCAATTTATTTACATAATGAATAAGTGGGGGTATGTATCCCTCATTGCATTTTTAGATTACCATGTTGCCTCTTCACTCATGTGGTTTTTTCACAGAACCTTTACTTGATGAATCAACTTATTTCACAACATTTGCTCCCTGTGGTCAAGAATCTGGACTGGTTGTTCCTTATATGATCGATTCTCTTCTAGCTGAACTACCTCGGGACTCAAAACATGAGATGGATCTCACATGTACTTCCTTAACAATGAATCCTGAAAAACATTGTGTACCTGAGAAAAACTCCGAGCTAAAACCACTCAGTATAAAACTGATCCAACTCTATCCAGAATTTCAAATGGTCCAATGAACCTTGGAATCAGCTTTCCTTTCATACCAAATTGCATCACACCTTTCCATGGTGAAACATAGAAAAAAACATGATCACCTACCTCAAAACAGAGATCCTTCCTCATGTTTTCCGCATAACTCCTCTGCCTACTCTGAGCTATTCTCATGTGTTTCTGTATCAGCTGAACTTTTTCTAACAAATCTTCTACCAATCCTAGTCCCATCAACTTCCTCTCACCTACTTCATCCCAAAAAGCTGGAGTTCGACACATCTTCCCATATAATGCCTCAAATGGAGCCATCTGTATACTGGAATGAAAACTGTTATTATAAGAAAACTCAACCAAAGAAAGATGTTTGTCCAAACATCGCTGATAATTCATCGAACAAGCACATAACATATCCTCCAAATTCTGAATTGTTCATTCTGACTGCCCATGTGATTGAGGATGAAAAGTTTTACTAAAATTTAATTCAGTACCCAACGACTTCTGAAGGCCTTTCCAAAAGTTAGAAGTGAACCTAGGATCGCGGTCAGATACAATGGAGAGAGTAACTCCATGTAACATAACTATCTCTTTAAGATACAAACGGGAAAGTTGATATAGGGAAAAAGTATCTCATATAGGATGGAAAAGAGCAGATTTAGTCAAGCGATCAACAATATCCAAGATTGAATTATTACCTAGAGGTGTCGTCGGAAATCCCACAACGAAGTCCATGGATATATTCTCTCATATCCACTCTAGAACTGATAAAGGATGAAGAATCCCTTTTGGTAACTTCTTCTCTGCTTTAACATGTTGACAAGTCGAACACTTCATAGAATAATCAGCAATGTCTCTTTTCATTCCACCCCTCCTGTAATACTCCCGAAGATCTCTATATATCATAGTACTGCCTGGATGAACTGAAAAAGGAGAACTATGAGATTCACATAATAACTCTCTCTTCAACTGTGAATCACACGGCACACAAAATAACTTCCCAAATCTCAAAACACAATCATTATTAATGTTGAATTCACGAAAACTTACCCTTTTGAACCAGCTCTACCTTTTTCTACAACTTGTGGTCTTCCTTCTGTGCTTTCTTAATTCTATATGATAGAGAATATTTCACTGATACCTGAACCAAAACAAAAGAACATTCTGAAACAACAACTTCTAAGCCAAAGTTCATCAAATCCTTAACCAAAGGATCATGTTCCAAAGATAACATTGTTAATGAAGCATTTCTTTTTCGACTCAAAGCATCATCCACTTTATTTCATTTTCCCGGATGGTAATGAATTTTACAATCATAATCCTAGACTAATTCTAGCCATCTCCTCTATCTCATGTTCATTTATTTCTAAGTGAATATATACTTTAAACTTTTGTGATCAGTATATATTTCACACTTTACTCCACACAAATGATGCCTCCAAATTATTAAAGCGCAAACAACAACAGCTAATTCCAAATCATGTGTAGGGTAATTACCTCATGAGTTTTCAACTCTTGTAAAGCATAAGCAATTACCTGATAATTCTACATTAGGACGCAACCAAGTCCTTTCAATGAAGCATCACTGTAGATAATAAACTGACCATTCCTGGAAGGTAGTGCCAAAACTAGAGCATTCCCCAATATTCTTTTAAATTCTTGAAAAAAAACATCGCATTCATTTGTCCAGATAAACTTAACACCATTCAAAGTTAGCTTAGTCGTTGGACTTGATAACCGTGAAATATTTCTAATAAACCTTCGATAATAGCCTGCCAAACCCAGAAAGCTATGAATATCAGTTACATTTTTAGGTCTTGGCCATTCTTCATCAACCTTTTGTTTTTGTAGGATCAACAGTTATCCCATCTTTAGAAACAATGTGACCAAGGAATGAAATTTTTTGCAACCAAAACTCACACTTGCTGAATTTACCATACAATTTCTTTTCTTTTAATGTTTGCAAAATAACCCTTAAATTTCTTTCATGCTTTTTTTTACTTTCAGAAAACACCAAAATATCATCAATAAAAACAACCACTCACATATCCAAGAACTCGTGGAAAATTATTTTCATAAGGTCTATGAATAAAGCATGTGCATTGGTTAGCCCAAAAGTCATTACTACAAATTCATAATGGCCATATCTTGTACAAAACGTGGTCTTCAGAATATATGCTTCCTTTACCTTCAACTAATGGTACCCCGATCTCAGGTCAATCTTTGCAAAAAAACTATGCTCCCTGGAGCTGATCAAACAAATCATCGATATGAGGCAAAGGATATTTGTTCTTAACAGTGATGTTATTCAAATCTCTATAATCAACCCAAAGTCTCATTGAACCATATTTCTTTTTAACAAATAAAACAAGAGCACCCCATGGTGATGTGATAGGTCGAATGAAACCTTTCTCTAATAAATCTTGGCATTGCTCCTTCAACACTAAAAGTTCAGTTTGAGACATTTGATAAGGGGGTTTTAAAATTGGCTTAGCATCAGGAACTAAGTCAATGGTAAATTCAACATCCCGATCTGGTATTATTCTAGGAAACTCATCAGGAAAAACATCAAGATACACATTTACCACTGGCATATCATTAATATGAACAGTTCCCTTGTTTTCAATGACATGTGCAAGGTAACATTCATTTCCATATTTTACAAGTTTCTCGGCCTCTTGATATGTTATCAATATTAAGGGTTTATTCTTGTACACAAACTGAATGTATTTCTAAAAAGAAACTTCTTTATCTCTACATTCAATCTTAACATGGTAAATAGAGAGCCAATCCATACCCAGGACAACATCAAACTCTACTAGATGTAAAACAATAAGGTTTTCAAGTAGGTTCTTTCCACGGATAAGGATAGGAAGATTCGTATAAATTCTTTTCGCCTCAACATTTCCCCCAGGTGATTTTACCACAAGTTCAGGAGTCATTTCTTGAGATTGTATTCCCATTTTACAAGAAAAGTTATCAGAGATGAAAGAATGTGTAGACCCTGAATCAAACAACACACATGCATAATCTGAAAAAACAAACAAAGTACCTGATACCACTTCATTTGATGGCCTTACATCTACCGAAGTAGTGTAAAATAATTTCACCACCCCTTTTTCCTTGTAGCCTAACCTCTTCCCATCACTTGAGCTCTTTGTCGAAAATTGTTTTCATAGTGACCCATATCATTTCACATAAAACAGTTCACTAACTGTAAATCAAATTTGGTCTTACCGTCACCCTGATCTTTTTCAGTGAAATAATGAGCCTTATGTCCCATATTACCACGTCGATAGAACATTGCATAATTCGGAAGACATTCCCTAGCATGCCTTTTACCACATTTATCACAAACTAGTAACTTAGTTTTCTTACTGTCATACCTTTTTGAAGAATTCTTTCCTTTCTCCTGCCACCTCTGTCTCTTATTCTGATGGTTGTTATAGAACACTTGATCATCAGAAAACACCATTTCCACCTTCTCATCACATCGAAAAAGCTTTTCATAACTCTTGATCTCGCGAGATTCAAATGCCCATCGATATTTTGGTTTTAATCCTGAGTAAAAATGATTGATTTTACTATCAAAGTCTCGGGTAAAATTTGGAACATACCTTGCCAATCAAGTGAACCTTTCTTCATAGGCAGCCACTGAGTCTTCCTATTGCCTCAATTCCAGGAATATGTTTCCTTCCAAAGTCTAATAGCCTTAGGAAAATACTTCTCAAGAAACATATCTTGGAATTCATCCCAATAGAGAGCATCAGTCTCATCAGCGTCCCTGATATTTATAACCATAGACCACCACTTATCTGCTTCGCCCTCCAAAATGTAAATAGCAAGACTACCCTTTTCATTGTCTGAACACCCCATGACATCGAAAATCTTCTCCAGTGCATTAATCCACCTTTCAGCTATCACATGGTAAGTTGATCCTCTTTGTGATGGGGGGTGATTCCTCATGAAATGCTCCAACAATGACATTTTCCACTGTAGTTTATCTAGCTAATCTCATGCATGTATACCACCACCATTTATCGTTTGAGTCAACTGCACCATTACTACAACAAACTATTAAGTTCCAATTCTTTCCATCTTAGGATGCTGATTCGGAAGGTTATTTCCTTATGTATGCCTTCCTAGCACTCCTTCCCTGTTTCCTCTACAGAAAACCATTCTTAAAAAACATGTCTTATATGAAGCAACATGGTAATCTTAAAATCCTATATCATTTCAATTTGACCATAAAAAATATATTTGGAAAATCATTTAATAGGATTCTAACTCCTAATGTTATCTAAACCGACCTCTGATACCAACTATAAGGCCCCAGCCTTAAACATTACTTAATCTTGAGTTATTACAAGATTACACATTGATAATATTTTCATGTTTAGAGTTTTAGAGAATTGGATCATAAATCATGCATTACATTCCACATTTAAACAAAGTGGTTACATAAAAGATAGTATTTATTTTTTCCCTTCAACGGAAACATATTTAAAACAAAACATGGATTCTTTCATGACACTTCCCTGACCCTATCATCACATCATGTACCTTTCCCTTGATCTATGAAAAACATTTCAAAAACATGGGATGAGCAAAAAATGCTCAGTAAGGTATATAAATGTACGAAATGAAAACATTAGTCCATGTATGAAATCATAATTTACTCATAAAGCATATTCATTTTAACATACCTCATCAAATCATGAATAAATCGTAGATATCATAAGACATAAAGGTAACTTGAGGCATTCATAACATTCTTACGTATGGAGTAACCCTCATGGTTACGTTTGGAATACCTATCATAGTATATTCCCTAAATCTCTTCGAAGAAACCTTAGCGTTTAACACCGTCTCTTTACCCAATGCATTGGAGAGCTATATTGGGATCACCCGCCCTTAGTTTATCATGGAACCATCCGTCTTCATAACAATTCCCAAGAACCATAACATAATCGTATCATATAAAACATGTATAAAGGAAACATAACATTTCAACTTTTCAGTCACAAAATATCATTACAACACATTGATATAAAAACATTATGAACACCGTTTTGAATAGCAAAATAAAAGGAAAGTAACGCATGGAATTTATTTTTTTCATTTTTTAAAAAAAATTTATGGCTTGTAGAGGAAGTTGAAGCTCAAATAATAGTCACGGCGGCGGAGAGGTCATTGTCGCCGCATACGTACGACAAAAAAACATTCCATTTTGTCATTTAGTAAACAATTCGTATAAAAAAGATTCATTTTGAATAAACATAAATGTAAAAGGGGTTTATACACCATATAAAAGAAAGTTGTGTATAAAACAAAATATGCTTCAATGAAAGGAGATTGAGACGAAGTCCCTTACCTCGGGTCCGACTTGACTCGATCTTTCTTTAACGTCCTGAATAATAATCTTGAGTTAATTTCTACTTTCTTAAGAACCTTTTTCAAGTCCATTATTCCTTTCATATCACTTATTACCATGTTATGAACACTATGTAATTATTTAAGTTAATAATGGTCGTTTTTTATCATTGGTACTTGAGTCAAAAATAAACTCATTATAATTACAAGTTGTTCATGTGGTAAAATATCCATTATATCCAGAATTATATTCATGATTTAGATATCATATATTTCATATATATCCAGTATATACATGCATTTACAATATTACATAACATTTAGAGGTAAGAAATGAAATGCACCTTTCATGGAGACGGTAAGTCGTACGTACGCATGAACGCTACTTTCATTTATATTTCATATTTTATGGAATGGAATCATAAAGATATAAAGTTATATTATAATTCTAGTATAATATCATATATAATATCATTATTTCCATCCTTCATATGTCCCACATATGGCATTAACGAATCAAATCACTTTGAGGGGGTGGTATTCCGCACTTCCTAAAATGAAGATATCGTGTATACCCATAACGGAAGCCATAAAGGTATGCCATAAATAAAAAATACTGAAGATTAAGAAAAAAATAAACATATTATATATCATATATAAATATATTTACATCTTAATGGCCACCTTTGAAGGTGTTATAAGAATATTGAACAATCATCGTTTCGTGAGGCAGAAAGTTTCCATCCACGGAAACAATATGTTCTTTAACCATTAGATGTAGGTGTTTGTAAGTTTAGCTCGAATAATTATTATAAAAACATCCTAGTATATTGAACATACTGGTGTTGTTACAAAATAAATGAATAAAAAGAGTTTAGGGGGTTGTATAAGCAAAATAAAACAAAAGAACATTAGAGAAGTCTTTACCTTTAAATCGGGTAACTCCTCTTAGTTAGAACCAAAAGGGGTTCTTGATGAGATTTCTGCCTATGGTAAGTCTTCTAGGCTGAATAGAGGGATGTGTAGATATAAAATGAACAGATCGTGGCCGAGAAAATGGCTTGAGCAGTGTGGGTAAAGAGGTAGAGGTGGGGGCCTTTTATAATAGGAGATGAAGGTCACTCTTGGAACGGTATAAAATGTTACTTTATTTTCAAATGCGTTTCGGATTTCAAAGGTCCCACATTGATGTATTTTGAGGATAAGGTGATAAGAGTTCGAAATATACTCATCCAATAGTTCTTTTACAAGTGTAAGTCTTAGATTGTACATTATGTGTCAATTTTATTTAAATCATTCATTAATGAGGTAATCGTTGCATCATCATGATGTCATATATAATTTAATTTATTTAATGTCTAAAAATTATAAAAAAAATACAATTATGTAGGAAATCTTTTTATATTTCCAATTAATATTTATAGTTCAATAGATTATTTCTGTAGACAAGATAAAAAATCTTTTACTCTGGTGATACATTCTTTGTTATATTTAACTTTATTTAAAAATAAAAAGATAAAAAGTTATTATCACACAAAATTGATTCCATGGGGTCGCCATGTTTTCCAAAAGGCATCCCATGGTTAGCCATGATACAACCAGTAGCATTATAACACATTTTGGGGTCATTTGGTTTTATTATGATATTATTTTATTATCCTTAACTACCCGATTACTAATTAATCAAGATAATTAAAGATAATTACTGTTGTTACTATTCATAATGTCCAAAAAAAGTCTTGATTACATAATTCGGGCATTCTGATTCCAAATATGTAATCCATTTTAACAAATTCTAAACAGAGAAATTGAAATAATTAATTTAAAAATAATTCCCGTTGTCAAAACAAATAGTGGGTTTTTTAGAAACAATATCTATGAAAATTTTTGCACTTGTTTATCCCCAATTCCAAAGTGAAATTATTCCTAATGACCACCATTGGATTAAATGGTAAAAAAATATTCTAATTAATCATTGAAAACAATTAAACAGATAATCTAACCATATAATTAAATTAGATGAAAAAATAGTTTTGATGTAAAATGCAGTATTTTCTCACTATTCATTAAAAAATGAACATTGTCATAAAAATACCAAAAATTAACCAAGGTAAATGTAAATGTCCCAATTATAAATAATATGTTTATTTTGACAAATAGATCTGTAAAAATTGTCAAAATTTGATTTAGAAATGGTTTTCCATCAAAAGGCAGTAAAACAATCTTTTAAAAATATTAGTGTATTCCATGCTTTAGATTGGGTTTATTCTCATTTTAATCCTCTAAAACCCTATCAAATTCATCAATAGACATAGATAAAAATATTAATTATTCATTACTTACTTGGGATGTAACATTCTCAGTTTCCCTCTTTCATATAAGGTCAAGAGCCTTATTCATTGGATCCATAAGTGCTCATTATGTTTAAAATCAGGATGCCTTGTTTATGGGCCAAGATCCCAGTTTATATTATTTTTATTTCCTTCTAGTTGTGTTGTAATGTGAGCCTGGACAGTTGTTCTAATATGTGGGGACAGGGAGGCCCATTTGTTTTGGCATTAGTTGACGTCTACAGTGGCGAGATTCATATGTTTATAGATATGGGTGTCATGGAGGACAATAGAGACGATGAAATGGGTTGAATATAAATGTGGGGTTTTGTTTGAATCTGCATGGTTTTTTATCTTCATTACATTCCCCACTAATCTTGGTAGATGGTTTTTCTTAAAGTCCTTCCAAAAATGGGGTGAAGTCATGCGGGGTATGGAACGTGCTTTTTTTGTTTAAATTATAAAATATGGATGGGTCTACGATCCTAATATAAGTGGAAAAGACATGAATGGTAGTTAATCTACTCACCATGTTGATCCCCTTGTGTTTAGTATAATAGAATGTTTTTCTAAAATTCTTCTAAATATAAGAATGTAATAATTTTGTTAATAAATGTTTTAATAAATAATGTTATCCCATGGGGTTGGAGCCGGCTGGGATGCAATGATTAGGATTCATTTTAATGGAACAATGGATCTTGGTTGGAATGCTAATAAAATGTACTGTTGAATTGATAATGGTAAATTAATTTTTAAAGAAATAATTAATGTAACGTGAAACTGATAAAAAGGTAATGAGGAAATATAACAAATCACTTTCAATGGTTGTGTGCTTATACAATACCCAGTCTTAGCAGGGGCAGCCTAGAGTCTGAGAAATGTTAGCTGTAGTGGATTCTAAGACTGTGTTATGTCCATATTGTGGTTTTGAGCTACAATATATTTTTTACATTTTTTTTCTATATGATACTGCACCACATCTGTTAAGGAAACTGACAACCCATGGATTCTGATCCCATGAAGGTTGTTTTCCCCAATATTCCAATGGGTGGGGGTGGAAAGATAACTACACCCCTAGGCCCCTCTCTCTTCTCTTGGTAGTTTCTAGTGAAGTTATGAACATCAATTATTTTTTCACATATATGTGTTTTGTGGGATGGAATGTCGTGTGGTTATTCACAAAAATATATTCTGGACACAGATTTTTGTGGACTACTATAGGTGTAACGTGTATGGGCTATAATTTATTGAGGATCCATACATGGTGTATGTGCAATAATGGCTTGAGGATTAATGCCCAATGTATGATAAATGTTATATGATCTATGATGGCTCCTGAAAACTACCTGGTTACATTGGTTACATGGACTTGGTGGTTGCGCGGCATGAGGTGCATGTAGTGTTGCTTCACCTAGGTGTCTGCATGCATCTGTTTTTGAGGATAGATGCTTAGGACATGCACTGTTTGGAAAAATAAGGAAACCAGTGGGGATGTATTAGATGGGTACCCTTGATATTCTTTATTATATAATATAAACTTCTATGGGACACTTTGTGAGAGTTTCCATGGTGAGTATGGTATCATAGTATACATGTTAAGCATATGAGTTATTTTCACATGTTTTTCACTATGCTTTAACATACTTTCATTAATTTTAGACAATAGGATCCAGGGAATATCCTATATAGTATACTATTATACTCTCCCTATGTATATATAAACTATTTTTTATGTTACTTGGATCTGTTTGGAGATCAGGCTGGTTAGTATTATCTAAGGGTTTCAGGAGCTCTTCGGGTATCTTGGTTTCTAATGTTTTTACTTTCTTTTGGTACTTACAGTTTTACCTTATAATTGTCGTAGTTTTCCATGACATTACATATGTGTACATGGTATTTATTCGATATTTTATTCTAAGATGGAGTTGATTGTCAGCTCTCTTAACTCTCTCTTTATCATGTGTTCTCTTAGAGGGTAATGCCTTCCATTTTTGCTGTTTACAATACCTCGGTGAAAGTTACCAAATCAGGGCCTACTGGATGTGGGACATTAGGGGTCACTATCTGCCTTTGTACATTACTGACCAAGGATTGGTATACCTTGTGCGGAGACGGACATGAGAAAATGGTATTATATGACAAGGATGGGGGATATGATGGTGGTTTGTGTTAGGCGCATGTGAGGTTTCTTGGGTTGGTAGGAAAATTTTTTCAGTCACATTTAGAAATTAATTTAAACACTAGAGAATAGATGAGACATTTGAAATTAAGGACCTCTATGATTTGATGCACAAACATTTAATTTTATAGTTTATTCTCAACAAGGTTATACTAGTCGTAGGGGAGAGACCTATGAAATGATATGTCATCATTCATCATTTTTGAATGGGTAGACCTTGGGATAGGTTATCCTAAAATGATAAAAAAAATTAATTATTTAATGTTGAGTCTTCTATATTATAGGTTTATGAGCTCTAACTGTTTTATTTGCAGGTATGGATCTAGGTCGACGTCTTCTTCATGTTCACATAGAAGATATCTAGAAGGCTACAATAGTAGATCACCATAGTATAGAGGTTGACGATAATGACCCATAGAAGAGTAAACTATTATAGTTTTAGTGCCAATGTTTGGAGATGCACTATGGCTCTGTTTAAGATGCATTCACAGAAGAATGGCTAGAGGAGGTTGAAAAAACCTTCACATCGATCGATTAGCGTAAGTATCACTAGGCTTCTTTTGTTCTGATGATGCTGCCTAGAGTAGTGACACAGTGGTGCTTCAGGTTCCTTGGGGATCATGAGGAGTTGTAAATCTATTGGGAGGAGTTCCAATACTAGTTTATAGTTGAGTTTATTTATTCAACCATGAAGGTTTCTAATTTCCATGAGTTTTTTACCCTTCTATATGGGAGCGCATGTGTGAAAGTGTATGGAATCAATTTTAGGAAACATTTTTGATATGCTGCATACTAGCTCCCATATAAGGAAGCTATGGTGAGGAATTTCGAGGTGGCCTTTCATCTAGAGATCCAGTGCCAGGTCTCCCAGTTATTGTTGAAGACATATATTGAGGTGCTAGTAAGGGAACATGTCAACGAGAGGACATTATCTAGAACATGATCATCATGATAGGGGAATCATCAGGATTCCACAAAAAGTATATATGTGGTCCAAGGTACCATATTTTCATGGCAGAATAGATTTGGTTTGGTCAGGGTAGGTCCTAGCCCTCATCATATCATTTCTCTAGGGGTGATGGCACTCAGTCTTATGCCAAGGGATGAAGACTTTTTTCAATTGGAGGCCAGTGTCATCAACAGCGAGAGTAGTAATTTGTTTAGAGTGGTTATCATTCACCAGGTGTTCCACTCCAGGTTCCACTGTTGAGTCAGTTCTAGTGAGGCAGAAACTGGTTGCACCAGCTTTGGATCGACAGAGAGTTGATGTAGTAGGCAAGGGAAAACCACTTGACTCTCTCTGTACTTAGCAAGAAGATTGTGGCTATGGTGGAGTTCATCATCGGGTTGAGTGATTCCATGGATTTGGTTCTGTTCGGGTTTATGTTTTAGAATTTCCAACACCAGGCGTGCCAGATGTCGTTCGAGGTACCGTTTTCATGTTTTCTACATTGGTGTGTGCATTGTATGATTTACGATTTACACACTCCATCATATAACCTTCCCTTTTCCTTTCTTTTGGACTTGAGTTGAGATGCTTCTAATTCCCTTAGCGTTGACTACACCAGTTGGAAGTCGATATGGCTTGTTTAAAGTCCATAGATACCGTTAGCTAGTGTTGTGGAAGCACTGATCATTTTGAGAGTTTCTATGTATATGGATACAACAATATGATTTCATCATCGGCATGGATTAGTTGTAATCATTTAATGATATCATTGATTTCATCAGTAGGTAGATGGTGTCCATTGAGGCTAATAGAGAGACATGAGTGTTTGTAGGTGAGCACGAACCACATATTGGTCAGAGGTGTGTTTCGTACATATCATCCTTGATGGCTAATATGATGTTAAGTACATAAGCAGTTCAACAATTGGCATCTCCAATGGTCATAGAAGAGTACCCTAATGTATTTTTAAAAGATTTTGTTGCATTACCCCCATTACAAGAGATTGAGTTTGGGATTCATCTATATCCAAGAGCATCACCTATCTCTATGTAACATTATAGTATGACCGATTATGAGTTATGAGATATTCATTTTTAGCTTGATGTTCTGTTAATGTGTAGTTTTGTTTAGCTGAATGTGTCACATGGAGTGCACCGATTTTATTTGTGAAGAAGGCTGATGGTAATTTATGGTTGTGTATCAATTATTGTCGGTTAAACAAAGTGACAGTGAATAATCACACTACTCTTCCATGGATTGATGATTTATTCGATCAACTAAAGGTTGAAAGATAGTTCTCAATGATTGAATTGAGGTCAGGATATCATCAGATTCATGTGAAGTATGAAGATATCACAAATAATACTTTCCCATATCTTTATGGGCATTAAAAGTTCATTGAAATGTCATTCAATGTGACGAACGATCCAGTTTTGTTCATGGTATTGACAAACGATGTGTTCTATGAGTTCTTAGGAAAGGTCTTGGTAGTTTTCATTGATGAAATACTTGTGTACTCCGTATCTGAGGAGGAGCATGTAGATCATTTGTATGCCATTTTGGGAGTTCTTCGTCAACAACAGCTATTTGGAATGTTTTCAATGTGTGTGGTTTGGGATCAAGAAATAAATTTCCTGGGGCATGTTGTCTCCTTGTAGGGATTAGATATTGATCTGTCAAATATAAAAGTAGTTGTGACTTGGAATGCCACCCCAGGTTAGTACCAAAGGTGTGAAGTTTCCTTTTTTTCTTGTAGGATAATACAGAATGTTCATAGTTGATTTCTATTTAGTTACAACCCCCATGACTACAATAATTAGGAAGGATCAAGCATTCAGGTGGACTGATCGTTTTCAGGTAGCATTTCAGTATCTAAAGGATAAGTCGGTAAGTCCTTCAGTCCATTGTCTACCAGTATAGGGAGTTTAGTTTAATGTTTTATGTTATTAATCACATCTTGGGATAGGTTTTGTTATGATGTATTATAGTTCATTATTTTATTATGGGTCTTGGAAGTTGCATCCCTATTAAAGTAACTATTCTACCCATGATCTTGAGTTAGTAGTAGTGGTGTTTTCTCTGAAATTTTTGATACATTACCTCATTCTTGAGCACGTTGTGGTTTTCACCGATCATAAGATCCTGAGGTATGTTTTCTCTCAATGTGATTTGAACATGTAGAAATGTCAGTGGATTTTGTTTTTAGAGGAATAAGATGTCAAAATCTCATATACACCTAGAAAGGGGAATATCATATTTGATTCACTGAGATAGAAGTCATGTAGTGATGTCGTGCATAAATCTAGTGATTCATAGAGAGTGATGGATGAACATTCTTCATTTCATCTCGATGTGGGAGAAGTTGGGGGAAGAGGTTTTCTTTTTTTCTTGATGACAGTGTAGTCCTCTCTACTGTAGTAAGTGGAAGATTCCCAGTTTGGAGATATAGAGGTAGAGGTTTCGAGAGAACGATTTTTTTATAGAGAGGCCCATGTTGGTCGGTCTGAGGATGAAGAAGACTAGTTGTTGAATCAGGTAAGGATTTTCATTCCTTTTTAAATGTATAAGATGGTTCTTAGATAGTTCCATAGTTCACCCTTAGCGGTGCATCCATGTTTGAAAACAACGTAACGAGCTTCGAGGAGTCCGTTATAATGGCTTTTCCTGATGTGTGTTGTTACAGTGTTTGTGTCTCGATGTTTGGTCTATCAAAGGGTGAAGGCTGAGCACTGTATTCCCAAAGGTTTCCTCAATCCATTATATTTTCATGAATGGATGTGAGATGAATTATTGATGGAGATGGTTTCTGGTTTACCTTGAGATCAGGTATTCCATGATGATATATTAGTGGTAATAGTTCATTTAACGATATCAACCCACTTCATTTTTATCTTGGAGTTGAGATTAGTGGATTTTTGGTCATGGTATCATCTAGATTAAGGGGAGAGACTCCACAAAGTCCTGAGGACAATCATTTTTTATCAAGATCATTGTTTCACCTTCTGGGTGTGGAGATATCTCCAAAATTCTTTCTATTTTCAACTATGTCGTTACAATACATTTCATCTATAGAAGTACATTTAGATATTTCAGACCAACCAGACCCATGAAGGTTTATTGTGTACATGAGTCTGGAAATTTGGAGGTTCATCGATGTGGCACTTACACTTTGTATAGTTTTCCTACAACAATAGTTTCCACTGCAACATCGGTATGGTTCTGTTTGAACCATTTTATGGACGACCTTGTATTTATCTATTTTGATTTACTAGGGACAGTGAGTTAGCAATTATTGGACTAGAAATAGTGAAGAATACGATAGAGATGGGTCAAGTGATTCACGAGAGGATGAAGGAAGTGAATGATTGTCAGAAATCGTATGCCGATCAAAGGAGGAGACCATTGGAGTTTGAAGATGGGGATCATGTTTTTTTAGGTGACTCCCCATCGTGGGTAGTGAAGGTTTGGTTTTGGGAGTAATCTTCCTCCCCAGTTTGTTGGACATTTTAGGTTTAATCTTAGGCTGGAGTTGTGGAATATCAGGGATCACTTCCCCAATAAATGATCCAGATATAAGATTTTTTTCATGTGTCGCAGCTCCATCATTATCTTCATGACAACTCTCACGTCATCTATTGGGGAAAGATCGATGTTGATGATTATGTGACCTTTGAGGAGTGGCCATTAAAGATCTAGGACCGCAAGTAAATCATGTTTCTCTAGCATGTTATCCCCTTGTATCCTATCTTTTGGTGGCACAGTGATGTGGAGGAGAGTACCTGGGAACCTGATTCACAAATATGGGATCATTACCTCATGTTTTTTGATGTTTAACTCTATTCATGTAATGATGTATTTTTGTGATTGTAGATATTTCATTTTTATGAGATGGATTTGTTTTGTTTCTTATTTTTTAATGCTCTCCTTTAAGAGGTTTCTCCAATAAGAGAGTTTTTAGAATCATTCTGTAGTTGTATTGCATTTTCATGTGTTCCTTTTTGAAGAAGTTGAGCTCCTTTTCTGGCAATAGCCTTGATAGATTTCACGAAGAGTGGTTGATCAGACCCCTTTTTTCTAATCTAGGCTGGTTATGGATTCTTTAGGATGAAAATGTTTTGAAATGTGTCTAATATGATGACACAAACCTATCTGGTCTGTTGTCGTGTTGATGTTTGGTGTTTGAGGTGTTTTGGGAGGTCATGGTGACTCATCTCCAATACATTGCAAAATATTTAGTTCTGTGAACAGTGTTTCTAGAACTATAATCCTCTAGTATTTCCAAAATGGTGAGACATCTAACGGTAGGTATATAGTGTTTCCATAGCGGTATGTCTATAGTGTTTCAATAACAGTAGGTCTATAGTGTTTCCAGAATGGTGAGTCCTCTAACGTTATGACTACAGAGTTTCTAGAAAGGAAGGTCTACATCGATTCCAGAATGGTGATATAGCTAGTGGTTTCATGAACAGTGTTTCAAACATTGTTTCATTTCATTTTTCAAATTTCCAAATTTTTCAAATTTCTCATTTTCAACCATTTAACAATTTTTTTGATGAAAACTGAATTCAAGGCCTTTTTATAATGTATTTATAGCCGATTAAAATCCCATAACTCCTATATTAATTTTCAAAAGGCTTTGGATTCCATTACTTTGTAAAACCACACTATTTAATGTGATCGTAATTTAACATAAAATCTAGTTTATCTTTAACTACTACTCCATTAAATTTCTTAAATTGATAAGACATATTCCTCTCATTTTATTCCTTCTTGTTCCCTGGTGAGGGACACTCGATCCTTACATTCCATCCCATAGGATTCTTTCATAGTGGTGTATCCATGGATTGTGTATTCCCTGGAGTTTCTTCCTACTATATCTACACCCCCGGTTTTGGTGAATCTATGTAGTGTTGATTAATCATTGGTATATGTTTTGATCAACTGTCATTATTCTGGGTTCCTCTTCTTCTGTTTCTCCATTCCATGTTATTTCATGTTATATCCATGTTCTTAATGGATTTTTTCATGGGTGTTGGATGGTGAGTCGGTGTCTCTGCATCCTTTGGTGGATACAATCCTCCAGGAGAGGTGAACATGATTTTTTTGTTGGACTTTTCTCTTGAAAAGAGCATCATAAACCTTTGGGGGTAGGTGATTCATGGATTCACTATTCATTTACAATAACTATATAGATAGAATGTTTTATCCCACATGATCATAATGGAATTGAAATAATAAATATTTTAAAAAGATAAATAAATCAGTGTAGATTGTATGTTATTGCATCTTGTTTTTATAAATAGTCTGATTTCTATTCTTGACTTGTTTTTCATTTTGTTCTTAACAAAAATTGGCAATGAATGTAAACTAGTATTAATTGTAATTAATGGTTCAAGGTTAAAGAGTCATGTAAATGAATTCATATTTGTTGTAGTAAGCATGTTTAATTTAATTAATTGACGATCTAGTGCTATATTGATGCTGGATGAGATTGAATTAAAGGAATGTCAATTACTAGTTAGTTAATTACTTATGGAATACGATTTAGGTTGGACATTGTTTGAACCTACAATTAAAAAATAAGTAAATTATAGATGGATTAATGAAATAGATGTTTGATCAAATGAAAATTCCTACCAGGTTTTCAAATTTCCCTCTTTCTTATAAGGTTGGGTGTATAGTGATTTGGATCTAAAAGTGTTCATTATGTTTGATGTATATGTTCATTCTTTAAGGGACAAGATCCCAGTTGATAAGATGTTTTTTTACTACTTCTTGTGTAGTTATGTGAGCCTATATGGATTTTGTGATATGTGGGGGTAGAGATGCCCATTGGTTGTGGTAGTAGTTGATTCCTAGAGTGTTGAGATGAATCAGTTAATGCATATGGGTGTCGGGGAGAACATAATAGATATTGAAAAAAAGATAGATATGAATGTGGGATGCTTGCCTAATCTTTTTGTTTGTTTTTATTCATTACATTCTACACTTCTCAAGGGAGCTAGTTTTTCTTTACCTCCTTCCAAAAAGGGGATAAGACTCACATGATATGCCATGTGTGTTCCGTGTTTATAATCACAAAGGGGTATGGGTCTATGCTCCTTCTATATGTATCAATGACCTGACGGGTTGTTCATTAACCCACCATGTTTAGCTCCCTGTCTTTGTTAGCTTAGAATTTTTTTCTAAAACACTTTGGAATATAGGAACTTAATAAATTTCTTAATATATTATTGAATAAAAAATATTATGAAATGGGGTTAGTGCTTTCTGGGACATAATGCTGAGGTTTCAATTTAAAGGAACTGTAGATTTTGTTGGAATGGTATTATAATTTAATATGGAATTGATAATTGTAAATTAATGTTCATGTATAAACTGAATGTAATGTGATAATAATAAAAATAGAATTATGTATTATAAAAAATATCGTTAATGGTTTTTTTTCATACGGTATACCTAGTCTTAGCAGTGGTAGCTGGCAGTTCAAGAAACATTCGGTGTTGTTGATTCTAATACTCAGTTTTACCCATAGTGTGGTTGTAAGATATTGTATATTCTATACTTTTTTATGTTTCTATAAACTACACCACCCCATCAGTTATGGAAACTGAAAACCTAGGGATTCTGAGCCCTATGATGGTGTTTTCCCCGCCATTTTGGTGGGAGGATGGATGGCTGACTACCCCCTTGGGCCTTTTTCCCTTATCTTAGTAGTTACTAGTACTGGAAGGCACAATGGTTAGTTTTACCCATGTATGTGTGTAGAGGGATTTAATTTCTGGTGGTTATTCACAGAAATATATTATGGATATAGTTTACTATAGACTACAATATCGGTAATGTGTATACGCTATGACGGCTTCTGGTTCCTTAATCGGTGTCTGGCTATTGTGGATTGAGGTCTAATTCCTAATGTATGACACAAATTATACGATCTATGGTGGCCCCCGATAACTATATCATTACTTTGGTTATGTGGATGTGGTTGTTGTGATGCATGAGGTGCATGTTTTGCTGATCCACATAGGTGTCTCCAGTCAAGCCTTTTTTTAGAGAAATTCATAAGAATTGAGACAATGGGGAAAAGTGGAAAACCATTGGGGAAGTAGTAGTGGGGTACCCTTGATATTCCTTATTATGTAATATAATCTTGTATGTAATACATATAGAGAGTATATATGTTGAGGATGGGAATATAGTATACCTGTTTCGAGGAAGACTTAGTTTCACTTTTTGTTCACTTTTCATTAGAATTCTTTGGTTACTTTTCCACAAGAACCTACAGGGAGGATCCTAATTAGTATAATATTATTCTCAACCAATGTGTATTTAAACAATTTTTCAGGTCAGTTGGATTAGGATGGAGATCAGCCTAGTTACTACTAGATTGGGGTTGGAGGATCAGTTCAGGCTTTGTGGTTACTGTCCTTTTTACTTTCTTTTGGTACATGCAGTTTTACGTTCCAGTAGTAGTTGTTTATCATGACATTACATATGTATACATGGGATATCTATTATAATTCTATCTATGTTAGAGTTAGTTGGTGTCAGTCATATCTTCCTCTTTCTCTTGTGTTCTCATAGAGGTTAATGCCTCCAAATTTTTCTTTTATTATACCCTCAGTGCTAGTCGCCCACTCGTGTCCTACTAGAGGAGGGACTTGTGGGGTCACTATCTGTTTTGTTATGTTTTCAGCCTAAGAGGGGTACACCTTATGTGTAGGAAGTCAGGAAACATAATGAAATGTAAATTTCTATAATTCTCCTCCTAAGAAACAAAATTTTATGTGATCTTGAATGAAGAAAATATTTTTTTGATCAAAAAAAATATCAGACTATGAGACATTTTGAGCTTAAAAATGATTAAATGATGGAAAAATGGAATGTCGAGTCAATCATGGGGTGGAATCCACCATCTCTTAGTGGTTCTGTTGATCTTATAATTTCTGAGTAATGTATTAGTTCCATTGGGAATATTTTTTTCATTCTCTAGTTTTAGGATCATAAGAAATTAATTATTTCAATCTATCATGTAGTAAAAAAATGATGAATGGTGGAATATTTTCATGAATAAGAGAAAATAATATAAAATTGACACTATGGAGAGGGATGAGTTAAATATCTTATTCTTCAATAATTACTCACCTTTTATTATTTATATCTAAGTGGTGAAATCATTACTTGTTCAATAAAATAAATATGATTAATCTGATTGTAACTATGTGAAGAATGTTACATTACTTTAAATAGGTTCTTGAAGTATCATCATCTATAGTGAAATTAGGGATGATTGAATCAATACTACAAAATAAAGCTATATCCACGGTTTGGAACCGGGGCTATAGGCCCAAAAACCGTGGCTATAGGTTATAGCCGCGGTTTCATAAACTGTGGATGGTATTGGCATGGCTATAGGGTAAAACCTATAGCCACGGTTTGAACCCTGGCAATAGCATGTAGCCTCGGTTTGATCCATGGAAATAGCCTATATCCACGGTTTTCAAATCGTGGTAGAATCCTAAGTCTGGAAATATATATAGCCACGGTTTTAAATTGTGGATATAGGCCTTTGACCTCGGTTTTAAACCATGGCTATTGGCATGTTTCCATGGTTTTAAACTGTGGCTATATGTCCCCCCATTCCATAAAATAAACAGCCCCCTTCCCCCTTCCCCAGCACAACCCCCAGCACTCCCCCCTACCAACTGCACTTCCCCCACAACCCACTGCACACACCCCTTCCCCCTTCCCACTGCACCCCCATGCACACACACCGTACCCCCAGCACACCCCCTATCCCATGCACTTCCCCCCTGCCCCCTGCACTTCCCCCCAGCCCACCACAAACCCCCCTGCCCCCAGCAAACAACCCCAGGCCCCAGGCCCCCAACCCTTCTCCAACCCTCCCAGGATTATTTAACTAATGCAGATCACCCCTATTAAAACAATATAGAATCACAAAAATGCCCACAATGTGATCCTATGGGTATGCCCACAACCTCCAGAAAACAAAACAAACCTGTTGTGACCCCCCAGACTAGGAGCCCCCCCGCTCACAGACTCTTACACTTCATTCTTAGAGGATGACCACAATAAGATTAATGGGATGAGGCCAAGGGATAAAAACATCGATCATGTAGTAGGATCACCAAAGGACTCCCTATTACTAAAATACCTAATGCAGTTCAATCCTTCTCAAAATAACATTACAAATACTCGATTTCAATATTAGATGAACGTCTTCCAAAAAGATCGAGGATCGTAGAAAATGTCTCTACTATTGAATGATCAGAGGTAGAGGATGGAATGAACTATAACCACATAGTGCTATTAAAATATTGAGTCAGAACATTCATGGGTTTGGGAACCTGAAATATGTTTGAATTCTCATGCGTAGATGTGGAAAAAGCCACCCTGACAGGGGTCTCATATTTGAAACCATGTTGGAATGCAAGGACATAAAAAATGGGGTGATCAATGTTGACATTCAAGGGTTCCACCCATTTTTCGGAAAAGCCATGTATCGGTTCTCTACCTCCAATGAAGGGATAATACAACTGTCGAAATCAAAAACTTTTATCTTAACCATATTGTTTCTACAATCAACTAACATGATTCCCCCTCATGGGTGTTCATGGGATTCTATAAATGGCCAACCTTGAGGAAAAAATAAAGGTAGTGGAACCCTATTAATAGAATTTGTAATGAGTCAAATGTTGTGGAATCGTTTAGAGTCACAATGATAGAAATGAGAAAAATGAAAGAAAAGATGGAAAAATACACAACAATTTACTTGGTTCAGGAATAATCCCTACATCCACAGGAGAGGAAGAATTTCACTACTTCAGGAGCACAGATTATAAAGGGTTGTTTCAGTAGAAACCCCTTCCTGCAAATGGGCTATAAAACAATGGAGAAGACGATCACTGTTTGAAAAAGTGTTCAGCGTCGCTACGGTGAACGGTGGTTGTCTTTGTCAGAAGCGCTACAGTAAAGTTCACCCCAAATTCCGCACCGCTACAGCGCCTATCGATGTCGGTCGGTCAGCTTCGCTATAGTGGTCAGCATTACTACTATGCTGAAAAATTGGTCCAAGGGGGCCTTCGGCCACTGGACCCCCGGAGAAGGGGCGCGTTACCCCCTATAACCCCCAACGAGCTCACCGCGGAGCTCGACCCGTGATAGTTGCGGGCCACAAGCATTACGCCCAACTGGCTCGGGAAATTCCAAACCAATATCATTAAATAACCCTCCTCATTGGTGGATAATTCAATGAAATTATGTTCAAATCATCATAAAAATGGGGTGCTCACCGACAATCGCTGGTGGTGTGGGATTTCATTAAAGAAACCCATAATGCAGATCTAAGGGACTTGGGTTACTCATTCTACCCCTTTATCTAATTTAGGGGATTATATGTGGTGACCCACATTATGGAACACCTTGACAAATTTCTAGGATCATATGAGTGGATAAAAATCTATAAATCCATTCAGGTTTCTCATCCCCCTTTTACTACTTTTGACCGTACCCCAATCCTCATTGATTCCTCACACGTGAAAGGGGGACCCATATTTGAATGATCCTTCAGATTTTAAGTCTTCTTGGTGAGGGAGGATAACTGTGTAGATGTGGTCTACTTGGGGTGGTCGAGAGAAGACAATGATGTTAAAAATAATATTTATCAGGGGGCACTAAACATAAACAATATATTTACACAAAATATCCCCATCTAGATATTCAATGTAATTAGATTGATAAAAGAATAAATTCTCTTATTTCACAAGCCCACATGGATGCTGGAGTTTCATGTATTTATAAAATGGAAGAATAACTCGATGTTACCTAGAAAATATTAGATATTTTCTGGTCTTCAAGAGTGAGGGATGCTCATATGAAGGATGTTGATGCAACCACCCTCTATGTCCACCTAAAGGCCTCTGAACATTACAGAAATAAACAAATCTTTTTCTTTACTAATACTGATGGAAGTTCATTATCAAATCATAATGATATGTGTAATAATATTTTTCTTTTTTTCCATTACCTTTGTATAGTGGGGTATTCTACCATTTCTCCTATTATAAAGAATGAATCTGACTGGTTGTTTTAGAGGAGTTTAATAAGTTGATTATGTGTGATATTACAGATGATGAAGTCCTAATGAACTTAACCAGAACCATTCAATGGAAGCACTAGTCTATGATGGTTTCAATTCCTTTTTTTCATGAAGTTCAGAAAATTTATTGGAAGGAATGTTTCGGGTCTCATATATGTTCTTTGGGTTGGAATTGAAAACTTTCACTCGGTGAATGAAACTCTTATAACCCATATTCAAAAAATAAAAAATAAAATAAACATCATTGGTCACTAATTTTAGACTCATCGGCCTCTATAATTTTACATATATTCTCCTAAATTCCAGTGAATAATATATGGCCATTTCTTCCCTCTATTGTTTCGGAAAATCAAATTTCCATTGTTCCTAAGAGACTCATATATGATAATGCCACATTGGCCCATGAAAATTTTCAATATATGAAAACATAGAATAAATATTAACAATGAATTATTTCATGGAAACATGACTTGAAAAAGGCTAATAATATAGTTGAATGGTCTTTCCTAATGTTTGTGTTGACTAAGATTGGATTCTTCTATCATGGAAGATGGAGAAAAACATAGATTCATGCAAACAAGCCGTGGATGTATGTGAAAATAGAGGCAAGAAATAGAATAATGGAAGATTTTTCCAAGGAGAATACAAATGTAGGTGGAAGGGGGCTGGTGTGGGCTGGATGTGGCTAGAGCAGGGCCAAATCACATAATTACCGCGGCGTGACCACAACGTTACCGCGGAATGACCGCGGCGTTACCGCGGTGTGTTGGCTTGGTCCAACGACATTCGTAGGGCAGCATCATCCGGCCAAGAGCGAAGGGAGAGGGAGAAGGCTGGAATGCTGGTGGAAGAGGGCTTGTTGTAGGTACTGGGGGGATGGTGTGGGATGATTCGAAGGTGGTAGGGGCTATTACGGGCTGGAATGTTGGTGGTATCGGGCTAAAATGAAGGTGGAAGGGGGGTGTTGTGCACTGGATGTGGCTGCAGTAGGGCCAAATCAAGGTGTGACCGCGGCGTAACTACGGTGTGACCACGATGTGACCACGATGTGTTGTCCTGGTCTAGTTTCATTATGTTATTTTATGGGCCTTTTTATGAGTTATAGGGTCTAACAACATTGTTCAAGAATGTTCATTTTTATGGTTTTCTTGAGTGGTTCACTTGTATTCATAAATGAATTTTCATGTAGAACATGGATAAACATCCTGAAATGATATATCAGGTTAATAATGATATTCTAGAAGTTTAAATGATCTTATAATAAATTATATGATATTCCATGTGAATGAATCATTAGATAAGAATTAAATGATGATTGTTTGGGTTAATTTGGGTGGTTTTTTGACCACAAAAAATTGTTTTGATTAATCATTTAGTAATATATACATTAATAGCTAAAGAACATTAAATAGGTCACCCCTTGCCAGTCTCCCAGCCCTCCTCCCCACTGCCCTACAGACCTCTGCAGAACTCCCTCCAAAACCACCATCACTCCCAATGCAACTCCCTTTCCACCTTGCACAATCCATCAGACAGACCCCTATAGACCGCCCAGACAGACCCCATGCAGCCCCCTTCCCCCCTGCACCGAACCCCGGACAGCCCCCCTAAACCCCTCGGACACCCACCCTGCACCCCCAGACACCCCCCCCCCCCGTGCAACCCCAAACAGCCCCCCCAGAAAGCCACCCGAGAGCCCCCTGTTCCCCCCCCCCCCCTTGTGCCCCCCTGATAGCCACCCGTGCACCCTCGGACAGCCCCCCGGGCACCCCCGGACAGCCTCTCGTGCACCCCCGGACAGCCCCCCGGGCACCCTCGGACAACCCCCATGTGCACCCCCATACATAACCCATACACCCCCCCTTCCCCTGAAAGGAACCCCGAACACCCCCCATGCCCCATGAACAGCCCCCATGTAGCCCCCCTTCCCCTGAATAGAACCCCAGACAGCCCCCCCCCCCCCTGCACCCCCAAACACCCCCCCCCCCCCCCCGTGTACCACCAGACAGCCCCCTGTGCCCCCCGGACAGCCCCCCGTGCACCCTCAGACAGCACCCCCCCCCCCCCCCCTGGTGCACCCTCGGACATCCCCCCATGCACCCCCAGACAGCCCCCCCCCATGCAAACTCGGACAACCCCCCATGCCCCCCCCTGGACAGTCCCCCATGCACCCTCGGACAGACCCCCTGCACCCCCAGACAGCCCCCACGTTCACCCCCGGACAGACCCCATGCAGCCCCCATTCACCCTTGCACCGAACCCTGGACAACCCCCCCCCCCCCCCCCCCCCCGCGCCCCCGGACAGCCCCCCCGTGCACCCCCGGATAACCCCCCCCCCCCCAGAAAAGAATTGTTAAGGATTGGAGGCCACCTCACCCGAACACATTTGAATTGACGAAAAAAACAACAATGTGTATATCTCATAGAAAATATCCATTTCAATTTGGGAAACAATGAAGAACTCTCTCAATGATAAAATTTATAATCTTTTGACAAAATTCTCAAATTAATCATTTAAAAAAACAACGGAAAGGGAAGAGTAAGGATCATAGGTGAGACAATCATGAAAGTCGAACAAGCCCATCAATTCCTGCTCATTCTGCTTGTCCCATTGTAATGGAATGACCCTAATTTTTATTCAAAGGTGTGGATGGATGGTAGCACTAGGAATCAGCTAAGGGTTTAGGAATATATATCCATGCATATGAGTTGCGACCTGACCGTAGATAATTTGGAAAAGGATCAATCAACTAGTGTTGTGGCTTCCCCTCACTGATTTTTCCCAACAATTGATTGATTTTCAGTAATAATGGGATGGGCAAGTTGATACATATACAAATTTCCAGTTGAACATCCATGAAAACAGATTTGACTCTAAATCCAGTACCATAATCATGCACTTGTATTATCAAACCACTCATGAACATTGCATGGAACGCCTCTAATCGTAATAATCGGTCGTCATCTAGTTTATTCAACTACCCTCATTCATTAAGGCGACCCTCCCATAAAATGTACTAGTTAGTAACTATTCTACTTCGTGTTTGAGTTGTTGGGTAAGTCCTCGTTCTCCATTTACGGTGATCTTAGACACATCATGTGGAAAAGGCATTAATCCAATCTGAAAATGGTGTGTCTTGATTTGGGAGAGAATCCTCAATAAATAGGGCCTTTTTCCATTGAAATGATTTTCTTTTCAAGATGAGGAGTCCTCTTTATATCATCCCCGATCGAAGAGGGATATAGAAATTGGTCATTCATGAAACTAATTATGGGAACCCTTGAAATCATCTAGAAATATCCATGGTCAATGTCGACCTCCATATTAACCAAATTGAAGGTTTTGTTGTCCCGGATCCACCTACAAAAATGAAGAGCTATGAGAGATTGTCTTTCAGGGGAATAAGATTAAGATAACAAAACCACCTCATATTTCCCCATGGCCTGCAACTCGACTCTGAATTACTCACAACATGGGATAACCATGAATGGACACCCCTAGTCCATGCTTAAAGAGCCCAAGGTTGGAATCCTCATTTTGACAACCACCTATGATGTTCATTATTTGTAGCGTTGTAAAAAATGTGGTTGTAGTAATGAACCCTATCATCTTGATCCCAGATAGTTTCCTCTGGTGACTAAGGGGTGAAATTTAAAATATACCCAGTGGTATGTATGTTTTGGAAAAATATTTCCTTTTGTAAGATGATGGACCAAGGGATGTTACTATTTTCAATTATGCAAAATGTCGGTCGGTTGGACCGATGAGGTGATGAAATTTTTCTATCTCACGGTAGACTGGCTCCGTAAAAAATAATATTAAGGTATATTGTTTGGCTATAACTTAGTGGTTTCACTAGTAATTGATGAACTGCGATGATGGGGATATTTTTTTCAATATATTATATCATATACATCCTTCCATTAGTTGTGGTGAGGGTCATAGTGATAGAAACAGCAGAATAAGAAGACAATGGAGGGTTTATACCATTTCCTATATCAAAATTCCAAAACAAAGGAGTTAGTGTCTAAATACTGGGGAACCTATTCTAAAACTATGGATAAGATTTATAACCCACCAGACAGCACTACGAGATCCACCGGACAGCCCCTAGCGAGAGCCCCCGGATAGCCACCGGACAGCCCCCTTCCCCATGCACAGAACCCTGGACAGCCCTGCAGCCCTATGAGAGCCACCAGACAGCCCTATGAGAGCCACCAGACATAAACTCGGTGGGAATGAACATATACTTGATCTGTGAAGTTTCAAAAATAGTGGGCATGGACATCTACCTGATCTGGGAAGATTCAAATTTAGATGAACATGATTCATGGGAGATAAAAAATCTACCTACACAGAACCCCAGACAGCCCTGCGAGAGCCACTAGACAGCCCTACGAGAGCCACCGGACAGCCCTACGAGAGCCACTGGACAGCCCCCTGCGGAACCTATTATAAAAAAATGGATAAGATTTATAACCCACTCTTAGTGGGTGGTTTTTAAAACCACATAAATAGATTATGAAATGTTTTTAATGGGTATTTAACCCTATGTGTATGATTATTAAGGTAAAACATGGATATCCCAATGGTTTCTTATTCGTTGAGTGTAATAAACCTTCATCTTTAACTCAAATCATGTAATCTGAGTGGGGTTTATATTATGCCAATTAAGGAAAAGTAGATGGTGAATAATTTATAGACGCTAAAAAATAAAACCTCATAATTAAATTAATTTAGAATGAAAATAATCCGACCATGGGGTAATATATATCACTTTTCTATATCATGTAGTTTCCTATAGTAGGGTAATAAAAATAACTTTCACCACGAGGAGGATAAAAACTCTATCCTTTTTAGAACCAAGAGAAGAATATCAACGTAAGGAATTTTGTTCTCTAAGAAGATAATACTATTTCATGGTTTTTTTCATGAGGAGTTTCAAATCTAGAAAATGGGCTTAAAGTCATGGTTTTATATCTATAGTTGGTATAACCATTGTTGTGTGGGAGCCTACTAATATTATTAGAGTTATACCATTGATTCAGGGCTCCCTTAGTAATCCTATAACCATGGTTTACACAGATCATGGCTATAGGCCATCCTAAATCCATTGTTATTTGAAACCATAGTGGTAGGTGGATGTAGAAACCACTATAATTATTAGGAAGCACCAAAAGTATGAAGGAAATAGGATGGAAAGGGATATGACTATGGTTTTCCAAATAATTAAGCAGTATAATGGGAAAATATGGCTATGACTATTTTTCTCTTGAAACAATGATGGTAGGAAGGGACTATGGCCATGGTTTTAGATAACCATGGACCTCGAGTTTTATGAAACACATATGAACCATTTTTTTAAAACCAATATAAATATTACTCCATCAAAACCTCTATGACCATGATCCACCCATATCTTCAATGGTTTCTACTAGACGCAATATTATTTTTGAAGTTTTAAAAGATTAAAAATTATAAATATATATAAATATATATACATGTTTATATATGTTTATATAAATAAATATAGTATATTCTATCGCAATGGTAATGTCTTGGAATGATTCTGTAAGTGGTATCAAGTACAAAACCCGGTGGGATTTTTAAATTTTTAAAAGGATACAACCATTGATTTGTAAACTATGAGAACACGTGACATTAACATATGGTCTGTAGCCTATGGACATGGTCCATTTGGACATTGTACATTGAGATCCTAAGGCCATATTCTAGAATTGTGGTTATATCCTAGAGCCCATTGCAATGGTGATAAGGCCCATGGTCTATGTAAACCTTGTATATAAGTTAAAAACAGAGTTTTTAAAACTATTTCCATAGTTCTGGACTATGGAAATATGACCATTTTATAGTTGTGTATATTGACTTAAGGATTTTATATTTCCATGAAAATGATATAGACTGAATGATTCTAACATCCCTCAGAGTAATAATATACATAATTCATTTTATTTCATATCATGTGTTTAATGATGGGGAATCCAATTGTGGCCAATGAGTGGGCTCAGAAAGGCTAAGTGAAATTGAACTAAACATGTAAATCCAAAATGCATGGGTGGTGCAATGGTAGTATTTCAGCATGACTCATCCATACGTCGGATGTCCATGACGATGGAAAAGAATATGAAAACAAAATAAAAAAACATGGTATAAATAAAAAAAATGAAACACACAAATTAATCTCTCCGCTACCCAGATCTCCCCCTACAAAGAAAACCGTGTAGCCGCCTCCTTGCCATTCTGGCCCCCTTCGCAGAATATAACTACCCTCCATCTATAGAAAGCAGTAAAAGCCTATGTGGCCAATGCAATAAAGAAAATAAAATAAAAATTAAACAACAACATACCTGTTTCCTGTGAATAATTATATCTCATGTTTATTTCATTTTCCTATAGAAACTTAATGCTCTTGTGGAAACCCACATTGATTGATGAATGCCAGGATAATGATTCATAAAAATTAATACCATTCAATGTAAAAAAAGAAAGAGAGGATAATCAGGCCTTTTTAAATGATTTCTATATTCAGTATGATGTTCTTAAAAGTCTGGCCTCTTGTATTTTGAAAATAGGAAGACCACCTATTGCAAGTGTAATCAATGTGGTAAAAAGAGTGATAAATGGTTTTCTAATTCAATTATGTATGCTTAAAATCCAATACATGAATAAAAAAATGACTTGTTTATCAAACGAAACAATTTCTTAACACTTACTCATGAATTGCATTTAAATATAAAAGCAGAATTAAAAAGTTAGCTAAATGAAATTTAAAACATTCTTTAATTAAAGAGGCTAAGAGAGGGAATTCATAAATGTTTTAAATTATAAAAATTCACGAATATTCAGACATAAGTTCCATGAATGAGGATTGATTATAGTTAAAAGAGTTTATATGAAATCTATGATATAATAATGATCAATTCCCAAAATTGTTTGGGTTAATTCATAACAAGTTGTGATGTTTTGTATTAATTCTACAAATATTTATTGAAATATAGAGACATTTTGAAAATATAAACCATCGCATATACCAAGCATTAATATTAAATAATTGTTTGAGAATTACAATGGATAGAAGATGAGAATAATAACTAGAAAAAATAATATATTTTTACATTATTGTTAGAATATTAAGATTATATAATTGAAAGGAATAATAAGTATATGAAGATGAGATACGAAAATGGACTATCTTAACTTCTGTGTGTTCCCTTGGTCATCCCCATGAGGGTAAATTTTGGTATTACATCCTAATAATATAATTGTGATCTATTCTGTGGGATTAGTTTCAGATAGTGTTTGGGAATCCCTCTATGTGACCTGGGGTGTGATCCTCTATATTTTTTTCTATTTCCCTGAGTGGGGTTTGTGGAATCATTGTTACCAACTAATTTGTGTGTACAATACCATATGTAGCAGGATATTCTAGGTATGGTATGGTATACCCCAGATGCCCTTGGAGAGGTCCCCTATCTATGTATCGAGATCATTGGAGTTACATTGAGTACATCTTTGGTGAGGTCTGATGAGCATGACCTCTTAGGCATGCACCATCAGTGAAATTATATATCATGTTGTGAGTGCAACCATAAGTGTGTTAAATTTTATCCTTGAGTAGAATCATATGGATAAAATAATGGTTTATATTCCATTGAGGCGTGTTTTATGTTAGGGGTATGTCTAGTTTATTATTCCTATTTCTATGTCTCATATTTTTAATGATGTGTCTATGTGATGATGATATAACTACTCTCCAAATTCAAATTGTTTAGTGATTTTGGGGTGTCCTATTGAGCATTGTTATACTAAAATCTGCATGGGATCTGCCCATACTTTTCATGTCTTATGTAGACCATATTCCTTTTGTAGGAATCCTAGGTGGAACAAGAGAAGATAAAAGATAGTGTTCTAGATAGACCATGGTTTATGGTAGGTTTTTGCATCTTTCAGTAGTCCCCTCCCTCATTACAAGTTATTCTCTTTTATCATTTTTTGTAAGATTTTACTTTCCCCTTTATTCTTTTCATGTCTTCAGGTACCTTAGGATAAGGATAACCTTGTGTGTGTTATGCCTACATAGGTATGGTCACTAACCCCTAACCAATTAGAGGTGGGCTTGTGTTGTCATTAGTGTCATTGACCTGAGACACAAACCTAATACAATTTAACAAAATTTCCATAAATATAAAACCAATTCTCACAACTATAATATCTCTAAACTATATTCTAGGAAAAATTAGGCTCTGATACCACTCTGAAAAGACACGAAACTCTAGGCCCCACTTGGCTGATGGTAAGTTGAGTGTGCCACCTAAAAACCACATGTAATTGGCCAGGGACTGGGGACTATCACTGAGTAGGCATATTAAAAATATGGGAGAACATAAACTAATGAACCTATATATTTTCACACATACTTCCAAGAATAGTAGAGTAATTTAGAAGAGTAAAAAACTGAAATTTTTAACTGCATGCAAAACCTATAACATCACACAACAAAGTATAAAGCACTTAATTAATTAAATGAGGAAAAAATATAGGCCCAATAACTAGTAGATAGGTATAATGTAACCAAAATAAATAATAGAGTCTAATCCTGAGGCCTCCATTCAAAAAACAGTCTAAACACCACATCCACCAAGCACCAATACACACCATCTACACTATGTCTGCCTAAATCTCCATAAAAAAACAACCATTTTCATAATACATAATATGTTCAAGATGACCCCACATAAAGGTGAGTATAAATATAACCAGTAGCACACCCCAAATTCAATAATTAAAGCACCAACAATTAGTTATATTAAAACAAAATAATAGAGGGTAAATAATAGTGGATGGGGATGAAGACAGGGGATTACCTCTGGTTGGGGGGAGAACCATCAAGAATGGAGGAGGAGGGGAGGCAACTTGGATCAGCTTTGCTGGAGGAGGGTCGGGGTGAGGAAGGTCACGACGAGGTGGGGTCGAGGGTTTTCAAGGTTGCTGGGGGTGTCGACCTCAGCGTCAGAAGAGAGGCGACGGGGAGGAGGGTCGTGGGGAGGAGGAGGGTCACATCGAAGAGGATTCGGGGAGGAGGGTCACAGCGAAGTGGTGTCGGAAGAGCGACTACGATGAGGAGGCGTCAGGGAGGAGGCTCGCGGCGATGAAGAGGGAACGGGGACAAGGGATCAGGGAGGAGTGTTGCGGCGATGTGGAGGGTGTGGCGAGGAGGTGTCAGGGAGGAGGGTCACGTTGAGGAGGAGGGCGCGGAGAGAAGGGGATCACGGGGAGGAAGAATCATGAGTAGGTGGAATCGCGAGGTAGGAGGGGCCGTGGGATAAGAGGTTTTGAGAATGCAACCTATAGCCACGAACATCCCATTAAATTGTGGCTATAATCAAGCTATAGCCACAGACCGATAAATCTGTGGCTATAGATATCTGGCTATATCCAAAAATTCTAGTAGTGAATATTTAGTACAATAAAAAATTCACTAAAGGGAGTTATCCAAAAAGGATTTAAGAATAATTGAGAAAAATATTCATTGTTCTTTGAATTGTGTAAATGGATATTAGATTAACACATAAATAAGAATGTTTTCATATAAAATTAATGATCTAATTAATGGAAAACTCAAAAATCATGGAAATAAGTAAATGAGATTCCTTATTGAATATTGTATTGAATGAAACATGCAGGAAAGTTTTATAAGGGTATTACTAAAAGATTTTAGTTTTATAAGGATTGTTATTTTGTGGGAGAATGCTGATATGATGGTAAAAAAACCTAATGATAAGAATAAAATGAAACCTCTATAGAATTCACCCCCAACACTTTAGTTATTGTAATGCAAGGAATTTTGGAAATACTATAACAAGTGTCCGAATTTTAGGGGTATTGAAATTGATCAGTTTCTAAAAAAGTTAAATCCCAGGGATAATGGGAAATCTCATGTGATCACTATTTCAGTTGATGGTGTGATAATGATGTAGTGAAAGGTACACTTATTATCCACTTTCGAACTGTAAATTTTGTATTTGAATATGGATCAACAAAATCTTTAATATCTGTGTAATTTTTTAACAGTATCAAAACATCATCTCTATAATGAAATATTAAATTATCAGAAAAAGGATCGAATCATATTAAGATCTAATCACATGAATATGATTCATCACTGATTAATGTTTATAAGAATATGCATCTTGTAATTCATATCATTCTTCCTCTGGATTAATTTGTTGTTATCATAGGCATGGATTAGATTTATCAATATTTAATTCAACATTAATTACTAAGGAAGGTAATTCACATTTTATTTTACCAACAAAAAAATGATAGAATATTAATGTGATGATAAATATGATCTTTCAATCTATATAAGTTCCATTTTATAGGATTTTTTTATAATTAAAATGGGAAATTTATCTCAAATGGTTAGTGTGAAAATGAAAATTCATTAGATAACAATTATAATAGATTTTTTAATGTATTTCTATAATATTTTCATAGTCTTACCCTAATTTATGGTGTTAATTTCTTAATTGATGTCAAATATATTGATACACCTATCAAAACAAAATGCTATAGAATATCCCTAATTTAATTGCATGAATTGAAGAATAATGTCTAGGAGAATCATGATAATGGATTTATTTAGACACGTGTGTCTCCATGTATTGAACCTGTAATTGTTTTTAATGGATTGATGTATTAAAATGAATATACATTGACAATTGAAAACTAAACAATTTCTTTATTAGTAAAAATTATTTTAGACCCCACATTGATGAATTGTTTGAACAACTGTGTATAATGGCATAATTTTCCAATATCGACCTTCATTCAAGAGATTTTCATTTTTTCCATGATGGAGGATATACCCAAGACAAAATTCTGTACAACGTATAGACACTTTGTAAATATACTAATGAAATATGGTCTTAATAATTCCTCCTCAATATTCATGACATTAAAATATATATCTATTGAGGTTATATTGATTAGTTCGAGGTTGAATTTATCAATTAAATTTCTATTTATTAAAATAAAATGGAAGTTCAATAGTAACACATCAGAATAATAGAAATGACACTAAGGAAAGCTAATTTTTATGAAAAACTTAATGTGTATGACTTTTTGATAAAAAAGGATTTCTTTTTTCCACTTATAATCTCAGGAAAGGTTATATCAATGGGCTCATCAAAAAATGATGTTATTGAATGTTGGCCCAGACCAACTACTATTATAAAAATTCTATGTTATCATAGTTTTTCTTGAAATTATACACATTTTTTGGAGAATATAACAGGAAAATCTAATCCACTATCTATATTAACATAGAATGTAACCTACTTTTTTTGGATAGATTGATGCATGGAAAATTTCAAGGAACTAAAGATAATATGTGTCATCACCCTTATACTTACATAGGAATGTTGTAGATATGGGTTTGTAATATAAATTGATTAATCTAAGAAGGGAATGGATTTTTTTTTATGAAAATGACATAGTTATTTCTTATACATCATGATAATTGATGTTTCATGTGAAAAATTACCCAAATCCTGAATTTGAATAATCTAACTCAATTTTTTTTTAAAAATTATTATCATTATTAAGAAAATTTTGATAAGTATACAAATAAAAATTGTATGAAGTATATATTCACATAGAAGTAGATGAACTTGTTACAGAGAATACCGTTATATATAACTAAATATTATGACTTATCAATTCATTATGACACTATGAAAGTGGAAAAGGTGGTTGATGCATTGAGTCAAAATAATCACTATAGCATATTAGTGACGAAGACAGTAAAAGATCAAGTATTTCTAGATTTCCAAATGATGGATCGATAAATTATAATGGATAGTGATAAATATTATATTTATTAAATTAATTGACAAATATCTATCAATGGGATGATTAAATAATTATAAAAGGAAGATATATAACCAAAGAAGAATGTGAGATATTTTCCACAGTATAACCTTTATCATTATATAATGATAATGTTAAAAAAACATTCATATGTTCCACCCATACTAGATTTAAATAAAGAGTTTTTAAGTTATAGAAATATTTCATCATTGACTATTGATCAAGGAAGTACTAATATGCATATATATTTTAAATATTAATTTTTTGGGATGAAACAGGGAGAGATAACACAATGTTTGTGTGACACCATGAGATTGTAATCAAATATTTCTCTTTAAATAATTTAATTTAATTAATAATTTATATTGTATGAATGAACATATATTAAAAATAATGACATCTTATATACTACCAATTAAATATGCATGAAGGAATATTATATAACACATTATAAAAAATATATATTTTTCGGACTGATTAATTCATTTTTTGTTAATAATTACTTGTTTTTTTAGTAAAGTCTTATGGTTTTCAAATATAATGTTCTACTTTTGTTTGAATTATTAATATAATAATGTTATATAAAATTTATAAATTTTATTTCATAAAAATATAATTTTTTAAATTATCATATTTAAATTAGAAAATGAAGAATTTTAGGGAATTTTTTAAATAGATTGATATTCCATTGACTAGTGAAAATGTTTTTTTAACTGTCATTATCATTATATAAAAAATTATTTTATGTTCTAAATTTTATCTAAATGTAATATATGAGAATTTTTAGTAATATATACAATCATATATTTATTTTTTTCAATCATTAAACATTATTTTTGTATATGTATATTTATGCTTCAAAAATGAATTTCTCATTAAAAAAAATTTCATTGCGCTTTGTTAGACTAATTTTAAATAAAAAACTGAAACACATGTAATTTAGATTTTGAAAAATTTATTCAATATATTAATTTATAATTTTAATCTTTATTTAACAGGACCATTATAGGACGGCACATATTAATAGTAAATTTGGAAATTTGTTTACAACAGTAGAGGGTAAATTGGTTAAATTGGGTTAAAAATAATTTGATAAAACAATAAAACAACATTAAAATTTGTTGAAATTTTATTTTTTGAATAATTTACATCCATAATAATTACTATTTTTTAAATATTTCCATTTATGGTCATTTAGAATAGATTATGATGATTATTTTATTTTATTTATTGAAATCTCAAAGATGATACATTCATGTTTCAAATATTATAACATTATTAATATAGGTTAATCCATAAGATATGTTAGAATATAAATATAACTTATGAAGGTAAAATATTTATAGACATAATGGTAATTTATTTTATATTTTTAGTGATGACATAAATACACAATGATGAAATAATAATTATTCAATTAATGTAAAAATAAAAAAATGATTTTCAACATATGAAAATAATTATAATTTGAATTAATTATGGTGATAAAAAAATTTATAAACAATTATGACATATTGTTATTATATTAAATTGTTTGGTTTGAATTAATCTAGTTTTCTTTATTTTATTATTTTCAATATAATGAATATGTCAAAATTGACACTAATGTTATTTTAAGAAAATAATACATTATAAAATTATTTGAAATCCTTAAAATTTGTAATAAGGAAAAATGGGATATTATATGGTCTAAAATATCAAAAATTGGCCATTTATGATCCAATTTAATTTTTATATGTAAAAAAATTGAATCCTTTTAAGATTTAAAAATTCATTAACATAGTAAAATTTAAAAAAGATTAACTAAGGGTTAATGAAAATTATATGATTTAAAATTACAAAAAAAATATAAATAATACATTAGTTGGTAGTATTAATACCCTATCAGACCTTATCTTTGAATCCAATACTATTTGGAGGTATATGTATTGTGATTAAATTTAGTATAAATAAATATATTGATTAATTCTAAATTTTCCCCTCACCTTGATTATAAAAGGACACCTCCCCCTTCACACCATTTCACCATGTCAAATTGTCTATCTTGACCAAACACTTCAAAATTATATTCTATAATTCCATAGAAACATTCTATAGGTGTTTTTATTCCCAAGAGACCAACCCTAAGTCCTTTTATTAGAGAGGAAAACGAGCCATTAAGAAGGTGTTGTGATTATAAAAACACCATTACGCACCACTTTTCCATTAAAATAGAATTGAAAGTGTCAGTCATGTCTATGTACGACATACCATATCCACATAGTGATAAAATTCATTTTTCATCCCCATATATTATGGAAGGAAACAATGATGTGTTTAATGATTATATATGATATTTATGACATAATAATACCTCTGAAGAGATAATATTATTTCTACCTTATCATCATCCAATATTTTGACTAATGATAATTTAACTCATTCATACATATGGAAAACCATCTACACGATGCGGTATGAATCAATTTCATGTATATATTACATCAGTAGAAAAAAAAGATGATTTTTATTAACACACATGATCCATTTAACATATTATTTTTCTATAATGGTGTATTATTATTTATCTTTATTTCATTCCATTAGATGAAAAATGGAAATGTGTTTAAGCGTATGTATGACATACTTTCTCCCTGAAAAATGTAATTTAGTTTCCTTTTTCTACATTTTTCATTGATTATAAATATAGATATATATATAAATATAATGAATATATGTGATTTTTAAACCATTATTATCTTTCTAGAAATTATGGGACCATAATCAAAGTTTATGCGCTTGGACAACTTAACCAAAGAATTATTAGAAAATAGAGCAGTTTTCACCAAGAAAAGAGCTTTTAATAAAAAATTAAAAATAAATGGGTGATAATATTATTTAAAAAACATACAAGGTTTGATAAATATATATGTTTGGAATACATTAATAAAAAATTAATTTATATTATATTGGAGGCTTTGAAATGATCAAATAATGATGAGAATAGAGGTAAGAGTTTATTTGATAATATCATCATTATGTAGGATTGATTAAAATTACGAATCATATATGCAATATTGGTCTTTAATTCCCATGTTTAAAAAAATTACTATTCTCTTACAGTTTAAAAAATTAATTCTAACACATTTGTGAATTTTTACTAAATGGTTTGAAAAGAATATTTTTATCATCTTCCAAACAATGTACATTTCAATTTTTCTTAAAAAATATGAATGGAATGTTTTTTTAACATATATAGAAAGAGTTTATTTTACCTCCTCTGTGAGACCTTAATTACGTGGAGCTTCATTCACAATATTAAATTTTTATTTTTAAAGAAAATGTTTTCCTATATAACTTTGTGACACTTAATAAAATGTTTTAAAAATTGAATTTATATTTTCATCAAGAACTATTTCAATTGATCTTGCAAAATCATTCTTTATCTAAGAATATATTATTTGATGTTACGTTTTTTTCAAAGGGAATGTTATCCAAGGATACCATTCTTGTTATTTCACTTAATGGTTTATGATTATTATCGAATGATGTGTGTGAATCCTGTTAATTTTCAAGGAGTTATGTTATAATTATATGTTTTTGAGAATCATTTCTTTTCTATGGGATTGTTTCTAACACTTTCTCTAGGGTGCGTGCATCTGTTTTTTGGTGGACGACGAAGATGCACTGACTGTTCCCTCGTATTCCCGAAATACAAAGGCTGGCGGCATCCATCCCTTATTCAGTGATGTTTGATCCTTCATGGAAATGGGATGATGGGATGTCAGTTCCCTCTTCTGTGGATTCCTCCTCAATACTCATCACTGAGTCTGGTTCTCCATTATAGATTAAAAAATTGTTCATGAAACTCTTACTAGTGCCACATATTCATGGACTCTGGTTTATTATAGTGCTTCTATCGGGACATTCCAAGGGGTCCGTTCAGGGTTGTAACCATTAGTCGGGGTAGTAGTGATGTTTTACATCACTAGAATGACTGGATACTGGAACACTAGCACATCTCGGTTTCTTCACCTTATTATAATGTTTCTCGATGGTGCAGAAGCCCAATGCATCCCACGTCAAATGCACAGAATTATGTTCCATATGCATGTCTCTGATGTTTTCCTCATCATACCATGTTTAACAATGGGTATGCCACAAGTTTAATGTCTAGCGGTGACAGATCTAGTTGATCATAACACTGATGGGAGTGGATCTGATTAGTGCAACCCCTAGAGGGAACATTGATATTGGGGATAATGTCTGGTTAGTTATCTGGTTACAGCTAGGAGTAGTGAAGATTTGAATTGTCATGATATCACTGTGATGTGGCGGCCCATGTAAAAATCATGATGGATGGTGGGAGGTTTTGTGTAGTGGATGGAGAATGAAATGGAGTAGAACTGAGGGAAACAGTTATGTTGGGCATGATCCTGGAAGAGACCTCCTGCGTATCCCCATGGAAGAGAATCAAAGTCCATATAGTTCAGGATGGGGTATAGGATTGGGGTGTGCATGGAGGACAATGACCCGATGATATATTGGGGCTTACAAATGGTTAGCAGCCAGAGATGGTTTGACGCCAATGGGGCAGACTAGAGATATGGGTCCAAATGAGAAGGAAGACAACAAATTACTGTCATTTGTTGAGTAAAATGGATTTCCACTAGACGGGATTGACAACGTCTAATCACTGAATGAGATTGACAACAGCTTACCGTTGAATTTGGATCACAATGGCTTACCACTGCCTGGGGATCACAATCAATTAATGATGAATAGTGAAAATTAATGTCATGTAGGACAATAGGGGATGTACAGTTTAACGTCATTCAGGATGGGCGTGATCCGACATGAAATGGTCGGGACCAATGGGTGTTGGGATTGTAACACATGGAGGCTTCCTACGTTCCTTGCCTTGAATAGGATCAAAGTCCACGTAGTTAAGGATAAGTGAGAACCGACATGAATGGGGGGTTAGAACCAATGTATTGTGGGAGTGAACCTTAGAGAGGATTCCTACGTAAATTTCCTTCGAAATGATCAAAGACAACATAGTTCAGAATGGTGTTGGTGAATTGACGTAAAGGGAGTCAGGGCCAATAGATGGTGGGATTGAACCTCAGGTAGGCTTCCTACATAACTTTCTATTGTAAGGATCAAAATCCATATAGTTCATAAGAAATATTAGTCTTGAACCTCCAGTAGTCTTCCTATGTACATTGCCTTGGCAAGGATCAAATTCTACTTAGTTCAGAATAGTGTTCTTGGGGCTTACACTCTAGGTTTCCCATAGGGGATTCCATGGTCGATGCTTTCACTAATCCCACACGAGTCATGCTCAGTGTGAGAAACATGTGGAAGCAATGACCTGAAGATCACACCATGAAAGGTGCGTCCATGGGATGTGAATTGGGGCTTACATGTGGTTATCGACCGAAAATGGAAATAGGGGACTAAGCATGGTTAGTAGCCTAGGGAGATGTATAATGGGCTTTACTCCAGGGTGGAGACCCTATAGAGACAAATCCCAGAGGGATGGGGATTTGGCACTGATGAAAGGAGGGGTCATGTGCACATCCCCCCCTCTGGTCTTTTGTCTGGAAGAAGATAGGAGGATAAGGGATATTCCCTCCCAAAAGAAAGGATGTGATCTTACAATAAGGTTGTTTCCCTATCCCCATGAATAGACTCAAAACAAATAATGAGGATATCATTCCATGTGAGGAATTATCTCAGTCTCGTAGTGATTTTTGGGCATTCAGAATGTCTGAGATGGGGCACCCCACATATAATACAGGGCGAGAGGCCACAGTTTAATGTCATGTGTTAAGTATGATGGTGTATGGCAGTTTAATGTCCTACAGCTCGGACGAGGTGGGTTCACTCCTTAACCCTAGGACATACATAACTGATACTCGTCCACCCTTGAGGAAGGGAAGGCATCCTCAGTTCATTGGAGATAGGGTGTTATAGAGTGATCCATTTAGGGGTCCACGTGATCGCGGCGATGCAAGGAAGCAATAGCTGTTATCATGCATATGCGAAGAAGCATGAGGAGAAGCAACGCAATAGGAAGTACCGCCCAAGAGATCTTGAAATTAATCCATGAAAACCTGAAGGGTCTCACATGAAAATGAGTTGTGGAGAAAAGGGGTTCATATGTATAATCCTCGTGAATATCTAGTTCTCCATGTAGTATAGGGGATTCACAAATGGGTATTCCTTGTAAAGTGATGTGACCATGCATAGGCATAGGGAATAGGTGCATATGGACGGTGCTTCAGAAAGTTGAAAGGAATTCATAGAGGTATTCTTCATGATGTAAGGGTGCCCCGCGAAGCGTAGCATTGCGATGCGTAGCACTGTGAAGCAATGTGATTCTTGAAGCACATTAACCCAAGATTATATTTTGGGTCACATGTGTATGGAGGGTACTTCGCAACGTATAAGTGCTCCATGAAGACCTGAGTCCCGTTGGGGATCCCATTCCTTCGTAGAGGCTTGTGTGCTCTATGGTGGGAATCCTTCTTTGATGAGGGGCTGAATTCAAACCAAAGGATAGGAACTTCATGAAGATAAAGTACCATGAAGAGATCATGGTTTGAAGAGCATAATCTTCATCGCGATTTGAGATCTAATAAGGTGAAAGGTCAGAGGATCCGTCTTTCGAACTCTAGAGGATCCCTATATTTTTAGGCTTGGGGAGCCGAGAAGCAAATCTCTCTAGGCCAGAAGACACATGGAATTTTATCATAACTCTGAATCATCCGTACACCTTTCATCATGGTGGGTTCATAAACGTCAAGTGGGTTCGTGGGGCCTCCTACCTCCATGCTCCGTAATGGGTTCGCAAATGTAAATTTTTTTGGCAGAGCCCCCCATCTCCTAGCTCCGTGGTGGGGTTGCAAACGTCAAATAAGTTCACAGAGGCTCCCACATCCTTGCTCTGAGTATGGTTCACAAACAAGAAATGGGTTCACAGAGGCTCTTGCCTCCTTGCTCAGCAGTGGATTCACAATGGGGGAAGCTTTGTCCTGATGACAGTGTTGTGGGGCTTTGTCGGCATGCTTCATGAGGTAGCCCCAAATGTTTTTTATTTGTTCTTTTTATTCCCAAATTTTGGCACCAAAAATCCCCCCCCCCCCCCCCCTCAGATAGGGAGGCGATGAGAAAGCGTGGTTCAAATTATGATGGTCAGTCACTAAAATTCCTTGGTCAGTTTCCCAGATGACTCGCACAACTGACTCGCGATGGAGGCTCACGAATCTGACATGCGACATGAGGGTAGAGCGCTCCGTGAAGCTCATTGTGGTTTAAACATACTGTGAAGCACCAGAGTCCCTCACCTATAAATAGGGGAGTCTGGCCTCTCTTTTTTCCATTCATATCTCTGTATTTTGGCCTTTAGTTCTCTCGATTCGTGAAGCTCCGTGTACTTTGGGATTTCTCTCTACGAATCAGGTCTACTTTTTCAGGGCGCACAACGAGTCTTTGTCATTAGCGATAGTGCGCTATGTGGCATTCATCTGATGGATGGAGAAGGGCTCCAAAAACTGCCATCGTGAAATTCCTCCATTAATGAGCTTTGTGAACCCAAAAAAAATCCATATCTCGAAAACTAAATGGATCCTTAAGAGGGTGCCAGGGGGTCCTTGCCGATGCTTCTTAGAGGGAGGAGATATGGTATAGGTCAGGTATAAGGGTATTTGTGTGGAGCCATTCTGACAATAATTCACTAGTGGATCTTCAATCAGATTGCCAAAAAAACTATCTGTTGGGCAAGAGGCTACCTCCGTATGGCTTTGGACTAAGGGGGGATGGATTCATCCCTAAAAAGAGCATGGATGAGACAGATTTCTAGTTCAGGAGCACAAAGTTCTACCGTTAGTGGTTTAGGGAAGCTAACGGCCATGCCCGGTAGGACTTCATGTTTGTCAACTCTGACTATCTGTACTATCATCTGAACATTGTTGATGGTAAGGAATTGTACTCGGAGACATCCTCACCTATATACCACAACACCTTGACGGAATCCCCAAGGAACCCGGGAAAGGGGGGGTCCAATGAGTGGGATCTACGCTAGGGTGGAATCTTCAGAAATGACTATGCCTGGGCCTACTGGGTGGTGTCTCGTGCGAGGAATTTAGGAAATAGCTGAGATGAATGGGCCTTTATTAGATGACATGGGCCTCCCAATTCATCATCTATCAGTCGGAGCAGCTGATTCCATAGTTGCTGAGCAGATGGTCATCGAGGACCAATACCTTCTATTTTCACCATGGAGAGGTTGGTATTAGTATATGGGATGTGTATCAGATCTCGAGGGTCTCAATACTGGGGGATATGTATGGTGATTTCCTCAATGTTATGGGTGTGTGGAAGGATGAAAAGCTTATGCCACTACTGAAGATATTGTTAATGAACCTAGTATTGGGATTAGACAAGCAGTCGGTGATAGATGTCTACTTCAAATGGTGGTTCAAGTAGTTCTTGAACATCTAAGAAAACATGCAGTTCCATGTGAGGCTCTAGACTTTCCCGATGGCGAGTCAATGAGGCAGGGAGCACTCGTTCTATCATCCTTTGGTTGATATCCATTGGAAGATGTAGGGGTTAAACATCAGTACCGGGTAGCAACCAGTAGTTAGCTTGGCTACATTCATTGCGACACTCATCTGCAGTTGGATCATGTAGGTGAGAGACACGAACATGGGTGTGCAGTTGAGCACATTTATCATGGCATCCATGATGGAGACATAAGGATGGTTCAACCTCGGGATCCTGATGCTCTCCAAGTTGTACAAGATGATGTGGCATATCTACGAGGGGAAGAATCCATAGAGAATATGTGGGCCACTCAACCACCTGTATGGGTTGATAGTGGTGAGCGTCAGGGGGGTCCTTGAATATCTGAACCCCATCTCCCATCCTTGATGGAACTTCCGCCCATCCATTTTGATTGCCACGGGGATCTTTTCATTCAAGCTGACCATGCAGTCGCTACTGAACTAGGTCTTGATGGTAGGGATGTTCGACATTCACCCATTCTCATTTTGAACAAGTTTATTCACAGATGATGTCCAGGGAACATAAGAGAATCATTCCTACATCCTGGCTTTCCATGGTGGAGTCTTGGTGGCACGGGTAGACCATGAGCCCCACTGTGATCCATACACCCCACACCGATTTGAATGTCAATTTTGATGCATGAATCAACTGACCCCATAGGTATATTTGGGGGTGCACTACGAGTACCATCCATGTGTGATGAGGTAGATGTGTCTCATGTTCACATGGTAAAACATGAATATTTAGAATGAGTTGCCTCTTCCAACGACCATCTTCAGACTGGTGAATGTGTTTTCCAAATGCTGAGAGGAAGCCTATCATGGGAAGATGTTGAAGCAGCCTACTATTCGGTCCAGTGATGGTGTACCTTCCCAACCTCGAGGATGGGGATGAAAGTTGGTAAGGACATCCTGTGGTGGAGGGGATGTCGTGGCGATGAGGCCCACATCGGTTGAGGGGGAGGCAGCGACAATGGATTTGAGGGCGGTAGTGGTCCCGATGGTCCTAGAAGAGAAGAGTTATCTGAAGGGGTTCCCACCAAGAGGATTCAATAAAATATCCACCCAGAATCAAGGGATGTGGCTAGTCCACATAAACATGCCAGATAATTCTATATTCAAGGAGCCCTAGGACATCTAGGATTTCAATCGGAACTTCTTCAGCCCGTTCGAGGTATGGAAACAACTGAACTGTCTCAGGATAGATTTTCCAGAAATCAGCCCCGTCAGGGATGGCTTTGTTATATCCCAAAGAGAGGTGGAGCAATACGTGGCCGATTTGGAGGACATCATGCACTTTCGGGGCACCATTCTTCAAATGAAAGACTAAGAGAAGGTGTTGTTGGAATTAGTGTCCCTTACACATTTTTAGTCTTCTGAATTGCAGGGGCTCTTCCCTTTTCTGAATGTTTTGGACAAGTCTTCCTTGGGAGAGGTGGAAATTAAAAGGATCCTCTTGATGGAGTGTGAAGTTGGTGACTCAAACCTAGAGCCTAAAGAGTTTTCAAAGTCTCTTGAGGTAATACCCTGAGTTACTTCCCGTGGATCATCTTCTAGGATAATTTGGACCCATCACTAATATTTAAATAATGTAGGGGGCCTCATACATAGAACCTATTCTCCTCTCTCAGTGGATGCATATGTGGGGCCTTCAGGATCCATTCCTACGACGATGGTGATTACCGTGTCCAGTAGGGCCAGGACACCAAAGTATTCTCCTCCGATGTTTTCATACCATCCAACAGTATAATGACGGACACACATTGGGGTCCTGATGGGTACTACCCTGGAATGAGACTGAGAATTCGATCTTTGTAAGTCTCCCCAACAAAATTCATGAATTCCACCAAATGATCAGGTTAAAATATATCTGTTCACTTCGTGGTAAGCAAAATTATTTAAATGGTGGGGGCTGCCTTGGCGAGGCTAGTTGGTACTCCTAAAGGTGCCTTTCCCAAAGGAATGTTGGTGGTCGTGGAGGCAGATATCCAGACGTACCAAGCGGTGATGCTCCCGATCACTTGTGGTATCATTAGTAGGGCTGACCCGTAGATTATTGAAGTGGGGTCCAATGATGAAGATCGATCTGATAGTATGGGTCCTACCATAACTAATCTGACACCAGATGTGGACCATGCAGAGGAGTTCCTAGGGGTCTTCCCATTGTATGAGCTCACGAACCACACAGACAGGGACGAGACTGCCTCTAATGAAGAGGATAGTAAAATAGTCCACCGCTAGTCTTGCAAGTTGATCATGTACTTCATCGATGACACCCCTCGAGCTCAATGGATAGAAAAGATGGAGAGATATTGTTCATGACCGCGTGAATGGAGTGCTATAGGGGTGGATTCCTAGCATCCCCACATGATCGTCCGAGATCACATTGCGATGAAGTTACGATAATATGACAGTGGGCTCAGTGTGGGTTGGAAGCAGAGAAAAGTGGTGTACAACAAGAATCCCTAGGAGGCTGAAAATGATATTCCGTGACTTTTCATCTAGGAAGATGAACATTTTGGTTCCATCTACACATAGTCAAAGATAATATCAGGTTAAAAGGCCCAGTTTGTGAAGGATGTATATCACATGAGGCAAGCCTTCGAGGAGATGACTGTAATCTAAACCAATGAGGATCAGGCCCAGGTCGTAGCTGATGAATTGTACCACATTACTGCCAAGGAGGAGTGAGAACTAAATAGGTGAAAACGTATCATAGATGCCACAATCCGGAAGGTGGCGGAGCAGCCACACTCTTTCGATGGGGTCAACCCGTCCATGGGAGTGGTCGATCCTTGGGTAATGTGATGCATGTTACTTTTGAATGCACCTTCATGTTGTTTACTATTCATGATAGATGCATGCATGCGTTATCTTATTTTTCTATACTTTATTGCATTTTTGTTATATTCATGGAACATCCAGTGACCAGTCCTTATGGTCACATGTGTCAGGCCCGATGTGAGAAACTATGGATGACATCCTTGTTATTCTATCCGGATATAAGAGTGAAAGTATTCTATGGGCATCTAGGTTTTTAATAACCAATCCAGATTTCTTGGAAGAAGGGGAGAGGCCTGATTGGAGGACTAGGACCACAGAACAATCAATGTGTCTTCTCCCCAATGTGATCTAGTGCACGAGCGGGGTAACTCCATGAGCATCTAAAATTAATCTGAACATATGGGAGTGGAGAGTGTGAATCACGATACCCTAGATTGGTAACACTGTGTGGGTGGTGTGACAATGAAGGATAACTACTAACTGTGTTCAAAACAAAGTATCCTTATAGAATTAGCCTAAAATCGAGATTACAAATGAGGGAAAATTGTTTACTATATTTGAAACATGGTGCCAGACACAAAATTTCATCCATTAGTCTACCAGAATGTTTCCCCATGATAGTTGTCAAGCCATAGGTTGAGCATCCATACTATTAGGGGGTTCTTTTAGACATGAAGGTGGGATAGGTTATGAATAAAGGACATGAAAAACGTGATGGGTTGTTCGAATGGATTCCAACACTCTTAAAATCATGCCACCGTGGTGGAAACTCATTAGGTGGTCATATCTCTCTGATCAGGGATCAAACATACTTCCAAGAAGAACCTCTCCAGAAAGGACCTGGAATTCTCTATAGTTTTATGCCATACATATTTTTATGATAGGTGCGTAGTTTATACGTTGTACATGGAGGACACTAAAAATAGGTTAAAGTTAATATTTTCTATAGCAGGATTGGGCATGGGGGAAGTAGTGTTAATGACCAAGGGGTTGGGACCAAGGCGAAATGCCTGGGAGTCATTATGTATCCCATGAGGATGAGAATCAAGCTAAACGTACTTCATGAGAGTGCATTTTAACGTCATGTAAGCTGATGAAAGGCATGTGTGGTATGTCTGTTCTAGTACACATCCTACAAAAAACTACAAAGCACACATGATTTTTGCTCGATGTTTGAAAAAAGGATTAGTGATGGGACTTTCCAAATGAATGAAGGCATGTGTTCGGGGCTATGGTATGCTAGGTGAATGGCTTCCAATAATTATGACCCACATACTTGATGCACCAAGAAGCTCAAAGGGGTAAATCCAAGAATTTTGGAATTCCACTTGAACATAAGGGAGTGGAAATATGTGAATCGTGATGCTTGAGATCTGGACCACAATGATTGTGGCATGACGATATGGGATAACCGTAGAAAATGTTCGAAGCATAGTATCTATTTCATGTTATCTTGGAATGGGGACATACAAATGAGGCTTGACTGCTGACTATGTTTGAAACATGGGACCTATCACAATAGTCATTTGGGTCTCTCAGGGACGTTGGCCCAAGATGGTTGGTAAGCCAGTGTTGCATGAGATAAGGCCGTAATGGGGGTCCGGTCATACATGGAAGATTATGAAGATCTAAATTACAGGATCACCAAGATTGTACATGAAATGAGGGAATTTCCCTGTAAAAATTCCATACTTCGGGATCATTTCCACAATTCATTTGAGTACAACAATAAGATGTATCAGATAGAGTGAGTTGATCCCCCTCCAAGGACAAGAGTCTTATGGTTGCATGCTTCTAACTTAATTGATGGTGGATGGTCCATTAAGGTGGGGCTAAATTTAATGTATTGTGCATAGAATGTAGAAGTGGCCAAAGGTGACATGATGTTCCCATAGGGTGATCTTAGTTTAGGATTATAGAACATGGACCAGGTTAAAAAAAGACATTGGGGCACATGGAAAACCCATTGTGAATGAGAACACATGAGGTACTCACCACACCACATGATTCCAAAATGGTTAGGGCCTATGGGCCGAAAGAGAGGGAACATGATTTTAGAATCTTGTGCTTGGACCCAGAGATGAGATGTTTCAGCATTCCTATGTATCCCATGAGGTTGGGAATGAAGATATACATAGTTTATGGAGATTCTGTGCAGTTAAAAATATGGAGGTAAGGAAGTAGAGATGTCTTAGATTATGGTCTTAGAGCTTGGACCATGGTGAAACTAAATAAGGGAGATGTGTGGGGAAATAATTACTCAACTCAATGTGAAAGAAGGAAGTAGGAGTCTGTACCACCACAATATTCCCCTGATAAACTTCTAGCTTAGTGGAGTGAATGTGAAGGTTAGGTTAGGTCTGAAGAAAAGTGCATGGGCATTCCTAAGTACCCCATGAGTATGGGAATCAGGAAATAAATAGTTCTAATGGTTGCATGGTAGAAAATAGTGCCAGAGATACTAAGGTCATGCGGGTCTGGCCATTGCACCAAAAGAAGCGGCATTTGATAGATCTTGTTTTTCATTTAGGATGAATGTGTTTGTTTTTGTGAATATATGGACCTAGGGTAGAATGTGTAGTAATCACCACTTGAAACAACCCATATTCAAGCATTGAAAAATGGTATGGTGGGTTACCGATACCAAAAATTATTTCCACTTGAGTGAGGACACCACAATGCACTGTAATTTTTTTCATGCGGCCAAGATGACAATGTCATAGTTTAGGGCCATGTGATGGGACCAACTATACACATTAACATAATACATTATAAACACAATATTTTAATGTCATGTGGGACTAGGCAACATAGTTTAGAGTCCTATGGATCAGACATATACATGAGATATGAGGTTCAAGAGTGATTGTGGATGGTGTGATAAACTATACCCAATGTGAATGTGGGAAAGGCACACAACACAACTTCTGAGATTCCATGAAAGAACCATAGTACTGAGGCGGTAGAAATGGTTATAGAATATAGTGCATGAGTGACTAGATCTCAGTTGAGCTAGACCCAAAGATGAGTTAACTTGGTGTTCTTACATATCCCATGAAGATGGGTATCAAACCATATGTAGTTCTAGAAAGAGCAGTTTAACATCATGTAGGACTATATAAAATTTAATTTCATGCAGATAATCATATAGTCTAATTTCATGTGGGACACTTGGCCGGAGGAACTAGTTCCTTGAAGGGGTGTACATGGTGCGGCTATTATAAACTAGATGTGAATGAAGTCATAAGTCCATATATTCTACACCACGCAGTACTATAAGAGTCAGGGCCTAAAAGGCTAAACATAAGAGATAAATTAGTGGAACATGAGATGGACCCCAAGTTGAGATGATTGGGAATTCTTATGTATCCCAGAAGGATAGGAATAAATCCATACATAGTTTTAATTTTTTGATGTATAAAAATATTATAGTTTATGGTCTTAGAGAATGGACCATGTAGAAGAGGAACACTTCAATATAGGCACAATCCTTGATCCAATCCCTAATCCCACATTAGTCAAAATCGGTGTCGGAAACAATGGTGGATGTGGTCTTTTCAACAAATGGGATACATGTAAAGGGGAAATCAGTGTAGATCCCCGAGTATCTGTGCTAATGCGCACTGAGGGATATTAACAAGACCATTAAAAATCCATTTGGACATGATGGGATGGAAAATGACATGAATCTAGTAACTGATATTTAAGGCCTGATGGGGTTGGCATGATGATGGGGGATTACTGTTGACCTTGTTCAAAACAGTGCACCCATATCGTGTGACCTGAAGTCGGAACAAAAAATGAGCATCAACCACTAATATTATTTGCAATGCGGGACTTGTATCAATTTGTTGTTTGAAACCCTCACTAACATTGACATGTAATGGTAGGAGATCCCTTCGGTTGAGAATCCATACCATTGGGAGATCCCTTCAGATGTGAAAGATAATGAAAGCCCAAATGAAGGGGAAGACAAAGCCTGAAAAACCAAATGAGTGAAATCATGTCTAGGTTGAATCTTACACTCCTTGCACTTAACCGGAGTACTCCTGGGAACATTGGTGAATCACCGATGAGGGTCGTGGGTCCCAACGTAAGAGCAGCTAACTCGATAGGATGAGTGTAGGGAAAGGGAGAAAAGGGTGCTTAGGAGAAATAGGTATGGTGCATGGTTATTAAAAACAAAAAATGAATAAGTATGTGAGTCCATACTAAATAGTATACACCTTTCTTGGAAGAACTCATGTGATGGGGCCTAGATGATAGGGAGGTTTCTAAAAGATGGGGCTGGATCTGAAGACTCGATTTTCATGCGGTCCTACGTATCGCATAAGGAAAGGAATCAAGCCATATGTAGATCATATTAGGATGTTGCGCAATTTATCATCATGCAACAAGGACGATGGTGCTCTTAGTTTAAGGTTGTAGGGATCAGACTGTGGTTGCCATGTTTAATGTCATATGTGTGGGACATCTGAGTAAAGAAGGGAATCATTATACCTATGGAAAACCAGAAAACAATGATGATGGTAGAAGATAGTTTTTGACCCGGTTCTAAAAACAGTATCTGTATATATGTGACTGAAGGATGGGGCAAACAATTGAGTGTTGACTGTTGACCATATTCGCAACACAGGAGATGTATCAATTTTTCTCTCTAAATCCTCGAGGGATTTATCCCGTAATGGAAGGTGAGCCCTTGGGCTGAGAATTCATTCCATTCGGGGGTCCTTTTGAAGATAGAATATGATGGAAACCCAAATAATGGGGCTCACGAAGAATGGGAGGGACTTTGATTTCAGAAATGATGATAAATGGAGCGATGTATCAAAGGGAGAATGTGCAGTGTGGAAAAATAGCCTGATGTGAATAAGAACGTGAGTCTATACACCACCGTACACTCCTAACTGAGAACTCAGGCCTGAGTGATGAAATAGTCGAGGGACCTAATGCTGGGCATCCCGGCCTACTATTGAAACATGACTTCTCATGTGGGTATTGCCTTATCTCAGCTCCTAATCCAATATAAGCAGTGATCAGTGTGGGAAACATGGAGTATGACAAGGTTCTTCCCATCACATAAGGGTCCTACAGCTGGAATCACACTCTTGCACGAGGCTGTCCAAATCATGAAGAGACTACAAGGTAGAATGAGCCTTTACATTCCATTTTAGGGACATATGGGGGTGATATCAACAACAAAGGATATCTTTTGAAAAAATTCAAAACACATCATCCACGCCATGGTAACCTATAATGGGAACAACGAATGAGAATTTAACACCGACCATATCCACAATCCGGTACATGTATCAATTTTTCATTCAAAACCCTCATGGATGATGGACCACAATGGTATAAGATCCCTTGGGCTGAGCATCCATGCCATTTAGGGGTCCCTTTAGATGTGAAAGATAATGAAAACCCTGATGATTGAGTGTGTGGATCAGAGATGTGCCTGTGAAACTTGAAGTCATGATGGATTGTAGAAGAGGTGTGGATCTTCATAGAGGATGGATACACAGTGCGGACATGATGAATTCAATGTGGATAAGGTAAAAATATTATACCACAGCATGTTTGTTGACCCAATGGGAGGTCTCGAAGATTGGTTTTGTGCCGACAGACAAAATATTCGGGCATTCCTACATTCTCCCTAAGGATGGGAATCAAACCATACATAATTTTGAAGCCCATTCAGTTTAACGTCGTGCAGTAATGATGTGGGAGGAGAGAAGAATGAGGGAGAGAACATGGTGCAATCATCATAATCCATACATGAGTGGGGCCAATGAAACCTATATAACACCATATGGGATCCTCCAAGAGAACACTACCTAGAGGGGATAGTTAAAGAGGACACTGGGGATGGAGTCAAAATGGGGAATCTGGGTGTTCCTACATATACCAAGAGTATGGGAATCAATCCATACGTACTTATTGCGGTTTAACGTCTCGAAGGGAATCACATAGTTTACTGTCACTCGGTACGACATTCAGTTTAAGGTCATGGTTGACCGGATAGTTTAAGGTCATGTAGCACCAAATATTTTAAGGTCATGTTGGACCATACAATTTAAGGTCATGTAAAACCGAATAGTTTAAGGTCATTTAAGACTATGTGACTCAGGAAATGTATTGATTTAGGAACATGTAATTGGTGGGGGGTGTTATACACTCACCATTCATGGTAACAAGGGATTATGTGCCATTGGAGAAAACCTTGTGAATGATGTATGGTACTTCCCATTTGGGATCCAACTTGGGTGGTTTCCTACCAGGTATCATTACTGTTCTTAGGGCCACCACAAAGTCTCCTTGTAGGAAGGAGCAGAGGCAAACATTCTTGTTGAAAGATCTAGATATATTTTTTTGATGCATTTCCATATTGTGTAGGGCACGAAGCCTATTCTCATCGAGCACTTCCATCTCAGCCATACATATTTCAGCTACTTTATCTAATTATTTCTAATCATAAACAACTATGTACAATAAGGGAAACTGAATCTTGATGGGTATGATGGCCTATGTTCCGTACACCAAGCTATATGGGGTCACTTGGGTGGAATCACCGGTTGTCATCTGTTAAGCCCATAGGGTGTTGGGGAGTTTTTACAGCCAACTCATATTGTTCTGACCAACCATTTTCAACAGAATGTTAGAGAGGGTTTTATTGAACTCCATGATCTTCCCATTTATTTGCACATGTTAACATGAGGTATGGTTAGAATAGATGTTGTACTTAGCATATTGTCTCTTCATCTCAGATGCCCGAATGTTTGTGCCATTATCTTTCAGGATGGCGTGAGGGTCTCCAAATTGATAGATAAAGTTGCATCTCAAAAATCCCATGATGGAATGTGCCTTGACTTCCTTGAGTAGAACTGCCTCTGCCCATTTGTAGAATAAATTGATACCATTCAGGATGAATCTGCACTGGCAATCCATTTCCGGTGGATATGGTCCCACGATATCATGTCCCAATACCGCAAATGGTCAAGAGTACTTGGTGGAGTGGAGAGACTCTAGAGGCCGATGCATAAAGTTATAATGAATTTGGCATGCATGAAACCTATTGGAGAACTCGATGCAATCATGTATCATAGAGGGACAAAAGTACCCTAGTCTATGGATCTGGTGAGATAGTTTCGACATGGTCTGATGTGCCCTGAAGGAACCATAATGAACCTCCTGCATGACATGGGAAATATCAACTCCTTGAATTCAATAGAGGATAACCCTATGAAACCTGAACTTTTGGAGGATCTTCTCACAACCAGGACCATCCTGGAGGGTAAACTATACCACATGACATCGGATTCGCTCGCGCTCGGCCCAATATGCTAAGAGGATACTATTTCGGAGGTACTCAAAAAAGTAGGTTCTCTGATAAGGACTCACTTCAATCACTACCTACATGGGACTTGGTGGCTCTGATGTGGAGGCGCCAGTGGTAAGGTGACTTTCCTGTAGGCTGTCATCATCATCTGGAGTGACGGGAGAAATGAATCTCTAGTGTTCCATGTGGATAATCAGATAAACCTATTCATGATCCATATGTGATTTCGCTAGGATATCTTGGGAATCAGCTTGACCATTCTAAGATCAAGGGACATGAGTGACTTCTGATTTAGAGGGTAACTAAGCCATTAGCTGGAGAGTGTGTTCCAACAATTGTACGAGCTCTAGCTTTCTGACGACACAATCACCATAGATCAGATTAATGACTAGTTTAGAGTCCCCATTCACATGAAAATGGGGCACATCAATCAAGATGGATAACTCGAGGCCATTGGGGACATTTTTCATTTTACCAGTGGGGCTCCGGGAAGCAACTTCAAAGTAAATTTTGAATCACATCATGGATTAGTCTACTGAGGGGATCTCTGCTTCAGGGAAATCGAGATCTAGGGAATGTTCTACAAGAGATGGATGGTCGGTATAGAAGTCATCAAACACATTACCCTTAATAACCTTCTATGTTACAAACTGATGTCGAACTACTAGAGAATCACTTCCCACTGAGCTAGATGGCCTGTCAGCATGGGTCAATTCAGGATGTACTTAAGCAGATCAACTCGGGACACTAGTTGTACCTCATTTTCATTCAAGTAATGTACCAATTTATATACTACGAATACCATCTCAAGGAAGCTCTTATTGATAGGGGAGTATCTAGTCTCTTTATATAGGAGCATGCATCTGATGTATTAGAGACTGCTCTACATCCCCTCATTGTTCTTCTAGGCCAGAAGTGAGTTGAGAGACCACACTAGGGCAGTAACGTATGGGACTAGTATCATTATAGAGATGAGTGGCATTAGTATTGAAGGCTGGATTAGGTATTTCTTGATTTCCTTGAAATCAGTCTGACATTCTTTGTCCCACTCGTAGAAAAATCCTTTCCTCATGAGCCAAGAAGAGGACTTACACTTTCCATCCAGATTCCAGATGAATCAGTGTATGTCAGCCAAGTGGACTTTGAAACCTTGAAGATCCTAGATTTTGTTTGGGGGAGACATTTATCTAATGGCCTTGATCTTCTTTGTGTCTGTCCTGATGCCCATGTATTTGACAACGATGCAGAGAAACATTCTAGTGGTGACCCCAAAGGTTCACTTCAATGGATTCATCTTCAGATGGCGGTAAAGGATTAATCCAAACACTTTCTCAAGGTCTTCTAGATGGTCATGATGCTGGTGAGACATGACCACTATTTCATCAACATAAAATTTCACCATCATTCCGAGGATCAGAATAAATATGTGATTCATAGCCCATAAATAGGTGGCACCTGTATTCTTTGAACCGAATGGCATGACATGGTATGAAAATGTACCTTGTGGAGCCCTGAAGGCCGTAGACTCCTCATCCTCAGGGGCCATTCAGATCTGGTTATACCTAGAGTACCCATCTATGAAGGAGAGTTTTTGGAACCAAACTATAGCATTGATCAACAATTCCGTCACAAAAAGGGGAAAATCATCCATCAGACAGTGAACGTTGAGATCACAAAAGTTGATGCAGAATCTGATCTGTTTGTTTTTCTTCTAGACTGGCACAATGTCTTCTAGGAACATGGGGTTCTATACCTCTATAAATAAATAGGCCATGATGATCTTATGAACTTCGGCCTCAACCATGGCACTGTGAAAAGGGTGAATCTTTCTGCGAGGCTGCATGAACCCACGATGATTTGTTGGGAGACTGAGGCGGTGGATGGCTACCTGAGGATTTAGTCCTGGAAACTCGTCATATCTCAAAATAATACATCTTGGTGTTTTATAAGGATGTATATCTACTTCTATTGCTCCTCAAAGGGCATAGCAGTAATGATCCGTGTGGGTTTCAGGTTTGCCTCTCTATCGAGGTTCACCTGTACCAATTCACCAACCCTGGAAGAGATTCCCTCTTAAGAGGTGGTGGATCATCCTCTAAATCCTTATATTCACTTATAGAGGGTGGATCCTCAGTGGGAGAAGTTCCCCTTAAGTAGGTAGCTCCTGATGGGAGGCTGGTTCCAGCCTGAGCGGTAGTGCATACTACATCAGGGAACTCATGTGTTGCCACAAATATAGTGATGATGGTTGTTGATGTGATCCCATCTGGTCTTCAGCCCATAGGGCCACTCTTAATGAAATCGAAGTAATAGTGATGCATTGTATTTTACCAGTTAATTACATTCTAGAGAAACAAGAAATTATGACATATTGTCGTTGCCATCAGATGAACATCCCAAAACCTTATGTGAGTCGGAGGCTCCAGGATCACCAAATCCTAGTTTTTATAAGAGTAAGAGGTGATCTTTTGGTCTCACATAGACTTGGTAATGTGTTATTCATCATTACAGAAACAATGAATCATTTTCCCATGTCCGGATTTGTAGCCTCCAATCTATGGATTTGAAAGACGTATGTATTATCTAGATCTTCCCACAGGTCGGTTGCAATTGTATCACGCTCGATCTCGTTAGCCTGAATCTTCTTGTGCTTGCTCTTGTAATAGTCGTCATCTAGATATCGGGCTCCAAAAGAGGAAAACAGAGATACATCACCTGGAATCATTCCTACTCGACCATTAAGGGAGTACTTAAGGCACTGGTGATATGTTGAAGGAACCACCACATGTATGTGAAGCCATGAATTTCCCATCAATGCATTGTAGGTGGTGTCCTGGGAGACAATGATAAACTCGGTATAGGCAACTAGACCACCGAAATGGGTCTCCAAGTAGACCTTGTCAGCTGGTGTCTGCTCTGTCCTGTCATAACCTTGGATTATTAGGGTAGAGGGACTCAGATCATCCTTGTAAAACCGCAGTTTTCACAGTGTCCAAGTCTGGATTAGGTTGATACCAGAGCCTGTGTCAACAAGACAGTGGTGAACCTCGATGCCATTAAAATGGTCGATGATGTACAATGGAAGAATTTTTTCCTGTAAGATAGAGGCTTCATATAATCCAAAGAATGAGTTGATGGCCTGGCATTCAGCATTATCGACTGCCTCATCATGAAAGACATCTTCAACTGCTACATCTGTCTCAAAGTAGAGGGGGATTCTTAAAGGTTCATTGAAGGCCTCACACATATCTGATGATAGGTGAAGGGCCTCAGGGATCAAGAGCTTTGCTGTAATGCTGTCAAGATGTTTGAGAAAATCGTAAATCCGTTCCAGGTGTGAACTTCAACATACACGAGGTCTCTCTATTATAGGAGGTATGGTGGGCTTTGCGGGCGGGACTGGTGGCTGATAGGTGCAAGCAATATCTGACTACTCACTAGCCCAAGCCTGAGGAGTTACTACTGGATGGGGACAAAATGACTGAGACTGATCTGAAGCAAAGCATGGATGGTCACGATGCATTCGATGTGCCTCTTCCTGTTCCGAAAACACAAATGATGGTGACGGCAGACCTGATGAAACCAGTTGAGAAGGATACATGCGATGAGATCTATTCTGGGACTACTGCCTAGTTTCAGTATCAGGCACAACCTGATAGGAAGTGCTGACCGAGGCACTCTGACAGCCCATATATCCATGACTCTATCAACACTAGCAAAAACTGGGGATGTTGGTAGGACCCTCCTGGTGCTCCTCTTCTTCAAGAATTTTGTAGTGGTTTACCATCACTACAGTACTAACAGAGGCATACCCTTGACCATCACTCAAAGCATCATCCACTACCAGATAGATAGATGGAGGAATTTCCATCTCTAAAGGAATGATGTTTCTGAGAAGTACAAGATGACAATGGTATTGGCGGGGGGGCTTTTTTTCTTGCGCCGCTGGTGTTTACCTTTTTGAGAGGGGAACTACTAAGTTGACAATACAGAACTACTATATATGTCTTCTAGAGGCTCTAGTCAATTCAGGTGAGGAGTGATAACACCATGGGTATCAGTGACTATTTTACAAGCCATCCAGTCATCATATATTTGGGACCTATGGTTACAAACCTCATGCCACTCACCTTCGCTATCACTACTGTTGTCTGGCCTCATGAAGACACATGCCACTTATGTCGGAGCTAGGTCAAACCAGACTATGTTTTCATCCACCTCATCTAGATTCCAGTCTTTTAAAACATAACAATGTTTTAGGGTGTGCCCTAGGATACAGTGATTGAGGATGTAAATAGGGAGATCAGTGAGGTTCACCTCTTCTCAACTCCTGTATTCAGGAAAACGTACTATATTCATCTCCAAGGCACTACCGATGTAACTAGGGAATTGAGCCTCATTGAATGAGTAGATCTGGTTACTCCTGTCTGGGAAAGGGGCCCTCAGATCCTGAATCTGACAAGGGGCTAGAAGAGCATGTCGAGGATGTGGAGCCTGGTTATCTTTCCCTTGAAGTGGCATCACATTGAGCGGGGAACATGCTGATAATCATGTGGGCATTATTGTGTCGGAGGCTGCACCTATGGTGGAGAGCCTCTATGGGGCTATGGATGAGACTCCACTGCTAATAACCCTGGTTTCCTTGGGGCCTCTATTTGATCCACTGTAGCGGGCTTAGCCCTAGCGGCCCTTGTCATGGGGATTTTAAGAGGCAACAAATGTGCTACCTTAGCCTACTGTATGGTTTCTTCTAGGGGATGGGGCTTATCAGAGAAGCCTTGAAACCCCCCGGAGTAGTTCTAGGTGATCAAAGAGTGGACCAGTTCTATCTTGAAGTTTTCTACACACATATTTAGTAGTTTCTCCTGAGTGTGCAGCATGTCATGTAAGTACGTGAGCCATTTCCACCAGGCGGAAAATCCTGCAACGCACTCATCAGGTCTCTGCCTGCACTTGATGTGGTCCTTGATACTCTCTTTTGAGTGGTGGAACTGAACAAGTAAAAGAATTTCCTATGGAGGTCTTCCCAGTTGGATACTGATCTAATGGAGACCTGGTTGTACCAGACGAACATCGGCTCCTCAAGTGTCTATATTAAACAATAATGTTTATCAGCCTCCTATTATGCAGTATTTCCCAACATAGGCCCACACCTTGAGATAAATTGGTCCATGTGCTACAGTTGGTCCACTTTCCTATTGAAGGGAGAAAAGGTGGGATTTCCAAAACCCGGGGGTTGTTGGAATATCATCCAACCATTCTATATTTGGCTTCCCATGAGGAAGGATAGCCACCAGTCGAGTCTCTAAAACATCGAGGCGGGTGATGAGTTCTGCCATTGGATCATCTATGAGGGAATTCCTATCTTGATGGGGATCCCTGTCCACCAGTATGTTGCATAGTTCTTCAACATGATAAGTTGTACTAGATGCTCATGGAGTGGATGGTGGAACGACATGTGGAGCATCTGGGTGAACCTGAGTTGGGTCCCATTGATTTTCATGCCATTCTAGAGGATTTTGCAACACATATTGCGCCCTCTTGTTGTATGTTCCAGCCTCAACCTTGTCTACGTGGGAAGGATGGTCATGGTCACCTAGGGGTAGTTCGCCCAGAAGAAGTTGAGCCTTCCCCCTACTGCCCTAGAAGAGGATCAATGTAGTCAGTCCATCTCTCCACAACGCATTCAACAAGGGGTTCATTGGCCATATTCTTGTGTTCAGAGAGTTGCTGATGTTGCTGCGACTTTTTTGGGATCATATTACACCCTCTTCTCTAAGCCATAAGGGATGGAGGGTGAGATGACTCCGAGGTGTTCCTTTCCCTTGTTGGGATTTCGACTGAGTACTAGTGACTCGGTTGGCATGAGAGGACCCAGTATATTTCTTTTCATTGTGAGTGACCATTCCCAATGGATTAAATAGTATTGGCACTCCCTCAGGGGGGTACTTCCCCATCAAATAGCTCTAGCTTGTGTCTTCCTCTGATAGGTTATCCTTGTTAACTGCGACCTTACATAGAGGCATATCCTCTATGTCGCCTAGAAAATCAGGTTGATTTTGGATGGAACTAAAATTGAGGGCCACGTGCATCCCCCAACCACAAATTTTCACAAGGGGAAAAGCCTTCTTAATTATCCTAAGGATCACATTAATGCTCTGGACACATCGTTGTTGTAGGGTATTCTAGTGGCCTGGTGACTCAGGGCATTGGGCCATGGGGAGTGCAGCCAAATCAACCAAACGACATTGTTGGCCGATGTGTTCAAAGTGCACCTGACTCTTGGGGTAGGCCACTCTTTGTTGTCGAAGACGACAATGGGTCACCAAGTGGGTCTGGTGAAAGCATTCACCCTCCTCCTGGGCGAGATCTCTTGGTGACATAAAATTTCTTGCCTCAACTGACCAAAATATATCTGGGAAATGGTCTAATGTGATAATATCCCACAAGCTCCTTGATCCAAATTTGGGGTCTGACCCTTCATTTCCCCAATAATCTACTAGTGGTGGCCAAGACACCAAAAGTGGTAATCATGCATACCGCTAAGATGGCAGCCTGACCGATAGAGAATACAATGAGCGACCTGAAAAATCACTGCATCCCAAGCTATCATCTGAAGAGTTTAGTGACATAGGCACCACATTACGATAAGATGGGCTAAAGACTACAGTTTCCAGTATGGGGTCCATGGCTGTTGGTGAAGGGATACGCTACTACTCGTCCACCATTGGTCACTACAATTTCTCTCTACGATCTCTAGTTGAGGTAGAGAGTGCTTCTAGTGATGATGGTGATGACTACATAGCTGGAACCTTTGGATATGCCATATTTTCATCATCCTAGATATACCTACGAAGGGAGGCGGGAATCTAATGGGACACACATTTTGGAAGTATGAAGCTGATGCGCCTAGTTCTGGCCCTGGACCTTAACATAGAAGATCTTGGGGAGGGTTCCATCGTCGAGTCATATTCTACCTCAGAATCTGAGAAACATAATTCTTTGATCTTGATCAGAATCTTCTCATATTACTTTTTATGGTGGTGAAGACCTGACCTCCTTCCCCAGGATGGTTCTTCGAGACAGGGTATATTTCAGGCATGAGGATGACCTTCAGTTGTACCGGTGCTGTGACATAGAGAATATCCGCTTGAGTGAGCTAGGGTGTGAGTATCACCTCGATATATATCAAAGGGATCACGGGGTGGGGGGGATCCCTGTCCACTGACTGATGTGCAGTTGGAATCTCTACGGGATGTGCTGGAGAAGGTAGGACATCCACTAGAGAAAATAGTAGAACATGTAGGACCTCCATTCTTATTTCCCCTAGTAGCATCAGCACGAGGAGGGTACTCATACTGGTCAAGATTAACACAGGAATTACCTCCATGTTAGGTGCTGGTGAACCAAAGCTAGCCCTCCCTCCTCTAATTACTGAGGCGAGGAGGAACTTCACCAACTGCTGCAAGGATATGGGGAGGCCACCCATGCAAGAGTTTAACCAGATGTCTTAAGTCCCCAAATCAGCAGCCCACATCAGGACCAACACATCCATACAAGATGTAATGAGAATGAGAAAGGCTTATATATTTAGTTTCATTTCCATAGGGATGTACCTCATTTAGATTAAAGGTAGAACATTGCGAACCTCAAACAAAGCTTGGAATCGGCGAGGACCCGCATTTTTCATGGTGACGGTATGGGGTGGACCTCTGTACTAGGTGTCACTACTGCGAGATAGTCCTCACTGTTCACTACATGCACTGGAGACCAGGAGGGTTTACTCAGACTGCATGTGGGGCGCTAGGGCCCCGATCCAGTCCTAGTATATAATTGACCTTAATCAGTGTACATAGAGGGCTGATAATACATGTTGGCGGTGGCCCGGGACATAGTTGTTTTCAACGTTGACGTCCCATGGCAGGTGTTCTCCTCGGCCTGTGCCCGACGCTACCGTCATGTCCATCAGAATGGGGCCAGCAGCGCAAATGCATAGCTTACATCCTACTCGACTCATGGGACATGGTGAAGGTGGTGTTGTGGCCAATTGCGAGCCCTCTTTGGGAGCTCCTGAAAAGAGATCCTGGCCAAGCTGGCCCACACATCCCGTACCTCATTGGCATAGGGGAATAATTCATCAAGGCATTCTAGGGAGAAGCTCCCGAAATAGTTGTATGTTGTAGTGGGGGGTAGTCTCTCCATGCACAGCCCTTCTGGGAGGTGGTGCCTATAAGGAACAAACGCCTCTAAATCATGGCAGTAAATATCCTGATTTGGGATAATCTCCTCTTCCTCGTAACGGCGTACGAGGTCTTTTATCAACATTGATCGTATGAATTTAGAAGGGGATATAGGGTGTGGGAACCCTGCAGCTGTGGTTGTAGAAGCTTTCCCAGAAGCGTTGGAGCCACACAGGACTACCAAGTTGACATTACCTATTCCCCTACGTCGGTGGGGGGTGGTGATCAGATTACTAAGATAGCGGCTCGGTTCCTTGAAATTACGGAGATTAAAACATTAGTGCTGAAACAATGAAATTGGCGTCCAATGCCCCAGTGCCATTTCATATCCCATGAATAGTAATAATGATCCACTCAGAAGATGTTGCTGACTGGGATGTCCAACGTTTCAACTGCACCAACATCTAGTGAGTTTCACGCCAGACCCAATAAATTCTTGGAGGGACCTGGTGTTGAAAAACTAGATCTGGTGTCATAATAATCCACTAATGTATCGAAATCTACTAATCTCCCACATTTTAGGAGTATAATTTCATATTGTGTTCACCATTTCTATTTCTGATGCTTTCGTTGGGGTGCGAGCATCCGTCTATTAGAGGACGAAGAAGACATGCTGAGTTTTCCCCACATTCCCGCTTTTTAGTGGCGAGAGGCATCCATCGCTTATTCAGTGATGTTTTCTCCATGATCAAAAAGGAAAGATGGGATGTTAGTTCCTCCTTCCATGGATTCCTCCTCAGAACTCTGCACATAGTTCAGGTCTCCCTTATAGATTAAGATATTGTTCATGAAACTCTTCCCAGTGCCACATCTTCCTTGAAGCCGGTTAATTACACTGCTTTTATCGGTACATTCCAAGGGGTCTGGTCAGGGATGAAACTTTCAGTCGGGGGAGTATTCACATTGGACATCATAGGCATGTCTGGACATTGGAACACTATCACATTGGGTTTCTTCCCGTTATTATTGGGATTCATGAGGGCACGGATGCCTGAGGCATCCCACGTAGAATGCGGGGAATTATATTCCATAGGCATGTCTCTGAGGAATTTCTCAGCTTCCAATTTTTAACACAATTCATACCACATGTTTAACATCCATCAGAGATGGATCAAACTGATCATAACACTGATGAGAGTAGATCAGATGGGTGAAACCCCTGGAGGGAACACTAATTCTATGGAAAACGCTTGGTTTGTTACCCGGTTACTTCTAGGAGTAGTGAAGAGGTGAATTTTCATGTTCTCACTAGGTTGTGAAAGCCCATTTAAGAATCCATATAGATGATGGATGGTTAAGTGAAGTGGATGGAGAATGAAATGGAGTCATCCCAAGGGTGATAGTGATGTTGGGATTGAGCCTTGAAAATACCTTCTATGTATCCCTGGGGCAAGGAATCAAAGTCTATGTTGTTTAGGCTGGGTTATAGGATTAGGGTGTGCGCGGAGTACAATGACCAAATTATATAATGGGGGATACACACGGTTAGCCACCATAGTTGGTCTGGAATAATTGAGGAGGACCAGAGATGCGGGTCCCCATGAATGGGGTGACAATGGATTACCGTCGATTTTTGAGTACAATGGATTACCGCTGGATGGTATTTCCAATGGCTCACCACTAAATGAGATTGACAACAGCTTATTACTGAATGGGGATCACAATGGCTTACCGCTGATTGGGGATCACATTGGCTTACCGCCAAATAGGAAAACATTTAGTGTCATGCAGGACAAAAGGGGGTGTATAGTTTAACTTCATGTAGGACGGGGGTGAACTGACATGAAATTTCCAGGAAAAATGGTTTTAGGGCTTAAACCTCATGGAGGCTTCCTATGTACCATACCATGGAAAGGAATGAAGACCACATAGTTCATGAGGATTGGGAACTGACAAGAAGGGGGTCAGAACCAATGGATGGTGGGACTGAACCTCAGGGATGCCTCCTACATACCTTTCCTTTGCAAGGGTCAAATACGATGTATTCTAGAAAGGTGTTAGTGAACCATCATGAAGGGAGTCAGGACAAATAGATGGTGGGCTTGAACCTCAAGGAGTCTTCCTACGTTCCTTTTCATGGCATGGATCAATGTCCATGTAGTTTAGAAAAAATATTTTTCTTGAACCACAGGGAGGCATCCAATGTACCTTGCCTTATAAAGGATCAAAGTCCACATAGTTCAGAATGGTGTTCATGGGGATTACACTCTAGGCTGCCCGTAAAGTAAGCCATGGTCGATGCATGAGGTAAGACCATGTGATTCATGATTGGTGTGTGAAACAAGAGGTGGTAATGACATGATGATAACATCGTGAAAGGCACATACATGGGAAGTGGGATGGGTCTTACACGTGGTTGGAGGACCAAAATGGAAATAGGGGCCTATGTATGGTTATCAGCCCAGCGAGATGGAGATTAGGACTTAATCTGGGGTGGAGGCCTGATAGAGACAAAGCCAAAAGGGATAGGGATTTGGCACCAAAGAAAGGAGGTTTCTGGTGCCCCCCCCCCCCTCTCAGGTTGTTGGCCATGTAGAAGAAGAGAGGAGCATGGATGCGGCCACCCACATGAAAGTCTAGTGGCTTACACCAGGGTTCTTACACTTTCCCTGCAGATAGACACTGCTTTGATAAATAGGATCTCATTCCATGTGAGGAATAATCTCACTCACGTGGAGACTAGTGGGAATATAGAATTTCCATGACTGGGCACCCCAAGTATATTGCACATGGTGAGGCCACATTTTGACATCATGTTATGAGGATGATGGAGCACGGCATTTTCTAGTCCTGCGGCTCGGATGTGGTGTTCTCACTCTTCACCCTTAGGAATTTCGTAACTAATTTCCACTTTCCCAAGAGGAGGGAATGCATCAAAAATTCCGAGGAGAGGGGATGTTATGGAGTGATCCATTGAGAGGTCCACATTAGCACAGCTATGCAAAGAAGCAATAGTCGTTAGCGTGCCTATGAGAAGAAGCATGAGGGGATGAACAACAATAGGAAGTAGCACCCAAGGGATCATGAAATTACATTGTGTAAACCAGGAAGGTCAAACAAGAAATATGTGTTTCGGAGAAAAGGGGTTCATAGGTATAATCCTTATAAAGCTATGGTGCTCCATGTAGTGGATGGGCTTTGCGAAGGGGTATACTTCATGAAGTGAAGTGACCTATCCTAGGCATAGGGCATAGGTAAATATAGAAGGTTCTTTTGAAGAGGAATGGAGTTCTTGGAGTAGTGAATCACGAAGAAAGGATGCCACCACGAAGCATAGCATTGTGAAGTAATGTGCTTCGCAAAGCATAATTACCATGCCTTAGCATGGGGGTCACATGTGTATGGAAGTAACTTTGTGATGTATATGTTCTCTACGAAGACCCGATTAGCCTTGGTGATCCCCTTTCTTCACGGAGGCCCATGTGCTCTGTGAAGGGAACCCCTATTTGAAGAGTGGCTGAATTCGAACCAAGGGAGAGGCACTTCATGATGCTAAAGTGACTTGAAGAGCTCATGGTTCATAAGGCATAATTTTCTTCATGATATGAGATCTATGAAGGATAAAGGGCATAGGATACATCCTTTGGGCTCTAGGGGAGCCAGGTATTTATAGGAAAGAGGTGTCGTGAAGCAAAGCTTGCTCGGCGGGAAGACACGTGGAATTTTGGCGTAATCGTGAAACCTCCCACCTTTTTACTCTGCGGTGGGTTAGCAAACTTCAAATGGGTTCACAGATCCTCCATTCTCCTTGCTCCGCGGAGGGCTTTTCAATGTAAAATGGATTTGCGGAGCCTCCCTTCTCATGGCTTCGTGGTGGGTTCTCAAATGTCAAATGGGTTCATGGAGGCTCGTTCCTCCTTGCTCCGTGGAGGGCTCACAAACTTTTAATGGGTTCACAGAGTCTCCCGACCCCTTGCTTAGTGGTGGCTTCATGAAGGGTGGAGCATCGCACCGGTTGTAGCACTAGTGGGCTCCATGGGAATGCCTCTCAAGGCATCCCTAAATGCTTTTCTTTTTTTCTTGTTCTTTCCAAATTTTAGTGCCAATATTGGTAAAAATTGTTGAAATATTTATAAAACAAATTTTTTGTAGGTTTTGATTTTATAAATTTTTTTAGTGTTTGTGTCACATATATATATATGTATGTTTTTTATTATGAGATCTATGGGACATATGTATACTTCCAATGCCTTTTGTAATTATTTATATCTTATGAGATATACAAGACTATAAGAGGTAGTTAATCCGATTCCATATGACTAGGTTGTAATAATGAGTTAAACTGGTTTCATAAGATAGGGCTATAATAGGGAGTGACCCATGATTATTAATATAGGTTTGGAATGGGGTGTGACCCCGGTTCAGAACAGTAATTTTTCCGCTATAATGGTCTTAGAAGTGAGCCTCAAGTATTTCGAAAATGATTTTCAATGATAATGTGTATTCCACTTTTACATATATTTTGTTATGCTCTCAGGGTCTATATTCTTTTATTATTTTATGATTCCTTTTTTGTGAACATCCAAGATAAATATCATGACTCAAGAATATTATTTGTATACACATCGTATAATTTTTATGTATTCTATTCATGTCTTTAAACATTAATGATATTTTTATATATCTCCATTATATAGATTAATGGATCATATAATCTCTACCTTTATTATGTTTCCATCCCAATGTGATAACGAAAATCTTAGGTAGGGCATGTATAAAAGTACTACTTTGTGATAATATCTCTCTGTGAGATAATGGATATCGTCCATTAATTAAGAATAATGTATAACTAATCTAGAAAGACTCAAAACCATAATGGTTCTATTGTTGTTAATATTTTTATGTATTTAATAATCATCTAATTTGATTTAATATTTTAGTATGAAAACCTTACACCATTATCGTTGGTATCAAATATTTCTTTAGGAATTATTTTGATATTTGGGTTAGAAAATTTTTGTAAAAACACATTTGATATCACTATTAATAAGATAAAATCCTAATGTATTGATAATGATTATGAATAAATTGGTTTATAAAATAGTTTCATATAATGTTTCATGATTGCATATAATGTCCAAATTATTTTTCATGATTCCTCACTATGTTTTTTTCTTAAAAAATAATACTTTTTCGATGTAGTCAATTTCTAGAATCTAAAGGAATCGTGCTAATGTTTAATGTGATAGAAAATGCAATGATTTTCTATCTCATCAACCTAATGATATGGTTGATGAAATTTAGAATCTTTCTATTTTTTCTTACCCAACATTTTTAGACTAATAATCATGGAGAGTTTCTAAATGATCATTGGAGGAAAAACATACTATTCAATCATTCATGAGGCAATATCCATTGCCATTTAGTGGATAGTTTCATACACCAGTAGCTGATTGATGGATAATAAAAATTAATAAAATACATTCTATTATTCAATGTTAAGAACATTAAAAAGATATAATAATTTTTTATCTTCCAAAAGGCATGGAAGATAAATGGATTAATCATATTAAGAATAAAAATAAGGAACAAGAAACTGAATAACTAGTAAGGTTATATCATTCGTTTTCTTCTTTATGGACTCAAAAAATAGGGTTTTGGAATGTATACATTAAACTCAATATAAGATTGTAATAACTCGCTTAATAAATTAAAACTCCCTCAATATTATTGGGAAAAGGTGTTCAATACCTATTTATGTAATCAGTGTAGATTTCCTATAAGACCATTCCCTAATATGACATCTTATATGATTTTAAAGGAAGCTATCCTAAATTGATCTTTTTTAAGGTTATTGGGTGTATATTTTATATTCTTAATACAAAAGAGAATATAATAATTTTTTCTCGCAAATATGATTATAGTATTTTTTTGTTAATTTAACTCAAGTAATGAATATCGATTCATTAAAAAAAGCACCAGGACCATGTAAGAATCAATTCACGTCAAATTTGTGAGAAATTTAAAAATTCGCATCCAGAAGTTGATGAAATTACATTTTACCTATAAAAGTTTACCGTAAATAATCCATCTTCTCCGAAATAAATTAATATAGTGGAAAAACGTCAATATATCCCTTTTCATATAGTATGAGTGAAATATAACCAACAACCCCTATAAAATTTAATCATTCATTTTCACCTTGGTAATCATCATATATGTTTGATAATAAATGATGTTGAACATTGTAATTTTATTTCACACTAAAACCACTTAATATTGTTGATTCCATTAATGAATAAGAATGTTTATTTTTAATGAAATAATTAATGAAAAAAGTATCAATGAATAATATTTGGACTGTTTTTTAAAAACAATATAATCATCAATGTATTGATACAAAATATGTTATCAGAAATAAATTTGACGTGAAAGGTAAAATAACTCGTAATAAATTTAGACTTATAGACAAAAGATGTAATCAATATTAATGAATTTATTATGATTAAACCTTTAAAACAATTAGCATGATATAATTAATAAAAATTTTATTTTTATTTGCTGCTCATGAACATTATAATATTTTATAATTCAATTTTAGAAGTGCCTTTTTAATGGTTTTTTTCCAAAAGGATTTTGTTGAAAAAAATATAATTTTGGGGACTCAAAATATAAAAATCATATTTTCAATATAACCAAGATATTTTATACTTTGAAACAAGCCACACTATATTTGTATCAATGGTAGAATAAATTTCATTTTTTAAATGATGTTAAAAATGTAAAATATGATTCATAAGTTTTTAAAAAAATAATATAAAATAATTTATTATTTTTTCAAATATATATATATATATATATATGATATTCTTTTTTGTTTTAAAAAATTATATAACTGTAAAGAATTTTTAATATTAATGATAATAAAATTTTTAATGAGTTTTGTGGTACATGTAATGTTTTCTATTGGTTTTCAAATTTCTCATAAAATTGATGACATTTTTTATAAACTAATAAAATTAAAAAAAAAGATCTAAGGAATGGACCATGTAAATGAATTATGTAAAATTATGTTTACTTCCAATAATATAACATTTTTTGAAACCATTATAATGGTCAACAACATGATTTATCTAGGTATTATTGGTAGCCTTATTCACCTTTCCATTCCTAATCCTCACATTAGGGTTTTTTTTGTGTTTATTCTCATTTTTTTGACTATCAAAAATAATCTCATATAAATTCAATTACAATAATTTTCTAAAATATAAAACTTTAATAATATATATTTTTTCTTATCTAAAACATTATTCTTTATACTACATTACATTTTATCCATATTCCAATTAGATATTAATAATATCATTTATACATGTCACCAATATTAAAAATACCTAGCCTCATGAAATAGAAAGAAGAATAAATACATTTCACTTTCTATATCCAGATTTGAATATATTGTGATGAAGATGTATTGCACCCAAATTCCTTGGATATAAAACACATTCCTAGATTATGGGATTACATTTTTTCATGTTCCTATCATGTGTTATAATACAAGATCTATTAGTATCTCGATAAATCCAATTCAACACTCAATGACTATGTTACTTCATCTCAAGCACCACTCCTTTAGATAGAACATTCCAAAAATTGATATCATGTTACTGTTTATTAACATTAAAATTGAATTACATGTTATTATCCTAAAATAACATTATGTATAATGTTTTCATTTTATTATGTAGGTGTTAGGAAATGTTATATTTTTATACATACATTAATCATAGACACCATTGATGATTTTATTTTAATCCATTATTGATAAATATAATTATATAAAAAACAGAATTATTATTTCTCATTATATTTTAATTTTTTAAAATAATTATCCTTTTATTGTGTAAAATTTTCTTTTTTTAAATGAATTTCTCATTATGTATTATTTTTTGATAATATAAAAAATGGAGAAAAATATTATACTATATAAGTATACTTTAATATGGGAGAGTGATAATGATACAAATATCAATGGGGATAAATGTTTTATATGTTTTATTTATATTTTAAAAATAGTAAAGTAAAGGGTGTGGGAATTTAACATGAAAGACATCCATGTCTAGATAAAAACAAATTTCTACTGTTTTAGTATATTTCCACCTAATGGTATTACCCATTAAAGGGATTGTAGTATATTAACCCTTCATTCACCCTAGGTATGAGTTGTGGGTCGATACTAAACAACAAGCTTGATAATACTAGATGGTTTTCTATGGAAAATTTATATTACCCTTATAGGAAATTTTGATAGATTAAAACATATTGGTGGAAATTCTATTTTGTAAAAATTTCCTAAAAATATCATTTAAAATTTCATTATGAAATATTGAATGTTGTTTTGTATATTACTTTGAAAATATGATTTATCAATCCATTTCATATTCATTTATCTATTTTGATTATATTTTTTAATTTTAAGTTTTTCTAGTCTTAAACACGTGGGAGATTGTTATAACTTCGATTGATTAGAAGATCAAAAACACCCATTTTTGAATTGAACATTTAATTTGAGTTCCCTCCTTTTTTAGGTTCTAGAAACAATATGGGAATTTGATATATCATAATAAAAAATTAAATGATGTGGGTGATGATATGGATACCCACATTGGGAATCTCCTGTGTCTAGATGGAGCAGAGATACCTGCTAGCTGGAAGTATAACTAGTGAACCAGACTACTATTGGGACTCCTAACGACCTAGTGGTAGATCACTATCCATCTAGTTCTTTCAGTACAAGACCTATGGTACAAGAATTCCCACTAGAAAATTGGTGAGACACTGGCCAACTGGTGTTCCCATAATGGCCCATCAGTAAGCTAATGTATTCAATTGAAATGTTGGTATAGTTGGTCTAGAAAATCAAATAAAGCAATTAAATGTGTACCCACTACATTTAATCAACTTGAAATGGATTTATTCACCTACTTAAACCACGATCAACACCCCTGAATGTTTGAATACTATAAGAATACCCCTCAATAGGATTAAAAACATAACAACTAATTCCAATCAACCCAAAAATTCAACACTACACGTTCTATAAATATATTCTCAGTTTTATTCATTTTTATGATCAATTACTTTTATCTATTCCACTATATTTATTCTTACAATATTTTTAAAGGGGTATTCCAATAAAAACATCCTCATAATCCTCTTATATTAGTTGTTCACTTTCATTAGAATGACAGATATGAGTTACTTACTAAAATTATCTAAAAAGAATGTGACACATCATTTTATTAGGTTTTATTCAATAACCATTTTTATGAGGCTTATTTCTACAATCCAATTTAAAATAATGTGTATTACTTATTTAATTAATTGAATACCACTAGTTCCATGGAAAATTATTCTCTAATATCATAAATACCACATAAATCAAGTGTTTTAGTTCAAACATTCTTAAGCTATAAGAGTGGATGTGATATAGGGAATCATCTGTGGTTACCTTTTAACTATTTTATCAAAAGAAAATTCCTTTTTATGTTTCACTTTTATTAGTTTGATAATTTAATATATATCCCACATGTTTTAATGTCATCAACTTATTTCAATATTTAACTTCACTAAAATAGTAATATATCTAATGGGAAATTAAACTCCACTTTTTAATCATACTCAAACAATAATCATGAACATCAATTTATAGTTATCTTTCCATTCCATATTTAAATATCTCAATCATTTAGGGGGATTTTTCATTATAGGTTTCAAAAAAAACTTTCCTCCCATTTAAAGTGTGATCCCTCTTATTACTCCTCATATATCCATATTCTAATGGATTGGGACTTAGGGAGTCACCCAATGCATTATTGATGATATGAGATGAGTATTGGAATGGTATGGTCATTTCAACAATAACCAAGTATTCCAAATATCTTAATTTGATACATGGTTTTTCCAATAGTAAATTTAACATGAAATTTGTTTTCATTATTTTTTTTGTTTTTAGTGGAATGATTGGTAGTATCTTATGGAATAATTTTTTAGAGTTTAGATGATTTTTATGTATGGATAATAGAGTAAAAAAATAACATGATTCCATTATATTTTAAATGATGTTGGACTTATATCATTCTTAATATATATTACTTTCTCTTTATCTATATTTTATATATATTTATATTTTATTTTCTTTTCCCATGAATTCCATATTTATGAAAATTGATAATTAATATGATCTTCTAATCTAAACGAGGGACTCAAGACTGTTGGGGTTTTAATTAATATCTAGGATTCAAATTATTTTATTATATTGTTTTTATTGAGGTTAAACATATTAGTCTATGAATTTCATACTTTTTACTACAATAATCTCCTTTTTCATGTTCATATTTTCCTCATCCCTTAATCATTTCATTACAACATATAGTGGGTTTTTATAGATTTGGTTATGTGTGGTGAAGAGGTATCCTATAAAAAATTCTTGAGATTATTATTATCTATGAAAATTTATTGTTTTAGGTGGTAAATTTTTTTAATTGGATATATTTGATTAAAAATTATTGATCTAATTAAGAGATTGACTAATATGAGAAACTTTAATAACATGTAAAACATCCCTTTTAACCCCCTTTATTTATTGACTTCCTCTCACAAACTACTTTATGTTTTCTTTTTCATTTCTTTATAATATATATATAATTCATAATTATTTTTTAACCCCCTTTTTATTTGAAAATAATTTAGTAGTATATTATTTAATTTACTAATAGTTATAATTGAATAATTGTTTAATTGAGTGTCCTCCCTATGATATCAACCCAATAGTCTGAAATATAAAACAATCTTATAAATTTAATAAAAAAATATATTTTGGATTTTTTATGAAACCCTCATATTATTACTAATAAGTTTTCTATGATAATTGTTTTATATTTTATTTTGACGTGGGTTAATCATATTTGATGAAAAAAATATTAATTAATGATTTTATATGATGACATGTTTTCATTGAAAAAATAGTTCCATTTCAAAAAATAGAAGATATATCTTATGATCAATAAAATATCATAAATTACACAATAAAATCTAATTTCATCATAGGATGTCATATTTTCTAATATTAGGAACATATAAAAAATAAAATCTTTTTGTATGACTTAGAATACAACATCATGATGATAAATGATTGTCTTTATTTAGAACATTTATTTTCGTAATAATAAATCACAGAAAAGCTATTATACCATTTACAGGGTTTTAAATATTCATATGAAATATTTTAATGTAGTGGAATAAATTATATCTGTTCAATCCCAATATAAAAACTATCTAAAACAAAAACCAAAAACAGTAATTAAAGAAGACTGTGTGTTCCTTATACTTTTTACACACTGGATCCATCAAGGTATGTTTTCATTTAAATAAAATATAACTTTATTTTACCATGGTTTATAAAAATTTGATGTCAAATACAAATAAACTTTTCATGGCTTTCATATGATTATTCATTTTTAATCAATTTATCCCAAACTCATGGGTGGGACTTCTTGGGTAGGATTTTATATCCTTAATGTATGCGGTCTTTATGTTTCCCATTAATGTATTTCCATTTTTATTGTGCGTGTGATGAGAGGTATAACTAATTTAAACTGTGCTTTAACTATTAATATAAATAAATATTTTTTTGAATCAAATTATGGAAAATTCAACCTTTCCTCTAGCAGTGTGTTGTCCATTGGTGAGTTTGGAAGGAAATTATAGCCACATGTAATGTATGTTGTCCTTCGAATAAATATTGGAAATAAGAGAAGACCCAAATAGTTCCAAAGACATAATTTAGTGAATATATTTTTTTAATATACCATGTGCTTATCATAGTATTTGGTGTTCACAAATTTTATATTATTGCATATATAATTAAATTGATATTTTTAATAAATGAAAATGTCTTCTCTCATTGAATGACATGGATGTACTCCTGGAACTCTGCATTGATCCAATTAACTAGGATTTCCTAGCACAAGCTCCATAGATTCAATGGTATACTATAAACTTATATTACCATGGAAAATACCATTTTATTTTTCATTAATCTTATTGAAATGGATTTACATGTATGTTCCACGATGATTCATTGTTAATCCCGTTAACTTGGAATTATTACAGTGTGATCTTTAGAATCATTCGTATGCATATTGAAATGGAATTCATTGGAAATTCTTCATAAATTAGACATTGATACATTGAATGGTATTTAATAAAACATACTCCATATATTGGACCATATTTCTATAGGCTTTTAATTCCTTGGATATATTCATTAGATTCATCTTCGATCTTGGTCACATTGTATATTTTAATCAGCGAAATATGGAACTAGCTGAAGCAATTATGGTCGATCCTGAGTATCTCCTTTGAACCCTCTGATTGAGAGTGGTATATTTATTATGATTTAATTTATTTATTATACATATAATATACTCTATTAATCAGACTACATATATTTTTTATATATTTTTTTGTTTTCCAACTTAGTAGTACCCACATCGTGCTCATGCCATCGTTTATAAATGAGAAGAAATCATTGTTATATGAAATGAAAAGGGGATTTTCCCTATGATTTATTCATGCTATCACGATGGTGTTTTCATGGTATATGGGACTATGATTTGAATAATTTTAACTCTTTTTAGGTTACCCATTTTTTTATATTTTTACTATTAACATATTTGATCTTCCATCTATGTATGAATTTCCTAAATTGTTTAGATTATCAAATTTTTATAAGATGAGTTATATGATTTATTAACACTCCAATAATGTATAATATTTTATTTACTTTTTGATATTTTTTTATAAGTATTTTCATTTTTATTATCCTCTTTTCTGATAGTACTGTCTCCCTACGCTATCACTATGGACCCTCACTTATAGTAAAAAACCTATAGCATATAGGGGGGAAAACCTAAGTTCTTAATACTCTTTAATATGGTAATATTATACTACTATGGGAAATGGATACATAAAAGTGTTATTATTGAATAATTTAATTTTTATTTACAATTTTTTCAATATATAAAGAAGATAATACATTGTTGAAAATTCATATGAAACACGATTTATGAATAGCTTACCCATTAATGGGGGATGTATGATTTATTAGGAAACGATTATTGTCTTTTTTTACACATATATAGATAATATATTATACCTACATAGAATAAAATTATTTAAGAGTTTATTAATTTACAAAATTTAATCCCATTATAGGGATTTTAATAGCGATTGTGTTTATTCATCATTTTAGGGATGTAGGATTCACATGTCATTCTCATACATGATTATAATTGGTTAAATTTCTATTATACATGAGTGAGTAATTTAATGTGTATGAATCAAACTATATGGAGTTTTCAATATATCATGATGGTTGAATGTTGTTTAAATGATTTACTAATTGAAGAAATGTATAAAACTGTGGATTCTAATTTATAGTAACTGGACTATTATCTGCTAAATGAAATTCCTGCTATAAATTATAATTTTATTTCAAAATATAATTGGATATTTACATACTATTTAACTTATCATTAGTCCAAAAATAGTTTTTTAAAGGTAAATGAAATTTAATGATATAGATTCAATAGTTTTGTGGCATGACCTTGATTATCGGAAGATTAGTGTAGAGGGAGAGCACCATATTGTGAGACCTTATATTGTGGTGGGTATAGGATTGCATAAAATTATGAATCTTATTTTTTTTCCTAAAATTTAATATAAATAGTTATTAAATTGAAATTTTATTAGTCATGTATTTGGAATTTTAGAAAAATTCCTCCATGATAACCTCCAAAAGAGAACGAGTATGGTAGTGATGAACATCCTCGAGGTGGATGGGCATGTTCCCCTTATAGTGATAGTGGAGGGTGAAAAATTTCTAACTATGATGTGGTCATGCTGAGAGTTGTGTAGAAACTAGAGAGAGGATAAATGATCTACGTGAAATTGTTTAGGACATACCGGAGAGTTTCAGTTCCACCATCCATCATTTTTTTCAAGGGAATGGGTTCCTTAGGAGACTTTTTTTTTGTTTGAGTCAATATAGCCAATGTTTTTACAACCAGATAGACCACCATTATTCAAACTGAATATATATAAATATATTATTTAAATACAAATTAATCCTTGGTGGGATTTTATGGTCCATGATTTCAAGCTTGTGGGGTAACCTTGAAATAATTTTAGGCCAGGTTTTTTAACATTTCATTAGAAAGAAAATTACGAAAGGTAGGACTAGGGATTTCAGGTACCTAAAGCAGAATTCTATTTTAGTAATGAAATATGCCTCACATTTTATAGATTTTAGAAAACATTACATAATTCTAATAGAGAAATAATTGGAGAGAATGTGCATGTGGATTTCTAATAATAATCATAGTTACATGATATATATTATAGTATATATTTTTTTCCATTATTACTTTCTTATTTTCATTTATTACAAAAATAATTATGATAGGAACCTGAAGAATGACTGATGTTCGGGATAATTGGTTTTAAATATGAAGATTGTTTGTGGGTCTACAAGAATATCGATGATCCTTTCTCATGTCCCTTAACTGGGTAGTGGTTGGTAGTGTAATTTGTGTGGCTATTCAAATAATTGTTGTGATAGTTTGTTATACTACAACTTGTGTGGTAGGATTGGAAAAATATATTCTTAATGTGAAAATATTCCACTAGAGATCTAAGCCTGTGGGATAATGGTACACATATAGATGATTTGAAGGATATTTTATCTAATGTATGGTAATATATGATCATTATCGGGCTCTACGAAAGGACCAATGTTGAGGATGTAGGTGTGCGGTTGGATAACCAACATATTATTGGGTCATGGTGAAGGATTTGGTTCATATGAGAAGGGGAATAAATATTAGTAGGATGGGGCAGCTCATTGGATTCAGTTAGGTACTGGAGTCCAAAGTAAAGTAAATTTATATACTATTTAGCTTAACCATATTGATTTGGATGTTGGACCCTCTATAGTTCGATGTATTATTATAGTATCCTCTTTTTTATATTCCTAACTCTTTGAAATAGGGGTGTGATATTTGTTTATTGATTATATTTTCAAATAAAAATTATGGATAACTATGGAGTATCTATACTGAGAGATGGGCAGTCAAAAATCATTAGTGGTGAAGTCTGAGAGAATTATCTATTGTATTGATTGTACCCTAGAGGATGGTGGTAATATATTTCCATCATTTCGCTCAATATTAAATATTATTAACCATGTATTGATTAATAGAATTTAATTTTACATACCATATCATATCTATATCGAATTTTACCATCTATTGGTGTATTTATCATCTCATGAGGGTAGTAGTTATGTCCATCCAAGAGAGTGAGAACTATGAACAAGTTGTGCAAGACTATAACATCAATTATAGAGTTTTTTTACATCTCTTGCTTTATATATTATATTTTATTATGGGGGGAGAAAAATATTCTTTCAAAAAATATTGGATCAATATACTGATGTATTTATTAATGAGTTTTTTGGGGCTTGTACTCGAGAGAGAGACTGAGTTAGCTATTGAGCTCATTCAAACATGGGTGGATATTTATATATTTCCATATGTGGGGACTCTGGTGGAGATTTATGGGGTAATGTTTCACTTAAGTAATCATGTTTCCAAGGGATTCTTAAGTCCATCTACATATCATTGTGTTTCTCCCATCCTATTATCAAATAAGGAATATGGTTCTTTGTGGTTGTGTGTTCACTATTAAAAGGTGAACCAACCTATAGTTAAATATTGGTATTTAATTGTATGTATTTATTACATATTTTATTTTTTATATGTACCCAAGTAATCTATAAGATTTATTTGAGGATGGGATATAATAATATTATGTTGATTCCTTTAGATATACCTCACAAAACCATTAAAAGAATGTATGATTTTTATGAGTTTTTAGTTATGTTTTTTTAATAATGATCAAGTAGTATTTATTGACATAATTAATTCGATTTTCCACATATATGTAAACTAATTTTTTCATTTTTGATGGTATATTCGTATTCTATAAGGTAAAGGAGGTGAAAATCATCTTTTGAAAATTGTTTTTCTAACACATCTAGAACATGAATTATATGTCTATCTCTCATTGTGTCATATCTAGATCAACTATGTGTACTTATTTAGGAATATCATATCTATGTTTTGAGTAAAAATAGACCCTAGAAATTAATGTGAATAGTTTCATAGCTATAGTAAAAACATTTTGATGTCCACATCACCAAGATATTATTCAATTAGAACTGATGATTGTTTCTAGGAGTTATCCAAATTTTAATTTGTAATGACATATCTCTCCTTGAATGGAACGATTTTTTTAGAAAAAACACTTAATAGATAAAATTTTAGGAGATGAATAGAATATTAAGTATAGATACAATCAAGAACATTCCTGATTCATGTATGGGGTAAAACATGTTCTGTAATGTATAACGAGTCAGGTTGGGAGTAGTATTGATGCATAAAGGTTAATCAGTCACTTATGGGTAGAGGTAGTTTATCCCCATGAATTGAATTACCTAACCCATTAATTAGAGTTTACATTAGTGGTATATCACTTTCGGGGTTGGTGAAAGTTCTTATTGTTTGAGAGGTTCATCGTGTATACCTACCATAAGAGCCTTAGTTGCAAATACCCATCATGGGAATGAACCTTCGACAATGAATGTGGATGTAGTATCTATAATGTCTTGACATCATGATTAATTACTCCCAATTAAAAAAGGTAATGTGGTTTCAAATTTATTTGGATGGTTGAAAAAACCCAAGAACATCAGGATCCCAGTAGTAAGATCCAATTATGTAAGATTTTTTTGGATGAATTTGTGTGTTTTAGAGTACCAAGGTCAAGTGAACAATAGATAATTGTTTATTGCATCATAATTCCTCATTGGGGTGAATTAGATATATCTATTAGATTTTTATTATCTATTTATATGTAATATTCAAATGGTTGGGTTCCTTATTTGGATGGGTCAGTCAATGATGCTAAGATCCCTAATATCTGAGGTCATGTATTGGTACCAATGAACATGGATGAGGAGTTCATATGGGACTCAAATTATTAAAGAGGTAAGTACACTCATGTCTGTATAAGATGTATCACAACATATTCTCATACTACTACAGGCCATGAATGAAAAAGGACTATTTATGGGGGGTCCATAATTAGGCAAATAACTTAATGAAAATGAGACCCTTAATGTCGGCGGTCATGTTATTGTACACATGAGAATGTATAAGGAGTTGATAAGGGACTCACACATGTTTATGTTGGTGTAACACCATGGTTTAAATAAAATATATCACATCATATGCCCTTTTTAATGGAGGATGAATATAAATATTTACATTAAATGTTTTATTATGCGGTACTAGCCCTATCTGTTGGTGAAGGGCAAGAATTTGTTTCAGGATACTATTTTCTAGTTTATTTTCAATTCCAACATTGAAAAGGAATTTTGTGACAACAAATTCCATGATGGGTTTTCAAAGGATACCCCAAATTTTTGATGTAGTGTTAGTGATCAATGATCTGTTGACCAAAGTGGATCACATTCAATGTATCCAAGAGTCCATTTTAGTCGATGAGCTAATGAAGCTCTATGTTCAAGGGATAATTTTATTAAATGATGTTCATGAATGTTTTTATAATATAGAGTCTTATTTTTAGAAATAATTTTTTTCATGGTTTGTAGATCGATATTGGTATGCATGTAAGTTTGATCATTGTATGATATCCATATATTGATGTATAATCTATGTGTTGCATTTATAACATGATTGGAATTATGAGAGATTTTTTCATGGATTTTGGTGGTTGTAGATAGAACCAATTATCCATAGAATAACATGACATCAATAAAATAATAAAGAATTTAGTTTTTATGGCTCTGTTTGATGCCATATATGGTAGGACTTTTATTAACACTTTTATTGTATATAGTATTAGAAGTATATGATTATTGGAATAAGCATTATAAAATAGGAATCAAATAATATTAATTTTATCTAGATGTTGATAGAGGACAGACATAATAGGAAGATGTCATATTCCATTTCAAACCATCATCCTCTCAATTTGGATTAAGGTGAACATGTATTCATGCAGGTATCCTTGAGGATGGGACACCATCATGATTAGACTTATGGGAATCTACTACCCAGATATGTGGGGACACTCAAGATTGTAGACAAGGTCGATGTAGAGGAATATAATTTGGATCTACCACAAAATTTTATTTCCACGTTTGATCTATTCCACATATTGTAACTTTATAAATAATATTGTAATACATCTCATGTGAATAAATAAGATAATATTGAGATCATTTATTATATGTACATTGATGGGTGTTTTTTGTAAATATTGGATTGGAGTGATAATACTCCTCAAGTGAAGAAAATCCCTTTTGTACAAGTGAATTGGTAGGATAGACGTATCCAATAAGAGAATTGTGAATAAAACCATGAAATAACCATGAAACCATTAACTAACCATATAGAAAAACATTTTAGTTTTGCTAAAAAACTAAAAAATTTATAATTTATAAAATTTCTAAGTTTATTTAATCACATAAAAACCCATACTCCCTTATTTATTTCAACACGATGGCCCACCCACACCCTCACCTAATCATCTCTTTCATATTATGGTTTCTTCACTAATTCTTATATTTTTTTTCATTTATCCATATAATGAGCTTGTGGTATGGATAATGTTACAAAATTATATTTTCTCCATTTATTTCGTTATATACTATTTGGAGCTTTATTTTTCTTATTTATATATTTTAATTATTTTTTATGTATCTCCACCTTCCACTGTTTCATCTCAAGAAAATGGTTGAGTCATGGTGAGTTGTTTTATGTAAACATATGTTAGGTTGTTTAGATTTATCCCATGAAGTAATAACATATTCATAGTGTTTGATGATTAGCCATGTTGATGCAACATGATCATGCATTAATTTTATAAATAAATATTATGCGCCCTTAATTATTGAGAATTAAACCTTTCAATAGGTCACTAGTATTATAAAAGAATGTATAGATCATAATTTTATCCCACTATTAGATTTTGTTTCCCTTTCAATATAATAGGAAATTAAGGGGTGACCATATAAGTACAATTTACATGACCTATTGATAATGTGTATAAAATGGATACCTATGGAATAATTTATGATCTAGTGTGAGTGTGTTTTATGAGGGTATATTGATAAATTAATTTACGTAGTTACTAATTGAACATTCTTAGCGACATGAATGCCTTATAAATAATCCATCAACTCAACATTGATCCTATTGAAATGTAATAACTACAATATTATTTTTGGATTTAGTAGTAGCTTACTAATTTGGAATGGCATGGAAAATCCCCATATAATTGGTTTGATACATATTGTCATGGAATTACATGTACCAAACCATATATGCATAGTTTATCCCAAATACAGTGTATTCATTATGTATTCTCTTTAGACCGAACCATAAGACAATAGGATTCAAATTCCATGGATATATCTCCATGACTCTATATTGATCAATTGATTAATAATTCCCAAGATTTGATCCTCACATTTATCCAGTACCCAAGAGAAATTTAATACCTTGGATAACCTTCTTATAATAAGATTTATTCCCATCCAAAGGTATACTATGATAATAAACATTAAAAAAAAGTCGAAGAAGGTAAGTTTGATCCCAAGTGTCAAATTAAAACCCAAGAATAAAGGGTTTTTTATTTATTATGGATTTCATTATTTATTACACACATCAAGAAGCACTATTTCTCTCACACAGTGTGGTTATAGATTTTATTGGCAGTGGAATATTTAGTTTTACCCACAAACTACATTTGATTCCTTCAATACCTAAGCTAACATAATGGTTGTGTTATATGATAGAGGAAGGTTCCTTATAAGTAATTCATGATTGATAGCGGTAATATAACATAAAATATGGTACACTACTAGGACTCATGACTAGTTTTTTATTGATCCCATTTTGTCCATCTGTTCAATTTGGGAAGTTGGATTATAATATATACCATTTAAGTAAGTATTTATAGATATTTACATAGATTCATTTTGTTATCACTTGATTTCTGTGATACGATGGCACATTCTATGATATATTATCTTTTATTTATCCATTATATATGATAATTATTATTTTAACAACAATTAAACTAATATATGAGGGTAGCGTATCACCACGATTTTAAAATAGAACATTTAAATTAGTTGGTAGCCTTTGGTGTATGGGTTGGCATGCTAATTTTTTGTTTCTCTCTGATCCAGTTAATATGTTCTGAGTTTGGTTGGTGATTTGACAACACTGTTCGTGGTTCTTTCTCATATCTTTTATCACATGAATTATGAGAATCCCTAATAGGTATGCAAAATCCCCTCTCCTCTATGGTGTATGTGTGAGATAATATGAATTACCTAACACATTGGTGGGAGTCTCCTTACCTATATGTTATTATATTTCCACTCATATAAAAGGATGATGGAAAAAAACGTCATAGTAATGGAGAATCAATTAGGGATTTTTTGGGATTTTAAACACTATATTGATTGTTAGTCATACTTATATAGTCTCTGGGACACATTTGTGATTCCTAAAGAAGGTAATCATACATGTTTAAATGTATGGGTAGATGGAATTCTAGATAATGTTTAATTTTCAGCTGATATAACTCACATATGTATATCAGTTTAAATACTCATAATAATAATATTCTTCAGGGGAATATATTTCTGGGTTAAAAAATTTAATTTTGAATTTCCTTACGAATCATAGTTTACTAAAATGTATTAAAATATAATTTAGATTTATTTATAATATATCTAATTCATATAAAAATACTAATAGACATTTAAATGATATCATTTACATTGCATTACATTGACACCAAACATATAAATACAATATTCCTTGTTTTTATCTATGTCAAATCATTTGACCAATTCATATTTTTTAATATTATATATCCATAAAAACAACAGATGTGTCATGGATTAATGGCATATATCCTCCAATTTTTTCAAAACATTATTTATTATCATTGGGGATTCCATTAGTGGGATGAATATATATTCAAAAGATTGATGGGTTTTTATAAGATATTAAAAGTTTTATTTTTTGGAATGTATAAAAATAACTCAATTCGTATCCAAGAAAATTACTTTTGGGAGACATAGTTATCAACCCATATAGAAAATTGAAATAGATAACCTTATTATGTGACAAAACATGGAACATAATGCTGAAACACGAAGAATATAATAAGAAAATAAATCTAAAAAATTAATGGGGTGTAAATATTATGGAAAAGTTAAAGGAGAAAGAAAATAAATTTTGTAAAATGGTATACTGCCTTGAAATACCATTATAAATATTTTAAAGAAATAATACAGAATAAATTTCATTCAGTAGTTCATGTTTTATAAAATATTTTAGAAATTTTATTTTAACTTTATCAAGGATTCAGTTTTTGATAATATTTAAGAAAAATAATATTAATATTCAATTTAGTAAAACATTTGTGAACATTATCACTTATAAAAAATCCAAAAAGGATACTGTTATACAACAAGTGGAAGAATGAGGATATTGAAAGGATATTTATCATAAGAGAGTATTCATCCATGGTTTCGTAGATTTTACTGAAAACATATTCTTATGGATTATTTGTTATAAATTATTAAGGTCAGATATTTTGAGTGATGAGAAATTTTTTTTGTTTATGTGTGAACATTATGTCATACTCATTATGTAATAGCATAGATTTTTAGGAGATGAAACGAATAACGGATCATATAAATCTTTAGGATATACCAGTGATATATAAAATAGGTCTGATTGTGAATATTTTCTTAAGTAGTTAAACTAAACCTTTTTATAAATTTTATTATACTCATGATAAATAAAGAAAAAATAATTGTTTTATGAGGGATAATATTTTATATAAAGTGAATGAACTTCATTGATGTTCATAATTGGGAATTATATTTATGAGTTAGCAATGAGAAAATAGGGTCTGCTATTCATAATGTGTTTTTTATTTTTTATTTAAGAAAAAAACAATTTTAATGAAAAATATGATGAAGGTATAATAATAAGATTATAATGATGATATATAACTAAATATAAGAATTACACGTAAAGGAGTAATGTAAGTGATAAAAGCGGTCAAATATATTTTTTTTTGCATAATTTTTTTTATTTTTCATGATAATCTAAATATTTTTGCATCATTCTTATTGATGTGGAGGAAGTGTTTCCCTATGGGAAAATATTAATAATTTTAGATGAGGAATAAAAAATATTCTATGTTACAGAATCTCTATGTAGACCATTAAGTTATTGAGAACAAATAACTTTTTCTATTCTCCAGTTATGTGACATTGTGTAGTTATTTTTAGGTAAATAGTTTAAAAAATCACTTATGGAAGGAAACCCAATATTTAAAATAATCATTTACTAGGAATTAGTTTTGGGAATTTAAATTTTGATCATTTTAGGAAATTGTTTGAGATGTAAAAATGAAATGTCATGGATTTCCCAAACATTATTAAAACACTAAATTTTTACTGAAGCAAATTTTTTTATACTTGATATTTTATTAAAATGAGAATGATTAGTTCGATAGACTATGGGACTCTTTTATATCCCACTAATTTATGTTTTTAAATGAATATTAACTCACAAATTTAAAAAATGTTTAACACTAACCATGCACCTCAATTTTTTAGTTGATGAAGGGTGATTAATGGTTTTTTAAACTATTGAATGGGGGAAACTCATAGATTCAAGGGAACATAATTAAACTATATAGGTTCCACAATATCATTTAATGGTTTTCCCAAATAAGGTTTTTAGAATGTAAAATTATTTCCACATACCCATTAATGTCCTATGATTTAGGTGCACTGTTTGGAAACCCATGTGGACAAACCAAGAACCTCATGAAAGACTTTGAAATTTAAATTTTCCCCACCATTATTTTTTTACATATTCCACCCATTTTCTGCCTATTTCATGTGAGTCTCACCCATTGGCTCGATCTATTCCTCCCCCTCCATGAGGCTTTGATCTATATTCCTCACATAAATTTTGATTCTTTCACTATTTGTATCATTAGAAGTGTACACGTATGAACCTATTTCCTTTCCCTTCTTTCCTTAATTTATAACAAACTCGTGAATAATATTTCCAGGACTATTTGAATTTATCTATTTTATTAATTCCTCCCATTTAATCCCAAATTACTGTACAAAAAACAATCAAAGGGTGTACTTTTAATCAAATGTAGAAGTCCATGTTATTTTCACTTAATGTAGATTTGTTTTTTGTCAATAATCATCATTCCGTAAGGCATAATTTCTGATCATTTACTTAAAATATAAATATATTTAATTATATTTTTAATATTTTCAGTGGAACTTCTATAGAACCTTCTTTTTTTCACAAGTAACTTACTGAAATATGTGCCACCACCTTTTTACTTTTACAAATAAACACCATTGACTTTCTAGATGTTATTGTGTCCACACCAACTTATAAGTGGAACTACTGACCACCAAGTAAGAATGCATTATTATAATCAAATAAGATGTGATATTTATGACCATGTCATGTGACCCTTATATGAAAAATGGTTCATTACCTGGTTATGTGTGATTTTAAATGAATTTTGAACCATATCTTGAATAACACTAATGCATTCACAACATTACCTTAAGGATTGTGGTACATGATAATGACATCCAATATAATTTTTACACTTCTACATGGTGTCACATGTACTTATGATACATTGGAATGGTGTCCCATATAATCATGATACTTAGTCATTGAGTCATATATAATTGTGATAATAATTCATAGACACACATATGCTTATGAAACTTGGGTATCGAATCCAATATACATGTGATACATAGGCATGGGGTCCCATACTACCCTATGAGACTCATGAGACTGTGAATAGATGCTAAAATTATGCTTTGGGTCTATAATATTAGTAAGTGTCTTAATATATTTCTATATATATTCCTACATCTATAGTTTATATATTTATTTATATACATATCTATATATTTTTGTAATTCAATTAATATACATGTATATAAGATTGTATAGAGAATGATATAAAAAGATATTTAGGCTTATGTTGAAAAATGTACTATCGGCCTAGTGTCCTTAAGGAACTAGAGATGAGCCATTTATTATTTACATGTCTATTTTACACTCTTATATTTTCACACTAATAGTTTATATGAACATGATATATAATTTGGGACACCATTGGTGGTGGACTACTCGGTATATGTCATGTTATGTTTAGGAAACCAGTTGTTAGCAAAAACTCATTATGGATACAATTGGAAAAAATGGGGTGAATCCATTTTTGAATGCCTAATACTTTGTATGAGAATTGAGTATGAGTGGGAGAGGATTGAATTATTCTTGTGATAATAGTGGATATAGTTTTTTATATTCATGTTTTCTTTATGTCCATTTTTGTTCCCCCCTTTTGTTGAGAATACCATTTGGACTTTATTTTTGTATATATTACTGATTATTCTTCTTTCCTCTATTATAATTAAATAATTTTTTCATTTTTAATTCAGATATCATAATTTTTACACTAAATAAAAATTTCTTATACCACCATGCTACTCTTTGTTCCTGATTGAATTGTATACCCTCCAAAAAGTCACAAAGCCTTGAAATTATTTGGAATCCTCTATCATATGGGGTGGTTTTTTTGAGACCATCTGAAACATTGAATCAGAAACATTTTTTGAGTGTTCTAGTGCAGGATGTTATAATGTGATATCTAAAAATATTCTATGTTTTTTCTTACTATTTGGGTTAATATAATGGAGACTAAGAATGTGTTATTATTTCATATTGATCCATTTCCTCGGATTAGGTAACTCATGTAATGGGAAAATACAAATTACCTATGAAGGGAAATTAGTGTTGTGATTTTTTCCTATTACACATGTATTTATATCACCATTGGGTGATTCACATGATTTTTACTGCTATTATTAATATTAATATTATGTAATTCTGTTTTTAGGGCTTGGTATTGAAAAAAGGGATCACCTCAAATGACATAGTAAGAGCCTGAAGATTCTCATGTCATTCATATAATATTCCATATTTATATTACTATTTGGATTTCTTGAAGTATATTATTGGTAAATTGAATTCTATATTCAATAATGGGATATCATTTCTTATAAGGATTGAATAATTTGAATAATTAATGTTTCTGCATAAAAAACAGTTCATTCCCATATATCATGATAGTGGAACATTAATAAAACATTTATTCTATTTGAGAGCCATAGAACACTATTTACATGGGATGAAATGTTAATACACCCTGATTACATGATTACTAAATATAATTTTTGAATAATGTATTTCTATTAATTGGGATTATTTTATCGTATAATGAAATCAATTAGAAGATAATTTTATATCCTAATATCGGATGTAATGGATCAATTCATAATTACATGAAAAAAATAGTGACATATAAATATTATGATCAAATAAATTAGGTATAGTGACTCACATTACTATAAAAAGATCCATATATACATACAAATGATAATAAACATAAATCAATTTAAATTCACAAATAATATGGTCATTATTAAATAGGGATTCTAATTGAAAGGTAAAGGGTGTTTTTCTCTATGAGTTTAAATTAATACCCCATATACTAGGACCACATATCTATGATGTGATACCCTGACCAGAACTTGACCATAGAAGTAAGAAATAAAGAGTTTCACTTATGAACCTTATTATCAACCTTATTACCTAGAACATCCTTTAGGAGAATGTTGATAGATAGGGAATTTATATCAAATGGTGTGTTCCTATACTATTTTTCTCATCTATGATCCTATCAAGTAGTGATCCTTATCGTAAACATGGATTTAGACCTTTTAGAACAATTCCACGATGAAATCCTCAAGTCATGCACTAGTGTGTGGAAGAGACCATGCTCTAGTGGTGGTGTGCCCTAGGACACTACTATTAACTTCATAAGTTCCACCTATGTAACCTCATATTATTCCTAATTTTTTCATAGATGATCAGTTTTGAGAGACAATCCAAATATATATCCTATCTATATTAGGATCCCTTTGACCTTCCCCTAACATGGATAAATTATGGAGAGAATTATTGTACCAAAACACACATACATTCTGTGGGGATGGTGGAACCATATTTTGGAGTAATGGATATTGTTCACGATATTTATCCAACAACATTAGAAGATTCCTCAAGGGTTGAGGGTCAATATTAGAACATATATGATGAATGTTTCTAGAATGTGATGGTGGGATGTTGTCTCCCAATTATATCATCAAAAGGGTATGGTTTTAGTATACTTTAATATTGAATTATATGACTAATGTTTCCCTCATACATTGAGACATGTCCATGATAAAGAGTTCAAGCAAATATATCAATGTTTTATGTCTATGATGTAGTGTTCCGAATGCATTAGTGATTGAAATTAACAATTTTTTAAGATATATGACAAAAAATGAGATGGTTTAATGATAAGAATGCATAAAAAATCATGTATATGGTGATAGTATTTTAGATAACCACCATTTATAATATAGTGAAGCATTCTCCTATCACTAAATAAAACCTGAGAGAATTTAACAGTGCAGTCTATAGAGGTTCATCATCATGAAGAGGAATCAATTCAGCTAGAATAAATAAACTTCACTCTAAGTCTTCTCATAGGGGAATAAATTGTTTGATGAATCCCACTGATAGTAACATGGTATGTCACCAGTGTTGAAATCCATTGAAAAAGAACCCCTAGTGTCTAAAATGAACCATTGAATGTTGAGGTAGCTATAATATATAAAATATTCAGATGTCATTGTTGGAAATCCCCATTTTTTCATTGTGATAGAGGATTTGTATTCGCTCCACCTTCATAAGACAGATCAATAGTCCTCACCTAGGGGTAGTTGGAGTAATATTGGTAGATGAGGCGGATGGGTTATCCATGTTCATAGTATATAGGATTAAGATATATAGTTTTAGAAAATAAGAACATCTAAGAGTTGTGACATTATACCTCAGAGATGCGAGTCAGACCGTATATATGTAGTGCATACTTCTCCAAATGAGAAGACTATCTAGTGTTATACAGTTTTAGGTATTGTTCTATTATCCTCTAATTTGGTATCTGTCTAATTTTAAATAGCATTCACAAATTATTTTCGAACATAAAAAATTAAGGAATATCAAGGACTAAATGTATAGTATCTTTGTGGAATAATTATTTTTGGCACACCATTACGGTTACAATATGGTAGAATACGTAGATTTATTAAATTCCTATTGAGATAGGTTGTTATCTATTTTTTTGAAAAAACATTATCAATTAGATGATGGTCTTCTATTTTAAAAAATAATGGTATTGTTATTTCCCTTTCCCACTCATGTTGATTGATATTGCCAATTGATTTATTTTACCACACCATTGGGTGGTATCTATGTCAATATGGGTTTATTGGATATCCAAGAAGGTTGATCAGGACATTAGTATCAAGGGAAGGGTTGAGTGGATGCCTAAATTTCATGTATTTATAAGAGATAACAAACAAAGAAACATATATATATTTCTCTCTTGTAGTGGGTCATTTTAGGGGTTTCCTTCATGAAATGTTTTCTAGTTTACCTCCTTTAAGTGAGGTGGAGTCATCTATTGAACATGTTCTAGGATAAACATCAATGTCTATTACTACTTACTAGATAAAACATATTGATATCATGAATAATAGATGTAAATACAAGACGCAGAAGCTAAGAGTTTCATATTATAGAGTACATCACCTTGGGGTTTCCCTATACTTTACATTAGGAACGAGAATAGTATCATAATTATTTGAATGGATCAACCTCAGTTGAACTATAAAATGGTTAAGATGTTGTATCCAAATCCTCTTATAGAGAACAAATTTGACCAACTCTACAGAATGATAATCTTCTCAATCATTTATTTTAGGTCAGGATATCACTAGGTGTGTGTCAAACCCTCAGACAAACCATGAAAAAAATTATAAAATAGATATGGATCTTATGTGTTTTTTATGTCATTGGTTCCCACAAATCAACCAATAGTACTCTTGGATCTAATGAATCGGGTTTTCCACCCATATCTACATTCATTTTTGGTACCCTAGATTGATGAAATCATGTTGTATTCTTGTACATTTCATAGCAATTCACAATATCTTGATATTAGCTCAATACACTGAGAGAGAATCATATGTATACTATGATCACTAAATTCCACTTTCATATCATAATGGTTCTTTTATTAAGCTACACAATCATAATTCTAGGAGTATCTATTGTCCTAAAGAAGGTAAGATTTGTAGTTACCTAGGTTAATAGCCAAAATATCATTACTATGAAAACATTCATTGGAATGGTTGGATATTATATGAATTTTGTTCATATTTTTAATTTCTAATAGAATCTCAAATGGGCTTGAAAATGGATGGAATAAGATTATAATGGTCTGAAATGTTTGAGAACGCCTTTAGAGAGATAATAGGGAGACTGAATTTGGCATTAACCATAATTCTACCAGAGTCATGAAAAAGAAATAAGGTTTTTTTGGATGAATTAGGTATCAAAATAGAAGCATTATGGATATAAGTAAATCGAGTTGTATCATATGGGTATCCCAACTTGAGAGAAACTGGGCATAATTACCTTACACATGAACTCTATATCTCTATTATGTTAGATTCTTTATAATGTGAGGTGCATTTTATATTATTATTATTACTTGTGGAGTATACGGACCCCATAATCCATAAATACATATATCCTCATCGTGACATGAATATTAGGAAATTATGATGTGTTGAAAAAATGTAGTCATTTGTGTGTTGTTTGATGCCTATATTTTTTTGAGATTCATATAGTGGTTTAGGAGTATAATATGTAATTTTTATCATCTTTTTAAGTGACATTGTCCTTTATATAATGTGTAATGATGAGATAGACGTTTGATCATAAGGGATTAGTCCTAAGGGAGATTGTCTCAGGTGAGTAATCACTGCATAGATTAGTTATCGATAATGACGTTGTTCTTGATAATCATAGACATGTCCGGATGCCTACAAACATATGTGAATATGTTTTGTGGGGGTCTCATGCCTATGATTGGCGAGTACAACCTAGACCCACCATGATGTACCATTATATACATCACTAGTATCATAGAATGGGTATGAAGGCTAAGATTGAAGTTTTTATAAAATGGTGTTATAACATTCATCATGTGAGTCTGGAGTACTAGTTGTATGTAGGAATTGTATATAGTGTTTTTCCATTTGGTATTGGAAATGGGATGAGTCCACAATAGATTTTGTGATGGGATTATCGATATCCCCACAAGGTATAGATTTAGTATGTGTGATCATCGATAGGTCACACATGGTCTCTTATGTTTTTCATATTAGAGAGTCGTGTTTAATGGACACAGTTTGGAGGGTCTATGTTCATGATATTATATGACTTCATGTTGTTCCCCATTATATCATATCAGATAGGTACTCTCTATTTATATCATTTTTCTAGAAGGGGTTAAAGAGGGATCTGGGTTCGTAGGTACTATTTAGTGCATCCTATCACAACTAGACAAAAGGTCGGTTTAAATGTACAATATAGGTGTTAGAGGAAGTACTTTAAGCATGAATACATTATTTAATTATTTTATGAAAAAATAAGTACCCTCAAATGATTTTTATACAGTATCATTCATGAAAGGATTTATATGAATCCCTGTGAGGCCTTATATGATAAAACATGATGTTCACCACTAATTTGGTTAGGAATAGAAGAGGAAGTGATAATGGGAACTCATATCATTTAGGATACATTTGGTTTGGTACAATGATTTCAATAGCTCATGGGGATAGCTATATCTTGGTAGGGGACTTATATCGATCTTCACCATCAACATTTTTATTTTGAGGTGGGACATCAATTCATTCTTGGAGTTTCACCCAGATTCACTTATAGAAATTTACAGATATAGGGAAAGCAATCACTTAATTAATTAGGCCTTTTATGATATCATATAGAGTTGGATCGGTCTCCTTTGAATTGGATTGTCCTTATAGGCACTAGGACATGAAAATATGTCACCAATGTATCATCTCTTGGCCAACATAATTACAACCAATACCCTTATATTATCATACATGATATTTTTATATAGTAAGATGATTCTTTTGAGGATCATCCTATAAGTATCATTGATTAGATCATGAATTCACTTCAATGTGGGATAGTTCCTCTTAGGATATTGTTATGGAGAAATAAATGTGTTCAAGATAACTCCTAGGAGTTAGAGGCTAAAGTACATGCTCAGTTGCTAGAAAACATATAATATGATATTTTAGTACCCTCAGATAGGATACATGTGGATGAGATGTCTTAATTATTGGATGTTGTAACATCTAGTCTTTACCAAGAGGTATGGATAATATATTTTTTGGTTCATCCCTATTTTTGTAGGTGAAATTCTATTAGGAGGACAAGGATATGTTTGACAATGTATGAGGTTTGTTCAGAGCCCAAATATTTGGATATTCAAAGGAATATTCATCCAAAAGGATTGTGAACTGTTAGTTATAATTGTGTGACACAGCCATATAGGACATAGTGTGTGTTGAAGAACTTGTTTAAAAAATACTATTGGATGGGAAACCATGTGAGTGGGAAGAAGAGAAGTATATAGGTACTACATGGGATATGCATATTTGTTTCCCTCGGAATTCGGGGATGACCTCCTGGATGGGAGATTCAAACGTTCTGATCGGTTTCTAGCGGGTCTGTTCATAGAACTGGAAACAACCAATGATTCCACATCCATTTGGACCTACTTTCCAAAGGTAGGTTCTCATTAGCTTGTGGACTGACGAGGCTTAGGAATTTTCATTGGTCGAGAAGATGGGAGGTCGGACTCATCACACCTTTTTGAGGGGAATTATTGTTTATTCCAGGACTCTCTTTATAGATTTAAGTTATGTTCGTGAATCCTTATTACATTACCAAGTATAAAATGATCTTTTCTTTAGTTTAACAATCAATGATTAAATATGTAAGAAATTTAGATAATCTTTTATATGTATTCGAGGTTCTTCATCAATAGAGAATCATCTATATTTATTTAGAGATTCTTGGTCAACAGTATCCTTCAAAAAATTTATACAAAAGTCTCTTGGTCATTATGATGACTAGGATGGTTTTAAAGCCACTCAGCGGGGCACTTGAAGTTTATTGTCATTCATAAGGACATGAATTATTTCAGAGTTGGGATCGAACCCATAAATGGGCTACCTACGAATCCTTTGTTTTGGAAAAGGAATCAGAACCCACATAGTTCGAGTAAAGGAGTATGATGTTTATGATTGATGGATCAAAGAAGGTTGTCACAGTTACATTTACACTCTAAGCTCACGTGAGTCATGCTTGGTGTGAGAAACAAGAGGTATTGGTAAAAATTAGACAATTGTTCCATGAAAGATGCAATCATAAGAAATGGTTTGGGGCTTATGTATATATGACTGCCCAGATAAATGAAGGTTAGGATTTACTTTAGGGATAAAATCCAGGAACAGGGTCCATAAAGGTATATGTGCTTCATGAAGATTTGAATACTCTAACTTGGGACTTATTCCTGAAAAGGAAACCCAAATCAGGAGAGGATTGATAACGGCGTTTTACTCCTGAGAAGGAATCCCAGATCAAACAAAAATTAGGACTGGTTAAAGAGAATTTAATAGACTTGGGGCTTATTCCTGAAAAGGAAACCAAAGATTATGACTGGGACTTACTCTTAAAAAAGGAGTCCTAGGTTAAGGGATTTATGACTGGGACTTATTCCTGAAAGGGAAGCCCAGGTTAAGGATTAAGGTTTGGGGCTTACTCCTGAAAAGGATTCCCAAGATTAGGACTGGGAATTATTCCTAAAAAGGAGACCCAGGTTAGGGGACTTGGGGCTTACTCTTGAAAAGGAAGCACAAAATTATGACTGGGACTTATTCCTGAAAAGGATACACAGGTTAAGGATTAAGGTTTGGGGCTTACTCGTGAAAAGGAAGCCCAAATTAGAGGATATGAGGCTTACTCCTAAGAAGGATGCCCAAGATTAGGACTTATGACAGGGGATTATTCCAGAAAAGGAGACCCAGATTAAGGATTCTCTCATCTTAAAGGATGAGGTTGAATGAATGAGCTCTCCATATTTAGTGACATAAGGATATTTAAATCACTAGGTTTTGAGAGATATTCCACATAATTCATTTCAGATAAGGAATTCAAATCAAGAAATCGTGCCATAAATGGATTTGAAGAGTGTCTTGAAGACTGAATCCTGAAAAGGAAGTATAATGGCTTAAGAGGGGTGAAATGGGAAAGAAAGGCACCCAAAAAGGAAGGGGCGCGCATGTCTTGGAAGACGCGCAAGTACTGCGTGGGTGTGCAAGTATTGGTCGCGCAGGTATACCTGCGCGACACGTGGTGTACTTGCGTGATGGTTAACCAGAATTGAAATACTTGAGAAACTCTTTATTAAAGCCTTTAGAATCCTCTTGAGGTTCTTCCAGAAAAGGGACGCGCAAGTTCTATCGATGGAGTAAGGCGGCGCGCATGTGCGACCATTCCCCTTAAGGGCTGGCCACTCAGGCGCGCAAGTGTTGATGAGTTTCAACACATAGGCCTTCCTCCCTCTTTTTAGATCTTCCGTTCTAGGTAAGAAATTACATTAGAAGTGTTCCGGAAGCTTTGAGAAGAGACTTGGGCATCGGGAGCTTCAATCCGAGTTTTTGGAAAAAGATCCCCCGAATGGGGGGCCCACAGGGTCTATTTATAGGCAGGAGAAGACCCCAGGCGGTTACCGGGAGGTTATCAATTAGGTCGCGCAAGTCACTTGCACGACCATAAAGGCGTCACGCAAGTGGACTTGCGCGACAGTGATATAACTTGTGCGGTGCAATTGTTTTTGATCCTTTGTTCATTCCTTTGTCGATTTTTGATATTTTCTTCACAGGTTGAATCACTTTGAGCTCATATATTTCTCTTTTCAGATCTTTAGATTCTGTGACGAAAGGAGCGTCAATGAAAGTCCCCCCTCAGAGTTGGATCCGGATAGAAATAAAGGATTTGACTCTGAGGAAATCGAATACATCCAAAGGAAAAGGGGGTGCGCAAGTCTTCAGGGCACAGAGGGTGGCGTGCACGTTCTCTCCGCGCAGGCCTTAAGCGCACTGGGTACGGTGTGTCGATAGGCTTCCTGGCCTATAAATACACATCTTTAGGCCGTGTATAGCATCTGATTTTTATTTTCTAGAGCTCTCACCGAGAAAGACATCTTCGCTGTGGAAGTCTCTTTTTCCACTGTTTCCTCGCTGTCGCGCTACTCTCAAGGTAATAGGACTTGCGCGGTGATACATGCGTGACAAAAACTTGCACGACACATGTAACACTTGCGCGACATCTCCATACTTGCGCGCCTTAATGCCTTAGCCATTTTTTTTATTTCTTTCACAATGTTTGTGAAAAATTAATTCATTTATAAATTAACTTATTCAACTCTTTGTGCAGAATTGTTGGCTCTTAGACCCGGATTAATTGATGAACTGGCTAGCAAGCGGATAGATGATATGATAAACATCATTGGCCATGATTATTATACTGTCAAAGATATTACTCTTCCAAATTTGGCTATGTATCTGAAGAAATATCATCTCATCATTCCTCAAAGCACTTATCTACCTTTGTATGGCTATGGTCATTTACAAGAAGTCATTATTCCAGAAGTAAAGAATTATCTTCCATTTTCTGGGTTTCATAATTATACCAACTTTTCTTCAGCAAATATCTCAGGTGGAGGAGTATTTATAACTGCTGGAACAGTGGAGAAATCTTATTTGATGCATCATAGCCCTTGCACACCAGATCTGAAAAAACATACACCTGATCTTCAACCACATTGTCATCCTTAAATCTTCCTAAATGCTCAAATGGATCATTCCAAAGGCTGGAAGAAAAGTTGTGATTTCCGTCCTGGGGGAGGTGTGAAGCCAACATGGATGTGGGCATACTGGGTGCGACAGACCTACGCAGAGTTTATCGAGGAGCTGAAGAGATCTGCAATATATGAGGCTGTCTGGGTGGGGCAAACATATGTTTACAGACATGATAACTTCGTGCCAGAGATACTCATCCACTAGAGCCCAGCAACTAATTATTTCCATTTGACTCATGGAGAAGTAGTTATCAGTTTGTGGGATGTCCAAAAGATCTCAGGGGCTCCAATTTTGGGCAATATTTATGATGAATTCATTCCTCCCAAGGTGACTTGGAATGATTCAGAGAAGAATCCTGCTTTAGCTCGCGAATTATTTAAAATCTTTCACAGGCTCAAGAGTTCAGAGACCTCATTAACTCATTTTAGAAAAGATATTCATCCATAAGAATGGATGAATGTGTTTCTTATTGAGAAGAAAGGGACGGAGCCAAAAGAATTAGGAACCATGAAAAAGAAATCCAAGGATACCAGGCCCAGACGTCCTACCACCTGTCCAAAACCTGAGAAGATAGGAGCTCCTGGCACATTCTGTCCAACTCTAGAAGTAAGAGAGTTTGAAAAGTGGGGATATGATGTGAATCAAAGAATTCCAAAGAAAACTTGTCTGGCGGGTTTCTTGGCAATGTGGCTCAGGGTTTATCTCTTGCCAGTCAGGGATTCGAAGGGAGGCGTTAGGCCAGGGACCTTCGTCATTGCGGAAAAGTTGGCTGAGGGAAAAATAGTTGGGTTAGCTACCCCCATTTTAGAAAAGATTCATAGGAGTTTACTTCATGTCTTCCTGGATAAATCTCCTTTAAGAGTAGTGGGACCATTCCAGGTTTTGTGTGGATGGATCGCCACTCACTTCAGGACTTACAATGTATAGAATGGATTACAAATTTCTGGAAGCTCTTTCAGACCATCAGTGCAAGCATTCTCTGGAATTGCTCCATTAGATGTTAATGGTTATGAAATGAAAGTGAGGCTGAGCATGTTTAAGGAATTCAACTTCATTCCATATGGAAGTCCGCCATCCGGGTGGTTTTTTGATGATGGGACATCCCATTTGGATTTTAGGGCATACATGCTAGCTTGCAGGGATGGTGTGTTAATAGCCAGGATTGATGGAGAGATCATAGGTGAGGCCTATGCTCCATATAGATTTGCGCGCCAATTCAAATGTCTGCAACAGATTGTTGTATCCCCTCTGGTACATGTCAGGTTAGGGCAACATCTGATGATTGGTCGACAACTATGGCTGCTGACATCAAGAGAGAAGACTGGGGAAGTATTTGATCTACCAGTTGAAAAAGCGGCAAATAATTTGACTACATATTATGCCGAACAATGGATAGCATCATACCCCAAAGGGATATTGAATCACCTAGTATATCAAGTGGGAAGGAGGAAGATGACTATAGAGAAAGAAACCCTTCCTCATGAAGGTGACGCTTCCCCACCTGAAATAGGTTCAAAAGACTCCTCTTCTAGAACTGATTCATCGGATTATCATGATGGGGATGATGAGGCACGACCGACAGCAAAGCGGTTTCGTGCCCGATATAATCCTCTGGCCAGAATTAAAAGACCCACTCCATCAACTCCTGGTGAGTTGTTTTATTGTAGTAATTTCAATCACGGCTACTTTATAAAGTAATAAGTCATACTTTCTTATTCTCTATCTGTAGCTGCAGGAGCTGGGAAAAAATTAAAGTCAAAAATTGTAGGACCTTCCTCACAGCCTTCGTATCTAAGACCAGAGGCTGTTCAGCTATGGCACGGCTTATAATGTGGTACTGAGACCGCCTAGCAGGATTTTTGTGAGGGCCTACAACTTCCTGGAATAGGAAATCTTATAGCTTATAAAAATCTTCAATACGAAGACAACCCCAATGAAGTGCGAGCTTGCATCAGAGAGCTGGAAATGCTCATATATGCCACTGATGACTCTGTTCCTATCACTAGGAGGGTTAAGGAAATGATTGATTGTGGCGCCACTGAGGGGGCTGGTGGTTCTAGAGATGAGGAATGGAAAGAGTACGTGGCTCCTGAAGATGTATGTTTTGTTCCCTTATTTTCATTGCAACCTGATTTCAGTTGAAGCTTTGTTACTTAAGGAAGTTATTTTCTTCATCTCGCAGCTTACAAAGAAAGGAACTGGGGTTCCTTCGCCACAGTATAGCCTTGGAGGTACTGCTATCGGGGCTGCTGCTGATTCTCCTCGTGAACCAGGCGAGATATCTCCAGGACAGCAGGCCATGAATGAGGCGCTTGACATAGCCTTCCATTCGCCAATCCAAGTGCCAATAAGGGAGACTACTGATACTCATAAAAACAAAAGAAGCAAAGGCAACGAAGGAGGAAATCAACAGCTAAACGCTTCATTAGTAGCGGTAAGACCTTCGAATAATCATGAGTTTATACTCATAATCTCATGGTTACTCATATTTTTGAGGATTGATGGGGCTTCGTCAATTTCCCCCTTAAGGGAAGGGACTGAACCTCCTTCAAAGGCTGTGGAGGGTGTTGTAGAACGATCACAGACCCAAGATGACTTGGTTTCTCCTGGAGAAGTGCTAGCATCCATTACCAGTATCCCTCCTACTGCTGAAGATGTTGTCCAGGGTCAGGGGTTGCAGGACATAAATCGGCAAGAAGATGTAGCAAATGCTCCCACTGGTGAGACTAACCAGGATTCTGAAGTATCATTGGATGAAATGATGAATCGAGGAATGACTTTCGAAGAATTTTATGGTCATGATAAGTTGTCATGTGATTTAGAAGACCTTTGGCGTGATTTCTACCCTTCGCCCAATTTTTTTTAAAAATTTACACTTCCAACCATGACTGAAAACAATATGCAGTTTCTTCCGTAGAAGCTGCTGAATTGCCAATGCCTGAAGATGGTGTGGACATTGATGTCAACCCTACCATTGCAGAAACATTATCTCAAGTAGAGATAAACCCAATAAACCCTCCTAAGACCCATCTTGAAAATCCTGTTGAGACCGGGAAAGATGGATAGAAGTCTTCTCAGGTTGCTGAACCATCCTTGGGTAAGGGATACCAATATTTGTGATTGTACTTCATTCGCAAGACAATCTATTATTTTTTTATCCTTTGAAGCTAACTAAATCTTTCAATTAATCATACAAGACCATAAACTGCAATGACTAGATCTAGAGGTGAGGCCTCAGCCTCTGCCCCAACAAGAATTGAAAGTGAAGAAGCACAAATCAGGGGGAAAAAGCAGGGCAGGGGACTTCTTTAAGTGCATTAATTCCAGATTACATGCCCCCTCTGACGATGATGTTGAATCAGATCCAGAGATGCTTAAAGCGTTCAGCTTTTCACGACGTAAGTCATGGAACAACATATGGAACATCATATCTGGGGTGCCTTTAGGAGAGCTATCATCGAAAATTCCTCGATTGTAATCCCAATTTGTTATACTAGGACTTGGTGGTTTGGATATGAAAAGATCCACTCCATGGTGAAACAGATCATTTTCAGGAGGGAGGAGGCTCAAAAAAGTCGCGAAGATTTGATCAGAGCGAAACTGTCAGTCAACATAGGAGAATTTGAGGCTGCGGTATCCCAAAATGAAGCTGATTATGCTGCAAAGATGAAGGAGCTGAAGCATAAAATCTAAGAAAAAGATGTCCAGCAGGTGAAACTCCAGCAACAGATAGATGTTGTTATTGGTGAACATGATTATCTTAATAAATCATTGGATGAAACTCATATGAATGGCATGAAATCCATCGCAGATGCTAAGAAGGCACTTCATCAAGCTGAAAAGAGTGAAGCTATTCAAGTGCACGAGCTTCAAGTAAATGCTGATAAATCTCAAGATGCCGTAAATCAAATGAAGAATTATGTTGAAAGCCTCTTGTAATTCTTGAAAAAGAGAAGAGACTCCAGTATGTGGATGTTCTTCTAACTCTTCTGTATCAATTAAAAACACTTTCATCTTCAATCATTTGTACCTGCATTCTTTCACTACCAACTTCAAATTTACTTAATCCAATGGGCTTAGTAAGCATAGTTTGATTTTTACTAGGATTATTACAAATAACCCTACAAAATTTGAACCTTTTAATTGCTCAATATTACCTAAATCATACAAAAAATGTATATTTAGTGAGCTAGAACTTGAATTTTATTCAGAGTTCCTTTGTCTTTTGTGGGCAGTTTAAAGTCATGCATGCCGGACATAAAGGGGCTAATGTTTAAAGTCGAAATACCTTTGACCAAAATTGGTTAAAATTGATTCAATTCATTGAAAATTTATCTGAAAACATATTATCATACTCAAGTATGAGGGAAAATATGTAAACTATGACTTAAGAATATTTGAATATGAGGAATGATATGAAAAAGAGCTAAAAGGCATTAGAAGAAGTATTTTCCAAGAATAAAGTTACTATTATTTAACAAAACCCGTTAGGGGGTTGAATTATGCAGGGAAACCTAAGGGCATTGGCTACATGGTCAAATAAATAGCATCTTTCAGCTGAAAAGTCTGTTATGTGGACTGTTTATGCAAGGCCACCTATGGGCACGTGCTGCATAGTCAGGCAAAAAACTCTCAGAAATTTACTTTCCTAGTGCTAAAATCCAGTGAAAGTTTATGGAGATTCAAATTTTCTAAAGTATAGAGTTTGTTGTATGGAAAGAGATACTTGAATATGTAGAAGATATTTTCAGACAAGATTATCGAAGAACTGGATGAATATCACTCTTACGAAGGTCTGACCCAAAGGTAGGGAATAAGAATAAACCATAGACTTGAATACTTTCAGATCATGAAAAAGGATATGGGACAAATATGTTAAGGATGGATATTTTTTTTGCGGATCCCTACATACTGTTGTTTAAGACAAATAACGACAAAAGAGGCATTCTTCCCAAGAATGAAGTTACCATCATTTAACAAACCCGTTAGGCGGTTGAATTATGCAAGGACACCTAAGGGAATTGGCTGCATAGTTAAATAAAATAGTATCTTTTGGCTAACAAGTCTGTTATATACACTGTTTCTGCATGGCCACCTATGGGCACGTACTGCATAGTCAGGCAAAAAGAATTCTCAGAAGTTTGACATTTTTGTCAGTAAAAAGTCATGAAAAGTGTTATGAAGATCTGAAAATATTTAAGGTTAGGATTATAACACATAAAGATGGGTATTTTCCAATGTATATAGAGATACATAGGTCAATGATAACCATAATCATGTTGTGGCTGGGTCCTGAATTGAAATTTTGGACATCACTACGTATCTCATAAGAATGAGAATCAAGCCATACGTAGTTCTTGAAATGAAGTTTAACGTCATGAAGGACGAAAGTATGAGAGATCATAGTTTGGGGTCATAGATTTCAGACCATAATAATGAATACACAGTGTGTGTGTTCATGAGTAATTTTCACCCAAGGGACTGAAAGTGAAATTTGGGGTTAGGCCCAAAAAGACTTAGGGCTGGATTCGAGGGATACTCGAACGTTCCTACGTATCCCATAAGGATGGGAATCAAGCCCACGTAGTTCTAGAATTACCCTTTGTACAAATTTGGTTCGTACATGTGAAGGGTGAAAGGGGACTTTAGTGAAATGATGGTTTAACCTGAGATAAAAAGTTTAGGCATTACCATGTATGCACGTAGTCTTTTGAAATGAAACATGATTGAAAAAATCAATGTCAATAATAGTTCTCTCTCAAATGAGTAATTCAAAGATTATTGTATTTTATTGTCGTACCGGACAAAAGTGTTGCATTGTTTAACGTCATATAACAAGGACGAAAGTGAATCAATGTAAAGATATTGATTCTAGGGGCGGTTTCACGAATCAACGTCATATGAGATGGTGGTGAACCGATGTGAAGAGATTGTTTTTGGGCTTGAACCCTAGGAGGTTGCCTACATACCTAGCCTGGAGGGAAAGGATCAAATTCCGTGTAGTACAATTAAAGAATGAATTAATGATAAAGTTGTTCTTGGGGACAACGATCTAAATAAAATAAAAAAAATGTTTTTGGGACATATACATGGTTAGAGGCCCAAAAAGAGTGTTACGGTTGAGGTTTTCTCTAAGTTCACGTGAGTCATACTCGGTGTGAGAAACAAGAGGTAACAACAACCTTAATGATGCATTGTTTAATGTCATGTAGGACATATAAAGGGACTATGCAGTTTAAAGTCTTGCAGTTAGGACTATTGGTGCTGCGCAGTTTAGTGTCATGTAGCAGGGACAAAATACAGTTTAATGTCATGTTGGACGTATCATGAATTTTCTGTACAGTTTAGCGTCATGTAGTTAGGACGATGGGGACAATAGAGTTTAACGTCATGTTGGATGAAAGGGGGACTGTGCAGTTTAATGTCATGCAGTAAGGACAAAATAACACACCATTTACGTCATGTTGGACGCATTGGGGATTTTTTTTCATAGTTTAACGTCATGTTGGACGAAAGTGTGAATAGTTTAAGGACAAATGCATGGACCGTGGATGGTGAAGTTTAATGTCATGCTGGACGGTGGTGTAGTTTAAGGTCATACAAGACCTTTGATGATTATATAATTTAACGTCTTTGCGGATATAGGGGACTTTTATACAGTTTAGCGTCATGTAGTTAGGACGTCACAGTTTAACGTCTTGCTGGATGTAAGGGACTTTTATACAGTTTAGCGTCATGTAGTTAGGACGTTACAGTTTAACGTCTTTCTGGACGTAAGGGACTTTTATACAGTTTAGCGTCATGTAGTTAAGACGTCACAGTTTAACGTCTTGCTGGACGTAAGGGACTTTTAAATAGTTTAGGGTCATATGCATGGACCATGGATAGTGCAGCTTAATGTCTTGCTGGACGGTGGTGTAGTTTAAAGTCATACTGGACCATTTCTGTATATTTTAACGTCATATAGCAAGGATGAACTGGTGCTGCACAGTTTAGTGTCATGTTGCGCGGACATCTTGTGAATAGTTTAAGGTCATACTGGACCAAGGAGAAGTTTAAGGTCATACTGGACAATTGTTGTATAGTTTAACGTCATATAGCAAGGACGAACTGGTACTGCATAGTTTAGTGTCATGTTGCAGGAACACAATGTGAATACTTTGTATTTTATAGAAAATATTTCTTCAAAAATATGTCATTAGTTGGAGTAGTAATGAGTTCTCCATCCATCGAGATTAATGAATACGCTCCATTGGAGTAGACCCTATGTATTGAATAAAGTCCTTCCCATTTTGGCTCAAGCTTGGGAGGTATCTTTCTGGGTATCATTGGAGTTCTGAGAACTAATACCAATTCTCCCTGAATGAATGAACGAAGATGAACTTTTTTGTTAAAAGCTCGTGCTATTCGATTCTGATAGATTTCCAAGTGGTGCAAAGTGCACAATCTTTTCTCATCTAACCGTTCCAATTCATTCAATCGCTTTTGGGATTTCTCATCTGTAGATAACTGATCACAAATGGCTACTCTGAGTGAGGGAAATTAAACTTCAATTGGAAAGACTGCTTCTGTTCCATATACCAATGAATATGGAGTTGACCGCGTTGCATTGTGGGTGGTAGTCCGATAAGCCCATAAAGCATGAAAGAGTTTATTAGACCATGACCTCTTATCTTTCCCCACCATCTTTTGCAGTATATTTGAAAGAGTCTGGTTAAAGGCTTCTATTTGGCCATTGGCTGCCGCATGATACCGAGATGAATGGTTGGATTTAATGTTGTATTATTGATATAATTTCTTCACCTCAGAAGAACAAAAGTTGGTTTCGTTGTCCGTCAATATGGTATGAGGGACACCAAATCTAGTAATGATGTTAGATTTGATGAAGCTAACAATGCATTTAGAACTGACTTCTTTGAGAGGTACTACCTCTTCCCATTTGGAAATGAAATCAGTAGCAGTAAGAATGTACTTAAACTGCTTGGTCATAGCTGAAGGGTAAGGTCCCACCACATCCATTCCCCATGTGGCAAATGGCCATGAGTATTTAGCTGTATGAAGAAAATCTAGAGGTTGATGAATGAAGTTGGCATGTACTTGACATGAATGACACTTCATTGTGAAATCAACACAATCTTGTATCATTGAAGGCCAAAAGTATCCAAGCCTTCGAATTTGATCAGAAAATCTATGTCCAGACTGGTGGGCACCACAGACTCCTACATGCACTTCTTTCATGACAGCCGTTGTCTCTTCACCATCAATGCATATGAAGAGAACTTCATCAAAACCAAGTTTGTAGAGAATTTTCTCTAGGTGGTTTGGGCCATCATAAAGAGTAAAATTGACCACACATCTCCGGATTTGTTCTTTCTCGGCTCTATCAGGAAGAAGTGTTCCATTTTGAAGGTATTCCATGATAGGTGACATCCATCCTGTAGTATGACCATATGGTTCAGTAATGGGACTAATTTCATTAATATCCTCTATTCTGGCTTGAACATAAGGTGAAATTGCATGATGGTGGGCAATACTGATGGTTGTCTCATCCCGATTTGGATCTGCTAGAGCTGTGGCTATATTAGCCAGTGCATCATCTTGATCATTTTGTGATCTTGGGACATAAGAAAATGTCGGTTCAGAAGGTAATTCCGCCATTAACTTTCTGACATAATCGTACAAAGGAATTAACACTTCTTTTCTGATGGCATAACCCCCATTGACTTGTTTGATTACCAGGTCTGAATCACCTTTCACCTTTAAGTGATTCACTTGTTCTTGAAGTGCTAACTCCAAGCCTGTGATAAGAGCTTGGTATTCGGCTTCATTATTGGTACCACCTTCTCACAATAAAAAGGAATAAGGTCACAATGCCCTATCTGGAGAAATTAGTACAATTCCAATACCAACTTTGTTGAATTTAGGATTTCCCATTTTCTTCCCTATTGGACTTCTAGAAGCACCATCAAAATAAATTTCCCATGATTGAGGACACTCTTGAATAGAAAAAACTTCCTCATCAGGGAGTTCAATATCTGAAGACGTGTCTTCCAATGAAGGATGTTCAGCAAGGAAATCAGCCAGAGCTTGGCCCTTTATTTCCTTTTGAGATACATACTGAATGTCGAACTGCTCCAAAATAACATCCCACCTTACTAGATGTCCTGTAAGCATTGGACGACTAAGGATGAATTTGAGGGGATTATTGCGAGATACCAATTGGACCTCGTGATGTTGCAGGTAGTGTCTCAGTTTCTGAACTGAAAAGATTAATGCCAGGCAGCACTTCTCAATACTTGAATACCGGGTTTATGCTTCAATCATAGTTCTACTGAGATAGTAGAGGCTATTTTCATTCCCAGCATCATTCTTTTGAGCGAGAAAGGTACCCAATGATCTCTCTAGAGCTGTCACATAGAGAATAAGTGGTCTACCTTCAACAGGTGGCATGAGTACTGATGGACTCAAGAGGTATTTATTGAGAACATCAAACGCTTCTTGACATTCTTCAGTCCACTGGTAAGTGACTCCTTTTTTCAATAATTTGGTAAAGGGTAATATTTTGCCTGCCAAATTGGTGATCAAATGCCGAATATAGGCTAAGTGTCCTTGAAGTCATCTTAATTCTTTCAAATTATGAGGAGGTGGCATACCATTGATTGATTTGGTCTTCTCAGTATCGACTTCAATACCACGATGGCGTACAACAAAGCTGAGTAATTTTCCTGAGGTTACCCCAAAAGAACATTTTAAGGGGTTCATCTTCAAATTATGTTGTCGAAGCATGTGGAATATGAATTCTAAATCAGCAAAGTGATTAGAACGTTGTTTGGATTTAACCACCAAATCTTCTACATAGCATTCAACAAACTTCCCTAAGAAAGGTTTGAAGATACGATGCATGGCGTGTTGATATGTTGCACCTGCATTCTTTAAACCAAAGGGCATCACCCGGTAACAAAACACACCTTGAGGGGCTCTGAAGGCTGTAGATTCCTCATCTTCTGGGGCCATTCAGGTCTGATTATATCCGGAATATCCATCCATGAAGGAAAGTACATCATAGCCAGCGGTTGCATCAATTAAGAGTTCTGTAATCGGAATTGGGAAATCATCTTTAGGACAATACCGATTAAGATCTCTGAAATCGATGCAAACCCTAATTTGTCCATTCTTCTTCTTTACAGGGACAATATTAGCCAACCACTTGGGATACTAAACTTATCTTATGAATTTAGATTTGATCAGCTTATCCACTTCAGCTTCAATTTTGGAAGCATAAGTTGGGTGTGTTCTTCTCGCGTCTTGCTTAAATCCTCAATGTTCTTTTGGTAAACCCAAATGATGAGTAGCAATATCAGGATCATGCCCGAGAATTTCTGTATAGTTCCATGCGAAAATATCTTTATTTTTATTTAGAAATCAAATATACATCTCTTGCTCTTCAATGGTCATGGATGCACTAATTAAAGTGGGGCGTGGATCTTTCTCTGTACCCAGATTTATTTCTCTGAGTTCATCCATAGTGGTAGAGATACCTTCTTCAAATGCTGGAGGATCATCTCTAAGATCTTCCTCTTCCACTTCATCATGTGATATTTCTTCCGTTTCTACTTGCATAGTAGATGACAAAATGAAATTTTCATGATCAGAAGAGATGTAAAAATTTGCACATTTTGAAGAAGAAGCATCCATTTCCGACCCTATTGATGATAAAGGGCCTTCTTTGGGAAATAAAGAGGATATGATGGATTGAGAATTTAAATCATTATTCACCTCCGATGTTGCTATAACTTCTTCTGGCCTGATTGGAAAAGTATAGACCTGTTGGATTTCAGCAGATGAAATGAAGACGTCACCACTTGTGCTTTCATCACTGTTTGGTAGGTTACCAATTTCTCCCATGTTTTCTGGCTCAATTTCCGTAATTTACATTATGGATCTTTCCATTGGAGTATTTTGATTTGGGCCTATTTTTGTCAATTTGACTGATAGGTAACACATAATCTGTACTCACATGTGTAAATGGATTTATTGGAATTTTCTCCAAACCATATGGAGCATTAACTTTGGTAATTTCCTTCATTGTAGATTTTTCTCTTCCCTTCATGTGATAAAATTATGCCTCAATGTATTGAGACTCACATGTCTTTAACGGGGTCTTATCACCATAAAATGTTCCAACTTGACCATTGAAATAGTATTTGAGACATTGATGGTATGATGAAGGAATAGTTGCATGCTGATGTAGCCAGGGTCTTCCAAGCAAGACGTTGAAAGATGAGTCTTGATCAACAATCATGAAATCCGAATTGGATACAAGATCTCCAAACTGAGTTCTGAGTGTAACTTCGCCCAGTGTTTCTTGTTCATTTTTATCATATCCTTGTAACATCATGGTAGAAGGAGATAAATAAGATTCTGTGAGGCCCAATCGACGAAGTGTACGAATGGGCATGAGGTTGACTCCTAAACCATTGTCAATGAAAGATCTTCGGATATATACACCATTGACTTTTCCAGATAAGTACAAAGGTTTTATGTGCCCATGCCCAACATCATCTTCATCTTTATCAGTAAAAGATGTCATTGCATGGAATTCTACAGGATTATTCTCTATGTGATAGACTTCAGCTGCAGCAATTTCAGCTTCAAACTCCTGAGGACTTGACAAAGCTTCGATGAGTGTTTTCCGAAGATCTTTTGACAGATTCAAAGCATCCAAAATTGATAACTTGGCGGGTACTTGGGAAAAGTGTTTCAATATATCATACTTTTGATCTAAAGGTCTGTTTTTTCCAACCAGAATATGCGGTTTAGCAGGTACCTTGGAAGCTGATGCTTTGGAAGCTGATGCATCTTGTATTGAGATAGAAGTTGGCAATATCCTTTGTTTTGGAATATTAGACCTATTAGATCCATTTACTTGCTGAGATAAAGAAGATGGAACCTTCAATCAATTTTCTAAAATAACTATGCCAAGACTGAGTTGGCTATTAGCAGAAGAACCTGCTTGTTCTTTTTGAGCTCACTGAAGGGCTATACCACGAGTTTCTGCTGCATACACAGTGCTAGTAGGGGTAGAATTAGAGTAGTGGCTTCGGAAAGATCCACATATTCCCCTGTATCCTGAACCTCGAGAACTTCCTCGGATTCCCTTATTTGATACAGCGAATTCAGGCTCATCAAAATTGAAATTATTACTGGAATACGGATCTGTTAATTGAATCATATTAACATAACCGAAGATTAACTCTTCGTCTAATAAAGACTCTGCCTGACTAGCCTATTTAGGCTGTGCTGTTTGAAGGGGCGGTGCCCGTGGTTTTGAAGTAGATGGCATAAAGTATGCCAGAGTCAAAGACAATTTAGGCTTTGACACATACTCATCTTCTTCTGATTCTTTTTCCTTCTTTGAATCAAACCATTTCTTTGAGGACTTTCCCTCTGACAAAGAGGGTTTTACCGCAATATTCATGGCAGAAGACACAATTGGTTTTTTTAATTGTGTTCGTAAAATGGCATGAGTCCGATTGATTATCTTTCTGACCATCCAATCATCATATTTCTGTGCATTTCTTCTTTTTACTTCTTTCCATTCAACTTCCTCCTCTGGAATTGTAGCAGTAACACATGCTATCTGAGTCGAAGAACCTTTTAGATTGACTTGTCCCAAGTCTACCATCATTTGCAGGAGGTCTTTAAAGACAAAACACTCCTAGATGGGATTCCCCAAAATTTGATGAAAGGGACAATAATTGGGACGGTCTTCATATCCTTCCTTGTTTGGCCTCTTGGGCACTGGTAATTGAACCAAATTATTTTCCAGAGATGAAATGAAGTAACCAGGAACTTTCCCACTTCGGAAACAGTATGTTTTACTCTTTAAATCCTCAAATTGTTTTCGTCGTTGATCTCTTTTATAATTTGGACGAAACGGCCTTTGTTGTTGGCATTCAGGAGGTGGATCCATTCGAGAAGATGAAGGGTTTGAAGTAGAAATAGGTACAAGTGCTTGATTAAGCATAACTGTAGAAGTTTCTTCTTTACCCATTCTCCTTCCTAGAGCTAATGGAATTACATGAGATTTAACCTTAGCCTGTATAAGGGAATCTTCAATCTGCTGAGTGATTGAAGTAATGTCTCGAAACCCTCCTGTGTATTTCACTAGGATCAATGGTGTGCGTAATTCGTCACGCAAATTTTCCACACAGATTGGAAACAACTCTTCCTGAGGGAGTGCTAAACTCAGAGAATACGTTAATCCCTTCCAGCGAGCAATGAAATCAGAGACTCTTTCATTCTCCCTTTGCTTGCAGTTTGTAAGATCGAAAACTGTCGTTTTTTGCAAAGTTGAGCTGAACTGAAGAAGGAATTTTTGACGAAGATCCTCCCATCCGATGATTGAACGGGATTGCAAGCTTGTATACCAGAAAAAAGATGGTCCTTGCAAGGTTCGCACGAAGCATCTGAGTTTCACTGCTTCTTGCTGCTCTAGAGTTCCCATCATAGGATCACAACAAGACACGTAATGCGTCAAATGTTGTTCAGGGTCGCCTGATCCATTGAATGTAGGGAAAACAGGGTTTCCATAACTAGATGGAGGATAAATTGAATCTACCCATTCAGGGTGAACTTTCTTTTTTGGTTAAAATTGTGCATGTTTCCCTTCCATAGTTTCTAACCGAGCTGTTAATGACTCAATAGTAGTTATTAACTTTTGAGAAACATCAGGTTGAATTTGGTATTGGGTAGGTGCAATGAATGGAGCTTGGAGAGACGTGGTGATTGGTGCTGCAACTGATGGTCACACTGCCAACCGTTGTTGCGTTTGACCCATAGGATTAGACCTCTAATGGTGTACTGATAAAGGAGGATATTCCTGATCCATCTCAGTAGTTACAACAAATTCCTTCGGCTGTCGGACTTCAGCATTCTTAAGAAGAAGACTACTCTGAAGTAGTTCTGTATTCAACCTTCTTAATTCTTTCATTTCTTCCTCTTGTTGTGAATCATTTTCTCTAATGAGAGCGATTGACCTTCTCTAGAGGAAGGATATGTAACCTGATTATTTCCCCTCCCTTTGTTGGATACTTTTTGGAGAGAAGGATGTGGATTACCTAGGTTCTGAGTAATCCTTTGACTTTGTGTACACACACCTTCCTCATTTTTATCGGCGCATACATTTTCTTGAGCAGGACGCTCTTCATCTGAGTCCCCTGAGTGAGTATCCTCTAGTGGATTAGCAACAACGACATTGATGAGATTGATTGATGTATAATGCATCGGATCCCTTCTATCAAAATTTCTGTGATATTGTATTCTTTAATGTCTTTGATGAGACATTGCCTTTTGTTGATTTAATCTTTTAGGAACTTCTTGACAATCTATAACTTGGAGGGAATCTCCTGATAATTTGGATCTTCGTTCCTCTTGGGGATTATTCCCCAATCGTGAAAAGACCGATATTCTATGAGAAGGGATTTATGATTTGAAAGAGTCCCCAGTCTCGAGAACTGGGGATGTTCCTGCTGTTTCCGCTCAACTCCTCGAATCCCATTTGTTGACTCTGAGGGTTGGGTTAAAAGATTCCCCAGTCTGAAAAGATGGGGTGGCTCTTGACATGCTATGTCTGAGACCTTCTTAAAATCTCTCTTGATCTTGGAAATCTTAGTTCGGAACTTAGCTGGATGCATTATCCTGTATCCACTTTTATCACCTGGTTTAACAGACCGTTGGATGATTTCCGAAACTTCTGTCATTTGATGATGTGTTTGCTCCATACGAGAGGCTTGTGCAATATTCTCGCCTGCTTGATGTTGGAGCAATTCAAAAAATTGTTCTCTATATGCTTGATTTTGAGAGGAACTAGTTGAAGCCTGTTCTTGAGCAAGATTTTGATTATGAACAAAGCCCATTGACTGTGGCCGGCCATGGGCAATAACATTGCATGAGACCATTTTCAGCGGGCTTTGCTGACTGGAAAGCACTGTGAAATGTAGTGCTCCGTGAACACCCCATCCTCTGATATGAACACTAGATGGAGCATTGTAAATTAACTGACACAATTTTCTTAGTTCACCAAGGCATGAACGTTGAAGGGTTCTCTGTTGCTTTTCAGCCATCTGATACCGAGAGACTGATGGAGATGCCAAATCAATCTGACGTTGTAGCCCTTCTATTATCTTAAGATGATTTTCATATTCATCATAAGATAATACCTTCTTCTTCAATTGACAAAGAGTTTTCCATATGTTGAGATGAATATCATGGACTCCATCTTCCGTTAACATCTTTGGAATGTCATACTGGGAGTCAGCCAAAGGCCAAAATATGACTGGTATCTCACTTTTCACCAGTTTTTTCCTTATGTTCAGCATTTCCTCTTTATCATTAAATGAAGATTCTTCTACCTGTTTTGAACAGAGTTGGTGTTTCCTTGTTTCTTCTTCGGATTCAACAAGATTGGTAGAGAGATCATTGAACAAACTAGAAGATGCATGACTTAGGGGTGGTTCGGAGACTGACCTACACCCGGGGCTATCTTCTGATTGAGAAATTATTTCACTTGCTAGCGATAAAGCATCAGACATGAATGGTTTCGCATTTGCATGTGCCTCATGATACGAGGGCTTTCTCGGCACTACATTGTCCACTGGAGTATTTTACAGGCAATGTGAATCACTACTGCGGAGAGGACTTTCGCAACAAAATTCATCATCATGGGGAGGACCACCATAATGGGTTACAACAAAAGATGAGATCTCTTGCTCCTTGGTCTTCTGACCACACAGAGGGTTCCTGTGGCTCTCATCTGAAGAAGAAACTTCAAGATTGACCGAATTTTCATGAAGCAAGCCTTCATGAGGAAGTGTCTGTTGAAGACTTTCGGAATTAATGTTCCCGTTATTGGGAACTGAGGGAGTAGAATCTTGAATTCCAACAGATAAATGTCTGAGGGCATCAAGAACTCCAGCATCGAGAAAAGCCTTGTAGCAGATTGGCCTTTGATCTCCAGACTGTGCTGGGTGGATATTTTTCTTAGATGCATTCTTTCTCGCTTTGGAAACCACTTGTTGACGAAAGTGGTAACTCTGAGCAGGTGTATGTGCCTGATCAGGAAAGATGGTCGGGTTAGGCTGACGATATCCACTCAAATCAGGTGTATGTGCCTGACTTGGTTGCCCGTATGATATGGGGGAGTATTCCCCATAACCCTCTTGGACTGGAACAAATGTGTGTGTCTGTTCCGGAGTGAATCGTTGATGTGTCACTCCACTGCTAGGGATAGATTTATGTTTTTGTCCCTGAGATAATGCTGAAGCTGTTATGATATCTTGGCAAGCATCCAGAATATGAGCAGGAATTTGCTTCTGCTCTTTCACCATTGACAAAATATTATTGGTGACTTCAGCTGCGGAACGGGGATATACGTCCATTCCGGGCTTAGAGTTGGTGTATGTGCCTACTCTTTTCCTCCTTTTCTTGTCAGTGAATCCTAACAGTACTCAAGTGTGGAGGCAGAGAGTTGAGTCTGCCTCCTGTTTGTCGTCAGAGCTTTCCGAATGACTTCTCTGTGCGCTACCAAGAGAGAATGTTTGTAGGATTGATTAGTACTAGAAGGTGTATGTGACTGCTGATTACACTTCGCCAAACGCGGTTGACGAGATCCATCATATGTAGTTAGGCGAGCCTGCTGACTAACTGATGATGTATAAGCAGGTGTATGTTCCTGCCTATAGTACTCCGCTAGAATTGCCTGGCGGGATTAGCGTGATGCTTCCAGATGAGTCTGCTAGACAGTGGAATTAAAACGGACAGGTGTGTGTGCCTGCTCATTGTTCGCCACCAAGTTAGGTTGGTGGACTTCTACGGAGATGGCAGGGATCAAAACCTACCCATTGTTAACCGGATTCCGTCTCTGGTGGTTCGTCTTTCCTGCTCGGGTTCGAGGAACCTGAGCTGAATGCCTGGAGTCGGTACCCTCATCATGTTGTGGGCGCACTGCCGCACGAGTCTGGCGGCGCTTTTTGATGGGGGCCCTCAGGAAGGACTCCTGTCTTTTTGAATTAAGGCCCTGAGGGACCTGCTCATTCACTTCCTTAGAGTAAGGGATCGAATGGAAATTGTGTTCCGGGGATAACGACCTGAAACGGTTGGAGACGGTAGTCAGCAACGCCTACCTGTTGATCACTGGTCGTCATTGTCCGGACGAGCTATGTGAGTTGTTCACTTGGAGGGCCTATCGGGCAGCCTCAAAAGTTGGGATGGTACCATGTTGATGGTACTCCTTAACCAGCACATTTGATACCCATCGTTGAAGACGCTGAGTAGGGGATGTCATCCTCAGAGAAGATGACGATCCAGTAGGAATAGCAGTAGTGGTATTTGCAGCAGCAGTATTCACAGATGTGAATTTGAGAGCAGCCATTATGGAAATACAGAAGATCTTGGAAAAGAGTGCCTGTTTGATATAAAAGACGTAATCAAGATAAAATTCAGCCACTTCATCCTTTGGATGAGCACACATGTCAGTGATTGTTTTTATTATCCCTCTTATTGAGTTTTAAATATGGGCTTAACAAATAGTTAAAACATCATTTTAACTTGGTTAAGGATTCACGTCGGGTTCACCATTTTTTGTTTCCCTCGGAATTCGGGGATGACCTCCTGGATTGGAAATTCAAACGTTCCGATCAATTTCTAGTGGGTTTGTTCGTAGAACCGGAAACATCCAATGATTTCACATCCATTTGGACCTACTTTCCGAAGGTAGGTGATCATTAGCTTGTGGACTGATGAGGATTAGGAATTTGCATTGGTCGAGAGGATGGGAGGTCGGACTCATCACACCTTTTTGAGGGGAATTATTGTCTATTCTGGGACTCTCTTTATAGATTTAAGTTATGTTCGTGAATCCTTATTACATTACCAAGTATAAAATGATCTTTTCTTCAGTTTAACAATCAATTATTAAATATGTAAGAAAATTAGAGAATCATTTATATGTATTCGATGTTCTTCATCAATAGAGAATCATCTATATTTATTTAGAGATTCTTGGTCAACGGTATCCTTCAAAACATTTATACAAAATTCTCTTGGTCATTATGATGACTAGGATGGTTTTAAAGCCACTCAGTGGGGCACTTGAAGTTTATTGTCATTCAGAAGGACATGAATTATTTCAGAGTTGGGATCGAACCCATAAATGGGCTACCTACGTATCCTTTGTTTTGGAAAAGGAATCAGAACCCACGTAGTTCAGGTAAAGGAGTATGATGTTTATGATTGATGGCTCAAAGAAGGATGTCACAATTACTTTTACACTCTAAGCCCACGTGAGTCATGCTCGGTGTGAGAAACAAGAGGTATTGGTAAAAATTAGACAATTGTTCCATGAAAGATGCAATCATAAGAAATGGTTTGGGGCTTATGTATAAATGACTGCCCAGATAAATGAAGGTTAGGATTTACATTAGGGAGAAAATCCAGGAACAGGGTCCATAAAGGTATCTGTGCTTCATGGAGATTTGAATACTCTAACTTGGGACTTATTCCTGAAAAGGAAACACAAATCAGGAGAGGATTGATAACGGGGTTTTACTCCTTAGAAGGAATCCCAGATCAAACGAAAATTAGGACTGGTTAAAGAGAATTTAAGGGACTTGGGGCTTATTCCTCAAAAGGAAACCCAAGATTATGACGGGGACTTACTCTTAGAAAAGGAGGCCCAGGTTAAGGGATTTATGACTGGGACTTATTCCTGAAAGGGAATCCCAGGTTAAGGATTATGGTTTGGGGCTTACTCCAGAAAAGGATTCCCAAGATTAGGACTGGGACTTATTCCTGAAAAGGATACCCAGGTTTGGGGACATGGGGCTTACTCCTGAAAAGGAAGCCCAAAATTATGACTGGGACATATTCCTGAAAAGGAGACCCGGGTTAAGGATTAAGGTTTGGGGCTTACTCTTGAAAAGGAAACCCAAATTATAGGATATGGGGCTTACTCCTAAGAAGGATGCCCATTATTAGGACTTATGACTGGGGATTATTCTAGAAAAGGAGACCCAGATTAAGGATTCTCTCATCTTAAAGGATGAGGTTGAATGAATTAACTCTCCATATTTAGTGACATAAGGATATTTAAATCACTAGGTTTTGAGAGATATTTAACAGAATTCCTTTCAGATAAGGAAGTCAAATCATGAAATCATGCCATAAATGGCTTTGAAGAGTGTCTTGAAGACTGAATCTTGAAAAGGAAGTATAATGGATTAAGAGGGGTGAAATGGGAAAGAAAGGCACCCAAAAAGGAAGGGTCACGCAAGTCTTGGAAGACGCGCAAGTACTGCGTGGGCGCGCAAGTATTGGTCGCACAGGTATACCTGTGCGACACGTGGTGTACTTGCACGATGGTCAACCAGCATTGAAATACTTGAGCAACTCTTTATTAAAGCCTTTATAATCCTCTTGAGGTTCTTTCAGAAAAGGGATGTGCAAGTTCAATCGAAGGAGTAAGGCGGCGCGCAAGTGCGACCATTTCCCTTAAGGGCTGGCCACTCAGGCGCGCAAGTGTTGCTGAGTTTCAACACTTAGGCCTTCCTCCCTCTTTTTAGATCTTCTGTTCTAGGTAAGAAATTACCTTAGAAGTGGTTCGGAAGCATTGAGAATTGACTTGGGCATCGGGAGCTTCAATCCGAGTTTTTTGAAAAAGCTCCCCTGAATGGGGGGCCCACAGGGTCTATTTATAGGCAGGAGAAGACCCCAGGTGGTTACCGGGAGGTTATCAATTTGGTCGTGCAAGTCACTTGTGCGACCATAAAGGCGTCGCGCAAGTGGACTTGCACGACTGTGATATAACTTGTGCGGTGCAGTTGCTTTTGATCTTTTGTTCATGCCTTTTTCGATTTTTGATATTTTCTTCAAAGGTTGAATCACTTTGAGCTCAGATATTTCCCTTTTCCGATCTTTAGATTCTGTGATTAAAGGAACGTCAACAATATTTCTTCCAACCCATGCACCAAGCCTATGCTCGAGCTCCCCCTACCCTTTACCTATTATTTGAGGTAGGTTCCTCTATCAGACTCCATTTCTCTCACTATATGTCTAAATGGAAGCTTAACACTATGACCCTTATTCATCTTCCTTATTTCTCTCTATTATCTATACCTCATGAATGGTATTTAATGGAATAATGTGCCTTATTTCTAGGGTATATTTCTATTTTTTATATATCACATTTCAACCTAAATTAAATAATTAAAATAGATTATGGTATTACTACCAAGATATGGTTGGAGGTTTAGTAATTTTTCCCTGAGTCCAATTTGTTTTATGACATTAATCTTCATGCACCAAGGTATAATTTCTAATAATTGATTTAAAAATAAAAAAAAACCTATTTAAATTGTTAACATGATCAGTGTAACTCCAATAGAAACATATTTATTGATAGAGGTAATCTATATCAACAAGTTACACATGATTTGGGTGAGATCATTAAAAACCCATTAATTTATAAGTGTTAATGTGGCCACACCCTCTTATAAGTGGTGTTACGAGCCACCTTATTGAATGGATAATTATAATTGAATATAAAGTAAGTTGTATGATAATGTGAAATAGATCCTACATGAAAAATAATTATTTCTTGGTTTAGTGGGATATTAAATAATTGTAAATAATCCTTTGAATTATATAAAATCATTGATTGAATTACCCTACAATTTTTTATACTTGGTCAAGGAGTCCAATAAACTTTTGATACATTGGAGTGATGCCTCATTTACCTATGATAATCGATCATGGAATCCCATATGTTCCTGATAAATGGAAAATGGAATCCCATATACATGTGATACCCAATCATGGAATCGTATATACTTATAATAATTCAGCATGATATTCCATATAATTATAATACTCAGGCATTGAGTACCTCACTACCCAATGAGACACTTGTTGTTATGCATGGAGTCTTTAGTTATTCTTCTAGTCATAGATAGAACTACATTTCAATATATATAAATATATATATATATATATATATATGTTCCTCCATATCTATTTCAAATATGTATAATTATATATATACATATATAGTTGTACATATATGTGTTTATTGACAGATGTTTTGATATATTCCAATTTATTCCGACACATGTAGTGTCTACCTATTGTGCATTAAAAACCATTTCCAAACTTTTAACAGTTTACATGTATTATTTACCCATATTTATAAGCACAATGTTATTTTTTATGAACATACAAGATAGTTATAGATATCCTTGATGTTTTCCTACAATAAATATACCACACCCATTTATATCTATGGTTGGTACTCAAACAACCTTAATAGATGTTTGTATGGTAAACGTAGAGACATTTAATTTTAGATTCCTGATCATTATTTCTAGGATAGAGCATGGGAGTAGAGGATATAACATATGCTCATGATTCTTAATAGAGGCCTTCTTGGTCATTTTTTCTTCTTTTTTTAGAATATTTTATATGATTTTTTTCTCGGTATTCAATGTAATTCCAGATTTTTTTAATACCATATAGACATGAAATCATTTTTTATATGTTATTGATTATCCTTATTTCTATTGATTGTTCCTAGATTAATTATGTTTTATAGTTTAATTATTATATTTTTTATCATTCATGCTGTTATTTTATATTTCTTTTCAATACCATGATCACACGTGTATAGTCTCCCCAATAATCCATTACAAATTGTCACAACTGGTTGGAATCCTTTGACATATGGGGATTTCACTTGAGTGCCTATAATCGAGTAACATGGATAATATGGTGGAGTGACCGAACGTGGGATTTAAAATATAACTCAATCACCATTATAATTTTTATATTTAATGTGATAGACTTTGTAAATTTATTTATTTTAATGATTTTCGGGGGATTGAATAGGACAGAGTTATATAAGATGAAAAATGTGAACATTAATGGACTTGAGATGGAGGGATATAGTAGAAATTCCATAGGAAATTGGGAACACTAATCCATGTGTGGGTTGGGACCAATCCAGGAGATGGCATCAGTGGTGGAATTGTGTAGACACATGAATGTGTTCAACAAGGTTTTATTAGAGTTCTGAAATTTCATTTTTGGGGCATTGGGTGTTCTTAAAAATTTATTTCCTATTTCCTCTATGCCTCCAGAAAATGTATCTTTTCCCTCACAACCATGTTATAAATTTATTATCTAATAAATAAAAAAATCAATGTCTTTTGGGCCATGGATAAATACATAAGGGATTGAGGTTTCTTAATATTTCAATGATTTTTTTCAGTTATTTAACTTATAATTTTATGTGTTTATAAATTTCATTTCATTATTATAATTATATATAAATATTTTTTCTATGATATAATAAATTCCTAGAAATACTACTATACCTTGTTTTAATTATCATTTATGATAAATTTTAATGATTATAATAAAAGATGGATGATTAGGTATAATCATAAGAATACTAATTTAATTAATCCTGATTTTGGGGGATTAATTAATTTATACAAATTAAATTATTTAGTATACTTTTATGGTTTATTTTATGATGTTTAGGATAAATAATAGATTATTATTATTCATTTTATTGATGATTTTCTAATGATTAATTTCTTATTACCAATAGGTATTTTAAACATTATTGCAAAATACTATTTCTAATACCCTATTTCAAAATTGATTCTAGAAATAAGAACCACTACATCATCTTATATGTTTATAGTTTTCAAAATAAGATTATATTTGGAAACATTAAGATTATTAAGGCTATAAATATAATATTTATTCCCTTTTTAATTTTGAGTTATACCTTTTGATTCATCTTTTTTTTGATCTTATAAAGACATTGAATTTACTTATAGGATGCCACATTATAAGTATATTTTTCATTTATAACATTTTTTATTTATTTTCTTTATTTATAATGATATTAAAATGGAGAAATACTAATTTCATGATGTTATTGGGGATGATGTGTGTTAAAAATGTAAAATTTAAAAAATTATAAATGTTTAGGGTATGAAGGCCTTTAAAATTGATTTTTAAATATTATTTCATGGATACCTTCTAGAAAAACATATAAATTACAATTTGGTAACATAATTCACCAGTTTTTTTGAAATTATGTGTAAACATTTGATGAGATGAAAAGGAAGTGTGGGATAATTATCATTAATGAAATATAAGTAAGAATTCAATTTTTTTTGAGTTTTGTGTTATATATCATTTATTATACTTATGACTCAAGATATAATTTTAGAAAAATAATATGATATTCATATCATGAAATACCATCCATTAACCATGGAAAATCACAAAAATAATAAAATACCTCTTGACTTGTGTGATATATTTTTTTGAAATGTATATTTACATATTTTTCAAGAATATAGATTGTCTATATTAACATGATAATGAGAATAAAAGTAATTAAATGATCTTGAGTGATGATTGAAATAATATCTAGAATGGTAAATCATAAATGTGTGCATAAATATCAATTATAAGATAAAATTTATGAATAATATGGAATATAATTATATTCAAATCTATAAGAGAACATAAAAACATGGAAGATTGGTTTTCATGAGAATTTATTTAATAATATAATATTATTTGATTAAAAATGTGAATTCCTCATTGATTTTATGATTTTATTGAATATGGTGTTTAAATACTAGATATGATGCAATTTATTTCTAATGGTGGAGAGATATATGATTGGGAGAAACAAAAGTTTATTTTTTTGTGATTATATTAATTTTTTTCAATATTATAAAATTATATTTTTTTTGTAAAATGATTTTTTTCATCCCGAGTATTTTTTTTGTTTTTAATGGTTTATGGTATAAATTTTCATCAGATATAATATAGAAGAGTATGGATTATTCTTAATGATGTAAATGGAAATCATAATGAAAGAAGATTCTATTACACCATTACAGATGAGAGATGGATGAAATTATGTGTGAAATTTGATAATTTTTTCATTATCAATTGATTTGTTTTACAGATAAATATTATTTTGTTTAATAGATAGTATTTTAGTATCATATATTAGAGGGTACAATTTGAGGAAGTTTAATTTTTCACAAGGTAATGTATGTCATCATGATTTATTTTTTATGGTATGTTGAGTTACTATAAAATATAATTATGGTGTAGTAAAAGAAGATAGTGATACCACCAATTATTCAAAACAAATATACAACCATAATGGTTTGATCAGTTTGGAAGATAATATTAAAATTCAACATCATGGTAATAGAGTTTTTTATAGCAGTGTGATTTCTCAATATGTACAAATTTTATCATAATGTGTGACATTTCACTATTATTAGAGGGTTTGGAGGAGAAAAAAGATTATATAAATAAAAAAATCAATATTGAAATTTATTTCATTACAAGAAAATGGGGACTGTTTGAAATTACAAATTTTCTTTTTAAATTTTTTTTCAACATGAATTTATATTCATAGGGTGATAAATTTAATATTTTAACTCTTCATTTATGGATATTTTAGAAGAGTTTGAATCCATATTAGTATAATAATAATAATATAGATGGTTTAGGGTTATGCGACCCTGAGAATGGTTGGTTCGCAGTGGTAATTGAGTAACTGATGACGCGATACCAGTGGGGGAAAAACAACGCATACTGTATGAAATGTATGATATGAATTTTTATATTACACTCAAGATATCTGTAACAGTTCCAATTTTTGTTGAATTATGGTTTTTTAATTTCATTTTCATTAAATGGTAGGTTTCTATTATAAATTTTGGATTCATATAGTTTCCATTATATTTTCAAAAATAAAGAGTTTTTATTGAAATTAAAAAAGGTTATTGTTTTAAAAATAATTATTTGAGAGAGAAAATTAGTTTTCGTAATACATTGGACATTATTTATTATTTTTAGATTTATGCAAAATTATAAATTTATTAATTGAACATTAGTGTTTGGATTATGAATGTTTTAAAAAACAAAAGGTTTGGGTTATAAAAAATACTTTTATTTATCATGATTAATTTTATAAAAAATTAAGATTTCACATTTGGGGAATTATATCATATCCATTGGTAATTTTCTATAGATATTATACTCATAGTGAATAAATTTTCTAGTTATATATATAGTGAGGATTTCTCAAGATATAGGAAAATGTGGGATATTTTTTTAGTATTTTTGAGCCATTTATCATATAAAGAAGTCTGGTGGAGGAGTCGGTGGGTCAAGTTTGAAATAGATTATTTTATAAAAACATCCTTAATATATAATTTAGTTTAAATCCTTAAAATTCTTTATATATTTTAATTGGATATATTTCCACTATATTGTCATTTTCAATTGTGTTTTCATTAAAATAATTTATCATATAACGGTTTTTTTGAATTTTAGGTAAATTCACTAATTACTAGATTAATTTAATCGCACGAGTTTTCAAAATCCATTAGTGATTAATGAGTGTGTTAGATTCCATGTTTTATCTAATATTGGATCATTTCATTTAATATACTAGGTCATAGTGTCACAAATAGATATTAGATCAGTGTTTCTTATTTGATTCTCAAAAAGTATTGTAAGCATAGATAACGGGAATGTCGGGACATGAAATGTACCCATAAAAAGTTGTATCCAAACTATTTATGAAGAAATTAAATTTAATAGGATGTTTGAGTAAAATATAGTATGATGAGGACAATAAAATATTTTTAATTATGTAATTTTATCCCAGATTAGCTCTAGCTGAAAATAGTTCATGTGTTAGCATATGAATTTTAATGGCTTCATTACATCTGAAGGACATAATAATTATATGTTTTTTAATTTATTTGTAAAATAAAGGATTCTTTTTCAAACATTATTGAGTTATTATAAAAAATAATTATTAAAATTTTCAATTTTATAGGAATCCATATATACACAATTTATGAAGTGAATTTTTAAAAAACTAAAATATATAGAGATTAATTATATCTTAATGTAATCTTTTCAATGATATAGAAAATATTCTTAGGAAATTTATAGTCTGACATAAAATAGCATGAATAGTATTGTAATATGATTTTTTACAACATCAATCAGTAGGTTACATTGAATATGATATACTGGGGATTACCATGGACACTAATCATTGTTGAAAAATATAGGTGTATAAGGCCTTAATATTTTAAAATAATAACACACCCCTATTCAACGGTGATGATGGGTTAATTAATTAAGAAGTTTTTTTAAAGATTATTGATAAAAAATGGTTTATGTAGATGTTTAATGTAATAGGGAGTTATAAAAGGAATTATTTACTATAGGGATGGGATCAAATGTGGTTGATGTTAGTTAAAGAGTTATAGAAACAAAAATATCTTGACTAGAAAGGTTTATAAAAGAAATATAATAATTATTAATATTAAAAGGTGACAAATATAGAGAGAGAATATGGGTTGTTTTACATATATATTGGTAATATAACAATTATAATTTTTTTTAATTACTCACCAATTATGTGAATTATATGGTTTATTTCATAATAAAAAAACATATGATGATGTGTTCAGAAGCAATTGTGATTGATGATATAATAAAAGATAATTGTTCTTAATATAACTACTTATGTGAAGGTAGTGAGTAAAAAATATTTACTCTTCTGAAATATTTTTGACATGAGTAAGGTGATTGTATTTCATCCTCTTAAGGGTTGAGTGAATAGTTTCTCCATTGGCTAGAAGTGGATGTGGAAGGACTTCCAAGTGAAATATTTTATGGTTCATACATATATTTATCAATGAAGTGGATTTTTATAATTATTTTATTAGGGAATTTTCGAAAATAGAAGTCAATGTGTTTAGTATAGAAACCCTTGAATTTTACCCATATTATTACATTATTTTAAAACAGAAATAATCATTATGTAAAATCCCAAATGTTTTGATGTCTAGTGTCATTAAAATACTAGGTTTATGATACATCAAAAAGAAAATATTAAACATGTAATCCTTATTTTATTCTACAAGATGATATCCTAATCCATTTGATCTCCTAAATCAGGATAAGATAACCCGAGGAACACATAAAATAAAAGATAGATCTAAAATTACCCTTAATGGAACATAAATAATAAAGAAACCAATTTGGGAATCAATTGTATAACCTAAAATAATAAATGAAATGAATCATGTGTATTCACATAGAATCATAAAATAAAATACAAGGAAGCATATAATCAATGTAAAATAAGAAATTCTATTGATATATATAATCAAAAAACGTCTCTCAGGGATAATTAACAGGTAAATAACACATTGTGGAAAAAGTCACATTATGTATTAGGCTTACACACTAATCTCATAAATGATTCCTCATGAGAGTAAATACATAACAATTAAATTCTAGCACTATTTAAGAACACAAATAATAAAATTTTTAGTATTTATGGGGTCTATATAATGTGAATCAATTATAAGGAATAAGTTTATAATTACCCAGTGAAAGAAAATGGGTCTCATAATTTCAGCACATACCATAATAAAACAAAATTTCATAATGAAGGAATCGAGGATATGAGTATACATAATGTATCAACACATAAATGTAATGAAGAATAATATATTTATATATATGAGGGACACATATGTAGAATTTAGATTCATTTCATATCATCAATTATTTAGGTATGTTGATTTTGATGGAGAATGGTTATAACACAAAGGAAAGTCTGTCTTAGAGAGATCCCTTACATGAATCCTGGTTCATCACAAGTGTTCATTATCAACCGAAATAATAAACATATGTTAGTTACTTAATTATTCAACAACCTTTTAATTAATTTTCTATTCTGTTAAATTTAATATTTATCATGTTATATTAAATTACTTAAGCATTAAGGTTTATCTTAGACCCTTTGAATATATTCATCTCATATGTACAAAACAACTATTTTAAGATGACATAGGTAAAATATATTATAATTTTATTACATAAATAATAATATTACTGAAATAATTATCACTTCTATACAAAAATTAAATTTTTAGAATAAATCCTAATGTACGGTTATAAAAAATGAACTACCCTAAAACTATGGAAAAGGCATGTCGTATATATGCATGAGTAATGTTAACATTTTTCAATGTTCATGATAGAATGAAGATAAGTTATATTTTACATTTGATGATTCATCTTTATATAAATAATATATTTTTATTTGTTTATAAATAAACTTATAGAGTTCATCCATGTTAAGTGGTAATTACAAAAAAAATACAAAGCTTCATAGAGATGATAATCAATCTGTACGCATGAATGAAGTTTTAACATTATATTAATATAAAATTAAGAATCTATATGATATATTAATTTTATAGAAATAAAAATATTTCATTAATATTATATATATAAATTAAATCTATCATCATAAGAAAATTTGATAGTCAATGATAGAAAACAAATTACATTGGTTCACGAGGTGGTTGCCTTCTGTAAACACGAATGTTTAGTTTGTTTCCCATTTTATGGATGTGTAGATAGATTTAGGGTCTTAAATATACATAATAACTTCTTATATTATATGTATAGTTTTCTTATTATATCAGAAACACTTGTTATATTTCAAGCAGGTGTAATAATAAAAAAAAGAAAGTCGGTTAACAATGACACCTACTCTTTAGACAACATATTTAGGATTATACTAAGGCCTCTCTGAGATGGAGTTATAATCAATAATAGAAATCTTGGAAATGCGGATGGATGTGAGAATGGTATTTAGGTGGATATTGGATGAAAAAAATTAATATTAAGTTTCTTAAGGAATATGATAGGTTGTTCCCTTTTATGAGTGGGAGGGGGTAGAATTTTTATAAATACCTAAAACTATTGAATAATAGGATGTCACTCTCCTAGAATGTTCAATTTAATTTGTTCAAGAATGTATTATATGGGATATTTTGTTGATACAAACATCTGAAATACTTTATAAAATATTTTTTATTCATCTTATTTCATTTTATATCTATGGTTTCTCACTCTTATAGTTTCAGATTCCCACTAAGGTAACCGGTCTTTATCACTATTTTTACTATTCACCATGGACAAAATTTAATTGAAATTATTACCTAATCTCAATTAATATGATATAAAATATGAAATAAATTTTATCATACTCTAACCACTTCATTTTATGACATAAATTTAAAATTAAACCCCCAAAACATGTCGATTTTTTCCAAGAAATGCATTCTTCCATGAATAAATAATCTTATATTAACTCCATTACTATAAATAAGAATTATATTTAAACTATGTAAAAATATTTATATGTATAATATTTTAATTTAATTTAAATTATTCCTTATTTTGGTGTATTTTAATAATTTAAAATAGATATATGTTATTCACATAGAAATTTTTTGTAGTAAACTATGTTTTTGGCATAAAAATAAACATATATAAAAATCAATATTTTTTTGATATTAATTAAATTTATATTATTATTAAAAATAAAATTGTTAATATGTCACTTTATGAAAAAATAAAAATTATAATTTTATTTTTAAAATACATTATTTAATGAAAATAATAGGTAGTACTTGAAAAATCGGTAATTTTAACCATTCACTAAAATATAAATCGTTTTAGAAAAATTCCAATATTTCACCCTATGATAATTTTTATATGATAATTTAAAAAATAATTTAATTTTATAAAATATCATCTCTATATTTATCATAAATTGATTATTATATTTTTTTCAAAAAAATAAAAATATATCATTTTATAAGGTAATGTATTTATTAATGAATAAATGGCATTTATTAAAAATTAAGCACATATTTCCTAATAATTTATCAATATATATAGATTTATTAGGCCATTTAAATATCTTTTTTTAAATTATTTTTATTATTCATACCGACCAATTTAATACCTAGTTTATAACATCATTAATAATCATGGTTCATTTATGAAAGGAATTGTCTGTCAGATACTCGGCCAAGAACTGTATCACTTCTTTAAAAAAGAGTGTGTTAGATTCCTACTCTTGAAACAATTTCATACTCAAATGTTTTTTTACCTACTATAGAGAAAATATTTGAGGGTACATCTCCATCATTTATTCATCTAGTTCATAGTTTTTATATTCATATTTACAGTTTCACCATAGCACATTAACCAGGTGAGTTGTCTTGTTGTGTAGAACTTTTATGTCTATGGTCCCAGAGCATCACTAGCTTCTCCTCGTAAGATTGATAAATTTCCAATTGTACTAAAAATTAATTTGGTGCCTGTGAGTTATCAATTATTCACATTATCAAGATAGATACATTTAATAACTCGTATTCTTGATAAAGGGCCTCTTATAGTGCTATTCGATAAGCCACAACTCCGATGTGATCGACAATATCAAAGGGGATAACATTCTATGGGATTATAATTCAACTCTTAAAAATATTCATGACTCTAATCCATTGAGTCATGTTGAGAAATATTATATCTCATACCATATGACAAAATATATCACTAATTATTTCTAGAACAAGTATTTTGTTGAATTTTTGTAGTCCTGATGCGTTGATAAATGATATTATTCTTTTCTACCATCAGTTCAAACTTTTTAGATCCCAACAGCTTTTGTTACCAAAATTCATCCCAATATGAATTTTTTCTACATATCTTCATATAAATGGAATTGTATGAATCGATTTGTATTTTTGGGAAGAAATTATTACTGTAAAATAACTCTACAAAAGGAATGTATTGATAATATCCTCCTGTAATGTCGGTCAAACAAGTTACCAATATATCATCAAGAATTTGAATAGTTTTTTCATCATATTTATTAGTTTATGGGTGATAATACATACTGAATTTAAAATTAGTATTTAATCCATGATGGAGGATCTTTTATAACATAGTGGTGAATCTCATATCTCGGTCTGATACAATCAAAAGTGGTGTTCAGTGGTTCCTCACTACCTCCATTATAGATGTCAATTCAAGTTGATCTATTTAAATTTCATATTGGATTTCAATCATGTTAACAATTATTGTAATATGATTAACTACAACCCATATATAATTTATTTTTATTGATGTCTTTAGAGGAGTGGTAACAATGTCTATGATAATTTTTTCCTATTTACATGCTTGTATCTGTAATTGTTGCGACATCCCCTTAGAAATTTTCCCATTAATATTCACATATTAACATACAAGACACATTCTTTTATATTCAGTGATACCTCCTTCATATTTTCCCATAAATAGTGCTCTTAGAGTTCATTATAAATATTTATGTTCAATGGGTGGATAGAGACACTCGATCTACGGGGAAAATTCAAAGTCTCTTTCATTATCTTTATATTTTACAATGCATACAGTAATTATCCTTATATAGAAACTACTTAATCATCAATTTTGGACTATGAGATGTTCCATTTACACAATTATTCCACCTTCTTATTAAGTTCCCTATAATATATTAGAGAATCAGTTATATTATCTTCTTGTTATGATTGAGTAATAATTTTTGAAAGGAATGAAGATGTTCATAAAGTAAAATTTTCCATTTTAATAATTTTTCAAATCTAAAAAGACTAGATTGAAGTCAATTCTCAAATGTGATAACATTTTCAGAACATTTATACATAAACTATCTACTATGTTATTTAATTTAACAATATGGTCATTGATTGAGAAATCATAGTCCTTGATCACATCTATCCATATTCACTATCACATTTTTGATCTCTATTAAAGTTAATAAATATTTAAATATCTTATGGTCCACATATATTTCACACTTATCCCCATAGTGATAATGTCTATATAATTTCAATATAATGATTACTGGAGAAATCTCTAGATCAAGCATGGTTTAGTTTTTCTCCTAAAATTTAAACTGCCTTAAGGAAGAGGAAATAACATTATCATTCTAAATTTTTAAATATCCTAATACCTTTTTTAAATAAATATTTTACACTAAAAAAATTCTCCACTTGAGGGTAGTGTGGGGGGTGATTTTTCAATATTCCTTTTTTCAAATCTTTGATTATCTATTCAATTTCACTGGTCTATAAAAACCTTACTTTTTTATGTGTTATCTTGGTTAGTGTGTTTAAAATCATGACATTATTTTCACAAATCATTAGTAATACCCAGATATATAAAACAACCTATAAATCTTGGTCTAGGTAAATCATCAATTTTTTTTATCATAGAAAGGTGCATAGATATACCTTTACCAAGGATAAATTTTCCCAAGGATGATATATCCTTCATCTAGAACAGACATTTACTGTACATTTCACATATCTTCTTCTTTCTCAAATAGTTAAGTAGAATATTCCAATACTCCTCATATTCCACTATAATTTTTTTTGAGTAAATCACAATATAATCTATAAATATTACCTTTATTTCATTTAATTAATCAGTTAAGAATATATTAATTAATTTTATAATGGTATCTATAGCATAAGTGAGTCAGAAAAAAATCACTATGAATTCATATTTTTCAAACATTGTTAAAATGTAATTTTTGGGAATATCATACATATTCACATCTAATTGGTTATACCCCAATAAAAGGTCCATAGTAGAGAAATAATAGGCTTTTCAATGTTGATTGAACAATTGTTTTATATGTGTAATGGGACAAATTTTCAATAACGTGATTTTTTGAGCTCAAGTTAGTTAATAAATGAGCATTGACCCAACCTTCTTGTTAATGAAGGGGACCAAACCCCCCCATGGTGACGCCCTAAAAAATATAAAAACCCTTCCAAATTTACTTGAAAATACATTTATATTTCTTCTAACTCAAAAAAATATATACTTTGAGGATTCATCAATATGGGTATAGATTTGGGTGTGGATTCGATTGACAAATAAACCTCTTGGTCAAGAGGATGAGATGTAAACTATTTGGGTGAATACATCATTATAATTCCTCACAATGGTCATGTTTTCAAACATGATTATCCCATTTTACTTATTAATTTTTTCATTATATGATTTCCCATAAAGATATAATATATATTCTGTAATTAAATATTACAAGATATATTCATCTACCCCTTACACTTGTATTGATTATGAGGATGACATAAGATGTGGAGAGTGATATCCCTCCCTCAATAGTTGATGTTGGATTTATTTAAGGATATCAAATCCATGAACATTAGGTTATATAAATCATATAACATTATAAATATTATATTTTATAGAATATTAACTAAAAAAATTGAATGGGGAGGATTTATATACTTGTTATACAATCTTATCTCTATTGTTTTCTCAAAGACAGTTGAACCCATATGCTATACTATTTTTATTGAGTAGTTATACTAAAAATACAAGATATAAATGAATTCATAAAAAAGGAATCAAATTGTATTTTCAATGTTCATTAATTTATAACTCTTTCAATCTTCCCCAAATCATTTTCCAGATCCACATCATTTGTAGTGATAAGACATTCTCATTAATTTTCTAGAGGCCTTAGAAGATGTTGTTGTTTATTTTCTCTAAAATTACTAGGATTAAAATGTTGGATTTTATAATTACCACATTCCATGAAATTTAATCAATTAACCACAAGGAGAGTGATTATCATTACCATCTATTATTTATCTATATTATTTAGTTTCTTTATTTCCCACCAGTTTTGATTATCCAGTTCCCATGTTTTCAAAAATTAAAATATCTACTATCTCTGATCAGATAGATTCTTGTATGCTTCTTGACACAATTTTTATAAGTTGGGAGTATGTTTTTATATACATTATATGATTTTTCTATTAATAATCCTAGAGAACACACCATTTTATGTTTATGTCTCAATTCAAATGATACCACATGGACCTACAGATCTACATCCCAAAATTTAGGGAACAATAGATAATATATTTATTATTGTCAATGTCTAGAATCAATAACAATTTTTATAGAATCATATTTAGATTAAAAAATAAATGTTATACCTTACATTAATATTTGATGAAAAATTAGGAGGCATACTGTGAAATCCTTTTGAATGTTACCACATATTCCCTGATAAACTCATATTTCATTTTCATTATACCGAGGAACTCCCTATCAATTTTAGGTTGTAGTGTTTGGGGAAAAAATTTATTGAAAAATATTATATTGAAATCAAAAAATTACATGTAATTGATATCATAATTTAAAAAAAAATTCATTCATTTTTATAATTATTATCATGTTTTATTCAATTAATTAATCATTTAGGTTCAATTCAGATGTTTTGATAATGACATAATCATCATTACAAAATCAATATGGATAGTTTAATTAAGTAAAAGATATAATTATTTAATCATATTGATAAAAATAATCCAAAAATAATTTTTCATTTTTAGATGGAAACTTTATTTTAAAAAAATTTAATTTTTTATGGATATGAAAAAAATATGATTCAATCACGGGGACGGTACGCCATACATATGCAGGAGTAACAAAACTATTATTCAAAAATCATGATGGAAAAAAGTTAGTTGTGAATTTATATTTATATAATTATAATAATTTTATAAATATAATATAGTTTCATTAAATATACTTATATAAACCATTCATGTAATGGGGTAATTTAAAACGAATCACATAACCGTGTGGAGGTGGTAATGCACTCGTACGCACAAACGACATTATAATTATTATATGAACTGAATGGTATGAAAATATATGATATATTAATTTTCAAAAATGGTATATATGTCCTGAATATCATATAAATACATAATATACATTATGATAAACAACTGTGGGATGTAATGATGGAAAATGAATTACATCTTTCGCAAGGTAGTAGTTTGTCGTACATATGAACAATTACTTGATTTAACATTTTATAGTTGTGGATATAGATTTAGTGTATTAAATTATAATAATAACAAAATATAATTAAATTTTATATACTGATATTATTATATCGACATGGTTGAGTGAGATTTATAGGAGGTTGTATAAGAAATAAATCGATTATGTTCAATTAATAATGATACATCCTCTTCAGACCACCTCTTAAGGATTATACCAAAAGCATAACTATATAAGATTTATGTTTAAAAAAATAAAATAGGAAATTTATAAGGAATTAGGAAAGGTATTACCATAATTATATTGTTCTGTGTAATGAAGAAGAGATGATGTGGCCTTTTATGAGTGAGAGGGAGTGGCATTTCTATAAATACCCAAAATGGAAAAACAAAAGGAATGCACTCTGATGTGACCCAGAAAATTATAAATAATTAATTTAATGGGTGATTTGGTCGACTAACTCCTCCATAATTCAAAAAATGGCATGTTTTATAATACTATATTCCATTTACCTCTATGTTTACTTTTACCATTTTTGACATTCACTACAGTAACTAGATTTTTTCAATTTTTACTATTCATTATGAGAAACATTATGTTGAACATAATATAAATTATTGTTTATGATATTTAAATATGGAATACATTTTATAAAATTAAATTAAAATTACTAAAAAATATAATTTAAAATTTATCCCATAAAACATGCTAAAATATTATTTTTGAGGAAATGTATTTTACAAGAAATATGTTATCTTATAATAACTGTAAAACCCCAGGTAAATAATGAATATTAAATTTTTATATTTATCCATATTTGTGAATTAAATATTAATATTACTTTAAAGGGGATGCTATGCTATATGGCGTACCCAATACGCAACAACAGGTTTCTTGGGAATCATACGTTGCACTCTAATAATAAAATAATATTATTTTAAATGGTAGTTAATGCCTAGCCGTTGTAATGGCGGGAATGAACAGAAATACCTAAAAAATGATTATATATGTTTATCAAATATTTTTACTCTTTACAATAAATGTTAGAGGATTAAAAATGCGATTGAATCCAATTTTAAGCGTAGACATTCTAATATTCAATAAAAGGACGATTAACCGCCTTTTAAAGGAGAACCTCTTTTAAATCCACTTTTTGAAAATTTTATGTGTTATATTTGACAAAATAAAATTATTAATTAGAATCGGGACATCAAAATTTACTTTGTTTAAATTTTTGGTATTTTTCCGAAAAGTTCATTTTTTAATGAATAGTGAAAAATGTTGTATTTTAATTCAAAACCTCTTTTTAATCTAGTTTATTTATATGATTATATTATATTTTGAATTATTTTTTATTAATATTAGAATATATTTTTACCATTTAATCCAATAGTGGTCATTGGAATTAATTTCACTTTGAAATTGGACTTAAACTAGTGTAAATCTTTTGATACTTATTGTTTAACAAAAACATGCTATTTGCTCTGAATGTGGAAATTATTTATAAAATTAATTAATGCAACTTCTATGTTATGAATTTGGTAAAATAGACATCATTTTTGAATTCGTAATATCAAATATAGCTTAGGATGAATTTTTGGTATTTTTCTGAAAAACATCAATTTTTTATGAATAGTGAAACCACAAAGTGGTGGTTACAAAATTTGATTTTTCGTTTAAATGGGACTTTACCACTTCTGTGATTTGAATTTCAAAAATCCAATTTAAATGATTTTAATTTCTAAGTAAAATGTGGTTCAATGGGATGAAAATAATTTTTGATGAAAAGTAACATTTAAGTTTTATTAATCACGATTAAAGGTAATTAGTGTGATTTAAGGTAAAAATGATATTATAATGAAATTAAAATATATTGACACTTTTCCTGAACCTATTTTATGAGTTATGGCCGACCAAGAAAACCCATGGGTCGATTTTTGGTACCCCATGGAGCCACTTTGGTTTGATAATGACATTTATGCCTTTTATTTAAATTTAAAATAAAAATGTCACAAACATGATTTGTTTTACTAAAACAATTTTAACATGGGGTTATACAAGTCATATTTTTGCCTTTAAGTATTCATTAGAAATATAAAAAGATTTCATACATCATGATATTTTTTTAATAATTTTTAGACATTAAATATATTAAATTATTTATGACATCATGATGATGCAGGGATGAACTCATTATTTAACGATTTAAATAAAATGGAAAGATAATGCAAAATCTATGACCTACACATGACCAAAACCTATTGGATGGGTATATTTCGAACCCTTATCACTTATCCTCGAAACAGATCTAAGTGGGACCATTAAAATCCAAAACTCATTTTAAAATAAAGTAACCTTTTATACCTTTCCAAGAGTGCCCCTCCTATCCTCTTATAAAAGGCCCCCGCCTCTACCTCTTTACCCACACTTCCAAATACTTTGGCTTGGCCAACCCCTGAACATTTTGTATCTCCACATCCCTCTATCACTCTTTTAAGCCTCACTTTGGGTATAAGTCTTCCCAAGGAATCCTTTGAGCTCAAACCAAAGGGAGTTACCCGATTTTAAGGTAATGTCTTCACTTGAGTCCTTTTGTTTTATTTTTCTTCGCCAACCTCCTAAACCCTTTTTATTCATTAATTTTGTAACAACTCTAGTATCTTCAATATACTATAATTTTTTTATATTATGTATTCGAGCTACACTTACACACACCTTCATCTAGTGGTTAAAGAATATACACTTTCTCTGGATGGCGAATTTCTGTCTCACGAAACGATGATTGTTCAACACTCGTATAACACCTTCAAAGGTGTCCATTAAGATGACACTATGTTTATATATGATTAAATTTTTTTTATGTTTTACTTAAGCTTCTGTATTTTTCATTTGTGTCATACCTTTATGGCTTCCATTATGGGTATACACGATATCTTCATTTTAGGAAGTGCGGACTACCGCCCCCTCAAAGTGATTTGATTCGTTAATGCCATATGTGAGATGTATAAAGGATGGATTTAAAGTTATTATATATGATGTTATACTGGAATTATAATATACCTTTATATCATTATTTTTTTCTTTCCATTAATGTATGAGATAGAAATGAAAGTAGCATTCATGCGTACGTACGGCTTGCCATCTCCATGAACAGTGCATTTCATTTCTTATCCTCAAATGTAATGTACTATTATAAGAAAATATAATGGATATATATGATTCAAGATACATATAAAGGATGAATATAATTCTGGAATTAAAAATATACACATCTCTCATTTAGTTTTAATTTCATTAATATGACATAGAAATGAAAGTATCGTTCATGTGTACGTACGGCTTACCGTCTCCATGAACTGTTCGTTTAATTTCTTACATCTAAATGATTATGTAATATTATATATACATGTATATGCTGGATATATATGATATATATGATATCCAAATCAGGAATGTAATTCTGGATAAAAAGAACCTTTGACCACACGAACAACATGTAATTGTAAGAAGTCCACTTTTGACTTAAGAACCAAATATCGACAAAACAAAAATTATTAACATAAATGATTACATAATGTTTATAACATGTCAATAATTGATATAAAAGGAGTAATGAACTTGAAAAAGGTTCTTAGGAATGTAGAAATTAACTCAAGTTTATTATTCAGGATGTTAAAGAACAATCTCGTCAAGTTGGACCCGAGGTCAGGGATCCTACTCCTCTCTTTCTTTTTAAGTACACTCTTTTATGTCATTCATATTAAATATAATATTTCTTGTTATTGGGATGTTATTTTATATTACTCTTACTTTATGTTTTATGTTCATATGATGAGAGACCCTATTCTCTCTCATCAATCCATTTTGGATGTTTTGAGTGGCGCCGTTAGGCTGCCGAATTTTCATAAGAGATATAACCTCTTTCTTTCTTTTTAAGTAGTCTCCTTTATGTCTCTTCTTTTATGATCATCTTTTTTATGTTGGGGGATGTTATTATATATTCCTCTTTCTACAAACATTATGTTAATATGATGAGATACCCTATTTCATCTCATCAATCCATTTTTGTAAGTTTTATGTGGCGCTGTTAGGCTGCCGAGTTTTCGTAAGGGATTTTTCATCTCACTTTTATTCCCGTGAGATTTATGCTACATTTGCCACAATTTCCTTTGAGTGGTGTATTTACTGCCCATTACTTTACTCATTGTGTACTATAATTTCATTTATGAGTATTTACATCAATTTTGTATTGTCCTTCTTTCACTGGGTGTATGTTTCGAAAGATACCCATATCGGTAAGGGAACCTTTCACCCTCCTCTTTTAAAAATATTTATTTTGTTATGTCTTTTAATTCACATAATATTATGTTGGGATATGTTCTAAATATCCTTATTGATTTAAATTTTATTTCCATGTGATGAGATACCCTTTTTATCTCTCATCAACTCATTTTCTGAATTTTGTAGTGACGCCATTAGGCTGTAAAATTTTTGCAAGGGAACTTCTTAACCCAAATTTGATTCTTTGGGATAAACATATACTCCTTGAATATGTCGTTATATGAATATTTTTGAATAACCTCTGATTGTTTTACACTTAATATCCACTTATATTTGGTGTATTCGTTTGTGACACATAATTATGTAATTGATTTATCCTTAAACCAAGGATACCGTCTTTGTAAGGGACTTCGTCTCAATCTCCTTTCATTGGGGCATAATTCGTTTTATACACAACTTTCTTTAATATGGTGTATAAACCCCTTTTACTTTTACTTTTATACAAAATGAATATTTTTCTAAGAAGAGTTTTACTAAACGACAAAAAGGAATGTTTCTTTTAACGTACGCGGTGACAACGACCTTTTCCGCCGCCGTGAGTATTATTTGATCTTTGGCTTCCTCAACAAGCTGTAATGTTTTTTAAAATAAAATAAATACCATATACTCTTTTCTATATTTTGGTATTGAAAATGGTTTTGATAAAGTATTCTATTTTTCAATATAATTAAATGATATATTGTGATTGAAATGTGGAAATGTTATCATTCCTTTATATTGGTTTTATGTGTTATAATTTTATAATGGTACTTCGACATTTTACGGGTGGTCACGTGATAAACCATATGATGGGTGGTACTGTGAATACCCGGACGGGTGGTTATGTTATAAACTCTAATGCATTGGGTATGGAAGTTGGTCGTATGGCTATTCCATTAAGTATGTATGGAAGTTGGCCGAATGGATATTCCATTAAGTGATATGTGTGGAAGTAGACCTTATGGTGATTCCACTTAAGTATGTTTATGTTCCAAGTTACCTTAATATGTTATGTGATCTTTATATGGGTTTTACGGTAATCTTTTGGTTACAGAAGGATAAGTAATGAACTTTTATTCAGTGAAGAGTTTTTACTACTTCGAAAAGGTGAAAAGTATTACATTGATAAAGAATACATGGTTTACTTGTTGTTTTGAAAAACTAACAGTTTTCATTCTTTGTGTATCCCATACTGATCTTTTTATGCTCACCCCAAAAAAATTTTGAAATGTTTTTCATAGGACTTAATGTGGAATTAGGTCAGGTATTTAATCAAGGGAATTTCATGCTATCTAAAACATGGAACAAGACATGTTTCTTTTTAAGAGTTTTTATTTTATAGAAACTTCGTAGAATTTTCTACTTTGTAATCTTTTGAGATGTAATAGTTATGATCTAATTCTCTAAAACTCTAAACCTGAAAAGATCCTCAATGTGTAATCTTGTAATAACTCAAGATTAAGTAAGGTTTAAGGCTGGGGCCTTATAGTTGGTATCAGATATCGGTTTAGATAACTTTAGATGTTAGGGTATTCTTTAAGCATATGTGGAATTACCATAATGGTTAGGAATTTAGAAAGAGTCCTAGTTTTAGATATAGTGAATGAGTATGTATATATTAGAGTTTATCTTCCTCAATAGTTCATGAAGGTTTTGTTGATATACTCACACTGACCTTTTTGGATTTAGTAAATGGCTGGATCTAGCAGGCACCAAAGTAACAGTGGATGTGAAGGAAACTGTGACAGTTTTCTGAGTGAGAAACAGAATGATATGGGTGCTGCAATGAGAACTCTTTTGTATATCCTCAACCAACTACCTGGAGTCATGATTGACCACCTAAACCTTGGTAATTTCTATAAGGCATCATATATGCGAGAAACAAGTCCTTACGAAACTGCATGTAATAATCATAAAGGTAAGTGTGTTCAAAAACCTATCTGTCAAAGATGTGGAAAGAAACACCTAGGAAAATGTTTCAAAGGGACATAAATATGCTATAGATGTGGAAATGAAGGTCATAAAGAAAGAACCTGCCATGGAAAAAGGAAGCATCCAATTGACTCGAGGAAAGGGAAAGAAGTTATTTCTGAGGGATCAATTGAATGTTTTAAATGTGGTGTTCATGGTCATTATGCAAACACATGTCCTATGAATAAGTTTCGGGAATGGGATCACAAAGATCGTACAAATATTCGTTTACCAATACCTAATGCCATTCCGATTGAGGAAAAAGAAACTAAAAATGGCCAATCAATGGTATGGATTATTTTTTAACTTTTGTTTTCCTATTTTGGAATCTTAGGATATGATTCATGATTTTATTTATAGGAAAGATGTATTTCAGAATAAGTTGGAAAGTAATTGTTAATAGATCATGAAGAATGTTGAATGAGTAAGAAGTCAATATATAAGGGCTTCAAGAGTTATGGTGAAATTCTTAAGAGTATTAAGTCTCTTTTGATGATGGGGTACATTAGAAGACTTTTTATAATATGTGTAACACTGATGTTTGATATATGAAAATTTTAGTCAAAGAATAGTAATCTGTTCTTTTGTGGACATAGTTATAAATAACCATTTGGGATTATATCATCCTTACTTTTGACGTAATTATGGGTTACAATATGTAATAAAGGAAAGTGAAAGTCATGAGATAAAATTGAGGTTAAATTAAATTATGGTTATTTTTGAAGATCTTATATCATTAATGGGGAATGTTTTAAGAATTATGTAGTTTTGGAAAAAGGACAACACGCAGACCGTGTGACAACCCGTCGCATCAGACAAAGCTGCGGGAATCGAACCCACAACCAAAGTGCAATGGGTATTTATCACCTACCACTGGACTACATGAAGTCCCTGGTTAGTATGACTTATTATTTTTAGTTAGGTGACTTTATAAATTAAGACTAAGTTGATTTTGGGGTTTTATGAAAATGATTAACTTATCATGGAGGATATGTGATTAGGTTAATTACTTTTCACTACGAGACTTTAGGAGCGACTGATGTTTTTTTTGGAGATAAATGTTATGGCTTCACATGGAAGACTATGTGACTAAATCATTCAAATATTTGGGATTCAATCTTAGTTTGGTTTACTTTGAATAATTATATGGAAAAATTGTTTATCGAATGGTCCTCATTGAATTTTGGGTTTTTAGGGAAAATTTTGGAGATTAAGAATAGATTTTCTTTTTATAATGGGTTATCCTTTTCTGGATTTTCTGATCTTGTACTAACCTTTTTGGTTTTGGTTTTGGTTAGAGTCTAAAGACATGGGAAGTATATAGTTCTGTCTTGTGGATTAGGTGATTCTCTATAAATTGATTATAGTACTCTTAATGCAAACAAGTCTTCCTAAATACTCGTCTTTTGAAGAAAATATGAGTTTGATTAAGGAATCTAGTAAAAGTTGAAAGTCTAAAAGACAAGTAAGTATGTTTCATTATGATTTAGTTAAGCACAAAAATAAATTCCTCAATGAAAAGTATCTTAAAACAAAAATGTTGTTTGTTACCTTTTCCTACTGGGGAATCGAATACCGTTTAACCCATCACAAGTTTTTGATTTTCTTATTGTTAACTTTCTCCTAGACATGTTTACTATCACTCTCCATTAGAACATGGACCTTGGTTTTTTCCTCCATGTCCATATTTTCATAATTGGAATACTATTATAAGTTAACTCAGGTGACCTCTGTTCTTATCTTTCTTTATTTTAAAGTGATTGTTTTACAGACTATTGTTCCGATGTGGGACTTTCAAGGATGTTTCCAAGCTCAATTTTAAAATTGTGAGGACGCAATTCCCAAAAGGGGGGAAGGATGTAACACCCCAGGTAAATAAAGAATATGACATTTTTATATTTATCCATATTTGTGAATAAAATATTAATATTACTTTAAAGGGGATGCTATGCTTGATGGCGTACCCAATACGCAACAACGAGTTTCTTGGGAATCTTACGTTGCACTCTAATAAAATAATATTATTACTTTAAATGGTAGTTAATTCCTAGCCGTTGTAATGGCGGGAATGAACATAACTACCTCCAAAATGATTATATATGTTTGTCAAATATTTTTAATCTTTACAATAAGTGTTAGAGGATTAAAAATGCGATTGAATCCAATTTTAAGCGTAGACATTCTAATATTCTTTAAAAGGTCGATTAACCGCCTTTTGAAGGCGAACCTCTTTTAAATCCACTTTTTGACAATTTTATGTGTTATATTTGACAAAAGAAAATTCTAATTTAGAATCGGGACATAAAAATTTACTTTGTTTAAATTTTTGGTATTTTTCTGAAAAAGTTCAATTTTTAATGAATAGTGAAAAATGTTGTATTTTAATTAAAAACCTATTTTTAATCTAGTTTATTTATATGATTAGATTATCTTTTGAAGTGATTTTTTAGTAAAATTAGAATATATGTTTACCATTTAATCCAATAGTGGTCATTGGAAATAATTTCACTTTGAAATTGGACTTAAACTACTGTCAATCTTTTGATACTTATTGTTTCATAAAAACACGCTAATTTCTCTAACTGTGGGAATTAATTATAAAATTAATTAATGAAACATCTATGTTATGAATTTGTTAAAATAGACATCATTTTTTAATTCAGAATATCAAATATAGCTTAGGATGAATTTTTGGTATTTTTCTAAAAAACTTCAATTTTTGATGAATAGTGAAACCCCAAAGTGGTGGCTACAAAATTTGATTTTTCGTTTAAATGGGACATTACCACTTATGTGATTTGAATTTAAAAAATACAATTTAAATTATTTTAATTGTTAAGTAAAATGTGGTTCCATGGGATGAAAATAATTTTTTACGAAAAGCAACTTCTTAGTTTTATTAATCGCGATTAAAGGTAATTAGTGTGATTTAAGGTAAAAATGATATTATAATAAAATTAAAATATATTGACAGTTTTACTAACCCTATTGGATGAGTTATGGACGAACAAGACAACCCATGGAACGATTTTTGTTACCCCATGGAGCCACTGTGGTTTGATAATGACATTTATGCATTTTATTTAAAGTTAAAATAAAAATGTCACAAACATGATTTGTTTTACTAAAACAATTTTTACATGGGGTTATACAAGTCATATTTTTGCCTAAAAATATTCATTGGAAATATAAAAATATTTCCTACATCATGATAGTTTTTTATAATTTTTAGACATTATATATATTAAAGTCTTTATGACATCATGATGATGCAGCGATGACCTCATTATTTAACGATTTAAATAAAATTGAAAGATAATGCAAAATCTACGACCTACACATGTAAAAAACCTATATTATGGGTATATTTCGAACCCTTATCACCTTATCCTAGAAACAAATCAATGAGGGACCTTTAAAATCCGAAATCCATTTTAAAATAAAGTAACCTTTTATACCTTTCCAAGAGTGCCCCTCCTCCCCTCTTATAAAAGGCCCCCACCTCTAATTCTTTACCCACACATACAAATCCTTTGGCTCGGACAACCCCTACCCATTTTGTATCTACACATCCCTCTATAACTCCTTGAAGCCTCACATTGGGCAGAAGTCTTCCCAAGGAATCCATTGAGCTCAAACTAAATGGAGTTACCTGATTTTAAGGTAATGTCTTCACTTGAGTCCTTTTGTTTTATTTTGCTTCTCCAACCCCCTAAAATCTTTTTATTCATTTATTTTGTAACAAATACACTATATTCAGTATACTAGGATGTTTTTATAATAATTATTCGAACTATACTTACAGACACCTTCATCTAATTGTTAGAGAACATAGAGTTTCTGTGGATGGCGAATTTCTGCCTCACGAAACGATGATTGTTCAACACTCATATAACACCTTCAAAAGTGGCCATTAAGATGTAAATATGTTTATATATGATATATAATATTTTTATGTTTTACTTAAGATTCTGTATTTTTCTTTTTTGGCATACCTTTATGGATTCTATTATGGGTATACGCGATATCTTCATTTTAGGAAGTGCGGACTACCGCCCCCTCAAAGTGATTTGATTCGTTAATGCCATATGTGGGAAGTATAAAGGATGGATTTAAAGTTATTATATATGATTTTATAATGGAATTATAATATACCTTTATATCATTATAGTTTTCTCTCCATTAATGTATGAGATAGAAATGAAAGTAGCGTTCATGCGTACGTACGGCTTACCGTCTCCATGAACGGTGCATTTCATTTCTTATCCTCAAATGTAATGTACTATTATAAGTACATATAATAGATATATATGATGTATGATACATATAAAGGATGAATATAATTCTGGAATTAAAAATATACACATCTCTCATTTTTTTTAATTCAAATAATATGACATAGAAATGAAAGTTGCATTCATGCGTACGTACGGCGTACCGTCTCCATGAACGGTGCATTTCATTTCTTACCTATAAATGATTATGTAATAATATAAATACATGTATATGCTGGTTATATATGATATATATGATATCCAAATCAGGAATTTCATTATGGATGTAAAGAACCTTTGACCACACGAACAACATGTAATTGTAAGAAGTCCACTTTTGACTTAACAACCAAATATCGGAAAAACAAACATTATTAACTTAAATGATTACATAATGTTTATAAAATGTCAATAATTGATATAAAAGGAATAATGACCTTGAAAATTTTTCTTAAGAAACTAGAAATTAACTCATGTTTATTATTCAGGACGTTAAAGAACGATCGAGTGAAGTCGGACCTGAGGTAAGGGATCCTAATCCTCTCTTTCTTTTTAAGTACACTCTTTTATGTCATTCCTTTTAAAGATAATCTTTCTTGTTATTGGGATGTTATTTTATATTAATATTACTTTAATTTTGATGTTCATATTCTGAGAGACCCTATTATCTCTCATCAATCCATATTGGAAGTTTTGAGTGGCGCTGTTAGGCTGCCGAATTTTCGTAAGAGATCTAACCTCTCTCTTTCTTTTTAAGTACTCTCCTTTATGGAACTTCTTTTAAGCTCCTATTTGTTAAGTTGTGGGATGTTATTTTATATTCCCCTTTCTATAAACTTTATGTTAATATGATTAGATACCCTATTTGATCTCATCAATCCATTTCTATAAGTTTTATGTGGCGCCGTAAGGATGCCGAGTTTTCGTAAGGGATTTTTCATCTCACTTTTATTTCCGTGAGATTTATGCTAAATTTTCAACAATTTACTTTGAGTGGTGTATGTACTGCCCATTATTTTTCTCATTGTGTAATATATCTTCATTTATGAGTATTTACATCAATGTTGTATTGTCCTTCTTTCACGGGGTGTATGTTTTGAAAGATACACATATCGGTAAGGGAACCTTTCACCCTCCTCTTATTAAAAGACTTCTTTTGTTATGTCTTTTAATTCACATAATATTATGTTGGGATATGTTATTCTATATCCTTATTGATTTAAATTTTATTTTCATGTGATGAGATACCCTTTTAATCTCTCATCAACTCATTTTCTGAATTTTGTAGTGATGCCATTAGGCTGTCAAATGTTTGCAAGGGAACTTCTTAACCCAAATTTGATTCTTTGGGATAAACTTATACTCCTTGAATTTGTCGTTCTATGAATATGTGTGAATAACCTCTGATTGTTTTAAACATAATATCCACTTATATTTGGTGTATTCGTTTGTCACACATAATTATGTAATTGATTTATCCTTAAACCAAGGATATCGTCTTTGTAAGGGACTTCGTCTCAATCTCCTTTCATTGAGGCATATTTCGTTTTATACACAAATTTATTTTATAAGGTGTATAAACCCTTTTGACTTTTACTTTTATACAAAAGGAATCTTTTTCTACGAAGCGTTTTACTAAACGACAAAAAGGAATGTTTCTTTTAACGTACGTGGTGACAACGACCTTTTCCTCCGCCGCTAGTATTATTTAATATTTGGCTTCCTCAACAAGCCGTAATGTTTTTTAAAATAAAATAAATACTAAATACTATTTTATGTATTTTGGTATTGAAAATGGTTTTCATAAATAATTCTATTTTGTCAATATATTTAAATGATATATTGTGATTGAAATTTGGAAATGTTATCATTCCTTTATATTGTTTTATGTGTTATAATTTTATAATGGTACTTGGACATTTTACTGGTGGTTACGTGATAAACCATATGATGGGTGGTGCCGTGAATACCAGGATGGGTGGTTACGTTATAACATCCAATACATTGGGTATTGAAGTCGGCCGTATGGGTATTTCATTAAGTATGTATGGAAGTTGGCCAAATGGCTATTCTATTAAGTGATATGTGTGGAAGTCGACCTTATCATTATTCCACATAGGTATGTTTATGTCCCAAGTTACCTTTATATGTTATGTGATCTTTATATGGGTTTTATGGTTATCTTCTGGTTACAGAAGGGTATGTAATGAACTTTTATTTAGTGAATATTTTTTACTACTTAGAAAAGGTGAAAATTGTTACTTTGATAAAGTATACATGGTTTACTTGTTGTTTTGAAAAACTAACAGTTTTCATTCTTTATGTATCCCTTACTGATCTTTTTATTCTAACCCCAAGTTTTTTTTTTGAAATGTTTTTCATAGGACTTAATGTGGAATTGGGTCAAGGATGGAATCAAGGGAATGTCATGCTATCTAAAACATGAAACTAGACATGTTTCTTTTTAAGAGTTTTTATTTTATGGAAACTTAGTAGAATTTTCTACTTTATAATCATTTGAGATGTAATAGTTATGATCTAATTCTCTAAAACTCTAAACCTGAAAAGATCCTCAATGTGTAATCTTGTAATAACTCAAGATTAAGTAAGGTTTAAGGCTGGGGCCTTATAATAACTCTATGAGAAAAAATCATCATTATATGAATTTAAATTTATATAAATAGATGTATAATATTATCATTTAATTTAAATATTCTTTTACTCGGAGTTTTCCAATTAATTAAATTAAGAACATTTTATGCACTACAATAGAGTTTTAAGAAAACTGTGTTTTGAAGAAAAAAAATTATACAAAAAATAAAAAATTGATGATTAAAAAAAATTAATTATAATTTATAAAATAAAATTGATAATATTTAACATTAATTAAAAATCCAAAATATAATTTATCATTTATTTTAATTTATTTATTATAAAATATGAAAATACGTAAAAAAATGTTAATTTTCACTATAAAATTAAAAATAAATAATTCTAGAAAAAACAAATATCAGTACAAGTGAATTTATGTTATATGATTTAGAAAATTATTTTATAAAACAAAATTTATAGATATTCGATTAATTAAAATTAAAAATTTCTCACTAAATTAAGTAAAAACCATTTCTTAACGAAACATATCGGTTTGAAAATTAAAATTCCTTTATTAAAAATTGGGTGATTATTACTTAATAATTTATCATACAATTATATCGATTAAGATAATTATATTTCATTCATGAAAGAGTTAATACTATCCATACACTCTAATTTTACTCTTAGGATCTAATATTATTAAATTATCATGGTTCATTTTGGATTTGTGTTGTGTTTCATATACACTATCATCAATAGTTTTCCTTTTAGGAAATCAATGTGCTTCCTTTAGATACACTTATTACAAGATTATTATTCCAAAAGGATGAATACTGAATAATATTTACAATCTGTTTTCTTGAGAGAGTTATTGTAGAGTATTCAACCATGTATAGGGGGCATGGGATCAAGGAAATACATTATCTAAGTCAGAGTTGTGAACTTATTGAAGATTTAGAGGATCTCATTATTAGGATAATTTAAGACCTCTATGGAATCATATGAACCAATTCACTAATGAGTACAGAATATTGGAGACTAAGGTTTATGTAAGACCTTATATGGTGGAAGATACTATTATAATTGCTTCTATGATTATTTCTATATTATTTAATACATTTGAATAAAATTATTTTATATCTACATGGTTGAAATATTTTTTTATTGTAATATTTTATTACATATTCAATGAGAATAGATAACTAATTTTATAAATGAACTAGGAAATGATTTAACTATCAATACTAATTGATAATGATTCATACTATAAAAAAATCATGGGTTTTTTAATTTCATGATATGATAATTTATGAATTAACTATTGGGGTAGATTAACTAGTTATATTAAAAGATCAAATAGACCATTATGGTTAGTAGTTTCCGTTGTTATTTTAAGAAGAGGCAATCCGCACATTAATGTGAGATTTGGATATTTTTGAAATTAATGTATTGTTGATAAATTTTGTAGAGATATGCAAATAATATTTGTTGTCAAAATTAATTTAGGGATCCATACGTAGATTGAATTCACCATGATATCCTCTTTTAGTGGATATGGTACATTGTGTCTTTATAAAATATTTTTTTAGTTTACTATCAATGAGAGATATGGAATTCTATAATAAGATACTACATGTGATGAATCCCATTTTATTATTTTATTATCACATGACATTAATGGTGTAATGATAATTGAAGGTGTAAATAGATTAGTATGGGTAGAAGCTATTAATTTTTGAAAATATTTTATCATGGGTTCACAAGATATTGAATGATAAGATAGATAATTTTTTCTTTATTTGTTGACTATCAAAACCTGAATAAAGTGATAGTAAAAAGATATTTTTTTTCTAAAATATTATTATTATTTTAGAAAACTGAAGGGTACCCAATGGGTTTCAATTATTTTTTTATTATACTTTTGAGAGAAGAGGATATCTGAAAATTTTATTTCAAATATAAATATATTTATTAGTTTTGTTTTCATTTTTTATAAATTAAAAAATGAACCTATTGGTTTTTTAAATGTGATGATCCTAAATTTTAAAAAGAACCTAAAACTATTATAAAAGTATTTTTGGATGAAAAAATAAAATATTGAATGTTATTGAAGGACCATGAGAAATATAAAGAGTCTATTTTATATATTGGTTTTTAGAATAGGTTGTATGCTGAATACATCAAATGTAATTTCTATATTTAGGGGTGATTCTATATGGGTATATTTTTTAGGATAATTATTTTTTATTAATCCTTACATACTAAAGTTGGTAATGTCTTGGGAAATTTTGAATAATGTATTTTAAATTCATATTTTAGGTGTTTTCATATATATTATTATTTATTATTTTATATATTCTTATTGTTGGATTCTCCAATGATGTACTTCAATCAGATGGGAGTGTTGTTCTTTTGAAATGGAAAATGTCGTTTGGTGTTACATAATATAAGATAAAAGAATATTCAACCCCTATTATGATATTCATAAAAACAAGACATGTGTATATGTTGTTTTTTCAATGAATTATGATTCATCTGTTTATAAGATATGACACTGTGTAGAATAATTATGTCATTAGGATCTATTAATATGAGGTCTGTTGTTGGAAATTATAGTTACCATTATTTGGAATTAAATACATCCATAAATGTGTAAAATAGTTAATAGTTTTTTCTTTTTCAGTGATAAATTTTTATTTTACTCAAATAACACATGTTTGAAATAAATTTTCCCCAAATTTGATCTCAACATTAAAGAGAACTATTGGGTTAAAAAGATTAAAATAATTTCATTTGGGATTATGTATAAATTTATAAATTGAAATGGAATTGGAGACACTTTCAACAAATTATATATGAAATATTATTTTTTTCAATGAAATGATAATTTTAAGAAATCTATATTTATTTATTTTAAAAGTATATTGTTTTTTAATAAAATTGAATTTTATTATTTTTATAGTTATTATCATTATCATTTGATAAATAAATCCTAACCATGCATAGAAGTTTTGAAGAAGTAGTGTCAATACATGATTTTAAAAATAGTTTTATCAACTGTGAAATCCCAATGTACTACTTTAAATGTAAGCTTATTCTTTAATTTTCATATCCAAACATTCAAAGATATCCCATAATTGATTTATAGAGTTTTATAATTTTATTCTTTTAGTGTTTTATATGATTGAATAATTTTTAATACGTTTTTAAAATATATAAGCCATGTTTTTTTGGAAAATACATTAATTATGAATTTTAATTTATTATTTTGGTAATTTATATCATTAAAATAATATTATGTTAATTATTTTAGTATATAATAAAAAATTAAATTCCTTAAATGTTATGATTAAAAATTTATATAAATATGATTCATTATTAATGGGTAATTTTATAAATTTTACTAATTTTTATAAATAACAATAAAAAAAATAATATTGTATATCTTTTTAAAATGAAGGGGAAATACATTACCTCACAAATTTTAGTGGATCTAATACATAAGTGGAGGTATGATCCCAATGTCTTTTACTCCAAGGTCCTACGTTCCCCTCTTTTTCTCTATAGAAGATATACAATAGTATTTACCCCTGCCCACCTTCATATATTCCCACATACCTTTTTATCCTCCTCCACATGTTTATTTTGTGAATCTGGGTTCAATATGGATTTGGTAATTCTACATGTCATGGAAAACACCATAATTGGTGAGGTTTTAAACAAGTAATTTCTAAATGAGTCTTATGCTATATTTTTTACTCTCTATATTTTCTTATATAATTTCATTATGTGTAATTGTCCAAGACTATGTTCATTGTATATATCATACCAACTAAAATTCTCAAGAAGCCTAAAATATTTTATTCTTCTATTTAATTCCATTAAATGAAAAATCCATGAATGAATTTTTATTTTAAGTCATGTTTTCAATGATAATATATATATATAATCATTATGAATAATTTTTTATAATCTATTGATTTTATTCTTTATTAGTCTCCCAACAAGGAGTAATGTTTATAAAAAATTATTAAATTATATTCATTGGAAACCATTTCATTCCATGAGTTTATAAAAACATCATTTAGGTTTTAAGGGGAAATAATGGAAATTATTTTTATTGATTGATTTTTAAAGGATTATAAAAAAATTAAGTAATTTTGTAAAGGTATTTCATTAATTAGTGGGAGTCTATTTTGTTTGAAATGGATACTAAAATGGAAGATAATTTTAGTATTATTTACCATTTTTATTATAGATTCATCATATATGAATTCTTTCAGTTGATATATATTGATTTATTGAATAAAAGGGATATTTTATTTAATTTTTTGGATCATTTAAGCGCATTGATTATAGAAAACATAATGGTAATATCATGTTCAAAAATTATTGATTCTATGAAATATACTTATAATATTTATTTAATTCACTATTACTAGATTTAGCTTTATCGTTACGTATTCCATGATGTCTTGTATGGAATAGTATAGTATTTAACTATAGTTACTGGAATTATCAACATGTTTAAGATTACTCTTTGAAAAGTGTCATATCCTTATTTTATATTGACATAATTTGATTTAGTATGAGTGTATTATTTTTCAATTCCATGAATACATTGGTAATATACCATAATTCCTTGACACAAACTATGATATTAATAATTGATTTCCATTTACATCTATATTAATATAATAAAATGATTATATTTAAAGATGGTCTCATTATTTATTTTTTAAATAATAGTTCGAATGATTTAATACATATTATTTGTTTTCATTAAAAATGAAAGTGGTATTTTAAAATTTGAAGTTCAAAATAACAAGGAATATATTTTTTAAGGCTATATATAGAGAATTTTGTGACATCCTTTGAAGATTTTTCACTCACAACATACATACAAACATTGGGTGTATGTCGGTTGGGTTTCATTTGATGTAGGTAATGTAATGTCTCTAAATTGGGATAAATAAAGATTGTTATCATTTTTATATAGAGGAGGTGATAAGTTTAGAGATTTCTTATATTACATGGGGATAGGTAGTGTTGGCTTAATAACTTTTTCATATATTTTTTGTTCACTTGAGAATCAAATTCTTTATTTTTACACTTCATGATTTTTAGCCTTTTTTTTCATTTTTATATTCAATAACCTATATATAAATATGAAGATAATGATATTTTGGTTGTATTTATATTTATAATTATTTATTTAAGTTTTACATGTCATATTACTTTTTCATTTTGATTATTTCAAAATATATTATGTCAAATAACATTCATTTTTATTGTATGAAATATTAATTTAGGGTTCCTAGTTATAATTAGTACATATATTTCATATTCATTTTGGTAAATCCATTCCCAATATAATGAATTTTATTCCCTATCAGCTACTTCAAACCCATTTTTATTGAAGACATGCCTCGGGATTTTTGGAAAATTGACTTAGGGGTTGTGATATGTTTTCCTAGGTTTATTCATTATAAAGATAGTGAGATTTTAAATATAAATCTACATATAGGATAAGAAATTGATGGATGGTATGTTATCACATTGAATAGCTTGACTTTTTGGTTTCTTGATTTCGTTAATAATGGTTATTGTTCACTGATAATAGTGGGAGGATGTATAATTCCAATTATAGTGGGTTGAAAATAGACTGATGATTAGTTGTTGATAATTTATTCACTTACGTCAAAGCCCAAATGGTTTATTTTTACCTCATATGTGATGTTTGGAATTTTTTTAACAAATCATGTTTTTTAGATTTTTCTATAGATACCAAAATGTATCACGTATTCTGGTGTATATTTATCAAGTATTTAATGTAGAATGATGTTGTTGAAAATATTCCTCATCACATAATGTTAAAAATGTTTAAGGTAGATCACTAATTACTACAATGTTTTTTATAGGTTTACCATTTTATATATTGACATCGAAGTACATTTCTATAAAATTTATGATCAAACTTAAAATGTCATGTTGAACAAATGATGGTGTTTATGAAGTCTTTGACTAACTGAAAAAATCAATTCCCTTTTTTATTATAGATGAAATTGTTTTGTTAGGTGTTATTTATAATCATTATGGTATGGATTTATGACTTTTCATTTAATTGTAATTTTTATCATTTTGTATTGATTGTAAGGGTTCGACCTTTAATAGTACATATTCAGGTTTTATAGAACTAGAAGTAAAAAATGAACGAACATGTCAGTTTTGAGTATCTGAAAATTAAGACAATATCATTCAAATTAAACTCATAGATTACAACTGTTCACATGTATATAGTATCCATTTTATCACAAATGGAAACATATTAAAAACATGTTTTCTTTTTCATGAAATATATTCATAACATTAACCATAACATCCTCCTTTATCTTAACTATACATATACCCTATAATAACATTTTAAAACATGGGATGAGAATAGAAACCTCAGTATATGACATAAAGATAGAAAATAATTATATTATTGAAAACATGAAAACGCATTATAATCCCTTTTCGTAGAAACTCATTAGCATGAGTAGAAAAACCATATAGGGGCATTGGGACATCATTAAAATACCACTCTTATATTCACCCTTACAAAGTTAACAATCTTATGATCAACTTATTTCTCTGGAGTACCCAATGAAATTTAGAGCTATAATGGGGTTCACCCTTTGTATAATATATATTTGGATCACTAGTTTTTTATGTGCTATAATGGGGATCAAACTGTCATACCTTGAGAAAAAATGGGCCCAACCCATAATAAAAAATTTCTAATAAACTTATAACAAATTATCTCATTGAATACTATTTTCAAATCATTTGGAAAAGACATTCATATATTAAAATACCTTTTTCTTATAAAAAATATTTTCTAATATTAAAACCACACACATAATAATGAAATCATCTTATTCAAAAAGAACTATGAAATATGGTAAGGAAAATATTAAGGTAATAAATATTCATTAAAGTAGGGGAACCCGCTCCATCCATATAAGTAAAAAATCATTCCATTTTCAATTTTTTAAAAAGAGTTGTAAAAGGAAATATTTATATAGTTTTTAATTTAATGTCTCTTAAATAAAACCATAAAATGATTCCATTTTGGAAAAAATGATAGAAATTAAAAATTTTAATTTTATTATACATTCAGGTCCTTATTTATGAATTCATAAAAATCATTTTAATGAACATGAACATTAAATTGATTTATATAGAAAATTAATCATTATAAAAAATTAAAATTAGTTTATTTTCTTAAAAAGTCCCACACCTTGATTCTGACTCATCGCGTACATTTTATACCTTCATGAATAATTAAAATAGGATTATTAATATATTTATGGATTCATTTTTAATTATATTATTAATTTTTTTATCAATTATGATCATGTTTTAACAATTACTTAGTTATTTAAGTTCAAGTCAGACGTTCTATCGATTTGTGCTTCATGAGTCCAAAATTGAATTGGTGTCATGTAAATAGTCAATGTGGTCATAATTCCTTCATATTTAGAACAATATTCATGAAATTATTACCATTATTATAAATAAATTATACTTTAAAATAAAACCATTATGTAAGTTTATGAAAAATCATCTACGTTATAATCATGGAAGTAGTAGAACCTACGTTCACATGAGTAACATTTTCATTTTTCAATGATCATTACAGAAAAAATGTAAGTGTCATATTGTATTTATAAAATTATAATAATATCAATAATATATTATTAATCATCTAAATAGACTTATATATATATCAGCCTGGTTGTGTGGGGATGAAAACAAAAACACATCACTTCGAGAGGTGATAATTCACACTTACAAACAAATGATGTTATAATTTTTATATGCCTAGAAAGACCATAATTAAAATGATATATTATCTTTTTGTAATGATTAAAATTTCATTAATATCATACATAATCATTATTTATATCATTATGAACAATCTTCAGATATAGTGATGGAAAATGAATTTCATCTTTATGCAAGGCGGTTGTCCATCATACTCACAAAACGATAACTTATTTTCTTATTTGATGGAAGTGGAGGTGTATTTATGTGATGATAAAAACGTAATAATTTTTTTTATATTTAGGATACATGAGCTATTATTTCATTATGGTTGAATAATATTTCATGGAAGTTGAAGAATCAATAAAACATAAATACTTTTTTAAAATTGATACCTCTTTCACGAATAATATACTTTTTAACACCTTTAGACTACTAAGCATGGTGTTTTGCCTAAAATAATAGCCTATAATAAGGATAGAAACTCTAGGAAGTTATTTTGGAAGATCATTGGTGAAATAAATTGGTTTTTATGTGTGAATAATTAATAATAATTGGTTCCATTTTATAAGATAGGGGAAGGGCACTCTTAGAATTCAGCAAAATATTAAACTAATATATATTAATTTTATAATACAAATGGATCCAAGATTATTTTTTTAGAATATATGATTATTATGGGAAAAAATTAATTATTCCAATAATAAATATAAACGTTTTGATTTTTCTTAAATCCTTGTCCTTTTTTATCAGTTATTTAACCCCTTTTTACTCGTACTATGATATCTTTTATTTTACACTTTTATAGTTTATATAATAACTATAAAATGGAAAAAGAGTAAAAATAATTCATTTATGAAATTATAAGCCTTATCACAAAAATTTTGTTTAATTTTCTATATTTCCAAATATTATATCATTCAATAAAATATTTTATATTTTAAAATATTTTTTAATGTCAATTTTGAAACTATTAATTAAACGACTTTTAAAAAATATCCAAAAAACATACTAAATTAGAATTATTATTTATAAAAAATCAATAAAATTTAAAATTAATCTATAACATTATTTTATCAACTTAATTATATCAATTTTGATTATTTTAATATTTTTAATACCATTTATTTGATATTTACATTAATTAAAAAATTACTACATCATCATCATATAACCTTTTATGGAAATTATTTTATTCCTAAATGAATTTATATAGTCCTTAATATCTACTAAATTAAACTACATTAAATAATTTATAGTTAATAATAGAAAAATTTTGACATCTTTAACTTTTCAATAATATAATATATTAATAATTTATAAATGTGATCAATGTAGCTGAAAGATGTCATTAAATAGGCCCAAATATTATGTTAATCACTAATAACTCATATAATATAATTAATACATGTTTTGGGGTAATATTATAATATTTATAATATATATTTTACCCATATTTACCTGAATTACCCTTAATAGTGGTAATAAAAAAATTAGTAAACATACTATTCATATTAAAAAAAATAAAATTTTAATATTTAATTAATATGGTCCGTAGGATTCCAAAAATGGAACCCATTTTGGAAAATTAAAAACACATAATTGGATAAGAATAATTTTAAATTAATAACATTTATGGTTTTTCGAAATTGGTTTTTAAAATAAAAAACATTCACCAGATAGAAAATATTTTATATATAAATTCATTGTGAAATTTATTCCATTTAGATATATTATATAAAAGGATATAGAATTTAAATAATAATAATTAAATATCAAAATAAAATCATTTAACAATATAAATTATTTAGTGAAATTCTATTTATAATTTAAATTTAGTATTTTTTCATTATTTTTTAAAACATGAACCTTATCCGAAAAAGTGAAAAAGTTCAGGAAAAGTATATTTGGATATTTATATTTAAAATAAGATGTTTATTTTTTGAAAAAAAAATTATAAAAGTTTCAAAAAATTATATTTTTATCATGTAATCCCTCGAATGGATGGAAAACAATATTTTTAGAAAAAAAAATTATATGTAAAATTGAACATGTTCTTATATTGGGTTTGGAAAACTCATAATAAGAATGTTAAAAATTAAAATGAATATATTATATATTAATTTAATTTATCTATATAAAAAAGTGTGATTTCATTATTTATTGGTTTAAAACAAAAATTTTAACATTTAATTGGTTTTTCAAAAAAAATCATTTGATTTTAAAAAAGGGTTTTAACTTCATTTATTATAAACTTGTAAAAGAATTAATTATATAAAATTTTTAAAACCATATTTTATTAATTCATTTAATAATCATCATACACACTATTCTAATAGCTAAGATAAAATGGAAAAATTTAAATATTAATGTTTAGTTTTTCATTTATACTCAATTTGGTGTGTAATTTTCAATATTGAACATGGTAATTGTTTCATAAAATCTTATGTTGTTACATTATCACCAATTTAATAATATTTTTCCTCATAATTTTATACCATTAATTGTATCCATTGTTCAACTATTTAAAATATATCTTTTTAAATCCTACTTTGGAGAAATGATAAACACAATTTCTATTTGAAAAGAGAGTATAAATTATGATGTTCGGGTGAGATAACACAGACCTGGGGTTCATGTTGGAAATAATGGACATTGAAGAGAAAAGAAACTATCATTTTTTTTTCAGAGTGATTCTAAATATTATCATTATAGAGTTAACCATCACAAGACTATAAATTTTTTATGAGTTAAAAGGGCGTTGATTTCTAAATAATAAAATTTAACATATAATTTGTTTATTTATACATCCTTTTCAGATATTTGAGGAATTATTTTCCAAATAGAACAATAACAAATGTAAATATACTTAATTTAAAACTATGGTCTCATCCACTAATCTATTTACACCACAAACTCATCTTTTCTCCAAATTATCAGTATTTAGGATGAATTTTTCACACCTGAATCGCTGGAGTCATATTCAACAAAAGAGTAATGGTCTATTATTAGTTACATTATAAATTATGTAAAACCAAAATATTTACATTAAATTAATATAATTATCCAAAATCAATAAACCATTGCATAACGAAAAATAGCACTAATTTCCAAAATTCAAAAATAATACCAATATTTTAACATAGGCCATTAATAAATTAACTATCCTTAAAACTCATAAAAAAATATTATAGGAAAATATTGAAACACAAAATTAAAAAGGATTTTATCACATTGTCTTCCAATATAAATATTATGAATTTATTTTTAATAACATCAATTACTCATGATGTGTTATACTAAAAATTAATTACCCTTTTAATCTTTGTAATTCAATAACCAGTTCTATAAATAAAGTGAACTACCATAAGTACCAAATAAAATAATATTTTCCCCAAAAATATAATTCAAACAATATTAATTATATAAAATCCAATAGTATTATGTTTACTTTGATTATAATGGTTTTTAAAAATAGTGAACGTTTTAGGAAATAATATAAATCAGTTAATCATCAAATCATTTTGCAAACCCATGTTTATCTATTTGATAAAACATATCTTCTAACAATTAATTTATTCTACATCCATAATTCTTTTTACTAATTGCATTGATTCATAGTAACTAGTACATCATGTAGAAAAGTGGTTGGAGATACACAGTTGTCTCTCATTGAATGTTGGTTCAAAACTCATTACCCTAATAGATGTGAGGAGTTATCACCCATTTTATCGGTTCAAATTTTCCTAAAAAATATTATTATAGTTTTTATAAGAAAACATATATTTTATAAATTTCATATAAAATATATTTAATATTTTTGAACCTTAAATTCTACCTTATAAATTTCAATTTTCATACTAAAAATTAAAAACCCATAATTACCTCAAATTTGAATATCTCTAAAAATATTATTTGTATCATTAATGTTTTATAATGTAATTCCAAAAAAGGGGTACCTATGGCACAATACTTAATCATCCTTGAAATTATAAATCTATGATGATATATATATCTCTTATAAAACATAATAATCTCAAAGGATGTCTAAAACCACCTTCTGAAGATTAATTTTTGCGCCTGACCTTAAACAACGCATATTATAGTTTTTTAACTGTAATTAAAATTTTCTAATCTCTTGAGTTTATAAATTTTGAGAAAAAGTTAAATTTATTACAAATTAAACCCATATATTACAAATGTACACAAATATAATGTATCAATTTATTTCAGCTGAGGAAACTCTTTAAAATATAAATCATGATTTTTTCAGGGTAATTATTCCTCACGTAACACTTCATATCATATTTTATCATATTAATAATATCAAATAATGAATTTTGTTTTAAAATAAAGGTTGATTACATAAATCTGAGTATACGACATATGGAAATAAAATACATAGTCTACTAAATACCTAAAAATCTATTAACACCCAATCGCTTAATAACTCATTAGCATGCATGGAAAAATTATGCAGGTTCCTTAGGAAATTTTTACCATATCACTCTTAAATTAAACCTCAATAATTGAATAAAATTATAGTCATCTTCATTTTCCAGAGTTCCCAGTGCATTGGATATAAATAATGGGGCTCATCGTTCATAAAAGCTATATCAGGCTTACCCATTTTTCATGAACTGTAATGGAATTCAAAACATCATATCATGAGATATAATGGGCTCAACCCATAATTGACAATGTCCGGGGAAATCATCAGGAATAAAACCCTTGAAAAATATTTTAAACCCATGAGCAAAAAACATAAATATATAAAAATAATATTTTCTTCTAAAAAACTATTAAAATATAAAAACTACACATGTAATAAAGAAATCATTATATTCAAAAATAAATATGAAAAAATATAAATATATCATTAAACTAATAATGTTCATGAAATTTGGAAAACCTCCCATGTTATATATGTAAAAAATCATTTTGAGATTTGTAAATGGAGTTAAAGAAGGATATTTATATTAGGGTTTTTAAGAAACTTCCCATATATTAAACATTTAAAAGATTCTGTTTTCCGAAAAAAGTAATGAAATGAGAAGATATATTTCTATAAAAATTTATTTTAATATTAATAAATATTTTAAAATAAATTTAAAACAATATGGACATGAAATAGAAATAATTAAAAATTATATCTTTAAAATATTTAAAATAAGGTTTATTTTGATAAAAGTCCCTTACCATGATTCTGACTCATCATGTACATTAATTTTCAATGTGAATAATAATATTTGATTTAGTTTTTACTATATTTGAATACATTAAAAAAATTTATTCAATTTTTAACACTTATTATTATATTATAACAATTAAGTAATTCTTTATGTTCATGTATGGAATTTGGTCAATAAGCAGTACATGACTCAAAAATTGAATTTGGAAAGATTTCAATAGTAAATTTAGTCAAAATTTCATAATCTATATAATAATGTTCATGAAATTAGTATCATTTTGATACATCAATTATACTTTTAAATAAATTTATTAAATTTTTTTTGTGAAAATGAACTACATTTTGATCATGGAGATCTTAGGTATTTCATAAACATGAGTTAAATTTACAATTTTCAATTATCATTATGTAAATAAGGTAAGTATAATATAATATTTATTGAATTATAATGTAATATACAATCCATTATCACTAGCTTCAGAAGGTGGTAGATGTTTTCATGACCGTAAGAAACAACCCCAAGATACCAAATCCTAGTAATAAATCCTGAAGGGCTTTAATACAGATGTGTGATGATTCTCCCTTTAAGAATATATAAATAAATAATAATAATAAACACATAAAACAGTACATTATGCATGATAAAATGCAACACAACCCATAAATTTAATTTATATCCAAACCAACTAATGAGTAACATAGCGGGAGACACAATATCCTCAATGGAGACAACATAAGACAAAATTAGAGAAATCAAATACGACTACATGACTCCAAAAATCAACATAATATAAGGTCCAAATTCACCAAATAAATTATTACAAATTAATACTAAATATATGTGAGACTTTACCATTCCCCATATCATGATAGAGTATACTTTCAAAATCACAAAAGTTCCAAAGGGTTAGTATTAATACTCAACCGATTTTCACCAATGTCTTCCCAACTCATGACACAATGATAGAACTTGTTATAAAACATATATAAAAAACAATCTATTATATATTACATAAAAATACAAAAAAATCCATAGAAAATAATTTTCCACTGAAATCATATAAACAATTATTTAAATCATATAACATTCTACTTTGGAATACCCATAACATGGTTAAAAAAACACCCACATAAGCATGATTGTTTGACATTTCCATACTCATTTTCATTCTCCCATCCAATAACCTTGTTTCCCATTAACCCATTATTTTTATCTAGGGTAACATTCTTTGTACCTCCTAGGTACACATCCCTTATACCGGGGCACATCGAACACGAACTCACACAAAAACCATGTATTCCAAGACCATTTAAAACCATATCAATAAAAATTCCACTTTATTGAAAACATTTTAACAATCCATTTAAAAAAATAAATAAAATATATAATTTTAAAAATACATTTTAAAATAATGAAACCAAATCACTTTACAAAACCAATTACTAGGATACCTCAATTTCCCAAAAAAACAAAAATTCATTACTAAAGATGATTTAAAACATGATTTTCACCAAAATTTCACAATAAAAATCATGAAATTAAATCAATTTGAAACTAATTTAATCAGTTTAAGTAAGAGTAGATAAGATTGAATCCACCCACCTCGTGTGTTTTTGTTAAAATGATAAATGACAAGAAAACATCAAAAAACATGGATGAATATCTAAGAAACCTAATTAGATCTCTACCCATATCATAAGACTATCCAAATATAATTATATTTGAAATCCACCACCTTATATAAACCCAAATTTGGTGTACATCTAAGAATGTAACAGAGAGGTTGAATTAGATATATGAAACTCATTACGAAAAATAAAGAACGAAGACTTACCATAAGAATCCAGCTTCAAATCCTTATGGGAGGCCTTCATATTGCCATAAAAATGATTAGGGAACCTCCCTTGACATTTATGAAGATTTAATATTTATATAGGACTACATATAATGAAAAAATAATAAGATATAGGGTAAATAATATGATATCCACCAATACAGGATCTCACTTTTAACCCACACAAGGTAAGTTGCACAGTTAGGAAAACCATCCACTAATCATGTGTTAGCAACTACCTCAACTGTGTCCCTCACATGGTCAGCTCACACAACATCCAAACAATTTTCCATCCATTCCAAATCCTACTTTCTAATATAACAATGATTCTATGGGTCTTCCATGTGGTTTTGATAAATAGTGCACAACTTATGTGCCTTCCCCTTTTCCATTATGTCACTATGCACAGTTTCATATAGGTGTTTCACATATTTCCTAAACCATGTTCCAACAGTTCACCTATAGAAAATTTCTATGACACTTTAAATGTTCTCCAAACTATCCCAAACATAACCCCAACCCTTTTATTAGATAAAATACATTAAAGAAGGGTGAATTACCTCAAACCAGAGGTCCTAAATTCTCAACACCAATGGTCTTTAAATCCCATAAATAAAAAACCCTACATTTTCCTAATAGATTTATAACTATATCCCATTAATTTCCATCTCACATTCCCAAGTCTCTTCCAGGAACTGGCCATGTTTCAATAAAACCCTCACTAGAATGATTCTTTTTTCCATGAAAGTCATTTTCTTGTGTATCCATAATCGGCACTGGCATTTAGATCATGGAAGCATCACAACCGAGGTCAACATCATACCATCTAATCACATTGTTAGTATTAGGATAATAATTTTACAATTGAGATACATGTGACACAATATGGACAACACCAAATTGTGGTAGAAATTTTAAATGACAATCCACCTCACCAGCCCATAATAGTATCTCAAAAGTACCAATGTATCGATGATATACCATATCATGTTTCCCAAAATGTTTATTTATAGGCCTTGGAGAGATCTTATGAAATATATGATCACACTCTCTTATTGAAAACTCCCATAAATGATGATCCGTATATGATTTTTGATGACTTAGTGCTGCCGTCTTCCATTACTCAATCAAATAAATCTACTTTTCTTCGTTTCTAAGTCAAGGCTTGACCTAAAAAGTGAAGTCTCACCTATCTCTACCCAGCAAAGTTGAGAATGATAGGGATTCCCATACAATTCTTCAAACATTTCCATTTTTATTTAAGCATGATAAATCTTGCTATTTGAGAAATTGAGTTACAGATCATGCTCTTCCCATGAGCCACCTAAATCCATTACCCAAACATGCAACATGTATTACAATGTCTATATCAACCTTTTGTATTTCTCATACATCTATAGATGATACACCATACTCATGGTCAGCTGAGTCCCAATAAAATTCTATATTGATTTCTAGAAATGATACATGATCCTTGAATCTCTATCTGATATGATTTAGACTAGTATTCCATGTCCATTTACAACTTTCTAGATATCGTTTTTTTTTCAATTCCTCCACCGTATGAGATTAAAGAAAATGAATGAATTGATCTGGAGTTCTGATTCAATCCATTATCACCCATATGGAATCATATTTTTGATACATCTATTGGATGTTTATTATAAAATCCATAGTTATATTCTATGATTTCGAAATAAGGATGGGTAAAAACTATAACAAACCTTCTAGTCACTGATGATGTACCTTAAATTGCTAAATGTTAAGAATCCTAAAACAAACTAAGACAACATTCATTTCATGCTAATGAACTAAAACTAAAATTCCTCAATTTATACATCTTCTATATCCAAGGATGAACAAGCCATATTGAATTCTGGTAAGCATAAAACATTTATTCCTAAAAATCAACATGTATGACTATCCTCTTTCTGAAGTACAACACCACAGACCCATATATATTAAATCCATCAATGGTCTCCCCACTATTGAATTTTCAACCCATTACAACACATTATCAATTGAATGTTTTTTAATCTACAACCATCACCAACAGGTCAGGAATCAATGACATAGGACATAAACCAACAACTTCACGTCAGTCCTTAAATTCTTACCTCATGGCATCTAGGATGGACATCAACTACCACTCATCTTAATATTATTTTTACAACTAATTATATATCTTTATTCTAAATGAAACATCCACTGTATTTACATTAATCAGTGTATACATCATGTAAAATTACAACATCTGTAGATACTCCATCGATATTATTTTTCTTATACTAAAATCCCTTTGGGATAAAATATACTTCATGATCATATGATCCATAAACATACTAAATTTATCAAAAAAATGGATAATGAAATTATTTATTCCAAGCATGGATGAATGAAACTAACTCATTTTTTTGTTGGGTATTTCATTTCATTATATCATATTTTCTTTTTACCATAGGAAACAATATGGTCACCATATAGGAGAACACACCCTAACCCTAATATTGGACCATCACAATACCCCCACATCCCCATATCTTTATTCTAGAGAAATCAATATTAGTCCAAATTTAAGGTGAACCTATAGCTCTTGAAATGATTTTTTTTTCATTCATCACTCCATTTGAATATAAGGTTTCTCTTTATATAATTTCTCATATATGAAGCTATTTGTGAAAATTGACCTAAAAAGAATTCGTAATAACATACTAGACTATGAAAACATTGTATCTCAAAATCATTCATCATTTTTTTCATAGAGATGATACATTCAATAATCATTTGATCTATAGAAACTCCACTTTTAGAAATTACATGGCCAATAAAGAAAACTGAATTTATCCAAAAAAAACATATTAACATAATTAGGCTTAGAAAAAATTGACCCCTCATGATTCCCAACACTGTCTCAATGTGTTTCTCAATCTCAACCCAAGTACATGAATACACCATGATGACATCCATAAACACCACTACAAAAGAATACAGATATCACTCGAATAACCAATTCATCAATGATATATAGAGAACTGGTTTATTTTAGACAAAATTCATTACCACAATATCATAATGGATGTATTCTCTTCTGAAAGTGGTATTTAGAATATCCTACTTATAGGCTCCTTATTGGTGATATCCTGATTATAAGTCAATCCTAGAGAACCACCTAGATCCCCTTAATTGATCGAACATATCATCAATTCATGGATGGTTATACTGATTCATTATCATTACATGATTAATCATATGATAATACAAAAAAATTATTATATATTCATATTCCTTCTTGATGAAAAAGGATGGTGCTACCCATGAAGACATGATCAACTGATTGAAACCCCTAATTTTTACATCTTCAAGATTCACATTCAATCTAAATAATTTTATTGGTTTAGTTTGACATGATAGAAGTTATATATGACTGGTACCCGGGAGGATATCAATCATAAAACTCCAATTCCGTTACAGGAGGTCACACAAATGTTTTTGAGAAACACATTGAGAATATGATCCAACAAAACAATGAATTTTTTATTTTTTATCTCATCAATCAATTCCAAATTCATTTCCGACAACTATTAAATATCATTCCAAGTACTAGTGACTAAAATTTCTTTCTACATACCTTTATCTTCCTTTCTCCACTAACTAGATTCTTGAAATAGTCATTAGTCAGAAACAAATTTTTTTAATGTAATAGTCAATGTGATCCTTGAAGGTTGTCAATAAATACTTACTGAGAATTATATCATAGATGTACATCTCCATCATAGGGAAATTCAATTTCTTCTTAGCTCCAACAGTAGTTATAGAACATTCTCTACAAATAAAGGTTCTAAATTCTCTTTAAAAAATTAATGTTTAATTTTTTATCAAAGAAGGAATCTTCCCAATTTTTAATCTTAATAAATTAGAAGTTAAAGAAGAAATATAGGAATGCGATGAACCATTATCAAAAGACACTTACATAAGGGTAGAACTCAAAAAATCATACCTATCACTATAGATTGTCAAGGATGATCATCCACCATAACCTGCTCAGCTCCATATAGTTTTTTTCAAGAAACATTATACACCTTGTTTCCCTATTGATATTTCCCTTCCTAATGAGTCATGGTATTCCTAGAATCATCGTGCCTACCTCTGTTCCAAGGACCAGATTGAGTTTGATTCTCTCATACTATTGAAGCATAAGATTCCCACAACACCTAAGAGGTGTTATGAGCCCCAGAACATAGAGCACCATGACAATTTCATTTAAGATTCCCCATATGGTGTCATATTTTGTATTATCTACGTTGTGACATACACTCTCATTTTATGTGGTCAAGAGAACCACATTGGAAACATCATACATTTCTCTTCAGTCATGGAGAAAGGTTCACTAATCCATCCATTGGATTTTGGGTCAAGCTACCAACATGGAAAACATTTTCACTCTTCCCCTTACTCCTAATAGAAGACTTTCCACCACTTCCCATTGGCATCAACATATTTCCTCCTCTCGTTGAACCAAATATGTCTCGTTCAACCATTTATTCTCAATTAACAATCTCTGTATAGTCCATTATATTGAGTATATTTATCCTCGAGTGACTCTCTTATATCATACCTAATTAAAGAATGTGTACCTTCATGGACACACTAGGACCAACCTCAGGTTCAAATAGATCAAAAATAATAAATTTGGCAACATTCATGATGATATATAGATTTTACTTCTTTGTGCTAAAGAAATACATTGTTCTTTGAATATTGAACATGTGATGATTGAATATTTTGTTGAAATATTCTTCAACGAACTCACATCCATGTACTTGATCCACAGTATCCTACACAACTACGTCCCATCACTAACATGAAAAATAATCTAGAATAGACTTCATTGGATTGAATTTCAGCTCTACTGAGGTGTTGATGAAATTGATGATACGATTCATCCAATTCAACCACACCTCAACAATTTGGGGTTCTAAATCACCCAAAAATATGGGTGGATTTTGCTTTTATACTGGGAAGGAATGATCTATCTGTCTTGGATCATCCCTCTGGTTCCATATGTCCACAACGATAAACACTTATACATACTTTAAAGCAATGATCGGTTCACCTATGGCTCATGTGAAACAATGTTTTCCATAGATTATTCTGGTTGGTTTCTACGATGTTTATCAAGTGTCCTTTTTTAGACAGATACATATTCTTGAAGTCACACATTCTATCAACTGAAGGATTAACATTCTTAGTTAAACCACATTACGCTAACACAAAAATGAATTTCAAAATTACTATTTAACTTGTTTAACTATCTTTGATAAAGTTTCATTCCTTTTTGAAAATCATAACGTTTTCAAAAGTCCACAATGAACATATTTTCAAATTATTTTAATTGAAAAAAAATCAAAATGTTCCCGAAAATATTAAATAATGCACTAAATTGTATATCATTATGAAAAATGAGATATGCACTCTTAGTAGGATTTCATTCCTATAATTCTTGTCACTATTGTTTTATTCATGAATATTATTAAAATGAGATTCCAATTCTTATATGTGTCTCAAAAACACATATGTACCAATCTCTCTTGTAACATTAATTTCAATATGAAATGGTTAGCTATATTTTTTTGATCAAAATTTCATTTTCCGACAATCCAACTCATTTCTAGGATCCTAACTCCAAGATTATACATGAATTAATTCAACTCCATGAAAAACAACCAATACGAAGTCAAAAGAAAAAAATTTCAAGAAATATAATTAGAAGGACAAAGCTAAAAACACTTTTCCTAAATAGATTTTGATCGACATCCCAAAGACTCCCAAGGGAGGAAAAAAATGCTGAAAGGATTCAATACATATGGGGGATTATTTCTATTTATGAATAAACAACCAACCATGAATAATAACCATTTAAAAAAATACATGGTTAAAGAAAAAATGATTGAAAACAAAAACATTTCATTTATTTCAAAACTAGCCCAAGAGGACCGCAATGGGAGACACAACAACATCAAAGGAAATAGTGGAAGGTAAACTTATTGAACTCAAAAGAAACTAATTAGTCCAATGATGCACATTCTCCATGATCTAACTACACCAAATATCCCACATATCATGAAGTAGTACTACAGATGTCTGATTCTTTACATTTCCATGTAACTAGAATGGCCATATCTGTTAAAGTACCAATTTTCGAAAGAAGGGGAGATTACTAAAACTCATTATAATTCCCCTCAATTACTTCTTAACTCACACTACTAGGATTGTTCATGTTTTTAAATTTATATAAAATAGTTTATAATACATTTTAAATTAAAATATAAGGAAATTTTAATGTAAACAGTTTTCCAATGAAAGAACATAAAATATTCTTTAAATCATTTGACATTATATTTTGGCATACCTGTTCCATGGTTCACAACACACAAAAACATGATTTCTTGATTGAATATTCAATATTTTTGAGTGTTCTGTCATCCAATCACATGTGTCCCACCAACATACTCCCCATATCTAGGATCAGATAACATGAACCCCAATGTTATATGTCACTTATTCAGGGGAACATCGAACATGATCTCACCCAAAAACCATGTTTTCCCAAACCATTTCAACCAAAATATTTCAATAAAACATAATTTTTTTTTGACGAAATTACAAATCCATATTTTTAGATAATCATATAAAAATAAAGAAACCAATGCAATTTGTACAATCAATTACCACAATAACACAATTTCACCAAAAACCATAAATCACCACTAAGGAGGATTTATAACATGATATTAATCTACATTACAATATAATATTCAATAAATTAAAATAATTTGAAAATAATCCAACATGGTTTAGTAAGATGATTTGGGAGTGAAGCCAACTACATCTAGTGTTTTTGTGATAATGATAAGGGAATCACACAAACATCACAAGAAGAGGTTGAATCACCATGAACCCACCTCAGGTCTCTTCCCCTATCACAAACCCAAAAAAATATAATCATATTTTGCATCCAAAAACTTATATCTACCCACAAAAGGAATATATATATGAATCTATGAGATGGTGTGATGCATATTTTAGTTACTCATCAAGAACGATCAAGAACAAAACCTTATTGCAAGAACACGACTTCAAATCATCAAGGGGCGCCTTTAGATCACCTATAAAATTATTATAGAACCTTCCATAGAATAATTTAAGATATAATATTGAGTTAGGTAAATATATGAAGAATAATGGTATTTAGAGGGTAAAATGGGTGATATCCACTATTTTATGATCTCACCTTTAACCAGTACAAGGTTAGTCACATGATTTGGAAAACCATGCACTACCTATGTGTTAACCACTGCCTCAAGGGTGGAAATCACAGAGTTGTCCTACAGATTTTCGATAACATGATCTAGATGTACCAAATCCCAATATCAAACATATAATGGGTTCTCATATGCCTCGACATGGTTTCGACAATCCATGAACCACCCATGTGCCTTCCCCTTTACCTTTGTCTCACTGTATACTATTTCATGTAGGAGTTTCATGGTTTCCCAAACCACGAACCAACCAAGAACATGTTGAGAAAATCCAAAAAAACTATGAATGTTCTCTAAATCCTCCCAAAATTATCCCTAACATAATATATAATTAAAAACCTAAAATAAGGGTAATTACCTCAAACCGAGTGTGCTACATTCCACACAACAATTGTATATCCATACTAACAATGTAAAATACATCATCTCCCTAAAAGAGTTATGACTATTTCAATTTTATTTTCTTATCAGGTTCTCGAGTCACTTACAAGATCTGACGATGTTTCCACAAAACCAACGCTATAACATGTATATTTCTACAAATGAATTTCTCTTTTCAATCCAAATTCTGCACTAACATGTGCATCAAATCAGTATCTAGAACTAGGTCAAGGTTATCCAATCTGATCACATGTGCATGGTATGGTTGATATTTTTTGAACTAAAATAAATATAACACATTATGCACCGAACTGAACCATGGTGGAAATTCCAAACAGTATTCCCCTACACAAACCCATTACAATGTATTAGGATGACCTATGTATCTAGGAGATAACCTTCCCCATTTCCCAAAATATAGATTTCCATGATATGGAGTGATCTTTGAGAACAGATTATCGCTCACTACGAATTAAAAAAGCAATCACTACGCCAAAAAATGGAAATGAATGCGCTACCACTTTATCAGTGCTAAAAAAATACTAATAAAGGGGGGCCTTTATCAGTGCTCAAAAAAAGCGCTGATAAAGGGGGGCCTTTATCAGCAATTTTTTTGAGCGCGGATAAAGGCCCCCTTTATCAGCGGTTTTTTGGAGTGCTGATAAAGGGGAACCCTTTATCAGTGCTTCTTTTAGTAGCGCTGATAATGGGGGGATTTATTAGCGCTTTTCCCGAGCGCTGATAAATGTTGAGATTCAGAAAAAATTATTCTTTCATGAAAAATAATATTTTCTTATATAAGTATATTTATATAGATATAAATACAATATATATTTTTTAATATGTTATAGATACATATAAATAGACTATTACATTTAATATATAATAAATTTAGTGAAAATGGCTTCAAAATATTTTAAAAAATTATTATGAATCAATAATTTTCTAATTATTATCGATTATAAATCATTTAATATCAATTTGAGGACACAAAAAATCAAAACAATTAATAAAATATCTTAAATACATTGAAAATGTAACTCAAACTTCAAACGGACATAACATTTTATCCGGGTGTCCGTTTGAGCTATACAACATATCAAATCAAAGCCTACGCTAATGACCCAGGCAAAGCCTCTATCACATTTTTTGACCTCAAAAAAGGCCCATAAGTCCTCTAAAACTATGTTTTTAGTCGGGATATGCCTATTTTTTTACATTCAAACAAGTATCACATTTGATCTGGATGTCTCTTAGGCATGTACCACAAATCATATAGAAGATTGTTTCATTTTCTTCGATTTGACTGGTTGTGTCATTGAAACGGAATTCTAGATTATATGTTATGGTTGTTTTAACATTTATTGGAATTTAAAATACACATATATATGTATTTATTCGTAAATATATATGTGTATGTGTGTGTGTGGGTGTCTGTGTGGGTGTCTGGGTGTTGTATATATGTATATATGTATTTATTTATTTACATACTTATAAAAACACATCAAAAACATATTTTTTCATAAATGCATTTAAAACTAATCTTATATGTACATTATATGGCTTTTCATATACACAAATATATGTATTTATTCGTAAATATAAATGTGTTTGTGTGTGTGTGTGTCTCTGTGTGTGTCTGTGTGTTGTATATATATATGTATGTGTGTTGTATATATCTATGTATGTATGCTTGTATTTATTTATTTATAAACACACATAAAAAAAATTTCGTAAATGTATTTAAAACTAATCTTATATGTATATATTAATATACAAATAAATATACGTATAAAAAAGTATATCTAAATATATATATATCAATATATCAATATACGAGTTAATATATATACTAATATATGAATAAATATATTTATATTAATATGAATATATATCAATATATGAATCAATATATGAATCTATATAACTATATATATATATAGATATATCACTAAATAGAGAAAAAAATGAAATGGAATAGTGGTAATGGTGCAGCAATGAAAGGGGGGAGGTCCCGGGTTCGAGTTCAGGTGGGAGAGAAAGGGGTGCGCGCGTATGAGGCTGCGCAAAGAAAGGCAGCGCATGGGAGTCCTCCTAGCGCTGATAAAGGGGGTGTGAAGAGATAAAAAAAGCACTCCCCCGATATTATATTTAATTTTTTTTATTTTTTTTATTTTTTTAAATTTTTTTGACCTTTATCAGCGCTTTTTGGAGGGCTGATAATAGGGACCCCCCCTATATTAGCGCTGAGCTTTACAATTCTTTTTTAGCACTGTTAAAGCCCTTTTTAGCACTGATATAGGCCATTTTTGTAGTAGTGAATTGATGATGATCCGCATATGATTTCTGACGACTATGTGGTTTTTCAATCCTTTTCTTGAACAAATGAATCTTATCCATTATTTATTGGGCATGGCTCATCCCAACTACTGATGTCTCACCATTTTCACACAAAAATGTGGAGAATGATAAGGACACCATTACAATGCTTCCAATAGATCCATATGTATCATTTCCTGATAAGGTTTGTCATATGTGATCTCCACTAAAGGAATATTCTCTTCCCCTGAGATAAAAAAAATCCATTACACGATCCCACCATCAGTATTCCAATGTATGAATAACCATTTTATATTTTCCATCCATTTGAGGATGATACGTCATACACATAGTTAGTTGAGTATCATGGGATTTATTTAACGATTTATAGAATTAATAAATGAACCTAATATTTATGTCTGATACCATTGATACTAGTATGAAATTCCTTTTTACCTCTTCCTATATATATATTATTGAAAAGTCCTCCACCATATGTGATTCATGAATATGAATGAAATGATTCAACTTTGTGAGAAAATCCACTATCACACATATGGAATCGTGTTTCTAAATCATTCTTGGGAGCCCTGTTACATAATCCATAGATATCTATTCCCATTTCCAAATAGGGATAGTTAAATAGTGTAACATACCTGTGGCTCACAGATTCACTGCCTTAAATTGCCGAAAAGTTGAGAACATTGAAAAAAAATCTCAAACATTATGATTCATGTCAATCCACCAAAACTACACTTTGAATGGTTTATATATCTCATTTATTCTTTGATGAACATACCATTGTGAATGGTTGTAAGAATTAATAAGTTGTTTCCTACAATAAATAGGTACAACCATAATATTTAAGAACTACAACACTAAACTCTCATCCAGCCTCCATCCCTCAGTGGTCTCACCACCATTGAGTTTTTATCTCATCACAACACATTCAGGATTGGAAATTTATGCCTCTTTAACCATATTCACTTGATCAAGAAATAATGAAACTAGAATGAAAAACGCAACCTCACATCGATATTCAAATTCCACACACATGTCCTATAGGACCGACATCAACTAGAACTCATATATATCATCTTTTTACAACTGAGTATATGACTTTATTTTTCATTCATCAGCCACTAAATTTACTTTTCCCAGTGTACACATCATTTAAAAGATAAACATTTTGAGGTACTCAAACCATATTATTTTTATCAGACTCAAATCCCTTAGTGAGAAAATATGTTTCCAGCTCTTATGATCCATAAACAAAGTAAGTTTTTTACTAAAGAGGAAATTATGTTATGTCTTCAATGAATGGATCAATTCAGCTCACTCTATGTCATATGTGGGGTCATATTCTCATACTCTCATAACTTCCTTAAACCATAGGAACTAATATGTTCTCCTACCATGAGAACATACCAAAAGACTATTCTCGAAGAATCACAATACACCATGTACCCTTGTCATGATTTCATAAAACTCAATATCAATGCAGATGTAATTTCAATATTTAGCTCTTGAAAAGATTTTTGTAATTCCAAAACTTCACTGGAATGTAACACGCCCAGCTTCGACTATATGCTTCTCTTTGAATAATACAATAGCTTGCATTATATGCAGCCCATGAGTTTTAGCACACCCCGACCAATCAAACTAGTTGTTTAAAAAACATCTTTGAATGATAATACCCACTTTTTAAAATTTTATAAATTTTAATCTTTTAAATGGTCTTCATTTTTGGATTCATAATTTCACATTTATCTTTGGGTGAATTTTTTGTATTTTTCTGAAAACATTAAATTTTTTAATGAATAGTGAAAAAACACTATGTTATTGTTTAAAACATATTTTTAATTTTAATAATTATTAATTTTATTTAAATTTATTTTAAACATAATATTGAAAAATAATACCTATATTAGTCCAATTTAATTCTTTGGAGTAATTTTATAATAAGATTAGATATTCAAATTTTTATTGAATATTTTAAATTCATTAACCCACATTCTTGGCACATTTACAAATTTTCATAAAATGTAATTTTACCACTTCTATGAATTGAATTTTGAAAATAAAACAGAAAAGCTTGTCATCAATAAGTAAAATTTGGTAAAATTGGATGATTTTTTTGGTGAATACTAACTTTTGATATTTATATACCACAGTATAAGTAAATTGTGTAATTAAAGTTAAAAAAATATTATAAATACCCCAACACATGTTCTAATTCAATTGAATAAGTTTATTTAGACCAAAATAAACCATTGCATAAAAATATTATCCTTTTTTATTCACATGGATATGATAAATACATTTATTATATTATATTTATAGAAGAGTTAAAAATTTTAAATTCAAATTTTAATGAATAAAGCATTTATTAATATATGGATATTCAGAATATAAATTAGAATATAAATATTCATTATAAATATAAAAAAAATTAATACATTATTGTATTTTATTTATAATTTTTACACATTAAATAATTAAATTAATTTATGACACAATGATGATGCAGTAATTACCTTATAAATGAATGATTAAAATAATTGAGATTAAAAATACTAAGATAAATATAAAATGAAACTTTTAATTCCATAAACGAATTTTCAATGTGAATATGACATGTTAGGGTTGATTCGATGTATTTTTTTCTGAAGTAATAAGGTTTTTATGACTTTCACAAAAACCAAATACTAAAAAGTGTCAAAATTGACATAAATGAGACATTAAGAAAAATTGAATTTTATTAAATGATATATTATTCCTAAATGTATACAATTCTTCCAAAAGACTTAGATAATAATATAAATGTCTTCAATAAACCACTTTAGACTTTCATTGAATTTTACAGAATGTATATTAACCATATAGTATAAAAATACACAATGATATGGTTAATGTTAAACCATTTAACACAGTGTTAAATCTCAAAGATATGATTAATATGGTTAACTAAACATGTCTAAAACCAATTGGTTGAGGGAATTTAGACCCATATCCAAGTAATCCTATTAATTAATCCATTTTTATATATTAGAAACTGGAAATGACTTTATAATATATTATTATTTCAAGATCTTTCTAAAGTTCCTCTCACTTCTTTTATAAAAGGGTACTTCCCCTTCTCTAAAATTCACACCTCCAAATCCATTTGGATTGAGAAAACCCATCACAAATGTCCCCCCAACTACCCTAAATTAATCTTTGAGGCTATACATTGATCATAAATCCAAACACTGGAGCCCTTTTGTTCAAATAAAAAAAATCACCCAAAGAAGAGGTAATTATTTCATCACCTCTTTCAAAGGTCATTTCTTCTTACACATCCTCTTTATTTGATTTTTTTATAAAAAAAATAATACATCCAACACCTTATACATATTGGGATTTTATTATAAATATGGTACAACCATATTTATTATTCTATCCATCATATGAATGACAAAGTCACCATACGTGAAAATGTACGACTTACCATCTCCACATCGTGGGGTAGTTTGTTGTTGAACAGTTAATTATTTGGACGGGTATAATAATGAGTATAATTAATGTAAATAATAAATATAAAATATCAAAGATTATTTATATATAATATGATATCCTATTATATACAATTTCAACTTCAACAGAATTATATTTTCGCTCGTGTGTAAGTAATGATTACCGTCTCCACGAGCGACAATATGGATATGATGTACGACATTATGCATTCCATCATTATGGGGTTATATATCAATATTACTTGTGATTATTCATCTAATAGAATATCTATGTGAATAATTAAATGGAATTATTTGATTTATATTTTCCATATTATGTAGAATATTATTTTTAATTGCTTGTCTTTCATTCTTATACATTGGAATACTTTTTTATACTTATTTATGATAGTTTCTGCTATATTGTTATCCTTACTGAGCATCTAACCTCACCCATTTCATGTTTTATATTGTTTCCAGGATGCGAAGAATTATATTATGACTAACCTATAGAAATAGGATAAAGGATTTGAGAGTGTTCAAGGGAGAGACAATGTTAATTTTTCTGTTTTTTATGTAATGTAAAACAAATATATGTATCTTGTAATTCCAAGGATACAAAATGGATCGGTCTTTCGGGACATGATCTTGTGTGATCTTTAAAATGTTATGTAATAATTCACTGACTCTAGGAAACTGTATTCGGGGAGTAAAAGTTGATGTCCGAGAACGTTTAGTATAAACCTTGGAAACTAGTTTTAGACAAACTCCAAAACAGAACATTACTTTTAGATAGACTCTAAGTATTAGTATAGATGAACATCCAAAAATTTGGATAATGTAGATATTATGTGGGTTTTCCAAAAAATAAATCTATTTCTAGATATACTTGTTGATGTGGTTCTGGAACAGATGTACCTCGGAGTGAATACTCCGATAGTGAGTTTTGGTCTTAATATGGGTTTTCTATGTACATGACAATGGGCCTTACTGCACACCTGATTTGACACTCATGGGGGATATGATTAAGATAATTCACATTTTCATTACAAACAATTATTAATGATTTATTATTAAATACTTCCCCAATGATGTTTTTTATTATTATGTTGTATATGCATAAACTATTCAATTCGTGTTATATATTTTATAAGTTTGGAATTATGAATTGTAATTCATAATCTAATATAGTGTATGCCGTTGTATAAAAATGTTGCATTGTGGAAGGAATGGAAAATGTATCAACTCCCATAATCCATTTAGAGATTTCCCTCATATTCAAGATAATTATAGAGGAGAGGGTGATGCAACAGGTGTTGATCAGTTTATAACCATATTGGGACAACTCACTGAAGTAATGAATAATAACCTAACCTGCATAGAGCACCTGGATCCTCAACATAGATGATCAATTTTAGATTTCTTCATGAGTTAGAAACCAACAACATTCAATGGGACTACAAATTCATTTGTAGTTGTGGTGGATAAGTTCCTTAGAGAAAATATATCATGCTTTGTAGAGTAGTGAAAGGGAAAAGGTTTTCATGGAAGTTTATCTCCTATCAGGATATGTGGATCAATGGTGGTCATTAATTCAAAACAGAAAGCAGTATTAAGGAATTATTAAATATGGAATGTAGGGAGATTAAAGAGATTTTAATCGAAAATACATTCTTCATGAACATTGAGCTGATATGGAAAAAATGAATTTCTAAATGCGAGGAAAAATAGAATGATAATGTCGCAAATTATGAGGTGAACATTTCATGGATAGGAAGGCATGTTATAGATAATATAGATAACAAAAAAATTGAGATTTATTGATTAATTTATCAGTTAAAACCATTTCTCCTTAAATCATTGGTCTCACAATTCTTATCGGCATACAATGATATATCCACATATCCGATCAAGATAGAAAAATTATAATCTATGTATTATGAACTCAAATAAAAGAAATAGATGAAGAGATTTGTTGAAAAATCTAGAAAATAAATAAGGGGAAGTGAAAAGTTCAATTTCCATCCTGAAGTAATTGTTTGAAGAAACACCATGGTACATTCCTAAAGGGGATTGGATTTTGTTAAAAGTGTGGAGAAAAATTAAACCTAACTAGTGATTTAAAGGGGAGAAAGAGGAAGTCTATATTCAATTCTACAATTGTAATGAAATGGGGAATTTTGAAATTAATGTACTATGTGTCAGGAAAGCATACCATAGTAAAGGACAAGGGAGCAATGTGAAGCTTATGTGATCGCAACTGCTGAGGATGATGTTCTAAATGACGTGGTGATGGGTACATTAATCATTTACTCAAAATTAGCCAATAATTTATTTGATTATGGATCATTTCATTCTTTCATATCTTTATTGTATTCTATGAAAATTAGTCATTTGAAATTTTAAATAACAATGGTGTTGTCTGTCAAAACTCCTAAGGGAAGTAGCATAGCAACAATGTTTTGTCAATCAGTTACCATTATGGCATATAGACCTTCTTTATCTATGGACCATATTTCCATACCCATAAAGGAATTTGTTATCAACTTTAGTACAGATTATCTTTCATCCCATACTGTAAAAATTTATTGTAAGAAAAACGAGGTTACATTTTTGGATGATGATAAGGAATCCCTTATCTTTAGAGCAGAAACATATCCTTCTAATTCTCATCCAGATCCACCCATAGTAGCTCGGAAAAATTGAATTATAATGGAGGAGGGGAGTAAAATAATTACGGTTGGGGAATGGAATGTTAAAATTGTGGATCCACCAATTGGAAAATAATATGTAGATGTATTTCCGGAGGATTTACCATGACATCCTCCAGAATGGAAAATTGGGTTTTCCATTGACTTAATTCCTTGTTCAAGTACCATATCAAAGTCCACTTATACAATAGAAACTGTGGAATTAGTATAACTAAAAATAAACTAGTGGGATTGAGTAATAAATATTTTATTCAACCTAGTGTTTCTCCATGTGGAGCCCGTGTTATTTTTGTTAATAAGAAAGATTAATCTATGAAGTTGTGCATTAATTATAGGGAGATCAATGATATAACAATAATGAAAAAGTATCCCCTACCTCGAATTGATGATTTATATGATTATAATCATGGATCTCAATACTTATCAAAGATTAAACTTTGATCTATATACCATCAATTGTGTGTGAAGAAGGAAGAAATTCCAAGGACAATATTTTGAACCAGGTATGGGCATTATGATTTTAAACTAATTCCATTTGGACTGACTTATGCACCCTATATTTTCATGGATCTAATGAATAATGTTTTCAATGAATATATTGAGTACTTTATATTGCTATTTATTGATGAAAATTTGGTATACTTCTAATGCTATTAATATCAGTAGTATGTCTTGTGAACTATTCTAAAGACACATAGTTGAAAATAATTATATGGGCAGTTTAGCAAGTGTGAAATCTAGATTCAAGAGATTTTTTTCTTGTCTATATTTTCTCTAAGTATGGAATCTAGGTTTATCATTAAAATACATTTCAATTCCTAGAATTTCCAACACCGACGAGTATAACTAAGGTACCCAGTTTTAATGGATTAATAGGTTTCTATCAGCATTTCATCCATACTTATTCTCGATTGACTAACCCATTAACGTAGATCACACGTAAAATGGGTTAAATGTTTTTGGAAAAAAGATTATGATGTTTGTTTAGAACAATGGATGAGAATAGTATAAATTTATCATATCTTGACTCTACTATTAAGGAATGGTGAGTTTGTTATTTATAGTTATTTTTTGAAGAAGGGACTTGGTTGTGTCCTTATGTATAATTATACAGTTATTGCATATGCATCAAGAAAACTAATATTTCATGAAAAACCATCCCTTCTCAAGATCATGAGTTAGCAGCTGTAATATTTTCTCTGAAGATTTGGAGACACTATCTTTATGGGGGAAAATGTGAGATATATATTTTTCACAAGATTTTGAAGTATATTTTCTCAAATAATTAACTGAATGTGAGGTAGAAGTGATGGATCTAACTACAGATGGATTACAATTTCACAATAAACTACCATCCAAGGATGGAAAATTAGGTGGAAAATTCTTTAAGAAGAACAGATTATGGTGTTACAAACAATATTTGAGTTGAAAGGGATCCTATGTTCATGGATATAGTAATGATGGATATGGGAATGACCATAGAAGGTGAAACGTCAATAATTTTTCAAATGGTTTCCAAAACATCTTTACTAGAAAGGATAAAAAGTTCATCTACTGATAATGAGGAGTTTCAAAATAAAATTAATGCTGTGAATAATGGGAGATTGATTGACTTCATATATGATGATAAATTTTGAAATTTGGGAAGAGGATTTGTGTTCTAGATATACCTGATCAAAAAATGGAATTGTTGGACAATGCTCATAGTTATAGTTTCCCAACACACCATGGTAGTACTGATATTTATAGAGACTTGAGAGAACATTTTTGGTGGGATAACATGGAGATGGATATTTCTGATTATGTGTCAAGATGTATCGATTGTCAACAGGTGAAGGCTGAAAGACAACATCCAAGAGGATTCATGCAACCTCTTCTTATACTGTAGTAGAAATGGGATGATATTATGATGTACATTGTCATGGGGATACCAAAGACTCCTAGAAGGAATGATTCAATATTTTTCATTGGTGATATTCTTACAATTTCGTTACATTTCCATGCTATAATAGAAGATTTACCACTTGGAATTTTAGAAAGTTTATATATTAATGTAGTTATAAGACTTCATGATGTACCCTTATTGATTGTTTCTGATCTTAATCCCCATTTTACTTCAATATTATAGAATAGTCTTCAAGAAAGTCCAAGATACAGAAATACATTTGAGCACTTCCTACCACTAGTAAACTAATGGAATAAAGGAAAAGACTATTAAAACATTAGAAAACATGTTGAGATCTTTCTCACATGAATTTCATGTTATGTGCGATCATTATTTACCTATGGTAGAATTTTCTTATAGCAATATCTTCCATTAAAGTATTCAAATGGAACTAAATGAAGCATTATATGGAATGAGATGTCACACAACCACATGATGGGATGATATTGGTGAATGAAAACACGTAGGACTAGATCTTGTAGAGTAATCAATGGAAAATGTGATGAATATCCAAACCAACATCAAAGTAGCTCCAATTAGGGAAATGAGCTATACATATGACTGAATGAATTATTTGGAATTTCCAGTGGGAGAACATATTTTTTTCTATGTATCTCCATGTAAGGGTGTTATAACATTTAGTATAAAGGATTAATTTAGTCTCATGTACATAAGACCTTTTAAAAATTCTATAATGAATTGGAGGAGTATCTTACCATTGGGAAATTCCACCAAGTCTCTCCAAAATTCATGATGTGTTCTATGTATCATTGTTGAGAAAATACATGCCTGACTTAGTGCATGTACTTAGCTATGAAGAAATAGAACTAGAACCTGATCTATCCTACTTGGAAGAGACTATCAAAATTTATGATACAATAGAACACGTTTTGTGAAACTGGACGACTCATCTGGTAAACGTTCTTTGGAGAAACTGTAAAATGGAAGAGGTAATGTGGGAACCTAACGAACCTATGATAATTAACCAACAGAATTGTTTTAGGCAGTAATATTCTAGAAATGTTGAGGAAAAAATAATTTGAAGGACGTAAGAGTGTTACACCCCAAGATTACATGGTACACTTCTCTTTGAATAATATAATAGCTTGCATTGTACGCAACCCCGAGTTCTAGCAAACCATGACCAATCAAACTAGCTGTTTAAAATATATGTTATGAATAGTAATATCCACTTTTTGAAATTTTATAACTTTTATTTTTTAAAATGGACTTCATTTTTGGATTCGTAATTTAAAAATTATCTTATGGTTATTTTTTGGTAATTTCTTGAATTTTTTTTATGAATAGTGTAAGACACTAAGTAATTGTTTATAACCAATTTTTTATTTAAATAAATATTATGTTTATTTAAATTAATTTTAAAATAAATATAGATAAATAATAACTATATTCTTTTAATTTAATTTATTGGATTCATTTTATTATAAGATTATATATATAAATTTTATTGAACTTTTTAACGTCTTTTACCAACCTTCTAAGAACATTTGAAAATTTAATGAAACGTAATTTTAATGATGTTGTGAATTTAATTTCAAATTTCTATGAAACATGGTTGTCATGAGTATGTAAAATTTTGTTTAATAGGTTTAAAATAATTTTTTTTGAATAATAACTTTTGAATTTTATTTACCATAGTTAAAAGTTAATATGGTAATTAATGGTTGAAATAATATTATAATTTTCCCAAAACATTTTCTAATTATATTGGATAAGTTTCTTTCGACCAAAATCAACCTTTGGACCAAAATATGATACTTTTTGATCCACAATTATTAGATTAGGAAATTTATTATATTTTATTTAATGAAGTGTTAAAAGTGTTAAATTCAAATTTTAATAAGCAACCCAATTTTTATATTAGGTTATACATAAGATAAATTTGACTATAAATATAAACTAGAAATATATAAATTTTTAATACATCATGGTTTTTATTATTTATTTTAAGACATTATATAATTAAATTTATTTATGACACAATGATGATGCATTAATTACCCTATTAATGAATGATTAAAATAATTGATATTATAAATATAAAAATAAATGTAAATTGAAACATGTGATATCAAAAGAAAATTTTATAGGTGAAAAGGGCTTTTTATGGTTGATATAATGTTTTTTTGTAATGAAGTTGTTATGAATTTCTAAAAAACTAAATACTAAATAGTGTCAAAATTGACATAAATGATTTTTTTTTAAAAAATACAATTTTTTTGATTAGTATAATATTATTGAATGTATAATATTCTACCAAAAAAAATAGATAATGTTATATATTTCAATAATTAACCACTTGATTTCTCTTTTCATTTTATTGTAACTATATTATCCATGTAGTATAAAAATACAAGAAGACATGGTAAAAGCAGAACTATATAACTAAGAGTTAAATCTATATGATAAGGATAATATTATAACATAAACATGTCTAAAACCTATTGGTTGAGAGTATTTACACCCACCCCACCTTATCCTCTAAATAAATCCATTTTTATTAATTAGAAACTGAAAATTATTTTATAACAAATTAATATTTCAAGCTCTTCCTAATGTTCCCATCACTTCTCTTATAAAAGGGTACTTACCCTTACCTCAAATTCAGTCCTCCAAATCCAATTGGGTAAGCCAAACCATCCTCATATATACTCCCAAGTACCCTAAATTCATCCTATTTTACTTAATTTTATCATAAAGCCACCCTTTGAATCTGTTTTGTTCATATCAGAAGGAAGCACCTATAGAAGGGTAATTATTTCATCACCTCTTTCAAAGTTCTTCACTTATTCTACTTACTTATTCATTGTTGTTTCCATACTAAAATAATAAATACAGTACCTTAAACATAATAATATGTTATTATAATTATGGTACAATCATATTCATTATTCTATACATTCGATTAATGAAAAAGTCACTATACTTGCGTATGTACGGCTTAACGTCTCCACGTCGTGGTGTAGTTTGTTATTTACATTTCATTATTTGCATGGGTATAATAATGAGAATGATTTATGTAAATAATAAATATAAAATGTTATTGATTAGGTATATATAATATAACATCCAAATAAAATTATTTAACCATCAATAGAATTATATTGTCGCTCGTGCGTACGTACGGCTTACCGTGTCCACGATGCGATGTGATTTCATTCCCCATCATAAAAATTCAAGAATAATTTTCATTTGATGATTATAAAATAATGCTTAAAAACTTAATATCATTATTGATAGAAATCAAATACATTACATCCATAAAAAACCTGACATACATAAAAAAACATAATGGAAACTGAATCAGTTAACAGCCGAAAAAATGACAATACTAAAATATAATTAATAATGAAATATTATAATATCATATATGATATCATATTTATGTATGTGTTTCTTGTATAACATAAAAACAATTATTTAACCATTATACATGAGGTCAGCATACACTTCACTATGGAAATGTAAAAGGTAAGGGTTGATTTTACAATATCTTAATTATCATAGTTTGATTATATGTAATTATCTTCTAGGACTACATTATCATCGACATCTGTTTTTATAAAAAATATATTTTCAAACTTTTTTATTATTTCCTAGAATATGGGTTAAAGTAATTTATAAACTTGTTTTAATTTTTATAATTGTTTTTGAATGGAATCTTTCCATCTTATTCCAAAAAATGTACATTATAAACTTTTCAAAAATTTAAGGGAAAATTGTTTTTTAACTTATACGTCAGGTGAAGCTATTTTATGCTGTTATGACACCATCGAAGATTTTATTATAGGCTTATATTAATATTTAAAAAATAATTTTTTTAATAATTATGACAATTTTAAAAAAATTCAAATTATAAATAGATATATCACTGAAATTGTTTTTGTATTTAATTCATCTATGTGAAAAACATTTCTTAGATTTTACACTTGATTGAAGGTTATTTATTATGATACAATCTTCCATATTGTATTGAAGGTTTTTTGATATGATTAACTTTGGATTTTATATTTTTATACAATTTCATGGTTTATGGTTAAAGTATTGACATTTCAATTTCATGTTTTAATAGAAATGTTTAGGTTTCACCCTTTTCATATGAAGAATGCATTAGACGTAGTAAGTTACGGGTGGGGACTTCTATAGACCCTTGCTGCATTAGTAGGTCTAGTGAGACAAACTAGCATCTTGGTACAAGGCCTTAATAATATTCTAATTTATAGGCATTCCATGAGGCCTCAAATATGTGGATATGATGTTTAGAATTATGCATTCCATCATTATGAGATTAACTATCGATATTACATGTGATTATTCATCTAGTTGAATATATATGTGAATAATTAAATGGAATTATTTGATTTCTTAATGGTATTATGTGTAATTTTATGTTTAAAAGTATTTCGTTTTTGTCTTATATATTGTCTTAAATTTTTATGGTTGTTTATTATATTTTCTACAATATTGTTATCCTTACATAGAATCTAAGCTCACCCATTTTTTATGTCTTATTTATCATAGGATGAGAATAATTATATTATGACTGGACTACAAGAATTGGATAAGGGGTATGAAGTGTGGTCAAATGAGAAACAATGTTAATTTTTCATTTAAAAATGAATTGTAAAACTTATATATTTATATAATACTTCCAAGGATAATAAATTGTTTGGTCTTTTGGAACATGTTAGGTTATTACCATGCCAATGTTTTGTAATAATGCACCGACTCTGGGTATCTAGTTTTAGGGCATTACATTGAATATAATTTTATTCATTGGAGATATTTTTATAGGAGATTTATGTCATGAAAAAATCATAAAAAATCATTGGTAAGGACCATCTAGGGCAAGAAAACTATATATCCCAAATACAATCAGCAGCTGTTTCCCAGGGATAACAATTCCAGTCTTTTCTAGATCTCTAGAAACATGTCTTTGAAAAATTACATGGCCAATAAATCATACCATGTAAAGACCCGTAAAATTCAAGGGAAATTTTTTCTTAATTTTCTTTAGAATTTTACAAGAGCGCGGTTTCAGACGGAACCTGATTCCGAGGCCCGGAGTGCCCGGAATTAATTTCCGAAGTTTGGCTCGGGTACGTTCAGTGAACGAACGAGCGGGAATTCCTAACTTTTGATCCGGTGATCGGAATTGAAATCCGAGGGCACCGATGAACTCGCAGCGCCGATATTCGCTTAAAGAGACCTTTTCGGGGGTTGCGTTTGTTGCGGGTTGAAAGTTAGTTTTAGGGGTTTTTAGTTTGAGTTAAATAAAATTTGTGTAGAACAATTTTATTTTAACTTGTTAAAACCTATCAAAAGAGGTTGGAAGTGGGACCCACACCCACTTAACCTCCCTTGGGAGGATTAAGTGTGGTGGGGCCCACACGAACCCCTTATCCTTTCAAATTCTCTCAACTTGCTTAACCCCTAATTAAATGACTTAAGTTACTTATTTAATTATGGGAGTTAAACCTTTTGAATTTCAAACTTTTGAAATTCTAATGTGTTTTGTAATAATAAAATAAGGTGTAGCTTATTTTATTTTGGGTTTTTGTTTGTCTTCTTGAGAGGTGGAGAGCTCTTCTTCTTCTTCAAACTCAACGAAGAACGCGAAGAATGTCGTTCTTCAACGAAGAACTTCTCCGACGAAGAACACGGTCCATCCGCGACGCCGTATCCGCAACGCGACGTACTTCTTCCGCGTCATCTCTTCCGCGACGGTTTTCCGCGACGAACGCCATCGACAACGACTCTTCCTCCGACGTCAAAGCTACATCAACGTGCGACTATCGAGGTAGAGGTTCTTGTGTTCGTTGTTTTCTTTATTATTTGACTTTCCTCAAGTCTTGACGAAGAACGTTCAAGCTCTGACGAAGAACGTCGCACCTCCATTCTTCGTTTCCCGTGTCAACGAAAGGGGACGTCACTTCTTCCTCGGACAACCTTCGTCTGCATACAAGTTTCGCCAACGACGTGTCTCTTCGAACGCATCCCTTCGTCATCGGATTTGACGAACGGCTTCCGCGACGCCCGACCTCCGCGACGTCGTCTTCCGCGGAACGTTGACAAATCCTCGAACCTTATACCCGATGTAGGGGTTGTTGATTCAATATTTATTTATTCCTTTTCTTGATCATGGATTTCACATGTCAAACATGAGACTTTTGAATGTTTTAAGTTGCGTTATTATTTTAACGTGAGGGGGGCCGGACCGCACGAACACGGCCGAACCCCCCTCCAACGTTCTTGTTTATTCAGGCGGGTGGAAGCAAGTAGCGTGGTGCCGTCGTACCACGCGGATGATCGTGCTTATATTTTTTACACGGCGCCGTCGCGCTACGCCGAGGAAGAATCTTCAAGAACGCGACGCCGTCGCGCCGCGTTGAATGGAATCAAGGCACGGCGAAAGGGGCGCGGTGCCGTCGCACCGCGCCGGACGACGAACACCGCGGCCGGTTCCGGGCCGCGGCGGGACGAGGAGACCGCGGCCGGTTCCGGGCCGCGGCGAGACGAGAAGACCGCGACCGGTTCCGGGCCGCGGCGGAAGAGAAGACCGGCGGCAGGGCCGCCGGCGTCGGAAGCCGAAGAGGGGACCGGAAATTCCGGTCCCGTTGGAGAAAACCGGCCGGCCAGCTGGCCGGCCGGATGCAGTTAAACCGGGGAATTAATTCCCCGGCCAACATGTATAACCCCCCTCTTTAAGAGGGGGGGCGGTTTTATTTAAAGGGAGGGGGGCAGCCGGCCCCCCCCCCGGTTCCGCACCAGCAGGCCCCCCACGTGGGGGGGGGGGGGGGCGCTTAAAAAAATAACGGCGTGGCTATGCCGCGCCGCCTCTTGAAAAACCGCGGGGCTTAGCCCCCGCGTGCGGCTCCTCGCGGCACCCCGAGCCGCCGCGGCACCCCGCGCCGCCGCGCCGCCCAGGGGGGGGGGGTCGGGACGGGTCGGCCCGGACCCGGACCCCCCCGTTTCGAACCAGATTTGGTTTTTGGCCCATAACATGAGCCTCGGACCTCCGATTGACGAACTGTCTATGGAAACGCGATCCTTGGATCGAGACGGTCGTTTCGGTATATCGCACTCAAGGTTTCGGTTTACTTTGAGTTCGGCCGGGTTGGTTCGTTCACGAAACCAACCGGGCCATCGGAGCGGAAACGCTCATATCTTGAGCTACGAACGTCCGATTGACGCGCCGTCAGTCGCGTTGTGTTCCTCTTAGTGAGACAGATCTTTTGGCATACTCCGCCCGAGGTTTGGACGCAGGTGGAGTACGGTCGGGTTGGTTTAGCCTTAAAAACCAACCGGGCCCCAGAGACGAAAATGCCAATAACTCTCAGACCGGGCGTCCGATCGACGCGCCGTCTGTTGCGTTGAGTTCCTGTTGACGATACGGAACTTTTGGATACATCAACTCTGGTCTTCGTGACAGTTGATGTATCAGCCTCTCGGCTCGTGGAGCGGACCCTCCGAACGAGCTTGCTATGTGCGGGAACCCTAGTGCTGGCTGCGACTGCTACTACTGCTACGACTGCTATTGTGACTGCGACGACGACAGTACAGAGATCCTGTGTGGATTCGACGACGACGACTTCATCACTCAGCGATCCTACGTGGATCAGTGCTACAGGTCCTGTGTGGGCCCGATCCTGTGTGGGTCCTTGCGCTCAGCGGTTCTGTGTGAGCCAGCGCCTACAGGTCCTGTGTGGGCCCGATCCTGTGTGGGTCATTGCGGGGGTTAGTTACCTATCGATCCTTCGTGGGTCCGACGACTTAGATGGATCAGTGATCATCTTTATCGTCCTTGAAGAAGTTTACCTGAGTGAGCTGAATCCTGTTGCTTTCCTGTGTGGATTGTGTTGTGCAATCCTGTGTGGATTATGTTTTGCTATGTGGAATACGTATACTTTCCTGCGTGGACTGAGCTGTACTTGGGCTCGGAGGTTGGAGCGTATCTTAATTGATGACTTAGGTATATGTATGGGCATATACCTAAGCAGAGTCGGTTGTTACTTCGTGATTGTACCCTTCTTCGTGGTTTATCCTTTGTGGATTTTGAGAGACCTTCAGGGGTCTCGGGGTCCCTACTGAGTAGCTTATACTCACCCCTGCACGGGATTTGCCCGCACTACGTTGTGTTGGTTGCAGACGACGGACAGCGTTGACCTTAGCTGAGGCTTGCACAGCGGGACGGTACCCGGAGGTGGACCACTGGGCGGAACGTGCACGGAGCAGACGGCGGGACCCGTGGAGCAGAGGAGCTATCTGTACTCACCCTTCAGGTGGGATTTCCAGTGGACAGCTCGGAGTAGCGGCTTTTACTTTTCAGTTTCTGTTTTCCCTTTCGAGTTGTACTTTACTTTCAGTTTGGGTTTGTATACTGGCCCATTTACTTTTCCGCACTTTCAGTTGTACTCTGCTTTTGTTTAGTGTTTACTTTCCGCTTGCTTACTCTGTGGTGATGTTTACTTTTCAAAGGCAATGCCTTCCCAATTTACTGGGATTTACGCCTTGGTGCTAGTCGCCAGCCCCTGGCCTATGGAAGGCGGGCTTGGGGTAGTCACGGCACGGACCCCGAGGGCGGGTCGTGACAAATTGGTATCAGAGGAGTTCGGTTCTACCGCGAACTCTGATCTTTTCTATGTGAAGCAATAATGTTTAGCGTATTGAGTGTGGATATCAGTCCAGGGAGTCCAGTGTTGGTGCGGCGGCCGACGTATCCGTACACCAGGACCCTGACTTCTGATTTCCGACTTAATGCACAAAAACATTGATTGCGTTTGTGTTTCAAAGTTTTCTTTGTGATTACTTATATCAGCTCACCAGGTATACTGTTCTATCCGTGGCGCACCTGTTTCCTTTTCAGGATGGCCCCACGACGGCAGCCAGCTAGGGTTCCGAGAGTCGAGCGAGACGACAGCCCACCGAGCGACGAGGCCTCGGTGCAGGGCCCTTTTCCAGTAGTGGCATCGGCGGTAGCTTTACCCGCCGATCCCCCGATGCTTCCAGCAGCAGCCGCTGACGATGCACGTCGCCTCAGCGCACTGCATGAGTTTCAGCGACAGCGACCGCCCAGGTTTCGCGGGGAGACGGATCCCCAGGCAGCAGAGGACTGGCTGGAGGCAGTAGTTCGAGTGTTTAGGCTAGTGAGGACACCAGCGGACCTCATGGTGATCCTCGCTGCGAGCCTACTACACGCAGCAGCAGGACGATGGTGGAGCCTGATGCTCCAGGTGCACGATGAGGCATCCTTGCTTTGGACGGACTTTGAGAGCCTCTTCCGCTCGGAGTTCGTCCCAGCCACCCTTCGTGCGGTACGTATCCAGGAGCATCTACAGCTGCGGCAGGGCAGCATGACGGTCACTCAGTACTCGGCGAGATTTACCGATCTCTCGCGCTACTCGACCGATATGGTACGGGACCCATTCTTCCGGGCCCGGACCTTCGAGCAGGGTTTGAGACACGAAATCAGGGCTTCGCTGATCTCCCTCAGCATACCGACTCAGACAGGAGTACTGGAGCGGGCCCTTCTGATCGAGAGCTTCCTTGCTGAGTCTACACCAGCACAGCGACCCACCGCAGGGCGGCACATGGCAGAGTCATCTGCAGCAGGCAGTCGACGGATGACTCAGGGGTCCAGGCAGACCAGACCTTCAGGCAGACGACCTCAGGGCACTGGCTCAGCAGTGCGGGGCACACAGCGCGGAGCCAGTCTTACGAGAGGCAGACAGTGCTACTCGTGCGGCTGGCAGGGCCACATGGCTCGTGACTGCCCGACCCGTCGTGCCGAGGAGCAGCAGACAGTTGATGGACCACCGAGGCAGAGGCAGAGGATCGACCATGGCGGTCCGCAGGGAGGAGGCGGACGAGGCAGAGGAGCTGGACGAGCAGCTGGTGGTGGCCGACGCTTTGAGGCTCTACCACCACCACCACCAGGAGGTCCACCCCGACCACAGGGAGCTGGCGGGCAGCGACAGGCACAGCTCCAGGCAGCAGAGGCCTACGACCACGGCGCACCCGAGATGATTCGAGGTACTATCTGTGTCTATTCCACCCTTGCTGTAGTTCTTATAGACAGAGGAGCGAGTCATTCTTTCATAGCCGCTGCCCTTGTTCGGAGCTCGGAGATTCTGACAGAGCCGTTGGCTCGATCCTTACGGCTAGAGACTCCTACGGGAGCAGACTCGACGATTACGCACTGGTTCCGGCAGTGTGAGCTTACTCTAGGAGGCGAGAGCTTTGGCTGGGATCTTCTTGTAGCAGCGTCGAGGCCTTACGACGTCATCTTGGGCATGGATTGACTGTCTACGGTCCATGCACAGATTGACTGTTTTAGGCGCAAGGTGCGATGTGTACGCACCGACGGGGGCAGGTTCACCTTCACCGGCGAGAAGGGAGCCTTAGCAGCACAGGATGGACTTCTGCGGAGGAGAGGACAGCCCATCACTCATCAGTTGGCTAGCCTCATCCTTGGAGCAGTTGACGTGCGGAGTCCTGGTTTTCCTGCAGTGGTGGATCAGTTTGCGGGCGTTTTTCCCGACGATGTTCCAGGGCTACCTCCTCGCAGAGAGGTAGACTTTTATATTGACTTGTACCCCGGGACAGCCCCGATATCCACTCCAGCATATCGGATGGCCCCCGCCGAGCTTCGAGAGCTACGGGTACAGTTGGAGGACTTGCAGGGCAAGGGGTTCATCCGACCCAGTGTTTCACCCTGGGCTTCCCCGATATTGTTCGCCAAGAAGGCGGACGGGAGCTTGCGACTTTGTGTTGACTATCGTCGCCTGAACCAGGTGACAATGAGGAACAAGTATCCGCTACCGAGGATTGATGACCTCTTTGATCAGCTCAAGGGAGCACGGTGGTTCTCGAAGATAGACCTCAGGTCAGGCTATCATCAGCTCAGAGTCAGAGACGAGGATGTGCAGAAGACGGCCTTCAGATGTCGGTATGGCCACTATGAGTTCTTGGTTATGCCTTTCGGTGTAACCAATGCTCCAGCAGTGTTCATGGCTCTCATGAACAGGATATTTTAGGCATACCTCGATCGGTTTGTCGTGGTCTTCATCGACGACATTCTGATTTACTCTACGACAGAGGAGGAGCACGCCTATCACTTGCGAGTTGTCCTTGACACACTCCGAGAGCACCAGCTTTATGGTAATCTCTCTAAGTGCCAGTTCTGGATACGTGAGGTCCACTTTTTGGGACACATTATCTCTGAGGCGGGAGTTGCAGTGGATCTCGCGAAGATTGAGGCTGTGTTAGCATGGGAGCCACCCAGGAGCGTGACTGAGGTTCGGAGTTTCTTGGGACTAGCTGGATACTATCGGAGATTTGTGCCGAACTTCTCCAGAGTTGCGGCATCACTCACAGCTTTGACGAAGAAGGGGAAACCCTTCGTGTGGTCAGACAGTTGTCAGCAGAGCTTCCATGAGCTGAGACAGAGATTGACTAGCGCACCTATCTTGAGGTTGCCTGAGGAGGGAGTAGGGTACGTAGTCTATTGCGATGCATCAGGGACCGGACTCGGAAGTGTTCTGATGCAGGAGCGGGCCGTGATCGCCTATGGATCACGTCAGTTGAGGCCGCATGAGCAGAACTACGCTACCCATGACCTGGAGTTAGCAGCAGTGGTCTTCGCTCTGATGACATGGCGACACTATCTGATGGGCGAGCGCTTTACAGTCATTTCCGATCATCAGAGTCTCAGGTATATCTTCTCGCAGAAGGACCTGAACCTGAGACAGCGACGATGGCTCGAGTTCCTCTAGGACTATGACTTTGAGAGAGTCTATACTCCTGGGAAGGGGAACGTAGTAGCCGATGCCCTCAGCAGGAGGACGGGCATTTAGCTACTTGAGGAGGTGACAGAGCAGCTAGCCTCTTTGCAGATATCCTTCGTGGATAGAGATGGAGCAGCCTTTCTTCAGTCTCTCACAGTCACTCCTCCACTACTGCAGCGAGTCAGGGAGGCACAGCATGGGGACGCTGACTTTGAGACACGGCGTGCACAGATATCCTCGGGACAGGCACCTGATGGTTTCTCCCTTGGAGCAGAGCACAGCATCCTTTTCAGAGGACGTACCATGGTACCAGTCGCATCGCGAGAGGAAGTGCTGAGGGAGTTTCACACTTCTCCTTTAGCGGTACATCCTGGAGTGGCGAAGATGTACCAGGACCTCATACGACAGAATTGGTGGCCGGGTATGAAGAAGGTTGTAGCAGAGTTCGTTTCTCGATGCCTTACCTGCCAGCAGGTGAAGGCAGAGCATCAGGTACCAGCAGGCTTGGTACAGCCCTTGGAGGTTCCGGAGTGGAAGTGGGACGGCATATCTATGGACTTCGTGACTGGACTTCCACGCACTTCCAGAGGTCACGACTCCATCTGGGTGATTGTTGACCGACTCACCAAGTCGGCACACTTCTTACCCATCAGAGAGCAGGGCTCAGTAGAGAGCTTGGGACGTCTCTACGTTCAGGAGATTGTGCGGCTCCACGGTGTGCCATCATCTATCGTCTCCGATCGAGATGCCCGCTTTACTTCCTGGCTTTGGAAGGGGTTACAGGAAGCGTTCGGGACGCAGCTACGTCTTAGCACAGCTTTTCACCCTCAGACGGATGGTCAGACGGAAAGGACCATTCAGACTCTCGAGGACATGCTCCGCGCATGTGTCCTCGACTTTGGTCGTAGCTGGGAGGACCACCTACCCTTGGTGGAGTTCGCATACAACAACAGCTACCACTCCACCATCGGGATGGCACCGTACGAGGCGTTGTACGACCGACCATGTAGATCTCCTTTGTGATGGACAGACCCTGGGGAGTCAGCACTGGTGGGACCGGAGATGGTCTAGGCCACAACAGAGAAGGTCCAGGTCATCTAGGAACGGATGAGGACAGCTCAGAGCCAGCAGAAGTCGTATGCTGACAGGAGGCGGAGGCCACTGGTGTTCGAGGATGGCGACCACGTCTTCTTGCGGGTCTCACCTCGACGTGGTATTCGGAGATTTGGCCGAGGCGGCAAGTTATCTCCGCGCTTCATCGAACCCTTCCAGATTCTCAGCAGGATTGGCGAGGTGGCTTATCGCCTGGTTCTACCACCTCAGTTGCACCGGGTGCACGACGTCTTCTACCTATCCCAGTTGAGGAGATACGTGCACGACCCGACACACATCATTGACCATGGGGAGCTTGACGTTGAGGATGGGGCGACTTTTACGGAGGTCCCGGTGGAGAAAGAGGATCGACAGGAGCGGGTCCTGCGTGGGCGATCGATTCCTCTTGTGCGCATCATATGGCAGCACGGGAATCTCCAGGAGAGCACATGGGAGCGGGAGGCTCAGATGCGTGCCCAGTACCCTCATTTGTTTCCCTAGTTTTTGTTGTATCTTTATGGGGACGTAAAGCCCTGAGGTGGGAGTAATGTAAAGACCCGTAAAATTCAAGGGAAATTTTTTCTTAATTTTCTTTAGAATTTTACAAGAGCGCGGTTTCAGACGGCACCTGATTCTGAGGCCCGGAGTGCCCGGAATTAATTTCCGAAGTTTGGCTCGGGTACGTTCAGTGAACGAACGAGCGGGAATTCCTAACTTTTGATCCGGTGCTCGGAATTGAAATCCGAGGGCACCGATGAACTCGCAGCGCCGATATTTTCTTAAAGAGACCTTTTCGGGGGTTGCGTTTGTTGCGGGTTGAAAGTTAGTTTTAGGGGTTTTTAGTTTGAGTTAAATAAAATTTGTGTAGAACAATTTTATTTTAACTTGTTAAAAACTATCAAAAGAGGTTGGAAGTGGGACCCACACCCACTTAACCTCCCTTGGGAGGATTAAGTGTAGTGGGGCCCACACGCACCCCTTATCCTTTCAAATTCTCTCAACTTCCTTAACCCCTAATTAAATGACTTAAGTTACTTATTTAATTATGTGAGTTAAACCTTTTGAATTTAAAACTTTTGAAATTCTAATGTGTTTTGTAATAATAAAATAAGGTGTAGCTTATTTTATTTTGGGTTTTTGTTTGTCTTCTTGAGAGGTGGAGAGCTCTTCTTCTTCTTCAAACTCAACGAAGAACGCAAAGAACGTCGTTCTTCAACGAAGAACTTCTCCGCCGAAGAACACGGTCCATCCGCGACGCCGTATCCGCAACGCGACGTACTTCTTCCGCGTCATCTCTTCCGCGACGGTTTTCCGCGACGAACGCCATCGACAACGACTCTTCCTCCGACGTCAAAGCTACGTCAACGTGCGACTATCGAGGTAGAGGTTCTTGTGTTTGTTGTTTTCTTTATTATTTGACTTTCCTCAAGTCTTGACGAAGAACGTTCAAGCTCCGACGAAGAACACCGCACCTCCATTCTTCGTTTCCCGTGTCAACGAAAGAGGACGTCACTTCTTCCTCGGACAACCTTCGTCGGCGTACAAGTTTCGCCAACGACGTGTCTCTTCGAACGCATCCCTTCGTCATCGGATTTGACGAACGGCTTCCGCGACGCCCGACCTCCGCGACGTCGTCTTCCACAGAACGTTGACAAATCCTCGAACCTTATACCCGAGGTAGGAGTTGTTGATTCAATATTTATTTATTCCTTTTCTTGATCATGGATTTCGCATGTCAAACATGAGACTTTTGAATGTTTTAAGTTGCGTTATTATTTTAACGTGAGGGGGGCCGGACCGCACGAACACGGCCGAACCCCCCTCCAACGTTCTTGTTTATTCAAGCGGGTGGAAGCAAGTAGCGGGGTGTCGTCGCACCACGCAGATGATCGTGCTTATATTTTTTACACGGCGCCGTCGCGCTACGCCGAGGAAGAATCTTCAAGAACGCGACGCCGTCGCGCCGCGTTGAATGGAATCAAGGAACGGCAAAAGGGGCGCGGTGTCGTCGCACCGCGCCGGACGACGAACACCGCGGCCGGTTCCGGGCCGCGACGGGACGAGGATACTGCGGCCGGTTCCGGGCCGCGGCGGGATGAGAAGACCGCGACCGGTTCCGGGCCGCGGCGGAAGAGAAGACCGGCGGTCGGGCCGCCGGCGTCGGAAGCCGAAGAGGGGACCGGAAATTCCGGTCCCGTTGGAGAAAACCGGCCGGCCAGCTGGCCGGCCGGATGCCGTTAAACCGGGGAATTAATTCCCCGGCCAACATGTAAAACCCCCCTCTTTAAGAGGGGGGGCGGTTTTATTTAAAGGGAGGGGGCAGCCGGCCCCCCCGGTTCCGCACCAGCAGGCCCCCCACGTGGGGGGGGGGGGGGGGGGCGCTTAAAAAAATAACGGCGCGGCTATGTCGCGCCGCCTCTTGAAAAACCGCGGGGCTTAGCCCCCGCGTGCGGCTCCTCGCGGCACCCCGAGCCGCCGCCGGCCGCCGCGCCGCCCAGGGGGGGGGGGGGGGGGGTCGGGCCGGGTCGGCCCGGACCTGGACCCGGACCCCCCACCCGTTTCGAACCAGATTTGGTTTTTGGCCCATAACTTGAGCCTCGGACCTCCGATTGACGAACCGTTTACGGCAACGCGATCCTTGGATCAAGACGGTCGTTTCGGTATATCGCACTCAAGGTTTCGGTTTACTTTGAGTTCGGCCGGGTTGGTTCGTTCATGAAACCAACCGGGCCTTCGGAGCGGAAACGCTCATATCTTGAGCTACGAACGTCCGATTGACGCGCCGTCAGTCGCATTGTGTTCCTCTTAGTGAGACGGATCATTTGGCATACTCCGCCCGAGGTTTGGACGCAGGTGGAGTACGGTCGGGTTGGTTTAGCCTTAAAAATCAACCAGGCCCCAGAGACGAAAATGCCAATAACTCTCAGACCGGGCGTCCGATCGACGCGCCGTCTGTTGCGTTGAGTTCCTGTTGACGATACGGAACTTTTGGATACATCAACTCTGGTCATCGTGACAATTGATGTATCAGCCTCTCGGCTCGTGGAGCGGACCCTCCGAACGAGCTTGCTATGTGCGGGAACCCTAGTGCTGGCTGCAACTGCTACTACTGCTACGACTGCTACTGTGACTGCGACGACGACAGTACAGAGATCCTGTGTGGATTCGACGACGATGACTTCAGCACTCAGCGATCCTACGTGGATCAGTGCTACAGGTCCTGTGTGGGCCCGATCCTGTGTGGGTCCTTGCGCTCAGCGGTTCTGTGTGAGCCAGCGCCTACAGGTCCTGTGTGGGCCCGATCCTGTGTGGGTCATTGCGGGGGTTAGTTACCTATCGATCCTTCGTGGGTCCGACGACATAGATGGATCAGTGATCATCTTTATCATCCTTGAAGAAGTTTACCTGAGTGAGCTGAATCCTGTTTCTTTCCTGTGTGGATTGTGTTGTGCAATCCTGTGTGGATTATGTTTTGCTATGTGGAATACGTATACTTTCCTGCATGGACTGAGTTGTACTTGGGCTCGGAGGTTGGAGCGTATCTTAATTGATGACTTAGGTATATGTATGGGCATATACCTAAGCAGAGTCGGTTGTTACTTCGTGATTGTACCCTTCTTCGTGGTTTATCCTTTGTGGATTTTGAGAGACCTTCAGGGGTCTCGGGGTCCCTACTGAGTAGCTTATACTCACCCCTGCACGGGCTTTGCCCGCACTACGTTGTGTTGGTTGCAGACGACGGACAGCGTTGACCTTAGCTGAGGCTTGCACAGTGGGACGGTACCCAGAGGTGGACCACTGGGCGGAACGTGCACGGAGCAGACGACGGGACCCGTGGAGCAGAGGAGCTATCTGTACTCACCCTTCAGGTGGGATTTCCAGTGGACAGCTCGGAGTAGCGGCTTTTACTTTTCAGTTGCTGTTTTCCCTTTCGAGTTGTACTTTACTTTCAGTTTGGGTTTGTATACTGGCCCATTTACTTTTCCGCACTTTCAGTTGTACTCTGCTTTTGTTTAGTGTTTACTTTCCGCTTGCTTACTCTGTGGTGATGTTTACTTTTCAAAGGCAATGCCTTCCCAATTTACTGGGATTTATGCCTTGGTGCTAGTCGCCAGCCCCTGGCCTATGGAAGGCGGGCTTGGGGTCGTCACGGCACGGACCCCGAGGGCGGGTCGTGACATACCACTTATATCCAAATATCATACTTTGGTAATTTGGAAAACAAATGATGATCCCTCAAGATTGAAATCATAGTCGCTATGTTCTTATCATGCTCAAACCTAATCCATGAATTCATGAATATTTCATCCATAAATACCACCAAACATGAATCCAGATATCACTAAAATATATGATTCATCAATTTCATAAATATTTATGGTATATTCATAAAACTGAAATGAATTAAAACATATTTATATTCGGCGTATCTGCTTTTGTATTTTTCCTTCCAAATATCCTCCTAAACTTGCAACTGGTGATATCCTAATTGAAATTCAATCATAAAGAACCTATGATATCTCTTTAATTGAACGAATAGATCATTAATGCTAGTAAGTGGATACTGATTTTTTTCGTAACTAGATTAATATTAATATAATAAACTCATGGTCATAGAGTTTCATATTATTTCTTTAAGAACACGACCGGTGATTCCAACAGAGATGAGTGTAGTGGAATGAAATCCTTACATTCCATCTCTTCCAAATGAAATTTCAAAACCCATATTTTCATTGTTTCTATTGTATAATATGGAAGTGATATAGTAATTTTCTCCATATTGATATCAATAGTAATCTCTTATTACCTTACCACCTATAACCAATATAATTTTTTTGAAACACATATACAAAATGATCCACCACTGATGGGAAATTTTTCTTTTTTATCTCTCCATTGATTACAAAGTCAATGCCACCAATTGGTAAGAGATCATTCCCACTTCTGGTTCCAAAAACCCTATTACACCTACCTTTATCATTCTTTTATCTATAAAGAGATTAAAGATTCCATACTCCATCATGAAACTTACTATTCTACTATAATAGTCACGGTTATCCATGAAATTTTTTAACCAATCCATTCCTAGGATTAGATTATATATATTAATCTAAAACACATAGAAGTCACATTTCAACTGAGCTCCATCAACAGTTACAGAACAAGCTCTAGAAAAATAATCAACATTGTATTTTGCCAAAATGAGTTTTATGTATCGTTAGTGAAGGAATCATCTCATGTTATTAACATATCCGATCAATAGTTTGAGAATTAATAAAAGAATGTGATGCACCATTATCAAAAAAATTGAATAAGGGTGGAACTCTGAAGAATAATACCTCTCCACATAGATTGTCCAAATTGATCATCCCCCATAACCTGTTTAGCTCTGTATAGTTTCTGGTTCGTGACATCCCACACCTTGTTTCACTATTGTGATTTCCCTACATGAGGAGTCATTGTATAATTGTAATCAAAATGGTTATTATAATTCCTATGATGATATAGATTCTCTTATCCTTTACCTACCTAATCATACAACCCATGTGACACTTGAAAAGTTTCATGATCCCCTGAACATAGATCACGTCGACAATAGCAGTGATGACGACCAATCTAGGGTGCAATTTTGGCATACTCTAGGCCATGATGTACTCTATCACTTTATGTGGACAAGGGAAACCAAATGGAAACATCATAATTTTATCTTTGTTCATGGATGAAGGTTTACTGATTTAGCCATCCTATTTTGGGACATGCTACCACCTTGGAAATAGGTGTCCCTCTTCCTCTTGAACCATATAGTAGAGTTCACACTGTTTCCCTTGGGTATAAACCTACATCCTCCTCACATAGCTCCTATGATTTATCCACTTTACCCCTACTTATTATCTCTTTATAGTACGTCATATAGAGCACAAATATCATTGAATGAATATATTCTCTCAACACCAATTCAAATATTTGTTCCTTCACGAATTCACTAGCAGTAACCTGAGGTAAAAAGTGAACTAAATTCATGAATTTATCTACATACTCAGTTAGAGAGAGATTTTACCTCATCATGTTGAATAACTCCATCATCAATTGTATATTTAATGTGTGAGAAAATAATTATTTATTGAAAAATTCTTCAAAATTATGTTAAATAAGTCCTTGAACGACATTAGCATGCAGTTGTAGGACCAACCACTAATGTGAGAGATCCACTAGAATATACATCACTGTCTTTACTTCAAATTCACTTTGTTGATAATGAAATCAATGTTATGATTCATCATATTCGACAACACCTCCTCTGTTTCTAGCTCTAATCACCCCAACATTTGGATGGATTCTGCTTCTCGAACAGGAAAAAATGATCCACTTATCTTGGGTCATCAATCCAGTTCCCTTATCCATAGCCTAATATGATTGGATGATTCATGGAAATAGTTTTTAGTTCCCCGAGGGATTAGGTGAATCCATGTTATCCAAAACATCATCTAGTTGGCTTCTACAACACCTACCATGTCCAATTATCATTATATTGAAAACCACCATAAGTATCATTTTTTATCAACTGAAGGAATACCATTTCAAATTCTACCACATCATGATATCCAAAAAATGCATTACAAAATCTTCCTTTCCAATGTTCAACCATTTTTTTGGTAAATTTCCATCTAGTTTTGAAAATCAAACCATTTTTTAAATACATTGATCACCCTCTTTTAAAATTCATTCAATTTAAAAAAATCACCATTTTCCGAAAATTCTTTCACATTGAACCAAATAATATATAATCACTAAAAATGAAATATACACTATTTGTGGTAAGTCAATCCTCTACTTCATGTCACACTCATGTCATTAGGTAATCACCAGACAACGAAGCTTAAATTCATATAAGTGCATTCAAAACAATTATGTTCTAAAATCCTTGGTGACATGATGTTCAACATAAAAAAGGCATGTTGTGTTTTTATGTCATATATTTCATGTCCCGATGATCCTTCCCCTTTATATGATCCAAATTCAAGGAACAGACCTAAATGAATTCCACTCCAACACTAGAAACCAATACCAAGTCAAAGACCACGTTTTTTATAAAGATATTTAGTAAGACTAAACTTATACCACTTTTCTAAATAGAATTGGATCAACATCCAAAAGACTACAAAGGATAGAAATAAATTATTAATGACATCAATAATGATGGGGAATTATTTTTCCCTTAATAATAACCACGAAACCAACAAGATTAACCATATAAAACCCTATATTACGCATGATAAAATGAAATACGACTCCAACATTTCTTTTATATAAAAACCAACAAAAGAGTACCAAAATGGAGGGCACACTAACATCAAAGGAAATTTTATAAGACAAACAAATAGAACTCAAAGAAAACCACATGACTCAAAATCTCTACATGCTCCAAGCTCTTACTCCACCAAACATCACAATTATCCTGAAGTATTATTAAATAAATGTGATAGGTTACCTTTTCTTGTACCCTGATAGACAATATATGATAAAACACAAATGTTACAAAGAATGAGCGAGTACTAAAACACACTAGATCTTTTCCAATGACTTAAAAACTCATTCCACTATGATATAAATTGTCATAATATCTATTTAAATCCATTTTAAAATACTATATATCTAAATATAAACAAATTCCATGGTAAATTTTTTTCCATTGAAGTAGAATAAAAAATTAATTAAATAATAAAATATTCTATTTTGGAATACTGATTCTGTGGTTCACAACACACCCACATATTGATGATTTTTTGACAGCTCCATACTCATTAGTGGTGTCTCATATAATCACTTTGTTTCCCACTAACATGTTCCCCAAATCTAGGGTCATATACCTCATACCCAACTAGTACATGTCCCTTATTCTTTGAAACTTTTAGTATAAACTCACACACAAATGATGTATTCCCAAACAATTTCATCCAACCAAATTCAAACCATTTCAATAAAAACTAATTTTTATTGAAAATATTTCCAACATGGAATTTCGTAAATTTGGAAAAGACTTGTTATAAATTAATCATTTTAAAATCAAGAAACAAACGAACATTGGACAACCAATTACCACAATTCCAAAATTTCACCAAAACACATCAATAATCACTATAGTTGATTTATTATTGTCTTTTCACCACAATTTCACAATAAAAATCAAGCCATTATTCCAATTTGAAACAAATAAAATCAACTCTAATAAGAGGAGTTGATTGTGAAGCCACCTACATTGAGTGTTTTGGTGAAAACAATAAACACCATAAAATACATCAACAAATATGTTGAATATCCATGGAACAACCTCATATTTCTTCCCCTATACAAAACCAAATTAAATTTTATCATATTTGGAGTCCACCACCTTAAATCACCTCACCGATGGAGAAGATCTATGAATCCCAGAGAGAGGGAGAAGTAGATCTAAGAAACTCATCAGGAACAACCATGAAAGAATCCATAACACAAGATTCTATATTGAAATATCAAAGGGAAGACATCAAATATCCATTAAAATGATGAGACAATCTTATATGACCATTATGAGGATATAATACTATGTTAGGGATACATAAGTGAAAAAACTGAGAGTAAGAGGGTAAAATAACTGAGATCCACAATTTTGGTATCCCAAATTTAACCTGTGTATAGTTAATCTCATATTTAAAGAACCCGCTTACTAACTGTGTTTTAATCAGTGTCTCAATGTTGAACCTCACATTGTTGGATCGAATAGTTTCCAAACCATGTTCCAACCATGCTAAAGCCCATTTTCCAACATACCACATTTTCTATTAAGCTACTGTATGTTTTGGAAAAACCGTGTGTAGTGTATGAACCATCCCTTTACTATTGCCTCCCAGTTCACAGTTTCTTGTAGGTATTTTATTGTTTTCCCAGACCTTGATCAATCCTTGAACCAATTAAAAACCCATAACACACTCCAAAATATATCCAAACTATACCAAACTTAACCAAAGCACTATAAATACTTAAAATACCTAACATAATGGTCAATTACCTCCTACCAAGGGTTCTAAAGATAATAATATCATTAATGTCATATTAATAATTTAAATATTCTTATATATATCATCCATGTGATGTAGTGATGTAAAATGAGCCACATCACTTCATAGATGTGATAGTTTACAAGTACTCAAGAAAGACATTATCATTTTTGTATGAATAGAAAGGTAAGAGTAAAAATTGATATATTTTCCTTTCATAATGATAAATATTTCATTAACATCATATATAGATATTGATTTTATCATTATAACTACTCTTGTGATATGGTGATTGTAATGACCCGCCAATTATCATTGGCTTGAATGTATAATGAGTCATTACTATGCCTTAAGCGACATCACCAAGATGCGGAAGGCTGACAATAAACCCTGAAGGGTTTCAAATACATGTGGGGGAAAATTTTCCCTTTAAAAAATAAACTAATAAAACTACCAACCATAAAAAATAATTAACTATATGATTCATGAAAAAATTAAAGAAAACTCAAAAACATCATGTATCTCACAACCAAATCAAAGTTAGAAATAGTGGAAGAATAACCAAGTATCAAAGTAGACAACTGTTAAAAAACACAAGACTCTCCGAAGGCCTCAAGACTCCATACTCCCCAAGATCCAAGCTCCAAAATCACCAAGTATCCAAAAAATCACGAGGTAGTGCTGAACACATGTGAAACATTACCTTTTCCCTTTCCCTGGAAGATAGCATCTGCAAAAGCACCATTGTGCCAGAGCATGGGTGAGTATAAAACTCAGTAGGGTTTCTCCAATGACATCCCTACTCATGAAACAAGGATAGAATAGTTAGAAACTATTATTTAAAATAGTTTATATAAGACAATTTCACAAACATAGTTTATAACAAAATATAACCAATGTTCCAAAACCATTCCTTCCAAATTGCAAACAAGTGCAATTGAAACCAATTTTCTTAGCAAGATACCTTTCCAGAAAAATAACTAAACAATATTTACAAAAATTTCACAATATCCATTTACCATCATACCCAACCATTACTCAAACCCACAAAAACAACCATTAAATCTACAGTATGACAGTTATAAAATCATGAGTGGTTTCTCAACGATCTTACAAGTCATCACAAGGTAATTTTTTCCCATGGTACATTGACCCTTTTGAACTGAGGACAAGGTCATATTCTCTCCAAGCCCTGTGAATGAAATTTTAATGTGCCATTATACCATTGGCACTGAGCACAAGGTCATATTTAAACTAATCCCCATATATACAACATGAAAACACACCACAAATTCCCAACGATCTTGTGAAAGCAACCCTTTCAATAAAAACACCTTTTTATTGAAAACCATTTCTGTCAAAAACTTATCACTGACAAACCATTTAAATTCCAAACCATTTAAACAAAATCTCATTTTTATTGAAACCCATTTCTATTGATAATATCTTTTCTATCAACCATTTATCAATTCTATGAAATCCATAATTTTAAATCCCCATTTTAAATTCATGAAACCAAACCCCATATGGCACAACTATTCATCATGATCGCGTTATTTCACAAAAACCATAAAATAAACACATATAATTGATTTTACATGAATTTTACAATAAATAAACCAATTTTTACCCAATAAAATTAATTTTATCAAGATAAGTGGAGAGATAATCCACCTACCTCAATGGTTTTGATGAAAATTTGACAGCAGATGAAGAACACACAAGTATACTGATCGATTCTCCAAAATGGCCTTAGTTCTCTTGTGCTAGAAAGATCACAAATCAACATAGAATTATTTGGAACCAATTATGTAGATCTACCCACTATAGGTTCATATCTATGAAAGAGTGTAGATCAGATAATTAGATCAAATAAGATCTAAGAAAACATGACAAATCAGGAAAGAATGGTGACATACCTCAAGAATCAGACTCAAAATCACAATGGGAAGGCTCTTGGTTGGCTACAACTTGTTTGCGGAGGGTTTTAAAATTTTTTATGGAATTTATTATCGATATAAGGCTATTTTTAGGCCAAAACTAAATATATAGGTAAAAATGTGTATGCTTCTAGAAAATAGGATCCAGATTTGACCTCTGCGCAAGGTTTGACCACACGGTTTGGGCCAATCTTGTATGGATCATGCGATCTTTATTTTAGTCCCAACACTCCTTATAAAACCCCCAAAATCTACAATAATTCACCTTTACACTTTTTATGGAAATTTTTTTTTCTTGAAACATCCCACTTTATTGAAACACCCCACTTTATGGAAATAACCCACTTTATGGAAACACTCCACTTTTTGGAAATAACCCACTTTATGGAAACAACCGTTCTTATGGAAACACCCAAATTTATGTAAACACTATGTATATGAAAACAATATATATTATGGAAACTATCTATTTTATGGAAACTCTCTATTTTAGGGAAACCCTCTATTTTAAGGAAACTCCAAATTTTATAGAAACTCATTATTTTAAAAAAACTATCTATTTTATGGAAACCTAATCAATGACACAACAACTAAAAAACATGAGGAAAGGGGTTATGTACCCATAACTGTGGGTACTACATTCTCCCCACCATTGGTATTTTTGTCCTTATAAAGTAGAATACCCTCACAGGACAAAAAGGGTTCTGGCCACTGCTCTTTCATTTCCTTTTCACGTTCCCATGTATCTTCCTGAATCTAACCATGTTACCATAAAACCCACACTAGGCTGATGATTTTTACATGAAAACATTATCTTGTCTACCCATGATTTACATTAGGATATTTATCAGTGATGCATTCGGTTCTAGCTCAAAAAGATCCCATTTAATCACATGCTTATGCTCAGGGAGATACTTTTCAACTAGGATACATGGAACACTTTATGCACTAAACTAAACCATGGTGGTAATACCAATTGATATACCACCTCTCCAACCCATTACAGTGTCTTAAAAGGGCCAATGTATCTTGTAGATAACTTTCCCTGCTTCCCGAAGTGACAATGTCCATGCCTTGGAGAGATCGTCAAGAACACATGATCGCCCACAATGAAAGAAAACGGTCTTCGACGGTGATCTGCATAATATTTCTCACAACTATGAGTTGTCTCCATCTTCTTTCTAATCCACTGGATCTTCTCCATTGTTTCTTATAAATTTTTTTTATCCAACTATTCATTATTCTCCCATTTCCACCCAGCATAACAGTGAATGATAAGGATGCCAATACAATGCTTCAAAAGAATCCATGATTATCGAGGATTTATAACTCTAATTTTATGATAACTCCAATAAGGGTATATGATCCTCTCATGAGTCCCAATAATCCATTACACCGGACCACTACATGTATTACATTATTTGTATCATCTGTTCAGATTACCCATTCATCTGAGGACGATATGTCATGCTAATAGTCAACTGAGTCCCAAGGGCATGCTATAAGGAATTCCAGAAACGTGATGTGAACCTCAGATCTCTATATGAGACTATTGACAATGGTACACCATGCCTTTTTACCACTACATAGATGTAGATTTTTGAAAGACCTTCCACCGTATGAGTTTCACGAATAATTATGAAATGGGTCGACATGGTTAGACGATCCACTATCACCCAAAAGGAATCGTGTTTCTAGACCGCTCTTGCAAGCACTGTAACAAAATCCATTACTATCTGATCCCATTTCCACAATAGAATAGGAAACAATTATCACATAATAGTTTGTCTTTAATGCACTGCTTTAACTTACTGACATGTTAAGAACTGTGAGACGAACTCAGCCACCTTTCTTTTTCATGTTGCTCCACCAAATCTGTGCCTTCAATTCCATATACATCTTCTATGTACCTGAATGTAAAACCAATCCAAAATAGTTATAAATAGGATAGAGTTATTCATGGAAAACCATATGAACAACCATCCGATATCTAAAACATAAAATTGAACCCCCATCAAGTTTATATCCCTCAATGATGTCCCCACCATTATGTTCTAAACCTATAACCAAACATTCTGCATTGGATTTTTGTTCCCCTTTGATCATTATTACTAAATCATCAAAATATGTTGCTAAAAATAAAACTACAATATCAATTAGATATTACTATTCCACATTCATGTAGGCTAAGACCGGCATCAACATCCATTTATCTGAAGCTTCTTTTGCCAACATAGAAAATGACTTTATACTCAATGCAACTACCGCTAATTTGTTTTTCCTATATGGGTACATAAAGTCAATGTCAAACATTTGAAGATACTCTATCCATCTCCATTTACTCACATTCAAATATCACTATTATAAAATGTGATTCTAGCTTTTGTGATCAGTAAACATAGTATATTTCTCACCAAAGAGATAATATCTCCTTGTTTTCAAATCATGGATGACTGCAACTAAATCCAAACCATGTGTTGGATAATTATTCTCATGATCCCTCAATTTCCTTAAACAATAAGCAACCATGTGATCTCTTTTCATGAAAAAACAACCTAGACTTGATCCTAAAGCATCACAATATGCAACATAGACCTTTCTTGAATTTAGAAATTTCAAGATAGGTGCTGATTTAAGCCGAACATTGAGTTCTTAGAAAGACTTATGGCTTTCCTCCTTCAATTGGAATGGTGCATTATTCTATTTCAGTGTTGTCATTGGTTAATGTAGTGATGAGAAATCATGCACAAAGCAACGGTAGTAACTAGTTATACCATGAAAACTTCGTATCTCGAATACATTCTTCGGTGGTTGTCAAGAGATAATGACTTCTATCATTTCTATATCAAAAAAAATTCCTTTATCAGAAATGACATGGCCAAGAAAATTTTCTTCTTGTATCCAAAATCACACATTAATAATTTTGTATAAAAATGCTAATATCTCAAGATTTGTTACACTATTTCCAGTTGCACCTCATGTTCATCCCTTGTCTTTGAATAGACCAAAATTTCATCCACAAACACCACAACAAAATAATCTAGATATTGTTGGATTATATGATTCATCAATGCCATGAAGAAAACTGGGGCATTAGTTAGACCTAAAGTCATGACTATATATTTATAGTGTCTATATAAACTTCTAAAAGTTGTCTTTGGTATTTCCTCTTTCCGAACACTTGATTGGTGATATACCGATCACAAGTCAATCTTGGATGACCACTGATCTCCCCTAAATTGATTGAACAAATGATCAGTGTGTGGAAGTGGATATCTATTAGTTATCGTAACATTATTAAGCTTATGATAATCAATACATAGACAAATAGTTCAATTTGTCTTCTTCACGAACAAAACCACCTCTTTCCATGGAGACAGACTTTGTCGAATGAAAACGTAGCTTTCCAGATCCTCTAACTACACTTTCAATTCCCATAACTCCATTGGTTCTATCATTTAATATAGATTTGAAATTAGGCTACTCTCCGTAAGGAGATTAATCATAAACTACGCTTCCATTAGAGTTAGTAACCATGAGAAGTTCTTGTGAAAGACATTTGGAAATTGATCCCCAACCGCTGGAAAATAATTTTCCTCGATATCTTACATTGATTCCAATTCCAGTGCTATCAATTTGTAAGAGATCGTTCCCACCATTGGTGCCAACAAGCTATCTGCACCCTTCATTACAATCATCTATCCTCTAAATAGATGCTTGATACCATCCTCAGTCATGAAACTATTTATACTCCTATAATAGTAAATTTGAGCCTTGAAAGTTGATAACCAATCCATAACCATGATTACATAATAGAAATCCATATCCATTATCGAGAAGTCCCATTTTTGCTTATATCCATCAACAGTTATAGAACAGTCTTTACACACAAAGACTATACATTATCTTTCACCGAGATGTTTTTTCTGTTTCAAAATAGAAGGCATCATTTCTAGTTTTAAACATAGCATGTCAATAGCATGAGAATCAACGAATGAATGTTATGCACCAGTATCAAACAACACTTGCAAAAAGGTATAATTCAAAATAATCATACCTCTCAATTTATACGGTCCATCCAGATCATCTACAATATTCTAATCATCTCCATACAATTGTTTCTTCACAACATTATTCTCTTTGTCTCAAGCACTTGACCTTATAGAACTATGACGATAGTGCTGAAGATGTCCCATCGTGTTGCAATTATGACATGCTCTTGGTTGTGTTTTACAATCTCTATTTATGTGGTCAAGTGAACCACATTAAAAACAACCATATTTTATCTTGGTCCATTGAGGAATGTTTACTGATCTAGCCGTCTGGTTATGATTTCCACTTACACATTGGAAACATGTGTCCCTTTTCCACTTTTTCCTAGTGGTTGAGTTCCCACCATTTCTTGTAGGTATCATCATGCCTCCTCCCATAGATCCTGAGATATCACGTTCATCCATAGTCACTATATTCCTTATCTCTGTATAATCTGTAATACAACATAATGCAATCATTGATCGAATCTCATTCTGTATCTCAGATTCGAATATGTGTGGCTTCAAAGAGGCACTTACCGCAACTTCTGGTGCAAAGTGTATTATGTTCATGAACTTAGTTGCATACTATGTGACAGAGAGCCTCTCTTATTTCAGGATGATGACGTCCTTCATTTTCTGGACGTCGAACGTGTGATGATAAAATTAGTTGTTGAACAATTCCTCAAAATACTCCTTTATATGACCTTCATACAATTTAGCATGCACTGATAAATCCCACCATTGACGTGCGAGATCCTCGAGCATATACATTGCCAGTTTGACCTTTAGCTCTACCGGTGTGCTGATAAAGTTGAAGATACAATTCATTCTATATAGCCTCACCTCTGCCTCTGGTTCCCTGTGTCTACAACATTAAATTCTTGGAAAATACTCTAAACCATCTCTTGGTTCACAAGTTGTTTAGGTACAAGCACTTTCTCTGCAGCTTCTTCAGTTTCGTTTCGACGATGCTTACCAGATTCCATTTTCTAAACTAACAACAAACTCTATTAACCTCACTCTCTAGAAACTTTTAGTTTAGAATTCCAAATTCTATCACGTCAATTATCACAACATTGTTTTCCACATCATACTTTTTCCATTGTTCAACAATATTCACAAACACTTCACATGCTTTTGAAAATTAAAACATTTTCAAAATATGATAGGCATTCTCTTTTTCAAAAACATTCATTTAAAAATCAATTCCACTCACTTTAAAAAATTAAAACTTTTTCACAACACGTATCATTCCTTGAAATGATGTATACACTCTTAGTGGAAATTCATTCCTCGAAAATGCATGTCATTCTTTCCTCGTTGTCTAAACCCATGACAATGTTATTTCAAAATTCTATAAGTGTCTTCAAACACTTATTAACCCATATCCCTAGTAACATGAAGTTCAACATAAAAGGGTTGGATACGTCCTTTTATGCTATACATTTCATGTTCCGAAAATCACACTACTTTCTAAGATTCCCTCACATGGAATATACAATAAGGGATTTCATCTCCAAAAATATGAACATCTATGAATATGTCATTGGCTTGAGAGTACAACCAGTAATTACTAGGCCTTAAGTGACATCCCAAAGATGCCAAAGGCTGGAAATAAATGTTTAAGGGTTTCAAATACAATTGGGGGTGATTTAAGCTTTAAGAAATAAACCAGTAATATTACAAACCATAACCAAACATTAACTATATGATGCATGAACAAATGAAATACAACTCAAAAACTTCATGACTCTCACAACCACATCAAAGTATGCAATAGTAGAAGAATGGCAATGTATCAAAGTACATAGTTGTTAAACTATACTAGACACTCCAACGACCACAAGACTCCATTCTACACAAGCTCCATGCTCCAAAATCTTTGAATAGCCCAAACATCATGAAGAAGTGCTAAACATGTGTAAAACATTACCATCTCCCTTTTCTCGGAAGATAGAATCTGCAAAAGCATTAATGTTCTAGAGGAGGGGTGAGTATAATACTCTGTAGGTTTTCCCCAACTACATTCCTACTCATGCCACATTGATAGAAGAGTTATAAAAAATTATATAAAAAATTATATATAAGAAAATCTTTCTTAAATAGTTTATAACTAAATATAATCAAGTTTCCAAAACCATTCCTTTCCAAAACAATACCAGTAGAATTGAAATCAATTTTCATAGAAAGTTATTTTTCTAGAAAATTAACTAAACAATCATTACTACCATTTCACAATATCCCATTATCATCATACCAAAACATTACTCAAACCCATGAAACCAACCATGCATGATACGTTATGATAGCTCCATACTCATGAGCGGTTTATCGTCGATCTACGAAGTCATCACAAGGTAATTGTTTCCTATGTTCCATTAACCCATTGGCACCGTGCACAAGATCCTATTTCAACCAAGATCAGTGTACGAAATTCCCTTGTGTTATTAAGCCTTTTTCACCAAGAACGCTGTCATATTTCAACCAAGCCCCATATATGTAACATGAACACACACCACATATTCCCTATGATCATTCCAAAACAAACCATTCAATAAAAACATCTTTTATTGAAAACAATTTCTGTCAAAACCATTTCAATGCCACACCAATTCAATTCCAACCCATTTCAATAAACCACAATTTTTATGGAAAACTATTTATATTGAAAATATATTTTCTGTCAACCATTTAGCAATTCTAGAAAATCCATAATTTAAAATCATCATTTTAAATTAATTAAACTATCACTCATTTTTCACATCTATTGACCAAGATCACACAATTTCACAAAAACATAAATCTTCAAAAATGATGATTTTTCCATGTATTTCAAAATAAATAGATCAATTTGAATCAAATACAAAAAAATAAATCAATAGGAGTCAAGAGAGAAGCCACCTACCTCAATTGTTTTGATGAAACGCTGACAACAGACGAAGAACACACAAGAAAGCAGGTCAATTCTACAAGAACGGACTTAGTTCTCTTGTCATAGAAAAATAACAACTCAAAAATAATTTATTTGGATCCAAAAATCTATATAATCACACAATTGTTTCAGATCTACGAAATAATGGAGATCAGAGAAGCAGATCTAAGAAGATATAAGAAAACATGACAAATTAAGAAAGAATGGGGACATACCTCAAAAATAAGACTTGAAATCACCATGGAAATGCTCTAGGTTGGCTAAAAATCCTGTGGAGAGGGATCTAAAATATTTTAGGCTGAGTAATCTTGAAATAGGGGCGTTTTTAATCTAAAAAGAAATAAATAGACCAAAAATTAGTAAGCTACTATAAAATAGGATCTAGATTTGACATCTACACACGGTTTGGAAACATGGTTTGGGAAAACTGTGTATGGATCATGGGACCTTCTTTTTGGTCCCAACACTCCTTATAAAACCCAAAAACTCTCCCATCCTTCAACTTTACCCTTTTTATGGAATCAAATTTTTTATGGAAACATCCCACTTTAAGGTAACTCCCATCATTATGGAAACAACACACTTTATGGAAACAATCCGCTTTATGGAAACAACCCACATTATGGAAACACAAAAATTTATAGAAACTCTCTTTATTAAGGAAACTCTCTATATTATGGAAACAATCTATTTTATGGAAACTCTCTATTTTTTGGAAACTCTCAATTTTAAAGAAACTCTCAATTTTATATAAACACTTTATATTAAAGAAACTCTCTATTTTATAAAAACTCAATAAAAGACACACCAATAAAAAACGAGAGAAAAGGGGTTATATACCCAAAACTGGGGGTACTGTAGTGATGGTAATTAAATTTCATCGATTCACGAGCTGGTAGTAAATTGTATACATGAACTATAACTTATTTTCCATTTTTATGGAAGTGGGGATAGATTTAAACAATTAAATTAATATAATAAAATTTAATTGTATTTAAGATAATATAGTTAATTATTCACCTTTGTTTAATTTGATTTCAATGACGTTGAAGATAAAATAAAAAATAAATTCTCAAATAAAATGATTTCATTTTCTTAATGAATTTTATTTTGTTTACACCTTTAGACCAATAAAAGAGGTGTTTTTCATAAACTATGATATCTAGAATGTGGATAGTGATTATATAAAGGTATTTGGAAAGATATTTGGTGAACCAAATATGTTTCTATGTTTGAATAAATGATAACATGGGCTGCCATTTTATAAAAGAGGGGATGGTAACTCTTTGAAAAATATTCCAAATACTAAGTTAATAAAAAATATTTTTATAAGAAAAATGACTCGGAAATTATTTATTTAAAATATATAATGAATGTTGGTCTAAATAAATTAATACAATGAAATTTAGAAAATTTATTAATATTTTTTAATAGTTATATTTTTACCCTTATTTAACGACTTTAACTCTTACGGTGATACCTACTAATTTACAACATGAGGGTTAATATAAAAAATTTAAAAAGAAAATCGACAAGTAAATGATTCATTGAAATTTTTTAATCATTATCCATTTTTTTTGAATTTTTTGGTTTTTATGTAATTTATATCATTTAATAAGATATTTTATATTTTAAAATATCAAAAATGTCAATTTTGAGACTATTCATTAATTGTCTTTTTAAAAATATCATAAAAATATAATAAATTCTAAAAATTTACTCAAAAACATAAATTAAATGAAACATTCATTTTTAAAATTCTTTTATGACATTAATTACTAGAAATTAAAATTATTTTAATATGCTTATATCATTTACTTCATATTTCCATTAATTAAATGATTAAGGCATCATAATTTTGTTACTCTTAATGGTGATAATTTACTTCATAAAAATTTAAATTAAATTTAAATAATGAACATAAGAATTTTAGATTTCAAAATACTGTTTATAGTCATATATATCTTCTAAATAAATTGATATAAAAAATTTTATAATTATTAATACATAAATATTCCATCTTTTTCTATTCATTAAAATAAAAAAAATATAGAGGGATTAATGTAATATATGTGTCTCGGGATGTCATAAATTCCACCCATGTATGATTTTTTCCAGGAATGAATAATCCAATAAAAGTAACAAAAGTTTTATAGAAATTGTTTAATATTTATAATATTATTTTTACATTAATTACCTAATTTACCCTTAATCATGCTAATACAAAAATTACAAAATATACAATTCATAATGTCCAAAAAGAAAAGGGTATATTTAGTACAAGTTTTATCCTATTTTAAAATATTGTATCCATTACTCAAAATTCAAAACCTATATTTGGATAAAATTAATTTAAAATTAATCCCTTCGACCATGCGAAAAAATGAGTTTTAAAAGTGAATACATTCTGTAGAACGAAATGTTTTTATATCCAAAATCAATAGTAAATTAATTAAAAGGACATAAATTGGTATACATGATATAACAATGATCTAATTATACTTTAAAATCAATCAGAAATATAATTTAATACTATAAATTATTTTGTTAATGAAGTCATTTTCAATTAAATTTAATTAGTTTCTTTATTCATCAAAACATGAAACATATCAAAAAAATTCAAATAATATTTAAAAATTATTTTTTGATATTTAAAATTAAAACAAGAATTATTTATTCAAATATTAATAATAAATTATTAAAAAACTAGATATAAGACAAGTGCGCCATTACAAAGTGGTGAAACTATATTTTTAAAAAAATACATATTTTATACGTAAAATATCATTCTTATTCTTATATCATGTTTTGAAAACATAGATGTTGAATGATAAAAATTATATTTATTATATTACAAATAAATTTTATTAATCAAGCCAAAAATAGTTATTTTTATTTATTTTTATAAAACAAACTTGTGAACATTTAAATAGTTTTTTATAAAAAGATTTTCTTTTATTTTAAAAGTGGTTTTCTTTTAATATTTTATTTAATTGGTCAATGAATTAATTATATATACTTATGTAAACTGTATTTTCATAAATCTACTATTTATTTTCATACCATCCTTTCTAATGGCTGGGTTAAAATGATATCATTTCAATAAAAATATTTAATTTTATATTAATGCTCGGTGTGGTGCATTAAGTACACTATCGAACTTATTTTTTCTTTAATAAAATCATAGGATATTACATTGATATCATTAATTTTGTACTAAATTTTTTATGTTAATTTTAAATCTCATTTTGTCCCAATTGAGGATGAGTATATTTTATTATCCTGATATTAATGGTCAAACAAATTATTTTATATATATTTTAGAGAAAATGATTTGGAAATGTGTACATTATTATAAATATCATAATAATGTCGTCTTTTTTATGGATATTTTTTATAATAACACAAATTACTCATATATTATTATGGTTCTGTTGAATAATTTTATAGGCAGTAATGTCAATTACATTACTATTAGAATAAAATAGGTCAGAGGACTCTAATGGGACCTAATTTAGTTTATGAAATTATATATTTCATTAGATTAATCAAAAAATATAATTATTTATTCTTTGAGTTATTAAACATCTTCATCGTTAATCGATGATGACCTTTATGATTTATGGTTGGAGATGATTTATTTCTAAAAGTGTCTCATAGAATAGGTGCTCAATGGATTTGTAGGAATAATTTTTTTTTAAAATTTTATATGAAACCCTTTGAGATCCTAATGAGGATAAGTGAATTGGATTGTTAGTTTTTTACAATTATTTTAGTATAATTCATTAAATTATCCATCATTCGTAATTGAATTACTATCAAGTAGATCCTATACAAATCATGATGAAGGGGATAATTTTTTTAGATTGTGAAACACCATGAATGGATAAAATTATTTTATTATTCTATTTTTCAGTGAGAATTATTTATGAAACTATAATCATATTGGTGTGCTTGATATGTTAATATTGAATGATGCAGAATGAAACTTGGGGTAGATATACTAGGATATGTCAAAAATGGTCATAGTTTTTCATAGTGGGTGAAGCCCAATAATGGATAGGGGTAAAAAAAGTAATAGTTTTTTATAGTTATAAGGCATGAAATATATTATGTAGTTACATTTTTCTTTTTCATTTTTTTTTTCTATGATGAAATTTATAGTATAAGTTGTTTATGGGAGGGGAGAACAGTTACGTTCAAGGTTATCAAGTCTATGAGGGATAACCATACATAATAAAAAATAGGATAATAATTATTGTATGATTTGGAACATATTTTGGATGATTTTGAATGATAAACAGGAAACAAATATATTTGTCCATGTAATGTTAATATTGTATGCAACACAGTTTTACATACTATATGTATTGACAATTAATGTCTGTAATTTTTACATATATTTATCTTCTAAAGATGTTGTGAATCCCAAAACATTAATTCCTTATCCACCTATTTATTCATTTGTGTTACTACCATGGAATTTTAGGCTAATTTTGGAGATACTATATATTATATATAAAAGATCAAGAGTATCAATTGTATTTTCAGAATTATATCTTAGGTAAGACGTACATCTAGAATCTCTCTAACTCTTGTTATCACTTAATCAATCTCATATTCAAACATAGTTACATGAGATTTATCAATTTATGGAGTTAGTTTATTATTTTCATTGAACATGTTATGGATTCAAATATTTCTATTCAACCATGTGATATTAGTGTGTAAAAATTTGGTATTTACTAGATTTGTAATGTCTATATTGGTGTATCTAATAACTTTTTTAATACTAGTTAATTTCATGTGATAAATTTTTTATTATCGATTCACACCTATAATGGAGGGTTTAAATGAAAAATAATAATATTGTTTTTTTACTGTAGTACAATGTCAAATCAGTGTCGTCTCACATAAAGATCATCTCTGTGGATTCACTTACTTAATATTATATAACTACAATATAATTTTTGTTTTGATGTCACTATTATTGAAAACATTAATAAATTTGGGTTTTCATATTTTTAAAGTAATGAAAAGACATGGATTATAAATATTTATAATGATAATAAAGTCCAGTGCTATATAGAATGATATTAGATAGAATTTACTCAGTCCTCAGTTTGGTTTTATTTTTTATCAATATTCTCCTTTATTGGTATAAATTATGTTTGATTATCCCATTCTAAAATATAATCCATGTATTAATATCCTCAAATTTAGTACTGTGATATCTTGAATGCCTTTATAAATCTATATTTCACCATATCCAATAATCAAGTATGATGACACAGTTATATCAAAAGTGTGACATCATCTAGAAAATTGATCCATCATATTTCACTTCATCCAATAAATTTCTCAAATCCAAATATGAATAGATCGTATACATTATAAAGTGAGAAAAATATTTAACAAAATCATTGAAATAGATTTTAGATATATTTGTGGATGGAAATATCCACACTCATGAATCATACAAACATATATTTCTATTCTTTTATTAAATTTTTTACCTCTATTCAACTAGATACAAGATTATCATACGATGGAGTTGATCCATTCAGTAATTTAAATGGAATACTATGGAGTATGGTCTTGGATTATTTCACTCTCTTGATTGTTTTTTACATTAGAAATTATTGTTGGAGGAGGTGAAATTTAAATTACTAAAGTTATTTCAGGTTCCATGACATTAAATAAAAGGACTGTAATTCATTCATGAGATTTCATAATTATATTATCAATCGTAATTTGAAAAAGTAATGTGGAATAAAGATTAAATATAAAACCAATCCATATATAACGATTTGTTTATTTCTAGTATCATTCTGTTTACCATTACATATTAGTATAAGTTTATATTTTCATTACATTATAAAATGAAAAACCAAAATTTATTAGTTTTTTCATAAATAGTATGAACAAATAAAAATAAGTGGTTATTTATTATATTAATTAGATGTAAAGCTAACCAACTAATATGACCCTTGATAACCACCTTGATGCACTAGGAATAAATTTAGAAATATTATTATTCCACAACCCACAACATGCATTCATTAAAACTGGTTCCATTACCATGGATCTAATTAATACTTATCATTGAATTTTCTTTCTCAAATAGCTGATTGTTTTTATTACATTAAAAAACCATAAAAAATATTTTTTTATTCATTCAAATGATTATTAATCATTATAGACTAGTAACACATAGGTTCAAGAACCAATAACTGAATCATCTTGTCTTGTAGAAAGTTGTGATGCCTTATTTTCTATATAGATCATGTGATCTCAATGACAAATAATTATATATGATAATTTAATGAAATTCAACAACGAAAATATATACACCCTTGAAAACTAGTAATTAGAGGATTTTGTAGGGATTTAATTAAAAACTATGTGTACATTATGTATTTTTTCATGAAGTATATAATACAAAAGTATAACCATCTTGAATTTCTCAAAACTTTATGAAGAACTCCACCATTTAAAATTTCATGTACAACTGGCTAATAACAGTATCAAAAATTGGATTCAATGACAAGAAGAGAAGGTAAAATATCTGTAAAGAAAAATGAATGGATATCAGAGTACATTAATGAAACACTTGAGCAACTAAAACCTACACCAGATGATGATCCCCTAGTATTCCCTGATATTTATGAGGACATCCAAGAAGTAATTTCCACTCTCAAGGAGATTCCATATAACAGAGATTTTATGATTGAAATTGAAGATGACCATGATGCGCTATTGTGGATTTATGATAAGGAAGACTTTCTATAGCGACCCGGCCTTTTCTTACATTACTATTACATCATTTCAAAGATAAACAACATAATAGTATTACACATGGAGGATCTAGAGGATTAGTGTCTTGGGAAAACTAGGACCACACATAACAAATACAATATCAAGCGTAAACATTCATTTATTTTCTTCTTCTATAGCTTCTTATTAGCATTTGTCCTCTACTTAGTACATGTAGCCACCTGAGGATATACATCAAATGGGGTGAGCAAAAATCCCAATAAGAGGATAGATAAAAACAATACATCATGGGGTGAGCATAATCATAACATAGGCAAAAGATCATGAACATGAGAGGATCATAAATAAAAGACTTGAAATATGGAAATGCATAAAAATGAAACATCATGTATTAGTGGTTAAATACCACACATACTTGTGAACCAAGATAGAATCTTGTTAACACATAATTTCACATTTACTCATTAGATTCATCACTTTACCCAATGCATTGAAGCGCTATATAATTCTGGGCGCACCCGTCACATCATAACATTATAATTTATCATGCATGCCACAATGATCATATAACATAAATAAACATAATGAACCCATGAAAAAATAATGGGTTTAATCTCATAATAACACATTCATAGGCTTTGGGTTCTCAAAAGAAAGAGGGAACAACATACTTGATACAAGTACCATCAACCTTGAATGAGAGGTAAAAGGTGAGTTCTTGAAAGGAGAGTTCTTTTGGAAAACCTTTTCATGGACATAAAAAACAGTGAAAAACATGTATATCCTAGAAATGTAAAGGTAATGATGAAAAAATGATCTTTGAGGAGTAACCATATCAAAAAGGAGTGAAAGAGGGAGAACCCGAAGGAAGAAAATTGGGTTCGAGATTTCCCCTTACCTTGTACACGAATGCCTCCTTCTCTTTAATGTCCTGTATAATGACATTATATTAATTAATTAGAAATCCAGAACAATGTTTACATTAATAGGGTTCATTATGGTATCATTATGTTATATTATGTTCATTTGGATGACTTATAGAGTTAACATACATTGTTCGGGGATGTTCGTTTTTACGGTTTTCTTGAGTAGTTCACCTGTATTCTTAAATTGAAGTTTGCTTAGATCATGGGTAAACATACAGAACTGATATTACATGTTATTAAAGATATTGAAATAGCTTTAATAATTATATAATGAATTAAATTAGATCCATGTGGAGGAATCATTAGATAAGAATTTAATGATGGTTATTTGGGTTAATTTCAGCTGTTTTGGATCACAACAAACTTGTTTTAACTTTTAACATAGTAATATGGCCATAGGTTATTTCCAGAACTTAAAATAAAACATAATAAATATTTAATGTTCTGGTTCAACCGTAAAAATAGTTTCATGACCATATCAAAAGGTAGAAATGGAAGAAGAGAACATGTTGTTTTTGAAGGTGATAAATTTAACTCCTAATGAACTACATTCTATTTAATAAAATAAAAGGAAGAGCGAAAGGATGTTGGGTGATATTAGAATCATAAAAATTATAGTATATGTATAATACTAGAGTTACATAACAATTTGGATGAATATAGGTGGGGAGAGATCAAGAAAGGAACACGAACTTGAAAGGAAATTAAAGGAGAAGAGGGGGAAAATTACCTTTAGAATCCTCCTCGTGAGAACCTCCTTAAGGAAGCTAGGCATGGTCTTTTGATGAGACCAGAAGCTTTTGGACGTGGGGTAGGGGCTAGAGAAGATTTTTGGGCAGAGTTTAGAGGAGGCTTGGATCTTGAGAGGAGTGAGGAAAAGAGGGAGTGAAGGGTGGCTTTTATAGTGGAGGGGAGAGGGGTTTCCTTAATATAAAATTCATTAGTTTATTATTTTCCCCTAAGACAGGGAATAGTGAGTCTTGGATGACAAAGAATTGTAATAAAGGAATGTGAGTTCGGGATTTTGGTGCTTACATAACTTGTGATGTCATGAATAGTGGGATTTAATTAAAATGTATTTATATGGTAAAATAATGTATTCTACTATTCACCAAAAATTCAAGTATCTCAGAAAAATCCCAAAACATTACCCCAACCATATTTAGACCTGTAGAATCCAAAAATGAAGTCCATTTTTGAAATAAAAATTTCTAAATATTATTAATTTAACATTTAAATAAAATCATATTTTTTGTAAAAAAACAGTTTTTGAGATTAAAACTGATTTTATTATTCTTTAAAAAATTATGTAGGGTCTTATAAAATTATCTAAAAACTATTATACATTGATTAAATAATTTATGAATACTTTTTAGGGAAAGAAATATTCTTTTAAATTAACTAATTAATTATAATTAATTATTTATGACTTATAAAATACCAAAAACATTTACTAAGGTCAAATTGTGACTTTCTAAGATGTCTAAATTTTATTTTATTATTCATCAGTAATGCGAATCTTATTTACTATTCATAAGGGTCATATTAATATTCATAAGGGTAGGTTACTATTCATAAGGGTAGGTTACTATTCACCAAAAATTATTTTTGTTTCATTAGACTCTAAAAACCATCTTGAACACAACTGTGTATGTCAGATTTTCAAAATTCAAAACATAGTTGTGAAAAACTTATGTTTAAAGGTCACTTATAACTAAGTAGTTCATTATTTTTGTGTTATCATGTTATTTTAGACATACATATAAGAAGGGAATTTTCATTGAAAAACTTGGGGTCATTACATTCTTCCCCCCTTATGAAATTTCACCCCCGAAATTTCACTTTACACAAACAGGTGAGGGTACTTCTCCTTCATTGCCTCTTCTTGTTCCCAAGTTGCTTCCTCAAGCTTATGGTTCCTCCACAAAACTATGACAAGGTGAGTTGTCTTATTGTGTAGAACCTTATCACTTCGGTCCAGAATTTTTACCGGATGCTCCTCATAGGAGAGATCACCTTCCAACTGCACCACCTCTTAGTTTAGTACATGTGAGGGGTCTTGTATGTACTTACTCAGTAGTGATACATGAAACACATCTTGAACTTGATCCATATTCGGTGGAAGTGCCAGACGATAGGCCACAACTTTTATACGGTCAAGGATCTCAAAGGGGCCGATGTACCTTGGGCTTAGCTTCCCTTTCTTCCCGAATCGCATGACTCTCTTCCATGGAGATATTCCAAGGAAGACTTTATCTCCAACGTCGAACTCCAATTCCATTCGACGATTGTCAACATAGCTCTTTTTCCCACTTTGAGCAGCTTTGATGTGTTTCTGTATGACTTGAACCTTCTCGGTCATATCTTGAACAAAATTGGGACCAAGTAGCTTTCTTTCTCCAACTTCATCCCAACATGTTGGAGTTCTACATCACCTCCCATAAAGAGCTTAATACGGAGCCATCTGAATACTTTAATGAAAGCTATTGTTATATGAGAATTCATCCAATGGGAGATGCTGATCCCAACCACCTTTGAATTCAAGAGAGTGGGCTCTTAACATATCTTCAAGAATCTAAATATCCCTTTCAGACTAGCCATCAGTTTGGGGGTGATAGGCCGTGCTGAAATTTAATTTAGTACTCAAAGCATGTTGAAGGATCCTCCAGAACATAGATGTGAACCGTGGATCACAGTCAGAGACAACTAAGAGTGGAACACCGTGCAGTCTCACCACTTCCTTCACATATATCCTTGCAAGTTGTTCAAGCGATAGGTCTTCCCGAATAGCGATTAAATGGGCAGTCTTGGTAAGTCGGTCAACCAGAACCCATATCTCATTATTCCCCTTTGACATCTTCGGGAGACCCGTGAAAAAGTCCATAGTAACATTTTCCCATTTCCACATGGGTATAGGAAATGGATGCATCATACCCTTAGACTTTTTCGCTCAACTTTAACTTGCTGACATACCAAGCACCTTGATATATATTATGTACTCTCCTTCTTCATGTTATCCCACTAGAAGAGTTATCGGAGATCACGATACATCTTGGTACTCCCAAGATGGATAGAGAAAGTTGATCTAAGTGCATTATCCAATAGCTCCTTATTTTTCATGGGTGATGAAGGTACACAAATCCACGTTTCAAAACGAATCACACCATCATTGTCGATATGGAACTCTTGCAGCTTCCCTTCTTTTACTGCATTCACCCTCTTTTGTATCTCCACATCATCCCTTTGTGCTTCCATAATCTTTTCTTCAATGGATTGTTGTGAAATAATTTGGGCAACGTAGGATGTATCCCCTGCCCTTATGATTTCCAAATCCATCCTCTGCATATCCAAGAAGATAGGGTCTTTCTCAATCTGCAACATGGATAGAGTAGAAGGTTCTTTTCTTCTTATATCATCAGGTACCTTGTTTGCCTTTCTAGAATGATAATTAATAGAGAAATCGTAATCCTTGACTAGCTCTAACCATTTTCTTTGACGCATGTTGAGATCATTCTCTATGAATATATACTTTAGGCTCTTGTGGTCGGTGTATATGTCACACTTCTCTCCATAATGGTAGTGCAGCCAGATTTTCAAGGAACAAATCACGGCTGCCAGCTCTAGATCATGCGTCGGGTAGTTCTTCTCAGGGATCTTCATCTGTCTTGATGCATAGTCTATCACATTATCATTTTGCATGAGTACACAACCCAAGACTTTCTTTGAAGCATCACTGTATATCACAAAACCTTCTCCACTTTTCGGTATTGTGAGTACAGGTACAGTGATCAGCCTTCTCTTTAGCTCCTTGAAGCTTCCCTCACATTCTTCCTTCCACACATACATTACCCCTATCCTTGTTAACTTAGTTAGCGGGCATGACAATCGTGAGAAGTTTCTCACAAAACGTCGGTAGTACCCAGCTAATCCAACAAAACTATGGATTTCGGTGACACTAGAGGGCCTAGGCCATTCCTCAATCACCTTTGTTTTTGAAGGATCCACAGAAATTCCCACACTTGTGATCACACGTCCCAAGAACGTGACTTGATTCATCCAAAAGTCACACTTTCTAAACTTGGCGTACAACTTCTCCTTTCTCAAGGTCTCCAACACAAGTCTTAGATTTTCTTCATGCTCCTCCTTGCTATTGGAGTAGATGAGAATATCATCGATAAAAACTACCACAAAATTGACGAGGTAATGTCTAAAGACTCTATTCATCAAATCCATGATGATTTCAGGGGAATTAGTAAGTCCAAATGGCATCACCAAAAACTCATAGAGCCCATACCTTGTACGAAAGGTAGTCTTCTGAATATCATCCTTCTTCACCATTACTTGATGATATCCAGAATGAAGAACCACCTTTTAGAAATATTGAGCTCCTCTTAACTAATCACACAAGTCATCAATCCTTGGGAGAGGATTCTTGTTCTTTATGGTGATGTTGTTGAGTTCCCAATAATCGATACACAACCATATTGTTCCATACTTCTTCTTCATAAAGAGAATTGGCACATCCCAAGGTGATGAACTAGGGCGTATGAACCCTTTGTCCAGATGCTCTTGCAGCTGCTTCTTTAACTCCTCCAGTTTGATAGGAGCCATCCTACAGGGGCACTTTGAGATAGAAGTAGCTCTTTGTATAAGTTCAACTGATAACTCTACCTCAAGATCCGGTGGAATTACGGGTAACTCTTCAGGAAATAAAACACAGTATTCCCTCAGGATGGGCATTTCCTCAAGGTTGGAACTTTCCTTTGACTCAACCATTTGGTTGAGGTATGCTTCTTCATAGTGAATCAACACCCACACCATTGAAGGATTTTTCAAAGGAGATTCATGATCTTCCGTGAATTTTTTGAGGAGCATGGGATGGTTCGGAATATGAAAATATATTTCCCTTTCTTGACAGTTAATATGTGCTCTATATAACGAGATCCAATCCAATCCCATTATAGCGTCGAATTCTACCAAGGGAAGTATTACAAGATTTTCCGGAAGAATCTTCCCACAAACGTCAACAGGAGAAGAGTCCAACACTTGGGTTGCAATGATTGCACCACTTTGTGTTTTTATAATTAACTGTACTTCAAGGTTTTGGGGATTCGATTATATAGTTCTAGAAAACTTGCAAGATATATAGGAATGTATAGAACCAGAATCAAGAAAGACTTTTTCCATTATTGAGTGAATAAGAAGTGTACCTTGTACGACTTCATTATCATGCTCCACCTCCGCAGTAGAGATGGCATAAGGCTTCCCTTGTTCCGTTGGCTTTGGTGGCTGCTAACACTGATTACCCTCGAGAGCTCGAGGTTTAGTGCACTGGTTTGAATTGTGCCCTAGCTTCCTACAGTTGTAGCATTGAACCACAAGCGGTTATCTCCTTTAATCGGCTACATTATCCTTCCTTTTCATGTCTTTCGACACTCTTGAGCATGGTGTCCTTCTTTCCCACACTTGATGCATTTTTTCGTCCCTTTGAGGCAGTTCCCATTATGCAACTTCCCACATTTATGGCATGTGGGTCGTTGATTTTTCTTCCCACCTTTGTCATTAGATCCACCAGCTTGAAAATCCATCTTTCTTTTCATATCTCCATATCCATGAGACCATTCTCCAAACTCCATCTCCACTTTGAGAGCACATCGAACAACTTCTTCATAACTCCCAAAGTCTCGAATCGCAAGAGCCTTTTGAAGGTGTGGTTTTAATACACTAAAGAATCTATCAATTTTGATATCATTGTTGATAACAAAACCCGAATCATACCTTGAAATCATTGTGAAATTCGATTCATAGGTTGTGACAGATTCTCCTTCTTTTTTCTTGAGCTCTCTGAATTCTCTCTCCATCCTCGTGCGAAGAGTTCGTGGGAAGTACTTATTATGAAACATTATCTTAAAGTCTTCCCATTCCATCTCTTCAATTTCCTCCCTTAGCTTGGTGTTCTTAATCAAATCCCACCATTGATCAGCTTCTCCATCTAGACGATAGACGGCTAGAGTCACCTTCTCCGTCTCAGAGTAGTGAAGCACAGAAAATATCTTCTCCATGGAGTTGACCCACTATTCTGCAACTAGTGGATCAGAAGATCCATTAAACGTCTGTGGTTGTTCCCGCATAAAACACTCAATAGCTAGTTGCTCCCTCTTCGGTGAAAGAGGACTTTCCCCATTATTATGGTTATTATTCATAACCTGAGATAATTGGGTAAGCATTGCCATGATGTTTTTAACTCCACCTCCCAAATCATTAGGGATGTCATTCGGGAAATCGTTGCATTGTCCATCGCATGAGTTGTTGGCCTGATTTCACCTAGTTCCCACCATTTTCTAAAATAGACAAGTTTAGAACAAAAAATAAGTAAACATGTCATGAATAACTTATTCATTTAGAAAATTATACCAAAAACATAACATATGGGGTCCCTAGGTAAATGTTATTGTGCACTTATTTGTACTTAATCTCATGCTAGATGTTTTCTTTAGGGTTCACTAATCCTAATTCCCAAATTAACTAAACCTTTCCTCTGATACCAACTATAGACACCCAGCCTTTTCTTAAATTAATATTAAACCATTTAAAAGATAAAACACATAATAGTATTACACATGGAGGATCCAGAGGTTTAGTGTCTTGGGAAAACTAGGACCACACATAACAAATACAACATCAAGCATAAACATTCATTTATTTTCTTCTTCTATAGATTCTTATTAGCACTTGTCCTCTCCTTAGTACGTGTAGACAAATGAGGATATACATCAAAAGGGGTGACCTGAAATCCCATTAAGAGGATAGATAAGAACAATACATCATGGGGTTAGCATAATCATAACATAGGCAAAAGATCATGAACATGAGAGGAGCATAAATAAAAGACTTGAAATGTGGCAATGCATAAAAATGAAACATCGTGTCTTAGTGGGTAACTACCCCACATACTTGTGAACAAAGTTAGCATCATGTTCACACATAATTTCACATTTAATCATGAGATTCAACACTTTATCCAATGTATTGGAGCGCTATATTATTCTGGGCGCACCCATCACAGTTAAACATTCATATTGCGCTATATAATTCCGGGCACACCCGTCACATCATAACATTATCATTTATCATGCATGCCACAATGATCATATAACATAAATCAACATAATTAACCCATGAAAATGAATTAGTTTCATCTCATAATAACAAATTCATAAGCTTTGGGTTCCCAAAAGAAAGAGGGAACAATATACTTGATACAAGAACCATCAACCTTGAATGAGAGGTAAATGGTGAGTTCTTGAAAGGAGAGTTATTTTGTAAAACCATTTGATGGACATAAAAACCAGTGAAAAACATGTATATCATAGAAAAGTAAAGGAAATTTTGATCAAATTATCTCTGAGGAGTAACCATATCAAAAATGAGTGAAAGAGGGAGAACCTGAAGGAAGAAAATTGGGTTCGAGATTTCCCCTTACCTTGTACCCGAATGCCTACTTCTCTTCAATGTCCTGTATAAAGAAATTATATTAATTAATTAGAAATCCAGAACCATGTGTACATTAATAGCATTCATTCTGGTTTCATTATGTTATATTAGGTTCCTTTTGATGACTTATAGAGTTTAAAAACATTGTTCGGGGATGTTCGTTTTTACGGTTTTCTTGAGTAGTTCACTTGCATTCTTAAATTGAAGTTTGGGTAGATCATGGGTAAACATCCAGAATTGATATTTCGTGTTATTAATGATATTACAGTAGCCTTAATAATTTTATAATTAATTATATTAGATCCATGTGGACGAATCATTAGATAAGAATTTAATGATGGTTATTTGGGTTAATTTGAGCGGTTTTGGATCACAACAAACTTGTTTTAACTTTTAACATAGTCATATGGCCATAGGTTATTTCCAGAACGTAAAATAAAACATAATACATATAAAATATTCTGGTTCAACCATAAAAATGGTTACATGGCCTGATTTGAAGGTAGAAATGGAAGAAGAGAGCATGTCGTTTTTGAAGGTGATAAATTTAACACCTCATGAACAACGTTCTCTTTAATAAAATAAAAGGAAGAGGTAAAGGGTTTGGGGTGATATTAGAATCATAAAAATTATAGTATATGTATAATACTGGAGTTACAAAACAATTTGGATGAATATAGGTGGGGAGAGATCAAGAAAAGAACTTGAACGTGAAAGTAAATTATAGGAGAACAGGGGGAAAATTACCTTTAGAATCTTCCTCTTGAGAACCTCTTTGAGGAAGCTAGGCTTGGTCTTTTGATGCGACATCATCTTGTGGACGTGGGGGAGGGTCTAGGGAAGATGTTTGGGCAGCGTTTAGTGGAGGATTGGATCTTGAGAGGTGTGAGGAAAAGAGGGAGTTAAGGGTGGCTTTAATAGTGGAGGGGAGAGGGGTTTCCTTAATATAAAATTCATTAGTTTATTATTTTTCCATAAGACAAGGAATAGCGAGTATTGGATGACCAATAATATTAAAAAAGGCATGTTACTTCGGGGTTTGGGTGCTTACATCACTTGTGATTTCATGAATAGTGGGATTTAATTAAAATGTATTTATATGGAAAATTAATGTATTCTACTATTCACCAAAAATTAAAGTATCTCAGAAAAATTCTAAAACCTTACCCCAACCATTTTTCGACGTGTAGAATCCAAAAATGAAGTCCATTTTTGAAAAATAATTTTCTAAATATTATTAATTTAATATTTAAGTAAAATAACAATTTACTTAAAATAACAGTTTTTGAGATTAAAACTGATTTTATTGTTCTTTAAAAAATTATGTAGGGTCTTATCAAATTATTAAAAAACTATTAGACATTTAATAAATAATTTATGAATACATTTTAGGGAAATAAATATTCTTTTAAATTAATTAATTAATTATAATTATTTATTTATGACTTATAAAATACCAAAAAAGTTTACTAGGGTCCAATTGTAACTTTCTAAGATGTCTAAATTTTATTTTATTATTCTTAGGTAATTCTACTCTTATATACTATTCATAAGGCTCATATTACTATTCATAAGGGTAGGTTACTATTCAAAAGGGTAGGTTACTATTCACCAAAAATTATTTTTGTTTCATTAGACTCCAAAAACCATCTTGAACACAACTGTGTATGTCTAATTTTCAAAATTCAAAACATAGTTGTGAAAAAATTATGTTTAAAGGTCACATATCACATAGTAGTTCATTATTTTGTGTTTTCATGTTATTTTAGACATATATATAAGAAGGTAATTTCCATTGAAAAAATTTGGGTCGTTACACCTTCCAAGTGGGATATGTATCTTATATCAACATGATTCGGAAATTTTATAGAATGATTGTGAGTTATAACATGATCTACTCTGTCCCTATAATATAAAAGATCCATTACCATTTCATGTTTCTCAATATATACAGGAAGAAATCATTAAAGTTGTGGAATTTAATGAAAACATGAATGAGACCGACTACTTACTTCCACTTACCACCATCCAACTCCAAAAGGAACTAATCAATGAAAAAATGTTGAATATGAACCAAAAAATGGTTTTGATCATATCTCATACTCTATTTAATTTAATTATACTCAATATTAATTGAGTATTAGTTCCCACTTTTTTGAATTTTCATATTCATATAATCATTTCTATGACATAAATAATGATGAAGAAACACAACATTCACCTACTGGGGAACACATAGAGCACCCTGATTTATTTAAAAAATCATTTTAGGAATCCCATTAAGACATCTATGTAAAATATATTAGAGGGATAAAAACAAAAAATACTCGTTATGATAGAGATAAAATAGCAAATAATTCAAATTTAAATTTTATTCAATTGAAAATACGAACATACATTCCCTTTGATCAATTCAGTAGGACCATGTTTTTCTAATGTTGGAAAATAAAGAGGAGTTACCACATGTTGAAACCAAGAATGAGGATGATTCATAATTCATCCTTCGACATCCATGAAAGTTGTAATTAATATTATGGGGGATATGTCATACACATTCCATTTGTAATTCAATATAACATCCCAGGTAATTATAGAATAATCCATTTTGTTATCTATTAAAAATTTTGAATTAGATATTAATTTTATTTTAAATGGGATTCTATGTCTGATAGCATATCTGACTAGCAATAATGTGATTCTCTGAAATTATATGTTTCACACAAGTCTATGGTATACCGTAAAATAATATATTATTAAAATTATTGTTTAAAATTTCATTTATCGCCTGGTCATTATATTTGATGGAATTAAAATAAATATCTTTATTATGATTACACAAGTTTAATAAATATATTTATATGCTTCCATCAAATTTTCGAGGCATAAAATGTGATAAAATCCAATTTTAACTGAAAAGTACTGAAATATTTTTTCAAAGGAAGTTTTACCGCCTTTTCATAAATAACCCTTTTTAAATATAGTCTTTATCAATTTTATATTTTATATTTTACAAAATAATATTTTTATTTATAAATAATACATCAAAATTTACTTTGGTTGAATTTTCATTTTTTTCTGATAATATTCCCTTTTTAATGAATTCTAAAAAATATTGCATTTTAATTCAAAACCTCCTTTTTGTCTAATTTATTTATATTTTTTTATCCCATTAGATTTTTGATTGTGTAATTAGATTATTTTTATAAAAAAAATCTAATTTAGTGAATTATATGAAATTTAAATATAAAATTAAATGGAAAAATGTTTTATTTTGAACGTTTTACTTAAAAACCGAATTTTCTTGATCTATCCACAAGATTACTATTAAACCTAATTTAACAACTAACATGTATTGAATTTTCAAAAATAGATATACAAGGTTGTAATTAGAATTATATATTTGGTCCAATAGGATCAAAATAATTTAGGGATGAATAATAACTTAATTATTTTAATTACCACTGTTAATGGTAAATATTGCAATTAAAGGAAAAACTAATATAATAAAATTATTATATTACCCTAACACTTGTACTAATCTTATTATATGAGTTGTTATAAACCATTACCACCCTTGGGAATAAATTGTAATTTTTGGATTCAAATTTTGGGTGATTATGACATTTATAACAATTAATTTAAATTAATGGAAAATATATCCTAACAATGTCTCCTCTTACAAATACTATATTAATGTGGGGTTAAATAACTGATATTTTCGAATACGAATAGTCCATTGAAAGGTAAAAATATTAAATACATCATAGTCATTTATTTTTATTTTTTAAGAATTCTATAATCAAATTTAATTCTGACACAATAATGATGTAGTTATTGAACTATTAATGAATAAAATAAATTATATTAATAATATTAAAATATATATATTGGGAAATATTTTATGTCATCAATGATTTTTTTGGATGAGTATGAGATGTTTGGATTTTTTTAAGGATTTTTTTTCAAATGAATCACATTTTTATAATATTTTAATAAAGTCTTGTAATGGATATTTTCAAATAGACATAATTCAGCTTTTAAAATATAAAATATTAAATTATAGATATAAAATTTATAAAACAAATATTAGATCCAAATTTCTAAATAACTCAAAAACATTCTGTAATTACTCATGTAAAGACCCGAAAATTTCAAGGAAATTTTTTTCTTAATTTCTTTGGGATTTTACAAGAACGCAGTTTCTGAATGCACCTGATTCCGAGGCCCGGTGCGCCCCGAATCAATTTCCGAAGTTTAGCTCGAGTACGTTTACTGAACGAACGAGCGGGTTTTCTATATTTTGAATCGGTGCTCAGAATTGAAATTCGAAAGCACCGATGAACTCACAGTGTTGATAATTGCTTAAGGGGACCTTTACCGCAGTTGCGTTTTAAGCTGGTTGAGTTTTATTTTTTATGGGGATTTAGTTTAAAATAAATAAAATTGCGTGAACAATTTTATTTTATGTCTTTGGGAGTTATTCTCTCCCATGGGAAGTTGTTGGTGGAGCCCATGACCAACCAACTTCCCATGAGTGGATACTAGAAAGGTGGGGCCCTCACGACCCCCAACCTTTCACATTCCTATAACTCTCTTAAACCCCCCCATTTAATCTCCACTTTTTTTACTCTTGAACAACTCCCCCTTATTAATGAAAACTCTTCTCATTCCACTCCCCCACTTAAGTGCATGCCAACACTTTATAATTAATGAGTTCAACCTCTTAAATTAATTAAGTTATTTGAATTTCGAATGGTATGGGTGAATAAAAAATAATGGATTTGCTATTATTTTTGGGGGATATCGTTGTGTTGGGGGTTTTGGGGTGAGAGAGCTTTGGGGAAGTTGTTTAGGGTGTTCTTCTCACAACGAAGAACACCAACCTTCCGACAAAGAATGCCTCTTCAATGAAGAATGCCTCCGATAGAGAACGCGAAGACACCGACGACGTGCCTTCTCTTCTTCTTCCTCCACGTCAAGGGTGGAGACACCACCGCGGGGAATGTCGCCATCGACAACGGCTCTTCCTCCAAGGACAACAGAATTGGAAACGATCTTCTACGACGACCGATCATCGCAAGGCTTGCCTATTTATACGGCTCGACGACATGCGACGTCTTTTCGAGGTAGGGGGTTTGATTTTGGTTCATGAATCTTTCCTGACTATCCAAAATCAATTTTTTTTTCTTAAGCCATTTGATATCGGATTAACGGGAGGAGGTCAGACCGCACGAACACGGCCAAACATCTTCCCCCTTTGTTGATGTGTTTGTCACGGATCGATCAAAGGTGGTGTGGTGCAACGACACCGCGTGGAAACAAGGAGGATCATTGGAGAAGAAACGCGGCACCACTGCATCGCGCCGTTGAGGCCAAACAAAACTGCGGCCGGATTCGGGGCCGTAGAGGCGAATCGAAGACTCCATAGTTGTTTATTTGACGTGCGAATCGACGGGCGATGACAAACGGGGCCGAAAAGTCAATTTGAAGCCTCCGCAGTGAAGGTCGAGTCCCGTGGGGACCGTTGGCGAAGGCGGGAAGAGAAACGGACCACCGGAGCGCGTCCGGTGGTCCGCAGAAGGCGGTTGCGGCACGCCACACTGGCGACCAGCGGCGGCGGAAAACCATCGGAGAAAACCACGATAGTGGAAGGTGAACCAGAACGACTACGGCCGTTATGGATTTTGGGCGGCGTGGCTTATGTCGTGCTGGTTCGTCAATCGCGGGGGGTTGTAACCCCCCCGCACCCGCCGGCCATGCGGGGACCGCGCCGGCGCAAGGCCGGACGGGCCGGGCCACGCCCACCAGGCCAGGCTGCGCCCACCGGGCAGGGCCATGCCCTAATGGGCAGGACCCGGACTCGGTTCGGGTCATCCTGGGGGGAGGGGTGGTATCGGGCCGGGTTGGACCCGGCCCGAACCCCCGATTTTCGAACAGATCCGTTCAAATGACCATAACATGGGTTACAGACCTCCGATTGACACACCGTCAGTTGCGATGTGATACTTGGATCGAGACGGTCGTTTCGGTATATTAAACTGTGTGTTTTAGAGAACATTGGGTATGGCTGCGTTGCTTCGCACATGAAACCAACCGGGCCCTCGGAGCTGAAACGCTTATATCTTGAGCTCTGGGCGTCCGATTGACGTGTCGTTGACTTTTTTGGATACCTCTTGATGAGACGGAACTTTTGGCCTACTTCGCCTGTGATTTGGAAGCAGATGGATAGTGGCCGGGTTTGATTGAACCAGAAATCCAACCGGGCCCCTGGAACGGAAAAGCTGATAACATTTAGACCGGACGTCCGTTTGACGAACCCTCAGCGGCGTTGGTGATCACGATGAGAAACGGTCCCTACGAGTAAAACCTATGAGAGTTCGGGGTACATTTGAGATACGACTGGGTTGGTTAGCACACGAAACCAACCGGGCCCCTGGGACGAAAAGGATAATAACTTACAGACCGGAAGCCCGATTGACGTGTCGTCTGTTGTGTTCAGACCCCTATGACGAGGCGGTCCATTGAGATACTTCTTCGTGGGAATTTGTAATACGTGGTGTATCGACTAGTAGCTCATGGAGCGGACCCTCCCAGAGACGAGCGTACGGAGTATAGAGACCGTGTAGCCGGCTGAGACCTGACTACTGCTTGACCGACTCGACTTGGAGTGAGTTGACTAGCCCAGTGGACGGAGCACTACTTTGTTTGGGTGAAGACCCATGGAAGACGGATCACTACTGTGTTTGGGTGCAGTACCATGGTACTCGACCGAAGAGTACCTCTGCAGGCTATTAGGGGGATGTACTATTGTGTTTGGGTGGCAGACCCTGGCGGGAAGCACTACTGTGTTTGGGTGGCCGACCCGCGGTACTCAACAGGTGGAGTACCTCAGTAGTCTTAGGTTAGGGAGCAGTACCTCGGAGTCGTGACAGGATCATTGTACTATCCTGAGACGGGGCTCTTCAGCAGTTACAGTTTCGATAATGAAAATCCTGGTTTGAGCTGATTCTATGACCTTTGTGTTTACCTCATGATTGAGATGGGTCACTTGATAACATAGGTATATTTATGGAAATATACCTAGGTTGTGGTTATCCGTAGATTTCATAACCTTTGTATTTCCTCATGATTGATATGGGTTACTTGATAACTTAGGTATAATTATGGGATTATACCTACATAAGGGTTATCTGTTGAGATCTTTCTTTGTGGTTATCCTTGTTGGTTTTAGTGAGACCTTGAGGGTATCGGGGTCCCTACTGAGTATCATATACTCACCCCTGCACGGTCTATGCCTGCACCTCATTGTATTGGATTCAGATGACGGGAAGCGCAGACAGTGGCCGAGTGTTGGAGGACTGGACGGTACCTGGAGGTGGACCACATGACGAGTCAGTATCCAGAGGTGGAATTCACGACGAGACAACACTCGGAGGGGGTTGATGGGCGATAGCATTGCGGAGGCTATTTGTACCTACACTTTAGGCAGGATCCATGGTGGATGATCCAAGAGTTGCGCTATCTGTTCCTACCCTTCAGGTAGAATCCGAGGAGGACAACCTAGGAACTACTTCTATTCTTCCAGCTTTTTGTCTTTTCTATTGTACATTCATTCAGTTGTAGATTTAATTTCAGTTGGGTTTGTATTCTGGCCCACTTACTTTTCAGCACTTTCTTTTGTACTTAGTATATTACTTCCTCTTGTACTTTGTGATGTTTTGTTTACTTTTATAAAGGCAATGCCTTCCCAGTTATCGGGATTTACGCCTTGGGTGCTAGTCGCCAGCCCCTAGCCTATGGAAGGCGGGCTTGGGTTAGTCACGACACAAACCCCAAGGACGTGTCGTGACAAATTGGTATCAGAGGATTCAGTTATACTAAAGAACTTATAACTCTGATATTCCCTTTCTATGAATCAAAAATTTTAAGGGTACTGAGTGTGGCTTTCAGTTCAGAGAGTCCAGTGTTGGTTCGGCGGCCTATGTATCCATACACCAAGACCCTGACTTCTGATTTCCGACTTTGTTCACGAAAACACTGATTGCGTGTGTGTTTCCAAAAGTTTTAAAGTCAGTTCAAACCAGGTCAACTCACCAGGTACAAACCATTGACCATGTAGCATCTGTTCAGGATGTCTCCCCGTAGAGAGTCAGTTGGAGTTCTGAGATAGTACACGATGATGGCCCACCGAGCGACGAGGCTCTGGTGCATGGCCCTTTTTTACTATGTTGGAAACCTCGGGTGGTGTAATAGCAGCAGCACCACCTGTTGGGCAGTAGATGCCACCAGCCATACTAGCGAACTCTGCATGCAGGCAGAGCGCATTGCACGAGTTCCAGCAGCAGTGGCCTCTGAGGTTACAAGGCGAGGAAGATTCCCAAACAATAGAGCACTGGCTGGAGGTGATAGCTAGAGTTTTCCGAATAGCTGTGACATCAGTTGTGTGGATGGTGGACTTGGATACTAGTGTTTTCTAGTGATTGACCATGAGAATGGTCCTCATAGTGATGAGGATTTGGTACGTCGACCGATGCCCGAGATAGTGCCTTCAGGTAGTGTGTCAGCTATACATCACTATCTGTTGGTCAGCAGTTACAACTGGCAGTACCGGTAGGTGAAAAATGTAGGCTTACTGCCTTACACGTGTTCCAACATCAGATACCCTCAAGTTCTGAGGTGAGCCCGACTCATAGGCAGCTGAGGACTGTCTTGAGGAGGTGGCTGAGAGTTTTCTAGAGCTTATACAGCGTCATCAGGATAACATGTCGGTAGCTGAGAATTCATCGGGGCATACCAAACCGTTCTGGGTACTTGATGAATGCGATGAGATCGGTGCTTCGGGGCTCAGACATCCGAGACATCACCTTTTCTATATGCATTCCTACTTAGGCTTGGGTGATAGAAAGAACCCTTGTGGTTGAGAATTCTTTTGTTGAATGTATGCAGTCAGTGAAGGTTAGCAGTGGGAAAGATGAAAACTAGTTCCAGTCTCGGAGACTAGGGCATGTAAAATGTATCAAGTAGAGGAAGTAAAAAGGGCAGATGAGTCTGCGAATTAGTAGACGTGGTGGTAGAGCTTGGAGAGCAGCATGAGGCGGTGTACATTTCAACATGATACAATCACCCACCTTTGTAGCCCCTGCCAGTCTCAGGGAGCTGGAGGGAAGGGGAAGAGAGTAGCTTCATGCGGTAAAGGAGTGTGACCCAATGGCTCTAAAAATGATTCAAGGGACAGTCTGTTCCCACTACTAGCTGTCGCAGTAACAGATGTTGATATGAATCATTCCTTCCTTCCACAAATCTTGTCCCAGACCTAGAGTTTCCAGTAAGCCGTAGAATTGACCCTCACATTTGGAGATAACTTGGAAGAAGACTCGATAATCACACATGCGCCGACAGTGTGATGTCACCCATTAGGCAAGAGTTTCGGTTGGAATCTCTTGGTGGTAGCGTCCAGTCCTTACAACGTTGGTCTCGGTATGGATTGGATTTACAGTTCATGCTCAGATTGACTGTATTAGGAAAAAAGGTTGTTGTTTATCTACAACTTTGGGATGGGGTTTTCCTGGGTCGGTGAAAAGAAAAACCAAGGCAGCACAGGACAGAATCATGCATAAGAGGGTGAATTCGATCTCTTAGGAGATGGCCAAGCATACCTTTGTGCCTGATTTCTCCAGAGTTGTGACACCACTTCTAGCAGAGCTTTCAGGAGTTCGGTTGACCGGTGCACCCAACTTGTGGTTGTTGGTTACATAGTTCACTACGACACATTAGGGACCGGACGTGGATGTGGCCTGATGTAGGAGTGGGTAGTGATCGCCTATGGATCACGGCAGATGAGACTGCACAGAGCTGACATGAGGCATCTACAGTTCAAGGATGACGACCACGTCCTTATACGGGTCTCACCTCGACGAGGTTTACGGAGATATGGCCAAGGTGGCAAGTTATCTCCAAGGTTCAGCATACCTTTTCAGGTCCTCTATAGGGTAGGCGAGGTGGCTTACCGTTTGACCCATCCACCTCAGTTGTACCAGGTGCACAACGACTTCCATGTATCTCAGCTGAGGAGATATGAGCACGAACCTTCGCATATCATCGACCATGAGGAGTTGGATGTTGGCGATGGGGTGACTTTTACGAGGTTCTAGTAGAGGCTGAGTATCGACAAGAGAAGGTCCTATGAGGATGGTCCATTCCTCTTGTGCACTTTCGTAGGCAGCACGGAAACCTCCAGCTGAGCCCATGGGAGCAGAATGCTCAGATGCGTGCTCAGTACCGATTTTGTATCCCTAGTTTTTGTTAATGCTTAACGGGGACGTAAAGCCTTGAGGTGTGATTAATGTAAAGACCCAGAAATTTCAAGGAAACTTTTTTCTTAATTTCATTGAGATTTTACAAGAACGCAGTTTCTGACGGCACCTGATTCTGAGGCCCGGTGTGCCCAGAATCAATTTCCAAAGTTTAGCTTGGGTACGTTCAGTGAACGAACGAATGGGTTTTTCTATCTTTTGAACTGGTGCTCGGAATTGAAATTTGAGAGCACCGATGAAATCGTAGTGCCGGTAATTACATAAGGGGACCTTTACCGCAGTTGCGTTTTATGCGGGTTGAGTTTTATATTTTTTGGGGGGTTTAGGTTAAAATAAAAATAATTGTGTGAACAATTTTATTTAGGTCTTTGGGAGTTATTCTCTCCCATGGGAAGTTGTTGGTGGAGCCCAAGACCAACCAACATCCCATGAGTGGATACTTGAATGGTGGGTCCCACATGAGCCCCAACCATTCACATTCCTATAACTCTCCTTAACCCCCCCCCGTTTAATCTCCCCTTTTTTAACTCTTGAACAACTCCCCCTTATTAATGAAACCTCTTCTCGTTCCACTCCCCCTCTAAAGTTCATTCCAACGCTTTTTAATTAATGAGTTCAACCTCTTAAAATAATAAAGTTATTTGAATTTCTAATGGCATGTGTGAATAAAAAATAATGGCTTTGCTATTATTTTTGGGGTCATTCATTCTGCTGAGGGGTTTGGGGTGAGAGAGCTTTGAGGATGTATTGTAGGGTGTTCTTCTCACAACGAAGAACACCAACCTTCCACCGGAGAACGCATCTTCAATGAAGAACGCCTCCGACAGAGAACGAGAAGACACCGACGCTATGCCTTCTCTTCTTCTTCCTCCACGTGAAGGGAGGAGACACCACCATGGGGAACGTCGCCATCGACGATGACTCTTCCCCCAACGACAACGGAATCAGCACCGATATTCCGCGACGACCGATCATCGCGACGCTTGCCTCTTTCCACGGCTCGACGACATGCAACGCCTTTTCGAGGTAGGGGGTTTGATTTTGGTTCATGTATCTTTCTTGACCATCCAAAATCAATTTTTTTTCTTAAGACGCTTGATATCGGATTAACGGGAGGAGTCCGGACCGCACGAACATGGCCGGCCCTCTTCCCCCTTCGTTGATGTGTTTGTCGCTGCTCGATCAAAGGTGGCGCGGTGCAACGACACCGCGCGGAAACAAGGAGGACCATCCACGAAGAAGCGTGGTGCCATTGCGCGGTGCTGTTGAGGCCAAACGACACCGCGGCTGGATTCGGGGCCACAGAGGTGAATCAAAGACTCCGTAGTTGTTTATTTGACATGCAGATAGACATGAGATGACAAACGGGGCAGCAAAGTTAATTTGAAGCCTCCGTAGTGATGGTCGGGTCCCGGGAGGACCGTTGGCAAAGGAGGGAGGTGAAACTGACCACCAGAGCGTGTCTGGTGGTCCAGAAAAGGCGGAGTGGCGGCACACCGCCAGAGCAAACCATCGCGGCTGAGCCACAGTGGTGGAAGGTGAACCGGAACGGCTACGGCCCTTCCGGATTTGCGGCGGCGCAGCTTATGTCGTGTCGGTTCGTCAACCGCGGGGGGTTATAACCCCCTCCCCCCCCCCCCCCGCACCTGCTGGCCACGCGGGCGCCGCGCCAATGCCAGGCCGGTCAGGCCACCCAGGCCGGGCAGGGCCTCGCCCTAATGGGCCAGACCTGGACCCGGTTCGGGTCGACCCGGGGGGAGGGGGGTATCGGGCCTTGTCGGACCGGGCCTGAACCCCCTATTTTCGGACAGATCCGTTCAAACGCCAATAAATTGGGTTACAGACCTTCGATTGATGCACCCTCAGTTGCAATGCAATCTATGGATCGATACGGTCGTTTTGGTATATTCCACTAAGGGTTTAAGAGAACTTTGGGTACGGTCGGGTTGGTTCACACACGAAACCAACCGGGCTCTCGGAGTGGAAACAATTATATCTTGAGCTCCGGACGTTCGATTGATGTCCCGTTGACTTTGTTGGAAACCTCTTGATGAGAAGGTACTTTTGGAATACTTCACCTAAGATTTGGACGTAGATAGATAATGTCCGGGTTGAATTGAACCCGAAATCCAACCGGGCCCCTAGAACGGAAAAGCTGATAACTTTCAGACCGGAAGTCCGTTTGAAGAACCGTTAGTGGCGTTGGTGATCACAATGAAAAACGGTCCCTACGAGTATACCCTATGAGAGTTTGGTGTACAGTTGAGATATGGCTGGGTTGGTTCGCACACGAAACCAACTGGGCCCCTGGGACGAAAAGGCTAATAACTCAGAGACCGGGCGCCCGATTGACGCACCGTCTATTGTGTTGAGACCCCAATGATGAGGCGGTCCTTTGAGATACTTATTCCTGGGACTTTATGATACTTGGAGTATCGACCAGCAGCTCGGGGAGTGGACCCTCCCGAAGACGAGCGTACGGAGTACGGAGACCGTGTAGCCGGTAGAGACCTGACGAATGCTTGACCAACTCGACTTGGAGTGAGTCGACTAACCCAGTGGATGGAGCACTACATTGTTTGGGTGCATACCCCTGGCGGATGGAGCACTACTGTGTTTGGGTGAAGTCCCGCGGTACTCGACCGGAGAGTACCTCTGTTGGCTATTAGGGTGGATGCACTACTGTGTTTGGGTGGCAGACCCCGGCGGGAAGCACTACTGGGTTTGGATGGCTGACCCACGGTACTCGACAGGACGAGTACCTCAGTAGTCTTAGGTTAGTGAGCAGTACCTCGGAATCGTGACAGGATCATTGTACTCTCCAGAGACGGGGCTCTTCAGTAGTTACGGTTTCGATAATGAAAATCCTGGTTTGAGCTGAGTCTATGACATTTGTGTTTACCTCATGATTGAGATGGGTCACTTGATAACATAGGTATATGTATGAGAATATACCTAGGTAGTGGCTATCCACTGATTTCATAACCATTGTGTTTCCTCAGGATTGAGATGGGTTACTTGATAACATAGGTGTAAGTATGGGCTTATACCTAAGTAAGTGTTATCTATTGAGATCCTTCTTTGTGGTTATCCTTGTTGGTTTTATTGAGAACATGAGGGTCTCGGGGTCCCTACTGATTATCGTATACTCACCCCTGCACGGGATATGCCCGCACCTCATTGTGTTGGTTGCAGACGACAAGCAGCGCTGACAGAGGCCGAGTGTTCGAGGACTGGACGGTACCTAGAGGTGGACCACACGACGAGTCTGTATCCGGAGGTGGAATTCATGACGAGACAACACTCGGAGGGGGTTAATAGGAAAGAGCGTTGTAGAGGCTATCTGTACCTACCCTTCAGGTAGGATCCGTGGTGGACAATCCAGGAGCTGCGTTATCTGTACCTACCCTTCAGGTAGGATCCGAGGAGGACGACCCAAGAACTGCTTCTATTCTTCCAGTTTTTTGTCTTTTCTGTTGTACTTTCATTCGGTTGTATCTGTACTTTCAGTTGGGTTTGTATTCTGGGCCACTTACTTTTCTTCACTTTCTTTTGTACTTAGTGTATTACTTCCGCTTGTACTCTGTGATGTTTTTTTACTTTTAATAAGGCAATGCCTTCCCAGTTATCGGGATTTAGGCCTTGGGTTCTAGTCGCTAGCCCCTGGCCTATGGAAGGCGGGTTTGGGGTAGTCACGACACGATCCCCGAGGACAGGTCACGAAAACTCATTAATTGGATGTTTGGTATTATTTTTTAATTATTTAACTATCAAAATGTAAATTTCTTGATAAAATGCTAATAGTTAGAAAGGATAAATTAGAAATATAAGGATTAAAAATTACACAAAACAGTTATAATTTTTATTGTATGATTATATTTCAACAAATAATAATAATATATTCAAAATATATCAACTTGGAGCAATTTGGAATCGAAATTGAATTTATATTAATTTAATACTTTTAATAATTCTAACGGTGCCCCTCTTCTCTCATTTAAAAAGGAACCCATTCCTCTCTATTAATCACACTTCCAAACCCTTTTGTTTCATCCATGATCTATCCCAAACCATTACTATAATCCCTCCACATAGTTTTTATTCCTTTTTTATGCAAAACACCCTTCTTATAGTTGTTATGGTGTTAAGAAATGTAATATTCTGAATGAAAGGTAATGTATTTATATAAGTGTTTCTATAATATTTATTATTCCAATTCCTTTAAATCTCTTTAATCCAAGAGGAAATAATAACTCTAGTATCCTTAATATACATATATTTTATTATGTAAATATCCCCACCTAAACCCATTTCCACTTCCATTAATTGGGAAAGGGAATTAATCCTTCGTGTGTACGTGTGAATTATCACCTCCATGAATTGATCTCTTTCTTTTATCATTAATATCTCTCATGATTGGTTATAATAATGGAATTAATGTTCATATTTTATATTCATGACATATTAATCACTCTATTATAATAATATATCAATTATGTTCCTACATTTCGTGTGCAAAAAAAATGATATTGTCCTTCGTACATACATGTGAACTATCACATCCACAATGTTATGTGACTCATATTAATTCATTATATCACTTGAATGATATATAAAAATATTTTAGTATATTTTATTTATTATTAAGATATTAATGATTTTATGATCATTCTTAAGATATTAAATAAAAAAAAATTCATTCCATAATGATGAATGAAAATTTGAAAAAAAATGTTACTCATCCGTACATGATTCATGTCATCTACATGATTATAATGTTGTTCATTTTCCATAAACACCAATAATGATCATATTTAAAGGTATACATTATGTATAAAGATGATAGTAATTTCATAAATTTTATTCTCGAGATGAATGATTTATGACCACAAGGTCTAGTGACATAAAATCCATTTTTCTTTTTGACTAAAGTACTGAATATCAGGAAAAGGACTAGTAGGAACAAAAATAAATTTGCAATTTTTATAACATGGTAATAAGCGATATAAAAGAAATGATAAAATTGAAAAAAAAATTACATAAAGTTGAAATTAACCTATCTTTATTATTTGGGATTATTATGATTGAACATGATGTATTAGACTCACAATAAGGGACATTGTATCTATCTCCATTCATCATGGTAAAATTTTATATTATTCACAACATAATTTTATACAATGTTCAATAAAAATTATTGAATTTTAATTTCATAAAATGGTTTTCAAAAGGATTATTTTGCATATGATGTGGTTTACAAAACGACAAAAGGATCGGTTTTTAATGTACACAACAACAATGACTTCTCGGCTTCTATGACCATTATTTGATTTTTGGATGCTTCTATAAAGCATAATGTTTTTAAATGGAAAATAAATACTAACTTCTATTTTTGGTATTTTGGTATTGAAAATTGTTTTGATAATGGATTTATTATTTGAATATCATGAAATGATATCTTGTGATTGCATTGTGGGTATGTTAATTTTTCATTATGCATGTCAATTTTTTAAAATTATGTTATGGTTATATGGAATTTCATATGAATATGTGGTTGTAATAATACAGATTTTCCCCAAGACCTTCCTTTGTGAAAATATTGTGTTGTGGTGTTCTAGGAGATGTTAGTGGCTCATTTCAAGAGTTTTCCATGTTTCCAGTTTTTTCATCTACATGCCAGTTCGTTGGCATGTTAGTGCATCAGTATGTGAGCGCATCGACATTTCAAAATGTTGGCATGTCAGAGCATCAGCACGTCAGTGAATTGTCATGTCAATGTGTTTGCATGAAAATGCATCGGTGAGTCAAGGGGGAATCAACATTGGTGAGTTGAGGGCGTCATCGTCGGTGAGTCAAGGGTGGATGTGTCTGTCGGTCAAGGCATTAGTAGGTCATGTCAGTATGTCGCATCTATAGGTTTTGTTGGTAGCACACCCATCAGTAGCTTAGCATCGGTAAGTCATGGTATCAGTAGGAAAATGCATCAGTAGGTCTTTGGGTCAGTAAGTCGGGGCGTTGGTTACTCACCCATCAGTGACTCATTTCCCGATTTTTTCTAGTTTTTTTAGTTTCTCCCCTTTTACATATATTTCTTCCTTTAAAGTTAATATATCAACTCACATATTTTTTCTGGTCTATCACCACTATTTCCAAGGTGAATTATTAATTATCAATTAATTCTAATGTGTGGAATAGCCAATCCATGTGTCAAAAAACGATATAACTTCTCTGTACTTCCAAATTGTCTCCCAGATTTTAGGATCATGCCTCTTCTTAAGCCTATATCCTCTATTCCTTCTTACTTTTCATTTCTTTTGGTGTTCCTAGAGACTTATTCATGAGACGAGTCGTGCACTCGTGCTAGAGACCTTCACGCTGAGCCATAGAGTTTTTTCTTACATGTTACACCATTCTATATTTTTATCCCAAGAAGGAACTTCAATACATGATCATCCAAGTAGGGGTTTTATTTTTATTTTCTCCAATTTTTCATCTTACAGGGTGGGTATGATAATGGTTTCTTTTGAGGAACATCTTGATACTTTTCATGAAATGATAATTAAACAAGGATTTAATATGATTAATAGATAACTTGTGCAAATAAAATAATAGGAGGAATGTGGTATGATTATTGTCGCCTATTTTATTTTCTAAGAATGGATTATTCTATGGTTTTTGGTGCTATATACCATCTAAAAATAATGGTTTTTGGTGCTCTTTTAATGTGCATTAGTTTTGATCTGTTTCATTGTGATGTTTGGATTTAAAGATTTAACAGGAAATATGATTAATCGTGTACACTCGATTAAATAAAAAGATTCCACAAGATAAAAAATGTTCTGGGATCATCTCGGTTGTGTTAAAGAGGAAATTAAAGTACCCCTGTTGATTAAATTTTAATACGATTGGTTTTATTGTTGTAGTATTGTGTTGTGTGTTCTGGTATGGGTTCTATGGGATTAGTATGTGGGGTGATACATAGGTGTGTTGTTGTCTTAGTTTGTGAGATATATTGATTTTCATAATGTATAATCTTTTGGGTATTTAGACTGGCCATTGTGTATTGGTGTCTTAGTCTGAGAGATTGATTTATTTAAATAATGGATAAACTTGTAGGAAGTTGAACGGTCAATATGTTGTGTTGTGGTCACAAAGCGATGTTGAGGAATGGGATTGTTGTGTGGTTGTAGAATAATTTTGTAGTGGGATTGCATTGGGTATTTGTCTAGGTAGTGGGGATACTGGGCATGGTTATCAGGGATGAAATGGATGGTATCAAATTAAAGAATTTTAGTTGGAAGGAGTTAAAAGTGTTGACCAGTGGGACTGCTAGTCTAGTTCTATGTTATTGTTTCATGGGATTGCAGTTTTGTTTTGTTTGATGCATGGTATGATTATAGTTTTCAGTTTACCAGTATTGTTATAATAATTTTAAGTGAATCCCCTAAAATAAATAAATGGAAACTAAACAATAATTTTTATGGGTTTATTCTTTGGCAGTGGATGTTATGTGGTTGTGCATGCAGTGGTAGCAGTAAAAGTGGTAATGTTGTGGGCTTGTGTTCTATTTGTGTGAAAACTATTGGATGTGACCGAGTTTTTGATTACTAGAATATATATATATATATATATATATATAAGTTCCTAGTGGTTTCTATATTCATGGAAACCTTATTGATCATTATGTGTCGAGTACCTCTATTTTAAGGGGGAAGGTGTCTTTTCCAATACCCTGGTTAGAGGATTTAGGGATGGTTACTAATTCTCTTCCTCACACCATCTTCTGGATCATTCAAAATTGGTGTATCTAAGGAGGTTTTAAATGATTTATGACAACCATATTCTATGATTCGTGAGGAATATTTTTGTTTTGGATGCGGGGATCAGGTGTTTGTGGGCCAGGTATGTTTTCCCAAATATCTTTGGGATGAGGTCCAGGTATATTTGGGCATGGTTTATAGTTATTATGTCCCATGTGTCTGATGTCATGGTTGTGTGTGTTATGAGGACTAGGTGTGTGAGGGAATTTTGCGATTGAGGAACTACGTCTGTGAAGAGTGGAGGTGTCAAGAGGTAAGATCATTACTAATGAGTAGTTAACCAGTGGAAAAGGTGTTATGGGGTTAAATGATTTTTGATGTGCTTATACTATTACTTTTCTTGACCTGTATTACATGGGTGAGTGTGCCTTTGTGAGTTTGGGCTGATTAGAATTCATTGGTAGGTTCTTGAGGTGCTATTGTTTTCTTATAGGTTCATTAGTATCTTCCCTCACTTGTGCATGAGTAGAATTATTTTCTCTACTGAGTATACTTGTATGCTCACTCTACTGATTAGATTCAGGCATTAGGATATTTGTTGTTGCTGCTTAGTTTCTTTTCCTTGGTATATTAATTTGATGTTTGGTCTTACTTTTTATCAACCTTGTTTTTGAACAAGCATATGCGAATGGATTCTTGGCTTTACTTTTCCCTTTATTCCTTGGTGATACAATAATTTACCATTTTATATCGTGATACTATTCTAACGAAGTGTAATACCTTTCTTTTTTTTAGATTCCATACCCTTGGTGCTAGTTTCCACTCCATGGCCTACTAAAGGTAGGACTGGGGGGTCAATATCTCTCCTTTATTTTGAGGAAGGTAGAGAAGGGATCTTTGTCATCCCTTCCCTCATCTTAAAGTAGGTGGGTCATGACATAATGGTAACAGAGATGATGCTTGAGATATAGGATAGAGTTTGTGGATAGGCACCATGAGGATTATATTGGATTGTATGGAAACAATGTTAGGTAGTATTGGTCCGTGTATTATGCCAGGAAATACTAGAAAGAACACATGATTTTTGGCTGCCCCGTGATCCGATTCATGGACTTTGGACCTACTGAATGACCAATTTAGGCTACACCGATTTCAAGGAAGACACCCTAGGAAAGGTACAACAAAAAAAATTACATGTTTTCTTTTGAATCTTGGGTGTTTTGGGAATTAAAATAAATTAAAATTTCAACAAAAATTTAAAAGGGAATTTCTAAACTACTCGGTCTTATGAGTTTCTTGTTTTCTTTTTCAGCTATGGAACTAGTACTATGTCTACAAGTGGTATGAGTAGTTGATTTCCATTATATTGCTCTAGTTGATCACTTGAGGGACGATCCAGGGTAAGAGGATGACCAATTATAGAAAATGTTTTATCCTTTCAGTGGTAGATCTTTGGAATGTATGTGGGCGATGTCTTGGACATGGAGACAAAGAGATGGCATGAGGAGCTATTGATCGCTTTCAGTTTAATCTGAGCACTGATAGTGAAATGAGTTCCTCGGGCAGTTTTCCAAATGCAAGGAGTGGGGTGGAAGTGTGGACACATTACTTCAGGAGAAGAGGGAAACTATGGTTTTGTGGACTATCTTTGAAAAGGAGTTTCAGGTTTAATTTCATTCTTCCACGATGAAGGTAGAGAAGAGGAAGGAACTACATCCCAATCAACATGGGAGTGTATCAATAATGGAATTGGAGATCATGTTAAAGGATATACATCATTTTTCTTCAAATCTATTTCTGGAAAAGGAGTCGCAGGAATGATATTTGGAGGAGGCACTCTGACCTTCTCGTCATTATGATGTTAATTCCTTTACTCTGCAGATATACCTAGAAGATCATAAAAAGGCTGAAGTGGTGATGTCGATGAATATGCTAAGACGTTTTCCATGAGAGGGGAGCTAGCTGATTTCATCAATGTGGAAGGCCCTCTGTTGCATGTCTCCAGCATCAGGGCTTTCCAAGTTTTGGCCAATTGGGAGTAGGCGTCAGTAGTTCTAGTTCCTATCTCCGGGGCCTCTCCCTTTCAGCATGGGACAATAATAGAGATTATTTACATGTGGAAGATGTGGGAATCTTTAGAATAAGTTCCATGTCTAAGGGTATTACAATGGGGGTGAGAAGGTTCAACGCCCACCACATCAGTAGCAGTTTCTCACCATGACATTCCAAGAGTATGGGTAGTGGGCTCCGCCTCCACCGAGGGAGATCCTTTTCGGAGGTGTCCAACCATGGTGAAATCATTAGGGACCTTGACTATTGAATGTTATGGGAGTAATTCGATATCTGAGAGGCATAGGGGTTGGGTGTGGATAGTGGCACGCTATAGATGTAGAAGTTCTATCGGGGCCAGAAGTTGTTCGATGTATGATCAGTTTGTTTAGTACTCTTACATGTTCCTTGTTTGATTCAAGAGCTTCACACAATTTTATTGAACCTAGTCTAGTCCATGAATTGGGTATTGATGTAAAGATACATTTTATACCCCTGATTTTGAGAACACTAGTAAGATGTTATACCAGCATGTTTGATGATTTTGAAGAATGTGGACTGATGTTGGGGATGCATCATTCTAATAGGGATATCCTTCTTCGACAGATGTAGCTATATGATGTCATCCTAGGCATCTACTGGATACATTACATTCTTGTTGTTATTGATTGCTTCTTGAGAAGGTTCATTTCCTCATATATGGGCGGCCAAAATGTAGCTTTCCCTGGTGAGTGGAGTTTCTATGAGGGTAGCAATCATGTGGACCCCCTTCTTTCCATAATAGACGAGTTGTTAGTGGAATCAACATTCATAGATATAATATATGTTTCAGGTATTGTTTGTGAGTTTCTATAAATATTTCTCTAAGAGGCAATGACTTTATCCCATTGATGTGATGTTGAGTTCGGGATAGTAATACAAGTGGGTGCCCATCCAATTTCAATGGCTCCCAATCAAATGGAACCTCCTGAGTTATAGGAGTTGCAGATTCAGGTTGATTACCTGATGACTATGGGTTTTATCCAACAAAGTGCATCTCTATGGGGTGATCTAGACGTATTCGAAAGGAAGAAATTTGGTAGTCTCATGTTATGCATTGAATACAAGAGACAGAATCCATTGATGGTAATGAACTGTTACTCCCTCCTATGGATCGATGACCTTTTTGACCAGTAGAAGAGAGGAGGTTGCTTCTCTAAGACTGAACTACATTTTGGATGTCACCAGTTGTGGGTGATGGAGGGAGAAATATCGAAGACTACTTTCAGGTGCAGGTATGGGAACTTTGAGTTCATTGACATTCCATTCTGCATTACGAACACTGTAGCAATGTTCATGTGGATTATGAAATTTATTTTCTGCGAGTATCTGGACTCGGATGTGGACATGTTCATCGTTGAAATCATGGAATACTCATTGTTGATGGAGGATAATACCATGCATCTAAATATAGTTTTGGAGCACCAATGACACCACTACCTCTATGAGATGTTTTCCAAGTGCAAGTCCTGGACACAAGAGGTGCATATCCTTGAACATGTGGTGTCCCAGCTGAGACTAGCAGTTGAACTATCGATGGTCGAAGTGGTTTTTTCTTGGGAAGCACCCAAGATTGTGGCTGATGTATGTAGATTCCTAGGTCAGGTAGGTTAATACTAGAGTTTCGTACCTGAATTATCTCATGTTGTGATTCCTTTAATGATGTAGACTAGAAAATACATGGCTTTTGGATGGAGTGATATGTGAGAAGTAGAATTCAACTACCTGATGGGGAACATGGTCAGTGACGCAGTGCTATGGATTTCAGATGAAAGGGTAATGTTTGAAGTGTTTTATGATTCTTCTGGTATTGGGTTGGGGTTTGTGCTGATGCAGTAGCGGGGAGTGATTTCTTATGGGTCTAGATTGATACATTCTCAAGAATGTTACTATGCCACCCCTGACGTGGAACATGAAGTATTTATGTTTGCGCTGTTGTTGTGGCATCCTTACCTCATCAAGGAATGCCTCGTGGTCTTCACAGATTGTAAGACCTTGAGGTATATCTTCTCCCTGCGAGAACTAAACATGTATTAGCGGAGGTGGATGGATATTATTTAGGACTACTACATCAAAATCTCTTTTACCATAAGAAAAAAACATGGTGGTGTTGGATCGAATATGTAGATGTATATGTATATTAGATAGAACAATACAAGAGGGGTGGGGGTGAATTGTATGTTTAAAATCTTTTGTAATTAAACATTTGTGATATTAGTTTAAAAAGTATTAAGCTAATAAAAATACAAACAACCACAATTGTATTGAATATAAAAGGTATGAAGTAATGTAATACTAATTAAAAGTAAAAAAACTATATTCAAGGTGAACATAATAATCAGAGTAATATAAAGATGAATGGTTCTACCTTAAATCGTATAGAATCAATCAGTACAATATGTAATAGAATGATTGTAATTGAAACAATTACAATTGAATATGTAATGAAGAAAGGAAACAATATAAATTCCTTTCTAATACAAGTAGAAGTGGAAAAGTAAAAGTTATATAATTCTTTTGACCCAAAGAGAAGGGTTATCCTTTCACCTAGGATAAAAGGTCTGTCTCACCAACACCTTGGTATGCCCTCGATACGATGATCAGAACGTTTGTCTGCCTATCCCCGGCAGCCCTCGATATGATGATCAGACCTTCCATCTTCCTATCCCCAGAATCCATCGATTTCGTAGGTAATCGGTACCTCTGTCTTTCAATCACATGATAGCCCTCGATACGATGATCAGATGCACAAAGCAGAAGAGAGAAGTCACAGTGTCTCTCTCTAGAACATGATAGATGTAGAGTTTCGAAGTTGTTCCAAAAGTCTCTCGTTCTTCTTCTTTCAGCTTCGAATGACCTCTTATTTATGGGCCTCGGGTTCCAACGGTCATGTTGCCTCCATAGATCATATTTCTCCGAAAAACCCAGATGGACTTGGACACCTGTCATTATAACGGTCATATTGAAACAGAAATCACGACATCATTTTGATTAGTTTGTAACTAACTCAATGACATTGTTTTTGTTAAAACATAGGATATATGAACAAGATAATCATCAGTACAATTTATATGAATCATGTGTTTTTGACTATGTACCAAAACATGTATGTAATGAATGTTATGAGTAGAAGAGTTAATACAATTTCCATATTCAGTATGATCAACATTGTATGATTGGTATGATTAGTACGATCAGCATTGTATGATTGACATGGTCAGTAGGATTAGCATTATCAGTACGATCAGTATGTTTAGTACGATCAACATGATCAGTACGATTAGTATGTTCAGTACGATCAGCATGATCAGTACGATCAGCATGTTCAGTATGATCAGCATGATCAGTACGATCCGCATGTTCAGTACGATCATCATGTTCAGTACGATCAGTATGTTCAGTACGATCAGCATGCTCAGTACGATCAGCATGTTTAGTATGATCATCATGGTCAGTACGATACGATAAACATGATAAATCACATTTGTGATTTCAAAAACAAGATATAAGTCAAAATAGGACTTTTGACTCAACAATCTCCCCCTTTTTGGAAAGCACAAATCACAAAATAAAAACTAAAATAAATACTTATCTCCCCCTGAGTTATTGGAAACTCTTCTGAATAAAAAAAGATTACAACTAACTCCCCCTTAGGTATGGACTTTCCTAAGGATTATATTCGTAGATTTTCCTTAAGTGTTGTAAATCATTCTCCCCCTTGATAAAACATTATCCCCATTTAAAAACATTCTCCGCCTATATAATCATTCTCCCCCTTTGTGATTTACAAAAAGAAAGTGGTAAACATGAATTGTCTGAAAGTGATAGAAAATAAATACAAGACAATAGATAAAATAAATTTCATTACGATAACAATCAATACCAAACTTGAAAACAAATACAAGTCACTTGTTTTATCTTTCCTTCTCTTTTTTGATTAACTCATGAAGAACTGACTTCTTCTTTTTTATCTCCTTCTTGTCTGTAGAAATAACATCACCCTGAGATTTGAGAAGGTCTTGTTAATCAGAAAATAGTTGATCCTGATTTGTGATTGTCTCTTCTTGAACTCTGATTACTTCTTCAAGAGTATTAATTCTGTCTTAAAAATTCATGTTTTCATTGGATAACCCAGATTTTTGTTTCTTTAAGAGAACTATTTCATCATTGAAAGATGAAACCTTCGAAAACTCATCCTGAAAGGAATTCATTCTCTCTTGCAAGTCTTTTACTGAAGGAACATTGGCTCGTTGGGAAGACAGAAGATTCAAATTTTTCAACTGTTTCCTTGTCAAGCTTATTGAAATCAATTGAAAGCTCATTTAACAACATTATTATATCTTAATTTTCTATCTCATGATCATTGACTGAGCTCTCTGTTTTGTACGACCACTTGGTCATCTTGTTACAGACCTTCTTATGGGAATCCGGACATTCTGAAAGGACTTTCAAATCGGCTTCGACTGACAAAACATTCTTTCTTAATTCTTTTATAGAACCAAACATCTTTTTCTGATTATCAGTAATGAAATCAATTTTTCATTCTAGTCTAGGAAAAAATGGAATGGTCTTCTCAACCCTTCTTAAAACATGGACAATGTAATCACTCTTCTTGAGTTAGATTGTGTGTTCTGAATCAGTATCTTCATCATATGAAGGCAATTCATTTGATCAGCTTGGGTCTGTAACTGGTTGTTTTCCTTTTTCTTTTTCTTTGTGATTTCTTTCTTCTTCTACTTTTTCACTGATGACAATAACTTTTTCAGTATGAGAATATTGAGCACCTTGCATTACTTGAGGGGGTGTTTTATCCGGAGTTTCAGAAGATTCAGAAGGTTCTTGATCAACATGAGGGGTTTGTTTAACACCGTCACTCTGCTTTTGAACCGATTCCTCCCAACTATTCTTGGAACTTTGAAGGAATTCTAAAAGAAAATCTACTTCATCCTCTTCCACTTCTTCTATCTCTTCCATCATTTGTTTTCCTTTTTCTTTCTCAGGAAGGCTCTGTATGATAGGCTCTTGATGCACTTCATCCGTCAGTTGAGCACTAGCATCCTCAACCATTTTCAAGACTTTAGAGATATCGAAGTCTTGAGCCTTTCTTTTCAAAACAGTTTTCTTTTTCTTTTCAGACTTAAGGGTTTCTTCTACCCTTATTCTTTCTGCAAAAGCCTCAGCTGGGCCGAGACCGAACTTTGGATCACCTTCCTTTCCCTGCTTCTTATCCTTTCTCCTTTTGGATAAAACTTTTTCACTGTACCTTAGCTTCTTCTTAGGCTTTGAGCTGGTTTGGGGATCAGACTTTTGAGTAATACCAGAAAATTGAATTTCTTTGGCTATTATAGGTGCCGATTGATTTTGAGCCGATTCAGCTTCTTCATCTCTTATAAAATGTTTTGTATTTGGATCAAAACAAACATTCAGCTTTTTCATCGTACTCTTACTAATCCAAGATGGCTTCAGATCTATCAGGTTTCCTATCAAATGAATTTTGAAAAACATCATACTCTGGAGAATAAACTTTGTAATAATGGTTGGATACATAATAAAATGAGATTTGATTTCCCCTGACTTTACATTCTTAATTGTTTCGAAAACATACCCCATGAGATTCACTTTTCTCATATTAAAATGATAGTCCGACATGAAGATATCAGAAACTTTTAGAGTTTCTATATCCCCTTTTCTTGGGATAAGAAAACCTTGCATCCATAAAGCCACAAACCTATTATTCGGAGAAAGATGAGACACTTTTATCTTCTCTTCATTTATAACAAACAATGATTTCAAAGCACTTTCTCTATTAAATGTACCAAATTCCTCTGGTAGTTTATGAGACAGATAGAAATAATCCCCTTCTATTGGATCATTCAGAAAATGAGCCACTGGTTTTATAGACATATATATCTTTCTATCGTACACAGCAAAATTGAGAGTCATATTCTTGTCAAAAGATACGGTTTTATAAAACTGACCGACTTCATCAAAGATAACTGGATCTTGAGAAACAGGCCTTTCAACACACAAATGATCCCATCCTTGAAACAAGATAATCCTATTGATAGTAGAATCATATAAATCCTAGAAGTCTCAGGAAACTAACCTTTCCCTTAAAAGGCTGTTTTCCGAGAATGCCTTTGAAGACATATCAGTAGGAGTGTTGGCAGAATACTGAGACTAGGGATGCTACCGATGAAAGATCATACGATGATTTAAAACAGTGGAGTAGAGCTTCTCCTCAAAAAACTGAAAAACCAATGTGGGTTTGGGGAGGGGGGCTATTTATAGGCGATATAGGGGTGACCGTTGATCTTCTACGGTCAAGATTAGAGGAAAAAAGATCAATGGTTAGGATTAAAACGAAATAAGAAAAAAAAGGAAAGTACTGGCCGGAGAACATAAGGTAAATGTTGGTTTTAGTAGAGATAAAAAGAAAACACAATCGTATGATGAAGAAAAACGTCATACCGATGGAAAACTAAGTTGTTACTATTAACTGACAAGCTGATGGAAAACAATCTTGTTACCATGAACTGACAAGCCAATGGAAAACAATATCGTTACCATGAACTAACAATATGATGGAAAAGAATCCTATTACCATGATCATTCGATATGATGGAAAAGAAATTCATTACCATGATTGGTCGATACGATGGATAAGAAATTTCATTACCATGATCGGTTGATATGATGGAAAGAAAGGTGTATAAAAATAAAACTGTCAATATGTTAAACAGAAAAGTAAAGGATACGGTAAAACTGTCAATACAATAAACAAAAAAACAAAAACACATACCAGGAGTGTAAATAATTAAAGATCATAAGATAAAAAGAAACATAAAAAAACATAGAATGAAATGTCCTCCCTCTTTAAAAGGGTGTTATTTACTGTAAGGAGAAAAATTAAAACAGGAAGTGGATATGAATGATTATTTTAATGTAATCATTCCTAGCTTCTATTTCATAAACTCAATCCTATCAGAAGGTAATGGTTTTGTAAAAATGTCAGCAAGTTGTTCTTTCATTCCGATAAATTGTAAAATAATATCTCCTTTTTGTGTGTGATCCCTAAGAAAGCGATGCCTAACATCTATGTGTTTTTCATGAGAGTGATGTGATGTGTTCTTACTAAGAGCTATGGCACTAGTATTATTACATAGGATTTGATTTTTTTAGAAACTCAATCCATAGTTAGTGAGTGTGTGTTTCATCCACAACACTTGAGCACAACAACTTCCAACTGCTACATATTCAGCTTCAGCAGTGGATAACGCTACTGAGTGTTTCTTCTTATAGGACCATGAAACCAGAGAACCTCCTAAGAAATGACATGTTTCAGATGTACTTTTTCTATCCATTCTACAACCACCAAAGTTAGCATATGAAAAACATTTTAAAACAAAATCATTCACAGAAGATTAAAAAATACCTAAATCCATAGTGCCTTTTAAATACCGAAAGATTCAATTTACGACTTTAAAATGAGACTCCTTTAGATTAGATTGGTATCTCGCACATAAGCATACAGAAAACATTAAGTCGGGTCGGCTAGCTGTCAAGTATAGAAAACATCCTATCATACCTCTAAAAACTGTTTGATCTACTGGTTTCCCGGTTTCATCAAGATCAAGTGTATTTGAGGTACCGATTGGAGTGCTTATACTTTTAGTTTTGTCATGTCTATAATTTTTGAGTAAATATTTTATATACTTATGTTTAGATATATATGTTTCTTCTATCTTTTGAGGAATTTGAAAACCTAAAAAGAATGTTAACTCACCCATCATACTCATTTCAAACTCAGATTTCATTCAATTTAAAAAAGAATCAGTTAAAGATTTCTGAGATGATCCGAATATGATGTCATCAACATAGATTTGAACAATCAAAACATTTTGGTTTTCCATTTTTATAAAAAGAGTTTCATCTGTTGTACCTTTTGTATGATTATTTTGTAAAATAAATCATGTAAGTCTATCATAACATTCTCTAGGGGCTTGTTTAAGGCCATATAGAGCCTTGGTAAGTTTGAAAACATGATCAGGATGCTTTGGGTCTAGAAAACCAGGAGGTTGTTCGACAAAAACTTCTTCTTGAACAAAACCATATATAAAAGCACATTTTACATCCATTTGAAATAGTTTGAAATTAAAGTATGCTGCAATGACTAATAGAATATGAATAGATTCAAGTCTAGCTACAGGAGCATATGTTTCTTCATATTCAATTCCCTCTTGTTGATTATAGCCCTTAGCAATGAGTCTTGCTTTATTTCGTACAATGATTCCATTTTCATCACATTTTTTTTCTTCTGAAAACCCATTTTACACTAATTACAGTTGTTTCGTTATGTCTATAAACTAAAGTCCAGACATGGTTCCATTCAAATTCATTTAGTTCATCTTGCATTTCTTTGATCCAATCTTCATCACCTAAGGCCTCACTTGGACTTTTAGGTTCAAATCGGGAAAGAAATGCAAGATGTTCTATTTCACTTCTTAAGGGATTTCTGGTCCTTACAGGTTGATTTACATCACCAATGATGTTATCACTAGGATGATTCCTAAGAAACAATTGATTTGGGTTTTATAAAACCTGTTCATCAACATATGGTAGAAGAAAATCTGTGGTAAATGTATCAGGAATAATTTCTTGAACATTTTCTTTATCAGAATGATCTTCTAATAACGGTTGATAAACATTTTTAGAAAACACATCTGAGGATGTAGGATTGGGTTGGTTGAAATCAAAAGGATCAGTTTCATCAAATTTTACATGTACTGTTTCCTCAACAGTAAAAGTGTTTTTATTGAAAACTCTATAAGCCTTAGAAGTTTTAGAATAGCCTAGAAAGATTCCATCATCAGATTTTGGTGTGAATATGTGAGGATTATCTTTTGTATTCAGAATGAATACTTTGCAACCAAAAACATTGAAGTACGAAACATTAGGTTTTCAGCGAGTCCATAACTCATAATGTGTTTTATTAAGAAATGATCTAGTTAAAACACGATTTATAGTATAGCAGACAATACTAACAGCTTCATCCCAAAAGTGCTTAGCAATTGAGTATTCACTCAACATGGTTCTAGTCATTTTCTGAAGAATACGATTTCTTCTTTCAACAACACCATTTTGCTGAGGAGTTATTGGAGTTGAGAAATTTTTATTAATAGCTTTCTTACTACAAAAAGTTTTAAAATATAAATTTTGAAATTCACCACCATGAACACTATGAATAGTTATCAATGATAGGTTTTCTCATTTTTAACTTGGGCTCTAAAAGTTTTGAAATATGAAAAGGCTTCAGATTTTTTTGTAAGAAAATATACCCATGTAAATCTAGTAATGTCATCAACTAAAAAAATACAAAGTATTTTCCTCCAATGCTTCCAGTTTGTATAGGACCAAAAATATCTATATGCACTAGTAGTAATGCATTTAAAGTTGAAACTTAATTAATTGATTTAATGCTAGTTTTATGTTGCTTTCCAAATTGACAAGGATCACAGACTTTTGAAGAATCACATCTATGGTCTGGTAGTCCCTTCACAAGTCTTTTCTTTGAGAGTTTACTAAGGTTTCTCAGATTATAGTGTCCTAGTATTCTATGACATATCCATGATTGTTCTTATATTGCACTAAAGTAGGGTATGTTTTGGATCCTATGGTCTTCTACGTTAATAGTGTAAACATTCTCTTGCCTATGAGCTGACAGAATGAACTCATCCTTGGAATTGTGGACTAGACACTTATCATTTCTAAAATTCACAAGGTAACCTTCATCACATAATTGACATATGCTGATGAGATTGTGCCTAAGACCTTTAACAAACAAAACATTTGAGATAATAACTTTTCCAAGAAAAATGATATTACCTATACCAACAATCTTTCCTTGAGTATTATATCTGAAGGTAACTTTTCCACCTTTTGTTTTGATAACCTTTTCAAAGAGATCTTTGTTTCTGGTCATTTGTCGAGAAGAACCACTATCCATGTACCAAATATTCTTATTGGTACACTTCTAATTTTCCTGAAAAAGAAACAATTAGTTTTTCGCAATCAAAACATGTTTGGATCTAGAATGGTTAGATAACAAAATTTTAGGAATCCAAATTTGTTTTACAAAATGAGCTTTATGAAATCCTAAAGATTGAGTTTTATTAAGAGAACAATCTCTTATCCAGTGTCCACCACATTGGCACTTAGAACAAAAAGAGGGTTTTTGTGGAACAAAATATTTATTACTAAAAACAGGTTTGGAATAACTATAACCAAGACCAGAACGATTTCACAAAGGTCTAATTTGAGAATTCATATTGTCAAAGTTTTCCTTTCCATGAGTAAAGTTTGAAAAACATTTCTTTGAAGAGAAAATTTCTAACTTTAATTTTGAAACTAAATTTTGGTTTTCCAAAACATTTGAATTAAAACCAGTGTTAGGCTCTAAAACATTTTTCATTGAAATCACATTTTCTAGATCCTTAGAAAGTTTATCCTTGTCAGATTTTAATTTCTCAAGGGTTTTTAAAATACTTTCAAATTCATAAGTTTCCATATCATGATCCTTAGAAAGATCTGACACTTCTTTAGTCAAAATTGAAATTCTAGAATTTTCTTTCTCAAGCTTCTTCTTGAGTTTGGAATTTTCATTTTCGAGTATTTTATCAAATCTAGATACTTCTTCAAAAGAAGGTAATGTATCATCTTCTGATGATGAATATTCATCATTTGAAAAATCATAATATCCATTATCAATATAATTTTCATTTAAAGAGACATTTTTAATAGCTTCAGTATTGTGTACCTTAGCCATGAAACAAAGAACTTCAACTGGTATTCTGGCTATAAGACCAATATTTCTCTCACCTAAGGACTCATATTCGGAAGAATCATCTGAAGAATCACTACCACTTGCACTCTATGTATCATTTTCCTTCAAGACATTCTTTGTCTTATAAAATCTTTTCTATTTTATTTCATAGTGTTTATCCTTTCTATCTTTTCACTTTAGTAAAGGACAATCAGGCCTTATATGTCCTACTCTCTTACATTGATAACATGTTACCTATGAATCTTTCTTATCCTTCCTATCGTTCTTTTTGAATCTATATTGGAAATCTTTCTTTCCCACAATATTGTTCATCCTTCAAGCAAGATTGGATACCTCATTATCCTAAAGATCACATCCACTTGAATCAGATATAACTTTCTTTGATTTGGATCTTGTAATCCTTTCAGGTGTTTTAGCTTTAGATGTAAAAGCTACACTTCCATTCCCATTCTTCTTCTTGTTGAAATCAGAATCTCTTTTCATTCTTGTCTCGTGATGTAAAAGAGTTCCAAAGAGTTCATCAAGAGTAATCTGGGAAACTTTTCTATTTTCATCAATAACTGTCCTTTTTGACTCCCATTCATTCGGAATTATATCTATAATCTTACCTACTAGAGCTTCATTATCAAGGCCTTTTTCTCCCATAGATTGTAAGCGGTTGACAATTGTCATAAGCCTTTGTTTCACTTTACATACTGGCTCTCCATATAGAAAAAAAAATCCATGATACTCTGCTCGATGCATTGTTCTCCTTGTTTCTATAACATTGGATGTGCCAAAATGAGGGACTTCCAATTTCATCCAAATACAGTTGGCTGCTTCACATGAAGATATCTGACTGTATATATTCTTGGTCATGGAGCATAATAAAGTATTGTGTACCTTGTAATTCATTTTATATTCTTTCTTCTCTTGGTTAGTGAAAGTACTGACTTCTTTATCAGGAATTTTGTAACCTCCAGTAAGCATAATAAAATTTTCTACACCAGTATTGATAACAAAAGTCTTCATACGATCTCTCTAGTACTCATAATCATTCCCATCAAAGATAGGTGGTCTAGAAGGATTCATATTGTCTATTGACCCAATATTCATTCCTTCTATATAAAGATACTAAAATCTTTTCCACTCCACATGTTAGTGTAGTAAGTAAAAATAGAACAAGTAATACAAATCAGTGGAAACCTCTTCTGATACCAATTTTTGGATCGATTATGTAGATGTATATGTATATTAGATGGAACAATACAAGAGGGGGGGGGTGAATTGTATGTTTAAAAACTTTTGTATTAAAACATTTAAGAGATTAATTTAAAAAGTCTTAAAGTAATACAAATAAAAACACCCACAGTTGTATTGAATATAAAAGGTATGAAGTAATGTAATACTAATGAAAAGTAAAACAATTGTATTCAAGATGAACACAATAATCAGAGTAATATAAAGATGAATGGTTGTAACATAAAGCATATAGAATCAATCAATACAATATGTAATAGAATGATTTTAATCGAAACAATTACAATTGAATATGTAAAGAAGAAAGCAAACAATACAAATTCTTTTCTAATATAAGTAGTAGTGGAAAAGTAAAAGTAATACAATTATATTGACCCAAAGAGAGGGGTTATCCATTCACCTAGGATAAAAGGTCTGTCTCACCAACACTTTGGTAAGCCCTCGATACGATGATCGGAACGTCTCTCTGCCTATCCCCAGCAGCCCTCGATACGATGATCGGAACGTTTGTCTGCCTATCCCCGGCATCCCTCGATACGATGATCGGACCGTCCGTCTGCCTATCCCCGACAGCCCTCAATTTTGTAGGTAATCAGCACCTATGTCTTTCAATCACTAGAAATCCCTCGATACGATGATCATACACACAAAGAAGATGAGAGAAGTCACAATGTCTCTCTCTAGAACATGATAGAAGTAGAGTATGACAGTTGTTTCAAAAGTATCTCGTTCATATTTATAGGCCTCGGGTTTCAACAGTCATGTTGCCTCCAACGGTCATATTTCTCCAAAAATACCCGGAGGGACTTGGACACCTATCATTATAACAGTCATATTGAAACAGAAAGAACGCCATCGTTTTTATTAGTTTGTAACTAACTCAACGACATTTTTTTTAAAACATAGAATATATGAACAAGATAATCATGAGTACGATTTATATGAAACATGTGCTTTTGACTAAGTACCAAAACATGTATGTAATTAAAGTTATGAGTAGCAGAGTCAATAAAATTTCCATATTCAGTACAATCATCATTGTATGATTGGTATGATCAGTACGATCATCATTGTACGATTAACATGGTCAGTATGATCAGCATGATCAATACGATCAGTATGTTTAGTACGATCAGCATGATCAGTATGATCAGTATGTTTAGTACGATCAGCATGATCAGTACGATCAGCATGTTCAATACGATTAGCATGATCAGTACGATCAGCATGTTCAGTACGATCAGCATGGTCAGTACGATCAATATGTTTAGTACGATCAGCATGATCAGTACGATCAACATGTTCAGTACGATCAGCATGGTCAGTACGATATGATAAACATGATATAGGACATGTCTGATTTCCAAAACAAGATATATGTCAAAATAGGACATTTGACTTAATAGGTGGTTGATGCCTTGAGCAAGAGGTCATAGATTGATGTAGCTAAAGAGTTCACTATTTCTTGGAAGGCAATGTTGGAGTTAGCTGCATTAAATATGGGATTAAGAGTGGAAGATGATATAGGCTATCTCTTTCATATGACAATGCAGTATTGCATGGTATAGTAGGTGTAGGAGTATCAGTGGGGAGGCTTAGTGGCTAAAGTGATTCCCGATCTCTTTAGTCATGGTGATTCTCCTTAGGGATGTTCATATTATTGTAAAAATCAGATTCTCTTCTTTGAGAAGCTATTTTTCCCGGTGATGATGCACGAGGGAGTTATTGATGAGTTTCACAAATCACCTCTGGTGGTACATACGAGAGTCACCACAATATACTAGGGTTTGAGAGGTCAGTTTTGGAATTCTATAAGGAATTATGTAGCAGAAATGTTTGTGGCACGGTGCCTAGTGTGTCAGAAGGCGAGGGATGAACACCAAGTTCCTGACAGTCAGTTGCATCCCTTAGACATTCATGAGTGTATGTTGGAAGATGTTTCGATATATTTTTTCATATTTCTACCAGGGATGTGGGAGGAAACGATGCCATTAGGTATTTTTGGATCAATTGATGAAGATAACTCACTTTATAGTATTTAATGACATGAGCACAGTGGATGCCTTAGCATAGATATACATGGGTGAAGTGGTACTAGTTCATGAAGTTCCAAGATACATAGTATCAAATCATGATATATGAATTACATCACGAGTCTGAAAGGGATTACAACATGATCTTGGAACCCATCTATTCTTGAGCACTGCTTTCCACCATCATGAGGATGGGCAAACAGAGAGGACCATCTAAACGTTGCTGGACATGATGCAAGCATTTGTCTTGGACATGAGAGGATCATGGGTACGACACTTCCCCTGGTGGAGTTTTCCTAGAATAATAGATATCTTTCTACCATTTTCATGACACTGTTCGAAGACATGAATGGAAGAATGTTTTGTTCACCCATGTACTAGACAGTGGTTGGGGAGGCATGTGTTCTTGACCTAGAGGTGGTGAAGAGCTTGATAGAGAAGGATTAGATTGTGTGAGAATGGATGAAGACATCTCAAGACTGGTATAATTCATATAGCAATAATAGGAGGAGTCCTTCATAGTATTATTTATGGGACCACATGTTATTTACGGTCTCCCCTTGGAATGGACAGTGGCTATTTGGTAGGGGAAGTAAGCTTTCTATGAGGTTCATCGGACCACTCGAGGTGTTAAGGAATGTTTACGAGGTGGAATATAAGATGGAGTTACCACAAAAGTTGGAGAGGACCCACAAGTTATTTCATGTCTCCTACCATTATTAGTATATACACAATGACTCCCATGTCATAGACATAGGAGTGTTGGATTTCAAGGATGATGTGACATTCGTCGAGCGACCGGTGATAATCAATGATCATATGGAGAAGGTGCTTCATGGATGGATAATTCCCTTGGTTCATGTGTTATGGAGGCATGGGGTCCTAGAGGAGAGTACCTGGGAATAGGAGGCATAAATTCATGCCCAGTACCTAGAGTTTTTATGAATATTTATCTTGTGTTTGCGTTGTCCATTGTTTAAAATGTAATGATTGACCTCTCTTTCTGTATGATAATTTGGTTCCCTATTCTATTATTTTTTGTTAAATGATATAACAGTGGGGAGGGGAGAACCTGATAAATAATCAATACACATTAATGTGGATGCGATTAAACATGTGTGGATGAGTCAGTTCCGACCAAATAGGATAGTATCTTGACATGGATTGGGGAGCTCCATTATCTATGTTTCTGAATGGTGTGACATTCAGTATTTGTGTGGTTACATAAGGGAGAATAGTGGTAGTATTTATATAGTTTTTTAGGAGATATATTTTGACGTTGTACTTGTATGTTTTGTTTATTATATAAATATAGAACAACACATGGTGGTTTACTGCTGATAGTTATTTTAAGGGATGGTTGTTCAGACTTCTTTTCTTTGGGGTTAGATTTTAAATATTCAGGGATGAGAATATTTTTATTATTATCTCATGTAATAACATAGATTTTCACCTGGCTGTTCCATTGTGAAAATCAATTATTTAGGTGTTCTGGGAGCTTTTGGCTGCTCATTTCAAGAGTTTTCCATGTTTCATGTTTTTTTCATCATCATGTCATTGCATCGTCATGTTAGTGCATCGACATGTCAGTGTGTCGGCATGACAATGCATCGGCTTAAATCACATCAACATGACCCGGAGTCGGCATGAAAAAGCATCTGTGATTCAAGGGGGCATTGGCATAAGTAAGTCTAGGGATTCAGAATCAGTGAGTTGAGTGTGTTGGTGTGGGTAGGTCTAGGCATCAGTAGGTTTCGTTTGTAGGTTGCGTCAGTATGTCATGTTTTTTGGTCACATCGGTAGCTCACCTGTTAGTAGCACAACGTTGGTGTCTCAGCATTGGTAGGTCAGGGCAACAATAGGTTATGGAATCATTTTGTAATTGGGTAGGTAGGTTGTGGTGTCGGTGATTCACCCTTTGGTGGCTCATTTATATTTTTCCTTGTTTTTCCACTTTCACCCCTATTATGTGTTTTTATCCTTTTAATGTTAATAAATCAACTCATATCCATCCTATGGTCCATCTCCAATATTTATATGTGGAATTATTAAATCTCAATTAATTCCAACCTGTTAAACCTCTATACCATTTCATCAAACCAAGATCTGAATTTTAAGTACACTGAAATGGTCTCCCGGATTTTAGGATCTGGACACTTCTTATGTCGAGATCCTCTATACCTTCTTCCATTTCATTTCTCTTGGTGTTCCTGGAGACATCTTACTGAGAAGATTCATGCGCCTGTGTGAGAACCCTTCCCGTTCTGCCTTGGAATTCTTCATCCAAGTCACGCCATCCCCAAATCATTCCCCCATAAGGCTCTTCAATCCATGGCCATCCAATCAGGGATTTGTTTTTCTTCCTTTTAATTGTGAATCATACGTGTTGGGTATATTAATGGTTCCTTGTGAGGAACAGATGGATAATTTTCATAAAATTATAATTGAATAAGGATTTAATAGTATCAAAATATATATCTCGCATGTAATATAATGGCCAGGGTGTGGTTTCATTTTGGTCAACTATTTTATTTTGTTATATTGGATTCTTTTATGATTCTTGTGGCTGTATGACTTCGGAAAATCATGGTCGTTAGTGGTATTTTCATGTGCACTGGTGGTGATATGTTCCATTGTGATGTTTTGACGTATATATGTAACCTGGAATCTAATTAATCACATACACTTAGTTAAATAATGATATTCCCTAGTATCAAATATTATTCGTGATCACCCCAGATATATTAATGTCGAAATTGAAGAACCCTTGTCAATTAAAATTTAATAGTCTTGGTTTGATGGTTGTGGTTATGTGTTATGTGTTATGGTCTGGGTTCTCTGGGCTTGGTATATGGGGTGATACAAGGGGGTGTGTTGTTGTCTCAGTATGAGAAGTTGATTGATTTGTAGAATTTATAAAATTGTTGGATATGGGACTTTATAGTGTGAGTTGGTGTCTTAGCTTAAGAGATTTATCGATATGTGGAATTGAAAAACTTGTAGGTAGATGAACTATCGTTATTTTTTGACGTGGTCATAATGTGACGTCAAGCTGTGGGAATGCAGTGTGGTTGTGGACTCATTATATAGTGGGATGACATTTTGGGTTTTTCAGGAAGCGAGGCTATGGGGTTGGGTTGTGAGAGATGAAATGGGCAATATCAATTTGAATAATTATTTTTGATTGGAGTTAAACTAGGATGTATAGTGGGACTGCATGTCTTGTTTCGGGTTGTTGTGCAGCGGGGCAACATTTTGGTTTTGTCCTTTTCATTGTAGGGTTATAATTTTCAATTAACTAGTAGTTTTTGAATAATTTAAAATTAATCACAATAAATAAATAAATAGAAAATAAATAAGAAGGGGTTTGGATTTATGCTTTCGAAGTGGTTGTGGTGTGGTTGTGCATGCAAGGGTACAATAGAAGCAGTGTTGTTGTGGGATTTTGTTTCATTGTGTGAAACCCGTTGGTGGGGGATGAGTTTTTATTATATATATATTAGTTTCATTTTATTTATATATGTACCCCACCCTTATTGAGAACTATGTTCCGAACACCACCATTACATGGGAGAGGGTGTCTTTCCCCACATCCCAATTAGAGGATGGTTATATGGTTATTGATTTTATTCCTCGTAGCCTATAGTGGATTATGCCACTCAGGTGTTTTAGAGTAGGATGAAATGATTTAAGGATTAACATAGTCCAAGATTCATCAAGAAAATGTTAGTTTTGGATGAGGGGCTCAAGTATTTGGGGGTTAGGTACTTTTTCCCAAGTATCATTATGATAAGGCCCAAGTATTTTCGGTTGTGGTGTGTTGTTTTTGTGTACCAAGAGTCTATGGGAATGGTTGTGTGTGGTTTGTGGCCCAAGTGTGTGTGGGCATGTTTTAGAAGGGGGATAACGTGTTGGAAGAGTAGCAGGGTCAAGACGTCATATTGTTGAAAATGAGTAGTTGACCTGTGGGAAAAGTGGTGCGGGGTACCTAGATATTTTATGTTCTTAAACTGTTACATTACAAGACATGTATTACTTGGGTGAGGGTTCCTTAGTGAGGTTTGGATGGTTAATATTCTCGGGTAGGTTCATGAGGTTCTACTATTTTCCCACAAGGACATTTGTATGTTCCCTCAGTTGTGCACAAGTAACTTTAGTTTCCGTATGGAGTAAACTTATATGCTCAGTATATTTATGCAAAACTATTGATTGGTTTCTAAGAGTACTTTGAGGACCATGTTGGAAATTACTACCTTAATCATCAGGATTGAATATGTTTCTGATTAGTTTATTTTCATTGGTACACTATTTGGTTTTTTTTCTTAGATTGTGTGAGGCTTATTTTTTAACATTCATGTGGGAATGGATTCTTGATTTTACTTTTCCTTTAGTACTTGGTGTTTTTGGGATTTACCATCTTTTCCCCTATTATTTTTTGAAAAATGGTAACACCTTCAATTTGTGTGAGATTCCGTACCCTTGGTGCTAATCACCACTCAAGAGCCATCGGAAGGCAGGACTCAGGGGCTATTATATCCCTTTCATCTAGAGGAACAAAGAGAATGACACTTTTTCATTCCTTCAATAATCATCAAGAAGGTGGGTCCTGATAGAAAATTCTTTGATTAATCTAGGGATATTGAGCCTATGATTGCTCTCTAATGCATTGGTTAATAATATAGAGTTAAATAAAAATGTTTCACCTAATAGATTTAGGGAATATGCTATGACGGGTATTTCAAATGAAACCATGATGGGTACTCCCTATGTAGCTATGAAAGATACAATGTAAGTATGATATGTATGATGTATGTTACCATTGTGATTTATGATTGATAAGAAAAATTTCATTAATATTATAACTTTAGAAGTTATGTTAAATATTTTATGTATTATGGGTGAAAAGTATTATTTTGTGAAAATGTTTTCATGAGTTTATACTATACATGGACTGACGGTCACATTCCATATTTTATATCCCTTGCAGAGAAATTTTTTCTTATTCACTATTTTTGAAATTCTATTCCACAAGGTAGAAAGATGGGTAAGAAAAATTAAGAAGTCATGATAAATGTTATATATATTTTTATCATCTAAATGAATTCATTTTTTATTTTAAAATGTTTTATATTATGAAAAAATGGATATTATGTAGACTTGTCTTATTTTTAATATTTGAATTGTTATATAATAGTTATGGCCTAATTATCTTATAGTCTTAACATGAAAAGATCATCAATTTGAATTATTGCTTTAATGATTAATTTTTAATGTTAAAGACATGGTCCATATAGTTGGTATCATAGATTACATTATATAACATTAGGGGATAGGATATTGTCAATAGAAAATTTATTAATAATTTTTTATTTATTTTCAAACTGAATTAATAAAGCATTAGAATATTAACATGTTTCTTTATTTAAGATATTTTTCAGAATGGTTTTCTATAGGGGAAATTGGGATGCTGTGCTAGGATGACATCTAGATGAAAACAACTTTAAAAATCATTATCCTGAGATGATCAGAATTGGAACTGAATAGATTTTTGTAGTGATGGATTAGTTGACTCAGGTGTCAAATGGTGGTGGTGTCCATGCATCAGATCAAACAGATAAACAGAATAAGAATATGTCAGTCATGGATCATTTATTAAGAAAACATCCCCCATCATTCAAAATATCATCTATCTCCATGTTGTCTAAATGGTGTATTAAATCACTATAAAATATTTTAGACACTATTGGGTGTTTATACAATCAAAATGATGGTCTTTTTGTTAACTGTTTTAATGATAAAGCTAGCCAGTGGTTTTTTATTTTTATGAATCCTTGGGAATATTAAGAGATTTATTTTATTGAGTGGGTTGAATTCAAAAATATGTTTCTAGAGAAATATTATACTAATGAAATTTTACATGGAATGGATTTTTGTTTTTGGAATTGATCTTGGAGGATGACTTAGTGGCTACATATGATGAAAAATTAACATGGAAATCAAGGTATGCATAAAATTTCATCTATGATGGTTATAATAAAAATAATCATTTTTTAATTAAGATTAAAACAAAAGTATCGAAGGTTTCTTTCTTCTCATGAGTTCTATAGTTATGAGAAACATATTCGATATGCGGAGAAGGTATAAACTGCGATATCCATAGATCATGTGTTCCTTAAAAAATAATAGAATAAGTGGTTGATGTATAAATTCAAATGGAATAGTTCTTCAAAAAAGTATGAGGGTATGAATATTATGTTTATAGTTTCGGAAAATTGTGGTAACAAACAAACTAGAGAATGAATTTTGAATTATGTTAATTCCTTTTAATGTGAAAAAATCGAACATAAGGCTCGATACTGAACAAAAAAATATCAAGGTAGTCATGAGACATAACCAAATTTATAGTATGTAAAATGTTTTGGTTCAATGAGAAGGGTAATTAAGTAAATGATTGTCTGATGATAAACATTTACTTATAAGAAAAATACATACTATAAGCAAGAAGGTGTGGTGAAATCCTTTGAAACTAGTTTACTAGATATTTGGTCATTAAATTATGTGTTATTAGGTATAATGTTTACAAATTTAGATTAATCCAATGTTTTTTTTCATGGTGTACACATTATTTCATTTCTGAAATATTTTCTACTAAATCAGAAATTCTACCTCAATAAATGAATCCATAACTTATGGTACAAACACATGGGGAAATATTGAGGTTAAAATAAATTATAAGAATCACTCTATCCTTATCAGACAAAATAATTTACCTGCAAATGTTTTTCCTCTAGAAGTGTTTGATGTTATTTTGGGTATGGATTGGATTTTTATTTAATATCCTAATAATGACTGTAGATCTAAAGAGGTATAATTTTATAAATACATTTAGTTTATGTACCAGAATGAACCCTTACCATTGATAACATATTAGTAAGGTGATTAATTATATAAATATGAAAATGAATGTTACATTGTACATATTGTTGAAAACAAGTTAACTATTCAGATTGATGATGCACCAATGATAAATGAGCATATTCATGTTATTTCTAGTGATTTTCCTAGTATTATACCTAATCTAAATGTTAAATTTATTAATGAATTATTTTTTGATACTTATCAAATTTCAAAATCACCTTATCTAATGAATCAAACAAATCATTTCTAGTTAATGAATCAATTGAAGGAGTTATCAGATAATGGTTTCATTCAACCTAGTACAACACCATGCAGTGCTCTTGTATTGTTTATTTAAAACAAATGTTTTTTAATGTGACATTGAATTGATTATAGATCTTGAATAACATCACTATTAAGAAAAAATATCCATTACATAATATCAATGATTTTTTTATTAGATCCCGGTAGTAAAATATTTTTCTATGGTTGACCTGTGGTTGGGGTACAATCAGTTTAATGTAAAGAAACTTGACATTCTAAAGAATATGTTTTGTAATATATATGGCCATTATGAATTAGTGGTTACAATGTATGGATTAAAAAATTAACCTACTATATTCATGGATCTTATGAATATATTATTTCATGTGTTTATATATATGTTTTTGGTTGTGTTTATTGACAAAATTTTGGTATATTCTAAAATATTATAGGATCATGAATGTAATTTAATGGTTATTTTAGAAACCATAAAATAAAATCAATTGTTTGGGAAATTCAGATGGAGTGAATTTTTGTTAAATAAAATACTTCTCTTAAATATGTTGTTTTTAAATTTTCATAACTGTTGAACCTACTAAAACAATAGTTTTTGAAAAAAGGGAATGATCCACAATTATAAATGAGATTCATTGTTTTTTGGTTGTATGAATATATTATAAAAGGATATTTGAAAATTTTTCATAGTTATCTACCCAATAACTAATTTAAATAAAAAAGGTGTTTTGTTTATCAAGATAAAAAAATTAGATGATTTTTTTCATGAATTGAAAAAATTATTGGATAATAATTTAGTTGTGGACCTACCTTCTAGAAATGTTTAATTTCTTTTCCACACTAATTCTTCATTGAAAGGGATTAGTTGTCTCCTAATAAATAATATCAGGTAATTTTTTATTCTTTACATTAGTTGAAACATGTTGAGTAAAATTACCTTGTGTAAGATTTAAAATTATGTTTTTTGGTTTTTTATTTAAAAATTTGGAGGAATCATCTGAATGGAGTGAAATGTGAAATATATAATAAAAAAAATGTTTGAGGTATATATTCACTTATAAATAATTTAACATGATATTGAGATGATTTTTGGAACTAATCAAGGATTATGAATCCATGATTCCTTACTATCCTGGAAAGGAAAATAAGGTGGTTGATGCTTTGATTCGGAAAATTAATTCTACAGTAATCATGTTATGATTAGAACATGATACTTTGGTGAATTATTTGATAAAAATTTTCATAGAGGTAGTTTGTAGATGAAATTCCACTATTTCATTTTAAATTTCAGTTCAAAAATCTCTATCAAATAACAAATAATAAAAAATAGAAAAGAGATAGTGAAGTGCAGGAAAGGTGAAATCATTTCAGAAGGGTAAGTTAAATGAAATTAACATTGATAATTTTCTTTAGATATGGGAAGATATTTTGTGTGACTTGTCATTAAAAATTGAAGAAAGCGTTGTTTTTTGAAACTCATAGTTCTCCATGTCCAGTTCATCCTGGCAGTATTATGATATACTAGGACCTTCAAGAGTATTACTGGTAGGATGGAATGAAAATAGATATTGGTGACATTACAATGAAATGTTTAACTTTTCAGTGGATTATTATTGTTTGGAAATTACCAATGGGGATGATTTATCATTTTTCAGTTCCAGGATTGTATGTGTAAATATATCCATACTTTTCGTAGTGGGATTACCAAATACTTCTTGAGGAAGTAATGTGATTTGGGTTATTGTTGATCGATTGACTAGATCTAAACATTTTATTCCAATTCAGGATACTATATCCCTATATGAAAATTCATTGTTATATACAGAAGACATAGTCATGTTACATGGATTTATATTCTCTATTATATCTGGTCATGATCATAGGTACACTTCTATCTATTGGAAATTCCATCAAAGGTTCTTGGGTATTGAATTAAATTTTTGTACACCTTTTAAACTATAAGAAGATGGGTAGACAGAATAAATAATTCAAACCTTGGAGGACATGATATGTTCTTGTTTAATGAATTTCCTGGGATTTCTTTATCTACATCATTCTTCAGTATATTTTTATTATAATAAAATTTTTCATTCAATATATATTTGGAAGCATTGGAGGAATTATAAGGAAAGTGGAGTCAAACAACATCATTCAAGGATGAAGTAGGTTAATGGAAGTTGATGAGACACGAATTGGTAGATGAGATGGAAGTAGAAGTTCAATTGATTCAAAAACATATGAGTAAATCTTAGACCAAGAATAAAAGTTATTCAAATAATAATAAGATGGATATTTCCTTTATGGTATAAGATCATGTCTTTCTCAATGTTTCTCCATATAAAATTGTCATATGTTTTGGTAAGAATGGGATGTTAAATCCATGGTTCATGGAACCTAATGAAATCATGGAGAAAGTTGGATTAGATTTATACTGTGTGGATTTACCTATTACTTTTTCCAAGGTACGCTATGGTTTTCATGTTTCAATGTTAAGAAGGTATATTACAGATCAAAATCACGTTTTGAGTCCAAAAGTAATTCAGTTGGAAGAGAATCTTTCATCATAGGAACATCCAGGCTAAATTCATGATTGTGAAGATCAATTTCTGCTGAATTAGGTGATTCGTCATATAATGGTTTTGTAGATAACCATATGATTTTAGAGGCAACATAGTAATCTGAAAATTCTATGAGGTATAAATACCCTAATTTACTTGATATGTAAATAAAATTGCAAGGTTGCAATGTCAAAAAAGGGGAAGTATTCAACATCTATGTAAATTATAGAATACAAAATTTTAAAATATATGATTTTTTATGAATTAGATATTTGTTTTCCTTTAAAGGGGATTCTATTTCGGGCATCATACCTAACATGTAACAATGATTTTCTCTGAAATCATATGTTGCACACAAGACTGAGTTAAATTGAAAAAATAATTCATTATTTTAAATGGAAGATACCACATTGACATTGTATTAGTGGGAACAAATAGAACTCCATAAATTATGATTACACATGTTAATTAAATATTTTTACTTTCCTCCAAAAAGTTTAGGATTATTAAATTGAGAATAAATCCAATTTTATGCCGAAAATGATGTAATATTTTTTAAATTTTATTTTTACCACCATTTGATGATAAAAACATTTGCAATATAGTTTTTTTCATCTATAGATTATATTTTAAAAAATAAACTTCTTCTCTAAAATTATTACATAAAATTTTACATTGGTTTAATTTGTTGTATTTTTAGTTGATATACATTTTTAATAAATTGTGAAAAATACTGCATTTTAATTAAAAAATGAATTTTCATTTAAAAAATATATATTTTTATATTTTAATTTTATATGATATTAAAGTATAACTAAATGATGTTTTTATCAGTAAATCCAATGTACATCATTTGAAAAATGTTTAAATTCAAATTAAATCGAAAAATGATGCGAGCTTTTGGAAATTTTACATAAAAAACTCGTTTTCTATATCCGTCAATGGGATTAGTGTGAAACCTAATTTAATAACATCTCTTAATTGAATTTTCAAAAAAAATATATACAAGAATGTAATTTGTATAAATAATGGGGTCCGATTGGATAAAAATAATTTTTGGTGAATAACAACTATAGTATTTTATTTACCATTATTAAATGTAATTGGGATAATTAAAGGTAAAATTAATATTATAATTTTAAAAATTTATCCAAACACTTTTCTAATTATTTTTGGACAATTTATTGTCAACCATGTCTATCCTTAACTGAGATTGGGATCTTTGGATGCCACTTGGTTGTGATTTTGATATTTATAACATTTTATTTAATGTAAAGGGAAATATATCATAAATATGCCTCTTATAACTAAAAAATATAATATGTGGTGGTGTAAGTGATATATCCATATATTAATAGTACCTATAAATATAAAAATGTTACCTAAATCATGGTAATTTATTTATAATTTATTGTAATTAAATAATTAAATTCATTTATGTCACAATGATGATGAAGTAATTGATCTATTAAAGAATGAATCAAATAAATGATATTAATAATATTAATATATATATAATTTTAAATATTTGGTGCCATACAATTTTTTTGGATGAATATCACTTTTTATTATTTACTTAATTTTTTTTCTACAAAATCAAGTTGTTGTTATATATTTGTTTTAAACACTCAATGAATAGTATTAAATTGACATATTTCATATATTTAAATATAAAATATTTAATTAAATGATAATTTTTTTTTAAAAAATCCAACATTTGGCCAAAAAGATTAGATAAGTCTAACAATGTCATTATTGACTCATTTATTGGTCAATTGGAATGATTTGGTATATATTTGAACACTCAAAATGTAAATTACATTATAAAATAGTAAGAGTTAGAAAGGTTAAATAAAAAATATATAGACTAATATTTTCTCAAAACATGTATACATATCATTATATTATTTTATGTTGACTCCTCCTACTAATACCTTTTATATAAATCATCTTGGACACATTTGGATTCAACATTGAATATATATTAATTTAATACTTTTCATAATTCCAAGGGTTCCCCATCCCTTTCATTTAAATATTACTCTATATTAATCACACATTGAAAAAAATTAGTTGTAAAAAGTTCTAACCAAACCTATTCCTATAATACCAAAAAAATTAGGGAGTCCTTTTATAGGTAGAACAACTATCATAGTTGTGTTAAGGTGTTAAGAAAGGTGATCACCTGAAGGAAAGGTAATGTTTCTCTCTAAGTGTTTAAATTTTATTTCTTATTCCACTTCCTATAAGTCTAATTCATCCTTGAGAAACTAATAAATATATTATCGTAAATATACATATATATTATTATGTTAATATCATCACCTATATTTGTCTCCCCGTCTATGAAATATGAAAAGGAATTAATCATTTGTGCGTAAGTGTGAATTTTCACCTCCAAAAACAAATATAATTTTTTATAATTATCTCTCATGACTGGTTATAATAATGAAAATATTGTTAATATTTGATATTAATTACATATTAATATTATATTATAATAATATATCAATTAAAATCTTACTTTCCATTTGCATAAAAATGATAACGTCATTCGTGCATATGTGTGAACTATTACCTCCATAGAGTGACATGACTCATTTTTATTCATTATTTCGCTATTATGATAAATATATGTATATTTAAATGATTAATATGATATTATTTATGTTATTATAAATATGTAAAGGTGAAATTGTAGTTAAATTCTTTTAATAATTCTCAATGAAAAATGGGAAATGATAATCATCCTAATGCATGACATACCGTCTCCATGATTATAACATTGTGGATTTTTTATAAACAAAATTAATGGTTTGATTTAAAAGTATTATTTATGTATAGATATGAAAATAATGTCTTGAATTTTATTCTATAGATGAAGGAATTTTAATCAAATATACTAGTGACATCAAACCATGTACATTTTCAACTCAAGTACCGACTATCGACAAAACGTCTGATGTGAACATAAATAATTATTTAATTTTTATAACATGGTAATAAGTTATATAAAAGAAATAATAAACTTGAAAAAGGTTCTTACAAATTTATAAATTAAACAAATATTATTATTCATAAATATAAGGTTTTTAAGTGATGAATCAGACTCCTGATAAAAGGCATTGTCTCAATCTCATTTCATTGACGCATAATTTTATATTATTCACAAATTTTATTTAAAGGGTTTTTAATAATCCCATTTTAATTTTAATTTCATTTCACTGTTTTTAAAATGAATATTTCTATATGATTCATTTTAATATAAGAAAAAAGATATTTTTTTCATTATGTACTTAGTGACAATGACTTTTATACCACCATGACCATTATTTGATATTTGGAATCCTCTATAATCCATAATATTTTTAAAAGGAATATAAATACAAAATTACATTTTATAGCACGTTTGTATTGGAAATGGTTCTGATAATGGATTTATTATTTCAATATCTTAAAGTGATATCTTGTGATTTCAATTTGGAAATGTTATTTTTTAATTATTCTTGTTAAGGTATTATGATTATGTTATGGTTCTTGGGTATTACATATGTGTATGGCTGGTTTCTTGATAAACCAATGGTGGGTAATCCCAAGACAACTCTCTAGTTCAATGGGTAGTGATACATAGTTATACAATAAGGTTTCTTCTAAGAGATTTGTAAAATATACTATGATGGGTATTCCAAATGGTACCATGATGGTTACTCCCAAGGTAGCTGTAAAAGATACAATGTGAGTATGATATGGATGCCAAATGTTACAATCATGATTTATGATTGCCAATATGTTTTTATAAATATTTATACTTTCTTAGGTATGTTTCATAGTTTATGTATTATGGCTGAAAATAATTATTTTTTTAAAAAGTTTTCATATGTTTAACATATTAATGGACTATTGGTTTCATTGAGTATTTTATTTCCGTTATTGTGATTTTTTGCTCATACCATGTTTTTGAAATGTTTTTCTATTGGGTGTAATTATGGGTTAGTGAAAGGAAGAAGTCAAGAGGAATTTTATGGATAATTTTTTGTTGAAAAATAATTCATTATTTATTTTGAAATGAATTAGATTATGAAAAAATGGATATTGAGTAGACTTCTCTACTTAATAAAATATGAGTTGTTATGTAATATTTATAGACCAATTATCTAAAACACTAAACCTAAAAATATCCTAAATGTTAATTACTATTTTAACTAAATGTTATATAATTTTACATGGCTAGGGCCTTATATTCCTCACCAAGAATGAATAATTGCATTATAGGAAAAGTCATATGTGGTGGTTAAAATACAAGAATATTCATCCACCAATTGACCTTGTATGACTACTAGAACAACCCTCTAGATGCATTAAAAATATAGGTCCCACATTCGTGATCAAAATAAGACATATTATTCTATTTTATTTATCGGAATCTATATGTTCAATTTCATTATTATGAATTATTCTATAATGCGTCCCACTCAGCCTATCATGTTTGAGATTTAATGACATAGTCCTAGAGTATGAATGATTGAGTATCAATTATAGGTCCATGATAAAGAAATGAATCCCTAGAATAGTTGATTAATTTTAATATAGCTTCATGACCATGGGTATTTCATTCTTATATTATTTGTATTTAAACTCCATGAATATTTTTGAAAACATGTGTTTAGATTTAAACGGAAAATTTCATTCCCATACCTAAATTCGTTCATTACATGAAATGTCTAAGAGGAATGAGTTTCATAGGACTTTTATAATGTTATGTATTATATTTTAATGTTAATGAGATTTAAAGTGTAATTTTTATAATTGGATAATTAATTTGAAGCATGGATATTAAAACGAGGCATGATTATTTGAGGGAATTAGATGATTACTATATATGAAATTTCCATATCATTTTTAATTCTATAAATTTATAAAATTCATATAAATTGATTTTTTATTATTACTCATTCCATTATCTATTTTAAAATGTTTTAATTTCAAATATTGGGAGGATTTCAAGACCAAATACTTCATATTTTAACTTTATCGTATATCATGAGTGATCTTCAAACATGCCACCTTCTAGAAACTTCATTGGAAATTTGAAAAGTGGTGACTATGAAAAAAAATCATCAAAATTAATGTGGTGTCTTATAGAAATCTCATTTCACTAATACCATATATACATCAATAAATGTTTTTCCAAAAAAGACCATGAATTCCATTATTATTACGTATCCATGTTTGAAGTAATTTTTCTTTATTCCTACCCTACACATAGTATTTTTCATGATATATCAATGATGATATGTGGGGGTTGGGAAAGTCATGGAAAAAAGATGAAATTAATTGAATGAATATGTTTTCGGTGTTATATTTTGGAATAGAAAAATATATTGATTAATTCCTAATAAATTGTTTTATCTTCTTCTTGATATAAATGAAAAATGAAATTGGAATTGGTGGTTTCTTGAAATAATAATATATTGCCTCCATTTGAATACTATTTTTTATAATACTTGTTTATTTTATAGATTTTATGTTTATTCTAAGTATACAATTAGAAAAATATTAAAAAATAAAATTAAATATAATAAAAAAGATGCATACAAATTGAGAAAGATATTTCTTGAATGTTCATATCCTTCACTATGATTTCATAATAATATCATGACATTGAGACTGGGGAGGATGGATTTGTCATAATTTCAATGGGATAATTTCCTTATTATTTTACTTTGGATAAAAGGCATTGTACTTTAGGACATAAAACACCTCCTTAAACCAGATTGTTAAAAACATCAATTCTGAAAAATCATAATCATCAAGTTAATTAGATCCTCAATTAAAAATCCCTAATGATTTTATGTAAATTTTGACATTTCAAAGCAGAGTAAATAGTTCCTTTTCTAGATAATGGAGATGGCTTATTTTCTCAGGATATGAACATAACTATTCTTGAATTGTAATATGATTGATAAGAGAAATTATTCAAAATAATGGTAGATCATGATTTGGTATGTTTGTTAATATTTAATTAATCAAATTGAATTGAAGAAATAAAAAGATTAATCATTTTCAAAAAGGAAAAATTAAAATACATGATTTTATTTTCTCTTTCAAAATTAATATATTTAATTCAATTTTTTTGTGGATTATTGGAAATTTGATTTATCATGGAAATCTTTTATATTTTATCACTTTGATATTTTAAAAATTGTAACATTGGTTACCTCAATATTCCTGTTTTATATTTTATGTTTCTTGAAAATTATAGTCTATATGTGGTGGTATTGGCCACATTAATTTTCAATGGATATTTTTATTCAATTTTAAATTATATGAAATGAATTTCAATTAATAATGACCATGATGTATAACGATTCATTTTTATGTGTGAAATATTGAATATTAACATTAAATTATTTGAAATAATTAAAAATATTATGACATTGATGTCAGAATTCATGTCATTATTTTTGTTGATATTTTGAATGTGATTATGAATATTTTTTATCTATGTTTATATTTTTCAGATGTGGAACTAAAAAAATGGGATGACATTTCCATCCCACAATAGAAGAGTATGCATTCTATATAGTCTGACCACCAGGGGCCACCCGACCACGATGTACACCAAGATGAAAAAAGGATGTTTTATTCCAGCATGGGGAATTAGTATATGAATGAGAGTGGTTGACTATGAATTTATCTTGTAGGAAATTACTTATGTAAATGGCCCACTTGGGCTTCCAAGAGCACGTAGACTATATCATCTATAATTTTTATTACAATTTCCAACCTCGTTATATGGTTCTGATCTAAGTACATCATGACATATATTATATACTAGTTTAATCTGTAGATTCTCTTTCGATGTGGGGCACAAATTTTCTGGTTTCTATTCAAATTATGAGAAATGTTTTCATATGGTTCATCTCTGGTCCCCCACCTTCTTGGACATATGAGAACTACCATCTCGGAAGCACTTCTACCATGTTCATATTGTTATACTCCCTACAATTATTGGTAAATACCGCCAAGAGCTGTATCACAACCTCATTATACAGTGTCCCCTCCGGGGGACTCCTTGTATCACTCTCTAACCCTCAGATGATCCCCATGAAGATCATTTCTTATCATCTTCTGACCACATTGTAGGCTCGATAAAGGAGCTACTCCCTCTACATGAAAGTGTTTCACCCATCGTTGTTCACCATGTCAAATAACTACAATGAAAAACTTTCCCCATAAATTTGATGACAGACCATGATGCATGGTTTGAACACCTGGAATCTTCAGGCTTTTTCAAACCACACGTGGTTGACTCTCATTTCTATTTGAAATTTAATATATATTTAAAAATGGAAACAAAATAAAAGAAGATCTGGAGAGATTTGATTAATACCAAAGATAAAGGCTCTCCCTTAATATAAAAGGAGGATGATTCGATGTACCTATGTATTTTGACACTATGGAAGGGTTCCACCCACTACCACAGGGGGTCCAAGATTCTATTTTTGTTATTATTTGTTTAATATTTATTTTATTCTTGTAATTTATCTTTTCCTTGAAATAACAAATGTATCATTCTATTTTATCTATGTGTTTCCACCCAAATTACATTCTTCTATTATTATTATTCACTTAAATACTATGTTCTAGTTCAATATTTTTAATTTCTTAATTTCATCCTTCTTTTTATATTTGATTTTATGTTTTTTTTTATTTTAATTTTCAAATTTTTTTAGATTCTCCCTCTCTAAATCTATTATTCTTTTTATTTTATTTTCAATCTTCTCATTTATAATGGATCATAATTTATATACATAGATATTACATAGAAACGTGAATAATATTTACTAAGAACTTAACCAGACCACATCAAGACTATATTGGTTTAGTGAATTTAAAAACTAAGAAATATAAAAAACTTGGTCATAAGATAACAAAATTGTCTCTCCCTTATTTCATCATATCTTGAACCCTTTAGAAATATCCTAACAATACTCTTCTTCAAAACATGGGGAAAATTATGAAAGGGTGAGATATGATGCCCCGTAAGGGTAATTTAGGGAGATATAAATCATATTATAACCATAAGAAATAAGATCAACACACAAGAAAATCTCATCCTGGATGTGAAATATTATGATATCATGTCAATGGATAAATCATAAAAGTTCATAAAGAATCAATGAATATAGTCACAAATGTCCTAACATATGATATGGAATTTTTGGCATACACATACGCATAGAAAATCCTTTCATATTACTGAAGGATTATTTTCTAGACCTTCATTCTGGAAAAACTCCATTACTGAACCTCATTTACTAAACTCGAATTACTTCCCATTCAAATCCTCTATTACTGAAATATTATCATTTCCCATTCCATCCCTATCTGTCTCATGAGATATAGATATGTACCCAATGTGGTTGAGGGAGATATTGGTATCACCCATATCATAATGAAATCATTCTAATGTGTTCCGAAAAAATATAAATCCTTCATCGTAGCATAACATAAAGAATAAAATTTGTTTCGTAAAAATCATTCAATTATAACATAATCCATATAAAATAAAAATAACATCATAAATAGAATTAAATTATAAAGATAATAAAACATAATAATAATTTGGATATCTTAATTGAAACTAAACATTATTATATAATTCCTTCTTATATGTAAAATAATTTTGATAAAACACTTGAAATTAATTCTTTAGAAAAATAACCTCTCTTCTTAAGAAACATTATCTTTTCCCAAAATTTGAAAAACAATTTACAAAAAAATTTATATAAAAATAAACAGAAAATAGTTTAAAGTATGATTTATGAATTTATGGTGTTAGGAAAACATAAAAATCCTTCATGTGGTATATGTGAAAAGAAATCATTCTTCTTATACTTTTTTTGGATTGAAAAAAATGTACAATCTATCTAAAAACAAACAAATTCATTTCATACAATTTCATAAAAAATCCTCTAATTGGTAAAATTTAAATTAATAATTCATACAACAATAGAAATTATATTACATATTTATGAAACATGGGAGTGGATTATAAATATATCATAGTTAATACTTAAATATAAACAATCTCAAAAAATAATTAGATTTTGGAAATTATCTATTAAACTATCTCTGATATGTATAATATTCATTTGAATCATCCAATATAAATATTTAAATAATTCCATTGACTTATTATGGAATCATATTCATTTTTATGGTGTCATATATGATCATATAATCATTTATTTGTTAATAGAACTTCATTATTTCTCGATATTTGGGTATACATGACCTCATTTTGTTATGCATGTTTGGTTGAATAAGATCTTATTATTCCTCGTAGGTTATAGTTACATCATTTCTATAATGATATTAACAATATTATATATATATATTTATATCATATTTTTTCATTCTATTCATTTATATAATCCTCAATTAGTAGATATCCTATAGATTGAATTGTATTACATTGTAGAGTAGGTATGTCATACGTACGCACGAGTGATGATATCATTCCTTTAATTATGAAATGTTATAGAAGTGGATGGTATATATATTGTTTAATAAAAAATATATTATTTTTATAATCATATATAGTTATTATTTCCAACATTAATTCCATCCAGTATGTGGTGTTGAAAAACAGATTATACCATGGCATGGAGACAATAAGCCGCACATACACTCATGTGGAGATTTTATTTCTCATAGGATGGATAGAAGGTGGAATTAAGTTTTTCCATAACCATAATAAAATACTAGTACATATCTTCTATTGGATTTATTACTTAATTATAGAAACAAAAAAAAGTGTAAGTATAAGATGAAATGATTTTGAGAGTGTCAGTAAAGGAGACTACCCCTTCTTTGGTGAGATCCCTCTAGGTCTCATATTAATGGTACTAAAGTTAGTCTTATCCAAAGACAATAATTTCTATAATGTGACTAAAGAAAATGAAAAAAATGGGTCTGGGATGGATAAAATTGAATACTCATTGACTTATGAATAAATGAGGGAGGAGGTTCCATTTTAAAGTTGAGGATGAGTGAACCATAAAATGTTCAAAAAAAATTATAAAAAATTCAAATAACATATAAAAACCTAAAAAATAACATAGTTTAAAAGATGATATGAGATATGGTAGTAATGTAGTAACCAATAAATTTTAGACAATTTTTTTCTATCAATTTATACATCATCATTTTAAATAACACGTAGTTATTCTATTTAAATTTTAACAATGTTGACAAATATTTCAATATTAAAAGGGTGAAATATTTTATTATTTGATGTCAATTAGAATATAAATTAATAATTTCGTAAATTTTCAACCATTTAATAATTATTATATATTTTATAAAAAATGATTTTTAAATAAATTAATAATACATTATTTTGATAAACATTCAATATTGTCCATTTTTATATTATACAATTATTTTATTATTAAAAATATTATGATAAAAATATAACATAAATAGGTTTATTCTTAACCTATGAAAATATTTAACATAAATAGGATTATATTATTCATAAATAATTTTTAGACAAATAACATAGCCTACATATTCATAAGTAAGTAATATTTATTTCCACTAATAAAACTTTTAGGATATAATGGTTATTTTATAACATGGAAATCTCAGAGTTTGTTTAAAATCACAATTATGTGCCATGAAATCGATTGAGGGATTAAAATTATTTAATGAAAAAATTTCATATAAATATAGATGAATTACCTTCTACCCCTATTAAACTGCATTTCTCCCTTGAAATTCATCACATTGATATAAATAGACGAGGATAACTCTACCCAAGTGCATCCTCAATTTCCCATGTAGCTTCCTCAAATTGGTTGTTCCACCATAAAACATTATCCAAGCAAGTCTTCTACTTTCATATAACTTTTCAGCTAGGATCCCAAATCATTTTTGGTTGTCATTCATAAAAATTATATTCCTCCATCAGTATGAATTATGTGTTTAGTATATATGAATGATAAATTATATACTTTCTTAGGAGAGATACAAAGAACAAATCATGAACTTGAGACACATTCAGTGGAAGTGCTGATTAATAAAATACATTCCCAATATGATCCATAATATTAAAAGAAACAATATACATAAGGTTCATCATTACATTTGTTCCAAATACCATTACTCTCTTCTAGGAAGATATTTGTAGAATAATGTTAACACCTACATAAAACTATTTGTCTTTTCTTCAGTTTTCAAAATAACATTTTTTCCACTCTACGATTCTTTTATGTGTTTCTGAATAGATTTGACATTCTCTTCCATTTCATCAAGATGATCATGTCCTAATATCATTCATTCCCCAAAATCATCATAACATGTTTGAACTCATCACTTTATTCTATAAAGGTCTTCACACGGATCCATCTTAATACTGGAGTGAAAGCTATTGTATTATGAGAAATATTTAAAAGGTAGGTGTTGATACCAACCACCGTTAAAATCCATAGATCAGGTGGTCAACATGTCTTCTTGATTTTTCATTTTTATCTTAGATATCCTGTCTATATAAGGGTGATATTTAGTGGTGAAACCTAACATTTCATCCACATCCTACCAAAAAAATTTCTATGAAATAGAGGTAAAATTTAGATCTCGATCAGATAAAATGGAAAGTGGAAATAAATGCAATCTTACCACTTATTTTCTATATTTCTTGACAATTGGATCATATGATAAACCATCTATAAAATTAATGAAGTGTACCAACATGGTAATGTGATCGACTATAACCCATATAGCATTATGGCATTCAAATGTTTTGAGATGTCTGATGACATAGCCCATAGTGATTTTTCCCCATTTCTATTAAGGTCTGGGAAATCATTGTAACATCACCATAGACATCTGTCTCTAAATCATAAGTTTCTGAAAAACAATTCAAAAAGAGACATATTCAGAAACATATTTTATCTCTCCATCCCACTAGAAATACTCTTTCGAGTCCATATACATCATTGTGCTTCCAAGATGAATATATAATGAATAACTATGATCCTAATGCAATAAATCATTCTTTCATTATGGTATGGTAGAAAAACAAACAAGGTTCCAGAACCTTATTATTCCATCACAATCAATGTTGAATTCTGAAACATTTCCCACATTTTTTTCTATCCCTATATATTCCTTTATCACCTCATTAATTTTCATTTGTATTGATGGATGAACATTAATTTCAAAAATATCAGATTTATCACCTTCAATGTTTCAAGATCCATACTTTGAAAATCAAAAAATATTGTATCTTTTTTTTGTTCATTATCATGGATATGCTAACATTGTATCTTTGCCTCAATGCATTTTCCACTTTATTCAATTTCCCAGGGTGGGAATGTATCAAGAAGTAATAATATTCAATAAAATCCAACCATATTGTTTGAAACATATTATGCTCCATTTATCTGAAAATATACTTTAAACTTTTATAATCAATATAACTATGACACCTTTCACCATAAAAAAATTCTTTAATATCCTTAATGAAAATATTACCACATCTAACTCCAAATAACTAGTTGGGTAATTGTGATCATGGATTTTCAATTTTGTGATGAATAAGATATCCCCATAAAACTATGTATAAAAATAAATATGATAACCTTAATGGATGCATCACTTTATATAATATTCCTTTCTCCACTAAAAGGATCAGTGAGCACCTGTACACTTACTAACCGTTTTTTAGATCAGTGAAATTCTCATCAAATTCCTCTGTCTAAATGAACATAACCCCTTTCCACATCTACATGGTGAGTATATTAAAGAGTTTTGAAAAATCATTCAAAAAATATCAATAACATCAAGTCAATTTATGAAAAAATTGAACCTCAATTATCGTTGTTGATCTAGGCCATTGTTCATTAACTTATGTTTTTGGTGGATCTATATATATCCCCTCTTTTGAGATTACATGACCCAAAAATGAAAATTTCTAGATTTAAAATTAAAAGTAGGTAATTTTTTTATTAAAACTATCATTTTTATGGACTTTTGTACAATTATAATGTTATTTTCAGGTGTTTACATTCTCTTATAATATAAAAGAATATCAACTATAAAGGCTACCTCAAATTAACTAGGATAGATCCTATATAATCTATTCATTAGATTTATGATGATTGCGGGGGAATTAGTTAGACCAATAGGTATCAGTACAAATTCACAGTGTTCATACCTTGTATTGAATGTCATATTTGGTACATCCTCATTCATGATACATAATTGATGATATCGTGAATGAAGATCAATATTGGAAATGTATTGATCTCTATGTAGTTTGTAAAAAAATTAATGTGGAAAAAGGATATTTGTTCATGATAGTTATTTTTTTAAGTTAACGATAATCAATTAAGAGTCTAATTGATCAATATTTATTCTTAAAAAATAATTGGTTCACCCATAGGTGATGCACTGGGGAATATAAATCCTTTGTCACAATTCTCTTGGGGTTGCTTCTTCAATTCCTGCAACTCAATTGGGGACATTCTATGAGGTTTCTTTGAAATATGCATAACAAATGGTATGAGTTATATTGAATTATCAACAACTTAATATAGTGGAATAAAAAGAAATTATCTAAAAATATATCAACAAACTCTCTTACAATAGGAGTATTATTAAAGGAGATTTTGTCCCCAGAAATTTGAGATAGATAATATTCATTAATAGAAATCAAGGGCCATAAGATGAATGAAATTACCAGTTGAATGTATTACACATCCTTGCATCAATATTTGATCATAAATTGATCCATAATACTAAGTTTTTCTTCCCTTCCTTAAAAATTGATATGAGATCTATATATAGAAAGTCAATCTAAGCCACAAATCACATCAAATTCCACTAATGGAAGGATCAAAAGATTTTTTGGATACACATTCCAAAAAACCACATCTAGAGAAGAATAATAAACTTTTTATGCGACCATGGTTTCATTTTTAGATGTCACAGCTAACTCAACATCTATTTTTTGAGTTAATATGATGATACCATGATAAAAATCATAATAAATAATAGACTGGGTGGATATAGAATTAAATAAATAAATATACTTTAGAGTCGATTGTTAGTGTACCTATCAACACTTCATTATCATACTCCACATTGCCGATAGTGATAGCATGGGAATAGACTTTGGCTTTGGACTCTAGAGTTTTAGGATGTTGTCCATAATTGATAACCCTTGGATTAGGTTAATGGTTAGCATAATTCCCCATTTACTTGTACTTGTACCATTGATGAGTATGATGTGCATTATTTGTACCCTTTTCTATATTCGCATAATTAGAATATTTTTTACATAAATTTGGTATTCAAATGCCTAATGACCTTCTCTCACATATTGAAAATATTCTCTAGTACCTTTAAGTCAATTTCATCTATTTTTCTTTCCACATATTAAGTATAAAGGTGAAACCATCTTCTTTTAGATGTGGTCTTTGGATTTTCCCAGGTTGGATAATAATTCAGCAAGAATACCCTGAAAGTCTTATAAAATATTCTTCTTAGGTACCAATGGATTCATTGTCCTTTTATGTTAGATCTTGGAACACCTTCCCCACATTTTTTCAAACAATACGAGGAATGTTTTTATTAAAAAATAAGATCATGAACTTTTCATCTTCTATGGATTCAATATAATCACATTTAATCATATTCTTGATAAGATTACACCATTGGTCATCTTCAACTTCCAAACTATATGATGCCATAATGACTTTATCATATTATGTACATTTAAGTACAAAAAATATTTAGTAGTGTTACTAATCAATTGTTTGTCCATTATTGGATCAGAAAACCTGATGAATGAAGGTGGAAACTACCTCATGAAGGACTGGAATTTTGATACCTTTTTTTGTTTGGAAGTCCTACATGATTCATAGATTGAATATTTTTGTGGACAATAACAAGAAATTTATTCATTCCATCTCCCATAACATTCAGTTTCACAGAATTACTATCATTTCATTTCCCATCACATTTAGCATTAACATGGTTCATTCAGGTTCCAGCCATTGACTAAAATCAAGAAACAAAGTATGAGTGACATTAATCAAAATGGTAAAACAGCAAATTTAAGAGTAAAATATAAATTTATGTCGCATTAGGTTTTGATCATAGGTTATTAATTATCATTTATATAACAATAACATTGTAACCAATACATCGACATATACTTAGGGGTTTTTCTGAGGTTTTCTCATCCTTGTTTCCAAAGGGTAATTATATCTTTTCTCAGATACAAATTATAATGGAACATTAATTACATACATAAATATTCCATAAAAATATAAAAAATATTCATTCCAAAACATTACAAAACAATGATATGATCATATTTTTTTAGTGTCTTTAGATATATGGAATCATAAACAACTAGTTCATAAGATATCTACACTAGCTTCCGTATATTACATCATATCTAGACCCCTTTTGACATATATTACTAACAAAAATCTTCACCAACTATTGAAAATAAACACAATAAATGGTGATCTAAAATTCCTAGTAAGGTTAAATAATAGAGATATCAATCATATAATAATCAAAAGATATAATAACATAACATTTTAGAATATTATCCTGTATATGAAAGATCAGGACATCATATCATGAGATAAATCGTAAATGTTTATAAAAAATTATGGAACATATTCCAGAAATTCATAACATAAGGCATGGAATCATTGCAACACACATAAAAAAGAAAATAATTTCATATTTTTCAAGACACATTTCCAAGAACATCATAGAAGATAAATTCCATTACAAAATCAGGTTTACTTCCTGTTCTAGACCTGTATTACTAAACTGGGACCATTTCCCATTATAGCTATATATGCATAATCATATATAAATCATTACCAAATTAATTGGATAGAGATATATGTCCCACATATCTCATAATGAAATAATTTTTATGTGTTCCATAAAATCATAAATAAGTTATCATAGCATAACCCAAGGCATAAAATCAGTTTTATAAACATCATGCCATCATAACACAATCCATATAAAACAAATGGATTTAATAAATATCATTCCATTATAAAAATAATAAAAAGGAGGAATAATAGGGATAATATACCTGAAAAATAACACTATTAATAGATTATATCTTAAAAGGAAACTAATTTAGATAGAACACTTGATATTAATTCATTAGGGAAATATCCTTTCTTCTTCGAAAATATTTTCTTTTCCGAAAATGCCAAAACTCTTTAAATGAAAACTTTTTATATGAAAATAACCATTAAAAACATGTCAAGGATGACACGTGGTAATTTACTCTAATGATTATCTAAAATCTAATCATGACATATATGTTTAAAGAAAACATTCTTCTTTGGCTTTTTTCGAAAAAGTTAAAAGGTGCCTCATATCCTAAACTGAGAAATTATTCATTTCATACAATTTAAAATGAATTTACCAATGGGTAAAATTAACTTTAGATAAATATTTATGAATATAAATAATATTTAATATTAAGGAAACATGGATGTGGATGATAAATATACCCCAATAAATAGTTACATATAAACAATGACTGATAATAATGAGATTATGAAAGTATCTATTGAATTAGTTCTGATATACATCATACAAATAAAAATCATTCATAATAATGACTTAAATAATCTAATTGACTTATTCTATAATCATATTCATTTTTATGATGTCATATATGATCATATTATCATCTTTTTGTTAATAACTATTCATTATTACTCTTTATTTGACATTAAATGACTTGGTTTTGTTATGCAGGTTTTGTCGAATAAGTTCTGATTATTCTTCATAGTTTATACTTATATAATTTCAATAATTATATTAATATATATTATATAAAATTTATTCATTATATACATTTATATAAATATAATTTAGTAGATATCATATAAATGAATCACATCACATCTTGGAAGTAGTATGTCGTACGTACACAGAACTAATGATATCATTCCTTTAGTTATGAAATTGTATGTAAGTTGATGATATATATGTTGTTATAGAATAAATATATTGTTATAATTATCATATATAGTAAATATTTCAATCAAAATACCCATCAAAGGAATGTGGTGGTGAAAAACAGATTACACCACAGTGTGGAGATGGTATGTCATACGTACGTACTTGTGGTGATTTCATTTTTCGTATGATGGGTTGAAGGGGGAATAAGGTTGTTAAATTTCTAAAACATAATTTCAGTATATAATTGTTAATGGAGTTATTAATTAATAATTGATACAACAATGGATGAATAATTATAATGATAAAATATCTTGAGAGAGTCAGTAAAGGAGATTACCTCTTTTCGGCAAGGTCCCTCTACATATCCTCTTAAAAGAACTAATGATTTCCTTTTGAGAATAAAAGGATCAATAGAATATTAATATGGAAGTATATAAAGGAAATAAGTTGAAGATGGATTAATTTTAGGGCTAAATTTGTTATGAGGAAATGAGGGAGTATGTTTTCTTTTATAGTTGAAGTTGGGGTTACCTTTGGAATTTCCATATAATATTAATTTATTATAAATTCAATCCACATAAAAAACCACCAAAATGTCTTCGATTCAAAGATGATATGATATAAGGTTGTCATATCATAAAAAATTTAATTTTAGACATGTATTTCATAAAATTAAGACCCTATTATTTCAGTAAAAATTTATTTATTCTATTTAATTATTAACAAAGTTAACAAATATTTTAATATTAAAAGGTTGAAATGTTTACTGGTTTGATTTCAAATAGAACATATATATATATATAATTAAAACATTTTAATCAATTTTTTAATTTATAGATGTATTTTAAAAAAAGTATTATTTTTATATAATTTAATAAAACATTATTTTGATAAATAGTAAACTGTGTCAATTTTGATACTATGCAATTAATTATTAAAAATATAAAGATAACGAGTTAATATCAATTTTTTAATTATATTATTAAGATTTCAAGGTCATATGGAAAATTATTTTGATATATTATTTATCCAAAATTATAAATATTTTAATATTTTAAATAACATTTATTTATTAACTCCATTAATAAAATATATAATACATCTGTTTGTGTAATTATTTTTCATGCTTATGTTTTGAAAAAAAATAAAAAATAAAATACTATGATAATGATAAATCCTATATATTTCACAATAATACTTATACATGAATATATCTTCTGAAATATACACCATAAAATTGTTATATTTATTTGAACATGAATGAGAGAAATTTGATATTACTTTAAATAAAATATTATAAGTGTTAAAACATTTATATATGGCTCCAAATGGTCAATAACTCAACTATTTAATGAATATGGTTGAGATACACTATACCAATAATATTTTTATGTTTTCTTGTCTTTTAATATTTATTATAACTGTAATGAAAAGTATTTAGTTGATTTCTCCTCAATTGAATAATTTTTACATCATTAATCTAAAAGATAAAATGGTAATTATTATTTTATTAAAAATTAAAATTAAATAATCATGATAAAGTAAAACATATTATCCTAAAAAGGAGTATTTATTGTTATATTTATCCTCTTTTTATCTTTATATGAAAAATTGTATATTTATTAAAATTTGAGAAAGACATATTTATCTTTTCTTTAATTAAAATAAATTATTTACTCTAATCTCATCCATGTGGCTTACAAATGATACCATTCCGACCCAAGGATAATTTATACTGAAAAAATGCATCCAAATATACTAATGCAAGTGTTAGGGTAATTTTATATGCCTAGTTTTACCATTAGTATCTTGATTTACGCTTTCAATATTAATAAAAATAACTGATGTTACTCTTTATAATGGTCAAAAAATGAAAGAAAACTATATAAAAAATTTGAACGAATTACATCAAAATATGGTATCAATTTTTTAAAAATTTAATGTGTATACATTTTAGTAATTAAATTAAAATTGATCATGTTGCTAAAATTATAAAACAACTATTAAATGTTAAATCATTGAAAAAGATTAAATTGTTCTTATATCTAAATTCAATGTAAAATTAATTTCATTGACCTATATTATATTAACTGATAAAAATTTATTATATTTATAATTTGAAACCATTTAATAATATAATTTAGAAATATATATTATTTCAATGAAAAAAGTTTCTTTCAATTAAAATTTATTACATTTTTTCTATTCATCAGCACTTAAAAGTTATCAGAAAAATATCAACAAAAACTCTAATGTTATTTTTTATATCCCAATTAAAAATAAGATGTTTATGTTTTCATAAAAAAATTATTAATGTGGTAGAATATTAATTTTAAAAAGGGTCTCCAATAAAAGGTGGTAAAATTAAACTTTTGAAAAACAAATGTTATTATATATTAAATAGGGTTTACTCATACCCTCTGGAAAAAATATATATTACATGAACATAAGAAATTATCATTTATATAAAATATAAATTTTTTTAATTTCATTTATTAATTGTAATTAGCTGAATTTATTAATATAAAAAACCAAATATTTTCTTCATAGTTAATTTGTTTATAATTTTCATAAATAATTGGTAACCAAATAATTTATCATATATTATCATATGTAAGTTATATTTATTCCAACTAAAATATCAGCTTGGTTTTAATTGCAATTTTATACCATGGGGATCTTGCAATTCATTTAAACTCATTATTTATTTCAACGTAATCCATTGATGAATTAACATTATTTAAATAAAATATTTCATAAAAACATTTGAGTGGTACGGTCTTCTCTTATCTGTTTCCACGAAGTTATCTATTACCCATGATAATGACGGGTTGAACTAATGATATCCCTGGGGGATGTTTGGTGTTTTTTAATTATAATTTAAATTATATTAATGTTTATGAAATATTTAGGTATCATTCACGAGTGTGGCATTTACCCACCGTGACATAAAACTAAAATATATTTCTTTTTTTATTAAATATTTTTCCTCCCTTATTCTGGATACAAGCTCTATATGTTATAGAGTTGAGCCATTCTGTGGTTGAAATTGATTAAAATAGATGTAGGTCACCAAATATGTCAGACTATCAGTTTAGGGGTTCTATAGTCTTTGATTATAGGAGGTAGTGTAATTTTATTTCTAAAATAATTTAATAATTAACAACACTAAAAAGGATATAATTCATGCATTTCTCATTATAAATGATTTATCAGAAATAAATTATAAAAAAAAAGTATAATAACAGGAGAATGAAAAACTAAACTCATGACTAATACATTTCATTGTAATATTGTTCTATTTGGAATGTCATGTTAAATCAGTTAAAAATTTAATTTTTCATGAATTTTAATCATTTTAGAAATTAATCAAAACCCATATTTAAAATTTTTTTAAATAAAATAAAAACAAATCAATTTATGTGAAATATAATAATTTTGTAAAAAAACTATGAATCTAATTATGTGAGATGAACCTAAATTGCCAATGTGCTTCAATATGTTAAATAATTATAAATTTGATTTTTTGAACACCCTATGAAATGTGTTTATCAAGATTTAGTTTTGAAACATATCTCATGTGGGTCACATAAAATGAAAATTTCATATTATTTATCCTAGTTCAGTATAGTTGATGAAAAAGTTCATATCACATGAGGAGCATCACAGTTTGTTTAACTATTAATTTTAATTAACCGAAGCTACAAATTTCTGTTGTTTTTATTATTGTATGTAGATAATGATGAATTTTTTGTGTGATTAACTTCTAAAATGATGAAAAGACATGTATAATTTCAATTTAAACTAATATAATAAGAAATGATAGATAAAATGTGATTAGAAATTAATATCTTGGTCCTGATATGAGTATTGTAATCTCTCATTATTCTACTATATTTTTATAATTTACTTTTGAAACTCCAATTTTTAAATATCAAACAAGAAGTACAATCCATTAAATTAGTGTTCTGAAATGTTGAATTCATTTTTCTGTAATGCCTCGATATTTGATTCTTGATGTTGGTGCATTATTTTATATCATTGGAATAGATAAATTATTCATATTTCAACGAAACAAACTATTTAGATATTTCTGAAACCCATATTTCATATATGAAACACTTTATAAATTGGGAAAATAAATAAATCATAAATAATTAAAATTTCATCTTCCTTGAAACCCATTCAAATGATTCCTCTTCATAACCTATGGAAAGGAAACATCAAGAGGGTGTTCTCAAATGCATTGTAAGGGTAAATAAAAAAAGTAATAATGAATTTATGAGAGTATGTGAACATTGAATGTCAAAAAACAGATCAAACATTATATTAAAATAAATTGATAAGGAAAAATAAAAATGGAAAAGAAAGTAACTAAATTCCCAATTTATTTAATCAATAAACTGATACTGAAAAGAATTCATATATTTTTTCATATGAAATCCTAATTAATAATAATAATGATAACTAAAATATAAATGATTGATATGTTTAATTACTAGATGTTATGTCTAAGTCACATGAAAACCTATAATTTCAAGGGATTTCAAGAGACAGTTTAAAACTATAGGTACAACCCCATTTAATTAGTCCAACTTATTTATCTCATGATAACATGTCTATGCATGAATGGGATATATAATTTTTCGGCCAGAAAAATCACTATCTATCTAAATAATTCATCATATTGAGTAATATATAAATAAAAAATGTTCCCTATCAAATATCTTTATTGAATGAAGAAGAAATATTTTATAATAATTATCTCTCTAATCAAACAATTTTAAGGTTAAAACAGTATATAAAACTAATATATGGGTTTGGAAATAATAATATCCACTATATAAGAATATTTATAATCAAGGAAATTTTCAATGAAAACAAAATAAAATATTGTTATTTTTTCAAGATAATATTTACAATCAGAAATGAATGTGATATAATAAAGATAACCACAAAAAACTTTCTTAAGGAAAATAATATTTAAACATTCCAATGTGTCCCACACAAAAGAAATTTTTTTAATAATAATACTCATTAAAGAAGGACATTAAATGAAATATATAATATCATGATAATAATTATATTCATAAAATAACATGTCAAAGATTATTATATACCATAAATAAAAGTTATTTGTTGTATAACAACAATGAAGTTTGAATAGAATATAAATTGATATGAAATCCAAAAAATTATCCTTAATTTTGAGTGGTATTTAGTATAATTTTTAGTGGGTTAAACACTTTACTAACTTATAATATAACTGTAATCATTTTTATGATATTTTATATTGTATTTTCATAATATTTAATTACCCATTTCTGAATTCTTTTAACTAAACGGGGGTTATTTGCCTAGTATCTCAAGTCTGTTTTGACTTGTCACTCATTATTCCTATCATGGTTTGATAATCTATATGATGTAAAAAATAAATTAAATATTATATATATTCAATATATATATTAATAATAAATCATAATATATGGGAATAATAAATTATATGTATCGTTAATGGAGATAATTGGTCATACAAACGCATGACCGCAATTGTAATTTATGTGTCATATTAAAAGAATGAAAAGTAAACGATAAACATTTATATTATAATTCCAGTATCATATTTATTTCATATAAAACATAAAGGATTATTTATACCACCCATTAAAAATTCCATGTATCGAGTGAATGAATCACATCACTTTGAGGAGGAGGTAGTCCATAATTACACCAACGATGTATTGTATTCCCACAAAATGGAATGCATATATGTATTTGTTAAAAAAGAATAAAATAATCAGAGACACTATAAATATCATATATATCATATATAAATAGTGTTTCCATTATAATACCAAACCATGTGAGGTGGTAAAGGAAAAACGATCAACATAGTTTTGTGAGGAGATTGTTTATTGTACAAGAAAGATATGTGAATTACCCATTACATTGATTTGTGTGTATGTTTAGATATAAACCTTAACCTAAAAACATATTAGTATATTTGGGATATATATTATAACATATAGTCATGGAATAACCACTTTTTAAGTTATGGATAATGTAAATAATATAAAACAACACGTGGAAAGATTTCACATATTCTTTGGGTAACTACTTTTGGTTTACACCAAAGGGATTCCTTCAATGGATTTCTTCCCAAGGATAGTCTTCTAGGATGAGGATAGGGATTTTTTTAGATAATAATACTATTTTTTTGATACAATGGGCTAGAGATGTGTGTGTAAGGGAGGGGGTGATTATCTTTTTATAGTGGAGGAGGAGTGGTAATATTGCAAATTATTTAAAAGGGCATTGAACCAATGATTTTTTATGAAAATTGGCTCAAATAATAGAAAAAACTAAGAAAAATGAGTATATGGTATAAATATGGACATTAAATGCCTTTTGGAAATGTTTTTAGGACGTTTTTTTACTTATGTTTTAGTCCTTTGTTATGAAATTTTTTATGTGACACTGAATAATTTTAATCATATTCAGTAATGTTTTTGGTCAATAACTAAGTCGATCATAATTGAAATTAAAAATTACTCTATTTAATAATATTTAATCCATTTTAAATATTAGTAATTATATAAGAGGTATAAATTAATTTAAATTTAATCTCATGGATGTGACAGCAAAACATGTATTAATGTAAAAATATCCAAAAGTTTTCTAATTTTTAAAATCAAATTTCAACAAAAATTGGTTATAATGACCTAAGTATGATTAATTGATGTAAAACTTATCAATTTTATTTCTAAAAATAATAAAAAAATTATTTTTCCTATTCAATAAATTATATGAAGAATGATTTTTGAATTAAAATTTAGTATCATTCATTTTTCAGAAAAAATAAAAGTATTTATAAAAAAATTCAAACTAACTCAATTTTTATGTTTCTATTTATGAAAAAATACTTATTTTATCATATTAAATATATAAGAGTTCTAAAATTTAGATTTAAAATACATGTGTCATTAAAAGGTAGCCAAACTAATTTTATAAAAATATTGCTTCTAATGTGTAAAATTGGGCTTCTTATTATCATATGCCTAACAAAATATATTTGATAAATATAAAAACATTTTATTAGATAAATTACATATATGTATACATTATAAATTCTTTAAATTTTTTAGAATTTAATCTACTGTGTAAAAGTTGACTAAATTTTGTTTTGTTTAAAAAAAGTGTTGCGTGGATTTGTAGCTTTCAACAAAGTTACATCTATTATAAATGAAAAAAATATAAATTTAATGGGGTGATAAATTTTTCACACATATATAAATTTAATCCTCAATATTTTAGGGGTATTAGAATCTAAGAATATGTGGGTAGTTCTGCATCATATAATTCTCTAGTTCCATTATTGCTTCTTCCATTTTTTGATATCCCCAGCATACATTTAGAGGATGAGTCATCTGAGTCCACAACAGTTGATCCCTAATATCAATAATATGGATCAGTTATTCGCAATATTAATGGTAAGTTTCTAAATATATTTCACTATAGATAAACTCATGTTTTGTGTCTGATATGTACTTTCATAGCATAGATATATGAAACACATTATGTTATTTTATGTTATTTGGTAACATTTAAAAATGATAACCAACATATCCAACTCTTTCAAGAATTTCAAAGGGTACAATGATTGTTGTACTTGAATTCCATTTCTTACCAAAACTTGTAACACCATTAAAAGGAGATTGTTTTATGAAATCATGATCTCCCACTTGGAACTCTAGATATTTCCTCTGATTATTATCATAATTATTTTTACTAATCTGAGAGACTTCAATAAGATCTTGAATAGCCTTTATATTTGTCATCATTTATTTGACTTGTTCTTGGATTATGAGTTTTAATTCACCAACTTCATCCCAAAAATTTGGATGATGACACCTATTTGCATATAATTGTTCATATGATTCCATTTTAATACTAGAATGTAAACTATTACTATAGGAAAACTATACCAAGGTAAATTATTGGTCCCACATATGTTGATAATCAAGTGATCGTGACCTCAACATGTCTTCAATTTTTTTAATTTTTATTTCATAATATCAATCAATTTGCGGATATTAGGTAGTGGTAAAATGATTCTCAATGTCAATATAATCTGAATACATTTGGAAAATTTATATTCAATGTGGGGATCTTGATTAGAAATAATTTATAGCGGTTCACAATGAGGTATTAAAATATCTTTAATAGGGGTCATTGAAATTTTCTCACAAGTTATGTCTTCTCTTATAGAAAAAAAATGTATATATTTGGTTAGGTTATCAATGATAATCCAATTTTCATAATTCATTATTGGAGTCTTCAGTACACCCATGGAAAAATCCATAGTAATTTCTTCACATTGACACATAGTAATAGAAGGAGGATTCTAGACTAATTTTGGACGTTACCTCACAATATTATTTTATTAAGAGACTAGGCATCAAGAAACATTATTATAAATTTCCAAATTCAAGTTATCCTAACAAAAATGATCCTTCAAGATCCTATATATATTTTTAATACTAGATTGTATAGATAAATTTTATCTTGGAAAATCATCCATCAATTCCTTTTTTATATCAGGGATATAAAGGATATAATGTTTATTCGTAAATGAATAACACCATCTTCACAGGCAAAAACTGCTATTTTTCCATCATTTATAGTATTGATTTTCGTTTTAATGTTCTCATCAATATATTTAGATTTATTTATCATCTCTAATAAAGGTGGGTTTTCAGTAAATTTAAAAATTATTCATCTCTCTTCTTACCTAGAGATCCCCATATATGTCATTACTATATCAATGAAAATAAGATCCCTATCAATCATTATTTTGGTTAGAAATCCATGATCCCTTCAACTAAATGAATATTCTACAGTGTTTTTTATCCCTGGGACGTAGTGTATTTAATTATCATAATCCATGAGTATATCAAGCAATATCCTTTATCTCTTGTTGATCTCTATCTATGACGTGTTGTATTTCATGAGTTTTTTATCAGTGTATATGTCACATATTTCAAAGTAGATATAATGCCTCCATTTATTTAAAGATAATATTATAGACAGTAAATAAATATCATGGGATGGACAATTCTATTAAATAGTCTTAAAATACCTTGATTTATATGGAATAACATTATCTTTTTTCATTTGGACAAAACCATGTCCATTTTTTGATGTATCAATATATATTGATAAATAATTAGTTCTAGATTGTTGAATAAAATCTTGGAATTGACTAATATTTTATATAGTTCATCAAATATTTCGTTGAATTCATTTATCAAAAAAACCAAATCCATTTACATGTAATCTGGGTTAATGGGTTATATAATCAAGAAAAATTAGGAATTAATTTTCTGTAGTAACCTTCCATTCTAATGAAACTACATACCTAATATTTTTGTTGTGCAGGAGATTCTCTGAATTATTTTTTCTTTTCGTGATCAACTACTATTCCATCATTGGAGATATTTTGACAGAAGAAAGAGACATTTTGAATACATTAATCACACTTACTAAATGACCCATATGACTCTTCCCTACTAAGAGTCCAAATGATAATCCATAAGTGATTCTAAGGATCCTCATATGTTTTAGAAGACACATGAATGTCATCAATGAATAACATAAAAATTTTCAAGATATTCCTTGAATAATCTTTTAATCAGATCTATTAAAATAATGGGATCATTATTGTATCCAAATGGAATGAATGAAAACTCTTTATGTACATATCTCATCCAAAAAGCTGTATTTGGAATGTATTACGTCATCACCTAAAATTAGTGATATGCTAAAGATGATAAATATTTAAAAAATGTTGGGCTTCATGAAGTAGATCAAACAATTCATAAATGTGGGGTAGATGATACTTGTTCATTATTGTAATAACATTTATATCCATATAATTAATTCACACCCCAATGGATCTATATTTCTTCATAAAAAAGAGGGCATAGTCTCCACAGGGTGAAACATTAGGGGGAATGAATCCCTTATAACCCAAATACACTCATTGATTTGTAAATTCCCCCAATTACATAGTGCCCATTATATATGGACTCTTTGATATTTTCCTTTCATTTGAAATTAAATCATTGTAAAATTCATCTTCATGCTCAAGGTGATTTTTAGGTAATTCTATAGGAGATAAATCAATTTATTCTTTCATAATTTGCACATGATCTATTTTATGATTAACATCATCATCACTTTATGTTATTTGACCATATTCCTCAAGAATATAATTTTTTAGACCAATTTGGGGTGGATCTAGATAATAATCCATTGATAAATCTTCTTCTCTGTAGATGTGGGATTCTACATCTTCCTATTTGATTTTAATTTCTTGATCACTTAAATAAATGTTCCCACAATATTTTGAGAGCCAGTCAACTCTGAGTATTATATCAAATTCAATAATAGGAATGATAATAAGGATTGCATCGAAACAATGTTAATGTGTCATACTGGGTACATTCCGACACATCCAGGTTGTAATGATACATACCATTGGAGTTATTTATTGAAAACTATCTTATTATATAGAGTGAAAAATGTCTACTTTTCTTAGAAAAATCTCTAAATATTAAAAAACCAGATTGTCCAGAATCATATAAGTTAGTGGCTAAATATGAAGGTAGGATTAATGTACCTTCCACCACATCATTGGGCACTTCTTCCTTAACTACTGTGATTGCATAAGCTTAGCTATCTACCCCTGTCCACTTCAATGGTAGATTCCTTTGAAACATGGGGAATTAAATATCATAGTTCCCTATATATTTAGAATAGTATCATTAGAGATAACTTATTACTTTTGGCCATTGAATTCCTGATCCTAGTGTCCCCTGTCTCCTAACATATAACAAAATCTTAGTCCCATGAATCATTTCACATAGTTCATTTTCCCAGAGTATTAATAAGTTTGATATAATTAAAACATCTTCTTCTCATTTGACGAATTCCATTTTCATGGTGCTCTAATGAACACTTATTATCTTAGTTTCCCTAGAATATATTGTGTCTATACAATTATTTCTCCAAATTTATGACACATAAAACTGTTTATTCTTATGGTGAAAAAGTATAAGAATCTAGTACCCTTATAAGATCTGGGATAAGTCCTTCAAATAAATGGTCAATCATATACTTTGTGATGAATATTATAACTATAGTGTACGAGGATATCCTTTTGAAGGTATCTTCAAAATCCAAAACACTATCTTATTAATTTTTATTTAATATAGAAAAAATTCTTTTTATCTCTATTTTTTATCACATGGGATGTATTTATCTAAGAATTTATCCATAAATTTTTTCTATTGCATGAGTTATATTTCTAATTCCTCCATATTATTCTAGATCATGGACAACAATTGATTAACATCACCTTAGAGAAAATACACTATGATCGTAACCCTTTCCATTTCAATGCATCTTGGGATGTAAACATCATCTCCAGATACTTATTTATTTTCTCTTATACAATAATATTTGTAGTTCCACAAAAAAATGGGGTATTTTGATGCATAAATATACCAAGTTTAGTAAATTCTCTAAATTTAATAGGTTACTCCATTCTAAAAAGCTATTTTTCATAGCCATATTATGTTTCCCAAATATTTCCATAAATTCTCTATTCCAATACCATATGAATTGGTTTCTTTAATATAGAAATGATTACATTTTTCATGAGTATTGATACCATTCAAACATCTAGGCACTATTTCAAAATAATGTATCATATTGGATTAACTCATAAAATCATAATTTATAATTCCAAATATAGTATATCACATAACATAAATTTGTTCTTCGTAAATCGTAAAAAAATAAACATTTCTTTCTTAGGGTACATCTTAACATTAAAATCATTCATAATGGTAGGTAAGGGGATTTGAATTTTCCCATGTTTATTCCCTATGAGTATCAAACATGGTGTATAGAAAGTACAATTGTCAAGTAATATGTAAGACTAAGTCCAACCTAACATAACTTTTTGGAGTTTTTACCAATAGGTAAATCTATTCCAGAAACACATCCACTTGTAGTATCTAGATAGGGATGCATTTCTAAGAATACACACATAATTTCTACATTACTAAAATTGTAGAATTTTCTTATAAACATATTTTAAAATTTTATATTTGGATTATGTTCCATAATAAATTTTTTCTAAATATATTTTCCATGGTTTGTATCAAACTTTATAGTATATGAACTATAAATCCCAGACCCCAGAAGTCTAGAGTTGGTTCATCATTTTAATACATTAGCATAGATACATTCCTCATATACCATATGACTGAAATGTGTAGTATTTTCGAAATAGTATATAACATATATGATACCCACATTACATTGGGAATAAAAAATAATGAAAAACAAAAATAACTACTCAACATCATCAAAACCAAATCAAATGATTCTACTATATAACATTGTAAATGGAAAATAAATAATGGTGAGAACATATTCTTTGTACACGTAAATAAATTGGAATCAATAATTAATTTATTCATTTAAATAAACATATAAATGCAAGTAACTGATAAAAAATTCCATTCAAATTACTACACATGTCACAATCTATATAGAAAGGAAAGAAACCTAAAACCCATTACATTTTATCTATCAATTGACAATTAATGGAATCTATAGATTTTTTCATATAAACACCACATAAATGATATAAATAATAATAGAAATATCTATAATGGGAATAATTAATTATTACATGGAATATATAATGAATATGAAAATCTACATTGTTAATGCCTTTCATAATACAGTTTAAATCAATGGGCATAAACACATTTAAATTGGCCAACATATTTATGACATGAGAAAATTTAGATGCATCAATGGTCTATATAATTTCTGAGACCCACCCTTAAATTCAATTACAGATAATTCCACATATCTAGTAATTAATAAATAAAAATTATGCTGTTGTCATGACCCATCCTCGAGGCCCGTGTCGTGACTACCCCAAGCCCGCCTTCCATAGGCTAGGGGCTGGTGACTAGCACCATAGGCGTAAATCCTGATAAAAGGGAAGGCATTGCCTTTATATAAGTAAATAACAGAGTACTCTAGTGAAGTTAGCAATAAGTAAAACTGAGTACAAAAGTAATTTCTGGAATGTAAATGGGCTAGAATACAAACCCAACTGAAAGTATAGTACAACTGAAAAGAAATTAAAACAACAGTACATTAAATCAGAAACCACTGAGTCGTCCTCTGGCTATCACACCTGAAGGGTGGTAACAAATGGTCTCCTCTACTCCTTGGGTCTGGCCGTCTGCTCCGTGTACGTCCCGCCATGTGGTCCTCCTCCAGATACCGTTCATCTCCACAAGCCTCGACCATGATCAATGATGTCTGTCATCTGCAACCAACTCAATGTAGTGCGGGAAATTATTGTGTAGGGGTGATTATAACAATACTCAGTAGGAAACCCGAGACCCCCGAAGGTCTCCCAGAATCCACAAAGGATAAACCACATTGGAAAAAATACCATCATGAATTATCAACCAACTCTACTAAGGTATATGACCATACATATACCTAAGTAATCAATCTCAGTACAGCTCCATCTTCCGACCCCAAGCACAACCAGTCCACACAGGAAAGAAGTCAATCATACCAATGTTGATAATTTAAAGACAAGACTCGGCTCACACAAGTGTACTACTTCCGAAGAGGGGTGGAGATGGTTAGATGTAGCCTTTGAATCATCTCTTCTGTTGAACCCGCGTAGGATCCAAGTTCAGAAGTCGTCGTTGTTGAACCCATGTAGGATACATGTACAGTAACCATCGCTGCCGAACCCACATAGGATCCAAGTGCAGTCTTCATCACTGCCAAACCCACAGATTATCCATGTACAGTCGTCCTCACTACCGAACCCACGTAGGATCTATGTACAGTCTTCATCGTCATTGCAGTCGCAACCACTTCTAGGGTTCCCGCACACAACATGCTCGATTCAGGGAGGATACGCTCCATGATCCAAGGGGTCGATACATCAATAGTCATGAAGTCTAGATTTGATGTATCCCAAAGTTCCTCCTCGTTAATAGGAACTCAATGCGAAAGATGGTGCGTCAATCAGACGCCCAGTCTGAGAGATATTGGCTTTTCTGTTCCAGGGACCCGGTTAGAAATACGCTTGTTTCTAACCTAGCTAATATCTAAATTCATCCAAAACTCACTTATAGTATTGCAAATGAACCTTCTCTCCGTAAGGGTCCTAGTGCCACAGACGGCACGTCAATCGAATGTGCGGTCTTTACGTAATTCACGTTTAAGTGAATAACGGGCCCGACCCGTTTAGTCCAGTTGGCCGACGAGTCAAGTTAACCTAGTTTGACGAGTCTGACCCACCAGGGGTGTCGGACTGGTCTAAAATAAAAACTCAACTCAGCCCGAAGGGCGCTGCCCAAAGGGCGCAACCTGACCCAAAGGGGTGCGGCCCGACCTGAAGTGTCGCCGCCCGACCCCGCGGGGCGCGGCCTCGCCCTGCGCGGCCCGGCTCGGCGTGGCCCAGCTGGGCACGTGGCCCAGCTCTCTTGGTCGGCTGGCCCATCATTTTCGAGGGGGGCACATCCCCCCAACTTTCTGAACCGGAGGTTCCGACCTTCCCGAAACGGACGGCTTCTAGAGCACGTGGCTCGCAATGCGGGTCGTAGGTCTCTTCAGTGAGGTGCCCTCCTGATGTCGCGGTTCAACACTGGCCATCCGGCCAATGGGCCAGTCAGTCTTCTAGCGCGGTGCCCTCCAGGCACTGCGGCTCCCCTTCGCCCGGCCGGCCGGCTCTTTCGTCTAAGAGGCCCGAAAAACGGGCCACTGTTCCCGCTACACAGCTAGCGTGACGGCACCTGCTCTCTCTTCCGCTGCCTACGCTGGGCACGGATTTTCATAGCGTATGTGACGGCCGCCCTTACACCACCGGCTTCATCCACGTTCTGCCTCTGATCAACAATTCCATCAACAAACAGGATCAAACGGTGGGTCTTTCGGCCATGTTTTTTGGGCCCACGTCCTTCGCGTTAAGCGATAGCAACAGGTCAGATAAACAAGATTATACAATAACAAACCTAGGAACAATTTTAATCCAATAAAATTGAACATAACCCCTACCTAAAAGAAATCTGTCGAACGTCGGGCATCGTGGAAGACAGCGTCATGGGGTGAGGTTTCGTAAGAGACATCGGAGTGCACCCGCGGAGGAAGTGGTGTCTCCCCTTTTGTCACATAGATAAGAATATAAGGCGAGTCTTCGTTGGCGAGTTCTTGCATCAGGGTCTCTTCCCTTGTCGCGGAGGAAGAAGAGGATGGAAAAACCGGGGTTGCCGAGTCGACGTTCTTCATCGAAGAGTTGGCGTTCTTCCTCAAAGGAGATGAACTGTTCTTCGAAACTCAAGACCTCTCTCGAATTTCTCCCCATCACATCAATTTCCAACCCTTAAATAAAATAAGGCTTATCCTTATTTTATTTAATCATTCCACGGATTAAAAATTTAAATTTCCAACACTTAATTAATTAATTGAAGTGGTTCAATAAATTAATTAAGGTGTGTGTCGGAAAGTGTTAATGAGGAAGTGGAAGAGTTACATAATATAAGATGAGTTTACAAATTAAAGAGTGGAGTTTAAGGAGTTAAGTGGAATGTGAAAGGTTGGGGCTCGTGTGGGCCCCACATCAGAAATATCGTCACATGGGTAGTTAGGTGCTTGTGGGTCACACCCTAACTCCCCCATGTAGGATATAACAACCTTAGATATAAAATAAAAAAAATCCACCATTTTTATTCACATCATATTTAAACCACAAATTTTAACTTCTCCTCTCATACAAAAGAAAACGTGGTACAGATCCTTTTAAGAAATTACTGGCGTTGCGAGTTCATCGGTGGCCTCGTATTTCAATTTTGAGAACCGGTTCAAAAGATAGAAAAATAAACTCATTCGTTCACGGAACTTACCTGAGCTAAACTTCCGAAATATTATTCAGGGCACAACGGAACTCAGAATACGGTGCCATCAGAAACTGCATACTCATAAAATTCCAAAGAATTTATGAAAAGAATTTCCTCGAAATTTACGGTTAGTTACATTACCCCCACATCAGGGATTTATATCCTCGTAATGCTACAACATAAAGTAGGGAATCAAAAGAGGGTACAGAGCATGCATCTGAGCCTCCCGCTTCCATGTGCCCTCCTAGAGGTTCCCATGCTGCCAACAAATTCACACTAGAGGAATCGACCATCCACGTAGGACCCGCTCGTGTCGATCCTTGATCTCCACTAGGACCTCTATGAATGTCACCCCATCATTGATGTCCAACTCTTCATGGTCAATGATATGCGTCGGGTCGTGCACGTATCTCCTCAGATGAGATACGTAGAAGACGTCATGCACCCGGTGCAACTAAGGTTGAAGGGCCATGCGGTAAGCCACCTCACCTACCCTGCCAAGGACCTGGAATTGTCTGATGAAGCACAGAGATAACATGCCTCCCTGACCAAATCTCCATAATCCATGTTGAGATGACACCGATAAGAAAACTTGGTCACCATCCTCGAACTCTAGTGGTCTCCACCTCCTATCAGCATAGCACTTATGTCTGCTCTGTGCAGTCCTCATCCGCTCCTAGATGATCTGCACCTTTTCCTTTGTAGCCTGAACCATCTTTGGTCCTACGAGTGTTGACTCCCCAGGGTTAGTCCAGCACAGAGGTGATCTTCATGGATGTCCATATAGTGCCTCATATGGTACCATCCCGATGGTGGAGTGGAATTTGTTGTCGTACACAAACTCTGCCAAAGGTAGGTGATCCTCCCAGCTGCGACCAAAGTCGAGGACACATGCACGGAGCATATCCTCAAGAGTATGAATGGTCCTCTCTATCTGGCCATCCGTCTGAGGATGAAAGGCAGTGCTCAGGCGTAGCTGCGTCCCAAAAGCCTCCTGCAACCCCTTCCAAAGCCGGGATGTAAAGCGATCATCTCGATCATAGAAAACAGTAGATGGCACACCATAAATCTGTACGATCTCCTAATCATAGAGGTGTCACATGCTCTCCACTGAGACCTACTTTCTAATAGTTAATATGTGGTCTGACATGGTGAGTCAATCGATAATCACCCAGATGAAGTTGTGCCCAATGGAAGTATGAGGAAGCCCCGTCACAAAATCCATGGATATCCCATCCCACTTCCACTCCAGGACCTCTAAGGGAAGAACCAATCCTTATGGTTCCTTGTGCTCCGCATTCACTTGCTGGCAAGTGAGGCATCATTAAACGAACTCTACCACAACCTTCTTCATACCCAGCCACTAGTGCTGTCGTCTGAGATCCTGTTACATCTTTGCTACTCCTGGATGTACCGCCATAGGGGAAGTGTGAAACTACCTTATCACCTCCTCCTGTAATACAACTGGTACCATGGTACATCCCCTGAAGAGGATGACGTGATCTCCTCTTATAGAAAATCCATCAGGTTCATGTCCTGTGGATATCTATGCATGTCGCGTCTCACAGTCAATGTCCCCATGCTATGCCTCTCTAACCCACTGAAGTAGTAGAGGAGTGACTGTGAGTGACTGTAGAAAGGCTGCTCTATATCTATCCACGAAGGATATCTGCAACGCAGCTAGCTACTCCATCACCTATCCAAGTAGCTGAATGCCTGATCTCTGGCAAAGAGCATCAGATACTACATTCCACTTCTCAGGAGTATAGACTATCTCAAAGTCATAGTCCTGGAGGAACTTGAGCCATCACCGCTATCTCAGGTTCAGGTCGTTCTGTGAGAAGACGTACCTGAGACTCTGGTGGTCAGAGTAGACTGTAAGGTTCTCACCCATAGGGTAGTTTCGCCACATCTTCATGATGAAGACCATTGCTGCTAACTCCAGGTCATGGGTAGCATAGTTCTGCTCATGCTACCTCAACTATCATGAACCGTATGCGATCACCGCTCGCTCCTACATCAGGAAACACCCGAGTCCAGTCCCTGATTAATCGTAGTAAACTACATAACCAACACCCTCCTACGGTAGCCTCAAGATGGGCACACTAGTCATTCTCTGTCTCATCTCCTAGAAGCTCTACTAGAATCTAACTAACCATATTAAAGGTTTCCCCTTCTTCTTCAATGGTGGAAGATGTGCTGAAAATCAAGAGAATTATGGAACAAAGCTCCGATAGTACCCTGCCACACCTAGGAAACTCCGCACCTCAGTCACGCTCTTAGGTGGCTCCCAAGAAAGTACCACATCGATCATAGATGAGTCCACTGCAACCACAACCTCTGAGATGATGTGTCCCAAGAATTGAACCTCTCGAATCCAGTACTAGAACTTCGAGAGCATACCATAAAGCTAGTGCTCTCGGAGTGTATCCAGTACAACCCGCAAGTGGTAGGCGTGCTCCTACTCAGTGGTCGAGTAAATCTATATGTTGTCGATGAAGACTATGAAAAATCGATCGAGGTAAGGCTAGAAGATCCTGTTCAGGAGACTCATGAACACTTCTGGAGCAATGGTTATGCCGAATGGGATATCTATGAACTCATAGTTTCCATACCGACACCTGAAGGTCGTCTTCTACACATCCTTGTCTCGATCGCTGAGCTGGTGATAACCTAACATGAGGTCGATGTTCAAGAATCATCGTGCTCCCTTGAGCGGATCAAAGAGGTCATCAATCCTCGGGAGTGGGTTCTTGTTCCTCACGGTCACCTGGTTCAGGCGATGATAGTCGAAAAACAGTCACATGCTCATGTACGTCTTTTTGCTGAACAAAATCGGAGAAGCCTAGGGTGAAACATTGGGTCGAATGAATCCCTCACCCTGCAAGTTCTCTAGTTGTACCCGTAGCTCACGATGCTCAGTGAGAGCCATCCAATATGCTGGAGTAGATATCGGTGCTGTCCTAGGGTACATGTCAATGTAGAAATCTACATCTCTGTGAGGAGTTAGTCCTAGAATGTCGTCAAGAAAAACGTCAGCATACTGATCCACCACAACAGGAAAACTCGGACTCCGCACATCAACTTCTCTGAGGATGATACTTGCCTACTGATTTGTGATCGGCTATCATCTCTTCTACATAACTCCATCTTATGCTGAAAAGGCTCCCTTCTCACTAGTGAAGGTGAAACTGCTCCCATCTATGCGGACACACCACATATTGCACCTAATACAGTCGATCTTATCCTGGACAGTAGATAACCAATCCATGCCCAAGATGACGTCACAAGGTCTCGACGCCACTATAAGAAGATCACAACTGAATCTCTCCCCTCCTAGAGTAAGCTCACACTGCCGGAACTAGTGTGTAATCGTTGAGTCTGCTCTCGTAAGATTCTCTAGCCGTAAGGATCGAGCCAATTGCTCTTTCGGAATCTCTAAGCTCTGAAAAAGGGCAGCGGTAATGAAATAATGACTCACTATTGTGTTTATAAGAACTACATCATGGGTGGAGTAGAAAAAGATAGTACCTCAACTAATCTTAGGTGCGCCATGGTCATAGACCTCGATTGCGTAGAGCTAAGACTGCCCATGTCTTCCAGCTCCCTGTGGTCGGGGTGGTCCTCCTGGTGTTGGTGGTAGAGCCTCGAAGCATCGTCCACCACCTGATGCTTGGCAAGTTCCTATGACTCGTCCGTTAGTTCCCTAAGTACCACCACGGTCGAACCTCTGCCTCTGCCTGTGTGGTCCCTCAACCGTCTTCTACTCCTCTGCATGGTGGGTCGGGGAGTCACAAGCCATGTGGCCCTGTCTGCCGCATGCATAGCACTTCCTACCTATAGTATGACTGGCTCTACTGCTTGTGCCCCTCAACACCAAACCATCATCTTGAGGTCGCCCACTGGATGGCTTGGTCTTCTTTGACATCTGCAACATCACTCTACTTATAGCTTCAGAATGCTCCGCTACGTGTCGCCATGCAGTAGGCATTGGTGCTGGCATAGGCTCAACAAGGAAGCTCTCCACAAGAATGGATCGATCCAGTACTCTTTCCTGCATCGGAATGATAAGGGAGATCATTGATGCCCTGATATCATGCCTCAGTACCTTCTCAATGGTCTGGGCAAAGAAGAATGGTTCCCGTAACATGTCTGTGGAGTAGTGCAAGATGTCGATAAATCTCGTCGAGTACTGGGATACAAACATGATTCCCTATCACATATATAGTAACCCCAGGATGCGCACCGCATAGAGGGTGGCTGGAACAAACTCTGAGTAGAAAAGGCTCTCGAAGTCCGTTTAAAGTAGAGATGCATCGTCATGCACCTGGAGCATCAGGCTCCACCATCTACTTGCCGATACGTCCAAAATACTTGCGGCAAGGATCACCATAAGATCTACTAGTGTCCCTACCAATCTAAAGACTCGGACGATATCCTCTTGCCAATCCCCGACTGCCTGAGGGTCCCTCTCTCGGTGGAACCTTGGCGGCCCCTGTCCCTAAAACCCATACATCACACTCAGGAGGCGTGCACTCTCCGCTGCTGGGGCGGGTGGTATCAGTGGTCCAGCGGGTAGAGGTACTGCTGGTGCATCTGCTGTAATGGGGCCATGCACCGAGGCTTCGTTGCTAGGTGGGATTCCATCTCGCACGTAGTTCGGAACCCTAGATGGCTACCTTTGTGGGTCCATCCTGAAATGTAATAGGTGTGCCACAGTTAATACAATATAACTGGTGAGCTGACACGTTATAATCACAAATAAAACCTTTGAAACACACATGCAATCAATGTTTTTGTGTACTGAGTCAGAAATCAGAAGTCAGGGTCCTGGTGTACGGATACGTCAGCCGCTGAACCAACACTGGACTCCCTGGACAGATAACCAAAATCAATACTCTAAAAATTATTGTTTCAGAGAGAAGAAATTATCAGAGTCCTGAGTTCTGCGGTAGAACAGACTTATCTGATACCAATTTTTTCATGACCTATCCTTAGGGCCTATTTCGTGACTACCCCAAGCCCTCCATCCATAGGCCAGAGGCTGGTGACTAGTACCAATGGTGTATATCCCAATAAAAGGGAATTCATAGCCTTTATATAAGTAAACAACAAATTACACAAGTGAATTAATCACTAAGTAAAACTAAGTACAAAATAAGTGGTGGAAAGTAAATGGCCCAGAATACAAACCCAACAGAAAGTACATTACAAATGAAAAGAATGTACAGTAGTAGTAATGTAAATTGGAAACCACCGAGCCTTCCTCTGGATATACACTCTGATGGGTGGGTACGATTGGTCTTCTCAGCTCCTCGGGTCCAGCTATCCGCTCTGTGTACGTCCCACCAATTGGTCCTCCTCCGGATACCGTGCAACTCCACAATCCTCGACCACGATTAGTGCAGTCTGTCGTCTGCAACCAACAGAATGTACTGTGGGCAATGCCCGGGTAGGGGTGAGTATAAAGATACATAGTAGGAGCCCTGAGACCCCCAAAGGTCTCCCAGAATCCACAAAGGATAAACCAAAAGGGAAAGATACAAACACAAAGTATCAACAAACTCTACTTTGGTATATGCCCATACATTTACCAAAGTCATCAATCTCAGTAAAACTCCAACTTCCGAGCCCAAGCACAACAAGTACACATAGGAAAAAAGTAAATCATATAAATGTTAATGATTGAAAGACAAGACTAAACTCACACAGGTATACTACATCTGAAGAGGGTTGGAGATGATTAGATGTAGCCTCTGAATCATCCCTTCTGCCGAACCCACATATGATCCATGTACAGAAGCTGTCACTTCCAAACCAACGTAGGATCCAAGTTCAATAACCATCGCTACTGAAGCCACATAGGATCCATGTATAGTCATCATAGCTGCCGAACCCATGGAGGATCCAAGTACAGTCATCCTCGCTGCCGATCCCACCTCGGATCCAAGTACAGTCGTCGTCGTCGCCACAGTTGCAGCCTGCTATAGGGTTCCCACACACAGCAAGCTCGATTTCGAGAGGGTACGCTCCACAAACCAAGGGGTTGATACATAAATTGTCATTAAGTCCAATATTGATGTATTCCAAAGTTCTTTCTCATCAATAAGAAATCAATGCTATAGACAGCGCGTCAATCAGTCGCCCGGTCTGAGAGATATAGGCTTTTCCGTTCAAGGGGCCCTATTAGAAATACACTCGTTTCAAACCCGACTGATATCCAAATTCATCTGAATCTCACTTAGTGTATCAAAAAATAATCATCTCAAAGTAAGGGTCCTAGTGGCGCAGATGGCGCGTCAATCAGACACACGGTCTTTAAGTAATTCACGTTTAAATGAATAACGGGCCCAGCCCATTTAGTCAAGTGGGCCAACGAGTCAGGTTAACCTAGTTTGACTGGTCCAAACCAGCAAGGGTGTCAGACCGGTCTGAAGGAAAAATGAAACTCAGCCCGAAGGGCATAGCCCAGCCCGAAGGGGCGCGGCCCGGCCAGATGCGGCGCGGTTCGGCCTGGCACGACCCGGCTCGGCCTGGCGCGGCCCGGCTCGAACTGGCGCGGCCCGGCTCGGCCTGGCGCGGCCTGTCTCGCCCTGGCACGGCCAGGCCGACCGATCAGTTATGAGGGGGGAGTGACCCCCCGACTTTCCGAACCATCATTGCAAACAAGTGTTTCCCTTCCCGAACCGGCAGGCTAGGCCGACCGGACTTCTAGCATACGCAGCCAGCATGGCGGGCCGTGGGTCTCTTCAGCACGGCTCCCTCCTAGCGCCGCGACTCCCCTTCACCTTGTCGGCCAACGGGCCAGGCGACTCTACCACCGATGCGTCCCATAAAGCGGGCCTTGATTCCCGCTGCATAGCTGGCACGACGACGTCGGGTCCCTCCACCCTGACCTATGCTAGCCACGACTTTTCTTACCGTGTGAGATAGCAGCCCTTGCACCGTCGGCTTCTTCTGAGTTCCGCCTCTGATTGCCAATTCCATCTATGAATAAGATCAAAAAGAGGGTCGTCGGTCCATGTTTGTCCGGCCTGTGATCTCCGTGTTAAGCGATAACAATAAGTTGGATAAAAAAGATTATACAACAACGAACCAAAGTAAAATTTTAATCCATTAAAATTGATCATATATTATACCTCAACAAAATAAGTCGAACGTCGGGCGTCGCAGAAGATGGCGTCGCGGGGTGAGGTTTCGTAAGTGATGTCGGAGTGCACCCGAGGTGGAAGCTGTGTCTCCCCTTTTTTCTGGGATAGATGAATATAAGGCGAGTCGTCATTGGTGAGTTCCTGTATCGGTGTATCCTCCCTTGTCACGGAGGAAGAAGAAGATGGAGAAACCGGGGTCGCCGAGTCCATGTTCTTCATAGGAGAGTTAGTGTTCTTCAACAAAGGAGATGAACCGTTCTTCGAAACACAAGAAATCTCTCCAATTTCTCCCCAACACAACAATTTCCAACCCACAAATAAAATAAGGCTTATCCATATTTTATTTAATATTTCCAAGAATTCAATATTTACATTTCAAACACTTAATTAATTAATTGAAGTGGTTCAATAAATAAATTAAGGTGTGTGTTGGCAAGAGTTAAAGAGGAAGTGGAAGAGTTACATAAGTTAAGGCGAGTTTACTAATTAAATATGGGAGATTAAGGAGTTTAGGGGAAAGTGAATGGTTGGGGATTGTGTGGGCCCCACCTCACAAATATCCTCCTATGTGTAGTTAGGTGCTTGTGGGTCCCAACCTAACTCACCCATGTAGGTTATAACCACCTTAGATATAAAATAAAAACTGTTCCACAATTTTTATTCACATCACATTTAATCCACAAATTTTAACTTCTCCTCCCGTACAAAAGTAACTGCGGTAAAGGTCCCCTTAAGAAATTATTGGTATTTTAAGTTCATCGGTGCCCTCAGATTTCAATTCCGAGCATTGGTTAAATAGAGAGGAAACCCACTCGTTTGATCACTGAATGTACCCGAACTAAACTTCGGAAAAGAATTCCGGGCACACCGGACCTCAGAATTAGGTTCTGTCAGAAACTTCGTACTTGTAAAATTCCATATAATTTAAGAAAAAACATTCCATGAAATTTACAGGTCATTACAGTTTTATTAGATATTTATAATGAATATGGAATAAAAAATTATCAATAATTCCCTAGTTAATCAAATAATAATCAATGTGAACACCGTTTATAAAAATGATATAAGATTTAGGAAATAACAGTACCAATTATCTGTGAATAAGGATATTCATGGATAATTATTTTGAAAATTTATTATAATAAAGTTATTATTTCAAGATGATGTTAAAAATCACAAGATGATGTGAGATTACAAATATAACCCTTGATAACATTCCTTCGGAAAATAATCTTTTAACATTTTAAAGAATCCCATGAAAATATATAAAGTATGAATCATAATCACCATGAAGGAATTAAATTAAATGAAACATATATAATCATTATAATAAGTATATTCATGCTATAAAATGTTAATGAGAATTATATACACCAAATAATATTGGATTGTTCATAACAACAAATAATTCTCAAATGAATTTAAATTGAGTTTAAATCCCCCGACTTGCTTAATTTTTGTATTGTGGTCATTAACATCCTCTATATTTTTTAAACATGCTACTAACGTAGAAAATAATGAAAAAAAAATTTATCTTATTATATTTTATCTTATAATAATATCTTATTATCTATTTTTTAATTATTTTCCCTACATCGAGTGTAAATTATATAGTTTCTAAAGTATGATTTGACTTTATTGCTTGTTGTTCATATATGTGTTTAATTATATAAATAATTTTGACCATTATGTAAATATCATATATTTTTAGTATATATACAATTATATTTATCCATAATATTTTGTGATAAGAAATTAAATGCTATATTCATTGGGACGGTAGGTTGTATAGACATATCAACACTGCATTAATTTAATTATTGTAATAAAAGAATAAAATTTAAATGATATATAAGTATACTATAATTATTGTATCATATTAATCTTATATATTTCAAATAGCTACATTAAACCCATTATTCCTATATTTCATGAATATCAGGAATGAATCAAATCTCTTTGATGAGGCAGTAGTCCACACTACCACAAATGATGTTATCGTATTCCAAAAAAATATAGTTTCTAATGTTATGTGATAAAAAAAATTAATGAATCACAAAGAAAATATAAATATAATGTATCTAATATATAAACTATGTATCAATCATAATTCCAAAACATGAGAGGTGGTAAAGGAATAAATTAACAACATCATTTCACATTGAGATAGTTTTCCATACAAGAACCGTAAGTTCATTTCCCTTTTGATGGATGTGTGTAACATAACCAAATATAAGAATATTTCCTATTTTGATTTTATTATATAATCTTGGAATTAAAATATTTTATGGTATGTAGAATTTATTTCAAATAAATGATCTTAAATAATGAGGGTACCTACTATTTGCGTAACCCTTTCTAGTTTTCACCAAAGGGATTATTTGGATGACTTTCAAATGAAGGTAGGATTATAGGACGCAGGTAGGGATGTAGGGATATTATTCGAGAATGTTTTGGGTTACCCAATGGGATTTATAGGTGTGAGTAAGGGGGATGGGTGAGTTCCTATTTATAGTAGAGGAGAAGTTTCATTCATATAAATTTTATAAAATAGAATTCCACCAACATTATTAACGTGACATGATTCATAAATAAATAAACCCAAAAGAGAAAATTTATTATATGGTAATCATATGGACACAAAATTTATTTTGGAAGGGTTTCTATGTTATTTTGGCTCTTAGGTTTATGGTTTATTCCTTTGGTAAGGTGATTTTTCTCCCAATTACTGTAATTAATTCTAATCACATTCTCTAATTTATTTGGTAAAAAAATTGTTCATATGAGAGACTATAAATTATGAAGATTCCCATTAAGGATTCCATTATTCCAAATTCAAATTAAAAATGGTTTGAAATTAATTTAAATTAAATTTCACAAATGATATGTCAAAGTGGTTTTTAAAGTACAAATATTCAAAAGGGTTCTATGTTTTTATATCCAATTTCAAAGTCAAATTGGGTCAAATGACATAAATTGGATTAATATATGTAAAATTAATCTATTTTTCTATTATAAAAATTTAAATATACAATTAATCGTTCTAAATAAAGTATATGAAAATGTAGTTTTTGAATAAATTTTAGTATTTTTCACTATTCCTTAAAAATCAAACTACTCCGTAAAATACAAAATTTTACCCTAAAATAATTTAGATGATTCACATATAATATAAGTTTACTGTTTAATATTAAATAACTTTATCTACAAAAAATTAGATTTCATATAGGCTCAACATTAAAATTTGATTAGACTACTTTTAGAATAAAAAGGTTTTAATATGTAAAATTTGGTTTATTATAATATTATGCATATTAAAATATATTGGATTAATGTAAAAATATCTGATTGTATATAAAAAATATAAAATTTGTATATAAATTCTTTAAAATTGTTATATTTAAATTGATCATGAAAAACGTGATTATAAAGTGTTTGTTTGAACCCATTGTTACATGAATTACAAGCTATCGATAAAATTGAGTTTATTCTAAAAGGATAATATAGAAATGTCTTGGGGTGATAAATTAGAAATATTTATTCCAAAATCATCAGGTAATGAAGGTTGATGTAACACCTCAATCAAGAGTATTATATATTATATGTCCGAGCTCCATCATTCCATTTCATCCACAGAATAGATCATCTGCACTATATGAAGATCTTGTATCTAGTAGGAGGAAGTGAAATGATTTAATAAAATAATATAAATAGAATTTAGATTCATTCCATGGTTGGAAATAACAAAAATCATCAATGATACTCAAATTTTTCATTAAAATAAATAGACTATAATCATGATTTCAGGAACACATAAATTACCTCGGTCCATGTATGGGGTAAACCCCTCATTATCATATTAAATAGTTCATGTTGTGGAAATATAGAAGATAAAAACAAAAAAATTCAAAAAATAACATATTAGGAGACAAAAAATTATTAAAATAAAAAAGAAAAATTTAAATAAAATGAAAAACCCTAAAATAAAATATCAAGATAATGAATAAATTTTGAAATTAAAAATAGATAGAATAAAAAAAGAAAAATATTAATATTAATAATAAGAAAAGAAGAATGAATTTTGGTTAGAAGATCTTGGGTAAAATGGAATTATTCCCTTGTAATTTAAAATTTAATAAAAAATTAAATATTAAAACATAATTAATGAAGAAAATAAAGAATAATAAAAACAGTAGCTTGGCCTCCTCATAGTAGTCGATGGTACCACTCCTTCGTGTCAAACCCCATAGATGAATGTAATCCTACTCCTATTATATGATATGGGATCCTTGACCATTGGAATTTATCTAATCTCATTGGATATTCTTTATTTTTATTCAATGTTTGAATATGGTTTAAATGTTAACTCTACATTAAACATAGTCATGTGTCGCCTAAATACACATAAATATTTTGAGTGTTCAAACTAAACATTTTGGACAAGTGGATTATTTAAGGTGAGTGGGGTTCATGGTGATTCTTTAACATTTATAAAATCATCATGTTCATTAATAGGGATCAGTGCGAACTCCTCATTTATTAATACTAGTAGGTGGATGGATTAACATATAATATTAACTTAATGGTGATCATCTCAGGGTGAAGCATTGATCTATAGTGACCCTAGGACAAGACAGTGGAAGATGATCTCAATCCCAACCTCTCAATAGTCATACATGTAATTATGTAGAGATTGATGGGAATAAATCAAATTTAAAATATTGTTAGATCCATGGAGATTTAATCACTCATTGGTCCGAGTGGGTGGGACACACCGATTAGCAACATGAAATTGTTTCTCATAATGTGAATAGTAAACAAAAAATTTGTGACCCACATTGAGATAGAATTTGGAGAGTGATATTGTATATAATACAATGATTTTTGTAGTCATATCCAATTCCTGCACTGGGGTAGATCCCAAATCACATGCACTCACAACATGGGCTTCACACATTGCAAAACCGAAGCAATCCTTGGACCAACTGTAATCCCAGTGGGTCACAATTCATCGCGAATTGACATAACTTCCTACCATGTGACATTATATTGACATCAAATGGGATTTTATGATTTTGAGGCCCTTTTTACCCATAAGTAATTCTATTTCTATGGTTGAGGGTTTGATATATTTCTTGTTGTTTAGTTACCCTCCTAAAAATTATGAACATAGATAAAATAAACACAAACTCAGTTACAGAACATCAACCAAAATAATTACATTAATTATGAAATCAATATCATGATATTTTTAGTAATTTCAAATAATATTAATTCTATTTTCATAATTTAACACACTTATGTAAAACATTTGAATTCATTTGAATTTTTCATTGAAATTCATTTAAAATCATTGAAAATTGAATAGAATTTATTGTTTTAAATGATTGTGTTTATTTTTTTCACTAATTGAAAATAATTATTTCTATGAAATCATAATCGATGAATAAAATTTATTTTAGATATGTTTAAATGATGAATAAACTATGGTTTTAATACAATTATTATTATTATATGAATTTTAATTTTTAGTGGATATTATATTATTCGAAAAGGATTAATGAATTAAAGTAGTTGTGTTGGTATAATTTTCATGCAAAATTATATATCATTTTCTGGTAAATGTATTTAATTATAATACCCAGGGAGGAGGGTTAGTTTTCAATAGTTCCTTAAATTTTTATACTTAGATCCCCAATAATATGTTCATGTATATATAAAATGTATTTTTGTGTGTCATTATTTGGAATACTCAAAGACCATACAATGAAATTTAGAAACTATTTTTTATTAAGTTGATTGATATTTCAAATAGCCTCATCCAAGAGGCAACACTACAACAAATATTCTAAATAAAATGTTTGGGGTTTGTGTGAATACATAAATACTTAGATCACACCTACGTTATGGTGAATGTCAACTCAATTGTAGATGGTAAAAGATGATTTATATGAAATAAATAGAAAGATATAATTTTTTTTATTATTATATAAAATTCCTTAGTAAAATAAATTTTTTGAAAATGGGGAGTTTCAATTGAATATCGACGTAACACGGAGATTCTGAATGATTTTGAAATCTATGGTGGTTTTTGTAAAAATTTAAAAATGTTTTTAATTATAGATATGATGTTTTAAGGGACAAAATATGTTTCATATTTTTTAAAACATAATTTTGGGTTTATATTTTATTTTGGAAAAAAAAATAATTGAAATTTAATGGTCCATTTTGAAATCTAGGTTTCAGAGTTTTTAAATAAATAAATGTTATCGAAATAAGAAATATTTCCTTTTTAGGGGGTAATTAGAATTGAATATTTCAATTTCTCAAGCATTGTTGTGTATCGTAGTTACTAGGGAAATAAAGTTTAGTTTATATTTAACCCACACATGTAAACTAATGTGGAAATATATATGTTACAATTTTTGATACAGTAGAAAGGAAGAATATTTTCATTACTAGTGGTGAGCTATAGACCCACCGTAGATATATGGAAAGGAGTTGGTGGTTTAGGATTCAATGATTTTTATTTATATTGGTAAGTGTCTATCGTTGATTAATTTAATTGTTCAATTTTTATTGGATTAATAAAATGAATTTAATTTATTATAATTTCATTTTTATTTGGATTTTTATTTAAATAAAATTATCAATTACATTTATTGTTTTATTTTATGATATTAATGGAATATTAATTTGTAAATTTTTTATTTAACCCTTATAAGTTTTTATCTTCTTTCTAATGATAAACTATATAATGAATCTAAAAAACCTCTCTACAAGTGTATAAGGTTGAGTATCACATTAACATGGAGCACCCAAAAGTAATATGCATTGGGATGGAAAATTCAATTCACAAATAATGTCTTTTGATATGTGAATAAAAATAAATCTATAGGTGTTTCAGTGAGTGTAGTAAAAATAACCAAAAATATAGTCAGATTAAATATACAAGATTAGTGTAAAAAGGGATTAATAATTAAATGAGAAAAAATGGGGTGTTGGGATTAGTTCTATTAATTTATGTTACCTTAAAATATATTTTTCAAATTAATCCCACAACACTCACACTTCATTTTCATGTTATCTACCATGAATCACTTTGTATTCACAGAAAAATAAATTGTCCATTTGAGGTAACCTATTTGAAAAACACCATTTAAAATATTCTCATTATGATTTTGATAAGTGTGAGTAATTATTTATAGACACTTACATGATTTAAAGAACTATTCCCCTACCCCAAGTGATTAGGATGGGATTTACACATTAACTTAATTAGAATCTCCCTTAATTTTATCTACAGATTAATTAGGCTATAAAATCATTAAGAATAAAATTATAAGATATTATAAATTTTATTCAATTAAGTAGTAATGATAGTCCATAACAATATTTCTCTATTTCTCACCAATTTATTAGAAACCTTCACATGATAATTATAAACTAAAGGAAAACAATTTTCATTAATGATTGATGGTGTAGCATCATCTAATAACCTATATCTCTAAGCTCATATAACATATATAGTTTAATTTCATTAGTTTATTCATTAAATTTTATATCCTCTTATTCTGGAAATGATATCATCAATATGTACATTATCTCACCTTTTTTGGTAAATTCACAGTGATAGTTAGTGATGAGATCAATCTGTATAGATAATGAATTTCTTTTTATCAGTGAAGTTCCACTACACCTCCCACATAGGGTATATTATGACTACCTTGAATCAGCTACAATTTTTCTAGTTTTTTAATGAATTCCATGTTTTACACAGGATAGATTGTTTTGAGAATTTTGGTGCCCCATATTATATTTTTGGTCTCCTCTAAGAATATCCATTTATTGATGGCCTAAATTGAAATATCTCCCTTAATTAATTCTATAATATTATTTTTAGTAGCATTAAAATGATTTAATGAAGAATAAAAACATCTAGTTTACATAGGAAATCTTTGTAGATTACATTCAAAAATTAATAAATTAGATCCTTAACATTACATTGGGGTCAATATAGCCACTGTTGGAGACTATAAATACATTCTCTTGATAAGTTATTCTCAATGTGGTCTCCTACAGTTCCCGTTGTAAGGTTCAAATGACATATTTCATGAACTCACATTACACTAGAGAAATTATGTCTTACTAGGGATAAATATTAATTACATTGTTGTGGGCATAATTTGTGGTTAAAACACAATATTTCATTGTATATTCAAAATAATATCATCCCAATAACTCATCATGTTTTAAAAAATAGATTATCATGAAACTGATTTCGATTCCATTGAGTTCATTTCCATCCTTGGTTGTCCAAGATCTTTTGGATATCAAACATATCAGGTTTTCGATTTTTTGAAGAATAATTATGGAGATGAAACCTCATGTATTTATATAAAATTATATTATGGCTAGAATAGTTTAGGTATATTGATGAATTGTATATAAATGAGATTATATAGCATCAGAGTGACTTATATAGGATTTCACATCATTACTAACATGCTAGGAGGCCTTAAAACCATATTATATTAGACTTAGTGTATTCCCAAGATTATCTCAACAACATTACATTGGCATCAATGGATGATTATGGTTACCAAAAGATCAACGATGGTGATGGGATAAATCATGAATCCAAATTATTATTATTTGACAACATATTAACTCATTCAATTGATATATTGTATCACAACATTCATTTAAATGTATATTATACATATCCATTTACATTAACTCGATACCATAAAATATAATTTTTTCCTATTAAAAATTTAAAGATAAAATTATCCATGAATGAATGAAAATTGATAAAGGCATTAAAAATGTGAACATACATAGAAATCCAAAGGAATAATGAAACTCTAATTAAATAAAAATAATTTAAAAAGAAACATAAAAGTAAAAGAAAAATGGGTGTTTTTTACAATGTACATTCCGACACACTTAGGTGGTAAATTTCCTCGTGTTTTTATCTCACCATATTTCAAAAATATGTAAAAATAATGACAATTTTGATTCTTAGGTCCTTGAATATTAAATGATGATATTTTTGTTAAATCATTTCTCAGACGTGAAACACATCCACATTGCTTTGTCATTTAACTGTATAGTCTTATATATGGCTTCTCATATAATTAATACAATATAAATGAAAATATTATATACCAGTTTCCCCCTTACTCATTTGGGTTAAATATTACCCTCACTATCAAACAATTTTTAAAACCATGATATCTTACTTATTTGGATATATATTTTTCTATAACATATGACATTAACTTATCAAATCAGTTTTATTATCGTGGATCTTAACTTCCCCCTATAGCATGCATCCTTGAAGACTAACTGAAATTTTCATGGAATAAAAGATATATATTTCAAGTTGTATCTAAAATTTTTATTTCACCTTATATGGATTTTTTTTTTCACTCATACTCTCACATTTTATTCATAACATAAATTTTATTTAGAGTCGTATTTTTCATTTTATAATACTTTCGACGGACTTATAAGATTATCTTTTAATTTTATTCAAGAGGTTTTATTCCCTTACACTGAAAAATATACAAAATATTTATTTCAATTTTTATTATTTAAACATCATAATATGATCCCCTAGAGTATTTCCTTTTAAACATCAATAATTATGTTAAAAAACTTGCTAATAAATTTTTACTATGATACATATCTCCTAGAGATGTGACTAGCATAAAACATAAATGTTAAACTAAAAAACTACATATACCTCAAACCTCCTCAATTTGATTTTCACACACCATTAAATGTGTTTTTGTGTAGGATATTTTTAATTATAATAAAATTGTATGATCAATGAATCTATTAGTGTAAAAAAATACTCCCCTACACTAAAAGATATTTTTATGTGGTGTGTGTTTCTTTTCCTCTTCTCTTCCATCATTAATCTCTTAATCAATCACAAAATATTCAATTATCACACTCATAGGTTGGAAAATTACACATTAAAAATGAATAATGATAACTAAATAACATGGTTTTCCTGTAAATAGATATTGGATTAAACTAATTGTCATGACTCATTATCTCTTCCTTATTTAAAATGTAATGTGTTGGATTTGATTAAAATCCCCCCTTAAAATAATTGTTTCAACATATATATATTTTTTGTGAATAAATATTCACATCCTCCTGTACTCTTCATATCTCAATTTAGATTTATAGGGATTAATAGAAATTATCAGGAAATCATAGAATGTAGTTGTTTTGGAAAATGATTCAATCTAGAATTGAAACAAAGGACCCATTTTAATTCATTAATGATATCTCATTGAAGAAAAATATCAGTATCTTCATATTTTTCATTCATTGTACTTGAATTCAAATTGGATTATCTTCCAATACCTCACAATTCATCGAAATAAAAAATTAACTTCTGTATAAAACAATTTTATTTAAAATGACTAACTTTAATTTTGTAACATTTATATGTTGATCTATACAAATAAGTTTTTTGTTTTTTGGAAAAAAATATTGATACATAAAAATAGTGTTATATATATATATTTATGATTTAAAATTATCCTCATTTTTTTGGTCCAATCATATTTTGATAAATATATTTTATTTTTTAAATATTCATTCCAAATATTGTTGGCCATCTCTACATATCCACTTATTTTTTAATGATACATAGTTCTAGTTTTTGGAGTTCAACAATAAATTCTAAAAATAATTACCAATTTACTATTTTATAAATAAAATTCATTTTCAATAATTATATGCCTAAGAACACCAACCCTACAAAAAAATAAATTTCAAAACAAACATAGAATTAGAATATTTTAAAATATATAGTATAGTAATAAAATTAATTGAATTTTATACATTATCTACTTCCACGAAAACTTTTTTATTATGATGATATTTTGACAACAAATCCATGAATTCTAGATTTCATACATTGAAAAAAAATTCATCCAAAATTCCAAATTTAGGAATCTCTTTTCATCTCTGTATAATTCAAATTCTTGAATAGATATCATAATTTCCAAAATACTATACAACATCATTGAAAATTTTATGACATTTGAAATTAAAATGAAGTGCCTTTAATAATTTCTTAGAAATATACATTTGGTACAACACATGTATTAGTGTTAACATGATTTATAGTTAAAAAAATACTTCTTTTTTTAGAATGCACTTTATCATAATTCCATAGGAACATTGTTGTAATGATATGAAACATCCCAAGGGAAGTGCATCAAATCAACCTCTATCCCATTCCTTTCATTTCATGTCAACCTTTACAGATTATTCCTAACAAAAATATAATTCATAATTTTAGAATTACATGACAGTACATTATTTATTACTAATTAGAGTCTCACATTAGGGAACTATCTGTTGAGTGGATGAGCTAGATATACCACCATTTATTCATGTCTTGAAATGTGATAAACTAATTGATTAGATGGGCCATTATTTTTATAAATCTGAATATCAAAATCACTGAATGAGAAAAAATATAAATCTAATTAACCTATTTTTGATTACTACTTTGATAATACTGTATACATTGGGAAAAAATCAATATAAATATTCTCCCCACTTCCAATGAGACTTGGAATAGGTTTTTCCAAAATATACAAAACGACCAATATATCATTTTATGTTATGAAGTAATTTTTCAATGATCAATTCAGTAACATACTACCGTAATAGATTAAATATATATTCAATTATCATATAATTACTAAGAGAGACATTAATAAAAAAGTAACTACCAGTATACATTATTTCAAATTGTTAAATCCAGTCAGGTGATGTGGTGATAAGCACTGAGACTAACTCATTTAATATATTGAATTTTTCAAAAAAAATCATCAAATATTTATTTGGTAACGTTTTCAAATAGTAATAAAAACGGTCTTTAAACCACATATGAATCCTAGATAAAAACTTCTATAAAATGAAACATTCCCAAGGAAGCTTCTTTTGGCCATAATTTTTTGTAGTGGAATATTTGAAACCCATATAATTTATATACTTTAAATCCTGATATATTATACAGAGATTAACATAATAAAATCCCAAAATATATTTGTGCCTATATTATTTGGTAAATAAGGTATATAGAACCTAGAAATGAATCATGTGTCCTATAACCTTATTTTAAAATTCAATAACATGCCATTATATTCCTCAAACATTCCAAAAATTCTTGGGGTGACCTAGGGATGTACATAAGAGAAGGGTGAAAAATAAATCCATGTATAGAAATAATAAAATAATAACATGATGTAGATAAAACATGTTAGTTAATACTCATATATTGGTGACATGAACTCGGTGACAGTGATAATCATGAACATCATATATTGATAAAAGAATACAACATCATGGTAACATATGAATTTGGAAATAACTTAAAACATGACATCATAAGCATGTGTCAATGAAAACCCAAGAGAAATCATAACATAGTAATCTTAGATAACATTAGATGAACTATACATATAATTTCAATAGATGAAAACATTACCCAATCAATTGTATGAATATATAATTTTGGGTCCACCCATCAAATTAATATCATGTACATGCATTATTGTTGAACATATATTATACAACAACAGAATGTTTTTAATCACTTATAATATATTGATTAAGGATTTTGGGTTACATAAATGTATGTCCCAAATCAATTAATGATTGTTATATCTAATTTAATACACTAAAGTGTAAATTGAGATGGGTATTCACTATCGAAATTTATATCGTGGTAAAATTGATGGATTATTACAGTATCATAACGAGTGTATATAAAGATTCATGGAATGGGTGAATTATATGGAAACGTGTAATATCATTACGTTAATATATTAATTATCATAAAAGTTATGTTTAAAAACACATTTCATGTTGAAAAATTATAAATAAATTGAAATTATACAAAGAAATCTCATGAAAAAAGAAGGAGAGAGTTCCCTAATAATTATAGGGAACCTCTAAACACGTGGGTATCTTATTAAGATAATGTTAAATCATTAGGGATATTTGGAGAGGTATATAGAGAGTAACATCATTCTTATTGGGTTTGGAGTGAATATGATACAGAGGATGGATGTGTATTTATAGCAATATACGGGATTTCATTATTAATTTACAAATATTGTTTTTGTAATCTATATAATAAAATAATAATTAAAAAGATCATCCCAATGTTTTTTTACTATGAATTTTGAAGAAATATAAGTGGAATACAATATTTTATAAAGAACATAACAAAAATCACTAAAATATTACCCTTGGTGAAGTTGAAGTGTGTCATAATTTTAAAGAATTAATTTTTAAAACATTAAAAAATTATAAAGGGTTTTCGGTGATTTATTAAGGGATTATGAAATTAATATAATAACACAAAAAACATTATATTAAAGTGGAAACTTATTTTTCTTGTTGAATTTCATTTATTTTACCAATTACATCCAATATAGGAAATTTTTATTTCATAGTACATATCATATATTTATACCGTAATCAGTTACTTCTAAAAAATTCTACTATTATAGAAAATTGAAAAAAAATTAAGCATTATATAATTTCATCATCTTGATTTCCAAAATAATATTTAATTTACCAAAATAATTATTTAAAAATAAATATGTACAATTCCTGATAAAAATTATCATTTGTTGAATAATACTAGGTTTTACCACAATAACGTTTTAATGAAACTGATAAATAATATAATGGAATTTAGTACATTATATTATAATTTTTACCTTTATATTATATAATATGAATATAATAAGAAAATAAAATTTATTTAACAATTTTTGAATTTTTTAAAAAATGTGTTTTAACTAATACATTATATTTTGGAAATTTTTTTGTTCATATCAAAATATTAATTTCATTAACAGATATAAAATTATAATAATAAAAAGGGGAAATATTTTCATTATTTTAAAAAATGGGAAAATATAAAAAATTTTATAACTTGGGTCTAGATGTATAATAACTTATTGTGTAGGCGTATACCCAACTTGTAAGGTGTGTGATGGTTGGGAATTCTTTTTCATTTTAATGAACATTGCATCAGTTGTGTTCTTGATAACCTAGAACATAATCTTAAATGGTTTCTTCTATGGTTTAATTGTTGAATTTCATCTTGTTTTATGTGGTGGTAAAATACTTTGTATGAAATTTATCTCAAAAAATTTGATAAATGAGATTCATCGGGTATGTTACTACTATTCAAGACCATCTATATTTCCATCTGTATAAATTAAACTCTAATAAAACACATAATATTTACTAATATTACTGGTTACTATACTATAGTTATATTATAAATTAAAAATATGATTTATAGTAAATTTAATAAGGATATATTTTATAATATCCTGAATATAACCAATCTAGTGCATGAATTTTCTGTAATTATTTTATTTAATATGGTATTTACTCTTTCAAATAAGTAGATTAATTTATAAAATTCTGGGTTGTCAATTATGTATTGATGATATTACATTTATTTTTTTATTTCTCCATTACAATTCCATCTATTGAGATTCCATGACTAAGAAAAATTCATTCCATTACTATAAATTAGAATAACTCATAATTATATATGAAATATTTGAGCCCATATATATCTATAACATAAAATATGTTTCCCAATTAATCATAATATGAAGTTCAAATTTTTTTAAAAAAATCATCCATGAATACTTCAATATCATTTTCTACCATATATGAGAAAATTTCCATAATACTTCTCTAAAATGTGGCTAGTTCTCCAAAAAAATCCTAATTTAAGTATTATGTTTACAAATTTACCATAATGGAATATGAATATAGTATTATATTTGTTAATATTTCTGATATACACTTTGTTATATACTAAATATGAATATATAAATAAAAAAATGGGCATTTTTTGATAATCCAGTCAAATATCATATTAATGAATTTAATAAAAAATTATCATTCATTGTGGCCTTGTTCAATTTTTTATAGTGCATTTAAAAACTTATTATTCCACATAACTTTTTAAGTTATTTTATTTACATTTATTAATTTTAATAATCAATTCACACTTATTTTTTAGAACATATATAGGAATAAACCACACACAATCATAAATGGGATAAATTATCCAAATTTTATGATTTATGATAATTTTACCCATGAAAACCTCATTAATATTTGGATTAAGTCTTATTTGGAATTAATTAGTTTTCTTAACCACATCCTATAAAATTATTTTATTAGGATTATTTTTGTATTATTTCGTTGATGTAAGTTATATAAAGGAAGAAATGGTTCTTTTCATCTCAATAATTTACCAGTCTTATCCCTTGCTGAAAATTCCAGTTTAACTAATATAATGTTAGTAATCTGTGCTTCATATCCCAAGTATGTATATTTTATAATGTTATGAAATACTATTGACTATAAATGATATAAATTCTTCCTCATTGGTATTTCAATAATACTCTATTTATCAATATTTACTTTTAATTCTATTACACATTCCAATTATGAATTTTTTTCATTTTTTATACATGATTCCCAAAGAAATAATGGTGTTGCTACATATTTTCCTATATATTCCAATTCATCACATTTTTATTCTTATTTTTAATATGTGAATCATCTTTCACCTCCTGGTGTGAGATTTTCACTAATAATCATCGTCAATACCAAATATATTTTTCACATCTCAAAGAACATTAAATATCTCATTTCCTTGACCAAATTGATTAGTGAGTTTAATTTGTGGATCTTGAATCAAGGCTCCACTTGTTTCTAAGAGTAGTATTCCATAGATAATAAGTAAATTATTATCACATTAATTTTCTAAATAAAAAAATCTAATGGGAATATATGATTTTTATTGTTCACTAATATGTCATTAAAAATTCAAATTTGGTATATCAAAATTATCTCAACAATATTCAATGTCATTATGTTATACTACAGATCTCTTATTTTGATATCTCTATTAATTTCTAGTGGGATTAAATATAATCAGGATCCCAAATCCATATAAATTATATGCGAATTATATATAAATGTTTCTTTCCCATAATATTCATGCAACCTAAATCTGTGAGATTTTGAGTAGTCGTCCTTTTCATGGTTTCATTATGTTCATTAGTTAGAGTTATAATTGATTATTATTATGTCCACATTTTTGTTTGGAAATGTATTGTTAATGAATATAGTGTATTATAGAATCTTTAAAAGTGTCTTTCCAAATGAAATATCCACTTTGTTATTTTATAACATGCTAATAATAATTTTGAAATAATCTATTTTATATATATCAAAATCATTATATCTTACATGTAATAATGTAATTGTCTCACATGCTCTCAAATCAGGGTATGAATGTTTAAGATTCACTCAACCATTATTTTATTCCCTTAACATACATTTTTTAATAACTAATTCAACAACCAACATAACTTTTTTACATCTCATTGTATTATTTCTACTAAATTAAAATACATAATTATTTATCATTACTTATACCAAAGTATTCAAGAGTATCTTCATATATCTTCCTTAGAAAAATTTAAGTCCAATACTTTTTATTTTCATTCTTACCTCTCTTGGATTTATCTCCACTATATTATGTATTTTTTAAATTTTTTATAACTCTAATTTATATTTAAATTTTATAAACATATATTTCAAGGATATGTGTGTAATCCAAGTTCTATTATATCAATTTATCTATCTAAGAGAAATTTGAATTTATTTTTAAAATGAAGTCATTCACCCCCAAACAAATTTATTTTGATCTCTAAATATTCTTCCATATACTTATTTATGAAAAAATATAAATCCTTTTATTTAGTAGATTGATTTTCATAAGTATTTTTTTTCTTATATTGATACTAAAATTTCAGTTTTCTAAAAAATCACTCAAAACTATATTATTATTACTTTACACCTTCCACGAAATTTTTTGAGGTTTCTTCCATTAAAAATTAAAGGTATTTTAAGAAGGATAATTAATTAGGATTTTCCCATATATTCACATGAATGTGGATTATTTAAATTTAGTTCAGGGATCATCTTTAGTTAGAATGTAAAAATTAATCTAGTGAGTAGCACAATGTCAATAAATGAAATACTTTTTGCATTGCTCCCATTATAATTTTTACCAGGAAACAATAACGTCAATATATATTTATAATTAATTAATTCAATATTTTTCATCATATATTACTATAAATTAATTTTAAAACACTATTCATACACTTATTTCTATTCATTTTTGATCTTGTATGAAGAATATTGTAAAGTCACATCACTTTATTTAAAGTATTTCTATTGTATTGGTCTGCAATTGTAGTGTGAACTAATTTTTGTCCCATTCCTTTAATAACTTCGTTAAATAACATTATAATTAATGAATTTGAGACATTTCTATAGAGGAATTATTAGTAATAACTCTTGAATCACTCAAATGAATAATAAAAATTTACATCTTATATAGAGAAAATGGTTTTCAATTTTTTCCTCAAGTCCATGATTCTCTATTTGTATAAATTTTTCTTTATAAATGAAATGCATTTATCCACCCATGTATTGAATGAATAATAATCTTGTTTTAATAACTATTTCCTTCATATCCCATTAATATAGTTCTAAATGAATATCATATTTATCTTATCATAACCCACTATGATTTTTGGGATGTATTTAATAATGGTTATGAATTTTGACTGGCACGTTTCAACTTATTTAAAGTGTTTCAGTATATACATATTCTATGTAGGATTTTAACAATTTTATTAATTACATATTCCCTATTTTTATTTAATCTTTTTCATTATCGTTATTTTTTATTTTTATTAGTTTTTACTATATGTGTTTAATTATATGTTTTTGTCTTAAATTAATTGGTTTATCATTTGTATATTTAATTGATTTTCTTAGTGAAATATTTATTCAATGTTAATTTTAAAAATATGGATAAGATATAAATTTTACACATGATATCAAATTTAAATTATATTCTTATATAGATAGAGTGTGATACTATTAATTCATTCATGATATTACAAGTGTATTAATTATTAAAAAAGAAAAGATGATTCATACATTAATAAAAAATATGGTTATTCTTACTAACAGAATGAATTATTCTAACATAATATTAGATGTTTTGGTTATATGTATATAATATTCAATAAAATTTGGTTAATATTACAAGAATTAAAAAACCATTTTTTCACACTTATATTGAATCAAAAAGGTAATTGAATGGATTATTTAGTTTAAATCATAATATTATGATAATATATGTTAACTAGAGATGATTCAAATATCTCACATTTATTCTTATATGAGTGAAGATACACAAATTTTATGTTGTTGTTCTAATTTTATCTATATTAAAAATGTTTCAACCTCACACATCACCTTTGAATGAAATTTTTTGTTACATAATGTTATAAAAACGACATTTTTTTTTGAAATTCCTATGTGTGATTTTATTCTTATACATACTATACATTTTGAATAAATATATTCCAACAATGTTAAAAACTAGTGTTTGTAAAAACACAAACCATGAGATAATTATCTATCAAATTCACTATATATTTATTTAAATATTTATTTAAATGGAAATTTCTATGAATAATTAAAAATCAATTTCATCACTGATTTAAATCGAAATTATTTAAAAGGTGATTTTAGGAAAGATCAAAGCTCTCCAAATAATATGATCGTTATTTTTTAAAAAAAATCTGAAGATGAATTAACACTATTGTAGTTCATTTTAATTGATATGATTATAATATTAATTTGAAAAGTTATATACAATAGATTGTTTATAGAAAAAACAAGAATAAAAATTATATTTATTTCAAATTATGAATCGAAATTTAAGAAAGTAGTTAAATTTGATTATTTCATGTTTTTATTTCATGAAAAAATATCTCCAATAGCTATAAAGATTCATACAATGAAGGATCAAATCATATATTATTAAGATAATTTAAATTTTAAAATTTTATATATAGTTTATATTGAATTAATGATGTAATAGCAAAGAAACTACATCAAAATAACAATAGAGATTATTCATTGATGGTGTTTCCTATACTTATTCTACCCAAATTTTACTATTTCTCACACCAATATATTAATATAAATCTCATATTTTATGAGATTAAACGAATTGATTCCTAGTTTTTTAATTAAATTAATCCCTCAATTCTCTCTTCTGTATTTCATGAGTGATCAGTACCTCCAAATAAAAAGAATTTCATTTTTTTCCTAACATTAAAAAACATGTGTAATTATTTTTTATTTCATACGTGTATACCATTAATAATAAATGATTATAGGAAACCTCATTAAACTAAGGAAATGATATATTGGAACCCTTTATATTTATTTTGGTTGAAATTATATTAAAATTAATTTTACTATTTAATTATTTTTCATAACCAATTTTATAATTATAAAAACCATTTTTATTAAATTTCTTAGATTTATATTTTTAATGGAAACTCACCCTCACTTCCGATATTTCTTAGAAAAATAGTTATCCTCAAATAAAAATCTAAATTAAATTCCTTAACTAGTTTTAAGAAAAACTATAATAGATGAATTATCACAGCAACACCCAATTTCCTTCCAAAGGACACTCAATGGTTTATGCATAAATCATTAGTATAATTAATTATCGTTATTAGAAAACTGACATGTCTAATTTTCAAATAAATATTGTATACCCTATTTTGAAAATTTTTATTCATGGTTATACACATACTAAGGTAGAAAATGAGAAATTGAATATTTATGACCCAACCTTTTTTAATTAGTATGGAAAATATATAAATGGTTCACAATATGAATTCTATACAAATAAATTTAATCTTTTTTCCACATTAAATAGTGATCATCAAATATTAAATTTATATGAACTCACCCATGATAGGACAAAAAATTCTATAATAGTAGACATGTTATTTATAGAAAAGATATCAAATGTATTTCCATGCACTCTAATTAATATATTACTTTGAAATTTACTAGATTTAATGAAGTTGTATATGGAAGGAAATATATGATTGATATTCCTACTTTAAAAAATTTATTAAATTGAACCATTATGATCATTCCAATATCATGGTTACCCAAAGTTATATAAATACATGAAGAAAATGAAATATAGAGTATCCTAAAAAAGTAACTTACTAGATCCCTAACAACCTATGAGGTCTCAAACAAATGGAAATATTGAAATGAATCAATGTAATTCTAGTAAAATATTACCATTGATTTAAAATAATGTAAATAAAACTATTCCAAGAGTGAAAATGATGTCTAAATCATAGAAAAAGAGATTAACAAGATCATATAAAATAAGAAAACAATTTGAATAGAAAAAATGGATGAAAAACCTTGAAAAATGAATTTACTTAAGATTAATGAAAAATGAGTGTAAAATAAATTCATATTATTTTATTTTCAAGAAATATAAAAAACAAAAAGAGAACAAAAAAATAAACCCTTTATGTTTTCAACATTTATTGTATGCCATGACTCATTTTACATACCTGAATAAAGTGATGATTATACCAAATGTCTCATGGTTGAAATTAATGCAATTAAAGTGGTGAATTCCATTTATTCATCTTTTCCGTCAATTCATTTAAATCTGGAGGATTTTAAAGGATATAAAAATAAATTATATGAATTATTGTTTTTAGATAACCTAAAAATTAAAGGATCTTAAAAATAAATAAACTCATGATTGGGATGAAATATTTGAACTATATAATGAGGATAATGATTTGTCACTTAAATAAAAATATAAATATAACATGAATCAATTTAACTAAACTACAAATGATCCACGAGAAGATGATTATAAATCCAACCAAGGTCAAGAATATATAGTAACCATTATTTTTTCACACTTGAAAAGAATGAACATATATGGGATTAGTTTTATAGACTAATTTATTTCCTCAAAAAGTTCCAAATTTTTGTGAGGAATATCAAAATACAAAATATATAATTTTTTTAAAAATAATTGTCATTTAATATATTAACCTAGTTAAAAAATATTCCTTATGGTGCACTAATGAGGGTTCACCTCTCTTTTTAATTTTCCATGATACAGCCCCATTCAATAAAAAATGGGTGTGGAAATATCTTTTGGTGATCATTATAGTAAGAGTATTTATTTTGGTACCAAAATATTTTAATATCATGAATAATTTGTCGAAAACATATCTCATGATAAAATTACATCTAGATATATATTCCAAGGTAAATGGTTTCTTGTAAAAACTCAAAAATTCCATGAAATTTTTTTCTTTCACATACACATGGGAATTTTACGAGTTCTTGAAAACTAACGGCATGTGATTCCGAGTCCCGTTGTGCCTGGAATCTATTTCTGATGTTTGGTTCATGTACATTCAGTAAACGTATGAGTGGGTTTTTATAACTTTGAACTAGTACTCAGAATTGAAATGTAAGGACATCGTTGAACTTGCAGTGCTGATATTATCTTAAGGAAACATTTACTTCGACGACTATGGGTCAAGAATAAAAGTTATTTTTTGGGATTTTGTGGAAAATAATAAAATAAAGCGAGGTTAACTTTCTTTTTATTTGAGCTGCCATGTGAGTGTTTTGAGGAGGGTTCCACTAGATCTATAACCTCCCTATGGAGGTTGGAAGTGAGGACTACAAGGCCATAACCTCCCATGAGAGGTTATAGTGGTGGGGACCACCACGCCTCAACCTCCCATGTTGGGTTAATGTGGTGGGGACCATCCGAGACCACATAACCTCCCAATTTAAATATTAGGGGTGGGGACCTCCTGAACTCTATTAAATAGGAGGTGGGGCAAACCTCTCAACCCCCTCTTTAATGTGAAGAAGCCTCTTGAGCTACCTCCATGTTAATGTTCCCAACACACCCAATTAAGGGGGCAAAATCCTCCCATTAATTTGAATGTGCTAGTAAATGTTTAGTTATCTTTTTGAAATCTTGCCAACAAAATAATTTATTTTATAATCAATTATTTGTCAAATCTATTCTTTTTTGTGGAGAGGAGAGCTTGGGATAAAGAGAGTTCTACAATGAGGAACCTCATCATTCAACAAAGATCGCGTTCTTCTAATGATGAATGTCGGAAATGATCTTCATCAAACTTCTTCCATGGACACCTAATGACGTGGTGAGTCTTCCACGAACGACATGCAATCTTGGGATTGGAAGTGTGCAGCGGACATGACGAACATCGGCAACACCGTCTTCTTCCCCGCGACTCCATTGGCGAACGACGAACAAAGGTTGGGTTTAATTTGAGTAATACTAATTTCCTTTTTCTCTCCATCAGTTGGAAAGGAATCATTATGGTGGTTGTAAAATAATTGAAGTTTTTTTTCTTACTTCTTGAAGAGACAAATGTTACCACCCTAAACATGGAGTGTGCGGGCCTAACCAACATGGCCCAAAACCTCCATCATTCATGTTTGTGATGATCTTCAGCGTGGTGATGAGGCGACGAAACGACAAAGGCAACAACCATGCAACCCATAGCCTCTGTGAACTGCAACGCCCTTACGGTACTCCGACCGAATTGGCTCCACCATCTCAGGCCGAACCGCACCGCCCACTGACATCTGAGTCATGCCAGCCGCGCCGCATGTCTACCGCGCCAACCACCGGCCTGAGTCGAGCCAGCCTGCTCGGCTGCTACCCGGCCGCCCGTCGGCCTACCTGGCACCCTGACTGGCCACCTCCTGGCTTGGCCGATCCTACATCGGCCGCCCACTGTCCTTCCTTGGGCCCTACCCGACCGCCTACCTGTGTGGTCGCACCCTTCCCGGCCAACCGTCGACCTGCCTGGCTCCCTGCCCGGCCACTCAACGGCCTGGCCGCACCCTGCCCGGCCACCTTCCGGCCTTCCCCCTCCCCTCCCCCGGCCTGCCCGGCTGCCCCCCGGCCTTCTGCTGGCCTCCCGACCTCCCGGACGCCCGAGACGCGCTGGCCACATGGCCAACCCGTCGTCCAGGCCGGACCGGCATCCCGAGCAAGCCTGTGGCCCCCGTTGTGGCGCCCTAGCCGATCCGGCCCTAAGCCCAGGCCAAACCGCCCATGCGTCCTACTAGACGAGGCCCAACGGGCCGGGCCTAACCATACAGGCTGGCCCGCCGAATGGGTCGGGCCAGACCGAATAGGTCTGATTAGGTTGACCCAGACGGGTCGGCCCAGACTGGGACAGACCGGGTCGGTCCGACCGGGTCGTACGAGACCCGTGTCCACTACCGACCCTTTCACTTTCTTTGGACATATCATTGGCACCGAACAACTGTTTGAAAAATCGTCAGTGGTTCTAATAATATTGAATAGATATTGTCCCTTTGAGTATACCCCACTAGAGTTTGGGTTATAGTTGAGATATGGTTAGGTTGGATTATACAGAAATCCAACCGGGCCCCCGGGATGAAAAGAATAATAACTCATAGATCGGGCGTTCAATTGATGCACTGACTTTTGCGTTGAGACCCCTGTGACGTGGCGGACCATTGAGATACTTATTTGTGGAACTTCGTGACCAATGGAGTATCAACCAGTAGATTGTGCAGCGGATCCTTCCAGTGACGAGTGAGCAGAGTGTAGAGACCATGTTTTTGGCTGAGACCTGACGACTTCTGATCGTTTTGACTCGGAGTGACTTTATTAGCTCAGTGGGGAGCCCCATGGTGTTGCGGAAGACCTGTAGTGGGGTGCAACATTTTGACTCGTTATACCCACGATACTCGACATGAGGAGTACCTCAACAAGCTACGAGGGGGAGCGCCTTGGTGACGTGGCAGTTCCATGGTGGGGAGCGCTTTGGTTACACAGCAGACCCACGATACTCAACAAGAGGAGTACCTCAGTAGTCCAAGGTTAGTGGGATGTGCTTTGGTGTCGCGGCAGGCCCACTATACTCGATTGAGCATGCACTACGGGAAAAATGGGTATTTGCGACGGGTTATTTGCGACTGGAATAAATCTCGTCGCAAATAACCATGTTAAAAACTTATTTGCGACGGGGGTATTTGCCCGTCGCAAATAAGTAGCCTTTTGCGACGGGGAAGGCTATCCCGTCGCAAAAGGACTGGCGCCCTTTGCGCGCCAAATCGTGGGAAAACTATTTGCGACGGGAATATTCCCCCGTCGCAAATAACCGGCGGCGGTAAAAGGTATTTGCGACGGGAATATTCCCCCGTCGCAAATAGTATGTCGGCAGGTGGTTATTTGCGACGGGACCCGTCGCAAATAACTATTTAACCGTTGACCGTAATAAATGTTGGCTAAGGTATTTGCGACGGTTCCCGTCGCAAATGGGCTCGTCGCAACTAATCTAACCTATAAATACCCCCATCCGTTTTTTTCAAATCATTCTCAAATTCCATCTTCTTCTTCTCTCAAGATTTTATTTCTACAGTTCAGTTTTTCTCATGTTTAATTTTTTTCTCCGGAGTTGGTATTGAAGTTTTGAAGAACGATCAGAGATCAACCTCAGATCAATTTTCAAGGTATTTATATTTATTTTAATTTCATATTTATTTTTAATGTTTTATTAGTTTTAATTATTCTTAATTAGTTGTAATTTAATATTGTTTACATTGTTTTATAACTTAATAATTATTAATAAATACTAATAATTAGGAATAATAACATTATTTAATTATTAATATATTTTATTATTAATATTAAAATAATATAATTTTTTATATATATAAAGTTATCTTTTCATCTGTGTGTTTGCTGTCTTCATATGTATTATTTGTATATGGAGATAGAAAACACACAGATGAAAGAAGAACTGTATATAAATTAGAAAATTATATTATTTTAATATTAATAATAAAATATACTAATAATGTTATTATTCATAATTATTGGTAATTATTCCTAATTATGGTAATTATTCATTTAATTAGTCATAATTAAGAACAATTACCAATAATTACCAATAATTAGTAATACTTAGTAATAATTACCAATAATTAGTAATAATTACCAATAATTAGTACTAATTACCAATAATTAGTAATAATTACCAATAATTAGTAATAATTACCAATAATTAGTAATAATTACCAATAATTAGTAATAATTACCAATAATTAGTAATACTTACCAATAATTAGTAATAATTACCAATAATTACCAATAATTACCAATAATTACCAATAATTCGTAATAATTACCAATAATTAGTAATAATTACCAATAATTACAAATAATTAGTAATAATTACCAATAATTAACAATAATTACAAATAATTAGTAATAATTAGTAATAATTACAAATAATTAGTAATAATTAGTAATAATTACCAATAATTAGTAATAATTATTAATAATTAGTATCAATTACCAATAATTAGTAACAATTAGTAATAATTAGTAACAATTAGTAAGAATTAGTAATAATTAGTAATAATTACCAATAATTAGTAATAATTACCAATAATTAGTAATAATTACCAATAATTAGTAATAATTATCAATAATTAGTAATAATTACCAATAATTAGTAATAGTTACCAATAATTATCGGTAAATAGAAATAATTAGTAATAAATAGAAATAATTAACGGTAATTAGTAATAATTAGTAATAATTACCAATAATTAGTAATAATTACCAATAAATAGTAATAATTACCAATAATTAGAAATAATCACTAATAATTAGAAATAATTACCAATAATTAGAAATAATTACCAATAATTACCAATAATTAGTAATAATTACCAATATTTAGAAATAATTACCAATAATTAGAAATAATTACCAATAATTAGTAACAATTAGCAATAATTAGTAATAATTACCAATAATTAGTAATAATTACCAATAATTAGTAATAATTACCAATAATTAGTAATAATTACCAATAAATTCCAATAATTACCAATAATTAGTAATAATTAGTTACAATTAGTAATAATTAGTAACAATTAGTAATAATTAGTAATAATTACCAATAATTAGTAATAATTACCAATAATTAGTAATAATTACCAATAACTAGTAATAATTAGGAATAATTACCAATAATTAGAAATAATTGGAAATAATTACCAATAATTAGTTATAATTAGTAATAATTAGTAATAATTAGTAATAATTAGTAATAATTATCAATAATTAGTAATAATTAACAATAATTAGTAATAATTACCAATAATTAGTAATAATTACCAATAATTAGTAATAATTAAGAATAATTAGTAATAATTAAGAATAATTAGTAATAATTAATAATAATTAGTAATAATTACCAATAATTAGTAATAATTACCAATAATTAGTAATAATTAGTAATAATTACCAATAATTATTAATAATTACCAATAATTAGTAATAATTACCAATAATTACCAATAATTTGTTATAATTAGTAATAATTAGTAATAATTACCAATAATTAGTAACAATTAGTAATAATTAGTAACAATTAGTAATAATTAGTAATAATTACCAATAATTAGTAATAATGACCAATAACTAGTAATAATTAGGAATAATTACCAATAATTAGTAATAATTAGTAGTAATTACCAATAATTAGTAATAATTAGTAATAATTAGTGATAATTAGTAATAATTAGTAATAATTAGTAATAATTAGTAATAATTATCAATAATTAGTAATAATTAACAATAATTAGTACTAATTACCAATAATTAGTAATAATTACCAATAATTAGTAATAATTAAGAATAATTAGTAATAATTATGAATAATTAGTAATAATTAAGAATAATTAGTAATAATTACCAATAATTAGTAATAATTACCAATAATTATTAATAATTAGTAATAATTACCAATAATTAGTAATAATTACCAATAATTAGTAATAATTAGTAATAATTACCAATAATTAGTAATAATTACCAATAATTAGTAATAATTACCAATAATTACAAATAATTAGTAATAATTACCAATAATTAGTAATAATTAGTAATAATTACCAATAATTAGTAATAATTAGTAATAATTAGTAATAATTACCAATAATTAGTAATAATTACCAATAATTATTTCACAAATTTTCAGGTGTCTCGACATGATGATAAAATTGACAAATGGCTGTGTGTATTGAGTAACCCACCTTCCAAACTTGTTAAAACTTATAATGCATATGTGGTGAATGGATTTCGATTCCACACACATACATATGGGGAATCGAAAAAACAATGAACAGTGGAGTTAGCTTGAGAGGATCTCATCATCGAGAAAATGAAGTTGACTTTTATGGCATACTTGATGAAATAATTGAACTCTATTATCTTGGACAACATTACATAACCATGTTCAAATGTCGGTGGTTGGATACAGAGAGAGGCGTGCGTGTTCATCCGACTCATGGAATCATCGATATTAAATGTAAAAGTGTTTTCGCAGTAAATGAACCATTCTTATTGGCTCAACAGGCACATCAAGTTTATTACGCAAAGTACTGTGCTACATCAAGAGACATGACTGATTGGTGGAGTGTAATAAAAATCAAAATTCGAGACAATCAGTTTAGACAAAGTGAATGTTCTTTCACTGATGTGCAAAGAATTGAAGTTTTTCAAGAAAGTACTCAAAATCAATCTTTTTTGCAAAGAGACATGAGTATCGATGACGACACCCCACATTTAAGAGTCGGCGATGATGATGATGTTAATGATGTCACATATGAATTTGAAATGGTAAGAGATGAAGCAACTGTAACTCGAATGGATATCGATGATGTTGAGGAGGAATATGAAGATGACAATGACATATATGAAGATGATGATGAAGATGAACACTGATAGAACTCCATGGTATTTATATACAATCATAATATGTATATATGTATATATAATAGTAATTATGAATTATTTGCTAACAACATTAACATTTTCTGTTTCAGATGGACGACGCCACATTTCATGAGTTGGCGGATGCTGACCTGACTTTCGATGCGGATGAGTTGCTGCCAGATGACCCTCAGCCTGCAGGCGCTCCAGGGAGTATGCGGAGGGGGAGCGGTTTTGCACGATTGATGATTCCTGACCCCGTCCCCGAGCGACGTCCACGTCTTGGGTTTGATCCACGCACACGGAGGTGTGATAACCTGTGTGATAACCTGTTGATTTGACTAAGATTTCATTAATCTATTCACATAATAAATGTTTATTATTTTTACAGTTTTCCGCATATAGCAGTCAGACAGGGCAGCGCTATTTTGCGCAACTATTTCTCTCAGCTGTGGACCACATGGGAGCAGATTCCCATTGATGTGCAGCAGGCCATGTTCGGCCATTGGTTGGTACGTACGTAAATAAATAATTTTTATTTTGAAAATTATTTTATTTCTAACTTGATATTTTGATTTATTTGTATGGTTTATGGTATCCGATCGAGGATACCATGTGTGACACCATCCACGAGGCATGGGAGGTGGCCATGCGTGATCACCTTTGTCATTTTTTTCACAATTTAAGAAAAGCTGTGATGAATAAAGCAGGAGTGTCAGATTTTGACGAGTCATATAGAGCACACCGACCAGAGTACATTTCATCCCATGTATGGGATGGATTATGTGCGAACTGGTTGAGTGGTGCCTTTCAGAGGAGATCATCGGTGTGGAGGTAGAATCGGGGGAGACATGAGGTGACTCATCGAGCTGGGAGTCGTTTTTTCAGTACTCATAGACAACATCTGGTACGTACATTATTTATAAATATTTCATATAACTATAAATATTAACATTTTATTTTTTTTTCTTATAGGCTGTCGAGCACCCCGATATTACGGAGTACGACGTATATCAAGGGATGTATAGTGATCCTGCTACTGGGGAGCTCAGAGGTGATCGTCAGCATCACATCGTGGTTAATATTATTTGTTTTCAAGTTTAAAAATTAACTGTATATAATATATTCACAATTTTAATTTTAAATTGCAACTATATGAGTCGTATGAGGCCGCAGCGTCACAGGCCCGGCCTGAGAGTCAGGCCGAGTCATCAAATCAGACCACTGGCTGTCAGTTTGATGAGGCGGCATGGATGCAGGCCACCCAGTATGCCTTCGAGAAGGGCCTGGTAGTTGGTATCAACTCTCGACTGACTCTCGGAGATTATTATGGCAGTGCTGCGATGTCGGAGTCCAGCTCGAGAGGAGCTCGTGCATCTTCTTCTGCTACACAGTATGAGGATCAGTTGCTATCTCAGACTACACTGATTGAGAGTCTCCGACAGGAGCAGGATCAGATGCGTCAGCAGCATGAGGAGGAGCGTCGACGCCAGCAGCAGCTGTACGAGGAGCAGACGAGTCGGTGGCAGCAGCAGCATTTGGAGCAGATGGAGTACATGCACCGACTCACTCATGCTTTAGGGATGGAGTTTCCTCCACCACCATCTGTAGATCCCCCCTCCCCCCTCCTTCAGATTAGAGTTTGTATTTATGTTATAAAATTTGTGAAATCAAAATATGATTTTTTTTCTATTCGTAGTTTCTATCTCATTATAAAATATTTATTTATATTCTATTATTTTTTATTTTTGAATTATAATTCTATTATTATTATATTAATTAAAATAATTTATTATTTTTATTTGTGAATTATAAATCTATTATTATATTAATTAAAATCATTTATTAATATTTTATTATTTTTTATTGTTGAATTATAATTTGATTATTATTATATTAATTAAAATAATTTATTAAAAATTTATTTATTATTATTTTTTTTATAGTATTTGCGACGGGATACTATTCCCGTCGCAAATAGTATTATTATTTTTTTAATTGTTAAAAAATAGTTTTTGTGACGGGCCCCGTCGCAACTAGTTTTTTACAAATATACGGAGTACTAGTTGCGACGGGGATTCTCCCCGTCGTGAAAAAGGGCTTTAGCGACGGGCCGGTCGCAAAAAAATGTTATTGCGACACCGTTTTCAGCAACGGGTCATTTGCGACGGGACCCCGTCGCAAAAAGCCATTTGCGACGGGATCCCGTCGCAAATGACCCGTCGCAAATACCTTTTTTTCTAGTAGTGATGAGTTCTCTAGTAGACGAGGTTTCAATAATGTGAAAAAAATCTTGGTTGTGTTGAGTCAGTAACTTTTTCTTTTTCATCATTATTGAGATGGATTATTTGATAACGTTGGTATATGTTCGCCCATATACCTATGTGTGGTTATCTGTTGATTTCATACCGTGTAGTTTATCCTTGTTGGGTTTTATGAGTCATTGAGGGTCTCGGGGTCCCTACAGAGTATCGCAATACTCATCCCTGCATGGGCTATTCCCGCCCCTCGTTGTGTTGGATGCAGATGACAAACAACACAGACCAAGAATGGGTGTACCAGGTTTGGATGCTACCCGGAGGTGGACCATACGACTTGTGATTACATGGAGGATACCAACATACGTGGAGTGTTGAGGAGGCTATTTGTACCTTCCCTTCAGGTAGGTTCTGTGGTTGATGTTCCAAGACCGTATTTTCACCTTTAAGCTATTTTTTCCTTTTCAGTTTTACTTGTACAGTACAGTTGGATTTCAATTTTAGGCCCCTTTACATTTCAGCACTCTCTTGTTATAAAGTTTTACTTAGTGTTTTGTATCCAGCTGTGTTCTCTATTTTTTTCGTTTCCATGTTTAAAAGAAAATGCCTTTCGAGTTTTTTGGATTTATTAATTTGGTGCTAGTCACCAGCCCCTGGCTTATAAAAGGCGGGATTGGGGTAGTCATGACACAGGCCCCGAGGGACGAGTCGTGAAATTTCTCAAGGCATATTTCAAGTGATTACGAGGAGTTCAATGACTTTAAAATGTTTGATGGTGGACATGAAACCTTTAGAGATAACTTAAGGAGAAATATCATCAGTATAAGAATTAGAGTTTTTATTAATTCTGTTATTTATAAGTATTTTTAAAATGTTGATGGACATAAATATAACCTACTTAGTATTAGTCAACTCTTTAGTAATGATTTTAGAGATTCCTTTTAAAATAATATAGTAATAGTGTTTCATAATAGAATTAATATTCTATTTTATACATCCTAATTTAAAAATTTATTTGAAATTATTCTAAAATAACATGTTATCCACCAATTAAAATTTATGTGTTTACAAGATAACAATTTGTGGATATGGACTATATTTATTGATCATTTTAGTATAAACACACATACTATTTTTAATCTAAACCATAATCATCTGGTACATGATTTCCCAATACTCTATTTACAAAAAGATGTTGTGTATTTTCAGAGACAACAAAATAAAAACAAAAATATGTCCTAAATACAAAAATGATACATCCTGTTCAATGTAACATAATCTGGTTCACCATTTTATTTTTAGTCCAAATAATATTTCTAGCATAATAGATAAATCCTAAAATTTTATAATAAATTGATAATTATATAAGATACACTTTTGTTTATTTATTGGAACATAAAAATGGGAATTTTAACTATTTAATAAAATTTAACGTAAATGATGAAAATATAAAATATTATAATAAAATATCAATTTAGAGTGATCATGGTTTTATAAAAATTTATTTGGACAAACTTTTCATTTCACAATGATATAATTCGTCATTTTTTACTTTTATAAATCCTCAAAAAAATTTGGTTTTCTGGAATACATAATAATACAATATAAGAAATTATAAGAACACATTTTAAGAAATTCAAAATCCCTCACTAATTTTTTGGTGGCATTGTCCATAATACTAGTTATACTCTTTCCCATGTCCTTCTAAAACAATCCATAAGAAACCCCATTATTAAATATAAAAATCTAAAAACCCATTTTTTGATGTTTTTTGCAAGTAAATAATATATTCTTTAAATTATATATAACCTATGAATACTTGACGGTAAACAATTTGAATTTACTTTTATTTTCAACTATAATAGAAGTAAACCATTATAATATATTAATAATAGAACCAAAAAATTGAATAATAAATTCATGCCAAATTTGATAAAATTATTATCAAACCAAAACCATAATTCTATGATTTTGATAAATACTGAGAAAAACTGACCATTACTGTTCCTATCACTTTTAATAAGTTGATGTTGAGAGAACAACTATTTAAATTCCATAGTTATAGGCATGAGATATATTAAAAACAATGCCATATAATATTTATCAATGATTTACATGTTGTTACTCAAACGATATGGTTTTTTTAAAAGTGACAATGAATAAATCATTTATTACAAAACATAAACCACAAAATTTTTATGAAGCGATTATTGATTATTTTATTTTATATTCAATGAAATCATTCATAAATCCATTCTTTATTTGCTATGTTTGGGGTATTTTGGAAATAGTCTATTATCATACCATTATGGGTACTAATATTATTTTATGAATTAAGTTAAATGATTATGAAAACATACTTAGAGATACGGGTACGGATATAAAAAAATGATATTATTTAGAAGTAGGTATTGATTATAGTGAAATTTTTTTCATAATTGATTGAAATGAATATATTAGAATATTTTTGGAATTCACAAATCATCTTTGTTTTTTGAATTTTAAAATGTATGTTAAAATAAACTTCTTTAATGGTTTTATTTAGTAAAAATTATATCTTGGGAAAATTCAATATTTTAGGAATAATGAAGTTAAAATTCAAGTTTTTTGGTAAACTATGCATCTCCATGTATTGAAACAATATTTTTGATATTGGTAAGAGTGGTGGAATAAATACACATTGGATAATGAATTCAAAATGTATAATATTTTTTTACCTTATTTTTAATATTTTAAATTATTTATTAGTGGAATAAATTTATATTAATGAATTATAATTTAGTCCAATTAAGGAATCTATTTATTTTCAATTTTAAAACATTGTTAAAAAATAATTAGAAATGATTTTTTGGGTTTAGTTAATGTTTATAATTAGTTTATGAATTAATCAAAACAAGGAAGGAATTTTTCTTAAGAAAAATAGAATACAACAATAAACATCTTCAAAATTTTGGAATAGAAATCTTTATGGAAATCATAACTCCCAGGAGTATATCATTTAATATAACGTTGGATGAATCCATTGAAATAGTGGTAAATAATATGTATTGAAGTATGATTTGGAGCCTTATTTAGCACACATCAGCCCAATAAAAAAATTTAGTCTTTTTCTTGATGATCATTATCAATCAGGTTCCAAAGAATCTCATTTAAAGGATGATTAGAGGATATTTAAAAACATTAATGGAATGTATAATATTATACTTTTTTATCCAAAAGAATCATATTTTTAAATTAATTTTTATCCATATACTATGTCTGAAGGATATCAATATTATTATAAATGTACAGTTGATACTTGTCACTTACTTGGAAAATCATTAGTCCCTTGGAGTAATAAGTATAGTAATTAAATTTCTCTATATAGACTATAATTATTTTATATTGAATTGGCATGTTATTATCTATATAACAGTCACAAACTAATAACATAAACCTAAGGAACCACTTCTTTAGGGATAAAATTCAAAAGGGAGACATATTTATTGGGTTTATTTTCACTAATCCCCATATATATAGATTCTTCAAAAAAACCCATAGTCATGACCAGTTTTATATTATTGATGTATCTATATGTATGGATAGGCATTATCACTTTCATTATCATTAATAATACTAAAATATAGATATAGATATAGATATATATATATATATATATTCAAAAATTATATCTTATTTATAATATTTAGTTCCAAAATATAACTATATCGTGTCTTCAATTGTTTTACTTGAAAAATGATTACAAATTACAATTAAAATTTGTTATGTTTTACAAGAATTTGATCAATTTATTATTTATTATTTTATTAATGAATAATATTTTATTACATATTTGAATATTTTATGTTATTTCATTTCTAAAAGTAGTTAGTGTTGTTATAATGGAGGATTTCACATGTTGATCATTTATTAGAATTTTTTTTAAAAAAAATTGATTATGGGGGAGTGTATTTTATAGTTTAAATTAATTCGCATATTATTTATAAAATATTTTTATCATACATGAGTTTAGGAGGATTTTCATTTCACATTGAGTAGGAAATTTTCATTTCACTATTACTATTCTATAATTATTTAACATATAGGGAGATATTCGGCTATATTAATTTGAATTTCATTTAAATAAAATATACTTAATTTTATACTAAATAGAATTCTATATAGATATTATATTAATTATCTTAACCATTTTATATTAAAAAATTGTGAACAAAAGTGATATAATCTTTAGTGGATCAATTTCAAATTGATTTATATGTTTTGATAATTACACATTGACTATTTGACTTATATATTTCTAAAATTACATATTAAAACTCCTAAATTTATTATTATTGTTGTAATTATGATTTTATTATGAAAAATTAGGTAATTCATAAATATTACAAGAATTATAGAATTTATATAATATTATTATGTAGATCGTTTATTCAAAGGGTTATTCATATGTGAGACCATAAGTGTATTTATTCCAATATGGAAAGGTTGATTCTCATATAAATAGTTTAGTTTGAAGAATTTTATTAAGAAAGTAAGTGATGCATTAGATTAAAGATTAGGAGTTTGGGATATACATACATAATATGCATAAAATATAGGTTAACATGACTCGAATTAAACATTATTATTTTATTTTTTTTAATAAGAAAATGATTATTATATGGATAGTTTTATTCAAATGATAACCTTACACAAGTATGAGTTAATGTAAAATTACATAAAAATATCATATTTCTTCTTAAAATATATAATATACATCACTTCTATGTTATTATTATTATTTAAAATTGTATCTAGATATTTTATTCACCTGAAACACCTTGGATGGAAATTTATTCATATTTGTTTAAATAAAATTGGTTTGATTCAAACATAATTTATTGGATTGAGATTATTCATAGTAAACAATTTCTATAAATATATATATATATATTATGTTGAATCTAATAATGTAGAGGTTTATGAATATTAAAACTAGTGATATTTTTATGGAAAATTAATTAGTGTTTTATTTTCAAATCCTATTTTAATGGAGATTTATTTGAAAAGATAAAATTGGATTTTAGTGATAATTTAATTGATGATAATTTATTTAGATGATTGTGAGGAAGAATATATCACTACAATATCTATGATGAACAGTTTTTTAAATGAAAAATATTACACAACATTAGAGAAATTTATTATTCAAAGGAATGATTTTAGGAATATCCTAACTTAGTATTTACAGGATGTCGTTCCTCAGAAAAGTAATAGTAATAATTAATATTTTTTAAATTTATGAGGACAAATTTAAGGATGTTATTAAATATAATTATTTTAGGCATTTCTTAATATTATAATGGTCTTAAATGTCAATGATGATTCCTATATTCATGTAAAGAATAGAAATTTTTTAATAAATTAAATTATTAAATATTATATATATCTTATCTTAATAAAATATTTAAATAATGAAGAAAGAAAAGTAATGAAATTACCAAAAAATAATCTTTTTCATGTTTATTTTTATTTGTTTTTATCATTCTACATATAACATTCTTTCTCACTACTATCTCTCGATGTGATTCCAGTTTTTTGAGATTAAATAGTTTTCATCATTGGGATTTAATTAAATCACTTCATATGTTCAATCAATTGTATTTTCTAGGTTATAAGTAAAACTAATGTGAGGGCATTTATATATTTCTAAATTAATTAAAAATTAAGTAAAAGTACACAATTTTGGATACTTGACTTGAATTAGAGTCATGGGTTGAAAGGAAAAAATATGTAATTTTGAAGATGATATGTATAAACATGTCGAATTTATTTTTGTCCAAAATTCTATAAAAGAATTTTGTATTTTTTTTGTTAACCATATTTTTTATTATATAAAAATAAATTCTATTTATGTTTAAACTATTATATTAATAATTTTAATACTATTACCCCCCCATATTTGATTCCTACATGGTATAGTAATGAATATAAAAATGAAAGAAAAATTATACTATGAAATTAATCCATCAATGATAGGATGATTTTGAAAATAATGGTTCCAAATATCATTATTAAATGCATTTTGTGTAAGTGAAACACATTTGGTGATTTCAGACACACAAGAGAGTTTCAAATTTTTGAATCTTTATGGTCTTTTTGAATTTTGGAATGTTTTTCATTAATATGTTTATATCCTATATTCTGATGCTTCATATATATATTTTCATCACTATTACATTAAATTATGTTTTCCTTACTCTAATGGAAATGTATCTCAATTATAAGAATCTAATGAATGTGGTATACACTCAATATTATTTTGTCTGTGATTCTATAATGTTACACATTTGAATCCATGAAGTGTTTATTTTGAAAATAAATTATAAATATAGGAATAAATAAGAATAATGAATAGAGTATAATTCCATTTTTATGATTTAAATATGAATTTAAAATGAAAAAGGTAGATTAGAATAAAAAATCCAAAAATAGTACGAAACATGAATGATGAAAAACTGTTTAGAAAATATATACTATCTTCCAGAACATTCAAAGGATTAAGAATCATGAAAAATAGGAGTCCCAGTATTTCATATCCATATGGATAACTATTTTAATCCACAGTTTAATTCTATATGTTTTGTCATTCAAGGATAGTTTTAGGTGGTTGTGTGATTGTAGAAATAATTAAACCAATATTGAGAGAGGATAAACAAAGTATAAATTTGTAATGATTTTAAGAATGATATGAGGAAATAATGGTGTGATGTTAGTGATTTCATTTAGTAATTATTCTTTCTCTTGAATTCATCTTTCCATTCATAGTACAGTCAGTATTACTTTAAATGTTCTCTCTCAAACCTCTCTTTACCATATTTATGCAATAATATGTCACTATGATGTTTTTTATTACTACAATAATATATTTGATCACTTTTTGTCATATAATATATGCAACATAACCATTTAAAATACTCATTTTACTTATAGAACTATGTTACCTCATCATATTCATGGGTTTGTATTTTAATTTTCACTCCATCTCCCTCTTCCTTAAATACATCAACCTATTGATTAGTATATTAATTCATTATGCATGGATGTATAATATAGATAAAATTTTATTTTACGAATTATTAATATTAATATGTATCCTCTTTGAACCGTTCCCCATAATATACTTAGCCACCCATTCCCTTTATGAAATAATATAAATAGAATATAGTAGAATTATACTATTTAATTATAAATGGTGAAACTTACATCAATATTAAGGATCATAATTCTCATTCCACCTCCATATATTAAAATTAAATAATTGAACATCCAGTTGTTGATGTTATTATTTTCATGGGATCTTAAATATTTATAACATATAACATTTAATGTCCATTCTATGTGTACATTTAGTAATGATATTAATCAATGTGGTTAACAAAAATCACTTCCCTCGATGAAGTTCCACTCACCATTCCCATAAATATTTTCTTATTTTTCCCTTGGATAATATACCACGTTTCCATATTGTAAATGAATATATAATTTTAGTTATGAAATATTTATCTATTAATTTTTATGTACCCATGAGAATTTTATGTTCTCAAAATGATACATCTATGGATTTGATGCCATTAAATCTTTATATCACTCTATTCATTATGAATTATTCTTTTTTAGATGTTTTAAGGGATTTGAAACCAAACAATAATTTTTTTGTAATTTTAATTTTTGTCTATATGGTTTGTAGTAATTAAAAATTTGGATCCCTAAGTTTATCTTTGTGTCAATGTATCCTAATATGGATAATGTAAACATAATATCCTTACAACATATTCTTGAGTTTCTCTCCACTAGGGACCATTTGAATACTGATGTAACATGAACTACAAAATTAAATTATGTTATATCTCAAAAGTATTCCATATAAGAAATATTATTCAAATTGGGAATGGTATAATCCAAATTTAGAAGACCATATTTAATTAAATTCGATGAGATAAAATTGTAAGAAACAACAAAATATTCTTTTTCCTAATGATATTTTAGAGCTAATGTAGTCATGGTATGTTGATATAATGTCCTTTTCTCTATGAAAATACCATTGGGTTATTATCCATGGGATTATATTGGGGTCCCATCATGCTCATAATCAATTATATGAGACTTTTTTCTCTTGAATATTATACATATCATCTTTAAAAAAAATTGTTGGCATCAACAGTGGTATGGGTTCGCCATAGTGCTATATTGGTGATTGGAACAATTATAAACCCCAAAATATAAATCTTTTAAATGTTTCTTCCCTTATAATTTAAATATCCAAAATAAATTCCTCTAAAAGTTCCTTACAATCATTTTATTATTTTACCTAGATAATTAAAAAAGTCGATGTGTCACCATAAAAACATTACAATTAAAATTTTGAATGAATTTATTAAAATCCATGCATATATTTATATAATAGTAATAATAATATTTCCAAAACCGTCAAAATTTAAGAAAATATAATCTAATTAATATATATATAATTAAAAAAAGGGAAAAACGAATACAAATAAGTAAATTTTATTTTAAAAATGCATTCCTCTTTTAATTATGTAATATGTATAATGCCATGTGGAATCCTTGGATTAAATTTTTCGCTTTTTCCTCATAGTTTTAGGTGTTACACCATTGATGCAAAATATACCATCGATAATTAATATTTTTCATTTTTCAATGTCTAAAAATATCTCAATTTGATGATTTAAATTAATTTAAAGTAGAGGATCCTTGAAAACTATATTCTATAGTGATTATTTTTTCATATAGTATAAAATCTTATTCTATGAAATTAAACTTTCTCTTCAATAATATAATTTTTAGGATTTATTGATAAAAATTATATTATATTAATAAAATTAACCTCCATGAATAAATAATTTTTATATTAATCATAAATTAAATTTTATTTGGATATAATACTACTTTATTATAATATTCCATTGAAAAAAAATATTTTAAGATTTTATATCATCTCATTAAACATTTGTTATATCCTAATTCATCCACTTATTGTTGGGTATTATTTAATTAAATACTGCACTTATATTTTAAAAATAAAATTAAAATATATAATTTTTCATTATCTATGTAGATTATTGTTTATTTTAATTTTATTTTATTGTATTTGAAAAAAAACTATTTATTATAACATCTTGAAAAAGCTGTGCAATCAAAAAGTAATTTTTTCCAAATTTTATGTAAATTTTCTTTATTTTTTCCCATTTTTTTTCATATATTATCTATTATATTATTTATTTTTTAATTTTGTAATTTTAAAAATTCCTTTGACTTCTTGATTAAATTCTCAACAGTTTTATAGGAATCCCCAGATCCTACATTGAAGTTCATAAAGTATAATTTGGGCTTAATGAAATAATATGTAACCTCATATATATTATAATTAAACTATAATATATATATTTTGATATAATATATCCTTATTTGAATCCCATAAATAATAGAGTATTTTTTTTTGAGAACGGAACATTATAATCATCAGTCCCATTAAACAATTTTTCTTCCTTGTTGGAAAAATGTCAAATCCTTTCACTTGTTTTCATATCGCTATTTTAAAAAAATTTATCAACAATTATAATTATTGTTTATGAAATACCATAAAATATTATGTCCTTATATGTTATATTTGATATTATTTTTAATACAATTTATTTCCTATTTTCATCTAAAAAACATTCAATTTCATAAATTTTATACAATGTGATTATTTACCTCCATTTATTAGAACTATGTTTGCTATGTCATTTTAGATTCTTATAACGTACTTAACATTCAACAAAAAACATATATTATTGATTCTAGTAGATTTTCAATAAACCTTATAAAACATGTACTTGTTTCATGATTTCGTCTATATTTATTCATTGGATAACTATATTGATGAACATAATCTTAAATTTATTCATCATTATTTGCCACAATATAATCAAAAGTGGCTGTAAAATTTTCAAATTTAAATTTGAATTAATATATTATGCTTTAAAATTTCCTTTGTATATATTTTTAAAGATGAATGGGATGATATAAATATAATTGATATTTATAGTATCGCATGTCTATGTGGTCAACCCTGAGAGTGTGGGTTGGGGGTAAATCAGTGTTGATTCTTTTTTCATTTAATATTTATCACTTTGTTTTTCAAAATAGTTCTTTATATCTCAACTCTATATGGAAACATAAAATAAGATCGCAATTAATTTTTATGGGATTTTCTACTAAGAGGGATTACATCGTCCTTGATGAATGTATATTATTATGTCATAGACACACATGTTATCTTGAATTATATAGACAATTCTATAGGAAGGTTTATTTCAATGATACTTTTACAATTTCAAACATCAAGAAGTAAGAAGAAACACACAAATTAATAAATAAAAATAATAATATGACATTCTAGAATAAGGATAAATAATATAAGATACATGCCATCAAAACTCACAATCAAACTAATCTTATACCTTTACACCCTTACAGTAATCTTGATAGGATATTATCTTATAAATTTTAATATAAATACTATTAAAAAATTTACACTTGTAGTTTTTTACTCAAAATAATATTTCATTCATTTCAATAATAATTAATTAAATTCATCATCTTTATTAAAAAAATAAAATACAATTTTACCAGAATGCCCAATAAATCATAGAAATCATTTTAGTAACATTAAATGAATGAAAATATGAATGATTTGTTCTTCCATTCAAATACTTTTCAATAAAATTATAAATATAAATAAAATATACAAATTATAATTGTTCATATATGGTAAGATCGATTATCCAGCTTTCATTTCCCATTAATATTGATTTATATTTTCACTATAATTTTTATTTATTTAATTACATAAACATATTATTTATTTATTTTATTATGTTTTCAAAAAATCATTGTACTAGGTACCCATATTACACTTATTTAATAATTTTTCATGAACTGATGAGAGAACCATTATTGCGTGATGCCTGAATTCACTATGAAATATCCTTCTCCAAATTGAATCTTATGAAATTTATTTAATTGCAATAGTTTAATGACATCACTATATCTAAATAATTACAAAAATAAAGACTCCATCAATTAATTTAATATTAAATATCCCCTTTGAAACTTTTTATATCAATTTCACATACCTTCAAAATGAATCTTACATGACCTCTAGAACCTTGGATATATCCATATATGAAATCAATTGAATCATTTTTACCTGAAAATATTATATATCCTTTTAAATATATTTAAAATCACTTATAATATATTATATATAATAAAAAAATTCCTTCATCACATTGTAGGTATTATGTATCATCAAATATATGTCACGAATCATAGGATATACAGTCCAGTAATTTTAAAATTATTTTTCAATATTATATTATATATAACTATTTATATTTGTTACTACCAAAAGAATATATATTGTCTCTAACTTTATTAATTATCTTCATAAATACTTCAGAAACCCATTATTAATGATCTCATCCATCTCAAATTATTAAATAAATTATCCAAATTTATTTAAAAATAATAATATATCATTCTCAATGGGTAAAAATAACTAACATTAAATTCAAATTTAAACACCTAATATTTTGATTTAATTTAATTTTCAAAATCCCACTTGTACAATTTTATCCCATCCCCCGATTTTAGTGTAATGAAATTAAAATGTTTTACATTTTCTCTCCATTTTTTAGATAATAAAGTCCAATATTTTATAAATAGGTTGGTATCATCCATAAAATATCATGACTCATGAATATAGTAACTTTAAATCTATATGAGCTTACTCATTGTAGAAAATGAGATATATTAATTCCTTTATCAATTTTGTGTAAAAAGAGATACTGATCTCTGGAAAAATATTTCACAACACACTCATGCCAAGTATATTGACATCATGTATCAATTAATAAAATAGAATATAAATGAAGGAAGGAATATAATGCATAACATTGGAAAAAATAAAAATGTGAAAGACATTATGTATGTGATTTTAGCAACTCATATATTTGAGAAAGATTATTTGAACCATAGTGGTCAACTTCCTCCAACAATTTGAAGAGGATTAGATACTCACTATACCCCATTTTACACAAATTATTTCATTGGTGTCTTTAAAATTTTGTAGGATCTTTTATGAGTGGTTTTATTATCAAAGGGGGAGAATGATTATGAAATTAAAGCGAAAATAGTCGATTATGTATCTATTTCCATACATTTAGTTTCATTATGAAGATTTTTTCATCATAGTGGATAATATTGAATTATTTCAAGGGGATATATTTTCTATATGAAATTTAGTTTGATTATGCTAAAGGATAGGGAGAGTTATGGAAAGGTAAAAGGAATGAGTAATGGATTGATATATTCATATTTAATTTTATAAACTGAGCATTAATCATGTACACATAGAGTTATTGATGAGTTATTTATTTATTATGATACAGAATTTTAATGTCTGTGTGGAGATTAATTTCATCATGGATTCCCTAAAAACCCAAAATTGGGGAATATTTGAACCGCGGTGGTAAATGTTGGATATGGATGTTATGATTATTGAAAATTTGGTTATAGTTGGGAATTATAAATTTATTGAATTATATATGTTCAAGTAGTGAGAAGAATAATTTTTTGCATTACAATACTTTCCTGATTTTTTCGGTGTTTAGAGGAAAGGTAATAATTTAGATAATAATTTGTTGTATAGGAAGGAATTTCTCAAAGAACATACATGATCTTGAAGGTGGTACGTAGTAGTAAATTTGAGAAGGAGGTATCATTGTGTCTTATGAATGAAATATTTCAATGATAAAAATGTCTGAAATAATATTTTCTTGGTCCATACTGGAAGTATTTTTAAATTGTGTATGTTTTTCTGATGTAATGATGTTCTATTAAAATGGTGTATTTGGTAATGTAATGTTTATTGAGATTAATATATTTTTTTATTAAATGAACCACTGATAATATAAATATCCATCAATGAGACATAAAATAGAATATAAATAAATTAATAAATAATATAGTGGTAGTTTATGATAGAAAAATTGGTTTGGATAGCTAGATCTATTTAACAATAATTATAGTTCTTAAATAATATTTCATCTAGAAAAATTATTTTGAAAATCAAGTTCATTCATAAATTATAATCATTTAAAAATAAGAATGTCATAAGGAATTTCATAATGATGTATTACATAAGGGGGATACCACATATAAGTTGCGTAAGGGAGGAAACCATGCAACACATGCGTGAAAAAATATTTTTCATAGAATCATTAACATGGTGAACAACATACCCAATATAACATACATAATTATTTTTTCTCGTTATTACTGGGTTTATGGGAAAAATCAAAGAACTATATTTTTATTTTCATTATTTAAATCAATGAAAGAATTATTGAAAATATGGAGAAACCACATATTGTAAAATTGAGATAAATATTTTCCAACATAGTTTGTAAATGAGGAGTTGAAGGAAGTGATATTAGGGAATAATATCAAAATTCATTTTCCATAATTGTAATGGAATTAATACTATCGTTGAATGATGATGTAGAAATATATATATCCACAAAAATTGTGAAGATTAACTGATTTTGGTACCACATTACATGAATGTGTGCATGCCTCTTATACATTTCATTAATGGTAATCCATTTATAAAAAATTTGTGTTTCTTATTTTCATATCTTTTTTAGTGTTTGTGTTATATACACACATAACTATGATTTGTGTGAAATGTTTCTAAGAATATATTATAAATGAAATATATAATGAGAGAAAAAAGATGACACCCTAATTCATCTGTCCCCTCGTAGTGTGTCCTGAGTTGAAATATATTATTTAAATGAAACATGAGTTGGATGAATCTATTAAGGGATGTGAAATATAATCACAATAACTATTGAGAATAATCTAAATAATTCCAAACATACATATAAAAAATTCCTTATGTCATTAATGAAATAATTGATCCTTCATAAATAAGTTTGATTCATCCAAAATCATTTTAAAATGTTATTTTGTTAATTTTAAATAGTAATTTTTAAATTCATGTAATTTAAATGAAGCATTGTGCTCAATATATAAAATTATCCAAAAAATGAATAAAATATATAAAATCCTATAATAGTCCCCCACTAAAAAACATGAGATCAATCATGAATCTAAAATAAAATATCCTCAATTTATGGGAAAATGTAAAATAAAAACTCAATCACCCATGTAATGTATCAGAAAAAATTTATAGAAACATAAATTAATTTTCATTTCTATAGTTGAAAGAAATAAAAGGCTCTATTTTGGGATATTTTATAATACTGTATAGTGTATTTAACGAGTTTAATTACCACTAAAAAATTTAGGTGTCAATGTCATGGATGATTAGTCATGAAATGATGGATTCTAAGAAATAAAAATTATAATATAACTTATAAAAGACATATCCATGGAATTTTATTCCATTTCATGATGTGCATTTGGAAAAGATCAAAATTTTTAACCATATGAAGGAGAATACATCATTGAAGTTGTTGTTTCAACTTGGAGTATGATGCCAGTTGGTAGATGGAAAATTATAAATAATCATCATGTTGTATAAATATTTATTATAAAATATCATTAATAGTTAAAAAATAGATTAAAGGACAACATCATTGTAATTGAATTATTTACATGTAGCTGGAGTTATGAATATGTGAATCTTGGTGTTAACATGGGACATGCTATGAAATATAACATCACATTGTGTGTTGGGGATATGTAATATGAATCATGATATGCTAAAGGGTTTAATTCCATATATAATAGAATTAAATGTGATACTTCACATGAACCACAAGATTTTAGTGAGGGTATTAAAATTTAAAGAGGAAAATTTCCCATAGGGGATGGCTATCAGAAAAATGTGGAGAAATATATAAATCATATATAGAGGTTGTAGGGAGATAAGATCAATTATTATATATATATATATATTTTAAATTTCTATTAATGTTTTATTTTTAATTTTTTTTCATTTCCATTTTTTTACCTCATGTAGACATTATTAAAAACAATTATTTATTTGAGAGGTAAAATAAAACCATTTTTAAGATATAGATTATAATTCAGTCAATAATAATAATTATTCTTCAATTAATTGATTTCTATATTAAATAGTAGGACAATATTCTAAATGTGATTGTATAGAAGTTATTTATACTTGTTGAATATTTTCTCTAATGGATTATAATTAGTTATCTCACTAAATTAGATATAGATTATATATTTTAAAATGTGATAGGTTGGGAGGAATATATCTAGTTATTGTTAAAATTCATGTGGAATCTAGTGAATTTTATTAGATATACATAAGCACACCTAATCGGATTAGGATTTTTCTTATTATATTGAGATAGGTGATTATTAAGGTATTGTTTAATATTTTTCACACTTTTATGAAAGAAGTATAATTAACATGGATATTTATTGGTTAAACCACCCAATTTCATGAATCCTAGGGTGAATGATGAAGAAATTGGGGATTGTTTCACATACAATTTCATGAGAATAAGAGTAAACCATTTTTATAGAAAGGAATGAATCAAAATTGGTGACGGAATATAGAAAATGAATATCTAACATCTATTTGGAAAATATCTATGGTTATATTATTTATTATGACCAAAATTTGTAATTACTAAACAATCCCCTTTATTAATATTTGTTACAACTAAATTTCATACCCATCTCTGGGATAACCTTGGCCTTCCACTACAATATATGTAATTATGTTTTTTTATAAAAATATTTTTTGAAGCCATATTATAGGTCTATCAAAATAATTCCATTACAAGGGAGATAGTGTTAAGAATATTAAAATTTAAATCATTTGACTTATTCTATTATAAACATATGATTGTCTATTATTCCCAATATTTAGTTAACTATTCTTAGAAAACATAAGAAACTAAATTTTCTATTTGATGTGGACTATATTTCATTATTAATGTCTAATGAAACTATAAATGTTAATTATGATCCTATAACTATAGAGAGAGAAACTAACTTGATTTCGAATGACTATTTTTTCATTAAATAGAATTTCAAGAATTCAAAAACTATATAACATGTTAATTTAGATCTTTATGATGGAATAATGCAAATTCATACAAGATTTTCTGTCTTTATATGTACGGACAAAAACAACAATATTATGTAATTTACCTTAGTATGATCCATAGTCTATCCTAGAGGAGTGGATGGTGGGAAAATTACAACGAGATAATTTTTTTATCATTGTAAGGAGAAACTAAATAATTGTTTTATATACTATACTTACAATGTAGAAATTATGGGTAATAAATTCAGTGGATATTCCCCTAGTGGTTCTTCCTCACTACAATAAGTACAACTATTATACTGAATATTTATTCAATAAGATAGACACCATAATAGACATTATACAAGTATTTAGAAATATTTAAGATGTTGTGTACTCGTTATCCCTAAAAATCCATTGTGGATGATTATTTTCTTTTATTATTCAACGAAGGTCAATATTATAGTGGTATAAATCAACTAGATGAATAATTATGAGGTGATTTCATTGAAAATACGATATGTAATCTAGTGTAAAATTTGATAATGTATATTTAAATTCTAAAAAATTTGGTATAAGGGTTATCGATGCCAAATGATTTCATAAAGTAAGATCATCTGAATCACCTCTTCTAGAATCAAATATTGACAAAATAAACCATTTTTATAGGAAAATAGATATTAAGATGAAATGTGGGAACTAAAATTATTATATTTTATTGGTCTATGTTATTCACTAAAAAAATTTATTAATGTGTGGAAGTGTAGGGAACTAAATATTAGTCTTATAAATATTAGTAAATATAATTTAAGCATCCAAATCACGGATGGAGAGAAACATAAAATTCCATAAATGGGTTTATGATTACTAAAAATAAATCTATACTAACCTTTAATAAGTCATTCAAACAAACTCCACCATATCACTAAACATTCAAATATCATTACAACCAATAAGACCAAAAACCAAAATTTCATGAAAAGAAGATGTTTTAAAATATCTCACCCAATTATTTTCCAACAACATAAAACAATTAATGTATTTTGGTTAATGTGTTAAGGAATGAGGTTGAGGAATCAACTAGAGAGGTTTATGAATTTACCTTCCAAACATCCAGGAAATGTTCTTACATAAAAATTTCTACGACCCCAAGGTAATGTGAGCCTATAAAAGACCAAATTTGGTAAAGAGATTAAAGTTGATTTCAAATTTTAATCCAAGAACTATCTGTCCAACTCTATGTTATGGGAAGTGGAGATAATTTAAATGGAATTTAAAAATCATCCAATGGAAAGAGATGAAACTAAAAATGATGTGAGGTGACAAATAAGAAAAAAAGAGTTCATAAACACTAGTAAAGAAACAAAAATGTAAAATTAATGTTTTTTCCAATACAATTTAACACTTGAATAAGTAAATTGAATAAAAGTTTTGTGGAATAAATTATGTGGAAATTTTAAGAAACCTTTTATAATGTGGAAATCAATAATCCTTTGGTTGATTCTCTCAAATGGATTCTAGTATATACTATCTTCCTCAAAAAAACAATGTATTGAAGTAGATACATTAATTTAATGTTACTATTGACTTTGTAAGATGATTTTAATCTATGAATAACACATAATTTATAACCAAATTTCTTCATATAGGGGAATCTTTTACCCCTTATACAATGGTTATGATGTTCCCAAATCAGTGTGAATAATTGAGAAGGGGAGGGGTGAATCAGTAATCCATTTAAGCATTTTTACTAATGGATTAATTTCAATTAAACCATTATGGCTGGTTAATGCCACGATACACATGACTTGTGTCTCTCATCCTTACCTTGAATGATTCTGTAAATTTAAAGGCACTGATCACAATTATTTAAAAAGTTCAGTTCAATGACCCACTCCTTGTTGTTTTGGTTATTCACCCCAAAAAAGATTCTCCACTATAATTTAGTTATTAATTACTATGGTCAATACATAGTCCCATTATATCTCTCATGAGTCTGACATGAGGTTCTTTATACTGCTTCCCAGAATGTTACCGGAGTCCCACTTGCCTACTTCAGAGTACCACTGAAGACTTCTTCCTCTCCATGAATCTCACATGAGTCATCTAGCTCTTGTGTCACATGATCAAATTCCATATTTATGTTATTATTTGACTCACTATAGATGATTTTATAATATTCACACACAATCATTTCAATCACACATTCTTCTGTATCTCTTACAGAATCTTCTCCAGCTTTAGGTATGGTTTGTTAGCCTTGCTCAATAATTCTGATCACTTTAGTTGATTTGCTTTCAATCTCAAAAATTCTCAAGAGTTCTTTCTTCTTCTGATTAAGACCTAACCTCACATAGACGTGTTTCAATAGTGCACAAAACTTCTTCAAGAATATAATTATGCGTGAATGATCTTTAACAATATCAGTATTGTCTTCTTGTATTCTCAATCACTGTCATCACGGTTGAATGGTCATTTTTAATTATACACGTCTTTAGTCTCATTTAACATTTTCTTCATGCATGGATTACATAGGATCCAAAACTTCTTGTATTTGGATATCTCAAATATTTTATCTTTTTACATGTAATTTGTGGCACAAAAGACTTCTTTATGTGTTAATGGGAATACATGCATGTATGTAGACGCTATTCATTGTGCAACTCACTTATAATCTTTTTTCTCAATATTCCCACATGATTTCTCTTTACATTTGCATAGACATGCTGGAATTCATGTCATTAAATTTTTCCACATATTGGTACAATTCACACACCCTTCTATTATTTTCATCAATTTTATTAATTTTTTATGTGAATACACTTTACTTCATCTTGTGTGCATGTGCATCATGGATGAATATATGATATTCACATTGCACACACACAATCTTCATCTTACTTGAGTGCTTTAACTTATGCATGATGTTTGATTATTCTTTTGTTTTCCCATACATACTCAAACTTCTTTTATTTTAATTGTATGAAAATATCTTCAACTCATGCACATGTATGCAGGGGAATCAATCAAGGATTCCCATGCACACATGTACTACCTCTTATACATGAATGCATATACACCTATTTTTCTCTTCCTTCCATCAAAATATTATGTATGCATGTGCATTCATGAGTTAATGCTTATGAATCATTCATTGTTCTTATTCGTGTACAAGGTATGCATGCTCTTATTCTTCTCAAGAACATGACGTGCATGATATTCTTCTCATAAGAAATGGTATGTCAGTATACTGTTCAAAATCCTCTTTGTATATCGGGTTTGTGATTTGTAGACCGCCTTCTTCCTTCTCATAGAGGGTGAGACCTTTCCCTTCATGTAGGAAGTGAGATATGTGAGATTCTTCTTCACGATCCAGGGTGGTACGTAGTATTCAACTTTTCATAGAGGGTGTGTATGCTTCCTTCACATAGGTAGTAAGTTACGGGGGCTTCTCTTTTACGAAGTAAGAGGTGCTTCGTGGTTGTTTCTTCCCAAACTAGAGGGATGTTCCATGGTGGCTCTATTTCTTTAGATTAATGAGAGATCTCTTCAATGTGAATGCAAACACCTTGCTTCAGCTCTGGGGTCCTCAATTTATAAGTGAGGCCTCCACATCAATACTTATTCAAACCACTGAGAGATACGTTTCAAATATTAATATTAATAAGCTGAGATCCCCGGTTTTAATATTTTCAAACATGTGAAAATATTTTCTACATATCACGAGATCATTCTTCATGAATAATTCTTCTTCTTCTCGGTGAATATATCATGTTTCAGTTATATGGATCACATAAAACTTATTTTATTGAATGTTCGAGTAATATTACGTGGCCTCTCACCTTTAGTTGCTTCGACCATCATGTTTTTTCTCATTTCAGTCTCATGCACACAAATTTTAATTCCTTCATGTGTTTGGTTAGCCCAAAATATCTCTTTGGGCTTGAGATGGACTCAAATGAAGCCTGAAGAGATGATATTGTTGTTTGGCGCCAATGCTGGTTTGCCGGTGGATCTGAGGTGTCCAGAGGATGAATACATCCCCAGTAGAGAGATTGGACGGTGCTGGTTGAATCCTAAATTGCACAATTAGATGGAAATCCTTTATTTGAATGCAAGATGTAGGGTGAAGTGTGTAGCTCAGATCAGGAGAGGGATTATATAGACAGCGTAGATTGCATCGTGTTTTAAAATTCCACCCCACATCAAAATGTGCCACAATTTTCTTGAAGTTTATCAATCAAGCTATGGAAGAAGTGGCTCGGAAATATCCTCATGCCCTCATAGTACTGCCACATACCTTGTTCTCTGGTCTCACACTTGGTGCCCACTATGCTTCATCTGGGAATGCTCTTAGAGACCACACATCACGGGTTCACCACAGTGCAGAACCTTTGGGCTTATTCATGGCCCACACACACCATTCCTCTTGTGTGTTTGTCCATGAGGGATTCCCTCGAGTGCGGTTGACCAACATGTTCTTGAGGTGAGGTCCTTGGCTAGCATCCATTGTTGGATTGCTTTTTGGAAAAGGACCATACAAAATGATTAGCATAAATTCAAACCTAAATTATGATTCAAGCCCACCTTCAAAATCCATTCCCATGCACCTTTCCATCTTTTTTTCTCTTCATCTTTTCTTTTGGGACCATGACTCACAAAACACATTACACACATTCAATGAATTCCTTTAATCCAATCATGGACAATGAATGGATCATTTCTTCATTCCTCATGCATAGAAACAAAATGCATGGATTCTCTTTGTTTTATGGATGTGTTCTCAATTAACACATGTCTTGGAATATGATGACTAGATCAAACAATCATCTAGTTTTTAAACATCATCCATTTAGATTCAATGGTTGAATCTTCAACACTTAATCTAATTAGTGTCTAGGGATGGATCTTCACTTCTTTCCTCATGAAATTGCGTATTGAATGGACTTCTTCAAGTGTTGTAATAATGTATCACCTTGGTACAAGTCATGGAATATAGAACCAGTTCATCAATCATCAGATTTATATCCTCTGGGTTAACTGATCAAGTGTACCATTCAATGCAATGAATCAACAAAAATTATCCAAGGTTTCCTCAACATCTTCATCAATACCTTACATTCACATATTGACTTCTTATTGACATCTTATTGACAAAAAATGAAACATCATGCACTACAATATCACCCATTGTATTTTCTTGTCAGTAAAACATAAGCACCGTTGAATGCGTAAATATGTGTGCCCATATTTTATCCCATTTATTAAGAACCATATGAAATGGTATTATAGGTGTCATTTAAAAAACATGTCCTCCTCCCTTTGAGTAATATGTTTTGGAATATTTCTGAGAGAGGGATTATGTCACATGATTCACTTAACTAAGTACCTTTAGTTAATCATGTCTATGTCTGCTTGAGCTAACCCAGTGTATAAAAAAAGAGATATATAACCAAGGTTTTCAGTGATGTCCATAAACAACTATACATGTGAATTAATTCTCAGAGTGTATCAATTATTGATCAAGGGAATAAAGAAAATTAGATTTATTAATGAAATTTTAAATCATGCACTTACTTTACCAAACATAATAAAAAGTTAAAGTTCAAGATAAAGCTCCGCATTTCATCCCATCTATTCATCAATCAAGAACTCCCCCTTAATTGACATGATAAATACAATTATGAAAAAGGGATGAAAGTGTGATTGTAATTCCTTAGTTTAGTATTGTTGATATTATATAAATTTCAATGTTTTGTCTTGAAAAAATCCTTGATATCATCTCCTAAATTTTTTGTCCCCCTAATGGGATACAATCATTTTGATTTACCTTTGTGGAAAATAACTGTCAAATGATCTTCAATATATTCATATTGATAATCTTCCACTCTAGAACACGTCTTGTAAATGTAAAATCATGAATAATAAGCCCAACAAGGGGTTTTCCACTTTTTCTATTCAATTATCTTTTTGATAATGAAATTAATCTTCAATTCCCAACAATATAAGGACACATATAAAAAAATATAAGGGAATAATATAGAACAATTTTGAGATTCTTAATAGAATAACTAGGGATTAGAATTTTCTCTCAACCCAAGAACTCCATTACGTGTAGCTCTAAAGTGTTTAGTACTCTTCATGATGGTGTTTTCTCACCATTTTACATGATGATCATTCATTTCAAGCATGGACACTTTATTTCCATTCACCTTAAACATGATTGGATAGTTCTCTTTTCACTTCTATCAGTAGTGATTTATTTTTTACTGATGCATATTTTTCAATTTTCAACATCTCCATTTACCCAGATAAAATAGTTATACATTTTTTTTCTTGATGTCAATCCTTCATTAACCTTCCACACAATAGTGGTGAGACACTTTGGTATCATGTGTTGACCACCTCTCATGAAATTTTAATATTCCTTCTTGTGGAATGATCTATTTTCCCATTTTCCTTTATACTATCAAGTACTTCATCTTTAGCTCATTGTAGTTCTATAGAAATTTTCAATTGATTAGGCCAAATAACAACACACTCCTTCTTTACATTTTCAGAATTAGAGAGTCCACATGGCATCTTATTGGTCTTATAGTTTCCTATCTTATGAAACTTAATATCTTCGTATATGTCTTAAGTCAATCTTATTTTCTTATAGATTGATTATCCTTTTCGTTTTAGTTTTCGTTCATTCAATTTACTAGAGTTTTTGATTTTCATCCATTGTATGACCTTTCTTTCTATTGTAGAAGCATCCTTTCTTTTTTTAGATCAGTTTCTTGTAATCCATATTATACATCTTCTTTGGAATAGTTTGTTTACATTTCTCTTGAAATTAGTGTTTTTCATGTTCTCAATAGAATACTTTTCAACTCTTTTTTCATTCTCATGCCATTGTTGTTCCCTATACATATTATGAAATGCCTGAGTCATGGTAGGACAAAACTAAAACTCATCATAATTGTGACCACTTTTCTTTCAATTACCAATAAAGTATTCAAGATACTCAAATATATTCTTTATAGGAAAATTTTTCTTCATCTGTGTTTTCTTCATTAACATTGAACGTTTCTTCATTTCATCACATCTACATAACTTGATTGTTGTCCTTCCACAATTTTCATATGCTGAAATATTAGTCCAGCATGGATTGGACTAATTCCCATCCATCCAGAAACACCATCAATAGGAAAAAATCTACTTCTTTTAAAATGTAGTATCAGTCTAGAAAGATTTAGTGCATTTTTGTTCATAGAATTGTCTTTATTTATTTAGAGCATCCTAATGGGGGTTTTATTCTTAATCATTCCAGTATCCACCCTTAATGTATTTATGGATGTATTGAAATTTTTTTCAATCCACATCTTCTCAGCTTTTAGCTTTGAACTTATACTTGTAGAGGCAACTACATTTGTAGAAACAAAAATAAATTGGTTATGGGATACAATATTTTTGGAGGATGTTTCCATAGGATTAGTGGATGATCTAATATTCCTTTTGGAATCATATTACTCAATAAAAATATAAGGTGAACCATCTCTTATTTTATCAAATTGAGATGTTTCATATTGGGGTGTTTTTTGGTTTTCAATATCACCTCCAATTCTAAACATTTCATGATGAAATATTTTAGCTCTTCCTCAATTGACCTCAGCTTACTTTCCCAATTCTTCTTATGTATTGTTTTTTGTTCATCATGAAAATGTAATATTTTTTTCATAGATATGTAAATATCCTTTTTCTAGTTGGATTTTTCTTCTAGTTGAGAATTTATGACAATCATAGAAATTTGGTGAAAATTTTCAATGCATGGAAAGATTCTACAAATACAATCTCAAATAATTATATCTCACAAATACTTACTTTTAATTCTTCAAAAACATGATTATGTCCTTCATTGGAAAGAAAAAATTTTTCTTCTATTTCCTTCACTTGACTTGTGTGTGTTTTGGATATGCCAACCCTTTTAACCAATGCTTCTTCCATGGAATTTGGTTATTTTTTCAAATGTAATTTTTCTTCTTGAATAGCACTAATGCTTACAACAATGTGTCTTTCCACTTCTCTATAGACTTTATTCAGATGATCATTGAGTGTAGTATAAAGATCACTAAATTATATATCATTATCACTGCATGAGAATGCTTTATGAGAAGAATAATATGTATTATCACATGTTGTACCTTTCATATTACCTTCATTAGAAGGTGTCTCCCTATTAGTAGTAAACTTTGTCATTAGCGTCCATGCCTATTTCTTCTTTCAATTTTTATATGTCTTGAAAGAAATATCCATTTTAGGTTTCTCATTCAACTTTTTAAATCCTCATTACATAAAGACTCTCTTTTTTCATTTAGAGGTGACCTTCCATCTGATTCTAATTGATGTGCCCAAATCAGTGTGAATCACTGAGAGGGGGAGGGTCTGAATCAATGATCTCTTTAAATATTATTTCTAATTAATTAGTTTAAATTAATGATATATGGCTTCTTAAAGCCTAAATACACTCATCTTGTATCTCTTATCCTCACCTCTAATGAGGTAGCACTAGTATAAAAATGATTTTTAACATCGCCAGTTTGATGTCAGTTTCTTATAAACCGACTTAAATAATCTTTTCGGTGAATTTTCGGCACTGGTTTTTCCAAAAACCAATGCCAAAAAGAAAAAACAATGTTTTGGTGTTGGTTATTAAAAAACCGATGCAAAAAAATAAAAATATATATATTGCTGTCTGTTTTTATGAAAACCAATGCCATAAAAATTAAAAAAATTATACAATGTTTCAGATAATTTACTATGCTTCAATTTGACTTGTCGTGGTGCAAAAAAAGTGCTACGGAAAAAAAATTTATAGATGTCAGAAACTGACCTTCTCTAAGAGAATTATTAAAGAAGAACAACTTTCAAAGGCCATATCTTTTAATCCTTAACTCCATTTTAGCTCCATGACTAGTAAAATCAAATATAAAGAAATTATCTAAAACACTGTATGTTTTTTAAAAAAAATTCTCATTGGTTTACAAAAAAACCAATTCCAAAAATATTTTTTTAGTTTTTTGCGTAGGTTTTTCTAAAACCCAATGCAAAAAATAATTATTTTCTGTTTTTGGCATTGGTTTTTAAAAAAAACTAACTTGAAAAGTTTTTTCTTTAAAAATTTATCTTCGGTTTGTTAAAAAACTGATGCCAAACATATTTTTATAACTTTTTTTCTTTCAGTTTTTAAAAAAACCGACATGAAAATTGTATTTTTTTTTTAACTTTTTAGCATCCGTTTATTTCAAAAATGACGCCAAAATGAAAATCAGTTTTCTATTTTGGCTTCGGTTTTCTAAAAAACCGACTTCAAAAGACCAATATAAATCCTTATTTGCGTCAGTTTCAAAAAAAACCGACGCCAAAGAGTAACGTGGGAACAGAATTTCAATTTTTTCATTACTCGCATTTATCTTTTTAAAATCCCACCTACATTTTCATACAACGCAATTGAAAATATTTTCTTTTACTTTATATACATCCAGTTTCTCCTTCGTTCATAATTTTCAAAATATTTTATTCAATCAAGTTTTCAATGTGACTTCAATCATCAATTTGAACACGGTACACATTCTAACCATTTGTTTTATTTATTATTATTATACTTCAATTATAAACAACTTGATTAGCATTCTTGTAATGATGATTCATTCTCATTTCAAAATGTAAGTTATATTATGATAAAAAACAAATCATTTCTATGGAATCCCCTAAAACCATTGAAATATGTTTGAAGTGTTATCCTTATTTAATTTCATTTGGTGAATATGATTTTAATTTATGTTATCATGATTTCTCTGAAACGAGTTGTATTAATCGAAACTTTCATAGGCTCAACTTCTGAAGGCAATGAATTTTGACCTTTTTTTAGGTCCACAACCTATCAAATCAAAGCATAGGAAATGATCTAAAACATAAAAAAAATTACTTATTGGCATCAGTTTTTTTATAAACCGACGAGAAAAATATTTTTTTCATTTATGGCGTCGGTTTTTTTATATAATCGATGCCAAAACTATTTTTTTTAATTTTTGGTGTTTTTTTTATGAAAACTGATGCCAAAAATGATATCACTTAGTTCTTCTGGCATCGATTATTTACAAAAATGATGAAAAAAATGTAATTCATTTTTCACGTGGGTTTACAAAAGCTGACATAAAAAGTCATATTTTTTATGTCGATGAATTCGATGTCTGTTAAAAACCGATGTCAAAAATAATAAAAAACCAACTTTAAATACCATTTTTCTACTAGTGTAGTAAATTTAAAAGCACATAACACAAGGATTAACACGCTTCGGTTTAAAGGCATACTCCATGTTGTGTTTGTTATTCACCCCAACACTGATTCTCCACAATAATTCAGTTAGTAATTATAAAAGTCACTAAAGAGTCCCACAATATGTCTCCTAAGTCCCACAAGAGGTTTTTATACCGCTTCCCATAGTGTTACTAGAGTCCCATTTCCCTACTTCACAGTCCCACTGAAGACTTCTTCCACACCCTGAATCTCACAGGGGTCTTCTAACTCTCGAGTCACATGAGGAGATTCATTCTTTTAGTTCCTCTTTGATTCACTGTATATGAAATTTTATCTAACCACATAGGATTGGGGAATAACACATGCCCGTGTATCACTACAAGAGTCTCCAACTGTGTTTGGTAAGGTCTGTTTTCCATTCTCAATAATTCTATTCACTTGAGTTAATCAGTTTTCAGTCCCAACAATACTCTGGAAATTATTTCTTCTTTTGATGAATACGCTGCCTCACATATATGGGTTCTAATGGTTCACACAACATCTTATGGAATATAATAATGCAATAATTATCTTACACAATATCAATATTGTCTTCTTGAATCCTTAATCATTGTCAACTCGGGTGAATGGTCTTCTTTAATTCTGCACAACATCAATCTCAATTAGCATTTTATTTATTCGTGGATTGAATGGGATGCAATACCTCTAGTACATTGATATATCAATGATTTAAGCTCTGTATATATAATTAATTCCCCAAAAGTCTTTATTATGTGTAAATGGGAATGCATGCATGCATGCATTCTTATTGGTGAAACTCTATTCTAGTCCTTTTTCTCAATATGCAACATGATTTATTATATACCTATGCGTGGACCTGAATGAATGCATGTCACTCAATCTCACCACATCTAGGTACTATTCACACACCCTTATCTTATTGTATTCATGTTATTTAACTATGTATGTGTATTCACGTTACTTCTTCATGTGTGCATGTGAATCATTGATGAATATATGATATTCAATTTGAACATGCACAATCATCCTCTTCATTGAGTGCTTTAAAGTACACACACTGTTCAATTATTCTTTCTTTATCTTGTATTCATACACTATTCTATTGTTTACATTTCATGAAAATGTCTTCAACTCATGCACATGTATGCATGTGCATCATACATGGATTCTCTTTCACAAATGTACTGCCTCTTGTACACGAATACACATACACCTTTTTTATTCATCTTTTATTCATTATTTTATGTATTCATGTGAATTCATGATTTCATGCATGTTATTCATTCAATGATCTTCTTTGTGAACAATGTCAGCATGCTCTTCTTCTTTTCATGAACATGGGTTCATGGTATTATTCTCTTCAAAAATAGTATGTGAGTATACTTTCCAAATTCCCCTTTGCGAACCAGGTTGGTGGTTTTCGTACTACCTTCCTCCTTCAAAAAAAGAGTGTGGCCTTTATCTTTGCATAGGTAGTGAGCTTCAATGGATTTTTCTTCACAAATCGGGGTGGTACACGGTATTCTTCTTCACAAAGAGGGTGCAGATGATCCCTTTGCATAGGTAGTGGGATACATGGACTTCTCCTTCATGAACGAGGTGGTACATCACATTTATTTCTTCCTGAACTAGAGGTATTCTCAGTGGTGGCTCTATTTCATTAGATAAACGATAACTCTCTTCAATGTGAATGATAGCACTTCACTTCAGGTTGGGGGTCCACTATATAGAAGTGAGGGATATTACTATATTCTTCTTCAAACCCCTGATAGAAATGCATCAAATCATTATATGAATAATTTGGGATCCTCAATTTTAATATTTTCAAACCTATAAATTTTTTTACACATATTGTGGGATATTACATCACGAGTTATTATTCTTCTTCTAGGTGAGTAGATCACGTGAATGTGATAAGGATCCCATCAAACTTATTTTCTCAAAGGTTAGAGCTCCATGATGTGGAATCGCAAAATAAGTTGCTTCAAACTTTGTGGATTTTTCATTTCAGTCGCCTGCACAAAACATTTAATTCATGAATGTGTTAAGTTCATCCAAATGATCTTAATGGGATTCAAATGGACTCAAATGATACCCGGAGAGAGGAGATAATTTCTTGGCTCGAGTGCTGTTTCTCGGGTGGAGCTTAGGTGTCTGGACTTTGAATTAAACATTAGTAGAGAGACCAGATGATGTAGGTAGAATCCTGAACTGCATGATCAGATGGATGACCTTCATTATAACGCAGGACCAAGGTTGGAGTGTGCGACTCAGATCCGGAACGTGATTATATGGGTGACAAAAATTGAATTCTGGTTTTAAAATGTTGTCCCACATCAAAATGTGCCATGGTTTTCTCACGGTTTATCAATCAAGATGTGGCAGTAGTGGCACCAAAATCTTCACCTCCTCCCACAGTACCTCCCCTTTTCATATTCTACTAGTGCAGTATTAGCTCCCACTATGCTTCCTCTAGGGGCGCTCCTAGCACCCACACTGCACATGTTCACCACCGTGTGCCACATGCGAAATTATACATGGCCTACACACACCCTGTCTCATGCAGGGTGGGCCTTGAGGGCTTCCCTCATGCACAGAAAACCATCGGGTCCCACATGTTCATCAAAAGAAGACCCTAGATAGCCTCCATTATTGGATTAATTTTTAGAAAAAGGACCATTAAAATTTTGTATCATAAATTCTAAAATGAAATATGATACATGGACACCTTCAAAAGTCATTATCTTGCCCTTTTCCTTCTCATTTTCTCTTATTCATTTCTTTTTGGTACATATATCCCAAAACACAATACTCATCTTCAATGAATTCCAATAATCCAATCAGGGATGATGCATGGATCATGAATTCATTACTAATGTATTAAAACATAATTCACCACTTTTCCATGTCGTTAGTGATGTGTTCTCTATTTACACATGTCTTAGACAATGGGGACTAGATCAAACAATCATCCGATTTTTGAAACATCATCCATTTAGATTCGATGGATGAATCTTCAATACTTCATCCACATAGTTACTATGGATGTATATTCACTCCTTTCGATATGAAATTTAGTATGGCTTAGGATTATTCAGGTGTTTTATCAATGTATCACATTGATAAAAGTCTTGGAACATAGAACAAGTTTAGAAATAATCACATTTATATCCTTTTGAATAATTGATCAAGTGCAACATTCAATTCTTTGAATAATTTTTTTTACAAGGATACACCAACTTATTCATCAATATATTTCCTTAGCATATTGACTTCTCGTTGACAACTTATTGAAAAAAATGGAACACTTTTCTCAACAGGTTATTTGTATTTTAAAGATACACATAGTGATATTTGAAATTATATTAATGTAATCCAAGATTCTTTTTTATCAACATTGTAGATGGAATAATTAAAACCAATAAGTGTGACTGTCCATTTTAAAAATAGATCTACTATATTATCATTAATAATTATGGAAGATATTAAATTTAGAGAAGAAAGTTTTGGTTTCTCTATTGATTTTTGTGATAAACATTGAGGACGTAAAAACCCTGGCATATTCACATATCATATTTGGTTTGCCCTTATTGAATATAGTTAAGACACACATAAATTTTCGTTATAAAATCGTAATAATAGAGTTTGGTGAAAACACAATCTATATAAATATTTTTTATTCAACTAAGTATTTACAAGAAAATCATTCACATTATAAAATTTCACACATTGATGTACTAGATCCGTTTGAAGAATATGGTATGTAAATAATAAATCATAATCATAGGTAATAAATTAGGATTTTAAAATATTATAAAAATGATCGTGAGAATCATCAACACTATATGAAGAAACCAAAAAATTATGTATCATATTAATTTTTTATGGTTTTATGGTTAATTCAATGAAGAAGGATATAAAATTTCATCTCCAATGATATTATATCTAAATGTAGAAGTGTGTAGACCAAATCATATTTCACCATTTAGGATACCCCAAAACATGAAGCAAACAATTTACTACTAATTTAATATATGCACTTTTAAGGGAATAATGAATGTTAAGAGTGATCATTGAAATATAAGTGTCTCTTAAATAAGAAAAAAATATGGAAACTATTTGAGAAAAAATTATTGGGATATATTTAGGAGTTTACAATTCATACAAAGAATTAATCTAAAATATTTACATGTAGAAATAATTTTTAAAGGTGAATCAAATACTCAAAGAAAAAACATGATAAGACACCACCAAAATAGCATTAAGGTAGTTTACAAGGAGATAAAAAACTCAATATAATTAGGTATTATCTACCCCATTTATGAATTCTAATGTGTTAGTCATATACATATTGTTCCTAAAAGAATATATATTTGATATGGTAAATAATGATAAAAATACTCTAAGGCCTATGAGAATATATAATATTGAAAGATACCGTAGAGACTAAGAATATTATTTTTCAGACTATAAAAATATATTAGATATTTATTTTTATTAAAAAAATTAAATAATATTTATCAATTATAACTCATTAATATTTTCTAGATAAATTTCTGGGAATATTTTAGGTTCCACCATTAGATAAAAAAATTATTTCATTATAAAACCATATTATAGAGTATAATTTCATTTGGATTCTTTAAGGAACTAGGTAAATTTCATAGAGGCATATTCAATTTTTTATCTCACATGAAAGAGGAATTCCTGTATATATTTTAGGGTGAGTTCACTATTTTTTAGAAATATTTGGATCACATAATGAGAAATATATACTATTAATTTAAAAAATTAATGGAAAATAATATTGATTAAAATTTGGAAATATCTATTTTTTGTTGAAAATAGGAATAATGTCAGTAGATGAATTTTCACAACAAATTATTTAGCTTGAAAAATAAAAAATTAAAGTTATAATTTAATTTCCTTACCCTCTTGGGTGAAATGTGAAAAATATTTTTTAGTTATTGTATGACTATAAATAATATTTATCAATGATTTTTACAATGTTTCACTGGAATAATCTATATTTCATTAAAATGATAATAAATTTACTATTAATATTGGTTATATGAAAATTTTTGAGGGGTTAAAATGTTATTTAACCACACCACCTATCAAGAGGCCACATACATGGAGAATCCTTTTAAGCTATTCTGCGATGCTTCAAACAAATATGTGGGATAATTTTTTTCTATGTGGTTGTGGTTTTTCAATCGGGAATTATGGGAATATTTAATATCATATTACATGGTTCAAGAATACTGGATAAAGACTGACAACATAGAAACCCCACTGAGAAAGAGTTTTTATATGTAACTATTATTAAGAAATTTATATCATATCAATATGGTGCTATGGTATGTAATTTATATGATCAAACAGACCTTCGTAAACTAATGAAGATGTTAATAGGAACATAAAGGCTAATATGATGGGTATTATTGATATGAGAGTTTCAATTGAAGATAATTCACAAAAGAATGTCTATGAATAAATTGTCTTACCCTTGAGAGATATTCTCCATACATCTAATGTGGTAATTTTAATCAAATATATATTGAATGAATTAAATATATGAGAACTATATGTGATTAATGGAGAGTTACCATCACATGTTGATATGAAAAATATTTTAATATCTTTAAAATTCAATAATTCTCATCAGAATCAAGTAATGAGGCCCTGAGAAAAAATATTTGTGATCCAAAATTACCTTTTTAGTACTATGGTTCATTTTTTATTTTAAGATGAGAGTGTTTTAGGAATGATTACCTTTTAGTATGGGTTTTCATGTTTGTGTTTAGTTTTTTTTGATTTTGGTAATTTAAAAACAAGATTAGATATAGAATTAGTGTTTAAAAATATTGTTCTAATCTTGTATATCCCCCCACATACTCATAATGTCATTATTATATATTTTAACCTCTAGGTCTCTCTCTAAAAAAATTAAAACTCTCTTTATTACCCTTCCCTAATTGGATTGGTATAAGAAAATGGGGGTAGAATCAATTCACCTAATATTTTTTCGGGGACTAGTGAATGGAAATATAGAATTACCTTTAGATCAACTAATTTCCCCTGATCACATGTATTGGAGATAACAAAAGAGGAACATTTGTGAAATACAGTGGAATAATGATTAATTCGTAATGCCTATAATGATGTAAAATCTCATAATTCATAAAAAATTAAAAAAAGATGAATGAGATGAATAAAAGTGACTATAAAAAACATTCTAAATTCATTATTATGGTATGGGTAATACTCCTATCATATCAAAAAATTTATTGTTGTTCTGTCACTACAAAGTAAAATACATAATTGAAATGGAAAAGAAAAAATACAAAAATGGTATCACTTCTTGAAGGGATTTCATAGTTGATATTACCCTTCTTTTACAGTTGACCTGAGTTACATCATATGGTCCCTTTATCATCACGGTACCCTATGTTCAATATTTCACCAGTTGGACCTATGACTGAATTTATTCATTCCCACGTTGTTCATCACAAAATGGTCAGTCAATTAATCATCTGGTGGTGAGTTCACAACACTAACACTTTAATACATTTTACTATTTTCACTTTAGGTTTATTAATTAAATTTAGGGTCACTAGGATTATATGTTTAATCAACTTCTATGAATAGTTTAGAGGAATGATTTATTCCATCCTTTCCATTTTTTTGACCAACACATAATTAAAACACAACATTCTTCAAAGTATTATTTTCTAGTTCGTTCTAGAATCAGAATAAAAATAAAATAAAATTAAATTAACATTTAATTATGAAATCCAAAGTTGTCAACCAAAAAATGGTTTAATAATTAAATCAATACATTGAATAAATCAATAAAAATGATATATTAATCCATTTATAAATTATCTATTTATTTCAATAAGTATTCAAAAACAATGTTTTCCCTAAAATTTATACTAACAATGTGGTTATAATAAAATGGGATGTATAAAAAATAGTAAAATTTGGCTCCCATAGTTCCCGTACACATACTGTATGTAATTATAGGGAAAGGAAAATATAATTAAAGAATAAATCACATTACTAGAATTAAGTATAGATTCTAGTGTAGAATAAAATTACAACATCATTCATTTTTTGAATTATAATTTACCATTTATGAATTAATCTTAGTACCTCACTTTAAACCATGAGAAGATTCTAAATCTATAAGTGACAACAAAAAACATTCTAGGGCATTAAACATATCTTTATTAGCTCTTCTAGTTACCCATACATGAAAATTTACTTAAATTATATTTCATGATTCAACTTCCTTGATAAAACTGAAACGGTATTTTGTAAGTTAATTTCCACCCTCTCCATTTAGGGGAAATATTACCTTCAACTAAATGAAGTCATTTTTTATTATTATGAACTTAATGATTTTTTTTCCAAACCATTGTCATGTAAATATCCTAATGTTTTTACACATTGTGTGGCCTCCAAAATGAACTCCCAGATCTGGTTCCATAAACATGTGCATGACTTTAACAATTCTATAATAGTTTTAAAAGACTAGATATTACCATACATAATTAAAGAAATAAATAATTATTAATTAATTACATAAATTCTATGGATATTTCTAGATTTATTGCATTATAAAATTAATAAAAGACATAAAATAAAATGAATCCCCAGTTTATTGTACTAAAAGGATATTTTTACTCATATATATGAAACTGAATAATATATAACGAGTATTAATGGTCTCCCACAAATTTTTTAACACCTAATAAGATTCTAAACATGTAATGTGCAATACATTTCTTTAAAACCAAGGGATATTTAAACATAAGAATCGGTGAGGTTAAATTCGTAGTAATATGAAATTTACAAGTAACAAAATCATAACCGAAACTAGGAGTGAATATTATTTGAGGAATAATTAGAAATATTAATCCATAATCAACAGGAAACTGAGAGTATGTTATATCCATAATGATAAATAAAAACATAAATATAAATTATACTAATAATATACTGATGAAACTTATAATGTTATTCATTAAAAAATTTAGTTGAGGCCTTCTTCAAATGCACTATCCAATTACGTTAAGAGGTAGACAAATACAAAAAAGTTTCTCATGATACATATAGATGCCTCATGGGGTATATAATTATTCCCCATATGTGACATAATAAATTCCAACTCATTCGTAATAGGATTAAATGATACCATTCATAGTTTGCAATAAGTTGACATTGGATGAATGAAAACATGAATATAAATATAATAATGAATAAAAAATATCAACACTTGATGATTATTTGTTTGTATTTAATAATAATCAATAATGTCAATATTTTTTCCAAGGAAAATATAAGGGATAACACGGTCATTAAAAATCTTAATAAATACGGTGTATAGTAAAAAGATACATAATAATCATACCAACAGTCATCATTATTGGTATAAACATATATATAAGAAAATATATTTATCTATGTAAATAGAATAATTTTCACGACCCGTCCTCAGGGCCCATGTCGTGACTACCCCATGCCTGCCTCCCATAGGCCAGGGGCAGGCGACTAGCACCAATGAAGTAAATCCTGAAAAAGGGGAAGGAATTGCCTTTAAAAAGTAAACAAACACCACAGTGTAAGCCAGCAGAAGTAAACACTAAGTAAAACTGGGTACAAAAGTATGTGTGGAAAGTAAATGGGACATAATACAAACCCAGACTGAATGTAAAGTACAACTAGAAAGAAAGTACAGCAACTGAAAGTAAATCAGCAATGTCGATCCGTCCACTGGAAGTCCCACATGAAGGGTGGGTACAGATAGCCACCTCATCTCCACGGGTCTAGCCGTCCGCTCCGTGTACGTCCTGCCTAGTGGTCCACCTCCCGGTACCGACTACTGCACATGCCTCAACCACGATCAGCGCTGTCCATCGTCTGCATCCAACACAACATAGTATGGGCATATCCCATCCAGGGGTGAGTATACTCTACTCAGTAGGGACCCCGAGACCCCCGAAATTCTCCCCGAATCCACAAGGGATAATCCACAATGGAATGATATAATCACAAAGTAACATCCAACACTACTTAGGTATATGCCCATACATATACCTAAGTCATCATTTCCAGTTCGGATCCAACAACCGAGCCCAAGATCGATCACGCCCGCACAGGATAGAACAACCCAAACCACACAGGATAACACAAATTAATCCACATAGGAAAGCAAGTCAATCATATCAAAGATATTGATTGAAATTCAAGACTCCACTCACACAGGTATACTTTTTCGTAAGGTGATAGAGATGATCAGATATAGCCACTGATTTATCTAAGCTGAGAACTACATAGGATACTAAACCAGCTAACCTATCGGACCCACGTAGGATACAGACCAACAACTCTGCCAGACCCACATAGGATAGAAAGAACAGAGTCATCGCCGTCGAACCCACAGAAGATTTCAGTACGGTCTTCATTGCTGCCGAACCGATATAGGATTTCAGTGCAGTCTTCATCGCTGTCAAACCCACAGAGGATTTCAGTACGGTCTCCATTGCTGCCGAACACGAAAAGGATTTTAGTGTAGTATTCATCGTTGTCGATCCCACAGATGATTTCAGTACAGTCTTCATCACTGCCGAACCCACGGAGGATTTCAGTGCAGTCTTCATCGCCGTCGAACCCACGGAGGATTTCAGTACGGTCTTCACAGTCACAGCCAGCTCTAGGGTTCCCGCAGATTGTATTCTAATTTCCGAAAGGTTCCTCTCCACGAGCAAAAGGGTTCAATAGATCAACTGACATTTAGTTCGGAGTTTATGTATCCCAAAGTTCCGTCTCGACAAAGGGAACTGAACGCGACAAACGTCGCGTCAATCGGATGCCCGGTCTGAGAGTTATTGACTTTTCGTTCCAGGGGAACGGTTGGTTATTAAGTCAAAACCAACCCGAACATACTCCATCTGCATCCAAAACTCGAGCGGAGTAATCCAAAAGGTCCATCTCACCAAGAAGAATCCAACAAAGTTGACGGCACGTCAATCGGACGTCCGTAGCTCATGTTATAACTGTTTCCGCTCCGAGGGCCCGGTTGATTTTGTGTTCAAACCAACCCGGCCGTACACAAACTTCTCCAAAACCTTGAGTGTAATATACCGAAACGACTGTCTCAATCCGAGGATCACATCGCGACAGATGTTGCATCGATCGGAAGTCTGTAGCCTAAGATATGGGCAAAAGAACGAACCTGTCCGGTTTTAGGGGGTTTTGGGCTCGGACCGACCCGGCCCGAGACCTCCCCTGGGTCGGCCCAAACTGGGGAGACCCGAACCGGGTCCGGTTCTGGCCTTTTATGGTGCGGCCTGGCCCGTTGGTCGCGGCCCGACCCAACCGGCACGGCGCGGCCCCGCCGGCGCAGCCTGGCCCAGCCGGCGTGGCCTGGCCCGGCCTGGGCGGCAGGTTGGCCTTGAGCGGCGCGCCCCGCACGACCAGCTCGGTTCTGGCCGAGCCGCTGGGGAAGGGGCGGGGGTGGTTGTACCCTTGAATGAAACTGCGGCCCCCATGTGGGGGCTGCTCCTTGCCAGCCGGGTGTTACGACCCCCGGTCTTTCCGCCAAAATGGTCGGCCCGGTCCGACCGGCCGGTGCTGCCTGCGCGGTACCGCCGCGGTCCCGCCCCTCCGAGGTGCCAGCGGCCGGCGGGTCCGGCCGCCCTGCCATGCTCCACAGAAGATTTGAGCCTCGTCCTTGTCCGACCAGCGCGGGGTGACGGCGCCGCGCCCCTCCACCGTGGCCCAGCTCCGGTCGCGGCCTCTTCGTGGTTCTCCGGTGTGGCGCGATGGTGCCACGACTTTATTCAACCTCAACGGTGTGGCACGACAGCGCCATTTTTCTTCGCCCATTCTTCATTATTTCTGTGCGGTGCCATTTCACCGTGCTGCCGTTGCTCGTACCGCAACAAGTACAAGCATCAAAGGGGGAGGAGGGTCGGTCGTGTTCATGCGGTCTGACTTTCTCCCGTTATTACAATAAATGGTGGCCCAAATAGAAGTCAATGAACAATAAAGAAATAATTCACGGGCAAAAACAATTAACCCCTAGCTCAATGTGTTGATGAACGAAGAAATGACGTGAGAAAAGGACGTCGTGGAAGAAGGCTCCGTAAGCGTCTTCGGCGTCGCGGAGAAGAGGATCGTCGGAGTCGCGGTACACGGCGTCGCGTCGTCAATCTCCGGGGAACTAGAGTTCTTTTTCATCTTCCATCGGAGGACGACGTTCTTCTTTATTCTTCGCGTTCTCTAACTAAGAAGATGAGGATTCCAAGTCATGAGAAAATCCTCTCCCAATCCTTCTCGCACAACGAAACTAACCCTTAAAGAAATAACACATTTTCTTATTTAATTAACACACACAAGCCAACGTTCAATTTTAAATTCTAAATGAATTCCAGAATAAATTAAATTGAATATCCTAATCAATTAATTAATTAAGAGAGTTGACTTTTCATTAAGGGGGGGGGTGCGGGTGTGTTACACAGTTAATGGGGGTTTGAGGAAGCTGAAAGGGTGGGGCTTGTGTGGGCCCCACTTCACTAATATCCTACCTAGTGGAGTTAGGATATTAGTGGGTCCCACTCCAACCACCAAGTATAGGTTTAAACTACCAAGAATAGAAATAAAATTTGTAGCGTAAAATTTTATTTTATTCTTTAGTAAACCCATTTAATTAAAAACCTCCCCCGAGAAAATGCAACTCCAGAAAAGGTGTTCCTAAGAAATTATCGGTGCTACAGTTTCATTGGTGCCCTTAGATTTCGATTCTGAGCACCTGATCAAATATTAGGAAAACCCGCTCGTTCGTTTACAGAACGTACCCGAGCTAATCTTCGGAAACTGATTCCGGGCACACCGGGACTCGAAATCATGTGTCTTTAGAAAAAACGTTCTTGTAATATCCCAAAGAGAATTAAGAAAAAATTTCCCTTGAATTTTACGAGTCTTTACATTACTCCCACCTAAGGGCTTTACATCCCCGTAAGGATACATCATATACTAGGGAAACAAAAGTGGGTACTGAGCACGCATCTGAGCCTCCCACTCCCATGTGCTTTCCTGGAGGTTCCCGTGCTACCATCTAATGCACACTAGAGGTATTGACTGTCCACATAGGACCCGCTCCTATCGATCCTTGATCCCCACCAGGACCTCCGCAAAAGTCGCCCCATCATCATGGTCTAGCTCCCCATGGTCGATGATATGCGTCAGGTCGTGCACGTATCTCCTCAGCTAAGATATGTGGAAGACGTCATCCAACCGGTGCACCTGAGGTGGTAGAGCCAGGCGGTAAGCCCACTTGGCTACCCTGCTGAGGACCTGGAATGGTCCGATGAAGCTTGGAGACAACTTTTCCCCCGGACAAATCTCCGTAATCCATATCGAGGTGAGACCCGCAAGAAAATGTGGTCGACATCCTCGAACTCTAGCGGCCTCTGTCTCCTGTTAACATAAGACTTCTGTCAGCTCTGAGCTGTCCTCATTCGCTTCTGGATAACCCGGACCTTCTCTGTCATGGCCTGGACCATCTCTGGTCCCACAAGTGCTGACACCTTAAGGTTTTCCTAGCACAGAGGTGATCTGCATGGCCGGCCGTACAATGCCTCGTATGGTCCCATCCAGATGGTGGAGTGGTATCTATTATTATACGCGAACTCCAACAAGGGTAGATGGTCCTCCCAGTTGCGACCAAAGTCGAGGACACATGCACGGAGCCTGTCCTCGAGAGTCTGAATGGTCCTCTCCGTATGTCCATCCATTTGAGGTTGAAAGGCGGTGCTCAGACATAGCTACATCCCGAATGCCTCCTGTAACCCCTTCAAAATCCGGGAAGTAAGGTGAGCATCTCGATCAGAGATTATAGATGATGGAACACCATGAAGCCATGCGATCTCCTGAACGTAAAGGCGTCCTAATATCTCCACTAATCCCTGCTCTCTGATGGTTAATAAGTGAGCCGAGTTTGTGAGTCGGTCCACAATCACCCAAATGGATCCGTGACCTCAGGAAGTACATGGAATTACAGTCACGAAATCCATAGATATCCTGTCTCACATTCACTCCGGGACCTCCAAGGGTTGTACTAAGACTGATGGTACCCGGTGCTCCACGTTCACCTACTGATAGGTGAGGCATCGAGAAACGAACTCAGCTATAGCCTTCTTCATACCCGGCCACCAGTACTGTCGTCTGAGATCCTGGTACATCTTTTCCACTCCTAGATGTACTGCTAAAGTGGAAGTGTGAATCTCCCTCAGCAACTCCTCATGTAATGCATCCAGTACCATGGAATGTCCTCTGAAAAGGATGACGTGCTCTCCCCCCTCAAAGAATCCATCACGTGCATGTCCTGAGGATATCTGTCCACACCGCGTCTCATAGTCAATGTCCCCATGTTGTGCCTCTCTGACCCGCTGCAGTAGTGGAGGAGTGACTGTGAGTGACTAAAGAAAGGCTGCTCCATCTCTATCCATGAAGGATATCTTCAATGTGGCTAGCCACTCCGTCGCCTCCCCGAGTAGCTAAATGCCCATCCTCTTACTGAGAGCATCAGATACTACGTCCCCCTTTCCAAAAGTATAGACTATCTCAAAGTCATAGTCCTGAAGGAACTCGAGCCATCGCCGCTATCTCAAATTCACGTCCTTATGCGAGAAGATGTACCCGATACGATAGTGGTCAGAGTTGACTGTAAAGCGCTCGCCCATCAGATAGTGTCGCCATATCTTCAGACCAAAGACCACTGATGCTAACTCTAGGTCATGGGTAGCGTAGTTCTGATCATGCTGCCTCAATTGATGTGATCCATAGGCGATCACTAACCGCTCCTACATCAGGACACATCCGAGTCCGGTCCCTGATGCATAGCTGTAGACTACGTACCCTACTCCCTCCTCCAGTAGCCTCAATATAGGTGCGCTACACAATCTCGGTCTCAGCTCCAGGAAGATCTGCTGACATCTTTCTGACCACACAAAGGGTTTCCCCATCTTCATCAATGCTGAGAGTGGTGCTGCAACTCTGGAGATGTCTGGAACAAACCTCTGGTAGTACCCATCTAGCCCCAAGAAACTCCTCACCTCCGTCACGCTCCTAGGTGTCTCCCAAGCTCGCACTGCCTCGATCTTCACAGGATCTACCGCAACCGCCGCCTCAGAGATGACGTGTCCCAAGAAGTGGACCTCACGTAACTAGAACTAACACTTCAAGAGCATTCCATAAAGCCGATGCTCTCTGAGTGTGTCCAGTACAAACAACATGTGTTAGGCGTGCTCCTCCTAAGTGATCGAGTATATCAATATGTCGTCGATGAGGACCATGACAAAACAATCGACGTATTCCTGAAAGATGATGTTCATGAGACTAATGAACACTTTTGAAGTGTTGGTTATGCCGAAAGGCATAAAAAAGAACTCATGGTGACCATACTGACATCTGAAGGTCATCTTCTTCACGTCCTCATATCGAACTCTGAGCTGATTATAGCCTGACCTGAGGTCTATCTTCGAGAACCATTGTGCTCCCTTGAGCTGATCGAAGAGGTCATCAATCCTCGGTAGCAGATACTTGTTCCTCACTGTCACCTGGTTCAAGAGACGATAGTTGACACACAGTCGCAAGCTCCCGTCTGCCTTCTTGGTGAACAGAATCGGGGAAGCCTAGGGTGAAACACTAGGTCAGATGAATCCCTTTCCCTGAAAGACCTCCAGCTATACCCGTAGCTCTTGAAGCACAGTAGAAGCCATTTGATATGATGGAGTGGATATCGGGGCTGTCCCGGGGTATAGGTCAATATAAAAGTCTACCTCTCTGCAAGGAGGTAGTCCTGGAAAGTCATCAGAGAAAACGTCCGCATACTGATCCACCACTACAGGAACACATGGACATCGCATGTTAACTCCTCCTAGGATGAGGCTCACCAACTGATGAGTGATGGGCTGTCCTCTCCTATGCATGAGTCCATCATGCACTGCAGAGGCTCCCTTATCGCTGGTGAAGGTGAAAATGCTCCCATCGGTGCGAACACATCACACCTTGCGCCTAATACAGTCGATCTGTGCAAGGAATGTAGATAACCAATCCATGCCCAAGATGACGTTGTATGTCCTCAACGCCGCTACAAGAAGATCCCAACTGAATATCTCACCTCCTACAGTAAGCTCACACTGTCGGCAGCAGTGCCTAATCATCGAGTCTGCTCCCGTAGGAGTCTCTAGCTGTAAGGATTGAGCCAACGGCTCCGTCGGAATCTCCAAGCTCCAAAAAAGGGCAGCGGTAACAAAAGAATGACTTGCTCCTAGGTCTATAAGAATTGCAATAAGGGTGGAGTAGACACAGATTGTACCTCGAATCATCTCTGGCGCGCCGTGTTCGTAGGCCTCTGCTGCCTGAAGTTGAGCCTGTCTCTGCCCGCCAGCTCCCTGTGGTCGGGGTGGAACTCCTGGTGGTGGAGGTGGTAAAGCCTCAAAGCGTCACCCACCACCAGCTGCTCGGCCAGCTCCCCTGCCTCATCTGCCTGCTCTCGGTGGACCGCCACGGTCGACCCTCTGCATCTGCCTGGGTGGCCACTCAACAGTATGCAGCTCCTCTACACTGCGGGTCGGGCAGTCACGAGCCATGTGGCCCTTCCCGCCGCCTGCGTAGCACTGTCTGCCTCTCAGAAGGCTGGATCTGCGCCGTGATCCCATCGCCTTTGAGCTAGTGTCTTGAGGTCTTCTGCCTCATGGTCCGGTCTGCCTGGACCCCTGTGATATCCGTCGACTGCCAGCTGTAGATGACTCTGCTACGTGCCGCCCTGCGGTAGGTCTCGCTGCTGCTGTAGGCTCTGCAAGAAATCTCTCTATGAGAAGAGCTTGCTCCAGGACTCCTTTCTATGTCGGAATGCTGAGGGAGATCATCGATGCCCTGTTCTCATGCCTCAGTCCCTGCTCAAAGGTCAGGACCTGAATGAATGGGTCATATACCATGTCCATCGAATAGCCCGAGTGGTCGGTAAATCTCTCCGAGTACTGGGCGACCGTCATGCTACCCTACCGTAGCTGTAGTAGCTCCTGAATGTGCACCACACCGAGGGTCGGTGGGAAGAACTCCAAGTGTAAGAGGCTCTCAAAGTCCATCAAGAGTAGAGATGCCTCGTCATGTGCCTGGAGTATCAATATCGACCATCTGCCTGCTGCCGCGTGTAGGAGGCTTGCTTCGAGGATCACCATGAGGTCAGCTGGTGTCCCCACTATCCTGAAAACTCGCACAACTACCTCCATCCAATCTTCGGCTGCCTGAGGGTCCGTCTCCCCGTGGAATCTGGGCGGTCTCTGATGATGAAACTTGGGCAGTTCACTAAGACGATGTGCATTCTTAGCGGCTGGGGCTGGTAGTATCGGTGGCTCAGTGGGTAGAAGTACCGCCGATGCCTCTGCTAAAAAAGGGCCCTGCACCAAGGCCTCGTCGCTCGGTGGGCTGTCATCTCGCACAATTCTCGGAACCCTAGCTGGATACCATCGTGGGGCAATCCTAAAAAGAAACAGGTGCACCACGGTCAAAACAATATAACTGGTGAGCTGAAAGAATGTAATCACAAAGAAAACTTTTGAAACACACATGCAATAAATGTTTTCATGCATTGAGTTGGAAATTAGAAGTCAGGGTCCTGGTGTACAGATACGTCGGCCGCCTCACCAACAATAGACTCCCGGGACAGTTAACCACACTCAATACCCTTAACACTATTGCTTCATATATAAGAAAGATCAGAGTTTTGAGTTATGCCGTAGAACCAAACTCCTCTGATACTAATTTGTCACGACCCGTCCTCAAGGCCCGTGTAGTGACTACCCCAAGCCCGCCTCCCATAGGCAAGGGGCTGTCGACTAGCACCAAAGGCGTAAATCCCGACAAAGGGGAAGACATTTCCATTATAAAGTAAACAAACACCACAGAGTAAGCCAACATAAGTAAACACTTAGTAAAACTGGGAACAAAAGTAAGTGCGGAATGTCAATGGCCCAGAATTCAAACCCAGACTGAAAGTAAAGTACAACTGGAAAGAAAGTACAGGAACTGAATGTGAAGCAGCAATGTCGAGCCATCCACTGGAAGTCCCACCTAAATGGTGGGTACAGATAGCCACCTCATCTCCACAGGTCCAGCTGTCCGCTCCGTGTACGTCCCACCCAGTGGTCTACCTCCAGGTACCGACTGCTCCACAAGCCTCAACCGCGATCAGCGATGTCCATCGTCTGCATCCAACACAATGTAGTGCAGGAATAGCCCCTGCAAGGGTGTGTATACTGTACTCAGTAGGGACCCCGAGACCCCCGATGGTCTCCCAGATTCCACAAAGGATAATCCTCAAAGGAAAGATACAACCACAAAGTAACATCCAACACTACTTAGGCATAGGCCCATACATATACCTATGTCATCAATTCCAGTTCCGCTCCAACATCCGAGCCCAAGTTCGATCACGTCAACATAGGATAGTGGAACCCAAACCACACAGGATAAAAAAATTCAATCCACATAGTAACGCAAGTCAATCAAATCGAATATATTTATTGAAAGTCAAGACATGGCTCACATAGGTATACTTCTTCGTAAGGTGATAGAGATGATCAGATATAGCCACTGATTTGTCTAAGATGGGACCCATGTAGGATACTAAACCAGCTAAGCTGTCGGACCCACATAGGATACAGACAAACTACTCAGCCAGACCCACGTAGGATAGCATGAATAGATTAATCACCGTCGAACTCATAGAGGATTTCAGTATGGTCTTCATTGATGCCGAACCCACAGAGGATTTCATTGAAGTCTTCATCACCGTCGAACCCACAGAGGATTTTAGTACGGTCTTCATTGCTGCTGAACCCATGGAGGATTTCAGTGAAGTATTCAACGCCGTTGAACCCATGGAGGATTTCAGTACGGTCTTCATCACTGCCGAACCCATGGAGGATTTCAGTGCAGTATTCATCGTCGTCGAACACACGGAGGATTTCAGTACGGTCTTCACAGTCGCAGCCAGCTCTAGGGTTCTCACACACAACATGCTCGTTTCCAGTAGGGTCCACTCCACGAGCCAAAGGGGTCGATATGTCAACTGACACGTATTCCGGAGTATATGTATCCCAAAGTTTTGTCTCGAAAAAGGAAACTTAACGCGAAAGACGACGCGTCAATCAGACGCCCTATCTGAGAGTTATTGGTTTTTTCGTTCCAGGGGCCAGGTTGGTTTTTAAGTCAAAACCAACCCAACCGTACTCCATTTACATCCAAAACTCGAGCGGAGTAAGACAGAAGGTCCGTCTCACGATGAGGAATCCAACAAGGTTGACGGTACGTCAATCGGACGTCCGAAACTCTATTAATAAGCGTTTTCGCTCCGAGGGCCCGGTTGGTTTCATGTTCAAACCAACCTGACCATACCCAAAGTTCTATGAAACCTTCAGTGTAATATACCTAAACGACCGCCTCAATCCAAGGATCGCATAAAAACTGACAGTGTGTCGATCGGAGGTCCGTAGGCCATGATATGGGCAAAGGAATGAACATGTCCAATTTTAGGGGGTTTTGGGCACGGACTGACCTGCCCATAGACCCACCTTGGGTCGGCCCAAACCGGGTCGACCCGAACCGAGTCCGGGTATGGCCCATTAGGGTGCAGCCCGACCCAGTGGGCACGGCCCGGCCCTGCCAGCGCGGCCCGGCCTGGCCTGGGCGGCTAGTTGGCCTGGCGCGGCGCGCCCCGCACGACTAGCTCGGTGTTGGCCGAGCCGTTGTAGGAAGGGGGAGGCTGCCCCTAGATTGAAACTGAGGCCCCCACTTGGGGGCCGCTCCTTGCCAGCTGGGGGTTATGACCCTTGGTCATTCCACCAAAACGGCCGACCTAATCCGGCGGGCCGGTGCTGCCACCGCGTTCCCGCCCCTCTGAGGTGCCACCGGCCAGCGATTCCAGCCCCCCCCCCCCCCCCGCCTTGCTCCGTCGTGGCTTTGAGCCATAGCTTTTTCTAACTGGCACGACGCGATGGCGCCACACCCTCCACCGCGGCCCTGCTCCTGCCGCGGCCTCTTCGTGGTTCTCCGGCGCGGCGCAACGGTGCCACGATTTTATTCGACCTCAATGGCATGGCGCGACGGCGCCACGCTTCTTCGCCCATTCTTCAATGTTTCCGCGTGGTTCTGTTGCACCGCACTGCCTTTACTCGTACCATAACAAGTACAATCATCAAAGTGGGAGGAGGGTCGGCCGTGTTCGTGCGGTCCGACCTCCTCCCGTTATTACGATAACAGGCGGCCCAAACAGAAGTCGATGAACGACAAAGTAATAATTCACGGGAAAAATCAATTAACCCCTACCTCAAAGTGTTGATGAACGAAGGTTTGACGCGGGAAAAGGCCTTCACGGAAGAAGGATCCGTAATTGTCGTTGACATCCCGGAGAAGAGGATCGTCGGCGTCACGGTACACGGCGTCGCGTCATCGATCTCCAGGGCACTAGCGTTCTTCGTCATCTTCCGTCGGAGGCCGGCGTTCTTCATCATTCATCTCCGTTCTTCGCGTTCTCCAATGAAGAAGATGAAGATTTGAAGGCTTTGAGAAAATCATATCCCAATCCTTCTCACACAACGAAACTAACCATTAAAGAAATAATACTTTTTCTTATTTAATTAACATACACAAGCCAACGTTCAATTTGAAATTCTAAATAAATTTCTGAATTAATTACATTGATTAACTTAATCAATTAATTAATTAAGAGAGTTGAGTTTTAATTAAGGGGGGGGGGTGCAGTTGTGTTACACAATTAATGGGGGTTTGAGGAAGATGAAAGGGTGGGGCTCGTATGCGTCCCACTTCACTAATATCCTACATAGTGGAGTTAGGATATTAGTGGGTCCCACTCCAACCACCAAACATAGGTTTAAAGTACCGAGAATAGAAATAAAATTTGTAACACAACATTTTATTTTATTCTTTAGTCAACCAATTTAATTGAAAACCTCACCCGAGCAAACAAAACTCCAAAAAAGGTGTTCTTAAGTAATTACCGGCACTACGGTTTAATCGGTGCCCTCATATTTCGATTTTGAGCACCGGTTCAAAAGATAGTAAAACCCGCTCATTGGTTTACTGAATGTACTCGAGATAAACTTCGGAAACTGATTCCGGGCACAACGGGCCTCGGAATCAGGTTCTGTCAGAAACTGCGTTCTTGTAAAATCTCAATGAAAATTAAGAAAGAATTTCCCTTGAATTTTACTAGTCTTTAAAATAACAATCCCTCTTGGTGAACATATTCTAACATGAATAATGTTAAAGGTGATGTTCACCCTATATTTATCAATGAATATATTGATAAATCAATACTAAAAAAAATATTAAATGGTCAATGATATTAATAAGTTATCTGTTTAAAAATTATATAACCCCAATAAAAAAATTTAAATATTAGAGGATGTTGATATTAGTAGAAAATTACCTTTCAAAATGAATGATACAATCAGTATCACAATAAAATGGGAGAAGAATAAAATGTTTGACACCTCGAGTTCAATTTGAAAAATTTTAAAATATATATATATTAAAAGATAAATCATGATATATAAACCCTATTTTGTAAATTCCGTTTGAAAATTATAAGTCAAATGGAAGAGAAAAAAAATATTTTAGAAAATATACATAATATTAAAAAAAATATAAACATCAAAGTCTCTTTTAAAGGAAACATTTGAAAATGAGGTGTCGAATCATCTGAAAACCAATAAATTTAAAAAAATTCTCAAATAATAGAACTTGATAAAGACATGAAGTCTATCTTGGAGAAATTATGTGATTAAGAAAACGTCAAAAAGGGAAATGTAAAATATATTTTATTTTTTTGAAGATTCCTTTTTCAAAACAGTAATTGTGAAAAGAGTAAAAATTCATTTTTATCAAAATATTATTTTTTGTGTAAATTCCAATGATTATCATTCAGATGTATTATATATTTGTTGATTAATATACACTACTCTACAAAAAACATTCATAAGGACCATATTGTTTTAAATTCAACAGAGACTGTATACTGTATCTTATAATTTGGTTAAGTATATTCACATTATATTATAAATATATTTACCTTTAATAATATTCATAAAAAACACCTAAATCCTTTCCTCATAAACTCGAGACAGGGAAAAAAATTTGAGCGCTCAAATGATCAATAAGTGTATATTATGGAAATATGTACACGTCATGTGAGTATAAGAGTCTGAGAACATGATAAAAACATATGAAAATCATACCATTCATTTAAAAGATCAAAATTATGAGTCATGGAAAAATTATTGGCCTTCATAAGACATAAATCATATGGAAAATAATCAACAGGAATCATGAGGGTGTAACACTATCATAAGACATCTAATTGTCTGATATACATATACATATAAAATATTGTGTCATGGATACCCTCCAATACATTCATAACATGTCAGGAATAGGCTAACTACCAATGTAGATGTTTCATGATGGGGATAACCTCATGTGTACCCTTTTCAAGGATAGGGATAACATCTCAAGTAACATCATTTCTGATTGGTGTAACCACCCATGTACCCTTCTCTATTCGTGTGATAACATCCAATGTTCCATTTTAATGATTTGGATAATACACCATGTTCCCATTTTTGGGATTATGATAACCTCATATGTACCCTTTTTGAGGCTTGGGATAACCTCTTATCTGCCCTTTGAGTTCATATACCATTAATCCTTAACCAAGGGATTTCTGGGATATATATGTACTTCCAATCAAATGGTTAAATTCAAAAATACATGGGAAAAAATTATAAATAATTCATCATAACAAAACACATGAAAGGAAACGGGTTTTATAATAATCTCATCATTCCATCATGTCGTAAGCCATGAAAAAAATAAGAGTCTTAATAATAATTTTATCATGGTATAAATCTTGGTGAAGAAATGGATTTTATAAACATATATTCATGAGAAGCATAAATCATTTAGAAAATATAACACGAATGGTATCACTGGATCCTATCTTGAGTAAAGAATAAGTAACATCAAATGATGTCATAATATAAGAAAAAAAATTTTGAAATAAAATTCAATAAGAACATTTCATAATGAAATTTTTTTATGAAAATTAAATTTTAAAATTAAATATTCATAAAAAATATATTGGAAGTGATTTTTCTTGAAAATAACCTTGATATCTTATAATGAAATATTTAAAAATCATTTTAATATTTTTTGGGGAAATAAAATTAATTATTTAAAAAATTATTTTTTAAAAATGAATCATTTTAAAAATAATTTTCAATGATTATTACCATGAATGAAAATAAATAAATATTCAATGAAAATAATGTTTGTGATGGTAGAAAATTTTGATCATTTCATTTTTTTAAAAAAAATATTCTCATTTATAGTTTCGATAAAATCCAAACGTTCAAAGTTCAAAAAATGACAACAATATTAATTTAAAAAATTAATAAAAACAAATAATGTGTAAAAATGGATTTAAAAAATCATTTGGATACCATTTAGAAAATATTTTTCAAACACTTTTAGAAAACATGTTTATAGAGGAAAACCAGTCTATGGACGAAGAGATAAAAAATGATGACCATTCAAAAATAGATTATTTTAAAATATTGAGTACATAAAATAAGGAAATGAAAGGAAAAAATGTGTTCTAATGGAATAAAAAAGTAGATAATTGTGGATCCATTTATATATTGATATATCAAGATATTTTACCATGGAAAACAATATCATAAAAAATCTCGGTAAATGATAATATTGTAACATAATAATCCTACCACTTTGGTAACATTGATTCATAATACCCATAATAGTATAACATTGAATAAAACATATAATATAACAAAAAATTTGAGATTTATTATATATCATGTCGAAGGAGATAGATATATACCTCATACAATAATATAGTTTCATAAAACAACTTAGGTCCCCAAAAAGGAAATTTGCGTCCAAAATTACTTAGTAGTTTGTTGTCTTTTGAACAATAAAACAAATGAATGTGAGACCATAATATGTATATTTATATAAATATTTTTTATGGATATTAGTTATAGAAAAAATTTATGGTAATTATATACACTACAAAAAAAATAGATTGTTAATATTTCACGTGTCTCACAGATGTAAAAAAAAGTGAGATGAAAATTCATTACATTGTGTATCGACTTCTGTAAAACACAATAAAACCTCATTTATAATAATTATATGATTAATATATATATATATATTAAATTAACATAAATAAATACTCCATTACATATATGATTAAATGTTGACCTTTTATTAACCAGTTCTTAACAATTATGTGCAAATGCCATGTTCATACAATATCTTTGTTATTTTTCATATATGTTTTGATTTTTTGTTTTCATGGTACTATTTTATCATCATGTTTCAATAATACCAAAAAATTTAAAAATTATATAAATATTATATATATTCAATATATATGATTTTATATAAATTTATTAATGTAAATGTAAAAAAATGAAATATACCGCTCATAGGGGTAGTAGATCATAATGACCTTGAATGTTGTTTCAAATTTCATGGTGGAATTAAATAAATAAAATTAAATAATATATTATATTATATAATAATTTTGGTGTCATTTATATCACATATTTAAATTTAAAACATCTTTATTATCATCTATGTAATGTGTGAACGAATCAAATCACTTTTCAAGGTGGTAGTCCTGTATACACGTGAGAAATCATATCATATACCTATAGAATTGAAGGTAAAAATTTATATTTGATATATTAATTATATATGAATAATCATATTACAAATAAAATATATGATAATTTTATCTATCATTATATTCTTTTTTGATAGGTGATCATAGAGAAATGAAAGACATTGGTTCATGAGAATGTTGTCTACCATTCACATGAAATATCATTTCGTTGCCCATTTGATACCAGTAGTTAAGGTAATATATAATTACCATAATGTAAAGAAATATATTTATACAAAATGTATTGAAGATATAATATTATAATCATTTAATAAAAATAATGGTAGGTTAAGGAATAAATTTAAAAAAATTTGTTGAACATCATTACCTCTTACTCAGATGAACTTGAGATTCCACTAAAGGCCTTCCTATGATGGATTCCATCCCAAAAGATGGATTCTATTATTATAAGAGATAATTATGCATGTTATTGGGGTAGGTATTGATCCAGAAAATTGTGTTTCGATGTGTGTAGAGTATTGGATAATGGGTCACCTTTTATAAGTGATGTTAATGGCACAATTGTAATTTTTTAGATGAAAAAGTTGTGCCTACTTTATTCACATAAAAAATATATAAAATGCTATATTATTGATTATATAAGAGATAGGGTAGAATAATTGGAATAAAATCCACACTGGACAATTTAAGGTCATTTTTTATCCTCATATTTTTAGTTTATTACATGAGTAACCCCATTAATATATTAGTTGCAGAAACAATTTTTTACTTTTTTATTAATCATTATGGTCAGAAATTATGTTTACTATATTATACATTATAAATTATTTTTATTCCAAATATAGAATCTATATTTCCAAATTTCAATAAAATTTGTTAAATTTTTCAATTTTAAATTAATTCACTCTACATAATGGGAAAGCGGGTTTTCGATGACAAAATGTTCAAGAAAAATTAAAGTTTTCATATAATAATTAAATTTTTTCCAGATCAATATGAAAAAATATGGATTAATAAATATATATATATATATATGAAATATATTGGTAAATCATCTTAAATAATTTTTTCTATTTTTTAATTAATTAAAATAAATGAAAATTCAAAATAAAACAATTACTTTTCATTATTCATAAATTCATTTATTTTCAAACAAAATTCTCAAGAACCCACCAATTATTAAATTTGAATTTAGTTTAGAAATTGAAATATATTTTTTAAAATAAATTTTCCACAATTTTCATAATTTATTTTAAAATTTGGTTTTCCAAAAGAGATAAATCTAATTTTTTAAATAATATAATTTTATGTTAAAAATGGGATTTATTCCTATCAATTATCTTGAAACACAAAAGATGAATTCTAAAAAATATCAAAAATATAATATTTAAATGTAATTAAGATAATTAAAAATCGATATTTTCAGTTTATTTACATAAAATCTGTTTTTACACATAAAAATATTTTTTAGGAAAACTTTTCTTTTATATTCACATGGAATTTATTAACAAAAAAATAATTCATCTTATATACACATATAAATTGTATAATTTTGGTATTTAGTTATTCATATTCATACGTTTCATACAAATGGATAAGAGATAACTGTAAAATAAAAAAAATTAATATTATGTAATGTTTCATTAAAACTAAATGTTACATGTTACACATGTTGTTAGGTCCACAAGGCTGAATACCCTGAGAGGGGTGGGGGGTGAATATGGGTATGACTAATTTAAAATTAAAGCATGTTTTGATCTTGTTTAGTTGTTTAGAAAAACACTCTTCTCTCTCTTTCCTGTTGCACAAAGTAAATAGAAATTAAAGCATGCACATGACACATCAATTTTACTTGGTTCACTGAAAAGGGCTACGTCCAAGGTGAATACGCCGACAAGTTGTTGGTCATACCAATTCCACTAAAATTCACTAGATGAGGATTAAAATGATCAGGCCAGATCAGTTCTATGCCCAGGATCACTGCCTTTACAATGTTTAGGGTCAGCTTACTACTTCCCCAAGGGTCACTTCATGTTTCTCTCTCTCTGGCTCACTGCTGGTGGAGAGGATCACCTTCTTTCTCTTCCTTTTCTCACAGCTCTTGGAAGGAATCCACTCACATTTTATAGAACTGTAGGTCTCTTCATTTGCATGAAAGAATGCATCTTCCTCTTTATGTAGCTTCTCTATTGAAGTACAGCTTTCACCCGTAGATGAATATCTCTTTGCACCAAAGGTATCGGGCAATCATCCAGCTTCCACGCAGCTCGAAAATCACTGATGGAAATAAACCTTACTTTGCGCGGAAGTCAAACTCGACACAAGAGTATCAGCACGCAAGTCACAACGGGCGCACAAGTCCTCCTCATACACTTGCATGACTCAAGCTTCCTCAACTCCAATCCTACGCGACTCACTTCCTTTTATTCCCAATCCAATATTAGTGCACAACTCCACATTGGAGCGTAGCTTCACACACTGGTGCGCATCTTCAAACACGGGCACACAACTATCACCCTGGTGTGCACGTCCCACCTGCGCGACCACACACACCACTTGAGCGACCACCACACCTACGCGACGGGAGCTCTAATTTCTCAAAGTGTTGAAATCTGGTAAATAATGAAGAGGGGTGGTCCAGTATTTATTGGCAAATTGACCACCCTGCGCGACGGTGCACAAGTCACCTGTTCCACCCAGTCTCAGCGTGCAAGTCTTCTGTCCTCTTAGACACTTGCACGACCAACTCCAAAACTTGCGCGAACCTATTTCCTTAGCAATATTTTGATCTTCTGATCTTGAAAAACATATGGTGCACAAGTTTCCTATACTTCAAGTCCTCGGCGCGAAAGTCCCTTTTCCAAAAACACTTTTCTTCATTTGTCAATTTCAGGCCCAAAAATTTGGCAAACACTAAAAAACAGCGCCACCTTGTATCTGTACTTTTGTACCACCTCCAGACCATCCATTCCTTTTTTCGACGTTCTTAACTCAAACATGGATCGTTGACCTCAGCTCTTGGACTCGACATTCCACCATGAAACCCCCTTTGTCAAATAATTTGTATGTAATTGTTTGCATTGTCAACAATCACAACACAAATGTTCACTTTGTCAACAAACACAATCACCTCAAAAAATACTTCAATGATGCCTTAAGGGATTTTTCCCCAATAATCTACCCCTTTAGGTTTGTTGACAACTCTTCCATAAAAAATATGCATCATTAATTATTCAGCCACCATTCTCCTTTTGCGATTCTAATAGTGATCAAGGATTTACTCAACACATACCCTAAGCCCACATGAGCAATGCTTGGCGTGAGAAATAAGAGTAAATGAAAAGTGCATCAATGAATCACTTAATCTCAGAAATCCACTATTGACACCAATCTGATACCAATTTGTAATAAACTGATACCAATTTTTGAAGGACTTGTTGGAAGACAAATTTTTAGTTGGAAATATTTTTACCACATTCCAACACCACTATTCTGCTTATATCACGATCCTCAACTGTCGTGATATCTATTCTTTGTTCGATCACTTCTAGCATCGTCAGATTTTATACGCTCCCCCTTTCTGTGCACAGCTTCATCCCTTGTCAGCTTCAAATCCTCTTTAGCCCTATTTCCAATTTTGTCCAACCTATGCTATGGCTAAACACATTCAACTAGCTTCAACCCCCCCTATCTTGCTGCTCCACTTATCAGCTTCACCCCATATGATTCATGATTTATCAAATCACCACGTTGTCTCCCCCTTGAACAATCACCATTTTCTCCCCCTTTGTCAATGAACCCAAAGGACAGTCTTTTGTAGTCTGTAACATAGTATAGAACACATATCAGCACATTAGTAAAAAACACATCATACCTCATGGAGAGGGGGGTGGTTCCACATCCACACTATTTCAAATGCGGGGAATCGACTGAACTCCCAGAGCCAGTCGATGCCTCACAAAATCTTCCTTGGGTAAGTCCTTTGTCAGAATGTCTGCAACCTGGAACTCTATAGGCACATACTCCAACTTCATGATTCCCTGCACAACCTTCTCCTTGACAAAGTGATACTTTATCTCAATGTGATTTTTCCTTGAGTGATGGATGGGATTTAAGCTACAATTTATAGCACTTGAGTTATCACATTGGATTCCGATTAGAGACTTCACTTCAACTCCCATAACTTCAAGCTGCTGCTTCATCCACAATAACTATGTGCATTCCTGAGTGGCCACAATATACTCAGCTTTTACGGTTCTCAACGAAATGCAATATTTCTTCTTGCTTAGACAAGAAATACACAATCCACCAATATAGAATGCACCACCTGATGTTGATTTTCTATCATCAGCTGAACCGGCCAAGTCTGCATCAGTATATCCCAATAACATTGTCCGAGATTTTTCAGTATATGTCAAGCCAAAATCCCCTGTGTCCTGGATATACCGATGTATTATTTTCACTGCAATCATGTGGCTTTCCTTGGGATTACTCTGGTATCTCACTGCTTGGCATGTGACGGAAACAATATCAGGCCTTGTTGTAGTTAAGTACAACAGAATTCCAATGATTTTCCTGTATTCTGTGATATTTACTGCCTTGCCATACTCATCTTTTGAAAATTTCATCCGAGTAGCAACCAGAGTCTTCATCTCCTTGGAATTTTACAATCCAAACCTTTTCAGAACCTCCTTGGCATATTAAGATTGACAAATGAATGTTCCATTCCTTCCTTGTGTCACATGTATACGAAGGAAAAACCTTAGCTCTCCAATCATTGACATTTCAAACTCATTTTTCATGAATTCGGAAAACTGTCTACACTGAGCTTCATCTGATCCGCCAAAAATTATGTCATCGAAATACACCTGCACCATCATCCTTTGATTACTGTCATTATTGAAATAGAGATTGTAATCAACTCCCCCATGTTGGAAACCAAGATTCTTCAAGTACTGGTCGAGCCTTGAGTGCCATGCTCTCGGTGCTTGTTTCAACCCATATAATGCCTTCTTCATCCTGAAAACATTATTCTCATCATCATGAATGAGAAAACCATCTCGCTGTTCAATATAAACCTCCTCTTCCAAAACACTATTCAAGAAAGAGGATTCGACATCCATCTGGAACACTTTGAACTTCCTTTGCACTATGATGGCTAGGAATAATCTGATTGTCTCCATCCTTGAAACTGGTTCAAATGTCTCATCAACATCTATTCCCTCGATCTGGGAGTACCCATTGCACACTAGTCGTGCTTTATTCCAAATCATTGTTCCGTCTTCATTCATCTTGTTGCGATAGACCCATTTAGTCCCAATGACATTCTTATATGCTGTCCTCGAAACAATATCCCATGTTTGATTCTTCTCAATCTGATCTAGCTCTTCATTCATAGCCTGAACCCAGTTTTCATCTTCAGCTAAATCGGAAAAACATTTCGGCTTCACCTGATATAAAAATGATGTTTTCTATAATGACTTCATTCTTCGAGTCTGAACTGGAGCTGTCTGATCACCAATGATATTCTGCCTATCAATTTCAGCTTGACTATTTGGATTCCTTGCAGACACAGACTTGAAACTTTCTTGTTCATCATCAGTATCATTTTCTGAGTCATCCTCTCCCACTTCTGCTACCCCTATGTTGCTTACCACATCATCACTTTATCCAGGAACTATTCACTGGGTCGTTGAGTATTCTGTTCATTTTCAACTATAGTGACATCATTTCTCTCAACAATTTTTCCCAGCCTTCTGTTGAAACATTTATATTCTTTGCTTTTCCCTGAGTAGCCAAGGAATATCCCCTCATCTCATTGTGCCTCAAACATTCTATGATTTTCTTTGTTAAGAATGAAACACTTACTCCCAAAGATTCAAAAGTATATCAATGATGGCTTCTTTCTGTAACACAATTCATACGGAGTCTTCCCTTGCTTTGGACACAACAGAGACCAGTTCGAAACATAGAACAATGTCAAAACTGCTTCCTTCCAAAATTTCTCTGGTAGGTCTTTATCAATAAGCATCGTACTGGCCATGTTGTCAATGATCCGATTTCTCCTTTCAACCTCTGCATTCTGTTGGGGAGTTCTCACTGATGAAACTTGATTCCTTATCCCGTGTTTCTCGAGATATTCTTCCACTTGACTGTTTCTGAATTCTGTACCGTTATCTATACGGAACATCAAAATTTTCTGCCCAAGCATCCTTTTTGATTCACTCCTGTACTGTTTTATGCAACTGAACACATCTATCTTATGGGTAAAGAAAAATACCCAGGCCATTCTACTATAATCATCAATGAAAAGAACATAGTATCTTTTCCCATTTTATAGCTCGAGGTGAGATAGGTCCAAATACATCATCATGAACCGATTCGAGAACCCTAGTTGATTTTTGTTCCTTTGGTCTATATGTATTTCTGATGATCTTACATTGTTGGAAAGCATCACACATATGAGTGTGATGACATGATAGTTTGGGAAGGTCTCTAGCAGTGTCACACATTACGAGATCCTCAATAGATGGTTGGCATAGATGGCCATGTCGCCTATGCCACAGCTGGTTTTCTTCCTCTCTAGATAAAAGACATGTATCTTCTTCCCCACCTACAAGGTAGAGATTTTCCTTTGTCGTTTTTCCCTGCAGAACATCTGCTCCATCTTTTCCTTTCACAACACACATCATCTTGGTAAATCGTATAGAGTTCCTAGAGTCACATAGTTGACAAACACTGAGTAAGTTATGACTAAGACCCTCTACAACCAAGACATCAGCACATCTCATTTCTTTTCCCCCATACATGGCTTTCCCGGAGCTGACAATATTCAGGCCTTCATAATTTCCAAATTTGACAACTCCTTTTTGTCCTATTTTATGCCTCTAACAAGATCCTTATTACCCGTCATGTGAGATGTGCGACCACTGTCGAGGATCCACACACCAGATCAATCTGATGATTTAAGGGAAATCTCCGCCACCATGGCCTTCTCATTTTTATTCTTCTTGGTCCATACTTTTTCTTTCACACTCGACATGGATTGAGAATTCAGTTCTTTCTCAGAGTATGATGGACCAGAATCATCTTGCAAAGCCGCAAATCTATTCTACATTTTTAACTCACCTATTGGATTATTGATCTACTACTTGTGAATGTTTTGATTCTGCTTTTGCACATTTTTCCGAATGGTCGAAGTACAATACCTAGCCATATACCCAAATCCTCCGCAACAAAAATAATGTCCTTCGAATATGTTCTAGAAAACCATTCTCTGTTTGGCTGCCACCACTGTTCTTGTTCCCTTTGATATCTATTGGCTATGGAACACACATACTGTGAATGTCCCATCTTCCCACAACAATAACACCTAATATATAGTGCACTCCTTTGTAACACATCAGGTCACCGATTTTCCACTTGGGATCTCTGAATATTCTGATTTTGCATTGTGAAAAAATCAATCTTCAATCCTGGGATGGGTGCTTGCAGACTGATTTCAATTGCCACAAATTTTTCGTTATGATCAAGCCCTGAATCATCCTTAACAATTGAGCTAAATTGTTTCTTCTTTCCTGCTGCACTACTGGACGAATCATTCATCTTTTCAGTCTGCAGAATGATCTCCTTTTCTGATATCACATTGGGGGTCAAGAGTTTTTCTTTATCCTTAATTTTTTGTCGCATACTGACCACTTCTTCTTCAAGCTATTTGATATGTCTGACCAGCTCCTTTCCTATGTAAGAAAAACAATCAATTTCCTTCTTTTGTTCATCGATTTTAAGATTATACTCAACAATATTTTCTGAGATCTCTGGTGATGAGGATTTTAGTCTGTCAGTTTCTTCTAACAGCTCAGACTTTAATTCATCCTCTTGTTGCATATAGTGTTTGGAATCACAAACCAATTTATTGTCTTTCTTCGTTTTGGCTGTCCAAACGTCTATCTCCTCAAGAGCTGCTTCCAATTCGGGTTCTATATCAACTCTCCCTTCAATTTCTTTTTCTTCTTCAGCATCAGCTTCTTCCTTTTTCTATGAACTACCAACAATCACCACCAAGACATTTACTCCACGATCTCTGCAATTTTCTATTTCCTCAACCTCTTAATCCTCAGACTCTTCTGAACTTTCAAATTCTTCTGAAAGAAGATTCTTTTTCTTGAATAAATTTCTCTTAAATTGTTTCTTCCCTTTCACAAATGCTGAAGTCTTATTCTTGGGAATTTTAGCTTCATCATCATCATTATCATTATCATGAAACTTCACAGGGAATCTTTCTGCAAGATGACCAACATTTCCACATCGAAATCATTCTAGTGGAAGTTTCCAGTTAAACTTTCTTCTTCCTCTTTGTAGAATTTAAGAAACTAATGATATCACCTCATCTGTATCTTCTTCCTCATTAGAATCATCAATGGTGAGCTTATTCATGGCCTTGAATGCCACCTCTTTGGATTTCCCCTTTTCCACAGTCTCTTTATCATCGTATCCCATTTCATATGCAACAAGAGTGCTATGCAGGATATCCAATGATAGTTCTTTTGGGTCTTTATCTTCCAAAATAGAAAATTTTGGATTGAACCGAGGTGGATGTTTTCTCAATATGCGCTTCACAATTTTTATATCTTCTATAATTTCTCCAAGACCCCGCATGTCTTCTACCACAACATTTACCCTGTCAAAGAATGCATGGACAGACTCATTCGGGTTCATTCTCAGATCTTCATACTTGTTCCATAAAACTTACAGCTTTGCCTCTCTCACCTTTGTATCCCCTTCATATATATTCAAAATCTTTTCCCACATGGCATGTGACTTTTTCATGGAATCACATTTGTATATATGGGATTGGAGAGGGCTCCCCCTATGGAATTGATCACTTTGGAATCAGCATCCAACTCTCTATGTTCAGCTTCTGATAACGCACCACAATTAATATCAGCTGTGATACCATACATAGCTGCTGAAAACACATCCATTCCCAAAGATCGGAAATATTGTTGCATTTTATTCTTCCATATCTAAAAATTAAATCCATCGAAGATCAGAATACATTTATGATTAGTTACTTCCATTGAGAGAAGAACAAATATCAACATTTCCCTCTGATACCAATTGTTAAGTCCACAAAGCTGAATACCCTGAGAGGGGGGTGAATCAGGGTATGACTAATTTAAAATTAACACCCACTCTGATCTTGTTTCGCTATTAAGAAAAAAACACTTCTCTCTCTTTCCTGTTGCACAAAGTAAATTGAAAGTAAAGCATGCAAAAGACACATCAATTTTACTTGGATCACCGCAACGGTCTACGTCCAAGGGGTATACGCAGACATGTTTCCGGTCGTACCAATTCTACTAAAGTTCACTAGTTGTGGATTACAATGTTTGGTCTAGATCACTTCTATGCCTAGGCTCACTACCTTTATAATGTTTAGGGTCAGCTCACTGCTTCCCCAAGGGTCACTCCCTGTTTCTCTCTCTCTGGATCACTTCCGGTGGAGAGGATCACCTTCTTTCTCTTCCTTTCCTTACTCCTCTTGGAAGAAATCCACTCATAGTTTATAGACCTGTAGGTCTCTTCATTTGCATGAAAGAATACATCTTCCTCTTTATGTAGATGCTCTATTGAAGTACAACTTTCACTCGTAGATGAATATATCTTTACACCAAAGGTATCGGGAAAACTTCCAGCTTCTACGCAGCCTGAAAATCACTGATGGAAATAATCCTTACTTTTCACGCAAGTCAATATCGGCCTGAAAGTATCGGCGTGCAAGTCACAACGGGTGCACAAGTCCTCCTCAGAAACTTGCGCGACTCAAGCTTCCTCAACTCCAAACCTGCGCGACTCAGTTCTTTTTTCGCCCAATCCAAAATTGGTGCGCAACTCCACACTGGCGCGCAACTTCAAACACTGGCACACAACTATCACCCAGGCACGCAAGTCCCACCTCTGTGACCACACACACCACTTACGCGACCGCCACACCTGCGCGATGAGATCTTTGATTTCTCAAACTGTTGAACTCCAGTAAAGAATGAAGAGGGGTGGTGAAGTATTTATAGGAAAATTTACCACCCTATGTGATGGTGCGCAAGTCACCTACGCGGCCCAGTCTCGGCGCGCAAGTCTTATGTCCACTTAGATAGTTGTGCGACCAACTCCAAAACATGCGTGAACCTGTTTCCTTAGCCATATTTTGATCTTCTGATCTTGAAAAACATATGGCGCGCAATTTTCCTCTATTCCAAGTCCTTAGCGCGCAAGTCCCTTTGCCAAAAACACTTTTCTTTATTTGTCGATTTTTAGGCCCAAAAATTTGGAAAACACTAGAAAACAGCACCACCTTGTATCTGTTCTTTTGTACTGCCTCCAGATCATCCATTCCTTTTGTCGACGTTCTTGAATCAAAATGGATCATTGACCTCAGCTCTTGGACTCGAAATTCCACCATGAAACCCCATTTGTCAACAAATTTGTATGTCATGGTTTGCGTTGTCAACAATCACAACACATATGTTCACATTTTCAACAAACACAATCACGTCAAAAAATACTTCAATGATGCCTTGAGGGATTTTTTCCCAACAATCTCCCCATTTAGGTTTGTTGACAACTCTTCCATAAAAAATATGCATCATTAATTCTTGATCCACCATTCGCCTTTTGCGATTCTGATAGCGATCAAGGATTTACTCAACACATACCCTAAGCCCGCATGAGCAATGCTCAGTGTGAGAGACAAGAGTAAATGAAAAGTGCATCAATGAATCACTTCATCTCTGACATCCACTGTTGACACCAAACTGATACCAGTTTGAACTAAACTGATACCAATTGTTGAAGGACTTGTTGGAAGTCCAATTTTGGTTTGGAAATATTTTTACCACATTCTAACACCACTCTTCTGCTTTTATCCCGATCCTCAGCTGTCGTGATATCTATTCTTTGTTTGATCACTTCTAGCATCGTCAGATTTTATACGATCCCCCTTTCTGGGCACAGCTTCATCCGTTGTCAGCTTCAAAACCTTTTTAGCCGTATTTTTTTGTGTTGTCCATGCTACGCTCTGGATAAGAACGTTCAACTAGCTTCAACTCCCCCTATCTGGCTGCTCCACTTGTCAGTTTCGCCCCATATCATTCATGATTTATCAAATCTCCACATTGTCTCCCCCTTGAACAATCATTATTTTCTCCCTCTTTGTCAACGAACCCAAATGACACTCCTTTGTAGTCTGTAACATAGTAGAGGACACATATCATCACATTAGGAAAAAACACATCATACCTCGGGGAGAGGGGGGGGGGGGGGGTGGTTCCACATCCACACTATTTCAAGTGCGGGGAATCGACATAACTCCCAAAGCTAGTCGATGCCTCTCAAAAGCTTCCTTGGGTAAGGCCTTTATCAGAATGTCTAAATCCTGGAGCTCTGTAGGCACATAATCCAACTTCACGATTCCCTGCTCAACCTTCTCCTTGAAAAAAATGATACTTTATCTCAATGTGCTTTGTCATTGAGTGATGGATGGGATTTTTGCTAAGATTTATAGCACTTGAGTTATCACACAGGATTCCAATTGGTTAATTCACTTCAACTCCCATATCTTCAAGTTGCGGCTTCATCCACAATAAATGTGTGCATGTTTGAGTTGCTGCAATATACTCAGCTTCTACGGTGATCAACTAAATGAAATCTTGCTTCTTTCTTTTCCATGAAATACACAATCCACCAAGATAGAATGCACCACCAGACATTGATTTTCTATCATCTGCTGAACCGTCCCAGTCTGCATCAGTATATCCCAATATCTCTGTCTGAGATTTTTCAGTATATGTCATGCCAAAATCCATTATGCCCTAGATATACCGAAGTATTCTTTTCACTACAAGCATGTGGATTTCCTTGGGATTACTCTGATATCTCACTATTTGGAATGTGGCAAAAACAATATCAGGCCTTTTTGTGGTTAAGTACAACAGACTTCCAATGATTTGCTTGTATTCTGTGATATTAACTGCCTTGCCATACTCATCTTTTGATAATTTTATCCGGGTAGTAACCAGAGTCTTCATCTCTTTGGAATTTTCTATTCCAAAACTTTTCAGAACCTCCTTGGCATATTTATATTGATAAATGAATGTTCCATTCCTTCCTTGTGTCCACTGTAGACTAAGAAAAAACATTATCTCTCCAATAATTGACATTTCAAACTCATTTTTTATGAATTCGGAAAACTGTCTACACTGAGCTTTATCTGATCCGCCAAAAATTATGTCATCGACATACACCAGCACTATCATCCTTTGATTAATGTCATTACTAGAATAGAGATTGTAATCAACTCCCCCACGATGGAAACCAGGCTTCTTCAAGTACTGATCGTGCCTTGAGTACCATGCTCTCGGTGCTTATTTCAGCCCATATAACGCCTTCTTCAGCCTGCAAACTTTGTTCTCATCATCATGGATGAGAAAACCATCTGGATGTTCAATATACACCTCCTATTCCAAAACACCATTCAGCAATGCGGATTTGACATCCATCTGGATCACTTTTAACTTCCTTTTCACTGCGATGTCTAGGAATAATCCGATTGTCTCTAGCCTTACAACTGGTGAAAATGTCTCATCAACATCTATTCCCTCGATCTAGGAGTACCCCTTGCACACTAGTCATGATTTGTTCAAAATCACTGTTCCATATTAATTCATCTTGTTGCGATAGACCCATTTAGTCCCGATGACATTCGTATCTGCTGGCCTCAAAACAATCTCCCATGTTTGATTCTTCTCAATCTGATCTAGCTCTTCATTCATAGCCTGAACCCAGTTTTCATCTTCAGCTGCATCGGAAAAGAATTTCGGCTCCACCTGAGATAAAAACAATGTTTGCTGTAATGACTTCATTCTTTGAGTCTGAACTGGGGCTGTCTGATCACCAATGATATTCTTCCTATCAATTTTAGCACGACTCTTTGACATCCTTGCAGACACAGACTTGACACTTTCTTATTCATCATTAGTATCTTCTTCTAAGTCAGCCTCTAGCACTTCGGCTCCCCCTGTGTTGCTTTCCTCATCATCACTTTCATCCAGGAACTGTTCACTGGGTTGTTGAGTATTCTGTTCATTTTCAACTATAGTGACATCATTTATCTCAACAATTTTCCCATCCTTTTGTTGAAACATTTATATTCTTTGCTTTTCCCTGAGTAGAAAAGGAGTATCCCCTCATCTCCTCGTGCCTCAAACATCCTGTGATTTTCTTTGTTGAGAATGAAACACTTACTTACAAAGATTCGAAAGTATTTCAATGTTGGCTTCGTTCCGCACCACAGTTCATACGGAGTCTTCCATTGCTTTGGACACAACAGAGACCTATTTGAAACATAGACTGATGTCAAAACTGCTTCCTTCCAAAATTTACCTGGTAGGTCTTTATTAATAATCATCATTCTGGCCATGTTGTTGATGATCCGATTTCTATTTTCAACCTCTCCATTATATTGGGGAGTTCTCACTGATGAAACTTGATGGCTTATCCCGTGTTTCTTGAGATATTCTTCCACTTGGTTGTTTCTGAATTCTGTATCGTTATCTGTACGGAACTCTAAAATTTTATTCCCAAGCAACCTTTCTGATTCCCTCGTGTACTGTTTTATGCAACTGAACACCTTTGTCTTATGGGTAATGACAAATACCCAGGCCATTCTGCTATAATCATCAATGAAAAGAACATAGAACCTTTTCCCATTTATAGCTAGTGGTGAGATAGGTCCACATACATCAGCATGAACCAATTTGCGCACTCTAGTTGAATTTTGTTCCTTTGGCCTGTATGTCTTTCTGATGATCTTACCTTGTTGGAAAATATCACACGTATGAGTGCGATCACGTGATAGTTTGGGAAGGTCTCTAGAAGCATCACACTTTATGAGATCCTCCATAGATGGTACGCATAGATAACCAAGTCGCTTATGCCACAACTGGTTTTCTTCCTCTCTGGATAAAAGGCATGTATCTTCTTCCCCACCTACAATGTAGAGATTTCCCTTTGTCCTTTTTCCCTGCAGAATAACTACTCCATCGTTTCCATTCACAACACACATCTTCTTGGTAAATCAGATAGATTTTCCAGAGTCACATAGTTGACTGACACTGAGTACGTTATGACTAAGACCCTCTACAACCAAGACATCAGCATGTCTCATTTCTTTTCCCCCAAACATGGCTTTCCCTGAGCCAATAATCTGTAGGCCTTCATCATTTCTAAATTTTTCAACTCCTTCTTTGTCATATTTTATTCCTATAATAAGATCCTTATTACCCGTCATGTGGGATGTGCAACCACTATTAAGGATCCACACACCAGATCGATCTGATGCTTTAAGGGAAATCTCTACCACCATGGCCTTCTCATTTTTCTTCTTTATGGTCCATACATTTTCTTTCAAAATCAGCATGGATTGAGACTTCTATCATTTCTTAGATTATGATGGACCAGCCTCATCTTGCAAAGCCACAAATCTATTCTGAATTTTTAACTCACCTCTCGGTTTATTGATCTGCTACTTGCGAACGTTTTGATTCTTCTTTGGAAGATTTCTCTGAATGGTTGAAGTACAATACCTATCCATATGCCCAAATCCGCTGCACCAAAAATAGTGTCCTTCGAAATATGTTCTGGAAAACCGCTCTCTGTTTGGCTTCCACCACTGTTCTTGTTCCCATTTATATCTCTTGGCTATGGAACACACATACTGTGAATGCACCATCTTTCCACAACAATAACACATGATATATGGTGCATTCTTTTGTGACACATCAGCACACCGAGTTTCCACTTGGGATCTATGAATATTCTGATTTTTCTTTGTGCCCAAATCAATCATCAATCTTAGGACGGGTGATTTCTGTCTGATTTCAATTGCCACAGATTTTTCTTTATGATCATGCCCTGAATCAGCCTTAACAATTGAGCTAAATTGCTACTTCTTTCCTGCTGAACTACTGGACGAATCATTCATCTTTTCATTCGTCAAAATTATCTTCTTTTCTGATATCACATTAGGGGTCAAGAGTTTCTCTTGATCCTTAATTTTTTGTCGCATACTGACTACTTCTTCTTCAATCTCTTTGATATGTCTGACTTGCTCCATTCCTATGTTATTCAAACAATAAATTTCCTTTTTTGTTCCTCAATTTTATGCTTATACTTGATAATACTTTCTGAGATATTTGGTGTTGAGGATTTTGGCCTTTCAATTTCTACTAATAGCTCATAATTCTCTTCATTCTATTGTTGCATATAAAGTTTGTCATCATGAACCACTTTATTGGCAATCTTCGTTTTGTCTCTCCAAACATCTATCTCCCCAAGAGATACTTCTAATTCAGCTTCCATATCAACTCTCCCTTCAATTTCTTCTTCTTCTTCAGTATCAGCTTCTTCCTTTTTCTAAGAACTACCAACAATCGCCCCCAAGGCATTTACCCCGCGATCTCTGCAATTTTCTATTTCCTCAACCTCTTCATCCTCAGACTCATCCGAACTTTCAAATTCTTGTGAAAGACGATTCTTTTTCTTGAAGAAATGTCTCTTGAATTGTTTCTTCCCTTTCCCAAACACTGAAGTCTTCTTCTTGTGAATTTCAGCTTTATCATCATCATCGTCATCATCATCATTATCCTGAAACTTCATAGGGCATATTTCCGCAAGATGACCAACCTTTCCACATCGAAAGCATGCTTGTGGAAGTTTTCCCTTAAACATTCCTCTTCCTCTTTGCAGATTTGAAGAAAGGAATGCCATCACCTCATCTGTCTCTTCTTCCTCATTAGAATCTTTGATAGTGAGATTCTTCATGGCCTTGAATGCCACCTCTTTGGATTTCCCCTTTTCCATAGTCTCATTATTATCGTTTCTCATTTTATATGCAACAAGAGTGCTATGCAGGTTATCCAATGTCAGTTCTTTTAGGAATTTATCTTCCAAAACAGAAACTTTTGGATTGAACCGAGGTGGATGTTTTCTCAATATGAGCATCACAATTTTTATATCTTCGATAATTTCTCAAAGACCCTTCATGTATTCTACCACATCATTTACCCTGTCAAAGAATGCATCAACAGACTCATTCGGGTTCATTCTCAGATCTTCATACTTGTTCCACAACACTTGCAGCTTTTCCTCTCTAACCTTTGTATCCCCATCATATATATTCAAAAGCTTTTCCCATATGGAATGTGACGTTTTCCATGACATCACCTTTGTATAGATGGGATTTGAGAGGGATCCCCGGAAGGCATTGATCTCTTTGGAATCAGCATCCAACTCTCTATGTTCGGCTTCTGATAACGCACCACTAATAATATCAGCTGTGATACCTTTATGATTAGTGACCTTCATTGAGAGAAGAACAAATGTCAACCTTTCCCTCTAATACCAATTGTTAGGTCCACAAGGCCGAATACACTGAGAGGGGGGGGGGGTGAATCAGGGTTTGACTAATTTAAAATTAACATCCGTTATGATCTTGTTTCGATGTTAAGCAAAACACGCTTATCTCTCATTCCTGTTGCACAATGTAAATAGAAAGTAAATCATGCACATGAGACAACAATTTTAGTTTGTTCACCACAAAGGGCTACGTCCAAGGAGCATACGCCGACAAGTTTCAGGTCGTACCAATTACACTAAACATCATTAGCTGTGGATTGAAATGTTTGGGATAGATCACTTCTATGTCCAGGCTCACTGACTTTACAATGTTTAGGGTCAGCTCACTGCTTCCCCAAGGGTCACTCTCGGTTTCTCTTTCTCTGGCTCCCTACCGGTGGAGAGGATCACCTTCTTTCTCTTCCTTTGCTCACTTCTTTTGGAAGGAAGCCACTCATAGTTTATAGACCTGTAGGTCTCTTCATTAGCATGAAATAATGCATCTTCATCTTTATGTAGATGCTCTATTGAAGTAAAAATTTCACCTAAGATGAATATTTCTTTACTCCGAAGGTATCAGGAAAACCTCCAGCTTCCATGCAGCCCAAAAACCACTGATGGAAATAAACATTACTTGGCGCGCAAGTCAATCTCGGTGCGCAAGTATCGGCGTGCAAGTCACAGTAGCCGCGCAAGTCCTCCTCAGACACTTTCTCGACTCAAGCTTCCTCAACTCCAAAACTGTGCAACTCACTTCCTTTTATGCCCAATCCAATATTGGTGCGCTACTCCACACTAGCGCACGTCTTCAGTCAGTGGCGCGCAACTATCACCCTGGCGCGTAAGTCCCACCTGCTCGACCACACACACCACTTGCGCGACCACCACACCTGCGCGATGGGAGCTATGATTTCTCAAAGTGTTGACCTCCGGTAAAGAATGAAGAGGGGTGGTCCAGAATTTATAGGCAAATTGACCACCCTGCGTGACAGCACGCAAGTCACTTGCGTGACCTAGTCTCGGTGCGCAAGTCTTATGTCCTCTTAGACACTTGCGCGACCAACTCCCAAACTTGATCGAACCTGTTTCCTTAGCCATATTTTGATCTTATGATCTTAATAAAAATATGGCGCACAATTTTCCTATACTCCAAGTCCTCGGCGTGCATGTCCCTTAGCCAAAAACACTTTTCATCATTTGTCAATTTTCAAGCCCAAAAATTTGGCAGACACTGGAAAACAGCGCCACCTTGTATATGTTCTTTTGTACCACCTCCAGATAATCCATTCCTTTAGTCAACGTTCTTGAATCAAACATGGATCGTTGAACTCAGCTCTTGGAATCGACATTCCACCATGAAACCCCCTTTGTCAACAAATATATATGTCATGGTTTGTGTTGTCAACAATCACAACACAGATGTTCACTTTTTCAACAAACACAACCACCCCCAAAAAATTCTTCAATGATACCTTGATGGATTTTTCCCAACACATGTAAATATCATTGTTTTCTATGACACAAGATAAACACATTTTTGAAAAATATATTAAATAGATTAAATTTATTTAATGATATATATTTCAAAAAATCTTATGGTGAACTAATTTACCCCCAAAGTGTGAATTTCACCATTAAAAGTTTTCACCATTATTCCAATAAATGAAGAATGTTTGGCTTCATGAAATCCTAAGGATCCCATATAGAGTCCTCAATATTGTGGTTTTATCATATTATATTTATTAGTAGATTTTTTTTATCATATAACATTCTATGTAAAATCCATAATCTCAACAAAATGTTCCCTCTAAGATTTTTTATTTTCCAGTGGGATGACCTCTATGTTCCCTATAATATTTTTTAGGTCTGTAATTCCTCAAGGAGAGATACATGATTTCATATGAAACTAGATATGGGGTTTGTGGATGTTCAATGTTATAATCTACGGTCTCAAAACAAATAATAATATCAAAATAGAAAATATACCAATATATTATATTTCTATTATATCATAAGAACAGTTTCATTTTTTGGTCGTGCCTTAGTGAATTTATACATCATATCATAATCCAAAAAATAAGGAATGTTTTTTTAATCCTAAATAAACCATATATCAAAATATCCATAATTTAATTATAATTATTACATTTTATCTCTATTTATCATAATAATAAAATTTTTAGTATTGGTTGACAAATATTGAAAAATATTCTTATTTTAATTTAATACTGTAGTCTATAAAACCTCATAAAATGTTAAACATAAAACATTTAATAAATGGATACACATATAACTATTTTTAATTATTACCATCCAAATATTTATATAAAATGTTACTAAATTTCAAAAGTATAATTAACTGTAATCCCACAAACAATATGAGCCAGATCTTAATTATCACATACCAAACATGAGAATTCATTCATCATGATTTCTCTCGAAACATGGTAATAAGCCTAATTTACATAAACCATATTTTTAAATATAATTGAATATTTATTCTTCAAAAAAATCACAAATTATTGAATATATTCAATAAATCAAAAAATCATGAAAATTCCAACATTGATAATATAAAATAAATTGTCTAAAAATATTTAATTAGTTTTGAGTAATCAATACTATCCCATTTATATTATTCATTTACATCTTCTCATTATCTCAATATCACTATCTCAACATCAGAAACATATTAAAGGTTATGTTCTCTAAGTTATTTTTCATTCCCTAAAATTAACCCTTCCTATTAAATCAATTTTCATAGTCATCAATATCATTCATCATATTCTTTAAATTACTTAATGAAATAATATTATTGAAAAGTATTTATATATTTCATTATTCATATAACCGAATCCATAAATTAAAATACATAGAAACATAAATCATTCCACAAAAATAATAAAACATTTACAAGGATTTAGTAGCTTATTACTTAATAAAAATTTCATTCAATATGAAATATGAATCAAGTGTTATGATCAATCAATCTCAATTTAATCATGCTTCTTATGTTTAATATAAAAAATTCTATTAAAACAACCCATATATTTCCAATTTCAATATTTTTATCTTGATCATTAGTTGTATAACCATTAATCAGTCCCCTTGCAAATTCTCTTCATGATAATACCCCCTTAGGAATTGATTTTCATTATAACTACACATTCCATATTTAAATATTTCATTTTTTGATAATTACTTATGGATAATAATATTTACATCAATTTTTTGATTAAAAATTTCATATTCTCTAATAAATAATTTACTATGTTACCTTATTCTACACACATAATATTTTTTTTATTCCTTTGGGACATTCGATGAAGTTCATATTCCCACATATTTAAAATAATTGGAAAAGTGAGTCTTAATTACACTATGGTCTCCTCCACCAAATTTAACCGAGAACACTATCCTTCTCTTATTTGGTGAGTACAAGATTTTTTAAAGGTTCATTTAATTACTCAAAAATAGAGATAAGTAATTTTTTGTAAAAACAAAATTCGTTAGTCTAGTGACTATAACATATGGGTTCTAATCAATATATTGTACCCCACTATCGATTTTAAGTGAGAAAAATTCGGTTCCCACCATTTCCTAAACAAAAAATCACAGTGTGAGTATCAATTTTCATAGTAGAAAACCAAAAAATACTAAAATTCCACTTATAGGATGTCTAAATCATAACCCCTTATATTAAATATATTACTCATTAAGAATATCCTAGGATATTTGTGGTGGTTATATATTTATGTTCTTCGTGATGGTTTATAATGATTTTTCTACTTTCCAAATAATATTCCCTAAGAGTATGAATCCAAGTGTACTCATAAGTCCTTTCTCTTATATAAAGTGATGATCATGTCCTATAGAATTCACCCTTTATGGATTTATTACCCCTTGTTATAATTGTACCAAATCCATATAAAATTTTAATATCAAGATGGGGATTTACTTTCATGGAATACAGTTACTATATCCTAAAAAAAATTCAAAGAAATTTTCCTACACATTGAATAATCCTTATACTTATCCTTATATATATCACTAGACATATCCCAATAAATATCCATAGGGATCTCACCATAGTAATATTATCCTATATTCTAAAGGATAACTAATCTATTTCTATTGGATTAAATATAATGACCCATTATTGTCATGTATAAATATAACACCTTTTAAGATTAATATTTATTTCATTACAGAAAATACAAAACAATGGCCCATATTTTTTTAGTGCATATTTATAATTGTTTAAAAATATTCTAATATGGTGAAAGATCATTAAAATCTCCCATAAAGATCTTATTCTTCATTAATATCCACAAACATACCCTACATAAAACCATTCTTCATAATTTGGAGGAAGAAAAAAAATATGAAAGGGTGATCATAGAAACATAGTATGGGAATATTAAGGAAATAAGTAAACATATAATTATAGTAATTGTATTATAGAAAATTAATAACATATAAAACCCATACCCATCACATCTAATATAAAAATCTTAATTCGTGGAAAAAAATTTGAATTTAATAAGACATGAATTATCAAAAAAAATCAATTAATATAATCTATCAGATAATAACATTTGAAAATGCAATGAATTTTAGAATATAAATAATATAATAAAATCATATGTCAATTCCACCCACCAAGACATTCATAACATGTTTTTCGTTGGATGACCACCCATGCACTTGATTTGAGATTGTGATAACCTCTGGTATACTCTCATTCTATCTTGGTATATCTTCCCCTATATCCTCTTTTGGGTTTTGGATATCCTATCACATACCTATTTTTGGGCATGTGATAACCAGTCAGGTACCCTTTTATAGCTCAGATGATCTATTATGTACCCATTTATATGATTAGGCTAACCTCTCGTGTTGCAATTCATCTTATATAACAATAAATATAACCAATACATTGGAGGTAGATATAGGTACCACTGATAATATAATAAAAATCATTAATATGTGAGTTCGAAAATTATAAAACATTCATGATACCATTACCTATTAAAAAAATGGGTTTCATAGTCACTTGAAATTTTCTTCTAGTCATTTCTCATGGAAAAAATAGGGTTTCAAATTAATTTTATAATGTCATAAACCATGGAAGTGAAATGGGTTTCATAAAACTCTTATCATCAGAAACATAAATCATTTATAGAAAATGTAAGAATGACATCCGTGGATAATTTTATAAGTAAAGAAAAAAGAAACATCAAATTATGTCATCTTATATAGAAATAGATTTTAAAAGAAAACCCACTTGAAAATTTTCATATAGAAAATAAAATAATGTTGTTAATATATTTTTAAAATTATAAATTCATAATTTATTATTGAAATAAATTTATTTGATGTTAACGTCGGATTACAAAAAAAAATTAAAAAAATTTAACATTTATTTAGGAAAATAGTATTCCCACATTGAAAAATTTTAAAACCTAAAACATTTATAAAATTATTTTATTTTAAAATAACATTAAAATCCAATAAAGAACCATCAAATTAAATCATGGTCATGCAAGTGTAAAATTTTATACATTTCGTACACATTAAAATAAATATTATTTACAAATTTTCATTAAAAAAATGAGAATTATTCTGAAAACTATTTAAATATTAATTTAAAATTATTTTGTAAAAATAAAAAATGGGTAAAAATTTATTTAATAATTCAATTGGATAATTTTTAAAAAATTCAAAACAATTTTTGGAAAAATTATTTTTATAGAAAAAATTGTTTTCGATGAAGAGAGAAATAAACATGGTTTTTCTAAAAAATATTATTTTGAAATCATTAGTAAATAATGATTGGAAAATGATTTGAAAAAAAGACTTATCATGACATACCCCATAGAGAAGAAAATTTGAGACATTATTTAGTAATATAAAAAGAGATTTCATCTCTGGAAAAAAAATAATAAACAACCTCAATGACATATTATATTGTAACATATTGCTCTATATCTTCTCTAACATTGAATTATAATCCCTATAGAATATTAAAATTTTATGAAACTTACAATATCCTGAAAATAAGGATATTAAAGATATAAAATTTTAATGGGGTATTATATATTCATTATAGTAGAAGATAGTTGTATAACCTAAATTATGATTCAAAGATTGATATTTTACACAATAATACATTACATCTTCCCTAATTTTTAAACAAGAAACCCCACAAAAATTGAGCCGAAAACAAATTATTAATTCCCCAAATTGAGAACTATAATAATTATTAATTACATTTGTGAGTATTATATACAACAAATAAAATAATTATGTTTTTAATATATGATATTTCTTACATGAATAAAAAAGTGAAAAAAATCCCTCAAGTAACGTCTTGAATTCCATCTTACATATTTAAACATCTATTGTAATAAATATAAGTTTATCATAAATATATAAAAAAAATTATGTATCATAAAATAAATATTTTAATTATTTAATTTGATAACTCAATTATTAAAAATTAAATATTAAATTCATGTCAGAGTAATTACTACTTTGTTTTTCTTATATGTTTTGATTTGTTATTTCATTGTTCTTATTAATTTCATCATGGTTCGATGTAATCATAATATTTGTACCATGATATAAATTTAATATACATTTAGTATTTATTTTTTATAAAAATAAACAAAAGATAGAGATTGAAAATGAAATGTACTGTTCATGGAGATGGTTTGTTGAACATACGTAAGAACGTTGTTTCCATTTTCCTGAGAGAAATAAATAAAAATATTTATATAATATACTTTAATTAAAAAATAATATCTATGTCATATATATAACATATTCTCATTAAAATATTTGGATTCTTATAAGATATTTATGATAAATAAAAAATCATAAAAAAACAACAACTTTTAGCTATTATTTGAAATGTTAGCATCTTATAAAATTCTTAAATTTTCACAATAAGATAATTTTTCATTCTGATTTTAAAATTTATGATGGTTTTTTTTGAATAATATATCTCGAAGTTTCAATAATTATTCTTAAAAATAAGTGTATAGAAGGTGATAAAACAACCTTTTAAAATAATAAAATGTTATTATTAAAATTGGGTTTTATAATTATATACTTATTAGTAATTAATGATGAGAGTTAAACTCTTTGATGGATAATATATATATATATATAAAGACACACACACACATACATATTTATATGTATATATATATATATATTTCATTAACAAAATTTATCAAAAGTGATTTATTTAATTTATTGACACTAAATGTGTTTGTGCACATAAAATTTGATTTGAAGAAAAATATTTCCATAATTTTTAAATTATGAAACCCTGAAATTGTAATTGAAGAATATTTTTGATATTTTATGGGACATGCAATACCAATCATAAAAAACCCATGAAATATATTTCATTAATCTTAGTATCTTCAATAGAATAAAGAACACAGAAACCTAAGTCTGAATGGACATTAATATGGTGTACCATTATAAACATGATTCCAACTCGTCATGGATGAACAATAATAACCAAATTATTAAAATTATGGTTATTTATTTTTTAAAAATAAAATAATAAAAAATTAATAGAAAATTAAAAGTTTAAAAATCGTATTTTTTCTAAAACAAGGAAAATTGCTGCTTTTCAAAAATAATTTAAAATTAATTTCACAAAATTAAAAAAATTTATTTGACAAAATTAAATTAATTTATGAATTTTTTAATATAAAATTTATATTTGGGTGATTTTTGATATTTTTATAACTGGTTCCTTTTTTATGAGCAGTCAAAAATAATAAATTTTAATTTAAAATAAACATTATAATTCATTTTAAAATTATATTACATTTTTAATTGTATTGAAATCAATATTGGTTCTATAATATCTAAATTAATTCAATTGTAGTTTTTTTACATTTTCATATTAGAATGTTCTATAAAACGTTATAATCCATTTAACATTTTCTCTTTTAAAACCTACTTTATTGTTATATCTGTAGGATTAATTTTAAATTAAAATTTTCCACTTATATGAATTTATATCAAAAAAATTGATTTTATATTTTTAATTGGATTAATTTTTAATTTATTATATGTTCAAATTTTTTTAAAAAAAATAAATAGTTAAAATTGTAAAAAAAGATTATATCACAATTAAGGAAAAAATGTATTTATATAGTGTTAGAAAAATAGTGATTAAAATGATATTTAAAATTTTCCAAAACGTATATTCATAAATATTAATACTCTATGATGTTTAAGGATCTATATTAATCTAATTTTGACACTTTTGGATTGTGAAAACGTGAGTACACATTTCTCTTTTCAGAAAAAACTACTTAAAAAATTAAATAACCATTTTCTAGAAGCCTTATTTTTTCTAGAAAACTGACCAAGGAAGGATATTGGGGAAACTGTAAGGAATTTACCAAAAGAAGTGGTAACATACTGCAACATATGTTTTATTATTTATTCATTCATCTAAAAAAATTAATGTAAAACCATTAGGATATAATTTCATTAGTATAATAAAAATAATTATATGATTTTTCTATTAAGTTATTTAACTACAACAATCACCACATCCATCAAATTTGTTACGAAATCATCATTCCTGTGTACGTCAGACTACCACCTCACGAACCAATATCATTAATTTTTCAATTACCACATTTCACTACTAGATATTATGATGGAGATAATGTTTATTTGATATATAAAACATTATTATACATCTAGAGTCATTATATAATCTATACCACTTTAATTTTAGTTGTAGAGGGGATATTATAATGTCTCTTGTGTGTACAACGGACTACCCCCGCACAAAATGTTTTGATATATTTTTCAAAAAATAATTATATATAATTTAATAAGGATATATTAAATTAATATATTTCATATACAAGACATAATTATGGTATTATTTGCATATTTTGCACTAAGAAAAATATATATATCATTTTACTTTTTTATAATAAAAATGATATCCCCATTCATGTACGTGAGGACTACCGCCATCATGAAGGAATACAACTAAGTTTTTATTTCCACACCACATGGATGCTATATATATAATTATATTTCATGAAATAATATTGTATATATATTATATTATTATCATTTTATAAATATAAAATATTACATTCTTCCTGTCAATAATAACCATTGATAAATGGAAATGTTTCTCATGCATATGTACAACCTTCCTTATCAATGAGCATAACATACTTAAATTTTCAAAACCACCATCAATGATTTATATTGAATGTATAACATAGGCATATATATGATAATTATGAAATTATTTTTATTCTAGGGATGATATTACTAAACATGTTTTTCAACCAGAAGATCCTTAATGAAAAAACATGCTTGAGAATTCCATGAAATTACCATCCAAAACAATGAAATAAAAGAAATAATATTAACTGATCAGTGATAATATGTTAGAAATGGATTATATATGATTTTATTAATATAAATATAGTTTTGGAATGATGTAATAACATGCTTTAAACCACCATTCAGGAGGTTATATCTTGTTCTACCAAAAGGTTGTGGTAGGTAAGGAATTTATAAACACAAATTTCATTATTTTAGTTAAACATACACTATATTGAGTAAGTCTTGGTAATATTATGTTTGTAATAAAAAATTAATATTTTATTTTAATTTAATATATTTCTTATTTGGATTTAAATTTCATATACATAATCAAATCATTGATAATTCCAAACATCAATTATATGATCTTTGTAAGGGAAATCATCTCAATTTCTTTTTTTGTAGAATATTGTATTGTTATGCACCAAATTAATTTATTATAGTGCATATACATAACATATGAAAATTAATATCATGATATATTTATACATCATGGTATGTTATGTTTCGATTTTATTTATTTCATCCAAGGGGATATTACCTTAAAATTACAATGTGGTAAAATTTATTGAACAATATATCATTATTAATTGATTGTTAACCTTCTCTTGAATCAATAACTTTATTATGATGATTTATCCTTAGAAATTCAATTCCTCTTAAATATCAATATAATTGTACTATTTATACTTTTATTTCCTATATCATATACCATTTTAATATATGGTGTTTACTATGAATGTTATTTGGTTAATTAGGGAATATTGAAAAATATGTATCTTTACCTCAAATGGGTATTTAACAATAATGGATATTGATTCATGAATTAAACTAATTATAGGATAAATTAGTTATTATTTGGAATTTTCATAATGGTTGGTCCTTATATTATGTATACCATCTATTTATATAAGGGTATCATGAGAAAATTAAGTATGCTAACATTAATTACGTTATTGCCTATAGCTTTAAACCATCTTAATAATGGTCTTGATGGTATAGGTATCATGATTCCTGATATCATGGAATCCAATAATTAATAATTAAATTCCTTAAAATATATTTTAATATTACCAATGTTATTTTAACAATGATATTAGATAAGTATTAACATAATTATCTATTTATTAGTTAAAATGGATATGGATTTAGTTATTTACCCTTCCATATTGACAATGACTTATCTTTTCATTATAGCTAGGTTATTTAAATAGAATGTTTGTTACGATATATACCATTCCATGTGGATTATTCATATTATTGTATGATATCTTTCACTATACTTAACCCTTAGTATGCTTTTATGATCACACTTATTTTTTTTCCATTAATTTATTTTACATGAATCTAACTATGATTGGAGTTTGTCGATATGACATTAGGAATAATTTTATTCAACCAAAAAATTATTTTTAATTTTCTTAAAAATGTAATTTTGTTCTCATATATGTATAAAGTTTACTGAGACTACTAAAATAATCAACCTTTCAGATGAGATTACTTTTATCTTATTACAATGTAATAAAGTAGACCCATGTTATGGGAAACTCGATTAGGCTCACTATAGATTGTATAAGAGTATGTTTTGTAGAATCCTTGGGAACATGATTTACGAAAACGAATATTATTAAACATAACCCAAGGATAATCATTGATGACATGTATATAAGAACATACTCCTGTTTGGTAAGCTAACAATTATTATGTTTTTATGGTAATACATCAATGTGTGATTACTACAAGTGGGAATGATTCAAAATGATATTTAACTAAGGGTAGTAACATCAAGAAGGGATCATTGGGCTTGACCCAATGATCATATATTTCATAATAATATGACTAACTATGTACATGGTTGTCCACTCATGGCGGATAAACATAAGACAATTCTCATTATATTTACAAACAATTTTAATGTATTTGGATACATTAGGACCCTGAATGACCTTGGCTTAACCGGTGGTATCTTGTATAGAAAAAAATATTTCATGATTTAGACACCGCATAAATGATTCTGTTCTTTTCCCACTTTAGTTATTTATTCTCACACTATAAAATATTATTTAAGTCAATGGATGTAAATTGAATTTATCATGATAACAATAAACATAATAAAAAATGTGGTTGAAAAAGGAAACCAAATGGTATTATTATTGGAGTAAATGATATCATCATTATTCCTAATTAATTATCTTGATATATGTTTAGAAACATATACCATATCTAACTATCAGAATCCCCAATTCATAGAGTGAAATAATTCACCAAGATATTGAGTGATGGAGTCCATGGGGAATGTTGTCTCGATTTCATTCTTGTCAGAAATGTGGAAGGGTACTCCTAGGAAAATGACTCAATGGAATAGAAAAATGATTTATTTGTGGAATGAAATAGTATAATTAATATATTTTATAAGTAAAAAAGAAGAGTATAATTGAAGGAAATAAATCTCATCTTAGGCATTCATTTCTATTTTGTTGTCTTAAATGTGGACAACCAAAAAATTATCTAAAAGAATCCCATTATATAAAGGTCAACACCTACAATAAAGAAAGAACTAGTTTGAAATAAAATGATTTAGTTTTTTATTTAGATTCCATATATTTATAATAGAATTATTTTTATAAATGGTATTTTGGTATAATAACCATGAGTCATTTAGGGATTCTATTAAATTTCATAAGAATATATGCATTCCTAAACATACGAGTTATAGGTAAATTCATCATATAATAATTTTATGATTCATCCTAACTTCAACCTATTAAATGAAAAATTAATATATATATTTTTATTTTTTACACCATGATTAATGATATTTTGGTATAAATTTATATTAATACAACACACTGGTTTAGTATATGTTTTAGTTAAAATATAATTTGAGTAATAATACTGTTAAATATTATATATATGTGTTTAAAGGGATTGAAAACCTTTATGGTTTTTATCACACATAATTACACTCTGAATATAGTCAAATAAGATTAGAATACATTATGAAAATAAGGTTTTATTAAAAAAATTATTAAAAATATTTTTACTAAAACATGTTATTTCATAGATGTCAATCATTTTATTTGGGAATGTTATAAGAACAATGATATTATTGTTTTATAAAAAGGAAAATCATATTGTTGTGTAACAACATTTGATATCGGTCAAGGCTATGTAGATGGAACCCTTAATAATAAGGAAATTAGTCTTTAAAAACAAAAACTACTCTACTTGATGGTTAATATATTTTTTTGTTAAACAATTGGAATTTTAGAAATTAATGATGAATCAGTGGTGTTACTTTTTATATATAGTTATAAATTTATTATTTCGGATAACAAGTTCTAATGATATTGGTATTTGAATATTGTTAGAGACAGAGTGAAATAAATCTGTTACATTTTTTATCTTATAATCCATTGAAGAAGATTTTTAGTACTCTAGGAAAAAAATTCATTTTATTGTTAATTTAATTGAGTATGTGATTAATTTTAAATTTATCAAATCATAACCAAATTATGGATTTGTGTTTATTAGATATACACATTTGAAGTTAGTATATTTCATTATTTTTTAAATAGAAAAATTATTCCACAAATTTTGGGAAAGGATCATGAAACAGAAAAATATCCTATTAAATTTTTATCTTATGGATCATATTACCATTTAAATCATCATAGTTACATTATTTTTAATCTGTTAAGTTTTTATTCATCTTTCACCATCTTGTGATCAATGACATCAATTAATCACAATTAATAATTATGCTTTTCTTCCTTGTCTAGTCATTGTAAGCCACAAATTATATTCTGATTATAAAACTAGTTATGTATTATTCCATATATCCTTTATACATATCTTCCCTATTATGAAAATAATTTTTTTCTAATACTTTTATTATGATAGTTTTTTTAAAATAATTTTTTAATATCAAAACCTTGATTATAATGATCAATTTTAAATTATGAGGATGAAATTTATTTAACGTTGGAATAATTTAAAACAATGTAGTTTTAAAAATTACCATTGTATTCAATATCTTATTCTGTATGACACTGAACACAGCCAACAACTGAAATATATTTAATTAAATTATATCGATTTTATAGCTTGAAGAAAAAAACTCTGAGTCTAAATAAACAAAAATATAGTATACCATCACAAACTAGAAATTAAATTGGCAGGGCTGAATAATACTACTTAAATTAGGAAAATTATTGTTATCTATTGTTAATAAAAAAATAATTATTTAAAAGAAAATATTTTTTTAAAAAAAATTCTTCTAAAATAAAAAGTACCCGAGCTTTATTCACATAATTTAAAACTAATTTTTACCAATTTTATAAAATATATTTGATTACATTAATTTCAATTTTTAAATTTTTTTAAAAAATATTTTTGTTGAAATTTTTTATATTTTTTTAAAAAGATTAATTTTTATTGAATAGTGATAAATAGAAAATTTTAATTGAAGACATCCATTTCAATAAAATGAATTGGAAAGATAAATTATATTTTTAATTTTTTAATAGTTAATTTAGTTAACTATATATCAATTAATACAATTTATTTCACTTGAATAATTTCCCCTAGAAATTTTATATAAATGCTTTGTACACTATTGAACATTTTATGTTTGAAAACACGATTATCATTACATATATTCCATTATTTTTAAATTTAATTTTCCACCTATATGAAAATAATTATTGAAAATTGATTCTATATTTCAAATAATTGTAATTTATTTTTTCGAATAAATTCAAAATAATTTTTGAAAAAAATTAATATATAAAACATTAAAAAAAATATTTAACGTGGTTAAGGTACAAATAGATTTACCATGGGTTAATGTAATAAATGATAACAGTTAAAATTCCCTAAAACCTTGTATAAAATTTATTTTATGGACTTATTTGAACCATATATTTTCTAATTATCTATAATAATCCATTTGGTCCGTTTTATAATTTGAAAAAATGGGTACACCATTTTCATTTCAAAAGTTACATGTGTGTTGCTCGCCTCACTTGTAAAAGGCCATAACCTCTACTTTCCCTGTTACACAATAAAACCCTTTATTCATCCAATACCTGACCAAATTGAAAAAAACAATTCAACGTGCTCATTCTTGAAGAATGTTCTTTAATAAGCCCAACCTATGAAGGATTTTGGTGGAATCCTAATGAGTTTTTCTAAAAAAGAGTTAACATAATCCAACAAGTGTTTTTATTTTATTTATTTATCTAAAACATTAAAAAAATATTAAATAAAAATAATATAATATTATAAGTATTTGTTGAAAATTTCATGACCTAAAACCATGCCCACTTTAATCAAATGGGTTATTAATTCATTTCTCATGTGTACGGTAGACTACTACCTCACAAAGCAATGTCATTCAGGTATTCATTACCACCTTCCAAAGTTGTGTATTTTGATGTATATAAATTACATTTTTTATATTTTATAATTTTATTATTCCTCTATATTAATTATATCATATATTTACCTCTTTATGTTTTATTTCATTTGTAATATGATAACAACACTTGTGTGAATGACGGACTACCGCCTCACGAAGCAATGCAATTATTTTTTCACCAACATTTTACATGTAATGTAATAGAAAACCACTTACTGAACATATTTGATATAAATGAAATAATTATTATATTCATGTAAAATTTACCATTTTTAAAATATAATATATCATTTTATTATTTTTAAAATGAAAAATGATAACATCAGTCGTGATTGTGTTGACTACCGTAGCAACAAAGTGATGTGACTCTCTTTTCATCACCACACCACATAGATGATACATGTAAAAATATTTTAATAAATAATATGATATATAGGAAATTATTTTCCTTCCAAAAATAAAATATTACTTAGATCCTTTCAATAATCTTCATTGAAAAATTAGAAACGTTACTCATGTGTACGAATGACCTAGAGTCCTCATACTCGTAAATCACTTCATTTTTCCACACCATAAATCATGACTGGTAATTAATATATAATTGAAATATAGAAATTATTATTATTACATGATTATAATATATTATATTTCATAACTATATTATATTTTTAATTATTGGATCCTTCATGACCAAACATGCATGAGAAAAAAATTAAATTAACAACCCAAAAAATTGAAAATAATGAATGAAAATTAACAGAAGGGTAACTAGATGTTATAAAAAGATCATATATTATATTTTAATTATTAATATAATTCTATTATATTTTTATAACATTATTACAACCACAATAATGGTGGTTAAATAATTGTCATCCAAATGGAAGCATTTGGTATATGATTTCTTTTCTCATATTTCATTTGTCAGTTTAATCATCTAGTTCCTTTATTATTTCAAGATAAGATTGTTTTTGTAATAAATATTGATTATTCAATAATTAATATAAAATCATTTTAGTTATATTTTCATTTTATACAAAAGATAAATTTATAGACCAAACACCACTTCCATGATATTATATTTTTACTTGTTTTTTTCTCAATTTCCCTTCATTGAGGCATATTATAATGTTATTCACCTAATAAATTTTATATGGTGTATATAATAACTCTTTAAATGTATTTTCATTATTCATTAATACATCATGGTATATGAAGTTACAATTTTAACTGTTTTATCAAAGTTAATTAGACATTAAAATTACCAAGTTGTAATTGTTATTGAACAATCACTCTTTCCATTGTGATTATTAACCTTCTATTGAAATAATCACCTTCTTATGATCAATTTTCATTATAAATTAAATTTCATTATTTTTACATATTATTGTATGATTAGATATTATTATTTCCAAAATTTTATACCATTTTAAGATAATGAAATTAATTTCCAATTTATTTCACCAAAGGTGAAATATTAATAAATATATATCCTTTAGTAAATATAAATATTTTAATATAAGTAATACTAATTAAATAATTAAATAAATTAATATATTAATATATATAATTTTTTTACATGTGGTAATAGGTGGGGCCCAGTTTTATATATACCCACTCGATGCATCCGTAGGTCACATGAGGAAAATTAGTAAGATAACATTAAAAATGTTTTTACCCATACATTTAAACCTTCTCATGTATGGTATTGATGGTTGATGTATTTGTGATACGAGAGACCATTGATTATAATAATTTATAATTTCATTCATTAAGATTTTAATTTATATAATACATCATATTTTTATAATGATATTATCCCTGGATGAATTTTAGCCTTCAATTATTATTTAAATGGATTATTTGTTCCATTATTTACGTCACCATATTTATTATTACATATTATTTCATTATATTTATGGTATTTAAATTGTATCTATTTTTAGTTATTTTCCAAAACATTTTCATTATTATTATTATTTCTAGATATATTCTTATGTATTAAACCCATACTAAGAATTTGATCCCATAATTATATTCTAATATACAACGGTGGCACTGTACCAGTGGCAGGTCACTATAGCGGTGGTGGGAACTGTGTGGTACTATTTCAGGTTGGTCCTGTAGCAGTAATATTCATACAATGGACCATGGGCCAACATTTTGGGCCTACGAGCCATGTAATGGGCTAAATGACCTCTGGAAATTCTGGCTATGTAATGGGTCTCCCTGTACCCAGTAAAAGAGGTATTTACTTTTCTTTACTAATAAATGAGGCTTCGTCCCTAAAAAACATCACTATTATGTGATTATTTTATATTATACAAACGTAATAAAGTATACACCAACACTAAGAAAATCACATTTATTCCTCTATAGAAATAGTATTCATTTCATTTAAAATTATCTAGTCACTAGGGAATTCGAAATATATACATTTGTAAAAAATATATTTTAATACGTTAGTTAATCATATTCATACATTATATTCTAATTTCTAGGTGATCATGTCCATATAATAATATTTTAAACTGATTTTAGGTTTCTTTAAAACTCAATATATAATTTAATTTAATCTAAACTCCCTGTTGTGTTAAAATTATATAAACATGGTGTTGTACAAAAAATTGGAAATAGAAAATTTATTTTGAAAAAAATATTTACCAAATTCTTGAGGTGTTGCAATTACCTTTTTTAGTAGAGAAATTTTCTTAAAATAGAATAATATGATTGGATGATCCAATTATAGGAGGAATCAATTCATGATAAAATAGTATTACTTTAGGAAAGACACATGAGTTATTAATATTTCTTACTAGAAACATACTCCTTAAAGTAAGAAATATTTAAAAAAATGGTATTCTGTTGTAAAAATGTATATTAATATAAAACATATTTTATAAATAATATAAACCATTGGTAGAATTTACCCAATATTTAATTCCAAGAGGATGATCATTACTCAATGAATGAAAATGGAGTTACCCTAAACTCTTATGATTAGAGTAAATCATATTAAACAATACATTTAGAGAAGAAAAAATTTATCTCTCTTACTTATTACCAAGAATTATAAGGAAACAATTCACAGAACATTAATGGGACACCAAACCATTAAAAAACTATACTATGGAAATGTGGTTCATAACATGTAACTTGTCTCAATGAATCAGAATTGAGATGCAAAAAACTCATGTGACTTATGTAATAATTTATTCAAAACACATTAAAATATATGGATTTTAATTGAATATAGTAAAACATGATTAAAAGATAACTTATGAAATAATATCTCAAATTAGTACTATATACCCCACATGATGGAAATTTTGTGCTTAATAACTGACATGTCTCAATGGATGGAATTTAAGATGAAAACCCCTACCTCCATCCTTATTCATTATTCACTGTAACCAAATCTCGAGAATAGAAAAATTACATTCATTTAATAAAAAATAAATAACATTATTATTTTTTAAAATAACTGTTTATAATTCTCTATTATAATTTTTTTATATATATAAAGTAATATTTTAACTATTTTCAACACCATTTTTTGGTAATCTTTATCTCTTTGAAATAGTTTCATAAAATATTTTTGGTTATATAGAATTTTTACAAATTTTATCACAATTATATCATAGAATGTATTTTTAATATATTTTATATACTATTTTATTAAATCATGATCCACAATGTTCTAATAGAAGGTTTTATTTTAACCATTAAATGTTATTAATCTTATTTTACATTGATTACTAATTAATGGGGTATTATTTACTTTTATATATTTATAAACATACATTTATAATATTAATTTCTAAAATTTTATTTTATTTAAAGAATATTTTTTTAAAAGTATTATTCATCCAAAATATAATTATTTAACTGTGTAACTAATATTTACCTTCGTAACATAATTTATGCATAAAACAATTAACCACATTACATAAATTTATCATTCTAATTTAAATTATAAATTTTTTTATATAATTCTATTTTTGATCAAGGTAAAAAATTTAATATTATATGAAAATATAAATAACAAAATGAATGATTTTTTCATCGGAATATAACAGTAAAAAAATTCCCTATTCTTAACATTATTTACTATAAATTTATAATTAAATTAGTATTGAAAATTATTCATATATATAAAATTTTATCATCCCACGTATCTTCAAATATAAATGTGTAACATATTAGAAGGAATTATTTATTAAAATAATTTTTGATATATAAAATGACATTATTAGTAATTTTAGCTATACCAAATGAACTTCATAGTATAAAATTATAATTTATTTTATTTTTATAAAGAATTTAAAAAGTGTTTATTATTATTAATTTCAATTACTTTAATGTATAAATCTAATGAACATATTAATATATTAATATTCTATCTAAATATATCATGGTTTTGTTTATCTTTGTTGTTGATTGTAAATCATTAAATGAAACACATTAACAGATTGAAAGGTAGTATTGTATTATAATGTCATTATTTATACACATGGGTTTTTTTAAATCACACAAATGGTGACTAATGGATTGATTTTTCATTATAGGATCCAAATATCCCATTTTACACTAGTTTCAATAAACTTGTATTATTATCTTTTGAGTTAGACACTTGATATGTTATTTATCACGAAGGATCAGTTAGATTGAATTAAATTCAAAATTCCAGTGTCCCCATTTTTTAATTTCAATTCCGTAATGATCATTTCATAGACACTCATTTTCATATATAAAAAATAAATCTCTATATATGAGGTACTAAAATTCACTCGATCAGATTATAAATTCACCAATTTAAAATTTTGTGGAATCCCTCAACAAATGAATGAAATTTTTTCAGGTTAATAAAACATTGAGGATTATTGTCCTATCAAAAAACACTACTAAAATTTTGACATGTACACAATATATATATAAATTCTAAATTATTTTAATTCTTTATTTGATGTAAAAATAAATAAAAATAAAATAGATAAATTGAAAAAATATTTACAACCATAGTTTTTTGTATCCTCCCCTATATATATAATAGACACAATTATAAAAAAATCATGTATGCATATTTAGAAGAAAATTACATAAAAAAATCTTGAAAAATGTGAAGGAATAAGACAACATAGAGTTATTTATTTTATGAAATAATGATGGATTTTTTAATCCTTAATTACCTCTTCTAAAATTTCATTGTAGAATTAATTTATCTATTGTCCATTCATATTAAATGACATTGTGGATTAAACTCATCTGCTCTAGAATGCACCAAATGGAATGGTTTTAATAAATATGTATGGAGTAATCCACATGGAAATATTTTTTATAGAAATAAGAATAATCATTTAGGAAAACAACAATGAATTTTCTCCAATGTTTATTTCTCTTATTTGGATGATTTTTTAATTGAAAGTCCTAGAGTCTTCCTTGTATAATAGGATATTCACATATTTCTTCCTCCTCAGATCCTCATGTTCCATCATCTACAACTTCATATACTCTCTAAATTTTATAAACTAGAGGTTTACTCTATTGAAATACTTCTATTCTTTTTTCACTAACTCAACCAATATGTGAAAATTATTCCCATAAACAATTTTTGATAGAGTTATAAAAAAGGTAGTTCTGAAGGTAGTATTTTATTCCCACATTACATATCCTAGTTTATTAATGTATACATTCATTTTTGGTTACAAAATATTATTTATATTAGTCTTCATCAATCTATTATAATCCACAATCTTCCCATTAATATAGGGTAAAAATAATTATACTCTTATGGTCCACCCCAAAAGTCATCATATGGGTTCTATGTTCTGGTTAGATAAATTTGTTTTATGTTCACTAATTTAGGATTGAGGAACTAAATATCTATAAAAAATGATTCATTATAGAAATTTCATTTAAAATATGTAATTTTCAGTTATTTTGGTATTTTTTTAATTCCCCATAGAAACATAATCTTCTGTTAAAATAATTTTGGAAAATCCAGTGGAGATATGAAATATTCTGGTGAATCAAAATAACTAACGATAAAATATTTAAAATAAAATACAGTGCTTCAGTTGGATTTCATATAATTACTAAAATACAATAATATATATTATATTTTGAAATATTTAATGTATTTGAATGAGTCTTTCAAAAAATATGGGTTAATGAATCAGACATCTAACAATTTGTAAGTATTCTATGTGGTCCAAAATGGCCTCAACATGTATGTTTATAAAAAAATAAAAGTATGTACTTCACCTCTTCCTCATTAATTCATATCCTAATTATGTTTTCATCACATAGTTTTCAAAAATAAGGATCCAACTAGACATAATACTTATCCTCGTAATTCAATTTGAACTTTAGAATTATTTTAAATATGGGTGTAGCTTTGATGTGACGGGAAAATTGAACGAATCATAATATGAGGTCTCTTTGTTGAATTTGTATATATTCTCGCTAGTGGAAGAGTAATATGGGTTTTTATTAGTTGGAGGGTTGACCTCTCCAGTGTCAGGTAATATATTCTTCTAGTTTCAAGCCATATTTTTACTACCATTCCAATTTGTAATCTCTCAAATGAATTACTACTATAGCAATATAAACATAAATAACCACATATATTCATCAAATTTAGTAATTAAATATATTATAAATGGGTGACTATAATAAATATTTATTTTTATTCTTAAAAAATATTTATGAGATGTTTCCAAAAAAAGAAAAAAATCATTTTTTATCGTGTAATTTAATTTGGTTGTGTCTACGGTCTTTGAAGTGTAGGATGTCTCTTTTCATTGTCTAAATATTTTTTATGATAGTTCTACTATAATGACCTTGATTTCATAATAATATTGAATATCCAAATGGGAGTACTAAATAGAGGTCTTGATTATACGAGTCATAGTTAGTCCATCTTATAAGTCCCTGATATTAAAAATTATATAATCTTGAATTTATTCATGAATTTTTCTTTAATTCACATTAATGATATTTTTAGGATTATATTTTTTTATAATAAGGAAATAAATCCCAAATAATGAAACCATATAATAGAATTTGGACAATTATGAAAAGTATCCATTATTCAAATAATCTAAAACATTTAAAAAAATTCCTATGACCTTTTATGAAACTCTTCATGACATTCAACATGATTTCTTAAAATACCTTACACATCCTTAGTCAGGTAAAAAACATTAAAAATATAGGATGATCATAAAGGGTTTAATAAGGGATATAAAAATAAGAATATTATCAGTCCATTGATATAAAATTAAAAACTATGAACAGTTCATCACAAATTAATAAATTTCACCATTAATAAGTACCGAATGCATTCCTTTGAATATAATCTCATTTCATACAATTTTTTTATCAAATGATTACCATAAAACCCATAGTAACTATAGAACATACATAAATGTATCTTGGGACATCATTATACTTATCACTATTATAATTGGAATTACAAGGTAGTTGACTTCTATACATTCACTCTTGAAAATGGGACATCCAAACGACCAACATCCACACCCAATGCATTAGAGGCTGATCAAGATATCACCTATTGTTGGTTTATCATAGAACCAGCAGTCATTGGTTTATCATGGAACGATATAAAAATTGTCCATGTACCATTATATATTCATAAAATAAAAAAGATTATAATTTGTCATCATTTTATTCCTAAAATTTCATTTTCAATCACAATAAAAAATTTCAATATTTTAAAATAATAAGTCCTTATTCAAAACAGTATCCAAATAAAAAAATACCCATAAAAAATGGGAATAATTGTTTCATATTTTGATTAATAATTATTAATACCTATAATGGAATTAAAATAAGAAAAATATAAAATTTCTTTTATAATCCATTATTTGAATAAACATATATAATAAAATAAATTTTATTTATGTGGAGAAAAATATTTAAAAATTAAACATTTAAACATTTAAGTTATCTCGTACCACTTTGAAAATTTTTGATGTAAGCCCCATGAAACACTAACATTTAAAAAACATTAAATAACTTCATGATATATGTCATATGGATATAAAATTTAATGGGGATTACATATTTAAATTAAACAAAATAAAAAAGTTGCATATCATAGAAAATTCTTTAATGAATGGAGATCAAGAGAAAACCCCTTAACTTGAGTACAACAAGTCATATGTTTATTTATATCCATGAATAATAAATATATGTTAAATATTTAATGAATTCATATAACAATTCATGTTTATCATTTTATTATTTTTCATATAAATGTTCATTAAACTACTGCATAAGGAATTATGTTCACGTCGGATGTTTTGACCATATTTGGTTCATGTTTCCAAAACAAATTTGGTGGGTTACCTAGGTAAATGGATTAATTATATTAACATAGAAATAATAATAAAAGTAAAATAAATATCATATTTATAAATCAATAATACTTTTAATACCAATCCTGAAGGATGGTAATGAAAAAAAACCATTGTTAAAATCATAGAGATTGTAGGTCATATGTAAACAAGGGTAACGTTCCGATTTTTAAATGAGAGTTATAGATATATGGTAAGTAAAATTTATATTTACATAATTTTAATTATATCAAAAATAATATTTTATTTAATCATATGTTCTTATCAAAATAATTTTGGTTTTGTCAAATATATCCCATCGAGTCGAGGAGGTGGTAGTCCACAAGTCCACTAAGGACATTATCTTGTTTTTATTGTGTTAAGGATATTAAAGAATATATATATATATATATTTACACACATATATATATATATATATTAATATATATATATATATACATAAAGATAATTATGTCTTTAAAATCATATATATTTCTTTTATAAAATTTATTTAATTAAATAAATCTTTTCTAAATTTCATGTAATGTGTAAACGTATCACATCGCTTTCAGGAGGCGGTAGTCCACACGTCCACAAATAATGTTATCGTAATTAAAAAAATGAGATGTGGTAACAGAAAAACAAGTGATAATATTTTTTTGAGGCAATAGTTCTCCATACACGAAGGGTAATTGTGTTACCTATTTTATGGAAGTGTGGGTAGGTAAATGTAAAAAATGAAAAATAGAAAAATATTAAAAAATTTAGGAGTATTATTTTATTATATAATCCAATAATAATATGAATTTAATGTGTAGATAAAGAAATAAAACATAAATTCATTTTGAAGAATGTTTCCCCTTTTGGGTCACTCCAACTAGTTTGTACCAGAGGGATTATTTGGTTGGATTCATGCCTGATGAAGGGATACAAGGATGAGGTATTGGATATTTGGAGATTATTTGGGTAGGTTTTGGATGATAAAATGGGTGTTGAGAGGTGTAAATTATTGGGGAGGGTGAATGACTTTTTGTAATGGAGGGGGAGTGGAAATCTTGTATATGCAAATGGTTAACTCAATTGAGTGGTATCCCTTACATAATTTGACTCTAATAATTACCTAAACAACAAAAAATAGATAATATGGTATAATAATGTACATTAAATTTGTTTTGTATATGGTTTTTTTATTTAGACTCCTATGATTAATAGTTAACGACTATGTAACAACATTTTTACCTTAATTGTTGTGATTAATTTTGTTCACATTTAGTAATAATTTTCACCAAAAAGTTAGTTAAACATATTATAATTTTACAAGGTATGAATCATCCACTGAATCTATCCATAATATTAAGCAAGAAAAGATATAAGGAAATTTAATTTAGTACCCAATGAGTTATTACTTCCTTTCCAAAAATCGGATTTCATCCCGTGATAATAGTCTGAGACAATAGAGAGATGCACTCAAGGTAACCTAATATTCTTCTTTGAATATAGTCTAGAATAATAACCTAGATACACAGTATCTAAAATGGGATGTAAATATGATGATTTGTTTAATCGTTCAACAGTAACACAAACCACATTATTATCTTGATAAGTGGTTTGAAATTATACCATGAATTCCTTTTACATAATCTCCCATTTCCTCCAACAAAATGTAAATGGTCAAATCATACCATTTGGTAAATTTTATCCTCTTTTTACATACTGAAAATTCAAACACATCAGAGTAAGGTCATTAATGTATCTTTTCATTACATCTCACCCATAATACTCTCTATTTTCTCTCTATATCTTTGTGTTTCTTGTATTAATGAAAAATTGAGAACTGTTGGTTTCAGTCAACAACTATTTTCTAAACTATGAATCACAAGGCACACATAATATTTTTAAATATTATAAAAACCTTTCTTCATCAATATTAACATCAAGAAACATACAATACATAAAAAATTACATATTGTCTTAAAATAATTTATCCACCTTCTAAGCTCTCTTAATTGTTTCTGATAATGTAAACTACCTTGAAAAATGAAACAAAATTGGGGATTTTGATGAAATCAAAATTTTTTGGAAAACATTCATTAAATCATTAACCAATAAGACACAATACAAACAAAACATGGTTAATTTATATTTTATTTTATGACTCAAATAAGAAACCATATTGTTTGATTTTGCAATTTGATATTGAATCTTGCTATCATAATCATTTATCAGTTCCTTCCATATTATTTTTCCAAAGTTCAACTATTTTTGAGTTAATATATTCTATAATGTTTTGTGAAAGGTATATATTTCACACATCAATCCATACAAATCATTCCTATAAAATTTTTATGGAAAAATGAAGAAAAATCTAATTCATGTGAAGTGTAATTTAACTAATTAGTTTTCTACAGAAGTGAATCATAAATGATTACCCTATAATTTTTTATTAGGAAAAAACTGAGTACATTGAAGGAAGAATCATTGTTGAAGAAAAAATCACGATTTATTTAATCCAATCCCAAAACTAGGTCATTGACCAATTATATTTCAGTTATTGAAAACAAACATCCCATTCTCCTATCTAGATCATCCTAACTCCTTTTTGAGTTAACATAGTTAACGGGATGGATAAATAGAAATTTTTTTAAAAAATAATCCTTAATAAAATGATAATCGATGAAAACTATAAAAAACTCTAAAATTCGTAGGACATGGGACACTCTTGAACAGGTATTGTTTTAGCAGGTCAATAGTTTTTCCATCTTTAGAAACAATGTTTCCATGGAATGAAATTTTTTGTAACTAACCATATTTTTATTATTTCACATACAATTTCATTTCATTTAATTGTTGTAAAACAAACCTTTTATTCATTTAATGTTACTCTAATCTTTTAGAATATACTAAAATTTCATCAATAAATAGAAAAAACACAAATCAAATGATTGTTTTCTACCCAATGTCTAGGAACCATAAAAAATATTTTCCAGTGAAAATATTGATAAATTCATCCCATTCCAGGCCATAAATATCATTTTATTCTATGATATTATCAACCTATAACTACCACTAATTGGATTTAAATAAAACATGATAAATTGAAAGTGTTTCCTTTTAGAAATTTGAACAACACATGACATCCAATATTTTCCCTATTCTATAATTCATCATTCATTTATCATGACATTAGATTATCCATTGAATAACGATGGAAGTTGTTATATAGAAATCTTATCTTTAATCATGTTCCTCTATGGTATATGTAGTTTGAATCATTCATGGACACCACCACCGTTAATTTTCTATTACTTATGATCCATCACATCAACAAACGAATCAGTTCCAATTCTAATAATCACAAGATGTTGATTCAAAATGTTATTTTCCTTTTGTTTCTTTCCAGATACATAATCACTTTTTTAATATTGAAATCGATTCTGAAAAAACATAATTTAGATGAAAAAAAACATTAAAATATTCAAATTATATGTCATTTTAACATGACCAAAAATGTAAAATATTTTTAAAGGAATGTTATTTTCCCTATCCTAACCAATAATGTTATCTAAACCGACTTATGAAACAAACAATAAGGCATCATCCTTAAAATTTATATAATCTTTTTTTATGTCAATAATTTTTCATTCTTTCACATTAAGGATCGTTTCAGGTTTATTTGTATGGATGACTAGTCTATAACTCATATATAAGAAATTCATGAAATACAATGGTTACACTTCCATATAGTGTCCATTTTTTCCATTATCTAAAATAATTATAATAAATAATGATCTATTTTATAAAACTCTTTCTTCCATCAACACGAATTCATCCAATCCTTTAACTATAAATATGTCATTTGAAAAAAATTAAAATTAAAAAGATAATAATTAAAAATAATATTAATTGATATAAAAATAAATAAACTATTTTTCTATGGATAAAAATTAAAACACATGAAATCATTATCTTAATGTAATAATTTTCACTCTTAAATAATACTAGGTAATTTCTTTTGAAAATAATTTTAATTTGTTACATTTTTTAATAACGAGATTACATAGAACCCATAGAAATTATAGAAAATACATATAGGTATGTTGGGGAAAAATTTTATGTTTCCCTTCTATATATGAAATAATCACACAATAAACATCCATACATTTCTCTCTTACAAATGGAATTTCCAAACAACATACTTCGATACCCAATGCATTGTAGGGATACCATGGACACACCCATCATTGGTTCATCATGGAACCACCTATCATTGGTTTATCACAAAACCATTCATCAACTTTCCAAGTATCATTATATAATCATATAAAATAATATATTTTAATTTTTAAAAATTTCACTCAGAAAAATTAATTTTCAATCATAGGAAAATATTTCAAGTTATTTAAATAATGAATCCATTTGAAGGAATTATTTTCAATAAAAAATTCCTTCAACAATAGGGAAATACGGGTTTTATTCATTTGAAATAATGAAGGATTGTAGAATTATTAAAATACAAAAATAGATTAAAAATTTTGTTTATAATAATTTTATATATAATAACTAAAAAATCTTATAATAATTATTTATATGGAGGAAATATTTTGAAAATTAAATCATTAAATATCCAAGTAGTCTTGTACCATCTTGAATGTTTAAATTGCAATCCACATAAAATTTGGAAAATTAAAAAATAATAAATATAATGAAAAAATTATTAAATATAGATATATAATATCAATGGGTATGTATTTTCACATTATAAAATAATAAAGGTTCATGTCATCTAAAAATATCTCAATGAAAGGTGAATGAGGTGAAATCTCTGATCTTGAGTATAACTTATCTCATTTGTCCTTATCTTCATGAATAATAATTTTTTTTATTATTTACATTCATAGGATACATTTTATTGTTTATAATTAGTTTTATTTTACTTATTTTAATTTTTTAAATTACTACTTGAACAATTTTTTTTATGTTGGGTTTTTTAAAAATATTTACATTATTTGTCAAAAATGAATTTTGGTAGGTCAACTATTTTTAAAGATTTCATTAAAAAAAATTATAAATAAAAATAATCATAACATAATTATTATATTTATACATAAATTATACTTTTCAAACCAATCATGAAATATGGTCATGAAAAATCAACCAATGATTCCATCATAGAGACGTTAGATTGTACATAAGTATGAGTAACATTCCCCTTTCTCCACAGTTGCTTTATAATGAAGGTAATTAACACGTACACTTTGATAATGATCATTATATCACAAATACCATATTATTTATTCACTTATAAATATATATATAAATTTTTTATGTAAAAGAAAATCACATGGCATTGTGGAGATGGTAGTCCACATGTCCATGAACGACATTATTTCTTTTTTATTATCTAAATGACTTTAAAGAATATATTATATATATATATATGTGTGTGTAATTATTTAATTAATATCATATATATTTCATTTAGGTAATATATTTATAATTAATTTCATTATTAATACATTCCATGAATTGTGTAAACATATCACATCGCATTGAGGAGGTAGTAGTCCACACATCCACAAATGATTTATCATATTTTCAAAAAATGAAAAGTATGCAATTTTTCATTCTATAAAAAATAAACAAGTGTAAAGACACCATAAATATCATATATATATATATATGTAATATAAAATCTTTTTTTAGGATAATTATAATCCATGAGAGTTTGTAAAGGAAAAAATGACATAATTATGTGATGTAGTAGTTTGCCTTACACAAATAGAAATTTCATTAATCATTTGATGGAATTTTGTGTAAGTGTAGGTAAAACCATTAACCTAAATACATATGATTAAATTGTGGAAACATGTTTTGTTATATAATCATGAAATAAAAATAGTTTAATTGGTAGATTAATAAATAAAACATAATCCCACATTAAATAGTGTTACAACATTCTCGAGTAACTCCTTTTGGTTTGTGCCAAATGGATTACTTGGTTGGATTTTTGCCCAAATATGGGACTCTAATGTGAGGGGAGGGATTTTTTGAGCATATTTATACAGTATTAAGATCTTCCAAATTGTATTTAAAGGTGTAAAGATATATGGAGTGTTATTTCCTTTTTATAGTGGAGGGGAGTATCATTCTTATAAAAACCTAAATGTTCAATGCTATTAAGAGATATCCACTTCATCATGTACCACAAATAATGATCTAGATACAATAAAATAGGTACTATGGTCATATAATATCCATATATTCCATTTTTTATAACATTATAATTCATTTAAACTCTTAATATTAATGTTTAACCACTAAGTAACCTCATTTTTACCTTAATCATTGTGATTAATTTTAAATACATTTAGTAATATTTCTTGTCAAATAATAAGTTGAAACTTATAGATATTTTAATTTTTTTTCAAAGTATGTAATCCATTAATCAAAATTTCATTTATTGAAGTGGAATAAATTAATATAATTTTATTCCAGCAAATGATATGACAAAAAGGGTTTAAAATAAAAAATCTTCAACAATTACATGGTTTTAATACCTCAATTCAATGAGAAATTATTTCCAATTACCTTAATATTTTTAACAGATACATATTTGATATAATTATAATTTGAAACTAATTAAAAACATAACATAACTCAATAAAAATAATTCGATGAAAATGAAATTTGGAACTCAAATTCTGTATTATCCATTATTCATAAAAAATATGAATGTTTACAGAAAATACTAAAACATATCCTGAAGTAAATGTTGACATTCTTTTAAAAATGTTTATTTTTTATATCAGAAGTAAAAAAATTGTGATTTTTTTATTAATTTTTATTTGTTCTCAAAATGTGGTAAAATAGTTATATATTAAATGTATATTATAGTTCGTTATAACTGACTAATGTGTGAAACACAATATTTCATAGAAATTCATATTTGTGTGTGGGGTATGCTGTTAGAAATTTAATCCATTATAACTTTAAATTTCAAACTAATTCATAAATATTAAAAAATATGAAAAATAATTATTCTATCATTACTATGGATATTTCACAACCATTATCGAGTCAACTATTGTTTTACATGATTCATTACAGAGATAAATTTTTACCTTATTGAAAACGTTAGTTTTGGTAAATCAACCCTAATAATGCTACTAAAAGCCCATATATGGAATGTATAATGTCTTAAATATGAAAAAATATGTCTCAGAGTGGTGGTACAAGGTAGTGTAGAAATAATATCAATGTTGGCCTCATCTATTTTAGTTACATTTTTAGAAACAACATTCCCAAAACATTCACTTTATCCACCATGAAATAGAATTTTTCAAATTTTATTAACATGTTTTTATAACTGAAATTTTCATAACATTTTATATATTTTAATTAAAACATTCAAAAATTGTCCATTAATATTAAAATCATAATGGAATACGTCCAAGATTATAAAAATTTGGTCTGAATAAATTTTTACCAAGATATGTAGGAATTTACAAGAAGTAATTTATAAGAAAAAGGGAATACATGGGAAATGAAACATTCTAAAGGGTCATGTGATAATTGTTTTCTTGTAATGGTATACCAATGTTATTTGGTATACAAAGGGATTGTAGAAGAGATAATTTTGGGTCAAATGACTGAGTTTTCTATTATCAATGGAAACTCTCCAACTATTCTAAATAATTATGTGTACAAAACCTTATTTCTCACATTCAAATTTTTTTCATCAATTAAACTTTTGGAAAATTTGAATAAGACACCCCCATTAAGAGTAAGTGTTGTTTAAAATTATTTCATCTCCTAATAGACTCTTGACTGGTTTTCAAACAACAGCTATGATGGATGAGTTAAGCCTATTTTAGAGGGAATCACACATGTTTATATTCAAATTCTAAAAAACTATTTATATAGGTTGTTGGGATATGCTCCATGATGTCTCTTATATAGAAAACCATTTATCTGGAATTATATTTTATGATAATTAAAAATTGGTTCTCCTATTTAGGTGATATTTTGTTTTCATTATGATATCTAGTTTATCATTTTATATTAGAAACTCATATTTCTAATTATATTGACGTAATAATAGTTCAAATTCATCTGGGATCTATAATTATTGTTTTTTCTCAGTATTATCCATGATTTATATCTTCACCTAAAAAGAAATTGTGAAAGTGTAATCATTGAATTATTATCATAACAAATTTCCTCAACATATTCAAAAACCCCAGCACACTAAATAGATTCAATATTAAGTTTATTTTCAAAAATATACTCATTAGTAGAATTTTATGTTTATGAAGTTTCACATGATAAAATTACATCATAAAAAATCAATATATTTATTAAAACAATCAGGATAGTCAAAATGGTTTACTGTAAACTTTTATCTCTCATCTTGGGGTTATTTCATTGAATTTTGAATGTTAGGGATCATTGTCTATTATCTAAAAGTTATAAATTTAATACATTATTGACATTAATTATGGTTTCATCATTATTTAGTAATATCATTCATAGAATGATATTGAGGGTGATATCCTTATTTAGTATTCTATATTCACGATATAAAAATTAATTTGAAATAAATATCCTTTCTTTCTTACCAGAATATCCTCTAGAACACCAACTTGGGGAGAAGTGATTTATTGAGAAATTATTACCTCGAAGTAGGTGGATTTGAGCTCACTTATCAATATATAAGAATAAACTATGTATGTAAATAAATTAATTGATATCCTAAATACCAAAATGCATTTGAAAAAGTGATTTTTCCTATAGTTAAGAAGATAGTGAATCAACCTGTGTCATAGAATTTATTAGGTAATTATGAGGCAACAAGGGTAGACACATTTTTATTAGAAATTTCATTTTATTAAACTTTAATGTCTCAATTTCTAGAAAACATTATGATAAAAATCATTCATAACATGGTATTTGGTTTTTGGATACCGAAAAATGTATGTTTTCCTCTACTCCTTTGAGTATATCAAAGATCTATTATAGTAATTTTTTCACTTGTTTTCTTTGGTGTTTTAAAAATTCTTTAGATGGTAGGTTGGGACTCATTTTAGTCCTCCACATTTTTCATTCCATTATTCTTCATTAATATACATTCATATATAGGTGATTCATCTTTAGGTTTTATTTTTAGAGAAAAATTCATTATTTTTAGGTTCATTGGGTTATCCAAATTTATATTCACATTGAGACAGTGAGCCTTCAATACTTTTAATCTCTCTTACACACCTTAGGAATATGTAACTAACATTGAATTTTGGGTTACTAATTGGATGAGCGGTGAGTATTTTTGAAACATTATTTTTTAATGTCATTGAGGGGAGACATAACCTAGTTTTATTTCCCTTATGACACATTTATTGATGATATGATAGTGCTAAGGGTAGTTTTTATATTGGTGAGAGATTCCAAAATTCGTCTATATAGGTCATTCATTGAGGTTTATTGATTATATCTGTGATGATAACTTGTTGAACATTGGCATGAATTTTATTAGATTGTTAGTATAAATATTATAGAAATTAATATATGAATGAGGGTCTTTGAGTTTGTTGGTTCTATAAAACATCTTATATTTTGTAATACCATTGAAATTATTATTTTTAGGAATATTTATACTGGTATTTCTTATAGAAAATGGAATTATAGATTTCAGTTCAATGAACCTCAGGGAAACTATAAGTGTAGTAGTCTTGAGAGAGGAAGAGATTGAACATTCAAAGGGGTTTGGAAGGTGCAACTTCTTGTATCTTTTCAAGGACATCTACCACAGAATAGTTGTTATTTTTTAAAAATAATTATATAATGGTGATTCAAAACTCTTTACCTAATGTACTATAATTTGTTGGTCTTTTTTTAATTTCACTGAATTTAGGAGAATCCTATCAATATATTCTCTTACATCAGTAGGAAATTTTTCTATTATTTCTCCACCATAGGAACTATCCAAAATATTCTATATAATATCTATCAATAATTTATAAAATAAATCTACAAAAGTTTGATCCTTATAGTGCTAGTATGGGATAGATGTTTTCATATTTTGGAATCTCACCCAGAGCTCGTATATAATTTATCCTCTTTTTTTGGATTCCATATATTTACTTCATTGATGAACAATCCTTGAGGTAAGTAAATACATCTGTAATATATCAATTTGAATATAATACTATATAGTTACATATTATTGAAATATGTTGCACATCCATTCATTGTACATTCGCTTACATAATATAGAAACCCTTCCACAAAACATGTTCATTGATGGATCCCATAGATTTGAACTTTTTTGAAGACATATACAAATTATCTCAAGTGTAGGATGAGATCACCTGCTGGAAACATGAAATTTATGTAGTAATCTAATACATAGAGTTCTAATACCACAATCCATTTTATTATTTGATTGTTAAAGACCATTATTTTTGTTTAAATTACTTTAATCTAACACTCTAACATTTTAATTATATTGAGATATATTTTCATTCATGTATTCGAAACATGTGGTATCTCTATTGGAACACATGGATGTGGATGGGGATGTTTTCAATGGAATAATGAAAAAAATACCCATCCTATTATTCAGAGAACTTTTGGATTCTATGTTTTTCAATCATCAGCTTTTATTATCTAGATCAAAACATGTTTGGTTAGATGAACTAAACCTGGGAATATATTGGAATCATCATTAATTGAATGAAAGAAATAACCAGTATAAGTAATATTATTGTAAATTATTCCAAGATGATGGAAAGAACCCCATAGGGGGCTCAAAAAATTAAAATATAATTAGTGTAATATCAGTAGTGGTACTCAGTTTTTCTACACAGATAAGAGTTTTTTATTTGTGATTTATTTTTTTGGGAACAATATATGTTTGTAAAAAGTGATTGAATTATTTTGAATTTGAAATCGTATTATTTTTAGAACAAGTTTTGTAAAAATTCATGGCTCATCATTGAATATCCCATCATATACCAATTATAAAATTATTCCTTATTTTAGTATCCATTTATATCACTAATCATGAGAATCCTTACCTGATTCCCCTATCAAAGTTTTCTAGGATCAATTTGAAGAAAAAAATCACATCTCCCATAAAGTTGAATTTTCCTAGTAATTGGAAATTTACAGCCACCATCATATCAACCCACTACTAATTATTTTATAAAATAGAGAGAACCTAAATTTCCTATATGTTTAATACAATTAATGATAGATTAGTAATTCAAAATTCGATTAATAAAAGAAAAAACTCAATTCCTTAAACTCTCAAATTTGTCCATAAAGATGCATATAATGTGTTATTAATTAAATTAACACATTTATTAATAGGTTTATAATATTCTCCTCATATCATAAAATAATATCATAGTGTTCTATAATTTTATTATTAAATCATAATACAAAATAAAACAAGAAACAACAACATATCAACAAGATAGTTTTGTCATGGTACATCTTCCACTTTAGTGAATTTTTATCTTTTTATAGAGATGTCCATGGACTTACATGTAGTTTCGACTGCTTCCATGAGAGTCATATTGATTAATTCAATTCAATATAAAATTCGTAATATTTAGGCCCAAATTTATTATTTCTTTACTATAGACACCTGTACACCTCAAGTGTCACAATTTGGCATCATGAATTTTTAATACTTTCAATAATTTAAAATGATATGTATTTTGTAATCCATTTGATGCCTGAGACACGGATAGCCTAAAATATTATCCACTGATTTGGTGAAATAATATGATTTTCTTTTATATGTATTTTATGATTCAATTTATTATTTATTTGAAATATATATTTTTAACCCAACAGTTAGAATTTTAGCTGACTCCACAATCAACCACATAAAAGATTATTATAGTGGATTAGTTTACCCATGTGATTGATCAAGGGGATAGGGTTTTCATGTAATGGTTGTATATATTATGTTCACTAGATGATCCCCCTGATCAGAAATTAGGTTCTATTTTCCATTTTCCTATTAATATATCCATGATCCATTATGTTGTCACTTTAGAGGCACCATCACTCAAGTACAAATTGTCAAAGCATAGAATTTTATTCAATAATTTTTTTAAGATCATGGTAAATATAAATAAAATAATTCAAAAATTTAATCATTCTATTTGATAATCGTGATATCACTTCAATATTTCACATAATTTTCCCTTGTGGAAAATAGATATATTGTGTAGTCTCTTGAGATTCTCCATCAGTCATTTTCCCTTTATCAGTTAAGAGTCAAGGTCAATTTTGTCCATTTTTATTTTTATAGATCTGTGATATAGATTATAATAATAAAATAGTAATCAAGGTCAGATACATGAAATTTTATACTAGATTGAAATAAATAAATAAAATCTAATTAAATATTCTTTTAACAATGAAATGAAATTCTCTGAATCAATTTATGGAGTACCCATTTATCATGAAATATAATATACTAATAAAAATTATGTTTTATGTAATTTATATATGATGTCTAGATATTACAACATATTTTTAATTTAATAACTGACAATAATGATATATTATTTCTTGGATAAACATATGATGCAAAACTAGCAAGAATCCTAGAAATAATGACTCTCTTCACTCATATAAACTAATATTAGAAATATAAAATAGAAATGTAATCAATATGTTTTGTTTGCAATGACCAAAACATTTAGAATCATTTAATTTGATCATATTATAAGGATATTTTTCCCTAATATTTAGTCAAAATCTATAATATATTCATTCCATATATTATATTTTGGGCACCATTTTATCCCACAAATAAATTAAAATAATTATTTTGGTTCATGTGTTTATTTTTTTGACATTGTTTAATGAGTATAATGAAATTTTTAAAAAACATAAGCGGTGCTAATTTAGTAAAACATCTACATCACTGTAAAAATTACCCCCAAAACTTGTGTAAATCTGTGAAGGCTCTGATCTACTACGAAATAATTTCATGTAACCATTTATAATTCCAATTGTAAATTATATAATCTTATGGAATTTGATATATATTCAAAAATGGAAAGAAGATAAATATGAAAAGAATGATGACTCTTATGTTTTTTATTATTTCACGGAGAATATTTTCTTTTAATTTTTTGGAGTCCTAGGGGAAATAATAATTGACCAAGGATCCAACTTTTACCACATAATTATAGAATATTTAATTATTAGATTCATAGATAATCATAAGACATCTCCCAATTTACACAAATAAACCAATAGATAAAATGATGTTTCAAATTGAGAGAGTGGGGGAATCATGATAAAGAATATTAATAAAAATATGAATGATTGGAGACAAAGGTTATAAGGAACCATGCATAAACATAGAATAACATAAAAACAACAATTCGGATGCCCCCCATATTGGTTGATCTATAGGTAATTTCTCTATCTAATTCTGGATCTCGAAAAAAATAATTGTGAATAAAGGGATATGAATTTGGATTTTGTAATAGATTCATAGGAAAAGGATGTTGATTCCAGAATATGAAGAAATCAGAAGATAATGATTTTATACACTATAATTTACAATTAGAATAAATGCGAGGTCATTAGAAATACGAATTAACCAAATAAAATCTAACTAATATAGAAAGTGATTTTTTACTACTCAAGACTAAATTTAATTTCATGTAAGTATAATTTTTTTAAGGAATGGTTTATTTAAGATCACCAATGTGTATCCATTTGGTTCAATGAAATTATTAATTAAATAAAAAATAATATATTTAATATCAATAGGAAAATACTAAAACATATCTTGGAAATTTATGACTAAACCATTAAAGGATATCACTCTTCTCCAAAATTAATTCAATAGTTTATTAATGTTGTAAATTTCTAGAATTCATGTGCGTCTCTATGCATAATTTTAATCTTCATTAAATTGAATTTCTGTTAGAATACATTGAGGAAGATATAACATTTATGTTTGGAGAATGAAACCACTATAATTTAAGGAATATCGATTTTTTGTTTTTTTAAATTTTATATATATTTTTTAATATTTTATATGATATGAATATTGTTAATACAAAATTGAAAAACATTGAAATTATGAACATTTACTTGTGGAGAGAAACATATATGAATTAAGAAACTCAATATAGATTAATAATAAAATGAAAATATTTTTTGTTTCATTTTGTGTAAAATTCATAAACTGAAATAAAATTTACAAAACCTATTTCATTAAAATATTTCAATATATTAAAATAAATTAACTAGGAGGATTATAATCAATTTTTGGAATCATATTTATAATTCCATAATTAATGGAGAGAACCAATACATTTAGCCATAAGCACAATTTACTGAGGAATATAACCAAAACATAGATGTGTTTAGAAAATTATTTTAAATATAATTGTGAAATTATTTTTATAGTAAATAAATGTTTAAAATAAACATCTATATTAGGAGACTATCATATATTAACATTACTGACCCAGAACATCCATCAATAAACTCTTTATGTATCAATATTACAGGCCAAAAATCCAAACTTCCAATATCTATAATTTCATGCATGATTGTTATTATAGACACGTGTGGGGGAGGATATAAATAATAGAAATATAAATAATGGTATATCAATGTGTGTGTTGATTAATAAAATGAGTTCTAATTTAGCGGGGGAATTATTTTCAGAATAATTATAAATAATTTATTTTATTAATTTTTTCAGGAGAATCATAATGTATGGAGATATGGATGGTAAATATTATTCAAACTAATGCAATTGAAATTCAAAAAATTTCCTAAGATCAAATATTCAAATCTTCTTCCAAAATTTTTATATTATTGGAACTAAAAATGGCTAAATTACAATGTAAATTTTTCAGGAAATAAAGATACAAAATATTTAGATATATTTAATTAATCTATGAATGGACATTCTATGATTACTTTAAAAAATATTTAAGAAATATTATTATAATATAATGGGAGTAAGGATTTCATTCATAGTTGTAAACTAGAAATTATCTATTTTATGACATATAATAGAGATACTTACTTACAGTACAAATTAAAATTAAATATCAAAACCAACCAACACATAGCATGAGGGAAACAAAACATTACATACATAAAAATTACCTTTTATATGATGAATATTTATCACATATCATTATAATTTTAGAAAAATATAACTATTTGGTGTATTTGGAAGAAAATATAAATTAACAACTAGTATATATAAGACCTGCATTATCTTCCATTGTGTTTTTTGAGAACAAACACCATTATTTGAAATATCATATTAAAATTCATTCATTATATCCCAGTAAAAATTAAATATAATAAATAGTGGTTTGAGATACTCATGAAAATTAAAAAATATAGATATTGATGATCAGTTAATCCTAAAATGAGTATAATAGTATGAGAGCATGGGCACAATATTTGAATGTCATACCCAACAATTCAGATATCATAATCACGATTCCTTCCATAAATCATTTTATTTCATAAGGTGTGAATCCTAACAGAATAAAATAACACAATTACTAAGAGAAACAAAATTGGAAAAAATCATGTCATAAAACTATAGAATAGTGTGTAATTAACGTAATAATTAAAATATTATGTCAACACTACAAAGAAATACATTCATCAAATGATATGAATGGGATAAAAACTAATTTATTTTTATTCATCATGTGATAACCTCTCGTGTAACCACTTTTATGATATAGATAACCTCTCATGTAATCAATATTGGTCTTGGGATAACCTCCCATATACTATATGAGATCATAAAACATAAATATTTACCTAATATAATAGACAGTTATAACTGACACACTCACCACATTATTATAATACATTCATGTGTATATAATAGGAACACAAAAATGTTTATAATTTAATCATAGTTATCCCATGGAAAAAAATATTTGTTTCATAAATATTTCATAATAATAAAAAAACCTTCCATATAATTAATAATGTGGATTCCATAGAATCATATTCCTATTAAATCATATTTAACCTCAGAGGATGTTATCATGGATAAACATTTCCATTCCAAAAATCCCTAGGACATCTCTTGATGAAAATATATTTTTCCCTTTGTAATTTATTTTTTAAAATATTAAAAAAATTAAAATATTAATAAAAAATTTTCATTGAATAAAATGATTTAAACTTATATATTAACCATAAAATCAAATTGTATTAGAGATGATCAAAAAATTTGTTCGTCTTGTGTATGTAAAAACAATGATTTTTTTCACGCCACTAGTAAAAAGTACATTGGTTTTAAAAATTAAAAAAGATTCATTTTAAACCATGCATTAAATATTAACAAAAAATTAAATTAAAAAAATATATTAGATTATTAAAAAAAAATATTGAAAACATTTTATGGAATATATTGGCATGGGTAAATAATATTTCAGACTAAATAAATAATAATGTATATTTTCCTTATAAACATACATTTAATCATAGGGACATATAGAGAGGGGAAGATGAAATGAGAAATATTAATATCCCACAATAACCTGAGTATAAAAATATAAAAAATAACCTAGAGAGAAATATTATTTTATTTTATCATTAAAAATTAAAGTATAAAAAATATTTATAAAAATGATATTGTAATGTATATTCACAACTACAAGCCTCGATTGCTTCTTGATCACAATAATATCATTTGTAATAAATATTAATTTTTTTAATTATATAAAATAACCATATTAGAACCTATAATTCCTTATATGGTCCACTTATACCATATCTACATCTATTTATATTAATACATTATTAAAATCATTTTTTTAAGTGATAATCATTTTTTTCATTCGTTAATGTTTCGGTTTTTATGTTTTAGTTGTTGTAATTTTATAATGGTTCCATAATATAAATAATGTTAATAATGATATAAATATCATATATATTCATTATAGACATACAAAGATCCATCCATAAAAAGACCTGATAAAAAACTAATTACACCGTTCAGAGAGACTGTAGTCCATATATATGCGTGGGTGTTGTTTATTTGTTTTTTAAAAAAAACTTATAAACAAATAATAAATTATATTTTATAACTAAATGAAATATTTAAATCATTAATATAAAATATATTTATTAAATACATCATTATATTCATCAATGTTGTTTGGTGATGAAAAAATGAATCATATCACTATGTGGAGGTTGTAATATACACTTATGCACAAAAAATAAATTCATTTACCATTTCATGGAAAGGAGGTGGGAAATGGTCATTACATTAATATATTAACATGTCATAATATTTATTATACATAACTCATCAAATTGAGAGAGACTATTTAAGATTTATACATATTTATTGAGATACTACATTTGGATTAAACTATGATTGATGAAAGACTTATTTTAGGTGAATACCAAGGGATATATTATGAATTAAAGGAATAAATTATGTTATTATGATAGGTATTTTCTAATCTAAAAGGCACAATATTTTTTAATAAGTATGGAGAAAAGGTTCTGAAATATTATAGAGGCAGAGGACACAAAAAAATTATTTAATATAAATAAATTAAATTAAATTAAAATTCATGTATAATGATTCAAAATAGAAATGTATTCAAATTTAAAATAATATAAGGTCTAAAAATATTCAGAAACAAAAATAGGATATGTTTATATAGAAATGTTATTATGATCCGTAAGTATAAAATCCTAGAAAACCGATTTTAAAATTTGACATGGTATTATTTTGTTTCTACTTTTATTACTTACTACAACGAAAAATATAGTGGAATGATAACAAATATGAAAATGATAACTAAAAATATAAATTCCATTTCATAAAATTAAATATTTACAATTATAATGAAATAATTTTAAAATAAACACATGAATTATAATGAAAACTCGTTTTTATAAAAAACATATTTTTTTGGAATAAAAATTAGTTCAATTTTATTCATCACCTTGTAAAAACATTGAAATAAATTTTAAAATATTAAATTTTATATATAAACTATAAATTTCGCTAAATCCATTAAAAATAATGATTTTATTGTATTATTATGGTAAATACCAAATCATATTTTGGTTAATATAACAGTGGAAAAAATGAATTATATTACCCCCCCTTTGTCAATAAAAAATATTTTGAGCCATATTTAATCATGTGTAAATGATATTTTGGTGATATTGTAGAGAAATTGGAAAATTTATAGGAAATTTAGGGTTCATACTATTCAATCTAAAATATTCTTTTGAATAGAACGATTAAAATTTGCGAAATTATAGAAGTGTTTATTTTTATAGCACAAAAGTGTAACCTAGAATCAATAGATGAAATTCATAAAAATATCACGAATATACACGATTATTAACAAACAAAATATATAATGTCTATGATTAATTTTAACTGAACATACTTGTTTTTTATTAAACAGAATTTAAGAAAACCAAAGGTCATGTCATAAGACTTTCTACCATTTTTTGGGGTGGATTATGATAGTTTTAGAGATAATGAAAATTTGGAGATTCCCATAACAACCATTATGGATCATATGAAATTAGATTATCATGAAAAATACTTGAAATAAATAATATAGAATATAATTTTGTTTAATTTACATACATTCAATGAAACTATTTTCTTGAATCCAAGTAGTTCATTCATTTTTCAGAATAAAATCTTTTAGCCACTTAATTGGAGATAATGTTATCCCCATAAAAAATCATTTAGAATCATGTCGTGGTACATATTTCAAAGCCATAATAGCTTTATTGATCTAATAATATATAGGGAACCATTTATTGATCGTTATAAGAATTAAATTGTCTGTAATGGCCCGGACCTCCCTGGTCCATTACTTTGTGAAAATGTGGTGTTGGAGGTGTTCCGGGAGGTCAAGGTGACTTATCCCCCAGCTGCTGCCTACTGGTAGCTCGGTCTACCGGTAGCTGCTGCCTACCGGTAGCTCGGTCGACCGGTAGCTGCTGTCTACCGGTAGCTGCTGCCTACCGGTAGCCGGTCTACCGATAGCTGCTGCCTACCAGTAGCTCGGTCTACCGGTAGCTGCTGCTTACCGATAGCTCGGTCTACCGGTAGCTGCTATCTACCGGTAGCTGCTGCCTACCGGTAGTCGGTCTACCAGTAGCTGCTGCCTACCGGTAGCTCGGTCTACCCGTAGTTGCTGCCTACCGGTAGCCGCCGCTTACCAGTAGATCTGTCTACCGGTAGCCGCATCCTACTGGTAGCTGGGTTTACCGGTAGCCGCGGCGTACTGGTAGATCGGTATACTAGTAGTCGCAGTCTAGCAGTAGCTCAGCTAACACTTTGCCAAATTTCCAGTTCAGTGAACAGTGTTTCTATCGGTGATGTTCAGTGAATAGTGTTTCTATCGGTGAGGTTCTATCGGTGGACTTCTATCGGTGTAGTTCAGTGAACAGTGTTTCTATCGGTGAGGTTCAGTGAACAGTGTTTCTATCGGTGAGGTTCTATCGGTGGACTTCTATCGGTGAGGTTCAGTGAACAGTGTTTCTATCGGTGAGGTTCAGTGAACAGTGTTTCTATCGGTGAGGTTCTATCGGTGGACTTCTATCGGTAGACTTGAATAGTGATTCTATCGGTGACGTTCTATCGGTGGACTTCTATCGGTAGACTTGAACAATGTTTCTATCGGTGAGGTTCTATCGGTGGAATTCTATCGGTAGACTTGAACAATGTTTCTATCGGTGAGGTGCTATCGGTGGACCTCTATCGGTAGACTTGAACAGTGTTTCTATCGGCGAGGTCTTATCGGTGGACTTCTATCGGTAGACTTGAACAATGTTTTTATCGGTGAGGTTCTATCGGTGGACTTCTATCGGTAGACTTGAACAGTGTTTCTATCGGTGAGGTTCTATCGGTGGACTTTTATCGGTAGACTTGAATAGTGTTTCTATTGGTGAGGTTCTATCGGTGGACTTCTATCGGTAGACTTGAACAATGTTTCCAGAATCCTAAGAGCTACCGATTCCATACATTGCCAAATTTCACGAATGAACAGTGTTTCCAGAATCCTAAGAGCTACCGATTCTATACTTTGCCAAATTTTGAGTATGTGAACAGTGTTTCCAGCTTCGTAAATTTGACGTTTTCATTGATGTAAAATACTTTTAAAACCTTATTTTATGGACTTTAAGACCAATTCAAAGGCCATAAATTCTATATTATTTATTCCTAAGGACGGGATGTTTTTTTACTTGGTCAAACCGCGTGGGTTAATGCGATCCGTTTTAATGGAGAATAAATCGGATCTTAAACCGTCGCCTCTTTAAATTTTTTTAAAAGGAATGAGATATCATTCTTCATTGTTCTTCCTCCTGGCTCTCATCTGCAAGACGCTAGAACTTTCAATCCTTTTCGTAGGAGTTTCACAATCAATCTTTACTCCTAGGATTGGTTCTTCTCTGTTTTGGATGCAACCGAGCCGTGTCGACCAATCTTCGATATAAGGTATGTTTTATCATCGTTCCTTTAGGTATCACCTTCTATTGTTATCCCTTCTATATTACCATGTAATCTCCATGGTTCTAATGGGGTTTGGTTGGTTGGGACTTACTGTGGCATCCTTGGGTGGATGCAGTTGTCGCGAGAGAAGGATTGTGGCCCGTTGTGTGGATAAAGGACGTCAAGAACTCTTCGAGGTAGGGGATTCAAGGCTTCTCTAATTGTGTATGTACAATTGTAGAATTAGCATGATTTAGTCCTTTGGATCACAATGAAATCGACCTAACTAAATACTTGAACCGGATTAAAAGAATTGGTTGATCGCATGTTGTTGCTTTGTACCGTGATAACGGTTTGCCTCATGTTTTCCCAGACAGAGTGATATCTATGATTTTTCTTTAATTAGTTGCTCGTTCATGATCGAAATTGATAAAGAACGTAAATCCGGAATTATTTGTTAAATAATTGGCATGTTAATGAATCTGTTAATTCAAGATGGATTATTGAACTATTAGTTCGATGAATTCAAAAGGGTTCTGAGTTACTCGCTTGCTTGTAAGGCTGAATGCCTTGTGGTTTGGAGCACTGAGTGCTTATTTTGTATGAAGGCTGAATCCCTTGTTAAAGGGCCGAGAGCCCATTTTGTGATCTTTGATTTCCTTCTACTTGTGATTTGATGTGAGCCTGGATGACTGTTGTGATATGTGGAGGTATGGGGACTTGTGGTTGTGGCGGATGACGCCTAGTGTGGAGAGATGCATCGGTTTATTCATGTGGGTGTCGGGGAGGACACCAAGGATGATGGTATGAGATGAATGTGATGGTTTGATGTTGGTGGTTTGGTTTGGTTGTTTATCTGCTTTACTTTTCCACACTGCTCAAGGCAGCTGGAATTGCTTACCCACTTTCCGAAGGAGGCGAAGACACGCGGGGTATTCCACGTGCTTTCCGTGTTTAGCCTCTCGATGGAGGATGGGTCTACGCTCTTGCTATAGGCGGCAAAGACTCGACGGGTAGTATATCTACTCTCCGTGTTGAGCCCCTTTGTGTTTAGTAGGATAGGATACATTTCTAGAATGCCTGGGAATGTGGTAATGTAACTCTATAATGAATGTTTGATTAAATGGTGAAAATCCACGGGTATGGAGATACTAGAATTTAAAGGTGATGCGAATCATAAAAGGAGCAGTTGTTTTTAAATGTGATGACAATTCAGTTTAATGTGGAATTCTTCATTCTTAATTAATGTTTAATGAATTAATTAACGTACAGTGGAACTGATAAAATGAGAATGGAGTAATAAAGCTGTTCAAGTCTTTGTGTGCTTATAGGATACCTAGTCTTTGAAGTAGCAGCCTGGAGTCTGAGAGACGATACCTATAGTTGTATCTAAGACTAGGTAATGCCCATAGTGGGGATGTGAGTTACATATATTCTGTACTTTTTGTGTTTCTATACGCTACTCCACCTTGTCATTAAGGGAAACTGACACCCCGGGGATTCTGAGCCCTGGGGGGGGGGGGGTGTTTTCCCCAACATTCTTATGGGAGGTTGAATAGCTGACTACCCCCTTTGGCCCCGCTCTCTTCTCTTGGTAGATACTTGTGCCATGAGGCACAACGGTTAGTTACCCCATATATGTGTGTAGAGGGCTGTAATGGCTTGTGGTTATTCACACACATATATTCTGGATATAGTATCCTATGGACTACTATAGGTGTAATGTGTATAGGCTATGATGGCTTGAGGATCCTTACTCAGAGTATGGGCTGTAATGGCTTGAGGTATTATACCCGATGTATGATACACGTTATGCTGGTTTTGGTGGCTCCCGGAAACTACCTGGTTACTTTTGGTTGTGAGGACGGTGTGGTGCTTTGCTCATGTGTCTGTGGGCAACCCTTTGTGGTGAACGAGGTGCAGATTGTGGTGCTTCGCCTAGGTGTCTGAGGGAAAGCCTTTGGAGAGAGATGCACATGACGTAAGACGTTGGGGTGAAGCGGAAAACTAGTGGGGAAGTAGTAGCGGGGTACCCTTGATATTCTTTACTATATGCTATATTCTTGTATGCGTTACTTGGTGAGAGTAGCCATGGTGATGTTGGGAACTGATTATACCTGTTTAGGTAACGAGTTAGTTTCACTTGTTGTTCACTGGGATTTTGCATGATTTCTTTACTTTGCACGAGAGGCTTGGGGAGGATCCTACTTAGTATACTGTTATACTCACCCTATGTATATATAAACTATTTTTCAGGTCACTTGGATCAGGTAGGAGACCAAGCTGGTTACTACTAGCTTGCGGTTGGAGGAGGAGCTGTTCGGGCTTGTGGTCGCTGCCGTTTTACTTTCTTTTGGGTACTTTTAGTTTTCCCTTTCACTTGTAGTACTTTTGCATGACATTTCATATATGTACTTTGGTTTCTTTTATATATTAGTTATGAGTTGGAGTTGGTTGGAGTCTATTCTATCTCTCTCTTCTACATGTGTTCCCTTAGAGGGTAATGCCTCCCATTTGTGTGTCTATTATACCATCGGTGCTAGTCGCAAACCCGGGGCCTACTGGAGGCGGGACTCAGGGGTCATTATCTCCCTTCTCACATTGCCGGCCTAGGAGGGGTACACTTTGTGGGGAGGGGGTCGTGTCAGAGTGGTATCAGAGGTCTGGTTGAGGGATATGATGGAGTTTGGAGTTAGACACAGGTTAGGATGCATGGGATGGTAGGGCAACAATGTCATTCATGTTTAGAAAGTGGGGTAAACACTAGAGACCGGGAGAGACATAGGCGTTTAGGGCCCCCTATGATCCTTTTCACGGACCATTAAGTTTACGATGGCTACTAAAAAAAGTGATATCTGTTATAGGGTAGAGACCTAGGAAAGGATCAGACATCATTATTCTTTGCACTTGTGTTTGAATGGGTAGACCTTGGGATAGGTAACCTAAAATAAATAAAACAAAACAATTAATTAATTAATGTTGAGTCTTCCATATTCCAGGCTTAGGAGCTCTAACAGTTGTTATTTTGCAGGTATAGCTCCAGGTCGACGTCCTCATCAGGTTTGAGCAGAAGATGCCCATCAGGCTGTTCCAGCAGATCGCCGCCGAGTAGAGGTTGACGACGATGACACTTGGAGGAAGACACTTCAAGAGTTTCAGCTCCAGAGTCTACAGAAGTACGAGGGATCCGTTTTAGATGCAGTCAAAGAAGACTGGTTGGGGGAGATCGAGATAGGCTTCAGTTCGATTCGTGCTCGGAAGGACCACTGGGTGTCCTTGGTTGTGACGATGCTGCGTGGAGCAGCGAGGTAGTGGTGGTTCTTGTTCCTCGGTGATCGTGAGGAGTCAGCAATCTCATGGGAAGAGTTTCGAGACAGGTTTAGAGTCGAGTTTCTTTCTTCGACTACGAAGGTGTCCAGTCGCCAGGAGCTTCTCACCCTTCGATAGGGGAGCGCCAGTGTTCTAGAGTTTGGAATCCGTTTCAAGAACCTTCTACGATATGCTTCAGACCTCTTACTAGATGATGAGGCCAGGACGAGGCATTTTGAGGAGGCTTTGCATCCAGAGATCCAGCGCCAGGTCACCCCATTTATGCTGAAGACATATCTTGAGGTGCTGGCGAGGGCAGAGGTTGTTGAGAGGACTTTGGTCAGGACTGGATCGTCACGAGAGGGGAATCGTCATGATTCCTCACGAAGCAGAGCTGTGGTCCGGGGTTCCCCGTTTTTAGGACAAAAGAGTTTTCGTTCACCTGGGGGTAGGTCCCAGCCCTTCCCATCTCGTTTCTCCGGAGGCAGAAACTCTCAGACCTATGCCAAGGGATCTGGCGCTTGTTTTTCTTGTGGTGGTCGTGGTCATCAGTAGCGGGAGTGCCCAAATTTTCAGAGCAGTCATTGTGCACCAGGCGCTCCACTCCAGGTTCCTCCGTTGAGGCAGTTCCGGCCGAGGCAACAACAGCAGGTTGCACCAGTTTTAGATCACCAAAGGGTAGATGGAGCAGGCAGAGGAGATCCCCATGACACTCCCCGTCCTTAGAGAGCAGAGCGCGGCCATGGTGGTGGTCGTCATCAGGGTCCGAGAGGCCGTGGAGGAGGCCGTGGTCAGCTTCATTCTCTAGCGTTACCAGCCCCAGGCGAGCCAGATGTCGTTCGAGGTACCCTTTACTTGTTTTCTACCTTGGTGTATGCCTTGTTTGATTCAGGAGCAACACTCTCCTTCATATCACTTACCCTTGTCCATGCTTTAGGACTTGAGGTAGAGAGGCTTCCAGTGCCCTTGGCGTTGACTACGACAGTTGGAGGTCGAACTGACTTGTTTGAAGTACGTAGAGACTGTGAGCTAGTGTTGGGGCAACACCACTCTTGGGGAGATTTCCTATGTTTGTGAATACAACCATATGATGTCATACTTGGCATGGATTTGTTGTATTCGGTGCAGGCTGTTGTGGATTTCTACAGGAAGAAGGTAGTTTTCTTTGATGAAGATGGAGAGAAAGTGGTGTTTGTTGGTGAGAGAGATCCTCGGATGAGTCATGGACGTGTTCCATCCTTATCATCCATGATGGCTGGGATGACGCTGAGTTCTTCAGAGGTTCAACAGTTGGCGTTTCCTAGGGTCGTAGAGGAGTACCCTGACGTCTTTCCAGAAGAGGTTGCATCCTTACCCCCTCGATGAGAGATCAAGTTTGGGATCGAGCTATAGCCAGGAGCATCTCCTATCTCTATGTCTCCGTATAGGATGTCCCCTTCTGAGTTACGAGAGCTACGTATTCAGCTCGACGGTCTGTTACAGTGTGGTTTTGTTTGGCCAAGTGTGTCACCGTGGGGTGCACCAGTTTTGTTTGTGAAAAAGGCTGATGGCAGTTTGCGGTTGTGCGTCGATTATCGTTGGTTAAACAAAGTGACAATAAATAACCGCTATCCTCTCCTGCAGATTGATGACCTATTCGATCAACTGAAGGGTGCAGGTTGGTTCTCAAAGATAGACATGCGGTCAGGATATCATCAGATGCGTGTAAAGGATGAGGATATCCCGAAGACTGCCTTCCGCTGTCGTCATGGGCATTATGAGTTTGTTGTAATGCCATTCGGCGTGACGAATGCTCTGGCTGTTTTCATGGGGTTGATGAATGATGTGTTCCGTGAATTCCTAGACAAGTTTTTTGTGGCTTTCATCGACGAAATCCTTGTGTACTCCACATCTAAAGAGGATCATGCAGAGCATCTACGAGCCATTTTGGGAGTTCTTCGCCAACAGCAGTTGTTTGGGAAGTTGTCCAAGTGTGAGTTCTGGGTCGAGAAGTTCATTTCATGGGACATGTTGTGTCCCAACAGGGAGTAGCTATGGATCCTTCGAAGATAGAAGCAGTGGTGTCTTGGCCAACCCCCAAGACCGTGTCAGAGGTGCGAAGTTTCCTTGGTCTCGCAGGCTATTATAGGAGGTTTGTAGCTAATTTCTCCCGAGTTGCGACTACTCTGACAACATTGACCAGGAAGGATCAAGCGTTCATATGGACTGATCAGTGTCAAACAGCTTTCGAGTATCTAAAGTAGAAGTTGGTAAGTGCTCCAGTCCTTTGTCTTCCAGCGGAGGGAGTCCAGTTTGATGTTTTCTGTGATGCTTCACATCTGGGGTTAGGCTGTGTTCTCATGCAGCAGAGGTCAGTTGTTTCTTATGGGTCTCGGCAGTTGCGTCCCCATGAATGCAACTATGCCACCCATGATCTTGAGTTGGAAGCCGTAGTGTTTTCTCTAAAGTTGTGGAGACATTACTTCATTGGTGAGAACTTTGTGGTTTTCATCGATCATAAGATTTTGAGGTATGTTTTCTCCCAACGTGACTTTAACTTGAGGCAGCGTCGGTGGATGTAGTTCTTGCAGGAATATGACTTTGAAATATCGTATATACCTGGAAAAGGGAATGTTGTAGCTAACGCACTAAGCCGAAAGATACGTAATGATGTTGTGCGTGAATCTGGTGTTTCTTGGAGAGTGATGGAAGAGCTATCATCTTTGCATCTTGATATGGGAGAAGTTGGGGGTAGAGGTTGTCTTTTCCAGATTACGGTGCAGTCATCCCTGATGCAGAAGGTGGAAGAGTCTCATTTGGGTGACCTAGAGGTGGATTTTTGGAGAGACAGAGTTGTATGTGGTGAGGCCCCTGATGGTTGGTCGGAGGATGAACAACACCGAGTGTTGTATCATGGTAGGATTTTTGTTCCCTTGGCGATGCGCGAGACGGTTCTCCGAGAGTTCCATAGTTCACCCTTGGCGGTACATCCTGGTGTGAAGAAGATGTACCGATCCTTGAGGAGTCAGTTTTGGTTTCCTGGGCTGAAGTGTACAGTTGCAGAATGTGTGTCTCGATGTTTAGTCTGCCAGAAGGTGAAGGCTGAACACCGTGTTCCTGGTGGTCTTATCCAGCACATAGAGATTCCTCAGTGGAAGTGGGAGGACACCTCAATGGATTTTGTTACAGGTTTTCCTCGAGCTCCAGGAGGACATGATGCTATATGGGTGGTAGTGGATCGTTTATCAAAATCATCCCACTTCATAGCGATCAAGGAGTCGAGCTCAGCGGAAGTTTTGTCGAGGCAGTATCTAGAGGTGGTGGTGAGACTCCATGGAGTACCTAGGACGATAATTTCTGATTGAGATCCTCGTTTTATCTCCAGGGTGTGGAGACGTCTTCAGCATGCCTTTGGCTCTCAACTGTTCCTTAGCACTGCTTTTCATCCTCAAACGGATGGTCAGACAGAGCGAACCATCCAGACTCTTGAAGACATGTTGTGCTCTTGTGTTCTTGATTTTGGAGGTTCATGGACAAAGCAATTACCCTTGGTAGAGTTCGCATACAATAATAGATTGCACTCTACCATCGGTAGGGCGCCGTTTGAAGCCTTGTATGGTCGGCCATGTCGTTCTCCGTTGTGCTGGACTGGGGTCGGAGAGTCCGCAATTCTCGGACAAGAACTAGTGCAGAATACAACAGAGATGGTTCAGGTGATTCGTGAGCGGATTAAGACAGCACAGGATCGTCAGAAATCATATGTTGATCAAAGGAGGAGACCGTTAGAGTTTAATGTTGGGGATCATGTGTTTATGAAGGTGACTCCCCTCCGTGGGCAGTGAAGGTTTGGTCGTGGAAGTAAGCTTTCCCCCCGTTTTGTTGGGCCTTTCGAGGTGTTGGCTCGTGTTGGAGATATGGAATATCGAGTAGAACTTCCCCCTCAGATGAGTCGGATACATGATGTTTTCCTTGTATCACAGCTCCGTCGTTATCTTTATGATGAATCTCATTTTATCGATTGGGGAGAGATCAATATTGACGATGATGCAACCTTCGAGGAGCGACCTGTGGAGATCCAAGACCGCAAGGAGAAGGTGTTGCGTGGGCGTTCTATTCCTTTAGTTCACGTCTTGTGGCGACATGGTGGCATGGAGGAGAGTACCTGGAAGCGTGAGTCACATATACGTGATCAGTACCCAGAGTTGTTTAATGTTTAACTCTTTTTATGTAATGACGTTTCCTTTATGGTTAGACCTTTCATGTTTTATTTATGTACCTTTTTTGTGTGATGTTATGATTGAATTGTTTGGATATGGATTGTTTGTTTCCATATTCTCGGATGTCATAGTTTTGTTCCAACTTTCGAACAACTCATGGTGGTTTTACCCTAAGAGGTATCTTATGGGGTGGTTGTTCGGACCCCTCTGTTCCTCTGAGTTGGTTTTTAATTCTCGAGGATGAGAATGTTTTGAGAGGTATCTAATGTAATGGCCCGGACCTCCCTGGTAAATTACGTTGTGAAAATGTGGTGTTGGAGGTGTTCCGGGAGGTCAAGGTGACTTATCCCCCAACTGCTGCCTACCGGTAGCTACTGTCTACCAGTACCTGCTGCCTACCGGTAGCTCAGTCTACCGGTAGCTGCTGTCTACCGGTAGCTGCTGTCTACCCGTAGCCGGTCTACCGGTAGCTGCTGCCAACCGGTAGCTCGGTCTACCGGTAGCTGCTGCCTACCGGTAGCCGCCGCTTACCCGTAGCTCAGTCTACCAGTAGCAGCATCCTTCAGGTAGCTGGGTTTACCGGTAGCTGCGGCGTATTGGTAGCTTGGTATACTGGTAGCCGCAGTCTAGCAGTAGCTCGGCTAACACATTGCCAAATTTCCAGTTCAGTGAACAGTTTTTCTATCGGTGAGGTTCAGTGAACAGTTTTTCTATCGATGAGGTTAAGTGAACAATGTTTCTATCAGTGAGGTTCTATCAGTGGACTTCTATCGGTGAGGTTCAGTGAACAGTGTTTCTATCGGTGAGATTCATTGAACAACGTTTCTATCGGTGAGGTTCTATTGGTGGACTTCTATCGGTAGATTTGAACAGTGTTTCTATCGGTGAGGTTCTATCGGTGGACTTCTATCGGTAGACTTGAACAGTGTTTCTATCGGTGAGGTTCTATCGGTGTACTTCTATCGGTGGACTTGAACAATGTTTTTATCGGTGAGGTCCTATCGGTGGACTTCTATCGGTAGACTTGAACATTTTTTCTGTCGGTGGACTTCTATCAGTAGACTTGAACAATGTTTCTATCGGTGAGGTTCTATCGGTGGAATTCTATCGGTAGACCTGAACAGTGTTTCTATCAGTGAGGTTCTATCGGTGGACTTCTATCGGTAGACTTGAATAGTGTTTCCAGAATCCTAAGAGCTACTGATTCCATACTTTGCCAAATTTCACGAATGAACAGTGTTTCCAGAATCCTAAGAGCTACTGATTCCATACTTTTCCAAATTTCACGAATGAACATTGTTTCCAGAATCCTAAGAGCTATCGATTCCATACTTTTCCAAATTTTGAGTATGTGAACAGTGTTTCCAGCTTCGTAAATTTGACATTTTCATTGACGTAAAATACTTTTAAAACCTTATTTTAAGGACATTAAGACAAATTCAAAGGCCATAAATTCTATATTAATTACTCCTAAGGCTGGGATGTTTTTTTTACTTGGTCAAACCACGTGGGTTAATGCGATCTGTTTTTAATGGAGAATAAATCAGATCTTAAACCGTCGCCTCTCTAATTTTTTTTAAATGGAACGAGATATAATTCTTCATTGTTCTTCCTCCTGGTTCTCATCTGCAAGACGCTAGAACCTTTCAATCCTTTCCGTAGGAGTTGCACAATCAATCTTTACTCCTAGGATTAGTTCTGCTCTGTTTTGGGTTCAACCGAGCCGTGTCGATCAATCTTCGATATAAGGTATGTTTTATCATCGTTCCTTCATGGATCACCTTCTCTTGTTCTCCCTTCTATATTACCATGTAATCTCCATGGTTCTAATGGGGTTTGCTTGGTTGGGACTTACTGTGGCATCCTTGGCTGGATGCAGTTGTCGCGAGAGAAGGATTATGGCCCGTTGTGTGGATAAAGGACGTCAAGAACTCTTCGAGGTAGGGGATTCATGGCTTCTCTAATTGTGTATGTGCAATCGTAGAATTAGCAAGATTTAGTCCTTTGGATCACAATGAAATTGACCTAATTAAATACTTGAACCGGATTAAAAGAATTGGTTGATCTCATGTTGTTTCTTTGTACCGTGATAACGGTTTGCCTCAAATTTTCCTAGATAGAGTGATATCTATGATTTTTCTTTAATTAGTTGCTCATTCATGATGGAAATTGATAAATAACGTAAAGCCAGAATTATTTGTTAAATAATTGGCATGTTAATGAATCTGTTAATTCAAGATGGATTAAAGAACTATTAGTTCGATGAATTCAAAAGGGTTCTGAGTTACTCACTTGCTTGTATGGCTGAATGCCTTGTGGTTTGGAGCTCTGAGTGCTCATTTTTTATGAAGGCTGAATGCCTTATTAAAGGGCCGAGAGCCCATTTTGTGATCTTTGATTTCCTGCTTCTTGTGATTTGATGTGAGCCTGGATGGCTGTTGTGATATGTGGAGGTATGGGGACTTGTGGTTGTGGCGGATGACGCCTAGTGTGGCGAGATGCATCGGTTTATTCATGTGGGTGTCGGGGAGGACACCAAGGATGATGGTATGAGATGAATGTGATGGTTTGATGTTGGTGGTTTGGTTTGGTTATTTATCTGCTTTACTTTTCCCCACTTCTCATGGTAGCTGGTATTTCTTACCCTCTTTCCGAAGGAGGCAAAGACATGCGGGGTATGCCACGTGCTTTCTGTGTTTAGCCTCTCGATGGAGGATGGGTCTATGCTCTTGATATAGGCGGAAAAGACTCGATGGGTAGTATATCTACTCGCCGTGTTGAGCCGCTTTGTGTTTAGTAGCATAGGATGCTTTTCTAGAATTCCTGGGAATGTGGGAAAGTAACTCTATAATGAATGTTTGATTAAATGGTCAAAATCCACGGGGATGGAGATACTAGAATTTAAAGGTGATGCGAATCTTAAAAGGAGCAGTTGCTTTTGAATGTGATGCCAATTCAGTTTAATGTGGAATAGTTCATTATTAATTAATATTTAAAGAATTAATTAACGTACAGTGGAACTGATAAAATGAGAATGGAGTAATAAAGCTCTTCAAATGTTTGTGTGCTTATAGGATACCTAGTCTTTGTAGTAGCAGCCTGGAGTATGGGAGATGTTAGCTGTAGTTGTATCTAAGACTAGGTAATGCCCATAGTGTGGATGTGAGTTACATATATTCTGTACTTTTTGTGTATCTATATGCTACTCCACCTTGTCGGTAAGGGAAACTGACACCCTGGGGATTCTGAGCCCTGGGGGGGGGGGGTGTTTTCCCCCACATTCTGATGGGAGGTTGAATGGATAAATACCCCCTTTGGCCCCACTCTCTTCTCTTGGTAGATACTTGTGCCATGAGGCAAAACGGTTAGTTACCCCATATATGGGTGTAGAGGGATGTAATGGGTTGTTGTTATTCACACACATATATTCTGGATATAGTATCCTATAGACTACTATAGGTGTAATGTGTATAGGCTATGATGGCTTGAGGATCCTTACTCAGAGTATGGGCTGTAATGGCTTGAGGTATTATACCCGTTGTATGATACACGTTATGCGGGCTGTGGTGGCTCCCGGAAACTACCTGGTTACTTTGGGTTGTGAGGACGGTGTGGTGCTTCGCCTAGGTGTCTACGGGCAAGCCTTTGTGGTGCACGAGGTACAGATTGTGGTGCTTCGCCCAGGTGTCTGTGGGCAAGCCTTTGGAGAGAGATGCACAGGACGCATGACGTTGGGGAGAAGCGGCAAACCAGTGGGGAAGTAGTAGCGTGGTACCCTTGATATTCTTTACTATATGCTATATTCTTGTATGCGTTACTTGGTGAGAGTAGCCATGGTGAGGTTGGGAACTTAGTATACCTATTTAGGTAATGAGTTAGTTTCACTTGTTGTTCACTGGGCGCTAGCATGCTTTCATTAATTTGCACGAGAGGCTTGGGGAGGATCCTACTGAGTATACTGTTATACTCACCCTATGTATATATAAACTGTTTTTCAGGTCAATTGGAGCAGGTTGAAGATCAAGCTGGTTACTACTAGCTTGAGGTTGGAGGAGGAGCTGTTCGGGCTTGTGGTCGCTGCCATTTTACTTTCTTTTGGGTACTTTTAGTTTTCCCTTTCAGTTGTAGTACTTTTGGATGACATTTCGTATATGTAATTGGGTTTCTTTTATATTTCAATTCTGAGTCGGAGTTGGTGGGAGTCTATTCTATCTCTCTCTTCTGCATGTGTTCTCTTAGAGGGTAATGCCTCCCATTTGTGTGTGTATTATACCCTCGGTGCTAGTCGCCAACGCGGGGCCCACTGGAGGCGGGACTCGGGGGTCATTATCTCCCTTCTCACATTGCCGGGCCAGGAGGGGTAAACTTTGTGGGGAGGGGGTCGAGACATTGTTGACCTATACATATTATATGGATCCCTTTATTTAATTGTGACATATAATAATGAAAAACAAATTCTACATGTTAGGGATTTTTAATATCTCTCAAAATATATTGAATAGTGACACTCTATTAAGAAGATAATTCAATGTCTGAATTTATAGGAATCATGAGATCTCGGGTAGGGGATTAAATTTCAAAATAATGAATATCTTGGGGTATGACTAAGGGATGAAGGAGGAGAATTATTCAAAGGGAGTTGGAGGCTAAATTAATATGGGATTAAAGACATGAGGTTTTATTTTGGATTTTAAAAAATAATGTGTTATTTAGTTTTTCATCCCTTCCATTTTTAATTATCTCAAATGAATTATTGTTAAAAATATTTAATTATTCTTAAGGGGAAAGATAAACTTTTAGGATTCTGGGGTATTTAATTCCATAAAAATTTATTTCTAATATGTTTAATATATTTAATTATCTGATGGTAGTATAATGTTCAAAATGCACATTGGTGTCTGTTAAAATTATTTGTTTTTTATACGTTGGTTGATAATCATGTTTCTTCTTCTTTTTTGATTTATCATATATGTGATTGATTCAATTAGGATGGGTGGTGGGTATCTAGAAATTTTGGATACATTTATGGTAGGAAATAAATTGAATATTATATATTTAGGAGCACCTTAACTTGGTTGGGGTTTTCATCGGTGGTTTGTGATAGTATATTGTTAGGGTATCATTAATTAATTTCTACAAATTTAGCAAGGATGGTTGATCAATATTTATTATTTTTGTTTAAACCTATTAATTTCATTAAAACAAGTCTAAATATAATGTAATTGTGGATTATTTCAATTATCATGTAATAATAAGAAGATTGAAAAAATTTAAACCATTGATAACAATACAATTAGTGATTTAACCCGAGAGAAATTACCTCTCATTTGTTTGGTAATAAATTTTTGATTAAACTATTAATAATGTACCACAATTATAATAAATAAAACATTCCCTATTTTTAATAACAATGATAATGGAGTTTTACACCCCTATCGGGATAAAACCAATGGTTTCCACTTTATTATATACAATAACCATGGGTTTTAAAAATATTTTTTCTTCACCTAGGAATAAGCTAGTAATTGAAACAAAAAATACCTTAATTTTATGAAGTCGGATTCACTCCCTCTTTCATAATTAGCTTTTAAAAAGTTTTATTCAGAAGTACTAATTTGATAATATCTGTAATCTTGAATTTAGAAGAAATTTTAGTGAAAATTTTTATACCTTCATACACATTCACCGTAATAAAGTGACACTATTCATCAATGTGTTTTGATCTATAATTTTTCATTGTATTTCTAGAAATATTATATCCCTATGGATACGACAATAATTGACTAGAGGATTCTCATGATTACCGAAGATATACTCATGTTCAGTCTTTATTTAAATTATTTTTTATAAACATGTAATGCAAGAAATAGAGTCTAATATAGTATAACTAAATGTGGATGATTATTTATTCATATAATTTCGTACCACACATATTCCACTAATAAATAATGATTCACCTAAAGTGAACATTTTATCACCAACACGACTATCCTAATAATCATCTAGGATTCCTTTCAAATCTATCTCAACCTTATTCTTATATAAATAACATAATTCAAATTATTTAACATATATAAATTTATCATGGTTAGAAGGATACTGGATTCCTTTCAATGGGATTAATACATATCACAAAGAGTGATAAAAATAATCTTACTTTAAAGAATTCAAATATAAAATAAAACCAATAAACATTCCAAATTCATTACCAGTAACAACATAGTATTCATCTTATTTACTCATACTTGTTATAAATTTATTTATTAAAGACACAAATATTGAATAATTTATTAAAGTAGTTCGCAATAGTTTTTTGGAATTTTTTTTGAAAGATAAATATATATTTATCACTTTGGGAGAGTTGTAAAATAAAAAATAAAATCATCACACCAAAAAATGACAGAAAATCTTATTTCTATAGAAAACCAATCTCACAACATCTTATCAATGTTAGAAAACATAATTTTATAAAATTACCTAACTATAATGAAAAATGTGGTGCTGTTCTTCCTCACATATAGATAATTATCTACCTATCCTTTGCTAAATTTTATTCATCTCATGTATTCATCCAGTTAGGAGTAGTAAACTCTTAATTACTTTTTCAATTAATATAGATCAGTATTAAATTTTCACTCCATTCCAACATCTTTGTTAGGAATAAATCCTTCATTTTTCTCAATATAAACATGTACATTTAGATCAACATTCATAAAATTACTATTTACATCCATCTGAAAGAAAATAAACTTTAATATGATTTAATGAAAAGAAATATTGTGACAGATTCAATTATAGATACAAGGGAAAATGTTTCATAAAATTAATTAGTCAAAATTTTAATTATTACCAGAATACCATTATATAAGTTTTTCTTAAAATATATTTTTATTTTTATGCTTATTTACAAATATATATTATTGTAAAAAGATTCTATTTTTTTTAAGTCCAAGTTATATCCTCCAATGACTCAATATTTTTTATCTACATTAATTATTCTTTCATAATTTAAATTAATTCATTTTTAAGAAGTAATTTTTTAATATGTTGGTGTATAATCACTGAAATAATATGGGTTTGGCTAGATATTATGATTTTTCATATTTTTTTTACCCCTTAATTTTAATATCTAATGATATTCTCAGCTTATATATGATTGTTTAAATATAGACATTGTCTACCAAATAATAAAATTCATTTCTTCATTACATGTGTCATCTTAATCAACCACATTTTTTAGAGCCTATATATTTTATTAAAAATATACAATGGGTATGGTATTAAAAATATCATTCCCAACAATATTTATTGTTTTCTAAATTCCTATTTATTATAAAATGTTTCCACATCCTTAAAATCACTATCCAACCATATTTTTAATTATAAAATGTATATACATTTTCGTAAAATTTGTAACCAATAAAAATTTCATCATCAGCTTTCTCATAATATTTTGATTTCAATTTCCCTTATTCTAGATAAAAGATAAACTCTCAAAAAATATACTATGTTATATATTTATATTATGTTTGAACCACAATTCATAAAAAGTGTTATGTCAATTTAACTTAAATACAACTTAATTTGAATAATTCATGCACTAGTGGTAACATAGACTCTGAAATATATTTATGTATAATTCATAGCCGACATGTTTATAGAAAAATCCAAATGAAACTTTTTTTATTTCAGACACTATTTTATTATAGAGTAAGGTATACTAAACACATGTGTTATTCCATGTTTATAAATATATCCTGAAATTTTTATATTTTAGTACTCTCTTTGAATATTTGATATCACCCTCTTTATAAAAAACTATCCTTCTTCATGTAAGGTATCTTGATTCCTCTAAATATGATCATTTATTAAAATTTATGAAGCATAATCATAATGATTAGTAATATAGACATTCAATCAATTAATTGTGAAAATTAATTATCTCAACTAATTGAAATCATTATCATGGGTTCAAAAACATATGACTGAACAATATCTAGTGGTCATATATTTTTTATATCAACTCCCTTATATCTTTGGTCCACTATTTTCATATATAGACATGTTTTATAAATAGGTATGTTTTCTTATTTAAAAATATCAATTTTTCTACCAGCCTCTTCTATGATAAACATCATCATTCTATTTTATTAAAGATAACGAAGACTTTTATGCCAAAATTCATTCTCAACATCAATACTCATAAAGTATCCAAATTTGACTTCTCAATCCTATAACAAATTACATTGGGTTTTTACTCCTCTTAGTGTCAGTACTCTATCTTTTATACTCATTAATAGAAAACCATTATTTTTTAAAATAACATCATTATAATCATCAAAAAAAAATTTTATACACTTAATTTGTTATTTTTAATCCCTTAAAAACACATTCTTGGAGTTTAACTCATTATAATATGATAAAACAACACATTTTAGTTTTCTTAAAGTTTCATTTCAAAAGGTAAAAAATCCACCATAATATATTTTAATATTCTTTAGATTATTTAAATCAATTTTCATATGGGAATAAAAACCAATGTATATTATAAAAGGATTATTTTAATATATATATTTTCTAAAATTTAATGAGATCATATTTGGATTAATTAATCTTGGATGACTTGAGACATTCATTTGGGGGTGTGTCCTTATGGATCACGCCTTCATAAAAATTAATTTAAGCTGATAAACCTATTTTAAACTTAAATCGTCTTCTCAAATAATTGTAATTTTTTTTAATATTATAGATATCTCCCTATGTTTACATAATCCCACATTTTTCATGGTATAAAAAATAATTACCAAAAACTATATTCATTATGGCCAGGAAAACCACAACACTAGTTTTATTCAAAAAATATACTTATATAATAATGATTCAATAATTTTATAGGTTATTGTAATACATATTTTTTACCTCCTATGATTTTATTTTACCAAAATAATTTTTGGGTCTCTTAAATGAACATTTTAGTGTAGTGTTAAAATGTTTTCATAATTCTTATCATTTAAGATTTGATTTTGATTTATCCTTCTTTAAAACATCTTACATAATCCATACTTTTTTCCCTGGATTATTATGAAAGAAAAATTTTATTCTGTGGTAAAGGATTAGTAGGATTACATTAATCATATATAACATCATGTTCATTAAGATTTATTATTATATATTCATATTATAGTAGATCAATTTTAATATAGTTTCATTTAATACAAATGATTCATGGAGGTTTCCATAACACCCGTGAGAGTACTATTGTACTTATGAAAAACATTTTCCATTCTCTTCTCATATTCAACAATTTTATTCTATAATTATTCACACTATTCATCCCTATGAATTATATCAAAAGTTAGTTCATTAAAAAAATTTCATTTACCAACCTTCAAAAGACTCATTTTTTTAATTTCATATAAAGGAATTTAATTTTTAATGTGAATTTTATTTATTGAATACATATTTTTTGAGATGTTATTTTAAATCACATTCAAATCTAATCATCAATAAGAACATCATAGTCTAAATAATCATGGTTTATTTATCAATAGTTTCAGATTTTTAAATAGAATACTCACCATATTTTTTTGAGTCCTCATATATGATAAAAACGCTTATAATTGTTTTGTGCTATGCCATATTTTTGAAATCCACGTTTATGATTTTCCAAATAATTACATCTTTACTTATCCAAACTAATTTGTTTTGTAAATATTCATCAAAACGTTTTATTTAAAATGATTCATATTAATTGTATCTACCATTATTGAAGGATATCATAGTATATTCTTTATTTTTATGTTTTTATTCTCTAAGAGAACATGGAAATAAATAGACAAAATTTACCATAAAAGATTTAAATTGTACATTACCATTATACGTACCATTCCGAAGTTGTAAATTTATTTAAATTATGGAGAGGACTACTTCAAAGACTTATTATTATCTTATTAATTAAGGGAAATGTTATAAAATTAAATATTAAAATTATTATTCAGTTTAAATGAACCTTTATAATCCTTAGGGAACAATATTTTATGTCCATGTCCTCTTCTCATATATTAATTAATTAGAGTGATGTTTAATCTAGAAAGTGTAATTTCTTTAATATATCTTTCTTTAGAAGAATCTAATTTAGCATCCATTATTTTAAAAATAATTCTCATGACCTTATTGACCATTAAAAATTCATAATTATTTTCTCTATATGAAATGATTGCACTGAAAATAATATTAAAACCAGTAAACAATCATTAATAGAATCATCCCGTTATATAACCTCAAATTTGAGTAATATTTTATAAAAATAATGATATATTTACTTCAAAATGATATCACCCTCATAATATTTTTCAGGCTTAATTTGATATCCTTAATAATTATTCATCCCATTCATTTGGTTTGATCATTCTAAGTTAAATATGTCACCAATTTATTTATTTTCATATCATCACTTTTAATATTATTCCTATAATATGTGGTCCTTGAAGTTGTGCCATTTGTTATATTAAATAATTAATGAATATAATCATGGATATAATTGTTAAGAGAGAGAATATAATATACTATTTATTCCTTCTATAAATAATACAGTTTTCCACAAAAAGATTAAAATCATTCATTATGGATTGATTTTTTTTATCAGTAAAAAAGTAAAAAAAGTTTCCTCAAGTGTAATCATTACATCAAGAAAAATTTAAGATCAATTATCAAAAATGAAATAGTTTTACATTTTTATGGGAAATGTTTTCATATTTTGAAATAATAAATGGTACGCTATATTCTATCTCTAGAAATTATTTCTATGATTCAATTCGTTAATATTTTATTACACCAAATTCTAAATCTGATCAACCCCATAGAAGGGGGTGAATCAAGGTTGATATAATGATTTTCCAAAAATTATCTATTGATTAAATAGTACAATTATTCAATATTACTGTGCCCAAAAAATATAAAATTGGACCACAAAGAAATCATTAATGGGATTTACAACCATGAAGGGTAACTATATACACAGTGTATTGTTTTTATTTTCCTACACACATATAACATATATTTTATTATCAAAATTAATTTGTATTAAAGGGTATCTAATAAATAACCCCATCCTTAAACATTACATAATAATTATTTTCAGTAAAGAAATTACTTTATATCACTTTCATTATCCTTCTTAGGATTTGAATTTTAGGGATTTAGGTCATAATTTAATCCATACATCCAACATTCACACAAAGTGGATACTTTTAAAATAATATCCATTTATTTTCCAATATAAACCATTTAAACTAGTATATGATTTCATTTTTTAAGAAAAATATTCATAAAATTGACCTTGACTTCCTCCTTTTTCTTAACCATATATTAAACCTATGAAATACATTTTAAAATTTTGGATGAGTACAAAATTCTCAGAAGGGGATATAAATAAGAACTAAGGAAACATTAGTTTATGAATACTTATAAACCCATTAATTGTTTTTATCTATGCTATAATTTACACCCACAAAACATAAGCTATTTCTCTTACATTATGAATTCATAATATTTCTATAAAACTACATAGAAATCATAGATAATAAGGGCAACTTGTAAAATTTATTCGATTTCATTGTTACAGTATATTTCATAAAAACCTAGAGAGTAACCTTTATTGTTAAATTTGGAATAGAAACCATAGTATATTTCATTAATATCTTAGGATAAACCATACTAGTTAACTCTTTCTTATTAAACAATGTATTTGAGATCAATCATGTTGTAACTCCTCATTAGTTTCTCACAGAACCACCCATACTGATTGAAAATGTCAATGAAACAAAAAATTAAGATAACACCTAAAATAAACATATTGAGGAAAATAAAATTTCTACATTGAAGTGTCATTTCACTTTTAAAATGTTATTCACTCATAAATCAAATACCTTTGAATGAAAATAAAATTTAAAACATGTAGTGTAAGAATAAAAATGTTAATGAGACATAAAATTTGGAAAATACATTCACATGGTATAATATAAAAAATTGATTTTTTATTTTTTTTAAAAAGTTAAAATGGTAACATTAAAAGGGATTTTTTAAATTAAATCCTTTACCATGAGTCTGACTCATAATGTACAATCTCTGGCTTCCTCTTCTTTGGGCAATCACTTTGGATTAACATTTTAACACCCATAATGAAGTGTTTTACTCCTAAAATAGGACATATATATTGTGTGTAGGGATTATAAAAAGTTATTTGTGCATATAATGGTTAACCCAAATAGATTTTATGGTGTCAATAACATAGAATAATGGGTGCCCCTTTTTTAGAGAGGCGAGGGGAAGTCTTGGAATTCCTCAATATATTAATTTAATATAAATTAATTTTCTATTACATATGGGTATAAAATGATTTATTTACAATATAATATTAAAATGAGTACAAATATATTTATCTAATAAAAATAATAAATGTTATGATTACTTTTTACACCTATTTTTGTTTAACCCTTATTTAACCATTTTAACTCTTAATTATTTATTATGTAATTTACACTTTGAGGGATTATATAATAATAATAACAAGCCAAACTACTAGTAAATTTTTAATTTAACACATTTTAGTACTTATCACATTTATGTTTATGAATTTCTATTTTTTTATTTTTTTATATTATTTATTAAATTATTATTTGTTCCAAGATATCCATTATGTCAATTTCATCCCTTTTCATTACATGAAAATTTAGTAATATCATATCAACTGGATATATTAAAAAAATTCTATTAACTCATCTAAAACATTTTAATGTATTCTATTATATTATTTAATTATAGAAAGTATATCATATTATTTTTATTTTAATATTTTTAATTTCTTTTATTGAATTCTTCAATTAAAAAAGAAATTACTACATCATCACTGTTGCACTATTTTATTTTTATTTATATAAAAAAAATTATAAATAAATTATAATGTTGTAGGAAATAAATTGTTTTTATAAATAATCTTTACTATGAAGCATATCTATTAGATATCCCTATATTAAAAATATTTAATTTTTAAAAACAAGAGTTGAAAATTTTTCATCTATATTAATAAGATAATATTAATGTATTAATGTCAACCATGTTGTATAAAAAGGGTATATTTCATATAAATTATAATTTATGATGAAAAATATTCATTAAATAAAATTATTATGTTTTTAGGGTAATTTATAATATTATTTTTACCCATAATTACATGTTTTACCCTTAACCATGGTTTCAAAGATAATTTATTAAATTAAAATTAATATATTTCCATAATTATCTTATACCAAGTAGATCATAAATATAATACTGATTAAAACAATGTGTGTATTTTTTTATAATCAAAATATAAAAGTGGTTAAAATTAATTTATAATTAATCTCGTTAGAAGATCATGTAAACAGGGTTTAAAAGAGAAAACATTCCAAAGTTCACAATGTTTTTATACGCAATTTCAATGTGAAATATTTTTAAATGACCTTTATAGGATTAAATAATGAAAATATATTTAATGAAACATTAAAAATAATTAAAAATATACTTTTTCTATACAAAAATATTTTACTTAAAATAAAATTTTAATTAACATTTATGATATTAATTATTCATCAATATATGAATGTTTTCAGAAAATTTTGAAAAATTAAAAAAACTATATTTTTATGATACACATCTAAGGAATAAATTTATTTTTTAGAAATAATTTATAATAGTGAAAAATACTTGATTCAAAAGGGGTTCTCCATCCAAATTCTCTAGAAATTCATTTTTTAAAAAATATTCATTTTATGAATAAAATTGAATTTGTTCTTATATCATGTCTAGAAATTATATAAGATGAATTATAAAACTTAAATTGAATAATATATAAATATATTATTAATTTTAACAATTTTTTTATTTATTTACTTACAGGTATAAAACACACTTGTGCACATTTAAATCATTATTTATAAAATAATTTCCTTTATTTTAAGAAGGGTTTTATCATCATTTATAATTAATTAATCAAGAAATAATTATTTATATATATATATTTAATAAATATTTTCATAATTTAGTTAATCCAATTCATACCCTTAATTTTAACACCAATGTGATAACTACCATGGTAAATAATTATTATTATTATTTCATTCAAGCTATATGTAGTGTATTATATATCCTATCGTATATAGTGTCCCCTTTAATATAAAATTACTGTCTAACTCATAAATATTAGAAAATATGAAATTTTATTATTCTATAATTTCTTGGGATGTTATATCCTTCCCCCATTTTGAAATTTTATCGTATTAATTTTATTCTCTTATCAAATTAAGGGGTATTTTTAATTCATTATAGTTGCAGATTCCCTTTTTGTCACATCAACCATAATATTTTTAAAAGAAACCTTATCCTAATGAATCACCTTATTCCATAACACCGACTCTCTATTGTTAGGAACAAAAACTAGATTTTCCTTAAAATAAATATTCTCATCCAATTGATTAACTTTTGCAATCAAAACACTAGATTGATCTAGAATATACTTTCTTAACATTCAAACATGAAAAACATTATGTACCTTGGTTTATCATAGAGGTGAAGACAATTATTATGAAACATATCCAACATTATCAAAGATTTCAAAGGGTCTAATGAATTGTGGACTTGACTTACCATTAATACCAAAACACACTACCCTTTTCCATTGAGAAAATTTGATATAGAAATGATCACGTACCTCAAAAAAATGATCCTTCCTTCAGTTATCCATATAACTCTTCCCCATTACATGATCTAACAACATATGTCACTGAATCAACTATACATTATCTTCTATTTCATCTTCCAATTCTTGTCCTATCAACATCCTTTCCCTAAAATCATTCCAAAAAGATGTGGTTTGACAATTATTTCTCTGTAATGCTTTAAATGGTTCCATCTTTATACTAAAACTAAAATTATTATTATACGAAAACTCAACCAAATAATGATGCTGATCCAAAATTCCCAATTAATCCACTGAGAAAGCACTTATAATATCCTCCATGGAATTAATTGATTATTCTATACATTTGATTGAGGATAAATAGTTGTGCTGATATTTAATTCATACGAAAGGAAATCTAAAGGCCTTTAAAAAAGTTATATGTCAACCTTGGATCATGAACATATATAAGAGAGATAGAAACTCTATGTAACATGAATATATATTTAATACACATCTATAAATGTTTACCTATAGATTGAGTGTCTCGAATTTGAATTTAATGAGTAGATTTATGTATTCGATCATCAATAACGCAAATCTAATTATTAACTCAAAAAGACTTTCATAATCCCACTATAAAGCCCAGTGATATATTTTCTCATTTCCACTTTAGAAATGGAAAAGGATTTATTATCCCCATTAGAAAATTTCATTCTACCTTAACATGTCGACAACTAAAACATCTCAGGGTAAAGTCAAAAATATATCTGTTTATTGATACATACTAGTAATACTCCTTATGTTCTCTATACTTCTTTAGTACTTCCAGGATGAATGGAAAACAGAGAACTATGAGCCACACATAATAAATCATTATTCAATAGTTAATTAAAAGTCATATAAATTCTTTTCCCAAATATTAAAAAATAATTAAATTAATATTAAATTTAGTAAAATTACCCTTTTGAACAAATTTAACTTTTTCCACGTATCATGGTTTTCCATTTATGAATTTTTAATTCTATCTGATAGAGATGATTTAATTAACATGAGAAAGAAAACATAGAAATTTTCCATTCCAAAAACATCCAATCCAAAATCCATCAAATTATTAACCAAATAATAAAATTCCATACAAAACATGGTTAGTGTGGCATTACTTTTTCTAATCAATGTATTAGCCACTTTACATTTTCACTATTATGGTAATAAATCATGAAATCATAATAATTAATTAGTTCTAGCTATCATATTAGCCTCATGTTAAATTATTTTTGAATAAATACATACATAAAACATTTAAGATAAATACATTTATATCATTTTACTCAATAAAAATGATTCCACAAAATATCAAATGAAAAAACATCATCAGCCCTTCCAAATCATGATTAGGTTAATTTAACTCAAGAGGATTCAAAAGATGTAAAGCATAAGAAATTACCTAATCATTCTTCATTTGGGCACAACCATTTACATTCAATGAAAAATTAGTTTAACTGAAAATATCACCCTTTCTAGAAGGAAGGGCTAGGATTAGAGAATTATCCCATCATCTTTTTAATTCTAGAAAGGAATCATCACATTATTTGGTCTAATTGAACATAACACATTTTCACGTTAACTTATTTAGTGTTCTATATAAAAATTCAATTCATTAAAAAAACGACTATAATATAATGATAATCCAAGAAAACAAGAATCTCAATTATATTTTTGGAACATGGAAACTTTTAAAATACAATATTTTCAATAGGGTCAATAGTTATATCATATTTAAAAATAATGTAAAAAAGGAAACCAATTTTTTGCAAATAAAATTTACACATTATAAAGATCCCATACTTTTTTATCATTTAAATTTTTAAAGTCAAAACTTTGATGTATTAATGTTCCTAATTACTGTAAACAATATACTAAAATCTTATCAATAAACACAACCACTAACATTTCTAAGAACACATGAAATATTCTATAGATATGATCACTGAATATAGAATGTGCAATAGTTATTTAATATTGTATAACAACATAATCATATTTCTTATATCTATTTTAGAACATGGTATTAAGAATATTTTTTTACTTGAATTCAATATATGGTACCCCAACCTCAAGTCATCCTTCAAAAAAAAACTGTTCTCCCTAGAGATAATCAAAAAAATAAACAATACATGGAAAAGGATACTTGTTCTTAACGGTGAGTTTATTCAAGGCTATATGATCAAATTAATGTCTCATTGAACTATATTTTTTAACAAAAAATGTAGGTTCAACCCATGGTGAAGTGTTAGGTTAGAAGAAACATTTATCTGACAAATATTGTAACTAATATTTAAATTCTAAGAGTTATGCATCTTCTATTTGATAATGGGGTATAGAAATTATCTAATCATCAGGAACTAAGTCAATAGTAAATTCAAATTCATGATTAGGTATAATATGAGTCAACTAATTAGAAAAATCATCATGATACTCATTTATCACTGGAAGATAAATAATCTGAATTGTTTAGTTGTATTACAAAATATGTACGAGATAACATTAATTTCCATATTTTAATAGTTTTTTGGTGTCCTAAAATGTTATTAATGTTATGGGTTATTTCTTGTACACAAACTGAATATCTTTTAAGAAAGAAACATATTTAAATCTACAATAATTCATGGCATGTTAATCTAAAATCCAATCCATAGACAAAAATATTTCAGACTCTAAAAAAGGAAAAATAACAATATTTTAATGTAAACTCATTCCAAATACAATGACAAGAAGATTCTAAAAATTCCTTTTTGACTTAATATTTCCCTAATGGGTATTCACCATATGTTCTAGATTCAATTCGTTTGGTAGAATTTCCAATTTAAATTAAAAATTCTCAGTGATTAAATAATGTGTAAAACCTGAATCATATAGAACATTATCATTATATTATTAAACAGAAAATGAACCTCAAACCAATTCATTTTATAGACCAACATCTATTGAAGTAGTTTCAGAGGATTTCACCACAAATTTCTTCATATAGTCTTGCTGTTTCCCATCATCTGGGTTCCACTTACGACAATTGTTTTTATAATTACCCATCTCATTGCATTTAAAACATTTTATTGAATGTATGTATGATTTGGTATTACCACTAACATGATCTTGTTTATTTTAGTTACGATCTAAATTCCCCATTTTACCACATCAAAATAAGTTACTTGAATTTATAAGGAATTCACCTGTCTTTTTTATCACAATTATCATGAAAAATATACCTAATTTTAATACTATCATTCTTATTTAATGAATTATTTCTTTTACCTTCTATCTAGACCATGTTTCCTACTATTTTTCAAAAAACACCTGATCATCAAAAAACTCAGATTCCACCTACTCTGCTCATCAAATATGTTGTCATGTCTCTTTAATTAACGAGAATCCAATTCCCATAGATACATTGGATTTAATCCTAAGTGAAATTGATTGATTAAGATATCATGAACTAGGATTATATTTGTATCATGCCATTCCTTTTGCATGAATTATACCTCTTATGCAGCCATTGACATCTCCCCCTCCATAAATTTCAAGATTTATTTTTCCATAGTATTCCCCATCAGTTCATAATTTATATATAATATCCCACATTAAAATAATTGGATACATTGGAAAGAATATCCATTTTTTAATAATATGAATCATTTCAAAAAAGACATGATTCCATTGTTTTTAAAAAAATATTCATGAATTTCAACTTGACTTCCTATTTTCTCACTCCCATCCATAAACACTATGAAACACTTTTTAAAAAATCATAGAAGTAAAAACAATCTTAGTAAATGGCATAAAAAGAAAGAATGAAACTATTAGTACATGAATACCAATAAACCCTTGAAATGGACCTGGCTATAAACATTACGTAATCATGAGTTACTATAAAAAAAATTTACATTATTTCTCATTGAGGAGCTTTTTAGGATTATTGTTTTAGAGGATTAGGTCATAATTCATACAAAATATCTCAATTTCAAACAAAAAGGATAATACTAAAATACTATATATTTTATAAATAATATAATACATTTAATCTAAAACAAGATATTTTTCATGAAAAATATTCATGAAATTAATATTTACTTCCACCTTTCTCTTACCCATCTATAATCCATGTGGAAACATATTAAAACATGGGATGAGCATAAAAATATCATTAAAGATCATAAAAAATGAAAGGAAAAAACCATTATCCTATTAACATTTATAAACCATGAACTGTTATAAAAAATTTATACTATGTACTAAAAAAACAAAATCACTTTAAATTAGCTCCTAAAATCATATTATTTCGATAAAACTCTATAGAGAAAGTAATTTATAAATATAATTTTTTAATAATTTCCATTTCACTCTTAAAGAATATTTTATACCTATATATGATGTATCCTTTATGGTTAAATTTGGATTACCCACAACAATATATTCCCTAAATCACTTAGGAAAAACCCTACAAGTTAACTCTCTCCCATTGCCCAATGGATTTCATAGATTTCATGGGCTCACAAATACTTATATTATCATAGAACCACTAGTTCTAATAAATAATTCCTAAGACAAAAAACGTTATCATAACATGTAATACAACTATTAATAAAAAATAACACTTCCACATTAAAATTACATTTAATTTTTACAATGTTATTCACTCCTAAAAGAAATCGCACTGTTTGAAAATAAAATTATAAACATTTCATATAATATCAAAAAAAATTACAGTGGCGTAAAATTGGAAAAATATATTAAAACATTATAAGATAAAAAAAATCCCAATTTGATTTTATAAAAATATATGAAATATTAAATTTAAATTTATTTTATGATAAATTCTCTTACCTCGACTATGATTCATCGCATACAATCTTTATCTCCCTATTCCTCAGAAAATACACTTTGATTAACTACTTAACACCTCTAATCATAGTGATATCTATTAAAAATGGAATATATAATTAATTAAATGAATCTAGGATGGTATTTGGGTAGTGCATGACCGAGCTAAATATGTTTTCAGTTGTGAATAATAAAAATGAATGGGTTCCCTTTTATACGAGAGGGTATGGAAAATCATCAAATAACTCATTATATTTAATTAATTCTCTATTTTAAATTGGCCCAAATTAATTTAATTCAATGATAATATTATAATGAGTAATGATAAATTCTTTTAAAAAAATTTATACATGTTTTTATTATTAATTTTAACAATTATGTTTATGTTCTAATCCTTATTTTACCCTTTTAATGCTTTTCTTGTAATTATGTAATTTACACATTGAGGGTTAATATAATGACTATAACATAGAAAAATAAAAATAAATGAGTCTTAAATACATTTCAGAACAATTAAAATTATTTTTCTAAATTTTAGTTTGTTATAATTTTCAAATCATTTATGAAAATATTAATTATTTTAAGATATCAATTATATCCATTCTAAAACTATTAATTAGTTGTATTTTTAGAAATATTATAAATATATTTTATATTTAGATAAAAACTATTATATCATCTTTACCATGTAATAGTAAGCGAAAAAAATAATCACCAAAATTAAGTCAAATTTTAGTTATTTTAATATTTTTAAATTCCATTATTTGATTCTTCCATTAATGAAGCATTTACTATATCAACATCCAGCCTATTTTAAATATTATTATTTCATTCCTAATATTTATCAATAACTTTTCAGGATGTAGGTAAACATATTATTTTATAAATATTATATATAGTAGAACATATCCATTATATAACCCCATATTAAAAATATTTTACTTGTTAAAAACAATAGTGAAAATTTTGTCTTTTCTTTGAATAAAATGATATAATTGTCTTAAAATCATCCAAGTGGCATAAAAATGTTCAATTTCGGTCCAAAAGATCTTTTACATTGGATAAAACTCATATAATAGAATTAGGACAAGTGTTAGGGTAATTTATAATCTTATTTTTACCCTTAATTACCTAATTTACCCTTAATTGTGGTAATAAAAATAATTACTCAAGTTATTTTTTTATTGATTTAAAAAATAACTCTGTACCTTTTAGATCATAAATATCAAACAGATTACAACTATTTATTCCTATTGTTCAACATTAAGAACATGGATGTGGATAATGTTAATTTAAAATAAATCATGTCGAGGGATCAAGAAAATAAGGTTTTAAATAAACAATATCCAAAAGATCACAATGTTTGGATATCTAATTTCATCATCAAATTAATTCCAATGACCTAAGTTAGATAAAATGATAACATAATACTATTAATTACACATAAAAATAATTTAAAAAAAATATTTCAATTCTAATTAATTTAACAAAAAACCAGTTTTGAACTAATATTTGTATTATTAAATATTCCTCAAAAATGAATGTTTTCAAAAAATTATCAAAAAATAATCCAAATATAAATTTGATACTCTTATTACAAATAATAATTTTTTTCTCAAATGAAATTTATAAAAGTGAGCAAAACTAGATTGTTTATGTGTTCACCATCAAAATGCATTGAAAATTCCTTTTTGGAAAATACGACTTTTAAATATAAAATTGAATTTGTTATGATATCAAGGCTAGACATAATATAAAATGAAATGTAAAAATTAAATTTCATAATATATATATATATATATATTGTTGATATAACCCAAAATCAGTGATTTATTTATTTATTAGTATAAGACTCACTTTGGCACATTAAAATTGTTTTTCAAAAATAACATTTCCATTATTATTCAAAGGGTGTTTTCTGACTTTATATTTCATTTATTAATAAAAAATTAAATATATATTCATGTGTAAACCATATTTTCATAATTTGGATAATCTTTATCATACATTCCACTCCAATGGAAATTTGATAACTGTCATTTTAAATAATTCTAATATTTAATTGTTCTTTCAAGTTCGACGTATTGTTTTATATACACTATCAAACCAAGTTTCTACATTAAGGTAAATTTTCAATATAATTAATAAATATTAATAATTATGGAAAAATATTATTCTATAATTACATGGTATGCTAAAATCTCATTGAAAGGGTTATAATTGTTATCACCAACCAGTTAGAACATTCACCCAATATTTATTAGAAAAATAACATAACTTTATTGAAAAATTATCTCTAGATGAAATTATAATCCAAAAAAATGCATAGATAGATTTAACATCATATTTATCACATTTTCATAAATATTTATACGTTAGTCTCATATCATTATACATCTAATGGCTATTAAATTATTTCAGTATATATATTTTTCTCAATACTTTAATTTCAACTCACTTAATATTATTCTTGGATATATCCTCTTTAATTATAGAAATAAGGTCAAATTTTATTTGATTACCCAAAAAATCATGAGGGATATTTCTTGTATATTATATTTATTAAAATTAGTCCATGTTGTATATTCAATAGTATTAGTGAATATATTATTTCAAATAACCAAATATAGGGGTTAAAATATAATAAATAATAACTAGCAGTATGATTGAATCACTGGATGTTTTTTCCAAATAATTTCTGCTTCTTTTTATTAAACATTTTATTTATTTAATTATTTATTTTTCTCAAATAATTTTTTTCTTTGGATATATAGAGAATATGATAGTAGGATCTCATGGAACTTGTATTCTGTAATTTTATGTGTGCACACTCTCAGGGAAAATGTTATTATGGGGTGAAGCCTCAATATAGAGTTTATTAATATTCTCTATATTTTAACATAAAAAATTTATTAGATCATTATTGATCTATAATATCGTTATATTCAAACATGTGAAACAAAAAAGAATGCACCGTCTATATTAAACTTAATTATCACCAAAGAAACCATTTATAAAATCTTACAGTGCATTAGAATTGATCTTACGTAACCTCTCGAATCAAGGATTTATCCTACCATATCACTAATTGATTCATTTATATATTCTATAAAAAAATATTCCCTTATAAATTTTATATGAGATTCCTAAAAAATATTATATAGCATTGAATATATTTTATGTATCACTTGGGAAATCTTATATATCATTCTATAGTTATTAAAAATTATCAAATACCATTTAAGTATCATATATTAGGGTTTTCATTACTCTAATGATACTTTATCAATAGTATCTAAAATAATACTATTCTAAATTTACATTGCCTCTAGAATAATATGTATGATATCTAACCATTAATGATAACTTCAAATTTTCATCTGAACCCCATTTCTAATTACCACATTTTTCACAAATAAATAAAAAACAGATTCGCATGTATTGTAAAAAAAATAAAAAAGGATCCTTAATGGTCAACATACATAAAAAAATTATATTTATTTATGATTATTTATTATCATAATACAATTTATTACTTTAAAATGTTTTTTTATTTTTGGATTATTCCATAAATAAAGATACTAACATACATGATATAATATAAGAATGTTTTAGGTGTGAAAAAGAGAAAATTCATATTAATATTGTTCTTTCATGGAAAATTTTAATGTTATTCTTCTCCCCAATGATTCCTTGGGGATATAAAAATGTATATAATCATACATGAAATCTACTTTTACATTATAAAAAATAATCATTTCTATTATCATTTATCATCAAAACAACTTTAAAAAAAATGAAAAATCCAATATATATCCTATTTCATGTTCTTATATCTATTATAAATGATGTATATCTTCTTCCATGTTTAATTATAAACATAAAACCACATAAAAACTATAAGTAAATTTGACTAAAATAGATATAGATATCTAATTCTAGGATCTACTAGTATTCATAATATTAATGTGATCATAGTTTGTCATTGCTAATCTAATAACTAGCATACCATGTCATATGTTGACTCCATAAAAAACATACCAAAATTGAAAAAAAAGTCACAAATATTTATTAAATTTATGAATAAAATATCCATTTAATTTGGACATTTCATTAATATTAATATAATATATATTATACATTCCAACATAAAATATCAACAACAAAATATATAATCAAATTTATAAATATAAAATTCTATATAGTTCAAAACATCATTTAATTCATAAAAGGAAGAATTAGTTTTCTCTACTACCAATTTTAATATACATGTGTATGATTTGGTTCAATGAAAGGAGGGCGAATTTATTTACCATTATTTTTTTGATAATTTTATAGACCGTCTTTGATAAACCAATTACATTATTAAATTTTAATGGTCCCCACTATTTCAAAGCTACTAAAAACAATACAAATAATTTATTTTATCCCCTAATTTTTTTTAAATATTGGTGGGGTGAATAATTGAATATAATTATTTTAAAATTCCCTCACATATGAACCATCATCACTTGATCAGATGATAAAAACCAAACTATCACCTACTTTTACAATTTACCAATGTAAATGTTGATATTAATTAGGTATTTTTAAATTTTCATATTTATATTTTAAAACAAAATATAGAAAAGTGTTCTAAAAGGTTCAAAAAATCAAAATAAATTGATGAAAACATTGAATATAGTGGTGTCATAAATTATGATGTGATCCACTAGTGTCACCAAATGGATTGAAATGAAAACTATTTCCCCATGAATAATGTTTCATTAAAAATTTATATAGAAACATATGATTTTATCTTGTACAATTTTTTAACACTAATTTATAGAAACGTAAACAATGAACATATCAAATAATGAAGAGTTTTCAAATTCCTTTTCAACAATGTTCCACCTCACCTTTTTTACATTATTCAGTAACAAATTTCAATTAACAAACCAAACACTTTTTTTAGACAACCCATAATCTTATTCAAAAATTAAAAATGGCATTTATTAATTTATATATCAACCTATAATCATAAAAAAAATATCACATTCCAAAACTCACTACACAACCACAATAATTTGTATTGTTCCTAGAAAACATTTAGTATTCACAGTAATGATTTTTATTCAAAATAACATAATATTTAGTAATAATCCAAATAATTGTGGTTATTTTCATCAAATAATACATTATAATATTCTCTAAATAAATCATTTTAATATTTATGTTTTACATATATTATAAAAAAATAACAATTCTAATGTATTACTGAATTTCAAAATTTAAACTGGAAAAATCCATTAAGCACGTCAATTTTAGTTTTATTTTACATAAATATTAGTCATTAGATAAATACAATCCTATAACCATGGCTTAAATTTTTTATGGATTATTGAAGTCATATTTGAGAATACACATCGTCATCTATGAAGTTACATCATCAAAACAATTTGGAACTAGACTTTAAAAATAATCATTCTATAGTGGGTAAAAATTAGAGTGTTAGATATGATATTTCTAAACCACATCCCCATAGTGATAATCTTATATGAGGATTAATAACATTACATATCTAATTGTAGTGTGACCTCTAACAATATTCTAAAATCATTGGGACATCTTTCACAATCCAAGACTAGGATTCCATCCACCCGACCCCATCATAGGCATGGCAGGATGGGAATTCCAAATCCTCAGGGGATCGAAACATGTTCTAGGAATCAAAGTAATCACTTGGGGAATAATTGTATCCATATAAGAAGGATCAAATAAGTAAACTGAAAATGAATAAGAACTTATAGTAAATAAATTTAAAATAAATATACCTACTGGTCTACTTATAATAATTTATGAATGAAACATAAACAGAAAAATAGAAGTGGACAATTATTCACTATCTCTACATGACCTCTAGGTCATGAACGTCCACATAAACAACCTACATAGAAAGAAAACACCAAAACAAGATACCTTCACCCGTATAATATACTATTTCTATCGATGTCTTGTAGAAAAAGAACGGTCTTAGATTAAAATCCTAATTAGGTGGCCACCAAATATGGAATCCATAAATTTCCATTATGAAAAAAATCCAATTTTTTTCTGAATTTATTTAAACAAATTAGTACCTTAGAAAATTTTCATTAATAAATAAGAATTTAATGTTTTCTTATACCCCCCCCCCCTTTCTAAAACATCTCACACAACATTCCTTTTTAAAAAAATGTTCCAGTTACCACAACCAATTTTAAAAACCAAAATCCAAGGAAAAACCAATCTAGATAACCAAAAAGGATTCTGAAAAATATATATGAAACCAAAAAAGTAGGTACAACTAGAAAAACCAATAACCAACCTGCATAAAAAATAATACTGAATATTCTGAAATCCATACATAAGAATTTTATCAATCAACAATTCATTGAAAAAAATTTAAAAACATGTTCTAATATATTCTGATGACTATCTCCAAATCACATTAGAATTATATCACAAGAGAGGATGATGAAAAATTAATATGGGTAGCTAGGATAACTGATTCACTAATAGACTCATAATTAATTGATCAATATCCTCCAACTCAACTACCAACAACTTTCCCATGCATGATCCACTAGGAGGGACCATACCACGGGGCTAGTGGTCTCTAGATAAAAATCCAATACAAATATCATTTTCATGAATGATCCATAAGGAGGGATCATACCCATAGCCCAATTTTATTTGATCAAATCACATGTTTACTTATTCTTTCATGTGTAAATATTACTTAGTAAAACTGGGCATTTTCGATTCCGAGTCAACTAATGTAAATTCACTAGATGAATGTGGGTAATTTGACTTATTAAACACAATAATACAAGTTATAGTTTACCCAAATTCATACCAAGGATTCACTTTATTCACAAATTCTACTTGAAACATAACATTTCCATAAATTTTATAAACACATACCAAGCCCCATTATCACACATTAAAATCACAAGTTTCCTAAAAAATAAGGAAACCTAAATTTTACAAAACAAAAATCAAATAACATTTTACACTCTAAAAACAATTTAAAAATTCATTTTTCATACCACTATAAATCTATTAATCCCATTTAGAAACATTTCAATAAAATTACAAATTCAATTTGACAATTTCTATATGCCAAACCCTTTACAAATCTACACATTAAAAAAAATTTCATAACATGATTCACATCATTTAATTAATTGAAAATTAACATTTCCATGTTCCCCAAAATTAATTCCAAATGAATAATGTTTCCATTCTTTAGAAAAACATTAAAAAAATTAAATCCTAAAACTCCATTAAAATAGTTTTATTACCTTTCATGTAGACTGTTGAAAAATTTTATTAAGAACAAACAATATGAACACAAGTAAAATTTTATTTTTATATTATAAAACAACATTATTATAATTGTAAAATAAAAATCATTTTTAAAACGCCACTAAAATTTAATGTCTCCTGCTCATAAAAAAACAAAAAAAAAACACACATATGATCCATATGAAAACTACCATTTTCCCTAACCAACATCACATAAAATTTTACAAAAAAAAGACTATTTCAAATCATATTTTTTATTACATTTTTAGTCCATGAAAACCTTTATATATCATTACAAAAAAAGTACATAATCAATTTATCCACTTCCAAGGGCCAAATCCATTCTAAATCAACATATAAACCAAATTAATTTCACAAAATTCCCCACATAATCTAATTAATTAAAAAATCACATTTCAAGTTTCCCAATAATAATGTACACATGAGACACATTTCATTTCTTTTTAAAACAAACCATTAAAAACATTCACACGTAAAACTCCTTTAAAAAATTATTTTTCACATTTCTTTGAACCCTTTAAACTTATTTATTATTCCCAAAAAATATGCACACAAGTAACATAATCTATTTATTTTAAAAAACTACTTTCCAACACCTATACACAGTAAATAGTTCTTAATAAAACATTTAAAAAGGGAATAATAAGTTCTCTTAAAATAATAATTCAAAAGAAACATTCATTTAAAATCATAAATGTAACCAATTCCAAGAGGAAAACAATCATCTCACAATCCCAAAACATTATAAATATATAACCAAGAGAAAAAATACCCAAAAAACAAATTTCACCTCGAAAACAAAATTATCATTTCATCAAACCCTTTTTTAAATATAATGTCAAAGTTAGTTTAATAATTCCTTTGTAACTAGTTTTAGACAAATTTTCAGTCTAAAAAATACCAAATAAATTCATACTAAAAAAATAAAGAAAAGCACTTGTATGTATAAATTAGAAAAACTCCCTGAAAAAATGTAATGTGAAGGAAAAGAAATTGATGGAAACAATTACCTCAATGATAGGTGAAAATGACCAACCTTTAGGGGATGGAATACCAAATCTAAAGAGATGATCTACACATCATAACATCCATGAAATATAACCACACATTAACAAATACCCTTCGGTTTCTACCAAAAGAGAAACCCAATGAAGGGAATCCAAGATTTTATAAAGTGAAAGAGATAATAAGAGGAAATCAACCAAAAACCAAAAGATCACACCATAGAAACATTCAAGGAGAATCCATGGAATATTGGTAATAAGGAAGATGGGAATTTGGGAGCCCCTTGGAGAACCTGGGCCGAATGAGGGGGATTAAAAAATTAATGTTGGGTTAAAATGTTAGAGGAAAAAACATGGAATTTCATATTTTAATTAATCTGGGAAGCTCACATGGTTTGGAAACACTGTTTGCAAAACCATGTAAAAATGTCTGGTCACCACTATGAAAATTCATAGAACCTCACACACTGTTGTTGGATGATTTCCCTAACCATGTGAAACTTACAAACCCTACTCATGTACCTAAAAATAGGCCATATAGTTACCTAAGCTAAGAATGATATTTTCCAAGGCCATGTGCTAACAATGTACCACATGTGGGAAAGCATAAAACGTTTATTTTTAATTAAAACATGAAAAATTAAATTGGAAACCAACCATAACCATAACCAAAGGATCCATGATAAAAAATTTCCATTGTCCAAGTGTTACAGTTCTCCCATCCAAAATCCTTTTCTACCCCCAAAATGTCATCTATGTGATAGAATGACATAATTCAGTCCCATGTCTAAAATATTCCAATGAATCCAGGATCTATAGGTTGAACTTTCACAGAACAAGGAACACCAAACATATTCTATAGTAAACTTTACCATTAATAACAAAAAGAGAACATTAGATCGTTATCCTTACTATAATAACTTAACTAACACTATCAACATTAATAATCCAACACAATGGAACAAAAACGAGAGGACCCAATACAAGGAATCCCTACCAACTAGGACCCACTAACTCCAATCCATGACTTGAAAAAGCATTCAGAAATGTAACTAATATTAATAAATCAAGTCAATCAGTGAAGAAAAACTCTACTAAAAAACATTAGAACATATAACATTCCCATATTTAAAAAACAATTAGAATACAACTGAACCTTTTTATGGCTAATCACCCACAAGAAACAGTAACCAACTTAATGTACTCATTCTTCTAAACATAATTACTCATATTATGCTACAACATGTTTACAATATTTATAATGAAATAATGAACTTAAAATAGCATAAAAAGTAAAATATACCAATAAAATGTTGAACATGTAAATACCCTCATTCATGGAAACAAACTAGATTTCAAGAAAACAAGATCCCTAAGACTCTTAAAAATACAAGAGATAATCATAGAAGGAAGGAAACTATAACATAAATATATCCAATCTCTACTCCAGTCCTGGAAACTAAACTAATAAAAGGGTCCCCACATCCCTAGTGGTTACTAACTCTATGAAAATATCAAATTCAAGGACTATGGCTGGATCCCTAATGTTGGAATCATCTATTAACACATAGTTAGGTGTTGGCATTCTTTAGTAACAATAATTCTTCATGAAACATTTCCTAAAAAACTAATCTAGGTGACCCAAATGGATACAATGAAAAAGGACATTGGAGGATTATAGCATGGTGGTTTTGAACATCTCGACTGACCACACTAAAAAACACGAGCAAATAATCTACCGAACATGAAACTAGAGACAATTAAGAATGGTCTATTTGAAATTCTCAACATAAGCCTTCTCCAACCACTGTCTCATTGGAATGTTAAATTGCTTCTCAAACATTTTTATCATCACATCCTTAGCTATAAACAATTAGATGGATGTTTTCTTATACACTTATCAAAGGCTCTCCATCTACATTGATGATTTGACAATATCCTTCCACATGTCTAAAGCTATACATTCAGTCAAATCAAAAATATCACACACTCTCACAACATCGGGAGTTCCCTATGATATGAAAAGAATCTCAACATGCCTAATCCATTAAATATCCATTAGCAGACACATATCACTATGAAGAATAGGTAATAACTAATAAAAAAAGTTGGAGGATAATAAACACTAGAAAAAATATATACGATTTTGGGGGAATATTATGAAAAACACAAAAATACCACAAAACTCGGTTCAAAGTCAACTTAAAAATCTACCAGAAATAATATCTCGATCCAAAACAACAGGCTCACAATCCATACATCACAAATATAACAAAATTCAACAGCCAAAAAATACCATCTCATTTCAATTTTCAAACCAATCTTCCTCCAAGGCCAATTTCCAATGGCAACATCCACTTTTCATAAAAATCTAAATTTTTAATTAAAATCTAATTTTCCAAAACCCCTATCCTTTCAAAATTGTTTTTGGAAAAACCAAACAAACCTTATTTTTTCAAACCCTCACTCTGGGAATCCTATCAACTATCACATATTTGTTCATCCACTTAGACATACATCAATAATGAACAAGTTACAACAAACACTCTTTATACACACCCACACATATGTGAGAATTAACTAGGATTAACAAGGGTCATAAATTCCATTCCTTCATCAATTACAAATATTTATCACTTTCTCATTAAACACTTTCAGTCTCATGTCTGCAGAAATTTCAAAATTAAAATACATCTTCAAAATTAAATTCTAAATTCATAACAAAACCCATTCCAATATGTTTTTTTGAAAACCACCTTTTAGAATACATTTTTCACTTATTTAGAATACGATTATACCAACAAAACCAAACCCAAATGGATAAATTACATCAATCAATCAGGACGGAAAATAGTATCCATTTATAACCCAGCACATTAGTTAGTGGATCATTCCTCATGAAAATATCAACAACTCAGAGAACCATGAACCGTGCATGTAGAATTCACATAGATCACTAATATATGTGAGAACATGACATAACACTGACTCACCTCCACTGCCATTTATCAATAAAAATGTAAGAGACTCAAATCCAAGACAACCCTTGAATCATAAGGATTATAATGAAAAGGGTACATTAAAAATTTTTTATACCTTTATTTTGAGTCCCAAGGACTCCAAAATCCAACAAACCAAAATCCCAAATAATAAGAATCACCTCTGATACCATTTTATTCATAAAACAATACCTAGATTACATTTAATCTAACACCCGTCCCAGTTTGATAGATTTCCAAAAGGGTGCTCTCAATCCCCACGGGATGGAAAATCAAACCACGAATCAATTTAATCTCTATGGGATTTGTTTTTTGTTCAATAACAAGGATTAAATAAATAATATAAACATGTTGAAGAACATATCATAACGGAATCCAAAATAAATATAAAAACTAGCCCATATACAACATCGGTTAAAAAATTTAATGAATAAAACACATGAATTGGACCATGAAATTTGATATCTATAGTACCTCTTAGTCCCCATCAGCCACAGGACAAACCAACATTGAAGACATACACCATAGTTTGAAACCAGCACCTCAAAATAGGGTTTGGTATTAAGAATATCATTCCCCCCAATATTTATTGTTTTTTAAATTCATATTTATTTTAAATTGTTTCCACATCCTTACAATCACTATCCAACCAAATTTTTTATTATGACATTTGTATAAATTGTCATATACTTTATAACCAATGAAAATTTCATCATCAACTTTCTCATAAAATTTTGATTTCACGTTCTTTTCCTCTAGATCAATAATAAACTCCCAAAAAATATACATTTTTTAATATTTTTATTATGTTTGAACAACATTTAATATAAAGTGATATCAAAATTTTACTTTAATATAACTCAATTTGAATAATTCATGTAGTAGTGGTAAAATATACTATAAAATATATTGATGTATAATTATTAGCCTGCATGTTTTTAGAAAAATGAAAATGACACTTTTTTTATTTCAGAAACTATTTTATTATAGAGTACAAGGTTTACTAAACACATGTGTTATTCCATGATTATAAACATGTTCTGAAATTTTTATATTTTATTACTCTTTATGAATGTTTGATATCACCCACTTTATAAAAAAATATCCTTCTTCATGGAAGGTCTCTTGATTCCTCTAAATATGATCATTTCTTAAAATTTATGAAGAATAATCATAATACTTATTAATATAGTAAATCAATACATTAGTTGTGAAACATAATTATCTCAAGTAATTGAAATCATTATAATGGGTTCAAAAAATATGACTTAACAATATATAGTGGTTTATATTTTATATATCAACTCCCATGTATCTTTGGTCTATTATTTTCATATGTTGACATGTTTTATAAATAGGGATGTTTTCTTATTTCCAAATATTAATTTTTCTGCCAGCCTCTTCTATGATAAACATCATCATTCCATTTTTTTAAAGATAAACAATTCTTTTATTCTAGAATTTATTCTCAACATCAATACTCATAAAGTATCCAAATTTTTCTTCTCAATCCTATAACAAATTAAATTGGGTTTTTACTACTCTTAGTGTCAGTACTCTGTATTTTAGACTCATTAATAAAAACAATTATTTTTTAAAATAACTTCATCATAATCATAAAAAAAACCGATACACTTAATTTGTTATTTTTAATCCCATAAAAACACATTGTCATAGTTTAAATCATTATAATATGATAGAACAACAAATTTTATTTTTCTTAAGGATTCATTTCAAAAAATAAAAAATCCACCTTAATATATTTTGATATTCTTTAGATTATTTAAATCAATTTTTATATGGGATGAAAAACCAATGTATATTATAAAAGTATTATTTTAATTTATTTATATTATAAAATTTAATGAGCTCATATTCGGATTAATTAATCTTATATGACTTAATAAATTCATTTGGGGGTGCGTCCTTACGGATCAGAACTTTAGAAAAATTAATTTAAGCTAATTAACCTATTTTTAAATTAAATCGTCTTCTCAATTAGTTTTAAATGTTTTTTTAATATTATATCAATCTGACTTTTTTTACATAATCCCTCATTTTTCATGGTATAAAAAATATTATCCAAAAACTATATTCTTTCTGGGCTGGCAAACCACAACACTAGTTTTATTCCAAAAATATACTAATATAATAATGATTCAATAATTTCAAAGGTTAATGTACCACATATTTTTTATCTCATATGATTTTATTTTACTAAAATAATAATTGGGTCTCTTACATGAATATTTTAGTGTAGTGGAAAATTTTTTTCTTAATTTTTATCATTTTAGATTTGATTTTGAGTTATCATTCTTTAAAACTACTGAGAAAATATAGACTTTTTTCACTGGATAATTATGAAAAAAAATTATTCAGAGGTATAGGATTAGTATGATTACATTAATCATATATAAAATCATTTTCATTAAGATTTATTTTTACATATTCTTATTATTGTAGATCAATTTTACTATAGTTTCTTTTACTACTCATGTTTCTTGGTGGTTTCTACAACACCCATGAGAGTAATATTTTACTTATGAAAATTGTTTCCATTATCTTCTCATATTCAAAAATTTTATTCATTAATTATTTTCACTATGCATACCTATAAATTATATTAGAAGTCCGTTCATCAAAAATGTTTCATTTCTCATCATTCAAAAATTCAATTTTTCAAATTCATAGAAAGGAATTTAATTTTTAATTAGAATTTGATTTATTTAATCCATAAATTTTGAGATGTTAATTTAAATCACATTAAAATATAATCTTCCTTAGGAACATAATAGTCTAATTTATCCTAGTGTATTTAACACAAGTTTCTTGATTTTCAAATAGAAAACTCAATATAGAATTTTGAGTCATCCTCTAAGATAAAAACTCTTATAATTTTGTTGTGCTATGAAATATTTTTGAGAACCATATTTATGAGATTCCTAATAGTAACATATTTCCTCATCAAAACAATTATTTTAAATATTCACAAGTCCTTTTGATTTAGAATGATTCATATTAATTGTATCTCCCATTATTGAACGATATCTTAGTATCTTCTTCATTTTATGTTTTTATTATCAAAGTGAACATGGAAATAAATAGAAAGAATTTACCATAAAAAAATTTAAATTGTACATTACCCTTATAAATTGCTTTCCACATTTTTAAATTTATTGATATAAGGGAAAGGACCACTTAAAATCATTTTTATTATATTATTCCTTAGAGAAAATTTTATCATATTCAATATTAAAATTATTAATCAGTTTAAATGAAATATTTTAATCCTAATGGAACATTGTTTTATGTCCATTCCTTCTTATCATATATTAATTAATTAGAGTGATGTTTGATCTAGAAATTGAAATTTCATTAATATATCTTTCGTTAGAAGAATCTATTTTAGCATACATTATTTTAAAAATAATTCTCATGACCTTATTGACTGTTATAAATTCTTCATGATTTTATCTATATCCATTGATTGTACTGAAAATAATATTAAAACTAGAAATCAATAATTAATATAATCATCCCCTTATATACCCTCAAATTTTAGTAATATTCTATAAAAATAATAATATATTTACTTAAAAATTTTGTCACCCTCATAATATTTTTCAAGCTTTATTTTAATATCCTTAATAATTATAAATCCTATTTTTTTTATCATTCTATGTTAAATAGGTCACCAATTCATTTATTTTCATATCATCACTTTTAATATTATTCCCGTAAGATGAGGTCCATGACATTTTGTCATGTTTTGTAGTAAATAATTATTCAAACTAATCATGGATATAATTTTTAGATGAGGGAATATAGTATACTATTTATTCCTTCCAGATATAAAATATTTTCCTACAAAAATATAAAATTAATTCGTTATGGATTGGTTTTTTATTATGTGTAAAAAAGTAAATAAAAGTTGTCTCAAGTATAATCCTCCAATCTAAAATAATTTATGATCACTTATCAACAACGAATGAGTTTTATATTTTAATGGGAAATGTTTTCATATTCTGTAATAAAAAATGGTACTCTGTATTCTATCTTTAAAATTTATTTCCATGATTCAATTCGTTAATATTTTATTATACCAAATTCTAAATTTGATCAACCCCATGGAAGGGGTTTAATCAAGGTTGATATAATGATTTTAAAAAATTATCTATGGCTTATATAGTATAATTATTCAATATTATTATACCCAAGAAATATGAAATTGGACCACAATAAATTCATTAATGGGATTTATATCAATGAAAGAAAAACTATATACCCATTGTATTGTTATTCTTTTCCTACACACATATTACATATATTTTGTTATCAAAATGAATTTATATTAAAGTGTATTTAATAAATATAACCATCCTCAAACATTACATAGTCATTGTATTAAGTAAATAAATTACTTTATATCACTTTGAGGATCTTTTAAGGATTTGACTTTTAGAGAATTAGGTCATAATTCAATGGTTACATCCAACATTCACACAAAGAGGATACATCTAATATAATATCCATTTATTTTCTAATATAAACCCTTTAAACTGGTAAATGATTTATTTTTTTATGAAAAATATTCATAAAATTCATCTTGTCTTCCACGTTTTTTTAACCATATATTAAACCTACGAAAAACATTCTAAAACTTTGGATGAGTACAAAATTCTCTATAGGGGATATAAATAAGAACAAATGAAACATTAGTTCATGGATACTAATAAACCGATGAATTTTTTTTATCTAAGCCATAATTTCCACCCATAAAAAAAGCTCTCTCCCTTAAGTTATGAATTCATAATATTTCTATAAAAATCCCTAGAAAACATAGATAATAAGGGTATCTTGTGGAATTAATTACATTTCATAGTTATAAAATCATTCATAAAAACATAGAGAGTAACCTTCATGGTTATATTTGGAATAGAAAACAAAGAATATTTCATTAATATCTTAGGATAAACCATATCGGTTAACTATTTCTTATTAAACAACGCATTAGAGAACCATCATGTGATAAATCCCCCTTAGTTTATCGCAGAACCACCCATACTGATTGAAAATGTCTATGAAAAAAAAAATAACATAAAACCTAATGTAATCATATTGGGGAAAAAAATTTCTTATTTGAAATCTCATTTCACTTTTACAAAGTCATTCACTCATAAATAAAATAACATTGTTTAAAAATAAATTTTAAAAAAAGTAGTGTAAGAATAAAAATGATAACGAGACATAAAATTTGGAAAATACATTCACATGGTATAATATAAAAAATTGATTTTTTATTTTTTTTAAAATTATTAAAATGGTAACATTAAAACGGATTTTTTAAACTAAATCCTTTACCTTGAGTCTAACTCGTAATGTACAATCTCTAGCTTCCTCTTCTTTGGGTCATCTCTTCAGATTAACATTTTAACACCCATAAAGAAGAGTTTTACTCCTAAAATAAGTCGTATATAATGTGGGAAATGATTATAAGAAGTTATTTGTAAATATCAGGGTTGAACCAAATAGATTTTTCGGTGTCAATAACAGAGAATAATGGTTTCCCCTTTAAAAGAGAGGGGAGGGGCACTCTTGGAATTCCTCAATATATTATTTTAATTTAAATTAATTTTCTATTGAATATGGGTATAAAATTATTTATTTACAATATAATATGAAAATGAGTAAAAATCTATTTATCCAATAAAAATAATAAATGTTATGATTATTTTTACTCCTATTTTTGTTTAACCCTTATTTATCCCTTTTAACTATGATTGTTTTATTATGTCATTTACACTTTGAGGGCTTATATAATTACAATAACAAGCAAAAGTACTACTAAATTATTAATTTAAAACATTTTAGTACTTATCAAATTGAAGTTTTGAATTTTTATTTCTTTATATTTTTATATTATTTATTAAATTATAATTTTTTCATAGATATCCATTTTGTCAATTTTGTCCCTTTTCAATACTTGAAATTTTACAAATATCATAACAACTAGATATATTTAAAATATTCTATTAACTCATATGAAACATTTGAATGTAGTCCATTATATTATTGAATTATTGAAATTATAACATATTATTTTTATTATAATATTTATTATATCATTTATTAAATTATTCCATTAATAAAGAAATTACTACATCATCTCTGTTGCAATATTTAATTTTTAATTTATTGACTAAAAATTATAAATAAATTATCATTATGTAGGAAATCAATTTTTATTTATAAATAATATTTATTGTGAAACATATCCATTAGATATCCCCATATTAAAAATATTTTAATTTTTAAAAACAAGAGTTGAAAATTTGTCATTTATTTTAATAAGATAATATAAATGTCTTAATGTCAACCAAGTTTCATAAAAAGGTTATATTTCGTCTCAATTATGATTTTAGGTTGAAAAAAATTCATTAAATTAAATTATTACGTTTTTAGAGTAATTTATAATATTATTTTTACCCATAATTACATGTTTTACGCTAAACCATGGTATCAAAGATCATTAATAAAATTAAAATTCATATATTTTCAAAATTATTTTGAACCAAGTATATCATTAATATAATACTGACTAAAATAGTGTATTTATTTTTTTATAATTAAAACATGAATGGTGTTATAATTAATTTCTAATTAATCTCGTTAAGAGATCAAGTAAACAGAGTTTTAAAGCAAAAACAACCCAAAGTTCACAATGTTTTTATACTCAATTTCAATGTGAAATAGTTTCAAATGACCTTCATTGGATTAAATAATGAAAATATATTTAATTAAACACTAAAAATAATTAAAAATATTGTTTTTCTATTCAAAATTTTTTTACTTAAAAATAAATTTTAATTAATATTTATGATATTAATTATTCATTAAAATTTGAAAAATTCAAACAAACTATATTTTTATGATCCACATCTAAAGAATAAATTTATTTTCTATATATAATTTATAAAAGTGAAAAATACTAGATTCAAAATGGGTTCTCCATTCAAATGCTCTAGAAATGCCTTTTTTGAAAAATATTCATTTTATGAATAAAATTGAATTTTATTCTTATATCATGTCCAGAAATCATATAAGATGAATTATGAACAATAAATTGAACATTATATATATATATATATCGTTAATTTAAATAAAAATTGTTATTTATTTACTTACAGGTATAAAACACACTTGTGGACATTTAAATTGTTATTCAGAAAATCATTTACTTTATTTTAAGAAGGGGTTTCTCGTCATTTATAATTAATTGATCAAGAAATAATTATTTATATATACATGTTTCAAAAAAAGTTTCATAATTTAGTTAATCCAATTCATACCCTTCTTTCTAACACCTATATGATAATTACCATGGTAAATTATAATAATTATTTTCTCATTCAAGTTATATGTAGTGTATTATATATGCTATAATATATTGTGTCCCCATTAAGATAAAACTACTGTCTAACTCATAAATATTACTAAAAATAAAATGTTATTATTTTATAATTACTTGGGATGTTATATCCTTCCCCATTTTTGAAATCATATCATTGTAATTATATTCTCTTATCAAATTAAGGGGAATTTTTTAATCATTATAGTTTCATATTCCCTTGTTGTCACATAAACCATACGAATTTTTAAAGAAACCGTATCCTAATGAATCACTTTATTCCATAACACTTACTCTCTATTATTAAGAACATAAACTAGATTTTCCTTAAAATAAATATTCTCTTCCAATTGAACAACTTTTGCAATCAAAACTATATATTGATCTCGAATATAGTTTCTTAACATTAAAACATGAAAAACATTATGTACCTAGGATTAACATAGAGGTGAAGACAATCATTATGAAACTGATCCATCATTCTCTAAGATTTCATAGGTTCCAATGAATTGTGGACTCCACTTACCATTCTTACCAAAACACACTACACTTTTTCATTGAGAAATTTGATATTGAAATGGTCATGTACCTAAAAATAATGATCATTACTTTGGTTAAACTCATAACTCTTCCACAAAACTTGATCTAACATCATCTATCACTGAATCAACTACACATTATCTTCTATTTAATCATCCAATCCTGGTCCCATCAACTTCCTTTCCATAAAATCATTCCAAAATGTTGTTGTTTGACTCTTCTTTTCTGTAATGCTTTAAATAGTTCTCTCTGAATACTTGAACTAATATTGTTATAATATGAGAACTCAACCAAATAATGATGTTGATCCAAAATTTCTTAGTAATCCACTAAGTAACCACTTATTATATCCTCCATTTAATTAATTGCTTATTCTATCCATTTGATAGCGGATGAATAGATGTGCTGATATTTAATTCAGTACCTAACGAAATCTAAAGGCCTTTAAAAAAAGTTAAAAGTTAACCAAGGATCATGAACATATATAGGAGAGATAGAAACTCTATGTAACATGACTATATATTTAATACTCATCTAACATTTTTTACCAATAAATAGAGTGTCTCAAATTGGAATTAAATGAGTAGATTTTGTTATTCGATCATCAATAACCCAAATCTCATTATTACCTCAAAAGGTCTTTCATAATCCCACTATGAAGTCCAGTGATATATTTTCTCATTTCCACTCTATAAATGGATTATGATTGATCATCCCCTTTAGAAAATTTCATTCTACCTTAACATGTCGACAAATAAAACATTTCAGTGTAAGGTTAACAATATATCTTTTTATTCCAACATACTAGTAATACTCCTTATGTTATCTATACATCTATGTACTTCTAGGATGAATGGAAAACAGATAACTATGAGCTACACATAATAAATCATTATTAAATAGTTAATTAAAGTGATAGAAAATCTTTTCCCAAATATTAAAACATGATTAAATTAATATTTAATTTAGTAAATTACCCTTTTGATCAAATTTAACTTATTCCACATCTCATGGTTTTCCTTTTATGCATGCTTAATTCTATCTGATAGAGGTGATTTAACTAACATAAGAAAGAAAATAAAAACTTTCTTATGCAAAAAACACCCAATCCAAAATCCATCAAATCATTATCCAAAGAATCAAATTCCAAACAAAACATGGTTAATGTAGCATTACTTTTCTGAAACAATCCATTAACCACATTTCATTTTCTCGATGATGTCAATGAATCATACAATCATAATAATTAAATAGTTTTAGACATCATATTAGTCTCATGATAAATTATTTTTGAATAAATTCATACTTTAAACATGTATGATAAATACATTTTAATCATTTTACTCAATTAAAATGATTCCGCAAAATCTCAAATGAAAAAAAATCAGCCATTCCAAATCAAGAATAGGTTAACTTATCTCAAGAGGTTTCAAAAGATGTGAAGAATAAGAAATTACCAAATCATTCATCAATTGGGAACAACCATTTCCATTCAATGAAAAATCAATTTAAATGAAAAATTCACCATTTCTAGAAGGAAGGGCTAGGATTATAGAATTATCCCATCATCATTTAAATTCTAGAAGAGAATCATCACATTATTTTGTCTAGTTGAACATAACACATTTTCAAGTTAAAATATTTAGTAGTCTAGATAATCGTGCAATTAATTAAACAAACCAACTATAATAGTATGATAATCCCAGAAAAAAAGAATCTTAATTGTATTTTTGGAAAATTGAAAATTTTAAAAAACCATATTTTCAGTAGGGACAATAGTTATTTTCTCTTTAGAAACAATGTAACAAAGGAAGGAAATTTTTTTAAAATAAAATTCACACATTTTAATGTTCTCGTACTTTTTTATCATTTAAATTTTAAAAAACAATCTTTTGATGTATTTCATGTTCTTAATTACTGTAAACAATATACTAAAATTTTATCAATAAACACAACGACAAACATTTCTAAGAACACCTGAAATATTATATAGATATGATCCCTGAATATAGAAGTTTAATTAGTTATTTAAAATTGTATAAAAACAAAAACATAGTCCCTATATCTATTTGAGAACATGGTATTCAAAATAGTTTTTTTACTTTACCTCAATTTATGGTACCCCAACCTCAAGTCATCTTTTAAAAAAATGTTCTCCCTAGAGATGATCAAAAAAATAAACAATATAAGGAAAAGGATACTTAATCTTTACAGTGAGTTTATTGAAGGCAATTTTATCAAATCAATGTCTCATTGAACTATATTTCTTTAAAAACATGTATGTTTATCCCATGGTGAATTGTTAGGTTAAAAGATACATATATCTGGCTAATATTCTAACTAATATTTCAATTCTATGAGTTATACACCATCCATTTGATAATGAGGTATAGAAATTATCTAATCATCAGGAACTAAGTAAATCATAAATTCAAATTCATGATTAGGTATAGTTTGAGTCAACTAATTAGGAAAATCATCATGATACTCATTTACCACTGGATGATCATTAATCTGAATTGTTCTTTTATATTAAACAATATGTACAAGATAACATCCATTTCCATATTTTAACAGTTTCTTAGTGTCCTAAAATGTTATTAATGTTATGGGTTCATTCTTGAACACAAATTGAATCTCTTTTAGGATAGAAACATCATTAACTCTATAATAATTATTTGTATGGTAATCTAAAATCCAATCCATACCCAAAAATATTTCAAACTCTAAAAAATGAAAAATAACAATATTTTAAGGTTAACTCTTTCCCAAAACGATAATAAGAATATTCTTATAATACCTTTTTGACTTAATATTTCCCTAATGTGTATTCACTGTATGTTCTAGATTCAATTCTTTTGGTAGAATTTCCAATTTAAATTTAAAATTCACTGAGATTTAATAATGTGTAAAATATGAATCATATAGAACATTATCATTATCGTACTAAACAAAAAATGAACCTCATACCACTTCATTTTATATCCCAACATCTATTGAAGTAGTGGTAGAGGATTTCACCACACATTTCTGCTTATAGTCTAGTTGTTTCCCTTTAGTTGTGTTCCACTTTAAAAACTTGTTTTCCTATTGACCCATATTATTGCATTCAAAACATCTTATTGAATGTATATCAAATTTGGTATTACCACTACAATGATCTTGTTTATTTTAGTTACGATCTTAATTCCCCATTTAACAATATCTAAATAAGTTACTAGAATTCATAAATCATTTACCTGTGTCTTTTTTATCACAATTCTCACTAAAAATATATGTAATTTTATTACCATAATTTTTATTTGATGAATTATTTCATTAACCTTCAATCTAGACCACTTTTTCTATTATTTTTCAAAAAACACATGATCATCTCAAAACTCAGCTTTCACCATCTCTGCTCATTGAACATGTTTTCATATCTCTTTAATTAATGAGAATCAAATGCCCAAAGATAATTTGGATTTAATCCTAAGTGAAAATGATAGATTATGATATCATGAAATAGGATGATATTTGTAGCATGCCATTCCTTTTTGGTGAATTCTACCTCTTATCAAGCCATTGACACCTCCACCACAATAAATTTCATGAATTATTTTTCCATAGTATTCCCCATCAGTTCATACTTCATATATAACATCCCATATTAAAAAACATAGATTTTTAGAAACAATATCCATTTTTTTCATAATATGAACAAGTTTAAAAAACACATGACTTTATTTATTATAAACAATATTCATAAATATCAACTTGACATCCTATTTTATCATACCCATCCATAAACCCTATGAAACACTTTTCAAAATACCATATAAGTAAAAAAATCATATTAAATTTCATAAAAACAAAATAATGAAACTATTAGTACGCGAATTATTATAAACCATTGAAATGGACCTGGCCAAAAAATTATGAAATCTTGAGATACTATAAAAAAATTACTTTATTTCAAATGGAGTGGATTTTTATGTTAATTGTTGTAGAGGATTATGTCCTAATTCATACATAATTTCTCAATTTCAAAAAAAAGAGGATAATACTAAAATACAATCCATTTTATTAATAATATAATACATTTAATCTAAAACATCATTTTTTTCATGAAAAATATTCATGAAATTAATATTTACTTCCACGTTTCTCTTACCCATCCATAATCCTTGTGGAAACATATTAAAACCTGGAATGAGCATAAAAATATCATTAAAGGACATAAATATGAAAATAACAAACCATTGTCCAATTAATATTTATAAACCATGAGTTGTTTTAACAAAATTATACTCTCCCCCAATAAAACAAAATCACATTAAATTAACTCCTGATATCCTATGATTTTGATAAATCTCTGTAGAAAATGTAATTCGTAAATATATTTTTTAATAATGTCCATTTCACTCTTAAATAATATTTTATAGCTATATAGGACATAACCATTATGGTTAAATTTAGAGTACCCACCATATTATATTCCCTTATTCACTTAGGGAAAACCCCACCAGTTAACTCTCTCTCATTACCCAATGTAATGTAGAGATTTCATGGGCTCACAAACACTTAGATTATCACAGAACCACTAGTACTAATAAATAATTCCCAATAAAAAAACATTATCATAACATGTAAAACAACTATTAATGAAAAATAACACTTCCACATTGAAATGACATTTATTTTTTACAAATTCGTGCACTTATAAATGAAATCACATTATTTGAAAATAAAATTATAAGATAATCCTTATATTAAACAAAAAAAGAGGCATAAAATTAAAGAGGCGTAAAATTAGGAAAATAAATTAAATCTATATAAGATAAAAACATCCCTATTTGATTTTATAAAAATATATGAAATATTAAGTATAAATTGATTTTATGGGAAATTATCCTTCCTCGACTATGATTCATCGCATACAATGTTTATATTCTTTTTCTTCGAACAATCTCTTTTGATTAACTACTTATCCCCTATAATGATAGTGTTATCCCTAAACTATGGAATATATAATTAATTAACTGAATATAGGATGATATTTGGGTAGTGCATGGCCGAGCCAAATATGTTTTCAGTTGTAAATAATATAAATTAATAGGTGCCCTTTTATATTAGATGGTAGGGGAAATCTTCAAATAACTCATTTATTTAATTATTTCTCTATTTTAAATGGGTCCAAAGTAATTTAATTCAATGATAATATTATAATGAGTTGAGATAAGTTCATTTTAATAAATTTATACAAGTTATTATTATTATTTTTAACACTAATGTTTATGTTTTGATCCTTATTTTACCCTTTTAACTCTTATCTTGTTATTATGTAATTTACAATTTGAGGGTCAATATAATTACTATAACATAGAAAATTAAATATAAATGAGTCTTAAATACATTTCAATAAAATCAAAATTATTTTTCTATATTTCAGTTTTTTATAATTTTTATACCATTTATGAAAATATTAATTATTTTAAGATATCAATTATGTCCATTCTAAAACTATTAATAAGTTGTATTTTTAGAAATATTATAAAGACATTTTATATTTAGAAAAAAACTATTAAATAATCTTTAACATATCATATTAAGTGAAAAAAATTATGACAAAAATTAAATCAAATTTTAATTATTTTAATATTTTTAATATCAATTATTTTATTCTTCCATTAATGAAGCATTTACTATATCAATATCCTGCCTATTTTTAATATTCTTATATCATTCCTAAAAATTATTAATAAATTATCCTGATATAGGTAAACATATTATCTTTATAAATATTATTTATAGTAGAACATATACATTATATAAACCCATATTAAAAATATTCTACATGTTAAAAACAATAGGGAAAAATTTGTCTTTTCATTGAATAAAATGATATAATTATCTTAAAATCATCCATGTGGAATAAAAATGTTCTATTTCAGTCCACATGATCTTCTAAATTGGATAAAACTCATATAATGGAATTAAGGCAACTGTTATGGTAATTTAAAATCTAAATTTTAACCATAATTACCTAATTTACCCATAATTGTTGTAATAAAAATAATTTCTAAAGTTATTTTTTATTGATTTAAAAAATAATCTTGTTACTTTTATATCATAAATAATAAACAGATTACAACTATTTATTTCTATTTTTCAACATTAAAAACACGGATTTGGATAACATTAATTTAAAATAAATCATGTCGAGGGATCGAGAAAATATTCTTTTACATTAAAAATATCCAAAAGATCACAATGTTTTGATATCTACTTTCAACATCAAATTAATTCCAATGAACTAAATTAGATTTAAATATTAAATAATACTATTAATTACTCATAAAATTATTTAAAAATAATAAATTGTCAATTTAAATTAATTTGTTGGAAACCCAGTTTTGAACAAATATTTGTATTATTAAATATTCCTCAAAAGATGAATGTCTTCAAAATATTGTTAGAAAATCGTCCAAATATAAATTTGATACTACTATTAAAAATAATAATTTTTTATGAAATGAAATTTATAAATGTGACCAAAACTAGATTTTTTATGGGTTCACCATCAAAATGCATTAAAAATGCCTTTTTGGAAAATATGACTTTTAAACATAAAATTGAATTTGTTCTCATATCAAGCCTAGACATAATATAAAATGAATTATAAAATTTAAAAATTATATTATATATATAAATATTATTTATATAACCCAAATTATTTGATTTATTTATTTATTAGTATAAGACTCACTTTGGAACATTTAAATTGTTTTTCAAAAAAAAATTCCATTAATATTTAATGGGTGTTATCTGAATTTATATTTCATTTATTATTAAAAAATTAAATATATATTCATGGGTAAACCATATTTTAATAATTTTATTAATCATTATCATACATTCCAATATAATAGACATTTGATAAATGTCATTTAAAATAATTCTAATATTTAATTGTTTATTCAACTTCAATGTATCGTTTTATATACACTATCAAAACAAGTTTCTACATTAAGGTAAATTTTAAATATAATTAATAAATATTAATAATTATGAAAACATGTTATTCTATAATTACATGGTATGTTAAAATCTCATTTAAAGTGTTATAATTGTTATCACCAACCAGTTAGAGCATGTACCCAATATTTATTAAAAAAATAACATAAGTTTATATAAACATTATCTCTAGATGAAATTATAATCCAAAAAAATGTGTAGATTGATTTATCATCATACTTATCAAATTTTTATAAATCCCTACAGGTTAGTCTCATATATCTATACATCTAATGAATATTACATTATTTTAATATATATATTTTTCTCAATAACTATTTTTCAACTCACTTAAGATTATTCTTGGTTGTATACTCTTTAATCATAAAAATATGGTCAAATTTTATTGTATTCCCCAAAAAATCATGGGGGATATTTCTATTATATTAAATTTATTAAAATTAGTCCATGTTGTATATTCATTAGTATTATTGAAAATTTTATATTATGAAACCAAATATAGGGGTGGAAAAATAATAAAAAATGACTAGCATTATGATTGAATCACTGGATGTTTTTCCCATATAATGTGTGCTTCTTTTTATTAAATTTTTTGTTTATTTATTTGATTATTTTTCTCAAATAATGTTTTTCTTTGGATTTATATAGAAAATGATAGTAGGTTCTCTTGGAACCTGTATTTTGTAATTTCATGTGTCCACACTCTTAGAAAAAATGTTATTATAGGGGGAAGCCTCAATATAGAGTTTATTCATATTATCTATATTTTAACATCAAAGATTTATTAGATCATTATTGATCTATAATATCTTGATATTAAAATATTTGAAATAAAAATGAATGCATCATCTATATTAAACTTACTTATCAACCAAGAAACCATTTATAAAATATTACAGAGAATTAGAATTGTTCTTACGTAACCTCTCAAATCAAGGATTTATCCTACCATATCACTAATTGATTCTTTTATATATTCTAGAAAAAAATATACTCGCTTATAAATTTCTTATGAGATTCTTGAAAAATCTTATATATCATCGAAGAGATGTTATGTATCTCTTGGGAAATCTTACATATCATTCTATAGTTAAAAAAAATTATCAAATACTATTTAGGTATCATAGATAAGGTTTTTCATTAATCTAATTATTATTTATCAATATAATCATAAATCATAATATTCTAATTTTATATTGCCTCTAGAATAATATGTATGATATCCATCCATCAGTGATAACTTCAAATTTACATCTGAAACAATTTTCTAATTATCCCATTTGTCACAAATTAATAAAAAAAAGATTCCCACGTATTGTAAAAAACGAAAAAGAATCCTCAATGGTCAACATACATCAAAATAAATAGAATATTATATTTATTAATGATTATTTATTAACATAATACAATTTATTTCTTTAAATGTCTTTTTTCTTATAGGATTATTCCTTAAATAAAGAAACTAACATACATGATATAATATAATAATGTTAAAGATGTGAAAAATAGAAAACTGATTTTAATATTGATCTTTCATGGAAACATTTAATGTTATTCATCACCACATTAATTCCTTGGGGATCAAAAAATTTATATAATCATACATGAAATCTACTTTTACTTCATAAAAACTCAACAGTTGTATCATCACTTATCATATTAACAACTTTAAAAAATGTAAAATCCAAAATATATCCTATTTAATGTTATTATATCTATTATAAATGATGTATATATTACACCATGATTAATTATCAACTTAACACCCCAAAAACACTATAAATAAATTCGAATAAAATTGATATAGATATCTAATTCTAGGCTCTACTAGTCTTCATAATATTAATGTAAGCATTTTTCGACATTTCTTATCTAATAACTAGCATACCATGTCATATGTTGACTCCATAAAAAATATACCAAACATTAAAAAAATTATTGTGACATATAATTATGACATTTATGTAAAAAATATCCATTTAATTTGGAGATATCATTAATATTAATATAATATATATTATTTATACCGACATAAAATATCCTCAAAAAAATATAGAATAAAATTTATAAATATAAAATTATATATAACTAAAAACATCATTTAATTATTAAAAGGAATCATTAGTTTTTTCTACTTCCAATTTCACTATACTTGTGTATGATTCAGTTCAATGGAAGGTGGGTGATTTTTTTACCATTGTTTTTTGTATAACATTATAATCCCGCTTTGAAAAACCAATTTTATTATTGAATTTAAATAGTCCCCACTATTTCAATGCTACTAAATACACAACCAATAATGTAATGTATCCCCTAAATATTTTTTACATATTGGTGGGGTGAATAATTGAATATAATTATTTTAAAATTCTCTCACATATGAACAATCATCACTTGATCAGATGATAAAAACCAAATTATCAACTAATTTTATAATTTACCAATTTAAATGTTGATATTAATTATATATTTTAATAATTTCATATTCATATTTTTACAAAAAAAATAAGGATAAGTGTTCTACAAGGTTCAAAATTCAAAATGAATCCATGAAAACATTGAATAGAGTGGTATCATCAATTATTATGTGATCCACTAGTTGCACCAAATGAATTGAAAGGAAACACATTTTCCCTTGAATAACGTGTCATTAAAAATTTATATAGAAACATATAATTTGATCATATATACATTTTAACACTAATTTTTAGAAACACAAACAATGAACATCTCAAATAACTATGAGTTTTCAAATTCATTTTCAGCAATGTTTCACCTCACCATTTTCACATTATTCAGTAAAAAATTTCAATTAACAAACCAAATTTATTTTCTAGACAACCCATAATCTTATTCAAAAATTCAAAATGATTTTTATTAATGTATATATCAACCAATAATAAAAAAAATAATATCACTTCCAAAAACTCACTACTCAACCACAATAATTAAAATTTTTCCTAGAAAACATTCAGTCTTGGCACTAATTATTTTTATTCAAAATAACACAATATTTAGTAATAATCAAAATCATTGTGGTTACTTTAATCAAATAATAAATTATAATATTCTATAAGTAAATAATTTAATATTTATTTTTTACACATATTATAAGAAAAAAATAACAATTCTTATCTATTATTGAATTTCAAATTTTAAACTGAAAAAATCCATTAACCACATCAATTTTAGTTTTATTTTACTTAAATATGAGTCATTAGATCAATAAAATCCTATAATACATGTTTTAAATGTTTTAGGTTTTATTGAAGTCATATTTGAGAATAAATTTAGTCATCTATGAAGTCTCAATTTAAAAAAAAAATTGGGAACTTGACTTTAAAACTAATCAATATATAGTGGGTAAAAATTAGAGTGTCAGACATGATATTTCTAAACCACTTCCCCATACTGATCAGCTTCCATGTGGATTAAAAACATTACATATCTCATCGTAGTGTGAGCTCTAATAATATTCTCAAATCAATGGGACATATTTCACAATCCAATACTAGGATTCCATCCACCCGACCCCATCACATGCATGACAGGATAGGAATTCCCAATCCCAATGGGATGGAAAAATGATCTAGGAATCAAAGCAATCACAAGGGGAATAATTCTTTCCATATAAGAGGGATCAAATATGTAAACTGAATATTAATACAAACCAATAGTTAATAAATTTAAAAAAATACCAACTGGTCTACTTATAAAAAATTGATGAATAAAACATGAACTAAAAAATATAAGTGGACAATTATTCACTATCTCTTCATGACCTCTGGGTCATCAATGTCCACAGAAACAACCTACATAATAGGCAAGCACCAGAACAAGATAACTTCTCCTGTATAATATACCATTTCAACCGATGTGTTGTGGCCGAAGAAGGGTCTTAGATTAAAATACTAATTATTTGGCCGCCAAATATGGAATCCATAAATTTCTTTTACGAAAAAAATATACTTTTTTTTTGAAATTATTTTAAAAATTTATGAAATTATAAAATTTTCATCAATAAAAAATAATGCAATTTTTTCCTAGACTCTCCCTTTCTAAAACAACTAACACAACATTCCTTTTAAAAAAAGTCTCACTTCCCACAACCCATTTTAAAAACCAAAATACAATAAAATACTAATCTAGATAACCAAAAAGTATTCTTTAAAATATATATGAAATAAAAAAACTAGGTAGAACTTGAAAAACCAATAACCCACATGCATAAAAACTAATACAGAACATTCCAAAATCCATACATAAGAATTTGACCAAACAATAATTCATTTAAAACAATTTAAAAACATGTTCAAATATATACTGATGATTATCACCACATCAAATAAGAATTATAACACTATAGAGGATGATGAAAAATCATTATGGGTAGCAAGGATAAGTGATTCACTAATAGACTCATAACTCATTGATAAATATCCTCCAACTCAACTACTAACAACTTTCTCAAGCATGATCCCCTTGGAAGGACCATACCAAGGGCCTAGTGGTCTCTAAGTAATAATCCAACACCAATATCATTTTCATGAATGATCCACAAGGAGGGATCATCCTCAGAGCGTAGTGGTCTTTGATCAAATCACATATTTATATATAGTTTCATGTGTACATATTACTTTGTGAATCTGGTCAATGTCGATTCTAAGTCAACTATTGTAAATCCACTATATGAATGTGAGTCATACAACTTATAAAACACAAGAATAAAAGTTATAAATTTCCCAAATTGATACCAAGGATTTACTTTGTTCACAAATTCTACTTGAAACATAACATTTCTATAACTTTTAGAAACACATACCAAGCCACATAATCACAAAATAAATTCACCAGTTTCCCAAAAAAAACAAGGAAACCTCAATTTTCCATAACAAAAATCACATTACATTTTACACTCAAAAAACTATTTCAAAGTCCATTTTTCATAACTTTAAAAATAAATGAGATCCATTTGGAAACATTACATTAAAATCACTTTTTCAATTCAACAATTTCCATGCGCCAAACACTTTAAAAATATACACATTAACAAAAAAATCCATTACATGATTCGCATCATTTAATTAATTCAAAAATAACATTTCCAGGTTCCCAAAAATTAATTCCAGATGAATAATGTTTCCTACCTTTAAAAAAACATGAAAAAAATTCAATCCTAAAACACTGTTAAATTCTTTTTATTACCTTTCAAGCAGACTGTTGAGAAATTTTGTTAAGCCCAAACAGGAGGCACACAAGTAACATTATAATTTTATATTATAGAAAAACATTCCTATACTTAGAAAATAAAAAACATTTTCTAAAAAACATTAAAATATAACATCTCATGATCATAAACAAATACAAAAAAACACACATATGATCCATATGAAAACTACCATTTTCCCTAACCATCATCACATAACATTTTACAAAAAAAGACTATTTCAAATCACATTTTTTTATTACATTCGTAGTCCATAAAAACCATTATATAAAATTATAAGAAAAGTACATAATCAATTCATCCATTTCCAAGGGCCAAATCCATTCTATATCAACATATAAACCAAACTAATTTCACAAAATTCTCCCCATAATCTAATTAATTCAAAAATCACATTTCAAGGTTCCCAATAAGAAAGTACATATGAGACACATTTCATTTCTTTTTAAAAGAAACCATTAAAAACATTTACACGTCAAAATCCTTTAAAAAATTATTTTTCACATTTCATTGAACCCATTAAACTTATCTATTATTCCCAACAAATATGCACACAAGTAACATAATTTATTTATTTTAAAAAACTACTTTCCAACACCTATACACAGTAAATAGTTTTGAATAAAACATTTAAAAAGGGAATAATATGTTCTCTTAAAATAATACTACAAAAGAAACATTCATGCTATATCATAAAAGTAACCAATTACATAAAGAAAACAATCATCTTACAATCCAAAAAAAATTAAATATATAACCAAGGAAAAAACTACACAAAAAACAAACTTCATCTTGAAAACTAAATTATCATAACATCAAACCCTTCTTTAAAGATAATGTCAAAGTTAGTTAAATAATTCCATTAAAACTAGTTTTAGACAAATTTTCATTCTAAAAAAGACCAAATAAATTCATACTAAACAATTAAAGAAAACAATTGTATGAATAAATTAGAAAAACTCAAGGAAAAAATGTAATGTGGAGGAAAATAAATTGATGGAAACAACTACCTCAATGACAGGTGAACATGACCAAACATTTACGGAAGGAATACCAAAGCTAAAGAGATGATCTACACGTCATAACATCCATGAAATATAACCACACATTAACACATAACCTTAGGGTTATACCAAAAGAGAAACCCAATGAAGGGAATCCAAGATTTTATAAGTTGAAAAAGATAAGAAGATGAAATCAACCAAAAACCAAAAGATCACACCATAGAAACTTTCAAGGAGCATCCATGGAATATTGGGAATAGGGGAGATGGGTATTTGGGAGCCCCTTGGAGCACCTGGGCCGAATAAAGGGGATTAAAAATGAATGTTGGGATAAAATGTTAGAGGAAAAATCATGGTATTTCAAATTTTAATTAATCTGGGAAGCTCACATGGTTTGGCAACACTGTTTGTAAAACCATGTAAAAATGTCTGGTCACCACTATGAAAATTCATAAAACCTCACACACTGTTGTTGGATGGTTTCCCTAACCATGTGAAACTTTTAAACCCTACTCATATACCTAAAAATTGGCCACTTATTTACCTAAGTTAAGAATCATATTTTCCAAAGCCATGTACTAACCATATACCACATGTGGAAAAGCACACAAAATTTATTTTTAATTAAAAAATCAAAAATTAAATTGGAAACCAACCATAACCATAACCAAAGGATCCATGATAAAAAAAATTCCATTGTCGAAGTGTGACAGTTCTCCCATCCAAAATCATTTTCTACCCCCAGAATTCCATCTATGTGATAGAACAACATAATTCAGTCCCATGTCTAAAATATTCCAATGAATCCATGAACTATAGGATGAAATTTCACAGAACAAGACACACCTGACTTATTCTATAGTAATATATACCATTAATAACAACAAGAGAACATTAGATCATTATCCCAACTATATTTACTTAACTAACACTATCAAATTTAAGAATCCAACATAATGGAACAAAAACGAGAGGACCCACTAGAAGGAATCCCTACCAACTAGGACCCACTAACTCCAATCCATCACTATAAACACCCTTCAGAAATGTATCTAATGATAAGAAATCAAGTCAATCAATGAAGAAAAACTAAACTAAAAAGCACTGGAACATATAACACTCCCATATTTAAAAAACAATTAGAAAACAACTAAACCTCTTGATGGCTAATCACCCACAAGAAACAGTAACAAACTTAATGTACTCATTCATCTAACCATAATTACTCATATTATGCTACAACATATCCAACCAACATTTATAATGAAATTATGAACTTAAAATAGCAGAAAAAGTAAAATATACCAATAAAATGTTAACTATTTAAGTACCCTCATTCATGGAAACAAAATAGATTTCAAGAAAACAAGATCACCAAGACTCTTAAAAATACAAGAGATAATCATAGAAGGAAGGAAACTACAACATAAATATAACCAATATCCACTACATCCCTTGAAACAAAACTAATAAAAAGTTCCCCACATCACTAGTGGTTACAAACTTTGTGAAAATATCAACTTCAGGGACTATGGCTCGAGCCCTGATGTTGGAATCATCTACTAACCCACAGTTAGGTATTGGAATTCTCTAGTAAAAATAATTATTCATGAAACATTTCCTAAAAAACTAATCTAGGTGACCCAAATTGATACAATTAAAAAGGACATTGGAGGATTAATACATGGAGTTTTTGATTATCCCGACTGACCACACTAAAAAACATGAGTGAAAATTCTACTGAACATGAAACTAGATACAAGGAAGAATGGTCTCTTTGAAATTATCAACATAAGACTTCTCCAACCACTATCTCATTGGAATGTTAAATACCTCTTCAACCTTTTTTATAATCACCTCCTTATCTATAAACCATCAGATGGAGGTTTTCTTAAACACTTATCAAAGGCTCTCCATCTACATTGATGATTAGACAGTATCATTCCACATGTCTAAATCTATACGTTCAGTCAAATCCAAAACATCACACACTCTCACAACTTCGGGAGTTCCCTATGATTTGAAAACAATCTCAACTATCTTGATCCATTAAATATCCATTAGCAGACACATATCACTATGAATAATAGCAAATAACTGATAAAACGAAGATGGAGGATGATACACACTAGAAACAATATATACCATTTGGGGGGAATATTATGAAAAAACAAAAAAATACCATAAAACCAGGTACAACGTCAATTGAAAAATCTACCAGAAATAATATCTCGATCCAAAACAACAGGCTCATAATCCATATATTGCTTATACAACAAAATTCAACATCCAAAAAATACCATCTCATTTCAATTTTCAAACCAACCTTCCTCTAAGGCCAATTTCCAATTTCAACATCCACTTTTCATAAAAATCATAATTTTTAATTAAAATATAATTTTCTAAAACCCCTATCCTTTCAAAATTGTTTTTGGAAAAACCAAACCAAACTTATTTTTTCAAACACTCACTCTAGAAATCCTATCAACTATCACATATTTTTTCATCCACCTAGACATACATCAATAATGAACAAGTTCCAACAAACACTCTTCATACACACCCAACCATATGTGAACATTAACTAGGATTAACAAGGGTCATAAATTCCATTACTTCATCAATTCCAAATATTTATCAGTTTCTCATTAAACATTTTTTGTCACATGTCTAAAAAATTTTCAAAATCAAAATACATCTCCAAAATTAAATTCTAAATTCATAATAAAACCCATTCCAATATGTTTTTTTTGAAAACCACCATTCAGAAAACATTTTTCACTTATTTATAATACGATTAATACAACAAAACCAAACCCAAATGGATAACTTACATCAATCAATCAGGACGGGAAAATAGTATCCATTTATAACCCATCACATTTGTTAGTGGATCATTCCCCATGAAAACATCAACAACTAAGAGAACCATGAACCGTGCATGTAGAATTCACAGGTATCACTACTATATGTGAGAACTTGACATAACACTAACTCACCTCCACTTCCATTTCTCAATAAAAAGGTAAGAGACTCAAATCCTAGAAAAGCCTTGAATCATACAGATTATAATAAAAAATGGTACAATACAACTTTCTTATACCATCATTTTTATTCCCAAGGATTCTAAAATCCAATCAACCAAAAATCCCAAATAATAAGATTCACCTCTGATACCATTTTTTCATAAAACAATACCTAGATTACATCTAATCTAACACCCATCCCAGTTTGATAGATTTCCAAAAGGGTGCTCTCAATCCCCATGGGATGGAAAATAACACCATGCTTCAATTTAATCTCTACAGGATTTCTTCTTTCTTCAATAACAAGGATTAAATAAATAAACTAAACATGATGAAGAACATATCATAACAGAATCCCAAATAAATATAAAAACAAGTCTATATAGAACATCGGTTAAAAAAATATAATGAATAAAACACATGAATTGGACCATTGGATTTGATCTCTATAGTACCTCTTATTCCCCATCAGCCACATGACTGACTAACATTGAAGACATACACCAGAATTAGAAACCATCACTTCAAAATAGGGTTTGGTATTAATAATATCATTCCCCCCAATATTTCTTGTTTTCAAAATTCCTATTTATTTTAAATTGTTTCCACATCCTTAAAATAAATATCCAACAAAATATTTTATTATAACATTTATATACATTGACATATAATTTATAACCAATAAAAATTTCATCATCAACAATCTCATAAAATTTTGATTTCATGTTCCTTTCTTCTAGATCAATAATAAACTCCCAAAAAATATAAATTGTTTTATATTTTTATTATGTTTGAACAACATTTCATATAAAGTGATATCTAAAATTTACTTTATTAGAACTCAATTTGAATAATTCATGTAGTAGTTGTAACATAGACTATAAAATATATTTATGTATAATTATTATCCTGCATGTTTTTAGAAAAATGAAAATAAAAATTTTTTTATTTCAGACACTATTTTATTATAGAGTATATGGTTTACTAAACACATGTGTTATTCCATGTTTATAAATATATTCTGAAATTTTTATATTTTAGTACTCTCTATGAAAGTTTGATATCACCCTCTTTATAAAAAAATATCTTTCTTCGTGGAAGGTCTCTTGATTCCTCTAAATATGATCATTTCTAAAAATTTATGAAGAATAATTATAATAATTATAAATATATTAAATGAATCAATTAATTGTGAAAAATAATTATCTCAACAAATTGAAATAATTATAATAGGTTCAAAAAAATATGACTTAACAATATCTAGTGGTCTATATTTTTTATATCAACTCCCATGTATCTTTGGTCTATTATTTTAATATGTTGACATGTTTTATAAATAGGGATGTTTTCTTATTTCCTAATATTAATTTTTCTCCCAGCCTCTTCTATGATAAACATCATCATTCCATTTTTTTAATGATAACCAATTCTTTTATGCCAGAATTTATTCTCAACATCAATACTCATAAAGTATCCAAATTTTTCTTCTCAAACCCATAACAAATTATATTGGGTTTTTACACATCTTAGTGTGAGTACTCTATATTCTAGAATCATTAATAAAAAAATATTTTTTAAAACAACATCATCATAATCATAAAAAAAGTGATACACTTAATTGGTTATTTTTAATCCCATAAAAAACATTGTTGGAGTTTAACTCATTCTAATATGATAAAAAAAAAATTTATTTTTCTTAAGGATTCATTTCAAAAAATGAAAAATCCACTATAATATATTTTGATATTCATTAAATTAATTAAATCAATTTTTATCTGGGAAGAACAACCAATATATATTGTAAATGTATATTTTAATTAATTTATATTATAAAACTTAATGAGCTCATATTTGGATTAATTAATCTTATATGACTTAAGAAATTCATTTGGGGGTGCGTTCTTACAGATCAGAACATTAGAAAAATTAATTAAAACTAATTATCCTATTTTTCAATTAAATCGTCTTCTCAAATAGTTTTAAATCTTTTATTAATATTATATTTATTCCTATTTTTACATACTCCCACATTTTTCATGGTATAAAAAATATTTTTCCAAAACTATATTCTTTTTATCCAGGCAAACCACAACAGTAGTTTGATTCCAAAAATATACTTATATAATAATGATTAAATAATTCAAAAGGTTAATGTGCCACATATTTTTTATATAATATTATTTTATTTTACTAAAATAGTATTTGGGTATCTTACATGAAAATTTTAGTGTAGTAGTAAAATTTTTTCATAATTTTTATCATTTTAGATTTGACTTTGAGTTATCATTCTTTAAAACTAGTTAGATAATCCAGACTTTTTTCACTGAATAATTATGAAAACAAAATTTTATTATGAGGTATAGGATTAGTATGATTACATTAATCATATATAACATCATTTTCATTAATATTTATTTTTACATTTTCTTATTGTAGTAGATCAATTTTACTATAGTTTCATTTTCTACTCATGTTTCTTGGTGGTTTCCACAACACCCGTGAGAGTACTATTTTACTTATGAAGATTGTTTCCATTATTTTCTCAAATTAAAAAATTTTATTCATTAATTATTTGCAGTATGCATACCTATAAATTATATCAGAAGTCAGTTCATCAAAAATGTTTCATTTATCGTCATTTAAAAATTCAATTTTTCAAATTCATAGAAAGTAATTTAATTTTTTATGATAATTTTATTTATTGAATCCATAAACGTTGAGATGTTAATTTAAAACACATTCAAATATAATCATCCTTAGGAACATCATAGTCTAATTTATCATGGTGTATTTTACAAAAGTATCTTATTTTTAAATAGAAAACTCAATATATCATTTTGAGTCATCCTCTAAGATAAAAACTCTTATAATTTTGTTGTGCTATGAAGTATTTTTGAGAACCATCTATAAGAGTTTCCAAATAATTATGTCTTTCCTTATCAAAATTGTTTTTTGTAAATATTCATATGTCCTTTTGATTTAAAATGATTCATATTAATGGTATCTCCCTTTTTTAAGGATATCTTAGTATCTTCTTGATTTTATGTTTTTATTCTCAAAGAGAACATGGAAATAAATAGACAAAATTTACTATAAAAACATTTAAATTTTACATTACTATTATAATTTCCTTTCCCCATTTGTGAATTTATTGATATAAGGGAGAGGACCACTTAAAAGCCTTTATTATTATATTATTCCATAGAGGAAATTTTATGATATTCAATATTAAAATTATTAATCATTTTAAATGAAATATTTTAATCCTTATGGAACATTATTTTAAGTCCATTCCCTCTTCTCATATATTAATTAATTAAAGTGATGTTTAATCTAGAAAATGAAATTTCACTAATATATCTTTCGTTAGAAGAATCTATTTTAGAATCCATTATTTTCAAAGTATTTCTCGTGACCTTATTGACCATTATAAGTTCATCATGATTTTCTCAATATCCAATGATTGTACTGAAAATAATATTAAAACTAGTAAACAATAATTAATATAATCATCCCCTTATATACCCTCAAATTTTAGTAATATTGTATAAAAATAATAATATATTTACTTCAAAATTTTATCACCCTCATAATATTTTTCAAGCTTTATTTTAATATCCGTAATAATTATAAATCCCATTTATTTTGTTAGATCATTCTATGTTAAATTGGTCACCAATTCATTTATTTTCATATCATTACTTTTAATATTATTCCTGTAAAATGAGGTCCATGAAGTTGTGTCATGTGTTATATTAAATAATTATTGAAAATAATCAAGGATATAATTGTTATGAGAGATAATATAGTATACTATTTATTCCTTCTAGATATTAAATAGTTTCCCAAAAAAAGATTAAGTTAATTCATTATGGAATGGTTTTTTATTATGTGTAAAAAAGTAAAAAAAGTTTTCTCAAGTATAATCCTTACATCTAAAATAATTTATTATCACTTAAAAGTAATGAAAGTGTTTTATATTTTAATGGGAAATGTTTTCATATTCTGCAATAATAAATGGTACTCTATATTCTCTCATTAAAATTTATTTCCATGATTCAATTCGTTAATATTCTATTATACCAAATTCTAAATTTGATCAACCCCATGGAAGAGGGTGAATAAAGGTTGATATAATGATTTTTAAAAAATAATCTATTTCTTAAATAGTATAATTATTTAATATTATCATGCCCAAGAAATATATAATTGGACCCCAAAAAACAAGTAATGGGATTTACATCCATAAAGGATAACTAGATACCCAGTGTATTTTTTTTATTTTCCTACACACATATAACATATATTTTATTATCAAAAAGAATTTATATTAAAGTGTATATAATAAATATACCCATCCTTAAGCATTACATAATCATTATATTTAGTAAATAAATTAATTTATATCACTTTGAGGATCTTTTTAGGATTTGAATTTTAGAGAATTAGGTCATAATTCAATGGTTACATCCATAATTCACACAAAGAGGATACATCAAAAATAATATCCATTTATTTTCTAATATAAACCCTTTAAACTGGTAAATGATTTCTTTTTTTATGAAAAATATTCATAAAATTTATCTTGACTTCCTCGTTTTTCTAGACCATATATTAAACCTACGAAAAACATTCTAAAACTTTGGATGAGTGAACATTTCTCTGTATGGGATATAAATAAGAACTAATGAAACATTAGTTCATGAATACTAATAAACCGATGAATTTTTTTTATCTAAGCTATAATTTCCACCCATAAAAAAAATCTCTCTCTCTTAAGTTATTAATTCATAATATTTCTATAAAACTCCCTAGAAAAAATACATAATAAGGGTAACTTATGGAATTAATTACATTTTATAGTTACAAAATCTTTCATAAAAATATAGAGATTAACCTTCATGGTTATATTTGGAATAGAAAACAACGAATATTTCATTAATCTCTTAGGATAAACCATACCGGTTAACTCTTTCGTATTAAACAACGCATTAGAGATCTATCATGTGATAACTCCTCCTTAGTTTATCACAGAGCCACCCATAATGATTGAAAATGACCATGAAAAAAAATTAACATAAAACCTAATGTAATCATATTGGGGGAAAAAAATTTCTAATTTGAAATCACATTTCACTTTTATAAAGTCATTCACGCATAAATAAAATAACATTGTATGAACATAAATTTTCAAAAATGTAGTGTAAGAATAAAAATGTTAACGAGAAATAAAATTCGGAAAATAAATTCATAGTGTATAATATAAAAAATTGATTTTTTATTTTTTAAAAATAGTTAAAAGGGTAACATTAAATTGGATTTTTTAAACTAAATTCATTACCTTGAGTCTGAGTTGTAATGTACAATCTCTAGCTTCCTCTTCTTTGGGTCATCACTTTGGATTAACATTTTAACACCCATAAAGAAGAGTTTTACTCCTAAAATATGTTCTATATAATATGGGTATGGATTATAAGAAGTTATTTGTAAATATCATAGTTGAACCAAATAGACTTTTTGGTGTCAATAACAGAGAATAATGGTTTCCCCTTTAAAAGAGAGGGGAGGGGCACTCTTGGAATTCCCCAATATATTAATTTAAATTAAATAAATTTTCTATTAAATATGGGTATAAAATGATTTATTTACAATATAATATTAAAATGAGTACAAATCTATTTATCCAATAAAAATAATAAATGTTATGATTATTTTTTACTCTTATTTTGGTTTAAGCCTTATTTTCCCCTTTTAACTCTTACTGTTTTATTATTTAATTTACAATTTTAGGGCTTATATAATTACAATAAAAAGAAAAAATTCTAGTAAATTATTAATTTAAAACAGTTTAGTACTTATCAAATTTAGGTTTATGAATTTTTATTTCTTTATATTTTTATATTATTTATTAAATTATAATTTTTTCACAGATATCCAATTTGTCAATTTTGTCCCTTTTCATTACTTAAAATTTTATAAATATCATAACAACTGGATATCTTTAAAATATTATATTAACTCATCTAAAATATTTTAATGTAGTCTATTATATTATTGAATTATAGAAATTATATCATATTATTTTTATTATAATATTTTTAATATCTTTTATTTGATTCTTCCGTTTATAAAGCAATTACTACATCAACCCTGTTGCAATATTTAATTTTTAATTTATTTACTTAAAATTATAATTAAATTATCATGATGTAGGAAATCAATTTTTATTTATAAATAATATTTATTGTGAAACATATCCATTAGATATCCCCATATTAAAAATATTTTATTTTTTAAAAACAAGAGTTGAAAATTTGTCATCTATTTTAATAAGATAATATATTTGTCTTAATGTCAACCAAGTTGCATAAAAAGGATATATTTCGTCTAAATTATGATATTAGGTTGAAAAAAATTCATTAAATAAAATTATTACGTTTTTAGGGTAATTTATAATATTATTTTTTCACATAATTACCCTTTTTACCCTTAACCATGGTATCAAATATCATTAATAAAATTAAAATTCATATATTTTCAAAATTATTTTGTACCAAGTAGATCATAAATATAATACTGATTAAAACAGGGTATTTTTTTATAATTAAAACATGAATTTTGTTAAAATTAATTTCTAATTAATCTCGTTAAGAGATCAAGAAAACATGGTTTTAAAGAAAAAATAACCCAAAGTTCACAATGTTCTTATATGAAATTTTAATTTGAAATAGTTTCCAATGACCTTCATTGGATTAAATAATGAAAGTAAATTTCATTAAACACTAAAAATAAATTAAAAAACATTTTTTATAGACAAATTTTTTTTACTTAAAATTAAATTTTAATTAATATTTATGATAATAATTATTCATCAAAATATGGAAGTTTTCAGAAAAATTCAAAAAATTCAAAAAATCTATATTTTTATGATCCAAATCTAAAGAATAAATTTATTTTCTATATATAATTTATAAAAGTGAAAATTACTAGATTCAAAATGGGTTCTCCATCCAAATGCTCTAGAAATGCCTTTTTTTGAAAAATATTCATTTTATGAATAAAATTGAATTTGTTCTTATATCATGTATAGAAATCATATAAGATGAATTATAAACAATAAATTGAATATTATATATATATATATAGTTAATTTAAATAAAAATTTTATTTATTTACTTACAGGTATAAAACACACTTGTCCACATTTAAATTGTTATTTAGAAAATCATTTACATTATTTTAAGAAGGGTTTTCTCATCATTTATAATTAATTGATCAAGAAATAATTATTTATATATACATGTTTCATAAAAATATTCATAATTTAGTCAATCCAATTCATACCCTTATGTCTAACACCTATATGATAACTACCATGGTAAATTATAATAATTATTTTTTCATTCAAGCTATATGTAGTGTATTATATATGCTATTATATATAGTGTCCCCTTTAAGATAAAACTACTGCCTAACTCATAAATATTACTAAATATGAAATGTTATTATTCTATAATTACTTGGGATGTTATATCCATCCCCCTTTTTATAATCATATCATTGTAATTATATTCTCTTATCAAATTAAGGGGAATTTTTCATTCATTATAGTTTCATATTCCCTTGTTGTCACATCAACCATAAGATTTTTTAAAGAAACCATATCCTAATAAATCACCTTATTCCATTACACTTACTATCTATTATTAAGAACATAAACTATATTGTTCTTATAATAAATATTCTCTTCCAATTGAACAACTTTTGCAATCAAAACTATATGTTCATTTAGAATATAGTTTCTTAACATTGAATCATGAAAAACATTATGTACATAGGATTAACATAGAGGTGAAGATAATCATTATGAAACTGATCCAACATTCTCCAAGATTTCATAGGGTCCAATGAATTGTGGACTCGACTTACTATTCTTACAAAAAAACACAATACACATTTCCATTGAGAAAATTTGATATAGAAAATATCACGTACCTCAAAATAATGATCCTTCCTTCGGTTAACCGCATAACTCTTCCTCGTAACTTGATCTAACATCATATGTCGCTGAATCAAATACACTTTATCTTCTCTTTAATCATCTAATCCTTGACCCATCAACTTCCATTCCCTAAAATCATTCCAAGAAGATGTTGTTCGACACTTCTTTATTTTTAATGCTTTAAATAGTTCTATCTGTATACTAGAACTAATATTGTTATAATATGAGTACTTAACCAAATAATGATGTTGATCCAAAATTTCCTAGTAATCCACTAAATAATCACTTATTATATACTCCATTTAATTAATTTCTTATTCTATCCATTTGATAGAGGATGAATAGATGTTCTTTTATTTAATTCAGTACCTAACGAAATCTAAAGGCCTTTAAAAAAGTTAAAATTTAACCTAGGATCATGAACATATATAAGAGAGATAGAAACTCCATGTAACATGACTATATATTTAATACTCATCTAAGAATTTTTAACAATATATAGAGTGTCTCAAATGGGAATTAAATGAGTATATTTTGTTATTCGACCATTAATAACCCAAATCTCATTATTACCTCAAAAGGTCTTTCATAATCCCACTATGAAGTCCAGTGATATATTTTCTCATTTCCACTCTAGAAATGTATTATGATTGATAATCCCCTTTAGAAAATTTCATTCTACATTAACTTGTTGACAACTAAAACATCTCAGGGTAAAGTCAACAATATATCTTTTTATTCCAACATACGAGTAATACTCCTTATGTTCTCTGTACATCTTTGTACTTCTAGGATGAATGGAAAAAAAAGAATTATGAGCTACATATAATAAATCATTCTTAAATAGTTAATTAAAAGTGATAGAAAATATTTTCCCAAATATTTAAACATAATAAAATTAATATTTAATTTAGTAAAATTACCCTTTTGAACAAATTTAACTTATTCCATATCTCATGGTTTTCCTTCTATGCATGCTTAATTATATATAATAGAGACGATTTAATTAACATGAGAAACAAAACAAAAAATTTCATATGACAAAAACACCCAATCCAAAATCCATAAAATCATTATCTAAAGAATTGCATTCCAAACAAAACATGGTTAATGTAGCATTACTTTTCCGAATCAATGCATTTTCCACATTTCATTTTCTCGATGATGGAAAGGAATCATACAATAATAATAATTAAATAGTTTTATCATTCATAATAGTCTCATGATCAATTATTTTTGAATAAATTCATACTGGAAACATGTATCATAAATACATTTTTATCATTTTATTCAATTAAAATGATTCCTCAAAATCTCAAATGAAAAAACAACATCATCCCTTCCAAATCATGATTAGTGTAATTTAACAAAAGAGGTTTAAAAAGATGTGAACCATAATAAATTACCTAATCATTCACCATTTTGGAACAACCATTTCCATTCAATGAAAAATCAATTTAAATAAAAATTTAACCATTTCTAGAAGGAAGGGCTAGGATTAGAGAATTATTCCATCATCATTTAAATTCTAGAAAGGAATCATCACAATATTTTGTCTAGTTAAACATAAAACATTTTCATGTCAACTTATTTAGTAGTCTATATAATCGTGCAATTCATTAAACAACCCTACTATAATAGTATGATAATCCAAGAAAAAAAGAATCTTAATTGTATTTTTGGAACATGGAAAATTTTAAAATACCATCTTTTCAGTAGGGTCAATAGTTATTTCGTCTTTAGAAACAATGTAACAAAGGAAAGAAATTTTTTGAAAATAAAATTCACACATTCTAATGTTCTCATACTTTTTTATCATTTAAATTTTGAAAAACAATCCTTTGATGTATTTCATGTTCTTAATGACTGTAAACAATATAATAAAATTTTATAAATAAACACAACCACAAACATTTCTAAGAACACATGAAATATTATATAGATATTATCCTTAAATACAGAAGGTGCATTAGTTAATTAAAATTGTATAACAACAAAAACATAGTCCCTATATCTATTTCATAACATGGTATTCAAAATATTTTTTTACTTTACCACAATATATGGTACCCCAACCTCAAGTCATCTTTTAAAAAAATGTTCTCCCTAGAGATGATCAAAAAATAACCAATATAAGGAAAAGTATTCTTGTTATTAACAGTGATTTTATTCAAGGATATTTGATCAAATAAATGTCTCATTGAACTATATTTTCTTAAAAAAATTTCTGTTCAACCCATGGAGAAGTGTTTGGTTAAAAGAAACATTTATCTGACAAATATTATAACTAATATTTAAATTCTATGAGTTATACATCATCCATTTGATAATGAGGTATAGAAATTATCTAATTATCGGGAACTAAGGAAATCGTAAAATCAAAATCGTGATTAGGTATAGTTTGAGTCAACTAATTAGGAAAATCATCATGATACTCATTTACTACTGGAAGAGCATTAATCTGAATTGTTCCTTTATATTAAACAATATGTACAAGATAACATTCATTTCCATATTTTAATATTTTCTGAGTGTCCTAAAACTTTATTAATGTTATGGGTTCATTCTTGAACACAAATTGAATCTCTTTTAAGAAAGAAACATCATTAACACTACAATCATTATTTATATGGTAATCTAAAATCCAATCCATACCCAAAAATGTTTCAAACTATAAAAAAGGAAAAATAAAAATATATTAAGGTAAACTCATTCCAAAGAAAATGACAAGAATATTCTTATAATTCCTTTTGAAATAATATTTCCTTAATGTGTATTCACCACATGTTCTGGATTCAATTCTTTTGGTAGAATTTCTAATTTAAATTTAAAATTCCCAGAGATTAAATATTGTGTAAAATTTGAATCATATAGAACATTATCATTATCTTATTCAACAAAAAATCAACCTCATACCACTTTATTTTATATCACAACATCTATTGAAGTAGTGGTAGAGGATTTCACCACACATTTCTACTTATAGTCTAGCTGTTCCCCTTTAGTTGGGTTCCACTATCGAGACTTGTTTTCCTAATGACCCATCTTATTGCATTTAAAACATCTAATTTAACGTATATCTAATTTGGGATTACCACTACCATGATCTTGTTTTTTTAGTTACGATCTTAATTCCCCATTTTACAATATATAAATAAGTTACTAGAATTCATAAGGCATTCACCTGTGTCTATTTTATCACAATTCTCAATAAAAAATTATTTAATTTTATTACTATCATTCTTATTTGATGAATTATTTATTTAACCTTCTATCTAGACCAATTTTTCTATTATTTTTCAAAAAAACATGATCATAACAAAACATAGCTTTCACCATCTCTTCTCATTGAACATGTTTTCAAATCTCTTTAATGAATGAGAATACAATGCCCAGAGATACTTTGGATTTAATACTATGTGAAAATGATTGATTATGATATCATGAACTAGGATGATATTTGTAGCATGCCCTTCTTTTTGGGTGAATTCTACCTCTTACGTAGCCATTGAGACCTCCACCACAATAAATTTCATGAATTTTTTTCCATAGTATTCCCCATCATTTCATAATTCATATATAACATCCCACATTAAAAAACATGGATTATTTGGAAACAATATCCATTTTTTCATAATATGAACCAGTTCAAAAGAGACATGACTTTTTTTTTATAAACAATATTCAAAAATTTCAACTTGACATCCTATTTTATCATAGTCATCCATAAACCCTATGAAACACTATTCAAAAAATCATATAAGTAAAAAAAATATTATTAAATTGCATAAAAATAAATAATGAAACTATTAGTACGTGAATACTTATAAACCATTGAAATGGACCTGGCCAAAAAAATTATGAAATCTTGAGTTACTATAAAAAATTTATATTATTTCAAATGGAGTGGATTTATAGGTTTATTGTTGTAGAAGATTAGGTTATAATTTATATATAATATCTCATTTTTAAATAAAGAGGATAATACTAAAATACAATCCATTTTATTAATAATATAATACAATTATTATAAAACATGATTTTTTCATTAAAAATATTCATGAAATTAATATTTACTTCCACCTTTCTCTTACCCATCCATAATCCTTGTGCAAACATATTAAAACATGGGATGAGCATAAAAATATCATTAAATATAATAAAAATGAAAATAATAAACCATTATCCTATTAAAATTTGTAAATCATGAATTGGTTTAACAAACTTATGCTCTTCCCCAATAAAACAAAATAACGTTAAATTAACTCTTGAAATCCTATGATTTTGATAAATCTATGTATAAAATGTATTTCATAAATATTTTTTTAATAATGTCCATTTCACTATTAAAGAATAATTTATAGCTATATATGAAATATCCATTATGGATAAATTTGGAGTACCCACCATAGTATATTCCTTTAATCACTTAGGAAAAACCAAACCAGTTAACTCTATTTCATTACCCAATGTATTGTAGAGATTTCATGGGCTCACCAACACTTTGATTAACACAGAACCCCTAGTACTAATAAATAATTCCCAAGAAAAAAACATTATCATAACATGTAATACAACTATTAATGAAAAATAACACTTCCACATTGAAATGACATTTAATTTTTACAAATTCATGCACTTATAAATGAAATCACATTATTTGAAAATAAAATTATAAGATAACCCTTATATTAAACAAAAAAAGAGGCATAAAATTAAAGAGGCAAAAAATTGGGAAAATATATTAAATCCTTATAAGATAAAAAAATCCCTATTTGATTTTATAAAAATATATGAAATATTAAATATAAATTGATTTTATGTGAAATTATCTTTCCTCGACTATGATTCATCGCATTCAATCATTATCTGCTTATTCTTCGGACAATCGCCTTTGATTAACTACTTAACACCTCTAATCATAGTGTTATCCTTAAAATATGGAATATATAATTAATTATGTAAATCTATGATGGTATTTGGGTAGTGCATGGCCGAGCCAAATATGTTTTCTTTTGTGAATAATAAAAATGAATGGGTGCCCTTTTATATGAGATGGTATGGGAAATCATCTCATAACTCATTTTATTTACTTATTTCTCTATTTTAAATGGGTCAAAAGTAATTTAATTCAATGATAATATTATAATGAGTTGAGATAAGTTCTTTTGAAAAAAATTATATAAGTTTTTATTATTATTTTTAACACTTATGTTTCTATTTTAATCCTTCTTTTACCCATTTAACTCTTATATTGTTATTATGTATTTTACACTTTGAGGGTCCATATAATTACTATAACATAGAAAATAAAAAATAAATCAGCCTTAAATACATTTCATGATAATCATAATAATTTTTCTATATTTTAGTTTTTTATAATTTTTATATCATTTATGAAAATATTAATTATTTTAAGATATCAATTATCTTCATTCTAAAACTATTAATAAGTTGTATTTTTAGAAATATTATAAAAACATTTTATATTTAGAATAAAACTAATAAATAATATTTACCATTTCATAGTAAGTGAAAAAAAATTATGACAAAAATTAAATCAAATTTTAATTATTTTTATATTTTTAATATCCATTATTTTATTCCTCCATTAATGAAGAATTTACTATATCAACATCCTGCCTATTTTTAATATTCTTATATCATTCCTAAAAATTATTAATAAATTTTCATGATATAGGTAAACATATTATCTTTATAAATATTATTTATAGTAGAAAATATCCATTATATAAACCCATATTAAAAATATTTTACTTGTTAAAAACAATAGTGAAAAATTTGTCTTTTCTTTGAATAAAATGATATAATTGTCTTAAAATCATCCAAGCGGCATAAAAATGTTCTATTTCGGTCCACATGATCTTTTAAATTGGATAAAACTCATTAAATGGAATTAGGACAACTGTTAGGGTAATTTATATTCTTATTTTACCCTTAATTACCTAATTTACCCATAATTGTGGTAATAAATATAATTTCTAAAGTTATTTTTTATTGATTTAAAAAATAATTCCCTTCCTTTTATATCATAAATATCAAACAAATTACAAGTATTTATTTATATTTTTCAACATTAAAAACATGGAATTGGATAACGTTAATTTAAAATAAATCATGTCGAGGGATCGAGAAAATAGAGTTTCAAATTAAAAATATCCAAAAGATCACAATGTTTTGATATCTAATTTCAACATCAAATTAATTACAATGACTTAAATTAGATTTAAATATAAAATAAAACTATTAATTACACATAAAATTAATTAAAAATTTTAAATTGTCAATATAAATTAATTTGATGAAAAACCAGTTTTGAACAAATATTTTTATTATTAAATATTCCTCAAAAGATGAATCTTTTCAAAAAATTATCAAAAAATTATCCAAATATAAATTTGATACTCCTATTAAAAATAATAATTTTTTTTCTCAAATGAAATTTATAAAAGATACCAAAAGTAGATTTTTTATGGGTTCACCATCAAAATACATTAAAAATGCCTTTTTCGAAAATACGCCTTTTATACATAAAATTGAATTTTTTCTTATATCAAGCCTAGACATAATATAAAATTAATTATAAAATTTAAATTTATTATTATATATATATATTATTGATATAACCCAAAATATTTGATTTTTTTAATTATTAGTATAAGACTCACTTGGGAACATTTAAATTGTTTTTCAAAAAAAGCATTTCCATTAATAGTCAAAGGGTGTTATCTGAATTTATATTTCATTTATTATTAAAAAATTAAATATATATTCATGTGTGAACCATAGTTTTGTAATTTTATTAGTCTTTATCATACATTCCAATATAATAGACATTTGATAACTATCATTTAAAAAATTCTAATATTTATTTGTTTATTCAACTTAGATGTATCGTTTTATATACAGTATCAAACCATGTTTCTACATTAAGGTAAATTTTCAATATAATTAATAAATATAAACAAATATGAAAAAATATTATTCTATAATTACATGGTATGTTATAATCTCATTGAAAGGGTTATAATTTTTATCACCAACCAGTTAGAACATGAACCAAATATTTATTAAAAAAATAACATAAGTTTATATAATAATTATCTCTAGTTGAAATTATAATCTAAAAAAAGTATAGATATATTTATCATCATACATATCAAATTTTTATAAATCCCTACAGGTTAGTTTCATATATCTATACATCTAATGAATATTACATTATTTCAATATATAGATTTGTCTATATAACTGTATTTGAACTCACTTGATATTATTCTTAGCTATATCCTCTTTAATCATAAAAATATTGTCAAATTTTATTGGATTCTCCAAAAAATCATGATGAATATTTCTATTATATTAAATTTATGAAAATTAGTCCATGTTTTATATTCATTAGTATTAGTGAAAATTTTATTTTAAGAAACCAAATATAGGGGTGGAAAAATAATAAAAAGTGACTAGCATTATGATTTAATCACTTGATGTTTTTTCCATATAATGTGTGCTACTTTTTATTAAAATTTTTATTTATTTAATTGTTTATTTTTCTCAAATTTTGTTTTTCTTTGGATTTATATAGAAAATTATAGTAGGTTCTCTTAGAACCAATAATCTGTAATTTCATGTGTGCACACTCTTAGAAAAAATGTTATTATGGGGTGAAGCCTCAATATAGAGTTTATTCATATTATCTATATTTTAACACCAAAAATTTATTAGATCATTAATTATCTATAATATCTTCATATTAAAATATTTGAAAATAAATGAATGCTTCATCTATATTAAACTTACTTATCAACCAAAAAACCACTTATAAAGTCTTACAGAGCATTAGAATTGTTCTTAAGTAACCTCTCAAATCAAGGATTTATCCTACTATATCACTAATTGATTATTTTATATATTCTAGAAAAAATATACTCCTTTATAAATTTCTTATGAGATTCTTGAAAAATCTTATATATCATCGAAGAGATGTTATGTATCTCTTGGGAAATCTTCCATATCATTCTATAGTTATTAAAAATTATCAAATAATATTTAGGTATCATAAATTAGGGTTTCATTAATCTAATGATTCTTTATCAATATAATCATAAATCATAATACTCTATTTTTATATTGCCTCTATAATAATATGTATAATATACATCCATCAGTGATAACATTAAATTTTCATCTGAAACCATTTTCTAATTATCCCATTAGTCATAAATTAATAAAAAACAGATTCTCAGGTATTGTAAAAAAATGAAAAAGGATCTTAAATGGTCAACATACATCAAAATCAATAAAAAATTATATTTATTAATGATTATTTGTTAACATAATACAATTTATTACTTTAAATGTCTTTTTTTCTTTTAGGATTATTCCTTGAATAAAGAAACTAACAAAAATGATATAATATAAGAATGTTGTAGTTGTGAAAAATAGAAAATTAATTTTAATATTGATCTTTCATGGAAACTTTAAATGTTATTCTTCACAACATTAATTCCTTGGGGATCAAAAAATGTATATAACCATACATGAAATCTACTTTTACTTCATAAAAACTCATCAGTTGTATCATCACTTATCATATTAACATCTTTAGAAAATAAAAAATCAAAAATATATCATATTTCATGTTCTTATATCTATTATAAATGATGTATATCTTACATCATGTTTAATTATCAACTTAACACCCCATAAACACTATAAATAAATTCTAATAAAATTGATATAGATATCTAACCCAAGGATCTACTTGTCTTCATAATATTAATGTGATCATTTCCCAACATTTCTAATCTAATAACTAGCATACCATGTCATATGTTGACTCCATAAAAAACATACCAAAATTTAAAAAACAAATTATTGTGACATATAATTATGACATTTATGTAAAAAAATATCGATTTAATTTGGAGATATCATTAATATAAATATAATATATATTATTCATACTGACATAAAATATCCTCAAAAAAATATAGAATCAAAATTATAAATATAAAATTATATATAATTCAAAACATCATTTAATTCTTAAAATGAAGCAGTAGTTTTCTCCACTAAAATTTTCACTATATATGTGTATGATTCAGTTAAATAGAAGGTGGGTGAATGTTTTTACCATTGTTTTTTGATAACATTATAAACCCTCTCTGAAAAACCAATTTTATTAATGAAATTAAATAGTCCCACTATTTAAATGCTACTAAAACACTACCAATAATGAACTGTATCCCCTAAATATTTTTTACATATTGGTGGGTTGAATAATTGATTATAATTATTTTAAAATTCTCTCACAGATGAACCATCATCACTTGATCAGATGATAAAAACCAAATTATCACTTAATTTTACAATTTACCAATGTAAATGTTGATATTAGTTATTTATTTTAATAATTTCAAATTCATATTTTTTAAAAAAAATAGAAAAAAGTGTTCCACAAGGTTCAAAATTAAAAATGAATCGTTGAAAACATTGAATAGAGTGGTATCATCAATTATTATGTGATCCACTAGTGTAACCAAATGGATTGGAATGAAAAACATTTTCCCTTGAATCATGTGTCATTAAAAATTTATATAGAAACATATAATTTGATCATATAAATTTTTTAACATTAATTTTTAGAAACATAAACAATGAACATCTCAAATAACTAAGTGTTTTCAAATTCATTTTCAGCAATGTTTCACCTCACCTTTTTAACATTATTCAGTAAAAACGTTCAGTTAACAAACCAAAATTTTTTCTAGACAACCCATAATCTTATTAAAAAATTAAAAATGATATTTATTAATGTATATATCAACCTATAATCATAAAAAATAATATCACTTCTAAAAACTCACAACTCAACCACAATAATTCATATTGTTCCTAGAAAACATTCTGTCTCCGCACTAATGATTTTTATTCAAAACAACATAATATTTAGTAATAATCCAAATCATTGGGGTTATTTTCATCAAATAATACATTATAATATTCTATAAATAAATAATTTAATAGTTATGTTTTACATATATTATAAAAAAAATAACAATTCTTATCTATTATTGAATTTCAAATTTTAAACTGAAAAAATCCATTAACCACATCAATTTTAGTTTTATTTTACATAAATATGAGTCATTAGATCAATGCAATCCTATAATTCTTGTTTTAAATGATATTGGTTTTATTAAATTCATATTTGAGAATACACTTAGTCATCTATGAAGTCTCAATTTAAAAAAAAATGAGAACTTGACATTAAAACAAATCAATCTATAGTGGGTAAAAGTTAGAGTGTCAGACATGATATTTCTAAACCACTTCTGCATACTGATCAGTTCCCATGAGGATTAAAAACATTACATATCTCATCTTAGTGTGAGCTCTAATAATATTCTCAAATAAATGGGACATCTTTCACAATCCAAGACTGGGATTCCATCCACCCGACCCCATCACATGCATGGAAGGATTGGAATTCCCAATCCCCATGGGATGGAAACTTGTTCTAGGAAACAAATTAATAACAAGGAGAATAATTGTTTCCATATAAGAAGGATCAAATAAGTAAACTTAATATTAATAAGAACCAATAGCTAATAAATTTGAAATTAATATACCCATTGGTCTACTTATAAAAATTGATGAATAAATCATGAACTAAAGAATAGAAGTGGGAAATTCTTCACTATCTCTACATGACCACGGGGTCATCAACGTCCACATAAACAACCTACATAGAAGGACAACACCAGAACAAGATAAATTCTATAGTATAATATACCATTTCTACCGATTTTTTGTGGTCGAAGTAGGGTCTTAGAATAAAATCTTAATTATGTGGCCACCAAATATGGAATCCATAAATTTACTTTACGAAAAAAATCCAAATTTTTTTTTGAAATTATTTTAAAAAGTTAGGAATGTAGAAAATGTTCATCAACAAACAATAATGAAATGTTTTCCTATACTCCCCCTTTCTAAAACAACTAATACAACATTCCTTTTAAAAAAATTCCCACTTCCCACAACCCATTTTAAAAACAAAATCCAAGAAAATACTTATCTAGATAACCAAAATGTATTCTTCAAAATATATATGAAATCGAAAACCAGGTAGAACTAGAAAAACCAATAACCAACATGCATAAAAAATAATACAGAACATTCCAAAATCCATTCATAAGAATTTTACCAGTCGATAATTCATTGAAAACAATTTAAAAACATGGTCAAATATATACTGATGGCTATCACCACATCAAATAAGAATTATATCACTACATAGGATGATGAAAAATCATTAGGGGTAGCTAGGATAAGTGATTCACTAATAGACTCATAACTCAATTATCAATATCCTCTAACTCAACTACCAACAACTTTCCAATGCATGATCCACTTGGAGGGACCATACCAAGGGCCTAGTGGTCTCTAGAGAATAATCCTATACCAATATCATTTTCATGAATGATCCACAAGGAGGGATCATCCTCAGAGCCTAGTGGTCCTTGATGAAATCACATTTTTACTTATATTTTCATGTGTAAATATTACTTAGTGAATCTAGGCAATGTCGATTCGTAGTAAAATATTGTAAATCCACAAGATGAATGTGAGTCATTGGACTTATAAAAGACAAGAATAAAAGTTATACTTTACCCAAATTGATACCAAGGATTCACTTTTTTCACAAATTCTACGTGAAACATAACATTTCCATAACTTTTAAAAACACATACCAAGCCACATAATCACACAATAAATTCACCACATTCCTAAAAAAACCAGGAAACCTCAATTTTCCATAACAAAAATCAAATTACATTTTACACTCAAAAAATTATTTCAAAGTCCATTTTTCATACCATTAAAAATATATGTGTCCCATTTGGAAACATTACATTAAAATAACTTTTTCAATTCAACAATTTCCATACGCCAAACACTTTTAAAATCTACACATTAAAAAAAATTCATTACATGATTCGCATAATTTAAATAATTAAAAAATAACATTTCAAGGTTCCCAAAAATTTATTCTAGATGAATAATTTTTCCTTCCTTTAAAAAAACATTTAAAAAAATTCAATCCTAAAACACCATTAATATAGTTTTATTACCTTTCAAGCAGGCTGTTGAGAAATTTTATTACGCCCAAACTGGAGGCACAAAAGTAACATTTTAATTTTATAATAGAAAACAACATTCCTATAATTATAAAATAAAAATCATTTTCTAAACACCATTGAAATTTATTATCTCATGCTCATAAACAAATACAAAAAAACACACATATGATCCATATTAATACTACCATTTTACCTAACCATCATTACATACAATTTTACAAAAAAATACTATTTCAAATCACATCTTTTATTACATTCGTATTCAATGAAAACCATTATATAACATTATAAGAAATTTACATAATCAAATCATCCATTTCGAAGGGCCAAATCCATTCTAAATCCGCATATAACCGAAATTAATTTCACAACATTCCACACATAATCAAATTAATTCAAAAATCACATTTACAGGTTTCCAATAAGGAAGTACACATTAGACACATTTCATTTACTTTTAAAAGAAACCATTGAAAACATTGACACGTCAAATTACATTAAAAACGTATTTTTCACATATAATTGAAACCTTTAAAATTATTTATTATTCCAAACAAGTATTCCCACAAGTAACATAATTTATTTATTTTAAAAGACTAATTTCCAGCACCTATACACATTAAATCATATGGAAGAAAACATTTAAAAGGGAATATTACGTTCTTATAAAATAATAAAACAAAAGAAATATTCATGCCATATCATAAAATTAACCAATTATAAGAAGAAAACTATCATTTCACTATCCCAAAAAATTATAAATACAAAACCATGGGAAAAAATTACCAAAAAAACAAATATCTTTTTGAAAAATAAATTTTCATTTCATCAAAACCTTCTGTAAATATAATTTCAATGTTGATTAAATAATTCCTTTGAAACCGGTTTTGGACCAATTGTATGTCTAAAAAATACCAAATAAATTCATACTAAAAAAATAAAGAAAACAAACGTATGAATAAATTAGAAAAACTCAAGTAAAAAATTTTATGCGAAGGAAAATAAATTGATGGAAACCACTACTTCAATGATAGGTGAACATGACCAAACTTTTGGGGAAGGAATACCAAAGCTAAAGATATTATTTACACGTCATAACATCCATGAAATATAACCACACATCAACACATTCCCTTAGGATTATACCAAAAGAGAAACCTAATGAAGGGAATCCAATATTTTAAGAGGTGAGAGAGATAAGAATTAGAAATCAACCAAAAACCACATGATCATGCCATAGAAACATTCAAGGAGCATCCATGGAATATGGGGAATAATGGAGATGGGTCTTTGGGAGCCCCTTGGAGCACCCTGGTCAAATGAGGGGGATTAAAACATGAATGTTGGGTTAAAATGTTAGAGGAAACAACATGGAATTTTAAATTTTTATGAATCTAGGAAGCTCACGTGGTTTGGCAACGCTGTTTGGAAAACCATGTAAAAATGTTCGGTCAACACTATAAAAATTCATAGAACCCCACACATAGTTTTTGGATTCATTCCCAAACCATTTTAAACCTATTAACTTTACTCATAGACCTAAAAACAAGACACGTATTTACCTATGCTCAGAATCGTATTTTCCAAATCTATGTGATACCCATGTACCACATGCGAAAAATCCAAAAACATCTATTTTCAATTAAAACATGAAAAAATAAATTGGAAACCAACCAGAACCTTAACCAAAGGATCCATGATAAATACATTCCATTATGGAAGTGCGACAATTTTCCCATCCAAAATCATTTTCTAACCCCAGGATGACACCTATGTGATAGAACAACATAATTCAGTCCCATGTCTAAAATATTCCAATGAAACCACGAACTATTGGGTGAACCTTCACATAACAAGACACACATGACTTATTCTGGAGTAAACCATACCATTAATAACCACGAGAGAACATTAGAGGGTTATCCCCACTATAATAACTCAATTAACACTATCAACATTAAGAATCCAACACAATAGAACCAAAATGAGAGGACCCACTACAAGGAAACCCTTCAAACAACGACCCCACTAACTCCAATCCCTGAATATAAACACCCTTCAAGAATATTAACTAATTTTAAGAAAGTAAGTCATTCAGAGAATATAGACTCTACTAAAAAACACTACAACATATAACATTCCCATATGTGAAAAAAATAGAAAACAACTGAACCTCTTGATGGCTAATCACACACAAGAAACATTAACCAACTTAATGTACTCATTCAGCTAATCATAACTACTCATATTGTGCCACGACATGTCCAACCAACATTTATAATGAAATTATGAAAATACAATAGAATAAAAAGTAAAATATACCTATAAAATGTTAACCATTTAAATACCCTCATTCATAGAAACAAACTATATTTCAAGAAAACAAGATCACCAAGACTATTCAAAATACAAGAGATAATCATAGCAGGAAGGAAACTACAACATAAACATAACCAATATCCACTCCAGTGCTGGAAACAAAACTAATATAAGGTTTCCCAAATCCCTAGTGGTTACTAACTCTGTGAAAAGATTCATATCAATGCCTAGGGCTCGAGCCCTGATATTGGAATCATCTACTAACCCATAGTTAGGATATGGAATTCTCTAGTAAAAATAATTATTCATGAAACATTTCCTACAATACTAATATAGGTTACCCGAATGGATACAATTAAAAAAAGAAATTGGAGGATTATAGCATAGTTGTTTTGAACATCCCGACTGACCACACAAAAAAACATGAGCGAATAATCTACCGAACAAGAAAATAGAGATAAGGAAAAATGGTCTCTTAGAAATTCTCAACATAAAACTTCTCCAACCACTACCACTATGGAATGGTAATTAGCTCCTCCACCCTTTTTATCATCACCTCCTTAGCTATAAACCATCATACAGAGGATTTCATAAACACTTATCACAACCGCTCCATCAAAATTGATGATGGGAACATATCTGTCCACATGTCTAAAGTTATACATTCAATCAAATACAAAACATTAAACACTCTCATGAGTTCGGGAGTTACATATGATTTGAAAACAATCTCAACATCCTTGATCCATTAAATATCCATTATCAGACACATTTCACTATAAAGAATAGGTAATAACTGATAAAACTAAAATGGAGGATGAGACACACTAGAAACAATATATACCGTTTTGGGGGTATATTATGAAAAACACAAAAATTCCATAAAACTAGGTTCAACATAAACTGAATAATCTACCAGAAATAAAATCTCGAGCCAAAACAACAGGCCCACAATCCATACATCATAAATAAAACAAAAGTCAACATCCAAAAAATACCATCTCATTTCAATTTTCAAACTAATCTTCTTCCAAGGACAATTTCCAATACCAACATCCACTTTTCATAAGAAAATCTAATTTTTTATTAAATTCTAATTGTCCAAGACCCCTATCGTTTCAAAATCGTTTTTGGAAAAACTAAACCAAACTTATTTTTTCATACACTCACTCTGGGAATCTGAACAACTATCACATATTTGTTCATCCACATCGACATACATCAATAATGAACAGGTTCCAACAAACACTCTTCATACACACCCACATATATGTGAACATTAACTAGGATTAACAAGGGTCATAAATTTCATTCCTTCATCAATTCTAAATATTTATCAGTTTCTCATTAAATATTTTCGGTCACATGTCTGCAAAAAATTTCAAAATTAAAATACATCTCCAAAATTAAATTCTAAATTCATTACAAAACCCATTCCAATATGATTTTATTTTTGAAAACCACCATTAGGAAAACATTTTTCACTTATTTAGAATATGATTATACCAAAAAAACAAACCCAAATGGATAACATACATCAATCAATCAGGAAGGGAAACTAGTATCCATTTATAAACCAGCACATTGGTTAGTGGATCATTCCCCATGAAAACATCATCAATAAAGAGAATCATGAATCGTGCATGTAGAATTCACATGGATCACTTCTATATGTGATAACATGACATAACATTGACTCACCTCCACTGCCATTTCTCAATAAAAATGTAAGAGTCTCAAATCCTAGACAACGCTTTAATGCAAAGGATTATAATGATAAAGGGTACATTACCACTTTCTAATACCTTCATTTTGAGTCCCATTGATTCTAATATCCAATCAACCAAAAATCCCAAATAATAAAATTCACCTCTGATACCATTTTTTCATAAACCAATACCGATTTTCCATATAATTAACACCTATCCCAGTTTGATAGATTTCCAAAAGGGTGTTCTCAATCCCCACGGGATGGATAATAGCACCACTCTTCAACGTAATCACTATGGGATTTTTTTTTCAATAACAAAGAATAAATAAATAAACAAAACATGTTGAAGAACTTATCATAACAGAAACCCAAATAAATATTCAAACAAGTCCATATACAACAGTGGATAAAAAAATAATAATGAATAAAACTCATGATTTGGACCATGAAATTTGATCTCTACAATATCTATTAGTAACCACCAGCCACATGACTAACCTACATTGACAACTTACACTAGAATTAGAAACTAGCACTTCAAAAACATCATGGGTATACCAACCCTGAGTGGAACATGTAGCTTCTGAGATTAAAAATCATAAAAACCAACAACCAATGGGTGAATCAATAAATTTCCTTTCCTAAAACAATCAAAAAACACCAGTTTGAAAAACCTTTAAAAAATTAGGGTCTTAATGATTATTTACCAATAAATAACCAAAAACATTTTCCCATGATTTCCCCTTTCAAAAACAACTAATGTATCCATCCTTTTCAAAAAAAATTATACATCCCATAACCAAATTAGAATAAAAAAACCCAATTTCAAACCACACTAAATAAAAAATAGGGATATGAAAAACATAAATAAATAATAAACATGTTGGTACAACTTTAGAAAAATAACCAACATGCATAAAAATCTAGACATACCATTCTGAAAGTGAAACATAAAAAATTTCTCTATTAAAAATTCTTTGACAAAATTGTATACCTGAGGGATAATATATATTTATGGACATTCCCACATCACATAATCATTATATCACAGTAGAAATCCATTTTAAATCCATAACTGAAGCTAGAATGAGTGAGTCCCTAAAAACCTAGTACCTTGGTGATCAATATCCTCCAACTCAATTACCAACAGCTTTACCTTGCATAAACCCCTTAATGGGATTGTCCCAAGGTCCTCCTAGTTTCCAGATAATAATTCTGTACTAAATAAATTCACATGAACAATCTACTGGGAGGGATAATCATTGAATCCTTATGGTATCCAATCATATCACTTGTTTACTAATAAATGAAATCATAAATCCCACTAAGTAAATCAAATCCATTCCACATCTTATTTAACTTATGTAAATCCACTAGAAGAATCCATTCCTTTCAACTTCTAAAACACTGGAATACTAGTTATAGTTTACCCACTTATATACCTGAGATTCCCTTTGTTCTCAAATTCCACATCACACATCTCAAATCAATCACTATTAAAAACACATACCAAGACACATAAGCACACATTGAAATCAATGATTTCATAAAAAACACATGAAATCCTCTATTTTCCGTAACCAAAATCATTTTCCATTTTACACACTCCAAAAAATATAAAAAAAAATTTATCGTAACATTCGCAATCCATGGAACCCAATTGGAAACATTACAAGAAAACAACATAATCAATTTTATGACTTCCATGGGCAATGGCATTTCCAAATCCACACATCAACCAAATTCATTTAATAACATGAATGACATCATTTACATAAATCAAATAACATATTTCATTATTTAGAAAATGAAATTCCACATGATATACAATTCATTGATTTTTGAAAATCCAACTTAAACATATTCACACAAAAAAATCCAGTAAAACCTTTTTTAAACCATTGACACAAACCATTGAAGAAATTAATTTTCCATAGAAATAGGCACACAAGTTAAAAAATTACATCCTTTATGAAAAACACTTTCCAAATATGAACACATCAAATAATTTTTCAAAACACCTTTAAAAATGAATATAAAATATTCTTAAACCATGAAAAGAAAACACACAATTGCTAAATATTTTAAATGTTTCCAAATCCCACTTACAACACACAAATCGTAATCTCACTCCACAATAAAAATATAACCAAAGGAAAACACCACCCAAAACACCCTATTTTACCTTATAAACAATATTAGAATTTCATAAAACACCATATGTGCCTATAAACATTAACATAATTAAATAATGTGTTTGAAAACAATTTTGCACACATTTTCAATTATAAAAATACAAACATAATTAATAATAATTCACCCAATGAAAGGAAACAAATTTATATATCATTTAACAAATCTCATGCATCCAATGGAATGTGAAGGAAAGGAAATGGATGGAAACCCTACCAAAATGATTAGAAAATGCAACCATATTTTGGGGAAGGAAGATAAAATACCAAGAGATAATATAGACACTATAAAAACCATGAAATCAAACCACAAATAGACCATTACAATTAGGGTTCTTCCAACATAGAAACTTCATGAAGAGAATCCAATAACTCAAGATTGGAAAATTAGTTGAAGTGGAAATTCACACAACAAATCACAAGATCTTACCTTATTAACCTTCACGGAGTATCCATGAAGGTTGTAAATGAAGCGAGAAGGGTATTGGGGAGACCACTAATGAACATATTTTAATATGTGGGAACCTGAAATAGGGATAAATTGTAAGAGGGATTAACATGAAATTTCAATTTTTTATGAAACTGGGTAGATCACATAGTTTGGAAGCATGGTTTGGAAAACCTTGTGGATTCTAGTATCAAAATAAAAAAACCACTCAAATATAATTTTTATTGATTCAAAAACAATGCATAACCCATGAAACTTTCTCATAGATCCCAAAATAATACACACATTTAACTGGGCTAAGATGCACGACTTCCCCAAACTGTGTGCTACCCATGCGTCACATCTTTCCAAGCCCAAAACTTCTATTTCTCAATAATGACATCTGAATTAAAACTAGGACTCATTCTAAATAATAAAAAATTGATCCATGATAAAAAAAAAGAATATAACAAAGGACTTACCATGGTCAGAGTGAGACGACATTATTTTTTTATTATATAAAAAAATGCATTGTGCTTTGAGACTTCATTACACAACCTCCTTGATCCTGGTAAAAGACATTTCTCTATTCAAAATAGACACTACATAAATTTTCATGACCTTATTCCTTATATTTTAATTACTAAAATTATTAGATAATAATATTCTTCACACCGAATCAGTTTTAAGGAAAATAATTATTCTAATCATAAAAATTACAATCTAAATTAAAAAGAATATATCTTAATGTTTTTTACAAAAAAAATCATTAATCATTATATATTTTTTCTGGATAAGGGAATGAATATATAAATTAAATAATTATTTATTCAAATTAACCAAATTATTATTTCTATAAATCTCATCATTTCATTACAACTTCATGTATTCACTTGATTTTCCCTTTCTCCATTATAAAATCTCACAGAATACCCCCTTTGTGAAAAAACAACCACATGAGGTACTCCCAATTACAATAATATTCCAAGTTATAAATAATTTTAATATATTTCACTTATATATTTGATAAATTAAAATAATGAACAAATACCTAATATTTTTATAAGTTCTTATTTTATTTTAAGACAAAATCATTCCCAAGGACGAATCAATCCTTGTAATACAATTTCACTATTACAGAAAATTCAATTAATAATGGGTAGATATTATACATTGAATCATTTATAAAAAATAAGAAACCCACTATTAATTTGATGATCCTTCAGTATTACAATAATAAGAGAGAAATATTAATTTATAAGATAATAATTTGTATAAAATGCCACAATATCCATGTTTATATATTTTTTTTAGTAGAAAAATAATATTTCGGGTAGTCCATTTATAATTATTCTATTAAACTAACTCAGGTTAATTATTTATATTGGATATTATTACTATATAATTATTATTTTTATATTTTTATCAAAAAAATATTAGGTGTGTATGAAATCCATATTAATTACTAAATTAACCTCACATCCAAATTTATTTAGAAATATATTTTATTATATTATTATAAATATATTAATTAACCAATAGAATCTTTAAAAAATTTAGAATATATATTCATTTTTTTATTATATTAATTAATTAATCCATTAAATTTAGAAACAAAACCTTCAACATCTCTTATAATATAATATAATATAATTTTCATTTTTTATGTTTAATATTAATGTTACTATAAAGATGATTATATTTTGAACATCTTAGTTGATTGATTTAATTACCACTTTCAACATGATACAAACTAAACCACTTTGAGTGAAAAGTGGTTATTTTTTGATCCAAAGGGTAAAATGTTTATCTATTAATCATAAAAAAAATCTTCTGCATCTTCCACTAATAATTATTGTATTCTAATATGTATATGTTTTTTAATAAATGGGCTACATTTGTTTCTCTTCCTTAACTAATGGGTAACCACTACCCATTATAAAATAACTAATACTATCAAAATATTAAATATTTTACTAGGGGACCAATAATATTGGATATATTGTTTATTTTATGTTTTGAATGATATGTAACATTTTTCTATGACCATTTTGTTTTATTCTACCTTAATATGATATATCAAGTTAATAATCCACCTAATGGTAGGATACATAAGTTTTATTCATATCTAATAAATACTATGAGAGTAAATATTATGATATACGTCTAGTTTTAATAATCCTTCAATACAAATATCAATATAAAATTATTCATATCGTTTATATGTTTTAAATATAAAATGGAATGAAATATAGATTGAGAAACAACAGAGAAATAGTTTTATTACTCTCAATTGTATATTATATTGTTATGTTTTTTATGCTCCTCTCTGATTTTATTATTTTTTTTATAATTGAATAGATACTATGCATTCATTGTATTTGAAAAAATATATATATTTTAGAAAAATTATATGAAATCTCATTATTACACTATTTATGAGTGGGATATTTCTTAAATCACATACAAAGATCATGCAGATGTTAGACATGTATATTATTTTATACATTGATGAAGATGATCAATAAAAGTGCATGATTACACTATACTAAAATGGATATATCAATTATCTCTTTTAATTTTAATCAATGGGTTTGATCGTGTGAATAAATAATATGACATTTATTATTTTGGATATAATAGATTAACATCTGAAGACCGTGATCTTTTTCATTTAACCTCAATTCCATTCTATAATACTTCAGTTTCAATTCGTAATTGTGTAGGTCAACAATCACACTAGTTTTTATCCCCGTAGTCTAACAACTAATCATAAACTGTGTGTATTCATCACTTACTCAATCACTTGGAGAGAATTCTATGAGGTTTCGTATCAAGAAATTAAATCAGGCTAAGAACATTTAACTATTGAGTTATTATTAATCAGCTACCACAGAATAATGTTTTTCTATATTTACATGGGTTGTTAGGATTCATAATTTAAAATTTTTAATTTACATGGGCTTTAAACCCTCTAAATTACTGAATCCATAGAATAATTTTTGAGAAAATTTCAGATCAATCCCATAAAATAACACTTCACTATTGGTTGGGAATTGAATTGAATTTATTTTTCATGATCATACATCAATATTGGGTGAACCTGATCTACCAATAAATAATTCTATCAAAAGATAGATGTTTTCATTCCAATTTCATTATAGGTTTTTACATTACAGGGTTACTAATATAACATGTAGATATTATCATAGGATAACATATTTAAGGTTAGTGTACTTTATTCTCACTCACTCACTCCCTTTAAAAATATCCTAGGGGGTACATATTTTGAAATTAATCATCTATAATGATATATAAAGTATTTATTTATTATAATATAGTTTCAAAAACAATTTCAACTTATTGAAATTTATGTTACAATTTTTTTTATCCTTTTCATTTTTAAATGTTAATTACATTGAAATTTTATATGTCATAAACAAATGCTAAATGTAAATGGAAAAAACACAATTGATCAACATTACATATGATTTGTGATTGTATCATAATAACACTTTTACTGGGAATTATATAATTATTATTTGGATTTTCAAGATGAAATAATGTTTTCAAATGGTCAAAACATTATATAAATCAAAAATTTAATAATATAGTTGATAGAAAAATTATTTTAAAAAATAATATTTAATAAATTTTTTATTTAAATTATTATCTTAATTAAATATATAATATTTAGTAATTAATAATTAATATATAAGTATTATTTGGTATTAAATATAACCATAATTTTAAACTATCATAGGTCATGATATATGTATATGTGGATATTTCATAAGTATCATGTCACACAACTCATATTAATAGGGTGTAAATGGTATTTAAGTATTAAGAGACACCAAAATTGATGCTAATAAACATTGTTAATTTACTCGATATAGTTGTTTTGAGATAAATTGGAATGTTGTATTGGGTTTTTATATAACGTATACGGTTATTTGTTCATGATTCAAAAAAATGGAATGAACCTTTATGGTGAGATCCTTATAATATCTTCTTGTAATGAACCCACCCCGGTGAACTTAATAAGAAACTCAAGCTAGATCATCATGTAATATAAGTAAAACAGGATAATAAAAACTAGTACTGAATATAAGAAAAACAATAAAAATATAATGAGTACAAATCTAAAATATTAAATTCGCTTCAATAACCATAAATTAAAGGATAAAATATGCTAAAACAGAAAGTATATCTAATCCCCATTTAACTAACAACCAGCTAAAAAAACCAAAACTAAAGTCAATAGTAACAATAGAATCAATAATTCTTTAAAATGATCTTCCCATTAGAAAAATCCGGGAATACAACATCTACAACAAAAAATTGAACATGTTGTAACACACCAAGATTTCATAGTATGTTATTTTTTCAAAATATTTCAATAACATGCACTACATGCAACACCGAGTTCAAGCCCACCACGCCGTACCAAACTAGCTGCTCAAAAGAGATTATGAATAGTATTAACTTAATTATTAACTTTATATAATCATTATAATTTTGGAATCCATATTATGAGTTTCTTAGAAATAATGTATGAACAAATTCATTTTTTCAGATAAAAGAAGTATTTTTCAAAAAAATGCAATTTTACTGCTTTTTAATGGATATCCCTTTTAAATCCAATATTTGAAAATCATTTATATTCAATATGCCTAAATAAACTTCTTATTTAGAATCGAGACATAATAATTTAGTTTTAATAAATTTTTAGTGTTGTTATGATAACTTAAATATTTTGGTGAAAATAAAAAAATCTTATATATTAACTGAAAACAACATTTTTAATAAAAATAATTTAGAGTCCTAAATTATACATTTTAATGGTTTGGAAGTATAAATAGATTATATTTTTACTATTTAATATAAATCTTTTCATTTTATGTAATTTTAATTTGAAATTGGACGTAATCAGGTGTCGATCTTTTGATAGTTATTATTTCATAAAAATATGCTTTTTGGTTTTGATAATAGTAATTAATCTTAAATTAATTAATTATACTTCTATTTTTTGAAATTTATAAAATATAATTCATTATTAAATTTATTATATCAAAATTACTGTAGGGTGAATTTTTTTTATTTTTATGAAAACATTAAATTTTTGATGAATAGTGAAAAACACTACATTATTTTTTAATACCCAATTTTTTTTAATAATTAATTATTTATTAAAATATATTTTAATTCAAAATAAATACATAATAACAATATTAGTTCAATGTAATTCATTGGAATATTTTTATAAAAAAATTAGATGTATAAAATTATATAGAACTTTTTACCGTCTTTTACCCACCTTCTAAAAGCATTTGAAAATTTGTTTAAAACATAATTTTAGAGCTTCTGTGAGTTTAACTTTAAAACTATGCAAGACATTGTTAACCTCAGTATGTAAAATGTGGTTTAATAAGATAAAAATAATTTTTGGTGAATAGTAACTTTTGACTTTTTTTAAACATAGTTAAAAGTAAATAAGGTAATTAAGGGTAAAAAGGATACTCTAATTACCTTAACACAAGTCCTAATTCTATTGGATGGGTTTAAATCGACCAAAAACAACCATAGAAATAAACTATGACAAATTTGGTATACATGGAATAGATTCAAACATTTATTTTTAATTAATTTAATGAAGAGTTAAAAGTGTTAAATTCATGTTTTTATAAATAAAACATTTTAATATATGGTTTTAAATAAGATAAATTCGACTAAAAATATTCATTATAAAGATAAATATATTTCCTACGTAATTATATTTTAATTATAATTTTTATACATAAAATAATTTAATTTATTGATGACACAATGATGATGTAGTAATTACCTTATTAATTAATGATTAAAATAATTGATATTATAAATATCCAAATAAATGTAATTTGAGACATTTGATGAATTCCTACAATTTTCAAGGTTAATATGACATGTTAGGGTTTATTATAAAAAAATCAAATTTATAAGGCTGTTTTGACTTTCACAAAAACAAAATACCTAATACTGTCAAAATTGACATAAATTATTTTTAAAAAAAATGCTATATTATTTGTTGATATTATATTTCAAAAAATATAAATTTTTGGCCAATGGTCTTAAAAAATATTATGTATTTCATTAATGAACCACTTTAGGTTCTCTTGGGAGTTTATAGTATGTTTATTCACCATATAGTGTAAGAATACAACAAGACATGGTAAAAGATAATTTATTTAACTTAGAGTTAAATATAAACGACAAGGTTACAATGGTATCCTAATCCTCTCTATAACCTTTTGGTTGAGTTTATTTTGACCCATCCCCACATTATATTAGAAATAAATCAATTTTGAACCATTACTAGCCGAATATTATTTTTTTATAAAACATTTTTTCAATCTTTTCATACGGTGCCCCTCACCCCTTATATAAAAGGGAACTCACACTTCTCTCAAATTCACACCCTCAAATCCATTTGGATTAGAAAAAACCTACCCAAATATTCTCTAAACTGTCCTCACTTTATCCTATATGCCTTCTATTAGTTATAAAGAAAAACAAAATACACTTTTCATCAAGTAAAAAAAGGAAGTACCCAAAGAGGCGGTAAATATTTCATCACCTCTTTCATGTTCTTTTCTTCTTCAACTTATTCTTTCCTTTTGGTTTCCATTATAAAATAATAAATCTAGTATCTTTTATATATTTTAATGTTATTATATCTATGGTAAAACAATATTCATTACTCTATCCATATTTTTAATGACATGTCATCATACGTGCGTATGTACGCCTTACTATCTTCACGTCATGGTGTATTTGTTATTCAATAAATTATTATTGGGATGTGTATAATAATGATGTATAACTGATTTTAATAATAAAAAAACGTGATAATGATTCTTTATATATGATATAAAAACCAATTATATACAATTTTATTATCAAAATAATGATTTTGTCACCCGTGCATACATACGGATTACCGTCTCCACGAACGAGATGAGATTCATTAGCCATCATAACCATTCAAGAATAATTTTCATTCGATGATTAAAAATAATTTTAAAATACTTGATATCATTCATGATATGAATAAGAAACATCCCATCCATAACAAACATCACTCACATAATAAATAATATAATGGGAAATGAATCAGTTAACACCTGAAATGACGATAATACCAAAATACCATTAACAAAGAATTATTAGGAGATAATATATAATATCATAATTATGTATCTGGTTTTTTTATAATTTAATGACAATGATTTAATAATTATACAGATGGTTAACATACCCTCGGCCAAGGAAAAGTACATGGTAAGGGGTAATTTCACAATCTCTTCATTATTCGTGGTTGTTTAAATGTAATTATCTACAGGGACCTCTGTACAATCCACATCAATGTTTTATAAAAATTTATATCAAAACATTTTTACTATTTAATAGACAATGGGTTAATGTAATTTATATCCTTATTTTACCTTATATAATTTTTAAAGGAATCATTCCTTTATTTTCCAAACAAGGTTTTTTTTGTCCTTTTTGAGAAAATTATGGAAATAAAGTTTTTTTAACTTATACGGTGGGTGTGGCTATTTTCCACCATTATAAGATTGTTGAAACATCCCTTAAAAGTTTATAGGAATATTTTCAAAATAAATTTTTTCTTTATAATTATGTGACACATAGATGATTTTCAAATAGAAAGAGATATTTCTATCAAATATTATTGATTTAATCTATGTCAACATCCATTGATAAATTTTAAAATTGTTTGAAGTTGATTTATTATGATAAAAATCTTATATACTTTATTAATGGTTTTGTGATTTGTTTTTCTGTGCATGAGTTATTTTTCTTCCACTCATGGTTTATGGTTAACGTATTGACATTTCGTATTCTAGTTTTAATACAAATTTTTATGTTATATTTCAACCTTTTTTTAAGATGAATATATTGTACAAGTATGTTCCTGGTAGTAGAACGATAAAAGAAATCCCTCAAGGTTGGGGTCTAGTTACATAAGACCCTTTGGGTAGGATTCCAGTTATAGAGGATCTCTGGGTTAGAGTCCTGTTAAAGAGGCTCTCCGGGTTGGGGTCTAGTTACAGTTATCCACTACGTCCTTTCACAAGGCCTTGACACATAAATTAATGTCTGGTACCATACATTCCATTATTATGAAATTAGTTATTTAATGTGGTTATTCATCTATTAAAATATCCATATTCAATTTTATATGATATTGTTTGAATTATTTTTTCCATATTATGTTCATGTTTATGTTTAATAGACTATTTTTTTATTAGACATATTTCCTTAAATGATTATAGCTTCCTCAAAATTATTTACTCATACTAAGCATCTGAGCTCACCCCTTTCTTATGTAATATTTTCCCAGGATCCTAAGAAGTGCTTTATAGTTGTGATATAGGGTTATGAGAAGGGAAAAATGGCATTCTCAAATGATTCTTTTGTTTTGTATGTTAGAAAGTGAAATTTAACGTTCAAGTATGTAATCTATTTTCCTAGAATACTAAACTGATCAATAATTCAGGAATTGATTCCGTGTAATTATTCCAATGTATTAAAATAATGCACTGACAATGGGAATCTAGGGTCGATGCATTACAGTTGGTATCAGAGGGAGTTTAGTAATAACCTTGGAAACTAGGTTTAGAAAAACTCTGATTTGAGGACATTACCCTAAGGTAAACTTTGAGGATTTTTATAGAAGAACATCCTAGAATTTAGGTTATGTAGAGAATTTTTCAGTTTTCCTAGTAAATACATCCATTCCTAGATACGAGAAGGTAGACGTGGCTCTTGCACAGATGTAGCTTAAGGTAAAATTTAAAAACACCGATAAGATCTAAACTCGAAGGGGAACTGGTGCATGACAATGAGCCTTGCTGCAATCTTGGTTACAACACTCAATGGGGATATGCTTTTTATAATTATCATTTTCATTACAAAAAATTATGAAGGATTTACGTGTATATACCTACTCAAAGAAAATATATTTATAATTACGGATTATATATATAAACTGTTCAATTTACATTAGGTATTTTACATGTTTGAAATTATTCATTTCAATTCATAAACTGGCCATGTGTATTCCATTGTTTAGAAATGGAACCCAGTAGAAGGAATGAGAACTCCAACAATACGTATGATCTAAAAGGTAAGATCATACCATTAATGTTATTAAGCCAACATTTAGAAGGGAAATGGTCTCCCATGTATTCTAAACATATGAAAAAATAATATCTTGTATTAATAATATATGTAAAGAATTATTTGAGTCCTATGGATTCGAAAAAAAGATAGAGAAGATATATATGGTAGAGAGAAAGATGGATAATTGGAAGAGGGGAATGACGGAGTTTACCATATGTGATAAATATGAAAAGAATTACCTTGGTAAATGCTTCAAGGGAATGTGAGTTTGTTTTATGTGAGGAGAAAAAGGAACCCATGTACGTGATTGCAAGGGTATGAAAAATGTTTCAAATGTAAAATTATTGATCTATATAGCATTGAGACACTACACGAATCAATGTCTCAGTCATCGTAGTATACTACAAATGATGATATTGGATAAAAATCAAGATATCATACTTCTTCAGATGAAGAGGAATGATTATTGTTTTTATGTTGTTATTATAGAATTATTTCATTTGAGTGTTGTATCAACAATATACTGGTTATATGAATTATAGAGATAAATAAGGGTTGTAATCCAGTACTATTTTATTAAGGATATGAGATTATATGGTCCTTAGAAAAGTTACTTAATTATAATCTACACTTTTTGAAAATACTTGGTTAATTGAAAGGTAATTTTTAATATGTTATTGATAATGAGGTAGTGATTTTGGAATAATATATGGTTGATTTGGATAAATTATATTACATACTCAAGACTTCCATGGAATTAATTAATTGTTTCTTTATTTCATCATTATTTGAATATTAAAAAATTTGGATACAAAGAATATATCCAGTATTCTATAAAGAATAAGGGAGCATGAATGTAATGAATATTGTATTATTTAAATTCAGGGTGTTACCATGTTTTAAAATAATATATGATAAAGGTGTTCACATGTTATTACATGGAAAAAAGGATCTTCATTGTGTTTAACTTCCTTAAAAATTATGAAATGTGTGTTTTCATAGAAGTGTTTTGGATAAGTCTAAAGGATTGAATGGATTATGTTTGAAATTGGAAACTATGGTTAAGGTTATTTTTTGATTATTATAAAAAGGACAACACATAGACCGTGTGACAACCCGTCACGTCAGATAATGATGTGGGATTCGAACCCACAACCATAGTACGATTGGAATTTATCACCAACCACTGGACTACGTGATGTCCCTGGATTTTATAATGTATTTTTTTAAAGGGTTTGATAGGTGAATTATAAATTCATTATTTTTGACACCCTGTATGATTAGGATAAATAGAATATTTTTTCGAAAACTTTTGGAGTGAAATATGAGATTGTGGTTGGAATTACTTGAAGGATGAAACTATACTAGTCTACTATATATATATATATATAATTTGTTCCCTCTTATTTTATGGGTAGACTAATTATCAAACATTTGGGAAGGGATCTTAAAAACAAAAATGTGTTATCCTAATACCTTATGTTTAGTTTAACTGATGGTATTTTAAATCATCATAGATTGATGGATTTTAGGTCCTCAATTTTACACCTGTTTTTGATTGATGAACTCAATCACTCCCTATAAATATTAATTTTTTCCACCAATTATGTTTCTCTAATTTCCAACAATGTTCTATTAATCGAGATCATGATTAATTGTTGATCCTTTCATTTCCCTTTTATTCTAATTGAGACTAATTTTTTTAACCTAATTTCCGATGTGGGTTTTCCCACAAAGGTATTTTCTATTTTTAACCTTTTATTTTCAAAGATTGATTTGAAATTATGAGGATGAAATTTTTGAAGGTGGGAAGAATGTAACTCCCAAATATTTCACAGTAAATTATTTATTCAATGTAATTCAAAAACTTGCACTACACGCAACACCGAGTTCAAGCACACCACGACTTACATAACTAGCCGTTCAAAAGAAATTATGAATAATATTACATGAATTTTGAACTTTATACAATCATTATAATTTTAGAATCCATATTATGAGTTTCTTCGACATAATGTAAGAATAAATTCATTTTTTCATTTAAAAGTAGTATTTTTCAAAAAAAAATGCAATTTTAGCGCCTTTTAATGGATAACCTTTTTTATATCCAATATTTTTGTTTTTTATATATTCAATTTGACAAAATAAAATTTTTCTTTAGAAACAGGACACACAAAATTAGTTTTAATAAAATTTTGGAGTTGTTCTGATATCATTTATATTTGGGTGAATAGTGAAAAATTCTATATTTTAACTGAAAACAACTTTTGTCATCAAAACAATTTAGGGTGTTAAATTATTCATTTTCAAGGTTTGGAAGTATAAATAGATTATATATTACCCATTTAACCCGATTATGGTTATTCTATGTAATTTCACAATGAAATTGGACATAAACAAGAGTCAATCTTTTGATAGTTATTATTTCTTAAAAATACGCTTTTTGGTTTTGACAGTGGGAATTAATTTTAAATTAATTAATGAAACCTATATGTTTTAAAATTGGTAAAATATAATTCATTTTTGAATTAATAATATCAAAATTATCTTAGTGTAAAGTTTTTGTATTTGTCTGAAAACCATCAATTTTTGATGAATAGTGAAAAACACTTCGTTATTGTTAAAAACACATATTTTATTTAAATAATTAATTATTTTATTTAAATTTTTTTATAGTCAAAATAGATACATAATAAAAATATTAATTTAATGTAATTAATTGGAATATTTTTATAATAAAATTAGATGTATAAAAGTTTATTGAACTTTTTACACTCTTTTACCCACCTTCTAGGAGCATTGGAAAATTTAAATAAAACTAAATTTTACGGTTTCTCTGAGTTGAATTTCTAAAATCTGAGAGACACCGTTACCTCAGTAATTAAATTGTTGTTTAATAACATGAAAATTATTTTTGGTGAAAAGTAACTGTTGACTTTTATTTACCATAGTTAAATGTAAATAAGGTAATTAATGGTAAAAATGATATTATATTTACGTTAACACATGTCCTAATTTTATAGGATAAATGTAATTCAGCCAAAAACATAAGAAATAAAATATGACCATTTTGGTCCACTAGGATTAGATTATGACGTTTATTATTATTTAATTTAAAGAAGATTTAAAAGTGTAAAATTCATATTTTTATAACTAACACATTTTTAATATATGGTAATATATTAGCTAAATTCGACTATAAATATTCATTATAAATATAAAAATATTTCCTACATAATGAAATTTTATTTATACTTTTTAAAAATTAAATAATTTAGTTTATTTATGACACAATGATGATGTTTTAATTACCTTATTAATGAAAGATTATAATAATTGATATTATAAATATCAAAATAAATGTTATTTGATACTTTTGATGAATTCCACTATTTTTATAGCTGAATATGACATGTTAGGGTTTATTAGATAAATTATTATCAAACTGATAAGGTTTTTATGACTTTCAAAATTTCAAAATACATAATAATGTCCAAATTGACATAAATTTATTTGTAAAACAAATACTATATTATTGGTTGATCTAACATTCCTAAAAATCTAAGGTTTGGCCAAAGGGGTTAAATAATGTTATATATGTCATTAAAAAAATACTTGATGTTCTATTTGCTGTTTATAGTATGTTTATTGGACATATAGTGTAAGGATACAAGAAGAAAAAGTAAAAGATAAATCAAAATAATAAGGTTAAAATGATAATATAAACGTGTCTAACACATATTGGTTGAGAGGATTTTTACCCATCATAACTTTATTTTCGAAATAAATCTATTTGGAGCCATTATAAAATGAATAATATTTTATTATAAAATAATATTTCAATTTTTTCCTAAGGTTCCCCTCACCCCTCTTATAAAAGGGCACTCCCCCTTCTGTCAAATTCACACATATAAATCTATTTTCCTCAGCCAGCCCCTACCCAAATATCTTCTCAACTGTCCTCCCTTAATCCTAGAGTCTTTCGCTTGGCCAGAAATCCATCATATGGAGCCCTTTTTATCAAGTCTAAAGGAATAACCCAAATAAGAGTAAAATATTCCATCACCTCTTTGAAATTCTTTTCATCTTCCTCTTCCTCATTCCTTGTTGTTTCAATTCTAAAATAATATCTCCAGTATCTTAAATATATTATGATGTTATTATAAATATTTTATATCATATTCATTATTCTATCCATCATTTCCATGACTTGTCCCCATATGTGCGTACGTACAGCTTACCGTCTCCACGTCATGGTGTAGTTGTTATTCAATACATTTTAATATGGATGGTAATAATAATGATGTATAATTTATGTAAATAATAAATATAACATGATAATGATTCTGTATCTATGATATACCATCTAACTATATTCGATTTCAATATCAAAATAATGATATTATAACTCGGGCGTACATATGGATTACTGTCTCCACGAATGCGATGAGATTCATTCACCATTGTAACCATTCGAGACTAATTTTAATTTGATGATTAAAAATAATGTTTAAATACTTGATATAATTCTGGATATTAATTAAAAAATACCATATATAACAAGCATGACTCACTTTACAATGAATACAAAAGAAAATGAATCATTTAACACCTCAAACGATGATAATACTAAAATACCATTAACAATGAATTATTAAAAGATCATATATGATATCATAATTATGTATATGGTTTTTTTAATTTAATAATAATGAATTAAATATTATACAGGAGGTTAGAATACCCTCATACAAGTAAAAGTACAAGGTAAGGGTTAATTTCACAATCTCTTAATCATCTGAGGTTGTTTAAACGCAATTATCTACTAGAACCTCCTTATCAACCACATCCATGTTTCATAAAGATTTATTTCAAAACATTTTTAATATTTAATATAAAATGGTTTAATGTCATTTATACCCTTATTTGACCTTATATTTTTTTGAAATTAATATTTCTTTCGTGTTCCAAACCAGGTACTTTTTGAGCTTTTTGACAAAATAAGGGTAAATTTTTTTTTATCTTATACGGTGGGTGTGGAAATTTACCTCCATTATAACATCGCCGAAGCTTCCCTTAAAAGGTTATAAGAATATTTTATAAATAAATGTTTTCATTATAATTATGTGACACGTAAATAATTTCAAAATAGAATGTGATATTTCTCTCAAATAGTCTTGATTTCATCTATGTCAACATCATTTGATAAATTTTATACTTGTTTTAAGTTGATTTGTTATGATACAAATCTTCCATATTTTATTTAAGGATTCGTGATATTTTTGACTGTTCATGAGTTATTTTTATGTCATTCATCATTTATAGTCAAAGTATTCATATTTCATATGAGAGTTCTAATAAGAATGTTTATGTTATATTTCAACCTTTTCATAAGATGAATGTATTCGACTAGTATGTTCTGCATTGGGGACTAGTAAAAGTAATCCCTATGGGTTGGGGTCCGGTTATAGCAGACCCTCCAGGTGGGAGTCCGGTTACAGAGGCTCTCCGGGTTGGAGTCTGGTTACATAGGCTTTCTGGGATAGAGTCTGTTTATGGAGGCTCTCCGGGTTGGAGTCTGGTTACAGAGGCTCTTCGGGTTAGGGTCTGGATACAATTATCCCCTAGGTTTTGGCATGAGTCCTTGACATAGAAATTAATGTCTGGTACTATACATTCCCTCATTATAAAATCATTTATTTTTTTTTGATTATTTAACTAGTTGAATATCCGTGTTCATGTTTATATCAGATTGTTTGATTTATTTTGTCCATATTATGTTCATGTTTATGTTTAAAAGTCAATTGTTTTTATTACACATCTTTCCTTAAATGTTTATATATTAAACTAAATTGTTTACCCTTACTAAGCATTTGAGCTCACCCCTTTCTTATGTTTTGATTTCCCAGGATCCCATGAAGTTTTTTATGTTTGAGATGCAGGGTTTAGCTATGAGGACAATGGAATTCACAAAGGATTGTTTTTTTTGTGTTGTATTTTATAAAGTGTAATGTAACGTTCATGTATGTAATCCTTTTACAAGACTGCTAAACTGATCGGACTTTCAAGACTTGATTGCTTGTAATCATACCAATGTATTAAAATAATGCACCAACTCTGGGAATCTAGGGTCGGGTTTTTACCAATGTAGGGTCTGATTGAAATACCAATATATTTCCACAATAGTTTATATACAAGGAATAATATCAATAATGAAAAAATTAATGATTTTAATGCAAAAAACAACGAATTTTTCATAACAAATCCTGTTACAAATCAATTTCCCTTTGGATTCATAAAATTGTTTTATATTATTAAACTAGAAAAATGAAAAGTATATATAATAAAATATGAAAGCCTAACCATGAATCAAGAGGTAAAAAATAGGATCACATATCCATGAAACAAACTAATATGTGATGCTATGTAATAAATCATCATATAATCATAAATGTGTCTAACTACCAATGATAAAAAAAAATTAATGTGATAAATAACTACAAATTAGAAAGAACATCAAATACTAGGATCTAGTATCTGGGACACTCTTTAAAAGGAAATTAATGCCTAAATAGGCATACCATTGGATACAAATAATATCGAGTCTTTCTGGTGGATATCACCAAAGGCTACCCCTTAGGGATAATGTACACACACTAAGGAAACCTTTGTCTTTTTCCCAACACACCCAAGGTTCCCAATGTGGAATTATAAAAATTCATTTAAAACCCTTGCTAAAAAAGTAAATAAATCATTTTAAAATCCAATTCAATATGCATCATAGGTTGAAACCCCATTTCCAAATCAATAAGATCCCCTTCTAAGAAAATATCATTTGAGAAATCATTTTCCATTCCATAAAATAATTTGAAAAAACATATCACTTTAGAACAATGAAAACCGAAATGTATTTTATCATGAACAACTTGTAGTTAATTAAATTAACCCACTCTATAGAAATACCTACCTCAACATAGTACAAATCTAAATTCATTCATCAATAGTGAATAATAACCAATATAACTTCCTTCAAAAGACAATGAACACCAGGATCCCAAAAATGATCGATAGATAACACCATCTGATGAAAATCCAAAAAATATTGTTTCCAAAACCACATTAATTGCCAAAACAGATAAAAATAATATGTATTAAATATATAGAGAGAAGAAACACAACCAAAATAGTGATAAATCACTTAATTAATTCATCTTGTTCAAACAGAAACTCCAAAAATCATCAAATTATAGTTCTATGATTGAAGGATAGAGTGCTTCAGATGAATGAAATAACAATCAATGAAATCATTTCTCAAAATTAATTTTCTCATATTATTACACTGAGTGTAATCCTCTAACATTTTTTATAACTAATGAAGATAAATTATGCTAAAAAACACATCACATTTTCATTAAAAATGATATTTACTATTTCACAATGAGAGACCATTACATTTTATGTAATCCACTCATGTTGTGTATCTATTTCATGGATTCTACTAGGTAGCTATAAAACATCATGTACCCACGTTGGATGAAATGTAATCACCCACCAAAAAATTGAGGGTTTCAGGTGAGAAAATCCAACAAATAATCAAATACACCATTAAATGTATCCACCTAATTGTTTTTTTGGAATTACTCACCCATTTTAAAATAAACCAAAAGAAATTGTTAAGCCATAACTGATAGAAAGGCAGTGTGGAAGTACAATATCCAAACCAAAAATTCATTTTTTCCCAAATAATCCATCAAGATCCTAGATATACTAAAATATAAGGCCATTACAACCCCATAAACAAATCCCACTCCCACATTTCATGGTTATCATGTCCACATATGAATATTAATAAAACAATGAGATAATTTCATCACATAGTACCTAATCATGGTGATCGATAATTTAAAATTCAGCTCAACCACAATTCTACTTGGATCAATATAAACATCCTCAAATCTGATCACATGTGAAGTATCAAGAATATACCTCCTTAGGTGGGAAATGTGAGACATGTTGTGGACAGTTTTCATTCCAAATGGTAATTACATTCAATATTCCACCCTCCCTAGATGTCCAATGATCTCAATGGGGTCCAAAAACATTGGTGACAACTTTCAATACATAAATAATTAATTTTCTCCCATGAAAGGTGAAATTATCTGAAAGACCTCATTAGAGAACTCAAGATTCTCTAGACAATAATGATGCTCTATATAATATTTCTAACAAATATCTTCTGTCCTCAATATCCTCCATATCAACTATATATCTTCATAGTCTCTGGAACACAACTAATCCCAACCAAGGTCCAATATCCTAACAATTACCATAACAAGGGACATCAACATGGCCACCAATATAATTCCTTGAAGGGATACATTTTATCGAACCCTAATAACTATTTTTATCATAAAATTCAAAAAATGTAAATTTATTTTCTGAGACACTACCAAAATAAATCACCCATATTCGGGTGATATCTTCTCAATCCTTGACATCCCTCTATTTATCTTCATCCATATACAGATGATATGATGTGATTCACTTAATATGGGAATATATTTCCTATTTTAAACCATTTAAAACCAATATGTGAACATCAAGTACCTTTTAGAAACAATAATACATGGAACCCTATTAATATTCATAATATCTCGGTCATACATGTCCTCAAGATTCTTTACATTTATCATCTCCTGGTTAGGTAGTAAATGACCTTATTTTCTGATTCATTCAATAGTCACCCATATTTCATCCTTTCTACTATGAGTCTATGAAAAAACAATGACCCAAAATATGGAAAATAATCTGATTTGTATACCGAAATTGTTAAGGATTTTAAAACCCTCATTGGTCTGTTATGTCCCACTGTATTTCTCTATCAATTAATTAAACATGATACAAAATTATTAATAAATAATCTCATCTTCTTCCACAAATATTGATTTCTCAAATAATGATACATCCTGATAGTACATCGGTGCATTAACCCACAATAATGGTATCAACTATTAAAAAACTTGAGCAGTAGGGAAAATAGAACAACTAACTTTATATGAATGAAAAAAGATCTATGGTGTGACATAGACAAATCAACCAAGGTGTCCCCAACATGATATAAATTACCGAAGAATTCTCACTCAGTATCCATCACCTACTCGATCCAAAATCACTAATCAAAAGGAGAGATGTATTTCATCAAATCCAATAACACATTTTAACAACCCTCATCCACTTCCACGCTCATATTAGTAAACAATCTCATTAGAGACCACTTCTCAGTGGATTCCTTCAATTCTTGTGTTTTTAATTTTCTTCTCAAGGAATCAATAACTACATAACCATCAATAAGGGAATAAATAGAATTAACAATAAATTTTAAAAGATTATGTACCCATATGTTTTGTTACAAATTCAAATCATTATACATAACAAATAAATTTCATACTATTATGATCTGAATATTCTGTAAATCGCACCCAATGAGAAATTAAATCAAAAATTTTTTTACATGTATAAACACTTATATCTCAACATCATGGGTATGTTATTTCTCCCCATGAGACTATATCTGGCATGAGCCACTGGCCACCACCTACTTCACCGGAATTAAGAGACATCCCACACACATACGATATGCATTGAAGAGAACATCAAAACTATATTGTAGTTCTTGATGTATAAAAACTGGTGATGAAGTTATCCTAACCATCATCTCCAGAAAACATATCTGACACATATCATTATAATATTACATCACACCATTTTAGTTTCATGTTTTCATTAATGATTTTCTATTTGAGAAGTCCCTAAAAACCCATCTATAATAACCCAACAAACCAATGAATCTCTAGATATCAGACACATTTTCTGGATTCTCTAAGGATATTACATTTTTTACCTAATACAGATCTTCTAAGATGCGCCTCATAGGTATTACATAACCCAAAAAAAAACTTCATTGATCCAAACATAAATTTTTAAATATTTCCAAAAATTTGATATTTTTTAAATGTTTAAAGGATTATTTCCAAACGGTTCATTTGATCCTTCTCTAACATAGAGTACACTAGAATATCATCCAGGGACACAACCGAAAATTAATCTAAAACCCAATTAAAATAGGTTTTATAAATTCCAATAAATCTGCTAGAGCAATAGTAAGATAGAATGGAATTATATCAAATATTCATATATCAACTTCTAAATAATTTATTTTTTATGTCCTCTTCTCAGAATCTCAAATGGTGGTACCCTAACCGTAGGGAAATCATAGATACAAATCCCCGTTATGATAATCAAAGATTTCCTAAATCCTTGGAAATTGATATTTATTCTTAATGGTCTCCTAATTTGACAATTGATAATCAATACAAAGTATGAGGCTCCCATCTTTTTTCTTAGAAAAGGGGAATAGAGAATATCACAGTGACAAAAATGGATTAATCAATCCATTTTCCTATCAGTCCCAAAGTGGTAAATTAAGTTCCACTAACTCAATAGGCACCATAAGTTAAGATTTCATATAATTGGGAATCATAATAGGGAGATTCACAATTGTAAAATCAACCTATCTCTATAGAGGTAATCCTAAAAAATCATTAGAAAAGTACCCGGTGTACACACACACCACTATGTTATGTTTACCATCCCAAAAAGGGTCAACTGACTCAAGAGACATATATAATAATTGAAAATACATTACTACAACATAAGGAAAAATTGGCCCTGCCCTTCCAGATCAAGAGTCCCACCAACCAGAAAAACAAGAGTGACCTCATTAGAAAATTAGAACTATACCCAATAGTAGTGACCATATATATATGCCTTAAACCATATCATCTAATCCATGTGAATAAACATGAATAATATATAAGGATAAATAACTAGAAAGTCTCATTCCTCCTCATAGCTGAAAATCATCACCCAACATGTGGGACAATTAAAACATTGTTTGGACCACATTCTTAATGGTGCAGAAGGATTCCAAAAGAATGGAACAAATTTTAAACACAAACTCAACACATAAACTAACATTGAACATATTAAATAATGAGTATCACATACATCAAGAAATGATATCCCTATAAAAGATGAGATAAAAACAGCTCATCTTACAAAGTTACCCTACTGCTGATTCCTAAAAAATTTCTATTTATGAATCCACCTGAACATAGCCACACGAACATCACTCTTGGCCTGAGGATTATACCTCCCACCCTTAAAGGTATCTTAAAGGACCAAAGAAACTTTTCCAATTGTGTATAATTATATACTTACCTCATTTATCATACAAAAAATTATAATTATTGAAAAATCACCCATAAGGATGAAAAGTCCCCAGAGCCTCCATTAATTAGGCCTGGTATGACTTCACAATCCACACTGGTAGCAGAAAAATGTAGAATATACTATTGAATCAATGACAACTAACCCCAAATAAAATTTCCCACTCCAGCGCTTCCTTTTCCAACTAGAAGATACACCCTTCATTAAAGCATAACAAACTGAAGCTCCATCCAAACATGGCATACCATATTTGTTTGCTTCAGCCAAATACTCCCTGTAAACTACCTCCACAAATATGGAATGAACTTTAGTTTCATCATTAACTAAATATCATGACTTGGCCCTAACTCAAACCTTCAATCACACATGTACTCATTAGGGACATGTTCTATTGACTAATGCACCAACTCAGAAAAATTATAGAATACTCAAAAATTGAATGGTCCCCCTGCTCTGTAGTTAGAAAATGTCAAGTATTTTTTTTATGTAATGTATCAAGGTAAAAAATCAGAATATTTCACTTCATAAAATAATCCTAAGTATATTCTTTATGAAACATATCAGGCACAATAGATTCACCCCATCTCTTTCCAAGCCCCTTGAGCATATATACCATAAAAACCATATATTTATTTGGAGTCTTCAAGAAGTTAAACATCTTCATTATATTCTCTATCAACTCCTTGGATAATTAGATTCATTTTTCACCCTGAAGGAAAGGTGGATTCTGATTAGTAAATTTAGATCCCTGATCCACCATGCCTCCAGGGTTTTAGATGGCAACATCACCCTCAGTCCGAATATTGATAATTATAGATTCTACCAATGTTCTATTGGATGGTTCACCCACAAAACCTATTTCATAGATTCCCATCATTGATTTGGATGATCAATTCCCAAATGAATTTTCAATCCAAACAAAATCAGTAACAAGAAAATCAAAAAATCATAGGTCCATCTTTCAGTATTGATAACTAGGCTTTAAAACATTTTATTTTAGTGAAAACAAATAGACTACACCAAAATTATCACATCAATTAAATAAAACATCTCTAACAATTAATTCAGTTTACATCGAAATATATTTGTCAAATTGTCTAAAAATTCATAAATATCCATGGAAATTATGTTTGAATCATTGGTGTGATATGGAAATATCCATTTTCAATAATAATTATCTAAATTAAATAGGTCATATATTATATCTACACAATCCTTGGAAGTGTTAACATAATTTAGGCTGGGAATCCCTGAAATTTAAAATTGTAACAAACCAACCCAATTCAACTAGAAAAATCTAAAACATTGTCCCATCATTTATTAAATTTAAACGATGTTAAAAGAACCCATTATTCAATATATATAAAAACACCATAAACAATGAGATTAAAAATCATAAATATAAAACATATCACAAAAACTCTAAAATCTAATAAAAAATATGATAACAAGAAAGTGTGTTCAATTTCTATGTTTATAATAATCACCTCTAAACCATCTCAAAAAAAAGGCTGCAAAAACAATATAATCCATCATGGTACATGATTCTCTTCACATTACTTAATTATGACAAAACAACATCTATAAATTCATGAAGGGATTAGTAGGGTCTGATCCTTTTAATATTAGTATACCACCATAGTTCTTATAAGGTTTATAATATATAGAATTAAATAATTAAATATTTTTAAAAAATAGTTTTACTGATAAGTTTTCATACCAAATCCCATTGTAAATAAATTTCCCTTGGCTTTTCATAAAAACCATTCATATTCATAAACATGAAATATGAAAATTATTATTGATAATTATTAAAACATAACCATACATCAAGAGTTAAACTAGTAATCACATATAAATGAAACAACACAGAATTTGAATCTATGTGATAAAACATAATATAATCAAAACCTCATGGAAAAATACATGATATAAACAATCATATGAAAAATAATCATAAATGATAAATTAATTCACATATTGGGATCTAGACTATAGTATATTATATTCCTTACACTAAAAATCATAATTTTGAATAATTTTGGATCTATTCAATATTGATTACTAATTGTTTGTATCACAAATGGTTACCACTTAGTGGTGTCATGCTCACACTACGGCTACCTCTGTCATGTTCCAGATGAACCCAAGGTTCTCTATATAAAATTTTCCAAATTATTTTCGAAAAAATGATCAAATATTTTATATATTATTTTGAAGCCCGAAGATATATTATTTGAATTCGGAAAACCAATTTACAATTCATGAAAATCCATTTTCAAAGAATAGCCCATTTCAGAAGACATTTCCCATTCTAATAAATGATTTGAGACTGAATATCATATCATTTTAATGGACATACCCAATGATTTTATCAGTAATGGGAGTTTATTAATCCATTTAACCCATTGAATAGAAACATTGACCTCAAAATTGTAGAAACATGGCCTATTTAGACAATGGAGACATAAAATAAAGAGAATTTACTTTGAAAGGCAAGGAACAAAAATAAACATAAAGGTATCAATATAAACCCTTATTTGATTAGTAATATGAACACATCCATAGCAAAACCCATATATGAAACCATTGAAAAAGAAAAAAAAATAAGGATTACTTTCCTAGGGAGAAGCAACCCAACCAAAATGATGATTAATCACGAAATGAATCAATCCATTTTGAAAAGAGACCCATGTAATCATTGGATGATAACTTTAGGTTGAGAGGGGGTGAGGAGTGGAAGAATGAAATTAAAATCAACTGATACATCACCCTAAAACCCATGTCTACGCTTGTTATATAACATGTAATCCCTAGAAACTCAATATAATACTTGAATCATATATATTACAAAAAAGTAAAAACATTTTTATTAAATGACCAAATATACAATTACATAATGTGAATGCTTTACACATCATGGAAACTTCTCATGATCTGTATATAGTTGACAACTTCTTCATGGTTCCCATTACACATAGTGTGCTCCCATTCAATAGCATGAAATCACTACGTGAATAGAGATAATTATAGGTTTAATCTAAAGAAACTCTAAAAAATCCCATACATCACCATTATAGGTATCCCCCAATAATCTTTTTTGGAAGTACTTCACCATGAAAAAGGAAACCATAAGGGAAGCATAAATTTCTCCTAACAGTAAGGTAATGGGGTTTTACAATTCCAATACTTTTAAATTAATCTTCAATATAGAAAACATATTCTATGGTTCTATAAATATGGGTTTCAATATCATTATATACCAAAAAAATATACTTACTAATTTTTTATTATTTTGAATTTGTATTCGATGATTTTACATTATGAGAATACATTGGTAGAAAATATTATTTGTTTCCAGGATATTTATAATTCTTATAATATCCTGATTTTCTATCATTTATTTTAAACTGTATTTTGATTTTTAATGTTAGTCTTTATTTAATGTAATAAAATCAAAATAGATATTCAATGAGCAAATATAGTAAATTTTTTCACTGTTGGTAATTATTTTTACTGATTTTGTATATTTTAATGTCATTTTGTATAAAATAGTGGTTATTTTGGTAACTGTTTTACTCATTTCTAATATTTTCTTCAAATATCTAACAAATCATTTGTTAGTGGCTTTTTATATAATATATATTTCAATATTTCTAGAATACTTTGGTGGTTGTTTGGTGATTCTGTAGTAGTATTTTTAGTGGATAGATAAATATTTCTCTTATTCGGATATAATATACAACAAAAATTATTTGATTGTTTCAAACCCATAATAGATTTATTATATGGGAGAGTGTTATAAATAATTTTAACATCGTGAATTTATTATATTATAAGAATGGTAGGGTTGTATATTTGTTTTTTATATTATTTTTAATCTCTAAAATTTTATAACATATAGAACATTTCGAGTTATAGTTTCCATATGTTATCAAATGAAATAACATCTAAAAGTTTACCTCATTCTAATAAATAAATTTTTTTAGTGGATTCGATATTGATTTTGAATTCACTATAATTATTAATAATAATTTTGTGGATTAAATTTCTCTAAATAGTTTGTCTATATAAACCAATAGTTACCTATAATGAATTACTAAGTGGAAAAATATTTACACTAATCTTTGTTTTCATAAAATAAAAAATCTATTTTCAAGATTAAAATTACATTTTATACTTTTATATATTTTTTCATACTATATATTTATGTGGTTCATACTTATTCAACCTAAACAATGCATTATTTTCTTAGAATTCAATTATTCAATTATAAATTCACATTCATACATTTATTTATAAAATTTAATTATTGAATTTATGATCAATATTGAATACATGATATATATAGTAGGGTTTTTGTATGTTATTTTCATCATCCTAAGGGATTTTCTATATTTAAAAAATTAAATATTCACTATATATCTCACCATAAAAAATATATGACTTTGAACATAATTTCGAATAGTTTTTTCAAACTTGTATACATGATTTTGTTTTGGATTATATGGGGTAAGTAAAATATGAGAATCAAATATTTTAACACAAATGAACAAAATTAAATTATTATTTATACATGTTCTATACATTGTTATATATTACATAACTAAAACAATTTTTGGATAAATTAAAACACTATAAATATAAATTTTTATAAAAATAAATAAATATATATAACATCTTTTAGTGGATGTAATAGATATTCTATTTAAAATTGTGAGATCATACTTAAAATTCTCAATATAAATATCTTCTTTTAGAAATAAAATGTTTACGCACCTAATGCCCTTACATATTAATAATAAAGATATTTTCTAATACTGATTACACTAGAATTATCTTAAGTATGCCAATGAGGGTGTAAAATTTATTAATTTTTGAATATGGGCCCCACATAACATGGTTGTCTAGGTGAATAGAGTCCTAAAAGAATTGTGATTAGTAAAAAAATATTATTTTGGGTATCAAAAATACAAACCAACCAAAAAATTTTCCTATTATTGGTAAAACTAGTGAATAATTTCTACAAAAGTATAATTACTTAATGGGAAATTTCATTATCAAAATTAATCCTCGGGAAAATTTGATTCATTTTATAAAAAATATATTAGGGTTTATGTCAGTGAATATAATTTGATAAATTACATAATTTTTTTTATAATTCAAAATAAATAAATAAATTATAAATCATATAAGTTTTATAATTATTATATTAAAAAATTTAACCACATACTATGGTGTTTCAATAGATTATAAATATTTTATTATTATAAATTCTACTTATATTATCGTTGAAATGAAATATAATCACTATAGAGAAAACATTTTATATTTTCGAGTAATACTTACTTACTAATAGTGGTTTAATACTTCCTTGGGTTGAGTTTAGTGATTTTAAAGCATAAAAATGAATGAATGGATGTGTATTAATCATGAAAGAAATCATAATTTTTATTTCATGAAATTATTATGAATTGATGGATTAAATAAAAAAATTATAATATATTATTTAAAACAATGATATAATATATAATCAAATCATTAAATAATCTTTTAAAAATCATGAACCTATATTAATGGTATACAAGTAATTAAATTTCATTATGAAAAATCATTGGAAATATATTTTATAAAATACATGAATTTGATGAAATTGAGAAATTATGTTTTCGACACCGTGTAGAAAATTAACATTGTATAATTAAACATATCTAATATTACTTTTTGGATATTGGATTCAATATTTTTTCCCACTTCAATTACTATATGAATATATTATACAATCAAGAATGTTTTGTCTAAAGTAGATATGGTTATCCATATCAGAATAAGGTTTAAGTTTACAGAAACTTATTTTGAGATATATAATATAAATTTTTTGTATGGATCAGTGCTCTAGATAGAGTGATATTTCTTTGTGGTCTACATCAATGAGAATCGTGTATTTATTTCTAGATAAAATTAATCACCATTTATTTTTAATAACATTTTTTATTAAATATTTGTATAAATATAGTTCCATATCATGGTATATAGATAAGGAAAATATATTTTATGATATCATTTGCAAATATTTCTGGGATAATGACTTTAATAATTCACAATGAAAGAATAATATTTTAAGATTTCATAATTACGGTATCATATAGTGGTTTTATTGATCATAATTGTATAAATTCTCTTCTAATTTTAAGGGAATAATTTAAAATACAACATTTTTATTAAATGCGAGTGAGATAATCAAAAATTACAAAAGTAAATTTTAATGTATGTGTATTTAAAAATAATTAATTTTTGAATGGTCATTAATACTTCATTAGATCTTATAATATTATTAGTATAATTATTTTTATGTTAACACAATTGTGAATTATATTATAAGAATAATATATGGAGAATAAATTGCACAATTATTTTGGGTTGGTGATGAAAACAAATCGATTTCATCAAGAAGTGATATCATTAGTCCAATGAATTATTGTCCATTAATATTGTGATTTGAAATTAAAACTCCTCCATAATCCACTTGGAATATTGGAATTGGGAGTTTCATTAAAAAGAATATTTGAATCTAATTGGATTTGTTATGACACATTTTCACTTATATTAACCTATTTTATTCATATAATTTATAAATTATTCACCTCTAATATATATAAATGTATCAAATATTATGACGATCCTTCATATTATATAATGGAGTGAGAGGATTTTGAATCTATTTTTTTAAATATTTTCTCTGATAAAGAACATTTTATGTATAACATATCCTTCATGTTGGATCTTAAATATTATATTTATGTATTTTTGAGTTACATAATCGCCCATAGGATTTGAGGAACACTAATAGGATGTAAAAAAAATATAGAATCACTTTTTCATTCTTTTCCTCTTGAGTCAATTATCCTCGATATCTATTATTGATCATCTATACAAGTTTAAAATTATTTAATCTATCCTCTCTAAATGCAATGTTAAAAAAATCAAAAAATAGAATGAAAAAGGTATCAATGATATTTTTTAAATATTTAAAAATTAATATGAGTGGATCATAATTGGTATTATGTGAGATATATCAAACATCCGATGAACCATTTTTTGTTTTAAAAAATTATACTTACTGGGAGTAGGGGGTATTTTCTACCTTTTCTACAGGAGGGGTATTTTTTACTTCTATTAAATTAATGTTTTTAGAAAATGGGCATAATTACTAGAAATTTATTGAAATTCATGATATGTGTTATAAGAAAAATATAAGTATTGTTTCAATACTATATTTTAAAACAAAGGTCTTGATGTTCATTAATATGAATGTAGTGGATTCATGTATAAAACTCCCAATAATAGAATTTCAAGATGTTCTCGGAGGCATATAATATAATATGTACTTGAAGTAATTATATTATAATAAAAAATAATAATTAATTATATAAATACTCTAAAACAATATATTCTTATCCTCATATTTTGATATAACTACAATGATCCTCCCCTTACTCATGAATCTTTATATGAACATTCCACATCTTTTTCATCTAGTGTGTGAATTATATCTTTTTTTAGGACACTATATCACTACTAGTATTATGTATTATAATATCTTATTTCATTCTCACCAAAATCTCACTCACTTCATACCTAAAATAATTCAATGGGTTAATAATATTTGAATATACAAAATATAACGCACAATAAATAAAATTTACCTTAGATAACCAAATCTTTAGTCACATTATTTCAAAAATAAATTAATATCACAATTTCAATGGTTTTACTAGAAATAAATTTTGAATTGTTTGGAGATCTAAATGAAATATATAATTATACAAATATATTACAATTAAAACAATTCTAGTTTAGTAAATTATTAAAACAATCATGTTCATTTTCTATATAACTAGATATATGTTCCATATATCACTTATTATAGATATTTTTATGGGGATTATATATGAAATAGAAATATAAAATCACGAAATCAATTGTGTTGGATCATATAATAACCTGAAATTTTCATTTGAATTGTTAAAAGAACCATTGATGTTAATTTATATCCTTGGTGTCATTTTATTCAATATTTTCACATAGAATACTATAGGGGCTATAATTATTTCTAAATAAAATATTGGGTTGGTTAAGAAATATAAAATATAATGTGTGAGGATGATTTAGTATAGTTTTAGGGTGATTTTAATTATACTACTTAGACAGTCATCAAGGTCATTAATAATTATTTTACTATTAAAGTCTTCTATTGATGTATTTTTTTAAGAAATTTATATATAATACAAACCTTTTTCTATATAATTTTTGTATGTATCATTCAACATGTTTTAGAAATATAATATTTTTTATGGGATTTTATTATTTTAGAAGGAATTTAATTTTATTTTTTGATCACTAAGAAGATAAAAGGCATTTACTAATATTCTATGGTTTAAAAAATATATATTATGCCATATTTTATACATAATAAAATATTACACTATTTTCCCATAGATATAATGATACAAAATATAAACATTGTAGAAATATTTTCAGACATAAACATCAATCAATATTGATTAAGAACTTATAAAACTATGGTTTCAGAAATATATTTAGCCTATAGTTTTGAAGAGAATGTACATTGTCATTCATCAAAATAATTGAAAAACATCTCATAAATTCAATGAACTCCATTATTTCTCCATTAGTTATAAAAAATCAATATAATAATTTAACAATATAATAATCATAATAAAATTACTGAAACCAAGATAATGATGATGATTATGAGGATTGAGTTATAATGGAAGAATATATGATTTCTCATTCGGTGAATAAGACACATTCTATCATTATTTTCTATAAATTTCTATCTTCTCTTGAATTCATAATTCAAAAGAATATCTTTAATAGATCTTAAATTTATATAGTATCATAAAAAATATAATATTTTAAATATACATTGGTATTATTTAACATAAAATGTCGATAATTAACCAATAATGGAAATATCATATTTTTTTCAAATAGTTTACAAATCTATCTTAGTTGTCCTTTTATTTTTATAAACAACATAAATATCATCCTACCAAACTCCATTAACATTTAATTATCTCAAAATTTTAATCAATATTATTTTAATTATATATAATAATAAAATCGATCATTTTTATAAGATATACAATATGAAACTCAATACCATACATCAAAATAATAAAATATTATATATAAATTGAATAAATTCCTACTCAACTCAAATAATTCCATATTTAACTCTCTAATAACATATTTTTGTAAAATTTTCATATCTTTTGTATTATTTTTTATATAAATAAATCTCTTTGTTACAAAGAAGAATTCAAAAATGAGATTTTTTATTAAAATCACTGAAAATTTTTTTAATGTTCTAAATTTTATTTAGGGGAATATAAAAAACATGAATCTATATGAATAAATATAGTCAATTTATATCCTCTTAATTATATTTTTATATGTGTAACAACCCTTATAAAGTATTATAATTCTATTAAAGTGCTTATTCAACATTATCCAACTTATCTTTTTCGTGTAATCGATAAAGAATCTGAGTTTCACTTTAGAATGGTATTTTATGTCCAAAAAAATAAATTGAATATTAATATTATTTAATTCGAGAAAAAAGAGTAATATGTAATAACATTTGATATATTATTAATTTATGTAGATTAATAATTAACTTCAGTTATAACATTTTCTTCATGGATGAATAGGTTGATAACTTTTTAGCATGCCAACATTGTTTGAATAGAATTATATGGGTGAATCGTTATAATTTTGATCCAAACATTTTCACAAGCCTCTGAATGTGATCGAATATATCTTCAAATTCTATAATATGATATTCTGATGATTTTTTCCTTCTTGATTGATCTCTATAATAATTTTATTGTGGTGGGAGGGTTTTTTTCTCAGGACTAGAGAGGGTTGAAATGGACGATTACTATACATTCTTGAGAGCCTTATAGAGGAATATCTATCCATAGTATGAAATTATTACCTAGAATTTAATTATTCACAATGATTATAATGTAATTATTGGGTCAGTGAATGAAAGAATTGTGCTTAAATCCAACTAGGTTTTATTGAATATTAATTCCATATTAGCCTTTATGAATCACTATACCACAACCTAATGACATGTACAAATAATAATATTATTATAATTATTTATATCACATGTTATAAACAAATTTATAAATAAATATTACTTCCCTGAATAGAAATGAATATTTATTACAATAATATTTAATACATAATTTCACATCAAAAAATTAAAATAATTATCCCAATACTCCTCAATAATTATTGTACCTTGAATACGGATTTTTTATCTAATGATATTCATATATATAAAGACATTCTTAACAATATAGAAAGGAATATTATAATCTTGAAACTGTGTAGTAATTACATATTAAATATTAAGGTAACCAAATTTATACCTATTTTTTACTTTGTGAATTAACAAAATAAAATAATTATTATATATTAAAGTATATAATAATTACCCAGAATGTAAATATCTAATATCCAAATCACATAATATTCTCTCATATAACATGATGTTGAGTATATGTGAAAAAAAGACCTATCATTTTTTGAACATATATAGGACTGATATTTATTAAACATGTTAAATTAAAATATAATTTAAGTAAGGTTCGAAAAACATGCAGTGTGTCACCCAATGGACCCCATTCATAGAGAAATTTAGTAAAATCACATAAAGAAAACGTTTGTGTATTGAAAACTTCCATGATACCCAAAAAGAAATACTTTAAATTTCATATTGACAATAACCACTTATAAATGTACACTATGTAATATAATCCCTTTATACTAATAATTGTTATAAAAAATGTTGTCTTATTGTGTAATCAACCTATACGCCCTATGTCAATTTATATGATTTACAAAAATTAAATTTTTGATAGAACTCCATGGAAATAAAATTTATTAATTATATATATTCCTCCTTAATGTGTTGTTTTACTAGTGTATCTTAACTCACAAGAATAATTTTCCATCACTGATTTCAATAATATATAATGTTATATAAGTCATGATATATTATCAAACTAATATTATTATATATTTACCATTAAAAATTTCTTAAGATAGAAATATATAATGAATAATATAAATATAAATTTACTACTAATTATTCATGTTCTCTTGACCTACTTATAATTGCTGTTTCCAGGGCTAGACGTCCAAAGAGGAAATATCATTTCCTTATGAGTCCCACACACTAGATAGAATGTTTGATTAAATTACCGATAGATAATTTAATACACCTATATGTATGTTTATTATAATTACTATAATTGTTTTTATAGGTTATCATAATAGTGGGGAACAATTACGAGATTTCAGCATGATAGGTACCCTTAAGCCATTATCATGTAGATATCACACAAATGAATGATCATCAGGTGATAATATATTAATTATGTTTCAAGAACATGAATATTTCTATAGAAAAATGTATATAGTATTTTTTTTCTATGGATTTATCAATAATGGACTCCCACTTGAACAAGATCCATGTTCTAATAACCCAACTAACAAAACACACATGATATACATGTTTCGGTAGAGATATTTTAGTGAATACTAGTCGTAACACTATATTTTTGGAGGATAATTTTAATATTGCCACATTTCTCTAATATAATCCCTCTTTATATTATATAATTCAGTAAATACTATTTTCTTTTTTCATCATTTAAATATTGGATAACACCACATTTAATATAATATACTACTATGAATAAATTTCACTATCTTGGTTTAACTATAACATCTAGAAAATAATGTTTCTATGCTTTCCTCAAAGTAGAATCATATGTTAAACCATACATATTCTTATATATATATATATGGAAATTATTGTTTTTAACATACTTTTCCCTTAAATATTACTATATCCTTACTAAGATTCATGATTTAAATCATCCAAAGAATAATAGTTTTATATCCCTTAAAAACAATTATTTCTACTCATCTAATTACCAAAAATATATCTTGGTTTTATTCCTCAAGAACTATCAGATAATAATGACCAATTTCCTATATAGTTATCCTTATCTTTTTTGATATTTGCTTTCTTTTATTTATGGATAATAAATATCAGTATTGTTAAAAAATCATGTCTTCTGAGATATAATTCAATAGTAATCTTAGGCATATGTAGTATATACATTAAAAAACACCATATAAAACTATAAAAATTCTTTATTATTTTTCCCTATTGTATTTTGAATTATTTTGAACCTATTTATAATTAATTGGATTTAGTATCAAATTTATCTATGATAAAATATCTTTTCCCCGTGAAGTTGTTTTTAAACCAAATTGATCTTAAAGAAATTAACATTTTGTATTAATTATTTATAATTCTAATATGTTTTCTATAAGTGGTTATGAATATTACTTGTTAAAAATATATCATTCCCAAAAAACTTTTATAGATAGCTAGGACTATATTCATATCAATGAAATTTCACAGTTTCATTATTTTTTCTCTCTTAAAATATATCAATGAATCTTATATATCACATTGGTTTTTATTTATGTCACCAATCATTATAGTCAATTTATATAGACATAAGTTAAATATTATTCCCTTAATATGAAATTTCTAATATAATAATTACGGAAAATCTAATAAAAAGTAAAAGATTAATGGAATTTATAAAAATGATTAGTGAGAAAGTGTTATCACCCACTACACATAATGTAAGAATCCTATTTTTTCACTCAAGTATATATCCTTTATAATTTTACTCTATAACATTACTTTGGACCTAATATGGATGATTAATGAGTTTTAAAATTTCTTAGGGGAGTTTTTGGAATGGTTGGAGCCTAGAACCCCTCTTTTGGAAAAATTGGACTGGTCACACTATTATTGTATGGTTGGCACACGGTTTGGATAACTCTGTAGATTGAAATTTCTTAATAGAACCACTTTTCATTTTTCGTGCATGGTCATGCAGCCTAATTTTGAAATGTAACCCTTCTTTCTATAAAATCATGCTTATTTTATGCACAGTTTTTGAAACAGTGTGGAAAAAACATGCAAAATCCATTTTGGGGTAAATTACAAATATTTTTCATAATGATAATATTTTAACCATATTCTTTCTTATTATGAGAACCGGTATTATTAACCCCTTTCTAGCTCATATTGGAGCTTCTTGATGTCCAAAAATTGGGATTCAAATATCACCTTCATTCGGAATCTGATCGAGCTTTTTTTCATCAGGTTGGATGTGCAACAGTAAGTACTCGAGTCATATTTAGTCATTATACATCTCACTTGCCCTCTCTCGAGTTAATAGGGTTTGAATGTTTTTTACTTTTTTGTAGATCCAAGCCAATCTAATACAAATCATGTCCCAATATCGGAGGAGGAGATTCATACAACCATAAGGTGGGTGGTGTACAACTCATCCCTAAAGTTCATTTATTTTAAATTGTTCATGTGGGACTCGTGGATTTTATCAAGTGTCATTAATTAAATTTATGTACCACGATGAAAATCGTTATAATCATAAGGATATGCTCTTTCCATTTATGTGATCAATTTTTGGTGGTTATGACAACAACTTCATCCCATCCATGTTGAAAATTGATCCATAATTATTGTTTAGGGTTTTAAATGTTTGTGCGATTTTACCCGTGTTTTTTGGCTTGATATTTATAAGGGAATGATTTAATATTTTAAATGTATATTTCTATATTAAATTTCATAATGGGAAGTACCATATATGCATACCAATTGATGTGCCAAAGGTATGTTCTTTAATGGATAATTAAATGTGAAATTGAAATTGGAATATATATTGAAATTATGATATAGCATTTAATGTAAATGAATTTTAGGTTGCATAACTCTAGAACCCCTTACCAAATTAATGTAAGGGTGTAGAATGATACATTAATATGTAATATGATTAAAATAGATTAAATGAATAATATCATGGTACATGGCCATATCACACAAATGAAAGGAAATGCTTGATCCAATAGTTTCATGCTACGTGACCATATCAAACTAATGAAAGGAAAGGATATAACCATATTTAAAATCATATTACTTGATTATCAAATACGAATGGAATGATTCGATATCGCCTTGGATACCGATCGGTGAATGCGAGGAGTACTCAGGAAGCCCATTCTGATTCAATATTAAAGCTTGCTGAGGTAGAGACCCACGATGATCCTGATCCATATTTGTTCTTGGATGCTCAATATAACTTTTATGATCCCTCCATATTATTACAAGATGCCTGAGATAAACACCTCAGATCTAGAAATTACATATATGTTCCATGATTACAACCAATAGAGCTTTATCTATGCTTCACCTTTTTATTCCATTGATGCTTGCCTAATATTTTTTAGGCCACGCATTGTCAAATTCCATGTACTATGATTCATATATTAAACACTTAACCCATACCCAGCTATAGTTACAATTGCTTTATTGACCATTGAGCTCTATGATTCCTTTCTTATTACATTCGGACTACATTATTAAGTGTCATTAAAGGTTTCCTTGTTTCATATTGGAACCTTCCCTTTTTATACTATCACAAGGTGATGTCAATTCTGGATATAACTAAATTGACCTACCAATATAAATAATTAATTAATAATTTAATTAACTTGTTACATGTTCAAACACCAGCTACAGGCTGAAGTAAGTACTTGGTTATTTAGTTACAATGTACTTCATTTCTTTAAATATGGATTGATTCACAATGTTACATTTTGATTACATGGGACAAATGTTTTAGCCATCATTGGTGGGTGCCCGTTGTGATTTATGTGACACTCACTAGCCACTGTTTAGTACACATGGCATATTACATTCTTTTATGTGTTGATAAAGGGAATCATACATCTTCAAACACTTGATTTCTTTCTGTTTTGGATGGAGCATGATATAATATGACTGATCTAGTGCTCGGGATGCAAGGGATAGTACATTATTTACGTTATACTATTATGGAACTTGTTATATCTATTATCTGGTACCCATATTTTCCAATTTTCGAGTGACATGACATATCTTCATTAGTTGTTGTATTTTAGTATGTTTTTTTATTTGTTTCAGTTGTTGTTATTATTGTCTCTATTTTTCGATGTGCTTTATGTTTACATATAATGATTCTACTATTTAAAAATGTTTACTTCCATCTGATCCTCTAAAATTTATTAATGATGGAATAGTCTCCCCATGGGAAAACCCTAGGCCATCACTTCTAGTCTGTAGCCTCTGGAATTTGGGGAGATATGCTTTAGGCCATGTTACCCACCGGGATCGAGGCACACATTTTGTGGAATCCAGTCTAGGATGTCACAAAGTGTAATCATAGTAGTTTATTTATTGATTTACTATTTGGAGATAGTATATTGGAGAGTTGGAATGCTTGGGACTTAGGAATAAGCCGTTCTTGGGTGTCGTGAACCCATGTTATGGGTAAAAACTGAGTTGACTAATATTATAATTATTGTTATTCTTTTTCCTGTTATATATGATATTATATAACCATTGGGTGATAAAAATGTTTTGTTTTTGTTGTTTTTTATTACTCTATTTGGGGATTTTCTATCATCCTTGGCCCAATGAAATGATGGTTAGTAGAATTTTTACATGCATTAATATAGGAACCATGAATTTTTATGTCTTTCCATATTGGTGCATTTCACTTATTTTGATTGATTGGTGTAACTGTGATTTCTATGTGATGATGTGATAGTTATCTTATGCTTGTATTACTATTTTATGTTATTGATTTATATTCTATCTCATTTCAGGATGTGTATGGGCCCTCATGGGATGGGATGCATAATTTAATAAGTTGAGCCATTATCCTATTAATAAATATCTGTCGTTTCTAGTGATAAGTGTATGGAACTGATTCAACAGAAATGGAAATCTATTATAAAGTGAACTATGAAATCTAAGATGAATTTGGTGTGCTTTCTTATCCATCTATCTCATGTTTATGAATGGTAAAGGATAGAACCTGGTAAATAAATTTAAAATGAATAAAACTTATTCAAGATAACAAACAAATACTGTGAATTTTATATTGGTAGCTGGGGTAGTATTCCTTGGGTTGTGATTTCAAATGGGTTTATCATCCTATAGTATTTTTATCTTTCCATTAATGCATATTCTAAAGAATGTTCATGGAAATTGTACACGATTTCTACGACGACGTCCTTGTATGAAACTCTATTATGGTTTTGACGACCATGCTTCATACATTGTGGGCTATGGGATCATAGTATTACCTCTAGGAGTGCCCCTAATGGAACCATCTACTGTATCTTCTCTAGTCACTAATTCCTATGTTGTTGATAGATTCTTATATTCGATGTTGTATTATCATGGTGCACCTTGGCTTGAACCTATGATGGATGATCAGACTCATGAGTTCTAGCAGCATCATCCTCTTAACTTTTCATGGGATGGTCGTCCATTGGTTGTTGTTTATTGGCAAGAATCCACCCTTTATATCATTGAGGATATGTAGATGGCTCCAGGGTGGAGAGTTAAACTTTCTATATACATGATTTTGGATTCATCCAAGATTTGGTGGGATGTGATTACCCATGTCGGTCTTCATCAAAGAATTTTATGGGTTTATTTACAAACTACCTTAAATGTGATGTTCATTCCTAAAACGTTGAGACTTGACTGAGCCAGAGTGTTCATGAATCTCAATCAGGGTTCTATGTCAATTATTGAATATTTTTCATGTTTCATGGAGTTACAAGCCTTTCCACCGCTTCTAGAAAGTGATGATAATTAGTCACCTATGCATTTTGAGGATGGGATCCAGTATGTCGCCTCTACATAGGTGAATGTATTTGGCATACCTAAAAATCTTGTAATAGTCATCTAGGATCTTGTCATGGAATGTAACCTAATAGATGGTAATAGTACTGACTATAAAATATAACTATCACATCATGCCAATTTTCTTTCTGTGGAAGGAAGCATTCCATTGTGGTTTTTCATCAGGAAAGTAATAACAGAGTACCCGTTTCAGTAGATATTTGGTGTTTCATCAGTGTGGATGAATGGGTCAATTGAACTCCTATTATGATGGATACGAATAGCAGTGCCAAAAAAGTAAGCATATGGGGAATCATCATAATTTATATAGAACCATTACACCAACTTTGAGTGGAAATGAATTAGCCCTAGCTCCATCTTTTAGAGTTAGTTATTTTTCAATGCATCAGGCGAGGAGTTGGAATAGCACTATTAGGTCTGGCCAATGATGATGTAGTGGTTATGGTATCCAGTCGCTTGATAACCATCAACAACAGCAGAGTGGTTATGGTGATGGTGGTCCATCTATTCCACATGTACAATGGTCAATATAGTTGAATGAACTCCAAGCGATACCCAAGGTTCATGTTGTGGTACTATCTATAAACTGAGTTACTATTCATGTGGCATCAACTATAGTATTTTCATTATTTGATATAGTTGATTGAACTATTTTATCTCTGTATCTATTGTGTAAGGTATCGAACTAGAGATATAGTATCACTATTATGTAATTACCATAAATACACCATTATGGGTATGAGCATAGGGAAAATGCTAGTGTAGGGACTTCCCCCTTGTGGTAGTCAGTTATCCTTTATTATGAAATGTCCTTATTCTATAGATGACAGGCACTGATGTCATACTCAGAATGGAATAGTTTGTTCACTATCATGATTTTATAAACATATATTGTCATAGGCTATCTTTTACATAAATAGAGGGAATTAATTTTCTACATAAGGGTGAGTGGGATGTCCAGGATGGTAGACCAAGACCTATGCATCCTGAGCAAGGTGGTGTGAACACCCATATCATAAATCTATTCATAGTCAATCTATGTTATGTAATGAATATTACCCTCTAGTAGTGGATCATTTCTAGTTTTTATTTCCAAATTAATTTTTTGTCTTACCTATAGAGAGGGAGGTAGTGTTTAAAATTGTGCTTATTCCATGAGCAGCGTTAGTATCCATTCCTCCATACAAAATGGGACCAATAGAGCTTCAAGATATGAAGTGTTAGTTGTAGGATTAGAGGCCAATGGCTTTATACATCCTATTACATCCTCGTGGGGTCGCTCATTATTTTTAAAAAAAAGGGGGATGTAACCATATGTTTATTTATGGATTACATAAGGTTCAATCATCTTATATTAATGAACTGATATCCACTTCCTTGAAGATATATTCTCTTTGACATGATCTAAGAAGAAAATTACTTCCATAAGATCGACCTAATATTGGGTTATAATTTGGTGTGAGTCAAACCATCAGACATACTATATATTGGTTTTTGTAGTAGGTAAGATGTACTTGAGTTCCTTGTTATTACATTCGGTCTTACAAACGCTCCTACCATTTTCATGGATATGATGAATAGGGTTTTCCACCACAATTTGGATTCTATTATCATGGGCTTTGTGGAATACATCTTGGTGTATTCTCACACTAGTAAATAAAATGAAAAATATCCTGATATCAATCATTGTACACTGAGTGGGAATCAACTATACACCAAGCTTAATAAGTGACACTTTTTTGTATGACAAAGTACAGTTCTTGGGACATTTTATCTCAGTATCATGTGTATCAGTTGACCCAAAATAGGTTATTGTTGTAGTTTCTTGGGATTATCCCCATATTGTGTTCAACATACAATGTTTCTTGGGGATGGATGGATATTATAGTTGATTCCTACAATACTTCTCATTTATATATTCTCCTCTTACTGATATATAATAATGGGATTCAATTTCATATGGTCAGATGCATGTGAGAAATCCTTTAAGGAGCTGAAAGGGAGGATGGTATCTACACATAATATAACTCTTCTAGAGCGAGGCGTGGGTTATATCGTATTCTATGATGCATCAGAAATCCTGCTAGGAGTAGTGTCGAATCAGGATTATAATGTAATTGCGTACATATCATAGAATTTGTGGTATCATTAGAGATACTACCTAACTCATGACCTTGATCTAGTGGTAGTTGTCCCCACCTTATGTTTCTGAAGATATTATCTTTTGGTTTTGTGAATCGTGGTGTACACAGACCACAAGAGCCACAAATATATCTATTCATTGTTTGACATCAACCATAGATAGTGGATATCAGTCAAATATCTATAATCCTTGGATTTTGTGATTTCATATACAACATGGAAGGGAAATTTGGTAGTTGATGCACTATGCCGGAAAAGTCAAGAACATTCCATATGAGAAGCTACAGATGAATGGATGTTAATGGCCCTCTTTTTCAAGATACGTCTAGAGTTTCATGATATTCAATGGTAGTCTTACATCTCCTCCTTTAAAATTTCTTCTTCCATCCTTGAGAAGGTGAAGAGTATATAATTCTATGATCCTCAAGGCTTGGTACTCTATGAGGGTATATCAAGAGATAATCAATCTCTAGATTGGTTTGTGTAAATAAATGACATCTTGCATTTATGTGGACGTAGCTGGGTTCTGACAGATATGAGACAGAAATTGATAAAAGAGCCCCATACTACTCAGTGGGTCATTCATCTTAGAATCACTAAGATGTATCGTTCATCCTAGGACATTATTTTCACCCATATTCTAGCTAGAGGTATGTGAGTCAGCCCTACTAGGTCCTCATATCGTTCAAGAGTCTTCCGAACATGTTCAGCTAATTAGAAATGATATTAATACTGGCCAGTTTAAACATATGTATTATGTTTACCACCATTAACTTTCTCTTGAGTTTGAGGTTGGGGATAATGTTTTTCTTCAGGTATCACCCAGGCTTGGAAAAATATGTTCAATAAATCATGGAAATCTATTTCCTCATTATGTTGGGTGGTTTGAGATTCTAGAGAGAGTCAGCCTGGTTTCCTATTAGTTTCTAGTACCTCAGACATACCATTCCATGAATGAAATCTTCCACATCCCATAGCTTCTCCAGTATCATGTTGATTTGTCTCATAACATTGATCCTAAGGAAGTTGTGTTATACATTGATTCTACCTTTGTGGAGTATCCAGTACACATTGTTGACTAGGGTATGAAGGCTCTCCAAGGTAATTTTATCCCTCTGGTATGGGGGTTATGGCAACACGGCTGAGTACATGAACAGACTTGGGGGAGGGACACTGATGTATATCCCCAATGACTAAAAATTTTATCAGAAAACGTTTCCTAACCCTTGTAAAGTGAACATAGGAATGAGCTCTATTAAGGGGGAGGATAGTAATAACCCAATATTTCACTCAGGAATGGATCTTTTAAAATTTCAAACTAAATCATTACTTTGGACCTATTTGGGATACCGAATGAGTTACTCTAAAGGGTTTATGGGGACTTTTCGGTTCCTAGAACAAATTATTTTGGAAAAAAAGGATAAGAAACAAGGTTACAACATTATTAGTGTAGGTTTAGGATAACCATGTAGATTTAAATTTCCAGAAAGATCCACCTCACATGATTTGTGGACGGACATGTTGTCGAACCAAAATTTTTTTCTCCTTCTACAGACAAAACCATCCACGATTTTCACACAGATTGTAAAAACATGCAGGGAACCCTATACATGCCACTTTTAATGGGAGTTGACTCTTTTTTATATAATGATATAATTAGAACCCTCCATCTTTGTTAATCTGAGAACAATTGGTATTATCCCCTTTCTAATAAAAAATATAGTTTTTTGAAGGCCAAATCATGGGATTAAAAGATATCCTATGTCTGAGATCCAATTGAGCATCCGTTCACTATTGATGGTGGTCCGTAACTCATCTCTAAAGTTCAATGATTTTGGATTTTTTCATCTGGGGCACATCAATTTAATCAAAAACCATTAATAGAATTTGAATGTTATGATTATACTCATCAGAACCATATAGATATGCTCTTTCCATATATGTGATTATTTGTTGGTGGATATTACCATAACTATATCCCTTGCATGTCTAAGGTTATGTCATAATTATTGTTTAGTTTTTTGAAATGTTTGTGAAACTATTCCTGTGTGCCTTGTCCTAACCTTTATAAGGGTACTATTTTGTATATTAAATGGATTGATTTTTATTGTGAATTGCATAATGTATTTTACCATCTATGTGTACCACTTGAACCGAATAAGGTAAGTGCTTTAATGGATAATTAAATGTGAAATAAGAATTGGAAAGTATATTTAGAATATGAATTGGGCATAAATTTAAATTAATTGTAGGTTTCATTCCCATAACACCCATTACCACATTAATGGAAGGAAGTAGAGTCAACCATGAATATGAAATATGATTTCAAGGTATTAAATGAATGGTATCATTCCACTTGGCCTTGTCACACTAATGAAAGGAATGCCTTGAACCAATGATTGCATGCTACATGACATTATCACACTAATGAAAGGAAAGGATTGTACTGAATAAAATATTATATGACCACATTATCAAATAGGAATTGACTGAATTGATTCCACCTTGAATTCCAAATAAGAATGGTATGAATACTAAGGAACCCTGCTCTGATTCAATGATATGGATTGCTTGTGTTGGGAGCCACCTAGATCCTGGTTCATGTCTGTTATTAGAGAACAAGTATGACACCATAGGATCCCTCCATATTATTATACGATGCCACAAATACACTCATTGGATTCACTATCGACAAGTAGGTTCCGTGGTTACATCCCAGTGGGCCCTGTCTCGGCTTATCCCAGTCCTACCTGGGACAATCACCTTGGATTCTGTAGGAACCACATTTTGAAATACCTAGGACTATGCTCCTTGGATTATTATCTTACCCCATGGAAAGCTACAGTTACTATATATTTACCGACCTTTGAGCTATCTTCCACCTTTATTATTACCTTGGGACTTCATTATTAAATGTCATTACATGTTTCGTTGTTACATATTAGAACCTATAGAATTTACATTTTTACAAGGTGATGTTAGTGCAGGCTATGCCTCATGTGATCTATAAATATAAATTGGAAATTTCATAATTAATTAACTGGTTACATGTTCAGACATTACTTGAGGGATGATGTATGTACATGGGTATTTATTTACATTGTACTTATGGACATTATATATATTCCTACTTGAACACTATTGCATATCCATTACATTGGCCGAATATTATAGACACCATTGTTGGTGGCCCACTAAGATTTATCTCCCAAACTCTCTAGGTGTTGTTTGGTACCTAGGGTAGATTACATATTTGTATGTGTTTACAAAGGGAATCATACAACTTCAAACATTTAATTTCGTAGCGTTTAGGATAGATTATAATAACAGATGACCAAGATTGAGCTGATGATGCATGTGTTAGTCACTGATTTCCTTTATACTATTGGGGAACATGTTATTCCTACATTCTTGTAATTTTTTTTTCTAATTTTCCATTGACATGAAATATCATCATCATTTTTTATATGATTGTATGTTAGTTGAGATTTGTTATTCAATATTACATTTATCTCTATTTCCTATTATGCACATTGTTTACTTATAATACATCCGTTATTTACTTATGTTTACTTTCATCGACTACACTACACTTTCATAATGAGGTCGTAGTCTTCCAATGGAAATTACCTAGGACATCACTTCTAATTAGAAACATCTGGTGTGTAGGGATATACTCTTGAGGCCATGTGGACCACTAGGCTCGGGGCACCCATTGAGTGTCATCCGGGATCAGGTCATCTCAATCAATGAGAACAAATAGTTCACATGAAATTTTTCTATATAGAAGTGGAACATTTCTTTGTTGGGCTATATTAACATGTGAAAACCAAGTGATGTGGTGCTGTCTATAAATTTCAATGAGAACTGTTAGCCTAACTATGAGCCAATTGTGTGTTAAATGTGCTGCCTATCCAGTTTTCCCAAAAATATGGGTTTCAAGCTCTAAACGTTCCCTAGTCACCATGAGACCTTTTCTAACTAGTTAGGTATACATATTAGGTCCAAACTAATGATTTAAACTGAAATTGTAAAGTATCTATACCAATTTGAAAAACTGGGCTTTAACAGATAATATTGATGATGTCAATATATTACAAATATTTTTTTAATAATATATATTTCAATATTCTTTACATGACCATCCATGTATGGATTATCAGGAATTCATACTAATGGATTTTCAAAAACTTCAGAAAACTACTACAATTTGAAACTATACTTTAGTATATTGAATCCATGTTTAATTTCAAATTTAAAAAATTAATAATTTCTGGGTATCCACATTCAAACTCATTTAGGTATTATTATTCTTAATGAATAATATATGTCACTCAATGTGGTGAACAAAAAAGAAATACTTAGTTAATTAACATTCTTATATAATATATTTCTTTAAAACAATTCCTCCCACTAAACAGGAGAAGATAACTATTCATAGGACAACATATGAATCTATATCCAATGTCCAACTGAAACATTTATTTATCCAACTATCTTAGAACTGATGTACTTCCCATATAAAAAAGTACTATGTATTATCAATACCATTCTATCATGTGTATTTTAATATCCTTTATTATTGTGTGATAATCAACTAAGATGACTTTTTTCCTTTTATGTATATTAAATTATACGTATAGTTTAACAAAATATTATCATCAAAATACCCTAATCTATGACATAATGGATCCCATTATATCACATCTTATATAATATCCACAAGTAAATATATTTTCATACTATATGTTGTATGCTAATATTCTATGATACATGTCTTTAATGGAATCAAGGAAGAATTACTATATACATATAAGAATCTTTATTGATTAACTTGTATTATCCCCATATCTATGATGTGCATATGGAAATATTAGTTTAGAACTACCACTCTTAATTTAATGATCTTTGAATAAATGGTAAAGTTATCTTCTTAAATACCATCATATAAGACATTATATCTGTTTCTAGGTGTATTCATAAACATCATCTACAATTCATTGGGTAAACATATGTAATTTAATAAAAAAAATTGGAATTTTCCTATGGATTCACCTTTGAATACTTCACTCTATGAAGATAAACTAACACAAGAAGACTTATTGAAAAAATCTATATCTAAGGGTTAATTTTTCTTAAAAAAGATATCCATGTTTGTCTTTAAACCATGTATTTTATCTCAAAGAGACTAGAGAAACTTCAGGGTATTAACATATCGACTATTTTTTTATATTTGATGAGGGATTATCTTTCAAATATATAGAATGAGTTATATTTTATATTTCATAATGGAATTACTTTTTTTTGGATATGAAAGGATTAATAATTAATTAACTATTAGTTATGTTTAATTAAATATAAAAACAATTATTCCATAAATGAAATAATGTCTCATTGTGTCCAATTGGATACTGAAATAAATTATTATATAAAAATTGTTTTAGAATAATAGTTTTTCCACAATAATTCCTCTTCAAAAAATAAATCATTAAATTCTCGTTTTTGACATAGGAATAAAACATTTTACCTCATAACAGAATTCTTACTTGTTAAATAAATGTGCTTGTTCAGGATAACATAGAAATCATACTTCTTTAACACATTGGTGAACATATCTTAATTATTTTAAGGTTTCATTCACTATTTTATTATTTTAATAGAAGTTAGTATTGAATACCTAGGAAATGAAAAAGAAACAAATAAAAATGTTGATGAATAATCTAAAAGATGATGAAATTTCATTTGAATTTTTCAAATATAATCCCATTAATAATGAACATTCTATCCACATGATACCAAAATTTCATCCTCTTCACTTCACATCCTATAATTGTTTTACCTCAATAAAATATTTTTCAAAGGAACCATGTTTCAAAGGTTTTACCAAATACTTTAAGCATTGTTGAAATTCCCATGGCTATTTTTTGTAAAATGTTTGATTTGAAACATCTTTTAATGGGTTAAAACAATTATAGGAAGTGAAGTGAATAGGATGAAATTTAGTTATCATGTGGATAGAAAGATCATTATTAATGGAACTATATTTAAATAAGAAACATTAAATTCCATATACTTGTTACAAATTCATCATCATTTTTTTCCTTTTCACTTAAAAGATATTAAATACGAACTTTTATTCAAATAATAAAATTGTGAAGGAAACATTAAAATAATTAAGATATGTTCTCCCATGTTTTAAGGAATTATGAATCATATATCATCCTGAATAACAAATTTATTTAAAAATTAAGTAATTAATATCTTATAAGAGAAAAAGTTTTATTTCTATGTGAAAAATTAGAATTTAATGAAATATTTTTCTATAGTATTGATTTAAAAATAACCATAATTCGAAAACATGTTTCATCCCTTCCTTCATTGCATGTATTTTAATGTTAATTGGGTTTTAATTTTGTGATTTTCCTTGTCTGGATAAAATTTATGCATAATGTAATTTATATAAATTAAATATTTTATATTTGTTAAATTGGTTTTTAATTTATCATGATAAATAATATATGAATAATTAAACATGAAAAAAACAAGGTGGCATGATCTTAATATTATATAATGATTATTTTTCTAAATAATGAAAAACTAAACCTTGAACATGTAAAAACTATTGTAAAAAATAACATAGTTTGAGCTATAGTATTCCTCATGTACTCTAATGGAACATCTAAATTTGATTCACCGAGACTCTAACCTCAGACCCCATCCACTCATCTAGGATATTCATCCATTACATGAAGTTTAACTCAATCATATGTGAGCGAACGAATAAATTGGTTAGAGGGTTTTTACAAATGATACTTTTTGTATACAAGACATTATGTAATAGATGATGGAAATAACACTCGGCTATACTTATAATTTAGTAAAATAATCCACACAAATCTTATTAAAAAATAATTAAATTAAATGGAAATAGACACACAAATTGGTTGTTACATGTGAATGTTCATCTGCACATATAACAAATATATATTTAAAAAACAAAAAATTAATTCAATCATTTCTAATTAACATATAATTCCATCAAAACAAATTATTATATTTATTGGTATTATTATTTGCCTTCATTATAAATAAAAAATACAGGACATTTCACAAATTTTTAAATTTAAAAATATTATTTTTATTAAAATTTACATAATATAAATGAATTATATTGAGGCGACATAACATGTACATATCCGACCTACCTATCATAAATTTTGGCCATATACTATCTACTCATATAAGATATAGAACACACTTTATGTCACATAATTACACAACATATACATATAAATAATGACACACAGAAACATGTTAATTTATGTATTATATAGGGACTATGCATAATATATTATTTTGAATATTATGAAAAAATTGTGAATAATTTAAATTAGATAAATATATTAATATATATATATATATATCTTATCACATGATGAGGAATGTAAATAAATTTCATAGATAAAAATTCTATTTTTTTAAATTTATTATATAATTAATTCCACATACACCATAAACAGGTAGGGCACACGACATGTACAGACCACCTACACACTATGTGTAACACCACACCATTTATCCACAACACAATCCATTGAATGGGAAGTGTAGGTCATCCTTTAACATTAATTATTTACACATCACATATAATATGAACATTCCACGTGTCCTTTGATATACATTGTTGTTTTTTAAACATAACCTGTAACCAATACATGACATGTTTTCCACAATAAAAATGAATAGACTATATGAATTTTATCTCTCTATCAGGAAAACAATGTCAACATACAACATGTAATTCTAAATTACATGTTCATTGAATTCATGATAATTTGAATATCTTATGGTTTTTTCTAATGTAGTGTACATGGGTACACAGAAAGTACCTATAGGTAACATTTTATGTAATCCATGGTTTTCTAAAAAAGAAATTATTAATACCTTTGGATTTGATCTTAAAATGTTAACTAGAAATATTAAATAATTTTTTGACTATCTGAAAAAGAATAAAGATTAATAAGATATGATCATAAAATTAAAATTTAATGACTTAATTACAGAAATTAAAAAACATATTGAAAATATATAAATCGATAAACTATCAAGAAAATAATTATTAATCGACATACAACCCTCCTTCAATACCACTATATGGTTTAAACTATATAAAACGCCTACTTGGTGTTTTTTAACATGCATTTCTACCATAATAGATGCACAATATAGGTTGTATAATACAATAATGAGTAAATTTTGATAGATTAATCTAAATATTAGTTGACATAAAATCTAGAACCAATAATATAAAATCATAAGTAATAATTTATAATTAATTTATGTAGATAAATAAGTTCACTACATTATAATTAACTTTTAATTTATGAAACGGTTAACTAATCCTTGTCATATCATTACTTAAAAAAGAGTATTCAAGGGTAGAATCCCTATAGGGTTTATGCACATGTGATTCACAAACAATTAAAGATCGTCAAAAAACACCATGTGTGATGCGATTAAAAGCCCTAATTCGTTTATAATTCATTATTGATCACTACTCTAATTTCTTCAATTTGGAAGGATTATTTTTCTTCTCTCTAGAAGTGAGTGGTTGGAATAATATGATCACTCTCCATTCTTGTGAGCATGTTTGAGGAATGTCTCTTTACGGATTTATTGGATTCTATAGAATATCATTATGCACAATGATTATAATGGAATGGGATGAGTTAGAGAATAACATAACTAGATGGAAATATAGTTTGGTTTCCTAGAATAATAATTTCACATAGTCCAATATGATACTCTTAATCCGAGGATGACCCTATGTAAAAATAATATTATTATTATAAATGAATCTTCATTTTCTAAAATCATAGAAAAATAAAAAGTATTTCCTTCAAAAAATAATATAACATGTATTAAAATTATATTTTTATATATCATTTATCACTAGGAAATTAAACATTGTAATTTAATCCTCTTTAGTATTAATAAAACCATGAATAAATCATATTTATTTAAATTAGTAAATATTACTGTATCATTCATTGATAAATAAATAAAATTTATATCCACAAACCAATGAATTAATATTTAATAAATATTTTTGTATTAGAAAATTAAAAAAAAATTACCTTAAGAATAATCTCGAATTATTATATGTTGTGTATTTATATAATTAATATTTACCTGGTGTATAAATATTGGACATCCAACTACAATAATATTATCTTTAATAATTGGTGATTTAATATTTGTGATAAAAATTGAATAATTATCAACCTATGCATGGGAATGATATTTATTGGTAATGTCACATAAAAATATAATTTAACTCAGTTTATGAATACACCTAGTGACTAACCCTATATGCCCCTTTCTCATTGGAATAAATTATAACTTCCTAAATTCCAGTGATAGAATCTAGTAACAATTCAAGAAATAGATAAAAACTGAATTAAAATAAACCAATAATAATAACCATATATCAAAAAATAATGTTTCATATAAACCCTTTTTCTGATGTCCTTGATAAAGATGGTTGCATACTCATGTCATCAACCTATGTGATCAGTGTATCGTTATTTGATTTTCTATGAAATAAATTTATAAGAGAAATCAATTTCCATGAACATGATTGTGATTTTATTCACCCATCAAAGGGACTGATGTATCTACGTCTATTAAATAATGAAGAGAAAATTTCAATATCTCATTATTCACTAGATCAATATCATTTGTGATGCACCTAATGAATCCTACCACTTTGAAAGCATATATATATATGATTTTAATTGAAACATAAATATAAAAAACATGTGATATGAAATAATAATATTATTATTTTTCAATGACTATTTCACAAATCCATTGATAAGAACAGCTAATGACACATATAGACAATTACTTTTATTGGTGGGCCAATTTCTCATATACTCTTCTCTTGTATATTACAAGGCAATAACTTCAAGAAACTAACTCTCAATGTATTATGAACTCTAAACCCAGATATGATATTTCATTTGTGTTGCAGAAAAAAATTTATAGAAGAAGAGAAATTGTATTTAATAATACAGTTATAGAAATTATAGTTTTTCATCCTAGTGGGAAACACATTTGACGTGTTAGTGTGATAAGAATTCTTAGGAAATTATCACACATCTAGAATGAATAAAAATGATCATCATGTAATAATATATAAATTAATATTCAAAAACATGAATATTACCATAAAAAATTTACAATGTAGTAGGGTTTATTGAACCAACACCATAACTTTATAGAACAATTTTTACCCATTCTATCATATTAAATAAAATAACCACTCATGAATTTTTTAATAGAAGTTACCTAAATAATATTTGGCATATAAATTATTTTTATTTTAATATAATTCACCCATTATATAACATTTTACAATAGTGTATTAATGGAATTTATATTTCCTATTTTCAATATTTTTTTTAAAAAAAATGTGTGGAATCAATGAAATGGGAAACATTAAATTGTTCTAGAAGAAGTTTCACTCATAATATAAAATTAATATGGTGAAATTTTCACTTTTATAATGCATTCATCAAGGAAAATCTTTTGGTAGTGGTAACAGAAAAAAATCCAAATATAAAAAAGTCTATTTGGAAGAATTATTTTCATGATATTAATTACTTACTTTTTTATTTAAAAAAACTATAATTTATATTTTTCCAGATTCCATTTATTCTTAATAATATGATACTTAAATTCAATATGTTTAGACTCTAAGTGTTTCATTTCATTTTATGGAACAATGATTGTGTATTATGTGTAAAACTAAATCACAAATGGCCATTATATCTTTTTATTAATGTATTTTATTTGGGAATTTATCCTCATCATTTGAATGGTAGACAGAGAAATTTCCACATTATGAAACTCAATATTCGTAGTGTGTATAATGTGTTCATAATGTAATTTTATGTGACATATCTTTCTATATTGGACCATTTATCACCAAAAGTGGACATAAATTTACCAATATTGTTAAATCAGTATATATTAGTGTACTAGTTCAATGGATGTTTTCTATCTTGACTATACAAAATACTATTATTGATTAGTCCCTTCACATATATAATAATTATGTTTTAAGCTATCAGAAGAAACTAGTTTAGACTAGATTGAAATATCAGACAAAGTAAATTTTTAAACACAATATTATTAATGAAAATATAAGATATAAAAAAACTAATATCAATATATTTATTTCAATTCTATCTATATTCTTTAGTTATAATCTTTTATAAAAAATTACATCCAATATAGAAGTAAATAATTTTATATAATTTTTGATGCTATATATTTTTTAAAACAATGTAATTATTTTATTATAAATTATTATTATATTTTTTCACTTTTATAACATCAATCCCATGGAAAAAATTCATTTCCCAAAATAATAGAAAATAATTTTTTGTCCTCATTTATAATGTGATTTCCAAAAAATGATGAGTTTCATTCAAGAATGAAAATTTTTCATCTATATTTATCAAATAATAACCCTTATGATTTTAAATACATAACCATTCATCAATATCTCTCTTTGTAAATGATAAATTAAAATCAGATTAAATATTTTATACCTTTTTAGATTGTTATGGTAATAAATTTATGAATGGACATCAATTATAAAATGAATGAATGTAATTAATTAAATTAAGGAGATTAAAATTTTGATTATATACTATATATGAGTCATGACTTGTGATCTAGGAAAATATTCCTAAAAAATTATATAATATATTATTTAAAATTAACTCAGACTCATTTTACGAGATAATTTTTTAATGATTTCAATTAAATCACAAATTTCTTTATATTTGATGAATACATATTCATATGACTAATTAGGGGAAAAAATTGTTTATGAAATATCATTAATATCAAGTTATGAATATTTAATTCATTTACTAATTTTTTTGAAATGAATTTTTCCTTTGGAATAAATTAGATAAGATGGATGAAGAAGGATCTATTTATAGAGGCTGAAATAGGGTTGAGATATGCACAATACATTTCTAGTCTAATGTAGTCCATGTTAGGGCCCAATTGTATATCAAGTGGAAAACATATTTTTATGCATACAACATTGAGACAATTTATAATTCAAAAGTATCCTTATATTTTCAATTCAGAGTATGTTAGAGTCTCAAAAAATTTCCTATAAACTTTTCCATTAAACATCCACACCAACCTAATGTTGCAAATTCCACTTCAATATTATATATGTTAATGATAGTATATTATCCACTCATTTTAATGTGTCACTGATATATAATTACATGCTAAAAACTTATTCCAATGTAATATGTTGAAGGAACATGATGTTATATTGAAGGAAGAAATCTATGACCATTGAGATCATTTATACATTAGAATATGGATATTTATGAATCAATTATATATAAACTACTAAATGGTACCCAATGTTAGTATAGAAGTGTTCATAAGGAAATAAAAAAACTATCATGTCTTAATCTTATATTACATTCATTGTGAATAGAAACTATTTCAACTATCAAATGCTTAATTAGGCACAACACAATATCAAACCCCAACACACCATACATTACAAAACCATTATAGTGTTAAAATTTCATATATGAATAAGTGTTATATAATTTGTTATAAACTATAAATGAAATATTATTCCATTATAGAGATCATTTTGTTCTAATTTCACATTGAAAAACATAATGCATGGATTAAATGGATTTGAGGTCCACAAGTATATACCCATCAACGTATCTAACTAAATTAAAAAATATGGACAGAAGGAACATGATCCGTTTCAGAGACAAATTCAGTTGTGATCATAGAAATAACAACCTCACTCATTCAATTTATTGATTGACTTAGCGGGGGAGAGCCTTCTATTTTATTAAGTTTTAATAAATTTAGAATTCCTATTTTTCTAGGAATATTACTTTTATTGTACTAAGAAATATTGTTTGTTATTTTAATCAAATTTTATTTAATTTTTTCATTAGTTATTAGTCAATTTTATCCTTCTAGTCAATTAATTATATGTATCATAGAACATGAGTGATTGAGTGGTAAAGTTTCATAGATTTCATTCTCATCATTGGGAAATATATTCACCACAACAACTATTTTAAACAAATCTCCTAATTAGTATGTTACTTAATATTTAATGTTGATTTCTATGTCATAGTGTTTTATTATTTCGCTCATATCCTCTACCCACATAGGATGGATTATTATCATACTTTTAAAATAGTATAAATGAATCTCAAATAAATCATACTAACACGGATAAAAAGATCATTATTGTGTGTATCCCATAGATTATTTTATGAAGAATAAATCATTATATTTTTAACTAATATATCATTACACTGGAAAAAATCTCGTAGATAAATCACTGAGAAATTTATGGATAACATACATTTTTCTTCATCCACATTCATAACACACAAATACACATAAAAACCCTATATATTAACAATGGACACTATAAAAACTAAAATATCATCATTCCAGGGATACTAAATGAGTTTACCCTACAATATATTTTTATGGTCTAAAATTTACTTGACCATATATAATGAAGGTGAAGAAAAAAATAATTTGAAGTAACATTGATCCATTTATGATAGAGTGGTTCTCTATTCCTTATAACTATCCATACATTAAATTTTTATGAATTTATCTCAGAATAATCACCTATTAAAACATGATCTAGAGACTCAGACGACCTTACTACTTAGAGTTTATTGTTTAATAAATATTGTGAATCTAAAAAAAATAAATTGATAATTCTTTATTAAAAGAGTCATGTTGTACAAAAAGTTCTAAATAATACTATGAACCTTAAATTTGGGATAAAAATATTGTTATCCCTAAATAGGACTGTTTGCACCCCAATTTTTTTAATCAACATCATATGATTATTTATCCTTCCATAGAATCTAGTTTTTAATTGAAAAATGGATTAATCCAACTACTACTAACATTTTACAATCATTTTAGTTTGGATTCAAACATGCACATCAAGGATTTCACAATAGTTTCTGCAAACATGAAGTAAAGAATCATATATGATAAAATATAAAAATGGATAGAATTACCCTTCTCTTTAAAAGGAGTTTCCAAGTAGTGGATATATAATATTTATCTAGGATAATTAATAACATATGGTGAATAAAAATGTAGTTTTTTAAAAATATTCTTCCCAGCATCATGTCTGGATTCCCTAAAGTAGAACATCATGGAATTTAGAAAATAAATAGGGGAAACAAATATGTGTATTGGGTAGGATTTAAGAAAAATGTTCAAGTTGTAGACACCAATATAAATAAAATATAATCATAGTGTTATTCTACTAATGTATAATAGATAGTTATCATAATTTTATACATGCCTCATCAGGAGGAACACTGAAAAAAAAGTCACTGGTGGAAACTGAGGGACTGATAGAGAATGTTTTTTGATAATAAAAATAATAAATAAAACAATTAGTTTTACTACTAGTGGAGTGAATTATGTGAAATATTTTTTATAAAAATTATTTTAATATATGTTTTAATAATTTGAAACATTGTTAAGATAAATAGATCTTAATTAATATAATGTGAAACATATCACTAATAAGACAGTTGATATTAGATTTATCTTAATAAAAACAGATCAATTTTATGGGAAGTTATAAGACAGTTAATATTCCAAAACAACCTATGATCGTTACTCATTGCAATGATAAATATAAACATCTGTTGGAAATTAAATCCATTATATGGGTCTTGATTCTTATTCAAAAGGGGTGTTTCTCTTGGAGAGAAGGGTAAAAGATCAACATTTATTATAATTTTAATGTGTGAGAGTTTTTGATATATTTATAGAATTGTTTCCCTGTATTGAAACAAAATTTTATGTTTAGTTCTCAATAGACATCATACCTAGTACCACACTAATTTTAAAGACTCACTATAGAATGATCCTGATTGGGTTGCAGAAATTGAAAAATAATCATTAGGATAATCATGATAAGGGATTCATTCATCCATGTTTTTCTCCATGGGGTGAGCCTATTAACTTTATCAAAAATAAATATGGGTTGATTTTAATATGAATTTATTCTTTATATTTGAGAATGATCACAATAAAAGATAAATTCCCACTACTGTGTATTGATGTCTTGTCAAATCGTTTACCCAATGCACAATAATTTTGTAAGATTCAACATTATTATGGATATCATCAATTGAGGGTAAATAATGATCATATACCCAATAAAACATTCGGTACAATGAATAAACACCAAGAATATATAGTAATGTAAAATTGACAATCTAATTACCATTCTATCTTCCTTGATTTAATGGATCGTCTCTTTATAGATTAATGTCTTTTATTTTGTGGTAGTCTTTATAGAGAATATTATTTTATATTCATAGATAAAGGTAGATAATGAATAACAATAGATTATTATATGAAATAACATGAGAAAATATAAGTTGTATGAAAAAATTAAATTTTGTGAATTTTGTTTGATAAGGTTTTCATTTTTGGTCTTATAATATAAGAGAGGGTATATTAGTGGATAAATCGAAGAAAGGGGCTATTAAAAATTGGCCCAACCAATTTTTGGTGATAGTGATGTGATGTTTTTTTTATTTTGGATATATACTATCAACCATTTATGTAAAAGTATTTATGACTCTCTAAGTCACTCACCAAGCTAACTCTAAAGGGAAAAATGTTTCTCTAGACCAATAAATGAGAGAAAACGTTTATAGGACTATTGAGAATATTTTTTAGTGATTATATTATTAGATTAATCTATAGTTGGGAAGGGATTTTGATCAAAATTGATTCATCTAAGAATGTATTATAAATATTTCTCATGTATAATGAAATGGTTATAGATTATGCCTCACGATAATTCAAGGATCATGTGAAAAATTACCATATTATTGAATTAGAGTTTTAAAAAAATAATCATTAAATTAATGATATGGAGCAATAACCATTACATATAAAAGTTTGATATATATTCCGTTAAAATTTATTAAAATATATATTCACATCGAAGGATTTGATTATTCACCTGAGAAGATGGTTTGTTGTGATTAATGATTATGAATGTTCAATACATTACCACTTAGTGAAAGATAACAAGGTAGCTATTTATTTGAGTCGAATAGATCATGATTGATTATCCATGATTAAGATTACATGAAAAAATTATATTTCAATAGTTTTAAAGGATGTTTATATATATTCTAAAGGGAGGGCAGAAATACTATCTTTCTCATGTGAATGGTCCACTATATATCCATGTAAAGACTAAAGAGGCACCAAAGGTAGATGTATAGATGAAAATGTTGGATAGAAATGTTTATAATTTTAAATATTATCTTTATTAAATGTTATGATTCATAAACTGTGTATGTGTTCCATTTATACCAGTTTTGAAAGAGGATTTGTTATTGTAATATCATAAATATTCATTCTTTATGAATATTGGAAGTATGAATATGTGTATATATTTGAAAGAGTGTTTTTGGTGGGATGGAATGAAGGGAGATATATCATAGTTTTGTATATCATTGTTTAGTATTTATACAGGTAAAGTCTATGATAAATATTTATACGGGTATGTTACATCCATTACCTATACTAAAATGGAAATGGAAAAACATCACCAGGGAAATTATCATCAGAGTCTCAATAAAATCTAAAGGGAATAATTCACTATGTGATATAGTTGATCTCCTAAAATATTCCTCACACTTCATCCCTATAAAAGAAAATTTCCTTTTGGATCATCCTTCCAATTTATAAATTAATGAAGTGGTAATGTTACATTATGTACCAAATTTCATTATTTTTTTACTTGATCTAATAATTAAATCAATGTTTTTGTTAAGTCTTCAGCATATCATGATAAATAGATGACTTGATGAGCATAATATCACCCTTTGATAGATGACCATTATAGGAGAAAAATTCAAACCCTATTGCAAATATTGATATCATATTTCATGGATTTAAAAGGTATATTAGATCAATGACTTATTCGATTTTGGTTTTCTTACAATAATAGATTTCATGCATGTTTTCATATGGATTCTAATGAAGTCCTCTACTAAAATAATTTTTTAAATACAATGTTTTGAAATGAAGTTCAAGAAATAATGTGATTGGGTAATAATATATTTGAAGAAATAATAGATAATGTTATATACATCCAACAATAAAAGAGGATGGAACACAATTGAAAGCAAATTTTTGTCATTAATCCCTGATGTAATCTAGAAATTGAATTAGGTGAAAGGTTTTTCAAATAATCTCTACATGTAATAAGGTTTTCAGATTAAAGAATAAAGGGAAACTAATCCCTATGAATATTTTTCCCTCATAAATTATTGATCAAATACATATGTTAGCCTATCAGTTGTCCCGTCCACCATACCTATATCATGTCCATGTTTTTTTCCAAATATCTCACCTAAAGAAAAAATATAGATAACCATAATCATTTAATAAAATCAAATGTCATATCACTGTAGCATAAACATTCTTATGACGAACAATTAGTGAGGATTATGTATTGTACATAAAATTTTATACAAAACAACACCATTCACTAGGTCAATGTTTTGTGGAGAGCCCACATGTTTCACGAATATATATGGGAACCTAAAGAAATATTGAAAATAAATTTCCTTATATTTTTTTACTATAGAAAAAAAATTGTTTGAAATTTTAATATTAAGGGGAAGTAGATTGTGACACCCACAGATTTTATGAAATAATTTTTTAATAAATTTTATTTCTTTAATTTCTTGCATTACACACAACACCATGTTTTAACAAACCATGATTAATAATTAATATTATTACCAAATAGATTTTATAATTTGAAGTGTGAAAATGGAATTAAATATTAAAAATATTATGAATAATGGTTTTATGTATATAAAACATCTTCATAAAGAAGTGACTAATTTTTTGAGTCTATATTTGTTTTGAAAATGAATTTTTACAAAACAAAATTGAATTTTCTATAGATTTTTTGGATTAATAAAACTATTATTTTTTCAAAGTTGTAGATAATATATTATGAAAAAAAATCTTCATTTTTTAATTTAGAATATTTAATTATCTAATTATCAATTTTTGGAATCTTTCGAAAAAGATTAATTTTTTTCTAAATATTGAAAAATAAATGTTTTTATTTTAAATTGATATTTATTTTAATGAATTTAAAACAAACAATTTTATTTGAAAATAAGTTTAAGAGAATATATAGATAAATTTTATATCTTTTAGTAAAATTTAATTTATATTAATCATTTTTATATTGAATATTGGTGCAAAATGTTTTAAATTATTGATCATTTTATCTTTAAAAAACTTCTTTATCATCGCATATGTGGGATTATTTAAAAATTAAATTTTTCTAGTTATATGAATGTAATTTTTAAAATGAATTATTTATTTGGATCAAAATTAATTCCTTCTATCTAGTAATTTCAACTCAATTTTTTACCATTATAAATTGTAAAGGAAGTACAAATTAATTATTGTGGTTAAGGTGATAAAGGGTTTACATGGGATGAAACTAAAAAATAAGAGGTAAAATGACCTAGAAACCTTTATACCACCCATTATAATTCAACATTTTACTTTATAAACTCTAATTTATGAAAATTCTACATTTATATCCATTTTAATAAAAAAATTTGTGAAAATTCATTTTTTTCAAAAATTACAATTGTGCCACTCACATCACTCCAAAAGGCAACCCCCTATCCAATATACTTAAAAATGTCAGAAAGAATTTTTTTCAAGTTCAGAAAAAAAAATCCTTACATCCCTACACAAATCCGTAAGAAATTTGTTTTACTAAAAATTAAATTGATTATGTCTTTAGTTTAAACCTATAGATGTTGTTTGGAGAAGAAGTAATGCTTTTTTCTATGCATTTTTGTTTTCATAATTCTTATAACTATAAAGAATATTATTCAATTATTATGATGTTATATCTATATTATATAATATATACTGATATTTGTTTTAATTTATTAACTAATATCCATCTCCTATTCCATCAAATGGGATACCGAATCATCTTTCATGTGTACAGCAGATGATTGCCTCATGAATAAATGTAAATAGTTTTTCATCACCACCTATCTTGGATGAATGTAATGAATGATTAAATGTTTATATATGTTATTTATTATATTATTATACTTATTTAATTATTAAAACATATATACCTTATTAAATTAAATTCATTGGTAATACGATAAAATTACTCATGTTTATAGAGGACAACCACCTCGTGAAGCGATGTGATTCATTCACTCATTACACGGAAGGTAATAAGGAAGGATTTAATAAACATATATGATATATACTATATATATGAAATGAAAATGATTCAATAATGGTAATATATTATTCATATTTTATTATTTCAATCCAATGATAATAGAAAAATAATATTCTTGCGTAAATACGGTCTACTATCTCCATGAATGGTGTATTTCATTTACCCTATCTAACAGTTATGTATTACTATAATTACACATATACTGGATATATATTATATTTATATCAAATATATAATTATTTATATTATTGAAACATGGGAAAATTATGAAGACCAATAATAAAATACCACATCATACACACACAAAAATATGCCATTATTTCCTAAAACGTGTCTCTAACATAGTATTGTAAATAATGAGTAATAAAATTACATTAGTAAATCATATATGGTATGATATATTTATTTATGGTTCTATTATATATGTATAATAAAATTATATTTATTAGACATGTGCTTTAAATTTGTATGAATGGAGTCAAGAAATAATTTATGGAATTTTTGTCTCGATTTGGCTTGTTTGAGACATAAATTATATTATGAACCTATATTGTTTTATGAGAATCATTTAAAGACCATTTGAAAAATTTTATCGTGAATATAATTATTTTCATGACATTTAATGTTTCATTTGATTTTAATATATAATAGCTCTTGTGATTAATAATATGCCACATTGGTAATTATTTTATGCTACAATCACATCTTTTATCAAGTTTGTTTTTATTATTATGATTTCAATAATGAAGTATTTTTATCCATCTATCAAGAAAAACCTGAATTTTCATCTCCTATATTTGTGTCATTAAAATGCTTCTTCCATCCATTTTATTCTTTTTGTGTACTCAATATACCAAAATAATTTTTTAGGAAAATTTTTCTATATTTCCCTCTTTAGTTGAAAACCCGTTTTCTTCTAAAACCATGTTTTTCAAAAAAAAATATTTTTTTAATCAATTTCAAAATTAATTATTAATGAAAATTTTACCCACATTTTAATTTTTTCAAATTATCTTAATTTAATATCTATGTCTTTTTAATAAAAATCCACCTTTTAAATTTATTGAAAATTTTAAATTATTCATTATTTTAACATGTATGTAATGAAAGAAATTTCCCATTGTCTTGATCATTTATTATTTATACATCCATTTAAAATTTTAAAGTAAATTTTAAAATAAAATTATTTCTACTATATTTTATGAATTTTTAATTTGAAAATGTATATTTTTAAAGAAATAATATTTTCCCTAAGAAACATTCCATTGGATTTTTCATTCAAAATAATTTTCCTTTTAATATGGAATACATTGGATTTGGATATTATTTACTAGGTAAATAATCCAATGATAATATATATATTCTTTTATTGGATGGTTTTAACCATGATGATAATATTTTTATCAAACCCATTTCTCTTCTATAGTATATACCATGATAAAAGTTTTATGTAACCCACTTATTTTTTACAATTGATAATTATTTGATGAAATTATGGAATGATTATGAAACCTATTTATTTCGTATAATTCATTTTATAATGAAATATTTTTGAAACCCATTTATTTTCATTGTTTTTAATATGATTAATGTATTATGATCTTCTAGAGCACATAACTATCAATTTTATTATGTGATGTGTGGGACCTCTAGATACCATCATTCCATTAGGTAAAGATTGATATATCATGAGATAAATTAAAATAGATTCTGGATTGATCCAATTTCAATAAGAAACTATTTAAACTGTGATATTCTTGGGTTTGAACCTTGAATACTATGAGGGTTTGGAGGTTGAAAACATTCAACTTGATAGTCTCAAAAATGATCATTGAACTTTTATGGATCTAATTTTCAATAAATATGTGAAAGAAAAAATTAAATTTCATTTCTAATTATAATTCTCTCATGCCTCATGTTATTTAATTCCCTTGTGTTTCTTGTCTTAATAACTACAAATCTTTATTCCATGACCTAATAATACGATTCTTGATATGAATGGTATGGGTTTCAAATGTTATACTCATATTTTCATAACATAATTATCATTATATGTTTACATATCTCCCTTGTTTACCCTTAACGAGAATATTATATCACCCTTTCCTATGTTTCGTTTCACCTAGACATGAAGAAATATATAGTATTTTATTTTCCTATAAAGGGTTCTGGTTGTGGTGAAATTAGTGGGAGAATATGTAGTTCACCTATGTACTAGTTTTTTATGTTTCCATGTTTCCAATGGAACTATATCATTACGATCATATGGTTTTCTTTTATAATGTAATTAATGTTCATAATAAAATAGTGTAATCGATTTGTATGAAATCCATGAGTCATTATTGTGCACCAGTTCCATCTCTATAAACCATGGGGAGTGTATTTTATTATGAAATGGTGTACAAATATTCAAATTATGTAGAAAAAACTGTGTCTATGGAAGAATGTGTGATACATCAAATTAATTTAAGTAATTTGGGGAAAATAAGTAATTCATTGGGCATATCTATGAGCTTACCAACATAGATATCAAACATCCTGCAATATGTAATTTTTGGCTAGATTCCATTTTCAACCCCATGTAAGGCAAAAAATAGTGGTTGGACGTGATCAAATAAGGGGAACAATGATATATTTAATTATATATATTTTTATGTCATATAGAGAAAAATAAATATGGGGATATGATTTTATAGTCATATAGCTTAACCTATATGGGTTTGGGACTTATAATTGTACATAAAGGACTTAATAGAGATGCTACTTGATTAAGGTCAAAAAAAAATATCATATAGCGTGATTTTGGTTCATACAAATTTGTCCATGTGGGTATGGTGTTTTAATTTCATACATCATTTACCAAGTGTATAAAATATAGTATTGAGGGAAAATATCTTGGATAATTTAGGTACTTCCAAGTTTAATGTTATTAAATATACTCCATAAATTATTGGAATTTAATTTTATAAATAATTGAATAAGAAATTTGGTAATATATTTTTAAATAAGTGAAATATAATCCTGTTGAAAATTTTGATTGCAATGCTAATATTGAAATACTCAAGGGAAGATCCACACATCCAAATATCATGATTCTTAGACCAAATAGGATTACAGTTTTAAGGATGCATAGTACTACACATGTGGGTTGATTCTAGTTTAATATAATAATTTATAGAACATACCCTTTTATAGAAAACATATTTATTTCAGGTGGAATATCGAAGGATGATGGTAACATTATTAAATGCAATTAAACACCTAGAATATGTGGATATGAGAAAATATTTTCAGCTTGGACCAGTATACAAGATCAAGATATCACAATAAATCAAATAAAATATGAATGAATCCACACAATGTTCTATGACATAATCCTATTAATTATTTTATATCATATATTTGATATAATGGGATAAAAAATACGGGTTCCCTTGTGATAAAATTATGATTAAAAAAAGACAATAAATAGTAAAAATTCACATTACCTGGGATTTAATTGTTCAATGAAATATACTATATGAATAAACTATATATTTGAGATTCATGTTTTATAACATATTAAGGAATTAAGAAATAATTCGGAGTTTATTCTAGATATTAACTATTTATACAAATAAATATCACATGTTGGATGGTAGGGGGGACATATGTATTCCTTAGTTTGAAATAAAGAAAGGAATAAATAGGTAAAAGTTTTTATCCTCAAAGGTAGAATCGGACTGGAAAAAAATTTGGTTGGGATAATGGTGATTAATTTGGACAATAATATATATATTAAGAAATAATATTCATGTAAGATGTAATTTTGGGGTGTGAAGCCTCTACACAAATCTGGATAATATCCAAGTGAGGGTTAAATGAGGGTATAAATTCATTTTTTTTTCAAGTGATGGGGGTTGAATTAAGGTGAATAAGTGTCCCAATCAACCAGAAAGAATATAATTAGAACTATTGGTATGTACTAGGTTTTGGAATCTTGGATCCATTACATAATATATAAAATTAGAATCAATCGAAATGGATTTATTAAGGGTAGCGTGGTAATTAAAGAACACCTGAATAGAATGGGAATATTCTCGGGTGAGGACTCTACTTAGTAATGCTGTATAAAAACCATTATAAAAATAAATTAACATTATATTTTAGTCTATGTCCCAATCGATAATGTATTATGTTTTTTAAATTCATTTGATATGGATATCTCTCTATAGTTTAACATTATGTGAAAAGAATAATTTCCTTGTAGTTTAACATAATGCATCAAGGATTAGGGATCATGATGTATACCATCATACATCTAGTATGTTTGGTTGTTCAGTATAAAATCATGAATTAAGGATTATGGGAATCAAATTTGGCCTAATCATGGTACTATTTGAGAATCCATTCCCAGGTGGGACGTGTGGTGTGATCCCTTTCTATAGAGACAAAAGAATAAGAAAAATTGTAGTAGACCATGAAAACAATAATGAGGCTTTACATTGTGGGATTCATCATTAGATATATTATATTTTCTATCATTGGAGTTCTTAATTAGAGTAATAGGTAAACAATAAGAGATTATTAATGGTGGACCATCATTTTTAATTCCTAAGAAACATAATTCAATTTAACCCTGAGATTATAAAACACATTCAAACTTGTTTTGTTTATGGCATTTTAACTTAACTATTTTGACTTCTAACTACTCATATAGCATAAAATAAATTTAAAATATTATTAAAAGTAAAGTTAGTTTAAATTTATTGGTTTTAATATGTATGTGGGATACACATTGGAGTAGTGGGTCATTTGGGAGATGTTTGAGTCATTATCTGATATTCTCATAATGCATTGGAGTTTTTTCTATGATAACTCATATTTTTTTGGTCCAAAACATTCTATATAATATTATAGTGTATTTTATTAATTCCTTGATACGTCTATGAATAAATAAATGTAAAATGAATGAATATTTAGATCTGATATTGTAATTGGCATACACCTTGTTCAACTGATTTGATTGGAAATTGGAATAATTATATATGAAAATATTCATATGGATGTCAAACTATTGAATTATATGGGACACCATGAATTTAATCATAAGAATAATTTTTAACACATTTAGAGGGATTAATTAATTTCATCTAAAAAATTATTGTAGTTAGAAAAAAACATAAGCTCGCCAGTCATTTCCAATGGATAGGGACAAAAAAGTTATATCCCTATATAATAGATGGGACAATTGTATTTGGTAGTGTGGATAAACACTGGTGGTGGATAAATATTGTTTTAAAGGACCCTATATTAATGAATCCTTGTGGAAAATAAAATTAAACTATAAATTGAAGTTCTTAAAAAGTAGCCCAACCTCCACATCTAATGGGAGAGAATCAATCTTGTATGTTGATATACACATGCCCTGTAATGAACCTTACAAAAAAAATCATGGATTTACTTTTCCTTGAAATATAAGAGAAGGTTTCCAAAAATATTAAACTTATAGAGTACATTCATGGAGTTGGGTCCATCAAACTGCTTTTTTGTTCGATCCTAGATGTAACATTGTTATAATTAAAAAATTTATAGAAAATGTTACATTTCAAACATTCCTAATATATTTTTTTCAATGTTTTAAAGAGGTTGGACACATAATTAACTAATTAATAACATGTATTTCTCATATAATATACATTTTCTTGCTTCATATGAAACAATTTAATCTATAAAATATCTAATAAATATCTAATAAATTCTACAAACAAGCTATTATTCTCAACATTTCATTTATAATAAATTTATTCATTACCTATTGAAAATGAAAACATAAGAATGGTGAGCTCAGATTCTGATTAATGGAAATAATATAACTGAATCTATCATAGGATAAACAAGATATTAAAATTATTGTAGTAAATAAATGATAATAAAACATTTCTATATAGTTTATCACATGTGCTTAAGAAAAATTAAAGGAATAAATCAAAATAAAAATAATCACATGGATAGAAATAACCGGTTTCTTAATGAATGATTGAATAATTATTGACATCATAATTTTCCCAGAATGTCCTTATTACAAGACTTCATTAACATTATATCACATACTGGTGCTCCAGAATCATAAACACATTGGTACGACCACATTCCAAGACATCCAAAAAAATTGGGAAGGAATACACTAAATACCTAGGCAAGTTTATCTTTTAAGGCATTGTAATTTCATGAGGGGGTATTTATAGGCCCCACACATCATAATTAATTCTACTGATTTCATCATATAATATAATAAATATAATATAATATATATAAACAACTTTCCTTAATAATTAATATATATTCCCAGTGAATTGAAATGTATAATGATTTCAATAATTCCCCCAATTATTAAATAGAATATCACACTATATATGAATCCATTAATCAAACACTATAGAGGGTAATTGTTACGCGGTTAATTCAATACTTCCCATAATATATAATGAAATTTTATGATCATAATCTATCTAAATAATGAAGGTGGATGGTTGAACGAAATATATCATAATGTCTCCTAAGGAACCTCATATATAATCTGGGAAACATATTTAATAGTTATCCATATATAATAATTAGATATATGGATATTTAATATTTCACAATGAAATGGAAGGTTACCTTTCTAAAGGAACGATAAAAAGTTGTTATTGATGAGTTCCTAAATGGGATAAAATAGATCAATATGAAATTATCCTTCAAAAAAGTTGTTTATGAGTACAGAATTTAAATCCACAGAAGTGTAGGTTGAAGTTCAATTTTATACATTCATATGATAAATTTATTCATCATACAAGAATGGGTTTCAATAATAATCATTATAACTCAAATTAAGGGAATTGATTTATTAAAAAATGTAAAAAAATAGTATTCTGATAAAAGAATCATTATTAAATGATTTATGAGAATGAAAATTAAATCACAATAAAATGAGTAAATAAGTAATAATAGAATCATATAGCAGACCATACCAAATGTATATGTATAAAGTTAAAATGAATAATCAAAACATAATGAATGTAAATATAGTTAAAAATCCCTAATTGATTGGATAACATGTGAATTGATAGATTATTGAAGAAAGGAACTTGATTAATATTTCTATATATGATGAATAAAAAATATAATAAATTGAATTTGTGGATAATAATTCATAATAACCCCAAATGAAATGAAAAATGGAGAAAAATATAACATGTGTCATAGAGTAATAAATGAGACCAAGAAACCCATACATCATCCTTATCTTTCATATTGAAACAACATAGAATGTTGAACATGATTTTTCTTTGTAAATATATTTAATTTTATGAAACAAATTGATAAAATAAATAAAATTTGAACATTTTCATCCTAAAAATGAATCATGTGAGGAATAGACACTATTACTCAATGAGGAAAAATTTATATGCAAAAACCATTAACTTAGGACATTATTTACTCTGCAGAGGGACCTAAATATCTTAATAATAAAATATAATTTATTAAAAAATATCTTAACCACATGGTTAAAATATATATATATTTATAATTTACATTTATTATCATTTATTATTAATTTATTATATATAATTTTCTTATGTCAGAAACATGAGGAAGTTCAGCCATTTTTTAAATAAACATAAGGATTTATGTTAATAATAAGTTAAATATTAATATAAAAATTTCGAAACCATAGATAAAAAATTTCTTTTTCTTTATTTTCTATAAAATCTAGTATTTAGGATTTCATAGTATTCCAAGATATTAATTTAATATCATTTTTCATGTGTGTGGTTAAACCAACTCAAACCAGAACAAGCTAAAATATATGGGTGATTCTGGTTAGGAACCTGATTATATTAGAAAAATATCATTTCGTAATAATAATTGTTATATAGTTTATATTTTATTAATGTGGCGAGTCATATTTTAGCCGTGTTTTTTATGAATAAAATAATACATAAAAAATGAAATACGCTACATTCGTGGAAGTGGAAGTCTGCACATACACATGGGAAACACATCCATTTTCAATATATCAAGATAAATATAGGGAAATAAAAATAATTTATGAATATAAGTAGTATTATAAATAACATATTAATATTTTAAGTAGATATTTATAAGAATAAATTTATGGATGAGGTGAAAAATCAAGCACGTCATTCATGGGATGGAAGCCTTCACATACACATGATGAACTCTTCATTTTTAAAACGTTTTTGAAGAAAGATTTAAAATGTATATTCAATTATTATTATAATATTTCATATATTTTTTTAAATTATTTTATGATAAATCCATGGACAGAAAAGTTTCAATGTGTTAGAAGAATAATAAATTTAAAAGGTCTCAGTTAATAATATCACATCTACTTTTAGATGTTCTATATTGGGTAGCTAGTTAAAAATATATTTATTGTAATTTTGGAATGAATAAGGATTCATAGATATTTAGAGAGTTTTAAGGGGAGAATAGGGAATATTTTTGGATGAAGATATTTCTAATTTTAACACCATGTGACTTTATGAATTTTATATAAAAATATAATATTTTTATATCTTTCATTACACAAAAAATGGTTTTTAATTAACCATGATATATTATTAAGATTTTTATTCAAAAAGGATATAATTTCAAAACTCTAATAATTAGAGGTATTAATTGGAATAAACTCATTAAAATTATTACTTATAATTTTTTTAAATAAATAAATCATACTGATAAAACATATAAATTTTTTTTGTAGTATTTATATGCATTGAAAAATACTTTTTTCTTAAAAATTATCCACATTTATTTTTTTATATAAGTAATAATAATTTTTTTAAAATATCAGAAAATTTATTCTACAAAACTAAATTAAATTTTCAAATCAACATATCAAAGATAACTCAGAGGGATATTTTTGATTTTTCAGAAATGATTAATTTAGCAATGAATTGTGAAAAATACTAGTTTTTATTGAAAGACACATTTTAATTTTAATATTTTAAGGATCCATTTTGATAAAAAATGAATAAAATAGTGAAAATAAAATAAAATTATTATAACTAATCAAATATAGATCTTATTATTCAATATCATATTGAATTTTAATATAAATAATTTTTAATAGTGATAAAAAATTTTCTTTTTGAACCACATTTCTGTCACTTCTGCAGCTTTAACATTAAATTAAATTATTTTTATTTTCTGAATTTAATTTTGGAAGAAATTTTAAATATTATTTATCATAATAAATAATATTATCTAATAATGTGAATATAAATTTTGAAAATATTTTATAATAGAAACAGTAAAAGTTAATTACCATGGTAATAATCCAAACAATTTTACCGTGGGATAAACTAAAAAGTTAAGGGTAAAATGACCTTGATATTTAGTAAAAACAAATTTTATGAAAATATATCTACATTATGACCTATAGGGTTCTATAATGACCCATTTTCATCCATTTTCTTCATGTATAAAATATGGTTACACTTTAATATTTCCAAAACAATCATGTGTGTCTTTTCCACACTTATAAAAATACACCCCCTCTCCTCTCCCCATCACAATTAAAAAAAATTATTTTCATCGCTTACCTACCATTATATAATCATATATTACCTCACCACAAACGAAATTCATTAATTGGACTGTTAATCCATCCTATTAATTCTATTTAAAATAAAACTAAGTAGGTTCACCCAAGAAGATATCAAATCCTTAAACATAGGTTTTTGTATTATTTCTTCTACCACCTCATATAAATATTATTCAACCATGATAAAATTAAAAAAACATATAAAATGTATTTATAGGATATTATGTTAATTATATGAAAAAAATATATCTCCAATTTTTCAAATGGGAAATGAAAATTTTGATCACGTGTAATGCGGACTGCAGTCCCACAAACCGATGTTATTTATTTTGCATCACAATCTCTCACATGTAGATATAATGAAGTTTTTAATGATTAAAAAATATATTTATGATATTATTATACTTATATTATTATTATATCATATATAATGTATTACCTTCAATGTTGTGAGGGTATGATAATGTCATTCGTGTGTACAACACACTACGGCCGAGCAAAGAGATGTGATTCATTTTCTCACATACTCTATAAATGGATTTAAATATGGGTAAAAAATTAATATATGGGACATATATTAGATATAAATGATCCTATAATGTTAATATCTTATTTACCATTATTTATTTTCGTTCATCATCAATAATGAAACAATATTCATGCATACGTACGCCATATTGTCTAAATGAACAGTGTCATTAATTTTCTATCTCCATCATTAATTGATTAATCAAAATATTAATATAATGAATATATGTTATATTTATATATTGATTAAAATTATATATATGGTGTAACAATGATCAAAATGGATAGAGAGAATACAACAAACCAAAACATATATGAAAAATGAAGTAGTTATTACGGAAAATAAGATTTTAATAATGAATTATTTATGAATGAGTAATAATGGTAATAGATAAATAAAAGAGGCGATGATACATATTATTATGGTTCTTTAATATATTTATAATAAAAATATATTTATTATAAAGTTGTTCTGAACAATTACATATGGAGACAAGTCTTAAGGTAAAGGGCCTTTTGTGTCAATTTTTCTTCTTTGATACATATGTTATATTGTGAACCAATCTACATTCATGAGGTTTATTGATATCATATTTGACATATAATATCCTGAATTTATTTATTCAAATGACATTTTATGTATCATATTATGTTATTATATCTTGGGTCTTAGGATTCAAACGATACAAAAGTAAACAATATTTTATGTTATAATATCAATGTTTATTGGGATAGTTTATGATAAATTTTACAAACATGAAATCATATGAAATATATCTCATAAAATTTGTTTTACTATTATTTTATTGTTTCATTAAAAGACATGTTTTATATTTATTTTCCTCTATTTATATACTAACCATTTAAAAAAATGAAAATTCTACATTATTTCTCCCTTTAGTTGAAAATCCTTTTTATCCAATATCCATGTTTGCCCAAAAAATTAAAAAAATAGTTTTATATACAATAAAATTATTGTATAAATTCATTTTTACCCTTTTTTACTTTTTATAGAATGGTTTAAAAGAAATATTATTGTCATTTTTGGATTGAGTTTTTTTTTTACTTTTACCATAAGCGTAAAAGGAATCCTTATTTTTAAACATGTACTATATGAATTGAATTGTCCACCATCTTGATTAATAAATTAATTAAATATTTTTTCATATGATTAAAATTTTAATAATCAATGAAAATTATTTTAAATAAATTTTATAAATTTTTAGTTTTGAAAACCCATTTTCAAATTCTAAAGGCTATTTTCATTAATAAAGGATCCAACTAATCTGTCAAAATAATGTTCCATATAAGATGAAATAATTATATATACCTAATTAATTAATGAGACATTATCCAAGGATAAATTTATTATTTTTTATTCTAATGTATTTTTTAATGATGATAAATTGTTTATTAAACTCATTTCTCTTCGATGGGTTATACCAAGATAAAATTCTTATGAAACCATCTTATTTTTTCATTGAGTTATTATATTATGAAATTTAGAGATTATTATGAAACATATTTCTTTTACACAGTTTAGTTTGATGAAATGATAATGAAACCCAATTATTTTATTTGGGTTTGATATGAAGAATTTTTTTGCAATCTTGTGGAACAAGTATGTATTGTTTTCATTATATTGGTGGGACCTATATCTCCCACCAATACACTGGGAAAATATTCTTATCTCCTGAGATAAATATGAATAGAATGGATAATGAATCTAGTTTATTAAGGTAAATTTTCCCCTATTTTATTCTTGGGATTGAACCGTGAATAACATTATGGTTTGGAGAGTGACCCTATTCTACTCTATTGATTTTAAAATAATCCTTGACTACTTAGAAACTTATTTACTATTTCGTTGTGTGTTCCAAAAAAAATTATCTTATTCTAATGGAATGTTCATGTGGATAATATTTTATGATTTAGTTATGAATATGGTCTAATAAACTTCAAAAATTTGTTTTAGGACTCCACAATATGATATATGATAAGTAGGGGATGGTTTCAAATGTTACTCTCATGTTCTCATACCATCATGCTCGTGATATGTTTATATCTTCCATGATTAACCTTATAAACAATTTGAGCTCACCATTTTTTATGATTCCTTTCCCAATTTTAAAAAGATTGTTATTATGTATTTTATTTTTAAGAAGGTTTATAGTTATGAAGAAATTAGTGGGTGATGATGTAGTTCACTTATGGACCACTTGTTTATTTTTCCAAGTTTCCAAATCACTATAATTAAAATATCATGTTTTGAACCATTATTTCATTTAATGAATATTCAAATATTAATATCTAATAACTATGTATGAAATGTTTGGGTAACTAATTTTGGTGTCAGATCAATGTTTAGTAACACCTTTGGAAGCTAGGATGAGAAAACATTAATGAGAACCCTTATGAAAATCATAAGTACAGGAGAATGTCTTATGTTTTGGAAAATAAATGATTGTGGTTTTCTAAGAAATATATCCCATTCTAGATACTATAAGTGGATGTGGTTTTCGGATATACGTACCTAGGGGTAATAACTCTAAAATATGTGTGTTGGACAAGAATTGAGTGTTATCTGGTACAAAACGAAGGGATTTACGTCATACTTGGTTTGAAACTCAGAGGGGATATTCATTGGATATTTCCTTTAATCATTATTAAAAAGCATGAAATACATGTATAATGACCCTAAAGGACCTAGATCATGTCTAAGGTTACATATATTTAAAATAATATGTCATGACATCGATATCCAATAAAAAAACTTTTCATGATTATCAGTTTCCCCAATATTATTATTGTTTCATACAATATTTTATTGGTTTTATTAAGTGAGTGGATCCAAACAGAAATATGTTGATCCTATGTGGGATCAAAATAAAATCATTTCCCTCCCAAGAAACTAAATTTTATGTGATATGGAATGAAATCTCTCATTTTTATGAGCACACAACATTCTCAATATTTGAATCATACTGAATTTAAAATTAAGGAAATAAGGGATCATTATTTTATTGAAATCTTCCTAAGGAAAAATATACCTTATTTGAATGGTTATATTGATCCACTAGTAGCTATGAAATGGATTAGTACCATTTAGAGGATATTTTTGATACACAAGTTTTTGGAGCATGAAAAATTAATTTTAGCTGTATATCATTTGTAAGGTGAAGTGTAACAATCATGGACTCATATAAAAAATACTTGTCAATAATATGAAATTAAATCCATAGAATGGGATGAGTTTATGGACATAATGTTCAATATGTAAATTACTCAAATTCATCACACAAAAATATAGATTGAATTGATTGAGTTAAATAAGAAGGATATTGAATCTATTGGCACTTATAATGTGAAAATTTCAAGACATGTGTGGTACACATATGGAATAATCATCCAACAAAGAAATATTACTGATTGATTAATTATTGGTATAAATCGAATTCCATAAAGGGAAAAGATCATAAGAAACATTAGTATCAATGTGTAAATCATTAATTGTATTATTCTGTTAGAAATACAATTTGGTGTTACCCATCAATCAAATTGTTTTGATAAGAAATGGAAGACGAAATTAAAAGAGAACTCAATTAACCTTGGAGAAAATAGGATACATGTTCATTAATCCTCAACACGTGGAATGAATCATGGAGGAAATTTTCCTAAGAGGAATGGTAAGAATTTTTTTTGGGAAGGATAGACATCGAGAAATCGATTATCGGAGTGATGGGAAGAAGTAATCAAATTACATGAATTGAGAGAAATATCGACAGAATGTACCACCCACTCTCCAATGTTTCAAATGGAATATTATGTCAATTGTGAAAATAATTTACCAATTATGATGGTTAAATAATATTATTGACATCAGTAACATCTTAATCAAGGATACCAAGGAAAATATTTTGGTCTCACTATTTCAAATGAGGGTTGTGATAATGAAATGGTGACCGGAACACTAACCATACACTCTATAACATATAATATCTAATTTGAAATTGGATCTACGTATTTATTTTATTCGGATTAATTTTTGGAGGTTATAAAAATTACACACTAGATATTAAAAGTGGAATTTTAAGTGAAAATCCTTATTGGTTCAATGATCTCATTCCATGTATATTATTCATCTCTAGTTTATGTTTGTGGAAATATAGATCCTGAATTTTTTTATTCAAACTATGGATGAATTTATTTTATTCTTAATCATGGGTTGGATTTCACTATAGAATCCAATATAAATTTCCATAAAAGGAAAATAATATTTGATATTATAAACCAAACAATGAAATTCTATCACAGAGATGATAAATATGAAATTTATATGAAAATAAAATACTTTTATGGATTTTAATCACTATTCAAATGATGTTTTTGTCTAATAATGTTTAGTAGAAACTCCACATTTATGATATGTGATTTTATTGATGTCTTTTAAAATGATATTCGTAGTCTTTGTCACGACCCATCCCCTAGGGCCCACATCGTGACTACCCCATGCCCGCCTTCCATATGCCAGGGGCGGGCGACTAGCACCAAAGGTGTAATTCCCTAAATCTAGGAAGGCATTGCCTTTAAAACTAAAAACAAACACAACCAGAGTAATAGAGGAATAAAACACTAAGTGAAATCTATATAACAAGAGTACTGAAATTAAAGGGGCCCGAATACAACCCCAACTATAAAGTACAAATACAACTGAAAGCAAGTACAAATAAATAGGGAGAATAGATAGAAGGTGAAAGCATCTCCTGGATCATCCTTCGGGGTTCCTACCTGAAGGGTAGGTAATGATAGCCTCCTCAGTGCTCCACGTCCGTCCGTCTCATCCGGACACCGTCTCGTCGTGAGGTCCACCTCTGGGTACCGTCCAGTCATCGTACACTCTGCCTCGGTTAGTGTTGTTCATCGTCGGCATCCAACATAGTGAGGTGTGGGCATAGCATGTGTAGGGGTGAGTATAAAAATACTCTGTAGGGACCCCAAGACCCTCAAGGTCTCTCAAAAATCCAACAAGGATAAACCACAAACTATGATTTCAACGGATAACCATTACTTTAGTATATTCCCATACATGTACCTAAGTTATCAAGTAGCCAATATCTATCATGAGGAAAACACAAAAGTCAATGAATAATCTCAAACCAAGATTTTATTCATGATGTCAAAACCACGGATGTTGGAGAACTCCTCCTCTGTCAACCACAGTAGTCATCTCGCGACTCTGAGGTGCTACTCACAAACCTTAGACTGCTGAGGTACTCCTCCTGTCAAGTATCATGGGTCTGCCGCCTCACACAGATGCACACCCCCTTATAGCCTCCATAGGTACTCCTTCTGTAGAGTACTGCGGGACTACTGACTCATAAAGTAGCGCTCCTCCACCATTGGTCTTCCACCTCACACAGTAGTGCTCCCCACTGGGCTAGTCAAGTCACTCCGAAAAGAATCGGACAAGCAGTCATTAGGTCTCTTCCAGCTATTAGGTCTTCGTACTCTGTGTGCTTGTCTCCAGGAGGATCTTCTCCTTGAGCTACAATTAGATACTACATGTATCACTATGTCTCACTAATAAGTATCTCAAAGTACCCCCATGACATAGGGGTCTCAAATCAACAGACGGTTTGTCAATCAGACGCCCCGTCTGTGAGTTATTTGCATTTTTCACCCGGGGGCCCGGTTGGTTTCGTGTACAAACAAGCATGACTGTATCTCAACTGTACCCCGAACACCTAGGGGGGTATACTCGAAGGGACCATTTCTCAACGAAAATACCAATGTCGTCGACGGTTCGTCAAACGGACGTCCGGTCTGAGGGCTATTTACTTTTCAGTTCCAGGGGCCCAGTTGGTATTTAAGCTAAAACCAACCTGACCGCACTCCAACTGCATCCGAACCTCGAGTGGAGTATCCCAAAAGAACCTTCTCATCAAAAGGAAACCAACGTAGTTGAAGGCACATCAATCATATGTCTGGTCCTTAAGTTATGATCATTTCAAATCTGAGTGCCTGGTTGGTTTCAGGTTCGAACAAAACGACAATAACCAAACTTTGCCAAAACCTTCAGTGTAATATACCGAAACGGCTATCTCGATCCGAAAAATCCTACACAACTGAAGATGCATCGAACAGAGTATCATAGCATATGTTATAGGTGATTAACCAAAAATGTTCTGGAGAGTGGGGTCTGGGCCCGGTCCGACCCAGCCCAACCCACCCAAGGTCGGCCCAAACCGGGTCAAGCCTGAACGGGCATGGCCCAGCCCAGCGGTTGCGGCCCTGCCCGTGCGAGGGCAGCTTGGACAGCGCGAACGGTGGCCCAGCCCATGTGCAATCGGTCACGGCTCTCCCGTGCTGGTCGCGTTGGGGTGGGGGGGGCCCGGTCTTCATATTGGAGGTGCTAACCTGGCGCTGCCCGACCTCACCATAACCCGTGCAGCGCAAGTTCCGATCCACCGCCGTCGCAGCCTTTGCCGTGGCAGTCTTTCGACGGAAGCATGCTGGGGCATTGATTCCTTCAGGCAGCCGGTCGGTGCTAGCCCCCGCCTCTGGTCGCTGGCGTCGCCGCGCCGGCGACCCGCACCACCATCATCTTTCGCAGGCCCCCGGAGTCATTCAGGTGATCCATTTTAGCTCTTGTCTACGCCTATGGCCTCCTTGGGTCTCGATCATCACTGCTACGTCCTCAAATCAACATTTTCCTTCTATTCATCTGTCTCCCAACAAAACAGGCATCACAAACAAGTTGGCGGTTGGTCCGGACTTGTTTGTTAGCCCATACCCACATCATTAGTGATTCAAACAATCACCCAACAAATAAACACCCATGTTAGAGGCTATAAATCAAATATATAAAATTATACAATATCCCCCTACCTCATAATTGTAGTTCGTTCACTGATGAGCCGCGAATTATGAGTGTGGTGGTAGTCGGGCATCGCAGAAGACGGCGTCGCAGTAGACGGGCATCGCGGAAGACGACGTCCCGGAGAACAATGTCGTCCCGTCAACGTTGGAGGAAGAGGAAGGAAGAAACCTCATCATTATTTGGTGGAATCAGTGTTCTTCATCGTATAGGGCTTAGTTCTTCATTGAAGAACTATTTTCTTCATCAGAGTTGTTCTCCGTCGTGGGAAGAACGCTTTTATTTCTCCATAGCTTTCCCCAATATTCTCCCAACACAATGACTTCAAAAATAAAATAGTATCAAAGGCTATTATTTTATTCACACATGAATATTCAAAATTCAGACACTTTAATTAATTAATTAAGGAGTTAAATTCATTAATTACACGTTTTGGCAAAAAATAATGGGAGAGAAGGAGGTGAAGAGATCACATTAATTAAGGGAAGAGTTGTCTAATTAATTAAGGGGGATTAATGTGGATTTTTAGGGAGGTGAAAGGTTAGGGGTTCATGTGGGCCGCACCTCACATTATCCTCTCATGGGATGTTATGCGGATGTGGGCCCCACCTATAACATCCCCTTGAAGGGTATAACTTAAATATTTAAATAAAATTTTGTACTACAATTTTATTTATTTTATTATAAATCCCTAAAATTAACTCTCAACCCGCATTAAATGCAACTGCGATAATGGTCCCCTTAAGTGAATACAGGCGCTGTGAGTTCAACGATGTCCTCAGATTTCGATTTCTATCACCATTTCAAAAGATAGAAAATACCGCATGTACATTTACTAAACGTACCCTAACAAAACATCAAAAATTGATTCCGGGCACATTGGGCCTTGGAATCAGGCGCTGTCAGAAACGACGGACTCATAAATTCCAAAGAAATTAAGAAAAAAAATTCTTTGAAATTTCCAGGTCATTACAATACCCCCAACTCAGGGATTTACGTCCTTGTAAAGCTAAAAAACACCCTAGGGAAACACAAGAGGTACCGAAAATGCATCTGAGCCTCCTTCTCCCAAGAGCTCTCCAGGAGGTTCCCGTGCTGCCAGTGAATGCGAAATAGAGAAATCAACCATCCACGCAGGACCTGCTCTGGTCGATGATCAATCTCCACTGGAACCTCTGTGAAAGTTACCTCATCATTGATGTCCATCTCCCCATGGTTGATGTTGTGGGACGGATCATGCACACATATCCTCAGCTGAGATACATGGAAGACGCCGTGCACCCGGTGCAACTGAGGTGGAAGGGCCAGGCGGTAAGCCTCCCCGCCTACTCTACTGAAATAGTTGAGGAGTAACTATAGATATACTACACCATCTCTATCCACAAAGGATAAATATAAGGCAGCAAGCTCCTCTGTCACCTCTCCTAACAGTTGAGTACCAGTCCTCCTACTGAGCGCATCCGCAACAACGTTCCCCTTCCCAGGAGTATAGACTATCTTGAAGTCATAATCCCAGTTTAACTCGAGCCATTGCCACTGTCACTGGTTCAGATTCTTTTGAAAGAAGTCACACTTGAGACTATTGAGATTGTAGTGAACCATAAACCGTTCGCTCAATGAATAATGGGTGAGACTGTCCAAGTGTAAGAACTCGACTTCACGCTTCTCCGCCTATGTTCGACAAGAGCTGTCGAGATTTCTCCTTTACCGAAAAGGAAAATCCAGTCTCATCCCCTGGATGAACCACATCATCTGGCTAATACAGTCAATCCTAGAATGAGTGATAATAATTCATATCATGGACGACGTCGTAAGGCCTCGGCTCTACTACCATGAGATCCAACCGTTACTCTCGCATCCAAGGGTAAAATCACACTGTCAGAATTAGTGTGTGGTTACTGGGTTTCCTCCAGTAGAAATATCAAAAGTGAGGGTCAATTCTATAGTTTAAACAGGAACCTCTTAGTATTAAACACACAAAATGGAATGAAAGCTATCGTCACAAGGACAAGTGTCTTTTATTACTGCAACTCAAGGTACATAGACACAAAGAAACCACAAACAATGGCACTAACAAAGATAAAACCATCATGAACAAAGGCCTCTGTACCTGGAACTAATCTCGCTCTTATCCACCTGCTTCCAGAGCTCCATAGATGTATTCTTAAGCTGCCTAAAGCTGTGATATCCCTTATCCACCCATTCCCTGTGGTCGAGGTGGACCTCCTGGTGGTGGTGGTGGCAACACATCAAAGTGTCGTCCACAACCAGCTGCACGGCCAGCTCCTCCGCCACGGTCGTCTTCCCCTTGAGGTATGTCATGATCGAACCTCTGCCACTTCTAGGGTGGTCCTTCATCTATCTTTTGATCATTCGAGCAGCGGGTCGGACAGTCACGAGCCTTGTGACCCTGCCCTCCGCATGAGTAACGCTTCCTGGCATGTCTAGCTCTATCTCCACCCTGGGTGACCTGAACTACCGACCATGTGTCATGCGGTCAACCTCCTATAGGTTTTTTCCTCTTGGTCCTCTGCGTCATCTGTCTACTGCCAGATTTAGAAGACTCCACTGCATGTTGGCTAGTGTTGGGTCCCATATCCGGAGACTCCTTAGCAAAGAAACTCTCCACTAAGAGGGATCGCTCCAACACCCATGTCTGTGTTGGGATGCGGTGAGAGACAACTGAAGCTCTGATCTCTCACATGGGTCCCTGCTCAAAGTCCAGGCCATAAGGAATGGGTCTCGTACCATATCAGTTGAATAGCGTGAGAGGTCAGTGAACATCGCTCAGTACTGTGCCACCGTCGTGCTACCCAGCTGTAGATGTAGTAGCTCCTATATTCGCACCGCTCTATGGGTGGCTGGTACAAACTCCGCCCAGAACAGGCTCTCAAAGTCTTCCCATATAAGTGTCACCTCATCATGCATATGGAGTATTAGGCTCCACCATCAGCTTGCTGCTTCCTGAAGGTTGCTGGTAGAAAGGATCACCATGAACTATTCTAGTGTCCGTACTTGCCTGAAAACTCTCTCCACAGCATCCAGCCAATCCTTAGCCGCTTGTGGGTCAGTCTCTCCCTGGAACCTGGGTGTCCCCTGGCATTGGAACTCATGAAGCGCTCTCAAGCGGCATGAATCATCTACTGTTAGGGATGGTGGAATTAGTGGCCCAAATAGAAGTGTTATTGTTGGTGCCTCTACTGGTGACTCAACTAGAAGAGGGCCCTGTACTGAGGACTCATCTCTTGGAGGCCTATCTGTACATACAACTCTTGGGGATCTAGCTGGTCAACCATGGGGAGGCATCCTGAAAGAAACAGATGCAACATGGTTAAAATACTATACCTGGTGAGCTGACCTGGTTTGAGCTGACATAAAGGATAAACTTTGGAAAACAGACATGCAATCAATGTTTTAGTGCACTGATTCGGAAGTCAGAAGTCAGGGTCCTGGTGTATGGATACATCGGACACCCGCACCAACACTGGACTCCCTGAACAAAAAACCACACTTATTACCCTTAACACTATTACTTCATAGAAAGAAAATATCAGAGTCCTAGATCTGTGGTAGAAATGACGTCCTCTGATACAAATTTTTCACGACTCATCCCCCTAGGCCCGCATCATGACTACCCCAAGGTCACCTTCCATAGGTCATGGGTTGGCGACTAGCACCAAAGGTGTAATTCCCTAAAACTAGGAAGCCATTGCCTTTATAACTACAAACAAACATAACCAGAGTACAAGCAGAAGAAAACACTAAGTGAAAATTGTATGACAAGATTTCTGAAAGTAAAGGGGCAAGAATACAAGCCCAACTGTGATGTAAAAATACAACTGAAAGTAAGTACAACTAAAAAGGGACAACAGCTGGAAGGTGAAAGTAGCTCTTGTATCATCCTTCTGAGTTCCTACCTGAAGGGTAGGTATAGATAGCCTCCTTAATGCTCCACATCCATCTGTCTCAACTGGGCATCGTCTCGTCATGAGGTCCACCTCCAAGTATGATCTAGTCCTCGTACACCCCACCTTGTTCAGTGTTGTCCGTCGTTTTCATCCATCACAACGAGGTGCATGCATAGCCTGTGCAGGGGTGACTATAAAAATACTCAGTAGGGACCCTGAGACCCTTAAGGTCTCACTAAAATCCAACAAGGAAGAAACAAAAAGTTTTATTTCAATAGATAACCATTACTTTAGTATATTCCCATACATATACCTATGTTATCAAGTAACCCATCTCAATCATGAGGAAAACACAAAGGTCATTGAATCGCCTAAAACTAGGATTTTATTCATGATGTCGAAACCATGGCTGCTAGAGAACTCCTCCTCTATCGAGCACAGCAGTCTTGTCGCGACTCCGAGGTGCTACTCACCAACCATAGACTGATGAGGTACTCCTCCTGTTGAGTACCGCAGGTCTTCCGCCTTACACAGTAGAACTCCCCACCATGGGTCTGCCGCCTCAAAAAGTAGCACTCCCCATAATAGCCTATAGAGGTACTCCTTCTGTCCAATACCATGGGATTGTCGCCTGACAATGTAGTGCTCCTCCTCCATGGGTTAGCCACCTCACACAGTAGTGCTCCCCACTGGGCTAGTCAAGTCACTCTAAAACGAATCTTACAAGCAGTCATCAGGTCTTAGCCAGATATTAGGTCTCCGTAATCCATATGCTCATCTATGAGAGGAACCACTCAATGAGATACTATTCAATACTCCAAGTGTCACTAAGTCCCACAAAGAAGTATCTCAAAGGACCGCCACAACATAGGGATCTCAAAACAATAGACAGTGCATCAATCGAACGACCGTTCTGTGAGTTATTAGCCTTTTTGTCCTGGTGCCCCAGTTGGTTTCAGGTACGATCCAACTGAACCGTATCTCACCTGTACATTGAACTCCCTTGTGGCATACTCAAAGGGACCATTTCATAACGAAAATACCAATATCGTCGACGGTTCGTCAAACGGACATCCAATCTGAGATTTATTGGATTTTTTGTTCCATGGGCCCGGTTCGTTTTTAAGTTAAAACCAACCTGAACATACTCCAACTATGTCCGATCCTTGAGTGGACTATTCCAAAAGAACATTCTCATCAATATGAAACAAATGTAGTTGATGGCGCGTCAATCGGACATTCGGTCCTTATGTTATAAGTGTTTCCGCTCCGAGAGCCCAGTTGGTTTCTGGTTAGAACCAACCTAGCCATACACAAACATCACCAAAACCTTGAGTGTAATATAATGAAAAAATCATCTCGATCCGAGGAATCCTACGCAACTGATGGTGTCATGATCGGAGGTCTATAACTCAAGTTATATAAGATTAAACAAAAATGGTCGGAGATGGGGGTCTGGGCCCGGTCCGACCTGGCCCAACCCACCTTGGGTCGGTCCGAACCGGGTTGACCCAACCCATGTCTCGGTCTGGCCTGCACACAAGCGGTCTAGCCCGGTGGCCGACCACGGAACAGCCAGGCAGGCTGAGCGGGGGGGGGGGGGGGGGGGGAGGGGGGTGGCCCCCCGGTCTTCATAACGATGACACCAAGCGAGCGCCACCCGGCCCCCCTGGAACCCACGCGGTGCGGGTTCTGCTCCACCGCCATCACATCCAGTGCCGCGGCCATCTTCCGCCAGGGGCGCGCTAGGGTGTTGCTGCCTCCAGAAGCCTGCTGGATCTGGCCGCCACTTCCAGTCGCCGGCGCTGCCACGCAGGTGACCCGTCCCGCCGCGGTCTTCCACGGGACACCGGAGTCATTTAGTTGGTCCGTTTTAGCTCCTGTTTGTGCCTACAGCCTCCGTGGTTCCCACTCTTCACTATGAAGACCTCAAATAAATGTTTCCCTTTAATTCATCTGTCACCCAACAAAACGTGCATCACGAACAAGTTGGCAGTGGGGCTGGACTTGTTCGTTATCCCGTACCCACCGCATTAGTGGTTCAAACAATCACCCATCAAATAAAATCCAATGTTCGATGGTTTAAATCCTATATATATAATTATATAATACCTTTTACATTGTAATTGAGGTCCGTTCGTCAATGAGCCGCAAAAGACGAGCATCACAGTAGTTGGGTGTCACGGAAGACGGCTTCACGGTATTTGAGCATCGCGGAAGACGACATCACGGATAATAGTGTCATCCAGTCAACGTTGGAGGAAGAGGAAGGAATACACGTCGTCATTCTTTGTTGGAATCGGTGTTCTTCATTGAAGAGGGCGTTGTTCTTTGTCGAAGAAAGATGTTCTTCGTCAGATTTGTTCTCCGTCGAGGGAAGAACACTTCTATTTCTCCAAAGCTTTCCCCAAAATTCTCCCAACTCAACGAGCGCCAAAATAAAGTAATAGCTAAGGCTATTATTTTATTCACACATGAATTTTCAAAATTAAAACACTTTAATTAATTAATTGTAGGGTTCAATTTATTAATTAATAGTGTTGGAAAAAAATAATGGGAGAGAAGGAGGTGAAGATATAATATTAATTAAGGGAAGAGTTATCAAATTAATTAAGGGGGGATTAATGGGGAGTTTAAGGGAGTTGAATGGATAGGGGTTAGTGTGGGACCCACCTCACATTATCCTCTCATTGAAAGTTATGTGGGTGTAGGCCCCACCTATAACTTCCCCTTGAAGGATATAACTAATGTCTTTATATAAAATTGTGTACTACAATTTTATTTATTTTATTCTCAATTCCAAAAATTAAATCTCAACTAGCATTAAATTCAATTGCGGTAAAGGTCCCCATAAGTGAATACTGACACTGCGAGTTCATCGGTGTCCTCGAATTTCAATTCTGAGCACCGATTCAAAAGATGGAAAAACCCTTATGTAAGTTTACTAAACGTACCCGAATAAAACATCAGAAACTGATTCCAGGCACACTGGGCATTGGAATCAGGCACCATCAGAAACTGCGGACTGGTAAAATTCGAATGAAATTATGAAAAAAAATCCCTTGAAATTTCCGGGTCTTTACTGTCTTAAACTAAAACATAATGTTGAGTTCTCAATTGAACAAACACCTGGTTACACACCTATTTCAAACACTACCTATAAAATAAACCTAATTGAGTTGAATGAATTGAAAAATAAACTCTTGGAGTACCTTGAAAAAGGATTCATTTGGCCTAGTCTGTCACCTCAGTGTGCACCTATTAAAATTTTTAATATTAATGATGAATATATAGGACTAGACATTGATTATTGGGATCCTAACAATATCAAGATCAAGAAAAAATATTTTTTTACCAATATCAATCAATTGTTCGATGAAATGTATAGATATCAATACATTTTCATGTTTTACCTACATTAATAATATCCTCAATTGAGGGACATTAAGGAGGATATACCCATGGCAGTGTTCCATACATGGAAAATAAACTATTAGTGTATAGTGATTATATTTTGTCTTAATAACTCCCATGAAATATTCATGGATTTAAACAAAAGATAATTTAGTGATTAGATTGATTAGTTTCTGGTAGAAAATATAGAAGATATTTCATCTTATTCAAAGTGAAATAAATAGAATGAATATAACCTAATAAATATACTAGATATCATAAAGAAGGATATATTGAATGAAAAAATTACAAATCCTGAATGTTTTCAAATAATGGATTAATTTTTGGGTTGTATAATATCATGAGAGGTTATATAGATATATCTAACAAATATAGAATCTAATAAACATTGGCCTAGAGAAACCATGGTTACTGAGATCCATAGTTTTCATGGTTTAGCTGGATATTATCATTGGTCTATGTATAATTTGTCAAAATTATATAATCCACTATCCATGTTAACCCAAAAGGTAGAAAAGTTTCTCTAGACATATGATTGTGATGAAAATTTCTATGAACTGAAGATAAGATTAATCAATGCACTTATACATAAATTACCTTATAGTGGTGTAGGTCTTTTAGTATGTAGTGATTCATTCCAAAAGATTATATGAAATTTTCTCATGTAGTATCCCATGGTAATATATTTTTCATAATTACACTAAATGGTTCACGAAAAAATTTACCCAACTCATTATTTGGATATAGCTGTGGTAATTTTTTCATTGAAGATATTAATGAATTATATTTTTAGTGAAAAGTGTGACACATATATTCCAATCATAAAATTTTAAATTATATATTCACATAGAAGGAATTTAATATGTTATATATAATATGGTTGGATATGATTAATGATTATGACTTCTCATTACATCACAACTATGGAAAATAGAAAAAAGTGATCGATGATTTTAGATAAAAGGATTATACTATCTTATCATTGAAGTGGACCAAAAAAGATATAATATTTATATTTTTTAAAAGAATATATCTAGAAATCATGATTTAAGGGTAGAAATATTATCTTTCTCATACATTGTTTTGAAAATCTATATATTTGATGATAAAAGACGTGAATAAGGATGATATGGAGCTGGAAAAGAAGTTCATTAATGTTCTTGAGTTTGGACTTCATCATGATGGATTGATAAGTTTCATGAAATACGTATCTGTTCCATCCATTTAAAATTTTAATAATGATTTTTAGTGGAAGATCATATTTTTTATTCCTTATTCATCCTCATAGAATAAATTTAAATAATGATTTGATAGATAATATCCAGTGGGATAGAATGAGATAAAATATTTCACGGTTTGTATCATAATGCTTAGTATATCAGAAAATTAAGGCTACGTGAAAAAAAATTATAGTTGTATGTCAGAACAATTCTCCGTACCATTATAAAAATAGGAAAACATCACTATGGATTTTTATTTTAGACTCACCAAAACATCTAATGGGATGAATGATATGTGGGATCTAGTCGATCTCCTTAAAAACTATAATGCATTATTAAAATAAAATAAATTTTCACTCTAGATCATATCACTATGATTTAAATTATGGATGTGGTATGGTTTTATGGACATACACATTAAATTATATCATATTGGGATTTAAGGTTTTCCTTGATGTTATGGTGAAGTCTTCCGTCTGTTCAAGATATCGAGTTGTGCATCAACAATGTCTTCCACCCTTTCATAGACTGTTAGTCTAAGAGAACAATTTAAACCCTATAGGATAAAATTGTATCTTATTATAAGTATTTCAAGGATGGTTGGGATCAAAACATTTTAATGGATGAGTTTTCCTATAAAAATATTGTTCACTAAAGAATTCATATTGATATTTATAAATCCCTCTATGGAAAGATGATTTGAAATCCAATATAATTGAATAAATTTTGGAAAACAAACCTATTGTGACTATAACTAGATAAAACATTTAATATTAGGTTATAACTATATAGAAATACATAATGTTGGAAAAATGTATGAATAAATTTGTTATTGACATTCCCCGATGGGATCTGGAATTTGAAGTTGATTGCAACATATTTCGATGAATTTATTTAGTTAAGAATGTTATAATATTCAGCAATAAAGGGAAACAATTTTTTAGGTATAATAGTCATACAAAAATTATATATCATATCAGGATGGTATCTTATCGATTAGTGCAATCACTAAACCTCTCTCATGTCCTCGATGTGTTCCATGTATCACTCCTGAGGAAGTATATACATGATTTATCTCATGTAACGAACTCAATATTTATTCCACTACAGTATTATTTTTCTAATGAGTAATAAGTTATATAATGTTTTTTGTATATATAGATTAATATGAATAAAGACCAGTCACCTAGTTATGGTTTTTTTGTGAAACCACAATTTTGAGGTAGCTTTGTGACAACATAAGTATGTAAAGAAGTAGAAATATATTTTATTTTTAAAACCAATGTTACAAAAATTCAATAGATAAAAAAATTTAATACTATAATAATTGAACACACCGGAATTTTATAAAATAATTTTTTTAATGAAATTAATATCATTTATAGCTTATGTTTCACCTAACAAATAGTTTTTAGAAATCCGTGATATATTTCTAAAATTATTATTTAAACAATAATGTTACAAAATAAATATTAATCATGGTGGTATGAATAAGAATATAAAATTATTAAATATTAAATAAATTTATTAGAATAAATACTAAATTGATAAAAATTACATAGATGTTTTTATTTTTTTATAAACATCAATTAATACATTTGTTCTCAAAAAAATTATTTGTATTAACTTTTTTAAAAAATACTTATATTAATGTTCTAAACATTTATAGAGTTAATTGAAAAAAAATAATATCATATTTTAACAAAAAAATAAAAAATAAAATTAGGTTGAATTTTTATTTTTTTGAAAAGATTGATTTTTTGATTAATATGGAAAAATTATTATTCTTATTAAGAACTACATTTTTGTTTTAAAATAAATATTCTTCCATTATGATTTGAATAGATTGAAATGTAAAACTCGAATAACTATGTTATTATTGATCCATTATAGTTCATTTTAATCAATACCATATTGAATTTTAAGAAAAATAATTTTAAATCATTCGAAAATTTTCTCCTTGGAAAAATTCTTTTTCACCACATCTATGGGTTTATTTCTAAATTAAATTTTTTATAAACGAAAATGGAATTTAGAAAATTATATCAAATATTTGAAATAAAAATAATTAATAATATATAATAATTTAAAATTAAATTCTAACCATAATTAATAATAAAATTAGTAATGATTAATTATTGTGTCTTAGGTTAAAACAGGTTTACCATGAGTTATACTAAAATGACAAGGAGTAAAATGATCTATAAACACATAAAACCCCATTTTTTACGAATTTTCAGCTTATTATATATAATTTCTATAATTAACAAAATTTTATCCTTTTTTAATGTGAAAAATGATGGTACACGTTTTTCATTCCGAAAAATTATTGTCGGCCCTCTCCCGCATTTATAAAAGGCTATCCACTCACCTCCTCTATTCATATTTAAAAACCCATCCGTTCAAAAAATTCCTTCCAAAATAGAGTATTTAATAACCTCTATACATGAAATATGAATTAATTTTATTATTAAATCATTATAATAATGTTTTAGGTTTAAACATAAACTGGTTGTTTAAAGAATGTTTAAAATTATTAAACTTGTGTTCTCGGTTTATTTATTTTTAAACATATCTGAAATATTATTAAAAAATGAAAATATAATAAAAATTGTCTCAGATGTATTATAATTTTTTTTCATCCCTTGAAGTAACTATATATTTTATTTTATATAATGAGAAAACAAACTATCAATAGTCTGTGTGAATGACTGCTGCTTTACGAACCAATGTTATTAATTTTCTTACACCACCAAAAAATGGATATAATGTTGTATTTAGTGTTTATATATTATTTTATTATTTTATTATAGATTTATATTTATTAAATCACATAAAACTTATTACTTTTCATTCTGTGGGGGATATCATAATGTCGTTTGTGAGTACGACGGACTACGACATTGTGAAGATAAGTTATTCGTCATTCACTTACGCTTTACATAGATAGTAATGAGGTTAAAAATAATGAATATGTGATTTATATGTGAAAAAAATATTCATTAAATGTAATATACTATTTACCTTTATTTCATTTCATCCGTCAAGAAAATGGAAATAACATTCATGTGCAAGTACGGTCTACCGTCACCATAAATGGTATAATTCATTTTATATCTCTAACCATAATGGATAACTATACATTTTATTATAATGATTATATATTATATTTAGAAAACTCTTTAAATTATATTTATGATATAAAAATTATCAAAATTAACTGATAGAATATATCTAAGAAAATCATATACAAAAAATGAAGCAATTATTACTTAAAAAATGATATTAACAACGAATGATTAATAAAATGGTAATAATTGTACATAACTAAATAATATATGGTATGATATATATTATTATGAATAATTAATATATATATATAATAAACTTATATTATTATTTAAGAGGTTTTAATGTGTGTGAAGGAATCCAAGGAGTAAGGACGAAGATTTTTATCCAAGCATTTCTTCTTTAGAAAAAACGTTGTGTCTTGAACCAATATTATATTATGAGGATTCTATACAGAAACTTTGAAATGTAATATTATGAATTTATTTATTATCATGATATTATTTTTCTTTTGTTTTTATTTATTCATTGGTCTTATTATTCTAATGATATAAAAATGGTAAAACATTTATGTTATTATCACATTATTTTTTGGGATCTTCTATGATTAAGTTTTCAATTTTGAAATCTTCTAACTGATATCTCAATAATCTCATAATTTTTTTTATTATATGGTATTTTATGAGAATACTTGTGTTCCTTTCATTTTTATCTCTGTATAAACTCAAGATTACAAAATAATTACTTTAAAAACATTGACTATATTTCTATCTTTGTTCGAAAAAATATTTTCATCCACATACATGTTTTTTGTTAAAAAATATTGTAACTATTTTTATTAATTTAATGTTATTTTATAAATTCATTTCTAAAATTTTTTAGATTATTATAAAATTTTTTAAATGTAATATTATTTTCATTTTTTGAATGAGGTTCTTTGACTTTAACCAAAAATGATAAAGAAATATATTTTTTTAACATGTAAATCATGAGTGGAATTTTATACCATCATAAACTATCAATGAATTAATGATTAAATTCTATTTTTCCAAATTTATTTCAAATAAAATTATTTTTTCCATTTATTTTGAATTATAAGTTTTGAATACTAATTTTCATAGTGGAATGATTATTTTCATCAATACATGGTCCATTTTAACATTCAAAATCTTTTTCCAGGAAATATTACATCCTTTTATATCAATTTTAATATAATATGTATATGATCCAATAATATTATTGTTGTTATTTCTATGAAAAAATTATTTTTATGATGAAATTATGTTTATGAATCTCACTTCACTTTCATGGGTTATACAATGATAAAATACTTATGAATCACACTTTTTTACATAGGTTATACTAAAAAAATGATAAAATGATTATATATCTTATTTATTTTACATCTGTTATTAAATGGTGAAATTTTATGAAAATCATTTATTTTCATGGGTTCTGATATGATGGATTCTTTATGATCTTATTCAACAAGTATTTATTATTTTCATCCTTTGATGGGTGGTACCTATATATCCCCCAATGAATTGGGTAAAGGCTAACATCTCATGAGATTAATAGGACCATAAGGGGATTAACCCAAATTATTATGGTAATTTTTCCATAATGATAGTTTTGGTACTAGACATTAACTAATGTTATGGTTTGGGGAATGAACCCATACCACTTGTCATTTTAGAAAGGACCATTTACTAATAAATAAATGATTGTATTTTCAAATTTGTTTTCGAAAAATCATGTTTTTATTGAAATGTTATGTTCTAATGACCAATGTTATTTAATTATATTATAATTAATGTCTTATAAATAGTCATTATTTATCCCATGACTCATTTTTATGACTTATGATATGCATGGTATTTTTTTCAAATGTTATTCTCAAGTTCTCATATCCTTATATCCATGATTTTTTGTTATCTCCTTTGTTTACCCTTTACTATAATATTAGATCCCACATTATATTAATCATTTCCCTTGTAAAGGATTTAAGGTATTATATATTATATTACTAATAAGGGTTATAGTAATGAAGAAATTAATGGGAGATGATGTAGCTCACTTAGGGACCAGTTGTTTCTATGTCCCAATTTCTTAAGGCTCTAGAACTATACAACTCTAGAAAGGATCATTATTTAATGTAATTAATTTGTATATATTTAGATGTAATATCTATTTTTTATTAGTTTGGGTCACTATAGAAATAAGTGGTTAATTTTTCTGTAAATGATCTACTTTTATATGTGAAGAAAAGTGAATTTTTATAAATTCCCCATTACTTTTTATATGACGGGATGGTACTATACTATTGTCGATGGAACTACAATTCATAAATGATGAAGTTTGGGGTGATATGAGGTTGATAAATAATATAAAATTCACTTTCACACATTTTCATACATTCTTCAAATCTTTTACCACTACTACTTTTTCATTTTACCATTTTTTACCTTGGTAACTTGTTTTTACATAAATAATTTATATTATATTAAATATATACAGTTAACATTGTTAAAAAAAATTATAAACCTAAATATAATCATCATATAATATAGTTAAATTTATTTAGAATATAAAATGATATATTAAATTAAAACATATAATATATACAAGAACTGTATTGTTGAAAATTGTTTTTTAACATTAAGGGGGTGTAATTTCATATAACACTAATTGAAATTCAATGAGAGATAATGTATTTTTATATAAATAAAAAAATTATTTAAAATTAATTATATAAAATAGATAAATGTAGTTTATTTTATAATAAGTACACAAAATTAATAAAATAATTCATTTTAAAACACACTTCAACCATTAGCATGGTAATTTAATTTTTTTGTAGTAGTCATAAATTTGTAACTAAAAATTAAATTAAATATATTATATAATATGAACATATTGATATAAAATTTGATAATATTTATATTTATTTAATTTATACGTGTGGTGAAGTGTATTTTTTATTACATGTGAATAAAAACAATTTTAAGAGTTAAATATTACTTATGTATCCAAAACACTAAACATGACAATTATAACTTCAACAGGGTATTATTAATAAATCACAATAATTATTAATTATATTTATATTATATTATATTATATTTATTTAAAAATTTCTTGTAAATAATACTTTATGATATTGTTATAAACATTGCACTATTAATAAAAATAATATTTGTTCATTTTACACATAAAAATAAACTATTTCAAAAACATAGAAAACAAATATTTTAATATAATATTATTATTATTAATCTAAAAATTAATTTAATTTAATATAATTTAAATTCAAATTTTTTATTTATATTATATATAAAAACATAAAAATTTATTGAAAACTGTTTCCATAAAAAAATTTCATTTTAAATAATTTACTCTACTCATTAATATTTAATATAAATTACTAAATCAATTTATGTTAATATATTATTAATGTGATCAATATATTTTATCCCAAATATATATATTTTTTATACATTAATCATATACAAATAAAATATTAAACAAAATATATTTTTTTCATAAAGTAACATTAAAAATATATATACAGCGATTTTAATATACTTTCATCGGTGATTATGTATTTAATGTGAACTTTTTTTTATTTCTGTATATATTTCATAATTATTTTACCTCTATTAATACACAAAAATTAAATTGATTTTTTGTAAAAATTATAAATTATTTTGTGTTGATGTTGTCTATGAATTAATTTATCAAACTTATTAGTTTCAATGAAAAAATAGATTAGAAAATATAGATATTAAAATGAATTTCATTTCTCCTGTGGGAATCTACTCTCCCTCAACTAGGATTAATGTTATCATTCCATTTTTTAGGGTACATAAAAAATTCATTCCTCCAATTAGACACACCCTCTCTCTAGGTTAATTTCTCGACCATGCCTCTAAATATATGATACTAAGATTGATCACTTATTTTTGTTCCCCATATAGAATATTGTGGATGATAATTATCTGATATTTCACATAGATAAACATGTTATACTGGTCAAGAGCCATAAGTTCCTCCTCAAAATTTTTCAATGCATCTTCCTTATTATTCTAACACTATGTGACATGTTAGAAATTATATTTAAAAGGGAAATATTGACCATTGTGTCCATTGTGTTCCCAAGAAAAAGGATAAGATCATCATACTTGAATGATAAATCAATGTTGAATTACTAAAGAACCATAATAGATTCACCCATCATTTTAAACTAAAGAAAATAAATATTTAGGACCAATTAAATATTGAAAATGAAATCATGATATTCATCCTCGTTATTCGGGAAACCCTTTAAAACGAATAATGAGTATGGTAATAGGGATTATAATGGAGAGATAATAACAGCTATTATATTGATACAATTGAGAGTATGATTATCCATATTATTCCCAATTAACTTTTAGAGTCGCTATTATGGATAAATTCATAGCATTGAATTTCATCATCAATATAGGGAATGTTCTCATTGGAAAACTCATCATCTATGAGAAACTTCTTAGGGGTTGGGTTCAAACATAAGAAATCAACAAATTCATTCCCTATAATGGAATTATGAGGAATTTAATTAATGTAAATCTATAATATGATCACTATCCATAACACTAATCATCAATTCATAATTTAAATATTGAGGATATATTTTAATGGTTCAATATAGGAATCCAAATATATTTCATTGTAGAAAATGATAATGATGATTCTTCATGATAGAAAAACTATGATAAAAACATTAATCTAGATGGTATAGTATCTTACATAAATGTTTGTAATGAATAGAAAAATTGTATAGACTATTCAACATACCCTCAATGTTAATTTGAGCCCATTGGACACAAAGCGATTAATACAATACATTCACAATGAGGGAAACTGGATTCCATTAGATAGGGGACATTTGAATAAGATGATGATTTCTGTATTGGTTGATTTTCTCAAATTTACTTATTTATTACACATCCCACCCATAAGGAGTGTATTTCATTATAAACTATAATATGTATTCAAACTTTTATACTAGTTTGGTGACAAAACTCTAAATATATATTCTATGTTATATTAGAAATATATTACCTCTTAGTTATTGTAGAGATGATGAACTTAAACTATGGAATTTATCATTATATGGTCAATCTCAATGCCTTTATATCATTTTTTTAATATATGAAATTTAACAAAGTGCCCATGAAAGAACACCTAAAGGGTTTCACCTTCATATTTTGGTTGTGTGGAATGATTAACACTTTCTAAATATCCCCAAAGTGATTATAGTGTTAATGTGATTTGACTACCAAATCATCTATATAAAAGACCTATTTCCCAAAAAGGTCTTGAATTTATGATTAATATCTCTCTAATATAATAGTATAGTATTTTTCATGAATAGGGAATAATATGATAAAAATATGTTCCTTAGGGATTCAATAACATAATTACCTATTAATTTTTTAGGGTCATTTAGATTTTATTTTATCTTGGATATCATTTTATGTATGAGAGGGCCAGCGAGATGGTGGTTTCATAATTATGAAAATCAATGACTGGGATGGGAATATTTACCTTAAAAGTGGTATTTGATGTTCCAAATGTTGAAATTGTATGGTGACCCAATCTTATCATACATAGATATTACATCATTTTGATGTATATTTAATTCATTACACAAATACACACCAACGGAATTTAATTGTTTAGTGCCATCGGAAACATGAAAACATAAAAATTAGTGCATTTGTGATTTATGTCATCCCCCACTATGTACAAAACAAATTATACCATTCTAATCCATATCATACATAATAAACATATTCATAACCTGGGTAAAGGAAACAAAAGAAATGGTGAGAAAATATGTTTACTAAGGGAAAACAAGGGAGATACATATGCATTACAAGGAAAAAACCATATGAGAACAAGATACTAATTTTTGGAAAACATAACATACATATAAAATATCATAAACATTAGTCGTGGAATAAATATTAGTAGTTCACAATACATGAATCGTAAGATAATAAAAGGGAAATAGACACGAGGGAATAAAATTTTCATAAGGCATTAAACTTATGGAGTACACCTAAGAATTTAAAATCAGTTTAATATTGGTCATGGCTCACTAAAAGTCAAAAATAAAGGAAAAATAAATTATTGTACTATTTTCACTCCTCCACCCATCCATGTATTTCTAAACTGGGTTTCCACCCCATTCTAACCTTATCTTACTTTCATCCATCTCTATCTCATATATATATAAATCATTACCCAATTCATTATATAGAGATATAGGTCCCTCCCATCTCATAATTAAATCTATATTTATATATTAAACAAGACCATAATTAATAATGATATTGTAACCCATGAAATGAAATTTTTATCATAAAATTTTTATTATATCATGACCTTCAAGAAAGAGAGGTTTCATAATCATTTCACTATAGAATAAACCATAAAAACTAGTGGGTATCATATGAACTTTCTCATGGTATAACCCATGGATGTGAAATATAATTCATATAAAATAATGTAACCAGAGAATAAAATTTACTTAAAAAGAATATAAGTGGAATCTAAGAATTATATCCTCAGTAATAAATACTAAACAGAACAATATGTCATCTTAGAAAGGAAATAATTTTAAATGATAATTTAAAACATTTGTTGAGGAAAATATCCTTTCCTCTTTGAGAATATAATATTAAAACAGTAATGTTTTTTAAAAATAAATTTCCATTGAAAATAACTTTAAAAATTTATAACAGAATATTCAAATTAAATATTTTTTATGGAGTAAAAAACAATTTTTCTTGTCGTATATGTTAAAATTAAATCCCCATTACATTTTTAATTAAATTAAAAAAGAATTTATTTTGTTAAATGACTTGAAGGTTGCCTTCAAGAAAATTAAATTTTAAGATGTGGGTAAAAATTTATTTTAAATATCATAATATAGTAATAATGAATTTTTTAAAAATATTTTTAGAATAATATAGTTCTGAAATAAAACATATTTCTGATTGAACCAAGAAGAAAAGTTATATTTATTAAAAACATTTTCAAAATTATTGTAAGTAAAAAAGAATATAAATAATGGTATTATTTCACTAATATTGTCACGCCATGACCTAACATGTGGTATTTTATTCTTTTTCTTTATATAATTCTTTTTTGGGGAAATTATTATTATTATTGTTTTTGTTATTAGTTTTAGTATTATTATTATTAGGTTTTTTTATTTGGTTTTTTTATTCATTATTTTATATTTATTTTCTATCTTTATTTATCCTCCCCTTCTTTCTCCCCTAATCCTCTCACGTCAAACCTATACCCCCTCCCCCCCTTCAATGCATGACGGTTCCCTACCACCTTTTTCATGGTCACACGATGCACCACCTCTCATGCTCCCCTCTCCAAAGTGTCCTCCTCTCTAAGCTCCCCCACAAACCCATAAAGAGAACCCCCCCCCCCCCCGGTCGAGACCCTACAGCGTACGATCCACATGTCCCCCCTCCACAACCTCATTTGATCTACGATTTTGGGGATGACTTTGTTCACATTCATTGATGGAATCACCAAGGTTGAGCATCTTTACCCTTCTAGTCCCAATTTCCAGCCTCAACTCGGCCTAACTATCACTCTATAAGGATCTCCTGAACCCTAACTCTTTAGGGGTGATCCAATTTTTTGTTTGATTTTGTTCTAGGTTAATTCTAGAAGCCTCTTAGGTCTCATTGGTGCATGTTCTGACACCTTCCACCAAAATCAAGGTAGTTTTATTTGTTTCAGTCTGCTGGCTTTGTTCTGATGTAATTTTTTCTTGTGTTTCTTGGTTTTGAGCTTGTTAAATTTGGGAATTTTATGGTTTATGACACACAGGTATTTAATATGGTGGTTGTTAGTTGGCTTCGGGTGGTTGTGCTTCAATTTGGATAACCTCTGCCAACTGAGGTAAGGTTTTAGACCTATTTTTTTGTTTCTCGCCTACATAATTAGGGTCTTTATATTTTTTTATGTTTGTTGTAATTATTTTGAAGTGTGAAATATATTTTTTGATATTATTGATTAATTGTTTAATTTTAAAGTATTGTTTTTACCCAAAATTGAGTGTCTTTCTTTTGTAACCCCTATTGTGTTATTTGAGTTCTTTTTATAATACATGAAATTGGTTTATTAAATAGTAAAAGTGATTTTATTTTGTTTCTGCATGATCTTGTTGTGAATTTAATTTAAAGGGGTATTTTAAGTGGAACATTATGGGAAAAATAATGTGATTATCATTGGATTTATTTTAAAAAAATTAAATTGGTTTATTAAATCAGATAAGGGCTATGAAACATGTTTGTGTTGAGGATTCTATTATTTCCCTGTTTAATTTAGTATTTCTTTACCCATAGTAATTTATAGACTCATTTTCTTTGTTGTAGCATGTTTTTTTCATCATGGTGTTGATTTCAGTCATCAGTGGAAAATATGTATATGTTTATACAATGTTATTTATGTATATATATATATACATCTGCTTTCACATATTCCATCATGTCGTGGGGAATATCTACACTTTTAAAGGATATATATATGTATATTTATGAAAATGTATATGCATGTAAGGTGAAGCAGTCTCCGGTTTCCATCGTCAAAAGTTGCGTGTCTTGAGATATGAGCTTTTATTCCCCTATTTGGTTTTTCACTTGTTTTGTGGATTTATTTTGATGTTTCAAGGTTCCTTTTAATTTTTTCATAGTACGATGGACTATTTGGTGCGGTTTAGAGTCCCCAAGTCAATGGTGACTCACCTGCATATTCATAGGTATGTATTAATATATTTTTTTGTTACCTTGTGACACATACATTTATTATTGGCAGTGTTTATACATGTATGGGGAATGGTTTACCTATTTATGTATATATATTTAAGTACACCTGTAGGTGAGTGGAGATGTGAATATTCAAATATGAATATTTGTAAGGATCCTCTTGCGCATTCTCATGGCCATGAATATGTGTGCATATGGGCATGGTGTTCTTGCATGTATGAGAATGTGTGTATTCTTAGTGGGGGAGTAGCATCCTTGAGTTAGAAAGAGCTATGAGATGAAGTGGACGTCTTGATTCCACCTTGAGGTAGGTTCCCTATGACCTGATCTTTATTTAGATTTTCCCTTATTTCTTAGTGTTCTTTTTAAAATTTGTATTCCATTTTTATATGAAATGCCTATGCTATATAAATATACATAATTGGTCATGGACATTGAAAAATTTCCCCACAATTGGTTGTTTTATTTTCTTTTAAACCATTAAAATGAATATTTTGAATTATGTAAGGTATGAAGCATTATTTTATATTTGTTGTTCTTTGGTTGTTATATTGGTCTTTTAAACAATTTTGGGAAATCTTTTTCGGAACTCTAATGGTCTCTTGACATATTTGTGTGATGAAAAAGTTGTTTTTAAATTTTTTTTAAGATGTGTATGGCTTGAAATTGGTTTTTTCTATGGGAAATATGTTGTTTTCAAGAGATTCCCTTTGTTATGATTTATACATTATTCAAGTGGCTAAAAAAATTATTTGGGTTGTGTGTAATGTGTATTAAAGTGGATTTGATGTACATGTGATAAATAAAATTAACAAAGAACACATGGTGAACACATGGTTTCTAAGTTGGAGGAATAGTTCTAGTATGCTACCGATTCAGAGTGGTATGTCCATGCTTCGCAAAGTATGTTTGACACTACAACAGTAAATAAAAATTTATGATGATGGTTGGGACTACTAGATTATGGTTATGTTCCCTACAAGTGGCTCATGCACGAGAATGGATAATATTTATGGTTACTCATACATTAAAGACAAGATGTTCTAGGGACCCACATGAGCTAGATGAACCTGAGGGAAGTTGATCATGGTGCTCATTTATAACTTGGTACTTGTGGAGTGATTTTCGTTTCAGTTGTTTCATGCATGATATTTCTTTTTTGAAAACCATCCTTGAATTAAAACTATTTTCCTTTCATTTTTAAGTGATATTATATGATTTGAATCTAATATTAATGATATTGGAATTGAAATTTTTTCAATAAAGGGGAGACTTGTTACATGAATTTGAAAAGAATGGAAAACATTAAATTATTATGTATTATTTTTAAACATGCATAATTTGATATAGTTTTAAAGGTAAGGGAATAAAACATTGTTATTCCTTGGATTTCCTACTGAGCATCTTGGTGAAAACACCTACATTACTATTTTAGTTTTAGATTTTAGTCTTTGATCACTCTTAGAGCGAGTGTGGATCTTTGTTTGGTGGAGACCCATGGGGTCACTTGGTGATATGTCTTGCTAGTTATCCTTATTTATTTCCTCTATTACCATTTACATACGTTTCTTGTTTATTTTTTTCATCATTATTTTATTTTCTAGGATAAACTGTTACCAACTACTTTATTTGATGCCAGACATCAGTTTCCCATCTTCAGCAATCGTGAATGCCCTTCGGGCCAGGCCGCTGACTATCTCAGGTGACGGGTTCAGGGTCATACTCTATTGGTTTGTGAATTTTTTTTATCAAAGTCAGGGTTATCCCAAGTTACAATGGGATTTACAATATTTTGGAGTTATTAGTTTCATAATTCAAGTATTCAGTTGTGGGTAGGTTCTTAATCACCACCTATTCAGAATGAGACATTAATTTCTAGGGTGGTCCCAGATTGTCTTGCCTCGAAGTATGTGCTAGAATCTCAAGTTTTCTCAAGGTCATTAGCCGTTTTTGGGTGTTTCAAGTAGTTTATAAAAACAATTAGTTAATTTTTAGGGGTTCATGATTTTTGCAAATGGCCTGGTAAGCCTTGTTCAGAACACGTAATTACCTCTGATGACATTCTATATGATCACCTGGTTGGTGCACAGTCTTCCAAACGGTGTGACCAAGCCATGTGTATCAATTTTCTATTTTAAAATTTGGCATATTGATTCGTTGGGTGAATTGGAATCTTTGAGATATTCTTTGTGTGAGTTTTAGTTGGGTTTGGGGTGTTTTTCTTGGGTTACAAAAAGATGATTAGTCAACTGAAAATTTTATTTCCAATATGAATGTCTGGATTGGTTTGGAAATGAAATGAGTTGTTTTGAAAATTGATTTTCTTTTAGGAACTCTTTTGTGATATTTTAAAGATTTTGAAAAGTGTAAATCTGAAGGGAATTTGGAAAATGGTTTTTGGTATTTTGAATTATTTATGAAGTGTGCAACTGATGTCTCGTATAAAAGGGAATTTGGAAATGATCTATTTGACCTTTAGTATCTCTATGGAGGCCCACGTGTATGTATGAATGTAATTAGATGTGGATGACTGTTTCTACGTGTAGATGGGTCCCCAAGTTGGGGAAGGTATATATGTAGGAATGGTTTCATAAATGCCAATGGAAGGTTCTCAGTTTTCAAGGCTTCATTTGTTTTCGAAAATCATGTTTTGATTAATTATTTTCATGGATGATTTTGGGTTAATATATTTTAAAAAGGAAGTGGGTCTTAAAAATGGAGTTTTATCATTTAGATGGTTTTGAAATATGATGGTTTTGAAAATTGTAATTTTTTAAAGAGGGGTTTAGGTTTGGTTGGCTATGTTGCTTTGGTATTATTTGGGTTCTTATTTTATTTGTTTATGGTTTGGTTTCGTGATGTATTAGTCAATGGGCTCTAATAATTTTTTCGAGAAGGTATTTCATTGTTGAAATGATTTTTTGATTTTGAGTTAATGATTTATGGATAAATGTAAAGGATTGTTTTGCAATGTGATTCAGGTTTGTTTTGTGATTCCTCATTATATAATGCATCCCAAGAATTTCCAAAGGCTCTCGAGGGGTCATTTTCAAATGTTAGTTTTACCCAGAATCTTAGTGGGGTTGTGGGGTTATTTTATTTTCATTTTTTTTGTGGAGGATAAGGTTTGATAGGGGTAGTGGTGTAACATGTGGAAGTAGAGTGTCTCTTAGGGTCTTTAGGAACACCATATGTTGTGAAAGGAAAGTTGTCATAGTTTTTTTTAAGGGACATTTTTGGGATGGGGAAGGGTTATTCTTACCATCTCCTTGCATGTTGCAGTCATAGTGAGCGAACTGTGACAAATGGGAATCATTTTTTCAAGGTGATCACGAAGGGTTCCTCATATGGTGGAGGGGATGAACCGGAGGCATATGTTCTTGGCATGATTCCTTCGTCATATATTGTTTCTCATTCCTAAGACCACGCACTAGTTTGTTTCCAATGTGGTCGATTTGGGCACTCAATGTCATTCATCGTAACCTTCTGAAGGCTTCTCTAAAGTGTGTCTATATGGGTCACTTTGGGGAAGTATGTAAGCGGTATTTCTAGAAGACGAAGACTCTATTGAAGGATTTTAGATCCTGATTTTGGTGAATCAAATTATTTAATACATGAGAGCTTCATCCATATGTCTCAGAGTGAATCTTTTCATGCAGTTAGGTATTTTTCAGGTGTGAGGGATGCTCTTCCAACCATTCGTCTCTAATGTTTTATAGGTTACCGTTTATGATTTCACTTCATGTGTACATCTGTTTGGTGGGGGGGTTATTTGTTTTAGAGGTCCTCATTCCCTCTTTAATTATGTTTTCATGGTTTTGTATTGTGGGGTATAAAATTTATAATCGCTAGTATTCCTCTTAAGTGGTTCTGGGTTACTTCTATTTAGACACCCTCTCCTATAAAGGAATTTTGGTCTATGTTAGTGGGTTTATTATGGAAAATTTGATCTGCATTGGTGAAACTGAATTGAGAGTTACCATGTTGGTTCTATTATAGTACTCAGTTTCTATTATGGTGTGGAGACCCACCATGGGCCTCGCTAATGTCCTCCCTCAAGATGGATGAATGAGACTTGAAAAGTTGATGGCTCACACTAGTGTCAGGTATCTTGTTTATTTTTCTAGTCAATTTTGATTTGGGATATCAGTATTCGGCAAGAGTCCTAATATGGAGATGCGTCCAACATATTACAAATTTGTAGAAAACATAAAATTCAGGGAGTTCTTGTCAGGGAAAGTTTTTCTTCTACTCCACCTAACCACAATAAATGTAGATGGTTAGCCCATATGATGGGTTGTATGAGGAATGATCATTGCAGATGATGAACATACTCTATTGATTTAAATGTGAGGGGTCACAGTGTTCCATGCTAGGGTTGTTTTGGATATTTGATAATTGTATCATTAGTTCTTTCACTTGGTATTCTAGGTCTCAATGATTCAATTCATTGGTGGAAAGTGGCACTTCGATCCTCAAGTGGTAGGGGTTTTGTTTTGAGATTTGTTATGTCCGTGTTTCAAGCTTTGAATGACCAAGTATTTTGGGACTTTTTAGGGACAAAATGTTTAATGGTCGATAGAATTATCACACCCCGACCTGGCATTATATTTTTTTCATTATAACATTTTTATGATATTATTTTTTTTTATTAGGTTTTAATTTTTTTCCTTTTTTTCTTTTTTATTTCTTATTTAGTTTCTAAATTTGTTTCTCCTCTACATTCTCTCCTCACCCATTACATGAATCCTCTTTCCCCTCCCACCCATTTAACGCATGGCGGTGACCTCCCCCATCCTCTTGGAAGCCTGATGCACGACCTCTTGAGGTCCCCAATTTTTGGCAGCATCCTCTCTTAGATCCCCCTCAAACCTACAGGTAAAAACCACCCATAACCGATATCCTGCAAGGCATGAGCCGTGCGACCCCCCTCTATGTCCCTCCTTCGATCCATGATTTTGGGGATGATTTGCAATGTGTTATTTTATGGAATCACCATGTTAGAGCCACTTTTCCATTATCCTCACTATTTTATCCCTCAGTTCAACCTAACCATCACCCCGTAGGGTTGGAAGAATCCTTACCCTCTTGGGGTGATCCGATTTTTGGTTTTTTTTGTTCTAGGTCTGTGTGGGAGGCCTCTTATGTCATATTAGTTCTTGTTCTGGAAACTGGCATTGAAGGTGAGGCGGCTCAGTGTGTTTTGGTCTTCTAGCATTGTTCTGATATAATGTTTTCTCACATTTACACATGTTTAACCTGTTTAATTTGGGGCTTTAAGTGTTAATGTATCCCTCATATTTAATCGAAATGGAATTGGTTATTTTTGGGTGGTTTCCCTTCTATTTAGTACACCACCACAAACTGAGCTAAGGTTTATACCTTTTTTGTTTCACACCTTCTTAATTAGGATCATTGTGTGTTTCAATGTGCATTTTAATCATCTTGAAGTGTGAAATCAATTTTTTTATATGATGGATTAATCATTCAATTTTAATGTTGTGTTTTAACCATATATTGAGTAGCATTCTTAGGTAATCCATGTTGTGTTAATTGAGGTTATTTTACAATACATATAATAGGTTTATTAAATTATGTAATGGCTTTAATTTTTTGCATTGATATTGGTGTATGTTTAATTCAAAAAGAAGCTTTTATGCGGGTCTTTGTGTGTTAAATGATGTGATTCTCCATAGACTCGTTTTATAAAATATTTAATAGGTTTATTAAATCATATAATTGGAGTTAAACATGTTTGGGGTGAGGTTTTAATTTTTTCCCTTCATAATTTTTATTTTTTTGGAGCCCTTGGTAAATTCTAGACTACTTTTTATTATTTTAGTGTGTTTTGTTCCTTATTGTGTGGATTTTGGTTCGTCGGTGGCAAAGACCAGTAAGTATATACATGGGTAAGTATATATATATGTATATCCTCCGTGCGCATATTCCCACATGGAATATAGAATATGTACTTGGGTCAAAGGGTATATATCCATATGATAATTTATATCCACCTTGCGCATATTCCCTTATTGTGTAGTGTCCTTTTTAAAATGTGGTTATCATTTTAATTTGAAATTTATTTATATATACATATAAATAATTGGTCAAGGACATCGAAATATTTTCTCTCCCTTGGTTGTTATATTTTTTTTAAACCATTAAAATTAATAGTTTGAATTATGTAGGGTATAAAGCTTCCTTTTAAATGTTTGTTTCAATGGTTGTTCAATTGGGTTTATAAACAACTTTAAAAATGCTTGCTTTGACCCTTAAAGGTCGCATGACTTATGAGTGTGTGGAAAACATTTATTTTAATGTTTTTAATATTTTTATGGCTTGAAAGTGATTTTCCATTAGAGAAATAGGTTGATTTTAAGAGAGTCCATTTTTTGTTCTTTATAAATTATGCATGTGGCTTACCAAATTATGCGGGTGTTGTGTAACACGTATGAATGTGGATTTGGTGTGCATGTGAGAAATAAAAAGAAAATTGAGCACATGGTGAACTCAGGGTATCTAGGTGGGCAGACTAGTTGTAGTGCGCTATTGATTAAATTGGTTTGTCTATGATTCACTTAGAAAGTATGATGCTATAATAATAACTAAATATTTATGATGTTTTTGGGGAACACTAGGTTATGGGTATATTCATTAATAGTGGCTTGTTTATGAGAACACATATTTGTTATGGTTAAGGTTACATTGATATGTGAGTTTCTAGGGACCCGCATGAGTGAGATAAAGTTGAGGGGATTTGATCATGGTGCTCATTTATGACTTGGTGATTGTGGATTGACATCCATATTATTTATTACATGTGTTCTCCCTCTTTTTTGAAAACAATACTTGAATAGAAAATATTAACATTTCATTTTGAAGTTTTAATGTATACGGGGAAAATAATTTGAAAAGTATTGGAATTGAAATGCTTTCCATAAAGGTGAAACTTGTTACATGAATTTTAAATGAATGAAAAAAAATTAATTTATTATGTCTTATTTTCAAACTGCAAAAATTGGAAAACTTTTTTATGGTATGGGAATGGGGTGTTGTTTTTCTTTATATTTTTTACTGAGTATCTCAATGATCAAGCATTCAATACTTTTCTTTGTTAGGTTTTAGTATTGGACCCTACTTGGAGTGAGCATGGTTTTATGTTTGGTGGTAACCCATGGGGTCGTTTGGAGGTATTTATAGCTGGTAGTTTTTATATTATTTTCAACTATTCATCTTTAGATGTTTTTCTTGTTTATTTCTATTTATCAATGTAACTCCCTGACCCAAGTTACCTATAGTCAGTGCATTATTTTAATACATTGGGAGGATTATAGGGAATCAAGTCCTGAAAACCCCATCAGTTTAGTAGTCTTTCAAAATATATTACATAAATATATTATACATTAAAATTTGTAAAATAAAATAAAAAAAAGATAATCCTTTGATAATTCCATTATTCTCCTAGCTTAATCATTCTTATAAATCATAATACATTTCTTAGCATCCATGGAAAATAAAAAATAAGAAAGGGGTGAGCATAAAAGCTTAGTAAGGGTAAATAATTTATCGGAAGCTATAGCCTTTTAAGGCATGATGTGTAATAAAAACAAAATAATTTTAAACATAAAAGTGAACATAATATGGAGAAAATAAATCAAATATTACCATATAATCATTCCCATGGATATTTTACTAGTCGAATAATCACATGTAATAATTAATTTCATAATAAGGGAATGCCTAACACCGAACATCATTACCACATAGCCAAGGCCTCGTGCCAAGACTACAAATAACTTTTTTTTCAAGGCCTTGTTTCAAGACACTAGTTTGTCTCATGAGTCCTAACGATGCATCGAGCGGCTATAGCAGGCTCAGCCCATCACTTCCTAAGTCCACTGCATTCCTCATATGTAAATGTTGAAACATAAAAAAAATATTCGTATTAAAACTAGAATAAGAAATGTCAATTCATCAACCATTAACTATTAATGGTATAAAAATGGAACATCCATAGAAAAAAATATCATAACTCATTTGATACAATATAGATTATTGTATTATAATAAATAAACCTTAATAAAGACTAATATCATGTAAATAATGTTAACATAGTTGAAAAAAATCAGTACAACATTTTGAGAGAAATATAGCTTTTGTGAAATCATTTAAAATTCACACAAATATAATGAAATTAATTTAAAAGAGATTTTTGAATCAAGCTATCCCATTCCACTTTGAAACATTTTAATGGAATTAACATTTTAATACAATCATGTCCACATAAATTAATCCTTAAAATGATTTTGAAAACATTGACAATAATGAGAATGATTTTGAAGAATAAATATTTAAAAATTTAAAATAAAGTTTTATATATTGAGTACCTTAAATGAATCATTTTGAAATTTCTTTTATGAAACATGTACATGGATAAAAAATATGTCCCATAAAATACTTACACATAAATAATCTCGGATAATAATGAGATTGACGAATGAACCATTACCTTGCACTTCCATTTGGTTGAGGGTGTGTTTTACCTTCTGTATAATGACCATATTATGTTATTAAATTATACTATAATGATATTAATATTTATTGCATCATAAATGATTCATTTATGACATTATACTACCTATTAAATAATGATTTCCTTGTTAAATTATCATTTTGGGTAATAATCACTTTCTTTATCATACATGTTTTAAATCATTATTATTGATAGTGTCATTTAGAAAATGATTTAAATAATTTAATAATATAAAACATTATTTACATATCATGTATATAATAGATAAATATATGAAATGGAAACCACAATTTATGGAGACAGTAGGTCGAACATACGCATAAACGTTGTTTGCATTTTCATATCATATTGAATGGAAGTTAAAGAATGATATATATATATATTACTAGTATCATTATTATGTTATTTATTAAATATTAATTAATAATATATATTTTCATTGTCATCATTGAATAGTGAACATGGAAATTAATCTCATCGCGTCATTGAGACGTTAAGTTGTATATACGCACGAGCGACGATAAGATTCTATTAAGGGTAAAATCATATGTAATTTGATGGTATATTATATTTATATAATAAAAAATGTAATATTTATTATTTACATCAATTATACTTATTATTATACCCATCCAAATAATGAAGCGTTGAAAAACAAACTACACTATGACGTAGAGACAGTAAGACGTACGTATGCACGTATGGTGACTTTTTCATTCATAGGATGGATAAAATAATTAATATGGATGTCATATATTTATAATCACATATCGGAATGTATATGATATTGGAGTTATTATTTTGGTATGTAAACAACCAAGAAAGAGAACGTGGAAGAAGAAAAGAACTTTGAAGGGGGTTATAAAATAATTGTTTCTTCTTTGGGTGATTCCACTGGATTTGAACAAAAGGGCTCCATAGGATGGCTTTCAGCTATAGGGAAGTCCTCTACGTTGAAGTGATAGATGTTGGGAGGATATTTGGGTAGGGGATAGCCGTTCCAAGTGGCTTTTGAGATGTGATTTTGAGAGAAGGAGAAGTACCCTTTTATAAGTGAGGTGAGTGTAGCTTTTAGAAAAGATTAAAATATTATTTTATTATAAAATTATTATCAGTTTCTAATGGCTCGAAATTTTTTTATTTCGAATATAACATGGGTATTTGTCGAAATAAACTCATCAAATAGGTTTTAGACATGTTTATGTCACCATATTAACCCTACATTTTAGATTTTACTCGTAAGTGAATAGTTTACCATTTACTATGTCATCTTTTATTATTATAATAAATGGTTAATAAATTTACTAAAAAAATCCATGTGAACCCCAAGAGGTTCATTATTGACATATTTAATCTTATATATGTCATTTGTCTAAACCATAGATTAGGAGGTGTATTTTATCATTTAAATAAATAGTACTTGTTTTAAAAACCCATTTATGACAATTTTGACACAATTTAGTATTGGGTTTTTGTGAAAGTCATAACAACATTATTACATTGACAAAAAACATATAATCAACCCAATTATGTCATATTAATCCTGAAATTTTGTGGAATGCATAAAAAGTCTTAATTTACAGTATTTTGATATTTATAGGATCAATTGTTTTAATCATTCATAAATAAAGTAATTACTGCATAATTATTGTGTCATAAATACATTTACATATTTTAATGATTAATAAATTTAAATAAGATACCATGATTTATGGAATATTTTATAATTATAATGAAAATTTATAGTCAAAATTATATTATGTATAACCCTATATTAAAAATAGTATAGTTATTAAACATTGAATTTTAAACTTTTAACTCTTAATTATATAAAATAATAATAAATTTTCTAATCTAATAAAATTGTATAAAATAGGTTCATAATGTATTCATAAGGTTGATTTTGGTTGAAAAATATTTATCAAATAGAATTAGGACCTATGTAAGGGTAATTATAACATCATTTTTAGCTTTATTTATCCTATTTATATTAAATCATTATAAATAAAATTCAGATGTTACTATTCACCAAAAATTATTTTCATCTTATTGAACCACATATCATAAAATTATGTCAACCATTTCTCTCATATTTTTTAAATTCAATTCACAGATGTGGTAAAATTATATTTTATGAAAATTTGCAAATGTGCCAAGAAGGTGGGTAAAAGATTTTAAAAAATTCAGTAAACTTTCATACGTCTAATCTTATTATAAAATGGCTCCAATGAGTTAAGTTGAACTAATATAGGTTTTATGTGCCTAGTTTGAAATCCAAATGAATTTAAATAGAAATTATTATTATTTAAATAAAAGTGGGTTTTAAACAATAACGTAGTGTTTTCCCTATTCACCAATAATTGAAAGTCTTCCAAAAAATACAAAAAATTAACCCTAAGATAATTTTTATATTCTACATCTAAAAATGATGTCTACTTTTTCAAAGTCCAAACATATTAGTTTTATTAATTATCTTAAAATTAATTCTCGTTGTCAAAACCAAAATGTATGTTTTTAAGAAGTAAAACCCATCAAAAGATTGTCATGCGTTTCTGTACAATTTAAATGTGAAATTACATCTAATGACATAAAATATATTAAATAATAAAAATATAATATAACTATAATTTAAAACCAAAAAAATTAATAATTAAAAAATAAAAATTATTTCGATTAAAAAAGTTCTTTTCAATTAAAATTTAGTATTTTTCATTATTCATCAAAATATGAATGTTATCGGAAAAGATCCAAAATTTTATCCAAAATAATTTTTTATGTCTCGATTATAAATAAGAATTTAATTTCATTAGATTTGGAAATATAAAAGTGTCAAATATTGGTTTTTAGAAATGGTTCACACTTAAATGGATGCAAAATTGTGTTTTTTGGAAACAATTTGTTTTATCTGAAAAAAATGAATGTGTTCTTATATTTTGTCTAAGAAACAAATAATATGGACTCTAAAATTATATTGAGTATATAAAATTAGAAATTTAGTTAATACTATTCCTAACCGCTTTTTGAATGGCTAGTTTATTATGTTGTGGTGCAATCGAACTCGGTGTTGCTTGTAGTGTAATTTATTAATTTAAGGACATAACATACTATGAAATCATGGGGTGTTACATTCTACCCTCCTTCAATAATTTGTGTCCTCACAATTTGAAATTGATCTTCGAAAATAAATGGTTGAAAATAGAAAATTCCATAGTGGAAAACCCACATCGTAAATATGGTTAATAATATTTAGTCTTAATAAGAGGGAAAGAGAAATGAAATAGTCACCACCAAATTAGGGTTTTAAATAGATGAACTTTGGCTGAAATTACACACACATAATTGAAGGTAAAACTTAAATATTTATAGGGAGGGATTGAAGTCATCAATCACAATCAAGTATAAAATTGAGAGCCTCAAGGCCCTCTATCTATAATTATTTAAAATATTTTTAGGTTCAACAAAACATAAGGTATTAAGATACCACATTTTTTGTTTTAATATACCTTCCATAAAGTTTAAGAATTTTTTTTTATATAATAAGAGAAAAAAATATATACCTTGGACAAGTAGAGTTTCATCATTCAACTAATTTCTCCCACAAACTCAACTTTCACTCCAAAAGATAATAGAACTCATAAATATTAAATTAATGATAATCATATACGGTTCCAAAAAAAATCTATAATTCATCTATCAAAAAATTAAAAAAATAATACATTATACAATCGAGGACCTCACGTACGCTAGTGGTTGGTGATTTACCCTTGTCAGCCTTTGGTTGCGGGTACAAGTCTCGCGGCCTTTCCAGACGTGATGTGTTGTCACACGACCTCCAGGGTGTCCTTTTTATAACAATCTAGAAATAATCTTAGGAAATTATTTAACATTAACAATAGTATCTGATGTCAATATTAATCCATTAGAACCATTAGACTTATCCAAAATACTTATATCCAAACCCACAGTACAAAATTTATAAGGTAAACATATTGAAGATCTTTTTTCCACCTAATACCATGTGAATACCTTCATCATGTATTCTTTTAAAACACGGTAACTACCTGAATTACATTAAATCCTTATTTATTATATTCATTCTCCCATATTCCTTATATAATTCTGGATATACACCTTGTATCCAAAAATTATTTAAACAACAATAATGACTGAATAAAAAACATTAAATTACTTTTAAGGTAGTCAAGAAAATTGAATATAATTTATCCAAACCAATTAAATATTATTCTAAAATAATTATCTGAGTTTCAGAAACATATTGAGGCTTATATATTCCTCATCCATATATAATCCAAAATTTTAACTTGAATCTATGTCACTTTAATTATTACTATAAAATATAAAATCCTGAAAGAAAACGTATTGTAGTACAATCCTTATAAAAAATACCAATCTTATAACTTGTATATCATAAATATAATACTCAAATGACACAATTCTTCAATTGAGAAACACAAATACATTAATTATTCCATGCCGACTATAGTAATATATTATTCTTGAACTTGATATCTTTTATTCTTATAAGCTATATTTCATGGAATCTTAGGACATTTAATTATGTATATCCTCATTTATCTAATGTTGAATAACTGAATATTAGTCTTTTATTTCTTCCCATCACATTCTTTTTCATGATGAATATTTTATCCACACTTATAAGAAACTCCCATTACTTTCATGCACTTCCTAAGGAGATTCTTTCTATAGTTATCACATATGAGAAAATCTTTCTTTCCATTCTTCGCTTTAGCCATCTTTTTCTCTACCATCCTCTTCTTCTCTTGCTTCCCGTCAGATCCATACGACTGTGAAAATTATTTACTTATCTTATTAACACATGATACTATTTTTTCATATGATGATAATATGTTGGAGACTATTTCCCTTAAAAACTTTGGATTAAGACCATGGATGATATGATACTTATTACTCTTTCGACCCTGCATATTGGTGGAGTTCTCCTTCCTTCTACTGGGACCCATTTCTAAACAATGGCATACACTAGGTAAATATATGAATCACAATTCATAATTCCAAATTTGTAAAATACCTAATAAAAATTTAGGTGATAATTAATATAATCTATATTCATAAAAATGTTTTTTTAGAAAGTATATTCTCATAAATCCTTCATAATATTTTCTAAATAATATATGAATTTTCATAAGAATATCCCCTGGGAGTGTCGTAACGAAGAGTGCAGCAAGGCCCATTGTTATGTACCATGATACCCTAGGTCAAGCCCAAAAATCCTTGTCATTGTTTTCACTCCAATGTACCTCTATTCCAGATCTTCCTCTACCTACTCATATACAGACCAGGATATATTTCTTTGAAAATTCACAAAATCTCTTTATTAACCAAATATTTGGGATTCTTTATATGCTAATATTAAGGTCTAGATTAAGGTAATATTCTATAATTTGAGTTTATCTATATCTATTACCAACTTTGTTGCTCAAATTCCTATTAAGCGAACTGTTATGCCCTGACCCTAGATACCCAATGTCGGTGCATTATTTTAACATGTTGGCATGATTACAAGGAATCAAGTCTCGATGAACCGATCAGTTTAACAGTCTTGGAAAATAGATTACATACATAAGAAATATATTAAAATTTCTAACATAATATACAACATAGATAATCCTTTGTGAATTCCATTACTCTTTTATCTTAGACCATTATATAAATCATAATACACTTTCTGTCGTCCAAGTAAAATATAACATAAGAAATGGTTGAGCTCAGAAGCTCAGTAAGGGTAAATACTTTATCATAAGCTATAAAATTTTATGGAAAGATGTTTAATAAATACCACAACCATTTAATCATAAACATGAACATAATATTGAGATAATAAATAAAACATCGCCATATAAAAATGCACATGGATATTCTACTAGAAGAATAATCACATCTAATAATTAATTTCATAATGAGTAAATGCCTAAATTTAGACATCATTACCACATAGTCAAGGCCTCGTGTCAAGACTAAAAATATAATTTTGTCAAGGCCTTGTTCCAAGACCCTATTTTGTCTCATTAGACGAACTGATGCATTGAGGAGCTATAGTGGGCTCCACCCATAATGTACTAAGTCAACTACATTTCTTATATTGAAATATTGAAACATATCAAAAATATTTATATTAAAACGATCATAATAAAGGTAAATACATTAACCATAAACCATGAATGGTATAAAAAAATAATAGCTACAGACAAACATATATTAACTCCTTCGAAATAATTTGGAAGATAGTATGATAATAAATAAACCTTAATCAAGAATAATATCTAGTAAATAATGTTGACACAGTTGAAAATGATTAGTAAAACGTTTTTAGAGTAATATCCTTTTTTAAATCATTTAAAAGTCAAACATTTATAGATTATGTCATTTAAAATTGATTTTTGAATCAAAGTGGCCCATACCACTATAAAACTTTTGAAAAGAATTAACATTCTAAAACAATCTTGTCAACATAAATAAATCCTTAAATCCATTTTGAAAACATAGACATTAATGATAATGATTTAGAAGAAGAAATATTTAATATATTTAAAATGATGTTTTAGTTAAATATTACCATAAAATAATAATTTTTAAATTTCTATTATGAGACATGGACAGTGACAATAAATATGTCGCATAAAATACTTACATATACACAATATTGAATAATAATGAGGTTGAGAAATTAACCCTTACCTTGAACTTTACATTGGTCAAGGGTATATTTAACCTCCTGTATAATGACCATAGTACGTTATTAAATTATAAGATAATGATATTCATATTTATTATATCAAACATGATTCATTTATGACTTTATACTACCCATTTAATAATAATTTCCAGGTTAAATCAACATTTCAGGTAATAATTGCTTTCTTTATCGAACATATTTTAAATTTTTTTCTTGATCGTGTCAATTAGATCAAGAATTAAATACTTCCAGAATAAAAAACATGATTTATATATTATATATATAATAGATAGATATATTAAATGGAAAACACTATTTAGGGAGACGGTAGGTCGTACGTATGTATAAACGCTATTTCTGTCTTCATATCCTATTGAATGGAAGTTGGTGAATGAGATATATCTAAATACATATATATACTGTATAATTATTATGTAATATATTACATTATTATTAATAATATATATTTTTATAGTCATCATTGAATGGTGAACATGGAAATGAATCTCATCGCATCGTGGATACGGTAAGTCGTACGTACGCACGAGCAACGATGTCATTCTATTGATGGTGAAATAGTATGTAATTTGATAGTAAATTATATATAATAAATCATTAAAATGTAATATTTAATATATACATCAATTATATTCATTATTCTACCAATATAAATAATGAAGGGTTGAATAAAAAACTACACCCCGATGATGAGACGGTAAGTTGTACGTATGCACGTACGGTAACTTTGTAATTCATTGGATGGATAAAAAAATGAATATGGTTGTCTCATATTTAAAATAACATCTATGTCAGTATAAGGTAACAAAGTTATTATTTTTTTATGGAAAAAACAATGAATGAAATTGTGCCAGATGAAATGAACATTGAAAGAGGTGATTGTATAATTACATCTTCTTTGGGTGTTTCATTTTGATTTGAACAAAAGGGAACCGTAGATTGGATTTAAGTTCAAGGAAAGGCCTCTACTTTTAATTGAGGGATGTTGGGAGGATATTTGGGCATGGTTCGGCTATGCCATTTAGATTTTGAGGTGTTATTGTGGGAGAAGTAGAAGTACCCTTTTATAATAGAGGTGAGGGTCACATTTGGAAAAGTTTGAGATTCTATTTTATTATAAAATCATTTTCGGTTACAAATGGATAAAAATTGATTTATTTCAATGCTAATGTGGGTATGGGGAAAATCCCTATCAACTAATAGTTTTTATACAATTTTAGGTCACCATATTAACCCTATCTTTTAGATTTAACTCGTAGTTAAATAGTTTATCGTTTACCATGTGCTCTTTTATTATTAAAATAAACGGTTAAGAAACATACTATAAAAATAAAATTGAACCAAAAGTGGTTCATTATTGAAATATCCAATCTTATCTATTTCATTTGGAAGAAACATATATTTTTTGGATTATTTTGTCATTAATAATATAGTATTAGTTTTAAAGACTCATTTATGTCAATTTTGACACTATTTAATATTTGGTATTTCTGAAAGTCAAAACAACATTATTTCATTGAAAAAATAATAATTTAATCAATCCTAACATGTCATATTAAAATAAAAGATTTTTTTAATGAATCCAAAGTTTCAATTTACATTTATTTTTATATTTATAACATCAATTATTTTAATCATTCATTATTAATGTAACTACTTCATCATCATTGTTTATAAATAAATTTACTTATTTAATGTCTAAAAATTAATAAATAAAATACCATGATGTAATAAATATATTTATATTTCTAATGAATATTTATAATAAAATTTATATTATGTATAACCTTATATTAAAAATGGTTTAGTTATTAAACATTGAATTTTACACTTTTAACTCTTATTCAAATAAAATAATAATAAATGTTATAATATAATCCAACAGGATCAAAGAGGATTATATTTTTTCATAAGGATTATTTTGGTCGAAAAACACTTATCTAATAGAATTAAGGCATGTGTTAGTAGAATTATAATATCATTATAACCATTAATTACCCTATTTACTTTTAACCTTGGTAATTTAAATTCAAAAGCTAATATTCAATGATAATTATTTTCATATTATTGATCCACATTTTACATACTGATGAAAACTTTGTCTCTTGGATTTGTGATGTTCAATTCATATAAGTAGTTAAATTATGTTTTATGCTAATTTGCAAATGTGCCACAAAGGTGGGTAAAAGATGTTAACATGTTAAATAAGTTTTTATACATCAAATATATTTATAAAATGACTCAAATAAATTAAATTGAACTAATATAGGTATAATGTATCTATTTTTTTTTAAAAATAAATTCAAATAAAAATAATTATTAAATTAAAAATCTCAGTTTTAAACATAATACAATGTTTTTCACTATTCATCTAAAATTAAATGTTTTCAGGGAAATACAATCAATTCACCCTCATCTAATTTGGATATTCCAAATTCAAAAATAATATCTATTTTAATAAATTCAAAACATATGAGTTTTGTTAATTAATTTAATACTAATTTCTATTGTGAACACTTGGAAGTGGGTTTTTATGAAATAAAAACTATCAAAAGATTGTCATGTTTTTTCTACAAATTATATGTGAAATTACAACCAATGACCTAAATTATGGTAAATGATAAAAAAATAATATAATAATAGTCTAAAACAACTAAAATTAATATTTTAACACTATAAATTATTTTTTATCAAAAAGGTAGTTTTCAATTAAAATTTTGTATTTTCCCTATTCATCAAAATATGACAGTTATCAGAAAAGTACCAAATATTTATCCAAAATATTTTTTTTCTCCCACATATAATAAAGATTTTAATTTCATAAAATTGAATATATAAATGTGTCAAATATTGGTTTTAAAAAAGGTTCCCCATTAAAAGGGGTAAAACTGCATTTTTTGAAAAATATTTCTTATATATGAAAAAATGAATTTTTTCTTATAATTTTTCAAATAAACACATAATAGGGATTCTATAATTATATGGACTATATAAAATTAGAAATTCAATTAATACTATTCATAACAGCATTTTGAAGGGCTAGTTTTATATATTGTGGTGTGTTCGAACTCGGTGTTGTGTATTGCGTAAGATATTACACTAAAGAGATAACGTACTGTGAAATACAGGGGTGTTACAATCAATATTTTATTTTCTAGGATAAATCATTCACAACTATATTTTTTGATGGCTGACACTAGTTGCCAGCCCGTGGGGATCGGGAACGGCCTTCGGGCCATGCTGTAGAATGGCTCAGGTGACCGGTTCAGGTTTAACACGTGTTAGTTCATGAAAAAGATACCTTAAATAAATGTTGTATAAAAAATCTAGATAAATAATGAGTGGAAGATGATGATATTTAGACATTGAGAACTTAATCATAAACAATCCCAAAAGATATTGAGATTTTACCATAATATCATTACCACTAGGGTAATCTTGAACCATAATCCATGTGAAGGAAGAACATAAAATGAAACCAAAACTATCTTGAGTTTGAATAAATTCCTGATATTAAATTTCAATGGTAATTTATATACACATCATTCCACAATATTGGTTCATAACATAACATATGTTATAGTGACGGGAAATTGAGAGAAAAATATATTTCTACTTGAGTAACATTTGAATCGTAATCCACATGAAATAATTACATATATAAAGAAATTATTTAACATTAAATTATGTATTTTAATTATAAATCATTTCATAATTAATTAGACATAGCTTACAAAAGAAACATGTCGGGAATATACAAAATAAGTCTCTCAAATTTAAAAGAGGGACTAGAAATCCTTTAGCATATGTCTTGACTTCTTTTGTAATCATTAAAACATCCTCAAAAATAAATATTTGTTTATTATAAATTTATCGCAGACCCATATTCACAAATATAATACCATATATGAATTTATTATTAATTTATATTATCTATTTATAGAAAATTTCATGTTAAATTTTCGATTCGGGTAATAACTGTTTTTTTTTTGTATTTGTATTGACTAGTCATTTTTCATCTCCTTAATTTGATCATGATTTCATCATATAATGAATTAAAACCATGATATAAATATCATAATATTCATTATGTATTTATTTGTAGTAATCGATAAAAATTTTAGGTAGGAAATTAAATACATCTTTCATTGAGACTGTAGGTCATACATATAATTGAAAACATTTTTGCATGTTCATATAATTATGAAATAAATTTACAAATTGCATATTAAAATGAAATAATTATTTTTATTTCATATATTTAACATATTTTTTTCAAAATCTTAAATAATATATTCAATTTAAACATGAAAAATTCACATTTCTTGGCGATGTAATAGTTTTCCATACCCACAAACGACAATATGGTATTCCCACAAAGTGGAAAGCATTAAGTTATAAGTGATATAACAATTTTAAAGAATAATAATATAATTAATATATTAAATATCATATATAAACATTATTTATATCATTATTATTAACCTTGAGAGTTTGTAATGTAAAAACCAATGACGTCAGTCTGTGAGGTGTTATTCCTTCGAGCACACAAAAAATGATTTTTTATCACATTTAATGGAAGTGTGTGTAGTTTTATGTACAAACATAAAAATTAAACAATATAATTATATTAAATAAAATTATTCTATTATAAAATATTGATATAAAAAATAATAAATGGTGTTTGAGGATGAAATTAAACAAAACCTTTTATTTATGATTGCTACATCATCTTTTGGAATCCTACTTATATTTGAACTAAAATCCTTTATTTTTTGGCTCTATGTCAAAAATAAGTCATATAATTTGATGATAGAGAATTAGGTAATTAATTTGTGTAGTGATTTTCCAAACCAAATAGGTTTAAATGTGTGAGTAATAGAATAGTGGTGGCCATTTATAAGTATAGTGAGTGGAAAACATTATAATTTTTAAAATAGAGATTTTCACCCATGTTTTTAAGTCGTCAGAAGGTTCCAAAATGAAAAATTCTAGAACCAAATAGGAGTAATGGTCAAAATTCAGCCACAAAATTGTTTTTAGACCAGATTATAGGTTAATATTACACTTGTTTTTTTAGTTTACCCCCCTCCCCATTTTTTACTATATCGTTGTCATTAATTTTAAGTATATTCAATATTCATTTTCAAAAACAATTAACATTCCCTTATATGAAATTATAATTTTTTATTATTACAAATAGATAATCAAATTCTCTAACTAAAATCATATATGGGGACAATTTTAATTTATAATTAATCCAACATATGTGATGAGAAAGAAGGTTTTTAAAAAAAATTATTAAAATTTTATAATGTTTTATATTCAATATAAAAATGAAATTTATTACAATGACCTATATTGGAATAATATATTTATAATCAAAGTAATTAAAAATTATTTAAAAAATAAAAAATAATTTATCAATATAAATAAATTAAATTAAAAGTAATTGTTCAATTAAAACTTGGGATTTTTCACTATACATCAAAAAATGAATCATTTTCGAAAAATCATTCAAAATAACCCTAAGATAATTTTGACATTCTGAATTAAAAAAATTTAGTTTTTATTATCATATTCATTTTTTAAATGTATAAAATACTAATCTTATTACTGTTTACAAAAGAAATAAAATCATTACTTGGAAAAAATATTATTTTCAAACATATAAGACATTAATGAAAATTATGTGTCTTATTATGAATATGATTCCTTTACGAAAAAATTATACTTAATATTTAAAATTTAGTTATTAATATTCATTTTTATCATTATAATTGATAGGTTATAATGTTGGATTTTAAATGACTATATTAAATACATGTCATGGTTTTGTTAAAAATTAATGTCATGTGTCATGCAAGTTAATAGTGTTTTTCATACTGTAATGACCCCAAACACATTATGTCGTACCTGGTGACATAATTTATTACATTCTAATAATATTTAAGTAATCGTATCCCAATGAACTAAAAATATTATTATTCATGGTAAAATATATGAGTATTTGATATTTATATTTCATTTAAACATAAAATTAACAAATAATTTCTTTGAGAATTTCATTATTCCCCTTTATATAAATCATAAAATATATCCTCATTTCCTTAGGAAAATTTAAACCAAATAAAAGGGTGTTCTCATATACTCATTAATATTATACCTACTAGAGAAGCTATCATAAATAATAATAAATGATTATGTAAAATTAATTAACTAATAACTAATGTCATTTATTCAATAACTTGAGTATAATATGGTAGGAATAAAATATTATCAAATAATTCCATATAAATAATCAGTTTAGAATGAAACATAAAAATTAATAATCTATTATTTTAATAATAACATGCAATATCAATACGTAATCTAATAATGGTGGAATCCATAATTCTATATGTATAAAAAATCATAAGGCCTCGGCTAAGAATTCTACACAAAATGGGTAAGGCCTTGATGAAAACCTCATCTAGTATGTCTCATGATAGTTTTCAATTAACTAAGAGGCTATAGGGGTCCCTTCAAATCCCATGTTAAGTTACATAAATTTGTCATATGAAATGGGTGAAGTAGAAAAAACATAAACATATGTATTAAAAACTAGCATATGAAATATAAACACTTTAACCATTAAACATGAAAGGTATCAAAATAGCATATGCATATTTAAAATGATAATTACTGATTCAATAAAATATGGTAATTTATATCATAATATATCAACCTTAATTAATCATGAGATTCAATAGAGGGTGTTGTAATCGATGAAAATAATCTAATAAAATCCGTCAAAATATATTGAGGAAAATACTCATTTTCACTTTGAAAATAAATTATTTTAAACAAATTATGAAATTATAAAATAAATAAATTTACTGGAAAATAATAAATGAAACATATAAATAATGTTTTAAAGAATTATGGTGTCACAGTTGTGGAAAAATCTGTTCAACTCATATCAGATAAACAATATTCCTTCTATATTTTTATTAGAAAACATTTCAAGAACCCGGTTTAAAAAACATTAAAATATATGTTGAGTTGAATTTTTAAATGGTAAAAATGAGTTAAAATAAATTGAAACAATAATATGATTATATTAAAAATAAATTTTAAAACATTTTTATAAAACATGGTCATGGATGATAAATATTCCCTACTAGAGACTTATCTATAAACAATCACAAATAATGATGAGATTATAAATTAAACAATTAACACATTGAAATCCATTGAATCATATGACCCATTACATAAAATTTATCTTTATATAACATTAATATTTTTATATTAACAAAATTATATTAAATGGGTAGTATATACATCGTATAAAATAAATAAGTTGGCAATAAGGCATTTTTCCCATAGAGGTAAAAGTGGGAAGAAAATCTCTTACCATATGCTTTCTATTCCCTAAAAATACTTTAAAATATTGTATAATGGTTAAAATAATGTTATTAATTTATAACATAACTATAATAATTTTAATGATATCATATATGATCCAATAATATCATCTTATCACCAGTTTTTAATAATATTTCATTATTACTGATGTTTTGGGTGTAATGTATTTCTTTTTACTATGCATGTTTTGTCATATAAGTCATAGTTCATGTTAATATGATATAGTTCAATCATATAATTAATTATATTTTGTATTTGGTATTCTATTTTCACTATATTCATTCATAGAATCATTCCACAATTGTCAACATTGAAAATGAATCACATCAGATCGTGGGGACGGTAGGTCGTACATTTGCACGAGCGACTCTATCATTACCTTTAATGGTTAAATGGTAATGAAGTTTATGATATATTAATTTTTTTAACTATCAATATAATTTCATATTTTTTATATGTATTCATTATCTTCATCCTTATACCAATCACAATTAATTGGTGATAAAAAACAAATTACCCCATGACGTGGAGATGGTAAGTCATACGAACACAAGTGTAATGCTTTCATTCTTCAATGGATGGATACAATTTGGAATATGGTTGTAAAATAGTAATCATGGAATCTCATAATATACATGATACTATATATATTACTTTTTATTAGATACAACTCATTAAAAGGACATATTAGAACAAATAACATGAAATAGTCAATAAAGAAAATTACCTCTTCTTCAATGGACTTCCATTAATCTATTCTTAAATGATCTAGGATTGATAATTTGGATGTAAAAAAATCTCAATATGTTAAATAATATATGGATAGACACTAAATGGGCAGAGTTTTGTTGAGATATTTGGCTAAATATAGTGTGAATATGTGAGAGAAGAGGTTCCCTTTTATAATTTAGTTGAGGGGCTCTTTCAGAAATCCTAAAAATATTAAAATATAATAACTATATTATAAATTAAAATACATAAAAATGGAATATAAATGAATATAGAAACACATTTGAGAAAATATTTTTTCCCCTTTGTAATTATTTATCATTTTTTTAAATAATTTTATAAATTAATTCATTAAATTTCATTATTTACATTTTTGATACTATTCATTTAATTTGACTTCAAAGACATCAGAAAAAAGTGAAAATTAGGATAAAATTCCACTAAAACAATATAATATATCTTATTGATCGGTAATGTTCATTATAAATATTATAAAAAATAGCTATCAGATTTAAAATGTTTAAAATGAATTATTTTATTTTCCTATAAATTAAATAAAAAATATAGCATTAAACTATCATTTAAAAAAATCATATAATAACTAAAAATTGAAAATAAATTATTATAATGAATTTAATTTCATTTATATCAATATATAAATTTATGTTCATTCATATCTTTATTTTAACAGTATGTGGAAACCTAAAATATATTAAATAAAATGATAGTGAAATTTTTAACTATCGTTGAATTAAATATGTTATTATCATGGAAAAGAGTCCATTAAAAACTATAATTAGATCATAAAGTGATAAGGGTAAAATAAAATTCATCCAATATTTTTTTTCATGTTTTGGTTATGGTTATACCCATATTTTTTTGGTTTTAACCGTTATTTAATCTCTCAAACTCTTTCCCTGAGAACATGAATTTTTATTATATTGGGGTAAATATAATTTATATAAAATGTAAAATGACCCCTAAAATGATACATCTTGATTTTATTATCTGTATATGAATAGTTTTTATAAATATAATATTTTTTTGAATTTTATATATTTTAATTAAATATAATTTATTTTAAAATATCATTTATGTCTCTTTGACCCGATTAATTTCTTTTCCATTGTAAACTATCAACCAAGCAATATATATTTGAAAAAAACACATTTAATATATCCTGAACAAGTAAAAAACATATATAATTATTTTGGATGGCATTAATTAATTGTAAATATATTTATTTTTATATTTTTAATATAATTTATTTGATATTTTCATTAATTGTACAATTAATGCACAATTACTTTGCATCAAATTAATGTAATTATATATTCGCCTGAAATTTGAAATAAATTATCATGATAAATATATCTATTTTGGGTATCAAAATAATATTTATATGGGAGGATATCCTCTAGATAACCATATATTAAAAATATTTTCCTTGTTAAAAAAAAAAGAATGACAAGTTAGACTTTTTGTTGAACAAAATATTAAAAAAATTATATTATCATACAAATGGACATAAATGGTCACCTAGTAGATAATTTAAATATTATGGACAATAAAAATAACCATCTTATAAAATTGGGTCAGCTGTTAGGTTCATTTTCACAATATTTATAATTATTATTACCCTTACCTGAATTATCATTAAACGTGGTAATAAAAATTATTATATTTACTATTAATATTGTCTTAAAATAAAAGGGAAATTTTTAATAAATTTTTACTATATGATTACAAATATGGAATCATGTTTTAAAAATTTTAAACACCTATGTAGATAAAAATAATTTCAAATTAATCCCATTGTTGTGGATTGAATGCGTGTTTTGAAAGTGATACTGTTCAAAATTGAAATGTGTTCTTATATCCAAATTAAATATAAAATATATAAAAATAACCATATTTGGATTAAAATATAAATAATTGGTCTAATTTTGTATTAAAAACAATAATATATAATTTAACATTATAAATTATTTATTTGAAAAGTTAATTTTCAATTAAAATGCTGTTTTTTCACTGTTCATCAAAAAATTAATCTTATTATAATAATATACAAAATATTAAAATAGAGTAAATATATAAATTCCACAATCTTACAAGAACGTTATTTTTTCAAAAAAATAAAGGTGTCAAAATTTGGTATTGAAACATATGTTTTATTGAAAGGTGATAAAAGTGCATTAAAAATAAATCTTATTTGAATAAAAGTGTATTTATTTTGTATCATGTCTTGAAACAAAAAAATATAATTGTCAAAAACATGTTTAATATATAACATATAAATTTTATAATGTGGTTAATATTCATTCCTTTGAATTTAATGACTATGTTATTATAATATTTCATCGAATTTTTACGGTAGGTGTTGAGTGAAATGTCAACTTTTGAGGAGATTAAAATTTAAAAGATACATACCCAAAAATCATTTGGATTTATATTATCCAATCCTGAAAAAAAATAAGACCATACTATTTGAAATTCATCTTCTAAAATAAATGTTTTATATTACAAATTTCAGTTGTGTAAAATCCACATCTTATATTTGGTTAATAAAACATCCTCTTAATATGTGGGAATGGGAAATGTGAAGGTCACAAAAAAATTATGATTTAGAATCGAATATCATTAGTGGTAAATGAAAAATAGGACATGGAATATAAATCTAACTATAATATTCTAATAGAAATTTATATAGAACATAATCATCATAAATTTAACTAACAATAAACCATAAAATTAAGATGTATTAAAAGATCATTTATTTCTCTATAAGAAAAGAAAATAAATGTAGTTTTTAGACCAAAAAAATTTAAAATTAATTGTTGGATACTTTTTCTATCCTAATAAGAACTTGATAAAAGAATTTATTTATTTTCATTTTATATGAATATTCTTATCCTTCTCTTTTCCTTTGATATATTTTCAACTCTTATCTTATTCTATAAAATAAATGATAAAGATGGACTTTTCATTCCTTGTGCATATTAATGAATCGTAAGATCCTAAAGTCATTCCTTCTTCCATTGATTGTTTAATAAAAGAATAAATAGTTAAAACATCTTCTCAACAAACAATAAGATGAAAATTTCAACACAATCTATCATATAAATAGTTAATCTTATAACTTGTCCAAATTTTGTCTGTTTAAGTTCAAAGACCAATGATTTAGAAGCAGTTTCACTAAATTTACAAAAGAAAATTAAAATCAAAATTTCCCCAAATAACATAATGTATCTTTTATTTTTATATACCAAATATATGAATACTTTGATCACATTTAAAACATATTGAAAACATGCATGCTTCGAAATTAATAAGTAGTGGTACTGCAATACAATCTTTATTTAATGCATTGTTCTTATAAAAATTATATCATTGATTAAATACTAAAATAACATTATTATTTAATCATATAATAATCACATTAATAATTCCTCATCATATTTGAAAATATCATATTCTTGACCACCATCAATTAGTTTTTTAAGGAATATTCCTTTGATATTTAAAGAATTATCTTATGTAGTGACCCATATCATAACAGATCAAATGTGGAATACTAGAAAATTTATTCCCTTTGTTGAATTCATGAGAATGGTGGTATTTTTCTCTATACATTGATAAAACTTCTTTTCCTCTTATAAATATACCATGGTGTTTCCTTTCAAACATTTCACATGTTGGAAATACCTTCATTCCTTTCTTGCCATTATGAATATTTTTCCATGTTGTCCCCTTCTTCCCTTACATACTTCATAATCCATAGTACTTATTAAATTATATCTCCTTCTTGTTACAATATCATATTATTTCCTGATTTTATGAGAATGTTTGGAAGATTAGTTTTCTTTGAAATATTTCTTTAATACCATACATGAAGTGATCCTTCATAATATTTAGACTATTTTCACTAATTTAGTTCCCATTACTTCTTCAAGGAACTATTTCTAAAGTATGGAATACATTAGTATATAATTTAAAATTATTAAATTAAATATAAAATCATATAACTAGTGATTCACAAAACAAAAATTGAAAATTTATGTATAACTAAACTTTAAATCATAATCTTGGTTTCTTTTGGAAAATTTCAAAATTATTTCATAGGATTTCATTCTTTAATTTGTGTTTTATTAAATAATGTTCCCAATGATTCTACTAAACCACTTCTGATACCAATATAAATGTCCCCAACCCTATTAGCCCAAATCTATTGCCTTAATTTATTACATAGACATAATGAACATGGAGACTCATACCAATGTACTGAATATTTTCTAAGTCTTTTTAAATTAGATACATAGTTGATATTCATATTTTAGGTTAATAATATAACACACAAAGAATTTTTTGATAATACCATTATTAACAAATCATATCAATCAAAAATATTACGGCCACTTCTCCCTAGGAAAAGAGAAACATATGCAATGGGTGATCCCTTATTCTTAGTAATGGTTTACATAAAATATAAGATATCATAAATAAGCATAAACAATTATGGAAATGGATATTAAATGAAATAGATTCTATTTAATCAACAACTTCAACAGAATATGTTTGGAATATAAGATGATCAAATAATTACATATAAATAATCACATGATAACAATCCATAACTAAGGATTTTATAATAATGGAATAATCAAATGTCATATATATGACATTAATTAGAGACTGTTGTAGGCCCCACACCTCACATTATAATTCCGATAAATTCCTTATATGAAAGGGGAAAAACATAAACAACATAGACATGCATATGAAAAACTAGAATATAAATTCTGATTACTTGAACCAAAAACCATGAGTAGTATCAAAATAAATGTCAATATTATAAAAATATTAAACTATTCAATAACATTTTCTATATTATATCATTAGATATCAATATTAATTAAACATAGGATTTAATAAAAGGATGTTTTCAAAGACTAAAATTAACAATTAAAATTACTGAAGATTACATCAAAAAATACCTATTTTCATTCCAAATCATTTAAGATATACATTTACTTCCATATAGGGATTTATAAGGACCCATCTAAAATATTTAGTGAAAGATTTTGTTGTAATAAAACACAACTAAAAGAAGGTTTTATCCCAATAACCTATGAATAAAAAATTAACAAGATCTCAACATATACACTAAGTTTTAAATTGTTATTTTAGATTCATGAACATTTTGGGGTTGACATGAAGTTCTAAAATAAACTCCTTATCCAGATCTTTCGAAATAATTTTCTATAATTTTGAGGTAAACCATTGATCCCTATTATATACAATGAAATTTGGAACTCCATGAAACCTTACCACTTACATAATGAATATCATGGAAAGAAGATTTAGAGATAATCCATCTCTATTGGTGATTAAGTGTGCTAACTTATTATGGTGATCAGCTATAACCCATATAAAATTATTCCCTTTAGAAATTTTGGGAGTACAATGATCAAATCCATAGAAATGTTTTCCAATTTCTATTCTGTTATGGGTAATGAATTCAAAATCCACATTGGATTTTTTATTTCAGCCATAACTTGTTGACATACTATTTACAAAGATACAAACTCTATGATATCTCTATGTATTATATCCAACATAATATATTCTTTCAAATCCCTATACATCTTAATGCTTCACTAATGATGAAAAATGAATAATAATGAGCTTTCTATTAGAACTCCTTCATCAAATTCGATATGGATAAAACAAATAAAGGTTCATGAACATTATCATTCCATCATTATAAACATAAAATTAATAACACTTATAATATTTTTTTCTTCTTGGTATATTCCCTCTATGTCCCTTAACTCTGCACTTGAATAAACGGTTGATCATTCCAATGGGGAAGATAAAATTTTCCACACTCCTTTATGATTTTGTGATCCATCATTTTTTAATAAATAAATATTGGATCTTTTTTAATACTCATCATGGATAATCTAGATTGTTCCTATTTAAACATATCATCATCAACTATGTTCTTTTTTATAGGGTAGTAATATATTGAGTAGTAATAATCCTCAATCATCTCAAAAAAACTTCAATGGTGAATATTCAACTTCTTCTATGTGAATATATAATTTAAAATTTTATGATCAGTATATATGTCACAATTTTATAAATATATATAATTCCACCATATCATTAACACAACAATTTCCACTGATAACATAAAATCCTTCGTTGTGTAATTTTTCTAGGATTATTCCGTATTCATGATGTATAATATATAAATATTTCTTTTTTCATAATAAAATTACCTTATCCATAAATGGATGCATAATTATAGATTACAACCCTTTCTACACTATAGGATAATTTAAGCACATGTTCACTAAACAATATTCTCTTTAGTTCCTTGAAATTTTCTTCATATTCCTCTGGCAAGAGGAAATTAGCTCAATTTTAGGTTAACTTGGTTGGTGTATTTGATTTTTGAGATGAAGTTATACAAAAATCATAGATAATATCCATCTAAACTATGAAAACAATGGATCTCAGTCGACATGGTATGTTTGGACCAACATTCATTAGCCCTTATTTTTTTGTATCTACTAATATACCCTGTCTTAAGATTATGTGACCTGAAAAATTAAACCTTTTGTAACCAACATTTAGACATTGTAAATTTTCCAAATATATTCTCCTTCTAGAGGGTATTTTGTATAATTCCCAACTGATTTTGATGAAATTATTTTATTTTTGAATAGATAAGAATATATTCTAAAATGGACTACCAAAAATTGATCAAGATAATATTTTAGGAATATATTCCTTAAATCAATGAAGGTAACAGGGGAATTAGTATGACCAAAAGCAATCAGTGTCTATTCATAGTGCTCATACCTTGGAAGGAATTCAATTTTAGGTATATCCTATATATTATCTATTAATTAATGATATCTAGAATGGAGGTCAATTTTGAAAAGTATTGAGCTACATGTAGTATATCAAATAAGTCATAAATAAATGGAAGAGGATACATTTTATTTACCCTATTATTGTTAAAATCCAAATAATCCGGGCCGAGTCACATAGATCCATCATTATTTGTAACAAAGAGAATAGGTTCACCCCAAGGTGAAATCTTTTCTAAATAAATCCCTTGTAAAGGTTTTCCTAGAGTTTCTTCTTTAATTCTCCCAACTCAATAGGGGCCATTATATAGGGTGTCATTAAAATTAGGGAAGTACTAGGTTTGATTTCTATTCTAAACTGAACTTCACATTAATGTGGAATTATAGGTATTTATTTATTAAAAAACAAAAAAAAAATTCTACAAATTATCCACATCATCATATTCAAGTTTACCCCCCAACCATATAAGATAAACTGCTATTTTCAAGGGGAATTAAGACCCATAAAATGGATGTGATATCCATCTGAATCCCATTATTATTTTCACCCTCATAAACAATGATAGGTTGGTTTTTAATTTAAAAATTGACTTCCCATCCATAACAATTGATGTTTTATTTATTTATATAAATCAAATCCATTCCTAATATGACATCAAATCAAACCAATGGAATAATAGAAATATTTTTTGGATAAACATTCCCACCAACACCAACTAGAGAGAAATTATGTACATTATAGTTGGCCATCATACCATTATAAATTTTCATAGATAACTCCACATATAATTATTTTATTGTTATATAGATATCATTAATTTTTCATTACATTTGAATTAATGGTTAGATATCGATTCAAACAAGACATAAAAATTCCTAGAGTGGATGGGATTTGTACCCATAAACACATCATAATAACATCCCTCATATAAATAAATGATCACATGATATTTCCCCTTATACCACTAATTAATAAAATGATGATATTAATTAACATCATTGACCCTCATGTTTGGGAACTGGTTAGAATGATGCTCATTATCATTATAATTAATGAACAGAAGTTGGGGAGGTTCATTCTATATAGTTTTCACTAAATTAACATTATTATACAAAATCTTCACATCACCTTGGAAATCAATTTCAAAATTACATTCCCTTAAACACATAAAAAATTAAGTAGTATTATTAAGACAATTTCCTCCATGCTTCTTCCCACAGTTTGACCATACAAGAAAGATCGTCTTTTGATTTTATCTATAACACCTTAGGTTATTTGTTGGACATTCAGAGTCATATTTTGTTTAAATCCTTTAGCTTGGTTCAAAAATGTTATGAGGATTTATAAAGAATATCCCATATGATTTATAAACCATGTTTGAATAATATCTCACTGTTGTGCACCAGTTCCTAATCGAGTCTAGATTAGTATGATTTTTTAGGATTGTTACCCCTATGTACTTATCTTCCATATCCATATCCACTAGTAGTATCCTGATAGGGATGTAATTTCTTGAAACCTAATTACTCTTTACATTAAAAAAACTCTAGGTCATTTCCTTATAATTTAACTCATCATTTGAATTATGCTTATACATGTATTTAGGGATCTCACTATCGTTTTATCATCCTAGCTTACAATGTCAAATTAAAACACTCTTTGATAACAACCATAGAAACCAAAGATTATCATATAATGGTTTAAATCATTTTTATAAATAATTATTTCATTAGATAGACACACCAATAATGATTATAATATATTAGTGTCTTCAAATCCTTGAAAGATAAACATTGGTCCGTAAGTTATTTATGTCATACCCTACTACATTCTTCACAACTAGAATAATTCCTCAACATATCATGCATAATATAAGTATTCATAACTATGGTAAGGGGAATCCAAGAGTGGTTCAACTCAGATTCTCAGTAAGGGAAAACAATAGAGATACATAGTCATATGATAAAACAAATAAAACGAGAACATGATCAGAATGTGTAAAAACAATATCCTAGATTTCAAATATCATATACTTGAGTCATGGAATAAATATTATATAGTTATAAAATATGAATCATAAGAAAATCAAAGAACATGATCTATAAGACCATGAAATTGGCACATGGAATGGATGTTTTGGTATACACATCAACGTAAAAAATCATTTACATATTGTTCAAGGCTCATTTACAAAGCCATCTTAGAGAAAAAAAATATTTTAATATGTCTAGTTCACTCCACATTTTAGTTGTGCCTAACAGAATTAGTTTCACTCCTCACACTATAAATATATTACTATATTAGGATTACTTTTCATTCCATCCATACCAATCTCATGGGATATATAAATCATTACCCAATGAATTCAAGAGATACATAGGTTTCACCAATATCAAAAATGAATCACTCCTTTATGTGTGCTACAAGATCATTAATATTAATCATATCATATCCCATGAAATAAAATTATATATCATAAACATATCCTTATATCAAAAATAGGGAATAAAGGTAGGTTTCATATTAATTTTATCATATATTAACCAATGAAAAGATGCGATTTTCATAATGATTTAATCATCGTGTAACTCATGGAACAGAAATATGCTTCCTAAAAATCATAAAATAAATACATAAAACATTCAAATAAAATCATATAAATAATATCCTTTGATTATATCCCTTTTAAGGAAAAGGTAACACTAAAAAATATTAATATTTATTGAAAATAATTTTGAAATATCATTTAAAAAAATTCAGGAAGAATATATCCTTTACAATTTAAAAAACACATATTATTAAATAAAACATTTTGAAAACCATTTTTATTTAAAAATAAAATTAAAATATTATTATTTAAGATTTTTTGTATAGATTTTTCATGGTGTCGGAAAATTATTTTCATCTCGTACAAATTAAAATGATTATTCCATTCACATTTTTTGTAAATTCCAAAATTAAATTGTTTTGGAAAACAAAATGAAGATTACATTAAAAAAATTAGTAATAAATGGTTAAACATTTCATTTAATTATCATAATATATTAATAAAATATTTTTGGAAACATTTTTAAAATACATGGTTTTGAATTAAAATGGATTTCCAACCAATGATATTTATAGAGTTGGATATATGTAACAAATAGTTTTTAATATTAATAAGTCCCAAAGAGTGAGAAAATGGCAACATTACTTGATGATTTCATGAATCACCATAGGATAAGAAAATTCAATGGTATTATTACTTGGTAGTCCATTATAGTTTAACATTGGATACCTTATCATAAACAATCTAGTTAAATGAGGATATTATAACAAAAAATCATTACCACATTGGAAACACCTTGGGAATGAATTTTGGTACATAACCTAACAAATGTCTTAAAGAAGGAAACATGAGTAAAATACCTTACATTATGAGAAATATATTAATCATAATCCCAATTCATGGAAAACATATTTGGAGAAAATAATTATCCTAAAATTATTATTATACCTGATATGTTGTTCCATAGGGGTGTCTATACACAACAAAAAAGAAAGTAGAGGTGAATATAGAATACATCTGTCAGAAATAAATTTGAGACTACAAATCCCCATAACATAAGTCTAGAATTACCCCATAATCATTAAAACATTATATATAAAAAATATGTGTTTTTTATAATAATTTCACAGGGCCAAATTCATATATATCTTACCATATATTATTTTCTATAGGAATTATATTTCCTTTTTATTAACAATTTTTTGTTAAAATATGTTTTAAGAAATATTTGCTTTATTTTTTGTATAAGTTTTGACGTGTTGTTTTTGGTCCCCTAAAATTAGACAATATTTAATCATATAAAGAATTTAAATCATGATCTAAAGTTAATATATAATCATTATATTTTTATTCTTTGTGATCCATAAAAAATATTGGTTGAAAATGAAATTTATAATTCATGGAGATGGTGGGTGGTATGTACACATGAACAAAGATTTTCATTAACTTTTCAGTTTGAAAGAAATGAATGTAAATTAAATATTATCATTCCAGAATAATTTTTTTCATATATAAAATATATATTATTAGAATAATCTTTAATACATTCCATGTAAATTTTGAAAGAACCACATTGCTACATGAGGTGGTAGTCCTCCATACAGATGACAGACATTATCATGTTTTGAAAGAACTGAAATCATGAAGGAATGTATAATATAGAAATTATATATTTTAATTAAAACCATTAATATCATAATTATAAAATATAAATAGAATTCCCATTATTATTCCACACTATGAGATATGGTAATGGAAATACGAATGACATCAGTTCGTGAGGTGGTTGTCTACCATGCACACATATTATGATTTTATAACCAATTTGATGGAATTGTGTGTGTTTGTAGGTCATAAATTTAGCATTAAAATAAATCAGTATATTAAATATATTATTGCTATTATATAACAAAGACATAATTATAATTGAAGGGGTTTGATGATGAAATAGAACAAAAATATCATTGATAAATGTTTCCTTTTCTCCACATATCCTCTTTATTTTTTAACTAAATGATGTTGTGGGTTTGATTTTAGTTCAAAATAAGGGATTTAGGATTAGGGGAGTGAATTTAGGAAGTGATTTCCAAAGTTCATGGTTGATCTAATGTGGTTTTAATTTGTGAGAAATAGAATAGAGGGGGTGTTAATTTATATGTGCATGAGTGGAAAACATGTTAATTTTATAAAGTGGTAATTCCACTAACCTTTATAGTATTTCACATGTGTATAAATGGATCTTTCATGAAACTAAGATATTCAATTGCTGAAATACAGAAATGAAATATTTTTAAAACAAGGGTATAGGTTAAATTTTCACTTTAGCTTGGTTTTAGAGTGTATGGTGGTTCCTGAGAGATTTTTACATGATGATGTAATGGAATTTTATAGTTTTATAAGATCGATGGCCATTTGAAGAGAGGAAATACCTATGACCAAAAAGCTTCTGGATATTGGTTGTTTTATGGTCCAATCTCAACATAATTAAAGTAATGGTAATGTTGAGTCATCTATTGATCATAGATTCTTCCCTAGTCTTTAGAATGTAGAATATATTAGAGTTCTAAAAAAGGTTTCACTACTCAGGTTTTAGCGAGATCAAGGGTGATCAATGAAATATAAAATCAATTTTTTTATCAATTATTGTGTGAGTTATTCCTCCCAATGTTCTAAAATATTGGTAATATAATGATCTTATTAATCTCTTATCCTCGATTTGGTTTTTTCAATTGGAAGGCTTCTAATAAGTCATGGAATCTATAAAAAATACATAAGGAATATATCAAATAATGATGTATGAGGTCATGGTTTGGCCTCTTTGATCCCAGATTTTATATGAATTTGAGGACGGAGTTTTAGATTTAATCCATTTTTAATTGATAATTCTTTTTCTCAATTTGGGTTAAACATTTTCAGATAAAATTAGATTTTTTGGAACCCCCTAATTATATACAATATTTAAACATCGATATGTATTCCTATTAAAATGGATAAAATATTTGAAAACCAATAACTGGTTATTTTTTATGGATCTTTTTGGTGTAGATTTAAATTTATTGTTGATTGAAAAAGTGATATTATCTATAAATGATGATAAGATAAAGATTAAACATGTTTATGATAAACATTTTGACATCTATTATAACCATAAGATCATTGTCCAAGTGAATGTTAAATTTAATAGGTATATTAAGTTCTAATTCAATTCAATGACTAAACAATATACATTAAGTTGTTTGAAGAATGGAAAGAACAAACACATATAAGGTAGTGTTGGCACTTCATCCTTGGAAGGGGATCAAAGAAAGGAAATAAGTGTATGTAAGAAAGTGGGGAAATATAAGGGATGTGAAAAAAAATATATGTCTCATTTATGGTAATATAGTGTGCATGGGGATGTATTGACAGGGAACTCTAGGCACTGGTATACTTTAGAAGGATATAATTTTTTTATGGGAAGCATCTTACTAGATTCTATTGGATCTATGTAAGCCTCGTGACTTCCATTGGAAGAGGTCACACCACTCTCTTCCTCAATATTTTAAGAAACATCATATACAAACAGGTTTTGTGGTATTATTATGGATTCTGGTATGTAACCTTTGTGGGTATGGCATTCAATGTTTTTTATTGTCTCAATATGGGGTGTGGTGTGAGACATGATAAATTCTACGCCATACCTAATTATTGGAAAAAATCAAGTGGGTCGTAAAAAATCATAGTTTTTAACTGGACATTGAAAACTATCAAGTTCCTATAGAACATGATGTTAGTAAGAAAAATGATTATTGTCTTGTAATTAATTAACTTTCACAAGGGAATGATTACTTGGATCAAGTTGGGAAGCATGATCAACTCCCTAATGCCTTCATAATGGATGTGAAAAAAGGTATGGATGTTCATGTGGGATCAGAACTCATGACAGGACATAATAAAAAATTGACTCTAAACATTACTATTAGTAATTGGACTATTATGGTAGATGACTATTCATTATCATGGAGATACAACAGAGATGCAGCTGTAAAGGGAATGTGAAAGGATGATAGAAATTTCTCTCAAATCCAATAAAGAAATCCAAACCAATGAGGTACTATTCTCATATCAGGTCCATTATGACAGCTAAATCAACATCATTTTCTATTCCTAGTGGAATCAAGACAAGTATATCAACTCCCACAAAGATGATTCTGACTAGGAAGATTATGAAAATTTTAATCCAGGGGATTAGGAACTTTGAGGATCGATTTGTTTTTTTTGTGGATTCGAATGAGGGTGTTATTTTTTCATATCCCCTATTTATAATACTATCGATTGTGAATTTTGTATTCCTATTTATTCTTGATTAATGTGGTTGGAACCAAGAATATTATAACCCCCTGTTAATCCCATTTTTAACTTAACTGTGGTAATTAATTTGTATTTTATTAAGTATTCATTTTTTTAAAACATTATCATTGAAATATTAGAAATTATAAATTATTCTAATTCCTAGTATGATATCCTTTTTTCAAAATTCAAATTTCAAAATTGGAAAAAATTAATTAAATATTAATTTTGATGGCATGATTATACAACAATATTTTAAAGAGAAAATGATCGAAATGTTACAAATATTTAATATACAATTTCAATATGAAATTAATTACACTGAATTAAATTGGATTAATATGTGTATTATTAAACTAAATATCGGTTAAAACAAAATTAATATATAATTAACATATTAAAAAAAGTTAAACAAAAATATATTTTTCAACAAAACTCAATATTAATCACTATTCCTCAAAAAATGATTCTTTTCATAAAAATCCCAAAAATTCACCCTAAGACAATTTTGATATTATCAATTCCAAAAAAAATATTCTTTTATGTAATTCATTTTCTAGATGTTTCTAAAAAGTAATCTTTTATTATTTAGAAAATAAATAAAAACCCATTAATTGATAAATTGTTTTCTAAAACATATGATGACTTTACTAAAAATTATGTATTTTATAGTAAATATATTTTTTTTTAAAAAAATAATTATAATTAATATTTCAAAATTAATTATTTCGGTTAACTTTTTTATGTATAACGGCTATGTTATAATGATCAATTTTGAATTTCTAAATTAACAAAATGTCGCTATTTTGTTGAAACATAGTGTTGTATGTCTTGGAAGAAAAGTGAGTGTTGGATAAAGGGATTGATAACCAATGGTTATGTTTAATAAAAAGGTGAAATGGCATTCCAGGTAATGAAATCCATTAAATAAAATGAATATATTAAAAAAATAAATTAATTCATAAAATCTCATGGTGTTGCACACCAATGTGGTGAATATTCTTGTGACAATGTCACGAGGATTTATTAATTTCACTATGACCTAATTTACCATATATGAAGGCCATTTATTTAATTTTATTGTCTAAGATACTTATCTAAGAGAAAATCGTTGGGATTTTTCTTATAAATAACTTATTTAATTTGTGTAAGAAAGAAAATTTTATTTTCTATAGCACCTATAAGTAATCCAAAAACATACTCATTTGTGATGGAGTAGAACATGTTATTTCGATCATCAAAGGGTAAAATTTTGTGTTCTTTTCATGATCATTATTAAAAAATCTCAACATAATTCTATACATAATATGGATATTTATATTGGTATACCATGAAATATATGAGTTGAGGGTCTTGATAATATATCCTGATAGCTATATTTTCTCTTTTATATTTTCATATATGTGAGGGAATTGAATGATAAAAACTATTATTAGACCATTTCATGGACTTCAATAAACATTATTTCATATTGGTGAACTTTTAAAACCATATCCATAATTTAGGGAGAAAGAAACAATATTATCTCAACTAAACCATTCTTCATATTAATTTCCACCAACTAAATCTGTGTAAAAAATAATTCAAAGAATGTATTTTTGACCATTCCATTATGTGATTATGTTATTGACTCAGTCATTATCCAATTGTTTTTCTTATTTTTAGGCCACAAACACTAATCCTCTATAATGTGGAGCTGAACTAGAATAGAAACTATATATATGGATCCACCCATCTTAAAATAGACCATTGTGAAATATTTTTTCACTATGAAAAGGTAGGCCCATATAATATCTATTCAACTAAATGAAACAAAGAAACTGTTATTTCTCATGGGTTTCAAACACCAGGATACATCAGAAAGAAAATTGTGTGAGTTTCTATTATAGATTACTAATTCCATTAAAGGAGAGAATATCTGTTTATATAAATTTAGTGGTGGAGGAATATAGCCTACCCACTCTCAGTATAACTTCTCTTTAGGATGAATTAATCATCGGTGTATCTCTATAGACTATATGAGAGTAGTAAGGGAACTAATTACATATTTTGGAAAGACTTCACTATGTATCTATCCCTATGCTGGTTAGTATACCCTTAAAGATGAGTGGTCAGGGATCATAGAAAATAAGTAAAAATGATCTGCCAAAGAGTTAGTAATATATATTAATGTACCATGTCTATGGTTTTTTGAAAACCCTGACATTTTCCATAAAAATTGACTGAGGGGAATTTTTTAACAAAATTATATCAGAAGTATGATGGGGTCATCTTAGTCATAATTCTAATTTGAATGGTTTACCATAAAGATCTTCACATTGATCCACCAACATATTTTAATCTCATTATTAAAATTAGGGATCCAGATATCCATTGGAATTGTGTCACTAAATTGTATCATATATAAAGGCTAGGAGACCCCATTAACTTTTTCAATGATGTATTGGGTGTTGGGGAGTGGTATGGATGGTGGACTCCAATGACCCATGAAATTTCTCCACTATCCTTATTGAAATCATCCATTGGTATTCACTTATTATGATGTGTTTTCTAGTATCTAATATTCCATGACCATTTCATCTTCAATGTCCCACTCTGAGTTATCAACTGAGATATTAGTGATGAAATTTACAATATTAGTTGGAATTATGGAAAATATATTTTTGTAATCATGGGAAATTATTTGGGAACATGTTTTTGATTTCCATATGGATTGAACAATAGGGAAATATAATTCCACCATCCAATTACAATCACATTGAGAGATAATTATGCAATTAACCTAAGAATTATTTCAATAATTTTAGTATATAACCAATGAAATTAAAATTATATCCGCCATATTTATTGTGTCACTCCATAATAAAAAGTAAAATGTATACCATTTTTAATGGTTATTTGTGGGTCTTTATGTTATCAGATCTCCCAAGATATTCATGTTATCCTCTGTGATGTTAGTTAAACATCACTCACATATTCTTCAAGGGGTATGAAATGTCTTTTTCATTAAGAAAACTCTATTATAAGAAATTGAAGGGTTTATTATTGTTATAAAATAACTGGAATCTATATTTTTGGGTCCTACCATGGGTTCTCTTTCTCCCCCTCCACATCTGGTTCATGAATACACCTTTTCTCTAGCGTAGTAAATTGATAGGAAGATACATGTGAGAGGAATGATTAACTTTATTGTTGTTGATCTCTGGGTGGAAGGGAAGTTGTCTTGTAAACCCTACCTCATGTAAGAGAAATGTAATGTGGAAATGTGTAAATCTTCAATATCAACTATTTTTATGTTGGGGACCATGTATCCTCTTCTTGAGGGAACTATTCCATACATATGGAACCTATGAATTATTATATTCAAATAAAAATATTATATCATAATGTTATATATCCACCCTCATTTAGTGTAGAGTTCATTGGAATCCATGATAATGACATTATGGATGAAATCATTAATCATACCTAATAGGAGGAAAACGAATACCTTATATATAAGTACTTGGGGGGTCCATAGGACATGTGCACATCGATCTAAGAAATGTGCATCCTTAACTGATGGGTGTTTTTATCTATGGGTTATGGTATTATATTCACAACCTTATCCTTATATTTTATATAACCTAGGGTTATATCCCATCAGGTTTCATCCATCACTGATACCCAATTTCACCATTTGGATTCCATCAGAAGAGTTTCCCAGGAATAATCATTTAGGATTCATAGGTATATTTTTAATGATATTTATTATTGGTTTCTTGAAAAGGACCACCATTATGTATGTAATGTTTTTCAACAATGGAGTAACCACAATTGATTTAACATATTATTCATTGGTATAACCTCTATGGTTGTTTCTAGAATCATGAGTAGGACATTCATGATAGTTTTCATTGTATAGTGGACCTCCATGATGGTTAGAATCATGGGTAAGACCATTGGGACAATTTTCATCAGGGGAAATAATTACCCGGTTTTTGGTATTATAGGTAGGACTTCTTCAATGACTATTAATAACATAATCATTCTGGTATCATCAAATATATTCACTTATTCATGATGATAAAGAAATACATGATGGTTAGTGGCAGTTCTAGTTGATCAGAGAGCTAAAATGGAATTCATAGTGGGTGTATGTGGTCTTGACCCCACTCTAATAGATAATTTCACCAATATTTTGGTTTAAATGGAAGGGGTGTATCCAATTATATGGGATATACCTTCTAGGAAGTAGGAATAGTTACATTCCCTTAACATGAGTGTTTTGGAAGATGTACTAAGGAATTATGATTGTCGGTAACCTAAACCTATTATGTCATTGTCTGTGTGTCCTTGAACTGATAATGTTTTTATTAAGTGGGATCCTATTTTGGAGACACCTGAGTAAACGATTAGTTTGGAGAACCATGAACATCTTCCACATCATTGTCATAGGGGAATATAGTATCAAAAAACTCAAGGGATAGACTACCCAATTTTTTGACAATGATGATAGGAAATAAATATCCATTATGATTCCACTGGTGTTAGGGTTTCTGATATTACTCAATAACCTCAAAATCATCTGAATTAATATATCATGTGGGTATTATACCTTATTTCTCATATCGGTTGACAAGGGTTTCAATCATGATTCACAATATGGGCTATTTCAAGCAAATGTGAAAGGGTGTGAGAGAGTCATTGGATAATTAATGATAATTGTTTGGGTATAATTATAAAATCCAAAATGAATATGGATGTTTTTGAGTGTTAGTAGCATCAGGGGTGCCTCTTCTATGATAATATGATAGGAGTGTGTTGTCAACTACATGTTCGAGTGAATTTTAGTTTTAAAAAATAAACAAACTAATATCACTATTCATATAATATTTTAATTCATATTAGCCTTTTTTATATATGTATGTAAGAAATAAAAATTCCGGTTTTACTAATTATTCATAATATTAGAGGTAATAATAGTATATAAAAAACTAAACGTTATTTTATGTATACACAATGAGAGATATAAACAAGTAAAAATAAGTAATTTAATCATTATAAAAAAATACATAAAAACATAAAAATGTGTTATAAAAAAGATATTTACTCTTCAATGTTAAGTTTTAAGGAACTCCATAACCATATCATTGGGTATCCACTATTATCACCAAACAATAAAAATCTATCATCATTAAGAAAATATTCCATCGATACTCATATTCAAATGAATTTTGTTTCTTTTTATTTGGGATCCATCAATTGGAATTAATTGAATAATCATGTTATTTCTATGCCAATAAGTCCTCTATAAAACACAAGAGTGAATAGACAATGAAAAAAATATAATCCATTTACAAAGATACACATCAAAATATTCCTTTAGTGAAAACTCTCTAATGATACAATGAAACATTCAATCACAACTAGATTTTATAAACTCTTCATAGAGGCTCCATGTAATTAGTGATGGAAAATATTCCTCCACCTTTAATATTTCATATATTTATAGGCATTTATTCATCAGCCATATTTTTTATTTCTCGGTGGTGGTCACAATGACTTCAGAAGAAATCATCTTCACATGACTGTTTTTTAGTAATTCTTCATTATCTGGTAGTCTATTCTATGAAGAAACATTATAATGCTTATATTTTTTGATCATTTTCAATGATATTTTTCATCCGGAAATATATAATACGATCATATTTTAGGAAATTATATAAAATCATATAAAGAGAAAAACTACCTCTATAAAAGTTTCCTTTTTGGTTAAATGTATATAACATTATCTAGTAGAACATAGTAAAACTTCATTTATGTAAATTATATACCAACATATAATTATCCTCAAAATGGTATATCTAATATACAAAGTACAATTCCATTTGAATTACAATGTTTCATCTTGTTTTATTTGTAAATAAAACCTATGCTAATATCCATCTGATTTTTTTATCCAGAATACTTAAACAAAGATTCGTAAAAATTAAAATGTGTCTACATCACATAAAAATTATTTATTTTCTAAAAAATATTACAAAACATATTTTAATTGTCTAGTTAATAAAATGATCTATTTAATAATGTGCGTTGTGGTGTTTGAAAATTAATTTTAGAAAGTGTTTAAGTAATATTTTTGAATCAACTCATACCTCTTGTATTACTAAGACTGGTTGGGGAATATCACATGGAACAATAAAATATGAATATTATGCAAGAGTGGTAGAAGTAAACCCTAACTAGTGATATATGTCTAGTGAAACTGAATGTTATTTATCTACTCCCAAATATTTGATAAAGGGTTATTTGATAGGTTTACCACTTATTCATTTTATGTTTTCAATCCATATTTTTAAGATTTATTATTTTTGGGATCTATCCATGAGTTTATTATAAACATGTGTGGATGGTATTTTACTATCTAGGTGATGATGATGATTCCATCATTAATTATACCTGAGGATAGAAGAGTGAATCATCCCAAATTATAGTTCATTTTCTTCTGTGGTACTCCCTCATAGAATTAAGACGAGATAATGATATCATATCACACAACATAATTATAAACATAGGTTATTTACATAACATATTACCTTAGTAGGGTGATATGTAAATTTCATGGACATAATTTTTATAAATAAATACATATAATTTTTTATCTTAATTGCTAATTTTTTCCTATATGTTTAATGATGATTTCATATTTGGAATGACAAAAAACATTTATGATAATGATAAAAAAGGATATAAAAAATCTAATATTTCGATCTATGTGAGGGTTCTGAGAACAATGTACGATCAATAGATTTTCTAAGGGGTTGAAATTGAGTAACCAAGGAAAAGTGAATCTTAAAATGCAATAAATAGATGATTCAAATCCTAAATCATGTTTATTAAATGCAGTGGATGTGACCTATAAATATAATAAAACATATGAACTGAATAAATCAATATTAATATGTGGCCTTGAATTTTCAAAATGTGACATACCCTTTTATGTTTTGAACCATGCAAGATAGAATGAGTAAAGAGATTTTTTAAAGGGATTTCAGCATGACACATTAAATTAACAACTAGAACCACCATTTAATTCCTACGAATACCCAAGGTACTATTATTGATCGATATTAATAGAAAATTAAAATCAAATCCTTCCCCTAGGAGTTCTATAAATCGATTATCGTTATGTTACGACTATGGATATGATCTAGAGACCAATGTTTTGGTCAAGAAGTTGTGTTGTTAAAGTTCCTCTCCAGTAAATATGTATGTGTTATTCATGTATTCATTTTAATTTTCCATTCCATTTTTCTTCTACATCACTAGGATGAGATGGTAATTAATACCTTATTCTAGAGTAATGCATCAAAATGGGGAATGTTTTTTTGGGATTATATTATAATTACAATATAGTATTAGGGTTGGTACCATATTTACTAAAAATTATAATATATTTATTTCTGTATAATCATGATCATTTATTTAAGAACATGAATGAAACTTATAATTTTGAAACAGGTTAACCTAACACAATCATGACCATTTTCCCATTTAGGGTTTTTTGTTTTAAATATTGTATCATGAAAAATATGGTCTAGTAATTCTATATTGAACCTGACCATGTGAAAGGTGGGATCAACACCTCGAGGTGGAGATTTCATGAAAATTTAATATGCCTCATCCAATCACCAAAACTAATAGTGAACAATGAATTTAAATACTATATGTTGTGACACAATAACAATATAACTACAAAACCCTCACAAGCCTTCAAATATGATTTTATATAAAAACCACTCTCCATTCATTCTATTCTTTCATTAAATTTATTTCACTCCAAAATATGATTCATTACACTTTATTCCAATCATTTTAATAAAATAACTTTATTTTAAAAACATAATAAATTAATTATATAACCTCTGTGTGTTTAACATTCTCAATTGATTATATATTAATTTAATTTATTTAATTCCATCATATGAGCCATTCTATACATTTTATAATTTGATTATACCCATTAAGAACTAACGACTACCTATGGTTGGTCAAAACTGACTCTATTATCAAATACTATTGAATTTTAGCATTTAGTTTTGTAATTAATTTTAATTTATTTTTTATTTTAATTTATTTATTTAAACATGGTGTTTCATTATTCAATTTTTAAAATTTTAATTCATAATTCATGACCACCACACATATGTAGAAGGAAAATATTTCATTATATTACATACCAAAACAAAGATGTTCCTAAATAGGAACAAAGAAATTCTAACCATGGTTTTCATACAAACACAAAAAAAATCCAAGGTTAAAATAAAAGATGAAGGTATGATTATGCTACTAGATTGCAGATGAACATCAAACACATGATTAAAATAATGAATTATGGTTCCACATATTGTATCATATCACTTCAATATTAAACCAGTAAACATTCAAATGATTTCAAACATGGGGCATTTTTTAGTTCTACACTAGAAAGACCAAAAAACACATCTTTGAAACATCCATGAGATTTGCGATACAGTCCAATTTGAGAATTTCTCGGTTGAAATGGTTTTGTTTCACCTCTTATGGGTTTCATTTAATGAAAAACACATAAGTGGATTCAATGATTGACCATTCATTCCATCAATATATCATATAAGAAACCCATAAATTTTCACCATTCTATTTTTCCACAATCGAAATCAATAAATATTTTGGTAAATATTTTATGATTTGATAAATATGATGATAAACCATTATATAAAACATTATAGTCTTTTTATGATTTTGTTTGGATATTCCAATATAATGGCCTTGAAAACATCATTATATTGCGAAACTTTTAAACAGTTATTGTGAAATTAAATCGATAAATATTCAATTTTATAGTTATAGTATCAATAATGAATAATTCAATTAAGAATAGCTATAATATTGTATATGACATGGAAAAAAACAAAATCCAATTGTATAAAGAGGGATCATTATAAGGTGGTGTCCACATAGTGAGTAATAATAGAAGGATAGTGGCACAAATGGAATTTCTGACAAGGATAATGGAAATGATGACTAGTCAGAAACAATAACCCAATGTATGTGTTTAGATGAAGTTAATTACGGAGACTATAAATGTCAGAACAATTTTTAGGGTTTCTGGCCATAAAAAAAATTAATGGTTACCATCATAGAGCCCCATGTTTCCATGCATGGAAAAGGCCATCACTACATATCCAAGAACAAATAATAGAGGATACATTTACGACATTCATGAATTTAACCAGAGCTACCATCAGAGAATTAATATCATATTCAAACTATTAAAAAATATAATTGAAGTATCACCCAATTTATCTAAGGTAATATCTCCAAAACCATGAATACCAAATTTACAAAATCATTGAGAAACATAGAGAGAGAAATAGATGAGTTCTACCCAGGTTCCTAAATGTACACCCACAAGAAAAGTTTAAAATAATTTCCCTCTGAAGTGAAAAATTCATTCAGGAACCGCCTAAATCAATAAAGATACAACAATAACCACATGTTAAAAATAAAGAAAATGATCCGAAAAAGTATAGGGAATATCTACCGAACTATAATTTAGAAGAAGAATAACCATAATTTTATACAATGAGACTACCATTTCTATAGAGACTATCATAAGAAATATCAAATATAAAAATTGTAAATTTATTGAACAATTTAAAAAATCACATATATTTATATTGTAGAGACTATCCAAAACATTCAAAACTATATTAAATTCATAAAATATTTCAGAACAAGTAAAAAGTATCTAGATTAAATAGGAATCATCCCAATCACAAGGGAATTCCTAGATGTTATATCAATTTACCCATCAAAAAATAAATAGGATCCGGGTAGGTATTCACTTACACTTCATATCAGTTCTAAAAAAATTAGGAACTCCTTGGGAAGTTTTGGTTCTAGTGTAAATATAATTTCATAAAAATATTCATGCTCTTGGTTTTCGAGGATATAAATAAATCCAATGTTCTAATCCATCTAGAAAACTCTACAATGTAATACCCATGAGGAGTCACTGAAGACATCATAGTAAAATAAAACAAATTATACTACTCTATAGATTTACAATTACTATATATAGAAGAGTCCCATACCCCCAATATTTTTGGGGAGACCATCTTTAGATACTAAATGTGAAATGATTGACATAAAATGTTGATAATTATGTTTGAGAACTGGTAGTCAGACAGTAAGTTTAAAAAATCATCGGGTGATGAATAAATCTAATGTGAAAATGGAAAATAAGCTAGGTAAAGAAAATACTTGATGTTTTTGGTACTGCTAATTGATAATAATTTCAAGATTTAGCTGATATTGTGAAAGAGAATATAAGAAATAAAATTAGTGAAAATAAGAAATACATGCGGAGGTCCAATAAAAAATACACGAGAAGAAAGACCATAACAACCAAATTGAACAAGTACAATAGGTATGGATGGTACATGACCATACATTTAGATTTTTAGTATTAAGTATGAAATTGTGGATTGAATAAATGAATATTGAGTATATACTAATGGTAAGAAGTGTTAAGTAGTTTAGAGAAGAAGGAAAACGACCAATCTATGTGGAAATCTCCTAAATAAGTCTATTTATAGACCATGACTATGTAAAATAGTTGCAATCATATATCTCCTAAGATACATATGAGGGATGTGAGTTCGATCCAACAATGGTAAACAAATGATCTTCTAGGAGGAATATAATGTTTTTTCAATTTTTCATAATTTATTTTCAATTTTTGTGTGCATGGAGTCACCAATTGTTTAAAAAAATTCATTGATTATGAACTATATTTTAAATAAATTGTTTTTATTTTTCATTAAAATAATTACCATGGTAGGTTGCTTCAAAATGATCATCATGTCCAACTCTTGAAGTAATAACCAATCACATCCTGAAAAATAGAACAAAAATGGCATGTGTTCTACTCACATCATGAATTCATGTGTATCCAAAACCATCAAAACCAAGTTTAAGCATCAATGAAATGGGTGTATGAATTTTAATGGTTTATCTCTAAATTTTTTTACCAAAATATCATTTTTTAAGAGATTATTAACTTCCCAATTACTTTCCCTCTACTGATTCTCACTTTTAATCATCATAACTAGAAGATAGAAATGGAATACAAAAACATCCATACCCAAATATTAGATCCTTTTATCAATAAAAGGGAATGAGGAAACTGGGTAATAGTGTTAATAGGGATAACCTTGTGGTTTTTAGTATGTAAAGTCATTATTTTGGGAGAATGTAAAATTTTTGAATGATTTTTTATATAATTATTTTATCCCTGATTTTTTGATATTTTCAATAATTGAATCAAATATTCATATTCATTATCATTAGTAGTTATCCAATCCTTTCATTCTCATTCCAGATATATCCTATAAAACCAATATTTCCAATTCATTATATAGTATATTTCATTATAGACTTAATCATTTTCTCTTTTAGAACATTCTTCGAATATTATTATTATTATGACTATAAAAAATCTCCTATAATATGATTGAGTAATCTTTTTAACCATTAATACATAGACCCAAAAACATTAATCATTTTTATTCACATTGAATCCCTGAATTAATTTGTTAGGAAATGAGAGGATTTCTAGTCTATTTTTCCTTTCCTACCTTCCTCTGAATATATTTCATGATATCACAAAACAATATGTATAGGAAGAGGCTATCAATTGTGGAATGGGATTAACTATATTGATAAAAATTTATTGGGTGCCTTCATTTTTTTTGAGAGGATATATTTTCATTCACTATACATTATCATTATTCATCTACCACGCTAAAAATATGAAAAAATAAGATTTTTTAAGTGAATAAAAAATCACCATTACTGTGATATTGATATTTTGATAGTATGTGGTAAGGTGATGGATGTGGGATTTTTATTAACTATAAATTTTGAAAATAAGGAAAATAAAGGTTCATGAGAGGGTGATTAATTAAAAATGATTACTTTTATCATGATCCCACTTTAATATTTGGGGGGAGATGAAATGTAAGAAACTATTTTCTACTTGGGTATAAATCATTTTAAATTTTTTATAATTATTAATTTTGGACCTAATTAGGATTCATAATGACTTCTTGAACGTTTTGTGGGTGTCTGGGGCTTGTTCGAAATTGAAAAATCTAGTTGGTGGAGAAAATCATTGGGCTACATAATTAAAATAAACTATGCACCCCAGACAGCACTCTCTCTACTAATTATGCGGGGTTGGATAGTGGGGAGAAGTTGGGCACAGGGTTTTCCATAGCCATGCACCATAGGCTGTATGCCCATTAAATATTTCCACAGTTTCTTGTAGAGGTGTTTTTTCATGGTTAGTGAATGGTTTCACAAACTCTATGGCCTAACCATGTGGGTTCGCCCCTTAAATAATTCGAGGGTCATGGTTGTCATACGGTTTAGCCCACTAGATAACCAAACTGTGTGATTTATATATTTTTGGTGATATTATAATTTTTTCCTTATTTGTATAATATTTTTATACCTCTACTGTTTTTCATCATTCTAGTAGATTAATATCCCTTTATGACATTATATCTTCCCCTTTCTCTCATTCATAGAATTTGATTCTCCTCATTTGTTTGATGTCTGATTTGATCATCATCACTCATGTTGGATGTACATTATTAAGAACTCCATTCCTTATTATTTATTCATTTATATCATTTTCTCAGAAAAGTTATTGAGGTGTGGTCTCATATGCCCTATTATTTGAGAATCTATTAATTATTTATAGTTTTTCTAATACATTACAAATAAATGCTAATACTAGAGAAGGAGAGTCATATGAGACTATGTTAGGTGGTCCATAACTCATCACTTAAGATACTCTATTCAATTAATTGTGTTTTTTTTATTTGTATTTCATTGGTAATTTCCTATTTAATTTAGGTCCCTTTCTTATGGTTATTAGAACTGTGTTCTAATACCCTTATTAAATACATTATCCATCATTTGAGGTTATTTCCTCCAAGTTGACCCCATACCCAAAGTATGATTATTTCTTTTATTATGTCATTTGTTGTTCATAATACTACCTTCACCATAGTTTGGGTGTGCTATGACATAGATTTATTGAATGTAAGGGTTGGTTAATTAAATTCAATGTAAATGGATAGCTTGTGTATGATTATAACGTGACCCTTTTATGGTATGTCCTTTAAATTGAAAAAACAATAGTATATAAAAATTGAATGGATATTATATATATGGCTTGGCATAATTACATATAATAGAATCACATGGTCATAGTTCCTTAGAACAACATTCCATGTCTAATGGAAGGCACTAGTGTAAACATACTGAACTGAATAAGACATATATGAATTAATAAATGGTTACATAAACATTAACCATGTCACAATAATAAAAGGTATGAAATGAAACCCTTTAAAAATTAATGGTATTTGTATAAAATGACTTAATTAATTAATTTAATCATCTATATAGAGACTATTTCATATATACCTAATCATTATTATACTATTGGTCATACTTGATCCACCTTTAGACACCGAGGGGAATTACTTGAGCAGACATGGATTCCATTCAAATTCAGGGATGTTGGTTTCCATGGTTGATATCCACCATGGAACATGATCATTATATACCAGTGGATACTCGGTCTGAAACTATAGGATCCCTCTATTATTATTATTGAATACCTTAGATAAACTCCTTTTGACCAACCTGACTTCTACTAACATGTGGCGGCTTGGATACACCAATGGGAATTGTAATTTCTTGTCACATTTTAGCTTGGATGAATTAATTGGACCATGTAATAAATTAAATTTTTGTATAATACCTTAACTGTTTCCCCAGGTAATACACACTTATGCATTATTTCTGGAAATAGGTTACTTGTAAGTTGGATTGACCCTAGAGATCAAGGATTCCTTGGTTATTAATTGGGATTACTTACATTATGATCATCATCAATGGATTACTTAGTATAGCTTGGAACCATTATCATTATTAGTATTACGTTGGGATTTCAATGTTGGTTATACATCATGTAACATACTATATAAACTAGAATGTAATTATAAAATGAAATGATTACAATTTCATACACCAGCTGAGCCTAAAGCAGGTACATTATTATTTAAAATATAATACTGATTTACATTTATATATGCATGATTTCATAGTGATTATATTGCAAAACCAAGACATGTTATAGGATTCTTGGGAGGTGACCTGGTAGGATTGTATCTCACACCCTATTGGGGTCCCCGTTGGGTACTCAAAAAGAGTATTTTGATGCAGGTAGTGGTTGGGAAAAACAGCCATTGTTCGATGCATAACTTTGTATCATGCTTAGTTTAAGGGGTGAATTGGATAGAGATGAGTCTCATGATGCTATCTAGAGATAGTTATTTTTTTGGGTATATTGTCACATATATTGTACAGTTTCTTATATACTTTTTTTGATTCTTTATAGATACATGACATGATCATCATTGTATATGAGATTAATTGTAGAATTGTTATACAAATTTTTAATTAAAATGTATATCTACTGTCTGATTTTTTAATGCTTATTATATTGATCATTAATGTTGATACAAATATGTTAAAATTTCATAATAGAGAATATTCTACTCATATAAGTATTTTTTGACCCATAGAATGTGAGTGATGTGGTTTCCTGGGAGAATCCCAAGACGGTGTTTTTTATATTAAATTTCTTGGGGATGTACAGATATTGCATGAATTTCATACAAGTATTCTATAACCATAATTAACCTCTTACTAGTCTTATAAATAAGGTTTCCATGTACCTTTTGTCTGAAAATTGTGAGAATTACTTTTAGGAGCTAAAAGTAGATCATCTATTGACTCCCATTCTAATTCTTCCATATCCTAGTAGAGGATATACAGTGTTCTATAATGCATCCAACATTTTTATATGTGCAATTATAATGTAAGAGTGTATATTTATTACATATGAATAATGTAATTTTAGGCCCCATGAGACAAATTACCCATCACAAGACCTCAATCTAGAAGAAAATGATCATCCCTTTCATGGATGGAGAAACTATTAAATGGTCAGTTTTTTTGATGTAAAAAGACCACAAGAGCCTCAAATATATCTTTACATGATGTTATGTGAAAACCAAATAATGGATATAGGCCAAATATCTTTAGTCCTTTGATTTTGAGACTGCCAATATGATTGGAAAACAAAATGTGGTAGCAGATGTGATAACTCGTAAAACATAGGCATATACTATATTGGAAGAAAGTGACTAATGGACTTTTATATCCCTCTAATCTAAGTAGCATGAGGAGTTTCAGGTTATTCATGAGTAGTCTTATCTCACATCCTTGATAGTTGCCTATAAACTCTTTGAGTGGATAATGAGTATCCATTTTTAGATCATGATGGATGGGATATCTTTGATATTATTTCAGAAGATGACCCACAACTGGATTTCTGGGTGGACAAAGATGACAAATTCTAAATACAAATATGTTTTTTTGTTACTTGAAATATGAGAGAAAAATTGTTGTAGAAGCACCATGATTCTCAGTGGGAATTTCATCCAAGAATCCCAAAGATGTATAGAGATATGCGACTCAAGTATTGGTGGCATGGGTTGAAACAGCAAATAGAATGAATTATTACTAGGTGGTCTACTAGTTAGAATGTGATGTTGGGGAACTAGTGACATACAAGATTATTGCAGTTTCTTTGTGTCTAATAATTGAAATGGGAAGCTGTTTTATAGACATTGTAGTAATTTTTTCAAGGTCTCCAAGTGGTAAACACCTTTTATATGTATTTATTTACCAACTGAAGACAGTATCCCTCTTCTTTAATTTTCAGGAGACATTCTCAATTGATGAGTTGTGCAGACTGCATGTCTAGGAAATCATCTAATTACATAGGTTCACGCTTATAATTGTTTCAGATATGGTTTCAAGTTTCACATCACATTTTTCACAGGGGATGTATATGTATATGAGTTCATAGGTGATTCTGACCACATATTTTCACCCACATACTTTAAGTTGGTTAGAATGGGAAATACAAGTGTTACACGACATTCTATGGGAATGTTTCCATGATTTCAGTGGTTCTTGGGAAAAGAATACCCCTCATCTAAATTTATTCTATTACAATATATTTCAAGGGATGATTCAAATGGATTGTATTGTGGCCTTGTATAGTATTTCATTCTTCTCACCCATGTGTTAGCCATATGATGGAGAGGTCTCCCTACTAGGTCCTCATCTCATTCAAGATAATTCTAAGATAGTATATTTGATCAGGAAGTTTATGTAATCTCTTATATTTACACATAAATTTTATGATTATTTTCATCAAATAACTCTAAAGTTCGAGGTTGGGGATCTTTTTTTCCTGTAGGCATCTCCCAATCATGGTAATAGACGAATACGAAAAAATATGAAGCTATTTCCCCATTACATAGGTCCATTTCAGATTCGGGAGATATTTGGTTGGGTAGCCTATTAGTTGCTACTACATCTGACATTCTATTCCATGTATAAAATCTTCCAAATTTCTTAGCTTCACTATTATTATGTTGATCCGTCTCATAAATTTGAACCTAAGGTGGTTGAATTATATTCCATTGCGTAGTTTGAGGAGTATCCTAATTAAATCATTCACTATAGGATGAAATATCTCCAAGGGTGGCCTTTCCCTATATTATGGGTTATATGGTAGCATGATCAAGTACAAGATGAGACTAGGGTGTAGGAGGAAAACGTACATTCCCAGTGGCAATAGTTGATCTCAGATAGTGTTTTAATACCCTTGGAAAGTGAACTCGGGATTGAGTTCCTTTAAGGGGGAAGGCTATAAGAACCCATATTTTCACTCTTGCATACGTCCTTTTAAATTTAGTATAATTATTTATTATGGACCCAATTCGGATTCAAAATAAGTTCATGATTTTTTTGGAGTTCCTAGGGATTGTTCATAAATTAAAACCCCGAACTATGGAGAATGGCATTTAGCATCATAATTAACAGAAATTGTACACCCCTCTAGTATGGTCTCATCTAATCATGATGGTCTAGATAATGGGGTGTATTAGGTAATGTAGTTTTACCATACCATTATCTAAGTGAAAAATGCTTGTGCAAAATTTTGGAATTGTTTTGTAGAGTTATTTTGTATGGTTGGTGAATTGTTTCAATATCTCTTCATTCTACCTATGTGGGTTCCCTCCATAAGTAATGGGAGGATCATGGTTGTCAAATAGATTTTCCAAATGTGCATCCATACTAAGCAATGCATATATTTTGGGATTTTTCCATTGATAATCTAATATATTGATACCTCCCCTCCTTTTTCTCATTGATTTTGATGAATCTCCCATTTCTCGTGTTGGAGGTTCCTTTTCCTCCATTTCATATAATTTGATCCCATTCATCTGTCAGGTTTCAAATTTGAGTGTCGTCAGTCACATTCGATGAACATTAATTAGATCTTGATTACATTTTAAAGATTCTTTATTTCCATTATCCTTGAAAAAGTTATTGGGAATAAATATCATCTTCTATATTTGTAGTGAGTTTATCCATTAATAAAATCAATTCTAATTTAGATGAAAATAAAGGTAAATACTTGAAGAGGAGATTCATACGAGCCTTTGGTTAGTGATCTATAACTCTTCCCCTGAATTTATCTATTTTATAAATTGTTATGTGTGTGTGTCAAATTAATCTTGTGTGGTAAAATTAATTCATATGAATCGATTATGGTCATTAAAACCATGTTATAGTAACCTCTTAAATATGTTATCCATAGTTGGAGGTGACATCCTCAATATTGACCACCCAATGTAGGGTTATTTCATTATTTATGCATTTAGTGGTTTTTTATACAATATGGTACATTGTTCAAGAGTGGCATGCCTAGGATTTGATGTAGGTAAGATTTGATTAATTAAATGAAATGTAAATTTCAAGCACATGTATTCTTATTCCTTGACCCTCCTAAGGTAAGTGCTTCAACATGGTAAATTGATATTATTTGGTAATGGAAAGGATAATATATTTGGATTGTCCTAATGAAATGTAATAGAATGACATGGTTGTATGTCCATAGCACACCATTCCATGTTTAATGGAATGAATCATAGTGAACCTAATGAATTGAATATGACTCATAATAATCAATAAAATTTGTAATATCCATCAACCATATCATACTAAATAAAGGTATAGAATGATACCCTTTTACTTATTAAATACATAAGTATTAAATGCCCAAATTATTTAAATGAATCAACTATAAGGGTCCAATTTCCAATGGACCTCATCATTATTATAAAAGTGGTCAGAATCGAGCCAGTCTTGGATTCCCAAGGGAATGCCTTGAACACTCATAGATTCCATTCCAATTCAAGGATGTTAGTTTCGAGGGTTGATACTAACATTGGAACCTGGTCTTTGTCTACTTGTAGATGCACAATATGAAACCTAGGATACCTATATTATTATTATTAGAATTTGTTCATGCAATCCTGGGATCCATCATGATGTATATGAACATGTGTTGCCCTTGATACACCCTTATGACTAGTCAGTTGTTATCATGTCTTACCTTGGATATATTTTTTAAACATAGTTAGAAATTACATTATTTTGTAATTCCATTGGTGTTTCCCCAAGAATTACACTCTTACCCAATATAGCTTGGTTATAGGTTACTTTTATATTGGCTAGACCCCTATGGTCAATGATTCATTGGCTATCCTCATGACTATCATTTATTCATAATTTTATGAAGATTACAAAAACCAGACACCAAAGAATGAGAATATAAAGAAATCATGGGGGGATAAAGTAATGATTCCTATGGGAATCCCCTCTAACCAGTTCCTCCCCCTCTGGAGTCAAAGAAAAATATTTCAACAGAACATATAATGTCTTTCCTGTGGGGCGATTGGGAAGCAAGACAATCAGCTACCTTATTACCCTTGAATCAAAGATGAAGGATTTATCTATGTATACCTAGGAGGTCACGACACTTGCAGATGATATAGGCGATTTACCAGGGGACAAGTCCCTTACTAGACCGTAAGATATAGATGATGGTAGAGTCAGTTCCCAATTCACTAAGGGTGATGTTTTTATGCATCGAGAGAATAAGGCCTGAAAGCAAGGCTACATATTTATCCTCCAAATAGTGACCAATACCATAGGCAATAATGAAATAATTCATAACCAAGATAGATGAATTACGAATCACTCCACCTACCCTAATATTACCCATAATTCATGATCCATCCGTGTTCAACTTGGGCCTTACGGGATTGGGGGACCATCTCATCCATCATCCCAGAAAAGCAAAGATAGCGGGCTAGTGCTGGGTACCTACTATGAGCAGCCTCACGTCAGGAGAATCTTTTAAAACATTAAACTATAAAACCAAATCAATCTCGGTGGAACATACCCTTGCATCCATTTCTCTCATAGTTCTACTATACCCTTAAAATGGTGACCTATTTTGATCATTATAGATGCACCAACACCCGGCCGCCAACACTATGGTGTGGGCTGTCCTCATAGGAACTATACTATCCATCCCATAAAACATGTTATCAAGAAATTATAGGTCTGGATGATCTATATAAACAACATGGATGAAGTACTAAAGGAAAGACGACACTGCTTTAGCCTAATCATCCTTGAAAATAGTTGATCTTAGGTCTCCTCTCTACTCCCCCTAAAATAATAACATCTAGATTCCATGTGTATAGACATTTGTTTAACATTTTAATAAGTATATAAAGATGGGTTCTTGATCCACCACACAAGAAAATTAAACTAAGATGGTATTTCATTCCTCCAGAGGACTCCACCCCACACATCAGACTAGCCCATGCTATGAGAAATCATGTGGAAATCCTTAGTTGAGAAGGAACTTCAGATTGATGTATTAAAACACACATGTCTTCTTAATCTGTAAGATCGATAAAATCATAGATGTTAACTAGATTTGATCAAGATAACTGTAATGAAATTTGGATTCCTAATGGAATGGCCTATGGAGATATTAGTAATAAGGAAACAAGGAAAGTCAAGGCTAGACCCATCCCAGTTACGAATCCTTAAAGATATATCCCACTTCCTCACAAACCACATTGAGAATGGCTAGAGGGCCATGATCAGAGGAGTGATAATTATCCATAATTAAGAGTATTTTCCAGATGAAATACTATCTTTGTCTTGATACATGGACTCCATGAAGTTTCCCAATGCGATTGAGATTCAATCACATCCTAGGCCAGTTTTTTCATGCATGCATTGAAAACTGTTGAAAATGTTTCTTTCATTGCTCAATCAGTCTAGAAAGCCTTTCCCAAGAATCCAAATGCCGCTTTCCATTGGAGTGCACATATCAAATGAATTCAATGATGATTTTATTAATTCTTTCCATAAAACCCTTTGGAAAATTAATAGTAGAGTGGTAATGGACTAGTGTACAAGAACAAACATTGTTCACCAATGTAATTAATCCTCCAAATGAGAGGAACTTTCTCTTCTACTTGGTGAAATGAGACCTGATTATAGAAATTCCGTGGTCGAATTGGTATATATGTATCTAAATAGAAGATATCAGGCCCACAAATAATTCATGGAAAGAGTTCCAACCATCATTGTCAGATTCCTAGAAAGGGTTTTGATTCTTCTATTAGGGCAACAACTGCTTAAGTAAAATGTTCTCTTACCACCATTGATGATTTTCTAACTCAACCAACAGTAATCCCATGTGATTATAATGTTACCCAGAGTGAATCACTTGTTCAAATTGATGAAGAAAAACTCATTGTCTAAAAACATGACATGGGAGATGCAATTCAATATCTTTCTACATAAGTTAGGATAAATATTAACTCGACTTGTACTATGTTTGATATGTCGACTAAGAACATCATCGTAAAATATGATAATACTTATATAGATGATATCCCCTTGTCTCAGGCTACAAACTATGTCAAATAATCTATGGTTCTTCCACATGATGTGAATAGACAGCCATGGGGAGTTGATGCACCAAAAAACTAGTCATTGTACCAAAGAGAATATTCCATGAAAGAAAGAACATTGATAAAAAAATCCAATCCATGTGATCATACTCCTTGTCCATATCAATCATTAAATCAAAATTGGAACCATGATCCACCATGTTAATATCTATAATAACCTCCTGGGCTAAGGAAATAGTGCCTTGTATGGACCTCCCCCTCAAAACAAATTTTTTTCCTCAGAAATCTGGAATGGAATAGAGGGAGACATCCTCATGTTGAATATAGTACATATAATTTTATAAGGTACATTACACATACTAATTGTCCTATAATGGTTTAAATTGGAGGGGTATTAGATCTTAGAAATAATTATTATAGTGGTGGCCATAGAAACATGAGGCATAAACCCTCTACTAAAGAAATCCTGGATGGCCACCAAGAGATTAGCATTCACCAAGACCCATGAAGCTCTCTAGAAAGTTAATGGGAAGCCATCTATCCCTGAGGCACTCTGTAGATTGATAAGAATCATATCCCCCTATAGCTCTTTATCAATAGGGATTAAATTGAAATGATCGTTGTCCTAGATAGAAATGTAGTGTGGGGCCACCCACAAGAACTCTTCATGCCTGTATGGATAGCCATTTGGAATGTGGGGTTAGGGCCTACTAAAAGATCATTGAAATGAGTCTTATAAATAATACAGATAGCATTCTGATCATTTTTAAAGATCTCATCTACACAATGAATATTTTGTTTAGTAAAAATGAATTTTTCCTTAATACGTTCATGAATATAGGATAAATTATGATCTCCTTATTGAATCCATTTACCTCGGGGCTATTCATGCACAACCAATTCCTCAAATAGATATAACTCCTCTATTATTGTAATATTTCTACAACTCACCCTAAATATGCCATAATTCCAATTGGATTCAAAGATGATCTCCATGGACTTCATCTTCTTGGAGAGGCCATTCAGATCATAGAAATGGGTTAGGTATTTAAGACACACCTAAAGGTCCCCATGAAGTCTCCTTAAATTTTTATGAAAGGAAATACAACCATGACCTTAAGAAAGCCTACACTATGTGTCCCACGCAACCTAGTGATAACCCAGGAGACTGGGCCAAGACTAATAAAAGCCGTGATGGTAATTTTGAACCTAACATGATGAAAAAGAGTCCAACAAGAGGGAGTGGTTAGATAACCTATAAAAAATGTGTGAAACCATAGCATTTGGATAAGCAGATATGGAATGGACATTAGCCAGACACCACTCAAGATGGAACCATGTGTGTCACCCTCTTGTTTGTTGTTTCACCATCTATAATAATCGTCTATGAATCCCAAATCCAATAGGCCCTTATGAGACATAATCTGAATGAAATCCATGATTTCTTGATTGGAAATTACACCATTCCCTTTATTCTCATTAGGATCTGCAATAATGTAGATGTCACACCCACCCATCCATAGAGTGTCCCCCGGATCAATGGCTTCATGATCATTCTATAAGAAAAGTATTCTTTGTGAGTCACACTACCATACATGAAAAATATAAATAGGTGTTGATACTCATATGAAAATTTAGTAGAAACACACTACATTATACCCTAAACAAACTGCATTGAGTTAATAGAATTCTAGAAGATCCATATGTGGTTTTTTATTAGGATTAATGTAATAACCCTTTATGAGTAATCCTCCAAGGGAAAACCCCTATTTTAGAAAGATATTTATTGGGGTCCAAACCCACCACAACAGACGTTTTTATATGACCATGATTCAATGTCATGGGAATATGATTTGAACCAGGTACCATGTCCATCAACATTCAAGATAATGATACGAATCATCAAGAATGAGGGCTCCTGAAAATGGCCTCAGGAAAAAAGGCCCCAATGTTGAGGGAAGAGAGATGTGGACCTTGTTTCTCAGAGTGAGTCCTTTTATGATAGATCACATGTTAAGGAGGGGACAAGGCCAAATAAGGGGTTTTAAGATCCTAAGTATAAAAAGTGTTCGAGGGATCAATCATATTTAAGTGAGATGGGGTAGGAGAAGGGGGTCCATGGGAGGTAGAACCAATGGGAATGCACTTGCAGAATTGAAGATATCAATAAAAAAGGGATGGAAGGAGAATAAGACCATCAATAATATCTGATAGGGTTGTGGCTAGATCTGATAAAGGTGATGTCAATACAGGGGGCTCTAGGAGAATTATTAGAAAACAATGAAAGTGTTACAATATGAAACCCTTGGAAAAAAAATTTATCCATGGGTATTGAAGTAGGAAATAAAGTTTTCTAGTAGAGGGGAGGGATCTGGAAGACCATAAGGAACTAGATCCAACATAATAGGATCATCAATGACTGAGGGAGGTGGATGTAGGGGCTCAAATGCTGGAGTTGGAAGAATTGGTTGGGATACAATAAGAGCTAGGGGAGTGGCTTGGAATAGATCAGTAACATAGCCTATCAGTGATGGAATTTGGGAATCCCTGTGGCCCTAAAGATTTCCAACAATCCTTCATTTCCTTCACGCTTGCAGTGAATGTCCCTGGAGATGATGGGAGTAGAAATACCTCAGAAACATATGGTAGATGATATCATGATTCTAGACCACTGAGTCAGAACCTTTAGAGAAATATTATCCAAGAGAGGAAGAGAGATGATTAGATCTACACAAATATGATCCACCAACATATACTCAGAGCATCAGGTGCGGTCTTTCATGTAGAGAAAACCACCAAGGGAGTGTCCAATGGATTTTATAAAAGAACCATTTTGTAAAGGTCATGGAAGACCCTTGAGGATGATAAAGATATCATCATGGGGGGATCTCCATCCCCTTGTGGATAGCCATTGACCACAGATCAATGTTAAAGTGCTAATGACCCATTATTCGAGGAGATTTTCACCATGTTGAAACAAAATATGATTCCAAAACGAGGGCCAAAAAAAAGGAATTTTGTTGCACCATAGAGTTCGCGAATGGAGCTTGTAGACAGCAGGAGTCCCCAAACCTTCTAAAGACAAGAAGGGGAAGCTTTTTCAAACCAAAATTACCCCTGAGTGTCTACTGGATGCATGTAACATTTTCATCAAGGGGTGCACCTGGAACCTCGAGCGGGATAGGGGAACCATACTTCGACACCAGTATGGAGACCAGACAAACATCCAAGAAGTATGCATGCAGGGATCCATGGAAAGGTAATCAAAGGGGATCCATGAAGAATGATCCATTCTATAGAATGCTGGGAATAGATCTTGGGGAATCCAAAAGCAAATAGGGTTTGATGGAGGGAGAAAAAAAAACCACGATTAATGGTTATTGGTGCCGGGATCAGCACCAAAGCATGGGAAGTCGGAGTAGAAATATTTGAAATTTTTTTAGAAAATGAGGGCACATGATGCATGTTCTATTGCAAAGAGAAACTCATATTTTCACCCTTAACACTCATTATTATTATCATTCTAGGATTATATTTATATTTATACCTCACTTGACATTCTATATAAATTGTAACAAAATTAATAAATAAAATAATTACACATTCAAAAACGAGACGATGCTAAAGTGGGTACATGAGTATTTAAATTATTACACTTATTTATATTTATAAACTCATTATTCCATAGTGTTTCAGTTTATATTTTAAATCCATGAATTTTTATAAGCACATTGGTTGGGGACTTATTTTTATTTTATCTCTCACATCGTTTGGGCTGCCATTGTGTACTCATACAAGCTATTTTGATGTAGGATGGGACTGGGGAAAGTTCCTAGAGTTTGATTATTGATATTGTACCATGTTTAGGATAAGGTGAGTTTGGGACCGAGGTGAAGCTTTTCATGAAATATGGATATAGTTCTTTTAGTATTTTTTATATTTTTTCACATGTAATATACTATTACATGTATTCTTGTTTTTGATGCATTGTAGATACAACACATCATCATCATTATATATTTTATTACATCTAGAATTGTTATATATATATATGTCATTTGAATGTATATCTATTATAGTACTTATTTTTGTCTTCGGTAATTGATCTGTATTATTCTAATTATATGTTACAATCTGATAGGAGGGTTTACTGTCCACACATACACACCATACGGCCTCACTGCTACTCAACATCCTCTGATGTTTGGGGACACACACATATGGAAATATTTCCAAATAGGCTCAGGGGACTATTTAGGGGCATATAGGACTAAGACGTTACTTGACATCTCTAAACTACGATTTTCTATGATCATTATTTTTTATATTATGAAAATTGAAATAGACAAAAACCTTCTTTTTGATATTTACTTTTCTAACAAAATCTACGAACCTTAATTATTTATTAGAGTTATTTGATCCTAAATGGTTAATCCCTCATGTTTATAGTGATTTATATTTTTATGTGGTAGATATGAAAAGTGATTTGAATGTCTGTATTAAGTCACAAGTTCTTGAGTTATGTACTAAACGTTTTTCACATTTTTACCTTAATAATGAGTGAAAATATTCAATGTGATGTAAATTAATATTTAGATTTATATTAATAAAAAATATAATGAAAAAAATGTATGAGGTAAATGGACTGGATGATTCAAAAGAATAAAATAAAAACAAAATGAGATTTGTTTCTTTAAAAAGTGAGGAAATAAGGATTTTTCTTGTTTGATGCTCAAAGATATATTTTCACATTTTATAAAATAATAATATATAAATTGATTTCAATTCATAGTAATGTGAAAATCCTTATTATTATTTTGAGATTCCATATTTATAGAAATTATTATTTCAGTTGTGGGGTACTTGATACATGAATTTCATGGGAACATATTTATAAATATAAATACATTGATTTTGGTAATTTAATTGCTTTATTTTTTCTATATTTTTAATGATTGGTTCATTTTTGGCAGGATAAAATATTTATGATAATATGAAGACTGTACTAAATGGAAAATAATTATATAAATAGGTGGCTTTCCATGATTAAGTATGATTAATGGATGTTCCTAGGATTCAACTCTGAAGAACTGATGAAAAAAGCTCCAAATGTTGGAAATACAAAATTCAAAACATGAATCATGTTTAGTATATATAAATGATGCAATAAATGAATAGAATAAAATTAGTGAACTGATGAAAAAATCATTTGTAGGATGCCACAAATTTTCATGGTGTGTCATACCCTTTCACATAATCAACAATCTCTGACAGTCCCAGTAGTTAATGTTTCTATAATGATTTCAGTGGGAGAATTCAAATTAATGACCCAAATTGCCATTTAATTCCTAGATGGACCCAGTGGATTATTATATATCCAATTAATTTCATATAAAATGCACACGGATCCCCCTATAGTTCTATAAATAAAGAATTTTGGTGCTACTATATGTAGTCATATAAAGAGACCAAAGCTTGTGGTGAGAATCTCTATAGTGCAGGGCCCTCAAAAGTCAATGTCTCTACATTCATCATGTTTTCATTTTTATTTTATACTTCCTTCATACTCACTCGTCACTACGATGAGGGGATAATTTATAAATTCTAAAAGGATAATGTATCTATTTGGGGAAGGCCTTTCTAGATTATATTTTATTATTGTTCACCTATTTTGGTTTCAGAAATATCAAATAAAACATAGAATTTATTTCCCTGTGTTTAATCATGTTTATTGATTGATGAATCTGAAATAACTTTTTAAATAGAAAAAGCATTTCCTTAATTATAACAAGACTACTTTAACATATATTTTAATGAGGTTTAAATATGGTATAGAGAGAAACATTTTTTCATAATTCACTAATGAACCTGACTATAGGAAAAGTGGGATTTCTGCATCCAACAGTGGATTTAATGACCATTGAATATACCTCATCCCAAAACAAAAACTATTCCTAAACATAAAATGTAAATCCTTTATCTAACTACACCTTAAACCTAACAGTAAAAAAGATCCTCATGCCTTCAAAATTTATTTTCTAAGAAAATAAATCTACGTTCATTATTTTTTTTATAAAATTCCCTTCAATCCTAAATATGATTCTTCAACCTTTCATAAAATCAATTTTAAATAGACATTTTTCTTTTAAATACCTAAAAATTTAATATCAATATCTAGGTAGGTACGACAAGATGACCCTCTTCTATATTCAATTAAATTAGTTAATTTTATTATTTCAATATTTTTAAAGATGTTTTATTTTGATTAGCCCCATAGGAAAATAACAACACCATATGGGCTGATGTATGGAAATATAATGGTAAAAAGTATGAATTTATTGGGAATCTTGGGAACTTCTATATCGTCATAATATTAGGACACGAAGTTATATTTCTATCAACACATATAGAAGGATGGTTTTATGGTTTTAATATTAGGTACATTATGTCACTATATGTTTTGAATCAAAAAAGAAAGGAACTCAAGATTTACATATCAATGGGGGCACTCAAATTTTCAATTCTACTAGATAAAATTGGGGTTTTGAGTATAGTTATGACACTCATGGTTTAGATTCATAACGACAAAACTCAACGTTTAGATTCCATTAGGGACACTAATGGTTTAATGTATAATAGGTACATTCATAGTTTAGATTCAATTGGGAATAATCATTATTTAGAGTCTTGTGGTTAAAATAATGTTTTAGAGACATTTTGGGATAGTCATGTTTTAGTGTTTGATGTATAACCTCTTTATTTAGAGTCTAGTGTGGAAAATTATTGTTTAGTGTCTAGTGGGGAAACTCAATATATGTAATTCAAATAAGTATGAAATATTAGGATTTGATACTCCCTAGGAAGGTGAAATATAAAGTATACTGACTCTCAATGGGGATATAATAAGGATTCAGTATTTGAATTGAACATTCAAGATGTGTCTTAATGTTCCTTCCACAAGAATCATAACAGAAGTTGTTCAAGCTCCACAATTTAAGGTTGTGTGACATGACCGGTCTATTTTAGCTGCAATTGTATTATGATGGTTCATATCAGTTAAAATTTGAGATAATAAGTTGTGGAATGGGTCTTATTAAATGGATTTCATGGAATTTATATGGAATCACTAAGGATATGTGTAAGTTTTACCTAAATGTTTCCTAATCCATTTTTAATTAAAATATCCAAAGGATGGATGATATTAATTTCATTCCTATGCACGAAGTTTTCACAAGTGATTTGTAATTCTGAAAATTAATGTCCCATTTTTATTCAAACAAACAAATACTTTTATTTTCAAAGTGGGTATCAAATGGTTATACATAATTTTTTTTTTCAAAAAGGTATTGTTTTTATTATAAGATTGACTTACATGAGTCATTAATACTTTTCATGAACCATTCACTTCATGGTAATGTTATTGAACACAATTATCTCAAGTGTTTTGGAATATATTGAATGGATTATATGTTGTAATCCCAAAATTTTTTCCCACCTGAAGGACTCCTTGGAAATTACATCAATCATACCTATTTGAGACATGGAATTCATGTTTGTGTTAGATAAAAGGGTTTATTTTCAAAAAAATCTCTCATTGTCCTCAATATGTTGATATGAGGGTTATTTTTTAGTCTCTATATCATAGAATAACATAATTTTATGCCCACTCAAGACTAGGATACATTATAGAAGATTTATTTTCTAATTCTACGTCATTGTATAAAAATTCATTAATGTTGGGAGTTGTGTGTTCTCAAAATTTCTATTTTCCACATGGAATTTGTAAAATCTACATGGATCTCATGGTTTTTCATGAAATTTTATTTTCAAGATCATTTGAAATAATCGTTCCATGAATACTTCAAAATATCATCATGTAAGTTGGAGTTTTGTTTAAGGCTCAACCCTTCGACAAAAAAATATATTCTATTTCTTTATTCCTCATTGATTCTTCTTGGATGAATTTTTGAGTATCCGTTACGAAAAAAGTTGTCATGTAATGAAACCACTATAGTAAAAGAATTATATAGTCCATTGTTACTTGTACATGTTAAATATTTGTGATATCTGATCCTATGTATATAAAATGTGTATGTAATTATAGACTATATACAAATAATGGTTTTTAAAAAATGATTATATCATTTATTAATTGAAATAAAATCATTCAATACAATTTTATTTTGTTTTTCCTCTTTGGTAGAATATATCATGATTATAATCCTCTTAATGGGTTTACACAATAAGTTAAATCATAATTTAGTAATCATCATGTGAGTAAATATTATGATAAGAGTTTCTCAAGAATATAGATATTATTCAGAAAACTATATAGAGTCCTTACAAAGGATTGGGAAATGGGACATAAATGTTTTTTCATCATTTGTTTTGAGGCTCTGTTCTGGTGGAGGATGATTTAAAATGAGGAAAGAAAACTGGAATATTTTTGAACAAAATAATATTTTTAAAATTTAAAATTTTTACAATTTTTATCAACAGATTCCCATATTGATAATAATATATTTTTCTCATTAAATTTTAAACTGAAATATATGTTCTTTGTTATTATAAATTTATAATTTCATGGGAAATGTTTTATTTTTTTTAAAATGAATTCAGTTTCATCATTATAATAAGATATTTTAAAACATTATATTTTTCAAATATAATAAATGAATTGGAATTATAAATGTTCAAAATAATTTATATTCGATCATGTTTTAACTGTAGGATATTGGTTGGATGTCAATTAATGTTTAATTTATAATTGACAGGAGTATTATTGAAGAGTATTAAGAGGGATGAATAAGTGGATAGTAATAATTACATGGATAAAAATACATGTTGAGGGTTGTTTAACATTATCATACATAAAATTATAGTTTACAGATTAGATTGTAATATATGAAAGTGGAAGGATAAATTACCTGTATTAATGTCACTATAGTCACATTTGTAACACAATGACTTAAATTGTAAAAAAAAATTGGAATAAGAATGTTTTTTTGTGACAAATTATCTACATGTGATTGATGTTATATTAAACTGTAAATAAAATATTCTAGAATACTGTAAAATTAAAAGTTAAATTATTGTGTTTGAATAAATTTAGAGAAGATTAAAGAGATAGTTAACAATTTATTAAATTGTGGAATATTCATTTTACTTTTGAAAACCAGTTGATTTTAGTTAAAAGATATAATGTTTAAAGTGTAATATTTTTGGGGTTTTATGTTGAATAACATGGTATGAATTTATTTGAATATTTTATTTCAAATTATAAAGGATATCTAAGAGGACAACAATACTACAATATATCACATATAATCTAACAAATTTTCTTTATTAAATCTATAGATATTGACATGATATATCTTGTGTCCTAAATGGATGTATTTTTACCATTTTAGATTTTTGAAGTTCTAGGTTTTTTGATATCACATTAAATTGAATATGTATAAATTATTAGAGAGGTATTATTTCTATATGATATTAATTGTTTCATTTAAATACAAATGGAGGATAATATGTAGTGAATTTTTGAGATTTAATAGAGTTGTAAAGGCATGGTGACAACCCTAAAATGTTTGGGATATCTTGAAAGATATTTAAATTTTATACCAGGAATAATAGATTTTAATTATTTAAAAAATAGTCTTAATCCTAAAAGTACACCTAAAAACTAATCATAAGAGGTAAATAAATAAGAAAAATAAATAGAATATTTCATTTCAGTGGAAGAAGAAGAAAATTGAAGAAGAAAAAATCATTGATATAATTTGTTCATTGAAGACGAGGCTCCAAGAAGATGGATTTTTATCATCATATCTGGTTTCTGAAGATATAAATGTGAAGAAAGATTGTTCCAATGCATATTAATCTAAATATTCTATAGGTATTGTTTTTGTGATTATTTGAATGGAAAATATTCAACTCAATCTATGTGGAGTGGATCTCAACCAGTTTTTTGGAAGAAGAGCATCAGAGACATGAACATTAACTGAGCATTAAATAAAGATCTTTGAAAAAAACATATTAAATTCTATATTTTATCATGGAGATACCCTCATTTTTGTAAATTTAAAATGAATTATCTAATTATTGTAGATAATAGAATGAAATTTAGTGATATAGAGGAGCTATTATTCCATATCTAATTTTTTAATGAAACATATCCTTGTCATAGTATAATTCCGATAGAATATATTATCCACAAAAATAGTAAATGTTTGTATATTTTGATGTATGAGTACAATGTCATTCAATTATCCTTTGACATGACAGTAATCTTGGTGAACAATGTAAAATTCAATGTTTTTTATTCTCTTTAATATCCTTCTTTTGTGACACACATTCATGGTGAAAAATTAAAACGATTAAAATATATTAAACAGGTATACTTTTAACATAGGAGGAATATATGATAGAAAAAAACTCAATAATAAAATAATAAATATACCAACATCTTCATTCAACACAGTTGTGGTCAATCAATTCAACTTATTACAAAAAAATAATATTATAGACAATTATTTCCAACATTTTGTTTAATATTATAAATCTCATTTTGTATTTTTTTTCATATATCTTAACACATATGAGGCCTCTTAATTCAATGATACTAAACACTATAGCTAGAAAAAAGGCTCATTTTTTAATATATAGGATAATGGTTTTGGTATATTGGAGTGTTTTTAATGAGATGAAAATTTTAAAAGTAAAAATAAATGTATTGGTGACATAGAAACAAATAAAATTTTGAAACAAATGTATCCTCAATGAGGTATTCAAGAAGACTATTCATTATTTTAGTGTTCTTTATATATGAATAATCATAGAGAATATACATAAAAAATTATTTATGGGGAATGTATTTATGGAAAATTTATCTTTATATGCATTCAAATGTTGTGGTAAAGTGTAAACAATAAAGACATCAAGAAAAAATACCATCTATGAAAAGTGTAACACCCTGAAATTCTAATTAACATTGTATTTAATAGTGTGACATGAAAAATAAAATATAGAAGGGAATATAATATCCTCAGAATTCAAATTTTTTTTAATATATTGAATAATTTTAATATATGATATATCATTCAATTCACACAACATAATTTTAACTTTCTTTATACAGAACACCGAGTTTTTCTATAATGAAACTTAAGACTGAGTTTTACTAAAAAAAATAGTATTAATGTATTATTTTTTAACATAATAATATATAACATAGTAATTAGACTAAAATTTATGGATATTATTAAATAAAATATTAAAATATATTATTTCATTCATTGGTAACCAATTAATAAAAATTGAATATATGAAATAATTGAATATAATGAGGATGGTTTTAAAACAACTATTATGATTCCAAATGAATTGTGTCTAAATAAATTATATTTATTACTATTATTGAATTACATAAATAAAATATATATATTATATATTCAATTTTATATTATTTATATTAATAAAATATATTTTATAGGAATAAGATAAGAAAAAATCAAGTATTATAGTCTAAAATTGTATATTTCAAAAAAGGAAAATTTGGATCCTTTTAATGGTAAAACTATTCAAAAACTAAATTTTGGAACTTATATAAATCCAATTTTTCAAAATAAAAAACATTTTTTAAATGGACATATAAAAATGATCTTATGTTTATTTTTTGATATTTTTTTTAGACGTTTCAATTTTTGATGTATAATGAAAAATTTGGTTTTTTAATAGAAATTTGTTTTTTCGTCAATATAATTTATACGGTTATATATTTCAATTTTTTAGTTTATTTATACCAATATTACATCTATTAATCCTATTTATTTATTTGTAGTTATTTTCCACTTATGTTATTCGAATTTGGAAAAAATTACTAAATATGTATATTAATTGAAATTTATTAAGTTTGTTGAGTAAAAAAAAATTCCCAGACTTTTAGTGAGTTCAATTATAATTAATTATAGTTAATAAAGTAAAACAATCATAAAAAGGGAGTAAACCATAAATGTTAGGGGAAAATTAATTTGGAACATGTTAAAAACCTATTTTATATACATATATAGGCTATATAATATATTTTATGAAATATTTTTTATTATTTCAGGGACATGATCTAATGGGGGCTTCTTAATAGTGTTTATCTTTATATATTTTTATAAATTTCACTCATCCTAAACTATAAAAAAGCATGAAAACCCTAAATTTATCACACAAATAAATACTTTTGGATCATAAAAAATATTCCCAAATAGATCCCAAAAATACCTCCTCTAATCAAATAAGTCTATCTTTTGGAAGAAAATTATAACAAATGAAGTAATTTGATCTAAACCAAAAAGAGTTTCCTAAATCAGAGGTAACATACTTCAATAATAAATTTTTTTTCATCTCTTTCCCCACCGACTAAATTTTTTTATTTAGTTTTTATATAATAAAAATAGTATATTTAATAGAATGATATTTTTTTATTTCATTGATATTACCTAAACACACACACACTTACATCAAATGGGATAAGCAATGGTCATTCGTGTATATGGAAAACTACCACATCGTGAACTAATGTCATCTATTCTTCCATTTCCACCATTAATGGTTGACAATATTGATTTATTTATAGTTTATATATGAAAAATATGATACTAATAATGTCTTTAGGCATCTAAAATACTAATATAACCCTTAACATTATAATTTCATTTTTTTGTAATATGATAACATCATTTGTGGACGTGTGGACAGTTTCCTCCCAAAGCATTGTGATTCATTCACACATTACGTGGAATTTATAAAGTGTAGTTTTTTTTAAATGAAAACGATTTATAAGATACAAATATGTAACATTAATTATAATAGACATGTATATCATTTAAATTTCTTTATTTTGATATGAAAATAAAATCGAAACATCATACATGCATACATGAAACCCACCATCTCCATGAACGGTGCATTTGATTTCTTACATACAAATTGTATGGATTATTATTAACTCATATATACTAAAAACATATTATATTTACATCATTTATTATATTGTTGAGATTATTAGACCATGATATATGAAATTGGAACTGAAAATCAAGTCAAAATATAGTCAAAAAAATATAAAATAAACACCTAAAATATTGAAAATAAGGAAAGATTATTAACAAATGATTTATATGATATTATAATATGGTCATATATGTAATTAGAAACACGTTTTTTTAATAATTTATTGACATGTTTTAACCCCTATAAACGAGTTCAAAGAGTACTAAACTAAAAATATGTGAAAGGTAAGGGTTTTTTGTCTAACGTTTTACATCTATGAGATAAATGTCATATTCACCACGTAATTCATTTTTATGGTGGATCTACTACAAATTTTGATATATTATATAATTAATTATTTTATATTATCGTTATTAAAATATTCAATAGATATTATACCTTCATATATATAATGATTTAAAAGTCACTCACATGTTAATGGGATATCTATTATCACTTTTGTCTCTCTGATACATATTCCATATCCACTACTAATTTATTTATTTTTATTTATATAATTCCTTGTTACATGTTATATAATTAATTTCATTAATTTCATTATATTCAATTTTTCTCTCTATTTTATTCTATCATGTGTATTACGATTCAAAAGTTAGTCTACTAGTAATCTATTTTTCCTAAATTTAAATTCCATTAAGAGTTATTCATTAATATGAACCAATAAACATTAAGGAAATGTATATACTTCCCCTTTTCCATTTAATATTCATATTCACTCATATTTAAAGGTATTATAGGTTTAATTTTAATTATCTCATTCATGTAGGTTTACCAATAAAACTGCCAAGTGGTTGAAGTTATCTATTCAATCTCACTTTCATCTATGATTTCTAGCATTCTCGTGAAAAAATCACATCTTTTTGACAATTTTCCATTGAAAATAACATTAATTTTAGATATAAATTCACATGTGTTATGTTTATAATTATTTATAAAACTGTATTCTATTTTTAAATATGGTGAGTACTTGAATTTTATATGAATAATTGGGGAAATATTGGTAAATATGTATCCTTTAATCAGTATGATTATTTTATGAGGTACATTATTAAAAAATTAAATCTATTATCTGATATATGTGTAATTTCTTGAATATGTATGAAATAGGTGGTGCTCGATAATAGATATCCCCTTGATGCCTCAGTAGTATCCTGAGAAAAATAATTTGGCCAATCAGATGGCTTTATCCCTGATATGTTATAAACTGACTCTGAAATATAATTGATGGTAATTGTTCCATGTACCTTGGAAACATGGATTCTAGTAATTATGAATTTCCTTCTTTTAGATTAATTAATTATTATCCATGAGGATTATTTTTAACAATATCTAAGGTTGTATTTTATTCTATGTTTATTGATTAAATGGAAGGTATTTCAGTTACAAACCTTTCCATATTGATTTTAGCTTATCCAAGTATTGATTAAATGATGATGTTTCTTTAATTTTATTATGTATTTTGTTTTATTTTATACTTCTTAATGTTATATGTGTATCATGTGTGTAATATTGTTTAACAAAATTGTTAAACTGATTTTTCCTTCTAGATTTAATACCTCATAGTCATTACAATGTAATAAAGTAAGGAATTGGATCTAGTCTTCTTGTGATAGTGAATTATAAAAAGCAAATAACCAAAAAATAAATATGATGTAAACATTTGAGAAGGTAGTATTTCTAATCAATGTGATAAATTATTATTCTAATGATAATTATTTTTTAAAACAATTGTGGATGATTCATAGATATTATGAAATCTAGTTTTTCCCCATATAGATTAAAGTGGCATGAGATTTTATAAGGTATATGGAAACACCATCAAATCATCTAATTACTGTTTATTATTATAGTTTCCAAGATAATATCCATGTTATGTATGATATGGTGGAACAACATTAAATTTTTCAAAATGGTGACTATGAATACATGGAATATTTTTTATGGAGAATAAGATATTGAAGAAAGAGAAATTGTACATTAATGAATAAATTATAAATATGGTTGTAAATATAATTGTCTCAAGGGAATTTATCATAGAACATACATAGGATACAAAATATTAAATAGGCCCATGGAATGAATTTAGAGTGATCATGGTCAATTTTCCAAAATAACATAAAGTGATGATAAACTCTGGTAAGGATGATAGTTTGAGGATATAGTATATGAATGGATAGTTTAAGGAGAAGGATTTCATGATCTACAATGTTGAAGTGTTGTTGAAATTATCTGAGGAGATGAGAGATATACCTCATGTGATAACATCAACAAGTAAATTCCACAAATATTGGAAAAAATAATTGGGATCCAAATAGAATGTTTATGATGAACCCAAAAGATAAATTTCTCAAAGGGAGATAGCTATGTAGTGATCCTTTGTGGAATTTTAGGGAAAATCGTGACTATGTGTCTATAATCCCAAGTGACCATTCAAGGACAGAAATGTGCAACAAAAAATATATAAATCAATGAATGAAAACATATTTTATGTTTTTAACTAATGATTTTTTATATAATCCCGACATATATATATATATATATATTAAGGAAATGATGCATGGTATCAAAACAAACTCAAACTTATACATGAATCCATAAATCTTAGTGTCCCTACTCATCTCTTATATGCTGATGACATCACCTTGTTTCCTCAAGGTGACCAAAAGAAAATTCAAGTTCTTAAACTGGCCCTTACCCACTATGAGAAAGTCTCAGGTTAGGCCATTTCTTGGCATAAATCGCACATTTTTTTGGAAAAAACTTTTCCACAGATAGGAAACACATAATTACCAATGATCTTGGTATTAAATAAGGTTTCTTCCCCTTAACATATTTAAGGGTGCCTATATTTTTAGGAAGACCTAAAACTACTTACATTTCTAACATTGTGGATCAAACTATTAATCAACACTCTAATTGGAAAGGCATGTCCCTCTCCATGGCTGGCAGAATCTATTTTCTCATATCGACCATTGTCTCCAAAATGGTATAATCCCTTATGATTTATAAATTCCATGCTAGTACGTTCAACATAATTAATACCTATATTAAGAACGTCATCTGGATAGGATGTATCTTTCATAAAAACTTGTCACCATTCTCTGGGTAACCTCTTGAAAACATTTGGAAAAATACGATATTGGTATTAAAAACATAAAGTTGTTTAATGATGCTCTTCAAGCTAGACTTACATGGAGATTAGTCAATACTGACTCTCATTCCATTGACTTCTTTAAACAAATATTCCTTCTCCAAACATAATAAGGGGATCTTTAATTATATCCCTTCCTCGATCTGGCCTTCCATTAGGTACACTTATCATTAAATCATGGAAAACTCTAGATGGATAGTGAGCACTGACACTAACATAAATTTCTAGTTTGAAAATTGGATTGGTGTTCCACTGGCCCCATTTCTTTCCCCTAATTCTTCTCTACTGTACACCATTCACACTATTAAATATTTTCTACATTAACATAGGAATAATCTTGCTGACAATGTTGCTCAGATCATTGATTACTATCCATTAATTATCTGTGAGGATTTTCTTGTCTGTGAACCCTCTCCAAATGGTATTCTTGACTCAAAAAATTCCATTATTCGCAACATTATTGGATCTGAACTTAGCTTTCAATGGTTAAATTTTTTCAACAAGACGTGGATTAAGCCTAGTAGACTCACTCTAATTTGGTGCATTGTTCATAACAGATTGCCCACTGAGGTCTGCCTTTAATCTTTTGGTATCTAGATATTCTCTAAATGTCACCTATGTAATCAACATAGGGAGGACACTAACCATATATTTTTATCTTGTGCCACATCCTCTGCTCTTTGGAAATATATTTTTGACATTTTGTATTGCAGATGGCATACCCCCAACTCAATTTTCACTCTTCTTAAATGTTTTGTACAATAGGATGACTCTTATCAAACTAAAAACATTTTTCTAGTTGTTGTTGTTGAGATCCTTCATGTGATCTTGTATAACAGAAATGATACTCTACACAATAAATGCTCATTAAATCTTAATGCAGGGAAACCATGGATCTTTATTGCAATTTGGGAAGATGCCTTAATTCAAAAATCTCACTACAACAACTTAGTTGGTGACATGGAGATTTTGAAAAGGATTTTGTTTGGTGGCATATACCATCATCCTCTTCACACCATTGAAGTTTTTCAGAAAACACCAATGTAGAGATGGATCAAAGTCAACATTGATAGTGCCACAAAGGGCAATCCTAGACCTACCAACTATGGATCCATTTTTAATGATATTTTGTGCATGTTTCATGGGTGTTTCTTTTTAAATTCTTGCATAGCTTCATCATTCGAGGCCGAAATGATGGGAGTAATTCTTGCTATAAATTTTTCCATTCAAAAAGGTTGTAGGAAACTATGGATTTAAAGTGATTCTACCACTATTGTCCAGGAAATCTGGAATGGTGTGACTCAACTTGCATGGCCTGCGATCAATCTTTAGATGCAGTGTCTGGACTCTATGCATCGTATAAACTACATTGCTATGCATACTTTTAGAGAGGATAATGTTGTTGCTGATGCCCTTTCCAATAAGGGGTTCATCATACCATGACTTGGATGGACACCCTCCCTCCGTATTTACTTCAGCTATTTGATAAAGATTTTAAAATAATTCCTTCTGTCCATCTCTTGTAGTATTTTCGACTTTTTTATTCAATAAAATGTTCTTTGTTCTTTGACCAAGGAACAACCTTCTCAAAAAAAAGAAATTTTTCATGGTATGTGATCAATCAGTCATGAAGAAAACTATTATTATCATTTGAAGGGGATGTATTAAATGTAAATAATTAGAATTTTTCACATTGAAAAAATTAATTGGTTTAGATGAATGAAAATGTTAGGAATCAACCCGAGGGGGCCCATGCCGCAACTCCCCATGACCGCCTCCAATAGGCTAGGGGCTGCGAACTAGTGCCAAGTTGGTTGTCACAGACATGGGATTCGATAGCCTATGGTATCTATAGACATGCATCGACATACACCTCCATGCAAAAGAGAATAGATAAATAATGACTAAAAATAAATTTTTTTAGACAAAAATCCTAAACTACAGTACAGTATAAGTACCTAAAGGGTCAATACATTTCAAAAAAAAATAAAAACTGAAAAAGTTTGAACCTACTCAGATAGAGGGGATAAATATTAAATGAACCCACCATAAAAATACTAATCCCTGCTTGGGTAAACACCAGGGTCAATCAAGATCACTAAAATATTTGTGCTCTGGGTACTCCTGGGACTCCTTTAACAGGCATATGGTCTGTACAAGACACAAGACATGTAAGATAAAATCCCATGTAGGGGAGAGTAAAAAGATGGAAAATAGGATACCAAAAATCCAAAATGAAAGGGAATAAGAAATATACATCAGTCTACTAATCCCAGTTAGAGGAAACCTAAATGAGAGAAAAAATCTACCTCGATACCATCCTTATATTAAGAGGAATAGTCAGCTCAAAACATCGGGTGTGTCAACAAATAAGCGACAACACCGCAAGGGAAACAAATAAGTCACTACATATATTCATCATATATAACAAGACATAAGAGGTTCTGACCTCATCACCAATGATAGGTTCTATTCGAGACTCTTTCTAGGACAACTCACTAGGCCAAACACTAATTCTCAATCCCATTGGTTCTACCAGTGCTGACATGTGCTTTATGAAAAGATGAAATTTCCCAAGTGGAGAGTCTCATGGATCACCATTTCTGTGTAGTTGATGGAGTACTAACTCATAAACCATCCCATGAATCCTAAGTAACTATTTTAGGGAGGGTTTCATGCCTGACACTTTTGAGGGAGCAGTAACTCTGAACAAGGATTGCAGTTAACATGTGGAGGGGAGCTCTCACCACTGCTAACCTCATCATGGGGGAGCACCACTCTACAGGTGTGAACCCACACCCTGGTATGACAGGGGATTACCACTTGGAGATACATGATCCCACACCCAAACACTATAGAACAGATCCATTCTAGAAAACATTAGCTCACACCCATTGTAGGGGAGCACCATCATGAGAGACATAAGACCGCACCCACAGTAGGGGAGAACCACTCTATGAAACGTGAGCCTCCACCCGTGATAGGGAAAGACCATGAAAAGGATAGAGGACCCGCTTCATGGCATGGTAAGGGAGTAACAACACTACATTACAACAAAATTAGATAGTTGGTGACCTGAAACGGAAGGGGAGTAATCCAACTATATGAACGTCAAGGGGAAACCCGAACCCTAATCCATCAGGGGAGTAACAACCCTGGAAGAAAAAAAACCAAAGGTAACAGCCCCACTCCTAACATTTGGGGAGTCCCCGATCCCTTAACAGATTCCACCATCACAAATAATTTGAAAAACACTCAGTAAAGGATATTTAAATTTCTCCAAATAGACTCCTAGTTAAAATGTCATATTTCACTACAACTACACAAACTGGGTCTCATGGGTCCCACTCCTTGATTCTGGCATTACACACTAGAAATCCATTATGAAATGACCACATTAAACTCATCATTTAAATTCCACTAATGGTGTTCCAAAAAACCAATAGATGCATGAGATACACCCGACGTAAGAATCACCAAAAAATAGTTATCATAGCATTTTTAAATTAATTATACATTTCATGAAACTGAGCTTCGATATCGAAGAAAAAAGTTCTCACATAGCCCAATAAAGGGACACATCCACACAAGTGTCATTTTTTCACTAACGTAATGAAAAACAAACACCTACATGGCATGTTATGGGGGTATTATGACCACTCGATACATTCTGGCTTTACCTGCCCTCTATAGCCAGTCTAGCTCACCTCACCGACCTACGGCTTAGAAGCTAACTCATCTTATTGGGTCGTGGGCTGCCAACCCTTGGCACCGCTGACCTCCACCCTCTATAACTATCTATCTCTGCACCCCTAGTTCCTTTGGGGCTCTGCATAGTATCACCCCCAATTTCCACCTCCGACACTATCTATAACCACCACTACCACCTCACTAGATTCGCGTCTCCGCCACCTTCTCCATACCACTAGGACCACTCTGGTGGTCAGAAAAAAATTCTAACACTAATTCCAAAAACCTCAGGACCCAATATATATTGTCCCATCCTCCGCTCAAAGATATATTGACAATTAAAAGAAAACAAATGAAGAATAAACGTGGGGAAATCGGATAAAAACTCAAACTTCTTACCTTGAGGGTGGAACACTGAATATTCGGGTGCAAAACCGCACCCATGGTGCACTAATTCTCAATATGGAAAAGTTATTCATTGAAAAAATACTTCAGTGGCACCACCATTCCATGAATTATATATGGAATTGGAAGGTCAAGTTATGGTGGCTCTTCCTACACGAGCAGCAAAGTGAAGGGGGGGGGGATATTTTGTTTTTATTTTTATTAAAAACAATATTCACAGAACATCCCTACCAAACTCATATCTAAGCTGACAACCATAAAAAATAAATATTATGTGATTCCTAGGATAAATGTGTTGTTTTGAACTCAAACATGATCTCATAAATTCGATCTGAGACACCATTTAAATGTTATTCGATATGAGATCCCAAATAATTAAATTTATTTATTTATTAAAATTATCTTTAAAAAATTTTCTATATAAGATATGTGTCTATAAAGTTTATACCCCTATTAGGGTAAATATAATTCACCATACTCATATTTGGCCTCATTTTTCTGACCTGAGCTACCATTTAAGAGAAATATTGGATCCTCCATATGCATAGTATTAAAAATATTAATTTTTTTATACAATTTATTCTTTTCACACCGAGCCTTGTAATTATACATCATCTTAGCACCCATCCCTTGAAATATATGTATAAATATTTCAATGTCATAGAAGGAAAATACCAATTTGGTACATCCTCCACATCTTAAGACTTTTTGTCTCGAAAAATATAATTTCTTGGCATGAGGGAATGAAAATAAAATCTAACCTTGTCTCCCACCCCTGTGACCAAAACAACATACTCCAAACACCCAAGTAAGAGGGACTCATCCACCACACCTTGATACTATCCGATTTGGGCAACACTGACTCACTCAAACGTTTTTCAATAGTGTCTCAAGAATGCATCTCAGTGGGGAAATCATTCCTCATTCTCGTGAGTCTAACGCCACGACAAACCGCACTACGGGCTCCTCATGTGACTCACATACCAAGCTAACTTTGAACACACAATGGTATAAATAAAAAAAATTTGGCTAACCAAGGACACACCTTGGTTTTTAACATGCCCTTCTTCCAAACTTATTAATACAAAATCCCACCCCCAACACCCTAGAAAGAGTGAATCATCCACAAAAACACAACACTGGCCACTTTTTATGACACTAGGTCACCCATAAATTTCTAGTCACATCAGATAAAATGTATATCAATGGGGGAAGGATCCTTCTTACATGTACATTCGAAACTACAATGGAAAAAAACTGACACCGGGTCTTAACGATACCCCGTGTCACTCGGAAAAATCCTCAATAAATAAAAAAAGAGCGTTTTATAAAAAATTCTATCATAAATACTATAGAAAGTAGAAAGAAAACTGAGTGTACTTCTATCTATCTGTGGAGCCTCTATGTCAATAGCCTCTAAGGCATGTAGTTGTCCTCACCCCCATCCTCCAGCACCTTGATCATGGCATGGACCACCTGAGGTGGTGGTGGAAACTCTTGGTGTCTTCGGCCTCTTGTTACTACACTCACTCATCTGACACATCCCCCACCATGAGAACCTATGTTCTCAAAATCATGAATCTACCTTAGTGGTAAGTTGACCATCTGCCACTCAGTAGCACGATGGGTTGCACAATCTCTGGAAATATGTCCCCCATGATCGCAAGCGTAGTAGCTCCTCTCCTTCTACGGACCTGAACACGGGCCTAGCTCCTTCCCTGCATAAACACATGCCTTAGTACAAGAATGGTTATACCTCATGTGCTTCATTCTGTAGGCCTAATATCTTCTAGATGCAGCTGATGCCTCTGCCTCAAAAACCCTGATGTGGTTCTAATTTTCCTCTCCCTGTGCTAGGAATATCTCAACCACCAGAGGATGCTACAATACCCCTCCATATGTGGGAAGTAACAAGGATACCACTCATGCTTGGAAGACTTTATGTAGGACCTTGGTGAAATTCTGAAACCTAAAGAAATGTTCCCTAACAATGTACATGGAGTAGTGTGACAAGTTGTAAACTTCTTTGAGTACTCTGACACTATTTTATATACCCTACAGAAGTGGTAGAAGCTCCTTGTTTTGAGCCAAACATAGTTTAGATGGATAAAACTCCTCTCTAAAGAGATTATCAAACTCTCTCCATCTGTGTGTCTCTTTATCGTGTGTCTGTGTCACAAGACTCACTAGGGCCTGGTCGAACCATGAAAAAAAGGCTCACCACATGGACTACCATCTGATTGAGAGGTTTTACGATGAGGCGGAAAATGTGTGTGACTTCCATGAGCCATTATTTATCTTCTTATGAGTCTTGGTCACCCCGGAATATTATAGGTCACTGGCTCTAGAACTCGTACAGCACACTGCCTGTGTGCATCCTCATCCTGCACTACCGGAACAACCATGTACTTGGCATGTGGTGTCTCAACTTGAGGACCCCCTAGAGCTCCAGCCATAGAACCCATCCCCTACTCTAAATCCTCGACTTGGGTCTTATCATCACAAAAATACTACCAAAGAACCATGTCTTGTTGTATTCATAGAGGCATCCTGATCTAAAGTTAAGAAGTACCACGATCAATGATTTTATCTAGGCAGATTACTCAAGAAGGACAAGAAAAAAATAAAACCTATTTCAATATGATACATGTACCATTGAATTATCACGTGACCAGTTCCCTAATGTACCTAGTCAAAAGGGCAGGTTATCAGTGTCCTGGTGAATGTATATGTCGCCTGCCACACCAAAACTGGAGTACTTGTCCTGAAGACCGAACATAAAACATCCAAACAATTTCTACATGCAACAAAAAACCAAGATCACAACTATACCAACAATGATCTGAGGTCCAAAAAATGGAACCTACTCTGTTAAAACTCAATCCCAACCAGGCCCAACAGGGCTCAGACCATAACTCCCCAAGCCTTCCTCCAATAGGACAGGGGCTGGTGACTATCACTGAGTATGCTTCCACAAAAATAGGAGGCCTTAGCCTAAGGTAACTATATGCTCACACCCACAAATACTTGCATGAAAATTAGGAGAGATATATAAAAAACTGAAAATAAATTCATGCATACAACTATCCCGAACCACCTGAGTACATTATAAGTATAAAAAGGGTAAATACAAACCCACATAAAAACTAAAAAAGCATCTGACCATCCCAAAATGAGGGAATCAGAATCAAAGGAAATTATCATAAAACTCTTCATCCCAACTCCAATAAACACCATGTTCAGTCAATCTCACTAATCACCGCCCACTCTGAGTCCTCCTGGGCCACTTTCAAAAGGCATGAGGTCTGCACGAGACATAAGAGATGTAAATGAAAATATCGTACATAAGTGATTATAATGGTACTCAGTATGTGCCCAAAGAACCAAAAATAAAAAGATAAAATGAAAGACACTAGTTTACTCCTTTGAGATAGAGGGAACCCATATGAGGGGGAAACTCCCCCTTGAGACCATCCATAGCATAACATGACTAGTCATCTCAAAACACTTGCTGTGTCAAAGTACAAGTGGGGAAACTATAAGGGAAACATAGAAATAACCATATATACTCTTCATAGACATTAATCCTGATGAGGTTCTGAGCTCATCAGTAGTGATTGGTTCTATTCGAGAGTTTTTCTCCAATAACACACTTGGATAAACACTAGTTCCCAACACTAGAGGTCCTACAAATACTGATATAATACCTCAGAAATGTCAAAAGTATCCAAGTGTAGAGTCCCATACGTCACCAACTCCACGAAATTGAGGGATTACTACACATAAAACAACCCATGAAACCCAAATCATTTCTTTGTAGATGGTCCCACACCTCAGACTATTGAAGGAGTACTAACTCCAAACCTAGAGTCAAACATCGCAAAAGGATGGGCATACTCCCCTCTACCAACCCGAACACGAGGGAGCACTACTCTACAGGTGTGAACTCACACCCTAGTATGATAGGGGAGTACCACCCTACGAAAAAGGATCCCACACCCAGACATGGTAGCGGATCAGTATTCTGAAAAATGTGAGCATCCACCCACAGTTGGGGAGCACCACCAATAGAGACTTGATCTCACACCCACGATAGGGGAGAACCACTCTTTGAGAACTGATATCGTACTAAGACTAGGGGAGAACCCATAAAAGGATAGAGGACCCATTCCTCATAACAGTAGGGGAGTACGGACCCTACCTTCTAATGATATTAGAGAGCATGTTCCATGACATGGTAGATGATCAGTACAAATGCATGAACATCATTGCGATACTCATGCTCGAATCCATCATGGGAGTAAAAAACCTAAAAGAAACTACCTAAAGGAAACATACCCACACCTATAATTTTGGGAGTCCATTTATCATTAATAAATTCCACCATCTCATTCTACGTGAAAAAACACATGATGGGATATTTAGATGGCCAAAATGGACACCCTGTGAAAATTATTTCTCCCCAAATTCCCAAATTGATCCCAATAGGTCCCACACCACAATTCTAGTTTAAGATCCTGAAATCAGTCCTGAAAATTCTACATTAAACTCTGGGTCGTAACTCCACTAACAGTGTTCCAAACTGACATTGGATGTAGGAGATACATCTGACACAAGAATACACATATAATAATAACTATATTATTTTTATTTCAATCATACATTTCATGCCACCGATCCTCGAGCCTAAAGTGAATAGTTATCACATAGGCCTCAAAATGTACTCCTAAACACAAGGTTCATGTTTCTATCGATATAATGAACAATGGGAACCTAATTTTCTTATTACGGGGGTTTTAAGAGCCCTGGCCTATTCCTGTTAGACCGACCCACTCCAGCCAGTCTAGCTCACCTCACTAGCCTGTGGTTCATCCGACAGCCTCGTCCTCTATACCATGGCCATTACACATATTTCTCCACCGACCTGAGACCTTTGGCGCATTACGATGTCCACCCTAAGTGCCTCTAGCGCTGTGTGGCACCTAGCATTCTTTGTCACGCCGCTCAATGGCCACCGCCCACACCATTGGAAATCGCTTCTTCCATCTTACTGAATCCTCTATGTCGGAGCGACACTGTCGACACATTTTGCGGACCGCCATGATCATTTGGATGGTTTAAAAAATAACTTGAGGTTATTTTCATAAACCATAGGACCTGATCTACACTACCCCAGCCTCCGCATGAATATTCATTGATGATTAAAACAAAACACAAAGAAAAAATGATGGGAAACATGAATAAAACTCAAAATTGATACCTCGAGTGTGAAAAACCAAAATTTCATTTGTAGAACGATGACCATGATATGCTGATTCTTGAACTAGGGATGACTGGTATCGAAAATTACCTATAGTGGCACCTCATTCCCTTGGTTCATTGAAGGAAGAGGACCTGGGATGGCTGCCATTCCACCTGTGTGAAGAAAAGAGAATGGAGAGGGAGGGATATTTTTTAAATTTTCATTAAAAAAATACTCACTTAATAGCCGAGCCCAACATTCCTCCGACTCGGCAAATGACACCGACAATGTTTTTTTAGTACCTAGGGAAAAATAATCATTCTTAACATAGCCACAGTATCAGAAATTCGATTCGAAACTCAGTTAAAAATAAATTCAAATCGACATCGTGAAATTAATTAATTATTTTATTTATAAAAACATATTTAATAATGTTTTCCACCAAATTCCTACTCCCACAATGGTTATACCATTCCAAGGGTAAATATAATACTCTAGACTCATCCATGCCCTTAATTTTTTTCTCCAAACAATCATTTAAGAGATAACTCGTTTCCACCATGTCAGTAGTATAAAAAACCTGGTATTTTTTTGAAATTCATTCTGGAAACACCATGTCTCATAATTGAATGTCGTCTTTGTTACAATATCTATAAATATATGTAGAAATTTTCCACAGTCTTACAAGGAAATATCGAAGTATCTACAGTAAATATGGAGGATAATTTGAAGAAATTCTTAAGTATTTGTTAGGCTTTTTAGAGTCATGGTTTACTACTGTAGTTTTTTTTGGAAATCTAATAATATCTTGTGATTTATTATTGAATACATTGATCAAATTTATAGATTCTTGTAAATACTTATAAAGACAAAAATTAATAACATAGGAAGGGGATATAAGTAACTTATATAATTTTTATTTTGATATAAGAATAAGACTAAGGGAGATCCAAGAAGGATAGGGACACCCCAGTCATATATAGTTCATTGAAAAACATTCTCATGAAATTCGGATTATTGTCCTCATATCTAATTATTGAGGAAATTGAAAATAAATGATTATTCCAGTGGAAAATAATCTCTATGTAATAAGATATATTTTTATTATTGAGATTTTTAGGACAGAGACACAAATAATTCTATTATTAATTTATCTCAATTATACATGGAGAATAAAATTACATTGACCATGGACTTGGATGAAGAATAATATATATATATATTTTAAAGAAGTTTGGTTATAGATGATGATCAGGGAAAGGCCCACCTGTTTATAAACATATAAATACTTATCGAGTTTGCTCACTGAGGAGAAAATAAAGAATTGATCCTTTGATGTTAGTGTTTTATCCACATACTTTTTTAGAGGATGTGATCCTTTGAATAAAATCACTAATATAAAAAATTATACCCATGTATCTATTGATGATTATATGATTTTGATGGAATAACAAAACAGTGCTGTATCCTACAAATATTTATCCCAATATTGGTGAGCCATGTTAACTTATTTTTTTCAAATTAACATTAATTGCCTACATTTTAGTCTAAAATTGGGAGTAAACAAAAATGGGGGACTGGAGATATTTAATATATATAATTCAAATGAATAAATAATATTTTATAGGTGATTGTTTTTAAATATAAATAAATATATATACTAGAACCCTAATCCCCTCCCACCCTCTTTTGTTTCATTCCTCAAAATTTTTCCCTATTTTTTTTATAAGCCAAAAGTTTTTGACTTGATTTTTGGTATTCTAAAAACATGTTTTTATTTTATCTACCTATGGACACAAACATGTTGCCTCTAATTTCTAGTGGTACTAGTTTTTAAGGATTTCAATGGGATATAAGTTTGTTTTTATAGTCTTTTATTAATGAAATCTTGGAGTATATAAAAAATGATAACAGTTTGAGAAATTATATTGAACAAGTATGTGAGGCATGTGCACAATAATTATTGAAAAAGGCTTCTCAAGAAAACCATTTAAAAATTCCATTCATTTTTTTATTATTTTAAAATATTAAAACTCTTAAAAGTAATATGTATAAAATCAATGGAAGTAATACTAGTATTCGAGTCCACCTAAAGAGAAGATTTCAAATCACGAGATAATAGGAATTCAATAAAAAATTATAGGTAAAATTTACATTTGTGAAAATAATTGAGGAAAATGATAAATAAGAATAATACACTAGAGAACAAGGACTCTCCAGTAAATGTTAGAAATTATGAGCCCGTTGAATGTTCTTTTACTAAATTTTTCGGGGAAGATTATTAAAAATATATATTTTATATTTCCATTTTGGAGATTGGAGTGATTCATAATTACGAAGAAAGAGTGGATACTACATTAATAAATCAACATAGATATTGTTTCTATAGTGACTAAGAAGACTTCATAGCTTTATATTATGTGTTTTATGACTTGTAAATATTTCATAAGGTGGACAATAAATTCATTGTAAATTTGGTGCTAAAAAATTCAGAAATTGAATAAAAAAACTCATGCAAAAACGCATTACGATGATGGTTATAAAAATAAGGTTCCAAATAGACTGACTTAGAGAACATGCACACCAATTAAAATTGAAAATATACATAGAACTATCCCTTTAAAAATATTATATATAGTGACAATAAAATCTTGGTAAGAGTTTTGTTTCGGGATAGCCTAAATGACTTATTAGTTTATGTATATGGATTCTAAAATCAATGTTCTGGAAGTGAGATTTAAATATCCCGTTAGGATGATGTTTATATCTCCCATTACAGCAATAAAAGAAACGTAGATAAATAATTAAATCTGGAATCAATAAGAAAATATAATATTCATGATCAACTTGAAAGATAAGGCACTCAATTGAAGATTACTAGCTATAAAGTCCAACTTCAAAATTATAATGGGATCGACTATAAGTGTGTATCTAAAATCCCAAGGGATCAATGGTGAATGAAAATATAATACAAAAATATCTCAAGGAATGCATGAATACATGAGTTATTTTTTCTCAGCGCATATTTTATGTGTTCTAACCATGTAAATAAAGAAAGTAAACACTGCATGGTATGTGATTGATTTTTCTATAGGAGAACCCTCTTTCTCATTTCAATAACGATATAAGAATTTTTTTCTAACCAAATGTGAAAACATTATTTTTATGCATATAGAAAATGAGTAAATATTTTGGTTATAGACCTTTACCCAAAGTGTGCTATTATTGTGGAATTTGAAGAACCATATAACCCCACATTCAACTATGGTGCTAAAAACATTATTTCAATACATATATTAATACAATGATAGATTAACCAATCCTTGTTTTACGACATTACCATAATATTAAAATTAAATATCACAATAATTATACAACCCCATGAATATAAGATTTAGTTTCTTTAAGGATTAATTACCATATGATTCTCATCCAAAAAACATATTTTTTTACCTTTAATAATATTTTTTTTTTTGTATTCAATATATCCCAAAATCCATCCATCATAAAAAAATCATTTAATATATAATCTTATAAAATATATACTAGGGAAAAGAAAGAAAAATAAGGTGGTGAGATAAAACACTCAAAAAGGGAAAAACATCTCAATATTTAATCAAGAGATGGATTATCAACATATGAGGGTAACAATAGTTGTGGATAATTGAATTTTTTAAATTAATATGGACCAATAAGAGTTTCTTATAACCCATGATAGAAATATATGTAATCTCAAAATAGAAAAAAATATAACATAGAATATGTTTGTGTAAACATGGTACAATAAACATATTCCGTAGAGCATAATCATAGGCATAATGATATGGCATGTCATGGAATAGAAGCAAAATAGTAATCTGTTCAAATAACATTGGAATCTAAATCATAAAATAGGGGATCAAGATTCACTACATATTTACCAAAATATGGAGATAAATATATTAATACAGTATTCCAATTGTATATTCGGAATCACTACTTGATTCCCAAGAATATAGTGGACTAGGAATCACTACCTGAATTCCATGACACGGTGGGTCGAGAATCACTTCCAAATTCTTGTAGTGGAGAAAACATTCATTATATGAATACAATAATGATCAAAATATATATAAATATCCATAAAAATAATTTTAGGGATATATAGGATGCTATGCTCTATAATAATAACCATCCATACATATGTGTTCCATTTTAAAAAATAGTCATCGCATAAGAAATAACCCATAGAATAAAAAGTGGGGTTCATAACATTTTCATATTGTATCACCAAAATTGAGATCAAGAATGTAAATGGTCAATATGAAAAATAAAATCACCCAAAATAAATATTAGTTTTGATAATTCAGAGTAAAATATATTAAAATTAATTTCAAAATAAATATATCCTTTAAATATAAATAAAAATTTTAAGGTAAAATAAAAAACACTTTTTTAGAAAATGAATTTATCATTTTCATAAAAGAAGATGTCACAGTCACATTGAAAAGTCATATTTTAAAAATATAGAATGAAAAAATTTAAATAATTTACCTTAAATAATAGAATTAAACATTCAATCCTTTAAAATGATATAAGGGTTTCAAAATGGGGATGTAGAAATATCGTTAAGAATTTTAGTTTTTTAAAATGAATCATTAATAATGGATCATTCGAAATGACATAAAGGTTTTATAATGTTGAAGTGGAAACATTTTGTAATAATTTAAATATATAAATTAATATTCAATAATATATATTTAAAAGACATAAATTTTATTAATGTTAATGTTAAGGGGAATATAAGATATTTTATATTCAAATAATGGAAAATATTCTGAATATTTTGGAATAACTTTGTTGAAATAACTCATTGTAAAATAATGTAAAAGATTTACCATTGAGATCTGGTAATGGGTAGAAGTATGTTATCATGAGTAAAAATATATTTGGATATTGAAATAATAAAGGAAAACATAATTTTTAATAAATGAAATAGAAATGGAGAAAAACTATATTTTAATGATATAATATTTTTTTGAAACGTTATTATTTTACGAGAATAATATCAATTGGGATACAATATTTAACATAAAAATAAGTTTTCACCAGAGATAAAGGATTAAATATTTTATGAAATAAGATATATAATAATTAAACAATGAATAATAATTCTTTTGGAATAACATTTTGACTCAAATAAATGAATTTTATGTTAAAAACCCATTACGGATATCAAATTTTGTGAATCAAGAGACAATTAGAAAAAGAATTATATGGTCTAAATGTCAATTCAAAAATAACTACGATAAAATTCTCTATAAAAAATCAAATTTTTAAATTTTTTCACCCTATATGAAATAAGTTCAAGAAAAATAATCATTTCTAAATAAATGAGACTTATGTTAAAAAAAAGACACATACTAACGGTATTGTAACATCCCCTATAAATAAAGAATATAAAATTTTCATATTTATTAATATTTGTGAATAAAATATTAATATTACTTCAAAGGGAATGCAATTTTTGATGGCGTACAAAATACGCAACAACGAGTTTCTTTGAAATCTTACATTGCACACTAATAATATAATAATATTTTTTTAAATGGTAGTTAACGCCAAACCATTGTAATGGAGGGAAATAACAAAACTAACGACAAAATTATTATATATGTTTGATAAATATTTTATAAATTACATAATAAATGATAGAGGCTTAAAATGCGAATGAATCCAATTTTAAGAACAAATATTCTAGTATTCTTTAAATTGTCGATTAAATGCCTTTTGATAGTGAACCCTTTTTGAAACTAATTTTTGTCAATTTTATATTCTATATTTGAAAAAATAAAATCCTTCTTTATATTCAGTTCATCAAAATTTACTTTTTGTAAGTTTTTGTTATTTTTCAGATAAAGTTCATTTTTAATGAATAGTGAAAAGTACTGTATTTTAATTCAAAAAATCCTTTAAATATAATTTATTAATATTGTTATATTAACATCTTAATTGGTTTTAAAGTGTAATTAAACTATATTTTTATGATTTAATTCAATTTTGGTCATTATAATTAATTTCACATTGAAATTAGACATAAACAATTGTTAATCATTTGATAGATATTGTTTCTTAAAAACACGCTATTTGTTTTGATGGTGGGAATTATTTATAAATTTAATTAATGAATATTCTATATTTTTTATTTTTTAAAATGGACATAATTTTTGAATATGGAATATCAAATTTACTTTAGATAAATTTTGGGTATTTTTCTGAAAAATGATCATTTTTAATGAATAGTGAAAAATACTACATTTTACTTCAAAACAACTTTTTCATCTAATTTAATTATATAGTTACATTGTCCTTTTAATTGGTTTTAAAGTGCAATAGAATAATTTTCTTATCACTTAATACATTTTTTTTCATCTAAAGTAATTACACTTATCAATTGGATATAAAAACATGTCAATATTTTGATAAATTTTACTTCTTAAAAACACATCTTTGGTTGTGAAAACGAGAATTATTTTTAAATTAATTAATGAAATATCTGTGTTTTTAATTTGGTAAAATTGATTCCATATTTGAAATAATATGGTCCAAATTATTTAATTAATACCATTTTGTTTTTGGACATTATGAATAGTAACGATGGGAATTGTCTTTAATTATCGCGATTAATTAGTAATCGGTTAGTTAAGGGTAATAAAATAATATCATAATAAAATAAAATGACCCCAACATGTGTCCAAATCCTTATTTTTGAGTCATGTCCGACCATGGGATAATTTGTATCGAAATTGAGGTCCCATGGAGTCACAGGGATGTAATAATGTCATTTAGGACATTATTTTTTTAAAATATTAGAATTATCACAAAGGTTTGTATATCCTAACAAAAACAATATTTATTTATTTTGAGTAAATGGTAACATAGACTATAAATATTCATTTTAAATCTAAAAATATTTCCTACATAATGGTATTTGTTTTATAATATTTAGTCATTAAATAAATAAATTTAATTATGACACCATAATGATGTAGTGATTACCTTATTAATGAACTATTTAAATAAAATGGAAAGATAAGGTAAAATATAAGAATTAAACTTATATAAAACCTATTGGATGGGGGTATTTAGAACCATTATCACCTTATACTCAAAATATATCATTGTGAGACCTTTAAAATCTGAAAATAATTTTATAATAAAGTAACATTTCAAGACATTCCAAAAGTGACCCTCCTCTCTCTTATAAAAGGCCCCCACCTCTATGCCCTTAGCCACACATCTCAGGCCCTGGGATCATCCAAAATCTGTTCATATTATCTATCCACATACCTATATCACTTCTAGAAGCCTCACATTGGGCATAAGTCTTTTCAAGGAATCCTTTGACTCAAATCAAAAAGAGTTACCCGATTTAGAGGTAATGTCTTCTCCCTAGTTTCTTTCTTTTATTTTCCTTCTTCACTCACCACTATATTATTATTTGATCTCATAATAACACCATTATTATCAATATACTAGGATTTTTTTATGGTACATATTCTGCCTATACTTACACACACCTTTGTCTAATGGTTAAAGAATATACTATTTTTATGGGTGGTGAATTGATGCCTTACGAAACGATGACTGTTCAATCTTCTTTTAACACCTCTTCTGGTGGAAACTATGTTGTAACTATATTTATATGTGGTATATATTATATTTATTTCGCCTCTATGATTCTTTATTTTATATTTAAAACACACCTTTATGATTTTCATGTCTTGCAAATGCGATAATTTCATATGCGTAAGTGCGGACAACCTCCCTCTCAAGTGATGTGACTCGTTCATGCCTAACATGGAATTTATAATGCATGTAATTAATGAACATATGTTACCTATATAACATATATATTATAATTTAATTATAATATATCTATGTATAATTTATTTTTAAAGTCCATTAATATGTCAAAAAAAGAAAGTAGCGTTCATGCCTACGTACGACCTACCGTCTCCATGAAAAGAAAATATCATTTCCTTTCTCCAAACATTTTGGAATATTATTGAATACATATATACTGGATATATATGATATTTATTTCATAAACACCATTCCATAGATGATGTACTTATTACTACATGGGCAATTCTCTTCAAACAAGTTTATTGTTGACTCATGTACCAAACATCGACAAAACATATGATATGAACTCACATAATTAACTAATTATTATAACATGATAATATGTGAAATGAATTGAATAATAAAATTTAATGTAATTCCTTATACAATTATAAATTGACCAAAGTTTATTATTCATAAATATAAAGAAACGAACAAGACAAGTCGGACTTCAGGTAAGGGAATTTCTTATCTCACTTTTAATTCCATGAGATTTCCATTGTTCGCCACTTATTTTTTGAATGTGGTGTATTTTGTACTTAAATTTGATATATATTATCATTATTATATTTATATTCATGGAGTTCTGAGATTCATTTGGTTTTTATTAACTTTTGGTCATACGATTCGATTTATTACAAGGATGTAAGGGGTTTTTATCTCACTTTTTATTCCTGTGAGTTTCATGTTATATTTGTCACTATTTCCTTTGAGTGGTGTATTTAATAACCATTATTAGACTCTTAGTGTAATATAATTTATGTCATGGGTATTTAAATCAACATTTTTTTGTACTTCATTTATGGGGTGTACGTTTTGAATGTTACCCAAATTGGTAAGGGAACCTTTCACCCTCCTCTTTTTAAAAGACTTCTTTTTGTTAGGTCTTTTAATTTAAATCTTCATAATATTGTGATATGTTCTTATATATCCATATTGCTATAAATATTATGTCCAAGTGATTATATACCCTTTTTATATCTCATCCACTCAATTTCTAAATTTTAAAGTGACTCTATTAGGCTATCGAATTTCTGTAAGGGAACTTCTTATCCCAATTTCAATTCTTTGGGTTAAACCTCAACTTCTTGATTATTTCATAATATGAATATGTATGGATGACCTCTGATTTTTTACACATAATATCAAATTATTTTGGGTGTATTTATATTTATCACATATAATTATATAATTTATTTATCCTTAATCTAAAGATACTGTCTTTGTACAAGACTTCGTCCCAATATCCATTCATTGAGGCATATTTTTATTTCTACACGACTTTATTTTATACGATGCATAAAACTCTTTTGAAAGTTAATTTAATTCAAAAGTAATCTTTTTACATGAAGAGTTCTACTAAATGACAAAATGAATGTTTTTTTTGTCTTACGTATACAACGACAATGACTTCTCAGACGACGTGAGCATTATTTGAGTTTCAGCTTCCTTTACAAGCCATAAATTCTTTTAATGAAAAATAAATACCATTTTTTACTTTTTATTTATTTTTTTATTGAATGTTCTTTTGATAATGTATCTTTTATATCAATGGGTTGTATTTATTTGTTTTCATTGAAATTTGGAAATTTTATGTTTCCTTTATGCATGTTTGATTTGATACAATTATGTTTTGGATCTTGGGAATTGTTTATGAAGTCAGTTGGTTCTATGATAAAATAAGGGTAGGTTATCCTGAGATATCTCTCCAATGCATTGGGTTAGGTGAAGGAGTTAAACTCTATGGTTTCTCTGAAGTGATTTAGGGAATATATTGGGATGGGTATTCCAAACGAAACCATGATGGTTACTCCCTACATAAGAATGTTATGAATGCCTCAAGTTACCTTTATGTCTTATTATTTCTATGAGTTATTTATAAATATTATGATTTCATGAGGTTTGTTAAAGTTATTATGTTTTATGAGTAATTTATTATTTAATTTATTCTTATGTATACATGGACTAATGTTTTCTTTCCGTATTTTTATATCCCTTAATGAGCTTTTTATTCTCATCCCATGTTTTTGGAATGTTTTTCATAGGACAAAAAGTGGAATAGGGTCATTTATGGGGTCAAGAAAATGTCATGCTATCTAAAACAAGGATCTAGAAATAAATCTTTTATTCAAGAATTTTTATTTTGTGAAAAAAATAAAAGCTGAGTAGATTTGTCTGCTTTATAATCATTGAGATGTAATAGTTATGTCCTAATTCTCTAAAGATCTAAACCTGAAAATATTATCAATGTGAATTATTCATTTATTTCATGATTATGTAATGTTTTAAGGCTGGGGCCTTATAGTTGGTATCAAATGATGGTTTAAATAACTTTAGAGGATAGGGTATTCTTTAACCACAAGTGACATTACCATAATAGTTAGGATTTAAGAAATAGTCATAGTTATTTTTATAAAGTGAATGAGTTTAGGATAACATGAATAATTATATCTTTTTATTATATGATTATTTTACTAATATACTCACATTGACCTTTTCGGTTTTAGTAAATGGATGGATCTATAAGGCACCAAAGTAATAGTGGATATGAAGAAAACTGTGACGGGTTTCTGAACGAGCAACTGAATGATATGGGAGCTGCAATGAGAACTCTTATGGTTATTCTCAACCAACTATCTGGAGTCATTATTGACCACCTCAACCATAGTGATTTTTATAAGGCATCGTATATGTGAGAAAAAAATCCCTATGAAAGATCATGTAATAATCATAAAGGTAAGAATGTTCATAAACTTATGTGTCAATGACGTGGAAAGAAAAACCTAGGAAAATGATTCAAAGGGACATAGAGACAGTGTAGATATGGATATGAAATCCATAAGGCAATAACCTACCATGGAAAAAGGAAGAATCTAGTTTACTCTGGGAAAGGGAAAAAAGTTATTTCTAATAGATTAATTGAATGTTTTAAATGTGATGTGCATGGTCATTATGAAAACACATGTCCTATAATGATGTTTCGGGAATGGGATCACCCAAATCGTACAAATATTTGTTTACCCCTACCTAATTCCATTCCGATTGAGGATGAAAAAACTGATAATGGCTAATGAAATGTATGTATTATTTATTAACATATGTTTTCCGATTATTGAAATTTGAGGATATGATTCATGTTTTTTTGTAGGAATGAAGTATTTCAGAATAAGTTGGGAAGGAATGTTTAATGGATCCTGAAGAATGTTTAATGAGTAAGAAGTCAACATATAAGGGATTCAAGAGTTATGGTAGATTTTATGATGGTGAAATTCATAAAAGTATTAAGGCTCTTTTGATGATGTGATTACATTAGAATACTTTTTATAGTATGTGTAACCCTAATGTTTGATATATGAAAATTTTATTCAAGTTATAATTGTCATTTATTTTGTGTATATTTTTATAAAGAACTATTTTGGTTTATATGATCCTTTAATTTTTGGCAATTATAGGTTAATACATTTTTGGGATACAAAATGAAAGTTATTAGATATCCTTTGTGGTTAAAATATGTTATGGTTATTTTTTATGAATTTATCTATTTTTGGGAAATGTTATAAAATTATATAGTTTTTTAAAATGGAAAACACACATACCGTGTGAAAACCTATCACATCAGATGAAGCTAAGGGAATAGAACCCACAACCACAGTGCGACTGATATTTATCGCTTTCCACTAGACTACGTGAGGTCCCTAGTTAGTATGACAAATTCTTTTTAGTTAGATGATCTTATGAATCATGAATAAGTTGATTTTGGGTTATTTATGGAAATGATTAACTTAACATGGAGGATATGTGATTAGGTTAATTACTTTTCAGTATGAGACTTTAAGAGTAACTGATGTTATTTGGAGATAAATGATAATATTTACCTTGGAATACTATGTGATTAAATCCTTCAGAGATTTAGATTTCAATCTTAGTTTGGATTATATTGAAGAATTTTATGGATAACAGTTTATTTAACAGTCTTTCTTGAACCCTGGGTTCTTTTTGTTGAATTTTAGAGATTAAGAGTAGTATTGCTTTTTATAAACAATTATCCTTTTGGGGATTATCTTATCTTGTACTAATAATTTTGGTCTTTTTTATGGTCTAAAGTCATGGGAAATACATAGTTCTCCTTTTTTGGATTAGGTGATTGTCTAAAAGTTAATTATAGTGCACTTAATGTGAACAAGTCATCTTGAATACTCATCATTGGGAGGAAATATGAGTTTGTTTTAGAAATTTAGTAAGATATTAAAGTCTATATAACAAGTAAGTATGTATCCTTATGATTTAGTTAAGCTCAAAAATAAATTCCTCAATGGAATGCAACTTAAAAATAAAAACTTTTTCTATTAACTTTTCCTACTGGGGAATCAAATACTGTTTAACTCATCACAAGTTTGTGATTTTCTAGTGGTTAAATTTATCCTAAACATGTTTTCCAACACTCTCCATCAGATGTTGACCCATTGTTTTCTCTTACATATCCATGTTTTCATGGAATCCTAGTATCTGTTGTGTCGAGTGACGATTGTACTGCTCTTTAATTCTTTTAATCTGATACTTTTATTGACTCTTTTTCTGATGTGGGTCATTCAAGGATGTTTCTGAGCCCAATTTTAATATCGTGAGGATGCAATTCCCGAAAGAGGGGAAGGATGTAACATCCCAGGTAAATAAAGAATATGAAATTTTCATATTTATTAAAAATTTTCAATACAATTTTAATATTACATTAATGGTAATGCTATGTACGATGGTGTACTCAATACGCAACAATGAGTTTCTTTGAAATCTTATGTTGCACACTAATAATATAATAATATTATTTTATCAAATACCCAATAAATGATAAGGGCTTAAAATGCGAATGAATCCAATTTTAAGAATAAATATTCTAATATTATTTAAAAGGTCGATTAAACTCCTTTTGATAGAGAACCATGTTGAAAACTAATTTTTGTCAATTGTATATTATATATTTGACAAAATAAAACCATTCTTTAGAATCGGGTCATCAAAATGTACTTTGTGTAAAAAAAATTTATTTTACCGAAAAAGTTCATTTTTAATGAATAATCAAAATATTGTATTTTAATTAAAAACATCCTTTTAATATAATATATTCATATGGTTAGATTATATTTTAATTGGTTTTAAAGTTTAATTAGAATATATTTTTTCCACTTAATTAAATGGTGGTCATTGGAATTAATATCACATTAAAATTGGACATAAATAAGTGTCCATCTTTTGATAGATATTGTTTCTTTAAAAATCACTAATTGTTTTGACCACAGGAATTAGTTATAAAACTAATTAATAAATCATCTATGTTTTTGAATTTGGTAAAATGGGCATCATTTTTGAGTTTGAAATTTAAAATTTTCTTTGGATAAATTTTTGGTATTTTTCTAAAAAATGATCATTTTTAATGAATAGTGAAAAATACTGCATTTTACTTCATAGACGCTTTATCAAATAATATAATTATATTGTTCGATTTTATTTTTAATTGGTTTTAAAGTGTAATTGAATTATGTTTTTATGACTTAATACAATAATAATTAATACCTTCCATATTAATGCAACAAGAATTATTTTCAAATTAAGTAAAGCAATTTCTGTGTTTGGTTTTATAAATTTTACTTCTTAAAAACTCATCTTTGCTTGTGACAACAAGAATTGTTTTTAAATTTATTAATGCAATTTCTGTGTTTGAAATTTGGTAAAATGGATTCCATATTTACAATCAGAAGGTCCAAATTTTTTAATTAATACCTTTTTGTTTTTGGACATTATGAATAGTAATGACGATAATTATCTTTATTTATCATGATTATATAGTAATCGGGTAGTTAAGGGTAATAAAATAATATCATAATAACATAAAATGACACCAACATGTGTCCACATCCTCTTTTTTGAGTCATGGATGACAATGGAAAACTTTTTACTGATCTTGAGGGCCCATGGAGTCAAATGGGTGTAATAGTTACATTTATGACATTATTTTTTTAAAAGAAGAGAAATATAACAAAGGTTTGTATATCCTAAGTAAAAATAATAATTTTGTTTACATAAATTATATCTTATACAATAAATAGTATTTGTAAAGCTAAAAATATTTCCAACATCATGGTAATTTTTTATAATTTTTAGAAATTAAATAAATTTATTTATTTATGACATCGTGATGATGCAGTGATTACCTCATTAATGAACGATTTAAATAAAAAGAAAATATAAGGTATATTCTAGAACATAAAGATCTATAAAAACTATTTTATGGGTGGATTTTGAACCATTATCACTTTATCCTCAAAATATATCATTTTGGGACCTTTAAAATCCGAAAATAATTTTATAATAATGAAACATTTCAAGACTTTCCAAAAGTGTACCTCCTCCCTCTTATAAAAGGCCCCAAGATCTACCCCCTTATCCACACCTCTCAAGCCCTTGTCTCATCCAAAATCTGCTCAAATTATCTCTACACATCCTTATCTCACTTATAGAAGCCTCACTTTAGGCAGAAGTCTTTCCAAAGAAGCCTTTGGCTCAAATTAAAAAGAGTTACCCGATTTAGAGGTAATGTCTTCTCTCGAGTTTCATTATTTTATTTTCCTTCTTCACTCACCAATATCCTCTTATTATTTGATCCCATAATAAAACCAGTCTTCTAAATATACTATGATTTTGTTATGATAATTATTCTACCTACACTTACACACACCTCTGTCTAATGGATAAAGAACATACTGTTTCTGTGGGTGGTAAATTACTTCTTCACAAAAAGATTATTGTTCAATCCTCTTTTAACACCTCTCATGGTGGCCATTATGATGGCACTATATTAAATATGATATATATTATATTAATGACCCATATATTCTTCTGTATTTTATATTTAAAACTCACCATTATGGTTTGAATGTTGTGCAAATGCGATAATTTCATAAGAGGAAGTGCAGAAAACCTCCCCCCTCATGTGATGTGACTAGTTCATACCAAACATGGAATTTATTAAGAATGTAATTAATGAACATGTGTTACATATATAACATTTATATTATACAGGATTTATAATATAACTATGTATAATTTTGTTTTAATGTCCATTAATAACACAAAAAAATGAATGTAGCGTTCATGCGTACGTTTGGCCTACCGTCTCCATGAATGGTACATTTCTTTTCTTTTCTCCAAAAATTATGTAATATTATTAAATACATATATAGGGGATATATATGATATTTAAATCATGAACACCATTCTAGAGATGATTTACTTATAACTACATGGACAATTCTCTTCAAACAAGTTCATTGTTGACTCATGTACCAAACATCGACAAAACGTATGATATGAACTCACCTAATTAAATAATTACTATAAAATGATAATATTTGATATGAATTGAATAATAAAATTTAGAAGAATTATTTAATCAATTATAAATTGACTAATGTTTATTATTCAGGAATATAAAGAAATGAACAAGACAAGTCAGACTTGAGGTGAGGGGATTTTTTATCTCACTTTTAATTCCATGAGATTTCCATTGTTCACCACTTATTTATTTCCTGAGGTGTATTGTGTACCAATATTTGATATATATTATCATGAATCTATTTATATTCTTGGTATTCTGAGATAAATTTGGTGTTTATTATCTTTTGGTCATACGACTCAAATTATTACAACGAGGTAAGGGGAATTTATCTCACTTTTTATTCATGTGAGATTCAGGATATATTTGTCACTATCTCCTTTTAGTGGTGTATGTACTTCCCATTATTCTACTCTTTCTATAATATACTTTCTATCATGGGTATTTACATCAACATTGGTTAGTCCTTCAATCATGGGGTTCACGTTTCGAATGTTACACAAAGCGGTAAGGGAACCTTTCACCCTCCTTTTTTAAAAATACTTCTTTTTGTTTGGTAATTTAATTTACATCATATTAATGATGGGATATGTTCTTATATATCCATATTTCTATAAATTTTATTTCCAAGTGATGAGATACCCTTTTTATATCGGATCAACTCATTTTCTGAATTTTAACGTGACGTCGTTAGGCTATCGAGTTTCTGTAAGGGAACATCTTAACCCAATTTCAATTCTTTGGGTTAAACCTCTACTTCTTGATTACGTCATACTATGAATATGTGTGGATGACCTCCTATTTTTTTACAATTAATATACACTTATATTGGGGTATCTATATTTTTCACAAATAATTATGAAGATGATTTATCCTTAATCTAAGGATACCATATTTGTACGGGACATCGCCTCAATCTCCTTTCATTGGGAAATCTTTTTATTTCTACACAAATTTAGTTCATATGGTTTATAAAACCCTTTTGAATTTTAATTTCATTAAAAAGGAATATTTTTAAATGAAGCATTTACTAAATGGAAAAAGGAATGTTTTTTTGTCTTACGTATGCTGCGACAATGACTTCCCCACCGTCGTGACCATTATTTGAGTTTCAGCTTCCTCTACAAGCCATAACTTTTTTTAATGAAAAATATATAGCATGTTTTTATTTTCTTTTATCATGGTATTTAAAATGGTTTTGATGATGATCTGTTTATATCAATGAGTTGTATTGATATCTTGTGATTGAAATGTGGAAATGTTATGTTTCCTTTATGCATGTTTTATGTGATACGATTATATTATGGTTATTATGAACGATTTATGAAGTAGGGTGGTTGCGAGATAAACTAAGGGAGGGTGAGCCTGGGATAGCTCACCAATGAATTGGGTAATGGGGAGGAGTTAAATGCTAAGGTTTCTCCAAAGAGATTTTGGAAATATATTGTGATGGGTATTCCAAACGTAACCATGAGGGTTAATCCCTATGTAAGAATGTTATGAATGCATCAAGTTACCTTTATGTCTAATGATTTCTATGAGTTATTCATAAATATTATGATTTCATGAGGTATGTTAAAGAGATTATGTTTTATGAGTAAAGTATTATTTCATTGATTCTTATTTATACATAGACTAATGTTTTCTTTCCGTATTTTTATATCCCTTACTGAGCTTTTTATGCTCATCCGATGTTTTTTAAATGTTTTTCACTGCACATAAAGTAGAATAGGTTCAAGGATAGGGTCAAGGAAATGTCATGTTTTCTAAAACATGGAACTATACATGGCTCTTTTGTTCAAGAGTTTTTATTTTTTCAAAAAAAATGGAAGCTGAGTAGATATTTCTTCTTCGTAATATTTGAGATGTAATAGTTATGTCCTAATTCTCTAAAACACTAACCTGAAAAGATCCTCAATGTGAATTATTCATTTAATTCATTATTATTTAATGTATTGAGGTTTGGGCCTTATAGGTAATGTAACAATAATTATGTTCCCTTTACATGGACATTAAAATAACATTATATGATAGATATTCATTTTACATGAAGTCATTGTTGATTTTACTACATCATATAAATGAAATTTTGTTATGAATTCTTAGATATGACTCAGGGATTGTAAAATAGAGACAAATATCCCTTGAAAAAAGGGAATCTTTTGAATAAAAATACATCTAAAAAGGAGATGATATGGATATTCTATCCCCATTAATTATATAAATATTTTAAAAAATAATTATACAATAATCACACCATATAATGGAAATCATGGTGTAATATATATATTATGTCTCATGAAATAGAAATTTGTGATAAAATACCCCTTACCATAATTCATCAACTAAGAAAAAGCACATGAATACCCAAAAAAAATAAATTAATTAAACACCTTTAAAAAATATTCTTCATATCTAAAACCTTTTATATAGTTCATTTATAATTATTCTATACATATATACTAGTTAGTTATTATTTATTTCTAATATCAGGTATGAGTAATCTCAGTCATTTTAAACTAGTTTCTTAATAGTGGTGTTGTTATTCAATATTATCACAAACATCATTATGTGTACATCATATAATTTACTTTAACTAATTCTTAATAATTACCCATAATTTTAAATTTTCATTATATGTGATCTCTGGTTAAAGTCGTTAAATTTCAGATCTACGATGAGAATATTTTGGCGATTTTAATTGAACAGACATGGGTATCTTAGTAAATCAATTTAATATTGATTTCACCATTCCAAATCTAATATAATTTCATTATTTTACTAATTATATAATATATTTTTAATAATTAATTAATAATTTTAGTATATGATATCATTTTTTTTTATCATTTTTCATGTTGGTGGTTAGACCGACCCAAACCTGAACATATCATAATTAATGGATTTTGTTTGGTAAAAAATGTATATTATTTTTGAAAAATATCTATATTTAAGAAGATTAATGATATTATAGAGTTAATTATAATTTAGTTATTTTTATTTGAAAAGATTATTATTAATAATAAATAATGTTAATGAAAAATGAGACACATTACATTATAAAGGTTGAAGTTCGCATAAATCCATGAATTGCATTCTCATTTTTTATCGTTAAATACGGCAATACCGGTTAACGATTATTTATAAAATATAAAACAATTCAAATTCATATAAATAATATATTAAAAATATAATATTTAAAAAATTATTCTGAAAATAGAAATATATTAAATATTAAATTATAGTGAAAAGTTAATACTTACGTTTAGAACATTGAGCTTCTCTTGGATGATTCCTTATAAAGAGAAGACATAGGAAAAACCTTGTGTATAGAAGAACAAAGAAGTGAAAAATAATTATAGGGAATGGAAAAAAGGGAATATTTTTACGAGTAAACATTAATTTTCGTGTTCTCTTGAAGGTTTGATTATAGGCCATATGATAAGTGGTGAAAATGTATTATTTATGAATGTTTCAACTTTTATAAAAAGAATAAGTTTTACATTTGAACAAGAATAAAAAATATAAAATAAAATATTCTATATTAGTTTTATCCAATCCACACATCAACAATTCCTTTATAAATAATTTTTTAACAAGTTATATTGTCTAAACATTTAGTTAACTCGTTTTTACCCTTTTGGGTATTAAAGTACTAACTAGTATTTACCACTGTAATTTTCTATACTGAAAGATAAAATTTAAAATATATAATAATTTGTACCTAATTATCAGAAATATTAAATACAATTTTTCAAATATTTTTTTTGCAATATAAATTAATTTATAAAATATCACACAAAACTCGTAAACAAATTTTTTTAAGAAAAGTGTATTTTTCTGTTAAAAATTTGTTTATAGGATAAAATTATCAATGTATTTGATTCTAATGATATAATTTTATTTATTATAAAAAAATAAAATTTTTGTGTGCATAAAATCGTGGAAAATTCATATAGAAGGAAAAATTTATCCAATTATAAGTGAGTGAAACTATTTTTAAAATGCAATTAAATGATTACAATGTTCTAAAAATAAAAAATAGTTTCTCAAATTGTATAATTGTATTTAATATTCATAATTTTACCCCTTAAATACTCTTTCTATTAATTTAAATATTTAATTAATTTTTATGAGTTTTTAGATAATTATAATGTCATAAAATGTATAATAATGAAAAAAAATTTCCACTATTCACATAAAAATAAATTATTTTTGAAAAATATTAAATATTCATGAAAAATAAAAAATTTAATGTGTAATTAAAAAATTATATACATTTTAAAATATTAAAAATTACAAATTTATAAGTCTAACAATTAGATAAAAATAAAATATATAAAGAATTGCATTTATTGAAGGGTTACCTTTGAAAACATTTAGTGTTATTAATCATATTTTGTGTGAATATCTATATGATTATAATTTTAAAATTAATAAAGTATTTATTTTTTCAAACTTTTGTTAATAATATTGATCAAATATGTCCCAACTTATATTAGTTTGGTGTTACGTGTGATGTAATCTCTCTATAAAATATTTTTTATAGGAAAATAAATTTCAAAATCTATGGGTGTTACATTATTCCCTACTTAAATGAATGAAATTCCCACAATTTTTAGTATATCATATTATTAAAAATAACTAAGCGTATCAAAATGATGGTATTGACTCATGATATGATTTCTATTGAGGAATGTGACTTAATCTCTCAGGTAAGACTATAAAACACATATTTTACCTCTTAATAAACAGATGTATATACATTAATTCATCAAAATAAGTTGTTCTAAATATGATTACTTGGTTCGATTTTATTACATAGGTGTTTATAGACACATACCTTTCCCAACATTAATCTCAAAATCCTGTCTCCAACCAAATATGAAAACCAAGTTTTTTTGCAATATCATTAACAATTAGATAAAATGAACATATAATTTTTTAAAAATCAATACAAATATGTCTTATAAAATGAAACTGTCATTTAAATCTTCTATAAATTCAATTCAATCTTAATATAACAATGGTTACATTTATATAAGGTTATCAAAACTACCATAAATATGTTATCAAATCCTTCATAAATGTTTTGAATTAGAATGTGATCAACCAAATAAAATTTCATGAGAGTGAAACAGCAAAATAAAATACAATAATTTCCATTTATAATAATTTTAATTTTGGTTCTATCTTTCTTTATATGCAACACTAATTTGGCATTTTCCAAACAAAATATAGAGTTACTTCGAATTTGTATGATATACTCAATACCATTATTATATGTTTTTATAAAATCCCAATTCATTATGATATATTGTAAAATGATATTAAAGTAAACAATATAATTTATAGATATCTGATAAGAAAAACTCGAGTTTTACGAATAAAACCCTATTTTTTCTAAAAGTGGTTTTCAGTATTTTAATGGAAGACGTAATTTAAAACTAAATTTTTACCTTTTTATAAATTTTATTTGAAAATATAAACATATTTTTTTAATGTGTAATGTCAATATTATCTTAGGGTGATTATTGGTATTTTACTGAAAAGTTTATTTTTTGATAAATAGTGAAGATTATTGTATTTATGTGGAAATCTACCATTTTTTTTAACTAATTATTAATGTTAAGTTATATTTTAAATTTTTATAAAAGTAATATTAATGAAATTTAAAATCTATTAATCAAATTTAGGTCATTGGAATAATTTTTATATTGAGTATTAGATATGAAAAATTTCTAAACTTTTGGACATTTGTTATTTAAAAACCTACTTTCTCACCACATCTACTTGATTATCTTGAAATTAAATTTTCCACATATACGAATTGAACATGGAAAAATGGATATAAATAGTTTAAATAAGTATAACATTTATATTATAATAATATAAAAATATTTATTTATTATAATAATTATTGAAAATGGTTAAAATAAATTATTGTGATTAAGGTAAAAATATATTTATTTAGTTGTTATGCATCAATTATAGTAGTCAAATGACCTAGAAACATTTCAAAAACCCATTGTATGTACATATTTATACCATATACTCTCTTTGATATAATTTTATGAGTTATTCAGATGCTATTCCAGGAAAATGGCCTATATAATAAGTTTTGTAACGAAAAGAATAGAAAATGAACCTTCCATTAACATTTATAAATCCTTGAGATATAAAAAATTTTCATATTTATGTACATACATTTTTTTAAACATAAATGAGTTTTCTAATCATAATAATTTATCAATAATTTTTTAGAGATGATAAAATTATTTTAAATCTTTAGAAACACCAATGCATGGATTTTTTAGTTAATAATTAAATAAAAAAAACTATGCTAAAAACATTAAAAGTAATGTCACAATAATGATTTGTCGAGTTACATTTTTTATTGAATAATACATAGTGTTACACATCTATGAACTTTATATAGTTGAATTCCAATATATTTTTGAAAATTTTAAATTAAAATTATATAAAAAATATTAAAATTGAAATTTTGTTATTTTACAATAAATGACATTTTATTAAATGATGTAAAATTATTATCGTAAGACAGGTTATTTTTAATTGTTAATATATATCAAATATGGTCCATTATTGGGATAATTTAGCTCTTGTAATTAAAATATTTAACCAAAAGTGTAAAATCATTGCTAGTGTGCTTATGGTTAAAGTAGGGTATTTTCGTGTTATAGATGGTTCTATTGAATTAATTTCCAAAAAATATATATATTTAATCATATAAATTATATGTAACATTTTATAAAGTGTGGGAATAAATTTTTCGATAATTTTAATTTTAATTTAGTCTTCATGGATGAATTACATAGGCTATAAAACTAGTTACCAAAATGAAAAACCAAAATGAAACAAAATAATGAAGCTTTTTGAATAAGGAAATAAATGATGAAAATGGTTTAATTTTTGTGTTTTTTGAGAGTGGATTGACCAAAATACCCCTTTAGTACATTAGTTGTTCATTTTGGAAGTACATGATGTAAGGGAGACCTCTCAATATTGTTTACCTTTTTATATTTACAAGAACTCCACTCCCCTCTATAATAAAAAGGTACTCACCCACCTCACTTCTTCATACCTCTCATATAATTTGTGCCAGAAAAACCATTCCAAAATAAGTACCCAAAATACCTCCCATAATCATGGATGAATCATTTTGGAAATAATTCCAAACAATAAATTCATTTGGTATAAACCAAATATTGTTACCATAAATAGAGGCATCATTCTTCAACTATCACCTTTTATTTATTTATTTATTAACCAATTAAACTCTTCTTATATAATTTTTAATTAATTAAATAAGTATCATAAATGTGATGATATGATTTTATATTAATTTTATGTCATAAAAATTAATACACTTTTATCAAATGTTATATATAATCATCAGTCATGTGTAAGATGAACCACCGACCCTCGAAGTGATGTAATTCATTCTTCCATTTCAACCATTCAATGTTGGGAATTATTGTGGATTTTTTTATATAGTATATATATGATATTTATAATATTTTATGCATATTTAATTATTTCATAACACATCCATTCATTTTTTTTCTTTTGTGGGAATATGATAACATCGATTGTGGAAGGGTGGACTACAATGTTCTCAATGCGATGTGATTCGTTCAAGGTTTACATGGATTGTATTGAAGATGTGTTTACCAAACATAATTGATATAAATAAATAATATAAATTATAGAATAATTATAATATTAATAATTATATATCTTTTAAATTTCATTATATTAATTTGACAAGAAAAAGGAAATATCGTTCAAGCCTATGTATGACCTACCATGTCTATAAATAATATATTTAATATCCTATATCCATAATTTATGGATTACTAAAAATAAATATTTATAGAATATATAATATATTTAAAACATGGTTTAAATTCTTGAGATCATGAAATCATGATATAAGTAATAGTAACAAAAATAACAAGTCCATACATAAATAGAAAACTGAGAAATAAACAACTGAAATTGTGAAAATAATGAAATATTATTAACAATTATGTAGTAAGATATTATAAGAGGATAATATATGATATTATAAATGTTATTATAGTTATTTTTTAATCTAATTACATTATTAAAACCATTTTACAAGAGGTTAAAGTACATTCACCCAAAAAGAAACACAATGTAATCGATTTCATCTAAATTTACATTCTAGTGAGACTTATTTTATTATTCAGCACCAATTCACATTAATATGGTGTTATATTTCCCATTTTTCATTTAATATTAGGATTAACTCAAATTTTATGGTATTATGTGATTAAATTATTATTCCCTCATCTAATGGGGGTTGAATTGAAAATTAACAATTAGAAAATTTTATCTTTAGAATCTCACTTTTTTTGTGATTGTTACTTTATCATAAAAAAGTAACTTCCTAATGAAAATTTTCCATTTTAAATAGTATTTATTTTAAATATCATACTCTTTTTTGGTGGTTATAATTATTTCGTAGTCTTTATTCCATTTTTACATATGGTTTGTAATTGATTGTTATTTGATAAACTGGGGAAATTTTAGTAAATCTATATCTTTTAATTTATAATGATTTTTGATAAGGCACATAGTTTTGGAATTAAATTTACTATTTGATATAAGAAAAATGATTTGGACAGGTAAAATAATTGTGGGGTATAATTATAAATATCCTCTAAATGCATCCATAGTCTCATGTGACCAATCATTTTTCTAGTCATGTGGGTTTTTAACCAATAAAGTATAAACCATCTTTAAAAAGTTCATGAATGTAAAGGTAACCCATAACTAAGAGGAATGGAATCCAATAATTAATAGATGGGTTTATTCAGATTCAGTTATTATTTATACATAATATTTTCTCATTGAAATTCCTTATAGATTTAGTTTATTCTTAGTTTATTTTTTAAGTGTAATGTTTTTTAGTTACTTATCTTGAAATATCCATTATCCATTATACAGTTGTATAAATTTAATGTTTCCTTATTAATTTATCTTTACATGTTTATTATAATCATTAATTCATTACTTCATCCATTGTAAATTTACCACGATGAGCATTTTACCCCACTCTTATTTTGTTTTCTTTCTCTAGGACGTGAATAAAAATTCTTGGAATGAGTTTCAAGGATGCAAGTAATTTTATTTTGTTTTATATCATGTTTTATAATCCCAATGTAAAATTTGTTCCATGTATATATCTACTTCTCCAAAATCGATAGACTAGTCAATCCTTCAGTAATTGATTTATTATAAAAATTAAAATGCAATAAATTACAAAACTGGCTTCAAGCTTCTACGGTCCAGGTGTAATAGTCGGTATCAAAGATAGTTTACTAGAAAACATGGAAACTAGATTTAAGAAAACATATATTATGGAAAATTATCTTATGAATGAATTTGAGGATATTTATAGCAGATATTTATAAATAAAACATATTTTTAATTCTGTGATTAGAGACATACAAATTTTTCAATTTATGTTATGTATAACACTAGATATATTATTATACATTATGTTTCACAATTATATGATCTAATATAGTGTATGTCATCAATTAAAAATGACAGATATCGAATGTAATGTGCGCCTCACTAATACATGTGATACAAAGACTATGAATGATGTTGTCTCTTATGGTCTTAAGACAATATTTCTATGGGAAATAGTCTACCAAGAATTCTCATCATATTAAGAAATAGTATCATATGCTAAAGAGGCATGTATTAAATTATCTAATTATTATGTATTTATAGGGATGCAGGAGAAAATAAAGAAATTTGAGGAAAATAAAGTTAAATGGATGAAGAGAAAGAAGGATTTAACCAAATGTGGTTTATATGAATATAAAAACATTGCAACATTATTAAGTGGAATAGAAGTTTTCTACATGTTTTAGAGAAATCAAACCATGATTATGATTCCAAGCGTATGAAAAAAGTTTATAATGTGCAATGATTCAACTCCCAGGAGATATGACACTACACAAATGAATGTTTGAAGCATCAAAAGAACATACCTAAAAATATGACTACGTATCATGGTCAAGATCATGATATTACCATATATTAAAACGAAATGATTAATATCATTATGTATGGGTTAAATAAATATGTCATTTAATAATTTTAATAGTGATGTACTGGTTAAAAAAATTACGAAATATATAAAGATTTTACTATAATAATCTTTCTCTGAGGATTTGAAATCATATATTGAAACATGATGAGAACTAAGAAAAATGATTCTATGGAAAGTTAAACATATTTTAAGACATGAGATTGAGGGAAATGAAACCCTTAATATGTTACTCATGTTGAGATAATTATGGTTAGATAAAGATATTAATGAGAGAAATATATTAAATTTTATAATACTAACTACCTTGAAACTGATTAATGATTTGCTAACAATGTGGTTTGTGATATCACTAATAGAGTCTACAACGTTTCTAGATTTAATGAATATATCAGATATATTATGTTTGACATAAGGAATAAGTGATCTTGAACGTTTTTCATAAGTTTTTATGGTAATTCATGTTATTACTGTTCTTCTAGAGAATACAAGAAGAATGTATTCACATGTTGGTTGTGGTAATTAATAACTAGTTCATTTTATTTATGGATTTGGTTGTAAAATAATTTTTAAAATTCTGTTAACTTCTTTCTAAGGTTTTGGATCATAATATTTTGAAAATTTCATATGGTTGACCATTTATGAAATTTTTTAAGCTGTATTTTAAACAAGGTTTTAGATATTATTTGGTTATATCACTATATAATGCATTATGTGCTAATATTTGAAGTATAAATAGTTCAAGGCACAAATAAAAGAAAAATATTTTTTTTATATAATATTTTTTTATTTATATTCATTTAGTGTTATATAATTAATGAACATTAGGAAAATGGTCCTTAAAAATGTTTTCATATTATCATCATTTTTCATGATATCAATATCCTTTTTTTGCACCTCCAGTTTATGGATTAGTGGTCAAAATGATTTTCATATACATGTTCTATATCCCCATCAATATAAGCATTATAGTTATATTTTTATTCCATGTCCATATTTGGACTAATTTTATTTTATTAGATATCTTATTTTTTGGTGATCTTCACATTTCCATTTCACTATTATTAAGAAGATTGTTTATTAAACCTACTTGCAATGTGGTTTTTTCATAAATAATATTTTCAAATATCAAACCCTTGATTACCGAGATCATGTTTAACTTATAATGATAAAGTTTACTTAATGGGGGGAATTTAACACCCCATGAATTTAAATTAATTTCATTTTATAAAAAATTTTATTTTTTCAATATCGCTTTATATGCAACACTATGATGTCTTGTGTTACACAAAATAATGAGTTTTTTTTATATAGTATAAGATATGAAAGACCAAGAAAGGATTTTTTTTATAATATCCATAGACATTATGATATATTATCAAATTTTTTAAAATCCAAAAATTATATTTTATAGACATGTTATTATAATAAATCAAATTTTACACATAAGAAGTTATATTTTTCAAAACGTAGTTTCTTCACCTATTAATGGAACACCTATTTTAATACTAAACATTTAACCATTTTCAATTGTTATTGTTAAAAAATTCCATTTTTTAATTACTGATATAAAAATTATATTTTGGTGAATTAGTGGTTTTTCTAAGAGGTTTCATTTTTTGATGAATGGTGAAAGATACTGCATTTTAGTTGAAAACCATCTTTTCATTTAAATAATTAATAATGGTAAATTATATTTTTTTATTTGTTTTTAAGTCACATTAGTTTAATTTTATATATATAAATCCAATTTAGTACATTATAATCATTTTTATATTGAATATTATAAATTAAAACTTTGTGAAAATTTTAACATTTTTTAATTTAAAATACAAATTTCTAACCATGTATGTTGGATTATCTTTTAATCTATATTTTCTCTATTAAATGATTTTAATTTTTAAAAAAGGGTATAAATAGTTTTAATTGGGAAGATATTTATATTATAATAATACAAACATAATTTTTAACAACAATAATTAGTGAAAATAGTTAAAACTAAATATAGTGATTTAGGTAATAATGACTTTATTTTGTGGATAAACATTAATCTTAATTTCCAAATAACCAAGACACCTATCCCAACCCCATTGGCTAGAAATATTTCAACCATATCCCAAATTGGATTTAATTTTTTGAGTTATTGTAGTACTAGTCCAGGAAGGAGACATGTATAAAAATTTGACTAAGGAAAAAGACAAAAATGGATCCTTTCATACCTTTAACATTTATAAATCCATGATATATGGTAAAAACAACATATTTTTAGTTATGAAAATCCTTTTAAAATATAAATGAGTTATATTTATCATTATAATTTATCATTAATTTTTTGATGATATAATTATTTTAATTCTTTAGAAACACTAACACATCAATTATTTAGTTCATAGTTAAATATAAAATGTTCCCAAAAACATTAAAAGTAAAATAAATTTAATTTATTATTGATTTAGATTACTTTTTTTATGAATATATCATGTTAAATATATGTGATCATAATTTATTTTTAATAGAATATTTTTTTATACTTTTAAATTAAAAATAAATAAATAATATAAAAATTGACATTTTAATTATTTTAAAATAATTGATATTTTATTAAATGATTTAAAATTATTAAAAATATATTATTATGAAAAAAAAATATGTGATAAAAAATAAAAAATATGGGACATTGATGGACTAATTTATCTTTTATAATTAATGTATTGACACCTAAATAGTAATAACATTGCTAGTTTGCTTAGGCTTAAAGAAGTGTTTTGTCCTATTATGCATGTTTCTAGGGAATTAATTAATAAAACATATGAAATTTTATTCTTATAAATTAGATTTAATATTTCAGAAACAATAGGATTAAATTTTCTAAAAATTTCACTTTAATATACTCTTAACGGATGAATTACATAGGATATAAAACTGGTTACCAAATTATAAAATGGAAAATTATAGGCAATGGAAAATGAAAGAAATACATTTAATTTGGTGTATTGTGAGTGTGGATTGAGCATACAACCGCTTTACCCCATTATGTGTCCATTGTTTCAGCACATGAGGTATGCAAGACCTCTCAATATTGTTTACCTTCTTCTAATTACAAGAATGCCACTCACCTACCACTATAAAAAAGAACTCACCCCCACACTTTTTCAGACCTATAAAACCATTTTTATAATCCAATACTAGTAAAAATAATCTCCTAATATCCCTAAAATTATCCTAGAATCCTCAATAAATGTATAAATTCATCAAAAGATATCTTTTGATATAAACCAAAATGAGTTACCTGAAAAACGAGGTAGCGTTGTTCAATGATAACTTGGGTTTTATTTATTTATTCAGCCATTAAATTATTATTATATCATGATTATATAAAAACATGAGTACACTAAAAATATTCAGATGTTTTTTTCATAATTATATGACCTAAAAATTAACAAATATCCATCGAATGGGATATCCAATCATCATTCATGTGTGCAGAGGACTACCGACTCTGGAAAAAATGTCATTCATTATTCCCATTAAACCTTTAATGTTGGGGAATAATGATTTGTTTATTGATTATATATGATAAATATCTTATTTATAAGGTATTTATGCTTCTGTAATTATATCAAAATACATACTTTCATACTTTCCATTTTTTGGTATATGATAACATCGTTTGTGGATGTGTGGACAACCGCCTCCTCAAATCAGTGTGATTCATTCCTGAATTACATTTAATGTATTAAGGATTGGTTTAATAAAAATATGTGAAATATATGACATATAAATTATACTTGAATTATAATATATGAAAATATATTATTTTATTTTAATTCTTTTAATAAGGTAAGAAAATGGTAACAACATTCATGGGTATGTATGGCTTACCGTCTCCATGAATTATGTATTTCATTTACTTTCTCCAAATATGATGGATTAATTTAAATAATTAGATACATAATATATTTTATTTTAAAATCAGTTTTTACATTTTTGAGATGAAGAAATCAAGATCTATGTAATATGAACAAATATAACATGTCAAATCATACATGAAAAGCATATTAATTAACACCCAAACTAGTGAAAATAATGAAAGTTTACTAAACATGTTGTATGATATTATAAGAAGTTTATATATGATATTATAAATATGATTATGGTTCTATTTTAATTTAATAACATGTGTAAATCCATTATACATGAGGTTAGAGTATTTTTATCCAAAAGGAAAAAATGCAAGGTAAGGTATTCCATCTCAATTTACATTCTATTGAGGCATATTTTCTATTATGCACTAATTCTGTTTAATGTGGTTAATATACTCCCCATATTTCATTTAATATCATTAATAACACATATTTGATGTAATTATATATTTTAATTTGAATTATATATTCTATTAGGGGGTTGACTTGAAAAGTACAACGTTGTAAAATTTATTGATGCAATCTCACTTTCTTTTGTGATTGTTAAACATTTCGTGGAACAATAAAATTCATATGACCGTTTTAAATTTTAAATAACATATATTTTTGATATCCATGCTCTTATATGATGAGTATAATTTTTTACTAAACCGTATATCATTTTTATGTATGGTGTTTATGGGACAATTATTTGATTAACTCAAAAATATTTGTAAATCCATATTTTTAAAAAATAAAAATATATGATAAGGAACCTGTTTCATAAAATATTTTTATTATTAAAAATATGATGAATTATTTGGATATTTAAGAAATATTTGGGGCCTAATTATAGATAATACATCAATTCATTAGTAGTATCATGAGATGAATCAATTGGACAATCAGATGGTTTGTTACTTAATATGTTATAAACTGTCTAGTGGAAAGTTTTGGTTGTAATGGTACCATATACCTTGGAAAAAATTATTTCAACAACTAAGAATTTACTTCATTAATTTTTAGTTGTTATTTATCCATGAGATTTTTTCTTTCACATTATATATGGATGTAGTTCATTCAAAATTTATTTATTAAGTGGAATGTGTTTCAATTATATACATTGGTATATTGATTTTTTACACATTTAGTTTTATAAATCGAACCTGTTATCATTTAATTTCCCTTTCATATCGATTATACAATCTTATTCAATAAGAATTCTATCTTACTTTACCCTTTTTGAGAATTTTATATGACACTTATTTTTTCCTACCAATAGGATATGAAGACGAATTCTTGGAATGAGTTTCATGGATGTTGATCTGTTAATTTTATTATGTTTTTATGTTTTTTATTCCTAATGTTAAATGGGTTCCATGTAGGTATCTATAAATCAAAAACTGCTAAATTCACCAAACTTTCAGGATCTGATTCCTTGTAATCATACTAATATAAGGCATCTACCACATATTTCTTGGGTAAGGGAATTATAGAGAGTATCTAACAAAGTTTGAGTTCATAGGCCCACTCATCAAACACTAAATGAATATTGAGTTGATAGTGAACTATCATTTTCTTGGTGATTTCACTATGTTTAATTTTTTTAAAAACAATGTCCACTTTCCATTATCCAGAAAAGGGTTTGATGTCTTCGAAAATCCTATATTCAAATCATCACCAAAATTACAAGATATTCTCTAAATACTTACTCTATTACTAAGGGTTTTAAATAATTTTTTATAAAAAAATTAATCCAAAAAACAACTAATCTAATCTACATAATTAATTCAACCCAAATTTGATACTAACAAAGGCACCCTAGACCCAAACTCTATGGTCGAGTGAAGAAAAAGTTTCATTAATCACTGGTCTTGTTACATAGTGAGATGAAAAAATATATAGTTTAAAATATTATAACAAATTAAACATTACATTACATTATAATCATACACACCACCAACTGAATTTTTTTGCCTCTGAGAATTTCCTCCCAAAACTTTCTATACAAAAAAAAAATTTTGTTCAGATATACAAATATTACATTTTCTATTTATTAAATATCTCCAATAAATAATATCTATATAAAACTTCCATCTAAATATAGTCCTTTAAAAATATTCCTTGGGAAAATAGAAAAAAATAAAGTGTTGAGCTCAAATGCATTGTATATTGGAAAATATTCAATATGCCATCGAAGGATATAAAATAATCATATAATTGTAGCATGATTAGGGGAAAATATCTTAATTAAGGAAAAATTTAACAAATTTTTTTATAATCCATGATAAAAATACATATAATCTCAAAATGTAAAACATATACTATAGAATAAGAGTGTATAAACATGATTCATAGAGCTTACTAATAGGGATAATGATACGTAATTTCATGTAAATGAAGAATAATATTAAAATATTTTACTAACATATGTGTAGAAGTCATACAATAATATAGGGGTAATCATTATATATTACCTATAACATGGTATAGAAAGAATCACTGCCTGATACTTATAGTAGAGCAGACATCACTACCTAATTTCCATAAACATAGTTCATCAGTAATTGTAACCTGATTAAAATAACCTATAGTATAAAGAATCACATTTAGATTCCAATTGTATAGTGAGCATCAATAATTCATTCATATAATTATTACATGAAATATAAATTATCATCCAATGTATTGGTGGGTAATATTGACCCCAACATTAATAATAATAATCATCCATATATATATTCACCTAAACAAATTATGAGATTATAAAGAACCAATCTAATGAAAAATGGGTTCCATAACATTGTTAGATGGTGTCACTAAATTTGACTAGAGGAATGAAAATGGTTGACCACAAATATTCAATCACCTAAAAATAGTATTTCATTATAAAATTTAGAATTTGATTTGTTAAATAAATTTTTAATGTAATTATATGCATTTTAGATAAAGATGAAAATTTTAGTGAAATGATAAATGAGTTTTTAGAATATAAATTTATATTTTTAATAAAATAATAAGTTCTAGTCACATAAGAATTTCATTTTTCAAAAGATACCATGGAAATATTTGAAATAATTTCACATTAGAAATAATTTTTAACAGACATGACTTAAAAAATACGTAATTACTTCAAAAAGGTAATGTTAAATCATATATGAATCTTTTATTTTTTAAACTAATCCTCAAAAATGACATAATTGTTTCAAAAAATTTGAAAAAAATCACTTGTAAAAAATAATCATTAGTAATAAAGATTTTTATATATGTGAAGTATATCAAAATTAATGTTGGGTGTATTATAAAACATATAATTTTAAAATTATTGAGAGCCTTTTGAATATTATGAAATTCCATTTATTAAAACCCACATCATCAAATAGATGTTGTAAAATTGAACATTGAATATAGGTAATGGAAAATATTAAGATCACCAGATTAAGAAAATATTGTTATTTCAAAATACAAATGAACACATATATTTTATAGTAATTAACATATAATTATATTAATAGTCATATTGAAGGGATATTATAGTTTTTTTATAACAACCCTGCTTTTTATTACCACTTAAACATGATTTATTACATAAAACTTCACTTGAAACAAAAAATATCGAGGGGTTTAGTGTCTTTGGGGCTTAGGATCATTACATAAAAACCTAAAACTTGAAATACAACATCTTTATTGAAAACATCTTTTACATGACCACTAAATTCCCTTGTACTTAGCATTGCATGGGATAACTTGAGGACATGCATAAGAAAAAGGTGAGCTATAAAGCCCAGTAAGGGAGTACACATGGAATAACATGACGAGTACAATACATGTTAGGAAATAGGCATTTCAATAGAGAATAAGATAAACTTGAACAAAAAGGCATGATAAAGCATGATAATCATAACATGGAAATGTGGCAACAACACTTAACATTGAATTAGCATGAGCCGAGGCTCATTTCACATGGAGCATGAGTAAACCCTCATTGCACATGAAGCATAAGTAAACCCTCGTTGAACTTGAATTATAATGAGTCAACACACATTTCACATGATGTAACATGATACCATACTTTACCCAATCCATTGGAGCGCTTTAAGGGAACACCCTTCTTAAACATTTCATTTCATGCATAAGTGTGCCACATGGATCATAAAACATGGATTCATAAAACATAATCATTTATACCAAGATAAAGTAATGTGGAATTCATACATGAAACTATACAATCAATAATTAAATGTGCATAATGGTGAATACCCTTGATGGAGAAATGGGCATGGTATTCACTACACAATGACATTGTCTTAGAAAATCGGTGTGATTTCGGCAGCGTAACAGCGTGACATAAGAATTCATAAAAATGGTTGATGAGATATAAAGGGGTTCCTCATCATATTTACATGTAATTTACAGGAAGGAGGTCATATAGATACATGTCCCAACAATTGAAATGGAATTTAGATTCATGATACAAAAGTATTTCTTGAATGTAAAAGAAGGGAGAGAAGTTCTTTCGGAATTTCGGCATACTAATGGGTGTACATGGGAGGAATTTAATGAAAGAGAAAGGGGTATCCCATCATTCAAAAAATAAGAGGTCAGTATGGGGGAGGTGCAAAACCATACCCCAACATTCATAATTTAAATTAAAATGGCAATACAACTTAATGAAAATTGACAAAAATGAGAAAGGAAGAAAAAACCCTTACTTGGAAGTGTGCTTCCAAAGGCCAGAGAGAGGCTTTTGAGAGGCTTCTTGGGGGATTGGGGAACCTTGGGGGGATTCTAGAGAGAGTAGGTTAGAGGTTGGACGAACTCCAAGGTATTTTAGTGAGGAGGAAGTGGGAGCTTGGGTGGGTTCATATAGGAAAGGTGACTGAATTCTTTATTATTTAGGTTTGGGTCCCCTTACATTAAATTAATCCAAACCACAAACCATCCCATGGTTTTTGCCCATGGTTTTTGGAAAAGGAAAGAGGAAAAACAATATTTTATAAGGCCAAAGTCCGAACTTCTTAAAATAATAAGGTTGCTTATGTGGATGTGAGTCACACTTCCATGGAAATTAATTTAAAAAGGCAAAGTGTTGAATATTTCTTGAGGGGTCCATTAATGTTTTAAAAAGTAATTAAAATAGACCCAAAATCACATTATTTTAATGATAAAACATATATTGGCCAAACATAAGGATTATGGTATTTTATTAAATCACCATTGGGTAATTATGATGTCATAAAATACATTATATATTTAAACGGTATTTAATTTTTACACAAAAATTTGACTGTCCCAGAAAATTATGAAAAATTCACCATTGGATAATATTGACGTCCTGATTCCAAAAATGACATTTATTTTTTCTAAAAAAAATTATAAATATGTTAATTGTCACTTTTAAAATAAAAACCAACATTTATCGAAAATTCACGAGATTTGACAGAAATAGCTTTCAAACCTTAATATAAAATATTAATTGAATTCATAAAATTATAAGATCATTTATATTAAAAAATGATTTATTAATAATATTATTATTTTATTAAAATACTTTTTAACTCAAAAATCCCTTAATTTAATAGAATATATTTCTTAATTGAATAATAACTAAAAACACCATTTGTACTTTAAAAACTATTTACAATGTATCAAAATGACTAGAAATTATATTCCCTATTATATACAAAAATAATGTACATAAACATAGTACTACTTATTTGTTACATAAAACCTTAAAATAGCCGCATAAGTCCTAAGGGTAAGGTGTGTGATGGTGACAGACTCTTCGGGTGGCTCAGATAACATCGCTCGAGTGGTAATCTCTATCAACTTCCACTTTTCCCATAGACGGTCATGTTCGACCTTGAAATAATGAACCTTAGTGTGGGCTTGGTCAAGGGCGAAGCCCAAGTATGCCACCTCTTTTCTGAGCTCCGACAAATGGGCTTCGTATGGGGAAATTCTACTGGATGAGGTAATCACTTCCTTTTCCTGAGTAAAATTGGTTTCTTTAAAGCCTTATATTTATACTAATCAGGTGATCACTGTTCAACAACTATAAAAGTAACGGTCACAACTCTTATCATAAAACCAAAGATGTTGACATCTTATAAAATCATTTTTTATAAAGATACATTTAACTAGGTCAAGAGGGATTTTCCATTAATGAAACTTTTGGTCATTACAATATTACACCCTTATGAAATTTCGCCCTCGAAATTTTCCTTTTCCCACACTAAATAAAATGTGGGTAACTCAGCTTCATCATATCCTCTGACTCCGAAGTTTCTTCTTCAAACATGTGGTTTCTCTACAACACCTTGACGAGGGGCATTGTCTTATTTCGTAGAACATTTTCTCTATAATCTAAGATCTTCACTGGTTCCTCCTCATAAGAAATATCATCTTCCAATTGTACCACCTCAGAAGAGAGTACATGTGAAGGGTCCAGTATGTACTTCCTTAAGAGGGATACATGAAAGAAGTCATTCACCATGGCTATAGTAGGTGGATGTGCTAGTCGATAGGCCACATCGCCAATACGATCATGAATCTCGAAGGGGCCGATGTACCATGGACTTAACTTCCCTTTCTTTCCAAACCTCATGACCTTCTTCCATGGAGATATGTGTAAGAACACCATGTCTCCAACTTTAAACTCAAGATCTTGTCGATGATTATCTTCATAACTATTATGTCGACTCTTGGCTGCCTTGATATCCTACAGAATGGCTTTCACCTTCTCCACCATTTCCTCGACCATTTCTGGTCCAAGAACCTTGCGTTCACCGACCTCATCCCAACATACAGGTGTTCTGCACCTTTTCCCATAAAGGGCTTCATATGGTTCCATTTGGATGCTCAATTGGAAACTGTTATTATAAGAGAACTCAACCAGAGGAAGACATTGATCCCATCCTCCTTTAAAGTCCATCGAGCATGATCTCAACATATCCTCAAGTGTTTGGACAGTCTACTCGGATTTCCCACCAGTTTGAGGATGATAGGCCGTACTGAAGTTCAGTTCAGTATTCAGAGCATGTTTAAGACTCTTCCAAAACATAGAGGTGAATCTTGGATCTCGGTCAGACATAATATTTAGTGGAACTCCATGCAACCTTACCACTTCTCTGATATATATCTGTTCCAGTTGATCCAATGAGAAATCCTCCTGAATAGCAATGAAGTGTGTAGTCTTTGTAAGATGATCCACAACAACCCATATTGCATTGTTGCCTTTGGATGTCCTTGTAAGTCCGGTGAGAAAGTCCATGTTGATGTTTTCCCATTTCTATTCGGGTATGGGCAATGGTTGCATCATCCACTTAGACTTCTGCCTCTCTACCTTCATTTGCTGGCACACCAGGCACTTTGATGTATATTCGGCGATCTCCTTCTTCATATTATCCCACCAAATGTTTTCTTGGAGATCTCGATACGTCTTTGTGCTCCCTGGGTGAATAGAGAAATTTGAACTATGTGCATCATTTAAGAGTTCCTTCTTCAGCTCTGGACTTGATGGAACACATAGTATTTTCCCAAACCGAGAAGTTCCTTCTTCATTAACATTAAACTCTGAGGATTTTCCCTTTTTGATAGCTTCCACTTTTTCATGAATTCCCACATCATCCTTTTGAGCATCCTTTAACCTTTACAAAAGATATGGTTGAGCAATCATTTGTGAAAGGATTGATGATGTTCCCTTCTTTATGATTCCCACATCCATCTTCATCAAGTCTAAGAAGATTGGATCCTTCTCAATTCTCATCATTGATAGATTCACTGGATCATTTCTACTTAGGTCATCTGCCACCTTGTTCGCCTCCCAGGGTGGTAATGTATTGAACAGTCATAATCCATGATAAGATATATCCATCTTCTCTGGTTCATATTAAGCTCTTTCTATGTGAATATATATTTAAGACTCTTGTGGTCAGTATATATCTCACATTTCTATACATAGAGATAATTCCACCAGATTTTTAAGTCAAAGAGCACAGACGCCAACTCCAGATCACGCATTGGATAGTTTCGCTCATGGATTTTCAACTGCCTTAAGGCATAGGATATTACTTTATCATTCTACATCAACACACATCCTAAGCCCTTCTTCAATGCATCACTGAATACCACAAAAAGCTCCCCACTTGTGGGTAAAGTGAGAATGGGTGCAGTGATAAGCCTCCTTTTCAACTCCTTGAAGCTTTCTTCGTATTCATCACTCTAACCAAACATTACTCCCTTTCGAGTAAGCTTGGTAAGAGGGTTGGACAATTGTGATAAATTTCTCACAAATCGTCGATAATATCCTGCTAACCCCAAGAAGCTATGGAAATGGGTTACCGATGTTGGCCTCGACCATCCCTCAACTGCATCTGTTTTGGAGGGATCCACAGATATCCCATTGCTTGTGATGATATGGCCCAAGAATGAGACCTCCTTCAACCAGAACTCACACTTGTTGTACTTTTCATAGAGCTTATCCTTGCGCAAAGTCTCTAGTACAGTTCTTAAATTCTCCTCATGATCCTCCTTGATTTTGGAGTATATTAGAATATCATCTATAAATACTACCACAAATTTGTCAAGGTAATCTCTAAATACTCTATTCAACAAGTCCATGAATATTGCTGGAGCATTGATCAGTCCGAAAGGCATTACTATGAATTCATAGTGCCTGTACCTTGTACGAAAAGCAGTCTTGGGTATATCTTCCTTCTTCACCCTTAATTGATAATATCCCGACCGAAATTCCACCTCTGAGAAGTATTGTGCTCCACGCAACTGATCAAACAAGTCAGAAATTCGTGGGAGAGGATACTTGTTCTTTATCATGATTTTTTTAAGTTCACGATAATCAATGCAAAGCCGCATTGACCCATCCTTCTTCTTGACGAAGAGGACTGGTGCACCCCATGGTGATGCACTTGGACATATAAACCCTTTATCCAGATTCTCCTGTAGTTGTTTCATCAGGTCTTCAAGCTCAACAACATCCATTATATATGGAGTCTTGGATATTGGTAGTGCCCCAGGTATAAGTTTAGTTGAGAACACAAAATTTCTTATTGCAGGAAGACCAGGCAGTTCCTCGGGAAACACTTCAGCGAATTCCCTCACAATAGGCATTTCTTCGAGGATGGTTTCTTCTTTTGACTCATTCATCTGAGCCAGATACGCATTCTCATAGGGGAGTAATATCCATGCTTGAGATGATGGATCTAAAGGAGATTCATCTTCCTCCAGACTCTTGTAAAGAATCAGGGGTCGAATCTCCATATGGAGTGTGATTTCCCTCTCTCTAAAATTTATGTTGGCTCTATATAAGGAAAGCCAATCCATGCCAAGAATTGAATCAAATTCCACCAGAGGGAGTATGATGAGGTTCGCGGGGAAATTCAATCAACATATTATAACAGGGGATGACTTATACTCATGGGAAGAAATGATTTCCCCATTGGCCATACTCACAGACATCTTTACTTATATGATTTGTGATGGTGGGGGATTTTTCTACTAATCTTTCGAGATATAAAAGAATGCGTAGAACCTGAATCAAAAAGTAAATTCGCTATTCATGAATGAATAACTAGCGTACCTGTCACCACTTTGTTGTTGGGGTTCACTTCGGTATAAGTGATGGAAAAAGCTCTTCCTTGTTGTATTGGAGGTTGTTGGTTGCCTCCGATGACCCATGTATTAGGGCACTGATTTTCAAAATGACATGGTTCATTGCATTTGTAGAATTGAACAACGTGCTGAGGTTCGAACGGAGCGTTCCTCTCCTCTATCACAGCCGCGGGTCCTTCTTGCCGACAGTTAACAGCTACGTTCCCTTCTCTTCCACACCTGAAGCATTTTATTGTCCCCTTAAGGAAATTTCTAGGGTTCTTCTTTCTGCACATTTGGAAAGTGGGGTGCTTGAAATTCTTAGCACCGTTGGATTTATCCATCGGACCACCAACATTGAAGTCTACCTTAAGCTTCTTGTCCCCATGATAGCCCTGGGATTCTCCGATCTCCATTTTGACCTTGAGGGAACATCGGAAAATTTACTCATAGCTGTCAAAGTCACGGATCGCTAATGCTTTCCTCAATCTAGGCTTCAGCCCACCAAAGAATCGGTCAACCATGCATTCGGGGGTAAAGACAAAGTTGTAATCGTATCGTGAAATCTTTGTGAAGTTTGCCTCATACGCTCCAACGGATTCCTCATCTTTTTGCCTGAGGGAAAGGAAGCCCCTTTCCATCTTAAGCTGGAGGGTGCGCGGAAAATATTTATCAAAAAACATCTTCCGGAATTCCTTCCATTCCAAATCCTCAATCTCCTCCTCAGGATTTGTATTTTTGATCAATATCCACCATTGATCAGCTTCACCCTCCATACAATACACCGCTAGGAGAACCTTCTCTTGTTCATAACATTGAAGGATAGATAAGATCTTTTCAATGGAGTTGATCTATTGTTCAGTGATCGTGGGATCAAATGATCCACTTAAAGTAGGAGGCCTTTGTCTCATGAAGCTCTCGATAGAGACTTGTTCTTTATTAGGGGGGTTGAACGTTCCTCTTGACCCGTGTTTCAATTCAAAACTTGAGTTAGCTGAGAGAGAAGCATGACAAAGTTCACAATTCCCGCTCCCATTGGATTGGGTATCTCATTAGTACAATCATCAGACTGATCTTCACAATGGTTGTTTGCCCGAGTCCTCCTATTACCGGCCATTGGCTGGAATAAAACGAAAGATAGGGGTAACACGTAAAGGGTAATCCAAAGACAAAAGTTGATGAATCAAAAATAAACTTTTATTTCCTTTACTCATGAGTCTATAGGCTTCAATCTAGGATTTTCAAGATCTACGTTTTAACATATATTCTTAGGTGAATTTTTCCCTTAATAAGGGTTCATACTAAGATTGTGAATTTATTACAACATATCCCCTGAGAGTGTTGTAACCAAGAGTGTAGAAAGGCCCGTTGTCGTCCACCAGTTCACGTTCGAGTCTAGCTCAAAGCGGTGTTTTCTGATTTTACCACTAGGATACATCTGTGCTAGAGCCGCCTCTACCTGCTCGTATCCAGATAGGGATGTATTTGTTTGATAAACCACTTACTCAGTACTTACCAAAAATTAGGGATTTTTTTATTATACTTAGTCTTGTATATAAGTCTTTACTAGGGTTTCCTAATCCCAAAAATAACTAAACCTATCCTTTGATACCAACTATGACAACCCATCTTTTTATTACAATTTAAACATGATTTATTACATAAAACTTCACATGATACAACAAAGGAGATCGAGAGGTTTAGTGTCTTTGGTGCTTAGTATCATTACATAAAAACATAAAACATGAAATACAACATCTTTATTGAAAACTTCCTTTACGTGACCACTACATGACCTCATACTTAGCATTTCATGGGATAACCTGAGGACATGCATAAGAAAAGGGTGATCTATAAAGCCTAGTAAGGGAGTACACATGGAATAACATAAGGAGTACAAAACATGTTAGGAAATAGGCATGTCAATAGAGGATAAGATAAACATGAACATAAAGGCATGATAAAGCATGATAATCATAACATGGAAATGAGGCAACAACACTTATCATTGAATTAGCATGAGCCAAGGCTCATTGCACATGGAGCATGAGTAAACCCTAATTCCACATGAAGCACGAGTAAACCCTCGTTGCACTTGAATTAGCATGAGTCAACACTCATTGCACATTACGTATCATGATACTACACTTTACCCAATGTATTGGAGCGCTATAAGGGCGCACCATTCTTAAACATTTCATTTCATGCATAAGTGTGCCACATGGATCATAAAACATGGATTCATAAAACATAATCATTTATTCCATGATAAAGGAATGTGTAATTCAAACATGAAACTATACAATTAATATATAAATGTGCATAAAGGTGAATACCCTTGATGGAGAAATGGGCATGGTATTCACTACACAATGACATTGGCATAGAAAATTGGTGTGATTTCGGCAGCGTAACAGAGTGACATAAGAACTCATGAAAATGGTTGATGAGATAGAAAAGGGTTCCTCATCATATTTACATGTAATGGACAGTAAGGAGGTAATATATATACATGTCCCAACAATTGAATTGGAATTTGGATTCATGATACAAAAGTATTGCTTGAATGTAAAAGAAGAGAGAGAAGTTTCTTTCGAAATTTCGGCATAGTAACGGGTGTACATGGGAGGCATTTAATGAGAGAGAAAGGGGTCTCATATCATTCAAACAATAAGAGGGAAGTATGGGGGAGGTTTGAAACCATACCCCAACATTAATAATTTATATTAAAATTTCAATACAACTTAAAGAAAATTGACAAAAATGTGAACGGAAGAAAAAAACCTTACTTGGAAGTGTGCTTCCAAAGGCAAGAGAGAGGCTTGTGAGAGGCTTCTTGGGGGCTTGGGGCACCATGGGAGGATTCTAGAGAGCGTAGGGCAGAGGATGGATGAACTCCAAGGGATTTTAGTGAGGTGGAAGTTGGATCTTGGTGTGTTTATATTGGAAAGATGAGGGAATTCTTTATTATATAGGTTTGGGTCCCCTTACATTAAATTAATCCAAACCACAAACCATTCCATGGTTTTTGGCAAAGGTTTTTGGAAAATGGAAGAGGAAAACAATATTTTATAAGGTCCAAGTCCGAAATTCATAAAATAATAAGGTTGTTTATGTGGAGGTGAGTCACACTTCCATGGAAATTAATTTAAAAAGGCAAAGTGTTGAATATATCCTGAGGGGTCCATTAATGCTTTGAAAAGTAATACAAACTAACCCTAAATCACATTATTTTAATGATAAAACATATATTGGCCGAACATAGGGATTATGGTATTTTATTACATAACCATTGGGTCATTATGATGTCATAAAACACATTATAAATTTAAACGGTATTTAATCTTTACCCAAAAATTTGACCGTCTCAGAAAATTATGAAAAAATCACCGTTGGATAATTTCAACATCCTGATTCCAGAAATGACATTTATTTTATCTAAAAAATTTCTAAACATGTTAATTTTGTCTTTTAAAATAAAAACCAACATTTATCGAAAATTCACGGGATTTGATAGAAATGGATTTCAAACCTTAATATAAAATTTTAATTGCATTTATAGAATTATAAGATCATTTATATTGAAAAAAATGATTTAATAATAATATTATTATTTTATTAAAATATTATTTAATTCAAAAATCCCTTAATTTAATAAAATAGATTTTTTAATTGAATAATAACTAAAAACACCATTTGTACTTTAAAAACTATTTACAATGTATCAAAATGACTAGAAATTATATTCACTATTATATAAAAAAATAATGTACATGAACATAGTACTAATTATTTGTTACATAACCCCTTAAAATAGCCGTATAAGACCTAAGGGTATGGTGTGCGATGGTTATAGACTCTCGGGGTGGCTCAGATAACATCGCTTGAGTGGTAATCTCTATCAAAATCCACTTTTCGCATAGACAGTCATGTTCGAGCTTGACATAATGAAGATCAGCTTGGGCTTGGTCAAGGGTGAAGCCCAATGATGCCACCTATCTTCCGATCTCCGAAAAATGGGCTTCGTATGGGGAAATTCTACTGGATGAGGCCATCACTTCCTTTGTCTGAGTAAAATTGGATTCGTTAAAGCCTTATATTTATAATAATCACGTGATCACTGTTCAACGGCTATAAAAGTAATGGTCACAACTCTTATCATAAAACCAATGAAGATGACATCTTATAAAAAAAATTTATACATAGACATTTAACTGGATCAAGAGGGATTTTCCATTAATGAAACTTTGGGTCGTTACATTTTTAATAAAAACAATACACTTTTATAAGAATGACATTCATAGAAAAAGAATCTCACAATTATAAACAATATTTTTACAAGAAAATGAAATAGGAAATTTCTTATAAAATATTAAATGTATGAATATATCAAACATAGAATAATTATTCTCTTGGAATTACATTTTACCTCAAATGAATAAAATTTGAGTTAAATAAATTATTTATGGATATCATAATTCAAAAAGAAATTGATATTTATGGAATAGTTTATATTGAACAAATGTAAATTCCAATAATGTTAAGAGAAAATACCACATGAAAAATAAATGATTTTAATGTTCCCAAAATATGTTAAATAGTTTCATGATGAACAATCAGAACTCAATAAATGATAATAGAGTTTTCAAAACCACTATAGTGATTTTAATTTAAGGATAAGAGGGTTAACATGAAATAGATATTAAAAAATCATAAAATGAAATATATTCAAAATTAAACATTATTAAACATGACTCCTTGAGTTGAAAATATTGAAAATTAAACCCATATAACTTTTATTTATTCTAAATAAAAATCCATTTAAATAAATAACCCAATATGGGTCATAAAACCATATGAATTACATATATATTGAAATTTTAATTCGGTAGTAATTTCACTTTATTAAAGATATCAAGGTGTGAAATAAGAAATATTCCTTAGGAAATGTAAATTTGAGAAAAAGAAGTGTGTAATCTAATTCTTAAATTCCACTAATTATGTTGAATAACATGAAAGAAAATTACAATTATTGTAACCTATTTTAGAAACCTATTCATATATATAACTATTTAGAAACATTATTTGTAATTTTTCTCCACATGTATATTAGTTTTTTATTATCTTTTTTCAATATCATGTTTGATTAATCATTGTCATTTTAAACTAGTTGTGTAATATCAATGTTCTTAATAATTATTCACAAAAATATTATCATTAAATGTTCTTACAAGTATTGTGAATTTATAATTTATAATTATTAATAATTTTATAACTTCATTATTGGTAATTTTTTGTTAATATCCTTAAATATGACATTAGTGAGGAGTATGTTTTGATGATTTTATATGATTGAATGTTTTTAATAGAAATAAGGAGATAACTATTATTATAATGATTCTAGAACAATAGTGGAATAATTATATACTTATTTATAAAATATATCATCAATGATTATGTTATCATATTCTTCTAAGAAATTATGTTATAACATCGTTCAAATAGGTGGTTAGACCGACAAAAACATGAACATTCCATAATTAATTAATAAGTATGGTTATGAAACTGGATAATTTTGTAATATTATCATTGTAAAATAATAATAATTATATTTTTTATTTTTTTATGGTGAAATATATTTTAATATAGATTAATATATAATGAATAAAATGTATGAAAAGTAAGATACATTTCACCATGAAGATAGTAATCCACAAAAATGCACAAATCTATTATTGAAGTTTTTTAATAGAAAATTTTAAAGGTGGTTACTTCTTATTCCCCTTAAAGGAATAACAATAATATACTACAAATAATGAAATAATTATATATAAATGGGAAATATATTTAATTGGTAAATATTGAAAATAAACAATGTCAGGGAAATGTAAGAACGTGTTCCAAACATTGAGTTTCTCTTTGAGGATTCTTTGGAAAGGGTGGAAATATGCCAGTATATTTTGTCTTTATGATTATGTAATTGATGTAGTATTCTAGGGTATGAAAAAAAGTAAAACAATTAAGGAGGAAATAAGAAATCTGAATTGGTCTTATAGGGGTTGTGAGAGGCCCCTTTTATAAATGGTTGGAATGGTATTTTTATAAAAATTTCAACATAATATAATGACTGCACCTATTTAACAATTCATGGATAATACAAAAGGGAAAATAATGTATTGTATAAATTTTTTTCTACAACACACATCTAAATCTCAATTATAAACTTGTTTTTAATATTTTTGTCATTTCTCCAATTTGGATACCTGGTCATGTTTTCATGACACGTTAAATTGATTACATTATTAAACCTCATTTATTTTTTATTTAAGAAAAAAATTATTCTCTAAATGTGTTTTTGTGAGTTTATATTTCGTATTTCCAATAAATTTTCAAAAATAAAACATGAAAATGGTGGTTTTTTTAAAACATTTTAGAAAATAAATGACCTAATTTACATAGTTTAATAGCTGAGGAACAATGTTGAGGTCTTTATAATAAAGACAGAAGGATTTCATTTCAAATTCAAAATAAATCATGTTTTTTCATTATTTTTATGAATACAAATGTTTTATTGAAATAATTATTTTTAGTATTATCAATATCTTGATTCCCCTTTTTAATCAAAAAATGATGCAAAAAGAACCAAAACTGAACATTATAATCATATTTTCAGTGTTCGAACATCAATAATGTAATGAAGACAATTAATTCAAAGATGAATCGTGTCAATACAAAAATTAAATTAATAATTTCATGAAAAAAATAAATAAATAAACAAGAATAATATTTTCATGATCTCCATCTCAATCCATGTGTAGATCTGTTAAAATGACTACCCACTATCTAACTTTCCATAAAGAGGATTAGAACTGGGTGGAACTTCTATATAATCCATAATTTCATAATGGGTCTAGGGACCACTAAAATTCGTAGGATTATTATTGGAATCATTTTAGAAACAAATATAGTAGTTCATTTCCCCACAATAAACCTTACAAATGTGGTTTGTATTCTACCAATTTACAGGCAATGTGGCAGATGGTTTTAAGCACCTAGATTTCAAGATACTGATTATCTCATGATTTTGGGAAGTAAACATCTATATATTAAATTTTAAAAATGATAATAATTGTTTGATACCTATTTAATATCTCCCTATAAATTTTTTTTAAGCATTTAATGTTTAAAATATGAAACATTACAATAAAAAAAGAAACAAACATTTGACGTCAATAATATTTTGTATCATGGGCATACCTATTTGGTTGGGATATTTTTTTTGATGAATTGTGATAGGTTGTATTCATAAGAGTGGCATCCAAATGAATTTTTGACCATACCAATATATTTCAAACCAATTTTATTCGTGGATTACCTGGAAGTTCAATTTTAATCAAAATGTTTTCTTGTGACCTGTGCAGTTTGGCCCATTTTTCATCTACCACATCCTAGTTACTCTGAATCACCTCTTTCTACATTTTAATCATGAAAATAAAAAAATTACTACATTTTAAAAGTTATAAAAATTAAATAATTCAATCAAATATTATTTCTAGTTTTTTATTATATTAGGTGTTTCTAATAAAAACACTTCTTTAATAAACATTTCATAGGGTGAAATAAAATAGGGAGACATGGAGGGATCACACCATCACAAACAAGAATTTCCACTCTTATAGATATTCATATATTCAAAAATGAGGCATAATGTTATTCCATAATTAATTAATAATAAACATTAAAGGAATAATTAATTCAGGATAACAATTTGATAAATGAAAAAACCACACCATAGAGTTATTCCAAGTGATCATTGAAAAATATGCCTCATAAATTCTATCAAGACATAATTTATAGTAATTTATGAATATTGTGTTAGAACAAAATTAAAAAATTTAACCTTTTTAGTAAATATCCCTATATTTGTGTGTGAAACAACCATTTAATTTCATTCTTTCCACTTTCTATCAACTAAATATAAATTTATTTTTAAAAAATTATGTTTACCTAATTCATTACACTAAAAATAATAAATAAAATGTGTCATAAAATCTCATGACCCAATCACTTAGTCATTACTAGAATTCAAATCATAATCTCCAGACATATATATCCCCCTGTATTTTAATTTTCATCACTCCCCTTATTTTTTATTTGTATTGTTTTAATGTTTTCTAGGGCATACAAGAGTCTAATATTAAGTAAAAATTTATTTTTCAATCAAATATGATGTTTTTTTACTATATTTATAATTTTAAATAAAAAATAATGTTTAACAAAATGGTTTAAGGGTGAAATAAAAGATTGAATCATCATGTGATCACATAACCACACCTAAAACTTTTCACCTTTAGGAAAAGTACTATTTCTAAAAAAATTACATGACGATAATCTCAGATTCATTAATATTTATCATTTAAATAATAATAAATTCATGATAGTAATTTTATCAATGAAAAAACGAAACAAAATATGTATTTCTAGTGATCATGGGAAAATATGTCTCATAAATTGTATTAATACAAAATTTAAGGAGATGTATGATAATAATCTTAGAAAAGAATTAAAAATTACAACTTTTCACTACATCTCCATGTGTGTGTGTGCGAAAACTATTTCATTTCATTTATTCTACATTCTATTCGATAAATATATGTTAATTTTTTTAAAAAATAGGCATACTTTATTCATTCCACTGATCTTACTCTAGAACATTTGGAATCAAATTTCAAGACCAACTCACTATTCATTCTCAAAAGTTAAAATAGAAGCTCTCATTCTTAATATCCCCATAAGTTTTACATTTCAACACTCCACTTTTTTTATTTTTTTTTATTTTTTTAGTAAAATAGTCTGATCAAAGTTACACATGCTTTGGTCGATTTGTTTCATTTATGTAAAATATAAGATAATGAATGAACTTATGTAAAACATATTTTTCGAATATGGTAATTATTAAACTAACATATATTTAGCTTTTATTGACTAAAAACCATTCACATATCGTGGTTGACAGTAATATAGTGTGGACATATTAAGTTATATTATTAACTGATAAACTACTCACACATTGGGTACTAATCATCTCATAAAAATCATATAGAAACAAGTATTTGTAAAATCAGTAAATAAATAATTTGATAAAAATCAAACCTTAAAGTAAAATTCATTCTAAAACTCATAAAACATCAGAAAATTCAGTTTTCATTAAATGATAAAAAATTAAATCAATAAATTCATCCTGAATTTAAAATAATTTCCCTAATTATGTCAGAATCAAAAATATGAATTTTTGAAAAATTGGGGAAGGTAAAAATACAATGTAGAAAGAAATAAATAGAAAATGAATAAATATGGTGAAATTACAAATAAACATATAGAAGTGTAGAAAATTAATAAAGGTATGTAGAACTTGAAAATATATATAAATTTGAAATTTGATTCAAATCCCGATGAAATCGAGAATTTTACTCCCCCCTCTACAGATACACCTAGTGTATGCAGTTCCCTCACTAAAAAAATGATTATGGGAAGGAAGGATAAAACATGGTGGGTATCACTAGTATGTTTCTTATTAAAGGTTTATTTTCTCCACAGGGGACTTAAGAATGGTTTCAGGAATGTTCTTCACTCATATCCCAATAATGGTGATGTTTTTTTCATTTTTAACATGTAAAACACCAAATAGAGATATTTTATAACAGTGTATGGGCCTATCAATTGAGAATGAATCTTAAATTTGTGGAACTTCATCAATTTATTCAAAATAAGGGCCTTTAAACCAATGTTGAATTGATGATTAAGTATAATGAAGTCATGTGAACCCTTTGTTCACTCTATATTGATTTGGGACATCTCATGTGAGTCTCTTTGAATTTCTTCTAACTCTTAAATACATAGCTTCCTATGCTCACATTTATCTGAGTGGTTCATATTAAATTGTTTAATAGTCCAGTATATATGTTTCAATTCCTCTATAACATGGTGATAGGACTTTCCCAACACATTCTTATATGTTTAAATTTCTAATGTTGTTTAAAAATATATATGGTTCACCCAATGTTCATCATCCATGATTAAAATCCAATCCTTCCCATTATGTTATGCCATTTTTCAATGATTTTCAAAAAAATGATTTAAAATTTATTTTTTTCAATTAGTATGGGGGTGATATGAAGCAGATACCTTTTATAAAACCTCATACTTATGGATCATATTTTTCATGTATTGATTAAAAAAATGTGAACCCTTATCACCAATGATGATTCATGGAAACCCTCACCTACTAAAAAAAGTTCACATAATATGAAAAACCACTCGAGTGTCATCAGTCATTCTAGCCTTTTCATCCACCCATTTACCTATATATTAAATATAAAATATGATGTATATATTGAAAAAGGAATTTGGAAAAGGCCCAATGAAATCAAATACCCATTAATTGATGATCTCGAAAATTAACTTTGGTTTTGTGGAATTTAATTCCTCTTGGAGATATTATCTATTAATATAAATTGGTTGGATGACATAGAAAACCATCGGGAATACCTATAAAATATTTTACAATAACGTATATAGTCTTTGTCCATTATATTTATTCATTGTGAGACAAAGTGGATACCATATTCCAAATTTTGGTACAATCTCAAAACAGAGGTTAGATCGTCATTAGGGACAAACAGAAAAATAACATGGTCATTGAAAATTCTCCACTAGTATGGGTCACCCAAATTTACCAACATGACTCAATGTAAAATTATTTGTTATTGTTAAATTATAAAATTTTTGGGTATAATAGATGCTTCCAAAAAAACAGTGTTTTTATTCCAAGGGTTAAGGTCTACTGGATAACAAATTTTCTCACTAGGGAATACTTCTACTTTTGGGTGGGATGAGTCAACCATGAGATCTAATAGCAGATAAATCCTACTAATGATGTCAGCTAAAAAATTTACACTCCTATATTATATCAAATCTCTAGGTCAAACTCTTAGAGTAAGAGCATCCACAATATGATTCTGGGCTTAGCTTTGAGTTTCTTAAGTAGAAACCAAAGTAATTTTTTTTTATAAAATACAATAAATATTGAACCAAAAAGATATGAATTAAATGTTTATAAGGAAATAATCAAATGAAGTTAATTTTAGTGTGTTTTTAGTTTTTTTTGTACAGTTTTATGGGTACATGAGTCATACACAATTACAATATAATCCCTCTCAACCGTTCGTCATTAAATTTCCCCAACTGCAGAGTGAAATGCATCAAAAAAATGTTCTAAGGGGAGATCCCAACTTGGTTTTTTGATAATTATAGGTGTCCTAAGACATATTTTTAGTAAATTAAATGTACCCAAAAAATATTAATCCAAAAAAAACTCATAACATTTTTGTAATAATGGTGATAGGTGAAGTGAAATATTACTTAACTCATTAATGAATTGGTGGTATAAAATGATATCTATAAAGAAAGATAACACCTCATGATCATATATTGGATATGAAATGTAGAAAATTATTTCAATTTTTTATTACAAAACTTGAATTCCCCTACACGAAATATTGTTCCTAAGATGTATCCTCAGCTATTCCCTGAAATGAAACTTTGCATAATTTAATTCGATAACATTTCTTATTAAAAAATATAGGTAAAAATACATGGAATCTAAAAATCCTAAAACCAAGATCAATAAACATTTAAATAATAATTAAAATATTCCATACAATTATCATTGTACTCAATAAATATACTTAGCACACAATAAAATAAATTTATCAGGATCATTATAATGAAAAACTTACATGCTCATATATGTAAATGTGACAAATGTATCGGTAAATTTTATATTTCCAATATCCTAAGGGACTATATGGATTTAAAAATAACCCAAGTATCCATTAATGAAAAACTAATGTGATTTACTAGCCAATCATTATAATTTTTGTCAAGGAATGGTATAGGAATTTGGACTTTCATGTGTCTAGATTTAGTCAATGATAGTCAATAGAGACACACCATCAAATTTTAAAAAGTGTCAGAACTAATTCATTCATTTCATTTGATAATTCCATTATTCTATTTTTATTATGCACAGTTTACACTCAACTAACCCAATTACTATCATATATAGGATAAATGATCCCATTATTTAATAATTTATGAAAATACAATTTTACCACTTCAAGGAGGGTCCAATTTTACCAGTATTGAGTTGACTTTTTGGTATTATCTATGTAATTTACATGTATATTATATAACAAATTATATGGTTTAATACTTTTATTATCTTTTATTTTCCATCATATTTACTTTTTTAAAATCTCTCTAAAGGTCTAGAAGTTTTGAATCATGTTTGGGAGAGATGTTATTGGAAATAACAATGGGATATTGGTCAATACCATCAATATAATAATATATTAAATTATATGGAAGTGGTTTTAGATCCATTAATAATGATTTTTTGACAAAGGTAAGGAGTTTTGGTGGATTTAGGTCCATAAACAAATCTATCTGGTAAAGTTTATTCTCTATACAAAGAGAATCAATGGAAAATAGATTTTATGAACCATCAATGGTCATGGGTACAACAGAATGAACACACTCATGAATTAAAATATACAATTTAAACATTTCCAAACCCATAAAATCATAAGTAGATGAATCACATCCCAAATTATCAATGTGTTAATAAGAGAAAAAATAATTAGAGTGTATATCAAGGGGATTGTTTCTGTTGTTGAAGATAACATACATTTAACATATTAAAAGAGTGGAGTGCCTGTCAATATGGTATTTTATTGAATCAAGGATATTTAAACATACCTTTCATATTTTAAATTCCATGGATTGTGTACTATTGTGAATTATAATTATTTTCATTTATATTTTAAGGAAATTCCTACCATATATAAAAGAATATGTCGTTGTGTTAAATTATATTCTATCTATAGAATGTGAAAGTCTTCATGGAATATGAGATTATTTATACAAAAGTGACATCCTTGGTCAGTCCTATTGATTTTTTTTGATTCAGTTGGCATGTTGTATGATGATTCATATTGGTCTAATCTCTCCAAATTATATAGATGTACACAATGATTGAGGTTTCAAATTAATAAAAAAAACTAAAACAATAATTTAATCCTAAAAAGAAAAAACCATTATTTTGAAAGGTATTATAATAGTTTCCAAATCCTTAAATATGGATAAAATCACAATTTTTATGAATGTTGAAGTATTCCTTCGAATGTTGACACTCTCATTACCATTCAGTTTCCATCTCTATGTACGGAGTTTTCTGAGAAATTTAGCATAGTGGAATTTTTTAAAAAATATATCAAGGAAATTAATGTAAACCTATAACATTTAGACATATTTTCGATCTCATAATAAATTTAAATATAATATTTTTTACATTTAGATAGTAAATGGGGAATGGGAAGAGGAATTGATTATTCTTTAGAATCCTCATAGATAAATTTTTAAACAATTTCTTTCTTTACATGTAAATTTTTAAGGTTGGGAAAGAGAGTATTAAAAATTGCACAATTGATGAGTTGAATAATTATGAGGAGATAGTTTTTTATCCCTTTGAAGTGTGATAGCACATAAATTACCATTTTATTTGGGATTGGAGAGTATTTGGTATGGTACTTTTCTATACCTTTGAATTTGGATTTCACCCACATAGTTGTAAATTTATTCTAATTGATTTTTTAGATCATTCTTGCCTTGTTGTGTGGTTTTTGGGAATTGTAGGTTATATTAATCGATTTGTTTCATGATTTCTTTATGTCTAGGATCGAGTTTTATTGGGCCTACTGGATATAACATTATGGAAGTTAGGGATTTATATGTAGTGATTGGGGTTGACTACCCTACCCTTAGTGGTTCAAGTACAATTGAGTTTGGATATAATAACCCATTTACTATTGGACTGGTTATCCTTCCATGCAATTTTTTATGGATAGTAGGGTTTTTTCCTAAAAGTTTTGTTATAGGGGATACCTAGGAATATTTCCAAACAAATCTAATAACTTTTCTTGAGTTTAGTGAATTGGTTAAAATAATGGGTGTTGGTGGAATAGATACCATATTGAATTATAGTGGAGGTTTGGATTTCCCATAGGAAAGAGAATGTTTTCGGAGTTGGGTACTTTCGGCTTCAAAAATTATGTCTATATCATTATAAAATTCAAAACCTTTAACCAAAGAGAAAATTATGATGGGTATAATGGACCATGGACCAAACTACTAAGAGTTTTGATGCATGTTTTCAATGAGATTACATTTAGTTGCTACGATATTTTCCACTAGGTAACCACCTATAGTATCATCTTTCATGTAATGATTAATTATAAATAACACTTCAAAATAGTTATGTATTAAAATTTTATCACTTATTTGACAGTGTGGATAATTTGTGAAAATCGTTTCCAAATCATACCAATATTCATTGAATATTTCTACATTAGATTATATTATTTCAAAAATTTATTACTTTATTATCTAATTTTCATAATATAAGATTTATTTTTCATTAATAATACATTTCATGTCAGCCTAACCACTAATTAAGGATTAATATAATGTAACCATTATTATTAAGTGTATTTATAATGGAAATGGAATCTCTTAAAATTAACCAATAATTCAACCACAATATCATGTTTTTACATTGAACATATTGTATGGAATTCATTTAAGTTTGTATGATGGTCTTCTCTAGATATTCTATGAAATTTGGATTATAATTGAATGAGTCCATATTTTAGCTCAAAATTAGGTTCACCATATTTTATTTGAATTTATATGGGTTTCAAATCTATATTATTTGAGGTTTGTACCTTTACATTATATTTTTTTAGCTATATTATGAATGATTATTTTGAGCCTTAATATTGGAAATAGAAAAAGAATAAGGTTCAGGTAGAGTGTTGATGTTTTTGTGTTTCCTAGATCAATGAATTATTTAGTTCTTGTTGGTGTACATGAGCCAAGATCATGTCATGTTCCTATTTCAAAAGAAGTAGTATAAGGAATCGGACTTACAACATTACATAATCATGAATTAAATGAATAATTCACATAGAGGATCTTTTCAAGTTTAGTGTTTTAGGGAATTACGAAATAACTATTACATCTCAAAAGATTAAAAAGTAGACAATTATACTATGTTTCCATAAAATAAAAACTCTTAAAAAGAAACATGTCTAGTTCCATGTTTTAGATAGCATGTCTTTCCTTGATCCCATCCTTGACCCTATTCCACATTATGTCCTGTGAAAAAAATTTCAAAACAAAACTTTGGATGAGAATAAAAATCACAGTAAGGGATACACAAAGAAGGAAAACTATTATTTTTTCAAAACAACATGTAAACCATGAATACATTATCAAAGTAATACTTTTCACCTCTATGAAGTATTAAATACTCTTCACTGAATAAAAGACCATTACATACAATTTTGTAACAAAAAGATTACCATAAAACCCATATAAAGAACACATGACATATAAAGGTAACTTGGGAGATAAACATACTTAAATGGAATTACCATACGGTCGACATCCACACATATCACTAAATGTAATAGCCATACGGACGACTTCCATACCCAATGCATTGGAGGTTATAACGTAACCACCCATTCTGGTATTCACGACACCAACCATCATATGGTTTATCATGTAACCACCCTTCAAATGTCCAAGTACCATTACAAAATCATAATACATAAAAAAAATAATGGAAAGATAACATTTCCACATTTCAATCACAATATATAAATTAAATATATTGATATAACAAATCCATTATCAAAAACATTTTCAAAACCATTTAAAACATTTAATAAATAGATTTTTGAATCAAAGTGTCCTATACCACTTTAAAAGATACTAATTTTAAACCATTAATATCCATATAAATAAATTTTAAAACCATTTTTAAAACATCTATATTAATGAGAAATATTTAAATGAATAAATCATTAAAACACTTAAAAAGATTTTTAGTTAAAGAGTTTTTAACAAAACGAGAGACACTTGAATAAAAATAATTGAGGAATAACATTTAATCAGAACATTATAATATCATGAGAATAAAGGTATTCATGATATAATATTTCAATGTATAGTAAATACACCATATAAGAGTGAATTGTTGAATAACAATAATGATGTCTCAATAGAAATGTAAATTGAGATGAAATCCATTGTAAAGATGGTATCATTAAATTAAGGATAAAGCAATCTCATAAATATGTGTGAAAAATATAAATACACCCCATATAAGTGGATATTAAGTGTAAAACAATCATAGTTCATTCAATAATATTCATTGTATGACATATTCAATAACTATAGGTTGAACCTAAAGAAATCGAAATTGGGTTAAGAAGTTCCCTTGTAAAAATTTGACAGCCTAACTGTGTCACTTTAAAATTTAGAAAATGAGTTGATGAGACAAAAAGGGTATCTCATCACTTGGAAATAAATTTTACATCAATAATGTTATAGAAGAACATATCCCAACATAATAAGATGTAAATTGAAAGACATAACAAATGAAGTCTTTTAAAAAGAGGAGGGTGAAAGGTTCCCTTACCGACTTGGGTATTTTATGAAACATACACCCCAAGAAAGAAGGAAAAAAAACATTGTTGTAAATAATCGTAAAAGAAATTATATTATACAAATAGTAGAATAATGGTAAGTACAAATACCACTCAAATGAAATGGTGGAAAATGTAGCATAAATCTCATTGGAATAAAAGTGAGATGAAAACCCCCTTACGAAAACACGGCAGCCTAACGGTGCCACTTAAAACTTCCAAAAATGGATTTATGAGATCAAATAGGGTCTCTCATAATATTAACATAAAATTTACAGAATTATTAACATAAAATAACATCCCCAAACAAAATAAATATGAACTTAAAAGAAATGACATAAAAGAGAGTACTTAAAAGAAAGAGAGAGGTTGGATCCCTTACCTCAAGTCTGACTTGTCTTGTTCGTTTCTTTATATTCCTGAATAATAAAAATTGGTCAATTTATAATTTCTTAAGGTCCTACATTAAATTTTATTATTCAATTCATCTTACACATTATAATTTTATAATAATTGGTTAATAATGTGAGTTCATATCAGATGTTTTTGTCGATGTTCGGTACACGAGTAAAAAATGAACTTGTTTGAAATTGATTTTCCATGTAGTTATAAGTAAATAATTTCCAGAATAGTATTAATGATTTAAATATCATATATATACAGTAAATATTCATTTTATACTATTCCATAACATTTGGAGATAAAAATAAATGAAATGCACAGTTCATGGAGACGGTAGGCCGTACGTATGCATGAACGCTACTTTCATTTGTTTGTCATATTAATGGAATTAAAAATAAATGAGAGATATATATATTGAAATTACAGTATAATATATATGTTATCTAGGTCACATATTTTCATTAATTTCATTCTGTATATGTTCCATGTATTGCATGAACGAGTCACATCACTTGAGGGGGAGGTTGTCAAACACTTCCTCGTATGAAATTATCGCATTTGCACAAAATGAAAAGCCTAAATGTATGTTTTAAATATAAAATACAGAGGAATATAGAAAAAATAAATACCATAAATACCATATATAAATTATAGTGACATCATAATGGCAACCATGAATGGTGTTAAGTGAAGATTGAACAATCATCGTTTCATGAGACAATAATTCGCCATCCACAGAAACAGTATGTTCGTTAACCATTAGTCAAAGGTGTGTGTAAGTGGAGCTCTAATATTTCTCATAAAAACATCAAAGTATATTTAATATACTATTTTAATTACAAAATAAAGGAATAAAAAGATTTTAGTGGGTTGGATAAGCAAAATAAAAAAAGAACACAAGTGAAGACATTACCTTTAAATCGGGTAACTCCTATTGGTTTGAACCAAAAGGGTTTCTTGAAGAGCTTTCTACCAAAGGTAAGGATTCTAGGATGAGGAGTGGCATGTGGAGAGATTAAATGAGTAGATTTTGGTCGAGCCAGAGGCTTGAGAGGTGTGGGTAAGGGGGTAGAGGTGGGGGCCTTCTATAAGAGGGAGGAGGGGCACTCTTGGAAATACTTGAAAAGTTACTTTATTATAAAATGGTTTTCGGATATCAAAGGTCCCACAATTATATATTTAAAGGATAAGGTGATTAGGGTTCTAAATCCACCCATAAAATAGGTTTTTTACATGTTTTGGTCTTATATTTTACATTATCTTTTCATTTTATTTAAATCGTTAAATAATGAGGTAATTGCTGCATCATCATGGTATCATATATAATTTAATTTATTTAATGTCTAATAATTATAAAAAAAATTATTATGTAGGAAATAGTTTTTTCTTTATAATTAAAATTTATAGTTAAAAATATGACTTTTATAACCACATGTAAAAATTGTTTTAGTAAAACAATACTTGTTTGTGACATTTTTATTTTAACTTTAAATAAAAAGTTATTAATGTCCTTTCCCTACCAAAGTGGCTCCATGGGGTCCCCAAGATTACCCATGGATTTTATTGGTTGGAAATGACACATAAAATAAGGGTAGGACATGTGTCATGGTCATTTCATATTATTAAAACATTATTTTTACCTTAAATTACACTAATTACCTATAATCGCGATTATTAAAACCTAAAAGTTACTATTCACCAAAAAATTATTCCAATCCCATTGAACCGAATTTTACAACCTAATGATAACCATGTATTTTGGATTTTCAAAATTCAATTCACAAAAGTGGTAAATTTTAATTTAAATGAAAAATCAGTTTTTAACTACCACTTAGTGGTTTTACTATTCATCAAAAATTGAAGTTTTTCAGAAAAATACCAAATATTAACCCTAAGCTATATTTGATATTCCGAATTCAAAAATGGTGAATATTTTAAAAAATTAAAAACATATAAGTTGAATTAATTAATTTAATAATTAATTCTCGTTGTCAACACAAATAGCGTCTTTTTATGAAACAATATATATCAAAATATTGACACTAGTTTAAGTCTAATTTCAAAGTGAAATTAATTCCACTGACCACCATTGGATTAAATTGTAAAAATATATTATAATTTATATTTAAAACTAATTCAAATGATAATCTAATAATATAAATAATTTATATTAAAAAGAGGTTTTGAATTTAATATACAACATTTTCACTTTTCATTAAAAATGAATTTTATCGGAAAAATACCAAAAATTTACACAAAGTAAATTTTGATGTCCCGATTCTAAAAAAGAATTTTATTTGGTCCAATAGAATGAATAAGAATGAACAAAACTATATTTAAATAGGGTTCTCCATCAAAAGGTGATGAATCAACCTTTTAGTGAATATTAAATTATTTATGCTTAAAATTGAATTCTTTTCATATTTTAACCCTTTATCTTTTATTGGATAAATGTAAAAACATTTAACCAACATATATAATCATATTGTAGTTATTTCTATTCATTCCTTCCAATACAATGGCTAGGTGCAAACTACCATTTGAAATAATATTATTTTATTATTATAGTGAAACGTAAGATTTCAATGAAAGTCGTTGTTGCATATTGGGTACGCCATCAAGCATAGAATTCCCTTTAAAATAATATTTATATTTTATTCAAAAATATTTAAAAATATGAAAATGTAATTTTATTTATTTAGCTAAATTTTACATCCCCCCCCCCCTTTTGGGAATTTTAACCTCGCAATGATAAAATCGGGCTTGGAAACTTCATTGAAATCCCCAAATCAGAAAATGAGTAAATTAAACTGCCACTTTAAAAGAAAGAAAGATAAGTACAAAGGTCACCCGAGTTAACCCATACTAGGATTCCATGTAAGAAAAAATGGACATGGAAGAGAAAACAAAAGGTCATGTTCTGATGGAGAGTGATAAAAATCATGATTAGGAGAAAGTCAACCACAAGAAAATCACAAACTTGTGATGGGTTTATCGGTATCTGATTCCCCAGTAGGAAAAGTTAACATACAACATTTTTGTTTTTGGTTGATTTTCATTGAGGAATTTGTTTATGAGATTAACTAAATCACAAGGAAACATAATTTCTTGTCGTCTCGACTTTCATCTCTTACTAGATTTCTTACAAATACATTTTTTTCCTCCAAAAGACAATTATTTATGATGACATGTTCACGTTAAGAGCGCTATAATCAACTTCTAGAGAATCACTTAATCCATAAAAGGGAACTATATATTTCCCATGTCTTTAGACAGAATCCAAAACCAAAGTTGTTAGTACGAGTTCAGATAATACCCAAAAAGGATAATCCTTTCTAAAAATAAATTCCATTCTTAATCTCCAAAATTTGTCCAACAAAGCCCAATGTTCTACAAAGACCAATCGAAAAACAATTGTCCATAAAATTCTTAAAATTAAACCAAACTAATATTGAAACCCAATTCTTTGATGGATTTAATCACATAGTATTCCAAGGTACAAAAAAATATTAACATATATCTCCAAATAACATATGTTGCTCTTAAAGTCTCTTATTGAAAAGTAATTAACCTATTCATATATCCTCTATGATAGGTCAATATTTTCCTAGATAACCCAAAATCAACTTATTCTTGATTCATAAAATTCAATAACTAAAAAGGATGTGTCATATTAACCAGAGACTTCACATAGTCCAGTGGTAGGCGATAAATACCAGTCACACATTGGTGGTGGGTTCAATTCCCATAGATTTGTCCGACACTAAGGGTTCTCACACGGTCTTCATGTTTTCCTTTTTCCAAAACTATATAATTTTCAAAAAATTCCCCAAAAAGAGATAAAATCATGATAAATAACCATAACATAATTTAACCTCAATTTAATCTCATGCCTTTCATTTTCCATCATAACATATAGTAACCCATAATTACCTCAAATGTAAGGATCATATAAAACCAAATGATTCTTTGTAACTATGTCCAAAAAAGAACAGATAACTATTCCATGAATAAAATTTACATATACCAAACATCATGGTCACACATACTATAAAACGTCATCTAATGTAACCCCATCATCAAAAGAGACATAATACTTTTAAGAAATTCACAATACTAAAATATACCATAACTCTTGAATCCCTTATATGTTGAATTCTTAATCATTCAACATTCATCATGATCCATTAACCATTCCTTTCCAACTTATTCTGAAATACTTCTTTCCAACAAACAAAATCATGAATCATATCCTAAGATTTCAAAAAAGGAAAACATAAGTTAAGAAATAATTCATACCTTTGATTGGTCATTATCAGTTTCTTCATCCTCAATCGGAATGGAATTAGGTATTGGGAAACAAGTATTTGTACGATATTGGTGATTCAATTCCCGAAACATCTTCGTAGGGAATGTGTTTGCATAATGACCATGCATACCACATTTAAAACATTCAATTGATCCCTTAGGAAGAACTTATTTCCCTTTCCTCGAGTCGACTAGATGGATTATTTTTCCATGGAAAGTTCTCGCTTTATGACCTTCATTTCCACATATATAGCTTATTTATGTCCCTATGAAAAATTTTACTAGGTGTTTCTTTCCACATCTTTGACACATATGTTTTTAATCACACTTACCTTTATGATTATTACCTGAACATCCATGGGGAGTTGTCTCTCGCATATATGATGCCTTATAAAAATCACCAAGGTTTAGGTGGTCAATCATGACTCCAGATAGTTGGTTGAGGATAAACAAAAGAGTTCTCTTTGAATCTCCCACATCATTCAGGTGCTCACTCAGAAAACTATCACAGTTTCCTTCACATCCACTATTACATTGGTGCCTTCTAGTTCTAGCTATTTACTAAAACCAAAAAGGTCAGTGTGAGAATATCAGTAAAATCATCATATAATAATGATGAATATGAACAATAAGATATTTTTATCCAAATTATCTCAAACTCATTCTAAAATTCAAAAAAACAATGACTCCAGCTAATATAATACCCATTGTGGTTATACACAACTTTTCACTTATTCTTAAACAACACTCTATCCTCTAAAGTTATCTAAACCGACCTCTAATACCAACTATAAGGAATCGTCCTTAAAACATTACATAATCATGAATTAAATGAATAATTCAAATAGAGGTTTTTTTCAGGTTTATATTTACAGAGAATTAGGACATAAATATTACATCTCAAAATATTACAAAGTAGACACTTCTACTATGTTTCCATAAAAAACTCTTAAATATAAATAGGTCTAGTTCCATGTTTTAGGTAGCATGTCTTTCGATGATCCCATCCTTGACCGTATTCCACATTATGTCCTGTGAAAAACATTTCAAAAGAAAAACTTGGGATGAGCATAAAAAGCTCAGTAAGGGATACACCAAGAAGGAAAACGATTAGTTTTTCAAAACAACATGTAAACCATGAATACTTTATCAAAGTAATACTTTTCACCTTTATGAAGTAGTAAATACTCTTCACTGAATAAAAGATCATTACTTGCCCTTTTATAACCAAAAGATAACATAAAACCTATATAAAGAACACATAACGTATAAAGGTAACTTGGGACATAAACATACTTAAATGGAATAACCATACGGTCTACTTCCACACATATTACTATATTTAATATTTATACGGCCAACTTCCATACCCAATGCATTGGAGGTTATAACGTAACCACCTGTCCTGGTATTCACGGCACCACCAGTCATATGGTTTATCACGTATGTCCAAGTACCATTACAAAAGAATTATACATAAAACAAATATAATGGAAAGAAAAAATTCCCAAATTTCAATCACGATATATAACTTAAATATATTTACATAACAATTCATTATCAAAACCATTTTCAAACCCATTTAAAACATTTGATAATTAAATTTTTTAATCGATGTGTCCAATACCACTTTGAAGCTTTCAACATTTTAAACCATTAATATCCATATAAATAAATATTAAAACCATTTTGAAAACATGGATATTAATGAGAAATATTTATAAGAATAAATCATTAAAACATTTAAAACGATATTTTAGTTAAAGAGTTTTTAACAAAGTGATAGACACTTGAATACAAATAATTGAGGAATAACATTTAATCTGAACTTTATAATATCATGAGAATAAATGGATTCATGATATAATATGTCAAAGTATAGTAAATACACCATATAATAGTGAATTGGTGAATAACAACAATTAAGACTCAATGGAAATGTAAATTGAGATGAAATCCCTTGTAATGATGGTATCCTTAAATTAAGGATAAATCAATCTCATAAATATGTGTAAAAAATAGAAATACACCCAATATAAGTGGTTATTATGTGTGAAAAAAACATAGTTCATTCACACATATTCATAGGATGAAATATTTAATAACTACAAGTGGAACCTAAAGAAATCGAAATTGGGTTAAGAAGTTCCCTTATAAAAATTCGATAGCCTAACGACGTCACTTTAAAATTCAGAAAATGAGTTGATGAGAAAAAAAGGGTATCTCATCACATGGAAATAAATTTTACATCAATAAGGATATAGAAGAACATATCCCAACAAAATAAGATGTAAATTAAAAGACATAACAAAAGATGTATTTTAAGAAGAGGAGGGTGAAAGGTTCCCTTACCGACTTGGGTATATTTTGAAACGTACGCCCCATGAAAGAAGGAAAATACAACATTGATATAAATACTCATAAACAAAATTATATTACACAAATAGTAGAATAATGGGCATTACATATACCACTCAAAGGAAATGGTGGAAAATGTAGCATAAATCTCACAGGAATAAAAGTGAGATGAAAAACCCCTTACGAAAACTCGGCAGCCTAACGATGCAACTTAAAACTTCAAAAAATGGATTTATGAGATCAAATAGGGTATCTCATAATATGAACATAAAATTTACATAATTTGGAATATAAAATAACATCCCCAAACATAAGAAATATGAGCTTAAAAAATGTTTTAAAAGAGAGTACATAAAAAGAAAGAGAGAGGTTGGATCCCTTACCTCAAGTCTGACTTTTCATGTTCATTTCATTATATTCTTGAATAATAAACATTGTTCATCTTATAATTTCTAATGTTCCTCCTTTATTTTTTATTATTCAATTCATGTCACATATTATGATTTTATAATAATTGGTTAATAATACGAGTTCGTATCAGACGTTTTTGTCGATGTTCGGTACATGAGTCAAAAATTAACTTGTTTGAAAATGATTGTCCATATAGTTATAAGTAAATCATCTCCAGAATAGTATTGATGATTTAAATATAATATAAATCTAGTACATATTCATTTTATACTCTTCCATAAAAATTGGAGATAAAAAGAAATGAAATGCAGCGTTCATGGAGACGGAAGGCCGTACGTATGCATGAACGCTACATTTGTTTATTTGTCATATTAATGGAATTAAAAATAAATGAGTGATATATATATTATAATTCCAGAATAATATATATGTTATATAGGTCACATAGGTTCAATAATTTCATTCTTTATAAATTCCATGTATTGCATGAAAGAGTCACATCACTTCAGGAGACGGTAGTCCACACTTCCTCGTATGAAATTATCGCATTTGCAACACATGAAAAGCATAAAAATATGTTTTAAATATAAAATACAGAAGCATATAGAAAACATAAATACCATTTATATCATATATAAGTTATAGTTAAATCATAATGTCCACCATGAAAGGTGTTAAGAGAAGATTGAATAATCATTGTTTCGTGAGGCAGTAATTCACCATCCACAGAAACAATATGTTCTTTAACCATTAGACGAAGGTGTGTGTAAGTGGAGCTAGAATATATCTCATAAAAACATCCTACTATGTTTATGATACTTTTTTTGTTCCAAAATAATGGAACAAAAAGAGTTTAGTGGGTTGGAGAAGCAAAATAAAAAAAGAACACAAGTGAAGACATTACCTTTAAATCGGGTAACTCCTCTTGGTTTGAACCAAAAGGGTTTCTTGAAACACTTTCTGCCAAAGTGAAGGCTTCTTGGATTAGGAGAGGGATGTGGAGAGATTAAATTAGTAGTGTTTGGTCAGGCCAAAGGCTTGAGATGTGTGGTTAAGGGGGTAGAGGTGGGGGCCTTTTATTAGAGGGAGGAGAGGCACTCATGGAAATACTTGAAAAGTTACTTTATTATAAAATGATGTTCAGATATCAAAGGTCCCACAATTATATATTTCTAAGATAAGGTGATAAGGGTTCTAAATACACCCATACAATAGGTTTTTGACAAGTGTAGGTCTTATATTTTACATTTTATTTTCATTTTATTTAAATCGTTAAATAATGAGGTAATCACTACATCATCATGTAGTCATAAATAAGTTAATTTATTTAATGTCTTAAAATGACAGAAAAAATATCCTGATGTATGAAATATTTTTATATTTCTAATTAATATTTATATTAAAAAATATGACGTGTATAACCCCATGTAAAAATTGTTTTAGTAAAACAATACAAGTTTGTGACATTTTTTTTTGACTTTAAGTAAAATGTTATCAATGTCATTTCCCTACCAAAGTGGCTCCATGGGGTCCCCATGTAGACCCATGGATTGTCTTGGTCAGCCATGACACATCCAATAAGTGTAGGACATGTGTCAAGGTCATTTCATATTATTAAAACATTATTTGGATGTCGGTTCGAATCCCATAGCTTTGTCCAACACGACGGGTTGTCACACAGTCTGCATGATTTCCTTTTTCCAAAACTATATAATTCCCAAAACATTCCCCAAAAATAGATACAATCATTAATAATAACCATAACATAATTTAACCTCAATTTTATCTCATTCCTTTCATTTTCCATCATAACATATAGTAACCCATAATTACCTCAAAAGTAAGGATCATATAAACTCAAATGGTTATTTATAACTGTGTCCACAAAATAACATATAACTATTCCTTGAATATAATTTACATATATCAAACATCAGGGTTACACATACTATAAAGAGTGTTCTAATGTAACACCATCATCTAAAAAGACATAGTACTTTTAAAAATTTCACAATCCTAAAATCGACCATAACTCTTGAATCCCTTATATGTTGACTTCTTACTCATTCAACATTCTTCATCATCCATTAACCATTCCTTTCCAACATATTCTGAAATACTTTTTTCCAACAAAGAAAATCATGATTCATATCCTATGATTCCAAAATAGGAAAACATAAGTTAAGATATAATCCATACATTTGATTGGTCACAGTCAGTTTCTGCATCCTCAATCCGAATGGCATTAGCTATTGGTAAACGAATATTTGTACGATCATGGTGATCCCATTCCTGAAACATCTTCTTAGGTCATGTGTATTCATAATGACCATGCATACCACATTTAAACAATTCAATTAATCCCTCAGTAAGATCTTCTTTCCCTTTCCTCAAGTCGACTGGATTCGTCTTTTTTCCATGGAAAGTTCTCACTTTATGACCATCATTTTCACATCTATGGCATATTTCTGTCACTTTGAATCATTTTCCTAGGCGTATATTTTCACAACTTTGACACATAGGTTTTTGAACACACTTACCTTTATGATTATTACCTGAACTTCTGTAGGGATTTGTTTCTTGCTTATATGATGCCTTTTAAAAATCACCAAGCTTTAGGTGGTCAATCATTACTCCAGATAGTTGGTTGAGGATAAACACAATAGTTATTATTACAGCTCCCATATCATTAATTTTCTCACTATGAAAATTGTCACAGTTTCCTTCACATCCACTGTTACATTGGTGCCTTCTTGTTCTGGCCAATTACTAAAACCAAAAAGGTCAGTGTGAGCATATTATTAAAATAATCATATAATAATGAGGAAGATAAAAACTAAGATATAGTTATCCAAGTTATCTCATACTCATTCTAACTTTCAAAAAAACAATGACTCCATCTAATATACTACCCATTGTGGTTATACACAACTTGTCACTTATGCTTAAACAACACTCTAACCTCTAAAGTTATCTAAACCGGCCTCTAATACCAACTATAAGGACCCAACCTCAAAACATTACATAATCACGAATTAAATGAATAATTCACATAGAGGATATTTTCAGGTTAAGAGTTTTAGAGAATTATGAAATAACTATTACATCTCAAATGATTGCAAAGTAGACACTTCTAATATGTTTCCATAAAATAAAAACTCTTAAAAAGAAACATGTCTAGTTCCATGTTTTAGATAGCATGTCTTTCCTTGATCCCATCCTTGACCCTACTCTACATTATTTTCTATGAAAAACATTTCAAAATAAAACTTGGGATGAGCGTAAAAATATCAGTAAGGGATACACAAAGAAGGAAAATAGTTAGTTTTTCAATACAACAAGTAAACCTTGAATACTTTATCAAAGTAATAATTTTCACCTTTATGAAGTAGAAAATACTCTTCACTGAATAAAAGATCATTACTTACCCATTTATAACCAAAACATTACCATAAATCCCATATAAAGAACACATAACATATAAAGTTAACTTGGGACATAAACATACATAAATGGAATAACCATATGGTCGACTTCCACACATATCACGAAATGGAATAGCCATATGTCCGACTTCCATACCCAATGCATTGGAGGTTATAATGCAACCACCCGTCCTAGTATTCATGGCACCACCCGTCATATGGTTTATCACGTAACCACCAGTCAAATGTCCATGTACCGTTACAAAATCGAAATATATAAAACAAATATAATGTAAATAAAACATTTCCACATTTCAATCACACTATATAAATTAAATATATTGACATAACAAATCCATTATCAAAACCATTATCAAAATCATTTTAAACATTTGATAAATAGATTTTTGAGTAAAGTGTCCCATACCACTTTGAAGCTTTCAACATTTTAAACCATTAATATCCATAAAAATAAATCATAAAACCATTTTGGAAACATGGATATTAATGAGAAATATTTATAAGAATAAATCATTAAAATATTTAAAATCATATTTCAGTTAAAGAGTTTTTTACAAAATGAGAGACACTTGAATACAAATAAATGAGGAATAAAATTTAATCAAAACATTATAATATCATGAGAATAAATGGATTCATGATATAATATTTCAAAGTATAGTAAATACACCATATAAGAGTGAATTGGTGAAAAACAGCAATGATGTCTCAATGGAAATGTATATTGAGATGAAATCCATTGTAATGATAGTATCCTTAAATTATGAATAAATCAATCTTATAAATATGTGTGACAAAAAGGGTATCTCATCACTTGAAAATAAATTTTACATCAATAAGGTTATATCAGAACATATCCCAAAATAATAAGATGTAAATTAAAATACATAACAAAAGAAGTCTTTTAAGAAGAGGAGGGTGAAATGTTCCCTTACCGACTTGGGTATCTTTCGAAACATACATCCCATGAAAGAAGGAAAATACAACATTGATGTAAATAATCGTAAATGAAAGTATATTAGAAAAATTGTATAATAATTGGAAGTACATATACCACTCAAAGGAAATGGTGGAAAATGTAGCATAAATCTCACGGGAATAATAGTGAGATGAAAAACCCCTTACGAAAACTCGGCAGCCTAACGATGCCACATAAAACGTCCAAATATGGATTTATGAGATCAAATAGGGTCTATCATAATATGAACATAAAATATACATAATGATTAAAATAAAAGAACAACCCAAAACATAAGAAATATGAGCTTAAAAGAAATGACATAAAAGAGAGTACATAAAAAGAAAGAGAGAGGTTGGATCCCTTACCTCAAGTGCGACTTGTCTTGTTCATTTCTTTATATTACAGAATAATAAACGTTGGTCAATTTAAAATTGATTAAGGTACTCCTTTAATTTTTATTATTCAATTCATGTCACATATTATAATTTTATAATAATTGGTTAACAATGTGAGTTCATATCAGATGTTTTTGTCGATGTTCGGTACATGAGTCAAAAATGAACTTCTTTGAAAATGATTGTCCTTGTAGTTATAAGTAAATCATCTCTAGAATAGTATTAATGATTTAAATATCATATATCTCGATTAAATATTCATTTTATACTATTCCATAACATTTTTAGATAAAAAGAAATGAAATGCACCGTTCATGGAGACGGTAGGTCGTACGTACGCATGAATGATACTTTCATTTCTTTATCATATTAATGGAATTAAAAATAAATGAGTGATATATATATATTATAATTACAGTATAGTATATATGTTATATAGGTCACATATGTTCATTAATTTCATTATTTATACATTCTATGTATTGCATGAATGAGTCACATCACTTGAGGGGGCGGTAGTCTAGACTTCCTCTAATGAAATTATGGCATTTTCACAACATGAAAAGCATAAAAGAATTTTTTAAATATAAAATACAGAAGAATATAGAAAACATAAATACCATATATATCAAATATAAATTATACTGACATCATAATGGCCACCATGAAAGGTGTTAAGAGAATATTGAACAATCATCGTTTCGTGAGGTAGTAATTCGCCATCCACAAAAACAGTATTTTATTTAACCATTAGACGAAGGTGTGTGTAAGTGGAGCTTTAATATATATCATAAAAACATCCTAGTATATTTATGATACTTTCTTCGTTACAAAATAAAGTAATAAATAGTGTTTAGTGGGTTAGAGATGCAGAATAAAAAAAAGAACACAAGTGAAGACATTACCTCTAAATCGGGTTACTCCTCTTGGTATGAACCAAAAGGGTTTCTTGAAGAGATTTATACCAAAGGTAAGGCTTCTATTATGAGTAGAGGGATGTGGAGAGATTAAATTAAGAGATTTTGGTCGAGCCAACGGCTTGAGAGGTGAGGTTAAGTGGGTAGAGGTGGGGGCCTTTTATAAGAGGGAGGAGGGGCACTCTTGGAAAGACTTGAAACATTACTTTATTATAAAATTATTCTCGGATATCAAAGGTCCCAAAATTATATATTTCGAGGATAAGGTGATAACGTTTATAAATCCACCCATCCAATAGGGTTTTGACAAGTTTAGATCTTAGATTTTACATTATCTTTTTATTTTATTTAAATCGTTAAATAATGATGTAATTGATGCATCATCACGGCGTCATAAATAATTTAATTTATTTAATGTCTAAAAATTATAGATAAAAATATTATGATTTATGAAATGTTTTTATCTTTTTAATGAATATTTATAGTCCAAAATATGACTAGTATAACCCCATGTAAAATTTGTTTTAGTAAAACAATACTTGTTTGTGACATTTTTATTTAAACATTACATAAAAAGTTATTAATGTAATTTCCTACCAAAGTAGATCCATTGGATCCCAAAGTAGACCCATGTATTTTCTTGGTCATTCATGATACATAAAATAGTGTTAGGACATGTGTCATGGTCATTTCATATTATTAAAATATTATTTTTACCTTAAATTACACTAATTACCTCTAATCTCGATTAATAAAACTTAAAAGTTACTATTCACCAAAAAAATTATTTTAATCCCATTGAACAATATTTTACATCCTAATGAAAACCATGTATGTCGGATTTTTTAAATTCAATTCAAAAAAGTGGTAAAGGTTAATTTAAATGAAAAATCAGTTTTTAACTACCACTTAGTGGTTTCACTATTCATCAAAAATTGATGTTTTTCAGAAAAATACCAAAAATTCACCAGAAGCTATATTTGATCTTCTGAATTCAAAAATGATGTCTATTTTAAAAAATTCAAAAAATATAATTTTCATTAATTAATTTAATAATTAATTCCTGTTGTTAAAACAAATAGAGTGTTTTTATGAGACAATATATATCAAAAGATTGGCACCAGTTTAAGTCTAATTTCAAAGTGAAATTAATTCCAATGACCACCATTGGATTAAATGGTAAAAATATATTCTAATTTCACTTTAATACCAATTAAAAAGATAATCTAATCATGTAAATAAATTAGATTCAAAAGAGGTTTTGAATTTAAAATACTATATTTTCACTATTCATTAAAAAATGAACTTTATTGGAAAAATACCAGAACTTTACACAATGTAAATTTTGATGTCCCGATTCTAAAGAAGAATTTTATTTTGTCCAATATAATGTATAAGAGTGACCAAAAATATATTTAAATAGGGTTATCCATCAAAAGGTGATGAATCAACCTTTTAGTGAATATTAGAGTATTTATGCTTAAAATTGAATTCTTTTCTTATTTTAAGCCATTATATTTTATTGGATAAATGTAAAAACATTTAACAAAAATATATTATCATGTTTTAGTTATTTCTATTAATTACCTACAACACAATGACTAGGCGCTAACTACCATTTAAAATAATATTATTTTATTATTAGAGTGCAACGTGATATTTCAAAGAATCTCATTGTAGTGTATTGGGTAAGCAATCAAAAATAGCATTCCCTTTAAAGTAATATTAATATTTTATTCAAAATTATTAATAAATGTGAAAAAGTAATAATCTTTATTTACCTGGGATGTTACATCCTTCCCCCCTTTTGGGAATTCTGTCCTCACAATTTTAAAATTGGGCTTGGAAACATCATTGAAAGCCCCATATCGGAAAAGAGGTAAATTAAACTGTCACATTAAAATAAATAAAGGGAAGTACAAAAGTCACCCGAGTTGACCCATACTAGGATTCAATGTAAGAAAACAAGGACATGGAGGAGAAAACAAAGGTTCATGTTCTGATGGAGAGTGATAGAAAACATGATTAGGAGAAAGTTAACCACCAGAAAATCACAAACTTGTCATGGGTTAATCGTTATCTGATACCCCAGTAAGAAATGTTAACATACACCATTTTTTTATCATTATTTTCATTTCGTAATTTATTTATGATCTTAACTAAATTGCAAGGAAACATACTTTCTTGTCGTTTATAATTTCATCTATTACTATATTTCTTACACAAACTCCTTTTTTTCTCCAAAAGATGAGTATTTAGGATGACTTGTTCACATTAAGAGCGCTATAATCAACATCTAGACAATCACCTAATCCAAAAAAGAGAACTATATATTTTTCATGTTATTAGACAAAAACCAAAACCAAAGTTGTTAGTATGAGATCAAATAATACCCAAAAAGGACAATCCTTTATAAAAAGATAATCCATTCTTAATCTCCAAATTTTTTCCAACAAAACCCAAAGTTCTACAAAGACCAATCGATAAAAAATAGTCTATAAAATTCTTCAAATTAAACCAAACTAATATTGAAACCCAATAATTAGAAGGATTTAATCACATAGTTCTCCAAGGTACAAAAAAATTAACATTTATCTCCAAATAACATCAGTTGCTCTTAAGGTCTCATATTCAAAAGTAATTAACCTAATCATATATCCTCCATGATAGGTCAATATTTTCCTAGATATCCCAAAATCATCTTATTCTTGATAAATAAAATTATATTACTAAAAAGTATTTTTTATACTAACCAGGGACATCACATAGACGAATGGTAGGCGATAAATACCAGTTGCACTTTGGTTGTGGGTTCGATTCCCACAGCTTTGTCCGAAACGATTGGTTGGCACACGGTCTGCATGTTTTCCTTTTTCCAAAACTATATAATTCTCAAAACATTCCCCAAAAAGAGATAAAATCATGAAAAATAACCATAACATAATTTATCCTCAATTTTATCTCAAGCCTTTCATTTTCCATCATAATATATAGTAACCCATAATTACCTCAAAAGTAAGGATCATATAAACCGAAATGGTTCTTTATAACTTTGTCCACAAAAGAACAGATAACTATTACTTGAATAAAATTTTCATATATCATCCATCACTGTTACAAATACTATAAAAAGTCTTCTAATGTAACCCCATCATGAAAAGAGACATAATACTTTTAAGAATTTCACGATCCTGAAATCTACCATAACTCTTGAATCCCTTATATGTTGACTTCCTACTGATTGAACATTCTTCATGATCCATTAACCATTCCTTTCCAACTTATTCAGAAATACTTCATTCCTACAAACAATATCATGAATAATATCCTAATATTCCAAAATAGGAAAACATAAGTTAAGAAATATTTCATACCATTGATTGGTCACTGTCAGTTTCTTCATCCTCAATTGGAATGGCATTAGGTATTGGGAAAAAATATTTGTACGATCTTGGTGATCCCATTCCCAAAACATCTTTGTAGGGAATGTTTTTGCATAATTACCATGAATACCACATTTAAAACATTCAATTAATACCTTAGAAATAACTTCTTTCCCTTTCCTCAATTCGACTGGATTCTTTCTTTTTCCATGGCAAGTTCTTGCTTTAAGACCTTCATTTCCACATCTATATCATATTTATGTCCCTTTGAAACATTTTCCTAGGTGATTCTTTCTACCTCATTGACACATAGGTTTTTGTACACATTTACCTTTATGAATATTACCTGAAATTCTGTAGGGATTTTTTTCTCAAATATATGATGCGTTATAAAAATCACCAAGGTTTAGGTGGTCAATCATGACTCCAAATAGTTGGTTGGGGATAAACACAAGAGTTCTCATTGCAGCTCCCATATCATTCAGTTGCTCACTCAAAAAACCGTCACAGTTTCCTCCACATCCACTATTACTTTGGTGTTGGCTAGTTCCAGCCATTTACTAAAACCAAAAAGTTCAGCGTTAGCATATCAGTAAAATCATCATTTAATAATCAGGAAGATAAACACTAAGATATAGTTATCCATGTTATCTCAGACTCATTCTAACATTGCAAAAAAAACAATGACTCCATCTAATATACTACCCATTGTGGTTATACACAACTTGTCACTTATTCTTAAACAACACTCTAACCTATAATGTTATCTAAACCGACCTCTGATACCAACTATAAGGACCCGACCTTAAAACATTACATAATAATGAATTAAATGAATCATTCACATAGAAAATATTTTCAGTTTTAGAGTTTTAGGGAATTATGAAATAACTATTACATCTCAAAAGATTACAATGAAAACACTTCTACTATGTTTCCATAAAATAAAATCTATTAAAAAGAAACATGTCTAGTTCCATGTTTTTGAGAGCATGTCTTTCCTTCATCCCATCCTTGACCCTATTCCACAATATGTCCTGTGAAAAACATTTCAAAAAAAACATGGGATGAGCATAAAAAAGCTCAGTAAGGAATACACAAAGAAGGAAAACTGTTAGTTTTACAAAACAACAAGTAAACCATGAATACTTTATCAATGTAATACTTCTCACCTTTATGAAGTAGTAAATACTCTTCACTGAATAAATGATCATTATTTACCCTTTTAGAACCAAAAGATTACAATTAACCCATATAAATAACACATAACATATAAAGGTTACTTGGGACATAAACATACTTAATTGGAATAACCATACAGTCGACATCCACACATATCACTAAATGGAATATCCATACGGCCAACTTCCATACCCAATGCATTGGAGGTTATAACGTAACCACCTGTCCTAGTATTCATGGAACCACCTCTCATATGGTTTATCATGTAACCACCCATCAAATGTCCAAGTACCATTACAAAATCATAATACATAAAACAAATATAATGGAAGGAAAACATTTCCACATTTCAATCAAAATATATAACTTAAATAAATTGACATAACAAATCAATTATCAAAACCATTTTCAAAACTGTTTAAAACATTTGATAAATAGATTTTTGAATCAAAGTGTCCCATACCACTTTGAAGCTTTCCGCATGTTATAACATTAATATCCATATAAATAATTCTTAAAACCATTTTGAAAAAACGTATATTAATGACATATATTTATAAGAATAAATCATTAAAACATTTAAAATGATATTTTAGTTAAAGAGTTTTTAACAATATGAGAGACACTTGAATACAAATAATTGAGGAATAACATTTAATCAGAAAATTATAATATCATGAAAATAAAGGGATTCATGATATAATATATCAATGTACAGTAAATACACCATATGAGAGTTAATTGGTGAATAAAAACAATGCAGTATCAATGGAAATGTAAATTGAGATGAAATCCATTGTAAAGATGGTATCCTTAAATTAAGGATAAATCAATCACATAAATATGTGTGAAAATTATAAATACACCCAATATAAGTGGATATTAAGTTTAAAACAATCATAGGTCATTCACACATATTCATAGGATGACATATTCAATAACTACAAGTTGAACCTAAAGAAATCAAAATTGGGTTAAGAAGTTCCCTTGTAAAAATTCGACAGCCTAACAACGTCACTTTAAAATTCAGAAAATGAGTTGATGAGAAAAAAAGGGTATCTCATCACTTGTAAAATAATTTTTCATCAATAAGGATATAGAATAAAGCATCCCAATATAATAATATGTAAATTAAAATACATAACAAAATAAGTCTTTAAAAAAGAGGAAGGTGAAAGGTTCTCTTACCGACTTGGGTATCTTTCAAAACATACACCCCATGAACGAATGACAATACAACATTGATGTAAATACTCATAAATGAAATTATAATACACAAATAGTAGAATAATGGGTAGTACATATGCCACTCAATGGAAATGGTGGCGAATGTAGAATAAATCTCATGGGAATAAAAGTGAGATTAAAAACCCCTTACGAAAACTCGGTAGCCTAACGACACCACATAAAACTTCAAAAAATGGATTTGTGAGATCAAATAGGGTCTCTCATACTATGAACATAAAATTTCCAGAATTAGGAATTTAAAAGAACTCCCCCAAACATAATATATATGAGCTTAAAAGAAATGACATAAAAGAGAGTACTTAAAAAGAAAGAGAGAGGTTGGATCCCTTACCTCAAGTCCGAATTGTCTTGTTCGTTTCTTTATATTCCTGAATAATAAACATTGGTCAATTTATAATTTATTAATTTCCTCCTATAAAGATTATTATTCAATTCATGTCACATATTACAATTTTTTAATAATTGGTTAATAATGTGAGCTCATATCATGTGTTTTTGTCGATGTTCGGCACATTGTCAAAAATGACCTTGTTTGAAAATGATTGTCCATGTAGTTATAAGTAAATAATCTCCAAAACATTATTAAGGATTTAAATATCATATATATCCAGTAAATATTCATTTTATACTATTCCATAACATTTGGAGATAAAAAGAAATGAAATACACCGTTCAAAGAGACGGTAGGCCTTACGTATGCATGAACGCTACTTTCATTTCTTTGTCATATTAATGGAATTAAAAATAAATGAGAGATATATATATTGTAATTCCAGTATAATATATATGTTATATAGGTCACATATATACATAAATTTAATTCTTTATAAATTCCATGTATTGCATGAACGAGTCACATCAGTTTAGGGACGGTAGTCCAAACTTCCTCGTACGAAATTATCGTATTTTCACAACATGCAAAGCATAAATGTATTTTTTAAATAACAAAATACAAAATCATATAGAAAACATAAATAACATATATATCATATATAAATTATAGTGGCATCATAATGGAAACCATGAAATGTGTTAATCGATGATTGAACATTCATCGTTTCGTGAGGCAGTAATTCACTATCTATAGAAACAGTATGTTCATTAACCATTAGATGAAGGTGTGTGTAAGTGGAGCTCGAATCATCATCATACCAATATCCTAGTATATTTAAGATACTGGTTTTGTTACAAAATAAAGGAATAAAAAGAGTTTAGTGGGTTGTAGAAGCAAAATAAAAAAAGAACACAAATGAAGACATTACCTTTAAATCAGGTAACTCCTATTGGTTTTAACCAAAAGGGTTTCTTGAAGAGCTTTCTGCCAAAGGGAAGGCTTCTAGGATTAGGATAGGTATGTGGAGAGATTAAATGAGTAGAATTTGGTCGATCCAAAGGCTTGAGATGTGTGGGTAAGGGGTTAGAGGTGGGGGCCTTTTATAAGAGGGAGGAGGGGCACTCTTGGAAAGACATGAAAAGTTGATTTATTATAATATGATTTTCGGATATAAAAGGTCCCACAATTATATATTTCTAGGTAAGGTGATAAGGGATAGAAATCAACCAATAAAATAGGTTTTTTACATTTGTAGGTCTTAGATGTTACATTTTCTTTTCATTTTATTAAAATCGTTAAATAATGAGGTAATCGTTGAATCATCATGGTGTCATAAATAATTTAATTTATTTAATATCTAAAAACAATAAAAAATACCATTATGTGTGAAATCGTTTTAGATTTATAATGAATATTTATAGTCAAACATATGACTTTTATAAACCCATGTAAATTTTTTTTTAGTAAAACAATACACGTTTGTGACATTTTTATTTTAACCTTAAATAAAAAGTTATTAATGTCATTTCCCTAACAAAGTGGCTTCATGGGGTCCCCAAGATGACCCATGGATTGTATTGGTCGGAAATAACACATCCAATAAGGGTATGACATGTGTCAAGGTCATTTTATATTATTAAAATATTATTTTTACCTTAAATTACACTAATTAACACTAATCGCGATTAATAAAACTTAAAAGTTACAATTCACCAAAAAAATGATTTTGATCCCATTGAACCACATTTTACATCCTAATGAAATCCATGTATGTTGGATTTTTTAAATTCAATTAACAAAAGTGGTAAAGTTTAATTTAAACGAAAAATCAGTTTTTAACTACCAATTAGTGGTTTCACAATTCATGAAAAATTGATGTTTTTCAGAAAAATACCAAAAATTCACCCTAAGCGATATTTGATATTCCGAATTCAAATATTATATCTATTTTAAAAATTTCAAAAATTATATGTTGGATTAATTAATTTAATAATTAATTTCTCGTTGACAAAATAAATAGCGTGTTTTTATGAAACAGTATATATCAAAAGATTGACAGTAGTTTAAGTCTAATTTCAAAGTGAAATTAATTCCAATGACAACCATTGGATTAAATGGTAAAAATATTTTCTAATTTAACTATAAAACCAATTCAATATATAATATATTCATATAAATATATTATATTAAAAAGAGGTTTTAAATTTAAAATACAACATTTTCACTATTCATTAAAAAATGAACTTTATCGGAAAAATACCAAACATTTACACAACGTAAATTTTGATGTCCCGATTCTATAGAAGAATTTTATTTGGTCCAATAGAATGTATAAGAGTAACCAAAACTATATTTAAAGAGGTTTCTCCATCAAAAGGTGATCAGTCATCCCTTTAGTGAATATTAGAGTATATATGCTTAAAGTTGAATTCTTTTCTTATTTTAAGCCTTTATCTTTTATTGGATAAATGTAAAAACATTTAACAAACATATATAATCATATTTTAGTTATTTCTATTCATTCCCGCAAATACAACGTCTAGGCACTAACTACCATTTAAAATAATATTATTTTATTATTAGAGTGCAACGTAAGATTTCAAAGAAACTCATTGTTGTGTATTGGGTACTCCATCGAGGATAGCATTCCCTTTAAATTAATATAACTATTTTATTGACAAATACTAATAAATATAAAAATGTAATATTCATTATTTACATGGGATGTTACAACCTTACCCCCTTTTGGGGATTGCGTCCTCATAATTTTAAAATCGGGTTTGGAATCATCATTGAAAGCCCCACATCGGAAAAGGAGTAAATTAAACTGTCAGTTTAAAAGAAAGGTAAGTAAAAAGGTCACCCGAGTTATCCCATACTAGGATTCCATGTAGGTAAAAATGGACATGAAAGAGAAATAAAAGGATCGTGTTCTGATGAAGAGTGATAGAAAACATGATTAGGATAAAGTTAACCACCAGAAAATCACAAACTTGTGATGGGTTAATCGGTATCTGATTCACCAGTAGGAAAAGTTAACATACAACATTTTTGTTTTAGGTTACTTTTCATGGAGTAATTTATTTATGAGCTTAACTAAATTGCAATGAAATATAATTTCTTGTCATTTAGACTTTTATCTCTTACTATATTTCTTACATAAACTCTTTTTTTCCCTCCAAAAGACGAGTATTGATGATGACTTGTTCACGTTAAGAGTACTATAATCAAAACCTTGAGAATAACCTAATCCACAAAAGAGAACTGTATATTTCCCATGTCTTTAGACAAAAACAAAAACCAAAGTTGTTAGTACGAGATCAGATAATACCCAAAAAGCATAATCCTTTATAAAAAAATCCATTCTTAATCTCCAAAATTTGTTTAACAAAATCCAATGTTCTATAGAGACCAATCGATAAACAATTGTCCATAAAATTCTTCAATGTAAACCAAACAAATATTGAAACACAGTTCTTTGAAGGATTTAATCACATAGTCTTCCAAGGTACAAACCTTTTTAACATTTATCTCCAAATAACATCAGTTTCTCTTTAAGTCTCATATTGAAAAGTAATTAACGTAATCATATATCCTCCATGATTGGTCAATATTTTCCTAGATAACCCAAAATCAACTTATTCATGATTCATAAAATTATATAACTAAAAAAGACTTGTCATACTAACCAGGGACTTGACGTAGTCCCGTGGTAGGCGATAAATACCAGTCGCACTTTGGTTGTGGGTTCGATTCCAATAGCTTTGTCCGACACGATGGGTTGCCACACGGTCTGCGTGTTGTCCTTCTTCCAAAACTATATAATTCTAAAAAACATTCCTCAAAATGAGATAAAATCATGAAAAATAACCATAACATAATTTAACCTCAATTTTATCTCATGCCTTTAATATTCCATCATAACATATAGTAACCCATAATTACCTCAAATGTAAGGATCATATAAACCCAAATGGTTCTTTATAACTGTGTTCACAAAAGAACAGATAACTATTCCTTGAATAAAATTTTCATATATCAAACATCAGGGTTACACATACTATAAAAAGTCTTCAAATGTAACCCCATCATCATAAGAGGAATAATACTTTTAAGAATTTTACAATCCTAAAATCTACCATAACTCTTGAATCCCTTATATATTGACTTCTTAATCACTCAACATTCTTCATGATCCATCAACCACTCCTTCCCAACATATTCTTAAATACTTCTTTCCTACAAAAAAATCATGAATCATATCCTAAGATTCAAAAATAGGAAAACATAAGATAAGAAATAATCCATACCTTTGATTGGTCATTGTCAGTTTCTTCATCCTCAATCAAAATGTCATTACGTATTGGTAAACAAATATTTGTATGATCATGGTGATCCCATTCCCGAAACTTCTTCATAGGGCATGTGTTTTCATAATGACCATGCATTCCACATTTAAAACATTCAATTGATCCCTCAGAAAGAACTTCTTTCCTTTTCCTCGAGTCGACTGGATGCTTTCTTTATCCATGGAAAGTTCCCTCTTTATGACCTTCATTTCCACATCTATAGCATATTTCTGTCCCTTTGAAACATTTTCCTAGGTGCTTCTTGCAACATCTTTGACACATAGGTTTTTGTACACACTTACCTTTATGATTATTACCCGAACTTCCGTAGGGATTTGTTTCTCGCATATATGATTCCTTATAAAAATCACCAAGGTTTAGGTTGTCAATCATGACTCAAGGTAGTTGGTTGAGGATAAACACAAGAGTTCTCATTGCATCTCCCATATCATTCATATTCTCACTCAGAAAACTGTCACAGCATCCTTCACATCCACTGATACATTGGTGCCTACTAGTTCCAGCAATTTACTAAAACCAAAAAGGTCAGTGTGATCATATCATTAAAATCATCATATAATAATAATGAATATAAACACTAAGATATAGTTATCCATGTTATCTCATACTCATTCTAACTTTCAAAAAAAATAATGACTCTATCTAATATACTACCCATAGTGGTTATACACAACTTGTCACTTATGCTTAAACAACACTCTAACCTCTAAAGTTATCTCAACCGACCTCTGATACCAACTATAAGGACTCGACCTTAAAATATTATGTAATCATGAATTAAATAAATAATTCACATAGAGGATATTTTTAGGTTTAGATTTTTAGAGAATTAGGACATAACTATTACATCTCAAAATATTACAATGTAGGAACTTCTACTATGTTTCCATAAAATAAAAACTCTTAAAAAGAAACATGTCTAGTTCCATATTTTAGATAGCATGTATTTCCTTAATCCCATCCTGGACCATATTCCACATTATGTCCTGTGAAAAACATTTCACAAAAACTTGGGATGATCGTAAAAAGCTCAGTAAGGGATACACAAAGAACAAAAAATGATAGTTTTTCAAAACAACAAGTAAACCATGAATACTTTATCAAATTAATACTTTTCATCTTTATGAAGTAGTAAATAATCTTCACTGAATAAAAGATCATTACTTACCCATTTATAACCAAAATATTACCATAAAACCCATATAAAGAACACATATCATATAAAGATAACATGGAACATAAAAATACTTAAAAGGAATAACCATACGGTCGACTTCTACACATATCACAAAATGGAATAGCCATACGGCCGACTTCCATACCCAATGAATTGGAGGTTATAATATAACCACCTGTCCTGGTATTCACAGCACCACCTGACATATGGTTTATCACGTAACCACCTGTCAAATGCCTAAGTACCATTACAAAATCATAATACATATAACAAATATAATGGAACGAAAATATTTCCACATTTCAATCACAATATATAACTTAAATATATTGACATAACAAATCCATTATCAAATCCATTTTAAAACCCATTTAAAACATTTGATAAATAAATTTTTGAATCAAAGTGTCACATACCACTTTGAATCATTCAACATTTTAAACCATTAATATCCATATAAATAAATCTTAAAACCATTTTGAAAACATGGATATTAATGAGAAATGTTTGTAAGAATAAATAATTAAAACATTTAAAACGATATTTTAGTTAAAGAGTTTTTAAAAAAATGAGCGACACTTGAATACAAATAATTGAGGAATAAAAATTAATCATAACTTTATAATATCATGAGAATAAAGCGATTCATGGTATAATATGTCAAAGTATAGTAAATACACCATATAAGAGTGAATTGGTGAATAACAACAATGAAGTCTCAATGGAAATGTAAATTGAGATGAAATCCATTGTAATAATGGTATCCTTAAAATAAAGATAAACCAGTCTCATAAATATGTGTGACAAATATAAAAGCACCCAATATAAGTGGATATTATGTATAAAACAATCAGAGGTCATTCACACATATTCATAGGATGAAATATTCAATAACTACAAGTTGAACCTAAAGAAATCAAAATTGGGTTAAGAAGTTCCCTTGTAAAAATTCGACAGCCTAACGGAGTCACTTTAAAATTCAGAAAATGAGTTGATGAGGAAAAAAGGGTATCTCATCACTTGGAAATAAATTTTACATAAATAATGATATATAAGAACATAAACCAACATAATAATATGTAAATTAAAATACATAACATAATAAGTCTTTTAAAAAGAGGAGGGTGAAAGGTTCCCTTACCGACTTGGGTATCTTTCGAAACATACACCGCATGAAATAAGGACAACACAACATTGATGTAAATACTCGTAAATGAAATTATATTACACAAAGAGTGGAATAATGGGCAGTATATATATCACTCAAAAGAAATAGTGGCAAATGTATCATAAATCTCACGGGAATAAAAGTGCGATGAAAACCCCCTTACAAAAACTCTGCAGCCTTACTGCGCCACATAAAACTTCCAAAAATGGGTTTATGAGATCAAATAGGGTCTCTCATAATATTAACATAAAACGTAATGAATGAGTAATATAAAATAACATCCCCAAGAATATGAAATATGAGCTTAAAATAAATGACATAAAAGTGAGTACGTAAAAAGAAAGAGAGAGGTTGGATCCCTTACCTCATGTCCGACTTGTCTTGTTCATTTCTTTATATTCCTATATAATAAACATTGGTCAATTAATAATTTATTAAGGTCCTACTTTAAAGAATATTATTCAATTCATGTCACATATTATAATTTTATAATATTTGGTTAATAATGTGAGTTCATATAAGACGTTTTGGTCGATGTTCGGTACATGAGGCAAAAATAAACTTGTTTGAAAATTATTGTCCATGTATTTATAAATAAATCAGCTCCAAAATAGTATTAATGATTTAAATATCATATATATCCAGTATATATTCATTTTATACTATTCCATAACATTTGGAGATAAATATAAATGAAATGCACCGTTCATTGAGATGGTAGGCCGTACGTACGCATGAACGATACTTGCATTTCTTTGTCATATTAATGGAATTAAAAATAAATGAGAGATATATATTATAATTCCTATATAATATATATGTTATATTTTTCACATATGTTCATTAATTTCATTCTTTATAAATTCCATGTATTGCATGAACGAGTCACATCACTTGAGGGGGTGGTAGTCCACACTTCCTCGTATGAAATTATCGTATTTGCACAACATGAAAAGCCTAAAGGTATGTTTTAAATATAAAATAAATAAGAATATAGAAAAAATAAAAACCATATATATCATATATAAATTATAGTGACATCATAATGTCACCCATGAAAGGAGTTAAGAGACGATTGAACAATCATCGTTTCATGAGGCAGTAATTCGCTATCCATAGAAACAATATGTTATTTAACCATTAAATGAAGGTGTGTGTAAGTTGAGCTCGAATATTTCTCATAAAAACATCCTATTATATTTAATATATTGTTTTGGTTACAAAATAATGGAATATAAAGAGTTTAGTGGGTTGGAGAAGATAAATAATAAATGAACACAAGTGAAGAAATTACCTTTAAATCGGGTAACTCCTCTTTGTTTGAACCAAAATGGTTTCTTGAAGAGCTTTCTTCCAAAGGGAAGGCTTATATTATGAGTATAGGGATTTGTAGAGATTAAATGAGTAGAGTTTTGTCGATCTAAAGGCATTAGAGGTGTGGTTAAGGGGGTAGAGGTGGGGTCCTTTTATAAGAGGGAGGAGGGGCTCTCTAGGAAAGACTTGAAAAGATACTTTATTATAAAATGATTTTCGGATATCAAAGGTCCAACAATTAAATATTTCTAGTATAAGGTGATAAGGGTTCGAAATCCACCCATAAAATAGGTTTTTTACAAGTGTAGGTCTTATATTTTACATTATCTTTTCATTTTATTTAAATTATTAAATAATGAGGTAATTGTTGCATCATCATGGTGTCCTAAATAATCTATTTTATTTAATGTCTAAAAATTATAAAAAAAATCATGATGTAGTAAATCGTTTTAGATTTCAAATTAATATTTATATTCAAAAATATGACTTCAATATCCCCATATAAAATTTTTTTTAGTAAAACAATACATGTTTGTGACATTTTTATTTTAACTTTAAATAAAAAGTTATTATTGTCATTTCCCTACCAATGTTGCTCCATGGGGTCCCCAAGTTGACCCATGGAGTGTCTTGGTCGGCCATGAAACATCCAATAAGGTTAGGACATGTGTCAAGGTAATTTCATATTATTAAAACATTATTTTTACCTTAAATTACGATAATTACCTCTAATCGCGATTACAAAAACTTAAAAGTTACTGTTCACCAAAACATTATTTTAATCCCATTGAACCAAATTTTACATCCTAATGACAACCAGGTATTTCGGATTTTTGAAATTCAATTCACAAATGTGGTAATGTTTAATTTAAACCAAAAATCAGTTTTTAACTACCACTTAGTGGATTCACTATTCATCAAAAATTGATGTTTTTCAGAAAAATACCAAAAATTCACCCTAAGCTATATTTGGTATTCAAAATTCAAAAATTATGTCTATTTTTTAAAATTCATAACATATAATTTGCATTAATTATTTTAAGAATTAATTACCATTGTCAAAACAAATATCATGTTTTTATGAATCAATATATATCAAAAGATTGACACTAGTTGAAGTCTAATTTCAAAGTGAAATTAATTCCAATGAACACCATTGGAATAAATGGTAAAAATATATTCTAATTTCACTTTAAAAACAATTATAAAGATAATCTAATCAAATAATTAAATTAGATTAAAAAGTGGTTTTGAATTTAAAATACAACATTTTCACTATTCATTATAAAAATGAACTTTATCGGGAAAATACCAAAAATTTACACAACGTAAATTTTGTTGTCCCAATTCTAAAGAAGAATTTTATTTGGTCCAATAGAATGTATAAGAGTGACCAAAACTATATTTAAAGAGGGTTGGCCATTAAAAGGCAATGAATCAACCTTTTAGTGAATATTTGAGTATTTATGTTTAAAATTGAATTATTTTCTTATTTTAAGCCTTTATCTTTTATTGGATAAATGTAAAAACATTTAACAAAAATATACAATCATATTTTATTTATTTCTATTCATTCCCTCCAATAAAAGGACAAGGCGCTAACTACCATTTAAAATAATATTATTATATTATTAGAGTGCAATGTAAGATTACAAAGAAACTCGTTGTTGCGAATTGGGTACGCCATCGAGTAGAGTGTCCCATTTAAAGTAGTAATAATATTTTATTCACAAATATTATTAAATATGAAAACATAATATTATTTATTTACCTGGGATTTTACATCCTTCCCCCCTTTTGGGAATTGCATCCTCGCAATTTTAAAAATGGGCTTGGAAACTTCATTGAACGCCCCACATTGGAAAAGGAGTAAATTAAACTATCACTTTAAAAGAAAGAATGGGAAGTACAAAGGTCACCTGATTAAACCCATAATAGGATTCCATGTAGGATAACATGGACATGGAGGAGAAAACAAAGGGTAATTTTTAGATGGAGAGTGATAGAAAACATGATTAGGAGAAAGTTAACCACCAGAAAATCACAAACATGTGATGGGATAATCGGTATCTGATTTCCCTATAGGAAAAGTTAAAAAACAAAATTTTTGTTTTAGGTTACATTTCATTGAGGAATTTATTTATGATCCTAAATAAATTTCATGGAAATAGACTTTCTTTCCATTTATACTTTCATCTCTTACTAGATTTCTTACAAAAACTCTTTTTTTCCTCCAAAAGACGAGTATTTAGGATGACTTCTTCACATTAAGAGCGCTATAATCAACATCTAGAGAATCACCTAATCCAAAAAAGAGAACTATATATTCCCTATTTCTGTAGACAAAAACCAAAACCAAAGTTGATAGTATGAGATCAGATAATACCCAAAAGGATAGTCCTTTATAAAAAGAAAATCCATTCTTAATCTCCAAAATTTGTCCAACAAAAAGCAATGTTCTAAACAGACCAATCGATAAACAATTGTCTATAAAATTATTCAAAGTAAACCAAACTAATATTGAAACCCAATTCTTTGAAGTATTTAATCACATAGTCTTCCAAGGTTCAAAAAAATAACATTTATCCCCAAATAACATCATTTTCTCTTAAAGTATCATATTGAAAAGTAATTAACCTAATCATATATCCTCCATGATAGGTAAATATTTTCCTAGATAACCCAAAATCAACTTATTCTTGATTCATAAAATTATATAAATAAAAATTAATTGTCATACTAACCAGGGACATCACATAGTCTAGTGGTACGTGATAAATACCAGTCGCACTTTGGTTGTGGGTTCGATCCCCATATCTTTGTCCAATGCAATGGGTTCTCACATGGTCTGTGTGTTTCCCTTTTTCCAAAACTATATAATTTTCAAAACATTCCCCAAAAAGAGATAAAATCATGAAAAATAACCATAACATAATTTGTCCTCAATTTTATCTCGTGCCTTTAATTTTCCATCATAACATATAGTAACCCATAATTACCTAAAAAGTAAGGATCATATAAGCCCAAATGGTTCATTATAGCTATATCCACAAAAGAATAGATAACTATTACTCAAATAAAATTTTCATATATCAAACATCAGGGTTACACATACTATAAAAAGTCTTCTAATGTAACCCCATCATCAAAAGAGACATAATACCTTTAAGAATTTCACAATCCTAAAATCTACCAGAACTCTTGAATCCCTTATATGTTGACTTCTTACTCATTCAAATTAATCTTGATCCATTATGCATTCCATTCCAACTTATTCTGAAATACATCTTTCCTACAAAAAAATCATGAATCATATCCTAAGATTCCAAAATATGAAAACATAAGGTAAGAAATAATCCATACCTTTGATTGGTCATTGTCAGTTCATCATCCTTAATTAGAATGGAATTTGGTATTGGTAAACCAATATTTGTGTGATCTTGGTGATCCCATTCTCAAAACTTCTTCGTAGGGAATGTGATTTCATAATGACCATGCATACCACATTTAAAACATTCAATTGATCCCTCAGAAAGAACTTCTTTCCCTTTCCTCTAGTCGACTGGATTATTCCTTTTTACATGGAAAGTTCTTGCTTTATGACCTTCATTTCCACATATAAAGCATATTTCTGTCCTTTTGAAACATTTTCCAAGGTTCTTATTTCCTCATCTTTGACACATTAGTTTTTTAACACACTTACCTTTATGATTATTACTTGAACTTCTGTAGGGATATTATTATCGCATATATGATTCCATATAAAAATCACCTAGGTTTAGCTGGTCCATCATGACTACAGATAGTTGGTTGAGGATTAACACAAGAGTTCTCATTACATCTCCCATATCATTCAGTTTCTCACACAAAAAACTATCACAGTATCCTTCACATCCACTATAACTTTGGTTCCTACTAGTTCCAGCCATTTACTGAAACCAAAAATTTCAGTGTGAGAATATTAGTAAAATTATCATATAATAATGAGGAAGACAAATTCTAAGATATAGTTAACCAAGTTATCTCAGACTCATTCTAACTTTCAAAAAAACAATTACTCCATATAATATACTACCCATTGTGGTTATATACAACTTGCCACTTATGCTTAAACAACACTCTGACCTCTAAAGTTATCTACACCGACCTCTGATACCAACTATAAGTACTCGGCCTTAAAACATTACATAATATTGAATTAAATGAATAATTCTCATAGAGGATCTTTTTAGGTTTAGAGTTTTAGATAATTAGGAAATAACTATTACATCTCAAAAGATTACAAATTAGACACTTCTACTATGTTTCCATAAAATAAAAACCCATAAAAAGAAACATGTATAGTTCCATGTTTTATATATCATGTCTTTCTTTGATCCCATTCTTGACCCTATTCCACATTATGTCCTATAAAAACCATTTCAAAAAAAACTTGGGATGAGCATAAAAAGCCCAGTAAGGGATACACAAAGAAGGAAAATAGTTAGTTTTTCAAAACAACAAGTAAAACATTAATACATTATCAATGTAATATTATTCATCTTTATGAAGTAGTAAATACTCTTCACTGAATAAAATATCATTACATACCCTTTTATATCCAAAAGATTACCATAAAACCCATATAAAGAACACATAACATATAAAGGTAACTTGGTACATAGACATAGTTAAATGGAATAACCATATGGTCTACTTCCACACATATCACTAAATGGAATATCCATACGGCCGACTTCCATACCCAATGCATTGGAGGTAATAACGTAACCACCCATCCTGATATTCACGGCACCACCCGGCATATGGTTTATCTCGTAACCACCCATGAAATGTCCATGTACCATTACAAAATCAAAATACATAAAAAAATATAATGGAAAGAAAACATTTCCACATTTCAATAAAAATATATAACTAAAATATATTGACATAAAAAATCCATTATCAAAACCATTTTCAAAACCACTTAAAACATTTGATAAATATATTTTTGAATCAAAGTGTCCCATACCACTTTGAGGATTTCAAAATTTTAAACCATTAATATCCAAATAAATAAATCATAAAACCATTTTGAAAACATGGATATTGTTGGAAAATATTTATAAGAATAAATCATTAAAACGTTAGAAACTATATTTTAGTTAAACACTTTTTAACAAAATGAGAGACACTTGAATACAAATAATTGAGGAGTAACATTTAATAGGAAATTTATAATATCATGAGAATAATGGGATTCATGATATAATATGTCAAAGTATAGTGAATACACCATATAAAAGTGAATTGGTGAATAAAAACCATGAAGTCTCAATGGAAATGTAAATTGGGATGAAATCCATTGTAATGATGGTATCCTTAAATTAAGGATAAATCAATCTCATAAATATGTGTGAAAAATATAAATAAACCAAATATAAGTGGATATTAACATTAAAAAAATAAGAGTTCATTCACACATATTTATAGGATGACATATTCAATAACTACAAGTTGAACCAAATGAAATCGAAATTTGGTTAAGAAGTTCCCTTGTAAAAATTCGACAGCCTAACGGCATCACTTTAAAATTCATAAAATGATTTGATGAGACAAAAAGGGTTTCTCATCAATTGGAAATAAATTTTACATCAATAATGATATAGAAGAACATATCCCAACATAATAAGATGTAAATTAAAAGACATAACAAAAGAAGCCTTTTAAGAAGATGAGGGTGAAAGGTCCCCTTACCGACTTGGGTATCTTTCGAAACATACACCCCATGAAAGAAGAACAATACAACATTGATGTAAATACTCATAAAAGAAATTATATTACACAAAGAGCAGAATAATGGGCAGTACATATACCACTCAAAGGAAATGGTGGCTAATGTTTCATAAATCTCACGGGAATAAAATTGAGATGAAAAACCCCTTATGAAAACTCGGCAGCCAAACAACGCCACTTAAATAATCCAAAAATTGATTTATGAGATCAAATAGGGTCTATAATAATATTGAAATAAAATGTATATAATGAGGAATATAAAATAACATCCCAAACATAAGAAATATGAGCTTAAAATAAATGACATAAAAGAGAGTACCTAAAAAGAAAGAGAGAGGTTGGATCACTTACCTCAAGTCCGACTTGCCTTTTTCATTTCTTTATATTCCTGAATAATAAACATTGATAAATTTATAATTTCCTAAGGTCCTACTTTAAATTTTATTATTCAATTCATGTCACATATTATAATTTTATAACAGTTGGTTAGTAATGTGAGTTCATATCGGACGTTTTTGTCGATGTTCGGTACATGAGTCAAAAATGAACTTGTTTGAAAATGATTTTCCATGTAGTTTTAAGGAAATCATCTCCAGAATATTATTAATGATTTAAATATCATATATATCTAGTAAATATTCATTTTATACTATTCTATAACATTTTGAGATAAAAATAAAAGAAATGCACCGTTCATGGAGATGGTAGGCTGTACGTATGCATGAACGCTACATTCATTTCTTTGTCATATTAATGGAATTAAAAATAAATGGGTGATATATATATATTATAATTATGGTTTAATATATATGTTATATAGGTCTCATAGCTTCATTAATTTTATTCCTTATATATTTCATGTATTGCATGAACGAGTCACATCACTTGAAGGGTCGGTAGTCCACACTTCCACGTATGAAATTATCGCATTTGCAGATCATGTAAAGCATAAAGGTATGTTTTAAATATAAAATACAGAAGAATATAGAAAACAGAAATAACATATATATCATATATAAATTATATTGACATCATAATGGGCACCATGAAAGGTGTTAATAGAATATTGAACAATCATCGTTTCGTGAGGCAGTAATTCGCCATCCACAGAAACAGTATGTTCTTTAACCATTAGACGAAAGTGTGTGTAAGTGGAGCTAGAATTTTTCTCATAAAAACATCCTATTATATTTAAGATAATGGTTTTGTTACAAAATAATGTAATTAAAATAGTTTAGTGGGTTGTAGCATCAAAATAAAAAACGAACACAAATGAAGACATTACCGTTAAATCGGGTAACTCCTCTTGGTTTGAACCAAAAGGGTTTCATGAAAAGCTTTATTCCAAAGGGAAGTCATCTAGGATGAGGAGAGGGATGTGGAGAGATTTAATGAGTAGATTTTGGTCAAGCCAAAGGCTTGAGAGGTTTGGGTAAGGGGGTAGAGGTGGGTGCCTTTTATAAGAGGGAGGAGGGGCTCTTTTTGAAAGACTTGAAAAGTTACATTATTATAAAATTATTTTTGGATATCAAAGGTCCCACAATTATATAGTTCATGGATAATTTTATAGGGGTTCTAAATACACCAATAAAATAGGTTTTCGAGAAGTGTAGGACTTATATTTTACATTATCTTTTCATTTTATTTAAATCGTTAAATAATGATGTAATTGTTGCATCATCATGGTGTCATAAATAATTTAATTTATTTAATGTCTAAAAATTATACAAAAAAATATCATGATGTATGAAATCGTTTTATGTTTCTAATGAATATTTATTGTAAAAAATATTACTTGTATAACCACATGTAAAAATTGTTTTAGTAAAACAATACATGTTTGTTACATTTTTATTTTAACTTTAAATAAAAAGTTATTAATGTCATATCCCTTCCAAAGTGGCTCCATGGGGTCCCCAAGTTGACCCTGGGATTTTCATGGTCGGACATGACACATCCAATAAGTGTACGATATGTTTCAAGGACATTTCATATTAATAAAGCAATATTTTTACCTTAAATTACATTAATTTCTACTAATTGTGATTAATAAAACTTAAATGTTACTATTTGCCAAAAAAATAATTTTAATCCCATTGAACTAAATTTTACATCATAATTACAACCATGTATGACTTATTTTTGAAATTAAATTCACAAAAGTGGAAAAGTTTAATTTAAACGAAAAATCAGTTTTTAACTACCACTTAGTGGTTTCACTATTCATCAAAAATTGAAGTTTTTCATAAAAATACCAAAAATTCTCCCTAATCTATATTTGATATTCCGAATTCAAAAATGATATCTATTTTAAAAAATTATATACATATAAGTTGCATTAATTAATTTATTAATTAATTCCCGTTTTCAAAACAAATAGCGTGTTTTTATGAAATAATATATATCAAAAGATTGACACTAGTTTAAGTCTAATTTCAAAGTGAAATTAATTACAATGACCACCATTGGATTAAATGGTAAATATATATTCTAATTTCACCTTAAAACCAATTAAAATTATAATATAATCATATAAATAAATTAGATTTAAAAAATGTTTTGAATTTAAAATACAACATTTTAACTATTCATTCTAAAAATGAACTTTATAAGAAAAATACCAAAAATTTACACAAAGTAAATTTTGTTTTCCTGATTCTAAAGATGAATTTTATTTGGTCCAATAGAATGTATAATAGTGACCCAAAATATATTTATATAGGTTTCTCCATCAAAAGGCGATGAATCAATGTTTTAGTGAATATTAGAGTATTTATACTTAAAACTGAATTCTTTTCATATTTTAAGCCTTTATCTTTTTTTGGATAAATGTAAAAACATTTAAGAAACATATATAATCATATTTTAGTTATTTATATTCAATCCTGTCAATAAAATGGATAGGCACTAACTACCCTTTAAAATAATATTATTTTATTATTACAGTGCAACGTAAGATTATAAAGAAACTCGTTGTTGCGTATTGGGTATTCCATGGAGCATAGTGTTCCCTTTAACGTAATATTAATATTTTATTCACAAATATCATTAAATATTAAAGAGTAATATTCTCTATTTAAGTGGGATGTTACATCCTTCCCCCCTTTTGGGAATTGTGTCCTTGCAATTTTAAAATCGGGCTTAGAAACTTCATTGAAAGCCCCACATCGGGAAAGGAGAAAATTAGACTATCACTCTAAAATAAAGAAAGGGAAGTACAAAGGTCACCTGAGTTAACCCATACTAGGATTCCATGTAGGAAAACATGGACATGGAAGAGAACAAAAAGGGTCATGTTCAGATGGAGAGTGATAGAAAACATGATTAAGAGAAAGTTAACCACCAGAAAATCAGAAACTTGTGATGGGTTAATCGGTATATGATCCCCCAGTAGGAAATATTAATATACAACATTTTTATTTTAGGTTGATTTTCATTTTGGAATTTATTTATGACCTTAACTAAATGGCAAGGAAACAGACTTTCATATCATTTAGACTTTCATCTCTTACTAGATTTCTTATATAAACTCCTTTTTTCTTCCAAAAGACTAGTATTTAGGATGACTTGTTCACGTTAAGAGTGATATAATAAAAATTTAGAGAATCACATAATCCACAAAAGAGAATTGTATATTTCCCATGTATTTAGAAAAGAAAACAAAAGTTGTTAGTACAAGATCAGATAATACCCAAAAAGGATAATTCTTTTTAAAAAAAATTCATTCTTAATCTCCAAAATTTGTCCAACAAAACCCAAAGTTCTACAAAGACCAATTGATAAAAAAATTTCCATAAATTTATTCAAAGTAAACAAAACTAATATTGAAACCCAATTCCTTGAAGGATTTAATCACATAGTCTTCCAAGGTACAAAAAAATTTAACATTTACCTCCAAATAACATCAGTTACTCTTAAAGTCTCATATTAAAAAGTAATTAACCTAATAATATATCCTCCATGATAAGTCAATATTTTCCTAGATAACCCAAAATCAACTTATTATTGATTCAAAAAATTATATAAATAAAAATGATTTTTCATACTAACCAGGTAATTCACGTAGTCTAGTGGTAGGCAATAAATACCAGTCACACTTTGGTTGTGGGTTAGATTCCCACAGCTTTGTCCGACGCGACGGGTTGTCACACGGTATACGTGTTGTCCTTTTTCCAAAACTATATAATTCTCAAAACATTCCCCAAAAAGAGATAAAATCATGAAAAATAACCATAATATAATTTAAACTCAATTTTATCTCATGCCTTTCATTTTCCATCATAACATATAGTAACCCATAATTACCTGATAAGTAAGGATCATATAAACCCAAATGGTTATTTATAACTGTGTCCACCGAAGAACATATAACTATTCCTTGAATAAAATTTTCATATATCAAACATATGGGTTACACATACTATAAAAAGTCTTCTAATGTAACCCCATCATCAAAAGAGACATAATACTTTTAAGAATTTCACAATCCTAAAATCTACCATAACTCTTGAATCCCTTAAATGTTGAATTCATAATCATTAAACATTCTTCATGATCATTTAACCATTCCTATCTAACTTATTCTGAAATACTTCTTTCCTACAAACAAAATCATGAATCATATCCTAATATTCCAAAATAGAAAAACATAAGTTAAGAAATAATCCATACCTTTGATTGGTCATTATCAGTTTCTTCATCCTCAATCGGAATGTCATTAGGTATTGGTAAATGATTATTTGTACTATCTTGGTGATCCCATTCCTGAAACTTCTTCGTAGTTCATGTGTTTTCATAATGACCATGCATACCACATTTAAAACATTCAATTGAACCCCCAGAAAGAACTTCTTTCCCATTCCTCGAGTCGATTTGATGCTTCCTTTTCCATGGAAAGTTCTCACTTTATGACCTTTATTTCCACATCTATTGCATATTTTTGTCCCTTCGAAACATTTTCCTAGTTGTTTCCTTCCACATCTTTGACACATAGGTTTTTTAATACACTTACCTTTATGATTATTTCCTGAACTTCCGTAGGGATTTTTTTCTCACATATATGATGACTTATAAAAATCACCAACGTTTAGGTGGTCAATCATGACTCCAGATAGTTTGTTGAGGATAAACACAAGAGTTCTCATTGCAGCTCCCATATCATTCAGTTGCTCACTCAGAAAACTATCACAGTTTCCTTCACATCCACTATTACAGTGGTGCCTACTAGTTCCATCCATTTACTAAAACCAAAAAGGACAGTGTGAGAATATCAGTAAAATCATCATATAATAATAATGAAGATAATAACTAAGATATAGTTATCCAAGTTATCTCAAACTCATTATAACATTCAAAAAACATTGACTCCATCTAATATACTACCCATTGTGGTTATACACAACTTGTCACTTATGCTTAAACAACACTCTAACCTATGAAGTTATCTAAACCGACCTCTCATACCAACTATAAGGACCTGGCTTTAAAACATTACATAATCATGAATTAAATGAATAATTCACATAGAGGAGATTTTCAGGTTTAGAGTTGTAGGGAATTAGGACATAACTATTACATCTCAAAATATTACAAAGTTAAAACTTCTACTTTGTTTCAATAAAATAAAAAATGTTAAAAAGAAACATGTCTAGTTACATGTTTTAGATATCATGTCTTTCCTTGATCCCATCCTTGCCTTATTCCACATTTTGTCCTGTGAAAAACATTTTAAAAAAAAATTGAATGATCATAAAAAGAACAGTAAGGGATACACAAAGAAGGAAAACTGTTAGATTTTCAAAACAACAAGTAAACCATGAATACTTTATCAAAGTAATAATTTTCACCTTTATGAAGTAGTAAATACTCTTCACTGAATAAAGATCATTACATAACCTTTTATAACCAAAAGATTACCATAAAACCCATATAAAGAACACATAACATATAAAGGTAACATGGGACATAAAAATACTTAAATGGAATAACCATATGGTTGACTTCCACACATATCACTAAATGGAATAGCCATACGGCCAACTTCCATACCCAATTAGTTGGAGGTTATAATGTAACCACCCGTCCTGGTATTCACGGTACCACCTGTCATATGGTTTATCATGTAACCACCCGTTAAATGTCCATATACCATTACAAAATAATAATACATAAAACAAATATAATGGAAAGAAAACATTTACACATTTAAAATACAATATATAACTTAAATATATTGACATAACAAATCCATTATCAATACCATTTTCAAAATTATTTAAAACATTTGATAAATAAATTTTGAATCAAAGTTTCCCATACCACTTTGAATCTTTCAACATTTTAAACCATTAATATGCATATAAATAAATCATAAAACCGTTTTGAAAACATGGATATTAATGAGAAATATTTGTTACAATAAATCATTTAATCATTTAAAACGATATTTTAGTTAAAGAGTTTTTAACAAAATAAGAGACACTTGAATACAAATAATTGAGGAATAACATTTAATCAGAACTTACTAATATCATCAGAATAAAGGGATTCATGATATAATATGCCAAATTATAGTAAATACACCATATAAAAGTGAATTGGTTAATAACAACAATGAAGTCTCAATGGAAATGTAAATTGATATGAAATCCATTGTAATGATGGTATCATTAAATTAAGGATAAATCAATCTCATAAATATGTGTGAAAAATATAAATACACCCAATATAAGTGTATATTAAGTGTAAAAAAATCATAGTTCATTCACACATATTCATAGGATGACATATTCAATAACTACAAGTTTATCCTAAAGAAATCGAAATTTGGTTAAGAAGTTCCCTTGTAAAAATTCGACAGCCTAACGACATCACTTTAAAATTCAGAAAATGAGTTTATGAGACAAAAAGGGTATCTCATCACTTGGAAATAAATTTTACATCAATAATGATATATAATAAAATATCCCAACATAATAAGATGTAAATTAAAAGACATGACCAAATAAGTCTTTTAAAAAGAAGAGGGTGGAAGGTTCCCTTACCGACTTGGGTATCTTTCAAAACGTACACCCCATGAAAGAAGGACAATACAACATTGATGTAAATACTCTTAAACGAAATTATGTTACACAAAGTGTAGAATAATTGGCAGTACATATACCACTCAATCTAAATGGTGGAAAATGTAGCATAAATCTCACAGGAATAAAAGGGAGATGAAAAACCCCTTATGAAAATTCGGCAGCATAACGACGCCACTTAAAACATCCAAAAATGGATTTATGAGATCAAATAGGGTCTCTCATAATATGAACATAATATTTACAGAATGATCAATATGAAAGATCATCCCCAAACATAAGAAATATGTTCTTAAAAGAAATGACATAAAAGAGAGTACTTAAAAAGAAAGAGAGAGGTTGAATCCCTTACCTCAAGTCTGACTTGTCTTGTTCGTTTCTTTATATTCAGGAATAATAAACATTGTGGTATTTATAATTTTATAAGGTACTCCATTACTATTTATTATTAAATTCATGTCACATGTAATAATTTTATAATAATTTCTTAATAATGTGTCTTCATATCAGACATTTTTGTCGATGTTCGGTACATGAGTCATAAACGAACTTATTTGAAAATGATTGTCCATGTAGTTATAAGTAAATAATTTCTATAATAGTATCAATGATTTAAATATCATATGTATCCAGTAAATATTCATTTTATACTATTCCAAAACATTTGGAGATAAAAAGAAATGAAATTCACCGTTCATGGAGACGGTAGGACGTACGTACGCAAGAACGCTACATTCATTTCTTTGTCATATTAATGGAATTAAAAATAAATGAGAGATATGAATATTTTAATTCCAGTATAATATATATGTTATATAGGTCACATCTATTCATTAATGTCATTCATTATACATTCCATGTGTTGTAAGAACGAGTCACATCACTTGAGGGGGAGGTAGTCCACACTTCCTCGTATGAAATTATCGCATTTGCACAACGTGCAAATCATAAAGGTGTGTTTTAAATATAAAATATAGAAGCATATAGAAAACTTAAATACCATATATATAATATATAAATTATTGTGAAATCATAATGGACACCATGAAAGCTGTTATGAGAATATTGAACAATCATCGTTTCGTGAGGCGGTAATTCGCCATCCACAGAAACAATATGTTCTTTAACCATGAGATGAAGGTATGTGTAAGTGGAGCTCTAATAATTCTCATAAAAAATCATAGTATATTTAAGATACTGGTTTTTTAATAAAATAAAGGATAAAAAAGAGTTTAGTGGGTTGGAGAAGCAAAATAAAAAAATAACAGAAGTGAAGACATTACCTTTAAATCGGGTAACGCCTCTTGGTTTGAATCAAAAGGGTTTATTGAAGAGATTTCTGCCACATTGAAGGCTTATAGGATGAGGATAGGGATGTGTAGAGATTAAATGAGTAGATTTTTTTCGATCCAAAGGCTTTAGAGTTGTGGGTATGGGGGTATAGGTGGGGTCTTTTTATAAGATGGAGGAGGGGCAATCTTGTAAAGACTTGAAAGGTTACTTTATTATAAAATGGTTTTAGGATATAAAACGTACCACAATTATATATTTCGAGTATAAGGTGATCATTGATCTAAATCCACCCATCCAATTGGTTCATGACAAGTTTTGGTCTTAGATTTTACATTATCTATTCATTTTATTTAAATCGTTAAATAATGAGGTAATCGCTGCATCATCATGGTGTCATAAATAATTTAATTTATCTAATGTATAAAAATTATAAAAAAACTATCACGATTTAGGAAATTGTTTTATATTTTTAATTAATATTTATAGTAAAAAATATGACTTGTATAACCCCATGTAAAAATTGTTTTAGTAAAACAATACATGTTTGTGACATTTTTATTTTAACTTTAAATAAAAAGTTCATAATGTCATTTCCCAAAAAAAGTGGCTCCATGGGGTCCCCAAGTTGACCCATGAATTTTTTTTGTTGGCCATGACACATAAAATAAGGGTAGGACATGTGTCAAGGTCATTTCATATTAGTAAAACATTATTTTTACCTTAAATTACACTAATTACCTCTAATCGCGGTTAATAAAACATAAAAGTTACTATTAACCAAAAAATTATTTTAATCCTATGGAACCACATTTTACATCCTAATGAAAAAAATGTATGTCATATTTTTGAAATTCAATTCACAAAAGTGGTAAATTTTAATTTAAATGAAAAATCAATTTTTAACTACCACATAGTGGTTTCACTATTCATCAAAAATTGAAGTTTTTCAAAAAAATACCAAAAATTAACCCTAAACTATATCTGATATTCCGAATTCAAAAATGATGTCTATTTTACACAATTCATAACATATAAGTTGCATTAATTAATTTAATAATTAATTCATGTTGTCAAAACAAATAGCGTGTTTTTATTAAACAATATATGTCAAAAGATTGACACTAGTTTATGTCCAATTTCAAAGTGAAATTAATTCCAATGACCACCATTTGATTAAATGGTAAAAATATATTCTAATTTTTCTTTAAAACCAATTCAAATGATAATATAATCATATAAATAAATTATATTAAAAAGAGGTTTTGAATTTAAAATACAACATTTTCACTATTCATTAAAAAACTGAACTCTATCAGGAAAATACCAAAAATTTAAACAAAGTAAATTTTGATGTCCCACTTCTAAATAAAAATTTTATTTGGTCTAATATAATATATAAAAATTAACAAAACTATATTTAAAGAGGTTTTTCCATCAAAAGGTGATGAATCAACCTTTTAGTGAATATTAGAGTATTTATGCTTAAAATTGAATTCTTTTCTTTTTTTAAGACTTTATCTTTTATTAGATAATTATAAAAACATTTAACAAACATATTTAATCATATTTTAGTTATTTCTATTCATTCCCACCAATACAACGGCTAGGCTCTAACTACCATTTAAATAATATTATTTTATTATAATAGTGAAACCTAAGAATTCAAAGAAACTCATTGCTGTGTATTGGGTATGCCATCGAGCATAGCATTCCCTTTAAAGTAATATTAATATTTAATTCACAAATGTTAATAAATATGAAAAATTAATATTCTTTATTTACCTGGGATGTTACATCCTTCCCCCCTTTTGGGAATTGCATCCTTGTAATTTTAAAATCTAGCTTGGAAACATCATTGAAATCCCCACATCAGAAAAGGAGTAAATTAAACTGTCACTTTAAATGAAAGGACGGGAAGTACAAAGGTCACCCGAGTTAACCCATACTAGTATTACATGTAGGAAAACATGGACATGGAAGAGAAAAAAAGGGTCATGTTCGGATGGAGAGTGATAGAAAACATGATTAGGGGAAAGTTATCGACCAGAAAATCACAAACATCTGACGGGTTATTTGGTATCTGATTCCCCAGTAGGAAAATTTAACATACAAAATTTTTGTTTTAGGTTAATTTTCATTGAGGAATTTGTTAATGAGCTTAACAAAATTTCAAGGAAATAGACTTTATTGTCATTTAGACAAAAACCAAAACCAAAGTTGTTAGTACGAGATCAGATAATACCCAAAAAGGATAATTCATTATAAAAATAAAATCCATTCTTAATCTCCAAAATTTGTCCAACAAATCCCAATGTTCTACAAAGACCAATTTATAAACAATTGTCCATAAAATTCTTCAAAGTAAACCAAAAAAATATTGAAACCCAATTATTTTATGGATTTAATCACATTGTCTTCCAAGGTACAAAAAAATTAACATTTATCTCCAAATAACATCAGTTTCTCTTCAAGTCTCATACTGAAAAGTAATTAACCTAATCATATATCCTCCATGATAGGTCAATATTTTCCTAGAAAACCCAAAATCAACTTATTCTTGATTCATAAAATTATATAACTAAATTTTTTTTTCATACTAACTAGGGACTTCACATTGTCCAATGGTAGGCAATAAATACCAGTCGCACTTTGGTGGTTGGTTCGATTCACACAGCTTTGACCGACGTGACGGGTTGTTACACGGTCTGTGTGTGGTCCTTTATCCAAAACTATATAATTCTTAAAACATTCCCCAAAAAGATATAAAATCATGAAAAATAACAATAACATAATTTATCCTCAATTTTATCTCATGCCATTCATTTTCCATCATAACATATAGTAACCCATAATAACCTCAAAAGTAAGGATCATATAAACCCAAATGTTTGTTTATAACTGTGTCCACAAAAAAACAAATAACTATTCCTTGAATAAAATTTTCATATATCAAACATCAAGGTTACGCATACTATAAAAAGTATTCTAATGTAACCCGATCATCAAAAGAGACATAATACTTTTAAGAATTTCACAATCCTATAATCTACCATAAATATTGAATCCCTTATATGTTGACTTCTTACTCATTAAACATTGTTCACGATCCATTAACAATTCCTTTACAACTTATTCTGAAATACATCTTTCCTTCAAACAAAATCATGAATCATATCCTAAGATTCCAAAATATAAAAACATAAGTTAAGAAATAATCCATACCTTTGATTGGTCATTGTATGTTTCCTCATCCTCAATCGGAATGGCATTAGGTAGTGGTAAACAAATACTTGTATGATCTTGGTGATCCCATTCCCGAAACATCTTTGCAGGGCATGTGTTTGCATAATTAACCTGCATACCACATTTAAAACATTCAATTGATCCCTCAGAAATAAATTCTTTCCGTTTCCTCGAGTCGATTGGATGCTTCCTTTTTCATGGAAAGTTCTCGCTTTATGACCTTCATTTCCACATCTATATCATATTTCTGTCCCTTTGAAACATTTTCCTAGGTGTTTCTTACAACAACTTTGACATATAGGTTTTAAAACACACTGAACATTATGATTATTACATGAACGTCCGTAGGGATTTTGTTATCGCATATATGATTCCTTTTAAAAATCACCTAGGTCTAGGTGGTAAATCATGACTCCAGATAGTTGGTTGAGGATAGACACAAGAGTTCTCATTACAGCTCCCATATCATTCAGTTGCTCACTCAGAAAACTGTCACAGTATCCTTCACATCCACTGTAACTTTGTTGCCTGCTAGTTCCAGCCATTTACTAAAACCAAAAAGGTCAGTGTGAGCATATCAGTAAAATCATCATATAATAATGATGAAGATAAACACTAAGATACAGTTATCTAAGTTATCTCAAACTCATTGTAACATTCAAAAAACAATTACTCCATCTAATATACTACCCATTGTGGTTGTACACAACTTGTCACTTATGCTTAAACAACACTCTAACCTCTAAAGTTATCTACACAGACCTCTGATACCAACTATAAAAACTCACTCTTAAAACATTACATAATCATGAAATAAATGAATAATTAACATAGGGGATATTTTTAGGTTTAGAGTGTTAGAGAATTAGGACATAACTATTACATCTCAAAAGATTAGAAAGTAGACACTTCTACTATGTTTCCATAAAATAAAAACTCATAAAAAGAAACATGTCTAGTTCTATGTTTTAGATAGCATGTCTTTCCTTGATCTCATCATTGACCCTATTCCACATTATGTCCTGTGAAAACCATTTCAAAAAAAACTTGGGATGAGAATAAAAAGCTCAGTAAGGGATACAAAAATAAGGAAAACTGTTAGTTTTTCAAAACAAAAAGTAAACCATGAATACTTTATCAAAGTTATACTTTTCACCTTTATGAAGTACTGAATACTCATCACTGAATAAAAGACCATTACTTACCCATTTATAACCAAAAGATTACCATAAAACCCATATAAAGAACACATAACATATAAAGGTAACTTGGGACATAAACATACTTAAATGGAATAACCATAAGATCGAATTCCGCACATATCACTGAATGGAATATCCATATTTCCGACTTCCATACCCAATGCATTGAAGGTTATAATGTAACCACCCGTCCTGGTATTCACGGCACCACCCATCATATGGTTTATCACGTAACCACCCATAAAATGTCTAAGTACCATTACAAAATCATATTACATAAAAAAAATATAATGGAAAGAAAACATTTCCACATTTCAATCAAAATATATAACTTAAATATATTGACATAAGAAATCCATTATCGAAACCATTTTCAAAACCATTTAAAACATTTGATAAATATATTTTTGAATCAAAGTATCCCATACCACTTTGAATCTTTCAACATTTTAAACCATTAATATCCAAGTAAATAAATCATAAAACCATTTTGAAAACAAGGATATTATTGAGAAATATTTATAAGAATAAATCATTAAAACGTTTGAAATGATATTTTAGTTAAAGACTTTTTAACAAAATGAGATACACTTGAATAAAAATAATTGAGGAGTAACATTTAATCACAACTTTATAATATCATGAGAATAATGGGATTCATGACATAATATGTAAAAGTACGTTAAATACACCATATAAAAGTGAATTGGTGAATAACAATAATGAAGTCTCAATGGAAATGTAAATTGAGATGAAATTCGTTGTAATGATGGTATCCTTAAATTAATGATAAATCAATCTCATAAATATGTGTGACAAATATAAATACACCAAATATAATTGGATATTAACTGTAAAAGAATCATAGGTCATTCACACATATTCATAGGATGACATATTCAATAACTACAAGTTGAACCTAAAGAAATCAAAATTGGGTTAAGAAGTTCCCTTGTAAAAATTTGACAGCCTAACGGCGTCACTTTAAAAATCAGAAAATGAGTTGATGAGAAAAAAAAGGGTATCTCATCACTTGGAAATAAATTTTACATCAATAAGGATATAGAATAACATATCCCAACATATTAAGATGTAAATTAAAAGACATAACAAAATAAGTCTTTTATGAAGAGGAGGGTGAAAGGTTCCCTTAACGACTTGGGTATCTTTCGAAACGTACACCCCATGAAAGAAGAACAATACAAAATTGATGTAAATACTCGTAAAAGAAATTATATTACTCAAAGGGCAGACTAATGGGCGGTACATATACCACTCAAAGGAAATGGTGGCTAATGTCGCATAAATCTCACGGGAATAAAATTGAGATGAAAACCCCCTTATGAAAACTCGGCAGCCTAACGGTGCCACTAAAAACTTCCAAAAATGGATTTATAAGATGAAATAGGGACTATAATAATATTAACATAAAATTTATATAATTAGTAATATAAAATAACATCCCCAAATATAAGAAATATGAGCTTAAAATAAATTACATAAAAGAGAGTACCTAAAAAGAAAGAGAGAGGTTGGATCTTTTACCTCAAGTCTGACTTGTCTTGTTCATTTCATTAGATTCCTGAATAATAAACATTGGTCAATTTATAATTTCTTAAGGTCCTAATTTAAATTTTATTATTCAATTAATGCCACATATTATAATTTTATAATAATTGGTTAATAATGTGAGTTTATATCAGACGTTTTTTTCGATGTTCGGTACATGAGTCAAAAATGAACTTGTTTGAAAATGATTGTCCATGTAGTTATAAGTAAATCATCTCCAGAATAGTATTAATGATTTAAATATCATATATATCTAGTACATATTCATTTTATACTGTTACATAACATTTTTAAATAAAAAGAAATGAAATACACCGTTCATGGAGATAATATGTTGTATGTATACATGAACGCTACATTCATTTCTTTGTCATATTAATGGAATTAAAAATAAATGAGTGATATATATATATTATAATTCCAGTATAATATATATGTTATATAGGTCCCAAATGTTCATTAATTTCATTCTTTATACATTCCATGTATTTCATGAACGACTCACATCACTTGAGGGGTTGGTAGTCCACACTTCCTTGTATGAAATTATCACATTTGCACAACATGCAAAGCATAAAGGTATGTTTTAAATATAAAATAAAGAAGAATATAGAAAACAAAAATACCATATATATCATATATAAATTATATTGACATAATAATTTCCACCATGAAATGTCTTAATAGAAGATTGAACAATCATCGTTTCGTGAGGCAGTAATTCTCCATCCACAGAAATAGTATGTTCTTTAACCATTAGACGAAGGTGTGTGTAAGTGGAGCTCGAATGTTTCTCATAAAAACATCCTATTATATTTAAGATACTGGTTTTGTTTCAAAATAAAGGAATAAAAATAGTTTAGTGGGTTGGAGAAGCAAAATAAGAAAAGAGCACAAGTGAAGACATTACCTTTAAATCGGGTAACTCCTCTTGGTTTGAACCAAAAGGGTTTCTTGAAGAGCTTTCTTCCAAAGGGAAGGCTTCTAGGATGAGGAGAAGGATGTTGAGAGATTTAATGAGTAGATTTGGGTCGAACCAAAGGATTGAGAGGTGTGGGTAAGGGGGTAGAGGTGGGGGCCTTTTATAAGAGGGAGGAGGGGCTCTCTTGGAAAGACTTGAAAAGTTACTTTATTAAAAAATGATTTTCGGATATCAAAGGTCCCAAAATTATATAGTTCTTGGATAATTTTATAAGGGTTCTATATCCACCCATCCAATATGTTTTTGACAAGTTTAGGTCTTATATATTACATTATATTTTCATTTTATTAAAATCTTTAAATAATGATGTAATCACTGCATCATCATGGTGTCATAAATAATTTATTTTATATAATTTATAAAAATTATAAAAAAATATCATGATGTAGGAAATCGTTTTATATTTTTAATTAATATTTATAGTAAAAAATATGACTTGTATAACCCCATGTAAAAATTGTTTTAGTAAAACAATACATGTTTGTGACATTTTTATTTTAACTTTAAATAAAAAGTTATTAATGTCATTTCCCTTCCAAAGTGGCTCCATGGGGTCCCCAAGTTGACCCATGTATTTTCTTGGTTGGCCATGACACATCCAATAAGGTTAGGATATGTTTCATGGTCATTTCATATTGTTAAAGCATTATTTTTACCTTAAATTACATTAATTTCCACTAATCGTGATTAATAAAACTTAAAAGTTACTATTCACCAAAAAATTATTTTAATCCCATTGAACCACATTTTACCTCCTAATTACAACCATGTATGTCTTATTTTTTAAATTCAATTCACAAATGTTGTAAAGTTTAATTTAAACGAAAATTCAGTTTTTAACTACCACTTAGTGGTTTCACTATTCATCAAAAATTGATGTTTTTCAGAAAAATACAAAAAATTCAGCCTAAGATATATTTGATATTCCGAATTAAAAAATTATGTCTATTTTACAAAATTATATACATATAAGTTTTATTAATCAATTTAATAATTAATTCCCATTGTCAAAACAAATAGCGTGTTTTATGAAACAATATATATCAAACGATTGACACTAGTTTATGTCTAATTTCAAAGTGAAATTAGTTTCAATGACCACCATTGGATTAAATGGTAAAAATATATTCTAATTTCACTTTAAAACCAATTCAAAAGATAATATAATCATATAAATAAATTATATTAAAAAGAGGTTTTGAATTTAAAATACAACATTTTCACTATTAATTATAAAAATGAACTTTATAGGAAAAATACAAAAAATTTACACAAATTAAATTTTGTTGTCCCGATTCTAAAGAAGAATTTTATTTTGTCCAATAGAATGTATAAGAGTGACCAAAACTATATTAAAAGAGGGTTCGCCATTAAAAGGTGATGAATCAACTTTTAGTGAATATTAGAGTATTTATGCTTAAAGTTGAATTATTTCATATTTTAAGCCTTTATATTTTATTGGATAAATGTAAAAACATTTAACAAACATATATAATCATATTTTAGTTATTTATATTTATTCCCTCCAATAAAATGGCTAGGCGCCAACTACCCTTTAAAATAATATTATTTTATTATTAGAGTGCAACGTAAGATTACAAAGAAACCCGTTGTAGCGTATTGGGTACGCCATAGAGCATAGTGTTCCCTTTAAAGTAATATTAATTTTTTATTCACAAATATTAATAAATATGAAAAATTAATATTTTTTATTTACCTGGGATGTTACATCCTTCCCCCCTTTTGGGAATTGTGCCCTAGCAATTTTAAAATCAGGCTTAGAAACTTCATTCAAAGCCCCACATAGTGAAAGGAGAAAATTAACCTATCACTTTAAAATAAAGAAAGGGAAGTACAAAGGTCACCCGAGTTAACCCATACAAGGATTCCATATAGGAAAACTTGGACATAGAAGAGAACACAAAGGATCATGTTCTGATGGAGAGTGATAGAAAACATGATTAGGAAAAAGTTAACCACCAGAAAATCACAAACTTGTGATGGGTTAATCGGTATATGATTCCCCAGTAAAAAAAGTTAACATAAATTTTTTTTAGGTTAATTTTCATTGAGTAATTTATTTATGAACTTAAATAAATAGCAAGGAAACAGACTTTCTTGTCGTTTAGTCTTTCATCTCTTACTAGATTTCTTACACAAACTCCTTTTTTCCTCCAAAAGATGAGTATTTAGGATGACTTGTTCATGTTAAGAGTGATATAATCAACATTTAGAGAATCACCTAATCCAAAAAAGAGAATTGTTTATTTCACGTATATTTAGACAAAAACCAAAACAAAATTTGTTAGTACGAGATCAGATAATACCCAAAAAGGATAATTCTTTATAAAAATAAAATCCATTCTTAATCTCCAAAATTTGTCCAACAAAACCCAATGTTCTATAAAGACCAATCGATAAACAATTATCCATAAAATTATTCAAAGTAAACCAAACTAATATTGAAACCCAATTCCTTGAAGGATTTAATCACATAGTCTTTCGAGGTACAAAAAAATTAACATTTATCTCCAAATAACATCAGTTTCTCTTAAAGTCTCATATTGAAAAGTAATTAACCTAATCATATATCCTCCATGATAAGTCAATATTTTCCTAGATAACCCAAAATAAGATTATTCTTGATTCATAAAATTATATGAATAAAAAGAAGTCTTCATACTAACCAGGGAATTCACTTAGTCCAGTGGTAGGCGATAAATACCAGTCGCACTTTGGTTGTGGGTTTGATTCCCACAACTTTGTCTGACTCGACGGGTTTTCACACAGTCTATGTATTGTCTTTTTTCCAAAACTATATAATTCTCCAAAAATTCCCCAAGAAGTGATAAAATCATGAAAAATAACTATAACATAATTTAAACCCAATTTTACCTCATGAATTTCATTTTCCATCATAACATATAGTAACCCTTAATTACCTGAAAAGTATGGATCATATAAACCCAAATGGTTCTTTATAACTATGTCCACCAAAGAACAGATAACTATTCCTTGAATAAAATTTTCATATATCAAACATCAGGGTTACACATACTATAAAAAGTCTTCTAATGTAACCACATCATAAAAAGAGACATAATACTTTTAAGAATTTCACAATCCTAAAATCTACGATAACTCTTGAATATCTTATGTGTTGAATTCATACTCATTCAACGTTCTTCATGATCATTTAACCATTCCTTTACAACTTATTCTGAAATAATTCTTTCCTACAAACAATATCATGAATCATATCCTAATATTCCAAAATAGGAAAACATAAGTTAAGAAATGATCCATACCTTAGATTGGACTTTGTCAGTTTCTTCATCCTCAATCGGAATGGCATTAGGTATTGGTAAACAAATATTTGTACGATCTTGGTGATCCCATTCCTGAAACTTCTTCGTAGTTCATGTGTTTGCATAATGACCATGCATACCACATTTAAAACATTCAATTGAACCCTCAGAAAGAACTTCTTTCCCTTTCCTCGGGTCGATTGGATGCCAACTTTTTTCCATGGAAAGTTCTCACTTTATGACCTTCATTTCCACATCTATTGCATATTTCTGTCCTTTTGAAACATTTTACTAGTTGTTTCATTCCACATCATTGACACATAGGTTTTTTTAAAACACTTACCTTTATGATTATTACATGAAATTCCACAGGGATTTGTTTCTCGCATATATGATGACTTATAAAAATCACCAAGGTTTAGGTGGTCAATCATGACTCCAGATAGTTGGTTGAGGATAAACACAAGAGTTCTCATTGCAGCCCCTGTATCATTCAGTTGCTCACTCAGAAAATTGTCATAGTTTCCTTCACATCCACTATTACATTGGAGCCTGCTAGTTCTAGCCATTTACTAAAACCAAAAAGGTCAGTGTGAGAATATCAGTAAAATCATCATATAATAATAAAGAAGATGAGAACTAAGATATAGTTATCCAAGATATCTCAGACTCTTTATAACATTCAATAAACAATGACTCCATCTAATATACTACCCATTGTGGGTATACACAACTTGTCACTTATGCTTAAACAACACTCTAACCTCTGGAGTTATATAAACCGACCTCTGATACCAACTATAAAAACCCGGCTTTAAACATTACATAATCATGAATTAAATGAATAATTCACATAGAGGATATTTTCAGGTTTATATTTTTATGGAATTAGGACATAACTATTACATCTCAAAAGATTAGAAAGTAAAAACTTCTTCTTTGTTTGGATAAAATAAAAAAATTAAAAAGAAACATGTCTAGTTTTATGTTTTAGATAGAATGTATTTCCTTGATCCCATCCTTGACCTTATTCCACATTTTGTCCGGTGAAAAACATTTCAAAAAAACTTGGGATGTGCATAAAAAGAACAATAAGGGATACACAAAGAAGGAAAATTGTTAGTTTTTCAAAACAACATGTCAACCATGAATACTTTTTCAAAGTAATAATTTTCACCTTTATGAAGTAGTAAATACTCTTCACTGAATAAAAGATCATTAATTACCATTTTATAACCAAAAGATTACCATAAAACCCTTATAAAGAACACATCACGTATAATGGTAACATGGGACAGAAAAATACTTAAATGGAATAACCATACGGTTGACTTCCACACATATCACTAAATGAAATATCCATACGGCCGACTTCCATACCCAATGAATTGGAGGTTGTAACATAACCACCCGTCTTGGTATTCACGGCCCCACCCGTCATATGGTTTATCACATAACCACCCGTCAAATATCTAAGTACCATTACAAAATCATAATACATAAAACAAATATAATGGAAAGAAAACATTTCCACATTCCAAATACAATATATAACTTAAATATATTGACATAACAAATCCATTATAAAAACCATTTTCAAAACCATTTAAAACATTTGATAAATAGATTTTTGAATAAAAGTGTCCCATACCACTTTGAAGCTTTCAACATTTTAAACCATTAATATCCATATAAATAAATCATAAAACCATTTTGAAAACATGGATATTAATGAGAAATATTTGTGACAATAAATAATTTAAACATTTAAAATGATATTTTAGTTAAAGAGTTTTTAACAAAATAAGAGACACTTAAATACAAATAATTGAGGAATAACATTGAATCAGAACTTTATGATAACATGAGAATAAAGGGATTCATGATATAATATGTCAAAGTACAGTAAATACCCCATATAAGAGTGAATTGGTGAATAACAACATTGAAGTCTCAATGGAAAAGTAAATTGAGATTAAATCCATTTTAATGATGGTATCCTTAAATTAAGGATAAATCAATCTCATAAATATGTGTGAAAAATATAAATACACCCAATATAAGTGGATATTAAGTGTAAAAAAATAATATGTCAATCACACATATTCATAGGATGGAATATTCAATAAATACAATTTTAACTTAAGGAAATCGAAATTGGGTTAAGAAGTTCCCTTGTAAAAATTCGATAGCCTAACAGCGTCACTTTAAAATTCAGAAAATGAGTTGATGAGACAAAAAGGGTATCTCATCACTTGGAAATATATTTTGAATCAATAAGGATATAGAAGAACATATCCCAACATAATAAGATGTAAATTAAAAGACATAACCAAATAAGTATTTTTAAAAGAGGAGGGTGAAAGGTTCCCTTACCGACTTGGGTGTCTTTCGAAACGTACACCCCATGAAAGAAGGACAATACAACATTGATGTAAATAATCGTAAACGAAATTATATTAAAAAAAGAGTAGAATAATTGTCAGTACATATACCACTCAAAGTAAATGGTGGAAAATGTAGCATAAATCTCACTGGAATAAAAGTGAAAAGAAAAACCCCTTACGAAAACTCGGCAGCCTAACGACGCCACTTAAAACTATCAAAAATGGATTTATGAGATAAAATAGGGTCTCTCATAATATGAATATAAAATTTACAGGATTATCAATATAAAATATCATCCTCAAACATAATAAATATGATCTTAAATTAAATGACATAAAAGATAGTACTTAAAAAGAAAGAGAGAGGTTGAATCCCTTACCTCAAGTCTGACATGTCATGTTCGTTTCTTTATATTCATGAATAATAAACATTGGTCAATTTATAATTGCATTAGGTACTCCATTAATGTTTATTATTCAATTCATGTCACGTATAATAATTTTATAATAATTGGTTAATAATGTGTGTTCATATCAGACGTTTTTGTCGATGTTCGGCACATGAGTCAAAAACGAACTTTTTTTAAAATGATTGTCCATGTAGTTATAATTAAATCATTTCCATAATAGTATTAAGGATTTAAATATCATATATATCCAGTAAATATTCATTTTATACTATTCCATAACATTTGGAGATAAAATGAAATGAAATGTACCGTTCATGGAGACGGTAGGCCGTACGTATGCATGAACGCTACTTTGATTTCTTTGTCATATTAATGGAATTAAAAATAAATGAGAGATATGAATATTATAATTCCATTAAAATATATGTGTTATATTGTTCAAATATGTTCATTAATGTCATTATTTATACATTCCATGTATTGTAAGAACGAGTCACATCACTTGAGGGGGAGGTAGTCCACATTTCCTCGTATGAAATTATCGCATTTGCACAACATGCAAAGCATAAAGGTATGTTTTAAATATAAAATATAGAATAATATAGAAAATATAAATACCATATGTATCATATATAAAATATTTTTACATCATAATGGACACCATGAAAGGTGTTAATAGATGATTGAACAATCATCATTTCGTGAGGCGGTAATTCGCCATCCACAGAAACAGTATGTTCTTTAACCATTAGACGAAGGTGTGTGTAAGTGGAGCACTAATAATTCTCATAAAAACATCCTAGTATATTTAATATACTAGTTCTGTTACAAAATAAAGTAATAAAAAGATTTTAGTGGGTTGGAGAAGAAAAATAAAAAAAAAAGAACACAAGTGAAGACATTACCTTTAAATCGGGTAACGCCTCTTGGTTTGAATCAAAAGGGTTTCTTGAAGATATTTATGAAAAATTGAAGGCTTATATGATGAGGATAGGGATGTGGTGTAACACCTCGAGCTTCCATCATACGCTTCTCATTCAATAATGCAATAGCTTGCATTGTACGCAACTTCAAGTTCTAACACACCGCAACTAATCAAAGTAGCCGTTATGAAAAGTAATACCCAATTTTTGAAATTATATAAATTTTATATTTTAAAATGGACTTCATTTTTTGATTCGGAATATTGAAATTATCCTATGTTGAATTTTTGGTATTTTTCTGAGAACTTCCATTTTTTTATGAATAGTGAAAAATACTTAAAAACAACTTTTTTAATCAAAATAATTTACAGTGATAAATTATACTATTGAGTGGTTTTAAAGTATAATTAGAATATATTTTTACCATTTTATCCAATGGTTGTCATTATAATTAATTTCACTTTAAAATTCGACATAAACAATTGTCAATCTTTTGATATATGTTTTCTCTTAAAAACATGCTATCTGTTGTGACAGCGGGAATTAATTATGAAATTTATTAATGAAACTTATATGTTTTGAATTTTGTAAAATAGACATAATTTTGGAATTCAGAATATCAATTATATCTTAGGGTGAAATTTTGGCATTGTTCTGAAAAACTTCAATTTTTGATGAATAGTGAAACCACTAAGGGGTAGTTAAAAAATTGATTTTTCGTTTAGATGAAACATTACCACTTCTGTGATTTGATTTTCAAAAATCATAAATACATGGTTTTCATTAGGAAGTAAAATTTGGTTCAAATGAATTAAAATAATTTTTTGGTGAATAGTAACTTTTAAGATTAATTAATCGCGATTAAAGTTAATCAGTGAAATTTAAGATAAAATGATATTATAAAAAAATGGAATGACCTTTACACTTGTCCTACCCCTATTTTATGTGTCATGGCCCACCAATATAATCCATGGGTCAGCATGGGGACCCCATGGAGGCACTTTGGTTGGAAAATGACATAAATAACATTTTATTTAATGTTAAAATAAAAATGTCACAAACAAGAGTTGTTTTACTAAAACAATTTTTAAATGGGGTTATACGAGTCATATTTTTTACTATAAATATTCATTATAAATATAAAAAGATTTCATAAATCATGATAAATTTTTTTATATTTGTTAGACATTATATAAATTAAATTATTTATCACACCGTGATGATGCAGCGATTACCTCATTAATTAACGATTAAAATAAAATGAAAAGATAATGTAACATCTAAGACTTAAACTTGTCAAAAACCTATTGGATGAGTATATTTCGAACCCTTATCACCTTATACTAGAAATATATAAGTGTGGGACCTTTAGAATCGGAAAAAGCATTTCATAATAATGTAACATTTCAATCTTTCCAAGAGTGCCCCTTCTCTCCTCTTATAAAAGGCCCCCACCACTACCACCTTACTCACACCTTCAAATCCTTTTGGCTCGGACAACCTCTGCCCAAATACTCTCCAAAATTCCCTCCCTTACTCCAAGAAGCCTAACTTTGGGAAAAATTCTTCTCAAGGAATCCTTTGGCTCAAATCAAAAAGAGTAACCCGATTTTAAGGTAATGTCTTCTCTTATGTTATTTTGTTTTATTTTGATTATCCAACCCCATAAACTCTTTTTATTCATTTCTTTTGTAACAAAAACAGTATCCTAAATATACTAGTATGTTGTTATAAGAATTATTCGAGCTACACTTACACACACCTACATCTAATGGTTATAGAACATACTGTTTCTGTGGATGGGGAATTTCTGCCTCACGAAACGATGATTGTTCAAAACTCATATAACACCTTCAAAGGTGGAAATTAAGATGTCACTCTATTTATATATGATATATGATATTTTTATGATTTACTTAAGGTTATTTATATTTCATTTATGGAACACCTTTATTGTTTCCATTATGGGTAAACGTGATATTTTCATTTTAGGAAGTGCGGACTACCGCCCCCTCAAAGTGATTTGAATCGTTAATGACACATGTGGGATGTATAAAGGATGGAGTAAATGGTATTATACATGATATTATACTGGAATTATAATATACCTTTATATCATTATGATTTAATTAAATACGAAATAGAAATGAAAGTAGTGTTCATGGGTACGTACGGCTTACCGTCTCCATGAACGGTGCATTTCATTTCTTACCTCTAAACGTTATGGAATAATATAAATGCATTTATATTTTGGATATATATGAGATATATGATATCTATATCATGAATATAATTCTGGATATAATGGATATATCACCACATGAACACCTTGTAATTATAAGAAGTTAATTTTTGACTCAAGTACCAAAGATCGACAAAATGACCGTTATTAACTTAAATAATAACATAATGTTCATAAAATGGTAATAAGTGATATAAAATAAATAAAAAACTTGAAAATGGTTCTTAAGAAATTATAAATTAACTCTAGTTTATTATTTAGGAGGGTAAAGAATGGTCGAGTCAAGACAGGACGCAAGGTAAGGGAACTTCTTAACCCAATTACCATTCTTTGGGTTAATCTCCTAATTTCAAATTATGTCATGATATTATTATGTCCTATCTTGTATTTGTACATTATTTATGTGTAATTATAGTGAATACACAAAATAGATCTATTTTATTTTAAAAATGATCTTTGTAAGGACTTCGTCTCAATCTCCTTTCATTGAGGCATATTTGGTTTTACACAACACTTTCCTTTATACGGTGTATAAACCCCTTTGACTTTTATGTTTATTAAAAAGGAATCTTTTTATACGAAGTGTTTTACTAAACAACAAAAATGAATGTTTTTATTGTCGTACATATGCAGCGACAACGACTTCTCTGCTTCCACGGCCATTATTTGGGTTTCAACTTCCTCTACAAGCCATAATTTTTTTAAAAAGAAAAATAAATACCATGTTTTACTTTTCTTTTATTTTGGTATTGAAAATGGTTTTGATAAAGTTTTTATTACATCAATGTGTTGTATTGATATCTTGTGACTGATGTGTGGGAATATTATGTTTCCATTATGCATGTTTTATGTGATACAATTATGTTACTGTTTATGATATGTTTAAACCTGTTCATATGAGGAATGCATTGGACTTAATAAGTGACGGGTGGAGCCCTCTATAGCTCCTCGATGCATCGGTAGGTCTCATGAGACAAACTAGTGTCTTGGCAAGAGGCCTTGAAAAAATCTTATTTTTGGTCTTGGCATGAGTCCTTGGCTACGTGGTTATGATAGTCTGGCATTATGCATTCCATCATTATGAAAGTGGTTATAGATATTGCATGTGATTATTCGACTAGTAGAATATCCATTTGAGTAAGTAAATGGCATTATTTAATTTTATTTTTACCATATTATGCCGGAGTTAAAGTTTAAAAATGATTTTGTTTTTGTTATACATTTCCTTAAATGTTAATGTTTATTTTTGAAAGCTTCCGCAATATTGTTCTCCTCACTGAGCATCTGAGCTCACCCCTTTCAATGTTTTAATATTTTCTAGGATATGAAGAAGTATTTTATGAATGACCTACAGGGATAGTCAGAAAGGGATATGTGTGTGGAATATGAAGACCATGTTATTGTAGTTTTTTTTACTTTATGATGTAATGAAAGACTTATGAATGTATCTAGTGTTTCCAAGGCTACTAAACTAATTGTTCTTTCGAGACTTGATCATTTGTGATCATGCCAATGTTATGAAGTAATGCACCGACTCTGGGTAGCTGGGGTCGGGGAATTACAGTTGGTATTAGTGGAAGTTTAGTACTAACCTTGGAAGCTAGATTTAGATAAACTCTGATTAGAGCACATAGCCCGAAGATAGACTTTGAGGATTAGTATAGAAGAACTTCCTAGAATTTTGGTATTGTAGAGATGTTGTGTGTTTTCCGAACAATACATCCCTGTCTGGATACGAGCAGGTAGAGGTGGCTCTGGCACAGATGTACCTAGGGGTAAAACCCGAAAACACTGCTTTGAGCTAGACTCGAACGGGAACTGTTGCACGACAACGGGCCTTGCTGCACTCTTGGTTACGACACTCCCAGGGGATATGCTTTGGATAATTCTCATTTTCTTTACAAACCACTTTGAAGGGTTATGAGTATATACTTCCTCAATGAAATCATTTTTATGGATTATATCCATAAATAGTTCAATTTATGTTAAGTATCTTACAAGTATGGAATTATGTATTTTGATTCATAAACTAATATAGTTTATGCCATTGATTAGAAATGGCACCTAGTGGAAGGAATGGAAACTGTATCAATGCACACACTCCGTGTAGGGATTTCCCTCCTGCTCAAGATAATTATTGTGGATCTGGAGATACAACTGGTGCTGATCAACTTATCACCATACTGGGACAACTCACTCAGGTTATGAATAATAACCTTACTCGTCTGGAGCACCCTGATCCGCAATGTGGAGGATCAATGTTAGACCACTTCATGAGGCAAAAACCACCAACATTTAATGGTGTTAAAAATCCATTAGTAGCTGAGCAATGGATAAACTCCTTAGAGAAAATATTCCATGCCTTGGGGAGTAGAGAAAGGGAGAAGGTTGTCATGGCAGTAAACCGCCTCACTTGAGATGCCGATCAATGGTGGTCATTGATTCAAAACACAAAGGAAGATGATGAAGTATAAAATATAGAATGGAGGGAGTTCAAAGATCATTTCCTAGAAAAATACTATCCTCACGACCATCGAGCAGATATGGAAAGACAATTTTTGAGTCTGAGACAAAAGGAGGATGAGAATGTCGCAAAGTATGAGGCCAACTTTACAAGGTTAGCGAGGCATGCTGCAGATTATATACGTAACCCAAGATGTAAGATCAATTGTTTCTTTGATGGGTTAAAACTGTTTCTCCATCGAGCATTAGTATCATAATCTTTCTCAACGTACGAAGATATAGTCTCGTTTTATATCAAGACAGAAAAGGAATTATCTAAGTCTTATGACAACAAAGTAAAGCAAGAGAATAAGAGACCGGTGGAACAAGAGACAGATAAAGGTAAAAAGGGAAAGAAGGATTTTCCATTATGCGATAATTGTGGGAAGAATCACCATGGTACTTGCCTAAAGGGATGGGAGTTTGTTACAAATGTGGAGAAAAAGGTCACCAGTCTTGTGATTGTAAGGGAAAGAAAGAGGCTATCAATGTTGAATGCTACAATTGTAGGGAAATAGGGCATTATGCAAATGAATGTCCTAAGCTTCAAGGAAACTTACCTCAGAAAAAGCCAAGGGATCAAGGCCAAGCTTATGTTGTTGCTACAGATGAAGTAGAATAATTAATATATTTGTGTTTTTGGAATCAAGGATTATATTCTGGTTATAATAATAATGTGATATATAAGGATTGTACTATAGTACATGTTGTTTTCATTAAGGTTTTAATATGATTAAGGTCATCATATTTTGGTATGTGACAATAAGAGGAACTTTATTTTGTTTGAGGAATCTGATGATACAATTGATTTTAGAATTTAGAGACCTTTTAGAGAAATTCTTGACAGAGGTATTTTGGATAACTAGAATGGTTGGAATGAATTAAGTTGAACTTTCAATAGTATTGTTTAAGGTTAAAACATTTCCGAAGATTATTTTTAAAATATTATAATAATATAGTTTTAGGAAAAGGAAAACCTATAGGGTGGGGCATAACCCGTCGTGTCGGACAAAGCTGCAGGAATCGAACCCACAACCATAGTGCTACATGCCTTCATTACCTAACACTATCCTACAAGAATTCCCTGGTTATTACAAAATAGTTTTCCTAATTTAAATGTTCTGTGTTAATATTTTGAACTTTGTACGAATAGGATAAATATAATATTTTTGAAATCTATTAACTTTTGGAGTAAAAGATGGGTTCGTGGTAAAAATTTATTAAAGAATGAAAGCTAACATGACAAGTAAGTATATTTTCTTATGTTCTTATTAAATCTCTTAAATAAATTCCTCAACTTTATGAAAGGTAACTTAAAACAAAAATGTTGTCGGTTAACTTTTCCAACTGGGGATTCAATGACCGTTTAACCAATCACATGTTTTTGATTTTCTTATGGTTAAATTTCTCCTAATCATGTTTTCTACAAATCTCCATCAGACCTTGATGGTTTGTTTCTCCTCCATATCCATATTTTCATAGAATCCTAGTATGGGCTATCTCAGCTGACCTTTGTACTTATCTTTCTATCTTTTAAAGTTATATTATTATTAACCCTATTTCTGATGTGGGTTTTCCAAAAAGGTATTTTCTATTTTCAACCTTTTATTTTCAAAGAAAAATTTCAAATTTCTAGGATGCAATTTATTGAAGGAGCGGAGAATGTAACACCCCGAGCATCCATGATACGCTTCTCATTTAATAATGCAATAACTTGCATTGTACGCAACTTTGAGTTTTAACACACCGCAACTAATCAATGTAGCCATTATGAATAGTAATGACCACCTTTTGAAATTATATAAATTTTATATTTCAAAATGGACTTAATTTTTGGATTCTAAATATCGAAATTAGCCTATGTTGAATTTTTGGTATTTCTCTCAGAACATCCATTTTTTTTATGAATAGTGAAAATACTAAAATACAAATTTTTTAATCAAAATAATTTATAGTGATAAATTATACTATTGAGTGGTTTTAAAGTATAATTAGAATATATTTTTACCATTTCATCCAATGGTTGTCATTAGAATTAATTTCACTTTGAAATTGGACATAAACAATTGTCAATCTTTTGATATATATTGTTTCTTAAAAACACACTATTTGTTATGACATCGGAAATTAATTATGAAATTAATTAATGAAACTTATATGTTTGGAATTTTTTAAAATAGACATCATTTTTGAATTCAGAATATCAATTATATCTTAGGGTGAAATTTTGGCATTATTCTGAAAAACTTCAATTTTTGATGAATAGTGAAACCACTAAGTGGTAGTTAAAAACTGATTTTCGTTTAAATGAAACATTACCACTTCTGTGATATGATTTTTAAAAATCCTACATACATAGTTTTCATTAAGAAGTAAAATGTGGTTCAATGGGATTAAAATAATTTTTTGGTGAATAGTAACTTTTAAGTTTAATTAATCGCGATTAAAGGTAAATAGTGAAATTTAAGGTAAAAATGATATTATAAAAATATGGAATGACCTTTAAACTTGTCCTAAACCAATTGTATGTGTAATGGCCGACCAAGAAAATACATGGGTCAACTAGGGGACCCCATGGAGCCACTTTGGTAGGAAAATGACATAAATAACTTTTTATTTAATGTCAAAATAAAAATGTCACGAACAAGAGTTGTTTTACTAAAACAATTTTTAAATGGGGTTATACGAGTCATATTTTTGACTATAAATATTCATTAGAAATATAAAAATATTTTCTACATCATGATATTTGTTTTATAATTTTTAGACATTAAATAAATTAAATTATTTATGACACCATGATGATGCAGCGATTACCTCATTAATTAACGATTTAAATTAAATGAAAAGATAATGTAAAATCTAGGACTTACACTTGTCAAAAACCTATTGGATGAGTAAATTTAGAACTCTTATCACCTTATCCTAGAAATATATAAGTGTGGGACCTTTAGAATCCGAAAAAGCATTTCATAATAATGTAACATTTCAATCTTTCCAAAAGTGCCCCTTCTCTCCTCTTATAAAAGGCCCCCACCACTACCACCTTACTCACACCATCAAAGACTTTTGGCTCAGCCAAAATCTGCCCAAATACTATCCCAACTTCCCTCCCTTACTCCTATAATCCTCACATTGGGCAAAAGTCTTCCCAAGGATTCCTTTGGCTCAAATCAAAAAGAGTTACCCGATTTTAAGGTAATGTCTTCTCTTATGTTATTTTGTTTTATTTTTCTTATCCAACCACATAAAATCTTTTTATTCATTTATTTTGTAACAACACCAGTATCCTCAATATACTAGGATTTTGTTATAAGAAGTTTTCATGCTACACTTACACACACCTACATCTAATGGTTAAAGAACATATTGTTTCTGTGGATGGCGAATTTCTGCCTCACGAAACGATGATTGTTCAGAACTCATATAACACCTTCAAAGGTGGCCATTAATATGTAACCCTATTTATATATGATATATGATATGTTTATGTTTTACTTATGGCTATTTATTTTTCATTTATTTCATACCTTTATTGTTTCCATTATGGGTAAACGCGATATTTTCATTTTAGGAAGTGCGGACTACCGCCCCCACAAAGTGATTTGAATCGTTAATGCAATATGTGGGATGTATAAAGGATGGAGTAAATGGTATTATACATGATATTATACTGGAATTATAATATACCTTTATATCATTTTTATTTCATTAAATATGAAATAGAAATGAAAGTAGCGTCCATGCGTGCGTACGGCTTACCATCTCCAAGAACGGTGCATTTCATTTCTTACCTCTAAACATCATGGAATAATATAAATCCATGTATATACTGGATATATATTAGATATATGATATCTATATCATGAATATAATTCTAGATATAATGTATATATCACCACATGAACACCTTGTAATTATATGAAGTTTTTTTTTGATTCATGTACCAAAGATCGACAAAACGACCGTTATTAACATAAATAATTAGATAATGTTCATAACATGGTAATAAGTGATATAAAAGGAATAAAAAACAGGAAAACGGTTCTTAAAAAATTATAAATTAACTCTAGTTTATTATTCAGGAGGTTAAATAATGGTCGAGTCAAGACAGGACGCAAGGTAAGGGAACTTCTTAACCCAATTACCATTCTTTGGGATAATATCCTACTTTCAAATTATGTCATGATATTATTATGTCCTATCTTGTATTTGTACTTTATTTATGTGTACTTATAGTGAATACACAAAATATATCTATTTTATTTTAAAAATGATCTTTGTAAGGACTTCGTCTCAATCTCCTTTCATTGAGGCATATTTGGTTTTAAATACAACTCTCCTTTATACGGTGTATAAACCCCTTTGACTTTTACATTTATTAAAAAGGAATCTTTTTATATGAAGTGTTTTACTAAATGACAAAAAGGAATGTTTTTCTTGTCGTATGTATGTGGCAACAATTACTTCTCCGCCGCCATGGCCATTATTTGGGTTTCGGCTTCCTCTAAAAGCCATAATTTTTTTAAAAAGAAAAATAAATACCATGTATTAATTTTCTTTTATTTTGGTATTGAAAATGGTTTTGATAAAGTGTTTATTACATCAATTTTTTGTATTGATATATTGTTATTGAATTGTGGGAATCTTATGTTTCCATTATGCATATTTTATGTGATACAATTATGTTATGGTTTATGATATGTTTAAACCTGTTCATATGAGGAATGCATTGAACTTAATAAGTGGCGTGTGTAGCCCGCTATAGCTCCTCGATGCATCGGTTGGTCTCATGAGACAAACTAGTGTCTTGGCACGAGGCCTTGACAAAATCTTATTGGTGGTCTTGGCACGAGGCCTTGGCTACGTGGTTATGATAGTCTGGCATTATGCATTCCATCATTGTGAAAGTGGTTATAGATATTGCATGTGATTATTCAACTAGTAGAATATCCATGTGAGTAAGTAAATGGCATTATTTAATTTTATTTTTTCCATATTATGCTGGAGTTAAAGTTTAAAAAGGATTTTATTTTAGTTATACATTGCCTTAAATGTTAATGCTTATTTTCGAAAGATTCCGCAATATTGAAATCCTTACTGAGCATCTGAGCTCACCCCTTTCAATGTTTTAATATTTTCCAGGATGTGAAGTAGTATTTTATGAATTACCTGCATGGATAGTTAGAAAGGGATATGAGTGTGGACTATGAAGACCATGTTATTGTAGTTTTTTTACTTTATGATGTAATGAAAGACTTATGAATGTATCTAGTTTTTCCAAGGCTACTAAACTAATCGGTCTTTCGAGACTTTATCATTTGTGATCAAGCCAATGTTACGAAGTAATGCACCGACTCGGGGTAGCTGTGGTCGGGGTGTTACATGTGGAGAGTTTAAATGAGTAGATTTTGGTCGAGCCAAAGGCTTGAGAGTTGTAGGAAAGGGGGTAGAGGTGGGGGCCTTTTATAAGAGGGAGGAGGGGAAATCTTGTAAAGACTTAAAAAGTTACTTTATTATAAAATGGTTTTCGGATATCAAAGGTCCCACAATTATATATTTCGAGTATAAGGTGATAAGGGTTCTAAATCCACCCATCAAATAGGTTCTTGACATGTTTAGGTCTTAGAGTCTATATTATCCTTTCATTTTATTTAAATCGTTAAATAATGAGGTAATCGCTGCATCATCATGGTGTCATAAATAATTTAATTTATCTAATGTATAAAAATTATAAAAAAACTATCATGATGTAGGAAATAGTTTTAGATTTCTAATGAATATTTATAGTAAAAAATATGACTTTAATAACCCCATGTAAAAATTGTTTTAGTAAAACAATACATGTTTGTGACATTTTTATTTTAACTTTAAATAAAAATTTCATAATGTCATTTCCCAATCAAAGTGGCTCCATGGGGTCCCCAATTTGACCCATTGATTTTCTTGGTTGGCCATGACACATCCAATAAGGGTAGGACATGTGTCAAGGTCATTTCATATTATTAAAACATTATTTTTACCCTAAATTACACTAATTACCTCTAATCGCGATTAATAAAACTTAAAAGTAACTATTCAACAAAAAATTATTTTAATCCCATTGAACAACATTTTACATCCTAATGAAAACAATATATGTCAGATTTTTTAAATTCAATTCACAAAAGTGGTACTGTTTAATTTAAATGGAAAATCAATTTTTAACTACCACATAGTGGTTTCACTATTCATCAAAAATTGAAGTTTTTCAGAAAAATACCAAAAATTCACCGTAAACTATATTTGATATTCCGAATTCAAAAATGATGTCTATTTTACAAAATTCAAAACATATAGGTTAAATTAATTAATTTAATAATTAATTCTTGTTGTCAAAACAAATAGCGTTTTTTTATTAAACAATATACGTCAAAAGACTGACATTAGTTTATGTCTAATTTCAAAGTGAAAATAATTCCAATGACCACCACTTTATTAAATGGTAAAAATATATTCTATTTTTACTTTAAAACCAATTCAAATGATAATATAATCATATAAATAAATTAGATTAAAAAGAGGTTTTGAATTTAATATACAACATTTTCACTATTCCTTAAAAAAACTTAACTGTATCGGAAAAATACAAAAAGCATATACAAAGTAAATTTTGATGTCCCACTTCTAAAGAAAATTTTTATTTGGTCCAATATAATATATAAGAGTGACCAAAACAATATTTAAATAGGGTTTTCCATCAAAAGGCGATGAATCAACCTTTTAGTGAATATTAGAGTATTTATGCTTAAAATTGAATTTTATTCTTATTTTAAGCCTTTATCTTTTATTGGATAAATGTAAAAACATTTATGAAACATATTGAATCATATTTGAGTTACTTCTATTCATTCCTTCCAATACAAAGGCTAGGCGCTAACTACCATTCAAAATAATGTTTTATTATTATTAGAGTGCAACGTTAGAATTCATAGAAACACATTGTTGCGTATTGGGTACGCCATCGAGCATAGTGTTCCCTTTAAAGTAATAATAATATTTTATTCAAAAATGTTAATAAATATGAAAAATCAATATTCTTTATTTACCTGGGATGTTACATCCTTCCCCCCTTTTGGGAATTGCGTTCTTGCAATTTTAAAATCGGGATTGGAATCTTCATCGAAATCCCCACATCAGAAAAGGAGTAAATTAAACTGTCACTTTAAAATAAAGAACGGGAAGTAAGAAGGCCACCCAAGTTAACCGATACTAGGATTACATGTAGGAAAACATGGACATTGAAGATAAAACAAAGGGTCATGTTCGGATGGAGATTGATAGAAAACATGATTAGGAGAAAGTTATCCACCAGAAAATCACAAACATCTGACGAGTTATTCGGTATCTGATTCCCCAGTAGGAAAATTTAACATAAAAAATTTTTGTTTTAGGTTAATTTTCAATGAGGAATTTGTTTATGAGCTTAACTAAATTTCAAGGAAACAATCTTTCTTGTCATTTAGACTTTCATCTCTTACTATATTTCTTTCACAAACTCGTTTTTTCCTCCAGAAGACGAGTATTTAGGATGACTTGGTCACATTAAGATATCTATAATCAACATCTAGATAATCACCTAATCCAAAAAAGAGAAATGTATATTTCCCATGTCTTTCAAAAAAAACCAATACCAAAGTTGTTAGTATGAGATCAGATAATACCCAAAAAGGATAATTATTTATAAAAAGAAAATCCATTCTTAATCTCCAAAATTTGTCTAAGAAAACACAAAGTTCTACAAAGACAAATCTATAAACAATTGTCCATAAAATTCTTCAAAGTAATCCAAACTAATATTGAAACCCAATTCTTTTAAGGATTTAATCACATAGTCTTCCAAGGTAAAAAAAATATTAACATTTATCTCCAAATAACATCAGTTTCTCTTAATGTCTCATATTGAAAAGAAATTAACATAATCATATATCCTCCATGATAGGTCAATATTTTCCAAGATAACCCAAAATCAACTTATTCTTGATTCATAAAATTATATAACTAAAAATTATTTTTTATACTAACCAGGGACTTCATGTTGTCTAGTGGTAGGTGATAAATACCAGTCGCACTTTGGTTTTTGGTTCGATTCCCACAGCTTTGTCCGACGTGACGGGTTTTCACACGGTCTGTGTGTGGTCCTTTTTCCAAAACTATATAATTCGAAAAACATTCCCCAAAAAGAGATAAAATTGTGAAAAATAACCATAACATAATTTAACCTGAATTTTATCTCTTGCCTTTCATTTTCCATCACAACATATAGTAACCCATAATTACCTCAAAAGTAAGGATCATATAAACCCAAATGGTTGTTTATAACTGTGTCCAGAAAAGAACAAATAACTATTCCTTGAATAAAATTTTCATATATCAGACATCTGGGTTACACATACTATAAAAATTATTCTAATGTAACCCGATATTCCAAAGAGACATAATACTTTTAAGAATTTCAGAATCCTAAAATCTACCATAAATCTTGAATCCCTTATATGTTGACTTCATACTCATTAAACATTGTTCATGATCCATTAACCATTACTATACAACTTATTTTGAAATACTTCTTCCATACAAACAAAATCATGAATCATATCCTAAGATTCCAAAATAGAAACACATAAGTTTGGAAATAATCCATACCTTTGATTGGTCATTGTCTGTTTCTTCATCCTCAATCGAAATTTAATTAGGTAGTGGTAAACGAATATTTGTACGATCTTGGTGATCCCATACCCGAAACTTCTTTGCAGGGAATGTGTTTGCATAATGAACCTGCATACCACATTTAAAACATTCAATTGATCCCTAAGAAATAACTTCTTTCCCTTTCCTCGAGTTGATTGGATGCTTCCTTTTTCCATGGCAAGTTCTCGATTTATGACCTTCATTTCCACATCTATATCATATTTCTATCCCTTTGAAACATTTTTCTAGGTGCTTCTTGCAACATCTTTGACACATAAGTTTTTGAACATACTTACCTTTATGATTATTACCTGAACTTACGTAGGGATTTTTTTCTCGCATATATGATGCCTTATAAAAATCCCCAAGGTTTAGGTGGTCAATCATGACTCGAGATAGTTGGTTGAGGATAAAAACAAGAGTTCTCATTGCAGCTCCCATATCATTCAGTTGCTCACTTAGAAAACTGTAACAGTTTCCTTCACATCCACTGTTACTTTGGTGCCTACTAGTTCCACCCATTTACTAAAACCAAAATGGCCAGTGTGAGCATATCAGTAAAATCATAATATAATAATGAGGAAGATAAACACTATGATATAGTTATCCATGTTATCTCAGACTCATTTAACTTTAAAAAATGACTATATATAATATACTACCGATTTTGGTTGTACACAACTTGTCACTTACGCTTAAACAACACTCTAACCTCTAAAGTTATCTAAACAGACTTATGATACCAACTATAAAGACTCAGCCTTAAAACATTACATAATCATGAATTAAATAAATAATTCACATAGGGGATCTTGTTATGTTTAGAGTTTTACAAAATTAGGACATAACTATTACATCTCAAAAGATTACAAATTAGACACTTCTACTATGTTTCCATAAAATAAAAACTCTTAAAAACATGTATAGTTCCATGATTTGGATAGCATGTCTTTCTATGATCCAATCCTTGACCATATTCTACATTATGTCCTGTGAAGAAAATTTCAAAAGAAAAACATGGGATGAGAATAAAAATCTCAATAAGGGATACACAAAGAAGGAGAACTGTTAGTTTTTCAAAACAATAAGTAAACCATGAATACTTTATCAAAGTAATAATTTTCACCTTTATGAAGTAGTAAATACTCTTCACTGAATAAAAGATCATTCTTACCCTTTTATAACCGAAGGATTACCATAAAACCCATATAAAGAACACATAACATATAAAGGAAACTTGGGACATAAACATACTTAAATAGAATAACCATACGGTCGACTTCCACACATTTCACTATATGGAATTGCCATACGGGCAACTTCCATACCCTATGCATTGGAGGTTATAACGTTATCACCCATCCTGGTATTCACAGCACCACTTGTCATATGGTTTATCACGTAACCACCCATCAAATGTCCAAGTACCATTACAAAATCATAATACATAAAAAAATATAATGAAAAAAAAACATTTGCACATTTCAATCAAAATATATAACATAAATATATTGACATAACAAATTCATTATCAAAACCATTTTCAAAACCATTTAAAACATTTGATAAATATATTTTTGAATCAAAGTGTCCCATAACACTTTGAATCTTTCAAAATTTTAAACCATTAATATCCATATAAATAAATCTTAAAACCATTTTGAAAACATGGATATTAATGAGAAATATTTATAAGAATAAATCATTAAAACATTTAAAACGATATTTTAGTTAATGAGTTTTTATAAAAATTGAGAGACACTTGAATACAAATAATTGGGGAATAATATTTAATTAGAACTTTATAATATCATGAGAATAAAGGGATTCGTGATATAATATGTAAAAGTACAGTAAATACACCATATAAGAGTGAATTGGTGAATAACAACAATGATGTATCAATGGAAATGTAAATTGAGATGAAATCCATTATAATGATGGTATCCTTAAGTTAAGGATAAATCAATCTCATAAATATGTGTCAAAAATATAAATACACCCAATATAAGTGAATATTAATTGTAAAACAATCATAGGTCATTCACACATATTCATATGATTACATATTCAATTACTACACGTTGAACCTAAAGAAATTGAAATTGGGTTAAGAAGTTCCCTTGTAAAAATTTGACAGCCTAACAGCATCACTTTAAAATTCAGAAAATTAGTTGATGAGAAAAAAATAGAATTTCATCACTTGGAAATAAATTTTAAATCAATAAGGATATTGAAGAACGTATCCCAAAATAATAAGATGTAAATTAAAAGACATAGCAAATTAAGTCATTTAAGAAGAGGAGGGTGAAAGGTTCCCTCACCGACTTGGGTATCTTTCGAAACGTACACCCCATGAATGAAGGACAATACAACATTGATGTAAATAATAATAAAAGAAACTTTATTTCACAAAGAGTAGAATAATGTTCAGTACATATACCACTCAATGTAAATGTTGGAAAATGTAGCATAAATCTCACGGGAATAAAAGTGAGATGAAAAACCCCTTACGAAAACTCGGCAGCCTAACGGTGCCACTTAAAACTTCCAAAAATGGATTTCTGAGATCCAATTAGATCTCTAATAATATGAAAATAAAATTTAAAGAATGAGGAAAATAACAGAACATCCACAAACATATGAAATATTATCTTAAAAGAAATGACATAAAAGAGAGTACTTAAAAAGAAAGAGAGAGGTTGGATCCCTTACCTCAAGTCCGACTTGTCTTTTTCGTTTCTTTATATTCCTGAATAATAAAATTTGGTCAATATATAATTTTTTATGGTCCTCATTTAATGTTTATTATTCAATTCATATCACATATTATAATTTTAAAATAATTGGTTAATAATGTGAGTTAATATCAGACGTTTTTGTCGATGTTCGGTACATGAGTCAAAAATGAACTTGTTTGAAAATGATTGTCCATGTAGTTATATGTAAATAATCTCCAGAATAGTATTAATGATTGAAATATCATATATATTGAGTAAATTTTAATTTTATAATATTCCATAACATTTATAGATAAAAAGAAATGAAATGCACCATTCATGGAGAGGGTAGGTCGTACGTACGCATGAACGCTACTTTCATTTCTTTGTCATATTAATGGAATTAAAAATAAATGAGTGATATATATATTATCATTACAGTATATTATATATGTTATATAGGTCACATATGTTCATTAATTTCATTCTTCATACATTCCATGTGTTGCATGAATGAGTCACATCACTTGAGGGGGCGGTAGTCCAGACTTCCTCGTATGAAATTATCGCATTTGAACATCATGAAATGAACAAAGGTATGTTATAAATATAAAATAAAGAAGCATATAGTAAACATAAATACCATATATATCATATATAAATTATAGTGACATCATAATGGCCACCATGAAAGGTGTTAAGAGAAGATTGAACAATCATCCTTTTGTGAGGCAGTAATTCTACATCCACAGAAACAGTTTGTTCATTAACAATTAGACGAAGGTGTGTGCAAGTGGAGCTCGAACCTTTATCATAACAAAATTCTATTATATTGAAGATACTTGTGTTGTTACAAAATAAAGGAATAAAAATATTTTAGTGGTTTGGAGAAGCAAAATAATAAAAGAACACAAGTGAAGACATTACCTTTAAATCGGGTAACACCTCTTGGTTGGAACCAAAAGTGTTTCTTGAAGATCTTTCTGCCAAAGGGAAGTATTATAGGATGATGAGAGGGATTTGGAGAGAGTAAATGTATAACGACCAATACTTTAAATACATTGTTAATACTTCAAAATTGAAGCAGACTTATTACAACATATAACAAAACCACGAAAGGACCGTATAGGTATAATGTCTTTAGAAACTGGGAAACATAAACAACTGGTTCATGAAGCATCTAATTTTCCTCCCATTTGTTTCATCATATCTAGAGTCCCTTTTTGGCATATTCTACTTAATAACCTTCTTCCTGACCTGGGGAAATAAAACATACAAAAGGGTGAGCTCAAATGCTCAGTAAGGGCAAACAAAAGAAATATCAATCACATCATATACATAAGCACATAACTTTTGGAAATCTTAACCTGCAAAAGAGACCATAATTTCATAACATGGGGTAAATCATAGTAGTGAAATGTAATCCCAATAATCATAACATAAACCATGAAACTTTGTGGCATACACACATAATCATAGAGAATCATTTCTAATTAGTCAAGACTCATTGCCAAGACTATCTTAGTAGACAAAGTCCATTTATGAACCGAGTTACCCTCGTTTCAGTCCTACTTCACTGAACTGGTATAACCTACCATTCCAGCCATACCTATCACATGAGATATAAAATATTTACCCAATGCACTGGTGGGAGATATAGCTCCCACCCATATCATAATGATACCATTCTTATGTGTGCCACGAAATCATAAACCATATATCATAGCATAACCCATGTAATAAAAATGGGAATCTTAAAAATTGTGACATCATAAAAAAATTCATATAAGATAAAGGAATTCATAAAAAAAATAATTCCATCACAACATAATCAAATAAATTTAATAAAAAAAAGAACCCTTTATTATCTTATATGGAAAATAATTTTGATAAAACACTTGAAATGAATTCTTGTGGAAAATATCCTTTCTTCTTTAAAATCATTTTCTTTTCACAAAATTTTATTTATTTTTAAAAGAAAAAGATTTTCATGAAAATAGTCATGAAATCTATTTTAGGAATCTTCATGAAAATATGGATTTATAAAACTGTAAAAATCCTTTCATGCCGTATAAGTTAAAAAAACATTCTTCTCGTATTTTTGTCCGAAAAGTCAAAAAGTACCTCATACGAAAAATGACAAAAGATTCCTTTCATATCTCTTACTAAAAACTCACCGAAGGGTAAAATTGGATTTAAAAAATTGTAGGTGGATAGAAATAATATTACATATTGAGGAAACATGTATTTGGATGATAAAATACACCCCAGTAAATTCCAATGTATAAACAATATCCGATAAAAATGAGATTGTGATATTTCCCTTACCTTAGGTCCGATATGCTTTTTACGTGTCCGAACCTCCTGTATAATGATTTAAAAAATGTTATTGGCTTATTACAGAATCATACTTATTTTTATGATATCATATATGTTCATATTCTAAGCTTCTTATTAGTAATATTTCATTACTACTTGTTATTCAGGTGTTTATTACTTTTTGTTCTTATGCGTGTCTTGACGAATAAATTCTTATTATTCTCTTTAGGTTATAGATACCTCATTTCCAGAATGGTATTAGTGTAATATATATCATATTCATTCATTTAATTAATTTATATAATCATTATGAAATGAAGATCATGTAGAACGAATCGCATCACATCGTGGAGACGGTATTCCGTACGTACGCACGAGTGATGATATCGTTCCTATGATCGTGGAATTGTATTAGAGTGTATGTATACTATTTTAGAATCAGTATCAATTTATAATAATCATATATAGTCATTATTTACACCATTATACCCATACAAGTAAGGTGGTGGTGGAAAATAGATTACACCACAACGTGGAGACAGTATTCCGTACGTACACACGGGTGGTGATTTATTTTTCCGTAGGATGGATAGATGGTGAAATAGGTTTATTTCATACTTATAATAACATATCAGTATATGAGTGATACATATGTTATTACTTCATAATGAAACAACTAAATAAGAAGAAGTGGAAGAAGAAATAAAGATGAAAGAATCGGTAACGGACATTACCTCCTCTTTGATGTGCTTCTTTGAGACCTTCTTTTAGGGAACTAAAATTGATATTTGAAGAAGAATAGAAACTCTAGGATGTCTCTAGGGAAGTGTATAGGAGAAAGTGTCAGGGGTTGTCTGAGCTTGAAGGCTCAATGTGGTGTGAGGAAGAGAGGGAGGAGGTGCCCTTTTATAAAGGAGGAGAGGGGCACCTTTGGAATAACTAAAAATATTATTTTATTATAAAGTCATGTTCGGTTTTAAATAGCTCCAAATTGATTTATTTTGAGGCTAAGGTGGGTATGGGTCGAAATCCCCTCATCCAATATAATTTAGACAAGTTTAGGTTCCTATTTTAACCTTATCATTTAGATTTAACATTAAGATAAATAATTTTAATTTTACCGCATCTTCTTGTGTTCTTATACTATAAGGTTAATAAACTTACTATAAGCAGCCAAACGAACCCTAAGTTGATTATTATTAATATAAATAACCTTATGTAAGTCATTTGGTGGATACTTAGATTTTTAGGAATAAAATAACAATTACTAATATAATATTTGTTTTAAAAACTATTTTATGTCAATTTTGACACTATTTAGTAATTGATTTTTGTGAAAATCATAACAGAATCATTAGTTCTAAAAAAGTCAATTAAATCAATAATAACATGTCATATTAACCTATAAAATTAGTGTAATTCATAAAAAGTCTCATATTACATTTATTTTGGTGTGTATAACATCAATTATTTCAATATTTCATTAATAAGATAATTACTGCATCATCATTGTGTCATAAATAAATTAAATTATTTAATGTCTAAAAATTACAAATAAAATACCATTATGTAGGAAATCCTTTTATCTTTCTAATTAATATTTATAGTCGAATTTATCTTATGTTTAACCCCATATTAAAAATGATTTACTTATTAAACTTTGATTTTAACTATTTTAACCCTTCTTTAAATAAATTAATAATAAATGTCCTAATCTAATCCAAGTGGGCCTAAATGGTCATATTTCATTCCTAAGTTTGTTTTTGGTCGAATTACACTTGTCCAATAGAATTAGTACATGTTTTAGGGTAATAATAATATAATTTTTACCCTTAATTACCCTATTTAGTTTTAACCGTGGTAAAAAAAAGTAAAAAGTTACTATTCACCAAAAAATTATTTTCATCTCATTGAGCCACATTTTACTTACTGACATAAACCGTGTCTCTCGGATTTTCGAAATTCCACTCACAGAAGCGGTAAAATTATGTTTTATGAAAAATTCAGTTTTTTTAACTACCACTTAGTGGTTTCACTATTCATCAAAAATTGATTGTTTTCAGAAAAATACCAAAATTTCACCCTAGGATAATTTCAATTTTACGAATCCAAAAATTAAGTCCATTAAGAAAAATAAAATTTATAAAATTTCAAAAAGTGGTTATTACTATTCATAACGGCTAGTTTTAATAATATTTTAATAGTATATCGTTGATTAGTGAAACTCGGTATTGCGTATGACACAAGCTATCGAGGAAGGTTGTGATTTCGTGTAAAGCAAGCCAAGAAAGTTTTGTGTGTAGAAAAATATTCCTTTGATGATTTATATAACATAAAAGTCTAGGGTGTTACATTCTACCCCATTTAAAATGAATTTTTCCCTCGAAATTCGTCACTTTGTAACAAATAGATGAGGATACCTCTCCCTTATCATATCCTCAAACTCCCATGTAGCTTCTTCTAATTGGTGGTTCCTCCATAAAACTTTCACCAATCGAGTGGTCTTGTTTCGTAGGACTTTTTCCTACGATCCAGAATCTCTATCGGTTGTTCTTCATAAGAAAGATCTTGCTCCAGCGGTACAACTTCTGAGCTTAGTACATGTGAAGTATCAGGTATGTACTATCTCAGGAGAGATACATGGAACACATCGTGATCTTGAAAGAGATTCGGTGGAAGCGCCAATCGGTAAGCTACCTTCCCAACACGATCCAGTATTTCGAAAGGACCGATATATCTAGGGCTCAACTTCCCCTTCTTTCCAAATCTCATAACCCTCTTCCAGGGAGATATTCGCAAGAACACTTTATCACCCACTTCAAACTCTAGGTGTTTTCTTCGGTTGTCAGCATAGCTTTTCTGTCACCTCTATGCTTCTCTTATGTGTTGTTGAATAGATCTGACCTTTTCTTCAATTTCATTAATGAGATTGGGTCCTAATAGCTTTCTTTCCCCAACTTCATCCCAGCAAGTTGGAGTCCTGCTTTTCTTTCCATAGAGAGCTTCATAAGGAGCCATATGAATATTGGAGTGAAAGCTATTATTATAAGAAAATTCCACCAAAGGTAGGTGTTGATCCCAACCACCTTTGAAATATATAGAGCAAGCTCTCAACATATCTTCTAGGGTTTGAATTGTTCTCTCAGACTGACCGTCTGTCTGAGGATGATAAGAAGTACTGAAACTGAACTCTGTATCCCGAGTATGCTGCAGACTTCACCAGAACTTTGAGGTAAATCTCAGATCACGATCAGATATAATAGAAAGTGGTACTCCATGCAATCTTACCACTTCCTTTACATATATCCTGTCAAGCTGATCCAGAGAGAAATCCTCTCTAATAGCAATGAAGTGTGAAGACTTTGTAAGACGATCAACTATGACCCAAATAGCATTATGGCCTTTGGATGTTTTAGGAAGTCCTGTGACAAAGTCCATAGTGATGTTTTCCCATTTCCATTCGGGTATGGGTAATGGTTGTAACATCCACTTAGACTTCTGTCTCTCAGCATTAACTTGTTGACAAACCAAGCATTGAGAGACATATTCAGCAACATCTCTTTTCATGCCATCCCACCAGAAGTACTCTTTCAGGTCCCTATACATCTTCGTGCTTCCAGGATGAATTGAGAATGAAGAACTATGAGCCTCATCCAGCAGCTCATTCTTTAATTCTGGGATGGGAGGAACACAAACCCTATTTCTGAACTTTATTATCCCATCACAATCGAGGTTGAATTCAGGAACATTTATCACCTTCTTTTGTAACTCGACATATTTTTTCTATGCCTCTTTAATCTTCACATGTATATATGGTTGAACATTCATTTGATAAAGATATGATTTTTCCGTTTTCATTATAATTCCAAGATCCATCCTTTGTAAATCCATAAATATTTGATCTTTTTTTGATCCTCATCATGGATAAACTAGCATGGTCTTGTCGACTTAATGCATCTTCCACCTTGTTTGTTTTCCCAGGGTGGTAATAGATTGAGCCGTCATAATCCTTAATCAGCTCCAACCATCTTCTTTGGTGCATATTCAGCTCCTTTTGTGTGAAAATATACTTTAAACTTTTATGATCAGAATAAATGTCACACCTTTCTCCATAAAGATAATGCATCTAAATCTTTAATGCAAAGATTACCGCAGCTAACACCAAATCATGTGTTGGGTAATTTTTCTCATGTATTTTCAACTGTCGTGAAGCATAAGCTATCACCATATCATTTTGCATAATAACACACCCCAATCCCTTCTTGGATGAATCACTATAGATCACAAACCTTTCTCCACTACAAGGCAGTGTGAGCATAGGTGCACTGGATAACCTTCTTTTCAACTCCTTGAAATTCTCTTCACATTCCTCCGTCCAAACAAACTTAACTCCTTTCCGAGTCAATGTGGTGAGTGGATTAGATAATAGTGAAAAATCTTTCACAAAACGTCGATAATATCCAGCCAAACCAAGAAAGCTTCGGATCTCAGTTACTGTTATTGGTCTCGACCATCTTTTGATAACCTCTGTTTTTGCTGGATCCACAGATATCCCCTCTTTTTAAATTATGTGACCCAAAAAATGCAACTTTTTGAAGCCAAAATTCACACTTAGTAAATTTGGAATAAATATTCTCCTTTCTCAGGGTCTTCAATATAATTTTCAACTGATCTTCATGTTCTTCCTTGATCTTTGAATAGAAAAGAATATCATCTATAAATACTACCACAAATTGATCAAGATAGTCTCTAAAGAATCTATTCATCAGATCCATGAAGATAGCAGGGGAATTATTAAGACCAAATGGAATCACTATAAATTCATAGTGTCCATACCTTGTACGGAAAGTCGTCTTTGGTATATCCTCCCTTTTGACCCTTAATTGATGATACCCTGAATGAAGATCAATCTTGGAAATGTATTGAGCTCCGCGTAGTTGGTCAAATAGGCCATCAATGCGCGAGAGAGGATATTTTTTCTTGATAGTGATCTTGTTATGTTCTCGATAATCAATGCAGAGTCTCATTGATCCATATTTCTTCTTAACAAACAGAACAGGTGCTCCCCAAGGTGACGCACTAGGGCGTATGAACCCCTTATCAAGATTCTCTTGGAGTTTCTTCTTCAATTCCTGCAACTCAATTGGGGCCATTCTATAAGGTTTCTTTGAAATAGGCAAAGCACCCGGTACGAGTTCTACTGAAAACTCAACTTCACGATTTGGTGGAAGACCCAGTAATTCATCCGAAAAGACATCATCAAACTCCCGTACAATGGGTATATTCTTCATTGTGAGTTTCTCACCAACCATTTGAGATAAATAACCTTACTTTAGTGGAATCAAGACCCATAAGATGGAAGGAATTTCCACTGGAAGGTTATGTTCAACCTTACATCGATAGACGATCATAGATTGATCTGGAATATGAAATGTGACTTCCCTTCTTTGGAAATTGATATGAGCTCCATGTAGAGAATGCCAATCCATGCCAAGAATCACATCAAATTCCACTATAGGAAGGACCAAAAGATTTGCAGGAAGCACTTTCCCACAAACTTCAATCGGAGAAGAATTAAAAACTTTTGATGCGACTGTTGTGCCATTAGGTGTTGTCACAGCTAACTCAACATCTAATTGTTGAGGTAATACGGTGATAACCTTAGAAAATTTTTCAGAAATAAAAGAGTGGGTGGATCCAGAATCGAATAAAACATTTGCTACCTTAGAGTGGATGGTAAGTGTACCTTTCACCACATCGTTGTCGTACTCCACATCGCTGATAGAAATTGCATGTGACTTTTATTTTTCTTTAGCCTGAAGAGTTTTTTGACGTCGAATATCATCATCAACCCTTGTATTAGGGCATTTATTGGCATAATGTCCCATCTCCATGCACTTGAAACATTGAAGTGTAGTAGGTTCATTCTATGTATCCCTTCCTTTGTTTGCATCATTAGACATCTTCTTCCCATCATCGCAGCATTCAAATGCCTGATGACCTTCCTTTCCACATTTGAAACATTTACTTGTCCCTTTAAGACAACTCCCTCCATGTTTCTTTCCACACTTTGAGCATATGGGAAAGATCATCTTCTTTTCAGAGTGCTCTTTAGATTTTCCTTTGAATTCCATTTTTCTCCTCTTATCAAACCCATATGACGGATGGGTTACTCCAATCTCAATATAAAATTTGAGAGCACATCGAACGATTTACTCATAGCTATTGAAGTCCTTTATGGCTAAGGCCCTTCTAAAACTTGGTTTTAATACACTAAAAATTCGATCGATCATACTCTTAGGTTGGATAATAATACCAGGAGCGTACTTTGCAAGTCTTGTAAAATTTGCTTCATAGGGACCAACAGATTCATCATACTTTTGATTCTGTTCAAGAAACTCTTTCTCCATCTTTGTTCGGAGAATACGAGGGAAGTACTTACTGAAAAATAAGTTATTGAACTCGTCCCATTCCATGGACACAATTTCATCCCTTTGCCTCTTATTCTTAATAAGATTCCACCATTGATCAGCATCACCTTCCAAACGATACACTGCTAAGATGACTTTATCATGTTCATAACATTGAATAACTGAAAATATCTTTTCAGTAGTACTAATCCATTGTTCAGCAACTGATGGATTAGTAGACCCGCTGAAAGAAGGTGAACGCTGCCTCATGAAGGATTCAACAGAATGTTGCTCCTTCCTTTGCTCGTTTGGAAGTCCTGCATGATTGATAGCTTGAGAAAGTTGTGTGAGCATGGCTACAAGATTTTTCATTCCAGATCCCATAATGTTTCATTTTTTAGGGGGATAATCATTACATTTCCCGTCGCATTCCGCATTAACACTGTTCCTTCGGGTTCCGACCATTGACTAAAACAAAGAAGAATAGTGTGAGAAACACTAATTATAATAGGAAAACCACATAATCAGGAATAAAATTTCACACTTATGATCTTATCCTAGGTTATTCATGGCAATTTCTAAAATAGTAATATTGTGTTCTATGCTTATACTTATCCTTAGGGATCTTACTAAGGCTTTCACATCCTAGTTTCCAAAGGTTGACTATACCTTTCCTCTGATACCAACTATAACGACACATACTTTACATACATTGTTAATACTTCAAAATTGAATCATACTTATTACAACATATAAAAAAAACATGAAAGGACCGTATAGGTATAGTGTCTTTAGAAACTGGGAAACATAAACAACTGGTTCATGAAGCATCTACTTTGCCTCCCATTTATTTCATCATATCTAGAGTCCATTTTTGGCATATTCTACTTAATAACCTTATTTCTGACCTGAGGAAATAAAACATACAAAAGGGTGAGCTCAAATGCTCAGTAAGGGTAAACAAAATAAATAACAATCACATCATATACATAAGCACATAACTTTTGGAAATCTTAACCTGCAAAAGAGATCATAATTTCATAACATGGGGTAAATCATAGTAGTGAAATGTAATCCCAATAATCATAACCTAAAACATTAAACTTTGTGGAAGACACACATAATCATAGAGAATCATTTATTATTAGTCAAGACTCATTTCCAAGACTATCTTAGTGGACAAAGTCCATTTCTGAACCGAGTTACCCTCGTTTCCGTCCTACTTCACTGAACCGGTATAACCTACCGTTCCAGCCATGTCTATCTCATGAGATATAAAATCTTTACCCAATGCATTGGATGGAGATATAGGTCCCACCCATCTCATAATTATACTATTCTTATGTGTTCCACAATATCATAAACCATACATCATAGCATAACCCATGTAATAAAAATGGGAATCTTAAAAATTGTGACATCATAAAACTATTCATATAAGATAAAGGAATTCATAAAAAAACAATTCCATCACAACATAATCAATTAAATTTAATAAAAAACAGAACCCTTTATTATCTTAGATGTAAAATAATTTTGATATAACACATGAAATGAATTCTTGAGGAAAATATCGTTTCTTCTTTAAAATCATTTTCTTTTCACAAAATTTCATTAATTTTTAAAAGAAAAGGATTTTCATGAAAATAGTCATGAAATCTTTTTGAGTAAGCTTCATGAAAATATGGCTTTATAAATCCTTAAAAATCCTTTCAGTCCGTATAAGTTAAAAAAATATTCTTCTCGTACTTTTGTCGGAAAAGTCAAAAAGTACCTCGTACGAAAAATGACAAAAGATTCCTTTCATATCTTTTACTAAAAACTCACCGAAGGGTAAAATTGGATTTAAACAATTTTAGGTGGATGGAAATAATATTACATATTGAGAAAACATGTATTTGGATGATAAAGTACACCCTAGTAAATTCCAAAGTATAAACAATCCCAGATAAAAATGAGATTGTGATATTTCCCTTACCTTAGGTCGGATATGCTTTGTACGTGTTCGAGCCTCCTGTTTAATGATTTAAATAATGTTATTGACTTATTCCAGAATCATACTTATTTTTATGATATCATATATGGTCATATTCTTATCTTCTTATTAGTAATATTTCATTACTACTTGTTATTCGGGTGTTTATTACTTTTTGTTCTTATGCGTGTCTTGTCGAACAAATTCTTATTCTTCTCTTTAGGTTACAGATACCTCATTTCCAGATTTTAATTAGTGTAATATATATCATATTAATTCATTTAATTCATTTATATAATCATTATGAAATGAATATCATGTAGAACGAATCACATGACATCGTGGAGACGGTATTCCGTACGTACGCACGAGTGATGATATGATTCCTATGATCGTGGAATTGTATTAGAGTTTATGTATACTATTTCAGAATCATTATAACTTTATAATAGTCATATATAGTCATTATTTACACCATTATACCCATCCAAGTAAGGTGGTGGTGGAAAATAGATTACACCACGGCGTGGAGACGGTATTCTGTATGTACGCACGTGCGGTGATTTCTTTTTCCATAGGATGGATAGATGGTCAAATAGGGTTGTTTCATACATATAATAACATATCAGTATATTAGTGATACTAATGTTATTACTTCATAATGAAACAACTAAATTAGAAGAAGTGGAGGAATAAATAAAGATGAAAGAATCGGTAACGGACATTACCTCTTCTTTGAAGTGCATCTTTGAGACCTTCTCTTAGGTTACTAAAATTGGTCTTCGAAGAAGACCAGTACCTCTAGGATGTCTCTAGGTAAGTGGAGAGGAGAATTTGTTATGGGTTGGCTGAGCCTGAAGGCTCAAAGTGGTGGGAGGAAGATAGGGAGGACGTTCCCTTTTATAAGGGAGGAGAGGGGAACCTTTGGAATAACTTAAAATATTATTTTATTATAAAGTCAAGTTCAGTTTTAAATAGCTCCAAATTGGTTTATTTCGAGACTAAGGTGGGGATGGGTCTACGTCCTCTCATCCAATAGAATTTAGACAATTTTAGGTTCCTATTGTAACCTTATCATTTAGATTTAACATTAAGTTAAATAATTTTACTTTTACCGTGTCTTCTTGTGTTCTTATACTATAAGGTTAATAAACTTACTATAAGTAGCCAAACGAACCCCAAGTTGTTTATTATTAATATGTATAACATTAGCTAATTCATTTGGCCGAACCTTAGATTTTTAGGAATAAAATAACAATTACTAATATAATATTTGTTTTAAAAACTATTTTATGTCAATTTTGACACAATTTAGTAATTGATTTTTTTAAAATTCATAACATAATTCTTAGTTCGAAAAAAGTCAGTTAAATCACTAATAAAATGTCATATTAACCTAGAAAATTAGTGTAATTCATAAAAAGTCTAAAATTACATTTATTTGGCTGTTTATAACATCAATTATGTCAATATTTCATTAATAAGATAATTACTCCATCATCTTTTGTCATAAATAAATTAACTTATATAATGTATAAAAATTACAAATAAAATACCATTATGTAGAATATCTTTTTTTATCTTTCTAATGAATTTTTATAGTCGAATTTATCTTATGTATAACCCCATATTAAAAATTATTTACTTATTAAACTTTGATTTTAACTATTTTAAACCTTCTTTAAATAAATTAATAATAAATGTCCTACTCTAATCCATGTGGGCCTAAATGGTAATATTTTATTCCTAAGTTTGTTTTTGGTAGAATTAAACTTGTCAAATAGTATTAGGAAATGTGTTAGGGTAATAATAATATCATTTGTACCCTTAATTACCCTATTTACTTTTAACCGTGGTTAAAAAAAGTAAAAAGTTACTATTCACCACAAAATTATTTTCATCTCTTTGAAACACATTTTACTTACTGACATCAACCGTGTCTCTCGTATTTTTTAAATTCCACTCACAGAAGTGGTAAAATAATGTTTTATGAAAAATTCAGTTTTTTTAACTACCAGTTAGTGGTTTCACTATTCATCAAAAATTGAAAGTTTTCAGAAAAATACCAAAATTTCACCCTAGGCTAATTTAAATATTAAGAATCCAAAAATGATTTCCATTTTGAAAAATAAAATTTTTAAAATTTCAAAAAGTGGTTATTACTATTCATAACGGCTAGTTTTAATAATATTTTAATAGTATATCGTTGTTTTGTGAAACTCGGTATTGCGTACGACGCAAGCTATCGAGGAAGGTTGCGATTTCATGTAAAGAAAGCCAAACAAGTGTTGTGTGTAGAAAAAGATTCCTTTGATGATTTATATAACATAAAAGTCTCGAGTGTTACCAAATGAGTGGATTTTGGTCGAGCCATAGGCTTGAGAGGTGTGGGTAAGTGGGTAGAGGTGGGGGCCTTTTATAAGGGGGAGGAGGGGCACTCTTGGAAAGACTTAAAACGTTACATTATTGTAAAATGATTTTCAGATATCAAAGGTCCCAAAATTATATATTTCTAGGATAAGGTGATAAGGGTTAGAAATCCACCCATCCAATAGGTTTTTTACAAGTTCAGGTCTTAGATTTTACATTTTATTTTCATTGTATTAAAATGGTTAAATAATAAGGTAATCGTTGCATCATCATGGTGTCATTAATTATTTAATTTATTTAATGTCTAAAAATTATAAAAATATATCATGATGTATGAAATATTTTTATCTTTATAATGAATATTTATAGTCAAAAATATGACTTTTATTACCCCATGTAAAACTTGTTTTAGTAAAACAATACATGTTTGTGACATTTTTATTTTAACTTTAAATAAAAATTTATTAATGTCATTTCCCTACAAAAGTGGATCCATGGGGTCACCAAGTTGACCCATGGATTTTCTTGGATGGCAATGACACATCCAATAATGTTAGTAAATGTTTCAAGGTCAGTTCAAATTATTAAAACCTTAGTTTAACCTTAAGTTACACTAATTACCTCTAATCGCGATTAATAAAACTTAAAAGTTACTATTCACCAAAAAAATTATTTTAATCCCATTTAACCACATTTTACATACTAATGACAACCATGTATGTCGGATTTTCGAAATTCAATTCCCAAAAGTGGTAAAGTTTAATTTAAACAAAAAATCAGTTTTTAACTACCACTTAGTGGTTTCACTATTCATCAAAAATTGAAGTTTTTCAGAAAAATACCAAAAATTCACCCTAAGCTATATTTGATATTCTGAATTCAAAAATGGTGTATATTTTAAAAAATTCAAAACATATATGTTGTGTTAATTAATTTAATAATTAATTCCCGTTGTCAAAACAAATAGTGTGTTTTTAGGAAACAATATATATCGAAAGATTGACACTAGTTTAAGTCTAATTTCGAAGTGAAATTAATTCCAATGACCACCATTGGATTAAATGGTAAAAATATATTATAATTTCACTTTGAAACCAATTTAAAAGATAATCTAATCACTTAAATAAATTAGATTAAAAAGTGGTTTTGAATTTAAAATACAGCATTTTCACTATTCATTAAAAAATGAACACTACCGAAAAAATACCAAAAATTTACAAAAAGTAAATTTTGATTTCCCGATTCTATAGAAGAATTTTATTTGGTCTAATAGAATGTATAATAGTGACCTAAACGATATTTAAAGAGGTTTTTCCATCAAGAGGTGATGAATCAACATTTTAGTGAATATTAGAGTATTTATGGTTAAAATTGAATTCCTTTATTATTTTAAGCCTTTATCTTTTATTGGATAAATGTTAAAACATTTAACAAACATATATAATCATATTTTAGTTATTTCTATTCATTCCCTCCAATATAATGGCTAGGCGCTAACTACCATTTAGAATAATATTATTTTATTATTAGAGTGTAACATAAGATTTAAAAGAAACTCATTGTTGCATATTGGGTACGCCATCAAGCATAGTGTTTCCTTTAAAGTAATATTAATATTTTATTCACAAATATTAATAAATATGGAAAATTAATATTCTTTATTTACCTGGGATGTTACACCCTTTCCCCCTTTTGTGAATTGCGTCCCCAAAATTTTAAAATCGGGCATGGAAACATCCTTGAAAGCCCCACATCGGAAAAGGAGTAAATTAAACTATCATATTAAAAGAAAGAAAGGGAATTACAAAGGTCACCCGAGTTAACCCGTACTAGGATTCCATGTATGAAAACATGGACATGGAAGAGAAAAAAAAGGGTCATGTTCTAATGGAGAGTGATAGAAAACATGATTATGAGAAAGTTAACCACTATAAAATCACAAACATGTGATGGGTTATTCAGTATCTAATTCCCCAGTAGGAAAAGTTAACATTCAACATTTTTGTTTAATGTTACTTTTCATTGAGGAATTTATTTGTGAGCTTAACTAAATCGCAAGGAAACATTCTTTCTTGTCATTTAGACTTGCATCTCTTACTAGATTTCTTACACAAACTCCTTTTTTTCTCCAAAAGATGAGTATTTAGGATGACTTGTTCATGTTAAGAGTTCTATAATCAACATCTATAGAATCACCAAATCCACAAAAGAGAACTGTATATTTCCCATGTCTTTAAACAAAAACCAAAACCAAAGTTGTTAGTACGAGATCAGATAATACCCAAAAAGGATAATCCTTTATAAAAAGAAAATCCATTCTAAATCTCCAAAAATTTTCCAACAAAACCCAAACTTCTAAAAAGACAAATCGATAAACAATTGTCCATAAAATTCATCAATGTAAACCAAACAAATATTGAAACCAATTCTTTGAAGGATTTAATCACATAGTCTCCCATGGTACAAAAAAAAATTAACATTTGTCTCCAAATATCAGTAGTTGCTCTTAAAGTCTCCTATTGAAAAGTATTTAACCTAATCATACATCCTCCATAATAGGTCAATATTTTCCTAGATAAACCAAAATCTACTTATTCTTAATTCATAAAATTATATAACTAAAAATGAGTTGTCATACTAACCAGGGACTTCACGTAGTCCAGTGGTAGGTGATAAATACCAGTCGCACTTTGGTTGTGGGTTCGATTCCCACAGCTTTGTCCGACGCAACAGGTTGTCCTAAGATCTGTGTGTTGTCCTTTTTCCAAAACTATATAATTCTCAAAACATTCCCCAAAAAAGTTAAAATCATGAAAAATAACCATAAAATAATTTAACATCAATTTTATCTCAGGCCTTTAATTTTTCATCATAACATATAGTAACCCATAATTACCTCAAAAGTAAGGATTATATAAACCCAAATGGGTCTTTATAACTGTGTCCAAAAAAGAACAGATAACTATTCCTTGAATAAAATTTTCATATATCAAACATCAGGGTTACACATACTATAAAAAGTCTTCTAATGTCACCCCATCATCGGAAGACACATAATACTTTTAAGAATTTCACAATCCTAAAATTTAACATAACTCTTGATTCTCTTATATGTTGACTTATTACTCATTCAACATTCTTCATGATCCATTATCCATTACTTTCCATATTATTCTAAAATACTTCTTTCCTACAAACAAAATCATGAATCATATCCTAAGATTCCAAATTTGGAAAACATAAGTTAAGAAATAATCCATACCTTTGATTGGTCATTGTTAGTTTCATTATCCTCAATCGGAATGGCATTAGGTATTGGTAAATGAATATTTGTACGATATTTGTGATCCCATCCCCAAAAATTCATTATAGGGCATGTGTTTTCATAATGACCATGCATACCACATTTAAAACATTCAATTGATCCCTCGGAAAGAACTTCTTTCTCTTCCCTTGAGTCGACTTGAATCATCCTTTTTCCCTGGAAATTTCTAACTTTATGACCATCATTTCCAGATATATAGAATATTTTTGTCCCTTTGAAACATTTTCCTTGGTGTTTCTTTCCACATCATTGACACATTGGTTTTTCAACACACTTACCTTTATGATTATTACCTGAACATCCATAGGGATTTGTTTCTCGCATATATGATGTCTTATAAAAATCACCAAGGTTTAGGTGGAAAATCACGACTCCAGATAGTTGTTTGAGGATAAACAAAAGAGTTCTCATTGCAGCTCCCATATCATTCAGTTGCTCACTCAGAAAACTGTCATATTTTCCTTCACATCCATTTTTACATTGGTGCCTGCTAGTTCCAGCCATTTACTAAAACCAAAAAGGTCAGTGGGAGCATATTATTAAAATCATCATATAATAATGAGGAAGATAAACACTAATATATAGTTATCCAAGTTATCTTAGACTCATTCAATATTTCAAAAAAACAATGACTCCATCTAATATACTACCCATTGTGGTTATACACAACTTGTCACTTATGATTAAACAACTCTCTAACCTCTAAAGTTACCTAAACTAACCTCTCATACCAACTATAAGGAACCGACCTTAAAACATTACATAATCATGAATTAAATGAATAATTCACATAGAATATATTTTAAGGTTTAGATTTTTATAGAATTAGGACTAAACTAATATTTCTCAAAATATTACAAAGTAGACACTTCTACTATGTTTCCATAAAATAAAATCTCTTAAAAAGAAACATGTCTAGTTCCATGTTTTAGATAGCATGTCTTTCCTTGATCCCATCCTTCACCCTATTCCACATTATGTACTGTGAAAAACATTTCAAAAAAAACTTGGGATGAGTATAAAAAGCATAGTAAGCGATACACAAAGAAAGAAAACTATTAGTTTTTCAGAACAACAAGTAAAAAATGAATAATTTATCAAAGTAATACTTTTCACCTTTATGATGTAGTAATAATCTTTACTGAATAAAAGATCATTACTTACCCTTTTATAACCAAATGATTACCATAAAGCCCATATAATGAACAAATAACATATAAAGGTAATTTGGGACATAAACAACAATAAATGGAAAACCATACGGTTGACTTCCTCACATATAACTAAATAAAATAGCCATAAGGGCAAATTCCATACCTAATGCATTGGAGGTTATAACGTAACCACCCGTCCTAGTATTCACGACACCACCCGTCATATGGTTTTTCACGTAACCACCCATCAAATGTCGAAGTACCATTAAAAATCATAATACATAAAACAAATATACTAGAAAGAAAACATTTCCACATTTCAATCACAATATATAACTTAGATATATTGACATAACAAATCCATTATCAAAACCATTTTAAAAACCATTTAATACATTTCATAAATAGATTTTTGAATCAAAGTGTCCTATACCACTTTGAAGCTTTCAAAATTTTAAACCATTAATATAAATATAAATAAATCTTAAAACCATTTTCAAAACATGGATATTAATGAGAAATATTTATAAGAATCAATCATTAAAACGTTTAAAACTATATTATAGTTAAAGAGTTTTAAAAAAATTAGTGACACTTGAATACAAATAATTGACGAATAACATTTAATCAGAACTTTATAATATAACGAGAATAAATGGATTTATGATATAATATTTCAATGTATAGTAAATACACCATATAAGAGTGAATTGTTGATTAAAAACAATGATGTCTGAATGGAAATGTAAATCGAGATGAAATCCATTGTAATGATGGTATCCTCAAATTAAGGATAAATCAATCTCATAAATATGTGTGAAAAATATAAATACACCAAATATAAGTGGATATTATGTTTAAAAAAATCATAGGTCATTCACACATATTCATAGGATGAAATATTCAATAACTACATGTTGAACTAAAAGAAATCGAAATTGGGTTAAGAAGTTCCCTTGTAAAAATTCAACAGCCTAATGGCGTCACATTAAAATTCAGAAAATGAGTTGATGAGAAAAAAAAGGTATCTCATCACTTGGAAATAAATTTTACATCAATAAGGATATATAAGAACATATCCCATCATAATAAGATGTAAATTAAAAGACACAACAAAAGAAGTATTTTAAAAAGAGGAGGGTGAAAGGTTCCCTTACCGACTTAGGTATCTTTCAAAATGTACACCCAATGAATGAAGGACAATACAACATTGATGTAAATAATCATAAATAAAATTATATTACACGAATAGTAGAATAATGGTCAGTACATATACCATTCAATAGAAATGGTGGTAAATGGAGCATAAATCTCATGGGAATAAAAGTGAGATGAAAAACCCCTTATGAAAACTCGGCAACCTAACGGCGCCACTTAAAAAATTCAAAAATGGATTTATGAGACCAAATATGGTCTCTCATAATATAAACATAAAATGTAAAGAATTAGGAATAATAAAGAACATCCCCAAAAATAATAAATATGAGTTTAAAAGAAATGACATAAAAGAGAGTACTTAAAAAGAAAGAGAGAGGTTGGATCCCTTACCTGAAGTCGGACTTGTCTTGTTCATTTATTTATATTCCTAAATAATAAACTTTGGTCAATTTATAATTGCTTAAGGTACTCCGTTAGGGTTTTTTATTCAATTCAGGACACATATTATAATTTTATAATAATTGGTTAATAAAGTGAGTTCATATCAGACGTTTTTGTCGATGTTCGGTACATGAGTCAAAAATGAATTTGTTTGAAAATGATTGTACATGTAGTTATAAGTAAATCATCTCCAGAATAGTACTAATGATTTAAATATCATATATATCGAATATATATTCATTTTATACTATTCCATAACATATGGAGTTAAAAAGAAATGAAATGCACCGTTCATTGAGACGGTAGTCTGTACGTATGCATGAACGCTACTTTCATTTCTTTGACATTTTAATGGAATTAAAAATAAATGAGATATATATATATATATATTATATTTTCAGTATAATATATATGTTATATAGGTCACATATGTTCATTAATTTCATTCGTTATAAATTCCATGTATTGTATGAACGAGTCACATCACTTGAGGGGGCGGTAGTCCACATTTCCTCATATGAAATTATTGCTTTTGAACAACATGAAAAGCATAAAGGTATGTTTTAAATATAAAATACAGAATCATATATAAAAAATAAATACCATATATATCCTATATAAATTATAGTGACCTCATAATGTCCACCATGAAAGGTATTAAGAGAAGATTGAACAATCATCGTTTCGTGAGGCTGTAATTTTACATCCACAAAAACAATATGTTATTTAACCATTAGATGAAGGTGTGTGTATTTACGATACTGGTGTTGTTACAGAATAAAGGAATAAAAAGATTTTAGTGGGTTGGAGAAGAAAAATAAAAAAAGAACACAAGTGAAGACATTACCTTTAAATCAAGTAACTCTTCTTGGATTGAACCAAAATGGTTTCTTGAAGAGAATTCTGCCAAAGGTAAGGATTCTAGGATGAGGAGAGGGATGTGGAGAGATTAAATTAGTAGATTTTGGTCGAGCCAAAGTCTTGAGAGGTGTGGTTAAGGGGGTAGAGGTGGGGGCCTTTTATAAAAGGGAGGAGGGCCACTCTTGGAAAGGCTTGAAAAGTTACTTTATTATAAAATGATTTGCAGATATCAAAGGTACCCCAATTTTATATTTAGAGTATAAGGTGATAAGGGTTCAAAATCCAACCATCCAATAGGTTTTTTATAGGTGTAGATCTTAGATTTTAAATTATCTTTTCATTTTATTGAAATCGTTAAGTAATGAGATAATCGTTGCATCATAAAGGTGTCATAAATAATTTAATTTATTTAATGTCAAAAATTTATCAAAACATATCATGATGTAGGAAATATTTTTATCTTACTAATGAATATTTATAGTAAAAAATATGACTTTTATAACCCCATGTAAAATTTGTTTTAGTAAAACAATACATGTTTGTGACATTTTTATTTTAACTTTAAATAAAAAGTTATTAATGTCAGTTCTCTACCAAAGTGGATCCATGGGGTCCCCAAGTTTACCCATGGATTTTATTGGTCGGCCATGAAAAATCCAATAAGGGTAGGACATGGTTCAAGGTCATTTCATATTATTAAAACATTATTTTTACATTAAAATACACTAATTACCTCTAATCGCGATTAATCAAACTTAACAGTTACTATTCACATAAAAATTATTTTAATCCCATTGAACCACATTTTACATCTTAATGAAAACCATTTATGTTAGATTTTTGAAATTAAATTCACAAAAGTGGTAAAGTTTAATTTAAATGAAAAATCAGTTTTTAACTACCACTTAGTGGTTTCACTATTCATCAAAAATTGAATTTTTTTATAAAAATATCGAAAATTCACCCTAAGATATATTTGATATTCTGAATTCAAAAATGATGTCTATTTTAAAAAATTGAAAAAATATAAGTTGAATTAATTAATTTAATAATTAATTCCTATTGTAAAAATAAATAGCGTGTTTTTATGAAACAATATATATCAAATGATTGACACTAGTTTAAGTCTAATTTCAAAGTGGAATTATTAGCAATGACCCCCATTGGATTAAATGGTAAAAATATATTCTAATTTCAATTTAAAACCAATTAAAAAGATAATCTAATCATATATATATATTTAAAAAAAAGAGGTTTTGAATTTAAAATACAACATTTTTAATATTCATTAAAAAATTATACTTTATCGGAAAAATACCAAAAAATTACACAAAGTAAATTTTGATGTCCTGATTCTAAAGAAGAATTTTATTTGATCCAATATAATGTATAAGAGTGACCAAAAATATATTTAAATAGGGTTTTCCATTAAAAGGCGATGAATCAACCTTTTAGAAAATATCAGAGTATTTATGCTTAAAATTGAATTCTCTTCTTATTTTATGCATTTATCTTTTATTGGATAAATGTAAAAACATTTAACGAACATATATAATCATATTTTCTTTATTTATACTCATTACCACCAATACAATGGCTATGCCCTAACTACCATTTAAAATAATATTATTTTATTGTTAGTGTGCAACATAATATTTCAAAGAAACTCGTTGTTGCATATTGGGTACTCCATCGAGCATAGAATTCCCTTTAAAGTAATATTAATAATTTATTTAAAAATATTAATAAAAATGAAAAAGTAGTATTATTTTTTTACCTGGGATGTTACAAGTAGTCCCTTCCAAAAGGATATCATCATAACAAGGATGGAAAAAGGTTTGTTTTATAAAATAACTTGAAAATAAAAGTAAGGGAAATATAACACAAATATTTAAAAAATACTTAATTTTATTATAGAAAAAACACTAAAACCCAATCTCCTCCCCATAATTTGAACCAAAATTTGTCCGCATTATCATGAAAAATAAAATTGATTCTGTTTTTAATGTTAATTTATATACTAGCAATACTCTAGGACATCTATCAAGGATCTTTGATGAGTTTGGAGTCTGTACATCCATTAATGTTTTCAGAAAAATCTGTAAATATTGGGTTATTTAAAACAGTTTAAAAAACAAATTATTTAATTTAAATAGTTTCATAGTTCATAACAGATGATGTGGTCATTATAATAATTATCTTAGGAGGTCAATTTTATTTCCCAATTCATCTTTGTTATTTAATTTTTCTGAGGAATATATATGTTTAAATGGAATCCTTTGGTCCATTGTTTCCAAGACCTAAATCCCCTTTTCTTGAAAAACGAAGTATAATGAACCAAATATTCACAAAAGATTTATGATTTCATGGTGTAGACATAAAAAATGTAAAGAGTACTAAAAAAATACTATAATAAAATATATGTATGAGAGAAAAATGATTTTGTTTTCCTATCTAAATTACTCAGTATTGCCACGAGAAATCTCATGTCAATCGGTGTTAAGATGAAAACTGTCTCACCTCATTAAACCAAAAAAATGAATTCAATGAAAAATTATTCAAATATAAAACATTAATGAATATTTTTCACATAGATTAAATAAAAATATTATATGCATAGTTTTTGTAAATCCCTCACCAACAATGTGTATCTCCCTCTAAATGACTTCCCAATATTTATCTCACCATCATGGGGACACGGGGGCTTGGGTGGAACATTTCCTTTATCATTGATCTCATAATATGGATAAAGGCCTCGAGAACATCTAGGTTTAGTATAAGAGTATTTTGGATCTCTAAAATTGTATATATTATCCCATTTTTATAACTTAGTTATGGGGTTCCCAATGATAAATTTTATTGGCAATGTGGGATGTGGTTTTGGGAACCGAGTTTTCTAGATACCACTTGAGTCATGGTTTTATTCAAGTAAATTGCCTTTGGGAAAAAATTATTAGAAGACCTATTTTATATCCCCCTATTGAATTTTTAGTATATTTAATTTATATTAGGATATTTTTCAAAATTAAAAAAAACATTTATTTTTACATTGATTAGATTCTATTTCATGGATATATTAGTTTGATTGGGCCATTTGATGGACGAATTGGGATAGTTTTCCTTCAGAAGAGATACATCCCACTAAATTTTGGACAATATTACAAAAGTTCAGTCCTATTAGAAGCATGTTTAATATAAACTATGAATTTGAGTATACATGTGTGCTTGGGCTATTAAACATTTTTCCCATTTTCCATTAACATCATCTTTGGTCCTCTAAATCACCTCCTCCTAAAATGTAATAATAAAAAAAAGTCAAATTTAAATTTTAAAAATGGTAAAAATGAAATAATAAAATCAAATTTAATGTTAAATTAAAAATTATATTTTTAACTTTCAATACATCACTTGTTTAATATAATGTTTTCAGAGTGAAATAAAATCATGAATCACAGTGCAATCATTATACTGCTTTACCATCTCTCTTTTTATCATGGTAAGTAGATTTTACCTAAGTAATTAAGATTCTTGGGCCTAGAAATAATATTTCCATTATTAAATAATTTCTACATAAGTATTTTAAATATAAAAATCATTTTCTTAGATAAAAATAATTTCTACAAGTATTATTAATTTTAAAATTAGTGCAGGTGACACGTAAAAACATTATTTTAGAAAAATAATGTATTTTTAGCATAAAATTAATGCGTAGGATAAAATTATAAATATATTTCATTTTCATGATATAATTTTTTTAATAATAAATAAATTTTTTTTGCACCTTCAAAATTTATCAAATACTAAATTTTACCAAAATAAAATTTAAGTAGAAAATGTTTAAAACTACTTTAATTGGAATAAAATGTTACTTGAGTTCAAAAAAATTAATCATAGACTTTTTATGTTAAGTATAATATTTAAATAGTATAATATTACCCCTTAGATACATATTTATTTAATTTAACATTTTTACAAAATTTATAAGTATTCTTTATAGAATGATGCTTTTATAAAATTATTATTTTTCTAGGAAAATTATTTTTCACAATTCAAGTAAATTTATTTATGGAAAAAATAAAACATTTAGATTTACATAATTTTGATATACTACATTTAAAAATTAAATTTCACTTTAAAATATTAAAATTATAAAAAAAAATTATTTCTTATTTTTAAAAGAAAATAATATATAAAAAGGAAACTATATTTTATTGAATTAACCCCTTTTAAAACTCTTTGAATTTGTAATCTTCTTTAGTATACATATAAAACTGATTACTATCTTTTTATTATCAAGAGGTTTTATTATTATTAAATATTCTTAAAGATATGCATCTATTACTTCATTATCATTTTAGTTTAGGTTTTCTTGTAAAGAAATATATCAATATAATTTTTATTTAAAAGAAAATATATTCCAAAATTTTAGGATGTTACAAAACTATCCACCTAGATTCAGCTACAAATATAGAGAATTGAAATATAATACCATGAAACTATATAATTGTATATCCATAGAAAGTTCTTTTGGACATAGGACTAGTAAACTATTCAACAAATTAACGAATGGGTATTTGTTCAAAAAATTTCTTACTTATAATATGAATTCTAAAACTACACTACACCACTTTTTATATAAATATATATATCATTATATTTAACAATTAAATATTTTTTATATAATGTTCTAACATGGGATAAGTTTCCCCTAATGGAAGTGGGTCCCCGATGGGACTTATAATCATTTTCTATATCACCTATAGTGATAGTGACTCCCCATCATAACAATTAACCATATAATTAGTAGCATGTGGTGATAACATGCACCTCAGGGGTTGTGTGACCTATGGTGGTAGGGGTCCTTCATGAGGTGTATGGTTGTGTACCATGAATATCATAAAGGTAGTAGATATTTTGGGATACCTATTTCCTTATCCAACACAAGCTATGGTGGAAGAGGTTCCTAATAGTACTTATTTCTATGGGTTGTGTACCCCGTGGATGTAGGAATTCTCTAATCAGGTTTATATTCATGGACATTGTGAACTATAACGTATGGTAGTAGTGCCTTTATATGCCCATCCCCAATCATCCTTGCCTTTTGTGGGTCATTCTATGGTTAGAGGCCACCTCACCTATGTTTTTATCCATAAATTAAACTATATATAAATTCTACATGTCTCCATATACTGACATATGACCATGTGTCAACACACCAAAACTATAGAAATGTGTTTAAAGGACATTTTCTTGGAATTTGGGGTACATGAATTGAAATAAATATAGTTTTTCACATTCATACTTATATTATTATTGTTTGAATTAATTAAATATGGAATATACTAAAGGTGGAATTGCTAACCAATGGTGCGTTGATAAAAATATCCATAATGGTGAGAATAAAATAAAATATGGAGAATAAAGAAAAAGGATATTTCCATTTCATATAAGGGGGTTGACATAAGATAAAATACACCCATCTAATAAGAATGTCTGAAGTAATTTTAATGGATAATGATGATGAAAATAATGTTTCTTGCCAAAGTGGAATAAAAAAATATACAACAAGGTAATCAAAGAAGGGTAGTACAATAACACTTCTTTATAGGGGAAATATGATGAAGGATTCAATGAGTATGTATTGAAGGATGAAATTTATATAAAAGATACTATTATCATAATGGAGTTAAATATTAATCTGAATAAGATTTATGAAACAAATAATAAATAAATAGTGAATCTTTTACAACATATATTTTAAATAGAAACCCTAATCAGGATTGGAAGAATGTTGGAATCCAAGGGATGTTTCACCATTCCCAACAAACTTCTATGACTTTTGGATGATCCAAATTTACCTCAATCCCCAGGTATATTATTATTTCTATTTTATGATTATGTGGAGTATGATTATGTTTAGGATATGATCCATGGATTTTATGTATGAAAAAAAAAGTATCTAGTGATTAAATAAAGTGGAATCTAAAGAGGTGTATGAATCAAGATAAGATAACTTCCATAAATGGTGTTAAAACACCCACATTTTATTTTAGGAATAATATGAAATAAAATGTGGAATTATATAATGAACCATTAGAACTAATGCATAATCATGAAAATTACAGTGGTGTCTTGATAAATATTGGATATCATGTAATAATATATCTTATCCATATCAATATGTCGATTACAATGTAATTTTAAGTGGCATTATTTCCCAATATATAAAAATTATGTAGTGACTTTTTATGATGGAATTAAAAGTTTTGCTGGAATTCATAATTGGTACTGGAAATAAATGATAACTAAAAAGTATCAATCTAAATTTAATGATCGAAATTTGATATCTGGTCCTATTTATGGGATGTTAAATATTTCTGTGAGTTAACTCCCATTGTGTACATAAAAAATTGGTACTTGAAGTTATAAGTAGAGTTAGAGATGAAGGAATTCTAAGAGAGATTATTGATAATATATCCTAGGTTGATGGACATATTTAGAATTAATAAAAAACCAAATGTCAAAGGAAGATCATGGATAATAAGTGGTTTTAAAATATCATTATAACAAGATATATCAATGAAATCAAAATGTGATATTATGCACACACACTTATCATATGATTTCCTTTTTTAAATTATTCTTATGTATGTGTGATTGAGATCATAGAGAAATTGGTAATTAAGAAAACTAATTTCACATGTTACACAATCTTATGAAAGTAACTGAAGGGCATAGACTACACTAATGTTGTTAAAATTATAATATATTTTCCTACATTTTTTATTAACACATTTGGCTTAGCAGACCAATTTGTGAGCCTTTGTGATGTTTTAAATTTACTTTATAAAATATTCGAATTAATTCATCTAAACTAGAAATAATCATGAAGTTCAACAGAAATTGTACAAATGTTTTCCAACTAGTGGTATCTAACATAGTTTTAAATTGTATTCAAGAATAAAAGAGAGTCTAATTGTTTTCAGAAGGTGTAAAGAGCTTCAAATTACATCCTGTGCTCTGAAATCCACAAGATGTAAACTGATTTAAAATTTCAGGTATAAAATCAAATGAAATTATATAAAAAGGAAAAAGTGGTTGTAATACCCTAAATGGTTAGAAGAAGTGAATTTCTAGAATAAAAGGTGGATTTGAATTATTTTTGTGAGAAATGGAAATTTGATAACTCTATAATTTTAAACTTATGCTCAAATAAAACAAAATCTTTAGGATTCATTGATTTTTAATCATTTTTTTGTTTTTCAATAAAATATTGTAATGCTTTAATGAGAACCAAATATTAAGGTTCGTTTATTAAAAACATTACTGGGAGATTACAATTAAATAAAATATGGAGTAAAATATGGTGTAGTCATTATTTGTAAGTGATAAGGGGGGGTCTTTGTCTCTAAAAACAACAGTGAAATATTTTCATTAACAAAGGGGGAATGAAATAGTTGTGATACCCCTGTGAATATTAGTCATAAATAAGGAAATAATAATTAGTGGAATATTATGAAAATAGCCTCAAAATTTTATTTTCAATGGGGGAGTGAGGAACACACTATAAATCCATGTATTTTTCATATGATTTTTCCTCTAGGTGGATTTATGATAGAATTGAAAAATAATATAATGTGGGAGAATTATTCAACCAAGTTTTCATTTCATGGAATTTTTTCAATTATAATTGTTTTTTATTCACATGATGATTCAAGATGTGCATTAAGAGGGATGAAGAATTGGATGGTTATCATTAGATGCATAACATAATTTGTGATGATTTCTAATCATTTATATAAAAATAATTTAGTTCTATTGATGGACATGGATAATCTAGAATAGGAAGAATACATGGAATGTAATAATGTCACTATAGTTACTTTATCAACTATATGGATGAAATTTGTAAAATATTTTTGGAAATTGAATATTTTTTAGGATGATGAGTTACAAATCCATGATTGAATGAATGGGGGGTATAAATGATATATCATTTCTAAATTTTTATTGGTAAGGTAAGGTTTAAATTTATTTATTCATTTGAGAACCTTCATACCATAACCATATAAATCCCAATATTCATTCTTTAAGAATAAATTATAAAAAAATTAAATTCAAATATAAATACAAAAAGATTTATGAGAACTACCTTTACTAAAATCAGTTAAAAAATAATCAAATCAACAGATTTCTTTATTACATAGACATTGAGCAACCGAGTGTTGAATTTACCCATTTGGTAGAATATGAAATTTAAATAATGAATATATTCCTCTTTTTTCATGAATAAAAGAAACATAATTCCTCTATTGTTTTTAATTCTAGATATCGATGGTTGATTACATTTTTAAAAAATATCTAAAATATAATGCAACTTTTTTATTTTCTTACTAAACCTATAAATTCATGGATTTTATTCTTTTATTTCTCCAAACTCATAGGAATCAATATATTCTCACACAATTAACTTTATCTATTTATTTCATCTATATTGATGTGTTTCCTTTAATGTTCTACAACTATTCAATTCTTGAAGTTTATCTTTAGAATTTTCCTCCCTAGAATACAAATCATTCCACCTATTATTTTATTTTCCCTTTATAATCATTCAATATGAGGTCATTCAAATAAGGAATGGGAGTCATGCTTGAAATCAGTTTTGTTACTTTTATTATTACAACGCCCCTACCCTAGTTACCCAGAGTTAGTGCATTTTTATATAGGATTGGCATGATCCCAAGGGATCAAATCCTGAATGAGCGATCTGTTTAGTGGCCTTGAAAGTAATAGATACATAAATAAGTTTTACATTACATTATGAAGTGAAAAAAAGCAACAACATTGTCTCCTTTGGAAACATTCATATTCCTTATACTATTCCTACATGTCAGTCATAATATACTTATTCACATCCTAGGAAAAATAAAACATAGAAAGGGGTGAGATCAGATGCTCAATAAGCATAACAATATTATGGAAACATTCATAAATAAGTATAAACATTTAAGGCAATGTAAAAGTCTAAAAATAATGCCTTTTAAACTTAAACATCATCATAATAAGGCAATGAAAAATCAAATAATTCAATTTACTTATTCACATGGATATTCAACTAGTCGAATAATCACATGTAATATCAATATCCAATTTTATAATGATGGAATGCATAATGTCAGACATCATAACCACATAGTCAGGGCTTCGTGCCAAGAATAAAAATACAATTTTGTCAAGGCCTTATTCCAAGACACTAGTTTGTCTCATGAGACCTAATGATGCATCCATGAGCTATAGATGGCTCCACCCATCACTTAATAAGTCAAATTCATTTATCATATGAAAAGAATGAAAAATAATATAAAAATTCTTATTAAAACTATCATATGAAGTGCTTATACATAAAACATAAACCATGAATTGTATAAAAATAACTCATCTATAGTCAAACATATAAAAAACCTTCAATACAATATGGAAGATTTTTTCATAATAAATAAACTTTAAAAAACTGTAAAATCCATTAAAGGAAGTTGAGATAGATGAAAAAAAAACTATTTGAGAGAACTATCTCTTTCAATATTGATATCATTTAAAAGTCACATAATTATAAAAAAACAATTTATTTTTTAAATATTCTTATAATCTTGTAAGTGAAGATTTAAAGATGTTATAATGGTGGAAAATAGCCTCACTCACCGTATAAGTTAAAAAACATTTTTTCATTAATTTTTTTCGAAAAGGTCGTAATGGACCTTGATTGGAAGATGATGGAAATATTATTATATAAAAAATTTATAAAAAGTAAAAAAAATGGTATAAATGGCGTTAACCCATAATCTAGTAAATAGTAAAAAAAATTGAAATACATTTTTATGAAACATAGATGTTGACGATAAATACGTCTAAGTAGATACTCACCTATAAATAACCTCAGATAATGATAAGATTGTAGAATTAACCCATACCTTGTAATTTTCCATTATCAAGGGTGTGTTAACCTCCTGTATAATATATAAATAATTGTTTTTATATTATATAAGAACAACATAAATAAATATGATATCATATATGATCTTCTAATATTACTTTAATAATAATATTTCAGTAGAATCATTGTTTCAAGTGTTAACTGATTTGTTTTCCATTATATGAATGGTTATGTAAGAAATATTTATTACGAATTTGATGCATTTGATTCATATCCAGAATGATATTAAGTTCTTTAACATTATTTTCAATCATAAAATGATAATTTTCAAGAATGGTCACGAAGGGGTTTGAATCTTATTGCGTTCATGGAGACTGTAATCTCCATGTACGCTTGAGCAACAATATCATTCTATTAATGGTGAAAACATTTGTAATTGGATGGTATATCTTATATACATAATCCTTAACATGTTATAATTTTTATTTACATCAGTTATACTAATTATTATACCAATCCAAATAATGAAGAGTTTGAATAGAAAACTACACCACGATGTGGAGATGGTAAGCCATACGTACACACGTATGATGACTTTTCATTCATTTGATAGATATAAAAATGAATATCATTGAAAAATATTTATTATAAATTTATAATATATATAAGGTATTATAGTTATTATTTTCGTATGGAAACAACAATGATAGAGAAAGTTGAAGAAAAGAAGATCTTTGAAAGAGGTGGAGAAATTATTATCTCTTCTTTGGGTGTTTCCTTTTGACTTGATCAAAAAGGCTCCTTAGGTTGGATTCATGATCAAATTAATGCTTCTAGGTAGAATTTAATGTTGTTGGATGTATATTTGAGAATGATTTGGTCGATCCAAATGGCTTTTGAGGTGTGATTTTGAGAGAAGGGTAACTACCCTTTTATAAGAGAGGTGAGGGTCACTTTAAGAAAAGGTTAATATATTAATTTATTATGCAATAATATTCGGTTTATAATGGATAAAAAAGTATTTATTTAGAGGAAATGGTTAATATGGGTCAAAAAACAATTATCCAATAGGTTTTATATAGTTTTAGGTCACCATATTAACCTTATATATTAGATTTTACTCTTGGTTAAATAGTATAACATTTACCATATCCCCTTGTAGTTTTATATTTTATGGTTAATAAACGTAATATAAAATTCCTATATAAACCCAAGTGGTTAATTAATGACATCTATTTTATTATATATGTCTTTTGGTTGACCCTTAGATTTTTAGGACTATTATATCATTTAATAATATAGTATTTGTTTTAAAAACTCATTTAGGTCAATTTTAACACAATTTAATATTTTTTTAAAAGTCATTGAAAATTTATTATTTTGAAAAAAAATAATTTAATAAAACCTAACATGTAATATGAACCAATAAAAGTTTTGGAATTCATCAAAATACTCCATTTACAATTATTTTGAAATTTATAATGTCAATTATTTTAGTCATTCATTAATAAAGTAATTACTGCATCATCATTGTGTCATAAATAAATTTAATTATTCAAAGTCTAAAAATTATAAATAAACTACCATTATGTAGGAAATATTTTTATATTTCTAATGAATATTTATAGTCAAATTTATCTTATGTTTAACCCTATATTAAAACATTTTTAGTTATTAAAATTTGAATTTAACACTTTTAACTATTCTATAAATAAAATAATAATAAATGTCTTAATAAAATCCAAGTGGACCAAAAGGATACAATTTTACTAGTCAGGTTTATTTTTGTCGAAATACACTTATCTAATAGAATTAGTACCCATGTTAGGGTAATTATAATATAATTTTTAAATTTATATACCCTATTTTCTTTTAATCGTGGTAAATGAATGTAAAAAGTTACAATTCTCCAAAAATTATTTTTATCTTATTGAACGACATATTATTTACTAATATCAACCCTGTTTCTCAGTATTTTGAAATGCAATTCACAGAAGAGGTAAAATTATGTTTAATGAAAATTTTCTAACTTGGCTAGAAGATGGGTAAATGACCGTAAAAAGTTCAATAATATTTTATACATCTAATTTTATTATAAAATGACTCCATGGAATTATGTTGAACTAATATATGTATTATGTATCAATTTTTTGTTAAATAATTTTCAATAAAATAAATAATTATTTATATAAAAATTCAATTTTAAACAATAACGTAATGTTTTTTACTATACGTCAAATATTAAATGTATTTAGAAAAATTAAAAAACTCACCCTAAGATAATTTTAACAATATGAATCCAAAAATGAAGTCCATTATGAAAAATAAAATTTATAAAATATCAAAAAGTGTGTATTACTATTCATAACAGCTAGTTTGATTGGTCATGGTGTGCTAGAAATTGATGTTCTGTACAGCGCAAGCTATTTTATTATTAAAGGGAAATGTATCATGGATGAATAGGGTATTACATTCATCACACCTTAAAATAATTTCATCCTAGAAATTTATAGAATAATATTGCATAAAAATATTTGGGTGGTTCTTCATCATATGTTCCTCAGGTTCCAACGTTGCTTCTTCTATCTTATGGATTCTCCATAGAACTTTTACCAGACAAGTCGTCTGGTTTCTCAGCACTTGTTCCCTGGTATCAAAAATCATGAAATGCTCTTCACAATAAGACAGATTAGGTTACAGTTCTATTTCATCATAGGTGAGTACTTGCATTGGGTCAGGCATGTATTTTCTCAATAGTGATATGTGGAACACATCATGGACTTTGTAGATATTTGGTAGCACATCCTAGGGATAAGATACAAATCCAATTCATTCTCAAATATTTAAAGGTCTTATATACATGGGACTTAATTTTCCCTTCTTACTGAATTGTTTAACCCCCTTCTAAGAAGATACCTTCCAGAAAACATAACCTCCTACTTAAAATTCCAAATCATTCCTTTTGTTATCGGTATAGGTGTTTTGCCTACATTGATTTTCATTGATGTGGGTTTGGATAACCTTTACCTTTTACATTGTTTCCACTACAAGTGCAGTGCCAATGAGTTTTCTTTCACCCACATCATCCCAACAAGATGGTGTGTGACATCTCTTTTCATATAACACATTATATGGTGTCATCTGAATAGTTGAATGGAACATATTATTATAGGAAAATTCTCCCAGATGTAAATAATGATCTCACATACCATGAAAGTCATGTGAGAAAGATCTAAACCTGACTTCTATGTTTTGAATAGTCCATCTTGATTGTCCATCAGTTTGAGAGTGGTAGGCAGCACTCAAACGAAGTCCAGTATCCAAGGGCTTCTAAATAAATTTCCTTAATCTTGATGTAAAATGGGAATCATGATCAGAAAAAAATTGATCTGGGTACTCTATGAAGTCTTACAACAACATTAATATATAATACTTCTAAACATTCAAGTGGTATATATTCTCTTATAACAAGAAAATGTGCTGACTTGCTACGATGATAAATAATGACACATATTGCATTTTTCCTTCTAAGAGTCTTTGGTAGACCCATGACAAATTCTATCTTAATATCATCCCATTTCTACTCATGTATGGGAAGAGGTTTCATGGATCCTCTAGGATGTTGTCTTCATGCCTTCACATTTTTTAAAAACATACATCATAACACATTATCATCAATCTCCATCTTTATGTTGTCCCACCAAAAATGTTATTCAAATCTTTACACATCTTAGTGCTACAAGGTTGTATAGAGAAATTGGAGATATGAGATTCATCCATCAATTCCATTTTTAGATCAGGTATATCAGGAACACAATGTTTCTTCCCAAATTTCAAAATTCCATCCTCATATAAGAAGTGAACCAGTCTCCCATCGTTCACATCATTAATTTTCTTTTAAAAATCCTCATCATCAGTCTAAGAAAATTTTATCCTTTCTAGTAAAGATGGTTTAGAACCCATTTGAAAATTTATTGATGTTTCACTATCCATGATTATTCCCATATACATTTCTACTTGATCTATGAAGATATGATCCCTTTAAACTCACATCGTGTTCAAAACTCTAATATCCTTTATGCTCAATGCATCAACCGCCTTATTTTCCTTCCCTGGGTGGTAGTGTATAGTGAAATCATATTTATTGAGTAGTTTGAGCCATCTCCTTTACCTCATGTTGAGTTATTTTTTTTGAGAAAATTAACATTAAGCTCTTATGATCAGTATATATCTCACATTTTTTACCATTGAGATAGTGTCTCCATATCTTCAAAAAAAAAGATTAAAGCTTCTTACTCAAGATTATGAGTGGGATTGTTTTGTTCATGAATTATTAGTAGTCATGAGGCATGGTCATTAACTCTATCATTCTACATAAGGACACAACCGAGTCCTTTATTTTAAGCATCACTATAAATAAAAAACCCATCATTCCCGGATGGTAGAGTCAAGAAAGAAGCATTGAATATTATTTTCATCAGTTCCCCAATACATTCTTCAGAGTCTTTTATACAAAAAAATTTATCCCCTTTACGTGTGAGCTTTGTTAATGGGTTTTCCAATCAAGAACAATTCTCAACAAAATTATGATAATAACTTGGTAAACCAATAAAATTGTGTCCCTCAGTTATTCTCATTGGTTTTTGCCATTCTTGTATTTCACTTTTCTTAGATTGTTTAACAATGAATCCAACCATAGAGAAAATATGTCTATTAAAAGAAATTTCTTGAAGCCAGAATTCACACATGCTAAACTTCCAATCTAATTCATTTTGAGGGTTTCCAGAATATTACACAAGTGATTTTCATGATTTTTTATCTTTTTGAGTACACAAAGATAACATCAATAAATAGTACTAAAAAGTCATCATGATATTCCTTGAAAACAATTTTCATTTAATCCCTAAAAACATAGGGTTTTTTAGTCAGTCCAAAAGGTATTACTATAAACGCGTAATGTCGGTGCCTTGTTCAAAATGTGGTTTTTGGAATTTATTCCCTCTTCACACACAACTGATGATATCTAGATCAAACTTAAATCTTTGAAAAATATTGAGCTTCAATAAGTTGGTCAAAAATATCATCAATGCGACCTAAGGATACTTGTTCTATATTAATATAGCATCAATCTCCATGTAGTCAATGCACATCCTCATAGTTCTATCTTTCTTTTTAACAAAAAGAACATGGGATCCCCATGAAGAAACACTAGGGAGAATAAATACTTTATCACACAATTTATCTATTTTTTTTAGTTCTACTAATTCCACAGTGGTGATAAGATCAGCAGATAAATAACATTTATATGCCAAAATGGGAACTTATTCACAAAAAAATTATTGTAATGATACTTCCCATAAGAGTTTTTTCTAACAACTACCTTGTTAAATAAAATTGGAAATATATAATTTTCTTAGAAAACTGAGAAGAAATAAAAAAATGAGATGATCCATAATCAAATAAATCCTTGGGTAAACATGGGGAAACCATTAAATTTCCTGCCACCATGCCTTTCAGAGCTACAACCTCAATAGTAGTGATCTCATAAGCTTTTCCTTTACCCCGTGGAATTTTTTGTGGTATTTTTCCTTGGCACTTAGGACATTATTATATGAAATTCCATTTCTCACTAGAATTGTAGAATCCAACACTAATAAACTCTTTCATTCCCTTACAATAATGAGCAAGGTGGCCTTTTCTACCACACTTTTAATAGACTCACATTTCCTTTAGGCATGTACTAGGGTGTTTCTTCCCATATTTACCACAGGATGGATATTCATCTTTCCCCTTATTCCCCTTCTTCCCCTTATTTCCACTTCCAGAGTGTTCAACATATCTCTTCTTCTATTTATTTGTTGTAAAGTCATAAGTCATAGATAATTATTTTTCTATCTTGATGGAAAATGAGAAAATATCATCATATGATGAGATTGATTGTGAGACAAATGATCGATGGAGATATGGTTTTAAACCATAAAAAATCTATCAATAATACTTGTTGGTTTATGTATATAATCTTCTGTATGATTTTCTCACCATGTAAAGCTATCCTCATACTTTGGGAAATTATATTCCTCCATTTTCCTCAGACTCAGAAATTGTCTTTCTATATCTGTTCGATGGTCATGAGGAAATTATTTTTCTATGAAAATATCGTTACACTCCCTCCATTTCATATTTGATTCTTCGTCATCCTTATTTTTGTTTATAATTAATAACCACCATTGATCTGCCTCTCCCGTGCGGTGATAAACTTCCATGACAACTTTTTCCCTTTCACAACTCCCCATGTCCTGAAATATATTATCTATTGAACATATCCATTTCATTGCTACAAATGGATTTGTATATCCATTTAATGTTGGTGGTTCTTTCCTCATGAAAAGTACTAACATTGAACTTCTACGTTGTAGATCAGGGTGCTCCATACGGGTAAGGTTATTATTCATAACCCGAGTGATTTGTTTGAGTATGGTGATATGATGATCAGCACCAGTTGCATCACATGCTCAACAATAATTATCTTGAGTAGGAGTAAAATTCCTTCGTTGATTATGTAAATTGATATAGTTTCCATTCATTCCACTGGGAACCATTTCTAAACAATGGAATACAATATATTAGTTTATGAATTGAAATACATAATTCCAAACTTTTAAAACTCTTAACATAAATTGAATAGTTCACGGATATAATCCATAATCATAAAAATGTTTTCTCTGAGAAGGTATATACTCATAAACCCTTCATAATTGTTTGTATAGAAAATTTGAATTAGCCTAGGCATATTGTAATGGCCCGGACCTCCCTGGTCCATTACATTGTGAAAATGTGGTGTTGGAGGTGTTCCGGGAGGTCAATGTGACTTATCCCCCAGCTGCTGCTTACCAGTAGCTCGATCTACCGGTAGCGGCTGCCTACCGGTTACTGGTAGCTGCTGCCTACCGGATGCTCGTTCTACCAGTAGCTGCTTCCTACCGGTAGCTCGATCTACCGGTAGTGGCTGCCTACCGATTACCGGTAGCTGATGCCTACCGGTTACCGGTAGCTGCTGCCTACCGGTAGCCACCGCTTACCAATAGCTCGGTCTACCGGTAGTCGCATCCTACCGGTAGCTGGATATACTAGTAGCCGCTTTCTAGCAGTATCTTGGCTAACACTTTTCCATATTTCATGAATGAACAGTGTTTCCTGACTTCATGAGAGCTACCAATTCCATACTTTGCCAAATTTTGAGTATGTGAACAGTGTTTCCATCTTCGCAAATTTGACGTTTTCTTTGACGTAAAATACTTTTAAAACCTTATGTTAAGGACTTTAAGACCGATTCAAAGGCCATAAATTCTATATTAATTATTCCTAAGGCCGGGATGTTTTTACTTGGTCAAACCGCTTGGGTTAATGCGATCCGTTTTTAATGGAGAATAAATCGGATCTTAAACCGTCGCCTCTATAATTTATCTTTTTTTTAGGGAATGAGATATCATTCTTCGTTGTTCTTCCTCCTGGTTCTCATCTACGTGATGCTAGAACTTTTCAATCATTCCCGTAGGAGTTTCATAATCAAACATTACTCGGATCAGTTCCACTCTGTTTGATGAAACTAAGCTGTGTCGATCATTCTTCCATATAAGGTATGTTTTATCATCGTTCCTTCGGGGATCACCTTCTCTTGTTCTTCCTTCCATATTAGCATGTAATCTCCATGGTTCTAATGGTTTTTCTTGGGGTTGGTTGGTACTGTCGTACCGTGGCATCCTCCGGTGGATGTAGCTGTCTTGAGGAGAAGAGGACTGTGACCCGTTGTGTGGATAAAGGACGTCAAGAACTCTTCGAGGTAGGGGATTTATGGCTTTTCTAATTGTGTATGTGAAATCGTAGAATTAGCATGATTTAGTCCTTTAGATCAAAATGAAATTGACCTAATTAAATACTTGAACCGGATTAAAATAATTGGTTGATCACATGTTGTTGCTTTGTACCGTGATAACGGTTTGCCTCATGTTTTCCTAGATAGAGTGATATCTATGATTTTCTTTAATTAGTTGCTCGTTCATGATGGAAATTGATAAAGAACGTAAAGACGGAATTATTTGTTAAATAATTGGCTAAAGATAAAGTGGCATGTTAATGAAACTGTTAATTCAAGATGGATTAAATAACTATTAGTTCGATAATTTCAAAAAGGGTTCTGAGTTACCCGCTTGCTTGTAAGGATGAATGCCTTATGGTTTGGAGCTCTGAGTGCTCATCTTGTATGAAGGATGAATGCCTTGTTAAAGGGCCGAGAGCCCATTTTGTGATCTTTGATTTTCCTGCTGCTTGTGATTTGATGTGAGCCTGGATGGCTGTTGTGATATGTGGAGGCATGGGGACTTGTGGTTGTGGCAACGGATGACGCCTAGTGTGGAAAGATGCATCGGTTTATGCATGTGGGTGTCGGGGAGGACACCAAGGATGATGGTATGAGATGAATGTGATTGTTTGATGTTGGTGGTTTGGTTTGGTTGTTTATCTGCTTTACTTTTCCCCACTTCTCAAGGCAGCTGGTCTTGCTTACCCTCTTTCCGAAGGAGGCGAAGACACGCGGGGTATGCCACGTGCTTTCCGTGTTTATCCTCTCGATGGAGGATGGGTCTATGATCTTTCTATAGGCGACAATACTCGACGGGTAGTATATCTACTCACCGTGTTGAGCCCTTTGTGTTTAGTAGCATAGGATGCTTTTCTAGAATGCCTGGGAATATGGGGAAGGTAATTCCATAATGAATGTTTGTCTAAATGGTGATAATCAACGGGGATGGAGAAACTGGAATTTAATAGTGATGTGAATCCTAAAAAGGAGCAGTTTTTGAATGTAATGCCAATTTAGTTTAATGTGGTAAATTTCTCATGGTTAATTAATGTTTAAAGAATTAATTAACGTACAGTGGAACTGATAAAATGATAATGGAGTAATCTAATAAAGCTCTTCAAATGGTTGTGTGCTTATAGGATACCTAGTCTTAGAAGTAGTAGCTTGGAGTCTGAGAGACGTTAGCTATAGTTGTGCCTATGACTAGGTAATGCCCATAGTGTGGTTGTGAGTTATATATATTCTGTACTTTTGTGTTTCTATACGCTACTCCACCCTGTCGGTAAGGGAAACTGACACCCCAGGGATTCTGAGCCCTGGGGAGGTGTTTTCCCCAACATTCTGATGGGAGGTTGAATGGCTGACTACCCCCTTTGGCCCCGGTCTCTTCTCTTGGTAGATCTTTGTGATGGTAGGAACAGTGGTTAGTTTTACACATATATGTGTGTAGAGGGCTGTAATGGCTTGTGGTTATTTCACACACATATATTCTGGATATAGTATCCTATGGACTACTACAGGTGTAACGTGTATAGGCTGTGATGGCTTGAGGATCCTTACTCGGCGTATGGGCTGTGATGGCTCGAGGTATAATACTCGACGTATGATACACGTTATACGAGCTATGGTGGCTCCCAGAAACTACCTGGTTACTTTGGTTGTGAGTATGGTGTGGTGCTTAGCCCAGGTGTCTACGGGCAAGCCTTTGTGGTGCACGTGGTGCAGGTTGTGGAGCTTAGCCCAGGTGTCTGTGGGAAAGCCTTTGGAGAGAGATGCACATGAGGTATGTCATTGGGGAAAAGCGTAAAATCAGTGGGGAAGTAGTAGCGGGGTACCCTTAATATTCTTTACTATATTCTATATTCTTTTATGCATTACTTGGCGAGAGTATCCATGGTGAGGTTGGGAACTTAGTATTCCTGTTTAGGTAACGAGTTAGTTTCACTTGTTGTTCACTGGGCTTTAGCATGCTTTATTTACTTTTGCACGAGAGGCTTGGGGATGATCCTACTGAGTATACTGTTATACTCACCCTATGTACATATAAACTGTTTTTCAGGTCACTTGGAGCAGGTTTGAGATCAAGCTGGTTACTACTAGCTTGCGGTTGGAGGAGGAGTTGTTCCGGCTTGTGGTCGATGTCGTTTTACTTTCTTTTGGGTACTTTTAGTTTCCCCTTTCAGTTGTAGTACTTTTGCATGACATTTCATATATGTACTTGGGTTTCTTTTATATTTCAGTTATGAGTTGGAGTTGGTTGGAGTCTATTCTATCTCTCTCTTCTGCATGTGTTCTCTTAGAGGGTAATGCCTCCCATTTGTGTGTGTATTATACCCTCGATGCTAGTCGCCAACCCGGGGCCTACTGGAGGCGGGACTCGGGGGTCATTATCTCCCTTCTCACATTACCGGCCCAAGAGGGGTACACTTTGTGGGGAGGGGGTCGTGATAGAGTGGTATCAGAGGTCTGGTTGAGGGATAGGATGGAGTTTGGAGTTAGGCATAGGTGAGGATGCATGGGATAGTAGGGCAACAGTGTCATTCATGTTTAGAAAGTGGGGTAAACACTGGAGACCGGCAGAGACATAGGCGTTTAGGGCCCCCTATGATCTGTTGCACGGACCTTTAAGCTTACGATGGCTACTAAACAAAGTGATACTGGTTGCAGGGTAGAGACCTAGGAAAGGATCATGCATCATTATTCTTTGCGCTTGTGTTTGAATGGGTAGACCTTGGGATAGGTAACCTAAAATAAATAAAACAAAACAATTAATTAATTAATTTTGAGTCTTCCATATTCCAGGCTTAGGAGCTCTAAAAGTTGTTATTTTGCAGGTATGGCTCTAGGTCGACGTCCTCATCAGGTTTGCCCAGAATATTCCCATCATGCTGTTCCAGCAGATCACCACCGAGTAGAGGTTGACGAAGATGACACTTGGAGGAAGACACTTCGAGAGTTTCAGCGCCAGAGGCTACAGAAGTACAAGGGCTCCGTTTCAGATGCAGTCACAGAAGACTGGTTGGAGGAGATCGAGATAGGATTTAGTTCGATTCGTGCTCGGAAGGAACACTGGGTGTCCTTGGTTGTGACGATGCTGCGTGGAGAAGCGAGGTAGTGGTGGTTCTTGTTCCTCGGTGATCGTGAGGAGTCAGGGATCTCGTGAGAGGATGAAGTCAGCACAGGATCGTCGGAAATCATATGCTGATCAAAGAAGGAGACCGTTAGAGTTTAATGTTGGGGATCATGTGTTTCTAAAGATGACTCCCCATCGTGGGAAGCGAAGGTTTGGTCGTGGAAGTAAGCTTTCTCCCCGGTTTGTTGGGCCTTTCGAGGTGTTAGCTCGTGTTGGAGTTGTGGCGTATCGAGTAGCACTTCCCCCTAAGATGAGTCGGATACATGATGTTTTCCATGTATCACAGCTCTGTCGTTATCTTCATGATGAATCTCATGTTATCGATTCGGGAGAGATCGATATTGACGATGATGCAACCTTCGAGGAGCGACCTGTGGAGATCCAAGACCAAAAGGAGAAGGTGTTGCGTGGGCGTTATATCCCCTTAGTTCGTGTCTTGTGGCGACACGGTGGCATGGAGGAGAGTACCTAGGAGCACGAGTCACAAATACGTGCTCAGTACCCAGAGTTGTTTAATGTTTAACTCTTTTCATGTAATGATGTTTCCTTTATGGTTAGACCTTTCATGTTTTATTTATGTACCTTTGATGTGATGTTATGTTTGAATTGTTTGGTTATGGATTGTTTGTTTCCATACTCTGGGATGTCGTAGTTTTGTTCCAGATTTTGAACAACTCATGGTGGTTTTCCCCTGAGAGGTATCTTATGGGGTGGTTGTTCGGACCCCTCTTTTCTTCTGGGTTGGTTTTTAATTCTCGAGGACGAGAATGTTTTGAGAGTTATCTAATGTAATGGCCCGGACCTCCCTGGTCCATTACTTTGTGAAAATGTGGTGTTGGAGGTGTTCCAGGAGGTCAGGGTGACTTATCCCCCAGATGTTGCTTACCAGTTGCTCGATCTACCTGTAGCGGCTGCCTACCGGTTTCCGGTAGCTGCTGCCTACCGGTAGCTCGGTCTACCGGTAGCTTCTTCCTACCGGTAGCTCCATCTACCGGTAGCGGCTGCCTACTGGTTACCGGTAGCTGCTGCATACCGGTAGCCGCCGCTTACCAGTAGCTCGGTCTACCGGTAGCCGCATCCTACCGGTAGCTGGGTATACTGGTAGCCGCTGTCTAGCAGTATCTCGGCTAACACTTTGCCAAATTTCACGAATGAACTGTGTTTCCAGACTTCATGAGAGCTACCGATTCCATACTTTTCCAAATTTTGAGTATGTGAACAGTGTTTCCAGCTTCGCAAATTTGACGTTTTCTTTGACGTAAAATAATTTTAAAACCTTATTTTAAGGACTTTAAGACCAATTCAAAGGCCATAAATTCTATATTAATTATTCCTAAGGCCGGGATGTTTTTACTTGGTCAAACCGCGTGGGTTAATGCGATCCATTTTTAATGGAGAATAAATCGGATCTTAAACGGCCGCCTCTCTAATTTATCTTTTTTTAGGGAATGAGATATCATTCTTCGTTGTTCTTCCTCCTGGTTCTCATATACATGACGCTAGAACTTTGCAATCATTCCTGTAGGAGTTTCATAATCAAACGTTACTCGGATCAGTTCCACTCTGTTTGATGCAACCAAGCTGTGTCGATCATTCTTCCATATAAGGTATGTTTTATCATCGTTCCTTCGGGGATCACCTTCTCTTGTTCTTCCTTCCATATTAGCATGTAATCTCCATGGTTCTAATGGGTTTTCTTGGGGTTGGTTGGTACTGTTGTACCGTGGCATCCTCCGGTGGATGCAGCTGTCGTGAGGAGAAGAGGACTGTGACCCGTTGTGTGGATAAAGGACGTCAAGAACTCTTCGAGGTAGGGGATTCATGGCTTCTCTAATTGTGTATGTGCAATCATAGAATTAGTATGATTTAGTCCTTTGGATCACAATGAAATTGACCTAATTAAAAACTTGAACCGGATTAAAATAATTGGTTGATCTCATGTTGTTTCTTTGTACCGTGATAACGGTTTGCCTCATGTTTTCCTAGATAGTGTGATATCTATGATTTTCTTTAATTAGTTGCTCGTCCATGATGGAAATTGATAAAGAACGTAAAGCCGGAATTATTTGTTAAATAATTGGCTAAAGATAAAGAGACATGTTAATGAATCTGTTAATTCAAGATGGATTAAAGAACTATTAGTTCGATAATTTCAAAAAGGGTTCTGAGTTACCCTCTTGCTTGCAAGGCTGAATGCCTTGTGGTTTGGAGCTCTGAGTGCTCATCTTGTATGAAGGCTTAATGCCTTGTTAAAGGGCCGAGAGCCCATTTTGTGATCTTTTATTTTCCTGCTGCTTGTGATTTGATGTGAGCCTGGATGGCTGTTGTGATATTTGGAGGCATGGGGACTTGTGGTTGTGGCAGCGGATGACGCCTAGTGTGGCAAGATGCATCGGTTTATGCATGTGGGTGTCGGGGAGGACACCAAGGATGATGGTATGAGATGAATGTGATGGTTTGATGTTGGTGGTTTGGTTTGGTTGTTTATCTGCTTAACTTTTCCCCACTGCTCAAGGCAGCTGGTCTTGCTTACCCTCTTTCTGAAGGAGGTGAAGACATGCGGGGTATGCCACGTGATTTCCGTGTTTAGCCTCTCGATGGAGGATGGGTCTATGCTCTTGCTATAAGCGGCAAAGACTTGACGGGTAGTATATCTACTCACCGTGTTGAGCCCTTTGTGTTTAGAAGCATAGGATGCTTTTCTAGAATGCCTGGGAATATGGGGAAGGTAATTCCATAATGAATGTTTGTCTAAATGGTGATAATCCACAGGGATGGAGAAACTGGAATTTAATAGTTATGTGAATCCTAAAAAGGAGCAGTTTTTGAATGTGATGCCAATTTAGATTAATGTGGTAAATTTCTAATGGTTAATTAATGTTTAAAGAATTAATTAACGTACTGTGGAACAGATAAAATGAGAATGGAGTAATCTAATAAAGCTCTTTAAATGGTTGTGTGCTTATAGGATACCTAGTATTAGAAGTAGCAGCCTGGATTCTGAGAGACGTTAGCTGCAGTTGTTCCTATGACTAGGTAATGCCCATAGTGTGGTTGTGAGTTATATATATTCTGTACTTTTTGTGTTTCTATACGCTACTCCACCCTGTTGGTTAGGGCAACTGACACCCCGGGGATTCTAAGCCCTGGGGAGGTGTTTTCCCCAACATTCTGATGGGAGGTTGAATGGCTGACTACCCCCTTTGGCCCCGCTCTCTTCTCTTGGTAAATCTTTGTGCTGGTAGGCATAGTGGTTAGTTTTACCCATATATGTGTTTAGAGGGCTGTAATGGCTTGTGGTTATTTCACACACATATATTCTGGATATAGTATCCTATGGACTACTATAGGTGTAACGTGTATAGGCTGTGATGGCTTGAGGATCCTTACTCGGCGTATGGGCTGTGATGGCTCGAGGTATAATACTCGACATATGATACACGTTATACGAGCTATGGTGGCTCCCGGAAACTACCTGGTTACTTTGGTTGTGAGGATGGTGTGGTGCTTAGCCCAGGTGTCTGCGGGCAAGCCTTTGTGGTGCATGTGGTGCAGGTTGTGGAGCTTAGCCCAGGTGTCTGTGGACAGGCCTTTGGAGAGAGATGCACAGGACGTATGTCATTGGGGAAAAGTGGAAAATCAGTGGGGAAGTAGTAGCGGGGTACCCTTAATATTCATTACTATATGCTATATTCTTTTATGCGTTACTTGGTGAGAGTAGCCATGGTGAGGTTGGGAACTTAGTATTCCTGTTTAGGTAACGAGTTAGTTTCACTTGTTGTTCACTGGGCTTTAACATGATTTCATTACTTTTGCACGAGAGGCTTGGGGAGGATCCTACTGAGTATACTGCTATACTCACCCTATGTACATATAAACCTTTTTTTCAGATCACTTGGAGCAGGTTGGAGATCAAGCTAGTTACTACTAGCTTGTGGTTGGAGGAGGAGCTATTCGGGCTTGTGGTCGCTGTCATTTTACATTCTTTTGGGTACTTTTAGTTTCCCCTTTCAGTTGTAGTACTTTTGCATGACATTTCATATATGTACGTGGGATTCTTTTATATTTCAGTTATGAGTTAGAGTTTGTTGGAGTCTATTCTATCTCTCTCTTCTGCATGTGTTCTCTTAGAGGGTAATGCCTCCCATTTTTGTGTGTATTATACCCTCGGTGCTAGTCGCCAACCCGGGGCCTACTGGAGGCGGGACTCGGGGGTCATTATCTCCCTTCTCATATTTCCGGCCCAGGAGGGGTACACTTTGTGGGGAGGGGGTCGTGACACATATCCCCCGAGAGTGTCATTACTGAGAGTGGAAAATGGCCCGTTTTCGTATACCCAGATGCCCTGGGTCAAGCACAAAACTCCATGTCAAAATTTTCATAGCTAGGTATATCTATGCCAAAGCCTCTTCTACTTGGTCATGTCCAGATAAGAATGTATTGCTGGTAAAATACTCAAAATATATACATTATCAAAATTCTAGGAAGTTATTCTATACTAATCCACAAGGTTTATCTTAGGGAATGTTCTCTGGTCAGAGTGTTTCGAAATCTAGCTACTAAGGTTTTTACTAAACATCCTCTGATACCAACTGTAATGCCCCAAACCTAGTTACCCAGAGTCGATGCATTATTACATAACATTGGCATGATCACGAGGAATCAAATCACTATAGACCAATCAGTTTAGTAGAATAAGAAGTACTAGATACATACATAAGTTTTAGATGAAATTATGAAATGAAAAACAAAAAAAACATTTCTCCTTTGAATGCATTCACATTCCTTAGACAATCCCTACAGGTCTTCCATAATATACCTTTTTTCATCTAGGAAAAAATAAAACATGGAATGGGGTGAGATCAGATGCTCAGTAAGGATAATATAATAGAGTAAAATTTTATAAATAAACATAAACATTTAAGGCAATGTGTGAGACTAAAACATAAGCCATTTAAACATAATATTCATCATAATATGGAAAATATAAATCAAATAATTCCATTTACATATTCATATGGATATTCTACTAGCTAAATAATCACATGTAATATCAATATTAAATTTCATAATGGTACAATGCATAATGTCCGACATTATAACCACATAATCAAGGTCGTTTTCCAAGGCTATAAATAATATTTTTTCAATCCCGTGTGCCAAGACACTAGTTTATCCTATGAGACCTACTGATGCATCAAGGAGATATAGCAGACTCCCCCTATCACTTAATAAGTCCAAATAATTCCTCATGTAAAAAGGTTGAATCCTATCATAAAAAATTGTACTAAAACTAGCAAAGGAAATGATAATACATTAACCATAACCCATGAATGGTATAAAAGTAACACATCAACATTCAATCATATCCCAAAACCTTCAATAAAATATGGAATATTTTACCATAATAAATCAAATTCAAACAACTGTAAAATCCATCAAAGGATGTTGATATATATGAAATCAAAACTATTTGAGAGGAATATCTCCTTCTATTTTGAAAACATTTATAATTCACATAATTATAAAACAAACCATTTATTTCGAAATTATTCTTATAAACTTGTAAGGAAATCTTTGAAGATGTTATCAATGTAGAAAATAGTCACACTCAGTGTATAAGATAACAAACATTCTTTCCTTTATTTTGTGGAAAAGGTCATAAATGACTTTGTTTGGAAAATGACGGAAAGATTCCTTTATAAAAATTTTATAAAAAGTAAAAAATGGTATAAATTACCTTAAACCATAGTCATGGAAATAGAAAATTTTTTTAAATACATTTTTATGAAACACAGATGTGGATGATAAAGATGTCTCAGTAGATACTCACGTATAAACAACCTCGGATAATCAAGAGATTGTAGAATTTACCCTACCTTGTACTTTTCCTTGATCGTGGGTATTTTATCCTCCAATATAATAGTTAAATCAATGTTATTATGTTATAAAATAACCACATACATAAATATGATATCATATTGGATCTTTTAATATTTATTTGTTAACAATATTTCAGTAGTATCATTGTTTTAGGTGTTAACTGGTTCATTTTCATTTATATTCCTAGTTATGTAAGCCATGTTTTCAATGGATAGGATGTATTTGATTCATATATAGAATTATATAAAGATGTTAAATATTTTTTAATCATAAAATGAAAATTATTCTTCAATGATTATGATGGGGTATGAATCTTATCATGCTCGTGGAGACGGTAATCCGTACATACGCACGAGAGACAATAGCATTCTATTGATTATGAAATAGTTTGCAATTGGATGATATATCATATATAGAGAATCATTATAATTTTATATTTATTATTTTCATTAGTGATACTCATTATTATACCCATCCAAATAATGAAGATTTTGAATGACAAACCACACCACAACGTGGAGACGATAAGTCGTGTGTACACACGTAAGGTGACTTGTAATTAATAGCATAGATAGAATAATTAATATGGTTGTACCATATTTTTAATAACATAGCAGTATTTATAATGTACTGGAGTAATTATTTTGGTATGTAATCAACAATTAAATAGAAAGTGGAAGAAGAAAAGAACTTTGAAAGAGGTGGGGAAATTATTACATCTTCTTCGGGTGTTTCCTTTTGAGTTGATCAAAAGGGATCCTTAGGTTGGATTTCTGATCATAGTATGGTATCTAGGTCAATGTGAAGGAAGTTGGGAGGATATTTTAGTAGGGTTTGTCAGTTCCAAAATGTCTTTGGAGTTGTGATTTTTAATGGAGGGGAAGTTCACATTTATAAGAGTGGTGACTGTCACTTTAGGAAAAGCTTGATATATTAATTTATTATAAAATAATATTCTGTTTATAAAGGATCCAGAATAAATTATTTAGAGTATATGGTGTTTCTGGATTTAAAAACACTAAACCAATAAGATTTATATAGGTTTAGGTCAACATATTAACCATATCGTTTAGATTTAACTCTTGGATAAATAGTTTAACATGATCCATGTCTCCTTTATTTTTATACTATATGGTTAATAAACATACTATAAAATGACAAGAGAACCCCAAGTGGTTCATTAATTACATATCTTTTATTATATAAGTCCTTGGGCAGATCCATATATTTTTAGGACTACTATTTCATTTGATAATATAGTATTTGTTTTAAAAACTCATTTATGTCAATTTGACACTATTTAGTATTTCATTTTTTTTGAAGACATAAAAACATCATTAAAAAGAAAAACAAATCATTTAAGAAACAATAAAAAGTCAAATTAACCATTAATGTTCTTTTAATTCATCAAAAGTCTAAATTTAAATTTATTTGGATATTTATAATATCAATTATTTTAATCTTTCATGAATAAGGTAATTACTGCAACATTAGTGGGTCATAAATAAATTTAATTATTCAATTTATTAAAAATATATATATATTACCATTATGTAGGAAATATTTTTATCTTTATAATGACTTTTTATAGTCTAATTTATCTTATGTGTAACCCTATATTAAAAATGATTTAATTATGAAAATTTGTATTTAAATCTTTTTACTCTTCTTTAAATAAAATAATAATAAATGTTCTAATCTAATCCATGTGAAGAGAAATGATCATATTTTATTCCTAAGGTTTATTTTTATCCAAATAAAGTTATCCAATAGAATAAGGACATGTGTTTGTGTAATTATAATATAATTTTTACCATTAATTAACCTATTTACTTTTAACCGCGGAAAATAAAAGTCAAACATTACTATTCACCAAAAAAATCATTTTATTGGACCACATTTTACTTAATGATATAAACTATGTCTCTTTTATTTTTGAAATTTAATTCATTGAAGCGGTAAAATTACGTTTTATGCAAACATTATAATGTGTGTAAAAGGTGGGAAAAAGACAGTGAAAAGTTCAATAAAATTTTATAAATCTAATTTTTATATGAAATGACTCAATGAATTACATTGAACTAATATAGGTATTATGTATCTATTTTGACTTAAAATAAATTGAAACAAAATAAATCATTATTTAAATAAAAATTTGGATTTAAACAATAATGTAGTGTTTTCACTATTCATCTAAAATTTAAAATTTCATAAAAATACCAAAAATTCTCCCAAAGCTATTTTTGATATTCCAAATCCAAAAATGAAGTCCCTTTTAAAAAATAATGTTTATAAAATATCATAAAATTGTTATTATTATTCATAATGACTAGTTTGATTGTTAATGGTGTGCGAGAACTTGATGTTGCGTATAGTGTAAGCTATTGTATTATTAAAATGGAAACGTACCATGGGAGCTTGGGGTGTTACAATTATGTTCAAGTATAGATCATGTAATGGAATCATAGGTGTTAATTAATATCTTATTTCTATTCTACGAAACTCCACGATATTTTCAAAGCCTCTATGAATAATATTTTTGGATATATTTGATTAGTAATTATATTTTCTTAGATAAACTTATATACTTATTTCATTCATTAATAAATATTCATGTTAATTAAATTACTTGTCACTGATATAATAGTTTTGTTTCTATGAAAAATATAAATGGAATTTAAGGATGTGATTCTATCAAGATAGTGTTCTTTGGAGAGCTACTAGTGTCTCAATGATAATTATATAGTATTTTTGATTTAATATGCATAGCCAATGATTAATATAAATTTGATAATTGATTAATCTCTATATCCATCTTGTAATATAGTTGTTCATATTTTTGGTGTGAAAATTGATAATAAGATATATATTACTAGCTATTGGGATTTTTTTGAGGGTATGATTCCTTTCATAATAAGTAACTATATCCTTATTGTAATATATTTATAAGTAGTTAATAAAGTTGTATGGACCTTTTGGGTACAAATCCAATATGTAATCATTGTCCTATTCTGAGGAAAATTACTTGTTATAAAGAGACGTATAATTATTATTATTAATGAGATGATGTGTAATGTGAAGTAGTTTGTGGATTGATATGATTGTAGAAATGTTATATGGAATGTGTGGGATATTATTTTTTTGGGACATAAGTGTAGCTCTTGGACAAGATTCTTATCATTTGTTTTTGGGACTGGGATATCATATTTCCATATCTAATGATTTCATATTTTTATATAGTCAATTTGTTTTATTTTTTTAGGGGATATTTCATGGCATGACCTAGATGGGAAATTATATCCAACCAAATGAACACCATCATTAGAAGGTTATTTTATTTCTTTGTTGGTTGTTTAGAATATTTTTTGAGGTTGTTGTTCAACTTACTTCTACAAGATGTTATGGTCGATCCATGGTTTTATTGGTATAGAATATTTTGAGACACTAATCTCATTATTATTTGAATTAAATTTTGTATTTGTATAGATATTTTAAACTAATTAATTATAGATTATATTATTGGTGTATCCATTGGATGCATTCGTTAAAATATTAGTTGAGATTACATTAGTTCAATTTAATTTTTTGGGGTTTAATTTATTGTTAATACCAAATATTTTTGTGATTTATTCCATAAATACAAGTCATTGACACGAATCACAATAAAGGTGGTATTTTGGTGTCATTATTGATATCGTAATAAAATAATGTTGGGATATTGGTGGAGTCATTTCAGGAAATTTTGGTATCAGAGTACGGTTGTTAAGATAGATTAGTTAGTATTTACATGTGAGGATTGTGTTTAGTTTTCAAGGAAGTGGTATATGTAAATATATAATGGATAATATACCTATAAATCCATGTAAGGATTTAGTGGATAAAATATTCCTAAACAATGACATTGATCATCTACTATTTATGCATTGAGTATGGTTATATTTGGAACAAGAGACATCAATAGATTCGAATTCATGTAGTATAAAAATTTATATAGTTCATGATGATATGTTTGTGTTGTTTGATTCATGTTTCATTGGGATGATTTTGATCATAATATATGTGTTTATTTTTAGTGCTCTTTATAATATTGAAAAATTTAGTGGTTCTAATTTTATGAGTATAAAGATGATGTATCTCTTTGATTATACTTTTGGAAATTTATATTTTTTATTCCTTGAGTATCTTTGTATTATTATATTCCTCTTAATTTAAGATAATAGTAATTATTTTTCTCACTTTTTTTAAATTTCATTCTTCAATTATAATGAATGTTAGTTGAATTTATTCATGAATAAATTTTTATATAGGTCTAGGATATAGATATTATTGTTTCCTAAGAGTTGTTTCATTTTTTTGTAGTTGGTGATTGTCTGTCGTCTGTTGTTCATTTTTCTATAAATTATGATTCATGTTTTCTAATGTAGAAAATTTCTAAATCTTACAATAATATTATGATTTTTAATTCCCAATTTATGAATCCTAATATTATGAGGAAATTTCTTTAAATTTAATTTTATAATCTTTTATAATAAAATAATAATTACTGATAATTTGTAATGATGAAATGAATATTTACTATTTTGAAATATATGAAATTTTATTGGCTATAATAACAAAGAAAATCACAGCGTAGTAGTATAAAATTAATATAATTGAAAATAATGATTTAAAATATTAATTATTAATTATTTGTAATGATGGAATGGTTGTTTATTACTTTTAAATTTATGAAATTTTATTGGCTACTATAATAAAAAAATTAAAGCGTGGTAGTATATAATTAATATAATTTAAAATATTGATTTAAATATTATGGTATTAATGATTTTAATGATATATACTTGATTATGGAATTTATATGTATAATTGGGGGCAATTGAAAGATCAAAATGGCATAATGATATATGAATATATAATTTTTAGTGGTTTTAAATATATAACGAAAAATAAATTAAAAATAATGGTTTATATATTATACAAATGTAATGATTAGTAAAATGTATTATAAATTATTAATTATTATTTTTGAAATGTTATGTATCTGTAATATTAATTTAAATAATATTTGAATTGATATTGAATTACAGTATATTAATGTGTTGGAATTTATATGAAAATATGATTGTATAATTAATTTAAGGAATATAAATTAATGAATTATCAAGAAATTGAATTAATATTTAGGATGATATGATTGAAATATATTAAAAAATAATTTTATATATTTTTATTTTAAATATTTTTTGAGTATTAATTTGATAAAAATAAATAATTAATCAAAATATGAAGTGAAAACAAAAAAAATTAAAATTTTAGTTATGGAATAAATATATTATTATGTGGTAAATTGTAAATTTTAAATATTATATTAAAATGAATATTTTAGTTAGAGGATTAGAAATATAAATGAAGGTTTTGGGGTTGTTCTCTCCATAACCAACTCTTGTACTCATTTACTACCATTGATGCTTCTCTAATTGCTTTCATTAAAACTTATGGGTTAAAATAATCATATGTAGTGGTTCAAACAATAAGGTTATGTTATCCATGGTGAGAAATTCCTAAATTGAGTTATGTTTTATTTATTTGAATCAGTTTACTATTTGAATATTAATTTCATATCACTTATACATGGTATTAAAATTTTTTCTTTTAGTTATACAATTTTTTTTCTTAGATGGTTCTGATTAATATATTTCCATATATCATGGTGACATTATAAAGATTAAAACATATTTATCAATATGGTTATCATTTATAAACACATATATTTTTATTTTTATGAGATAACATGGTGTTTAATTTAATTTTTTGTTTTCTCTTTTGAATTGTTTTTCATTAATGAGCTATAATTCATCTATTTCAATAGTTCAAAATGATATTTTATTAACTTAACATTTTTTTAATACCAACCATTAGTAAAACGTTTCTTATTATTATTTAGCATGGGATCATGCCTTGTTTTCATGGGGATCATGAAATCAACTATATAGATTTCATGAATTTCGTTGAGATTTTATAAGGTTTTCTGAAAAAATATATTTGGTATGATTGATTAGAAATTACAAGTTTTGGGTAGAACTCAGATATTCATTTCCTGTCACTAATAGAGAGTTCTATTGATATATATATACAATGTGTGTATTATAGTATTGTTTCTATAAAATAGAAAAGGTCAACTTAGTGATAGGATTGTGTTAGACTAATGTTTTGTTGTCAAGAAAGGATACTTATACGCTAATTGTGTGAAATTGTTGAGTTTTTTATATGTATCACCACCCAAGACTAAATAATTTTATGACTAATATTTATCTCCTCAATTTGGTATAGTTATAGGTAGTTTTTACAATGGAATAAATCTTGGAATGTGGGTTATAATTTGGTTTTTATGGTTTTGATGGTATAATTCATTTCATAGTGGGTTACTACCTCTTCTGTGTAGCAGAGTACAAGGTTGTTCGGCCATAATGATTATCCTTAAAATAGAGATCCTGACATCCAATTTTTAATATGGCAGGGAAAAATAAATATTACAATGATTTGGTAGTATATAATGATTAAATAAATATGGTTTTATATTAAGTGGTTTATGATCTGATGTGAGCTTATTAGTTTTATATGTGATAGGTAATTCAATGTTTGTGTTGGATTACTGGTGGATTTAAGTCATTGGTCTTATATTTGGGTTTCAGACCGAATCATAATATTTAAATATCACACACTGTCATATTTTTACGTAGTATATATTATTCATGTTTTTATAATTTAATATATTTATTTGGATTATCCTTAATGGTATGTTATAATTCACATGTACAATAGAACATGAGTGATATAGTTATATTTATATTTAGTTTGATTAGAGAATGTGTTGAAATTATTATTTGGGTGATATCTAGGATATGATATTGGTGGATCAAACCGAGATATACATGGGTACTATATAAGGATATATATTTCATTATATTTATCGTTCATAAAGAATATTGTTATATATTCTTAGCATTCATGCATTACAATTGATATTATCACAATATATTTTGGATATGTTCTTTTAAATGTTATCTTAAATTTCATATAGTTTTATTTAGATATTATATGTTTACTATATATGGTAAATTTATTTGATTTATCAAATTTTCACCCTATGTTTTACTAATCATTAGTGGACTTACTAGCACCATTCAAAATGTTTGACTCTAGGTTAATTCAAGAACTCAATGTGGGTTATTAGTGAGGATATCTCGTGACAGAGTAGTATGGTAATAATATTTAATGATTTTTAAACATTAATTTAATTATTAATGTCTTATGGTTGTGAGATAACATATATAATTATAATTATTTTTGATAAATCTCACATATCTCTCTATGTTTATAAACACATATTGAAGATTAAGGATTTGAAAATATAACCATGAAGACTATATTAGATATGGAGTTTTTGGGGACATATTTATCTTAGATTATCCTTTTTTAATTTTTCAAATCCTCCAAAGATCCAAATTTTTTAGAGAGGATAAGGTTTAACACCACTTATTTCAAAAATAAGCACTAAAATTATAAATTTAGTGAAATAAATTGATTAAATTCAAATTTGGTGAAGAATTGGATGTTTAATTTTTAATTGAGAAATATCATTTCTTAAATAATTTTAATTTATTTTTATTGATTTAAAAGGATGATTAGAATCTCCATACATGATATGGATATATATATAAACAGACTTTTTTGAAATCATCATAACATTAAAATCAATTGTCAAAATATGCTAATATTATATTTGAGTTATAGAATATATTATACTAGTTCATATTCAATATAGTCATTATAGTGAATTATTTGACCATTTCTGATGATAGCCATATAATTTTTTATTTATTCTCATTAAAGGGAAAACTATTAAGAAAATCCATGTCCATGATAGTTACATTTATTTTTTCACAACCAATGAAATTACATAAAATTAATAACAATTTGTATTTATTATTATTATTTAATCTATTAATAAAGGATTTCAATATTTCTTCATAAAAGAAATTATATGATAAGACATATATTAAATAACTTATTTTACCAAATGGTTTATTATAAAATATTTACTCTCCATAAATGTTCATAAAAATATTGTTCCTATGGTTTTTATTAAGCTGTGTCTAATATATTCTATAGTTTAACCAATTAAAGTTGCATAATGTTTGATATATTTTATTAATTAATAGAATATAATATAATATTACTAACATTAAATAGTAATATATCTTAATTAAATGACTAGATATATACTTAAATATTTGTAGTTATTATAACATTGGGTAAAAGGCACATATATACATCAAGTTACATCATTATCCGTCGCTCTATATAATTAGAATGCGTTATCACGAGAATTTTAATCATGGTCATAATGGGAAAATAAATTGAATATAGTGATTCAAGATTCATAGTAAGAGTTATTAAGAGAAAGAAGATTTAAATTTTCAAAATAATAATTTAATAATACATATTATGTAAATTAAATAAATCATCAACATAATTTCATATAAATTATTATCACAATACATGATGATGGAGTGAAAAAACTTTATTCATTATAAACATATAGTAAATTACTTTTTTAGACAAAAGAGACATAAAATGTAAAAATAACCTCATTTCGATATCTAAATTGACTTATGAGACCTAAAAATATAGTGTTTGATGTACAATATTGTCACTTTTCTATTACTCAATTATTCTTATTATAAAAAATCACATATATAATAATACGCATAAAATACTTTCCATAATTTTTAAAAAACAATGGCCTAAAAATAACTAGAATAATATTTAATATTGATATAATGAATAATTTAAATCTGAATTAATTAAATAACATATGAAAATGTTATTGGTTTCGGTAATGGCATGGACCCTCCTGGTCCAGTACTTTTCCAAAACACGGCTCCACCGAAACGGTGGCACACCAGTCATAGTGGCACCATGAAAGTGGAATCGTGAGGGTGGCACTATGACGGTGGCACCATGACGGTGGCACCGTGAGGGTGGCACCGTGACAGTGACACTGTGTTTTCACCGGATGGTGTACCACCATTCACCCGACTTTTTCTGCTCTTGCAACGTGTCTTTTGACGTTAAATAATTTAGCCCTCCCCCCATTTTTCAAAGTCATTTAAATCCAATAAATAATACCTAAAATCAACCAAGTGTTGGGAAACCCTTAACTTACCAAAATGTATGGCTTTTCCTCAGTGTTACACCCTTTCCCAATACTTTCTAGTTCATCCCCCTGTTGTGCGTTTTAAATGAAACCGTTTAAACGAAAAGCTGTTATGGCCAACTATCTGATGAGAATTTTTAAATGAAAGTTGATTCTATCATGCATAACCGCCCAACCACAAGGGAAAACCATGATCCGAAATTAATTCCATTCAAAAATCCAAACCCCGTAACAATGAGATCTCATCTTTATATCAAACTATAATTTCATCCTTTTTCTTCTCGTATGACATCCTTTTTTTCTTCCCTTGTACATTTGGAGTCCACCCCCTTCCCAAGGTGAGTTGTCTGCTCGTGCTGGAGTGCCTCTTACTCATTCATGGAGTCCTTGGATCTCTTCGCCTCCAAGTCACGCATCCCCTGCTCTGGGTGCAGGGAGAAGAAACTTCGATCGGTGATCTTCCAATTAGGGTTTTCCTTCATCTCTCTTTATTGTGTATCATGCGGGGTGGGTATTCTATTGTTTATACAGGGATGGATGAAAACAAACATTAATGAAGATAACAAATATACCTTTAGATAATTAAGGTGGGGTGTGATCGATGTTTCTATTGTGTTTCCTTATCCTTGATTATTTATGTTTTGAATTATGCAGTCTTATGCCCACTAAAAATCATGGACATTGGTGGCCTTTCCTTGTGCACTAATGAACCCCTGTCCTTTATGATGATTGAATGGATTAACATGTAAATTGATTACTCATGTAAACTCGGCTGATTTAATGGATGTCCAGTTAAAAACATCCGCTGTGTGATCACCCTATTTAACAAAATAGAAAGGGGGAAACATATTGAATGATGTACTTGAATCTCGAAACTCCCTTATTCTGTCTTGTCGGTATGTGTGATGGTTCTTCTTGCTTCTTATGGTGTAATATGGATGGGGATGGGATCCTCGATTGTTGCGTTTGTTGGTGGTCTTGATTCCTTGTGGGGTTGTATCATGGGGCTTAGTTTGGTTCTAGTACTTTGAGGGATCTCAAGGATCCCTTTGTTTGTATGACATTACAAGAGAACCAGGTGTGAATGCTTAGTTGTTGGGTGATTGTTCTTTGTTTTCCGTGGATTGTGGTAATGCCTTTTAGTTTCCCAGTAGTGTAGGATTTACTTAAATGGAATCAGTTGAACTAGAAAACTAAAACGGGTTCAATGGGGAATTGGTTCTAGGAATAAGTCCTGACATGGCTATGGCAATAGTGTTTTTATGAATGAATAGTCACAAGGTGTTTGTGTTTGGTTGGTTTTTGGAACCCTAGGCTAGGATGAGGGAATTATATATATATATATATATATATATATATATATATTATGTTTCTTATTCTCGTCCCGCCCTAGTTGATCACTTGGTACCGAACACCCGCAATTCATGGTCGATGGTGTTTTTTCCAACACTTTTACAAGTGACAGGAAATTAGCTCCTCTTCAGATCCCTTTCCTAAGTGACCCAGGACCCTTCGAGTAGGCTATGATGGCCTGAGTTCCATTATAGCAAATTATTCTATTGGCAAGGTAGTTGTGGTCGTTGGCCCAGGTGTGTGCGGGTAGGTTTTTTCCCATGTGACTTCAGGAGGAGGTCCAATTGTCTTTGGGAGTTGTAGTAGTTGTTCTGGCCTAGGTTTTTGCGGGTGTTGTTACACATGGTAATTGAGGCCCAGGTGTTTCTAGGTAGGATGTGTGGTTATAGCCCTGGTGTGTGCGGGCTGGGGATGGCTGTGGGACTGTGTTGAGAATGGCGAGAGAGGTCTGATGCATTGGATGTCTGCAATAACAAGCGGGAAAGTGCCACGGGGAACCCAAACTTCAATGTGTTATTACTATTACATTTCTTGACTTGCGTTATTTGGGGAGTGTTCCTGGGTGAGGCTTCGTTGGGTAGTTTTTCTTACAAGGTGTTTGTGTTATCTCTACTCTCACGAGAAATTAGAATGCATCCATACTTGTTCAAGAGATTCGTTGGTTTTTCCTACTGAGTATACTTGTATTCTCACCCAACCTATATAAAATTGTTTTCAGGTTTCCATAAGGACTTATGGGATCATGCAGGATCGTACGTGTTCAGATGTTCGGATATTTGCAGTTTTTTTGTCTTTTTTCCCTTTTTCTTTAGTAATTTCTTGTTGGGGTTTTCCTTAACCTTGTAGCATTTACTTTTGGAACATGAATATCAGAATGGTCTATTTTGGCTTTACTTGTACTTCCATCATTGGTGTTGTTGGGAATTATTATCTTATCTCCAGATCCTATTAAAATAAAAACGGTAATACCTTCTATCTTCTGTGTGATTCTATAACCTTGGTGCTAGTCACCTCTCCAGGACCTATTTAAGGCGAGTCTTGAGGGTCATTATCTCTCCATCAACTTGATGAAGGAAGGGTCTAGAAACATGTTGTCCCTTCTCTCATCTTGGTGATGGTGGGTCATGAAAGAATGATATCAGAGGTAGAGGTTGGGTGATGGGATGGATATTGGGGTTAGTCATAGTGAGGAATTCATGGGATGGTAGGGAAACAATGTTGGAAAATCTTGGTGCATGAAATATGCCAGGGAAGACCAGCTAGGACACGGAATTTTCGGACCCCCTATAATCTGATTTAAGGACTATGGGTCTTCCGAATGACCAAGTGGGGCTACACTAATTGAAGGGTAAGGACCCTGGGAAAGGCTCACACATCATAATGACTTGTGTTCTTTTGTTTCATGGAAATTTTGGGGATTATAAATGAATAAAAAGTTGAAGAAAATTTAAAATCAATCTTCTACACTAATCAAGCTTATTCATTCATTGTTTACCTTGCTGCTATGTCACGTGGACAATGACCAAGGGTAGTGTGGGCGATCTAGGCCTAGGAGGTTGATTTGGCTGCTCGACAGAGGGGTGACCAAGAGGAGAAGGATGATTAGTGGCAAGGTACACTTTGTGCCTTTCAGCAGAGTCCCTCGGGAAGTATGAGGGAAGAATCATAGATGTTGATTAAGAGAGCTGGCTATAGGAGCTGGTAATAACTTTCAGCTTGATCTGGGCTTCGACGAAGTACTGGGTTCTTCTGGCTATAAGATAGATGTGGGGATCAGTGCATCAGTGGTGTACTCTTCATCTTGGTTAGAAGATTGAGGCTAAGGCGACATGGGCTGACATCGAGAGGGAGTTCTAGGAGGAATTCCTCTCTTCCACGATGAAGGCTGAGAAGATTAAGGACCTACTCTCTCTCCGGCAGGGGGATATGTCAGTTAGGGAGTTGGGGATCAAGTTCAAGGATCTCCTTCTCTTTTCTCCAGACCACTTTCCGGATGAGGAGTCTCGGACGAGATGTTTAGAGGAGGCACTCCAACCTTCTCTTCAGTATGTGGTGACCCCCGTCACCCTACCGACATACTTGGAAGTCCATAAAAAGGCTCAAGTGGTTGAATAGATTCAAATTCTTGGAGGTTTATCGTGAGAGGGAATCCAGTTTGTATCGTTGAAGGGGAAGGTCGTCAGCAGCATGCCTCCATCATTAGGGCCCTCTAGGTTTCAACCAGTAAGGAGCATGCCTCAGCAGTTCCAGTTCCAATCTCCTTGTCCTCACCCATTCCTTTTGGGCCTAGGACTGAAGTGCTTCATTTGTGGCATCCGTGGGCACCTTCGGGATCAGTTCCTGAACTGAGTAAATCACAGTGGGGTAGGACGGTGAAGCACCCGCCTCAGCCGCAGTAGTTTCTAGACGGGCCCTTTCAGCAGTGGAAGTAGGGACAACGAGGTGCCACTCCTCGACGGGGGGACATTTTAAGAGGATGCCAACCCCAGGGCGCTCTTCATGGACCTCAACCAGGGCGCGGTAGGGGAGGAGGCTGATAGCCGAGGGGCAGGGGAGCTGGGCATGGGCATTTACACGATGTGGAGGTAGCAGTTCCAGTAGGGCCATAAGTCGTTCGAGTTACAATCAGCTTGTTTACTACTCATGCCTATGCCATATTCGATACAAGAGCATCGCACTCCTTTGTTGCGGCCAGTCTGGACTTTTCTCTGGGTCTAGACACTAAGAGACTTCTAGTGCCCCTGGGGTTGAGTACACCATTCGGAGGTCAGACCGACTTGTTTTATGTTTGATGAGGGTGTAGACTGATGATAGGGCCACATCAGTCAATCTTGGATCTTCTACTATTACAGATACATCCATATGATGTCATCCTAGGAATTGACTGGTTGTTCTCTGTATGTTCTATTATTTATTTCTTCCAAATAAGTATCATGTTTTTGGATTCGGGTGGCTGATGTGTAACTTTAATTTGCAAGCGGGGCTTCCAGGAGGGAGGCTGACGATTAGAGCCCCCCCCCCCCTTTCCTTGTTCGTTGAGCTGGCAGTGGAGTCAATGGATATAGAGACAGTGGATGTCCAGTGGATTTTCAGTGAGTTCATGGATGTCTTCCCCGAAGAGGTGGCGACATTACCCCCTCGATGCGATGTTGAGTTCAGAATAGAATTGAAACCCGGTGCTCTTCCGATTTCAATATATCTATACGTGATGGAACCTTCTGAGTTGCGGGAGATACGAATTCAGATTGACGATCAAATGAAGAAGGGATTTTTTTGACCAAGTGCGTCCCCATGGGGTGCTCTATTGTTTTCATAAAAAGGAAGATTGTGGTCTCAGGATGTGCATAGACTACTGGAGACTGAACCAGGTAAAAGTCAAGAACAGTTACCCTCTCCTAAGGATAGACAACCTTTTTGACCAGTTTAAAGGGGTAGGGTGGTCCTCTAAGATTGACCTGCGGTCAGGATATCACTAGTTGAGGGTGAAGGATGATGACATCTCAAATACTGCCTTCAGGTGCAGATATGGGTACTCCAAGTTTGTAGTCATGCTGTTCGGCATCATAAACACAGCAGATGTATTCTTGGGGATCATGAACACCATCTTCCAAGAATATCTGGACCGGTTCGTAGTCGTGTTTATTGATGAAATCCAGATCTACTCAAGTCCATAGGAGGATCATGTTGAGCACATGAGAATGGTCTTAGAGGTCCTCTAAGGACACCAACTCTATGGGATATCGTACAAGTGAAAATTCCAGATGCGAGAAGTGCACTTGTTTGGACACGTGGTGTCCGAACGAGGAATAGTGGTAGACCCATCAAAGGTCGAGGTGGATATTTATTGTTCAATGCCCAAGAACGTGGCTGAGGTTCGTAGTTTCCTAGGTCTAGCAGGTTACTACCGGAGGTTTGTGCCCAGCTTCTCTCAAGTTGCAGCACCTTTGATAGCCTTGACCAAGAAGGACCATGCTTTCGTGTGGTATGAGTAGTGTGAGGAAGCCTTCATTTATCTGAAGGGGAAGTTGGTTAGTGCCACAGTACTGAGGTTTCCAGAAGAATGGGTATCATATGAGGTGTTCTGTGATGCTTTAGGACAAGGCCTGGGGTGTGTGCTGATGCAACAATAAGGGGTAATCTTATATGGATATAGGAAGTTATATCTCCATGAGGGTAACTATGTAACCCATGATCTGGAGCTCATAGTGGTCGTGTTCGCACTAAAGTTTTGGTGGCATTACCTCATTGGGGAACTCTTTGTATTCTTCACGGATCATAAGATATTGAAGTATATCTTCTCCCAGCGGGATCTGAACTCGTGAGAGTGAAGGTGGATGGAGTTACTTCAAGGCTATGACTTTGAAATCTCCTACACCTCAGGAAGGGGGAATGTGGTGGATGATTCCCTGAGCAGAAAGTCACCGAAGGACGTGGTTTGAGAATCAGCAGATGCTTGGAAAGAAATGGAAGAGTTGGTTGCCCTACACTTAGACACATGGATGGATGGTGGTAGAGGATGGCTATTTCAAATGAATATGCAGTCTTCTCTATTGTGGGAGGTTGAGGATTCTCAGTGGGGAGACTAATGGATTGAAGTAATGTGTGATCTCATTAGCCTGAGCAATTCTACAAAAGGATGGTCATAGTATGGTAATAATCTTATACTTTTCCAAGGGAGGATGTTTTTCCCAGAGACGATGCATGAGAGAGTTCGTGGTGAGTTCCATAACTCACCCCTAGCGGTGAACCCAAGAGTTTCCAAGATGTACTGGGATTTGAAGAGTCGATTTTGGTGGCCTGGGGGAAGCGGGCGGTGGAAGAGTTTGTATCAAAGTGCCTCGTGTGTCAGTAGGTGAAGGCTGAACACCGCATCCCAGGATGTCGGTTACAACTTTTAGATGTCCCCGAGTGGAAGTGGGATGAAATATTGATGAATTTCATCATAGGACTAGACATAGATCAAGGGGTTGCGATGCTATCTATTTAGTGGTGGACCGACTAAAGAAATCAGCCCACTTCCTGGCGATCATGGAGCTGGGTACGGTGGGTGCCCCAGCACAGAGGAACGTGGATGAGGTGTTGCGGTTGCACAGGGTTCTAAGGTCCATAGTCTCCAACTGATATTCCAATTTTACCTACCAGGTCAGGAAAGGATTGCAACATGCTTTTGGTAGCCAGTTATGCCTCAGCACTGGTTTCCACCCCCAGACATATGGGCAGACAGAGCACACTATCCAGACAATGGAGGATATGCTACGACCATGTGTATTGGAAATTGGAGGATCATGGGTACGACACTTTCCTCTGGTAGAGTTTTCTTAGAACAACATCTATCACTCTACCATTGGCATGGCTCCATTCACAGCATTGTACGGGAGGCTGTGTTTCTCCCCCGTATGTTGGATAGAGGTTGAAGAAGCAAGTGTTCTTGGCCCGGAGGTGGTATAGAGCACGACAGAGAAGGTTCAGCTTATACGAGAGAGGATGAAGGATGATCAAGACCGGAAGAAGTGATATGTCGATAATAGGAGGAGATCCTTGGAGTTCGAGGTGTAGGACCACATATTCTTGATGGTTGCCCCTCGGCGTGGGAAACGGAGGATCGGCAGGGGGAGTAAGCTTTCTCCTAGGTTCACTAGACTGTTTGAAGTGCTGCGGTGAGTTGGTGAAGTGGCTTATCAACTAGCGCAACCACCACCGCTACTGAGAATGCACAAAGTCTTCCATGTGTCTCAACTCTGATGGTATCTTCATGACTATTCACACATCCACGATTAAGGAAAGCTGGATATCGAGGATGATGTGACAATTGTAGAAATACTGGTGAGGATCAAGGATCGTGAGAAGAAGGTGTTCTGTGGATGAACCATTCCCTGGGTTCATGTCTTGTGGAGGCATGGTGGGATCGAGGATAGTACCTAGGAATAAGAGGCACTGACGTGAACCCATTATCCAAATCTATTTTGAGTTCTGTTTTGTTTGATTGTACTTTCTGTGATAAAGTGTTTTACATTGTTAACTACGGAATGGACTGTTTCCCATGTTCACTGGATGTGTGTGTGGGAATTACTGGTTGTGGGGAGGGGAGGACACGATCCCATATCAAGACACATTAAGGTTGATGCGATTAAACTCGTGTGAGTGAGTATGTGCCGCCCAAAGAAGATAATATCTTGACATGGAGGAAGGAACTCCCTAATCCATATGACTGGACACTATAACCCTTGAATGTTGCATAGATTTTTAAGGGAGATGTGTTTCTATATATCAATTAGGTTCACTCCTGAGAGGTATATTTTTTGGTGTTTTTTGGACCCCTCTCATTTCTTCGAGTCTAGTTTTAATTCTTGAGGGTGAGAAGAGTTTGAGAGGTATCTGATATAATGGATCAGACCCTACTAGTCCAGTACTTTTCCAAAACACAGCTCCACTAAAATGGTGGTACTAGTCCCAGTGGCACCATGACGGTGGCACCGTGAGGGTGGCACTGTGACCATGGCACCTTGAGGGTGGCACCGTGATAGTGCCACCATGTTCTCACCAGATGGTGTCCCACCCTTCGCCCAACTTTTTCCACTCATGCAATGTGTGTTTTGACATAAAATGATTTAAAAACCACTTTTTCAAAGCTATTTAATGCCCATAAATCATATCAAAAATCCCCCAAGATTCGGGAAAACATTAACATACCAAAACACGTGGATTTTCCTAAGTGTCACACCCTTACCCCATAATTTATAGTTTTACCCCGCATTGAGCGATTTAAAGGAACCCGTTTAAACGCACAACTGTTATGGCCACCCCTCCAATGAGAATTGGTAAATAAAAATTTATTCAATCATGTGTAACCACACAGCCACATGGAAAAACCACGATCCTATTTTAATTCCATTCAATATTCCATATCCCGTAACAATGAGATATCATCTTTATATCACACTAGAATTTATTCCTTCTTCTTCTTCTTGGATGGTCACCTTTTTTTCTTCCCTTATACGATTAGAGTCCACCCCCTTCCTGAAGCGAGTTGTGAGAAGGTTCTGGATTCCATCCTACTCATTCTTGGTGTCCTTGGATGTCTTTCCCTCTTATTCGTGCATCCCCTTCCCTTGGAACAGGTAGGAGAAACTTCGATCGTTGAGCATCCAAGTAGGGTTTTCCTTCATCTCTCTTTACTGTGTATCATGCGGGGTGGGTATGCTATTGTTTCTATGGGGATGTATGAAACCAAAAATTAATGAAAATAACAAATGGAATTTTAGAGAATAAAGGGGGGAGTGATCATTGTTTCTATTGTATTTCATTATCCTTGATTATTTATGTTGTGAATTGTTTGGGCTTATGCCCACTAAAAATCATTGTCATTGGTTGTCATTCCACGTGCACTAATAAACCCCTATCCCTTATGACGATTGAATGGTTTAACATTGAAACTGATTAATCATGTAAACTCGACTGATATAATGGATGTCCAGCCAACAACAACCCAAGTGTGATCGCCCTGGTTAACCAAATAGAAAGGGGGAAACTTAATGAATGATGTGCTTGAATTTGGAAACTCCCTTGATCTATCTTGGTGGTATGTGTGATGGTTCTACTTGATGCTTATGGGGTAATATGGATGGGGATGGGATCCTATTTTTTTGTAGTTTTTGGTAGACTTGATGCCTTGTTTGGCTATATCACGAGTCTTAGTTTAGTTCCAGTACATTGAGGGATCTCAAGGATCCTTTTTTAATTGTGACTTTACAAGAGAACTAGGTGTGAATTCTTAGTTATTGGGTGAATGTTATTTCTTTTCCTTGGATTGAGGTTATGCCTGTTAGTTTCCCAGTAGTTCAGGATTTACATAAATGGAATCACTTGAACATGGAAACAAGAACGAGTTCAATGGGGAATTGGTTCTCGGAATAAGTCCTGACATGGCTGTGGCTGTGGTTTTTTTATGAATTAATTATAATGAGGTGCTTGGGTTGGGATGGTTTTCAGAACCTTTGGCTGGGATGAGTTCTTTCTATATATATATAAATATAATTATAAATATTATGTTTCTTATTTGCATCCCACCCAAGTTGAGCACTTTGTGCCGAAATCCCCCAATTCATGGGGGAGGGTGTTTTCCCAACAGTTTTATAAGTGACTGGTTATTATCTCCTTTTCTGCTCCCTTTCCCTAGTGGACCAAGACCCTTCGGGCAGGTTTTGATGGATGGTGGTCGATTATAGTCCATGATTCTTCAGGCAGGGTAGTTGTGGTGGTTGGCCCAGGTGTGTGCGGGAAGGTTGTTTCCCAAGTGTCTTTGGGATGAGGCCCAGGTTTTTTCCGGCATGGAAATAGTTGTTTAAACCCAGTTGTTTGTAGGCATGGTTACGTGTGGTTGCTGAGGCCTAGGTGTTTTTAGGTGGGATGTGTGGTTATATCCCCAGTGTGTGCGGGCGGGGGATGGCAGTGGAACTGTGGTGAGAAAGGCAGGAGAGGTCTGATGCATAGGATGTCTTCAATAACCAGTGGGAAAGTGGAGGGGGGTACCCAAACATCGATGTTTTATTACTATTACATTACTTTCCCGGTGTTATTTTGAGATCATGCCCTGTTGAGGTTTGGGAGCATTGTTTTCCTTGCTAGCTGTTTTGGTTATCTCTTTTCTCACGAGACATTAGAATGCCTCCCCACTTATGCACAAGATTATTTGGTTTTCCCTACTGAGTATACTTGTATGCTCACTCTACGTATATAAACATGTTTTTAGGCTTCCAGGAGGACATAAGGGATCATGCAAGATTGTACTAGTTCAAACGTAGTGACAGTTGCTTTTTCTTTTTATTTTCTTTTCTTTGGTACTTTCTTTTTGGGGTTTTCTGGTACCTTGTAGCATTTACAATTGGAACTTTCATATGGGAATGGTTTGTTTTGGCTTTACTTGAGCTTCCATCTTTCGTGTTTTTAGGAATTACTCTCTTATCTATCGTTCCTATTAAAATAAAAAGGCTAATGCCTTCCATCTTGTGTGTGATCCAATACACAAGGTGCTAGTCGCCACTCCGGGACCTATTGAAGGCGGGTCTCGGGGGGTCATTATCTCTCCTTCAACTTGATGACGGAATACTCTGGAAACTTGATGTCCCTTCTCTTTTCTTGGTGAAGGCGGGTCGTGACAGTTTCCACGGTCAACGTGATGTAATAAATATAAAGTCGAATATATTTCAATAAATGAATAAGTGGGAAGATTTATTGCAATTATAACTAATAAAATTAAATCTCATGAATTAATATATATATTTATAATTTCATGATAAATATAGAATCAAAATATATATAAAAGATTATGTATTACAGTATCCAAAAGAATCATTATATATAAAAAATCAGTTATTCCTATAGAATTCTGAGAAAATTTAACATATTTATTTATCTAACATGATCATGATAAATATAAATTATAATATAAAATCATCCTTTCCTTTTTTTTCAAATTGATAATGTTTTATTTTTTCCAATACAAATATTATTCATCCATGCTCTGGTAATTTTTTAACTCGGAATATTTTACATCTCAATATAATAGAGTTTATAATTTTGAACTCTATAAATATAATGAAATAGTTACATTAAAATATAAATTTTGATTATATAATAAATGATATATATTCAAAAACCAAATTGAAAATAAATAGTATTAAAACATAATAACTTTTATGAAAACATAAAAGACATATGAAATTTAGAAAAAATTAATTGATTTAATAATAATTTAGGGAATAAAAACTTTAGATTATCTAAAATTATATAAATTGTATTGATGACATAGTAAGAGGTCTATTTAGAGAAACTTTTTATTTGAAATTCTGATTGATTCTAAAAATAGTTGATTTTTCATGTGGTGGTACATTTGACATTAACCATGTAGTGATTTGTTAAATCTTTTTCTATACCTATAAAGGATGTCACTAATTTTATTTATTTTCATGGTTATATTGAGTTGGGTATTTGTAATTCAGTATTTATCTTTCCATATTCCTAGGATTATAAATTTTCACTTCATATGGTATTCTTTTCCTACTCTATTGCATAGTTCCTTCTAGTGTCATAGATTTCTCCATTGTGTTAATCTCATTTATACACATATCTTACAATTATCACCTATAAATGTTATAATATCATCTATCTTATAAAAGATATTTTTATACCCATTAAATGATCATTTAATCAAAACATTTTATTCTCAAGTTCAATTTATTTTCATATATTGTTTATTTAATTGATTATAATTGTATCCCTGATGACCGTTTCTCATATTTAAATGTTTATTATTAGAAATTACATGTTAAAATAGTTTTATATATTAACCATGGTTTCATTTTTATTCAGTTTCTTATTTTATTTTAGGTGGTTTTTGGGAATGTATATATATGATTATATTTAGTATTACTATGATGTGTGGAAATATTTTTGTTTAGATTCTTGTTGAGATAATGTAAAAATTAAATTTATTTATTTAAGATAAGTATTATGTGATTAATTTTCTTAGTTTTCCCAAAAGGTTCACCCCATTAATGTTTTAAATCTAAAAAATACGAAAGTATACTACCAAAAAATATTTAAATATTTAAAAAATAACATGTGAATATATTTTTCTTCTAAGATAAATTTTGAAATATATTTATATTATTAAATTATTTGTTTTAGATAAAAAACACCATTGAGTAATATCCATTAAAATGGATTCATTTATTTAATCTTATTAGTTATAAGGATTTAATTTTTTAATATAAATTCATTTTTTCGCATAAAAACTAAAAATTCATTTAGTCGTAAAATCCAAAATGATAAAATTGTTAGAATTTATAGATATATATTCATAAATATATATAGTTATTTCATTCTTAAGAATTTATAAAAGTTTTTTTTATGAGAAGTTCAAGGTACCCAACATAATTATTGAAATAAAATCTGATTTTTAATCCATCTCTATTATCCCATGAAACTAATTTTTTAATAAGAACCAAACAGTGAGAGATGATTTTATTTGTATTAAATTTTTGACTTATTCTTCCTTGAATTTGGAGTAGTAAATTACCATTTACTTGTGGAAAAACACTCAATTATAGAACATTTTGCGGTCAGTGGCTAATTAGTGTGAAATCCCCATATATTTTTTCATGGTTATCTTTTTTAATGATATTATTTTCATTGATTACTTATTAAAGTTGTTGATATATGTCTGGAATATAACGAATTTCATGTATATATGAATTTTATATGAACATCAATAAATTTTTGACATATTAGATTAATTATATCATTAACTAATGTCAATATAAGGGGTTTTCAATTATTTCCACTAAAATAGAATATATTGTTTATTCTGTGTGTATAATATGACTTACAAGTCAGAGAGTTCACCTTATCCATATGAAGAGCATGATTTTATAATTATACTTAGTGTACTTGTTTTTGTTATAGGAGAAAAGATTATATGTAGTGGTCAATATAATATATTTACAAGAATGGAGTGTCTATTCAATGTAAAATGATCAGAAAATGATCACTTTCATTTTTCTTGGAATGTTGTTTATAGTGATATTGGTTTTGTTTTGGATTTATTTATGATAAAAAAAAATTTAACATGGTTTTATTTCTTATTGAATTGGTTATAAAATATTTTTCAACTATTTTTTATTCAATATAAAAGATTAATATATATTTTAAACTCAATGATTTATTTTTGTACTGTATTAGTAAATAGAAAAGTAATGTTATGTTCGATAAATATATATAATAATAATTGATGTGTTGAAAAAATATTATTTTGAGATGTCTGCATTTGATTTCTAATGATGAAAGAATAATTTATTTTGTGATTTATCAATATTACAATGAAATGATTTTATAAGAGACAAAATGATATTTTTCAATATATCTAAAAATTTAAAAGAATTAGAAAGTATGATTTTTAGCTACATGAGACAGTTCTAATAATTTACTCAGCACAAACATATGCATTATAATATTTTGAAACTTTCCTGATACATATAAGAAAAAGGTGAGCATAATAATGAAAATAAGGAGATATATAGAAAATCATTAGTCATTTAAACTAATTTTTTTTGAGAAATAATCCCAAATTGATGATTTTTAATACATAATATTAAAAAATTATTTAATATAATTCAAATTTTCCGATAGGATAGAATCTTTTTTCAATTTAGAAAATTTTCATAAGATTAAAAAGTATTTATTTAAAAAAATTATGTTGAAATTAAAATAGCATAAGTATAAGATAATTATGAGAGGAAAATTTTGAAATATTTCTTAGTACATAAAAAATAATATTGTTTTTGAACATAGTGAAAGGAACTAAATCATTTCATATTTAGTTGTCAATAATTTCATAATTTAGTGAACCAATATTTGTATTTCTAATATAAATATTTTTACTATACTTTTATAGAAATATTTCTAATTAAATTGAATATTTGAATAGGGATATTTGATTTCAATAAATTGATAGAATAAAAATAATTAATTTTAAAAGAATAAATATATTTCATGAGGTTTCCATTTTAATGGAACTACTATTAACAAATTTCAATGGGGAATGTGGAGGGGATAAATCAAATCTAAATAGAACATTTATGGTTCTTTCAAAAAAAATTTATGGGAAAAATCATGAGATCAATCTCCATATTCGAAGGAATGGGAGATGATCATGTATTTTATATGATTACAATGAATATAAAAAAGGATGGTAGAATATATATAGAATATTTGAGAATGTTTTTAATTATTTATAAGGATAAATAGTTCTTTTAAAAACAATAAAAACAATTAATTACATCATAAAAATTCATTATACGCATAAAAAAAGATCATATTTTTAAGAAAACTCAATAACATTGATAAACCACTATTATGGAAAATATTTTCATTTTGTTTGTCACTATAAAATAATTCAAATAAAAAAAATAAACATTATTTAATGTCCAAAAATCCTATAAATTATTTGATCATATTCAAATAAGTGTATAGAGAGAGAGAGAGAGAGAAAGTGAATGACCATTGGGATTAAGAGTGACGGGATCCTAAATATATTAATGTTAATGATAATTGGTGATGAGTACACATGACTACGATTTTAATCATTAGATAATATGTGTTTAAATATGTACATGAAAGTAGTGATATGTTCATGTTCTTTAGACTATCATATACTCATTAGAGGGAACACTAAGTAAATTTCTGTGTTTATGCACTTAAGTTTCGTAATTTTTTTTACACGTACATCATTACAACATGGGGTAGAAGATAAATTAATATATATTCATTATAATAATGTAATTAGATCAAAATTTTGGTAAACATAAATGAGAAAACAATAAAATGTTTTCCATCTTGATTCACCAACCTCCCAAGGTGTTTGTGACTATGGTCATAAAGAATAGTATCATAGATTAAAATTTACTCCCTGGATCAAACAATCGATATAATCTTTTAAAAATAAAAAAACATATATGGATTTTAATTCTTATAGTATAAATATCATGATTTTTTATCAAAAATATTTGTGAAATTGGAAAATGATATTATTTAATATGTGGAATAACATAATGAAGTTTCATATTGGACTTTATTATATAGAATTTTTTTAAAAAATTTGAAAGTGATAGTTTTCATTAAAGATGATGAAATAAATATAAAATTTGATATTATTAGAAATAGGGACTTTAATGATGATTTTATTGAACAAGTGAAAAAAATATATGACATTTTGTAATATCAATAGAGATGTGGAGGATGCAGAAGAAGTTTTATGTTGAATAGTAAATAGTTATAGAAGAATATTTCATTATTTCAATGAGTCATAATAAAGGACATAGCAGTTTTCATAAGGATATAGATAGAAAATAAGAAAATATATTTGTTAAAAATATAATAATATTATTTTATAGGAAAATTTCACTAAATTAATGGTTGTTAATTATGATACCCTTTATAAAATTTAAACAAAAAAATATGTGGTGGTTGGTTTTGAGAATATTGACACAATAATATAGTAGAAAAATAAACATATAAAATTTATGATTTATAATCCACATTATTAAAATTTAAAATAAATGACATAAATAATAGTGTATCATTATCCCAATTAGCTCCATATCTGTAAAACAATTTGAGTATAATTGATAAAGATTACCCTACAACATCTAAATGATTCTCACCTCTGTAGGTGGTATAATGTCCACTAGGATCCTTGTTCATAGTAAGTGTACCCACAAATAGAAAAGGTTTTTGAGAACCATCTCAATGTCTATGAATGGTTAATAGGGTAACTTCCGGGTTCCGGAAGCCACTCAGAGGTGCCCCATACTCTGTTGGTCACATGGCCTCAATCGCATTTCCCCAAATGCTATAGGGTGCCAATTAGAAGCGAGGCCCTTAAGTGAGATAGTGGGGAAACAATGCCCTCATTGGTAAAGTGCATAATGCAAGTAAAAAATTACATACAAGAGAATAATAATTAATAATATCATACAAAAATAAATAGTGGAAGACTGATAGAATAATCTGTAGCACATATATAAAATGATGCATGATATATATATCTAATAAAGAATAAAAACAATGAACAATGCTGAAATACCGTACTAAACCAAGTACAAAAGAAAAACTATAATCAAATCCATAGCATTGCAAGCCCAAGCTTTGTCACATGCTCTCTAGATCCACAACATGTCATGTACCTGAAGTAGACGAGCTCTTTCCTTTGTCTATACCTACCACAATATAATTTTTTGGGTCCAAAAGCATTGCCCAAACAGGTTATGAGACTAAATCCTAGTAGGAAACCACTACGTCATATGTGCCTAACAGTAAATGAGCATATTGCAGGTAAATGTATAGGAAATAGTAAATATGAAATTACTTAGTAATAAACAATCCACAGTTTCAATATCAAGAAGCGACTAAACAAGAAGATAAACAAAACAGGTAACCCTTTGGGAAGCACCCAAAGCCCATCCCCTCTAGTCCTATATAGCAATGAAAGAATTCAGCTAACACAAAGGTAACCCTCTAGGAAGTACCCATAGCCTATCCACTCTGGTCCTACCTAACAAGTACAAGCAACCTTATGGGCAATAAAATTAGTCTAACCACTCTAGTTCAGCTTATGAATAGACTCTCTAAGGAATCACTCACCCTCAATTCCCCCTATAAGCTCGTATTGTAACATAAGGCGCTATAGGGAAGAACTTACGTCACATTCCTTCTGTGGCCCGCGTCAAGGAACTACAGACTCTCTCGGGAAGCACAAAAAATTAATTCCCATTGTGGTCTCGCATCGTTATTAAAACAGACACTCTGGAAAATCCTTCAATGTCAATTCTCCATATGGTCTATACTTCAGGTTTTTATGGCCTTGTGTAAGTCAAGAAAGTGTAGTTGCATGTATTATCCTAGGAAAACCTCATGAACTACGTGGATGGAATTCTATAGCATAACAACATAACATAACAATAGTCACACCATCCTACAATACTTGGCATGGGGAAGTAAACAGTTTCCTAATATGAAAAGTATACCCAAAGGGTCGAACAAGAAAAACATGCATGTCAACTCAACCAAACCATGGAAATTAACCCTATTCACAGTCGATTATCATCTACCCAAGGATATCATTCTAGAAGGTAAAAATGGATTAAATGGAAAACATGCAATACCTAGTTCAACGGAATTGGGAATATTTGCACATAAAACTCCAAGACATTCAACAAAATGGAAAAAACCACCTACCTCAGCGTTGGGAGATTAATATACTTGAACCTAAAGGCTTGAATTTCCTTTGATCGTTGTAGATATACAAAAACGTCTAAAACATTCAACGGAGGATAACATAATAAAGAAGTGGAATCGTGAAATGGGACTCAAGCAGAAGAGAGAGATTACTGAGTTGATCCCAACGCAATCAACGACGATCGAATTTGAGAATGGATGGATGGTCAGGGGCTCAGATAATGATCGTGGACGTATGGGTTCTCTAGGATAGAGAAAACCTAGAATAAGACGGTTCTGGTGATTAGACGTGACCCCGGTGTGTTTAATGAAAAATATAAAGTACACGACTTGTACTCTCTGTTTCCGTACTCTTCTATAGGTGGCCTCCAAGTCAACCCCACACAGCCATGTGAATGGAAGAAACATGGACAGCACCCGGCTACCAACGGTAACCAAGTACACAACATGTACTCATAAAGTACACGACGTGTACATCAAAAATTTACAAAATTTATTTTTTTTCTTAATAATGACCAGAAAAGGAATGAAAAACATGAAAAAAAAGATACGGGTTCTTAAAAATATGCGGGGTGAGATCTTTGTCGAATTCTAGAAAATATCATTTTTATATCAATAAGGGGATCACATCCCAATTTTTCCCCCCTTCTTTCAACGATGATAGTTGAGAATTAAATTTGGGTGCTTGATTGCTGAAATCTATTATAATAACATATACCAATTATATTTTTATACTATTTGAACACTTAAATAATTATTATATGATTGTATATAAATAAATTAATCTACCCATTTATTCATAACATAATAAAATTGTTTTTCAGATGAGTCCATTGGTAATAACATGATTTTCATATCACTTAATAATCATACATAATGATTGATACTATTTATATACTACAGCTGAAGAATATGCAGTCACATATCAATGGTTATGTGTTAGGTAATGTTATAAAATAAAATATCACTATTTTATTTCAATTTCCTAATATATGGAAGTAACACAAAAATTTATAAATACAAATTCTCAATCATCTGGAACATTAATGAATAATAGAAATGTTATTAAATTGGAATTTAAAAACATATAATGTCAATCCATCAAGTACATATGAAATCATTAAGATGGATTTCATGATTTAATATATAGGACACCACATCAAGGATTATAAAGGGGGGGGGGGAATTTTATTATAAGAAAAAAAATATTACTGAAAAAATAAAATGGATTCAAAATAATAATAGAAATATAATAATGAATATATAAGTTGAATGGTTAATTATATGAATAATTTTTCTCATAAGTTGTATGGAAATTTAGTCAAACAAAATAATCCCAAAAATATATAGTTTATCTTAATAAAAACATTGAATATAAATATCATTACATGAATAGTGAATGAAATTATCAGATGGAGGAGATGGAAACCCAACTAAAGGAAAAATATCCAAGGAACATAGAGAATGAGAATAACAATAATATATTAAATAATATCAAATTATGAAATGATAATTAATATGATTATATAAAAATGAAATGTATATTCTGTATAATTAATATAGAAATAAATCCATTAAAAAGTTCTTTAAGGATAAGCATTAAAATTACACAATAAAATTTAAAGAGTGTCTCTTAAAATAGATACAAAATATCTTGGGGAAGAAAATAACTATATACAATTTAATTTAATATATAAATATTCAATTAACTGATGAATTTAAATGTAAAAAAAATTAAAAAACAAGAAAAAACAAGATAATGTTCCAGATAAATCTATTAATAATAATTATCTAGAGATAGTTGTGAAGAAGTGTAACAACTTTACTGTCCTTTAACCCATTTAATATTTTTGTAATTAATTTATATAAGACATCAAAATAGGATAATTTGACCATTTGAAAAAAAAATGATATGAATTATATGGTAAATCATAAAATAAACTAACCATGTTCATATATAAATGAATCTTCACATGTGATATAATTAGGATTGGTAAATATATTGTTTTCCCATATTCCTAAGGATGAAAACAAATAATAAAGAAAAATCTATTAACATAAAATATATTCTTATATTTTAATGTAATTGGTGAATAAAGATTAATGATTATGATTGAATAAGTAAAGTATATATTTATATAATTACTATATTATAAATAAAAAACCAAATATAAAAGTGAAATATATAAGAAACTACTCCATTTCATGGTATGAAACATATGGATATAATATTATCTCCTTCAATGATGATGAAGGGGAAAACCAGGGAGATATGAAGAAATGGTACAAAAATTATCATATTTAGATGAAGTATGATATTTATTCAAGTGGAATCAATATTATATTTAATTCGGATAACAGGGAAAATATAGAGTAAAAGATAAGTGTATAATAAAAGATTGAGTATCAGGGGTATAATGTAGAGAATACCCTATGTGAACAATAAATGGAAAAATGTCAATGAATTAAATGAAATAGTCATATCATTGATGTTGGATTCAGTAAGAGATAAAATCTATGGGGAAGTTGATATGAGATGCATTCTCAGTTTATAATTAAAGATCTTTACCTTTTTTTTTTGGGAGAGAATTATTCTGATGTAACTATATCAAATTGAGAATAACGAAACTCTTAAGACATAAAATAAATTTGAAAATTGGGGAATCCTCTTGATGAGGTGTAACCTTGAGAAAATAGGATAAAATAATTGTTTATTAAAAATATATATCTTATGGTTTATATGATAAAAATAATTTATCCTTTATTTATGTTCTTGATATTCTAAATTTATGATTGAAAAAATTACTCATTAAACTGAATAAAATATTTTTACGATATTGGAAGAAATGGAAAAAATTATTATTGAATTTGTAAATATTTTTATGATTTAAATAATCTAGCATTTATATTCATAGGTTATATAAAATTTTTCTGCCATGTAATTTCATTCACAATAAGTGGTAAGAACAATTATATTATGTTTATAACTATTTTTGGATATATTTGAATTAGTGGTAAGAAGTTGAATCAACAATGATTTTGAGAGGAATATAATAATATATTAACCACATATAGTATAAAGTAGAATATAGAGTTTGAGTACAAGGTATTAATGTAAATTAACTATTTGATTTCAAAAATATTATTATTATTTCCTATATTTATCATAGATATTATAGGCTTATAGTTGATAAAATAAAATGTCAATTTTAATTAGAAAAATTAAAATAATTTTTGGATTAGTTTCTATATTCATTTTTGTATTTTTTTAGTTTTGATATATATGAGATTGAATAAATTCATATGGAAATGTGCTAATGTTCCCATTTATTGAACCTCTAGTTTTTTTTTCAAATAGTGTGAAAATGATCCATAAATACATTTTGAAAACTAAAAAATGATATTTTTAAAAACTTTATTTAATAGGGGATGATTTTATAATAGAATTTATGACATATTATAAATGTGGATAATTTTCAAACATTGGGTTATTTATGTAATGGATCAATCATCAATCATTTATCAACCATATCTAAATAATTAACATTAAAACAATTTTATAAAAACTCATCAGAATAAAATTTTATGTGTTTTAATGAATCTGATACATAATCTATATGACGTAAATACAGAGATGAATGAGCTATGTTATAGTAGGAATAATTAATTTGTTTTATAAATGATTTCTAATGGTGAAAGAATGAATTATAATAAATGTTATGAAAATTCTAAAAAAATGAAGACAAATGAGACAAATTAATGAATTTAACTCATTTTAGACTACATATATTAGATGTTCAGATTTTTAATTCTATAAGAAAGTTCTATTATGATACTTGATAAAATATATGTGTTAAATAGTGTTAAATTTATTTGGATATAGAGACGAAATAGGTCTTCTATATAATGGAATGAATTAAGTAAAAAATAATAACATACTCAATAAAATAAATTTACATAATATTAAATTAATGATTGATGATTTTGTTGACATGAGATCATAAAATATATTCAACTAAATTCATTTTCAGGATATAATATTGATTATTTTGTTCAATATAATAGTTTCAAATAATAAAAAACAAATAATTCAGTGAAATAGATTTGTGAAGAAAAAACCCGCAACAAACAATGTTTAAATTAATTTAATAAGAAAATATTTTATATGATAATCAACAAAATGGAATTAATTTTGTTTTAGAAACTATGTTCATGTAACTAAATAATTTTATTTTCACTAATAATTAATTTTATATTTATGTGAACCATTCTATAAAATGGATTTATGAATATTGGTATTATATTTTGAATAGATGAAATAGATTAAAATATATATATTTGAATGAAAATATTTGGATTGTATATCATAGAAATGGTACTGTAATGTTTTTTATACAAGAAATATATTTCACATGGTTTCCAATTTAGGGTATTGTTTTTTATTCAAATGATAATATGGTGTTGATATAGTAGATGTAAATATAAGATTTAGGGACCTTTTAAAATACCTTAAAGGGGTTATAATCGAGTGATATAATTCATTGTATAGAAGAAGATAAGAATTAATCGATTGATATATAAAATGGGAATGAAATTTTTAGGAGAATATATCATATATATTGAATATTAAATATCCAATGAATAAAATAATTCAAATTTGGGAGCCCAATAAAATCATAGAGGATGGAGAAAGAGGATAAATGACATACTAAGGAGTAAAAGAACTAAACAATGAGTAGAATAAGTTATTGAGTAAGATCAGTAACATAGATGTAACATTTTCATTGGTTTCTTTTATCATTGTTTTTATCATTGTAAAATAATTGTAATTACTGTATTCAATTGTTTACAAATTCCTATAAGCTTCTAAACTGGGAGATTTCTTCAATAATGTTGGTGTAGACTGCGTTATATAGATTAACCCATGAAATCATGAGTGATCTAATAATAAAAATTTAAAATTTAGTGATTCTTAATAATATGTGTCATTTACCAATCATGTCATCTGGGGATAGTGTGTTTATTGTATTTTACGTTATTGTATTTAATTTTTTATTTTCCATGGAATAACCCATCCATACTAGATAGTGAACAATGTAAATCATTAGGTTATTGTATATTCATTATATTATATACATATATATACATCGTATTAATCCATGTGAGGATATGTTATTGAGTTTCTTTAATAGTATCTTAATGATCATAAATGATGATATCAGTGAATATATGAGAAGAAAACATTTAGAGGTGGAAATAAATCAATTTATCTTAAATACTGACAAAAATAGTGAATCTATACCTGATTTATTATCAATACCGTTTAATTTTATTAGATATAAAATCATTAAAAAGGTCATCATCAATGTTGTGATAAAAAAACATTAAAAGGAGAGACTCTTCCTTGATTTACTTACACCTAATGCAGTATTCTAATACCTAAGTTCAATTAACCTACCACTTTTAATTTGTGTTTTCCTTTATTAATGTTCAATTTTTAGTATAATATTATGTTCTACATTAAACAAAATTTATAAAATTTCCCCTATATCCTACTATATGGGAAAACTAGGGTTTTGTTAAGGGTAAAATCATATAAGAATCCATTGGTCCGGTGTATGAAATGGTACGATATTTTAATAGCATGTTAATTGGTATTAATGTTATTGTGAATGTCAATATGGATAATTCCTTTAATAGTTAGGAATGTAATTTCATATGAAATTCCATAAATCAAATTTCATATTATGAATGGATTTTTGACCTTTTATTTCAGTGCTTTTATTCATTGTGCTTCATTGTATCTCTTCTAGGAAGAATATTTAGATTCGTTAATTTAGTGAATTTTATTCATATAGTTTATCCATTATCCCTGATCCATTTAATTACAGGTTTGTATATACAGTGTTAAAATATTAATAATTGTACCTCCAATTTTAAAATGTATCCCATGAGAGGAAGATATAATATAATTAGATTTCACACACATTCTTAATCGATGACTTGATATTCTTTGTTATTGGAAATCATAATTACATTTATTCTTCTAGAAATATCCTTGATGAATATGGGTGATGAATTAATCATTGTATCAATTATGTTGAGATAAACATGTTTCTTTTCAAAGGATTGTATTGGAAGGTGTATGACATGTATTGAAGAGTCTCTCCAGATAATAAGAAGATCCTTCCCCATGTAATATCTAGGTGATCCGATCACTCATTGATGAATTTTTATTCAATAGTTTTTTGGAATCATTAATAGAATCATTTCATGGTTCACTAACGTGTCGTGTAGAATTTTTTTGGAGGTAGGATCACCTTGGTCAATATCTTCTTTTCTTCCATCACTATGTATATTATTTCTATAATCAGGTTAAAAAATAGTTATCAAAAAAATTTAATGAATCGGTAATTATTTCATCTATAATTTCTGATAGGATGGTAGATCACATTGGTTATGTTGGTTGAGGTTATATATATCAATCATATAAAGTGGAATAAATATAAGGATCCTTGATATCACCATGAAATCCATTAAATCTAAAAATGAATTTGATGATTTTATAGTACAATCATTATTGGTGGGGAATTTTAGATGTAAATATACTCATCAGGTTCATCTTCTACTCAATGAGAATGTTTCTTCTACTACACTATAGTGCATAATCTAAGATTCCCTTCCCATTTTTTACAATATTTATCATTGTATAGTTGGTTTATGTGACATTTCTTCTTGGATTAATAATTATACTAAGTTATATTTAATCTTCCTAGGATTTCCTGGCAATGGTATTTTCTTTTGATCATATATTGAGTATATATGATTTTTCAATACTATTATTGAAAATAAATTTAAAAGTTTCTCTCTTTCATCAATTTTCATAAGATCTTGAGTTTTCGTAATTTACATCATTAGGATTAGGTGATTTTAGTAATTTTGAGTATTATAATATCTAACATATTTAGTAGGCCCCAAAAAACATAGATATAATATTGTGGTGTAAATAAGTTATGAGAAAATAAAATTTTCTGGTTTTACATGTTTGTGACAATAATATTCCCATGGTTCACCAGGTGAAAGTTAACAGTATGCAGCCTACATCAAAATATAGTCAGTGTGAGAACTCCACTGTTGATTATGTTGTATATTTATTTCATGAAGGAGGGTCAATTAAATTCATATGGTTTTTATTTGGATATATATCTGTATGATTCATGATCATGGATCCCTAGATAATTTCTCTAGGTGTGGTCTCAAAATTCTATAGGAATTATTGGTGACAGACACCTTTGTAGAATATGTATTGCAGCTGGTTTTTGGTCCATCGGGGATGCCGGTAATCTACTGAATAATCATACACAATATAATATATTATCATATATAAAAATTAAAATTCGATTTGTAATTGGTGACTTTATTTCTCTAATAAAATAGAAAAATATCTCTCCATCCCTCAGGAAATTTTTTATCTATTTTCTCAACACTCGGCATAAATAGCGGATATAGTGCAATGATGATGGATGATCTAGAATGAACATTGATCATCCATAAAAATTATTATGGGTGGTGTGTGTGATAATATATATATATGCCGAGTGGTCTCATATAATATTATTATGGTTATATTTTAATATTCTTCTATACACTCTATGGGAATGGAATGTCTCTTATTATTGTGGCATGGGCTATTTTTAGTTGTCATTATCTATGAAGTATATAAAATCTAGTCAACATTGAGGTTATAATGAAATAAAAATAGGAGTTAAATTACAATTAGTATATTTTCCTCCTCATTGGTCTATCTCATACAAGATAAAAACATTCATAGGCCTCTTTGACCAAGGATGGGAGGGTTTTTAATCAAGGAGTAAGGGGAATTTAGCAGTAAATAACCTTACCTAAAAAGGTGATCAAGAAGATAGACTGGAAATATATTGGAGAGTGGGCACTCATTACCCATGATTGTAATGATATTTTAATTGGGTATACCATTAAAATTCCTTATTATAAAACTTCATGAATGATTGTTTTTTGTCTTTATTTTCCCTTAAAAATTTTCAACTCTGAATGAAACAATAATTCATGTTCTCTTCTACAAAGGAAGAGGGCTTCATCCTCTATCATTGGGTATTTGTTACATTGTTCAAAACACAAGAGTATGAGTAAAATAATTTTCTTTTTATCGTACTCAAATACTGGTATTCTATTTTGAGATAATACATAACAATTCATAGTGAATATTTGAGAGACTGTTTGAAAATTAAAACTAATTTTGGGATCTTTTTTTTGTTTTTTAAAAACTTTGGACTCCAAATCATTAATCTTGTTCAAGATACTATCAAATAAATAACGGGTTATATCTTTTTAATTTAAATATAAATATTAGGTCAAAAATAACATATTAAAAAAATATTGCAATAGGGATCAAATTATGGCAAATCAGAAAAAAAATTCTTACAGATAAGATTCATGTCATTATACATATACTTTTATCACCCAATTATAAATTTTATAATGTTTTTTTTTCATTATGTGAATTTTAATATTAAATTATGTGAAAACAGTTTTAAAATATATATCATTTACACACCTATATGACATAAGTCATCCTTTATTTTAATGGACTCAAAAATGATGATTTAATTATAACCCCTAATTGGAATAATCCTAACCTATGATTTGATGTGTAGGTACAACCACATAAAATTTCACTTTGGATATAGAGAAAAAATAATATATAATATTCCAAATATGACCTAACCCACTGGGTCCTACCAAGGATGCACGTAATCTATGTATTTCACCCCAATCCCACATTCAATATGTCAAGGGATGGTGAGTAGTATCAATAAGGCATGAACAAAGATAAGAGGACCTATCATATATTAATTTTTAATATGTATGAAACTCAATATAAAAAAATAGTAAATAACAACAATATATATATATATATATCTATATGGATACAAAGGTGTAATTAGACTATAACTATATGAGATAAAACCTCAATACCAACAACAATTGGAAATGTGTGTGCACAATACAACATCATTGGGAAAAATAGACACCAAATAGGGGAGGATGTATCCTCACTGTATAAATTATTAAAATACACTTGCATATTAATGTTTCCCTACCATGGGACACCAAACACAACTAATAATAAGAACTTTTAGAGAAAAAGCCATACATCCACCATGGTCACATATAAACTGAAAATCCTCTTTATAGGATGAACACCTCTTGAAACATTTCAATTTCATGGGATTGTGAAAACATATGCTGTATAATTCATCAAAAAATGTAAACATGAAACAATAATTATTGTCAAAAACAATATTTCATAACATGTTTCAAAATTATAGAAATTATAATTATGATCTATATTCAAGATTAGTGAGGGTAGAAAAATAATTCCACTATTCACAACATAGCTCTATGAAGTATCAAGTTGCATAAGATACTAGAACCACGCATAGGATTCATGCTCTAATATATGCCAAATTTAATAGATTAGTAATAAATCATGTTCCAAAGGAATCTATGTGTGGTTGATATGTATTAAGACACATATTTTCAGTATAATCCATCCTAAACACTACATAGACATCTAAAAATCCACACTACCACTCTAAAGTAATATAGGGGGGCCTTCACATCTCCAAGGAGTGGTCATTATCCAAGGGAGTACCAACCGATATGCATGACCCTCTCTTCAATAGGTGAATTATGCGATCGAGGGAATAATAATTGTAAAAGAGGAATAACTTGCACAACATCTAATAGGGGTGATGAAATCTATAAATAGAGGGCACATAACCAGAAAATTGTGGGGTAGTTACACTATTAAACATATGTGTCCTTTTACAAATTCCTAATAAAAAATCTACGGTAATACATAAACTATATGATAAGATAACCATGACCTGAAATATATGGGAGTATCTAAGCTCTATGTATACTTTGAACTCCATTCCAAAAACTTTTTATTACCTATTTGGATCTAATATCCTTAAAAAACAAAAGATTCTACAACAATGGCCTCTAATTAGTAATAAAATTATACCATCATGAACTATAGGGATAATCACCCATAATAGACTACTTCCTGATCTAATTCTGACACCCAAATGATAAGAAATGAAAAATAAAGAAGGTCTCACAGTACATATAAAGTATTATCCCAAAAATAACAAGTCATCACTATGAAATGGAAAATCATCTACTATAATTTTTATTCCATGTAAAATTATTCTATAGTACATTTCCCTTCAGGGAACATGGAGTGTGGGGTCGTCAACAAAAAGCATCATGTATTCCAAATACACAAATTCATTCGATATTAAAAATCATTGTGTGTTATACTACGATACATGATGTAGGATTTTTGAGGGTTATTGTATTTCACTCTATTAGTTCCAAATTCATGTACCTGTTAACATGTAATGTGATTCCCAATTAAAATATTCATCTACCCCTGGAAAATAAAGTTACATGGTTTGGTCATACTCATCATGTCCACTAATGAAAACAATGTGTGGTGGTCGGGTATTATTTGGGTATGTACTTGGGTACATAGTGGGATATATAATTATAAAGAAGATAGTGTGTAACCCCTGTACACACACCATGTGATAATTGTAGTCCATAGAAACAAATACTTCAATTACAGAAATGAAACGTGATGTTTTTTCTCGAGAACAACATGTTGTGTAGTAAAAAATTCCATATCCTTAAATCATTGTTCCCTATGATTATCATAGATGTATTTTCTACTATCCACACCACCTATATTAACCAAGAATGATTCCATAACATCATAATTCTACCTCTTGATGGTTATTCTAGCTTCCTACATCACTATATTTAATCATTGTCAATTTTCTACTATAACTCCACCCAAAGGTACTTTCACACACGTTCCATTTAAAACCAAACTATTCAGTCACTTTCTCATTATTCCAGTAAAATATATATCAATCCATCATCCAGTATTCCAACTTGTACTATAACCAGTGAACCATTTTCCATAGTTTCATATGAAGGTAGTGGTTTATTATGAGAAACAAGAATAATAAGGATGAATGAATGGATTTATGGTCGAGTGTGATTCTAATCACCCATATTTTCATCCTTAAAACATGTATCATTATAAAATAATATCAAAAAATTCTAGATGTCAATTGTTGGATATGGGAATAATTTGAAAAAAATTATATAATTTTTTTCAATTCTAATAAAATCTTTGATAAATTGTTATAGGAATTTTTTTTTCAAAATATCTTTAAAAAATACCCCCAATCCATGGGTCATTGCCAATGTTCCAGAAAAGTGAAATCACATGATACTAGATTTTAAATATTAATAGTATTGAAGAATGAAGAAAAATAAAAGTAATATGTTCCAACATCAATGGGGAATCACTATTATTTTAATTATTTAATTATTTAAATGAAATTTAGTCATAGATAATATATTATTGTTCATCAATACCTAATGATCAACTATCTCCCCCTAAATATCTCTGGTTTTCATGGTTATAATATTCCCAAACCAATAAAATAAGTTAAATTATAAATATATGGACAAATATCTTGTTATTAGGTGTTTTAATTTATGTTCTACAACCACTCAATCCTGGACATGAATCATGAAATTTAATATTATTCCTCTCCAATGTAAAATGCCCAATTCTAGGAAAATATGTTCTGTTCGAATATCCATTATGGTTTCTATTTTGAAGATATAATTTCTCAAAAAAATGGTATTAATATTTATTTATTTATTTAATAGTAAATATCCCTTTCAGTTTTTACTATCGTTTAAATATAAAAAAGTTCATGCCTAGGGGTAAACATAACATTTTGGGATTAATGAAATGATCAAAACAAATTTCTATTTTTTAGCTAGGGTAATTTTACCATTTACCATGTTATAGATTATATAATATTATGACTAAAAAATAAATGAATTATTCCTTAATGAAAAATTTGGGTCACTATATCATACCAACATTTAAATCATTCCATCCCTAAAAAGGAAAAAAATATAGGTGTAAAAATAAGAATATTCAAAAATAACCTAATGCATAAGAAACTAATCCTCACAATCACTTAATTTTAGTTGTTAACTTATGCTCTACATGTACCCTAGACACATATATATATAAATACATATAAATTTCTACCATTTTTGTTCAAGGAATTTTTTCCTTGATATACCACTAATTCACTACAATAATAATGAAAAGAAATAGTCCAAGCAAATCCTTGTTGAAATAATGATCTCACAATCAATGAGTCTCCCAATGATACCCAAAATAACCTTTCTAACCAAATCTTTCTTAACCACTTTCCAAAAATAATAACCAACAACCATCAAAATCTCAGTGGATGTGGTCCATTAACAACATCACCTATTATGGAAATTACATGATCCCAAGAATTAATTAGATCACATATATATTCTCATATAAGGAATATTAAACAACCCTTGTTCTGGAGAACATTCTTGATAGTTCTTCATAGATAAAAAAACGATTGAATAACATGCTACTCAAGATCTAATTCAACCCATCATTGTCAATACACATGTAACCCACACCATCATCACCAACATAAATAATAAGGACATAAGAAATCTAAATGCCAAAAAATCCTTCATATTAGTGAAAATAACACAACTACCCTCCATATACTAACAAGGTCACATTAATCACTTAAGATTAACATGTTAGGTAGTTTTTTTACTTTATTAAATATACTTAAGACTCAAAAAATTAATTATCCCAACCTTAAAAAAACTCCAGGATATAATTCCCCATATCTTGGAAGACTCATTCATATGTAATACAAATTAGAAGGTCCTAACCTGTTTATATTCACATACTTCATTGGCTTCAGATCCATGATACACCTAAAAGAACATTATTATCCAATACCTAAACCAATGTAGAAACATCCTATATCATAATCCTTGATCTAGAACATGATAAACACTAATTCATGGTTATAACTACACTTATATTTTCACACACCCCCCTATGATATCTAACATAATAAAAACCCACTATAGAACACAAAATGAGTCTCATGGGGAGACTCTTGTTTATAAATAAAGTAAATTGATATGGTAACCATTTTTTATGAAAAATATTATGTGAATACCTAGTAAATACAGGAACATGAAACAATCTATATGAAATAATTCAATGAGTTAGAAAAAACACAATGTCTATAGTGTACAAGGAACACAGTCTCCAATTTAGGAACCCATGGAATAATATTATTTTTAATATGTCCATTATAACCTAGAAATTTAATTAATGGGTATAAATATGAGTAAATAAATTTTTAAATAGATATAAATTTGTTACTCAATACAGATATATTAATGAAATCCTTGTAAATAATCACCAAATATTTAGTGAAGCCATTTCATGCAACAATGTTCTTCTGAGAAATGGGTTTCTTAATATTATGAGTAAATATTATAATTACTTTCTATTTAGAAATAATATATAATGAAAATGATATAATTTAAAAATTATAATATCCAAATTAGGTTAGGGAGGATATTTTTGTTTTTTTAGAGTATTGATTTTTCAGTGAATCGTTAAAAATATCTTTTTTTAACTATTATTTATTCATATTAAAATGTCCCATTATGATTTTAATTTTATAATAAATATTAAATAGTATTATTTAATATGTTGTAATCAAATTAATTACTTTTAAATCATTAGTATACATTATTTTTGTATATGTCGCTTTTCTAAAAACTATTTTGATGTGTATAATGTGTTTTTAACTTCATTAATTAAAAATCAAATATTAGTTTAAATATGATAATTATATATATATATATTATACAATAAAAAAAATTATATTCATTTTTTAGTTTTTAATATGAATTTATTAATAATATATCAATTTTTAAGCTTAAAATTTGATTTTTCAGAAAAATGATTTTCATTACGTTTTTCAAACGTGTTTTATATTTAATTTCTGAAAATTCTAGAAATTTAATCATTTAAAATGGGTTAAATATTTGGAATTATATTAATTAATATAATTTAATAGGTTAATCTTAATTTGATTCATTTATAATAGTAACCATAGTAAATATTTTTCATCTCGATAAAAGAAGATAAACGTGGCTAAAACTATGGGGTAAATTAGTAAAATGTCTATAAAACTATCATTTTCCCTAATATATGATATTTTTGCAAAAAAATATATGTTTAATAATTTACAATTATAATTTCAAAAACTTATTTTGATGTTGGGATCTCAATATTGATTTTTTTGAATATAAGTTATATTTTATTCAAATAAAAAAAAAAATTGAGTCCATTCTTTTAGTGAGTTGGAAAGTGAAATTTAGTGTTTCCCAAATATAAAAATTTTAAAATCACAAATAATTTTTTATTTAAACAAATAAATCATGGAAACCAAATTATTTATTGATTTCAATTTAAATTTATTTTTATTCTTAAATTGGTTATTCTCCTAATAATTATTTTTCATTTTTTTGTGTTTTTATATTAAAAGTAATTTATGCAAACTAACGAAATTTAATATAATAAATTTTTTTCCGAATTTAGAATCATTATTTACAAATATATTTATAATACCGATTTTATTTTGGATTATTGAATTTTATTTTCATGAAAAAAATTTATGCTGTCATAGTTATGTTTAAAATGGGATTAAAGCGATTTAACTATCATATAAGGACTACAATGTATCCAAAACATGTCGAAATGTGTTAATTTGAGTTTATTTAGACCCTATAACATTTATATTTTAATTTATTTTGCCTTTATTCCACTTAACATGATTATGATATATTTATTATTCAATATTTTATGTAATTCCAGGTGTTTTCTTTCCCATGCATATAAAATGGATCCTCCTCTCATCCCTTAATCAAACATTTAAAGAACTAAAATTTGTATAATTAATAACCAAAAATATCCCCAAAATCCATTTTCATGAACTATAGGCTCTGGTCTCATCAATTGACCAACCTTTAATTCTTAAGGTTTATGCTAGCGGTGGTTTTCCATGGAAGAGGTATAACAATTAACCAAGCATTTTCGTTATATTCCTTCTCCTACCTCTATATAATATTATAAAGTAACTATGATATAATAAATATTTATGTCTACTATAATTAAATGTTTTTAAATTTATGTGTCAGCACTTATTCATCAAATTTTTCATCCAAGGGGGAACAAAATCATCATTCAAGTGTTTGTGTGAACTACCACCTCCATGAAGTGATTTCATGTTTTTCATAAACACCTAAAATAGAAGGTTATAATGATGGATTTAATGTATATATATTACATTCAAAGAAAAATTATCATTATATAAAGATAATATATCATCTATTTTCTTACCTATCCATCTATTGAAAATTCATACTGCCTTTGATGCGAATATATTGATTAATACTTCCATAAAGTGATGTGAATAATTTTCCATCTCCACCACACATGGATTATATATATATGTTTATTTAAAAAAATTATTATATTTATCATATCATAATAATTTTATAATGATAAAATTATACTTACCTTCTTTCCCTCACATTCGTTGAAAAATGGAAATGTTACCCATGCTTACGTATGTCCTACCACCTCCATGATTGAAACACAATTCATTTTTTAAACCATATTACATAGATGATTGTATAACTATAACTAATGAATAAAAATTGTTATTATATAATAATAAATATTCTATAGATGATTTAATAATTTCATTTTTTAACACAGTCTTCATACTAATGTTGTTTTGTAGCTATGATATGAACATCCTAAAAACACAAGACATGGATTTAACCAACTATGTAATTAAATATTTATTTAAAATTAATGAATTAAATAATTTAATGATAATTTAATAACCTTGAATGAATTTTTTAATCCATTAAATAATTAATATTATTTTATTAAATAGTAGTTAAAGAAAGTACGTAGTGAGTCAAGACTCAATTCGAGGGATTTATTAACAAGAAATCCATCCATTGGTAATAACTACACATCATTGACTATTTTATTGAATTATTATTTGTAATTTGACCTATTATTTTATTTTTTTGTATTTAAATTTTTTACACGTAATCACTTCAATGTGAAATTAAAACTTCAATGGTAAGATAATTTAAAGGATTATTGATATAAATATTGTTTCATTGAGAGTATACCATCTTGATCAGAGTAACACAATGGTATCATAAATTAATAAAAAGTTTGAATCCTAATATCTACCTAAAACATAAGTTAAATCTTCTAGAAAATATTTATAATAATCATATTCAATGGAATATTCATTTACAAAATGATGAGCATGTTGGGGAAATATATAAATGGAATCTAATAAATTTAAAAAGGAATATAGTACAATACGTGTGTTAATTTTAAAAATCCCAAAAAGGCTTTCTCTAAATAGTATCACAAGCCATGGATCGGTCCTTTACTCTCCTTCTCATATGCCACAATCAATAAATCACTATAAACTGTGGGTTTTCCATTGTCCCTACCTAAATTGGTGAAGTCTGTTTAGGTACGAAAGGTGTCTTGAATAGGGTGTGATGTGGAAATCAGTAAGCCCCAACAAAATTTTATAAAACAAATCTAATCTATGTTTATAAGCTGAAGCAGTGTGCATTTATAAAAAACATAAATGTGATAACTTATTAGTGATATTATCTAGTATATCAAGACTTATTGTGATCAAAAAACTAAAATAGAAGGGATACTTTTAAACCATAGTATGAATCATCAATGTATCATGTTGATTATTCCAGTATCATACCTACACATGTTATGATCCATGGAGTTGAAGTGTTCAAGGCATCATAGTAGGACGGATCCCAAGAGTATAAATTTCTAAGGCATCTTGGTGGGTCAGATAAAAGGGGTTTAAATTTCCAAGGTATTCAAATATGTCAAATCCAAGGAGTAAGAATTTCCAAAGATTCCTAGTAAATCAAATCCAAGGAGTATAAATTTTTAATTCATCTTATTAGGTCAAATCCAAGGAGTATAAATGTCCAAGGGATCCTACTATATCGTCGATTTCATATAGAGAGTCCCACATTGGGGTCATACTATGCCATATTTCATCATCATAACCAATTCATATACAATTTTATAAACTATTCAATTAATAATTTCATTAATCAATTCATAATCAAATTCAATCCAATGGATTATCTTTTTTAAACATTTAATAAATACATGTCAAGGTGATTTAAGTTTCCTATGATGTTTAACAATCCACTTTATTACCTTAATCCACTCCCAATAATGAAAAGTGAGGACAAATCACCACAAGGGTGACATAATAATAAAAAATATTAATTAATCCTCCCAATTAGTGGTTCAGGTTAAGGTCAAAAACCACCAACCTAGTATAAGTGTTTTTTGGAATATCATAATAAGGATTTAACATTAAAATTTTGGGTTTACTAATTTTGGAAGAAATTCCTGAAAGTTCTAGAATGTGGAATAGTGAAAAATGGTATAAACAATCTAACATTGAGGTAAGAGGTGTAGAACACCTACCATGATCCGGAAGTATATGCATTATATAGTATGGACCCGTAGTATGTCATAGATCAGAAGTAAATAGAGGAATATATAAATGCCCTGAAAATAAGGGATATGAGATCGCACCAAAAATAGAATCCTAGAGAGGAAGAAAAAAAATTAAAGGAGCCTCAGGTTTGTAGATCATACCAAAAAGAAGCTAAATTAACAAATGGATCTCGATTCTAAGGATGGGACGAGAATATATCAAAGAACTCAGATTGATTCCATGGGAATATCTCTCCAATGAATGAAGAGGGGGTGATATATTCTGGAAATAAGAATGATATAGGTGAGTAATTTAAATATAGAGAGTGGTATGAAGGTAAAAATATATAAATTTTAATATGAGTATGGTTTCGTTTCATGTTTGGTTAAATAAAGTACCAGTAAATATTGAATGAAAGTATCCCACATGGTTTGGGGTCATGGTTTGAATAGATGTGATCTACCCATGTGCCCCCCACTGATATGAAACACACACCACACAATCAGTATAATAAGGTTAGAAAAACTCTATGAAGCTTGTGTATCCCCTCAATGAATCACTCTATCACCCCACACCACATTTCCAAAACCTGTTTCCTTTAGACCACGGTTTTGTTAAACCATGCACCTTCATTTTTCCTCAATAAATATATTCTTCAGGCATTGAAAAATACTTGGACACTATATATTCCCTTATTAAGGGATTAGACACGTTTATATTGATATAACAAAAGATTTAAACATAAATTAAAAAAATATGTATCTGATAGAAAAAACTAGGATCCTATAGTATCGCCCTCTTAGAATAACTCATAGTTGATTTTTTCTTCCATAGTTTGTGTGGTGTTAAAAAGAGTTTTGGCCATTGGTTATGTACTTCTACCTCTCTCTCCCATGTCTCATCTTGTGTATGAGAAAGCTTCCATTACACCTAAACTAGAAGAATTGTACTGCCCCGTAGATCATTCATGATGTGATCAATGATACATATTGTGTTATCCTTTATGGAAACATCTACCTACAATCTAACATCATATGTATGAAAAGTGGGAGAAGGTTCTAAGTGATAAAAGCATAGATGAGATATGTGGAAGTCGTTGTGCATGGCTCAATACGTATAATGTAGCTGAAACTGATAGTCTACCATCACGACTCTTTCTAAATTATCAAACTGTCTGAAAGGATGAGGTGAAATATATCACTATATATGAATCATTCAATGCCCCATCCTTGGTGAGAAATGCTAAAATATTCAAACCCCATCCTAGAACTCTAGAGGTCATCAATAGTGATCAGAAAAGGATTTGTTTCTAGACTGAATAGTGTCAACCTATTTCTTGTTCAATTACACCAACTCTTATGTCTCTTAAATGAGATGAGGTCCAAGAATCACATCCTCCCTAGTGTCTAGCCTTCACAGAGGTCATAATCATGGCCTATCATAAAAGGCCTTTTAGGGTTCCATCTGTATAGTTTCCAGATAACTATTATTGATGGTTAAATCAACTAGGAGTATTTTCTTCTCCCATGAAACCCCAAAAGCAAGAACACAAGACCAAATAATTTCCTCTAATTCATGAAGCATACGCTCTAAGTTCCCATTGGTATAAATGTGGTATGGTATGATAAAAATCACCAATGACCCCAATCACCTATGTAAATAGTTAAAAAACAATATTTGAATTAGGCTTCTCTATTGAATACAATTATAAGTGGAACCCCATGAAAATGAATCATCTCAAAAATGTTAATTTATCAAATTACACCAACTGGGAAGGTCTCCCTGATAAGAAGAAAATGGGTGTTGTTCATCAGCCCATCTACAACAACCCATATGAAATCCCTACCTTAGGCTGACCTTGGTAACTAGGTCACGATATACATGGACACATTATCACATTTACACTAGATAATGGGTTTTTTTTACAATCCCCACTATTCGATGGTATTCCTCCATCATCTATTGATATGGGGAACACAGTGTAAAAAACATTTATATCACCTTAATTCCATTCCACTAATCCTAATGGAAATAATCCCAATACATCATTGTAATTTTGGGATGAACTTCTTGTAGGTTCCGGGCGTAGCCGAAGTGCATTGGTGGGTTTTGCCAACATTAATTTTACCGTTAAACAACGTTCAATCCAAGTTCTGTCACGATATAAAACGCATGATCATCGGAATGCAACGAAGACCGGAAGAGAAAAGAAGAGTCCCAGAACCATTGAGATAGGATCATCAAATTTTGGTTATAATTAATTTAATTAATTCATAAGAATTACCTCGGTGGAATTCATTCTTCGTCTATGTCTCTGTTCATGATCCTGTGATCGGTTGTTGTGTCATAGAATCCAAGTATAGGATTCCTCTAGCGGTGATCCACACGTGCTCCACGTATCTCTGGATGTCGCCATAGGGATCTCCAGGTGCTAGCGTAGAGGAACCTTCGCTTGCGATGTTCACCTTCGACCGCCTTGATCCAGTGGAGGATCTTCCTCTCGCAACTTGAGGGAATTCTTGGTGGAAAGTGAATTATCTATTTCCTTGAGAGTATTTCCAAATCCGTTGTACACAACAATGGCTCTTCAAAGGTGTTGGGGTAGTGGAGAAATTTAAAATCGGGTTTGAGGTGAATAGAACTATGATAATAAATAAACGCGTTATGAGTTTTACTTATTTCACAAACTCTTATTGAAACCCCATGTTGAATTATTAATTCCTTGACATGAACCCATGCTGATTATTATTAATATCATTTAATAAAACAATTCTATATCCTCAAAATCTAGACTGGAAAACTACACGGTGTGTAATAATTAATACATGGCGTGTACAGGTTTTCCATTAAACTACACGGCGTGTATATTTAATATACACTGCATGTACTTTTATTTTCCATTTCTCTCCACCACATTTATTAGAACTTGAGTAATGGATATTTATTTCTTAAATAAATGTAACTGCATTACTCACTAATAATTATATTATTTCTCCCACAATATATTTTCTCGAATAACTAGTGTCGAAATAAATGCGATCAGGCATCCTTAAATAATTATAAAACCGCAGTTAGGAATAATATTTATTTAACTTGTTAAATTAATATTTAACTGAGATACATGGACACACATAGTGTGTGACCCTCTAGGCCTCTTTCTCAGTGGCATTAGTTCGAGCCTGCCTAAAGTCCAAGGTTAGCATCTAGAAACACTCCAAGGCACCCATAGAGAATGAAGTTAACGCCTCAATGACGTGTCACCTCCTACGAACACTTACCGTGTAATATAATCCCTTTGTCTCGGTATCTCTAATCAAGCGGGTTGCATTCTAGTTCCATCAACCCATGTGCTCGATTATTCTTTCTTTGACTTCGCGGAATTGAACTCGCCCAGACCCTACCATGGCCATGGATTTATTTAGGCTATATCAATTCCATCAAAGGGCCTGAGATATCTACTTCCGTTATGGAACAGAAGGGACAAATCCTTTCTCGCATTATCTATTAATGCATTATTACACATGACGCACCCAACGTATCCTACCTCACTACGAACAGTGTTTTATCACAATTTTTGTCAATACATATAAGTGCACGAGTTGTAATACCCATTAATAATAATCTTAAAGTCTATGGACCAATACACACGTCCGTAGATAGGAACATCCAATGACACTATGAAATGTGTATTTCCTACTGGCAGGTCTCATTCTCATAATATCCTCCTGGATATTACCATGGGCACACACCATGAGAATGTGACTCAATGTTTTAGGACTCCTCACCCCTAATGACCTGTATTATTTGTGTCCCTCAAATAACATTATCCGGTCATAGAACATATATTCAAGAACAGTGTTATGGAACTTATGAGTTCTCATCATAGCAGGGATCGGCTATGACCCTTTAATGCAACAACTTTCCTTAGGGAATTATCAAATGAATTGTCACACAGAAGAACAATCAATATTTGATAAGGCTTTTATTGATGAATAGATTACAAAATAGTTGGTTCTGGGCCACCAACTCCAACATACTTCCACTTAGACTAGAGCCCACTACTAACAACGTTTAACCTGCTAGCTCTCACATGATATTCAAGCTTCCATTGAGATAGGCCTTTAGTCTTAGGGTCCGCAACGTTCAATTCTGTGGACACTCTTCTCACTGAAACTTCACCCGTCTAATAGAAATCCCTCAAGAGGTGATACTTCTGGAGTATGTTCTTTGTCCATTGATGTGACCTTGGTTCTTTTTCAAGAGCCACCTCTACAGTATTATCACAATACAGTGTAATGGGATCTTTACTGCTAGGCACCACATCATGCTCCTGGACAATGTTCTAAATACAGATGGCTTCCTTGGCTGCATCAGAAGCTGCTATATATTCAGACTCCACTGTAAAATCAGCAACAACTGGCTCCTTTGAACTCTTCCAGATCGCAGCTCCTCCATTGAGACAGAAAGCATATCCAGATTGTGATGTCAGATCATTCACATCTTTTTGAAAACCCGCATCGTCATACCCTCTGATTATAAGCTCCTCGTCTCCTCCATACACCAGGAACATATCCTTAGTTATTCTCAGATACTTAAGGATAGTCTTAACAGTAGTCCCATGTTGTTCTCCTCGATCTGCTTGATATCTTCCTACCATGCTCAGTGCATAGGAAACATGAAGCCTGGTATATAACATGGCATACACAATGGGTCCTATAGCCTAAGTGCATGGGATCTTACTCATTCTATCTTTCTCTTGTTGTGTCTGAGGACATATTTTCGTAGAAAGATGTAGGCCATGTGACACTAAAACCAATCCCCTCTTGGATTTTTCCATACTAAATCTCATTAGTATTTGGTCATTATATGTACTCGGACTTAGTCCAATCAGCATCTTGGATCTATCATGAATGATCTTGATCCCTAGAATGTAGGCTACTTCACCCATGTCCATCATGGAGAAACACTTGTTCAACCAATCCTTAAATGACTGTAAGACTGGTACATCATTTCCAATAAGCAGTATGTCATCAACATATACTACTAGGATAATGACCAAATTCCCATTAAACCGCTTATAATCACATGGATCGCATTTTTTCTTAATGAAACCAAATTTCTTTATGGCTTTATGAAATCGAATGTTCGATGAACTGGATGCTTGCTTAAATCCATAAATGGATTTCTGTAAGTTGATAACCCGTTTGGCTTCACCTAGTGTCACAAACCCTTCTGATTGTGTCATATAGACATCATCTTGAAGGTTATCATTAAGGAATGTTGTTTTGACATACATCTGCCAAATATCATAGTAATGGTAAGCTTCTATGGAAAGTTTGATTCTTATGGATTTAAAAATGGCCACTAGAGAGAAGGTTTCATCATAGTCAATTCCTTGATGTTTTCTGAATCCTTTAGCCACTTGTCGTGCTTTATAGGTGCTAACATGACCTTCCATGTCCAGTTTTTTCTTGAATACGCATTTGCATCCAACAGGCTTTACATCAATTGGATAATCGACCAGAACCCAGACGTGGTTCTGATACATGGAATCCATCTCAGAATTCCTAGCTTCTAGCCATCTTGCAGCTTCTGAGCATTCTACTTCCTCCTTGTAGGAGAGAGGTTCATCATTGTCCAACAATAATTATTCACCATCCTCGGTGACTAGGAAATCAAATCTCTCTAGTTACCTTACCTCTCTTGAGCTCCTACGCAGTACTTGTGATTCTAGAACCTCTTCCACGGGGACCTGTGGAACTTGTTCTTGTACCAACTCTTGTTTATCTTGAGCATTAACTTCGTCGAACTCAATCATGCTCTTACTATTCTTTTTGAGGATGTGCTCCCTCTCAAGAAAGATGGCTTGTCTAGTGACAGTCACTTTCTTGTCTTGAGGTTTATATAGGTAATATCCTTTCGTTTCCTTGGGATATCCTATAAAGATACACCTCATGCCCTAGGGTGCTAGTTTATTTCTTGAGAAGGCCTTAACAAAGGCCTCACATCCCCATACACGTGTGTGCGACAAAGTGGGTTTCCCTCCATTCCATAACTCCGATGTAATTCCATTTTCCGCCTTAGATGGTACTCGGTTTAATGTGTATGCTGCAGTTTGTAATACATATCCCAAAAAGTATAACTGAAGATCTGCACGACTCATCATCGACCTCACCATGTCCAACATGGTGCGGTTCCTCCTTTCAATAACACCATTCCACTATGGTGTATAAGGAGGATTGATATGAGATAGAATCCCAGACCCCTGTAGAAGATCAATGAACTCTTGGTTCAGATATTCTCCACCTCGATCCGATTAAAGTTTCTTTATCTTCTTACCATGATGATTCTATAATCATTATTGAATTCCTTAAATTTCTTTAAGGCCTCTGACTTATACCTCATTAAGTAGACATAGCCATATCTACTCAAATCTTCATTAAATGTAATGAATTAAGAATATCCACCTCTAGCATCTACTAGAAATGCTCCACACACATCCTTGTGTACCAATCCTAGAAGCTCTGTGGCCCTTTCACCCTGTCCACCAAAAGGAGGCTTATTTTATTGCTTATAAACAAACGTGACATAAATCAAGTGGTTTTAGCTCAGTAGAGTCTAAATAGCCATCTTGGCAGAGCTTTGTCAATAGCTTCTCATTCACATGACAGAGACAGTGATGCCACGACTGGGTGATGTATGAGTCATGTGAGTTTGTTACGTTATTGATTTCCAACACTTGGTTTTCATAATATAATACATAAAACCCATTATTTTAATGTTCCATACTGTAACATACGTTGTTCTTATAAAAGAGACAACCCTTATTTCCAATCATGAAAATAAATCCATCCATATCCAAACAAGATACAAGAATTATGTTCTAGGTAAAACTAGGCACATAATAAAAGTTATTTAAAACCAAAATCATTCCATTCGGCAATGAGATGTGGTAATCACCAATATCCAACATAGCCAGCCTTGCGCCATTATCACCTTGAAGATCCACCTCTCCTTTGGAAATCTTTCCAAATATACTTGGTTCATTTATTTGAATACAGATGTCATCCCCACAAGCTGTATCTAATACCCAACATATAGAAATAGAAATATTACACTCGATAACGAATGCATATTTAGCATCCTGATGCTTCTGGGTGCAGTTTTTCTTCCGGTGACCTTGCTTGCCACATGAAAAACACACTTCTTCCCATTCCTTTCCCTACCTCTTGATCTTCCCCTTCTTGGAGGGATGGTGCTCGGGGGCTTCAGATTGATTATAAGTCTTTGTCCCCTTTTCCTTGTCCTTCCTCTTATTCACCATAAGGATTGCGGGTTTTCACACCCCATGTCCTTATCTACCTGGTGAGTTAAGGGTAGAATTTCTTATCTAGGCGCAACTGGAACAGGCCCTTCCAGCACATACAATTTCCTTTTTTGGCGATGGATGACGCGTAAACGCCTCTGCCACTCTTGGAAATTGGTGTCGGTGAGAAGGTTTTCCTTATCGAGTATGGTTCGCAATTCTAGGTTTGATGTAATTTTCATGTCTTGTCTACAAATTAATATCAACAAAGGTTTTAGTACTTTATTACAAAACTGAGAAAAATAAATAAATTAATACTTATTAGTCTCCCACTATTTTATCAAAATCCAATATCCCTCACCATTGACTTCCGAATACTTTGTTTCTTGAATATTCTAGTGGAAAGGTGTAACACCCGAGACTTCTATGAGAAATATTTTGTTTTTACAAATCATCAAAGGAATCTTTCACTACACACAACACTTGCTTGGCTTTCTTTACACGCAATCGCGACCTTCCTCGATAGCTTGCGTCATACGCAATACCGAGTTTCACTAAACAACGATATGCTATTAAAATATTATTAAAACTAGCCGTTATGAATAGTAATTACCACTTTTTGAAATTTTTTAATTTTTATTTTTCAATATTGACATCATTTTTTGATTCAGAATATCGAAATCAGCCTAGGGTGAAATTTTTGTATTATTCTGAAAACATTCAATTTTTGATGCATAGTGAAACCACTAAGTGGTAGTTAAAAAACTGAATTTCTCATAAAACATAATTTTACGGCTTCTGTGAGTGGAATTTCAAAAATCTGAGAGACACAGTTGATGTCAGTAAGTAAAATGTGGTTCAATCGGATGAAAATAATTTTTGGTGAATAGTAAATTTTTACTTTTATTTACCACGGTTAAAAATAAAAAGGGTAATTAAGAGTAAAAATGATATTATTATTACCCTAACACATGTACTAATTATATTGGATAAGTGTAATTCGACCAAAAACAACCTTAGGAATAAAATATTACAATTTAGGCCCACTTGGATTAGATTACGACATTTATTATTAATTTATTTAAAGAAGGGTTAAAATAGTTAAAATCAAAGTGTAATAAGAAAATAATTTTTAATATAGGGTTATACATAAGATAAAATCGACTATAACTATTCATTTGAAAGCTAAGAAGGTTTCCTACATAATTATATTTTATTTTTAATTTTTAGACTTTAAATAAGTTAATTTATTTATGACACAAATATGTTGCAGTAATTATGTTATTAATGAAATATTGACATAATTGATGTTATAAATACCTAAATAAATGTAATTTGAGACTTTTTATTAATTCCACTAATTTTATAGGTTAGTATGACATGTTAGTATTTATTTTATTAACTTTTTATAACTAATCATTCTGTTATGATTTTTACAAAAATAAATTACTAAATAGTGTAAAAATTGACATAAAATAGTTTTTAAAACAAATATAATATTATTAAATGTTATTTTATTCCTAAAAATCATAGGTTCGGCCAAATGACTTAGATACGGTTATATATATTAATAATAAACAACTTGGATTTCGTTTGGCTTGTTATATTAAGTTTATTAACCTTATAGTATAAGAACAAAAGAAGACACGGCAAAACTAAAATTATTTAACTTAATGTTAAATCTAAATGATAAGGATAAAATAGGAACATAAAATTGTCTAAATTTTATTGGATGAGAGGAGTTCGAACCATCCCCAATTTAGCTTCGAAATAAATAAATTTTTAGGTATTTAAAACCGAACATGACTTAATAATAAAATAATATTTTTAGTTTCTCCAAAGGAGCCCCTCTCTTCCCTTATAAAAGGCCACCTCCTCCTCCTCCTCCTCACACCACATTGAGCCTTCAAGCTCTTCCAACCCCTGCCAATTTCTCCTCTCCACTTCCCTAGAAACATCCTAGAGGTACTGGTCTTCTTAAAAGACCAATTTTAGTGCCCTAAAAGGAGATCTAAAAGTGTCATTTCAAAGAAGATGTAATGTCTGTTACCAATTCTTTCAACTTTATTTCTTCTTCCACTTCTTCTTCCTTAGTTGTTTCATTATGATTTAATAAAATTAGTATCACTCATATTATTATATGTTATTATAATTATGAAACAGCCCTATTTCACCATCTATCCATCCGACGGAAAATGAAATCACCGCACATGCGTACGTACGAAATACCGTCTCCACGCCGTGGTGTAATCTATTTTCCACCACCACCATACATGGATGGGTATAATGGTGAAAATAAACAACAATATATGATTATTTTAAAGTGGTATTAATTCTTAAATAGTATTCATACACTCCAATACAATTACACGATCATGGGAACAATATCATCGCTCGTGCATACATACGGAATACCGTCTCCACGATGTGATGTGATTCGTTCTACATGATCTTCATTGAATAATGATTATATAAATGAATTGAATGAATAAATATGATATATAGTACACTAATACCATTCTGGAAATGAGGTATCTATAACCTAAAGAGAATAATAAGAATTTATTCGACAAAACACCCATAAGAACAAAAAAGCAATGAACACCCGAATAACATGTAGTAATGAAATATTACTAATAAGAAGATAAGAATTTGACCATATATGATATCATAAAAATAAGTTTGATTCTGGAATAATTCAATAACATTATTTAAATAATTATACAGGAGGTTCGGACACTTACGAAACAAATCTGACCTAAGGTAAGGGAAAATATCACAATCTCATTTTTATCCGAGATTGTTTATACTTTGGTATTTACTGGGGTATATTTTATCATCCACATACATGTTTCCTCAATATTTAATATTATTTCCATCCACCTAAAATTGTTTAAATCCAATTTTACCCTTCGGTGAGTTTTTATTAAAAGATATGAAAGGAATCTTTTGTCGTTTTTCGTATGAGGTACTTTTTTGACTTTTCCGACAAAAGTACGAGAAGAATGTTTTTTAACTTATACAGAATGAATGGATTTTTAAAACATTATTTCCAAGAAGATTACGTTACAAGTTTTAATTTTTATTTTTAATCAACTTCTTTTCGTTTAGATTTGTATGACATGTTATGAAAGGAAAAGTGTATTTGAAGTAGAAAGGATATTTTCTTCAAGAATGGAGTTCAAGTGTTTTATCAAAATTATTTTCCATCAAAGATAATATAGGGTTATGTTTCTATCCCTATTATTAAATTGATTTGATTATGTTGTGATGGAATTATATTTATTAATTCCTTTATCTTATATGAATTTTTTTATGATGTCACGATGTTTAAGATACCCATTTTTATTACATGGGTTATGCAATGATGTATGATTTATTATTTTGTGGCACACATAAGAATGGTATCATTATGAGATGGGTGGGACCTATATCTCCCTCCAATGCATTGGGTAAAGATTTTATATCTCATGAGATAGAAATTTCTGGAACAACAGGTTAAAATGGTTCAGTGAAACAGGACTGAAACAAGGAGTGAACTCGGTTCAGAAATGGACTTTGTCCACTAAGATAGTCTTGGAAATGAGTCTTGACTAATAAGAAATGATTCTCTATGATTATGTGTTTATGAAACAAAGTTTCATGTTTTATGTTATGATTATTGGGATTACATTTCACTACTATGATTTATCCCATGTTATGAAATTATGATTTCTTTTTCAGGTTAAGATTTCCAAAAGTTATGTTCTTATATATATGATGTGATTGATATTTCTTTTGTTTACCCTTACTGAGCATTTGAGATCACCCTTTTGTATGTTTTATTTCCCCAGGTCAGGAAGAATGTTATTAAGTAGGATATGCCAAATAGGGACTCTAGATATGATGAAATAAATGAGAGGTAAAGTAGATGCTTTATGAACCAGTTGTTTATGTTTCCCAGTTTCAAAAAGCCCCTATACCTATATGGTCCTTTCCATGGTTTTGTTGTATGTTGTAATAAGTATGCTTCAATTTTGAAGTATAAACAATGTAGGTAAAGTATGGGTCATTATAAAAGGATCCATATTTCCCTTCACATTACCCCAACTAGGGTTGATCAAGAAACTTGAAGTGTTTCAGGTAGGCATTCCAAATGACAACTGCATTAACTCGAAGATCCTTAATCCGCTATGTGGACTCCCCAATCCTGAAATCCTTTTACTATGGATTTCCTCAACCGTTTCCTCTTGACCACACCAAGTCCTACTGTGGCAGTCAACCCTTGATGCGAACAAAGTCAAGTCAACCCGAAACCTTGAATTATAATTCCTTGATAATTGAAAGCACCCCAACTACGGTTGGTCATGCACTTTGAACTATGGTTCGATTATAACCAAGATTATGGAAGGCTATACTGACTTAATATTTCATTTGAGGAATTTTATCCTTATACGTAAATTTACAATTTATTATCTTTTATTACATTCTTGTTAATATTAAGTGGGATATAATTAAGTGATTAACCATGTCTAAGATAATATTTACGTATAAGCCTGTTTATTTTAGTTCCATCTTGCATGTTTGTTTAATTCATTAATTGTGTGATCGTGGCAACACACCCACAATAAATAAACCGTGAAACTGAATGAAATAAAATAAATGGAATGATCATGAGCTTTTTCTATTGGTTAGTTTATATAGAGGTTGATAAACTAATCCTAGACCTAGGGAAAAAACACCTTGAACCTTTCGGGTTCATGTTTACAGCTTTCCACCTACCCATCTTTGTATCTCCTTGGATTGGTTTCACCTTGTCTCCTAACTTGAGCTGCCTCCACTAGCTTGGGATCTCCATCCATTACATATTCATTTTATCTCACATATAGGTGAGGGGTAATAGGGGGTTTTATATAAAAGAATCCTTGGGCGCGCAGACCCTGCATATTAATGAGGAGATGGCTCGCAGACCAAAAAATTTAATTTAAATAAATAAATTAAAAGAAACCATTCACATACAAAGGTCTCGGTCTAGCTCATGATCATCCATACATGAAATGATATTTATGCATAAATATAACAACCATTCAATTCATTAATCGTTCTTGTTTCAGATAAATCACACTCGTATTAATTATTTATCTTTAATTAATAAATAATTTTATCTTAAACCCTTTTTCTAATCATCCATGATATTCTCATCCATCATAATTTTAAACAAATAAATTCATTTAATATTATCCTTGTACGTAACTTGTACCTTGGATGAATCCCGATGAATTCCCGTTCATCAATGAGATGTTAAATTAAACACATATATAAAAAACACCTATCATGTGTTGTGCCTCAGCTTTATGCATGCACCATGGTACACGTCTCAAGGGTTTTTATAATAAATTAATAAATTTTAATAAATATGTGTAATTTGGGTGAGTATACGGCGTGAAGTTCCGACTACATGGCATGTACTTTTATTCACCGTCCATCTGAAATACATGCCTGGGAACAAGGCGTTTTAATGTACTTCATAAATTTTCGGAGTACACAGCGTGTTCTATGGGACACATGCCATGTAGTTTCCGCATTACACAATTTCTAGCCGGGCAAGCTGCGTACGGGATACATGGCCCAACCCTAACCCAAAGGGACTACACTCTCTGTTCATTGGACCACATGGTGTGTCATCCGAAAACTGTGTTCCACCTATTTCTGGTCAACACACGATGTGTTAAATTCATAGAAAGAATCCAATACACTACATAATTTGGCATATATGTCAAGGCATTGAACCTAGACTACAAGGCGTTTACTTCCAAATACACGTCATGTATTCTGGTGTTGTATGGCCAGAAACGTTTGGCTCCTCCGGATGAGTTCCTCTATTTTATTTTAATCAAAATTTAAAGAATAATTCGTTTCTGTGAGATGAACGAGAAACGAGGGAGGAGGAACATATCTCGAGAATCGGATTTATAGACCGATTAAACCTGAATTGAAAAAACTAAATTAATAAATTTGTAAATCACCAACAAAAAACTAAATAATTATAATCAACGATATGACCACTCTGATACCACTTGTAGGTTCCGGGCGCAGTGGAAGCGTATTGGTGGGTTTTCCCAACATTAATTTTAGCTTTAAACAATGTTCAATCCAAGATCCTCCATGATATAAAATGTCGGATCTTTGTAATGGAATGATGAATGAAAAATTAAATAAGCTTCCTAGAAAAATTGATATAGGATCATCATATGTTGGTTATAATTAATTTAATTAATTCACAGGAATTACCTCCGGGGAATTCTGTCTTCATCGATGTCTCCAGTCATGATTCGGTGATCCGTTGTTGTGTTGTAGAATCCAAGTATAAGATTCATCAAGTGGTGATCCACACATGCTCCACGTATCTCTGGACGTCGCTGAAGGGATCTCTGGGTGCTATCACAGAAGAACCTTTTCTTGCAATGTCCGCCTTCGACCACCTTGATCCGGTGGATGATATCGCTCTCGTAACTTGAGGGCATTCATTGTTGAAAGGGAATTATCTCTTGGATTGAGAGTATTTCCAAATCTGTTGTGCACAACAATGTCTCTTCAAAGGTGTTGGGTTGTGAGGATATTTATAATTGGGTTTGAGGTTAATTGAGTTATGACAATAAATAAACGAGTTACGCTTTTTATTTATTTCATTAACTCTTATTGAAACCCCATGTCGAATTATTAATTCTTTGCCATGCACCCATTATGATTATAATTAATATCATTTAATAAAACAATATTATATCCTCAAAATCCGGACTGGAAAACTACATGGCGTGTCATAATTAATACACGGCGTGTACTTTTTTCCATAAAACTACACAGCTTGTATATTTAATATACACAGTGTGTACTTTTATTTTCCATTTTTCTCCACCACATTTATTAGACCTTTAGTAATGGCTATTTATTTCTTAAATAAATGGAACTGCATTACTCGCTAATAAATATATTATTTCACCCACAATATATTCTCTTAAATAACTAATGTCAAAATAAATGCGATCAGGCATCCTTAAATAATTATTAAACCATAGTCGGGAATAATATTTTATTTAACTTGTTAAATTAATATCTAACTAAGATACATGGACACACTTAGTGTGTGACCCTCTAGGCCTCTTTATCAGTGGCATTAGGCAAAGCCAGCCTAACGTCCAAGGTCAGCGTCTAGATACATGCCAAGGCACCCATAGAGAAATAAGTTAACGCTGAAATGACGTGTCACCTCATACGAATGCTTACCATGTAATATAATCCATTTGTCTCGATATCTCTAATCAAGTGGCTTGCATGATAGTGCCATCAACCCATGTGCTCGATTATTCATTCATTGACTTCCCGGAATTGAACATGCCCAAACCTTACCATGGACATGGATTTATTTAGGCTATATCAATTCCATCAAAGGGCCTAAGATATCAACTTCCAAAATGGAACATAAAGGAAAAAATCCCTTCTCCCATTATCTATTAATGTAGTATTACTCGTGACGCACCCAATGTATCCTACCTCACTGTGAACAGTGTGTTGTCACAGTTTTTGTCAATAATTCTAAGTACGCGAGTTGTAATACCCATTAATAATAATCTTAAAGTCTAAGGACCAATACACACATCCGCATATAGGAACATCCAATGAAACTATGAAATGTGGATTTCTTACCGGCGGGTCTCGTTCTCATAATATCCTCCTAGATATTACTAAGGGAGCACACCATGGGAAGGTTCCTCAATGTTTTATGAGTCCTCACCCCTAATGACATGTATTATTTTTGTCCCTAAAATAACATCATCCGACTATAGAACATATATTCCAGAATAGTGTTATGGCACTTCCGGGTTCTCATCATAGTAGGGATCCACTATGAACCTTTAATGCAACAGCTATCCTTAGAAAATTATCACATGAATTGTCATGCAGAAGAACAATCAAGATGTGATAATGCTATTATTAATGAATAAAGTACAAAGTAGTTTGTTCTTGGCCACCAAATCCAACACTTCTCATTTTGAGGCCTGAAACATTCACACCAGTTTCATAAAAATATCTAACGTAACCCAAACAAAATAGTGAATATTTAATAGATAACCCTCACCAATAGTACAATTGAGTATTGGATCCTCACCTACCACACTATCCCTTAGGACTAATCTATTTGGATCTGATAACTGTGTCATCTTCACTCCCTCTAGAACCGAAGAGGTCACTATTATTGATGATAGAAAGGTTTTTTCATGACCATCCTACACCTCCAAGTGCATCTCAAGGAACAAGGTTATTAGTTTCCATTCACTACTAGACTCTCATACAGTTTATCCCTACACCTCCCAACATAAAGAATGAGCTGCTGCATTACAATTACCAGGCCAAAAGGCCTGGTCAAAATAAAAAACAATGGAGAAACTAATCCCATATTCTCCATCTAAGGTTCAATTTAGGCTGTGTAAATATGTATTTGAGGATTTTTTTGTTTTTTTACAACATAAAATGCTCTAGTGGTAAATAATTCCTCATAAAATTTAAAGCATCAATAACTACATCTAATTTGAGTTCATGTGTTGGGTAATTAATATCATGTGGTATCAACACGTGTGACTCGTACAACAAAACATATCCCTCCTACATCATTTTAGATCCTAGACCAATGTTTTATATATCACAGTAAATTTTATAGCTTCTCCCATGTTCTAGAACGTTCTATATTGGACCTTAATTAATTCTTCCCCTTATCCCTTGAAAAGTATTCTCATATGATTTAGTTCATAAAATCCTCACACCTATTTTGGTCAAGACTATGAGGGGAATAGGTAGACATTAAAATTATTGTATAAATATCCTCCAATTAAAAAGAGTCTTAAAAACTATAGATGTCAAAAAAAATTTGGGGGCTCCCAAGAAACAATACCACCAGCCTTTTCTTGGTCAACCAACACACCTGTATCTGAGATTATTTAACACAGGCAGTGAAATATATCCATCTAGAACAAACATTTTCAATGCATGGAAAATAGTCAATGTTCTCTCTATATATTCAGAATGATGTCAAGGTGTTTGGAATGATTGTGTTGAGTCTTATGGTAAAATAAGATTTCATTCACAAAAACCACTATGACTGAATCCAAATCCGAGTGGGAAACCAAAGTCATCAATGCCATGAAAATAGTCATAAAATTTGTGAGACCAAATTATATAACTTGATACTCATATAGGCCATAATTTCTATAGAATGTTATATGTGGTATATTTGACTCTCTAACATGTTCCTGGTGGTAACATGAGCACTAATGATTTTTTTAGAAAACCTGAGCTCCCCATGGCATGTTAAAAAGGTACTCTATATAGGCAAATGGATATGGATTTTTAACCATAAAATGATTAAAATTCATGTAATATTCACATAAATGAATGGTTCCATTATCTTTACTAGTGAAAAGGACCAGAGAAGCCCCTATAGAGGTATTGGGTCATATAAACCCCTTTGCTTATATGGCCTCTAACTACCTATTGAGATACTCAAAATTAGTTGTAGGAATCCAGTATGGATTATTGAATATTTTTTCAATTACGTTAACTAGCTAAATGGAGACTCTACCTTTCCATTGGGAGGGAGTACTAATTTGTTTTGGGAAAACACCCTTGAAATGATTTATAATTAGTGGGAAGTCATGTTTATGCATTATATGATTATATATGTAGATACCCCAAACTTGACATACATGGACATTACATTACTTTTGTGGAATAGATAATACATAACAAAAAAAAGACACACAAGGATCGTAATAGTTTAGTGTCTTTGGAAACTCGGAATATAATATTCTAATCATGGTGAAAGATCTTCAACATCTCCCATAAAGATCGTCCCCTTTTATTTTCTTACCTATAAACTTTCATTAAATCATGGGGAAATGAAAACATATAAAGGGTGAGCTCAAATTCTTTTTAAGGGTAATCATGGATAAAATAAAACAAATCATATACATTTGAACTAAAAAAATGAACAAAATGTTTAAACAACAAAATATTTAGCAATGACATAAATCATGACAGTACGTAAGGCATAGATTATAAATAAAAAATAATCATGATAGAATAGCATGGGAATAAAACAAGTAATTGTGGAAAACCATTAAGAACATGATATTATTTCTATAGTATCCAAGGCATTGCATCCAAGACCATATTAGTGGAAAAGTCCCTTTCTGAATCGAGTTGACTCCTTGTTTCAGTCCAGTATCACTGAACCGGACTAACATTCCCTTCCAGCCATGTCTATCTCATGAGATATAAAACTTTACCCAATTTATTAGAGGAAGATATAGGTCCCACCCATCTCATAATGAAATCATTCTAACTTGTGCCACAAAATAATCATAAATCATTCATCAGAACTCAAAGAATAAAATGGGTTTCATAAACATCATCTCCTTATAACATAATCCATATAAAATAATTGGATATCATTTAATCGTAATAAAAATGAAACAATTTAAATCATAGATACATTGCACTTGTAACATATACATATTAAATAATGTCACCTTATATGGAAAATAGTTTTGATAAAACACTGGAAATGAAATCTTGAGGAAAATAACCTTTCTTCTTCAAAATCATTTTCTTTTCACCAAATGACATCCAATTTTAAAAGAAAAGTATTTTTTAAAAAATAATAATGATTTTTTAGATTAATATTCATGAAAATAATGCATTAGGAAATCATAAAAATCCATTCATGTCGTATAAGATAAAAAACATTCTTCTCGTACTTTTGTCGGAAAAGTCAAAAATTACCTCATATGGTATACAAATGAATGATTCCACACATACCATATAGTAAAATTCAAAAATGGGTAAATAGGAAATTAAACGTACATGAATCAATTTTTAGAAAACATGGACATGGATGATAAATATAACCCCAATAAATACTTATGAATAAACAATCTCAGATAAAAATAAGATTGGAAAAGTAATCCCTTACCTTATGTCCGATATGCTTCATATGTATTCGAAACTCCTGTATAATGATTTAAATAATGTCATTGACTTATTACATAATCATATTCATGTTTATGATATCATATATGGTCCACTTATGACTTTATATTACCCGTTCTTTTGTAAATTAATGTTAAAGTAGCGGTTTTGGTAAAATCGTTTCATTTATCGTCTGTGTTTTGACTTGTAATTATTCTTATGATTACTTAGATCATGATTAAATACATCTATAATGTAAAACATGATTTATATATAACATATTTTCATAATATACATATATATAATAGATCAATTAATGGAAATAAATACACTATTCATGGAGACGGTAGGCCGTATGTACGCATGAATGGTGTTTTCGTTTCCTTATTAAATTGAATATAAGTAAGTAAATAACATATACATAAGTCCAGTATCATTATAATGTCATATATATTTTTATTATTTAATATACATATACTTTATAATCATTCTTAAATGGTTAACATGGATAATGAATCCCATCACGTCGTGGAGACAGTAATCCTTACGTACGCAGGCGTGATGATATTGTTGCCATAATTATTGAATGGAATTAGAGTGGATTATATAATATCTCATAATTACTATCATGTTATAATTACCATATATATAGTTATTTATTACACTATTATACCCATCCATGTATGGTGGTGGTGGAAAAATAGATTACACCACAGAGTGGAGACGGTATCCCGTACATACGCACGCGCGGTGATTTCATTTTCCATAGGATGGATAGAAGGTGAAATGGGTTTTTTTAATATTTATAATAACATATATGTATATTAGTGATAATAATGTTATTAATTTATAATGAAACAACTAAATTAGAAGAAGTTGAAGAAAAAGAAACTTGAAATAATCAGAAGAAGAGATCACATCATCTTCGACGCACCTCTTTTAAACTTCATCTTACGGAACTAGATTTGGTATTATGATAAGAACTGAACCACCAAATTGTTTCTAGGGAATTGTAGAAGAGAAATGGGCATGTTTTGGCCGATCTTGAAGGCTCAAAGTATTGTGAAGAGGATATGGAGGAGGTGCCCTTTTATAATGGAGGAGAGGGGCACCTTTTGAAACATAAGAAATATTAATTTATAATAAATTCAAACCCCACATAACAACATCAAAAAATGACTCAATTATAAGATTAAATGAGATAAGGTTTTAATATCATCATCCAATAATATTTAGACATGTTTGGAATTTATTTTAAACCTTTTCAACAAGATTTATCATTATTTAATCTATTTAATTTGATTTGTGTTAAAAGAATTATAAATTATAAATTGTTATAAATAATTACTTATGTGTTGTTAATTGTCCATAATTGGATAATTTATGACATTATAGACCATATAAATTTCAATATATATTTTATAAATTTTTTCATGATTTTTAAACAATTTTATAATATGTTATTTTTATAAAATAACAATAGTGTTGATTTTTGACAGTATTCAATTATTTTAATTTAAATAAAATCCACATTGAGGATATACTCTAAAAAAGGTGTTTAATAGTTTCCTAACATGTCATATTAATCTAGAAAATTTGTGGATAATTTTAATTAGTCTATATAATGTTTATTTTAATATTTATAAAATTATTTATTTGATATTTCTCTTAATAAAACAATTACTACATCATTTTTGTATAATAATTTAATATACATCTTAGTTGCATAAAATTAAAAATAAAACCCTATGATGAATATAAATATAATACCTTTCATAATAATAGTTTTACTCGAATTTATCATCTTAAAATCACAACATATAAATTGTTATATTTATTAAAATATGAAGGTGACATCTTCGACATCTTTTAATATAAAAATGTACTATTCCGTTTGATAAGGCTCAAAATGGTCCAAATATAGACCCTTGGATGGTTAGGGTATATATATACTCTACCAATAATGTTTGGTCAAGTTTCTGTTCCTTTTAATAGGTATTATTATTTTAATAAAAACTATATTATTTATTTTTCACTAAATAAATAATATCTACATCATTAATGTATAAGACTTAAAGGTAATAAATTATTTAATAAATATTAAAAATAAATTACCGTCATAAATAAAAACATTTTTTATTTCAAATTATTATTTATAATAGAATTTATATTCTATATAACTATATGTTAAAAATAATCTAATTACTAATGTTTGAGTGAGACATTTCACTTTCCATTAAATAAACTAAATAAAAGGACTTAATAAATTACAAGTGGGTTCCGTTAGATTTAATTTAGACCGAAGTATGATTTGGGGTAAAATATAATCATCCAATTATATTAGGACAAATGTTAGTGTAATTTTATAATATTATATTTACCCTTAATTACACGATTTACCTTTAACTATGGTAAATAAAATTTACCATAGTTACTATTCATAGTGCCCAAAAAAATTAGCCTATAAACATATTTTGGAACTAATTATTCACAATATGGAATCCATTTTTCCAAATTCAAATCACATATTTTTCAAAAAATAATTTAAAATTAATCCCGTTATTAAGAAAATGGGTTTTAAAAGTTAAAACATTGCCAAATATTGAAATGTTTTTACCTATGAATTCAATATAAAATTAATGGTACTAACATACAATATATTAAATGGTAAGAATATATTCTATTTATACTTTAAAACTATTCAATATTATAATTTAACCATATAAATTTTTATGATGAAAAAAGTTGTTTTTAATTAATATATTGCGTGTTTTTACTAATCATTAAAATATGTAAGTTATCTGGATGATATGAAAATTTTATTCAAAGTAAATTTTTCTACCCTAATTCCAGAGAAGAGTTATATTTTGTCAAATTGAACATATAAAAATGTCAAAAACAGGATTTAATGTAAGTGTGCCATCAAAAGGCGGCAAAAATACATATTTTGAAAAATACATACATTACCTGAAAAAAATTACTTGGTTCTCATACAATTTTCTAGAAAATGAGTAAGATGTATAATAAGGTTATAAAATTCAAAATATAGTAAATATTATTCATAATGGATATTTTATAATAATACTCTAACAATATATCATTTTTTAGTGAAACCCGGTATTGCGTACTACACACGCTATCGAGGAAGGTCGTGTAATGGTTGTTGCGTGTAGTGAATGACTCCTTTGTTGTTGTGTATAATAGAATCCAACCATATTTCATTTAAACTTTTAATATATATATATATATATATACACACTCAATTTTTCGTAGAATAACTACTATCAAACGAACTTGAAATTGTGTTTAACATGATCCAAGAATAGTGTTGCGTATACTGCAAGCTAATACGGTGTTGTGTATAGAACAAGATAATCTTAGTGTAGTGTACAATAGAAGACATTAAAGAAAATAAAATAACATTTTTCATAAAATCTCGGTTTGTTACATTATACACCCCTTAAAATGATTTTCTCCCTCGAAATTCATTGGGGTTATAAATGGTTTACTACTTGAAGGTTTCTTTCAAAGAAACCCGCATCGTAAAAAGGAATACTAAAACATAACTTTAAAAAGTGAAGTATGAAACATAATGGTTACCCAAATTAACTCATCACTGGGTATCCACAAAGGAGAAAATAGGTGAAAATATGGATATGGAAGAGAAATCTAACCACCATGTTCTGATGGAGAGTGGTAGAGAACATGTCTAGGAAAAAGACAACAATCACAAAGCCATAAATTTTTGATGATCTAAGGTAACGTATGATTATTCATATATAAGAGCACTAGGACAACATTTTGTGTTCTCAGGACCATTTCCCTAATGTTGAAGAATTTTTGAATTAAATGAAATTCTTACTTGATTTTGGTACAATCTCACTGTTGTTTGTACCTTAAGCAATTTCCACTTCATATATTATAGAAATGAGGTTGAATTTGTCTTCCAATAGAATGATACGTCATTCCATCTATCTCAAAAAAAGGTTATAAAAAGTTATCAAATATACTTTAGTCCATCTATGGTGAGGTCAATCATATATGATTCCAAAAATGGACTTATACTTCATCTATCATACCACTTAATAAAATTAAACTAGTTTCTACTAACCAGGGACTTCTAGTAGGCCAGTGGTATGAGATAAAGGCATGTCGCACTTAGGTTGGGGGTTCTATTCCCACATCTTTGTCCAACACGATGGGTTGTCCCCCACTATGCGGGTTATCCTTTTTCTAAAACTATTCTATTATATCATTCCAGAAATAATATCGAAAAACAAGTTCTATCATTAAATAATATTATCTGATGTCCTACATAATCCATTCCAATCTTTAGGATTATCCAAAATACATCCTTCCAATATCATTATATAAAGAAAATGATTTCTTTAAAGGTCACTTAACAAGTATGTGAATACCATCATTTATCCTCCATATATCATAAGATATATCTTGTTGATCTCATTTCAAACATGTGAACACCTTAATCATGTATTCTCCTGAAACATGAATTACCATAGAATCATTGTGAAACATGACTACTATCAAAAGTCAACTCTTTCCACATACCAAAATCCAAAAATTTCTATTTACTCAAACTATGATATAACATTGTCCTTATATCAGTCATGATCTCATTTCATTTTCTCTTTATCCATTCATTTTGTGCATATCATCTTCTTTAAAAAAATATTTCAATCACTTTTCATGGTTACCGGTACCATATACTTATTGAAAACCAATATATAGATATTCCAAAATTCCACGATACCAAAAATGAGATTCCATGATACTATTTGTAAATCCCATTACATAAACACTTAATCATTCCACAACATCTTTTTCATACTCAGCATCACAAATAGTGATCGCATGTGACTTCCCTTTATCCTATTCCTTAAGAGGTTTCTCACTTCAATCATTATTAACCCTTGGATTAGGGCATTGATTATCATAATGCCCCATTTTCTTACACATGATGCATTGAATTGTTGGTGGAGCGTTTTCTGTAGTCTTTCTCTATTCAAATCATTAGCTACTTTTTTCCCATTACTTCGGCAATCAGCTACTCAATGACCTTCTTTTACACACTTGAAACATTTTCTAGTATCTTTTAGACAATCTCCAGCATGATTCTTTCCACACTTTGTGAAACAAAAACATTCATATACTTTTCAGCATTGTTCAGATATTTCTCCTTGAACTCCATATTTCGTTTCTTGTCAAAACCATGAGATGGATATGTAACACCAACTTCCATTTATACCTTGATAGCACAACACACAATTTCTTCACATCTACTGAAGTCTCTTATAGCAAACTCCTTTCGAAGACTTGATTTTAAGCCACTGAAGAATCGATCAACTTTACTTTCAGGTTGGATGATAAAGCCTGATGCATACCTATCAAGCCTTGTATAATTCGCCTCGTATATACCAACAAATTCATCATCCTTTTGGTTAAGCTCAAGGAACTCCTTTTCTATCTTTGTTTGAAGAATACGAGGGATGTACTTATTGAAAAATAAGTTCTTTAACTCATCCCATTCCATGGTTTCAATTTCACCTCGGGGCCTTGTATTCATAATTAGAGTTCACCACTAGTCAGCTTCACCTTCTAAACGGTAAACAACCAGAAGTACTTTTTCATGTTACGAACAACGAAGTATGGAAAATATTTTTTCACTGGTACTAATCCATTTTTCAGCAATAAGTGGATCAGAAGACCCACTAAAAGAGGGTGGACGTTTCCTCATGAAATACACAATAGAATATTGTTCCCTTCTATGGTCATTTGTATGTCCAGAATGATTCATAGCCTGTGTAAGTATAACAATAAAAATTTTCACTCTATCTCCCATAAAATTTATTTTTTTAGGAGGAAAATCCTTGCATTTCCCATTACATTGATCAACACAGTTCCTTCAGGTTCCATCCATCATCTAAAACCCAAAAATAATAGTGTTAGAGAAAAAAATCATGTTAGGAAAACAACATAATAAAGTGGGAGTACCTTCAATATCTAACATCTTAGGTTTAATTCTAATATCGTTACCATAATTCTAGGTCTATAACCTATAATTATACTTAACCTTAGGTACATCCGTAAACATACCTTAGAAATATCTCTTGGGATATCACTAAAGTTTTTGCATCCAAGTTTCCAAAAGATAACTAAACCTTTCCTCCGATACCAAATGTGGAGACCCCAAACATGAAGTACATGGAAATTACATTAATTATGCAGAATACTTAATACATAATAAAAAGAGACACACATTTACCATAATAGTTTAGTGTCTTTGGAAGCTCAGAATATAATATTATAATCATGGTGAAAGATCTTCAACATCTCCCATAAAAATCTTCCACTTTTGTTATCATACCTAAAACCTTTTTTTATCCTGGGGAAAAGAAAACATATAAAGGGTGAGCTCAAATGCTCAGAAAGTGTAAGCATGGAGTAAATAAAACAAATCATATACATTTGAACTAAAAAAACATGAATATAATCTTTAAACAACAAAATCATGAGAAAAGACATAAATTATGGTAGTACGTAAGTAATAAATCATAAAGAAACATTAATAATGATAAAATAGCATTGGAATAAAACATGTAATTGTGGAAACCCATTAATCACTTGATATGATTTCAATAGTAGCCAAGGCATTGCTGCCAAGACTATCATAGGGGACAAAGTCTCTTTCTGAATTTAGTTCACTCCCCGTTTCAGTCCTGTATCATTGAACCAGATTAACTTGTTGTTCCAGCCCTATCTATCTCATTAGATATAAATCTTTACCCAATGCATTGGAGGGAGATATAGGTCCCACTCGTCTCATAATGAAATCATTATTACTTGTGCCACAAAATAATCATAAATCATTCATCATAACCCAAAGAATAAAATGGGTTTCATAAACATCATCCCATCATAACATAATCCATATAGAATAAATGGATATCATTTCATCATAATAAAAATTGAACCATGTAAATCATAGAGAAATTACACTTGAAACATAAAAATATTAAATAATTTCAACATAGATGGAAAATAGTTTTAATAAAACACTTCAAATGAATTCTTAATGAATATATCCTTTCTTCTTCAAGATCATTTTCTTTTAACAAAATGACATCCAATTTTAAAATAAAAGGAATTTTCTGAAAATTATCATGATATTTTTCGAGGAATATTCATGAAAATAAGTCATTATAAAACTGTAAAAATCCATTCACGCTGTATAAGTTAAAAAAAACATTCTTCTCATACTTTTTTGAGAAAAGTCAAAAAGTACCTCGTATGGTAATCAAAAGAATGATTTCTTACATACCATGTAGTAAAAGTAAAAATATTTTAAAAATGAAATTAAACATACATGAAAAAAAATTTAAAATAGGTACATGGATGATGAATTTAACCCCAGTAAATACTTACGAATAAACAATCTCGGATACAAACAAGATTGAAAAGTTATCCCTTACCTTATGTCCAATATGCTTCGTACGTATCCTAACCTCATTTATAATGATTTATATAATTTTTTTGACTTATTACCAAATCATATTAATTTTTATGATATCATATATGGTTCAATTATGACTTTATATTACCCATTCTTTTGTAAATTAATGTTAAAGTAGCTTTTTGGGTCAAATCGTTTCATTTATCATCCGTGTTTTGACTTGTAATAATTCATATGATTACATAGATCATGATTACTTACTTATATAATGTAAAACATGATTTATAAATAATATATTTTCAGAATATACATATATATAATAGATCAATTAATGGAATGAAATACACTGTTCATGGAGAGTGTAGGTCGTACGTACACATGAACGGTATTTTCGTTTCACTATTAAATTGAATGAAAGTAAGTAAATAACATATAAATAAGTCCCGTATCATTAATATGTAATATATTATATGATTATTAAATAAAAATACTTTATAATCAATATTGAATGGTTAACATGAAGAATGAATCTCATCGCGTCGTGGAGACGGTAATCTGCACGTACGCACGAGCGATGATATCGTTCCCATAATTGTTGAATGGAATTAGAGTGGATGACATGATATCTCAGAATTAGTATCATTTTATAATTGACATATATATAGTTATGATTTACACCATTATACCCATCCAAGTAAGGTGGTGGCGGAAAAACCGATTACACCACGGCGTGGAGACGGTATTATGTACGTACGCACGCGCGATGATTTTGTATTCTGTAGGATGGATAAGAGGTGAAATGGGGTTGTTTAATATTTATAAAGACATAAAAATATATTATTGATACTAATTTTATTACTTTATAATTAAAGAACTAAATAATAAGAAGTTTTAGAAGAAAGAAACTTTAAAGAATCTGTAGAAGAGAATACCTCCTCTTCGACGCACCTCTTTTAAGATTCCTCTTAAGGCACTACAGTTTGTCTTTTGAGAAGACCAGAACATCCATAATGTTTTTAGGGAAGTGGAGAAGATAAATGGACAGGGTTTGGAAGTTCTTGATGGCTCAAATGGTTGTGAAGAGGAGAGCGAGTATGTGCCCTTTTATAAGGGAGGAGAGGGGCACCTTTGGAAACTTAAGGAATATTAATTTATAATAAATTCAAACCCCATGTAAACACCTCAAAAAATGACTCAATTCGAAGATGAAATGAGAAAAGGTTTTAATATCATAAAACAATAATATCTAGACATGTTTGGAATTTATTTTAAACCTTATCAACATGATTTATCATTATTTAATATATTTAATTTTATTTGTGTTAATAAAATTCAAAATTATAAATTGTTATAAAAAATTACATATGTTTTGTGAATTTTCCATAATTAGATACATTATTACATCTTAGAACGTATAAATTTCAATATATAATTTTTATTTTTTTTCGTGATTTTTAAACAATTTTGTAATATGTTATTTTTATAAAATGACAATAGTGTCGATTTGGACACTATTAAATTATTTGAATTTAAGTAAAATCCAAACAGAGGATATATTCGAAAAAAATGTTTAATAGATTCCTAACATTCCATATACATCTATAAAATTGGTGTAGAATATTAATTAGTTCATATAATGTTTATTTTAATATTTATAAAACCATTTATTTGATATTTCTCTTAATAAAACAATTACTACATCATTCCTTTATAATAATTTAAAATACTTATTAGTTGCATAAGAATTAAAAATAAAATTATATGATGAATATAAGTATAATACCTTTCATAATAATATTTGTACACAAATTTATCACCTTAAAATCACAACATTTAAATTGTTATATTTATTAAATTATGAAGGTGACATCTTTGACATCATTTAAAATAAAATAATGTAAATGACCTAATTGGTTTTATAAGGCTCCAAATGGTTCAAATATAGAGCCTTGGATGGTTAGGTTATATATATACTCGACCAATAATGTTTGGGAAAGTTTCTGGTCCTTTTGATAGGTATTATTATTTTAATAAAAACTATATTATTGATTTTTCACTAAATAAATAATTTCTACATCATTAATGTATATGATTTTAATGTAATAAAATATTTATTAAAAATTACTAATAAATTACCATGATAAATAAAAAAAATTAGATTTCAAATTAGAATTTATAATAGAATTTATATTTTGTATAACTATATATTAAAAATAATCTAATTATTAATGTTTGAGTGAGACATTTCACTTTCCTTTAAATAATGTAAATAAATGGTCTTAATCAAATACAAGTGTCTTCCATTAGATTCCATTTCAACTGAATAATTATTTAGGGTAAATACAATCATCTAATTATATTAGGAAAAGTGTCAGGGTAATTTTATAATATTATATTAACCTTTAATTAACCGATTTACCTTTAACTATGGTAAATAAAATTTATCGTAGTTAGTATTCATAGTGCCCAAAAATAAAAAGTATCCTATTAACATAAATTTAACCTAATGATTCCAAATATGGAATCGATTTTTCCAAATTCAAATCATATAATTTGCATAAATTATTTTAAAATTAATCCCCTTGTTAAGAAAACAAGTTTTAAAAGTTAAAACATTGCCAAAGATTGAAATGTTTTTACCTATGAATTCATTTTAAAATTTATGGTAATGGCATATATTATATCAAATGGTAAAAATATATTCTATTTATACTTTAAATCTATTCAATATTATAATTTATCTATATAAATTATTATGATGAAAAAAAAATTTAATTAAAATATAGCCTGTTTTTACTATTCAATAAAATATGAAAGTTATCAGAATAATATGAAAATTTTATTCAAAGTAAAATTTATATCCTGATTACAATGAAGAATTTTATTTTGTCAAATTAAACTTATAAATAGGTCAAAACTATATTTAATGTGGGTACTATATCAAAAGGCGGAAAAACTCCATCTTTTGAAAAATACTTATTTTTCCTACAAAAATTACTTTGTCTCATACCATTTTTTATAAAATGTGTAACATGATTAATAATGTTATATAACTCAAAATGTAGTTAAGAATATTCATAACGTCTAGTCTATAATAATATTATAACAATATATCGTTGTTTAGTGAATCCTAGTTTTGCGTACTACACACGCTATCGAGGAAGGTCGTGTAATTCAAGTTGCATGTAGTGCAGGACTCCTTTGTTGTTGCGTATAACAAAATACAACCATATTTAATTTATTTATTGAATATATATATATATATATTCAATTTTTCATAGAATAACTTCTATCAAACGAACATGAAATTTTGTGTAACATGATCTAAGAATAGTGTTGTGTATAGCACAAGATAATCTTTGTGTAGTGTACAATAGAAGACATCAAAGAAAATAAAAAGAATATTTTTCATTAAATCTCATGTTGTTACAATATAGATATATGGTGTCAATATAAGATGTAACCCACCCCGACCCATGATGCTCAGGTCCTACCCGAATTTCCTAGACATCCTATTCACCCCTATCAAATATAAAATCTAGTATCAGTTGATGTGAAAAATAATCATTTTGTGATTATTATTGAAATGGTAATGGTAAGAAACCAACCAGTCCATTCTGAGTATGAAATCAAATCTTGTCATCTTAAGGACCAAAATATCCCATAAAATGTGAAACCCACCTATCTCAAGGGATAACTACCTTCACTAGAATACACTCTCTGATTGAATCATAAATAAAGTATTGAATTTCATAATTGTAATAGATCATTAAACATCAAGCACTTGTATCTATACCACTGGGACAGGTATAAATGAATGAGTTTTACCAATATCGAAAACAAAATATTCCAATGAAGAGGCCCCCAAAATAGTACATCTCACTATTGAAAGTTCATAACTCTACTCCTCAGGTTTTAATTTCACTTCATTAACATATCATGATCTATATCCATAATAAAACCTAACTATTCTTGTTAGAACAAGTTTATTATTGTTATAAATATAGTATCTAGATACCACATCCATGACCAGCACCTAGGCATGATCAGACGACTACACTCTTGCTTCTTGCCCTATGAGAAGATGTTAACCACACTCTAGAATGTGCACTCAGGGAAGAGACTCGCTCAATGTCTACTGTAGGGAAGGTGCTACAAAACCACTATAAATGATACATCCTTTTGAAGTCTTAGAAATCATCTTGGTTTCTATCAAAGGGGATCCTCATGTAGCCACTCCTCCCACACCAGTGAATGAAAAAAATTATCACTCATGCTCTGGATTGTATTCCCCTCCTAATATTCAATAATGAATCCATACATGCCACATGATAATATACAAACAGGTCTAGGAGATGAACTACCATTCTATAAGCCCCCCGATTCTCTCAGGATATGTTTAGTAATCTGTGTCTGATTTACAATTTTAGATATGGTATCCAACTAAAAAACATTCACATAAAATTGAACCTAATTCTTGATCCTTTCTTCAATGATTCAATCAATAGATGGATAAACGAAAAGGTATATAGGAAAAATCACTGAATCTCTGTTAGCTGAGTTTAATATTCGATAACGAACAAAGAACCCTAATTGAGAGACATAAAATGTGTTTTTAAGCTAATAATGTCTCTTGAAAAAAGTTGTCATTCAAAAAAGATTATAATTCTATCCAATGAAAATATTGAAACCTAAATTTTTGTAAGAAATCATCCCAATAATACTTCATGGATGCATGAAGCATATATGATTCAAGCTTGACCCCCCTTTCTAGGATTCTCACTAGGTGATTGAAAATAAAAAATCCAACCTCAAACTATATATCAATATCCTGGGGGCCACTATCCCCTAAAAATGTGGTTTGATGCTGCTACTAGAACTCACATATCAATTATTCCATTGTTTAGGTAGGTAATGGGGATACATAAATAGTCTACATAAAGAATATGTAACCCCCTCAAAACTAGGAATTAGATCCCACATCAGGTTTAAGTGGTGGTGCCTCAAGTGGCATGACTATAACTTATATTGGTGACCAAGGGTGTACCAACTTCATATAATGGTCACCTATACACTCCTGGAAAAACATGGAGTCCTTCTTGGTGGAATGTCTCTAAAAATTCAAAACAAATGTGCCATCAAAGATTTGGTAATGAAAAAATATGAATGATATACAAATAGGATAGGAAAATTAATTCCAATATAAGATTCATCCCCATTTCATGCTTCAAAATCTATCTTGGGGTGACATAAATATCACAAGAACGAAATAGACACATCCTAAATCCCACTAGTAACATTATTTTATTGTAATGTTCTCATATCAAAGTTAGGGTATTTGGTGTACAAACTATCAATTTTAATTTAAAGTTGAAATAAACCTTCAAGATTCAATTTTCACCTCCATTTAATACAGACGTTTTCATTTCATAAATTAATGTAATTAATTATTTATTTATTTGAATTGAAAATAATTTTAAATAGGTTAATTATATATATTACCATTTAAAATTTATATATTCCTATACATAATTGAAATTAAACTATGGAATCCATCTAATCACATCCATGAACATGTTCCAAACCCAACGACCAATGGTCCATGGCTTATCATTCCATAATTGAATGATCTATGTATCTGAATCCATGTATGTAGGAAAATTTTTTAGGATAATGGAGGGACCATATGTAAACAATTAAGTTTCCCAGTTTCAAGTAAAAATGTTATTCTAATAACAAATATATATTATAAAGAACATCTAAAAATTTATATGCAATCAAGTAATTCCTCCAAGATGACGTGGAATATGCTTGGTATGGGAATTTCATATATTCCTAAAATACTACATCATAATAATATTCAAATACAATACATGGATAAGTGAAAAAAATCTATATCATAATCAATAGCACAATGTTTGTGCATCATCCTATAGTAAAATTTGATCAACAGTAATAACCACAACTTGAACATCAAATCCCAACCAATTTGAATTTGTTTTTTACCTGTAAATGGGTTAGAAAATCTCATGAACAAATCATTACCAATTAAAAACGCATTCCTAGTCTTATACTACCAATTCTAAATAGAAATAAAAAGAAGAAATACATAACTCCTTTGATACCTCTTTGTAAATTCCTAACTCCAGAGTTCCACTAAATGATGCTCTGAGCTAGTTGGACACATGGCCTCAAGAACCCCTCCTCATATTCTAGTGGATTCTAACTTGAAGTGAGGTTATATAATTGTATGCTGGTTAGACTATACATTCATTTTTAGGGAAACACAGTTGTACCGTAAAAGAATAAAAATGAGGCAATATAATATCCACCTGGAACAAAATATAAACCATCCAGACAATTGTAATAATAATCAAGAGAAAAATGAAATTTCATATTAAAAATGATGACCAATTAATAGAAATATAAAAAATATATAGAAAATTCATTTCATGAACAAACAGTAACATACATGGGTCAAAAGTATAAGAGACTAAAAAGTATATCTCTAAATATCATCACAAGCTAGAGATTGGTCATGTTCTCCCATGCTATATGTCACAATTATTCCAGAAATATTAGGATGGATATTTCCTCTATCCTGACCAAAAACAATGAACTCTTTCTTGGTACCAAATAATGGAGTGAATATGGTTCTAGATAACACTCAGTAGGCTACCACCAATGATGTCTATAAAAAAACCAGTATGAGCATATAAGCTTAAGCAGTGTTCATGGATAACCTAAATAAAATTGATAAAAGTATAATTGATATTGTCCAGTCTTTCAAGACTCACTATTATCAAGAAATGAAATGAAAAGGGATAACTTTAAACCATGGTTTTCATTAAAAAAGTCTTATTCTATTTAATCATGTATCAGAACAACATAGCCCAAGAACTGAAGAGTTTAATTATCAAAGGCATCCTAGTAGGTCAAATCCAAGGATTAGAAATGTTCATATAAACCTAGTGGGTCAAATTCGCAGATTATAAATTTTGATGTCACCCTAGTGGATCATATCAAAGGATTAGAAATATCCAAGGAATCATATTAGGTCGAATAGAAGGATTATAATAGTATAAGGAATCATATGGTTTTAGATCTAAAGAGATGAAATTTTAAAGGCATCCTAATGGGTTGTCATGACCATATTTGGATTCTTGCATCGATGTGATATTACACCATCCATTTTCATAATAACCAATTCATTTACCATTTTATAAAACATTTCATTATTCATTTCACAAATCCTTTCATAATAAATTACAATCGAAGGGTTTATCATTTTCATACAATTCACATACAAATGAAAATGTGGGATAAAGTGCTTAAAACCATTGAAAATACACTTTATGAACAAATTTGACTCCTAATAATGAAAATATATCTTAACTCGCCCCAAGGGTGACCTAATAATGAACAATAGAAAGAACTAACCCCATGGATGGTTTATGTCATGGTCAAAAACCACCAACCTTGTACAATTGTTTCTAGGAATATCTTAAAAGAGGATTCAAAATTTGATTTTGGGTATCACTGATTTATGAAGAAACGCCTGGAAATTTCATGATGCAGCAAAATGGAAACATGTTCTAGACAAACTAACTATGATGGAAAATGTATGGACCACTAAGAATAATCATATTTAGGATTCCTCATCTATTGTCTGACCTTAATTTGACATGGATCTGAAGAAAACAAAAGAATAAAAGAACTACATTGACATAGTGAATATGCTCTAACAATAAAATAGATTCTTTGATAGAAACACAATTTAAGAAATGAGATCAAGGAGAGGATAGATGATTATAAGAACCTAACAAAAAAAATTGATCTTGATTCCAAGGTCAGATAGAGAAGTTATCAAGGAATCTATGGTAATTCCTTTTTAAGAGCTATCAAATTAAAGAAGACGGGGTTTGTGTGAGAAACAAAATAGAATTATTGAGGGAGAGTAAGTTATATATAGATATTAGTATAAATATTAAAATGAAAAACAATTAAAAGATACATGGTTTTGCCGTATGGTTGGTAAAACCGTATGCTAATCTTGCACCACCTACTATCCAAGGACGGTGGCCCACAGAATTGGGGGAGAACGGTTTTTTCAATCGTGAATTACATGTTCATCTCCCTCTTCTAGGGAAAACACCCTTCATGGGATGTAAGTCATAGTTATAAAAAAAATTTTATAAATTTGATCACATCCAAGGAGCACTACAGAACCCTTCATGGTTTTTCCAAACTGTGCGGCCTCTTGAGCACGTTTCGGTTTATAATATATGCCTACACTTATCAATCGTAAATAGGATCTCTAGACATTGAACAAGACAAGGACCCCCGTAATAAATTCATTAAGTGATTATAAATGTGTACAAAGAAAAAAACTAGCGGTTAAAACTAAAATCTAATAGATACATACCTTATAAAAAAACTCATGATTCTACAAAAATGAAAGCTACCATGTTTTTATTTATGTACATTAAAAGGAAATTATTGATGATGATCATTGAGTAATATAAATCATATATAATTGGTGATGCCCATACAACTTATAATAAGGGAGATCCTGATACGGCTTATAGGATGGGTGATCCTGATATTTCTCTCCAACACATTGGGTAATGTTCATTATCCTTAAAGAAAATGAGAAGCGAGTAAACTGGGGAGGTTTATCCTATGAATTTACCTGCAAACAGGTTATTTCTAATATGAGTTCACATAGTTGATGAAGATAATGTTCTAAGATACTGAATATGTTTTTGTATTTTTATATATGTTTTTAATGGTTCTTTTGATTAAAATTTACATCAAATGGAAAGTAATTATTGATTTTCAATACACTATCCTTGGATAAATATTTTATCCACGTGACATTCTTAATGTTATAGGTATGGATGGGTACAAAATTTTCAATTTAACTATTATTCAAATTTAATTTTTCATTATTTTATTTTTCTCATCTTTTGCACCCTAATAACATTCACTTGTAATTGAATATGCTTACACTTACTGAGCATTTCCTCACACCCTTATTATGTTTTCCTATTATGAAGGTTATGGTGAAATAGGTAAAATTAATTATGTCTAAAAATATTTCATTTGTGAAGTATTTTATGGTATATACTAAATAATTAATGTCAAATAAGTAAAATATTGGTATATTAAGAAACAATATCACTTGAGGACACAAGTATTTATATGTAACATTTATCAAAATTACTTAAAACATTAAAAATTGTACTTTTTTATATAAGTGATAAAATATTTTCTAATGTTGTTTCATGTTTTGGATGGAAAATATTGGGTTATGTTTTTGTTATTAAATACAAAAATATAATGATATTATCTTTAACACAAGATTTGGGAGTGCAGTTTTGGAGATTCTATATCATAAATGATGTTTTCATGTTATACCTCTCTCATATGAAGTTAATTTTGGGACACTAAATCTAATTAAAGGTGCATAATTTCATTATATTTGATAAAAAACGACATTAATAAATCATTACACAAAAAAGTTTTTTCCTTTTATTAGGAAATGGATTATTTCTAGGGAAAATAGCCACCAAACTATTGTTACAACACTGTAAATAATTTTAAATGCATCAAGAAACAAATTAAATTTTAGTTATAAATGATCCAAAGGGCACAGAAATGGGAGACCATTTATCCCATCAGTTCCACTAGTATTTTATAATTTCTATATATGAAACCAAATTATACCTTCGGAATAACCTTATCATGATATTAAATATGAAGCTAATCAAAAAAGAATCCAACCAAGAAATATTTCCCCCATTATATTGTTCTTTAAAATCACCCTAACAATAAAAAATCCCCTATATTAGATGTTATTTGGAATATATCATCAATAAATGATATTAAATTGGAAAAAATATAAACTATTGATAATATCCTTACATCTCGAGATGAATTTTGATATAAAAGTTAATATATGGATGATGAAATCCTCGTAACACTCTTTTAAAAACATTCACATTGTTAGTCCTTCAATAAAGTAAACCACTACTCAACAGATACCATTGATCTCTAAGATAAATTCTTTAATTGAAGGGTATTCATTCAAAAATATCTAAGGGTTGATTAACTCATCTAGTTGATGGTCCTACTCATGAATAAAGGTGAACCCAGTCCCATAAACTCAAATATACATAACCTCACAATTACAATGATCCCTTGAAAAAACCAATATTTATTTAACAATATATCATCCTGATATGATGAAATATAAAAATAGGTCCATTTTACTTGATAAAAAACATAACATACAAAGCACTGTTATTAAATAGATGTTTTCCTTTGGTGGGATTATCTAACTGAAGGGTTATGGATGGGAACTCCACAACTATAAACCCCTATGAAAAAAATGAAACAGGTAGAATGGAATATGTCACATCATTATCGATGAATAAGTGTGTCAATAAATAAGTCTAAAATCATACCTCAACCCCTATTAGGTACCACAAGACCTATGTTTTCCATCCCATGAAACACTATATGGCCTCATTGTCAAAAAAATATGTCTGATGAGGACAAACTAGAGGTTCAAGTGGAATTGGATTATTTCATCACCCCCCTCTAACTACTCCCTTACCACTAGTTATTTTTTCAATTATCCCTCCAAAAAGGTTATAGTGAAAATAGATGGGATCAGTTTCACATAAATTCCCACTTTTGCTGGATTTGAACTAAAATTATATATATGGGATGCATATTATTTTAGGATACATTACTTAAAAAGTATCCTTAAGATGGATCTTAATATTACATTGGTAAAAAAATAATCTTCTGTATATAAAATTTAACCCAACACTCCATCACAACCAATGTAATATATGTTTACTTTATGGAACTATCACTTAACATGTTTATGGTTTCATCGGTTATGAAATGAAGTTCTGGTTTACCTATGGAATTAAAATTCAGTTATGTTTTTTAATTAGTGAAAAAAAGAGATATAATTTATAGGAAACATATTATGGAATATGATATATTAAAAAGTATGATACATTTCATTTAAAAATGAGTTTTTAATATAATAATATAAAGGCATGACCTTTCACATGTTGGGTTACACAAAAAAGGATTCAAGCCTACTGATGCACTCTTCTTTCACATAGAATCATTCATCATGAATATTAAATGTATTAAAACCTATCTCATTTTATTGGAATCACTGATTTTTTAACTGGAATCCTTTGTCTATTGTAGTCTTTTAGAGGTAGGAATTATATGTTTGTTACTACCATGATCATTACCAAGTGCATGATGTGTTGTAAAATGCAGATTACACAACAATTTTAAAATGATTTCATTATTTTATTAATTTATATATACTAATATGATTATGGAAATAATAGTAAAAAATAAAGGTTCTCATATTCTAAAAACATCACTTGATAAACACCCAAAACACAGTAATAGTATTAGATCCTTTTTGTAATGGTTTAAAATGTTTTTTTAATTTTTTATTGATGGAAGAAAAATTGATGTTGTATACTCCATGTCCCCACATGATATTATGTTATTTAATAACAAAATATTCAATCTATAATTGATATAAAAATGTGGATAATATAATATGTGGTACTTCAAATAGAAATTACATCAATTGTTATTGTGATTTAAGTAATTCCCAAAACATACACATTTGTGATAAAATATATTACAATTGGACTTACCATTACATTTAGATATTTTTGTAATGTGGTTTGTAAGGTGTGGCATACATTATTAAAATAATATAAAATGTATCACATATTATAAGAAGAATTATTTTACACACCTAAATGATACATTAAGTGTCAATGTAATGTGAAGTACTCCATTTTCATTATATTGAGTTTGAACATAATGTGATGTTGAGGGAAAGTAAATGATAAAAAATTCCAAGTACTGAGTGAGTCATATATAGTAATTAAAATATAATTATCATTTCATAATTATCTTGTTCTTTTTATGAGAAGTTATAAAATTTCATTGTATCCACCCAAAAAAATGACCATCCACCCCTATGTCACTTAAATGGAAGATTTTCCCAAGAACCACCCCATTATTTATGCACTTTTATTGATCAATACAATAATTATACCACCCTCATCCCACTTAAAATATATAATTAATGTAGTTCCATGTTATAGATGGATTTGTGGGTAGGGAAACTATGGATGGAACATTTTTTTTAAATAAATAAATTTTTTACATATATTTTCAATTCTTTTATTGTTTATGTTTAGTAAATTTTATATGAAATTTGAATATTATTTATGAAAACATTTATGTGAAAAAACTATTTCCAAGAGATAAATCCCAACATTATATTCCAGGTATGACTACATAAGATTTAATTTCCATATACCACGACCATTGTTTTTTATTAATGTTATACACTTTATAAGTGTTGTTAAGTTTAGTTTGTTCATATAAATTGTTTGATATATCATGAAATTGTAGTCAATTAGGCTGGAAAACCTAATTAAAGTAAATAAATTTGGGTTAGTAATTGTTCATCAAAAAATTAATAGAATTTTTTAACATACATTGAAAACGTAAAAAAAGAAGAGTTGGCTGCCCTAGAATACCTAGATGGAGAAAATAAATTGGGAATCCCCTATAAAAGTATATTGAAATACAATTTCATCATATTTTTTTAAATGTATTAGATTTGGTTGAGTGTTTCCTAAAATAATTAAAACATGGAGGGTGAGTTTGGTGTAGAACCCATACTAGGTAGTTGAGAATAAATCGTAAAAAAAAGAAATGTTTTTGGAGATAGAGCCAGCTGAATGGGAGATTGAAGTGGTAAGGCTATGGTGAACCCCTATTTGTGCACCTATGCCGGAAGGCTACTGAAAATTGTACAGAAATACACTTGGATGAAGTCTAGACTCTATCTGATATTATAAATTATGATTAAAAATATTAATAAATTCCTAAAGGTGTATTTTTTATTAGACATTTATAATGAATAGAGATAGACTTAACATGCCCCCATTTGAAATGAATAAATTCTATAAAATTACCAATGTATCGATTTTAAGTACATGAATTCTAGAAAAGGTGATTCCATGGAGTCGAAGTCTCCATGTATGTAAATATTTTCATATGTAATGATCAACATATAAAAATTCAGTTGACCTTGTCAAATGATCAAATATCCAAATTATATTATGTATATGAATTCTAAAACCAAATACCAAAATGATGCTCTACATAGTCATATCTATATATGTAGTTGAATGTTATGTATCCTAACCCATTTATGTGTATTCAGAACCCCAAATTGAATTAGAAATTATATAAAATAATAAGTCTTATTGAACAGTATGTGTATGAAAATATGAAGTTCAAAAAAATGAATTTTCCTTACGTACTTGGTAAAAATACTTATTCTCTAAAATGATTATTCTAATGAAGAAAATAAAATCTTTTAATGATTATGTTTGACTGTCAAGATTTCAAAATTATGAAGGTTATTTAATCCATGATGTTTGAAACACTTTTTTCACAAGAGGGAGAGATTCTTAAAAGCAAAATACCAAATTAAATAAAGTTGTTAAGGAAAATTAGAAGAATCAAGGAACTCACCTTAGACTACCTACATGCACCTAGGCAGTGTTCCAAGAGGCTCATACAGGCCCTATTTTCATGCCTTGTGATGAACATCCACCCAAACATGAGGCCCTTGCAAGAGAAACATGCATGATGGATGATTGTGGATGACCTCCGTCACACATGGTCCTGAAATATCCTATAAATATGACACTAGGGATCCTCATTCGATAACTGAATGATCATAATGAGCCGTGATGATCTTCCCACCATATTCCTTCATCCAAGCCGTCAAAACCATCCATGTATCTCTATAAAACCTTAGATAATTTTTAATTAATTTTAATAGTCAGATTATAGTTCATCCCATGTTTTAAATCCAAGATAACTATATGAGGATCTACACCCCCTTTTCAACAAGTAATACAATGATAGTCTCCTCCCAAAATTAAGACCTTCACAACACCATTCGAAAGACACCTATGGAAAGCCTTATAGCATAAAGAAAGGCCTTTCCTATGTGTTCTTTCCCTGGTGATCCCTTTTCTAGAGCTCACCTCTATATTAAAGAGGTTCTCCCTATGTGAAGAACTTCCTTTCTTCCCAAGTCTACCCTACATGATACCCCTTCATCCTTCTTAGGTCTACCCAGCATGAGAATTCTTCACATCACACATACCTACCCTAAGTGAGCCACCCATTGATGCCCCTTTTATACCATCCATGGTATGTCATCTCTTCCATTGGAACCCATTCCCTTGGGGAAAATAGCCAAGACCTTCTATAAAGCCACCATATATGTGTGATCAATGTATGGGGAACGTTAGTCTGTCCTCTCAATCATAAATTCCCATGGAAAATAATGTCCCATTTTTTACATATTCAATATAGTGGATCCTCATAATGTTTCATATCATACATTCCTATTCTAATGAGGATCCCAACCTTGGATATAGTATTAGGGACCTCCCTTTTTCAAACATTGAGGGCATACACATTCCGTTCCAATTGAAGATATCTACTACCTTATCCTTATAAAATATTCTCTAAAATTAAGGAAAAGGCATTCCTCCTAATGTTAGACCCTAGAATTTCATTAACATCATATCCACATGGGTGTAGAAGACTCTAGCCAATATATGAAAATAGGAGAGGATATGGGAACATTAATAACCTTTACCTCTCTTATAGCCCCTTCCTCATCCATGAGTGGAAGAAGGAGAACATGGATTTTTAGATATTCCACTTCCTCTTTTTTCACACACGGATCATGAATGACATTGGTTTAAAGGTTAGTGGTGATCATGACATCTGTGTAATCAAATACATGTCCACACATAGAGTACTTTTCTAGATCATCCTCTCAGCTTAATTCAAAGGGCCTCCATAGGTATGGGTCCTCCAATCCATTTATCTATCTCAAAGGGCCACAACCCATATGAGAAAAATCTTTTGATAGCCTCCACATGCGTGGGCCCCCAAATCCATGTATCCACCTCAAAGGGACATATCTACTACAAGAAAAATCATTAGAGAGAATCCATTAGTGCGGGTCCTCAAATACATGTATCCATCTAAAAGGGACATATCCACTAGTAGATAAATATTCTAAGGTTCATTCCATAGGCGTAATCCCAAACCATCTATTAATGTGGTATTTGATTTTTGTCCAAATGGGATATATTGGAAGCCTTCATAAGGTTCAATCACACACACAAAAATCCCCCTACTATTCTCTGGTCCATATTTGAAGTAGGGACAGGTCTATTCTATAAGGCCACAACCATTCATTGACCCTTGTGATGCTTTGGGGTATGTCCCACCCCACCCCTTGACCAGGAATATTTCTGTTAAGCATCCTTAATGTGTTACCTTTAACAGAATGGTTTATTTAGTGTTAAATGACCATAAATGGTGTGGTGTGACTAGTTAAATTGAACAAAACTACATTGGTAAAAATTCCTTTCATAAGGAAGCACATGAATCTTACCTTATGGTATCTATCCCAACATCAAAACAGATCTCATCATCCTAGATGATGATAAATTTCTAAGTTCCCCACTGTATGGATTATATCCACAATCATAACAATAAATGATATTGGAATATCCAATCTATTTACAGAAGGATACTATCAATAGAGATCCTCTGATACATTAATATTTCTCCCTTTATGAAGAACCTAAAATACATAAAGATGATTCTATAGCCCATAAATGGTAATAATTTATTGTTAACTTAAGGCAGACCCATGTTAGTTTTGAAATTAAATAAAGGATTCACAAATATGTCTTACAAATATAACAAATTTCCAATGTAAGTAGTACTTCCTCCCAAAAAAGATGAGATGATCCCGACATCCAATTATTGCTACCAATGTGAGTCCCTAATCTTTTTTGGTCCATTTACTTATAACCTCCTACCTTTTTAATGTAATTTCATGAAACATATTGAATAAGGAAATCCTAGTGTGTCTTTGGTGTTAAGGTCAAAACCAATTAGAAGCCACTCGAGAATGGTGAGTCCGACGATAATGATTGTGAACCACTCACCCACCCCCACCCCCCACAATCATCTATTGAGTGCCCAATATTTTTTTGAGAATCAAAAGTAGTGAACCCAGTGTAAGTAATTAAAGAAACAACTGCATCACCCACTTGTATAGATGCATTTATATTATCATAAAATGGAACATGGAAACACATATATATAAATACAATTAATTATGTTTGTGTTATTTTATTGATATTATTCATAGATGTGGGTTTCATATTTTTGTTTTTCATATGTATCTAAGAAATAACTAAAAAGAACTCTGATTAATTATATTCCATCCTTCTAGCTATCATGAAATTATGCAGTAACTAGTATATAAGAAAAGTCCTCACATAACCCTAGGACACACTAACATTCTCATCTTATACAAAATTAGGTATCAAAAATGCTCATTTGGAAGTACCACCACAATGGTAAAACCCTAAACCAGGAGGATTCTTGATAAGCCACCATATCTTAATCCCCCATAAACCATCCTCTTAGTGGTATCTAGTGGACTAAAAGTAGACGACACCATTTTGCATATCTAACCCTTTCAAGATTATATCCTCATAATGAGGGAAATCCCACTCCCTTATCTTATGTAACACGATTAAGAGGTCACAACCAGATTCATCCAAATAGAATATGGGTCCCTCTAAAGGGATTTTTATAAAGGTCATTACCACCAAAATCACACATCTATGAACACCTATCATGAGGATGGTGTTTTCTATTAGGCTCCGACCCAAGTCACCAAGTCCTAGGAAAATAGTAAAACCCACCATATTTAGTCAACAATTAATAGTGAACGTGATTCTACCTCTGTTCCCTCTAGATAATCCCACCAATCAAATATGGCGGCAAAGACATGAGCAGGCACAGACACCTTCCCACACCTACCAAGTCACCCATCAATATCTGGAAGCATCCTAAGAACCATGAGAAACAAATATTGAAGAAAGACACATGTAGGAAAAGACACCATCCCACATCTATCAAGCCTACTAGTATAGTTTGGCAGCATCCATAGATGCCTACCAACCGCAAATGGCGGAAAACTGTGAGTAGTCTCACCTACCTACCTTTACTAATTAGGCCTCCTAGTGTAGTCTATTAACATTAAGAGAAACCTACCGTGGAATCCCAAAATAAAATAGAGCCATACACATATCTATACCCCTGGACCTGATTAATAATGATATATACCATGAATAAATAGAGTGTAAGACCATGAACACACCCCATCTCCAACTATGGAATGATAATATATCCATCTTTCAACTGCTAAAGTCACCCGAACTATCTTATAAATGGTGAAAGGGTAGATAAAAATTCATTTCCACAATTTACAATCCATCTAGGATATAATAACGGCAAAATAACTAGTAAATTGGTTCCCACACAACTACATACCCACAATTGGGGCGACTCATCAACACAACATGAGGGTCACTCCATAGTAGAAATATATCAATTCCCTCATCTATGCAGGTCTTGGTCCAAATCCTATGATATATCTACAAACAGATTGAGACTATCCCCCCATTCTAACTAGAGTTCATCAGTCTACACCTATGGCTATTCTAGGGTTGGCAACCACCCTTTACAAAATTATAGAGACCTGTCATAAAATTTCAGTAGTGAAACAAGAGTAAATTATACAATATTCAATATATAAAAACCACTATCCATATAAATCATCCCTATTCACCCATAAGAGAGAATCTAAATAGAAGCATTTCCAATAATAATTCGAAAACAACTAGCTCGTATACAATCATGCTCTTTTTAATATTGGAGTTATTGAATAGTATATATGTTTATCTATGTTGGCTTAGGATCCTTCACAACGGTTAAAAAATTATAGAATTGTAATTAGTTTTTTAGAGGTCCTCCCCGAGAATCTTTTTTCTAGACGCTCTAAAGATATTACCTGGACGTATTACCATGAAGGCATACTACATATCTAGAATCTGATCAATCATGAGATCCCATCCATTTATGAGAACCATAGAAACCCTATGCATGTCTGTATAATAAAAACAACAATAATTTCCCCTCCTTTCTATTGTCTAACCTACAGGCCCTCTCCATGGTACATGCTATATGAATTCTATTTAAAATCAGATGTCAAGTTTTGATGGAAGTTGTAACACCCCAAGATTTTGGGAAATATTTTTATCTAATTATTTTAATATTTCTTGTATTTTTGATTTCACACAACATCGAATATATCTAGAGGTACATGAATGAAATAATTTTTTCATTCATTACATGCAATGTTAATTTTCTCTTACGGTACATTTAATACTATGTTTGGATTTTGTTACATGCAACAAAAAATTTAGATTCTATTACACGGAACTCAAATCTATTTTTTCATTATACCCTATATTATATTTTTCATGGGTTACAGACAATGATTATTTTCTTCGATATCATATGTTACACTCAAGACCGAGTTTTACTAAACTACAATATACTATTAATATGGTTATTAAAATATTATTATAGTTATCCCCTAGGCATTAGAATTACAGGTACAAAAATTTGTAAATAAATTATAATATAATGGTCTACACATGTATATAATATGAATATTTGTTGATCAATTAACACAAAATGAAAATAAAACCAGTTTTTAAATATAGGAAATAATTTTCTTTAAAATTATTTTTATCAAAAAGGTATTAACTCAACATATTAATTAATCCAATTTTTAAGAATTAAATTATTAAAATGAATTTATTATATATTTAATAAATTATTCAACATACATCCTATGTTTTTTTATAAAAGTGATACGAATATATCCAATTTAACACATAAAATTTGAAGTTTTTTAAAAAAGTAGTTTTACTAACTTTTAATGTCGCCCTCATTTTAGAACAGATTTTTCATACCTTTAAATAATATATTTAGAAAAATAGAAAATATTTTTAAAATTTTAATGTTTAAATTATATTAATGTAATTTTTTTTAATTTTCAGAGAAGTTTCATTTTTTGAAGAATAGTAAAATACTGTATTTTTATTGAAAACTGCATTTTTGTATAATTTTTATAAATTGATAAAATATATTTTACATTTTTATAAACTATAATTATTTTAATAATAAATCATTAAATCCATTTTTCATAATTCTAAGAAATTTATCATTTAGAATGGATAAAAACAAAAGTAAACTTTTGAACATTTTCGCATAAAAAACTCATCGTTTTGTCCCATTTGGGGATTAATATTAGATTAATTTCATCCAAATATGTGATTATAATTTTTAAAATTGGAATAAATAATTATAATCAACATAATTTATAATTTATTGTAAATTTCAATTTACTTCTGACCAAAAATATTTTTGAATTAAATTAAAAATAATTACAATTATTTTGGTAAAAATGAGTTTACTCAGTGATTAATCATTAATCTTAAGGGGACAAATAACCTAGAAAATTTCCAAAAAACCTATTTTATGGAAACATTTAAACCATAGTTCCAATTTCACATAATGTGTTTCATTATTTGAGGCACTATATTTATGGGAGACCACTCAATAGTGTTTATCTTTTAGTATTTATAAGAATAAAACTCTTCATTCACTATATAAAGGAACTATCCCCCTAACTTCTTCCATAATATAATGAATTTTTTATCATAAAAACCCATAAAAATTAATATTCAATCATAAATACTCTCATACTAAAATCCTCACAGTTGTAAAAAATAAAACTATTGAATTCGTTTGGTGTGACCCAAATGAGTTCCCCGATGAAGAGTTAATGTTCTTCAACATAAGCTTTTAATTCATTCCATTCTCCTCCCCTTTATTTATTTTATATAATTATTATATAACTACCTATGTATGTTAAATATTCTGATATTTTTTTTATGTTATGGTTATGATATACACTCAAACACACTTCCATAAAATTGGATACACAATCATCATTCGTATGCACAACAGACAACTACCTCACAATACAATATTGTTTGTTATACCATGACCACCTCTCAAGGTTGTAAATAATGATAAAATTACTATTTTTATATGATACACATGATATTTATTATGAATTTAATATTATATAAATTTATATATTACATACCTTAAGGTTTTTGTATTTTGTGGGAATATGATAACTTCATTTGTGGACGTGTGGTCTACCGACTCCTCAAAGAAATGTGATTCATTCATACTATTCATGGAATGTATTATGGATGGGTTTAATAACCATATATTATATATATCAAATCATAATTATGATATATTGATAATTTATATATATATATATATACTATTTAATTTTTTTCATTCAATATGATTATAAAATTAAAACAATGTTCATGCATATGTAAGGCATACAATCTCCATAAACACTTTATTCCATTTCTTATCTATATATTCGATAGATTATAATAAATAAATTTATATTATATTTATATTATATTTATATAATTATTAAAATTATGGAAATTACTAAATCAGGATCTATGTAAGAGGGCCAAGAATAATGGTTCAAAACGTATATGAAAAACAATGATATTATTACCTGTAATATAACATTAACATGGTATTGTTAAAAAACGAGTTATATAAAGACATAAATAAATATTACATGGTATTATATATATAAATTTGATTTTTTTTGACATATTATAAAGTTATATTTGTTATATTTTAGATCATAATGTGTACGAATGAAGTCAAGACTTTATATAAGCGTTTTTTATCTCACTATTATTTCTTCAAGATATTTGTTATTTTCACCGCTTATTTTCTGTGGTATATAAAATTCGCAATGAAATGTTATCTAATGAATTTAATTTATTTAATTATATTAAATGTTATAATTGATGTTATTCTATCATAGATCCAACAATTTAGAAGTTACTCAAGTAGTGAGGGGATTTATAGTCTCAACGTTATTTCTCTGAGACTTATGCCAAATTCACCTCCCTTTAATTTTGTGTGGTGTATGTAATACCAATTAATTTATTATATTAATCTTATAAATAAATTATTTTGAATTTAAATATTCATTTTATAATCTCTCTTTCAATGGGTTTTTGTTTCAAAACTTACCAAATCGGTAATGTAATTTTGTCTCAATTTATAGTCTTTGAGACCCAAGACATGTCATGCATCTATATTTTGATATGATGTGTATATCCTACCGTTAGAAATATTGCATCATGAATATAATTTTTCATGATATTTTAAGATTAATTTAAATTTTTTCATTCATGGGGATTATAATTCAATGTTATTAAAGTGGTGAACATTTATTTTTGCAATCTCATCATATATCGAGATTATTTATGATTATGTATCCATTGATAAAATATTATGATCCATATCTCAGGTAATCTCATTAATTTTATTATCCAATATTTTTTATTACATCATCATGTAGTGGTACAATTTTTTTTCTCATTGAGACTTAATATAATAAAGATTTTTTAATAAAATATGACATTATTTATCACTTTGATCAGAAATATGTGTTCCTTTAGAACAATGTTTTATACAATGGGTTTAAAGGTTTTTTTAAATGATTATTTATGATCATTTTAAAATAAAATGGTTTGAAAAAGATTTTATTTATTAAAAAAAAAATTTAAAATGGTTTTCGAATCATTGATTAAAAGTTTTCAAAAATATTTTCAAAGAGAAATTATTTCAAAATATGTTATGATTTTAAAATTATTTTTCAAAGAAGAAAGGATATGTTTCTCAATAAATTTTTACAACGATTTTTAAATATTAATTATTTTTTTAATTGGGATTGAAAATTACTTTATTTTTAAAATGTATTATGAGTTAAAAAATCTAAAGAATGGATATTCTCCTAAGGAAATAATCCATTCTATATTTCAAAATCCTTGTTCATTTAAGATGAAATCTCTTGATATTATTTATGAATTACTAGGAAATTTTAATAACAAAACTATTCTAATTATTTCATTGATTACATAATGTCGAATAAGACAAGTTTTTAATGAAACTCATTTCTCCTCCATGGGTTATAGCATGATAAAACGCTTATGAACCCCTTTTCCTTTGAAAAGATATTATATGATGATATTATTTTGAATCCTATCTAGTTTACGTAGTTTATCAGATGATTGTTATGAATCCCATTTCATTTAAAATGTATGGATATGAATTTTATGAAACCCATCACTTTTTATGGGTCGCGATATGATGGACGTTTTATTATCTTGTTGAACACATATGTGTGATTTCATTATGTGATTGGTGGGAAAAATATCTTCCTCTAATAAAATAAATAAATATTTTTATATCATGAGATAATAGAAGGGAAAAAAATCAAGGGGTTGGATCCATGGTGGGAAATGGGTGCATCATAATCCATTATGTGAAATGGGTGTGTCCGTATCCAAGGTGGTAAACATATGTGTCATGATCAACCTTGGGAAAGAGGTATATCCTGATCCCCAAATGGAAACAGGTTCATCATAATCTATAATTGGAAACAGTGGTGTCCTGGTCCACTATGTGAAGAAGGTATTACTGTAGAGACCCGAAGCCTGAAGTACATTGACATTACATTATTTTAGTGAAATACTTAGTACATAACAAAAACACACACAAAAGGATCGTAATAGTTTAGTGTCTTTGGAAACTCGGAATATGATCTTCTAATCATGGTGAAAGATCTTCAACATCTCCCATAAAGATCTTCCTTTTTTTACCTAAAACCTTTATTTATATCCTTAGGTCCGATTTGCTTCGTAAGTGTCAGAACCTCCTCTTCTTTGAAGCGCCTCTTTGAGATCTCCTTTTAGGGAACTAAAATTGGTCTTTGAGGAAGAACGGAACCTCTAGGATGTTTCTATAGAAGTGGAGAAGGTAATTTGGCAGGGGTTGGCCGAGCTTGAAGGCTCAATGTGGTGTGAGGAAGAGAGGGAGGAGGTGCCCTTTTATAAGGGAGGAGAGGGGCACTTTTGGAATAACTAAAAATATTATTTTATTATAAGGTCATTTTCGGTTTTAAATAGCTTCAAATTGAGTTATTTCTAAGATAAGGTGGTAATGGGTCGAAATCCTCTCCTCCAATAGAATTTAGAAATGTTTTGGTCATTATATTAACCTTATCTTTTAGTTTTAACTCTTAGTTAATTAGATTGACATTTAACATGTCACTTTGTATTTTTATATTATATAGTTAATAAACTTACCATATACATCCAAACGACCCCCAAGCTGTGTTTTATTAATTTATACAACCTTATCAAAGTCATTTGGCCGAACCATATATTTTTAGAAATAAAATAACAATTAATAATATAATATTTGTTTTAAAAACTATTTTATGACAATTTTGACACTATTCAATAGTTGATTTTTTTGAAACTCATAACAGAATGCTTACTTCGACAAAAGTTAAATAAATCAATCCTAACATGTCATATTAACCTAGAAAATTTGTTTAGTTAATAAAAAGTCTCAAATTATATTTACTTGGGTATTTATAACATCAATTATGTCAATATTTCATTAATAAGATAATTACTGCATCATCTTTGTGTCATAAATAAATTACATTATTTAATGTCTAAAAATTACAAATAAAATACCATTATGTAGGAAATATGTTTATATTTCTAATGAATATTTATAGTAGAATTTATCTTATGTATAACCCCATATTAAAAATTATTTACTTATTAAACTTTGATTTTAACTATTTTAACCCTTCTTTAAATAAATTAATAATAAATGTCCTAATCTAATCCAAGTGGGCCTAAATGGTCATATGTTATTCCTAAGGTTGTTTTTGGTCGAATTAAACTTGTCCAATAGAATTAGTACATGTGTTAGGGTAATAATAATATCATTTTTACCCTTAATTACCCTATTTACTTTTAACCGTGGTAAAAAAAAGTAAAAAGTTACTATTCACCAAAAAATTATTTTCATCTCATTGAACCACATTTTACTTACTGACATCAACCGTGTCTCTCATATTTTCGAAATTCCACTCACAGAAGTGGTAAAATTTTGTTTTATGAAAAATTCAGTTTTTTAACTACCACTTAGTGGTTTCACTATTCATAACAAAATGAAAGTTTCCAGAAAAATACCAAAAATTAGATCTAAGCTATATTTGATATTATGAATTCAAAAATGATGCCTATTTTATCAAATTCAAAATATATCAGCTACATTAACTAATTTAAAAATTAATTCCCATTGTCAAAACAAATAGCGTGTTTTTAAGAGATAATAATTATCAAAAGATTGACACTTGTTTATAACTGGTTTAAATGTGAAATTACATCCAATGACCAAAATTGTATTAAATTGTAAAAATATATTCTAAATATACTTTAAAACCACTCAAACTAATAATTTATCACTATTAATTATTTCGATTAAAAAAGTTGTTTTTAATTATAATTTAGTAATTTTCACTATTCATTAGAATATGAAAGTTATCCGAAAAGTACCATAATTTCACCTTAGGCTAAATTCGATACACCGAATCCAAAAATGAAGTCCATTTTGAAAAATATAATTTACCAAATTTCAAAAATTGGTTATTACTATTCATAACGGCTATTTTTAATAATATTTTAATAGCATATTGTTGTTTAGTATAACTCGTTATTGCGTACTACACACGCTATCGAGGAGGGTCGCGATTGTGTGTAATGAAATGAAAGTCAAGGATGCGTGTTGTGCAAGCTCCTTTTGGTGTAGCGTACAACACAAGACATTAATGAAATTAAAAAGAATATTTTTCATAAAATCTCGGGGTGTTACATTCTACCCCCTTTAAAATGAATTTCGCCCCCGAAATTCGTCGGGGTTATAAATGGTTTACTACTCGAAAGGTTCTTTAATAGAAACCCACATCGTAAAAAGGAATACCAAAACCAATCTTTAAAAACAAAAGTATGAAACGTAACGGTTACCCAAATAAACTAATCACTGGGTTTCCACATAGGTGAAAGTATGGATATGGAAGAGAAATCTAACCATCATGTTCTGATGGAGAGTGGTAGAGAACATGGCTATGGAAAAGCCAGAAATCACAAAGCCATAATTTTTTTATGATCTAAGGTACCATCTGAATCATCAAATATAAGAGCACTAGGACAACATTTTTTGTTTTCAAGATCATTTCCCTAAAGTTGATGAAATTGGAATTAGAAGAAATACTTTCGTGATTTTGGAATAGGCTCACCGTTTGTCGTTCTTTGGACAATTTTTAATTCATCTCTTAAAGAAATGAAGTTGAATTTTTCATTCGTGATGTGTTAGCAGATCATGTGATAGAATGATTGGTCATTCCATCTGTCTCAAACAAAAGGTTAGAAAAGTTATCAAAAAATACATAAGTCCATCTATAGTGAGATTAATCATAAATGGTTCCTAAAATGAACTTATACTTCATATATCATACCTCTTAATGAAATAAAACTAGTTTCTACTAACCAGGGGATTCCTGTAGGCCAGTGGTAGGCGATAAAGGCCAGTCGCACTTCGGTTGTGGGTTTGATTCCTACAACCTTGTCCGACGCGATGGGCTGCCGCCCGTCCTGCAGGTTGTCCTTTTTCTAAAACTATATTACTATAACATCCCATCAATAATATCAAAAAAAACTTCAATCCTTAAACAATACTAACTTATGTCCAACATAATCCATTCCAATCTTTAGGTGTATCCATAATACTGCAGTCCATTCTCATAATATAGTGAAAACGATTACCAGAGATTTAATACCATCGTTGATCCCCATATATCATAAGATATGTCTTGTTGGTCACATTCCAAACATTCAAAGGCATTAATCATGTATTCTCTTGAATACCCATTGAACATTAGTGAAAACATGAATGTAGTTAAAAGTTAACACTTTACACATACCAAAATCCTCAAAATTCTATATACTCAAACCATGATATCACTTAGTCCTTATATCAATCATGAGATCATGAATACTATCAAATATATTAGATTCTATTTATCCCTTCATTATGTGCATATCATCTGCTTTCCAAAAATATTTCATTCACTTTTCATGGTTACCGATGCCATAAAATTATTGAAAACCACAATAGACCAAAACATAAATATTCCAATATTCCACGATACTATATACAACATTATTTTGGAATACCATTACATAAACACTTAATCATTCCACCACATCGTTGTCATATTCCACATTGCCAATGGTGATCGCATGTGACTTCCCTTTGTCCTTTGCCTTAAGTGGTTTCTCATGTCGATCATCACTAACCCTTGGATTAGGGCATTTATTATTATAATGCCCCATTTCCTTGCACTAGAAGCATTGAAGTGTAGTAGGTTCATCCTGTGTATCCCTTCCTTTGTTTGCATCATTAGGCATCTTCTTCCCATCATTGCGGCATTCAAATGCCCGATGACCTTTCTTTCCACATTTGAAACATTTACTTATCCCTTTAAGATAATCTCCACCATTCTTCTTTCCACACTTTGAGCATAATGAAACATTCATCTTATTTTCACCATTATTCTGAGATATATCCTTGAACTCCATCTTTTGTTTCTTGTCAAAACTATGATATGGATAAGTAACACCAACTTCCATTTCTACCTTGATAAAACAACGCAAAATTTCTTCATAGATGCTGAAGTCTCTCATAGCTAATTCCCTTCGAAGATTTGGTTTTAAGCCACTGAAGAATCGATCAACTTTACTTTCAGGTAGGATGATAAATCCAGATGCATACCTTGCAAGACTTGTAAAATTCGCTTCGTATATACCCACAGATTCATCATCCTTTTGCTTTAGTTCAAGAAACTCTTTCTCCATCTTTGTTCGAAGAATACGAGGGAAGTACTTATTGAAAAATATGTTTTTGAACTCGTCCCATTCCATGGACTCAATTTCATCTCTTTGTCTCGTATTCTTGATAAGATTCCACCATTGATCAGCTTCACCTTCCAAACGATATACTACTAAGATGACTTTATCATGTTCAGAACATTGAAGAACTGAAAATATCTTTTCATTGGTACTGATCCATTGTCAGCAACAAGTGGATCAGAAGACACACTAAAAGAATGTGGACGTTTCCTCATGAAGGACTCAATAGAATTTTGTTCCCTTCTCTGCTCATTTGGAAGTCCAGAATGATTTATAGCTTGTGTAAGTATATCAATATGATTTTGAACTCCATATCCAATAACATTTGTTTGTTCAGGAGGAAAATCATTGAATTGTCCATTACATTGATCAACATGGTTTTTTCAGGTTCCAGCCATCATCTAAAACCCAAAAAGAATAGTGTGAGAGGCAAAAATTACGCTAGGGAAAACAATATAATAAAGGGGGAGTATCCTCAATATCTAACATCTTAGGTTAAATTCTATGATCGTTACCGTAGTTCTAGAACTGTATCCTATACGTATACTTATCCTTAGGGACATCCCTAGAAATACCATAGAAATATCTCTAGGGATCTCCCTAATGTTTTCGCATCCTAGTTTCCAAAGGTTGACTAAACCTTTTCTCTGATACCAACTGTAGAGACCCGAAGCCAGAAGTACATTGACATTACATTACTTTTGTGGAATACATAGTACATAACAAAAAACACACACAAAAGGATCATAATAGTTTAGTGTCTTTGGAAACTCGGAATATGATCTTCTAATCGTGGTGAAATATCTTCAACATCTCCCATAATGATCTTCCTTTTTTTTACCTAAAACCTTTCTTTATATCCTTAGGTCTGATTTGCTTCGTAAGTGTCTGAACCTCCTCTTCTTTGAAGCGCCTCTTTGAGATCTCCTTTTAGGGCACTAAAATTGGTCTTTGTGGAAGACCAGAACCTCTAAGATGTTTCTAGGGAAGTGGATAATGGAATTTTGCAGGGGTTGGCTGAGCTTGAAGGCTCAAAGTGGTGTGAGGAAGAGAGGGAGGAGGTGCCCTTTTATAAGGGAGGAGAGGGGAACCTTTGGAATAACTAAAAATATTATTTTATTATAAAGTCAAGTTCGGTTTTAAATAGCCCCAAATTGATTTATCTCGAATATAAGGTGGGATGGGTCTAAATCCTCTCATCCAATAGAATTTGGACAATTTTAGGTCATTATATTAACCTTATCTTTTAGTTTTAACTCTTAGTTAATTAGATTGACATTTACCATGTCACTTTGTATTTTTATATTATATAGTTGATAAACATAACATATACTCCAAGAGACCCCCAAGTTGTGTTTTATTAATATATATATAACCTTATCTAAGTCATTTGGCCAAACCTTATATTTATAGAAATAAAATAACAATTAATAATATAATATTTGTTTTAAAAACTATTTTACTTTAATTTTGATACTATTCAATAGTTGATTTTTTTGAAACTCATAACAGAATGATTACTTCGAAAAAGTTAATTAAATCAATACTAACATGTCATATTAACCTATAAAAGTTGTTTAGTTCATAAAAAGTCTCAAATTATATTTATTTGGGTATTTATAACATCAATTATGTCAATATTTCATTAATAAGATAATTACATCATCATCTTTCTGTCATAAATAAATTAAATTATTTGAATTCTAAAAATTACAAATAAAATAAAATTATGTAGGAAATATTTTTAGCTTTCTAATTAATATTTATAGTCGAATTTATCTTATGTATAACCCCATATTAAAAATGATTTACTTATTAAACCTTGATTTTAACTATTTTAACGCTTCTTTAAATAAATTAATAATAAATGTCCTAATCTAATCCAAGTGGGCCAAAATGGTCATATGTTATTCCTAAGGTTGTTTTTGGTAGAATTACACTTGTACAATAGAATTAGGACATGTTTTATGGTAATAATAATATCATTTTTACCCTTAATTACCCTATTTACTTGTGGTAAAAAAAGTAAAAAGTTACTATTCACCAAAAAATTATTTTCATCTCATTGAACCACATTTTACTTACTAACATCAACTGTGTCTCTCGGATTTTCGAAATTCCACTCATAGAAGTGTTAAAATTATGTTTTATGAAAAATTCAGTTTTTTAACTACCACTTAGTGGTTTCACTATTCATAACAAAATGAAAGTTTCCAGAAAAATACCAAAAATTAGATCTAAGAAATATTTGATATTATTAATTCAAAAATGATGTCTATTTTATCAAATTCAAAACATATCAGATACATTAACTAATTTAAAAATTAATTCCTATCGTCAAAACAAATAGCGTGTTTTCAAGAGATAATAACTGTCAAAAGACTGACACTTGTTTATAACTGGTTTAAATGTGAAATTACATCCAATGACCAACATTGTATTAAATTGTAAAAATATATTCTAAATATACTTTAAAACCAGTCAAATTAATAATTTATCACTATTAATTATTTCGGTTAAAAAAGTTGTTTTTAATTATAATTTAGTAATTTTCACTATTCATTAGAATATGAAAGTTATCTGAAAAGTACCAAAATTTCACCTTAGGCTAAATTCGATACTCCGAATCCAAAAATGAATTCCATTTTGAAAAATATAATTTACAAAATTTCAAAAAGTAGTTATTAATATTCATAACGTCTAGTTTTAATAATATTTTAATAGCATATTATTGTTTAGTAAAACTCGTTATTGCGTACTACACACGCTATCGAGGAAGGTCGTGATTGTGTGTAATGCAAGGCAAGTCAAGGATGCGTGTTGTGCAAGCTCCTTTTGGTGTAGCGTACAACACAAGACATTAATGAAATTAAAAAGAATATTTTTCATAAAATCTTGGGGTGTTACAATTACCAACCCCAATATATGGAATGGGATGTAATTTAGGATGGTGGTCTATCCTTACCCATAGGTGTGTCGCCCCTGAAGTTCTCTATTATGTTTTAGCAAATAGCCTTAACTTATATGGAAAAATTTTATATGATTCTTGTGTTAACCTAATTATATGTTTACAAGGATATGCATGGACATGGTTTCAAATCCACAAGTTTATGTGAGGGATTGATTTGATGTCCTTAATTTAATGTGTGAAACCATATCTATTTACACATGTTCACAATGTTATAAGATGATGTTTAACACACAATTCTATGTCTTATGATAATGTAATTCTTTAATTGATTGTGATCCTCATTCCCTTATGATTCATGTCTTATTAACTACCAATATTTATTTCATTCCTATTGATTATGATATTATAATCTTATGATAATGTTATAATACCCTTATGCGCATGATTATTCTTTCATATCTCCCTTTTTTATCCTCATCAAGCATTTGAGATAACCATTTATTAGGTTTCCTATCACCAATTTCTGAAAAAAAAACATTATGTCAGATTAAAAATGGGGAAGATATTTATGATATATGATGATGTTATTTCACAAAATTAGAATAATGTGATCTTATATTCCAAATAAACTAAACTATTAGGGTCCTTGGGCCGGCACTTTTTTAATATGATAAACATTCATATAAAATAGAATAATATCCATGTATGTTAATCTAGGTTTTTTATAGTTGGTATTAAATTAATGTGATTGTCAACATTTGGAAACTAGTTTTAAAAATCATTAGTGATATTTGTAGGGATATTTTTAAGTTCATGTGTAGGGATTTCCATGGGATAAGATTAAGAATGAGATAAAGTGTAGTGAAATCTCTTGGAAATTTATTAAAGGATATGGTGAGTGGTTCAAAGAAATATGTCTCTATCTAGAGACAAAAAGTATATGTGATTCTAGTACATATATATATTATGTTAAAAACTCTAAAAACACAGTGTTCAACTAGTCTCAATTGGGAACTCGTGCTTGAGAATGGGCCATACTACACACCTGGTTTGAAACACCTGTTGAATATACTTTGAAAATTCACAAACACATTACAAACAATCATGATGAATTAAAATAGAAGTTTACTACGAATAACTTAGGAAAAAATTATGGTTTCATATATTAAATTATTAGGTTTCTTGATTGATACATCCTATAAGTTATTTTCATGCTTATGTGATTTTCCACTTTGATAAGTATTTCTCAGACTAACCTTTATGGTTTTATTCAATTGATAGAACTAGAAGAAACTTGGTCAATTTTGAATATTTTAGATATTGAAATGAAAGTAATTAGGAAAACAAATGTCCTCTTTGTAAATCTCATGAAGAGATTTGGGAAGGTGTTACAAGAATTGGTTATACGACTGAAGATAATGTAACCATGACTGAATTTTGAATGTTATGTGTTATTCTAATATTATTGTTTATAAGCATGAATAAATTGAGTGGAAATGATTATTATTTCATAAATTAAGAATGATGTATTGAGAAAATGGATGGTGAATATTAGTTAACTGTTTAAGAGAAATATTGGATGATTGAAGCGTATACGTATTGGAATTCAGAGTAATGTTATCTGAATCATGAAGTATACTTTTTCCATTAAGTATGTTGAAAAACATATTGGATTGTGATAATGAACTTGACATGTGATTTAATGGAAATGAGATATTTTGATTATGGGAAGCAAACTCTTAATATGTTCTAGTTATTGAGATAATTGATTTGATCTTGGCTTAAGAGAGGATTTGTATGGATTAAGTAAATTGAATAGTGATCTTTACCATGGAAATGATTGTTAATTTGTTGATGAAGTGGTCTATATTATCATGGATGAGGTTTAAAACATTTTCGGATATAAGAAATATATCCAATGATCTTTGAAATAAAAAATCATGCTTTTTTTCAATAATTATTTTTTTGTAATTTTGGTTATTATCAGCTTTCAAGAGAGTACGTGATGATGTTATTCACATTTTTGAATGTGACAACCAATAGCTACATTATCATATACGAGGGATCAATGTTAAGTTGATTTTGATAAATGTAGTGACCTTATTTATAATGTATTTTATTGTAATTATTTGGAATGGTTATAAGGATGAACATTTATGGAATGGATTAAGTTAAACATCAAATGAGGTTTTAAGATTAATGTATTATCTCACAATATGTGGATTTATGATTATTGGATAACATGTGCTGACCATTTTTCTATGAAGATAAATAAAGACAGTTGAAATGACTTATAATTATATTTATGAATCTCATGACCTATTAGTGATTCATTCATTGTAAAGTCACCTTCATTTTTTGGATTAAGATATGAAGTGGATATTGATCTAGACATAACCAATGGGTGATATAGTGGAAATTAAATGAAATGAGATAATGTTAGTATATCTCCTTCTGAAAATTCATCAAATTATTTAAAAGGGAAATGATATAAAATATTTTCACATTATCGTCATTTTTAATGATATAATACCATTTTTCAATACACTTTGGTTTATATAATTGTGATTTATAACATTATATTGACTACGCTCTCTATCAATCTCCATTAGAATTTAATAGGTTGATTTCTCATCTATCTCAAGGTTTTCACTTAAGACCTATGTTATCCTATGTGGAAACCTATTTATGAGTTTATTTGGGAAAAAATTATGTTTCCAACTTTATTTTATAAAGGAAGTTTCATTATTCATTTTTATGAAGTGTGTTTCTATAATGCCCTGACCCCAGTTACCCAAAGTCAGTGCATTATTGCGTAACATTGGCATGATCACAAAAGATCAAGTCTTGAAAGGCCGGTTAGTTTAGTAGCCTTGGAAACACTAGATACATTCATAGATTTTATATTACATCATAAAGTGAAAAATCACAATAGCATAGTCTCCATAGTCCACACTTCTATCCCCTTTAGACTATCCCTGCAGGTTAGTCATAAAATATTTCATCACATCCTGGGATAAATAAAACATTGAAAGGGGTGAGCTCAGATGCTCAGAAAGGATAACAATATAGCGGAAGCTTTCATAAATAAACATAAACATTTAAGGCAATGTATAACTAAAACAAAATCCTTTTAAACGTGAACTTCAACATAATATGGTGAAAGTAAAATGAGATAATCCCATTTTCTTATTCATATGGATATTCTACTGGTCGAATAATCACATGAAATATCAATAACCACTTTCATAATGATGGAATGCATAATTCCAGACTATCATAACCACGTAGCCAAGGCCTCGTTCCAAGACTACAAATAAGATTTTGTCAAGGACTCATGCCAAGGCACTAGTTTGTCCCATGAGATATGCCGATGCATCGAGGAGCTATAGCGGGCTCCCCCCGTCACTTATTAAGTCCAATGAATTCCCCATATAAATCGGTTTAAACATATCATAAACCATAACATAATATTATCACATAAAACATGCATAAATGGAACATAACATTTCTACATTTCAATCACCATATATCAATACAACACGTTGATATAATAAAAACACTTTCAAAATCATTTTCAATAGCAAAATAAAAGAAAACTAAAACTTTGTATTTATTTTTCATTAAAAAAAGTCATGGCTTGTAGAGGAATCCGAAACTCAAATAATAGTCACGGCATTGGAGAAGTCGTTGTCGTCACATACGTATGAAAAGAAAAACATTTTTTTTGTCTTTTATTAAAACGCTTCGTATAAAAAGATTCCTTTTGAATAAACGTAAAATTAAAAGGGGTTTATACACCATATAAAACAAAATATCCGTTAATGAATGGAGATTGAGATGAAGTCCCTTAAAAACAACTTTTTTTAAATAAAATATATCTATTATGTTTATTCATTATAATAACACATAAAGAAATTACAAATACAAGACAGGACATAATAATATCCTGACATAATTTGAAAGTATGAGATTAACCCAAAGAACGGAAATTGGGTTAAGAAGTTCCCTTACAAAGATTATTTTTTAAATAAAATAGATCTATTATGTGTATTCACTATAAGTACACATAAAGTAAGTACAAATACAAGATAGGACATAATAAAATCATGACATAATTTGAAATTAGGAGATTAACCCAAAGAATGGAAATTTGGTTAAGAAGTTCCCTTACCTCATGTCCGGCATGACTCGATCGTTCTTTATCCTCCTGAATAATAAACTACGGTTAATTTCTACTTTATTAAGAACATTTTTCATGTTCATTATTCCTTTTATATCACTTATTACCATGTTATGAACATTATGTAATTATTTAAGTTAATAAAGGTCATTTTGTCGATCTTTGGTACTTGAGTCAAAAATAAACTTCTCATAATTACAAGTTGTTCATGTGGTGAAAACTCCATTACATGCATTATTATATTCATGACTTAGATATCATATATAAAATATATATCCAGTATATACATGAATTTTTAATATTACATAACATTTAGAGGTAAGAAATGAAATGCACCGTTCATGGAGACGGTAATCCGTACGTACGCATGAATGCTACTTTCAATTCTATTTCATATTTAATGGAAGGAAATTATAATTATATAAAGGTATACTATACTTCCAGTATAATATAATGTATAATAACATTTACTTCATCCTTTATACATCCCACATATGGCATTAACGATTCAAATCACTTTGAGGGGGTGGTAGTCTGCACATCCTAAAATAAAATTATCGCATTTACCCATAATGAAAATCATAAAGGTATTCCATAAATGAAAAAATAAAGAATCATAACGAAAACAAAATCATAATATATATCATATATAAAAATATTTTCATCATAATGGCTCCCATGAGAGGTGTTAATAGAAGATTGACCAATCATCGTTTCGTAAGGCAGTAATTCGCCACCAACAGAAATAGTATGTTCTTTAACCATTAGACAAAGGTGTGTGTAAGTGTAATTAAAATATTTTTCATAAAAACATCCAAGTATATTTAGGATACTGGTTTTGTTACAAAAGAAAAGAATAAAAAGAGTTTAGGGGGTTGGAGAATCAAAATAAAACAAAATAACGTAAGAGAAGACATTACCTTAAAATCGGGTAACTCTTTTTGATTTGAGCCAAAGGCTTCCTTGGAAAGACTTATTCAAAACTTGAGGCTTTTAGGAGTAATAGAGTGAAGTGGGGAGAGTATTTGGGAAGAGTTTGGCCGATCCAAATGGCTTTAAGGTGTGAATAAGGAGGAAGAGGTGGGGCCGTTTATAAGAGGAGAGGAGGGGCACTCTTGGAAAGTCATGGAATGTTACTTTATTAAGAAATGCTTTTCAGATTCTAAAGGTCCAAAAATGATATATTTATAGGATAAGGTGATAAGGGTTATAAATATTCTCATACGATAGGTTTTTGAAAAGTTTAATCCGTATAATTTACATTATCTTTTCATTTTATTCAAATCGTTAATTAATGAGGTAATCTCTCCATCATCATGGTGTCATAAAAATTTTAATTTATTTAATGTCTAAAAATTTTAGAAAAAATATAATGATGTAGGAAATTGTTTTAGATTTCTAATTAATATTTATAGTCTAAAAGTTATATTATATAACCCCATGTAATAGTTATTTTAGTAAAACAACACATGTTTGTGACAATTTTATTTTTACTTTAAATAAAAAGTTATTAATGTCATTTGCTTACCCAAGTGGCTCCATGGGGTCCCCAAGTTGACACATGGATTTTCTTGGTCTTCCATGACTCATCCAATAAGTGTAGGACATGTGTAAAGGTATTTTCATATTTTTATAATATCATTTTTACCTTAAATTTCACTAATTACCTTTAATCGTGACTAATTAAACATAAAATTTACTATTCACCAAAAAATTATTTTAATCCCATTGAACTGAATTTTACTTCCTAATGACAACCATGTATGTCAGATTTTTGAAAATAAAATCACAGAAGTGGTAATGTTTCATTTAAACGAAAAATCAGTTTTTAACTATTACTTAGTGGTTTCACTATTTATCAAAAATTGAAGTTTTTCAGATCAATGCCAAAATTTCACCCAATGATATAATTGATATTCAGAAGTCAAAAATGATGCCTATTTTACAAAATTCCAAACATGTATGTTTCATTAATTAATTTTATAATTAATTCCCGTTGTCACAACAAATAGCGTGTTTTTAAGAAACAATATATTTCAAAAGATAGACATTTGTTTATGTCCAATTTCAAAGTGAAATTAATTCTAATGAACACCATTGGATAAAATGGTAAAAATATATTCTAATTATACTTTAAAACCAATAATTATTATAATTTATCACTATAAATTATTTTTATTAAAAAGTTTGTTTTTAAGTATTTTTCACAATTCATAAAAAATTTGATGTTCTTAGAAAAATACCAAAAATTCAACTTAGGATAATTTCGATATTCTGAATCCAAAAATGAAGTCCATTTTGAAATAATATATATATATATATAATTTCAAAAGGTGGGCATTACTATTCATAATGTCTATTTTGATTGCTCGCGGTGTGTTAGAATCTCGAACTTGCGTACAATGCAAGCTATTGTATTATTGAAAGAAAAGGGTATCATGGAAGCTCGAGGTGTTACATTATCCCCTCCTTCAATAAATTGCATCCTCGAAATTTGAAATTTTTCTTTGAAAATAAAAGGTTGAAAATATAAAATACCTTTATGGAAAACCCACATCAGAAATAAGGTTAATAAAAATATAACATTAAAAGAATGAAAGAGAAGTACAAAGGTCACCCGAGATAGCCCTTACTAAGATTCTATTAAAATATGGATATTGAGGAAAAACAAACCATAAAGGTCTCATGGAGAGTTGTAAAAAACAGGATTATGAGAAAGTTAACGACAAGAAAATCACAAACATGTGATTTGTTAAACAGTCATTGAATCCCCAGTTGGAAAAGTTAACAGATAACATTTTTGTTTTAAGTTACCTTTCATAAAGTTGAGGAATTTATTTGGGAGATTTACTAAGAACATAAGGAAATATACTTACTTTTCATGTAGTCTTTCATTCTTTAATAAATTTTTACTACAAACCCATCTTTTACTCAAAAAGATAATAGAACTCAAAAATATTATATTTATCCTAATCGTACAAGGTTCCAAATATCAACACATACCATTTAGATTAGGAAAACTATTTTTTCATAACCAGGTACTTCATGTAGGCTAGTGGTATGTAATAAAGGCATGTCGCACTATGGATGTGGGTTCGATTCCTACAGTTTTGTCTGACATGACGGGTTATCCCCCAACCGGCAGGTTGTCCTCTTCCTAAAACTATAGTATTATAATGTTCCAAAAATAATCTTCAGAAATGTTTTAACCTTAAACAATACTATTCAAGGTTCAAATTAATCCATTCCATCCTTTATAGTTATCCAAAATACCTCTGTCCAGACTTTCTATAAAAGGTCTCTAAATTCCAAAATCAATTGTAACATTAGATTTCCCAAACAACGTAAAGTTTCTCTTATTGTCACATACTAAAAATATGATTACCTTCATCATATTAAAACGTTAATGAAAACAACAAGTACTGCAGTACAATCCTTATATATATCACATTATTCTTATAACCAGAATATAATCCTTGAGTCCAAAAGCACCAATACATTAAATATTCCACTTCAACTATAGTAATAGCATATGATTGTCTTTTATCCCTTGACCTATTCTGAGGTAAGTTTCTCTGACGCTTAGGAAATTCATTTGAAAAATTCCCCATTTCCCTACAATTTTAGCATTCAACATTGATAGCCTCTTTATTTCCCTTGCAATCATGAGCCTGGTGACCCTTTTCTACACATTTATAACAAACTCCCATTCCTTTTAGGCAAGTACCGGGGTGATTTTTTCCACAATTATCGCATAATGGAAAATCCTTCTTTCCCTTTTTCCCTTTATCTGTCTCTTGTTCCACCTTTATCTTCTTCTATTTCTTTACTTTATTGTCATAAGATTTAGAGAATTCGTTTTCTGTCTTGATAGCACACGAGACTATATCTTCATATCGCGAGAAAGATTATGAGACTAAGGATCGATGGAGAAATGGTTTTAACCCATAAAAAATGATCAATTTTACTTCTTGGGTTACGTATATAATCTATTGCATGCCTTTCTAACATTGTAAAGTTAGCCTCATACTTTGTGACATTCTCATCCTCCTTTTGTCTCAGACTCAGAAATTGCCTTTCCATATCTGCTCGATGGTCACGAGGGCAGTATTTTTCTAAGAAAAAATCTTTTGTAAAGACCCGAAAAATTCAAGGGAAATTTTTTCTTAATTTTCTTTGGAATTTTACAAGAGCACAGTTTCTGAAGGCACCTGATTCCGAGGCCCGTAGTGCCCGGAATCAATTTCCGAAGTTTGGCTCGGGTACGTTCAGTGAACGAACGAGCGGGAATTTCTAACTTTTGATCCGGTGATCGGAATTGAAATTTGAGGACACCGATGAACTCGCAACGCCAATATTCGCTTAAGAAGAACTTTTTCGAGGTTGCGTTTTATGCGGGATGAATGTTAGTTTTGGGAGAAATTATAAGAAGTTAAATAAAAATGTGGAAACACTTTTTATTTTTAACTTGTTAGTTATTTTCTCCCAAAGGGAGTTAAAGGTGGGACCCACATCCACTTAACCTCCCTTGGGAGGATTAAGTGTGGTGGGGCCCACACGAAGCATAACTCTTCATCTTCTCTTTTTAAACTCCCAATAACCCCTCTTTAATTAACTTGACAAGTTGGGTTATTAAATGGGTTGAGTTGTTTAATTTCAAACCATTGAATTTCAAAATGGTTTGGTTATCTAAATAAAATAAGACTTTAGCTTATTTTATTTTGGGTTAGAATTCTCTAGACACCTTGAGAGAATTTTGAAGAATTCTCTCCTTCTTCTTCAACTTTGACGAAGAACGCGAAGAACCTTCAGACATCAACGATGAACGGCACGTTCTCGGGAATCATCTTCCGCGACGCCATACCCGCGACACCGATGACGTCTTCTTCCGCGTCATCTCTTCCGCAACGGTTTCCCATGACGAAATTGCCGTCAAATAGCTTCGAATCCTCGCTTCACGACATCGACGTCCTTTTTTCCGTGACGCCGACCACCGCGACGCTCGTCTTCCACGGGTCGTTGACGAGCATCTTTCTCGAAACCGAGGTAGGGGTTTGTTGTTGATTATTTATTTATTCTCATTCTTGGTTCTAGCATGAAAATCTTGAGGATAAATGGTTATGTGATACCATCTAACGAGAGGGGGGCCGGACCGCACAAACACGGCCGAAACCCCCTCCTTTGTTCTTGAATATTTTCTTACGGATGAAACGAGATGGCGTGGTGCCGTCGCACCACGCGAGAATCGTTCGACAATTATTGTGCGACGCCGTTGCACCGCGCTGTTGAAAGATTCATCATGAACGCGACGCCGTCATGCCGCGTCGAAGGAAACCGAAGGCGCCGCGGCCGGAGCGGGGCCGCGGCGAAAGGGAACGGTGTCGTCGCACCGCGCCGGACGATGAAGGCCGCGGCCGGTTCCGGGCTGCGGCGGAACAAAAATACCGGCGACTAGCTGGGCCGCCGGTGTCGGAAGCCGGAAGGGGGACCGACCTTGCCGTTCTCGTTGGGGAAAAACAGGCCGGCCAGGTCGGGCCGGCCGGAAGGGAGAAGAACTGGGGGAATTAATTCCCCCGGCTGGCCAAAACTGGCCCCCCATAATGGGGGGGGGGGGGGCCGCTGTTACTCCAAGGGGGGGGGGGGGCAGCGCCCCCCCCCCCCCCCATTTTTCTCAAAGGCAGTCCCCCACGAGGGGGGGGGGGGGTCGTTTAATCCAGGCGCGACAGCATGCCGCGCCGCCAGAGGGAAGAGGCGGGGGCTTTGCCCCCCCGCACGTGCCACCTGAGCGGCGCCCCGGCCGCGCCGCCGCGCCGGGCCGCGCCACCGGCCAGGCCGGGTCGGACCCGGGTCGGGTCGACCTGGTTCGGGTCGACCTGGTTCGGGCCGACCCAGGGGGGTCGGGCCGTGTCGGCCCGGACCCGGACCCCCCGTTTTCGAATCGACTTCGGTCTTTTGCCCATAACTTGAGCTACGGACCTCCGATTGATGAACCGTCAGCGGAGATGAAATCCTTGGATCGAGACGGTCGATTCGGTATATCGCACTCAAAGTTTCGGAATATTTTGAGTTCGGCCGTGTTGGTTTGTACACGAAACCAACCGGGCCCTCGGAGCGGAAACACTCATATCTTGAGCTACGGACGTCCGATTGATGTGTCGTCAGCTTTGTTGAGTTCCTCCTAGTGAGGCGGATCTTTTGGTATACTTCGTCCAAGGTTTGGATGTAGGTGGAGTATGGTCGGGTTGGTTTTGCCTTAAAAATCAACCGGGCCCCTGGGACGAAAAAGCCAATAACTCTCAGACCGGTCGTCCGATCGACGCGCCGTCTGTTGCGTTGAGTTCCTTTTGACGATAAGGAACTTTAGGATACATCAACTCTGGGCTATGTGATAGTTGATGTATCAGCCGCTCGGCTCGTGGAGCGGACCCTCCCGAACGAGATTGATGTGTGCCGGAACCCTAGTGCTGGCTGCGATTGTGACTGCTACTGCTACTGCTACTGTGACTGCGACGACGACAGTACAGATATCCTTAGTGGATTCGACGACGGCGACTACAGCACTCAGCGATCCTACGTGGATCAGTGCTACAGGTCCTGTGTGGGCCCGATCCTGTGTGGATCCGATCCTGTGTGGGTCTGCGCTCAACGGTCCTGTGTGAACCAGCGCCTACAGGTCTTGTGTGGGCCCGATCCTGTGTGGGTCTTTTGCGGGGGTTAGTTACCTATCGTTCCTTCGTGGGTCCGACGACTTAGATGGATCAGAGATCATCCTTATCGTCTTTCGAAGAAGTATACCTGTGTGAGCTGAATCTTGTTGCTTTCCTGTGTGGGTTTTGTTGTGCTATCCTGTGTGGATTTCGTTTTGATTTCCTGTGTGGATTACGTTTACTTTCCTGTGTGGACTGAGTTGTACTTGGGCTCGGAGGTTGGAGCGTTTTGGAATTGATGACTTAGGTATATGTATGGGCATATACCTAAGCAGTGTCGGTTGTTACTTCCTGTTTGTATCTTCCTTGTGGTTTATCCTTTGTGGAATTTTTGAGACCTTCAGGGGTCTCGGGGTCCCTACTACGTAGCTTATACTCACCCCTGCACGGGCTATGCCCATACTACGTTGTGTTGGTTGCAGACGACAGACAGCGTTGATCGTGGTTGAGGCTTGCAGATCAGGACGGTACCTGGAGGTAGACCACTGGGCGGGACGTACTCGGAGCAGACGGTGGGACTCGTGGAGCAGTGGAGCTATCTGTACCCACCCTTCAGGTGGGATCTCTAGTGGACAGCTCGGTGTAGCGGCTTTTACTTTATAGTTGTTGTTTTCCCTTTCGAGCTGTACTTTACTTTCAGTTTGGGTTTGTATACTGGCCCATTTACTTTTCCACACATTCAGTTGTATTCTGTTCTTACTTAGTGTTTACTTTTCCTCTTTCTTACTCTGTGGTGTTTGTTTACTTAAAAAGGCAATGTGTTTCCTTTTTACCTGGATTTACGCCTTGGTGCTAGTCGCCAGCCCCTGGCCTATGGAAGGCGGGCTTGGGGTAGTCACGGCACGGACCCCGAGGGCGGGCTGTGACAAATTGGTATCAGAGGAGTTCGGTTCTACTACGAACTCTGATCTTTTCTATGTGATGAAATAATGTTTAGCGTATTGAGTGTGGTTATCAGTCCAGGGAGTCCGGTGTTGGTGCGGCGGCCGACGTATCCGTACACCAGGACCCTGACTACTGATTTCCGACTTAATGCACGAAAACATTTATTGCATGTGTGTTTCAAAGTTTTCTTTGTTATTACTTTATATCAGCTCACCAGGTATACTGTTCTGACCGTGGCGCACCTGTTTCCTTTTCAAGATGGCCCAACAACGGCAGCCAGCTAGGGTTCCGAGATTCGAGCGTGACGACAGCCCACCGAGCGACGAGGTCTCGGTGCAGGGCCCTTTGTCAGCAGTGGCACCGGCGGTAGCTCTACCCGTCGAGCCACTAATACTTCCAGCACCAGCTGCTGACGATGCACATCGCCTCAGCGCACTGCATGAGTTTCAGCGCCAGTGACCGCCTAAGTTCTGTGGGGAGACGGACCCCCAGGCAGCAGAGGACTGGCTGGAGGCAGTGGTACGAGTTTTTAGGCTAGTGAGGACACCTGCAGACCTCATGGTGATCCTCGCTGCGAGACTACTACACGCAGTAGCGGGCCGATGGTGGAGCTTGATGCTCCAGGTGCACGATGAGGCATCTCTTCTATGTACGGACTTTGAGAGCCTCTTCCGCTCGGAGTTCGTCCCAACCACCCTTCGTGCGGTGCGTATCCAGGAGCTTCTTCAGCTGTGGCAGGGCAACATGACGGTCACTCAGTACTTGGTGAGATTTACTGATCTCTCGCGCTACTCGACCGACATGGTACAGGACCCATTCTTCCGGGCCCGGACCTTCGAGCAGGGGTTGAGACACGAGATCAGGGCATCGTTAATCTCCCTCAGCATAACGACTCAGACAGGAGTACTGGAGCGGGCCCTTTTGATCGAGAGCTTCCTTGCTGAGTCTACACCAGCACCGAGACCCACCGCAGGGCGGCACATGGCAGAGTCATCTGCAGCAGGCAGTCGACGGATGACTAAGGGGTCCAGGCAGACCAGACCTTCAGGCAGACGACCTCAGGACACTAGCTCAGCAGTGCGGGGAACACAGTGCGGAGCCAGTCTTTCGAGAGGCAGGCAGTGCTACTCGTGCGGCGGGCAGAGCCACATGGCTCATGACTGCACGACCAGCCGTGTCGAGGAGCAGGAGACGGTTGAGGGACCCCCGAGGAAGAGGCAGAGGGTCGACTGTGGCAGTCCGCAGGGAGGAGGCGGATGAGGCAGAGGAGCTGGACGAGTAGCAGGTGGTGGGTGACGCTTTGAGGCTCTGCCACCACCACCACCAGGAGGACCACCCCGACCACACGGAGCTGGCGGGCAGAGACAGGCACAGCTCCAGACAGCAGAGGCCTACGACCACGGCGCGCCATAGATGATTTGAGTTACTATCTATGTCTATTCCACCCTTGTTGCAGTACTTATAGACACAGGAGAGAGTCACTCTTTCATAGCAGCTACCCTTGTTCGGAGCTCGGAGATTCCGACAGAGCCGTTGGCTCGATCCTTACGGCTAGAGACTCTTACGGGAGCAGACTCGACGATTACGCACTGGCGCCGGCAGTGTGAGCTTACTCTAGGAGGCGAGAGCTTCGGCTGGGATCTTCTTTTAGCAGCTTCGAGGCCTTACGCCGTCATCTTGGGCATTTATTGGCTATCTAAGGTCCATGCGCAGATTGACTGTTTTAGGCGCAAGGTGCAATGTGTATGCACCGACAGGAGCAGGTTCACCTTCACCGGCGAGAAGGGAGCCTTTGCATCACCGGATGGACTTCCGCGGAGGAGAGGACAACCCATCACTAATCAGTTGGCTAGCCTAATCCTTGGAGCAGTTGACGTGTGGAGTCCTGGTTTTCCTGCAGTGGTGGATCAGTTTGTGGACGTTTTTCCCGACGACGTTCCAGGGCTACCTCCTCGCAGAGAGGTAGACTTTTATAATAAGCTTTACCCCAGGACAGCCCCGATATCCACTCCAGCATATCGGATTTCCCCCGACGAGCTTTGAGAGCTACGGGTACAGTTGGAGGACTTGCAGGGCAAGGGGTTCATCCGACCCAGTGTTTCACCCTGGGCTTCCCCGATATTGTTCGCCAAGAAGGCGGACGAAAGCTTGCGACTTTGTGTTGACTATCGTCGCCTGAAGCAGGTGACAGTGAGGAACAATTATCCGCTACCGAGGATTGATGACCTCTTTGATCAGATCAAGGGAGCACGGTAGTTCTCGAAGATAGACCTCAGGTCAGGCTATCATCAGCTTAGAGTCAGAGACGAGGACGTGCAGAAGACGGCCTTCAGATGTCGGTATGGCCACTATGAGTTCTTGGTTATTCCTTTCGGCGTAACCAATGCTCCAGAAGTGTTCATGGCCCTCCTGAACGTGATCTTTCAGCTATACCTTGATCGATTTGTCGTGGTCTTCATCGACGACATTCTGATTTACTCCACGACTGAGGAGGAGCACGCCTATCACTTGCGAGTTTTACTAGACACACTCTGAGAGCACCAGCTTTATGGTAAGCTCTCGAAGTGCCAGTTCTGGATACGTGAGGTCCACTTCTTGGGACATGTTATCTCTGAGGTGGGAGTTACAGTGGATCCTGCGAAGATCGAGGCTGTGTTAGCATGGGAGCCACCCAGGAGCGTGACTGAGGTTCGAAGTTTCTTGGGACAAGCTGGATACTATTAGAGATTTGTTCCAGACTTCTCTAGAGTTGCGGCACCACTCACAGCTTTGAAGAAGAAGGGGAAACCCTTCGTGTGGTCAGACAGGTGTCAGCAGAGCTTTTAGGAGCTGATACAGAGATTGACCAGTGCACATATCATGAGGTTGCCAAAGGAGGGAGTTGGATATGTAGTTTACTGTGATGCATCAGGGACCAGACTCGGTTGCGTCCTGATGAAGGAGCGGGCAGTGATCGCCTATGGATCACGACAGTTGTGGCCGCATGAGCAGAACTATGCTACCCATGACCTGGAGTTAGCAGCAGTGGTCTTCGCTCTGAAGACATGGCGACATTACCTGATGGGCGAGCGCTTTACAATCTTTACTGATCATCAGAGTCTCAGGTATATCTTCTCGCAGAAGGACCTGAACCTGAGACAGCGGTGATGGCTTGAGTTCCTCCAGGACTATGACTTTGAGATAGTCTATACTCCTGGGAGGGGAACGTAGTAGCTGATGCCCTCAGCAGGAGGACGAGCATTCAGTTACTTGAGGAGGCGACGGAGCAACTAGCCTCTTTGCAGATATCCTTCGTGGATAGAGATGGAGCAGCCTTCCTTCAGTCTCTCACAGTCACCCCTCCACTACTGCAGCGGGTCAGAGAGGCACAGCGTGAGGACGTTGACTGTGAGACACGGCGTGCACATATATCCTTAGGACATGCACCTGATGGATTCTACCTTGGAGAAGAGTACGACATTCTTTTCATAGGACGTACCATGGTACCAGTCGCTTTGCGAGAGGAGGTGCTGAGAGAGTTTCACACTTCTCCTTTGGTGGTACATCCAGTAGTGGCGAAGATTTACCAGGATCTCAGGCGACAGCACTGGTGGCCGGGCATGAAGAAGGCTGTGGAAGAGTTCATTTCTTGATGCCTCACCTGCCAGCAGGTGAAGGCAGAGCATCAGGTACCAGCAGGCTTGGTACAGCCCTTGGAAGTTCTAGAGTGGAAGTGGGATGGCATATCTATGGACTTCGTGACTGGACTTCCACACACTTCCAGAGGTCACGACTCTATCTAGGAGATTGTTGACCGACTCACCAAGTCGGCACACTTCTTACCCATCAGAGAGCAGGGCTCAGTGGAGAGCTTGGGACGTCTCTACGTTCAGTAGATTGTGCGGCTCCACGGTGTGCCATCATCTATCGTCTCTGATCGAGATGCTCGCTTTAAATCCCGGATTGGAAGGGGTTACAGGAGGCGTTCGGGATGCAGCTACGTCTGAGCACAGCTTTTCACCCTCAGACAGATGGTCAGACGGAGAGGACCATTCAGACTCTCAATGACATGCTCCGCGCATGTGTCCTCGACTTTGGTCGTAGCTGGGAGAACCACCTACCCTTGGTGGAGTTTGCGTACAACAACAACTACCACTCCACCATCGGGATTTCACCGTACGAGGCGTTGTACGACCGACCTTGTAGATCTCTTTTGTGCTGGACAGACCCTGGGGAGTCAGCACTTGTGGGACCGGAGATGGTCCAGGCCACGACAGAGAAGGTCCAGGTCATCCAGGAGAGGATGAGGAAAGCTCAGAGCCGGCAGAAGTCATACGCTGACAGGAGGCGGAGGCCACTAGAGTTCGAGGATGGTGACCACGTCTTCTTGCGGGTCTCACCTTGACGTGGTGTACAGAGATTTGGCCGAGGCGGCAAGTTATCTCTACGCTTCATCGGACCCTTCCAGGTCCTCAGCAGGATTGGCGAGGTGGCTTATCGCCTGGCTCTACCACCTCAGTTGCACCTGGTGCACGACGTCTTCCACGTGTCTCAGCTGAGGAGATGCGTGCACGACCCGACGCACATCATTGACCATGGGGAGCTTGACGTTGACAATGGGGTGACTTTTACGGAGGTCCCGATGGAGATAGAGGATCAACAGGAGCGGGTCCTACCTGGGCGATCGATTCCTCTTGTGCGCATCAGATGGCATCACGTGAACCTCCAGGAGAGCACATGGGAGCGGGAGGCTCAGATGCGTGCTCAGTACCGTCATTTGTTTCCCTAGTTTTTGATGTATCTTTACGGGGACGCAAAGCCTTGAGGTGAGAGTAATGTAAATACCCGTAAAATTCAAGGGAAATTTTTTCTTAATTTTCTTTGGAATTTTACAAGAGCGCGGTTTCTGACGGCACCTGATTCCGAGGCCTGGAGTGCCCGGAATCAATTTCCGAAGTTTGGCTCGGGTACGTTCAGTGAACGAATGAGCGGGAATTTCTAACTTTTGATTCGATGCTCGGAATTGAAATCTGAGGACTCCGATGAACTCGCAGTGCCGATATTCGATTAAGGAGACCTTTTCCGAGGTTGCGTTTTATGCGGGATGAAAGTTAGTTTTGGGAGAAATTATAAGAAGTTAAATAAAAATGTGGAAACACTTTTTATTTTTAACTTGTTGGTTATTTTCTCCCAAAGGGAGTTAAAGGTGGGAACCACATCCACTTAACCTCCCTTGGGAGGATTAAGTGTGGTGGGGCCCACACGAAGCATAACTCTTCATCTTCTCTTTTTAAACTCCCAATAACCCCTCTTTAATTAACTTGACAAGTTGGGTAATTAAATGGGTTGAGTTGTTTAATTTCAAACATTTGAATTTTAAAATGGTTTGGTTATGTAAATAAAATAAGACTTTAGCTTATTTTATTTTGGTTTAGAATTCTCTATACACCTTGAGATAATTTTGAAGAATTCTCTCCTTCTTCTTCAACTTTTACAAAGAATGAGAAGAACCTTCGGACATCGATGAAGAACGCCATGTTCTCAGGAATCGTCTTCCGCGACGCCATACCCGCGACACCGACGACGTCTTCTTCCGCGTCATCTCTTCCGTGACGGTTTCCCGCGACGAAATCTCCGTCAAAGAGCTTCGAATCCTCGCTTCACGACATCGACGTCCTTTTTTCCACGACGCCGACCACCGCGACGCTCGTCTTCCGCGGGTCGTTGACGAGCATCGTTCTTGAAACCGAGGTAGGGGTTTGTTGTTGATTATTTATTTATTCTCATTATTGGTTATAGCATGAAAATCTTGAGGATAAATGGTTATGTGATACCATCTAACGAGAGTGGGGCCGGACCGCACAAACACGGCCGAAACCCCCTCCTTTGTTCTTGAATATTTTCTTACGGATGACACGAGATGGCGTGGTGCCGTCGCACCGCACGGGAATCGTTCGACAATTATTGCGTGACGCCGTCGCGCCACGCCGTGGAAAGACTCATCATCAACGCGACGTCGTCGCGCCGCGTCGAAGGAAACCGAAGGCGCCGCGGCTGGAGCGGGGCCGCGGCGGAAGGGCACGGTGCCGTCGCACCGCACCGGATGATGAAGGACGAGGCCGGTTCCAGGCCGCGGCGGAACGAAAAGACCAGCGGCTAGTCGGGCCGCCGGTGTCGGAAGCCGGAAGGGGGACCGGCCTTGCCGGTCCTGTTGGGGAAAAACCGGCCGGCCAGGTCGGGCCGGCCGGAAGGGAGAAGAACCGGGGGAATTAATTCCCCCGGCTAGCCAAAATCGGCCCCCCATAAGGGGGGGGGGGGCAGCGCCCCCCCCCCCCCCCCGTTTTTCTCAAAGGCAGGCTCCCACGAGGGGGCCGTTTAATCCAGGCGCGGCAGCTTGCCGCGCCGCCAGAGGGAAGAGGCGGGGGCTTTTCCCCCTGCGCGTGGCACCCGAGCGGCGCACCGGCCGCGCCGCCCCACCGGGCCGCGGCGCCGGCCGGGGAGGGTCGGACCGGGTTGGGTCGACCCGGTTCGGGCTGACCTAGGGGGGGTCGGGCTGGGTCGGCCCGGACCCGGACCCCCCGTTTTCGAATCGACTTTGGTCTTTTCCCATAACATGGGCTACGGACCTCCGATCGACGAACCGTCTATGGCGATGCGATCCTTGGATCGAGAAGGTCGATTCGGTATATCGCACTCAAAGTTTCGGAATACTTTGAGTTCAGCCGGGTTGGTTCGTACACGAAACCAACCGGGCCCTCGGAGTGGAAACGCTCATATCTTGAGCTACGGATGTCCGATTGACGTGTTGTCAGCTTTGTTGAGTTCCTCTTAGTGAGGCGGAACTTTTGTCATACTCCCCCAGAGGTTTGGACGTAGGTGGAGTACGGTCAGGATGGTTTTGTCTTAAAAACCAACTGGGCCCCTGGGATGAAAAATCCAATAACTCTCAGACCGGGCGTCCGATCGACGTGCCGTCTGTTGCGTTGAGTTCCTGTTGACGATACGGAACTTTTGGATACATCAACTCTGGGCTATGTGACAGTTGATGTATCAGCCTCTCGGGTCATGGAGCGGACCCTCCCGAACGAGCTTGCTGTGTGCGGGAACCCTAGTGCTGGCTGAGACTGTGACTGCTACTGCTACTGCTACTGTGACTGCGATGACGACAGTACATAGATCCTTAGTGGATTCGACGACGACGACTACAGCACTCAGCGATCCTACGTTGATCAGTGCTACAGGTCCTGTGTGGGCCCGATCCTGTGTGGGTCCGATCCTGTGTGGGTCTGTGCTCAGCGGTCCTATGTGAACTAGCGCCTACAGGTCCTGTGTGGGCCCGATCCTGTGTGGGTCTTTTGTGGGGGTTAGTTACCTATCGATCCTTCGTGGGTCCGACGACTTAGATTGATCAGAGATCATCTTTATCGTCTTTCGAAGAAGTATACCTGTGTGAGCTGAATCATGTTGCTTTCCTGTGTGGATTGTGTTGTGCTATCCTGTGTGGATTTTGTTTTTCTTTCCTATGTGGAATACGTTTACTTTCATGTGTGGACTGAGTTGTAATTGGGCTCGGAGGTTGGAGCGTTTTGGAATTGATGACTTAGGTATATGTATGGTCATATACCTAAGCAGTGTCGGTTGTTAATTCGTGTTTTTATCTTCCTTTTGGTTTATCCTTTGTGGAATTTGGGAGACCTTCAGGGGTCTCGGGGTCCCTACAGAGTAGCTTATACTCACCCCTGCATGGGTTATGCCCGCACTACGTTGTGTTGGTTGCAGATGAGGGACATCGTTGATCGTGGTTGAGGCTTGCAGAGCAGTACGGTACCTGGAGGTGGACCACTAGGCTGGACGTACTCGGAGCGGACGGTGGGACTCGTGGAGCAGTGGAGCTATCTGTACCCACCCTTCAGGTTGGATCTCCAGTGGACAGGTCGGTGTAGCGGCTTTTACTTTACAGTTGTTGTTTTCCCTTTCAAGCTGTACTTTACTTTCAGTTTGGGTTTGTATACTGGCCCATTTACTTTTCTGCACCTTCAGTTGTACTCTGTTCTTACTTAGTGTTTACTTTTACGCTTTCTTACTCTGTGGTGTTTGTTTACTTACAAAGGCAATGCCTTCCCTTTTTACCGGGATTTACGCCTTGGTGCTAGTCGCCAGCCCATGGCCTATAGAAGGTGGGCTTGGGGTAGTCACGACACGGACCCCAAGGGCGGGTCGTGACATCTTTGAACTCCCTCCATTCCATATTTTATACTTCATCATCTTCCTTTTTGTTTTGAATCACGGGCCACCATTGATCGGCATCTCCAGTGAGGCAGTAAACTGACATTATGACCTTCTCCCTTTCACTACTCCCCAAGGTGTGGAATATTTTCTCTAAGGAGTTTATCCATTGCTCAGATACTAATGGATTTTTACCCCCATTAAATGTTGGTGGTTGTTGCCTCATGAATCAGTCTAACATTGAACCTCTACATTGTGGATCAGGGTGTTCTATATGAGGGAGGTTATTATTCATAACCTGAGTGAGTTATCCCAATATGGTGATAAGTTGATCAGCACCAGTTGTATCTCCAGCACCACAATAATTATCTTGAGAAGGAGGGAAATCCCTACATGGAGTGCGTGCTTTTATATGGTTTCCATTCCTCCCACTAGGCATCATTTCTAAACAATGGCATAAACTAGATTAGTTTATGAATCAAAATACATAATTCCATACTTGTAACACACATAACATAAATTGAACTATTTACGGATATAATCCATAATCATAAAAAGAAATGTTTTCTTTGAGGATGTATATACTCATAAACCCTTCATAATGGTTTATAAAGAAAATGAGAATTATCCTAAGCATATCCCTTGGGAGTGTTGTAACCAAGAGTGCAGCAAGGCCCGTTGTTGTGCAGCAGTTCCCGTTCGAGTCTTGCTCGAAGAGGTTTTTTTGGGTTTTAACCCTAGGTACATTTGTGCCAGATCCACCTCTACCTGCTCATATCCAGACAGATATGTATTGGTCAGAAAACTCAGAAAATCTCTATAATAAATAAATTCTAGGAAGTTGTTCTATACTAATCCTCAAAGTCTATCTTTGGGCTATGTGCTCTAATCAGAGTTTATATAAATCTAGCTTCCAAGGATAGTACTAAACTGCCTCGGATACCAACCGTAACGCCCCGACCCCAGTTACCCAAAGTTGGTGCATTATTGCGTAACATTGGCATGATCACAAAAGACCATGTCTCGAAAGACTGATTAGTTTTGTAGCCTTGGAAACACAAGATACATTCATAGATGTTACATTACATCATAAAGTGAAAAATCACAATAACATAGTCTACATGGTCCACACTTCTATCTCCTTCAGACTATCCATGTTGGTCAGTCATAAAATATTTCTTCACATCCTGGGAAATATAAAACCTTGAATGGGGTGAGCTCAGATGCTCAGTAAGGATAATAATATAGCGGTTGATTTCATAAATAAACATAAACATTTAAGGCAATGTATAACTAAAAAAAGCCTTTTAAACTTGAACTTCAACATAATATGGTAAAAGTAAAATGAGATAATTCCATTTACTTATTCACATAGATATTCTACTGGTCAAATAATCACATGAAATATCAATAACCTCTTTCATAATGATGGAATTCAAAATTCCAGACTATCATAACCACGTAGCCATGGCCTCGTGCCAAGACTACAAATATGATTTTGTCAAGGCCTCGTGCCAAGACACTAGTTTTTCTCTTGAGACCTGCCGATGCATCGAGAAGCTATAGCGTGCTCCACCCATCACTTATTATGTCCATTGAATTCCCCATATGAATAGGTTTAAACATATCATAAACCATAACATAATCGTATCACATAAAACATGCATAAAGGGAACATAACATTTCCACATTTCAATCACAAGATATCAATACAACACATTGATATAATAAAAACACTTTCAAAACCATTTTTAATACCAAGATAAAAGAAAAATAAAACTTTGTATTTATTTTTCATTTAAAAAAATGTTATGCCTTCTAGAGGAAGCTGAAACACAAATAATGGTCACGGCGGCAGAGAAGTTCCCTTACAAAGATAATTTCTTAAATAAAATAGATCTATTATGTGCATTCACTATTTTTACACATAAATTAAGTACAAATACAAGATAGGACATAATAATATCATGACATAATTTGAAAGTATGAGATTAACCCAAAGAACGGAAATTGGGTTAAGAAGTTCCCTTACCTCATGTTCGACTTGACTCGATCATTTTTTAACCTCCTGAATAATAAAATAGAGTTAATCTATACTTTCTTAAGAACCTTTTTCATTTTCATTATTCCTTTAATAGAACTTATTACTATGTTATGAACATTATGTAATTATTGAAGTTAATAACGATCATTTTGTCGATCTTTGGTACTTGGGTCAAAAATAAACTTCTTATAATTAAAAGTAGTTTAGGTGGTGAAATACCCATTATATCCATAATTGTATTCATGATTTATATATCATATATATCATATATATTTATTATATACATGAATTTATAATATTAAATAACATTTAGAGGTAAGAAATGAAATGCACCATTCATGGAGACGGTAAGTCGTACGTACGCATGAACGCTACTTTCAATTCTATTTTGTATTTAAGGGAATGAAATTATAATTATATAATGTTATACTATAATTACAGTATAATATAACGTATAATACAAATTACTCCATCCTTTATACATCCAACATATGGAATTAACGATTCAAATCACTTTGAGGGGGCGGTAGTCCGCACTTCCTAAAATGAAATTATCGCGTTTACCCATAATGGAAATCATAAAGGAATGCCATAAATGAGAAATACAGAATCACAAGGAAAACAAAAACATAATATATATCATATATAAAAATATTGTCATCATAATGGCCACCATGAGAGGTGTTAAAATAATATTGAAAATTCATCGTTTCGTGAGGTAGTAATTCACCACCCACAGAAACAGTATGTTATTTAACCATTAGACGAAGGTGTCTGTAAGTTTAAATAAGATATTTCTCATAAAAACATTAATTTATATTTAGGATACTGGTTTTGTTACAAAATAAAAGAATTAAAAGAATTTAGGGGGTTGGAGAATCAAAATAAAACAAAATAACATAAGAGAAGACATTTCCTTAAAATCAGGTAAATCTTTTTGATTAGAGCCAAAGGATTCATTGAGAAGAATTCTTCACAAAGTGAGGATTCTAGGATTATTAGAGGGAAGTGGGGAGAGTATTTGGGTAGATGTTGGCCGAGCCAAATGGTTTGAAGGTGTGAATAAGGTTGAAGAGGTTGGGGCCTTTTATAAGAGGAGAGGAGGGGCACTCTTGGAAAGTCATGAAATGTTATTTTATTATGAAATGATTTTCGGATTATAAAGGTCCCACAATGATATATTTCGAGGATAAGGTGATAAGAGTTTGAGATATTCTCATCCAATAGGTTTTTGACAAGTCTAAGCCTTATATTTTACATTATCTTTTCATTTTATTTAAATCATTAATTAATGAGGTAATCGCTGCATCATCATGGTGTCATAAGAAATTTAATTTATTTAATGTCTAAAAATTTTAAAAAAAATATCATGATGAAAGAAATAGTTTTAGATTTCTAATGAATATTTATAGTCGAAATTTTAACTTATATCACCCCATGTAATAATTATTTTAGTAAAACAACACATGTTTGTGACAATTTTCTTTTTACTTTAAATAAAAAGTTATTAATGTCATTTTCTTACCCAAGTGGCTCCATGGGGTCCCCAAGTTCAACATGGATTGTCTTGGTCGGCCATTACTCATCCAATAAGGGTAGGACAAGTGTAAAGGTGTTTTCATATTTTTATATTATCATTTTTACCTTAAATTTCACTAATTACCTCTAATCGTGATTAATTAAACATAAAAGTTACTATTCACCAAAAAAATATTTTAATCCCATTGAACAGAATTTTAATTCCTAATGACAACCATGTATGTCGGATTTTTGAAAATCAAATCATTGAAGTGGTAATGTTTCATTTAAACGAAAAATCATTTTTTTACTATTACTTAGTGGTTTCACTGTTCATGAAAAATTGATGTTTTTCAGAACAATGACAAAATTTCAGCCAAAGTTATAATCGATATTCGGAATTCAAAAATGATGTCTATTTTTCAAAATTTGAAACATGTAAGTTACATTAATTAATTTTATAATTAATTCCCGCTGTCGCAACAAATAGCGTGTTTTTAAGAAACAATATATATCAAAATATAGACAATTGTTTATGTCCAATTTCAATGTGAAATTAATTCTAATGAACACCATTGGATAAAATAGTAAAAATATATTCTAATTATACTTTAAAACCACTGAAGAGTATAATTTATCACTATAAATTATTTTGATTGAAAAATTTGTTTTTAAGTATTTTTCACAATTCAAAAAAGATTTGATGTTCTTACAAAAATACCAAAAATTCAACTTAAGATAATTTTGATATTCCGAATCCAAAAATGAAGTCCATTTTGAAATATAATATATATAATTTAAAAAGGTGGGTATTACTATTCATAATGGCTATTTTGATTGGTCTCGGTGTGTTAGAATTTCGAACTCGCGTACAATGCAAGCTATTGCATTATTGAAAGAGAAGCGTATCATGGAAGCTCGGGGTGTTATAGTTTCTTTATAAATGACATTAAATTATTAATCATTTAATAACCCATAAGAATTTTGAGGGTAAAATTCATTTTAAGGGGGTTCAAATGTAGCTCCCTAATATTTTTTGAAATATTTGTTTTAACTAATTTAAACATTTTTATATTTTTCATTTTAAGAAACACTGAATATATCATTAGTTATATGAAAGATGTTTGTTAGGATTTCACTACATACCAAACAGAGTTTCACTTAAAGTACACGGAACACAATTTTTGTATTTTTTTAAGTTAAATAACAAGTTATTATTATGTTAGAAGAAACCCTAATCATAACTATTATTATATACAACAGTATTTTTGCCTTGCGTGACACACAAAGTTGAGTTACTTCGGTAGCTTACACTGCATGCATGGCCGAATTTTACTGAACAACAATATACTATTAATATTACTATTAAAATATTAGAAAATTTGTTAACTATCCATTCGAATTATGGCTATGAAAAATATTTACTAAATTATGAATTTTTTTTTACAAATTTATATAAGATGAGTTCTTTGGTGACCAATTTACTATAAATGAAAAAAGAAACTTTTTAAAATATAGGAAATCATTTTTTGGAAAACTATTTTGTCTAGAAAATTTTAAGCTAAATAAATTGATGAATACAATTTTGGTGAATAATTTTAAATAAATTAATAAATTATATAATATATATAATATTTAACAACCATACTATGTGTTTTTTAAAAAAAGTGATAAGAACAAATCAAATTTTATGCTTAAAATTTTTATTTTTCTAAAAAGCAATTTTACTGCCTTTTAACGGTGCACCAATTTTAAAAAATAATTTATAAAAATTTATAAATTATATTTTTCAAAATAAACTTAATTTTTTAAATTTTAACATCAAAATTATCTAAGGGTAAATTTTTGATATTCCTTTATGATGTTTCAATTTTTGATGACATATAAAAATAATGAATTTAAATTGAAATATTTTTTTTCATCAAAATTATTTAGATTTATTAATTAAATTATAAATTGGTTTATGTTTATATTTAGTTCGATTATATATACCTAAATACAATTTATGTTATTAGAGTCAATTTTATTGTGAAATTCAACATTAAAACATTTCAATCTTTCGAACATTTTCACTTAAAAAATAGAATGTTTCATCCCACACACATGATTAATTTTTAAATAATTTATACAGCTTATGTGATTTTGAATTTATAATTCTGGATTAAATATATTTAATACTAATAATTTATAATTTCTAAAATATCCATTCTTTAAGAAAATTTATTTAAGAAATAAACTAAAATTAATTTTTACAATTGAGGGGAAAATGATTTTACATTGTGATTAAAATTTATTCTCAAGAAGCCAAATAACCTAGAAACATTTCCAAAACTTATTTTCAGTCCATATATATAACTTATCCCCACTTTTATCTAATTTATTTCATTATTATAGTATAATTTTGTAAGGGATACAACTCAAGAGTGTTTAGTTTTTTATTAGAAGGACTTTACCCTTCTTACACTATATAAAGGCAATCAGAACCACACATATTCAAACATATAGTGCCTTATGTATCATAAAAACCATTCAAAATTAATATCCAAACATCCCTCCCCTCATAACAGAATCCTGAATTTGTGAATAAAGAAATCCAATGATGTCTTTTGGTGAAAACCAAATGGAGTTACCCAAATAAGAGGTAATGCTCTTCAATGAGCACTTTTGTTTCATTCTTTTTTATACCCCTTAATTTATTTTTATATCATTATAATATAATGAACTGAGAATATTAAATATGAACATATTTTTTATGTTATGGTTTATACCTACACTCACACACACTTCTATTAAATGGGATATGCAATTATCATTCGTGACTGTAGAGGACTGTCACCTTGTGAACAAATATCATTCATTCTTCCATTAATACATATCATGTTTGAGAATAATGATGAAATTACTATCTTTATATGATATATATAATATTCATTATTTATTAATTCTTATTTAATTATTATATAACACTTACATTAAGTTATTCCATTTTGCGGAAAAACTATAACTTCACTTTTAGAATTGTAGACTACCGCCTCCTTAAAATGATGGGATTCATTCACGCTTTACATGAAATTTTTTAAGGATGGATTTAATTAAAATATTTCATATATATGATATAATAATTATGTTATAATTATATTATATATATATATATGTATTTTACATTCTATTATTCAATACACTAAAAAATGGGAACAACGTTTTTGTATACATATGGCCTACCATCTCCTTGAGAGATGTATACCATTTCATTTTTATATTTTTATATATAAGTGTAAATTAATGATTAAAAAATATATATAATATTTATTTAAATATTTTTTTTAAATAATTAAATCATGTTATAATTAATAGTACCAAGAATAACTATTCAAAACATGTGAGAAAAACAATATGGTTATTACCTCAAACATAATTTAACATTGGATTGTTAATCAACTAGGAATATAATTTCATAAGTACATAATATATTATATTATATATAAGAATATATTTATTTGGATGACATATAATATATATATATTTATTATAAAGTTTGTTAAAATATGTATGAATGAATTCAATACTTATGGTAAGGTTTTTTCATCTAAAATTTATTTCTACAAGATATGTTATATATTCACCTCTTATTCTTGATTTTTTGGGTATATACTACCCTGTTACATATTATATCATTAATTTTCATCATTTAATTATATTATATGTTTCAATTGATTTTATTCTTTCACAGATATCGTGATTCAAATGTTTCTCATGTAGTAAGGGGATTTCTAGTATCACTATTATTTTTGCGATACATATTCCAAATTCACCACTCGTTTCTATTGTGTGGTGTATATTACGACCAAAAATGTATTATATGTTTCATATTTTAAATTTATGGGTATTTTAATTTCCCTTTTATGATCTCTCTTTCATGATTTTTATGGTTCCAAACATATCAAATCGATAATGTAATTGTGTTTCAATTTTCCTCCTTTGAGACACATGTCATCTTAGGCACCAATAATTTTCTTTGACAGGTATATACAGCCCTATGAGAAGTTATGTCTTGAATAACTTTATTTCCATGATATTTTAATCTTAATCTAATTTTTCTATTTCATGGTGATTATGATTCATTGTTACCAAATGGGTAAGAGTTTGTTACTACAATCTCATCTTTTATCTGGATTGTTTATGATTATACTTCAATTGGAAAAATATTATGAGACACCTCTCAAGAACAATAATTAATTTTTTTTAACTATTTTATTCATGATATATTCAATTGATTTTACCATTATTCCACTCAATGTAACTTAATATAATAGAGAAAGTGTTTTTATAAAAATATGACTTTATTTCTCACTTCGGCCATGAATCTGTGTTCTTAGGAAAAAATGTTTTGTTAAAAGGTTTCAAAAATTATTTAAAATTATATTTTCAGGTCATTTCCAAAGAAAATTATTTAAAAACTATATTATGTTTTAAAAAATTAATTTTTTTTAAATATTCCGTTATAATTCTTGAAATCTTTTTCAATGGAAAAGGTTTTCCAAATGTTTTATGATATAAAAGATTTTTTTTATGGAAATGATATTTTCCTCAAGAAATGTTTTTGATGATTTTTAAAGAATAATTAAAAATTTTAATTTTGGTTTTCAAAGAAAAGGATTTTGAACATATTTTATTTCTTACGAAATGATTTTTAATGAAAGGATACTCTCTTTAAGAAATGCTCTAAGCGATATTTCGAAATCCTTCTCCATCTAAGATGACAACCCTTGGTATAGCTTATTCATCAATATAGATATAATCCAACGACACTATTAGTATTATTTATTTTAATGGTTTATGTTTATGTTGAAATGTTGTTCCGGAAACCCATTACTCATACACAAGTTATACTATGAAAAACTTATAAGAAACCCACTTCCTTTTACGAGTAATTATGTGATTAACTAATTATAAAACCTATCTATTTTCCATAGGTTATAATATGATGTTTGTTATAGTCATTTTATTTAATGGTTTATGATATTATGATTATGAAACCCACCTATTTTTATGTGTTATGATATGATGAATGTTTTATTATCTACTGGCACATGTATGTATGATTTCATTATATTGTAGTTGGGACCCATATCTATATCTAATGCACTAGGTATATATTTATATCGCATGATATAAATATGGAAAAAAGTCAATATTGTTCATAAATGATTGGAAATTGATGCGTCATGATCCATGATTGTAATTGGGTGAATCATGTTCCACCATCAGAACTGGGTGTGTCTTGATCCATAATGGGAAACAGGTGCATCCTGATCCACAATAAAAAATACGTCTTCCATAAAACATTATGGGAATAATGTGTAATGTAATCCAATATATGGAAATTTCTATTATTATAGATTGTGGTGTTCCCTTCCCAGTAGGTATTTCCCCTATGAAGATCCCTAATAAATTTTTGTAATGCATGTGTACTTATGAGGAATTATTTTATATTATTATTTTGAACCTAATTACATATTCACAATATTATGTGTAGACTTAGTTGTATGTCTGTAAGTTTAGGTGAGGTATTTATTTAATTTCCTTAACTAAATAGATAAACCTATATCTATTTATATGTGTTCAAAATTTCAAAATTAGATGTTTATGCCATAACTGCATCCCTTATTTCTATTTTTTGATTTCATAGATTATTATCATTATTCACAAATGATTCATATCTTATGAAAAACAAATCATTATACCATGAATCTTTATTAATATATTTGATATGTTGGGTATGATATTTTAATGTTATGATCTAGTTCTCAAACCCTTTTGTGGATGATTATGCTTACATATCACCCATGTTTACTACTATTGAGTGTATGAGCTCACCCATTCTCATGTTTACTTTATCCATGAAATTAAAAAAGATTCATGAAGAAGTATGAAAAAGGGGAATATATTTTTAGGGTATTTTTAAGATCTTTAACAAATTTGAAGACTGTTTTCCCAATATCCCATGACCCTAAACTATCATGGTCCTCAGGAAAGTACATTTTTAATAAATGGAATATTAATCTAAAATGTTGTAATATCAATGTATGTTAATCTTATGTCGCTATAGTGTTCCTCTCCACTATGGGATTCACTATGGAGATCCTCACTAATGTGAAACATAACATCTTTAAGTAGGTCCTCCCCTTTCTGAATTAACTCTGAGAAATCCCTCCTATCATGAGGGACATGGGGAAATGAGGCCAGTCATGCTCGATTCATCATCATTAACAAGTGAGGTCCTTTCTGAACTGTGATTCAGTCCAAGGAAATCATAACTCTCTGAACCACCCTTTAATCCCAGTAATTATAATATAATAGAGGAAATACTTTCTGATCCCACTGTTTACAATAAAGCCACAAGAAAACACTTACATTGGTTGATCATGTTGAGGAAACACTTTCGAAAGATGAAGAAGACCTATTTCTTTAGAGGATAAAATTTTCTTAGGAAAATATACTATTTTTGTTCATTCCTTTAGAAACTCGCCATTATATAATTAAATAGGCATTATTGTCATATTGTTTACATAAAATATTCTTAAATATATGGACCACTCATCATCACTTATAAACAAAATTATTTCCTTAGGACAAATATCTAATTGATATAAAGGGAACAGAAAGTTTACACTATTAAATCGACTTGGAATCCCTCATAGCTATAATCCATATGGAATTTGGAAAATAGTGTGTATCCCTTAAATGCACATTTCATTACATGTTAAATGATTTGTGTCAATTGATCGCTAATTCTCCTGTCGGTGTTAATGGTAGTGTGAGGGGTACACAAATGTCATTTCATATCACCTCACTCCCTAATCCAAAAACCCATTAAGTAATAACATAATTTAATATCATAAAATCATGTTATATTTGAGAAATAAATCACATTCATAATAGATGTAATAATCCACAAAATACTTCCCTAGAAAACTCTCAAATACATTGGTACAAAATATAGATATCCATTGATACACTCTAGCATGAATCATCTGGAAATATATTTATATCTTCATGCTTAAGGGAAACAAATTTTTTTGCTTCAATGATATATTGTAAAGATGGTGGATCATGTGGAAATAATAAAATGTAGTAATCCCATGTTAGAATATTTCTCTCTAAAATCAATAGCATTGCTAAAGTAGCATCATTCATAACAATCTAAGAGAAATCATAGCACAAAGGACGGGTGGTTTTTTTAAACAAACTTAAAGGTAAGAGAAAGGATCCAAATTTTGTGGAAATGAAACAAGAATATCCACAATACACTGGGCTTGGAGAATTTTTACCACATCATTCTCCTTATTGAAATTAACTCTTATCGCTATTAGGATGCACACTTCAAATTGGGTCTTCTAAGATCATCCTATCATGTGACCAGATTTACTCACTTGGAACATGCACAACATAATGGTCTGTAGATTCCATTCAGATCAACTTTCATCAAATTTTGACAAGAGTAATAGTAAAGGAAATGATGAGGATTTGTGTAAGTCCCCAAAAATCAATATCTAAAGTATACTAATGAAATACATATAATGTCTTATGGGTTAGTGAACATCATCAATACCATCCTTGATGATTCAACATTACACAAGACTAATAAAGAGGAATAGTGGGAGGAGGTTTCTATCATTAATATGTTCCACATTTAAATTACTGAATAATGTGTGTGTACCCAAAACCATTGTCTTGATATTAATTTATGTATTCCCTTGATTGTCTTGTTACTACCTCCTCAATGAGAATTTTTAATTGAAAAGGGTAAGGTATGGCATCACCTCACCCACCTCCCGAAGAGGATGAAATAATCGAAATTGAGGAAAACTATTCTCAATATGAGGAATAGATGAAGGATTTGAGGAAACACCATGAATTACTACCCCTACGCAACAACCCTATCATATATTTTCAACAGGAAGTTCCTCAACCACCACACCCATCCGACACACTAGAACGAAGAAAATTTTACTACCAATTGAAATGGACTAAGAACATATACTCAATGTGGGGTACTAGAAAATAATATATTTGGATCCTATAGAGTCCATATTTCATGAATTACCTCCATTGGGTCCACATTCAAGTCTCGGTCAAAAACATCCTCATAGAACAACCCCTATATGCTACCCATTGTTTGTATAAACAAATCCATAATTGATGGACCTGACTATTTCTAAACTTGTTCAAGATCCAATTAAAATAAAAATTATTCATGGAATTAACAATAAAAATATGCTATTTATATTTCTATTTAAATCTATTTAATAATAGTAAGCAATAGTGCCACCAGAAATGAAGCTTTAAATTGAATAGTTTGATCCTAACCCTCCCCCACTGAACTTTGGAGACGCTATATTTCAAATTTTCAACGGTTTAGGGGACCTGAAGCATCATTTAAAACGTGTTGTGTCTCTCTGTAACCCCATAATTGTAACCCCCATACAATAATAGATATTGAAACTCATGTTCTTGATGAAAATGTTATAAGGGCGAACCTTTGTGTGGTACACCTGTTCAGTGGCTCGGTAAATAAAAGGATTGGATGACCTCTATTGATGGATTCTATTTTAATTTAGTTCAACACCATATAAGATAATATTCCTCCGAATCTCAATCTGAAAATTGTGGAAGAATAATATGAAATCAGATTTCATTTCTTAGTGAACGGGGATGACCTTGTCCCTAAAAATACAGCTTCCCTAAGAAGATTTTTTTCATCAGAATAGTTATTCATCCTAATGAATTTCCACAATGCTCATCCCTATAAAATATATAGGAGTTATTTGGGATATTTCTATAGTTTTCAATGATTTATATTATTCCATCATAAAAACCAAGGCCATGTCCTGGGTAATTCCATTATCTTTTGGGAAGGGAATGAATAATGTAGAGACTATCACAGATAAGATTAAGCCAGCCCATACACCTTCTCAAGATCCAAATCCCATGCCCCATCAAGTTGAACCCCATCCATATAGTTAGAAACAATTCTCACCTCATCGGTGTGAGAGAATGGATTAGATCCAAAACAAGTTTTAGGAACTAAATAATAATGTTAATTAGTTTGGAGATGACCAAGTCCCTAGCAACTTAATCTCATATTTGGATAACCACTTTCTCAATTTACCAAAGCCCAAGTGTCTTGATTAGGATAATCTCAATGATCACCCTAATTATTTAACCAATCACTAGAAATTGGGTCTCACTATATTGGAATTATTTTTTTCATATTAATCCTTTAAAAAATGGTGGAATTTGAGTAAATAAAGTTAGGAAATCAAGCCATATAGATAGCATGTTTTTATCCACCAATCCAGAGGAAGAGGGGAAATATCTATAAGTTACTGTAAAGAATGAGGAGAATTTTCATTATTTTATTACCATAAATAGAATCAACTAGACTCATTCATCCTCTATGCTTAGTTGAAATCACTAGATATCCCCCCAGCCACATCATATGTGGCACAACAGACTATCTCAAAACCATAGTCTTCTGATGTTCAGTCTTCTAAAAAATGAATTGACCATAATGTAGGGGTACAAAAACATTAAGATAAACATGTACTAAGGAAAATTTTATCTCTAACTCTCTCATATATCAATTAATCTTTCCCAATAGTAAGGCTTTTGTCCCACCAAATGGTACCTCAAGAGATAAATTGCAAGACATAGTCCCCAAAAGATGAAGAACTGGCCTTCAGTTATATTAATTCATTCACTTAATGGGTTTTTTATCAATTGTTGAATATTTACACGAACTCATGTTCTATATATCCTATTAGGGACCAGATAAATAGGCCTCAATAATTGAGGATTTGGAGGAAGATTCCGTTGTGATAGAAATCAATACTCTGGACACATCCATGCTCGAAACATCTATGATGGCAACACTCACGGGAGAACCCTCCCGTAGGCCCAGTATGAGAATGAAAGTTCCCCCATTTCTAAAAAGGGTTACTATTAACTAATAATATTTGATAAATAATTGGGAGGTACAAAATTATTCAAAAAACCTCAAAAATAAGGAAGACATATTCAACCTAACCCACCATGTACAGGGAGACATTCAAATTCTGTTCTAGGGGATGATATACCTACATCAAGTTCTACAATTCCTACAGTCCTACAACAGAGATGGCTCATGCATAGATGTGTAGAACATTATATAATATGTATGACATTCTAAAGAAAATTTCCTTTATTTCTCCCAATTTGTTTATCATGGATTCTCTATGTTGATCATAATACCTCTATGGAGCGCTCATTGAGGATTTTATAAGCCGTTGAGATTTTAAAGCTAAAGTTACCTTTTTCAAAACATAATGTTAAGATAAAAATCTTGAAAAATAAAATAATAATAATATCGTTATTGGAAATATATAATAGTGTTGTTATATAATGTCATATTCGACCCTTGTATGTGTCTCGTAGGATAATTGATGTTAATATTTAATTGGATATCATAGAAAATGGTTTAGGAATCGACCCCATTCTAGTAAATAAAATTCAACAGGTGGGCTATAGTGAGTTCCACATATCCCATTTCAGTACAATGTAGCAACATTATGATAAAAGAGAGAGAAACTATTATATAATGTATTAATATGTAGGATTATTTTGAAGATCTCTTATCTGAATCATAATTTTTTCCATTCTTGAAATTCATGGCTTTCAAAAAAAATTACCAAGGCCTTGGTTGCATAATCATGTGATAGATCCCTATTATAACATGAATGCCTCAACTATTTCATTAATGGTATATTTGGTATGTTTAATGGAGATAAATATTCATTGTAATCCCTTGAATCACAACACATTGGGGAAATAATATATAAGGGGGGTGGGAAACAACCCATGACTAACAGTGTCACTTAAATCACTTCACCAAGAAGCCTAGAAATGACCATAGACAATCTCTTCCAATAGCATAGAAGAGAATATGTTTTTACTATCAATCATATATTTGTAAGGGGTCAAATTTTGGCATATATTCTAAAAAACATCATGATATCAATCATGAAAACTAATCATAAAAGTACCAAAATGGTCATTAACTCTATTGGAACTGACAGAATCTCATGTGAAAATTACCTCATTCAAAACCCTAAGCATGTATAGATCAAATACACATCATCTAAATTGGAATTGGTTTCCATGATCCCAATATAGGATGACTATAATCATTCGTTATCCCTCACTCCATCCCCTTAGGAACATTGAAGAGTCCTCATATCATCAATCTGGTCGAAAAAAGCTAATTCACCTTTTGAAAGACATAATGTTTAATCCTATTACAATTCTGATAAATTTCATTCGTCACTAAGTTTCGCTATTATTAGGGAATATGAGGAAAGGTAAGAGGAATAATAGAAGGGTTATGACCTCAGGTACTCCCCTCTATAATTCAATGAGGTTGTCTAAGCCACCATTGAAGAACATTGACAAATAAATCTTGTTAAAGAAGAGGGCCCATAGACCACCTTATTAGTGTCGCCATGTATCCCAATGAAAAATAAATATATATATCTATTTTATGGACTTACATAAATAATGTATCTCATATAATTATAAAAAAATTCCAGTCCTCAATCTTAAGGTGGATAATGACCACCAGGGATTTCTGAAATATCATTGGGTATACAAACATGCATTCAAAAGGACACACATGACTCTTACTACCAAAATTGAGTCTAATGATTAAAATATTTTCAAGGACAATTTCATTTGAAAAGTAATTTATCAAAAATATATATCAAATAATAACCTAGTGAAGAAAAATAATTACAATATCAACTTATTCATGGATTTTATAGATCTCAACATGTAGTGTTTTAAAGATGATTTCCATGATCCAATCACAGAACTTTTGATCAATGAAATGGCAGGCTATCAATCCCTATACTTCATGGATAGCTATTAGGGGTACAAAAAAATCTAAATAGACTAGTATGATGATCAATTCACCACCATGAGGTCCTCCTAATTAGTATTCTCCTTCCATGTAATTTCCTTTGTATTGAATAATGTCGGTGCTACAAACCAATGTGCCACTCATCACATAATTAATCCCTTTTGGGAAGGTCTTTGGTGTACTACGTTAAATATCTGATTCTTATGTCTCAAAATCATTATAACAAAATTGATGAACTTGAGTCCATCTTCATAAAACAGTGTAATAATAACTTGTTGATGAACCCATTAAATTTTCCATTCAGCGTTACCTTGGGAATGCATCTCAACTTTCTGGTATGCTATCATGGCATTGATGTAGATCCCAAAAAATAATATAATAATATGTCACCACCTTAAATCCAAAATGATTTGAGGGGATTATATGGACACATTTCCTAAATTCAGTTCTTTATAAGAAAAATCAAATGAATGTGTTTTCCCTTTACCCGGTTTGTATAAAAAGGGTGTCACATATCAGTGGACTAGCAACTATCAGGGATTGTTTGACTGTCTCAAAAAATATCTCTTAAACCCAATAGTGTTATCACCACCTATGGGGGTGGATCCACTCATTTTTTATATAAGTTCCATAAAAAGTTAATTGGATACTTTCCAAGTACAAAAGAATGACCATCGGAATTAAAAAATCATTTATTATCTCATATTAAATATTATAAATACCGAAACTCATTAGCCAGATAACGGGACTAGATTTATGGTGTTAATCTGTATGATTCCGAAAATGAGGAACTAACTATATCACCTTGAGGTCAATTTGGTGTCGTGAAATAAAATACTCAAATACAACCTCATCTATCCAATGTTGATTGGACATTTGGCTTCGAGGCTGGTTATCTTATAGTAGTTTGACATTCAATGTGTGCCTCGAATAGTGATAAAAGGAAAGGTCTTAGAAGAATTCCATAAAAAACATCATTATTTAGAAACAAAATTATTGAATACATAATTTCATGATAATGATATCTTATCTATTAATGTGTTCCCCAAGTTAAAGAAAATGTATTTTGATGGAACATCTAGAATACCAATAGAGATATGATTAGAAGACCTCAGGATCATTATGTTTGGGCAGGGAGTATTTATCATCTCTCTAGAAATGGTAGTTTTCCCTTAATATTTCTAGTAGTTAAAAGGTTGTACAAATAATGAAGAAAAAATATCAAGCCTGCATTGAAAGGATGTAAGTGAAACATCAAATGTTAGTCGACCACTTTTAGGTAAAATTTGGTTCAGAGTTTGTAATCGAGAAGATAAATTGTTATTATTCCATAAAAAAGGGTTAATCTCCCTTATTGACTTTGTCTACGGACTAAAAGTATAATTCTCTTTAGATCCTATAATGAATCATGTACAAAAATAATAGAATGCTTAAGAAGATAAATTGGTCAATGAATCCATGACTTTGGGGGATTCGAAATAGGATTAAACAGTTATTAGCATTTCTCATAGATGAATGGTGTCACCTTTTGTTCTTATTGACATGGAAGAAACCAACTATGTTAATTCCATCCCCAAACTACAAAATCCAACAACAATTTGGGTGATTCCCATTGTATAATACCTTTAAAATTGATTTATATCATCAAAAAAATCTAGAAAAGTGAAAAATCATTGACATTAACCCCCAAATAACTCTTTATAGTGCCCAAATAACTAGAAAGGATTCTATAAAAGAGGATTTCACAGAGTCATTCTCAGGTTAATTGATGGAGAAGAAAGTGGTATATACAAGAGACTATGTTTCCCACTAATCAGGGTTCATTTTTTTCAATCAAATTAGGATCCTTAGGTGATTCTATTCATAAATGATACAACATTGTAAAAGATGTACAATGAAATGTCACACATTACAAGTGTATTCTAACATTATCCATCAATAATTGTGGTTTCTATACATAAGAAAATACTCCAGGCCATTTTTTGAATGTAGAATGGATTTTGTTTTCAGTATCTTCCATATAAAGTCATGAAATTGAAATATTTACACAGTGAATCTGACATCTTCCCCAAAAGGGATGAAGCAAAATCCCTCAATTTTGGTGGGACATAATTCATTTTCATCATCTTTAAAGATGACATCATTACAACATTTGGTTTCCCTCATATGATACTGAGAGAAATGAAACCAATTTCTATTCTTCTGAGTTAGAGGTGATGTATCAGGAGTATAATATCAAATCAATCCATTTGTCTCTATATCATGAAGCATCTAATGGATAGATAGAGGCCTTCAACACAAACTTATAAAACATACTAAAGAATATAATGGTTGAATATAAAAATCCATGGAAAAACAATTCTCACTTTCTGTGTGACACTACTGGACTATATCCCGAAAACCCATCCATGAATCCTCGTCTTCACTTATATATGGGATAGAAGTATTCATTCCCTTTGAGTTAAAATTTCTCTTTAATTTTGGTTTCTAACTGTGATCAACTATCTAGAGATATACTATCCTAAAATTGATTGATTAATTTCTGTAATATGATGAGAAAAGATTACATACCTTGCATCACTTGAAGGTCCACCAAAATTGGATTACATGGGATTTTAAACTGAATTTATGCCTATCCTCTTTCCTCTAAGGAGATATGGCACTATTTATCAGGATTCATATGTTTCTATGGAAGAAACCTCCAATTCTTATGCCAATGTTTGAGGAGCTATATTTCATACATAAGGTCCACTATAATGGAACTTATTTGTTGATCTCTATAGAAAAAATGTCTTTATGGCCCCTACTAATGGAATAATTCTCCACAAATACATAATTTGATAAATAAACATATATTTTCATTTATTAATGATGTTATGTTACACAACATAAATCGTTTTAGATGCAATACAATAAAAGGCACACATTATGGTCATGTTTGTTTGACCAAAAACCAAAAACTTCTAGGGTATGAGCTGTAAAAACATAAACTACATAGACTAAAATTGCTACCACAATATATTAATCTATAAAACAATATTTTATTACATGTGACGTAAAACATCCTGGTTCATGTGTTTATTGCCCGATGTAAAACTACCTAACATGTTAACCCATGCTAGAAAACATCATGATCCTTAATATTGGTCTCCCACCACACCTCCATTCTAGAACAATGTGTTGACTTATTCTCATCTCAATGGTATATGTATTGATGCCTAGAACTTATTTCCTAGGCCCATCCATGATGTTATTAAAAATCCCCATCTCTTCAATACAAACAATGATCTATATAGAGGAATCCACACTCCATGACCAATGCCAATACAAATGATTCCTTCTCATTTAGACACATTCTTTCCACACATCTACTCTGTCTCCTAGGAAATGTCGGATCTCTATAACCATTCCCTATATATCTGTGATAGAATTTATTATTTGTAAGGACATCATTGTTTTTCCTAAGCATTGGATTTGTGTAAGTCATCAACCCATATGTCCTATTAAAAAAATGTTGTTATTGTTTGACTCTGTATTGATTTAAACCTATCTGGACTTTCTTAAATAACCCCCAAAAGTCTAGTCAACTAGAGATAGATTCTTCTTTAGGATAAACCTCTTGAATCCCCATAGTCCGTAAAAACATCATATTGGGAGCATATTTTCCCACATAGTCCATGATCATTCCTTTCATTCTAGTTCAATACCACATATCCTAATCCAAGAACCCACAAGATCATGTTTTATAGTTTGTTTCCATTCATATGATGTATTCTAGAATATCATTATCCTAGAAAGATTTTAATTAGTTGGAATATCCCTTGTCTATGGTCCTATATGATTTACATAAAACTAAAATAAACACCAAGATTCCTACAAATATTAAATTTAACTGTATAAAAAAGTCTTCAATATATAATGTTAAAATATTGTCTAACATTATGTACCAAGAACATGTTGCCTTGGAAAACTAGCTTAGGAATCCCCATGTCAAAAAAACTATATTCCTCTCAGAATATGATTCTTATAGAACTTGGATAGCATTTATGGGGCTTCATTCTTTTATTTTAATGTCAGGTTACCTTCATCAATTCCACAAGATGCTAATCTGAATGGTTAACATCCCTATTAATTAACATTAAAATCATAGAACCATGAATTTATTGATTATAACTCCCATTGGATACATATAATTAATTGAAGCCTATATCTAGGTATAGAATTTTGAATATGGGGTGGAGAAGTTCTGTTGGGTTGGGCCTACGGGTCACGTATTGGCCATGGTATATCTCTAGGCCTTCGGGTCAGGTATTGAAAGTCATGTCGGGCCTTATTCCTTGGGCCTATGGGTCATGTATAGGTTAACCATCAACTATTAAGAGGGGATAATCTGAAATAAAAATAAAAATAAAACAATATTCCATTCTGGGTAAAGCCACTATATGATCAAAATTACCTCATATTTCCTTTTAGCCATATCTGTGTGGAGAAAGAATCATTTTCCACTCTTCGTCTCTCACACCATGCATAGATCATGTGGTATAATGAGTTATGGTATGGGATTCCCCTCATGATAAATATGTATCAGTTCATGTTGGGTTTATCATAATCATATATTAAATACCATAAAGGTAACAACAAACATCCATAACACATGAAGTTAAACTGCATTCTTGATGTATCTTGCATGATGTTAATCCAAGAACTGCATGTGGCACGATTTTTACTTTGATGAAATACTTAGTTATTATATAATTCTACATCTAGGTATAGAAACTATATAAAAATTTCCTCATGCTACTATGTATGAAGAAAATCTATATAAGAAGGTCCAGTGCAGTTCCTTACATCATTCTTTAGCTCGTATTAAGAAAACCTTCACATTCTACAAATTATAGTTCGACCACTGTGGGGAATATTTTCTAAAACTATATGTGGATTGATTATCATATTGATGAGAGATGTAGAAATTCTCAAATCCTATGTCTTGATCATAGCTAAAAAAAGACAACATTACCTGTGTAAGGGTTAAACCTGTATAGGAATCATTAATCCCCATTTTACGAATATTTTGATCGAAAATTCTTCTCTTTTCTTAGGAAACTTCTTTACATAATCCAAACTCTATGTTTGGCGAAATGAAAATCTTCATAAGATTTCCCTATCTATTAGTAAGAGAATATATGAAACCATATTATACCATTTTTTGATTATTCACTCATACTCCCAAGTTTGGATTTTCATATGTCACCCAAAAAAGGGAAAATCAATAATAAATTTCTATTTATCGACAATGAATTGATACACACCAGTTTATATATTCCTATGTAACCACAAAATGTAATATTAACCAGAGGAACATTAAACCTCCAGATAATTCTTTTCTATCTTCATCAACACACACAAGAATAATATTCTAGAAATTTCTTTTCAAACATGGTCGAAAATCATTCCCTGAAAACATGTCCAGTATCACACTTTAGATGTGGAATCCCCTATATTATAGCTTATAACATTCCATCACCATTCCTATATATGATGGAACATTCTTGGATCGATCACTATGATATGTAAAATCACTAATATATCTATAAAATCTATGTGAATTTAACTTCTATCCCTCCCTATCCTTGTAGTAAGACATTAATATTCCTTGTTTATCTCACAGTCACATGACATTAAAATAAACGATTCTTATACACTCAATCGACAGGGTATTTTTATTATAATCATGTCCATCCACCCAATCACCCTAAAGAACAATGTATTACATGATGACTATTCCTTCAAAATATGTATTGATGCCTAGATACCCCTTTCTAGGCCATAATTCCAAAAGTTCCAAAACATTTTGGTTCCTCTATTCATGGTCCCAGCCCCATTCTGGTTGGGAGTTTCTAGATTTCTCCCAGGGAACTTCCTTTTCTAGATTACAATCAAAAACTAATTCTCCCTCCTTTACATATATACTATATTTTTGTTGGAGTATTTTCTCATAAATTATCAATGCCAGCCCAAATGCTCCCTTAATTCCTAAACAGAACCCCTTTATAAAACCCTCTATGGTCTTGATAAATATGGATCATCATAAACTCCACATCCATTAGTAAATTAATGACTTGTACCTGGTGAATCCTCTATTTTAACTATGCAATTATACACCCCAATTTTTTTTACATAAGTCACCTCCTAAAAGGGTCCTATCAACCATAATTACATTTATCATTAATATAATCTTATTATATCTCTATAAAATCTAATAACATTATGTTGGAAAATTATTTTTAACACGATTCATGGAAATTCCTTGAATAATTATCTCATATCATTTATTAGATCCAAAAATCACTCTATTGTGACTCAGAATTCCACTTTTTCTATATCTGAGGAATTTCAAAACATTCTCATCCACCAATCCATACTTATGTTGTTAGTCCGTGAATTTTGATAAAATATGTTTGAAGTAAAACAGAAGTTGTATTAGTTATGACTTCAAGACACTAATATTCCCACAAAATGCGTCACAATTCCCACTAGGCTTAAAACCCGGAATGGGATCCTCGTATAAAAGTCATGTTTTTGCTAACTAGATGTGAACTCAAAATAGTTTTTGAAAATTTGATAAATTAAAAGAAAATGTAATTAAAAATTCTTGGTTAAAACCCTATAAATTAAGGTCTAAGTAAAATTCATGTATCACTCAATAAGTATTCTTCATATTTGAGTTAGTGAATATTTTGGGTGATGACAGAAAAGAAACAATTTTTATAGTGTCTATCATATGAACAAAGTGACAATCAAAATATGTTCACAAGTATTAAAAACTCATAAAAAAATTAAAGCACTATCATTCTAATCATTTTCATTATGACACCTCTATATAATAGAATTTAATTGAATGAGTCAATTCTAGTGTTATATTATGATTATAATGAGGAAAAGAAAACAAAAATATATTATGGGGAATAAAAAACATTACATTCATACAATAAAATCTATAGATATTCTACATGAAGGAGTCTCTGCTAATATTTATAAGTGATACTCAATATAGTATTTTATATTTTACACCACAACTCGAGCTTTACCTATAGTTTATAGAAAACCATCTGATTGTGTGGACATGGCCTCCTCATCATGAAGAATTTTCTCCTTCTCTACATCAACAGTATCTATGCCCTTTTCCGGGAACACCTCATTGATTATTTGAGTTGTATAATATCATTATTTATAGTATCTAATTATTATTGTGGGGGAACTATTTGGAGAGATTTATCATCAATACAATGATGATTCTCCTCCACATCATTGGCATTACTCAGATCCAAATGGGATTCAATGGCATTGAGACCGTAAAACTAGCATACTATTTTTTCATTTTCCAATTGAAATATTTGATCCTCTTCTTGTTGTAGGATTTTTGACTTAAAATCATGTGGGATCATGCAGTAATTAAACCAGCAGTACCCTAAAATGGATAACATGGTTAAGAGTTAGTGATGTCACGATGATAGATATTCTAGAGGTTTCATTGAAATTACCATATAAATATATCATCAGAAAAATGGTATGAGGAACAAAAGGAATAATATTCCTCCAATTACATCATAGGAATTATTTCATAGGAAGAGGAATACTATGTTAATAACACACTTAATGAGGCACCCGACCTACTCCCTATGAAACTGTATTAGTTTCACCTTCTTTTATTAATTGAATTTTTATGGATCCTCCTTCCTTAGGACCATCTCCAGAATTCAATGGAACCGGATAGCATATGGATCCCATTATTAACACTAGAGGGTGAACTAGTAGAATGGGAAGAGATACAATCAGACCAGTTAATAATATTCACCCATTGATGAATCTGCTGATAGAATTGATGCCTCCTTGACACCCCATCTTAAATTCTTTGATAAAGGATATTTTGAAAAGGAATGTCCTCCTGAGTTTTCAAAAAAAAATCTATGTTGTAGGGATCTCTAGAATCAACCACTCCATGGTCGTTATTTTTTGTACCCCTAGTAATGGAAATTGGGAGGACTTTTTTACCTTGGTCATCGATATCCTTATATATTTTTTCACTAGAAAATTATACAGTAGCCAGTCTATTATGTAAAACATTGAATGTAAGATGGATGAACATTTTGTAAAATATATGAAAGAGAATAATCACATCCTTCTTCCCCCTATCAAATTCTTGAAACTTCATCCGAGAAGAAGGAATATTAGAATATTTACACTATTTTTAAATTAAATTATATCATTACATAAGACCTCCCAAGTCACATAATCCTCACGAAAAGGGGTATCTGAGTTTCATGGATGATGATCCAAATTTTCACTTCGATAAATTTCATCCACTGATTTCCTGGGAGGAAAATATACTATGAACCCTAAAGATTTAGGTTTCATACTTTCACCCTTATCGAACCATCCAAGATAATTTTCAACCCAAAATAGAATGGTAATAGGTCATGTGGTGGTTGCTTCAAGGTCCTCTAGTGTATGTGATAGATCTGAAATATCACAAGGAAGAAATTTAATGATCATTACATGAAAAATTATGATGTGAATTTGACTTCATTGGGATTCTATTACATTCCTATTATAATGGGAGTGGATGTGCCTTTGTCTCTCCACACTTATTCTATAAAATGAATGAATTCACCAACAAGAGTTTGTTACTTGTTTACAATTTCCCTAGTAGTCCTCAAAGGATCAGTGTCAAACCCCTTGAGTGGGGGAGTGTTACGGAATCATGAAAAATGAATGAATAGTTAAATATATATTTTAAGAGACTCTTTTGGATTAAATAATGGTGAAAATAATTATTTTGGACCATATTCTAGGCAAAATTTTTAACCCCATTTTTCTTATTTCCCTGAGACAGAGAGAGGAACATGTTTTTCCTATCACTTATAATTAATGAAGCCAGTAGTTAAGAAAACTCACTCATAATATCCTCCACTATCATCCTCTAAACTAAGGATAGCATTGGGGATTCTGGAGTTTCACCCCACCCCTTCCAATGGGGGTTCCCATGAACCCAATTTTTTGGTGACTCAAGTGCCCCCTAGGTACACCTTATTCTCTTCCCAACTACTTGAAAAATCCATTAGAAATAAATGACGATAGATGAGGTAAGGAAATGATAAGGTAAAATAAAAAAGGATACATCATTAGTATTAATGAGGTAATCAAATTCATCAGTTTCCTTATCTACCACCCCTTCAGTATCACCTTAGTTTATCATATCATCCACCCACTTTGTGGCTAGAATCCAGTTTTTCAAGGCATATATAAGAATCTATAGATCCTAAATACATTAACCTACCTCCAAATATTTTCACTAGGATGAATACCCGGAACAGATCAGATATCCACAACATGTGGGATGTATTAATTTGTTTGGAGAAAACCTCCACTAATAACTCATTTCATGGGTTATGTCTTGGTATGATTGGACCACAAAATTCTGCACACAATTAGAATTTTACACATCCCAATTTGGGGAATACATGATATCCCTTGATTTTGAGACCCTTTATATCCTCTCTAATCTAACAGAATATTGGGAAACTAGAGCTTGGGTGTCCTCCTTAAGGTGATAACTAGACATCATGATCCCCAAATATGTGGCCTTTTCAACTCCGTCTTGATCAGTGGCACTTGACAATTATTGTTTTGAAGACATTGGATCATTGAAATTATAACCAATAGGTTGGAACTTTATGTGTTACTAGACACACCCATTACATATTGTATCCTTGAGTCAAGAGACTCTTGATATCAACACCCCTTGAGGGTAGGAAGAAATAAAAGCACCGAAATACTAAGAGTTTTTTCGGACAGAAGAAACTAATGATGGTATTTTGATATATGCAAATGATACCTCAATGTCTATGAAGATCCAAAATTCACCGAACACCATAAGATATTTCTCAAATTGAACGTGTGTGGGGGGAACCCATTTTTTATGTTGTAGACAATTGAATTGGAAGGAATATTGATATGGAGTGTTGGACTAACATATGATCTCAATGTCAACATAGGGTGTTAGTATGCTATCTATAAATGAAATAATAAATGACCTTGAGTCATCATTACCTTTTCCATTAACAGTGATTGTTCTTGTTGGTGACTCAAAATATGGTAACATGTTTAACTGTCATAGTATTTTCATATTATCTATAAATTCGCCATATTTCAATGATAAAGGCTCAATATCATAAATAACCAGAATGAATGTGTGAAGCCAACCTTTAGGAACATGAACTATACCCAGCACATCATAATAGTTGAAGTGCTCTACAATCCACCCTTACAAATCTTGAAATGGAACTAAAACATTGTATTGGGCCTTCTCATTCCTTCTTAGTGTATATATGCAGTAAACAACTATATTTTTTTATAGAATACTGGTGTTCAGCCCTATTTGGTTCCCTTCTACTACGTTGGACTCTACGAAGGCCTTACAAAACCATTGTATTCATGAATGGTAGTAGGGAGGTAGGAAACCACATTGAAATAAACCTGAAAATAAGGTTACTTACACATATGTTGGACCTAACATTATAACCACACTGGTGGTACTCTCTTTTCTTGGATATAGGAATAAATTTATCAGTATTCTCTAATTCACTAATGATAGAAATCATGTTAGGAACTGGAAATTAGGTAATACTTCTTTTTGGATGGATGAATTCCTTCATCCAAACTTCTAAAGGGACATCTCCCCTTGGGTGAGGTTTTCCATCATAATATTTTTGGTTATCTTAAATATCTCATGAGCCTAATCAGGATCCCTTTCATCAAAATACCATGTCAATTTTTGTGGGATAAAAACTTAATATATAACACCCCAATACATTACAATATCTTCCATTTTGAATAAATTTAATTTTTTAACAGTATTTTTTTATATTCAACACAAAGACGGCTTGTGTTATACAGAATAGAAAGATCATGTGATAACGTATAATACACAAAAGAACAACATTAGAAGTGTATATAACATCCTTATATGTTACCACATATTATCATAAAAAATTACATTCATTAAATATATTTTATAGAAAAATGATAAGATCACATTGAATTTTATGCACAAAATGTTGTGTTTTTTCTAAATCCATTTTCCACACCTTCTAATAGAACTACTATTTTTAAATTAAACTGTTGAACCTTTTATAAATTTTATGTGTTAAAATAAAATTCATTTTTTAATAAGAAATGTAAAAAATATCATAGGGTGAATATTTTGTATTTTTCAAAGATGTTTAATTTTTTAATGAATAATGTAAATTCATTATTTTAGTTGAAAATTACCATTTGTTTAAATAATTATTAACAATATATTATGATATTAATTGATTTAAATGTCACATTAGATCAATCATAAATCTATTAATAAAATTTAGTTTATTGGATTTATTTTTATATTGAATATTAGATATTAAAACGAAGTGACATTTTGGACATTTTCAATTTAAAAAGTCACTTTCCCACCATATATGTGTGACTAGATTTAAATTTAATTTTTTCCACCTTTTGAGATTTGAATTTTGAAAAAAAATATACATAGTTGGAATTATTATGATATTTATATTCAAATAATATTAATATAATTTTTCAGTATAATACATTGTGGAAGCCGAAAAAATTAATTACATGGATTAAGGTAAAAATGAGTTTAATTATTTGTTAAACTTTTGTAATTGTGGAAAAATGTAATAAAAACCCATCCACAAACCATTTTCTGTACATATTTCCACCATATCCTTTATTTTATCTAATTTTATGAGTTATTGGTATACTATTCCATGAAATTTACCTATACAATATGTTAATTAATGAAAAGGATAAAAAATACCCTTCCTTACATTTAATATTTATAAAGCCTTGAGATATGGAAAATGTCATATTTTAGATTAAAGATTTACATATTATAGATAAAGGAGTTATTTATATCATATTAATTTATAAATAATTTTTTGATATGGTATAATTATTTTAATTCTATAGAAATGCCAACACACGAATTATGTAGTTCATAATAAAATACAATAAAATATGCTAAAAACAAAAAAATTAAAGTAATTTTAATGAATTATTGTGTTCCATTATTGTTTTATATTGATATATCATGTTACATATATATGAACTTAATAAAGTGGATTTACAATATTTTTTAAATATTTTAAAATTAAAATTCAAAAATTAATTTCAAAATTATCATTAACGAAATTTTACAATAAATCATATTTTATAAAATGACTTAAAATTAGTAAAATCATATATTATTCAAAATTATATTTATGTTTCAATAAATAAAAAATATGGTCCGTTAATTGACCAATTTCCCTTTTATAATTAATAAATAGACCCCTAAATCGTACAAAACATATATAATGATGTTAGGGTTACAATAGTTTTTTTCATTACTTATACTTATATTAAATTAATTTCCAACACATATAAAATTGTTATCATATAAATTGGTTGTAAAATTTTATAATCAAAAGATATAAATTTAATAATGATTCTCCCTTATATTCATTCTTAATGGATGAATTACATATATTTGAAAAATAGTTACTTAAGAGAAAACCCAAATTGAAAAAATAAGGAAACTTAATGACTATGAAAAAAAGATTTAAATTTAACGATGATTCTCCCTTATATTCATTCTTAATGGATGAATTGCATATATATGAAAAATAGTTACCTTAGAGAAAACCCAAATTGAAAAAATAAGGAAACTTAAAGACTATGAAAAAAAGATAAAAATGCTATTATTTTTTAGTTATGTGATATATTATTGACTATTAAACTCATTTAATTCATTATTTTTTCATTTTTTAATAATAATATTTAAGGTATGCATCTCAATTTTTTTATCTTTTATATTTTCAAGATTTTCAGTCTCCCTCAACTGTAAATGTCACTCAACCCTTCAATTATTCACTCGTCTCAAGAAGTTTGGATTTTCGAAAAACTAATAAAATAAACTATCAAAATCTCTACCCACATCATAGAATCATCACATTGGGAATACATCTAACAAAATAATTCCTCTGGTATAAACCAAATGGTGTTACCCAAAAAGAGGTAACATTATTCAACGATCACTTTTGTTATCATTCCTTATCCACCCATTAAATACTTACTATATAATGATTATAAAATAACATAATTTTCCTCAATATACATTGATGTTGTTAACTTATTTTTATGACCTATACATTCACATGCTTCTATCAAATGGGACACACAATTATCGTTTGTGTGCATTGGGGACTACCGTCTAACGAACTGATGTCATTCATTCTTCCATTTAGAAATTTAAATGTTTGTAATAAGGGTGAATTCATCGTTTATATATGATATATATGATATTTATATTTTATTTATTCTTATTTAATTATTTCATTACACATAACTTTGTGCTTTCAATTTTGTGAGAATATAATAACATTGTTTGTGGGGTTGTGGACTATTTCCTCCTTAAAGTGATCTAATTCATTCACGCTTTACATGGAATGTATTAAGGATGGGTAAAATAAAAATATATTATATAAATTAATTTTATATGATAGTAGAATTATTATATATATATATATATCATTTTCTTTTCATTATTTTAATACAAAAAGAAAATAGAAACATCATTCATGCATACGTATTACATGTTGTTTCCATGAATGGTGCATTTAATTTCCTATATAAAATTTTATTGATTGATATAAAAAAATATGTAGTGAATAAATATTAAATTTACATAATTTTTTAATATTTGAGATGTTTAAATTTTCATCTAATTAATATAAAAAATAATAAAATGTCAAAACATAAATGAAAAAAAATTCAGTTAAAACCTAATATAGTGAAAATAATGAATGATTATTAACAAATAGGTATTTAGATATTATAACCCACTCATATATGAAATCATAAATATGATTATGGTTTTGGTTTATGTTAATAACATTCTTAAACTAATTATATATTTGGTTATAATATGTTCACCCAAAGAGAAATCCAAGGTAAGGGATTTCGTCTCAATTTACATCATGTTGAGACATATTAGTTATTATGACCCATTTCCCTTTAATGTGATATATATTTACCCTTTTTCAATTAATATTTTGATTAACTCATATTTTATATAATTCTATGTGTCAATTGTAATTATCTCAATTAATGGGGTTTCACATGAAAATTACAAAGTGGTAAAAGTAATCTTTGCAGACTCACATTTTTTTTCTGAATGTTAACCTTCTCTTGAAACGATCATTTATTTAAAAATATTTTCCATAAGAAATAATTGTTTTTACATAATGTAATGTGATGGGTATAATTACTACTTAAAACATATAATAATTTTAGAAATGTATTGTACTTGATAGTAATTAAATTAACTAGGGAAATATTGGTAAATCCTTATCTTTTACTCAATATATATATTTGATTGGGAACATTATTAAGAATTAAATGAACTATTCAATATATTTGGAATGGTTTTTACTGGGAAGAAATTGGAGGGACCGAGTTATAGATAACCTCTTGTTGCATGGGTAGTCAAATGAGACTAATTATTTGTCCAATCAAATGGGTTTTTAATACATATGTTATAAAACATCTAGTTAAACGTCTTGACGGTAAGTGTAATATGTACCTAGGAAACATAGAATCCAATAATTAAGAATTACCATTAATTATATTCAAATATTATTTATCCATTAGATGTTTTATTTGACATTAATGGTTTATGTACTTCATTCATAGTTTATTGATTAAATGGAATGTGTTTCAGTTACATACCTTTTCATATTGATTTTTTATATCCAGTTATATAAATGGCATGTGTTCTCAGTTAATTACCATTCTATATTTATTATTCTCATTGACTAATTTCATCTTCCTCTATACTTTACCCTTAGTTAACTTTTGAGAACACCCTTATTTTTTTCCTTTCCCCATGATATGATGAAGAAATGTTGAGATGTATTTCAAGGATGTTGAAAATTTATTTATTTATTTATAATTTTTTTTATTCTTATTGTTAAATGGGATACATATATGTATCTTTTTTTCCAAAAGTGCTGAAAAAATTGATCCTTCAAGATTTGATTCTTTTAATCAATCCAATATAATAAAGGCACCAAATTCATGATTATGAGGTCGAGGCCTTACAGTTCGTATCATATTTATTTTAGTAGAAAACATGGATTCTAGATTTTGGAAAACATATATTAGGTAACATGTCCCTATGATATAATTTAAGGATATGTATAAAAGGACATCCCAAATAAACTATTTTGGTTGTTTAGAGATTAGATATTCATAAATTTTATGATTTATCATAAGTATTTCATGGGTTTGGATATTATACATTTTGTTTAATAATGATATGATCTAATATAGTGTATAGAATCATTTAAAAATGGTTTATAACAGAAAGAATGTGACTTCACCAATTAACATGATCTAATGAGTAAGAATGATCACATCTCTTATGGTCGCAATCTAATATTTTGAAGGGAAATAGCCTATAATGGATTCTCATCATATGAGGAAATATTATCATGTTTTAATATGATAGTTGAACAATTATCTATGTATTATGTCTTTGTAGGGAGTTATGAGAACTGAAGGATAGTTTGGGAAATTTTGGATAAAGTAAATAAGATAAAGAAGTATTTTCCTACATGTGATAATTGTGGAAAGAAACACATTGATACTTTCATAAAAGGGATTGGAATTTATACATCTCTTGAGAGATAAGACATTTTTCTTATTATTTATTGTGTAAGAAAAAAATTTTCCAATGTACAATTATTTAACTTGATGATGAAAGGACAATACACAAATCAAGGCCCAAAGAATCAAAGGAACATGACTCGAAATATTAAAATAGATCATGGTCATGATTATGCTGCTACTAAAAATGAAGAGGAATGATTAATATACTTGTGTTTAGATTTATGAAAAATATAATTTTGTTATTTTTTTAGTGATGTACTAGATATAATAATAATAAAATATATAAGGATTTTATGACAATACTTTTTCATTAAGGATTTTAAATCTTATGTTGAATGGTACAGATTCCCAATAAAAAGTATTTAGTGTTAAGTTTATGTTTTAGGAAAACACATGATTGATGTAAATATATCTTTTAATATGTTTCTAATTTTTGAAAATGATGTTTTGATAAAACGATGATAGATACGATTAATTTAAATTCGATAGTAATTACAACCTTGAAATTAATTAGTGATTTTTTGATAATCTGGTCTATGATTTAACTGATGGAGTATAAAAAATTCATGAATTTAAGGAATATATCCAATATACAATGTTTTAAATATAAAATAATGTATCATACACGTTTATAATATGGATTTATGGTAATTAATTTTACTACCATGCCTTCAGAGAATAAATAAATGTACTCACATGTTGGTATGTGATTATTGGGAACTAATTCATGTTATTTTTGGTATTGATGATAAGATCATTTTTAAAATTCGCTGACCTTCTATCTATATTTATGTATCATAATAATTTGTAAGGCTAATAAGGTTGAAAATTTATGAAATGGTTTACGTAGAATTTATGAAAAGGTGTCATGTTTTATTTTATTACATCACTATATGATGCACCCTATTCTAAAAGAAAAAGTACAAATAGTTCATGTGACAACCAAAGGATAATATTTTGTTTATAGAAATGTATATTTTCATGCATTTTAAGAGAGTGAAATAATTTCTCAACTCTAATAATGGGTCTTGAAACAAAATTATTCTCTTATTATCATAATTGTTTATGTTATTAATGACCATTTTAACAAGTCTATTTTTTTGCTTTATTTTCAACATATTTCTCTTGAAAATCTTCACAATCACTCTCCATCAGAACATGATACTAATATTTTTCTTCAATATCCATGTATTCACTAATTTTATATGATTCTAAATCCTATTTTTGTGGTTTCATTCACATATCCATGTATTAATGATAGTTATAATGTGAAACCACAATACATTATAATATTTTCCTTTTTTAATAAATATAATTTTATTGCTAGCATTCGTTATACACAACACTATGTTGGCTTGTGTTACACTCCATACTAAGTTTCGTTGATAGCATATAAGACATGAAAGACCATGGTTAAAATTGTATATAACATCTTGAGACGTGGAAATATTTTCAAAAATGTTTTCAAATTAGTCCAATATTTTTTTTACAAATGATAAGATCAAATATATTTTTTTTCTTACAAATCGGTATTTTCCAAAAGTATAATATTTGGCCTTTAAATGGAATGTCAATTTTAAAACTAAATTTTAACCATTTAATAAATATTAATTGAAAAAATAAAATTCATCTTTTAATGTGGAATTTCAAAAGTATCATTGTTTAGATATTGTTTATTTTCTTGAGATGTTTCATTTTTTAATGAATAGTGAAAAATACTGCAATTTAGTTGAAAACAGTCTTTCGTTTAAATTATTATTAATGTGAAATTGTATTTTTAATTAAATTTAAATCCAAATTAGTAAAATTTTATATATATTAATATAATATAGGTCATTGTCATCATTTTTATACTGATGATTAGATATAAAAACATAGAGAACTTTTAGACATTATTACATTAAAAACTCACTTTCTCATCAAGTCTGTTGGATTAACATTAAATTTAATTTTTCCACTACTGTTAATTTAATTTGTAAAAATTGATATAAATATTTTGAATTAGTATTATAATTATAGTATAATTTAATAAACATAACTATTGACAATAATATTTATTGAATTTAGTTATTATTTTTTAAATTGATAAATGTTGAAATGAGTTTATTTATAGGTTAAACATTAATCTCAGTGGCCAAAAGACCTAAAAACATATCCAAAACCAATTTCATGGAAATATTTTTACCATATCCCCTCTTGGATTTAATTTTATCTAATATTTGGTAACTATTCCATGAATGTGACTAATATAACAAGTTAAGTGAGGAAAAATACAAAAAAGAAACCTTCCAGACCATTAACATTTATAAAACATAAAGATATGAAAAACAAAATTGTATTTTAGGTTATAAATATCCTTAGTAAAAAAATAAATGAGTTATTTTATAATAATAATTTTCCATTAAATTTTATATATGATATATTTATTTTAATTCTTTAGAAACTCCAATGCACGGATTAATTGGGCCATAAATAAATAAAATAAATGATGCTAAAAACATTAAAAGTAACATAAATTTAATGAATTTTTGGGTTGAATTTTTTTAGATGAATAAATAAAGTTTCATATATATGGTATTAATATATTTTAATTCCAATATTTTCATCACATTTCTAAATTAAATTTAAATAAATAATTTCAGAATTGACATTTTTTTAATTTTATAGTAAAAAATATTTCATTAAATGATATAAAATTACTAAAAATACTATATTTTGAAAATGTATGTGTATGAGTTAATAAATATAAAATGATATCTATTTATTGACCAATTTATCCTTTATAACTATCCTATTGTTCCCTTAATAGAAAAAATTGTGCTAGCACTGTTAGGGTTAAAGATGTTTTTTCATGTTACATATGCTTCTATGGAATTAATTTCCAACATCTATATTATTTTTATCATAAAAAATAAATGAAATATTTTATAATCAATGTATATGTAGTTTCTAATTAGTATCTCTTTAATTTTTACTTATTGGATGAATCACATATGTTTCAAAACAGGTTTCGTAAATGAAAAACCAAAATGAAAAAATAAGGTAAATTAAAGACTAAACAGGAAAATGATAAAAATGATTTTATTTTTGGATTTTGTGAGTGTGTCTCGACCATAATACCGATTTTATTCTTTAATTTTTAATTTTTGTATACATGAGGTAAGGGATAACCCTCGACTATGTTTACAATTTTATATTTATAAGAATTCCACATCCCAAGCAGTATAAAAGGGAACTCACCCCCCCCCCCCCCCGCCCTCTTTTTTTTACCCCTATAAAGCCATTCAGATCATCCAAACCCATCCCAAATACTCTCGAATAAATCCCTAACATCATCCTTGAAGCATAACTTTAGGAAAAAATACATGTAATTAAGACATTTGGTATAATCTAAAAGGACTTACTTAAAAAATAGGTAGCATTCTTCAATGATCACTTTTGATTTATTTCCTTATTCGCTCACTCAATACGTATTATATAATGAATATATAATAAGATAAGTCCCCTAAATCTACTAATATGTTGTTATCTTAGGTTTATAACCTAAACCTTTACACACTTCTATTAAATGGGATATGCAATCATTTTTCCTGTATACAGTAGACTGCCACCTCATGAACTGATGTCGTTCATTCTTCCATTTCCTGCTTTCATGGTTAGGAATAATGATGGATTTATTTTTTATTTATAATTTACATGGTATTTATAATGTTTGTAATCTTTTTTAATTATTTCATAACACATATATTAGTGCTTTCCATTTTTTCGAAACACAATGACATCATTTGTGGATTGTGGACTACCACCTAGTCAGAGCAAGGAGATTCTTTCACTCTATACATGGAATATATGAAGGATGGTTAAAAATATATTATGTATATGAAATTTAAATGATATTATAATTATAATATATATATATATACATATATCATTTACTTTTCATTCATTTAATATGATATAAAATTTGATATAATGTTCATTCATACGTCTGACCTACCGTCTCTATGAATAGTATATTTCATTTCCTACATCCAAATTTTATGGATTTTTATTAATATAAATATATACTTAATTTATATTTTATTTACATCCTTTTTAACATTATTTATAATATTAAATCATATTCTAGGTAATAGGAATAAAAATAACTAGTCATAACATACTTCAAAAACTATGAAATTAATTACTGAAGTAGTAAATCCAATGAATGATTATTAACAAAATGAAATAATATATTATAATAATTTCATACTAAATAGTAAATATGTGTATGGTTCTTTTTCATGTCAATAACAAGCTTAAAACCATTATAAAGTTGGATAAATGACATTCACCCTAAAGGAAACAAAATGTAATGGATTTCCCCTCAATTTATATTCCATTTATACATATTTGTTATTATGAACCATTTCACATGAATGAGTTGTATTTAATTACCCTATTCCAACTAATATAATTTTTACTCATATTTCATGTTATTCTATGTTTCAATTTGACTTATCTCTACCAAGGGGGTTTGACTTGAAAATTATCGAGTTGTAAATGTTATCTTTGCAATCTCCCTTTCTTTTGTGATTGTTAACATTATTTTAAAACAATAACTTACTGAAAAAAATTTCCATTGGAAATCAAATTTATTTTAGACATTCATACTCATATTTGATATTTATAATATTTTTCTAAACCATACACAACTTTTTCTTATGGGGTGTACTTGAAAGATATTCAATTAAGTAAGAAAATATTGGTAAATCTGTATATTTTACTCAATAGAGATACTAGATAAAGAACATTGTTGAAGAATTATATCAATTATTTGATATACGAGTCATTATTTGGATAGGTACATCATGGGTGGGTCCCGGTTAAATATATCCCCTCAATGTATCATTAGTCTCATGATATGAATCATTTGTCTAATATTATTTTTTCATCCCAATATATTATAAATTATCTTGTGATTGGTATTGATGGAAAAGGATCCATGTACCTAGGAAACATGGAATATAATAATTAATCATTTACTTCAATCAGATTCGGTTATTATTTACCCATGATCTTTTCTTTTTGACAATATCAATGAATATATTTCCTTATCAGTTTTCCGATTCAATGGATTGTGTTTCAGTTACATTCCTTGCCATAATTATTTTTCCTTATATAGTTATATAAATTGATTGTATCCTTTATTATTTAACATTAAATATTTATTATGGAAATTAATTCATTATATATTCTATTGTACTTTAACCTTACTGATCATTTGAGCTCACCATTATTTTGTTTCCTCTCCCAAATAAATGAATATGAATTCTTGGAATGAGTTTAATGGATGTTGTTAATTTTATTTTGTTATTGTTTATGTTTTTTTTAATATAAAATGGCTTCTGTGTATTCACCTATTTTTCCAAAAAAAATATTAAATAAATGATCTTTCGGTATTTTATTCAATGTAATTATACCAATGTAAAAAAGTAAGGCACTGGTTTTGAGATTTTGGGGTAGGGGCCTTATATCACACATATTTCTAATAATGGAATCTCTGGAGATCTCGTGGACATCCCACAAGATGATGCAAAAATTTTCATCCATAAGAAATATTTATTTTTATAAGGGCTCTATCCAATCAACAGTCCAGGGGTTATGCTGAGTTTCTTGTAAACATACATATGTTCCACCAAAATGGCCTCTTAAATATCATAATTTTTTAGTTCAGTGTAAAATTTTATACAGGTTTGATTCACTCAATACACCCACATTCACTCAATCATCACTCTTCATCCAGAAAGGATATCCCATTCATCCTTCCATCATTTTTATCGGTATATCTTGAAAGAAAAAAAATTCGAATGGAAATAATGAGGTTTCGATTCATGGGTATGAGGCCTCAGATATGGGGCACACAAGATATGGTGCATGAATCATGTGCTACAAATTATTCCTCTATGGTTAAAATTTACTTTGTATGAGATGTTGGAAATGTAAAAAATAGAATATTCCACATACCAGGACATTAGAAAAGAATTCTACAATTTTGGGATGACTGAATATCTACAAAATCTATGATTATATAGAGGTAGTTAGTCACATTATAGGTACTCATATTGGAACTTATTCAGATGAATTTCCAAATATGAGAGAGTGGTTTCACATATGTCATAATAATCTAGACAAACAATTTTAATCAGTTTGGAAACACAATAATATGATCGTTCATTTAAAGTCCATGGATAATCCATTAGAAAACTGTAATGATGTATCATGATTTTCATTATTGTTAAAAAATGGGATTCTAAAAAATTGTGTATTTTCAGTAATGGGAAAACCTCAGGAATGTCCCTTTACAAAGTTACCTTGCATAGGTCACCCTCCTTTATGTCCTCTTGTATGTCACTCACCCCATTGACCTCATACATGACACTCGCCCCAGTGACCTCGCACATGTCACTCATCCATGATGCCTCATGCAGGTCACTAACCCCAGTGAACTCACACATGTCACTCACCCTAGTGACCATGTGCAGGTCCCTCACTCGGGGTTCTATTTAATGATAACAAAGTAATACCATGTGCCTGAGTGAGATGATTCTCTAAAAGGCGTTGATGAACAACAAGCATGATGATAGAAAGGCATCGGGAGAGACTAGCATAGCGAGGGTAAGAAAATATAGAATGTTAAAGGAAGAACAAATGAATAATCAATACTATTTATCGATGGGGATGTCCATTTTGAACAACCTACATTGTTAACCTACATGAATGACCTATGTGTATCACATGTGTGGCCATCATGCACGGACTACTTGCCTCACTTATCTGAGCAGTGGACATTCATATTCATCTACCTCAGGATCAGAACCTCTTCCTCTTATCAGATCAAATACTAAGGGGGGGGGGACTTTTTTGAAATTCCTTATATTCACATGATAGTGAAAATATTAAAAGTAAAATTACTAAATAATTAATTGGTGAGGGGAACCAACACTACAAGAAAAAAAAATTTAAATGATTTTCTTTAAGGCGGTTTACAAAATCACCGCAAAATTTTTTTAGTCAAAAATTTAATGGCAGTTTAGAAAACTACTTCAAAAAACACACGTAAATGTTTCATTAAATATTATTTATAAATCTATTATCATTTATTCAAAAAAACATTTACAATTATTTTACCGATGGTTTTTTTTCAAATCCACCGGAAAAAATGAAGAAAAACATTATGAAAATTATTATTTATTATTTATTTATTACAATAAAATATAGTTTATTTTTTAAAAATTTAATTATTTATAATGTAAAAATTAATATATATTAATAATTATTAGTTATTAATATTTTTAAACTGAAAACAAATCTGTAATAAGTTGAAAATTTACTTTAACATCAAATAGCCATAACTTCTGATCCGGGAGACAATTTAAGTGCCACAAATAGTCAAATCAAAGCTTATCAAATTAGCTAAAAGCTAGTATTATTTAAATCATGTGATAATCAAAGGAAAAAATATATTCAAATGCCAAAAGTCCAAAATCATACTCGAAATTCAAACAGTCATAAAATTTAAACAAGGTGTCTGTTTCGGCTCTACCACATATCAAATCGAAGCTTGTGATGAGATCTACACTTTCTAGATATAATACCAACTATTTATGTGTTGTATACCTTTTTAATTTTTTTTAATGGCATAGAAGGTCTTCAAAACATAATTTTTAGTTGCAGACCCCGATTTCATAAAATTCAAACTATTACAACTTTTGATCCAGGTGTTCCTTCGCCCTATACCTCAAATCAGATCGAAGCTCATTTCATGATATTTTATTTGACTAGTTGTGGAACTGAAAAAGGAGTCCCAAATCATATTTTATGGTTATTTTAGTGTTTTATGGGGTTTTAGAGGTTCTTAATGATTTATGATTTATTTATTTATTTAATTATTTATTTAATTATTTAATATTTATTTATTTATTACTAATTTTTCAATAATTAATTAATATTTATCAATCAATAATTAATTATTAATTATTAAATAATTAATTAATTGTATATTTATTTATCATTTTATTTATTGCTATGTTTGTTTATATATATACATCTCTAATATTTAATATTTATTTATTTATTATTTATTTATTAGGTACACCTTAATTTATAATTTTTTTATTAATTTATTAATTATTTATTATTAGTTTATTTTTCATTTAATATTTTTTCATTCTCTATTATTTATTATTTATTATTTATTATTTATTAATTTAGTTTTAATTTACCATATATTAATTTATTATTATATTCTTATTCATTTATTTTTTATTTATTTATTATTTATTTGGTATTAAATATTTATTATTAATTGTTAATAATTTATTAAAAAGTTATTATTTAATTATAAATTTTTAAATATTAATTATTAGTTATAAATTATGAATTATGAATTATAAGTTATTAATTATAAGTTATTATTATTTAGCTATTTTTATTATTTTTTATTTTTTATTTTTTATTTATTTATCTATTATTTATTAACTTTTTATTAACTTTTTATTTATTTATCATATATAAAATTATTTTTGAATTAATTTATAATTTATACATTACTTATATGTTATATGTTAAATATTATATATTATATATTATTTATTATTTATTATCAATTACCTATTATATATTATGTATTATGTGTTATGTGTTATATATTATTTATTATATATTATATATTATATATTATATATAATGTATTATATATTATAGTTTATACTTTATATTTTATATTTTATATTTTATATTTTATATTTTATATTTTATATTTTATATTTTATATGATGTATTATATATATTATATATATTATATATTATGTATTATGTATTAGATATTAGCTATTATCTGTTATCTGTTATCTATTATCTATTATCTATTATATATTATGTATTATATATTACATTTTAAATAATATGTATTATATATTATATATTATGTATTATGTATTATATATTATGTGTAACAACTGGGTCTCAGTGACAGTACACACACCCCGCCTTAACATGGCCATTGGGTCCTAGCTCGCCTGGTACCACCAGTTTCCATGAAGACAGGTGGTCCCCACACTAGGGCCCACACACATTCCAAAATGAGTCTTCTAACTAATGACAATCCCCATAGGCCAACACATGTCCTCTCCAGTGTGCTTTTTCCCCACTCGACAACATCCTGGGAAACCTCCCAGAAGGTTAACCATCCCGATCAGTACTTCAAGCCAGGCACACATAATTGTAGAGTTTTAATCAGGTTGGCTCTTGCAAAGGAATATGCACCTTGTTGACATAAGTCGTATTATTTAGTTATTTAACAATTTATCATTTTGGGGGTGTTTTAATGACAACCCATTTAGAACACAATGTCTTCATTCTAGGCCTTACATCTCAACCCACGTAGTGCACTACACTTAAGGCTAGGTACCACCTCTAATACCAAATTTAACAACTGGGTCCTGGTGACTACACATACACCTCACCTTAACATGGTCACCGGGTCTTGGCCTTCCATCTACCACATGTTTCCCTATAGACATGTGGTCCCCACCCTGGGGCCCACTCACATGCCCGAGCAGGTCATCTGTCTAATAATAGTCCTCACAGGCCAACACATATCCTCTAATACCAAATTTAACAATTGTGTCCCGGTGACAGCACAAACACCCCGCCTTAACATGGTCATCGTGTCCTGGCCTACCAGCTACCACCAGTTACCCCATAGACACGTAGTCCCCACCCTGGGCCCACCCACATTTCCGAATGGTTCATCTGACTAATAAAAGTCCCCACAGGCCAACACATATTCTCTATAGTGTGCTTTTCCTTCACTGAGGCACATCCTGAGAAACTTCCTAGAAGGTCACCAATTCAAATCACTACTCCAAGCCAGGGACGCTTAACTGTGGAGTTCTAATCAGGCGGGCTCGTGAAAAAGAAAGTGTACCTTATTTACATGAGTCATATCATTTAGTCATTTAACCCTTTATCATTATGAGGTGTTAATTATGTATTATATATTATGTATTATATATTATGTATTATATATTATATATTATATATTATGAATTGTATACTGTGTATTGTGTATTATATATTATGTATGATATATTATGTATTATATATTATGTATTATATATTATGTATTATATATTATGTATTATATATTATGTATTGTATATTATATATAATACATTATATAGTATTTAGTATTTATTATTTAAAAGTTACTATTTACAATATATTATTTATTATTTTCTATTTATTATATAGTATTTACTATTTCTTATTTATTATTTTTTATTTACCATTTATTTCCATATTATAAATTTCATTACTTATTATTAATTTATATTCTATTTATTAATTATTAATTATGAATAGGCAAATATTAAATATTAATAATTAATAATTATTTATTATTTGTTTATTATTTATTAAGGATTAATCATTGTTAATTAATAGTTATTAATTATTAATTATTAATTAATTATTATTTATTACGTGTTTATATGTTATTTTTTTTAAATTAATATATATATATATATATGTATATTAAATTTGATTTATTGACCACATGAAGAGCCTAGTGGAGTGGTAAAGTATTTGAAAAAAAGCAAGAGGTAAGAGGTTCAAATCTTACCCAACGCAAAATTTCTATATATGGCACGGGCATGTGCAAGGATATATGTTTGCGCATGAAGATGGGCATGAGCATTGTAATAATAAATAATAAATAATATATAATTAAGTAAATACATAAATAAATAAAATTATTATGAAAATAAATAAATTAAAAAATATTATTTAATTATTTAATTAATAATATATCATATATAATATATAAATACATAATTGCTAATTTATAATGTATAATGTATAATATATAATATATAATATATAATATATAATATATAAGTAAATAAATAATAATTAATTAATAATAATTAATTAATAAATAAATAAATAAAAAAAATTAATTAAATAAGAAAATACAAAATAAAAAAATAAAATAACGATTTAGCTAAATTTTAAACCGCTGTAAAATGAAAAAAAACTGTCACTAAATCATTCTTTGAAATTTTTAAAAAACTACAAAAAATTGATTGTCGACCCATGATTTTGTGGCAGTTTTCTTAAACTGTCGCAAAATGATTTGGCGGTGGTTTAAACTATCGCTAAATGAAACATTTGTCATAGTGTGAGTAGAGTTAAATGACTCACCAAGGTCTACATATGCGCACCTATCCTATGTGCCAAAAGGCTCATGCCAGTCCTACAAGAACGGACCAAAATGAACAACTAAACCACTGAAGCGCACCTGCACAATGGAATTATGTGATGGACCGACATAGATGGCCTTTTATACCTAGGGACCAATAATTACCTATAAATTGGACCCTCAGACTCCTAATTTAAAAATTGGAATATCTAAAAATATCCTGATGCTAGGCTCCATTGAGTCCTTCAGTCAGGCCCTCAAAACATTACATGTTTCGATCCAAAACATGACTGAAGATTGAATTATGGGGAATTGTGGGATGATAGTACATCCAGTGGATGAAACACAAGAAACTTTTATAAAGATCCACTTCCCCCTATTCGATACGTACTATAATGAAGGTATTTTCCTAAACTCGATACCAATGCAAGACCCTTCCAGAGACACTTGAGGAACCTATTGAAGGAAATAGAAAGGCCTCACATAATACAGTTTCCTAGTTTTTCCTTCGACAAGAGCATTCCTTTGGCTCACGTAGGTCCACTCTACGTGAATCACTTTGGTTCTTCCAGGTCTACCCTATGTGACACCACTTTATCCCACCCAAGTCTACTCTACATAGGACCCCTTCAGCTTTCCCCATTTTACCCTACATGAGTCACCCTTTGAGCCCTCTTTTAGACCACCCATGGTATGTAATCACTTCCTCTAGATCCATCTACTGATGGATACCAATCCAGGGCCATATCCATATCCTCTGGATATGTGTGATCAAATTATGGGGAACACTCATGTGTCCCCTTGATCATACATTCCCATGTTAAATGAGGTCCCCTTGTAATCCTACATAATAAGGTTCATCATTGGAATGTTCCCAATCATACATTATTTTTGTAATAAGAATACTAACGTTGAATGCAAGGTTTCTGACATCCCCATTTTTGATAGTGATGGGATCCACTATACATTCTCTTTGATGAGTGCTAGAGCATTTTCCATCAATCAATTTTATATAGTCAACATAAGGCCATCCCTCATGGAATAAATCCCAATCCTTTATTTTCGTATGTAACTTTAGGGGTGTGTATGTCTATTCCCCAGTTATTAAAACAACAGAAGAGATGGGCATGTTAATAACCTTTCACTCTCTCAAATCACCAACCTCATCCATCAGTAGATGAAGGAGAACGTGGTTTTTAAGATATTCTGTTTTTCTCTGTTTCTCACATTGAGATAACTCATTTCAGATTATAGGTTTTTGAATATCATGACAACCCCATGATAAAAATGAAGGTCTCGATAGGGAATTCTTTTTTAGATCTTCCTCTCACCTTCCCTTAAAGGGCCTCCATATTTTTGGGACCCCAAATCCCTGAATCCATTTCAAATGCAGATATCCCCTACGAGAAAAATATACCATGGGCCTCCATAGTCATGGTTCTTTAAAGCAAAATATTTATCTCAATGAGAAATATCCCTTACGAGACAAACCGTCAGAGGGCCTCCATAGGCATGTGTCCCCAAAGCTGTCAAAGGGTCATATCGCATGTGAGTGAAATCATTTAAGGGAATCCTTTTTAGGTGTAACTCCCCACCATATGAACTTCGTGAGACTAGATTCACATCAAAAAGGGAAATATAGTAATCCTCTCTAAGGTTCAAACCCAACACCCCAAAATGACCCAAGTTTTCTTTGGGCCATATTCCCAATATATTAACATCCATCTAAATGGAAACATACCTTCAAGGATCATGGGGACGATTTATTAGGTCCAATAGGTCGAATACCCTGAGAGGGTGGGGTTGAATCAAGGTGTGACATATTGACACATTTACCTTTTAGATACTATTTCATTGTTAAACAAAACTCAATTATCTCTTTCTCTCGTTGAAATATATGAACAGATATGAAGTCATGCACAGTACACATCAATTTTTCTTGGTTAACCCTCACTAGGCTATATCCAAGGATCCTAAAATGATGATGTTCCAATGTTCCAAAATCACTAAGGCTCACTTCCCATAATGAACGAAATGTTTGGGCTAGATATTATATGCCTTGGATCACTGCCTTTACAAGGTTTAGGGTCTGCTCAGTGCATTCCCTAGGGTCGCTACCTTTGCCTCATTTTCGGGCTCACTTCCTATGAAATGGTCTCTGTATTCTACTTCCTTCGCTCACTACTCTTGGAAAGGAATCCACACACAATTTATGGAAATGTAGTTCTCTTCATTTGTATGAATTCATGCAACATAAACTATAGGTAGATGCTATATTGAAGTCCCTTTTTCACAAGTAGATGATTTCCACCTTCCGGAGTACTTCTATTTACAAGAAAATACATTTACAGACCGATATGATTTTTTTAATCCTCCTTATGCAAATCTAGACATACCTTCCACTCCCGTATACTGTGTAACAGGTTTGTACATAGATCACCTCCTCCTAATACAACTGTGGCCACTGTGAACTCCCTTTTTTCTATAGACTGCATCTTCCTTTGCTATCACGTACCACCACCTTGTACTGATCCCATAAACATCTAATGTGAATCACCCACTGCCCGCGAAGTGTTCTCGGTTCATAGACAACCGTCACTTCTACATACCAGAGCCCTATCTCTGCATACCACTTGCGGAATTCACTCTCTCTCATATCGTAGATTCCTCCTCCACGTACTGAGTCTTAAGTGGATACATCTTTTCTCTTAACTCTTTCAGTGTAATTTTCCCTCATGAACCACTTTATCCTTCACAAGATTATCCATCTTAAACATCTTTTGGACTTTTCTGAATTCCCAGAGAAAAAATATGATCTCTAATGATGTTCAATCTCAACAAAAAATTTTGGGATTAGCGATTCATATATAAAAAATGATATCCACAAAATACGCTTATCTAAGATTAACCAAATCATAAATCCAGCCTTCACCTCTCAATGATCATTCTGCCATTACGAACCACATGACTTCTGCAAACCATTTTTCATACACTTTCCATGTACTACCTTTTCTTCTATGTGTTTCATCTCTTCTGTTGGCGTCAATTCATCTACATACTACACCGCCTTCCACCACAAACTATTTTTGCTTTCAAAAAATACACCCACATAATGTTCCCACTTCCTTGTACACAACCGCATACCCTTCCTAGACATGGTACGCAATCCATGTTTTTTTGAAACACCAACCATACTCATTTTTTGTAATCTATCTTTTTCAAAAAACATAATCACACCAAAAAAATTTTTAGGGAACACCTTGAGGTATTTTTTTACACAATCCATTGTATATCACACACCATCTCTTTATGATGAAGCTTTCACATAGATGGCCTTGCTCCTTGATATTAAACTGCATAGTTTGGTCCTCATCACGTGACCATAAAAGGTATCATGTGTCCCATTAAGTGGAATAGAAATATGTGGGATCTGAATCCTATCACAATAATATATAGGAATATTATCTTATGGGACCAATACCAACATTTGAACAACTCCCCTCTTCCTGGATGACTATAAATTCCAAATAACCCCACTATGTGGTTTAAAACTACCATCATAAAAATAAATGACATAAGAATCTATAATCCATTTATAAATCGGTACCGTATATGGAGAACCAAAAAAACATATATTTTTCTCCCACAATAAAGAATTGTGGACACATATAGATGACTCTAAATCCAAATAATTATAATATTTTATTTTTAAACTAGGGGAAACCAATGTTATGTTTGGTATTTAGTGAATGAGTCATAAATATATCGTAAATATATAATATTTTCTTGGAGTAGGAAATAATTCCACCCAAAATTTGATACGAGCCTGAAATCCCATCCTATTGACCAATGTGAGACCATTAGAGTAATTGGACCATTTCAGAATTATTTTCTACCAAAGAAATAAAATGTTCATGAAACATCTTGTATAAGGGCATTATTGATTTTTTATGGTTCTTTGAACTAAATCCATTTGAAATCACCCAAAATGGTGAGTATGCCATTAATTATTACGCAACATTCCCCACTTCCCCCACAATTGACCCTTAAGCACTGAAAAAATTAAAATAATGATCACCCCAATTTTGAGGAATAAAAAAGGAGAGTCACTACATGATTTTCTTGATAAATCTAATGGATTATTCAAATTTACAGAAATAATGTAGATTAAAATACTTTAAAGCTTTATTTTTCCTCAAATATTAAAATTATTATGATATAAGGATATTTATGTGTGATAAATAAGTTATGAGCTAAAACATATGTTTTAGATTAAACATGAATATACAATGTTCTCAATAAAAAATTAAATGAATTTTTCACCACATCTATTTATTTCTTATTTAATTGAGATTTACAAAATTTTATTTTTGGATTTTGATAAAAAAAATTAAGGAAGAATAAATTGTTCCTAATGTATATATTTTTGAATATCATGTAGTACAGGTTAAAAAATAATAAATGATAATATTCTACAAATATCTGTTGAGTATAGGAATCTTTATATAATGTAATAAAGAAATCAATAATTGGTATTCCATGATGGTGATTTATCACTAATATTGATAATATCATCTCTATGTTAAATTAATGATACCGATTTGATGTGTGGAATTTAATGCACTTTAATGATGCCATATATTCATGAAAAGTTCAATAAGGAAAAAATATAAGGAAAACAATAAATCACTGTAGTTGTGTGTCCAAAAAATTAACGATTTGAAAGTTTTGTGTTTTCTGATATATGATTTAATCATTCAAAAAAAGAGCAGTGTATTCTGAATGATATATTGAAGAATAATAATATAGATATCTCGTCTTTCATTCTTAGATCAGTTAGAGAGGGATAAAGTAGTGAGAAGAAGAAGATAATGTGACAATCATGGTTATAGAATTTTGGTAATAAGAAAAAGGTGAGTCCACTATACTATGTATATTCTTATATATTAGTGTTGAGAATTTAGAAATATGAAGAGCTAGGAGATATTGATTTTCATAGGACACCAAAGATAGTGAAGTTTCTTGGTGAACAGATTTATTAGATTTTTTATGAAAATGATCTGTGGGTATTAAAGAATATTCAAATTTTTCATGAAAACCTGACAGAATTTAAAGATTTTACTTTTGAGAATATACTGATATATAATGTTGATGTTGAAGTATCTTGTGTATAACCATAGATCTGTTTACTAGGAGGATATGAAAACAAAAAAAATTATACATGGTATGGAGCCATCAAACCTATGAGACTCAAGGCATTAAAAAAGACCCATGTGTGACTAAATGACTATAGTGTGAAGAAATTGAATAAGACCATTGAGAGGATGGAAACAAGTTTCTTATGTGGCATACCAATAGTGGCCATTCAGAATCTAACTATGAAAATATCACTGTAACTCTAATTTTTTTATGGTGTACAAATAACCCTCCCCTTTTAATTTAATTATATGGACTATAGTGGAGAATCCATTATTGAGGAACATAACCAATCAAGGAATGGAATGTGTATTTCTATTTTGCGTTGTAAATCTTTGTGTTCATGTGAATTTATTCAAAACATTGACTATATATGGATATGAGGCATAAGAAGGCATGGATCAAGATTGATTAAGTCAAGTAGTTTGAATTGAAATGAAAATAATTTAGAATTTTTTTTGGTGACCATTGATTCGTCTGCCTACTCTCTGTGATCAATCAAGCCTCAGGTAACCACAAGTTGAATTAGATCAAAGACATGTCCCCTATGAAAAGATACAGATATTTTATCATCCATGTAAATATAGATATAGAATTATTATATATAATATTGAAATCAATATAAATAAATAGTCAAGAAAGATAATAAAAATCTCAAATAAGGAAATGGAAATACTATTAGTTTATTTTAACCACAATTCTATGTAGTTAGTTGTTAATTTTTTTATTCATCTTATGAATGTTGCTGAAATTATAAAGAACATAAATATATCAACATATTTATAGAATTTTACTCTAATGTCAAGGGTTTTCTAAATAATTTTTAGGATTATGGATTTCAAACAAGATTGGTTTTATCAATGAAATATTTGAAGAAAAATAATTGCAATAAGAGGATCAAGATTATGTGGGGAATTTAGCAGAAAAAAATTTGTAGGTGAAACACCCTCTCAAAACTAGAAAAATCCAATGCTGAAATAGGCTCAAATTGAAAGGATAATAAGTATCTAATTTGTAAAAAATTAAAAATAATAGTTTATATGAATAAATTTTTTGAATTTAATATTGTTGATTTACTTCATGATCATGATAAGCTACATACAGTCATTGTGAATGAAATTTATGGACAATAGGAGTTGAAAACTGAGAAGGTAAAATAGATTGATAGTTCACTTCATGAAATCAGAAGGATATATGATTTATAGATTAACAAGATTCAAAGGGACTAGTAATTCATGTTGAGATATTATAAAGATTAAAATAACTAAGAAATCCAGAATGTCTTAAGAATTATATTAAATTGAAAAATATGGAATTATTCCATAATTAACCTTATCACTGATTTTAAATGAAAAATGATACCATTGAAGTTCTGAAGATGATTTTTCCCTCAAATATAACTCATTTTAGTGGAAAATAGTTATAGAGATCATGTAAAAAGGATTTCACATCACGTATAAGGAAGAAAAACATCCACTTTCCAAAATAGTCACAAATACACTGTAAACAATAGTGTTGCAAAAAGTAAATGATGTAAAAATTTGGTTTAGTAAAGTTCATGGGTATCCTACCACATCATCAGTGGTATATGTGCGTATATTAATAACTAATATTTCCCCAAACTTATTCCAAAATATTTTTGAATCAACTCATAAAAAGAAATATTAAAAAAACAATTAATTAATATTTCATCAACATTGGAAAAAAGTGGTTTATTGGATATTGTTTTGTTTTATGGGATTTTAGACAAATTCCCATGGATTATTTGAATAATATTTCGACTTATAAAAAAGTTAATACTCTAATATTTAAAGGGTTCTAGGAAAAAAATTTAAAACAGAACAACTATATAGATATATAAGAATATAATTTTAAAAAAAAATATTCAATAATTTGGCTATTTTTTATGAATATTGTAACATGTATGGAAATACTTATGAAGAATTTATATATGTTCCTACCATCAACATCACTCATATAGATGAAAAAATACTTCCATAAAAGTAGGTGAAAAATAATAATTAAAAGAAGGAAATGTTTTTCTTGGGAAAGAATACAACACCTAAGAAGTCAATAATGGGTTAGGAGGATGTTCAATCCTATAATTGAAAATAATTTATGAAACAATATGAATCTCCTAAGGAGATTTATATCCAATATTTTCCAAAAAAGTAAAGAAGATATTCCTATTATGTTAAGAGAGGTCTCATAAAAATTTATTGATAATAAATCATGAAATAAATAGATTGATGAGGAAATAAAAAATACAACTAGAATTTTATCATAGAGATGAAAAATAAGATTGTAGTGATGCATTACATCATTGATTATGTGATTTTTCAAATATCTAAAAAGGGTAATGAATTGTATGACATTGAGGTGTGTGGAGGGTGTGAGAAGTAAGGTTATAGTGCTGATAGATGTATGAAATGGATTTGTAAATAATATTAACAATATAATAATTAAGGAAAAGAACCTATAATATAATTTTCTTGATATACCACTAAAAATTAGTAATATATACCCAATAATAAGAAGAACATGCTTCTAAAATGTTTACATAACATGAAATCAATATGTAGAAGCATGAAAAGAACTAGAGTTAAATGTCACAGATTCTTATATATGTATGAAATATCATGATCATGTTTTGGAGATATAGAGAGAACTAAAATATTCTAAAATCAATCTAAATTTGTTTAAATGTTTCATGATTTTTGTTAATGATGTTTGGGAATCATACCTATAGGGATATATGGAATATAAATCCAATATTCTTGAGAATTTATATTTTCTATAAATATATAATTCTAGAAACATTTGATGAAAATTTAAGAAAGATATAGTATTTTCATTCATTAATCACTATTTTAACTCATATTTGTGATTTGTTTCAAAGGGGAGTGATAATATAACCAAATGGGGTGACCTAGTAATTGAAATATTTTGATATATTTATTCAAGTGATTAGGGGTCCTTAAATTGTTTTTAAAATGTTTATGTGTTCCCCCAAAATTAGAAAGACATAATAGGTTTCACATGTGGATATCCATTTTTTATAAACTTATATGTCTTTTTTTTCTTTGAAGGATTTTCCCAGGTATACTTATAGTGGACATTATCATGTCACTTTGTAAGAGAAATATGATACAAAATCTAATTATGATTATGATTATATATATATATACATCTATTATAGTCCCATGAAAATTATTTCTAAAATTATATTAATCCCATATTTCAAGGAATTACAAGATAACATAGAAAACTAATGAAGGTTATATAATATTCTGTGAAATTTATTTTGTTAAAAATGGTATTAGGATTAATAAATTTTAATTTGTGTGTGAAAATGACATCTTTTTCTCAGGTGGAACTTTTGAGAGCCCTATATGGAGTATATTTATTAGGTGAAATCCACTGATATATATATATTTATAATAAGGAGAAGAAATAATAGAAGGAAATCCACATGCATTTTAATTGGTATTAGTTGGAATCTCAGCTAGTATTTCATGTAGTTCCATATATCATGTAGTATCAATAATTTTATGGTGAGAAGAAATTCAATTTTGAGGAAGTCCTCCCAAATATCCCCATTTAAAATTAAAGGGAGATGAATGTGACCCTTTCTTTTATAGTGAATAATAATTTCCTTCCCTGTTAATTAATTTTCAATTATATAGAGAAGAATTACATAGGCTATTGAATAATATTTGAAATATTTTTAATTAAAAAAATGATAAAAGATATAGATTGAAGAACACAAAGGAGTTTGGTTATATATTTTTTTCAATTAGGTTGGTTGAAATAATAAATTTAAAGAGTAGTTATTTGATGTATTGGATATAAACCGTTCAAAAATAATAATTATTTCCCAAATATGGGGAAAATAAAAAAAAATTTAGAGACTCTGGAATACATAGATAAATTGATTCAATTTATAAAGCCATAAATATGTCAATTGAAATATATTTTCCTCATGTTTATAATAAGTACTAAAATTGTTTTATTGTAATCGAAAATACTTATAAACATTAAGAATTATCGATTTATTTCAAATGTATATGAAAACATTGATTGCTATGATTAACATATTTAAAAATATGTTCAATGTTTAGAGAGAAATATTTATAAATAAAAAGATTGAAGTTTTAATGATATTAAAAATTATTCCTAGTAAAACTATGGAAAAATATTCGGAAAAGCATAATAAAATGCACTTCGATGAAGTTTTAACAAAATTTAATGCTGGAAATGAACTGTAAAAAACTAAATAACTCAAAGAAGAGAGTTTTAATGTTTCAGAGTGCACAAAAATGTTTCTAATTCATTGTAAGAAATAATAATAAATTTATAAAGATGTATTTAAATTTTTAATAGTTTTTTATAATGGATTGATATAAAATATTGGATCCCTTGTTCAAAATGAATAAATTTTAGGAAATTTTCTATGTCTATATTTTATGTATGGGAATTCTTGCATTGGTAAATCCACATAGCTAAAATCACCACATATGAAAAAAAATCAAATGTAAACATCAATGTATCTCTATTTAGTTAAAATAGATAAAGGATCCCATATCAAATTTCCAATATGTATCTAAATTATTGAACAATATAACCAAATAAATCACTACATATTTGAATCCATATATATTAAGAATTCAATTTTGTCAAACACGAATATGTATATTTTGACCACATGATTGAAATTGATCCAGTATAATAAAATAACTCAAGAATGAATGTTAATGTATGTGAAGGTGATGTTTACATAACTAAATTTCCATTATTTATTGGGTGAAAATAACATCGATTACATAATGATGATTTTGAAGAATAAAATCATATCAGTCAATTCATATTTTATGAATTCATTAGAAAAAAAATAAATACTATTTAACCCATGGTGAAAGAAAATTTTTTGGAAAAAAATTAGATAAAAATTCCATGTTGTTTTTAAGAGATAAAATATATTTTTTAAGTTTCTAAGAATGATGAAAATGAAAATAATTTTAATCCCAGTTGTTCATCTAAGATTAAACTAATTTTCAATGAAGGATGTTTGATTGAAATTGTTGAAGGGTTGATCTACTATAGGTGTGTATGTATTCACCTAAAATTTGAATAATTTCTTATTTGATATTCTCAAGCTAAAATGTAATGACTTTAACACCACATCTATTTGCTATATATTTTATACAACTGTTGAAAATGTTAGTTATAAATTTTTTTAGTTGTTTCTTAAGTAATAATAATTGAATCCTGTTGTAGACATTCAGTTTAATAATTTGTCACTAAATTCAATAAAAGATAGTATTAAATTAGTGTATTTTGAGAATATCTAATGAGTTCATAAATAAATGCATGAATTAATGTATGAACCAAAAATGTGTATTCCATGATGGCAGATTATCACATAAAGTGAGAAGAAGCCATTGATATTCCATTTATGGATGGTGATTTTGATAGAAGTAATTTAATACACATAAATGATTCCATATGTGTATAAAATGATCGAGAAGAAAAAATTATAAAATGATAATGAAATCATGGTAGATATCCATTTAAAGAATAGAGAAGTTGAGAGCTGAATTTTTGTATGTATCTAAAGAACTCTCTCTTTAAAGATTAAAATATTCTACATGTTGTAGTGAATAAGAATGATGAGGAGAGGGACAAGGATATCTTGACCCTCATTCTGATATCGTTGTGAGAGAACTAAAGCACTACTAAGAAGAATAAATTATTACATTCATGGTTATAGATTATTTTTATGAATATTAGAGTGAAACCAAACTACCATGTGTTTTAATAGATATTTGTGATTAGCAATTAGAAATATCTAGAACTTTAGGATACAAAATTTTACCGGAGATCATAGATAGTGAGATATCAAAATGTATTGATTCTGTAGAATTCTAATAATGATTAGTTGAGTGAGGAGGCATATTTGATTGGTTTTCTTGAATGATTACTAGCGTTCAAATAATAATTTTTTAAAGGGTGATAAAAATAATATTGATTTTTTAGATTCCTTCACAGAACCATAAATCTACTTTAAATGAGGATATGAAAAGAAAAACTAATGTATAAATGTAATGAAGTCCTCAAACCTATGTGATTTAGGGTATGAAAGGATACCATTGTGTGAATCGATGATTATATTGTGAATCTATTGAATAATTCCAATTTCATGGATGAAATTGAAGCCATATGATAAGTACGAACACTTGTTGATTATACTCTAACTAAGAGATGATCATTGTGAGTATAATTTGGTTATGGTGTGTAAATCACCCTCAACATTTAATATAATGATAATGATTATAATAAAGAGCCCTTTACTAGGGAAAATAATGAACAAAGTCAAGGAGTATGTATTTACATTGAACATTGTAAATCTGTTTGGTTGTGAGCCTTTACTTATCGCATTTTCCATGTAAGGTTGTGAGACAAAAGAGAGTGTGGATCGTGACTGAATAATTATAGGTAGATGAATTGAAAATAAAAATAATTCTAAAAAAATTAAGTGACCTTTGATTCAACCCACCCCTCTTAGTGGCCCATTATTCCTCCAGACACCTAGAATTATTAATCGGGAAATGTCTCTCTATATTGAAGTAATCAGGGTAAAAAACCCACCATATAAGAGATTTATGCCTTATTCCATAAAGGTACGGGCTTAGATATCTATCACTCTAGACCTTGCAATGAGGGTATTTTCAATCTCATTTTACTATATACATATTCATGATAAGATTATATACTTAATTAATGAGATGAATTTAGATATATATGAATATTTTTGGCTTCAATTTATGTATAAGTAACATAAAATATATTGTTTGGTAAAGAGTAGATCATTTATATAGTGTGAACACATTAATTTTTTTTATAGAATATGAATAAAAAACTATATTGATACTATAATTTGTACACAATAGAATAAAATATGAGATAATACCAATTTCATGAGATGTAATGGGTTTAATATGAATGAGATATAAATTAAACTAGTAGGACTCAAGTAAAAATCATTAAAATACTATTTGTAATATTCCTTCCATAGAGGACCTTCTAAAGACCTCTAACATTCAGTATAAGTGGCCTTAATGTTATTTTGTATATGAATAATATTATATAAGGAAATAACGTTATATGGACACCGTAATGGTTAGGTTCTTTATTCTAAGTGTTTTATTTGGGTTACACAAGCTGGGAAACTCTAATAAATTTTACACTATATGATTATATTTGAGTGATTCTTTTTAAAAAATTAGAATAAAGAGTTCATCCACTAAACTATAAAATAATAAAAAATAGAAAGATTAATAAAACTTTTCCCAATAAGATATCATAAAATATTATCTATATGATCAAATAAATGTAATTCATGATAAAATATTTATTCTGGTTAAATAAATAGATAGGATATATGTAGTGATTATTTTATGTGGGAGAACATTCATTCAAAGTCTTTGTTAAAAAGATAAGATAAATGATACTCACCCATAGTTATGTCTCTATTATAGGTTCTTGATTACTTCATGATAGTCATATTGAGATCCCAACTAATCATAGCCTACTTAATAGTTCATTATTTATATCTAATCGTGAAAAGTATTCTTAAAATAAGGCATTATGATGATATGAATGTGAATGCAACAGAGGTCAATTTAAATAACATTTACTCTCTGGTATAAGATACTGGGTGCATGTCAAAAATTTTTACTAACAAACTCAAACTCAAAGATAAAAGGAAATTGAATAAGGGTTTAATAGATCATTGTGTCATTAAATGAGGAAGGGTTTCAACATTAGATGTTGGGTTATACAATGTAACCCCACCTATGAGATTTTTCTTAGAATCGGATAACTATTATTATATTCTCTCCATAAATATAAATTTTATTTCCATATCTTAATTGAAAAATATGTAATTTTTATTCACTATTAAAAACAGGACTTATTCTATATAAAACAATGAAATTTTTATGGAATTAGGAATATGGTAAAGTTATTATATTTGATTTATATGAATGGTAATATTTATAAAATTTTAATAAGATTTTCATTGTTGATTATAATCCCTCCCACCATAGGATTTATCACCTTATACATGTAAATGATAAATTAAACCAAATTATCCATAAATATATATTATTAAAACCAATAAATTAGGAGTCATCTAAAATTTTAGAAAATTTATTTATTAATAATGGTGTGTAGATAACCATATAGAGAAAAAATGAATGATCTAGCAGACTGTTGAATCTCAAACATTATGATGTATATAGACCAATGAGTACTTAAGATAGTAGTGTTATTAAGTAATTCATTACCTTTACCTGCGATTTTATTTGGTATGGATATGCATCTAATGATACACAAGTATGAATTATTTTAAAACTATAATGATTTACGTAATGAATTAAACAATACACTATGAAAATTTTGAAAGGCCATTAGACCAGATTAGTGTGGTAAATGATTGAGCCAAGAATTCATTAACCAAATGAGGGATTTTATAATTATTTCACAACATAATCCCCCTAGAAAACCATAATATAATTGGGTTTCTAGGAGGTGGAATCTTATGTTGTTAGACATTGTTCTATCAATGATGAGTCAATGTGACCTCTAAACTGATTCTAGAGTTAAACTTGGGAAGTTGATACATTCCTACTAAATCATGCTCCATATATTGAAATTATAAATATTCCGTATGTTTATATGATAAAATAAATGAACAATTTTTTCTTTTAAAAATATTTTAAGCTATTAAACATTCATACTATGATTTGGTTATGATATTATTGACATCAATTCTAAAGTGTTTTTATTTTTAGGTTTTCCCAAGGAAAATATGACTTATTTTTTGTATAATAATTCTTAACAAATAGTGTTTATAGCCATGGGTGATATTTTTACTGATAAATAACACATATTTTGAGAATTTAGTTTCTATAAAGATGAAAATAACTAAGTTCAAGACCATAAAAAAGAAATATTTTTGCATATGGAGGTTAAGTTAGTTAAATGTAGAATTTTGGATGAATAATGAACTAAAATTACATAATATCCTTCAATGTGTGGTATTATTCATCAACATATCAGGATATATAAATTTCATGTGGGTAATGATGATGATGTAATGTTCATAGGTGATTTACCTACAACCTACTAAGAGGCCATTGAGGATTCAGATTATGAGAAATGGACAAAATCAATAGAATATAAAATAGACTCTATATACAATGACCGTGTTTTTAACAAATTGGATGCACATTAAGGGGTGTGAAACATAGGTTTAATGTTTTTTTCAATAATAAAATTGATATGGATGGTATACTGTATTCTTAAAATCACTCTTGTCTATAAAAGGTTACAAGAAATTTTATTTTATAGACTATGAAGAAAACATTATACCAATCATTTGGATAAAGTCCTTTCGGATAACTATCAGCATAGAAAATCAATTTGATTATTAGATATGTCAAATGGATATCAAAAATACTTTAATTAATGGGGATTCAGTTGATATCATGTATATGATATATCACAAGGGTTTTAAATTTCCAAATGGGACACAATGATATGAATGTTACAATGGTCCATTTATGGATTGAATAAATTATCTTTGTGTTATAATATTAGTTTTGATGATAAAATCAATGATTCCGGTTCCATAATAAATTTACATGATTATTTTGTAAAAAATATGATTAGTGGGATTATAGTGATGTTTATGATTTTTTATTTTGAGGCAATACTATTAATTGGAATTGAAATCTAAACACATAACGATTTGAAGATGTTTTGGTGTAAATGATTATCCATGAAATTCAAGTGTGAGTCTCAAAATAAAGCTTTTTTGAATATCTATGAGTATAAATCTAAGAGTATTATTAGAATAATTTAGTACACCACATTGTTAAAGTGAAAAGGTTGTTTAACATGCAGAAATTTAAGAAGGGGTATTTACCATATTTTTGTGGAATAAATCATATGATGATTTCAGATCACTTTATAGTGTTACAAATGATTAATACAATACCCTAAGAAACATCCTTAAGTTTTATAATCTTTATCATGTTTAATACATTATCTGAATTTTTAATTCAATTACTCTACCTCAATCTTGGTTTTGAATATCACAATACACACATGTGACACATTTATTAGTGATTTACAGGTTTGAGTTTGTTGTTTTTTGTGTGTACAAATTTTATTATCTGATTAAATGTTATGATTTACTAATAATTCTAGTGGATAACAAATAGTGAAGTATTTTCAATTGATGATACTAATATTGTGATGGTGATTGAAATAATCTGATGTCAATATAAGACTTACATCAATTATAGCAAGGAGAGTAGTGTTCATTGTTTCTGTAATTAAAGATAAAGAACAAAAAAATCCATTTATGATTTAAATAGAGTATATTTATAAATATGATCTAAATCATTGAGTATCAAAAGTAGTAACATTGGTGATTTGAAGTGTTTTCAATAATTTTAAATTTTACAATATCTTTTTTCAAAGAGAACATCTTAATTTTTTGGAGTGATTTTTCTTAAAGCATCATTTTATGTTATTTTCAGGGTAAATAATATAAGTCTATCTTGTTGTAATATTAAAAATGTATATCTTTACGATTGATGATATTTCAATCTATAATTATATTATTTGATCCATTCTGATTGATGGATTTTTGGGATAAGAATATAGTGTTTGTATTCTATTTTAAGGTTGATGAATTCCAAAGATAGGAAGATAGATTATCTAATTTGGATGATCAAATGATTCTATATAAATAAATACATACTTTATATGGATAAGATTTTGATTCCAACCAAAGGATTCATAATCAAGAATGATCCAATCTTGGGATTAGTTTACTTGGATCAGGTTTGTAGATCCACCTAAAAATTCTATAAAATGAGGACTTATTTTTGACTTTAAGTGTTCTAGAAATTGATATCCTTTTGTGGTGTATGATTTTTTACTCAGGGATACATGAATTATTTTAAATTTTTTTTGTTATCATTGTATTTTATGTGGTTCTTTGTACATTTATCATTTATTTTTTTAACTGTCGATAATATTATTATTCTATATTAAAAAAGTTAAACTAATCTATTTTAATTTTATGAGAAGGTATATCATCAAATTATCTGACTCATTGTGTGGGGTTAAAATTATAACTAATGTTTTATATTATAATTCACCCCCTCATTTATGGTCCAATCCTACTATAACTAGGACCAACACATGGTATCATATTGTGTCCCTTGATATTTGGGTTTTACAGTCCATTTATTTTTTATCATTTTAAGCTTTCTATTTATTTTATAAGAATCTAAAATATTTTTCTTACCCACACTTGTTTAAAAGAATAATTTTAATATATTTTAGAGGAATTAATATTTGATCGATTAAGAATAAAAATTACAAAGTAGAAACAATATTTTATGGGTGATATTATGATTACTAGAGAGATTAAGTCAAGACATATGTGGTCAATACTAGTTTCAAGTATTGCATGATTCTTATATTAAATTTTAAAATTATTTAAAATATATTTATATATTCACTCGAGACGAATAAATATATTTCCAGGTCAATATTCATTTATGGAATACACTTTTATGTTCTACTAATATAAATAGATATAGTAAAACATCAAATTATCAAACTACTAATTTTTTTGGAAAAAAGATAACGGTTTTGATACTCAGAACTCCAAAAATTATATAAACTGAAAAACCTATGAGGGGGGATTATTATAAAAAATGTACATTCAAATGAAGTAGTGAGAAACTAAATGGACATTCATAGATGACAAAAAAATTATTATGAATCTCAATCTAGATGGATTAATTTTAACAGCAATATAATTTCAAAATAATATATAGGGAGATATAAAAAAGATAAAAATTACAATTAAGTTAGGTTTACATCAACATTAAATGAGTTGAACTCTGGCGTTCAAACATCTAAACCAATTAATTCAATGGGAAGAACATATTAAAAAATTTGTATTATAGTGATCATAAACTTAATAAAAGATAATATGATCAATTATATAGAAGAATATTTTGTTATAAATCTTGGGGGATAACTATAATTATAAAAAAAGATTATTATGAAAATAATTATTCATCATATATAATCTATTATGAATGTAAGAAAAACAAATGTATCCAACCAAATTATATGATATTTAAATGAAACAAAAAGGATTTAAATAGATTATTTAAGATAAATGAATGAAAAATTTTCAAGACAAAAAAATTCTACTCAATGCATCAGTTAAGTTTCATATTTGAATAGTTCAAAAAATAATTGTACTTTTTGTAAGAGAATTATATCATTTTATATATACGATATTAAATATATTCAAGTAAATGAATCTATACTTATGGATTTGATGTCATGAGAAACTTTTACAAAATTATCTATCAGACCAAAGTTTTCACATAGATTGAAATTTGAAACTCAATTTGGTTAGGAATTTGAAGAATCATCTCCAATTAAAAAAAATGTTTATATAGATGAAATTGAGAATACATATGAAACAAATTTAAATATATGCACATGTCTTAATGATGATTTTTTTTGATAAATATAAAATTTAAAAAACTTTATATTAGCTAAATAAAGTAAAAGTTTATCATTTTAAAATAGAATTAAGGTTATAAAACATAAAATTTCAATTTTCTAAATATTCTTCATAGTGTAATAGGAATCTTGTGTCCTTTGTATAAGACATCATTGAAACCTTAATTTTATTTCATAGTCTTAAATCCTCAGTAATATTTTAAATATCATCAGAATTCGATGTATTTCATTTTAATGTAAGTTAAGGTAGTTTTGAAATAAAAAAATATCATCTTGACTCATGAACAAATCCAAAATAGGTTTACAACATTAGTATAAAAATTTAATTCATAGATTAAAACCTTTCTAAGTGATGTTTTAAAGAGGTGGACTATATGAATGAAATGTATTTTAAAAAATATCAATACATTGGTTAACACTATTCTTATTTTTCTAAAGTGTTTGATACTCTTGATCATAATATATCTATCCAAACATGGGTCCATACAGATCTATTTATAAATACTATAAGAATGTTTGGAATTCATTAATGTGATTTCTATTAAAATGAATTACCTACATGTCAGTAGCTAAATTAATATATCCAACACAAGAATATTTTAGTTTTATCAAAAGTTGTATTATTTATAAATATTTTGATATTTTTAAATAAGATTCAATATTTTTGATATTTTCCTTTAAACCATAACCAACTATTTGAGTTGGTGTTTTTCTATAACATTCATGTACATTTTTATTTACCTTTAACATAAATGAAAAATATGGATATAGTTTTCAACTAATTTGGTAAACATATTCTATAGAATTAGATAACATCATTACTAATGATGATAAATTTCATAAATTTCAATGTTTTTCATTCATGTATTGTGTACTTTTATATAACTAGTTAATACTTATTATTTTTATACTTGTAGGAATTGTGGATATAATAATTTGGGTTTATGAATGTGATAATTCATTATATTTAATTTCTAATAAAATATATATTTAACCTTTTAATGATATTTGAGATTATTTGTTTCTAGTAGCAGTAATTCTTGAAAATTAAGTGATTCAATATATTGGGTTGGACAGTTCTCTTGTATAATAGATTCTGAAACACAATTTTTAATAATATTATCTTCAAAAGAGAAGTTTGGTCCCTCTAGGTTTTAATATTCTAATTTCTTATGAACATTATCCTAAAAATAATGATGAATTTTTTCAATTAGATGTCTAGGAAAATTAATCATGAATGGTTGATCAAATCATATTGGATTGATGATTATGAATCCCTAGAGAAATATTTCAATAGAATACATGGTTGGGAGTTGATGGATCTTCATTCTGAGGAACATAATCCTTTCAATACTCCTATAATTGAAATTTTTTATTCTAGAACTAGTTTTTTTATTCTAGAGGTAGAAATAAGATCATGATCAAAGCTCATGATCATGAATTATTTGTAACCATGAGGAATATTGCAGAGTTCTTCATAAGACCTCCTAAGGGAGAGTCTCTTTTTATCATGCATATGCTACCTAAAACATTCATATATTTTAATAAGGTAGTGGGTGGGGAAACCAATTTTTTTATTAAGGAGAAATTTCATTAGATGAAATTCATCTATCCTAAAGAATGAATTTTTTTAATTGGGTCCAAGACTTTTTACTATTAATAAGAATACATTAAATTTTTAAAACCTATGTGTGTTGAATTTCATCTATAGAATGAGGAAGTTGAACCCTGCAAAATTTATATTGGATAACATGTTAAAAATATGTTCTGGTATAATTAAATTGAATATTTTACCCTACTCATAGTTTTTTAAATGGTTTATCGTAAAGATCAATAAGATTAAAGGTATCTATAAATTTTGGTCTGAAGAAACATAGGAAGAAGTATATCTTAATCCTGAATTTTTTACTAGGATAAAACTTCTTTATTTGATTGAAGATAATTAATTTATTCAAAAATCGAATGGACAATAGATATCTGGCTTAATGAAGCTTATGATGTTGTCTGAAAATGGAAGAATAAAAAGCTATTAATTTCAATATAACATCTAATATCCAATAAACTATATCATTAAAATATAAAGCATTCAAAAAATATTGAAAAAAATGAATAATACCTATTGATATGTATGGTGATTCACGGTCTCATGGAGTTGATGAAATTCACTAGAATTTCGAATAAATAAATTCAATAAAAACTTTAAAAGAAGATAAAGTTATTAAAGAATATGATCCTAAGAAAAATGAGTTCTCATTAAACCATAATAATTATCGAATAATTATACCTCATGTCTCTATTAGGTATAATATATTAGAATCTCAAACTCTTTTGAATAAGTCTACTATACATAAAATTTCAAAAAGAAAACAAAGGAGTAACTAATGGTATGTGAGAGTCAAGTCTCATCTTGAACTCTCTCACAACTGATTTCAAGAAAAAGTAAAATAAGTTTGTTCAGTCCAAATTTTGTAATAATTACCTTCTTATAAAACTTATTCTTCTATATAACTTGAATACAAATAAGAATCAATGAAATCTTTTCATTTGAGAGGTAAATATAAATAATTGAAATCAATATCTGTTGAAATTTAGAATGTATATATCATGGAAAAGAAATATTTCATTTCATATATAGATCCTTTGAATTTTGTTTTTTAAGTTATTTAAGAACATCTAGTAAAGGAATCAGAGGGAATATGTGCAGTTGATGTAAAATGAGAAAGCTAAAATGAATCATTTTAATGTTATGGATCCCATAAGAGAGAAAAAAAATTTCATTTCATTTCAAATTATCATATGAAAGTTTATAAAATAGTGACCTATTTTAGAAATTTATATTCTAATCTTAGTATGTAACAATCTCATTCATTACTCTTCAAGGCTCAAAATGGAATAATAATATGACATATTCTCTTGAAAATATCTACTCATATGTGATTAAATGTAAAGATTATTATTAGTTTAATTTTTAAAATTTTATGTGTTTGTAAAATTATGTTATTTCTAATGACTCTAATATTAATTCTTTGGCTAAACAATTGGGTGAATCTTGGTCTCTCTCAGTCTATTTTTATTAGAAATAATTTTATGGAGATACATTTATTAATAAGATGAGAAGATTTATTAAAGTTAAAACATGGAATATATTAAAATATTAGAAGTTATTAAAATATTTGGAAGAAATATTCACCAAATATCAAAAGTAAGTTTATTTTCTTAAATTGATACATTTTTACAACTCACATTAATAGAATAAAATTAATTCTTATATGTTCAGTTTAATTAATCTTGTCATCCATGAAACAAAATGTATCTAATAAAATGGAAAACATAAAAACATAGAGATAATTGTTTCAATATGTATTAATATTTTGAAAACCATAAAATAAATAATCAAATTTTTTTTAAATCATATATTATACCTACGGGAGTATACCAGAGAAAAAGAGTAATTTTAATTTTTTTCTTATCTAGTGGTATTTTTTCTTATTTTATAAAATATATTAAAAATTTAAAAATATTATGGGTGCTAAAAAAATATATTAAATCATTTTATACTATTCCTCTCACACTCCTTAAATATTAATAAAAGTGGAGTTATTTTATGATTTATTTACATAATACATCATAAATTTCATCGTACCCATATTTTCATTGGTTATCTTTTTTGAAAGTATCAAAAGGGGAGAATTTTAAAAATATTATTTATATTACTAGTTTATTTATATTTGTTGAGTTTTGAAAAAAATTTATGTGCCTCTCAAGTATTTTTACTGAAGGAAAATTCAATAGGATAATTTATTATTATGAAAAAAAATCAGTTTTATATTTTCATTTGAAGATATATTGATTTATCCTTTAATATTCTTATCAAAATTTATCCTTTTTATTCATAGTTTTGGTTGTTTAAAGGGGGATATTATTTAATCAATGAATTATATTTATCCTTTGTTTTTAAAATCATAATACACTCAGGATGTACTCTTATTAGTGACTTAGTATCTGTGAGTTTTTTTTTGTTTATGTATAGATTGTATTTTACTATTACATGTTTCCATTTCTTGATAATTTCGTTATACTAAATGTAATTAAGTGTATGAAATATAAAATTCAAGTTTTTTTATGCTTCGTAAACTCATCATAGATATAAACAGAGTCACAACCATTAGTAAATGGATTAAAACATCCAATAATAATGTAATCAAAATTGAAGAACATAGAATATAGTTTTTTGAGTTTTTAAGAGTGTAAATTTATAAATATGTCATGATAATTTAAGTAAAATATTTATTTACCTAAAAATGATGATGTTTTTTCAATTATTTTAAATTTTTAATAGCTTATTTTTTAGATAACTTTTGATTGTATTCTCATTAAATAGATTTTACATAGACAATCTACATGTCTGGTTTTTATTTTAAATTATACAATCCTTTATTATTGTAACGTGTTTATGTCAATTATTTTAGATAAAGGAATGAATAATAAAGAATCAAGTTTTTTCTACCCTTCTTGATCAAGATATTTCAAGGATATGAGGATAGATTTTATAATCAGGATGATCCAGGGATTCTGTGAATAGTAAGATAGAGTGTCTTTGGATAGAATGATGTTTCCTATTGATTGGTTTACAGTTGGGGAAGTACCATTTTTTGATGATAGAAACCTAGATCAAGTTTATAAGTCCACCTTTTTCTTGTTATAAATGATAAATACTCATTTTATTTAGAATTTTTTAGGTAATTAAAATCCTTTTGGGGCATTTCAATTGCTACTCAAAAAGATATATATTTTTTAACTTTAATTTCATATCATTCACTTTTTTTTCATTTCAAATTTATTGGATAGTGGTCTAACAAATTATTGTTTTATTCGAATTCATTTATACTTTTTATACTCAGAAATAATCTTATTTTATTGAAATATATATCATTAGATGAACTTACTCTTTGACTTGTATGAAAGTTGTTATTCACCTTTAAGAATACAATTGACTATCCTCTTAAAGTGACATATATTACCCCATTTGGGACAAAAAAGAAACAAAACTCATAGCTTTACTCTTATATATCATTAAAACCTTGGTGATAGTCATTAGATTAATGTGAAGAACATCCATATAAAATTGATAATGACTAAGGATATGTTTTAATCATTGTAGGATATGCCAATATTTGTGTAAAATGATTCACGGATTCATGTTTATAATATGGAATTGATGGTAGTAAATATCTATATCATATTTTGTTTCACCTAAATGTTGTATCTATCTATCAGAAATGTTTCATGCAAGCAACCATTAAGTAATCAACCTTAGAGGCAGTATACATCACTACATTAGATGTTAGGAAGGAAGCCGGTTGGACCATGTTTTTTATCTATTAAGTAGAGGTAGTTACTAGGTAACTTCAATGTCAAAAAATTACCAAAAACATCGTTTTTCAATACCATATTATATAATAGATCATTGAAAGAGAAAATGTAATGATCTTTTGGGTGGATACAAATGACCACATGATATATCAATAAATGAAACCGTTGGAACAACAGAAGCAAAAGGGTAATTTTTATTATATTTCTATAAGATAAATAATATATTGATGTAGTGGTTTCATAATGTACCATTTTACTATAACAATGGAAAAATATATTTATCGTTCATTCATGTTTGTAGTAATTTAATTTACATGACTGGTGAGATGATAATATTTATTTAATGTTTGTCTATGAGTATTCCTTAATCAATGATAATCATTACAAAGTATTATTCATGATGATATGTCATAATTAGTGTGAGTACTGGAATCCTATGATAATAAATGGATACATGTTATTGTTACATCCCTAGCATGTATATCCCACATAATTTCATACAATCATTAATATACTTATGGTCAGATTCTTATTATCAATTCATCTTACTGAAAGTTGTTGAGATTCCTAGAATGATAACCTTTAGACATTGATACCATTAATATGAAATTAATTGTGACTTATCCAATGAAGGAGTTTTGGTGTGATGTCCCTCTATCTTAGACAACACGATTAATTCTTAGATAGGGGGTCACCAAGTGACCTTAGGTGGACCTCCCTAATCTTCAGAGAAAGATGACTAGTTGCTGGGGTATAGGGCAGTATCATGGGGTGAATATACCCATATATAAAAGTATCAATAGTAGTTAAAGTAACCGAACAATATATATAAAAACTAGTGTTTGGAATCATTTAAATATAACATGTTATATTTAATTTCATGTAGAAGTAAGAATTAATTCAGACTCGTGGTCATTCTAGTAAGAATCTATAGATATCCCTCTTAGATGATAAAACATATGATATAAAAAATAGGGGTAAAATAAATTGAGTCTTTACTAAAATACATCAACCTCACATCACCCCAATATCCAAACCCATCCCAGATATCATTCTTGAGCATGAAACATTGGGACTCTAAAAAACAGAACATGAAATCAATGAGATATTTTTGATTTCCCAAATGTTATGGCTACTTGAGGTGGGTACAAGTAAAACACAGTAGGTAACCACCTACATGGTTCTATACATAACTTTTATATTCAGTTTATGTGTGTTTGACACACTAATTAGAAAAAATAAATTTAGTGTTGATGTCTAAATAAATATCCAGTGTCAATCCATATGTACTCACATGACAACCTTGGTTGACTATACCCATTTTCTAGTTGTAGAAGGGTCTATGGTCATATTACAAGATTATTCGAACCATTATCTATCCCAAATATTATATTGTAGCTGGTAAAATAATTTATTCCTAAGGGTGTGACCCTAGTAAATCTAATAGAATTTTCCATTAGTTGATTCATGTCAGGTAATCCTATACAATATAGAATTACCAAGCATAGAGTCAATTCCTAAGTCAAGGAATTTAATAAATCCTTATAAATGATGGTAAAAGAGCTTAATCCAGGTTAATTTACAAAGTAATTCTAAATAGATATGTACAAGGGGGGTTCCCAATAAATTTTAAATATGTATCCATCCCAACTTAAACTATGTGGATTTACCAAGGTATTCTAAACATTATGGAATAAAGCTTAATACTATTACGTCTATTATGAATTCCATAAAATTAGGAGTATTTTTGAAATCTAGAATAACAACATAGAAATTATATATACAATATAAATTCATTAATAATTTATTGAGGGAAGTACATGTCACCTAAAACTATCATCATCGTCATCATAAAGCACAGGTTGTCCATCCTCCCAAACTCACGCCAAATAATAGAGTTCGGCTTCCTAAGAGTATGATATATCATTGTCCCTGTATCCATATGAGGTTCCTAGATACAATTTATATTCTACGGTGACACCTATAATAATTTATACACATATGTACACTTAATCTCTCTAGGGTCCCCTAGGTTTCATCATTACATGGGTGATCGATCCTTAGTGGAGTGGAATCAGTCACTCGAAGCTCATTTTAACTCGATATAGCTTATAAAGTGTCTAAGGTCACAATATATCCTATTAATTCTAATTTAACATATATATTATTTTTACCTACCCAAGGGGACTAGGTCACTAATCCATGGTCCTCATAGTCTCTCTCAATTCATTTAAATTACAACCATATAGGACCACGCATCTCAATGAACAAATTATAACTAACAACTCGACTACTAGTGGTCGAGAAAAAGACAATGCACAAGGTCCACCATAGAATCAAAACTTTTTTATTCTAATCATAGTAATTTATTTTTAATTAAACATTTTATGAACTTGAAACTGGTTAATTACCCTCAATAATGAGATCAAATGTCACAAATTAATGAAAAAAATTCATAACACCATAGGTAAATTTTTAGTTACCAACTACATCAATTTTAATATTATTGCCTCTTAATTTTTCATGGAGACTCTCATCAATGTCTAATACTACATATCCCACCATCACATCTCCATCTCTCATGTCAAAGCATTTAGATTAAATAATTATAAAAAAAATATAGTTTATTAAAATAAATTAAATTAATTTTAAATATTATATTGATTATAAATAATCACAGGGTAACTCATTATGTGAACTTTTCAATCTAAAACTAAAACTAACCACCTGTAAAAGTTAAATGATTTTCTCCTAACACTATTTTAGTAATATATCCAATAATCATAACATCGTTAATATGTAATTAACATTAATTTATGTATAACCCTCGAATAAAGGATCTCTTTGATCTACCATCAATAAAACATAACACAGTGGTGTGAAATCATCCTCTCAAGGAAAACTCCATTCTGGCCACATGATAGCCTCATCATATAAGAATTATTCCACTAAGCTTCAATTGAATCATCCATGAATCATTATGATATTCTACCAAATTGGAGGTAAATTCAAGGGTATGAACAATTACAAGATAATATAGGAGATATCACCTCAAATATCTTGAGTAATCACCCCATGAATATACCCAACCATAGGGGATTGAGAGATAAAATAGGGTTTAGATCCCCTTGGATTAGTTTTATACAATGAAGTATTAAAAATGTAGAGGGTATTGGAAAAATGGGGGAACCCATTCATTTGAAACTAAGCTTGGAATCTCTCTATAGTGGTTCCATAGACCATTGAATGGGGGATTTCTTATAAGAAACATATGAGCCCCCAACAAACTAATAGCCATAGTGAGGGATCCACTTTATAGACATTTTGCACAAGGGATACCACCCATTAATCAAGGATTTTTTTAATGCATGGATCTTGTAGTGGTCTAGAACTATGCGGGTTATACATGACACTATGAGAATCATGGCTTGATTCCCATTGGGAATTTTGGAAAACTACTTACCCCATTGCACCATGTCATGAACCATGGTGTGGTGCTCTACATTATCCCTAAAAGTGGGAATCACGACTCCACCAGGACATGGTCTCCTAGGAATTTCTGGTTGGTATAAGCCCTATTATCACTGATTTCAACCAATGATCAATGCCCAATGATATAGGAATTTTAAACTCCCCCATATGGTCTATAGTGGACTTTTATTCATTTTAAAGGGGTACTGTGTCAATATTTAGTTGTAGGTTCACCTGGATTCACTTATCTATCTACCTATAAACCTGAAACACATCTCTGGCTATATTCCTCATCCAAAATCATATCCTTGGGATATAAAAACACCTGAATCCTTGATCTAAATCTTGGTTCTCAAAACAAACTCCTCACCAACAATAAAAAAATAAAATTATATATTAATTTCATAACTCATAAATGAGTAGTAATTTTAAATATCCAAACCCTAAATAATTTCATCACTAATAAGCGTCATCATTCCTTTTACCATTTATACTAAAACATCACGATCATTAATTCATAATTGACTCATTATGTTTTACTATGGAATAGATTTCAAGCTTCTAATACCTAAGTCACAAATTGAGGCACATTATTTTCTAAAATTCATAAAACCCTCTCATAACGATCAAAAATAATTAAAACATTCTCAGTTATAACCAATATCATATAGAAACATGAGCATGTAGTTGTCTAGAAAACCCTTCATGAAAATATTCACCGACAACTTCCAACAAACTATCTCACTACTCGATCTTGGTTCCATAACTATCAAAGGAATCCCAAGATCATCTTAGATCTCACACAGTACCCCAAACAAGACTCTTAGTGTAATTCCATGGTTTCATCATCAACTAAGAATGTCAGCCAGTATGCTCTCACCCCAAGCATCAGTGCACTACAAATCAATCTCACACATGGATCACATAGAATCAACCTAAAATAAATGGAAATACATGTAATATGTCCTATACCAAATATGAATCAATGATATATAATTTAAAAAGGAACTATATTAGAGAGGATATGTCTATATAATAGAATTTTACCACCTCCTCGGACGTCTATAATAGGTCTCATCACACCTGAAACCCCACACGAATGAGGGTCAATCCTCCAATGTCCACATGTCATCCATTACAATATGTGATGACTATATGTGGTCTTCCCACTTATAGATAAGTGTGAAAGTAAAATGCTTTCACTATTCTCTCATGAATCCCAATGAATGATATCGTTAGAATCTATTCAAACTATATTTTGTAATGAGGGTCATTCCCTCTAATGATTAATAGTACAATCCCCATAATATTTATTCCCATATATATATATATATATCAGAGTAATATCAATATGTTCTATCAACATGCCTTCTGTAAAATATGTACCAATGTATACACTTGGATTTACCATACCTCAACATTTGATACATCTTTGGTGACAAATGTCATTGTTGATATACCTTTCATATTTAAAAAACACCATTGATCATCCATTCCAACCAAAATTACATCAAAACCTTTGGTCCTGAACCCAGAAGTGGTCACTCATCGATCAATAAAAAATGTTCCACATTAATGAATAGTACATACTACCTTGATATCATATTGAATCGTTAGGTGTACACTCTCATAACAACCAATTGAACTACCCGACTCACAATACCATGATTCATACATCATCTATCCTATGACCACATCACCCTTAGTACCAATCTAAAAATTTGTGGCATTTATCCAAGATAATATCTACCATAATATCACCCCCTATAGGAATCATTTTGAAACAAAAAATAAAACACACACTCTATCCATCCTAGATCAAACCATCTGGGATCAAGATTTTCTACCTCATTGGGATAAATTTATCAAATACATAGGGAAATGAATCATACTAATTATGCCCATCAAAACCAAACATTGATACCAAAATCACTTCATGTTATTTACATCACTATAGAGTAGGGAATTTTTGTAAAAATACTACATACCGAGCAGTAAATCTTGTTCAATGATCTCATAACACAGATAATCAACCCATTTTCTCCACCTCTAATGGAATCATAAGCCCTTGTCAACCCATGTTTGATGTTACACTCACACACATATCTCCAATATTACGAACAATATATCCAAAATACAATACTTTACCACCTATTTCATAAATCACAACTCTCACATAGGTTAAAACACATGGGAAACAGCAATTTATACCCATCTAAAATATCACTCAGAAAAGCACTTGACCAAACAACCTCTCCGGGTCTCTTATATATATATATATCAGGAATCAAATTCCCATTAATCATCCTACTAGGGTAATAGTCATCAATAGGTATCTTAAAATGATAACTCCTTATTTAGGACCATGATCTCATCCATATACATATAAAATCATCATCCTAAAAATATTTCTATCAAATAAACATTTGGAATGTGGTTTGGTTAAGTAGATATCCACCATTAAGCTGTATCTGAAAACCACAAATAGGTTATAATTTAAAATATAAATAACCAAACCCATGATCATTTCAAAACATGTTATATATTAATCCAAAATAGGTTTATCAAAATATTATTAAATTACTTTACAGATATACTGGTGTGGCTATACATTTATCTCATTGAGGGAATCCTTAGTCATCATCAAGTGACATCTATCTATAGAATCCAAATGGACAGTCATTAGAAGAAAATATATCATGGTTCAGGTAATATAAATGATACCAATAAGTTATATCAGAAAACAAAACATAAGTATTTTATAACCCTTTATATGGTAGAACCCTCTTTTATCCTTAAAATCAACCACACATAGGTAGGTGTATTTCATGTAAATCCAATGTGAAAAGAATGATACATGTATATGGAGTCTTGACAATATGAATCCATCCAAAAAACAATAGATCAAAAATCTAAAACTCATTTTTATCATTCTAGGTGAAATAATAAAACCATAAAATCATAAAATGAGAATAGAAATCCAATATCATAAGTAATATTGGCTCTCTATTGGAAAGGGTACATTGTTGCACCATTCTGACGTCCATCGTAAGCTCTAAAATATTTTTATACCACTTGTTTATCATCTCCCAAAATTTTAATACAAAAATTAAAATCTATGATTCAACTTTGAAACATCCTTCCACCTCATACTATTTGACTAGTTCCTAAACTGGCCATCTCAACACCAGCTCGAGATCACCTACTCATACACCAAAAGTTTTCTTATTATGAAATAATTTCATAGAATTAATTTCACCCTAAAATAAATACTAATATTAATATATTTCTCTACTAGAAACATCCAAAAGAAACAAGATGAAATATATTAATAAACATTATTAGAAAATTATAATAAAAAATACCACTACTAAATAAAAATATATTAATCAATTATAAAACCATACATTGATATGATAAATATTTAATATTGTATAATTTTAAAAATGATTGTTTATATCAATGAACTATTTTTTACATTTTTTTAATTTTATCCTAATAAATTGAATTACTCACTTTTAAAAGATGATTATTAAAAAAACTAATATTTTAATGTATAAACATACATATCTACATTTTTTAACTAACATGAAGTTTGATTTTGAACATTGACTGTTTAAAAAATGTTTTCTTCCATAAAATATATTTTTCATTATAATATCATTTGAAATAAAAATTACAAAATTTTATAATTTTAATTTAAAAAACATAATTCATTTTTTAATTAATCCTAAAAATATTGTCTTTGTATTATTTTTAAAAAAAATTGAAAAGATTTATTTTTAGGTAAATATTACTAAACACAGATTTTATGAATAAAATGGATTTTATGTCACCACTACCATAAAATCACGAATAAACAATTTACGAAACCATTTTACAAATAAAATAAATTTTTAATAAATATTTAAAAATATTATGTTTAAATTAAAAACATTTATTTTATATTTTAAAATATAAAGTCATATATTTCATTAATTGTTTTTATGCATTAAACATTTATTATTTTAAAAATTACTCTTTATCACTTTCAAATATGTAATATTATGAATTAATTCTATATTTCTAATAATAAAATCCAAATGATTTAATATTGTTAATTTTATTTTTAGATTAAAAATAGGCAACTGTGCTTAAAAAAAATTAAGGTTGTAAAAGTTAATTTCAGTTAACAGTTAAAGCTAAAGAGAAATGGCCAACAACCGGTCAAGCATTATATCCATGTGAGTGGTTCAGAAGGGATCATCCCACACTCATCCCCTCTATATTATTTACTACTTTTGAAGCCAATTGTATCTAATATTGACTTCTCCTTTAATGCTACTATAATAATTTCATTGCTTTCTTATAAAAGGATAATTACACCACCCCAATTTACATAAGATATAAAAATAGAATTTCCCATGAACCTATAACAATTTTAATTTTCTCAGAATCCTATTATATATTAATAATCCTATGGTCGCTTGAATTTGGCCTAATTTATACATTTTCAAAGTATCTTTCTAGATGAAACTCAAAATCCCAAGGTTATTATTATCCCCTCCATAACAATTTTTTTATTTATATCTAATCCACTCCCATTAAAATATATTCTATCAATTTGAATATAATGAAATAAATATCATTTATATACTAAAGTATTCACATATATCAATATTACATCTATTATCAATTCCCATGTATTTCATTTTAAAAATGAAAATATAATCCAAGCGTATGTTAATACTACTTCTTACATGAGTGGAGTGTTCTATTTTTCATAAATTACATTCCTAGATGATTAAAAGGGATTATTTAATCAATAAATATGATATTTATAAAATTATTAATATTTTTGAAATATATATCAATTTTCAAATTCATTATTTTCTATGGAAAATGAATATTTAATTCATGTGTATGTGCAGACTATTTCATCTATAAGAGATGTGTTCCATTTTTCATCCCCACCATACACATATCATTATAAAAATTATTTGATGAATATATACGAAAAAATTGAATCATATATATCATGAATATTACTATGATGTTATGAACAAAATTTATGATTATAATGAAGTAATCTATTATTATCGGTATATTACTCGAAAAAAGCTTCTCATGCATATTTCTCACTCAATCCCTGCCCATAATTTCCATACAATGAGCTTTGGTATGGATAAATCCTTGAAAAATAATTATTTAATTATATTTCAAACAATTATAATGATTAAATTAGTATCAATGAATGTTTTTTGACATCAAAATTACAAAACAAGCACAAAATCATTAGATTTATAACTTCTGATAATAAATATAAATGATAACAGACGATAAAACTGTATAATAATTTATTTCGTAAAAAGATTAATTTATTTAGAAATGAATATGATTTTTAAAATATATTTTTTATGGTGTTATTTATTAAATAAGTGGTCAAATCACATTCATGGGACATTATAATTAAGTTATGTGATTTCTCATGTCAAATTTCTTTCTTTGAGAATTATATCATATCCTCCAATTTTTTTATGGATTAAATGCTTCCAATTTTGGTATTTTTAAAATTATTTAATATGTATAAGAGTTATTATATATGAATCACAAGTACTGTATTCCATGAGCTTTTGGGTCAAGGGTTACCAAAGCTGCAAGGCTTTTTGTCACCTTAATTTTCATTCACTGATTTTTTATTGTCCATTTGAACTTTATTCATTAAACTTCGTTATATACATCCCTATGATTATATTAATGTTATTTTACTATTTATTTTATGTATTTTTTCTATTATATATCATGAACATCTTTTCAAATTTAATTTACTTCATTAATTATGATTTATTTAAGCGTTTCCTCACAAATTTCCTTATTTTGGACATGTTTTGTATTATGCACCTCTTTTTGGTTATATATGAATATGATAAATATTTGAGATATTATATCATGATTATATCCATATTCACATTATTTAAATATTCTTTTAAATTTTTCTCCGTCAGATATGTTTTAAAATAAAATGTTATAATATGTGTATGGGTTATATCACATATTTACTTCTTGAAAACATGTTTTTTATTTCATAATTATTTTTTTATAAGGTGCATATGATTCATATATAAGATATTATATCATGATTATATATTTATTAATGATTTTTATTTTATTTTTTTGAATTTTTCTATTTCAATGAGGTTTGAAATCAAATTTTATAAATGCTATAAGGGTTTCCCCTTAACATTATTTGTTTTTTGACATAATTAGGGTTACACACCAATTTTGGTTCAAATGTTGGATATACCTATTCTTATATATATTATATATTTTTTATTTAATTATTTTTATTTATTAATGTTTCTATTTAATTTTACTCTCTCAAATAGGTTTTCTATTATGTGTCGTAAAAGTTATAAGGGTTTCATCTCAAATTTTATACTTTTATATATGTTTTTATTATGAACATATCTCTGTTTATTTTGGGTATATACTTCCCCTTGGATATTTTATATAATTGTTATCTCCTTATTCATGGAATTCGATATTTACATTCATTTTTTTTCTTTCTTATAGGTCATTTATTAATTTTATCAATAGTTGTAAGGGGTTTCTTGACTAAACTTTTTTTCCATGAGTCCCAATGTTCCATACTTGAATATGGTTCTATAGGATTTTTCTCTTCTATTATATTATGATATTACATTTCTCATGAACAATAATAGATACCATGTCACCATAATATCTGAGCTATCACTAGCATGGACCAAAGGGTGTTCTAAGTCCCTTCTGGTTTCTAACAGGCACCTAGAATCATAGAAGACAAAAGAGTGGAAAAATTACACAAGATAGTGGAAGATAACATATACAAGTCAGTATTATCAACACCCCAAAAGGATAATGTCCTAAAACCCAACCAAGAATATCAAAAACAAAAATAATACATCATAATTTACTCAATAGAAAGTCACCACATACCAAAGGAAACTTTACTCGAATTCCAAAGGGTCACAAACATCCCCCACCTCCAAGAAGAGGTTTACATTTTCTCTAATATGGAATAAGGAAATCTATAATGAGCTGAAGAAAAAGGTACTGTTATGACCCAAAATTATATTAATTGAAATTCATCTTGATCTATTTAAATGTATTATTAAGTAAAATAGTTATAAAAAATATGCACTTCTTTGGTTTTGTATTTGAAAATACCATTATGAATTGTGATTGTTGCTAATATGTTCATTGAATAGTGATCATATGATTAGTATAAATATAGAGCTTTGAAAAATCCAATTAAATCAGATAAAAGAAGTGATGGCCTCATCAAATAGACTTTCCCTGTATGCAGCCCATTTTTTAGAGCTCAGAAATTAGGTGGCATCATTGGGCTTCTCTCTTGACGAAGCCTAAGCTGAGATTCAACATGTTAGGCTTTATCAGAACCACCTACGGGAGAAGTGGATGTTAATAGAGATTACAATTTGAGCAATGTCATCTGAGCCACCCCAAGAGTCGGTCACCATCGCACACCTTACCCTTCGGTATTATGCGGGTGATATAAGGGGTTATGTAATAATACCCTATCATTAAATTATGTACATTATTTTTTTACAAATAATATACATTTATTTTATTATTGTTACTTTGTAAATAGTTTCTTTGATAAAAAATAGTGTTTTAGTTAATATTTAATTAATAAATCTACTTTCATGAATTAATATATTTTTTGAATTAAGTAATATTTTAATTAAATATTATTAAAAAATTTATTTTAATTAAATATATATGATCCTATAATTTTTATGAATACAATTTTAATTTTTATTATGGTTTGAAATATTTTTTATAAAAACCCATAAATTTTTTATAAATGTTGGTATTTATTTTAAAAGTAAAAAGTCTAATATTTAGAAATTTATTTAGATAAAATGAATATTATTGATGGAACCAGGATGTCAATCTTATCTAATAGTGAATTTTTATTATTTTATAAGACAGCTGAATTTTTGGGTAAAAATTAAGCATCTTTTAAAGATATATTGTGTTTTCATACATCATAATGACCCAATATTGATATAATAAAATATATTAAACATTATTTTCAGAAAATATATGTTTTAAAATTAAAATAACATGATTTTGGGTTTATTTTATTTATCTTAAAAACCATTAGTGGACCTTCCAAGACTTATAAAGCATTTTATATTTTTAAATTTATTTCCTTGAGAGTATTACTCACCTCCAAAAAATAAAACCTATTATTTTAAAATGTTAGGCCATTGGACATATAAAATATTTTTTCCAATCCCCTTTGTCAAAAACCATGGGGAAAACCACGGGCTGGATTGTGGTTTTGATTAGTTTAATGTGTGGTGTCATAAGCCTAAATAATAATGAATTCCTTCTCATTTCTTATATAAACCAACCCATGATCTCACATCATCTTCATTCAAAGCCTTTGGAGTTCATCCATCTTCTACCATAATCCTTATATAATCTTCCCAAGGTTCCACAGGCTCCCAATAAGCCTCTATAAAGCCTCTACCAAGCCTTTGGGATCACACTTCCATGTAAGGGAATCCTTCCTTTCTCATTCTTTCAGATTTCTTAATAATGTGATGCCCTTTTATTTTCTATTATAAATGTTCCAATTTTATTTCTCACCTCCCAAAAACCTATGTCTTTATGTTATAGTGATGATATACCCCTTTCCATCTCATTAATTCCTCCCATGTACACCTGTTACCATGCCAAAATTCCTTAAAGAGTTTCTCTCTCCTCATTTACATTCAAGTAATTATTTAGTATTATGAATCTAAATTCACCATTATACACATTTATATATTGATGGAAGATTTTAATGTATTAATTCCACATTCCTTTATCATGGAATAAATAATGATGTTTAATGAATCCATGTTGTATGATCTTGTGGCACACTTATGCATGATAATAAATGTTTAAGAAGGGTGCTCCCTGATAGCGCTCCAATGCATTAGGTAAAGATTAGTGTCATGATATGTTAAGTAAAATGTTGATTTAATCATGAAAATTCAAGTCAAATGAGGATTAAATCATGTTAATTCAAGTTTAATGAGATTTTACTCATTCTCTATGTGCAATTAGCCTTCGCTCAAGAAAAATCCATGTTAAGTGTTGTTACCATTTTTCCATGATATGATAATCATGCTATATCATTCCTTTATGTTCATGTTTCTTTTATGCTCCAATGATATAACTATTTATTAACATGTATTTTATTTTTCTTGTTATTCTTTGTTTACTCCCTTATTGGGCTTTATAGCTCACCCTTTTCTAATTCATGTTCTCATGTTATCTCATGTATTGCTAAGTAGGAGGGAATGTAGTGGTCATGTAAATCAATTTTTCAATAAGATATTGAATTTTTTGTTTTAAGTTGTTAGGAATTATTCTGAATCCCCAAATACACAAGTCTTATTGATCTTTTATGTTGTATCATGTGACAGTTTTATGTAATAAATTAAGATAAGTGCGAAATAAATACTAGGGTTGTTATAGTGGGTATCAGAGGATAGGGTTAGTTATTTTTGGGATTAGCATTAGAAAACCCATGTGAAGCCTTAGAGGCAAGACTAAGTATAATAAAAAATTGAAAAAATTTGGTGACTATTGTGTAATTGTTTTATCAATAAAATTCATCCATGTTTGGATACGAGCAGGTAGAGGGGGCTCTGGTAGAGATGTACCTAGGAGGGAAACCACTAACAAGGAGTTTCAGGCATAACATGGGGTATCTTGGTACACACCCTCATGCCTTACTACACTCTTGGTTATGAAACTCCTGGGGGACATTCATTGGAAAATTCACAAGCTTAGTAAGAACAATTATTAAGGGAATTAAACATATTCCCCCAAATATATATGTTATAAAGTATAATTTGGATAACATATATTGAAGCCTAGGGATTCATAAGTTAATGAAATAAATTTTTTTTATAAGTCATCCATTTTGTCCTTGGATTTCCCTTATTGTGTTACCCCTAACTCTCATATTATTTGAGCCAATGGTCGGTAATATGTGGACTCGGGCTAATAACTAATGTGATGAATAATGTGATTACTATTCTAATGAGATTCCCATTCTGATGGGAGTAGGAATCGCAAAATTTGTCATGATACTCTCTCATTTAACTCAAAATTTGAATAGTAACATGGGTTAAGAGGAATTTTCAACCCCCCCCCCCCCCAAGAAAGAATAAGTCTCTATCAAGAGCTTCATGAGATAAGGGCCTCATGCATTTAATGGATCATCTGATCCCTCAATCACAGATTAATGGATCATGTCCATTGAAAAGATCTTCTCCATAACTCAATTTTACAAACAATAGAGGGTTCTTATGGCTTCATATTTTATGGAGGGTGAAGCCGATAAATGGAGGACATTGATAAAAAATATGAAGCCTAAAGAGGAGATCAATACATTGGAATTGAAGGATTTCTGGTAAATGTTTTTTGATAAATATTTTCATCGCACCCTATTGTTTGAGATGTAAAGTGATATCCTTGCCCTCAAAAAAAGTAGATGACGAATCCATTAGAGAGTAAGAGGAAAACATAACAAGGCTTTCAAGATACACCTCCAAATTTGTCATTTCCCATGAATTCAAGGTTGAACGCTTCTTTGGTGGGCTGAAACCTAGCCTATGGAAAGCCCTAGCGATCTGTGACCTTGAAAACAATGAGGAAGTTGTCTGATATGCCCTCAAGGTCGAACTTTATATCAGATAATCTCATGGTTATCATGGGGATAAGAAGTTTAATGTGGAATTCCATTCGGGAAGTCCGATGGATAAATCAAATTCTGTTAAGATGATTTTCCCCCCACATTCCAAAGGTTCAGAAAGAAGCACCCCTAAATTTTTTTAAAGGGGACAAGAAAATACTTTAGGTGTGGAAGAGAAGGAAACCTATCAATTAACTACTGACAAAAAAATCATATGGCTATGATATAGGAGAGAAATTCTCCATTAGACTCTCAACATTTTGTTCACTGATTCAAATACAAAGAACCAAAGCACCTTGAAAATTAGTTCCCTAAGATAAGGATTTTGAGAGGCAACCAACAACCTCCAAGGATGTAAGGGAGAATTTTTCCATCACTACCATCGAAGTAAACCTTGAAAATAATGTGGTTACTGGTATGCTAGTTATTAATTCAATAATAGCTAACATACATTTCTTTTATAGTTATACAAATTATTTTATATCCCAAAAGATTAGTAGAACAATCCCAACACCACCTCAAATCATGGATGTAATGATGTTTGTGAGTGCAGTAAATGATACAATCATTGCATCCCATGAAAATAACTCTTACCCTATCACAATTTTGTGATTAAAAATCTCGGTGAGCCACTATATACTACCTCTGGTTGAATTTTATGCAATTCATGGCATGGACTGGCTTTCCCTATATAGTGCCAACATAAATTTTTTTGATAGGGAAATCACTCTCCATATAGAAAATCGGCCCCCGATTCTGTACAAGTGCAAGGATGAAGATGAATCTTCTTTAGAAAAATCATCTCAAGTTGGTATATTACTTCCCTATGAGAATCTATTTATCTATTAGATGATTGAGTCTAAGGATTCAACCATCCTTGATGACATGCCAATTGTGTGGGAATTTGCTGAAGTGTTTCCTGGGGAATTTTCTTATCTTACACCTATAAGAGTTGTTTAATTCTGAATTGAAATTATAATTGGGGTGTCAGAAATATCAAAGAATTTGTATATAATGGCTATTGTGGAGCTTGAGGTGATGAATAAATAACTATAGGAGAATCTGGATAAAGGGTTTATATGCCCAAGTGCTTCACCATGGGGTTCTCTAGTCCTCTTCTCCAAGAAGAAGGGTGGGTTAATAAACTTTTTCATTGATTATCGTGTGCACAAAAAAATCATGACAAAGAACAATTATCCTCTTCCCCGAATTGATGACTTGTTCCATCAGCTATGTGGGGCATAATACTTCTACAAGGTGGAATTGCTGTCAGGATATTACAAATTAAGGGTAGAGAAAAGAAGATACCCAAAGGCTATATTTCGTACAAGATACTAGCACTATGAATTCATAGTAATGGCTTTTAGACTCACTAATACTCCACAAATCATCATGGACTTTATAAATAGAGTCTTTAGAGATTACCTTGATAAATTTGTGGTAGTATTTATAAATGACATTCTTATATACTCCAAAACCTAGGAGGAGCATGAGGTGAATCTAATAACTGTACTAGAGACCATTTGAAACTATAAACTCTATGAAAAGTACATCATGTCTGAGTTCTGTTTGAAGTATGTCTCCTTCTTGGGTTATATAATCACAAAAAATGAGATATCTATGGATCCCTCCAAGAGAGCTATAGTTGTGGGATGTCTGAGGCCAACATTCGTAATGGATATCCATAGCTTCATGGGGTTAGTTAGATATAATCATTGATTTGTGAGAAAAATCTCCTGATTTACCCACCCTCTTACTAAGAAAACATAGAAGGGAGTATTGTTTTAATGGAGTGATTAATGTGAATAGAGATTTAAGGAGTTGAAAAGGAGTCTTATCACTATGCTAGTGCCCACATTACCAATGAGTGGAGAACTTTTTGTTGTATTTTTTGATGATTCAAAGAACGACATGGGTTGTGTATTGATACATAATTATAATGTGATAGCCTACATCTCAAGGAATGTAGAAATCCATGAAAAAATCTATCAAATGCATGATTTGGAGTTGGCGGTAATGATCATTGAATTGAAAATCTTCTAGGAATAATCTCTATGGGGGGACGTGTGAGGAATATACTAATCACAAGAGCCTCAAATATATATTCACAAAAAAAGAGCTTAATTTGTGCCAACTAAGATGGATAGAACTCATCAAGTATTATAACTGCTCAATCCCCTTCCATCCCTATATGGAAAAATAGGTGGTGGATGCTCTATGTAGAAAGGATCATACATATTTATAGAATATGAGAATTGAAAAGTATTCAATCTTCATAGAATTTTAGAGAATGGACATGGGAATAATTAAGGGAGTATCATCATCAATCCTTTCTCAAATGATTTCTCAAATTCCCCACATAGATAAAGTAAAGGATCTCAAAGAAAGATATTGAAATTCTGAAAAGGGTAGAAGATGTCAGAAATGAGAAATCCTCAGAGTTCATGGTTTTCAAGGATGGAATTGTGAGATTTGGATTACCATTATGTGTACCATCCGATCTAGAGATAAAGAATGATCTTCTGAATAACCCACATAGTTAAAACTTCTCCATTCACCCGTAGAGCACAAAGATGTATCGAGATCTCAAAAAAATCTTTTGGTGGGAAAATATAAAAAGGGAGATTTCTGAATTTACATCAAAGTTCCTGGAATGCCAGAAAGTGAAGGTTGAGAGGAATCATTATATGGAGATGATGAAACCACTACCCATTCCAAAATAGAAGTGGGACAACATTACCATAGACTTTATCCCTGGACTACCAAGGGAATCTAGAAGAAATAATGCAATATGGGTCGTTTTGGATCATATTATGACGATGAATCACATTATCTTGATTCGAGAGGACTTATTATTGGGTCAACATCCACAAATTTACATCAAAGAAGTTGTAAGGCGGTATATAGTACCACTATCTACTGAATATAATCATGATCATAGATTCACCTTGAAGTTCTTGAAAATTCTCCCACATTCTCTAAGAAATGAACGGAACATCAGTAAGGTCTATCATCCTGAAACTGATGGCCAATCTAAGTGAACTACTCAGACACTTGATGATATGCTAAGATCATGTTCTATGGACTTAAAATGAAGATGGGACCAAAATCTTCCACATGGTTGAATTCTCCTAAAATAATAATTTCCACTCGAGCATACGAATGGCACCATATGAATCCCTTTATAGTAAAAGAGGTAGAACACCATCATGATGGGATGAAGTCAGTGAGTGTAAGCTTCCAGGACCTTAAATGGTTGAGAAAATGGTGGAGAAGGTGAAAACCATTCAGCATCATATCATGGTAACCCAAAGTTGATAGAAGAATAATGTAGATAACCATCCATGAGACCTTGTGTTAAAATTTGGAGATATTTTATTTCTATTCATATCTCTGTGTGAGAAGGTCATGAGGTTTGGAAGGAAAGGGAAATTAAGTACTAGGTACATCATCCCTTTCGAGATTCTTGATCGTATCGGGGTTGTGGCCTATCGACTATAAATTCCACCTCCCATGTCCAAAGTACATGATGTATTTCATATATCCCTCTTATGTAAGTACATAACAGACCCTTCACATGTACTCTCTTCATATGTTGTACAGTTGTTGGATGATATTTCCTATGAGGATAAACCAGTAAAGATCTTATATCGTAGAGAAATGGATATATGAAATAAGATAATGACCCTCATCAAAGTTTTGTGGAGAAACAACAAGTTTGAAGAAGCGACATAGGAAATAGAAGAAGCGATGAAGAAGAGTATCCCACATCTATATAGTATGGGAAAAGTAAATTTCAAGGTTGAAATTTCCTAAGGGGGGAAGATTGTAACAACCCAAATGTTTATTAAGGGAAATTGGTATTGATATAATTAAATGTCTTATTATATAAAATGGTAATTTTAAATATGTACTTATTTGGTTTGGGATTTTAAAATTCCTTTAATTATTGTGACCATTGCAGATATAGTCGCTGAAGAGTGATCACATGATTAGTATAAATATTGGGCTTTAACAAATCCGATTTACTCAGATAAAATAAGTGATGGCCTCAGCTAGTAGACTTGCGATGTACAAATCCCATTTTTCATTGCTCATAAATAGGTGGCATCATTGGGATTCACTCATTACCAAGCCCAATAAGAGCTTTTAACACATTAATCTCGAGTGGAAATGCCTATGGGAGAAGTGGAGGTTGATTGATATTACCACCCGATTGATGCTATCTGAGCAACCACTGGATTTTGTCACGATCACACACCATACCATTTGGCCTTATGCGGGTGTTATAAGGGGTTATATAACAAGACCCTAGCACTATGATTATGTATAATTTATTTTTACAATGAATATACATTCATTTTATTATTGATACTTTGTAAATAGTTTTTTCATGAAATAATAGTATTTTTAGTTAATATTCAATTAAGAAATCTATTTTGATGAATTATTCAATTTTTTGAATTAAATAATATTTTATTGAAATATTATTACTAAATTTCATTTTATTAAATATATATTATCATATACATTTTTTGAATAAAATAATTATTATTAATACTGTTTGAAAGCTATTTTTATCAAAACTCATGAATATTCGATAAATGTTGGTTTTTATTTTAAAAGTAAAAATTCACATATTTAGAAAAATAATTAGATAAAATGAATTTTATTTTTTGAATCAAGATGTCAAAATTTCCAATAATGAATTGTTTATAATTTTATAAGACAATCGAGTTTTTGGGTAAAAATTAAGTATCATTTAAATATAAAATTTGTTTTATGACACCATAATGACCAAATATTGATGTAATAAAATACGGTAAACATTATGTTCGACCAATATATGTTTTACCATTACAATACTGTGATTTTTTGTTTGTTTTATTTATTTTACAAAGCCTTAATGAACCCTTCCAGACTTATAAAACATTTTATCTTTTTAAATTTATTTCCTTGAGAGTGTTACCGATCTCCACATAAGAGATCCAGTTATTTTATGATATTTTCCCATTGACCTTATAAAATAAATTTTTCCACTAACCTTTTCCAAAAACCATGGTCAAAAACCATGGGATGGTTTTTGGTATTGATTAGTTTAATGTGTGGTGTCAAAAACCTAAATAATAAAGAACTCCCTCTCATTCCCAATATAAACCAACCTAAACTCCCACTTCTTCTTCACTCTATGCCTTTGGAGTTCATCCAAAATCTGCCCTACTCTCTCTAAAATCTTTTCAAGGCACACCAAGATCCCCATAAGCCTCTATCAAGCCTTTCTCATGTTTTGGGATCACACTTCAAAATAAGGGAATCCTTCCTTTCCCATTTTTCCAAGTTAATTAATAATGTTATGCCCTTTTATTTTCAATTATAAATGTTATGGTATGATTTTGTAACTCCCCCATTGTACCGTATTTATGTTAGAGTGATTATAGACCCATTTGTCTCTCATTAATGTCTCCCATGTACACTCGTTTCCATGCAAAAATTTTGTAAGGGATTCCACTCTCATCATTTTCATTCAAGAGATTCTTTTGTATTATGAAAATAAATTAAATTAATTATATTGGGACACATATCTATATGACCCCCTTACTATAAATTTCATGTACATATGATGAGACACCCATTTCACTCTCATAAATCATTTTTACGAAGTCTTATGTCATGTCGTTATGCTGCCGAAGTCGCACCGTAATTTTCCAAGTCAAAATCATTGTATAGTGAATTCCATTTCCATTTATCTATTAATGGTATTCTCCTTTATGAACATCTACTTATTTATGGAAGAGTTTAATGTATTAATTCCATATTCCATTATCTTGGAATAAATTATGATGTTTAATGAATCCATGTTGTATGATCTTGTGGCACACTTATGCATGAAATGAAATGTTTAAGAAGGGTGCACCCTAATAGAGCTACATTGCATTAAGTAAGTATTTGTATCATGATATGTCGAGTTTAATGGGAATTTACTCATGATAATTAATGTTTAATGAGGTTTTAATCATGCTATTTCCTATTCAATGAGGTTTTACTCAGGCTTCATGTGGAATGAGCCTAGGCTAAAGCTAATTCCATGTTAAGTGTCGTTGCCACACTTCTATGTTATGATAATCATGCTATATCATGCCATTTTGTTCATATTTCATTTATGATCAATTGATATTCCTATTTCCTAACATTTATTGCTTTCTTCATTTTATATCTTGTTTACTCCCTTACTAGGCTTTATAGCTAACCCTTCTTTTGCACGCCCACATGTTATCCTATGTGATGCTAAGTACAAGAGAATATATTGGTTATGTAAAGGAATTTTTCAATACGATGTTTCATTTTATGTTTTAAGTTGTTATGTAATGTTCCTAGGACCCAATAAAACTAGACCTATTAATCTTCTATGTTGTTTCATGTAAATATTTTATTTAACAATCTATGTTATGTGTGTAATAAAAATAAGGGTTGTTATATGTATGGTGTGAGCTATAAATTCTAATCGGGTCCCACCTAGTGTTCCATATAAATATTTCATAATAAAAAAACAAATCATGATTTCAGTTTACATAAAAAAATTTATGCCATAATACATCATTTTAAAATTTAAAAAATAATTCTTTATAATGGATGGAAAATATTTCATTCATAGATTTTAAAACATTTTACATAAAATATGTTATATAATAAAATGGAATAAATAAAAAAATCTCTATAATAAATGGAATAAATATCAAAATAATCACAATAGGTACTAAGGACATATTCCCAGTAGTATGATAGTTTCTGGTTATAAGATTTTTAAACTTCTCATTTCAGTGATCATGGATGTATGCGTACACACTTTCATTAGGTTAAGGCTGAATATGAATCATCATCCTTAATCCAGGGATAATATCTTCCAAACTATAATTTTTTTGATTTATCAACCTCAATCCATTACTAAGGAATTTCCTCCCTAGCGTGCTTTTCCCAAATAACCCACTAACTATCCAATATCACATGTTCTCTATCAATTAATCAAAATTACATAAATCATATAATTTTAAATAAAATAATTATTTTCAATTCAATTTACCAATTTTCCATTTCAATATTCCAAATCAATTACAAAACAAAACATTTATTTTTTATCATTTGATTCCTTTTCAAAAAAACCAATAATACTTTTCTGATTTTAATTTAATACATTTTTTAAAATTAATTTCCAAAATCATTTCACAAATTCAATCAATTTTCAAAATACTCTCCAAATTCCAATGTCATCGGAATTGGTAGTTTCTCCAACAATTCAAGACAACTACAATTACAAATCAAAATCATATAAATTTAGGTTTTTAAAAATAAATTGGAATATGTTTCAAGAAACAAATAAATGATAAGTTATATAGGGTAATTTAAAATGGAACCACCTACCATTATCATGAAATAAAATATCATCCCCTGTAACATGATCCACCAACTAAGGACAATAGTGATAGTGATCAAGAAACCAAAACTATAGTTGAGATCTAATTAAATGGTGTTTATTTCCATTAAAAAATGGTGATATGTCACTCTATAATGAGGATATAAAAAGTGATTTGGAGAAGATACATGAGATGAGATTCACTTACATAAATGATATCAAATGATTTCTTACATGATCTATTCCACTATGAAATGGATTTAGAGGAGTTAAAATCATGTCTAGAGAGGCCTTCTGGCCAAGAAAATCAATTTAGGTCAAATTGGGTCCATGAAGAGGCTTCAATAGGTGTTTTGGAATTTTTTATAATTTTCATAATAGAATAGTTATGTGTGCACAGTTAGTTGGGAAGGCCCACATGGTTAGAAAGACTCTGTACCATAACTATGGACTACAATACTGGGGGGCATAGTTTTTACAAGGTGGGAACACAATTTTTCAAACCATTCCCAAACCATAAAAACCCTCACTCTCTAGGGATTCACATTTTTCATTAGGAGGGAACACAACATTAGAAAATTAATTCCCACCTGCACAACCCAAAAACCCTCCAAAAATTTTCAATATTCCTCCTCTAGAACCCATGAAATAGACATAAATAATGGAAAAATAGGGTTAAAGGAATAACAAAAAAAATTCAATGTATGTCACAATATTTATATTCCTCCCCATTTTATATGGAATTATAATTATCAATTTCATTATTTATAAAATTTGATTCTCTTATGAATAATTCTCATTCTCACTAAATGATCATATTTTATTCTATATCCATAATCAATATTCTTATAAATGATCTCTTTTTTTTATTGAAACAAAAATATTCTTTATTTATAGTGATATTTATATATTTATTTTTAATTATATTCAAATGAACCATTTATTACTATTTTTATAATGTGGGTTTTAGTAAAGGTAGTTTAAAAGTACTTGAAAATGGTTTACCATTACTGATCATACATTTTATGTTACACTAAATATTTTCATTGGATACCCATTATTTATTTTTCAAGGACTATTTTTAGAAGTATTGACCAATTTTTTTAATAAATTATTCATTATAAATTTTCAAAAATGATAGTTTAAATGTGGCCTATATTATCATCTTTTTACAATAATATTAGGAATTTTGTTTCTACCGTCCCTTTTATGTTTCACATAAATTTTCCACTTTATGTGATACCATTTGGAAATATCAACAAACCTTGTTTCCTTGCATAAGTTTTTTATGATATGATAATTGATTGATATAACATGGAACATATATAAATATATGATTATTATGAGATGTTTGGATCTTATATAACCCTATAATTCAGTAGGTAGGTCCTTATATAGATTATAATTTAAAATGAGAAATAATATTTAATGTACTATAAGAAACAATTTGTGAAGATCGATCGACTATTGGAAACTCTTTGTGATGCTTCTTCATTAAGGGGAAATTATTTGGTGAGTAATTCACTATATTATGATTCATATTCTTATTTTCCCCTTATTTCAATGTTATTTTCCAATGTTATGCTCCATGGATCTTTTCATTGTCTCATAATCTATCACTATTATTTTATAGTGTATGTTTTGTCATTTGAGATTGTATTTCATTCTATTATAACTTATAGAAAATTATTATTGATTAATGACATATTAATAATTTATTTATCTCATGGTCATGTAAGATCATAGGAATACGATGAAACCCTTTGATAAAATATTTATACGGTTTCCCTAAATGATAATTTCATCTCAACCCTTTCTTTTGATTTAATTCGTAAGGTTTTAAAGATGGTTATAACCTAATATGAGCTTATAAAGGGGTATAGTGTCATTAAATTATGTAGAAATATTCAAGGCCATTTTTGGTTATGTTTTTAATTCCCAAATACAAAAAACATAGGTTTTTGGGGTAGCATTTTTTATGTGAGATATAAATTTAATCTTATAGAAATGATGTAAAAGAGATATATGTTTTTCTTTGATCATCTCACTTGGTTTCAAAGACTATGTGTATAATATGTTTTTAGCACCAAACATGGGAGTGTGAGTTTGGGGTTCCTTAGTTAGTATTAAAGAACAATAATTTAGTTTTCGAGATTAATTTATTTTTTATTCAAAAGAGGGAACTTTAGAGAAACACTTCGAGATAAGTCTATGTATTGGATAAATTACAGAATTGTTGGTAAATTAATGATTGTATGATTTCATATTAAATAAATACCTTATTGGATGATAATTTGTGGTTGTAAGATCTGCCATGGATGTACCTTGGTATAATAACCATGAAATATATTGTTTTCTATTAACTCTATATTGAACTAGTGCTCGAAAAAAGTGGTTGAACTTCACATCTGGTTTGACACACTTAGGTGGTATTCATTTGTTAATTAACCATATCTCTATAAACTATAATGAGGGATATGAAACTAATTATTTTATAAAAAAATATATAAAAATTCCATTAATAACATAAAATTAAATCTTGAGATTCATAAGTAAATGAATATATATAATTAAATGTGTTGTATAGATAAAGGGTAAGTAATATTTTGAGAGAATAAACATTAATTATTTTAAATTATTTTCATATTTTAATAAATTTTATGACAATTTACGGAAACAAATTCGTAATGATGATAATAATTACAACAAATCCTAAATTAAATAAAAATAAACTGAACTAAGATTATCATAAACAATGGAATAATTTCAAAGGAAGATTAATCATTGGATAATTTTATCTTTTTCGTGTTCGGGTTTATTATGATAGGATACTATCATGATAAAATTTCTTGTGTTAGTAATTTTTGGAAATAGGATTATGAAAATGATGTTGTTAAAGGAATGTCTCTAAGGGACCATAATACATATAAATGGATAATGAGACATTTTTAGAAAAAAATGATCAAGAATCTCAATATATATATTTACATATTAATGTAAAATATGCTTTCTTATATTCTCATAGAAAATAATAAGTTTGTAATTATGACTTGGGTATTATATATCATATAAATACCTTAGCTATATTTATTAGTATTCAATAATTAAAATTATTATAATGAAATTTATTTTTTAGGGAAAAATAAAATCCTTGAGATTTTAGTATTAAGATTACTTTAAAATAAACAATATGATGAATATATTTCATCACACATTACTCCAAACTAAAACAAAATGTTACATATTAGATTGAAATTATTAATAAATTTATATGAAGTAAAAACCTCTCATAATTAAAAAAATAGTTCTCAATTAAACATTCTTATATTTGGAGGATAAATAATCAATTTGGATAAGGTTAAATGGTATTTTTATATTAAAGGAAATTTTTAAGGGATTTTTATTTTATCCTAATAAGTTTAATCTATCAAATTTAAAAGATGATTTTAATAATATAAAATATCATATTGTATGAACAAATTTTTTAACATCTATTATTACTTTTTATGAACATTTTTTATGAATACCAAATATTCAAAAGGTCAATTATTTATATTTTAATTTAGAAGATGAATTCATAAATTTTTAAATTTTCATTGACAAAATTAACACAATTGTTGGATTAATCAAATCTATATTATATTATGACGATTTTTGGGTTTTTTTGAAATTAATAATTTTAATTGAATAGTAAAAAATACAAATATTACAAATACCATGGGTTTTATGATATCATTATAATGTACCCATTAATTAACAGTTTTGGAAACCATCAAATTAAAAAAAATTAATTATTTTAATTTAAATACACATATTTGGAAATTTATATTGTAAAGGAAATTTTTTCTAAAACTATTTTTATTAATTAAATAATTTATATTTTAGAATAAATATTAAACACTTTTTTAAATATAATACTGTTAAAAAATAATATTTTTAAAAATCATAAAAAAAGCATCTACTATTTTTAATCTTATTTTATGTTTAAAAATAAGTTGTGAAGGTCATAGAATTTTATTTTGATAAAAGTAATTTTTTATTAAACGTAAAACCTAAGATGGAAAATACTAAATGAAATCAATCCTTGACTCCAAATTAGTAGTTGAGAGAATAATATTCCCACAATGATACACTATTAATTATTTCCATATTTTTGAGTTATATTCTTTTAATAGTGTCTTGGACTTTAAATTTCTAGAAAAACACCAATCACATCACCTATAAAAGAAGACTTCCATAACCCATTTTTATATACACTCTATTATTTGACTTCCCCTTAAAAATATAGCCATTTTTTCATATAATCACATTCATTTTTTTATAATTTATTGGTCCCAATAATTTTTCCTAAGTCCGCCATTTCCAAATGATTTTTTAAGAGATAACTCAAACCCCCAATGTGAGTATTATCCACTCCCTAACATTGTTCTCTATATATTTATCATCCATCATCGTTTAAATGTATCCTAAAAATATGAATATAATTAAATTAGTATCATTAATATAATGAAAATTTAATATATTAAAAATTAAAACTATATTTTATTCCCTTATCAGTTTTAGAAAAATGAAATCTTCATCTATGATTACATGAGGATTTCTGCTTACTTGAGTTTTGTGTCATGTTTTTCATAAACAGCTTACATGGATGGTAAAAAGGGACTATTATATGAATAAATATTATATTTATTACATTATTAATATTCTTATAACATAAATAAATTTCTACTTTCCTTTTATTATATGGGAAATGAAAATTTCCTTCAACTATATGTGTGGACTGCACCATTCATTTGTGATATGTTTTTATTGTTATCAACGCCTAACATGCTTGGTTATATAACATATTTGATGATATTTATTGAATAATGGAGTTATAGATATAATTAATAGTATAATAAATATATGAAAAGAAAAATGAAGATCATTATGATGTTATATGTTGGTAACAATATATTTCTAGAAACAAGCTCATCATGGATCTTATTCTATCAATCTATTCAAATATTACCTTTAATACAAGCATAGGGATGAATACAAAACTTGAAAAAAAATATTTAAATAAATTTTCAAATCTAGTGATGATTAAATTTGTATCAAATAATGGGTTTTGACATTTCCATTATGATACATGTGGGAAACAAAAATAATGCAACATCTAATGATGGAAATAAGAGAAAACGAACTAATTAATATATTAACTAATTAAAAAAAGATAAAAATTTATTAAATATATTAATAAGTCTAAAAAATTACTTATTAATATAGTTATGTGTATCTTATTGGAGTTTAAAAAATATTGTTGAAGTTGATAGTTGTGGAATGGGGTTTCTCATCTTAATTTTTTCCATTAAGGCATATGTCATATACACCACTTCTTTTTTTATGGGGTGTATAATAACTATTGATGTATTTTTATAATACTATAAATTATTATAAATTGGTGTATAGATTAATCATAGTTACTATATTTTAAGGTATTTAGGTTCAATGGTTACTAAATCCTTATGGATTTTTCTAAATGCATTTTTTGTTCATTATGTTATGATTTTCATTATTTAAATTTATTCTTAAATAATGGCTCTGTTATAAACAATAATTTTATTATGTTTAATTTAAAATTTAATTTATGTGTATTTACATTTCTATCACTAGAAACCTTTTTTAATTGGACCTACATCTTCAAATATCATCTTAGAAAGGGTTTTGTCCCAAATTTTCTTCTTTGAGACATGTTTCACTATAAGATCTCTTTTATATTTATATAGATTATAAACTAAACCATTGAGAAAATATATTATTATTTTCTCAATATTAATTTTATTTGAAGTTTCATTTCAATATTTATATTTAAAATAGGTTTTGAATCAAATGTTATAAAATCTCTAAGGGTTTTATCTCTAATTTCTGTCTTTGAGATATGTTTTTATTATTAACCTATTATTTATTTAGTTTATATGATTATTATTTGAGAGATTATATCATTATTATATCTTTTTCATGGTATTAAATGTTATGTTTAAAATTTTGTCTTCCAAATAGGGTTTTAATAAAATATAAAAAAATCTATATGGGTTTGATGTCAAAGTACCTTCTTTGAGGGTTGTTTTTTTATTATTCACCTATTTTTTTATATGGTGTATATTCAGACTCTTAGGGATAAAAAATCCTAATTATCTCTTTATGAATGGTATTTTATGTTAGAGTTTATGTTTTATATTTAAAAAACATTTCTAATCAAATCTTATTAAAGTTGTAAGGGTTTCATCTGAAATTTATTTCTTTTAGAAATGTGGTGTATTATGTGGTTATTTTGTATATGTTATATAGGATTCCTATTAGAAATGTTATATCAGACTAACCAACTATAAAATTTATTTTATTTGTTATTTTATTTTTTCTCTTTCAAGTAATTTTTGAATCAAATGTTTCAAAACCTATTTGTGGTTTCATGACTCAACTTCTTTTCGTGATTTATAGTGTTTCCTCATTGAATATCATTCAACACTATTATTTTATTCTATTAAAAAATGACATTATATTTACATTGCACTATAAGTTGTAGGTAATTACATTTATGGATTTATTTCTTTATAAAATTTTAGGATGTTTTGAATAATCCCCATTCTCTCTAAATGAGTCTTTTTTCTTCCATATAAATATTCAATATTCCCTCAAATATATTTATTTCTTATCTTAAAATCCTAATATATTTAATTTTTTATTATCTTAAAATTATGATTAATCACTTTTAAATGAATGGTTTATTAAAAATTTTAGGAAGTGGGATTCAATAAAGGTATATTTTAACACTGCTGGAAACGATTTTTCCTTTCCAAATATTATATTTTACCTTAAACTCCACATTTTATTTGTAAAAAAATTATTTTTTTCAAGGATTATTTATTAAAATTATTTAAATAGTAATGTTTGAAAAATGATCATGAACGCTTTTTAAATACTGAAATTTTATAAGGTGGATCATAATATATTATCATGATGATAATATTATAAAATTTTTTCTATGGTTGCAAAAAAAAATTCTCTTTTATTGTCCTCATAAAATCCAAAAGACATAACTCATATAAAGTAATTTATTATTAATTTCCCTCAATTTTCCTTTATAAAATAATCTTTTTCAGAAATTTACATATTAGAGTCAATTAATATTTGTGTTGAATTCATTTTATGTGATGTCATTTATTAATGTTACAAATGCCATTTTATTTAGATGAGTAAATTATGATTTGTTGAATGTTTTATTTCATCTATCACACATGTGTATGAATGATTATTATGCGATCTTTGGGTTATATATAACCCTCAAATTAATTTTCTAACGACATGAATCCCCTGATATAATAATTCAAATGATGATTGATTATTGATCAACTATGGGAAACAATTTTTGTTTCCAGATCTACTCTAGAAAATAGGTTTTCATGCCTTCTCCATTATCAGAAATACGTTGTGATGACGGATTCATTATTGGAAAAAATAATTTATTCCTTATTCAATATGTTATGATTCTTAATCATATTTTTTGCCTCATTTTTATGTTATATTATAATGTTATGCTATATGGATCAAGTTTCTTTTCTCTTGATTTCACACTCGTATTCCATGGTATATGTTTGATCATTTAATATTACATGTTTCTATATTATTCCTTATGGACAACTATTATATTTATATTTAATTTTAATAATTCATTTCTCCAATTCTCATGTTTTATCATATTTTTAGAAATTAATCATATAACGACATGTTGACAATTTTTACATTACTAATATTTTGAGCTCAGTCCTTTCTTATGTTTCCATTCCCTAGGTTATGAAGTTTATTATAAACTATATAGAGTTTATAAAAGGTTCTAGTGTGGATTTATTATAGAGAAATTTTTCAAAGTAATATTGATTATCAACTAGTTTTCAAAGAAACTAAAATATCAGTTCTTGGTATTGTGTGTTCATTGTGAGATGTAAAGTTTAGCTTATTGAAATTATATAAAATAAATATAATATTATCTTAGATCATCTCACATTATTTCAAATATAATGGGGGTAGTATGTATTTATAGAACCATATCTAGGAGTTTGAGTATGGGGAACCACATTCTGACAAGCATTAGGGATCTATAGTAGTACTGATAATAGATAATAGCCATTTTTTAAAGTAGAAAAAGTAAGGTAATTAACTAAAAAACACCACTAATAAATAATAAAAGTATGAAATTGAAATAAAAAATACCTTGATATATTAAATTTCATATGGAATGAAGAAGTTAAAAGGACAATTTTTCAAGCCAATAAACACAACAAATCATTGATGAAGATGATCAAGCATACATGATAAATAAATGGAATAAAATACATAGAGAAATACTACTATCATTAAGACACTCATTAATAAAATATACAAAAACATATATTATGTCCGAAATTATCATTTAACTATAAGCCTTTACCTCAACTACTACTATAATTAGTGAGTTATTCCGAGGTAACTATGTTTCACGACTACCCGAGTAGGGTGCAAGTAAAAAATCTTAGGAAACGCCCAATTTGATCACGTAAATAAATAGTAAATATAGTTTTTTTATTTTGGAACAGTCATCTATATAAAGAAATATATTTTAGATAAAAAATAACAGACATTGATCCATGTCTTATAACATGAAATTGTTGATATAATATACTCTCTTTGTCCAGTGTCAGAGTTTCTTATAGGATGTCACTTAATCATTCCAACCAATATCTTATCTAACATCCATATAGTAATAGGTGAATTCATAGATTCATATGGGTGTAAACCTATTAAATCCAATAGAATAAGGTATGAACGAATTCTTAAGAGGTAACATAGGATATATAGCAGTAATAGCCATATAGACAATTCCTAGGGGTTTCTTGGAAATAAATTTAAATGAGTCATAAAAGATTCTATGTTAAGGGTATTTACTATGTATTTATAAAAACATTATCATCATAGATGAATAAAAGAGTATTTTATGAGGGATTCTTAATATTAGTGTTTAATTAAATCTCATTACATTTGTTAAGAGTTTTATCACATCACACATTATAAATAAAATAATAATTTTTTAATAAATTTTTAGGGTAGTACATCCCAACCAAATATAAAAGAATAACAATAATAATAAAACTTGGGTCAACTATTCTCTCATATCCATCTCACATAATAAAATTTTTCCAATCAAGCCCATGAACTACAATTTTCAATGTAGCTATATCATTCTCACACAAACAATTCAGGTTCTATGTTGATACCAATAACTATCTATACCTGTATCTACATATACCCTCTATAGGTTCAATATTTCACAAGGGAACACTTTGTGGTCCCCTATGTCACATCAAAAAAAATTTAGTCACACCTCATTATGGAAGAATCACCCACCCCATGTTCATCTTCACCAACTAAAGGATATAATGTTTATAAGGGTCCTAATATAACCTACTCAGTCTAGTCACTAACATTTTTATTTTTCAACTTTTCAAGGGGTCTAAATCACTATTATAATATGCAATAAATCTCACCCATTTAATTTATATTACATCCCTAAATTTTCATAAATATAAAAAGTCACATATTTATAAATAGGTCTCGACCATCAGAGGCCAACACATCAATCCCATCCACAAGGTACATCATAAACTTTTTAGTTTTTTCATTACACTGATATAAATTTAATTTGAATAGAAAATTAATGAAATTTGAATAAGCTAATCACCTTATGTGGTGAGAGAACATTTCATAGGCTTAATAAATTACATTCCTACAACCATATTTCAATGTATAAGTAAGAAAAATCTCTATTTAGGAACTATTACATTTTTATGAAACTCAATGCATCTCTTCCAAACACATCCAAGTCATACTGGTAATTCCCCATCATCAAAAAGACATATTTCACATGAAAACACCCAATTAATATATAATAGACAAGGGTCACGAAAATTTTATTAAAAAAGTAAACTATCATTATTTAATAGGTTTAGGGGGAACCCATTACATTACCAAAAGGTATAATGGTTTAAAATCCCTATATATTTCTTAAAGGCGCACCATTTTTCCATCTTTAAGTCAGTACATTGTTTCATCATCACCACATGTGTCACCACCTATATATGTCCCCACCTGTGTCATAAATCCCTCCCAAAGGTCTACTAATATTTTAACCAATGTCTCTTGGTTGTGGAGGATAGTGGTTATTACCCCTAAATTGTAGATCAGGCCACAGAACAAGCAATTAATTAAATATAATCAAATTATAATTATTTAGAAAATTATAAAAAAGATTACAATTTAAATTTACTTTTCATAATAACTAAAAAAATATACCGAGTGACCTCATTTCACTGAAACTCTGACCAACCACCAATATAATGTCTGTACTATCCACCTCACACCATCTTGAGAAAAATATATAACAATCAAAACCCAATTACTATATAATTAAATTTAATTATGTAAAAAACCCTAGAATAAATTTTCCTAGTAATAACTTTAATGAAATGGAAAAAAGGGGGAGTAAAATAATATTTTTGCGGAATCTCAAAACCAAGAAACAAGAAATCTCCATCATATTAATATGATTCCACCATGAATCAATTGAATCATTAATAAAACCCTAAGATGGGTTTCCAAAATCATAGGGAAATTCAAAGGGAAGGGAAAATATGGAGAAAGATAGAATATCGAATTGATAATCAAAAAATACATTTAAATGAGAACACCAAAATCATTGGTGGATTGTGATTGAAAATATTGGGAGATCTACTCAAAGAATGATTGTATATGAGGCAGAATAAAAAAATGTTGATGGGTTTAAATTAATATTTGAGGAATCCATATTTAAAACAATATAAAATATCTCCCCATATTGTGGTGACCTAGACCAAAACATTGGATACCTTAAGATGAATTATGGGACCTTCAAATTTCATAGAACATGGTGAAGGATCCTACCTCTATGATTTTTTCACTATGGATCTAAATAATTTATAATGGCTAGCATCATAGTATTGGTATCACTATGGTCTACTCCAAAAAGGGATGATACATACACTTGTGAGCATAATGTCCTTGTTCTTACTGGGAATTTCGAAAAACGTGTAACCCCCATTGAACCACATCATGAACCTCAATATGGTGATTCCCATGGTATCGTTGAATATGTACCACAGATCCACCGAGATGTGTTATCTCAGTAACATATGGAGAGGATAATCTCGAGGTACAACATACTAAACCCAGGTTTCATTCCCATTTATTTATTAATGAAATCCCAACATCATTTTATTTTTTTATGTTTACATAATTTGCTCTCTTAATTAGTCTAAGGGGGACAATTTCATGAAATATAGGTCCTAAGTCAAATAGCCTAATTCATGACACTAAAAGACCCAAATACCAAACAGCACTAGAAAAATACCTCAAATTATTTTTAGTAAAATTAATCTACTTTCAAAGGTTTCATAGATTTATAACATACATTTCCCTATGTGGAGATTCATGGTGCCTAGTACCAATGAAAGATGCAATACACTACCATTATTTCAATTTTTAGCCCTACATTGCTAGGTGATACTGATCAAAATCCATATCTGTAACTTCCCTAAAGGATATTGGGACCACGTTTTTTTCGAATGTCGATGTTGCTACATTGGAACATGCCCATCATCATCTCCATCCACGCTAACCTCAATTACCTCAACACTGTTCCCCCAATAAAAAGACTCATTCTTCAACACTCTATTCATCACTGTGGCCAAACCCCACCATCTTTTATCATTATTGCTGATAAAACCCACACATCTAACCACACCACAATCTTGGACAAGCTCTATCACAACCCCTAGGGCCATCCAGCCCAACATAACACCATTAGCACCACACCTTCATACATTGACATCAATAGACCACCATCCCTACAGATACATCCCCACGAACTGCGTTACGAAATTGATCCACCCTAAATATTGGAGTTCTTCTAGGATATTACATGGTGTTTTCATCCCTTTGATTGGATACATGTAGGAAAATTCACCTACTAGTTCAACCGTCATTACACTTTTTTCTACCCAAGATCCTGTAACAACACATGAAACTCATTTCACATCCAAGAGAATATCCTTGATATTTTACCACACAAGGATTCCCAATAAGTATCCAAATTATAAAAATAACCCCTCACAAAAAATAAAAAATTCAAATTCCCTCTAAATTTAAAAACTTATAATGTAGTGTGGTTTTATAGTTTGATATGTCTATATTAAAATCATCTATTGAATCAAGGCCAAGATGGTGTTTTTATATTTATATGTTGAGTAAATATATATATCCTTGGATGGAAATATACTGAGGAAATGCATTTCTACACTTAGATGAGTCACATAGTATTTGTTCAGCAACTAGGATGAGGAACATTGAGGTAATCATATATAAAATGAATAGAAAGTGACGTATTCATCAACCATGTCATTATTTTTCAAATAATCAAGAAAATATTAAATGGATTATCCCGAGTTGACATTATTTTAAATCTAATGGTCACTCGATGTCATTTTAAAGGGAATTTTATAGGTATATATATGCATGATGTATGTGTATATATTGTGGTCTAAACATTTGTATATAGATATGAGTATATTTTATGGATATCCCACCAAACCCCTTAGTAACATGTATGGAAATAACTTTTTTCAATGGGCCTCTCTTTTATTACTTCTATAAAATCAAGATTTTACAATTTCATTCAATCTTATTCAGTCCCATTGGGCCCCATATATAAGCCTATGGATAAAGATTATGTTTTAGGAAAAATGTTTGTTTCAAAATGAATATAATTTGATAAAACCCTATCCAAAGTTAATTTTGTATAGATTCAAATATATTTGTAAATTTTTTTCATAATCTGCTTAAGGATTTATTTTATATGGTAAATTGTTTGACGTGAACTAATATTTTCTACATATGATACATATAATATGTGGTGGAATTTCATCCAACGTATCCTTATATTAGAGCCTGATCTTATGTTAGTGGTAACATGTTATTGTATTAATACAATGAAATCCCGCACTATGTGGTACCAAACATAATATAGGGTATGTTCTTGACACAACCACTTCCCTTTTGCATGGTGTCATCATTTACAAACTAAAGGGTTTGTTTATATAAAGATTACACATTCATATAAGGGGATTAATGAATAATCCAAATATATATAACATATGGGTTCCATGATATGGACCATGATAAGATATATATGGTTGAATTTATTAATCTAATTTATATCATTGATTATAGTTACAAAAATGGATGTGTTCCCTCATTTGGGCATACACTTGTTTCTTTAGAGAATGTCCATTCACTTTTTCTTATCATTGAATTAATTTTTATGAAATGTAATGGTGTTATCTCCCCTTTTGGTGAATGGGAATCGTCATGTTAGAAAATAGGCGCCATTTTGTAGGGAAATCCCTCAAAAGTAGGAAAAATATGCTTAATTATACTATTATCAACATCAAGTGTACAATAATGAGTAAAATGTAGATTTACAATTATATAAAGAAAACCTACTATATGTTCTTCATTTATTCATGTTGATTATATAAAGGATAGATCAGATATAAATGTATAATAGATTCTTCTACAAAGTTAAATTAATGAACATACAAAATTTTAATATTTAATATGGAGGCCCATCTATGACACCACTCCTATTGAAGATGGTGAAAATATGTATTATTCTAAAACAAGGGAGCATCACTACCAACATATTATAAACTCCCAAGGCTTCATCTAGGTCTCCATTGATGGTGGGTGATGTATATTTTTATAATAAAAATTTAAATCTCACTCTAAATACTCTGATAAAACTTCCACTCTTGAAAAAATATATTTTGAATCATATTTAAGGATTAAACTATCCACAAAACTCAATTAATACTAAATAATGGCCACATTGACCCCCATAAGATCTAGTAGCATCCAAAATAAAATCACTATCATGGTAACTAAATATAACTCTACATAAACAAGGTCCCAAACTTCAACAACGGAATATAAATCATGTCATGAGGTTGAGAAAATTTCATCAAATGGATCGTTATACTATGATCCAATCTCAATACAATAACCTTTATCTACTCATTGGGTGTCTCATGTGGATGGTAAATGAGTGTATCAAACTCTATCCAACTATCCATCACCCGATCATTTAGTTAACCAAGTAAATTAATGTTTAACTATAACTAGAATGCATAATGTGAATCCATCCAGGGAGTAGGCTCATCTAGCTAAGTGAAAAGTAATATATTCTCTAAGAAAAGGTCTTTAGTGTTCAAAATTTTGAAGCATCCCCTTTGTTCTCATGGATGAAGATAACTATTAATATGAACTCTAAATTAATGTCTAGTTACTCCCCTAATCAGTGGAGAGATTCTAGATCATTCTCATGGCTCATCACAAGCCTACCTTTGAATATGAGATGTTTGAATACTTGTGAATTTTTTTATATGATAGTATAAACACTTGGTTAGTAAAAAATATTTGGGAGAGATAATAAGGACCTAAAAAACCAAAATTGAACAATATATGATGTGTTTACCATCTTTATTTTACCCAATAGCTAATACCTTAGAGTTTCAAATTGATTGAATGATTAATTGATTCCTAGTCAATGGATATTTCACTTACTATGACAACTCTAGGTTCCCTGGTCAAAAAATAGAACTAAAAATCCATTAATAATATCATGATTTTATATCTAGAATAAGGGATAAATTCATAAAAAAAATTAATAAATACTTCGAGGGCCTAAAATAGTGAATCTATTTGGGATCCCATTGAACTAAGTCAACACCTTCTAAGGGAGAAGAGACAAAAAATGGAAACACAAGAAACTAACACACCTTGAGAGGCCATAAAGTTGTGGAAATATGTGAATTTATTACCCTCATGTGATATTTGAAAGATTCACATGAAGTTAATGACGAGGCTCCAAAAAATATGAATATAGTAGGTGATTGTAAATCAGAAGTTTCAAAAGGTCAATCAATGTGTTCTGGATGGTTTTGGAGTCCATTTCAAACATAGGTAGGTAAATGTTATATTGGATACATAGGTCAAGACCTGTAATCATCTCCATATCTTTAGCCTGTAGAAAATCATAAATCATAACAAAAGTAGTGAATGTGAGAATAAAATATCCTCTAGTATCAAGAACAATGCCTCCACCCCTAATTATACACATTATACATGAACTATCCATTTTAAGATTGAAATCAGGCATGTGAGGGAGCCATAAAATCCATCGAACCTATAGGACATTAGGAGTGGAAAGGTGGGATGTTCTAGTGTTCATGATAAACCTGAGTGGTGGGGCACTAGTCTAGTTGGTGATAATCCTAGGAATATCGTGATGAAATTTCTTGGTTTTGAATACAAATTCCAAAATCAAGAAAGTGATACCATCATACCAAGCCTTGTTCTTTTCCATCGATATACACCAGTATACGACTAGAAAAACTAACACCCCCACATTCCTCACACATTTTTTATTATCCACACCTAGAATCAATAGAGTAATAAATGAGGCTCCTAATGGAACCTGGGTGTACAAACCAATAATCTATCTAAAAGAGAACCACACTCTTTGTGGCTAGTCACCTTCGAAGAAAAAGTGGTCAATGTTCTCATCTTGGGGTTATCCCTTGTAAATACACCCTGACATAAGGTTTATTCTAAATATATTTAAATGATATTTTGTGCGTAAATCATATTTATAGAAAAACCAACAAGGAATTTCAATTTAGTAAGGATATCATTGCATCAGCGTAAGACACTGCAACTATATCTCCCATGAGAATAAAATTGCAACCGAGGATAATCCTTCCCAAAAAAGGCTCTTGACATCAACCAAGTAATACCACATTTATCAGTGTTGGAGGACTGATCAATGATATCAATTACTTTTCACTTATTCTTCTCTAATATGTATTGAGTGAAACCTAAGTACCATCTCTCTTTTATAAAGAGAATATCATGGATTAGAAACCCTTGAAACCACAATTTGACTCTTTCAATGTTTTAGTACCAGATGTGGATATCCCCCTATTGATGATCCAATGAGTGTGAATCTGAGGAAATAGGATGTGAGGTTGTATTTATATCTATAAGAGATAATTGTTTCTATTAGGGGATTCCATAGTATTACCAAAATTCTACATCATGATCCTACCCCACTAAATATAGTCTTCATGTAATTCCTATTCCATATTTGGAAGAATTCCATGCATCTCACCAGATACACTCCTAACATTAATTCCTCCCTTATACATCACCCTGGAAATCCATTCCATGACACCATATGGTGTTTTCCTCCTATGTGGGAATCATTAATGAAGGAATCCAATATATTTTTGATACCTGTTATAACCGCTTTCGAGACATTGAGGGAAGATAAATTTTTATGGGAAACCAAGTAAGAGCACTATTTAATAGTGTTATGAAACTACCAAAGGACAAAAACTAAATTCCATAATTGTTGACATGATAGGTGATCCCATCAAACACTATTTTTAAGTGATGTATGGGAATAATTCTTGAATATATTAAAGTTACAAGGTAGTCCATCACAAATCTCCACCTGAGAATACCAGGATTCCACTCTAGGTTGTTATCTCACCTTTTTTCCCCATGTCAAGAGATATATTCCACTCTTCTCATGATTACATATTTCTTATAGTGTTTGAATTATTTCTCTAGTATAATTTTGATACCTTATATGGATCTATTACTTTCATGGAGAAATGTGAATATATCATCTGTATACATGTGATGGGAAACTCCACAAAAGTTTTACCTATAACCATAAGAAAGAATGCAACTATAATGATTGATTATTTTGATAAAAAGATTAAAGTTGTATTGCATAAGAATAATTATGCTAAAAGATAATAAATATTATTTCTTGGTTCCCCACATATATTCTATGAATCTTCAGTTTTCCTCATAAAGGATATGGTGGTCTATGAGGAGATAAAGCATCAATAAAAAAAGATTAGAGGACCAAGAAGAGAATAGAAAATACATTAGAACCCTTAAAATGGTGATTCATTCAAGAGTATAATTGAATTTTTTCCATATCTAGTTTGATAAAAACATTTTATCCAAAAACATTCTGGTTGATATCCCTTATCATCTAATGATGCAATGTAATCACACCCTAAATCTATCACCCTCAAATGTGCCCAGGTTGTTCATCTAAAACCCATCAAGGTAAGTTCACAGATAATATTCAGCTAATAACATTGGACACACCTTTTTAGGTAAGTTACATGTACTAATGGGCTAGTATTTCTTGAGGAACGAAAAAATTCATGATCTTAGGGACTAGAACTAGTGTAGTATCACTCAGCACATGGGTGAGATGTCTACCTCCAAAGTAATCATGCACCACGATAATTGAATATATTTTAACCAGGTCCTATGAAGCCACATAAAATGATCTTAGAAATCCTTTTGGACTAGTTTAGCATTACAGGTTGAGGAAATAAACCACCTCCTAGATTTCCTTGTCTTCCATCACTAACTCAAAGAATGAGTCATGACATGAAGACACCTTACAGGTAATGGAATCAAAAATCTCATCACCAAACCTAGATAACATACTTGCATGAACAGATTTAGACATAAAAAAGGAGACTTCACGTGAAACTCATCCATATCACCCATGAAATCATGGTTTTCAGTTTAGGAGCTTTTCTCCAAAGTAATATTCAACCTAATGATCTCTTTTTTTTCTTTAACAAAATAATGGAAAAAAAATTCTTCATGTTGCCTTCCTGAATCAATTTAATTATGGATTTCTCATGCATCACCCACTATAGTTCAAGTAATAGATATTATACGGTGTTCTTCACGGAAGAAATATCTTTGACAATGACATATTAACATAAATTCTATATTATAGACTCAATACATTCAATCTCTGAATTGATCATGTTCATGGTCTGGAAACATGATGACTGATTATTGACCTAGGATAAGAGGTCAAGTTTGAGATCCCTTAGATTCTTGTGAAGATCAATTTATCAACATAACTACAATGGATTATCCCATAACATTTTTTCTCTATATTTTAGTCTTGATTAGAGTTCTATAGATAGGAAAAATGGAAGCAACCTCCCCTATTAACTATGTTAGATAGAACAACAACGATGTAAGTGTGGCCATAAATTTCTCTAGCAATATAGATTACTTTTATATCGAGATAGATATACATGGAATTCATATTATCAATATAATGATCAATATAGTACAAAGTGTTATTTTTTCTATTTTTATTATTAAATTAGGAGAATGGATCACTAGAATATCCTATATCTGATAGGAAATTATAATACATAAATGATACAAAATATTTTCTCTCATTATGCGAGTGAGAATCTCATACCTTCTTTTCCATGTTTTCCCTGATAAAATTGAAATCCCCTCCCACTATCCATGGATGGACTCTTAGATTTAATCACCCAAGAACATTTTCATATCACATTTGGCATAGATGATTGTGATGAAAGAAAAATGCACTCCCATGCTTTTATTTTTAGTGATGAACTGATAAGAAACTATCACCAGATCCATTATGAGATTTCATTTCTAGAAAAACAATATTTTAGGATTTATATGGGAATCATTCATATAATCATGTTATCCTATTATATGTGGAAAAAATATGAAATTTTGGAGGGATGTTTCTTAGTCTCTAAAATTACCAATAAGTAATAATTTTATTTGGAGGGTTCATTGGAATTGAAGTTAGTTTTAACATGATCACCCAGGACTTTCTCATTACATAGGAGAAATGATAACATAGTATGATAGGTTTTTCATATTTGGTGCATAGTGATGAGGGTTTTTTTGTGTTGATAGCCAAGGAGGATAAGAATTCATTCATTTGGGACTTGGTATGAACAAAACCAGGGGGGATGAGGATAATGATTTTGAAATCAATAGGATGTATGGTACCAGGTTACATTCGGATGGGTTGGATAAATAAGATAAATAATGGGAATGGGAGAGTGTAGGTAAACCAGGATGTCACATGACTTCATGTATATGGGGATGAAGGGAAAATTGATAGGGAGTCACTGAACTGGAATTTTTTTAGAAATCTCATGTATAGTGTAGTTAATATCAATCAAATAGAAAAGAATACTATGGACCACCATGGAAAAAAATTGTTAGAGTAAAATCAGAGGTAAGGGAAGTAAAAGGAGGAGGAGGTTCGGGAATTGGATCACTCTAAATTTGTTGGTCTTGTGGAGAGGGGATATTTAAGGCAAGATATATGTCAGTTCTAGTGGATAAGAGAGGAGAAAAGGGAGCCAGTGGGGTGGGGGAAGACACTGAACTAGGTCATAGAGATAAAGAATGAGATGAAATCCATGAAAGAGCACTATGATGGGGAATGTTTAGAAACATAGTTGTGTTTCTTTCATGTTTAAGTAGAGAGAACTTACAAATGGAAACTCCAAGAGAAATGTGTCCAAGAATTAGTGAATATTTTTTACCCCAAAGATAAGGAGTAACCCACTATGAGTTTAATATGTTGTGGGAGAGGGTGTATAGATCCACCTTGACATATATTCTCACAATGGAGGAATCAAGCATCCATAAGGTGAGATCATTCAAATATAGGAATGATCCCACTATATTTACTATCAAATGTATGATTGAATCATTATGAAAGGGGATGTTAATACAAAAAAGGTTGATCCATACCACCACATGTGTATTTTTTGGACAAGAGTGAACTTCTAGAGACAATATGAATAGGTAAAATATAAATTTTATGAGTGATTTGGTCCTTTTAGACAAGGATTCAATAGGGACTTATCTATAATAGAGGATAATATAAATGGATTTTTAATTGAAAACTGATAACTAATCTTGATATACCATCTTTTTGAACCAAGAAATAATATGGAAATCTAATCCAAACCTTTCCACCAAGGTCCACCGATGACAGTAAGAATCTGCAAAGAAGGATGCTTCCTGATAGATAATCTCGGAGGATCCATCTTCCAAACCTACAGAGATCATGTATATTGTAATATCTAGAAAAAGGGGAAGGGAGGTTGATAATGAAAGATATAATTGAATAATAACCTCCTTAGGAGAGGGGGAAATAGCAATTTCTTCAAGATTAAACTAAAAGAGGAATCAGCAGGGGACCTCGGTTCTGAAATTTGATCTAGAAAAGATACAGGAGGAGGAGAACCAAATTTGGGAGAAATATTTTCCAAATCAAAAGTGACTGGGAAGGATTCATAGTTTATTATATTTGAACATAGAGAGGTGCATGGGGAACATTCTAATGGTAAAGGAGATCCATACAAAATCTAGAAAAAATCTCAAAACCATTTAACCCCATCACACTAAATCCCAAAACTAGTCACCATAAAACATCTAACTATGAATTTTATCCTTATAACTAAACCTCAATGACACCATTCAGATAAGACCTAACCCACTACGGTTGTAACATACTTATTTTTAATGATTTATTTTCATATACATTAAAATTTATTAGTGGCCTCCATTAAATGCTACAACAAGTTATTATTACTTTATATGAAACACAAATTTATTCTTATGCTATATCAAACACATAGATTGGATTACGATATATGATACACTATATTTGACTTCTATTACACACTATTCTAAGTTCATTTGATATCTTTTACTATATGAAAAACTGAGTTTTACCGAACTATAATATATTATTAATATTATTATAATTAGCACCTAGCCAGTGGAATGATAGTTATGAATAATAATAACTAAATTATGAAAATATGGTATGAACATTCTTATATAAATAATCCTTTGGTGACCAGTTAATTATAAATGAAAATAAAAACAAATTGAGAGTAAATTATTTATTTTTCAAACTATTTTTATAGCCACCAATTAATTTTATAATAATAAATTAAAATATTCACCATTAGTGAATGATCATAATTAAATTTATATGTTATATATTCAATAAAGTTTTTAAATTTATACAACAAGTTTTATAGGTAGAAAATAAGACCAAATCAAATTTTAAGCATAAAATGTTATATTTTTTAAAGGAAGGTTTTGTCACCTTTTAATGGAAGAATATTTTTAAAACTAAATTTTGAAAATTTAAAAAAATTTATTTTATAAAATAAACTTATTTTTTGAGCCCAGAGCCACAAAATTTTATTACGGTAATTTTTTTTGTATTTTTATTAAATATTTCAATTTTTATAAATAGTGAAAAAAATATAGAATTTTAATCGAAAATGGATTTTAATATAAAATATTGAGTGCATTAAGTTATATTAAATTTTGTTTTCAAAATATATCTAGATCAAGTATACATTTATGAATCCAATATATGTTATTTGAATCAATTTCACAAGGAAATTGGATATAAATATATTTCAAATTTGGATCACTTTCACTTTAAATACCCGTTGTTTCATCCCATTAGCGGGACTATTATTAAATTAATTTCTACCAATTATATAATTTGAATTTTTTAAAATAAATAACATATTTATAATATTCATAATTTATAATTTATTTTAAGTTCAATTTAGTTTTTGACGAAAATATTCCTGAAATAATTAATATAAATTAAAATGATTAAGTAAGAAACAAGATTACTTAGTGGTTAATCTAAGTGTATACTGTGAAAAAATGACCCTACACATGTCTATAACCCATTATATATCCATATTTTTTCCTTATCCCTTCATGGATATAATTTGTTCTGTTATGGAAGATTCCATGTAGGTAAAAACCTTATGAGAACACAATTCTTTTCAAAAATTTCAATTCTGTCCTCTCCCCCGCTTATAAAAGACATCCCCCTATCCCCCTCTCATGAAAACTATCAATACAATTTTTATCAAACATGATATGAAAAAAATTCCCTATATCGATACTCTCATCCTATAAGCCACATGTTGGGATAAAGGCAAACTACGGAAGTCCTTTGGAGCAAAACAAAAGGAGTTACCTGAAGAAGAGGCAACGTTCTTCAATGTGAACTTTTATTTTATTTATTTCTACATCCATTCAATTATATTTGTATAATGATTATATAAAGACATATTTTTGTTAAATATAAAAAATTGATTTTATTTTAATAATATTAACTACTACTTTACACACTTCCATCAAATAGGACATGCAATCAACATTTGTGTGTATGGCGGACTACCGCCTTGCAAACCAAAGTCAATCATTCTTCCATTACCACCTCTCATGTTTTGAAATAATGATGTAATTACTATTTTAACAGGATATATATGATATTTATTATGACTTTGTTCTTATTTAACTATTATATAACACATACCGTCATTCTTTCCATTTTTTTGGTAGTATGACCACATCTTTTCTAGGCGTAGGGACTACCGCCTCATCAATGTGATGTGATTCATCAATTATTTTCATGGAATGTTTTTAGGATAGTTATATTAAATATATATGATATATATTAATCAATAATCCTACTATAGTGGTAATATTTATATGTTCCATTTACTTTCTTTCTTTGAATATGATATGAAAATGGAAACATCATTCTTACATACGTATGACCTAGCGTCTCCATGAAATATACATTTAATTTCCAATAACTAAAGTTTTTGTTTATCCTAAATATATGTTTAATTACTATATATGAAATTATTATCATGTATTAAATTCTGTAAATGATGAAATTATATTAAAATAATGAGGTATATAAATAACAAGTCAACACTTGTGCAAAAAACAATGTTGTTGTTACCTGAAACATAACTTTAACATGGGATTATTAATAAAAACAGTAAAATAATGTCAGAATAAAATAATATATAGTTGGATATATATTTATATATTTCTATTATATATGTATAACAAACTTAAATTTTTTTAAATGAGAATTGAACATAATCAAAGAAGGTCAAAACTTAAGGTAAGGGGATTTTTAGTCTAAATATTTTTTGTGCGAGACTTATGTCATATTCAGAAATCCTTTATTTTTTTCTGTTTTATATCATTACCTATTACATGTTATAACATTAACCTAGTTTATTTTTTGAAATTAAATGTTTTAACTTATTTTATTATTGCATTCATTACATGATTCATTGTTTTTTATGTACTATGGGATTTTCATCTCACCATTATTTTTAATGAGAACCAAGCCACATTCACCATAAATTTCTGGTATGTAGTGTGTATACTACCGATGGATGAATTTTATGATTCTTATAACAATAATTATTTATATCTATGTATCCATTTAGGATCTCTAATTCATGGGGTTTATAGTTCCAAATTTACTAAATCTATAAAGTATTTTTCACTCAATTTGCGTTCTTCGAGACACATAATATGTTATGAACCTATATTATTTTACAAGTTTTATATAAATATATTTATTCATTTTATATCCTAATTATATTTATTTTTATGATATTTTATTCTTTATTTATTGTTATTCATTCATTTGGATTATGATTCAATTTTTTCAAAGTGGTGAGAGTTCATTACTACTATCTCGTCGTTTATTGGGATTGATTATTATTATAATTCAATATAAATAATATTATGATCCATATCTCAAGAATTGTCATGAATTTTATTTTCCGTTTTTTAATCATGATATCTTTATGAAATTGTATCATTTCTCCATTATTTGGTACCAACTCTATTTAATAATTTTTTTTCGAAAATATGACGTTATTTCTCTCTTCAGTTGGAAATAAGTTTTATTCCAAATACCATGTTTTCTATAAAAAATAAAAAAAAATTAAATTTTAATATTATTTTCGTGTAAAGATTTTTTTAAGAAAATATTTTTAAAACTTATTTGATGTATTTCTTTATAATTTCTCCAAGAAATTTTCAATGAAAAAGTGTTCCGAAATGTTTTTTTTTTAAAAAATTTGTCAAAGAGGAAATGAGGATTTAATTATGAAATGTACCATGTGATATTTCAAAATACTTCTTTTTATAAGATAAAATCCTTTTATATATTTTATGATTTACTAGTTATTTGACCCAAGGACACCATACTTATTCCTCTATTAAATGGTTTAAATTTAATATGAAACGTTATTTAGAAAACCCGCTTCTCTTTCACACATTATACCATGATAAAATGATTCTAAAACCCACTTCCTTTCATTGTTTACTCAATGATGAAATGATTAGGGAATATATCTCTTTTCCACATGTTATGATGTCAGGAATTTTTTTGTTATTCCCATTTCGTTCATTGGGTGATAATGTGATGATTTTTATGATCCTGTGGAACACATATGTATGATTTCATTTTGTGATGGTGTAGACCTATATCTCTATACAATTAATAGGGTAAATATTTAAATATATCATGATATATACATGTATTTAATAGGTAGTGAACCTAGTATAGTAATACATGACTGGAATGAAGAGTGAACTCAGTACAACAATATAGTGATGGAATAGGGACTGAACCCGATAAAGTAATACATGGCTGGAATGAGGATTGAACACTGTATAGTAATACAGGGATGGTAGAGGGATTGAAATTAGTACATTAATACATGGTTGTAAAGAGAAGTTAACTCGGTATTTCTAAATATTGTTGGAATGAGGAGTGTACTTAGTACCGTAATACAGGTCTCTAATGGAGAGTGAACCTCATGCAGTAATACATGGTTGGAATGAGGAGAGAACACAGTACATTGATGTGGGGATGGAATGGGGAATGAAACTGGTACAGTAATATATGGCTGGAATGATGAGTGAACTCAATAAAAAAATGATTTTGACAACTATTATTGTCTAGGTAGAGAACCTCTACCAATATTGCAATGATTTTGTATTCTTATTTTGTGCCTCAAGATCCATGTTTTATGACTATATTATACTCTCATGACTCATTTCCATTAATTATCTTAGGATTCATTTATTATTAACTCCCATAATATATTCAATGATTCAGGATTATGATCTTTGATATATATGGAATTGTTTTCAAATGTTATGTTGATTTTCTCATAAACTTATGTTCATGTTTTGCATATATATCCCCATTCTTTACCGTTATTCAGAATATGAGCTCACCGTTTCATATGTTTCAAATACCTATGATATGACGAATGGGTCTAATTATGTGTATTAAAGGGGGATGTATTTTAGGGAGATGTTTAATATCATTCACGAAATTAGGAAAATGTGTTCCATGTTTCCAAAGGCACAAAACTGTTATGGATCACAAACATGTGTATGTATAATGTACTGAATATTTTCCTAAAAATATGTAATATCCATGTGTCAAAATACATGGCTAGATATAGATTAAATAAAATGAAATTTTTACTCAACCATTGAAAAATAAGATTATAAAACATTAGTGATATCCCTAGGGATATTTCTATGAGTATTTCTAGGGATGTCTATGTAGATAAGTATAAGGATGGGTCAAATTATACAAAAATTTCTGGTATTTTTTGTGAAGGATTGGCCGAGTGGATTCTTAGAAATACACATATGTTTGGATACTAATAGAGGATATGGCTCTAGAATATATTTAAATAGGGGTAACAACCCAAAAAATCATATTGAGCTATACTTGGTCATGAACTTGTTCATGACAAAGGGCCCTATTGAACATGTCTTTTGACACTCCCAGCTAATTTTTTTTGTAAATTAAATAAATCAAGGTGATCCATCTTGTAGGATTTTAATAGAAGATGCATGTAATAACCTAGGATTAAACTTTGATTTGATATATTAAATAAGTATGAGTCAAAATTTAGTTATAATATAAGTGATTTTCATGTTTATTTGGATTCCAACTATGATAATTCTTGCTCATATTATGATTTATAGTTTTATTCAATTATGGGAAATAGAAGGAATAGGGTTAACATTTAATGTTATGGGAAATTTATTGATGAGAATCCAAATTCAATTATGATTATATTAAAGGATGGTGTGATTATTCCAAATCATTTTTCAGAAAACATGATTAACAATGTGCACCTTAACCAATATGAGGCTCACTAAAGAAGAAAATGATGGATTTTTCTATGAGATAAAGTAAAGGAGACCATGGTGGAAGTTAGATTCAGTTTCCAATATGTCAAGAATGAAGGAAGATAAAATCATGTGATTTTCTCTAAATAATTAGAAGATGTCTCATGTGTGGTGTTGAAGGCTAAAAATTTAGAAATTTACAAGAAAAAATGATGTCTTTTGTTAATAATATGGATCGGATTATTAAAATTTTTAAGTAATTATCGACATCTGAATGTTTTAATTGTGTAATGTATGGTCATTATGAAAATAAATGTCTTATGGAGAAATATCATGAAGGTAATCAACAAGATTTTATGAGTAATAGTTTTTTTGTTGATAATATATATATGATGGCAAGCATATGAATGATATGTTATGTTCTAATAGTATTTTTTATAAGAATGATTAAATTGAGTTTGATGAATTTTAAGACATTATTCAAATTTCAAATTCAAGGGATGTGGAATAAAGGGATAAGATGAATAATCTTAGTTTATTATTTGAGAATAATGTGGTATGAATAATGTTTTATGTTTTGGAAATGAAATATCATGTTTTACAAATTGTGAAATATATAATTATTTTTTGTATAAGTTTTGAATTAATGATTTTAAAGAATATCATAAATGGTGCCTATTAAATTGGAATGTTATTTAATGGAATGCTGGTATTTTTATTATGGGAAGGTAGCCCTTAATGTGTTCCTCATGTTGGGAAAACAATTCGTAGATTGGGTAAAGATAACATTGATTTTGATAATGTAAATTGGATAGTATGAATATCCTCATAAATGAGAAAGGATTTGTTCAAAAATTGGTTTATTCTGTCATGGATGGAGTTTAAATTTTTTTTGGATTTAATGAATATATCCAATAACTTGTGCCATCTGTAAGTAATGAATAATCATGAATGTTTTCAATAAGGATTTATGGTTATTATGGTAATTACCATGTTTCAAGAGAATACGTAATGAAGGTATTCACATATTTTTTATATTGAAACAATAAAAAAATTATGATATTTGGGGGATCAATGATATGATTATTTTGAGAAACTTATTGACCATTTTTATAAATCATTAGATTTTAACCACTTCGAAGGGACAAAAGGGTTTACCATTTATGAAATGGTTTATACAGAACATTGAATGAGGTTTTAGATATTAATGTATCCTTTCACTATATCAATATTTAGTCATATTTTATCACCTATTCTAACAACTTTTTTTATGATAATTCTATGTAGATGGAATGAATTATCATTCAACTTGTAGATCTTATAATCTGATAGTTCCTCAGGCATAACAAATTCAACTATATTTTTTCAGTAATAAGTGAAGTAGAAAATTGGTCTATGCACAAAAAATGGTGAAATGGTTCCTATAAAATTGATTGAAATCTTGTAATTATTTATCCTAGTTAAAATTATTCAATTCCAGGAAAAGTATCTTGAAACAAATGACTCTCCTATAACCATCATTTTTTATGTTATCTATGACCTCTTTTACACCACTTGGGTTTTTGGTTTAATGATTGAGAACAATCACTGTATCACCAACATTATTGTGATCAATAATATTTATCACTCTATAATTATTTACACTCTTCCTCTATGTCCAAATATTGACCTGTTATCTACTTTTGGGAATCCTAGTAATGAAATCTTTGTGTAACCGTTATGCTTCAAACATTCCCCTTTAAAATGATATTTTAGTATTAATCTTTGCGATGTGAGTTCCTATAAAATAATATTTCATGTATTCAAACACTGATTACATTGATGCATTTCAAGGTTTAAAGTCATTTCAAAGGGGATACAATGTAACACACCGAGTTTTTTTGAATTATTTTTTAATAAAATAAATATTCTTTGATGTATTACAACTTGTGATACAGCAAATTGTGCTTGATTTATACACAAAACCTAGTTAATATTTCACTCTATAGTTTTCATAACACACAAGACTGAGATTTGCCAAACTAAAATATACAATTAGTATTAAAAAAATATCATTATAGTTATTAGATACTCATTTTAATGAAATTTATGAATAATAATTACTAAATTATGAAAATATGGTTTAAACATGTCCATAATATGAATCCTTTGTTGGCCAAAAATTATAAATAAAAAATTATAAACAATTTAATATAAAGGATGTGTTTTTATAAAAATATATTATTGTTCCCACCATGGTGGTTTTTCATAACATATTAAACTAATAACTATTACCGAACTATATTAATTAAATTTATATTTTATATAATAAATAAAAAAAATTAATTCATCCATTTATTTTTTAGGCCTAAAATAAGGACAAATAAATTTTATACATAAAAAGATGTATTTCTATAAAAACTATTTTTCTACCATTTAATGACAGGATTGTTTTAAAACTAAGTTTTTTATCTTTTAGAAACAATAATAAAAAAATAAAATACTTTTTTTAAATTGGAACTTATATTAACATAGAGTGAATGTGTATTACTTTTCTAAAATATTTCATTTTTTGGATGACTAATGAAAATTAGTGAATTGTATTTGAAAATTAAATTTTAATCTAAATTATTTATAATGATAAATTTTATTTTAGATTTATTTATAATTATATTTATAACATATATAAATATATTATTCCAATTAAGGTAATTTCAATCAATATCAAATTGAAATGGGATATAAAAACAATTAAATATATTGAACATTTATCACTTTAAAACCACATTATTTCATCTTGTATACATGATTAATTTTAAATTAATTTCTACCACTCATGTGAATTAATTTTTAAAAATGGATTCCATATTTTTAATAGTAATGAATTATAATTTCTATATTTATAACTCCTTTTTTGACTACAAATATTAGTGAGATCAATAAAAATTAAGTACAGTGATTAAGGTAAAAAACAATTTTAATTAGTGGATAAACTAAGAGTATCAAGGATATAAAATACCCTAAACTTGTAAAAAAAAATTTTATATCCATATATCAACCTTAAATCTTAATTTATATAATTATTTGTTTTATTCAATCATGTTGGTTGGTAAAAACTTATGTAGAACACTATTCTTTTCAAAATTTCCAATTTTTTCCCCTCCCCAACTGATAAAAGAAAACCCCCTCCCCCAATATTCACACCTCTATAGCTCCTATCTCACAACCATGATCTTAAAAAATAAACTCTAAACATTCCTCCTCTCATTCTATAATCTTATATTTTTTTCATAAAGAAAAACATGAATGTACATTGGTGAAAACCGAAATAAGTTACCCGAAGAAGAGGTAATATTCTTTAGCGACCACTTTTGTATTATTTATTTCTCCACCCCTCAATTATTTTTAATTCAGGATTATATAATAGCCACATTATGTTAAATATAATTAGGTTTTTTTATTTTAATGGTACTACCAACAACTTAAAACACTTCCACCAATGGGATACACACTCATCGTTCGTATGTATGGAAAACTACGGACTTGTGAACCAATTTCATTCTTTCTTCCATTTCCACTTCTCAAGGTTCGTAAAAAATAAATACATACTATTTTTATATGATATATATAATATTTATGATTTATTTATTCTTATTTAATTATTATATAACACATAATTTAATGATTTCCATTTTTTGGTATTACGATAACATCATTTGTGGATGTGTGGAATATCACATCATCAAAGTTATATGATTCATTTATGCTTAATAAGGATTGAATTAAGGATGTATTTAATAAAAATATCAGAAGATTATGAAATAATAATGATAATTTAATTTAAATATATATTTATATTTAACTTCATTACATTATGTCAATATAGAATAAAAACGGATACAACATCCATTTGTACGCACATCTTACCGTCTCCGTGAATAGTGTATTTTATTTCATATCACTAAATATTATGGGTTACTATAAATAAATATATAATGATCATATATGAAATTTTTATCATGGTTTAAATTCACAAAATTTATAATTCTTGATCAAATTAAAAAAAATATCAAGCGAAAACTCATATAAACAACCAAGCAGTTATTACCCAAAATTTAATTTTAACATGGAAATGTTTAGAAATGAGTAATATAACATCAAAATAAAATCATATATCATAGAATATATATATATATATATATATATATATATGTGAAAATGGTTATATTATATATGTATTATAAACTTAAATTTATTATATATGAGGTTCCAATGTGTATGAAGGAGGTCAAAATATACGGTTGGGGGATATGTGGTCTCAAAATTGTTTATGTGAGACTTGTGTCATATTCACTGATTATTTATTTTTTGTGGTGTATATACTACCCTAAGAAATTTTATATAATGAATTTAATTTATTTAATTATATTAAATTCATTAATTTATTTTATTCTTTCATGGTTCTTATGATACAAAATTTATTCTAATATTAAATGATTTTTGTTTCACTTTTATTTTCCGTGAGACAAAATCCAGATTCACTGCCTATTTCTTATACGTAGTGTGTATACAAAAAATGTTTGTATTTTATTATTTATATAATAATAATTATTTGGATTTACATATCCATTTTATTATATAACTTTTATGTGGTTTTTGATTCAAAAGTCACTAAATATGTAAATATTATCTTCTCAATTTTCCTTATTTAAGACACATCTTCTATTCTGCACCAATATTATTTTACAAGGTATATATATGGCCCATTTGTCATGTTATATCATATATATCCCTATTTTTATGATATTATAGGATTAATTAAATTTAATTCCATCATGGGTTTTATGATTCAAACATACCAATGTGGTAAGTGTTAACAGTTATAATATCATCTTTTATCTGGATTGATTATGATTATGCGTCCATCGATAAAATATTACGATCCATATCACATGAATTATCTGGAATTTTATTATCCTATTTTTCTGTTGATATCTTTAAATAATTTTATAATTTTCTACTCTTAGTAACATAATGTCATTAAGAAAATGATTTAATAAAATATGACCATATTTCACTCTTTGGATGGAAATGTGTTTTATTCAAAAAAAACCATGTTTTCAAAAAATGTTTTTCAAAATGTTTTTTATATAAATTTAACCTCATTTTAAATGAAAAAGTTATTAATTTTTTCATATTTAAAAATTGTTTAAAATGGTTTTCAAATATATTTTTTAGGTTTCAATAGATATTTTCAATAAAAAAGGTTATCCCAAATTTTTTATATCAAAATGTTTTCTTCCAAGAGGAAATTATACTTTCCTTAATAAATGTTCCATGTGGTATTTACAAATAATTTTTCATCTTATATGAAATCATTTTTTATTTTGTATGCCTTATTTGGGGTGTGATCCGAGGACGCCACTCTTATTCTTTATTTGAGTGGTTTATCTTTAAGATTAAAATATCTTTATGGAACCCATTTATTTTCTTTAGGTTATACCATGATAAAATGCATGACAAACCCTCTTAGTTTCATGGGTTATTCTATGATTAAATTATTATGAAATATATCTCTTTTCCATAGATTATGATATGATGAAATGTTTATGATACACATCTTATTTCATGGGTTATAATATTATGATTGTTTACAATCTTGTAGCACACCTATGTATGATTGTATTCTGTGTTTGGTGGGACCTATATATCCAACCAATTAATTTGGTAAATATTTATATATCCCATGATATAGATATGCCTAGAATCGGAGTCAACCTAATATAGTAACTCATGGATGGAATGAAGAGTGAAATCAGTATAGTATTACAGTGCAGTAATGGGAACTATAGTTAGTAAATTAATACTTGGTTAAAATAAGGAGTGGAATTGGTACAATTATATAAGGGAATAATTGGTAGATAACAAGAAACAATAATACATGGATGGAACGAGTTGTGAACTCAGGACAGTAAAACACTGCTAGAACGAGTAGTGAACTTAGTATAGTGTTGCAAGGATGTAATGGGGAGTAAACCCAGTACTGTAATATATGCATAGAATGAGGAGAGTGATTAGTAAAATAATACTATGATGGAATATGGAGTCATCCCAAGACAGTAATACATGGCTTAAACAATGATTGAACTCGGTACAGTAAATGAGTATTTTTAGTATGATGGACTACGCTGTGCATATTGACCTATTTGTAAATTATTTTCTATACTTGTGAGTATGCCACAAATTACATGTATTATTCATATGTTATACAGTCATGAATCATGTTCTTTTATTATCATTTTATTTATATCATATTAACTGACAATATTTATTCCATGATTCATTATTGTGATCATTGATATACAGGTTATGGTTTACAAATGTTATTATCATACTCTCACACAATTATGTTCATGTTATGAATATGTATCTACATTCTTTAACATTACTAAGAATCTCAGAACACCATTTCTTATGATTATTTTACCTATGTTATGAGAAAATGTTTTATGTATGGGTAATAAATTGGATGATCTTTATGCTAGATGTTGAAGATTGTTCACCAAAATTTAATAATGTGTTCCATGTTTCCAAAGGAACTAAAATATTATAGTCCTCAGGAAATAATTTGTATAATGTATGGAATACTCATTTATAAGATGTAATATCCATGTATGATAAATCTTGGGTCGATATTGGGGTCTGACCTAGGAAAGTGGTATACCGAGTCTACCACAAAAAGCATGCCTCGAATGTTTTAGGGGCTAGCAACATGCACCAGGAAAGCATTAACGCAAATGAGAGGCTTTATCCTATACCATAATATAATATATATGAATCTCAAATAAATATTATATAATCAACCACCCCATCAACATATATAAAAAATGGATAAAAATGATAACAGGAGACAAAAACCATCCAAAATAGTGCCACATGAGGAACCGATAAGGGAAATTCATATGCATAATAAAACATCACCAAGTATAGTACATCTTATGAAGATACATAGCATGTGTTGGAACAAGTCCCATTTAAGGTTTACTGTAAACATACTCAATAAGATACCCTAGATAACAATGTAAAATATGAAACTATATGCTTCTTTGAATATTGGATAGTGAAAAATAGATAGAAAACACAAAATTGACTAATATGATATATTTTCAACACAACCAATTATTAAGGAATAGTTATATCTTTCACAATTATGCCATATGAATTATTATTTATCTTATGAAATAAGATAAACCCACTAGATCAAATGATTCGTATGACTCAACATCAACAATCCGTTTTCCAGACATATCTCTAACGAAATAATGTGATCCTAACATGTCTCAAGACCAGAAATTTTAAAATTTCTCATCTTAATTGCTAATAAAGTCACTAAAAATCAATTATACATCTCTTTATCCATATTGGGGGGGACCCCCACCCTGCTAAGGAATGGTCTATGACTGTGGGATCTTAGAACCCTATGATGAACCCACACCATAATGATCGGAACACTCTGTTGAGGGAGTACCAACATATATATATATATGGATGACACATAACACATCACATGGGGAAGTACTAACTCTAACTAATACATGGGGGCATTCACCGTGTCTAGATCGAGGTAGTATCAACCCAATGGCTAAAGTATCTTATATAGAGAAATTATGCCCCCAATAAACATAGGATTACCAATATAAAATTTATATTTGGGACCCACTTACTCTCATGATAAATATATTAGAGGAGTACCAAAACCCCATGAATTGAGGATGATTCCACAATACAAAAAATAATACGTAAACTCTTTGTCTTCACTAAAAACCTTACATAAACCCTGTCAATTACAATAAATATAGAACATCCTTAAACTACCTCATATTCCTTATAATGATCTTGATGACCAAGAAGACCATACAATCATGATCGATTTATAAAACCACTCATATTTTACTATTTACATTTCTAATTTTGATTATTGAGTGTGAAGAAAATGTAATTAATTAATTTTACACAATACATAGCATGTACTCTAAATGTAATGATAAATGACCCCTAAAAAAATATTAGGCATGTATTTCCATTTTTATTATTTATAAATTTTACCTGAAAGGAATTTCCTTCTAGGTTATGTGTCATGTGGGGCCAGTGGATCAACCATCATGTTTCTATAATACATAGAGTTATAATTTTTTCTAATACACGATAGGTTCAACCATGTTACATGACCTGTGATTCTCAAGGATCATATTTTTTATTTAATTCATTTTAATTTGAATAATTTTAAGAATATATTAACCATGAATTGATAAGATATTGTTTATGAAAAAATAATAATAATGATTATGAATATTTTAAATTATAAGGATAAATTAAAGGAACTTGTTTGATAATTTTAATTTTATTTCTTGAATGAAAATATGTAACAATAATGAAAATATAATCATTCAAGGAGAAAATAAAGGTGTGTTGGAAAAAATTAAATTTATGGATATAATATTAAACTTATATTGTTATAATAGTGAAAAATATAAGACATAACATCAAACCAATATTAATGACTACACACTCTTGAGGCTACTTGTTCTTCTTTATTATCATTATCCATCCTCCATTATTTCCCTATCTTATTTGTAGATTCGATTATCATGATTGTGATATTATAGTGTGTTATTCACTAGTATTCATTTAAATTAATCCATAACTTCTTTCATTTTTATTTCTTATTTGATTGTTACCGCTAAAATAATGGCATTGGTTTTCTTACATCAACCATTAAAAAAATAGTATAATTCTTCACTTCTAGGATCCACAAATACCTAAAAATTGAAGGGATAAAAGTAACCCACTAATATTTTGGTACATAAGATGTATGAACTTTTCAAATTAATTTTTGGATGAACATATATCAAAAATTGATGTTTCATTTCTATTTTCACCACATGCTCTATTTTATAGTCATAAATAAAATATTTTATTATATTTATAGATTTAATTTTTTATGGAATTTCAACCCCAACCACATTCCATACTACTTTTTCCAAAAATTTGTATCATAACCTCACATGATGTAAAATCTATATTTGGTTTCAAGAAACAATTATTATGGATAAGCACTTCCACCGGCACCTAGGGTGTCCCAAAAGGACACTCAATGGGTCATGCACCATTACATTTTCGAATAGATTATGGTTATTGGAAAACATATTCATTTACATTTCATATGATTATTGGATACCCCATTTCGAAAAATATATAAATTATAATATACTAACTAAGGAATGAAAGTTTAAATAGACACTTAATGATATATGCTATTTTTAGTTAGATGAAAAAACCATGAATTTTCATCTCCACATATTTTGTATGAATAGATTTAGTATTGTTTCTACATGAAAATCAACTCATGAAATATTGAAACAACATTAATTAATATAAAAATTCATAAATAAGGTTATGGACACCTATCATGTTATGTATAGATAATAATTTAACTGTTTTACAATGAACATTAATAAATTTTTTAATGATTTTTATTACAAGGTATACTGACATTATAAGTAGAATAAAATCTATTAGTCATTTTTTTATTTTAGAAACCCTTTTTTCTTATATCCTTAATGTCATTCAAAGAGCATGGTCACTGAAATACGTAGCAATATAAGATACAAAGACCTCAATATTTGTCTTGTAGAATAACTTATTGGATCTCTCATGACCAATGATATTGAAATGAAGTGAAAATCTAAAAATACTCATCAAAGGATAATACAAATATGACATAATATTTACATGTTCTTAATTAAGAAAAATTCAAAAAAAGTAATACTAATAAGAAGAAACTCAATTTACTATTACGAAAGGAAAAAAGAGTTGTATCATGATGTATTGTCCACATTTTAAGAATATTATGCAATAAAAGAACAAAATAAATAAATCATTCATGTTTTAAACTGTAATTCTACGTGATCACCCCCTCTCCTCATCTAAATCAACTGATGAGAGTGAGAATGTCTCATATAGAAAATTAAGGGTAATGATAAAGTGGATTTTTTTACTTTAAATTTTTATTTAACTCATTTTAATTATGATGATATTACAACTAATATAGATCAACTATAGTAATAATTTTCTAACATGCCATTTAAATTCACAGTTTTTAAAAAATAATATAATCATGACTATAATGATAAAATTAACACTCCAAATGAAACACAAAGTTAACATTGAAAATAAAAGATCAATGTTTTGTGCATCAATTCAATTAAACTATTCAAAATATCCAATTAATCCCAATAAATTTATTCAAGTTGAAGAATATCTACATAAACTATGGGTTTATAATTTCAAGGAAATAACTGATTAGGATTTGATTGGACAAAACAATCTTGTTCTAAAAAATCAGAGGATAATCTAAATATAAAATCTATAATTATGTTCATAGATAGAGAAATTTATATAATTAATATAGTAAATAAATTTCATTATTATGGAGGAAATTGTGTTAAAATATCTTATGAATATTCTAGGAGATTCCCTTATAAAAAGAAAATATGCATTCTAGAATCTCTATTTGTCTTACATTAGTGGACCAAAATTCCTCTGGATACCAAAATATTTACTATTGTTATCATTTAATGGAAAATAATTACCAAAAGAAAATAACATGGTGGTGTTTGTTACATGCGTAGTGAACTCTCAAGAAATATATTAGGATATCACTTAGTGGTATACCACCAATATAAGTCTAATAATGAAAATGTCACTATTGGTGAAAACTAAAAGAGAAAGATCATTGGTATAGGTACCCATGGATTTATTAATTCCACTTTTATTAATGTTTTTTTGTTGATTCCATTGAACAAAAGTTAATTAGTATTAAAAAATTATTTGATAATGGTTTTGGAGTATCTTTCAAACAAACATATGAAGGGTGATTGATTTTATAAGTAAAATTTTATTTTATACATCTTGAATTCCAAATGTATATATTATTGATCTAAAATAAATTTCAAGAAAAAATATTTAACTTTTTAGTGTAAACAGTAGTTCTTTATGGTTATGGAATATATTCCTTTGAAATTGTAGTGATAAAACACATGTTAATAAAAACTATAAGAAACATATACATTATTTTCGGAAATGGTGTTTTTAAAATGATGTTTTCTGTTAGCATTAACATCATGGTAATAAACAAAAAAAATTATAAAACCAAAAATTAAGTATCTAATTAAAATAACATAGAGTTCATTCACATTTTTATTTTTGTTCCATCATAAGTTTCTAATATAAGATTAAAATATTATACTTTTTTGTGTTTATGCACGATTATATAATATAAATAAGGGATTATTTTTTTCTATATAAAAAATTAGGATTGATAATATTTTATTAATTTTACTTAGAAATGTGATAATTAAAAGGTTAATAGATCATATCTATTTAGATTTATAATTCAGGAGTTTGAAAACAATGATTTTGGTGAACATTTTATTTCAAAGGTTTATAATCATTTTTTTATACTACTACTACTTTTAATGAGAATGGAATTTTTCCAATATGGAACTAAACAATAAAAGTGATTGCATTGACTCTCCTTAATGAATTAAAACTCCATTAATAATTTTGGGAAGAGGTGGTCAATAACTACTTTTATACTCTTAAATGTGTCCTCATAAGTCCCTTTCTTGAGAAAACCCTCTATGATCATTAAAAAGGTTTTAAATATGAAGTTTGTAATATTATTATTTGTTGGTGTAAATGTTATATTTTCAATACTGAATATAATCTATGAAATATTAACAAGAAATTAAATGAATTTTCTTTTCTTCTGAACTCCAAATCGGGTAACTCTTATAGAATATACAATAAGATGTTAACCCCCATCTAATAAACAATTAATATCAAACTATATAAGAATTATCCCAAACCAGAACCATTGGTTTATAGTGCAGAAAAAGATCTAAGAAACTTTTATATTATCATTAGCTTTTTTCAAAAGAAGTTAAAGATGAGGAAGAAACCCCATTATGCCCATTTTCAAAAGTATTATCTATATTCAAATATTATCCTATATAGAATATATTTTATTATTACAAGGGGAAATAAAACAATATGGCCGGTTTTAAATGATTTTATGAATTTATATTTTGTTTCATGCCTAGAACACCAAAATTTTAACAATTCCATTTATAATAAAAAAAATTTACTTGTGGGGTAATAAAATCTAAATATATTCCCTATAACTGATGTTTCCACTCTTTTTGAAAGACCTGATGATCATCTTATTATTTTTAATATTGGGGTTTTTAGAAATATGTTTGATGTTAAAGGAATCATTGTAAGGAACATGTTTTTGATTATATAAAATGCATATAACCATGAATAAGGTTGTCATAATTGTAATAAATTTCCCTTATATACCAATGAGATTTTATTAGAATCATATTGTCTTTTTCCATCTCATTTAATTATTATACTTTTTCCAAATGGATATTAAAAGTTATTTCTAAAATGGTTTTATTTAAATAAGTTATATTTTAAAAAACCTATTGGTTTTACATATTATAAATTTCAAAAACATTTTTTTCAGTTAATAAAGGCTCTCTATAGACTGAAATAAATTTCCTAATCTTGGATTGAGTTATTGGAGAAACATCTCTTACATAATTAATTTAAAATGGTAAAATATGATTTTACCAAGTTTAAAAAAATCAATTAATTTATCAGTTGTACAAATTTATGTTTATGATATTATATTTGTTTTAAATAATGAATCCCTTTTTTTAAATATTATAATTTAATGAGAAAGTAATTCTAAATTAATTTTATAGGTGACATAATTTTTTTTCTCAATTTTCTTACTAATCTAAAAAAAGAAAGATTTTTTTTAAGAAAAAAATAATAATAATAAACTTTTTCATTTTGGGATTGATCTAATTATGGAAATTAGTAGACCTATGAGTGCATTGTGAATGTTTATTTTTGATAGACAAAAAATAGTGTAAAATATCCATTACGGAGGTATGATTAGGGGACAAAATTACCATACCAAAATCTTTCCAAACATTATGTACGGTATTAATCTTTGTGATTTTTTCAATACAATCAAAAGGGATTCTCACCGTGAGGATCTGAAGAAAAAATTTATCTATATTTGAGTTATGATGAATCTATGTTTTTTATCCAAAATTATCATTTTTTTTATTAACAAGTTATAAAAATAAAGAATTTATAGGATTCCAACTTAATAAGAAAAGTACAATTTGCACTTATCACTTACATGGAATATATTTAAACTATTACAGTAGTAAAAAATTCCTAATTCGGTTTTCCCTCTATTCCATATAAGTGGAATACATAGTCTTGGTTAGTTTATGTCCTATTCAACACTCATGAACTAAGAAAAAATGACCTTAGTATCCAATTCATGATAGATAACTTTGGAAGTGATATATGCTTCTTGAGATTATTATTATTGTCCTTAACAATTTGACACATTCACAAAAAAACATGCTCAAGATTAGTTTGACTTTATTAATGGTTATCTAGTAATGGTATTATTGTAACTCTTTCATGTACATGAAATCAACTATAATTTAATTATCTATATATATAATTTTTTTCTTCTTTAAGCATGTTTATTTTGTAGACATGGTTGAATATGGTCTTTAATTTTTTACTTGACAAATGATTCACAATTTCAATTCCATATTAATTTTCTATTTTGTGGAAAGCATAAAACAATTTGTTACTTATTAAATTAATTGAATATATTTTAACAATAGTTGGATTATTTTTAACATGTTTTTGGAGCATTATAGTTAAGTTTCCAATACATGGGGGAGTTCACATAATTAGAATTAAATATCAAACCTATTTAAAAAGATTAATTGGACTAATGTAGGACTATATGTCATATTTTTAATTAATTTTACAATTATTTTGGAAATATTAATAAAATTGATGAGTTTAGGAGGGGTGTTTTACATTAATAATGCCTTAATTATTTCATTTTGACTATGAATTATTTTTTTAACATATATGAAGAGATTAAATTAACTTACTTATCATTTCATTATCATTAAATATACTTAAATTTCACTTAAATAAAACCCTATGTAAATTAAATCTTTCTTATATTATCTTTTTTATCTTTACAAAATGGGTGACAATACGTTTAATTTTTATAATTATAAAAAAAGAGAATATTGAGTAGATCCATTCCACTTTGTTTTATGTGTTTTAATATTTACTTATTCACTCATTTATATATATGTATTGATAATTACATATTCCTCTCATTATTTGTCATTATTTGTTATTATTATTTGTTCTTGTTATTTATTGTCATTATGGGTATTTAATACTTTAATTAATTATTGTTTTTAAAGAATTTGGTTCATCATTTATTTATTTTAGTTTCTCAATGAAATTTTTATTCAGATTTAATTATAGAAATATGATAAGTGAGAAAACATACATGATTTGTAGATTTTATTTTTTATTCTTATGTAAATAGTTAATTTTAAAGAATAATCATTTATTGTATAAGAAGTGTATTTATTCTTTTGGAATAAAAAATACGAATTCAAAAATAAATGGTTTTGTTTAAAGGTAATTATTATGAAAGTAAGGAAGGAATCTGGTGTATGATTGGAAGTATATATTCATAATAAATATTTTAAATCTCATTTTTAATATAACATTCCTTCACTATAATTATTTTATTCATATATATATATATATATATTATGATTATTATGAGGACAGCTTTATTCAATGGTCAGCCATATGAAAATATGAGTTAATCTGATATTCTACCATAATAATTACATTATTCTTACTCAATATATGCTAAATTTATTCAGTTATTTTTTTATTATATGATAAATAATTTGAATGTTCTTTTCTTGTGAAACACCCTGGAATTTGGTTTATTATTACATAAATTTATAAAAAATAGTTTTTGTTAGAATAAGATTAATCAAATATGAAGAAATAAATTTTAAAATGTATGATTTTAGGAATATTTTGACCTTGTATTCATAGTTAAATATTTATGGAAGAAAGAATATAAATCATTGTGAATATTTCAAATTCTAAGGTGAAATTTAAAAAAATGGGTCTGATTATTTTCAGCTTTTATTTATGAAATGATACTTTATAATAGATATAAATATTCCTTCATTCATAGAAAAAATATTATATTTTTTGACTAAATTATTTTTATAGATATTATATAGAGCATATCTTGACATAACAATGAAAAAGGCAACACATTAAACAGATTACAAAGATTGCATGACCACAATGTTTATTGTTTCTTCTTTGTTGTCATTCCACATCATTCACTATTTCTCACTAATATCTCGTGACATAATTCTCATTTTTATTAGATTAATGAGTTTTATTTATTGGGATTTAATTAAATCAATATATCCCTTAATTCATTAGTATTTCCTAGGTTTTCATTATCACTAAAATATGGAAATTTATTTTTGTTCGTCAAACATTAAAAAAGTGTAATTATTCATTTTTGGGTTACATGTATACCCTTAAAATCAAAGGATTAAATGGAACCACAATTAATTTTTTATATCATACATAGGAACTCATCCAATATAGTTATTCTTTAACATCTATTTAAAACTTTTCATTTTAATTTCCACTAAGTATTTTTCTTTCTAGTTTTAAATTCAGTTTATATTTTTATAGTTATATTTAAAATTTCAAATTCCATTAACCCCCTCTTATAATCCTACATGATCCCACAAACTACTCATTAATTAATTCTAAATAATTTTTCAAAAGTGTTTATTTAAAAATAGGCATATGTTGAAAATTATGACTCCTCATCTCATAGTGCCTTCTATTCATTGTATGTGAAATGCGTGAAGGGTTTCCAAACACCGTAGATATTTACAATAACCAATGTTCTAGTGGTACTTGTAAATTTTGGATCATTTAATCATTAAAATATTTTATCCTATATTCTGATCTCTAGTAGATATATTTTTTCATCCATGACTTCAATTTTATTTTCCCTAGTCCAATTAAAATTCCCCTCAATTTTAGTAAATAGAGATTGGGGGTCTATACTCGTGATTCTTGGGTGTATGTACATGAAATTCTACGTAGTAGAATATATTAATAGTCATTAATGTGGAACGAATGTAAATCTATTAATCTATGTGAATTATATTTGGTATTTAATCCTTTTATTTCAATGTGCATTATTATCATAATATGTATATTAACCCAAGAACCCTTGATAATGTTGAAAAAATTATTGATGATAAACAATTTAGTCCAGTTAAATGTACTCCCTACAAGTGAATAGTTTTTAGTATAACATTAATCGATAGTTCTATCGTGTCATTTTCATTTTGAAGGATGATTGAATTTACAATTTGAAACAAGTAGTGTGTGAATTAGAAGATAACTGTGGGTTGTTTTGTAAGTCTCGTAACAATGTACATTATTTTATGAGAAGCACATCACCAGATAAATATAAAAAAAATTTGAGAATCAAATATGGAAATAGTGGGATGTTTGGATCAGTTTTCTTTCATCATGTTTTCTTCTTCATCAATTCAAAGGTTCATTCCTAACATTCCAAATTTACCTTCCATGTGATCTCCCAATTCACTCATCAACTTATTGGTGCAATATTAGGTCTGATGATGTTTCCTATACAATCTACACCAACAGAATTAATCACTTTAATTATATAATATTAATATATTTAGTTTTATGTTTGGTGTGAATTATCCTTTTATAAACTCTTCTTCTTAAAATAAATAAATACATAATTTATGTTAATCAGATTGTATTTCAACATTCACTCTGTCACTTTCTCCCAAAAAATCATACACTAGTTTACTATACTAGAAATGAATTATGTATAGAAGTATAAGATAAAAATATTCCAAGGGACATGAATATCCTAGGTAGACTTATTAAATATAATTGGGAAGGGAAAATATGTTTAGTATTAGGGATAATGGGTGAGATAGTCATACATCCTATGTATAATGGGAAACACTTTCTTAAGGGTGGGTATGAGTTTTGCAATATCCCATGATTTGGGTATGTCCATTGAGACATGATATAATTTGATGTAGACGGTTCCCTCCATGTTATGGACTTGAAATATCTACCCAGAGTGATTTTATATGTAACTCTTGTGAGGGTTGGAATGTGTACTCAGATGATGTTTTGGACTGACCACTTTAAGATAGGGTTGAATAAGGCCTACATGTTGTGGTAACATTATGTGGGTGTTGGTACATATTTGTGTCCGTGATTGGGGACATAGATCACCCAAAGGAACCTAGTATATTTACTCATAGGAGACATGAGGATGCTTAGGGGATTGACATGTTCTTCTTTCTTGACGAATACATTCTTGAGAAAATTAGTGTTGGGGGATATTTGGGAACTGAGATATTTTTTCAAGATATAGAAAGGTATCGAGTGGCCAACACCCTGGAGATGCGATGATGAGATTGTGAGATTGGATATGAATCCCTATATTTATTGTTTCCTTGTTCCAAATGAGTGTATATACTAGATAATGAGACATTATGGATAGATTCAACTTAGGGGTAGAAGGCGGAGGAAGGATTATACATTTAGGGAGACAGTAATTGATGGGTTGTGGTGTGAGATATACATAGAGAGAGGAGATGGTTCAGGATCTGTTGTGTGTCCTCCTGAGAGTGAGTGGGGATGGTTCATGATATGATATTTAACCTCCATTTAGGTATATGGTATGGTTTGGTATATGATATATGGAATTCTTAGGGTGGGTTGGTTTAAGTATTATTGTGATATCTTACTAGATATGTTTTGGTATGAGTATTGATCTGTGACCTTCCCTGGGAAAGTATGGTCTGAGGATTGATGTGTGGCCATCATAGAGAGGGTATGGTTTGTGTATTGATGTAAAATACTCTCAGAGATGGGCTGATGACTATAAAATTTGAATTAAATTATGTAATTATTTACAAATTTTTATAATTTCATTATTTTGATTTGAATCCATGAGATTATGGATTTGGTATTAGTATGAGCAGGGACATGGAATGGATGGACTTTTATGAGGATAATTGAAGAATTTTAAGGATGATAACTTTGTATTTGAAGTAGGTGGTACCATTATACTAAATCATATGCATGTTTATGCATGGTGGTGAATTATTTCATGAATATATGTGTTCGATTGATAGAGATATGGATTGAGAGTACACATTGTAAATATATATGATGTTATTAAGACTTGTATAGTTGAATTGTTGTCTTATTTGTGAGATGGTTATTTTGGGATCACTATAATATTATTGCCCCCATGGGTAAAGGTATTGGTCGATTTTATGATAGACCTTGGGTAGGTCTCATATATTGGGTTGAGACACAAATATCTTATTTTTTCTAATGAAGTTTTTGTAGGAATGATCGGTGTCATCCTTGTGGTGATGGGTGATATGGGCATACATCTCATGCATGATGGGGTAACACCCTCTAGAAGGTGGAGTGGAGACAATGTGTGTGATATAATAAAGATAAGTCCATTTGGGATTGAAATAGAGTAATGTGGAGTGATTACATTGGATGATGGGATTACGATGTCTCTAATCTTATATGTGAGATATGACATAAGAGCATATCATGAGATTTATTTGTACGGAATAACATAGGATTTACAAGTGATTTTGGGTGAGTTTTTTTTTATATTACTTGGTTAATGGTACGTTTTTGTTAATAACCAATAATAGTAATATGATTGGAATAGCCTCTTGAGGAAAGAGTAATGTAAATACTACTACATTTTGGAGAAAATTGGTTTAAGATATATCTTTGAACCAGTGAGTAGAGGAAAATATGATTTTGAGGAAATTAGGAGATGCCTTTTCTAGTGACATATGAATTTTAATAGGCTTTGATATTACTCTTGTGTGTCTAAGATGTTCTTGAGAAGATAATCTTGTGAGGTAATAAGGATAATGAGGTATTCCCTGAGCTGAATGGTTAGTTCTCGAGTGACTAGAAACTTAGTGATGATCTATTGATCTTATAAGATGAGATCTGTTCCTTTATTATTGTTTCATGTGTGTGACCATTTTTATTTATGTAAATTTATGATATTAGATTAATGGTATCATCATGAGGGTGAGTTTTTATGAAGTAACCTACCTTGATGTAGAATGTAGTCATTAGGATTTGACATTTGACATTCCAATAGAATTGTCAGTTTGAGTTTTTATGGGCGAACTTACAAAAGATGGGTTAGTTTGATTACTTATGTATAACCATATCATTAATGGGTTGTATTGACTATTGATATATAACTTTCTCATATATTGTTTGGAAAGAGTTTTGATGCATTACATTCTATAAGAGGGTCCATTTTTTTATTTCATGCATGACCTCATTTGAGTGAGAAGGTATGGTTTAGGATTTGAGTAGCATCCTCCCTTGAGTGATATCAGATGATGTGGGCTATGAATGTGGACCACTACACTAAATAAAAGTTGGATTTTGAGATTTGGTATGAGGTGGTAGATATTCTAGGGAGAAATTACACAGAGATAGAGGGTAGAGGTCACTAGTTAATGAGATACACTACCTTGAATCCCCCGTTATGGGTTACAGAATGGTGTAATTCCCTACCAATATTCCATGAGTATGGGTTTGTATTTTTTTCAAGAGAAAAATTCATTCCATAATTGGAAAAACCACATATGTCTAGAATTCATGGTGTCTCGGAAAACATAGATTTCACCCTTCCCCACTAATTTTTTAGACACACATTCTCATATAATAAATCTAAATATAATAGTGAAGATAATGCTTCTCTAATGAAAAATGGTTTAGCTTATTCTAATGGCCTCAATATATAATCATCTAACTTCTCTCATGTTTATCTTCCCCAATCATATTTTCTAATTCTCAGTCCTGTTCTTTTATGAATGCTATCTCCATGATTTACTTCATGAAACCTTATGTGATTTATCCATGTGGATAGCAAGTGATGAGATCAATCTATATGGATAAAAACTTACATTTTACATGATGAAGTAACCCTTACCTTACCAATATAGTTCATCTTATCTCTCATTTAGATTATTTTTCATGTGTCCTATATGTTAATTCATTTCCTAGATTAGTTTGTAATAATGTTCTTAGAATATTTTTCCCCCAAGAGTTCAGCATGTTCATCACATAGAATCTATATTGATCGAAGACCCCCGAATTCTTGATCTCCCATCATTTCTTTTGCACTAGGATTTTTCAGTTTTTTCTTGTCACTCGAGTCCATAAAAATATTATATTGTACTTATAATACATCTTCAGACTCATTATAAAAATTCTAAAATAATAACCCTAAGAGAATATTAGAGTAAATGTACCCTATGTTAGATCTTAAAAATACATTACTCAAAAACATATTCTCTAGTCAAAATCCAATGACTGGAAGAAAAATAAATAAATAAATAGAAAAGAACAAAAGTGGTCACTCAAATATATAGTTGTGTAGTATGACATCTTCATCAATCACCTCAAAATTAATATCCAATTCAATAAATCACAATGAGTATAAAATGATGAGAGAAGGTGAATCATCTCCTTTGGCCTCTATTTTATATGATTCCTTCATTCCCTCCCTTCATGTGTGATGGATGACATTGTTTAACTAAAAGTTTATTTTTATACAAAAAATATTTTGAAATAATTTTTTCATTATGATATGATCCTTCTAGCAATTTGATGACGAAATTTATTTTAGATTACACCATAGGGAGACTAATTGTCATGTCTCTATAAATAGATGGACAACTAAGTAGGGCTCTAGTTTAATCATATTGAAAAATACCTTCACCATAAAATGAATTGTATAATAAAATGAACATCCCATGGATTTCCTAAAAATTTATTCCACATCAAATAATAACATCTGTATCTGATCCATTAGTGTTGAGTTTTGTGCCTAACAATGGGTTCTCCAATGGACCCAATGGTTGGGAATACCATTGTCTTCTTAACATTCCACATTAAATCTGTAGTAATAATTTCTAATATAGTTATAATTGTAGATAATATCATACTCATGAATTACCAAAATAAACATAAATTCCATATTCCATGGAAATTATTTCTTTCTACAGTTTTCAAATCCATACAAAATATAGAAAATTAAAAAAAAATAGTGTAAAAGGAATCCTTCAGAACATTTTCAGGGTCTGAGGAAAAACTAACACCTTTTAACTAAGAATAAGAGAAGATATCAAAATAATAGAGACTGAAAATTATACCCAAAAGTTCCCCAAAAAATATAAAAATATAGATACTCAGTCACAATTTAAAAAAAATGTTCTTCTGTCACCATTTTTGATTGGGTGAAGCAATAAAACATTGATTCCAATGGAACTCCTCTACATTGGGGGAAATTATCTATAGACATATTTAATTGTTAAATGAACCAAATATGTATGTAATAATTAGTTTTAATGACCCTATATCAACCAAAATTACCCAATGACCATATTAAAGAAGATGATGAATTGATTCTGACAATATTTTTAGTTGAGCCCCCCCCCCCCCCCCCCAAGTTACTAGGAGGAAAGAAACAGTGATCCTCCACATCAAGTGGATAAATATTATTGAATATATATATATATATATTGTTCATAATTATCAATTTAGTTATTGGTGTTGGGGATATTCTCCACTTCATTGAAATTTATTTTTAATGTGTGGAAATATGGTACCAATTGAAAATTCAATACCTAATGAACTTTCCAGAAGTAAATATCTCTATATATTATAACCTATAATTAATTATATAAGATAATTAATAAAAGAACACGAATAATACTCTATATTAGAAATGAGAAAGAGGAAACATTTTGATAATCATAATATACATTACTATTTATAGTTATATAGAACCCATCCCAAAGTGAGTCTCCCACAATCACCTTCTATATAAGCCTTGCATGTTTTGATTTCATGGAAACTTGAGGATTACTTAGTCCAATTCAACTATTAAATATGATGTTATATAGAAATTTATAACATACACAATTTTTTATACCTTCCTATATATAGTCTAATATGAAAGTATTAATTGATTTTTCAAAAATCATAAGAATACATTTTGGTAACATTTATGAGGGAAAGAATGTGTAATGGGATAGAAGTGTGAATAAAGTTGATATGAGTGATGTTCCAACAAAAAGAGAATATATAGTTATTCCATTTGTTGATTATCCCATTAATGTTAGGGAATAGTTTTTTTAGTGGTGAATTTTGAGTCTTTCATAGTAAATAGGTGAACCTAGAAAACCCACGAGGAAATACCTTTGAGTAAAACCCAACATAATCTCAATATATTTGACCAGACTATCCTTGAATGAGTTGGAAATATAAAAATTTATGCAACTCTGAATGGACCATTCTCCACTATATTTCTTGTATATATTTAATATGATTTTTAATCCTAATATTGAACAATTAATTCCATTTATATAAAAGTGCATATCATCAAAAAATAAAAGTTGATAAATATCAGGGGTACCATACCTTCCTTTGAATGGAAAAATAAGGCCAGAAGAGAGATAATTATTCATATTACTACTACTATAATCTTTTTTATGAAAAAATAAACAAGGAAAAATAATATCTCATTACAGAAGACCTCTATTGGATTTAATGAAACCAAATTTTCATCCCATTAATGAGAAAAATATCCAAATGGAATAATAAGCATAAAAATAAAACAAATAATCATTATATTGCATTATAATAATCATAAATCTCTATTAAATATAATTATATGATTTTATAATATTCACAACAATCATAATTTTGGACCTGACTAATTTTATTTTGATTTCATGGATCAATTTTTGTTCTAATGTAATGGAACTACGAAAGTTTTTTCTATACATTAACCTCAATCAAATGATTCTATAAAGTTTATAAGAGTATAAAGTCAGTAATTAATGATTTTTTTAATCTATGTAAGTGAATCTTAATGAACTTTTTGGAGGATACTGATAAAGAAATCTGAGATATTTTACTTTCTGAATGTGAAAAAGAGTGGTTTCATAGGTCACACATGGAAGATGACTACCCAAAAAATAATCAAAGATATATATTAAGATATCATCCTTGATAATGTTTTATGATTCCTTGAAGAATATTCTTGGAAATCAATCTATTCATGGTGAACATTATTAATTTAATAATCTGATGGCATTTAGAATTTCATAAATATCATGTGATGTCAAGAGATATAATTTTGGTATTACATAATTGGAAGAAGGAATGATTCTAAAAAATGCCTTATTGGGATCCTATTTAAGTTGTCCCCCTTAATTATCTAGTTCTGAAATAACACTACAAAAATGGTAAACATTCATAGGTCTAGAGACCTTAAGGTCACTCGTGAATGAGATGTGCTATATTTAAAGGTTGAGGTTACTAATGAATCACCTTTCATTAGTGGATTTGTGAATATAGAAGTTTTAACTATTTAATTATTTAACTTATTCCAAATATATTTTCTAATAATTTCATTCCACCTCATTTTTTATATACATATGATCTATATTCTTATTCATATTTAGCATAATGGATTCATCATTCCATTTTTTTGTGAAATAATATCCAAACTATTAATATCAATCTCTAATTATTTGATACCAAGAGTAGAGGATTCTCACAGGAAAATCCAAAACTATTTGACAACTTTTATATGATTAGTTTTCCTTGTAAGAATATCTCAGGGTTGGAAATTCTAGGGACCTCTCTAGGATTGTTTCACCAAATAAAAATAATCATAATACTATGTCGATAAGATGGAAAAACTATTGTCATCACTTATTTTTCCTTTCTTAATGACTAAAAGTGATGATCGATCCAAAAGTAACATTGTATGGATGATGAATAATTATTTTTGAAAGGAATATATCCCTTTATGATTAACTAGGAACCTATCAATATGAATCCAAATGTTTTGGTTTCCTTATTTATTGTCTTCCCAATTAAATTTGGGAATCAAAAACTCACATTTAATCAAGTTCTTATATGCTAATAGGCTATTTAAATATTTTATGGATTTATTTTAATAGCATCGTACACATATTTTTCAAAGATTGCAAGTGTATAATTGGTGTCTCTATCAAAAAAATATGATTTATTTCTTAGGTTTAAGGAAAAGTGATCATCCTAGATAACCTATTATTCTCTCAGTAATCATTTAGAATACAAAAATTAAGAGAATATATACTAGATGGTAGAGGTCATAATGAATGACATATTCTAGTAATAAAATTAAAAATTCTATGCAAGTACATTTTTAATCTAAAAGATCCATGTTTGTTCATTTTTAGGACATTCATTAAAGGAATTATGGGCATGAAACTCAAAGGAATAAATATTGGATGGAACCAATCAAATATGAATATTGTAGTCCAATTTTTTGGAAACAATTACGGAAAGCATGAAATTAATATATTAAAATTTTTTATAATCATATTTTTCTAGAGGCTATAGTCCACTATCATTCCAAATAGAAGTAGGAAATATTTTAGGTAATGATTGTGGACGTGAACAACTTGTCCTTTTTGAATTTTTATAAACTAGAATAGTCCTTCAAAATCGTCTTTTCATTTAACCTAGTAATAGCTCCACAACGTTTATAAGATGGTTCATAGAAATTTGTTAATATTATATTTTTTGGAAGTTGGGTGACATTTTATACTCCATCAATTAAGATTACAAAACTGAAAGAATTATTAATAGAAATCTAAATATCAACAATGGCAGATGGAAGGAGATGTCAATCGGGCTGGTTGGAAGCAACAAAAATATTTAAAATCATAAGAGGGAGAATAAACATTAAGATCAAACTCTAAGAATATTATACCACCATTATAAAAAATAAGCTAGTTTTGTAGGGATAATAAACTCAAATGAGTGGTAACAAGTGATTACTATTGTATTTGGAACCATATAAAACATAGTACTAGATGCACCAATAGTAAGGTCATCTACTGGACAAGCCACAATGGATGAAACCCGAAAGAGAGCTGGGTAGGTTGGAGAAACCGTACTAGAAACATTTGGTGACTGGGTCAGAAAAATAGAATATCCCTCATATTGAAATATAAGATGAGGAACTTAAGAACCCTCCTAAGACAAATGACTTAATTTAAGAGCCTCCATGTAAAAAAATCCTTAGGAATCAGAGAATAAAAATGAATATAGGCCCCAAATAGAAAGGATAAAATACTAATTTACCAAACCATCACCCCCCAAATTGCTTAGGGTCCCTATTCATTTTACAGCCTTTTGGGGGAGGAGAGTGAATCACCATGAATCCTAAAACCATGATAGTAAATTATATTATTGGATAAAAAATTCATATTCAAATAAGGGAATCTAGAATGAAAATGTATAAATATTCACAAAAGTAATAACATAAAAAAAACATTTCATGAAAAATTATAGGGACCATAATATGTTGAATCAACAACATGAATTTATCTATAAAGAGAAAATTATAAAAAAATCATATGACTATAAGGGCTATTGGTTTATATAATGGGAGAGGGAAAATAGAAAGTTGAACCCACATAGTATTAATCCAATGATCGCATCCCTCATTACCGTTCATCGAAAAATTAGAAAAAAGAAACCTCCACCCATAACATGATCTACCCTTTCATTCCAAAGTATATATTAAGTCATATAAGTAGAAAATATTGATGCGGGAAATGATACCATGTCAATCATTGAAACAATTAGAGGCTATAATAACATCTATAACTCAATGAAATTCATAACAATTATAAGAGATAGTTGATCTATCCCAAACATCACAATAAGTGTCCAATAGTTGTATTCCAAAGTAGTGGGAAGATCATTCGATATCCAAAATAAGGTTAGACAACCATTGATGTTATTTTTATCCCTTGGATACAATATGATCCAACTATTTAGAATAATGTATGATTGGGGAGATGATCTTGGGACACTGAGTAGGGAATATTTAAAACAAGAAACCTTGGATGGAACTTGGAACATCATATCAGGTGTGGAATTTTACCCAGTATAGAGGCATGATGCATCAATATCCAAAGGAAATTATTACCAGTTCTAAGGACCTCTTAGTTAATAGAATGGGTCCTGAAAAGAATATTACAAGACCTTTTAACCCTAAGGATAAAACTACACAATCACATATACTGATATGGTGAATGTATCTTGCATAATAGGAATAAATTTTAAGAAACCTTGATGAACAGTGGGTGGTGTGTGTTGAATTTTTATTATTTATTCAAATCCAAGAGTATCACTAGAATAAATTGGATTAGAAAATAATCTGATGGAATGTTTTTGTAACATGTGTTGTAACTTAACATTATATTGGACCTCTAACATATTTCTAATAATAAATACGGGATTCGTCAATGATGGAGTAATCTTAGATTAACCGCTATGTTTCAATAGAATTTAAATGTAGTCTATCTCCATATAATTTTTGAATAATATAAAAAAAGACATTACAATGCTGATTTTGTCTCCCTGTACTTTGTATCTATTGTTGGATCTCTAGGATATGTTTTATCTTAGATGTATCTTGTCTTTTCTTCTATGAGATAGTGAGGGAGGAAGTGGTACCACAAATGTTTTTTTCACTGTATATTAGTGTTGTGGCAATCCTTCAATGTTGATGCAATAACTATTGATGAGTGAACACAACCTCATATCAATATTCATTGAATTATGTAAGACCACATTTATACTCTCAGGTCTAAATATTGGATTGTGTTGGCTGTGGTGTATTTAAAAACACCTCTTCACTATATTATGTTAGCTTCAATGGATGAGCAGGGTTCTCATGGCAACTATAATGGCGATCAAAAATATCTTGAACGTTGAATTATTAATATTCCATTTCATATTCAATATTTTATTTAATCTTTCATGGTATTAAATTCCTTCAAATTTAACGTTTGGAGTGTTTCTTACATAATATATATAATTATAAATGTAAATGCTTCATGTTAAAATAAAAACAATTCAATATATGAATAAATGATTGAAAACAAAAGCATAGAATTCCAAAAAAGGATCAAATTAAAAAAGCCCATGAAATTCCAAAAACTACCATTTTAAAAATAAGAATGAATGAAAAAAACACAAATAAAAAATAAAAAATAAATGTAAATAAATAAATCTTGAAAAGTAGATACCTTTGTTAATTAGTGTATGTTCATGAGTCCATGTGGAGTCCTAGATCACATTTTCTGATTGGTTCTCCCAACATAGGGAATTACACATTTGATGATATATTTTTAAAGACCCGGAAATTTCAAAGAATACTTTTTTCTTAATTTCTTTGGAATTTTACATGAATGTGGTTTCTCACAGCACCTGATTCGGAGGCCCGGTGTGCCCAGAATCAATTTCTGAAGTTTATCTCGGGTACGTTCAGTGAACGAACAAGCGAGTTTTTCAAACTTATGAACCGGTGCTTGGAATTGAAATATTAGGGCACCAATGAACTCGTAGCGTCGGTAATTGCTAAAGAATACCCTTTCTGAAGTTGTGTTTTCTTGGGAGGAGTTGTTTTTAAAAAAAGGGTGAGAAAAAATATATAATTTTTTTACAATTATATTCTCATTTCTTGTTAAATGGATTAAGTGTTTTGTCACAACACTTTTCCCCTCTCTTATGTTGTTATAACCTAAGTAAGGGAGTTGGGGGTGGGACCCACTTGTAGTTAACTACCTGTCTGATGATTAAGGTGGGGTGGGGCCCACATGATCCCAACCCCTCACCTTCCCCTAACATTCACAACCTTCCCTCTTAATTTTGTAACTCTCAAAGAAAAACCCCATCTCTTAACTCTTGCCAACAAACACTAATTCATTAATTGAAACAACTCAATTAATTAATTGTGCGGTTTGAGTTCTGAATTTCAAATGTCATGTGATAATTAAATAATTGGTTGAGCCCTTTAATTTTATTTTGGGGGGACACTCTTTGTGTTGAGGACCTTGGAGAGAGAGGGCCTTCTGAGATGAAGAAGAAGAAGGAAGAGGGAACAAATTCCCCTCGTTGACGAAAAACGCCTCTTCAACGAAGAACAACGCCGCTTCAACGAAGAACGATGCTTCCTTAACGAATAATGACAACCTTCCACTTCAGCGACAAGGAGACACTGACCGTGGAGGCCGATGCCAACAAAAATGTTCTTCTACTTCTTCTGACGTCGACAGAATCGATACTGTTCATCCCGACACCTGACTACCGCGACGATTGACTTCTGCGACTCGACGACGTGCAGCGTCAATTTCGAGGTAGGGGAATTTTATTTGATTTTCCTTTTTATCATTTTAGGAAAGGACGATGAGCGCGGATCAATCTCTACCGGTTGATCCACGGATTGCTTGTTCATGCGGGGTGGTTGCGGGGTGAATTTTCGGGATTGGTTGAGTTTGATATTGTTTTTAAAACCTCTAACGCGGAGGGCACGGGCTAACGAACAATGCCCAGACCCTCCGCAGTTTGTTGTCAAAGTGCAGATCACCGAAAGATGATGAGGCAGGCTGCAAAGGAGTTTTGAATCCTTTGCAGTAACCTATGGCTCCCAGGAGGACCACCGGTGTAGACAGAATTGAAAACGGACCACCGAAGCAACTCCGGTGGTCCGCGGAATAGCCTGTCGGTGCACCTCGCCAGTCGGCCGCCTCCAGGCGGCCGCGCCCGGCGCGCCGCGACTGATTCCGCGGTGGCAGGCAGAAGTCGCGCGACCGCACGAGACCGAGGGGGGACGCGACACCAGGCCGCGTCCGCTGTCCAAAGGAGCGGCCCCCCACGTGGGGGTCGCGGCTCATCAAATCGGGGGGCGGGGGGGGGGGGCAGCGCGCTTCCCCATGTCCGCTCATCTCAGCACGCCGAGCTGGCCACGTGGCCGTACGAGCGCGCCCAGCCAGACCGCGCCCAAATGGGCCGGACCCAGTTTGGGTCGACCCAGTTCGGTCCGACCCTGGGGGTCTCGGGCCGAGTCAGACCGGCCCAGAACCCCTGATTTTCGGCAGGTTTCATTCAAATGCCCATAACATGAGCTACAGACCTCTGATCGACAAACTGTCAGTTGAAAAGATTTCCTTGGATCAATATGGTCGTTTTGGTATATTACACTCAAGGTTTCAGAGAACTTCTAGTATGGCCGGGTTGGTTCGGATACGAAACCAACCGGGCCCTCGGAGTGAAAATGCTTATATATTGAGCTTCGGACGTCCGATTGACATTCCATGGACTTTTTTGGATTCCTCTGGATGAGACGAAACTTTTGGAATACTACACCCAAAGTTTGGATGTAGATGGATAGTGTCCGGGCTAGATTAAACCCGAAATCCAACCAGGCCCGTGGAACGGAAAAATTGATAACTTTAAAACAGGACATCCGTTTGACGAACCGTCAGCAGCATTGGTGATCATGTCGAGAAACGGTCCCTATTAGTATACCCTATGAGAGTTTGGGATATAGTTGATATACGGCAGGGTTGGTTCGCACACGAAACCAACCGGGCCCCGGGGATGAAAAGGCTAATAACTCACGGATCGTACGCCCAATTGATGTGTCATCTATTGTGTTGAGACCCATATGAATAGGTGGTCCTTTGAGATACTTTTTCGTGGGACTTTGTGATACTTGGAGTATCGAACTGTAGCTCATGGAGCGGACCCTCCCGGAGACGAGCATACGTAGTACGGAGACCGTGTAGCCGGGTGAGTCCTGATGACTGCTTAACTGACTCGACTTGGAGTGAGTCGACTAGCCCAGAGGACGGAGCACTATAATGTTTGGGTGCAGACCCATGGTGGACGGAGCACTATAGTGTTTGGGTTAAGACCGGTGGTATTCGTCCAGAGTGTTCCTCTGTAGGCTATTAGGGGGTGTGCACTACTTTGTTTGGGTTCCAGAACCCAGCGGGAAGTACAACTGTGTTTGGGTGGCTGACCCGAGGTACTCCACAAGAGGAGTACCTCATAAGTCTTAGGTTAGTGAGCAGTACCTCGGAGTCGTGAGAGGATCACTATACACTCCAGAGATGGTCTCTTTAGCAGTTACAGTTTCGATAATGAAAATCCTGGTTTGAGCTGAGTCTATGAACTCAATGTTTACCTCATGAATGAGATGGGTCACTTGATAACTAAGGTATATGTATGGGAATATACCTAGGTAGTGGTTATCCTTTGATTTCATAACCTTTGTGTTTCCTCATGATTGAGATGGGTTACTTGATAACTTAGGTAGAAGTATGGTCTTATACCTAAGTAAGGGTTATCTTTTGATATTCTTCTTTCTAGCTATCCTTGTAGGATTTAGTGAGACCTTTAGGGTCTCGGGGTCCCTACTGTGTATCGTATACTCACCCCTGCATGGGCTATGCCCGCACCTCATTGTGTTGGTCGCAGACGACAGGCAGCACTAACAGAGGTCGAGTGTTCGAGGACTGGACGGTACCCGGAGGTGGACCTCATGACGAGTCAGTATCCGGAGCTGGAATTCACGACGAGATGACACTCGGAGGATCTTGACGGGCGAGAGTGATGTGGAGGCTATCTGTACCTACCCTTCAGTTAGGATCGATGGTGGACGATCCAAGAGCTGTGTTAACTGTAACTACCCTTCAGGTAGCATCCGAGGAGGACGACCCAAGAGCTGCTTCCATTCATCCAGCTGTTTGTCTTTTTCTGTTGTACTTTTGTTCAGTTGTAACTGTACTTTCAATTGGGTTTGTATTTTGGCCCATTTACTTTTCAGCACATCCATTTATACTTAGTGTATTACTTCCTCTTGTACTCTTTGGTGTTTTGTTTACTTTTATAAAGGAAATGTCTTCCCAGTTATCGGGAATTACGCCTTTGGTGCTAGTCTCCAGCCCATGGCCTAAGGAAGGCGGGCTTGGGGTAGTCACGGCACAGGCCCCGAGGACAGGTCGTGACAAATTGGTATCAGAGGAGTCGGTTCTACCGCAGAACTTATAACTCTGATCTTTCTTTTCTATAAAGAAATAGTGTTAAGAGTACAGAGTGTGGTTTTCAGTTCAGGGAGTCCAGTGTTGGTGCGGGTGGCCGATGTATCCATACACCAGTACCCTGAATTCTGATTTCCAAATTGACGCACGAAAACACTGATTTCATGTGTGTTTTCAAAGGTTTTCCCTTAAAACAGCTCAAACCAGGTCATCTCACCAGGTATAAATCGTTTGACCGTGTCATGTATGTTTGTTTCAGGATGCCTTTCCAAAGACGACCATCTAGAGGCCAGAGGAATTTTCGTACTGACATCCTGTCGAGCGACGAGGCTTTGATACAGGGCCCTCTTTCAGTTGAGGCACCATCGGAGGCACCAGCGGTACTACCACCTATTGGGCCACTGATGCCATCAGCCCCAGCAGTAGAGAGTGAACGTCTCTTGATCACACAACACGAGTTCCAGCGCTAGAGGCCACCCATGTTCCAGGGAGAGATGGACCCACAGGAGACTGAGGATTGGCTGGACGCTGTCGTGAGAGTCTTCAGGCTAGTGGGGACGCTAGCAGACATCATGGTGATCTTTGCTGCCAGCATCCTTCAGGAAGCAGCAGGCAGGTGGTGAAGCCACTTGTTCTAGTTTTGGAATGAGATGACCTTCACATGGGGAGGCATCGAGACCTTTTTCAGGGTGGAGTTTGTACCAGTAGCTCTGCACCCCGAGCGTGTACAGGAGCTGCTGCCTTTGTCGTAGGATTTTCCATCAGTAGCTGAGTCATCTGTAGGCAGTAGACAGATGATGCAGAAATCCAAGAGGACCAGATCCAGCCGTACGAGGAGCAGGATGTGTTATGAATGCGGCAGGAAGGGTCACCTGGCACGTGACTATCCGACTCCCCCGCACAGTTGATCCGTGGGTGTTGGAGGAGCCACCGAGGTAGAAGCAGCAGCGGGTGCTTGAGCAACAGCCGAGCAGTAGACAAGCCAATAGAACTCCAGGAGTAGGTGTACAGGAGCGGAACTAGTGGATTAATTTTGTTCATGGAACTTCTAGTTCCATGTTGCGGTTGTTTTTGTGTCTTTGTACTATGATATGAAGTAATAAAAAGACACTTATCCTTGTCATGTTTTCTTTCCTGTCCTTTTGTTAGGTTGATACAGAGAGGTCCCAGTTGAAACTTTTGAGTAGACGTTCACATTCAAGATTTCTACGGAAGGAGACCCAGTGACCTCACACTAATGCCGACAGTGTTACTGGACCCTTGTAGGTGAGAGTGACGGTTGGATCTCTTGGTAGTAACGTCCAGGCCTTATGAGGTCATCCATGGCATGAATGAATCATTCATGTCAGGATTGACTGTATTAGGCAATGGGCGTGGTTCATCTAGGGGATGAGACTGATATTCTATTTTCGGCAAAGGATAAATCTTATCAGCTCTTACTGATCATAGGGAAATAAGGTGAAGATCATCCAGGAGCGGATGAAGACTGCACAGTGCAGTAAGAAATAGGAATCTGGCGTCAGTCTTAGAGACTCGGGCGTGTTAAATGTTTCAAGAAGGGGAATCTTTATGGAGAGATGAGTTTGTGAAGCAGCAGATGTTGAGGCAGAGCTAGGAGAGCAACATGAGGTGGTGTACATTTTTAACATGCTACAACCACCCACCTTAGTTCTCTACACCAGGCTCAGGGAGCTGGAGAGCAGGGGAAGAGTTCAGCGGCATGCAGTCAAGGAGTGTGACCCAATGGCTCTAAAATGATTCATGGGATAGTCTGTGTCCACTACTAGCTGTCGTAGTAACAAAAATTGATGTGAATCATTCTTTCTTTCCACTAATCTTGTCCCATACCTAGAGTTTCCGGTAAGCCGTAGACTTGACCCTCACGTCTGTAGATACATTGGGAGAAGACTCGATAATCACACTTACGCCGACAGTGTGGTCAGACCCTCGAGGTGAGAGTTTTGGTTGGAAACTCTTGGTGGAAGTGTCGAGGCCTTATGACTTTGGTTTGAGTATAGACTTGGCAATCACAGTTCATACACAAATTGACGGTATTAGACAAAAAGGTTGTGGTTTAACTACGACGTCGGGATGAGTTTTCCTTGGTCGGAGAAAAGGAAGCCCCAGGCAGCACAGGATAAACGCATGCATAGGAGGGATTGACCGATCACACTTGAGTCTGTCAACACTACCCTTGTGGCAGCAGGAGTTTTGAGTTTCATTTCTAAACAAGAATTGGATACCTCTAGAGTTCGAGGATGAGGATCACATCCTTATACAGGTCTCATATTGACGAGGATTACGGAGATGTGGCTGAGGTGACATGTAATCTCTGAGGTTCAACGGACCTTTCTAGGTCCTCAGCAGGGTAGGTGAGGTGGTATACAGCTTGAGCCATCCACCGCAGTAGCACTAGGTGCACGACGACATCCATGTATCTCAACTCAGGAGATACGAGCATGACCCTTCACATATCATCGACCATGAGGAGCTGGATGTTGGCGATGGGGTGACCATTACGGGGTTCTAGTAGAGGTTGAGGATCGAAAGGAGTGGGCCCTATGATGATGGTTGATTCCTCTTGTGTGCTTTCATAGGTAGCATGGGATCCTCCAGGTGAGCACATGGGAGTAGAATTCTCACATGCATGCTCAGTACTACCTTTGTATCCCTAGTTTGTGTTAAAGCTTTACGAGGATGTAAAGCCCTGAGATGAGAGTAATTTAAAGACCTGGAAATTTCAAGGAAATTTATTTTTTCTTAATTTCATTGGAATTTTACATGAATTCGATTTCTGACGGCACCTGATTCTGAAACCCGGTGTGCCCGGAATCAATTTCCAAAGTTTAGATCAAGTACGTTTAGTGAATTAACGAGCGGGTTTTTCTAACTTTTGAACCGGTGCTTGGAATTGACATCTGAGGGCACCGATGAACTCGTAGCCCCGGTAATTGCTTAAGAAGACCCTTTCTGGAGTTGCATTTTCTCGGGAGGAGTTGTTTAAAAAAAGGTGAGGAATAAAAATATAATTGTTTTACAATTATATTTTAATTTCTTGTTAAATGGATTAAGTGTTGTGTCACAAAACTTTTCCCCTCTCTTATGCGGTTATAACCGAAGTAAGGGAGTTGGGGGTGGGACCCACTTGTAGTTAACTACCTGTGTGAGGATTAAGGTGGGGTGGGCCCCACAAGAGCCCAACCCCTCACCTTCCCCTAATGTTCACAACCTTCCCTCTTAATTTTGTAACTCTCAAAGAAAAACTCCATCTCTTAACTCTTGACAACAAACACTAATTAATTAATTGAACCTACTCAATTAATTAATTGAGTGTTTTGAGTTTTGAATTTCAAATGGGATGTGATAATTAAATAATTGGTTAAGCCGTATTATTTTATTTTGGGGGGACACTCTTTGTGTTGAGGACCTTGGAGAGAGAGGGCCTCGTGAGAAGAAGAAGAATAAGAAAGAGGAACGAAATTCTCCTCATTGAAGAATGACGCCTCTTCAATGAAGAACGACGCCTCTTCAACGAAGAACGACGCTTCCTTAACGAAGAAAGACAACCTTCCTCTTCTGCGACAAGGAAGGAGATGCCGACAGTGGAGGCCGACACCAACAACAATGGTCTTCTACTTCTTCTGACGTCGACAGAATCGATATCGTTCTTCCGCGACACCCAACTACCACGACGATCGACTTCCATGACTCGACGACGTGCATCGTCAATTTTGAGGTAGGGGAATTTTATTTGATTTTCCCTTTTATCATTTGAGGAAAGAACGATGAGCACGGATCAATCTCTACCGATTGATCCGCGGATCGCTCGTTCATGTGGGGTGGTTGCGGGGTTAATTTTTGGGATTGGTTGAGTTTGATATTGTTTTTAAAACCTCTAACGCAGAGGGCACGGGGTAACGAACAAAGCCTGGACCCTCCGTAGTTTGTTGTCGAAGTACGGATCGACGAACGATGAAGAGGCGGGCCGCAAAGGCTTTTGGAATCCTTCGTAGTAAACTACGGCTCCCAGGAGGACCACCGGCACAGACAGAATTGAAAACGGACCACCGGAGCAACTCCGGTGGTCCGCAGAAGAGCCTGCCAGCGCGCCACACCGGCACAGAGGCGCCGGCGGCCGGAGGCGGCGGCCGGTACCGGCCAGCCGCCAGGAGGCGGGGGTGCCCGGCGCGCCGCCAGCAAGTTCCACCGCGGCTGAAGCCACAGCGGGAGTTTGCGGTCACGCGGCCGTGCAGGACTGAGGGGGGACACGGCACCAGGCCGCGTCCGCTGGCTGAAGGAGTGGCCCCCCACGTGGGGGAAGCGTGCTCCCCCCTGTCCGCTCAGCTCGGCACGCCGAGCTGGCCCCACGGCCGCGTGAGCGCGCCAGTCCGGGCCGCCCAGGCCAGGTCGGGCCACGCCCAAACGGGCCGGACCTAGACCTGGTTCGGGTCGACCCAGTTCGGGCTGACCCAGGGGGTCTCGGGCCGGGTCGGACTGGGCCTGAACCCCCTATTTTTAGCAGGTTTCGTTCAAATGCCCATAACTTGGGCTACGGACCTCTGATTGATGAACTGTCAGTTGCGAAGCGATCCGTGGATCGAGACGGTCGTTTCAGTATATTACACTCAAGTTTTCTGATAACTTTGAGTACATCCGGGTTGGTTCGGATAAGAAACCAACCGGGCCCTCGGAGCGGAAACACTTATTTCTTGAGCTCCGGACATCCGATTGATGTGTCGTAGACTTTGTTGGATTCCTCTTGATGAGACGAAACTTTTGGCATACTCCGCCCGAGTTTTGGATGCATATGGATAGTGGCTGAGTTGGATTGAACCCGAAATCCAACCGGGCCCCTGGAACGGAAAAGCTGATAACTTTCAAACCGGACGTCCGTTTGACGAACCGTCAGTGGTGTTGGTGATCACGTTAAGAAACGGTCCCTATGAGTATACCCTATGAGAGTTTGGGATATAGTTGAGAAACGTCCGGGTGGGTTTGCAAACAAAACCAACTGGGCCCCTTGGACGAAAAGGCTAACAACTCAAAGACTGGCCGCCCGATTGACGAGTCGTCTGCTGTGTTGAGACCCCTATGACGAGGCGTTCCTTTGAGATGCTTCTTCGTGGGACTTTTTGATAATGGATTATCAACATGTAGCTCGGGGATCGGACCCTCCCGGAGACGAGCGTATGGAGTATGGAGACTATTTAGCCTGCTGAGACCGGATGAATGCTTGACCGACTCGACTTGGAGTGAGTCGACTAGCCTAGTTGACAGAGGACTACTTTTTTTGGGTGCAGACCCATGGAAAAAGGAGCACTACAGTGTTTGGGTGCAGACCCGCAATACACGTCCAGAGAGTACCTATGTAGGTTATTAGGGGGTGTGCACCACTGTGTTTTGGTGGCATACCCCAGCCAGAATCACAGTAGTTTTTGGGTGGCTGACTCGAGGTACTCGACAGGAGGAGTACCTCAACAGTCTTAGGTTAGTGAGAAGTACCTCGGAGTCATGATAGGATCACTGTACACTCCAGAGACGGGCTCTTCAGCAGTTGCGGTTTCGATAATGAAAATCCTGGTTTGAGCTGAGTCTATGACCTCTGTGTTTACCTCATGAATGATATGGGTCACTTGATAACTTAGATATATGTATGGGAATATACCTAGTAGTGGTTATCCGTTGATTTCATAACCTTTGTGTTTCCTCATGATTGATATGGGTTACTTGATAACTTATGTATAAGTATGGGCTTATACCCAAGTAAGGGTTATCTGTTGAGATTCTTCTTTGTGGTTATCATTGTTGGATTTAGTGAGACCTTGAGGGCCTAGGGGTCCCTATTGAGTATCGTATACTCACCCCTACATGGGCTATGCCCGCACCACATTGTGTTGGTTGCAGACAATGGGCAGCACTGATAGAGGCCGAGTGTTCGAGGACTGCATGGTACCCGGAGGTGGACCTCACAACGAGTCAGTATCCGGAGGTGGACTTCACGACGAGACGACACTCGGAGGAGGTTGACAGGCGAGAGTTATGTGGAGGCTATCTGTACCTACCCTTCAGGTAGGATCCGTGGTGGACGATCCAGGAGCTACGCTAACTGTACCTACCCTTTAGGTAGGATCCGAGGAGGACGACCCATGAGCTTCTTCCATTCTTCCAGCTGTTTGCCTTTTTTTGTTATACTTTTGTTTAATTATAACTGTACTTTCGATTGGGTTTGTATTCTGGCCCATTTACTTTTCATCACTTCCTTTTGTACATAGTGTATTACTTTCACTTGTACTCTGTGGTGTTTTGTTTAGTTTTATAAAGGCAATTCGTTCCCAGTTATCGGGAATTACACCTTTGGTGCTAGTCGCCAGCCCCTGGCCTATGGAAGGCGGGCTTGGGGTAGTCACAGTACGGGCCCCGAGGACGGGTCATGACAATATGGACCCCCAATGATGAATATTATAAAATTATTAGTAACTAAAAAGTTCTCAATTTGATAATTTTACTTAGTTTATAACTAAGGACCATTATAAACTATTTTATGTAAAAAACTTCTATGTCACATCTTCAACAATTCTTTTATATAAAATGAGATTTTCTCTAAAACTATAGATTATTATTGAAATTTTATATGCAAATTATATCTTCTTAATTTTGGATTATATCCTCCTAAAATCATGAATCATAACTTTTATCATATATAAGATATTATTCTATCATAATTTTTTCTTATTCAAAAACACTTTTCATCAAATTAGTAGTCAGAGATATTATATCTTATTAAATAAGGTATATTATATCCCATTTCATCAACCAGTAAACTTTTATTTTCCAAAATATATATTGCACTTAATTTTTTGAAAACATATTTTTTTGATACACTTATTCCTTCACTATGAATTACATTAATCTTTGATTAATTTTATACTTCAATAATTATATGTTAGTTTACATTATTATTATAATATAAAAAACTCTTCAATGAATTTTTTAATGTTTTCATAATTATTTTTTACATAATTTTATGTGAATTTTCAATATTTTTATTATTAAATTTTATTTAATATGTTACCATTCGTATAATTATATTTTTTTATTTTTTCATTGGTCAAGGTTCATTGATTCATTAATCAACTTTTCAATAGTTTTAAAGGACTGGTAAAATTATTCTTTAGAGTTCATAAAATACATTTTTATATTCGTGAAATAACATTTAGACACATATTGGTTTTATTCAGACTATCAAGCATTGATTTCCATATAATAAATCATTATTATAATTCATTTCATATTTTTACCTTTTTTAATTCATCTTCATATTACATCCATTAATCCCCTTGTATAATTCTATTGCATTTTATAAAAAAATGTATCTTCATAATTTTTCTTTTGATGAACATTTTTTTAAATTTTGATATACATTTAAAATTTAATTCAAAATTATACCTTCAAAAAATATTTTTTTTATATATTCTATTTTTGATTATTTTTAATTACCATTGATTTTTACTTGTTCAATTTAGAAATATTCATTTTAATAAATTAGATCCATGTAGATTATTTACCTTTATTAATTGAGAATATTTATTCTATATTATTTTTTATTCATCAAAACTATACTACTATCAATATAAAATTTCTCTTATTGATTCTAATTTATTTTTATCACACATGGAAATAATACCCTTTTCACGATTTTTTATCATCTACTAAATTTATTCTATAGATTAGAAGATTGAGTTTAATCCTCTTCTATTTATTCATCATTCATTATCAAATTTTCATTAAAAATCAAACCAAAATCCACATTAAAATATTTAAGTATTATATTTTCCTTTACCTTTTCCATTTTATATATCATTAGAGATGAATGATATTATACCACTTTAGATGAAATTTTTAGGATAACATGATAATTTGATCAACAATGAGAGGTGGTTGAATCCATGTTGATGCTTTTTTATTTTCAAAATTTTCTCTTTCTTATTCAACATGGTTATCTTAATCTCACCTTAGTTAATAAATATAATATTGGCACACAAGAAAAATTTTTAAGGCGTAACACCTCCAAGATGCATGAATAAATCTTTTGTGTATGTTAATTATTTTACCACACGCACACATCTTTTCTTTTATTATTAAAATAAACCTATTGGTGTGGTTATTTTCTTCAATATACTACAATTTCAATAACCAAATAATCTAAACAATCGCTCAATCATTACAAAAAAAAACAAAATTATGAATGATCACAAATTTAATTAAAATATTAGAAAAGGATTAATGATAATGTTTGTATTCCTTCTCACCAATAAAAAAATATATATGGGATATTCTATTCTAACTTTTCAACAATAGGATATTATTTTATTTCTATTATTAATCTTTTCTCAACAAAATATTATTTCAACACCCCTAAAATTTTAATCCACTGAATCATATTTATTTAAAAAACACATATCAATATTTATTAGAATCCCCCAAAAATCAATTATATTTATTCTCAAATATTAAATACATGTAAATAAACTGATATAGAGGTATAGTTGTGCAACAGAATTGGTTATTGCAATTCCAAATAATGGTTCTTGTCGATTTATTCATAATAATCCTTATAATATGATGATAAAAACCCAAAAAAATTTGAATTAATATATTTTCACATATAATTTTTAGATGATTATAAAAGAGACATATCTCAATTGATATTTATTTATTCATTTTTGATTAGACCTGATGAAATTATTATCATACAATCACTACAATTAAGGATGGAATAAGGAATCACACCATTGGTTTCTATACATGATCCACAATGTTGAATAATTATAGATGTAACGTTGGTTTCTAGCGTAGAGGTACCTGTAAATTTAGGGATAAAATCAGTTCCATATTATGTATTTAGAGTGTTTTTCTCATATTTGTAAAGAATCGACAATGTTTTGGATGATTTTTAGTAGATAAATGGAATAACACTACTTATAGGGTACATTATAGGGTAAATAGTTAATTTACAACACAAATGGGTCTTGGGGAACAAGAAATGTGAACGGTTTGTAGTCTAAGACTATTTTTTCCATATACACTATTTTTACATCATCAATACGTCAGTTGGGATTTTGTTTAATCAAAGGTGATGTTTTTTGAGGAAGACATGTTGCATTGGGATTTTGTGCCTTAAAACCCTGATTTACAACATAAACACTTTATGTCTTGATTTTTCTTTTTGCAAGCCTGTATCCAAACCCATTCAGTTTTTTTCATCTCCACTTCAATCTGCAGGAACTTCTAGAACATTTTGGGTGTCTCCTTCACTAAAGGATCACTTTTTTGTGCTCGATATCCATGGTGATTGCATCACTTCTCTTTAGGTAAGTGACATTTTTTGCTTCATCATTAACATTGGTCACTATAATTGCATTGGACAATGTTCATAGAATATATTGATAGAAAATTTATTTTCATATGATTATGCTAGATCCTTTATGATATCTTCTTCCAAAGGCTAACCCTCATGTTAGTTTTGGTGTATCAAGTGTGGTTATCAATGTATGTGTGACAAAAATATGCACTGAACCTTATTGTTATGTGTTATGATTCTAATATGGGGAAATCATTATTAGGTCCTCCATTATTGCCTCTAATTTACAATCTGTGTTGGTGGATCTTGTAGCAGTTTTATTCAATATGAGTTTGAGGTGGGTGGTGTCATCTCTATCCTTTATATGATGAACCTTATTACTCCATATTTTATGAAATGTATTTATAAATGAATTTTCATGGTTGTTTTGTATTCGTTAATTTAATTGTTATTAAATACTGGTTTTCCCATATTCTGGTAAAATAAAAGGGTGTTTTCAAAGAATTCTGAAATGGTTGTAGAAATGTGTTTTCCAATAATGTTCTTAGATGAACAACGGTTTTTTTCAAAAAAATTGAAATGTGGAACACTTTTGAAATTATTTAAGAATTGCATCACATGGAATTAATTTGATACTTATAGGGAAGGTTTATCTTTGGGCCATGAAATATTTTATTATCAAGGGCTAACCCATATGGTGTTACTCTTCTACCTAGTGCTATCATTCTTAAGACATTTTATTGACATTATTAGGGGTCCACTCATGGGGTGTTCCCCTACTGATTACGTTTTTATTCTAAAGACATGGTTACAAAGTAGTCATTGATTATAGAATCATATTTTTTTTTGAAATAACTTTTTATGATCCTTTAAATTATTTACCTATGATATTTATTATAATATTTTTCATTAGATATACATTCTTTCGTTTTTTATAAATATTTCATGAAAAAATATACTTTCAAACTATTTTTTATGGTTTATTTTTAAACTATGTAAAAAGGGAAATATTAACAATGATTTTGATATAATACTATTTTACATTTTATCGTTCCATGTTTTATTTCAAATGATCATAATGGGACTATTTCTATAGATACACAATATAGAACACATAGTTTGGATCAAACTGAGCCTGGTTAGCTCACACCTTGCACACCCCTTCAATGGTGTGTTGACCTAGTTACGTCTCTTGATTCAGGGAAAGTAAAAGTGTCATAATGAGGTGGTGAGGTTTCTATTTGTTGGGTATATATAGATGGTGGTATGAATGTTGGGGATTTATCATATATCACATAAGTATTTCTCATTTGTTTTGTTTACCTTTCGTTTTTTCAGACCTATTCATCTAGTTTTATCTGGTTTTCATGTTGTATTGGTGCTACTGTTTTCTTTTAGAGATATAATATATTTCTCATACTTTTTCTTCCACTACTATTTAATCAATTTATATATTGAATATTTTTTCGGTTGTTGAAATTTATTTCATAAGATTGTGGTTTGATTCATGGGTGCTAGTTTTACACCCATAGGGATTATAAATTTCCTTCAGGTGTGTGGTGGATCGGGTCAGGTTCCAATTTATAAGGGTATCCCGAGTCAATTAATAATAGTACAAATCATATTATGTTGTTTTCCATTGATATAACTGATAATTACTTCTATATTTAAATAATTTAACTCTCCTGAGATTGAGAAGTAGGATAATTGTGTTTCATTATTTAGTGAGTTCTTGAGATAATTCTATTTAATTTTGAGTGATTTTAAAATAGATAATATGTTGTGAATAATAATTATTTTACCCAATAAAATGATATTAGTCAGGTTATATACTTAGTTTTATATAATAAGATATTTCAAAATGTCTGATTACTTATTCCATTTTTCTATGTAAAAATCATGCCGAATAATACTATTTTTATCATTTTTTCAATGGGATTCACTAACTCATAGATATTTAAATATCATTTCATAAATAATTAAATGCATATCAATTTAAATGAAATTAAATAAAATATATCATTTTCATTCAGTCCATTAACATGACTGATTAATCCTACATGACATTTATTGAACCATGAATAATAAATATTTATTCCAAATAAATATCGTAATATTTTTTGATGAACTAATAAATAAAATATTATTAAATTATCAAATTGGTGAATAAATATTTATTTAATATTAAACACTCATATATTTCAAATTGAAATAATAGGTGATTGAATTTATGTGATAAATATAACATGGATATATCTGATTCCTCAGTTTAAAGAATAATATTTATTATAATATTAAATTCAAATAAAAAATCATTGATATTCTTGTTAGACTCGGTGAGTAACCATATAGGCCACCTTCAAAATGGTATTAAGTGGTCTTACCTAAATTCCATGGTTATTGTCTCATAACACATAAAATAACTCATTGATAAATTTGTTAATATTGTATTGAAAAAACCTCATATGAACCCTCGCTATGTAATATTATTAATTTTCCATGATATCTAGTTTAGTAGGTTTCATATTTATGTGATTATTCTATATGATTGAATATCTTGTTTTGACTCTCTAAAATAAATGCATCGTTTAATAGGATTTACTATAGAGTTAATAAGAAATTTTTATTTCCATCAAAGGTTTAAATATATAAGCATCCAACATTTCAGTGGAAAAATACTTTCTTGACATGTTCAATCATTTCCATATCACTTATGAAATTCCCAACATATTTTACTTTATCGTCACGATATAGAATCATAGGATCAAAAGTACATCAAATTATGTGGTACATGATATAAATTAATAATAATATCAAGTCTTTGTACTAGTACACATGTTTATAGATATGAATATCAAATTACACATAAAACATGTGGAATTATTATTAGTGGGTCAGTTATCATAACCTCCCATCATGAAGATTTCCAAGTGTGAATTTCATGAGAATAAGTCTCAATGTATTATGATCCTCCATTACTATATATTTAATCAAAATATTTTTCTATTTAGGTAGATTTTTTCAAACCCAAAACCTCTGTTTCAGAATATTTTCATAGCACATTAAATTTTTCATTATACTGGGGAACTAATCTCTTCATTCAGGACGATAAATACACAAAATAAATTACTATATTAATGTTACACATAAGAAAAATCATCATATTATTAGATATTTATTAATAATAAAATCATATTAAATATAGGTAATATAAATTAAAAATATACTTGGTTCCAAGGAACCAAAAACAATAGGATCACACTTGTACTAAATTAAATCTTGAATAGCTTTAAGTCAAATAGATCTCACATGATATTCATGCTTCTATTGATATAAGACTTTAGTTAATGGGTCCACCACATTATTTTTTTAGAAACTATACTTACTGTTTCAACACCATTTTATAAATATAAATGTTTTACATTATTAATAAATTGTTTAATACATTGTTTAAAACATTTTATGGACCTTTCTTTCATTAAAAATCCATGTAACATTAAATGTGAAACAAAGTAAACAAAAAAACAAACAGGTCACAACCTAAAATACTTCTCCAAACCATATCAACATTATACAACATCCAAATGATACCACATGAAATCTAAATTCAAAATAAATACAGAAAAAGGTATGATAAAACAAATCTAATACAAAAAATATAGGCCATATAGACCAAAAAATTAACAAAACATAAATAACAAAGAAGATCAGAACCAAACTATCCTAGCATCTCAATGCTACCCACGATTGTACCCAATTTCCCAGCTCATCCATCTACCCAAAGAAACAAAAACTGGTCTTAATCAGAAAAAATAACCTATATAATAAATAAGAGCCACATTCACGGACATGGGTGTGTACATAGGGTGAAAGATAATTTTCTTTGTTGGATATCACTACACAGTCTATGGAATTACATTAAACAAACATGTAACTAATATTAGTTTAAATTATTATAATTGAAACAATATTATCTATTTTATAACCCCAAATAAAAATATCATATTTCATATATTAATAAAAAAAAACTTTTATCCTATTGAATCCAATTTACTATAAAAATAAAAAAAAACAAAACACCACCCCTTTTCCTTTCTATAAGGTCATGTTAATCCCTTTTTAAAACCATTTAAAACCCCTTATATAAAACTAGACAAAATGTTATTATTTATATAATGTTTATTTTTTAAGTGACATTGAAAACCATTTCAAATTCATAATCTCCCATATATATAATATTATAATCAAATAAGCACCACAAAATCAAGAAGCAAATTTAAATGAGTAACAGAATAGGAGGATTCATTGGATATATAAGAATTAGAAGATATAATAATGATAAAAGGAAAATTCCCTTTATCAAACCACCAATCATGGAAAAAGAATCAAAGGATACAAACCATGGTACTCAAATAATATATCCCTAAACTGGTGACATGAACCAAATGTCACAGTAAAGAAGAATTTTGTACCTATAATATCGCCAAACTATTCAGGCCCTATAACTATGCCATGATAAATTTGCTACTCTAATAACATAATAAACCTCAGTAGAACTAAACTTCGATAGGCGGTGACCCCCTAGAAAGAGAAGTTGAAACTCTAGGGGATTAAATTCAACCAATTCTCTACATAGTTACCTAGAATTATCATGACCAAAAAAATGAGTTCATGAGCATAAAATAGAGATAATTATATAAATGAACACACAAGGAATATCCAATACCTCGCCTTCATCACCCTAGAATAAAACAGATCATTTCAAATCATGCATCCATCACAAAATGATAAATTGCCATAATCTTGAAACAACTACATGGATAAATTAATGAATGTCTCGAAATATATGAACCATTTTCCCTTAATGTGATAAATATAAAATTATATGAAAACTAACTCTAGATGATGAGTCATTTTACTCTTATTTAAAATTAATATCATTTCAAACAATATCAAATCACAAAATCACACATGCCCTTTTCAAACTAAATATGTCCTTTGAAAACTATATAACAAGGCCCGTGAGGTATATTTTTTTTCAAATCAACTATAAATAACCTCATAAACATTCTTAAAGGATCTCTTCACATAAAACAATTAAATTTCAAAGCGTAACATATTATATTCTAAGACAAAATTTCATTAAAAATACCATAAAAGATCCATCCAAAACATTATATACATATATAATATTATTAATATAAACTTCTAAAACACAAGATGAAAATTCTAAACTAGGATTAATGCAATAATTGAGAGGGTGGGGGTGAATCAATGATATATTCTTCTTTAATTTTATATTTCTTATATAAAAACCATCACCTGCAATTAATTATTTATCACTATGATGTCAACATAATATTCAACCACCCATAGGAACATAATTATCTTCCAGTTTCACTAATCAATAATATTACCAATTCTTTAACATGGTTCGAAAATAATCCAATACCACACAATCAACTAGAAATCATTCCTTCCCAATAGATACAAAAAGTAAGAATTACCCTTTCACTTGTATAGCACAATGATCAATACAATAGTGCATGTTATTATTCTATCATGAATGATGTAAATATTATTTTGTAACAAGTTTATAATCTTTAACCAATAGGTTTAGAACATGTCAATTTGTTGATTAAATAAATTTCACTTTTGTAACTCATCAAAAAAATCGACACATTCTCACCTAGAAGTAAGTAGGAATAAAATCTATAGACTTCTTACAAAAACAAAGTTTAATCACCCACTTTGAACCATCCATCAGATTCGTTACACTAGAAAGTGGTCTATTTTTTCATTCAGGAAACAATTCTGGTTATTCATTCTGTAAACAGGTTTGATTGTCAGTCGATTTTCCAGTCACATTCGATGATTTCTGAGTAGATCTATTTTGATCACAACTTTTCTATATAGGTCTTCTCTCTCCGTGCCTTTTCTTCTTACAAATCCTTTATCTAGAATACCATAGCTCCAGTTTTTGTAAATGTGAATTGTTTCAAACTAAATTTTACATTAACCCATTTATATAGGTGTTACAAAACCATAAAAGTAGAAAATTAAACAAAAACAACAAAAATAAATAAACAATTCAATATTAATTAATAAATTAAAACATCAGTTGACCATTTCTCAAGGACTATTAAAACTTATAGATTCTTCCCAAATCATTTTGAATTCTCTAGAATATATTTTTTTACAACCCATTTTGCATAATATTCTCAAGTGCTTAGTCCATAATTTGATAGTTTTAAACTATTCTAACTGAAACACTATTTTTTATTCTATTTTTCTTATCCCAATTTAAAAAAAAGAAATATTAAAGACTTCACAATAAATATTTAAAATACGATTTTTTTTTCATAAACATCATTGATACTTATAAATACTTTATAATCCTTCAAAAATATTCTAGTTGAAACTTGAATAAGTCTCTTATTTTTGAAAACATTATTCATCTATTCCACTAATCCTTAGACTAATTAAACTATTTATAATGGATTCTTGGTGTCAAGGAATTTTTTATTAATCTTTTCCAAATTTAGAGAGTTCCAAACAATTTCACTTAACCCAATAAAAAATTTGGAATTCCTACACTAATTCATCTAGTCAAATAAAAATGGTTGATTATATTATTGCATTTCATCTGATTGATCATTATCTAAGGCCCATCTAATGGGTCGGTCTCTGATTCTCATCTGGTATTTCAGTATCTAAATCTCATTTTATTCACCAATTTCATTGAATTTATAGATTAATCAACAAAAATAACATCTCTACTAAGTCACTCTAAAAAAATATCATCCATGTAATATAATTTGGTAGTCTAATTTTCTACCTCTGATAGAACAACACATATGATGGGAAACATTATTCGATGGGTCATCCCATCTGATGGATTGGTCATTCGTAATTGTTTTTAAAAAACAACTAAATATAGAATATTCGTACTTCTAGACCACTATCATATTTTGGGGTTGATTATTCTCAAACAGATTAATTATGTTTTGAACTTCTCATTTCCTCTATAATGTCTTGTTTTTTCAAGGAAATTTCATGATGTTTATAGAAGTGAGATAACAAAAAATCACCATCATATTTTATATTTCATATTTCTATTATTACTATTTTAATCTAGTAAATCTTTCCACTAAATTATGAAAACTCTATACTATAAATACAAGTTAGAAAACAAGTACACCTAGATAGAATATTCAAAATAGAAACCTAAAATTGATGGAATTTCATAAAAAATATACTTCATATATTCTGAGTTTTATTCTCCCTTCATCGTATAACCAAAACATATAAATTATGTTAAATTCTTGAAATGAGAAAAAAATACAAAACATTCAGAGAACCACTTCTTACATCATTTGAAAAAACCCTATCTTCTCAAATTAGACAAAAAAATCTCCCATTTAGACTTTTTTACAACCATTCTTCATAAATCAGTAAAACATTCTAACTCAATGTATGAATCACTAATAGAAAAATTATAAGCCTATGTGAGAAAAATCATTGTTAGAAACAAGAATAATTAAATTGAAAAACAATGTTTCCCATAAATAGATACTTAATAACCTCTCTTGAACTTCACAATTTCCATATCCTCACAACCACTTCCATTTTCTAGGAAATCCAATATTTCCTACATGTACTAAAAAATATAGTTAAAATAGTTCTCACATTCACACAATGATTTCATGGATTATCCCATTTAACAACTTCCCATAAATATATTATTCCTTAAGGCATAGCACATACAAATATATAGATTTATGAAACATAATTTTTGTCCCCCTTGAATAAACTATCCAAAGATAATAAGAGGGTAGGGACCATGACACATACCTCAACTGTAGAGAGAAAGAGGGTGGGCACCCAAGCTCAACCTCAGTTTTTTAAAAAATATTTTGTTAAAGGTTTTGTGATTATATCAGTAACTTGATCCATTGTATCAACATATTTGTACATTATTTCATTCCTTTCAACATTATATTTGATGAAGTGACATTTATTATCAATATACTTTGCAAAAAAATGTCACAATGGAAATATGGGGATATTTATACCACGTCGATCACCATAACCCAATAGAAGTTATAACATCACATCAACTAGAATATATTCAAACTAAGTCATCATCCACAAAATTTGTGTTGTAACTTGAGTTCATGAAACATATACATCTTATTCAATGCTAAGATTAATATAATTTTTTTAAGTATAAAAACATATAGAATATTATCCCATAAGGAAAAATCTACCAGATATACATATTCTATAATCCAAATATCCTACGTAATCAACCCTAGTATAAAAAATCCATTCAATTCTTCTTAATCTATCATATTTGATATCGAAATTTATTGTACCTCTGATATATTAGAGAATTAATTTTCTTATTAATAGATGATGATGATCCTTTAGATCTCTTTGTAATATTTAAAATATGATAAAATCAAATGAAATATATGTTCTTGAAGTGTCCAGACGAAATAAACATCGAATAATCTTTCTAAATTATTATTAATCCACTAATTTTAGTTCTGTTTCCTTAGATAACTTGGTTCAAACAAAAATTGGTGTGATTAAAGGTTTTCAATTCACCATTCGAAAATTATTTAAATTTTCCTTAACATACCACTTTTGAGATAGAAAATTTATTTCTTATTTTTTGTGAGATTTGAAAGCTAAGATGGTATTCCATTTCACTAAGCATGGAAATTTCAAAAGACTTCATCATCCCTTTAGAATAATTCTCCCAAGTTATTTCAAAATTCCCATCACAGATAATATCATAGACATAAACAATTGTGTTGAAAGAGATCTCTTAATTTTCTTTGACATAACGATTACTATCAAGTATTCATTTATTAAAGCGTAACTTCCTTATGCAGGAATCCAATTTGTAATACAAATCTCTCAAATCATTCGTTAACCCATAAAATGTTTTCATCAACTTGCACACATAACGTTCATCGTTTCCAAAAAACAAAGTCACAATGTTGTTCAACATAAACTTTTTCATCTCATAATCGATTGAGAAAAGAGGATTTCATATCCATATAAAAAAATAACCTATTTGGGTTTTAATTTCAATAAATATTCAAATAATTTATAATAATTCAAATGGAGAAAATTTCTTATTAAAATCACTGCCATAAATTTGAGAATATCCTTTTAAAACCAATCATTTCTCGATTATTATAGCTTCACTATATTTCTTAAATTTGTTTTATAACATGAACTTGTACCAATAAAATAATTATTTTTTGGTTTCAGTAAAAGTACACAATAATTATACTTCTCAATCTGGTCCAACTATTCATTCATATAATAAATCCACTCTAGAATCTTGAAATCTTCATTATCATATTTTGGATCAAGTTTTCAATAAAAAGAGTATGTGCAATAAAAATTTATGTTCTTATTTTTAATGCCATTTCATGTTGATCACCAATAATGTTTTATCTTCCACATATTTCCACAACCTATGATGTGTTTTTAAGATTTTTCCCTCATCGCTAAAAATATCTTAATCTGAATCTTTTTTCCTGTAATCTCTTTTATTGGAATTAATTTACTGTTTCATAACAAGGACTATTTTATCCACTAAATCATATTTTTCTATATGTTCTTTTGAAATATCATATTCATCTTTTTCAAGAACATTTACATCTATAGAATCATATATGTTTCCAGTTTCTTTTTTGAAAAATTAATATCCTCTACCACTTGAAGTATACCTATGAATGTTTCCATATTCACCACTTTAATCATATTTTCCAATATTTCCACTTTTATTCTTTATAATATCATGAATCTTCAAAACCCTTCAGTGTTTCAAAATTGGGATTTAATTTTAGAACATTTTTTAAAGGATTCATATCACAAACTGGTCTATAGAAAACCAAATTCTAAATATAAACTATATTACTCATCCCCCACCTTTATAAGTACTGATAAATTTCATGTTTAATCTGCAGTGTATGACCCATATCCAAAAAAAATTATTTATAATTTCAATAATATAGTTATGAAGTGTTGTATATGGTGCACCAAACTCATGAAGAATTACAAGTCTTTCAAGAAAACATATAAATTATTCAGTCTTATATTAACTATCATTGTCAATTTCTGGCTTCTTCATAGAATATCTGTATTCCCTTTCTGTTGTCATTGTGAAACTATTAAACATTTTTAGACTTATTATATATGTTTCAAATACATAATACATGTAACACGAGTAAAATAATTAATTAAGGGAATAATTTTATTGAATCCCAAATTTTATTTTTATTCTATTAGCCCTTAAATATAATAATGAATTAATTTCACGGGAGATTCAAATGAATTTCAAATTTCTTGTGTATAAATTTTAAAGAATTACCATTAGTAAAAAATTGAAAGACACCAATATCTCCTTATTGAATCTTCATGAATTTCATGGACACTATCTCACTTTGTTAACTTGGTCATAATCCTATAACACAAATTTTGAAACTATTTATCCCACAAATGATTCTATTCTGTTATAATTAGATTATATGAATTTTGTACATCACATAAATTAAACATGTTCCCCTTATATATTGTCCTCTCATAAATGTTTTTCCATATTCAACCATTTTCCTAACAACATCATAATTTCTGAAAAAAATTTATTTCTCTCATTAGAAAGATTTGAAACACTTAACCAGTTTTGTTTTATTCCATTAACAAACAAGAACTGGTTGGATTTAAGTTTTACTTCCCCAAAATTACCAGATATGAAACCTTTAATTTTGAGTAATTTTTTACATCCAAACATCATTTTCCCTTAATTAAAATATTTTACATAATTTAATAGTTCAAAATATACTCTCAGATGGGATGAGGTCTCACTTTCCAAAATTCATAGTCGTTCTACTTTTCTAGATTTTAGAGTAGTTTCAACAACAAGAGCTTTTTCTTTCCCTTTATCATCCTTCACATCCAAATTTTGAGAATTACTATAAACATATTGTTGTGGTGAAAAAAAGAAGACATTAATTTGAAATCTTTCAATCCTTTTCACATCTTTCACAAATTGTTTCTAAATTTTATAATCTTTTGTCAAATTTGATATCAACTTTCACATTGTTCCTTATTTGATATGATTCACTCCCCCTCAAAATTTTATTTTAGTTACCGATGGGATAATTATTGTTTTTTATTGACATAACACATATATGTTATATTTCAAAATACACCACAACACCAGCAGTAGACATTGAATGAATACCTTCCTATTTAGCATATATATTCCCTTGAGTTGTAAATTTTTTTAAAAAAAACATTATTACATTACCTATTAGGATTTTTTTGATCCCCAAAAGCTATAATTTTTTTCGAAATTTTATTCTTCAATTTGGATTTCTTCCAATATTCAATAGAATCACCATTCATACTGTATTTGATTCAGACCTTGAATTTTTTTGACCTATGAATGTTAAATTTTTTTGGTTATTCATACATATCTAATTTTCTTTAAATTTTATAAAATTGGAACAAATTATTTTTTCTTCTGAACCATTTAAGATAAAATTTCTTATCTTTCTCTAGTTAAAACTTCTCATAACATTCACCATCTTCAGAAACTATTTTTTTGAAACTCATAATTCCCTTCTCAGTTTTAGAAAATTTCTTTTGAAAAAGTAATAATTCTTTATCCTTAAATTTTATCTTTATTCCATGTTGTCCACTATAATTCTTTTTATTTTCTGGATATTGTTTAAAATGGCCAATCTCTTCATAAAACATAGTTTTCTTTTCAATAAATGATTCTTGATTAACGGTTATAGAACCTTCCTTTTTCAACTTCTCTATTTCTCTATCAAGTCTTACAATATTTTTAAGCCACTACCTCAACTATCTTTTTGGAGCATATTCTATCTAAGTATCTTCTTCATAACTCTATATTTCATCAAACTCTTCATCATTAAATTTTTTAATGAACATTTTTTCTCCAACATCATTAGTAAATGTTTCATATTCAATATCGTAATAATCATCTTCATACTCCAGAGACAAAAAACATATACATTTAGATTTATAGAATTTCTGATATTTTCCATTGGAATAAGATTTTGATTTTTCAACATGTTTCATTAAATATATTCTTTATATTTTGTCATATTCATTACATTCTTCTTCATATTTTCTTTGAGGATAATTTTCAGAAAAATTCACAGTAACTCAAAAACCAAATCATTTTTGTGGTAGTTTCCATTTATAAATTCCTATGTTTATAGAAAATAAGGTAAAAATAATAAAAAATTGTTAATCTACTAATTTTTGAAATCAAAATCATTGACTTATTTATCATTAATAATCTTCCAATATTTTTTACCATGGTATCTTTGAATGAATTATCTCAATAAACCTTTTCTTTTCTTTTAATTAATTTCACTCTTACCATTTAATAAGTAATGTATGTACAATGTAAGTCATCAAAAAATTTATTTTGGGATATCTATCTTGTTAACTTGAAACATGGATATCAATCTTCTCAATAAATATTCATAATATCTTTTTAACAAAAGGTTAATCTTCCATTTTCTAATAAATATTTCATATGATGGTAAAAATATCATTCACCCATGTAAAGAAGTCACCAATAAATTCATACTCACATATTTTGATATCATCAAATTGAGCTTCCATATTTTTAATTTATTACTTCCTCACAATTGTATTTACTTAATATATATTTTCATCTTTTCCCCTATATCATTTGTAGTTCAAACTCCCTTCACTCTAAGAAATTTCAATTCATAATGTAATGAAAGTAAAGAAATTTTATCCCTTCCATAATTCTATAAATGTTTCTTAACAACAACAATAAGAAAAACAATCTTCAAAAGAGGAAGAAATAAAAATATATAATCCTACATAACATCATAACCAAGGGAAATTAGTTATTGAAACATTTTGTCTTTCCATATATGATCGTTATTTCCTTCTAAAATTTAGATCCCCATGCAGTTCACATAATTCAGATTTTCCATAAACAAATCTCATCAATATTTAGAAAAGTGTAACCGAAGGCAACTTCCCTCTAATACAAAATATAAAGGTCCAATTAGTATTAGGTAAATAACTGATATGATTAGTGGTAAAACATCAAAATATTTTTTCTTTTGTGTTGTACTTCTTTTATAACAACCTTCAACTCCTGTTAAAGATTTATAGCCTTACTGAAAAAAAACATTCACACATCTATAAGAACACAATTATTTACAAAGACCACAACTCTATACGGTTAGTTAGCTCTTAGAATGGTTTAAAATTAACACAATACCTCAAAATCCACTAGAATACAATCCTTCATTAGTGATAAAATAAGTTGGAAATACCCATACACTTGTATAGAACTATGATAAATAAAATATTATACGTTCTCCTTATAGAATGAAAAATGTAAATATGAAGTTTTAACAAGATTATAAACCTTGAATAATAGTTTTAGAATGTGTAACAATGACGATTCAACAACTTCCAATTTATTAATTCTTCAAAAAATAATTCATCACTCTCTCAAATAGCACTAAGTAGGAACAAATCCACAAGGATTCTTACAAAAATACATTCTGATAACTCAATATCATTCTTATACCTAATTCTTCTATCTAGAAACAAGTCTGATTCATCCATCAAGAAACATGTCTGATTCATTAGTCTATAAACCAGTCTAATTCTTCAGTCTGATTACCCGTCTATTTTGGTTAATTTTAACCAAAACTATTCTAATCATAACTTATTTTTCCAGGACTTATCTTGCAACTCTATATCTAGTCACAACTTCTCTATCTATAATTATAGATCACCTATTTTTCACATGAATATTGTTAGATTACATTGTACATTTACCCCTTTAAATAGGTGGGCCCAAAATAGAAATTCTATAACAAGAAATTGCTTTTCGGATAAAATAAATTTACCAATCTATTTTTTTAATGAAACATAATTTGACCTTTTATCATGGTTTCTCAATTCGTCTGGATTATTATTGAATCTTCATGAATTCTATAAAACATATTTCCTTGCAATATCTTCTGAAAAACAAATCTCAAGTTCTCAGTCCAAAGTTTTCTATTCTGTAACATCTTTTTTTGTAACATTGTCTATCATTATAGTTCTCTTGTACTAATTAAAAAAATTTAATGCATGAAACACAACAATCTGATTCTTTAAAAAGACCAGAACTATTTTTTTCATAAACCTCATTGTTACATCTAAAAAATTCAGAATCCCTTAATAATAGTTGGGTGGAAACTTCAAATGGTTCATCTCTTTGACCACTTCATTTTTCTGTTCAATAATTCCTCAAACCAATGAAACTATGTTCTATGATATATAGATATCAATTAATTTATTATTATTATTAAACCAATTTAAAGAGTTAAAAACATTTCTTATTAAACCATTAAAGACCAGCAATTGGAATTCTCAAAATGATACTTTGAGACAAATAAAAATGGATGACTACATTATTGAATTTCGTCTGATTGATTTTACTCTAATGTGCATATAGTGGATAGGCCACTGATTCTCGTTTGATGGATTGGTCACTAGATATTATCTAATTCTAATGTGTCAATGATGCAACTAATTAAACAAAATCAAAAAATTATCTACTCAGTCACACTTAAAATCTCAGTTCTATCCAATAAAATTAGGGTAGTCTAATGTTCTACCTCTGATGGAACCCGACATCCTATGGGTCAGCCTATCTGATGGATCATCCAATCCTCATTTTAACAAAAAAAACAATGAACTCCATGTTGTTCACACGTTTATCAGTCTAAAAAATTATAAATTTGTTGTTTCTCAAAATGATGATCCATGCCTGAAACTTTTCATTTCTTCTACACACTCCCACCTATGTCATAACTAATTAATTCCATTGTGAACATTGATTGAGTAGTAAATCATTGTCATATTCTGTATACTGGACATCTCTAATGACATAATGAGTCTGGTTCTTCATCCCACTACATTCTAAAACCTCAATTCTAGAAATATTATTCTGAAATCATGTCCACGTATAAAACATCTTCAAAACAGAAAACTAAAATTGATGAAATTTAATAAGATATATGTGTCAAGTATTCTAATTATAATGTTCCCTTCTTCCTATCAGGAAATCATACTATGCAATATGATTAATCATAATCATAAAATAAGAAATAATTATCATGAAACCACTTATTGGATCATAAAAAACCATATATAGAAAAATTGGACAAAATATATGCATTCTATGATATAAAAAATTATGTAAAAGAAGAGAAGTACCTACCTCCAAAAAATCAGAATGACGCCGCAATGAACTTCCTTCCATGGTGAACACATAATGAAGCAAAGAATCACACCTTCAAAATCCAAAGAAACCTAAACCCCAATATTATAGAATCATAAACTCCTCACCAAAATGATAATGTAATTATGGATCAAATGTAGAAAGAAAATATAAGACGTAAGGAAATAGGGGAGACAAGAGAAGATAATGTGAGAGAGTTGGGGGGATCTACCATGAAAACCACATAAAATTATAAGAAGTGAATAATAATAAAAGGGGGAGGTGTTTGGATCTCTCCCATGAGATGTACGGATTTGACTAAGAAAATGATATAAAATTATATGAGATTTTGGGATAAAAATAGGAATGAAAATAATACATTTCACTTTTTAAGTGAATCTAGGTAGACAACATACATTTCCAAACTATGCATCAATCATGTTGATGGAACAATTCAAGAAAAACCATGAATCATGGATGGATCACATGATTTTAACTAATTATTTTGAAACCATGTGAAACTACTAGTACATATACACATATATAAAAGTAAGTCACAATGTATCCCTTATGAATATCACTAATCATTTTCTAACCATGCTCATATACCATCTATATTCAAAATTGATCTTAAGAACCCTGTTTGTAAGGTTTCCTACATGATTCATAATAAACCATGCATTCCCATGCACAAAGTTAAATATGATGTACGGGTCACACACATGGTTTTCCAAACCGAGCAATGACCATGCAATACCATGAAGAGAATAATTTCATTCAAAAAAATTAAAAATTAAACACACAACCTCATTGAATTAAATTTTAATTAAAATAAATTTACATAAATAAAATGGTAGTGATATAAGGTATTGAAATCTTCTGACTATCATAAATTCTTCCATTAGAAAAATCTTGTATGAATGTAAAATGTGAATACACTTAAAACATCACCAAATAAGTAGAAAATCACTAAAAGCAGTCTATTATTTCAAGTTAATCAAACAAATGACGTCAAACAATAGAATTAGTATCCATAAAAACCAACCAAATTCCATTATTAAAATTTAGGATCCAAAATTATGGATACCCATTAGGGTATACCCACTATGTATAATTATTCTAATTTGGTTGAATGAGAAGAAACACTCCAAGTAATGAATCACCACCAAGTAAATAGATCAAAATCGGAAATATTTACAACCCTTATGTTCATCCATATACCCCTAAAATGATCTCGTAAAACATCAAGGAATCCACAAATACATTCAATTACGAAAAAATCTAGTAAAACAATCATAACTAATTTGATACATGAAACAAAATGGGTACTCATATTTTTATGTTACTCAACATGGGTAGACTAGGACCTCAACAATGGTGCACTATTTTGTGGTGAACACACAAAATAAATCTAGAACACTCTAGGGCTCACTAGAAAACTACCTCAATCCCAGTTACCTGAGAACATTCTAAAATTTATTCTACATTCACCCATCTAAAAAAATATCAAATAATCCATAAGAAACACTATAATGAATCTCCCCACAACCAACTAACCTAAAAACAAAATGACCCCCAAAGAAATACAATTATACCAAACAAGAAAGAGAATAGACATAACCACACAACATAATATAAAAAATAAAATCTATAATAGATCTTGAAATATCATATGAAAACATTGATGGCTTAACTATAACTGAATCCACAAATTTATTAAGCATAAAAAATAAGATCTAGACTTGAGACTTCCTCTAGTCACCCATCATACATAATTCATTGTGATTGTAAAGAAATATAAAATAAGAAAAATACTAAAAATACCCTTTTTACACAAATTTGGATTCATCAAACAACAACCCACCACCTTAAGAAATGGGTATCATTAAGTAAGGATGATTCAAGGAGTCCAACATCATATCCAATAGCATAAAACATTCTAATCCCACCATCCCATTTGGATTCTTGGTTGAGTCCTAAATCAAAGTGATATCCTCCAAACAAAATTGGTTTCACCATGAAGATAAACTTAACGAAAATCCATTTAAATTATCTCTTTTCCATTACAGTTGTTATAAATTGATCAACACAATTAATGGGCTCATTAAATTAATTCCACAAATTTAAAATAAATTTTCCCATTTTAAACCTTGGGAAAAATATAAAAAATAAAAATCAGCAAAATAAATCACATCGACTAGGGAATTTGAATCATCATTTTCATTGAAATAACTAATTTCTTAAAATTTTTATTTCTTAAAATATCATTTCTTTAAAATCACTAAACCCAAAAAAATGGATTTAAATCCCATTTTCACTGAGGCATACACTTGTTAAAAACAAAACTCGTCTTTCAAAACAAAACAACCTTGTTAGAAAAAACTAATTAATTTTGAAACTAAAAAAACCATTTCACAATTTTATGAAAATTACAAAACAAAATTACAACATCATTACAAATTTGAATATAAATTCTCAAAAAAATAATTTTAAATCATTTACATTTGGTTCCGCATTTATTTTAAAATCATTTTCCAAAAACCACACTAAAATGGGCCACATTATAAAATTTCACATGTAAAATAGTGTGTCCCATTCTTAAAAAATGCATGCTAAACTTTTTCTAAACTAAAATATTAATAAAAAAAGTGTTTTTTCCCAAAATAACAATTAAAAAATAGAACCCGCATATGGGATAACAAAACATAAGGCTGAAAGTCAAAAATATCAATTAAATCACATAAAACACCATCAAACCCATCATTACTTCATCCCCAAAAAGTGGAAACCACTTTTTGGAAATATAAATACTATGTATATAAAGATATCATATTTCAATGGGATTGATAGTTATTAAGGATTTGGTAACATAGTTTTCACGTTGGGAACAAACAATGCGATGGGATACGTGATGTTTTCAGAACTACCTGCACATGCTCTATATGGATTGAAATTCTGTGGGGACTAACCATGAAGCCCTAGTTCAGCCTCCTTTTTTACACCAAAATGTATAGGTACCCCCAAAATTACATATCAACTCATTGTCTATCCAAATATAATCGATTAACATCCAAATTAATCTAAAAATCATGGATAGAATGAAAATAAAATACTCAATCCCAAACACCCATGGAAACTCAAGGCTTAGGGTTAGAAATAGCTAATAAGACTCTCCTTGAACCCAATTTTTGAATTATGAAAGTCCTATATACATACTACCACAAAAAATATTCAAAATAAAAAAGTAAAAAATATCATGAACATGGGAACAAAAAATAACCTATTCTCTGATACCATTTAGAGATGAACTGGCTCAGGCTGACCTAATATATCACCAAGCTAGATCAATCAAAAGGTTTGAATATAATCATCAATACCCATAAGCTATAAAATAAATTAAGGGAATTATAGGAAATAACACAAGAATTAATTTATCCTCAAATTACTGTTAACAAATAATGAATTACTAACAAAAAATTTAGTATATGTCGTTTCTATATGGGAAATCAATGAAAAATAAAATTACGAAAACAAAATAAAAAATAAAATGGCTCATAACCAACAGTGTTATCCAAAACCTATTAATAACATACAACATTCATATGATACCACAAAAAACATCAAATTAAATAAATACATAGGAGGTGTTGATAAAATAAACTAAATAAAAACAAGATAAATCAATTGGGATATAAAATAAAATTGAACAAAATAAACACAAGACTTTGTCAAAACCAACCATGTAGCTCTACGAATCCCATATTTTCACTCAATATCCCAAATCATCTATCATCCCAAAGGAATGATAAACAATATAAATTAGGACTGGGAAGCTATATAATACATAAAATATCTATAAATTCCCATGAGTTTGTATGAGGAGTGTGGGCTAACATGTGAAAGAGGATCTCACCATATAGTCTATAAATTTCCTTTTAAATAGATAGTAACTAATCCCTATTTTAAATATGATAAATGAAATTAGTTTTTCTATTTTATATCCCATGATGAAAAAAGTAAGAATTATTAATTCTAGAAGTTAATCCATTTTCTTATGCAAAATCCAATCCAATTTACAAACTTAATGAACTGAAAAAAATAGTTTTAAATTTATAGAGGGTCAGGAAAATACCATTTTAAGAATATTTCAACACCCAGATTTAACACAAGACCAAACAATCCTCTTTATCAACAATATATTTTAAACCGACCTTTAGAAAAATTTCAAATGCCTACCCACCCATAGATAAAAGATCACAATCAATGTGGAACCAAAAAATCAAGATATAAATGAAAATGAACAATAGAACAAGAAATGAAACTATTCATGAATGTTTAAGAGAATAAAATATAGAAAAAAAACGAAATCCCCTTTTTCAAACCACATATCATGGAACAAGAATCTTTGGTTACAAATCAATTTACCTATGTAATTTAACCATAAACAATAAACATAAATATTATTATGGAACTAAACTATCTATATATCATTTTAGTCTCATATAAATAGTTGATCCTTGTATCAATCCCATTATCACAAAGCTTATATAGACATTTAACACATATTTGTATCCCTCATCATCCATAGTAAGTGACCCCCTATAAATAGAATAATCCATACAATGGGTTTGCACTCATCCAATTATCTACTTAGTTAACTCTTATTCTCATGGATAATCATATTGTGAGGTGTGGAGGAAATTTATGTAATTATATAAATAGAAATATTTATGTTCCCATGCCTCACCTCTATAATACTTTCATTTAATAACCCCATTCGGGTAGTATAATCATCAAAAAATGATAAAAACCCCATGTGGAAAAACAAATATAAGGGAAATTGATGAGGGTCTCCTGATAAAATTAACCTCATTCCATTAAAGTTCCAAATTTGAATTTATATGAAAAATAACTCAGGTTTTGGATTCATTTTCCTCTTATTTAAATATTCCATCATTTCAAACACTTTGAAATCACAAGATCATACACACCCTCTTTAAACAAAATACATGTTTTTAACCTCGTAAGATATGTCCCACTATGTATACATTCATAAAAATTATTCTAAAGAACCACATGAACAATTAATAAGGTCTTAGTCAAATAAAAACAATAAATTTCATTGCATTACATAAAATTACATTTGGAAAACCGTTATTCCAAGACTCAATTTCCTAGAAAGCCTTTAAATCTCCATCCAAACCATCATATACATTTATACCATGATTAGAAGTGAATTTATTAAATTAAATAATTCTATTATTTTTAAAAATAAAGTAAAAAAATATATCTTCATACCTCAAATAAATTAAAAGGATTTCATAATGCCACACATTCCTTATAGATTTTGTAAATGTTATAAGAATAACTCTCTATAATCCAAAAAATTAGAAAACCTCCATGGTTTGATAAGAACAAATCCCTATTTCCACCTATATATTGATTATTATTCCATATGATAAAGAATATCAAAGAGGTGATGGAAAAAGTAATATGGGATATGATAGGGGGAGAATTTACCGTGAAAATATGTTAAAATCTTGAATAATGAATGAAGAATCAAAGGCGGAGAGGGTGGAGTATCCCTTGAGATTATGAGTTTAGAATAAGAATGTGAGAGAGGATGAGAGTAAATTAATGGTTATAAATATATAGATAAATAATGAATTTGAATATTTTATTGAAACTAGGTTGGTGGCATTCTTTGACTATGTGGTTTTTGAAACTGTGTGTCGGCCATACGGATAAAACATTCCATGTTGTATCATGGTGCATTGTTGAATCATAATATATCTCTAGACCATGAAAATACTACGTGACACAACCAATATGGGCATGTATACATGTAAAGGCATGGAACTTGGTTTCCCCCAGTACACACACAAACAATACATTACACCAACTCACAAACCATGTTTTTTCAAAATTAAACTGAGGGCACCTATACATAAGGTTACTCATATGGTTCAGTATAAACCATACATGTTAAACCATGTGCAGAAGGAACTCTTATATATATTTAATATACCATATTTAACAAATTTTTTACTGACAATATAAAAACTGTGCATAGAAGATTTTTTGGCAAAAATAATTAAAATGTGTTCTTGAAACCTCAAATAATTATAATTAAAAAATAACATTAAATAAACAGAAAAAAATAACACAGGGTGTTTCGATATACAAGGTTTATATAATATTTTTTAATCTTTTTAATAATAAAATTTTATACTTCATTCTCAAACTCCTTAAATTTATTAAATTATTCAGACTTATACCTCATTAAGTTAGAAAATTACACATCAACTACAGTCATTCATAAAAGTTATAATGTATGATTATCCATACCTATCATCAACTAGAAAAGGTCCACAGAAATATGTAACGATTTGTTCATGAATAGTTGTATCTCATTCACCCTTTATACTAAATAGTGATTATTCAATTTTCCGTGTAAACAAGAAAAACATTTATCATGTGGTCATAGTTTAAAAGAATCTAAATACCCTTATAGATATTGATTTTTTAATACAATTATCAATTACATCATGAAGCCACTGATTCCACAACAAGGTGTGATATGGTTCATATGAATTTAGTTCATTATTGATTACAAATAATTGGTTTTATAATTCATGTATATAAGGACCATTATTAAGATGTTACATCTCATAATATATTGTATCTTTATAAATGTAAACATTATTATTCGCAAACCTAAAAATAATGTTTTCCATATATAAACTAGACATTGATACAATATTTTTTATTTTACTAGGCATATAAAAAATTCCTTAAAATAAGGATTAAACTCATTAACAATGTAGGATGGTCGTATCCCATTGAAATTATAGAAATTCTTACTCCATTGGATTCTCAATGTTCCACCTTACCACTATAAACATTATCAAATCTTCTTATTTCTTATATACAGATAAAAATGAGAAAATAAATATAAATATCTAATACCACATTTTTATAATTAGAGGGATTGTATTAGATAATGAATACAACTAAATAATCTCCCTGATTCTTCATTGAGGTTATGTTCTTATTATATTGGAACTTATTACAACCTGAAAAACATATTGCATCATTTTTATAATCCTACCCCTTGATACACCTCATCTCATTAGTGTGTAGATAGGTGAAATAGAAAAGGTGTTATCCTTATATAATTTTCCCATGATGTTCCTCTTTCTTACCATAAAAAGTAATGGTTTTTACAAATTCATCTGCTTTTTTACCTAGAAAATCATTGTTAGGAGATCTGGGATTGTTATCAGAATATTTTTCATATTAAAATTGACAATAATTCTAGAGACACTTTCAGTAATAAATCGTGCACAAGTTCTAGGAATACTTCATCAGGTAATAAAAACCCACAATTTCTAAACACTCAATATATCCAATAATCTTAACTATGTATGAATCACCCTAGCCCGCACTCCTTGACCTAATTATAGAAATACAAACTATATAAATATTGCTTTATACCAAGGTATATGACTCTATAAGAACACACATGTGTATTACCTCATTTCCATAATTGAGTCATTTAATATCACAAATTCACACATCCCAAAATTGAAAGGTTTAATGTATTTATAGATTATAAATATTATATTCTTATTATATAAAAAGTGTCAGAGTTTCCAAAAAAAATTCTGATTTGATACCCTTTAAGACACATTATGCATTGAACTCTTCTTCATAACCTAGGGAATGGTAACGTATGAAAGGGGTTACCTCAAATGCTCAGTAAGGGTAAACATAAGAGATATCAATTAAACATCATAATTGGTAATAAGTCAAACATGTGGGTAAGAGGGAATAATAAAGGTACCTGAACATGACATAATGAAATAATATCCAAAAAATAAAGATTGTATTCATGAATCATGACATAAGGATTTAATCAAAACATAAGGTATGATTCATAGAAGTGTATAAACATGGGTCTATAACCATGATCCAAGAACACGAGTATATGAGAAATAACTATTTGAAAAGATCGTGTCCTAGGAGAATAGGTCAATAAAAAGTAAATCAAGGGATCATAAGATATATATCATGGAATAATGTTTTGGTAAAATGGGTAAATAATCATGATCCATGGATAATAACGTAGTCATGTACCTATTTCATAAACATATGTAACTATTAACTTTTTGAACATTTCAATAATGTTCACACCTAAAATTATAAACATTTTAATGGGGTCCATGCATGAAATTGTAAACTTTTAAATAATTTTCATGCTTTAAATTGTTAATATTTAAATAAATTCCATTATAAATATTATGAATATTTTAATAATTTTTTTCTTTACATTATGAACATTTCAATAAGTTTCATGATTAACATTTAAAATATTTCAATAAGATTCATGAATTACATTGTTAACATTTCAATAAGGTCCATGATTAACATTAATTACATTTTAATAAGGTGGTTATTTTACCTAATTAACATTTTAATTAGGTACACAGGTTAGAATTTGTTCATTTTAGTAAGGTCCATGAATAAGATTTTGAAGAATTTATTATGTACCAGGATTTGTAGTTTGAACATTTCAATAGGGTTTATAATTAATATTTTTAATATTTTAATAAATTCCAAGTTTAAATATTTAAACATTTCATTAACATCCACACTTAAAATTCTTATTTTTCAATAAGTTCCCCACTGATCATTTATTCCCCATAATATATATATATATATATTCATCCAATTTATTAGAGGGGTATAATAGAACCATAGGTCACATGATAATAACCCATAAATTACTAAACCATAAAAATCCAAAAAAAAATAATCACGACTCAATTAACCCAAAAAAAGATACCAAATTTTTAAAAACATTTAATTCACATGATCAAAAGAAATCCTGGGAGATAATATGGATTTTATCAATATATAATATACATAGTGGAGCATAAAAGTATATAGAGATGTTATAATATCTAAAATATCCTTTTATAATAGAATTGGAAATTTTCATTTAAAAATAAAAAATCCTTTTCTTTTGATAAATTTTATTTTAAAATGAAAATTTTTCAATACAAAAAGAATTTATATTTCATTATAAAATCATGAAAACATAGAGAGGAAGCATCAATATTAAAAATGGTTATATAATTAGGAAAATAATTTCATATGGAAGATGTTTAAAAAGTTTATTTTTTTCAACCTTTTATAAAGAAATTCATATCAATACTAAATGGATTTTGTGAAGAATCCTTTTAAATCCTGGTTAAGAAATTAAAAGTTAATAAGAAATAAACATACGTAATAATTGTATAAAATATAAGTAAATTTATAAAATAATTTAAAGAATAATATCATTTAACAGAAATATTCTCTTTCAAAAATAAGGGATAAGGTAGCCTCTACTTAGAAATAGCATTTTTGATGATGTGTGGACCATAGAGAGGTTAAATAATTAGAATATAATTAAAACATTTTAATAATCAACTGAAAATGAAATTTGTTTGGTTTAATATATAAATAACATATATTTACCCCAAATAAGAGTCCATACATATAAAATATTGATCTCAATGTATGAATCCAAAAGAAACCCTTTTGTATTTAATAACCTTTGAATTAAAATAGATTTAACAAAATGATGAGTTGAATATATATTTAACGCATCTCAATGAGTGAAAATTGGGATGAGAAACCAATTAACATTACATTAGACTTCCATGAATGTTATTTAACCTACTGTATAATAAATATATATAAATTGATCAATTATTTTAAACCATTATTCATATATTTTTTTTAATATTATATATTTATCTATTACATATTAATGACTTATTTCTATCTATCATATATAATTTGTAATTGGTTGTTTTCCCCCATTCATTATTTATTTTAGTAAAACTATGTTATTAATCCTTACATGTTCATGAGTTAGTCATCTCCAAAGTAATCAATTTAATTTAATAGAAGTTCTATAATGTTTTATGAATATTTTCATTCAATATATGGGAGTTTTAGATATAGTTCTCCAAGATTAATTTGCTAATGCACTTGTTTGAGTGATTTTTAACAATCATGAGGTTGTTATTAATAATGAATTAAATATTTATATAATCGCTATAAAACCATAAATGTAAAATAAATGAAATATTATCATCATATCATATCAGTAATTATGTTTTAATTATAGTATATTATGGAAATTTACAACATCATTCATTTAGGTGGTTAAACTGACCAAAATAAGAACATGATATAATCAATGGATGAGTGTGATTATGAAAGGATTTGGTTATAATATCATTATTATAAAATTATAATGATATAATTTATATTTAATTAATGTGATAAATAATAATTGGTAGGATTTAGATGATTAATATAAATAAAAAATAAAGATTAGAATTCAATACATACAAAGAATAAAATTTTTCTTCTGTTAAAATAATACATCATTATGAATTAATTAAGAAACTATATTGCGACCTAAATCGGCCCAACATTGGAGAAGGTTATTAGTTAAAAAAATATTTTATATTATTGGAAATAATTACATTTTTTTGATTTGAAGGGGTTGTGGATGGATACTTCTATAAGTGGGAAGGGGTTCCATTTTTTTAATATTCATTCATTATTGATAATGGAATTCCATTTTCAAAGTAAGTAGATTAAAAATGGAAAATAATGGGGTTGGGATATGGTTTGGTTGATAAATACCCCCAAAAAACATTTAGATATAGGTATTTATGTAATTTAAATCCTCTACCATTTAGCATAATAACATATCATATATTTTAAATATTTTTAATTTGAATACTAATATTTTTAATCATAACAAAGTGTTATTTTGTGGTACATTGTCACATATTACGGATTTAGAATCATTTTTATCTTAGTTGAAAAAATAGCCTACTTTTGGATTTTAACAATTTAATTTATTTATCTCTTTTGGTGAAAACTTTTAATACACTAAATTAATTTATGAATTTAATATTTTTATGCATAAAAATGTATTGGTGTTCATTTAATTTTTCTACAACAAGAGTTGAATCCAACATTGGGATACCCAACATAATACAATTAGTCATGAACCATAATCTTAACATAGACATGAATATTTTTGTATTCAAGCATATATCTCATAATGTGATTGAGAAATGGTGCTAATATTCTACAATGATAAAGATAAAATACTATGGAAAAATTTCAGAACTGTGGTCGGAATTTATTCTGCTGATATAAAGGCATTAAATGTAGGTGAAATCTGATTTTTAATTTTGAATGATTCTATCTATCAAGAGTAAAATTTTAGAGTAAATGGGATATAACTTATTCTACACATTGTGGATGAACAAACAATTTTGTGCAAAATTTAGAAAAATGATTTTAAACAACTCTCCTAAAGACTTACATTTAAAATTAAGTCATTAAATTTTTATACCACATGAAAACATTTGGAGGAAAATTATGAGCACAAAATCTCACCATGCCTATAAAAAGAAGCCACCCCCACTGGAAAAGGGAGATCTCACCATCCGTGAGATAGGAGGTCAATGGACATACTATTTTTCATTTCCCCTTTATTTTATTTTTACATTATTTTATTTTTTAGATTTATGTCACATGTAATTTGAATTTTGGTTAATTAAATAATTCATGCATCATTTTGAAAAAGAGTTCCCTCTACCCAATTCACTCCTTTTCTTCCACTCTCTTTCTATCCCTTTTGTTATTTTTATTCTTTTATTTTCTTCATACATAATTATTTTTTTCCATAGTGACCACATACCCTCAAAATGAGGGGATAACCCAAGGCTTGGACCAAGGGAGACAAGTGGTGTTTTCATTTATAATGTCCTTAGATTCTTATGTTTAATTATGTTTTTGAAGAGAAAAAGTGATTTGAATGTGTGTGGTGTTTTCCACCACATCACTAATCAAGTACTCAGTTCTATTATTATTTATAAATATTTTTCCTCCCTAATACTATATAAAAGATCTTCATAAGATGAAGTCAATCTAATAAGTGGATGAAATTGAATATGATAGAGCCAGATCTTAAAATATTTCACACTCTCGATTGAGGTGTGCCATCAACATTGAATGCAAGGGATAGAATGGATATTTCCAATGGAATTCAAGATTTTACATCAGTAAATAAAATAATAGTATTTCATTAATGGTAGAACACAATAATCAAAGACACCAATGAAAACTCCAAGATCCAAACATGCTCCATGCCTTATCTCTAAAATATTGTCTAAGTACCATGAAATACTACTAAGTATGTGTGATACATTACATTTTACCATCTCTTTATAAAAAACATCTATAAAACCATCAAAGTTACAATGTAAGTGTGAGTACTAAGATCTATAAGGTTTTAAAAAATGATTTCAGAACTTATACCACTAGGATAAAACATGTTAGTAAATTTATATAAAATAGTTTATATAAATAAAATTATATAAATGTTTATATCCAAATATAAAAAAGAGAATATAAAATAGTTTTCACAAGATAACCACAATTTACAAGGAAAGCAACCAAACAATACTTTAAAACCATTTCACAAGTTCTATTTTGGTGGGGAAACCCAAAAACGAATCCATACCAGTAATGATAGGGGTGAATTTATACCCTTAACAATTTTTATGGGAGAGATCTTGGACCCTCCCCCATCCCAGAAATGATGGGGGAGACTTCACACCTTTATCTGTCTCGAATGTACATGAACACACACAACTAAATGAATCAATTTTTATGTGGTTTTTCCTAACCCTTATCCATACCAAAATGATGGGGGAGACTTCTTATCCTTATTTATCCGAAATCCATACCAACACACACAAACCACTATACCAAATCCCAATCCTAAAACAATCATTTCAACTATTTCAATAAAACTATACTTTTATTGAAAACCTTTCTATAAATACATATAAAATGTAATTCAATAGAACCATAATTTTGTTACATTTTAATGAAGCCATTTAAACTAATTATAGAGAATATAAATTTTCAAAACACCATTTTAAAATCCGAAAACCAAAGAACGTGCACAACCAATTTCTATAAAACCTATAATTACACAAACCATCTCAAAAGAGGTTTTCAAACATTCATTTCCCCCAAATTTCACAAATTAAAATTAGCATTTTAGAAAATTTAAGACTAATCCTTCATGTTATAAATGTAGTATTCAATATTGAATCCACCTACCTCTATAAATTGATGAAAATGATACACAGAATGAAAAATACAAATGAAACTGGGTTAAATATTTTTGAACCGACCTTAGATATATTATCATATCATAAACCAAGGTAAATATAATAATTTTAGGAATAAAATATCTTAGATATAACCAAAATGGATTTAGATCTACAAAATTAAGAGAGATGGAGAAGTAGAATTGGGAAAACCCATCATGAAATTCCAAAAAACAAAGGCTTATCATAAGAATCTAGATTCAAATCACTATGTGAAGTATTTGAATTGCCTCTGGATCAATTGGAGAATCTTCACTGGTATTTAGGAAGATAGAATCTTGAGTAAGGGTCATATAAGTGAAATAATTAAGGATTTAGGGATTAAAGTTTTGAGGTCCACAATTTTAGGATCTCACATTTAACCCATGATTGGTTAGTTCCATAGTTAGAAAAATTGTTAGCAATCCATTTCCTTAAGGATCGACCATGAATGGTGGGCTCACGTAGTTTCCAGACTGTGTGCTAGTCAAGCCAAAGCGAACTATCTAACATAACACAATTTCTCCAAGGCTTCTGCATGGTTTGGAAAACCTGTGCACCACACGTGACCCTTCCCCTTAGCCCATGTCTCAATGTTCATGGTTTCTTGTAGGTATTTACATGTTTTCTCCAACCTTACACCAACTATCCACCTTTATAGAATACCCAAAAAAACATCAAAAAATCTCCAAACTGTCCAAAAATTCTCCCATAAACATTAAATACATAAAAATAATAAATAAAGTGTTATTTAATTGATAATAAGGGTGATACATTCTCCCCACCATTGGATTTAGGATCTTTAGAAAGTTGAATAAACACATTTCCCTAAAATAATTCTGGCCATTTCTCCTTTATTTCTTTCTCCCATTCAAAATTTTTTTTATGAATCTTACCATATATCCCCAAAACCCATACTAGATCGATGATTTTTTCCATGAAATAATTTCTCTTCCAAATACACAACTCGCACTCGCATGGGAACCAATGAAGAATTAGTCTCCAGTTCAACAAGATCCCGTCAAATCACATGGTTAGGTTCCGGGAGATACGTTTTTAACTGAGACACATGGAACACATTGTGCACCACAATAAACCATGGTGGAAAATCCAAATGATATTACACCTCACCAACCCATTCATGTATCTCAAAAGAGTCTATATATCGAAGACAATACTTGACATATATCCCAAAATGTCTATTCCCTTGTCTTGGAGAGATACCCAAGAACACATGATTAATCACCTCAAATGTTAATGATTTTCCATGATACATACGATCTCAGAAGAATTTGATCCATCGCCATCTATTTCTTAATCAACTGAATATTCATCACAATTTCATGGAAAAGGATCAGGTCAACTACTGATGTCTCGCTTCTTTCCACCCAACAAATTTTTTAATGATAAGGAATCCCATACAATTCTTGATACCTAGCCATTTTTATTGAGTCCTCATAACTATTGTTATATGATAACTCCACTACTGAAACATGACCTTCCATTGATCCCCCAAAATCCATTACACAGTCCCTCAACATGTCATCCAATGTCTGTATCATCCTTTTTTATTTCTCATCTGTGTCAAGATGATATTCCATACTCATAGTCAAATGGGTCCCAATGTATTTTCATATTAATTTTCATATATGAAACATAATCCTCATATCTCTATCTGACATGATTGGAATTGGTACTCCATGAATCTTTACCAATTATCAAATATAGATTTTTGAAAAGTTATCCACCATATGATATTTAGGAATAGTAATAAAATGATCTGATGTTGGGATTCGATCCACTTCCACCAATATGGAATCATGATACCAAATAGTTCTTGAGAGATGTGTTACAAAATCCATGTTTATCTGCTCCCATTTCCAAACAGTAATTGGTGAATACTGCAACATTTCAGTGTTTTATATTATCTACCTTGAATTTCTAACAAGTTATGAATTTCAAATAAATCATAACCACCTTCCTTTTCATTTCGATCCCCCAAAATTGCACTTTAAACAACTTATACATCTTATGTATTCCATGATGAATATATCATCCTGAAAGGTTGTAAGCATGAAGAAGATATTCCTTCAATCCATAGGTATGACCACCTGATTTCTGTACCACATCATTGAATTCTCATCCAGCATCAAATCCTCAATAGTCTCCCTGTAATTGTGTTTTCACCTATTCACAAAATATATGGAATCAGACATATGGGCCTCTTTCATTTTCTTTAAAAAATTAGGGACTTAGGAAACTGGAAGGAATACAACTACATATCCTTATTCGTCACATTTCATGTTCAGGTCTGTCATAATTGTATCAACTTCCACTGATCTGAATCCTCTTTTCCCAATTGAACATATGAATTTTTTTTAATGAATCTTCCACCTAAGTTCCCTTAACTGGTGTATACATAAATTCCAATTCCAAATTTTGAGGTACACCATTCATATTTTTTACCTAATGTATAAAGCTGGGGATTCCATAAGATTCCTAGAACTCTCACTAAGTATTGATCATGCTCATCCATTCTCCCCTAATACACCAAAATTTCATCCACAAACACCATTGTGAGAGAATCCATATTTATTGGAAATATTTAATTAATCACCTCTATAAATACCACTGGTGAATTTGTAAGACCAAAAGGCATTACCATATATTCATAATGGCCATGTCTTCTACTGAATGTTATATATGGAATATCCTCATTAAAAAAACACAATTCGTGATGTCCCAATCGCAAATTTATCTCATATAGTCACTAATATTCCTTCAATTGATATAACAAATCATCAATGCATGAGTGTTCTTACCGAATATTAATCATAACTTAAATAAAATTATGATAATCTATACAAAACTGAATAGTTTGATCCACCTTTATTCCTTACCAAAACCAATTCTTCCCATGGGGATGTGTTAGCTTAGATGAAACCCTTACTTTCTAGCTCTTACACCTTAAATTTCAGCTCCCTTAAATTTTTTGGTTCTCTCAGAAAAGACACAAGGGAAATTGGACTGATCACGGAATGGATATAAATCCTAAACTACACTTCTATTTTTGGTGGAAATAGTTTTAGATTATCAGAAAATACATCTAGAAAATTATCCACCACTATTAGAACACTATTCATCGTGATCTCACCCATTGATTCCAAAGACAAAAGTACCAACTGGTATAATATGGTTCCAAATCCTTGTGTCAGTAAGCCCATGGAACCATCCTTTACTTACTAGTCTCCTTGAAAGAGATGCTCGATTCCATATTTAGTTGTTAAAATAATCTTTTCTGTATAATAGTTGATGTGATCCTTGTACGTTTGTCAAAAATCCAATACCTTGGATTATATCAAAAGCATCTACATAAAAAACAAAGAAATCCCTTGTCTGCTTTGCTCCATCAATAATTATAGAACTTGTTCTACAAATAAAGGCTCGATATTCAATTTGGCTAAGTGGAGTTTGATGTTTTTTCACATAAGGCATCATCTCAACCTTTAAAAGTAGAAAATAAACAAAATGAGAAGAAATAAACTAATTGTATGCACCCATATCAAACAACACTTTTATAATTGTATAATTCAGAATAAATGTACCTCTTAAGATCAATTTTCCAGACTAATAACCCATAAATATCTGTTCAACTCCATAAAATGTTGTCATCACTACACTTTTTTCTCTATTTATTTGTTGAGATTTCCCTTGGTGAGGAGTCGTGGTAAGCCTAGAATCACCATGGATATATTTTTTTCTACTGACATGGATTTTTCTGTTACCCTAATCAATGGAGGAAAATGATGTATGTGACACATGAGGAGGGTCCCAAACACTCAACCATAGAGCACTATTATAATAGTGATGAAAATGTCCCATCTTGTAGAAATTGTGGAATGATCTTAGTTGTGTCGTACATTTTAACTTCATGTGAATCTATACACAACATTTAATACATCTAGGATTTCTCTTGGGTCATAGAGGAATGTTAATTGCTCCAGTGGTCTGATTCTAATGTGTTCTACCTCTTTGAGAATAGGTTTCCACCTTCATCTTTCTCTTATTATTAAATTCCACACCTCTTGTCATGAAGACAACCTTACTTACTCAATAAGGATTTCCAAGATTAAGAGATATTGTAAAAATAATATTTGGTTTTTGTCTTGTCATAATGGTTTGAAATTTCTAAGAGAGGATTTGGGCCATCTATTAGTTCACCTCTATCCTAGCTGCGACCACATTCTCAATAGATTCCTTCAACTAGTTCATATGATGCCTAACAGGTTCCATTTTCTATAAAAAAATACCATAAATTTCACTTTCAATTAACTAAAGACTTAACATTTCAAATTCTACCACACCATTCTATCAACGCAATGATTTCTAAAATCAACTTTATGATGTTCAATCATTTTTGAAAATTTTCTACTTCTTTTTGGAAATAAAACCATTTTTAAACTACCTAAATCAACTCTTTTTCAAAATCATACATTTGGAAAAAACATTATCATTTTTCAAAAACCATAACATTTCACTAAATAATTACTCAAAATTAAATGTGCAATCCTAGTGGGAATTCATTTCTATAATGTAAGCTACTCTTATCTGATTGGCTAAACTCAAGAAAATGAGATTTCAATTCCTATAAGTGTCTCCAAAACACTTATGTACCCAATTCCCTGGAAAAATAAAGTTAGGCATAAAATTGTTAGCTATGAATTTTTATGCTGTATATTTCATGTTATAAAAATCTTACTCCTTTTTATGATCCCAACTCAAGGAATAGACTAGAATGAATTCAAATCCATGACTGATCACAAATACCATGTCAAAGACTATCCAATAAAAATACCAGTTTTCCCATAGGATATTTAGATGGACATATTTGTAACCACTTATAATACACATCCCTTCTTCATTGGCTTTAGAAGACAAAGGAATACTATGTGGACGTAAGTGACATCCCCAAGATGCCAATGGTTGGAAATAAATAATGGTGGTATTAAATACATTTGGGGGATGTTTTTCTTTTTTAGAATAAAAAATAACCAAAAATTACATAACCCAAAAAATAACAATATGATGCATGATGACAGTGAAAGAAAACACAATATTTAATTTATCAAAATAAATCTAGAACCATGTACCACAAAAGAAGACAACAATATCAAAGTAAACAATTGAAGACTATGTGACTCAATGAAACCAATAAAAATTCGAAACTCCAAGCATGCTCCATGCTTAATCTCGAAAAAAAATTCCAATTATAATGATGTACTACTAAAGATGTGTAATATTTACCTTTTCCCATGTCTTTATAAACAACATATGTTGAAGCACTAATGTTCCAATGAAGGGGTGTGTACTAAATCTTAGTAGGTTTTCCCAAAATGACTTCCTTACTCACACAACTAGGATAAAACATGTTAGAAAATTTCTATAAAATAGTTTATATAAAAAAGTATCAAAAAATGTTCATATAAATATATATAAAAGTTTCAATAAAACAATTGTCTCAAGATAACAACAATTTCCAATGAAATCAACCAATAAATACATAAAACCCATTTCACAGGTTCCATTTGGTGGGGGAGACCTAACCCTTACCAATCCCAAATGTAATGGGGGATAATTCATACCCTTAACCATTTTAATGGGAGAAAACCCTAACCTTTATCCATCCCAGAAATGTTAGGGGAGACTTTGTACCCTTATCTCTCTCGAATGGACATGAAAACGCCCAACTAAATGAACCAATTTTGACAATGGAGCTCCCTAACCCTTATGAGTACAATAATGATGGGGGATACTACATACCCTTGTTTTACCTAATGATTATGAACACACAGAATCCATTTTTCCAAATACCAATACAAAAACAATAAATTCAAATATTTAAATAAAATCATGGTTTTATTGAAAACCTTTAAAATAAACCCTTTCATGTCTAATTCAATTGAACAATTATTTTTTAAAAATTTCAATTAAATTATTTACCAAAATTATAGCCAATATATATTTAGAAACAACATTTTAAAATCAAGAAACCAAATCATCTATAGAACCAATTTCCACAAAACCACTACATACACAAACAAACAATATAAACTGTTTCAAACATGATTTTTAGAAAAATTTCACAATAAACATTTAGAAATTTAATCAATTTGAACAAAGAAATCATGTTCTAAATATAAGAGTTGTGAGTGAGGCCACCTTCCTTGAGTAATTGATGGAAATGATAAATGGAATGAAAAATGTCATCAAAATCGGATTAAATCTCTATGAACCTACCTTATATATTTTCCCTTATAATAAACCAATCAAAATCTAATCATATTTGGTAGCAACTATCTTAGATCTGACCACAGAAGACTTGTATCAATAAAATTGAGAGAGATAGAGAAGTATATCTTTGAAAAACCATCACAAACTACAAATAAATAAGAATTCCCACAAGAATATAGCTTAAAATCATCAAGATAAGCCTTCGGATTAGCACTAGATCGATGGGGGAAGCTTCATCGGGCATTGGGAAGAGATAATCTCGAGTTAGGTCTGCATAGAAGAAAAAACAAGTGCGTTAGATACCAAAATGGTGAGATCCACATTTTTAGGATCTCCCTTCTAAATCTTACACCTTTTTCCTCATATATAGATAGACTATGTGCTAACAGTGTGAAAACCTCTTCTTTAGGGATGGACCTCACATGTTTTTCTTACACGGTTTCCAAACTGTGTTCCACTCATTCCAAGGTCATGTAACTAACATAACATGGTTTCTAAAAGGCTTCCACAGGGTTTGGATAAACTGTGTTCCACACGTGTGCCTTCCCTTTATCCCCTATCTCATTTTGAATGATTTTTTTTATGTGTTTCATGGTTATTCCAAATTGTTTACCTTTATAAAATCCCAAAAAACATCTCAAAAGTTATCAAAAGCTCAACTAAACATATCCCATATCATACATACATAAAATGAATAAAGTAAAGGTTACTTACTTGAAACTGATGGTGAAATGGAATAGATATAAAATATTATATATAATATAATATATTAACATAATTTAAATTATAAATTTATATGAAATTATATTAAGCACAATATATGTTTAAAAATTTCATATTTTAATAAGAGTAGTTTTTTACATTTTTTATTTTAACCTAAAGATAAATTATTGAATTTCAGAATATGAATTAGATAAATATATTTTCATTTTTTTTTAATTTAAAAAAAATTATCATAATTTTTTATATTATTCTAACATAATTTATTTTTATATGAATAGTGAAAATTATCCATTTTACTTATAGTGTAACTTTTATGACATTACTATACAATAAAACCATTCAATTTCTTATAACACATTACATTACGAATAATATATTTTAATATGTTAAATTAATTATTTTAAATCACTATATTTATATATAAAACCCATTCCTAACATTTTAGAAAATGTAGGTTATTTTTTAAACAAAATTGTTTTTAATATGTTAATTTTTTTAAAAAAATACACATGGTGGATTTAGGTTTTCCATTTATTTTAATCATAATTAAATATTAATTTAATAATAATCATAATTTTAATTTCAATGGAATTAATGAGATGAATAATTTTATCTAAAACATAAATCTTATTCATAAAAATGGAAACTTTTCTAAAATGGATTTTTTTCACATTACATGTGCTAATGTTAAAATTAGTTTTACATACAGATAAAAAATGTATTTGATAATTTATATTTAATACTTATATTCAGTATAATAAAATTATCTAATTAAATTTATTTCATTTTTAATATTTAAAAAAGAAATTGCTTCAGTAAAAATTAATTTCCTCTGAAAAAATAGATAATATAAAATATATAAAATATAAGATTAAATGACATAAAAAATGTTTAAAAAAAAATTCTAAAATCTTTTATGAGTATTTATGAACCATAACATTTTATATACAATATTATTGTCCAATTTTTCTTAACATTTCATGTCAAACATGTTCTCTTTTTTATTAATGAGTTTTATGGGCCAAAAAGGTCCTTCTCTCCAATTATAAAAGGATCCACCAATCAAACCCCTATTTTTATATAAAATAACCCTTAGGATAAATAAAATATATTACCTAGTATCTCCTAAAACCTATCCTCATGTTATAAAATCATTTATATTTCCAAAATTCTAGGCTGGTGTGGCATAAGATGGTTACCAAAGGGGAACATCCAACGTAAGAGGTAATATTTTCCACCGCTCTGTCTTAATTTATTTCATAATTCTAAAACAATAAACATATTAACTCATTTAGACTATGATATAAAATTATTATTATTATTATATGGATATATTGTTATAATAATGGAACATCAATTTTATACGTTCCTTGAAAATCATTTAGATAAATGAAAACGTCATCATGTTTGTTCGGAATACTGCTTCCATGAACAACAGGTTGAATTTTCCATCACCAACTATAAAAGATGACTAAAAAATTATTTTATAAGATATTAAGATCTTTATAATATTTGAATGATTATTAAATTATAATATATTTAATTGTATACCATCCTTCTATTTTGAAAAAATGAGAGCATTGTCTATGTGTATGTGTTGACTACCGCCACCATGACATGATGTTTCTCTTAATTTTTTCAAACAGACTAAAATGGTTAGATTAAGACTAGAATATAATATTTAAACAGTATATTTACTATATGATTAACAATATATAATTATAATATAATAAATTACATAGGTAATTTTAACAATAAATGGTTAAAGTAAATTTATATTCTAAAAAGACATATCATTGTACCTTTTCTAATTATTTTCATTCATGGAAATCCTATTTACATATATAAATTTTGTAATAAAAGAATAATAAAGTACATAATGGCCTATAATTATGTATATTATGAAAATATTATAAAATATCTTTGAACTTGGCAATATACAATGATATTTATCGAGAAACTAACAATGAAACTTGAAGTAACCGACATAAGCACAGACAAAGTAAGAAATTGGTGACACGTGACGACAAATAAAACCTATAGAAAGAAATATAGATGTTTAAGGTTATTGGTAATGTTTTTAATAAACACAATCATATGATTTAAGAATATAAGTTTAAGTGAAAATCACTTTCAGAAATGAGGTAAGGGTTTCTGTTGCAAGCACCATTAATTGTGGCATTCTTGTATACTGTACAACAATATTCATTTGTATGGTATATGTAATGCCCCGACCCTATTTACCTAGAATCAGTTCATTATTACATATCATTGTCATGATCATAAGAGATCAATTACTAAAGGTATGATAAGTTTAGTATCTATGGATGTACTAGATACAAACATAAGTTTTACATTAAATCACGAAATAATGAAAAAAACATTGTGTCCCCTTTGAGCACACACATATCCCTTAACCTATTCTTGTTGGTTAATCATAATATACTTCTTAAAATCCTAGTAAAAATAAAACATAGAATGGGGTGTGCTAAGATTTTTATTAAGGATAAAAATATAGAGAAAACTTTTATAAATAAGAATAATCATTTAAGGGAACTTATAAGTCTAAAAGACAAGCCTTTTAAACCGTAATTTCCACATTTTATGGGAAATATAAATCAAATAATTCCATTTACTTATTTACATGGATATTATACTAGTCGAATAATCACATGTAAAATCAATTTCTAATTTAATAATGATGGAATTCATAATGTCTGATATCATAACCCCATAGTCAAGGCCTCGTGCCAAGACAACAAATAAATATTTTTTCAAGGCCTTATGCCAAAACACTAGTTTGTCTGATGTGACTTACCGATTCATTAAGGAGATATACCGGGTTCCACCACTCACTTACTATGTCCAATTCATTACTCATATGAAAAGGCTGAAACATAGTCTAAACATTCGTATTAAAACTAGCATACGAAATATTAATATTTTAACCACAACCCATGAATGGTATATAAATAAAACATCCACAGTCAAACATAACTCATTCAATAAAATATAAAAGATTGTATTTTAATATATAAACCTCAATCAACAATAACGAACTATATTTACATAGATGAAAATAATCAGTAAAACTATTTGAGAGAAATACCCCCTTTTTCTTGAAAATATTTAAAAGTCGCACTATTTATCAACAAGATATTAAAATAGATTTTTGAATAAAAATGTACCATACCACATTTAATCATTTAAAATAAATTTCAATTTTAAAACATTACTGTAAATATAAATAAATCCTTAACAATATTTTAAAAACATTGACATTAATAATAAAGATTTAGAAGAATAAATCTTTATAACATTTAAAATGATATTTTAATTAGAGTTCCTAACCAAATGCGAGAATCTTGAATACAAACAATTGAGGAAATAAAATCTTTATAATATCATTAGAATAATAGGGTTCATGATATACTATGTCAAAGTAAAGTATTTACACCATATAAAATTGAATTGGCGCATAACTACAAAGTTGTCTTAATGGAATGAAAATTGCGATGAAATTCCTTATAAAGATTGTATCCTTAGGTTTAGGATAAAAAATGAAATTATTATGTTTGAAAAATATAAATACAGTCAATATGATTGGATATTCAGTGTAAATAAATCAAAGCATCTTCATGCATATTCTAGTAAAAAGAACACCAATGACTTGGATATTAAACTCAATGAATAGAAATTTAGTTAAGATTACTGTTATCATGTTCCTATCAATGACTTGAAAATTTATCAATGGAGTGATTTTTGGTATCAAAAGTATATACACGCAAATGGGACTAGAAATTACTACATAAATAAATAAATAGTGATTTCACACATAATTTTGGAGTAAAATAATCAATGAAGTTTGTGTAAAACCCAATGAGTGGAAATCAAAAATAAAAATTCCCTTACCGATTTGGTAACATACAATATATACACCCCATGAAATAAGGATCATACTATTATGTTAAAAATACCCATAAATTAAATTATATTACACAAATAACACAATGAGGGATAGTACATACACCACACAAAAGGAAATAGTGGAAAATATAGCATGAATCTCATGAGAATTAAAAGTGTGGTGAAAAGCCCTTACCTTGTACATTTCATTACTTGAGGGAATGTTAAACTACTTTATAATGGTGAAATAATTTTTATTTAATTATAAAAGAACCATATAAATAAATATGATATCATATATGATTTTTTAATATTTCATTGTTAATAATATTTCAGTAGTATCATTGTTTCCGGTGTTAATTGATCAGTTTTTCATTAAATGTTTTGTTACATAAGTCATGTTTGTTGTGGAAAGGCTGTATTTGATTTTAATAAATAATTATATTATGTTTTAAAAAATTATTTTTTAATAACAAAATGATATTTATTCATGAATGGTTACGCTGGGGAGTGAATCTCGTCACGTTCATGGAGAGGGTAATCCATACCTACGGTCAAGCGACAATTCCATTTTATTGATGGTGATATCATATGTAATTAGATGTAATGTCATATATAAAGAATAATTAACATTTTATATTTATTATTTTCATCAATTATACTAATTATAATACCCATCCAAATAATTATGCGTTGAATAACAAACTACACCGCGACGTGGAGATGGTAAGTCGTACGTACGCATTTATGGTGACATTGACATTCATATGATGGATATAATCATACATATAGATGTACCATATTTATAATAACATCACAGTATATAGAAGGTACTGTATTTATTATTGTGGTATGGAAACAAAAAAGAAACAAGAAGTGGAAGAAGAAAAGAACATCGAAAGAGGCGATGAAATAATTACCTCTTCTTCGGGTTCTTCCTTTTGATTTGATAAAAAGGGCTCCATAGGTTGGATTTTTAATCTAATTAAGGACTATACGTGCAATTTAGGTTATATTGTAAGATATTCAGGCAGGTCTTGGCCAAGCCAAATGGCTTTGGAGTTGTGATTTTAAGAGAAGGGGAAGTACCCTTTTATAAGAGAGGTGAGGGTCACTTTAGGAAAACCATGAAATATTATTTTATTATACAATAATACTAGGTTTATAATGGCTCCAAAAGGATTTATTTGGAGGATAAGGTGGGGACGGGTCGAATACCTCTCAACCAATTGTTTTTAGACTAGTTTATGTCACCATATTATCCTTATCTTTTAGATTTAACTCTTGGTTAAACAATTTAACATTTACAATGTCTTCGTGTATTTTTATACTATATGGTTATTAAAATTACAATAAAAGGTCAACAGAAACCCATTTAGTTCATTAATGACATATCTATTATTATATAAGTCTTTGGTCTAAACTTTATATTTTTAATACTGTTAAATCATTTAATGATGTAGTATTTATTTTAAAAACTCATTTATATCAATTTTGACATTATGTAGTATTAGGTTTATGTGAAAGTCATAAAAATATTATTTCATCGAAAAAATAAATTTAATCATCCCTAACATGTAATAATAACCTATAAAATGTGTTTAATGCATCCAAAGTCTCAATTTACATTTATTTTAATATTTTTCATATCAATTATTTTAATCTTTCATTAATAACGTAATTGATGCATCATCATTGTGTCATAATTAAATTTAATTATTTAATGTCTAAAAATTATAAATAAAATACCAAGACATATGAAATATGATTATATTTATAATGAGTATTTATAGTTGAGATTACCTTATTTATAACCCAATATTAAAAATATTTCCGTTATTAAAATTTGAATTTAACACTTTTAACTCTCCTTTAAATAAAATAATAATAAATGTCCTATTCTAAACCAAGTGGACCAAAAGAAACATATTTTATTTATGAGGTTAATTTTGTTAGAAATAAATTTATCTAATTGAATTATGACATGTGTTAGGGTAATTATAATATCTTTTTTACCTTTAATTACCCTATTTACTTTTAATCGAGGTAAATAAAATTCAAAAGTTACTATACAAAAAAAATTATTTTCATCTTATTGAACTAAATTTTACTTACTGATGTCAACTCTGTATCTCTTATTTTGGAAATTCAATTCACAGAAGCGGTAAAATTATGTTTTATGCAAATTTGCTAACGTTCCAAGAAGGTGGGCAAAAGACGTTAAATAATACAATAAAATTTTATACATCTAATTTTATTATAAAATGAATACAATGAATTAAATTGAACTAATATAGGTAATATTTATGTATTTTTAATAAAAATAAATTTAATATATATATATAATTATTTAAATTAAAAGTCTGTTTTTAATAAATAACGAAGTGTTTTTCAATATTCAACAAAAATGGAATGTTTTTAGAAAAATACCAAATATTCCCCCAAAGATAATTTTGATATTATGAATCATAAAATGATATATATTTTACCAAATTAAAACCATATAAGTTTCAATAATTAATTTAAAATTAATTCCTACTATCAAAACCAGAAAGCGGGTTTTTGAGATGTAAAAACTATCAAAAGATTGATACGTGTTTATGTCTGGTTTAAAAGTGAAATTACTTCCAATGACCAACATTGGATTAAATTATTAAAATATAATCTTATTATAATTCAAAACTATTCAAATATATAATTTAACACTACATTATTTTGATTAAAAAAATTTCAATTAAAATTTATTATCTTTCGTTATTCAACAAAATATAAAAGTTATCAGAAAAACACCAAAAACTAATCCAAGAAAAATATTAATATCCCACTTCTAAAAAAGAATGTAATATCATCAAATTGAATATATATAAAATTATTAAATATCTGATTTAGAAAGGGTTTTCAATTAAAAGGTTGAAAAACTACATTTATTTGAAAAATAATTCTTTTATCTGAAAAATTGAATTTGTTCTCACATTATGTCTGATTAAAACAAAAGATAAATCTTAATATTATATAAGATATATATAAAATTTAAAATTTGTTTATTAATGTTTAACACTGCTTTATAAATGTCATGTTTTATAGGATGTGGTGCGCTTGAACTTGTTGTTGCATACATTGCACGCTATTGTATTATTCAAAGTGATGTGTACCTAGAAATCTTGGCTAGATATATTCATCCCTCCTTCAATGAATTGTGTCCTTTCAATTTTTAATTGTTCCTCGGAAATAAAAGGATAAAAAATAGAAAATAATTTTTTGAAAAACCCACATCAAAATTAGGGGTAATAAAATTTAGTTTTGATAATAGGGAAAGGCTAATGAAAAAGTCACCACAAAATTTGGATTTCTAATAGGAAAACATTAATGGAAATTATAATTATAGGTAAAATGTAAATATTTTTAGGGAGTGATTGAGTTCATCAATCACAAAGAAGTGAATGGAAATTTTAGGGCCTCAAAGACTTATATTTATGATGAATAACATAAGGTATTAGGGTAATACATTTTCAGGTTTAAGATCTTTTCCCTAAAGTTTAAGAATTAATTCACTCATAGAATATGAAAAAAGATACATGATAAGTAGAGTTCCATCCTTTAACTAACTTCTACCAAAAACACACCTTTCACTACAAATGAAGAGTATTCAAGATTACCTAGTCACTGTTTAAGCGCTAGAATCAACTTATATATAATCACATAATCTACAAAGGATGAACTATATTTTTCCCGTGTCTTTATAGATTAACCAAAACCAAAATGGTTAGTACAAATCAGATGATCCCCAAAAAAGATAATCCTTTATAAGAAATAAATACTAATCTTAATTTCTAAAATTAAACCAACAATACCCAAAGTTATATAAATACCATTTAATAAATAATTTTCCTTAAAATCCTTCTATATAATCCAAACTAAGATTGAAACCCAAAATGCAGAAGAATTTGATTATGTAGTCTTCCACATTAAATTTTATCACTAAAAAACATCGACTACTCTTAAAGTAATATACTTAAAAGTAATTAACCTAATTTCACTCTCTCTATGATAAGTTAATCATTTCCATAAATTACCCAAATAACTATAAATCCACAAAAAACACATAGATAAAAATCCACCATTATTCATCAAATGAAATCCCAAAGTATTATATTTTCCTAAGGTACATAGTGTTCCCAACAGAGTAAACATCATCCAAAATAACATTTATCACATAATCACCAAATCATTTTACTACACTAAGGATATCCATTTGATAGAATATAATATCACAAATCAACTTATTATTGATCACTAATATAATTTATCATAAAATAATTAGTCACACAAACTAGGGACTTCACGTAGTCTAGTGGTAGGAGATAAATCCTAGTCACACTTTGGTTGTGGGTTTGATTCCTGTAGCATTGTCTGATGCAACAGGATGTCACGTGGTCTGTGAGTTTTCCTTTTTCAAAAAAAAAAGATTATTAAAATCCCAAAATGAGATAAATTCCTCAAAATAACCATAAGCTAAATTAACCACAAATTTTATCTCATACCACACATTTTCATCCCAAAAATTAATAACCTGGATTACCTCAAATTAAAAGATCATATAAACCCAACTTTTTTTATAACTATATCCACAAAAGAAAAGATAACCTTTCCTCAAGTATCATCTTCATAAAACAAACTATAGGATTACACATACAAGAGAAGATTTTTCCAATGTAATCCCATCAACAAAACACACTAATACTTTTAAATATTTTCCATCAATTTATTTTTACATAGTTTATTCCTTTACCCAGAGGGTATCCTATAGAATAGGACATTAACTCATGAAATGCATAGGTCCCCTTCATTTATGGAAAATGACTGTAAATGAATTTTTGGGATCATTTTTATTTTCTACCATAATACTGTTCTTTTTTCTTAGGAATTATTTATTTTATGTTCTTATTTCCCAAACATAATACATTTCTTTGTTCCATTTAGACACATTCCTATGTGTATCCTTCCACATTTCCTGCATGATGGAAATCAACCTTTCTTTTCTCCATGGTCTCCACTCCTGGAGCTCTTATAATTCATAGCATTTCTCTTCATTGTTGTGTTCAGGAGTTGGATAACATATATGTTGTTGATAATATTTTTTGAAAACTGATTCGGCATGAACACAATATCTTTTACGCCTATCCACATTCCATTTAGATGCTCATTTCACGCATTATTTTCACCGTGTACATCATTTTCAATGTTTCTATGACTTCCTTGAACTCTATTTGTAACACCCCAGGTAAATAAAGAATATTACTTTTCATATTTATCCATATTTGTGAATAAAATATTTAAATTACTTTAAAGGGGATGCTATGCTCGATGGCGTACCCAACACGCAACAACGAGTTTCTTAGGAATCTTACGTTGCACTCTAATAATAAAATAATATTATTTTAAATGGTAGTTAACGTGTAGCCGTTGTAATGGCGGGAATGGATAGAAATAACTAAAATATGATTATATATGTTTTTAAATGTTTCTACATTTATCCAATAAATGATAGAGGCTTAAAATACGGAAATAATTCAATTTTAGGCATATATGCCCTAGTTTTCACTAAAGGTTCACTTATCGCCTTTTGATGGCGAACCATCATTAAATATAGTTTTGTTCACTCTTATACACTCTATTGGACCAAATAAAACTCTTCTTAAGAATCGGGACATCAAAATTTACTTTGTGTAAATTTTTGGTATCTTTCCGATAATGTTCATTTTTTTAATGAATAGTGTAAAATGTTGTATTTTAATTCAAAACCTCTTTTTAATCTAATTTATTTATATTATTAGATTATACTTTGAATTGGTTTTAAAGTGAAATTAGAAAATATTTTTACCATTAAATCCAATTGTGGTCGTTGGAATTAATTTCACTTTGAAATCAGACTTAAACTAGTGTCAATCTTTTCATGCTTATTGTTTTATAAAAACACGCTATTTGCTCTGACAGCGGGAATTAATTATTAAATTAATAAATGTGACTAATATGTTTTGAATTTTGTAAAACGGACTTCATTTTTGAATTCGGAATATCAAATATAGCTTAGGGTGATGTTTTGGTATTTTTCTGAAAAACTCCAATTTTTGATGAATAGTGAAACCACTAAGTGGTAATCAAGCAAACTGATTTTTCAGTTAAATGAAAGTTTACCACTAATGTGTATTGAATTTTGAAAATCCGACATACATGGTTGTCATTAGTATGTAAAATGTGGTTCAATGGGATGAAAATAATTTTTTGGTGAATAGTAACTTATTAAGTTTTTAATCGCGATTAGTGGTAATTAGTGTAATTTAAGGTAAAAATGATATTATAAGAATGTCAAAACACCATGACACTTGTCCTACACCTATTGGGTGAGTCATTTCCGACCAATAAAAGCCATGGGCCAACTTGGGGACCCCATGGATCCACTTTGGTTGGGAAATGACATAAATAACTTTTTATTTAATGTAAAAGTAAAAATGACACAAACATGATATGTTTTACTAAAACAATTTTTAAGTGGAGTTATACAAGTCATATTTTTTATTATAAATATTCATTGGAAATCTAAAAAGATTTCCTACATCATAGTATTTTTTTTATAATTTTTAGACATTATATAAATTAAATTATTTATGACATAATAATGATGCAGTGATGAAATCATTATTTGACGATTTAAATAAAATGGAAAGATAATGTAAAATATATGAACTACACATGTCCAAAACTTATTGGATGAGTGTATTTCGAATCCTTATCACCTTATCCACGACTTATATCAATGTGGGCCCTTTTAAACCCGAAAAACATTTTCAAATAAAGTAATATTTCTTACTTTCCAAAAGTGCCCCTCCTCTCCTCTTATAAAAGGCCCCCACCTCTACCTCATTTAACACACTCATAAAGCCTTTGGCTCGGCCAACCCCTGCCCATTTACTCTCTCCACATCCCTCTCCTCATCCTAGAGGATTCCCTTTGGGCATAATCCTTTCAAAGGAAGCCTTTAGGCTCAAATCAAAAGGAGTTACACTTTTAAAGGTAATTCATTCTCTCATGTTCATTTGTTTTATTTTGCATCTCCAAACCCCTAAACTCTTTTTATTTACATATTTAGTAACAAAACCAGTATCTTAAATATACTAGGATGTTGTTATAATATTTATTTGAGCTACACTCTCACACAACTACATCAAATGGTTAACGAACATACGGTTTCCGTGGATGGCGAAATTCTGCCTCCCGAAACGATGATTGTTCAATACTCATTTAACACCTTCAAAGGTGGCCATTATGATGTCAATATTTTTATATATGATATATAATATGTTTATGTTTTCCTTAATATTCTGTTTTTTTCATTTTGGGCATACCTTTATGGTTTCCATTATGGGTAAACACGATATCTTCATTTAAGGAAGTGCGGACTACCGCCCCCTCAAAGTGATTTGATTCGTTAAATACCATATGTGGGACGTATAAAGGATGGAACTATGATATTATATATGATATTATAATGGAATTATAATATACCTTTATATCATTATTATTCCATTCTATAAAATACGAAATAGAAATGAAAGTAGCGTTCATGCGTACGTACGGATTACCGTCTCCATGAACGGTGCATTTCATTTCTTACCTCTAAATGATTATGTAATGTTATAAATGAATGCATGTACTGGATATATATGACATATATTATATCTAAATGATGAATAAAATTCTGGATATAATAAACATTTGGCCACACGAACAACATGTAATTATAAGAAGTCCACTTTCGACTTAAGAACCAAATATCGGCAAAACAAATATTATTAACTTAAATTATTACATAATGTTTATGACATGGTAATGAGTGATATAAAAGTAATAATGAACTTGAAAAATTTTCTTAAGGAAGTATAAATTAACTCAAGTTTATTATTCAGGAGATTAAAGAACGATCGAGTCAAGTCGGACCCGAGGTAGGGGATCCTACACCTTTCTTTCTTTTAAAGTACACTCTTTTATGTCATTCCTTTTAAAGCTCATCTTTATTGTTATTGGGATGTTATTTTATATTAATCTTACTGTAATTTATATGTTCATGTGATGGGAGACCCTATTCTCTCTCATCAATCCATTTTTTATGTTTTGAGTGGCGCCGTTAGGCTGCCGAACCTTCGTAAGAGATCTAACCTCTCTCTTTCTTTTTAAGTACTCTCCTATATGTAACTTCTTTTAAACTCCTCCTTGTAATGTTGAGGGATGTTATTTTATATTCCTCTTGATGTAAATTTTATTTTAATGTGATGAGATACCCTATTTGATCTCATTAGTCCATATTCAGATGTTTTATGTGGCGTCGTTAGGCTGCCGAGTTTTCGTAAGGGATTTTTCATCTCACTTTTATTCCCATGAGATTAATGCTAAATTTGCCACAAATTCCATTGAGTGGTGTATGTACTGACCATTATTCTACTCTTTTTGTAATATAATTTCGTTTATGAGTATTTACATCAATGATCTATTGTCTTTCTTTCATGGGGTGTATGTTTTGAAAGATACCCAAGTCGGTAAGGGAACCTTTCACCCTCCTCTATTTTAAAAGACTTCTTTTATTGGGTATTTTACTTTACATATTGTTATGTTGGGATATGTTCTAAAATATCCTTATTGATGTAAATTTTATGTCCAAGTGATGAGATACACTTTTTATCTCTCATCAACTCATTTTGATGTGATGCCGTTAGGCTGTCAAGGGAACTTTTTAACCCAATTTCGATTTCTTTGGGTTCAACTTGTAGTCGTTGAATATGTCATCCATTGAATATGTGTGAATGACCTTTTATTGTTTTACACTTAATATCCACTTATATTGGGTGTATTTATATTTGTCACACATATTTTTGAGAATGATTTGTCCTTAATTTAAGGATACCTTCTTTATAAGGGATTTCATCACATTTGACATTTCTATTGAGGGTTCATTGTTGTTATGCACCAATTCACTCTTATATGGTGTATATACTGTCCTTTGGAATATTATATCATGAATCCATTTATTCTCATGATATTATAAAGTTCTGACTAAACGTTATTCCTCAATTATTGTATTCAAGTGTCTCTAATTTTGGTAAAACCCCTTTAACCAAAATGTCATTTTAAATGTTTTAATTATTTGTTCTTATTAATATCCATGTTTTGAAAATATTTTTAAGGATTTATTTATATTGATATTAATGGTTTAAAATTTTATGCTTCAAGGTGGTATGGGACACTTTGATTCAAAAATCTCTTTATTAAATGTTTTAAAAGGTTTTGAAAATGGTTTTGAAAAAGGATTCTATTATGTCAATATATTTATGATATATTGTGATTGAAATGTGGAAATGTTATCATTCCTTTATATTGGTTTTATGTTTTATGATTTTATATTGGTACTTGGACATTTTAATGGGTGGTTACATTATAAACCATATGACGGGTGGTGCCGTGAATACCAGGACGGGTGGTTACGTTATAACCTCCAATGCATTGGGTATGGAAGTCTGCCGTATGGCTATTCCATTAAGTATGTATGGAAATTGGCCGTATGGCTATTCCATTAAGTGATATGTGTGGAAGTCGAACATATGGTTATTCCACTTAAGTATGTTTATGTCCCAAGTTACCTTTATATATGTTATGTGTTCTTTATATGGGTTTTATGGTAATACTTTGGTTACAAAAAGGTAAGTAATGATATATAATTCATGAATAGTTTTTACTACTTCATAAAGGTGAAAATTATTACCTTGATAAAGTATACATGGTTTACTTTTTGTTTTGATAACCTAACAGTTTTTATTCTTTGTGTATCCCTTACTGAGTTTTTATGCTCATCCCATGTTTTTGAAATGTTTTTCAAAGGACTTAGCATGGAATAAGGTCAAGGATGGGATCAAGGGAAAGTCATGCTTCCTAAAACATGAAACTAGACATGTTTCTTTTTAAGAATTTTTATTTTATGGAAATTTTGTAGAAGAGACTACTTTGTAATCTGTTGAGATGTAATAGTTATGTCCTAATTCTCTAAAACTCTAAACCTGAAAAGATCCTCAATGTGAATTACTCATTTAATTCAATATTAAGTAAGGTTTAAGGCTGGGGCCTTATAGTTGGTATCAAAGGTCGGTTTAGATAACTTTAGAGGTTAGGGTATTCTTTAAGCATAAGTGACATTACCATAATGGTTAGGATTTCAGAAAGAGTCCTAGTTTTAGATAAAGTGAATGAGTAAGTGTATCTTAGTGTTTACCTTCCTCATTAGTACATGATGGTTTTGTTGATATACTGACACTGACATTTCTATTTTTAGTGAATGGATGGATCTAGCAGGAACCAAAGAGACAACAGGTTTGAAGGAAACTGTGGTGGTTCTCTGATTAAGATACTAGATAAAATGGAGGATTCATTGAGGAAACCCGTGGTTGTTCTAAACCAAATATCAAGGAGTCATGATCAACCACTTCAACCTTGGTGAGTTCTCTAATGAATCATGTACGAGATGGCCAACTCGATGTGGAAATTCAGGTAATAATTATTAAGGTAACCATTAGGGTTTATATGATACTTAATTTTTCGGTAATTATGGGTTACTCTATGATATGATGGAAAATGAAAGGAATGAGATAAACTTGAGGTTAAAATATGTTATGATTATTCTTGAAGATTTTTTCTCATTTTGGGGAATGTTTTATGAATTATATAGTTTTGGAAAAAGGACAACACGTAGACAGTGTGACATCTCGTCGCGTCGGACAAAGCTGTGGGAATCGAACCCACAACCAAAGTGCGACTGGTATTTATCGCCTACCACTGGACTACGTGAAGTCCCTGGTTAGTTTGACTGATTCATTCTAGTTATATGATTTTATGAATTAAGAGTAAGTTGATTTTGGGTTATTTATGAAAATTATTAACCTATCATGGAGGATATGTGATTAGGTTAATTACTTTTCAAAACGAGACTTTAGGAGCAACAGATATTGTTTGGAGATAAATGTTACGATTTATCTAGGAAGACTATGCGACTAAATCCTTCAAATATTTGGGTTTCAATCTTATATTGGTTTACTTTGAAGAATTTTATGGACAAATTGATTATAGAATGGTCCTTGTTGAACTTTGGGTTTTGTTGGACAAATTTTGGAGATTAAGAATATATTTTCTTTTTATAAAGGGTTATCCTTTTCTGGATTATCTGATCTTATACTAGCCTTTTTGGTTTTGGTTTTGGTTAAAGACATGGGAAGTATATAGTTCTATTTTGTGGATTAGTTGATTCTCTAGAAGTTGATTATAGTACTCTTAATGTGAACAAGTTTTCCTAAATACTCATCTTTTGGAGAAAATATGAGTTTGTGTAAGGAATCTAATAAAAGTTGAAAGTCAATATGATAAGTGATTATGTTTCCTTATGAATAAATTCCTCAATAAAAAGTAACTTAAAACAAAAATGTAGTCTATTAACTTTTCCTACTGGGGAATCGAATACCGTTTAACCCACCACAAGTTTGTGATTTTCTCATGGTTAACTTTCTCCTAAACATGTTTTCTATCACTCTCCATCAGAACATGACCCTTTGTTTTTTCCTCCATGTCCAAATTTTCATACTTGGAATCCTAGTATGGGTTAACTCGGGTGACCTTTGTACTTGTCTTTCTTTATTTTAAAGTGTTTGTTTTACCGACTTTTGTTCCGATGTGGGACTTTCAAGGATGTTTCCAAGCGCAATTTTAAAATTGCGAGGACGCAATTCCCAAAAGGGGGGAAGGATGTAACACCGCAGGTAAATAAAGAATATGACATTTCATATTTATCCATATTTGTGAATAAAATATTAAAATGACTTTAAAGGGGATTCTATGCTCGATGGCGTACCCAACACGCAACAACGAGTTTCTTGGGAATCTTACGTTGCACTCTAATAATAAAATAATATTATTTTAAATGGTAGTTAACATGTAGCCGTTGTAATGGCGGGAATGGATAGAAATAACTAAAATATGATTATATATGTTTTTAAATGTTTTTACATTTATCCAATAAAGGATAGAGGCTTAAAATACAGAAAGAATTCAATTTTAGGTATATATGCCCTAGTTTTCACTAAAGGTTCACTTATCGCCTTTTGATGGAAAACCATCATTAAATATAGTTTTGTTCACTCTTGTACATTCTATTGGACCAAATAAAACTCTTCTTAAGAATCGGGACATCAAAATTTACTTTGTGTAAATTTTTGGTATCTTTCCGATAATGTTCATTTTTTTTAATGAATAGTGTAAAATGTAGTATTTTAATTCAAAACCTCTTTTTAGTATAATTTATTTATATGATTAGATTATATTTTGAATTGGTTTCAAAGTGAAATTAGAAAATATTTTTACCATTAAATCCAATAGTGGTCGTTGGAATTAATTTCACTTTGAAATCAGACTTAAACTAGTGTCAATCTTTTCATGCTTATTGTTTTATAAAAACACGCTATTTGCTCTGACAGCGGGAATTAATTATTCAATTAATAAATGTGACTAATATTTTTTGAATTTTGTAAAATGGACTTCATTTTTGAATTCGGAATATCAAATATAGCTTAGGGTGATGTTTTGGTATTTTTCTGAAAAACTCCAATTTTTTATGAATAGTGAAACCACTAAGTGGTAATCAAGCAAACTGATTTTTCAGTTAAATGAACGTTTACCACTAATGTGTATTGAATTTTGAAAATCCAACATACATGGTTGTCATTAGTATGTAAATTGTGGTTCAATGGGATGAAAATAATTTTTTGGTGAATAGTAACTTATTAAGTTTTTAATCGCGATTAGTGGTAATTAGTGTAATTTAAGGTAAAAATGATATTATAAGAATGTGAAAACACCATGACACTTGTCCTACACCTATTGGGTGAGTCATGGCCGACCAATACAAGCCATGGGACAACTTGGGGACCCCATGGATCCACTTTGGTTGGGAAATGACATAAATAACTTTTTATTTAATGTAAAAGTAAAAATGACACAAACATGATATGTTTTACTAAAACAATTTTTAAGTGGGGTTATACAAGTCATATTTTTTATTATAAATATTAATTTGAAATATAAAAATATTTCCTACATCATAGTATTTTTTTTATAATTTTTAGACATTAATTAAATTAAATTATTTATGACATAATAATGATGCAGCGATGACATCATTATTTGACGATTTAAATAAAATGGAAAGATAATGTAAAATCTATGAACTACACATGTCCAAAACTTATTGGATGAGTGGATTTCGAAGCCTTATCACCTTATCCACGACTTATATCAATGTGGGACCTTTTAAAACTGAAACACATTTTCAAATAAAGTAATATTTCTTACTTTCCAAAAGTGCCCCTCCTCTCCTCTTATAAAAGGCCCCCACCTCTACCTCATTTAACACACTCCTAAAGCCTTTGGCTCGGCCAACCCCTTCCCATTTACTCTCTCCACATCCCTCTCCTCATCCTAGAGGATTCCCTTTGGGCAGAATCCTTTCAAAGGAAGCCTTTAGGCTCAAATCAAAAGGAGTTACACTTTTAAAGGTAATTCATTCTCTCATGTTCATTTGTTTTATTTTGCTTCTCCAACCCCCTAAACTCTTTTTATTTACTTATTTTGTAACAACACCAGTATCTTAAATATACTAGGATGTTTTTATAATATTTATTTTAGCTACACTCTCACACAACTACATCAAATGGTTAAAGAACATACGGTTTCCATGGATGGCGAAATTCTGCCTCCCGAAACGATGATTGTTCAATGCTCATTTAACACCTTCAAAGGTGGCCATTATGATGTCAATATTTTTATATATGATATATAATATGTTTATGTTTTCCTTAATCTTCTGTTTTTTTCATTTTGGGCATACCTTTATGGTTTCCATTATGGGTAAACACGATATCTTCATTTAAGGAAGTGCGGACTACCGCCCCCTCAAAGTGATTTGATTCGTTAAATACCATATGTGGGACGTATAAAGGATGGAACTATGATATTATATATGATATTATATTGGAATTATAATATACCTTTATATCATTATGATTCCATTCTATAAAATACGAAATAGAAATGAAAGTAGCGTTCATGCGTACGTACGGATTACCATCTCCATGAACGGTGCATTTCATTTCTTACCTCTAAATGATTATGTAATGTTATAAATGCATGCATGTACTGTATATATATGAAATATATTATATATAAATGATGAATACAATTCTGGATATAATAAACATTTGGCCACACGAACAACATGTAATTATAAGAAGTCCACTTTCGACTTAAGAACCAAATATCGGCAAAACAAATATTATAAACTTAAATTATTACATAATGTTTATGACATGGTAATGAGTGATATAAAAGGAATAATGAACTTGAAAAAGGTTCTTAAGGAAGTATAAATTAACTCAAGTTTATTATTCAGGAGATTAAAGAACGATCGAGTCAAGTCGGACCCGAGGTAGGGGATCCTACACCTCTCTTTCTTTTTAAGTACACTCTTTTATGTCATTCCTTTTAAAGCTCATCTTTATTGTTATTGGGATGTTATTTTATATTAATATTACTGTAATTTTTATGTTCATGTGATGGGAGACCCTATTCTCTCTCATCAATCCATTTTTTATGTTTTGAGGGGCGCCGTTAGGCTGCCGAACCTTCGTAAGAGATCTAACCTCTCTCTTTCTTTTTAAGTACTCTCCTTTATGTAACTTCTTTTTAACTCCTCCTTGTAATGTTGAGGGATGTTCTTTTATATTCCTATTGATGTCAATTTTATTTTAATGTGATGAGATACCCTATTTGATCTCATTAGTCCATATTCGGAAGTTTTATGTGGCGCCGTTAGGCTGCCGAGTTTTCGTAAGGGATTTTTCATCTCACTTTTATTCCCGTGAGATTAATGCTACATTTTCCACAAATTCCATTGAGTGGTGTATGTACTGACCATTATTCTACTCTTTGTGTAATATACTTTCGTTTATGAGTATTTACATCAATGATCTATTGTCTTTCTTTCATGGGGTGTATGTTTTGAAAGATACCCAAGTCGGTAAGGGAACCTTTCACCCTCCTCTTTTTTAAAAGACTTCTTTTATTGGGTCTTTTAATTTACATATTGTTATGTTGGGATATGTTCTAAAATATCCTTATTGATGTAAATTTTATGTCCAAGTGATGAGATACACTTTTTATCTCTCATCAACTCATTTTGATGTGATGTCGTTAGGCTATCAAGGGAACTTTTTAACCCAATTTCGATTTCTTTGGGTTCAACTTGTAGTCGTTGAATATGTCATCCATTGAATATGTGTGAATGACCTTTTATTGTTTTACACTTTATATCCACTTATATTGGGTGTATTTATATTTGTCACACATATTTTTGAGAATGATTTGTCCTTAATTTAAGGATACCTTCTTTATAAGGGATTTCATCAAATTTGACATTTCTATTGAGGGTTCATTGTTGTTATGCACCAATTCACTATTATATGGTGTATATACTGTCCTTTGGAATATTATATCATGAATCCATTTATTCTCATGATATTATAAAGTTCTGACTAAACGTTATTCCTCAATTATTGTATTCAAGTGTCTCTAATTTTGGTAAAACGCCTTTAACCAAAATGTCATTTTAAATGTTTTAATTATTTGTTCTTATTAATATCCATGTTTTGAAAATATTTTTAAGGATTTATTTATATTGATATTAATGGTTTAAAATTTTAAGCTTCAAGGTGGTATGGGACACTTTGATTCAAAAATCTCTTTATTAAATGTTTTAAAAGGTTTTGAAAATGGTTTTGAAAAAGGATTCTATTATGTCAATATATTTATGATATATTGTGATTGAAATGTGGAAATGTTATCATTCCTTTATATTGGTTTTATGTTTTATGATTTTATATTGGTACTTGGACATTTTAATGGGTGGTTACGTTATAAACCATATGACGGGTGGTGTCGTGAATACCAGGACGGGTGGTTACGTTATAACCTCCAATGCATTGGGTATGGAAGTCTGCCGTATGGCTATTCCATTAAGTATGTATGGAAATTGGCCGTATGGCTATTCCATTAAGTGATATGTGTGGAAGTCGACCATATGGTTATTCCACTTAAGTATGTTTATGTCCCAAGTTACCTTTATATATGTTATGTGTTCTTTATATGGGTTTTATGGTAATACTTTGGTTACAAAAAGTTAAGTAATGATATATAATTCATGAATAGTTTTTACTACTTCATAAAGGTGAAAATTATTACCTTGATAAAGTATACATGGTTTAATTTTTGTTTTGATAAACTAACAGTTTTTATTCTTTGTGTATCCCTTACTGAGTTTTTATGCTCATCCCATGTTTTTGAAATGTTTTTCACAGGACTTAGCATGGAATAGGGTCAAGGATGGGATCAAGGGAAAGTCATGCTTCCTCAAACATGAAACTAGACATGTTTATTTTTAAGAATTTTTATTTTATGGAAATTTAGTAGAAGATACTACTTTGTAATCTGTTGAGATGTAATAGTTATGTCCTAATTCTCAAAAACTCTAAACCTGAAAAGATCCTCAATGTGAATTGCTCATTTAATTCAATATTAAGTAAGGTTTAAGGCTGGGGCCTTATAGTTGGTATCAAAGGTCGGTTTAGATAACTTTAGAGGTTAGGGTATTCTTTAAGCATAAGTGACATTACCATAATGGTTAGGAATTCAGAAAGAGTCCTAGTTTTAGATAAAGTGAATGAGTAAGTGTATCTTAGTGTTTACCTTCCTCATTAGTACATGATGTTTTTGTTGATATACTGACACTGACATTTCTATTTTTAGTGAATGGATGGATCTAGCAGGCACCAAAGAGACAAAAGGTTTGAAGGAAACTGAGGTGGTTCTCTGATTAAGATACTAGATAAAATGGAGGATTCAATGAGGAAACTCGTGGTTGTTCTAAACCAAATATCAAGGAGTCATGATCAACCACTTCAACCTTGGTGTGTTCTCTAATGAATCATGTACGAGATGGCCAACTCGATGTGGAAATTCAGGTAATAATTATTAAGGTAACCATTAGGGTTTATATGATACTTAATTTTTAGGTAATTATGGGTTACTCTATGATATGATGGAAAATGAAAGGAATGAGATAAACTTGAGGTTAAAATATGTTATGATTATTCTTGAAGATTTTTTCTCATTTTGGGGAATGTTTTATGAATTATATAGTTTTGGAAAAAGGACAACACGTAGACAGTGTGACATCTCGTCGCATCGGACAAAGCTGCGGGAATCGAACCCACAACCAAAGTGCGACTGGTATTTATCGCCTACCACTGGACTACGTGAAGTCCCTGGTTAGTTTGACTGATTCATTCTAGTTATATGATATTATGAATTAAGAGTAAGTTGATTTTGGGTTATTTATGAAAATGATTAACCTATCATGGAGGATATGTGATTAGGTTAATTACATTTCAAAACGAGACTTTAGGAGAAACTGATATTGTTTGGAGATAAATGTTACGATTTATCTAGGAAGACTATGCGACTAAATCCTTCAAATATTTGGGTTTCAATCTTATATTGGTTTAATTTGAATAATTTTATGGACAAATTGATTATAGAATGGTCCTTGTTGAACTTTGGATTTTGTTGGACAAATTTTGGAGATTAAGAATATATTTTCTTTTTATAAAGGGTTATCCTTTTCTGGATTATCTGATCTTATACTAGCCTTTTTGGTTTTGGTTTTGGTTAAAGACATGGGAAGTATATAGTTCTATTTTGTGGATTAGTTGATTCTCTAGAAGTTGATTATAGTACTCTTAATGTGAACAAGTTTTCCTAAATACTCGTCTTTTGGAGAAAATATGAGTTTGTGTAAGGAATCTAATAAAAGTTGAAAGTCAATATGATAAGTGATTATGATTCCTTATGAATAAATTCTTCAATAAAAAGTAACTTAAAACAAAAATGTTGTCTATTAACTTTTCCTACTGGGGAATCGAATACCGTTTAACCCATCACATGTTTGTGATTTTCTCATGGTTAACTTTCTCCTAAACATGTTTTCTATCACTCTCCATCAGAACATGAACCTTTGTTTTTTCCTCCATGTCCATATTTTCATACTTGGAATCCTAGTATGGGTTAACTCGGGTGACCTTTTTTACTTATCTTTCTTTATTTTAAAGTGTTTGTTTTACCGACTTTTGTTCCGATGTGGGACTTTCAAGGATGTTTCCAAGCACAATTTTAAAATTGCGAGGACACAATTCCTAAAAGGGGGGAAGGATGTAACACCCCAGGTAAATAAAGAATATGACATTTCATATTTATCCATATTTGTGAATAAAATATTAAAATGACTTTAAAGGGGATGCTATGCTCGATGGCGTACCCAACACGCAACAACGAGTTTCTTGGGAATCTTACGTTGCACTCTAATAATAAAATAATATTATTTTAAATGGTAGTTAACATGTAGCCGTTGTAATGGCGGGAATGGATAGAAATAACTAAAATATGATTATATATGTTTTTAAATGTTTTAACATTTATCCAATAAAGGATAGAGGCTTAAAATACAGAAAGAATTCAATTTTAGGCATATATGCCCTAGTTTTCGCTAAAGGTTCACTTATCGCCTTTTGATGGCGAACCATCATTAAATATAGTTTTGTTCACTCTTGTACATTCTATTGGACCAAATAAAACTCTTCTTAAGAATCGGGACATCAAAATTTACTTTGTGTAAATTTTTGGTATCTTTCCGATAATGTTCATTTTTTTTAATGAATAGTGTAAAATGTTGTATTTTAATTCAAAACCTCTTTTTAATCTAATTTATTTATATGATTTGATTATATTTTGAATTGGTTTTAAAGTGGAATTTGAAAATATTTTTACCATTAAATCCAATAGTGTTCGTTGGGATTAATTTCACTTTGAAATCAGACTTAAACTAGTGTCAATCTTTTGATACTTATTGTTTTATAAAAACACGCTATTGGCTCTGACAGTGGGAATTAATTATTAAATTAATTAATGTGACTAATATGTTTTGAATTTTTTAAAACAGACTTCATTTTTGAATTCGGAATATCAAATATAGCTTAGGGTGAAGTTTTGGTATTTTTCTGAAAAACTCCAATTTTTGATGAATAGTGAAACCACTAAGTGGTAATCAAGCAAACTGATTTTTCAGTTAAATGAAAGTTTACCACTAATGTGTATTGAATTTTGAAAATCCGACATACATTGTTGTCATTAGTATGTAAAATGTGGTTCAATGGGATGAAAATAATTTTTTGGTGAATAGTAACTTATTAAGTTTTTAATCGCGATTAGTGGTAATTAGTGTAATTTAAGGTAAAAATGATATTATAAGAATGTGAAAACACCATGACACTTGTCCTACACATATTGGGTGAGTCATGGCCGACAAAGAAAAGCCATGGGCCAACTTAGGGACCCCATGGATCCACTTTGGTTGGGAAATGACATAAATAACATTTTATTTAATGTAAAAGTAAAAATGACACAAACATGATATGTTTTTTTAAAACAATTTCTATGTGGGGTTATACAAGTCATCTTTTTGATTATAAATTGTAATTGGAAATCTAAAAAGATTTCCTAAATCATATTATTTTTTTTATAATTTTTAGACATAAAATAAATTAAATTATTTATGACATAATAATGATGCAGCGATGACATCATTATTTGACGATTTAAATAAAATGGAAAGATAATGTAAAATCTATGAACTACACATGTCCAAAACTTATTGGATGAGTGGATTTCGAATCCTTATCACCTTATCCACGACTTATATCAATGTGGGACCTTTTAAAACCTAAAAACATTTTCAAATAAAGTAATATTTCTTACTTTCCAAAAGTGCCCCTCCTCTCCTCTTATAAAAGGCCCCCACCTCTACCTCATTTCACACACTCCTCAAGCCTTTGGCTCGGCCAAACACTGCCCATTTACTCTCTCCACATCCCTCTCCTCATCCTAGAGGATTCCTGTTGGGGAGAATCCTTTCAAAAGAAGCCTTTAGGCTGAACTCAAAAGGAGTTACACTTTTAAAGGTAATTCATTCTCTCATGTTCATTTGTTTTATTTTGCTTCTCCAACCCCCTAAACTCTTTTTTATTTACTTATTTTGTAACCACACCAGTATCTGCAATATACTAGGATGTTGTTATAATATTTATTTGAGCTACAATCTCACACAACTAAATCAAATGGTTAAAGAACATACGGTTTCCGTGGATGGCGAAATTCTGCCTCCCGAAACGATGATTGTTCAATACTCATTTAACACCTTCAAAGGTGGCCATTATGATGTCACTATTTTTATATATGATATATAATATGTTTATGTTTTCCTTAAGATTCTGTTTTTTTCATTTTGGGCATACCATTATGGTTTCCATTATGGGTAAACACGGTATCTTCATTTAAGGAAGTGCGGACTACCGCCCCCTCAAAGTGATTTGATTCGTTAAATACCATATGTGGGATGTATAAAGGATGGAACTATGATATTATATATGATATTATACCGGAATTATAATATACCTTTATATAATTATGATTCCATTCAATAAAATACGAAATAGAAATGAAAGTAGCGTTCATGCGTACGTACGGATTACCGTCTCCATGAACGGTGTATTTCATTTCTTACCTCTAAATGATTATGTAATGTTATAAATGCATTCATGTACATGATATATATGACATATATGATATCTAAATGATGAATACAATTCTGGATATAATAAACATTTGTCCACACGAACAACATGTAATTATAAGAAGTCCACTTTCAACTTAAGAACCAAATATCGGTAAAACAAATATTATTAACTTAAATTATTACATAATGTTTATGACATAGTAATGAGTGATATAAAAGGAATAATGAACTTGAAAAAGTTTCTTAAGGAAGTATAAATTAACTCAATTTTATTATTAAGGAGATTAAAGAACGATCGAGTCAAGTCGGACCCGAGGTAAGGGATCCTACACCTCTCTTTCTTTTAAAGTACACTCTTTTATGTCATTCCTTTTAAAGCTCATCTTTATTATTATTGGGATGTTCTTTTATATTAATATTACTGTAATTTTTATGTTCATGTGATGAGAGACCCTATTTTCTCTCATCAATCCATTTTTGAAGTTTTGAGTGGCGTTGTTAGGCTGCCGAACCTTCGTAAGAGATCTAACCTCTCTCTTTCTTTTTAAGTACTCTCATTTATGTCACTTATTTTAAACTCCTACTTTTAATGTTGAGGGATGTTCTTTTATATTCCTCTTGATGTAAATTTTATTTTAATGTGATGAGATACCCTATTTGATCTCATCAATCCATATTCGGAAGTTTTATGTGGCGCCATTAGGCTGCCGAGTTTTCGTAAGGGATTTTTCATCTCACTTTTATTCCCGTGAGATTTATGATACATTTGCCAAAAATTCCATTGAGTGGTGTATGTACTGCCCATTATTCTACTCTTTGTGTAATATACATTCGTTTATGAGTATTTACATCAATGATATATTGTCTTTCTTTCATGGGGTGTATGTTTTGAAAGATACCCAAATCGGTAAGGGAAACTTTCACCCTCCTCTTTTTTAAAAAACTTCTTTTATTGGGTCTTTTAATTTACATATTTTTATGTTGGGATATGTTCTCAAATATCCTTATTGATGTAAATTTTATGTCCAAGTGATGAGATACACTTTTTATCTCTCATCAACTCATTTTGATGTGATGCCGTTAGGCTGTCAAGGGAACTTTTTAACCCAATTTCGATTTCTTTGGGTTCAACTTGTAGTCATTGAATATGTCATCCATTGAATATGTGTGAATGACCTTTTATTGTTTTATACTTAATATCCACTTATATTGGGTGTATTTATATTTGTCACACATATTTTTGAGATAGATTTGTCCTTAATTTAAGGATACCTTCTATATAATGGATTTCATCACATTTGACATTTCTATTGAGGGTGCATTGTTTTTATGCACAAATTCACTCTTATATGGTGTATATACTGTCCTTTGGAATATTATATCTTGAATCCATTTATTCTCATGATATTATAAAGTTCTGACTAAACTTTATTCCTCAATTATTGTATTCAAGTGTCTCTAATTTTGGTAAAACCCCTTTAACCAAAATGTCATTTTAAATGTTTTAATTATTTGTTCTTATTAATATCCATGTTTTGAAAATGTTTTTAAGGATTTATCTATATGGATATTAATGGTTTAAAATTTTAATCTTCAAGGTGGTATGGGACACTTTGATTCAAAAATCTATTTATTAAATCTTTTAAATGGTTTTGAAAATGGTTTTGAAAAAGGATTATATTATGTCAATATATTTATGATATATTGTGATTGAAATGTGGAAATGTTATCATTCCTTTATATTGGTTTTATGTTTTATGATTTTATATTGGTGCTAGGAAATTTTAACGGGTGGTTACGTTATAAACCATATGACAGGTGGTGCCGTGAATACCAGGACGGGTGGTTACGTTATAACCTCCAATGCATTGGGTATGGAAGTCGGCCGTATGGCTATTCCATTAAGTATGTATGGAAATTGGCCGTATGGCTATTCCATTAAGTGATATGTGTGGAAGTCGACCGTATGGTTATTCCACTTAAGTATGTTTATGTCCCAAGTTACCTTTATATATGTTATGTGTTCTTTATATGGGTTTTATGGTAATACTTTGGTTACAAAAATGTAAGTAATGATATATAATTCGTGAATAGTTTTTACTACTTCATAAAGGTGAAAAGTATTACCTTGATAAAGTATACATGGTTTACTTTTTGTTTTGATAAATTAACAGTTTTTATTTTTTGTGTATCCCTTACTGAGTTTTTATGCTCATCCCAAGTTTTTGAAATGTTTTTCACAGGACTTAGCATGGAATAGGGTCAAGGATGGGATCAAGGGAAAGTCATGCTACCTAAAACATGAAACTAGACATGTTTCTTTTTAAGAATTTTTATTTTATGGAAATTTAGTAGAAGAGACTACTTTGTAATCTGTTGAGATGTAATAGTTATGTCCTAATTCTCTAAAACTCTAAACCTGAAAAGATCCTCAATGTGAATTACTCATTTAATTCATTATTAAGTAAGGTTTAAGACTGGGGCCTTATACTATTAATTAACTAAGACTATAAATCATTTTTTGTAACAATAGTCATAAAATCATATATTTAATATCTTGAAACTTTATTTTCAATATAAAACACCTTAGGATTAACCAAGGTTATTTATTGTCATCTTATATTAAAATCCTTTAATTCATATTGTATATAAAATTTGAATTATCTTAAGCATATCCCTCGAGAGTGCCATAACAAAGAGTGCAGCGAGGACTGTTGATGTGCACCAGTTCTCGTTTGAGTCAATCTCAAAGCGGTGTTTTTGGGTTTTACCCCTTTATATATCTGTTCCAAAGCCAGAGCTACTTGCTCATATCCAGACAGGGATTTCGTGTTTGGAAAACCCACATAATATTTACATTACAAATTTTTTTGATGTTTTTCTATACTAATCCAGAAATTCTTTCATAGGGTAATGTTCTCTAATCATATTTATTCAAAATCTAGTTTCCAATGTTGGTACTAAACTTTCTCCGATAACAAATGTAATACACTGAACCTAGTTACCTAGAGCCGGTTCATTATTACATATACTTTTCATGATCATAAGAGATCAAGTCCTGAAAGAGTTAATAGATTAGTATCCTTGGAAGTACTAGATACATACATAAGTCTTAAATTACATCATGAAATAAAGAAAAACCACATTTTGTCTTCTTGGAATAGACTCATATATCTTAGCATATTCCTGCAGGTTAATCATGATATACTTCCTCCCACCCTGGGAAAAATAAAAAATAAAAAGGGGTGATCTCAGATGCTCAGTAAGGATAACAATATAGCAGAAACATTCAAAAATAAGCATAAACATTTAAGGCAATGTATAAGAATAAAACACACTCATTTTAAACAAAACATTCATCATTATATGGAAAATATAAATCAAATAATTCCATTACATACTTACATGTATTTTCTACTTGTCTATTAAACACATTTAATATCAATAGCTAATCTCATAATGATGGAATGCATAATGAATGACATCATATCCACATATTCAAGGTGTAATGACGAAAAAATTCATTAATGAAAATTCATCTTGGTCTATTTAAATGTCATATTTTGGTTATGTAAAATGTATGGACTTATTTGGTTTTATGTTTTGGATTTTAAAATACTGTTAAGAATTCTGACCATTACTATTATAGCCATTGAACAGTGACCACATGATTAGTATAAATATTGGGCTTTAACAAATACAATTTAATCGGGAAAAGGAATTGATGACCTCATCCAGTAGAGATTCCCCATACGAAGCCCATTTATTGGATCTTGGAACGGTGTTGGTGTCATTGGGCTTCTCTCTTGACCAATCCCAATCCTTGCTTTAATAAGTTAAGCTCGAGCGGAACCACCTACGAGAGAATTGAAACTTGATAGAGATTACCACTCGAGTAATTTTATCCAAGCCACCCCAAGAGTCTATCACCGTCGCGTACCTTACCCTAAGGTCTTATACAGGTGTTTTAAGGGGTTATGTAACAAGACCCCAGTACTAAGATTATGTATAATATTCTTATATAAAGAATATACGTTCTTTTTATTATTGTTACTTTTTAAATAGTTTTTAAAGCTTAAATGGTCTTTTTAGTTAATATCCAACTATGGAATATATTTAGATGAATTAATTGATTTTTTAATTAAATAATATTTTAATAAAATATATTTATTATTCTTAAATTACATTTTATTAAACAAAATTTATCGTATAATTTTCTGAATGCAACTATAATATTTATTAATGTTTGAACGTTGTTTTTGTCAAAAACCATGAATTTTAGATAAATGTTGGTTTTTATCTTAAAAGTAAAAATTCACATATTTAAAAATTTATTTACATAATATGAAAGTTATTTTTTTGAATCAGGATGTCAAAATTATCCAACGGTGAACTTTTCATAACATCATCAGACACTCATATTTTAGGGTAAAAATTAAATATCGTTTAAATATATAATGTGTTTTATGACATCATAATGACCCAATAGTGATGTAATAAAATAATATAAACATTTTTTTTGGCCAATATATGTTTTAACAAAAATTTAATGTGATTTTGGGTTTGTTTGATTTATTTTACAAAGCTTTAGTGGACCCTTCACAGCTTATAAACATTTTTTTCTTTTTAAATTTTTTTCATTGAGAATGTGACTCACCTAAACATAAGAAACCCTATTATTTTAAGATGTTCAGCCATTAGACATATAAAATATTTTTTTCCACTCCCCTTTAAAGAAAATTATGGGAAAAATCACGGGCTGGTTTGTGGTTTTGATTAGTTTAATGTGAGGTGTCCCAAACCAAAATAATAAAGAATTCCCTATTTTTTCCTATATAAACCCACCCAAGAACCAACCACCTCTACACTCAAAGCCTTTATAGTTTGACCAAACCCTTCCCTCATCTATCTAAAATCCTTCAAAGGTTCCCCGAGCTCTCAAAAGCCTCTCTCGAGCCTCTCCCAAGCTTTTGGGATCACAATTCCCTATAAGGGATTCCTGCATTTCTTTTTTTATCCAAGTTTCTTAATATTGTTATCCCTTTTATTTTCAATTACTAATGATGGGGTATTATTTAACACCTCCCCCATACATACCTCTTTATGATTGGATTATGGTATACTCCTTTATCTCTCATTAATGCCTCCCATGTACACCCATTACCATGCAAAAATTTCGTGACAGATTTCTCTCTCCTATTTTACATCCAAGTAATTCTTTTGTATTATGCATCCAAATTCCATTACGTTTGTTGGGAAATGTATCTATATGACCCCATTACTATCTGATTCATGTAAATATGATGAGACACCCATTTCTCTCTCATCAACCATTTTCATGAATCCTTAGGTCACACCATTATGCTTCCGAAATTGAATCACATTTTTTCAATCCCAAGTCAGTGTATAGTGAATACCATGCCCATTTCTCTATCAAGGGTATTCACCTTTATGAATATTTACATATTGATTATAGAGTTTCGTGTATTAATTCAACATACCTTTATCATTGAATAAATGATTATTTTTAATGAATCCATGTTTTATGATCCATGTGGAACACTTATACATGAAATGAAAAGTTTAAAGAGGGTGAAACCTCATAACCCTTCAATGCATTGGGTAAATTATAGTATCATGATTAGTCAAGTGAAATCATTGTTGAATCATTCTAATTTAAGTGCAATGAGGGTTTATTCATTCTTCATTTTCAAAGAGGGTTTACTCATCCTCTATGTGCAAGGAGATTTGGCTCATGTTAATTCCATGTTTAGTGTTGTTGCCACATTTCCATGTTATGATTATCATGATTTATCATGCCTATATGTTCATATTTCTCATGTGATATATTGATATTCCTATTTTCTAACATGTATTGTATTCCTCATGTTATTCCATGTTCATTCCCTTACTGGGCTTTATACCTCACCCTTTTCTTATGCATGTCCTCAGGATATCGCATGCAATGCTCATTATGAGGGAATGCAGTGGTCATGTAAAGGAAGTTTTCAATAAAGATGTGTTATTTAATGATTTATGTTGTTATGTACTGATCCTAATCCCCAATGACATTATACCTCTCGATATTTTATGTTGAATCAAGTGAATTTTAGGTTATAAATCATGTTTTAGTGTGTAATAAAGAAAAGGGTTATTATAGTTGGTATCAGAGGATAAGTTTCGTTAATTTGGGGATTATGATTAAAAAACACTAATGAAATCCTTAGGGATTATACTAAATATAATAAAAAAATCACTAGATATTGGTGATTACTGAGTAAGTGGTTTATCAAGAAAATGCATCCATGTCTAGATACGAGAAGGTAGAGGCGGCTCTGGCACAAATGTACCTAGGGGTGAAAACCATAACAAGGAGTTTCATGATTGACCCGGGGTATCCTGGTACATGAAAACGGGCCTTATTGTACTCTTGGTTACAAAACTCCTCGGGGATATGCATTAGTAAATTCATATTCATAGTATGAGCCATTATTACGGAAATAAAAAAATTCTCTAAGAATATATGTCACAAAGTAGATCATATATAACATAGATTTAAGCCTATAGATTCATAAGTTAAAGAAATAAAAGTTATTTATAAGTCATTTGTTTTTGGATTACCCTTTATGTGTTACCCCAAACATTATTTTTATTCCATCCAATGACCAGTAATATGATGAATCAGGATAAAAACTGATGTGAAGACCAATGTGATGACTAATCTAATGAGATGCCCAATCTGATGGGAGCTAGAATCGCGAACATTGTCAGGATACTCTCTCAGTTAACTCAAGAATTGAATAGAAACATGGGTCCAAAAGAACGTTCAACCCCCCCCCCCAAAAAAAGACAAGTCACTATCAAGAGCTTCATGAGACAAAGGCCTCCTAATTTTAATGGATTATTCAAACCCTCAATCACTAATCAATGAATCAACTCCATTGAAATGATTTTCTCTATAGTTCAATGTTAGGAACAAGAGAAGGTTCTTATGACTACTTATCTTATGGATGGTGAAGCTGATCAATGGTGGACATTGACAAGAAATACAATGCCTGAGGAAGAGATCAAGGAGTTGGAATGGAAGGATTTCTGGAAGATGTTTTTTGATAAATATTTTCAGTACACCCTCCGGCTTAAGATGTAAAGGGGCATCCATTCCCTCAAGAAAAAAAAAGAAAATGAATCTGTAGAATCGTATGATGAAAACATCACAAGGAATGCACGATACTCTTCTATCTTGGTCGTTACCACCAAATACATGGTAGACCGCTTCTTTGGTGGGCAGAAACCTAGCCTGCGAAAATCCCTATAGATCCTCAACATTGACTGTTATGAGAAAATTGTCAGATGTGCCCTCAAGGTTGAAATAGAGATCAGGAAACCTCAGGGTTATCATGGGGATAAGAAGCATTAGGTGAAATTCAATTCTGGTAGTGCAATGGATAAATCCAATGGTGATAAGAAAATTCAGTACCCCACTTGCCAAAGGTGCATAAAGAAGGACCCAATAAATTTCATAAAGGGGAAGAGTAAATGCTTTAGGTGTGGAAGAGAAGATCAGCTAGCCATTAACTACTGACAAGAAAAACCAGTGGCTACGATAGAGGAGAGGAACGCTCCGTTTGACTCTCAATGTGTGGTTCATTTCTTCAAATAGAAAGAACCAAGGCATCTTGAAAATCAGTTCCCAAAGCCAAGGGTTATGGAAGCAACCAATAACCTCCAAGGCAACAAGGGTGAGCTTTTCCATCACTACTTTCGAAGTGAACCACGAAAACGAAGTGGTGAAAAGTATTCTAGTTATTCATTCCAAAATTAAAAAATTTACTTTTTTATTTGGGTTCTACACATTCTTTTATATCCATAATATTTAGTAGAATAATCCTAACACCACCAAAAATCATGGAATTAAAGATTTTGGTGAGTACGGAAAATGGGGAAATCATTTCATCCCATGAATATAACTCATCCCCTATCTAAATCGATGGATTGAACTTCCCAGAGAACCTCATAAAACTCCATTTAGTGGAATTTGATGCAATTCATGGCTTGGATTGGCTTTCATTATATAGATCAAACATAAATTTCCATGAGAGGGAAATCATTCTCCATGTAGAGAATCGACCCCCGATTCTGTACAAGTGCAAGGAGGAAGATGAATCTTTAATAGCTTCATAATCCCAAGTGTGGATATTACCACCCAATGATCATGCATATCTGGCTCAGATGATTGAGTCTAAGGAAGAAATTATCCTTAAAGACATGCATATGGTGAGGGAAATTGCTGCAGTGTCTCTTTAGGAATTGCATGGTCTTCCTCCTAGAAGAGATGTTGAATTATCATTTAACCTTAAACCTGGGGAGTTTCCAATATCAAATACTACGTATAGAATGGTTGTGGTGGATCTTGAGGAGATAAAGAAACTACTATTGGAGAATCCGGATAAAGGGTTTATATACGCATGTGCCTCACAATGGGGTACACCAGTCCTCTTCATCAAGAAGAAGGATGGGTCAATGCGACTTTGCATTGATTATTGAAAGTTTAACAAAATCATGATAAAGAACATGTATCCTCTCACACTAATTGATGACTCGTAAAATTAGCTATGTGGAGCACAATACTTTTCCAAGGTAGATTTGCAGTCGGGATATTCTCAAGTAAGGGTGATGAAGGAAGATATTCCCAAGACGTCCTTTCATACAAGATATGGGCACTATGAATTCATAGTAATGCCGTTGGGACTCACTAATGCTCGATAAATCTTCATGGACTTGATGAATAGAGTCTTTAGAGATTACCTCGACAAATTTTTGGTAGTATTTATTGATGATATTCTAATATACTCTAAAACCAAGGAGGATCATGAGAAGTATCTAAGAACTGTACTATAGACCTTGCGAAAGGATATGCTCTATGAAAATTACAACAAGAGTGAGTTCTGGTTGAATGAGGTCTCAATCTTGGGCCATATCATCATAAGTAATGGGATATATGTGGAATCCTCCAAGATAGTTGCAATGGAGGGGTGTATTAGGCTAACATCAGTATCAACTATCCATATATTTTTAAGGTTAGCTGGATATTATCGACGATTTGTGACAAATTTATCATGATTTTCCAACCCACTTACCAAGCTATCTCAGAATGGAGTAAAGTTTTCTTTGAGTAATGAATGTGAAGAAAGCTTCATGGAGTTAAAAAAGAGGCTTATCACTGCACCCATGCTAACTTTAACCACAAGTGGAGAACTTTTAGTTGTATTTAGTGAAGCTTTGACGATGGTCCTGGGATGTGTGTTGTTGCAAAAAAAGACAAATTCATTTCATACGGTTCAAAGCAATTGAAAGTTCATGAGCAGAATTATCCAACACATGATCTGGTGTTGGATGTGGTGATCTTCACTTTCATAATTCTGCGGAATTATCTCTTTGGGGAGAAGTGTGAAATATATACAAACCACAAAAGACTCAATTATATATTCACACAATAAGAGTTGAACATGCACCATGAAGATGGTTAGAGATAATCAAAGACTATGAATTCTCAATCCATTACCACCCTGGTAAAGCGAACAAGGTGGCAGATTCTCTAATTAGAAAGTACCCAGTGATTCTATCAGTGCTGAAAGTGGAAAAGGTTCCAATCTCTTTAGATGTGATGAATATGTACATGGGAATCATAAAGAAGGGAACATCATCAATCCTTTCACAAATGATCGCTCAACCATCTCTTTTGGAAAGGATAAAGGATGATCAAAAGGATGATGTGAGAATTCAGAAGAAAGTGGAAGCTATCAGAAAAAGGGGAATCCTTGGAGTTCAATATTAATAATGAATTAATTGTGAGATTTGGGAAAAGACAATGCGTACCATCATGTTTGGAGCTGTAGAAGGATCTTTTGGATGATGCACATTAATCGAATTTATCTATTCACCCAGGAAACATAAAGATGTATTGAGATATCTGAGGGAATTATTGGTGGGATAATATGAATAAGGAGATTGTTGAGTATAATTCAAAGTGCCTAGTTTGTCAACAAGTGAAGGTAGAGAGGTGGAAATATAAGGGGATGATGCAACCATTGTCCATACCAGAATAGAAATGGGAGAACATCACCACGGACATTGTCACCAGACATCCAAATACATAAAAAGGCAACAATGCAATCAGGGGTGTTCTGGAACATATTTCAAATTATATACACTTCATTGAAATTCAAGAGGATTTCTCCTTGGATCAACAGGCATGGATATACATCAGGGAAGTGGTAAGGCTTCATGGAGTACCACTATCTATTATATCTGATAGAGATCTAAGATTCATCTCTACGTTTTGGAAGAGTCTTCATCATGCTTTGGATACTGAACTGAACATCAGTATGACCTTTCATCCTCAAAATGATGGCCAATCTGAGAGAAATATTCAGACACTGGAATATATGTTAAGATCATGGTCAATATATTTTAAAGGAGGATGGGATCAACAACTTCCTCTTGTTGAATTCTCCTATGATATCAGTTTCTGCTCGAGCATCTGTATGGCACCTTATGAAGCCCTATATGTGAAGAGGTATAGAACTCCAACATGTTGGGATGAAGTCAGTGAGCATAATCTTCTAGAACCATAATTGGGTGATGAAATTGTGGAAAGGTAAAAACCATTCAGCATCATATCAAGGTAGCCGAGAGGTGACAGAAGAGTTATGCAGATAATCGTCGATGAGACCTTCAGTTTAATGTTTTGAGACCTATTATTTCTATGCATATCTCCATGTTAGATGGCTATTTGGTTTGGAAATAATGGGATGTTACGTCCTAGGTACGTCGGCCCCTCGAGACTCTTGATCATGTTGGGGCTAGGGCCTATCAACTTTCACACCACCTTCTATGGACAAAGTACACGATGTCTTTCATGTATCCCTCTTAAGTAAGTACATTCCAAACCCTTAACATGTACTCTCTATATAGGTAGTACGGATCTAGGATTATCTTTCTTACGAGGAGAAACCAGTGAAGATCATAGATCATAGATAAAAATTTCTACAAAATAAGACAATGTCCCTCCTTAAGGTGCTGTGGAAAAAAGATAAGTTTTAAGATGCAATGTGGGATCAGAGGAAGTGATGAATCAGAGTTACCCACATTTGTTTTAGAGTGGTAAAATGAAATTTCGAGGGTGAAATTTCTTAAGGGGGAATATTTTAATGACCCAAAAATTCATTAATAAAAATTCTTCTTGGTCTATTTAAATTTCTTCTTATAGTTATGTAAAACATATGGAATTGTTTGGTTTTATGTTTTGGATTTAAAAATATTGTTAGGAATTGGGACCATTTCTAATATAGCCACTAAACAGTGACCATGTGATTAGTATAAATATAGGTCTTTAACAAATCCAATTTACTATGACAAAGGAAGCGATGACCTCATCCATTAGACTTGACTCGTATGAAGCCCATTTGTCGGAGCTCAGAAAGGAGGTTCTGTGTTCGGGATTTTCCCTTGGCCAAGCCCATGCCAAGCATGAATACATTAAGCTCAAGCCGAATAGTGTACGAGAGAAGTGGATGTTGATAGAGATTATCACTCGAGCAATGTTATTTGTGGCACCCCTAGAGACTATCACCATCACATACCTTACCCTAACGTCTTATGTGGGTGCTTTAAGATGTTATGTAACAAGACCCTAGTACTAATATTATGTATACTATTATTGTATAGATAATATAAATTCTTTTTATTATGGATACTTTGTAAATTTTTTTTAAAGCAAAAATAGTATTTTTAATTAATATTCTACTAAGAAATCTATTTTGATTAATTATTGGATTTTTGAATTAAATAATATTTTAATAAAATATTATTATTATTATTAAATTACTTTTTATTAAATATAAATTATTATATTATTTTATGAATTCATTGTAATTATTATTAATGTCTGAAAGATGTTTTTGTCAAAACCCATGAATTTTCAATAAATATCGGTTTTGATTTTAAAAGAAAAAATTCACATATATAAAGAATTGGTTATAAAAAATGAATATTATTTTTGGAATTAGGATGTCCAAGTTATCTGATGGTTATTTTTTCATAATATTCTGAGATAGTCAAATATTTGGGTAAAAATAAAAATACCGCAAAATATAAAATGTGTTTTATGACATCATAAGGACCCAAATAGTGATGTAATAAAATACTATAAACATTATGTTCTGACAATATATGTTTTAACTTTAATATAATGTTTTTTTTGGTTTTTTTATTTATTTTAAAAAGCTTTAGTAGACCCTTCAAGGATTATGAAACAAATTTCCTTTTTAAATTGTTTTCTTTGAGGGTGGGATTCAGCTTCACATAAGCAACCCTATTATTTTAAAATGTTTGGCCATTGGCCTTATAAAATATTTTTTTCCAATCCCTATTGGAAAATAACATTAGAAAAAACCATGGGTTGGTTTGTGTTTTTGATTAGTTTAATATGAGGTGTCCCAAACCTAAATAATAAATATTTCCATCTCCTTTCCTATATAAACCCACCCAAGCTCCCACATACTCTTCACTCAAAGCCTTTGGAGGTCAAACAACCCCTACCCTTCTCCTTCTATAATCCTCCTATGGAACCCAAGCTCCTATGAAGCCTCTCTCAAGCCTCTCCCAAGAATTTGGGATCACACTTCCAAGTAAGGGATTGTTACCATTCTCTATGTATCCACGATTTTTAATATTGTTATGCCCTTTTATTTTCAATTAAAAATGTTTTTTTATGATTTAAAACCTCCCCCGTACTACCCTATGTATGTTTGGATAATGGGGTACCCCTTTCTCTCTCATTAATGTCTCTCATGTAAACCTGTTACTATGCGGAAATCTCGTGAGGAATTTCTCTCTCCTCTTTTACATCCAAGTAATCCTTTTGTATTATGCATCTAAATTATTTTACGTTTGTTGGGACATGTATCTATATGACCCCCATACTTTCCATTTAATGTGAATATGATGAGACATTAATTAATCTCTCATCAAACATTTACATGAATCCTTATGTCACACTGTTATGCTGTCGAAATTGCACTACATTTTTTCAAGCTGAAGTCATTGTGTAATGAATACCATGCCCATTTTTCTATCTAGGGTATCCACATTTATGAACATTTACATATTGATTATAAAGTTTCATGTATTAATTCAACATTCCTTTATCATGGAATAAATGATTATTTTTAATGAATCCTTGTTTTTGGATCCATGTGAAACACTTATGCATGAAATTAAATGTTTAAAGAGGTTGTGCCTTGATAGTGCTCCAATGCATTTGGTAAAGTATAGTATCATGTTATGTCATGTGATATAACGTTTGGATCAATAATTCAAGTGCAATTATGGTTTACTCATGCTTCATGTGCGATGAGGCTTTACTCACACTCCATGTGCAATGAGCCTTGGCTCATGTTAATCGCATGTTAAGTGTTGTTGCCACATTTCCATGTTATGATTATCATGCTTTATCATACATTTATGTTCATCATTCAATTGTGCTCCATTAATATTCCTATTCTCTAAAATGTAGTGTATTACACATGTTATTCCATGTTCATTCCCTTACTGGTCTTTATATTTCACCATTTTCATATGCATGTCCTCAGGTTATCTCATGAAATGCTATGTATGAGTGAATCTAGTGGTCATGTAAAAGAATTTTTCAATAAATATGGTTTATTTGAAGTTTTAAGTTGTTATGTAAAGATCCTAAGCCCCATATACACTAGACCACTCGATCTTATATGTTTTATCAACTTAATTTTATGTAATAAACCATGTTTCAGTGTGTAATAAATATATTGTTGATATACAAGGCCTCGTTCCAAGACTACAAATAAAGATTTTTTTCAAGGTCTTATCCAAAGATAGTAGTTTGTCTCACGTGACTTACCGATGCATAGAGGAGCTATAGTGAGCTCCACCCATCACTTAATTATCACGATTCATTCCTCATATGAAATGTTTGAAACATAATCTAAACATTATTATGAAAACTAGCATACGAAATGACAATATTTTAACAACAAACGATTATGGGTATAAAAATAGCACCTCTGCAGTAAAACATAAATCATTCAATATAATAGGAAATATTGTATTATAATAAATCAGAATCAATCAAGAATAATGAATTATATATACATAGATTTAAATAATAAGTAAATCTATTTGAGAGAAATATCCACGTTTTCTTGAAAACAATTAAAAGTCTCACAATTTACCAAGAAGTTGTTAAAAATAGATTTTTGAATCAAAGTGTACCATACCACTTTGATACTTTTAAAAGGAATATTAATTTAAAAACAATAATGTCTATATAAATAAATCCTTAACACCATTTTTAAAACATGAACATTAATAAGAATGATTTAGAAGAATAAATCCTTAAAACATTTAAAATGATATTTTAGTTAGAGTTACTAACCAAATGAGAGATTATTAAATACAAATAATATATGTAATAAAAACATTATAATTTCATGAGAATAAAGGGATTCATGTTATACTATGTCAAAATATAGTAGGTACACCATATAAAACTGAATTGGCGCATAACCACAATTAAGTCTCAATGGAATGTAAATTGAGATGAAATCCCTTATAAAGAAAATATCTTTTGGTTAAGGATAAATACATGACATTATTATGTGTGAAAAATATAAATAGACTCCATATGATTGTTTATTCACTCTAAATAAATCAAATAACATTGAAACATATTTTTGTAAAAAGAACACCAATGACTTGTAAGTTTAACTTAATGAATAGAAATTGAGTTAAGATTACTCTTATCAAGTTCATATCGATGACTTGATAATTTATCAGTGGAGTTATTATGTGTATCAAAAGAATATCCACACAAAGGGGAGTGGAAATTACCACATAAACAAACAAATTGTGATTTCACACATAATCTTGGAGTAAAATGATCAATGAAGATTGCGTAAAACCCAAAGAGTGGAAATCGAAATTAGAAATTCTCTTACTGATTTGGTAAATTAAAAATCATACACACCATGAAAGAAGTATCACACAGTGAATTTTTAAATATCTATATATTAAATTATATTACACAATGAACACAATCACGGATAGTAAAAACACCACACAAAAGGAAATAGTGGCCAATATAGCATGAATCTCACGGGAATAAAAAGTGAGATGAAAACCCCTAAACTTGTATATTTCCTTAGTTGAGGGTATGTTAAACTACTTTATAATGGTATAATAATTGTTATTAAATTATAATAGAACCATATACATAAAATGATATCATTATTGTTATTTTAATATTTCTTTGTTAATAATATATCAGTAGTATCACTGTTTTGAGTGTTAACTGGTCCATTTTTCTTTATATGTTTCATTACGTAAGTCATGTTAGTTATGGATAAGATGTATTTTATTTGTATCCATAATAATATTATGTTCATTGACATTATTTTTTAATCATAAAATGATAGTTATTCTTGAATGGATATGATGGAGAATGAATATCATCGCGTTCATGGAGACGGTAATTCGTACATACACACGAGTGACAATATCATTTTATTGATGGTGAAATCATATGTAATTTGATGGTATATCATATAAATATAATCATTAACATGTTATATTTATTATTTTCATCAATTATACTCATTATTATACACATCCAAATAATTAAGTGTTGAATAACAAACTACACAATGACGTGGTGACGGTAAGCCGTACGTACGCACGTATGGTGACTTTGTCATTCATAGGATGGATATAATAATGAATATGGTTGTACAAAATTTATAATAACATAAAAGTATGTATAAGGAAATGGATTTATTGTTTTGTTATGTAAACAATAAATAAAGTGGAAGTGGAAGACAAAAATAACATTGAAAGAGGTGATGAAATAATTAACTCTTCTTTGGTTGCTTCCTTTTGATTTGTTCAAAAGGGCTCCATAGGATCACTTTTTAATCAAATTAAGACCTATAGGTTGAATTTAAGGTAGTTTTAAATATATTTTAGTATGTTTTTGTGGAGCCAAATGGCTTTGGAGGTGTGATTTTGAGTGAAGGGGGTGTACCCATTTATAAGAGAGGTGAGGGTCACTTTAAGAAAACCTTGAAATATTATGTTATTATACAATCAAATTAGGATAATAATATCTTATAAATGATTTATTTTGAGAATAATTTGGGTATGGGTTCAAAACCTCTCAAACAATTGGTTATAGACAGGTTTAGGTCACCATATTAACCTTATCATTCAGATTTAACTCTAGGTTAAATAGTTTAACAATTACAATGTCTCCTTGAAATTTTATATTATATGGCAATTAAACTAATGATTAAAAGGAAATAGAAACCCAAGTGGTTAATTAATGAAATATATATTATTATATAAGTCCTTTTGAAAACCTTATATTTTAGGATTATTAAATCATTTAATAATATAGTATTTGTTTTAAAAACTCATTTATGTCAATTTTGATATTATTTAGTATTTTGTTTTTTTGAAAGTAATTAAAATATTATCTCTTCAAAAAAAATTGAATCAACCCTAACATGTAATAATAACCTAAAAATGTGTTTAATGCATCAAAAGTCTCAATTTACTTTTATTGTAATATTTACAATATCAATTATTTTAATATTTCATTAATAGGGTAATTGATGCATCATCATTGTGTCATAAATAAATTTAATTATTTAATTTCTAAAAATTATTAATAAAATAACATGATTTAGGAAATATGATTATATTTCTAATGAATATTTTTAGTCTAAATTATATTATTTATAACCCTACATTAAAAATATTTTAGTTATTAAAATTTGAATTTAACACTTTTAACTCTTCTTTAAATAAAATAATAATAAATGTTCTAATATAAACAAGGTTGACCAAAAGGAACATATTTTATTCGTAAGTTTGATTTTGGTTTAAATAAACATATCCAATAGAATTATGACAAGTTTTAGGGTAATTATAATATCATTTTTACCTTTAATTACCCTATTTACTTTTAGCCGTAGTAAATAAAATTCAAAAGTTAGTATACTCAAAAAATTATTCACATATAATTAAACCACATTTTTATTACTGATGTCAACCGTGTATCTAAAATTTTTGAAATTCAATTAAAAAAAGTTGTAAAATTATTTTTTATGCATATTTTCTAATGTTCCTAGAAGGTGGGTAAAAGACGTTAAAAAATTCAATAATTTTTTTTTATATTTATTTTTATTTCGAAATAAATAAAAGGAATTAAATTGAACTAATTTAAGTATTATATATCTATTTTTACATAAAATTAATTTAAAAAAATAAATAATTATTTAAATAAAAGTCATTTTTAACTAATAACGAAGTATTTTTCACTATTGATCAAAAATTGAATGTTTTTAGAAAAAATACCAATAATTCACCCTAACCTAATTTAGATATTTTCATTCCAAAAATTATGTCGATATTACAAAATTTCAAACATAGAAGTTTCATTAATTAATTTAAAAATAACACTCACTGTCAAAACTAGAAAGTAGGTTTTTGAAAAGTAAAAACTATGAGAAAATTTATTTCTGTTTATGCTCGATTTAAAAGTGAAATTACTTATAATGTCCAAATTTGGATTAAATGATAAAAATATAATATAATTATACTTCAAAAGTCTTAAAATTTATAATATAACACTATAAATTATTTTGAATAAAAAAGTTGTTTTCAATTAAAATTTAGAATCTTTCACTGTTCATCAAAATATGAAAGTTATTATAAAAACACAAAAAAACTATCCAAACACAATTTTATATCCCTATTTTAAATAACAATTTAATTTCATCAAATCTAATATATATAAAAGTGTTAAATATTTGATTTAGAAATGGTTTTCCATTAAATTTTGGAAAAACTACATTTTTTTGAAAAATACTTCTTTTTTATTAAAAATTGAATTTTCCCTTATAGTATGTCTAAGAAACATAAATGATAAAGGATAAAATTATATAGAATATATATAAAAATAAAAATGTGGTTATTAATATTCATAAATTCTTTCTAAATGGTTAGTTTGATAGGTCTTGGTGCGCTTGAACTCGGTATTATGTACATCGCATGCTATTGTATTACTCAATGTGATGTGTATCGTGGAACCTTGGGGTGTTACAATATATCTTATTACCCATTAATTTTTAATATGAGAAATTATTATTGAAAAAAATTAAATTAAATTTATTCTCTTCATTATTATGGGCTACGATTGATGTCGTCCCAAAAATATAATGGCCTTTCACAACTAAACTTTAGTTTTTGAGATATAAGGTTTCTCCATGAGTTTTGTATTTAATTTCATATATTATTCACTATTTCTCCCCAGGGAGACCAATTTTGATTCAAATCTAATTTATTGATGAGTTTTATTCCATATTTAAAATTCAACTCTGCTAATGATAATTCTCATCCTCTTAAATGATGGATTTCCCTCCGTCTCCTTAATTTCCCTTACCGCTAATGTTATGCCTTTTATTTAGAAAAATAAATAATTATTATTCCATGTAAAATTCATATATAACATCTCCTATATTAAAAATAATTTTTTATTATTTGTTTTTTAGGATGTGGGATGTCATAACCCAACCTCTTTGGGCCATAAACCTTTTCATCTGACCCCATGTGTCTCCCTTTATAACTTCGTTACCTTCCCAACACACTACATGTTATTACCAATAGAGTTCACTTATCATATTACTAATAGTACCAACATGACAACCCGTGTTCATTCAGTGTTCTTATCCCTCACTCAAAAACACACTGGGAAACTTCATAATAGGTCACCAATCCTGACACTACTACAGGACATTACTCACTTAACAATGGTGTTCAAATTAGGTATTCTCTTGAAAAGAATGGTGTACCTAGTTGAAATTGTTATTAAAATTTTTCCTTTTACATATCAACTTTTCTAGGGTTTTTCAATATTCATGAATTTACAATAGGGCCTTAATTGTTATATTTTAATTCTTATTAATAGTGGATCATTTTGTTGGAAAGTACAACCCCATGTTTTGAGGTGAGTAATTATATCTCTAGCTTTTGTTGGTGAACTGCATTTACCCTATTTTGATAAATTGATTTATTAAATGAAATTTAATTATATGATTCATATGATTTCTATGTTAGGAATAAGGTTTTTATAAAAAACGGTTTCCCCCAGGTTTTTCTAATGGTAAAAGGATTTTTAAAGAATTTTCAAATGGTTTTTTAAAATGGAATTCAAAGAATTATAGGATAGAAATAGTTTGATGAAGAGTATTACAAAATAGATCACATGTAAAGACTTAGGTACATAGTTGAAAGGTATAGTAATATGTATCATCCACTGTTGGGGGGTTTCCTCTTATATAATTCCTATACTCTCTTGGCCTGCTATTCACGGGACTTGTTAGACCTGTTGGGAGTTTCACTTGTCAGGGTGTCCCTCTACTCTACAGAATTGATACATATGTGTAGTGGATTATTGTGTGCATCATTTTTTATGTTAGGTATGAGTTTCCTAGATGTCCTCACCTAGTTTCGTCCTTGTAATGTTATTACATGTGCTTTTCGATGGATTTGGGCTTCTATAATTGGCATGTACAATTATTTTGTTCTAACATGAATTTGATCTGATATGTGATATCTGATTTTTTAACCTAATATATCTTCTTATCTATTTAGATACTAAACACTTTGAAACTGGTTGACCGAACTTATTATGAAATGTTGAAAAAATGGAAATTAAAATTTTTTTCCACAATTTTGAAATAAAAACATTTAAAATAATATCACTCCTTGTTTTAATTAATGTTGAGAAAGATTTGATTATTTTTCAAAGACATTATATAGAACACCTCAGTGATACCCTATACATCTTGTATGATCAGATGTTGTAAACCTCTTTAGTAGTCATAGATCTAGTTTTGTCTTTTAGTGTAGGGACCGACAAGGTGTCCTAGTTGGATGGAAATGTTTTCTATCTGCCGAGATAGGTATCTAGAGGTGAGATGGTGGGAGTCTTCCTAAAGTATTACATGGAGTAGTTTGTTTTGCTATTTTGGTACTTCTTTGTGGTTGGAACGGTACTAGGAGACTATTTAGACACTTGAGTTGTTTGGTTTCTGCAATTTTTTATGGTGTATATCAATATCTTCTATTTTTTATTTATTTTATGTTCATATATTCCATGTTATTATCACTTATGGTTGGGTGAAATCATTCCTAGTGATTTATATTTTGATGCATATGTGCTAGTTGACGGCCCATGGGGATGGGGAATTCCCTTTGGGTTCATGGAATATTTGGTCAAGTACCGGTTATAGATGGTATTTGGGTTGATTCATAACAATTTCAAATCAAAGGTAGTTCTCCATCAATATTCCTTATATTGGGATGTCCGGTATACTATAGATACATTTTTTTGAATTGAGAGGTATATTATGATAAGTACCCAAGTAGCTTTTATTATGATGAGAATCTAGTTACCCAGGGATGCTGGGATGTTGGTCTCCAATTTTGAGTTCATAATGAGAATATACTATTTTCATATTGATTTTATAGTTTGAGATAAGCATATTATGTTTTCAAATCATTTATTTTGTTTTGGTGTTCAACAGTATGCCTCTGAGTAAAGTTCTACTATATCTTCAAGAGGATGAATCCGATTCTCATCAAGGGAATCCACTAATGGATTCAAATTTTATAAAGGATATCATGTGTCATGTTTTTGTTGTTGACTATAATGGTCCACAAGCTCACAATGCAGTTGATGAGGTACACCCAAGAGTTGTAGGATAAAGAGATCGATCATGAGAGTTCTTTAATGAAAATCTACCATATTTTAAAGGTAATAATGAACCACAATAGGAAAATGATGGGATTGAAACTATCAATAATATCTTTTAATTCCTAGAAATTCCAATGATTATCATTTTGAAGTGTGAAACATTCAGACGTGAGGGTTCTAGAAAGCATTAGTGGGGTTCCAAGGAATAGGTGGATAGGAACATGGGCTTAGACTGGATGAGTTTTAAGAAATTATTCTTCCAGTAGCTTTTTTTCAGAATCATTAATGATGGACAAATATTCTGAGTTCCTTTATTTGATTCAGGGGGAGAGTTTTGGGTTAGAGTACACTAATCGTTCTTCTTAGATAGTTCATTTTCCCCCAATTGTTTTAATGAATGAGAAACTTAATTATTAGAATTACCTATAGTGTTTGTGATAGAATATCAGATTATATGTATTTATGATAAATATTATGACCTTTAAAGAGAAAATGAAAATTTATATGATGGAAGACATGAATATAAAAAGAAACATTTGGATATTATCCCCATTATCTTCCACCTAGTGGTAGATTCATTGGTGCACTAAGGAAAAGGAGGAAGTGGAAGGATCAAAATAGGACAACTGGAGGTGGTTATTAGCAACTGGACTCTTCAAAACCCCTAGTTTCTGCTAGTGGTATGCCTCTAGATTTTTATTAGTGTGTAAAGGTTAGAAACACATGACATTTTTATACTTCTCTTGAAAAGATGTGTAATAGGTATAGAATTTATTGTCATCTAAAAAATTTATGTTCGATTATATCTAGTCCTAAATATAGTTTGGGATAATCAGTGCCAAATTCTACAATAGCACAGTGAGATGCTTCAGAGACTATAAGGATCCGACCTCAGGCCTTAGGAGTAAAGCACCATCATGTAGTATATGTATTTCCTTCAAAGGTAGACGCGTGTCCAACGACAGTGATAGATTCAATCTCAATTTCCCCTAAAGTATCCATTAATATATATGATATTGGTTCTTCCCACTCATATATATCTTTCCATTTTCTTATATGCTTGACCTTATAATTGAACTCATGTACTTTGTTATAGAGTTAGTGACACCTGTTGGGAAGTGGAAGAAGTGGGTGTTTTAGTGTCATTCTTGTGCAATATCGATAGATGATGCATCGCTAGTCTGGTATTTTCTTTTTCTTGATCTTGATCTATTCTATATCATCATTGGTATGGATTGTCTCATTTCTCATCAAGATATGGTTGATTGTTATTATCATCAAGTATAATTTATTATTGCGGAAGGGATATCATGGGTGTTTCAGGGAGAGTGGGATATGATATCTAGTCATGTAGTACATTCCATCCCAAAGCCTAAGTGTTTGTTGTATTCTTTTTCAATTGACCCCAATGTTGTTTCTTCTATTTTTTATTCTACCACCACTGTTCGGGTTTTACTAATGTTTTCCAAAATGATTTATATTGGCTTACTCCGTAGAGGGAGGTAGATTTTATGATTGATCTAGTTCTAGGAATGCAATTGATGTCGATATCTTCATTTCATATTCCATCATTAGAGATAAAATAGCTCGTGAATACTTTGGACAATCTATTGGAGATAGAGTTTGTTCACCCTATAGTTTTACATTGGGAATTCCTGGTTCCCTTTTCTAAGAATGTATATGGCTCACTCTGGTTATATGTATACTACTGGAAGTTGAACTATGTAATGGTAAAGAAAAAATATCATTATCCTTGTATAGATTATTTTTTTGATCAATTACAGGGGGAATAGGTTTTTCTAGATTGATCTTCAGTCATGTTATCATTAGATCAGATTTTGGGATTGTGATATACATAAGACTACAATCATGAGTAGGTATGGAAATTATGAATCTCTTTCGATTTAGTTTTGTAGGACTAGCACTCCATAATTTTTTATGTATTCGATGAATCATATATTCAATCATATTCTCAACACTTCATGGTAGTTTTCGTGGTTAATATTTTGGTTTACTAATTTTGGGTATGCATGAACAAGCACCATCTATGTTTGGGTTTTGAAGTCTCAAGGACTCTATTTTTTATAAAAATATTTCAAAATGAACATTATGGATCAACGAAGGGAAATTATAAGTTTATGTGATTTTTGGTCAGGGATTATCATTTTATCATGAGAAGATAAATGTTTTCTTCTCAAGGTAAGGTCCATGGAATGACTTTGAGATTATGAGATTCCATGGTATTTCTAGATACTATCGGTGATTCATCAAGGACATAAAAAATTTAGCAACACCTTTGACTTATCCTACTTGGAAATGAGTGAAATTAATATGAGATGAAAATTTTAAATCTTCTATCAATGTGCTAAAATAACTTTTGACATATACTCCAATTATGACTTTACCTGAGCCAATTAAGGGGTTTTTGGTTTTGTGTGATTATCTTTTCGTTGGTTTTGGTTATTTTCTCATGAATGTTTTTATTGGGAATCTTACATCTCTTTTCATGTTCAACCACATGTGAATAATAACTCAACTCAAAATTTAGAGCATTCCGCAAATATTTAGGAACATAAGTGTTTACTATATTATCTTTTTTGGGGAAAATTTCATAGTCCTTTCCAAACATAATAGTTTAGCCAATATATTTCCATAGAATAAACTAATAATAGATAGAGGAGGTAGGTGAAATCTATTTATAAATCGGAATTCGATATCAGATACACCTTAAGAAAGTTGAATTTTTTTCCAGACAATTTTAGAAAAAAAAGTGTCATCACATGCTATTTCGGAATTTGGAGAAGAGTAGAACCTTATATAGCTTTTTAATTATTTAAATTTGGATACTCAAGAGGATGTTTTATATATGGTTTTCACCATTTTTTAGTTATTATCATATCTCTTTGAGCCTATAGATCAAATTCCATAGTTGGATGATGAGTTCAGAGTAATTCAAGAAACCCTTAATGGTGGGGTAGAACTCTTCTAGTTTGTTACTATCTTCAGATGGTATTCTCTGTTTTGGGGATCTGGTTATCATATCAGCATGTCTGTGGAGATTAGTTGTAACTTATTTTCATAGTTATGCATGTTTCATACATTCAGGAACTAGAAAAATGTATTATGATATAAGATAGAAATTCTAAGGGTCTTGGATGAAGTGTGACATTATTAATTTTGAGTCCCACTATTACACCTACACACATATTATGGAAGACTATTCTAAACCTTCTAGTTTTTTTAAAAAACTTATGGTGTAGGTTTGTAAAATGGATGAGGTATCCATTGACATTGTTGTTAGATTACCATGGACTCGCTATAGGGGGAATACTATTTGTGTCGTGGTTGATCAATTGATGAAGTCAGTTCACTTTATTCCAATAAAAGACATTGAATAAGATGAAGATATTGGAAAGCAATATGTTCATGAAATTATGGGGTTATATGGGGTTTATTATTCCATTATTTTAGATATATATCCTTGGATTAATTCAATGTTTTGTAGAATTCTCTAATAGGTGGTGAGGATTCAGGTCCAACTGAGTAGAAATTATCATCCATGGACTAACAGTTAGATAGATCATGCTAATTAGATTATAGATGATATTATACTTGAATGTGTATTTGATTTTGGTGGATCTTAGGATATCCATATGGTTCTAGTTGGTTTTTATAAAAATAAAAGTTACTATTCATTAATGAGAATGGATCCTTTTGAGGATTTATATAGATTCCATGGAAGATCACCTCTTTGTTGTGAAGAGGATGGAGAAGAATCTTTGGTGGGACCATGTTTGTTTCAAGAGAGGTCTGTGAGGATTTAGGAAATATCCCAGCATATGGTTACAATACAGGGTAGATATAAATCTTATACCGATCAAATTCATAATATTTGGAGTTTTCCATAGGTGATCATGTTTTCCTAATGGTTTCTCTTTGATTGGGTCACCATCAGGTTGGTAAAAATGGAAGTTGTCTCCAAGATATGTTGTACTATTTGGGATCATGGATCAGCTTGATTTAGTTTCTTATCAGTTTGATTTACTTAATTAGTTGATATAAATTCATGATGGTTTTTACATATCATAGATTAAGAAATACCATCATGATCCCTCCCAAGTTCTTAGTTGGGAAGAGATAGACATTGATTTATAAGTTTTTCTTGTTGATCATCTAGTTGACATCATCGAATCTCAAGTGAATGTCATTCATGGGATGTCGGTTCTATATGTTAGTGTGTTATGGTGGCATGGGATGGATTATCGTTAGACATTGGATCAAAATTCAATATTGATAGAGTAGTGGCCTCACCACATTTCCCCACTTCATTCATACACAAGACATCCTGTGGATGGAAAGTGTTTATGGTGGACTGTTTCTGGGTGTGTATAAAACATAATTTTTATAAAATATTTTTCCCCCAGTTTTGGTAAATAGAAGAATATTTTCAAAGCATTGTGAAATGGTTATTATGAAATGGTTCTGAAATCAAGATTTAATGGAATTTGTTTGATGTACTGGTTCGAAAAATAGAGCACATGGGAAGCCCTGGATACATAGATGGATGTTATAGCAACATGTCTCATCCACTGTGAGGGGTTTTTCTCATGGGTCATTCATCTACTCCCTGGGCCTACTGTTCATGGGAATTTTTTGACCTATTGATAGGTTCACTTGTTGGGGAATTCCTTTTATGTCTACACAAGATTTATATGTCTAGTTTCTTCATGCATATAAAATTTTATATATTATCTATGAGTGTCCTTACTATCCTGACATATTTTGATCCTTAGAATGTTGTTACCATTTCTTCATGGCTGATTTGGGATTCTCCTTTCTTCTTAAACTATTTTTTTGTACATCAATGTATTTGATATAATATGCTATGCATGATTTGTTTTGATGTGATATCTCTGTTGATATAATTGGATATTATATGGTTTGAAACTAAATTATCCTCTTTATTGGGAAATATAGAAGAAGGGGAAATTAAATTGTTTTCCTATTCTATTCATATAAAAACTTTTAATCTGTTATCATACCTTGTTTTCTTTAACTTTCAGAATGGTTAGATTTTTTATTAGATGCTCGATATGGAACCCTTGGGTGAGGCACTACCGACCCTATTAGCTCACACCAAATAAACCACATCAAAATTTCATAGAACTGGTTATTTCTTTTGATGTAATTAATGGAAAGGTGCCACAGTTAGGTGGTGAGGTTTCAATTCATCTAGGATCGGTAAATAGTGTTGAGATGTTGGGACTCTTCCCATCCTATCACATGGAGTTGTTGGTTTTCCTATTTTGGTAGTCCTTTTTATTAGACTTGTACGGAGATACTATTTCTACTCTTATTTTAGGTATACATATGCCATGTTTTAGTCACTTTAGGTTGGAAAAAATGTTCTCTATAGTTGTTCTTTGATTCACAAGTGATAGTTTCTAGATTGTGGGGATCAACAATGCACTTCCGGTATGGGGCGTATTGAGTTGGTTACTAGTTTGAGAGGGAATTCAGGTCGATACCTTACAATATCATTTTCATTTTTTGTCTAATAAATGGTTTTTGTTCCCTTCAAAATTAAAAATTTTAAATTAAACTTGTTTATAATAACTTTACTATTTCTTATATCACGTCCATCACAACCGCCATCAAATGTTTTTGAAGAGAAAATTTCGTCGAACACTCCTCATTATACTTTGAAAAACACTCTTTATTCAATTAAATTTATATATTTTACAACATTTTCAATACCATGAAAAATCATTTTGATGATTCATTAATAGTTATTAATTATATTTTTAGAAGTAATATTCATTAAATTTTTCAATTTAGTACTATTTTTTGGAAATTATTGATTAATTTAAAATATTTATTTAAAAATTATAGAATTTTCATTTGAAAATTGATCTTCATTTCTGAATTCATAATTTAAAAATTTCTTATGAAATTTTTTTGAGAACTTTCTGAAAAGATTTATTTTCCAATTAATAGTGAAAAATACTAATTTTCATTGACAATTAACTTTTTGTTTCAAGGATTTAAAAAGATCAATTTTATAAAATAAATTAAATAAATAGATCTATAGTATTATTAGTTATCTAATTGTTTTATTTCTAATAAACATTATAATGTAATTTGGTATAAATACATTTTGATACTCTGAAGGATCTTTTTAGAAAACTAATTTGTCAAAAATATTTGGGGGATTAATTTCAAATAAATTCTAAAATTTATATGAATTATATTATATAAAATGGATTCCAAAATTGGAATCATAATAATTAATATTCTTAAATAAGGTCGGTTTAATTTTCTAGTCATAATGAATAGTAAAAAATGTAAGAATATATTACTACATTTAAGGTTGATATAGGTTTACTGGGGGTAAAACTAAATAGATAATGGTTAAAACGAACAAAAACATGTATAAATTTATTTGTATATCTATATATTGACCATATATCATATAATTTTAAAATATGGTCCTTTTTTAGACATTTGTAATGAGTAAGACATTAATAATTTTAAATATTTTAATAAACTCCAAGTTTTTCTTCTCCCCCACTTATAAGGGGACACCACATCTATACTCCAATACACACATAAAAAACAAATTTATTTTAGAAAATAATTTCTAAAATACCATCCTAAAATCATTAACTATTCCGTGTAGTCCCATTCTTGATCAATAAACTATACAAGGATGTATTAAGGAATAAACCTAAAGAGGTTGTCTGAAGAAGAGTTATAGTTCTTAACCGAGTCTTTTATTTTATTTATTATTCCTCCTATATAAAATATTCTCTGAACAAGATGAAATATTAAATATATTTATATTTTTTCTATTAATATAATAACCTATATCCATCTCCTCTTCCATAAAATTTGAAATGATACCACCATTCGTGTGTACGGTGGGGTACAACCTCATGAACTAATGTAATTCATTTTCTATCACCACCTCTCATAGACGGATATAAGTATCAATCAATTCATTTATATGATATTCATAACATAAATTTGTTTTGAAGATAATATATCATCTATTTTCTTACGTTTTCATCCATTGAAAAATGATAATGTTGCTCATGTGTATGTGTGGATTACCACCTTCACAAAGATACATGATTCATTTTTCATCACTACATCACATGGATGGTATATATAAAGTATTTCATGATAAATATTTATATTTAGGATATATTCATAATTATTTAAATATAAAATAACACTTACTATCTTTTTTCTCATGTCTATAAAAAATTTAAATGTTACTCAGGTGCACATAGGACCTAACATATCTGTAATTACTACACAACTCATTTTCCATAACCATCATTTAAGGTAGGATACAAAATAAAATTGAATAATAAAAATTATAAACATTTCATGACTATAATAATATTTATGATGCAATAATTACCACTTTGACCAAAATGAATATATCGAATCCATTTTGAAATTATGAACTGGATTTCCCCAATATGGACCTGACTAATTAATTAATGAAATATATATTTGAAATAATAGAAACAAATGGTTTAATGATAAATTAATAAACCTATAAAAGGTTCAAAAATAAGTGAATAACTTACATAATTTTATAAATCATGATACAAAGGTTATAAATGGAAATTCTGGACTTGAGTAAGGTATTTCTTCTCAATTTCCCTTCATTAAGGCATATTTTAATATTATGAACCAAATATATTTTATATTCTGTATATAATACCATTTTTACATGTTACATAATGAATCCTTAATAATAAATGGTATTTTAAGTATAAGTTAACTTTTTTTCATCCACTGGGATTTGACTTGAATGTTACCAATTGGTAAAGAGTTTCATAACTCAATTTAGTTTCATTAGGTTATAAATCTTTTTCGTTGACATTATTATGACATGATTATGTGTGAATTTATCTTTAAATTGGTTCATTTTTCAACTTATTTTTTTTATTTTAATATTTACCCATAATCACCTCATTGATTAATTATAACATCAAAAGATAAAATATTTTCAAGGGTTTCATTTTACCTGATATAATTTTCTTAAGACATGTTTTAAAGTCTTGTTCCATGATTTCATTGAATGGTATACTTACTAACTCATGAATGAATTTTGAGATTTTAATTCATGAAATTAATGGGAATAACATAACCATATTATACTCTTCATTTCAATGGATTTTTATTTGAATGTTTCCAATGTGGTAAGGCATTTTGTTATAACCACATTTCCTACCTATATTGTTTAAGTTTAAGGTCACTTGTAGAAATAAAATGTTATTGTTTTCTTGAACCAAATCCTTTTTCATATACAATTTTTTTTAAATTTTTTCCATATGTATTTTTTATTTCCTCTCTTATTTAATAAATAAACATAAATAATGTTTTTTGTCAGGGATAATGATCTTGTATCATCATTTTGATCAAGATTCATTCTCTCATATATCCATATTTTCTAAACTATTTCCAAGAATATTTTCATGTAAACATAACTTTTTTAATAAATTTATTTTTCATGATCATTTAACTTTGTTTAAAATTTTTTAAAAGGAAATTTATTATCTTTTTCTCCCTATTTAAATTTTGAATCTCAATATAAAAAATTTGAAATTAATGTTTTTTATACATTTTCAACATGAAATTTTTTTTCACCATAAGGAATATTATTTAACTTGAAGACTAATTTATAATTATCCATTTTTTATTTTCAACAAAATTATTTTTAACAATATTTCAGAAATTTAAATAAAATATTTTGAAAATAAATGGGTATTTTCCAATGTTTTTGATGAAATATTTGGTATAAAGTTTTTCTTCTAAGTCAACATACATTAATGATCTCTATTCTTCACTTGTATTATAATATTATGATACCATAAATAATATTTTGGAGGTATTTCATTTTGTTAAGGTACATGTAACCCTAAGGTTTAATGTGCAAAATTATTTCATAAGAAACATATTACATTTATGGGATGTATGATAAATGGTATGAGACAACATTTGAGGATGTGAAGTTATTTATTTAGTTAATCATCAATGTTGAACCTTTGGTTATATATTTTAATTTTTTATATTGAAGTATTATATATTGATATGAAGTTTTATAAATCTTGGACATTATCATGTCTTACACTAACCTTTATTTATTATTATTCATGTCTAAAGACATAGGGAACATATTTTTCTAATTTTATAGATTATATGATCATATAGAAGTTCATTGTTTCATCATGTATGAAAAATAAAACTTTAATACACATCATTTGGATAAATATGAGATATTTTAGTGGAATTTGATTAAAGTATGAAATTATATTTTTTATGTATGTATATTTTATTATATTCTTAGTTTTGATGGTAAAAGAATTTAACAAATCTAGTAAAAGGATCTTAAAAAAATATCCAATTACCCCCATTTTTTTTGATTCAATGACCTTTTAATACCCATTTTGTTTATTCTCTTTTGATCATTAACTTTCTCCTGATAATTTATTTTCATTTTATCAATGATCTCTTTTACTCTCAATCATTTTTTAGACATTATGTTATTCCTTCATGCCATTACTTTCAATTCCCACTAATTTTATCCTATTTGGAAACCTATTATGTTTTATTCAATAAAAATTCCATATTTTCATTTCCCGCTTTCCAATAGTACATTTTCTTGACCATTTTTATGATGTGAAATTTCAACATAGGTATTTTCAAATGTCAACCCCTGGGTTATCGAGATCAAGTTCAAGTTGTGAGGATGTGATTTCAAAAAGGGGGAAGATTGTAACAACCTAGTTAATTTAATGATAATAAATTTTCATAGATTATTAAAATTCATTAATTCAATTTTATATAGTCATCTTCATAATAAAAATATTAGGTATTTGTTTGTAAAAAGGGGGAAGATGTTATTTATAATAAAATTGGGTTTTTTATGAATTATATGATTATATATAAAATATTGATTTTAAAATTAATAAATTAAAATTTTAAAAAAAATTACTACATTTTTAAATTAATAATTGAAAAATATTCTGAAGATAATTTTTTTATAATTTTTGGAAAAAAAATATTTTCAATGAATATGGAATGTTACTGATTTTTATTGAAAATTATAACAACCCAAGAATTGATGAGAATTATTATATTTAATTTCCTTGACGTATTGTGTTGTATGCTTCACCAAAATTATCGTGTGCTATACGAAACATCGTATTGGAGTATATTATACGCAAACACTATTCATGGATCGTGTTGCACACAATTTCAAGTTCGTTTGATGGTAGTTATTCTACGGAACATTGAGTATATATATATATATTCAATTTATAAATGAAATATGGTTGGATTCTATTATATGCAACAAAAAGAAGTCTTGCACTATATAAAACCCTTACATGGCTTGCATTACACGCAATCATGACCTTCCTCAATGGTGTGTGTTATACACAATATGGGGTTTCACTAAACAACAATATATGATTATAATATTATTATTTACTAGTTTTTATGAATTTTATTAACTAAATTTTTGATTTTATAACATTATTATTCATCTTACACAATTTCTATAACATGGAATTCGGACAAAATAATTTTTTCAAGTAAAATTAGTATTTTTCAAAAAATGCAGTTTTTCCGCCTTTTGATGGCACACCCATTTTAAATATAATTTTTGACATGTTTGTAAGTTCAATTTGACAAAATAAAATTTTTATTTAGAATTTGGATATCAAAATTTACTTTGGATAAATTTTTCATATTATACTGATAATTTTAATATTTTAATGAATAGTAAAAACACGCCATATTTTAATTTAAAAAAAATTCATCATAAATATTTATATGGATAAATTATTACATTGAATGATTTTAAATTATAAATAGAATATGTTTTTACCATTCAATATAATTTATGTCATTAGAATTGATTTTACATTGAATTAATAGGTAAAATCATTTCAATCTTTTGCGATGTTTTAACTTTTAAAACTCGTTTTCTTAACAACGGGATTAATTTTAAATTATTTTCTGCAACTTATGTGAGTTTAATTTAGAGAAATTTATTCTATATTTGGAACCATTTGGTCCAAATGATGTTAATAAGCTACTTTTTTTAAGTAATTATAAATAGTAACTAAGGTAAATTTTATTTACCATAGTTATGGGAAAATCGATATAATTAAGGGTAAATATAATATTATAAAATTACCCTAACATTTTTCCTAATATAATTGGATGATTATATTTTACCCTAAATCATACTTGGGTAGGAATGGAATCTAATAGAACCCACTTGTATTTGATTAAGACCATTTATTCAGTTTATTTAACGGAAAGTGAAATGTCTCACTCAAACTTTAATAATTAGATTATTTTTAGTATATAGTTATACAGAATATAAAATCGATTATAAATACTCATTTGAAAGATGAAATTTTTTTCTTTATCATGTTAATTTGTTTTTAATTTTTTATAAATATTTTATTACCTTAAAATATTATACATTAATGATGTAGAAATTATTTATTTAGTGAAAAATCAATAATATAGTTTTTATTAAAATAATAATACTTATCAAAAGGACCATACACTTTACCAATATTTATTTATCGATTACATATATACCCTAATAATCCAAGGGTCTATTTTTTGGACCATATGGAGCCTTATAAAACCGATGAGGACATTTACATTATTTTATTTCAAATGACGTCAATGATGTCAACTTCATAATTTAATAAATATAACAATTTAAATTTTAAGATTTTAAGATGATAAATTCTAGTAAAATCATTATTATAAAAGTTATTATATTTATCTTCATCATATGATTTTATTTTAAATTTTTATACATTTAATTAGTAAATTCATTGATTATATAAAATTAATGTAGTAATTGTTTTATTAGAGAAATATCAAATAAATGATTTTATATATATTAAAATAAACATTATATGAACTAATAAATGTTTTCCACAAATTTTCTAGAAAATTATGACATGTTAGAAATATATTAAATATTTTTTTTCGAACATATCTTCTGTGAGTATTTTATTTATATTCAAATAAATGAATATTGTCAAAAATAACACTATTATTATTTTATAAAAATTACATATTATTAAATTGTTTAAAAATCACATAAATATTTAAAAATTATAAATTGGACTTTCTATGGTCTAAAATATTATAAAGTACCCAAATATGGTTAATTCCCAACACATAAGTAATTATTTATTACAATTTTGAATTTTAAATATTATTACCACAAATAAGATTAAATAAATTAAATTAGGATAAATCAAATTTATAAGGTTTAAAATAAATTCCGAACATGTCTAAATTTTATTGTATGATGCTATTACAACCCTATCTCATATCATATTCTGATTTTATTCATTTTTTGAGGTTTTTAAGTGTGGTCTGAATTTATTATAAATTAATATTTCTTATAACTTCAAAGGTACCCCTCTCCCTCCTTATAAAAGGGCACCTCCTCCCTCTCCTCTTCAAAACACTTGTAGCCTTAAATCTCGGACAACCCCTGCCCATTTCTCTTCAAAACATCCCTAGAAACATTATAGATGTTCTGGTCTTCTCAAAAGACCAACTATAGTGCCTTAAGTGGAAGCATAAAAGAGGTGTGTCGCTGAAGAGGTAGTCTCTTCTACTGATTCTATCAAGTTTCATTCTTCTTATTTAGTTTTATAATTATAAAGTAATAACATAAGTATCACTAATATACTTATATGTTATTATAAATATGAAAAAACCTCATTTCACCTTCTATACATCCTAGGGAAAAACAAATCACCGCGCGTGCGAACGTAAGGAATAATGTCTCCACAAAGTGGTGTAATCTGTTTTTCCACCACCACCTTACTTGGATGGGTATAATGGTGTAAATAATAACATTATATATGGTTATTATAACATGATACTAATTCTGAAATATTATATCATCCATTCCAATTCCATTCAATAATTATGGGAACGATATCAACGCTCGTGCGTACGTACAGATTACCGTCTCCATGACGCGATGAGATTAAATCTCCATGTTAACCATTCAAGAATGGTTATAATGTATATATAATGAATAATGATGGTATATATAACATAATAATGCTACTGTATTTATGTATATGTTATTTCCTTACTTCCATTCAAGTCAATAAGGAATGGAAAACAGCGTTCATGCGTACGTACGACCTACCGTCACCATGAACGGTGTGTTTCATTTCATTTATCTCAATATTATATATACATAATGAATATATATGATATATAAATCATTATATAAATCTTTGAAGTTATTAAATAATGATATAATTAATAATAATATCAAGATCAACATGTCCAAAAACATACGATAAATGAAACGATTTTACCGAAAACGCTGCATTAACATGGAATTTACAAATGAACGGGTAATATAAAGTCATAAATTAACCCTATATGATATCATAACAACGAATATGATTCTTTAATAAGTCAATGAAAATATTAAAATCATTATGTATGAGGTTTGGATACATACAAAGCATATCAGACATAAGGTAAGGGACAACTTTTCAAATCTCATTTTTATCTGAGATTGTTTATTCGTAAGTTTTTATTGGGGTTATATTTATCATCCATGTCCCTATTATATAAAAATGGTTTCATGTATGTTGAAAGTAATTTTTACCCATTTTTTACTTTTACTACGTGGTATGTAAGGAATATTTCTTTTTTTTACGTTACGAGATACGTTTTTGACTTTTCTTGAAAAAGTACGAGAAGAATGTTTTTTTAACTTATACGGCATGAACAGATTTTTACAGTTTCATAACACCTTATTTTCATGAAGCTTAGTCAACAATATTTAATAAATATTTTCAAAAAAAAATCCATTTCTTTTCAAATTTCACGGAATTTTGAAAAAAGAAAATGATTTTGAAGAAGAAAGGTTATTTTCCTCAAGAATTCATTTCTAATGTTTTATCAAAACAATTTTACATATAAGATGGAATTATTTAATATGTGTATGTTTCAAGTATAATTTATCTATGATTTACATGGTATCACTTTTCTTATGATGAAATGATATCCACTTTTTTATATGGATTATGATATGATGGGATGACGTTTATGAAACCCATTTTATTCATTGGGTTATGATGAATGATTTATGTTTATTTTTTAGCTCAAGTAAGAATGATTTCATTATGAGATGGGTGGGACATATATCTCCCTCCAATGAATTGGATAAATATTTATATCTTATGATATAGACATGGATAGAATGGAAACATAATCTGGTTCAGTGATACCGGACCGGAACGAGGAGTGAACTCGATTAAAAAAGGGACTTTTCCCACTAAGATGGTCTTGGTAGCAATGTCTTGGCTACTATGAAAATCATAACATGTGCTTAATTGTTTCCACAGATAAATTTTTTATTTCTATGCTATTTTATCATGATTACTATTTCATTATGATCTATTCCTTACACACTTCCATGATTTATGTCATAGCTCAAGATTTTGATGTTTAAACATTATGTTCATGTTTTTTTAGTTCAAATGTATATGATATGTTTTATTATCACCATGCTTTCCCCTACTGAGAATTTGATCTCACCCTTTATATGTTTTCTTTTCCCAATGATTTAAAAAAATGTTTTAGGTAAGAAAACAAAAGGGGAAGATCTTTATGGTAGATGTTGAAGATCTTTCATCAAGATTAGAAGATTATATTCTGAATTTCCAAATAAACTAAACTATTACGGTCCTTATGTGTCTGTTTTTGTTATGTATTAAGTATTCCAAAAAAGTAATGTAATTTCTATGTACGTCATGTGTGGGTCTCTACTGTTGGTATCAGAGGATAAGTTTAGTTAAACTTTAGAATCTAGGATGTGAAAACTTTAGTGAGATCCCTAGATATATTTCTAAGGTATGTCTATGGATGTCCCTAAGGTTAAGTATAATTATAGGTTATAGTCCTAGAATTAAAGTAATGATATTATAATTAACCCTAAGATGTTATATATTGAAGGTACTCTCCCTTTATTATGTTGATTTTCCAAGAATGATTTTTGCCTCTCACACAGTTGTTTTTGGGTTTTAGATGATGGCTGGAACCCGAAGGAAACCTGTTGATCAATGTAATGGGAAATGCAATGATTGTCCTTCTGAACAAACAAACGTTATGGGAGATGGAGTGAAAAATCTTATTGTTATACTTACACAAGATATGAATCATTCTGGACTTCTGAATGACCAGAGAAAGGAAGAATATTCTATTTAGTCCTTCATGAGGCAATTTCCACCTTCTTTCAGTGGGTCTTCTAATCCACTTGTTGTTGAACAATGGATCAGTACCACTGAAAAGATATTTTCCATACATCACTGTTCAGAACATGAAAAATTCATTCTGGCTGTTTATCCTTTATAAGGTGAAGCATACTAGTGGTGGACTCTAATTAATAATACAAGGGCCCATGATCAAATTGAATCAATGGAATGGGATGAGTTGAAAAACATGTTTTTTAATAAGTGTTTCCCTCGTATTCTTTGAACAAAGATGGAAATGGAGTTCCTTGAGCTAAAGAAAATGTATGATGAGTCTGTTGGAATATACGAGGTGAATTTTACAAGACTTTCAAGGTATGCATCTGGATTTATCATCCAACATAAAAGTAATGTTTATCGATTCTTCAGTGGCCTAAAACCAAGTCTTCAAAGGGAATTACCTATAAAATACTTCTGTAGCTATGATGAAATTGTGCGTTGTGCTATCAAGGTATAACTGGATGTTGGTGTCACATATCCATCTCATGTTTTTGACAAAAAAACAAAAGATGGATTTCAAGGAGAAATATCAGAACAATGTTGAAAAGAATATGAATGTTTATTTATGCTCAAAGTGTAGAAACAAGCATGGTGGAGATTGCCTAAAAGATACTAGAAAATGTTTTAAGTGTGGAAAAGAAGGTCATCAAGCAGTTCAGTGGCAATGTAATGGGAAAAAGGTAGCTAATTATGTGAATAGAGAAAAGACTACAGAGAACGCTCCACCAACACTTCAATGCTTCATGTGTAAGGAAATGTGGCATTATGCTAATAAATGCCCAAATTCGAGGGTTAATTATGATCGACATGAGAAACCTCTTAGGGAAAAGGATAAAACGAAGTCACATGCGATAACTATTTGTGATGTTGAATATGAAAATGATGTTGTGGAATGATTAAGTGTTTAGGTAATGGGATTTCTAAATAGTATCATGGAATCTCATTTATGGTATCGTGGAATTTTAGAATATCTGTGTATTAGTTTTCAATAATTATATGGTACTGGTAACCATGAAAAGTGATTGAAATATTTTTGGAAAGATGATGATATGCATATAATCAAGGGATAAAGAGAAAATTAAATTATCTCATGACCGATATAAGGAAAAAGCTATATCATGGTTTGAGTATATAGAAATTTTGGGAATTTGGAATGCGGAAAGAGTTAACATTTGACAGAATTCTTGTTTTCACTAAGGTTCAATGGGTATTTATTTTTCAAGAGAATACATGATTAAGGTATTCCAAATTTTGTAATGTGACCAATAAGATATATCGGATGATATATGGGGAGAAATTATGGTATTCACATGCTCGGTAGATGAGATTTCTAGTAATTGTTTTCTTTATACTATGAGCTTGGACAGAAGTATTTTGAATAAAACTAAATATTGGAATGATTTATGTTAGACATAAGATAGTATAGTTTAAGTCTACGACTCTTTTTCCATATTATTGAAGGAATTTAATAATAATGTTGTTTTAGAAAAAAGGACAACCTGCAGGATGAGAGACAACCCGTCGTGTCAGACAAGGCTGTGGGAATCGAACCCACAACCGAAGTGTGATGGGCCATTATCACCTACCACTGGCCTACAAGAAGACTCTGGTTAGTAGAAACTATTTTTATTTATTATGCGGTATGATAAATGAGTTATAAGTCCATTTTAGGAACCATATACGATTACTCTCACCATAGATGGACTTATTTATGTTTGAGACAGATGGAATGACCTATAATTATATCACATGATCTTAGAACACTTCACGAAAGACAAATTCAACTTCATTTCTTCATGAGATGAAGTAGAAAATGTTAAAGGAACAAACAATAGTGAGACTGTACCAAAATCAAGTAATTATTTCTTCTAATTAAAATTTTTCAACTTTAGGGAAATTATATTGAAAACCAAAAATATTTTCCTAGTGCTCTTTTATCTGATGAATCAGATGGTACATTATATCATCACAAATTTATGGCTTTCTGATTGATGTCTTTTTCATAGCTAGGTTCTCTACCACTCTCCATCAGAACTTGATGGTTAGATTTCTCTTCTATATCCATATTTTCACCTATGTTCTCTAATGTGGAAACCGAGTGATGAGTTAATTTGGGTATCCTTTAGGTTTCATACTACAATTTTTAAAATTAATTTCTAGTATTCCTTTTTACGATGTGGTTTTATATGAAAGAAACTTTCAAGTAGTTAACCATTTATAACCTCGACGAATTTCGAGGGAGAAATTTATTTTTAGGGGGGTAGAATGTATCAACCCAAGACTTTATAAGAATTATTATATTTAAATTCCTTGATATATTTTATTGTATGATAATCCAAATTATCTTGTGTTATACACAACACCGTATTATCTTATATTATATGCAAACACTATTCTTGGATCGTGTTGCACAAAATTTCAAGTTCGTTTGATAGTAGTTATTCAACGCAACATTGAGTGTATATATATATATATTCAGTGTATAAATAAAATATGTTTGGATTCTGTTATATGCAATAAAAATGAGTTTTTCACTACATGCAACCCTGACTTGGCTTGCATTACACGCAATGGCAACCTTCCTCAATAACGTGTGTTTTACGCAATACCAGGTTTCACTAAACAACAATATATGGTTATAATATTAATTTGAACTAGTTGTTATTAATATTATTAACTAAATTTTGAATTTTATGAAATTATTATTCATCTTACACATTTTCTAGAACATGGTATGAGAACAAAATAATTTTTTCAGGTAAAATAAATATTTTTCAAAAAATGATGTTTTGCGGCCTTTTGATGGCGCACCCATTTTAAATATAATTTTTGACATGATTATAAGTTCAATTTGAAAAACTAAAATTATTCTTTGGAATCAGGATATAAAAATTATTTTGGATAAATTTTTCATATTATTCTGACAATTTTTATATTTTAATGAATAGTAAAAACACGCTATATTTTAATTTAAAATAACTTTTTCCATCATAATAATTCATATGGTTAAATTATAATATTGAATGATTTTAAAGTATAAATAGATTACTCTTTTACCATTTAATATAATTTATGTCATTAGAATTGATTTTAAATTGAATTAATAGGTAAAATCATTTCAATCTTTTACAATGTTTTAACTTCTAAAACTCATTTTCTTAACAACGATATTAATTTTAAATTAACGTCTGAAACTTCTGTGATTTTAATATGAAAAAATGGATTCCAAATTTGGAATCAGTTGGTCCAAATTATGTTAATAAGCTACTTTTTTAGTCATTAGGAATAGAAACTATGGTAAATTTTATTTACCATAGTTAAGGGTAAATCGAGGTAATTAAGGGTAAATATAATATTTTAAAATTGCCTTAACAATTTTCCTAATATAATTGGATGATTATATTTTACACTAAATAATACTTATGTTGAAATAGGAATTAATGGAACCCACTTGTATTTGATTAAGACCACTTATTTAGTTTATTTAAAGGAAAGTGAAATGTCTCACTCAAACTTTAATAATTAGATTATTTTTAATATATAGTTATACAGAATATAAATTCGATTATAAATACTCATTGGAAATCTAAAATGTTTTTATTTATCATGGTAATTTATTTTTAAATTTTAATAAATTTTTTATTACCTTAAAATTGTATACACTGATGATGTAGAAATTATTTATTTAGTGAAAAATCAAAAATATAGTTTTTGTTAAAATAATAATACCTTTCAAAAAGACCCTAAACTTGTCCAAATTTTATTGGTCGAGTATCTATATACCCTAATCATCCAAGGGTCTATTTTTTGACCATTTTTAACCTTATAAAACCGAATAAGAAATTTACATTATTTTATTTTATATGATGTCAAAGATGTCACCTTCAAAATTTAATAAATATAAAAATTTAAATGTTGATATTTTTAGATGATAAATTCGAGTAAAAATATTATTATGAAAGGAATCATATTTATATTCATCATAGGATTTTTGTTTTAATTTATATGCAATTAATTAGTATATTAAATGATTAGTAATTGTTTTATTAAGAGAAATATCAAATAAATGATTTTATAAATATTAAAATAAACATTATATGAAATAATCAATGTTCTCCGGAAATTTTCTACATAAATATTACATGTTATAAATATATTAAATATTTTGATTCGAACATATATTCTTTGTGGATTTTATTTAAATTCAAATAAATTACTAATGTCAAAATTAACACTATTGTTATTTTATAAAAATAACATTTTATTAAATTGTTTAAAAATCACATAAATATTTAGAAATTATAAATTGAAATTTATATGGTCCAAAATTTCATAAATTACCCAATTATTGATAATTATCAACACATAAGTAATTATTTATTACAATTTAAAATTTAGAGTATTATTAACACAAATAAGATTAAACAAATTAAATATGGATAAATCAAATTGAAAAGGTTTAAAATAAAATCTCAACATGTATAAATTTTATTTTATGATGAGATCAAAACCCTATATCATCTCATATTCTGATTTATTTCTTTTTTGGAGGTTTTTATGTGGGGATTGAATTTATTGTAAATTAATATTTTTTATAATTCCAAAGGTGCCCCTCTCCTCCATTATAAAAGGGAACCTCCTCCCTCTCCTATTCAAAACACTTTTTTCCTTAAATATCGCTCAAATCCTACCCAATGCTCTTCTCAAATTCCCTAAAACATTCTAGAGGTTTTGTTCTTCTCAAAATTCCAACTCTATTTCCTTAAGTGGAAGCTTAAAAGAGGTGCGTCGAAGAAGAGGTAATCTCTTCTACCGATTCATTCAAGTTTCATTCATCTTAAACTTCTTATTATTTAGTTGTTTAATTATAAATTAATAACATAAGTATCACCAATATAACTATATGTTGTAATAAATATGAAACAACCCCATTTCACCATCTATCCAACCTACGGAAAATGAAATCACCGCGCGTACGTACGTAATGAATACCGTCTCCACGCAGTGGTGTAATTTATTTTTCCACCACCACCTTACATGGATGGGTATAATGGTGTAAATAAAAACTATATATATGGTAATAATAACATGATACTGATTCTAAAATATTATATCATCCAATCTAATTCTATTTAATAATTATGGGAATGATATCATCGCTTGTGCGTACGTACGGATTACCGTCTCCATGACACTATGAGATTCAATCTCGATGTTAACCATTAATGAAAGATTATAAAGTATTGATAATGAATAATAATGATATATATAACATAATATTGCAACTGGATTTATGTATATTTTATTTACTTACTTCCATTCAAGTCAATATGGAATGGAAAACAACGTTCATGCTTACGTATAGCCTACTGTCTCCATGAACGGTGTGTTTCATTTCATTTATCTATATAATATATATATATATATAATGAATATATATGATATATAAATCATGTTTTACATTCTGGAATTTATTAAATAATGATATAAGTAATAATAATATCAAGAACAACAAGTCCAAATGCGTACATTAAAATAAATGATTTTACCGAAAATGCTGATTTAACATTGAATTTACAAATGAACGGGAAATATAATGTCATAAATGAACCATATATGATATCATAACAATGAATATGATTCTGTAATAAGTCAATGAAATTACTTAAATCATTATTCAGGAGTTTCATATACATACGAATCATATCGGACAAAATTTTAGGGATAACTTTTCCCATCTCGTTTTTATCTGAGATTGTTTATTCGTATGTATTTACTGAGGTTATATTTATCATCCAACTCCCTATTTTCTAAAAATTGTTTCATGTATTTTTAAATTACTTTTTACCCATTTTTGACTTTTACTACATGGTATGTAAGGAATCTTATATTTGTTTATGTTACGAGGTACTTTTTTGACTTTTCTCGAAAAAGTACAAGAAGAATGTTTTTTTTAACTTATACGGCATTAACAGATTTTTACGGTTTCATAAAGCCTTATTTTTCTGAAGCATAATAAACAAGATTTAAGGACTACTTTCAACAAAATCCTTTTCCTTTAAAATATCATGGAAGTTTGTGAAAATAAAATGATTTTGAAGAAGAAATGTTATTTTCCTCAAGAATTCATTTCAAGTGTTTTATCAAAACCATTTTACATATAAGATGGAATTATTTCATATGTGTATGTTTCATATATAATGTCTCTATGATTTACATGGTTTCATTTTTCTTATGATGAAATAATAACCATTTTTTATTTGGATTATATTATGATGGGTTGACGTTTATGAAACCCATTTTATTCTTTGGGTTATGATGAATGATTTATGTTTATTTTGTGGCACAAGTAAGAATGATTTTGTTATGAGATGGGTGGTACCTATATCTCCCACAAATTAATTGGGTAAAGATTTATATCACACGAGATAGACATGGATGAAACTGCAAGTTAGTCTGGTTCTGTGATATAGGACTGGAACGAGGAGTGAACTCGATTCAAAAAGGGACATTGTCCACTAAGATGGTATTGGAACCAATTCCTTGGCTACTATGGAAATCATAACATGTGCTTAATGGTTTCCACTATTACATGTTTTATTCCCTTGCTATTTTATTATGATTAATGTTTCTTTATGATCTATTCCTTACGTACTGCCATGATTTATGTCATTGCTCAAGATTTTGATGTTTAAACATTATGTTCATGTTTTTTTAGTTCAACTGTATATGATTTGTTTTATTTTCCCCATTCTTACCCTTAATGAGCATTTGAGATCACCCATTATATGTTTTCTTTTCCCCTAGATTTAATGAAAGGTTTTTGGTAAGAAAACAAAATAGGAAGATCTTTATAGGAGATGTTGAAGATCTTTCACCACAATTAGAAGATTATATTCTAAGTTTCAAAATACACTAAACTATTATAGTCCTTGTGTGTCTGTTTTTGTTATATATTAAGTATTCCACATAATTAATTTAATTTCCATGTATGTCAAGTGTGGGTCTCTACAAAAACTGACATTCAATTTTGAAAAAATTATAAAAATCCACTTTTTAAAAAAATGGATTGAATAAGAAAAATTATTTCAATTATATTATTTATAATCAAAATATAGTCTTTTTAAAAAAATTTAATCTTTAATTTGGTATTATGCTAGATTTATACTTAAAAATTTATTTTTCTAAAAAAACATATTTTCTTAGTGTATCGTGGGTTTATCATTTAATTGAATTCTCACAATTATGGGAATTTAATTTAATAAAATGATTTACATATTTTAAATCATAATAAATAATAATTCCTAATAATTTGAATATAATTTTTCATCATAATGAATGGTAAAATAGTCAAAATTTGTTATTGTAGTTAGGGTTAAAACAAGTTTATCAAGGTTTAAAATAAATAGATAAGTGTTTAAATTACCTAAAACCATGTATAAATTATATTTTATGGCCATAATTACAACATATATCATATAATAGTTTTAAATCGTAAATTTCGGATTCATTTTTCAATATTAAGACATCACTTGCTTTTCAAAAATTCTATTTATATCCTCTACATGACTAATAAAAGTACTCCCCTCTCCTCTCATCTCCCTATATCCAACCCGTTTTGGTTCATCCAGTACTTTCACAAATCATTTAATAACATCCATACCCATGACCTTGTGGTTAGTTTCTTATTATGAAACCTTCCTATGAAATATATACATATAAACCTAAAGAGGTTGTCTGAAGAAGATGTGATGTTCTTAATCATTTTATTTCATTTTATTTCTTTTTCAAAATCCATCCTATATTAATAAAATTGAGTAAATAATAACACCTAAATCTTAAATATAATATGATATATTTATTTTAATTTCATAAACTATATCCATATCCTCTTCCATCAAATTGGAAAAAAAATATTTATTCATGTGTACGACATACTACCTCCTTATGAACTGATATAATTCATTTTCAATCACTATCTCACATGGTGGTTTATTATTATGGATTTAATAAATATATGCGATATTAATTAAATATGTAAAAAAAATTGGAAAATATATCATATATTTTTTCATGTGTCTATCTATTGAAATATGATTACGTCGTTCGGGCATATGTGTTTATTACCACCTCTACGAAGAGAAGTGATTTTTTCCGATCACTACATCACAAGGAAGGTATATCTAAATTATTTAAATATATAATATCATATTTATGATATAATAATGATTATATTGAAATATAATAATAATTACCATATTTTTCTTATGTTCAATGAAAAATGAAAATGTTACCCATTCGTATATATGGCCTACCATCTCTATGATTGTAATGTAATTAATTTTTCATTACCATATTTTATTGTTAGTTTTAAAGGTATAATTAATGTGTAAAAATAATAATTATTTAATGATTATTATTGTAGATATAATGGAATAATTACCTGTTTTACCATGGTTAACATACAAAATACATTTTGAAAGTATGAACTGAGAATCCTCAAATCCCCTGACATGGATATAATATATTAAGTAATAATATATTTCATTGAAAGAAATAGAAAAATTGTTTAATAATAAATTAGAAAACATGAAAATAGAACATAAACATGTAAATAATTTATATTTGTAAATTACATATAAGTTAAAGGAAATGCATGGAAAGTATAGACTTTATGTAAGGGATTTCAATTCAATTTCTCTTCATTGAGGAATATTTTATTGTCATGAAACTGATTTATTTTATAAGGTGAATTCACTGACCTATTTACATGCTATATACTTTATCCAACAAAATTCATGGTATTTTATATTTAAATAAAAATATTTTTTTCGTGGTTATTTAAATTGAATGTTATCTATGAGTAAAGAGTTTCTTAACTCAATTTACATTCATTGGGTTATAATACATTTTCATTGAATTTATTATAACATTATTATGTGTGGATTTATCCTTCAATTTTTTAATTATGTATTTAAAATTGAATTATTTTTATTTAAAAATAGTCACATAGTCATCTCATGGAATAATTATCACATTAAAACTTATGATCTTTTCATAGGTTTCCTTTGTCTATATCTTATTTTCTTAAGACATGTTTCATGTCATGTGAAATAATTTCATTGAATGGTGTACTTAATACCACATGAATGATTTTTAAAATGTTAATTCATGAAATTAAATTGATTTATATATCCATTTTATACACTATATTTCAATTTCATTGGAATCAAAATTTACCAAAGTAGTAAAGGCTATATGATACAATCTACTTTCTTCTTCATATAATTTATTTTTATGATTACTTTGGGAAAATCATTTTTTCTTATTCTTCTTGAACAAAAAAATATTTTTAGATACTATGTTTATGAATGTGGTTTACATGTTTATTTTTCATTTCCTCCCTTCTTGATTAAATAAATATCAAGAAAGTTGTTTTTATGTTATACAAATATTGTATCTTTTTTAAATAGGGAATCTTTCTCTACCATATCCATGTTTTATAAAGAAAATCAAGAATTATATTTTATAAACATAATGTTTTCCTAAAGTTATTTTATATGATTTTCACTATATTTTATTTGTTTTTAAAAAGAAATTTCCTAACATTTTATGCGTGGGACACTTTTGACTCTCTTTATAAAAGTCTGAAAAGAGTATTAATTTTTATCTATTATAACATGGACATATTTTACCACCATCATTACTGTTATTATATTTTCATCTTATTTTATATGTTTACATGGTTATTTATAATTAAATTCGTTTTACAAATATTATATTAATTTTTATAAATTATTATAAAAAATTGTATCTTTGATTATTTTCAAAGAAACGATTTCTGTTTTATATTAAATGTATTTTAATCAATATCAACACAATTTATTGATTAATCTACTTAAAAGGAATTATAATATTATGATTAAATCTATATTTATTCTCTTTATATATTTTTTACATTTTTGAAAAGAGATTTTCATGAAACTTCATTATCCTCAATGGTATAAACAATCTAGAAAAGAATGATTGTTATTTCCAAGGGTGTTATATTTAAAAGGGAAAGATTATAAAGGTTTTATTCATTAATGAAACATAAAAATTATTAATGATGAATGGTGAGCCTAATACATCTTTTACAAATGAGTGAGTAAGAAAAAAAATATAAAAATATGTGAACCCGATATAGCTTATATGAATGGGTGGTCTTGATACATTTTATATGACTGAGTGAGCTCAATACAGCTTATATGAATGGTGAGCCTGATATTTCTCTCTAATGCTTTGGGTAATGTTCCATGGCATTAAAATAAATAATGATAGAGTTTAGTGGGGATTTTTCTACAATGGATTTAGCAGGGATCCAATTATTTCTAACATAAGTTATAAATATAATGTTATAATATATTAATAAATTTTCATAATGATTTCTATGGGTATTTAATGATTCCATTTATTATGATATATATCACATGTCTCATGATTTGTTAATCCTATGAAAATATCCTTTTTTAAGATCATTGTGCCATGAAAACATTTTAATGACCTATGTTTTTATGGGTACGAGTTCTGTAACACCCTGATATTTTGTAAATTATTTTTATAATTTATTTAACCTTTCTAATATATTTCATTTCATGCAACACTAATGATAATTTATTTTATATTAAAGTTCTATGTTTAAATAACATTTTACACAACAACATGTTAATCATGCATACATGTAGCATAAACAATATATTTATCTTCACAAAACACCTAGGTTAGATTTATTTACTCATAACAATGACTTTCCCATATGGATTCTGTACTATGCAAGACTGAGTTTTACCACACAATAGTATACCATTAAAATCTTATTACTTACCATAATATGATATAACCCAAATGTTAAATTATAATTATTAATAGTACTTAAAAATTTTAAAAATATTTGGTTTACACTAATATAATATGAATTCCTAGGTTACCAATTTATTATAAATGAATATAAAAATCGATTGAATATAAAATAAAATATTATTATTTTTATGGTAAAAACTGTTTTCCCTAATAAATTAAATTAATTAAAATTATGGAATGTTTTTATTTTAATATATATGTTATATATTCAATAAAAATGTATATTTATTAAATTTATTTGATAGATATAAGTTAAGAACAATCCCAATTTTATCCTTATAAATTAGTACTTTTATTAAGGCATTTTTATTGCCTTTTGATGGAGAACCAATTTTAAATCCAATTTTTGGAACTTTTATAGATTTAATATATAAAAATAAACAAAATAATTTAAATAAGAACATAATAATGAGGTTATGGTACATTTTTTTTATTTTCCTCTGAAATTTATTTTTTAATGAATAGTTTAAAATTCAGATTTTTGGTTCAAAACTGATTTTTCATCAAATTTATTTTTAAGATTTAATTAAATTCTAAATTTTTTTCAATGTATAATTAGAAAAAATATTTATCAATTAATCCAATTTAGGTTATTTTAAAAAAATTCACCTTGACATTCGATGTAAAAAATAAAGGAAATATTTGATCATTTTTACATTAAAAGTCCACAGTGTCGTCTCATCAACTAGATTGAATTTAAATTTATTTCTACCACATATGTGGTTAAAATTTGGAAGAATGGATTCCATATTTAGAATAATAATAATATATAATGTTTAATAATGTTAAATTAGTTTTTCACTAAAAATATTAGTGAATGTAATTGAAAATAATTGTATAGATTAAGGAAAATTTAAGCTCAATTAAGGAATAATCTTTAAATTTAAGACCTAAAATGACCTATAAACTTCTCCAAGAGGTATTTTCTGGACATATTTAGACCCTATCCTCCCTTTTATTTAATTTTTTTTGATTTTAGATCTACTTGAAATGTGTAAAACGTGTATGGAATTCATTTGTTGAAATATTACAAGACTGCAACTCCTCCTCTACTATAAAAAGGCCACATCTCCTCCACTTATTCATACATCACTAACCAATTATGTTTAGAAACTATCTACAAAATTATCCTACCAACAGCCCACACTTCCTCCTTTAATCCTCCCTTTGGGAAGAACGTCTTCCAAGGAAGCCCTTTAGGGAAAACAAAAAGGATTTACCCAATTATGAGGTAACACCCTCCCTCAAACTCCTATCTTTTATTTTCATTTTCCACTATCTCATCTATTATTATTATATTCTTTTATAAAAAAACCATATCCTCAATTTATATGGATTTTTTATGATATGGGTTCGACCTACATATACACACACATCTCTCTAATGGGTAACGTGCATACTATTTATGTGTACGGAGAACTAGCGTCTCACTAAACAATGATTGTTCATTTTTCATTTACCGCATATCATTGTGAACAGTAAAATGGAAAATATATTTATATATGTTAAATATTATATCTACTATTTATTTAATATTATTTAATCCTTTTTTAACACATATCATTGAAGATTCCATTTGGTGTAAATATGATAATTTCATTTGAGGAAGTCTGGACGATCGCCCCCTCAAAGCAAAATGAATCATTCAAACACTACATGGAATGTATTAAGGATGGATATAGTGAAATTATATGATATATATGATATAATAATGATACTATAATAATGATATATATTCATATATATATATATATATATATATATTATTTATGTTCTTTCTTTCAATATGAAAATTAAACGGAAACAACATTCAAGCGTACGTATGGCCTACCATCTTCATGAACGTTGTGTTAAATATCATATATATATATACATATTATATATATTTTAAGAATACACATTCAATGAATATAAATTTTATTCATATAATGTTTTATATTCTTTAAATCATTATAAAAGTATGAGTATGAACGATCACTAGTGGAAATTGTGTTTTTAACATCAGATAAATTACATCGGTTTTTTTAATCTAATGCAAGATATTTGTGCAGGAGAGAATGGGTGCCGGTTTAAAAAAAATAGACGCTGAAAATTTTTTATACATCGTTTCTCGCATTGGTTTTTAGTAAAACTGATGCCAAAACCACAGAAGAATTTATTTTTGCATTGGGTTTTTAAAAAATTAAATCTAAATATAAAGAAAATATTTTTTGTGTGTTTTTCAAAAAACACGATGCTAAAAATAATAAAAACACAATTTTGGGCATCGGTTTTTGTAAAAACCGAGGCCATAAATATTTTTTAGAACTTTTCTGCATCATTATTGTAATAATCGAAGCAAAAAATCATTAAAAATCATTCGTTATCAGGAAACCCTAGTTTCTAGATCTATGAAACCCTATCAAAAATGACAAATCCCTCCCATATTTCAATGACATCAAAGGAGAACTAATGATCTCAAATGCCATTTTTTGTTGATTTTCTTTGATTTTCATGATATGTGGTCTCCATTTTACATCTTCTTTGATTAATTCATCATCTCTCCATTATTTTCTTCTCAAAATACTATTTATGACCTAACTCGTTGTTTGATGTTAGTTTGATCTTCATCTTTAATGTACATTCTTACAATAAATTTCATTTACATCATGAAGTTAGTGTTTATTCTTGCAATGCATTCATGGAAAGGAGTTCTGATTTAGGATTGAGGATAATTTAAAATCAAAATTTTTCATGTTGTTTTTATAATTTCGTGGAATGTTTGATCATGTGTTTTACTATATCATTCCATGGTTTTATATGCTCATTTTTAAGTAGTAAACCTCATAAAAATTTATTGTCCCTAACATATTTTTTCCTAGATGTTTGTTTGGTTTGTACACATCAATTTTTTCATTCGCATCAACATGTGTTAAATAAATTATGGTAAAATGTAAAAGGAGGTGAATTAATTTATTCACCCCCAAAAAAGAATCACTTTTTTTGTGGATCCTTATCAAATATATAAATCCATATTGAATACTAAAAATAAATAAAATCATTGTATAATTCTATGTGATATATTCATATCACTTTTGTGATATGATAATTTTTTTATGACGCCCATGTTTAGGCATGTTACAACATACAATATAACTAAACACTCCTTTGAAGAAATATATTAATTAGTTATACATCAATCATGATATATTTTTCCCTTGAAATATCTGTATTATCTGGAAACAATATAATATTTTACAGTGGAATATCTTTTATCACCCTATTTTATATATTTGTTATGTGTATTAATGAGTATGTAACATCATCTGTTGATATAGAACATATTGTTACAGTATTAAATCATCATGGTTAGCATCTATGTGGTAGTATTAATGATTTTTTCAATCTATTAGAGGTGTACTGCTGATATTTGATAACTACATATCTATTATGACCAGTTAGTTTCAATTGTAACATACCCCACTTTTTAGTAACAACTATGTAAAATGAACTTATAAATTAATGAAATCATCAATACTTTTTACACACGCAACAATGAACTAATGTAACAATTGTGTAAAATGTACTAATAAATTTTTAATGATTGATAATAATTAAAATATAATATCAATAAATCATATTGATATAATATAAAAATAAAGATTTTTTTATTTGTAATTGTGTTTCATACCTGATTTTTTCTATCTGATTATCAATAGTTTTTATTAAATGTGTTTACGTTTATAGTTTATGAGTTTATATATATATATATATTAATGTTTATATGGTTTAATATATTTACCAATTATATTGTGATACAAGGTATTTAATGGATCCTAATTGGACAAATTTACAAAGAACAACTGATAAATATGAAAAAGGAGTTGATGAAAACATGGACTTTTCTAAAAAATATCTTTAAAATATTGATTTGATTTTCCGTACATCTGTGAAGTGTTAGAAAATGAGAATGTTAAACTTCATAGAAATCAAGGATCATCTAACTTTTTATTTTTTAGCCTTAAATATACACATTGGATCTGGCTTGGTGAAAGAACTATGAACTCAATAGATAATGTTGATGAAAATATTCATAATGTGAGAGAGGATCATATTGATGATTTAAATCATGATTTAGGTGTTTAAACTATTGAAAACCCCAATAGTGTAGAACAATTTTATGGAGATTCTGAGAAACCATTATTCCCAGTTAGTAGTAAATATACAATGTTATCGTCCACTTTGAGATTCCTTAAATTGAAAATTATTAATGGTTGGAGTGATAACAGTTTCTCAAACTTACTTATTCTTTTAAAATATCTACTTCCAGAAGGCCAAAAGCTTCCAAATTCCAATTATAAAGTAAAGAAAACATTATACCCAAAGGGATTGAGGTATAAAAGGATACATGCTAGCACCAATGATTTTTTGTTGTATGGGAAAAAATATGAATTTTTATCAAACTGCCCAATATGTGGAACATTGTACTATAAGATGGTTGCAAAAGTCAATTCAGATTCTTTCTCAGGTACTTACATATTACCTCATTCTGAATCAAATAATTTTATCCAATAATCCCATCATATAATTACAATAATTTATGTTTGATTCATTTTTAGGTACCGAAATCAAAGGACCTGCTAAATCAATTTTGAAACATCCAATAATTCCTTGTCTGAAGCATTTATTTTCAAATTCAATTGATGCAAAAAAGATAATATGGAATTTAGATGAACTTATCTCTGGTGGTAAATTATGTCACCCTAGTGACTCTTCATAATGGAAGAGATTTGATAATCAATTTCTTAATTTGGGATGTGAAGCTAGAAATCTCATAATGGGAGTGTGTACAGATGGAAAAAATCCATATCAGATCTTAAGTATCTAACACAGTTTGTGGCCTATTTTGTTGGTAGTTAACAACTTACCCCCACATTAATGTATGAATAAAAAATATGTTATGAAGAGAGTGATTATTTATTGACCAAAACATCCAGGAAACGATATTGATGTTTATCATTCACCATTTATTAATGATTTGAAACTTTTATAGTAGGCAGGTTTATGTGTTTTTTATGTATACAATAAAGAGTATTTTTTTGTGTTCTATGATAATGTTTAGTATAAATGAATTTTCTACATATGGAAACTTATCTAGATACAATGTTAAGGGACATTAATTTTATCCAATTTATGAGTAATATACTTTATATTATCAATTAAATAATTGATTAAAGACAATGTACATGTGACATCAATTATTTTTTTTGAATTCTTCATCCTTAACATAAATTGAAAAAGAAATTTCATGGTTTATACAAAGAAAATGTTCTCCCACAACCATTTTCAGTTGAAGAATATTAAAACAGAGTTAAAAATATTGATCTGAAATTTGGAAGGAAAAGTAATTCTTGTATTCAAGAAAATATCTGTATGAAATAGTCTATTTTTTAACTACCTTATTGTAGATTTTTAAAGATAAAACATAACATTGATATTATGTTTATTGAGGAAAATATATGTAACAGTTTGATTGAAACATTATATAAATGGAAAAATACAAGATGGATTGTTTTCTAGATTGAACTGAATACATTTGGATTTATCTCCCACTACAATTTGAAACATAACATATTTACCTCCGGCTTGACACACATTAAGCGAGAATGAGAATTTGAATTTTTTTTAGTGTTTGTATGGTATAAAAGTACCTAGTGGATATTCGTCAAATGTGAAGAATTCCATTTGAGTGAAGGATCATAAATTTATTGGTATGAAATATCATGACTGTTATGTATTGATGAAATAACTACTACAGGTCTCATTGTGTGGTATATTTTTGTCAACTGTTAGAAAGACTATCATCATGTTATGAAATTTTTTCAAATCAATTTGTGTCAAAATTATTGATCCGGTTTTCATAGATCAGTTGGATAATGGTGCTGCTCTTATACTTGGTCTACTTGAAATGTATTTTTCACCTACATTTTTTGATATAATAGTTCATCTAGTGATTCATATGGTGTGTGAGATAAGAATATCGTAGAAAATTTATTTATGTTGGATATATCCCTTTGAAAGGTAAATTAAAATTTTAAAATGATATGTAAAAAATACTTTTCGATAGGAGGCCTTTATTGTTCAAAAATATGTGTCATAAAAGGTGATTTATTTATGTACTGAATATTTTTATGAAGTGGAACATATTTTTTCCCTATATTTGGATATTTGACAGTTTATAGTGAAAGTGGATGGATTTGAGGCTTAAAGGTAAATTTCATTACATTTGATTAAGTGATTTAGGCACAATTATATATTTTGAACAAAACAGATGATGTTCAAGTATATATATCATCACATATTTTTGAATTAAAGAGAAAATATCCTAAAAATGATATGTGGTTAATGATTGAGCATATATAATCATTTATTTTATGGTTTAAAGAGAAAGTGAGAACATATATATCTGCATCAGAAACATTGAAATGGTTTGAAGAGGTCCATCTCTTAACGTGAAAACATGTAAAGGTTTTTTTATTAATGGATATACATTTTACACAAAAAAGATGGATGACAAGAGTACCGTTCAAAATAGTGGTGTGATGGTTGTTAATAAAGAAGTTCATTTTTTAATTGAAAAAGATAAAAACACAATTTCTTCTTCATCGGGATATTTTGGAGTTCTTTAGGATATATGGGAAATTGATTATTCAAAATTTTGAGTCATTGTGTTTAAGTGTAATTTGGTTGATAATAATAGTTTTGTGAAACATAATGATTGTGTATTTACACTGGTTGATTTGAAAATATTTAATTAAAATGAGGAACCATTTATCCTCAAGACATATGAGAAACATTTATTATATTTCAGTGATCTATTAAATGATCAGGGGTAAGTCATTTCGTAAGAAAAAATATACCATTTGGGTGTTGAGAATGATGTTGATGATGATATTGATTTAAATGAGTTTTATTCATCTAATATATGATTTCAGGATAAGTACAATGACAACAAGGTAGACATTGATCATATAGTATGTAATGATCATGATTAAGGAATATGGGAAAACACTAAATTATTCTCCTAATCATTCAGGTAATTATTTATATTTTCTTTCTTTTTTTTGAAACATAAAAATGTGTGCCTCTTATTTACAAATTTATTTCATTCTTCTGTCTAAATATTTAGTTTTCTAATAATATAACAGCACACAAAATTATAATAAACTTTCTTGTATCAAAGTCAGATATAGAGAGAGAGAATAAGTTACCAAGGTATATTTATTTTTTTATATTTTTATATATTCCAAAATATAATTAATTAATGAAAAAAACATTAAATTTATAAATGTTTTTTACAGGACTGCTGTTGCATCCTCAAAGAAGGATAATTCTCTTATTACTTCAGAGAAATCATGTTCTCAAGTTGGTAAATGTGGTATTACACATTTAACAAAACTATCACTTTCTCATGGTGATGAAATATTACATATTCATTTCTATGATAATAATAATGAAACTAACCCAAATTTTGTTTAGTTTATCAGTTATTTATCAATGAAGAGCCATTGTAGGGTTAATATTTTATATCTTGATTGGAAGTCTATGGATAGGATTTCAAAATAAGAGCTTTAGGAAGATGCGATAGTAAAATATCACAACTGATTTATTTAATTTGGAATTTTGAATATTAAATATTATAAATGAAATATTTCATTTATTCAATTAAAAATAAAATTCAATTTTAAGGAATAAAAATAAATTAAGAATATACATCTCTCATTAGCGGGGGTTCGGTGGATAAATTTTAAAAAAAACTGACAAATAATTATGTATTTGGAGAGAAAAGGTTTTAAAACCCATGCCTTAAATATTTGTATATAGATGAAAATACATGGAAGATGTTTATTGACAACCTTCATGAAGAAAAATTTCATATATGATAATTATTTTATATTATATATTTTATTATATATTTTTCTATTTACTTATTAGTTTATTTTTATGAAAGAAGTCTCCAAGAGATCTCACATAGAGATCTAGTTAAAAATGTATACCCTCATACATTATCACGTAGAGGATATCCAAATTTGGAGCAGAAATTTATTGAAGAAAAATTTGAAGCATTAACAGCTCAATTGGGTGGTGGTTCTGATGATTTCCAGTATGGTCTCCCATCTCCTCCCACTCACCATGAAAAATAGAGATGAGTGATAAGAAAGAAAAATTAAAATTATCTTATAGATAAATCTCAGTAAGAAGCTGATAAAATTGAATGTAAAATTTATATATTTTTCATGATTTTTATATTTTTAAAATTATAAACACTAATATAAAATTTTTATTTTTCATTTTTGGATGAACATCAGGAGAAAGAAAAACAAGGATCTTTTATCATTGAGGTTTGGATGAACATCCTAGAAACTTCTTTAGGAAACATAGCACACCCTAGCCATGTTAGAGGATATCTGGCTTATGTTAGTATTTGGAATTTTTCGGTTAGAGTAACAATCAAAATACCTAGAAATACAATCCTTAAAATCCAAGGAGAAAGAGTTTAAATAGTCTATGGGTGATCAAATTCAAGTAGCTATGCATCGGGATTTTTTAGAACACTTGTTAGGAAAGTCACAATCTGTACAACCTTTCTAGCCTTCCCAGCCTGCTTACTTTGATCCTCCACCTCCATCCCATCCAAACCACCACGCCTAGCCTACCCAGCCAGGATACTTTGATTCTCTACCTCCATCCCAGCAGGACTACCCATAAATTCCTACTTATTTTGATCTTCTACCTCCATACCATCGATATTTTCCTTCCTAACATGCATAATTTTATCCTCCACCTCCTCGCTCGGACCAAACCTTATAATATGAGTTGTTTGATAAATATCCTCGTATACATATTATTAACTTAAGACTCATATATTTTTTGGGGGTACTCATTAATTAACCTGCCAATGTAGATGGGTCAGGTTAGGGTTTCATTACTTGATATTATTGATCTTAATTCTCTACTAATATTTCCTACTACATAGATTACGAAAGTTAACGATTTTCATGGTTATTTTTAGTTTATCCAACGGGTTTTCATAATTATATTTCATATGAGGTAGGTGTTTTTTTAATTTTAATTACATATGATTAAAAATTACATAAAATGTGTTCTGAAATTTATTTTAAATAAGATTATTTAAAAGAAAAATAAATTTCACATTTGAAACAACACATTATGGGACAATCAACTGTATATACTTTTGACAATTCATATGGGATAATAGATTATCTTATTCCTCTTATTCCATTAATAATATATAAATGTTTTAGATATGGTCTGATATGTTTGGAAGATACTATACATTGGTATTACTCAAAGAAGATATCTTGAATCTAGATGAGTTTGACGAGATCAGCCTGAATGTGTTGTAGTTATTTTCTATATAAGTAAATTTTTGTTTGAATTTTTATTTTTTTAATAAAAACAAGTTTTAAATTGACTAACTGTATTTCCTTTTTAAATTATGTATCTACACATGCTTCTTGAACAAAATGATAGCACAACAATTTACGGTTTTTTAGATCCAGAATATATTTCCATGGAAGTGAAACATTGACCAATCTTAGTAGAGTTGCATATATATGTGAGATATTATCAAATAAAATGATTGGATGATTGTTTTTCTCATTTAATGATAAGTAATAATATAAACATAATTGTGATATAATGATCTTTTTAATTTAAATAATTGTGAAATTTTTTATTGTAGGGGTAATTGGATGTTAGGTGAATTTTCCCTAGTGAATGCACCTTATATTGGTTTCTCTCGTTATCGGGGAGTGTTAATAAAAGTTTTTTCACCCTATTAGACATGTAAGTTGTTTTCATAAGCTCATTATGTTTAATTATATTGTTTATGTAAGTGATATTAGTTCATATATATGAAAATGTAGTTCACGGAAAAAAAACAAAGAACACATGTCAATAAAGAAAAAAAATGCGATCAATTACGTGAAAGTAAAGGTGATTATTTTTTATATTAGATATTGTTCTAATATTTCGATATATATATATATATTGGTTTTTATGATGTATTTAATGTTTTATAACCATATTTTCATCGTCAACAAGGACATGTTGAATGTGGGTATTACGTTCTATGATTCATCTATGAGATAATCACAACCGAGGTAAATGATAAATTTTATAAGGTATGTTCTATTAATTTTTTTATATTCTCTATCAAAATATTATATTTTTAGTCTAATATTATTCAATATTATTATAGATATTCGATGATATTTATTCTTATACCCAAACTAAACATAACCATCTTCAATCTTTGTTTGCAAACTATTTGTTGAGTCTGATTACGATTTGAGGTAAGTATATTCTAATGTTTATGAATAATATATTAAATTTTTATAATAACATGTGTTACAAAAACTAATTTTTTTTCTAATAGTTTATTTGACATAATGATATCAAATTAATTATTCAACAATAAAAATCAATGATCATGTTGTAAATTTTGGGTATGTATATTTAAAATCTACATTATAATAAAATACGTTGATAATTTTTTGTTTATCTAGATTTAAGGATGTTTGTTTTTGTCATTTTTTAGTTAATGATTAATGCAGTTTTATTTTTTTTTATACAATTTTTTTATTAAGGGTAGTATGATTATTTGGGTAGTGTGTTATTTTAAATTTTCTACAACAAAATTAACTATCGGTGTCGGTTTTCTTAAAAACAGACACCAAAACATTAAAAAAATACCATTTGGGTTTTGGTGTCTCTTTTTTCGAAAACCGATGCAGATAATTGAAGCCCATATGAGTTTGGGCATTGTTCTTCATCAAAAATGACGCTGAAAATTGAGTGCTATGTAGATTTCGATGTATCTTTTCATAAAAACCGATCCAGAAGCTTGATTTTGTGCGTCATTTTTACTGAAAACAACACAGAAAAACTATTTTCTATATACCCATTAAATAAATTAATTAATAAAAATTTATGAAATTAAAAAAACCAATTTTAAATATTTTTTTGACTAGTGGATATAACAAATTAAGACACATGCGAAAAACAATGCGTATATTAGTCAAAATGAAACATTAATATATAATTGTTAACAAGTGTGTAATATAAAGTTACAATCAAACCATAAATTGTATTAGATATAATAATATGGTTCTTTGACATATTAATAGTAAATTTATATTTATTATACATGACGTTTGAAAGAGAATGATGAGATTCAATACAGAAAGTAAAGGGATTCCATCTTACATTTTATTTCCATGAGATACGTGCTTTATTCATCACCAACTACATTTTTGTCATGTTTATACTTCCCATTGTTGAATTAAATTATTATTATATTTATATTTATGGATATTTACATAACCATTCTATTTTATTTATTTTGTTGGGTTTAATTTTCTAAACATACAAAATCAGTAAAATAGTTTTGTCTCAATTTTCCTTCTTTGAGACTCATGTTTTGTTAAGTACCTAAATTCTTTTTCATGTGTATATACATAAATTTTATATGTTATATCATGAATATACTTACTCTTATAATATTTTATGATTCATGTAATTTACATTTCATACATGGAGATTATGATCCCAATTTACCAAGTTATAAGAGTTTATTGAAATAATCTCACCACTTTTCAAGATTGTTTATGTTTGCGCCTACTTTGATAAAATATTATGATCCATATTTCAAAAAAACTCATTCATTTTCTTCTCCAATGGTTATTAATGATTTTTACATGTATTGGTATCATTTTTCAAGGTTTTGCTACATAATATAGTTAATAATGTATTTTTAAGAAATCCTTACTTTATCCTCTCTTCGGTTGAAAATATGTGTTTTATAAAAAGGGTTTCCAAGAATATTATACTAATATCCTATGATTATTAAAATAAATTTTAACCCTTTTTTTATTTTACCAATGTTTTTAAATGAATATACTTTTCACTTTTCAAACAAATAGTTTTTTAACATTTTTACACTGTAAAGGAATGTTTTTTACCTTATACGACATGTATGGATTTACCAATCATCAATTATTTACAGCTTTATTTTCATATTTAAAATTGTTCTTTTTAATAATTATTTGAAATATAATTTGGAGAAACTGTTCTCAAATCTTTTTTAAATCTCTTTTTATAATTTTTCATGGAAAAAATTTTTAAATTATTTTTTTATCTTCTTTTACTAGTTTTCAAGGAAAATGCTTTTCAAAATTATTTTGAACCATATTTATAATTTTTTAAATTATTTTCAATTAAAATTATTTTTAAAAAAATTTGAATATCCCTTTATATGTTTTCAAAGAAAAATTTTTCCAAAAGGTTTTCAAAATCATTATTTATAATATTCCAAGATTATTTTCAATAAAATGGTATTCAAAATGTTTTTATGTTCTAAATATCCTTTTTCAAATAAGAACAAATATTTTCTTATAGAGATGTTTATAAAACATCTTTCTAAATTATATCTCATCTAAGTTGACATATATTACTATTACTAATGCCTTTCTAGGGAAATGATTTAGTTTTTTAAAACATATTATTTTTCTAAATGGTTTGGTTTTTATGGAATGATGATTATGAAACATGTTCTCTTTTTCAGATTATACACTTTTGAAACCTGCTTCTTTTCAAGGGTTATAATTTTGATGAAATGATTATAAAACCTATATCTTTTTTCATAGGTTATGATATGATCATTTTTTAATGATACCCATTTCATTCCATGGGTTATGATATGATTGTTTATGATTTTTTGAGACATAAATGTCTCATTTCATTATGAGATGGTTTGGATCTATATCTCCCTTCAATGAATTAGGTAAAAGTTTATATCTCATGAGATAGACATGTATGGAATAAGATATGAACTTGGTTTAATATGATATTTATGAAATTTGGAGTAAACTCGGTTCAAGAATATATGGATGGAATGAAGAGTGAAATCAGTTTACTAATACATGTATCGAATGAGGAGTGAACTTAGTTTAGTGATACATGGCTGGAGAAGAGTGTAAACCAAGCTTAGGAAAGGACTTTATCCACTAATATGGATTTGGGGGAGATTATTTGACTACAATGGAAATCATACTAATTGTTTATAAGTTTCCAAAATTCCATTTTTTATTCATATTTTAGGATTTCATGGCTTATGTTCTTTACTTCCTTGTGAGTCATGTCATATGAACTGTCATGGTTTATACAGTGATTCCTATTTTTAATATTTTATATGTTGGTTAGGACTTTAAAATGTTTTGATCACATTATCACACTCCTATGATCTTGTTTATGCTTACATATATTCTTTATTTAAACATACTGAGCATCTAAGATCATCAGTTTTTATGCTTCCTTCCATATGTTAAAAATATATATTTCTTGTATGACATGTCTAAGAGGGGTTACAATCATAGAGAGATATGTGGAAGATAATGTAGATCATACATGTTCTGCTGTTTACATTTTCATGTTTTCAAATGCACTATACTAATATGATCTTTGGGAATTTTATGGCAAAATTTTTTAAGTATTATTCAAATGTGATGTAATGCCTATATATTTCAAGACTGGGTCACTATAGTAGGTATCAGAGAAAAGGTATAGTTATCCTTTATAAACTACTATGAGAAAACATTCCTGATATCCATCTGTATATTTCTATTTATATTTTTAGAGATATCTTTATGGATATGTATAAGCATGAGTTAACATTTTGAAAAATGTTCTAGAATTTTGGTAATGTATAGAGTAGGTGGTTTTCAAAGAAATACATCCCTTTATAGATTCAATAATTTTATGTGTCTTTGGATCTTATTTAATTAGGGGTAACAACTCTTATAGGATGTTCCATGCATAACTGATGGTAATCTGGTCCAGATCAACGGGCCATTCTGCACACCTAGTTTGAATCTCCTGGGGGATATTATATGGGAATTCACAAAACTCTTCCTAAACCATCATGAAGGATTTAAATATAAGTTGGAACTAAATAAAATAGGATGATACTATGGTGTCAAAATTATTTAGACATCCTATAAGTAATTATTTTTTTAACTATATCATTTTCTTCTATGATATGTAATGCTCACATTATGCTTCTTGTTTTAGTCAATAGAGGGAGTAAGAAGGAATAGGATTAATGTTGATTGTTATGGATGATTTTATAATTAGAATTCAAGTGGGATGATCACTAGAGTGAAATATGTTTTGATCATGACTAATTAGTTTTAACGGAACATGATTAACAATGTGTACCTTAACCAACTCTCGAGCTCCCCAAGGAATAAAATGAAGGAGTTTATAGAGAGTTCAGGTAATGGCTACCTTGGTTGAAAGATGATTTTGTGTCCTTTTTTCTATAATGTGAAAATAATAACCTGATTTAATGTCTTAGATGAAAAATATGATGTTTTTATTTTGAAAAATAATGACACAAAGCAAGTTAATGTTGAGGAAAAATGAAGAGTTTGGTTAACAAAATGGGTAAGAATATTGGAATCCCTAAGTTATCATCGAAGGTTTTGTGTTTTTTGTGTAGAATAAATGGTTATTAGTGAACTCAATGTCCCAAGAAGATATCCCCTAAAGATAATAAGAAAGGTGGCATAATTAAGGGTTACATTTTGGATGAGGGAAAGACTATAACTGAAATGTGAAAAAAAGGTATTGTGTAATTGGATGAGGTCTCCTTTTTAATGGAATGTGGATTAGGTGGAATGATAAAATTTTATATTTATTTGGATTCATCAATTATGTAATATGAAAGGAGAAATGTATATAGATTTTAGATATTATGTTTTTTCATTAATTTTTTATATTAATATGTGAAATGGACCTGATGGAATAGAAAAGTGATTTAATAGCATGGTGACATCCATGGAAAAAACATGATTAAGGGAAAGATAACAGTTAATATGTTCATTATGTTACGATAATGTTTTTTGGATTAAGATATTATGTATATAACTAAATTTGATGGTATTTATTACCTTGGAACTAATGAAGGACTTGTTGAAAAGATGTTTATATTATCATGGATAAAGTTTAGAAATTCTAGGATTTAGGGAGTATATTAAGTAATCTATGGAATAAGTAATCAAGCATGTTTTCTATAATTATATATAATAATTCATATTATTTATGTGTTTCATGAAAATAAATTTTGAGGGTATTCACATGTTTGCATTGTATAAAATAGGAGCTAATTGGTGATCTATATGGGAATTTATTTTAACCTGATTTTGGGACTTTCTTTATAATGTTTTGGATTTTTAGGTTTTATAAGGGTTACAAGGTTAACCTTTGATAATAATTTTATGTTAAACTTTTAAGGAATAATTTATAAACTAGGTTTTTATTGAAAACCATGGTTAAAAGGCTATTTAGTGATTAACAATATTTTAAAGATCTCCATGTTATTTATTTTGTAAATTATATTATCATGGTTTTAGAAAAGGAAATCATGTATGCCAGGTGACAACCAATAATGTTTGGAAAGTCCATGGGCCTCAAACCAATGACTTAATGATGTTAAGGTTATCACCCCTACCACTATCCAATGTGATGTCTAGGTTAATGAGTAATTATTTGTGTTCAATAATTATTAATTATGAACCAGTAGAGTTAAATTTTATGTTTATAGATTAATGTATTAACAAATTTGATTGTGAAGAATATTTAGATAGAAATAGTAATATTTTTATTCTTTTATGTGCCTTATGATCTGATAAAAGTGTATTTTATCACTTTAGGCATCAAAGATAATTTCTGGATATCTATTTCATGAGGTTCTGGATGAATTAGAAATAGAAAAAATCACAACTAAAGAATGAAATTTTGTTTATAGATATACTTCAACAAATTATATTCCCTTATATTCTTATTAAATTAAATAATTTTTTAATGTTTTAGGATAATGATCAAATAATTTGTGTTTCCCTAATGCCTTAATTTATTTGAACCAATGGACTTAGAAATCATCACATATTTATGACATCGAGGCCCAAAAATTTTCATTGATCATTCACTTATTTATAATAAATGTCCTCAATCACTCCCTATAAATATTTACACTTTTTTTCATTTCCAATATTCACTCCCAAACTATGTTATCTTATGTTCAAACCAAGTTATATATTACATTGGGTAAGTGTTATAATTCCAACATTCCTTTTTAAGGTAAGATTTAGTAATCATTTTTGTGATTTTGGTTTCTATGAATGAAACTTTCAAGTAATTAAATTCTTATAACCTAGATGAATTTCAAGGGGGAAATTAATTTTGAATGGGGTATAATTTAACACACTGATATTTTTTGAATTATTATTCTCCTAATTAATTTATCCTTTTTGACATTTTTCATTTCACACAACACAAAAGATAATTTATTTTATATTAAAGCACTATGTTTCAATTTCATTATACACAACACTAATTTAGTCATGCACTAAAAAAACATAAACATTATCTTTATCTTTATCTTCACAAAAACATGGAGGTTAGCTCGCATTTCATGCAACAATGGCACTCTTCAGTGGATTGCGAAACACACAATACCGAGTTTTATCGAACAATGGTATATAATTAAAATGTTATTATTTAATATATTAAGAGATAAACTAACTATTAAATTAGAATTTATGAATATTATTAACTAATTTATGAAAATATATGGGTAAAAAAATATATAATGAATTCATATATAACTAATTAATAATAAATAAATATGAAAATTGATTGAATAAAAAAGGATGTTATTTTTTGTGGTCACAAAGATGTTTTACATTAATAATTTAAACTAAATTAATCTACTTAATGATATTAACATTATATATATGTTTTATGTTAAGTTAAATAATATTTATATTCATTTAGTAGATTTCATAGACATAAGATAAGAACAAACCATATTTTAGGCTCTAAACCCAAGATTTTTATTAAGGCATTTTTATTTACTTTTAATAGATATCCAATTTAAAATCCTATTTTTGGAACATTTATATATTTAATATGTCAAAATAAACTTTATATTTTAAATGGGAACATAATAATTAGGTTAGGGTAAATTTGTTGTATTTTTATATGATTTTTTTTAATAAACATTTAAAAATATAGAATTTGAGGTCAAAACTGCTTTCATATAATTTATTTATATTTTTAAATTATATTTTAAATTGGATTAAATTTTTAATTAGATAATATTTGTATCAATTAATCCCATTTAGTTCATTGGAACCAATTTCAAATTTAAATTGGATATAGAAATATTAGAAATTTTTGGTCATGTTTACTTTAAAAATCCATTGTGACATCATGTCAATAGGATTAAATTTAAATTATTTTCTTCAAATTATGTTATTGGAATTTAGAAAAAAGTATTTAATATGTTTAATCATCATAATCGATAATTTCTAATCAATTAAACTTAGTATTGGCCAAAAATATTTTTGAATGTAACTAAAATTAACTACATCTATTAAGATAAAATTTTGTTTAACTAAGGACTAAACCTTAAATTTAAGAACCAAAAATACATAGACACTTATCCAAAATCCATTTTATGGAAAATTTTAAAACCTATAATTCATTAGATATAATTTTATTATTTGATCCACATGACATGTAAAAATTTCTATGTATTTCTTTTGTCAAAATATTACAGGAGTACCACTCCTCCTCCACTATAAAAGGACTCCACCCTTTCACTTATTCACACCTCCCAAACCACTATAATTTGGAAAATATAAGCTAAAATATCTTACCAAAAACCCTCACTTCCTCTTGTATACATCCCTTTGATGTTAATTTTTTCCAAGGAAACCCTTTACTTCCAACCAAAATTATTTACCTATTTAAGAGAAAAAACCCTCCCTCAAACTCCGTTCTTTTACTTTGATTCTACACTCACTCATATCTTCTTATTCCATAATTTTATAACTAAAAAGTATCCAAAACATACTAGTATGTTTTTATTCTATGTTTTTTACCAAAACATACTCACACATCCATGAAATATGTATTAAATGTATTTTTTATGTGTATGGTGAACTAAAACATCACTAAATAGTGATGGTACATTTTTCCTTTATCGACTCTCATGGTGGAAATTTTGATTGAAAATATATTTATATATGTTTTATATTATATTTATTGTATATTTAAAATTATTTAAAAAAATTTCAACACATATATTTATACTTTAAAATTGGAATAAATATAATGATTTCATTTGAGAAAGTGTGGACTACCGCCCCCTCAAAGCAATATAACTGGTTCACACACTACATGGGTTGTATTAAGGATTGATTTATAGAAATTATATGATATATATTGTTTCTGAAACTTTAGTTGAGGCATTCATCGTTAGGCTGTGAGGTGCTAATTGTTACTCCACATTCCCATATTTCAAATGATGGCGGCATATGTCAATTATTTAGGGATGTTTACTCCTTGATCGAAATTGGATGATTGGATGTAGGTTCCTTCATCATTGGATTCCTCCTCAAAACTCATCACCTAGTATATGTCTTCCTTAATGATTAATATGTTGTTTATTAAACTCTTCATAGTACCATAACTTTTTGGACACTATTTAATTACACTTCTTCCATTAGGGCATTACAAGGGGTCTTGAAAGGACAACAACCTTCGGTCAAGGGAGTAGTCACGTTGGGCATTATTGGCATGTCTAGGTGCAGGAACACTGGTAAACATGGACTTTCTTCGACTTATGATAGGTCTTCTCAAGGTTTTGGTATCCCAAGGTATACCACATTGAATTCGTGGAATTAAATTTCATAGACATGTATTTATGGTTTTCCTCGGCTTCCCATGTTCAATGCGGGGTGTGCCTTAAGATTAACATCTAGTGGAGATTGATCTGACTGATCATAACATGGATGAGAGTGGATTAGATGGGTACATTCCCATGAGGGATAACATGAATTATTTACTATATGGGTGGATCAATATGCCCAATGAGGATGGATTCGAGGATTATTGGTTCCCATAAAAGAGTTAACCAAGGTTTACCATTGGATGGGATTGATCCTCACTGAGGCTTCCTACATACCCAAGCTAGAAAACAAGGATAAAACCCCATGTAGTTATAGAGGGTGAATCATGGGATTGGGATGTACACAATGGGCAACAACCTGATGAAATTATGGGTCATACGTGTGGTTATAGGGCCAGGTGATAAAATGGAGCAACGAAATGAATGGGGCATACACATTGTTAGTTTCTTGCATTGATGGCATGATTTTCCTGGGTTGTGACAGCCCCTATAGGATCAGGATTAATGATGGATGATTTGATGATGCCAATGAGATGAATGGGAGTTAACTAATTTGAACCTATGTGAATATGACAGTGGTGTTCGGATTGAACCTCAAGAAGGCTTCCTACGTATCCCAATGGGTGGGAATCAAAGTCCACGTAGTTTGGTGGGCGATGAGTATACAGCCTCAACCTTAAACATTACACAATCTTGAATCAAGTTAATAATTAATTGTAAATATCTTTTTATGTTTATAGATTTAGAGAATTGTGTCATAAATTATAAATAACAGCATGAATATTACATATAGAAACTTAATTCACTGTCCATTTTTTTCATAAAACAATAACTCTTTAAAAATGTGTATTGTTCCATATTTTAAGCAGCATGAATTTTCCATGATCCCATCCTAGAACCAATTCATCTTTATGTCCTATGAAAAACATTTCAAAACATTGGATAAGAATAAAAATCTTTGTATGGGATACATAAATTAAGAAAACTATTATTTTTTTTAAAAAACATGTAAACCATGAATACTTTATAATAATGTAATACTTTTCAACCTTAAGAAGTAGTAAAAACAATTCACTAAATATTAACTCATTTTTTAACTTTTTTATAACAAAAATATTACTATAAATCCCATAGAAAGAAAGATATAGCATATAAAGGTAACTTGGGACATAAACATACTTTAATATAATAACTATACTATCAACTTCCACACATATCACAAAATAGAATAGCCATATAGCTAACTTCTATACCCCATGCATCAGAGGTTATAACATAACCAACCGTCCTTTGTTTAACACGGAACCACTTGTTATTTGTTTTATCACATAACAACATGTCATTGGTTCATCATGTAACCACTAGTCAAATTTCCATGTACCATTATATAATCATAACACATAAACTATTTAAAATATCTATATTTCACTAATATCATTTCATTTTCAATCACAAGAAATGATTTTAAGATATTGAAATACAAATTCCTTTTCAAAAACCATTTTGAATACCACTATATATAAAATGGTATATGGTATTTAATTTTCTTTTAAAAAACATTACATCTTGTTAAGGAAGCAAAATAAAAAATAATGCTCACAGCAACGGAAAGGTTGTTGTCACCGCATACATTAAAAACATTCATTTGGTCATTCAGTAAAATGATTCTAAAAAAAATATTTCCATTGATTGAAATTAAAAGTCAGAGGGGTTTATTATAAAACATTTGAAATAATTAGGTGTATATTATAAAAACATGCCTCAATTAAAGGATATTGAGACAAAGTCCCTTAACTCATGTTCGACTTGACTCGTTTATTCTTTAAATAATTATTTAAGTTAATATCGGACATTTTCTAGATTTTTTGTACTTGAGTCAGAAATGCGCTTGTTATAGTTACAGTTTTTCCATGTGGTAAAAAGTCCATTATCTACAAAATATTTTTAATATGTATCATATTTATACAGTGTATATGTATTGGTAATATCCCATAACATTTGAGATAATAAATGAAATGCATTGTTTATGGAGACGGTAAGTCGTATGTACACTTGAACGCTACATTCAATTCTATATCATATTTAAAGGAATGAAAACATAATGATACATAGGTATATTATAATTAAATTATAATAACATATTTTTTATATGTTACATATTTTCACTAATTCAATCATATATACGTTCCATATATGGAATGAACGAGTCATTTCACGTTGAGGGGGTAACAGTCTGCGCTTCCTCAAAAGAAGTTATCATGTTTACATGTCATGAAGAGCATGAAGGTATGTTGTAAATAAAAATTACTGAATCAAAGAGACAATATAAACCTAATATATTTCACATAAAAAATTGTTCCATCATAATTTCCACCATGAGAGGCAGTGGGAGATAATTGAGTAATCGACGTTTCTTGAGGTAGTAGTTTTTTATCCACAGAAACAGTATGTTCTAAATCCATTCGATGGGGGTGTGTGTGAGTGTAGGTATAATCATTATAATAAATATATATTATTATATATATGATACTGGTGTTGTTATAATATAATTGAATGAATAGACATTAGGGTGTTGGATAAGGAAATTAAATGAAAGAATCTTGAGAGAATACATTATCATAAATAGGGTAACTCTTTTTAAATTAAACTAAAAGGATTTCTTGAATTTCCTTATACCCAAGTCAAGTCTTCTCGGAGGAATAGAGGAATGTTGGGAGCTTATTGGATCATATTTTTGATGATCCAAATAGATTTAGAGGTGTGAGTAGGGAGTTAGAGGTAGTGGCCTCTTATAAGAGGGACGAGGGGTACTTAATTATTGATATTTAAGACATTATATATGTAATTTTTCCAAATCAGAAATTTTTAGGACTATTATATCATTAAATAAAATAGTATTTGTTTTAAAAACTCATTGATGTCAATTTTTATACAATTCATATCATGACTTTTTATAAATCCATAACAACATTATTATTTTGCAAAAATCTCATTAATTAAAATATAAAAAGTCATAATAATCCCTAAAATTTGTGTATGTTATAAAGAGTTTCAAAATAAATATATATTAATATTTATAATATCATTTATTTAAATCATTCATTGATAAGATAATCACTAAATCAACTTTGTTTCATAAATAAATTTATTTATTTGATGTCTAAAAATTATAAATAAAATATGATGATGTAGGAGATATTTTTATATATATAATGACTATTTATAGTCGAAACAATCACTTATATAGCCCCATATAATAATTATTTTACTAAAAGATGCATGTTTATTTTAAATTTTTTGTTACGTTAAATTAATTCTTATAAAATGTCATTTTCACATTGAAAATACAATTTATCACTAAAGCAAATACATAAATCACATCACCTACCATAAAATTCTGCAACAATTAATTTATCCTAAATGGAATGGCATAATGCATGTATTGTAATTTGTAGAAAGTTCATGAAATGATGAATGAGATGGAATGCCTTATACTACCGGGTTGAAATGGAATAGAACCAAAAAATCACACCAACAATGATATCATAATTCATGTGTGTCACCCAAAGGTGGAATCAAATCAGCTATAATAGTTAACATCCACAAAACATTCATTTAATTCATTTAAATTTCTATTTTTCTTATATGTGGGTTAGCTACACCCAGGAAAAATTCATTAATAAACTCCAATAACTTCATATCCTTGTATCTCTTCCCCAAATAGTAATGAAAACCAGAAAAGAATGCTATGGTAGAACTTTGTAAATTTCCAAACCTAGACGCTTCTCGATAGTTCTCTGATCCTGGTTGGTCACATGGCCTAAAGCGCATCTCCCCAAATGCCAGAAGTGGTGGACTAGCTGTGAGGGCCTTGGTGTTTCAGTGGTGAGTCTATTCCATTATTTCAAGAGTATAAACAAGTGAAATATCATTACCAAAAATGTCGCAGAAATAGTAAATAGTATATACAATATGTGAACATAATTAATAGATATCAATGTAATATGTTATCTCATACACAATGATGATCATGTAATGTATCTACAAAGAATCCAAAACTAGTACAAAGTATTAAATTACAACACATATCCCCAAATTCCAAAAATAAAAAATTTTGATATCTAAAAATAACATCATGATCTTTAACTCGGTCCCATTCTCCCCTTTTCTTAAGCATAGAACAAAATCAAGCATAGAACGAAAAGTTAATTCCCTGATCCCTACCTGTATCCAAAAAGTCTGTTCGGGTACCCAATGACAGATTGAATAGGTTGTGAGAAACCATCCCAATAGGTAAACATCCAAAGATCTATTTAATTCCAGGATCTGCAATATAATAAAATAAATAGTGTGCGGGTAAATAGGTAAGCAGTAAATAAATGTAAATATTCACAAGGAATTTAACTACTAAACTAGTAAAACTGAAATATCATCTCAAGGCTCCATGTAAAATATGTTAAAGCCCCTCTAACAATGTAGCTACATGAAATGTATAAATAACTAAAACGTCCTTTTCATTCATCCTCACATGTCACACCAAACATGGGCTTTCTGTATAACTGAATGTTCTAGAATATCCATAGTCGATCTGTTCAACTAAGCATATCATATATCACATAGTTGTGTAATATAATAAAATTTTCAGACAATGAAGGGATGAATCTAATGTGTAGAAGATGAAATAATCCCCATCTAGTCCCAGTAGCAACTTAATGTAATCTCAATTAGGCCTTGGCTGGAGTCCTAGGAGCATGTCATAAAGAACATATTCTATATGTGTCTAATAAAGCTGGATACAGTGGGTTACATGGCCCAAGGTATCCCACTAAATCAAGACCCAAGGAGCATACTCTATCCAAGGCATCTGTTATTGCACTCAAGATCAAAGGATCATCATCAATGGAATCTATATATTTATTCACCCATTCATACCATTAATCAATTAATACCATATGAGTCTACCCACTCATATAACCACTCAATTCTAATGGAAACCAATAAGTATATCCACTAATTATTCATAATTCACATTTAAAATATCACATGAGTTTACACACTCATTTCATATTTTACTAATAAAACATTTAATCAATTCATGTTCAATATAACCATTAAATTAAAGAGCATGAACATAAAAAGGATTAAATACAAACCCTAACTAAGAAATTAAATATCATTTAAATATAATTTATCCTACTTTAAATACGAAATACTAAAATCAAACCCCATGGATGGTTTAACATGTTCTATAGGAAAAGGGCACACTCCATGGGTGGTATTGGTTGGGGAAAAAACCACCCACTCATCTCAAGTGCACCTAAGGGATTCTTTAATATTTTTTGATTCATACAATTCAACTTCCAATTTCATTTTTTGGGTTACGCCAGAATGTTTGGTGGGTGGAACCGTGGTAGCTAGGTCTATAATGCACCAAAACAAACCAAAATATTTAGATCACCTATCTTGGCATGGTAGTTGAGTGTTCATCCTGTATCAACTCCTGATTTGACACAAATTGGAAGGAAAATGAATTACCGATAAAGAACCTGAAATTAAGGAAAATCAATTTAATCCAAAATATATTCGCCGATAGGAATAAGATTAATAAATGACTAAAAATGAATTGATAACACACTGATGTAGATCTAATGAGATGAGTGTAGCTTCAATCGGATATTGAATGGAGAGGATGTATGGATTACAAGTTTAGTCATCGAAGAAGGCTCTCAGAAGGAGTCTTTATTGTATGTAGGAAGAATAAATTAATTTAGATTAATATACATTTTAATTTTATTTAAAATTATAAAATTGACCAAAGTAATTGGGTTGTACATTTTGGGGAACACGGTTTACCATATCATTTTACTAACACAAACGGTTAGCTGTAGGGAATGGGAACCTGCATGGTTTCCTCACATGGTTTGACTAACCCAATAGAAACCATGAAAAACTCTTCTATTAAAATTATAAATGTTTTTGTATGGTCGTGCAACCCAAGTCACATGGTTTGGTCTAAATAGGAGGTCTCCTCCTGCTTTATGCCCTAGCCTCACATGGTTTATCAAACCGTGCATCTTACCCTGCATGGTTTGAAACAACCACGATTCATGTCATTTTCACAACCATAACAAGGTTATGGACTCCTAGCAAGCCTTGGACCACCCCCATACCTCCATGACATCATAGGGCATTCACATTTGGCCATAATTAAACATTCCAACTGAAAAAGAAGGGATATGTACATCATATGAAAACCTGGGTTCTTATAGAAACCCGGGTAATGTAAAGAAAAATAATTTTCATGTATTATTAAAATTAATTAATTTTATTTTATATATTTATATTCGTTATAATATTATTAGGTAATTTTTCTTAAAAAAACATGATTTATAAAAAACCATGTTTGGTTTTAATACAATATATGGTTTTATTAAAAAGAATGATTTAAAAATTAAAGAATTTTCATTTGAAAAAATTAAATTAATTTTTTAATTCAATATTTAAATATTAAAATTGGATATTTTTTAGAAATTTCTAGAAATATTGATTTTTTATTAAATAGGGAAAATTAATGATTTTTATTAAAAACCGACATTCAGATTTCAAAAAATTACAAGGTTAAACATTGTTTTAAAATTATTTCAAATAAAAATGCGTTCAATTATATTATTACTAATCAAACTATGTCATTTGGAATATATATTATACTATAATTTGTTATAAAACCATTTTTATTCTTAAAAAGTCATTTTTTTGAAAAATCGTTTTTCAATACATTTTTTGTGACTAATATTAAATTAAATTCTACAAATTTTATGGATTGAATTTTATAAAATAGATTATATATATTAAATCGGCATAAAAAATAATATTTAACAATTTTAAATTAATTTTTGGTTTTAATTTACATTAAAAATAGTACAAATTTGTTACTATTTTTATGGTTAAAACAAGTTTATTTAGGGTTTAAATAAAGAGTTTAGGGTTAAAATGACCAGAAACCTTATCTAAATTATCTATTATGACCATATATTTCCCATATATCATCTAATATTTATAAATGGTCCCTCAAGGATCTATTTATCTAGATTAAGACAATAATATATTTTAATCTTTCTAAAAAAAATCCAAGTGTGTACTCTACACCACTTATAAAAGGAAACCCCATATCTTATACTTTGTACACATCCAAACTATTTTGGTTCCTAAAATACCTAAAAAATATGTTCTTAAAATCCTAACCATTACCTATAGTCCATTTATTCATGAAGAAACCATCCTATGAAATCTTTTTGTATAAACATAAAGAGGTTGTTCGAAGAAGATGTACAGTTCTCAACCATGATTTTTCATTTTAAATATTCTTCTAACATCATAAATAATTATTAAAAATGATTAAATAAAAAAAATTATGTTAAATATAATTAGATATATTTATTTTAATGTAATAACATATATCAATATCCTCTCCCATCAAATGGGAAACAAAATAATCATTTGTGTGTACGACCGACTACCTCCTCCCAAACCGATGTAATTCATCTTCCATAAATGTCTCCCATGGAGGGTTTTAATGATTGATTTAATATATATATATATATATTATATTAATGACATAACTAAAAGTATGAAGAGATAATATATCTTCTATTTTATTACCATTCTATCCATTGAAAAATCATAACGTCATTTCTACGTACGTGTGGATTTCTACCTCCACAAAGTGATGTGATTAATTTTTCATCACCACATCACATGGATGGTATACATAAATTAATTAAATATGTAATATGTTATTTATAATATAATAATAATTCTATAAATATAAAAGAATACTTACCTTATTCATCTCGTGTTCTTTGAAAAATTGAAATGTCACGCATGAGTACATACGACCAACCTTCTCTATAATTCTAACGTAATTCATTTTCCATTTCTATATTTCATTACTGGTATTAAAATTAAATTTATGTATAAATTTTTTAATTTTTTAATTATTTTTATTTTTATTTGATGGAATAATTACCACTTTGACCATGGTTAACATACCGAATCCATTTTGAAATTATGAACTGAATGTCATCAAAACTCCTGACGTGGATATAACATATAAAGTAATCAAATATTTAATTGAAATAAATGAAAAAAAATTCTTTAATAAAAAAATTAATAAACATGAAAAGTTACTTCAACTATTAAATAAATGATATATGTTCATTATATAGGAGTTAAATGGCATAAATGGAAAGCCTCGACTCTAGGTTATGGATTTCATCTCTATTTTTACAAGATAGTTGACCTTATTTTAAAAGGTTTTTAAAAGAAATTTTTTTAATGTTTTCTGCATGTGTCACTTTTTACTCCCTTTACAAAAGTATGAAAAAAAATATTTATATTTATAATTTATGACATGAATGGATTTTACACCCTTCATAACTATTATTTTATTTTAATATTACATTAAATATTTTTTTAATGAAATTATTTTTACCATTCTTTAGGAATTTTTTATAAATTTTAACAAAATAAAAGGTTATTTTACCATCTTTTCAAAGAAATTTTTTATTAGTTATTGTTTTAAAGAAAATAAATATCATCATGATTTATTGATTCATATAATTTAGAAGGATTATTATCTTATGATATCATCCTCCTTCTTTGATTGGATTTCTTGCGAATATATACTTATATATATTATCATGAAATAGGTTTCTTTTCCATGGGTTAAATAAGATATAAAGTAATAATGATTTTTTTCAAGGGTGTTATGTTGAATAGTGAAAGGATCTAAATGTTTTATTCATGAACAATACATGGAATTTATTGTTGATGATGGATGAGCCTGATATAGCTTATATTAATGTTTGATTCTAATACAACTTATAAGAATAAGTTATCCCATTATGAATTATATAAATGTGTGAGCCTAATACAGGTTATATGAAGGGTGATATTAATACAACATATATGAATGGTGAGACTAATATAGCTCTCTAATTAATTTGGAAATTTTACTTGTCTATAAATAAAATAATGAGTAATTTAACTAGGGATTTTCCTCTTATGGATTTAACTGGAATCTAGTTTTTTCTATCATGGGATAATATTGACACTATTTTCTTCACAAAAAGGATAAAAATTATTAATTGGAAGGTATATCATTACCAAAAAAACATATAATAATGAATGACAGGTTACAATTTTCTTAGGTAGATAAACACAATCCACTTGCGTGGTATGGAATCCCCCACAAGTCTAGGTAGCATGCATAACCTACTTGACAAGAAGCTCATGCGGGACCTATATGTGGTGCCCAACATTAGTGACTAGTACATGTTTGAAGGTACTATATGAGATACCTATTCGATGAACCTATTTGAGTGGACTACTTCACACATGGTACCAATTATACAAACAAATAGGACCCTTGCACACCTCATTTGACATAACAGGAAGACCATAAGAATCCTTGAATCTCTTCATGATCTAGGACTTATTTCGGGCCCTTGAAACCATAAATGTAGTTCTCTAATCCCCAAAATAAGATATAATTAAAGAGAGTGGTTGGAGTAGAGTTCCCTCGGTGTTCTAAACACAAAACACCTAGGGGAGGAACTACTTTCCCCTAGTCAATATGTACTATAGAGAAGGGCCCTTCCCAAACATGGTGTTGGTCGGAGTGGTTTACTCAAGAGGGGGGTGAATTGAGTACCAATTAAAATTTCTATATTTAAAAACAGTGTCTTAAAGACCCCCAAATAAAATAATAAATTAAACTGTAGTGAATTTATATTAATGTAGAGATTCTGTTAGGTTCTCAAGGGATTGATTAATTCCCAGTTAATCAACACAGGAGTGTGTGATTATCTTTTGAAACTAACTTACTAATCTACACTTAACATAAACACTTGCTAATTTAATTATCAAAGTAACTTTAAAAACAGTATTGGTTTTAAAGTGATTAGCAGCGGAATAAAACTTTGAAATAGATGGCACAACAATGTAACCAAGAGGTTCAGTCTCAAGCCGAGACTTAGTCCTCTCAAAAGTTTATATAAAAATGATCCACACCCTGGATCGGGGTTCAACAGTTTACAACTGTCTAGGTCCAAGACCTCTACCACTGTTCTTCGTGGGAAACAGTACAACAGCAACCAGCTGTCCAGGTCACACACGACCTCTACCACAGTTCTTCGTGGGAAAGAAAGAATGAAAGAGTTTTGTAAGGATTTACAGATCCTTCAGTTTGAGTACAGGAGACAGTGTATGTGTTAGATATAGCAGATAACACACACTGATCGAAATGAATGGTAATAAATCACAGAACAAGAGATGTAGAGTTTAGAGATGGTTCTGGTGATTTCAGTATAGCTCTGGACTCCTTTGGATTAGATTAGAAGTGAGTCTGAGTCCTCTTCTTGTTTCTGTTGAGAAACAGAGTGTCGTATGCTCCAGGTTCACAGGTGGTGAGAATGTAGTCGATGAAGTTCTTCTTGTAAGCACAGAACACTCCTCGAATATGCTTGATTGTCTGTGAGCTTCTCTGTGTTCCTCTTGTGCTTGTGTCGCTTTTGGTATAATGGATGCACCACACTTTTCTGGTTCACTTGTTTTCTTCACACGTTCGCGTTCGCATCTCTATTTTCTGGTATGTAGTCTTCTCGTATTTATCTCCCATCAGGGGACAGAAAAGATTTCTTTTCAGCAGGTACGAGGTACGGGTTCCTGACATCCGACAACCTTTATCAGATATTTGACAAATCATTAAAATGTATGATATGACCGTTAGATAGATTAAATATAGGAAATAAAGAAATTCAAACAGTGAGTTGAGTGATCGGTAGGTAATCAGCATCGGTAGCTTGAACATCGGTGGCTTGAACATCGGTAGCTTGAACATCGGTAGCTTGATGTCATTAGTTGCTTTGACTCTATCAGTGGCTCTATGCGTCGGTTGGTACATGCATCGGTAGCTCCGTGCGTCGGTAGGTACATGCATCGGTAGCTTCATGCGTCGGTAGGTACATGCATCGGTAGCTCCATGCGTCGGTAGGTACATGCATCGGTAGCTCCATGCGTCGGTAGGTACATGCATCGGTAGCTCCATGCGTCGGTAGGTACATGCATCGGTAGCTCCGTCCATCGGTGACTTATTCCATCGGTAGCTATTTTTACTTACACCGGTAGCTCTACGTTTGTATCGGTAGCTGTATTTATAAGTACATCGGTAACTCTGTGTTAAGTCTATCGGTAGCTGTCTGTCGGTAGACTAAGTCTATCGGTAGACTGGTTACCGGTAGCTCTTTATCAGTAGCTATAGGCAGATTACTTATCTGTTTTAGGCAGAACACATCCGATTGTGTTTGAATCAATTTAGAACTTGTATGAACATGGATAAATGATGATTAACATATTCCAAAGACTATTTAAAAAAGATGTTATTGGATTGATCACAGATTGGAAAGAATTAAAGTATAGATCAACAATACTTAACAATATCATAGAGGATGAAGACATAATTGGGATTTTCAACACAAATAAATACATGATTGAGATTATCAAAACAGGTGAGGTCAACAATCTCCCCCTTTTTGATAATCACAATTTATGATATTGGCATTTAACATAGTGAAAATATAATAGTAAAGAGTATAATATTGAATTCAATTTTCTCAGAGAAAACAGCATCATAGATAATAGAAATAGTATGATATAGACATAAGTTATCAGAGGTAAAAAAAATAATAAGGTATTATATAGACATACGGTATTAGAGATAAAAATGGAAACAAAACAAAGGATAATGTGTTTCCCCTTATGCCTTATTTTTCTCCATTGAAAATATTTCTCATTTTGTTCTCATTCTCATATAAAAAGTTTCTCCCCCTCTCTTATTGTTCTCCCCCTTTGTGATAATCAAAAAGTGGGAAAGCATATATATAGATATATATATAGGAGAGAAATAAAACAAAGAGAAGTAAAAAGGTGGTCTGTATTATAGTTAGTCAAAAAGTACAACAAAAACAGATTACACAGGAATTCCTATCAAAAAGCTTGGCCACTGGTTCACTCCGCATCTGCAATGTGAGATTTTCCTTTAGGATCAGAAGGATGCTCGGGTGGTGAGGATTCAGGTGAAGGTTTGGGAATGCCAGAAAAGATTAAAGGAGGCTGGGCCACTGACACAGAGTCAGGCTTGTAAGTTGAAGATTTTTGGGTAATCATTGGTTTGAGGCTTTTAATGGCTTGAGCAGGAGTCAACTGGACTGAGGGAGCAGCTGAGGCAGAAGCAGGCAAAGCAGGAGGGATGATGACTGGTCTAGCATCAACATGCAAGAAGGGCAGCAGCAGATTTCTAAAATCCATAATAATTCCTCCTCCTCTTTCCATAGCAGAGAGGAAATCATCTTTGTTCTCCATGAATTTCTCTAAGGCAGGAGTCAATTCTCTGAGCTTGCTCACTTGTTCTTTGAAGGCTTGAGTGACTGGAGGGAGCTTCATGTGTTCCAACATTAGCTTGAAGTGGTGTTCGAGTTGATGCTTGGTGAAAATCTTGGAGAAGTAGTAGTCCACTTTGCTTTTTATGGCTTCTTGAGAGGCAGAGGCTTCTCTCATAAAATCTTGAACTATCTTCATGATTTCTCTGGCAGAATCCCTTGTAGAAAGCACCACTCGGCTTAACTCTGATGAGTCCCCAGAGCCACTGGTAGGAATAGAACCAATCTCCTCCTTCAATATTGCTCGAACTGAGTTCATATCAACTGATGGTTTGGATGTGAGAGGGCCAAGAGAGAAAGAAACAGTTTCTTTAAAACTCTTTGACAAACCACTGATTAGGCTTTGAACTTGAGAGTCTTGTAATTGAACATGATCCTTCACTGAGGTTTTGAAACTTTCAAACACTGAGACAAACTGGCTAACTACACTCTTCACATAGGCTAGATCCTTGTCAGCTTGAGACTTGGAGCTCATATAGGAATCCAAAGCAACCACTGATGTCTTGAGAGCTTCCAGATCAGCTTCGATTCTTGAAGACTGAGTCTGGCATTCTTTCACTTCTTCCATAAGCTCAGACATAAAGGAAGATAAATTACAAGCCAGAGATAGCTCGAAGGATCTCTCTAGCACTTTCATTTCTTCATAAAAGCTTTCCTTCATCTCAGCAACTGAAGCACTGAATGATTCTTTTATCTCATCCTTCATGGATTCAAGATCTGATTTGGAGACAAAATCACTTGAGACAACTGCAGCAGATCCCCTTGCTGAGGCCAAATTAACTACCGAAGTAGTCATTATTGAATTGATTGAGGATGCAAGAGAGGTTTCCATTAGCTTTACTTCTTCAACAAAACTGGATTTGAGGTCCTCTTTCAGCTTAGTCAAATCATGAAATCTGACCACATCGTCTGGCAACAACTCAGCAGCAAGATCATAATTGGTCTTTGGTCTATCCACAGACATCTCATTGTCAGAATCTTGATAATCTAATCCACAGACTATAAACCCTGGGTCTTCTACCCAGTCTCCAATCTCAACAGCTACTATTACATTCCCAAGCACAGACTGATGCTCCCCCTCAATGGGTGCATTCTCATGTATCACAACTGCCTTTTCTGCTGGCCGTTCTTCATCAGAATCTTCTACCACAAGTTCTACAGGAGCAGCATCTGGAAGATCTTCTGATACAGGTACAGCTTCTTCTCTATCTCTTTCTTCTTCAGCAGCAGGTATAGCTGAGTTTCCAATTAAGGGACTCATACTTAACCTACCAGAAGCAGGCGATTCAACTGCATTCTCCTTTTCCTCTTCTTCTTGGTGAGGTACAGACTGGTCTTCCTCATAAGTAGGCAAAACTTCCTCTACTTTTCCCTTCCTAGAATAAACCAGTTCTGCAACAGGACTTGGGGGCAAGTCTGGATCTCCTCCAACATCCATAGGAGTTTCTTCTTCTTCTTCTTCTTCTGTCTCATCACTATAAGCAGGTTCCTCTTCATCAGGTCTTAGACTCGGATCTCTCATATCCTTTGGTCTTGAGGGATAATCCACAGGATTAAACCTATCATAGATTTTCTGATCATCACTGACCCATTCTCCCTTCCATGGGTTCCAGTTAATTTTCATATACCTGCAAACAGTCGAGGTGATGCAGAAATTGTTCTTGACTACAATTGTCTCATCCTGAGACTCAGCTATTTCTTTCACTTTTATCATCACTGAAATCAGCTTGGCAAAGAACAAGGCATTGGTCTTTGACTTTGGTCTAATCATGTCTTCCATTTGAAGCATCAACAATCTGCACAGATTGACTTTTACACCATGTCTTAGCAAATGAAGAAGATAGATATCTTGATATCTCAGATTTGCAAAATCTCCTCTCCTCGGTATCAACACATGCTGAACAAATTTGAAAAGAAGTCGATTCTCTCCATCCATTTCAGCAGCTACCACTTGCCTTTGATTTCCATTCCCAGTCAGCTCTTGTAAGGCGGTCTCATAATCAAAAATGTCACTACTAGGTGGCATTGCTCTTGAAACATACCCAGAGACACCTTCATGTGGTACTTTTAAACTCTCAGCCCACTCTACTGAAGAAAAAGACATCTCTTTTCCATTTACAAAAGAGCTTACCCGATTCTCATTCTCAGACTTCTCAAAGGTTACAAACTCATAGAACTGCTTTACCAATTTCGGGTAGTATGGGCCATTGTTATTCGAGAAACAATCCATCCATTTCTGGTCTTCCAGAATCTCGAGCACTAAGGATTTGCTAGGCAGTAGCCATTCCACGCACAGTTCCTTCTCGATTACTATATCTCTATTCTGCAAGTGAGGATTCACGGGTCGCCTTCCCGATCTAGTTTTGACTTCACTAACACTGGCTTTATGCTGTGTCTTCTGCTTCTTGGCATTTGGTTCTGCACTTTCATCTCTGACGATAGGAAGCTTGGTTTTTGCCATCGCGGGTTTAGGGTTCTTGGTCGATTTGGATGCTAAGGTTCGAAGGTGAGAGATTTTGAGCTCGGTGAGGTAAGAAGTGGCTTAGACTTAGTTTTATCATTTAGGAATTCCAAATAAACGATTAAAATAGAGTAATAAAATAAAATAAAACGATTCGTATTCTTGGCGGCAGTCAGAAGTTTTAAACTTTGCATCGGTGTGAGTTAATCATCGGTGAGAAAAACAAATCGGTGAGTGTTGTACATCGGTGAGAATTTATACGTCGGTGAGAAACTTACATCGGTGGGAATTTTCACATCGATGAGAATTTTCACATCAGTGAGGATTTTCACATCGGTGAGGATTTTCACATCGGTGAGAATTTCACATCAGTGAGGATTTTCACATCGGTGAGAATTTTCACATCAGTGAGGATTTTCACATCGGTGAGAATTTTCACACCGGTTGTGATTAAACATTCCCAGTTCATGTCTTATGAAACTTAGCCTATCCGAACTTAAAGGTTTAGTGAAAATATCAGCCAATTGATGTTCAGTGCCAATAAATTCAAGAGAAATATCACCTTTTTGATAGTGATCTCTTAGGAAATGGTGTCTTACATCTATGTGTTTGGTTCTAGAGTGAGATACAGGATTCTTAGAGATGTTTATTGCACTGGTGTTATCACAGTTGATTGAAACATGTTTAAAAACGTATCCATAGTCCAAAAGAGTGTGTTTCATCCACAGAATTTGTGCACAGCAACTACCAGCAGCTATATATTCTGCTTCAGCAGTAGATAGTGCAACCGAGTTCTGTTTCTTACTACACCAGGAAACTAAGGATTTTCCAAGCAAATGACATGTTCCTGATGTGCTTTTTCTATCTAGCTTACAACCAGCAAAGTCAGCATCTGAATAACTCATTAACTCAAAGGATTGTCCTTTTGGGTAAAACAAACCTAAGTTAACCGTGTGTTTGAGATATTTAAAAATTCTTTTAACAGCAAGCAAATGAGATTCTTTTGGGTTAGCTTGAAATCTAGCACACATACATACACTAAACATAATATCAGGTCGACTAGCAGTAAGATAAAGTAAACTACCAATCATACCTCTGTAATTTGTTTGATCAACTGGTTTCCCAGTTTCATCTGTGTCCAATTTACAGGTATTACTCATAGGAGTTTCACTTTCCTTGATACTATCCAGACCAAAACGTTTTAAAAGATCCTTTGTATATTTACTTTGATTCAAAATAATACCATTTTCATTTTGAAATACTTGAAATCCAAGAAAGTACTTAAGCTCTCCCATTAAGCTCATTTCAAATTCATTTTGCATACTTTTTGAAAAATCAGTACATAAAGAGTGTTTAGAAGATCCAAAAATAATATCATCAACATATATTTGTACAACTAAAACATCTTTAGAAATTATTTTAATGAAAAGAGTTGGATCAGCAATCCCTTTAGTAAAACCTTTTGAAATAAGGAAATTGCTAAGTCTATCATACCAAGCTCTTGGTGCTTGTTTTAAACCATACAAGGCTTTAGAAAGTTTAAAAACTTGATTTGGAAAATGGGGGTTAGCAAATCCAGGTGGTTGTTCTACAAAAACATCTTCAATTATAAAACCATTTAGAAATGCACTTTTTACATCCATTTGATATAACTTGAAATCCAGATGTGCAGCATATGCAAGTAAGATCCTAATGGCTTCTAGTCTAGCTACAGGTGCAAAAGTTTCCTCATAGTCTATACCTTCTTCTTGACTATATCCTTGTGCAACTAGTCTAGCTTTGTTTCTAACTATATTTCCAGATTCATCTATTTTATTTCTAAACACCCATTTTGTGCCTATTGTCAAAGTGTCCTTGGGTCTGTCAACTAATTCCCAGACTTTGTTTCTTTCAAACTGATTTAATTCTTCCTGCATAGCTATTACCCAGAATTCATCATTGATAGCATCATTGATATTTTTGGGTTCCAGCTGCGAAAGAAAGGCTTGATGTTCAACCTGGTTTCTTAGAGAAGCTCTAGTTTGTGTTCCTCTATCAAGATTACCAACAACAGCTTCTAAAGGATGATTCTTTAGAATCCTCGTTGATCTAGTAAAGGTTGGACTAGAAATTTCAGGTTCATCTATAGGTTCGGGTTCAACAGAAGCAGATTCTGGAGAAAGTCCAGAACTGGATACTTTTATAACAGGTTCTTTAGATTTATCATTAAGGTCCAGAATAGATAAGTCTTCTTCAAGGTTTTCAAGAGAGGTTTTAGGCTCATGTGGATCAGTTTCATCAAACTTGATGTGAACAGATTCTTCCACACATTTGGTTTTCTTATTGAATACTCTATAGGCTTTACTTGAAATAGAGTAACCCAGAAAAATTCCTTCATCACTTTTGGAAGCAAACTTATCCATATTATCTTTAGTATTCAGAATAAATACTTTGCAACCAAAAACTTTAAAGTAATTAACCTTAGGCTTTCTATTGTTCCACAATTCATAAGGGGTTTTCTTTAGAACATGTCTAATCAAGACTCTATTAATAACATAACAAGCTGTATTTACAGCTTCAGCCCAAAAATAAATAGGCAGGTCATATTCATTGAGCATGGTTCTAGCAATTTCTTGAAGAGTTCGGTTTCTTCTTTCTACTACACCATTCTGTTGGGGTGTTCTAGGGGCAGAGAAGTTATGAGTATAGCCATTGTGTGAGAAATAAGATTCAAAATCTTGATTTTCAAACTCACGACCATGATCACTTCTAAGGGTTTTAATCTTGAGTCCACTAAGATTTTCTACAGACTTGGAGTATTTAACAAAGTAAGAACAAGCTTCACTTTTGTGAGCTAGAAAATATACCCAAGTATATCTAGAAAAGTCATCTACAAGAACATAAACATAGTGCTTCCCATTTAAACTAGAAACTCTTGATGGTCCAAACAAATCCATGTGAACCAATTCAAGTGGTTGAGAAGTTGAAACTTCTTTCTTTGATTTAAAAGAAACTTTGTGTTGTTTTCCCTTTTGACAGGGATTACAAACTTTGTCTGCTGGAAATTCAAGTTTGGGTAAGTCTCTAACCAAGTTCTTCCTAGAAAGTTTTCTAAGTGAGTGCACATTGCAGTGTCCTAATCTTCTGTGCCAAAGCCAAGACTCTTTATGAAAAGCATTTAAACATGGAATGTTCTGTTTAGCTAAAGAATCTAAATCAACAGCATAAACATTTTCATTTCTTAAAGCAGAAAATACTAAAACATTTTTAGAGTTACAAACATTGCAAGAATCATTTTCAAATTTAACATGAAAACCATCATCACATAACTGAGAAATGCTTAATAGGTTATATTTAAGTCCATCAACAAATAAAACTTTAGAAATCAAAATTGAATCAGTGTTACCAATCTGGCCTAGGCCGATGATTTTCCCTTTTGAGTTATCACCAAAGGTGACAAAGCCTCCATCAACTTTTATTAAGCTCTTGAAGCAAGAATAATCTCCAGTCATGTGTCTTGAGCACCCACTGTCTAAATACCATATCTTCTTGTAACAGCTCTTCAAGCAGGTCTCCTACAAAACAGATTTAGATGGAAGATGATTTTGGTACCCAGATCTTCTTGGGTCCAGACAGGTTAGCCAATAACACTTTAGGTACCCATATTTGTCTAATGGGTCTCATATAATTTGTAGAAATAACATCTTTTGAAAGATAAACCTTATTAGATTCATAACTATGAATATAGCTGGATGAGGCATAAGAAGTTCCAGAATTAACTATCTTCTGTCCAGATTTTGGAATGAATCTAGTTTTGGCAACTTTCCTTTGTCCAGGTTGGTATCCTATACCAGTAGTGTATCTAGGTGCAACTTGCTTTCCTAGCATTTGTGTTAGAGTATTTTTACCATTGGTGAACTTCTCTAAATCTTTCTTGAGTTGCTCATTAGACAATTTCAGTTCAGTATTCTCTTTAAGCAGCTGAGCATTCTTTTCTGCTTCTATATCCAGATCAGATTTATGCTTAACATTTAAAGCATACTGTTTCTTTAGACCTTTATATTTATCTTTAAGCTCATTACATGTTTCTTCTAGCATGTCACAGTATTCAAACAATTCAGATTTTGACATGTTTTCTGAGTCAGAATCTTCTCCAGAATAGTATGAATTAGAAGCAGGAGTCTCTGATGTTACCTCAGAAGTGTTTGTCATGAAACACATGTTGGCCCGATTCTTTTCAGAGTCTGAAGATTCAGCTTCACTTGTGCTGTCTTCTGAAGCACTCCAAGTAGCCTTCATGGCCTTCTTGTACTTGTTATTCTTGTATTCATATTTCTTTTTATATTTCATCTTTGGACAGTCGGCTTTAATGTGTCCTTTTCTCTTGCACTCATAGCAGACAACATCATCTGACTTGTCATTCTTCTTCCAGTCCCTTTTCCATTTGCCTTGGTGATCATACTTACCCTTATAATTTGTTTTTCTGAAGAACTTCTTTTTCCTATAAAATTTCTTAAATCTTCTAGCAATGTGAGCCATCTCAGCATCACTGTCAGAATCACTTCCACTGTCTTCACAGCTTGAACTTTCAACTACAGCTTGAAGCTTTTCCTTGTCCTTATTCTTTGAGGTTGAGGATTTGAAAGCAACAGACTTTCTTGCAGGTTCATTGTCTTCCTCTTTGTTCACTTTAAGCTCTTCTTCATACATCATCAGCTTGCCAATTAGTTCCTTGACAGGTAGAGCAGCTATGTCACAGGATTCTCTGATTGAGACAGACGTGCCTCTCCATCTATCAGGTAGACATCTCAGAATTCTCATAATTTGTTCCTTCGATGAGACATCCTTTCCCAGCGAAATCATTGTATTGACAATTTCGTTGAACCTGAGATACATGTCAGAAATGGGTTCGTCAGGCTTCATTTTAAAATTATCATACTTGATAGTATAAGTGTTCAATCTCATTTCTTTAACATTAGTTTTTCCTTCATGAGAAACAGCTAAGGTATCCCAAATTTCATATGCAGTTTTACATGCAGAAATTCTATTAAACTCTTCATCTCCTAGAGCACAGTATAAGGCATTCATAGCTTTACAGTTGTTATTGTAGGCAGTCTTTGTAGGTTCATCCCAAGTAGATCTAGCAGTAGTAGGAATTTTGTATTCTGATTCAATAGCAGTCCAAATATCAAAACCTATGCTTTCTAGATGGATTTTCATTTTCAGCTTCCACTGAGCATAATTAGTTCCATTGAAGAAAGGTGGCCGGTTGGTAGCAGCACCCTCAAGTCTATTATCCATGATATTACAAAAAGAATTTTAAAGAGATAAAAATTTAGAAATAACAGAAATTTTAAGAACTTTAAAATACAACTAAAATCACAGTTCAAAAGCAGAGTACTTTTAGAAAGTATTTTCAACCTTTGATACCAAGTGTTGGTCGGAGTGGTTTACTCAAGAGGGGGGTGAATTGAGTACCAATTAAAATTTCTATATTTAAAAACAGTGTCTTAAAGACCCCCAAATAAAATAATAAATTAAACTGTAGTGAATTTATATTAATGTAGAGATTCTGTTAGGTTCTCAAGGGATTGATTAATTCCCAGTTAATCAACACAGGAGTGTGTGATTATCTTTTGAAACTAACTTACTAATCTACACTTAACATAAACACTTGCTAATTTAATTATCAAAGTAACTTTAAAAACAGTATTGGTTTTAAAGTGATTAGCAGCGGAATAAAACTTTGAAATAGATGGCACAACAATGTAACCAAGAGGTTCAGTCTCAAGCCGAGACTTAGTCCTCTCAAAAGTTTATATAAAAATGATCCACACCCTGGATCGGGGTTCAACAGTTTACAACTGTCCAGGTCCAAGACCTCTACCACTGTTCTTCGTGGGAAACAGTACAACAGCAACCAGCTGTCCAGGTCACACACGACCTCTACCACAGTTCTTCGTGGGAAAGAAAGAATGAAAGAGTTTTGTAAGGATTTACAGATCCTTCAGTTTGAGTACAGGAGACAGTGTATGTGTTAGATATAGCAGATAACACACACTGCTCGAAATGAATGGTAATAAATCACAGAACAAGAGATGTAGAGTTTAGAGATGGTTCTGGTGATTTTAGTATAGCTCTGGACTCCTTTGGATTAGATTAGAAGTGAGTCTGAGTCCTCTTCTTGTTTCTGTTGAGAAACAGAGTGTCGTATGCTCCAGGTTCACAGGTGGTGAGAATGTAGTCGATGAAGTTCTTCTTGTAAGCACAGAACACTCCTCGAATATGCTTGATTGTCTGTGAGCTTCTCTGTGTTCCTCTTGTGCTTGTGTCGCTTTTGGTATAATGGATGCACCACACTTTTCTGGTTCACTTGTTTTCTTCACACGTTCGCGTTCGCATCTCTATTTTCTGGTATGTAGTCTTCTCGTATTTATCTCCCATCAGGGGACAGAAAAGATTTCTTTTCAGCAGGTACGAGGTACGGGTTCCTGACATCCGACAACTTTTATCAGATATTTGACAAATCATTAAAATGTATGATATGACCGTTAGATAGATTAAATATAGGAAATAAAGAAATTCAAACAGTGAGTTGAGTGATCGGTAGGTAATCAGCATCGGTAGCTTGAACATCGGTGGCTTGAACATCGGTAGCTTGAACATCGGTAGCTTGATGTCATTAGTTGCTTTGACTCTATCGGTGGCTCTATGCGTCGGTTGGTACATGCATCGGTAGCTCCGTGCGTCGGTAGGTACATGCATCGGTAGCTTCATGCGTCGGTAGGTACATGCATCGGTAGCTCCATGCGTCGGTAGGTACATGCATCGGTAGCTCCATGCGTCGGTAGGTACATGCATCGGTAGCTCCATGCGTCGGTAGGTACATGCATCGGTAGCTCCGTCCATCGGTGACTTATTCCATCGGTAGCTATTTTTACATACACCGGTAGCTCTACGTTTGTATCGGTAGCTGTATTTATAAGTACATCGGTAACTCTGTGTTAAGTCTATCGGTAGCTGTCTGTCGGTAGACTAAGTCTATCGGTAGACTGGTTACCGGTAGCTCTTTATCAGTAGCTATAGGCAGATTACTTATCTGTTTTAGGCAGAACACATCCGATTGTGTTTGAATCAATTTAGAACTTGTATGAACATGGATAAATGATTATTAACATATTCCAAAGACTATTTAAAAAAGATGTTATTGGATTGATCACAGATTGGAAAGAATTAAAGTATAGATCAACAATACTTAACAATATCATAGAGGATGAAGACATAATTGGGATTTTCAACACAAATAAATACATGATTGAGATTATCAAAACAGGTGAGGTCAACACATGGGACTTGCACGATCCCTTTCCAAACGCTCCAGAGGAGGTCCCTAGACGTGTGAGTGAATACCCTCACAAGTGTTTTTTCCTAGGATGATCTTCATCCCAGCATGTATAGGCCTCACCAAGGAGAATAATCTCTAGTCAAACTAGTTCTACTATATGCAAGTCCTCTTCATTTAACCGAGGAATCGCCTACATGAATCACTTTGGGCATTCCCAATCCAATCTTGTGCAAGACAACTATACCTCACTCAAGACTAACCTATGTGATCCACCCATTGATCCACCTTTCATACCACCGTTGGTAGAGAACCTATTCCCTTGATTCCCTCATCTGAGAGGGACCAATCCAAGGAATCCCTAAAAGCCTCCAAATATTTATTGTCAAAACACATAGAACCCTGTCAGGTCCTCTAAATCATATATTACCATGGTAAATTAGGTCCTTTTTTTAACCTAATAAATAAATAAAATCCGAAAAATTTTCCAAACCATATATTCCATTAGTAACAGGGGTCCCAACCATAAGTATGGTGATAGTAGGTTCCTCAGGCTAAGAAACTACATCTTCATTCCCAAACATGAAGAGAGTCAGGTCGTATCCATATGGGTGTGTAATTTCCGACCCATAGATTAAAAATAAGTGAGAATACAGTCACATCAAATCCCTTTATCTCTTATATAACCATCGCCACATCCACCAGTGGATGAAGAAGATTGTGTGGTTTACCAAATCATCCATTTCCTATAGTTTCTCACACTGAACATGTATCACAAGGGAATAGAGGATACTTATGATCTTGAAATATTAATGATCAAATACCTTTCTAATAAGGGGAATCCTTTTATGGGTCTTCTTATCTCCTTCCCTTGGGTATCCTATTTTGTATAATCCCCAACCATGTTATTAACGCACAAAAGGGGCATATTCCATATGATAAAAACAATTAAAGGCCTATATTCCTGATGAATCACGAAAATGGTCCTCCTCAATAAGTGTAAGCCCCAACCTTGGAAACTATATTAGATTTTATTTTATTCCAAATGGGATATATAGAATTCCCCCATGAGGTTCCAAACCAAAACCTCAAACTCACCCAAGTATACTTTAGTCCATATTCCCAGTAGGGTTATATCCAAAATGGGTGGTTATTATCCTTTCAGATCCCATGGTACAATATGATGTAAATTCCATACCACCCTTGACTATACATTTTCTATTAGATATGATCACCTCATGACATTATACTACATGGTTTATTCCTTATCACATAGCCTTAAAAGGTATTGTGTGTCTTATTATGTGGAAATGAACTACATGTGATTTAATTACTTCCACAATGATATATAGGAATCCCTTCTCATTGGCCTGATCTCATCATCAGAACAACTACTATATTCTTGGATGATGATAAATTCTAGATCACCCCACCATTTGGCTCAAAACAGAATCATTATAATAAACAACATAAGAATATCTAATTTGTATATAAAAAGGTTACCATTTATGGATAACCTCAGATACATATATATATATCTTAGTAAATAAAGAACCTTAGATACATAAAAATGATTCTAATATCAATACATTCTAATAATCAGTTATGAATATAAGGGTGAACCATTTCATATTTTTTATTTAATAAAGGATTCAAGAATATGTCTTAAATCTATAAGATATTCTCAGTGTAGGAAATAATTCCCCCAAAAAGGTGTGATGATCCCGACATCCTATCCTCTCGACCAATGTGATCCCCTAAGTGTTTTTGGACCTTTTCAAAATGACCACCAACCTTGTAATGTATGTTCATGAAGCATCGTGAATAAGGGAACCATTGGTTATTTCTGATTCCACAAATAAAACCCATCAGAATCCACCATGAATGTATGAGAAAATATATGTATCACATGAAGGTTTGTACCAACACCAACACAAAATTCCATTCAACCCCTACCTATTTTTTTTGAATGAAACAAAGATAGTGAAATCGTTAGGAAATATTGTGAAACATTCAATCCCCTACAATCAATCTTCACGTAGTAATTTTTGTATGAAACAAAAATGATGAACCCAATATAAATTATTATCCAAAATGACTTTGTCACCCACATATTAAACCCCATTTTCACTTTCAAAACATCAAATCAGCCCAAACATGGATATACGGAAAACAATTATGCATTTTTTTATTTTTTATACTTTTGTTTTGATGAGGGTTTTCTTGTTTTCTGTCATATATTTCCAAGAAATTTCAATAATAACTCACTTCAATCCAATGGAGTCCAAACAGTTATAAAAAATGCATGCATCTGCAACTGAATATGATGTTCCCTTACCTAACTCGAGGACACTGCCAGAAACATAGCAACATAAAATATGGTCATTAGATGAAATGATGTGGTAGTACTGCCTGAATGGGTTTTTTTGGAATATGGGGGGCAATCGATAGGCCCTCTTTCACGTTTTTCCCCACCAATCATCCACTCATCAGTGGTTGGTATCCCAAAATTATACAGCACGAGTTTTCATTTCAAAATACAATTGAATATTTTCCCTAGAATGAAGAAATAGATTATTTGCTTATCTTAGGGAGGATGATTAATAGGTCACTAAAAACCATATCCCAAAAACACAGGGGTCCTGCCAAGGTGCTCCTACCATCAGTCACTAAAATTAGTGTAGTGTGGAAAAACATCATTGCATTGATGAGGAAGCCACCCCACAGGCTCCAAATTTGGTCATTCATATCCGAGAACCTATAACAGACCATCGAGGGTGGAAGTTAAAAAATCAGGGATAGGCCCCCATCCATATTCCCACCAATGAATCCCACCTATAAAATGTGGTGAAAATAATGAGAAAATAATATTTTTACTTGTACCCCTCAAACCATGTAACATTATTTAACATAATGAAATAGAATCCATCAACCAAATTTTATGGAAACCAACAAGAATATGAAAATCACTACACATATGAATCATGTCTATTGGTATAATCTTACAGTACACCGGGAAACCAGATGAAATATCCCAATAGAAAACTGGGTGCAAACCCAAATCGCATACCCCAAACATGGAGATTTTTGGTATATACCAATAGGAAATGGAGTACATGATAAAGAATAAACCCCTATTCCAAACATGGAATGGGAACATAACCCCATTCTGACCACTAAACACAATAAACATATCTTTACAATGATGGAAGGGAATAAAACAAATTACTACACACATACTTCAAACCATCCAAAATATAATGAGAGAAATGGAAATTGTCAAATAGAGGACACAAAACTCCATCCCTATAATTGGGGTGACTCATCAACATAATATTAGGGTCACTCCATAGTAAACCTATATCCTTTCTCCCTTCTAGGATGATCTTGGGGAAAATCCCTTAATAAATGGACAATTGTAATGGGTTCACACCCCAATTGTAACTGAAGGTCATCAGTTCATATTAGTGGCCACTATAGGGAAGGCATACATCTCTTCCAAAATATCATAAATATGTCATAAAATTACATTAATAACACATTGTCTATTTTAAAAATCCCCTATACATAATATCCAATATCCATAACAAGTCGCCCCAAATTTTCAAAAGATATCATCAAAAAAGATGACTCACCAATGGTTATTGTAAAATGAAGAGTTGGTTTACAAATAAGGTTTCAATAATGTTTTTGTTCTTAAACCCCTCAAAAAATTATTAAAACTAATCATGATCCTAGTCATCCAATACCAAATTATAGAGATTAAAGTTGTAATTGTGAAGGTCCTCCATGCAACTTTGCTGCTATTAGTTTTAGAATTCCTCCCTAGATATTTTACCATGAAGGCATACTTCATTCCCACAATCTAATAAATCACAAGAAATAATCTCTGGGTGAGGGATACGACAACCATCATTATGGATAGTAGATAAAATAGGATAATGGAAATCCCCTTTCAATCATCTGGCCTAAAGGTATTCCCCAGGGTATATACTATAAGATTTCCACTTATATTTGGATGGAAATACCTGATGGTAGTTTTAACTATGATGGAATTCTCTGTGAAGTTCCTCCCTTCAATGACACTTCATTTCATCAAGAAGGTCGTTCCCTTACTGAATAAACTATAATACATCCCTCTAATCCCGATGTATATTGGTAAATGGGGCCAGTCAGGCCTAATTCCTCATCAATGACATGTGAAATCATTTCTCAACTAGTAGATATACCAAGGCAACGATTATTCTCCAAACCACCCATGGATCTCCTGTCTTCCCAAAAAATATATGAGATAAATAATGAACCCATTATCCATAACCTAAAATTAGAGAAGCACTCACTTTGTGAAAATTAAGTAGAGGAATCACTAATTGAAGAAGAATAGAATATGTTATTTGTGAGAATAAAATTGGACACATATAGTATACCCATCATGTTTTGGCCCTCTGTCACTTCCCAATTTTTTATTCTAGTGGTACTATCAGAAGAATTCATGCAAAAAATCATCCTAAACCTATAAAAAACTATTCACCACATTAAAATGGAGTTATTTCCTTGTGATGGATATATAAACCATGTTATGATAATATAATAACTTTATCCTCAAATTTAGTTGGCATCCCTTCCTTTAGTACAATGCTAAAAATCCTGAAAATTGAAAAAGGAATTTCAAATTTCAAGCCACAATGCATTCCATTTATCACATTTTCTAGTCATCAAACTCCCCATCTAGTGTCTATATTTTGGGATCAATATAACACATAAAATTACATTTCACCTCTCTCTTTGATCAGTAAAATCCACTAAAAATGAGATCATGTAATGTAATCCCTCCGAGTAAATTACCAAACGTGAGCCTCACTTATGAAAAATTATGTTCTACGAAAGAATCAACTTGTAAAATTTCTTAAAGGCATAATTTTTGATGAGATAAATATTTTGAATGAATCCTACTCTAGGAAAATAAAAATATTGGGAAAGCAAATCACTTAATGGAAGCCAATCTTTATATGCCACTATTTCCATCAATAGCATGTGGTTCAAGGGAAAACCGTATATCACACCCAGATGATGACAGAATTAGAATTTGAAATATCAAGAGATAATTTGTAGAAGCAATAACCACTGTGATACATGATAATCCCTAACCAATAGGGCTGGGGTATTTTTTTAACACAACCTTCCTCTTTAAAGTCAACTAGTTCATCTTGAGGAATAATGATAGTGGAATGGGAGGAACCCCAACCAACAAGGATGGGGTCCTTTTAACCTCAATATTATATCTAAAAAAAATTAGCATTCACACATTTTAGAGGATCACCATGAAATAAATCATCCAAGTTTATTTTGTCTCATGACTCAGTTCCCTCACCTAGAGTTCGTACAACAAAATCTTGTGATGGTTCCCCTAATATAACACTTTTCCTAGAAAATCCAATGGAATCTCAAAATGGAGGGATGAAGACCAAAAATAAGAACATAAAAATGTGATTTATTATAGACACAACTACTTTTGGGTATAATAATGCCTTCAGTACATATCCAGAGGACAATCCGCACTCATATCATTCTACTGCCAACACAACACCTACAATGTGTTATGCATCAATAAGCATCATTGAAACTAATCCTATGAAAGCCTCAGAATACGTCCACAACTTGGAGAAGTGATAATAAGATGTTTCCATTTGTAACATGGTTCATATATAAAAGATTGATTAAGGTGTTTGTACCCTAAATCAAAGGCCTTCTATAAATTTTATGATTCCATCTGCTACCCCACAACCACTCCCTCAGTGGGAATCCACCAAGGAAAATGGTAAACCTATAATTGTACCTTACCAAACACATCAATAGGTTGAACCCCTCACACTTGAGGAAGGATTAACTTATCAATGGGAGGATATGAGATATTTGAGAAAAATAAATGAGGAACTCCTCCAAGGAAACATCCCTACTAGATATTTTTTCCAAACTAGGCCTTATCATGCACTCTTAAGAGTCATACCTCAATAGAGATGGTACCTCATGAAAAATTTAATGGATTCATAACACATGATCAACATAGGGTATAATCTACCAATACAATTTGACCCCATTATATAAATATATCAAGAGTTCCCTCCATTGGTTCGACAACCAGAATTAGGTCAAATGTGTCCTCATAGGCCAACCCATATAGGTTACCCAAAGTTGGTACAAAAAAATATGTCTCACCTGACCCCACCAGTAGCTATTTCTATTCAATATCATGTTCATCCTGACATCTCTCCAAGTATTATCAATAATATTAATTCATTGGAATATCGATTGAAAGTTATGGAAAAACAGCATGCACTACTACAGCTAGAAAGGATCCCTTACCCTGAATGGGTGGATCAGACCATTCCCAAACCAATCTATGGGAACACAAAATTTCCACTTTTTCATAGATTGGGGGACTTGGGGAATAATTTTAAACATCTTGGGTCCCATTATGACCCCATGATGGGAACCCATTCCAAACTAGATGTGGATAAACTCATGTGCTTAGTAAAAACACTACAAGGACCAACCTTTTTACAGTACACCATTTTTTCAGCTTAGTCAATCAGGGTATGAGATGATCTCTGTCAGTAGTTTTTTTCAATTTAGATCAATGTTGTAGAAGAAAATAATCCCCAAAATCTCAAACTAAAAATTATACGACAATAATAATGTCTCAAATTTCATTACCAGGTGGATGAGATTAAATTAATACCTACACCTATACCATTCCCAAGAAGATTTTTTGTCCCTCAATATAATTAATCTTCATGACAGGTTGGGTACACCACTCAACCCTAGGACATATACTAGTGAATTATGAGATATTTCTTCTCTTCCCAAAATATTTTGAAAAATCCATCTTTTGAACCATTTCCATGTCCCAAATAATGTTATCAACCTAAGGGGGTGAATTGGGAAAGCAGAGACTGTCGTTGTCATGCTTAATCCAACCCCTACATGAACTCCTTCTCCAAAAAGTGCACCATAAAATATGGAACCCCCTAATAATATTAATAAAAAACCCTCCTTATTAGTATAATATATTGGGATATATTTGATATCATTTCATGGAACAAAAATATATATTTTATTCATTCTGTGGTGAGAAATTCCCTAGCTACTTCAATGTGACTATGGAAAAAAACATGCTCAACTTCCCATATCCCAAGAGACTTAATCAGGTTAGTCTCGATGCTCTATTGAACTATTCCATTTTAATTAGAAACTGGTAAACACTATCCGAAAATTATATTTTTTCATAAAAATCTTGTAGAAAATGGTCAACATTGGGAAAGTGATGTTGGGAAAACCACCAGCACAACTGGAATGTGTTTCATCTACTACCCTAGAGGAATACGGTAGGTGGAAAGTGGTGATATGATTCTCTAAAAGGTCTTAAAATTTTAAATTATTGGATATATATGAATAAAATCAATTTAAATCATGATATCTCTTGGAGTTTTTGAATGAATCAACTGTAACCCTAGTTTTTCTTTCTGTGGTACAACCAACCTCATCGATATAGTATTCCCCCCAATAAAAAACCTCAATAAGATGAAAAATAAAATAATAAAAATACATGTACAATAAGATGATCCTATAAGGGATCCAAAAATATCCATGAATCTATCAGACTTTGTTCCATAATCGTAAAGGAAACTGACACTACCCTCCAAATGGTACAACAGGAGTCATCGCATGAGACAAAATCATCATCATATGAATAATAAATATTTGGTTCCATTAATCTTATTAACTTCCTGGATGAATTATATGATGATGAGTATAAATATGAACTCATGTCCCTAGAAAAAGATTGGGGAACCAAAGAAAAAGGTTATAGGAGATAAGGGTATAGGGGAAGATTCAGTCATGGAAAGATTCAATATGTCGGCCACGTCCCTGCTCAGTCCATATATTCTACTAAAACTCATGGGATATCCCTCTAGTGGGACAAGAAGAAAAAATAATGTTCCCCTATATATTATGTGGGTTTCTTTAACCCGATCATCCTAGGAGATATATTATAGGTGTGAAAAAATCGTAACATACTTGGATTTTAGTCAGAACTATTCCTCCTAACACACCAAGGGAAAGAGAACCTTTCACTCCTATTAAAAAGATTTATCTACCTACATAAATTAATTTGGATCCTAAAAACCCTTTGAGAGAGAATTTTTAGGCTGGAATAACGTTACTTTATCCCATAATTATGACAATCTAAAGAAATTGGACCTGGTTTCAGTCAGTTAGTCAATCATGGATGCTCTCAGTTTATTAAAGGACCGCCCATAAAAGATCTATTGAGCCCATAAGTGTATTATGATGATGCCATTTCTGAAAAATTATATCATGAAGAGATAAATCCTGCATAATTATACATGATCATGTCTTTCATGGAACAAGACAAATATTTCATCAGAAAGGAACACATCATACTGTTTCATGTATCTGGAAAGATAAATGATATTGATACATGATAAGATTTCATTGAGAATGTATGAGGAGTCAACATCATTATAGCCTGAACACTTTTTGCAAATAGGCTACAGGAAGTCCAACTTGTCCCCTTTTCTCTATTGCTAAAGGGTTTTGAAAAAATTGAGCAAAATCCCCTCAAAAAAATATTCTCATGTATCAATTTGGGGACCACATATCAGATACATAATTTATGGTTGATCAGAAAGATATTTCCTTTAGAATTATTCTAATAAGGCCTCCATTTCATCAACATGTGGACGTCCTTTCATCATGTCACTAGTGCCTAAAATGATTCATTAATGGAAAAATTGAGAACTTTCATCATGATAAGCCACTATTAGAATCCCCAAAATCCAACTACTTTATTACTCAATTAAATACTCTGAATTGACTAGAAATTACCCAGATCAATCCCTTTAGATAGATCATTAAAGATTATGTGTCTTCAAAATATCCTATCAAAGATATTGGTCAAAATTCAGGTGCATATTCAACAACATTCATGATATCAATCATAATGAATGATCCTAGAAGCACTAAAGAGGTCATCAAATCCTTAAAAACTACCATCAGGTCACAATAAGAGAGTGGATATACCTCATCTGTTCCCATGTTTCCCCTTTTGAGATTAAAATAGACCAAATGTTATTAGTCATGTCAGAGGAAACTCCTTTATCTTTCAAATTTAAAAATGATGACACATGTCCTACCTCTAAAAACCATTCTCCATCACCTGGTTATCCTAAGAGTGAGGAGAAAGAGTAAGAGGAGTAATAATAGGGAGAGAAATAGGTTCTCAGATATACCACTCTACAATTCAAGGAAGGGGTCTCTTAAACTATTAATAAACTCAGACAGATAGTCTTGGGTTTAGAGGAGGACCCACAACCCACATTGATTAGTGTGGCCATATATTCCAAATAATAAATGTTTTATAACTCCTTTTTTAAGAAACATCAGGATGTGAATTCATTTAATTAAATGGATATGTTGATCCTTGATCCTGAGGTGGATACTCACCACCTAGGATTTCAAAATAACCACTAGGGTTACGAACAACCATCCAAAAGGATGCATTAGACTCAATCCACAAAAATTGAGGCTAAAGTTGATACGATCATCAAGGAATATTTCATCATGGAATTCCAATATCCAAAATAGATAGCCAATATAGTCTCGATCAAGAATAAGAAATGGAAAATTATAATTTTCATTAACTTCAAAGATATCAACCAGAATTTTTAGAAAGACGATTTCCCACTTCTGATCATAAAACTACTCAATGAGGATATAGTTTGATATCAGCCAATTTTCTTCATGGAAGGTAATTATAGATAAAAAAAATTCCAATGCCTCTTAAAGATGAAGAATCAAATTATTTTGGATCCCCCCAAGTGCTGTTTTTCTTTTAGGTAATTCCCTTTTCATTGAAGAATGTTTTCACTACGTACCATTGTGCAATTCAGAATATATTCAAGAAATGTTTGGGATATTTTGTTGATTGATAGGTCTTTGATCTTTAATTTAAATCTTGGTAACATTTTAAACACCTTTCTGATATTATGTTGATATTCATAAATTTTATTTATCAGAGCCTAAAAATTAAACCCTTCAAATACACTTTTAGAGTCACATCTAAAAGGCTTCTCGGCTTTTTGGTATGTCATCATGGAATCAAAGTAAATCTCAATAAAACAAAGGATATCCTTAACATATCACATCCTATAAAACTCAAAGAGTTTTTTTTGGATTACAGGGATACCTTACCTGTAATTGGTTATTAATATAAATCCTCAAGAGAAAGTATTTTCCCATCACAAGGTTACTGAAAATGGGAGGGGTCACATATTAGTTTGTTAATGATAGTTAGGATTCATTGATGGTCTCAATAAATAAATTTTTATTCCACCAATGTTAATTCTACCTATCAATGGGAAACATCTTTTTTTTGTTTGTGATAATCTAAGAATGGTCATGGGGTAATTAAAAAGCACAAGATAATGATGTTGGGAATTAAAACAACCATTATTATCTCAATCAATCCATGATCGATACTGAGAATCATTATTCAAATATTAAGAAGAGATATCTAGCATTACTATTCACAGTTTAGAAAATTCATGCAGCACCATGAGGTCCATTTGGTCTCTCATAAAAACCCACTCAAATACATCCTCAAACATCCTATTTTGACTAGATGATTTGTGTGATGGGTGATCATCTAGTGGAAATTTAACATTCAGTTCAAGCCTTAGAAATCAGTAAAACACCAGACATTAGCGAGCATCCGTGTATGATATATATATGTAGAAATAATGTCATTGAATACAAAATTTCCTATAAAATATATCTTATCTATTCAAGAGGTCCCCTACATATGAGAGATTTATTTTTATGTCATGTATATAATCCCAACAAGAAAGATAATAGAACACCACAAGATCAATGAAGTTATTTTGGGAGATCTGATCATCTCCCTAGCATAGGCAGTAGTACATTACTCTTTCATGTTGTTAAAAGGTTTCACCACCCATTATGTAGAGTATCATGCCATTATTTTCGATATAGAACTGGTAATAATAATTCTAGTGGAACACTTGAATGTAAAAGGAAATTTATATATGGTAATAATTAAGACCAATTATGATTATTCCATCAAAAAGGAAGATCAAATGCCCCGACTAGACTATGCCTGAATACTAATAGAATAATTATGATCGGATCAAATACTGACACATGTTTTAATAGCATATAATTCCATGGTAGATACGTTGGAGAACATTGATATGGCTTTGGATGATCCAAAACTAGATGAAATAGGCATCCACATCATGCATCGCTAAATGGTATCACCTTTTGTTCTTTTTGATGTGGAAGAAATCAATAAGGTTAATTCTATCATTGAACTAGATCTCCCTACAACTGTATGGATTATTCCCATTGTGAATTACCTTAAAAATGGAATGATCCCATTAAAAAAATATGTAATGAAAAAACCTAATGATGAGTGACCAAATATACAACTTATGATGGCTCAAAACACCATAATTTCGTATATAAATGAGTCTATGATGGAGTCCTTCCGAGGTGAATTGATGAAGAAGACACTATTATTATCATTAAAAAGGTAAATATATGGGAATGTGGATCCCACCAGTTTAGATTCATTCTTTCTAAGCAAAACTAAATTCTTGGATACATCTGGACATCAATGAAACAAGATTACACAAAATAAACCAAAATTTTCATTCCTATAAAATGTATGCCCACTTCATCCTTAAAACCTATAGTTTTATACACATAGACAAATACACATATCCATTTTATGTATGGATAATGGATTTTTTACGGACATATCCTCCTGCTACATCTAAGTAGTTCAACTACATCCTCATTACTACTAACTTTTCCAAATGGTTTGATTCAATAACCCTTCGAGAATTTGGGACAAGAATAATTTTTGTCTTCATGAAATCCAATATCATTACTCGATTTGGAGTCCCTAAATTGATATTGATAGACAATGGAACAAATATATATTCAACTATGTTTTATAAGATGTATCAAGATTATAATATCAAATCCCACCATTTGTCTCACTATCATGAAAGGGCTAATAGACAAGTAGTGGCCTTCAACAATACAGTGTCAAACATTATTTTAAAGTAATTGGATATTTATAAAAAATTCATAGCGCTAAAAGATATTTCATTACATATTGTCTTAAAATATAAAAACCTCACAGCAATGCTATCAAGCCCATATTCACTAGTATACAAGATAGAAGCATTCCAATCCATTGAGGTCCAATTTATATCTCTTTGCATTTCCATCGTGATTAGATATCCACTAAAGAGTATTCTGAAAAACAGATGGATGAATTAGAAAGACTCAATGATAAGAGACTACATACATTGCATCACTTATAATTCTACCAAAATTGGATAGCATGTGATTTTAATAATACATTTCACCACTTCTCATTCCTTTAAGGATAATTGTACAAGTCTTGAGGACTCTAATGATTCCAAGGAAGAAACATCAAAATATTGTGCTAAATTTTTAGGGACCCTATTCTATAAACATGATTCATTATAATGGATCTTATTCCTTGAAATCAATGGTTTGAGATACTATCACAACCCCAAAAAACACAAGATTTATCCATAAATACAATGTGTAATCACTCTGGTCTTCATCACATGACCATAAAAGGCATGACTTATGGTCTTATTCATATAACCTAAAGCTACAAGATAGCATAGTATAAGTTCTAAGACAATAAACTACATAGCCTATTGTCCTTATCATATGATGATAGACTATAGGAAAATATCATTTCCACATGGTGTAAAACTTCTTGGTTGATGTCATGTTATACACTGTAAAACGTAATTGTTTGTTGATCCATGCTAGAGAGAATCACAATCCTTGGTATTGATATCCCACCGCAACATTGTTCTAGAACAATATATGGATTGATTATTATTTTCATGGGATATGTAGTGACACCAAGACCATATTCCCTCGGCCTTATATGAGGAAATTAAAACACCACATCTCTTATATATAATGAATGATTTGTAAAGGAGAATCCAACATGGGATAGTTCAGTTGTGGGACCATATTAAACATTGGGAACTATATATCTTGATTACTTCTCACATAGGATATATAGTGATTACTATTTTCTTTAACATAGGTCCAACTACATAAAAAATCGAATGTGTTCCTTTCCTCTAATATAGGACCATAATCCATACTGGGGGTTTCAATTTGAGTTCCCCCTTTCAGGATCTCATCACCAAAAAATGTCACATTCCCTATATATAAACCAAGATCTATATAGGGAATTATCACTCTATGTCCAATTTTAGACCAATTAATTCCCTTGTTCATGGAAATGTTCCTTCCACACATCATAGGGCTTTTCATAGGAAAATTTATATTTCTTTAAAACTTCCCTATACATTTGTGATAGACTAACTCATTACTAAGGACATGTTTTTTACTATGCATAATATGCCCCTATCTAGATCTATATATATGGTCCCCAAAAGGATTGTAAACTAGATGCACCTTTTTCATCATGAGAAACATCTTCTATTTCTATAATCCCAGAAAACATTAGGCTGGAAATCACTTTTCAAACTTGGTACATGGTAACTCTTTGCATACTTTTCCCATATCTCTCCTTCTGATGCAAGAATCCCCAAAATCATGGTTTAAAATTTCCTTCTCCACATCATAAGTGAGTCAGAACATTCCTGGCTCAGTAATCCCTGTATCCCTCAGCATTTCCATATTTATGGTACAGGTCGTATAACCAAAAAGTACAAGACACAATTCATCCTTACTACATTACACTAAACTGTATGGTTAACGTCCCTCTTAGTCCATGTTAATGTGCTTCTAGAACTATATATGACATGATTATTAACCCAATGAGATACGTAGTAATTCCCAAATCCTACATCCTGGTCCAACAACCACATTTTCAAAACTCCCTTTTCCTTTCATTCAATAACCTCTATGTGGTGATGAAACATTTTCCACTCCATGTTTCTCTGACCAAACATAGCCCATGTGTGATTAAGAGTTCTGGTAAAGGTTTCCCAATCTAGATTAAGTTTTATAAGTTCATATAAGTGTTAGCATGGTCCAAGATACAAGACCCTAAATGGAATATCAAATTTATTTACCACGTGAAATTAAAATATATTGTTTAAATATTTGTCATGATGTAAGACTATGCATTACTATATCCATCAATCAAAAGAACCATTATCCTAGCTGTTGGTCTCCCATTATAGATATTTCGTAGTGCTATGTGCAGATTGATTCTAAATCCAATGAGATATGTAGTGACACCAAAATCCTAAATCCTAGTCTATCCAAAATATAATAGATTACCCCCCACTCCCGAATGTATAATCTAGAATAGTATGGGATATTCCATTACTGGTTATGACTTTTTTCATGAGCCCATATTCATAAAATCCCCCCATCCCCACACAAGAACTAGATTAGTGTGGGAAATATAATATAGAACTATGTGAGGATTTTATCTCAGTTTGAGAAGAATCTTTGCAATGAACATATAATATGTCCTTTCCCGTCTATAATTTAATGAAAAAATAACCCTTCCCTGTGTATGGATCAGATCTATATAGGAAACATTATTCCCATTACTGGGTGTTTTTGATAGAAAATGATCCTTCTATAATCAGACACCTTCTTTACATAAACCATGTTTTGTCTCTGTCAAAATATAGATCTCCATAAACACCCTTCCCATCGGTAATAGAATATTTGATACCAAAGGAAACCTTTGTATTGACTACGCATAATATTCTCTAGTCTATCTTGGAAGAAGACACATCCAAATAACCTATCAACTAGTGGTATGGTTTTCCTTATGATAAACCTATTATATCCCCTTATTCCCCAACAACATCATGATGAAAACAACATTCAAACATGATTCATAGTAACTATTTTATATTTATCCCATATAACATTTTGGATCCAGAAGCACTCAGATTGTGGATCAGGACATTCCCCCTTTCTACCTAAAAATTGATGGAACATTTTTTGTCAAATCACCTTGAAATGGAAAAACACTAAACTTTTGTTAAATTCTAACTGGCTTTAAATTGAATCCTTGAAAATCCTTATTATAAAATGTTACACTACACGATTCACATATTGGCCACATGACATAAAACCTCATGATTATTTGAATCTTTCTTTCGGAGGAGCCTTTCTTTATAGTGATGTTCATTCACTACACCACTCTGTAAAAACTGCATAAGACCTCATTATCATTTCATCAAGACTTTTAATGAAACCTAGTACCTCGATAATATTTCCATGGTTGTTATTAATTAAATGTATAATACAGGAGGAAATAATTTTTTGACAATGAATAATATGCCCCAGTTTGTCTCTATGTAAGTCACCCTCAAAAGGCCTTTCAACTAAAGACACTTTTCCATTTTTGGTAGAAACCTCTTCTATCTCTATAAGTCTCGATAGCACCATTATAGAAACAAGTTTTCCAATAGGCTATGTTGTCATTTCATGCATTATTTTATGGTTCCTTATACTCTAGAAGGGTGCCATGGTGGGAGAAATATTAAATTTATTTTAATAAACATTGGCTGATACCATGAGTGAGGATCTTGAACATCATATTTAAAATTAATTTAGTTAATATCTAATGAAATAAATATATAGGATATAGAAATTCCTTCATTTATGAATACTGATCCTCTAAAAATACCCATTCAGATTGAAATAATTGTGTAGTTATGATCCAACTATAGAATCTCTCTAGTGGTTAACCACACATACTCCAGTGATCTCTAAGAAACACAACTTGATCTCTAAGTGAAATAATGGAGAATCACATGTCTTCTGTTGTTAATTCTTGATCTATTATTCTTTGGTTTTAGAAGAGTTTATCTTGTATTCATTATTCTTGAGAGGGATAGGTAAGAAGGATTTGAGAGAGAATATGTTGTTTGCACAAATTCTATATTCTTAATTTTGGTTTAGAAACACAATAGATATATTCATCTATTTATATAGTTTGGATTTATGTTTTCCATTAAAAAATATATATTAACTCTAATAAATTCCATGACACCTAATATTATTATTACTATTTTGTGGTGTGTCAACATCTAAAAATTAATAAATAATATTTACCATTTGTAAATAATTATTTTATAAATGTACATAGTCTTGGTCCTTTCGAAATCCTCTTTATTAATTGAAGATTTCAATAAATAATTTATTCACAAATAAATATTTCATTCAGATAGCATTGAAAAAATATTTATTAAATATTCAATAAAAAAATATATTTTTATTTCCATGACATTAAATAAATTTTAATTTAATTTATATGATCAATAAAACTAGAAAAAATTTATTTCTCGGTCTTGATAATAACATTTATTCCAATAATTAAATTCAAATATAATTTAATAATATCATTGGAACCACTTAAAATGTTACCCTCTTGGATTCTTTCTAGTTTTCATTAATCAGACTTGCCTAAATACCATGATTACTGTCTATCAATGGGTCAAGGTAACCAAGATAAAGAACATAATTTCCCAATGAAGACAACCACATATGAACTCTACCTATGTAATATAATATCTTTATCACAAATTTCATCAAGAAGGTACCATGATGGTGTCATCGACCTATTTAATCGATACATCTTACTTTTCCTATCTGGAATAAATGTATCATTACACCATGGACATGGAATTTGGGTGATAGTTATATACCAATAAAAGGACTAAAATATCAAATCCTATAAATATTAAAGGGATAAATCCTTCCTCAACTTATCCATTAATGACTCGTTAATCAGAATTCACCCAATATACCTTAGTTTCTACCGACATATGGTGTGATGGTTTTCATCAATAAAAATAAGTGTGAAAATCATGACATGAATCAATGATAATGTTAAAGTATATGGATCATTACACATTCTCGTGGATTAGAATATCCAAGGACACCAAAACATATGGAATTTCTACTGGATATTTTGTTCTCATAGTCTCCCATCATGGAGATTACCAAGTGAAAACTTCATGAGAAAAAGCCTCATCCATGTACCCGTACACACACTAAACTATCTAAATATTATTTTTCCCATTATAGTAAGTTATCCAACCACAAAACTATATTAAGAAAACTTTCATATCACTTTAAAGTTCTCATCAGAGCCTAGAACCGCTATAAACTTATCAATATGACAAATGATCTTGGACATTATTACATTAAATCCACGAATAATGGTGTGAATTGTTTAATAATATAGTTAATTAATATTCAATTCATCAAATATACATGTAATAAAAGTACAATCAGTTGATCCTAGGACCCCAACTCTAAAAAAGTATCAATTGGACTAGAGCCTACTACGTTTTAATTTCAGTTAGTTATAACTCACATGATAATAATTTTTCTTCTATGTTAAGTTTTTATTCAAGGGGTATTCAAAATTTTCTTTATTGTAAATATTTCTAATTCTAACCTCACCTCTCTATGAAAAATCCCTCAAGAGATGATACTTTTTATGTATGTGATTCATCAACTAATGTGACATTTTCTCTTTTGTGAGATCCACCACTACAATATTACAACAATAGATTGTGATTGGATCATTACACTAGGTACCACATCAAGATATTAAACAAATTTTCACATCCATATTGCTTCTTATCTACCTTATAAGAAAAAATATACTCAGAATATACTATAGAATTTTTTAACACAATTTTTTTGAGATCTTCCATCTCACATCACCTCAATTCGAAGTGAAGATCTATCCCATCTGTGACTTCATGTAATCTTGATCAGTTTTGAAACCAGAATATTTATATCCTCTGATGATACTTCCTCATATTCTCTATATACCAGTAACATATCCTTGGTATGAATCAGATACTTAAAGAGAGTCTGGACTTCCATCCAATGGTAGTCTCATGGACCATCTTGAAAACTTCCTTTAGCACATAATTAATAGGAAAATTACAGCATAGTAAAAAGGATGTTATACATGAATAATCCAATCAAGGATTTGTATAGAATCCCTGTAATAAAGTTTCATTCCTCATGTGTCTGAGGATACATTTTCTTGGAAAGATGAATTAAATGTGATGCTGGAAACAATACCCTCTTGTATTGTTTCGTATTGAATCTCTTTAATATCATGTCAATGTATTTAGTTTGAATTATGTTGAGAAATCTCTTAGGTCTCTCAGTTTGGATCTTGACCCTATGAATATATGATTCCTCACCCAAGACCATCACAGAGAATAATTTATTCCACCACGTATTAACATAACGTAATACTAGTATTTAGTTTATTATGAGTAATATTTCATCAACATATAATATTAATAAAATGACATCACTTCTACTAAACCATTTATATACACAATTCCATTATTTGTGAAACCAAATTCTATTATGGATTCATCAAAATGAATTTTCTATGACAAAGATAATTTATATAATCTATAAACAGATTTTTTTTCAATTTTCATATTTCATTAGAATCCTTTGGAGTCACAAACCATTTTTTCAAATAGAAATCATCCTAAAGGTTACTCATAAAGAAGGATGTTTTGACATCCATTTGAAAAATCTCATAGTCATGGTAATTCAATGTGGAAAGTAGAATTCATATGGATTTCATCATTTCAACTAGTGAAAAGGTTTCTTCATAGTTAATTTCGTGATGTTGTTTAAACCCTTTTTCAAGTAGTCTCAACTTATAGTTAATGAATTGTCCTTCCATGTCCAAATTCTTTTTGAATACAAATTTTCAACGAACAAAAATTATATCTAAAATAGGGTCTACCAAAATCCATACGTGGTTTTGGTACATGGAATCCATTTTATAATTTAGGGATTCATTCAACATGGAAACCTTTTTTCCAATTACTAATTCCTTATAAGTTATGGGATCATTATAATTAAATAAAATGATTAACCATACTTGCTTACTAGAAAACCATAAATCTCTAGTTCTCAAACCTCTCCTATAATCCTACACATTATACGTGTCTCTGGAATAGTTTCTTCTTCCATGGGGAATTTTGGAATCATTTCTTGTACCAACTATTGTGATCCTTGAGCCTCGACTTTGTCAATGTCTATCATGCTCCCACTATCTATTTTAGATACGTGATCCATATTAAGTAAAAAAAATTTATTCCCACAATGACCATTTCTCTAAGGGTCTATGTAGATAATATCTTGTTGTTGGTTTAGGGTATCCAATAATGATACACCTTGATCCTCAAGGTGAAATCTTGTTACCTGAATAGGCCTTAACAAATTATTCACTTCCACACACAAGAAAATATGATAACATAGTTTTCCTTTCACTCAAAAGATTATTTGGAATACCATTTATAAATTTAGTGGTACTTTTTTTAGTATATGTTCCATTGTTTGTAACACATGTCCTCAAAAGGATAATAGAATAATCACATGACTTATCATTGATATCACCATGTCAAACAAGGAATCATTCCTCCTTTTTCTTACACCATTCCACTCTGATGTTTAAGGGGGAGTGAATAGGGATAAGATCCCAAACTCCCATAAGTAATTAATCACGTCTTGAAAACGATATTCTCCACCATTATTTGAGTGGGGTTTCTTAATTTTCTTTTTAAGATGGTTCTCAACATCATTCACATATTCTTTGAATTTATCAAAAAGAATCTGACTTATATCTCATTAATTAGACAAATCCATATCTACAAAAATTATCAATATATGTTATTAAGAATGATTACCCACCCCTTTCTTCAATAAAAAATTTTTCCACACACATCAGTATGAACTAATTAAAGAATCTCTCTACCCCTTTAAAATTTATCACTAAATGGGGATTTTTTTTCATTTTGCCCTATAAACTTGTGTGACATACACCAACTATTTTTAGTTTAAAAGAAACTAAATATCCATCTTGACATAATTTAGTCAAGTGAATTTCGTTTACATGACCTAGCCGGTGATTCCAATGTTCTATGTGGTATGAGTCATGTGAAGTATCTTTGTTATAAATTGAAATTACTTTTTTGTGTAATAGAACACATAAAAAACATTATCTAAATGTGTATTACCATAAAATATTCTATTTTTATAAAATATGCATCATTTATTCCAAAATTTGAGAATTAATTTATTCATATCTCTTGTGGATACAAAAGATTTGTATTTGGTAACAAAAGGTTCATAATAAAAACCCATTAAAACTAAGATCATTCAAGTCAAAAACATGATTTGGTAATCCTCTATAGCTAAAATAGAAATTTTAGCTCCATTATGTACTCATAGATCTACCTCTCCTCAATCAATATTTTTTAATCTACTTGGTTCCAATATTTTGATAAATATATTTGCACCACAAGATGTATATAATACCAAATTTATAGAAACAAATAAATTTTACATAATAAAAAATGAACGTGGTTATTCCCTTGGAATATTTCGTTGGGTGTGGTTTTTTTTACAGTGTCCCTTCATTCCACATGGGAATTATACAATATCTTGTAGCCTTTTTTACCCCTTTATCTTCCCCTTCTTGGAAGGGCATGATGAAAATTTGGGATTAAAGCTCTTTTTTCCCATTTCTATTTGTTTACCATAAGGATTGGAAGATTTTCTCACTTTTTATATTTTTCTACTTAGAGAAGAAGATAGATAAATCTAATAATAACTTCTCTATTTTTTAAATTAAAATTCACAACAATATTGGAGATGCTTTGAGATAAATATGTCAGAATGGGATCGATGCCCAATTTTTTGGGGTGTTTAAACCCTAGATCTTATAGATTCTCAATATATCCAATGATCATGGCTACAATATTCCCATCTGGGGCACCCTCTCCATGGTTTATCTGAAAGAGCTCTATATAAATATGAAATTGTTCATGTACAGATCTCTCCTGGTAAGGACCATGGAGGTGATCATGATTGTTATATGCATCCATGTTTTTTTGATACTTCATGAGTTCACTAGAAATATTTGAATTCATTAAGCTTTGAACAAAGATTATGTTTGTCTTTTATTTATCACAGACTAGGAACTCTTTTCCCCTTTCCTCCTTAGTAGGTAGATTTGGAAATGAGGATTCTAGTATGTGTGATTTATGTTCATGGTGTAAGGAAACCTAGAGGCGTCTATAATTTTCCACAAATTATCTACTAGTTAGAAGGTTTTCTTTATCCAATATTGATCTTAGGGATAAATTGGATTAAAAGCATTCCATAATATTCTACAGTTAGTAGAGAACATTATTTTAACTTTGATTGATTATGAATTGGGTGAGATATTAATAAAATAATTTATTTTTTTTAAATATCGCTCTAAATTATCACATTTCAATAAACCTCATTGTTGAACTCATAATTTCTAGTTTCTCTAAAATTGTAGTGGGAAAGATCCATATTCCCCATCTCATAACACCAAAATGTGTTGCTCTAGCTACTTGAATGTTTTTCGGTAGGTAGCTCATCCCCAACTACAGGCTTGGAGCTCCTTGATACATTATGTAGACTCCCCTATCCTAAAATACTGACTTCAATTTCATCAACACTTTCCTTCAAATTAAACCAATTCTAACATGTGATACTCGGGATGTAATATGGTTAATTCAACCCAAAACCTCCATAAAAACTCCCTTTATAAGCGTAACTATCCCATCAAGGGTTATTCAAAATGTTATTTCTATTGAGTTTCATTCATAATCATGTAATGGAAGGCCAAGTATGGATTAATAGTTGAATGAGGGGTTTTAATTAACTACTCATAAATTTTATTTTATTTTATCCTTTACATGTCTTATTAATATTAAGTGGATGTTACTTAATTAATTAACCATGTTCGATAACTTGTTTTTTCATAATTCATTTATATTATTTATTATGAATAAATTTTATCTTTTCTTATCCTTAACATTACTTTTTATTATTAAGTGGATGTTACTTAATTAATTAACCATGCGAGATAAAACATTTACGCATAATATATTTATATAAATTTTATATTTTCACATTAGTTAATGTATCTATGTGACTGTGACCTTGAATCCATAAAATAAATAATTTCATAGAGAGAAATAATTAATTAATTAAATTACCCATTCTTGAGATTTATCTAACAACTAATTTAATTAATTGGAATTAAATCAACCTAATACCTATAAGAAATAACTATTTTTTAATCTTATCATGAGTTATAGTATTCCACATTTTCACTTATGTACCATTGGAGTTGGAATCATAATTGTTCTTTCTTAAATAGACTCCACCTTAGTATAGTCCATTAATTTCATGTATTTATGACTCACATGTGTGGGAGGATAACCAAATAAATTGTAAAAATTTGATAACATAAATATACTTGGACATTAATGTCCTATATAATTATTGAGGGAGTGATTACACACATTCCATTATATATAATTTAATAATAAATAATTGCTAACTCATGAAATAAATTAAATTAAAACATCCATCGCATACACATGTCTTGGTCTGGCTCATGAATGGTTATACATGCAATGAATATGAAAAATTAACTGGATATAATTCATTCATTTATTCTCTCTTTATTATTCACATAAACATGATTATATTAATTAATTAATTAATTCCCTTTAATCATAATGTTCATCTGATCTTAACTGGAGAATCCCATCATTTACAGAATTCATAGAAAATAAACTCAAGCATCAATAATGACATATTAATTATAATAAATTAATTGTACATATAAAAATATTTAAAATTATTATTAAATTTGAAAAAATAGAATATATATTAATCAATAAATTAATTTTTTAATAATTCAGTTTTCTATTTAATATAATTTAATTATACCATTATTTGGAAGACTATACAATGTGTACAACCTAGATACATGTCATGAATCTCAGTTTCTATGTATCAAAGTCACATGCATGGGGATTTGAAATTTTTCAATCAACTATTTTACACAACATGTACATTTCAAATACACACCACATATCCCCTTGTTGTGTGCCATATTGTCATGGTCAACATGTGTTGCGGAATAAATTCACCACATGTAATTAATTTTTTGACGTATTCATCTACAACGTGTATGGGCACACAGAATTTTCTATCACTATATATTTTGTAACCCAATTTTACTAGAAAAATATTTGAATATTACCCGTGGAATCTTTAGTTTTTCATCTTTATTTCCTTAAAAAATAATATAATGAAACATTGAATGAACATGGTTAATATTTCAGTAATGTTTTAATTCAAATGGTATTGTATAATGAATAACATGAAATGAGAATCTAACCAAAATTAATCATAGATCAACAATAAAATAAATAATTTAAATTCAAAAATGTCTTCTATGATTCCAATTGTTGGTTCTGAGCATAGTAGAATAATGTGATGCAGGGATATATAGTAAAATTTATTTGAGTAATAATTTCCCTAGACCATAGGCAAGGTTCTTGCACATAGAATTTATAAATAATTAATTTAATATCCGAAGATATAAAGACATGTCCTTAGTAAATTACTTCATTGATGATTTTTTATCATCTAAAAAGACCATTTCAGATTCCCTTTATTTCACTATGAGTATCCAAGGATAGAATCCCTCTAGAGATGGTCCACATATTCTCTAATGATCTTTGTGAAACACCACTTGATCTTTAGGTGCTAGTGAAAATAATTGAATGTCTTGTGTTTTTTTGTTCTTGATTGTTCATTCAGCAGTCTTGAATAAATATCCCTTGCATTCATCATTCGTGGGAGGGAGAGAGAAGAAGGATTTGAGAGATAATTTTTAGAGAAAAACAATTCACTATTCTAAATTTTTTATATAGTACACAACTGATATATCCATCTATTTATAGAGTTGGGATTTATAATGAAATAATATTTAAGTTCTTGTTTTCCATTAAATAACATTTATTACCCTTTATAAGAACCCTACCACATAACAACAATATTATTATATTTTGGAGTTACAACTCGAAAAAATTGATAAATAATATCTACCATATTGTAAATAAATATTTTACCACTATATGCGGTCTAGTTCCATTCAAACTCCTCGATATTATGTCGAATATCCCAATTATTTTTTTTTATAAATAATTATTTAATTCACATACTAGAGAATAAATATTTACTAAATATTCAATAAAAAATATATATTCTTATTCACAAGCCACAATATAAATAATTATTTAATTTTTGTGATCAATAAAAATTAAACAATTTTTTTTTTCAATCTTGAGACTAATATGTTTCAATTAATTATATAAAAATAGAATTTAATTGAGATCAATTGAAACACATACTGTGTGAACCTATAGAATTATAGATATATCATTATTTTACTATCGAAAATAAACATTTTGTTACATCCAGACCATAGAATTTAGGTGAAGGTTATATTCTAATCAAGGGGTCGAGATATCAACTCCCATAGAGATGGAAGGGAAAATCCTTCCTCGACATATCCATTATTAACATTTCAACCAGGACACACCAAAAATACCATACTTCCCACCAATATATGGCATGATGGATTTCATCAAAAAATATAAGTGTGAAAGTCATGAAAAGAATCAATTATAATCATAAATTTTAAGGATCATTATGAACTCACAGATAGTAATACTTTATGACATGAAAACCTGTGAAATTCTTACTGGAGGGTCTGTTCTCATAATCTCCCATATTGGATTTTACCAAGTGAGAAATTCATTTGAAAAATCCACATCCACACACAAGTACTCAAACCTTATAGTAAGTACTATATGTCCCATCATAGTATATTATCCAACCACATTACTATATTAATAATATTTTCATAGAACTTTATGGTTATCATCATTACAGGAAACTATTATTAACTTATAAATATAAACAATTATATAAGAAATTTTTATATTAAATCCATGAAGAACATTGAACATTAACAAATAATAAGCATAATTAATATTCATGTCATCATATAAAAATGTCATCAATTTAGAATTAGTTGGTCCTAGGATACCAACTCTAACATACATTTACTATATCGTATTCTAGAACTGCAAAACAAAAAATTAGGACATAAACCCCATTTGTATACATGGAGAATGTCATAAAGTCATCAGCTAGTAAGCCCTCCTTGGGTCATCATCCCCTAACTCATGGTCATTGTTGTTCGACCTAAAACACCAGTTGCATTAGTCCGGCTTGCAAGACTCTAAACATACCATTAAAATATTTCCAGTACTAACCATGTTGAAAACCCACAAAAGAGAACCCCAGAGAAAATTTTCATTTCATCTCACTTGAAATAAACTTGAATGGTTTTGGTAAAACAAATGATTTGTTAAAATATAGATACATAAAACTTGTTAGATTAGAAACCAACAAAAGGCAGCCTAAGAACAATCCATGACTCACCTACCGAGACATCTTCATATCTGACATAGGAAAAAATTAGTTCAGTGATTAAAAAGAATTACAAGTTCATATGATCCATTATATGATTCTAAAAATCGTTGAACTATTCTTGAATGGTCCAAATACCAAGATAAAATTAGAGTACCTCTCATTCCTATAATCATACTTAGAATCGATTGACACAATAGAGACAAATGAGTCAGCAATAGTGTTATTTTGTAATTACCATGTAGACTAGAAGATAGAAATAGATTATTGTGAACAAAATACATTCCATTGTGAGATTATAATTTAGAGGAGCATCCACAAATTGGAGTCTCTCTGTCCTATTTTACAGAAGACTATCAGCATAACTCTTGAGTTTCTAAAGGGTCTCTTGAGCATCATCAATAGACTATTGAAGATAAGATAGTTGGGAAGCATCATCCTCCATAACAAGGCACATATCAAATTCTTAGTCCATAATATAGGTCATTCTGTTATCACAATACTCTTCTAATGAATGGTGAAGTATTTCGAGCACCCCTCTATAAGTTTCCATATCTTGTTAGAGGTGAAATATCTTAAGGTATTTCTCATAAATTTATTTCTTGCACCACTCAAAATTAATATAATGGTTGATATATGCTTGTGTTAATGTATCTATGAGGTCATTTGTTTTCAAGAGCACCCTTAAATTGATAAGGCACTGATTTGACTAATGTTTTTACTCCCATTGGTGAACGATATCCTTTATATAATTTTGACCATACGGTAATTGAATCCACCATACCCACAACATGTTAAACACACTCTATAATGGATGGAGCTATAAAGGAAGATCCTTCGTGGGTATACTCAATACTAGATCTAATATTTCATGTTGTATGAACTGATAGCTTACCCAGAAATCATTTAGAGCCTCTTGGACTACCATAGAGATTGTACTAGGGGGAGAGGTCAAATATGGAATCGGTTTTCCTATGGAATTGACTTTCATTGTACTCTCTATAGTGATTTAATCTTTAGTTTTCATTGTCGGTTGATTTAGGGGGGGAGGATTTCCTTTCAGGTTCGACCAGTATGATTGATTCCACTGAAGTTCAAATGAAATTATTCATTAACATTGGATGATGATAATGAGAAAGGAAAATGGGGATCAAACTAGTTAATAGAACTCACCCATTGATGGAAGAATTGGTGGGATGAATTTCTCCCTCAAATCCCAACCGATAGATGTTTGAGCTAAGAAATCCCAAGGGGATCATATTCCTATGTAAACTAGGGACCCACCAATGAAGGCTCGTAAAAATCCCACACTTCAGAATGTCCTTGAGTATGTTCTCCTTTCATGATGGGAGTAGAATAGATCTTGATTCCCTAGTCACGGAGTTCTTTGGTAATGTTTTATATGGACAAATCTATATAATTATACATCATTGATCTAATAAATCATAGGTAAAGGGTGTTGGACATGTTTATAAAAACTCACGTATGAGAAATTCCCTATCAAGGTCCCAAAAATCCTCCTAGGATTCAAGAAAATTAATGTTATTCAAATTATCCCAAAATTTCATTCACACATTATGTACTGCCTCACATCATGTACCATCCTCACTAGTAGGGTTATGTGAGAGGCATGGATCAGGACCTATATTAGCTCTTCAATTGACTTTTTTCACAGACCACTAGGTAGGAAACCCCTCTTTAGACCCTACGTAATCAGGATCTGGACCAAGTCCTTATTGGACTGTCCAGGATCACTTTAAACCCCTTTTATGATAATGAAAACGTTGATGATAGCTTTCATATGGTCTTAAAGTTTATGCATAAAATAAAAATATCATAAGGAACAAAAGTATTTGATCGGTACCGGATGCCTTATGATGTGCATCTAACATTACCAAGATCATAAACCCTCTCTATAGTAATAGCAACATATTTGGTTTCTTCTCTTGTCACTTATCCCATTAATGGAGTGGATTCTCTAGCATGAGTCTGTGAATCATCTAGAATGTACCCCTCAGTCATGGAAGTATTAGTGATGGACCCCATGAGGGAGGAAAGTTAATTAGATCCTCCCAAATTAAATCATAGACAAATTTTTATTTCATTGAATTTATGGGATTAAATGACAATGAAAATTCTTATTGTGGTGCATATGATAGACCAGTGACTTTTTTCTATTTTGTTTCTTCACCTGATATGGTGAGGGGCCCATGTTAGTCCTCAATTTTATAGGCACTAGAGGTTTTAGTAAAGAAGAACATGCCACAATCAAATTGTCTATATTACCCTTTTCCCAATGACATCTTTGAGGAATCAGGAGTATCACTCCAATTTTGGTGGTGGTTCCCGTTCACCCGTATTTCAATGAATCAAGCACAGTATTTGGTACCTCTTATTCCCATCATAATTTCAAATTAAATCCTCAAAAAATAAATAATGGTATATTTTGGATGTAATGGATAAGGTAATAGAGAGAGATATACCTCACTAACATTGATTTAGACATCCCATTCATCGATTTCTTCAACATCCACACTTTAAATAGCACCTCAGTTTATCATATCTTCCAAGTAATTTTTGGCTATGATTTGGACTTTGGTGGAATATATCATCATCCCAAACTCAAAAAAACACATCCCCACCTCCATAAAATAGGAATTGTGGTGAAGCTCAGTGGGTTATCGAATATCCCTAACTTTCGGGATCTATATGCCTTGTTGTAGAAATACCCAAAGATCTATGATGTAGTGGGTTATGACTCACCAAGGATGGACTAATATAGACTTCATATAATATGATGTTGATGTGGTTGGTTTCAAAATTAACATAACATCTTTCAACTTTGATAGTTTCCATGATTCTTCAACCTCTACAGTGGGTTGGGTAGGCATTTCTGAAATCCCCTATCAATGGTGATGACTGGATCCCCATGGATAAATTCAACCCAATCCATTCTATCTTGTTTTATCACATCGGTTTCACTGGGACTGAGGATATAGAGGATCCTCCTCACCGTCACCTTCAAATAGAATCTTTCTTCCCATACAAGCATGTTTGGAAGAAGATAGATCACTCTTAATTCAATATACATTGTTCAATTATATCCCATGGGGGTATGTGGAGATCCAAGAATTTTAATATTCATAAGTCAATATGATAGCTACATTCAGAAAAGGTAACTCAATGACCACCTCAAATAATTCATGATCTATAAGAACCCAATGTTTTCTAGACACTATTGGATGTTTCTCTAATAGAACATATGTAAGATGAGATATGGTGGGTTGTTGTAAGAATTTGAACTGTCATGAAAATAGGTAGGGGATATGTGTTTCATAGATAATTCCCCCATAAACTCTTATCACCAATAAATAATTGATGAAGGACATCATGGATGATCGGAGATCAAAAGTATTGTGTCCATTATCTGTGATTATTATAGTATGAGGATTGTCATGTGAGAAAAATTTAATGCCATTAAACATGCTCAAATTCCTCAAGTGTACATCAGGCCTCAAGACATAGGTCTGATACTGGAGACATCTTAGAAAAGGGATTGTAATCAAGACTCTATAATTTTGAACCCATTATGAACCTATTAGGATATAAAATGCACTGATATAGATCACCATGGTACCTAGATAGGTCACAAAATTTATAAGGGGGCCTTCTCTGTGTACATGTGAAGAAATAACTGATGAATCTTTTCTGAATTAGGGGATGAAAACCATATGTTTTATCCTTATGATAGCTTAGCTACCATGAAAAATGTCCCTGACAACACACCACCATTGGATTCACAGAAAGGTAGCTTATATATTCTTATCCAATTTTCCAATTTTCCAAAATTTGTGTTCCTAATAGGAATGGATACATGCTGGAATACCCCCATTTAATATATTCAACCTTCTCTAGTATGGTCCAATATCATCCCAGTATTCCTCACCTATCAATCGTAGTACATCCCTTGGGATGTTTTCATGTTGTTCTCCACCCCAGGATCTAGTAAAACATTCCTCCATGCATCAGGATAAACATAACCAATAGGATGAGGGTCTTCCTTTATGATATCCTTGGATGCTTTCAATAACTCAAGGGCCATCATTTGAGTTCATTTGAGACCCCCATGTCTCCTTTGGTGGGATTAATTTTTCATTTATTTCACCATCAATGGGAACTCTTGATATTTTGTAAACATCCCAAAATCTAATTCCAAATTCTACATGCTTCATATGGAATGAAATAGTTTGTAGGGTCCAAAAGAATAAAAATATGGGACTATATCATCATTATTATACATGTAAGTCTACAATACCCAAATAGCTTTGTAAATTCTGAGGTTTTTTAAATCAATCATAATCATTTGTTTTTTGAACCCTGTAAGACAATATGCTTTCAGGATTGACCACTCCACTACAGAAGTCCCATTCATCCTTCCAACCATTTGTTTGGTATATCAATTATTCATATAAAATGGATGTGTAGATATGCAGTTCTGATTTAGGAACATGAATTTTCATGTTTGGAGTGTTTGTATTTTGGTTTATGAGATAAAATAAGGGTTTCATTCCTTTGAAAATGTTTGAACCCTGACATAAACAATTGGGAATTGTAATACTTGTATATTCCGTGAACCAGTATCATGGCATGAAGTCCATCGACCTTGGGAAGGGTACGTCTCTCAAGAGTCCACAACAATAAAATGGAAAGTCTTCACTATTAGGGTGTTCTGGATTGTACTTTTTCAAGTACATTGAGATATTTAAAAGTACCAAGTCATGTAGAATTTGATCTGTTGGAATTACAATATCCTACATCTCCATGATATGTGTAGAAACTTTAACCCCATAAATCCAAACAACCTGAATATCCATTTTCGAAACCTATAAGGAAATACAAATGATTTCATTATTTATCAAGGCTTCAATCCATAATAAAGGAAAAATTGTAAAAGGATTGACCTTGCACAGGTTTCTGACCCAATTAACCTCGAGTGGGTCACTCTCCCAAATGACCTCATGTAGGTCACTATCCTACATACGCACAGGTTTCTCTCCCAATTATCCTCAAGTGGGTCACTCTCCCAAATGACCCCATGAAGGTCACTAACCTACATACACAAGTTAAACACTTAGTGAGTAGTGTAAAATGGTAGCATAAAAAGTTAGTGTGGAAGGGTTGTTTGAAAACATAAATGTGAATGGGGAGCATGAACAATGTATCATAGAAGATAAGTATGAATAACCATCACGGAGAGAGAGGGTGAATGACAGAGAAGGTGAATTATGAGGGAATGGATGGCCTTATATTGATATTAACTAACCAACCTGGCCAACATGATTGGAAGATATGTGTGGATGACCTATATCGATGGCATGGTCTATCCACCTAGAGTCTATGCATTGGTGCTCCATACGCTTTCTCCTCTTTTGTATGAAGAAAAAATGGTGATGCTCTCTAAACTCAAACATGGAAATACACAAATATAGAAACACTAATAGGTGAAAATTCTATCAACATCCACATTTACCTTCCTCATGACCATACCCTCTTCTTCTGATCAGATCCAATCCAGTCGATGAACATTTTTTGACACTAATTTTTCAACAAAAAGGATGACAAAGCTTAATAGGAAGTAACTCATGAAAATAAAATAAAAAAATGGGAATGAAAGGATCTAAGTAAACTATGTTGAGAAATGAAAGACACATTTGCGGTATATAATCTCATGTGGGTCTCGGTAGCATGAGAAATCTATGAAATAAGAGTCTCATGCAGGCCAAATCTATGCATCCCAACATTATCAACTAGTTCTCGTATGAAGGTCATATATGAGACACTTGTACGATAGACCTTTGCGAGTGTCCCCCTTTTACTAGGGTCTTGGGTTTTCCTATTAATATTACCCTTGGGATCCTTATTTGACATTAAAGGAGGACCAAAATAAACATTGGTGCTCTGAACATCTAAGTCCTTCACCTGAGTCCTTGATATATTATAGGTAGTTCCCCAATCCATTAAAGAAGTGTAAATTAAAGAGAGTGGTGGGAGTAGTGTTCTTACAGTGTGTTGAAGAAAAAACCCATGTGTGAGGAGTCACTCCCCCTGTTCCAAAAGTTTTATTGTGATGTACCCATCCTTAACATGGGACTTGAGCAGGTCCCTTCTATATTTTCCTTAGGAGGCCCTTAGAGGTTTAACTAAAGCCTCTCCCTAGTGTTGTTTCCATGAAATATTTTACTCTAAACTCACCCAGAACTCACCTAGGTTAATAATCTTTCTTCCACCCAGGTATACCCTATGAAATACCCCTTAGTATAACCATTTCCTCACCTATATGAAGCGCCTTCGTCTCACCCAATCCTTTCAGGTTCCATTAAACTTTATCTTATCTTGTCCTTGCCTGCATGATCCACCTTTTGAGCCTCCTTTCACACCACTGACGGTAGGTAACCACTTCCTTTTGATACCTCATATAAGAGAGACCCAGACAAGAACTACCCCAAAGCCTACAAATATGTAGGATCATAACACAGAGTATCCCATTGAGTCCTATCAATCAAACATTCTCATTGTAAATATGGTCCTATTATCAATTTAATTAATAGGGTGTATCCTTGGAATGTTCCTAATCATACATTCTTAAGGTAATTAGGGTCCCAACCATAGGCATGTTATAAATAGGTTTATTAGTCTTTGTACTTGTATTAGTAGCCCAAAACATGAAGAGTCTTACGATAGACCTGTATGGGTGTGAAAGTCTTGACCCCAGGGCTTGAAAAAAATAGAGGAGATGGGTATATAAAATCCTTTTATATCTTTAATATCCTCAACCTCATCCACTAGTAGATGAAGGAGACTATTTGGTTTTCTGAGTCATTAATTTCATCTTGTTTCTCACATTGAGCATAAGACATGGGATTAGAGGTTAATGATGATCATGACATCTGCATGATCAAATACCTATCTAACAAGTGGAATCATTTTACAAATCTACTTCTCAACTTCCCTAGGGATTACTATTTCTTATAAGGCCCAACCAAGTCATCTCCACCTCAAAGGGCTATATTCCCTATAATAAAAAACACCAATTGGTTATATTAATGATGATGTATTAAAAATTGGTATCCTTCCTTGTTGTAATAATCATCCTAAAAATTATGTGTGATTTGATTCCTATCAAAATAGGATATATAGGAAGCCTCCATGAGGTTCAAACCCAATATTTTAAACTCATCCTACATTTCACTAGGCCATATCCCAAGTAGGTTCATATCCATTTTGGGAGGTTATAACTGTTTTAGGTCCCCTTGGACACTTTAGTGTATGTCTCACACTAGCATTGACAGTGTATCTTTCTCCTATATATCCATGCCACATGACGTTAAACAACATGGTTTGGTCATTGTCAAATGACTCTAAAAGTTATGATGTTTCCGATTATGTGGAACTAAGCATTATGGGTTCTGTATCCTTTAATAAGGATATGTAGAAATCCCATCTCATTGGTTTGATCCCAACATAAAAAAAACTCCCATTTTCTGGGATGATGATAAATTCTTGATCACCCATATGTTTGGATTAAAACCCACATCATGATAATAATCAGCATAAGAATATATACTCTATACATACAAAAGCATAAAATAAATGGACAACCTTCGATATATTCATATGTCTCCATTGATGAAGAACCAAAGTCGCATGCAGATGATTCTAAATTCAATACATTCTTACAATTGGTTGTAAATATAAGGGTGAAACATTCCATATTTAGGATTTAATAAAGGATTCACAAATATTTGATAAATCTATAAGAGATTCCCATAGTGGGTAATAATCCTTCCTAAAAAGGTGTGATGATCCAGACCTCCCATCCTATTTACTAATGTGAGTCTCTATGTGTTTTTAGACCATTTCCTAATGACCACCTTTCTTAGCAAAGAAATTTCATGAAACATCATGAATAAAGGAACCGTTGGGTGTTTTTGGTTCCATAAATAAAACTTGTACGAAAATTCTTTAAACGGATTTGTAAATACATGTCTGACATAATGTGTTTTTCCACTACCACCACAAAATTCCATTCAAGGCACATGTGTTCTTTAGGAATGAAACAAAAGAGGTGAACTTAATATGAAATTTGTGTAATATTCAATCCCCCACAATCAATCATCAGGAACTAATTTTCATATTAAATAGTAATAAATATAATCTTCCAAGATAAAAATACTTTTTATTTTTTCTTTTCAAAGGGTATTTAAATTTTTATTTGATCATGATTGAATTCACATGGCTTTTGATTCATAATTCCTATGAAACATTTATTTGTTTTATCATTCCCCCATTTCACATGGTTAATGACCTAGGTTTTTAGGGGTACGAGTTATTTAATGATATGAACATTGATTATTTTATAATACTCTTATGATTATATTATACACACTGATAACATTCATTTTTTAATTCTTATGTTTACCCTCAATGAGAATTTGGTCTCACACTTCTGCAGTTTATTTTTCATAATGTTATAAAGAATTTTTTTTATATTTTTTATATTCATAAGGTTTTCATTAGTGAAAAATTATATGGAATATTTTTTCGACCCAAAGGTGCATCTAACCTAAGAATAAAAATGGTCTGATAGGTACTTGGTAGTATATCCTTTTTATCTTACAAAGGAGGTGCCATTATTAAGGGTCTTAGGGGGTGAATGTGAGGTGTTAAGTGTTTGTTCAATGGTTCCAGATCGGGTAAAATGTCCTTAGATGATATCCAACAGGTTTATTCATGGATCTAGAAACACCCAATGGCTCTCACATCCATGATTCATTGACCTTCTTTACAAAGGAAAGTGTTCGTTGGATGATTTGGCCAATAACACTTAACAACTAATAGTGTTCAGGAAGATGGTAACTATAGATCATCACACCCTTTTGGGTGTGGAACGATTTCATATTTCGAGACTCTCTAATTGATTCAATCTATATTCATATATTTGGGAATCTTTGGTTCATTCCCAATCTTGTGTCTATAGATTATTCCTTGGCCACAAGTTCAATCATGAATAAACATAGGTTAAGAATTATCTATATAAATATGAGGTTCTCTATTAATGAATATGATGGTAAATAATACCTCAATATATCATTGATTCATTTATGAGGGGATTGTGTTTGTTGATAATGTAGACCTCTGTGTTTTATTTGTTGACATAACAGACTAAAATGACCAATTTGTTGAAAATGGGGTTTTAATGGTGAATTTTTGAGTTCAAGAGAAATTGATGACAAAATATGTTGATAAAGAACCATGAAAATGGAATGGATGATCTATAGGTGGTACAAAAATAACAGATACAAAGTGGCGCCCTTTTCAAGTATTTGCTAAGATTCTTTTCCTTAATACCATAAAATAGAGATACATGTTTTTGGAAAAGGAATTTGCGCACAATATTGAAGATGGAATGGAAACTTGTGATCAAGGCATATTTCGAGAGAAGAATGCCGAAAAATTGTAAAATGCCTGATGTTTGTGAAATATTTTGAAATGTGTGCGCAAATGAGGTTGCATGAAAGAAACTTGTGTGCCTAATGTGACGTCAAATAGTGTTTTTCCCACTCGAAGAGGAACTTGCACAAAAATGGTTGGATATTTCATGTAGGGGTCAGAGATGCCTATAAATAAGATGTGACCCACTTCATTAGAAGAATATCAATAATTAGATGAAATCCAAGCACCAGATCACGTACGAATTTCGTGCAAAGGGAGTTATGCAAAAGATGTTGATTGGCATGAAAAATAAGAAAGTTGCGTGTAAGATTTGAGTTGTACGTAAGATTGAAGTTACATGAAAGTGGTGTTTCATGAAAAAAGTGGAGTCTTACATGAAAGAAATTAATGTTTCGTGCAAGATGCCTCAAGGGTTGTGTGAAAGATTTGATGTTTCTCGGAACACTCGGTGCAAAGAGAGATTCATCTATGAGTTAAAGTGGGACGTCAACAGACCATCTATCAATAGTTTTGGATGCTGATCTCATTAAAGATAATAAAGAGACCTACAGGTCTATAAAATATGAGTAGATCATCTAATTAAGAAGTGAGCTCAATTCATTTGAGAGAGCAGTGAGTTCTCAAATTGTGAGTGGTTGTAAACCATGAGAGGGAGTGAGTCCACTCCAAAATTGTAAATTGTAGTGCACTTATTGTGAATTTGGTACATCAGCACATTGTTGGTGTTTTATCCTTGGATGTACCCTTGTGAGGGTTAAAGAGTTAAAATTGTTGTGTCATGTGATTGCTTTAAATATTTTTTTATACTCTGCAATCGGAAGGAGAGATAGAAGAGGGTTTTTTCTAGCAACAAAACAAGATCAAAAGGGGAAATTTTTTTAAATTTTTCATACCCTGCTTCACGCCCCCCCCCCTCTCAGGGTATCTAACCTATTGGGTATAACAATTAGTATCAGTGTGAAAGGTAAATATTACTGATTCTCTCTCAAATGGAGTTCACCAATAATAAAGGGATTCCATTATTCGATGTAAACAATTTTCTGCTATGGAAGTATCTGATGCAATACTACATTGGATATTTGGGAATGGATGTTTTCACCATGGAAATTAATGTTACAACAGCTAATATTAATAGTGGTGCACTGTTGGAAGCCAAGCGAAGAGAATTGTATGCTGATGATAAGAGAATCAATGCATTAGGGTGAGCTTAATCAAATGCTATTTATATAATGGTTATGTCTTAAAAAACATCACATGATTTGTGGGAAAATGTATTGAACTTTTATGAAGGAGATATAAAGGTCAGAGAGGAAAAAATTCAAGTGTTGTGGAATAATTATGAATATTTCAAAATTAACCCGAATGAGTTTGTTGATTAATTCTTTGACAGGGTAAATATTATTGTCAAAGATATGCAAGGTCTTGGGGAATCCATTGAAGACATAAAAATAACGAAGTGCATCTCGAGAAAACATCCACAGGGGTTCGATCCGAAAGTTTCAGTATTGAAAGATAAAGATCCGAGGGAGCTGACACTGGACAATTTTCATAGTACCTTGGTTGCATATGAAATGAGGAATGATGATAATGATGCAGTGGAAAAGGGAAAATCCAAAGAGGTGGCATTCAAGACCATGAAAAATCTCAAAATTAAAGATACTCAAGACAAAGAAGAGACAGATGAGGTGACATCATTCCTTTCTTCAAATATATAAAAGGGAAAAGTAAAATTTAAAGGGAAACATCTACTAGCATGATTTATATGCAGAAAGGTTGGTCATCTTGCCACAAGGTTCCCCAAAATGTTTCAAGATAATGATAATGATGATGATGAAGTTGAAATTCCCAAGAAGTCTCCAGCCTATGTTAAAGAGAAGAAATAATTCAAAATAAATTTCTTCAAGAAGAAGAATCATGTTTCACAAGAATTTGATAGTTTATATGAGTCTGAGGCTGAAGAGGTTAAGAGATTGAAAACTACAAAGATCATGGAGAAAATATTATGGTGGTTGTTGTCGGTAGTGCTCAAGAAAAGGAAGTAGCGGAAATTTAGGATGAAGAAGAAGTTAAAGGAAGAATTTATATGCAAGCTGAGTTAGAGGTTTCTCTTGAAGAGATAGAAATCTGGAGAGACAAAACAATGAAATCCAACAAAGCAGTTCGTGATGCCAAACTCTATATGCAGCAGTAATAAGAAGAGATATCTGAGTTAATGGAAGAAATTGAGAAACTCAAGTAGTCAACACCAGAGGACTCAGAATCGGTTATTGGGTATAAAATAAAGGTTGAAGAATATAAAATGGAAATCAATTTCTTTAATACCACAATGAGAGATAAACTCAAGTGTATCAAAGAACTTAAAGGTGATTTTTTTGATTTGTGGAAAAAGGATAAGGATCAAGAAAAACTCTTGACTCTTGTTGTGACATCCGGAAAGAAGATTACTCAGAATATTGAGAAGATGAAAGTGGAGTGTAGTGGTTCTACATAAAAGAATAATCAATTGTGTTCAAATTCTAAGGATAATGTGGGGGTTGACCCAAAAAAAACTGTGAAACGTGATGTCAGACCACAAACACCAATTATGAGATTGAAGGTTGAATTTGGCACAAAGATGAATCAAAATATTTAGAGATCCCAAAATGAAACTAGTATTGCATAAGTGACACACAGGAATGAACCCTATATCAGGTGTTATTTTTGTGGAAATACGGGACATTCACAATATGTGTGTTCCATAGCCAAATGATACCGAAGGGCACAAGAGAAACGGTGGTATCCAAATAGAGTTTGATATTATAGAACATCTTTTGTGGGAAATTGCTTTTGGTGCGGAGAATTTGGGCACATGGCTAGATATTGTACATCGACCATGTAGAAGAATTTTCCAAGGTGGAATCAAAGTAGTCGCGAGTATAAAATCAACTAACCAACAAGTTAGTTGAGAATTCAAAATCGATTTGAAGCTCTGTAGTATGCTTTTGGGCCATCACACTCTAAGGAAGATCATGTTTTTAAACTAAACCATGTGTGAGGTCAAATACATGGATCAAAATGAAAATTTATGAGAAGGAAATGGTGGCATAAATTTGCCTTAAGTCATCAGACAGTTATGGTGTATATATCCTTGATAGTGGTTGCACATCTCACATGACAGTTAATAAATATCTTTTTACAGGCCTCAAATATAACAGAGAAGGAGTTTTGAAGTTTGGAAATGATGTTGGCCTAAATATTATTGGACTAGGAAAGGCTATGTTTGGGGGAAAAGAGATGAGACGCGCAGATGAAATGGTAGTACAAGGTCTCAGTCACAATTTTCTCAACGTCAGTCAACTATGTGACTCCAGTCATTCTATAAGGATTACTAAGAAGATGTGTATCATCAAAGGAATAGATAGTGCAACAGTTCTGTAAGAAAAATGAAGAAAGGGGAATCTCTTCCTTGTAAGTGGAGAATAATATATGCGATTTTTGTCTAGAGAGGAAGAAAACAAGCTATGGCATAAATGACTAGGTCAATTATGTCAACCATCCCTAGAAGATATAATGAAGTTTGATGCATCCAAAGACCTCCCTATGTTATCACGTGATCTTAAAAATACGTGTGATGCAAGTAAACAAGGGAAGATATTCATAAATATGTATAAGAAAAATAAAAAGAAGTCTACAAGAGTGATCGAATTAGTGCATGCTGATGTTTGTGGGCCTATCACACCAAGATCCATCAACGGAAAGAGGTATTACGTTATTTTCAATGATGATTACAGAATAATAGAATTTTTATTCATCATTTCCCATATGTATGATTTTTTCAATTGTCTAAAGCAATATCGGAGAGAATATCAATGTTTTCTTGGGAAAAAAATTCAGAAGTTTCGTACAGACAATGGAATGGAATTTACAAACAGTCTGCTAGAATAAAATCTCGAGAAATACGGGATAAGGAATAATGTTTCAATGTTAATAACTCCCCAATAGAATGGAGTCGTTGAAAGGAGAAATCAGATCATCAAAAACATGGCCAGAATGATACTTATAGAAAAAGACCAACCAGAAAAATTTTGGAAGGAATCAGTATTGACGTCGGTCTAAATTTATAAAAGGGCTCTATTGTGTCCGAATAAAGGAAAGACTCTATATGAGATGTGGTACGAGAAGAATCCAACAGTGAAGTACTTTCAAATCTTTGGAAGTAATTTATTTTTTCTCAAAAAGGAGAAACATAGGAAATTTGAGTCGCATGGAGATGAGGGGTTATTCCTTAGCTACTCAAGAAAAAACAAGGCATACAAATGTTTTTACAAGATTCTGGTAAAATTAGATGAGAGTAATGATGTAAATTTTGTGGAAAATTATGAGACTACTAAATAGCATAGTGAACAGTTTCTTGATGAATGTGATGAAGAGGAAAGTAATATAGGAGTATCTGATGTGGTCGATGATGATTCAGAAGAAGATATTAATTATTATCATGAGGAAGTACAATTTGTATCTACATAGAAGCCCAAGAGTTGAGATGAAATTGATAGGAAGAAAATCATTGGTGATCAGTCAGCTCTAGTTTAGACAAGGAGAATGAAATAACTACAACATACATCTTTCCTATCTCAGGTAGAGCCTCAATGCTTTTATGATGTAGTTGAAGATAATAACTGTATTGAGTCTATGAATAAGATCTAGATTATATTGAGAGGAACCAGACATTGGAGATTCTTTTGAGGCCAGTAGATAAGAATTTCATCGGAACTAAATGGGTTAACAGCAAAAAGATGAATGAATATGACATAGTGATTCAAAACAAATCATTAATAGTGTGAAAAGTATACTCCCAAATAGAGGGAATAGATATTGATGAGACATTTTCACCAGTTGCATAGGCTGTAGACAATCAGATTACTCTTAGCCATTGTATTGAAATGGATGTTCAAATTCTTTTAGATGGATTTCAAATCTGCATTTTTGAATGGGTTTCTGGAGAAAGAATTTTATATTGAGAAGCCAGATGGTTTTCTCATCCTTGAGGATGAGAAATAGGTTTTTCGGTTGAATAAAACATTGTATGGGCATAAGCAAGAACCAAGAGCATGGTACTCAATGCTTGATCAGTATTTGAAGAAACTCAGATTTCAGCATGGTGGAGTTGATTAAAATCTATATTTCAACAATTATAGTAATAAAAGGATGATGGTGCTGGTTTATGTTAGTGACAAAATTTTTGGCGGATCATTTTAAGATCAGTGCAGACAGTTTTCTGAATTCATCAATAGTGAGTTCAAAATGTCAATGATTGGAGAGCTGTCATTTTTCTTTGGTTTACCGGTGACACATAAAATTGATGGAGCATTCATTTCTCAATCCAAATATTCCAAGGAGGTTTTTAGAAGATTTGGCATAGAAAATTCCAAGGAAATGAAGATTCTGGTTTCCACCAGGATGAAAATGTCAAAAGATTATGAAGGCATGGTGGTTAATATCACATAATAAAGGAAAATTATTTGAATTTTACTGTACTTGACAATGACAAGGCATGAAATTATATTTTACACCTTTAAATAAGAAATATGTTAATGTAATGCCAAGGAAATCTGTATTCTTGTAGTGAAAATAATACTTAGGTATATCAAGGGCATGGTGGATTCCAGTTTGGTCTATAATGAAAAAAATCAGTATTATTTATTAGGATATAATGATGCAGATTGGGCTGGTTTAGTGGATGATAGGAAATCAATGTCAGGGGGTTCATTTTATCTTGGTGGATTATGTATTTCTTGGCTAAGAAAGAAGAATGATTTCATTTCATTAAGCACCATAGAAGAAGAATATATTGTGACCACTCAAGCATGCACACAATTATTGTAGATAAAGAAGCAGTTTGATGATATGGGAGTTGAAGTGATATCTCCGATCAGAATCTGGTGTGATAACTCAAGTTCTATAAATCTTAGCAAAAATCTCGTCCATCATTCAAGGAAAAAGTACATTGACATAAAGTATCATATTATCAAGGAGAAATTTGAGTAGGGAATCCTGAAGCTGTAATATGTGCCTATTGAGGTATAGGGTTCAGACATTTTGACAAAAGCCATACCTAAGGAATATTTTGACCAGCATTTACTAGCTCTGAGAGGTCAGTCGACTCCCATCACATGAAAAAGTGTTACTATGGGACCCCCCCCCTCTCCCTGAGGTATGGTGTTTTTTCTCTAATGTACTACCCCGTGTTCTTTCCAATTTCTTAGACCACATATGAGTGACCTTTGGGTTCATTGACAGTGGGAGAGAAATAGTGACTCCTCAAGGGTGAGAAACTATGGCCAATGAGGGATAAAATGTCTTAGTCAAAGATAATGGGAAAAGCTGACAGGTGGAGTAGTGAGATAGGGGGAGAGTAAGATAGGGGTAGTATGAGAATTAAATCTGATGATTCTAGATGCGATCGATCAAAGAGTAGATTTCACAATAGCTAAGGATCATGATAAAAGCATAAGAGTGATTCCAGAATGGTGTGAGAAGGTTTCTAGTGATCAAAAATTGGTATCAGTTTAGCAATTGGAATCAGTTTGGTGTCAATAGTTGGTGTCTGAAATGAAGTGATTCATTGATGATCATTTCATTTACTCATGTTTTTCAGGATGAGAATTTATCATGTGGGCTTAGAGTATGTTTTAATTGAGTCCTTGAACGCTATTAGAATCATACGAGGCAAATAGTAGTAAAGTTTGGATGAAGCATTAATGAGGTATCAAAGTGTATACAATTTTTATGAGAAGAGTTTTAAACAAACTGAAAGGGGATATTGTTGGGAAAAAATACCACAAGGTTTCATTGAATAATTTTTTAGGAGATTGTGTTTGTTGAAAAAGCATACCTTCATGTTGTATTTGTTGACAGAGGATACCACGATGTACAATTTGATGACAAAGGGGTTTTAAATGGTGATTAGTCGGGTTGAATAGATATTACTGACAACCTATGTTGAAAAAAACCATGACAAAAGAATGGATGATCAAGAGGCATTACAAAAAGAACAAATACATGGTGGCACTGTTTTCCTGTGTTTTCCAAATTTTTGGGCCTTAAAATCGAAAAACAAATACATGTTTTTGGAAAAGAAATTTTCACACAAGAATGAAGATGGTCAGGAAAATCGCGTGAAAGGAATGTTTTGGGAGAATAACATCAAAAAATGTCAAATTCCTGATGTGACTTAAATATTTTTAAATGTCCGAGAAAGATGAGGTTGCGCGAAAGAAACTTGTGTGACCAATGCGACGTCAAACGGGGTTTTCCGCGCTTTAAGCGCAACTTGCGTGAAAAAAGATGAATCTTTTGCGCAGGGGTCAGAGACCCCTATAAATAAGAGGTGACCATCTTTATTAGAAGAAGATCAACACTTAGTGAAAATACGTGTACCAGATCACGTAAGAATTTCGCACAATGGGGGTTGCGGGAATGATTTTGAGTTGCGAGCAAGCTAAGAAAGTTGCGCATAATATTTGAATTGCATGTAATATTGACTTTTCACGCAATGGGTGTTTCGCGACAAAAGTGGAATCTTGTGTGGAATGAATTAATGTTGCGCTCAAGTCATATTAAGTGTTGTGAAAAATATTTAGAGCTGCCTGGTACACCTGGTGCAAGGAGAGATTCATCTATGGGTGAATGTGGCACGTCAATAGAGCATCTATCAACAATTAAGGATGTAGATTTCATTAAAGATAATGAAGATACATAGAGGTATATTAACTATGAGTGGATCTTCTAAAGAAGTTTTGAGCTCACTTCAGTTGAGAGAGCAGTGATTTCTCAAATTGTGAATGTTTGTAAACCATGAGGGATAGTGAGTCCACTATAAACATGTAAACAGAAGTGCGATTATAGTGAATTTGGTACATCAGAAAATCATCAGTGTATGATCCTTGGATGTATCCCAGTGAGGGAGAACTGAGTAAAATTGATGAATCCTATGCTTTCTTTAAATATTCTTTTATACTCTCCAATGGGAAGGATATAGAGAAAAGGGTTTTTTCTAACAAAAAAATAAGATCTAAAGGGGAATTTGTTTTAATTTTTCATACCCTGATTCACCCCCAGTGTATCTGGCCTATTATACCTAACAGAAGACATATGTATGTATCTAATGTTCTTGTAGAGACCCCGACCCCAGAAACCCAGGAGTAGGTGCCTTATGAACATGATGTGTTGCTTTAACACAAAACATGCACTGGTAAACTACACATCGTGCCCCATACAGAGGATCGTGTGCGGTTCGGGTTCTGGGAAACCGGAAACTTCTGAAACAATTCATCTTTTAAAAGATGATACCTGAAAATTTTAAATCAAAATGTAGGGTGAGAATTGAGATACTCAGTAAGGGGTTTTAAAAAAAACCGCGTAATTGTTTTGAAATCATTCGTTTAAAATCATTCTCTTAAGGGAAACTATAACACATAACATCAAAATGCTCAATCAATTGTTTCAAGAAATATATGAGACCCTTGTGACATTTCTCGAAGGAGTAATCATAAAAAAGTACAACATGTGATTACTTAAGAATAAAATCAAACAGTTAAGAGTAATGCATAATTAGAGTTGCCCATAAAGGAAACAACATAAATTTTCATATGCTGGTTACAATTCTACTAAGTGATAAACACCAATCATGCTCCAAACTTATACTAGTGAGATAAGAACATTATGAAAACATAAAGGCATTAGTCATGAAAGAAATAGGCATTTTATCTTGAAAATATATTGTTACATAACTTGAATTATGTGGAATCAACATTTAACTTAGACAATCATTTCTGTATCACCAAGGTCTATCCCCAAGGTGTCATCTGAAAACATTACCAATGTTCATCCCCAAGGCATAATTAAACTGGTCATCTCTAGAGATTAAGACTTTACCCAATGCATTGGAGTGCTAACAGGGCACACACTTAAATTTTTCTTTATCATCATGTGAGCCACATCGTTCATGATTTACTTAAATGGTGCATATATTAAAGATGTCCCATACCACCTTGAATAACTCATTCATATTCATATTACCCAAGGTGTCCCATACCACTTTGGGTAATCTAATTTCTTAGGTCATTTAGTGATATGTCGTCAGTATTCATTATGTACAATAATAACTAAAATAAATAATTAGCCACCACATATTTTGGTAATACATGATATGAGAGTTAACATTGCAAAATATGTCAATAACTAATCAAAGGCACACATAGATTTGTAAAACATTCTTTTCACATAAGCTAATTACCTAAGCATATAAAATGATGATATAATAAATGATGAATCATTAAAATTGTTATTCTATGGAAGTGGTAAGCTTAAAGAAAACTTCTTCCATTAGTTATGGTGATAAACAGTCCCTCAAAAAATTAAATCATAACTTTATTAATTAGTAACATTCACCAAAGTAGGAAAAAGTCAATAAATGAACACCCATGATGACATGATCCCAGAAATCTTAAATCCTCAAATACATATTAATCAAGCCAAATATACACTTTATCATAAAAATAAGTCATGGGAAATGTCAAACAAACTCCTTTGATAACACGTTCTCATTTTTTTGTACATAAATACAAAATACATGTTGGTTTAGTAAACACCCAAAATTATTAAAATCACACATGTGGGGTTTTGAAAATTATACTCATAAATATGTTTACCCATCACCATATATACACCAAGAATGTATAAATGGGTTTTTACACTAAATCAACAAGACCTTTAAAATCTTCTTGAGTTCTGAAAAACTCAAATTACATAAGTTTTATTAAGTCAAAAATCAAAACATAATGAGGGTTTAATCCTCGTTAAACTATAAATATATAAATGTGTAACAACATTGGTTTTAAACAACAACATAATTGCACCTAATCCAATGGCCTAGTTTGCATTCATAGTACCATTTAAGGATAGGTATTCATTCCCCAAAATCATAACAGTCTTGTTTTTTTTCTTTTTTTAAAGAAAACATGCACACATATACATACTTAGTTAATTAGATATATAAGGTCTACAAAATTAATGTATGTTAAGAGTTGGTTAAAATATAACCTCTATAAACACATATTAGCTAGTATAACATACCGAAATAATCCTGGACACCATAAACTGATTGGGTTTGAATTATGAATATTTATACTTATATATACAAAACCATATATACTAAATATACGTAGATATAAGTTTTAGGGGTTTTTCTTTTCTTTTGAAAAACTGAATCGTTAAAACATTAAAAGGATTTATATATATATCTCTCTTATGTGACGCAATGGAAACTACCCTTGATAGCATTACAAACCGAAATTTTGTGTTATACACACATATATATATATATATATATATATATATATAAACAGTATATACCGAGCATATAATAATATAGGTTTCTCCAAACAAAATGTGAAAAAACCCTTGCCTTGCTTGAGTTGGAAGCTTGGAATAGGGGTATGCTTGCTGGATTTCGAGGAGGTCGAGGGCGAGAAGGTGAAGGAGGAACTGTCCCGATTTCATGAGGTGCGAGGTTTTATATAGGCCTCGGTGCACTTGGGTGACTCGACCCAAGAATAGGTCGTCGTGGGGAAGACGGGAATACTGTAAGCTAGGAGGGGGGGTGTTCGGGAGTCAAGAGGAGTAGTGCGATGGGGAGGGCCGAGGTGTCCTTGCTGCAGGCCTACTGGTACGGGACCCCGGTGCGAGGAAGAAGACAGTGAAGAGGTCGACGCGTAAAGGAATGGACATATTGGATCAAAGAAGGAGAGATCGCACGGCTGGAGGAGGAGCAGGAAATGGATTGATCGATTTAAAGAGATCGAGGGCTGCAATTAAATCTCGACAGGGATCAGATGTCTAGGAGTGTGAGAGGTGTGTTGAGCGCTTAAAAAAAGGGTTGGGATTAGATCTCAGGGGAGATCATGCGGTTAAAAGGGTTGGACGGATTAGATCAACGCGGGAGTCGATCGGATGGTCCTAATCGCAAGGAGCGCATCCCACATCGAATCGAAACGTGGTTGGGGTGAGGTTTAAAACTCAAAGCACACTGGGAACGAGGCAAAACACAAATGTACACACACAGGGGACTTAGACACGGGCCCCATGCGGTCCTTGGCCCAATCCTACGCAGCGCGCACCACAGGCCTTACACACGGGCCCGCGTGCAACCGGATGAACCTATGCTCGTCTTGGGCCACGGGCTTGGTTGACACTTGAAACACAACTGGGACCCTGAAGGTCAGTAGCTCGGGTCCCTAGGGCTCAGTCTCGGCCTTGAGGGCTTGTCCCCAAGGGATTCCCCCGGCTTGGCCAGGCCCCAAAATAATTTTTTTATTAAAAAATTATTTAGATTTCTAAAATAACTTGTATAAGTGTACATAGTTCAAAATAATGTGCAATATAAATATTGGAAAACATATAGTTAATATACAATAAAAACAAATAGTTTTAACTTAAAATCTAAAACCCTTTTCTAGCTTATAAAATATTTCATGTCTTGATATAAATCTTTTAAAAGATATACCTTTCATATTTTAATTACAAAAGTATTGTAAATATTAGGATCTTTAAAATACACCACTAGCTATTTTCTTAAAATTCATTCTTTTAAAAGACCAATAGTTTCCCTAATATAAAAATACATAATTTTAGTGATCAAATGATATAATTATTACAGATACCCTTTAAACATACCTTTCATAAAAAGAATACCACGTTTTCAACTATATAGGTATCCATCTGGATTCTTGTAGAAACAAAACGATTTATTTCCAAGAATACTCTTTTTATTTTAAAACTATGATTCTTTTGTGAAAAATATTTTAGAAATATTATAATATTTGAAATATCATAAAATCATAATAGCATTAAAAATGTGGTTTCATATAAAGACAAATTTATCAACGGAAACCCAAAGGTTGTTTTGAAAACCCAACGGTTATATTTTCTAATGGTCTTAAATTAAAGGACCATTATAAAAGTAGGGCGTATAGGGTTCTTCTCAAAATCAAAACACTTGATCTAGGAAGGATGTCTCTCCTCATACCTTTGGTGTTGAGTATGTGTGCCATGGCTCTGGATGTTATATTTTTCACACTGATGGACCCAGGAGATGACAACTATCCGATTACTTGAGTTGTGATTCTTAGTAGTCTCGTTGTGGCCATGATAGGTCTTGTGAATTGTATTTTCTATTAGTTGGGTCTTGTTGCAATGTACCGTTTAAATATATACTAGTTTACCTTATTCTCCCTATTTTTATTTAATTTCAAATTCTTTATCAGCACACAAAACACAACATATAAAACAAGAGACATCATTAAAATCATAACATTTTCCACTTGGACCAGTTCATAAAACCCGGGGCGTCACATTATCCCCCCCTTAGATAATTGTGTCCTCGCAATTTATTTTACCAAACTAAAATGTTATGTAACGTTCTCACCACCTCCACCAATGTATAGGGTCAACAGGTGAATTTAGTGGGATCCCCATAGCGATTCTCAACTCTTCCAGTTCCCTAACCCAGATACACCTAGGACATGAGGGGTTAAACTCATGTTCTGGACCTTTAGGCTTCCAAAGGGAAGCTCAAATAGTATAATGTTATGAAATTTCCTTGAAGACAAATGTACAAAGAACTCGCCGAATTATGTCTCGGTCGAGAACATTGAAGCCATATATGTGGTCAAACAAGCTAAAGATGAGAAGTTTGAGCATATAAGTCGCATAAAGATTTCCCTCTAATGCAGCCTCCTGAAATGTCACTCTATCCGTATAGTTCCTCCCTAGGGTGAAACACAAAAAGATCCCTTCATGGTAACTTCCTTGTCATTCACGTCCAGCCAACTGTGCAGAGCCAATGTGGTAATAGATGGAGGCATTCCCCTGGTAGGTGCAGAGAATCTCTGGACTGTTTGTTAACACAAACGACTACTTGTACATTTTTCACAAATTTTCTAAGCGGTCATACTCGTCCTCACACGTTTTGATTACAATGATTTCCAGAATCTCAGTGGGAAGAGATAACAAGTGGATTTTTCCTTCCATCTAGAAGTTTTAAGACGGGAATTCAATCACTTGAAAACCATTCAAGGATAAATACAAAGTAAGGACAATGAAAGGGAAATACAACATTTCAATAAACATAATTTCATTATTAAACACTAGAGCTTGAGTTTCCCTTAACCACCTACTAAACGAACTCCACATAGAGAAGAGAAAACTCCCTAACTCCTCGAACCAAACACAGGCTGAGCATTCAGGGAAAAACTCATGGGGGAACCTATGACGTATCATGATTTTAGCATGAGGGGTATGAATTTGGGAGACATCCATATACACTTGTTTTCTGCAAGAAAGTCGGGTGGACTCATCTTCTAACCTTTGGAATTCCAACAACTGACCCCAGAAGCCGTAGTTCAAAATCTGACAAAGGTAGCCCGCATGGAGGTCCCTGTCAGCAGCAGCTTCCTGGAAAGAGTTATCAATCATAGTGCCAAAGCCTTCACCTGCCGTGAAAATTCAGAAAATTCCATCATAGTACCCTCCCCAACGTACATAGGAGGGAAACTGGGTCATCATCATAAAGAGGTAATATATTCCTACCCCTTGGTGTAACTGAACACCCGTGGTGAATTGGATACGTCATAAAGGTCTTGCATGTCATGCGGATATGGGCATAGTTTTGAAAATCCCCATAGCTAGATAAAGACACAATGGTCTCTAGGGCCTCAGTGGGGAGTGATAAGAGATTTGTGCCTTCGTTTTCCATCTGAAATTTAAGAAAACACATTTTTTAGAATAACAGAAGTATATATATACATATATATATATATTTTTGTTTCAGTTTTCTATTTTTCCAGAGTTATCTAAACGAACCACTGACACCAACTGTAGAGACCCCGACCCAAGAAACCCAGGAGCCGGTTCCTTTTGAACTAGATGTGTTTCTTTAAAACAAAACATGAACTGGTAAACTACACATCATGCCCCATACATAGGATTGTGTGCAGTTTGGGTTCTGGGAAACCAGCAACTTTTGAAACAATTCATCTTTTGAAAGCTTATACCTGAAAATTTTAAATCAAAACGTTGGGTGAGCATTGAGATACTCATTAAGGGGTTTTAAATAAAAAACAGTGTAATTTTTTTTGAAATCATTCGTTTAAAATCATTCTCTTAAGGAAAACTGTAACACATAACATCAAAATGCTCAATCAATAGTTTCAAGAAATATATGAGACCCTTGTGACATTTCTTGAAGGAGTAATCATAAACAAGTACGACATGTGATTACTTAAGCATAAAATCAAACAGTTAAGAGTAATGCATAATCAGAGTTGCGCATAAAGGAAACAACTTAAATTTTCATATGCAGGTTACTATTCTACTAAGTGATTAACACCAATCATGCTCCAAACATATAGTAGTGAGATAAGATCTTTATGAAAACATAAAGGCATTAGTCATGAATGAAATAGGAATTTTATCTTGAAAATATCTTGTTACATAACTTGAATTATGTGTCCTCAGCATTTAACATAGCAATCATTTCTGTATCACCAAGGTCCATCCCCAAGGTGTCATTTGAAAACATGACCAAGGTCCATCCACAAGGCATCATTAAACTGGTCATCTATAGAGATTAAGTCTTTACCAAATGCATTAGAGTGCTATCAGGGCGCAACCTTAAATTTGTCTTTATCATCATGTGAGCCACATCATTCATGATTTACTTAAACAGGTTGAATATTCATGATGTCCCGTACCACCTTGAATAACTCATTCATTTTCATATTACCCAAGGTGTCCCATACCACTTTGGGTAATCTAATTTCTTAGTTCATTTAGTGATATGTCGTCAGTATGAATTATGTACAATAATAACTAAAATAAATAATGAGCCACAACATATTTTTCTAATACATGATATGACAGTTAACATTGCGAAATATGTCAATAACTAATCAATGGAACACATTTTTTAGTAAAACATTATTTTCAAATAAGTAAATTACCTAAGCATATAAAATGATGATATAATAAATGATGAATCTTTAAAATTATTATTCTATGGAAGTGGGAATCTTAAAGGAAACTTTTGCATTAGTTATGGTGATAAACAGGCCCTAAAAAATTAAATCATAACTTCATTAATTAGTAACATTCACCAAAGTAGGAAAAGGTCAATAAATGAACACACGTGATGACATGATCCTAGAAATATTAAATCCTTAAATACATATTAATCAAGCCAAATATACACTTTATCATAAAAATACATCATGGTAAATTTCAAACAAACTCTTTTAATAACACATTATCATTTGTGTGTACATAAATTCAAAATACATGTTGGTTTAGTAAACACCAAAAATTATTAAAATCACACAAGTGGGGTTTTGGAAATTATGCTCATAAATATGTTTACACATCACCATATATACACCAAGAATGTATAAATGTGGTTTTACACTAAATCAACAAGACCTTTAAAATCTTCTTGAGTTCTAAAAACTCAAATTACATAAGTTTTATTTAGTCAAAAATCAAAACATTATGAGGGTTCCGTGAACTATAAATACATAAATGCGTAACAACATTGGTTTTAAAAAAAACATAATTGCATCTATTCCAATGGCCAATTTTTCATTCACAATATCATTTAAGGAACGGTATTCATTCCCCAAAATCATAATGGTCTTTGTTTTGTTTTATTTTTTTTAAAAGAAAACATGTACATGTATACATACTTAGTTATTTACATATATCAGGTCTACATAATTAATGTATGTTAAGAGTCGGTTAAAATATAACCTCTATAAACACATATTAGCAAGTATAACATACCGAAATAATCCTGGATACCATAAACCGATTGGGTTTGAATTATGAATATTTATACTTATATATACAAAACTGTATATACAAAATATACGTAGATATAAGTTTTAAGGGTTTTCTTTTCTTTTGAAAAACTGAATCATTAAAACATGAAAAGGATTATTATATATATATCTCTTCTGTGACACGATTTAAACTGCCCTTGATAGCATTACAAACTGAAATTTTGTGTTATACATATATATATATATAAACAGTATATACCGAGCATATGATAATATAGGTTTCTCCAAACAAAATGTGAAAACAACCTTACCTTGCTTGAGTTGGAATCTTGGAACAGGGGTATGCTTGCAGGATTTCCAGGAGGTCGAGGGTGAGAAGGTGAAGGAGGAACTGTCCCGATTTCATGAGGCGCGAGGGTTTATATAGGCCTCAGTGCACATGGGTGACTCGACCCAAGAATAGGACGTCGGGGGGAAGACGGTAATACAGTGAGCTAGGAGGGGGGTGTTCGAGAGTCAAGAGGAGCAGTGCGATGGGGTGGGCCGGGGCATCCTCGCTGTTGGACTACTGGTGTAGGACCCCGGAGTGAGGAAGAAGACAGTGAAGAGGTCGACACGTAAAATAACGGACGGTCTGGATCAAATATGGAGAGATCGCACGGCTGGAGGAGGAGCGGGAAATGCACTGATCGATTTAAAGATATCGAGGGCTGCGATTAAATCTCTATAGGGATCGGACAGCTAGGAGAGCGAGAGGTTTGTTGACCATTTAAAAATGAAAACTTGGTCCAGGATTAGATCTTGGGGGAGATCGTGTGGTTAAAAGGGTTGGACGGACGAGATCGACGCGGGAGTCGATCGGATGGTCCTGATCGCACGGAGCGCGTCCCACATCGAATCGAAACGCGGTTGGGGCAAGGATTAACACTCAAAGCGTGCTGGCATCAAGGAAAAACACAAACACACACCCACAGGGGCCATAGACATAGGCCCCATGAGGGCCTTGGCCCAACCCTATGCAGCGCGTGCCGTGGGCCTTACACACGGGCCAGCATGCAATTGGATGAACCTATGCTTGGCTCGGGCCTCGGGCTTGGTTGACACTCTACACACAACTGGGACCCCGACGGTTGGTACCTCGAGTCCCTAGGGCTCGATCTCGGCCTTAAGGTCTTGTCCCCAAGGGATGCCCTCGGCTTGGCCGGGCCCCAACATATATTTTTTTTAAAAAAATTATTTGGATTTCCAAAATAACTAGTATAAGTGTACTTAGTTTAAAATAATGTGCAATATAAATATTTAAAAAAATAGTGTTAATATACAATAAAAACAAATAGTTTTAACTTAAAATATAAAACCCTTTTCTAGATTATAAAATATTTCATGTCTTGATATAAATCTTTTAAAAGATATACCTTTCATATTTTACATACAAAACGATTGTAAATATTAGGATCTTTAAAATAAACCACTATCTATTTTCATAAAATTCATTCTTTTAAAAGACCAATAGTTTCCCAAATTTAAAAATACATAATTTTAGTGATCAAATGATAGAAATATTATGGATACCCTTTAAACATACCTTTCATAAAAAGAATACCATGTTTTCAACTATATAGGTATCCATCGGGATTTTTGTAGAAACAAAATTATTTATTTCCAAGAATACCCTTTTTATTTTAAAACCATGATTCTTTGGTGAAAAATATTTTAGACATATTATAATATTTGAAATACCATAAAATCATAATAGCATTAAAAACAAGTTTTCATATAAAGATAAATTTTATCAACAGAAACCCAAAGGTTATTTTGAAAACCCAATGGTTATATTTTTTAACGGTCATAACTTAAAGGACCATTATAAAAGTAGGGGGTATAGGGAGTTTCTCAAAATCAAAACACTTGAACTAGGAAGGATGGCTCATTTCATACCTTTGGTGTTGATTATGTGTGTCATGGCTCTGGCTGTTATATTCTTCACACTGATGGACCCAGTAGACGACAACTATCTGATTACTCGAGTTGTGATTCTTAGTAGTCTCGTTGTGGCCATGTTAGTCCTTGTTCATGGTATTTTCAATTAGTTGGGTCTTGTTGCAATGTAACATTTAAATATATACTAGTTTACCTTATTCTCCCTGTTTTTATTTCGTTTCAAATTCTTTATCAGCACACAAAACACAACATATAAAACAGGAGACATCATTAAAATCATAACATTGTCCACTTGGACCAGTTCATAAAACCTGGGGCGTCGCAGTTCTTTATCAATGTTACCCTCTTATGGAAAAATCTGGAACTCCTAGTTCATTCATTAAGACAACGTTGGTTTCAATCCATATGGGAGGGTGTTGTAGAGTTTATCGTTTCTCAAGGGGAAGAGAATTATTTCAATGTTGGTATCAAACTTGTAAGATGGGAGTCCAATGTATCCTTGTGAGGGGAATAAGAACCCCCGTATTTCGGTGACCCGTATAGTTTAATGTCATGCGGTTAGGATGAGAGTGGACTGGCGTTATAATAATGGTGTTATGCGTGAACCTTAGAGAGGGTTCCTACATATCCTAGCTATTTTAGAATCAGATTCCACATAGTTCTTGAAAGCTGGGAATTAGGCATTGAAGTGTTCCATGAAGGAGGAATGATTTAGGGATTACATCTAGAGGTAAGGCCCATTTCAGATCTAGCATTAGGTAGATTTCCTACATATCCTGGTTAGAGTTTGAAGCGTAGTTATCATAGTTCAACTATTTGAGTAAATCATGTAGATGTAATGATCGCCAATGATATCTAAGACCATGTGAGTCCTGATTGGTCTGAGAAATAAGAGGAAGTGGTAGATATATAAAATCATGCACCTCCTCCTCTCCACATGTGGAAGAGGAGGAGGATGGTGATGGAAGAGGTCAGGGATGTGGCAATTCCCAGAAGAGAGGATATGGGATAACATAAGATGGAGTTCTCTCAGATTGATTCTAGGGATGTGGAGGATCCAGATTCCTTATTACGGGAGAAAGTATGTGTGATTTTACATTATTTATCATCGGCCCTCATCGAAGGGAAATGAAATTGATTACCCTCAATCCCTAGAATAAAGTGGTACATGTGAGCATCTAGAGGTCATAACCCACATTGCCATAGGAATATAAACTAAGGGACATTCTAGGGCTCTACCTTATTAAGGGGATTAGCCCTGTGACTCTGCTTACTATAGGTATGTCAACTCAAAAGGGCACACTGATGAAACCCATGGTTTTATCATACAAGTCTGGTCGCTTTGGAATAGGATTTGGACTAGTTTGGTTGGACTGGTTCATGGATGGAGTATGGATAATGTGATTGAAATGGAAGGAAAATATTGAATCTAAAGGGTGGAATTCTTGAGCATACCCCATTCAAAACACCATTTCTTTATACGGGATGGGGTTTCCCTTGCATAGTGCGTTGCTATGTTGGTAAAGTGGTTGTTTGGTTAACAATATGGTATACATACATGGATTTAGCCTGTATAGCATTTTTAATACGTGAAACCACGTTCCATCCGCGTCGCAGTTCGCTACATGGAACATTGTTCTGTCTACATAGAGTGATGCTACACGGGGCTGGGATCCATCGGCATAATGATTTTCTATATGGTGTAGGGTTTATCCTGCATAGCGTATGGCTATGTGTGATTCCAGATTGAAGAAGGGGAATTGGTTCTGCACTTCATGGGAAATTCATCTATGAAGGAAGCTGGGTTCGCAGACAACCAATTTGTATTATATTTACTTCTTTAATGATATTTGGTGGGTTATGCCTATAGGGAATCATCAAAAGAGTCCATATTTTGTGGTTATTTATTATTTCATGCCTTCAATCGCTCAAGTACTCCCCAAATATCATCCTCTTTAGTCCCCCTTAGGGTCCTTTTATTGATAGGTGGAAGAACTGGATAGGTGGAGTGCAGAGCATCATTTATGGAGGCCCACAGGAGTGGCCTAGACTATAGATGACTCATTCAGTGGGGGCATAAGGTTGTTGTCAACAAAAATGAGGATTACCCCCTCAGTCCCGCTAGTTGTTATTTCATTCATGGGAATCTGTCGGCTTTGCCTTACCTGCAAACCATTTGATTTCATTGAGAATCATATACGGGGTGGATTTCTCCACCACCATCCCTCAAAAGATTTTATTTGTGGGGGATCATCGATGTCGCCTCCATCCCATAAGCTGATAAGTTCGTGGGTGCTTCATGAATTGGCAGTCCGTGAAAGAGATCTGCTTCGTGGCACCTATTCTTTCTTTTTATAAATTTTTTGCATTCATCAAAATTTTTAATCAATTCTTCATTCAATTTTTTTCCTTACTTTTTGAATTCCTTGAGTGTATTTGATTTTCCTTATCAATGTTTTCAGAACCAAAAATTTCTCTCCATCAGAATGGGTTCTGATTGGGATGAAGAAGATTGAATTTCAAGGTAGAAATTGGTCCTGACTTGAACTAATTTTTGGTATAAAAGTGGACCTATAGAAGGGGGTTAGTCCAATATATAGTATCTCAGGTCATATTTCATTTTTACATGTTTCATGGAGGACATTGTGGTATCATTATTTTCTCAGATTCTTCTTTTATGTGAAATGTCTTCTTTGTAGATGCCCATCACCTACGAACTGAACCATGCATTTGTAAACTGAACAAAATATTCCATGAATAGTGTGTTTGGGATGCCTCATAGTGATGTTTTGTTTGAAGTTTTCTCATTCCACAAAATATTGGTTCTCTTGAAAACACTTCAATTTCCAGCACCTCACGATCTTCCATAAACTATTAGTTTGTAGATGGTTCCTTATATAGACAACCAGTTCATAGATATTTCAATGTTCAGCCCAATTTAATTCCTTCTATATTTTTTTGTAGTCTAAATCTTTTTTTCTTGATTGAAATTTTAACACAGCAATGATATGTCTTGGGTTACCACTTCAATGAAAGTGGCTGGGAGAAGGGAAGATAATGCTATGAATGTTTCAAATGATCATTGTTCCTTTGATATCCCTCAAAAGAGTATTATGAAAGAAATAATTTTTCTAGATCTCATCACCTACCAATTTTCCATTTAACTTCAACATTATAACTTTGGTCTTCAAGATGATTCCCCTCTACCACCGGTTGATTGAAACATCTCTATTGTTCACCTAAACATGTCCAGCGGACATGATCGAGCACATATCTCATCTATTGGAAATTTTACATCTAACACAATTCAAAAGTACATATTCATCTTAAATTTATCCACAATGATGAAGATTTACCATTATAGTCACTGCAGATCATTGTAATCGATTGTTCATGACTACACATCCATTTTCAACATTTCGTGGAATGATCTTATGAGAGTGTATAGATCCAAATGGTATTTGGAGTTTGGAGGGTGCTTTTATGATGAGTGGACCTAGGCGTTCTGTGATCATCATAACTTCTTGGAAGCCCCTGTGCTACGGGAATCTATCCAACTATACCATGAAGTGTGGTTCTCTCCATTCTCCATTTATTCGTCGGGTCATATATTTTATGGGCTACTCGGTTGCTGGTGTTCGAGCACCAACACCATTCACTTGGCCCATAGTAAAGTAGGGACCAATTTTTGGGATAAATACAAGACAGGGGGACTTCCCATCCTCAGAAATATATACGATGAATTTTTACCCATGCCCAACACTTGGAAGAATGTTGAACAAGTATTCTACTTTTCATGGGAATTAATGATCATGTAAGGGAGTTAACTTGGTCACCCTCTTCACACTCTCTCACTTATGTCATTCGAGGATTGGATAGGGATATTCTGGTAGGTGAATGGGACAAGGATTAGAGTTATCTATAGGAAATCTCATCCGAACCAGCAGTCATGGCTCATTCCTATCTCCTAGTGTGTTACCCTCGAGGTGACTCGATACACAACCTGGGGTTATGAGGTTCTTGACAAACGTGTCTCTTGAACTCAGATTGGTAGGTTTCTTTTCCATGTTCTTAAGATGGTGGACCTTTCCTTCTCGTGATGTTTATACTGGTAATCTAGTTATCAATCTAATGATGGAATCCACATTGTTAGAGGGAAAACATATTAATCGAGCCATACAAACCCTCGATCAAATTAATGAGTTATTAGGGAAGATACAGGAGGGAAGACCTTTGCATCGTCTTAGCGAGCCATTTTAATGTTTATATGATTGGATAGTAGTGAAATTTTCTTTCAATGAGTATCGAAATACCATGATAGTTTCTTCATTATGACTTCCACCAATCTCTACTCATTATTTTCATTGTATGTCCCAAAACATTGGATGTTAATAGCACGATCGAATTATTGAGTGATTTTTCATTCTTTTCCTTTGAACCCTACATCATTCTACATGGATCAATAGTGAATAAATGGAGAAGTTCATTAGAAGAACATTCTTATGTTATTGTGCTACGAGATGAAATATTGATTTCCCATATTGATCGAGTAATCATATAAGAACCATATACTCGATACAGGTATTCTAGACAATTTAGATGCCTATAGAAAGTCACATTACTCCGAGTCATGTATGTCAAGTGGAAATACCATCTGGTAATCTTTTTCCAACTATAGTTCATGATGATGTGGGAGGACCCTTCCATGAAAGTCTGTATTCCTACCACAACAGCCTCTAATCACTTATCATTGGAGTATTCCCAACTATGGGTGACTTGCTATCCGGGTGGGGTATTGGCTAGGCCAATATGACATGGTAAGGGTTCATTGACTACTTCCAGTCCTATCTTGACTATGCATGTTACGACATCTTCCTACATTCCTGTTGTAAAAAGGCATTCTATTCATTGTCACATGACTTTAGAAGGGGCTTCACCCGCAACACCTATCTCTATGGAGAGTGACTCAGACCACATATTTATAGTGGGCACAGTCTGTGGTCCGATTGAAGTCGTCCTGAGTGGGTCATCACCAAACATTCCTGAAATTGAATCCATTCCTAGACGTTTAGCTCCAAAGGACGAACCACCTAAAAAGAGGGTGATCTCTCCTACTTGGGTAACTCAACTAAGGGTGGATCCATCTACCATGATGGAACTTACCAATTATATACCCATCACAGTAGAGGGGAAACACCAACATCCATCTTCCATTGGGGGACACCAAGCCTTGTAGAGACAGTCATGGCTTCGAATCTATACCCTTTCCACAAATGTTCCCCTAGATAACATTATTGATGAGGAGGAAACACTTCGACGATTTTTTATCAATTTACATTCATGAATAGTTGATTTCTAACACTTTTCCCTTCTCATATACAATATTCTGATAGATTTTGAGTATTTAGCTACATATGAAGGAATCCTTTCTCAATTAAATTCCCCACATCATCAAAAAAAACCCACTGGGATATAACCGAGGACATTCACAACATGTTATCTGAGGAAGAGAATGATTATGACCAATTGATAGCCCAAATGGAATATTTACCGGAGTTCGTGGATCATTTTTTCAAGTTGAATGTGAAACTAGCATAAAATGTGTCAAATATGCGGCTATTAAAAAGAAAGGGTGTGATCTTAGGTCTATTTTGAAATGAGTTTGTCTAGCAGTTGAGGATGAATCTAAAAAAATACCACCTTATAACCAACCCATAATAGCCCATGTCAGGCTGTTATCAATCTTATATAATGATCTAGTCGATATTTATCATAATCTTTTGAGTTATCCTTTTCCATCTTTCTTTTGACATTAGGAAGAGACTCCAAATTGTGGAAGTTCCCCTATTAACATTAAATAGAAGAGAAATTTTCTTTCTCTTCGATGTTTCCCCTCCATATTTTCCTGCAATGTCAATCAATTGTAATTTACTACATTTCAAACAATAATATTTCACTAGATATCTATCTGAATCATGATTTGCGATAATTAAATTAAATTAATCAAATATTTCTCTAATTGTGTTTTGATCTGAGGGTCCCAGTGAGGGTAGTTCGACTATTTCTATAGTTACAGAGAAATCCCTACAAACTTTTCATATTTTTCATTATCTCCCTATTTTTTTCCTAAACCCATATTTTTGGGGGCTTATCGGAAATAACCTGACTATTTCTTATGCCTCCATCTGAGGTTTTATGACCAAACAAGCTTTGTGCCTCTATAGATTTTTTATTGCTTCATATTTTTCCTAAACTATATAAAGTACATGTTCACCGAGCTGGTATTCAACTTTTTCCAATGATTACCTTTGTTGGTTTCTATCCTCGAATGTTTGGTATCTTATTCATGGATATTTTAATGTATTTCAAACCAAACTAACATGACTGATGTTTTAGGTCAAACATTTTTTACTCAGATAGATGTTTTAGGTGGAACATTTTTGACTGAGACTGATATTTTAGGTCAAATAGTTTTGTTCATGATTTGGAGGGAAAGGGCCCAAATTTTGGACTCATTAACCGAGGATGTCCCAATACCTTTTAGAAATCAATGGTGGATTTGTTGGGACCCTAGTTTTTTGGTTTATGGATATAGGATATGATATGGGGTATGGAATCCATGGGGCATACCAATGTAGGAAAATACTATCCTAAATATTAATTCCCATTTGTTGACAAGCCTTTTTGTGGGAACTTATGTAGAGTCATTGTGGCATGGTGTGCCTAATAAAACAAAGGTGTCTGTAGGACACTATCCATCCATTCACGATGTCTATTAATTTTTATGAGGATTTGAATTCATTTTTTTGAAGGCCATGGTGAGTGGCCTATTTAGCGAACAATATCAGAAAGTAATAGTTTTATTTTCATTATATTTGAATGAGAATTCCATTCCTACATGGATTTGACTAGTGTAAAGGTGTGCTGAATCATGATGTAGTTTAATTTCATACAACTAGTACATTTGATATTTATGACTTAAATTCATTTCACACTAACCAAAGGGGGAGGATATTAATCTTTTTAATGGTAGTCTAACCAATAATATTCTATCATATTCGAGCATTAAAGGGAGAGAGGATGTAAAATATAATTTGGGGGTTTTGAAAAAAATATTGAGGTTAGACATAAACATGATAAGGGCATACAAAGGTTGAAAAATACTCTTTGATGAATGAATTTACCTTTGGTTAACATGCATTTTTTTGTGGGAAACTTATGCATAGCCTCCTAGGTATTATTTTCATATCCAAATATAGGTTTTTACATGACACTGGCCATCCATTTCATATGGCCATCGATGGTTATGGGGATTCATAATATTATAGGAATAGAGTATGGTTTGTCAGTGGGGGGTGATTGAACATGAGAGTGGGAATTTTATACCCAGACTTCCCAAGAATTGGTGGAGACAGACTTCCAATACAAGTGTGTGGAGGGTCCCTATGATGGTCTAACCCTTGCTCATGAAAGGAGTAGAAATTTGTTTTCATAGATGCACCTGAGATATGAGATTTAGGCATCACTATGTATCCTATGATGATAGGAATCAATCTAGACATAGTTCATTACGGGTTTAAATTTTAGCCATATAGGATCTGATTCTTGTATATGAATGGGGGCATTTGTGTCTTGCATACAGTATCACCAATGAGGTGGGATGCGGACCAAAATTTTCTAGTGGGATTTACTTAGAACATAGAATCATGGGAATAAATATATTATTAGTTGTTTTTAGACCCAATAACGAACATTGGGTATCCAGCATCGTGCAGTTTTAATGTTTTGTGATTTGGAAATTGATTTAGAATCCCTATGTAACTAGAGGATAACTGGACTGGGATATCCAAAAATGTCCAAGATGTAGGTAGGATGGAAAGTTTAAACCATTGTTACGAGGCCTCTCGAATTGGGAGAAATGGTACAGTGATTGGACTTCATTGGGTGTGTGGATGTAGGAAAAGCCTCTCCTAAAGATGAATTTTCCATTGGTTGACATTCCATTTTGTGGGAAACTTATGCAGAGCTACTGGGGCATTGTGTGTATAGTTAAACAAAAATATCCCTAGGACACTTGTGTTCTAATTACGATGGTCAAGGAGGTTTTTTCAGATATATGATTCCTCAAATCATAGAGTTTGATGGATGGAATGGATGTTTCTTGAAATATTTAGAAGTATTCAGGCCATTATTACACAGTAAATTGATGATTACCCTACATATATATGACTCGTACATATGGTGGAGAATTTCAAATACTTTATTAGAGATGTTCTCAATTTTCAATATCTGGGTGACCTGAAATTAGAATCAATGCCTAGGTCTATTCAATACGTGGGGGGTGGGGAAATTTTAGCTATATGTGTTTCTTTTGAATTCGGATGGGTCTAAGATCAGTCATCCAGGTGTCACTATGTATCCTTCATTCAAAAGAATCCATCATTCCATATTTCTTGGGGTACCTCACAGTTTAATTTCATTCATTTAGGAATTTGGGTTTCCCAACATGGAGGGGAGAATTCTAACACACCATTTATGGTCGTTCCTCCAGCACCAACTATCATGGATTGATATTCCATGGATTTTTGGAGAATCCCTTATCGAGGTCCCTAATCCCAAATGAGCAGTGCTGAATCTGAGAAACACAGGGTGGAAAGAATTTAATCCACAACTAGGGAAGGTGTGATCAGAGAGATTCCCATTTTATATTTAAAGTGATGTCGTGCAATTTTAACATCATAAAATAATGATGTTTTATCTGGTATTTTAACATCATGTGATTCAGAAAATTACCAAACTGTAAAATGTCATGTGGGGATGACATAGTTTCCATTCAGTTTATCATCAGCGGGGAGAATATAGATTACTTGATTTAAAGAGTGGGATATGTGATTCTTCTTGAAATGGTCTCACATATAGGTTATGTATGGAAGCCCCTTGATTCATCTTAGCATGCATTCATAGAAGGGAACATTTGTATGGGTTCCATGGTCAGATCTTGGTCATAGGATCCAAGAATCACTACATTACCCATGGGATGATAGGAATCAAAACACACATTATTCTTCATCAAACTAACCTCATGCACGTCCAGCTCATACAGAAGGGGTATTTTTTACTTTTTAGGGAGTCTAGATAGGGATGAGAATCTGGTCGTCATTATGTATCCTATGTGGATAAGAATTAATCCGTACATAGTTATGTGACACGACATAGTAGGTGACCAATATCAAAAGTGGTATCCTCTCAAGTGAGAATAATTTATTTACATGACACTTAACATCATACGGTTATGAGTTTTTGGCTATGCAGTTTAACATCATACAGTGTGGATGATAGAATTACAGTTTAACATCATGAGACATGAAAAAATTATCATAAAAATCATTAGTATGTATGTTCTAATTAGTCTGGGATATTCTGGAATGCCCCATATGTGAAGGGTTGAAAATATTGTAATCCATGATCCTAGAGAACTTTCGATCAAGTTGAATGATAAAAGGAATGAAAGCCATTGGGTGTACAAGGATATGAAAAGCCTCCCAAAAGGATGAATTTTCCATTAGTTTATAGGATATTTTTGTGGGAACTTATGTAGAGAAATCATGGCATTATGTGCATAGTCAAATAGAGGATTCCATAGGACATTGACCATCCATTTTCGACAACCATGGGAAATTATGGGGATCAAATACTTATCAAGGCATAGATTTTGATAAATCTAAAGGGTATATCTAGGCATGCAAGAAATATCCAGATAGGGATTAGTTGTGAAGTATAGAATCCACCACATAGATCACACTCACATGTAGTCAGGCATGATAATTCGACAAATCCTTATTGAAGGAATCATGGTTTGGGATCTCTTTCATAGGTTTACCATTTTGTGCAAGAGATGGGAGAAATTTTTTTATGGTGGTTGGACTATGAAATAGAATCCAATCATCTCTACGTATCCCACAAGGGATGGAATCAAGCCACACATAGATCTATAATTATGCTCCCTATATTGGTCTAACCCGTGCATAGGGAGGAACATTTTTTGTTGATTGGAAGATGTTCCAAGATGTAGAATCCAGGTGTCACTATGTATCCCAATGGGTACTCAGTAGTAAATCCCTATTAAATTATAAAGGAGGTACCAGAGTTAATTGTTCATGGTCGTTAATTGTCGGGGTAATTTTTTGTGAAATTAGTCCATATTGGGTACAAAATATTTGGATGGTCTCCAATCGGTTTATTCGTGGATCCAAAAACACCCAATGAATCTCACATCCATAATTCGTGGACCTTGTTTACAAAATCATGCATTCATTGGATGATTTGGCCAACAACACGTATGATCTCACATTGGTCCATAGGATGGGAATTCAGGCTCATCACACCCTTTTGGGTGGGAATATTTAATACTCCATAAAACACTTATAGATTTAAGATATGCTCATAGGTTCTTGAATCATTGGTTCATTCCCAAGCACGTGTCCATTGATTTCTCTTATTTTAGAAGATCAATCAGGAATACACATGGGTAGTGAATTATCTATATGAATATGAGATTCTTTGTTAATGAATACATCTATATGTATCTAAGGTTGCTCATCAATTTTACCATCATACAGAAAAATCAAGAACTACATGCTCGTTCACTAAGACAACGTTGGTTTCGAACCATCAGAGATGAAACTCTGGAGTTTATCGTCACATAGGGGGGATGTTAATTGCTTCATTGTTGGGATCAAACCCATAAGATGGGATTTCTATGTATCTGTGTAAGAGGAATAAGAACTCACATAGTTCGGTGACTCATATAGTTTAACGTCACACGATCATGATGATAGTGGACTAGTATGAAAATGACAGCGTTAAGCTTGAACCTCATGGAGTTTTTCTATGTATCCTAGCTAGTTGGGAATGAAGGACCATTTCGTTCTTAAATGTTGGTACTTGTGTGATGAATCACCCCATAAAGGTGACTTGATTTACGGATAACATTCAAAGGGAAGTCTCATTTAATCTCAGGCTTGATAGTAGAATCTTACGTATCCTTGTTATAACAGGAATCAGAGTCCTCATAGATCAACTGGTTGACTGAATCATGTGGATTCCATGATCTTGACTAATATCTATGACCACATGATTCATGTTCGGTGTGAGAAACAAGAGGAAGGGGAAGATTCATTAAATCATGCACTTTCCCCTCTAATATAGTGGAAAACGCTGAGGATGATGACCTCAGAGGTTAGGGATACGACACTTCCCTGAAGAGAGGCTTAGGGATTACCTCAAATGGGGTTCCCAAAGATTGGTTCAAGGAAAAGGGAGGAGCATGATTCCATGTTAATGTGGAAGGTAAGTGTGATTTTACCTTATTTTTTCACTTGAACTCATCAAAGACAAATGCCAAAAATTACCCTCAATACCTAGAATGGGGAGGTACATGTGATCATCTCGATGCCAGAAGTCGCATTACCATTGGAATATAAACATAGATAAATTATGGGGATCCGCCTTATTACTGGGATTACCCATGTGAATCCACTTACCATATGTATGTAAACTCATAAGTGGGTGCTTATTCACCTGATGGTTTTATCATATGGTCCTAGTGGTTGCAAAAGTGGCTTTTTACTAGTGTAGTGTCACTAGTTTGTAGAGGGTATGTGGATAATGAGATGGGAACAGAAGGAAAATATTGAATCCATAGGGTGTAATGCCCAATAATAACCCATTACACGTATCGTTTTTTTATGTTGGATGGGTTTTCCCCAGTATAGTGTGTTTCTATAAATGAGAAGAGGTTGTCTATATAATGTGATGATATTGAGACATGTAATCTGTCCTTGTAGCATCCTGCTATGTGGAACCATGTTCCATCTGCATAGCAATTATTTACACGATGTTGAGTTCTATTCGTGTAGCATTATTCTATGAAATGATATGATCCATTTGAAAAGATATATGCTACACGGTGCATGGTTCAACTCACAGAGTGCATGGCTATGCGGGACACCGAATTGAAGAAGGGACATTAGTTTTGTACTTCTTGGGAAACTCATCCATGAAGGATGTTGGGTTCCCTGTCTACTAATAAATATTATATTTTATTTTTATAGGCTATGTGAAGGGTTATACCTACAGGTAATAGTCGAAAGAGTCTTTATTTTATGGGAATCTCATCTTATATGCCTTTGATTTCTCATGTCCTCCCCAAAAGTTCTTCTTCTTCATTCTCCATCAGGGTCCTTTAATAGATGGGTGGAAGAATAGGATTAGTGGGCCGCAAAGCATCTATTACAGAGCACCACGAGAGAGACCTAGTTCATGGATGACTCCATTAGATGACGAACAGGGTCATCATCTATGATGGAGAGTATTACTACCTTAGTCCAACTAATGATTTTGTATCATTCGTGTTATGAAAATCGATTCACCTCGCCCAAAAAATGTTTGAGTTCACATGGGATCTTAGAGTTGGGATTATAGAACTTTTGTGATTATGATATTTTTATGTATGTTTAAAATAATAATTATGGATTCCATCCTTAGTTTATAAGTTTAATATTGGTCACATGTTCAATGGAAAAGAAACCCCTTTTATGGATTTTGAGGTGATTTAAAACTTTTACGTGGTTTAGGAAGAATGCTTTGTTGAGGTTTAAATAACCCATTGGGTAAGTATATGAATTGATGATATGTTATTTATGGTATGTTAGATAGTTGGATATTGATAATATAGATGGTTGAAAAGTGATTCTTCTATAATGAGATATTTTTTAAGATGATTATGGTCAGGTTAAGGATTACTTATTAGGTTAGAATCTAAATTTGATTCATGAAATTATTGTAAAGGTCACTACATTGAAATATTATACAGAGATTTATTAGGATTACTAAATGTATTTGTGGAGGAAATTTATGCGGTTAAGGTATAAGTAAACCTTAGGTATAACATTAAGGATTATTCCAAAACAATACTTTTATATTTTTTCTCATGAATACATAATGGTATAAGAAAACATTTGATGGTATAAGGTTATTTATTCTTGTAATGATATATGTAAAACCATTGGGGTTATATTTTAATTTTTTAGATTTATGTATTATTTATTCAAATTAAGGTTTATTCATTTAGGATATTATCTTATCATCAGCAAACCATTTTTGGATTTCATTAATGTCTATAAATAAGAGGAACAATATTTTATCCTTTTATGGATTATGTGATCTGATATAAGTTAATTTTAGTGATTTATTCAAGAAAAATTCTTCATTAATAATCATCTATTGGATAAAGAGATGATATTGTATTGTATGTTCATTAGATGATGAAATTATACTTTTCAAGTAAGTATATTTCTTTGTATTATTGGTCTAAATGGTAATGAAATCCTTCAACTGTATGAAAATGATATTCAAATAAAACATTTATTTTATTATCTTCATTTTTTATGAATATATGGTTTTCTTCAAATTATTTTTTTTATTTAACTTTCTTGTGATAATTCATTTTCTTTTTACAAATGTTCTATGTCACTCACAATCATTATTTAAACATTACCTTTTTCCTCCATGTATTGTTTTTTTCTTCCCACTAATGTTGTTTTATTTGGAAACCTATTATATTTTATTCTAGATATCCTTTATATTTCCCATTAACTATTTTCTAGAGGAAGTTTCATTAACCCTTTTTATGATGTGGGATTTCAAAAAAGTTATTTTCAAATGTCAATCCCTGGGTTACTATCCTCAAGTTCAAATTATAAAGAAGCAATTTACAAGAGGGGGGAAGAACATAAAATCCCAGGTAAAGTTGGGATAAATCATTTTCATTTCTTATTAAAATTAATTAAATATATTTTATATAGTTATATTTATTATAAGAATACTATGTAATTTTTCCTTTAAAATAAATATGTTTTATTTCTAATGAAATTTGGTTTTTTATTGCACTATATTGTTTTATTTAAAATATTTTTTCATAATTATTACATATTAATGTGAAAAATGAATCTAATTTTATAATTCAGTGTATAAAAATTAACTTTGAATGATTTTTTTTTAATTTTATAAAAAGTCTAATTTTTCAATGAATAATGATTTTTTTTGTAAAATCACTTTTCATTTAAAAAATTTAAAAAGATATTTTTTTTAATATTTCTTAAAAGATAATTTACTTAAATTATGTTATAAATAATATAATTATTTTTTTAATATAAATAAAACTTTAATTTTTTATAAAATACATTTTTATACATAAAAGGAATTTTTCTAAAAACACGTCTTTAATTATGTTTAGTGAGTTTAATTTTAAATTAAATTATGATAATTATTTTAATTAAGTTTGATAAAATATATTATATATTTTCTGTTATAATAATTAATATTGGGTCAAAATTTCGACTTAATCATTGGTCATAATGAATTTTAAAAACAATTAAAATATTTATTCACGGTTATAGTTAAAATGGGTTTCCTGAGGGTTAAAATAAAAATATAAATTTTAAAATTTCTTAATAATTTTCTAAAATATTTTTGACGATCAAATTTTGACCATATATAGTTTAATATTTTGAAATTTCTGATTTTTATCTATTTGGACTTAGTAATACATTAATATATTTAAATCTTTTAAAAAATTTCAATAATGTTCTCTCCCCCACATATAAAATGAAACCCCCTATACACTCCTTTAAAAACATGTAAAAACTTTTTTTAGAAATTACCTTCCCAAATACCATACTTACATTCATTAACAAAACATGTAGTACTAGGATTAATTAGAAAACTATCCTAGGGAGGCGTTATGTATAAACCAAAAGAAGTTTTCTAAATAAGAGGTATCTTTATTAATAGAGATTTTTCATTTATTTTCTTCTTATACCTCTCTAAAATGTTATTAAATAATGATGAAATAGAAATTCCTGTATTTTTAATATAAATTTACATTTTTATGTGAATGTAATAATCTATATTCATTTATTGTGCCATCAAATGTGAAATTAAAATTTCAGTCATCTGTAAGTCGGACTACCGCTTTGAGAACTAATGTTATTTTTTTCCATCACTACCACTCATAGATGGTTATAATTAAGAATTTAATTTATATAAATTATATTTATGAAATAATTAAAATTCTGTAAATATAATATATCATCTCTTTTCTGGCCTTTTTATCCATTCAAAATGTGATAACACCATTCGTGTGTCTGTCTGTATTTCCACCTCCATGAAATTAAGTGATTTATTTTTCATCACTACATCTCATGGATGGTGTATATAGATTATTTTAGATATAATATGAATTGAATAAGTGATTAGATGTATCCACATCAGATATATTCATCAATTTTATATTCATCACTTGTGTATTAAATGAAATATTCTTAAAACTTATATGTATTTAAATATATAAAAAAAGATTTGAAATGTCACAGAGTGAATTCAAAAAAGGAGTTGGGAAATGGATAATACTATGTTAGCAAAGGAGATATCACTATTTCTCATTGTGAAATGGATTGGTTCAAGTGTATATTATGTGTTATGAAAACATTTATCTCACTTTATAGATAGACACAATGTGAAATTATTTCAATTATGGACTAAATTTATTCATGGTACTTTAATAATAAAATATTGATTTAGTAACTCTTGAATCACATATATCCATTGAAATGAAGGATTCATAAAAAATTTAAGACCCATAATTGACTATTTATTGATAATTATTTCTCAATTAAAATTCAAAGTAATTTACTTATATATTTTCATATAATTATTTTTGTTACAAATTGAGCCAAGATATTTGATATAAAAATAAAATACATATCCTTTTTAAAATAAATAAACCTTTATAAATAATTTTTTATCCTAAAACATTTAGAGTTAGTTAAAAATGGGAAACTTATTTATTCTAAAGCTAAAGGTAATGTCAAATACATCATGAGATTCCTTTAAGAAATTTTAGAAATATTCAGTAATGTAAATGAGTTTACTTGGTAAAGGTCAAGGAATATCTAATATGGCATGTCAGAGAGCATCATACTGAAGTAATAATTGACCATATATGTGGAGTATTAGTTATCCCAGACTCACATATCCATAAAAAATAAATGGCATGACGGTAGTAAGGGGGAAATCAATGATTAGTCTTATATATATTTCAAAATCAACCATTATTTCATCCATGTAATATTTTTTCAAATAGAATTGTAAAAACTAACCATATGGAAACTAAATTTCCTAATGGAAATAATATAAATTGTGATATGATAATAATGTTTAGGACACACTCATAAGAATTAATTTAAATTTTGTGTTAAAAGCTAATCTCAGCTGTAAATGAACATCTAATACCAATAATGAATTTGAGTTAATAATTCTATATCCACAAAGGGTATTAAAGTATATCCAAGACCAAAAATATTTCCAAAATGTAATTACATCACTTTAAAGATAATGGGAGAATACTTAACTTCATTGAGTTAAGTCTCTAGGTACATTTGGGTTGAAATAAGAATATTGGACTCCACTTACACTAGTGGTAGGTGTAGTTACAGAGATGTGTACTCTATAAGAATTATAACCAAAGATGACGTTTATGGTCACCCTACTAAAAAATATATATATTATTCATTAAAAATAACTATTTTATAAATAAATATTATTTTGATACTGCTGGAGAGTATCCAAAAAACTGCACATGTAGGGTACATGATGGAACCAATAAAAAAATTTGATTATTGAAAGGATTAGTATATGTAAAAACCTTTACACCACTCATCATGACTAAAATACTCTTTAAAATATAATTCTAGGAACATATTTCATTAATCATTATATTGGGCTATAAATTGTCGAGGAAACCCCATTTTGAGGAATCCTTATGAAATTTGTATATATAACGTAATGAAAACGGAGGCCCAATCGTATTTATCTACTATGAATAACAAAAAGGTTCAGTTACATCAATAAATACCATTAATATATATAAATTAGATAAATTAATTTATCAATAAATCAATCACATTTATATTACAATATTCTTTTGGTAAACAAATAAGTGGATTGTGTCTATATCTAGTATCGCTGAAAAGGCTAAGTTAATATGTAATAAAAATTAAATATTTCCATTGGTTTCTATAATAACAAATATCTGAGTATTTTGTGACTACTAATAAAACTTAAGAAGTGGTTTAGTAATGTCTTGTTTCAGTTTTGGGTTACACCAAAATAGAGATATTTATTGATATTACTAACTCTAAATATTGATTTATTCAAGATGAAAGGGTTTACACAAAGGAATAAGAGGTGGACACTCGGTTATATCACTACATGAGGGATTTTATTAGGGTTTTAATATTAAAGTAATCATATTTCCCAGACAGATATATTGATTTACCAACCCTATTCATGGAAATGTGGTAGGCCCAATAATTATAGCCATAAAAAGCATAATCATGCTTAACATGTGAGAAATAACCAATCATTATCAGTTGGATCTTGTTAAAGTGGGTGTTTTTAGGAGTTTGTTCCCTAGAACCAGTTAAATTAAACTTTAGATTTCATATATACTAAAATGACTAAATATTAATATAAATACTATATCACATTTTTATTGTTCTTCTACCTACAATTGATGGAATAATTTTCTATAGGTTCTTTATCATTGATAATGTCATGGAAATTCCCTAATATATTGGAAACCTTGAAATGAAAATATTATATTCTTAATAACCATTCTATGGTTAGATAATGTACTATGATATGGAACATAGTATATATATTTTTAGGTGTGAATACTAACTAGCAGATGAGACTTCATCTCATTAAGTTCCTAATTTGTAATATCTGAGATTAGAGATAATAAGAAAAGACCAACCAGTTAGAATTCCCCATTTTTTTGTGTCATTAGATATTCCTATCCATGAGAATGTGTAATGGTCCTTGGACTTTAAGATTATTATTAATGTATATTCTAAATCACTCACTTAGATCTATTTAAAAAATCGTAACAATATAGTTTATGGTAATGTTGGATATGTTGGGTGCGCCCCTAGTGATGTGTTATTAACGATTAAGTTGAGGAAGTATTTGTCCTTTCTATCTTTATAGATGATGAAATCTCACCCATTTGACATAAATCAAACCATCACATTAAATTCCATGTCCATGGTCTAACATCATGTTTATTTTAGATAGTCATAGAAATACTTATCAAGTATATAGGTTGATGACAGAGATGTGTAACCTTCATGATGGTATATTGAGAAAAAGGGATTATATTACATTGTGATAATTCATATGTGGTTTTCATTTTTGTTAAATTAAGTTCTTTTCCTTAGTTTTCTTGCCCCTTTTTAGATAGTAATTTTGGATTTTAGGCGAACCCACCTAATTTCAATGAAAAATAATCCTAAAGTGTCAGATACTATGTGTTTTAATTGATCTCGATCAAATTATATATGAATTAAAATATTTGAATAAGTATTAATCTCATTATGGAGGAATAATTTAATTCCATTTTAATCCATCACATATATTTTCTATATATTAAATACTTATTTATTAATAGATAAATAATTTATTTGATTACAGAAATATTTAATAAATATTTATTCACTATTGTGTGAATATAATATTTATTTTATTGAATATTTAATAAATTTTATATTTACAGTTTTGTGAATAAAATATTTATTTTGGTATTCAATAAAGTTATATGAATTCAAGCAAACCCAAATCACATCCAGTGATTAATTTTAATTTACAAGCATGTAAATTAATATTAACCATTACATGGGTTAACATACCCCATAATATAATTATAATATTTTTAGAACTAAATTTGATGTGTTTTGTTAAGGAATATAATATTATTTATTGGTTGGTATAGAATTAAATGATATTTTAATCTAAACCATATCTCTATAAATAAATAGTTATTTTTATAGTGAAGGGTTAATCGATATTTGATAATTTTTGTGCATAAAAAAATTCATTATACATTATTCCTCCTCTCTTACTCTCAAGAACAATAATTTCTAGATTGATTCCTTCAGGCCCAAAGAAGCATGAACTGGTCAACAAGAACAATTCAGGAATATTGATTCACCATGATAGCACCAATAAATTGATTGTCATTGCATGAATATCAATGGATCATGTTTGGATCAAACATAGAGTGTTTCAATACTTGGATCCTAACTAAAAATGATGGAAATATAGAAAAGATTTTTTAAATGATAAACATATGCATCAAAAACAATTCCTTAATTGGGTAACAATTTCTTTTGATCATAAAAAAATTAATTATAAAATTAACATGAAAAGATCCTCTCTAGTTCTCGGTTTTCTATATTTCAATATTTAGTGGAAAAATTTCATTGGTCATGTCATTCACGTTATGCCCAACACTGTAAATAATCTACTATATTGACAAAACCATTATTTTTTATTTCACCTACAGCATCCTGATATTTTAAGGCATGTATCTTTTTTAAAATTTAATCACTTTGATAGTATATTCAATATAATGTTTCAACAGTCATCCATTATGTTTTATAGGCTTAATATAAGAATAAATCCAATTTTAAACATTAAAGCTATATTTTTAAAGGTATTTTTATAGTCATTTGAGGGAACAACTATTTTAAAAAATAATTTTGAAAATTTTATATGTTTTATTTTAAAAAATATATAATTTTCAAATATTAATATCAAATTTATCCTAGGGTTAATTTTTGATATTTTTCTAATAAGTTTTATATTTTTATGAATAGAGAAAAATACTACATTTTAATTAAAAATTGACTCCTAATATAAATAATTTATAATGTAAAATAATATTTTAAATTAGTTTTAAAGTAAAATTAGATTAATTTTAAATGTATTAATCCAATTAAGGTTATTTTAATCGTTTTCATATTGATTTTGATATAAAAATATTTCAAACTTTTGAACGTTTTAAAATTAAAATTCTACATTATTATCTCGTCTACGAGACAAATTTTAAATTAAAACATTATAATAATATGAATTTTATTTGGTAAAATGGATTCTATATTTTAAATAATAAGTTCCCAATTAGGTAGTAACTTCATTATAAATTTTAGGAATAAAATTTTTAATGGGGGGAAAACAAAGATTTACTATAGTATATGTAAAATAATGAAATAGGATAAAGCTAAAAGATAATGGATTAAAATTATAAAAAACCGCAATATTTAGTGGTTTGTGGAGGTATTTATTAACCTTAAACATCATTTAAAACATTAATCATCAACATATTTCATTGCAATTAATGAAACCATAATTCCATCAGCATACAATATAAAATAATCATTATTTAATCACTTAAAACCACTCCTCGTTATGTTTAAATACCATCACTCACCACACCATTTATCATAAAAATATATGAATTTCATAAAATATCTTTGAAAACATCTCTTATATACTCTACCCACATCCAAATTCTGATAGTCTCACAAAAATACCACTTCCAGAGACTTTAAAAGATCCTTCAAGGAGAGGATATTCAAGAGGTAATTTTCGCAAACAACCTCTTTTATTTAATTTTCTTATTCTATTTCATCCTAACCTCCTTTATAAATCAAGGAATAATAACACAAGAATCATCTACATATGTTATTTTTTTCGAATGGAATATATTATACTCATCTTCTTTATTACCTCTATTTATTCAAATAAATGAATCCATTTTCTAAATAATATCATTAATCATCTCCATGAATAATGATTTTCTGTTTTCCATTCCCAGCTTCAAGGACGGTAATTAAAGTATTTTTAGGGTTAAATAAGATTTTAAAATTTATATTATGACCTATTTCTTATTATTGATATAATATTTTTACATAATATTAAATAAAATGAAACTACTTTATAATGGTCATAAAAAAAATACAAAAAAACAAAACATTTATCTTTAACATTTTATCCAATGAATAATCCTCATGTACAAAAGTAAAATGATATTTGATACCATTTAAAGTAGTTTAAATTCATGAATATTATTTCATTTCAATTCTATAGTTTTATTTTTATTTGATAATAATATCCATAATTATACACAAATGAATCGATCATGAAACCATGAAACGAATGCACCCAAAATAACAAAAATAATGAAATATCATTAATGAATGGGTAAAGATTTTCTATAAAATTATCATTTTAGTTATTATGTATATTATTATAGTTTAATAATTAATTAATAACATTTTTTAAACCATTATACACGAGTTTTAATAACATACAACCATAATTAATCATGATGTAAGAGTTTCTCATCTCACTTTTACTTCAGTGAGATTTATACATTATTAAAAACATATTTCTTATGTGTGCTGTGTATACTACCATTTCATATATGATATCATGAATATAATAATATTCATGTTATTCATTTCTTCATTAGATAATTATTTTTTTAAGGGCCATATGATTCGACTAGTTACAAATGGTAACTGATCCCATAACTCACTTTTTTATTCATCAGGTTAAACTTCTATTTAATTGGTTATGTCATGATATATTTATGTCTAAAATGAATTTTAATTATCTCATTTTTATTCCTACATTTATTAAGTATATTTATAGCGAATATCTGTAATATATTCATTTGATTAATGATATAAAATTTTCAATGGACTTCATCTCAATTTCACATCATTGGGGCATATATTACTATTATAAACCTAATTTATTTTATATGGTGAAAATTTTTTCCCGATGTTTTATTTATAACAATCATTCATCAAAAATATCATTTCTCTTAAATATTAAAAATTCTTGTATCAAGGATATGATTTTTTCATAAACTATAAACCAATTTTATATATTCTATTTACTTTTAATGTATTTTTATTAACTGGGGAAATAATATCAAATTTCTATCTTTTACTCAATATGAATATTTTATGATAATTCATATTGATTTCTAAATTAATTAAATTATTATTTATATTATTACTACTTTGGACATGCTAAAATGGATGGGGATTTTATATACAAAATCTCATCGATGCATCAGTAGTCTCATAATGTGAATAAATAGGAAAAATTAAATGGGGTTTTCCCTATAATGATTAACATATCATGTGGAAGGTATTGAATTTAAAGGTATCATGTGCCTGGTAAACATGAAATTCTATAGTTAGAAATTTCCTTTATTCATAATTTAGTTAGTTTTTATCTGTGATATTTTGACTTTGATATTATCCATTGTTTTTGATTTGTGAAAAATTATTTATTAAAGAGAATCTGTGTTCAATTAATTTACCTTTCCATATTAAATATTAATTACTTATTAAAGATAGATTCCACTGCACTTAACCATTTATAAGAATTTGAGTTGACCCTTATTTTGTTTTCCTTTCATTGAGATGTGAAGATGAATCTGTAGAATGAATTTCAAGAATGATTAGAAATTTATTTTATCATGTATTATTTTTCATTTACTTTCCCCAATGTAATATGGGTTTCATGTTTGTATCTAGATTACTAATACTACTAATATATTTGGTCCTTTGAGATGAAATTTATTTTATATTATTCCAATTTAATAAAATAAAGAACCACCTCTGGGATACTACATTCTAGGTCATTATAGTTTGTATCAGAGTACGTTTAGTGAAAACCGTGGGAATTAGACTCAGGAAAACATAATTTAGAGAGTGAATCCCTATAAAAGAATTTTTAAATTATCCTAATCAAACCAAACATATGATTTGGATATAAGTTTATGTTAAGTAGTTTTGGTCTTGTGAATTATGTTTCATAATTTTATAATCCAACATGTTGTATGCCACTACATAGAAATGGATCATAGGAGAAAGAATGTGAACTATATCCACACAAGTAATACATATAGGATTTTCCTCTCATGAGAGATAATGGTGTTTAAGCTATGGATAGAGATATAGGTGAAAAAATTATAACTATATTTGGATTTTTGACTTGGGTTTTGAGCAATAACCATGCCCATATAGAGCATCCTAATTGAGAATGTGGCATAACAATGTTAGACCATTTTATGTGACAACAACCTGCCTTTTTTATGTGTCTAAATATTCATTAATAGTTAACAAATGGATAAGTTCTTTAGAGAAGATATTTCATTATTTGGGAAGTAAGGAATCGCATAAGGTTGTGTTGGATGTTTATCATCTCTCTAGATATTTGGATAAATGGTGGTCATTTATTCATAACATTAAATAGAATTAAGACGTATCAAACATGTAAGGGAAGGATTTTTCTGAATTTTTCATGGAAATATGTTTCACTCTTGAATTGTGAATAGATATACAAAGAAAATTATTAAATTCGAAACAAAATGAGGATGATAATGTTTCTACCTATGAATACATATTTACATGATTAGGACGTCATGTTGAGGACTACACATATAACCTAGGGAGTAATATTGATCATTTCTTTGATTGTATAAATCCATTCCTATGAAGAAAAATGGTCTCCCAAATTTTATAATCATATGAATATATAGTCACATGTGCTATCAAAATAGATAATGAATTATCTGGGTCTTATTAATTTAAGGGAAATAATGATATGAATAGAATGATGGGGTAAGATATCGGTAAATGAAAAAGGTAGAGGATTATATTTTTCAAATGTGATTATTTCGAAAGAAACACCCTAGTACTTTCTTGAAGGGAATGGGAGTTTTCTACAAGTGTAGTGAGTAATCTCACTAGTATCATGATTTAAAGAGAAAATAATAAGTTGTAAATATACAATGTTTCAACTATAAGGAGATGTGTAACTATACAAATGAATTCCCTATTAATCAAGGTAATAAAAATTAGAATAAGTTAAGGGACCAAGGTTAAGCTTATGCTATTAATATAGTCAAAATGGAATGATTATTATTCTTGTGTTTTTGGATCCAAGAAAATTGTTGTATGAACTTATTTGTATAAGAATTATGAAATGTAAGGATTGTACAACAGTACTTATTCTTTATGGATTTTATAGCATATATTGAATGGTACTAATGAACATGAAAAGTGATTCTGTGGAAATTTAATCTTTTTCGAAACACATTTTGAATTAAAAATAAACTATAATATATAATCAATGTTGAGATAATAATAAAGATATGATTATTAGATTGAATTTTTTACAGTGAATTTGGTTACTGATATTAATGGTTTATATTTCTTGAGTTTACTACAAATTTGTATTGAAGTAATTTATTCAACAACTGGATATTTTATATATGTTTTCATTATTGTTTTATGGTGATTACCATTTTTAAGAGAATATATGATTAAATCATTCACATGTTTGGAATGTGACATTATGAATTACTTTATGTAATCTAGAAGTAAATGTTTGTTAACATATTTGGATTAAAAATCTGATCAATAATACTTAAGAAGTGTCTTAAGGTTGATTACTCATGGAATAGATTATGTTGAATTTTGGATATTATTGCTCGAAGATAATTTATGATTTGTCATATTTGATAACAGGTGAAAAAAATTTTAGTTTTGGTAAATATTTAGTGACTAAAGGAGTGACTTATGGATCTTATGATCCTTGAAATTTACGTCAGACATAAAAAAATCATCTTCAATATCCATTTTCTAATGTAAGATATTAAGTTGGAAAAGAATGAAGAATGATCAAAGAGTGAAATTATACATGTGAGATATAATTATGTATATCTTAAAATTTTATTTTGAAATAAAATATTATCCTATTATGATTATTTATTATAATAACAATGATCTTTTTAGATCCATTTTGCCTATGGATTTGTGGTCATTAACCTTCTTATGGCCATGTCCTATATAATTCTACATCAGAACATTATAGTTCGATTTCTCTAACATGTCCATGTTGTCACTTCACACTAATGTTATCATATTCAAAATAAAAAAATATGGGAGCCCCACAGATTTATATTTCTCTATTATTAAGGATTTGTTTTATTAATTCTATTTAGGATGTGGGTTTCCTACAAAGGAATTTTCAATCATCAAACTTTTTTTCTAAAGTGAAATTTAAAATTGAGAGGATGTGATTTATTCGGGGGGAGAATGTGACGCCCCATTTTTTTTTTGAAAATTCAACGTCTTCGATATCATATGTTTAATGAAACACTGAGCATAAATGAGATGCAATATACTATTATTTTAACACGATTGTTATCACCTGGAAAAAAATTGAAATAATGAATGATATTAACTAAAATATGAAAATATATTTTAAACATGTTCATAAAATTAATTCATTGGTTAAATATAAATTAGAAATGAAAATGAAAACCAATTTATCGTAAGGGACGTATTTTTATAAAAAATATTTTTACAACCATAATAGAATTTAAAATTAGTAAATTGAATTAATAACTATTAGAAAAATATATTAATGAAATATATATGTTATATAATAAATAATATTTTTTAAATTCCTCAATTATGTTTGATCATATTAACATATGTGTAAATCCAATTTTAATCATAAAAGGTATATTTTTCTAAAGCATTATTTTCTATTATTTCATGAAGCATTTGTTTTAAAACAAAATTTTGACATGTTTATATTTTTTAATCGAATAAATAAACTTAATTTTAAAATTTTGAATATAACATTTTTCTTAGGGTTAATTTTTGGTATTTTTTGAGAAGATTCATTTTTTGATGAATATTAGAAATACCTTCATTTTAATTGAAAACTGATTTTTTATCTAAATAATTTATAATGTTATATTATATTTAAAATAGTGTTTAAAGAAAAAATATAAAAATTATACATATATTAATCCAATTTAATTCATTGGAATCGTTTTCATATTGAATTTTAATATAGTAACATTTCAAACATTTGGGCATTTTAACATAAAAACCCAGCTTTCTAATATCCTTAGTTGAAATAATTTTAAATTTAATATTACAAATTTGGTGACTTTCAATTTGTAAAATAGATTCCATATATAAAATAATAAGAAAAAAATTATTTATTACGGTTATTTTCATTTTTAGGCATAAAAAAATATTCCATGCTAAATATAATTCTTTTCCACAGTATAAGTGAAATAATGAAATAGGTTAAAGTCAAAAGAAAAAGGAATAAAATACCAAAAAAACAAAAAATTTAATTTTTATTTGAGTTATTTATCTACCTTATCCAAACATCAAAACATTTATCATCAAGATAATTAATTGGAATTAATTCCGCCCAAAGGTGTTTAGATTTAAATATAAAATAATCATTATTTAATCTCGTAAAACCACCCATCTTCAAGTAAAAATACCACCCCTCACCACCCCATTTCTCATCACAATAATTTAATGACCTAAAATATTTTAAAAAACCTATTCAATACACTCTCTAAAAATTCATGTGTCATTTTTCTCACTAAAATAATGATTCTTGTGCTCTTAAGGGATCTTTCTAGGAGGTGATATTCAAGAGGAATGTTTCTCAAACCACATATATTATTTTCTTCTCTTCTTCTAATTTATCCTCACCTAATTCATCCATCAAGGGATAATAAATCCATAATCATGTAAATATTATAATTTTTTATTCTTAATGTAATATATTATATCCTTAATTTTTATTACATCCGCTTATTCAAATAAACAAAATCATTTTCCACATTATGGAAATTAACCATCTCGGTAAAGAATGATTTCTAATTTTCCATTACCTCCTTCAACACAGTTCATAAAAGTATTATTAGGGTTAAAAAATATTGTAAAATTTATATTATAACCTCTTAATTATTATGGAATTAATATATAGACATAATATTAAATAAAACTAATCTAGTTCATGATGGTTAGAAAAACCGCCAAAATAAACTAAACATGTACCATTAACATTTTATCAAATAAATACTCCTCATTTTTTTTGTAAATGATATATGGGAGGATTTAAAATTATATAACTTTTTGAATACCATTTCATTTTACTTATGGAGTTTTATTTCCATTTTACAGTAAAATTCATAATTATACACAAATTAAATGATCATTAAACCATGAAATGAACGCAAACATCACAATGAAAATAATGAAAAATTATTAATGAATTGGTGGTAACATGTAAGAAAAGTATCATATAAGGTATTATAAATATTATTAAATTTCCTTAATTAATTAATAATACTCTTTAAACCATTATACACATGGTTATAAATGTACAACCGAAAGGAATCATGAGGTAAGGTTTTCTTGTCTCACTTTTACTTTTGTGAGATTTATGGCTTATTCACCTCTTATTTATTGTTTTTGGTGTGTATACTACCCTTATATGCTGCATATAATGAATATTATTTTCTTTATTATGGTGAATTTTTCATTTGATAAATATTAAATTTACGGGGCCTATGATTCTACTGATTATATGTGGTAAGGGATTACAATACTAAATTTTCATTCATAGGGTAAAATTTTATTTCATTGATGATATCATGGTAACATTATACGTAAAATGAATTTAAATTATCCCATGTTTTATTTCCACTTGTTTTATTCGTATTTATAGAAAATATTCATAATTAATTCATTTGATTTACAATATGGTCTTTTAAGGGACCTAATCTCAATTTCCCTTCATATAGGAATATTTTAATACTATGATCCTAATTTATTTAATATGGTTTTATACTACCCCTTATTTTGTTTTTTATCATAATTATTTTAAAAAATAATTTATATTAAATATCCATATTTCATGATTCATTATATGATTATTTTCTATGATGTATACCAATTTTATATGTTCTGTTTACTTTGAATGTGACTTGATTATCTGGGGGAATAATGATAAATCTATATCATTTACTAAATACGAATATTTTATGATAATTAATATTGATTAATAATTTAAGTCAATTATTTGATATATATTTAATTCTTTGGACATGAAAGAATAGGTTGGGACTGTATATGGAAAATCCCTTCGATGTATTGGTAGACTCATGAGGTCAATAGATTTTTCAAGTTAAATGGGTTTTTACCCATAATGATTCAGCAATATTGTGTAAGGTATTTATGGTACTGGAATATGTGACTTGGAAACATGACATCCAATAGTTAATCATTTCTTTTATTAAGAATTTTTTTTATTTTTTTCCATGATATTTTCACTAAGATATTCTCTGTGGATTCTGATTTGTATAACTTTTTTAGATTAAATGGAATTTGTGTTCAGTAATTTTCACTTCCATATAGATTATTAATTATTTATTGAATATATCTTCCACTTTACTTAACCCTTACTGTGCATTTGAGCTCTCCCTTATTATGTTTTACTTTCCCTTGGATATGTAGATGAATTCTTGTAATGAATTTCAAGGATGTTGAAAGTTTATTTTGTTATGTATTAAGTTTAATTTTATATTACCAATGTAAAATGGATTTAATTTATTTATATATTACATAATTACTACTAAACTATTAGGTACATTGGGATCAAATTTCTTCTATATCGCGCAAAAGTAAAAACGTGACGCACTAGCACTGGGCTACTAGAGTCTGGGTCTTTAAATCACCAACCATGGTGCTTTAGTTACAATTGAAAACTCTATTTAAATGTTCATTACTCATGTTAACCCTTTTTTCTTTACATATCATTAGAAACATAAGGATCAAAGTCATCCATGGGTGAGTGGGACAATGCAATGACTACCACAACGATAAACCCCTCATAATAAGAGATGGACTAAGAAATACAATGATTAGATCAAGACAACTATCATGAAAAATGACTAAAAATGTAACTATAGTTGAAATCCTTATTTCAACAAAAAATAAAAAAATAGGGGATCATGAAAATTTAATTTACTAAGATAATGAAAGAATTGATATTTAATCACCAATATGTCAAAAATTTGGGAAGAGGAACCATGGAAATTTCCTCTAGGGGAGTGGAAAATGATTTATTAGTTGAAGAGGGGGTCATCTAGAAACAAACATCCAAGGGAATTTATAGATTACAGTTAACACAATTGTAGTGTAAAGGATGGAGACAGGTATAAACAGGAATCTCTATTAGAAAAATTAGGAGGAGGAGCATTCTTCATCAACATAATCATTTGAAGAAAAATTCTATTAGAAAATACAAGTAAAATAACCATGAGGGAAGAGAGATAAGTGTGTTTAGTGTATCTAATACAAAAATATGGAATAAAATTTCACACCTAAGAAAACGTTTTGAGAAATTTTCACTACATGTCTGACTATAAACTCAAGGAAAAATAAAATAGGTCTTAACACCAGACACTTTGAGTTATTAAACTCAAATGGTTAGGAAGAAACATAATATTGGGAATATTTATATTAAAACTAAATAGATTTGATTTTTACCTCTTTATAAAATCAACTCTCAAGCCACCTTATCGATGCCCTTAGTAAACATTATTAGTAAATAATAATCTATAATTTTATAGAAAATATTTATTTAAGGGGATAGAATTTAACGTCTCATATTTTAGGATCCATTATTATTATTTTTATTATTATTACTACTAATAATACTAATAATATTATTATTACTATTATTTTTTCAATAATTTTAAGGAATGTTTCACTATTCTTTTAAAAATATTAACATGTGATTAAAAATTGTTCCATATTAGATATGAACCAAACTAAATTCACATTATTCATTCATAAATGGGACATTAAAATTAAATCACGTAAAACAAAGTCTTAACACCATGGATTCTTACTCACCATGTAAGAATCCTATAAAATTTTGTAAATAGATTAAGAACAATAGAAAGAAAGGGAAAAATTATTATGAATAGTAAATATCATGCATCATCTTCATCCTTTAGGACTATTATTGACATTAATTTTTTACATAGGGATGAAAATATTTAGGGTAAAATAACTCAAGTAGTAGATGAGGAAAGGAAGTCAAAAAAAATCACCTAGGTAAACCTCTAAGCACCCCACCAGCACGCCAAAAGGCTCATGTGGTCCCAACCTCTGTCGCCTAGCATGTGCAGCCAATACATGTTTGAGGGTCTTGTGCAAGATTCTTTAATTATGGACGTATTCATATGATATCCTTCACAAAGGGTCTTGTTTTATTCCAATAAATTAGAGCATTTATCTCCACGTTTGAATTTAATGGAATATGAAGAGGCCGCTTGAACCTCAATTCCCACAAGTCTCTCACCTAAGTCCTCCAAAACCTAACATAACTATCTGATCTTAAAAAAGATAATGGTATTAGAAAATATCAATGAATTGAGGTCAATGATGTTTTATAAAAATAATAAACTTTAAAAGGAAACCCCCCCTCCCCCCAATAGTAAAAAACACTAGGGGTAATGTCTCTACTATAGCCCAAAACCTGAGATCTCGTTATCTAAAGACACATGAGGAGACCTTTGGACCATAGAGAAATGACTCACCCAAATGTTGTTTCCCATGTTTTTTACCACCCAATAGGCATCTCCATCTCCCATAGGTCCACCATGTGTGATACATCTCCTACTTTACTATTTCCACCATGTGTGAATCATCTCTATCATGGTTAGGTCCACCCTGCGTGAGGCATCTTTGTCTTTCCTAGGCCAACCCTACACACTGAATCTCTATCTAACCAAGGTCGAACCTATGGGAGGCATCTACAGATTTCATGGCTCTCCCCTATGTGAGACATCTCCAGCTCTCCTAGGATCACCCTATATGAGTCATCTATATCTCATCCAGGTCTCACCTAGGTGCAGCACCTTCAGCTCTCCCAATTCCATTTTAGGGTAAATACTCTTCACCTCTATCAAGACTCACCTAGGTGAAAAACCCATTGACCCATCATTAATATCACAAATGGTAGGGAACCCCTTTCCATGGATCCATCATTTGGTGGGGGCTAAGCCAAGACCTCCCCAAAAATCCTCTAGATATTTATAATCAGATCACATAGAACACAAACATATCCTAAAAATTATAAGTTCCAGTGTTAATGGAAGTCCCACATTTATCCTACATAATAGGTAGGTTCCATAGAATGTCTTCAATTATTCACTCCCAAATTAATGAAAATCCCAAACTTATAGATTATGATATATGGATTTTTAGGAATGCCTGTAATATCTATTTCCTGATATGTTAAGAGAAATAGATTTTATCTATATTAATATTTAATCCCTAACATCTAGGGTTTAAAAACAAAATAGGATACAGGCACACATAATCCCATTCTCTCTTCATATCTACCTTTTCTTGAATCCATTATTGTCTACTAGAATATGATGTAAAAATGACACATTTTTAATCCCCCTAGTGTAATTCCGTAGTCTTTCTTGAAGGAAAATTTCCTACTATCCATATCCTCACCCTCATCGACCAGTAAACAGTTGATAATGTGAGTATTTCCATATCTTATGCTTTGTATTTATTCTAACACCAAGAATAACTCGTGTGGGATTAGAGGTTAGTGAGGATATTGTAATTAACCTGATAAAATATAACCAATGGTCCTCCTACAAGGTGTAATCCCAAAAACCATGTTTTCATCATCTAAATGGGATCTATTCCCTGTAGTAAAAACTATATAAGAGTCATATTCCAAATTAATATTCAATGGTCCTCCTCCATGGGTGTAAGCCCAAATATTTCCAAACAACATGTTCTTTGGTTCATACCAAATGAGATATGTCAGAATACTCCCTAGGGTTCAAACCCAGCACCCCAAAATCACTCTAATATTATATGGGCCATATTCCTAATATAGTCATATCCAACCTTGGAGGTTATATCTTCCTAGACCCATGGGCTGTTTCGGGATATGTCTCACCCCATCCGTTTTCAAGCACCTTCTGCCTATATTTCCTTCTTTTAGGATATTAAAATGTACAGTCTAGTCTTCATCAAAATACCATAAAAGTTATGATGTGTCCCATTATTTGGAACCCAACTACATGGGTACATATTTCATTCATAATAATATGTTGGAAAAAATTATCATGGTCTTGATCCTGACATCAAAACAACTCTTATATTCCTAAATGATAATAAATTTTAGAGAGACCCATGGTGCGGATTAAAACTAATATCATGATAATAAACAATATACAAATATATTATTTGTATAAATAGTACCACCAATATAGATCCTTATATACATAAATATATATCAATCGATGAATAACATTAGATACATATAAATGGTTATAAATCCAATACATGGTAATAATTAATTGTTAATGTAATTGTGAACCATTCTATAATTGGGATTCTATAAATGATTTAGGATTATATATTAAATCTATAAAAGATTACCAAATAAAGAAATAATTCCACCAATCTAAGACCCTAAATGTTATTGTAAACATTTCCCAATGACTTCATACTTTATGAAATCAGGTTTGTGAAACATCATGAATTATGAAATCATTTGGTGTTTCTAGTTCCACTAATATGCCTTGTTAGAAAATTCTTGAAAAGGGATACAAAACAAAAATGGTGAAATTCATGTGAATCCTTAATCAAAATGGATATCTCTATGACATGTCAGGCCCCATCCATGCTCTCACAAAATTAAATCTATCTAAACATAGATTTAAAAAAAAAATTAAAAAATGTATTTATTTTTTGAGAAAATACTTTTTTAGGGTTTTAATTCCATGTATACTCAATAAATCTAATTATAAATTTGTTCAATACAAATGGAATCCTAAAAACTAGCCTGGAATTATGCATTCATTTCCGCACAATCATGATCCTCATAAAATTAGAGTATATTGTCACCTACATAGAATCTTTAATGCCATCTAGCAAATGTTCTAGTTCAAGAGAACCATAATAGTTGTATTGTATTGACCATGGAGATAACACCAGAGTCCCTACAAGGAATGAATCCCCACTGGCCATCCACCAAAATACAGTTGGTGAAAAACCAGGAGATGACACCCATAACTGTATCAACCCATTTCAAAATTATGTCCCTAAAGCATATTAATAAATTCCTCCATTATCATGGAGAGGTTGGTTAATTGGTCACTAATGGTATCATTATAATTACATAGGGATCCTAATAATGGTCTCCAACTAATATCCTCTGCTACCAACACTTCACACCATTGAACCCTCAGTATGATGAGGATACCACCCTCACGAGTCTGTCCCACATCATTCAAACCCAGGTACTCAGGACAATATGTCAGGGGTAGTGGTCAAACATCATAGAATAAAACCATACCTAAGTTCGCTCTGGATAATTAGGGTAATAAAATATGGTGGAAAACTATAAAGAGGTGTACACACCAACCCACATCCGCCAAGTCTTACAGCCTAGCGTGGCTACAAATGGATAAACTAGCCAGTTATTCCGGGTAACAAAAAGGGGAAAGAACATATCTTTTCCCCTACAAAAAAATGGTTTTCAATATATCTCAATGGGAAGTGAAGGAAATGAGTATGCCTAAATCCCTACTCAGACCACTGAATGGGAATATATCTCTATTCCAATGGTTGTTGTGAATCAACATATCCTGATAATTTTGAAAGGGAAAGCATAAATATCTACCCTTATCCTACAAAATTTCCAAGATATAATGAACGTAGTGAAAAATTTTGAATGGAGAACTCACAACCCCACCCTCTCATTTGGGGATACTCATCAATATAAGGTGGGTCACTTCGGAGTAGAAGCATATCCTTTCTTTCGTCAAGGAGATTCATTGGAAAACCCCATGCTTATTAGACAATAGGACTGGTCCCATGTCTTTATTTCAACTATAGGTCATCAGTATATTCTAGTAGATACTCCAAGGAATGAATATATTCATAAAAAATATATAAATATATGATGAAATTTAGATAATAATATGGGGCATTCCAAAAAAATTCCCTCGTATATGATACCCTTCACCCACAACAGGTAGCCTCAGTCACACATAATCGATCACCCTAATAGAGCCTCACCAATGGTGATAGGAAAATTAAGAGGTATTATATCATTCCACATTGATCAATAATAGTTAACCTAAATCACTTAAACATTTACCTATAGTGGATTAGTATCCTACTAATCCATCAAAAAATTATACAGATAGTAGATGGAATTGATTAGTTCTTCCCCATAACTTTTCCTCCTATGGTTTCAGAGGTCCTCTACTGACAACTTACTAAAAAGACTTACTTCGTGTCCATAGTAATATTGATCACAAGAGCTCATATTCTAATGAGAACTACAATAACCTTCTGCATGGCTTGAATATCAAACAAATGAAGGCCCCTTGCAATTTTCAACACTGAAGGTCCCCCCAGATATATACTATAGAAAGTTTTCTTGCATTTAGACATGAAACTATAATGGTAGTCTTACCCATCATGGAATTCACTACGAAGGTACCCCTCATAGTGACACTTCATTTGGTTAAGAATGTCCTCCAATTATTAAATCAACTAGGATAAATTATTCTTATCATGAGGTTCTTCATAAATTGAGGTCAAAATTTTCTGATGCCTCATAATTGTCATGTGATACTATTTCTCAATTGGGAGATTTTCCAAGGCAACAATCATTCATTGAAACACCCTTGTATTTCCTTCCTTCCAAAATGATAGAGGAAATCATTTCCAACCCTACTATTTACAATAAAGAAATAAGTAAGTGTCTAATTTGGTCAGATCATGTTTTCGAACCTATTATAATGGAAAAGAAGAATAAATATTTCTAATGAAATGGAAATTGCATAACAAGAATATACCTGTTATGTTTTGAACATTATCCATTCCTCAATACATAATTACTGAGGTGTTTTTGGAAGAATATATGCCTGAAATCAACAAAAATTTATGGACAAAACCTTATAACCTAAAAATAATGTTCGTTAATAATGATGGATACTCAAGTCACATAATGGTTATAAAATTGTCACATTATCAAATTGAATTGGATGCCCTTCTAGATGTGTGACAGCTACGATTGGAAAAATATCAAGGAGTTCGTAAGCATGTACATTTAATACATTAAAATTGTTTTATCATATGATTATCAACGCTAAATATAGTGTCATTATTATGGGATGGGGTGAACACAAGGAATGGTTTTCAACCTCACAACCTGATCAACAAATCCCTCCCAAGGTGGTAACATCTAATGTCATTTTCTTGGTCCAATATCGATAAATAGGATCTACTCACAAAATATGATAGAGTCATAAAAAACTATCCCTTAACAACTCATAAATACATAGATCCAGAAGAGTCTCGGTCAATTAAATACTCAGGCATCGAGAATATAAAAATATTGAGCAATCCTACCTCTTAAGGGAACCTAAACATTGGCTAGTTCCAATATCATTGGAATCATAACGATCTTTTGAAATTAAATAAATACACCTGAACCATGTTAAAAAAATGTCCATAAAGAAAAGAGGTACTTCACATTTGTTATAGCCATGTTAATGTGTGAGCAACCCTAGCTTGTAGGGCTGGGGGAATTTTTAACATAAAAGTTGAGGCAAAAAAATCATGAACAAAATATTATGAGGTTGAAGACAAAGAGCCTCTCTAACACCCCAAGCTTCCACGGTACGCTTCTCTTCCAATAATGCAATAGACTTCATTATACACGTGATTAAGATTCTAAAACACCACGACCAATCCAAGTTGCCGTTATGAATAGTAATACCCACTTTTTGAAATTTTATAATTTTTTTTATTCAAATTGGACTTCATTTTTGGATTCGGAATATCAAAATTATTTTAAGTTGAATTTTCAATTTTTTCGGAGAACTTCAAATTTTTTATGACTACTGTAAAATACTAAACTTTAAATAAAAACAACTTTTTTAATCCAAATAATTTAGTATATTATTTAGTGGTATAAAATTATAATTATAATATACTTTTTACCATTTTATCCAATGGTGTTCATTAGAATTAATTTCACTTTGAAATTGGACATAAACAATTGTCAATCTTTTGATTGATATTCTTTTGTAAAAACATGCTATTTGTTTTGACAATGGGAATTAATTATAAAATTAATCAATGAAACTTATATGTTTTGAATTTGGTAAAATATAAATCATCCTTGAATTTGGAATATCAAATATATATTAGGGTGAATTTTTGGTATTTTTCTGAATAACTTCAATTTTTTGATGAATAGTGAAACCACTAAGTGGTAGTTAAAAAACTGGTTTTTTGTTTAAATAAAATTTTAATGCTTCTGTTAATATTTTTAACCTAGTATGATTAGGATAAATATAATTTTTTTGAGTTATATTATCTTTTTGAGTGAAATATTAGTTTGTGGTAGAAATTAGTTGAAGGTTGAAACTCTACTTGTCAAATATATATATATATATATATATATATACCTATCTCTTATTCTATGAATAAATTATTTCTTAATCTTTAGAAATGGGATATTAAAAAAATGTTTTATCATAATACCTTATGTTTTTTTGAACTGATGATATTTTAAATCAACATAGATTGAAGGCTTTGAGGCCCTCAATTTTACACTTGTTTTTTATTATTGACCTCAATCACTCCCTACAAATATTTACTTTTTTCCTCCAATTATATATTTGTAAATTCCACCAATGGTCTACAAATCTAGATCATAATTTGGTGGTGACATTTCCATTTCTCTTTCCCTCTTATTAATGATAAATTTTATTAACTTTATTTCTGATGTGGGTTTTCCACAAAGATATTTTGTGTTTTAAACCTTTTATTTTTGAAGAAAATTTTCAAATTGCGAGGACACAATTTATTGTAGAAGGGGATATTGTATAACCCCACTCTTCCACGGTACGCTTCTCTTTCCATAATGTAATAGCTTGCATTGTACGCAATTTCGAGATTCTAAAACACAGCGACCAATAAAAGTAGTCGTTATGAATAGTAATACAAACTTTTTGAAATTTTATAAATTTTATTATTCAAATTTGACTTCATTTTTGTATTTGGAATGTCAAAATTATCCTAAGTTGAATTTTTCGTTTTTTCTGAGAACTTCCAATTTTTTATGAAAAGATTAAAATAGTAAACGTTAATTAAAAAAAAACATTTTCAATAAAAATAATTCCGAATTTTATTTAGTGGTTTTAAAGTATAATTAGAATATAATTTTACTATTTTATCCAATGGTGGTCATTATAATTAATTTCACTTTGAAATTGGACATAAACAATTGTCAATCTTTTGATTGATATTCTTTCGTAAAAACACGATATTTGTTTTGACAATGCGAATTAATTATAAAATTAATTAATGAAACTTATATGTTTTTAAATTTTTAAAATAGAAATCATCTTTGAATTTGGAATATCAAATATATCTTAGGGTGAATTTTTGGTATTTTTCTAAAAACATCAATTTTTGATGAATAGTGCAACCACTAAGTGGTAGTTAAAAACTGATTTTTTGTTTAAATGAAATTTTACCGCTTCTGTGAATTTAATTTCAAAAATCCAACATACATGGTTGTAATTAAAAAGTAAAATTTGGTTCAATGGGATTAAAATAATCTTTGGTGAATAGTAACTTTTGAGTTTTATTAGCCGCAATTAGAGGTAATTAGAGTAATTTAAGGTAAAAAATTGTTATAATAATATAAAATTACATTGACACATGTCCTACTCTTATTGGATGACTCATGGCCGACCGAGACAATCCATGGGTAAATTTCTGGGACCCCATGGAGCCACTTGGGTTTGATAATGACATTAATACCTTTTATTTAATGTAAAAATAAAAATGTCACACACATGCATTGTTTTACTAAAACAATTTTCACAATGGGTTATACAAGTTATATTTTCCACTATAATTATACATAGGAAAAATAAAAATATTTCATACATCATGGTAATTTTTTTATAGTTTTTAGGCATTAAATAAATAAATTTATTTATCACACAATGATGATACATTGATTCCTTCATTAATGAATGATTTAAATAAAATGAAAAGAGAATGTAAAATCTAAGACTTACACTTGCCTAAAGCTTATTGGATGGGTGGATTTAAAACCCTTATCACCTTATCCTCTAAATATTTCATTGTGGGACCTTTAAAATTTGAAAATCATTTCATAATAATGTAACATTTCATGACATTCCAAGAGTACCCCTCCTCTCCTCTTATAAAAGGCCCCCACCTCTACCACCTTATTCACACCTTCAAAGACATTTGGCTCAGCCAACCTCTACCCCAATACTCTCTCAACTAACCTCTATTACTCCTAGAAGCCTCACTTTGGGAATAAGTCTTCCCAAATAATCCTTTGGCTCAAATCAAAAAGAGTTACCCAATTTTAAGGTAATCTCTTCTCTTATGTTCTTTTGTTTTATTTTTCTTCTCCAACCCATTAAACTCTTTTTATTCATTTCTTTTGTAAAAACACCAGTATATTCAATATACTAGGATGTTTTTATGATAATTATTTGATTTACACTCACACACACCTTCGTCTAATGGTTAAAGAACATATTTTTTTGTGGGTGGCGAATTACTGCCTCACGAAACGATGATCGTTCAATCTTCTTTTAACACCACTCATGGTGGCCATTAAGATGTAACTATATTTATATATGTTATATATTATGTTTATGATTTCCTTATTCTTCTATATTTTTCATTTATGGCATACCTTTATTATTACCATTATGGGTAAATGCGATAATTTCATTTTAGGAAGTGCGGACTACCACCCCCTCAAAGTGATTTGAATCGTTAATGCCATATGTGGAACGTATAAAGGATAGAGTAAATGATATTATATATGATATTATACTGTAATTATAATATACCTTTATATAATTATTTTAACACCCGAGACTTCTATGAGAAATATTTTGTTTTTATAAATCATCAAAGGAATCTTTCACTACACACAACACTTGCTTGGCTTGCTTTACACACAATCACGACCTTCCTCGATAGCTTGCGTCGTACGCAATACTGAGTTTCACTAAACAACGATATGCTATTAAAATATTATTAAAACTAGCTGTTATGAATAGTAATAACCACTTTTTGAAATTTTGTAGATTTTATTTTTCAAATTTGACTTCATTTTTGGATTCAGAATATCGAAATTAGCCTAGGGTGAAATTTTGGTATTTTTCTAAAAACTTTCAATTTTTGATGAATAGTAAAACCACTAAGTGGTAGTTAAAAAACTAAATTTTTTATACAACTTAATTTTACCACTTCTGTGAGTGGAATTTCAAAAATCCGAGAGACGAGGTTGATGTCAGTAAATAAATGTGGTTCAATGAGATGAAAAAAAATTTGGTGAATAGTAACTTTTTACTTTTATTTACCACGGTTAAAAGTAAATAGAGTAATTATGGGTAAAAATGATATTATTATTACCCTAACACATGTCTTAATTCTATTGGATAAGTGTAATTCGACCAAAAACAAACTTAGGAATAAAAATATGACCATTTAGGTCCACATGGATTAGATTAGGACATTTATTATTAATTTATTTAAAGAAGGGTTAAAATAGTTAAAATCATTGTTTAATAAGAAAATAATATTTAATATAGGGTTATACATAAGATAAAATCGACTATAAATATTCATTAGAAATATAAAAATCTTTCCTATATAATGATATTTTATTTGTAATTTTTAGACTTTAAATAAGTTAATTTATTTATGACACAAACATGATGTAGTAATTATCTTGTTAATGAAATATTGACACAATTGATGTTATAAATACCCAAATAAAAGGAATTTGAGACTTTTTATGAATTCCACTAATTTTCTAGTTTAATATGACATGTTAGGATTGATTTAATTAACTTTTTAGAACTAATCAATCTATTATGATTTTCACAAAAATCAATTACTAAATAGTGTAAAAATTGACATAAAATAGTCTTTAAAACAAATATAATATAATTAATTGTTATTTTATTCCTAAAAATCTAAGGATTGGAAAATGACTTATATAAGGTTATATATATTAATAATAAACAACTTTAGGTTCGTTTGGCTTGTTATAGTATGTTTATTATCCTTATAGTATTTGAATACAAGAAGACACTGTAAAAGTAAAATTATTTAACTTAATGTTAAATCTAAATGATAAGGTTAAAATAGGAACCTAAACTTGTATAAATTATATTGGATGAGAGGATTTCTACCCATCCCCACCTTAGCATCGAAATAAATCAATTTTTATCTATTTAAAACCAAACTTGACGTTATAATAAAATAATATTTTTAGTTTTTTCAAAGGAGCCCCTCTCCTCCCTTATAAAAGGCCACCTCCTCCTCTTCCTCACACCACTTTGAGCCTTCAATCTCGGACAACCCCTGCCAATTTCACCTCTACACTTCCCTAGAAACATCCTAAAGGTCCTTTTCTTCATCAAAGACCAATTTTAGTGCCCTAAAAGGAGATCTCAAAGAGGCGATTCAAAGAAGAGGTAATGTCCTTTACCAATTCTTTCAACTTTATTTCTTCTTCCACTTCTTCTTCTTTAGTTGTTTCATTATGAAGTAATAACATCAGTATCACTCATATACTTATATTTTATTATAAGTATGAAACAACTCTATTTCACCATCTATCCATCCTACGGAAAATGAAATCACCGCGCGTGCGTACGTACGGAATACCGTCTCCATGCCGTGGTGTAATCTATTTTCCCCCACCACATTACATGGATGGGTATAATGGTTCAAATAAACAACTATATATGATTATTGTAAAGTGGTATTAATTATGAAATAGTATTCATACACTCCAATACAATTACACGATCATGGGAACGATATCATCGCTCGTGCGTACGTACGGAATACCGTCTCCACGATGTGATGCGATTCATTCTACATGATCTTCATTGTATAATGATTATATAAATGAATTGAATGAATAAATATGATATATAGTACAATAATAAAATTCTGGCAATGAGGTATCTATAACCTAAAGAGAATAATAAGAATTTATTCGATAAAACACCCATAAGAACAAAAAAGTAATAAACACCCGAATAACAAGTAGTAATGAAATAATACTAATAAGAAGCTAAGAATATGACCATATATGATATCATAAAAATAATTATGATTCTGGAATAAGTCAATAACATTATTTAAATCATTATACAGGAGGTTCGTACACTTACGAAGCAAATCGGACCTAAGGTGAGGGAAAATATTACAATCTCATTTTTATCCGAGATTGTTTATACTTTGGTATTTACTGGGGTGTATTTTATCATCCACATCCATGTTTCCTAAATATGTAATATTATTTCCATCCACCTAAAATTGTTTAAATCCAATTTTATCCATCGGTGTGTTTTTAGTAAAAGATATGAAAGGATTCTTTTGTCATTTTTCAAACGAGGTACTTTTTTGACTTTTCCGAAAAAAAGTATGAGAAGAATGTTTTTTTAACTTATACAGCATGAATAGATTTTTAAAACATTATTTCCAAGAATCTTCCTTTACAAGTTTTCAAGTTTATTTTTAATCAACTTCTTTCAGTTTATAATTGTATGACATGTTATGAAAGGAAAAGTGTTTTTGAAGTAGAAAGGATATTTTCCTCAAGAATGGAGTTCAAGCGTTTTATCAAAATTATTTTCCATCTAAGATAATAAAGGGTTCTGTTTCTATCCCTATTATTACATTTATTTGATTATGTTGTGATGGAATTATATTTATGAATTCCTTTATCTTATATAAATTGTTTTATGATGTCACGATGTTTAAGATTCCCATTTTTATTACATGGGTTATGCAATGATGTATGATTTATAATTTTGTGGCACACATTAGAATGGTATCATTATGAGATGGGTGGGACCAATATCTCCCTCCAATGCATTGGGTAAAGATTTTATATCTCATGAGATAGACATGGCTGGAACGGCATGTTAAACCGGTTCAGTGAAACAGGACAAAAACGAGGAGTGAACTCGGTTCAGAAATGGACTTTGTCCACTAAGATAGTATTGGAAATGAGTCTTGACTAATAAGAAATGATTATATATGATTATGTGTGTATGCCACAAAGTTTCATGTTTTATGTTATGATTATTCGGATTACATTTCACTACTATGATTTATCCCATTTTATGAAACTATGATTTCTTTTGCAGGTTAAGATTTCAAAAAGTTATGTTCTTTTGTATATGATGTGATTGATATTTCTTTTGTTTACCATTACTGAGCATTTGAGCTCCCCCTTTTGTATGTTTTATTTCCCCAGGTCTGGGAGAAGGTTATTAAGTAGGATATGCCAAAAAGGGACTCTAGATATGATGAAATAAATGAGAGGCAAAGTATATGCTTTATGAACCAGCTGTTTATGTTTCCCAGTTTCTAAAGACTCTATACCTATACGGTAATTTCCATGGTTTTGTTATATGTTGTAATAAGTATGCTTTAATTTTGAATTATTAACAATGTATGTAAAGTATGGGTCATTATAGTTGGTATCAGAGGAAAGTTATAGTCAACCTTTGGAAACTAGGATGTGAAAGCCTTAGTAAGAACCCTAAGGATAAGACTAAGCATAGAACACAATCATAGTGTTTTAGAAATGGCCATGAATAACCTAGGATAAGACCTTAAGTGTGAAATTTTATTCTTTATTATGTGGTTTTCTTATTATAATTAGTGTTTCTCACACTATTCTTCTTAGTTTTAGTCAATGGATGGAACCTGAAGGAACCGTGTTAATGCGGAATGTGACGGGCAATGCAATGATTGTCCCCCTGAGCAACCAAACGTTATGGGAGCTGGAATGAAAAATATTGTAGCCATGATCACATAACTTTCTCAAGCTATGAATCATGCAGAACTTCCAAACGAGAAAAGTAAGGAGCAACATTCTGTTGAATCCTTCATGAGGCAGCATCCACCTTCATTCAGCAGGTCTACTGATCCATTATTTTCTGAACAATGGATTAGTACTACTAAAAGATATTTTCAGTTCTTCAATGTTATGAACATGATAAAGTCATCTTAGCAGTGTATCGTTTGGAAGGTTATGCTGATAAATAGTGTAATCTTATTAAGAATACGAGGCAAAGGGATGAAATTGAGTCCATGGAATGGGACGAGTTCAAGAACTTATTTTTCAATAAGTAATTCCCTCGTATTCTCCGAACAAAGATGGAGAAAGAGTTTCTTGAACTGAAGCAAACGGATGATGAATGTGTTGGTACCTATGAAGAAAATTTTACAAGACTTGCAAGGTACGCTTCTGGTATTATTATCCAACCTGATAGTAAGATCGCTCAATTCTTTAGTGGCTTAAAACCAAGTCTTCGAATGGCGTTAGCCATAAGGGACTTCAATCGCTACGAGGAAATTGTTTGATGTGCTCTCAAAGTTGAGATGGAGATTGGAGTAACCCATCAGTCATATGGGTTTTATAAGAAGAGGAAATGGGAATTCAAAGGAAAATCTATAGAGCACACTAAAAAGAAGATGATTTTTCCCTTATGCTCAATGTGTGGAAAGAAACATGGAGGTAGTTGTCTTAAAGGGACAAGTAAATGTTTCAAATATGGAAAGGAAGGTCATAGGGCATTTGAATGCCGCAATGGTGGGAAGAAGATGTCTAATGATGCAAACAAAGGAAGGGATACACAGAATGAACCTACTACACTTCAATGTTTCAAGTGCAAGGAGATGGAGAATTATGCCAATCAATTCCCAAATCCAAGGGTTGATTATGATGGTCGACGTCAACAAACTCTTAAGGATAAAGACAAAGGAAAGTCACATGAAATTTCTATCAGCGATGTGGAGTATGATAACAATGTGGTGAAAGGTACACTTACCATTCACTCTAAAGTATCAAATGTTTTATTTGATTCTGGTTCCACCCACTCCTTTATTTATAAATATTTTTCTAAGGATATCACCGTATTACCTCAACAATTAGATTTTGAGTTAGCGGTGACAACCCCTAATGGCACAACAGTCGCATCAAAAGTTTATAATTCTTCTCCGATTGAAGTTTGTGGGAAAGTGCTTCCTGCAAATCTTGTGATCCTTCATATAGTGGAATTTTATGTGATTCTTGGCATAGATTGGATTTATTTGTATGGAGCTCATATCAATTTCCAAAGAAGGGAAGTCACATTTAATATTCCAGATCAATCTATGATCGCCTATCGATGCAAGGATGAACATAACCTTCCAGTGGAAATTTCATCCATCTTTTGGGTCTTGTTTCCACTAAATGAAGGTTATTTATCTCAAATGGTTGGTGAGAAACTCACGATTAAGAATATGCCCATTTTACGTGAGTTTGATGATGTCTTTCCGGAGGAATTTCCAGGTCTTCCACCAAATCGTGAAGTTATGTTTTCAATAGAACTTGTACAGGGTACTTTACCTATTTCAAAGACACCTTATAGAATGGCCCCAATTGAGTAGAAGGAATTGAAGAAGCAACTCCAAGAGAATCTTGATAAGGGGTTCATACGCCCTAGTGCGTCACATTGGGGAGCACCTGTTTTGTTTGTTAAGAAGAAAGATGGATCAATGAGACTCTGCATTGATTATTGAGAACTTAACAAGATCACTATCAAGAACAAATATCCTCTCCCATGCATTGATGACTTATTTGACCAACTACGAGGAGATCAATACTTTTCCAAGATTGATATTTGTTCAGGGTATCATCAATTAAGGGTCAAAAGGGAGGATATAGCAAATACGGCTTTCCGTACAAGGTATGGACACTATGAATTTATAGTGATGCTGTTTGGTCTTACTAATGCCTCTTCTATCTTCATGGATCTGATGAATAGAGTCTTTAGAGACTATCTTGATCAGTTTTTGGTAGTCTTTATAGACGATATTCTGGTATATTCAAAGAGAAAGGAAGAACATGAATATCACTTGAGAATTATATTGAAGACCCTATGAAAGGAAAAGATTTATGAAAAATTTTCCAAATGTGAATTTTGGCTTCAAAAAGTTTTATTTTTGGGTCACATAATCTCAAAAGAGCGGATATCTCTGGATCCAGCAAAAATAGAGGTTATCGAAAGATTGTCGAGACCAACAACAGTAACTAAGATCTGAAGTTTTCATGGTTTGACTGGATATTATCAACGTTTTGTGAAAGATTTTTCACGATTATCTAATCCACTCACCAAGTTGACTCGGAAAGGAGTTAAGTTTTTCTGGATGGAGGAATGTGAAGGGAATTTCAAGGAGTTGAAAAGAAGGTTGTCCAGTGCACCTGTGCTCACACTACCTTGTAGTGGAGAAAGGTTTGTGATCTACAGTGATGCTTCCAAGAAGGTATTGGGGTGTGTTCTTATGCAAAAAGATATGGTGATAGCTTATGCCTCATGACAGTTGAAAATCCATGAGAAAAATTACACAACTCATGATTTTGAGTTAGCTGCAGTAATATTTGCATTAAAGATTTGGAGGCATTATCTTTATGGAGAAAGGTGTGACATTTATACTGAACATAAAAGTTTAAAGTATATTTTCACACAAAAAGAGCTGAATATGCACCAAAGAAGATGGTTGGAGCTGATTAAGGATTACGACTACTCAATTCATTACCACCCTGGGAAAGCAAACAAGGTGGTAGATGCATTAAGTCGACAAGACCATGCCAGTTTATCCATGATGAGGATCACAAAAGATCCAATATTTATGGATTTACAAAGGATGGATCTTGGAATTATAATGGAAGGGGAGAAATATTATCTTTCTCAAATGAATGTTCAACCATCTATACATGTGAAGATTAAAGAGGCACAAAAAGAAGATGTCAAGTTACAAAGGAAGGTGAGAAATGTTCCTGAATTCAACCTTGATTGTGATGGGATAATAAAGTTCAGGAATCGGGTTTGAATTCCTCCCATCCCCGAATTAAAGAAGGAGATGCTGGATGAGGCTCATTGTTCTTGATTATCTATTCATCCTGGAAGCACGAAGATGTATAGGGACCTTAAAGAGTACTTCTGGTGGGATGGCATAAAAAGAGATGTTTCTGAATATGTCTCTCGATGTTTGGTTTGTCAGAAAGTTAAAGCTGAGAGACAGAAGTCTAAGGGGATGTTACAACTATTACCCATACCCGAATGGAAATGGGAAAAACATCACTATGGACTTTGTCACAGGACTTCCTAAAACATCCAAAGGTAATAATGCTATCTGGGTCATAGTTGATCGTCTTACAGAGTCCGCACACTTCATTGCTATTATAGAGGATTTCTCTCTGGATCAGTTTTCCAGGATATATGTGAAGGAAGTGGTAAGATTTCATGGAGTACCACTTTCTATTATATCTGATCGGGATCCGAGGTATACCTCAATGTTCTGGCGAAGTCTTCAGCATACTCTGGATACAGAGTTGAGTTTCAGCACTGCTTATCATCCTCAGACAGACAGTCAGTCTGAGAGAACAATTCAAACTCTAGAAGATATGTTGATATCTTTCTCTATGGATTTCAAAGGTGGTTGGGATCAACACCCACCTTTGGTGGAATTTTCTTATTATAATTGCTTTCACTCCGGTATTCAGATTGCTCCTTATGAAGCTCTCTATAGAAAGAAATGCAGGACTCCAACTTGCTGGGATGAAGTTAGGGAAAGAATGCTATTAGGACCAGATCTCGTTGATGAAATGACAGAAAAGGTCAGATCCATTCAACAAAACATAAGAGCAGCTCAGAGTCGACAGAAAAGTTATGCTGACAACCGAAGAAAAGACCTAGAGTTTGAGGTGGGTGATAAAGTGTTCTTACGAATATCTCCCTGGAAGAGGGTCGTGAGATTTGGAAAGAAGGGAAAGCTGAGCCCTAGGTATATCGGTCCTTTCGAAATACTGGATCATGTTGGGAAGGTTTCTTACCGATTGGTGCTTCCCCCGAATATCTCTCAAGTTCACGATGTGTTCCATGTATCTCTCCTGAGAAAGTACATACCAGATCCTTCACATGTACCCTGCTCAGAAGTTGTACCGCTGGAGCAAGATCTTTCTTATAAAGAACAACCGATAGAGATTCTGGATCGTAGTGAAAAAGTCCTACGAAACAAGACAACTCGATTGGTGAAAGTTTTATGGAGGAACCACCAATTAGAAGAAGCTACATGGGAGCTTGAGGATATGATGAGGGAGAGGTATCCTCATCTGTTTGTTACAAAGTGACGAATTTCGAGGGAGAAATACAATTTAAGGGGGGTAGAATGTAACACCCAAGAATTCTATGAGAAATATTCTATTTTTATAAATCATCAAAGGAATCTATCACTAAACACAACACTTGCTTGTCTTTCTTTACACGCAATCGCGACCTTCCTTGATAGCTTGTGCCGTACGCAATACCGAGTTTCACTAAACAACGATATGCTATTAAAATATTATTAAAACTAGCCGTTATGAATAGTAATAACCACTTTTAGAAATTTTGTAAATTTTATTTTTCAAAATTGACTTCATTTTTGGATTCAGAATATTGAAATTAGCCTAGGGTAAAATTTTGGTATTTTTCTGAAAACTTTCAATTTTTGATGAATAGTGAAACCACTAAGTGGTTGTTAAAAAACTGAATTTTTCATAAAACATAATTTTACCGCTTCTTTGCATGGAATTTCAAAAATTTGAGAGACACGGTTGATGTCAGTAAGTAAAATGTGGTTCAATGAGATGAAAGTAATTTTTGGTGAATAGTAACTTTTGTCTTTTATTTTCCACGGTTACAAGTAAATAGGGTAATAAAGGGTAAAAATGATATTATTATTACCCTAACACATGTCCTAATTCTATTGGATAAGTTTAATTAGACCAAAAACAACATTAGGAATAAAATATGACCATTTAGGTACACTTGGATTAGATTAGGACATTTATTATTAATTTATTTAAAGAAGGGTTAAAATAGTTTAAATCAATGTTTAATAAGAAAATAATTTTTAATATAGGGTTATACATAATATAAAATCAACAATAAATATTCATTAGAAATCTAAAAATATTCTCTACATAATGATATTTTATTTGTAAATTTTAGACTTTAAATAAGGTATTTTATTTATGACACAAAGATGATGCAGTAATTATCTTATTAATGAAATATTGACATAATTGATGTTATAAACACCCAAATAAATTTAATTTGAGCCTTTTTATAAATTACACTAATTTTTTAGGTTTATATGAAATGTTAGTATTGATTTAATTAACTTTTTAGAACTAATAATTCTTTTATTATTTTCACAAAACTCAATTACTAAATAGTATCAAAATTGACATAAAATAGTTTTTAAAACAAATATAATATTATTAATTGTTATTTTATTACTAAAAATATAAGGTTCGGAAAAAGGACTTAGATAAGGTTATATATATTAATAATAAACAACTTGGGGTTCTTTTGGCTTGTTATAGTAAGTTTATTGACCTTATTGTATAAGAACACAAGAAGACACGGTAAAAGTAAAATTATTTAACTTAAAGTTAAATCTAAATGATAGGGTTAAAATAGGAACATAAACTTGTCTAAATTCTATTGGATGAGAGTATTTCGACCCATACCCACGTTATCTTCAAAATAAATCAATTTGGAGCTATTTTGAACCGAACATGACTTTATAATAAAATAATAATTTTAGTTTTTCCAAAGGAGACCCTCTCCTCCCTTATAAAAGGGCACCTCCTCCTCCTCTTTCTCACACCACTTTGAGCCTTCAATATCGGCCAAACCCTGAACATATCTCCTTTACACTTCCCTAGAAACATCCTAGATGTCCTGGTCTTCTTCAAAGACCAATTTTAGTGCCTTAAAAGGAGATATCAAAGAGGTGTTTCGAAGAAGAGGTAATGTTCGTTACCAATTCTTTCAACTTTATATCTTCTTCCACTTCTTCTTCTTTAGTTGTTTCATTATGAAGTAATAACATCAGTATCACTAATATAATGATATGTTATTATAAGTAGGAAACAACCCTATTTCACCATCTATCCATCCTACGGAAAATGAAATCACTGCGCCTGTGTACGTACGGAATACCATCTCCACTCCATGGTGTAATCTATTTTCCACCACCACCTTTCATGGATGGGTATAATGATGAAAATAAACAACTATATATGATTATTGTAAAGTTGTATTAATTCGGAAATAGTATTCATACACTCCAATACAACTACACGATCATGGGAACGATATCATCGCTCGTGCGTACGTACGGAATACCGTCTCCACAATGTGATGTGATTCGTTCTACATGATCTTCATTGAATAATGATTATATAAATGAATTGAATGAATAAATATGATATATAGTACACTAATAACATTCTGGAAATGAGGTATCTATAACCTAAAGATAAGAATAAGAATTTATTCGACAAAACACCCATAAGAACAAAAAAGTAATAAACACCCAAATAACAAGTAATAATGAAATATTACTAATAAGAAGCTAAGAATATGACCATATATGATATCATAAAAATAATTATGATTCTGGAATAAGTAAATAACATTATTTAAATCATTATACAGGAGTTTCGGACACTTACAAAGCAAATCGGACCTTAGGTAAGGGAAAATATCACAATCTCATTTTTATCCGAGATTGTTTATACATTGGTATTTACTGGGGTGTATTTTATCATCCACATCCATGTTTCCTCAATATGTAATATTTTATCCATCCACATAAAATTGTTTAAATATAATTTTACCCTTCGGTGAGTTTTTAGTAAAAGATATGAAATGAATCTTTTGTCGTTTTTCGTACGAGGTACTTTTTTGACTTTTCCGAAAAAAGTACGAGAAGAATGTTTTTTTTAACTTATACGACATGAATGGATTTTTAAAACATTATTTCCAAGAAGCTTCCTTTACAAGTTTTCAGGTTTATTTTTAATCAACTTGTTTTAGTTTAGAATTGTATGACATGTTATGAAAGGAAAAGTGTTTTTGAAGTAGAAAGGATATTTTCCTCAAGAATGGAGTTCAAGTGTTTTATCAAAATTATTTTCCATCTAAGATAATAAAGGGTTCTGTTTCTATCCATATTATTACATTGATTTGATTATGTTGTGAAGGAATTATATTTATGAATTCCTTTATCTTATATGAATTATTTTATGATGTCACGATGTTTAAGTTTCCCATTTTTATTACATGGGTTATGCAATGATGTATGATGTATGATTTTGTGGAACACATTAGAATGGTATCATTATGAGACGGGTGGGACCTATATCTCCCTCTAATGAATTGGGAAAAGATTTTATATCTCATGAGATAGACATGCCTAGAAAGGTAGGTTAAACCGGTTCAGTGAAATAGGATTGAAATGAGGAGTGAACTCGGTTCAGAAATTTACATTGTCCACTAAGATAGTCTTGGAAATGAGTCTTGACTAATAATAAATGATTCACTATGATTATGTGTGTATGACACAAAGTTTCATGTTTTATGTTATGATTATTGGTATTACATTTCACTACTATGATTTATCCCATGTTATAAAATTATGATTTATTTTTCAGGTTCAGATTTCTAGAAGTTATGTTCTTATGTATATGATGTGATTGATATTTCTTTTGTTTACCCTTACTGAGCATTTGAGCTCACCCTTTTGTATGTTTTATTTCCCCAGGTCAGGAAGAAGGTTATTAAGTAGGATATTCCAAAAAGGGACTCTAGATATGATGAAATAAATGGGAGGAAAAGTAGATTCTTTATGAACTAGTTGTTTATGTTTCCCAGTTTCTAAAGACTCTATACCTATACGGTCCTTTCCATGGTTTTGTTATCTGTTGTAATAAGTATTCTTCAATTTTGAAGTATTAACAATGTATGTAATGATGGGTCGTTATAGTTGGTATCAGAAGAAAGGTATAGTCAACCTTTGGAAACTAGGATGTGAAAGCCTTAGTAAGAACCCTAAGGATAAGTCTAATCATAGAACACAATCTTAGTGTTTTAGAAATGACCATGAATAAACTAGGATAAGACCTTAAGTGTGAAATTTTATTCTTGACTATGTGGTTTTCCTATTATAATTACTGTTGCTCACACTATTCTTCATGGTTTTAGTCAATGGCTGGAACCCAAAGGAACCGTGTTAATGAGGAATGCGACGGGAAATGAAATGATTGTCCCCCTGAGCAACCAAACATTATAGGATCTAGAATGAAAAATCTTGTAGCCATGCTCACACAACTTTCTGAAGCTATGAATCATGAAGGACTTCCAAACAAGAAAAGGAAGGAGCAACATTCTGTTGAATCCTTCATGAGGCAGCGTCCACCTTCATTCAGCGGGTCTACTTATCCATTAGTTTCTGAACAATGGATTAGTACTACTGAAAAGATATTTTCAGTTCTTCAATGTTATGAAAATGATAAAGTCATCTTAGAAGTGTATGGTTTGGAAGTTGATGTTGATCAATGGTGGAATATTATTAAGAATAGGAGGAAAAGGGATGAAATTGAGTCCATAGAATGGGATGAGTTCAAGAACTTATTTTTCAATAAGTACTTCCCTCGTATTCTCCAAACAAAGATTGAGAAAGAGTTTCTTGAACAGAAGAAAAAGGATGATGAATCTGTTGGTACCTATGAAGCAAATTTTACAAGACTTGCAAGGTACGCTTCTAGTGTTATTATCCAACCTGAGAGTAATATTGATTGATTCTTTATTGGCTTAAAACCAAGTCTTCAAAGGGAGTTATCCATAAGGGACTTCAATAGCTATGAGGAAATCGTTCGATGTGCTCTCAAAGGTGAGATTGAGATTGGAGGAACCCATCAGTCATATGGGTTTGATAAGAAGAGGAAAATGGAATTCAAAGGAAAATCTAAAGAGAAAACTGAAAAGAAGAGGATCTTTCCCTTATGCTCAAAGTGTGGAAAGAAACCTGGAGGGAGTTGTCTTAAAGGGAAAAGTAAATGTTTCAAATATGGAAAGGAAGGTCATAGGGCATTTGAATGCTGCAATGATGGGAAGAAGATGTCTAATGATGCAAAAAAAGGAAGGGATACACAGAATGAACCTACTAAACTTCAATGTTTCAAGTGCAAGGAGATGGGGCATTATGCCAATCAATTCCCAAATCCAAAGGTTGATGATTATGGTCGATGTCAACAAACTCTTAAGGCTAAGTACAAAGGAATGTCACATGCAATTTCTGTCAGCGATGTGGATTACGATAACGATGTGGTGAAAGGTACACTTACCATCCACTCTAAAGTAGCAAAATGTTTTATTTGATTCTGGTTCCACTCACTCCTTTATTTCTGAAGATTTTTCTAAGGATATCACCATATTACCTCAACATTTAGATTTTGAGTTAGCGGTGACAACCCCTAATGGCACAACAGTCGCATCAAAAGTTTATAATTCTTCTCCGATTGATGTTTGTGGGAAGGTGCTTCCTGAAAATCTTGTGATCCTTCATATAGTGGAATTTGATGTGATTCTTGGCATAGATTGGCTTTCTTTATAAGTAGTTCATATCAATTTCCAAAGAAGGGAAGTCAGATTTCATATTCCAGATCAATCTATGATCGCCTATCGATGCAAGGATGAACATAACCTTCCAGTGGAAATTTCTTCCATATTATGGGTCTTGTTTCCACTAAATGAAGGTTATTTATCTCAAATGGTTGGTGAGAAACTCACGATTAATAATATTCCCATTGTATGTGAGTTTGATGATGTCTTTCCGGAGGAATTTCCAGGTCTTCTACCAAATCGTGAAGTTGAGTTTTCAATAGAACTTGTACAGGGTGCTTTACCTATTTCAAAGACACCTTATAGAATAGCCCCAATCGAGTTGTAGTAATTGAAGAAGCAAGTCCAAGAGAATCTTGATAAGGGGTTCATACGCCCTAGTGCGTCACCTTGGGGATCACCTGTTCTATTTTTTAAGAAGAAAGATGGATCAATGAGACTCTGCATTGATTATTGAGAACCTAACAAGATCACTATCAAGAACAAATATCCTCTCCCATGCATTGATGACTTATTTGACCAACTACGAGGAGCTCAATACTTTTCCAAGATTGATCTTTGTTCAGGGTATCATCAATTAAGGGTCAAAAGGGAGGATATACCAAAGACTGCTTTCCATACAAGGTATGGACACTATGAATTTATAGTGATGTCGTTTGGTCTTACTAATTCCCATGCTATCTTCATGGATCTGATGAATAGAGTCTTTAGAGACTATTTTGATCAGTTTTTGGTAGTCTTTATAGACGATATTCTGGTATATTCAAAGAGAAGGGAAGAACATGAAGATCACTTGAGAATTATATTGAAGACCCTAAGAAAGGAGAAGATTTATGCCAAATTTACCAAGTGTGAATTTTGGCTTCAAAAATTTTCATTTTTGGGTCAAAAAATCTCAAAAGAGGGGATATTTGTGGATCCAGCAAAAACAGAGGTTATCGAAAGATGGTCGAGGCCAACAACAGTAACTGAGATCCGAAGTTTTCTGGGATTGGCTTGCTATAATCGATGTTATGTGAAAGATTATTCATGATTATCTAATCCACTCACCAAGTTGACTCGGAAAAGAGTTAAGTTTGTCTGGACGGAGGAATGTGAAGAGAATTTCAAGGAGTTGAAAAGAAGGTTATCCAGTGCACCTGTGCTCACACTGCCTTGTAGTGGAGAAAGGTTTGTGATCTACAGTGATGCATCCATGTAGGGATTGGGGTGTGTTCTTATGCAAAATGATATGGTGATAGCTTATGCCTCACAACAGTTGAAAATCCATGAGCTAAATTACCCAACTCATGATTTTGAGTTAGCTGTAGTAATATTTGCATTAAAGATTTGGAGGAATTATATTTATGGAGAAAGGTGTGACATTTATACTGATCATAAAAGGTTGAAGTATATTTTCACACAAAAGGAGATGAATATGTGCCAACGAATATGGTTGGAGCTGATTAAGGATTACGACTGCTCAATTCATTACCACCCTGGGAAAGCAAACAAGGTGACAGATGCATTAAGTCAACAAGACCATGCCAGTTTATCCATGATGAGGATACAAAAGATCCAATATTTATGGATTTACAAAGGATGGATCTTGGAATTATAATGGAAGGGGGGAAATCTTATCTTTCTCAAATGAATGTTCAACCATCTATACATTTGAAGATTAAAGATGCACAGAAAGAAGATGTCTAGTTACAAAAGAAGGTGAGAAATGTTCCTGAATTCAACCTTGATTGTGATGGGATAATAAAGTTCAGGAATCGGGTTTGTGTTCCTCCCATCCCCGAATTCAAGAAGGAGCTACTGGATGATGCTGATAGTTCTTCATTCTCTATTCATCCTGGAAGCACGAAGATGTATAGGGACCTGAAAGAGTACTTCTGGTGGGATGACATGAAAAGAGATGTTGCTGAATATGTCTCTCGATATTTGGTTTGTCAGCAAGTTAAAGATGGGAGACAGAAGTATAAGGGGATGTTACAACCATTACCCATACCTGAATGGAAATGGGAAAACATCACTATGTACTTTGTCATAGGACTTCCTAAAACATCCAAATGCAATAATGCTATCTGGGTCATAGTTGATCGTCTTACAAAGTCTGCACACTTCATTGCTATTAGAGAGGATTTCTCTCTGGATCAGCTTTCCAGGATATATGTGAAGGAAGTGGTTAGATTGCATGGAGTACCACTTTTTATTATATCTTATCAGGATCCAAGGTTCACCTCAATGTTCTAGCGAAGCCTTCAGCATACTCTGGATATAGATTTGAGTTTCATCACTGCTTATCATCCTCAGACAGACGGTCAGTCTGAGAGAACAATTCAAACTCTAGAAGATATGTTGAGAGCATGCTCTGTGGATTTCAATGGTGGTTGGGATAAACACCTACCTTTGGTGGAATTTTCTTATAATAATAGCTTTCACTCCGGTATTCAGATGGCTCCTTATGAAGCTCTCTATGGAATGAAATGAAGGACTCCAAATTGTTGGGATGAAGTTGGGGAAAGAATGCTATTAGGACCTGATCCCGTTGATGAAATTGAAAAAAAGGTCAGATCCATTCAACAACACATAAGAGCAGCTCAGATTCGACAGAAAAGTTATGCCGACAACCGAAGAAAAGACCTAGAGTTTGAGGTGGGTGATAAGTGTTCTTACGAATATCTCCCTGGAAGAGGGTCATAAGATTTGGAAAGAAAGGAAAGCTGAGCCCTGGGTATATCGGTCCTTTCGAAATACTGGATCGTGTTGGGAAGGTACCTTACCGATTGGCGCTTCCACTGAATCTCTCTCAGGTTCACGATGTGTTCCATGTATCTCTCCTGAGAAAGTAAATACCTGATCCTTCACATGTACTCAGCTCAGAAGTTGTACCGCTGGAGCAAGATCTTTCTTATGAAGAACAGCCGATAGAGATTCTAGATCGTAGAGAAAAAGTCCTATGAAACAAGACCAATCGATTGGTAAATGTTTTATGGAGAAACCACCAATTAGAAGAAGCTACATGGGAGCTTGAGGATATGATGATGGAGAGGTATCCTCATCTGTTTGTTACAAAGTGACGAATTTTGAGGGTGAAATTAATTTTAAGGGGGGTAGAATGTAACACTCGAGACTTCTATGAGAAATATTTTGTTTTTATAAATCATCAAAGGAATCTTTCACTACACACAACACTTTCTTGGCTTTATTTACACGCAATCACGACATTCCTCGATAGCTTGCGTCATGCGCAATACCGAGTTTCACTAAACAACGATATGCTATTAAAATATTATTAAAACTAGCCGTTATGAATAGTAATAACCACTTTTTGAAATTTTTTAAATTTAATTTTTCAAAATTGACTTCATTTTTTGATTCAGAATATCGAAATTAGCCAAGGGTGAAATTTTTGTATTTTTCTGAAAACTTTCAATTTTTGATGAATAGTGAAACCACTAAGTGGTAGTTAAAAAACTGAATTTTTCATAAAACCTAATTTTACTGCTTCTGTGAGTGGAATTTCAAAAATCTGAGAGACACAGTTGATGTTAGAAAGTAAAATGTGGTTCAATGAGATGAAAATAATTTTTGGTGAATAGTAACTTTTTACTTTTATTTTCCACGGTTAAAAGTAAATAGGGTAATTAAGGGTAAAAATGATATTATTATTACCCTAACACATGTCCTAATTCTATTGGATAAGTGTAATTCGACCAAAAAAAACTTTAGGAATAAAATATGACCGTTTAGGCCCACTTGGATTAGATTAGGACATTTATTATTAATTTATTTAAAGAAGACGTAAAATAGTTAAAATCAAAGTTTAATAAGAAAATCATTTTTAATATCTGGTTATACATAAGATAAAATCGACTATAAATATTCATTAGAGGGATAAATATATTTCCTAAATACTTATATTTTATTTGTAATTTTTAGACTTTAAATAAGTTAATTTATTTATGACACAATGATGATGCGGTAATTATCTTATTAATGAAATGTTGACATAATTGATGTTATAAATACCCAAATAAATGTAATTTGAGACTTTTTATGAATTCCACTAATTTTCTAGGTTAATATGACATGTTAGTATTGATTTAATTAACTTTTTCGAACTAATAATTTCTGTTATGATTTTCACAAAAATCAATTACTAAATAGTGTTAAAATTGACATAAAATAGTTTTTAAAACAAATATAATATTATTAATTGTTATTTTATTCACAAAAATCTAAGGTTAGACAAAATGACTTAGATAAGGTTATATATATTAATAAGAAACAACTTGGGGTTCGTTTGGCTTGTTATAGTAAGTTTATTAACCATATAGTATAAGAACACAAGAAGACACGGTAAAAGTAAAATTATTTAACTTAATGTTAATTCTAAATGATAAGGTTAAAATAGGAACCTAAACTTTTCTAAATTCTATTGGATTAGAGGGTTTAGACCCATCCCCACCTTATCTTCGAAAGAAATCAATTTGGAGCTATTTAAAACCAAAAATGACTTTATAATAAAATAATATTTTTTGTTTTTCCAAAGGAGCCCCTCTCCTCCCTCATAAAAGGGCACCTCCTCCTCCTCTTCCTCACACCACTTTTAGCTTTCAAGATCGGCCAACCCCTTCCAATTTCTCCTCTACACTTCCCTATAACATACTAGAGGTCCTGGTCTTCTTCAAATACCAATTTTAGTGCCCTAAAATGAGATCTCAAAGAGGCGTTTCAAAGAAGAGGTAATATCTGTTACCAATTCTTTCAACTTTATTTCTTCTTCCACTTCTTCTTATTTAGTTGTTTCATTATGAAGTAATAACATCATTATAACTCATATACTGATATGTTATTATAAGTATGAAACAAACCTATTTCACCATCTATCCATCCTACGGAAAACAAAATCATCGTGCGTGCGTACATACAGAATACCGTCTCCACGCTGTGGTGTAATCTATTTTCCACCACCACCTTACGTGGATGGGAATAATGGTGAAAATAAAAAACTATATATGATTATTTTATAGTGGTATTAATTATTAAATATTATTCATACACTCCAATACAATTACACGATCATGGGAACGATATCATCGCTCGTGCGTACGTACGGAATACCATCTCCATGATGTGATGTGATTCGTTCTACATGATCTTCATTGCATAATTATTATATAAATGAATTGAATGAATAAATATGATATATAGTACACTAATAACATTCTGGAAATTAGGTATCTATACCCTAAAGATAAGAATATGAATTTATTCGACAAAACGCCCATAAGAAAAAAAAATTAATAAACACCCGAATAACAAGTAGTAATGAAATATTACTAATAAGAAGCTAATAATATGACCATATATGATATCATAAAAATAATTATGCTTCTGGAATAAGTCAATAATATTATTTAAATCATTATACAGGAGGCTCAGACAATTACGAAGTAAATCGGACCTAAGGTAAGGGAAAATATCACAATCTCATTTTTATCCGAGATTGTTTATACTTTGGTATTTACTGGGGTGTATTTTATCACCCACGTCCATGTTTCCTCAATATTTAATATTATTTCCATCCACCTAAAATTGTTTAAATCCAATTTTACCCTTCACTGAGTTTTTAGTAAAATATATGAAAGGAATCTTTTGTAGTTTTTCGTATGAGGTACTTTTTTGACTTTTCCGAAAAAAGTACGAGAAGAATGTTTTTTTAACTTATACTGCATGAATGGATTTTTAAAACATTATTTCCAAGAAGCTTACTTTACAAGATTTCAAGTTTATTTTTAATGATCTTCTTTTAGTTTAGAATTGTATGACATGTTATGAAAGGAAAAGTGTTTTTGAAGTAGAAAGGATATTTTCCTCAATAATGGAGTTCAAGTGTTTTATCAAAATTATTTTCCATCTAAGATAATAAAGGGTTCTGTTTCTATCCCTATTATTACATTGATTTGATTAGGTTGTGATGGGATTATATTTATGAATTTCTTTATCTTATATGAATGGTTTTATGATTTCACGATGTCTAAGATTCCCATTTTTATTACATGGGTTATGCAATGATGTATGATTTATCATTTTGTGGCACACAAAAGAATGGTATCATTATGAGATTGGTGGGACCTATATCTCCCTCGAATTCATTGGGTATAGATTTTATATCTCATGACATAGACATGGCTGGAACGGCAGGTTAAACCGGTTCAGTGAAACAGGACTAAAACAAGGAGGGAACTCGGTTCAGAAATGGAATTTGTCCACTAAGATAGTCTTGGCAATGAGTCTTGACTAATAAGAAGTGATTATCTATGATTATGTGTGTATTCCACAAAGTTTCATGTTTTATGTTATGATTATTGGGATTACATTTCACTACTATTATTTATCCCATGTTATGAAATAATGATTTTTTTTGCAGGTTAAGATTTCCAAAAGTTATGTTCTTATGTATATGATGTGATTGATATTTCTTTTGTTTACCCTTACGGAGAATTTGAGGTCACCCTTTGGTTTATTTTATTTCCCCAGGTCAGGAAGAAAGTTATTAGGTATGATTTTCCAAAAAGGCACTCTAGATATGATGAAATAAATAGGAGGCAAAGTAGATGCTTTATGAACCAATTGTTTATGTTTCCCAGTTTCTGAAGACTCTATACCTATACGGTCCTTTCCATGGTTTTGTTATATGTTGTAATAAGTATTATTCAATTTTGAAGTATTAAAAATGTATGAAAATTATGGGTCATTATAATTATGATTTCATTCCATTAAATATGAAATAGAAATGAATGTAGCGTTCATGCCTACGTACGGCTTACCGTCTCCATGAACAGTGCATTTCATTTCTTACCTCTAAATGTTATGTAATATTATAAATGCATTTATATACTTGATATATATGATATATATGATATCTAAATCATGAATATAATTCTGGATATAATGGATATTTTACACAATAACAACTTGTAATTATAAGAAGTTTATTTTTGACTCAAGTACCAAAGATCTACAAAACGACTGTTATTAACTTAAATAATTACATAATGTTAATAACATGGTAATAAGTGATATAAAAGGAATAATGAACTTTAAAAAGGTTCTTAAGCATGTAGAAATTAACTCTAGTTTTTTTTCAGGAGATTAAAGAACGATCGAGTCAATTCGAACACGAGGTAAGGGACTTCGTCTCAATCTCATTTCATTGAGGCGTATTTTATTTTATACATAACTTTCTTTTATACAGTGTATAAACCAAATTTACTTTTAATTTTATTCAAAAGGAATATTTTTATACATTTCGTTTTTACTAAATGACAAATGGAATGTTTTGTCTTATGCACGCGGCATCATTGACTTATGCGCCGTCGTGACCATTTTTTTGTTTCGGATTCCTCTACAAGCCATAACTTTTTTTGAATGAAAAATAAATACCATGTTTTAAATTTCTTTTATTTTGGTATTGAAAATGGTTTTGATAATGCTTTTATTATATCAATGTGTTGTATTGATATCTTGTGACTGAAATGTGGAAATGTTATGTTTCCTTTATACATGTTTTATGTGATACAATTATGTTAGGGTTTATTATATGTTTAAACCTTGTCATATAATGAATGTGTTGGACTTAATAAGTGACGGGTGGATCCCTCTATAGCTCCTTGATGCATCGGTAGGTCTCATGAGAGATAGTAGTGTCTTGGCATGAGGCCTTGAAAAAATCTTATTTGTAGTCTTGGCACGAGGCCTTGGCTACGTGGCAATGATAATCTGTCATTATGAATTCCATCATTATGAAAGTGGTTATTTATATTGCATGTGATTATTCAACTAGTAGAATATCCATGTGAATAAGTAAATGTAAATATTTCATTTTATTTTTCCATATTATGCTGAAGTTCAAGTTTAAAAGGCTTTTGTTTCAGTTATACAATGCCTTAAATGTTTATGTTTATTTGTGAAATTTTTTTCTATATTTTTATCCTTACTGGGCATCTAAGCTCACCCCTTTCAATGTTTTAATTTTTCCAGGATGTGAAGAAGTATTTTATGAATGACCTGCAAGGATAGTATGAGAGGATATGAAAACAAGATTTTGTTGTAGTTTGGTTTTACTTTATGATGTAATGTAAGACTTATGAATGTATCTATTGTTTCCAAGGGTACTAAACTAATCAGTCTTTCGAGAATTTATCTTTTGTGATCATGTCAATGTTACGTAATAATGCACCGACTCTGGGTAACTGGGGTCGGGGTGTTACAGCCTCAACTAGTTGGGATGGTGGAATTTTTACCTCAACATATTCCCAAATATAATACATTCTTTCCCAATTCATGGGAGCAACACAAATTGAATCCTCTTTATTTTTCATATCTTATGACCTGATTTCATCACTAGTAACATGAAAAACAAAATTGTCTGAAGATTTCCATCTGACCACCCTCCATTAAATGATTCCAAGATGTCCAATTAAAGAGAGGATGAGACCCTATGGTAGGCACAAAAAATGAAATTTCTCAAGTGTATTACTACACTGGTAGATCACAGTTCATCTAAAAGATATACCTAAGAAAACTAACCCTATAATCATTTTGGAACTAACATAACACTTAAAATTAATTATTCATCAGTGAACATTGTTATCACTTCCCCTGAAGATTCTCTAGAACCTGAGGTTGATAAATATAAACAGAGGTAGAGGTTTATATACATAATACGATCCACACCAAAATGATTGAATAATGAATGAATACTTGAAACCAAAGGATTTTTATAAATTTGAAGGTTCCATTAATTTCCCCACTAACACATCCTCATCAAGCATCTACCCCGGAAAAGAGTAAATGTGAAGCCTTATCTCACCCAATGTATGAAGAGGTTGAACTTGTCACAATTGAGAAAATATTTTCTCAGTAAGAGGAAGAGATAATGGATTTGAGAAAACTAAAGGAAGAACTACTCAAATAAACATCCCTGGTGAGTATGTTCAATAAGAAAAGAATCATCTCTCAATCCCACCTGGCATACCTTAATAAAGAGGGTTTATCGTAGAAACTGAAATGAATTAACAACATCCTCTCAATATGGGTTACCAAAAAATATAATATTTATACCCCAAAAAAGAAAGATACTATGAGTAACCTATATTGGGTATATAACTAGAACTAACTATGAAACATCCTCAAAGGACATCTCCTGTTGGTTACCCACCACGAGTATAGGTAGTTCCAACATATCTCATCAAACCTATTGTACCCCTTATTTAGGATTATGATCAGTTGGTTATTACTATGCTTCTCATCCAATAAATTTATAAATTAGTGGATCTGTTAGAATGTGTTGAAGAATGATTTACACCTATAAAACAAGAGAAGAGGCCTTACCTAGAACGGGTATATGCAAATCTTCCCCCAACAAAATTCAGGAATCCTATGTTCCCCACATTCAATATTTTAGGGGATTCGAAACAACATCTAACACACTTTATGTATCAATGTGGTCCTATTATGGGGACCCTAAAATAGTAAGAGGCATCATAGATCAATTGTTTTGTACAAACGATAGAGGCCCCATCGTTTTCTTGATATACTAGTCTACCAGTCTGATCAATCAAGCAATGGGGATATCTTCACTAAAAATTAATCTATAAATTCATCTCTATGTTGCAGATGAAAATAGTCTTTAATCTCTCAAAATGTAGACAATGAAAAAATGATATAGTTTTAGATTTCATTTCCAAGTGGAAGAGTTTGAATTATAACCTAAAATTACAGCTTCTTCAAGAATATTTTCTGGCTATTTTAATTGAGAATCTTCATGGAAAACAAAAAACATCGGTTATCTTAGTAATGTATCTAGGTTTATTATGGGATCATTACATAGTAGAAAAAATATTGGAAGATTGTATTTTTCTATCCAAAGCTAGTTATTTTCACATGCTAGAATCTCAAGGGGAGAAGATAGGGAAAGGGGAAACTGTAATGGTTACATAAAATCAAACTCTTATGCTAGATCCAACTCCAAATTCCACAACTACTCATACGACACCACCTCTTAAACGGTAGTTCCAGCAATGGTATAGCTATTAGTATGAGATAAAGGAACCTATGAATTACTAGTTTGAGAACTGAAAAATTAGTTTTTATCCTTCTTCTTCTATTTACCTTCTAACAGTAATGGAAAATAACTTTCTCAAATTTATGGTGACTAAGAGACCATAGAAAATTTGAATTGAAAGTTTCCCAGACTACTGGTCCTATCATCAAACATTGGGGAACACCATCTTGGACTGCTTCATTTTCAAATATGTCCCTTAATGGATGGTTAATTCCAAGAAAGTGAATATGGTAAAACCACCAGCACAGGTAGGGTGTGTCTCTACCTCTACTTTGAAGGAAGAAGGTAAGTGGTAGAAATTTTTTCTTAATAATACACATAAGTTTAGTGATTTTTTAATAGAAAAAAAATTAACCAAATTCATGTTGTCATATAATCATAATTAAAACAATTTTTTTCCTTTAGTATCTTTTTTATGGATAAAATAACTCTGTCAACACCACATACATCCCAATTATAGTATTACTAGAGAAAACATGTCCAGAAGAGTAGAAAAATCAATTGAAGACAAGCTTGCAACAAGGATAAATTTATCCTTGTCTCTCTCTAACTTAAAGCCTTCCTACCCAAGAAAATGGGCACCATCCCAACTAACACTACCTTGAGAATCATTTCTCTAGATAGAATCTGCATTAGATGAAAATTTGATTTTTGGTTTTATTAAGATCATTCACTTAATGGATCCATTCTATGATGAAGAGTAGGATAATGCACTTCAATTCCCTATAACAATCTAGGAAACCATAGGTAGAGTTTGTAGAGACTAGCGAGGCAGGGGAAGACACAATTGTGGTTGGAAGCAACATCCCTGCCATATCTTATCCATGTTCATTTATACTGCCAGTGCTCTAGAAAGATCCCTTCAGTGAGCATAGAAAGAGAAGGTAAATGACCCCACCGTCACCAAGAGTCTTTCAAGACTAATTATTCTATATGATTGACAAGAAGGGGTGAAATTTTCTCATCACCCCATACACGTACAGAGAAAAAATTAGTTTAATCTAGTAGTAGAGATAACTTCAACATAAATGCAACCACATAACTAATCTATACCAAGAACATCAGTATCTAAAATTACTAATATGTATAAGATTCCCATATGAATACATATTTCTTTAGCTAAAAAATATGAGATCGTGAAGAAGTTTTCCCTGGTTCCAAGGAAACCTTAAATTATGTATGCTCTCAACATGTCAATAGATCTATAAGAAGAACATATAGAGGCTCTACTGATCCCTAAAGAGTTTGAATCTAATGTTCCCACCACCATGGAATATCATATGGAGATTTACCCTACAAAATGTCATGTGGTTATCTCTTTCACAAAATAGGTTAGAGTTGATGTTATATAGGGAGATACCATGCCCCTATATATATCTAGAAGAATATATGACATTGATATACATCATCCTTTCATTGATAATGGCACTACATTCAACCTCATTCTAGTAGAAACACACATTCAATTGGGATAAGCTAATGTTTATTTATCGCCTTATTCTCTAATAAATCTAGGGTATGATAAAAGTGAACAAAAACCCCTCAACTGTATTAATAAAATAAATATATTTAAGAAAATTGTGTTCGTATTTGTCATCCAAAAAATACGTCTTTTAATGTCTTTATAAGATATCCTTGAATATACCAGCATGTGATGATACCTTCATCTTTTGTAAAATACAATAAAAATGGGATTATTGGGATGTTAAATGGTGATAAATATCCCTTTTAATCTTGTTAATATCAAATATTTACATTGTATTATACCAAATAGAGATGAAACAACCCATAACTAGTGGTGTTTCTCGGGATACATCCCCAAATGGTCTAGAAATGACCTTGTATGACCCATTTAATGACCTTGGTGATGAATATGTGATTCCCATCAGTCAGGTAGAAGAAATAATCTATGATTCATAAATGTACTCGCTAGTATTCATGATATTTCCCACAACATATGAATCCAAGGGGGATAAATAAGTCTTTTATTTCTCTATTGGTGGATATACCTCAATTGAAAATACCCAAACTTAATCCCCAGAACATCATCAGGTCACCAATTTATCAGAAAAATTGGAGGACATTGAATCTCTATTGGTAAATGACTCTTAAAACACTGACCTCCCTCCAAACCTCATTAATTCCCCCTTTTCTCCCTTCCATCATGATAGAGACACAAAGGAAGCCGATGAGGAAGAGAAAGAGTAAGAATTAGAGGAATATTGTAACATCCCAAGAAAGTAAAGAATAATAGATTTTCATATATATGTCTATTTTGGAATTATATGGTGTTTTACAGGCTTAAAATGAGAATAAATCCAATCTTAGGCAATGAATACTTTAATATTTTTAAAAGATTGTTTTACCCCCTTTTGATGGAAAACTGTTTTTAAATATATATTTTGACAATTTCATAAGCTCTATTTTTCAAAAATAAACTTATTATTTTGAATTGGGACATTCAAATTTACTTTGGATAAATGTTTTGTATTTTTATGACAATGTTCATTTTTTTAATGAATAGTGAAAAATACTGGATTTAACTTCAAAAATACTTTTTCATCTATTTAAATTATATATTTATATTTCCCTTTTAATTTGTTTTAAAGTTTAATTATAATTTATTTTTACAATTTAATTCAATGGTGGTTATTTTAATTAATTTCACTTTGAAATTGGACATAAACAATTGTCAATCTTTTGATAGATATTGTTTTTTAAAAACATGCTATTTGTTTTGACAACGGGAATTATTTTTAAGTTAATTACTAAAATTTATATATTTGGAATTTGGTAAAATGGATTTCATATTTGGAATCATAGGGTTCAAATTATTTAATTAAGACTCGTTTGTTTTTGGACATTATGAATAGTAAGGGTGATAATTATCTTTAATTATCATGATTAATTAGTAATCGGGTAGTTAAGGGTAATAAAATGATATCATAATAATATAAAATGAACTCGACATGTGTCTACATCCACTTTTTTGAGACATTTCTAACCATGGGATGCTTTGTATTGAACATGAGGGCCCATGGAGTCACATGGGTGTAATAGTGACATTTATGACATTATTTTTAAACAGAAGATAAATATAAAAAAGGTTTGTATATCCTAAGTAAAATAATTCAAATTTTGTTTACATAAATGATCTCTTAGACTATAAATAGTCATTTTAAATCTAAAAATATTTCCTACATCACGGTATTTTTTTATAATTTTTATACATTAAATAAATAAATTTATTTATGACACCATGATGATGCATTGATTACCTCGTTAATGAATGATTTAAATAAAATGAAAATATAAGGTAATATCTAAGACTTAAACTTGTTGAAAACCTATTGTGTGGGTTTATTTCGAGCCCTTATCACCGTATCCTAAAAATACTTCATTGTGGGACCTTGAAAATCCGAAAATCATTTTAAAATAATGTAACATTTCAAGACTTTCCAAAAGTGACCCTCCTCCCTCTTATAAAAGGACCCCACCTCTACCCCTTACCCACACCTCTAAAGCCCTTGGCTCATCCAAACTCTACTCAAATTATCTCTCCACATCTATCTCTTACTCCTAGAAGCCTCACATTGAGCATAATTCTATGCAAGGAATCCTTTGGTTCAAACCAAAAAGAGTTACCCGATTTAGAGGTAATGTCTTCTCTCGAGTTTCATTATTTTATTTTACTTCTTCACTCACCACTATCTTATTATTATTTGATCTCATAATAACAGTATCGTCAATATACTAGGATGTTATTGTGATAAGTATTATACCTACACTTACATACACCTCCGTCTAATGGTTAAAGAATATACTGTTTCTGTGGGTGGCGAAATACCGTCTCACGAAATGATGATTGTTTAATATTCTTTTAACACCTATCATGGTAGCCATTATGATGGAAATATATTTATATATTATATATATTATATTTATGTCCTCTCTATGATTCTGTATTTTATATTTAAAACATACCTTTATGCTTTCCATGTTGGGAAAATATGATAATTTCATCTGAGGAAGTGTCGAATATGGCCCCCTCAAGTGATATGACTCGTTCACGCCAAACTTGGAATTTATAAAGAATGTAATTAATGAACTTATGTTACCTATATAAAATATATATTATACTGGAATTATAATATATATATATATATATATGTCTCATTTATTTTTAATTCCTTAATTATGACAAAGAAATGAACGTAGCGTTCATGCATATTAACGGCCTACCGTCTCCATGAACGGTGCATTTAATTTTATATCTCCAAATGCTATGGAATATTATAAAATGAATATATACTGGATATATATGATATTTAAATCATTAATACCATTCGGGAGATGATGAACTTATAACTACATGGGTAATTCCTTTCGAACAAGTTCATTTTTGACTCATGTACCGAACATCGACAAAATGTATGATATGAACTCACATAATTAACTAATGATTATAAAATGTTAATATGTGATATTAATTGAATTATAAAATTTAAAGGAATTACATAAGAAATTAAAAATTTACCAAAGTTTATTATTTAAGAATATAATGAAATGAACAATACAAGTTGGACTTGAGGTAAGGGACTCCGTCTCAATATCCTTTCGTTGAGGCATACTTCAATTTATATACGACTGTACTACCCCCGGTTTTTGGTAAGTAATCCTTGTTGTATGGTTTTTAAGTGCATGAAGCCTATGGGAGTTGTTTTGGGAAGGTTTGGGAGACTTTAAAAGCATAAAAGGGCAAAATGTGGGGACGCACGGGCTACGAACGGTTTTCCAAACCATGCAGAAGCTATGAAGGAGGTGGTATTTTGGACAGAGGAGACCACATGGTGTGTGCACGGTTTGGGAAAACCATGCAAGATGTCCATGCGGAGAGTCCCTCTCTTGCAGTAACTACCACACATTTAGCGCATGGTTTAATAAACAGTGCGGACTAACCATGCACGAAGTCAACTTAGATCCTATTTATTAGGATCTAATCTGTTTTATCATTTAAGACACTTGTTTTTGCTCCTAGACAGCCCTAACTCGGGATTTATCTCTGTGGAAGGTGGGAGAACAGTTACCAGGTGTTTCGGAAGGATTTGGAGTGTGTCCTTGGCGTTTAGAGGCTGATTGATCGCAGTAAGTCTTGTTCTTGTCTTGTTTTCTTGGATCTTCTTCTTCCCTCTTGTTGGATCCTTGGATCTACACCCTAGGTGGGTAGATATAAGGTGGTGGATGACTGTAAATCGGGTTTTGGTCTTGATGGTGGTAGGGGAAGGATTCTAAGGAGAGTTTTAGGAGTTTTGACCCAGTTGTCTTGAGCATTTGTTATCTGTTGGTTGGTTTTGCCCAGCTTGTTGAGGTAGGTGGCTTCACTCTAGACTCCTCATGTTAGAATTGGTTGGCATAGTTTCAAAATTGTTATTTGAATGGAATTTGTCGTGAAAAGCATGGATTAAATATTCTTTAGTGATTATTTATGGTTTTGATGAAATTGTGAAATCTTGGTGAATTGTCGTGCAAAGTGATTTGGCTATGTGAATTTAAAATGTTGATTTTAAATCATGAAATTACTGAACTTGTAAATGGTTTAATGAGAAATGTTTTTTCAATAAAAAGGTTGTTTTATTGAAATGGTTTGAATTGGTTGAACACACTTGATTTTGACGGAAATGGTTTTCAATAAAAGGGTGTTTTATTGAAAGGGTGGTTTTGGCATGATTGTTGGGAATATGTGGTGTGTGTTCATATTTCATGTACAAGGCCTGGTTGAAATATGACCTTGTCCTTGGTGCCAATGGTATACTGGCACATGGTAACTACTTGTATGAGGCTTGGTTGAATTATGGCCTTGTGCGCGGTGTCAAAGGTGTAATGGCACATGGGAAACATTACCTTGCGATGACTTGGTAGATCGAAGAGTGACATCTCATGAGTATGGAACTTTCATAACGATGCATGCATGGTTGATTTCACGGGTTTTTGAATTGGTTAGAAATGCTGAAACGGGATGTTCGTGAAGTGGTTTGGAAATTTGTTTGGTTATTTTTCTGGAAAAATAACGTGTTGGAAAGGATGGTTTAAATTTCACCTTGATTCTTTTGGGCATGGATGGTTTTGGAAAACTTTTTTAGATTTAGTTATAAACTTCTTTGGTGAATTTTTTTACATAAACTGTTTTTTAATGTATCTAACTCTTCTATCCTAGTGGAGTGAGTAGGGAAGTCATTGGGGAAAACCTACTGAGTTTTATTCTCACCCCTGCTTTGGCACTTTGGTGCTTTTGTAGATTTTGTATTCCGAGACACAAGTAAAGGTAAAGCATCTCATTACTAATGGTTCGTGGTGATGTCTGGGAGATGTTGTGGAGCTTGGAGCTTGTGGAGCACAGAGTCGTGGTGTCTTTTGAGAGTCTCATGATGTTATTCTGCTGTGTACCTTGATGTTTGGGTTGTTCTTCCACTATTGTGTACTCCTATGTAGTTTAAGTGATATGAAGTTGTTGGTTGGTTTTTAATTTGTTCATGCATCATATAGTGAATGGTTAATGGATGGGTTTATTTTTTTAAAGGGTAAATCATCCCCCATCTACACTTGAAACACTTCGGAATTTATTTACAGCCTTTAGCATCTTGGGGATGTCGCTTAATTCATAGTAATGACTCATTGAGCTCTTAAGTCAATGAGAATTGACAGGTCATTACGAATGGTATCAGCTTGTTCGGTCCTTGCCTAACAAGTAGTCATCGATCTTCTTGGTCCTGTAGATGAAATTCATTCTTGTCTATTCCTTGGGTGGTCATCTTAGACAAAAGTAGTATTATCGGAACTTGAAATGTATAGCATAAAAGGATGTAGCTAACCCGTTTATGATGAAATTCAAGTTACCAGGGTGTTGGGTACATAAGTTTTTTGGATACAATTCTAGAATTTTGGATATCTAATTGTCATAGGGTTATCCAATGAGATCAGCATTACATGCATGGTAGAGTAATAACGTCCCACTAGGATTGCATATCTCATGGTGAGGAATGAGTTATGATTTTGTACAAAGATGTAAATTTTTTAAAAATGAAGAATTGATTTTCAAATGAAAGTGTTTGAAAACTGGGTATTTGGTGTATTTTCAAAATGGATTGATTTTCAAAAATATGATGAATGTTTTCAAAAATTGTTGAACATGGAAAAGGTTGTTGGAGAACAATGTGGTAATATTTGATGTGATATAATTTGAAATGCTAAGTCAATAGTTACTAGAGAGTGAGATTGATGGAGATTGTTGTTGGTTTAGAAAATGGCACCCGGTAGGTGTCGTCGAAACCATCCCGAAGAAGCTGCGGATAATGTGGTTTCACCTAAACCACCTGTGAACCAAGAGCTGGTTCAGAGTATTCTCCATGATTTTCAAGATATGGATACAGGGAAATGGGGGAATGATCCATGACATGTTGATCATACCATCCAGTTCATGAAGTAGAATGCACCGAACTTTAGGGGTGATGCTGAACCTGAGAAGGCAGAGGTGTGGCTAAGTAGGATGAATCGTATATTCAATTTCATTGGCACACCAGTGGAGATGAAAGTAAAGCTGGCGATGTATATGCTTGAGGATCTTTCACGTTAGTGGTGGGATTTAGCGGTGCATTCTAAATTGGATGAAGGTCTTACATGGGAGGATTTTGAAGAATTATTTAACAAACAATTCTATCCTCACATGTTCAAGATATAGAAAATGACGGACTTCTTCATCTTGAAACAGGATAGCCTCTCTTTCACAGAGTATGCGGTTAAGTTCATGAATTTAGTCCGTTTTTCACCAGAGGTTGTGGCAACTGCTTCTTTGAATTCCCGCATCTTCGAATTGGGGATAAGGGAGGAGATTCGATCGAAGATTGAGGTGCTCTGTAAAACGGATTATATAGAGATGGTGAACAGAGAAACGGTTGCAGAACGTGATATATCGGGATTGATAGGAGGAAGTATAAAGATACCCATGGGAATGGGTGGGAAATTTAATACTAGGAACAAGCGGAAGAGGGACACATACTTCCATGGTGGGAGTACGAATTAGAACCAGATAGCGGGATCAGTCAACCTTCCTCCATGAACCCAGAGAAAAACAGGTTTTTTTCAATGTGGCGCGATTGATCACATGAAATGAGAATGTACAACACCACCAAGAGCATGCCAAAATTGCAACAATAAGGAAAATCTTCAGTGATATTGTCGCAGTGCTCCACGATCGGGTGTTTGGGACACTTCCCAAGCATCGCAAGCATCTTATGCTTCAACAGGGCGAGGACAGAAAAATCAGTCTCGTCAGTAGTACAGAGCTAGTTATGGTGATTCTAGGAATACCATGCCTCCTCAGGCAGGGAAATCTCAATAAGGCAATAAGGAGAAAAGTCCAGCCACAAAGCAATTGTATGGAGCAGAACAGTTGATTGTGGATGACCATTCTGGACCATCTACGGTGAGAGGTACGATTCTTTTTAATTCTAACCTCTTCCATGTTTTGTTCGATACTGGTGCATCACATTCTGTTATTGCTTCTCGTATTACTTAATTGTGGAACTTAAAACTTGAAATGGTTCCCTCTATGATAAAACATCACTCTCCTCTCGGTGAAAAAGAATGTAGAGCCTTCGTGTGTAGATCATGTTCTATAACTGTTGATGGAGCTGAGATGAAATGGGATTTCTTTGTGCTGGAGATGGATGTCTATGATATAATCCTAGGTATGGATTGGCTGACAGATTTTAGGGCTCACATCAACTATTATAGCAGAACAGTCAGTTTCGCGACTGAGTATGGAGTCGAGCATCTCTTTAGAGAAGAAAGAGTGGCGAAGGTAGGTGCAATGAGCTTGTTGGCACCAATAGTGGAAATGATCTCTTACTAGTTGGCTACGTTAAACATGGAATCGATGGAAGAGATCCCTAATAACAGTTTTCCAGTAGTCGTGGATCAATTTACTAATGTTTTTCTTGAAAACTTCTCAGGGTTAATACCTATGAGAGAAGTGGATTTTATGATTGATCTCCTTCCGGGTACTAGTCCTATTTCACTTATATCTTATAACATGGAACCAATGGAGTTAAAGGAATTTAAGGTGTAGTTAGAGGAGCTGGAAAGAAAAGGTTTTATTCAGACAAGTGTGTCTTCATGGGCAGCGCCTGTTTTGTTTGTAAGGAAAGATGATGGAACTTTGAGGCTATGTGTGGATTATAGTTAACTTAACCAAGTTACAATAAAGAATAAATATCCACTTCCACGCATTGATGAAATGTTTGATCAATTGAGGGGAGCTAAGTGGTTCTCCAAGATTTACTTGCGGTCAGTATATCACCAGTTGTGAGTTTGAAAGAAGGATATTCTGAAGACAGCCATCAGAAGAAGATATGGACACTACGAATATGTAGTCATGCCTTTTGTCCATACAAATGCACCATCGGTCTTCATGGATTTGATGAATCATATATTTCATCCATATCTGGATTATTTTGTTGTGGTGTTTGTGGATGACATATTGATGTATTAAAGAACAAGGGCTGAGCATGAGAAACACTTGGCGATAGTGTTGGAAATATTAAGGGACCATCAGTTGTATGCCAAATTGTCAAAGTGTGATTTCTATATACAAGAAGTACGTTTTCTAGGCCATGTTTTTTCTGAGAAAGATGTTTAGTGGATCCAGAAATGATAGAAGCTATTCTTTTTTTAGCAACTGCCAAAGAATGCCATCGAAATACGAAGTTTTATTGGTCTAGCTGGTTATTAATGACACTTTGTCCATGACTTCTCATGACTATATTTTCCTATTACATAATTGACAAAGAATAACAATGCATTTCAATGGACCGAATAATGTCAGAGATCTTTTCAAGAGTTGAAAATTCGCCTTACATCAACACCTATCTTAATATTTTTAGAATCAGGGAAAGGATACATGGTTTATTGTGATGCTTCGGGAATAGGATTGGGTTGTGTTCTCATGCATGGAGACCATGTGGTTGTTTATGGCTCAAGGTAGTTGAGAGTGCATGATAAAAATTACCCAGCACATGATTTGGATTTATCTGTAGTCATCCATGCTTTGAAAACATGGACACACTATCTCTTTGGTGAGAAATTTACTGTGTTTACAGGTCACAAAATCTTGAACCAAATTTTCTCACAGCGAGATTTGAATCTGAGGCAGAGGAGATGGATGTAGTATCTTCAAATGTTAGACCTTGACTTAATGTATACACCAGGTATGTTCAATTCAGTGGCCGATGCATTAAGAAGAAAGTCTTGTGCACGGTTGGTGAAAGAAGCTTCAGACGAATGGCAATTGATGTCGATCATAGCTGACATGCATGTGGAATGTGGAAACCGAGGTGATGTTGCAGATTTATTTTTAGCTACGCTTGTTCCAGATTTGGTAAAAGTGGTCAAAGAGGCACAAACATCTGATTCAGAATGTCTGGTAAAGAGTTCAAAACTCAATGGTGGGGAGACCATTGTTGGATGGAAATAGGAAGTGGGTTCAGTTTTGTGTTTCAGAGACCAGATGGAAATACCTATAGTATTTCAAGAACAAATCCTTAATGCTTACCATCATTCAATATGGGCTATATATCCGGGTACAAATAATATGTATAAGGCGCTAAAGGCACAGCTTTGGTAGAGCGGCATGAAAAGGAAGGTTGTCGAGTTTATCTTGTGATGCTTAACTTGTCAGCAGGTTAAATTAGAGAATCAGAGACTAGATGGTATGTTACAGTCCTTACCTATCCCAGTGTGGAAATGGGAGCAGATAGCAATGGATTTTGTTATGGGTCTTCCAAGAACGGTCCGAAAACATAATGCCATTTGGCTGATAGTGGATCATCTAACCATGTCGGCCCATTTCATCCCTATTCGTGAAACACATACGGTGGAAGATCTTTCAATATTCTATATCCTAGAAGTGGTAAAGAGGCATGGTGTACTAGTATATGTAGTCTCAGACAGAGATTCGAGGTTCACATCTCGTTTCGGGAAATCATTACTGCAAGCCTTAGGGACTCAGCTGACGATGAGTACGGCGTATCATCCTCAGACAAATGGGAAATCTGAGCGGACAATAAAAACAGTGGAATACTTTTTTTGGTCTTCCGTAATGGATTTTTGTGGCTCATGGGAGGAGCATATACCCTTAGTGAAGTTCTAATACAATAACAATTATAAGGCCTCGATACACATGGCTCTATTTGAAGCATTGTATGGGTGTCCTTTTAGTTCTCTACTATACTAAGTGGAAACTAGTGAAACTTCACAAATTGGGCCGAGCCTTGTCCAAGAAACAATGGAGAAGATTCAGTTGATAAAGAAGAGGATGGCGATGGCACAAAGTCGTCAGAAATCATATACAGATCATCGTCGAAGATCGTTGTCATTTTCGGTGAGTGATCATGTCTTTTTTAAAATCTCTCCAAGGCTTGGACATCATCGTTTCGAGAAGAAGGGAAAGTTATCTCCTAGATACGTTGTCCCTTTTGAGATACTGGAATGGGTTGGCGAGGTGGCGTATCGGTTGGCATTACCACCACGGTTTAGTTCGGTGCATAATGTCTTCCATGTATCTCAGTTGAAAAAGTATCAGCCTGATCCCGACCATGTGATCATATGGGATGACATTGACCTAGAGCCAGATGATTCATTGATACATATCCTGGTACAGATTGTGGATAGGCAATAGAATGTCTTGCATGTAAAAAGAATCAGCCTAGTGCGGGTTTTGTGGCAACATGGTCAGATTCAAGAAGAGACTTGGGAACGCGAGAAATAAATGAGAGAGCAGTGGCAAGAACTCTTTCAGACAAGCATTGGTTTTCTAATTTCTGAGGACAAAAAGGCCAATGGTGGGGAGAATGCAGTACCCCTGGTTTCTTTAAGGTAACCCTTTATTTATTCTTCTTAAGTGAATGATGCATATGGAAGTTGTTTGGGGAATGTTTGGGATACTTTTAAAGAGTAAAAAGGCAAAATGTGGGGACACACGGGCTGCGCAGGGTTTTCCAAACCGTGCAGAAGCCATGCAGGTGGTGGTCTTTTGGACAAGGGAGACCGCATGGTGTGTGCACAATTTGGGAAAACTGTGCAAGGAGGCTGTGCGGAGAGACCCTCTCTGGGAGTAACTACTGCATGGTTAGCGCACGGTTTAACAAACCGTGCATGAAGTCAAATTAGATCCTGTTTATTAGAATCTAATCTTTTTTATCATTTAACCCACTCGTTTTTGCTCCATGACGGCCCTAACTTGATATTTCTTTCCGGGTAAGGTGGTATTACACTTACTAGGTGTTTTGGAAGCAATCCGGAGGGTGGCCTTGGCGTTTAGAGGCTAGTTGATCGCAGTAAGTCTTGTTCTTGTCTTGTTTTCTTAGATCTCCTTCTTCCCTCTAGTTGGATCCTTGGATCTACACCCTAGGTGGGTAGATATAAGGTGGTGGATGACTTTTAAGTCAGTTTTTGGTCTTGATGATGGTATGGGAAGGATTCTAAGGAGAGTTTTATGAGTTTTGACCCGGTGGTCTTGAGCCTTTGTTGTTCGCTGGTTGGTTTCGCCCAGCTAGTTGAGGTAGGTGGCTTCACTCAAGACTCCTCATGTTAGAATTTGTTGGCATAGTTTCAAATTTTTTATTTGAATGGAATTTATCATGAAAATCATGGATTAAAACTTCTTTAGTGATGATTTATGGTATTGATGAAATTGTGAAATCTTTATGAATTGTCGTGCAAAGTGATTTGGAAATTTGAATTTAAAATGTTGATTTTAAATCATGAAATTGCTGAAATTGTAAATGGTTTGATGAAAAATGGGTTTTCAAAAAAAAGGGTTGTTTTATGGAAATGGTTTGTGATTAAAATGATTTGGGGGGATTTGGTTTTCAAAAAAAGAGAGTTTTATTGAAATGGTTCGAATTGGTTGAACACACTTGATTTTGATGGAAATGGTTTTCAATAAAATTGTGTTTTATTGAAACGGTGGTTTTGTATTGAGTGTTGGGAATATGTGGTGTGTGTTCATATTTTATGTACGAGTCCTGGTTGAAATATGACATTGTGCTCGGTGTCAAAGGTGTACTGGAACATGGTAATTACTTATACGAGGCTTGGTGGAAATATGACCTTGTGCTCAGTGCCAAAGGTGTAATAGCACATGGGAAACTTTACCTTGTGACAACTTGGTTGATTCATAAGAGACCGCTCATGGGTATGTAATTTTCATAACGATGCATGCATGGTTGATTTCACGGGTTTGTGAAATGGTTTGAAATGCTGAAACAGGATGTTTCTGAAATGGTTTGGAAATTCGTTTGGTTATTTATCTGAAAAAATAACGTATTGGAAAGGCTAGTTTAAATTTCACCTTGATTCTTTTGGTCAAGGATGGTTTTGGAAAACTTTTTCATATTTAGTTATAAACTGCATTGGTGAAAATGTTTTACATAAATTTTTTTCTATAAATGTAGCTAACTCTTATATCCTCGTGGCATGACTAGGGAAGTCATTGTGGAAAACCTACTAAGTTTATACTCACCCCTTCTTTGGAACTTTGGTGCTTTTGCAGATGTTGTATTATGGGACATAGGTAATGGTAAATCATCTCATTACTAATGGTTCGTGGTGATGTCTCGGAGATACTATGGAGCATGGATCTTGTGGACCACGAAGTCCTGGTGCCTTTTGAGAGTCTCATGTTGTTCATCCAATGTATACCTTTATGTTTGGGTTGGTCATCCGCTGTTGTGTAGTATTATGTGGTTTAAGTGATATGAAGTTGTTTGTTGGTTTTAATTTGTTCATGCATCATATAGTGAATGGTTAATGTATGGGTTTATTTTTTAACGGGTAAATTGTCCCCCACTTACACTTGAATCCCTTTGGCGTTTATTGCCAGCCTTTGGCATCTTGGGGATGTCACTTAAAACCTAGTAATAACTCGTTGAGCTCTCAAGCCAATGAGAATTGGTGGGTCATTACAATGACCTTCTTTTATTAGTTGTATAAAAAAAACTTTTGACTTTTAATTTCATTCAAACAGAATTATTTTAAATGAATCATTTTACTAAATGAAAAAAGGGAATGTTTTTTCCGTACGTATGTGGTGACAAAGATTTCTCCGCCTCTGTGACCATTATTTGAGTTTTGGATTCCTCTAGAAGCCATACCTTTTTTTAAATCAGAAATAAATACCATATTTTACATTATTTTGGTATTGAAAAAGGTTTTGATAATGTTATGATTATATCAGTGTGTTGTAGTGATATCTTGTGATTGAATGTGGAAATGTTATGTCTCCTTTATACATGTTTTATGTGATATGATTATGTTATGGTTCTTGGAAAATGTTTATGAAGATGGGTGGTTCTGTGATAAACTAAGGGCGGGTGAGCCTGAGATATCTCTCCAATGCATTGGATTACATAAAGGAGTTAAATGCTAAGGTTTCTCTGAAAAGATTTAGGGAATATACTATGATGGGTATTCCAAACGTAACCATGAAGGTTACTCCCTGCATAAGAATGTTATAAATGCCTCTAGTTACCTTTATGTCTTATTATTTCTATGAGTTATTCATAAATCTTATGATTTCATGAGGTATGTTAAAGTGCTAATGTTTTATAAGTAATGTATGATTTAATTGATTCTTTGGTATAGATGGACTAATGTATTCTTTCCATATTTTTATATCCCTTACTGAGGTTTTTATTCTCATCCAATGTTTTTGAAATGTTTTTCACAGGTAGAGGGAAAATAAGATTATGTGATGATAGTGTCGAGGAAGTGTCAAGAAAGAAAACATGTTTTATTTTAAATATGTTTCCTTTTATGAAAAAAAATAATATTGTTTTTGATGTAACTGCCTTGTTTAAATGTGGAATGAGATGCATGATTTATGATCTAATTCTCCAAAACTCTAAACCTGAAAAGATCCTCAATGTGAATTCTTGAAATAAACCAAGATTAAGAAATTTTTAAGGCTGGGGCCTCATAAAGATGGACTCAAAGATTCTCTTACATCATCCGATGAAGGATTTTCCACCACTATTGATGAACATTAACATGTAAATCTACGTACAGAGGAGGATTCAAAACAAAAAATGATTAGCACATCAATGCCCCTTGATAAGTATGAAATTTAAACTTCTATGCTAAAGAATCACTAAGATGTGTTTGTAAGAAATAAAAAATTTTATTCCTCAATCCCAATGTTTCTACCCATCACATAGGATTTCTAAAAAACCACCATGGCTATAAATATGTAGATGGAAGAACAAATTTAACCCTTTTCTCCAAATTTGAATCTAAAATTGAAAATGTTATCAAAGAAAACATTATTCTGGATGTCCATTACCTAAAATAGAACATCAATATAGTTTCCATAAAAAACACGGAAAAGATTAGTGTTTTCATCGATTTTGGAGACCTCAACTTGTTTTTTGTGAGAGATAACTTAACATTTTTTATTATATAAGTTTTGACCAATGTAACTGATATATATCATTCCCTCAATTTCAGGGATGGCTATTCAGGATATAACCAAATAAAAATGCACCAATAAGAAGAAGATTCCACTACCTTTAGGACCCCCTAGGGAATATTCTACTACAAGGAGATTCAATTTGGTTTATAGAATATTGATGCTATATATCAACATTTCATGAATCACATTCTCAAAACCTTCTTTGGAAAATTATTCTAGTGTTTCGTGGATGATTTACTGCTAAATTAATTATGATTTTCTTACCACATTTCCAATTTGGGAATCATTCTCGACAAAATATGATAACACAGTCTAAAATAAACCCCCTAAAATGTGCCTTTGGCATTACCTTAGATAAATTTCATAGCTTTGTAGTATACCATTATGGTATTGATGTTTACCCTAGGAAAATTAAGGAAATATGCGGTATTCCACACCATCAAAAACTCAAATAGTTGAGAGGACTACAGGTAAACCATGTCTAAATTTGACGATTCGTAGAAAGACACACAAAAATGTGTTTTACCCTCAATAGGTTGTTGATGAAACAGATCGAATTTCAGTGGACTATTGGATACAAGGAATAATTTGACAACCTCCAATAATAACTCTTGATACCACCAGTGATTATGCCACCAGTTGAAGGAAACCCCCTCATCTTATATGAAACATATCTAGAATAGCAATTGCATCCTCCATCACATAGAAAAATGAAACATGGAGTCAAATCAACCTTTATTATCTTATTCATACCATGATAGACACTGAGCCTTGGTATTCAGATATTAAGAAGAACTATTGGGAACTAAATATTTTAGTTCAGATATTAAGGCACTATCTACAGAACCCTAATATCCAATTGATATTTTAAAATGACCTTCTCTATTATATCCTCAATCATCCCATGTTTACTAGACATTTGGAATGATGGGCGATCATTCTGCAATAGTATGACATCCAGTTCATATTGTGGAAGAAGGTTAAAGGGAATCCATTATAGAATTTTCTAGAATAACATCACTCTATAGAAGAAGTTCTTGTTGTCACTAAAGATCCATATGAGGATATATTCTCAACTAAAAAACTCTAAAAAATTGACGGTGCATACATAAGACTAACTATAAAGATGATGGATGACCCCAAGCTCAACAAAGACATGATGGGATCCATTCTCATTTCTCTAGCCAAGGCAGTTCTACCCTACTTCTTTCTGGTATTAGAATGTTTCACTTATAATATGTCTGAATACCAACACCTCATTGTACACTTGGAATTGACTTTTAAAATACCAATGGAGAATATGATAATAAAAGGCGACATCAAGTTGGTGATTAACAAGGCCAATGGTGATTATTTCATCGGAAGAGAAGTGTTGATCCTCCGTCTTAATTATGTTCAAGGGTTTATAGAAGAATTACCCTATAATCCCACACTAACTCACATTCCATGTTCACAAAACTCTCTGGAAAAATCATTATAAAATGATATTATGACCTTATAAGATCTAGTTAAGGATGAAACAAACATTATCATCGCATATCATAGAATTTTTTTTGTTCATAGAAGCATGGTATAGATCTATGTGGTCAATTATACCCCAAAAAAACAATTATTCAAATGTTTGGATGGCACCCATCCTAGAATACCTAAAAATGGTACCCATCCATCAAAAAGATTAATAAAAATATATTTGATGATGTGTAGTCAATTTCACTCTCTATAATAACCTGGGTCATCATAGGGTTCTTTATAAGCAATGCATCGATGGAGTTCTCCACTAATGCATGGATATATCATACATGAATACTACCATGAAAGAATTTCATAATGTCTATTGTGGTTCCATCATTCAGGAACTAATACTTATCACAAAATCAAGTTGATTGGTTATTTCTAGGCATTAATCATGTAGAATTACACACAATTCCTCAAGAATTGTCATTTATTCCAAGTGTATTGAAACTTCAACCATAAATCCACAAATTTTCTACACACTAATGAAAACTCTTGGAAATTTATCATATAGATAATATATTTTCTTGGGATTTAGCCACAATTTATGACGAAGAATTTTAGATACATCCTTACTGCAACCGACTTCTTCTCCAAATGTGCTGATGTAGTACATCTTTTGGGATTAGAGACCAAGGGTATCATCGATTTTTTGAAGTCAAAAATCATAACTATATATGTTTTCCCTCACACATTACTAAAGGAAAATGGAACGATATTCTTATATTTCTAATTAAAGAAGTTGTACTATGAGTAAAACATTAAATCCAGCCATTCTTCTTTCTAACATGCAATGGAAAATGTATAGATAGAGGCCTTCAATAAAACAATATAAAATATTCTCTTGAAAATGGATGATGAAGAAAATATTTTTTGGCCTGACAATCTCCAGCATACCTTTGGATCCCACCACACTACAACCCACAATGATACTCAAGAGACCCTGTATTCACTGGTTTATGTAATTGAGTTTGTTCTACCCATTGATGTACAATTACCCTCGATTATTATATCTATTTGTGAATACATATTTGGTGATGATAAATCACAAAATCGGTTGGATGAGGAATAGTTAATGGGTTTGAAAAGTTTTCTTACCTTAAACAACATGAAAGTTCACCAAAACAAGATAGAATAAGCCTCCAACAAGAATGTTTGTCTTATCTCTTTACTTTATGGAGAACTGTTTTTAGCCTTTATAACTACAATAATACTTTAAAAGAAATTTTTAATTCTTGAACCAAAGTGGGAAGGAAATTATATCATACATAAGGTCTATCCTAATGGATCTTACTAATTAATCATTATGGATGGGAAAAACTCTATTCCCCCTTCCAATTTATGTTTTCTCAATAGTTACTTCATGTGAATAACCCCATGGTCCCACTCTTAAGACCCTAAACTGCAAGAAAAAAATTCGAAGACACACACCTAAAAAACTATGAAATATATCCTAAGAAAAAGTTATTAAAATTTATAGAAACATTCTTTACACTGAATATAAAACTACACGGTTCATGTCCCTATTAATTGAGGTAAAACTTCGTAAAAATTTATTCCTCACATGAGAGGTCCCCAATATTTGTTTTAGTCTCCTACCTTGCCACCAACCTATATATCATTCCAAACTATGTGAGACATGATTCTCAATTTATTTAGATACATAGTGATGCATATGGCCTCTTTCATCGGCCCATTACCAAATCCATCCCTTTATAAGATCATTTTCTCGAACCATTCTCCCTTAAAGAATCACTATGCATTAGTTTTGTCAATTTTTATCTAACAAGGACATATTGTTTCCTTCCGATCAATCAAATATTTGTAACCTTAAAGTATATAAACCCCATGTACCTAGTTGTAAGATGTTGAAATCCATTAAACTATTTACCTATTAACATGACCCTAAATTACAATAAATTGTAATCCTTTCTATATAACAATAATGTATATAGAGGTCCTAATTGCACAACAATAAAACTAAAGACCAATTCATCCTGGTCTCATGATGTTAAAATGCATGGAAACATCAATCTCACTAGACTTTAAACTGTGTAATTCCTTTGGCCCTCACCAGTTAGTATGTTTCTCTTAAAGCGTGGGTTATCCTACCACACAATATTTTAGAACCATAAACAGCTTGATTCCTATTTTAGGGGGATATTCAATGATTCATATGAGTCTTTTCTCAGGTTCATCTTTTGGTTTTATTAATATTTCACCTTTTGGACATCTCCTCACTGGGTGTAATCTCCTTAGAAATTTTCATTAAACTGGGCCTCCATTGGCCCCCCTATTCATGTCGGGTTATTACCCTCTACATGTTGTTCAATTATATTCAAAGCACAAGAACTAGTGGTCCAAGTCATATATCCCAAAAACTACAAGAGTCCATTATTCCTAACCACACAACACTAAACTGCATTAAGAGGTATGTGCCACATGAACCTAAAGTGCATGGCCCATATCATTAAAGTCACAAGATATTAAACTATACGATGAAGTATTTATTACATTATGTTAAAATGGTTTTTTACCCTATGTACTAATAATGGGATACCATGTGAAACCATCTCAAGAAGCTTCATGGGAAAAACATGTGATTCCTCCCATGAGATGATTTTTTAAACACCTATATATTGTTTAAGGGGATTCCTACTTTATTTTTCACGTAGGGTATCCTTTATCCTTACTACATGATGTTAAATATTATGGTGGATTTCCCTTCCATTTTATATTAAAATTATCCTAGAAATACATAAAAATTGTTTCACATCCAGATGGGATAGGTAGTGACACCCAGATCCTACATCTTTGTCTAGCCGCAATGCACCACAAATTCCCATGTCCATTATTTTAATAACTTTTTTATGGTTAATGAAACCATTTTCATTACTTAGTTTTAACATCAAGCATAACTCACAGGGGGTTTGGAATTATAGAAAGAGCTTCCCCATATGAACAGGACATATCAGTTCACATTAGGGAAAACATGATCCTTGATTCATGACCATAAAGGTACACCAAACGCATTTAACACATGATGTTAAAATTATATGGTTGATGTCTCCTTCATGTCATAAAACAATACATTGTTATATACCTATCTCAAGAGGACCACTGTCCTTGGAATTGGTCCCCCACCACACCTCCACTCATGAGCTACATATCTTCTAATAGTTATCCTAATGGAATATGTTGTGACACCTAGATCCTACATCCTAGTCTATAAGCTATATTCTAATGAATTGTGGTCTAAGATGAAGTAAGACCCATTTTGTGGGATAATGAAAATATAAATACTATTAATAAAAAATCAAACTAACTAATTTATATTATTCTATATTAGAATAATTATTATTGAATCTATTTCTCATTGTCTTCATAGTTTTTTTGGTCCTTAAAGTGAATATGACAATATATAATTTTTCGATGAATATAGGACGTTCAAGGTTTGTTACATTATTTGGGATTCTTGTGGGATTATTTAATGGTTATTATTTTATCTTGTAACATTTTATAGTAAAGTGAGTGACTGATAAAATATTTTTGACATTTATGACAAGTTTATTAAGTCACATGTATGCGCAAATCAGTAAAATGATGGTTATTACATTCCAGGTAGTAAAGCGTAATTTTGGAAAGTATATCCTGGGTATAAAATCTGATTTTAGCCTCTTGAATATGAATATACACCATTTTCGATTAATGTTGTGACCCAATATCTCAAATATTATCCTCTCATTTTCTTAGCGATGGATTCTGAAGAAAGAACATTTCCAGATCGATGTCGTCTTCTTGATGGAGTCCACATTCTTCATGCAATCAAAGGAACAATGTAAATCACTTATATTTTGTGTGCTAGATCCCAGGAAACACATATGAATTATCCATAATTTTTGGTTCATTTTCGATTACCTAGATTAACCCTATCTTCGCTCCTTTGACGCAAGACATTTTTATGGCAAGTGAATCAAACCAGAGGCTTCAAATGAACAATTTACCATTTATTATTTCATTATATGATTTTATTTTTCATGATTATATTAAATTACACATGGTTATTTAATAAAAAAATTTATTGGTTTATTCTAGATTCACTGTTTTTAACATGAATCAAATCCCAAAATTTGAAACTGTGTGTTTTTACATTAACATTATGCCTCGGGTTCCTTCAATTAGTATCAATGTGAATGTATAATTATTTATATTGAAAATATTAAAATTTTAATTAAATATTATATTATTAATAAATAGAGTTACTTTAAATTTCCAACACAACTGAATACATCCTGATACGAGTTCACATCTCCAAGATATTAATGACCAAAGATTGATGGGTTTTGTGTAAAAAATGTGAAAAATATGAATGTTTTATTTATTTTTCTTCACTTTAATAGAAACTAGTGCGACTGAACTATGGCCAAATTGGGATGTCGGTATGCTAAATTTTGGCTAGATATATTGAAAGTCTTTTGGGGTAGTCTCTTGGCATAAAAAGCTTTATGTAGAATCTTGATTTAGTTTCCGAAAATTTTAAAAAATGTAATGCTTCTAGGGATCCTTTACTAATGAAAATGATAAATATTAAATTAAATGTTTTCTCAAAGATTCCCTTTGATATGGGAAGCCATATTAGGTCACAACCTTGGGAGTTATCAAGGGCGGAATGGATTTATTTGAACCTTTTATGTGTCACGCTAGTATATTGTGAAGAATGTTCTTATTAAGGCCATCCAAGATTTCATTCATGGTGGAACTCTTCCTAGGGTGGATACTGCAACCACATTATTTTCTATTCCAATGCTTAAATATCCATATTCAATAAGTAATGTCAAGATGATAAGCATGCAAAAATTCTCATACGAGGTTGTCGCTAATGTGATGAATAGGAGGCTAGCCATTTACCTCTTGACTAGGATATCAGCGGAATGACCTGACATCATGTGGGGTAGGTCTACAAAAGGAACTATCGAGGTGAGACAAAGATGATTGAAGAAATTAATAAGAAATCACAAGGTTTTAACTTCATAATCAAATTGAACATCGAGAAATCATATGATATAATTGAGTGTGGTTTTATCTAATAGATTTTAAATTCATAGGTCTTTCTTCTTGGGATATGACCCTCTATTATATTTTTTTCCTGTTTTGTATTCTATCAGTTTCATGGGAAGAATGAAAGGTTTTTTAAAGTTAGTACGAGGGTTGGGGAAAGGAGATTCATTTTTCCAAATTTTATTTATATTGTCTAAGGATGCTATCAGTAGAATGATAAATGTCAAGATGCAGGAAGGGTTTCTCCATCGCTTTAGGTGCATAGCACATTTCCACAGTATTCCCCATTTAATGTTTTCTGATTAAATGATTATATTTTTCAATGGAAGATCTAAATACATAATGGAGTCATAAATTATATGTAAGAGTACTGAGAATATAGAGAGTGACTCATAAATTAGGGAAAAATAAGTATTTACATCTTGAGGCATTGCTTGGAGAGTTGTGTGAATAGAATGAAATCCATAATTGGAATTTGGAAGTAAAAAAGACTCCTAATGGAATATTTAATCACTCCAATCATGTAAGGAATATTGTGGATTAGGCATATGGACAATGTTTTGGGGAAAATTTCTTCTCGGATCAAAAACTGGAAGAATCACTTTCTCTCATTCGGAGGAAGGATCACTATTGTGAAAAAAAATTATCCTCTACTTCCTTGCACGTACTTTATGCCTTTAAGGCCCCAAAATCAGTGATTCGAAATATTGAGAACTTATATAAATATTTTATAAGTGAAAATATTTCAAAAGGAAGGTTCCACTGGGAATCCTGGTCCAGATTGGTGTTTCTTGTTGAAGAGGGGGTATTGGGTTACATAGTATTTCTAGTATGATGCATTGCCTATATCAAATACTGGCTTGATAGGTTGTTTAAAGGTGCTCGTTGTAGGATAAAATCATAAAAGGGAGATATGGGGTGAATCTAGAGGATCCTAAGAGGAATGTATCGACACTATGGGAGACCATACAAAGACATACCTCTTGTTTAAAGTAGCACTCATGCAGGATCATTGGGGAGGGAGACATTAATTTCTAGCATGATAATTGGTTGGAGAGTCTGCTCAATTTTACAGGGTTCCAGACTCTACCTATAAAGCTCTACCATGCCAGTGATCACCCAACATTTATTTAGATTGTGATCAATAAATAAAAATATATAATATTTAAGTTGATTAATATCTTGGAAGAGGAGGAAATTATGTTTTTACGGCCTATTCTTCAGGTTCCTTTTCCATTAATGAATACATATCATTTTTGTTGGTTTCTCTTGTTAGGGATGAAAAGGGCTATACAATGTGGTGTATAAAGATATCTATGATGTTCTATTTTCTTTTCATTCATGTCTAGAATCATGAAATCCCAAAAAAATTAATTGGTAAGGTGAAAATTTATTTATATTATCTCAAAATACCTTTATATCCAACACCCATGTATTGAATCGACTAATCAAGTTTTTTTAAGACGTAATTTTAATAATCAGTGTATTAAGAATTTGGTGATTTTAAGGGCTTATATTATCTATATAATCATGATTTTTAGTTCCATTAAAGTTTGTTCTTTGGGGTGGGAAAAATAGAGTTGATAAGAAAGAAAGAGTTGTATTATTTTGTATAAGTTGCAGGTGTATTAAGGAGCCTTGGAATAGGGCCCGACAAAAGGGCCATTCATAATCCAAGATAATGTTGTAAGCTAGAAAAACATGTTTAACCATAGACATGGATATACATATAAAAAATGGGAAAGAACATCCTTCAATGATACACCTACTAGTACATAAAAATCATCACTCTTCAATACATATAATTAACAATGATGAGTGGTAGATTTTTTGGAATCCCCTAGATGTGGGGATGAAAATCAATACTGGTGGTTCTTACATGATGGGACGTATGAGGGGGGGAAGTACAGTTCAGGAATCAAAAGAAGATTTTGTTTCCAAATTCATTGATTAATTTGGGATTTGGTAAACTCTTCATATTGAGGCATGGGCTCTTATTGAAGGTAATCAGATCTGTAATACCATGGATATTATCCTTACTAATATAGAGATGTATTTCAAAATTATTTTCAATTATATTAATAACTGTAACACAATTCTGTTGTATATTTCCTATCTTATCCTGATTTTATAATCTCTCATTAATAATCTAATTATATTTCTCTACACTTGGAATTAAGGTTACAAGGTGGCATATTTTCTTATATGAAGGTACTTTCGTGATGATGACTTAGTTTTGTTTTCCAGTGGGGATTCCCTCCACTTCCACTCCCCCCACCCCAACACATGAGTGAACATTATAAGAGGATAATATTTATGCCTCCATTACTTTATTCCCCCTTGATCTCTTATGTTCCATGGATTCTATATTCAATAAAATAAAGAGTTGTTGTTGTGAATCTTCCCTTGGATTCTTGTTCAGTTAAAAATTAAAATTTTCCCTTAGAAGCATGTTTTAGAAAAATTTACATAGCTTCCTCTATAATCCAGTTATACATTTATATTATATATACATATATATATGCACATATATATTTTGTTAATTATTGATTTCTAACTAGACTTGATTCGGACTGGTATTGTTTAGGAACAACTACCTCAACTCGTCACTAGCCCGAAATTAATTTCTTTGGTTTTGATTTAGGTTCAAATTGGCCTGAAAGATTTTGAAATTTTTTTCAATGAGTAAATTTAATTATCTAAGATTTAAGATAATTATTTATTTTACTGTGGGACATATTTATAACTAATTAAAATTATTTTATTTAAAATTAACACATTAAAAATACTCTCAAGTTGAATTTAAGAAAATTTAATTTTTCTTATGAAATGTAATTTCTTTTTGAAGAATCATGAATCAAGAGCTTTCAATGAATGTTTGGTTTATTATTTATTTAATTAAATTATTACATTTATGTTTCTAAAATTAAAAAATTATTTTCTACTAATGATATTCACATCATTCCATCATCTTTAATTTCTATGGGGACCTATATGTCAACATTTTTGTGATAAAATGTCTTTTTTACCTTGAGTTCCCCTCACTTGTGTGTGTGTTTAAAAATTATAATTCTTGGAGGAGTTTGTGGAAAATCAGATTGGGTTATGATCCAATGTTAACCAAACAAGTTAAGTTCATTGGTGTTGTGGGCACTACAATTCATGAGAGGTATTGATGCAAGAAATTCATTTTCAGTCTATCTTAATCCGTTTTTCACTCAATGGATTAATCAATAATTAATATCTCATGATCACATCATTGTTTATTTAATTTATCCTATGAATGGTTTATTGTTTTGTGAATTTGAATTTATTAACCATGATCATATTGTATAATAATAAACTGGCATGAAATGATTGAATGATCATGTGTGGTGAATGTTTTCTATTTAAAAAAATGGTTATGTAGTGAGTCTGATCACATAGAACAAGTATTTTAAATAGAAAAGGATTTCATTCTCTAAAATTAACATACCAAATACCCCAAAGAAAATATCAGGTCATTAAATGTCTTTCATCGCTTTAATTTGAACATAAATGATTGTTTTAGGTGCTCATAATCCCAATTTGAGGGCACCTCTTACTAACGGGAAGTTAATATAAGAGTATTGGGTAGATTAAGCAATTGATGTTAGTAAAATAGTATTTATAGATATCATATTGAATCCTTAAAGAAAAATCATTGAGTAATGAAATGTAATTCATTAAAGGAAGTGAGACACCACTATATAGATCGAGTTTTCCTGAGTTAATGTAGTTTTCCAGTAATAAGAGATCAAGGAAATTCTAAAAATAGTGGTGTATCAATATCTTGTAGACATTGAGGAGAGGTTTCAGGGATTCTTTACATCATAATACTCAAGAGAATGGGTATTATGAATATTTTAGTGGAGGGTTACTAAGACTTCATAAAACAGTGGGAGTAATTTAATATTTATAATTTGGAAATTCCTACTGGTAATCAATATAAAGTACAAATATATTATGTTTATTTATTGTATATAAAATGAAATCCACCAATAATTAAATTTTAATATGATCGATATTTGATAAGTGGAATATCCTCACACTCCATAACTTCCAAGAGTGGTAAAGGTGTTTGCACATTTTACTAATCCATGCTAGGGAACTTTTTTTAATGTAATCTTCACTTCTTTATAAGACACCTTATGGAGAAGGAAAATATGATAATGATAAATAAAATAAGTATATGGATGATTCACTGTATCTTTAATGTTTCATGTTTCCATCTATGTTTCATGAGCTGTAGAAAATTGACAAGGACAAATATACTTTTCAAATACTATCTTGTATCTAAGATTTATACTATGAGAAAGATCAGAAATAAATATTTGAGGTAACCAATGATCCTTATATATGCATGCCAGTTGGAGGAAATCAAGAATGACCTCATTCACTCAAGATGATCATGTATATTGAGAGACTTGAATCTCTTGGGTTCAAACTGAACCAAGATCTATAAAATGATCTCATTCTTTCCTCTTTACCACATGTCTTCTCGAATTTCATTGTTAAATATATTATGTATAAAATGAATAAGTCCCCATATTTTTTTCTTTAGTTTTACAAGAAGATAATCATATGAACAATTCAAAATCCTTAGTCATTATGGTCAACAAGAGGTGGAAGGGAAAGGATTGTGTGTCAAGGTCTAAGACTATACTAATGACCATAATGCACCACCCATTCAAGAATCCAAAGATATAGAGGGAGAGTAATGAGTAATAGGTTGCATTTATTGAATGTATAAAGAAATTCTACCAGAAGAATAATTACATAGCTAGGAAGAAGAAACAATTTGATGCTTCTTCTTTAGGTATTTTTTTTTCATTTAATGGAATTTATTTATTACTAAAAGTTGGGTGTTGGATATACATGTGTCACATAAAGTTTTATTAAAATACAAAAAAAAATTAGATTCAATAAAATTTAAATAGGTGAATTTAATATTTGATCTATAAATGTTGTGACTCTAGTAGCCTTGTAAGTTAGAGATTATGGAATTATTTTTTCTAATTGGATGGCTCTTATACAAAATAATTGTTCTTATATACCATATGTTATAAGAAATATAATCTTAGGTTCAATTTTAGACACTATGGGATTTTATACCATGTTTGGAAAATATTTTTTATTATTTATAAGGATAAAATATGTTACGGTATGGTAAATCTTAGTAATGGGTTTTATATAATTGAACTAGAAAATACAATAATGGAAATAAATGAAAAATCTAGTGATAATGAATCATTTCCTTCCAACCTATGGAACTTTGGGATAGGTCATGTAAATTTTAAGCATTTAAGAAAATTACATCAAGTAGGGTATTTAGACTCCACTGACTTAAAACCCTTGGATGTATTCCACACTTGTTAATAAGGTAAAATAGACAAAGCACCATTTAGTGGGAAAGGATAAAAAGATAGAGAATTGTTGGAATTGGATCATACTGATTTATGTGTTACATTTCTAGTAGAAAAAGGGTTATTTTTTCTTATTTAATTACATAGTGGATATGTATATATCTACTTAATGATGTATAACTCATATCCTTTATCATGTTTAAGTAATATCTGAATGATGTAGAGAATCAACATGGTAAGAATATTTGGAAACTAGGCTTAGACCATAGTGGAGATTATCTTATCTAAGATTTAATGGATTATTTAAAAGAAGTGTGGTATAGTTTCTCAACTCACTCCTCCTTTTTCACCACAGAGTAATGGTGTTAGTGAAAGGAAAAAATTAGACCCTTCTGGAAATGGTCATATTGATGATGAGTCATGAAACTCTACCACTATCCTTTTTGGATATCCACTACAAACTATGGTATATACACTAAACCATGTACCAACTAAATAAATGAATGGGATTCTATATGAGTTGTGTTATTGAAAGAAATATATTTAGTCACACTTATTTGTATTGGGATGTGAGGATTTTTTCAAGACTATACCTAGTGAAAAGTTATAATCCTTAATCATGAAGTGCATCTTTATATGGTATCCTGAGGAGGATAAAGGATTTTACCTATATGAAATGTCAAATATAAAAATAGGTGTATCATGAAATGATACATCCCTAGAAACGAAACACATTTCCAATGGATATAGTGTAATAAATATTGAATTTGATGAAGTTGACGCTCCATATGTACAAGATTTGGTACGGAAATAAAATCTAGAAGAGGCAGTGGGAGAGAAAGATGTTCCTGAGACACAAGTACTATTTAAGTTTACTAGAGAGGTTATATAACAATAAAAATATGGTTTTCTTGTCACTAAGTTAGGTGACACATTACTCCTATATAATAATGAACCTATGAACTAAATGGTTGAAGTATGTGTAAAGGATGATGCAAAATTTCCTGAAGATTTGAATTTTGAAATGGAATCTATGTGCCAAAATCATGTTTTGAATTTTTTAGACCCACTAGTAGATGAATGTACTATTAGGTGTAAATGGGTATTAAAGAAAAATATATGCATCTATGGTTATGTAAGAACCTATAATTAACTTCTATAAGTGAACGGTTTCAAGAAATGTTAAGGAATCGACTATGATGAAATCTTATAGTCATCTTCAATGTGGAAATCAATTATAATATTACTAGAAACATCAACGTTCAATGATTATGAAAACTGAAAAATGGATATAAAAACTTCTTTTCTAAATGGTGTATTAGTTAAAGACATCTATATAAAACAACTATAAGGTTTTATTATGTCAAAGAGTTCCAATAAAGTGTGAAAACTACAGAGGTATGTTTATGGATTCAAATAGGCATAACGAACCTGGAATTATCATTTTAATGAGATCATAAGAGAATTTGTTTCATCCAGAATGATAGTGATACATGTGTCTACTAAAAGGATAGTTTAATTGCCATCATTTTCATACAATTATATGTTTATGAAATTTTATTAATGGGAAAGAAAGTGTTAGACTTACAGTTAGTGGAGAATTGGTTAAATTAGTGATTCTATGTGAATGGGTTAGGTGAACAACATATATTATAATGATCATGATTTATATATATATTATCTCAAAGGCTTTTTGGGATAATTGAAAGTATATATATTGAAAAATTAATCAACATTTATAATATATAACAATCCAAGATTACATTGGTTCTACTGTCAGATGGTATTAATCTATCCAAGAAAATGTGTTCAAAAAATGGAGTATATTGCAAAAATGAGTAGAATTCCTTTTGATTTAGAATTGGGATTTATCATTTATAGCATGATATGTTCTAGTTTTAATGATTCATTTCCATCAAGCATGGTTGGAACATATCATGACAATCAAATAATGTTAAATTGGGATGTTTTCAAAACTATTTTAAACCAAATCAATGTAAAAAGGATATCTTCCTGGTGTATTGAAGAGAAGAGGATCTAGATTCTATAAATTTCACTATAATCTGAATCATAGTAAGCCTATATATTTTTCTTGAATTATGGTGAAGTTATCTGGGAGAGGATGAAATCATTTTTGGTTTCTAATTCTACAACCATGTTCGTGTAAAAAAGAGTCCTCTGATGTATCTAAGGAATAATTTTGTATACACATCTTTGTTTTTTGTCTCATAATTTGACATAGAAGTTTAGGCCCTATTATAGTTTATTATGACAATACTTATGTAGTGTTTCTTTCCAGTGATACTAGGTCAGTCCAAAATATAAATCATATACTTCATAAGTTTCATCTCTTACGGGATTTTACTCAAAATGGTGAAGTCATCATTAGCATAGTAGCCACATAGAATAACATATAATACCCCTAGAATAAATTCATTCCTTTCCAAAATCACCATATAATTGTGAGAGCTAGTGGTCTCAAAATTGTAAGCAGTTGGTTATAGTGAATGTGGGATTTTTTTTGTGGGTTCCTTAGACCCAGTAATTTATGTAATTAGATTACCATTACATATATATAGTTTGATATATACATGTTTTTATTCATAACATAATGTTGTTGATACTTATATGTACATTGTTAAATATATATGTCCTTAGATTACATGTCATATCAAAAGTTTTATTATTCAAGTGTATAATAATGATTATTGAATTTATTTCTCAAGTTATTCACAAGTTCATTGATCATAAAAGTGAATACAAGAAAATAAAATTTTCAAATGAATATAGGATGTTCAAGGTCTGTTAAATTATTTGGGGAGATTATGGGATGAGTTAATGGTTATTATTTTATTAAGTAATATTTTAGTGTTAAAAATGTGTGATAAAATATTTTTTAAATTTATGATAATTTTATTAAGTCATACATGTGAAAAATGGTCTAAAATGAAGGTTATTACCTTCTAGGGACCAAAAAGAAATTTTAGAAAGTATAACGTAGGTATAAAATCTCATTTTGGCCTCTTGAATAGTGATATCTCCCATTTTGGACGAATTTAGTGAGATAATATCTCCTATAATCTCCTCAAAATATATTAAGGGGATATTTAAAAGAAATAACAAGGTCAGATCGATCGCGTCAACTATATCGAGTCCTCTTTCATCACGTGATCAAAGGGACATTGTAAATATATTCTATTTCCCACACATGAACCCAAGAAATGTAGATAAATGATCTAGGAGGTTTGGTAAATGTGTGGATGGCTTAGAGTATTTCTATATTGGAACCTTTGAGCCATCACATGTTGATAGTGAGAAAATAAAACTAAGGACTTCAAACTAAAATGGTACCATTAACACTTTAATTCGATTTTCATTTTCATGATTAAATTGAATTACACATAATCCTTTAGGAAATATAGGGACTGTTTTTTTATGGATTCAATGATTTTAACATGAATTCAAACAAAAAAATTTAAATTGTTTTTTAGGCTTCTGCTACACCCTGGGTTCATTTAATAAAAAGGTTCCCCCACCTTATATATGGATCAGAACTTCAAAGAGAGTTTTCTTTCATAAAATTATGTACGGATGGATTCATGTCATCATAGTATACGTAGTGACAGCCATTTCTCAATCCTTGATTCTAGTACTAAATTTCCCCCTTATCTATATGCATGTCATACACATGTAATAAATACTCTTCCCATTACTGGTCAATTTTGTCTAAAATTATCCCTTAATTATGAGTAACACTCCTATAGAAGAAAATACTTCATGCCTTGGGAGATTTTTATCTCCCTAAGATTTCCATGTCTATTAGTGGTGAAAGAGCTCAAATATGAAGGACACATTTGTTTTGACTATTCATAATATATATAAAATTGGATTTGTATAATGAGTTCCCTAAAATATACCATTTTAATAGGGGTTTTTTTGTTTTAATAATGAAATATGTTTTTGTCTTTGTATTCCCTAACTATGTTTCAATGTAATTCTATTTTAAAAAATTTAATGTGATCAGGCCTCGCATAATTTTCCCATATGATTTTCTTAGATTCTGGAACACTGAATCTATATCTTACAGTCTTCTCTGATCATGCCTAGATAATTTTGAAGCGTTATTGGCTGAATCACCATGGAATGGATGGTCCTAGATATAATACCTTTAAAATCATTACAAAATTCCTAGTTATAAGACGTTAAACTCTATGGAAACATCCTTTCCACATGACATTAAACTACAAGGTTCATGTCGTTGTCCCATGATGTAAAACTGTATAACACTTTGATCCTCACCTGATAGGTCCCCAGTCTCGTTGTTGGCCACCTACCACAAAACCAAACTATGTATCCTTCATAAAAATTTGAATCTTTATTATTTATTAAATAATATACATGGTGACACTTGGATCCATTAACATAGGCCATGTTGTGACAAAAATTGAGGTGCATGCATCCCTTTCATCCAGTGTACAATGCCAGTTCATTTAGAAGATATCAATTTGGGATCCTTCAATTAGTAACCCATCACGAGAACAGAATTTTCTCATTCTCTATATGTGATATTGATCTATATAGATATCATATCACCCAATGACCAGTTTCAGTCGAAATGATTCCTTTATTCTTAGATTCATACCTCTCAACACATCATACCCCTTGTCCTGGGGGAACTCAAATAATTTTATTCTTCCAGTTTTTTATCAGTGATAGGAGATATTAAATCTAACAGACACATTTGGTTTAACTATGCCTAATACACCTCAAATTGACTTTTTATAATGAGTACCCCAAAATTTCCAATCAACCTAATGCACCTTCATCCTTAGGAGGAAATAATTTTATCTCTATATTATTTTAAAATGTCATCACTGAATCCTCTTTTTGAAGATGGTTTTTGGTCATTCATTGGGAACTTTTATAATCTCCAATCCCTTGATTTTATATCCCCCAATATCATGTCTTACAACCTCCCACCATAGACATAGGTATACTGGGACACCATTTTGGTCTTGGTAGTCCCTATTTTTTCATTATCCGTAAACCCTTGGGTCAAATATTGGTGAACATAATGTTTAGAAACTATTGGTCTCAGTTTTATAAAAATAAAAATCTAAAAAAACTCTTAAAATCAATCATGTGGTGTTCATAAAAGACAATTTGTGTCCAATTCTTCAATAAAATTTGGGTAATCTCCCTAAATCCTATTATTTTTTAAACTAATAATTACTCACAAGAGCCTAGATATCCTGGTCCATCATGCCATTTTTTGAAGACTAAACTCTATCATAATCAAAATCAAGGAATGTTTTTTCTTGAATAAAAGGTTTTAAAAGGTACACACCTTGTAGTAGTGCCAAAATTCTACATTCTAGCTCATCAATAACATAAAATCTCCCTAACATGCTCCCAATATTGTGGTCATGATAGGGAATCCTTAAGAGAGATTATCAACATAGAAATTAGATTTTGACTACCCAGTTAATGAGAGGTTCAAGATGAAATTTTCCCAATTATTTCTTCAAACACCCCTCTTTTGATGATCCATACATCATGACCTTGAGGGAGCTCAAACCCACTTGGTTTTTCCCATTCCTATTGATAGTCATGGAATTAGGCTCCAACAAAACATTATTTAACTATCCGTAATATGCCTCAAAATGTTTTTTCATAATGAGTGCCTCAAAATATGGACTTTAAAAGAGTGTAATTATCATTATTAAGAGGAAACCCTTTTATCCCTATGATCCATGACATTATTGTAACAAAAAATAATTTTAGAAAATTGTCCATAATTTTTCCCTACATATGTGTCTCATCACCTAAAAAATCTTGGAAATATGATCTATAAGTTTTTTCAATAAACATTAAGGGGTTGCTATGATATTCATAGATAGAACGCCTCATTCGGGATTGTTACTCCAACACTATTGGTCAAGGTTGTTCGACCAAAAAAATAAGTTTTATTGTTTTTTCCTTCAATACCATAACATACTAGTGGATGAATGGAAAAGTATATGAGGAAAATTCTAATTCTTTGAAAAAATTAATGTTATGCTCACTAGGTCATTTGATATAAGAAAAATTTGGAACATTATTCTATTACCTACAGAATGATTCAGAAATACGGACATAACTATGATCATTTAAATGAGTCAATTATACATTAAAGTTATTCAACGGGTTGGATGAAAGAAAAATATGATCAAGGAATTACATATTCTTCTCTATTTATATATAAAAATTTAGAGTACCCTATACATGTTGGAGTCTCTCTACCAAGAGTTAAAAGTGTTCTTAAATTAAGAATTTAATCTGTTAAAGTGTGTCTCAAGCCATATCTATAGTTTGTCGAATCCCAATTTGTTGGGTGGTGAAGGCCTCCTCTTCACGATTAATTTTATCCTTCTCCATTGCAATGAAACATATTCCTTATTCCAGAACCTACTTCAAGAATTGGTGGAGCTGTAAAATCCATTCCATCAATACAACCAATTCTTCTTGAAGACAAACCATCTAGAGGGATTTCTCATCAATATAGAACTCAATAACCTCCACATCCTTGGAATGGATAAGGTCCTCCTAGGATGCAGTGGCTCAAATATTTTAAGTCTCAAAATAGCTATGCCACATCCTATCACATTATTTTATCTTCTCCTCATATCTAGATGATTCACTTCATGAATGACATATCATGCTATAATCAAATCTTTTATAACCCAAAATAGAAAATGTGGTTGGGATTTTCTGGGGTAGACATGGTAGATCGTCAAGAGTCATATCTAAAATTAACTTACAAATGTTTCTATCGACTAAAACCATGTATCTAACAAAAGGAATATTGTTTCACCATGACTGAATCGAATCCACTTTCATAGAGAGATATATATTTGTGATTTGTTCACTAAAAGAGTCACTAGGTTCCACTCTTTCTGAAGTAGTAACATGTTTTCCTTATTCAGTTGACTAAACAGGCATGGAGGCAACTCTATCATGCTTGGTCACTGAAGCTGGTGGCATTGTATTACAAATATAACTCATCATTAACATTGGGGAACAACTAATAGAATGGGTAGGGACACAATCAAATTAGTAAATAGTACTCACTCATTGGTGTGTCAACTTCTAGATTAGAAGAATCCCTAACATCTATTACTTCTACAGCCTGAAAAAGGACCTCCAAATGAGTGGTACTCCTATCAAGTTTATCATATCCCTGGGTAGAAGGATATTTGGATTTCCCCATGTCTTTTTTTGGGACTGGTACTTCATAAAATGGAGAAGGGTGGGGAATCATCGTACCCTACAACTTAATGGACTTGCAAATATTATCCATATAAACAATTCTATAAATCAAATATCCATGACTAAAAAAATGAGTATAAAATTTGGTTGGTAGAAAAAAACTCATATTTATCAAACTCCTTATTGAATTCCTTAAATTCTACTAAAGATCTATTGATACTAATATTTTCAATAATATTTTTATTTTTCATATCATGTGTTCTTATTTCATGCATTAATGCCACAAGCCTTGTGGAAGACTCGCCTATGGGGACACATAAGAAATTAGGCTCACTAAACTACACTATTTCTAGAAATTTAATCAGTGTTGCTTCAGTAGGAACACCCATATTTGACAACCTGATACCCCAATAATCTTCTCCTGGGATATTGATAGGGTCAGCAGTGTTTATCGAAGGGTCCTCCAATAATTTTAACAGGGTTTAGATTTTGGGAAAACAGAGATTCAGTTACTATTGTACGATTTTCTGTTATGTATGATTGATATTACCAAGTCATTCTTCCCCTACTGTGGTGACATGAGTAGATAAATTATGGACCCCCGATACTTCTCCCATCAAAGATGTAGACTTTGTAGCAAGATTTCATTCCTAATATACAGTGTCTTCTTCAGCTCTGGAGGGATCAACACTAGACCCCTTGAGGGAGGAAATTGAATTTTATCCTACAAAGGGAAAGCATGGTCAAATGGATATTTCATGTGGTTTATATGAATAAATGAAATTTTGAAGACATACTACAGTGAATACACCTAGACAACATCTTTTATCTATTTTATTTCATCACCTGATATGGTGAGGGGGTTGTGTGAGTATTTTGAAACATAGATACCACATGTGGAAAAGGTCCCCCACCATCACATATTTCATTAATCTTTGTCATGTAGATTACTCTCTATGATTATGGGAAGACACCTCTACCCCTAAATGGGGCCCGCTGATGTATATCTTAGGAAAGATAGTTCTAGTGATGACCCCCTCTGCAAGTCAAAATATCCCCTTAATTTTTTTATCTATTCACAAAATTAATTATGGATCAAAAGGAAATGTAAATAATCTTACATCACTAACATCAATGAATTTTCCCAATTCATTTTTGGATTGTTCAACCACTCCCTCCAAATCACCTTGATTTATCATATCAGTTACCCACTTTCTGGCTAGTATCTAGTCATTAATCACATATATTGACATCTCCAACTCCTGAACATACTTCCCCAAATCTGAAAAATTTGTTTCGGTTTGAATATTATTGGGTTCTCAAATATACCAGACAAGTGGGTTTTGTATATCATCTTAAATAAATATGCATAAATCTCTATTTACATGGGTTATGCCTTTTTATACTTGAACCGCCTCATCCCACACCTAATCATAAGTTGATGTCACCAGTTGTGAGGAATACCTAAAATCTTTTCAATTTAATTTATTTTTGAGACTCTCTACTCTATAGGGAGGTTTAGACACCGAATATCAGGTACCCCATCAGTGGTGAAGACTAGACAACCATGGATCGAATGATGTGGTCTTTTCAACTCTAGCATGCTCTGTGGATAGGTTCTGATTTTTTTTAGAATATTTTATAGTTTTTGTGCCATCACCCAAGGATGATCCTTTCATTCATTATTTACCCATTATGTAAAAGTTTTGGCCTCATATTAAAGTATAATTGTTTTTAATTCCCCTTGAGGGTAGAAATAAATCCATGAATTTGTATACCTAGAGTTTAAACCAATATATTCACATAGTGTAGGTTTCCCAATTGACACTTGGGATACGTCCAAATCCAAAAGTATCCAAAATTTATTGGGAAACATTGGTTGTTTCCAAAAAATAACACATGTGGGGGAGATACATTTGGCTTTTTTAGAAACTTAAACTAACAAAAAAATGGTTATGGAGCATATTCTTCACGCATGACCCCGCTTTCAATTTTGGTTTATAGTATGATGTCCATAAATGCAATAATGAATGTTCTCAGGTAATCATCACCCATGAATTTTTCAATCAATGTTTCGTTACATGTATCACCATATGGGTGGAAATTAAATTCCCCTAATACATTCATATTCTTAATATATTCCTCATACATTAGAGGTAAATTATGAATACCAAAAACAACCTGAATTAATGGATTAAACTGGACTTCTTGGACTTTTAATCAACTCATCACATCATAATAAATAAAGTGTTCTACAATACTCTCCTAAAATGATTTAAATGTCCCTAAAATTTGGTATTGGGCCTTCCATTTATATACACACAATAGGCACCGATATATTTTTACCAAAATTGTGGTGTCATCCTTGTATGCTTTCATTATGCTAACATGGAACTTATAAAAAATGTCTCTAGAATTAAACTATCATTATATTTTTGGACGAAAATTAGGTAGGTTCTCAACCACATTTCTAGGAAGTCATTGAGGTAGGTTCTCACAAGGATGTCATACTTGACTGTATACCCCCACCGATCATACTGGCCTTGCTCCAACATAGAAAAAAAATTACTAGAAATGACCCACTTATCCAGTAAGGGATATCCTATTGGGAGATGGAAACTAGGAACCTCTAATTTTTTTTGCATGTAAGGTCATTATCCACAACTCGAATATAACATTTCCCCTTGGGGAAAGGTCCTTTTTAGCATCATTCATGGTAACATTAATAGTTCTCAAAATAAATATGACATATATTCAATGCCATCCCATTTTTTAAATTGGAATAAATTTCCATTCATTTCTATGATAATAAGTTCCCCTAATATAATTTATATGTCCCATAAACAAATTCTAACTTCACATTGTGTTAGATGAAAGGTATTTGTATAAATCTCAATCGGATCAAGGTGTCAGGGATGAGGAATGAACTCTTATACACATATATCTAGGACACCCAAATAGCTTCATAAATCCAAAACTCTTTCAACTCGATTCTAAATCTTGCACAAGTTTTTCACATTAATTAGACCCAAATTCATTTAGGTCTTACACCAATCTGGAATGAATGTCACAATCCTTATTCCCTTATTTTAATAGATCTATCTTCGAATCCTGAAATATTGATGGATATTAGTGAGGTTTTGACTCCTGAGTGTGAAGCTTCAAATCTGGAATACAATAATTGTGATGTCTGTTTCCTGAATAGGGTAATATATCCTTGTCGATGATCACACCTTAGTAATGGATATAGGTATTTTGAAAAATTTTATACTCTAGTAACTAAGACTTTGGTAAATAACATTTTGGATTTAATATAAATGCATATATATGAAGTCTAACGCCATAAAATGAAAAATGATTTCTTAGTGGGTATTCACATTGGTACATATTAAATTATTTTTTTTATGTATGAAAAATTTGAGTCTCACACATCATAGAAATCTAATCCAATAATATCAAGTATTTCCTGGACATGTGAACCCTCTTTTCCTTTAGGGATCCTTTGAGTTGCCATAGGAAATAAGAAGAATAGACAATTTAGTAATGGAGTGACCTAAAATAGGTGAATCACTTAAGAAAACTCACAAAATTCACTCCCTCAAGTGAACTCCTGAAGGTCACTCTCTTATGTGACCTTTCACAGGTCACTCGTTCTAGTGGCTTTTCATAAATATCTTAACAATATCATATTAGCATACATACCAAAGGTTTGTGACATCAATAGAGTGAAAGAGTTATATGAAAAAGATGAACAAAAGATTAACATGGAGATAAAGGATGAAATGTGTCAATTAGGGAGAAATTATTTAGATAGGTGTCTCTATTTATATATGCTTGATCACCTATGTGAGATGACTAGCCTGACTAACAAGTGATATTGAGCTCTGTGACTGACCTTCATGGTGAACATCTATACCAAATGTTCTATCCCACTTTCATGTAGTAATTAATTAGTGATGTTCAAAAATAACCTAAGGGTATGAAGGAACATGTAAATTGTTTAGTAAAGGTTTCATAATGATTGATATTCCACTCTACCTCATGATCAAATCCACTTATTCCAATCAGACTCGGTCCTGAGAGGTGTCATTCAATGAAATTTCCTCTTTACACGGGGATGAAATGATTTTGGGGAAAATACATAAAGTATTATAGTATATAAGGAAGTCCAAGAAAACCTCTTGGTCATCCAATATAGATGTCAATAGCGAGCCCATAGGCTCATGAAGACCCAACCTATAGGAAACATCATGATCATCCCACACCTGTGAAAGGGTCTTGCATGAGATACATGTGTGATAGACCTATGTGGATGATCTCTTTCACCCATGGTCCCATTTATTTCCTATAAATAGGACCCTTGTGATCCTAATTTGATATTACTAGAAGAAGAAGATTTATCTTGAAGATATTTTTACCCAAGTCCTTTTAACCCTCAAGTAGTTCCCCAAGACTATAATATAAGATGGAATTAGAAACGGTCATTTAGTTGAGGTCCCTTAATGATTAGAATACCAAGAACCTTGAGGGGAAATATTCTCACCAGTTAAATCTACATGGGATGGGGGACCTACAATAGTTAAAAACATGAGTGCCATTAATCTATAAAAACATGATGAAACCCATAGAGAATAGATCATGGACTCACCCAAGGGATTTTCCCCTGGTTATTCATCACCCAAGATGCATATCGAGCTCACCCTGGTCCACCCTTTGTGGGTCATCTCTAGCTCACACATGTACACCCTAGGTAAGTAATATCCATCTCACCTATGGTTAACCTATGTGAGGAATATCCATATTTCATTGGACCACATTTCACAAGGAATCACCATCTCACCCAAGTCTCTCTTGGGAGAAGCACCGTCAGCCTGCCCAGATCCCATTAGGGAGAAATATTCTTAATCTCTTCTAAGTCTCTCCTAGGTGATCCACCCTTTGATCTATATTTCATACCACCAATGTTAGGGAACCTATTTCTTTTGATCCCTCATATGAGAGGAACTAATCCAAGACCTCCCCCAAAGACTCTAGATATGAACTATTAGAGAATAGGGAACACCATTGTGTCCTCTAAGTTATATATTCTTGTTGTAATGGAAGTCCTGAATTTATCTTATCTAATAGGTAGGATAACAGTAATTTCCTTAGTTATACATTCCAATGGTACTGATGATCCCCAATATTCGAATGACAATGGATGGATTTTGAGGTTGTGTTATGAAATTTGTGGCCCCAAATGTTAATATAAGGTGGTTTTCTTAATATTTAAACATAATCCTAGACCCATGGGGTTTAAAAACAATAGAGGAGTTGTGAACATCTAATCCTTCTCTCTCTTCCTAACTACCCGGACATGACTCCATACTCATCTACATATGGACGATAAGAAACCTCCTCCATAGGGAATACCTCCTAAAGTAATCCCCAAGACTTTCTTGTGGGGAATTTCCCCACATTCTATGTCTTTACTATCATCCACCAGAAAATGTAGAAAATTATGTGAATTTATAGATCTTTTTCTTCCAATTGTTTCTCAAACTGAGCATGACTCATGTGGGATTAGAGATTAGTGATGATCGCATCACTAGCAAGATAAAGTACAACCAAATGGGACACCTACTATGTGTAAGCCCCAAAACCATGTTATTATCCTCTCAATTAGAAAAAAATCCATATGAGACAAAATTTTAAAGGTTCATATTCATGATGAAGCAACAAGGGGCCTCCTCCTAGATGTAATCCCTAATCCTTTTGAACTCCATGTTATTTAATTCCTACCCAAATCTAATATGTAGGAACACTCCTTGAGGTTCAAACCCAACACCCAAAACACACCCTAATATTCTATTCGATATATTCCTAGTAGGGTAATATCCAAACCGGAAGGATATATCCCTTCTAGGTCTCTTGGTCCATTTTGAAATAAATCCCACATAACCATTGGTTAGGAACATTATGCCTCGATGTCCTTACCACATGACGTTAAACATCACAGTCTGTTCATTATCACATAAAATTAAATGGAATGATTTATATCATTAACTAGAATTGAACTATGTGGGTCCAAAAAACTTTTATAAGGATACATAATAATACCATCTCATAGGCATGACACTAACATCAAAACAACTCCCATATTCCAAGATTATGATAAATCCTAGTGCATCTGACTTCACGGCTTAAAACCAACATCAGGATACTAAAAGAAATAAGAATCTCTAATCCATATAAATGGTAACATTGATGTAGAACCTATGATACATAAAGATGTTTCCATCAATTATTAACCATGGATACCTATAGATTACTATAAATCCAATAAACACTAACAATTTATTTTTAATATAAGAGTGAATAATTCTCTATTTGGGATTTAATAAAAGATTCATAAATATTTATTAAATCTATAAAAGAGTCCAAGAGTAAGAAATAATTCCCCCAAATAAGGAAATATGTGCCTGAACTCCCATAATCTTGACCAATGTGAGTCCCAAAATTATTTTTTAAAAAATTTCTAATTACCACCCACCTTTGGAAAGAAGGTTAATGAAACATCATGTCTAAGGGAACCATTGGGTGTTTCCAGTATCCTGAATATACCCCATTAGAAACCACATGTAAAAAGATGAAACATAATCACCAATAGAAAAAAACCAATATAGAGGAATATCACCAGTAAAGGTGAAATCATTATGAAAAATCTATAATATAAAATTAGAACTATGCCTTGTGAAGTTAGAGTGGAATGAACAAATGATTTAATAAGTCTATATAAATAGTAATCAAATATAGTTGTTTCAAATATGGTAATTGAAAATAAAGTACTTTAAATTATGGCAATTTATAATATGGTCGTTTCAATTATAGTCATTCTTCATACATACAATAGTGATATTAAATTCATATATTGGTGATTAGTAAATTTAATATAATATAACACGTAAGGAAATAAAAATATGGTATTATAATATTATATATATGTATAAGTTATGTAAAAATATTAAAAATATTAATATTAAAATGTGTTGTTATGTGTAAATAAAATTCAAATAAATATTTTAATATTAATAGAGTAGTAAAATTAAATTATATAACATAAAATTTATTTTTATTTGTATTTGTTAAAGTTTATTTAGTATAAAAGCAATTTTTCTTTTTCTCATGGAATGATTTTTTAAGTACTCTATATTTTATCATAATAAATTAAAGTTAACACCTTTAGAATACTATATTTGAGAAAACATATAAAAATATTTTAGAATCTAAATTGATATGAAAAAATATTAAGAACACTTAATGTTTAAAAATGTCATTTTTCAATAAAAAAAATTTTATTTATATTTTTTATTTTCATTTAAATGATAAATTCATAATTTTTAGAATCTGAATTAGAAGAATATAACTTAAATTTTTTATCTATTATGTAAAAAATTACCTTATAATTATTTTGTTTTAAAAATAATATATTTTTTTGGTGAAAAGTGAAAAATATCTTTTTTTACAAATACTGTAGCATTTAAGGAATTATTATAAAATAATTCCATGAAATTTTTTAAAACCCTTATATTTAAGAAAATTTAATTAATTATTTGAAACTAATTATTTTAAAATACTATATTTATATATAAAACTTATTCTTAATATTTATAAAGTCTAGGAAATCGTTAAATGAAATCTTTTTTCATATGTATGTTTATATAAAAATAACATGTGGTGGAATAAGGTTCCAAAATATTTTAATTTTAATTAAATCATAATTTAATAATAATACAAATATAAATTTGAACATAATAAATAAATTTATAGTTTTATCCTCAACAAAAATCTTATGCTCAAATGCACAAACTTTTCCAAAATTGGTTTTTTGTGCATTACATGCACTAACATTCTAATTAATTTTTTTTACACATAGAAATTTTATTTTATAAATATTTCTTCATATATATAATTAGTTTTCTCAAATTATCTAATAATTATTGTTTTATTTTTAGACATTAAAAATAAATTTCATTGGTAAAAATTAGTTACTTAAGTGAAACCCAAAAATGGTAACAATTAATAAATATAAGAGAAAATGACTTAAAACATGATTATAAAAGTTTATTTGATTCATTATAAATAATACCCTTTACCAAAATCTATTATTTTCCACATTAACTAAATATTCTGTAGGAAACAAGCTCTTTATTTTTAGTAAATTGATATATGTTCCAAAAATTTACTTCCCTTCAATTAAAAAACGATCCAGCACCCCTCTACCTATTCAAAATTCCAGATCCCAATATTTTTCACATAAAATTTGACACAGTCTATCTTAAAACCTCATCCCATGTACCAGTATCTTTTATCTTCCCAAAATTCCAATTAAGGTGTTAACTAAATAGGAACATCTAAATAAGATGTAATATTTTCCACTACGCCATCTTAAGTCATTTATACTTTTACACCGTAAACCTATTATATCTATTATAGTGTGATAAGAATATTATTATTAATAATTGAATATTTTATTTTACTAATATAACATCCATTTATACATTATTCAAAAATCATTGAGAAAAATGAAAATGTCCTCATGCGTGTCTGCGAACTACTACCTCTGTGAACGATTTGTTCAATTTTCCATCACCACCATTCATGAATGGGTGAAAAGGTTTATTTTAATAGATAATATGATATTTATAACAAGTTAATAATTCTTAAATTTTATTATATATTATTTTTTACCTTTCTTATATTATTTAAAAATGAGAGTTCCTCTTATGTGTACATGCGGGCTACCCCCTCTATGTTATGATGTTTCTCTTTAGTTTTTCATACCAAATAAAATGGATGGAATGAAACATATATTTATTTTATAAAAACAATATTTTCTAAAATTTAAATATTCTTAAATTATAAAATTATATATTCTATAATTTTTTAAATAATAAATTTCCATTGTAAATTTTAATGTTAAACATGACATATTAGAGTGACTTTTCTAATTTCATCCCATTCATAAAAAACATATATATCTCTATAAATTCATTGATTATAGAATAATAAAAGAATTTTTTATTTACAATTATAGACATTATAAAACTATTTTACTACACTATAACCTTGGTCAACAAACCTTTAAAATTTCTAAGAAACTAATTGAAGAACATCAAGTGACCGACATAAGTGGAGACAATATAATAAATTTGTGAAAAAATATAATAAATATAACATAAAAAATTAAATATATATGATTAAGGTTCTAGGTAAATTTTTTAATAAATTATAATTGTTGATTCATGAATTTAAATGTAAGATTAGTGCACTTTTGGACACGAGGTATTGGTTTTCATCCCAATCACTCTTTGTTGAGGCATGCTTTGATATTAATAACAATTTTTATTTTTATATTGAAATGAATTAAACCTTTATATTTAATATCATAAATTATTATTTAACTAATAGTATTCATTTAAATTTATGCTCTTACTTTTTTTGGACAACAATTTATGTCTTCCCTAAAATATAAGGGTCTTTCATAACACAGTTTTATTTATTGAGTTATAATGTATCTCCTTGCGTTTAGTCATTAATTTCATATGATAAATCCTATTTATATATAAGGATATCACTTTTAATTCATAAATTCTTTATTTATAAGATATAATACTTTTTTAAATTTAAGGAATGTTAAGAATAATTTTTATCCCTTTTAATGATAGTTCCCCTCCTTGTTTATAATTTCCATTCCTACATACGATATACATTTTAATTATAAAAATGATTATGTTTTATATCATGTAAACTTCATATTTACATTTTAATATTTTTAAAATAATGTTCTGTTTTTATTTTTATGATGTGATATTTAAAAAAAGATTTCAAAAGACAAACCTGGATCTTTCGTACCACCTTCATGACTTTTTAGTTACGCATTCTCCTTATACTTCTCGCATTTATATAGTATTAGTCTCAAGTAACTCCTATATTTTTTTATATATTTCCCATACATATATATGTAGATTAATATCATTTTCACTTAAAGAGATATATAATATTTTAGTACCCTTTTAATGTCTCACTTTTATGTGAACCTAGTTTAAGATGGATTTCCAATTTATTGTCTCTGGTTGAGTAGAACTCCCATTAAAAGAATTAAACCATTAATATCTCAAAAAAGAATAATTTTTTTATAAATAACCCCCTTGGGTCAATTATTTTTTTATACAAAACAATAAGGTATTTCTATCTATAAAAATTTTATTTACTTATTTCATAAAGAATTACCCAAGTGGTACATTTTTATTCCTTCTTATCCTAGATAATTCTAATAAAATATATATATTAGATAAAAATAATAAATAAATATGATTCATATTAAAATATGAACATCCATATTATTTAATTTATTCATCTCTTTGAAAACTTGAGGATTTATCCTTCACTTATACATTGACTCAAAATTATGAAACCCACTTCCTTCTCGTGGCTTTGATTATGATTATGATTTATGTACAGTTTGTTTTTCTCATGTGGAAAAAATATTTATTATTTTAATTTTTGTGAGGAGTGGGACCAGAATTATATATCTCTCTAATTCATTAGGTTTAGTATTATATCTCATTGGATGTTATGTAATGGATTAGGGAGTGATATTAACCCACTATGGGCCATTTTCAATTCATGATGATAATATTTAAAGTGACCCTTGAGTTATGTTTATGATATCACATTTTTTTAACTCCATATGTTTATGATCTTATGAAATCATTTCCTTATGCGATTTACACATGCTTCTGATCATCCTCTTTATAATATCAAGTTATGCCTCGTAACTCTAAGGTTATGCTTTATAGACTTTTTTATTCTATTAAGAGGATATCTATCTCACACTTTTCCTTATTTATTTTTCCCATGGTATCCTACATAGTCTTATAGGCTCTATGTTAATTAGGTTAATTATGTGGATTTTTAGCTAAAGATGAATTTTTTATGTTCAAGATGATGTATTTGTATGTCTAATATTCCAAAGACACTAGACTTATGAATAATTAGCTTATATTTATAAGGAAATATAAATAAATAATTGATTATTAATATTTTACTGAGGCTTGGGTCACTATACTCTAGGCGTATTACATGGTATTTTTGCATACAGTTCTCCACTATGAAATCCATAACGTGCTTATTTTTCTTATTTTTAACAAACTTGAGGTGGTATGTTAATAATGATTTAAATATTGATATCACCACTCAAAAACCATAAAGATAACAATATTTTCATATTAATATTATAATTTCTTTGTAATTACTTTTTAATTTCTATCCTTTATGGAAATTTAAATCATTGTTCATGAAGGTGATTAAACTACGAAAAATGAGAACATGTTATAATTAATGGATGAGTATAATTATGAAGTGATTTTTTTATAATATAACTATTCTATAAGTGTAACGCCCAAACATAGATGTTATTAATGTGATATATCATAATTTTTATGTGTTTGAAGAAGAAGATAAATGAAATATAACTATAAGAATCCATTTCATATAAAAAATAGTATCATCTATTGAAAAACATCTTGGTTTGGAAATAAATAGGGAACCATCTAGATGTTATAATAAAAAAAATTGAGAGTATTATTATGTAATAAAATATGGTAAATTATAGGGAAGAATTATAATTTAAGGTATGGATTTAAATTGGCACTGGAGGGGCCCTTTTATAAGTGATAAGGGGTATAATTTTTGTAAATATTCATTCCATAATTTGAAAAGAATGAAATTTTCAAAAAATGTTCATCCAAAGAAGAACAAAATTGGGATGGAATAAATTTTTTTTAAGAAATACCTCATCAAAACATTCAGAATTAGGTTTTAATGATAAGTTATGCATTTATCACTTAGATTTACCTTATTTTACCTTTATTTTGAAGCTCAATTTTTAACTTGGTTACATATTTTTATAAATAGAAATGAAATTAAAATCATTAACTATTTTCAATTTCATAAATTAGAATTTGGATTTCAAATATTTGAAATAAATTTATAAATATGTTAGATTTATCTTTTAAATGAAAACATAAAATATATTGAAAAAATATTTTATGGAAAAATGAATTTTTTAAATATTTGTGTTCTTAATAATATTTTATATAAATTACTAATTAAATGAGTGTAAATATATTGGTTTTTACATTGAAACATTTTATGGTAATAATAATTTAAAAGTGGTCAATTTAATTTATTAATATAAAATATACAACACTTTCAAAAAATCATTTGAAAAATGTATATTTTAATATTAAAATATATTTTTTTATTTATAACTTATTTAAAATCATTACATTATTATCAATTATTTTTTGTGTGTGTTTATATATATATAAAATTTATTTCATTAAATTTATTAAAATAAATTAAATATAATATGTATTAAAATAATGTTTTTTAATAAATCATAAATAATTGACCATGAATAATTAAATTAACATTCTTCATAGTTATATACCAATTTCATAGATTAGATTTATTTAATTTACATATCATTCAATTTTATCGACACATTTTATTTAAATAATTCTTTATTAATAATCTACGAAGGTTTGGGTAATGGGCAAGGAAGACCCATTCCCATCAAAGTCATTAATAAAAATGGAAATGTCACAATAATGGGAAATTAAATATGGGTGTACACATCACACCTAAAATTATAGAAATAAAGGTGTAGAATGACATCATTGAAAAAAAATGACCAAAAATAATTTACATCCTCCACTGCATGTTTATAAAAAATATTATCCACTATGTTTCCCCTATAAATGCGAGAATTTACAAACAGTATCTTCTCCATGTAACCAATAAAATTCATCCACTCACTAAAGAAATTCCAAGGAACTAAAGATGACATACTCATCAGATGGTTATCAACAAATAAGGAGTATCTCTTAATTTAAAATTTATACTATCCAAATTTAGTTTTGTAATTAATATTATATATTACTACCAAAATTTATTTATAAAAGGAAATGTATGTGAAAATAAATTCTTGAAAGCATCCATTAATGAATCATTTACTGGATTACAAGATCCACCCACATCCTAAAAGGTTTGGTGAACCAAAAGATACACTATTAACATTGAATTCAATCCAAAAAATAATTTTTGGTACCCACATAACAAAATATTATTAGATGGTATTTCAAGAAACATCATTGATGGCCAAAATATTTTTAATTAATAGATCCTCCATTGTGTTATGCATTCATCACACCTGAATCCAAGAGACCACATGAATATCTCCCATTATTCCTATAATTATTTTCTTGAAGGAGATATTAGTCCTCTCAAACCTGTGACTAATCATATCCATCTATATAAGATGAATAATGAAAATAATAAAGGACAAAAATAGGTTCTTAAATTAGGTTCTCAAGTAAAGGCTTTTTAACACAGTTATAAAATCATCCATCTTACCATTATTTTGAATATTTCTGTGAAATATCGACTCACAATGGTGCTAAATATTATTATAAAATGTGAATTCTAGGAATCGGTTGTATCTAGATTCAGTAATTTTATTTCATAGTGAGTATCATGAAATAGGCTTCTATATAGCTATCTAAATCCTATCATCGGTTTAAACTCTATTAATATAGATCCTCCAAATGAGAAGATGAATCAAGGGAGGGAAAAAGGGCTGCTTAAAAACCATATACCATCATCTTTTTTTAATAGATCTATAAAAATAATGGAAATTTACATTTGAATTAAAAATACTAAGCCTAAATGAGAACCCAAAACAAATTTCCTACACATAAAATTTGAATTTTTCATTAACCTTATTGATCATAGGTGGATGAATACGATCCACATATTCAAAATTATTGAGAGAATTAGAAATAAAAAAAATTCATTATGTTAGAGGGATACTAGAAGGCTTCAGTAATGGGGGAGTTGATCTATGTTGAATTTTGTAAATGATGGTCCTAAGATATAGATGGAATAAAAAAGTTGTTCATCATGATCTTTTCATACTAATCTTTAACTAGAGTCTAAACCGAGGAGCTTAGGAAGATGTAGTTTATCCTCCGCAAATCTTTCAATGATATGTTTCCATATGAAATAAATTGACAATTGGTTAGAGGTAACCCAGTTCCAAACATAAATAGATATAAGAGATTTATTAAATAATATGATTTTTTTGAAACCTTACCCTCCCATATATATAGGAATAACACATTTACCCTTGTAAACTCTTATAGGAATTTTTTCTTCTATAAATCATAACTAGAAAATATTGTTAATTTATGTCTTCAAATGATTTAGAAACTCCCGTGGACATTTCTAAATATGAAATGAATAGGTAAAAATATATGGTTTGATAATATTGATAAAGATAATTATACCTACTTGATATATATTTAACCCTTTACAAATAGGTATTTTTCATGTAATCCTATTAGAAATGACTTCGGAGTAATTTTCTCGAAAGTATCCATAGAATAAAAGAATCCCTAACATGTCAATGGAATATCCCCTATTTAACTTACAATTATTTCATTTTTTGTATTTTAAAATTTTTCAAAAGTACATTACTAAAAATAAACATTGAATTATTCTTTTTGATAACTTATCTAGATATTGGTTCATGATGGAGAAGTTGAGCCAAAAGGTATTAAAATAACCATTTTCAACAGTACAAAATAGTATACTATCATCAGTAAAATGAAGTTGAGTGGGTACTGTACCAACCCATTGATTTAGCAATGGAAATTTAATTCTTATAATTATGTCATATAATTACCTGAAATCACAACCCAATGAACTAATAAGTACTATGTGACTTTTAATGTAATATTATCACTTCTATGATTTGAATTTCATAAATCAGACATACATGGTTGCGATCAGTAAGATATTTTGAGTTTTTTGGAACAAACTTAATTTTGGTTGAATATTAACATAACCTTATTAAAAGTGATATGACACTTAGTAATAGTAAATCAATAAAATATTAACCTCACCCTTGAGTGTATAAATAAAATTTAGGCATCTTATAACTGAAAAAATAACCATAGTAAATGTATTGGTAATTTTGTAAGTCCTAATAATTAATTAAAATTAATTAATTAATTTAAAATAAATTTTTTTCACTAACAGGTGTTCATAAATTAACAATTTTATGACTTTGGGTTTTAAGATAATTTTATAAGACCTTATTTTATTTTTTAAAGAATTATAAAATCATTTTTAGTTTTAAAATTTTTATTTTTCACGTCAATTAATATTTTAATTAAAAATTGAATTAATAATATTAATAATTTTTTTTGAAAATGGCTTTTATTTTAGTATTCTACATGTACGAAATATTTAGGGTGAATTTTTGGGATTTTTCTGAAATAAATGATTTTTTATGAATAGTGAAATATGATAATTTACAAAATAAGTTAAAAAAATTATTTAGTGAGTCATGGGTGATGTTATACTGATGTAATACCCTTTGTTTCAAACTCACATGCCCTTATTACTTTATTTGTTCCTGGAATCATCACTATTTCTTGTATTATGTAGAAATAATAAACTAATGAATAATATATTAAGAAAACCATCCTCCACTCCACTATAAAAACCACCCACATTCCCCTCTTCTCTTCACTCCTCTAAAGCCTTGTTCCTTACGTAAATTCTTCCCAAATCTCTCCCAAAGATCCTCCCCCGAGTCTAAAATCTTTCCATCTCCTCAAAAGTGAAAATTCTCCCCCATTAATAGGCTCTCAATGGAGATTAAATCAAGAGGTAAATTTATCTTTTTCTTTTCTTTCATTTTCTTTTCATGTTCTATTTTCCTATTTTCATTCCCAAAATCTCCCAATCCAAATGGTTTGAAATGTCATGTACCATAAATTTAATATAATTTTGTTATTTTAATGTTTTAATTCATTATAATCTCTCCTTTCCTCTTCTTTTATATGAAATAATTGAAAACACCAGCTGAGATGTGTTAATTTACCACATTCAAAGAAGAATGGTTATCAATTTATGTTATCCTCTTAAATTCTGGTCATGAAAGAAATTTTATGGTCAAATAAGACTATTAAATATGTATTTTTTCTAATGTGATGTCATTGAATCCTTTTTCACACATGATGTAAAATTATAATACAAAATAAATTAATTCGGATAAAAATAGCCAAATTAATCCAAGTAATTGTCATTAATGTTTTATAAAATGATTAACATTCACTGTAAATAACCAAATGAATTTTATGAAAATTTAATATTCTATATGTTAACAAATTTCATAAAAATTCAATTATAGACAACCATTCTAGTCATACATGTTTATCTAAACCTAAATATAAGTTAAACGGTCATTAAAACCAAGGTATCAAATGCTCCCAAACAATGAAATTGAATCTCATAACTAATAAAAAAGGACATGGATGAACATAATAAGGTTTTAGTGAATATATAAAATTTAGTGGAATTTCTATAATTATTAACTAATCAACCTAATTTTATTATTAAGGTCATTAAGAATAAGCAATCAACACCATCAGACTTAAGGTAAGGGATCCTCTATTTCTTACTTCTATTAAAGATTCTCCTCTATGTTATGTCCATTTATGTGTAGTACCAAATGATGGGGTATGATTTTTAACCTCCCCCATAATTCTTTCAGGATTTATAAAATTATATAACCCCATTTATTTCTCATTAAGCACTCCTATGTACACCAATTACAATGCTGATATTCCATAAGGGATTCAACCCAAACTCCTACATTATTTCGGGATGCTCTATCATTATTTTTATCCAAATGAAGTTGTCTTTTCATTTTATGAAAAAAAATTTAAATGATTTTTATATTCTCCAAACTCATATTTCAAGATCCATCTCTCATTCTATTTCAGGGATATAGATGTTTTTAAATGATTCCCTCCTCAATACTTCCTGATAAGAAAACATGTTTTATGGGAACTTCCTGAATTCAGATCCAATTTCAAGTACACTATATGATGTGTTTCTAAGTAACAATTATATTTATAAAAATACTCTTTTATCATTAAGACATTCTTGTCCACTTATTTTTTTATATAAAACATTATTCTCTATTATATTTTTAAAGTTCTTTGATATTTTCCTTACACCGAACTAAAATGTTTTAATTTTAAAGTTTCTTAAATACTATCTTTCATGTTATCACTTAGATTTGGAATCACTTATTATTATATATTCCTATTATACCTTATAAATTTTAATTCTTGATCTAATTTCTTTTTGTTCTTGGGAACTTGTATGATACACCCATTAAATTATGATTTCTGTCTTTATTACGATACCTATTTAATTCCAAGGGTACCCTTATATATATGTGTGATTGATTATATATGATCATTTATGGGAAAATAATATTCAAGAACATCTTAAGATGGGAACACTCTTTTATTACTCCAATTTATTGGGTAATTTGGATTCTCATGAGACGTTATGTACAACGTTCTTGGAGGTCATCCTTGACTCGTGCTACCATGTGCAACAGTCTTGGAAGTTAGCCTTGACTCAGGCTACCATGTTCAACAGTCTTGTTGGGTAACCTTGAATTGTGCTCTTCTATATGTAACAATCCTTGAACCATTCTAAAGTCATGTTTTATGTTTCTTCCACAGCATTATGACTCCTTGTTTATTTGATCCCATGTTTATATGTTATGATTTTACATGTTCCATACCTTTTTATATCATTATGCCACACCTTCTAACCCATGTACTAAAGATTTATGACTATAATTTTTCCCTTACAAGGATTTTAGATCATCCCTTTTTTCATGTTATCCCCAGGTTATCCTATACAGATGTATGAGAACAATGGAATATAGAACCTCATTGTGGATATTACATAATAAGTTTCTTTTATAATGTTTTATTATGTACCTAGTATTCCAATACATAAGACTTTATGATCCTTGGATTGTAATATGATGTTTAATTATGCATAAAATCATGTAATGATATTTTTAAAAGGATAGGGTCTCTATAGTTTGTATCAGAAGATGGTCTAGTTATTTTGGAGATTAGGAATAGAGTACATTATTAAGAACCTTAAGGATAAGACTAAGTATAATAAAATACCCCTAAATATTGTTCAGTATAGAGAAAGTGGTTTATCAAGAAAATAGCTCCTTGTTTGGATACAAAAAGAAAGAGGTGGCTCTGGCACAAATTTATATTGGGTTGAAACACTAAAACACCACTTTGATCTAGACTCGAACAGAAACGAGTTCACGATAACAAGTCTTACAACACTCTTGATTTGATACTCTAGGGGGATATACTTTAGTAAATTCATGATCTTAGTACAAAACATTATTTAAGGAATAAGAAAAATCTCATTAAAATTTAAGTTAAGAAATAGATCAATGAAAACCTAGATTTAATACTAAAGAATCACAAGTTAGGAAATGATTTACCTTTACAAGTATATCCTTTTATGTACAAAGTTTCTTTCTTATGCTAAATAGCTTAGTATTCAAGCCTTATGATTCTATATTATTTTTCTTAGTTAATGTAGGGAAATAGAAGAATGTGTTCCAATAATAAATGTGATAGTGAATGTGAAGATCTCCATAATGATATGCCAAATATGATGGGAGTGGGTTCTCAACAATTCATGAAAATACTTTCTCACTTGGCTCAAGTTGTGAATAATGACATGAATCACATGGAACACCCTCATCCCAAAGTAAAGAGCAGGTTTCTATATAATCGAACATATGAAAAAGGCCTCCCATGTTTAGTGGATCTTCTGATCCCCTCCTTGCAGAATAGTGGATTAAGTCCATCGAAAATAAATTATCTTTCCTCTAGTGCTTAGAATAAGAGAAAGTTGTGCTGGTGGTCTATAGTTTTTATAGGCAAGATGATTAGTGGTGGAAACTGATCACGAATAGAAATCCCAAAGAAGAAATTGATTCCATGGATTGAGATGAATTCAAGAGAATTATTTTCAATAAGTATTTTCCATGAACCCTCATTCTCCAGATCAAAAGGGAGTTTCTTGAACTCAAGAAGAAGGAATATGCGCCAAACGAGGTGTATGAAGAAAACATGACAAGTCATGTAAGGTAATCCTTATGATTTTTAATGAACACCAAATGAAAGGTGGATCGATTCTTTAGCAGGCTAATGACGATTCTATAAAAAAAGATACTAATTAGAGACTTCAACATCTATGAGGATATTGTTTGTTGTGCCCTTATGGTTGAAATGGAGATTGGATACTCTCATTGGAATCATGGGTATAATGAAAAAATAGGGAAATTGGAATTTAATGTGGTTTTTTAGACAAATAAATTCTTGTTTGGAATGAAACCTGACAATACCATGTGAAAAAATTGTGGGAATAAGCATCTTGGGAACAGTCTAAAGGGAACCGTGAATTTCATAAAATGTGGAAGTATGGGACATCAGCTAAAATAAAATGATGGGATATGAATAATCCAGCTATTGTGGAAGAAGAAAGGAAGTTTTAGATAAATGCTTAGTAAGGGGTGCAATTTTACAACTGTAATGAAAATAGAAATTATGCTAACAATTTCCCTAAGATAAGGATTTTCGGAGGAAGTCAACAACAACTCCCAAGGTAAAAAAAAGAAGGGATTATTCTATCACTACTACTAAGGTGGATCCACACAACGATATGATGAATGGTATGCATGTTATTCATTCATGAATAGAGAGCGTAGTATTTGATTCTGGTTCTATGAATTCTTTCTTATCTAATAAGTTTAGTAGAACTTTTCAAAGACCACCTCAAAAATTTTGTGAAATGTTAACAATGAGAACGGTGAATGGGGAAATTATTTCATCTAAGGTTTATAACTCCTCCTTGGTAAATTTTTTTAGGATGATCAGTCCATTAGATCTTTTCATACTTCTATTAGTGGAGTTCTATGTTATATTGGGCATGGATTGGCCATCTTTATACCAATCCAACATCAACTATCGGTAAAGATAGATCACTCTTTACATCTATAAGAATACACCAATTCATTACAAAGTATAGAGAAATATGAATCTTTTTTATAACAATTTTCTCAAGTGTGGAAAATAATTCTTTATGAGAAAGCATGTTTATCTCAAATGATTGAGACAAAATAAAGAATCACGCTTAAAGACATGCCCATCATGAGGGATTACATAAACGTATTTCCAGAAGAGTTGTCTAGTCTTCATCCTGATCAAGAGGTTGAGTTATCAATTGAAATTATTCTTGGATCCCTACCTATATCAAAGACACCTTATAGAATGGCCATTGTAGAGTTAGAAGAGCTGAAGAAGTAGTTACAGTAGAATATTAAGAAGGGTTTTATACACCTAAGTGCTTCACCATGGAGTGAGCCAGTCCTCTTCATCAAAAAGAAGGATGGATTAATGCGCCAATCTGTTGATTATCATGAGCTCAATAAAATTGTGTTAAATAAAAAATTTCCCCTGGCATGGATTTATGAGTTGTTCGATCAACATCGGCGGGCAAGTTATTTCTCTGAGGTAGACCTTCGTTTGGGAAATCACCATTTAATGGTGTGGTAGGAATATATTCCCAAAACTACCTTTAGAATGTGGTATGTACACTATGAGTTCATATTTATTTCCTTAAAACTCACCAATACTCCTGAAATTTTCAAGGATTTAATGAATAGAGTCTTTAGATATTACTTCGCAAAATTTGTGGTAGTCTTAATTGACGATATTCTAATATACTCTAATAGAAAGGAGGAACATGAGGAGTATTTGAATACTATGCTAAAGAGTTTTCAAAGAGAGAATCTGTATGCAATGTACAATAAATGTGATTTCTGGGTGGAGGAAGTATCATTCTTGGGTAATGTTATCACCAGCAAATGGATATCTGTGGACCCTTCCAAGATAAAAGCAATTGAAGAGTGGCCCCAGACAATATCTTTAATGCATATCTTCATATTTCTAGGTCTAGCTGGTCATTATTGATGATTATTGAAGAACATGTCATGATTTTCAAACCCAATAACCATATTTACATGAAAGGGAGTGAAGTTTTTCTAGACTCAAGAATGTGAAGACTACTTTATAGAGGTGAAAATGAGGCTTATCATAATGCCAATATGCACACTCCCAACAAGTGGATAAATCTTTGTGGTGTATCATTATGATTCAAAGAAGGGATTAGGTTTTTTGATGATGAATAATGATAAAGTGGTAGACTACACCTTATGTTAGCTGAAAACCCATGATAAAAACTATCCTACTTATGATCTTGAGTTGGATGTTGTGATCATTGCGTTAAAAATCTTGCAGCTTTATCTCTATATGGAGAAGTGTGAGATATATAATGATCACAAGAGTCTAAAATATATATTGACATAAAAAGAGGTTAATATGTGCCAGTGGAGATGGATAGATCTCATCAAGGATTATGACTGTTTAATCCACTACCATCTTGTTAAGGAAAACAAGATGAAAAATGCTCTAAGTAGAAAGGATTGTGCATCTTAATCAATGATGAGAATTGGAAAGGATCCAATCATATTTGATTTAAAAAGGATAGACATGGGAATCATTATGGGAGGAATATCACTAATCCTATCTCAAATTATTGCTCAACCATCCCTCATGAAGAAAATAAAGGATTCCCAAAGAAAAGATGTGTAATTTCAGAAAAGGGTGGAAGCAATTAGAAATGTGAAATACTATGATTTTATGATTGATGAGGATAGAGTTGTATGATTTGGGTAATTATTATGTGTATCATCGGATCCGGAGATAAAGAAAGAGATTTTGAATGAAGCACATAGCTCAACCATCTCTATTAACTCAGTGAGCACAAAGATCTATCAAGATCTACAAGAGAACATTTGGTGGGACGATATAAAGAAAGAGATTATTGTGTATACATCAAAGTGCCTGGTATGAAAACAAGTTAAGGCTGAAAGAAATAATTCTAATGGGATGATGCAACCACTACCCATTAGAACATGAACGTGGGAGATCATCACCATAGACGTTATCACTAGACTTCCAAGGACATCAAGATGAAACAATTCTATATGGGTCATTATGGATCATCTTATAAAGACATATCACATTATCACGAATGGAGAGGACTTCTTATTGGATAAATTTGTATGGATATATATCCAAAAAGTGGAAAGGATTTCTAGAATACCACTATCTATTGTTTCTAATAGAGATATGAGATTCACTTAGATGTTCAAGAAAAGTCTCCATCATGCTCTAATCACTGAATAGAACTATAGTACAGCCTATCATCCTCAACCTGATGGCCAATCTCAGTGAACTATTCAGGCACTGTAAGATATGTTGATAGCATGTTATTGAAATTCATAGTAGGAAGGGACCCACATCTTCTGCTGGTGAAATTCTCCTACAACAAAAGTTTACACTCGGGCATCTGAATGGAACCATAAGAAGACCATTATGCGAAAAGGTGCAGAACACCAGTGTGTTGGGATGAAGACAGTGAGAATAAGCTATTTGGACCTGAAATGGTCGAAGCAATTGTGGAGAAGGTGAAAACTATTCAGAATCACATCAAGGTGACCCAAAGTCAACAAAATATTTATGCATAAAATTGTCTACGAGACCATGTGTTCAAAGTTAGAGACATTGTATTTATATGTATATCTCTATGGAATAAGGTCATGAGGTTTAAGAAGAAGAATAGTTACCTCCCAGGAACATCATCCCCTTCTAGACTCTTGATCTTCTCAGGTTTGTGGAATATCGACTGGAACTTCCACCTATCATGACTAAAGTACATGATGTCTTTCATGCATCCCTATTAAGAAAGTACATACCAGAACCTTTACATGTACTCACTTCAGATGTGGGACAGTTGGAGAATGATCTTCCTTACGAGGAGTGTCCAATGAAGATCATGGACCATTGAGATAAATTTATACGTAACAAAAATACTCACCTGGTCAAAGTACTATGGCAGAACCATAAGTACGAAGAGGCAACATGGGAACTAGAGGTGGTAATAAAGGAAAAGTACATGCACCTGGTTATGGCTTAGAATGTAAAACGAAATTTCAAGGGTGAAATTTCATATGGGGGATAATGTAACGGCCTAATGTTTTATCAATGGAAATTCCCTACTTATAATTGAGTCATATAATCACATTAAATCACAACATGATAAACTACTAAGTACTATGTGACCATTAAACTTAATATAGTCACTTATGTGATTTTAATTTCAAAAAACAAAAATACATAGTTGCGATCAGTAAGATGTTTGGAGTCTGATGGAACAAACATAATTTTTGGTGAATAGTAACCTACCGTTATGAATTTTAATATAACTATTATGAATAGTAAATCGACCAAAAGAACAGAATCCACACCCATGAGTGTATAAATTTTTTTTTAGAATCTTATCAGTGATAATATGACCATTGTAAAAGTATTGGTATATTTGTAATTCATAAATAATTAATAAAATTTGATTAATTAAGTTAAATGAAAATATATTTTCCCTAAAGGTTGTTCATAAATTAAAAATTTTATGTCTTCTGGTTTTAACATAACTTGTACCTTGCCCATGCATACGCACGACGCCATAATTCAAAGATAATTTTAAAAAATTTATTAAAATTTTGAGTTATTAATAATAAAAACTAGTTAAAAAATATCAAAATTACATCTTTAGTGATATATAATATTGAAAAGAAATTAAAAATAAGAACATGTATCATAAAATATATATAAAAATACATAAAAAGGAAATAACATGATGTAAGAAGATATAGAAAAACATAATGTATCATTAAGTATATATCAAAAATAATGAATCTTTATTTTTACCATGGAGAAATCAAAAAACATTATGTATCGTACATTTGTAATAAGAAATTGTATAAATTAACATTGAACCATTAAAATTAAAATTTGGATAGTAACATATTATAGATAGTATTGAAACAGAGGATAAATAAGAACATGTCTATATAGAAGGTTTTCTTTGAAAAAACATGGGTGACAATAGTAAAAATGGGTAATGTTTTTAGAGAATGTGTGGTGCAATTCTTGGTATCTATTTTTAGAGAATGTGTGGTGAAATTCGTAATGATATATCGTGAGATAAATAACTATTATTAATAGCCTGATAGAAGTGCCCTGTTTCGATGCTGCAAACCCCACATCCTCATTTATCAGTAGAAAGGATAAAATTATGCTCACATCCTAAAGACTATAATGTGTAAAAGTTAATGAATGCAAAGTGGTTCTATGAAATGATGACATCATTACTACAATCCTCACATCGTTTCTACAAAGTAGTTTCCTATAGCTGTTCAATATAACTCACAAAAAATAAATATTAAAATCCGATCACTATATATTCATTTAACAAATAAAAACAATCATTCATTCCAATCATGTGTAAAAGAGAATTTTTATGTATAATATAAGACATAAGCATTTCCTAAAGGATTTGTGAAAATATAGAATAATATTTATAATTCACAATTTAATTTAACACCAACAACTAATAGAATCATCAAAAAAGAAAAAAAAATGGTAGTCAGTTGCAAATAAAATTCTATTCAATCAAGGTGATAAAAATAAGTGATTCTCCTTGTTCAAATCAGGTTGAATAGAAAGTTTAACTCATTTACTTTTTGAATTTATTAAAAAAATTGATTGAAATTAACCATAACCATTAAGGTATATGAAAGAGAATAAAATAGACGAACATTGAAAGAGGTAAAATATTTTGTAATCATCTTAATGAGAGATCAATATTAGATTTTAAAATTGCAAAAATATATTAGATTCTCCAATTTTACCATGTTATGTTGCATGACTGTAATATATTTTCCAACACTATTAGGTTTCACGCTTATTATAATTGGAGATAGCAGGAAAATAATTAGACTCAAAAATGTAATTAATTCAAATAGTTGTGTATTTTTATCAAACATTATCATAATAGAAATTCGCATAATTTTATAGGAAAAAAATGAGAATTGATTTTCACTTTTGAGAAAAGATAAAACATTAAGTATCAAAAATTTCAAATAATAAATAGTAATAATAAACATTGTAATATGTTAATTAAAATTATGACTAACATAAAATATATTGTTTTGAAACAAAATAAACAAAAGATAAATTTTTCAAAGCATTATATGTTTTATATAGAAACTGTGAAACCCAAAATTGAAACATCATCTGTTAACTGGATAAATTGTATAGGTCAAATCGACATATAATGATTCCTCCATATTTCATGAATCCTTATATAAGTGTGCATCTATGCTGAAATGGATGACCACTTCTGGATAATGTTTTACAATAATTATATGTATTTGTTTAATATAGTTGATGAAAAAAAACTGCAAAAATTTTACAGTGTATCGCCTATACAAATCAGAAAGGATATGTGTGTGTGTTATATTTGTTATAACAGGTTACTTGTAACCTATAATAATATTTGAGTTAAAATTTTATGTAAATATGCATAAGATTATCTGAAAAGTACAGGTTCAATAAAGTTTGTTTGATACCTTGCAAATTGGCCACTTAATGTCAGTCAATTTTGTTGGGTTTTTTGATGATGAATCATATCGAGACATTGTAATTGTTTGTTGGACCGCATCATCAGCATCAAACTCGTCAAAAACATTTCTACCAAAATAAATGACTTCAATAAAAATGTTTCCATATATTATGATGAATGAAATAATTTGATATGAATTAATGATGTTTAAGAAATGTCAATTGAGAATAATAAATTTCACCGTGTTTTAATGATAATGTAAATGGAACAGGAAAAAATAATTATTGTTTACTCTAATGATGTAATGAAAATAAGATAATGAAGGAAGAAAACATTTTCTTGAGTATATGATATAATTGTATTTGTTGTAGAAAATAAACTGCCATTGTTGCAGTTGACTCCTTAACATCCAACACTATGAAAATAATAGAATCAATGAGGTTTTGATATTACATTTCTATTGCATCACAAAATTGTAATCACTATTTTCATTCTTTTTGTTTATTTTTTCCTTGATAAGGGGTTGCAGTTCATTACATGTCGTTTTTCTTCTGCAAACTCTCGTGAAATTGTAACATTACGTTGGACATCACCATCATCATCAAACTCACTTAACATATTTTCCTACACAAATAAATGACTTTAAGTAATGAGTAGAAAATAATAGTTAAAAATGAAATAATTGAGGCAGAGATCTGATGGTTACTGGTTGGAAATTGAGATGAAATAAAATTTATGTTATAATCATAGAGAAAATGAAAATGACATGAAGAAATGTAGTAATGATAGTTGGAATAATGTCAATAAAATATCAGTCAATGAAGATAAGAAATATATACATGAGTAGAGGAAATATTTTTATACATTGTAACAAACCCAATGTCAGTGTTGAAACTAACTCCTAAATATCCAGTGCATTGACATTGCAAGGATATAATAAATTGAGTATTTGTTATGCAAATAAAGCATATGCATAATAGAACTGTTTGATTGTCTTCTTGGTGGACTCATGAATTCTAATCCAGTGATTAACCTAGACCTACTAAATACATATTATGAAGCATTATAAATAATAGTGTATGGAGAATTCAACAATAATATAGGCATTTTAAAACATAAAAAACTACACATGTGAAATCAGGGAACATGATACATATTTTTGAAGCTTTTCACTATAATAAAATAAAAAACAATTTAGTTAATTTTAATATACCATTAATGTAAACTAAGAAGTCATGATTTCTAACCTCTCATGCCCTAAAACAATTTGCATATTTTGGGAGGTAGTCCCCATAAATTTTATCATATTTGACTGATGTAGAAGTCCAATAATTTCTATAATATATATGAATAATTTAAAAACACTGGAAAAGTATAAGAACTTTATGAAAGATGATATCAATTGAAATACTGTATTGTATGTGAGAGAGAATGAGAAAACCCAATAGTATATATCATGGGTTATGTATTTGTGCAAAAGGTATTCTTAAAAAACATTCATTAAATATTAGTTGAGTAATCAATGATTTTCAAAAATTATATTGGTAAGGAAATGTACAAATTTAATGTTGTCTGGGAATTTTTTTTTTAATAATGTCTTCCTCTATGCATTTTTCAAATTGTTGGTAGTATTTAAGTTATAGGAGTAGAAGACAACTCAGTATTAGTATATGTAATATAATATATTCCAACAGATTAACATGTAATTGTCGTACTAATGTAATCATATATAGTTTATGGATGATAAATAATAGTAAAATTTAAAGTAAAGATTCTACATAACTGATAATTTGGAAATTAAATATACAATTAAAAATATGAAGTTCAACATGCACATTTTTTAAAATGGAAATGGTTTAATAAAATTAATTCAATATGGAAATTTTGAAAATTAAGGTTTTTTTGCATGGAATATGAATCTCATTATACTCATTGAATAATTCCATGTATATATAGTCCCAAATATACTATTATGAATGAACAAAATAACAGATTTATCTTTTATAAAGTCAAAAAATCAATGCGGGAAGAGGTGGACATGAGATAAATGGTTTGAATTAGAAGATTAAACAATTTTTTATTCCACTCCAAATGTTTGGAAGACAGACATAAATCAAAACAAGAAAAAATAGTTTAACATAGTAATTTTTTTCAAAATATAAAAAATATAATTCATCTCTCTACCCATATTCATCAACCGGATCAATATATTCAATGTTCATCAGAAAAATATAGTATAACCCTTGTGAGAGTCCATGAAAGGTGTAAAATTCATTACCTATACTTACAATAGGAGATTCAAAAAAGAGAAAACCACTTAAGATTTGTTCTCATAAGAATGAACCCTGCCGCGAACACTGTTATGCAATGCTCAATCTCGTAGCACTATATCTTAAATCCTACAAAAGAATGCCAATTATAAAAATATCACACCAAAATAATCCTTTCAAAGTGTTCTTGATGAAACCTCAAATTAAAAAATGGAAAATCGTATCACCAGGTTATTAAGAGCTGAAAATCCATTATTCATTTCTCTAATGCTCAATATTGTTATGAAGTGAACCCCTCATGAATATTCATTTCTAACCCATAAATGATGCTTGCATTAACTACCAACCCATATTTAGTAAATAATAATCCAATATGCGAATAATTAACATCTCAAGTAATATATATTTTGTGAGGAAAATAAAATACACATGGAGAGTGTTCTAGTTGTTGTGTAACTATTAGAGTAGAGCAGGGAAAACCTTGGGGTTTCGAAAAACCATCTAAGAAGGTATACTAAAAATTAATATATTTAATATATAAAAAATCCAAAAAAGTTTGTTAAATGACCAACAAAGATCAATATACAAGAATATTGAAAAATGGAGAAAAAGTAATGCATAAAGAAAACATATTATAGAAAAATTTCATGAATGGACCATTATATGTTGCAAAACTAAACTAGAAAGAACCATTATTGGTTATAAAACTGATTCTGGATCATATTATAGCCAAATAGGGAAATACCTATACTCTGTAATGAAATAAAAAATAATCAAAGATTTATAATTCAATGACATTAATATATTATATATTCTAAAAACCTAAAAAATCACCCAAAATGCGATTGGGCCCAGACAGAAGGCCCGATTCTGAGATGAATGTCTACGCCCAATTGCTTCTCCAACTAGAAGAATCTGAAAAAATAATATCTCCCTTTGAAATAGTACTCCATGAAAAGAAAATAGGAAACAATTGAAAAAATATATACATATCAAAAAGAACATGAAACACTAGTTTCCTAGAATATGCAGAATAATGTATCAAACAAAAATTGTGGTGTCGCGCACCCCTGTAGTGGGGAATATTTCCTTTAGTAGCATATTACATTTTACCAGCCACATAGTGCTTCAATAACATGATATTAGGAGTTGAATTGGAATTTAACATATAAAATATAAGTTTAACAACATAATGGGACTGAAACATACTATTTCTAGTCCAGTTTTATAATTGAACTCGGCTTGCGATCTGTATCATATTTTGAGCTAGAAACAAATGAATTGTTTTACTTGAAATAGGCATAGATAAATTTGATTTAAAATCACCAAAATCACCATAGGTTCTTGTAACACAACATTGAATTCATCTTTATAAATTAATAAATTGAATTTGAGTTCAAATTGAATCGTACTATAATTCTACATCACCAAAAGAAGATATTAGACAGACCTACAATCAATACGGCCTTCAGTTTCTTAATAATATTTTGATGATTCATTACTACTTGCAGATAATGAAAGGAAGACATTAAAAGGATTAGAGTCCTGAACATGAATTCTAACAGTTAAGGAGATTTCATGTCACTTTCCCAAACATGAATGACATGATTAAATCAAGAACATACATAGACGAAACGCTCAAACAAGTACTCCTTCTAGTTGTTTGAATATGTTATCATTGAAAGCAGTCCAACATTTCTTGGTAAAATATTCAAGTGAAACATCACATTCCCATTCAAGAAATTATTCTTACATGAAAACCCATATCTTAAAATCAATAGAACCAATATATCAGAAACCAGAAAAAGGGAAAATTCTTAGTATGTTAGCTGATGCGTTTACACTAAAAACCATGAAAAAAGTAAATATTAGTGGTGGTCACCCATATCATCTGAGAAAAACTCGACAATGGATAAGGTTCAGTCTCTATTGAAAGGGGAATCAATCTAAAGACTATTTTAGTATGATAAATATGAAGGATGAGGAAAAACTAAGCTAAAGTTGTCTGTATGATTTGATTTCATATAGAACTAGAGTTGTGAATCATCGATATTACCTTTCCTCAGGATGATTTTTCAGAGAATAATCCAACCTATGGTTTTTGTTTTTAGCATGGAGGATCATGAGGCAGAGGAAGCGCAAGTAGATCCGGTGGATATGGAGGAACCAGAGGTGGCAGAGGCTGAGCATGTGGAGCTGGAGGTATGGGTGCCAGAGGTATGGGTGCCAGAAGAGTAGGAGCGGGATGACTATGGGATTGAAGGGATGAAAATGAAAGGGGAACAATGCCCAGGAGGGTTGCAGGATTACAAAGTTGGTGGTGCTCAGTAGGAAGCATTGGAGGATTCGTGGGAAACTGGGACAGGTAGCACGATGCCGATGCTGGTCTGCGAAAACCCTACCTCGAGTAGAGGTAAATCGCTAGTGGGGTAGGGGAACACTAATTTGGGAGTGAAGAAACTGAACAAGCTTAGAACGTAATGGGGTCATGGAGGACAGAATTCTGATATTGGAGGGAGGCGTCTATTTTTTTGGGGTGACATGGCTTCATATTTTTGTGACACATCATCTGGAGGAAGCCTGATTTATTATAGATATTAGATTTTATAAAGCCTTATGTAATTTCTGAAAATATTATAAAATCAGTTATAGTTTTAAAAACTATACTTTTCAAGAAAATATTGAATTTAATTAAAAATTAAATTAATCATTTTCATAAAATTAAGTTTGAAAAATGGATTTTATTTTTGGATTCAACACATTTAAAAATGGTTTGGGTGAATTTTGGGGATTTTTTTAAATACATGAATTTTTTATGAATAGTGAAATATGATAATTTTCAAAACAAGATAAGAACACTAATTACTGAGTCATGGGTGATGTTGTGCTGATATAATAATCTTTTTATCAAACTCACATGTATATATTACTATTTTTTAATTGAATCATCACTATTTATTTTCTTTGGGAGAAATAATAAACTAATAATTAAAATATTATGAAAACCCTCCTCCCCTCTACTATAAAAACCACAAACACTCCCCTTTTGTCTTAAATCTAGTCAAGCCTTGTGCCTTACCTAAAGTTTTCCAAAATCAATCCCCAAGATCCTCCCTCACAACCATTAGCCTTTGGTCTCCCCAAAAGACCAAATAATCTCCCCTTAAGTTGATCTCAAGGAAGATTAAGTCAAGAGGTAAATTCCTCTTTTCTTTTCCTTCATTTTCTTCTCATGTTATTTTATTTGATTTTCTTTCTTAATAACTCCTTTTACAAATGGTATAGAAAATAAAGTACCAAAAATGTATGATAATTTTTTTATGATAATGAGATAATTAATTATCATCTCTACTTTACCCTTGTTTTATAAGAAAGAAATGAATACACTGTCTAATATGTTTTAATTTATCACATTCAAGGAGGACCAGTTATCAATTTATATTGCAATATTCAATTCTGGTCATTAAACCATTTTTATGGTTGGACCAAACTATTAAATATAATTCTTATCTTATGTGATGTTTCAGAATCCTTTTTCACGCATGATGTAAAATAATAATACAAAAAATTATTTATGAGCAAAAATACCAAATTAATCCAAGCGTTTATTATTAATGTTTTATATAATGTTTCACCTTCACTGCAAATAACCAAATGAATTTTATAACCATGTAATATTATGGTTTTTCTCTAATTTCATATAAATTCAATTATTGACAACCATTCTCATCATACATGTCTATTTAATCATGAATATAAGTGAAATCTTCATTAAAACACAGGAATCAAACGCTCCCAAACAATGAAATTGAACCTTTTAACTCATTAAAAATTACATGGGTGGACTTAATAGGGTTATAATTAATCAATAACATGTATTTCATGTTCTTTAATTATTAATTAATGATCCTATTTTTATTATTTAGGTCATTAAGATCTAGAAAAAAACACCATCAAACATAATGTAAAGGATCCTCTCACTTATCACTTTTATTTAAGAATATACTTTATGTTATGTCCTTTTATGTGTAATTACTAATTATGGGGTTTGATTTCAAACCTCCCATATAGTTAAATCACGTTTTTTAAAAGAATATAAACATTTTTATCTCTCATTATGCCATCCTAAGTACACCTTTTACCATGCCGATATTCTATATGGAATTCTACACGAACCTCCTACATTCCGTTTGGTTTCTATATCTTAATTTTTATCCAAATTAAGTTATCTTTTCTTATTATTTACAACATTTAAATACTTTTTATACTATCCAAAATCATTTTTCAATATCCATCCTTCATTCACTTTTGGGGATATACATGTTTTAAAATGACTCCCTCCTCAATACTTCCCAATAATAAACTCATTTTAAGGAAAATCCCCAAATTATTAACCAATTTAAAGTACACTATATGATTTGTTTTTAAGAAACCATTATATTTATAAAACTAATCTATTAACCCTGAAAAAAAAAATTCATTCACTTATGGTTTTATAAAAAAGATTAATAACTTGTCTGTTTCAAATGATCTATGATATTTTCATTAGACCTCAGATAAATGCTTTAATTTTAATGTTCATAAAATCTGTTTTACATGTTATCACTTAAATTTGGCATCAATTATTATGATATATGCATATTATACATTGTAAATGTCCATTATTGATCTAATTTCTTTTTTTTTCATAGACACTTGTATGATATGCCCATTAAATTATCCTTTATGGATTGATTATGATACCCAATTATTTCTATGGATACCCTTATGTTTATATATGATTGATTATGTATGATACTTTATGAGGAAAGAGTATTCATGAACATGTTGTGATGGTTTTACCTAAATAACACCACAATACATTGGGTAATGTTGAGTCTCATGAGACATTATGTGCAACGGTCTTGGAGGTTAGCCTTGACTCGTGCTACCATGTGCAATGGTCTTGGCAGTTGGTCTTGACTTGTATTAACATGTGCAATGGTAATGGTGGTTAACGTTGAATTATTCTCATATATGTGAAATGATCCTAGAATCTTGTTAAAGTTATTTTTTATGTTGCTGCCACATTATTATGACATTGTATTTATATGATCACATGTTTATATGTTATGATTTCACATGTTCTACTCCTTTTTATATCATTATTCCATGCCTTCTAACCCATGCTCTCAAGATTTATTACTATGATTTTTTCCTTCGTGGGATTTTAGATCCTCCCTTTTTCATGTAATCCTTAGGTTATCCTATGAAGATGTATTAGCACAATGGAAGATATAATCTCATTATGGAGAATAAATAAAAAGTTGTTTGTATATTGTTTGATTATTTACCTAGTCTTCCAAGACACTGGACTTTAGGATCTATGGCTTGTAATTTGAGGTTTAATAATTCTTAAAATCATGTAATGATATATATAAAAGGCTAGGGACACTATTGGTACTCTAAGATTATTTACAACCTTTATCAGACTAATATCCCTTCTCTAAAAATATTTGAGAGGACATATACTAAGGTAATATTCATCAAGGACAAATATTAGTGTATACAAGGCTTCTCCATACCTCGTGCATGTTGTGTATCTAAAATATACCTTAGGTGATCCATCATAGAATACATACAACCCTGAGATCCATGGAATGAATTCCATAAAGATAATTAATTTTCCAAAGAAATTGTAGTTCAATGGTAATTTCAAGATAAATATCTATTTCAAGGTATCAAGGCTTTGGATATATCTAATTGGATTGAAATATTCCCAAGTTTAGATTTTTTCACTATATGATTTATCTCCCCCCAAAGCTATCTATAGATTGTATTGGATTTTCCTCCCATGAATGAAGGAAAATTTATTTGGTGAAACAATCCTACTTTAAATTTTCCCAAGTATAATATAAATAATTTTCCAAATAATCATTGTATTTTTTTCATAAATGACTATATGTTTGTAGTCATTTACCTCTATAGCACACCAAACCTTTGAAATAAGGCTGATAAACTGAGAATTAAGATCATGTGGCCTAGGTCCATTTATTTACAACCTTAAAAAGGGATTGAGTGAGTTCAACTTGAAAAATTTCATATTAATACATAAAACGTCAATTTAAAATGTAACACCCTATAATGTTATGAAATTTTTTCTAAGAATTATTTTGATTTCTGTGATAGCTTGTGTTACACAGAATGCCGAACTTAAACAAACCACAAAATATTATTATATGACCATTGTGAAACATCCAATATATTTTTGGGTATGAATAATATTAAATAATATATAAAATACATTTAAATTTCCTATTTAATATAAATTTATTGATTAATTATTAGAAAATTGGCACTCAATTTTTATTTTATTCATTAAAAACATATTTTCTTCAAAAATGTTTTTATTTATTTTTGTGAAAAAATAATAAAAAATAAATTTATTTAAATTTTTTATGTTTTATTCTATTATTATGGTATAATTATTTAAATAATAAATAAAACATATATTTGGGTGAAATTTTGTTATTTTTCTGAAAAGAATAATTTCTTAGTGAATAGTGAAATTATCGATTTTGTAAAACTATCATTCTATTCTCAATAAAAATACTACTTATGACCTAAATTTAATCTCAATTTCAATGAATATTATTTAATTATATATAAAATAATTAATATCATAAAAATTTTCATTATACCTGATTTTGGTATAATTACACTTTTGGGCATAAAGACATATTTTTTCTAAAAAAATGGTTTCTTTTGTGTTTTATGAATTGATATTGAATGTAATTTTTTCCACTTAAATAAATTGAATATTGAAAAATATATTATTAATTTTTAATCATGGGTACCAAATTTTGAAAATACATCCCTTTTATTTTTAGATATTAGAAATAGTAATTTAATGGATTTGGTTACCATGAAAAAGGGTAAATCAGATTATTTAGGTTAAAAAATATAGTATGGACTTAAAAATTAATCTAAAACTTTTGTAGTTTTTATTTGATGATTATATCTCATACACTATCATCCAAAAGGATAATATATATCCTTTTTCATATTTTTCCTTGATTTTCACCTTCATATTATTTTACAAAAAGAAATATAAAAAATGTCATCCTCTTTGTTTCATTATCTCTATTTTTATAAGTATGGATAAATAGAGAAGATATTTAGTTTTAAAAATTATTTTGAAATAAAATTTATTCAAATTCAATATATTAATTTAATTCTGAATTTTTTTTAATAATATATTTACCTTAAATTTTTATACAACACTAACACAGTGTCTATGCAAGTAGGTACACAAATAAACAAAAATAAAAATATAAAGAAATATTATATGATTGATATTTTGTTTTCCATTATTTTTTAGATAGAAGTGAAATACTAGAGAGGTTTAGATTAATTTTATTCTAATTCAATTGTTTTATTGTGACACACACATGTTGTAGGTCGTGGAAAATCCAAATTATTTTCTTAATACAACACAGTGTATAATCATGGTCATCTCACTTGAGGAGATTCTCAGTTCATTCACTCAAATAATCTAATTCATCTTTGTCTAGTTATTATATTTATTATTTTATGACTTTAATAATAATTATGGGTTTTTATATTTCCTTTAATAAGGGAAAGATATGAATAATGAAAATCTAAACTTATTCTATCATATAAGTCTAAAAAAATGAGATTAAGAAGAAATAACATGTTCTTAAGATTGGTTTTGGGTTTAATAATTATTTTCCATCATTTTTTTAAAATTTATTTTGATAATTCATCTATGAAACCTCATGCATGAATCACTATCCTTTTAATTATAAAATGTGAAATCTAAAATCTCTTAAGTAATCTAAATTTCACAATTTCCTTTAATCAAAGTTGATTACACACCATTGTTGATGATGTGTTATCTTATAGTGTTTGGTACAATTGAATGTTGTTTCATCCATTTTTTGCCTCAAATCCATTATGTGAATAGTTAACAAATAAAATATAGGAAAAATAAATAAAACCAAATAATAGAAATTATTTTTGAGTTGTATGCCATGGGGGAAAATCAAAACAACCTTTCATTCCAGTCAGATCTATCACAAACATAAAATAAACTTTATGAATGAATTCAAGAACACCATGACCTCCCTTGTACCATGCCTCAGTTCATCCCCTTGTTTTCGAGGGAAAGTGATCACTTTGGTGGACAGAAATAAGAGAAGAAGAATGAAATAAAAGAAAAAGAAAAGGGATTATAGAAGAAGAAGAAAACAGAGACATGAAATAACAAAAATAAATATAAATGAAGTGATCTAGAGAGAGAATTTAAATAAAATAAAATAAAATAAATGTCTATAATACATAGAAATAAAATAAATAAAAATAAAAATGTAAAGAAGAAGTATAATGAGAGTAATAATAAGAATTGATGGGTGGAAGAATACACATGGAATCAATAGAACAATACATTGATGAATTTGTTTAATAAAAGAAAATTAAAATTTATATATGAAATAAAGATAAAACAAAATAACAAAATAAAATAAATAAATATAATAAATAGAATAATGTGGTAGCATGAAGTGACCTCGAAGGATTCCCTTCATGGGTGTCAAGGGAAACTCCTTTACACTGGTGTGCCAGGAATCCTTTTATAGAGGCAAGGAGGAGTGGAGTCCCTAGTATCCTTGGTAAAGCATGATATTTAAATATATCTCTTTAAATATAAACCCCTATAACCAGTTCTTGTAAAATTTGAAACATCATAATATACCAAACTTTCTACTCCTGTAGCATTGACTAGCAAACCAGCGCATGGTAGCCTCATGCATTCATGAGATGCGAGGAGAATGAGATTTTTCATATTTCATAATCTTACTAGAAAGAAGCGATAGTGTCCATTAGTCTTATCCTATTCCAAATCCCCTATGACCTTCTAAATTCTTCAAGGGGTATCTGGATGAGCTTCAGGGGGTTCATCTAAGTATTTCAGGTGATTGAAGGTAGTTAGGGTCTATGACATTATGAAGGAGATTATTCCTGAATTTGTTTAGAAGATTAAATAGAAATTACATTAATCTTTAGTGACAGAGGGTTGGCGTCAAGTGAGAGAGTCAAGAGGAGATTTCGGTGACTTATTTCAGAGAATTGTCATGTATGATTATAAATGATGAACTGTATCCTAGAAATTTTTTGTCCCACATAAAATGAAGAAATTTCTTTGTGTCTGCTTATAACCCAATGAATAGGGTGACCATCCAAAACTAGCATCTATGTAGATGAGTTTTCGCAAAAAAAAATGCACATACCCAAATATGTGAAACACATACATGTGGTCCATGTGGGCCTTCGGGTAAACTTTTCTCCCTTTCAAGCTTGACTCCCTATGGGACACCGTACGGGATTGATTCCCTCATGCTCATACTAGCTCGATTTGGGTCTCCAAAGGTGGCTTGGCCAACTAACCATCTTAGTCTTTGTTGTGTGGTGATCTACCTTGGTTTATTCGAAGGATTGAGTTTAACCCTAATTCTTTATTGAGCACCGGATAAAATAATAAACACATATAAAATATTTCGATATACTTAACCAAAAACCATCAACTATTCATGAAATTTAATCTTAAAAAAATTTAAACATTAAAAACCACTTTTCAAAGAATTTCCATTTTACATTAAAAATTACTGAATTTTGAATAAAACATTTAAATTCAAGGGAATTACTCTTTGTAATACATCAAAAATTAATGAAATTTTATTAACAATTCAATGATAAAATGGGTCTATAAAATACCCCCGCACATAAAAAAATATTTTCCTTAAGCTTAAAATCATAACATTGAAAATCATAGGGAACCAATGTTACAAATATTTAAATTTCAAAATGATGAATTTTTTTTACCAATGTTAAATTAATCTTTTTAAATTCTAGATAAAATTTCAATTCATTTTCTCAATTTTCAAAGAAACAATCAACTCAAGTACTATAAATTTTCCTGTTTCGAAAATGATGGAACGTTTTCATTCATCTATTCAAACTCCCTAATTCATTTTTTTTAAACATGATGAATCTTTATTTTCCACTCTTGAATACTTTCTCTCATATCCCATGATAAAATCTAATAAGAGTTATTCTCATAACATTGTAACATTCTCATAATCTATAGGCTTGTAAAGGAATTATTTTTTCACTTTGTAAAGAAGAAAGGCACATAAAATCATTAGAACTTGAAAAAAAGGATCAAATGACTCTGAGGATTATGTTTGGAAGATGTATATGTTTAAAATTAACGCTCTAGGAGGATATTTATCTAATAAAGTATAAAGCATGATATCTAAAGTGAAATTTTAATGAAACTCTCACCTGAAAATTGTAAAAACTCTCACATTCCCCAAATTCAAAGTAATATCATGATCAATGTAGAAAATATTGAAGGATTTGTGCACCCACTTTCATATTTTTTTACCTTAATAGTATTTTTTTCATTTCCAAAATAAATTTTCAATTATTTTTTCATTTTCAAATGTTATTATTATAATAATCCTGACATATAACACCTATCCACAAAAGATAAAAAAATATTGGTTTGGTGATGCTGATTTTTTGTTCTACTAAATCACAACCCCTTCGTATTTTTTTCATTTTTTTCAATAATTGAAAACAATAATGTACAATAAATTAATTAACAACATTTATCAACACCCTCAATTAGTGCCCAAAAATTTCTTCCTTTCAATGTAAATCATCCCCTTGTTTATGAATCCCTTCACCCACACACTTAAACATTAAATTATCCTTCAAATACAAAGAGGGGGTAAGAATGGATTAAAATGGTTTGAAACATGCCTCGTTATTAACAAGATAAATCATGGTCTCTATGGAATATATAATGATTAATTTGAAGGTTTTTTTCAAGAATAAGATCTTTTAAAAAGATGCATCAGTAATTTAAAATGTTTTTTATAGTTATAGATATGAAATTTTAAAATGAAAGTTCTATCAAGTGGCATGTCCCAAGATCAATCAATAAATATGGTCAAGAATAAATAATAAGTACTTATTCTAGAAATCACCTCGAGAATGGGAAAAATGATTTGGGAAAATGAATCATGGAATGGCTAATAAAAAAAATAATTTCACAATAATTTCATTAATTCAAATAATGAAAAATGTTTGGGAAATTAGATTTACACGAGTCAACTGATTCCCTCAAATCATGAGTCCTCATTTTATATCCATGCTTCTCTTTAATCATTTAATTCTCCATTTTACTCATTAAATACCATTATCATTTAAATCTAAAACAAGGAATCATAGAATTCCTATGAAACTCATGTCTCATATACATGTCAAATAAATCATATATCCGTGTATGGGAATGCAATTTCTTGTTTAAATATCAAAATAGGTTGTTGGAAAAAATTTCATGGAGTGTGAATATAAATATAAAAGTGAAATAACATTCCCATAAATCATAGTCCTATTTCCTTCCACAATTTAGGGGATTCTTTATGCCATCATGGTCCTACAAAATATAATTACTAAATTAATCACAAGGATCATGTTATTAAAGTTAAATAATGATAGAGGGAGTGGGCTGCATACTGGATTATTTCCTAAAACTAAAATTGAAATGTAAATTCCTATAATTAAAACTTAAGGATAAGTCATAGTATGATACACCAAGTGGGACTCAAATTTTTTATGCCTTTAAATGTTAGTACCAGCAATTATCCAAAGTCTTATGGTGGATAGAGCCTCTTAGACAGGAACTACCATGTCTAGATATCACTATCTTCCACTTATTCTTTCATGGTGAGGAATGATCTATATATAGACTAAACTAGATCCATACCATTAACAATTAATTATAACTTTAATGAAGGGAGTAGGGTAATGTATAAATCATATTTTTATTTTGTTTCTACTTGTGAAAATTTTCCTTTCTTGTCTAGTATAGTGTTAGGATATTGTGAAATAATTTAGTAATCAAAGGAAAATGTAGTAGGTCTTTTTACTTGAATAAAATTTAGATTTGAATAATCATAATTATTCTCCCTTTGATAATGATAATACTCTATCTTGATATCATCAAGCTCTGGCACTAGGACTTATTCATGTGACTTCCCAAATGTATGGTCATCAAAATTAGGGATCTTCATGTGTTCCTCAGTAGGTGAATGACCTTCTTATACCTCTAAGTCATGTCAAGGATTGACCAAATCTAAAAATTAAAATCAATACAGAGAGATAAACAAATCATATTGAATAATATTATAAAATAAAGAAATCAAATTAAGATTACATCCCTAATTTGTTTATAGCTCGATCAATTTCTCGGTGGTAAGTGCCTCTTACAATTTAATCTCAGCAGATGGAGGTAGGTAGTCAGTTTCATCTATATTTTCTTCAAATTCCATCACTCTTTTGGCTTAATCCTATTCCATGGATAGAAATAGGTATAAGGCATTGACTCTTCAATCTTATAGTTGGGAAGATCTTGTTGCATTCCATCTTCTTTCCAGTTACACTAAAACTGATCTGAATATTTTCACATATTCCATTAATCAAAAAAGTCTTCATCTTAATTCTATTGCTCTGCATGGTACTCCTAAATTTGATCTTTGGGATTGTTGATCTGTTTATGGTCCTTGATTTGGGCCTCAACCTCTTATATGTATTTAGTAAAATTGGGTATCTCCGATGGAACTTTCTTCTTTGCCTCAAATTTTTTAAGTAAAATCTTAGTTCATCAACCATGCCCATCAAATATTAAGGTGACATGTCAGTATTTATACCCCTTTGCTTATTCTTGGACATTATCATCATATCATTACTCCTTCATTGGAGGCTCTCCTTATTATAGTATGTTTCTTTTTTCTTGCACCTGTGAGTAATTTTCCCATGAGTTGAAAAAATAATCAATTGAAAATATCATGAAAAATAATTTTTTTTGAGTTTCTTAAATCATTGAAAATTATCAAAACAATGAGAAATAAAAAAAGTAAATAAAATACTAATTATATCCCTAGAAACAATTCCATTTTTAATGTACACCTATCCTTGGGAATGGGAAAAAATATTTTTCTAATGCATTACTATGGCTGACCAGGGTCATCTCACTTGAGAATATTATCAATTTTTTCAGCCATTTAATATAATTCACCCATGCCTACTTGAATTGTTTGTTTTTATTATTTCATGAAAATAATGATGAATTACTTTGTTGTTTATTTTCTTAAATAATGAAAATACTTGCAGAATAAAAATTTAAACATATACTATCATGCAAGGATAAACATAATGTGATTAGGAAGATTTCATATAGTATTAGGTTCAGTTTTGGGTTTAATCATTATTCTAATTTATTATTTTTAAATTTATTTTGACATTTTAACAATGAAATATATGGCATTAATCACTGTAATTTTATTTGTAAATGGTGAAATATTTAATGCCATAAAGAATCTAAATTCTACCTCCTCTTGTAATTAAGGTTGATGAAACACCATGATCGAGGATGTTTTGTCTTCAAGGACACATCTCAATTGAATTTTTTTCGTCCATTGATTGGATAAAGTATATATTGTAAATAGTTAACCAATTGAAGATAGGTAAAAGAAATAAAATAAAACAATGGAAAAAAAAATTGAGTTTCCTGTAATGCTAGACAATTTCCACACCCATGCATACCACTCAGATCTATCACAAAGATAAAATAAACATTATGAAAGAATTTAAGAACACCTTGAACACTCATGGTCCAAGCCTCAAGTTATCCCATTATTATAGAGCGTGAGAGACCACATTGGTGGTTATAAATGAGAGAAGAATACATAAATAAAATAAATGAAAAATGATGAGATGGTAATAAAAAAACACACACGTAAAATCAAAAAAATAATAATAGAAGGAGGGAGATAAGGATAATGAAAATAAAATAAAATAAAATTTATTTATTTATATATTTATATATAATATATAAAAATAAAATAATAATAAATAAAAAATAATAATTAATAAGAATTAGAGGAAGAAGAATAATTAATTGGTTGAAGAAGACTTATGAAATCAAAAGAAAAATGCATGGATGAATTTATTTAAAAAAAATTAAAATTTACATAGGAAATAAATATAAAACAAAATAATAAAAAAAAATAAAGTGGAATCATATAGTGGACTCGGGGAATTCCCTCTATGGGTGTCAATACAAAATCCTTAGGAGTGGCAAGCCGGGTCTCCTTTTATAGAGGCAAGGAGGAGTGGAGTCCTCGCCCTCCTTGTTCAACAGGATCATTAAAAAATATCTTCTTTAAATTTATTCTTCTATGACCCACAATTGTGAAATTTGAAACTCTTGAAGATAAGAAAATAAGCCTCAGTCCAGTTGGTGAAGACTCCTTAAGTGAATCCAGGAGAATTGGGATCAAATGCATGCGGGGGAATATTTTTGGGGTACTGTAGAAGGACTATAGATATACCATAGCTAGTCCTATAGTGGAAACTATAGCAAGTACTGTTTGGCACTGTACCTACCGGGACTATTCCCTTATTTGGGCCTTCGGGCCACCAATTCAGTCCCTGAGAACTTTAAGGCCTTCGGGCCACCCATGCCTTCAGGGCAGTAAAGCCTTCAGGCCCCCTCAAGGCCTTCATGCCTCCTTAAGTGCAGATGAAAACCAGAAAACCTACAAGGAACAACCTCCTGAAGGAGGATGAGAAAAGAGCTTTCACTATAGCAGTATTTAAACAGATTGCATGAACGAGAGGGTATGGCACCTGCTATCAGAACAAGCCTATGCATGCACGGGAAAGCCTAGTCGAACAACCATACAAAGGTGGAGAGCCGATTTCATGATGAAGATGCGGGGGAGGAGGGGTTCCAAGTAGTTAGTCTCGGTTGTATGTAATGCTTGAATCCTATTTGACATTAATTCCTCTCAGGCCTACGGGCTATGTAATACTTACGCCTATGAGCCTTGTAAGGGTTCCACCTCACCCCACGAAAGGTGGATTATCAAAATCAAAAAAATGAATGCATTCGGGCCATTGGAGTAAACTCTTGAAGATATCATGTAATACCCCAATATCTTATCATATGTCTCTTTTAAAATTTAGAATATTCAATAGTTTATGCTCCACGTAACACTAAGTCTAAAATCGTAATTTACTATTTAATAATATCATTGGAATAGTAATATGACCATTAAGAATAGTAAAATGGCCAATAGAATATTAATTTACCCATGAATGTATAAATAAAATTTTGGTTTCATATAATTGAAAATATAATATATTTATATAATGAAATAAGTAAATAAATATTTTGAAAATGATAAATTAAATGATTGTGTTTTTGTAAGTAATAAATATTTAATTATAATTTTCAAATTAAAATTATTATTTAAAGTAAAATATATTTACACAAAATAGACTAATAAAATAAAATTTTATTATCTTATGATAAAATATATAATTTTATGAGCCCTTAATTAATTTTTCAAAGTGTCACAATACCAGTCATAATTTTAAAATTTGTATTTTTTAAATTAATGAAGATTTTAAAAAAAAATTAAATTGATCATATTAAGTAAATTATTTTCATAAAATGGAGTCCAATTTAGAATTATATACATCAAAAAACTATTTGGGTTGATTTTTGGGAGTTTTCTAAAATAGTTAATTTTTTGTGAATAGTAAAATATAGTAATTTACGATATTCAAAGTTTATAAGTTAAATACACTATTCCTTGCCTAATCAGTGATGTAAGCATCATAATATATATATATAATTATCTATTTACTATGTTTATTCATGTAATCACCACTATTTCTTTTCTTGATCCAAAATAATTAACTAATGGATAAAATAATCAAAAAACACATCCCTCCTCCATTACAGATACCCCCCTCACCACCTCTTCTACTCAAACATCTTACACCATGAAGCTTGTATAATTTGAGGCCAATACTCTTCCCAATACTCTTCCCCGCATCTAGTATTTTTTTGTATCAAATAAAAAAACCAATTTTCCTAAGGTGATTCTCAAGGAGAATAATTTGATTGGTGAAATTCTCTTCTGTTCGCTTTTAATTTATTTATTTTTAGTTTTGTTTTCTTATTCTCTCCTCATATACTATTTTCAAAGTTGAATTATAAATCTAGTATCTTTTATATCATGTAATTTCATTGTGTTAATAAAACAACCCAGCATCATTTCTCATCTCATTTCCTTTTTTTCTAAAGATTAAAGCATTATTCGTGATGTGTTGATTTATCGCATTCAAGGACAACGAATTTTCAATTTCCCTAAGTGCCATCAAGGATAGTCATGAAACCATTTTTATGGTTAAGAATGATTAAAATATATTTATTAAAACTTATTTAATTTTATATAACCATTACATATCCATGATATTAATTAATAAAATAAAACTAGTTTGTGATGATCAAAAACAGCCAAAATAATCTAAATTCTTATCTCTAACGTCTAGTCTACTGATTCATCCTCACCCAAAATAACCAAATGACTTATATAAGAATTTAATATTTTGGATGTTAGTTAATAATATATAACTTATGTTATGGATATCAATTTCCATCTTACATGATTCTTCATACATGTATACAAGTTAAGCAATCATGAAATCCAAGGAAACGATCACTTCTGAACACTACTGGAAATATCACCTATACCCACGGTTTAAAACTGTTGTTATAGCCCTTTAAACAACGGGTATAGGATATACCCATGGTTTTAGAAACTGTGCACTACAGTGCCATCACAATAGGTCTCTACCCACGGTTCTCTAAAAACCATGGGTATAGACCAAGGAAAATTGATATTACCCACAGTTTGTGAAACCATAGGTATACATGTATACCCACGGTTTGAAAACCCAGGGTATACTGATTTAAAATGCCCTATATTTGGAAACGTCTTACCAAACTATGGGTATAGATAGGTTCCCCTGGCCGAGCATGTTCCCCAGGCCGAGTAGCTGCACCTCCCTACCATTCTGCACCTGAATTAGCACATATACATTGAATGTCAGTTAAAGTAGAAGTGTCAGTCCACTCTATGGATGGATAAATACATGATCCTATCTATATAAAAATATCATCCTTACCTCATACATATCAAAATGAAATCACAATACCGGAACTAGATGATTTACAAAGTTTAGTGAAAATCCTACTTTCCATGTTGGTGATATGAGACAACATGGATACTCTAATAATATCAATACTTATTGGTTATACACCATAACTATTAAAATCCATAAAATGGTTATACACCCTATTATTTATTCAAAAATTGGTTATACACCACAATTTAAAACTCCTTCGGTGATTTTTTATATACCCCATCTAAAAGACTCCTATAACTGTTTATATACACCATCCACAAGCTCCCTTTTAGAGTTGATCAAGTGTAGAAAAATAGACTTCTTTAACTGGTGTTACTCAACAAGAATGTTGGATCACTGTATATTGTGTCTAACTACTTAGAGATCTTTAACATCTTTTAAGAAAGGTATAATTTTTTTGAAACTTCCTCTGGATCTGGGATGATTGGGATCTACTCAATTTTAAACATTATGGAACTTCAACCAAAATGTTTCCCTTCTAGTTCTTCTTAAAAAACTATATGCTTATGGTTCTTTATACCTCCTTTGACCCAAATACATTTTTGATGAAAGTAGATAATAAAATCCTTTTCTTAAACTCTTTTTCTTAGTAACTCTCAATAAATTATTCTCCATATTCCCTCTTTTTCATATACTTAACTCATGTGATTTTCCCCCTTTATATATGAAGTTTTCCTCTTATAGATGTGAGAATGTATGGGCTTCAATTTGAAATTCCAACTACCTCAAGAATTTACTACATTACTATCTTCCAAATATATTTGTATTTGACATTATCAATGCTCCCAAAAAAATTCAGCATTGGCTATATTTAACTCATCCTAAAATATCATCTTAAATCATGAACATTCCTTCTTTGAATATTTATAGTTGAATGTTTAGATCAACATTACCATAGTGATTAGATTTATAATAATGTAATTCCCTTTTGAAATCATCCAAAAAGTGTTCTTTTGATTTAATTAATATGCTCATTATGGTTCTTCTATTTCCTCAACTTGAACATAAATACAGGCATTATTAATAGACTTCTATGACAACCAATAATCACTTTATCAGAAACCACCCAACAATGGAATCCTCAAGAGTCCCTTAGACTCACATGAGTAGTATAATGGTACCTGAAAGTAACCTCCAAAAAAAGGAGTCATTCCTTCCAAGAGACTCCAATATATGTGGTCCCCAAACTCATGATTTATACCTCAATATCTCTAATATTGAGCTAACAGTCCCAATACACAAATTAAAACAATGATCTCCTCACAGAAACTACTTGATCTCTCCTACAATGATCCATCCAATTGAACATTAAACAACACTCGTTGGGTAAACCCACTAAGGGTATCATCTAAATTGTGTGTACTCCCCCCTGCCCACCCCCCCCTGCCCAGCCCCCTCCCTCCCCCATGCCCAGCTCCTCCCCTCCCCCTCCCCCTCCCTCCCTACCTGCCCAGCCCAGCCCCCTCCCCCTGTCCATCCCCTCCCCCTCCCTCCACATTTCCCAGCTCCTTCTCCCAACCCCTCTCCCTCCCACCTCCCCCACCCCCTCCCCCTCCCTCCCCACTACCCAGCTCCTCCCCCTCCCCCTCCCTCCCCACTACCCAACCCCTCCACCTCCCCCTGCCTAGCCCTTCCCCCCTCCCTCCCCCACTGCCCAGCCCCCTCCCCCTCCCCACCTGCCCACCCCCTCCCCCTCCCTCCCCACTTCCCAGCTCCTCCCCTCCCCCTCCACCCCCCTCCCCATCCCCCCCTTCCCAACCCCAGCCCCCTCCTCAGTCAAGCAGAATTGTATATTTAGAGAAACGTTTGGATAAAAAACACATGAAATAAAATACAGAAACATGTATTGAAATTTCGTTCAACAATTGATATATATATAAAGTATCCACCATAAACAGAAAATGTTATCAATATTGAATAACTTCTCATGTAAAATGAAAAAAAAATCAAGAAAAGTCATAAGGGTGCATACCTCCTAAAAGTAAACCATGATACATGATTTCTGAATAACATCCTAAGACTTTTCAAATGTAATGACAGTTCAATGTATCCAAAACATACACAAATCTACAGCCACATATTAAAATTAAAAAGTTGGATTAAAACATGAATCAAGATTCCACTGAACATGCTTTTTCTTTTATGTTTGGAGTCTTCCTAAAACAAACAAAAACCACATAAAAAATATATATAAAGGAAAGATTAAAACCACAAATAGCATATGAAACATCTAAATTAGTTAGTCAACTCTGAATATTCATATAACTGTCAGATCACATACCAATCAGTAAAGTACCATGACATATTTAGAGAATATTTTGGATAAAAACACATGAAATAAAATACACAAACTTATTTCACAATTTCATTGAACAGTTGATATAAATTCAAAGTATCCACCATAAATAGAAAATGTTATAAATATTAAAGGCTTTTTCACATTATTAAGCTTAAAAAATCGGCTCCTCATCTCACCCCTGCCCAGTGAATTCCCCTCCCCCTCCCCCTCTCCCTCCCCTCCACCTAGCCCCTCCCTCATGCCCAGCTCCCCCCTTCCCAGCTCCTCCCTCAGGCCCTGCTCCCTCTTCCCATCCCCCTCCCCCTCCCCCACTCTCATGCCCACCTCCCCCTGTCCAGCCCCTCCCCGTCATCCCTCATGCCCAGCTTCCCCTCATGCACAGCCCCTCCCCCTCCACCTCCCTCATGCCCAGCTCCCCCTTTCCCAGCCCCTCCCCCTCCCTCATGCCTATCTCCCCTATTCCTAGCTCCTCCCTCATGCCCAGCTCCCCCTGCCCAGCCCATCCCCCCCTCCCTTATGCCCAACTCCCCACCTTCCCATCCCCTCCTCCTCCCCCTCCCCCCTTCCCAACCCCCTCCTCCTCCCCCATATTTACGGTATACCCGTCAAAGATGAGATTTATTGACATCCCAAGGCATATAGGTTTTTTAGGAAAATAAAATACACAGGGAAATTATTTTAGTTTTTACTGTCATGATTGAACTGTGTAAAAACATAATAAAAAATTGATGACCGAAAGGGGAAAGGGAAAATGAGTGTAGATTACTTACCTTCCCTTGTTGAGAAATCATAGTCATGATCACATTAACACAAAAATTTTGTGCCATGTATTGAGGTATTTCCTCAAAAGAAACTGCAGAATCTTCATAAGGCCACAGTTTAGAAATAAAAAAACACATAAAATATGAATCACTCCATGAACTACAAATAAATTCCTTTACGTTTAAAGAAAAAGATATGAAGAAACTAAACCTTCTTAACTCCTTCACTAGATGATATCTTCTACTTCAAAGTGGAGGACACGGTCATACTTTATTGATGAACATCCTATTCATGCCGAGTATATGAAAGAGAGATTAAGTCAATGCAGCCCCCCTCCCCTCCCAGCCCTCCACTACAGCCCCCCCCCCATCCCTCCACTGTAGCCCCCCCCCCCATCTCAGGACTCCCCTCCACTAATAAGTCCAAGATTATATGGAGAGATAATAATAAACACACCAAACCAAAAATATATATATAATGTGAAAATTACCTAAAGAATTTTCAAATAACACCCCTGATGAAATCATAATTCAAAATTCATTTCATTGCATAAAGAAATTCATATACAAGAAGTCCACCAATACAAAAAAATTAAACTCCAAAAAAAGTATCTCTGCTAATTCAAAAATGGAGGGGATTAAAATCTCCCCCATTTCCATCATCATCATCCCCATGTCCAGCATCATCATCTGTAGTAGAAACATCAGCAGTAACATCATCAGCAACATCATCACCAAACACACCATCAGCATCATCATCAGCAATCTCATCACCAACAATAGCATCAACAACATCCTCTCCAGCTCTATCGCCACCACTATCATTTCCACTAGGACCCTCATGGGAATCACCTAAGGAATTATTTAAAGAGAACATTAATGCCTTACATGAATTAAAAGTGACAGTAACCTATAATGGTAGTGACTGACTCAAAACTCACATGACTTTCATGAAATGTTCATTGATTAGCTTAGTTTTTTCACGCTCCTCTAATATTATTTTCTTTGTCATAGCTAATTCAGCACACGAACTTTCCAACTCAGAGGCCTTAGAGGCTTTAGAGGAGTCTGATGATGACCAATACCTAGAGGGTACAATGTGTTTTCCTGGTCTACAATGGACTCTTCCTAGATTCTCTACACCTAACACCTGACTAAAATGATAATTTGGACATAAGTTGTCAGCTTCCTTATCATCCATGTCTTCCAAGGAAGAATGTTGAAATTATAAACATATTAAATTATGAATTTCATATAAATGTTTGAAATATAAACAAAAAAAACATAGAATTTTATCTCTTTTTTGTGAATTAACTACAGTTCCATATTTGGTTCCAACTGAAGAAGAATAATTTCACATGAGGTATAAGACCTTAAATGCCAAATATAGCTTGTTGTATATGAGAAATGCACAAATTTGGATTAAAACCATATATTATAATTGAAAAAAATGGATTGAAGTGACTTGAAAAAAAGACCTACAAACATTGAGGTAAATGGAATTCATAACCGATTGGTGGTTTACTAAAATGGTTTTCTGAAGTGGGTTTCAAGGGAATATACAACTTGTTTTGGAAAAATAAATAAGCCTTCTCCTAGTATAAGATGTGATTTGTAGGATACATGGACTAACTAAGGAGAGGCATGAATATGTTATGATGACATGTTATAAATAAGGACATTATTTTAATTTAGATGAATGTACCAGCTGCTTCCCATGCTTGGGCATTGTAGTGTTCCCTAATGTGTGTAGATATTCCATTTCATCATTGTTTTTTTTTTGTTTTTCACTAACACTTCTTAAGAAACAAAAAAAATACATGTAATAAAAATTATATTTTATATAAAAACCATTAAAGATGGGTGGTACCTTTTACTGTTCAGTCTTCCAATGTGAGATCATTTTCTGAAATTGTCTTTTTGGATAGTCAGGGTTTGCGGGTACACCCTCTAACTCAATACCCACACTGCTCCTCCAACCAATATGTTTCTCATACTTGTATGACCACCAATAGTATCCAAGATCACTCAACCTAGCAGCATTGGCAGCTTCACCATTAGGAAAGTTAAATCAAATCTGCAATGAAAATGTTAAGTCATATAAATACATTTCTAATAGAAATATAAATTCATAAAATTCCCATACCCATATCTACACCCATGCCCTATCCTTGATGTCAGCACTGATATGTCTCCATGAGACTGGTTCCACTAGAACGATATCATGATATTTGGATAAAGTATCCATGAAACTGCTACACTCCTTAGAATTTTTACCTACCATTTTATGTTGAGAATTTTAATCCACCATAATATGAGTTTCATGATTCCAAGCATCCCACATTCGAGTGCGCCCATGTCACCTACATGATGATACAACTAAATAAGATAAGAGGTGAGGCGTCTGTGTACTGTGCTGGATTAGCATCCACTGAAGGAAGTGTCAATTCCACAGCATGCTCCGACTGATCTTCATGAACAAGAGTGGAAACTGAAGGAATAGACTCAATATGTTGAGGATGGATGGTAGGAAAATAAGGTCATGTATACATGTTAGAATATGTGTAGTAGGTCTAGGGAAACACGAATGGATATAGAAATTGTGCCGGTGAGAACATCGGTTGAGTCAGAATGGACATGTAATGGGAAAAAGAGGGTAAATGGGATGATGACGGCGGTATATATGCAAACATCCCAGAGGTCTCAAGCGGAGGGTAGACATGTGTGGTAGATGGGATGTCCACTGATGGGTCAGTGTGGGGAGTGGTAAGAAGGGAGCTCCGCCTAGGTCTAGGAAGACACCTACTCGGTCCCATACTGGGAAGAGGAAACTCTGGAGTTATATATCCCTAAAAGAAATTGATCAAAAATATGAACTTGATATTATATGTAATGAAAAAGATAAATATTATAATTATTATACTCACCGAAGATAACTCACGCTCATGTCTACCAGGATCAACATCAAATAATCTCTTCTTATGAGCTTCTTTAGTTTTTTTTCAGAATCTTCCTATGAATGAAATAAATATCTTGTAGCAAAATTTTTTACAAATCATACATACAACTTAGAATCCAAAGAAGACAAAAAAATGTCATAACATCTTTCAATAATTATAATTTACAACCAAGTTATACAATTTTTAAAACCACATTTTAATCCTAGTTTTCTGAATTGAAAGAAATATAATTTAATGAAACGAAACCAAACAATACTAAAAGAAACGTATAATTTCAAACTAAAACTAAATAAAAGTAATTATATTAGTACCAACTTAAGAAAATCACATCAAGGTAAACTGAAAGAAATATGAATATATATGGTTGTTTTTATATATTACCCTCCATTATCTAAGGTTCAACATCATCTCTCACAATGGGAAAATTTGTGTCATCAAATACAATATTTTGGATAACACCGATGGGGGTGTCAATGGTCACAATTTCATCCCCAGCATTATGAAAAATATTTATTGGGATTACTTCATTAATGACACTGTAATTAGGTTTTAGATGATCTTTCACATAAAACACTTGTTTTTTCATTGATGTCAAAATGTATGGTTCATCAGTATGCAGGAATCGACTTATGTCAATAACTCTAAATCCACAATCATTAATAAATGTACCATGTCGCATCATTTAATCAAAACATTTACATTTCTTCATAGAGACTCGACCTTAAGAGTAGTAATGCAATAACAATATTTTCTCAACTAGTCCATAATAAGAAACATATTCATATCAAGGTCAACTATCTGATGCACTGTCCTAATAATCTGTTATAGAAGTTAACAAAACGCCATCATGATGTGTTCTCATTTTCACCCCTATATCAGTTGTAACAAATTTATATCCATTGATTATTAAATATTTACATTCACAAACCAAAGAATTAGGACCAAAATCCAACGCTCTTAATTCTTTAGAAATGAAGTCAGCAGGTAAACTCAATTCATAGAATACATATGAGTAATATAATTAAATATATATCTATATTTTAAGGTATTTAATGTAATGGTTATACCTTTGATTTCAACCAAGTTGGGAACTCTTTTCTATGAAAATCCTCTCTCCTTCTCAATGACAAAGAACGATGAACTGTACTTATAATTTTTTTATGTTCTCTACATAAAATGAAAATAAAATTATAAGGTATATGTGATATGATATCATATTAGATAACATATCTATTCAAATTACTTACTTGATATAGGCATTGAACAAACCACAATTAAACAATGTTGTAAGATGCGCCATATTCCGCTCGTAAAAGCTCCATGTAACCAATGTATATGACCTGACAATTCCACTTATTTGGGGAAGAGATGGAAACGATGGATGAATTTCCTTATACTGCTCATCATCATTTCTCATTTTTTGGTTATGTCTTGTGCTGACATCAAACAAATACATTGAACTAAAATCCATACATTCTTGGGCCAGATAACTCCTCACAATGGAACCTTCAGGATAATTCTTATTTCGGACATACGATTTCATTGTGCACATATTTCTTTCAGTGGGATACATCCCCTAAAAAATGACTAGTCCCCCAAGAAGTGTCTCAATAGGAAGATGAACTGTTAAATGTAGCATGCAAGTGAAAAAGGATGGAGGAATTGTTTTCTAACTCACACAGAATTAACGGTGCCTCTTGCTACATTTTTATCAACAATTATTTGGATATACTTTTAGCAAAAAGGTCTCTAAAAAATGACACAACTGGATCACTTCCACCGTTACATTATTGGATAGAAAATTCCAAATTATTATTGGAATCAATTCATGATTAAGGATGTGACAATCATGAGTTATTAGGGATTTCAATTTCAAATGTCTTTGTTGACTCGTTTAGGTATGTTACTGGAATAGTCATCTTGAACCTTGATATTCTCCAATATTGCTAGAAATTGATCTTTCTCTATCGGTGTCATCACATAATAAGCACAGGGAACTTTCCATTTGTTTTCACCGATACAAACAAGATGTACTTTAGGTCGAATACCCCAATCCAAAAAATCCTGAGGAGGTCAAAAGTCATATTTGGTCTTCCCCTAAATATTCAAAAGAATTTCAAGCAAACATTTTTTATATATTTTTTTAAATATGTGTTACATCTAAAAAATGACATAAAAAATTAGTAGACCAATATGGAAACACAAAAAAAATACCTCTCTTTTTCTAATTCTAAGTGACTTTAGTATCATCATTCTTCCTCTTTCAAGATTTTAACTGACCTTTCCCTAATGAAAAGCAGAAATATTTCAATTCATTAAGCACATCACTTCCTGAACTACGTTGAGGTGGTTCTTCAGTGTCAACATTATTATCAAACCTCTAATGATTTTTCCTGTATTGATGATCCATTGGAAAGAGTCGACGATGCCCCATGAAGCTGAAACTATGGAGATATTTAAGCCTTCTCGATCATGTATTCTTCAGTCAAATGGGACATGACAGTTTTCCCTTCATGATCCACCCAGACATCATTGCATAGGTAGGGAAATAATTTATGTTCCATAGAAGGGAAACACGCATCTGAAACATATTCATTGAAGAAGAATCAAATGTTTGCACACCTAAATACCAAATTTGTTTCAACTCTTTTATTAAAGGCTGTATGTAGACATCTATATCATTACCAAGATCCGAAGGTCCAGATATAAGTACACTCAAGAAACTGAAAGTTTTTTTCATAAACATCCATGGAGGAAGATTATAAACATGAATAAATACCGGCCACATGCTATGAGCATTAAGCATCTGACCAAACAGTTTAAAACCATCACATGATAGGCCCAATATGACATTACGCACCTCAGCTGCAGAATCAGGATGTTGTGAATCAAATGTATTCCATGCTAATCCATCTGCATGATGGACCAACTCATCATTACTAGTAATTCTCTCAACATCATGCCATCTCATATTGATTAAATTTCTGGAGACATGAATATATTTTGAATTTAGGGAATCAATGGAAAGTGCCACATGACTTTCTGTGGGACACGATATAGTGTTATATCTTCATTTTTCTTCCATCATGGTGTACCACAATCTTTACAGTCATTACGATTAGCTGTTTCCTCCAAAAAAACTGCAATCTTTTGAACAAGGATGGACTTTATTAGTAGCAAATCCAAGCTGCTTAATTAACTTCTATGCCATGTAATGATTTGAGGGAATATCTTCACCATCAGGAATCAAGTACTTAAAAATTTTAATAATATAATCAATGGTGGTATTATAAATCCCATACATGGTTTCCATGATATAACTGCATTAAAAATTCCAACTTGTTCATTTTAGAACATTCTTGATATACTGGAGTTCTGGAATCATCCAATAAATTTTTCACTCTCTCAACATCATCATCTTCAATATTTTCCTCATGTGTACCGATATCATTGTCTTCTTTAACCGGAATATTATCTCTCTCAGAATGATGCAAATATGTAAACCAATCTAATATCAAATTCTCCTTGTCACTTCGTTCATTTCGTTTATGAACAGTTGAAGATTGACTTGTCTCTCCATGGTGAAACCAAACATTATAGTTTTCTTTAAATCCAAATCTTTTTAAATGGTAACAAACTTCTTCTCATCTTAACCATGGTCTTCCAACATAATTATAGCAGGGGCAATATATACAACCTTCATCTAATGCATTGTTAAATGAAAAATCTAAAAAAAATTCTAAATTATTTTGAAAATCAGTTGAAATCCGATCAGTATGATACATCTAGCTTCTATCCATTCTATAACAAGAAAAAAACTATCATTTAATCAACAATGTAAATCATATTTAAAAAATTCATTAAGATCAATTTTATTATTAAATTAATCATAACATATTAGTAGCTAGAAAAACAAATTTAATGACAAAAGCATTCCCTGATTGAATAAGTAGGAAAAAGAAAAAATGGTATACCTTGAGATGTAAACTAAATAAGAAAGTTAAAATAGACACTCCCAAGTGGTCATTGATTGGGAATAAAACAAAAAAAATCAATGTAAATTAATCCTTGATAGATATATAGGCATTATACAGATGGGAAGAAAATTATATTTTAATAATATGAATTTATAAATTTAAAGATTATTTGGTAGGGTTTATTTGATGGGGAATAAAAAATTCAATGAAAATATAGTAGTTATAAATTTAATGTTTTGGAATTAATAATAAAAAATGTTTCGATGTATCTTATAAATTTTTTACAACATGATGCTTAAAAGATATAATTTTTATGGATTCTATTGGAACCTTGGAATATTTTTTCATATTGAAAACATATGTTTTTTAAAATAGACATCGTGATATACTTGGGAGTATTGAGAATCAATGTTTGGGGGTTTCAACCCCTTTAATGGAATAAAAGTTAGAAACGTATTGTAAATTCTATATAGAAATCACAGAACATGTTTAATATTCTTGAATAAGTCGATTAAAGGTGTGATAATCCTATTGATGATGAAAATGAATGCCTCATCATTACACCATAATGAAAAAATCTGAGTTTTAATACTCAAATTCTTCAAACGAATAATAGAAAAGTGAAGGAAAAAGATTTAGTTGTTGAAGTTTCACCCAATGTATCCAAAGGGGAAAGTCCATGGATCTTGGATAGTGGATGTTCTTCTAACATGATAAAAGATTTAAAAACATTGAAATCTATTGAAAAATGAAATGGATGCTTATTACTTTAATAAATTATTGGTCACTAAAGGTTAAGGGAGTTGGTTTAATTGTTGTTGGGAAAGAGAATCTTAAATAAAAAACACTATTTCTACTGATGGATTAAAACACAATCTATTTAGTGTTTCTCTACTTCATGATAAAGGAAATATATTTATTTATGAATTATGGGTTATTAGTTGAAAACATTGATGATGGAAGAGTGGTTAAAAGAGGATAAGAGTGCTAGAGGAAATTTATTCTAAGTGGGTGATGTTGAAAATTCATGTTATCTAAGCATGAATGAAGAGAATGAATTATAGTATTGGATGATCGAAGAATTTAAATGTTCTATTTTTTAAAAATGAGACAGACTCTCTTTTTATTTTTATAGGAGATAATAAATGGAGAATATATAGAGAGTGTTCCTTATTGGAAAGACATATCGAGTTGGCAGTTGAATCTTAGAGAATAGTTCATGTGTTTTCCCCATGTTTTACACAAATAAAAAGAGGAAACGGAAGATCCATTAATGATTAGAAATATTAACATGTCTTGGAGTCTAAGATCCCCCATTAAGTTAATTGATTAAGGGGGTGGAGATTAAATATTAATTAATACATTTCTAGTATAATGTTGATCTTTACTCTGAGAGTTAGATAATTAGGAAAACCATTATTCATTATAATAGTTTAGTGTTTAAAAAACATTTTTAGTGTTTGATTTCAATGAAATTGTTAATGAATAATATCCATTCAGGGATGTTGAATGAAATTTATATTCTTCATTTACTATAATCATACTCATTGATGGGTAATAACTGAATTCGAGATAAGTTTGAGAAAAATTAATAAAGAAAATATATCAAATTCCATGTCTACATCATGGTTGTAACGACCCCTACATTTTATATGGGAATTTACCATTGAATAAATTATATGTGTGATATTTCATAAAAAATAAACATAAGATTATTAGAAATTCAGAACTTTACATGTCCATAATATGATCATTGACCATTATAGACATTAGAGATGTAGTTGTTAGAATTTGATAATTAGAATTGGTGCATATTAAGGGTAATGAAGAGAGCTAATTAATAAACAGGGGTAAATGATGGCCTCAACTAGTAGTAAATAACATTTTTGAAACATAATAATCTGATCTTTGGAAAGTAGTTGGATACAAAGGGTTGGTTTACTAATACAAACCAAAATCCTTAACTTAAGGATGGATTGGAAGGATCCCTCTCCCAATGTGTTCTGATATTTTTTAAGTGTTGTTTGAAGAGATAAAAATTTAAGAGGGGTGTGATTATGGTCAAAGGAGATAAATTCAATAAGTGGTGAAAGATTTATTAGATATATTAATTGGTATAAAAATATAAACGCGTATCATGGCCATATATGAATCAATAAATGGTGTTGAGAAACCACTTTACATTTGTATGCTAGATCTGGAATTTCATCATGTGATGAAGAGGCTCAAATGATGTAGAGCCTCATAGATAATTAATGTTGTTTCAAATCCTCATATGAAATTTTCAATTGTGTTAAGTGAAATTTTATCATTGATAAATGATATAATTTCATATGTATATTTTTATAAGGCTAGTAAAATTAATAGAATACAATACATGTAATTAATAATATCTTTCATGGAATTTATGTTTATTTGTACATGTGATAATAATGTGGTGTTAGGTTATTGTTTTTTCTAAATACCAGAATTTGTAGGAAGTAACGTTTCATAACCAAATAATAGTTACAATGTTTGATGTATTATCTATATAATTAGTGTAAATAACTGAATGCATTTAGCAGGATTTGGGGATGGGAACACATGAACTGCTTATTCTTATCCATAAAAAGGAAAGCCTTATGAGGAAATGAATGTTCATGGATATCAAGTGGTTTCATAAGTAAATCATGAAAAAGTGATATCTATTAGTTAAACATATGGTGTGACTCACACAATTAGTGCTTTATAGTTTATTTTGGGATGGTTTTGTGTAATTATGATTGAGGTTACAGGATGTGTAGAAGAAAGAAAAATCTTAAGTTATACATGTTTATATAAGTAAGTGAGTCACATGCACATCTTTGATATTATTGACTATATCAAGTTTAGAACAATTATGATTAATGTATTCATCAATAACTCAATGATAAGTAGTAAATTATATTGCTAAAAATATTTTAGTAAAACATGGATGAAGAGAGGAAGCGATTAAAATCCTAAAAAATAAAAATTTGGAATTATTTTTATATAACAAGTGGAATTGACATTGGTAAAAGATCCAAAGATTTAATCAAAACATGGTTTAAAGATAACATAAATATTTGAATGTTGTAAATGGATCCAAATTTTCAAGAGATGGAGTTTGAGGAATAGGTTGAAAGAGCTCAATATCAAATGGCTTGTAAATGAATTTAATGAGAAAGGGAAGAAAAAAAATACAAATATGGATTTTAAAAGTTGAGGAGAATAAAAATTTACCAACAAGGATTTAGTGGAGACCATTAAAAATATACAACATGTATTGTATGTATGACGGGGGAGTATAGCTAATAAGGTTACCCTATGTAATTATCTAATAAAGGGGGGAGAATGAAAATAAAAATATATATAAAAAGTCCATTTTCATTATATTTTGAAAAAGGGGGGTGAAAATAATACACCATAAATATGTATTCTTTTGAAAAATTTATAGTAAAAAGTTGGTGTCGGATTTATAGTAGTATTATCAACAAAATCTAAAGGGAGATAAAGTTTGAACCAGGAGGTTGTGTGTTGGATTTGTCTAAAATAAGTGTTATGTTTTCTAATAAATAATTGTGTTTGATAATATAAGTCACAAATTGGAGTTTTGAGACTATTTTGAAGTTATTTAGGAAGATAAGTTAAATAATGATAAGTTATGAAAAGTGTTTTGGAAGTGGGGTTGGAGATTTTCTAGATGTTATGTTGTTAAAAATGTAAAACATGATATTCTAAAATTAAATTGATAGTGGATGTGAAGGTTGTGCAATCTGGATGTAGTATATTACAGAATTAGATAACCAAGATGTTCTAAGAAGAATTTTTTGTTAACTATAAGTTTGGAAGTTAAGTATAAAAGTTTTTTTTGAAGTGGAGGTCTATAAATAAATTTGGGAAGATATGTTTGATGATTTTTGGATAAGGATAGAGCTTTTTAAGATGAGTAATTTTCTATTTTTGGAAAATTAAGTCTGGAAATTGAGCACATTGGTTATTCTGGAAGATACAGGATTAAACCGTGGAATAAACACAAGTATTGCTACATGATTTATGTTTAAATAAAACTAGGAATGGAAATGAAAAAAATTAACCTGATATACATAATATCTTCCATACTAATGCATAATAAATTACAAAAGAGGAAAAATTAGTAAAGTTTACATAGGATCCTATACATAGGATTACCTCGAAAGGAAAAATCCTAAAAATGGGTTGATCTATACTTGCAATCTAGAAAAGGAGAATTAGTGAGAAATAAATCAATATTAGTGTGTAAAGGCTATTCTAATGTTGAAGGAGTTGAATTTGATGATACCCAGAGGAGAGGGATCCGATAGTGGGGAGAGGGGACGTCGCCAGAGCTGGGGGTAGCATGGAGAAGGCCAGGATGTTGAGGTGGAGGCGAAGTCCTAGAGGTCCAGGTCGGGAGTGAAGGTGGAGCCGGGAGGCGGAGGCTGGGGAGGGGATGAGATGGCCAGGAGGCAGAGGTCAGATGTCTTGGAGGCAAAGGTCAGAGAGGGGAGGAGAGGGTCGGGAGGCAGAGGTCGGATGGTTGGGAGGCGGTGGTCGTGGAGGGGAGGACAAGATGAGTTGTCGGAGGTTAGGGAGGTAGGGTTGAAGTGGGGGGAGTGTGATGGAGCCTAATACTTATGGGTTGAATACCCATGGTTTTAATAAAATCATGGGTATAGACAATTAAAAACCATTTATCCCCATAGTTCTTCAATCTGGGGGAATAGATGTGTGGGGATAAACCCCATTTCCAGTAGTAGAATGATGAAATTGAATATTATAACCCATCAAAAGACCATAATTGAACTTAATAATATTATAATTAATAAAATAAATTTTGAATAGGTTCTTAATAAAATTATCAACGAATTTAATTTCATTTTCCAGTATGTTAATTATAAGTTCATAATGATTTCAAAAATAAGGTAATGGCTTCTTTCTGAACCTCCATTCTCTTTCAGGATACACTTTCTCTCCCTTTACCCTAATGTAATTCTTATTTAGTTTTAAATAATTCTTCTAAATTATATTTATATGTTCTGAACTCATTTAAAAATATCATTCAATATTTATTTTATGGGTAGATACATGCTTTATAAGGATTCCCTTTTTATTTCCTCCTGATAAGAAAGCCCGATTAAAGGGAACTTCTCAATTTCTTACACATTTTCGAGTACACTGCATAATGTTTTTTAAATCAAACAAAATTTTTCTAAAATCACAATTTTATCTTGAAAAACATACCTAGTATAGTTTTGGTTTTATGTAAACAATTAAACCTTTTTCCATTTTAAAGACTCTTCTATTTTCCCTTAAACTAAACTAAAGCAGCTCATTTCTAAAGTTTCTTAAATGCTCTGTTTGCATGTTTTAACTTCTATTGAAAGTCATTTATACATAAATATAATTTATTTTTCCTATTCTCATTTATGGGATATTCATGTTACAATATTATTTCGTGTAAAATGTAAGTGACTTACCAAAAGAACTCTTATTTCCAAAGTAAAAAATGATATTGCTCACAAAAATTCATCGATAATTTTATTAGGGTATTTTCAAATATTACTACACCCTATGTTGAATATTATTCATAATTGGAATTTAGATTATATTATATCATCTAGAATATTTTATTGGATGGTTTATGATCAGTTTGACTATGGATGTGCTATCTTGAAACAATTCACCATATTAATCAGAATGGTTAGTGATTATATTTACATATTGGGGAACGTCGTTCACATTTTGTAGGTGTATGTTGTTTACATTTCACCCCATTAATTTGCGGAATTCATTAGACATAGTAAGTGATGGTTGGGAGCCACTGTATCCCCTATCTTCATCATTATGTCTCATGAGACAAAATAAATATTGGATTTGGCTAAGGCCATAAACATTTATTCTCATATTTATTGGGCAATGCTCCAAAAACATGTTTCATATGTGTAGAATTATGTATTCCATTGTTATGATATTATTAAGTGATAAATAATGTTATTATTTGACTAGTATAAAATTTATGGTTATTTTTATCGGATTATTTATATGGAATTATTTATTCAAATTTTATTCATGCCATACTATGCTTAAGATTCTGTTTTAATGGCATGTGTTTTATTTATTCACTAGGCCTTATTGTTTATGTTTATGATAGTTTCCAATTTATTTTTTACCCTTACTGATCATCTAAGCTCACCCCTTTTATTATGTTTTGTTTTTCTCAAGGATGTGAAGATGTATATTATAAATGACTTGCAGTGATAATCTTGGAGTTTATGGGTGTCTCCATTGGAGTTTACATGTTGTATATCATTTTAAGTTATAATTTAATACTCATGTTTATATCTAGTTTTCCAATACTAATCAAATATTCAGTCCTTTGGGATAAAGTTTTTTTTCATAAAACAAATGTAATTTAGAAATGCACCAAATTTGGGATATTGGGTTTGGTGTTTTTTATAGTTGGTATCAGGGAAATTTTAGTAGAATCATTTGAAACTCGTTATAGAAAAAGATGATTAGGAAACATAACACTATGATAGGCTTTTATGATAAGTATAGAAGAAAATCCTATAATTTTGGTAAGGTGGATATTGTTTTGGTTTTCCTAGAAATACATCCCTCTCACGATATTACAAGTGTACATGGTTCTAGCACAAATGTACCTAAGGGTAACAACTCTGACAAGGTGCATCATGCCAGAATTGGTGTAACGTGGTACATGAAAATTGGTATTACTATGACCATAGTTTTAAACGCTTAGGGGATATGATTTAGATAATTCACATTTTCTTTAAAACCATTATAAAGGATTTAAAATTTATCAAGTCCCAAAAGAAACAATATTGATGATTCTGAGATTATCCATGATTAAATTGCCAATATATTTGAAGTGTTTTTACAGTTCAAACTTATGAATTATGATTCATAACCTAATTTAATGTAATTCATTGTTTATAAATGGAGCCTAGTTGAAGGAATGTAAACAATATCAATGCATGTATTCCATGTTGGGATTTCTCTCATATCAAAGATAATGATGTTAGAGTGGGAGATGCAACTATATATGATAAACTTATAACTATGATAGGATAGTTGACTCAGGTTATGAAAAAAACCTTACCTGTATGGATCATCCTGATCCATAATATGGAGGAGCAATGTTAAACTTCTTCATTAGACAACAACCTCCATAACTCAATTTGATTACAAAACCACTTGTAGATAATCTATGGATATGTTCTTTAGAGAAGGTATTTCTCACTTTGGTATGTAATGAAAGATATATGGTTATCATGGCAGTTTATCATCTCTAAAGAAATGTAGATCAATAATGGTCATTTATTCAAAACAGAAATGAGGAGGAAGAAGTTGCAGATATGGAATGTAAGGATTTTAAGTAAATTTCCTTGTAAATATATTACCCTTAAAAATAGAGAGTGGATATAGAGATTGAATTATTTATTCTAAGGAAGAAAGAGGTTTAAAACATTTCCAAGTATGAATCCAACATTACAATGTTAGTAAGGCATATCAAAGACTACATACGCAATCCATTGAGTAAGATTTATTGATTCTATGATGGTTTAAAACCATTACTTTAAAGGGAACTAGCATCGCAAAATTTATTATCAGATAAAGATATTGTCTCATGTGATATCAAGATAAATAAATTATTCCATATGTATTATGAATTTAAGGGAAAAGGAGAAGAATAGGTTGGTGGAGTAAGGAATGGATAAATAGAAGAATAAAACATATAATTATCCAACGTGTTATAATTGTGGAAAGAAAAACTCTGGTGTCTACTTAAAAAGAAAAGGATTTTTTCTAAAATTATGGAGAAAAGTGACACCAAGACCATGATTTCATGGGAAAGAAAGAAGCTACCAGTGTTCAATGCTAAAATTGTATAGAGATGTAAAAATTATTAAAATTATTGTCCTAATATCCAAGGAAAAATTTTCCAGAAAAGGCCAAGGGGATAAGTATTATTTTATAAAATCATAACTATGAAGGTGGTATATATTAATGTTGTGTTGGATGTTACTTTAATTATATCATCCAATTTATCAAACGTTTTATTTGATTCTGGATAATCGTGTTACTTTATATCTTCCTAGTTTTTATTAATAATTATACATTTACAATTCACCTTAACAAAAGAGTTGTCATTAAAGATTCCTAATGGAAATATTATTTCAAAAAATATATTTTGATTATATCTAATTATGACACATAAATATACTCAAAATATTGATTTTATTGTCAAACTTATAGTTAATTTTTATATAATCGTTTGTACATACTATATTTTGAAATATAATGAAAAAAATTATTTCAAAGCGATGGAAATTATGATTCATGATGAAGGTATATAATTTCTCATATTTAGATGGGAGACTTCATCATCTGATTTATATTAGGATCCACCTACAATAGGTCTTGTAAATTAAATTATCATTGTAGAAGAGAAAAATCATCTATGATTGAAGAAATAAATTATCAAATTACATAATTATATATTGTACAATAACACATTGATATATTTCTAGAGGATTTACCAAAACATCCTCCTAAGTAGAAAGTTGATTTATTTATTATTTTAATTCCTGATGCAGTATCTATGTCAAATACTCCTTATAGAATGGACATTGTGGAACTAGTGGATATAAATAACCAACTACAGTTATTGAGTGATAATGGATTTATTTACACTAGTGTTTCTCCATGGGGATCCCCAATTTTCTTTCTCAGGAAAAATATGGATCCAGTAAACTGTGCATCATATATAAAAAATCAATCCTATTATAATAAATAACAAGTATCATCTACCTCGCAATGATGATTTATTTGATAAAATTAATGGAGGTAAATATTTTTTGAAGACTAAACTTCGATCTGTATATCGTCAATTTCATGTGAGGAAGGAAGATATTCCAAAGGCAACATTCTGGACTAGGTATGGACAGTACGAGTTTAGAGTAATTCCCTTTTGATTGACTAATCCAACATTTATTTTTGTAAACCTAGTGAATATAGTGATCAAGGAATATTCATCACGATTTTTTTGTGGTATTTATTGATGATATCTTTATTTATTCAAAAAGATATGATAACTATGAGAAACCCTTTCATGTTGTTCTAGATACTCTTATAAGAAAATTTTTATATGGAAGGTTATGAATGTGTGAATTCTGGATTCAAATAGTTTCCTTACTTGTCCATATTTTCTGTAAGGATGGAATCTATGTGGATCATGTGATGGGAAAGGCGTTCTATGAATGGCCTACACAAATGAACATAATCTATAAGCGTAGTTTCATTGGTTTAGTATGATACTATCCGTGTTTTTTTCATAATTTGTTCCAATTAGGTAACCCGTTAATAAATCTTACTCATAAAGGGGTTAAGTTCATATGGAAAAAATAATTTGAATAATTTTTTGAAAAATTTAAGAGGAGATTAGGGAATGTTATAATCATCACTCTACCATTGGAAAATGGTGGTTTTTTTATTTATAGTGATGCATCAAGGAAATGACCTTTTTTCCTCAAGCTGAATGGGAGAGTTATCACCAATTCATCAGAAAAGTTAAAATCTTATAAAGAGAACTATCCAACTCAGGATCATGAGTTAGAAGCTATAATTTTTTCTTTGAATATTTGGATACACAGTCTCTATAGTGAATGATGTGAGATATATATAGATCACAATAGTTTGAAATATATCTTCTCATAAAAAGAACATAGAATGAGGTAAATATGATGGATTGTGCTACTCAAAGATTATAATGTTTCAATAAACTATCAACCAGGGAAGGAAAATAGGGTATCATAAGCATTCAGAAGAAAGGATCATGAAATTCTAAAAAAATGAGTATTTAAAGGGATCATGTCTTAATGGATCTAGTGAATATATATATTGGAATTATCAAGAAAGGTGAAACCTCATAACTTTTTTTAAATGGTTTCAAAACCATATTTATTGGAAAGGCTTAAATGTTCTCAGTTTGATGATGATAATCATTGAAATAAAATTAAAGATGTGAAGGATTTTAAATTGGAAGACATCATGTGTAAGGATGGAATTTTTTAATTTGGAAAGAGGTGTTGTGTTCCGGTTATACCCAATATAAAGAGAGAAGTATTGGATGATTCTTATAGATCAAATTTCTCCAAACACCCATTTAGAACTAAGATTTATAGATATTTAAACCCACATTTTTCGTGGGATGATATGAAGTGAAAATTTATTAATATGTGTCAATATTTTCAGTCTATCAAAAAGTAAATACTGAAGTACACCATCATAGAAGATTTATGAAACCACTTCCTATTCCTATATATTAATAGATGATATTACTATGGATTTTGTCACTGGATTACCGAAAACACCATGAAAGAATGACACAATATTGTTAATTGTTTATTGACTAAACAAATATACATATTTCTTCACAATAATGGATGATTTTACACTGGAGAACCTTTCCTGACTCTATATTAATGAAATTGTAGGACTTTATGGTGAACAACTTTCAATTATGTATGATCTTGATCTACAATTTACATTTGAGTTCTGGAAAATCCTACAACATTCCCTTAATACTTAGCTTAATTTGACCACTAACTATCACCCTCAGACAAACGGGGTAGTCAGAAAGGATGATTCAAACTTAATAAGACATGTTGAGGTATTGACCAATTGACATTCAAGGTATATTGGATCATTATTTTCCTTTGGAAGAGTTTTCCTACAATAATTTTTTCCAATCAATAATTCAAATGGAACCATATAAATCATTATATGCCAAGATATTTCATACTCTATCTTGTAGGGATATAGTGGGTGAGAGGAATCTCATAGGCCTGAAACATGTGGAGGAAACTACATCGAAGGTAAATACAATTCAAATCCATATCAAAGAAGCTTAAAGTAGAAAAAAAATCTAGGTTGATAAACAGAGGAATGATTTGGAGTTTCAAGTGGGAGATCATATCTTCATGAAAGTACCTCCAAGGAAGGTTGTCAAAAGCTTTAGTAAGGAAGGGAAACTGAGCCCCATGTACATCAAACCTTTAGAAGTTATATAGATAATTGGAGTTGTGGAATATCATTTGGTGATTCCACCTAGCCTCACTAAAGTACAAGAAAATTCCACATCTATTTGTTAAATAAGTACATGTCATACCCAATTGATGTACTAAATTATGAAGGAATATAATTAAATATTCATTCATCTTACATTGAAGATTCAATCCGGATTCTGGAAACTAGATAATAGGTGTTAAGACTGACTAAAAATTATTTTTTTGGAACATTAAATAACCCAATAAACAAGGTAATGGGACCCCTAATGGAGGTCAAAAGTGATGCAACCAAAGTTCATATTCTTGAATAACAACACTAAATTTAGGGGGAAGTGATCCTAAGCTATCATAGATAACCAGTTCCTCAGTCGCACTTGCCATATGAGAAAGAGAATCTGCTAAAAATTGGGATTCTCTCAAAATATGGTGAACATTTAACCAAAAGATGGTCTCCACAGAACACCTATGAATCATGTAGATCATGTCCCATGACATAGCTTGACTCCCCTAAAAATCTCTCACCAAAACATCTGAATCTGACTTAATCTCTTCTACTTGAAAACCATACTCCCTTCAGATTTTCGGACATGATAAAAGGGACTTCACCTCCACACCTATGGAAGATTCAGACCCATAGAATGCACTAAAAATCATAATAACTGAGCCCCAAGAATCTTGAATCACCCCTTCACCTCTCATCCTCCCCCATGAGAGAACCATCCATATAAAAATTCAAGCCACCTCGAGGAGTTATCCACTTAATCTAGAAGCCCTCCATCCTGTTATGTATTCCACATCTATTGAACAGACTCCAAGACATTATAAAAATCTAGTTCCCTTTAAGAGGCGATCCAAGCTCAAAGATTAGAGATTTTAATAATATCTGATGGAACAAAAATAATCTCTTGAGCCCAGCCAAACCTGGTTGTGTGCCTCTCATATCATCTAGAAAATTGAAGAAAACATGATAGCCCAAACCTCAAACTAAGTGGCCCTTTCTTAAAACATGTGGAACCAGGACTCCAGGAATCCTTGAATCGAAGGTTATTCCATATCGAGGCAGGTATGGGGTGAGAAAAGTTATCATATAAAATGAACCCAACTGTGATTGAAGAGGAGAAGGAAAATTTATTTATTTTGGGGATTTACACAACAATAATAGTGTGACGCCACTATAATCCCCTTCCTTTTGATATTTTCATCTATAGGAAGTGCTTTATTCCATATAGTCCAATTGAGGAAGTTCATTTTTGTAGGAATATCATTACAGCATATCATGGAAGGCCACACATCGTGAGTTCTCTCAGCATGCACAAGATATCTATAATCCTTGGTGATAAACCTATATGAATATGAACCCATAAAGCATCACTTATTTGGCTTGACTCTCATTATAATATATTCAAAAACCATAACCTACGCAGGGGTGATAAAAAAGTGATTAAAATCACGGCGATCATCATCCTCATTCAAGGAGATCTCTAGATGGGGGAAACTAGAAAAATCCAATTTCTCACCTGGCTAGTTAACTTTCTAGAAGTTAACATCTCCTTTCTCAATGATCCACCTAGCAGCATCAGAAAAATCCTCTTTATGATAAACCAGGCATCACGCCTAGAGAGAATGTTGAGGACCATGTCCACTATACATCTTCTATTATGATAAGTGTAAAGGAATTGGATGACTCAACTGCTAAAGTTGCTTTGGAAAAATAATAAAATTGAAGAGGCAACATGGAAATGAGAGTAAATTATGATGAATAACTAACCAGATATCTTTTTGAGTTGACTGTATTGATATTTTGGGGATGAAATTTTTTTACGAGTGGGGAATGTTACACCCCCAGATCATATGGTATGTCTATTTTAAAATTTAATATCTTCAATAGTTTATACTTTATTCAACACCAAGAACAAAACCGCAATATACGATTAAATATGATTATAAAAATAGTAATATGACCATTAGAAATAGTAATATGACCAAGAGAATAGTAACTTCCCCCATGAAAATATAAATAAAAATTATGTATCTTACAAATGAAAATGTGGTATATTTATATCTTGGAATAAGTAAATAAATGTTTTGAAAATGTTAAATTAAATGTTTCTATTTCTATAAGTCCTAAATATTTAATTACAATTTTTTAATAAATATAATTATTTAAAAATATATTTTCATAAAAAAGACTCATAAATTAATATTTTTTTATATTATGATTATATTATAACTTTATGATACCGTAATTAATTTTTCAAAGTGTCATAAAACAAGTTATAATTTTAAAATCGGCATTTTTAAATAAATAATTATTTTAATTAAAAAAATATATCATATTTAGAAAAATATTTTAATAAATTTAATTTAATTTTTTAATTCTACATATTAAAAATTTTTGGGGTGGACTTTTTAGATTTTTTTAAAATAGTTGAATTTTTGGTGAATTGTAAAATACGGTAATTTATGGTATATATAAATTGTAAGTTAAATAGAATTTTCCTTGATTAATCGCTTACTTAAGGACCATAATATCACAAATTACTTCTTTATTTATTTTATTTATTCTTGGAATTATCCATATTTCTTATCTTGAGTGAAAATAATAAACTACTCCCCTCTCCTCCACTATAAATACCACCACTCACAACTCTTCACCTCAAACCTATTATGCCTTGATGCTTGACCAATTCATGCCCAATCCACTTTCCAAACCTCTTCTCCTGGTAGATGAGGTTCTGTTCTCAAAAAAAGATCAAACCCAATTTCCCTAAGGATGTTCTCAAGGAGAAGATTTCATGATGTAAAATCCTCTTCCGTTCACGTTTATTTTATTTTATTTTTTTATTCTATCCTTGCCAACCCTTATCCAAGTGAAAAGATAAATCCAATATCATTTATATACTTAGTTTTATATTTTTTTAATGGAACAAACCATTATCATATCTCTTCCCATGTACTTTTTTACTAAATATTAATGCTTCGTCCATGATGTGTTGATTTATTGCATTCAAGGACAACGAGTTTTCAATTTTCATTATCACCTTCAAGGATGGTCACAAAACCATTTTTATGGTAAAAAAATGTTATAATATTTTTATTAAACCCTATATAATTTCATGTAATAATTATATATACATGATGATAATTAACAAAACAAAACCATTTTTTGATTATCAAAAACTACCAAAATAATCTAACTGATTATCCCTAATGTCTTGTCTAATGATTCATCCTCACCCCGAATGTTTAAATGACTTACATTAAAATTTAAAAAAATTTATGTTCACTAATAAAAAATAACATCAATTCTGGATATCTATTTTGATTTTACATGATCGTTCATACATGTACACAAGTGAACCCATCATCAAAACCAAGGAAATGAACCCTTCTGAACAATGAAATAGAATCTTATAACTCATCAAAAAGAAAATAAATAATCTTAATAAAATTATAATAAATAAAATAAATGGTTAATATGTTCTAATTAAAGTATTAATTAATCTAATTTCATTATCCAGGATGTTATGTACATGTGCAGAAAGGTTTTGGACATAAGGTAAGGGTTTCTTCCCAAACATCCATTTTCCTTCGGGATATGTTTTATCTCTATTTACCCCAATGTCATTTTTCTTTATTTTTATATAATTTTTATAAATTTAGTTTGTATTTCACTAAATAATATATCCAAAACTTTTAATCTTTATTTTATGGGGATACAAATTTTATTTATGTTTTCCCTTTTCAATTCCCCTCGATAAGCAAGGCCGATTAAAGGGAACTTCCCAATTTCTTAGTCATTTTAAAGTAAAATCAATAATATATTTTGCAGTCACAAATATTTTTATAAAATAAATATTTTTATCCTGATAAACTATATTTTTCTGTTTCTACTTTTTTGTAAACAATTAATCCTTTTTCAATTTTAAGGACTCTAGTATGTTCCTCTAAATCGCACTTAAGCAGCTATCTTTCTAAAGTTTCTTAAATTATATTTTTACATTTTTTCACTTACATTTGAAATAATTTATTCCCAAAATATAATTCCCCCCCCCCCAATTTTCTTTTATCAGATATACATATCAAAATCTTTTTTTATGACAAATATAAATGATTTACCAGAAGAAATCTTATTTTTAATGTAAAAAAGGGTATTTCTCTCAAGAATTACTTGATAATTTTATTTGGGTAGTTTCATGTATCTCAACACCATATTTTGAATCATATGATTAGTTGGTGTTGGTATTTTATGATATCATCTACCATTTTTTATTAAATGGTTTGTGGCTAGTTTGACTATGGATGTGCTCTCTTTATACCATTCTCCATATTGCTCAGAATGGTTCGTGATTATGTTTACTGATTCAGAAAAGTTATTTTCATTTTTTATGTATATATTTTTTTTTATTTAACCCCTTTAGTATGTATAATGAATTTGACTTATTAAGTGATTAGAGGTCTCGATATATCCCCTCAATGCTTTGGTATGTCTCATGATACAAAATTGATTTGGATTTGTCCAAGGCCTTAACCATTTATTTCAGATGTCTTGGTCGAGGCATCGATAGTTTGATTCATATGTCTAGAATTATTAATTAATTCATTGTGATATTATTAATTGATAAATCATGTGATTATTCAACTATTATAATATCTATGGATAAGTTCCATGTGATTATTTATATGAAATTATTTATTTAACTTTTATTCCTTCTATATTACGCTCATGATTATGTTTTCATGACATGTGTTTTAGTTATTCACAACGAATTATTTTTTATTTTTAAGATATATTATTATATATTTTTTATCCTTACTAAGAATTTGAGATCACCACTTTCTTAGGTTTTATTTTTCCCCAGGATGTGAAGATGTATATTACGAATGTCTTGCAGTGATAATCTTTGAGATTATGGGTGTTTCTAATGGATTTTATGTGTTGTATATAATTTTAGTTAGTAATGTACAAATAATATTTGTATATAAATTTCCAATGATACTAAACCATTAATTTATTTAGGATGTGTTCGCTTATTCATAGTACCAATGTAATTATGTAACACACTAGCTTCGAGGTACTGGGTTCAGGGACATTACATGTCAGGCTTCCTATTATTATAGCATAGACTTGATGAAAAGCATGGGGTAGTCTCACGCATTCTTGAGATATGAGGAGTGTGGGACTTATATGTGGAAGTGGCATGCTATCACAAATCCACATAATCCAGTGGGTGTATCCCTTTCCCTATCCCCTCTAGACTTAAAAGTGGCTTGATGAAGCTCTATATGAGATTGATTGGGTTCTTTTGAGGCTTCTGAGATAATTTAAATTTGTTAGAGACTTCGAAATTATGAATGAGATTATACATGTTCTTTTTTGGTGGCTTCAATGGTGATTCTGGTGATTTGTAGTGACAAAGGCCCACCATCGAATCGTGAAGTCGATTAGAGGTGGTTTCAGATTCTTTCTACGCCCAAGCAAACGATATTTTAAATGATAAATTTTATCATGATAAATTTGTGTTTTATATCAAAACAAAGAAGGAACTCCCTGAGATATTATGACCAAATTCATTGAATGACCATGAAAACATACCAGTAGTTTTTATGTACTTCTATAAAACACCTGAACATTGCTAAATATAGTCCACACATACAAGTGGATCCGACAAGCCTTTAAGTTGACTATGATCCCCCACAGTCTAGACTCCCTACGGACCACAACACGGGCTGGATACCCTCCATGCCCATGTTGGCTTGAGCTGGCTCTCCCAAGGGGGCTTGGCCAATTGTCCCTCTTGGGCTTGGCCATGTGGTGAACTTACTTGGTTGGTGGGCCCGATTTTGTCTAGCCTTAATTTTTTAGTGAACACAAGATAAAATAATAAACACTTAGAAAATATTTCAACATACTTAACAAAAAACCATCGAACATTCATGATATTTATTGTTAATAAATATTAAACATTAAAACCCACCTTTAAGTCTATTTCCAATTTACATTAACAATTGCCAATTTTTTTATAAAACATTTAAATTCAAGGGAACTACTCTATAAAATATTTCAAAAACTATTGAAATTTGATTAAATTTTCATAATAATATGATTACATCAAATTTCAGTTTTATAATTCAAATTAAATGAATAGTCCAAAAATTATCATTAATGATTTTTTTATAATAAATTGTAATTTATTAAATGATTTAAAATTCCGAACAATATTATATTAGGCCAAGTGAATGGTATATGGTGTATTAAATAAACCATGGTCAATTTATAGGATTTTTTCACTATTATAGATACTATAATAACCCCTTAATAGAAAAAAATAATGATATCATCACAATTGTAAAAAAAGTTAATGAAGGGATAAAATAAAAAAAATATGGGTAAAAATGATATCCAAACTTGTCAAAAATTTCTTATATTATCAAACTTCAAATCCTGATAATATTATCATCAAATATTATCAAATTTGAGGCATTTTTAATAGATAATTAATTTATATTAATTTAATATTTTATAAAATTACAAAAGTGACCCTCCCCTCAACTATAAAAGGAAACCAGTATTTATCTTATTTACAACACATTTAGCCTTCTATATCAACAAAAACCTACCAATTTATCTTCTAAAATTCCATATTAACAATTTAGAGGTGTTGGTATTCCCAAAATAACAACCCTAGGATCATTAATAGGAGATCTAAATTAGTTGTTTCAAAGTCGAGGTAAACGTCTTAACCGATCACTTCATTTTTATTTATTTTCTACCTCCTCTAAATATGTGGTATTTATCCTAAATTAATCTATTAAGTGTCATTAATATACCCAAATGTCATTATTATTATTAAACCTCCATTCTCCATCCTCTTTCACATAAAATTACAAGTGAATGCATCAATCATGTGTACATAAGACCTGTCATCTCCACATAGCAATACAATTCATTTTTCAACACCATATTTTATGGATGAGTATTGGAATTAACAAAGGTGATGAATTCAAGTTTTTGGGATAGGTATTTTAAGAAATCTCATCATTGACATGATAGAAATGGTCGTCACTTATGATCTGAGTGTGGGTACGGTCTAAGGATCTCACATAAATTAAAAGAGCGCATAAATTAATACCAAAAACATACCTAATTGGATTTGAAGTCTCACTTGAATGAAACTAATCAATGATGATTATTTCATGAATTATCCATACAAATATCCTTTTAGTTCATCCACACATGCTTAAAAAATCCACTGGGGAATCGATCGTTGAATTCCTGGTGCTAGTGCGGAGATCCGATGATGCCTTCAATGCCCTGACGATCACCACATCGAAGTTCCCTCGATGCCTGAGGGAGATGTTGATCCAAATTCATGGATCAACAACCTATCTCTCTATTAAGTCAAAGGATACAGAGGCTCTATAAAATTCTCCATGAATAGTCATGAGATTGAACCTCTCCCCACATATTTAAAGTGTATGATAAAAATACTAGGATAGGTTCCTCAACCCATGTTAATTTATCATCCAAAAAATAAATAATTATGATGAAATAAACTATGTAAATATTATTTATTATTTGTATCACATGCTCATAATATATATTAAATATATATTGTGTCAGAAACCATAGTTATTTAAATTGACTCATAATCCTTCTTAATATTAAAAAAACCTAAAATATTAATATAATATTCATTCAAATAATATTTTGTCATATTTACTTAACATGTAAATACATTAAATAAATTCAATCCCAATTATTCATAACTTGAATAAAATAAATTTATTTATTTCTTTGGTCATTGATAACATTTACAACACTTGTACCCTAGGGTAGGGACCAACATGCCTAAACTACCTATTCAACTGAATAAGGAGGATTCTTGAATATGCTATTGTGTGCTAACCTCTAGGCGTTTATCTTGATAATAGTGAATAATATTCATAGACCAATGGAGAGGTCTAGAAACCCATCAATTCCCCTAAAGATATATGGATTTTCATATTAATGACAACCAACCTAGAAAAACATACCATGTAACATAATCTCTTTTTCTTTAGATATCTCACAAATTAGGGCGCACACTTGTGTCATAACCATTTTGTTGCTTTATTATTTTCTCATCAAGCCAGACGTATTGAGCTTTCTACTACTTTGTCCAATGACTTATGAAGGTAGCACTATCCTGATCAACCAATCATGACATATATAACTTCCTTAACATAGAAGTGAAAAATCATTTCTTGACCATTCAACCAATGTCATAGCACTAATAACGTACCCAAAACAAGCTACCTTTCCATGTTTTCATTATCATGTTTCCCTCATTGCAACAAAGCATGTGATCAAATGGAACACTTTGGTAATGATATCATGTCAGGATACCAATACAGATGTCCATAGATAAGAACAACCAATGACACTCAAAACATGTGGTGTTCCTATTGGTGGATCTATCCAAAAGATCTCACTATAAGAGAACACCAAGTGTGAACATCATGAGATGAAATATCAATGATTATGAGACCCATCACCTCATAGTCAAACATCAAATGTGTCCAATCATTATGATGTATCAAGACCATAGGACCTTTTTTTAAGATTACTATCATAGTATCTCATGGTTCTCATTATAGCCTGAGATATTCTATAGCCTTCTGATAAGATAATTAATCGATGTAAAGTACCATTAAATATTGGATGCAGAAATATCTAAACTATAAAAGAAAGAAAACGTTGTGTATATATTATTGTATACACAATATGGTAATCAAAAGTACCAAATAGTTGGGTCTTGGGAACCAATTATTTTAAAACTCCCACTTTCACTATAGAACACTTTGAAACCGTACTTGTTAGCTACTCACATGATAAAGATCATGTTTCTACTAAATAATGGCTTTAACTGTTGTGTCTTCCATATTTCTCCCATGTTTTTATTCTGTTAAATGTGACCTCATATCCTTGATTAAAACTTCTCAGGAGATTATATCCTTGAATATATCACTTTTTTACACTTTCATAACTTGACATTTTGTCCTGTACCATAACATAATTATCATAATTAGAAAACAATACTTGGTATCTAGGATTCAAATAATTGTAACAATACATCACATTTAACTTCTTATTAGTTTCCTTAGAAGCTACAATGTACTCAGTTTTTTAGGTATGGATACCACTATCTTATATGATCCTGGATAACTTAACACACTTATCCTAAAAGAATTACTAGATAAAATTGATCCAAATGTGGACTAGTTTTTCTCCCACCAAAACTAATATCCTCTATTCTCCACATACCTAGTATATATCTTTTTTTACTTTCTCCATTACAATTAGATAGTTCTGACTGATTAACTAAAAATTCTCCTAAAAATAACTAATATTTTCCTACTATAATGTAAATCTAAGAAATATCAATTTTTTCAAATATCATGGAATACATTATTAATCCTTCTCTAAAGAATATGGAACTCAACTCATTACTTAATATCCTCCTTTTCATGTAAACTTGGAGATATTTAAGCCATGTGACACTGGAAAAAATTATTCTCTTGAATTGTTCCGACTTATATTTATTAATTCACTGTAAATATATGTATGGTTTACTAGGTCTAAGAAACCATAAGATCTATCTCAATAGATCATATTCTCTAAAACTCAGGTTACTGCTCTATGTCAATTATTATAGAAATACTTTAATCCAAGTCTTAGCTATCTGTAAGACCAATATTTTTGTCATGTGTTTCTGAACTTATTTCTCTTGGTAAATTATGTTTCTCCCACTAAAAATGTGTAGACACATGAAAAAGATTCATTCCAAATGAATTCTTTAAGATCTTGTTCGTTACTTTAATCCTAAACTAGATTTCAGTAACTTGAAACCCTTATTGGCATCGAATGGTGTCATCATCCCATTTTGGTTGCGTCATATAGACACATTCCATGAAAGTTGATCTTCACATGCAATGTGAAATTAAATGATCTTATAAGTTAGCTATGATATGTACAATTATAATGGATTTAGGAATATTGACATGGTATTCCTAATCAATCCTTATTAGTACTTCACCTGTATCATCCTTGTATCAACTCACATTAATACCCACCATAGAATTCAATTTATAATCCCCTTTACAATTTGATACATGTAATCCATTATTAAATTTTAATTAATCTTGTGAATCTTAACTAATTTCCATGTATAACTCACTTGTAGGAATTATTATTCACAACGAATAATTTATCACAGGCTGTGATGAAAATAAAACCATCGTTGTGGATTTAACCTTTCTATGTAATATGTGTCATTGTAAAAATCCTCTCCTATAGGTAGTTGTGGAACTTGTTACTATGAAATCCTTTTCTGCATCTAGAGAATTGACTAAATCTAAGTCAATCCATCTCCCACACTCTCTAATAGAGATGTGAACCATTATAAAAAATTGTATTTTATCAATTTAATAACACTTTTCTATATTTTTTATTTAGGTAATATCCAAATAAACTGTTTGATAATTACTTAAAAACACAATGTGTTTAGCTTGATGAAAGTTTTTTTATACACTAGCAAGATCTTTGCATCTTTAACCAAATTTCTTATGAAATTATTGAATTTCATCATATTATGAATCATATGATATCCACTTTCATTTTATTTGTCATATTAGTTATGGGATTTTTTATTATTTTCAAAGATGTTCCTGAAATATATTGGAAGTCTCGATAAGTTACAACATTGATAATACTTAAATCACAACTCTAATGTATCAAATGTGTATTTAGGAATTTCTCCATGATACCTTTTTTTGATCAATATTAACATGTAAGACCCATCATCAATCCTCCTTATGAACATCAATTTCGTGATGTGGATATGGTAATACACATTTGGAAATTACTACATGCTACATTATCATGATTGGTGAATTCCAGGTCAAGATATTCTTTGGCATACCAGCATGAAGCACCATATATCTTTTGACTAGGAATACATCAAACATCACATAACCATTCCTTAGATATATAAATGAATCATATGAAGTATATTTACCATTAGATTACCCTTGGAATAGTTCATGTTCCCTTGTTGAACTAACTCCACAAGTTTTATGGAATATCTTTATTTCTAAAGGTTCCTTCATCCATACTAAATACATCGATAATAGAAAATATGTTTATCTCTTCCGAGCCTAAACACCATACTAGATATATTCTTGAATTCTAATTTTTTTTTCTTGACAAAAAATTATCTTTCCACAATTGGGTAAATATGTATTACATTTTATATTCATCGTATATTTTGTATTGTTCAAGTACCACTAAACTATTTTCTGAGTATGTTACACCATAAAAAAAATTCATTCCTGAACTCAAAAAGTTGTCTCGTTATGTCAAATTGAAATATGAGATATATTTTTTTAGTTACACTCTATATAGATTCGAAGAGTCTATCACTTGGAAAATAGAAGTTTTTTACTTCTCACCATTGGCATCGGAATCACCATTCCCATCCTCTTAGAGAATGTACCTTACTTCATGTAATGTTTCTATGATTTCACGGTTATAGAAAATAAATACACATATATTATTGGAATTTTTATTCAATAGCCAAGAAGTATGTCAGAAATAATACTCATATCTCATGATTATACATTGAAGAAGAAGCGGGTACTTTCTTCTATAATTCAGTTTTTTGCCTTTAAAATTCCATATAATTATTTCAAAAAAATTGATGAAAATAACCTTCTTGTGTAATAATAAAAAAAAATATTTTCTTTGAAGAAAATTATGATGGTGCCTTTGGTGTAACTTTCCATTGGTCTTTCTTCCTTTTATTCTAATTTATTCACCGAAATAACTAAAGATGGTACTTTATTTAATATTCTTATTGCTTGGAGAACCTTACCTAAAATTTAATGAATAATTTACTTCATCTTGATCATATTGTAACCAAAAAAAATAATGGAGTAATTGTTTGAAAATTATATGAGAAAAATATCCATTGAAAGATCGTGAACTATCTTTTACTTTACACATAACCAGTTTACTCATCACCCATTAATATCTTGCTTCACTTTATCCTCCAAAAATTCATAGAGATAATACTACAAGTTCTTATAATAAGTTTACTAATGTTGTGATGACAACTAACATAAGAAGTTGATGATATCAATATTACATAATCATTACATGCTTAATACCTGAGTCTCATGTAAATAATTTTACACCCACTCTTCCGGAGGTGGCATAAGAGTCAGGGACACCAACACCTTGAATTTACCATTTTATAGTAGTGTGCACAAGCTCATGTACTACATGTAAGTTTGTGCTAGTTTGGACATTTTACTTTGTCCAAATACTATCACATTATTATTTGTGGTATGGCTTTCCATTTTCTACAAAATAAATATTTTAGTAGATTATTACTTTTAACTTGATTACCGATTTAGACATCATTGATTATTTTAATCACTAAAAGTCACCCAATATTTTATCAAATTTTAGGAACCATCTATTATAGATTAAGAATACTTGGTCGATTAAGTATTAAAATGGAAAGGATCCTTAAACCTCCACTCGTAGTCTACAAACTATGGCCACACCACTACTCGGATGGTTCAAGCTAGGATTTTGACTTACCAACTGCATTAACTCGTGGTTCATTGATCTATTGAGTGGAGTCCCAACTTCTAAAATCAAAATTTTATTTACTAAAAGCTTTCCTATAAAATTATATAAAGATATATGTGGATAATACTTACTACAACATTAGTTAATTCAACCCACCACTCTCATAAAAACTCCCCAATAGTAAGAGGCACCCTCAGCTATGGCATGATGAGCTCCCCAAACACCCGGTTTTTTCCAAATTTGAATAATTTAATGTGTTTATGACTAAATGTATCTTCAAGGGTTTTTTTTATATAGAAGAATGTAATCCATTTATATTAATCTTTTTCATCTATGTTTTTATGCGTACAACTGAACATTAATAAAAAAACATATGTTTCTACTTTATAAATTCTTATTTATTATTTTATGTATTTTAACAATGTTATAAAATTAATAAAATAATAAACAAATGTGTAAAGGAAAATTATTACCGAACTGTTATTGAGAATCTAAAAATACCTAGAGGAATCATATTTGATTCATTGCTTGACTCATAATATAGTTCAACCTGCCCATTATTTTTATAGATCTTATAGAGTTTTTCTTGACTTAGTGCCATCTGTGTCTTACATTGTCTTCATCAATGTGTACCACTTCATCATTGCGGGGTCCATACCATACAACATCTATATATGATATATAGAAATACTGGTCCAGAGGAGAGGGGGACTAGGGGTGTAATGTACATCAGATAAAATTGGATGCGCAGACCCTTATACATTTTGACTGAAACTAATGATGATGTAAAGGCCCTCTAAATTAATTATTTAATTAAAAATTCACACGCAATTAAAATAATTAATTTAATAATTAAATGAAGTCATACAAATATCGTTACTCAAGACCAGTAGATGAATAAAATTAATGCATGATAAAAACTAAATCTAATTAAATTTATGTCTGAGGGATTTTAATTAAATTAAAATGAAGAAAATTAAAATAATTTAATTATTATTTGGTCTAATAATTAATTATTTTAATTCCAAAAATTAAATTAATTATTTAATTTAATTTAATTCCGAAATTAAATTAATTTATCATGGGTATTAAAGTATTATTTTATACCAAAATTAATAGATTTAAAAATTTAATTTAAAACAAATACAAAATTAATTAACTTAATTAATTTTGATTCATTTTTAAAAATGTTTTGGCCCTCAAAAAAACTACTTTAACCCATTGTGGGTCACACCAAATCTGCACAGACACGTAATGGGCTAGGAAAATCATTTCTTGGGCTTTTCTGGGCCAGACAAGTTTGTCTAAACCTATTTCAGGTTGGGAAGACTCGCTCAAACCATTTTCAGGGTTAATAGGGTCCTAAAGAAGGAAATGAGGGATATCTTGAGCCCCAGTTTCATCTGGGGCTAGATTAAAACTGTTGGTCCAACCGGGGAAGGTTGTCACGTCTGAGGTGTAGTGATGTAACTGACCTAGGGGAGGCAGCTAGGTAGCGTCTCATGGAGAAGGACTATCATCTGGTGAGGGGAGGCTGACAACGAAGTATGTGGCTCATGACGGACCCTTTAGCAGAGGGAGTCTTTGTTGTGACCACTTTGTGTATGAAGATTGTATTTTTTGTCAAAATTTGTCAATATCAGTCAAAATGAATAAGGACTCCACAGTTAATGGAGATCAGCTACAGTGAGGATGCCTGGATAATTGTTATGAAATCATATCATTTAATTTCAATCTTGGGGAATTCTCAATGAAGTAAATTCTGATGATTTTTGAGCTGATCCTAAGTTTAAAGAATGTGTATAAAAGGTGATACATTGTCAACAATAATAGAGAATGTTGTTTAAAACCAGATGATGCTTTTCTGATTTCTATGTAAAAAATATAATATGTTAGGAGAACTTGTGATTAAAGCCTTATGAAGGAAAGGTGGGGACAAAATGATGCTATTCATATTTAGTTTTTATTGGAAGGAAACATGCTAGTGGAAGATAGGGAAATTTTCAGTACTTCCTGTTGCAAATATGATGATCGTATAGGTGTTCGATAAAATACTATATAATACGATATATATGGTTCATGATAAAAGCATTTGTTTGTTGAATATGATATATGCTAGTGTATTTTACGTGCAATGCATGATTCAAGGTCAGAACATCGAAATTTGTCAAGGGCATGTAGTGCACAAAAAATTGGGCAAAGTGAGCGAAAAATGAGGCTACACAAAAGGTTGTTTTTTTTTCATTATAGAACATGGTTTATAATTCTCTACGCAAGTGGAGCTCCAAGTCTAGTATAGGAAAATATGGAAAAGGCATGGACTATGCGAAAACTTTGTCTAAGAGCGCGGAAAAGAGGTTGCGTGAAAGATGGGTTATGCGTGCTATATGGAACGCGGTGTGGAATTTTTCACACATTTCGTGCATTGTGATTAGAAAGTCCAAAATTTTAAATGGAAAGAGGTGCATGAAAAATCGGGGATGCTCACACAATGTGCGCAGAATATCAGACTTGTGCGGGTAAAAATTGGTTCTGCACCAAATATCGGTTTGATGTTTTACGTGAAATAGTGGCTTCATGTTTAGAATGATGAAAAATGGAAAAGTCATGAGGTGCACGAAAAATCTAGGAAGGTTCATGTAATATAAAGAATTGAGAGACAGTTTTACGTGCATGAAGGGGTTTTATACACAGGGTCAAAATGCCTATAAATATGAGGTGAACCCCTATCATTAGTTAATGCTCTAAAATTAGACAAATATAGAGCTCTGATGTGAAAAAAAATTGAAGTATTGCATAGTGCGCGAAAATAATAAGTGGTGTGTGAAAAAAAAGTGTTGCACGAAAAAAACGATGTTGTAAGAAAAAGAGAGTGATGTGCGAAAAATCCAGTGTTGTGTGAAAAAGGGATTGTTGCGTGAAAAATCCATTGTTGCGCAAAAAAGATACTATTGCATGAAAAAAATGAATTGCTTCATGAAAATCCAATGAAGCGTGAAAATGAGAGTTGTGCAAGAATCCATTTTTCCTCCAAAAGGTGTTTTTACGCAAAAGGTTTGAATTTTACATGAAAGTCACCAAGAAGGGTGTGTAAAACAATTGAGGGTACCATAGGCCTTTAACAAGTGTTGTTCACTCTTGAAGTGTCTTGCGAAGGAGAACTGCACCCTCTGTGTGAAGAAGAAATCTCAAACAAGCGACTAGTTTTCTCAATCTCTCGCAGTATTTTGTGAAGGAGATCCCATGAGTACACACCTAGGGAATACTCACCCATGTAGTTCTTTACAAAGATAGATCCATGTATTATACATGGTCTAGTGAAGAAGAATCATGCATCCTCTACATGGAGAACAAGACCTATGGATTTCTCTACTTGCATGAAGGTGAACACTCTCTGGTTGCATGATTTATATACTCTATTTGTAGTGGTGTTTTTTCTTGTGTGATGGAGAGATATATGTGAAACTAAACTCATAACTGCAAAAAAATCAAGGAAGTATACTAATACACTCCTATGTTGGTATTGAGAATTGAAGAAAGAGATTAAGACATTTTAGTATTATTCCTTGTTATAATGTGTCAAAGAGAAAGAAGAGAAGAAGAGGAAGAACAGAGTATGACCAACTGAAGGCTGACCATTATTCAGGGTAGTTTAATTCTAGTGATTCTATGTGAGCTTATTCTCAGTGTTTGAATAATCACATTAGTGTATGTGATTATTTCTAAATAAAGAATAAGTTCAGTGTGGTTGGTTGTTTCACTAAGAAGAAGAAAGAAGAAATCTAGTGCAGTTAGTGTTGCACTAGAGAATAAGAGAAAGAAAGAAGGAGGAATTGCTTGCCTAATGATTTTCAAGTAATCAAGTGAAGAGAAAAAAAGGATACCAATAGAATAAAATAACTTATCAAGAAGGAAGAAGACTATCTCCATAGGCAGTATAAAGAACCAGCTGGAGGCTACAAGTTGGACTAGGTCATCACCACTCCAGGGAAGAGGATTGTTCCCCCCCCCCTAAAAGTGTAGGGACTCACACTAGCTAGAGGATTTCTTTTCTAGCCACTCCTCTAAAATAGCATATCACATCATTTTGGGTAATCCATGCACTCATCATACCCATGCATGTCAAGGATGTATCTACTCGTATTGAGTGGTGAACCTTGTAAAAATATTGTGTGCATATTTTTTCTACTTTTTATTATTTCTTGCGATTGGGAAAAGAGAATAAGAGAATCAAGATCCTAATAGGTTAAGAGGTACAGGTATAAAAGATGGAATTCATTTCAAAATTCCCCCACACTGATTCACCCTCCCCCCTCTCAGTGTTAGGTATATCCCAAACTGGTCTTCTCAGGCTTGTGGCACTCCGGATCTGGGGTACAATGGAACAATAGGGGAGGATCTAGGGTTGGTGGTAGTGGTTAGACATAATAGTGAGTGGAAGCTGTTGGAGGAAGGGAGTCATGCCGCTAGATCTAGGTGGTGGCATGGCTTCTCGGTGGGATATAAGTGGAGCAGAGGCAGGTCGGTGGCCTCATGGAAATATGGTTTGGCTGGGTAAGGGGGTGTTACTCTAGAGTTGGTAAGAGGCTGGCGTGTAGCTGGAGGTAGTGTTATTTGGGGTGGATCTGGGTATAGGTGGTCTAAGGATCTAGTAGAGGGCCGACCAATTTGCACTGTAGGTTGGGGGAAAGATAGGAGAAGCCATAGATATTGGGGTCCAAAATTACTGGTTTTTTCAAAAGAAATATGTTTGTTGTTGTTGAATTTCTGTATAAGCAACATGCCCCCCTTTATTTATCCTTTTTTGTTTCTTGTGTGTGTAATTCCACACATATGCCCAAATTCCCAAAGTTTGTTAAATTTACCTTATTATAATAATAATAAATTTATTATAATAAATTAAAAATTTATTGTTATTAAAATTATATTATAATAATATTATTATAAAAAATAATTATTATTATCCTAAAATAATTGTGAAAATTATAAAAATTGTAAAATTATAATCTTCATATAATTCGTATTATTTCTGATGAATAGAAATTGGTCGGATCTTGGCCGGAACTCCAGGATGATCAAAAATAATCAATTAAATTTTACAAATCAATATCAAACTGTAAATTAAATCTGTATCAAAAATTGATAATGGTCAAAACTTCATCGTTCAAAATTAGATCGACCCATGGTCTGAACTGTTTGCACTAGTTTTAAACAATATACTTAATTTTTTAGAAAATTAATTTTTCTTGGATCAGATAATTGATGTGACTCACTCTAATACCAATTAAAGGTATCAAGGCACTTAGTGGAAGCTGGTGGGTAAGGTATTTTTAAAAATTTCATTGTCTGGATGGTGGAACTTGATGTCAATAAAGATTCGAGCACCATTATGGTCACTGGATATAACATAAATTAAAAGAGCACATAAATTAAAATTGAAAACATTCATGTATAGATCTAAAGTCTCACTCAATTTCAACTCATAATCGATGTTCTTTTCTTGAAGGATTCATAGTAGGAACCCTCTAGATCATCCAAACGAGCTTCAAAAATCGGTTGGAGTCTTGATCGTCGAATTTCAGGTCCTAACATGGTGATTCGACGACACCATCAATGCCTCGATGATCAATACATCAACATGCCTTCGATGCTTGAGGGAGATCTCGATCCAAACACTTTGATCAAAAGACTCTCTCCAGGAAGGGGGAGAAGAGAGTGGCTCTGGTAAATTTACCACAAATCATCATGTGCTTGAGCCTCTCCCCACTTATTTATTGTGGATTCTAAAAATACCTGGATGGGTTCCTCGACCACCATTTATTTAAAATCCACTAAATAGATATTTATGACGAACTAAATTGTGTCAATTTTATTTATTATTTTTATCCTATACATGTAATATATATGAAATATATATTAAGTGATAAACCAAAGTCATTTAACTTGGCTTGTAATCAAGTTTAATATTAAATGAACCTATAATATTAAAATAATATTTGTTGGAATAATATTTTCTTGTATTTACTTAACTTGTAAATACGATAAATAAATTCAATACCAATTATTCATAATATGAATAAAATGAATTTATTTAATTCATTGTTGACTAATAACTTGGACAACATTTATACCCCCTAGTGAGACCCACCATATTCAAAATACATATTCAACTAAACATGGTAGATTCTTGAATATGATATTATCTATGACTCTCTAGGCCCTTATCTTGATAGAGGTGAATTGTATTAACAGACCAAGAGTAGGGTTTATAAACCCATCAATTCCCCTAAAAAGATAAATATTTTCATAGAAACGACAACCAACCTACAAACATTTACTATGTAATATTATCTCTCTTTATCTTTAGATATCTCATTAAGAAGTGCAGACACTTGTTTCATCACCATTTTCTTGCTTTATTGTTTGTTTATCTAACCAGATAGTTTTACATTTTGACTACTCTGTCCAAAGACTTATGATGTTATCACCATCCTAATCAATGAGACCTGAGATATATAACATCCTTAACATGGATGAAAAAAAATCCTTTTTTGACCATTCAACCAATGTCATTCCACCAATGACATTCCCAACATAAAATACATTTCCACGATTTCATTATCTGGGTTTTTTCTTTGAATTAATGTATGAAATCAAATGGAACACACTAATAATGATATTAAATCAGGAGACAAATACACATATCTGTATATAGGAACACACAAAACATATAGTGTTACTATTGGTGGGTATGTCCTCATAATCTCACTACAAGAGATCACCAAGTGAGAACTTCATGAAAATAAATCACAATACTTATGATCCCCCATCACCTCATAGTCAAACATCAACTATGTCCAGTCAGTATGATGTATCTTTACCATAAGTCATTTGTTTAAGATTTATGTCATAGATTCTCTAGCTTCTCGTTATAGAATGAGATAGAAAATATCATTTTGATACAAAAATTAATCTAAATACATTATCATTAAATAGTGGTCATAGAAATATTTCCAATATAATGACAATAAAACATCATGTATATCTAACTATATCCATGATATGGTAATCAAATGTACCAAATAGTTAGGTCTCAGGAACCCACTATATTAACAGTATTATGATAGTTATAAACTTTATATATTAAATTTTTTACTTAATTATCCTAATTTTATGATTATATAATATCTAACTTATTATCTTCCAAATGGTTTGAAAATGATAATGTTGCTGGTGCGTACGTGTAGACTATCGCCTCCATGAAGTGAGGTGATTCATTTTCCATCCCCACTTTAGATGAATGGAAATAAAGATATATTTGATGAATATATATTTTCTATATGATATAATAATTTCTCTATAAATAAATAGTTATTATTTACCTTTATTTCTTTCAATCGTTTGAAAATTGAAAGCAATGTTCTTGAGTAACTATGTCCTACCATCTCCATGAATGGTGTAATTCATTTTTATATCTATAAATTTTTCAGATGAATATAAATAAATATTTATATATATAGTGAATATATATGACATTTATATTTAGATTAAAATTTTGGAAATTTTTTAAGCATGATCACAGTATAAGGACTGAGACTGTTGAACTAAAACGTGCTTGAAAAACAAAGCACTTGTCACCTTGAACTGTGATTTTACTACAAAAATGTTAATAAATGGGTGATAATATGTATTAAGTAAATAACACATGAAATGCAAGATTTAAGTATAGTTATATAATAAATTTATTATAAATTTATTTTTATTTACAAGAGTTTCAAATGCATATGAAGAAAGGTGAGACATGAGGTACGAGATTATCATCTCACTTTTATTTCTATAAGAAAAATTCCATATTCACAACTTGTTTCTTTTATGTGGTGTATATAATACCTATGAATTTTGTTTATTATGATTATTATTTATTTGATGTGGATTTACAAATCAATATAAGTTTATTTAATTCATGGGTCATAAGATTCAAATGTTACCACTACAATAAAGGGGTTTCTATTAAAATTCAATTTTTTATCTAGATTGTTTGTGATTATGTTTCTGATGATGAATTATTATGACCTACCTCTCAATAAAATGATAACTTTTATTATCCTATGGTTTCTTATGAGAAATTTTTTTTCAGTTTTATTTTCCTCACATTAAGTACTCAGAAGACTAAAAATATTTTTTAATGTTAATTAACATTATTTATCTCTTCTATTGAAAAAATATTTTTTATTTCATATCCATGATTTATAAAAATGGTTAAAATAATTTTTTTTAATTATTATACAGTGAATTTTTTAATTAATTTTTACCCAGGTTTTAATTTTTACAAAATTTATTAAAGGATTCTTCTTATTTTTTTCCCAATCAAGGTACTTTTGACTATTTATCGACAATGTAAAAGGAATATTTGTTTTATGTTATATGACGTGAATGAAATTTCCCACCATCATGACCTCTTAAAGATTTTATTCATCTATTAAAAATTTTCAAGGTTATTTAAAATAAAATTTATTTCTTAATATTAGGGAAAATTTTATATTTTAAAAAATTAATTTCAAAATTAAAAGGGTATTTTCCTATGGAATATTCTAGTGATTATTTTAAAACAAATTTTCATATATGATAACATCCATTGATGTTAATTACATTTTAATGGGGATATAACCAAATGATATCGTCCTCATTATTTCTCTAAATGGTTTTTGACATTGATGGTTATATTTTTAGGAAACCCATTTACTCTCACAAGTTATGTTATATTGGATTGATCAAATTTTAATGAAACCCATTTTATTTTCATAGGTCAAGATGAATGAATGTTGTTATGGTCTTATGAAACACACATATATGGTTTTCATTATGTGATGGGTGGGCCAAAATTATATTTCCCTCTAATGCATTGGGTAAAGTATTATATCTCATGGGATAATTATGGGAAACAAGTCTATGTTCTTGATCCATTATGGTAAAAACATTTATGTACTTTATCCATTATGGAAAACAAGTCTATGTTCTTGATAAACTTTGGGAAATACAATATGATGAATGATATGTTATGATATTGGAAAAAAGTGTTGATGCCTGGTCTGTTATGATTTTAGGGTCTTTGTGGTTAAACTTGACATAAGAAATGATTTATATACCTATGATGGTGTCACAATTCTACAACATGAGAATATGGTTCCTGATTTTTATATGATTTTTTTTTCACTCTTATGAATTGTTTCTTTTCAATTGATAAATCTTTATTCCTTGACTCTTGTTTATGATCTTCGAAAGATTAGGTATTATCTATGTAAGTTATGGTAATGATCTCAAATTCTAATTCTTATCTTATTCTTTCATATGATCATAAATTGATATCTCCCATGTTTACCCTTTTATAGAATCTATACTCACCCTTTCTTATGTTCCCCTTCCATAGGTTATGAAGCTAGATTTTCGTAGGATTTTTCTATGAATAGTACTGAATGGAAAATTCATTGTGGGAGATGGTGAAGATCTATAATGAGATAAGAATACTATGTATCTAGTTTTTAAAGACCCTAAACCATAATGTATAAAAATTTTGGATCATTTTAGGGGAATCCATCAATCCTTGCAGTATTGTCCACATCAATGTAATGTAGGGAATTTTTTATCTCCTCATAAAGGGGTGTCATTGTAAGTAAAGAGTTTTCAATATTACTCATAGATCAGAAAATTACATCATATAGTGTAGGATCAGGGAAACTATTTCTCTTTTAATAAAATAATTTATCTAAATAAGAATCTATGACATCATGTATAACAACAAAAATATACAGGATATCACTATTAATGTTAATAGATGAGATCTATTTTCACACTTTCCTTTCTCTATAGATGAGGTGAATGAATTTTGAGTGTCTATACCCTTAATTACGATACTATAGTTTGAGTTATTCCATTAAAATGATTTAATTTCACTTAATAAGTGTGTCCAATTAATGAGAAATCATGATTACCATAGTAGATTATTGATCCAATATGGAATTTATTTCCTGACACTCAATAAGGTCACTATCAGCTTTAATAATTTTAGAATCTAAATTTTTTAACATGGATTTCCTCTAAGATCATTGATCCATTTTGGTCTTTTTGAGCTTATTTTTGGGAAAACTTCCGAATAAATCTTTAGTATAAATAAAATTCCATTTTTTTTAAAACTACCACTATGCTATAATCAAAATAGAATCATGCATTAATAAATTTAAATGTGGAAGTTAATTTCTTACTAACACCAGTCAGGGAAAGAAGGATGGGAGTGTAATAAAAGTGTATCCTTGGGGGAGGAATACAAGAGAGTGTAGGGGTGGATTCACCACATATGATGGAAATAATGGTTATATGAAATTAATTTTTGTACTTAAACTTATGGTGTCTTGCATCTAGGTAAAATCTTTATTAATTTTTCGAGTCCCAAAATGAAACAAAAAATAGTGAATCTTTCCAATTACGTGGAGGCCACTCTAATGAATTTTATTCCAAAAATTTCATCTACATTTAAAACATAATTGAATTCCCCAAATATGATTCAGTTGGAACTAATCTTATTAGATATAAAAGATAATTTATTCCATAAACCTCTAATTTATATATAATAGTTGAAATAAAATATAAAGTAAAGCATACAAAAGGATTTTCCTCTATCAATATTTATAAGGATGTCTTGTTAGCCAATTTTGAATATATAGGATTTCATAACCTTACATTTAAGAAGACATAGGTCTTCCACAAGTTCAATATTAATACTTTTATCAATCAAAAAATATCCAATTTTACCCAAATAAAACATTATAAAAATAGAAATCTAAACAATAGGATCAATAATGAAAATTAACAGGTTAATATTGTGATATGAAATTACTACAGTAAAGTGATGCATAAATATTACTCATGCCTTAGAAAATCTAAAAATAAATTCATTTATAAGAGCATATACCCCTTATCTAGGGACGTTCTTTTTTGGACCATTATAGATGGATTCTTTCCTTTCCCTTTACCGTTTTAAACATTTTTCTTATGGTTGGAACTCTCTACAAGGCTATAAATGTTATCAAGAAGCTTCAATTCCATAATGCCATCTCTCTAACTATTTCCATAAAGGTGAATAAATTTATAGATAGAGGTATCCAATCATAAAGTTGTAACCACATAAGTCTCCCTTTTAGAAGAATTATCTGAAGACACCTAGGTGAAAGATTCTTCACATTTTTATTAGGAATAAGCCCATTTTTAGATCCTAATATGAATTTTCTCTAGTGTAGTTACAAGTTTTTCATTCAGGATGGTTATCAAAATGTGTCCCACTTAACAATGGTAATATCATTAGGAGTTGTCAACTTTTCATAGTCAAAGTGGTATCCCCTATAATAGTCAAAAATTCAATAATTACATTTCTCGTTTTATACCCCACTTTAAATATACTAGGGGAATTAGAATAGAAGATTTCAATTAAGTGACCATAAATGTTCCATTCACTTCATCTATAGGATTAGACTCCTAAAAAGTAACAAACCCTAGAGTGGGATCCTCATATGGAATTACAGTCAACTAATAGGTTTATAGTAGGTCATTTTCACCATCCATTTTCACAGTTTTGTATTTTCCGTCATAGTGGTATCAAATGCTTTATCCAAATCACAAAGTGGAGTAGAATCTTGTTTTCAAGGGATCAATTTATTATCCTGAATTAACCTTCAAGGAACTATATTATAGGTTTAATGGTCTTAAATTTTCTCCTTACAGATAGAAACCATCCTCTTATAAGTAGCTTTATCATTCACTCGATTTTTCAAGACTCGAAAACCCCATTTCTTCGGTATTTAGTTGTAAGGTGACCACCTAAATTATATTCCTTTTAAAATTTGGGTTGTATTTCTTATTAAATATCCAATGTTATATTTTCCTCTATGGTAGTGAGGACCACTTCTTCCACGAGTGTAACTAATAGATACACTTCAACTAACACCCTGGAAGAGTTTCCAAATTTGGAATTTTATGTTTCTCTAACTATTTTTATGGGAATACTAACCATGGAGTAAATATTCTATAGAATTTGGGGGAGTAAATATAGCCAATTAAACATTAGGATACAGATCTATGATTTTGAATGTGTATTAATAACATTAATAGGATCCAAATTATGATCCAATTATTAAATTATAAGAAATACTTGTTTCAAAGATAACATATATAAAGTTCCATTCCTTTTTCAGTCATTAGAGGGGAAGAAAACACGATGGTAACCCCTACCCATCACAGTCATTTTCTACCTATTAAAATCCTTGATCTTAGAAATCCTTTTGGTGAGATTTTTGGATTTTCATATATTATCCCTTTTGGTATCAAACCCATTGAAATAAAAGACAAATTTAAAATGAGAGAACTATAAAAAATTTCCACTTGAAAATAATTTATATGGTCCATGTATTCCTTATTTATAACTCCATTGGGAGTATATATTGATGTTAAAAAAAGAGAGAATCATATCTAAATTGGGGTAATCAAAAAAATCTTCTTTGAGTAAGCCACCCTGGAGACCACATTGCTATCATTAGGGGTAAGTTTCTTGGGTATGTAGTGTAGAAATATAACACTGTTCTTAAATGAATCTCATAGATACAGAGAACAATGTGGATCCTGTAACTATGAAACGATCAATATATGATCACACTCATGATCTCCATAGTTGTCTTCTACTTCCAACCTTCTCCATCTCACCCTTTAATAATAATAATAATAATAATAATAATAATATGTAATACATAAAATCAAATTTTTATAATATAATATTCTAAATAAATTTAATATTTTGTTTAAGTTATTTATCATTTTTGAATTATATTATTTTAAGCTTATTACTATCAATTATGAATATTTTAAATAGTTATTCAATATATGCTTACCCACCAACCATATATCTAATGACCATATTTCCAATGGACATATATCTAATATCCTTATATATAATAGTCATATTTCATTCCAATATACATCCTCACATAAATTTTTAGAATTTTTGATCATATTAAACATGTATATCATATTTCAAATTCTTAGCATTATTTTTGTAGTTACAATCTTGGTGATGATCTTCATGTAAAACAATGATGATAAATATTACATGATCATGGAAATTTGATTTACATGTAGATTTACTCCTATTGTAATTTTAATAATGTTTTTTCATATATCATTCTCACAATATATTAATTTTTATATTGTACGTAATATTTTATCTCAATAAAATGTAATGTGGTTTGATTTATTTTGGTCCTATGTATGAAACAATCTATTCCATATTACTTTTATTTAAAGGAAAATTTATAATAAAATGGTAGGATGTTATAATGTGAGTTTTGGTTAGCACACCTTCTCCTAGATTTCATATAAAGAGTGACTTGGAGATGCCATACCTCTTGTGTCTAGCCTACTCTAGATAAATATCATAGAGATAAGACAACATGGTTTATGACTTGTGTCTTCATGCAGCTTATGTATCTCACTGGTCATGGATGGTAGAATGATGAATTTAATATCCAATGCATCATCCAAATTTTTACAGAAGATATTATACTGCTTATCTAGAATCCTTATACATATCTTTAGAAACAAGGGACTCTATCATGTAAAACATCTTCTCCTGGAGTAGTATAATGTGCAGACAATTGTACCACTCTAGGATGATTATATCATTTAGAATAATATCTTTCTATATCACAGATCATAAGGATAATGTTGGTATCATGTATAATTCCATTTTATATAAAATATAAAATCAAATTTTTGTAAATTATCATTATTACCAAAAGTGTGATTTAATAAATTTTATTTTATTAATCTCCTTCCATTTAATAAAATCCCAAAATCCCATACCATTGGATTAATCACAAAGATATTTCATTGAAAAGGATCCATATTTTACCTATTATAATATATAATTTTACCAGAAAAATTATTCAAATGTATTTAGATAGGTGATCAAGCCAATAACATTAATTGGTAGTTCCTTGATCCATATAGTTGACTCTTCAATATTGAAAACCTAACTAGTATTTAATCAACACATTCCACCAAGTTCCAAAAATTATTTCAAAGGATATCAACCTTTTATGATAACTTGATTAAGATGACCTAAAACAATAGTCAGAACTCCCTTATTTTTTATTACACCCACACATGGTTCGGACAAATACAATGAACTATGGTTGAATTTATCTAAATTGATGGAAGTATTTTATAACTTTTTATTTAATGGATAGATTGTATTTATTTTATACATAAATATAACTTATTTTATACATAAATATAATTTTTTATCTTTTTACATTCTTTTAAATATTATATAGACATGAAATAAATAATTAACCATGATTGATATAAAATTTAGCCATAATCCATTTTTTATTTTATCTTCTCATTCTAGTTATTTACTCACATTTTGTGATCATGTTTAGTCAACAAACAAACATGAATCACATAAATAAATTATCATGAAATGGATAAAAAATAAAAATTTTGAATGATCATGAGAATTTACTATTTGTTTTTTATCATGCGGATGATTAAAATATTGTTGACCCATAGAAAATAACTCTTAATGATAAACTCATCCAGAGTTACAACATTCCACCTTTAACCTATATATCTACATGGTTGGTTTCACCTTAGATCTGTCTAGAAATATTTCCCACCTCTTTGGTTCCCCTTCCTTTAAATATTCTTACTTACTCTTAGGTAAAGGGAATTATGGATTAGGGGTTACATAAAATAACCCAGGGACAAATAGTCTTACATATAATAATTTGGAAGGGATGATCTGTATATCATCATATTTAATTTTATAAACACATCATCATAAAAATTAAAACAATAAATAATTAAATTAAATAAAAATTGAACACATGTATAGATAGGAAAACTCATGATCATCCACACAAAAAACAAATACCCTTTTAATAAATCTACTATTAATTTAAATCCATTATTTTTTAAGATAAATATTTGAAATTAATAAATATATTATCTTATTAATTAAATATTTCATTCATCATAATTAACCATCTAAATATTAATTGAGATTCCCATAGAATATAATTTTAATCAAATTATATAAAATAAAATTAATTTGAAATTAATTAGGTACATGATGTGTAATTTAGGTGAGATGATATGTACTCTTATGCTTCTTCCTTAAACACATTCTTTGATATTTACTATTACACTGTGTGTTTTTCCACATGAAATGAAAAGTGACTAATGTTATGTATGATCCTTTTAATGAATAATGTTTTTACATGGCATGTATTCTTGCATAATGTGTCATGATATACACAAAATGTTTGTTCAATGGGTGAAACCAAAATGTCTAGGTGACATTTATGTTTATATTGAACACCTTGAATATATGCGGTGTATACTATTGATAAATATTGTGATGTAAATGATGTTCATGATGATATGTCATGTATCTTTAGAAAAATGTAAAAATTAATTAATTACTAATTTAATACTACACATGAACTCTCAAATTATCAGGTGTGTAAACCGGGTGGATAAACCATGACACACTGTGTGTACAGTTGGCAACAGAACATATAGTTCCTCTCTAATTTAATTAATTTTTCCCCATGGACTCAATGAGTATTACATGCCATTTTTTAAATGTCACATAGTATTTGAATATCACTACACGCTATGAACAACAAGTAATATTGAGTCTCTTGGATATAAATCAATACATGATGTGTATTAATTACATGTCACAGACATTGACCACAAGGTTTCTGTGATTCCTATAAGAAAAAACTGTGTGGGGTTACATAGATTTTACATCAACTAAATTCCATGTAACCATATATTGTTGTATTCTAACTAGCAGTAAATATGAAAATTTTAATGACACCACATACTGAACCCCCACACAACATGTTGTGATTTTTACATCACATATTGGTGTGGTTTCTCATGTGTACATGTCTTGTATGTTTCCATTACGTAGTGTGTAACTATGTCATCGACCATAATGCTTAAAACGGTCATGTGTGACCTTTGAATGTTATTCATCAATTATTGACTAATTTTTTTGAAATATAAAATAAGATAATCAAAATATCTTGAAATTGGGATTAAATACTGATAAACTACAAATGAGAAATTTACAATCAAATGCATTATTGGTTAAAAAATAATAAATAATTTTACATTAATATGTTATCACCATTTGAAGGTTACGGTGTGTAGCAGAAGTGGTTTGGATCATTATTGATTGTTTTTTTCATTAGTTTATTCATATAAATCCTAATAATTTGATAGAAACAACCCCAAAATAATTGAAGAGGCTATTTTTTAAATAAAATTATAATAAATTTTTAAACACGAATTACCTCGCTTTATAATTTTTTTCATAATTGATGATTAAAATGAATTAGTTAATTTTTATACCACTAATGTGACAAAATATCCAAAGAAACATACTATAACAATATTCACATAAGCACCAAAATATTTTAAGGTTTTCAGTTTAACTCTTGGATATAGTGTAAATGTACTAATCACATTGAATTCTCCAATGTGGATCATAACTTAAATTAATTTGAGATTGATTAACTATCCCTTATTATATTGATATTGGTAGGTAGGTGAATTTTTATATTCTCTATTTCTTTAGGGTATTATTAGGTTAATTCTTTTTGAATGTTATAGAGTTCTATTAATAGAATATTTTGTGCACAAAAATTCACTAAATGTAAATATTAGAATAAGTTGGGTTTTAAACATAGGGTTAGATAATTAGTTATTTCCAAAAGTCCCTTAACTAATTAACTTATTCTAACTAAACCACACACCTATTATTATTATTATTATTATTATTTCAATGGAGGGAACTAACTTGTGGATATTGAAATATATTTTCTTAAATAAATCAGTCACTATTTATTTAAATGATATTTAAAAAATGTAATTTCCCTATGATCATGTAATTAGACTCATAAATAATCCTCCTAATTTATCAAACCTTGAATAATAAATATTTATTCAAAATAAATATATTAACATTATTTTTTCAATAAATAGAAAAATAAATATTAAATTCACTAACTAGAAAATAAATATTTAGTTAATATTAAATTCATGTATATTTATAATTAAAATAACTGGTGATATAATTTAGGTGATTAACATAACCTAAATAATCATTATTGTTTATTTTATTGAATAATTTATATTATAATATTTAATTCAAATATAACATAATTTATATTCTAGATTCACTTAGTGTGTTTCCCTTTATTCCACTATCACTGGGGAATTAGGTTGTCTTTACTAAATTCTAATATAAACATCTACAAAAACATAAATGAACCCATAAAGAAACACGTGAATGCCTTAAAAACAAAAATAACCTCTAAATAATTAAAACTATGTAACAAAATCCCATTATCGTGATATTTTATAAAGTAGTTTTTATACTGGTGTCATCATCCTATATGCTTGAATATATTTCTTCTAATCTCTAAAATGAAATTTTTGATAAAATTTCATGGTTGATGAATTAATTAAACATTTTATTTCCAGTAAAAGGGATTGAGATATAATCATCTAGTCTTGCAAGGAAAAAATACATTCTTTAATTACTCCATCAATGTCATATCACAAATGATAAACTCAACATATCCTATACAATTGTGGTCATATGTGATCATGGTTTTCTACAATACATCAAATTACATCATTTATGATATACATTAAATAATAATATCAACTATCCTGAATAGTACACATGTCTATAGATGGGAATATCAAATAAATAAAATATGTAATACCTGTTGGTCGACATGTTCATATAAATTCCCTCCTTAGAGATTACCTAGTTTTATCAACATTAGAATAAGTCTCAATTTATTATGAGCTTCCAATACCTGATAATAAAACATCATCTATGTAACTTTAAATAAATTTCATCTAATCATAAAACATATCATTAATAATACTTCCCTAGTGCTTTAAGGATCACATTATAGTAAGAAACTACTATAAAATTTTTATATCAAAAAAATTATGAGTTTGTTATAACGTTAATGTTATATAGAAGAACACCGATCACTTGATAATATATTTATTATTAGTTTCATCTTTTAATATGTAAGTAATTGAATATAGAAATTTAGTTGGTTCTAGGGCACTAAATTTGTTCCTTTGGTTACTTGTAAATTAAAATACCTGAATAATTATAAATATCTTAACATGTGTTTATTTTTTTTATAAAACATTAATGTGATAACTTCCTTAGCGCATTTTCTTCGTTGGAAAGTAATAGTATTTATCTGCTATAGTTATAACCATTAATTGGTATTAAAATATTGTTAAACTAATTTTTTAAAGATGAATTACATATATTTGAAATGAAATATATTATGAATGACTATCAAGATCTATAGGCTCATAATATATTGATTTTCCTTCTCATAATTTTCTCACTTGGTAATGAAAATTATAGGTAATAAAAAGTATGATGTTAGTTGGTTGGTTGGTAGATGATACAAGTATATAGAGGTTTTCTAAATTAAAAAATTATTTATTTAGATGGTTTTACACAATTGTGTCGTATTAATTAAAAAATAGATCCAATTTTATTTGAATCCCATCATAATTCACACATATTATATCTTTAATATTAAATGAATGAAAATTTTAAAAAGATTCATCCACCAATTCTCCTTGGAAATCAAACTTTAAATTACCAAACATTGCTATAAAAACAATCAATATTACCTAATTTTATGCTTGAAACTCCATGTTTGATTTCCCATTAATATTAAACTATTTTCTCATTATTTTTTCAACAGTTAATTCTTAACACTACCTAACATCTTTTTTAATTTTTAATTTCTAAAAAACCAAAAATATAGTTGTTACAAAACCTATAAGTTATAATTCCACACGTGGATTCACTCTTGTAGAGAACTGATGGGGTGTGAAACATGAATTCACACTGTAATCTATATCTCCATATCACATCTTAAAACTAATTTTAAATAAAAAAAATCAACAACATCATGATATTTAAATATATGAAAAAATAGTGAATACATCATCTAGTTTAATTTAATATTTCACAAGAGAAACCGTACATTTATTCTTATAAAACCTCACAATAATTCTTATACAACTCCTAAAACAAGTATTTTATCCGTATATATCACAAATTTAATTCCCTATATGATTTAGAAAATATTAAGAATCCTTTTGAGTATCTTACACACCACCAAAATATCTTACATATCATTTAAAAGGCAGTACACATTACTTGGAAAATATTTTGTATCACTTAGTATATATTATATATCATTGAATATATGTTATGTATGATAAGGTAAGAGTTTCATTACTTTCCAAATCCTTCATTAATACTATCTTAGGTGTCACTTTTCCAATGTTTCCCTACCTCCAGAATAATATGTATGATCTTCATCAATCTTAGATATCATCATAAATCCATCGAAAACAAATTTTTAATTATCTCATTCAACTAAAATAAATAAAAAAAATCAACCATATGTATTGAAAATAAATAAAACATCATCCTCAATGGATCAAAAATCAACCCCTTTGGATTTATTATTCAACCCATAAATTTTAGTTACATTTTTATTTTAAAAAACCAATTCTTAAATTTACTATTATTCCCCTCAATCAAGTAAAACATATTGAAATTTGAAGTCTATTTTCTAACTATTATTAAAAATAAAGAAAAAATGTATTGAAAGGGGTGGTATCATCATTTTTAAAGTATTTATTCATGAATCAATCAAATATTTGGACATATAAGATAACATTGTGTAGAAATAAAATATATTAATTCATTCATAAAATCTATTCATAAATCATTTAGTTTTTGGGTCAGCAACTTAAAATTATATAATAGATGACTATAAATATAGTTTTAACCAATATTCATTCACTAAAATCAATAAAAAAATAAAATCATTCAATACCAATCATGTTTCTCCCCCTAGAGTTAATATATTTCCTTTTTTTCCGAATAAAAACATGACTAAATTAATGGGCAACTCAAAAAAACAAATATTAGTTCTTATAAATTTCATACAATCCCATTTAATTACTTAAAATACCAAAATACATAGATTTAAGTGATTTTGTGAGAATATAAGTAATATTCTCCATGGATGAAACAAATTCTCGATACCTTCATCCCACTTTACCTTTATGAAATTATACTTGATATCAATGTGTTTTAATCCTGAATATTGCATTGGATTCTTGTATTGATTATAATAATTTACTTGTCACAACCAATGGACACTAGAAATTAAAAAAAATCATGCATATAATCAATTTAAATATCCATTGAAATAATTTATATATCGAACTATGATACAAAAACATACTCATCTTTAGTGAAACTTACTGTGACTGATGATTGCTTCATAAAATTCTATAACACCATCCCAATCAACATCTGTAAAAGCCTATTCAATACATCTCACCCATATTCTCATACAAAGGGATATAATTAGAAGAATTATTTATATATAACAAAATTATATTATCTTCCATAAGTTATGATTCCTTTTCATTGTATTAATACATACCACAAAGAGTGACATAAAATCCAATGCTTACCTTTGAGGTAATAAAATAGAAAATGATTCCAATCAATGTTATAAATTATTTCTTGTTAAGATCCTTGAATTAATCTTTTTTACTCAATTTTATTCCCATTTGGTTTGGTTTAGAAACAAATCTTGATTTTTCAAGTCCAAACCTGTTCAATATCTCCCTGGAATATTTTTTTATAGAGAAATAATATAGCCGACACTTTCATTGACTTGTTGCACAAAAAAAATTTCATAACATATTTGTGTTGAAAAATCACCACATAACTTCTTATAAATACTATAATAAAAAATTTCAACATTATAAATAATATAATGACTGATATGGTGTTTGTCTTCCCCACTTGTAGGTTGTTTTCTAATCATACTTTTTTGAATTATATGCCTCTCAAATATTCGTCTATCATTACCAACCATGATATTGGGGATTATTTAAACCAATATATATATATATATATATATCTTCAATTTACACACATTGACTCCATATTAATCAATCATAAATACTTTGGGTTTCTCTATATAAATTTTTTTATTCATCTCACAAATCAGAAAACATGAATTTATATCCATCTAATAGAATTTAAATTTTCATTATACTATAATGGAATTACAGATTTTGATAGCTTCGGGTTTTTTTAAATAGAATTTTTTTATCAAAATAAATTCTATAAATTTTTTTGTGCCCCTTTAAAAAATATATTTATTTATTTCTTATTAATTCCCCTTTTCAATCATTTTATTCTTAAAGACCCATTTTGAGCCAATGAAATTATTTTCTTCATGACTACGTATAAGATCCCATGTATCATTATTTTTAATCTATATTAATTATTCATTAATATATTCAATTATTTTTTATTCCCAATTTATTTATCAATATTTGGGTGTTTAAACATTGAAAGCATACTAGTGTGACCAGTTATTATGATTTTTCTTCTTTTTTATTCCCCTTGATTTTGATCTTTATATATATTCTTAGCATAAACAAACGTTTAATTTTTTTAATTTTTCTTATGGTTATCTAATTCATAACACCATCACTTAAATTAGATGAATCTACATCATTTTTTAGAACTTATAAATTTTATTCAATGTTCATAATGGGTTTAAGAGTGGAAACAGTGTCAACGTCATTATCATTTATTATTGATTTATTGATATCGACTTTATATTAAAATATTTCTATATAATCATATCAATTATACTCTAATATTTATGTGTTTAACCTCTATTAACATTTATTTGGTGTATAAACAAAAAATATTTTATCTCCATATTTCTAATCAATTGTTTCCTCAATCTTGCCTTTATTATTGATCAAGAATATACTACCATATACTTTAAAGTGTTTTAGATTTTGTTTCTTATTGAACCACATTTTATATGTACTCATATATGAATTTTAAAAGAATAAGATCCTGACATATATAATAATAATATTAGTGATAGCTAAAAATTAGAAATATATTTAACTATCATGTTCGGGTATCATGGTTATTGATTTATAATAAAGACTCTTGTTTTTTCTTTCAACCTCTCTATTTTTAGCATATAAAGTACACTAAATCATATATTATTCAATTTTTTTCAAGATATTATGAAAAAAAACGGAATACTAACTTCTATATTTGAATCTCAACCTCTGCAAATAAAATCTATTTTATTGCTCAACTAGTCTCTAAAAACAATAAAACATGTTGAACGATTGAGATTTTTGAGATATAAAAACAATTCATGTCATTCCAACAAATTAATCAATTAATATGATGAAATACTTAAATCCGCTTATTGAATTATTTATCATTGGTCCACAAACATCAAATTGAAACAACATTAATGGTAATCTAGTTTGTTTCTCAACTCCCATGTGACTTTTATTCTATATTTTACCTTTATGACATGTTTTTTAAAAAATAATGGTGTTTTCATTAAAAAATAAAATGTTTCTGACAAACCCTAGTATAATAAACTTCTTCATGATATTTTGGAAAATAAAACCAAGTCTTATATGCCACGTTTTATTATAGACTTTTATACTCACGTGCCAACTTGATTTGGATACTCTAATCAGAAACAAATTATATTGGGTTCTTAACCATCTTGATATCATTAATCTATATTTCAGCCTCTTTACTAAATAATTATTATTATTCAAAATATCTTCATTACCATTATAAAAAAATTATTATACACCTAACTTTTTATTATTCATCCCACAAATAGATCATACATTATTATAGTTTAACTGATTCTTACCAATTTTAGTTATGACAACACGTTTGGTTTTCAGTGAGTTGATATTTAAAAAAACATCCATTATTTATTTTCATATTATTCAGGTTATTTAAATCTCCAATCATCTGGTAAGAGAAATAACTTTCCAAAATAAATCGATTATCAGGCATTCATTCATTAAAATCAACTTCAAATATTGTATCATTCTTTTAAAAACAATTATTTGAATATTCCTAGATCTCATATTTGGATTTAACTAAGCTAGTGTGACAATGAGACAATCATTTGAGATGTTTCCTTATTTATTAAACCTAAAAAAAACTTACTTTAATCAATTTAAATATATTTACACTTCAATATTCATCTCAAACTATTGTAATTGATGTTTTTTATAGGATTTTTTTCTTATCTTGTCATTCATGATCCCTTATTTATCCTAGTATAGACTTGTTTTACAAGAAATTATAATATTTTTATCCAAAAAAACTAAAAGACCAACCATAACATCTACTATGGGTTATTATCCAAGCTTGTTTATAGAGATCTTGTAAGCTTAATTTTCTAAACCCTTTTCTAGATCTATTCTATATACATTTGGGGTTGGTGAGGGAAATTTTTAATATGTTTTTATCCTTTAATATATGATAGGGTTTAACTTTTTCTTCATTATTATATCCAATCTAAATTACTAATTTTAGTAGATCATCTATAAAATATAATATCACGTTGAGGTATAAAATATCAAGCTTCAATTATTTATTTCCAATGTCTTGTTTATTATGTTTTTTTTATTTTGGATTATTTTGACACTCTCTCAAAAACATAGTAGATTTTTCTTCTTCTTAGAATACTTAGATATTGAACTAACTCCTATGACATCAATATTGTAATTATACAAGAGTTTTTTCCATTTATTTTCAAATTTATAATTTAAAATTGATTTTTCTACCTCTTCACCCCTAATAATGATAATAAAAGTCTTATCAACAACGTTCATCCTTTTATCAGTTTTTGAATAATTTATCATCTTAACTTTTTTGACAAGAATTTCCTTTTTAATATCAATGCATTTTCTATTATCGTAGTTTTTTTAAGATTTTAATTTTCATTGCTTAGTCTTATAATCACAATTAGGAAAATATTTATATAAATTCCCATGTTGTATTCTTTCAATGTTCCTCATTTTTCAATAAAAAAACTCCCCATATATTTCTATGACATCCACTCAAAATGAACACTATATATCTTTTTGAGCCATGAATACTTTTTTTAAATTATATTTAAGAAATTCCTAACCAATAAAAAAATTTAAATATTTGAAATTCCTTTTTAGTGGACATAAATTTCTTCTAAAAGATACATATGGAATATTTTTCCTTCCATTTGATTGAAATCGATTTCTCTTATTGAAATATCCCTTATTTAAGGAGATACTAGTTTCTTATTCATCTTAATTTTCATTTTATATTCTCAGTGGAAACTAGGTAGATAAGTGACCTATATTACCCCAATTAAAATATTTAAAGGATAATTTACATTGATACATACCTTTACCAATTTGGAAGTTTCTTAACATTAGGGAGAGGACATCTATTAGGCCTCCCCTGTCTTCTTCTTTATTATAGGAAATATACACATCTTAAATATTAAAATACATAAAAATAATAAATTTCATTTCATTTTCTCTATTGAAAGTGATTTTGTGTTTAAGAAACCTTCTCAATTTAAAGTTAATTTAAGTGTTATTTAATTGATCAATTAAAAATTCATCAGTATGGTAATCCTCAAGAGATAATATTTTTTCATCAAATTATTTTATAATAATTCTTATTAGTTTCATCACTGTTATGGTGTCTTCAAGAGTTTCTCTATAACCTATTATATTGTTTAAAAAATACTGACCCTTCTAGATAAATCATTACTAGATTTATATTCTTGAATTCTGATATCTTGAAACTAACTTCTATAATGTTACAGCTTTCTTTCATTTATCTTTTCATCCCCTTCATAAATATTTTGAATCTTATTCATTAAATTCTATACAATTTTACATCCCATGAATTTTTTTACCATCATATATGATAAAGAGGAAAATGATGCATTTTATACATTTTCCTCACTTTAAATATTATTGATATTAGAAAAGGCACATATATAAGTATCATCTAGCACAGAAAAAACTCAAAGATCAGATTCAAGGACACCAAGGATTTGAGAGAGAATAATGGGTACTTTTATTTTTTCCAAGTATGAAAATATTTCATATAAAAAAATTGGAACATATTTATTTTTGACTCAGTTGTAGTAATCTATAAAAATTATAGAGATATATTAAGAGTAGAACTTGTCTCTCACACCATTCTTATAGATCACTTGATAATTTTATCAACACTAAGAGGTGGGTGAATCAGTGTTTATATATTTTTTTTCAAATCTCTCACCAAATGTTCCAATGTAGTACTCTGGATAACACCTATATGATGAAAAATAAAATATTAACATGAAAATTTGTTAACAATATTTTCCACCAAAATAGATGATTGTATCCATCCTGTAAGGATTTTAATATTCCACAAACACACATATTCTCTTTTATTATCAAGATGAAGTTATAGGTAAGGGAGTAACCTTGAACCTATTGCAATTGTTATTACGAAAAATTCATAACGGGAACCAACTTTTTAAAATAAAAATAATAAAAGAACATTCTTACAGAATGATCACTAGTTGAAAGTATAATCCATATAAAGGCTAAGAAATAAAAATATTCTTCTTCCTCACTGTTACTGTTATCTTAGTAGTTTGATATATTATTTATTTTCTTTTATAGACTATCCCAAATTTTTCCTTTAAAGCATTATCTCAAAAAAAATATTAATTCAGTGTTCCCAATATTTTACTTAGTTTTATCATCTTTATTAAAAATAATATATCCAGTTTTAATGGAATCCCCCACAACTCCCAAAAAATATTTCTTCGATATTAAATACGTGGAAATATTTTTGATATCCATCCCCTTACGTATCATTGTAAGTCAACCTTAAAGTAATAGGACATGTTTATATTAAAATAATCAATATTCAACACCTTCAACAATGAATCTTAATATTTGATTTCCCATTATTCTCAACCACTTGTTCTCAGTATTTTTCCTTCATTTAATTCTATACACTTCTCTACTAATTCTTTCCTTTCAATTTCCAATATAATCTTAAGAAGGTTCTGATAAAATCTTTATTCTCTAATGACATGTATGCATTATCACATGAAAAGAACTACTATAGTGTAAAGTCTCAATTCAAAATTCAATGATTTTACATATATCTCAACTTCAAACTAGTATTGAATGATGGTTGATCAATAAAATCATGATATTTGAATATTTTAATGTGAAACATATCTATCATATGGTTTAAACTTACTTTTCAATTGAGAAACCATATATAAAATCGTACTTTCCATCAGCATGGATCTAATATGACCTATGCATCCTTTGATTTATCCATATACATCACTAATTGAATCTTCTCTATAATATAGAAAATAACACATATATTTAGAAACATCTTATGCATCACCTAGTATATCTTATATATCTTTTAAAATATGGTACATATCACTTAAAAAATCTTACATATCACTTGGTATATATTATGTATCATCAAATGGATGTTACATATCATAGTTTAATCTTTCCAATAACTTCCTAAATTTTCATCAATAATATCCTAAGTATTACTTTTCTAATTTTTCAATGCCTCTAGAATAATAAGTAAGACCTTTATACAACTTATATATCTTCATAACTACTTTTAAAACTCATTTAAAAGTATCTAATACACCTCAAATAAATAAAAAACTCATCTATATGTATTTAAAAAAATAAAACAACATCTTCAATGGGTCAACATACATCATCATCATAAATTTTATAATTTATTTAAAATTATTTATTATCTTAAATCCATTACTATACATAGAAATGTCATTTTTTAGTGAAATTATTATTTAAATTAAGATCCTCACTTATATCATATAATATAATACATTGTGAATATCAATAATAGAAAATATATAGTAATAATAATCCTTTCAAGGATAATTTTAATATTACCCTTCATCATCATTAAGCCCTTGAGGCTCCTAATAGAATATAATCATACTTAAAATCTCATTTTCCCTCATAAAAAGTGATCAATTGTCTCATCATCTATTATTTATATATCTTTATTTTTTCTCCAAATCTATAATTTTTCCTATTCCACCTTATGATATCACTTTTATATGTTTTTTATCGTATACTATGTTTTTATAACCATTTTCACCACATAAAAATGTAATTACTATCAACTAGAATAGATAATGATATCAAGTAATAGGGTCAAACAGTATTCTTATTATTAATTTGACCTTTGAATGAAACAAATACTCTAATATCTAAAATAGTGAATCATTTGGTGAAAACATATAAAAAATATAGAAATAAGATGAAAAATATGGTAACATATACTTATTTAATATATATGAGTTTCTTCTATTTAATACGGAGATACCCTTGCTATTAATATAATTATTTTCATACATACTGAAGTAAAATATTAATAATAAAATATAGAATCAAATTTATCGATCTAAAATTCTTTAAAAATTAAACTGTACATTTATTTATCAAAATAAAATTTGGTTTGTCTTATAAAAATTCAATATCTAATGTGTAAGATGGAAAGGGTGTGAATTAGTTGACTCATTATTTTCAAAATAAATTATAATTTAAATTTTATAAACCACTTTCCTTGGTGAAGTTATATGTCATCCTCTTTGTCATCATTATTTTAGAAACTTCCAGTAATGAAGTGCATTCCCACAGAAATTCTTCACTATGATGTGAAATTAATTAGTTAAAATATTTCTTTTATCATTCTCTCACTAATCAATTTCTATCAATTATTAAGACGATATCGACCAATTGGTCACCCAATTTTCTTCTTCACCACTAAATTTTTTGACTTTAATTAGTTAGTTCAATGATTTCATACACAAATACACCCAACCAAATAAGAACTAAATGATGTATAAGGATCACCATTAAAAATTAACGGTTTTATCCTTGGTGTGGTGTGGCATATTATATCACCACACGACCTACTAGAGTCACTAAATATATTACAAATATCAATGTTTATACTTGAAACTCATCTATCTAAATACTTATACTGACAACTAGAATTTTCTCCTATACACTTTAAATATGCATCTATAATGAAATGAAAAGGATATTCTTGAATTAAAAGCATATATTAATTCATTATCAACATAGTATCACCTCATCTTATTTATTTTAATCACTAGATCTATTATATTTGGAAACCAAAAACTTCCCATAGACCATAAAACATATTACTCCTTCTTAAAGTTTATAATTGTTAAATTAGATATGAACCTTTGACCATCAAACAATGTGATATTTCTTGATACCTCACTTCTCACCACAATAACCAATCTTCATCCCAGACAACATTTGATCAACATTATCTAAGTATTACTATTAAAAAGTATATGATAATCAGAATCATGATTTATTCCTTGGTTTTGGACCTTCTTATATTATTTTATCATCTTCTCTAAAAATTTATATTATAATTTTATGTTACAAGCAATATAAACAGTAACAACAAAACTTATTTATCATTGCATTTCAATTTTCAAACTCAAAATACAATAACCACATCAATTAAAAAAATCACTTGATTCAAACTAATCTATTATATCAATACAATCCTTATTTTTACACTTTAAATTTTTTAGGTTTGCTTAGAATTGATTTGGAGTACAATCACAGTCATCTATGAAGACACATTGTCAAAAATACTTGAATAATGTCTTTTCCACTAATCTTAACATGATAAGATGTATCAAAGTGCAATAAATTCGGTTTCGAAATTGTTAGCTCAAAATTACAATCTTCAATAGAATTACAACATTACCTATATAATTATCTCATAACCTATTGTAATCTTTACAAACAATATAAACATAAATGTTTTATGGAATCAAAATTAAAGTGTGATTTGATACTTCATGACTCAACCTAATCACTCATGGAACAATCCTTTGTGCCCTTATAAATAGAGTAACATCAAATAGTTAAGGACATATTAATTATTTTATAATAAATTAATTCATTCCATAATCATATCTTTACCACTACAGACCCTTGTCCATATTAAAACAACCCGAATACAAAAAATCATGGCCTATATTTTTGGACTGATCATGATGTTGTAAAATAACATATCATGAATCGTAATATTTAGGATCCAAATAATATAATGATAACATAACTTTTATAATAATTAATTCAAAATCACATTACTCTCACTTTTTACAACCTCACCACGTTATAATAGTTTTATGTTGCAATAAAATTTCTCCTTTTCCACCCGAAAATCTATAAATTTAAATCTTAAACTCATAACTTCTCTAAATCACATCTCAAATCATAAATTACCTTCACCACATAGGAATAATCTAAAATTCAAATAATTTTTAATATGATTCATGTTCTAATAATTTTTTGAAACAAATATTTAAAAAAATCACAACACCAACATCATATATCACATCCACATTACTTCTCTTCATCTAAAAATCTTCCCCTTTGTGAAAATACCACTATATAGGGTACTTTTAATCTCAATCATATTATTGGTCTCAAAAAATATGAAATTTCTTCACATATGTATTTAAAAAAATAAATCCAAAATATTTTTATAATTTTTTCATTTTATTTAAATAAAAAAACCTTTGCATGACCAAATCACTCAAAATAATACAATTTCACTATTATAATAAATTCAATATAGAAATGGTAGAATCCTTAATTCAAAAACGTCATGGAAAATAAGTCTTAAAATATTGTTGTTTTCCCCTTTGATATTAAAAATATAATATATAAATTTTAATTGGGATGATACTGATATAGGTCAGGATACTCTAATATTAAATTTTATGTATTTGTCTCATTGAATGATAATGATATTTATAGTACATAGAGAATTAGGCTCTTTTATTAATTCAGGATCATTATCCATATTGGATATGGATATTATATAATTATTATTTCACCCTTTCTCTCAATGATCTTAATCAGGTTTTCATGAAATCAGTATCAATTATTTCGGACCTCTAATATAAAAAATTATTTAGAAAAACATTTATTTATTTTTCTATAGACATTTTAATTACTCTGCGGAATTTTTAAAACTATAAAATCTAGATACACTAATTTATTATCTAAATTAATATCAACCATTCAATTAAAAATTAATCCCTTCTTCATATTAGATAAGATTATTTAAATCTCTTTTCAATCAAGTTTAGTTCAATATTAATTATATATATGTAACATACATGGCTTATATTAAATTTATTTTTCCTTTAATTTCAATTATTTTTTTTGTTTTTGGTGTTTCCCACGCATTTTGGTGGAAATGGTTGGTTTACAAAATTTGGGCCAAACTGTGAGTCTAATTCCAGATTTAAAAATAAATTTTGTTTCTTTTATAAAGCCTTCATTTTTCAAAAAATTTCATCCATTCTAATTCTTATATGGCCTCCCATGACCTATTAACACCTCAATGTAAATTCGGACCCTTTAAAAATCCATAATAATTGTGTATTTGGGTTTTTATGTAAGTAATTGGGCCAGCTCAGAAGCCCATTTCAAGTTAATTGCTTTTCTATATTTAGTATATTATTCAATTTCAGTGATTTTTTGTGATTTGACCTCAATACCGAGACCAAAGAACCTAGGCGTGCCTTCGTTCTCTTCTCCCCATCTTAAGAGCCCATTTGCATCATGGATTTGGTCGAAACAACTGAAGCTTTCACAATTCGTCCAGATTTAAAAAGGTAATTTGATTCCTTCATAAATCCTTCATTTTTTAATCTTTTACCCCAATTTCAGTTCTCAACAATCCTTATCATCCTTATTCCAACCTCAATTTCGTTTTGGTTTTTTGAAAATTCATCTAATGGTGTATTTTGGTTGATTTCTTCAAGATCCCACAAGTAAGTGTGTCTCCTTCCTTATTCTTTCAATTTGATTAGGGTTTCATTCAATTTTATTAGATTTTCTTCCCTTATACTTTAATTCCCAAATGACCATAGGGTAGGGTTTAGAACTTTGGGTTTAACTTTGGGATTTCTTTGTTCAATCTTCTTTTTTTAGGTTTGATCTACCCTCCTTGAGGTGTTGTGGTGGTGCGATTGATTTTTCTCACAAAGGATTCAAGCTGTTGACCATTTTTGTAGGTGATTCCATTATGTAAGAAATATTTGTGGCTTATATTTATTTATTTATAGTATTTTCATGTTTATCTCATTTTATTATTGCTATGAAAATTGGTTTCAGTGGTGTTTGTAATTCAAATGAATTTTAATTCCATTTTGATGTGAAATTGGGGGTTTTTTCTTAGAAATATCTTGTCGGTTCTTTTAGGGATACCCAATAATTACTTATTTGATTTTATTGAAGTGTATTAGGTATGAAAATATTTTTTTTGAATGTTTAAATCCTTTGGTTGTTTCTGTGAAAATCTGTTTTAATGGTGTTTGTGAAACATGAGAATTCTTAAGTATTATGTTTGTGTGAAAATAGATGTTTTATAAATATATCACTTCATGGTTCATATAGGGATGCCCAAATAATTATTTTTTGCTTTCATTGAAATTTATTAGGCGTAAATTTCTATTTTGGTGACTTTTGAGAGTGCACATGGTGTGCAATGTGGGGATTTCAAGGAGTTTTGGGTGAAAAATAATGCAGGATTTTGAGAAAATATTTTATTGAAAATTAAAATATTTTGTTGTGTGTTTTAAGTGGTATAAAGTTTTTATATCTAATGTTTTGTTTGTATGTGTCCAGTAGTGCTACTTTATATGAAAAGGGATTTATGTGGCATTCTGAAATTGTTTGAGCATAAAGGGGGAACCCTAGGTACCTAGGTGGGTGGATATGTACCAGTACGGCTAGTGATCTGGATGGGTTTTGTCCCTGTTTCATTGAGAAAATGAAAAAAAAACTCTAAATAAAAAATATGGATGATTTTTGGGGTATGTTCTCTAATATTGGATCGTTCACGGGAAAGAAATTGTGACATGGTTACTTTACACCGAGGTACAAGGTACATAGGGCCCAAGACTATCTAGTTTCCTAGGGGTGTTCCCGGATTTGGTGCTAATTGGATTGTGGTATTTAAAATTTTCTTAGGGTGTGTTTATCTATAAATTATAGTAGCTAATGTATTTTATTCAAATGTGTTAACATTCTGAAAGTTTTAGTTTGAAAACTATTTTCAATTGAAATTTGCATTTCTTTGAATTTATCACCACTTTTCTTAATATATTAAAAACACTTTATTTTTCACTTTGTATTGCATAAAATTTATACTATTTGGGAGGTATCCTATTGGGATTAGGATCACACCCTAATTACACCCCTTTGGTGCAACTAGACTTGATTATGTTTTACTTAGGTAAAGGCAAAGCCTCGGGTGAAGGTGGTTCAGGTTGTTAGTTACCTCCTACAGTGCGGTGTTGTGGAGACAGCTTGGGGTGATGACCGCTTATCATTTGGAGTATTTTTGGATGTTTTTATACTGTTTTAATCTATGTTTAGACCTCTTTTACATTATTTAAAACCACGTATTCAGATCTGGATTTTTCATAAGTCTTGTTTGGCCTGAAAATTTCATATTCATATTATTGATTGTTTATAAGGTTTTATGATTTTGTACTTAGGTAAATCGTTCCCAAAACAAATTTATTGATACCTGAGCACTTGTACCTTCCCATGGGGATAGGAAACTCCCTACGAGCCTTGTCATGGGCTGGAATTGGTGCTGAAATTAGTGGTGAACATATCCAGTTCATGACAAATTGGAATCAAATGGGGGTTATGTTTTTCGATCACATTATTATTTTTGGATGAGTCAGGATAGACAGGAGCTAGGATTGTCAGGACTCATAATTTTTTTTCATGAGTAGGGTTATTGGCTCACACCTCTCTTGGAAAACCTCGTGTCACCATGGGACATTGGAATTGTTTATTTGACTTCACTTCCATGTGAGACGTGAGGGTTACAGACTACACATGGACATCGGGTGGGGGTGGATTAGTTGTTTAATTTATTACTGTAATGTGTTTAGATTATTTATATTTAATGTATTTGATTATAATTTTCAGAATTTTGTTAATGGCTATATTTTTGACTGTTTCATTTTGTAGAAAAACACCTCCATGGAAAATTCCATGCACCTATTGGAGGAAGACATAAAGAGTTTTCGCACACCAATTGATCAAAGGCTAGTCAACGCTATGGTCTGGGATGTCTAATAACTAATACAAGGACCAGATCCTTTTTAATCTCTTATTAGAGAGGATGATACTATTCCTATAAAGAAAAAGGCCCAAAATTTTCTGAAAAATAAGCATCCCACCTTCCGAGGTAGTATAGAACCCCAGGTTGAAGAGGAATGGATCGAGAAGATCAAGCACATGTACGAGTTCCTAGATAAACCCAATGAGATTATGGTGAAATGTTCATCCTTCCCATTGGAGGGTCCTAGATATAGGTGGTGAGAATTGGTTCTTCAGACTGGGATGAATGAGCTGATGTGCTGGAAAGATTTCAAGGTTGTCTTTAATGAGCAGTACTATCTAGAGGTCTTGACATATTCCAAGTACCAAGAGTTCATGGAAATTGTTACAGGGAATCTTTCTATCAGGGAGTACACCAACCTTTTTTCTAATTTGGTTTGGTATGCTCCTAAAATTGTCTCGAATGAATAAGTAAAGTTCTAGGGGTTTGAGAAAGGATTGCGACTAGAGATATACTCGCAGGTTTTCTTGTTTATGCTAAGGACCTATGAGGAGGTCATTGATCACATGTGTATGGTGGAGATTAAACATAAGGTAAGTTATGATTTCTCTGGGGTAGTATCTATAGTGGGAAGTGGCATCTCTTCAGAGAAGAAAATGAAGCGGGTGGAATAGGTGAAGAAATGATCTGGCAGTTGAGGCCACTCCTCCAAGCAGATTTCTACCATGGTTTTGATTCAAGATCGGTCATGTGTCACCAGTGTGGTAATTCAGGGCACATCTGACCAACATGACAACTTCCTCTAAAGCCTTGTTAATTTTTTAGAGGCATGCGGCATTTGTATCACTTCTTTGGGGTGGAACGTCCACTTCCGAGTAGGGCAGGGTCAGTGGCTTCAAGCGGAGTTCTTGCACAATATGATCCATCAAGGACTGGGGGATCTCGATTTGGTGTTCATGGAGGTAGGGATAGGTCATCTTCATGGAATATTCACTTTAGGGCATAACCACATAATCTTGGTCATCCTCAGGCAGAGACTAGACATCTCCTTACAGAGGTTCAGGCACCAGCAGGATCAGAGGTGGGACCGTTGACAGTTCGAGGTACCATTTTGATAGAATCATCAATATCTGGTACTATTTTCGATGTTGGTGCCTCTATTTCATTAATTTATTCCGATTTTGTGGACACACTGAATTTACGAACTGAGTTGTTGTATTTTGTGATGGAGTTGGTGATGTCGTTGGGAAAGAATAAGGAACAGGGCCTTAGGTGTCCATCATGTGCGCTCTCTGTGGTAGGGATAGAGATGCAATGGGACCTCCGGGTCTTAGATATTGATATATTTGACATAATACTCATCATGTATTGGCATGTACTGTAATTCCCCGACCCCGGTTTCCCAGAGTCTGTGCATTATTACATAACATCGGCATGATCACAAAAGATCAATTCTCAAAAGGCCTATTAGATTAGTAGCCTTGGAATCAGTAGATACATTCATAAAGTTTACATTAAATCATAAAATGAAAAACTACAAAAAAATATTGTCTCCATAGACCACACTCATATCCCCTTATACTATCCCTGAAGGTCATTCATAAGATACTTCTTCACATCCTGAGAAAAATAAAACATAGAAAGGGTTGAGCTCATATGCCCAGTAAGGATAACAATATAGAGAAAACTTTCATAAATAAGAATAAACATTTAAGGCAATGTATAACTAAAACAAAAGCCTTTTAAACTTGAAATTCAGCATAATATGGAAGAAATAAAATGAAATAATACTATTTACTTACTCACATGTATATTTTACTAGTCTAATAATCACATGCAATATCAATAACCACTTTCATAATGATGGAATGCATAATGCCAGACTATCATAACCACATAGTCAAGGCCTTGTGCCCAGACTACAAATAAGATTTTGTCAAGGCCTTATTCCAAGACACTAGTTTGTCTCATGAGACCAACTGATGCTTTGAGAAGCTAGAGCGGGATCCATCCGTCACTTATTAAGTCCAATGCATTCCTCATATAAACAGGTTTAAACATAACATAAACATTTGTATTAAAACTAGCATATGAAATGTCAATACTTTATCCATAAACCATGAATGGTATAAAAATAACACATCCATAGTCAAACATATCACAAAACCTTCAATACTATATGGAAGTTTTGTATCATAATAAATCAACTTCAAATAAGCTTAAAATCCATCAAAGGATGTTGACATAGATGAAATCAAAACTATTTGAGAGAAATATCTATTTTTTTAAATCATTTAAAAGTCACAGAATTATAAAATAAAACATTTACTTTTAAAATATTTTTATAATATTGTAAGTGAAGCTTCGATGATTTTATAATGGTGGAAAATAGCTTCACCCCACGTATAAGTTAAAAAAGACATTCTTACCTTAATTCTGTCGAAAAGGTTAAAAAGGACCTTGTTTGGACAACGACGGAAAGATTCCTTTATAAAAATATTATAAAAAATAAATAAGGGTATAAATTAATTTAACTTGTAGTCTATAAAATAGTAAGAATGATTTGAAATAAATTTTTAAGAAGCATGGATGTGGATGATAAAGAGGTCCGAGTAGATAATTACGTATAAACAACCTCGGATAATGAAGAGATTTTGAAATAAACCCTTACCTTGTACTTTTCCTTGGTTGAGGGTAGGTTAAAATCCTTTATAATGGTGAAATAATTATTATTAAATTATTCAATAGTCATATACATTAATATGATATCATATATGATCTTTGAACATTGATTTGTTGATAATATCTTAGTATTATCATCGTTTCGGGTGTCAACGTATTCGTTTTCCTTTATATTATTTGTTATGTGAGACATATTTGTTATGGATGGGATTTATATTATCAATATCCAGATTGATATCATGTATCTAATAATTATTTTTAATCATCAACTGAAATTTAGTCTTGAATGGTTACGATGGGGAATGAATCTCATAACGTTCGTGGAGACGGTAATCCGTACGTAAGCACGAGCGACAATATCATTATTTTGATATTAAAATAATATATAATTGGATGTTATATCATATATAAATAATCATTATAATGTTATATTTATTATTTACATGAATTACGCATCATTATTATACCCATCCAAATAATAATGTATTGAATAACAATTACACCACGACGTGGAGACGGTAGGCCGTACGTACGCACGTATGGTGACATGTAATCCAAAGGATGGATAGAATAATGAATATGGTTATACCATATTTATAATAAAATCATAGTATATAAAATATACTGGAGTTAATATAATGGAAATAAAAAAGACATAAGAAGTTGAAGAAGAAAGGAACTTGAAAGACGGGGGTGAAAACATTACCTCTTCTACGGGTTCTTCCTTTTGATTTGATCAAAAGGGCTACATAGGATGGCACTATGATCAAACTAATTCCTCTATGTTAAATTGAGGGAAGTTCAGAGATTATTTGGTTAGGGTTTGGCCGAGCCCAAAGGCTTTGAAGGTGTGAATTAGAGAGAAGGGGGAGTGCCCTTTTATAAGAGTGGTGAGGGGAACCTTTAGAAAATCTAGAAATATTATTTTATAATAACTTAATATTCGGCTTCTAATGGATCCAAATTGTATTATTAAAATTTTAACATGTGGATGGGTCTAAATCCTTTCAACCAATAGATTTTAGATAGGTTCGGGTCCCTATATTAAAGTTATCATTTATATTTAACTCTTAGTTAAATAGTTTGACATTTACCATGTCTCTTTGTATTTTTATATTATATAGTTAATAAACTTACTATATACCTCCAAGCAACCCCAAATAGGTCCATTAATTATACACCTATCGTTATATAAGTCCTTTTACTGAGACTTATATTTTTAGGAATAGAATATTAATTAATAATATAATATTTATTTTAGAAACTCTTTTATGTCAAATTTGACACTATTGGGTATTTTGTTTTTTATAATTTCATAAGAGCATTATTACTTCAAAAAAGATTTATATAACCAATCCTAATATGTCATATTAACCTATAAAATTTTTTAAATTCATAAAAAGTCTCAAATTACATTTATTTTGATATTTATAATATCAATTATTTTAATATTTAGTTAATTAGGTAATTACTGCATCATTATTCTGTCATAAATAAATTAAATTATTTAATGTCTAAATATTATAAACAAAATACAATTATGTATAAAATCTTTTTATATTTCTAATTAATATTTATAATTGTATTTATCTTATGTATAACCCGATATTAAAAATGTTTTAGTTATTAAAGCTTGATTTTATCTTTTTTAACTCTTCTTTGAATTAAATAATAATAAATGTCCTAATCTAATCCAAGTGGACCTAAATGATAATATTTTATTCCTAAGGTTGTTTTTGGTCAAGATACACTTGTACAATAGAATTAGGACATGTGTTAGGGTAATTTTAATATAATTTTGACCCTTAATTACCCTATTTACTTTTAACCATGGTAAATAAAAGTGAAAAATTATTATTCACCAAAAATTATTTTAATTTTATTGAACCACATTTTACTCCTTGATATTAACTGTGTCTCTTAAATTTTCGAAATTCCACTCACAGAAGCGGTAAAATTATGTTTTATGTGAATTTCCAAAACCTTCTAAGAGGTGGGTAAAAGAAAGTGGAAAGTTCCATAAAATTTTGGTATATCTATAATTATTCTAAACTAACTCCAATTAATTACACTAAACTTATATAGTTATTATGTATCTATTTGTACCTTAATTAAATTTAAATAAAATAAATAATTATTTAAATAAAAATTCGGTTTTAAACTATAACTCAGTGTTTTTTCCCTATTCATCAAAAATTGAATGTTTTCAGAAAAATAACAAAAATTAACCCTAAGCTAATTTCAATATTCCGAATCCAAAAATGAAGTCCATTTTGAAAGATAAAATTTTTAAAACTTTAAAAAGTGGGTATTACTATTCATAATGGTTAGTTTTATTGGTTGTGGTGAGTGTTAGAACTCGAAGTTGCGTACAACACATGCTACTGTGTTATTCAAAGAGAAGAATACCATAGAAGTTTGGGGTGTTACAAGTACACTTCTAGTAACACATCAATTTCTATAGGAGGCGAGTGAGTTTCAAGGCACTTAATGGGAGTTTTCAGGTTTTTTGTTGAGAATTGGATCCCCATTTCGGTCCTGCAGGACATCCAGTCCCCAATTTTGGAAGTCTTTTCTTCCAGTTATCATCGCTCATGCTAGATGTTGATGGTATTTCCCCTGAAGTTTAACTACCTCATGTAGTTTATGAGTTTCAATAAGTACTCCCAAATAATTTTTTAGGTTTTTCCCTAGAGCGGTAAGTGGAGTTCTCGATTGAACTAGCACTGGGAACACTGCCGATATATCTTCCCTCATATCACATGGCCCCTACCGAGTTGAGGAAATTAAATATATATCTAGAAAACATTGAATCTAAAGGATTCATTCACCCGAGAATCTCTCCTTGTTCCTCTTCTGTGTTGTTTGCGAAAAAGGATGACAGTTACCTCTGGTAGTGCATTGACTACCAGAAGCTAAATAAGGAAATAATTAAAAACATATACCCTTTGCCCAGAATAGATGATTTGTTCAAGTATTTGAACGGGGTAAAGAGGTGTTCAAAAATAGACTTGTGTTTGGGATACAATCAACTCAGGGTGAGAGATTCAGATATCCCGAAGATAGCATTTTGAAGGAGGTATGACCACTTCTAGTATTTGGTCATGCCCTTTAGATTGACCAATGCTCCAGGGGTCTTTATGGCACTCATGAATAGGGTGTTCCATCAATATCTCGATTCCTTCGTTGTGGTGTTCATTAATAACATTATAGTATACTCTAGGTCTGAGGAGGAACATGAACATCACTTGAGGATCATTATGGGCACATTAATGGATTACCGCCTCTATGAAAAGTTGTCAAAGTGAACTTCCTGGATTAGAGAGGTGAAATTTCTCAGGCATGTGATCAAAGAGTAGGGGGATTCAGTGGACCCCGAGAAAATTAGTTTAGTTATGTAACGGTAGGATCTGAAGAATGTGTTTGAGATTAAGAGTTTCCTTGGCCAGGCTAGTTATTACAGGCGATTCGTTCGGGATTTCTCTCAGCTTTCTTCACTGATGACAGCTCTCACCCGGAAAGCAGTGAAGTTTGTATGGGGCCCAGAATATTAGGCATCCTTCGAGGAGATGAAGTTTTGGTTGACTAATACCCCCATACTGATTTTTCCTCAATATGGGAGGGGTATGTTTTCAATTGTGACGCATCAAGTATGGGTCTTGGGTGCGTTCTTATGCATGATGATCACATGGGGGTGTATGGATCTGGCCAACTCCGACCACATGAAAATAATTACCTGGCCCATGAATTGGATTTCGTAGCTGTGATGCATTCTTTGAAAATTTGGCATCACTACCTCTTTGGGGGAAAGTTTGTGGCCTACTCTGATAACAAAATCTTGGATTATTCTTCTCATAGAAGGACTTCAGCTTGAGGCAGCATCGTTGGATCGAGTACTTTTAGGGGTTTGACATTGACATTTTCTATACTCTAGTAAAGGGTATTGTGGTGGACGACACCTTGACATGAATAGTTCTAGAGTAGGATTTGAGGAATTCTAGTTATTAGTGGACTTTGATGGGGCTCTTTTCTTAGATGCATGTGGATACTAAGGAGAAAAATGGGGTTGTGTTCTTGGAAAGCATTCAATTGACTCCTTCTCTCTTGGAGTTGATTCAGCAGTAAAAACCTAGTGATGAGCATTATCAGCAGTCAATGTAGTTTCTTCATGGTGGATAGACGTATTCTGTTTGGTCATCATCTCCTAAGGGCATATTATTCTTCAAGGGTCATTCAGTAGTGTCGTTATCTTTGTGGAAGGTGGTGATGCAGGATAGCCACCAGTCTGAGTGGGGTATCCATCTGGGTGACACCAAGATGTATTATGATGTGTGATGAAAATTATTCTAGAAAAGTATGAGATGGGACATACTGTACATCATGTCAAGATGCTACACATGATTGCAAGTGAATGTAGAGCATCTGAGGCCCTTCGATTTTCTCCAGCCATTACCCATTCTTACTTGGAAGTGGGACGTGGTTTCCATGGACTTTATTGTTGGCTTCCCTCATACACCTCAGGGTAAGAATTCCATTTGGGTGGTGATTGATCATTTTACCAAATCAGCCCACTTTATTTTGATCAAAGATACATCTAAACTGGATGAGTTGGGCCATTTGTATCTTTTGGAGGTCGGGAGACTCCATGGTGTGTCGTCAGTAGTTATATCATATAAAGACACATACTTCACTTATAGGTTTTGGGAAGTCCTTTAGAAGGCCTTGGGTCTCAGATTAAGTTGATCACGGCATACCACCCTCGTATAGATGGTTAGATGGACCGGGTGAATCGAATTTTGGAGTACATGCTATGTGCATGTGTTTTGGACTTTGGAGGTTCTTGGGATAGCCATTTGGTATTGGATGAGTTTTCTTGTAATAAAAATTTAAAATCCTTGATTTGAATGGATCCTTATGAGGATCTCTATGTTGATCCTTGTTGGTCCCCCCTATGATGGGATGAGGTAGGTGAGACCTCACTACAGGGGCCGAGTCAGGTGTAAGAGACGTTTGAGATGGTCAAGTTGATCAGGAAGTGCTTATTGACAACTCAGAGTCGCCATAAATCTTAGGCTGACCAAAGGCGTTGAGACCTAGAGTTTTCTATGGGCAACAGGGTATTCTTAAAAGTGGGCCATCGTCCTGGCCATCGTCGATTATGAAAGAAATGGAAGTTGGAATTGTGGTATGTCAGACCTTTTGAGATCACCGAGTGTATTGTAAAGGTGGCATATAGGTTGGCCCTACATTCTCAGTTTACATGAATTCATAAATTCTTCCATGTTTCTCAGTTGAAGAAATACAACCCAGATCCATCCCATGTACAAAATTGGGAGGAGTTGTATATTGAGCCTGATTTATCTATTGTTGAGTGGTCAGTGTGAATAGTGTACTTCCAAGAAAATGTACTTAGAGTAAATTCTATTCCACTGGTTTGAGTTCTTTAGAAGCATGGTAATTATACACATGAGACATGGGAATATAATTCATGGGTTGAAGAAGAGTACTCATTCTTGTTTTCTGATCAAGAATTAAGTTGATTTTTGAGGCGAAAATTCTTTCATAGTCTGGAGAATTGTCACATACATGAATTATTTTAAAGGTATTTTTCATTTAATTTTCATTCATGCTTTTTTTGGGTGTTTCCCATGTATTTTAGAGGAAATGGTGGGTTTTCAAAAAATTTGTCAAACTGTGAGCCCAATTCCATATTTAAAAATAAATTTTGTTTCTTTTATAAATCCTTCATTTTTAAACATTTTTCATACATTATAATTCTTCTAAATCATCTCATGACCTATTAATACCACCATGTCAATATAGACCCTTTATGAATCAATAATAATGGTTCATTTGAGATTTTATTTAGGGAATTGGGCCCGCCCGAGAGCCCATTTCCAGTTTAAAAATGAAATTGTGTTTTTAATATATTATTCCATTTTATGGATTTTTTAGTGATTCCACCTCCCACAAGAGACCATTTAACCTAGGAGTGCCCTCAATCTCTTATCCCCTTCTTTGGATATCCTTTTCTTCGTGGATTATGTTGAAACATCTGAATCTTCCACAATTCGTCCAGATTTAAAAAGGAAATTTGATTCCTTCATAACTCCTTCATTTTTCAATATTTTCTCCCCATTTAAATTCTAAATTAACCTTATAAACATTATTCCTACCTAAATTTCATTTTTTGGCTGTTTGAAAATTCATTTAATGGTGTATTTGGGGAGATGTTTTCAAGATCCCTCAAGTAAGTGGGCCTCCTTCATTTTTCATTAAATTTTCATAGGGTTTCATTCAATTTTCTTAGGGTTTCTTCTCTTATACTTGATGTACCAAATGGACATAGGGTAGGGTTTAGAAATTAGGGTTTATAATTTTGTTTTCTAGGTCCAATATTCCATTTTTATTTTTGAACTACCCTCCTTGAGGTGCGACATAGGTGCGATAGAGTTTTCGCACAAATGATTCAAGGTTTTAACCATTTTGGCCGGTGATTCCATTTTGTATGAAATACTTGTGACTCAGATTACTATATTTATATTATTTTCATCTTTATATATTTTTATTATTTCTATGAAAATGGTTTTCAGTGGTTTTTTTAATGAAAATGAATTTTTAGTTCCATTTTTAGGAGAAGTTGGGGGTTTCCCATTGAAATAACTTGTTGGTTAATTTGGGGCTACCCTATAATTACTTAGTTGATTTTATTGAAGCGTATTATGTATGAAAATTCTGTTTTTAATATTTATATATTTTGGTTGTTGCTGCAAAAATCTATTTTAATGGTGTTTGTGAAACACGTGAATTTTTAAGTGTCGAGTTTGTGTGAAAATAGAGGTTTTATAATAATATCTGTTCATGTTTCATATAGAGATTCCCAAATAATGATTTTTTGGTTTCATTGAAAGTTATTGGGCTTCCATTTCTATTTTAGTGACTTTTTATTGTGCACATGGTGTGGAAAGTGGGGATTTCTTGGATTTTTGGGTGAAAAACAATGCGTGATTTTGAGAAACTGTTTTATTGAAAATCAAAATCTTTTGTTCTGTGTTTTATGTGGTATAAAGTGTGTATAAGTACTGTATTGTTTTTATGGAACCATTTGTGCTAGTTTATATGAAAATGGATTTAATTGGCATTATGAAATTTTTTTATCACAAAGTGGGAAACCCGAGTACCTAGGTGGGAGGATATGTACTAGTCGACTACTGATCCAGATGGATTTTGTCCCTATTTCACTAAGAAAATGGATAACAACAACACTAACTAAACTATATGGATGATTTTTTTGTACCAATAGGTTATGGGTATGTTCCCCACTAGTGGCTCATGCATGGGAAAGGAATTGTTACATGGTTACTTTACACCAAGGTACGAGGCACATATGGCTTGAGACTATCTAGTTGCCTAGGGGTGGTCTTAGTTTTGGTGCTCATTGGATTTTTGGTATTTAAATTTCACTTAAGGTGTGTTTGGATGTACATTACAGTATCTAATATGTATTATTAAAATGTGTTAACATTACTAAATTTTTAGTTTGAAAAAAGGTTTCAATTGAAAATTGCATTTCTAGGAAATCATCACCGCTTATCTTTACATATTAAAGCTTCTTTCTTTTTTACCTTGTATTTCATACTCTTTGGAATATTTGGGTGTTATCTTATTGGTATTAGTCTCACACCCTACTTGAACCCCTTGGGTGTAAGTATACTTTATTATTTTCGACTTAGGTCTTGGGTGAAAGCAATTTGGGTTGTTAGTTGCCTCCTACAGTGCGGTGTTGTAGTGAAGACTCTGGGGTGAAGACCCATTGTCATGTGGAGTCTTTTTGGATTTTTTTATACTATTTTAATTTATTCTTGTACCTATTGAAATTTATTTAAAACCACATATTAAAATTTTTATTTTTCATAAGTCTTGTTTGGCATGAAAATTTCATATTCATATTATTGATTGTTTTTTAAGGTTTTATGCTTTCATACTCAGGTAAATCATTCCAAAAACTAATTTGTTTATTCCTGGGAACTTTTTCCTACCCATGGAGATAGGGAACATCCTTCGGGCAATTTCATGGGATGGATTTGGTGTCGGTATTAGTGGTGACCAGATTTGTTTCATAATAATATCACTTGATATAATCAAGTTTATCAAATTTAGAACTTCTTGGATAAGGATTATAAAGACCATTTTCTACAAAATATGCACTCACCATGTACCCATTATTTTATGCATGTGATTATTCAACCACTACAAGTAACATTGAGTATCTATTATCAAGTCATTGGGTAAGAATTGTCCTTATTCTTCAAATATAGAGTTATTTCCATTTCCACCTATACCCATTAGATTCTAACAGGTACTAAATATCTAATACATAGGTTATAGTTAATATATTCATTATCTATAAGGGTACTCACTTCCTCTTAATGGGTACCTAATGATATCAACATATTGAAATGTTTATCATGTATACCAATTATGGATGGGTACAATGTTTGTATCTGTTATAAAATGATATAAAATTTTCACTATAACCATATTTTTTTATTATACCTAGATATGATATATCGTGATAATAATCCCCCTAATAGTAAACTACATAATATTTTATACCTATATAAAAACCATCATGTGGGTAGAGATTATAATGAAATATTATATTAAATAATTCTTTTATACAAATATCTATATAGAGTTTTCATAGGGTTTATAAGAGAATAATATTGAATGATGTATAACCCAACTTGAGAAAAAACACATGAATAGTTTATCTATTATAATTGGTATATTTTAGTGTTATGTTATTTATATTTACTTTAAATGGTTGGTTCAAGTTATGACTAACCGGATAATATTTATACTTAGTATTCTACAATAAATCAATATATATTTTGAGCTTAAAATATGGTTCCTACATATTTTACTTACTCCAAGTGAGAAATTTCTTGAATCCTATATAGAATTATTTTCATATATAGGATATATGTGGAATAAGAGGAATTAATGAGTATAAACTATAAATGTGTGGTCTCACACTATATTTTATTTGATCTACCAATTTTACATAGTTGTTTTAAACATTGGTTATGATATCCTGAAAACATAAAATGAGATTTATGATATTTTCTATCATTGATCAACCTAATTAGGCTCTGATCATTTCCATATATCCTTGAGGTACTTTTATAACACTCTAGTTTCCATTCCAAAATGATAGAGTGGTGTTAAATTTTATTTCATCTATCATACTAGTTTTAATCCCCATAGTTGAACACATATTATTATTGTGTCTTTCTTCCTCACTCACTCACTAACTAAGAAAGCATTATAAGACGTTATCTATTCTAAAATTAATTTAGTCCAAACAAAATTAACTATTTATTTTTTTAATTGGATCCCAAAAAATAATAACATACCCTATTAACTTGGGTTATTTTGATATATATTTTAAAATTTTCAATTTACATGGATGTTACACTATCCCCCTTATTAAAATCACAAAATAATTATTTTCTATCCCACACCACAAACTCAGGCAATGTCACATCATTTTTGGTTGGGTATTGACTCTAATACTATTTTTCATTATCTCACATCATTATTCTATGAACTAGATATTTAAATCTCTAGAATCATTCATAACACCCATGTTTACTTTTTTATTTCAATATTGGATATTACCTTATAGGGTTACTTGTCTAAATAATGAATATTCTCATAGAACTTCACATTTTATTTTAATATTCTTTTTTCTCACTCATACAATCCTGAGGAAAATTTCTATGAGGGTACATTACCAAAGATTATTCATGTATAATCATTCTAAAACTATTTATTCCTTAAAATGTTGATTCAAAAAAACAAAAATTTACACCTTTTTGTCATAGGTGGTTCCTATTGTTTTAATTCCATTATTTTTCATTTGGAATTACATGTAAAGTATCTATTTAAATAGATCATATTCGATTCCACTACATAAAATTAGAATGATAAAAATTCTACACCATTGGTGATTAGGTCATAACAAAATTTTTATTAACATTTTAATAAATATGAAATGTAATTTGTAATGAAATAATTTGTTCAAGGGTTATAACATGATATAGGTCATATATTTAATTAAATAGTCAATATATAAATTTTTTAACTGAATAATTTTTCATTGTATTTTTATTTTCATTATTATATAAATTTATGAAAATATATTTAAATATTTGTGATAAAAATAATTTTAATATGTGGTATCAAAAATAATCATGTTATTAAGTTATCATAAGTCATGATCCATGGACATATGGATACATCATAGGTAACATGTTCCATACCTAGTATTAATTTCTGGAAATAACATTTAAGTATTTAGAGATGCCAAAACTAAATTCTATCAATATAATTAATTAACTCAATAGATTGGTTTTAAAATAAATAATAATTTTATCTTAGGAGCCTATAAAATATATGTGGTTCTTTTCTTATGAAAAAAAATTGAAAGGATTCACAGCGTGATATCTCTATAATATCTTACTTCTATTTTTAAACAATATCCTCTATAATGAAAAAAAATATACTTTTATAAAAAATGGTTTTCAAATCTTTTTCCACTAAATTTTTTTTAGCTCAATAATTTTTAATAATTTTGATTTTTTATTCAATTATTTCACTTTCAGAGAGACCCTTGGTTTCCATAAAATTTATAATGCTTCTATTATCCTCAAATATCACCAATTGTATTAAATTGGATTCTATTCTTTAACTACAGTGTGGATTTAAAGAAATGAAATCAAACTTGAGTGAGAATGAACCATTAAAGTAAATTTTTTCTAGTTTAGTGATCTTATTTACAAAATCTTGAAAATTTTATATCCTGTTTGGCCATTTATAGATATTTTCATGACTATTTTCATCAAGAATAGTAACTTTAAGAAATATAAATATATATTTTAGTAATTGGTTTCTTGTCCAACATATTTTATAACCATTTGAGACTTCTTTAATGGCAGTTTGTTGACCCAATAGTAGTCATTTTAGTGACCAACTAAATATTTATCATGTGGTTCGATATATTACACAAAAAAAATATATTTTATTATTTAAAAACCATAAATTCTTACATATAAGGGAAATACTTATATATAATTTTATAATCAAAAAATTATTATATTATCATCAATTTTGTGTTATGTATTTATACTGTTAAATTATTGGTAAAATTTAAAATTTCATAACTTCTAGACCATTTGGAGCTATAGGTCGCATGATTAGTCATATAAAATGTCATTTCAAAATGAATATATTTATAATGGAAAAAATTATATTAGATGAAATTTTGATATCAATTTCAATATAATTAGGAATAATTCACATTTGATTAAACCCAATATAAACAGGTTAACCTAGTAAACCAATTTTTAGTTGAAGTTAACTGATAAGAGGAAAAATATTTATTCTAAACATGGTATTTAACTATTTAACTTAAACTGCGTTTTAATAATTTAAAATTTCATTTCTATCTTTTACATAATTTTTCATGTTAACTATTTTTATAGTTCAAATTTATTCAACTAAAACTATGGTCAATATTCATATTTTTCTATAGTTAAATGATACTTCTATATTTATACATATTTTAGTTACATGTAATACTTGAAAATATGATAAATATCAAATACATGATATGAATTGTTTCATTTGAGGTTGGTATTTTCACTATCCTAAGGGAATTTCTCTATGTATATAATTAAATTTATACTGTATATCTCACTATTACTATATGCTATTTTGAACATGGTTTCCTGTTGTTTTAATTCTATAGCATAGAATTTATTATATACACCTTTTATATAGCATAAATTTGCGTATGTTGTATATGATAGCCCAATATTTTGTCACAAATACAAAAATTTTAATTTATACATGGGATATACATTATTATATATCATATACATAACACTTTGGATGGATGAATTTATTCTTTATAAATATAAATAAACACATACATATATATATATAAAGATTTTATTTTAGTAGATGCAATAGTTAGTGTTTGTAAAATTCTTAGATCGGTTTTTAAAATCCCAAATACATATATGTTTTTTTGACTTACAGGAATCACACACTTTATGTCTTGAACACATAAACATAATTGGTTATGATAAAGTTAAATACCAATGGAAAATATTATTCTTTTCAAATAGGGATTAATCTTTATTAATTAATAAATGTGGGTCTCCCTTAAATGGGTAGTCTATTAACATTGAGGCCTATAGGTATGGTTTTTTCAATTTTTTGTGATTAATTATTAGGCATGGGATCCAATACCCAACCTACTAGAAGTAAAATCATTGATAAAACTAGTGAATAATTTTATACAAAAATAGAATTTATTTAGTATATTATATATATATATAATCAATTTTAAATTTATATCATGTCACACTAAATATATTGGGTATTATATTCATGAAAACAATTGATAAAATTACTTTTTGAATTTTATAGATAATTAGAAACAAAAAAAATATTAAATTATATATTTTTAATACTTATTCTATTAATAAAAATAATCTTAACCACTTATTAAGATATTTTATTAGTTATTAAAGGTTGAAATTTTTTAATTTCATCGTTCAGGGTCAATAATGAGGATAATAATCAATCATGTGAAAAAGTAATATATTTTATAGTAATGTAACCTTTTTAATCATAGTTCAAATTCTACCCAAGGATAGAGTGTAATGATTTAAAATAATATGGATGATAAATTTGATGTCTATTTACTAATGAAATGGATCAGTAATTCTAAATCATGAAATAAGTATGAATCATTATATGTGGTCTAAAAAATTATTTATCTTTTCTTTGGGATATAAAATTTATATTTATTATATTCATTAATTATCAAGATAGAGATCTATTATAATATGATCTAAATCAAGGAAATTGTTTTTATATATCTGGGAAAATATATTTTATCTGTTAACATAAAATAACATGTTTTATTCTATATTTATATAAATTGGGTTCTATATCAAGATACGTACAAAATGAAAATCTAGTCTAAGATATGAATTACAAAAATTTCAAGCATGGTTACTTTAAAACTCCAAAATTAAAGAATAATATATGAATATTTAATAATTATATATCTTATAATGTCTTTATAGGTAATAAATATATGTGTGTGCTTATTATTTAAAGGTAATGATATGAAAACTATATTTTTGATAAATAGGAGAGATCTTAATAGAAATTTTTTAAAGTAAATATTAATATATGGGAGTCTATAAATAATTAATATTATGATATCATTATTACATCATTAATTCTACCAAATATATGATTATATATATTTTTAAGTAAAAAAAGTATGAATTTATCAATAAGTTTAAAATGTTAATAATAAATTATAGAATTAAATTAGTTTTGGTATCAAACCCAATTTAATATAAAAAAGAAGAATATCCATAATATAAGATAGCAGTTAAGGAACCCTATAACTACACACCCAGATCCATTCGTTGATCTAAAAACATTACACTTATATCGATGATGATAAAAATGAAAATTCTTTTTACACTTTTGTAAAGAAATCCAAATAAGTACAAAACAAATCATATGAAAAATATGTAAAAATATTTCATTCAAACCCTCATGAATAAAGTTAATGTTAGTAGAAAATTAACATAATAAATAATTGAATCATAGTGAATCATATTCATAAAAAACATAAATAATATGTATATGGAGGGGAACTTTTTCTAACTAAAAAGAAGTTACAAGTTTAGATCAACATACAAATATATTTTCGGTCATCGTATGGACCAAAGGAATGTTTAATGGTACAAATATAAGTAAACCCCAAAACTAAATGGGGGATAAGAAAATTTAAATTCTAAAATAGAGAAATAAAAAATATTTTTCCCATATTGGAGTTGAGATATATACAATCTTGATCTCAACGTGATATTGGAAAATAATCGCTCCTTGATTTCATAAATTTTGAGATAAAATATCCTGAGATAAAGAACATTATTTATTTTTAAATCTTATAAATTACATAAAAAATATGTTATAAGGAATTTATGGGGTACTATATGCACCACATAAGGAAATAAGGTAGTGTATATATAACATACATTAATGTAGGGAAATTGAGTTGATAAAACCCTTACCATTACTCCCAATTTATAAGAAAGAAATTAAACCTATTATATGAAAAATATAATCATATTAATCACTTATTTATAAGAACTATTTGTATTTATTACTTTTTATAAACTTTTATTATAACCATTCATTACACACATATTTGTTATTTATAATCTATTTTCATCATTGGATGTTAGTAATATGTACCATTTCATAAAAGTTTAAAAATTGCGATTTCGATCTTTATTCCTAGAAACCAATTCCAATATTATTCAACATGTTTAATATTAGATTTTATATTATTTATGTTTTCTCCTGTTAATTTTATTGAAGATATATTTTTAGTTAATGAGAACGGGGTCCATAGGGACCTCGTTTTTGGTCATTTATGGATAACAACTTATTACATTATATTTATCATGATTTTTTATTAATTATAGAATAATATAATTGATATAAATTACTTCTTAATATCATATATAACTTGTATATTTATTTATACTGATCGATTGTGAATTTAATGATTTTGTTATACCATCATTTATGTCGGTGGTCAAACAAACCCAAACAAGAACATGTTATAAAAAAAGTAAGATTATAGAGTTATATAATAGTAATATAATTTTATTTGAAGCATAATGATGTTAATATAAAATAATTACAACAGAGAATCATATTTATAAAAAGTGAACAAGACAAGTTAATTGAAAAATATTGTAAAGAACTAGCTACTTAATTTGATAAATTCATTCCCTATTGACACGTGTTCTTTGGGAATGATGGATTTAAAATTCATTCTTGGTACCAGAAGATATAAAAACTATAAGAAAGATTTTTGAGAGGTAAAATGGTTAGCAATTTTGTGAATAACTGAATGTTGTTAGTATTATTGAAGTTGTAAAGTCCTGTGTTTTTAAACCAGGTTAAAATACGAGGGTGTTTTATTTTATTTTTTTAGTTTATCTATGGTTTGGTTTTTAAACCAAGCTTCAGAATTTTATTTCGAGTGTTGGAACACCTAAAGGTGTCATTTTTGGAATTTCTTAATTACCCTATAATTTTAGCTGGTGTCCCGATGAGTCTTGGGAGCACTATATTTGGAAAAGTCCACTTTAATGGATCTGCACGGGCAGTGCATGGTTATGGTCTAACCCGTGCAGTTTACCTTATTAAATAAATTAATTAATTTTATAAAATAATATTATATGAGAGATTGTGAATAATTAAAATAAAGTTTAAATAATAATAATTATGAAGTTATTAATATTATTATTGTGGTAGTTTAAGAAAATTAATTATAAAGAATTAATTAAATGACAGTTGAAGAAATTATTATGGATTTAGGGTTTATCAAAAAAACTGTTTTAATTAAATGAAGAGTTTCAGAATTATTAAAGAATAATTTATTATTAAATAGAGGTTTTGGATTCTAGTTTTTATCATTAATATCATATTAATGGTATTATAATAAATTGGTGGGGTTGGTTTTAATTAAATGAATGTTGGAATAATAACAATATTGATGTTATTATTATTATTGTGTTTATTTAATTAAATAAATGTTAAAATAATTTAATGTGGCTATTGATCTTCGCAAATAAACTTTTAATTAAATGAGGGGTTTCAGATTTAATGAATTTTTCTATTAAATAGAGTTTTTGGGTTTATCAACGGTTTGAAAAATAATAATGATGATATTATTATTATTAATTTAGTTTTGTGAATGTAATAATTATTATTATTATAAAAATTAAATTAGGGGTTATGGATTTAAATAAATGAAGGTTAAAACTAATTAAATAATGAATTTGGATTTAAATGGGGAGGTAGGACTTAATAAAAATGGGTATTTTATTGTTTCTTTAAATAAAAATTAATTATTGGGTTTATCAAATTACTATTTTAATTAAATGGGGTGTTTTGGTGCTAATGGTATAAATGGAAATGACAATAATAATAATATTATTATTATAATTTATATTATTATTTTGAGTAGTGTTATTTTTTTATATATTAAAAAACTTAAAATAAGTGGAGGCGTTGTACAGGGGAGGTGCAACCCCCCCCCCACCTTGTTCTTCTTCTTCTCCTGTGAGGCGCAATGCAGTCCTTCTCCATAGGCTTCCCCACACGGCTCTCTGCCAAACAAGATACTCATGGTGTAACCTCCTCTTCGTGGTTGGATCTCCCTTGGTCGGACCCCCCTTGCAACAGTACAACACCCCCTGGGTAGCCTCTCTACAACGCGCAACACCCCCTTTCTCATGTCCTCTGTCCGTGATCATTTTCATTGAATTCTTCCTTGTATTTAGTCAAAAATTCAAGGTATGATCTCCTATGATGTTTTCCATCATTGCTTTTGTAGATTCATGTTGGGTAAGTACCCTTTTAGGTTTGGACGAATTTAGGGTTCTTTTGTAACACGAATTTTTGGTGTTCTTCAGTTTTAGGGTTGTGCAAAGAGGTTCTTGGGATCCATTGGTAAGTGTTCTGGAAACTGCCACTGAAGATGAGATGGTTCAGGCCAATTCAATATGTCAATGTTGTTCAGAGGTAAATAATAATACAATTGTTTTGTTTTGTACCACTTAAATAGATGACGAATATTTTATCTGAGTCTCTGGTATCTAGCGGTAGTTGTGTAGACCTTGCATCATTGTTTTTGGTCTTTCGAAGTTATTTTAGTGATTTTGTTATTTTTTTTGCAGGGAACGCATGCGTGAATATATATATATATATAGGTGTTGCGTGTGCGAATGTGTTCCATTTGCAACATATTACTGCCAAGTACATTAAAGTACTGCATAATTAAAATGATGTCACCCCTAGGAAGGGTCCCAAATCCCTATCACCTTATTTAAGAATTATAGATTCTTTAAATAAATTGGGAATGTGACTTTCCTTGATTATGTAACTTCTATGTTTTCTTGAAATTATTATTAAAGATAAACTGTAGGTTAGTGGTAATGTCATATCATTCTTGTTGTGGTTTGCCTTTTCATATGTCTTCTTAATGGAGCTGATATTTGAAATGTCGATTCATGACACATTTGATATTATTAAATGATGCCATCCACATGATAAAAATGGGGACTTGAACATATGTTGATTTTAAGAATGTTTTTCTAATATGGTTAATGTGATATGTTTAAATAGTTAAATGATTTGAATGGGGAAAATTTTGAAATTTGGTAATTAATTATATAATTAATTATCAATTCATGTGTTGAAATAAAATTGTGACTTTTACTGTTTATTGAGAATATTGAGTATTTTACATGGTAGGAATATAAATTGTAAACTAGTAATAATTAATGGAAGGATAAATTATTACATGTTAAATTATAAATGTTTAATTAATCATTGACTGGTTAAAGAGATATGATTTAATTAATTATTTGTTGAATTATTTAATTTTCATGCATTATAATAAGATTGTGAATTGATTGTTTGTTACGACTGTTGGCTAAGGGTACCTTTTGATGTGTGTTGGTTTTCCATGCCTTAAGTTGTCTTGGATGGAGTTTTTTAAAAATATGATATGCTATGTGAGATGGTTGCAAAATATCAGGGCCTTGTTTAGCTTGTTTGTACATGATTATGACGTGCATGTAAATTGTTAAGGTCCTGGTTGAATCACTGTTTGAGTGGATGAGTTCAGAATTGTTAAATAATTTGGATGATTAACTCCTGAGTTAATTATTTAGTTGTATTATTAATAATAATTAATTTTTAATTAATTAATAACTATTGAGATGTTGAATGTTTAATTATTTGTTGACTTATTTGATGGGTGATTTATGTTGTTAATTGGTTGAGGAATTAATTAATGGACTGGATTAATTAATTTATGATCTAATTAATGGATGGTTTTGGGGTGTTAGACATGAAATTATACAACAATGATAAATATATATGTATGATTGATAAACGGGTTTTGATACAGTGACTAATGCTCTAAACACTCATGGGGTGCTAGACATGGCGTTCTACACCTAGCTTACATGCAAATATTCTTTTATGGGATAGGGAATAATGTTCTAAATACCCATGGGTTGGGAGACAAGGATTGATGCTCCAAATACTCACCAGGGTTCTAGACATGATGTTCTACACCCATTAATTGAAATTAGACCTTGGGTCCAATTGGTCCTACTTGAAATGAATTAATTGTTTAATAAAAACCATTGAGACATAACGATTCATGAATTGAATATGAGTTGGGGTTCAGACTTATTAATGATTTTGGTGAATCACTGTTAGGGGAAGGACCAAGGAGAGAATAACTATTTTTAGTGGATGGGATTGGAATTAGTATATGAAAGATTAAATCGAATATCTTTTGACACATTATCCAATCCAAATCCCAATCTTGGATTTGGTCAATTTTGTGTTTACATAGTTGCTCTTTAGAGACATCTATGCTGAGTGACTTATACAGGGGATGTCAAGCATAGGACGAATCATAGAAATTATGTAATTTAATGAGGATTGAATAAATGATAAATGAAAATGAATGTGTGATGAATGTTGTGTATACATAACAAATGTATAATGCAATTTCAAAAACCAGTTGAGAGATGAAGCAGGTACTTGGTTATATAGTTACATTGTACTACTACTTTAATTATTCATGTTTTCACACTGTTTAAATTATTTATTGAATTTTTGGGTTTGGGGTAGACACCAGTGGTCTCAGCCTACTGAGATTTGTATCACACACCCTTCTCAGACCACCATTTCACTAGGGTACCCAGGTAGATTCTATTTGGTTGTAGGTTTTGTTGTTTGCCTTTACTATGGAGATAGAAGTAAAAGACCGAGTGGAAGATCGAGATTCCTGAGGAGACCTCCCTCATGGATTTTAGTCATTGTTTATTTATTTCTTTATTGGAATGTAAATCATGTTTTTGGTTTACTTTTTCCATTTTTTTAAAATTAGAATTTGAAGCATGCATCTTATGTATAGGTGACGTTGGCCACTTTTATAAAATGAGTATTATTTTTATTCCACTACTTTATCATTTATTAGATTTCTTCAACTATTTATTACCTTTGTCTATTATTAAACTCCTAAATGAGGGTATAGTATCCCCAATTACTATCTATAGACCCTCACTACTAGTTCACAACCTCTGGCATATGGGGAGACATGATTGAGGTCATGTGGCGACTGGTCTAGTCACTGGTTGAGGGGTGAGTTGGATCGTGAGGTTACAAAGTGGTATTAGAGGGATCTTTTCCTTTTGACTTTTTGTTTTGGGTTGGTAGACATGAGAGTAGAAATTTTTCGGCGCTTGGGTTAATAGTCGTGCTTGGGTCTAATCACCCCATGTACAGGAAATAACCAAGTGGCCAAGAATGGGAAATGATGTTTGTACTATTTGAGGTTACATTTTATATGATTTAACCTTGGGTGAAGGGTGTATTTTTAATTGCTTTTTGATTTTGAGGATTTTGAAATATAATTTTCTTGTCCTGATATGGAAACAAAGTTTCATACATGCATCATCTTAGGCTCTTAGAGATTCACATTTCATGCATATAACAAGCCATGTAGTTGTGTTAACAGGATTCTTGCTGGTTTGGATTGTGTTCCTTGGGTACAATGCCATGTTTTGATTTTCTTTAGAATTCCTCTGTAGATATATTTTTTCAGTGATAGATTTAACATGCTAGAGTGATTTTATGCCATACTACCTCAGTTATTGTCATTTTTTTTGTGACTTGCTTCGGATTTATAGCATGTTGTTGTTTTACTACTTATGATAACATGTGAGAGATGTTTTGATGTGTGAATGGGCCACTAAAGTTAAAATGTTAAAAGGATGTTGATTGTTATAAATGGGAGTCAAATTCCAGCGATAAGGTGTATGGGAGCCTTATCGATTGGTACATGGCCACCCATGTGTTTGAACCATGTATAACTATATTTTGTTTCAAAATGGTTATAAATGTAAAAATGCTAAGTTTTTATTGAAATGGACTATTTTTGGGTTTCTTTTTGAAGAACCCAGATTGAAAAAATGAGACCCTTGGAGGTCTCCTTTTTGGTAAAAATAATTTAAATGCAAAAAAAAATCCAGTTTATATTTTGATAACACATAATGTGAAATATTTAAAGAGGATGTTTGTTATAGCATGTCTGTTTTTCTTGTGGGGCATTGATTGAAAAACCAAGTGAATTGTTTTGGAAAAGTACTTTTTTGTTTGTTTAAATTCATTCAAATGTTGAAAGGTTTAAATGAATTAATTAAAAATGATAAAATGAAAAGGGGGCATTTAAACCTTATGATTTTTGTTTTGCATGACCAAGTGAGAGGGTCGACGTTTAGGTTTCGTAAGGTGCTAACCTTTGGTAGGTAGTACCCTTAGAATGTTCTAGGCCATCAAAATATTTTTTTCCCACTTCTCGGGAGGACTTCTTGATACACGGGTGTTATGGAACACCAATAGTTTTATGTTATGGTTTTTATGATCAATGTTTTATGCGGTTATCATGGTTTGAGGAATGCCCCACACATTTGTTAATGTGTTATACAATATTAAGTTAGTGAGCAGAAAATATTTTATTTCAACGTCATGGAAAATACAAAGGTGTATATTGGCCTTGTTTTTCTCTTAGTGCACTCTTCTAAAAATGAAGAGAATGTCCCCTATCTTGACCTCATCATGGAGACACTAAGATAATGTTGGTGTTAAATCGTTGTACAGTTTAAATGTTTATGGTTTCGATGAGTGGTTGTTATATGGGTAGTACGCAGGATGTGTGGTTTATTTGGGATACTCCTTTATTCGTGTTGGGGAATGGTTGTTTTTTTATAGCCTTGCGGTGGATTGTATTGGAAATTTTACTAGAGGTTTGGTAAGGACTTCGTTATACAAGCAGATAGTTTTTGAAATAGTTTTAAGGTCACATAGTCAGATAAAAGAAAAATGTGGGTTTATGGTCCACAACGTCTTTTGAGATAATCATGCACAACCTATTATGTTGGTTGATTTAGATTCAACCATTTTCGTTGATGAGGTCCCTATAATGGACTCAAATATAAGCTATCTTTCGATGTTTAAGCTATAATGTGAGCTTTGGATCTAGTTTTATAGGCTTAGCAGTTAGTCTTGTGAAGGGTTAAATGTGTTTTTGGTGTTGGGAATGCAACACGTTAGTTCAAATGAGATTAAGTGACCTTGGTAGGTCGGTTGTTTTTATAGTGGTTCCTGTTAGATTCTCAGGGATGAGAAGTTTTTAAGGTTGGTAGATTGTAAAGTCCCGTGTTTTCAAACTGGGTTTAAATAAGAGGGTGTTCAAAAAAATCGGTTTATCTAAAGGGTAGTTTCTAAAAAAAGCTCTAGAATTTTATTCCAAGTGTTTGAACACCTAATGGTGTCATTTTTGGACTTGCATAATTACCCTATAATTTTAGCGGGTGTCCCGATGAGTCTCAAGAGAACCATATCTGGAAAAGTCCACTTTAATAGATCTACCCAGGCAGTACACGATTGCGGTCCAACCCGTGCAGTTGACCTTGTTTAATAAATTATTTAATTTAATTAAATAATATAATATGAGAGATTGTGATTAATTAAAAGAAAGTTTTAATAATAATGATGATGATGTTATTATTATTATTATTATTGTTATTATGGTTGTTTAATTAAATGAATGATAAATAATTAATTAACTGACATTTCAAGAAATTATTGTGGATATTGGGTTTATTGAAGAACTATTATAATTAAATGAAGGGTTTCAGAATTATTAAAAGACAATTTATTATTAAATGGAGGTTTTGGGTTGGAGTTTTTATCATTAATATCATATTAATGGTATTGTAGTAAATTTGGGGTTTTGGTTTTAATTAAATGAAAGTTGGAATAATAATAATAATGAGGTTATTACTATTATTATTATGTTTATTTAATTGAATAAAAGTTAAAAGAATTTAATGTGGCTTTTGAATATCTCAAATAAATGTTTAATTAAATGATGGGTTTCAGATTTAATGATGTTTTTTTATTAAAACTATGTGTTTGATTTAACAAAGGTTTGAAAAATAATAATAATGAGATTATTATTATTTTAGTTTTATGAATGTAATAATAATTATTTTAAGGGAAATTAAATTAGGGGTTATGGTTTAAAATATATGAAGGTAAAAAACGAATTAAATAACTAATGTGTATTTAAATGGGGTGGTTGGACTTAATCAGAAGGAGTGTTTTATTGTTTCTTTTAATACTATTTAATTATGGGGTTTATCAAATTATAGTTTTAATTAAATGGGGTATTTCGGTTTTAATGGTATAAATAGAAATTAAAATAATAATATTATGAATATTTTAATTAATATAATTATTATGAGTAGTGTTATTTTTTTAGTATATTAAAAAAAATTAAAAGAAGGGGAGGTGATGTACAGGGGAGGCACGACCCCCCTGGTTCTTCTTCATCTCCTATGAGGTGCAACACAGGCCTTCTCCGTAGGCTTCCTCTATACGGTTCACCACTGACCAAGATACCCATGGCACAACCTCATCTCCATTGTCAGATATCCCTTGGTCGGAAACACCTTGCAGATGTGCAACACCCCCCGGGCAGCCTCCCTATAGCGCACAACACCCCCCTTTCTTGAGTCCTTTGTCCGCGAACATTTTCTTTGAATTATTCCTTGAATTTAGTCGAACATTCTATGTAGGATCTTCTATGATATTTCTCATCATCGCTTTTGAAAATTTATGTTGTTTTAGTACCATTTTTGGTTTTTCCAAATTTAGGGTTTTTGTTGTAACCCGGATTTTTGGTGTTCTTCAGTTCTACGGTTGTGAAACAAGGTTCTTAGGATTCATTGGTCAGAGTTCAGGTAACCACCACTGATATTGAGGTAGTTCAGGCCGATTCATTTCATCGATGTTGTTCTAAGGTAAATAATTATACCATTTTTTGGTCTTTCACCAACTAAATAGGAGTCTAATATTTTATCTGAGTCCATGGTATCTAGCGGTAGGTGCATAGACCTTGCCTCATTGGTTTTCGACTTCAAAATTAGTTTTGTGATTTTTTGATTTTTTTTCTAGGGAACGCGTGCATGAAAATGTGTGTGTGTGTGTGTGTGTGTGTGTGTGTGTGTGTGTGTGTGTGTCTGTATGTCTGTCTGTCTGTCTGTCTGTAAATATTTATGTATACATATATATAAAGGTGGTTCACGTGTGACTGTGTGCCATTTGCAACTGATTACGGCCATGTACATTAAAGTACTACATAATTAAAATGAATTCACCCCGAGGCAGGGTTCAAAATCCCTACAACTTTATTTTAGAATTATAGATTCTTCAAAAAAAATTGAAAATGTGAGTTTCCTTTATTATAAAACTGCTAAGTTTTCTGGAAATGCTTATTAAAGATAAACTACAGGTTAATGGTAATGTCATATCAAGATTGCTATGGTTTGGATTTTCATGTGTCTTCTTACTAGATCTGATATATGATATGTCAATGCATGACACTTTTGATGTTATTAAATGATGCCACCCATGTGATATAAATGAGTACTTAAACATATGATGATTTTATGCATGTTTTTCTAATTTGATTAAAGTGATATAATTATAAATTTAAAGTAATTGAATGGGAAAATGGGTAATAGGGTAGAAAACTGTAGAATTAATTATCAAGTCATTATTTGGAATTAAATATTTGCTTTTACTGTTTGTTGAGAATATTGAATATTTTACATGATCGGTATATAAATTGGAAACTTGTAATAATTAATAGATTTACTAATTATTACATGTTAAATGGTAAATGGTTAATTAATTTATAACTGGTTAAAGAGATGTGATTTAATTAATTAATTGTTCAATTAATTAATTTTAATGCATTAAATTAAGATTGTGAATTGATTGTTTGTAACGATTTTTAGTCAAGAGTACCTTTTGATGCGTGTTTGTTTTCCATTCCTTAAGTTGTCTAGGATGATGTTGTTTAAAAATATGATATGTTGTGTGAGGTGGTTTCTAAATATCTGGGCCTTGTTCAGCATGTTTTTAGATGATTATGAAGTGCATATAAATAGTTAATGTTTGGGATGAATCATTGTTTGAGTGGACGAGTTCATACTTTTTAACGAATTTAGATAATTAAATGTTCAATTAAGTATTTTGTTGGATTATTAAGAATAATTAATTTTTTATTAATTATTTAATATTGAGATATTGAATGGTTAATTATTTTTTGACTTACTTGATGGGTGATTTATGTTGTTAATTAGTTGTTGAGTTATTTAATGGATTGGATTAATTAATTTATGAATTAATTAATGGATGGTTTTGGGGTTTTAGAGCTGAAGGTCTACACCAATGATAAATATATATGTATGATTGATAAACGATTTGTGAGACAGGGAATGATGCATCAAATACTCTCATGGTTCTAGACATGGTGTTCAACACCCATCTTATATGAAAATATTCTTTTATGGGATAGGGACTGATGCTCCAAATACACATCGATTATGAGATAAGGACTGATGCTCCAAATACTCACGAGGGTGGTTGACATGATGTTCTACACCCATTAATTGACATTGGACTGTGGGTCCAATTGTTCGTACATGAAATGAATTAATTGGTTGATGAAAACCATTGAGACATAATGATTTGTGAATTGAATATGAGAAGGGGTTCAGACTTATTAATGAATTGGGTGAATCACTGTTAGTGGACAGACACAAGAGTGAATCACTATTTTTAGTGGACGATCCTGGAAAAAGTATATGAAAGATTAAATTGAATATTTTAGGACGTGTTAGCTAAGACAAAGCAAAAAACTTGGATTCGGCCATTTATTTGTTTACTTATATGGTCTATAGAGATATCAGTGATGAATGACTTATACGGGGGATGTCAGGCATAGGCGGGATCAAGGGAATTATGTAATTTAAAAATATTTGAATAAATGATAAATGGAAATGAATGTGTGATGAATGTTTTGTATATCTGAAAAATGTATAATGCAGGTTCAAACACCAGTTAAGAGCTGAATAAGGTACTTGGGTATATAGTTATATCGTACATCTTACTTTAATTATGCATGCTTTCACATTGTTTAAATTATTTATTGAATGCTTGGATTTGGGGTAGACACTGATGGTCCCGGCCTACTGAGATTTATATCTCACACCCTACTCAGGCCGCCATTTCACTAAGGTACCCGAGTAGATTCTATTTGGTTGTACGTTGTGTTGTTTTCTTTTACATGGGAGATTGGAGCATAGGGCCGAGCGAAAGCTCGGGATGCTCGAGGAGACCGCCCTTAGGTCTTTGAGTAATTGTTTATTTATTTCTGTATTGGAATATAATAATGTTGTTTTTTTCACTTTTTCTATTTTTTTAACATTATCATGTCATGCTTGCATCTGTTGTATAAGTGGCATTGGCCACTTTTATAAAATGAGTATTATTTGTCTTTAGATGCTTTATCATTTAATAGACTGCTTTCACTATTTATTTACTTTGTCTATTATATAACTCTAAATTGAGGGTACAATCTCCCCATTAACTATCTATAGACCCTCACTACTACTCGGAAGCCTCTGGCATATGGGGATACGCTCTGGATTTCATGTGGTGACAGGTCCCACCACCAGTTCAAGGGTGAGCCGGGTTCGGCCGTTACAGAAGTGCTAGAGGAGGGGTCCTTTTACACCAAAAGTAAAATTCAACTCCTTCCATTTTTTAGATGTGGTGATTACAAATATAGAATCCATTTGATAAAATTTAATATCAAAATATATGAAATTTTCATTTAAATTAAACATAAAATATATAAAAACTATTTTTGTGGAAGAATAAATTTTTAAACTTTATATGTTCTTAATCATATTTCATATAAATTATTAATTAAATGGGTGTTATTTTATTGGTTTATTCATTGAATCATTTTTTTACAATAATCCTTTAAAGTGGTAAATTAAATTGATTGAGATAAAATATATAGCACCTAATATAAAATTTCTTTGAAAAGTATATTTTTTTACATTAAAAATGTTATTATTATTTCAAACTAATTGAAAATAATTAAATTAATATTTATTCATCTTTAAATGAATAAAATATTCATTTTAGTAATTTTTTAGAATAATTGAAATTTAACTTTTTAATGAATACATAATATATATAATAAAAAATGTTTATTATTAAATCGTTTTAAATTGGTCATTAATAATGAAATTGGTATTATTTATAGTTACCTTATTATTTCTTGGATTATATTTATTTAATTTAAAATAATTCATTTTTATCATTCCCTTTTATTCAATACATTTTTTAATACAAAATTATTATGGTCCTTGAGGTTATAATAATTTCCATAAAAATAATAAGTAGGTTCTTGATGATACAATACAAAAAAACACACATACACATGTGGGATGGAAGGATATATCATCACCCCCTAGGGATAACCCATCTAGAATAGAGTTTTTTTATAGAGTTACCCAAAGGGATAGTGGGATTAAAAACCCATTAGATTTCCCAAATTCCTTTCACTACGTAATCCTTTAACTGGGTGTGCCCCTATGCTTATGTCAACCTTCTTACATTATAATGTCTGCATCATTATGCATCACTGTCATCTTGCATCACCACCCATAAATCCCTCCTAGGGTTATCTAGGAATCAAACCCTGGTCACGTAGATGTGCAGGCTAGTGGTGAGTACGACTCAACTATGGCTCATTCCACAAAAGGAGTGTAGGTTATGAACCAATTTTCCAAACAATAAGGTCAGTTGTGTCCCTCCCACCACGGCTAAGAAATTTATTTAAATCACATTATTTATAAAACACGCAGTGTTTATGTGTGGATAGAATTGAGCATGGGTCAATTATTATGGAGAGAAAAAGGTATAACCAGCAGGTTCTACCAAACTAACACATAAAAATATATTATTTTAATAAAATATTATAATTAAATATTATATTTTTTTCATTATTTTTCATTTTGGAATTATATTTTTTCAAATTTCTTAATAACAATTACATATATACAATATACATACTGGAAATATCAATACCCAATGATTATATATCTAATGACTATTTTTGTAATGGTCATATATCCAAAGGCCATATATATAATGGTTATATTTTTTTTCAAAAATGGACCTATAAAAATGAATGAAATAATTTATTATATTTAATTCAATCTTAACATGTCCATTATATTTATAATTATTTTCATTCTTTCCATAGTTATAATCAGAGTGTTGATAATTATGAAAAACAAAGATGATAATGATTAAACATATGTGGTGTTTTTCATTACTTATTGATTTATTCTTATTTTATTTTTTTATGTTTTTTTATTAATTCATTCTTATAATGCATTAATTTTTATCTATCATTATAATAGTTTTTATTAATAAATTATTTCATGGATTATTTTTTTTTGGTGTTTCATGTAAGAAAAACTATTCAAAATAGAACTCATTAAAAGGTAAATTAATATTAAAACATCCATGTGTAAAATTATACATCTCTTAAATAAATTTTGTTCTCCTGATTTTAATTATCTATCACTGATGAAAGTATTTGAGGGTATCCATCAGATATAAAAGAATCAATATATAATTTTTAATGATATTTCGAACACATTATCATAGGTAAGGCTAAAAAACTAATATTTTTCCACATAGTATCCATAAACTCAAAATTGATTTTCTCAAGAATAATCTGAGAAAAATACCCCTCATGATTGTGTGTTATGAACAATATAAAGGAATTAATTTTCATAGGGATTTCATATCCATCATTGCACCAATGGATGATCTTAGTTAGATTAAGGATATGAAATGTGAAAATCTTATCCTGAAAATTCATATGGAATCTTTGTGGAGATAGAAAATCCATTCCCAAAATCACATTAAATTTGAAGAAACAGAGATGCATAATATTTATATGAAGCACATTCCCAAAAAATTCAATTATATAATATTTATTGAATTGGGATATAATCATCATACCACCATGTTTTTCACAAATAATTCATTATAAAATCCTTGGAATTGTGATTTTATTCTCATGAAACACATATCAGATATAAATACGTAGTAACATATATAATCAAAAAAGAAAGTCATAGTTAAAGAGTGGACATGGAGTGTACTTAACACCACTTAATTTTCATGAACCACTTAAGTAGTTTTGATGGCATAGGGTTTTCCTTTGTTCCATATCTTAGGAGACTATTACTATTTATTTTCAACATTTACTATATTTTTTGGAATAGTTCACAAATTTAAAAAATTTAAAAAATTGAATTATTAGTTGAACCTTAGGAAGAAAATTATTTTAATCCATTGTGTTTGTTAAAAACATCTATTTTCCATGGAAGTAAATTTCCACTGCTGGAAATAATATTTATACCAATGGTTTTGGGAAAACCATTAGTATAGTTCACTAATTTGGACCTATACTAATGGTTTGGACAAAACCATTGGTATAGGTCACTTATATGGACCTATACCAATGGGTTTCACAAAACTATTGGAATAGGTCACTAATTTGGAGCTATTCCAATGGTTTTGGGAAAACAATTGGTATATTTCACTAATTTGGACTTATACCAATAGTTTTGGGAAAACAGTTGGTATATGTCCCTTACCACCGGTTTGACCTCAAACTGTTGTTACTGGTCTTCCCTATACCAACGTTTTATCCAAAACTATTGGTATAGGTCCCAAAATCTATGAATCTAGACCAACGATTCTTAAAACTGTTGGTATAGGTACATGTATTTTAATGGAATCTTATTATAGAGGACATTAAATAAATAAAAATTTAAAATAATTATGATAATACATATATATATTTATGAAATTATGTGCACAAAAGTGTTTTAGGTTAGTGGTTAGGACTTTCAATCACAAACTGGAGGTTCTGGGATTAAAACCAACCGAATAAATATTTTTTGAATTACATATACCAATAGTTTTATGAAACCATTGGTTTAGATTTTTATATTACTTATACCAATAGTTTTGAAAAATGTTGGTATAGGTCTATACCAACATTTTTTCCAAAACCATTATGATAGACATATCCCCATGAATTACTAGCCAACAGTTCTCCAAACTGTTGGTATAGGTTATACCAATGGTTTGGAGGCCTATACCAATGGTTCCAAATCGCTGGTACAGGGTATTTTTCCAATAGTGTATAAAACATATTATTGTTTATTTGAGAAATTCAGCAAAGTCATTCATCCCACATTTAGGGAATATAATTTAGTGAATTTTCTTTCTTTAAATTGATATACCATTCATGTTTCCATGAAGTGACATTTTTTTCATTGGTGTACTCAGTAGTCTGAAATATTTCATGTTGTCATCTTGATTTCCACAAATTCCTTAAATTAATTAAAACCAAAGGGTTATTATGAGTATCATGTAATTATAATCAAAGTAAGAGATCATATAATTATGTAAATAAATACTAAAATTCCTAAAAGTATTACACCTTCATTTGAAACTATGAAATTTTATGTTCATCCTATATCACTTTCAGTTCAATAAAGTCATTTTCAATTTTATCCGATTAATATTTATATACCTAATCCAAAAAAATATCTAAACCTCCCTTTGAATCCAATAAAGGTTCCCAATACCCAAACACCCTAATCTATTATTAGAGATAAAAACATTACACATATTCCTTATTGTCATGTGAGACGACCCAGTCATAACACACATATATTTTAAAACATTGATCATTTTGTCTCAAACATTCACAAACAATCTCATTACTTAGAGGTTTAGTGTATTTCTATATTATCTACATGATCTTATTATTTTACAATAAGTATTAAAAATTTCCCTCAGATAATATTCTATTGTGATACCCTATTATATACATCATTCATAATAATAGTCTTTATAACCTTAGGAATAGAAATATAATAAAGTGGTGATCTTAAATACCCAATATGGGTACGAAGATATAAATAAATTGAATATAATGAGTGAGAATAAGTAAAATATGTTGTTCAATGAGAATAATCGAGGTTCATGAACATAATATTAGAAAATTATATCCATTAAAACCTATATCACAGTCATGTATCATCACATAAGGCTTTAATCATAACATATAGTATGAGTTATTAAAGTGTGTAAACATGAGTCCATAATATTAATCCAAGAACATGAGTATGATAGAAATATCTAATTAATAATATCACAAAATAGGAATATAAGTCCATAAAAGGAAAATCATGGAAACATAAAAAATAGATCATTGCATAAGGACGAGGGGACATAGGGAAATAACCATTATCCATAGGGAATAACATAGGCATGTATTACCATCATAATAATGGGTATTTCATAACATTTCAAAAAATATAAATAACATCAAAACATAATCTTGTGTAAATTTTAAAAAAAATCACACTTAACATTGTGTACATTTCAATAAGATATGAACTTAACACTGAGAATATCTCAACAATCTCTACACTTAACATTGTAAACACTTAAAAAAGGTCAAAACATAACATTTTTAACATTTCAATAAGATCCATGATTAATATTGTGAACATTTCAAAAAAAATCCATGATTAAAATTGTAAAAATTTATATAGATTCTATGATTAACATTGTGAACATTTCAACAATTCCATACATGAAATTGTAAATATTTCAATAATTTCCATGCTAAACAATGTGAAGTTTTCAATAAGGTTAATTATTAAAATTTTCATCTCATAAGACATAAAACTTGAATTGATGCATTAAATTGGTATAATAAACCCACCCATCACATAAGGATAAATCACACATACATGTACCACATGATCATTAAACATTCATAATTCCATTATAGTTTATTAACCCATGAAAAATAAATGGGAATCATGAAAACATTGACATAACTTAACCATCTATCATACATAGGAATAAAGTATATAATATCATTATAGAATATCCCTATAAGGAGTATAATAAATATTTAAATATATTTAAATATATGAAAAACACATTTATAAGAGCATTAAAACATTTCTTTGATAAAAATGAGAAATACCTTCTTTCATTATTTTAAATGATTTTTTCCCAAAAAAATGGACAATTATTATTTCTATGGGAAACCATGAAAACATGTAGATGAAGATTCATTAATAAAAATGGTTATAAAAGAGGGAAATGTACTTCATTCAGAAAATCATAAAAAGAAATATTCTTTTTACAAATTGGTAGAGAAATTCAAATCAATATAATTTGACTCATATGAAGAACATTTTAAAATATTCCTTTCAAAAACATGTAATGAAAGTAAAAGATAATAAAATATTTCCTTAAGAAATAATAAATTTAGAGATAGTTATATTAATAAAACAATATATATAATATGCATATGGAGTGAAATATTCACGACCAAAAAGAAGATATAAAGACAGATCCAATTATAAATATCCTTTTGGTTGATTTTTAAACCAAAGGGAGGCTAAATGGTATACATACACATAAAAATAAAAAATAACCATTGGAGAAGATAATAAATGGGGATTTAGGGATAAATAAAAAACATTTTTCCCATATATGGTTATATACATATAAAATCTAAATCTCAAAGTGAGATTACAAAAGAAATTATCACAGCTTTGGTAAAATTTGAATGAAAATCCCTTAGCATAAATAAATTGATAATCATTTTTAAATCTTGAGAATTACATGAAAAATAAGGTATAATATAGTAATAGGGTATAATATACACTATAGAAATAAGAAATTTGTGTTAACATAATATATCTTAATAAAAGGAAATTGAGATGAGAAAACTCTTACCTTTCTTGATGATTTATAGAAAAGTATTTTAACTGCCTATATAATAAACATAATCATTTTAGTTACTTAGTTAGAAAAACTTATTCATATATATAACATTTTATAAACTTTTATTATAGTCATTAATTAAACATATTTTAGTTAGTTATAGTTTATTTTCATCTTAGGATGTTAGTAATATTGATTATTTCATATAATTTTTACAATGGATATGTTGGACCTTGTTCCTTGATAAAAATTTAATTGTTCCCAAATTTTTTAATTTAGTGAAGTAATTTTGTTTTAATCATTTAAGTAGTCCCAAGTTAATTTAATGGAATATATGGGTATAGTATATGATAATGGGATCCATGATGAGCTCATTTTGGGTAATTTACTAATAAGAAGGGATTCCTTTTTAATAATCATGAATTTTTATTTCATACTTATAGAATAATATTTAGGACATAAATTCATCATAAATATCATATATAACTAGTATTATTGTATTCATAATTATTTATATTTAAAAAATGTAGTTGGTATAGCATCGTTCTTATAGGTGGTCAAACCAACCCAAATAAGAACATGTTATACTAATGAATGAGTAAGAGACCATATTTATATAATATTAATATAATTTTATCATAATAACAAATATTTTAATTTAAAATAATTATTTATCTAATTGAGAAATATTGTAAAGGTTTTTGGCTATTAATAAATTCACATCTTTTCATCATGGGTTTCTTTGAAATGATGGATTTTGGCTTCCTTCATGGAACTTGAAGCTATAAAAAGTATAATAAGGACGTAAAATAGTTTAAATGGGTATATATTTTATACTTATCTTTATTTTTTTAGTGTTTTGGAAATGGTAGAGGATGGGTCTTCTATAGGTGAGTTTACAGTGCTATTTTTACATATTCCCATTTCTTAAAATATATGGTTTTAATTTTATAATGAAAGTGGATAAAGAGTGAAAAATACTGGATTTAGGATAACTTTTTGTTTATAAATATCCCATAATATTATTTAGAGAGTTATTTTATATTTCACGTCTTTATCACCAAGTTGAACCCCTTTTACCATATTTCACCTTTACTATTGTAACCCAATTTTTACCTCAATAACTTCTTTTAAAAAAAATCCACAGAATTACTAATTTATAGATTATGATTAAAAAATTAGACTCAATTTTATCTAATGTAGTATCTAAATATGTTAAATTTATATTTTAAATGAAAACATAAAATATATAGAAAAAATAAAAATTTGTAGAATTTTTTTAACCTTTATGCGTTCTTTATCCTATTTCATATAAATTAATAAGTTAATGAGTGTTGTTATATTGGTTTATAAATTGGAATATTATATTTTAATAATCATTTAAAAGTATTCAATTTAATTTATAAATATAAAACACACAACACTTAAAAAAATTGTCCTTTAAAAACATCTCTTTTTAATATTAAAGGTTTTATTATTATTTCTAACAAATTTATAAACCATTAAATGGATACTAATGAATTTTTATATATAAAAAATTTCATTCCATTAAGTTTATTATAAAAAAGTTAAATTTAACTTTTAAATAAAAACTAATAATATATGAAAAATATTTTTAAATAAATAATATTTAATAGGCCATGAAAAATTAAATTAGTATTATTTATAATTCCATAATTATTTCATTGATTATATTTATTTACATTAATAATAATTCATTGTTATCTATTAATTTTATTAAAATAATTATTTATTAATAATAATATTATATAAGAAATAAAAACATATTTTAATAATAAAAATATTTTAAATAAATATTATCTTTTTGTTTCATTATTTATCATTTGTGAATTATATTATTTTTTATTTATTACTAAAAATTACACATCTTTAGTATAACAATTAAAGACATTTATACCTAATAGAAATATATTCAATAACCATGTTTCCAATACAAATATTTCCAATGTCCATATATTTAGTGTTTATGTAGGTAATGGTAATAATTCTTTCAAATATATATCCATGTGAATATCACTAAAATCATTCAACATATTTACTTATCTCTCAACATGTATTTCATATTTTTAATTCCATTCCTTTATTAAATAATTATATTCATGGTAATGATTTTCATATCAATCCGTGATGATAAAGATTAAATATATATGGCCTTTTTATTTACTTATTTATTTATTCCTCCTGTAATTTTTTTAGTGTTGTTTAATATTGAGTTCTCATTATGTATTAATATTTATCATACCTTGTAATAATTTTTCTTAATAAAATATATTGTGGATTATTTATGTTTAGTGATTCATTTTAAACAAATTATTCAACAAAATCTTTATTGAATGGTAAATTCTTAATAAAATATTAGAGTTTTATACTAGGTACCATTAAGATTATGATATGAATTTACAACTCATTCCTATTGGAACACTGTAATACTGAGATGTGTCCAAGAAAAGAATTATTTAAAATTGGATATGTTTTGTCAAATTTCTACTTACATTAACCCATTGTATGAATATAATTTTTAAACGGTTCTATTATACTAAATAATATTCACTCTAACATGTAAGTTCTACAGGAGTGGTGTAGAAACCTGAGAGACAAGGGTGAAACAGCTGTTTCCAAATCTATTACCATATTCTATTTTATCTTTTATATTTTTTCCACCTTTGTTTTTAATCCAACACCACCTGTTATGACAAAATTGAATCTCCAATTGCAATGAGATTAAAGAAAAAAGTACGGGACAAATGTTTTTAAAAATTTTGACCCTGATGTCGAAAAACAACTCCTTATTGTGATCGGGTTTTCATTTATTCGTAGATTATCCACTATAAATAATGTTATAAAAATATAATGGGTCATTGATTAACAAGATTTACCCTGAAAACTATATTAAATGGGTGTGTGTTCACTTTATTACACAGGGAAAAAGGAAATAAATCATAGGAGTTCTTTATCTTTTGTTATCTCCTAATAGTTCTCAAAAAATTATACTATTGAAGTAGATCATAATTATTTCATTAGATGTCACTGCATCCATAAAGTATGATATTATCTCACTCTGAATCATAGTATTCCACTACCATTACATATTCAAGAACAATACCATGCAGTTTTTTCCCTATAAATTGACAATCTCTCACTTATTCTTTAAAAACTTATTTTTAGGCTTCTCTTAACTCAAAAACTCATAAGGAATAACTACCACTTAGTATTATCTTCGGGAGAATATAATTTTTCCTTCCTCAACTTAATTATTATTCACATTCTCAAAAAAACTAATACAATTGATTTCTTAAAAATAGATATCTATACTAATATCTTCTTCTCCTTCTTCTTCTCTTTTTTTATTTCATAGACATATTGTATTCTCTTCAACATTGGATGATATTATTCTTCTTCAACCTAGAGGGGTCTAGTTTTACCCTCGGTTCACTCAACATGTGTATCATATATATCTTTTTATCTTATCTTTTATTTTCTCTCATAAAAATAACCACACAAATATTCTCATTTGATTCACTCTTCAAGGATAGAAACCTTCCAAATAAATATTAGGTGAATAAACATTTAAGATCTCAGTCTGTCCTTACTCACTTTATGCAAACCCTCATATGTCTACATCTTCTTTTCAAATCTAAAATATCAGAAAATTAGCTATTAAAATACATACACCTCAACTTAAATAACTCACACTTTAACTCATTTGACAAAAAAATCATTTTTATATATAATCTTCTAAAGAACAACACAAGCATCATAAAATTTTCATTTCTCAAATAAATTAATCTAAAATTTTATTTAATTTTTATGAATTTGTTTCTCAAAAATTCATCATTCTTTGATATTATTTAAACCTAATTTTTTAACATCTTCTCAATCATAATATAGGATTACAACTCATTTTTTATGGTTTAATTCCACTAAATTTTAACACGTGAATCATCTAATTTAATTATTTGTTTGATTCTAAAAATAAAAATTTGAATATTCTCATTTGAATATCAAAATATAAAAAACAATGATCATCTCTCTTAGCTCAATTAATCTCCTCAACCTCAAGCTTTAATCATGTCTGTACATAGAATCGTGATTTCTAGAACATGCAATTATAATTTTTGTATCACCCAATTTCATTTCATATTTTGAATAAAAATTATAGAAACTTCAGCTAGGATGTAAGGATAAGATTACCCTTATGTGCAGAGGACTCTTATATCGATGGAATACTCTTATATTGGTTGTAATATTATGTGAATCCTAGTTAGGATGATAAATCTAACTTTATTTCCATGAAACATATGTCGATCTCTATACATTGAATACCACTCTAACATCAATCCCCACACATGATGTGGATCCCCTTATATCAATATCCATCCACACATCGATAATAATGCCTGATCTGGATCTTCCTATGCCAAGATATATCCTTACATTGGTCCTTGTACATGATTAGATGACTCTTACATTGATCTAAATCTTTACATTAATCCTTATATGTGGTCTCTAAATCATACACGATCACCCTTGCATGAATCTGTACATATCTATTTTTCCCATATTTCTTTCAAATCATTTTAGAAACACTTTAGATCAACTGAAATCCTTCTCAAACCACTAAAATCACATCAGAACAACATAAAACAGTTATATGTATTAAAAATATAATTATAAAACACTTTATTATGGTTAAATTTACTTACCATTATATAAATAACCAGGATAAGGTAATTCATAGTACCTTCACTACCTTAAAACTCTTACTTTAATTTTGACTTCAATAACCTTCATCCAAGAGATATATATTCCATTATTTTATCAAATTTCTTGTTTAGTAATACTTTTATTGTTTCTCCCTTATGTTCCATGCTTCCACCAAACATTGAACCAATATTATCTTTTTTGTCATATCTACATAAGTTTTTGGGTAAATGGTACAATATCCAACTTTACACTCATCTTATCTACTTATTTTTAAATATTATAAGAAAAAATTATCTTAATTTTGCACCAGTATTTTCTATAAGAACAAAATTAAATATTATAAAGTTTCTATCTTCTAACCATTGGCTATAAAAGATCTCAAACATCAAATGTAGTTAGTAGTGATTCTTCAATTTTCATTGATATGTATCGATACCATAAAGACCATTTCTTTAATCATATAATATGAGGGGATACTTATGTATCATACAAAAATTATTTACCATATTCCATTTACATTGGAAGAAACATCTATATACATTGACTTTCCTATAATAATTAATTTGACAAAAAATACATCTCATAATTTAAATCTAACATCCATTTCACTTACTTTATTTGTAATCAATAATAAATTTATGTTAAAAACATAGTGTACTTCATATACCCATTATCATAAATAAATTAAAAGTTTAACAAAGGTACTTATCCCTCTATTGAGATTAAATGAATTTAATGGAATGTTTCTAAAAGGGAAAATCTTCCCCCTTCATGTGAAGGACCATTTTACCCCATTTTTTAATATATTTTTTTCCCTCCTGATGACAATATTTGATATGAATCAAAATAGTTCTGGGAAAGTTAAAATCATAAAAAAAATCAGATTTTGTAGAGTATATTAAAATTTAACAAAAATAAAAATATATCTATCATAATTTTTTATTTGATACCTCCCCCTCTAGGGATTTTCTTCATTCTTCCCCTTCATTTCATTTTCTCAAGATACGTTGCCACAAGGTTTAGGAATAAGGTGGGTATTCCATCATCTCTTCAATGTGAGAAAAAGTGCCAAGATTGGGATCTCAACATAGAAAATACATTTATTGATGCTCTATAGTGTCAGTAATTCCTCATTCATATTCCACTCTTGATTTTACAAATCTATTTCAATTTGATCAGTATGGTTTTACATACCTTTCAAACTCTATTACTATGTAGAATAAGATTATTTATTTAAGTAAATAGAATAGTTTAATTCTTTTTATATTGCTCCATATTCTTATCCTCTTCCAACTGGTCTAGCCATATAGTTCAAAATTATTCTATCACATGTGCAACCTATAATTTTTTTTGGATATTTCTTCATAGTAAAATCCTTTATCCTAGTATTCTTCGATTATTTTCCAATAGAATTTAATTATTCATGCAAGATATTCATACATTTTAAATATACAAGTCCTACCTTCCTAAAATATCCATGATCATCATTAATATACATTGGTTTATATTTGTTTGAAAATATCTCAATAAATTTTTGTTCTTTATCAAAAATTCAATAAACCCCCAAACCAATCCTACCATCCCTTTCTTGGATTTGTTCTATTTTTGGTTCCAGCCTGATCCCACCATCCTTGAGATCCATATACATCATGAAATGATCCATCGTGTTCCCCCTCTTAGAAAAATATAATAATATTTTACTTGATGTTTTTATATCCTCGATATCTTTCTTCTTGGGAGTTTCTTTATCAATAGTTTCCTTTTTTAACCCCTTTATTTACTTTTTAATCTCTCAATATAGACCTAATTTACTTTAATTATTTATTTTTTTGTTTTGGATTTCTCATTTAATCAATATAAGAGTTGTTTTAAGCTAATACATAAAAATAATTTTAATAAAAATTGCCAAATTTTGGAATGCTCTTATAAATTACACACAATTTGGTTTTTTTACACTAAATTATGACTCATATATAAAAATTTATTATATACATTAGGTTTTCTTATAATTTTATCTCTAATACATATATACTTGAGAATTTTATTACATCATTATATTTACATATTATTACAGTAGTCTATGGCCTTTTTCAAAATCTTTAAAAGATGTAATAATTCCCAAAAAATCTCATTATTTCTATATTAGATGCAATTTGACCAAATTTTTTTTGTTTTTGTTTTTAGATAAAAACCAATTTTTAAGCTATTGATTTGTGGGGATGATTTTATTGAATGTTCTTACATTAATACGTAATGATTTCAAAAATTTATTATCGTTGTTAAACTTTCACTTTTGTATACTTTTATATTCAATGTTTGTAAAACCTGTAAAAACATATTTAGTAGAAGTAAATTCCACTAGGTTTTAGGTTAAATTATTCAATGAGAATTAGGTAGATTCATCTCCTAATGATATCAAGATAGTATTTCCACCACTTTATGACTTGTTAGAACCAAAACACTTTTTAGATATTTTATTAAATGCACTCTATATTTCAACAGATTGTGAAGATCCAAATTGGCTATTTTCTATATTTCATAACTTCATATCCACTTCAGACACTACATATTGATCAAGTACTTCTATTATTCATGTCCTTTGGAACTCTTTAAATCATTTATTCAAATTCTTCAGTTGATACTAATGGTTTTTACTTGTATCTAATTTATAATCATTTATCTCCCTTACTCTCTTAGATTTTACCTCCAACTGAGCATGTTTTATGTTTATGGATACATTATGTAATTTCTAAAATTCATGGATAAATTTGTTAAAAATTTCCCAAGTATATATTTATCACAAATATACCTTTAAAAAAATTCTTATAAAAAATAATATCTTTTTTAATAGGTAAAATAGAACTCTATTTAGCTACAACTACCTTCTTTGACAATTACATCTACTCATCTTCTTCGATAATACAACCTAAATTGCATCATATTCTTAATATAGACTTGATTACTCATTTGATAGTACATTTATGTGTGCTAGTATATATTTAAAAAATTATATAGGGTCCATTTTAAGATACACCTTTAATTTGGAGTAAAAATATCTAACTGATTTTTCATAAATGTAATCTACAAAATCACCATAGATTGAAGTTGATCCATTAGAGGTATAATAATAAATAAATTTATCAATAAAATTACAATTATGAGTGCTTCCAAGTGATGATATATCCATTTTTATAACTGATTTTTTCCTCAACTTCTTCATTATCTTCTCTCCTTGTCTTTTAATATCATGTCTGAAATATATAAATCATTACTAATCGATATGGAACTATAATTTTATATTTAATTCTCTTCAACTAACACTTCAAATAATTTCTTCACATATTCTTATAAAATATGGGTCTTCAAAATATATCCCACCATAGGGAAATTTTACTCTAATACCACTTGCATGTTCCCTAGGATTATGGGATACACTAGAGAGGAGAAAGAATTAGGTGTTGCAAAGTCATTAATAAATTCTAATTTCTATTTTATCTTTTAATCCACTTTACCTTCAAACCTTTGTTTCCTGTTAGGATGTAATTGGATTTGTTTTTTATTTTCCAAATCAAATACCAAACATGCAATTCCAGTAAATCAATAAAGTATGGAATAATTGTTTTTAAAAGGTTCATACCTAATTTGGGAAACCTACTCCTTGTTTTGATTATATTTTACCAAAGATAAATATTATTGACTATAAAAAATTGCATCATAATTTTGTTTTTTAATAGGTAAAATGCTCAATCATGAACACGATATTATATAGTTTTGTGTGTTCACTATATTACAAAAGTGAACAAGAACTGATTCCCATGATTATATAAACATATATTGTCCCTCGATAGTTAAAAACAACGTCTAATGTTGAATTAATCACCAAGATTGCATAAGAAGCCACCATATCAACAAATACTTATCTTTTTTACTCTCTCGATTAGAGTCTTAAACTATCTTTATATATTCAAGAACAATACAATGAAAATCAATCTTTGTAAATAGTATTAACTCTCTATTCTTTTCCAAAAATGGATTTATGGGATTATCTTAACTAAAAACTCAAACATCATAACTGTAGATAAGTAATCTATAATCTAGAATGAAATTTTTCCTACTTCAAATTCCTTCTTCTTAACTTTCTCAAACTTATACAATATTAGATGTAGCAGGAACTAGTATCTAAACTAGTTTCTTCCACTCCTTATCCTTATCTATTTTTCTTTATTACATGGATGGTATTATTTTCCAAATAGTATTAGATCTATCATTTTCTTCCTTCAGTGGTCTTATTTTTCAATCAACTCACTCAACACATATAGTACATATAAATCTCTCTCTATCTCTTCTCTGTTATTTTATCTCATCGATTTTCATTTTTTACAGGCAGACATGATTTATTTTTCCGGATCACTATCAATTTCCATAATTAGATATATATCATTTACTATAGGTAAAAAATAAATTCCCTAGGCCATTAAATATTCCATGATCATCATATATATTTCTCTTAAACATTATCATCTTAAAAATAATAGTACTTCCCTTCTTTAATTTTTTATCTCATTTATCTCAATAAAGTAAATCTAACAAATATTATTATTAGGATAGAGGTTTATCCTAAATAAAAGATACTCTACATATATTATCATTTGATTCACCATTTAAGAAAAAGAAATCCCAAAAATTTACCTACGGATTAACCACTGGAGATCTCATAATATTTTTATAAATCAACTTCTTATTCTTATCTTTAGAAAACAGGAAACAAATTATTCAAATATATACACCTTGGATTTATGAACTCCAAATTTAACATATTCATATAGAATTTCAATTATTTTTTGATATATGATTATCTAAGGAATAGGATAATCATTACTATATTTTTATTTCAAAATTTAATTAGTATATAACTTTCTAAATTCAGGTATAATTTATTTCTAATAAATTTATCCTACATTGATCATATTTTCACTAACATTATGATCATTTTCTCACTAAAAATGTTATATCAAAAATTATTTTTTGATGTTTTAAGTCAACAAAACTTTCACACATGATTCATCTGATTTAATTCTTATTTTGATCACCAAAATATATTCTCAAATACTCTTATTTGAAAACTAAAATATAATTAAAAGTATCATATATATAATCTTGTGTCATATTATTCATTTACTACTTTAATAATGCTTATAAAAATCATTATTATGTTTATAAAATGAAACAAAGTCTTTGGCATTTTTCAATTTAATTTGTTCCTCGGAATATATAATTTTGGAAACTTTTTCCAGGATATATGGGGAAGATGATCCTTATATGGAGAGGAATATTATGTCAATGACCAAATCTTATGTTACATTTACTCTTATATAGATCCTAGGTAGGTAGATTAATCTTCCATCATTCCCATGTCTCATACGTCAATCTCTATATGTCAGTATCAACTTTTATGTTTATCCCTATACATGACGTGGATCCCCTTATATTGAGATCCATCCTCACAGGGATCCATAGACAAGATGTGGATCTCTATAAATTGATCTCTATACTTACATTGATCAAATTATATAATTTTATGAATATTATGTATATCCCAATCCTTATGTTAATCCTTATACATGGGGTCAAAGTATTATGTAATTGGACATATCAATTCAAATAAACATAGACCCATCTCAAACCACTCAAATCACATCATTATAATAACATATAATTCAATGAATTAAAAAATTAATCCCAAATATATTTATCTTTATCATAAGTACTTAGAAGCATGTAAATACTAAAGATAGAGTATTCCATATGTCTCCACTTTCTTAAAATTCTAAATTTACTTTCATCTTCAAAATCGATCAACTAAAAGACATGCCTTTATTAATTTCAATAGATTTCATGATCAATAATCCTTATATGGTTTTCTACTATCAATCCTACTAACTCAAAACTTAAAATATATTTTAACTTTTAAAATAAAAGTTATACTAGCTTCCTAGTAACAAGTTCAATATTCATATTAACTCTTTGCTTCTCCGCATCTTATAAACTGTCATAGAAACCACTTATATAGCTTCAAGACTCGTATTTTCAATGAGGAATAGAACAAAAACTAATAGGTTTCTTTCGTAAATCCATTATCTATATGAGAACTAAAACTAACATTTTATTTTTTTGTGTTTGTTCAACATTCAAAACTAGTCATGAATTCCAGGAAGATTAGTTATGAAATTTTTTAATGTGAGAGGCTTCTCATGTAGTAGTTATCTCATCTTAATCCTTTTCAATTTATAATGGTAGAAACTACAACACACATTGAATTTCATCTTATAGTTCCATTAACAACAAATACAATAGATAATAAAAATCTCACCTCACAAGACTATAAATATGTCATATAATATATGGAGAGGGATGATTTTAAATTTTTTTCTAAATATTTTGAGTTATACAGAGATTTTTATGTATAATACATCCATCAAGTTAATTCCAAAATATTATATTCATATCTATTTAAATTAATAAATCTCCCATTAGAAGTTAAGAACACTAATAGGACGTGAAACTCTATTCAAAATCCATTTTTTGATTTTATCTCATGAGTTCACAACCCTCATCATTGATTAGTGGAAAAATATTGATAATTAACTTCATTCAAACTATCCAATCTTAATGTATCACAAACCCAAAAACATAAAGCATGAATTAACGCAAAAATTATATATGGTTTACTAATTAGTTCGACCATCTAGTCCTTAGTTCAAAGTGAGATATATCCCATCTCACATAATAAAATTTTGTTTTTAAATATTTACAAGAATCAAAAGAAATGGGTATCCTTGAAATTATATAACATGGATATATTTTTAAAATAGTTATAATTACCAAAATAATTATATCATATAATGAAATTAATTTTTAGAAGAAATTATTATGGTATCTATACTATATTTTAGAAATATTTTGATTTTCCTTCATCTAAAATTAGAATCATTAAGTATAAAGCTTATAACCATGGTATTCAAAGAGTACTCCAATATAAGGTGAACTTGATTCAGTCTGAGTTTTTAATTAGAATAAAAAACTCAAATTAATTTTTTAAATACTTCACTAAAATATATTTCTCACATCAAATATATAATTAACTATGGTGATCTTATAATGACACTTTAATATTCATAAAATGTTTCCTCAACTTTTTGATGTGGTGTGAAAAATACCTCTCCATATATATCATTGTATCACACTTAATCTTATATAGTTTTATCTCAGACTTATTTCTCAATAAAATATCACTAACTTAATATCCAAAATCATATAAGAGGAGAATAATAAAAAACAAACAAGGATTGAAATGAATAAAATTTCCTTGAGATCCACTTTTTTTCAATTAGTCATCTATAAATTAATATTATCTTTTCAATGGTAATACCAGACAAAAATATTACATTGTTTTTTTAGTTTTTGCCAAATAAATTGGGTATTAAAAAATTCCCCCATTTAGAAAAAATTCATTGGGTGAAATTTCATCCAAAACATGTTAAACACTTATATAACAAGTAATATGGGTTATAAATATCTCAATATAGATATAATTAATATGATTAAAAAATATTTTTAAATATAATATCATCAAATAAAATTTATTAGATTATATGATTACATGAATATTACATTTTGACAGTTAAAAAACTATAGAACATATGTCCCAACTTAGTTCATTTATATGTAATTGTTTCTAAATAAAATATTAAAGGAGATATTATTTTTTCTATAAATCTATAATTTAATTGATTAAAATAAATTTTAAATATATCTTGTGAGGATCAATTTTTATAGTTTTAGGGTAAATTATATTTTTCATTTCAAAAACCATCAAGTATATATAACATTTATTTGTTCATTGTAGTCCCATATTGCACTATTTTTTTAAAAAATTATTGTATAATCCATAATGATTTTTATAAAACTCAAATTTAGATGATTAAACATGAGTTTGAAATATTATATTTATATATACATTTTTCTTATTTTATGATATATCTAATTCCTTTATTTGGATGGTAAATAAGACTAAAAAACATAAGTTTTATACTCTTTTCTAGATAAAACATATGGTATTTTTTACTTTATACTTAGTAAAACATTCCTCATTTTTTCCAAATTATAAAAAAAATATTAAGATTTTATAAAAAACGTTAGACTTAAATATCCCTTGTTGATGATTTAGTTCCATTGAAACTCTGGTTATGGGAATATATTTAGTATATAGTGTTGGATATAACATGTAATTTCTTTCTCTGATTCAAATGACCAAAATTTCCTGAATTAAAAAACTCCAGAATAGATCTCAAGATTTTCGATAATCATCTAACTATCTAATATTAATGATAGAAATAGTAATTATTTGAAAAAAATGATGATGAGATAGTTATAATGGAATAACATATATATTTCTCATGGGTTGAATGAACACATTTTATCTTCCCTTTATTTAATTTATAAATTATATTTACATTATACCACTCTAGGATTAATCCAATAGATCTAAAAATTCTACATAATTATCATAACAAGTAATATTTATAATATCCATCATCATTGTTTAAAAAATCATGATATGGAATAAATAATTAACATAAACTATTTTCTATGATAGGTTGTACAAAGCATGTTTTTTCTACTTTGATTTTCAAGAACAATTTCAATGTCCTATAACTATACTTAAATAATGTAAAATGATTCAAAAAACATCATTAATATCTTTTTTAATGCACTCTAATAATAAAATTTATCATATTTATAAAAATACAATGTTAAACTCAATATCATGATTCAAAAAATAAAAATTTATGAGGAAATATAATAAATCCCTAATCAAATAACCCCATTACCTATTTTATCCTCGAAAGATTAAATTTTTATACCTTTTTATATAATAGAGTTGTATATTTTAGAGAACTTAAACTCATAGTAATGGATACTAATTCAACAATGGAATTTTTTATTAAAATTCACTCATAATATTTTTAATATACCCATTTAGTTTTTATTTAAATATAAAAATGAATCTACTGTAAAAATATTGTATCCATTAATTTTCTATAAATGATATTTTTATAAATGAAACAATCCCTCTAGATAAATTCCATCCCATTCTAGAAAGTTAAATAGCAATAATCACTAATTAATTTCTCAATATATTTTTACCCATGAATTTTTAATACACACACTCATTATATTTTAAGATAATTGACCACATCTCTAACATTTTTCAATGGAGGATTCATGAATCTTATTTTTCTATGTTAAAAAACATACTTCAAGGTAAAAGAAATCCATAAAAGTAAAAAATTTAAATGATTTTTGAATTTATATTAATCTATACATGATCATGAAAGATAGAAAAGTTTCTTTTGATAGTATATTAATAATGATAAATCCTTTGGGAGTTATAAAATTTTAAGCATAGACCCCATATACTAAAATTTATTTTTGGAAAATACATTCTCAAGATATTGGTGGATTATTATTCTATGTAAACATTTTCTAATTTATGTTCTTCAAGATACACTTTTTCCATACTTAAGTGATACTTGATGTTGATATGTTTATACCCTAAGTAGGGAATTAAATTTGTAGGAACATTTATGGAACTTTGTTTGTCACTCCTAACCACTAATGGAAACAACACCTTTGTAAATATTTCTGTTGATTGAGACATTATATTCATCATTTCAATGGAATTTTGGGATAATTTCAAAAAATCAATTTCAATTATACTCAAGGTGGTTAAAGTTTTATTGTATAAATTTCATCTAACATAAATTCATCTTTGAAAACATTCATTACTAGAGGGGAAGTTCAAATTATCCAAATTGTTCACCCATTCCATGTCAGTGTACATATATAATTGAAGTGTTCCTTCTTGGCCATACAAATACTATAGTTTATTATTCCATTCACATTGATAATAATTACTTTATCTTTCTATAAAATGAAACTCATTTTTATTGGGTAAAATTTACAAAAGTATATAAAAAATACTATATTTTTAAATATCATGTCAAGTAAGAAAATTCCAGTCATATTTTTGAATTCCTTTTAGACTAAATCCATTAAATTATTATATTGTATAAAAAAATAAACTAGGAAAATATTAAATAATTAGCAATATATATTCATGGTAAATTATTTTATAGACTCATGGGTAATTTATTTATTATAAATGAAAATTGTAATTATCCACTTATATGAATTTAAAAACAATAAGAGTATCATTTACCTATGAATTGTCATCTAAAATTATTTCTTAATTTGAAAAGTGAAGTATAGACAAACATGAGGTTAATCTTAGCATAAAAATAATTCTTCCATCATCATTGAGTTATCAAACCTATAGTTATTCAATATATACCAATTATTAAATACCAATATTAATAAATTCTAACATAGAAATAATTTTAAATATTTTTTACCTTTCTTGGGTTTTTATAGAAATTAATATTTAAATGGTTTTCAATCATACAATGGGAGAAATGTTTTCATCAAATTCAATAACTTTTACTTGTGAGTATCCCATGTATAAGTCATGCATTATTATTCATGGAAAACATTCATGAAATTCTATTTAAAATAAATTTATTTTAATATCTCAAAAAAAATTCATGATCTTTTTTTATGTTCTCAATGTAACTACCAATTTCATTGGATTTAATAAATATTTTGAAATTCATAAATTGGTGAAAAAATGGAAAATTAGGTTTATTAGTAAAATTAGTGGTCATATTTTCAAAATCCTCTAATTTATTGATTTTTAGAAATAAAATTTATGAATGTAAAAAATAAGAGAGGACGGAACTATAAAATATACAAAGGTTGGATGAAAAAATGTGGGGGAAATTCAAGAAACATTATTAAGACAATGCATGGCATGTTAGGGCCTAAGAGTAAGTCATGTAGCCATTATAGTCTCATTCATGGGACCTTAATACTATATCCATTATCAATGGATCTTTCATTTCCACTAAATAGTAGTATTGATTCACAAGAAATTCTTTATTAATTTTTCAATGATATGTTTGCGCCAACGTAATGTGTTTTCCAAGAATGATACTATATTCCTAATCAGTGTTGTTTGTGTCAATGCCAGGATAATAATCGCTCATTCAAATAATACATTTTGCTTAAATCCCAAGCTAAAAAACATGACAATGTATTATTGAATAAAACTCAAGGATGTGTTAAAGGGGGGAATCCTGTAAATCTTATAACACTTCATACTTTAGAATATAAATACTCACAAACTCTAATGTTTTTCAGTATCTTGATGGTTTCAAACATAAGTATTTTATTTTAACTTAATAAATATATTAAATATTATGTTTTTTCCTTACAATATTTTGTTTTAGAATGGACACCACATAAATTAGTTAATACATTCTTGAAATCGAAGTAACCCTGAGAGGCCAATCACAATATAAATTTTCCATCCAATGAGTGTACATATTACACATGGTTAGTGTTTTTAGGTAATTCAATCTTAATTGGGAATAAAAAATGAAGAAATGTCTAATAAATAAAATATCTTATATTAAGTATAAACCCACATATAATTCATAAATGATATGTGGGGACCATAGGTATATTTAATTCAACATATCTAACTAAATAAAGAAATATGAATATATGGCACAAAATCCTTTGTAGAGAAATTTTATTGTGATCATGGGAATGAAACCCTCGCTCATGAAATTTAAGGATAAAAAAAATTCCATACATATCAAATTTATATCATCTCAATGTCATGTGGAAATATATATGTAATATAATAGGATTATATATTTTTGATCAACATCTTTATTTATCAGAATTTTTCGATTTGGCCTTATCGTAGTTCTTTACAAGAATTTTGTATCTTGATGTCCATGTATGTGATCTATCACATTGAGAATTAAACCAATCACCAGTGGTTCATTTAACAATGGATATCCTTGTACATTCTTGTGTTCTAATTTATTTCAAATTCTTATTTTAATATTGATATCAATTTTAATTTTTTTATACTTGGTTGTTTATGATTGTAACCAAACTTTGTTGTATATTTTATCCCTATATTTTTTGTTAATTAATTATATCCCTAGAATCAATTATGTTTTTTTACTATTGTGTAGGAGTGATTCAGTGGTTATTTTTTTGAGATTGTTGGAACAAGATTAAAAAATGGATTCTCTCTATTATATGGCTTGGATAAACAAATCTAAATTTTGGGGTTCCATAACAATCGAATGTTAGATCATAATTCGAGGTCTGGATGACTTCCCTCTTCTTCCACATTCAAATGGAAAGGGGGTCATCCAACAATGATTACTATAGAAATAATTCTCAAAATATATAACAAAAAAGAGTGATAAGTTCATTATTGTGTGTATCTCATTGATCATAAGATAAACTTTTCATTTTTGTAACTATAATAGAATGTCCCTAAAGCCCATAACCTTAGATTAATAACTGAACTATTTCTTGATAATATTTCTAAATATTCTATCTTATCAAATGAACATAATTCAAACACAAACACCCTCACACTTTATTAGCATTTAACACAGGGATAAAGTAAAATTACACCATTCTTTAGAGTCAATACAATTTTTCTTACATTAAATTTTTTAGGATAAAAATTATTTTTGACCACCTGTAAATAAGGTTAAGAGAAAAATATAATCGAATAAATTGGTTATATTGTTTGGGAAGTGGTTCTAGGTTCTTAAAACCTAACCACACACTTAATTTGTATGATTAGATATAATAATAATAACTTGTTCAACCTTGATCTTAATATTGAGAAAGCCTTACTATTTATATCTAGACAATTAATAAAAAATAGTAATCTAGAAACTAAATTTGATAATACTATATTGAAAGACTCTAGTAAAACTCAAAGTGTTTACTCAAAATCTAAACTTCAAGTAATGATGGAAAATATTGATTATATCTAAAGATACTTTCATTTACCCCATTTTTTGAATTAGAATAACCAAATTATATATCTTAATTTGTAAGATAAACTATAATTAAAAACCATGATAATCCAAAAACTACTAATGTATCATGGCCTTTTAGGATATGAACAAAACTAGCACATCAAAGAGTTCATTGTGGTGTATACTAACTTAAATATGAGATATTTGGATATGGAAAAGGATAAATAGACAGAATCCCCTTCTCTTTTTAATAATTGTTGAAGAAGTGGTTGTACATCATAAAGAAATGGGAACTAACCAACAAGGGGAAACATGGAGCTTTAATCTTCAAATTTTCTTCCTAATATCAAGGATTAAAACCTGAGGAAGAAAATATATAAAGTCAAATAATTCATAATAGAAACAATAAATTATAATTAGGAATGATTTATGAAATGTTTCCATGTTTTCTATATCAAGACATAGATGAAAATCACTTCCTTGTGTTCTTATGACTAGGCATAATAGATATTGATAGGAATTTTATAGATTAATCATCAAGTATATTTTTGATCGAAATTTATCTATTGGAATCAAATAGATTTATAGAAACAATTTCAAAAAAATCAAAAAAAAAATGGTGTAATAGGTGATTCCACTAGTAGTGTACATGAGGTAAAATCTACATAATCACCCTTATTTGAATATATGATTGATGATATTAAACACATTAGTAAGAAAATTTTATATTAATAAAACTATTCAGAAACTGACCAATGAAAAGTTATATGGAATTTTTTCTTCACCAAAACACTTTAATGATCATTGTATTTAAGTGTAAGGAACTGAAAGTTATGTCGCTTCTTATAAACATATACCATTCTAATATCTCATAAAAGGATAGAGAGACAACTCCAAAGTCCAATAAGGATTCAAAAATCATTAAAAACAAGTTAGAATAGTATTTCAACAATAGTTTCGTCAACCATATCCAATCTAATATAATTTTAAGCAATGATACAAACATCCTTATGAAATGCAACCATTTCAACAAAGAAATACACATAACCAACCGTCATATATATCTAAAACACAAGTTTGTAACCAAAAAAACCAAAATATAAAGGGAATAAAAAATTAAATGAATGAATTGTACAATTATTTTGGTAGTCTAATGGAAATTATAACTAACAACCATAACAAATTTATAGCACAAATATCATGAAACCCAAAGAGCAATGTATACATGGTAATTACCATAAGTGGAAAAGAAATTCATCCTGAAGCAAAACCAAAACTATAATAATTTAAAGAAATACATGAAAAATAGGAAATAGAATTTGAAAATCATGTAAATAATCAAAGAATCCAATCAATGAAACCATTAAAATAGAAATAAAAAATTCAAATTCCTTTTTCTAAAAGGATGACACATTCTAAGAAACTTCATAATGAGTAAATTTCAATAGGACATTTTGGTCACATCCAAAAAGGTTGAAATAAACATAACCCTTATAAAATAACTTAAATTGATTTATAAATATTCTCATATATATAAGGAACTATGAACTAAGAACAGAACGATACAAGGAAATGAAAAAGATAACCTAGGGAGAACTATGTTAAAACTAATAACACCAAAGATTCTTACAAATTCATATATCTAGGAACATTTCACATAACCTATACCATTGGATAATTATATTTTACATATGATCTATGTTATCTTGTATATTTCATAAATTTTATACATCATTCAATATTTTCCTCTATTCATGTTGAAGATATCAAGCAAATAAGATTGGTAGATCCAATAGACAACATAACTACTGAATTTCTTATACGAGTACATGAATATGTGATAGTTAGAGTCCATAACCTTATTAATAAAATAGAAATTTATATCTTAAACATATAATAGGACTAGGATCCTACCCAATGACCAATTATCCCAAGTAATCTATTCTTAAAGATAATCAAAAGTATCATCAAATTACATAAAGGTATATTAAAAATGATATTCGGAGAAGATATATTTCGCCTAAATATTTTAGATTCAATTAAATATCCCCATGTCTAGAATTCACTTTTCACACTCACTCACTATAATAAACCATTTCTATAAAAGAAAACTAACATATTGGGATATATTTAAAATTTGGGTAATAAAATCAGATTTGAGAATTTAGTGGAAAGTGATTTTAAGAAAGTTGCAATCATTGTACAGGGATCAAAATATAAGGTAACTTTTGAATTATTTTATTCATTTGATTTTTTATTTTCAAATGATAAAACTGATCACGTTCCATTTTTATTAGAACTATTATTAGATGATGTAAATGAACCCAAGTTATTCCCATGTCTAATTTGATCACCCAAACTCGAACTAAAATCTCTTCCACCTATATTAAATATGTGTACATAATAAGGGAATATAAGTTACCAATAATGTTTTACATAAACATATCAATTAACTAATAACTTAAACTCATAGATATTTTGTGAGAAAATATAAAATCCATTAGATGTAGAGTAAGTGACATGCTGTGACTAATTAGAAGAATCTTTATGGAACACTATTTCTTAAAGATGATGCCAAATTAGTGAAAACAGTAATGGAGACTAAAATCATCCATGATAAAGGTAGTTAAAAATTACATTGAAAAATTTATAGAAGTATACATCATCTACACCATTCCTATCTCACACTCAGTAGGTTATTTTTGTATTTTTTTCAAAAATACAGGTCCTGTGAGGTGACCCATGTGTAACATACAAAGATATTACATATTTTTTTATGGATACTCAATATATCTCCCAAAATAATCATAACTAAGAACCATAATGTTTTAGTGTACTTAGAGACTAAATAAATAATTATATTATTTAATTATAATCTTTATTATCTCAAATATCATTATTTATATAAAGTACCCTTCTAGACCCATCATATTATTAACCTTCTTCAGAACCTGGGGAAAATTAAAACATAATTAGGTGTGAGATAATATGCTCAGTAAGGGTAAAAGGGATTTTTTCAATCAATTATCATATTTAAAAATATACTGGTCATAAGGGTACAATAACATGTAATTATCAATATAAATTCATGCCAAAAAAAATCAAATATGATAATAATGATTTATAGAGCAAACCATTAGTTTGTCACAATATTATGGAATCATTTAAAAAACCAATCATGATCCATGAGTTTAAATCATAAGCATATCAAAGTTCATAAGAGTGTTCCACTATAATTTGTATAGAAACTGTATCATATTCCATGCCTAATTATCAAGACCATCATATCATAGAGGATGAGGAATAACCTCATGTTTCTCATATAATAGAGGATCGATCATCCTTACCTGTTTCCTATAGTGGATCGATAATATCAAATCCATTACTATATCTATATCATGATACATAATTCTTTAAAAAATTTATTTGATACATATATAATTTTGATCCCACTCATCACATAATTAAAACTCTACATATGTGTTTGTTAATGTCATAAAACATTCATCATGTCATCATAGCATAACTAGTGGAAGCTAAATGGGTTTTGTAAAAATCCCATAATCATATTAATAAATCATCCAAATAATGAAAAAGATTATATAATTGGATCATATCCCTAGTAAATCATAAAAATCATTAAAGGATGATGACATGGATAAAAAATAAATATAAAAGATCATTCAATCATTTCATTAAAAACATGATAAAATATCCTTTTCATTTGATAATAGTTTAACTAAAATTACAAATAATTTTAATAAAATAATATTTTTTGAAAATAAAAAATGAAAAAATTAAATTAATATTCAATAAAAAGAACGGTCATGGGGGTGGAAAAAATTCATTATATATACGTTGAAAGAAAAAAATTACTTTCACCATTTTATAAAAATTCAAAAATGAATTTTTTAGAAATAATTTAGAAATATTAATTTAAATTAATATGTAAATAAAGTCAGAGGTATTGAAAATGAAAATTTAACATTTAAATTATAGGTAATAAATTTTATAAAATAATTTAATATATTATGTGCATGGAAGAACAATTCCATCGACCAAAGAGGAAATAAGGGCAACTCTTATTTAAAAACATTTTCTTGATCATTTTAAGTAAAAAGAGGGATAAATGAAAAGAAAATACTTGAAAATTACAAGAATAAATAGAGTCAAATAAAATATATTTTTTTTAAAGTACAATTTCCATAAAAAATTTCTCCCCAAAAATTTATCATAGAAAATCCCAAAGAGAAATGAGATTATGACATACACCCTTAACTTAAGTCTAACATTCTTTATAAGAACTCAAGTATAATATATAATAAATATGGATTTATTATAAATATATTAAAAACCATATTCATATATAAAATAATATGTATCATTAATTTATATTTTATAATTATAATTGTATTAACAATTTCAACATTAATATTAAAATTTAGATGAAAAATGGTCTGTTTTCTAGGAACGTTTTAGTTCAATAGTTCATGTACATAGAACACGGTCATGGTTTCATCAAATCTAGAATATTAATTTTAAAACAAGAATAATATTTATTCATAATTTATAATTTTATAACTATATATATATATATATCAGAAACGAAATACTAATTACACTGACTTATAGATATGGTAGTCTATATGTACACATGAGTGATGTTTCCACGTTTCAATGGATAGAATGAAAGTAAGATAAGTAATAATTCACAATTAAAGAAATAATATTATATAAAAAACACACACACATATATATATATATATATATTCATTAAATTATTATTTTCCATAAAAAATGGAAACAAAAACCGAATCACATCACTTTGTGCAGGTGGTAGTCTCAAATATTCACAAGCGATGTTATTGTTTTCTAATGAATGGAAAGATAAAAGTATATATATGATATTAAATTATTGAATATTTTTTACATCATAAATATAATATATAAAAATTAAATCCATTGTAATAACAAACCATGAATGGTGGTGATGAAAAATAAAAAAATCCCTTCATGCGGCGGTTGTCTACACATGCACACAAACAATACTTTCGTTTCCCATTTGATGAAGAGGTATATTTATAAAGTTTATGAAATACACATAATAAAATTTCATTATATTGGATATAATATAGTTTTTATATAATTATGGTTAAAATTTAATTCAATTAATTATAAGAATAAATAAAATGAAAACACTCGATTAATAGAAATACCTCTTATTTGGAAAACCTCCTTTGGCATGAACATTAAGACTTATAAGGTAGGTATTTTGATCAAAAAATTAACTATAGTTACTTAAGGGGGTGTCAAGAAATAATTGGAGTATTAATTTTATGATATAATAGGATCAAGAAGTTTTTTTAATATAAGAGAGGTGGTTTCCTTTTATAAGTGAAGGAGATTACACACTTTTAATTTCAAAAAAGAGTAAAATATATTAATTTATTATTCAAGAAAAATGGATTAAAAAGAATTTAATTAAAAGGAAAACATTATATTGGGTTGAAATATTATCTTTAAATAGGAATTAGTTAATTTTTTTATCACATTTGATCACATATAATTTTATTTTTAACCCCTTTAACATGTTTTAACTCTTACTGTAGTCACTAATTTTTTACCGAATTTAATATTCAAGATTAACAAAAATGAATGTGGAATAAGAAAAAAAATTCAAATGATGATTCAAAATAAAAATCCCATTTTATAAAATATAATGTTTATAAATTTCATAATTTAATTTTAAAATAAACCCAAAAATCTCTATGAAAATAGTTTTCAAAAAAATCATTTTAAGTATAAAAGAAATTATAAGAAAAATAATCATAATGTTGACTCAATTAAATTAATGAAATTATTTTAATTATATAGAACAAATTAAATTTTAAACTCACTTCAAAACATAATTTTACTTTGTAAATATTTTACTGGAAAAGATGGCTCCATATGAAATCGTTATTTTTCAATATTTATTGAAAAATTAATCTTTTTAGAAAATTCCAAAAATTTTATCCTAATATAATTTTGATATTATGATTTAAAAAATTATATTATTTCTATAAAATATAATTTTAGAAATTTTAATAAGTTAGGTATGATGACTACATAAATAGTGAAATAAATACCATTATTGAAGAAAACATATTTTTGAAGCATCAAATCAATTGGATGGAAATTTAGTACTTGTTTATTATGAAATAATCAATGGATTTAAATTATATAAAAAAATTTGTAGATATTTTCATAATTTTTTATTATTATTCATGTAATAAATTTAATTTCTTATTTATAATGATTTAATTTAAGTTATAATAGTTAAACAGTATGTCATGATTTGTTTAAACTCATTGTTTCATGTAAAGAAATATCTTAAATAATTTAAGATTATTTAAAGATAAATATATAATAAAATATCATGGTTTTATATTTTACCACATTATTTTAATTTTTCCCCTAAAATTTTTTCACGCTATGATAAAAAACTGAGGATGCTTCAGCCTCATCACATCCTCAGGTTCCCACATAACTTCCTCAAATTTATAGTTCCACCACAAAACATTTATTGGTGAGTGGCCTTATTATAAAGAAATATCTCTATTAAATATAGAATCTTCATTAATTATTCCTCGTAATAAAAACCATACCCTATTGGTATGACCTCTGAGTTCATTAAATATGAAGGATCTAATATGTACTTCCTCATAAGAGATTTACAGAATGCATTGTGAACATGAGATAGATTTAGTGGAATCGATATGTGATAAGAAACTATACTGACATGATCAAGAATTTAAAAAGACTGGTATATCTATGGTTTATCATTCCCTTACTTCCAAATATGATAACCTTCTTCCAAGAAGATATTTATTGTAATCACTAGTTAATAACTTTGAACTCTAGATCTTGTCGACAGTTTTCAGTATAACATTTTTGCTATCTTCCTTCTATCCTGATGTTTTAATGAATGGTTATGACCTTCTCTACCATTTTTTCATCTATATTAGCTCTCAATATCTCTCTCCCTCTAAAATCATCCCATCACATTATACATCTACATTCTCTACCATATAGTGCTTCATAAAGAGCCATCTGAATGCTCTAGTGAAAGTTATTATTGTATGAAAATTACACCAAATGAAGGTATTAATATCAAACACCTATATAATATATATATTAATCTATTAACATGTATTTTAGAGTTTATATGGACCTCATAGACTGACCATTTTTGTCATGTTGATCTGAAATATTGAAACTCAACTCTATATCAGGATCATATTGATGAATTCTCCAAAACATTGAGGTTATCTTCATATCACAATAAGATATGATAAAATGTCATAATACTTGAAATCTTACCACTTCATTTCTATATAACTTTTAAATCTATTCAATAGATGAATCGTCTTGTATTTTAATGAAACATGTTGACTATGTAAGTCAATCGACAAAAAACCATATAATATTGTGACTTTTAGATTTTTTGGGGAGTCTGATGATGAAATCCATGGTAATGATTTCCCATATCCATTTTAGTATGGGTAAAGGTTATAACATCCCATTCTACTTCTTTCTCTTAGCCTTAAATTCCTAACATTCCAAGAATTAATATATATACGCTACAATATCATTTCTTATGTTATCCCACCAAAAATACTCTTTTAGATCCCTATTCATATTCACACATCTATGATTAATATAGTTGGATAATGTTTGAGATTCATCAAAACTCCTTATTAAAATCTATTATTTATTTAAAATAATCGGTTCTCAAACCTTATCATTACATCACAATAATGGTTAAACTTTCGAATATTTCTCACCTTCTTCTGCAGTTTGACATTCTCCTTACACACCTATTTAATCTTACATGGATGGATGTTTGAAATTTCATAGGAGAAAGATAATATATGTCCCCTTTCCTTATTATTTCAAGATACATGTTATATAAGTCCAAAAATATTGTATCTCTTTAAATCCTCATCATGAACTAAATTACAAGGTCTTTCTGACTTAGACCATTAGTAAGCTTATTTTCATTCCTAGGGTGGTAATTTATTGAGTAGTCATAATCATTAATCATCTCCAAACATTGCCTTTGGTATATATTTAACTCTTTCCATGTGAATATACAGTTCAATATTTTATTATTGATATATATATATATATATATCAAACCTTTTATAATAAATATAATACCACCCTTTTACAATAGAAAAGTTAACACTACAAACTCCAAATCATGATTTGGTTTGTTTTTTTCATGAATTTTTAAATGGAACAAGGAATAATATATCACCATTTATTCTTTTATGAGGATGCATCCCATAACCTTCTTTGAGTAACCACTATATATCACATAATCCTCTCTACAATATGGTATTGTGATCATAGATATGTTAAACAAAATTGTTTTTAGTTCCTTGAAATTTTCCTGACACTCATTTATCCCTGGGAACTTGGCTCCCATCCAAGTTAAATTTTTTATTGGATTGTATATTCATTAGAAAAGTTTCACATAGTGTTGATAATATGCATCCAATCCACAAAAAACTATGTATCATAATCACATTGGTTGGTATGGACCATTTTTCAATAACTTCTTTCATTTAACGATCTACAAATACACACTGGCATGAGATTATATGACTTGATAATTAATCTTTATGAATTCAAAGTTTAAACTTGGTAAATTTAGAATAAAACGTCTTCTTCATTAGGGTCATTAAGTATAATTCTCAAATTATCTTTAGGATCTTCCTAACTCTTTAAATATATGACAATTTTATCTATAAATACTAAAATAAATGATCATGGTAATCTTAAAGGATTATAATCATTAAATCCTTCACTTTGGAACTTTAGTGTTTTTGAAAAAATCGTATATCTAGATATATTCAAAGCTAAAGTATTAGAAATATTTAGTAATACAACGTGATACATGTGTTGTTCAGTTGAGTTGGATCTTAGAGGATGTGGAGATTTGGGAGCATGTGGTTGTCTTTGAATTCAATTTTTTTTTATTATGTTATTTACTTTGATGATAGTTTATCTTATTCTATGGTACTCTTTAGTTGGTTTTATATAAATGAAAATTCTTAGTTTTCTTTCATTTTTATCAAACATAATGTAGTGATTAATTTGGTTATGGTTTCTTGGCTGGTTGTTTATCTAAAATGGAAAAATCATCCCCTAAATTTTAAATGGATCCCTTGGCATTTATTTTCTTCCCTTGGCATCTTGGGGGTGTCTCTTAAGTCCAAGTAACCTTCCACCACCTTCTTAACCATATGAGAAGGTTTGGGACAACACAAGTGGTATCAGCTTGATCCTTATGAATACCTTTCTGGAACAAGTGGTATTTACATGGTATTGGTTGTCTGACTTGGAGTTGAATTCATTCTTGAATATTCTTTGAGTTGGGATCATAGAAAAGAGTAGTATAATCAACGCTTTAAATGTAGAGCATAAAAATTTGTATCTAACCTTTTTGTGATGAACTTAAATTTACTAGGGAGTTGAGTATATAACTGTTATGGGGACACTTATAGTAATTGGAATCACATTGTCTTGGGTTTAGCCAATGATATGAGCATGACGTGCATTAGAGGAATAACTTCCCGCTAGGATTGCATATTTCATTTTTAGTAATGATATATTATTACATGAAATTTGAAATAATTCTTGAAAATTTTTGAAATTATTTTCAAATTAAAGTCTTTGAAAATGTCATACTTCTAATATTTTAAAAAATGGTTTTATTTTTAAAACCAAGTTGAAATTTTTCATAAAATGGATGAACATGGTAAATGGTGATTTTGGAAAGAATTTTTGTGATATCATGATGTGGTAGAATTTTAAATGTTAATACTTCAATTGATATAGAGTGAGACTTATTATTTTGTCTCTGTATAAAAACTGTAACCCATTAGGCATTGTAGAAACTATATGGAAGAAGCTATGGAAAACGTGGATTCACCTGAGATCCAAGTGGACCAGAGTATCATCCTTGTGTTTTAGGTTGTGGACTTAGGGAACTGAATAGATGATCCAAGACATGTGGATAATTTTTTCCATATCGAAAAGTATAATGCACCCATCCTTCGGGGCAATTTAGAACCAAAAAAACAGAGTTTTGGATGAATAGGTTGAATTGTATCATCGATTTCATCAGTACACCAGAAGAGTTGATAGTCATGATAGTGATGTATATTCAAGAGGATCTTGTAAGCCAGTGGTGGTACCTAGATGTATATTCTAAAGTGGATCAAGGACTTGTTTGGGGGATTTTGAAGATGTTTTCAACAAAAAAATCTACCTTGCACATTCATATTCAAATAACGATGGACATCTTGAGCATAAAGTAGGAAAATATATCGATCACCGAGTATGTGGATAAATTCATGAATTTAGTGTTCTTTTGACCCGAGGTTCTGGGTAATACATCTGTGAAGGAATGCATATTTGAATTGGGGCTTAGAGAGTTGATTTTCTCGAAGATAGTTGTGCTCTGTTTTATTGACAATACAAAAAAAGTTATTAGAACAAAGATAGATTAATGATACATCTAAGGAACTATGGGAGGAGGAAGTATTTTCATAACCATGGGAAATAGTGGGAACTCTAATGCTGGGAGAAAGAGGAAGAGGGACACCTATTTCTAAGGTGGGATCATGAACCAAAATCAAATAGTTAGATCAGTGAACCTTCCTCCATGACCCAAGATCAATGTAGGATGTTTCCAATGTGGTTCACCAGAACACATAAAGTGAGAGTATATGACACAACCTAGATAATTCCACCACTACAACCAGATGGGTCATCATTAATGTTGTATTCATGTTTCTCTGAGGTCTGGTGCTCGACACACTTCCCTTATATCACAGGCATCATATGATTCGATGGGGAAAGGAAGTAAAATGAATCTCTTCAAAAAAATAGAGTAATCCATGGTGATTCCATGAACACCATGACTCCTTAAGAAGGTAAATCTCAATTGGGTAAGAAGGATCATAATTTTGTGAACAAGAAATTATACAAAGAAAAACAGGTTATTCTGGATGATCAATCTTAACCATCTTTGGTGAGAGGTACAATTATTTTGAATTATATTGTTCTACAAGTGATATTTGATATTTTATCATGTCATTCATTTATTGATACTAAAAGTATCGATTTTAAATTTTCATAACCTAAGACGATGGATTCTATGATAAAACTTCAAACTCCTCTTGGTCAAAGAAAGTATCCAGCATTTGTGTGTATAGAGTAATCTATAACTATTAATGGAGATGAGATAAAATAGAATTTCACTATTCTGGAGATGAATGTCTGTGTTATAATCTTGGGTATGGATTGGTTGGCAACATTCAAGTATCAGATCTATTGTTATACTAGAATAGTTAGTTTCATGACTGACGATGGCATCAAGAATCTCTTTAAAGTAGAAAGGAATTAAAGGAAGGCGCAATAAAATTTCTGGCACCAGAAGTCAAATTGATTACTTACCAACTAGAGGTGTTGAATTCGGCATCAATGGAAGATATTGAGAAGAACATTTTCCTTGTAATAATAGATTAGTTTCTGCATGTGTTCTAGAATATTTCATTAGGTTACCACTGGTATGGAAAGTGGAGATTATGATTGATCTCATATCGGGGCCAAGACTTATCTCACTTCCATCTTATGTAATAGAACCAATGGAATTAATGGAATTAATGTGCATTTGGAAGAACTAGAAACAAAGGTTTCATTTGGCCGAGAACATCTTTGTGGGAAGTACCAGATTTGTTTTTAAAAATGAATATGGTACTATAAGTTTTTATGTGTATTATCATAAGATTAAACAAGCCATGATAAAGAACTGGCATCCACTTCTATGCATTGATGATTTATTTTATCAATAGGGGAGATCAGTGGATCTCAAAGATTGACTTGTGATCAGGATATCACCAATTGTGATCATGGAAGGATGATTTTATGAAGACATGTTTCAGAAATAGATGTGATCATTACTAGTATGTTCTAATATCATTCAGTCTTAATAATGAACTAGAAGTCTTTATGGAATTTAGAAATTGGAGATTTTATAGATATTTGGATTATTTCGTAGTGGTGTTTGTGGTCAACATATTAGTGTATTCAAGGAAAAGGGAAGAGTATGAGAAACACTTGGCGACAGTGTTTGGAATCCTAGGGGATCATCAGTTGTATAAAAGATAATAAATGTATGATATTCATATATAATATATATTATTTCTTTACCATGTAATATTTTAAATAGGTTCTTCAATGGATCTAGAGAATATAGATTTTCTTATCTCTTGGAAACTACCAAATAATTTCTTCGATATACAAAGTTTTGTTGGTATAGATGTTTATTAATGACTCTTTATTTGTTAGTTCTCATGACTACCATCCCCTGCGAAAACATTGAAAAATAATATTGTTCTATTCCAATGGAGTGAGTAATACCAAAAATATTTTCATGAGCTAACGGTTCACCTTACATCCACACCGATTTGGATTTTACGATAATCAAGACAAGGGTAAATGATGTATTTTGATTCTTTGGGATCATGGTTGGGGATTTTTCTCGTGCAAGTAGACCATGTTTTTTTCTGTGGTTCAAGGTAGTTGTGATTGAATGAGAAGAACTACCTAACACATGACTTGGAGTTAGCTGCAATCGGCAATGCTGTGAAGACTTGGCATTATTACCTTTTTAATGATAAATTTACTATGATTGTAGATCATACGAGCGTGAAACATATTTTAGCACAATGTAAATTGAATTTGATACAAATAATATGGATAGAGTATCACTAAATGTTCTACTTTGACTTGATGTATACAATGTTTAAAGAAAATCTTGTGGCAGATGGATTAAGTAGGAAGTAATATACTCATTTGGAAAAAGAATATTCAAATGTGTGGTAGTTGATGTCAATCCTAACTGAAAATAGTTTGGAATATGAAATCTAAGGTAATTTTCTATTTTTCTTTTCTTTTAATTTTATTCTGTGTTTGGTGAAGAAGGTTAAAGAGGCATATACATCTAATTCAGAATCTGTTAAGATGAGTTCAAAAGTCAATGTTGGGGAGACCATTGAGTGATGGAATGAAGATGAGAGTTTAGTGTTGTGGTTCAAAAATATGATGGTTTTACCTATATATAATTAGTAACAACTTCTTAATTCTTACCACCACTCATTATTGGTTATTTATACAAGAATATATAGGATGTAAAAGGTGTTTAAAGAACAATTTTTTAGGATCAACATTATACAAAGGTGGTAATGTTTTTTTCATGATGATTAACATATCAATAGGTTGAGGAATAGTATTAGCCACCAGTAGGTGTGTTACAATAATTACCTATCCCTATTTTTAAATGTGACTAGATAGCTATAATTTTTGTAATAGGACTCCCAAGAATGGTTTGGAAACACGATATCATATGGGTGAAAGTGGATTGTCTCATGAATTCTTCCCATTTTATTCTTATTTTTTAATCTCATATGGTGGAGAACTTGTCAAATATATATATCCAATAAGTTTCAAAAAGGCATGCATTAATAGTTTCAATCATATCATTGATAGATCTAGGGTTCACATATTGTTTCTATAAATCCTAATATAAATCCCTTGGGACTCAGCTGACCATGATTACAACATATCATTCACATATATATTGGAATTCTGGATGGATGATACAAATATTGGGAGGCATGTCATGGTCTTTTGTAATGGATTTTGGTGGCTCATGGGAATATCACAAGTTTTTATTGTAGTTATCTTATAAAAAAATTATTATGCCTTGATAAAATGGATCCATTTAAAGAATTGTATAGGATCACTTTTGTGTTCTCCACTGTGTTGGCTGGAAATGAGTGAGAATTAACTAGTTGGGTTGAACCTTATCTAAGAAACAACATAGAAGATTTTGTTGATTAGAAAATGAATGGGAATGGTTTAGATTCATTAGAAATCATATATGGATCATCGTCAAGGGTCATTTTCATTCACAGTGAGTGATCATGTTTTCATAAAGATCTATCCAAGGCTTGGACGTTGACATTTTTGGTGAAAAGGACAAGTTATCTCCACGATATATAGGTCCTTTTGAGATAATGGAATGGTTTGGTTATGTGTAATATCATTTGTCATTTCCACCATGGTTCATTGTGGTGAATAATATGTTCCACGTGTCTCAGTTCAAATAGTATCATCCTGATCATGCCAATTTGATTATATGGAACACATTGTCATATAGTCGGATGCTTCACTGATACACATGACAGTGCGGATTGTGGATAGGCAAGATAAATTCTTATATAGAAAAATCATCGGTCTAGTGTGGGTTTGTTGGAACCATGGATAGATCCCAGAAGAGACTTGGGAACATGATATGGTAATGAAAGGGAAATGGTCATAACTCTTTTAGGACAACGACAGTTTTATACTTTATGGGGATGGAAAGACCAATGGTTTGGAGAATATAGAACCCCCAGTTTGAGGTAAATTACCATTATTTAATGTATTTTCAATATATAATGTGTCGGGGTTATTGTTGGGAGATTAATAAGATCTTTTGGAGTGTTTTTTGGAATTTTATACTGGTGCATAGTTGTTTCATGGTTTGAGAAAACCATGTAACAGCTATAAGAAATTGTGCACAGTGATACAGAGGAAAAGGGGAAGGTGAATGGGTTGAGCATGGTTTTTCTAAACCATGCGGCATCCTAGGATGAATTTTTCTACATTGGATAGTGGAATTTGGTATGGCGAGTGAATGGTTTGGAATCATGTGAGAAAATTGTATGAGGTTCAACCCTTGAGGCATTGGCCAATTCATGGTTAATGCACGGTTTTCCAAACCATGTGACTAACAATTAATGGGTTAAAAGTGAGATCCTAAAATTTTATATCTCACTGCTTTTACACTCTATCTCTTTAATTTTTCATCTCATTTATCCCTAATTCAATATTCTGTCTTTTCTAAGGTCAAAAAATATTCTCCCATCATTCTAAAGATAATCTGAAGGCTTACCTTGGTGATTTTATGTCGAATTATTACGGTAAGGTTTTGTTCTTGATTGTTCTTAATGAGTTTTTTAGATATACATTTACCTCTCCCTCAAATTCTTAGATCTATTCCCATTGAGGGTATATCAAAGGTTTTTCATTGAAAATATGATTAGATTTGTTTTTTTTATGATAGGGTAATAGATCTAAGGTGGGTTCATAGAGATTCTACCAGGTTTTGTGACATTTTTCATACCAATTATCATTTTCACCAAAACTCCCAAGGCAGGCAGCATCACTCTCAACTCCTATAATTTGAAATTGAAGGATTAATTTCAAATTGGTTTAATTGATTGATTTTTATTCTGTAATTTTTGTTCAAAGCATGTTATAAGTCATATTTTGTGATGATTTGTAGTTTTTGGTGAAACTGGTGAATCGTGGTCAAGGGTTGTGCAAAGATATTTGGTTTCTTTATTTGGAAATATTTGTTGAAAAAATATGGATTTTCTAGATTTTTTGAAATGTCTTGTTAGAATGGATTTCAATAAAAATTAATTTTTATTAAAATGGTTTGATTTTTTTTGGAATACATGGTTTTTGTGGGAGTTCATATTCAACGTTCCCCTAAATAAGGGATGTGTCCTATTAGGGTACAAGGTACGTGACCTTGGATGGGGGGCGCATGTCAGTGCGACACAAGGTGATTGGATGAGAGGCCTCTGATGAGTATGGAACTATCAAACAAGCATACATGTGTGGGTGTTTTGTGAACCACAGAATGGGCATGAAAAAATATATTGTTAAATGATTTAAGAAATTTTTTATGCACTTTCCTTTGAAAACAATATATTGTGGATTTTGGTTATATTTTGATATAAATTTATTTAGAAATTATTTTATATAAACAATTTTATATAAATGGTCTACTAGTTTTTCTTCCACTATTTACGTTGATAATTTTTATTCTTCTGATATGGTACTCTATGGTTGATTTTATGTAATGCAATCTTTGAGTTGTATTTCATTTTTATCAGGCATAATGTTGTGTTTTATTTGGTTATGGTTTGTTGTTTTGTTTTTTATCATAAATGGTAAAATCATCCTATAATTTTTTAATGCAGCCCTCAGTATTTATTGTCATCCTTTGGCGTCTTGGGGATGTCTCTTAAGGCCAAGTAACCTTACATCGTCCTCTCAAGACAATGAAAAGGGGGGGATGTCACATATACTCACCCCTCTATGGCCATTTCCTACACATGTATGGTATTACATAGACAATAGTAAGTTCATTGGTAACATCAGTGGAACATAATGATACTTCGGAGCATAGACAATATTTGGTGGTCATAATTATAGATTTGGAGTCGAGATCTCTCAGTTTTCATTAACTCCAATTTTTTCCAAGTTGGGACTTAATTTTTGGTGGGGCTTGTATTTTTCCTATTTACACTTTGGATTTATTATTTCATACTCTGATGTATTACCTATAGGTTATGTCAATTATTGTTTTACTCGTGATTTTGTAGGAATTTTTTTTATTCCTATCCATATTTGCATGTATATATTTGGGTGCATGAATACTGGTGAATTATGAAGATGCCTCCAATTTCTGTTATGCCTTCTCAACACTTCTCCATGTCCCCTATTCTATTGGGAGTGGGATTGAGGTTGTTTCACCTAGCCTTCCACCAGCCAGATGGGCCCTGGTGGTCAGGTTCGGATATAGTGGCATTAAAAGAATTTATTCGAAGGGATTTTTTTTGGAGTTTTCACATTTTTGAGGATATATTGGGACTTAGGGAAATGATTTTGGAGTGTCTCATGTGTGGATTTTAGGATAGAAACCCGAGTTTTGGTGAAAAATTTATCATATCTATACACTAGTAATATGACTAACTTCTTGGCACCTTACCATACTAATAAATTGTTTGTAAGAAAATGTGGCACATGCATCATATAGTATTGAGTCCTTAGAATGTCCTTCTTGAGTTAACTACCGAAATATATATGTGTGTGTGTGTGTTCATCTAATAACGGTACATCTTGACCACTTTCAAGAAAATTTTTTGAAGAAATCCATCCAGGATACCGATACTAGATCATGATGATGATATGTTAAGTGATGATGCCTAAATTTATGGTCTATCTCAGAAGTTGTTTCCTCTTGGTGGTAAGGTAATAGTGCCCCTACCAATCAAGAAGATTTTTTTTCTAGAAGGGTAGGCTAATGATTTGAAAAATCATAGCGCACATTGTGGGTTCCAGCACTAGACACCGCTAAGGTTCTGTGGTGAGCCAGACCCCCTGACGATGGTGGATTAACTTGAGTTAGTGATTGAGTCTTCAGAACAATCCATATCTTAACCAATTAGATGGTTTTGTTGGCATCCAGTCTTTTATATAGAGAAGAAGGGTGCTAGTGAAGTTTGATTATGCATACCCATGATGAGATGATTCTCTCATGGTCAAACATCTAGTAGATATTTCATGATGATTATTACCCTTCATACTTGCACTTTTTACAAATTCACGAGCTTATTGAGATGAAGCAAGTTATATGATGGTTACTTACTATGATAAAATTTTCACTAGAATCACATGTCACTACCTTGATATGGAATGATAAGTTATCTTCTAGGTGTGGAAGTTCATACAGGGTCTTCATAGAGACATCCATTCCAGTATAGTCTCCTTATACATACCTACTTATGTTGGAGTACTATAATAGACGATAGTTACAGATAGATTTCTAATAGATGTATAATTAGTGGATGGAGTTGTTGATGGTCATCATGGTGTTATTCGTCAGCAGAAACTAGCATATACAATTCATCAGGGTCTAAACATAGGACACACCCCATGGCAGTACTTAAGAACTTGGATCTAGGGTGTAGGGTCTATGTAGAGGATCTGAACATCCAGGTAAGGGTTGGTGTTATGCTTGTGATGGGTGACGTCACATGTAATGTGATTTTCTGAAGGGATACATCAATGAGGGAAGGAAGGAAGTATATGGACTACCATGGCATAGGAAGCTCTATTATTAGGTATCTCTTAGGCATGTCTAGGGTGGCCCACAGGAAGGTAGTGAAGGAAGAGGAGCATGTGGAGCTCCAAAGGGAGGATATTCTGGTCGAGGGAAATGTTGTGAGATATATTCTCCACCCCCACTATATCAACCATTACAGGCTCAATGAGTGAGAGGTCTAGGTCACGGGAAGTTTTATTCTATGGAGGGTTGTAACAAGGCTACACATGAGTTGATTTGAGGTAAAATTTTTACCTTTGCTACTCTGTCCTCTGTACTATTAGAAACATTTCTGGGTCATTTATTCACCTCAATATATATTTTTTGCTATTTTGAGATTCTAATTGATAATTTATCCCCTCAACTATGGATAAAAGTTCTTATAAGGATCGATTCTTCAATATCTCATATTTTCTAGTAGTGCAAGATGCTGCTCGGTGGGGATATTTTCTCATGGGATACATTGTTTTTTATGATGATATGTTAAACCTTGATCTTGGGAATGGATATGTTGTCCATGGTTAATTGAGTGGATCTTTCGAGATGGAAGTTTCAATCCATCACTCATTAGTTTGAGATTTTAGACTTTAGAGTAGAAAACTCATTAGGTATTTTGATTCCTTCATTAGTGGAGGACTTTAGAGACATCCTCCCCGAGGATGTTCTAAGACTACCTATGTGGTCGGAGTCCAACTTCTATATTGACCTTCACCCTGATACCACACATATAACTTTTTTAGCATATCTTATGGCCCCTATTATTATCCAAGATCTGAGGGCAATGTTGGAGGACATTATAGAGAAGGGTTTCATCAGACCCAGTCTATCCCCCTTGGTATCCCCAATCATGTTCATGAAAATGGCAGATGAGATCCTGAGGCTATATGTTGATTATCATCATCTAAACCAAGTAATGATAAGGATAAAGTACCCATTTATGGGTAGTAAATACCTCTTTGACAAGTTGAGAGGTGTGGGTTGGTTCCCAAAGATCGATCCCATGTCCAGCTATAACTAGTTGAGCGTTTCTAAGGATGAAATTAAAAAGATGAAATTACAATGTTTCTATAGACACTAAGAGTTCTTAGTGATCCCTTTCAGTGTGAAGTTTGTCCATTCAGTGTTTATGGATATTATTAATTGGATCTTCCATCCATACATGGACTAATATGTGGTTCTATTCATTGATGACATACTCATTTACTCAATATCATTGGAGGATCATGTAGATTACTTAAGGATAGTCCAATACTAACTCCAAGAGAATATATATATGATTATCTCTTTGACAAATAGTTATAAATCTTTGAGTTTCACTTTTTGGGGAATATCATTTCTGATAATGGTTTATCTATGGACCTGATGAAGATTTAGGTAATTCATTTTTGGGATACATCCAAGAGTGTGTTAGAGGTGTGGTGTTTTATTGGCTTGGTGGGGTAATACATGGGGTTTTTTGAAGAATTATCTAGGATTGTAACCCCTTTCATAACCTTGACATGGAAAGGGTAGTTTTGAAACTGTACTAAGAAATATCATATAGAATTTGAGGAGCTAAGGATAAGGATGACTAGTTCTACTCTATTGATACTACTGGAGGAAATCATCGAGTATGTAGTGTTTTGTGATTCCACTAAAGCTGGGATTGGTTTCATGTAAATGTAGAGGTAGGTGATTATTTCATACGGGTAGTGGTAGTTGAAACTCAATATAAATAACTACACAACTCATGACCTGGAGTTGGAAATAGTAGTCTTTTCCCTGAATATGTGGAGGAACTAACTTTTGCATGAGTTTTTTTTTGTTTACATAGATCACCTAAGTCTTAGATACATTATCAATCAAAGATATGTTAACCTATGATAGAGGTGTTTGTTGAAATTCCCACAAGAATATGGATTTGAGATAGTATGCACCTCAAGGAAGGGAAACACGGTAGCAGATACCCTTAGTAGGAAGCCTTGTACCCACCTGGTGGAGTAGGCATCTGAGAATTTTTCATCTTTGTAACTAACCCATGTGGTAGATAGAGGTGTAGATTCTCTTCATTAGATGGTGGTGACTCCTCCCCTTATTTTTCATAAGAGATAGTCATAGATGGGAGATATGAATTGTGAGATTATTCATGACTAAATATACTAAGAAGAAGAACCAGATGGATTTTCTGATGGATGGGAGCATGTCAACCTTTTATAAGGAAGAATAGTGGTTCTAGTCCCATTATTAGACGAGGTGATGAGGGACTTTCACACATATCCCAAGAAATACATCTTGGTGAATCAAAGATGTACATTTACCATTAGCATTAGTTTTTGTGGGAATGCATAAGGCAGAACATTGTCGATTTAATATCTTAGTGTCTCACATGTCAGCAGGTAAAGGTTGACCACCAGGTTTTGGTAGGTTTGGAAAAACCTCTTAAAATTAAAAAATTGAAATGGGATGGAATACCCTGGGAATTTTTAAGGGGGATTCCTTAGACAATGAGAGGACATGATGTAATCTGGGTGATTTTTTACCATCTCACCAAGATATTTCACTTCCTTTCCATCAGGGAGTAGAGCTCGGTTGAGTTTCTAGGATATTTTTACATATATAATATTGTCTGAATCCATGTGGAACCCTTGATGATTGTCTCTAACCATGTTTCATGATTCACGTCACAATTTTGGAGAGTCTTTCAGGAATCCTTTGGGGCCCATTGGAGGATGAGTATAGTCTTTCACCCCTAGATGGATGGGGATACCAAGAGAACTATCTAGGTTTTGGATTATTTTATGAGTTACCACACATTAGACTTTTCCTAGAGCTAGGAGGATCACCTACCATTGGTAGACTTTGGTTATAATAATAATTATCATGCTACTATTATCATGAAAGCATCTAAGGCCCTATATGAGAGACTTTCTAGGTCACCCTTATACTCGATTGAGATTTATGAGGCATATAGTTTTTGGTTAGAGATGGTGAGTATGAAAAAATATATGATTTAGGTGATCCAAGATCATATGAGGAAAACTGAGAGTAGAAATAAATCTTATAGAGATTAACATCATAGCCCCTTCGATTTTGAGAAAGGATAGAATGTTTAACTAAGTTTATCCCCATGAAAAGGATTGTAAATATTTTTCAAGGGGAGTAAGTTATCCTCGAGGTTTATTGGGTCATTCAAGATCTTATAGAGGGTTTCCAATGTTCATTACCACTTAGCCTTACCCCCATAGTTAGATTTGGTGCATGATGTATTCCTTGTCTTGTTATTGAGGAGATACGTTCACGATTTGATTCATGTTATAGACTAGGGAAATATGGAAATTGAGGATGGATACACCATCATGGAGTAACCAATGGTGATAAATTATTTGTAGGAAAGGATAGTTGTAAGGAAGGATAATTCCTTTTGTTCATGTATTGTGTAAGTACCTGATCAAGTAGGAGAGTTTTTAGGATTGAGAGAGACAGATGGAGACTCATTACCACAGCCTTCTTGTGTAGCTTGTTCTTTTTAGGTAAAATACTTGAAATATGGTAGAATTTAATGATTATGGTATTAATGGATATGTCCTTTGAATATTTATATGTATATATTTTAATTTATCCTTGGAGTTGGAGTATCGTTTGGGTTTCTAGGGACCCTAGGATTAATATATTAAAAATATTAACATATTTTATTGAATATGTTCATATCATTTCAGTTAAATGGTTTCCCAATTTATAACTTCCCCATATGGGAAATATGTGACCGTGGTTGATTTTTAAATGTGGGTTCTACCCTAAGAGCAACTTAAGATTGGTTGATGTCGAGCGTTTCAAAGGAGGTAACCATTGGAAGGTGCGTTTAGTAAAATAAATATTTTATTTTATTTATTTTTATTAAAACCCCTAACTTATAAATTCTCCATAAACATAACATTATAAAAAATGACTGGGTTAATGGAATAACCCTAATAATATTTGAGAGGAGGATTAATCTTTTTTTTTGCGGATCGAGATCCGAGAATAAATGGAAATATGATCAAGGTGGATTGAGAGGATGTTGGAAAACATAGTGCATATTAATTGCCAGCTAACACACTCCTCACAAATAACCATTCCTTATTCGACATTGGGAATGTTATTTATGAATTTATTACCGATTTGATTCATCAAGTATAGATTTAATTATATTCTTGTTTATTTTTGTTTATCTTTTCTTTGTATGATTCAATCAGAATAAATTGAATCATTTAAATCGCTTAATTTTTATTATACAATTCCATAATCCTTAGATATGGATTTCTTTGATCGTTGACCAAAATAGCATCAACTAACGGTATATTCACCTTATTTATATCCATTTATACACACAATCCAATGTTTTATTCATTTTTTTACCATGGGGTCATGGTTCAACATTTTCAGGGTGGGATTAAGCCTTATTGAACCCCCAAATTCATAGTGGTTATGTGAACGATGGATGGATTAGTGATTTACAAATGAAAAGGTATGGATTGTGGGTTTTTGGTGATGCCTTCAAGGATTTGGGATCCAAAGTGGTAGCATAAGTAGAATAGTAAGACAAATGAAGCTTAGTGAGGCTCGAGTGGCTAGAATCCATCCACTGAAGATAGATCAGTCATGGAAAACCCCATATTTGGAACTCTTTGTGTGAACCAAAGAAAAAATTGTGGCGGTTGTGGTGCATTATGATACATGAAATTTTCCGAGGATTCTGAGAGAAAACCTAAGTACATGGTGTGTAGTCCTAGAACACATGACATGTAGCCCCCTGACTACAGTAGCTAGTGTTTTGGGGGAGATTCAGATCACACACCATATGGACCCCGCCAAATATTGTGTGACCCTATTCTAGTTTTTCAGTGTGTACACCAGGAGAACACGGGAATGGGAACAATAAGGCATATAGGAACAGCCAGGAGTACAAGGGTATGACCCAATACTCATACATGACCAGGTACATGAGCATGACTTAAAGTACATGGGAAAAAAATTTACATGGGTACGAGATGAAGTACCTGGGATTGTTCAGGAGCACATGAGAAGGACCTGTGTATAAGAGACAAGTCTTGTAGTACCAGATAATTTTTTATAGTACTCTATGTCTATCTAAGTATTTTACAGGTGAGGATATGGCCCTGTATCCAAGTGTGGTCACACATTATGTGACCCCAGGTGAACACATTATACATTTCTCATGAGTTTCCACCTTCTATATCATCATATTTTGGAATTGGATATTGGATTTCAAGTATCCTATCCTAAGTAATTTTCCTCAATGATCTTGTTGGAATATTATATAGTGTATTTCATGATATGATGTAAGTTTTTGCAAGCATGAAACATCGTCAAGTAGTGATTAACTATTAGTGGTGATCAGACGACATCATCATAGAGATGTTGGGGTTGGAAACCCCTTCACAGACAAGGGTTTGGGTCAACTATATACTGATTAGTACCCCCCCCCCAATGCATTGGTAAGAGGGTCCTCTATATACAGACTAGTACCCCCCCCCCCTCCTATCGCACTAGGTAATGGGTCATCTATCAATTGAGTGGAACCCTTATTGTACTAGGGAACAAGTCCTTTATTGGAGACTGTTTCCCCTCCACTGTGTACCATAGTAGCGAGGTGCGGGTCCCCAACACAAATTTTTCATACAAACTCATGAGATGATTATCATCAGAGATTGACCTTTGAAACTCAAATAAGACTCATCACACTTGGCTTGGATGTGGATAACCCTCAAATAGGTTTCACTTGAAAATATATATATAGATAGAGAGTATGATTTCACTCTTTCGTTGAGTTAAGATAAATTTTAATGTATCTATCTATTACTCCCTTTTTGGTTTTTAGGGTGTCCTATTGGGTATGTATATAACCACCCCAATATGGTATTTTTTTCACAGGTTTCTTATCTTATGTATATGACATACAATTTAGCAGTGAAATTGGTGCACCATAGTGATACTCATGTGTATAGTACATGTACGATGGTTACATATAGAGATCTAATATTGAGATCTTAGTTTTCATTTATTCAAGTAGTTTTCAGGTTGGGAATTCATTTCTGGTTGGGGTGTGTTTTTTCCCTTAAAACTTTTTTTTATTCTACCATAATCTTATTAATTACCTATACATTTTTTCATGCATGGTTTTACTCTAGTTGTTACAACCCTTTTATTATTCCTCTCCATTTTTTTCATAGAGATGGTTTGGTGTGTGGATACATGTGAATTAAGATAATTAATCACATTTAATTTATCCAATCTCAAAACTTGTCACTGGACCCTCTCTTATTGAATGTGGGAATGGGGTTGCCACTCCCAACCATCCACCATCCAGGTAAGCCCCGATAGGTTGGGTCATTACACTATTGAACAAAGGAAAGGTTAATTAAGGATTGTGATATGTATGTTGTTATTATAATAATTTAATTTAGAATCTAATGACATGAAAAAATATAAGAACCATATTGAAGATCACATAAGTAGGATATCCCATATAGCTAAGGATGTAATTTTAGACCAAAACCCATGAATGATCACATTACAAGTGTGAATATCTTTCTATCTGAAGGTGAAGTTCCATGGTATGTTGATATAGTAAACTTTATTACTACTAACTATGTCCATTCACACATGAATTCACATAAAATTGTAAGATTAAATGTTGTATCAAAGTTCTATGGTTGGGATGATCCATATCTATAGAGAATCTAAAATGTTAAAAGGATCAAAAACACATAATAAAAAGCTAAGGACCATCTGTGATTAACTTTTTCAATAGTCTACCTTATAGAGTTCCCTTAGGGCCTCAAATAACTTCTATTGAAGTGATATAATTTAGAATGTATTGGTCAACTATTTCTAAATATTCTCATTATTTTAATAAAATGTTCTAGAAATATCCATTCACTACTAATATCTCAAAGAGATAAAGAAATACCTCAAACCCATGGAATTTTATGAAATTTTTTATACATAGGTAGTTGACTTTCTAGGAACCTCTAATGTGTATTTTTCGTATTCATATGAATTGATTATTTTTCTAGGATGGTGAACTATTGATCCACCAGGACAAATGATTAATTTTTTGTTTTTGAATTTGTCAAATCTAACATATTTTATAGATTTGGAATAGTAAGGGAAATCATTTGTGATCAAGGAACTCAATTTTTCAATAAAAACAATGAATATTTAATGAATATACATGGAGTGAACCATTGAACATCAACATAATATCACCATCAGGTGAATGGTTTTATTGACGTATCCAAAAAAGGGTTAAAATGAATTCTTAAATGGACTATGAAACCCAACTTAATGGATTAGAGCCAAAGGTTGGAAGAAACCTTATAGGATTAAAAAACATCTTACAAGACACAAATTAGAATGATTCCATAAATTATGGATTATAGAACAAGCTATCATGTTCTAATGAAATTGAAGTACAAAACTTACTTCTTAGTCATTAAGATTAACATAGACATGGGGAAGCTAGATAACAAACAAAGCTATTGATATATGAGTTGGAATAAATTTTAATAGAATAATTTTATAATGAAAGGGTAATCATGGAGAATGAAATGATGGAATATGATAAGTATATAGAGAATGACAACTCCCATTATTGAGAAAGAGTTCTACTTTACAACTCTACAATAAAAATCACTCTAGTTAAAATTTATTTCATATGGTAAGAACCACTTATACTTACCAATATTAAACCTTTAAGTGAATTAAATATTACTAAAGTAAGAGGAACAAAACCCTTAATTTTGAATGGATTAGGAGTGAAGAGGTACTGTAAGAGCTATTTAGATAAGCCACTGGAAGAGATTAAACTCAACCAACCATTATATAGGTGAATCCACCAGGTTTCCGTCTCTTTTACTTTGTTAAATTTTTTCAATATATTTTTATATTTATCATGTTCATAATTGTTAGGATGCAATAAGTATATTGAATAAAACTACTACAGGGGAGGAAATTTCTAAAGTTTTTGAATTTTTGAGTTTTCATTACATTTTTATATGATTTTGTGTGGTTTTGTTTTGTTTTTAGTGTGTTTTAAAATATTTTTATGCTAAATTGAGAATATTTTTAAGAAATGGAAATAGTGACACTTTTGGAAAATGCAATCTTTAGTTCAGAAATGGTAAAATATTTAATAATTAATTTTTTTTAGTAAATAAATATTTTGAAATGAAAACATTGTAAAATTGAACATTTTCTTAGGTAACTTTTCATCCATATACAATTAAAACCTAAATAAGCATCCTTAATTGATATTTTGATACATTCTATAAATTAGAGTAAAATGAGAAGACATGAATAGAACTAGAAATATACCTAGGATAACAAGATTATATGTGTGAGAGACAGATTTTAAGACATTAATAAGTGGTAATGATATTTAAGAGTCGATTATCAAAATCCTACATCAATTTGTAGGTTATCAAAAATAAAATTTGCGGATTCCATATATTTGGAATGTCTTAGTTTTGAGTTAATTTCACTCACAGAATAAGCTCCTTGCATTAAAATGACTTGGAAAATCCTAGAAGAGTCTTATTGTCTAAAGGGGTGGATATATTTGGGAAATTTTGAAATCAAATAAAGAAGGGGGGTTAGTGTACTAGAGTGTTTTATAATAAGTATCAAAAAAATTTAAAATTGGGTAGTGGTTTAGAAGATCGAGAGATTGATTTTTGAATGTGTGGTTACTAGTAATTTGATGCTAGTGTTTTTTTCACTAAACCTTTATTTACCTATTTTTTATATTTAGATGAATGAAAACCTACGTGAATATTTTTTAAATAAATTACTTGAGAAGAATTAATAATTCAAGTGTGGGGGAGTAATTCATTCAAATAGAATCATTTTATTCCCTCACAAAAGTTTTTCATAATCATTTTTTAATTCTTTAGTGTAACACCTCATTTCATTGGAATTCATAAATGTTAATTAATTTGAACATTATGGAACACCATTAATGAATTAGGTTTTCAGAATAAAATTAATGAATAGTTATGTATAATACAATGATTTATTTTTTTAGGAAGTGAATCTATCAAAATAAGTAACAACAGAAGAGGGAAGCAACCAATATGTTAAGGGATGATAAAATCATATTGTGTTTCTAGGAAAACCAGTCCACAATATGTGTTGATACTATGTCAATCTCTTAATGTTCACTCATGTTTTCACCTTTGATTGTATTTTTAACACCAATATACCCACACATTATCACTCGAGAGTACTCAAGAGTTGTAACATATTATGTGGTAACTTTTCTATATTTTGTCTTCACCAATGTAATTTGAAAACCAATCATAAGACTAAATTCCTCCCCCATATTTTTTTCAATTCAATATAAATCTCCATAGATGTTAATGTAGAATCACATAATAATTTCATGATATGAACTCATTCCAACATAATTTAGTGTATAAAACTGAGGCTACGTTAAAGGGATAATAATATGATAATTTCAATGCTTTGTTATTTAGAATTTGAATCAAATGTGGCCTAAAAATCCATCAATTGTCTAATGGAATCTCAAATCAATCACCAATAATTCATCATCATCCCATTTAAATCGTGGGTTTGTGCCTTAAATTATATTCACTAAGAATGTAAATTTCTTAAACTAAGTAATACTATGTTAGACCAAATGTAATCTCAAGATCCCAAATGAAACATATTTTGGTTATCTAACATAGTGTCAACACTCAAAATGAGAAACATTTTTAGTAAACATAATTTTTATTTGAAATGAAAAAATAGGTAATTACTAAGAAAGTAAATCCCTCATATAACTTTTAAACACACATGGAATGCATTCAAGATATTTTGATAACAAGATTTTATTCAATTAAACTAATCTAACTAAACCATGACATATGGATAGATGGAACATAGTCTGTTAGGGAGAAACATTGTGTTGAGATCATGGGAGTATGGTCAACACTGATAAAAGTTAAAAAAAACTAGACATTCTATACAGATAAAATTTAGAGAATATCAATGACATATGAAAATATATAAGAAGGGGAAGGATCTTAGTAATTCTCAATATATATCTTTATCTGGGGGATCTTTTCTAGTTAAATTTTCTATTATTAGTTACATTCATTTTATACCTTGATTTACATGGTTATAATTCCTCACATGGTTGGATAAACCCCTCATCCATGATTTATCTCACAAGTGAGAGCCTTTTACTTTCATGAATTTTAAAATATTTCAATTCCATATTTTGTTGATAATATTAGTTTAAACAATGTTATTATTTATTTATTTTTTATTTTAATCAAACCATATTTCATTTGTTATTTATACCTTAATTTTAAATCCATATCTCCCTCTACTAAATAATACCAAAGTATAATAAAATATAAGTGATTTAGTAGTAATGTTTCAATGATAACTAGAATGTTCTTGGAATAAATATTATCTCCCTAAACTACCTCATATCATTATATCTCAACTGGGAGGTTCTTTAATAGTCAAAGGTGAGTTCCTTGTAGGAGTTTTATGTGATTGTTTTCATCTATAATTTTCACATAGGAAGGAGGATTATCCTTAAAAAATTATTGAATCATAAAAACTCAAAAAATCTAATAACTAAGGGTGATAAGTGTATAACTGTGTATATCTCATTGATCAAAATTATAAAAAAAACTCATCATTTTTAGAATTATGATAGCATTACATGGTCACTCTTACCCATGGATCATTTACTAAATGATATCTTGGTAGTATCTAAAAGTATTGAATATTTTTCACTAAAAAGTCAAACACAAACCCACACCCCATATTAACATTTAATACTAGGAAAAATTGAAATTCCACCTTTACTTAAATATAACTGATGATTTCAATACATTATAATTTCTCATATTGAAAAGGTTTTTGAAAACGTAATTACAATGTAAATAATAAAATCCAATCAAATAACTGTGATCCAAAAAACATTACCTTTCTTGATTAGTTTTTTTTACACTCACTTCATGAGGATTTTATTCTTCCATTTTAGGTTTCATGCAAGCACTGATGTCCAGTTCTTCTAAATTTCCTCTGTATTCTCATTCATTGGGACAAAACATTACTTATATTTAAGATATTCTTCCAAATATATTGGTTTCACCATGAATAAAAATATTTAATGACTCTTTCTCATCCATGACCATAGGTTTTTCACTTCTTCTTCCTTATAAAAAAAATAATTATTTATTGTTTAAAATGCCACCTAATTATACACTATTTTATTTTTTGATGTAATACATCATAATTTTTTCTCAAACATGAAGAATATATATCTTTATTATTCAAATAATTTCCATTTTCAGTAGTATCACCTTGTTTTCTTAATCATTCAATAAGTTTTTATCCAATGTCATCTATATACTAAAACTAATTTCATCTACATGAAGTATACTCACGAATTTTTTTCATCATATTTTCCTACATATTATTTAGGTTTTTATAGAATAAGAAACCAATTCTTTCATTTGGTTTGTACCCAAGGAAAATCCCTTTATCCTGTAGACCAATAATCATGTTGATATGATTTCCCATAAATTTGATCATGTATTAGAAAACAAAAACCTAAGAGTATTTAAAATTAGTATTATTGTCATATCATATCTATCATGGTGTCATATTAGAGAGTTATTAAAAATTAAAAATATTTAGAATATAAATAATCATTGGAATCACTTGAATCTAAAAATATCATGAGGTGTCATGCTCATATTTCCTTATTTCTCTCAAATCAACAAGGAATTGATTTTTTCATTATGATAATCAAATTTTTATGGAATTTATAGAGAGTAAAACTCATTACATATCTCATAACCCTAAAGAAATGGATTAAAATCCTAATTAAACTATTAAGTTTAAATTTTTTTGAAAAAACATGTTTGATGACATGTACCAATTTATTTTCATCCTACCACAATTAACACTTGACAATTACAAAATATTATAAATTAGTAGATATAAATATCTTAAAATTAATGTGTGTAAATTCATAAAGTAATTTGATAAATTATTTATATAGATTTTTTATTTATACTCATTGATCCTCCCATATCAAATGAAAATGTTCGAGCATTCATCGTATGAAAATCTCATCTCCTTTACGATATAATTTTACAACTTTACCTCTATCTAATGTGTCTCATGAAGATATTTGGCCACATTCCAACTAAGGAAAATATAGAAAACATTATTTCGAATAATCCTCCACTTTTTATTTTCTCAAGGATGGTAAATCCTCAAATTCCACAATGAATACTCACCCATCATGCTCATATAACATGAGTTATTTTTATTTCCAACAATAAAAATATTTCCATTTATTAGTTACCAATTGTTTGAGATAAAAATATATATTAAGACCATTATAAAGGTTACTTTATAATGAAATATGAATTTATTTAAATTTTTTATAGTTTATAAACACTCGATATTCTTTACTTCCAAGAATTAATAAATATAAATTTCGTTGAGTTTTTCAAATTTTCTAAATTTGAGAAAACCCAAAACAATATATATATATATAATGATTTATAAATTTATAATGGTATGTACCCACCCCCCCCCCACATTATAATTTTATATGAATTTTAGAGATAGTTTTTTACCCTTCATGTTTAATGATAAAACACTATCCAAAATCAATGGTCTCTCATGGTTAATTATTTATAAGAAACTCCAACTACCATGGATTGTTCCTTGAAAGTTATCAATTGAGGAATAGTTTTGGGGATAACACATTCATTTATTTTAATTAAAAAAATATTAATACATTCATTCATTATGATATCATGATAGTAATACCACCTATATATCTACTCAAGTGAAAAACAAAGACGATTTTAACTTCAGAATATTCCTCTTCCTTATAGAGAAATTACCATCATTTTTTATTGATGAAGCACCCTCAAATCAATGAGAATTATTTTCATAAAATATGATATATTATATAATTGAACAAATTAATTTTGACCATATAAACCACAACACCAACATCATCCTTGATATGAAAAATTACTTGTTAAGTGATTATTATTTTCAACTCAACTATTTTTGATATTTTTATACATTTTTCCATAGTGGTCAAATTTTGATCATATAAAATTTAAAAATATTATCTTACCATCCATATTGATATTAACTTCTTACCAACATTTCTCAATATATATAGTAATATATTTTTTGTTCTATCTATCATTTTTAGATAATTAAATGAACTAATTTTCATTCTCTTTATTAGAAAAATACACCTTATTCCTAATGGATTAACCAAAAAGGTTTCCATATGTATACCCAATATCTTCATTGTCTAAAGTATGGGGAATTTTAAAAATATACTAAGTTAATTATTTATTTTAATATATTTTTTCTCTACTTGTTTAGAAATTTCATTTATAAATTCTAAGAAATTTTTTAGATTAAATATAAACTCCTTAGAGAAATTTTTAAATTAAAACACATTCAATTTGAGAGTGTTAGCTTCCTCATTTCTAGTGACCTTTGTGAAATTCATTTCATAAATGATTTAATTTTATTCAGTGAGTAAAATTTTAAACTCTTTATTTTCTTATAGCAAAAATTGCATTTCTTAAGAAAAATTTTGAACACTTCATATGAGGTTAATTCCATAATTGAGTCATACATTTATTAACCTTATTTCACTTAATAATTAATAAATAAAACTCTCAATTTTCTTCAAGAAAGATTATTAATTCATGATAAATTTTTATTAGAATTTATTTAATTCAAAGGAAATATTTAATGATGTTTTTTCCAATTAAAATTTATAAATCTTCATGATTCACATCTCAATGTACACACTCAATAATTAATAATTTTTGTTATCTATATCTTCATCATTGATTTATTCCACATCGCAAAATTAGTTCTTGACATCATTAAAAAGAGTTATAAATTCAAATTAATTAAAAACTACTAAGTTATATTCTTAGTTACAACAATCACTATTTCATGAATCATCTCCATATATTAATAGGACATTTATTTTCTTATCCCTTGATATCATCTTGTACTTACCTTTAGAAAATTTTCTCCCTTTTTTGGGATAACACTATTTGTATCCTTCTTCATAAAACAAATTAGTTAATTGTAATGACCCAAGCACTAATATTTTAGTGGAGTGAGTGGAAATCCAAACACTCAAATAATTAGTGCTAGGGGGAATTTAATGTTTTGGATCTATATTAAGAGAGATGTTGTTTTAACATCTTTTATCATTTTAAGAAGATATTTTTGGAAATGGTGAATGTAGAAAGAAAGTATGATGGAAGGATTCTATTATAAGTGAAAGAAATAATTGCCAATGAGTTATAATATAATCCTACTAGACCACCAAAATAATTATATCATAGTTATTATATCTAGGATGTGGGAACACCAGTAACTGAGTGGTATCATAGAAAGTCCAAGGAGGACCACCAAAATTTTCTTTATCTGACACTCATTTTTCAAAAAAGGATGCAAAATGAGAAATTTCCCATTTTATTATAAGTAACCCTACTCTATGGTTCCCTTATTTCCCAGTCACACACTAGGGGAGGATTTACCTTCCCTCCCTCTCTTCCTCCCCTTATTCATTTTTAAGTCATGGTGGTTTGAGTTGATTTTATCATACTAATTAGAGGTGGGATCTTATTACTCCTCCTTTGTCCCTCTTACTCCTTTGTTATACCAAATTTTAGTATGGTCTTCCAAGGTATTTTATTTTTGATTCCATAATATCAAGGTAGAACCATATATAAATCATAAGGATTTTGTCGAAAATAACTAAAGGGGGCTCAAAATGGTGGTTTCTCACTATTTATCACTAATTTATTTGAGGAAAGAAACCTAGTGAGGAATCCTAATTATTTTAGTGAATTGGAATTTAATTAATATTAGAATTTGGGTAATAATTTAAGTATTTTTATATAGGATTTTTTAAAGGTATAAATGATTTGTAACATATTTCTAGAGATTTAGGTATTATATAATTACTCAATGGGTTTTAATTAATTAGATAATTTTCATTAAAAAGTGAATTTATTGTTAATTAATGGTTACTCTTATTGATATAAGTTTTTATCAAAGTTGATAGTGGTCATTGTAAGCTGGGATTATTAATTGGATAGTTCATTGAGGTGGTTGGAATCTATACCTTGAGTGTCTTGTTTAACTAGATTATTTTTACTTTCATAGTGGTTATTTTATGATCATGTATTTTTATTACTATATTTATCCTTATTTTATAGCATTTTGACACATTACACCATTACTGGGACAAGCTCTCATTATACTAACAATCACTGAAGGACCACAGATCATGAGAAATGATTCATTTTGTGTTTCCCTGGTCAGTATTGAAGGACCACATTATAGAATTATTGATGGTATGATTTTTTTTCCTTTTAAAAAGTAAAATGGTTTTCCCTTTAAAATCAAATTTAAAGGATAAATTTTTTGAAATTTAATTTCTAAAAAAATTAATTAAAGGAAAGGTTTTTAGATGAAATTTCAAAAGATAGGGTTGATTATCTAAAAGTATTTCAATTGTATTTCTAAATTTTAATTCAGTGTATAAGCTATAAAGAGGTACGATTTTTAAATAATTTTAAATAATATTATTTTAAATATATTTTTAAAATAAATAAAAGAAGATAAGTTTTGATTAATGGTATGGTTTTATTGAACTCGTGAGGGAGATTACTGAATTTCCAAGTATATGTGTTTGTCAACTCTCTCATGATTGATGGATTCTTTTGTATTATATATTATTAAAAATTTAATCATTATAATCTATAAAGAATATATAAATATTTAAATTATATAATGGGTGGGTTAGATATGATTGATATATCTATGTATTTTCTTAATATTTATATGGATACGAGTCCTTAACCAGTTTCCTAAGATTGTGTTAGAGTCTAGGAAACTTTGTATCCCTATTTATTTCAGCTAAGTAGAGGTATACCTATAACATTTATTGTTTTATCACAAAATGAATGTTATATTGTCATATGATAATGATGTGATAGTGTATAATACCTTGATTTAGCTGAGTGGTTGTGAGGAAATTCACCATCGGTCACTACGTCAAGGGTTTCGTGGTCACGAATTTTAAATAAATAAAATTTAGATTGATATAAAAGGATTGTGGGATATAGTCCCTAGTTTTTTTCTAAAATATTGGTATATATTTTTTATATGGAACTTTGGTTGTGAGTATCCATGGTTTGGATAGAGATCATAATTTTATTAGTGAGATAATACCCTCCTTAGTGTTTTTTTATATTTTTCTTATGTGAGATGGAGTGAGTAGTCACATGGGTTATAAGATAGTGTTCGATTTATTAGTAGGCCGAAAATTTTGAGGTTATTGATATAATAAACTAAGGATCGTGATATGACCTAGATGGGGAAGACACATTGGGGATGGCCTCAGAGATTATGAATTTTAGAGTAAATCTTGTCTTATTTTCTTATGAGGTAATGACCATGGATGATAACATATCTACTTAATTATGGTTCCTATCCAAGTTATTATCTTCCACATAGGTAAATATATATATATATATAGTGAAATATATAATTTAGATCTAGCATGGAAGGGTGATTCTGTTATTGGAATTTATTGGATCATTCCTATAAGAGGTTTTTCTATCCATATTTATTCATCATGGTATGACTATGTTCAAGACACATGAGATGTTTGATGTTATTTTTTCTATTTGATCAAAAGGATTAGTGTGTAGTTATGGAACTATTTTATAATTCAGTGGGATTGATTCCCTATGATGAATTGTGATAGATTGGGTTGGATCCTAAGTTAGTCTATGGGCAGTCTAGTGGATAGTGCCAATATTAATTGATGAAGTGATATGGGGAATGATTTGAGAAACAAGATTTTATTTCTTGTTATTTTGACCTATTCTTTTTTTCTAATATATTTTATCATGGTATTGTGGGTATATCGTTATTATTTTTTCTTTAGTCCTGCTTTGAGTCCCCTTTTGGGTTTTATTGTCATTTGAAATATTTTAATAATCGTTGTGCCTTATTTTGATTATATATTATTGGTTTGTTAATAAAATAATAATTTATCAATATATTTTGAGTTTTGGTTACTTTAGGGGTAGTGATCATATTAAGGGTTCATATTTTCTCCTAATAAAAAATTTATTATGGATATAGGATGAGGCCTCATTGTGATTGAATATCTTGGTAAATAGTTATTGTGTAGTATACATCATTAAGATATTGGTGTTAATAGTTATTGATTTAATATGTGGGAACTATAAGGGGATGTGATGTTTAAATTGGATTACTTGGGGTGTGTTATCTTCTTTTCCATGATCATTTATGGGTTATGAATCTGGGTGGGGTTAGTGAAACTCACCATAGACATGTATATGTATCAAATTGATCACTAGCACTCGGTAATTCAAGTTTAATAGGTGAATTATTCTCATTAATTTGAATCAACACCTACTCAAGTACAAATTATATGTTTTCATAAACATTGGTATATCCTATGTTTTATAGTATTTACATGTATCATCTTAAATCTACAGATGAAAAATTTAATGAGTAGGTCATGGAGTCAAATAATGTCGGAACCAAGGATTTTCTTTGATGGAAATAGATTTTGGTTTGTGTTTTTTGTAAATACTAAACATGTATGATTAGGGAGTTTCAAATAAAAGTGATCTTACAGTAAATGCTAACAATAGTGTTGAAGGTGGCATTGTTTCCTAGTGTTTTCCACATTTTTTTGGTCAAAATATAGAGGGAGGTCTAGCATCTAAAATGGTTGTTTTCTAGAATCAACACTTCACAAATATAGTAAATTCATGTGTTTCTCAAAGACTAGGATGATTTTCATGATGATATGGTTAATATGGAATGGTGATAGTTTTCTCCATGAATACAAGAATTGGAGAATTGTGAGCGTGTGATGGTTTGAAATAAAGCTTCACAACAAAATCAATTCATAGTGGAGCATCGTGAATTGAGGAGCCTAATAAAGATGTTTTAAAAGATTTGAAAAAATGGGTTGAATATGTTGGAGCATAATTAACTTCTGAGCCTATTAATATAATGCTACCCCACTTCATTTTACATCAAATTATTCAAGGAAAATCTGAAATTCTCTAATTTCACAAAGATAGGGTAACTCCCTAAGTCTGTTTTTATATGCAAGATAGAACATCACAAAAATTATATTTAGTATTTAATGATTCCAATGATTCTAATTAATGGTATCTCGTGAATATGGGGTATTTATTGATGGCTCAATGAGCTTTGTGAAGGCAGTTTGTTCTGCAAAGGTAGTTAGCTTCACGAATGTTTTGAGCTTCGTGAATCAACTCAGCAAAAAGTAGTTCTCAAAATCAGGTTTTAGTGAATAGGGATTTCAGATTTCCGCATCTCTGTTTATGGTGAATGAATATTCTTGTTCTTGATAGGTACAAATATTTTAATTCCAATCCATTTAAGTGACCTTCAAGTCGATAAACTGAGTTAGACTTCTCTCAAAGTAGTAATCTAGGCGGATACGATGGAACTGTTCTGAAGGAGGTTGTGTGTTATCCCTAAAATCTTATGAATTTAGTGTTCCTAACATAGATTAAATTTTTATCAACTCTAGTATTCTAAAACTAGTGAATATTATTGGATTTAGGTATAACCAACACACTATCGGTGTGGGATGCTTATACTAGCCCTTAATGGTAATCCAAGTAAAACTAATGTGTTACCTATCTGCATGTGAATGTTTGATTGCTGATTGAATCCATTATAAAGTTTTAATGAGTTATCACCAAAATGTTAACAAGATCTATCATATTAAGAAAAATTGACTCACTGATTCACCCTTCCCCTCTCATGGTGTTCTGGGGTCATAAAAATTATTCGGAAGAGGCTTTTTTAAAGAGTTTCATTAGATTCTATTGTAATTTATTTTTTCTGCATATCACGTAAGGGGTTAATTTGTTTATTATTTCATCATCTATGTTATGTATATTATTATACTTTTCACCTATTTTATTTTTTTATCATGTATATTGTTAACTTTTATATATTATATTGTGGGATAACTTCTTGACTCCATGTTTTATCTCTACAAGTTTTGTGTGTATCCTATGTATGAATGGTACATAATGATTTTTATTATATTTAGTAATGAAATATTGTGGTTATTATTGAGGTCATAGCCCCAAAATATATATTTTACTATTTCAATTCTATTCAATAACCACTAATATGAAAGAAGTCGGGTTTGAGGTCATATGGTGGCCAAAATAGATTATGGTTCGGGAAAAAAAGTTTTTCGATGTTATAAAATGTAATGATATTGTGAATTATGTTTAGATTGAATAAATTAATGTAAGAAATATAATTTATAGATATTAGAGAATCCCACTAGAAGGTACTGATTCGTAGGGGAATAGAAACACACAAAAAGATACTTAGTCACAAGGTATAGTGCATCCCATAAACACATCTTACCATAGAGGTAGGTGTGTCTCATCTATATAGATCAATCATAAGAGGTAGTGCATCCAAGCAGGACCTCTTAATCATAGAGGGTGGTTTGTCACATCTATACATATCATCACCAAGGTTAGTGTATCCCATATATAGAGCATGGTTAGAAGGTTCAGTGAATCCATTTTGAATGACATCATTATAGAGGATAATTTATTTTTTCATCTAATCAAAAAAGGAATTTTTCCTCATCTATATAACTTGATCATATGAAGAAATACATCCAATTTTTATATATCATCGTATGTAGAAGTGAATCCCATATATAAAACATAGTTTCTGGGGGAAAACATCCTACCTTGATATCCCCAATCAAATCATGGTTTGGAAGTGACTTAACCAATTCACTTAAATCTGTTCATCTTGGTTGGCATATCACGCAACCTATCTGCTTTCATAATGATCTATTAAAATTTGGAAAACTTCCAACTCATAAAAAAATTCTAAAATAGTGTCCAAACATAAAAATAATGTATCACTCTATACTTTGTGGGAAAATCATCCTATTCAAGATGAGATATATGAGAAACGCAAGTAGGAAATATATCTTATTCTAGTAATCCATCAATATTCCATAGATCCTAATCATTTATGCATATATATTAATTACCAAAGATTGGGATCTACATACTTGTATATACCTTAGATAAATCTATTAACTAATTAGTATAAATATGTGATAATAATTAAAAAAACATAATCATGGAATCCCTACATAGTTTTTAGCCCTTGGCTATAACTTATAAATAATGATAAATCTAGTGAATTTTTTTTCTCAATGGTCAATCAGCTCATTCACTTAAGAAGTAACATTCTTTAAATGTTATGATTGGCCTATAATAATGTTCTCAAAAATATAAACCCAATTCCATAGGTGATTCCTCAAGGATAACTCAAATCGAACACCATTCCCCAATTAACTCGTTATATATCTTACACATATCCTATCACACCTAACTGTTAGTTACATCACCTGATAAGAGATCTCTGTTTCCCTCAGAATTTGGGGATGACCTCCTTGATGGGAGGTTTAAACATTCCAATCGGTTTCTAACAGGTTTGTTCGTAGAACCGGAAACATCCAATTATTCCACATCCATTGGGACCTACTTTCCAAAGGTAGGCGCTCATTAGATTGTGGACTGATGAGGCTTAGGAATTTTCATTGGTCGAGAGGGTGGGAGGTCAGACTCATTACACATTTTTTAGGGGAATTATTGTCTACTATGGGACACTCTTTATAGATTTATGTTATGTTCGTGAATCCTTATTACATTACCAATTATAAAATGAGTTTTCCTTCAGATCTGACAATCAATGATTAAATATGTAAGAAATTTAGAGAATCTATTATATATATTCGAGGTTATTGATCGATAGAGAATCATCTGTATTTGTTAGAGATTCTTGGTCAATGGAATCCTTCGACACATTTATATAGAAGTCTCTTGGTCATTATGGTGACCATGCGGGTTTTAAAGACACTCAGTGGGGCACTTGAAGTTTATTGTCATTCAGAAGGACATGGATTATTTCAGAGTTGGGATTTAACCGGCAGATGGTCTACCTATGTATTATTTGTTTAGAAAAGAAATTAGAACCCATGTAGTTCGAGTAAGGGAGTATGATGTTTTTGATTGATGGCTCAAAGAAGGATGTCATAATTACTTTTAAACTTTAAGCTCATGTGAGTCATGATCAGTGTGAGAAACAATAGGTATGGGTAAAAATCAGATAATTGTGCCATGAAAGATACAATCATAAGAAATAATATGGGACTTATGTATGTATGACTGCCCACATAAATGAAGATTAGGATTTACTTCAGGGAAGAAATCCAGGAAGAGGGTCCATAAAGGTATATATGATTCATGGAGATTTGAATGCTCTAACTTGGGGCTTACTTCTAAAAAGGAGGCCCAAATTAGGATAGGACTTATGATTGGGTTTTACACTTGAGAAGGAATCCCATATAAAAGGTAAATTAGGAATAGTTAATAGAAAATAAAACTGGAGCTTACTCCAAAAAAGGAGGCCCAGGTTAAGAGACATGAAAAATTAAGGGACTTGGGGCTTACTCCTGAATAGGATTCCCATATTTGAGACTGGGTCTTACTCCTGAAAAGGATGCCCAAGTTAATGATTATGACTGGGGCTTATTCCTGAAAAGGAGGCCCAGGTTAAGGGAATTATGGTTGGGGCTTACTCCTGAAAAGGATGCCCTTATTTGGGAATTTTAAGATTGGGGCTTACTCCTGAAAAGGATGCCCAGATTAGGGGACTTGGGGCATACTCCTAAGGATGATGCCCATATTTGAGACTTACGACTGGGATATACTCCTAAAAAGGAGGCCCAGGTTAATGAGGACTTGGGGCTTACTCCTAAGGAGGATGCCCAAATTTGAGAATTATGACTGGGGATTATTCCTGAAAAGGAGGGACCATATTTGAGACTGGGGCTTCCTCTTGAAAAGGAGGCACAGGTTAATGATTTCTCTCATCTTAAAGGATGAGTTTGAATGAATGAAATCTCAATCTTTAGTGACATAAATATGTGTAAATCACTAGGTTTTAAGAGATATTCCACAGAGTTCCTTTCAGATAAAGAATCCAAATCAAGAAATCATGCCATAAATGGCTTGGAAGACTGTCTTGAAGACTAATTCTTTAAGAGGAGAGTTGGAATTGCATAAGAGGGGTGAAATGGTCAAGAAGGGAACCCCAATAGGCAGGGGCGCACAAGTCCTGGCAGGCGCACAGGTACTATGTGGGCGCGCAAGTCATGGTCGCGTAGGTATACCTGCGCGACACATGGTTACTTGTGTGACGGTTAACCAGAAGGGTAATACTTGATCGACTCTTGGTTAAAGCTTTTAGAATCATCTTGAGGTTCTTCCAGAATAGTGGCATGCAAGTTCTATTGAAGGAGGTAGGCAGCGCGCAATTGTCTCCATTTCCCTTAAGGTCTGGCCACTCAGGCACACAAGTGTTGATGAGTTTCACCACTTAGGCCTTCCTCCCCCTCTTTAGATCTTCCGTTCTAGGTAAGTGATTACCTTAGATATGTTTCATAATCTTTGAGAAGAGACTAGGGCGCCGGGAGCTCAAATCTGATTTTCTGGAAAAATTCTTCTCGAAATGGGGGGCCCACAGGGTCTATTTATAGGCTGGAGAAGACCCCGGGTAGTTATCCTTTAGGGCGTGCAAGTCACTTGTGCGACCATTAGGCGTCGTGCAAGTGGCCTTCCACGACAGTGATGGAACTTGCGCGACCCTTGTTCCTTTGAAGCTTTGTTCATGCCTTTGTCGATTTTTGATGTTTTCTTCAAAGGATGAATTAATTTGTGCTAATTCATTTTCCTTTCCATTCATATAGACAATTTGATGAAAAAGGAGTGTCAACAAAAGTCCCCCCTCAGAGTTGGATCCGAAAGAAATGAGGATGGGACTCTGAGGAAATCGAAAATCAAAAGGAAATTAGGGCGCGCAGGGTATAGCACACAAATGAGTTTCAGGAGCGCAGGGCCTGGCGCGCAGGGATACTGCCTTTGATCGCACAGGGTATGGCATGCAGGGTCATGGCCGTGTCTATAAATAGGGGGCCTCACTTTCGTACAAATCATATGGATTTGAAACTTTCGAGCTCTCGCCGTGAAAGTTGCATTTTCAGCGCTAGTTGCTCTGTTTCCCATTGTTTCCTTGATGTCGCGCTACTGTAGAGGTATCTGGACAAGTGAGGTGATACTTGCACGCCAAATACTTGCGCGGCACATCCATACTTGTGTTCCATGTTTTAGACTTGCGTGCCTTAATTCCTTAGCCATTTTTTTCAAATTTCTTCACAAACTTTATGAAAAATCAACTTACATAAGAGTTAATTATTCAACTCCTGTGCAGATTTAATGGCTCCCAAGAGAATCGAAAGGGCTGATGGACTGGCTAGCAAGAGCATTGATGACATGTTTAACATTTTTTGCCATGATTACTATGATATCTGCGACAACACTCTCCCAGATTTGGCTAAGTACTTGAAGAAATATCATCTTAATTTCCCACAAAGCATCTATCTTCCTCTGTGTGGTCATCGTCATCTTCAAGGAGTCAACGTTCCAGATGCAAAGAACTATACGCCTGAAATGCAGCTGCACTGCTACTCCTCTATTTTGGTTATGTTGTGCATTAAGAGAAACACCAATGGTGTGAACTTTAAAATTTTCCTTCCATGTCATTTCCTTGCATATATGAAAATGGAAAACCCATGGGCTGAAATTTTTTCCGCCGCTGGTTGGTGGAGAGAAGACAAAAATGGAATTAGAGAAATATCTGAAAAGAGTACTTTCTCCAAATGGTTCTTTACGTCCAATGCTCCATTCTCAAATCCATGTATCCATCTTCCAAGTCTCTTGGACAGAAACAGAGTCACTGTTTGATCAGCATAAAATTTTCTCAAACCGCACTCAAGAACATCCTTTTAAAATTGTTCCAAGAAGAGCTGGTATCACTGCATCTCTTATTGTATCCAGTTGAATGAATGAATTCCATGTGGTTGCTGATGAAGCTCGGGATTCCGTAAATCAATTGAAGAGTTATGTTGAATGCCTTTTGTAATTCTTGAAAAAGAGAGGAGACTCCAGTCTGTGGATGTCCTTCTATCTCCTGTGCATCAATGAAAAACACTTTCATCTTCAATCATTTGTACCTGCATTCTTTTTCTACTTGCTTTGGATTTTTACTTAAGCCAATGGGCCTAGTAAGCATAATTTTATTTTTACTAGGATTAATATAAATAACCCTAAAAACTTTGAACCTTTTAATTGCTCAATATTACCTAAATCATACAAATTGTATGCTTAGTGATCTGGAACTTGACTTTTATTTAGAGTTCCCTAGTCTTTTGTGGGTAGTTTAAAGTCATGCGCATCGGACATAAATAGGCTAAAATTTAAGGTCGAAATTTCTTTGACCGAATGAATTAGAATTGACTCAATTCCTTGACAACTCATCTGAAAACATAGTACCATACTCAAGTATGAGGGAAAAATGTAAACTATGACATAAGAATATTTGGATCTGAGGAATGATATGAAAAAGAGCTAAAAGGCATTAGAAGAAGTAGTTCCCAAGAATGATGTTACCATTATTTAACAAACCCGTTAGTGGGTTGAATTATGCAGGGCCACCTAAGGGAATTGGCTGCATAGTCAAATAAATAGTATCTTTTTTCTAACAAGTCTATTATGTAGACTTTTTATGCAAGGCCGCCTATGGGCACGTGTTACATAGTAAAGAAAAAGAAATCTCAGAAATTTACTTTCCTAGTGCTAAAAGCCAGTGAAAGTTTATGGAGATTCAAATTTTCCAAAGTATAGAGTTTGATGTATGGAAATAGGTACTTGAATATGGAGAAGATATTTCCAAACAAGATTATCGAAGAACTTGATGGATATTACTCCTACAAAGGTCTGACACAAACATAGCGAAGGAGAATATAAACCATAGACTTGAATACTTTCAGATCATGAAAAAGGATATGGGACAAATATGTTAAGAATGGTTACTCTTGTGGATCCGTACATACTATCATTTAAGACCAACAAGGAAAAAAGAGGATTTCTTCCCAAGAATGAAGTTACCAGTATTTAACAAACCCGTTAGGGGGTTGAATTATATTGGGCCACTTAAGGGCATTGGCTGAATAGTCAAATAATAGTATCTTTTGGCTGACAAGTCTGTTATGTAGACTATTTGTGCAGGGCCTCTTAAGGGCACGTGCTGCATAGTTAGGTAAAATAACTCTCAGAAGTTTGACATTTTTGTGACTAGAAGTCAAGAAAAGGATTATTAAGATATGAAAATATTTAAGGTTAGGATTATGATACATAAATATGGGTATTGTCCCATGTATAAAAAGATACACAGATCAATGCTAACCATAATCATGTTGTGGATGGGTCCTGAATTGAAATGTTGAACTTCACTACGTATCCCATAAGGATGGGAATCAAGCCATACGAAGTTCCTAAACTATAGTTTAACATCGTGTGGGACAAAAGGATTAGAGATCTTAGTTTAGGGTCATAGAGCTTGGACCATTAAAAGAAATACACAGTTTGTTTTTTCATGGGGGCTTTTCAACCAAGGAACTGGAAGTGGAATTTGGGGTTAGGCCCAAAAGATTTGGGGCTGGATTCGAGGGACACTCGAACGTTCCTACGTATCCCATAAGGATGGGAATCAATCCCACGTAGTTCTAGAAATACCCTCTGTACAAATTTGGTTCATACATGTGAAGGGTGAGAGGGGACATTAGTACAATGATGGTTTAACCCAAGATAAAAGGATTGGGCTTTGCCATGTATGCACATAGTCTTTGAAATGAAACATGATTGAAAAATCAATTTAAATAATTGTTCCCTCTCAGGTGAGGGTATCAAAGAATATTGTAGTTTATTGTCATACTGGACAAAAGTGTTGTATAGTTTAACGTCGTATAACAAGGAAGAAAGTGGACTAATGTAAAGATATTGATTCTAGAGGTGGTTTCATGAATCAACACCGTATGAGATGGAGGTGAACTGATGTGAAGATATTGGTTTTGGGCTTCAACCTTGGGAGGTTTCCTACGTACCCAGCCTGGAAAGCAAGGATCAAAGTCCACATAGTTCAATTAATGAATGAATTAGTGATCAAGTTGTTCTTGGGGGAAACGACCTAAAAAATGGTGTTGGGACTTACGCATGGTTAGTGGCCCGGAGAGAGTGTTATGTTTGAGGTTTTATCTAACCTCACGTGAGTCATACTCGTTGTGAGAAACAAGAGGTAGCAACAACCCAAACAATGCATAGTTTAATGTCATGTATGACATATGAAGGGACTATGCAGTTTAAAGTCTTGCAGTTAGGACTATTGGTGCTGCATAGTTTAGTGTCACATAGCAGGGACAAAGTACAGTTTAATGTCATGTAGGACATATCAAAGGACTTTCTGTACAGTTTAGTGTCGTGTAGTTAGGACGATGGGGACGATATAGTTTAACGTCATGCTGGACGAAAGGGGGACTATGCAGTTTAATTTCATGCAGTGAGGACAAAAGAGTGCACCATTTAACGTCATGTTGGACGTATTGGGGACTTTTTTTCCCCACAGTTTAATTTCATGTTGGACGTAAGGGACTTTTATATAGTTTAACGTCATATATCAAGGACGATGAAGGGGGACGCAGTTTAACGTCATGATGGACGTATGTGCAAATAGTTTAGGGTCATATGTATGGACCGTTGATGATTTAGTTTAACGTCTTGTTGGACGGTGGTGCAGTTTAAGGTCATACTAGACCACCAATGATGTAGTTTAATGTCTTTCTAGAGGTATGGGACTACTTTATAGTTTAGCATCATGTAGTTAGGACATCACAGTTTAACGTTGTGTGGGGCGAATTAGGGAACTTTTTTCACAGTTTAACGTCATGTTGGACGTATGTGCAAATAGTTTAGGGTCATATGCATGGATCATTGGTTATACAGTTTAACGTCTTACTGGACGGTGGTGCAGTTTAAGGTCTTGATGGACCTCGGTGTAGTTTTAGGTCATGCTTGACCTCGGTGCAGTTTAAGTTCATGCTGGACCTTGGTGTAGTTTAAGGTCATCCTGGACCTCGGTGCAGTTTAAGGTTATGCTGGACCTCGGTGCATTTTAAGGTCATGCTGGAACTCGGTGCAGTTTAAGGTCATGCTGGACCTCGGTGCAGTTTAAGGTCATGCTGGACCTCAGTGTAGTTTAAGGTCATCCTGGACCTCGGTGCAGTTTAAGGTCATGCTGGACCTAAGTGCAGTTTAAGGTCATGCTGGACCTCGGTGCAGTTTAAGGTCATCCTGGACCTCGATGCAGTTTAAGGTCATGCTGGACCTCGGTGCAATTTAAGGTCATGCTGGACCTCGGTGCAGTTTAAGGTCATGTTGGACCTTGGTGCAGTTTAAGGTCATCCTGGACCTCGGTGCAGTTTAAGGTCATGCTGGACCTTGCTGCAGTTTAAGGTCATGTTGTACCTCGGTTCAGTTTATGGTCATGCTGGACCTCGGTGATATATTTTGTGTTTATACAAAATACTTCTTCAAAAATTTGGCATTGGTTGGAGTAGTGATGAGTTCTGCATCCATCGATATTAATTAATAAGCTTCATTAGAGTAGACCCTATGTATTGAGAAAGGTCCTTCCCATTTTGGCTCAAGCTTGGGAGGTTTCTTTCCTGTTATCATTGGAGTTCTGAGAACTAATACCAATTCTCCCAGAGTGAATGAAAGAAGACGAACTTTTTTGTTAAAATCTCGTGTTATTCGATTCTGATAGACTTCCAAGTGGTGCAAAGTGCACAATATTTTCTCATCTAATCATTCCAATTCATTCAATCTCTTTTGAGATTGTTCATCTATAAATTATTGATCACAAATGGAAACTCGAAGCGAGGGTAGTTGAACTTCAACTGGAAGGACTGCTTCTGTTCCATATACCAATGAATATGGAGTTGACCGCGTTGCAGTGCGGGTGGTAGTCCGATAATCCCATAAAGCATGAAAGATTTTATCAGCAATGACTTTTTATCATTATCCACCATCTTTTGCAGTATATTTGACAGAGTCTTGTTGAAGGATTCTATCTATCCATTGGCCACTTCATGATACCGAGATGAATGGTTGGATTTGATGTTGTATTCTTGATACAAATTCTTCACCTCAGATGAACAGAATTTTGTGCCATTGTCTGTCAATATGGTATGAGGGACACAAAATCTGGTAATGATGTTAGACTTGATGAAGCTAACAACGCATTTAGAACTGACTTCCTTGAGAGGTATTGCCTCTTCCCATTTGTAAAAGAAGTCAGTAGCAGTAAGAATGTACTTAAACTGCTTGGTCATAGCCGAAGGTTAAGGTCCCACCACATCCATTCCCCATGTTGCAAATGGTCGTGAGTATTTAGCTGTATGAAGCAACTCTGGAGATTGATGAATGAAGTTGGCATGTACTTGTCATGAATGAAACTTCTTTGTGAAATCAACACAATATTGTATCATTGAAGGCCAAAAGTATCCAAGCCTTCGAATCTGATCAGACAGTCTATGTCCAGATTGGTGGGCACCACAGACTCCTGCATGCACTTCTTTCATGACAGCCATTGTCTCTTCACCATCAAAGCATCTGAAGAGAACTCCATCAACACCACTTTTGTAGAGAATTCTCTCTAGGTGATCTAGTCTATCATAAAGAGTAAAATTTAACACACGTCGCCGGATTTTTTTTTTCTCAGATCTATCAGGTGGAAGTGTTCCATTTTGAAGGTATTCCCCAATAGGTGACATCCATCCTGTAGTATGACCATACGGTTCAAGAAGGGGACTAATTTCATTAATTTCCTCTGTTCTGATTCGAACATAAGGTGAAATTCTACGACGGTGGGCAATACTGATGGTTGTCTCATCCCGATTTGGATCTACCAGAGCTGTTGCTATATTAGCCAGTGCATCAGCTTGAGCATTTTGTGATCTTGGGACATAAGAAAATGTTGGTTCTGAAGGTAATTCCACCATTAACTATCGGACGTAATCATACAAAGGGATTAGTGCTTCTTTTTTGATGGAATAATCCCCATTTAATTGTTTGATTACCAGGTCTGAATCACCTTTCACCTTTAAGTGATTTACTTGTGCTTGGAGCATTAATTCCAAGCCTATGATGAGAGCTTGGTATTTTGCTTCATTATTGGTACCACCTTCCCACAATAAGAAGAAATAAGGTAACACTACCTTTTCTGGAGAAATGAGCACAATTCCTAAGCCAACTTTATTGAATTTAGGATTTTCCATTTTCCTCCCTGTGGGACTTCTGGAAGCACCATCAAAGTACATTTCCCATGATTGAGGACTTTCTTGAATAGAGAAGACTTCCTAATCAGGGATTCCAATATCTGAAGATGTGTCTTCCACTAAAGGGTGTTCATCCAGGAAATCAGCCATAGCATGGCCTTTTATTGCCTTTTGAGACACATACTGAATATTGAATTGCGTCAAAATAACTGCCCACCTTGCCAGACATCCTGTAAGCATTGGATGACTAAGGATGAATTTTAGCGGGTTATTGCGAGATACCAATTGGACCTTTTGATGTTTCAGGTAGTGTCTCAACTTTTGAACTGCAGAGATTAATTCTAGGAAGCACTTCTCAATACTTGAATACCGGGTTTTTTCTTTAAGCATAGTCTGACTGAGATAGTAGAGGTTGTTTTCATTCCCAGCATCATTCTTTTGAGCAAGAAAGGCACCCAATGATCGCTCTAGAGCTGTCACGTATAGGATAAGTGCTCTTCCTTAAATAGGTGGCATGAGTACCGGTGGACTCAAGAGGTATTTCTTGGGAATATCGAATGCTTCTTGACATTCTTCAGTCCACTGGTAAGTGACTCCCTTCTTCATCAATTTGGTGAAGGGTAAACTTTTTCCTGCCAAATTGGCGATGAAACGCCAAATATAGGATAAGTTTACTTAAAGTCCTCTTAATTATTTAAAATTTTGAGGAGGTGACATACCAAGGATTGACTTGGTCTTCTCAGGATCGACTTCAATACCATGATGGCGTACAACAAAGCTGAGGAATTTTCTTGAGGTTACCCCAAAACCACATTTTAAGGGGTTCACATTCAAATTATGTTGTCGAAGCTCACGAAATATGACTTCCAAATCATCCAAGTGATTAGAACGTTTTTTGGATTTAACCACCAAATTGTCTACATAGCATTCAACAAACTTCCCTAAGAAGGGTTTGAAGATACGATGCATGGAATGCTGATATGTTTCACCAGCATTCTTTAAGCCAAAAGGCATTACCCGGTAGCAAAACACACCCAGAGGGGCTCTGAAGGCTGTGGATTCCTCATCTTCTAGGGCCATTCAGATCTGATTATATCTGGTATATCCATCCATGAAGGAAAGTGCTTCATAGACAGCTGTTGCATCAATTAAAAGTTATGTAATCGGAACTAGGAAATCATCCTTAGGACAATGTCGATTAAGATCTATGAAATCAATGAAAACTCTAATTTGTCATTTCTTCTTTTTTACAGGGACAATATTAGCCAACCACTTGGGATACTGAACTTCTCTGACGAAGTTATCTTTGATAAGCTTATTCACTTTAGCTTCAATTTTGGAAGCATAAGTTGGGTGTGTTCTTCTCGTGGATTGATTAAATCTTCGATGTTCTTCTGGTAAACCCAAATGATGGGTAGCAACATCAGGATCAAGCCCGGGAATTTCTGTATAGTTACAAGCAAATATATCTCTATTTTTATTTAGAAATGAAATATACATCTCTTGCTCTTCAAGAGTCATGGCCTCACTGATTAAAGTGTGGCGTGGATCTTCTTTTGTACCCAGATTTATTTCTCTAAGTTCATCCACAGTGGTAGAGATACCCTCTTCAAATGCTGGAGGAGCATCTCTGAGATCATCCTCTTCTTCTTCATCATGTGTTATTTCTTCCGTTTCTACTTGCATAGTATATGATAAATCAGAATTTTCATGATCAGAAGAGATGTCAAAATTTGCATATCTTGAAGAAGAAGCTTCCATTTCCGACCTGATTGATGATGAAGGGTCTTATTTGGGTAATAAAGAGGAGATGATAGATTGAGAATCAACATCATTATTCACCTCTGATATTGCTATCACTTCTTCTGGCCTGGTTGGTGATGTATAGACTTTCTGGATTTCAGCAGATGAAACGAAGATGTCACCATTTTTTCTTTCATCACTGCTTGGTGGGATACCAATTTCTCCCATGTTTTCGGGCTCGATTGTCATAATTGACATTATGGATCTTTCCCTAAGGGTATTTTGATTTGGGTCTATCTTGTCAATTTGACTGATAGGAAACACATAATATGTACTCACATGTGTAAATGGATTTACTGGAATCTTCTCCAAACCATATGGAGCATTAATTTTGGTAATCTCTTTTGTTGTGTATTTCTCCCTTCCCTTCATGTGATAGAATTCCGCCTCAATGTATTGAGACTCACATGTCTTGAACGGGGCCTTATCATCATACAATGTCCCAAGATGACCATCGAAACAATATTTGAGACATTGATGGTATGATGAAGGGATATATGCATGTTGATGTAGCCAGGGTCTTCCAAGAAAGATGTTGAAAGCTGAGTCTTGATCAACAACCATGAAATCCGAATTAGATACAAGATCTCCAAACTGAGTTCTGAGTGTATCTTCGCCCAGTGGTTCTTGTTCATTTTTATCATATCCTTTTAACATCATGGCAGAAGGAGATAAATCAAGTTCCGTGAGGCCCAATCGACGAAGTGTATGAATGGGCATGAGGTTGACTCCTGAACCATTGTCAATGAAAGCTCTTCGGTCATCTACACCATTGACCTTTCCAGATAAGTTCAAAGGTATAATATTCCAATGCACAACATCATCTTCATCTTCATCAGTAAAAGATATTATTGCATGGTATTCTGTAGGATTATTCTCTATGTGATAGACTTCAGTTGCAGCAATTCTAGTTTCAAACTCCCGAAGACTTGACAAATCCTCGATGGGTGCTTCCCGAAGATCTTTTGACAGATTCAGAGAATCCATAATTGATAACTTGGTTGGTACTTGGGCCAAGTGTTTCAATACATCATACTTTTGATCCAGAGGTTTTCATTTCCCAACAGGAATATGTGGTTTAGCAGGTACATTGGAAGCAGATGCTTTGGAAGTTGATGCATCTTGTATTGGGATAGGAGTTGGAAACATTCCTAGTTTTGGAAGATTAGACCGATTAGATACCTTTACTTTCTGAGAGGAAGAAGATGGAACCTTCAACCGGTCTTCCAAAATAACTGTGCGAGGATTGAATTTACTATTGGTAGAAGAACTTGTTTGTTCTTGCTGAGCTCGCTGAAGGGCTCAACCACTAGTTTCTACTGCGTACACAGTTCTAGCAGGGATAGAATTGGAATAGTGGATTCTGAAAGATCCACGTCTTCCCATGTATCCTGAGCCTCTGGAACTTCCTCTGATTCCCCTGTTTGATACAGGGAATTCAGGCTCATCGAAATCGAAACTGTGACTGGCATATGGATCCGTTAATTGAATCATATTAACAGAATTGAAGATTAACTCCTCGTCTGATTAAGACTCTTCCTGATTAGCCTGTTTAGGCTGTGCCATTTGGTGGGGCGGTGCCCGTGGCTTTGAAGTAGATGGCATGAATTCTACCAGAGTTAAAGACTACTTAGGCTTTGATACATACTCATCTTCTTGTGATTCTTTTTCTTTCTTTGAATCATGCCATTTCTTTGAGGACTTTCCATCTGATGAAGAGGGTTTTTCCGCAACATTCAAGGAAGAAGACACAATTGGTTTCTTTAATTGTGATTGCAAAATAGCATGAGTTCGATTAATTGTCTTTCTGACCATCCAATCATCATAATTCTGTGCATTTTTACTTTTGACTTCTTTCTATTCACCTTCCTCCTCGGTAACTGTAGCAATAACACATGCTACCTGAGCTGAAGAACCTTTTAGTTTAACTTGTCCCGAGTGGACCATCTTTTGCAGGAGGACTTTGAAGACAAAACACTCTTGGATAGGATGTCCCAACATTTGATGAAAAGGTAAATAATTGGGACAGTCTTCATCTCCTTCCTTGTTTGGCCTCTTGGGCATTGGCAGTTGAACCAAATTATTTTACAAAGCCGAAATGAAATAACCAGGAACTTTTTCATTTTGGAAAGAGTAAACATTGCTTTTCAAATCCTTAAATTGTTTTCGTCTTTGATCTGTTTGATTTTCTTGACGAAATTTCCTTTTTTGTTGGCGCTCAAGAGGTGGATCCCTTCGGGAAGATGAAGGTTTTGAAGTAGAAGCAGGTAGAGGTGCTTTCTTAATCATAACTGTAGCAGTCTCTGCTTTACCCATTCTCCTTCCTGGAGTTGATGGAATTACACGATATTTAGCCTTAGCCTGTATAAGGGAATATTCAATCTACTGAGCGATTGAAGTAAGGTCTCGAAACCCTCCTATGTGTTTCATAGGTATCAACGGCATGCGTAACTCGTCACGCAAATTTTCCACAATGATTGGCAACAATTATTCTTGAGGGAGTGCTAATCTTAGGGAATATGTTAATCCCTTCTAGCAAGCAATGAAATATGAGACCCTTTCATTCTCCTTTTTCTTACAGTTTGTAAGATCAAAAACTGTTGTCTTTGGCAAATTTGAGCTGAACTGAAGAAGGAATTTTTGACGGAGATCTTCCCATCCAGTAATTGACTGGGATTGCAAGCTTGTATACTAGACAAAGTCTGTTCCTTGCCAAGTCCGTACGAAGAATCTGAGTTTTACTGCTTCTTGCTGCTCTGGAGTTCCCATCATAGGATCACAACAAGACACGTAATGCATCAAATGTTGTTCAGGGTCTCCTGATCCATTGAAAATAGGGAATACAAGGTTTCCAAAACTAGATGGAGGAGAGATTAAATCTACCCATTCAGGGTAAACTTTCTTTTTTGGTTGAACCTGCGCACGTTTCCCTTACATAGTTTCTAACTGAGCTGTTAATGACTCAATGGTAGTTATTAACTTTTGAGAAACATCTTTTTGAACTTGGACTTGGGTAGGTGCAATGACTGGAGATTGGATAGATGTAGTGGTTGGTACTGCAACCGATGACAACATTGTCAACTGTTGTTGCACTTGACCCATAGTATTAGACCTGTAAGGGCGTACTGATAGAGGTGGATATTCTTGATCCATCTCAGTAGCTGCAACAAATTCTCTTGGCTGACTGACTCCATCACGCTTAAGAAGAAGACTAAACTAAAGTAGTTCTGTATTCAACCTCCTTAATTCCTTCATTTCTTCCTCCTGTTGTGAAAACATTTTCTCTAGTGAGAGAGATTGGCCTTCCCCAAAGGAAGGATATGTAACTTGATTCTTTCCCCTCCCATTGTTGGATCGTTGTCAGAGAGGGGGAGGTGGGTTACTTGAAGGATTACCTAGGTTCTGGGTAACACTATGATTTCGTGTACGCACACCTTCTTCATTTGTGTTAGTGCGTACATCTTCTTGAGCAGGAACCTCTTCATCTGAGTCCCCTGAGTGAGCCTCATCTGGTGGATCAGCAACAATGGCATTGATGACATTGATTGATGCATAACGCATCGCATCCCTTCTATTAGCATTTCTGTGATATTGTCTTCTTCTATTTCTTTGATGAGACATTGTCGTTTGTTGATTTGATCCCTCAGGAACTTCTTGACGAACCGTAATTTGGAGGGAATCTCCTGATAATTTGGCTCTTCGTTCCTCTTGAGGCTTCTTCCCCAATCGAGAAAAGGCCGAATTTATCTGAGGAGGGGATTGATGATTTGAAAAAGTCCTCAGTCTGGTGGACTGGGTTTGTTCCTGATATTCCCGCTCAACTCCTCGAATCCTATTTTTTGATTCCGAGGGTTGGTTTAAAAGAGTCCTCATTCTGGCAAGCTGGGGTGGCACATGACATGCTATGTCTGAGACTTTCTTAAAAGCTCTCCTGATCTTGCGGAACTTGGTCCAGAAATTAGTTGGATGCATCAATTGGCATCCACTTTTATCACCCGGTTCAAAAGACCATTGGATGATTTATGAAACTTCTGTCACTTGGTGATGTGCCTGCTCCAAACGAGAGTCCTGTTCAATATTCTTGTTTGCTTGATGTAGGAGTAATTCAACAACTTATTCTCTATATTCTTGATTTTGAGAGGAACTAGTTGAGGCATGTTCTTGGGCTAGCTTTTGATTACAAACAAAGTCCATTGATTGTGGCCGGCCATGGTCAATAACATTGCATGAGACCATTTTCGGCAGGCTTTGCTGACTGGAGAGCACCGTGAAATGTAGTGCTCCATGAACACCCCATCCTCTGACATGAATGCCAAATGGGGCATTGGAAATTAACTGACGCAATCTTCTTGGTGCGCCAAGGCATGAACATTGAAGGTCTCTCTACTTCTTTTCAACCTTCGGATATCAAGATACTGATAGAGATGCCAAATCAATATGACGTTGTAACCCTTATATTATCATAAGATGATTTTCATATTCATCATAAGATAATACTTTCTTCTTCAACTAACAAAGAGTTTTCCATATGTTGAGATGAATATCATGAATTCCATCTTCCATCAATATTTCTGGAATGTCATATTGAGAGTCACCCAGAGGCCAAAACATGACTGGCACTTCACGTTTTGCCAGTTGTTTTCTCATGTTCAGCATTTCCTCTTTATCATTTGATGAAGATTCTTCTACCTGTTTTGACCAGAGATGGTGCTTCCTTGTTGCTTCATTGGATTCAATAGGATTGGTAGAGAAATCACTGATTAAACTAGACGATGCATGACTTAGGGGTGGTTCGGAGAATGACCTACACCCTAGGATATCTTCTGATTGAGAAAGTATTTCACTTTCCAGCGATGAAACATCAGACATGACTGGTTTCGAATTTTCAAGTGCCTCGAGATAAGAGGGCTTTCTCGGCACTACATTGTCCACTGGAGCATTTTTCGGGAAATGTGTATCACTACTACGGAGAGGACTTTTTCATCAAAATTCATCATCATGGGGAGGACCACCATAATGGGTTATATAAAAAGATGAGATCTCTTGCTCCTTGGCCTTCTGACCACACAGAGGGTTCCTGTGGCTCTCATCTGAAGATAAAACTTCAAGATCAACCGAATTTTCATGAAGCAAGCCTTCATGAGGAAGTTTCTGTTGAAGTCCTTTGGAATTAATGTTCCCACTATTGATAAATGAGGGAGTAGAATCTTTAATTCCAACAGATAACTGTCTGAGGGCTTCAAGAACTCCAGCATCGAGCAAGGCCTTGTTATAGATTGGCTCTTGATCTCCTGACTGTGTTGGGTGGGTCTTTTCTTAGACGCCTTCTTAATCCCTTTGGAAACCACTTGTTGATGAAAGTGGCTGCTCTGAGCAGGTGTATGTGCCTGATAGGGAAATATGGCCAGGTTAGGATGACAATCTCCACTCAAATCAGGTGTATGTTTCTGACTTGTTGTTCGTATGATATGGGGGAGTATGCCCCACAATCCTCTTGGACTGGAACAGATGTGTGTGTCTGTTCCAGAGTGAACTGTTGATGTGTCACTCCAATGGTAGGAATAGAGTTATGTGTCTTTCCCTGAGATGCTGCTGGAGATGTTATATTATCATGACAGGAATCCAGGATATGAGCAAGAATTTTCTTCTGCTCTTTCACCATTCAAAGAATATACTTGGTGACTTCAGCTGTCGGAACGGGGATATACGTCCATTCCGTGATTGGAGAAGGTGTATGTACCTACTCCTATCCTCCTTTTCCTATCAGTGAATCCTGGCAGTACTCTAGTGTGGGGTCAGAGAGTTGAGTCTACCTCCTGTTTGTTGTCGGGGCTTTCTGACTAACTTCTCCGAATTCTACCAAGCGAGACTATTGGTAGGCTTGATTAATACTAGCAGGTGTATGTGCCGGCTGATTGAACTTCGTCAAATGTGGTTGACGATCTTCATCATATGTATTCAAACGAGCCTGCTGACTAGTTGATGATGTATAAATAGGTGTATGTTCCTGCATATAGTACTTCACCGGAATTGCCTGGCAGGATTGGCATGATGCTACCAGACGAGTCTGTTGGACAACGGAATTAAAATGGTTAGGTGTGTGTGCCTGCTCATTGCTTGCCACCAAGTTAGGTTGGTGGACTTCTCTAGAGATGGTAGATATGAGAACCTTCTCACTGTTAAACGGACATCGCCTCTAGTGATTCGTCTTGCCTGGTCGGGTTCGAGGAACCTGAGGCGAATGCCCGGAGTCAGCACCCTCATCATGTTGAGGGCGTACTATCACACGAGTATGGCGGTGATTATTGATAGGAGCCCTCAGGAAGGACTCCTGCTTCTTTGATTTAAGGCCCTAAGGGACTTGCTCATTCACCTCCCTAGAATATGGGAGTGAATGGTGATTGCGTTCTGGGGATAACGACCTGAAACGGTTGGAGACGGTGGTTAGTACCGCCTACTTCTTGATCACTGGTCGTCGTTGTTCAGACAACCGGTGTGAGTTGTTTACTTGGAGGGCTTTTCGGGCAGCCTACAGAGTTGGTATGGTACCATGTTGACGGTACTCCTTAACTAGAGCATTTGATACCCAACATTGAAGACTCTGAGTAGGTGATGTCATCCTCAGATCGGACGATGATCCAGCAGGAGTAGCAGCAGTGGCATTCGCAGCCGCGGTATTCACAGGTGTGAACTTGAGAGCAGCCATTCTGGAAATGCATAAGATCTTGGAAAAGAGTTCCTGTTTGTTATAACAGACATAATCAAGATAAGAGAATCCACTACATCTTTTGGATCAGCACATATGTCAACGATTGTTTTTGTTGGCCCTCTCATTGAGTTTTAAATAGGGGCCTAACAAATAGGTAAAACACCATTTTAACATGGTTAAGGATTCACGTCGGGTTCACCATTTTTTGTTTCCCTTGGAATTTGGGGATGACCTCCTTGATGGGAGGTTCAAACATACCAATCGGTTTTTAACGGGTTTGTTCGTAGAACCGGAAACATCCAATGATTCCACATCCATTTGGACCTACTTTCCAAAGGTAGGCGCTCATTAGTTTGTGGACTGATGAGTCTTAGGAATTTGCATTGGTCAAGAGGATGGGAGTTCAGACTCATCATACCTTTTTTAGGGGAATTATTGTCTAATTAGGGACTCTCTTTATAGATTTAAGTTATGTTCGTGAATCTTTATTACATTACCAAATATAAAATGAGCTTTCCTTCAGATCTGACAATCAATGATTAAATATGTAGTAAATTTAGAGAGTCTTTTATATTTATTTGAGGTTCTTCATTGATAGAGAATCATCTGTATTTGTTAGAGATTCTTGGTCAACGGTATCCTTCGACACATTTATATAGAAGTATCTTGGTCATTATGTTGACCATTCTGGTTTTAAAGCCACTCAGAGGGGCACTTGAAGTTTATTGTCATTCAGAAGGACATGGATTATTTCAGAGTTAGGATCGAACCCGCAGATAGGCTACCTACGTATCCTTTGTTTAGAAAAGGAATCAGAACACACATAGTTCAAGTAAGGGAGTATGATGTTTATGATTGATGGCTCAAAGTAGGATGTCATAATTGCTTTTACACTCTACGCTCACGTGAGCCATGCTCGGTGTGAGAAACAAGAGGTATTGGTAAAAATCAGACAATTGTGTCATAAAAGATACAATCATAAGAAATAATGTGGAACTTATGTATGTATGACTGCCCAGATAAATGAAGATTAGGATTTACTTCAGGGAATAAATCCAGGAACATGGTCCATAAAGTTATATATGCTTCATGGAGATTTGAATGCTCTAACTTGGGGCTTACTTCTGAAAAGGAGGCCCAAATTAAAAGAGGACATATGATTGGGTTTTACTCCTGAGAAGGAATCCCAAATCAAAGGTAAATTAGGACTGGTTAACAGAAAATAAGACTGGGGATTACTCCTGAAAAGGAGGCCCAGGTTAAGAGACTTGAAAAATTAAGGGACTTGGGGCTTACTCCTAAAGAGGATGCCCATATTTGAGACTGGGGATTACTCCTGAAAAGGAGGCCCAGGTTAATGATTATGACTGGGTCTTATTCCTAAAAAGGAGGCCCAGGTTAAGAGAATTGTGGTTGGGTCATACTCCTGAAAAGGATGCCCATATTTGGGAATTTTAAGATTGGGGCTTACTCCTGAAAAGGATGCCCATATTAGGGGACTTGGGGCTTACTCCTAAGGAGGATGTCCATATTTGAGACTTAAGACTAGGATTTACTCCTGAAAAGGAGGCCCAGGTTAATGAGGACTTAGGGCTTACTCCTAAGGAGGATGCCCAAATTTGAGAATTATGACCGGGGCTTATTCCTGAAAAGGAGGCCCATATTTGAGACTGGGGATTACTCCTGAAAAGGAGGCCTAGATTAATGAGTTCTCTTATCTTAAAGGATGAGGTTGAATGAATGAAATATCAATCTTTAGTGACATAAAGATGTGTAAATCACTAGGTTTTGAGAGATATTCCACAGTGTTCCTTTCAGATAAGGAAGCCAAATCAAGAAATCATGCCATAAGTGGCTTTGAAGAGTGTTTTGAAGACTGAATCTTGAAGAGTAGAGGTGGAATTTCATAACAGGGGTGAAATGGGAAAGAAGGGAACCCAAAAAGGTAGGGGTGCGCAAGTCCTAGAAGGTGTGTAGGTACTGCATGGGCGTACAAGTCCTGGTCGCGCAGGTATACCAGCGCGACACATGGGTACTTGCACGACGGTTAACTAGCAGGGTAATACTTGAGCGACTCTTGGTTAAAGCCTTTAGAATAAACTTGAGGTTCTTCTAGAATAGTGGCACGCAAGTTCTATTGAAGGAGGTAGGCGGGGCGCAAGTGTGAACATTTACCTTAAGGGCTGGCCACTCAGGCGCGCAAGTGTGGATGAGTTTCAACACTTAGGCCTTCCTCCCCCTCTTTAGATCTTCCATTCTAGGTAAGAGATTACCTTAGAAGTGTTTCGGAAGCTTTGATAAGAGACTAGGGCATCGGGAGCTCAAATCTAAGTTTTTTGGAAAAATTCCTCCCAAAATGGGGGGCCCATAAGGTCTATTTATAGGCTGGAGAAGACCCCGGGCAGTTATCCTTTAGGAAAACCAAGTCACTTGTGCGACCATTAGGCACCGCGCAAGTGGACTTGCACGACAGTGATGGAACTTGCGCGACCCTTGTTCCTTTGAAGCTTTGTTCATGCCTTTGCTGATTTCATATGTTTTCTTCAAAGTATGAATCAATTTGTGCAAAGTCATTTTCCTTTCCATTCATTTAGACAATGTGACGAAAAAGGAGCGTCAACAATCTCACTCATCCTCCCATGTTTTTATCCAAGACCAAACACCCCTCGATGTGCCTTCTACTATATAAATGAATATCAATACCCAAAAAAGGACATCGAGTTACTAATGTACAAAGGATCTCATGTGAGATAATTATCATGACCCAATTAGGTTATTCCTAGTTTCTCATAACAAAATTTGACCCCTGGATAATTCTTGAGACCAAACCCCTTATTTTCCATTACTTATATTAAAAATAAAACACATAAATTTCATATAAATATTGAAATTCTAGTTCTTAAGTAAATCTAATAAGGGTTATCCCCTCTATCACGATGCCCACTCCCTCATACTAATCCCTCATTAATGATTATTCATTCTCTAGATCCCCTATCATGTCTAGGGACTTATTTTAATTAATTTTAACACATTTATAATTAATTTACATGACCTTTAAATAATTGATTTAAATGATAATAATCTAATAAAATACACTAAATACCATATCAATACTATAATCTCATACATTGAGTGTAAGATAACACTCCCCATGCTTCCAAGTCAAATCCATTTAAAAGCATAAATTTCTATTCCCAATATTCCTCCAAACTTTCACTAAAAATGACAAAATTTAAGGGAAAAGGTAGTTAATTCACTCTAATATAATTGAATAAACATTAAAATTTCAACATATATAGGCCTACTCTATCCACTATGAACAAAATCCCCTTCATCGTGTAGTAATTCCATCATGATTGAGTGGACTCATGGATCAAATCCCTAATCCACCACATTAAAATTAGAGAATTTGGAGTGAAATATGAAGAAATAGTTGGAGGAGGAAGAACCAATATTAATGTATAAATTAACCCACTCTATTTATCAAGGATCAAGATACACCATGGAGGGGGGAAAGAATCACAAAATTCTATCCTCCCCTTACATTAGATAACTATACAAAAATATCCATGAAGAAATTATTAAATAATGGTTCTATAAATATCCCTTTATACTCTATAAAAACAATCCACTGAGTCTACTGGGTATCCTATGTACCTATAAAAGTCACACAATGGTTATAAAAAGGGAAACCCCCGGTTTCTCTATCGTGTGCCCAGAGGAATTATTCTGGGTACCTAGTGGCTATTATAGCCACCCTCTAGGTTATTTTATTTACTTAATATCCTAGAATTGGATATAGATATTTTACAAAAAAAAATATAATTATTTAAACATGATTTAAATCATAGAAAACATATCCATAAACTCATTTTCCCATTCTAAATCTAAAGATTCAAATTCACACTGAATTAAGCCCCAATGAATTTAGACCTTCCTCTGGTTCCACAAATAGTCAATGATACAAGTCATTATAAATTCACCTCCATATTATGTATCATCCCTAAGAAGACTCATATTGATTCAAAAATTATCTAAAATGGTCACTAAGAACTTAGGGATGATAATCATCTCCTATATCCTATTACTTACAGCCATACCAATACTTTAACCAAACCAGAAAAAATGTCTAGTATCTCGGCTCCTTTAAATCCAGTCAATCATATATGAAAATCATTCCTTGAATTACATTCCCAAACAAAATTTTATATATTCATCATCAATAACATACAAATGTTCCATTGAAGACCTCACTACACTGATTTCCAAGGAAAATCTAATGGACTACCGACCACATATCTGACCAAATTAATATACCACCACAAAAATGACTCACACATGGTGACATTCCTTCTATTTCCAGTCACTAATTTTTTAATATTTTTGTAGATTTATTGGTATATAAAAGACATATTCAAATGTTTTCATTCACCTGAGCATCCTCTAATTATACACATATTGAATTTATAGTCTCACTCTCAAGACTCATCCCATCACATGTATTCCCATTTCATTGAACTCATTATCACACTATCCATAAGTCTCAGTATCCTCTTAGACTCAATATCCACTCTAATATGATTCCTAAAATCTATACATGTTCAACTAACCAAACTTCAATCCCACAATCATAAACATCAGTTACTGAACTTACTAACACTAAATTATTTTCACATATTAATACTCAAATTTGGGTATTTTCCACTAAGAAGAAATGTTTTGTCTTCTTGAATTTGAGCACTAACTCAAAATTTTATTCATACACATTTTTGTGTTTACTAAACACTACAACATATAAATTTATCAAATTTTTTCTAAAATGAGTGTCACGAACTCATTCCATCTATGGTGTTCTCTTTTCAATGGGGTTTACCTTATCCCCAATCCATGAACACCAACCTCAATATGCTCCACAATCATCCAAACACTGACACTCATGAGAATCACTTGTTGTATCCTAATAAACATACCCCCTAAACCAAAATCAAGATTTTATAACCATTGTGATACTTCAAACCACCACTATCTAATTAAATCTATAATTTATTTCTAAAACATTTGGTCTAGATGGATGTATCTAATATCTATGACCTCTCTAGATACCATGTAACTTTTACATTCCAAACAACTATGGAATCCGCCTTATTTTACCATCAATTTCACAGTTCCAATAGTGGAAAATATTTTAGTTTATGCACTACAAGACTCATTAAAACCTATACCAATCCACCTATATCTTTATATATCCATAAAACCCAAAGGAATCACTTTATTTCATGTCTATTCAAAATTTATATAACATAACCAACATAATATACATTTCTCATAATAACCGTAATTCTCATAACCTTTTAGTTATTTCATAAGTGTACCATATAGAGCCTCCTCTTACACTAGTCATCCATTATTCCTCTGGTTCTCACTTGACCATCTACACTCGACCAACTACAAATTAATCCATAATCTAACTCAAAATTCATATGGAATTCAAGGAATAAACCATTATCAATTTCTCAACCCATTTAAGGTGTATCACACTTTTACATAGGTTATCACATAATATATCACACCTCAAGTGTGATCATCCACTATAAAACACCAATATAATTTGATTAAACTCGTTGTAGTTAATAAACTGAGTAGTTTTAGATTCCATCATGATACATTGAAACCTCAAAAGTTCTTATAGTCCAAATTGTTCTCAAGGTACCAAACATACATCTAAACTAAGTCTAACCCCATACAAAGAAGTCATAGTATAAACTATCAACAAGCATAATTGATCATCATTGTGACCTTCCCATAAAATTCATGTGGGTATCATAATCATTTCACTAACCCATGGATATCTCCAAAAACATATAAAAAATGTTTACTACATGGTATAAAAGGTTTATAATGCCTAACTAATCACAAATTTCATTATCCCAATGAATATCTTAGTTCATATAATCTCCACATACCATATTTTAGTTAAATTATTAGTCACTTGTACTTAATATAATCGGATACAGAAAAAACTACTCTTGAAACAGTTCATATTCGTGATCAGTATTAATATAAACTCATAGATGAGTAGGTATACATGCTACCCTTATCTATATTTAAACTCATTCAATCACGAGTTATATACCATCAATCCAAGTACCGCCTGTCAAATAATTTAATCATGTTCATCATGAATGTCAATTGAATCTCACTTGTAGCAATATTTTTACCTTGATTCCTTTACATATAATAGAGGAATCCCTCATTCTTGAAACATTCACTCAAACACATATTTTTCATACATCTTTTTTATTACATGAAAATTTTCAAATGATTCACATTTTCATGGAATAACCATGATAGTCTAACCCCTCTCTCTTGGGCTACCCTCACATATCAAAACACATCCCAAGATGAATAGGAAAATTACCATCATACTCTAAAAATGTACTTGAATCTCAAATATCATGAGTCTTAACCCATAAATTTTGAAATCCATTCCTATTTAATGAACCATACCTCTTACAGGTCATATCCCATCTCCAAACCGACATTATTCTATATCAAATAACTCTAGACAATTTATTTACCATCGCCAGCACCATAGGGATCCCATCAATATCAGGTATTCCCATACCCATAAAACCCTCTCTAGGGTTATCATAATCACATCCATGTGCATATAAAAATATTTACCTCTAGAGATTCACATCAATGAATTCCCCACAAAATATTCTAGGTTAATTCAAGCACAACCCATTAGTTACTCAAGAAAACACTGAATAATCGATTATTGAAGTTTTAAATAATTAAAGCTTGTTTATTTCTTTGAATATAGTTTTCTCAAATACATTTAAAAATGAACATTTCATGTGATCCTATGTGTCAAATATGAGGCATCAATGCATCCCCCTTTCCACCCCAGGACAAGAATAAAACCATAAATCAATAACCTATAACATCATAATCAGAAAAATACAGACAACTCAAATATAACAAAAAAATAACAATAATACCACTCCTTAGTAGTTTTAATTTCCACTCATTATCCTACTTTCCAGAAATATATATGACTTCAATATTTGGTTCCAACTAGTTTTATCTTCATCTACTATGTCCCAAAAATAAGATAAAAACAAGTCTTTGAGGACACATAATAATTCCATCGATCCTAATCAAGTCGAGTAGTGTTGTAATAGGTTTTCATAAGACCCTAGTCAACTTATTCAAATTCTAGAGGCTGCCGAAGAGTGTTGAAAATTTGATAAAACTATATGAGGAGGAACAAATAAAAAATTTCCTACTCCTATGGGCCATACTCGTGGATATTTGTTACATTCATGACAATAGTTCTTAAGGTTGTTGTAGCTATGAAAATATCCCTAAGATCATTTCCCTGAGAAGAATATTATATGTCCAAAGGAAATATTCGTGGTTGTATCATTCCATGTCAATAAAGAAGGACTATTTCCATAGGCAACAGTAGTCCCACATGCCAAATTGTTATCACCATAATATTTTCTCATGGAATTAGTGATATATTTCCATGGGTTGATGGATATGGTTATAGTCATAGATATTATATCCATCTAAATATTTCTATGGTGGTAACATGTTGAAAATTAAAAAAATCCTTCGTGTTTGAAACCTGATTCTTAATGTAATATTTACACAAAATTTACTATTATTCTATGAAAACTAATATACATAATTGTATAATATATCTAAAATAGATTTTAAAAATATTTTATTTTAATTATTATATTAAATAAAATATTTTCTAGTGCTACTATTATAGCCATGTGATATCACGATCATGGTTGAAGAGTTCCTGATAGACCCTACAACTATGAGCTTGAAAGCCCATGCAAATATATTTGTAAAACGGAACCCATAGATCCATGAGAATCCATTCACATGGATGAATCCAATACCACCAACACCATAAGGCCTCAAGTATATATGAATGTGAAAAATTATTATGTTGTCAAGGCCCTATTACCATGGGAAAGGATGCCTGTAGAAAAACCATGCCTTGTTGACAGCCTAAGGCCAAGGGAATCAATGATCATATTGGATGCCGATCTTTTTGAATCCCTAAGTAAACTAGAATAGATTATAATGTTGGATTCTTATGTCATAAATGTAATACCTACATGGAAATTTATGTTCATAGTGGATGAATATCGTTTTTATTCCCTAAGGCCACAGGAATATATACTCTTGGTGGATTCTTTTACTACTAATGTCATATGTACAAGGGAATAGATTCCTATGGATCTTCCCACACATTTCCAACTATATAAAAACATGGGAAAACAACATCCCATGTCACCATATAGCCCTGGTCATTGTTTCCCATTGATTATTCCTTTTAACACACACCTCCCACCATATTACTACATTGGTAACCTCCTTCCGACATTACAATATGGTCGCATGCTCAATTTCCCTTGGTAGTAGGGACTATATAGCCATAGATATTATTTATCATGGCTATATCCTAACCTACATACATGGTTATTCCAACCATAGTTGATGAACCATGGCCATAGGACAATTTTATTGTATAGTGATTATACCCTCACTATTATTGAATTCAATATCATGTAAATAAAAAGTACATATAAAATAGATAAAACGTATGAGTAAAATAATGGATTTATATAATAAGTAATATCATAAAAATACACAAAAAATATGATATAACAAATGGGACTCATATAGGTAATACAATAATACATCCTAATAGTGATCCTCTAAAAAGTTGGTTAAATAAAAAAGATGAAAAAAACTAAAAAAATAAAAGGAGACCCGCCTCTCTAATTGTCATTACCTTATAACCATCTCTACATCCTCAACAATATCATACTACCCACACACTTATTCATTGATGTGAATTCCAACCATAAGGTATTTATATCCACTAGGGTACACATAGAGGGTGTGAGAATAAAATATAGTATTAAATCACCAAAAATGATCTAAATAATAAGCATCATATATATATATATATGAATTCATGTATTGAATGAAGTGATTGTTGAAACACAACATACATACACTAGTAGTACCATTAGTTAAACCAAAATACATCTTGATGGTCAAATCATACCAGCATGGGCTAGTGTCATTGTATGCCATATCAAAGTTACTCCTTCAAACAAGGATAATTTTTAATAAAATTAACTCATTTTCAATATCTAGTTAGTAGAATATCCAATCTTATAGGGCTTACCATAACTCAAGAGGAAGATCTTAAAACCTAAATGTACTCATTCCTTGGGTAGGTAATCCCACCAATTGATACTAAAAAATGTGGATGGAACATCCTACCTAGACATCACATCACATAAGGAAGTGCATCCCATGTTTATAACATGATCATGGGAGAGAAGTTCATTATATATAGAGAAATAATTTATAAGGGGAGGTGCATCCTAAAAAAGATATCCTTGTCATAGAGTCCAATTCATCCCCTCTATACATCTCATCAATGATGTAAGTGGACCCCATATATAGATTTTAGTGATAAGGGTAATGTATCCCATCTGTATATCTCATCATAAATTGAAATGTTCCTCATATATATAAATCAGTCATTGGGTATCGAGTTCCCCACCTAGAGATCCCTTATAAGTTCAAAAGTTATAAAATTAAAAAACAATTCATAGGAATAAATTCCTCTCAGTTTTCATAGTATATAACGTTTTGATATGAACAAATATCTCATATATCATATCTCTTAATCTATCTACATTCATAGAAATCATGTGTTGGTTGGAATACATCCATCCCATTCTCAATTGTCTAGAAGTGTGTCATATCCTTCAAATCAAATATCACTATCTCTTAGGAGGGATATATTCCCATCATATATTTGTTGTATAAACAATATAAGTGGGTAATGATTTAAATCTAGGAAGTCTATTAATATTATTGAGAGTATACACATCTCAAATTCTCATGAAGTTCCCAATTATCCATCTTGATATACTTATTTATCCCGATTTTCAATCCTTTGACAAATAAAAAAACAATACCACATCATAATCATACCATCCCAGCTAGGGTCCAATCCCTTTGATTTAGCCCATCCCTTAGGTGAAATCCTAAGAAAAATGTTACCCATGGAACCTCCCACTCATCTACCCATGGTGGAACTCCCTTTACACAGCATTTTTGGCCTATATGACATTTCTTAAATCCCTCAATAAAAGTTATAATTGACTCCTATTGTAAAATTCATTTACCATGTAGTTTATCAAATATCTTTTTATATGGTTTACCCATATCCCATCACTACCAATGGTAAATTATATAAACTTATATGATAACTCAATAGTTTACTCAAGTCATGGACTTGTTTTGGACACCCCTCAAGGTGCCTCAATCAATATAACACAATCTAAAAAACTAAAAAGAGCTATTGAGAAACTAAAATCCAATGGAACTCATGCATAGCATCGTTGTATCACTACTGGCACATTCTTAGTTTGAAACAACCATATTGGACAATTTGGATAATACATAGGTCAAACAACTTGGTATACATTTTCTTACACTCCAGATAATACATAATAATTATATATAAATACAGAAACATTTGAATCCACCTGAATAAAGCAAGAGTTTTCCCATTTATCCTGATGTCCATTCTATATAACCAACCCCACTTCTATCATGACCCATGTTCCTGATCCATTCACTCAACTAAAAACTCCTATAAATTAATTATAACCCATTTATAATTAATTTCCATGACCTTTCTTTAATGATTTAAATGCGAATAATCAACCAAAATGAATTAAATGAGGTAACCTCATTGAAATCTCTTGAAATTAGAGATAAATAAATATTTCTATGCTTCTAAGTCAAAACTAAGAAACAAATTAATCTTAATCTACCACCTAGTTTCACTCAAAATTTATGAAAACTTTGGAAAACTATGGATTTTTATTACCTCAAATGAAATGAAACTTAACTTCATGAAATCATTATTCTCGTGCCTCTTTATCTACTAAAAATAAAATCCCAACTATCTCATGGAAATTTTACCATTATTCAGTGGAATAATAGATCAAATATATAATCCACTACACCAAAATTATATAATATAGAGAATATTAATAATCATAAAGAAGAGGATGAACCAGCATTAATTGATAAAGGAACCTATTCTAATAGACATGAATTAGAAACACCAATGATAGAATAATGATCCACAAAGGGGAATCCCTTTATTTAAATAATTCTACAAGACCTCTAAATAGGGTGTAACAAAAGTGGAGTAGAAATTACCATTTCTCCCATTAAAAAAATTATAATAGGCCTACTAAGTACATAATTTACCTTTACATTCCACTAAGTGTTTCATTAATTGTGTGACGAAAGACCACCATCCAACTGATGGAAAAACCAAGTGACCCCTTACTTTATCGACAAGGTAATTAGTGAAATCATTCTGGGTATTTTATATGTACCACAACAACCATCCTAGTTGTTTTAATTAACTCAACATCCAAAAATTCAATCTGGGTGATTCCCACCTCAATTTTTACCACTAAAACTTTAATTTTATCATTTAAAACACATACATAATCTTCCATTTCAATTTTTAATTCAAATTTTCAAATTCACCTTGTCTCAAGTCGCACTAAAGTCTGAACTTCCAATAATAACTCCAACACCTGAGGCATACATTTTTACCTGTAGATCTAACCAATATTTTTTGATTTCAAATAATATACCTAAAATTATCATTTTATAAGGGTGTTTTTATTTGGGTACAGTGATTCACTCTTTATTTTTTTTTAAATTGATTTGAGAGGGAGGTTGGTTTTGTTATATATGAGAGGTTATATAATAGAGATTGAGAATTCTTTTTTAAGAAATGATGGTTTCATGGATTCTTCTTATTATATTTTACTTTGGTTAGAGACTCTTATATTGGGGACAAAAAGTAAGAGAAACTAATTTTTTACAATAATTCCTTATGATGTGGAGAACTATAAGTCCTAGAATTATTCTACAACCAATAAAATTAGAAAAGTGAATATATTTTTGCAACACCGTAACATTATTATTATGGGAATTATAGTGGTACTTGATTGAAAATGAATTCATGATAAGATAAAAAATATATATATATATATATATATATACTTAAATGTGTAAAATGTAATTTAGGATGTGATATCTATCATGGAGAGATTTTTGGGAATTGTAATCATCAAGTAGCATATACATTGGTTAATAATGTTCCTAGTGTCTAAGTTGTTTAGTGGAAGCATGATAAAAATTATAGGATAGAAAATAATAATATGGGAATGTATAAAAGTCTTTGATAGGTCATGATTAATTAGTGAAACACTAGTAAATAATTTCAAGGATGAAAAGAATTATAGTGGAGAATTTTTAATGTCTTTCACCCTCAAATGATAATGAAATAAGATGATAATTAAACTTATATAGAATAAGTTTTGGAGTAAATTTAAATTTTTCATAATTTTATTAAGAGGTGGGAATAATTATCATGTTTTAAGGATACAAAAAAACTCATGAGAAAGTTCATTGAATGTATTTAATCACATGAGGAAGAAAATATGCCTCATCAGCCAGAGAAGAATCCCCCAAGAACCCCAGTTGAAATCTATCAAACTTTCTATAGTAGGTAAGTGGGGACACCCCACCTACAAGATATCAATGGGGGAAACTAAGAACAAGTGGTTTCATAAAAATGGGTTTATTGGACTTATCGGTGTCCTTGAAACCATCGACAAAATTAGGATAAAATGGTGAATACCCATTTTCTAAGGAGCTCCACTCAGTATGTTACTATATTTTCCAACCATTCATAGGGGTATATTTAATTTCCCCTCCATATCTTCCTCCCCCTCTCATTCATTCAATCCAAGGTGTTCAAGATTAATTTTGGTGTACCAATTAGATATAGAACAGTTATTTTCTTCATTTATATTCATTATTTTTAATCTGAATTTTTTTCATTTCACCTATATATTTGTGTTTTTATTCCAACAATAATGGTGGAATTGCATTGAAATCATAGGGATTTTTTAATAGGTCACTAATAGTAGCTCGAGAAGAGTTTTCACTAATTATCACTTGTTATTTCAATTGAAGTAAAACACACAATTATATTTTATATGGATTTTGGAGGATAATAATTAAATTTAAAATTAAATTGGGTGTGTAAATTTCGTATTTTACTTGATGTAGCCTATAATGTAAGGAATAAGTGGTCAGAAAAATGATTCTTGGTATTTTGGTATCATATTATCACTCAATGTGTTTTATATCATTTTTTAATTTAGTTATTTTTAACTTAAACAGAATATATTGTAATTTTTTTGTGATTTGGGTTGATATCAGTGCTTATTTGAGTTGAAGGAGGGAAATTTGAGATTGAATTATTAATTGGGTCATGAATTGAATTATGTGGACTTTATACACTCAGTATCTTAATCTTTTTTATTGTGTGAACTTTCTTGATGGTTATTTTATACTCTTTAACTTTTATTACTATAGTGATCATGGTTTTATATCATTTCATGATATCGTTTTAGAAGTTTCATGGGTTTTTATTGGTCTAATATTCATCAATGGAACATATATCTTACTAAATTATTCATTTGGTGGTGATTTAGTTGAAAATATTGATAGAAAATATCAATATTTCTTGGTGGTGTGAGTCATTTTTGAATTAATTTTTAAAAAGAAAATGGTTTGAAATTTAAAATGGTATTTTAAAAGATAAAGGATTTGAAATGCAGTCTCAAATGAAAAAATATGATTTAATAAAAAAAAATTGAAATGAAATTTCAAAACAAGGTGTAGTTTTTACAGAATTATTTTTGTGGGATTTATCTAGGGGACTTCAGTATGTAAGATGGAAAGTGGTTCCCATTATAAATTATTTTTAGGAATTTTATTTGGACCTACATTCTCAATTAATGGAAAATAGGTTTGTTTTCATTAATGTTTTGCCTTGATTGACCTCATGATGGTGATGCACATTTTTTATTGTATTCATGTGTTATATCTCACGATTAATGGTAGACATGTATATTATATCATATTTCATAATGATGCATTAAAATTAGGAACCATATATAAATTTTTCTACTATTTGATACGTGTGTTAGGCGATATCAAGGTGTATAGAATTTTTCTTGATGATTATATAGATACAGTACCATGACAAGTATACATGGATCATGTTAAAGTCTAATAACTTTTACCCCTAATAATTTATGGTAAATAGCGGAATACTTATTAAACATAGTGAATTTTCACACATTAAATATGATATGGTGATATTATAGACATGAAAATAAATAATGGGGTCTAATATCATTAATTTATAAGAGATTTGGTTCCCTCTTTAATGAGTTACAATTTTTACAGCATGTGATAGAGTGTCTGGGAACATAGTTAGTTAGGTGGGATTTGATTTAGTGGTAGACCTTAGTGTTAGAAAAGATATTAATAATGACCATAAGGATATTTATGCGAACTATATAGGGTAGAAAAGTCATCTATAACATCATAGATTTTCATTAATTCATGTATATTATTACTTATTTTCTAATTATTTCATACACACTGATCATAATTTTCTTTGTTGATAATGGTAACTATACATGTGGTTTCTTTCCATGTAGAAAAATAGATGTAGGATAATATAAATTTCATATCTAGGGGTAAGGGTTATTTTTATTATGAAAGTCACAATACCTTCCATAGGGGAGCTTTTCCTTCTATCATGTTTCGTCTTTGTAAGACCTTGGATATAACAAACAATAAGTTTATATTGATTTTTTTCTATTTGGTCTAAGAGATAAATGTGTATTCAAAGTGATATATAATTATATACTGGTATCCACACTATAAAATGAAGTGTAATATCATTAGTTAAATTCATAGTTTCCCTCTAAGTAGTTTAGTAAATATACATAGTGTGGACCAATGAGGTTATATTATGCATGTTGTGATATATAGAATTGTTATTTGGTGCGATCAGGTCTGATTATTTTTTTGTCCCTCTTTTTATCATTGAATTATGGTAATATAATTATTTATTTCTTTAGTACCTATTTAATTACCATTTTTTCATTTTAGTTTAATATTTTCATTGATAGGTTAGTCCAATTTTATTGTCCATTGTCGGTTTTCTTTCTATGATCATTACTTCCCATTATATTTTATGTTTTTGTTACTTGATAGGTAGTGAGATTAAAAATGGTTAAAGTAGGACTATAATCAGTAAATAATTGTGGATCAAATGAGAGGTCTTTAAGTGATATAATATTTTGAGATAATATTTAATGTGGAATATACATCATTGGAATACAAGGGTATACTATTCATAAAATTCTGATAGAAGGACTAGCTTGCGTTAGGTAGTAAAGGTTTGAGTCTATGGGTGAATGTGTCTTATTCACAAAAATGGAATATAGGTATTAATTATTTGATCATGAAAGGTTATGAGTTTTTAGTGTAATGTCTGACACTAACCACATAATTTCATATTCATCCACATAATCACTAGTACCAACAATTCAAGCCTAATAGGGGAATCATTCTGGGTTATTAAATTAACCCCTACATAGTAACATGACATAGGTTTTGATGTACATTGGTAGACCTTATATTTTATGGAATGTATGGAGAGATAAAGTAATTACTTGTATCATGACCCCAATGAGATGGATTAAAATCCTAATTCAACTATTCAGTTTAAATATTGCACCAAAACCTTTTGATGATAGATTCTAATTTATTTTCATCCAAACACAATGAACACTTGAAAATTTCTAAATATTATAAATTAATGGATATAAATATATTAAAATTAATTTTTGTAAATTCATAAATGAATTTGATAATGTTTTTATATATATTTATTATTTCCGATCAATGATCCTCACATATCAAATGAAAATGTTTGAGCATTAATCATATGAAAATATCATCTTCTTTATGGTATCATTTTACAACTTTACCTTTATCTAATGTGTCACATGAAGATATTTGATCACATTACAACTTAAAGAAAATCTAGAAAACATAATTTAAAATAATCCTCCACTTTTTATTTTCTCAAGGATGGTAAAGCCTCAAATTCCAAAATGAATACTCACCCATCATTTTCATATAACATGAGTTATTTTTATTTATAACAACAAAAATATTTACAGTTATTAGTTTCTAGTTGTTTAATATTGAAATATATATTAACACCATAATAAAGGTTCTATTATAATAAAATATGAATTTATTTAAATTTTTACAGTTCACAAACACATAATAATTTTTACTTCCAAGAATTATTAAATATAAATTTCTTTCAGTTTTTCAAATTTTTCAAAATTTAGAAAACCCAAAACAATATATATTTAAGGATTTATAAACTTATAATGGTATGGAACCTCCATTATAATTTTACATGACTTTTAGAATTATTTTCCTACTCTTAATGTTAAATTATAAAACACTATCCAAAAACATTGTCTCTCATGGGTCAATGCTTTATAAGAAACTTCTAACATTGACTATTCCTTACAAGTTATCAATTTATGAAAAGTTTCTATGATAAAAATTTAATTTAAGTAAATTAAATAAATATTGAGACATTCTTTCATTATCATATCATGATAGTCATACCACCAATATGTCTAATCAAGTGAAAAAAATAAGATTCTAACTTCAAAATATCTCTTTTCCTTATAGAGAAATTCCCATCATTCTTTATTGATACATCACCCTCAAATAAACACAAATTATTTTCATATAATATAATATATTATATAATTGAAAAAATTAATTTTGACCATAGGTACCACAACACCAACATCAACCTTGTAATGAAATATTTTTTTTAAATGGTTATTATTTTCATTTAAACTTTTTTTTTTATATTTTTATAAATTTGGAACACCTTAGTGGTTAAATTTGGATGAATTTTTTTTAAAGATGATATTACCAACCGTATTGATATTAATTTCTTACCCACATTTCCCAATATATATATATATATTAATATATTTTTGTTCGATTTAAAATTTATTGATAATAAAATGAACTATTTTTCATTCACTTTATTAACAAAATACACCATATTCATAATTGATTAACCGAAAATGGTTCCATATGTATACCCAATATGTTCATTGTATAAAGTGTGAGGAATTTTAACATTCTGATAATTTTCTTATTTTAATGGATTTTTTATCTATTGATTTATAAATATCATTTATAAATTCAATGAACTTATTAAAAAGAATGTAAAAATCCTTCAAGTAATTTTCAAATTCAAGCACTTTCAATTTGAGAGTGTAAACTTCCTCATTTATAGTGACCAGTATGAAATTAATTTCATCAATTATTTAATTTTATTCAATGAGTAATATTTTAATCTCTTGATTTTGTTATAGAAATACTTTTATTTCTTGGGAAAAAATTTCTACACTTTATTTGAAGTTAAGTCCATAATTCAGTAATAAATTTATTAACCTTATTTTATTTAATGAAAAATAAATTAAACTCTCAATTTTCTTTAATAAAGATTAATACATCATGTTAAATTGTTATTATACTTTATTTAATTCAAAGGATGTATTTAATGGTGTTTTTTCCAATTCAAATTTACAAATCTTCATGATTCGCATATAAATGTACACTCTCAACAAGTAATCCTTTTTGGTATCTATATCTTTATCATTGATTAATTCCTCATCATAAAATGAATTTTTGACATCATTGAAAATAGTTATAAATTCACATTAATTAAAAAATACAAAGTTATATTCTTAGGAACTACTGTCATTATTTCATGAATCATCCTCATACGTTGATAGGATAGTTCTTTTTTAATCCCCTGAGATCATTTAGGCCTTACCTTTGGTAAATTTTCTCCCTTTGTTTAGGATAACACTATTTGTATCCTTCTTCATGAAAAACCTTTTTGGTATTTAATTTTACTGACCCAAGCACTCATATTTTAGTGGATTGAGTATAAATACAAACACTCATAGAATTAGTGGTAGAGTGATTTTAATGTTTTTGACCCATATCAAGATTAAGGTTATTTTAACATATTTCCTAATTTTAAGAAGATATTTTTGGACACGGTGAATCTTGAAAGAAATTATGATGGAAGGATTCTATTATAAGTGAAAGAAATCATGGCCCATGAGTTATAATAGAATATCAATAGAACAACAAAGGAAATATATAATACTTATTATGTTTCGGAAGTGGGGACACCCCTCTAGTATGTGCCTTATAGGGGGCACCAGGAACCCAGTTGTATCATAGAATGTCCAAGGAGGTCCACCAAATATTTGGTTATCCTATACTCATTTTTTCCAAAAAGGATGGAAAAAATAAATTTCACATTTTATAATAAGAAACCCTACACTAGGGTTCCATTATTGTCCAGTCACACACCAGGGGAGGTTATACCTTCCCTGCCTCTCTTCCTCCCCTTTTCATTTTTACGTCAAGGTGTTTTGAGTTGGTTTTATCATACTAATAAGAGGTGGGGTCTTATTACTCCCCCTTTATCCTTATTCGTCCTTTTTTATTACTAGTTTTAGTATGGTCTTCTATGTCATTTTATTTTTTTATTCCACCGTATCAAGGTATAACCATATATAAATCATAATGATTTTCTCAAAAATAACTAGAGAAAGCTCAAAATAGTGGTTTCTCCCTATTTATCACTAGTTTATTTGAGAAAAGAAACCTGGTGATGAATTATAATGATTTTAGTGAATTAGAATTTAATTAATAGTATAACATGGGTTATAATTTAAGTAAATTTTATATAGTATTTTTTTAAAAGGTTTAAATGGTTTGTAATATATTTCTTGTGACTTAGGTATTGTGTAATTAGTCAATGAGTTTTAATTAATTATATAATTTTCATTTAAATGTTAATTTATTATTAATTTATGGTTACTATTATTGATATAGGTTCTCATAAAAGTAGATAGTGGTAATTATAAGCTTTGATTATTAATTTTATAGGGATTTGAGGTGGTTGGAACTTATACATTGAGTGTCTTGATGAAATAGATTCATTGTACTTTACTAGTGGTTATTTTATGATCATGTATTTTTATTACAATATTTATAATTATTTTATAACATTTTGAGACCTTAAATAATAAGTTTGAAAAGATATCATTGGTCAAATAATCACTAAAGGGCCTAATATCATGAAAAATGATTTATTTTGTGGTACCCTAGTCAAATGAGTGTTGATGGGCCATATTATAGATTTATTGATGTAGTGAGTTTTTTTCAATTGGTTTTAAAAAAGAAAATGGTTTGGACTTTAAAATGTGATTTCAAAGGATAATGTTTTTGAAATTTAACTTCCAATAAAATGAATTAAAGGAAAGTTTTTCAAATTAAATTTCAAAATAAAGGGTTGATTATCTAAAAGTATTTAAATTTTATTTTCAATTTTGAATTTAGTGTATAAGCTATCATGAAGTACCATTTTTAAATAATTTTAATTAATATTATTCTAACTATATTTTTAAAGGAAATAAAAGAATATATGTTTTGATAAATGGTATTGTTTTATTGAACTCATGAGGGAGATTCCCAAATTTCAAAGTATATGTGATTTTGTGATCTTTCATGATTGGTGTATTCCTTGTATGTTATCTATTGTTAAAAAATGATGAATTATAATATATAACTAAAATATATTGATTTAAATTATATAATGGGTGGGTTAGATAGTATTGATATATCTATAGAGTTTATTAATAGTTATATGGATACGAGTCCTTAACTGTTTTCCTATGATTGTGTTAGATTCTAGGAAACTTTGTATCCCTATTTATTTTAGTTAAGTAGGGGTATACCAATAAAAATTATTGTTTTATCACACACTTAATGTGATCTTGATATATGATAATGATGGTATTGTGTAGAATACCTTGATTTAGTTGAGTGTTTGTGAAAGAATTCACCATCAATCATTACATCAGGGGTTTTCTAGTCAGAGATTTTAAATCAATAAAATTTAGATTGAAGACTAATGATGGTAGGTTATAGTCCCTAGGTTTTCTCCCAAATATTGGGCTATATTGGTTAGATGGAACTTAGGTTGTGACTATCCATGGTTCAGAAAAAGATCGGGATTTTAGAGGTGGGATAGTCCCCTCTTTATTTTATTTTATTTTTCTTATGTGAGATGGAGTTTCTAGTCACACAGCCTATAAGGTTGAGTTTGATTTAGTAGTAAAACTAAAATTTTCATGTGATTAATATAATAAACTAAGGTTCATGATATGATATATGGATATGAAACATTGGTGATGACCTAAGGGGTTATGATTGGTAGAGTAAATCGTGACTTATTTTCTTATGAGGTAATACTCGTGGATGATTATATAACTACTTAATTATGGTTCCTACACTAGTGATTGTATTCCATATAGGAAACTATATATAGTGAAATATATAATTAAAATCTAGGAGTAAAGGAACATTATGTTAGTGGAAGTGACTAGATCAACCCTATAAGAAGTTTCTCTTCCATCTTTCTTCATCATGGTATAACTATGTTCAAGACAAAAGATATGTTTGATGTTATTTTTTTCTATTTGATCAAAAGGATAAGTTTGTAGCTATGGAACTATTTGATAATTTAGGGGGATTAATTCCCTATAATTAATTGGGTAGATTGGGTTAGATCCCATGTTAGTATATGGTAAGTCTAGTGGATAGTGTCGATGTTGATCGATGAAGTGATTTGGGGAATGTTATGAGAAACATGATTTTCTTTCATGTTTTTAGGACCTATTCATTTCTTTCTTATCTATATTATCATGGGATTTTGGGTATATCATTATTGTTTTTTTATTCAGTCCCTCTTTTAGTACCCATTTTTCATTATCATTTGACATTTTTCAATAAATGTTGTGCCTTATTTTGAGTACTTATTATGGTTTTTTAATAAAATAAAAATTTATCATGATATTTCGAATTTTGATTACTTTATGGGTATTGAGAATATTAGTGGGTCATATGTTACCCTAAAACATTATTATGGATATATGTTGATGCCTCTTAGTGATATAATCTCTTGGGAAATAGTGATTGTGTGGTATACATCATTGAGATATGGGGGTTAATGGTTATTGATTTTATATGGGGGAACTGTAATGGGATGGAAAGTTAAAATTTGAGTCATTAAGGTGAATTTTTCATCTTTTACATGATCATGTATGGGTTATGAATCTGGGTGGGGTGAGTGACACTCACCATAGACTTGTATATGTAATAAATTTATCACTAGCACTCAGTAATTCATGTTTAATAGGTGAATTCTTTTGATTCATTAGAATAAACACGTTCTCAATTACCTATTATATGCTTTTCTAAACATGGGTATATCCTATGTTTTATGGTATTTACAAGTATAATTTTAAATCTAGAGATGAAAAATTGAATGAGTAGGTCATGGAGTCTAATGATGTTTGGAACCAAGTATGTTATTTTCTAGAAATGGAGCATTGTGATTACTGACGATGGTCTCTGCGATTACAAGAATTCGAGCATCAAGAGATAATTATGGTTTTATAGAGAGATTTGTGACAACATTAAATCATAGTGAAGCATCTCAAATGGAGGAGAAACATGAATAAGTTTTTGAAATATCTGGAAAAAAAATTGTTTTAGGTGGTGGAGCATCATGAACGTCCATGCCTATAAATATAAGGCTACCGCCACTTTTTTGTACTAAATTATTCAAGGAAAATCTGAAATCCCTCTAAATTCGCAAAGCCAGGAAGCTCCATGAATCTCTCTTTATATGCGAGCTTGAACATCATGGAAATACTACTTAAGTATTGACTGATTTCTATGCTTCTAATTACTTTTTTCATCATGATAATGAGGGGTATTTCTTGATGCCTCGGTGATATTTTTGAAGGAAGTTTGTTCCACAAAGGATGTTAGCCTCGTGAATATTATGAGCTTTGTGAATCAGCTCCACGAATAGCAGTTCTCAAAATCTTGTTTCAGTTAACAGAGCTTTTAGGGTTAATCAACTCAGGTCTATTGTGTAAGAGGAGTCTCATTCTATATAGGTTCAAAGACGTTAATTCTAATCCATTAAAGTGACCTTTATGTCGATAAACTTAGTTAGATTTCTCTCAAAGCAGTAAGTTAGGGGCAGCCGACAGAAGTGTTCTTAAGGGCGCAGTGTGATATCCCTAAAATCATATATAAGTCAATGTGTCTAACACAGAGTGACTATGTATCAACTATTGTATTCCCAAACTAGTGAATATTAGTGTATTTAGGTAAAACAAACACATTATCATTTTATTCTCCTTATACTAGCCCTTAGTGGTGAACCAAGTAAAACGGATGTGTTACCTTTCTACATGTGAATGTTTGATTGCTGGTGGAATCCATCATAATGGTTTAATGATTTTCTACCAACATGGGAACAAGATCAACCACATTAAATAAAATTGACACCTTGATTCTCCCTTCCCCCCATAGGGTGTTTTTGGGTCCTAAAAATGATTTGTAAGAAGCTTTTCTAATGGGTTGGGTTTGATTCTATTCTAATTTATTTTTTATGTATATCATGTAAGGGGTTAGTTTTTTTATTATTCCATAATCTATGTTATATATAATATTCTAATTTTTGTCTATTATATTTTTTTATCATGTATATTGTTAACTTTATATATTGTACTGTGGGATAAATTTTTTACTCAATGTTTTATCTCTACAAGTTTTGTGTGTATCCTATGTATGAATGGTACATGATGATTTTTATTAGATTTTTTAATAAAATATTATGGTTATTATTGAGTTCATAGTCTTGCTATGGTTATTTTAGGACCTTGATGCTATTCAGTTACCACTGATATGTGAGAAGTCATGCCTGAGATCACATGGTGTCCTAAATCGAGTATGGTTCAAGAAAAAAAGTTTGGGTTGTTATAAAATGGAATAATATTGTGTGTTATGTTTGGGGTGAGTCAATTAATGGAAGAGATATGATTTATATAACTTGGTGGTATACTATGAGTATGATCAACCATTATAGGTTCTGTTGAAACCCAATTTTCCTAAGGATCTTCTAAGTTTGGAATAAGTGCTCAATTTTGAATGTAATCTTGGTTTAGATATTCAAATATTGGAAGAAATTTGGATGATTTAAGGTATTAAAAAGGATTTGGTAGTTTTATTTTTGGTTAATTATTATAACAGCTGACTTAAGACAAGATTCATACACCTACGAGAGATGTTGGTTGGTATAAGACATCACTAGGTTCAATTATTAGTTAAAATAAATTAATATTATATTTGATGTTTTTAAAATGGATTATTCTTGATGATTATATAAATTTTTATTAAGGAATTTGTTTTGTTTTTTGGTTTGATTATTTATTATTCCTATTTGTATGCTATAGAGAAATGGTTTTAAGGTGTTTTGGGATTTGTTTAGAAAATATAGTTTCTAAAAGTGAACTAGTGTGTGGCATGTGGCATTCATAAAACTTCTGTACAAGTTCTTTTCATTTGAAATGTATTTTGGTTCTAGTGGTTTTGAATAAAATAGTATTTTGAGATAAAATTTTATTTTAAATGATTTTTTAATAAGATTTAATGACCCACATAAAATCATTTTTGAGTGGTTTTTTTAAAATAAAATTTATGTATAATGGTTTTTATATTTTATAGTATTGGGAAAAAATTGAGGAGAGATATTTTGAAACAGAAATAGTTTTTTGGAAAAAAGGAATGGTGAGGATAAAGATTTTGAAATTTATATTCTTGATAGAAAACCCTTATATGATAAAGGTATTTAGGGAAAACTCAATATAAATGGTGTATGTAAAATTTTTATGTTGGATTTAAAAATGACTAACTAGTGGTGTAACTCCCCTTCACTTGGATAGCTCAAACATTATTGAACTAGGTAATCACATAACATCATGTTTTCTTCCTAATATATTATAGGTTGTTAACTATTGGAGGGGGTATGATAAATCCATGGGTAAATACTATACCCCCACTATAATGGAATTAAAGATACAATAAATAACATGGTATCAATAAAAAATATATAATTAGTGTACAAATTTGATTCATAGAGGGATGCATACCATAACAGATAAACAAATATTATTCTATAACAAATGAAATTGATGGAATCCATATAGTAATGCATCCCAAGAGTGAGTACCTAATACTAAAATTATATATATAGATGAAAAAATATAGAATAGTAATATAAGGCCCACAATTGTCCTCGGAATCACCTCAGACCTGTCTCTGCATCCCCATTATGCTCCTTCATCTTACCTACATGTGCTATGGTGTGTCCCCTAACCTATATTGTTACCACAATGTATGTACATCCACCAGGGTTCAAATGAAATGTGTGAGATTAAAACTCATTATTCCACCACTTATGGTATCCTTAATAATATTAAAAATATATTTGTATCTATATATTGATTGAAATTAATTTTTTAACATGTCTAGCATACACCAATCATATGATTGGATTCTCATAAATCCTTCATGACCTTTGACTCATACCTTCTTCTTTTAGGGTTAGTTTACGGTATATCAGTGGAACTATCTCAATCTATCCTTCCCCTAAATATGAGAAACTCATCTCCAATATATGGTTTTTAGTATACCCAACCTTAAAAGTTTTACCAACACTTACATATTAGAGAATTCCACTAGAAGGTACTCATTCCTAGGGGAGTGGAAACACGCATAAAGATACTTGGTCACAAGGTATAGTGCATCCCATAAATGCATCTTATGATAGAGGTAAGTGTGTTTCATATATATAGATCAGTCATAAGAGGTAGTTCATCCAACATGTACCTCCTCATCACAGAGGGTGGTGTGCCCCATATGTACCACTCATCATAAAGGTTAGTGTATCCCATATATAGAACATGGTCACAAGGGGAGGTGAATAATTTTTGAATGTCATCATTATAGAGGTCAATCTATTCATTTTTTCATCTAATTAAAAAGGGAATTTTTTCTCATCTATAGAACATGATAATATAGATAAACGTATCTAATTTTTACATATCATCATAGGGAGAAGTGTATCCCATATATAAAACTCATTTGTTGGAGGGAGAGCATCCCACCTTGATATCCCCAAAAAAATCATGGTTTGAAAGAGCATCCAACCAATTCACTTAAATCTGTTCATCTTGGTTGGGATATCACCAAACCTATCTACTTGTATAATGATCAGTTATTGGTTAGAAAACTTCCAACACATACCAAATTTTCTAGAAGAGTGTCCAATCCTAGAAATAATGTATCACTTTATACTTGGTGGTAAAATAATCCTATCCAAGATGAGATATATCAACAATGTAAGTAGGAAATATATCATATCCTAGTAATCCAAAAATATTCCATAGATCCTAATAATTTATACATATATATAAGTTAGCAATGAATGGTCTCAACATACTTTTATATCCCTTAGATAAATCTATTAACTAATTAAAATAAATATGAGAAAAAAACTATAACATGATAATCATGTAATCCCTACACAATTACTATCCCTTGGATATAACTTATAAATAATGAGAAATCAAGTGAAAAATTGTTCCTCAATGTTCAATCATCTCATTCACTTAAGGGGAAAATCATGTTAAATGTTACTATGGGCCTATAATAACTTTATCAAAAATAGATATCCAATTCCATAGGTGATCCCTCTTAGATAACTCAACTTTGACCAACTTTCCCAATTAACTCTTTGTATATATTATCCATATCATATAACACCTAACAGTTGGTAACATCACCCCATAAGAGATCTCACTAGGCCAATAAAGTCATTATCCAAGACCAAAAACCCCTTGATGTGTATTCTAATATATAAATTAATCTCAATACCCCAAAAAGGACTTAGAGTAACTAAAATACAAAGGTTCTCATGTGAGATAATTATCATGACCCTACTAGGTCATTTCAAGTTTCTCATAACAAAATTTGACCCCTTTAATAATTCTTGAGACCAACACCCTTATTTTCCATTTCTTATATTAAATATAATACAAATAAATTTAATATAAATATTGAAATATTAGGTCTTAAATATATTAAAATAGAGTTATCCCCTTTATCATTATTCCCACTCTCATACCAAGACCTCATTAATGATTTCCCATTCTCCTAAGCCCCTCTCATATCCAGGGACTTACATTAATTAATTTAACACATTTATAATTAATTTACATGACCTTTCCATAATTAATTAAAATGATCATAATCTAATAAAACACACTAAATACAATATTCATACTATAATCTCATAAATTGAGTGTTATAAAACCCCCAAAATGCTTTCAAGTCAAATCCATTCAAAAGCCCAAATTTATATTCCAAATATTCATCCATATTTCACTAAAAATGATAATAATTAAGGAAAAAGGTAGTTACTTAACTATATTTAAATGGAAAAAACTCAAAATTTCATCATATATAAGCCAACTCTATCCACTACGAACAAAATCCCTTTCATCGTGTAGGAATTCCACCATGATTGAGCGGAATCATGGATCAAATACCTAATCCACCAAATTAAAATTATAGAATTTAGAGAGAAATATAAATAAAGTGTAATAGTAATAAGAACCAACTTTAATGTATAAAAGAACCCACTCTATTTACCAAGGATCAAGATACACCAGGGAGGGGGGAAATAATCACAAAATTCTCCCTCCCCTAACTTTAGATAGCTAGATAAAAAGATCCATGAAGGTGTTATGAAATAATGGTTCTATAAATAACCCTTTCTAACTTATAAAAAAGAATCTCTTGTGTCAACTGGGTACCCGATGTACCTATAAAATTTATCCAATAGTCATACAAAGGGACACCCCTAGTTTCTCCATCGAGTGCCCAGAGGAATTATTCTGGGTACCTTGTGTCTATTATAGCCACCCTCCTTGTTATTTTATTTACTTAATATCCTAGAATTGGATATGGCTATTTTCCACACAAAATTTATTATTATTTAATCTTGATTTTAATCATTTAAAACATATCTATAAAATCATTTTCCCATTCCAAATATAATGTTTCAAATTCACACTGATTTAAGTCCCACTGAATTTAGACCTTCATCTGGTTCTGCTAATACTCAATGATACAAGTAATTATAAATTCACATCCATTCTATGTATCATCCACAAGAAGACTCATCTTGCTTCACACATGATCTAAAATTAACACTAAGACTTAATGGATGATACTCATCTCCTATATCCTGTTAATTATGGATGTACCAATACTATAACCAAGCCAGTAAAAATGTCTAATCTCTAGGCTCCTCTAAGTCCAGTAAATCATGTATGAATATAATTCTTTGAATTACATTCCCAAATAAAATTCTATATCATCATCATCAATAACACAAAAAATTTCCATCAAATACCTCCCTGCACTTATTTACAAGGAAAAGGTAATGTCCCACACACCACATATCTGACCAAATTAATATACCTAAGAAAAAATGACTAACCCATGGTGAAATTACTTCTATTTCTAATCACTATAATTTTTACTCATTTAGTCTATTTTTTTGGTATATAAAAGACAAATTCACAAGTTTTAATTCACCTGAGTATCCTTTAATTATCCACAAATTGAATTTACAGTCTCATGCCCAAGAATCAAACAATAAAATGTATTCCCTTTTCATGGAACTCATTATCATATTATTCATAAGTCTCATTATCATCTTAGACTCAATCTCTACTCCAATATGATTCCTAAAATTCATACTTGTTCAGCCAACCAAACTACCATCCCACAATCATATACATCAGTTACTAATCTTACTAACACTAAATAATTTTCACATATTGATACCCAAATTTGTGTATTTTACCCTAAGAAGAAATATTTTATCTTCTTGTATCCAAGAACTAACTAGAATTTTTTTGCATCCGCAGTTTGTGTTTACTGAACATTCCAACATAGAAATTTATCAACTTATTCCTAAAATGAGTGTCACACACTCATTCCATATATGATTTTCTCTTTACCAAAGGATTTACCTTACCCCCAATCCTTGAACACTGACCTCTCTATGCTCCATAACGATTCAAACACTGACACTCTTTAGAATCACTTGTTATATCATAATAAACCTATCGCCTAAGACACAATCAATAGTCTATAACCATTTTGATACTTAAACCCACCACTATAAAACAAATTTAATAATTTATTTCTAAAACATCTGGTCTTGATGGATGTATCTCATATCAGTGACCTCCATAGATACCATGTAACACTTACATTCAACCCTAATATGGAATAAACACTATTTTACTATCAATTTCACAGTTCTAATAGTGGAAATATATTTTAGTTTAGGAACTCTAAGACTCATCAAAACTTATACCAATCCACCTGAATATTTATTGACTCATAAAACAGAATGTCCAGCTCACTTTATTTCATATCAATTCAAAATTTATATCACATAACCAACATAAGATACCAATATCATATTCACCATAATTCTCATGACCTATTAGTTATTTCACAAGTGTAATATAGAGACCCCTCCTCTTACACTAGTCATCCCTTATTCCAATGGTTCTCACTTGAATATATACACTAAACCAACTCCAAATTAATCCCCAATCTAACCCATACTTCACATTGAATTTAAGGGATATTCCATTATCAATTTCTCAACCCATTTAAGGTGCATCACACTTTTACATAGGTTATCACATAATTGATCACACCTCAAGTGTGATCATCCACTAAACCACAAAAAAATACTTTTATTGAACTCAATGTAGTTGATAAACTGTGTAGTTTTAGATTCCATCATGATACATAAAAACCTCAAAAGTTCTTATAGTCCATACAGTTCTCAGGGTACCAAACGTAGATCTAAACTTAGTCTGGCCCCATACATGGAATGCATTGTGTAAAGTATCAACATGCATCATTGATAATCATCGTGATATTACCCTAGAAGTAATTTGGCTCTCATAATCACTTCAATAACCCAAGGATCTCAATAAAAACCTCTAAAAATTATTTCTAACATGTTATCCAAGCTAGATAATCCCTAACTAATCACAAATCTCACTATCCCAATGAATATCATACGTCATATAATCCCCACATACCATATGTCTGTTAAATTATTATTCATTTGTACTTAATATAATAGGATACAAAAAAAATACAATTTAAATAGTTCATATTCACCATAAGTATTGATCGAAACTCATACAAGAGTAGTTATACATGCTACACTTATCTACAATTAAACTCATTATATCATGCATTATATCCCTTCAATCCAAGGTCCACATGTCAAATAATTTAATCATGTTCCCCATGCATGTCAATTGAATATCACTTGTTGCAATATTCTTACCTTGATTCCTTTACACACACCAGTGAAATCCCCCATTCTTGAAACACTCTCCCAAAAAAATCATGTATCATTCCTCTTAACTGAATCTTTTCAAATGATTCACATTTTTTAAGGTATGCCCACGATAGGCTATCCCATTACTCCTAGGATACCCTCACATATCAAAACACATCCCATTAGTAATATAAAAATTACCCTAATACTCTAAAAATTTACATGAATCTCAAATAGCTTGAGTCTTAACACATAACAATTGATATCCATTCCAATTTAATGAATCATACCATTTACAGGCCAAATCCCATCTCCCAACCCCCATTATTCAAGGTCACATAACTCAAGATAACTTATTTATCATCACCACCACCATAAGGGTCCCATCAATATCAGGTATTCCCATACAGTTACAACCCTCTCAAGGGCTATCATAATCACATCCATGTAGATATATAAATATTTCCATCTAGATATTCACATAAAGGAAGTCCCCACACAACTTTCTTGGTTAATTCAATCACGTATTATTAGTTATTCAGGAAAACATTAAATAATATATTATTGAAGATCTAAATAATTGAAGCTTGCTTCTTTCTTTGAATATAGTTTTCTCAAATACATATAAAATGAACATGTCAAGAGATCCTATATGTCAAATATGAGGCATGAATACATTCCTCTTTCCACCCCTGGACAAGAATAAAAATACAAATCAATAACCTCTAACATCATAATTAGAAAAATACAGAAAACTCAACTATAAAAAAATAAAAAAAGTCCCACTCTTTTGTAATTCTAATTTCCACCAATTATACTACTTTCCAGACATATATATGACATCCATATTTAGTTTCAACAAGTTTTATATTCATCTACTATGTCCAAAAATTGTAAGATAAAAAACAAGTCTTTGATGCCACTTAATAATTCCCCCTATCCTGATCAAGTGGTATCAAACTAGGTTTTCATTAGACCTTAGGCCAACTTCTTCATATTCCATAGGATACAAAATAGTGTTGAATATTTGATAAAACTGTATGATGGGGAACTATAAGAAAATTTCTTATGGCCATGTGCCATGCACATTGATATTTGTTACATTCATGAGAATAATTCTTGAGGTTATTAAATCTATGGAAATATCCCTAAGTTCATTTCTATAAGCACTAGATAATATTCCCAAAGGTAACATCCATGGTTGTATCAGGCCATGTAAATGGAGAAGGACTATTGACATCGGCAGTAGTAGTCCCACATGCCAAAGTTTTATCACTGCAATATTTTCTAATTGAATTAGTGATATATTTCCATGGGTTGATGCATATGGTTATAGTCATAGATATTAATTCCATGGAAATATTTATATGGTTGTAGCATGTTGTAAATTAAAAAAACACTCCTCTTCAAACTTAATTTCTAGTGTAATATTCATAAACAATTTACTGATCTTCTATGAAAACTTATATACATAATTGTATATTATATATATAATAGCTTTTAAATATATTTTATTATAGTTATTATATTAATTAAAATACTTTTTAGTGCAGTTGTTATAGCCATGTGATGTCATTCTCATGGTTATAAACTTCCAATCATACCCCACGGCTATGAGCATGAAAGCCCGTGGAAATATATTTCTACAAAGGCACCCATAGAACCATTAGAATCCATTCCCATGGAATAATACAATTCAACCAACATGCTGAGGCATTAGGTATATATTAATGTGAAAAATTCCTATACCTCCAAGGCCCTATTACCATGGAAAAAAGATACCTGTGGAAAAACCATGCCTTGTTGACAGACTAAAGCCATGGTCACCAATGCTCATAGTGGAAAACTATCTTGTTGACTTCCTATGGAAAATCGAAAATATTCTCATGTTGGATTCCTATTTCACCAATTCCATTCCTCCTTGTAAATTTATGTTCATAGTGGATGCATATATTTTTTATTCCCTAAGGCCACATGTGTATATACCCTTGGTGGAGTCTTTTACTACTAGTGTCACATGGCCATGGGAATAGATTCACATGGATCTTCCCATATAGGTCCCACCATATTCCAATATTGGAAAAACATTTCCCATGTCACCATATATGTTGGTCGGAGTGGACACTCAAGAGGGGGGTGAATTGAGTTCCAATTAAAATTTCTGTTAAAAACAATTTCTATTAAAATCCCCCAATTTCAAAAACAAATTAAACTGTAGTGAATTTATATAGATTATAAAGGTTCAATTAGTTTCTCAAAGATTGATTAATTCTCAGTTAACTTAATCTTATGATTAAATTAACTTTTGAAACTAACTTACTGATTTATAGCAAATATAAACACTTGCGAATTTAATTATCAAAGTAGCTTTGTAGATAGATTATATTTCAAAGTAATAGCAGCGGAATATGAAATAAATATGTATAGTATGGATATAGAGTATAACTATAAGCACAGAAAATTAACCAAGAGGTTCAGTCTCAAGCCGAGACTTAGTCCTCTCAAAATTTTATATAAGAATGATCCACACCCTGGATCGGGGTTAACAACAGTGAACACACTGTCCAGGTCACAAGACCTCTACCACAGTTCTTCGTGGGAAAACAAACAACAGCAGCAAGCTGTCCAGGTCACAAGACCTCTACCACTATCCACAGTGGGAAATGGAGTGCAAAAAGATTTGCTGAGGATTTACAGATCCTCCAGTGAAAGTACAGGAGTCAGTGTGTGTGTTTAATACAGCAGATAACACACACTGCTCAAAATGTAGAATAAATCACAGAACAATAGATGTAGAGTTTAGAAGTGGTTCTGGTGATCTTAGTGTAGCTCTTGTATTCGATCAGAAGAGAGTTTGAGTCCTCTTCTCGTTTCTGTTTGAGAAACAGAGTGTCGTATGCTTCAGGTTCACAGGTAGTGAGAATGTAGTCGATGAAGTTCTTCAGGGTTCTTCTTGTATGCACAGAACACTTCTCGAGTATACTTGATTGTCTATATGCTTCTATGTGTTCTTGATGGAGCTCGTTTTTATCTTCTTGTGTTTCTGGTATATTTCGTCCACCACGCACTTCTCTGGTTCGCATTCGCATTATATTTGGGCAGCGTAGTCTTCTCGTATTTATCTCCCGACAGGGGACAGAAAAGATTTCTTTTCAGCAGGTACGAGGTACGGGTTCTTGACATCCGACAACCTTTATCAGATATTTGACAAATCATCAAAATGTATGATATGACCGTTAGATAAATTAAATACATTAAATGTAGGAAATAAAGAAATTAAAACAGTGAGTCGAGAATGTATGTCACTGTTGACTTCAACTGTGGTCTTCCAACTGTGGACTTCCAACTGTGGACTTCCTTCTGACTGCTGATTTCAACAAAAGGCTTGCTGTCTGTAGGCTTGCAATGGTAGCTTTTACTCCATGTAACTGTAGCCTCTCTAACTGTAGACTTGTAACATCAAATTTGTAGAGCTGTAACCTTTGTCAACTGTAGACTTCGATCATCTGTAGACTTAGTAGACAGAAGCTGTCTAACTGTAACCTTGACTGTAGACTTATTCGACTGTGAACTTGAGCAGAGAAAACTTTGAACAGAAGTCTTGTATCTGTGACCTTCGTCTGTGAGCTTTGACAATAGATACCAGTAGACTCGTAACTGTAAGCTTGTATTAGTCATCGACTGTAACCTTGTAACTGTGAACTTATTGCAACAGTAACTTAAGGTGACAGTTAACTGTAACTGTGACTTTGAGAAGAAAAACTCTGACTGTTAGCTAACAATACTAAACTTATGTAAATACTACTGTAAGCTGTTACAGTAAAGTTATGAGAGTAAGAATATGAACTGTTTAGAATAAAATACGTTTAAGCATAGAATAATAAGATTAATGCAAAGGTTTAATACATCATAATCAATGTTTAAGCATGATTTGGGATTATCAAAACAGGTGATTCCAACAATCTCCCCCTTTTTGATAATCACAAATTATGTCAGTATGAAATATAGAAGTATCAGAGAGAAGTGTGCAAAACACAGTATTAGCAATATGAGCACAAAAATGAGGTATAATCCGCAAGGATTTCTCCTCTCTGTATAGGTTCATTTCTCCCTTGAGTTTCCCTATTTCTCCCCATTTCTCCCCCTATCTATTTCTCTTTATTTCTCCCCCTTTGTGATTAACAAAAAGAAAGACAGAGAGAGAGAAAAGAAACATTGTATTAATAAGGAGTACAATACATGACCCAAAATGTGAATACATGATCCCTATCAAAAAAAAACAGACTCAATCCTCTTCATCTGGAGGTAAGGGATCTTTTCCTTTGGAGGAAGAAGATGGAGCAGGAGGTGAAGGAGCAACAGGCTGAGGAATGGCAGCAGGAATGTCTGGAGGGGCAGCAACAGAGGCTCCTGAAGGCCGGTAGTGAGTAGCTTGCCGAGGGATCAGTGGTCTAAGGCTTCTGAGGGCATCAGCATGAGACATTATGGAAGAACCACTGGGGTTGGAGACAGGTAGGGCAGGAGGAACTATAACAGGTGTGCAGTCCACATGAAGAAAAGGTAGGAGCAGATTCCTGAAATCCATGATAATGTTTCCTCCTCTGTCCATGGCAGATAAGAAGTCATCTTTGTTTTCCAAGAATTTATCCAAAGCCGGGGTCAACTCTCGTAGCTTGATAACTTGTTCTTTGAAGGCTTGAGTTACAGGAGGCAGCTTCATAGTCTCTAGCATGAGCTTGAAGTGATTGTTTAACTGATGCTTGGTGAAAATCCGATCAAAGTAATAATCCACTTTACTTTTGATGGCCTCCTGAGAAGCAGTAGCAGCCTGCAGGTGCTCACGAACAAAGCCACTGACTTCTCTTGTAGTAGCAAGGATCTGTAGGTCTGATGTGTCATTTGCACGGGCCTGAGTAAGCTCTTCTCTGAGCAGGCTTCTAAACTGCTCAAGGTCCACAGGAGAGCTAGATGAAGGAAGGGACTTGACTGAGAATGCCACTGTCTCCTTGAAAGACTGAGTCAGACTTCCAATCACTTTCTGAATGACAGCATCCTGATTGCTAAAGTGTTCTTTTACTGATTTCTTGAAAGCCTCAAATACTTCCACAAACTGCTTGACCACTTCTTTGATGTATCGAATCTCACTGGCCACTTGTGTCTGAGAACTGCTCAGGGCAGTTAAAGAAGAAACTGATTGTCGGAGGGCCACTACTGCTCCAGTCCAGCTTTCAATTTGGGTGTGGCACACTTTCATTTCATCCATCACTTCTTTGATTGGACTTCCCACAACACATCCTAGAGATAGTTCTAAGGATTGTTCTACATTTTTCAGCTCATCAAAAAGACTGGTTTTCAATTCAGCAACAGACTGTTTGATGGTCTCCTTCATTTCATTCTTTAAGGATTCAAGGTCTTCCTTGGTGGCCAATCCTTCAGTTTCTAACACTGGAGAGCTGTTAGGTAGGATGACTGGATTTCTTGGTGGTTGGTTTTCCTCATCTGAATCCTCATAATTGAGTCCTAACACCATGTATCCTGGATCTGAGGTCCATCCTTCTATATCATACAGTACAGAGACTGAACCAACACGCTCCCCCTCACTTGGAGGTCCTTCCTGAACACTTTCTACTATCTGCTCAACTCTGGGTAACTCTAAGTTCTCTTCTGTAGCTCTAGCAGGTTCCATACTTGCTTCCTCTGTAGGTTCAGCAGTGAGGTTAGCCTCCTTCTCTGTTGGGTCATCAACCACTTCCATGACAACAGTAGTAGAGACCACTCCTGCTTCCTGGTCAGACACTGACTTGTCTGTATACCCTATCAGAGGGCTCATACTAAGTTCTTCTGCAACAGTTTCTTGATTTTCATTTAAAGCTCCAGCCTCTTCTGCTTCGACTGTATCACCCTCATCAGAGGTGTCCTTGACAAAATATTGAGATTCTTCTTCTTCTTCTGTAGTCTCAGTCTCACTGTCTCTTAGAACAGGTTCTCTACTGGGTAGTTCTTTTGGAGGGCTTGCTGCTCCAAACGTCACTGTCCTGACAGGACTGTGAGTAGTATCAGGATCACTCCCTTCATCAATTGGAGTGTTCTCTCTTGCAGAGTTACCAACTACTGCAGTCTGTTCATCATCTGAGTATACAGGTTCAGGCTCATCAGGCTTTAAGCCTGGATCTCTCCTATCTCTCGGTCTAGAGGGATGAGTAGAAGGGCTAAAATTCTCATAGATTCTCTCCTCATCATTCACCCATGATTTCTTCCAGGGATTCCAACTGATCTTCATGAATTTGCATATTACTTTCGAGATACATACACTGTTCTTTGCCACTATCAACTCTTCCTGACTTCCAGCTGCACCTTTCACTTTCAACATAACCGAAATGAGTTTAGCATGAAACAAGGCACTTGATTTTGAGCTTGCCTTTATCATGTCCTCCATCTGAGCCATCAGCAACCTACAAAGGTTGACCTTCCTTCCATGTTTTAATAAGTACATCAAGTAAATATCTTGATGCTTCAGAGTTGCAAAATCTCCTCTTTTAGGACTCAGTACATGCTGGATAAACTTAAACAGAAGCCTGTCCTCTCCATTCATTTCAGTAGCAATAATCTTCCTTACAGTGCCATTGCCTGTCAATTCTTCCAGAGCTGTCTCATGATCAAAGATTCTACTATTTGGAGGAGCCGCTCCAGAATAGTAGTTGTAAATTCCCTCATGAGGAACTCTTAAACAAGCAGCCCATTCAGCGGATGAAAAACTGACTTCATTGCCATTTACTCTGGATACCAGTTTATGCAGATCATCCTCTTCCTCGAACTGTAGATATTCATAGAACTCCTTCACCAGCTTCGGGTAGTATGGTCCATTATTGTTTGCGAAGCATTCGGTCCATCCTTGATCATTAAGCACTGCCAGTACTAATGATCTGCTCGATAAAATCCACTCTTCACTTAGCTCCTTCTCAGCAACTATTTCTCTCTTAGTCAGATGTGGATTAACAGGTCTTATCGAGGCGTTCCCGGTGCCACTGGATTCGACTTGAGTCCTCTTCGGCATTGGTGCATCTTCGTTGACAGTCGGGGGTCGCTTTGTTCTGGCCATTGGAACTGAATGAGGTTTCGAGGTTCGGTTGAAGGTTTAGGGTTTAGGACTTGAGAGAGCAAGGGTCGAGATGAGTGGATTGAGATATGTTCGATGTTCTCAATTTTATCATTTAGGGATTTAGAAATAAAAGAATAAAGAAAAGAAACGGTTCGAATTCCCGCAAAAATAAAATAAGATTAAACAGCGAAACAGCCTACAGAGAGATGTAACAGTGAGGTACACCGGTGAGGTCTAACTGTGAGGTTTCAACTGTGAGGTCTAACTGTGAGGTTTCAACTGTGAGGTTTCAACTGTGAGGTTTCAACTGTGAGGTTTCAACTGTGAGGTTTCAACTGTGAGGTTTCAACTGTGAGGTTTCAACTGTGAGGTTTCAACTGTGCGGTTTCAACTGTGAGGTTTCAACTGTGAGGTTTCAACTGTGAGGTTTCAACTGTGAGGTTTCAACTGTGAGGTTTCAACTGTGAGGTTTCAACTGTGCTATAGTTAATCATACCTAACTCATGTTTGATGTAACTTAATCTCTCAGAATTCAAAGGCTTTGTAAAAATATCAGCTAACTGATGTTCAGTGCCAATGAACTCAAGAGTGATATCACCTTTTTGATAATGATCCCTCAGAAAGTGATGTCTCACATCAATATGTTTTGTCCTAGCATGAGATACTGGATTTTTTGAAATGTTAATAGCACTTGTATTGTCACACCTTATAGAGACATGTTTGAATTGATATCCATAGTCTAGTAAAGTGTGTTTCATCCACAAGATTTGTGCACAACAGCTACCAGCAGCTATATACTCAGCTTCGGTAGTAGACAATGCAACAGAATTCTGCTTCTTACTACACCAAGATACTAGTGACTTGCCTAAAATGTGACATGTTCTAGAGGTGCTCTTTCTATCTAACTTGAAGCCAGCAAAATCAGCATCAGAATAACTTAATAAATCAAATGATTGTCCTTTTGGATAAAATAATCCCAAATTGGGAGTATGTTTTAGATATTTGACAATCCTTTTAACAGTAGTCAAATGAGACTCTTTTGGATTGGCTTGAAATCGAGCACACATGCATACACTGAACATGATGTCAGGTCTACTGGCAGTAAGGTACAGTAGACTACCTATCATACCTCTGTAATTGGTTTGATCCACTGGTTCACCAGTTTCATCACTGTCCAACTTGCAAGTGGTGCTCATAGGTGTGTCACTGCCTTTGGTGCCATCCAAAGAAAAACGTTTTAGAAGATCTTTAATATATTTACTTTGGTTCAAAATAATACCATTTTTATTTTGAAAGATCTGAAATCCAAGGAAAAATTTGAGTTCTCCCATTAAACTCATTTCAAACTCATTTTGCATTATTTTTGAAAAATCAACACATAAAGAATTTTTTGAAGATCCAAAAATAATATCATCCACATAGATTTGTACTATTAAGACATCTTTAGAAATCCATTTAATAAAAAGAGTAGGGTCAGCTATCCCTTTAGTAAATCCTTTTGAAATAAGAAAAGAGCTGAGCCTATCATACCAAGCTCTTGGAGCTTGCTTTAAACCATATAAAGCTTTAGATAGTTTAAAAACATGATTAGAAAAATGGGGATTTGTAAAACCAGGAGGTTGTTCCACAAATACATCCTCAATTATATATCCATTTAGAAAATCACTTTTAACATCCATTTGATATAGTTTGAAATTCAGATGAGCAGCATAAGCAAGTAATATCCTAATGGCCTCTAGTCTAGCCACGGGTGCAAAGGTTTCCTCATAGTCTATTCCTTCTTCCTGACTATACCCTTGTGCAACTAGCCTGGCTTTGTTTCTGATTATATTTCCAAACTCATCAACTTTGTTTCTAAACACCCATTTAGTGCCTATGGTAAGAGTGTCTTTAGGTCTTTCCACTAATTCCCAAACTTTGTTTCTTTCAAACTGATTTAGTTCTTCTTGCATAGCCATTACCCAGAATTCATCACTGATAGCATCATTGACATTTTTGGGTTCAAGCTGTGAAAGAAAGGCTTGATGTTCAACCTGATTTTTTAGAGAAGCTCTAGTTTGTGTTCCTCTATCAAGATTACCAACAACAGCATCTAAAGGATGATTCTTTAGAATCCTAGTTGATTTGGTAAAGGTTGGACTAGAGATTTCAGGTTCATCTATAGGTTCGGGTTCCACAGAGGAAGATTCTGGAAAAAGTCCAGAACTGGATGTTTTTACTACAGGTTCTTTAGATTTGTCATTTAGGTTCAGAACAGATAAGTCTTCTTCAACATCTTCAAGAGAAGTTTTAGACTCATGTGGATCAGTCTCATCAAACTTGATGTGAACAGATTCTTCCACACATTTGGTTTTCTTATTGAACACTCTATAGGCTTTACTAGACATAGAGTAACCTAGGAAAATTCCTTCATCACTTTTTGGAGCAAATTTATCAAGATTATCTTTAGTATTCAGAATAAAGACTTTGCAACCAAAAACTCTAAAGTAATTAACCTTAGGCTTCCTATTATTCCACAACTCATAAGGGGTTTTCTTTAGAACAGTTCTGATCAAGACTCTATTAATGACATAGCAAGCTGTATTAACAGCTTCAGCCCAAAAGTAAATTGGCAGGTCATATTCATTAAGCATAGTTCTAGCAATTTCTTGCAGGGTTCTGTTTCTTCTTTCTACTACACCATTCTGTTGAGGTGTCCTAGGAGCAGAAAAATTGTGAGCATAGCCATTGTGTGAGCAGTAAGATTCAAATTCTTGATTCTCAAACTCACAGCCATGATCACTCCTCAAGGTCTTAATCTTAAGTCCACTAAGATTTTCTACAGACTTAGAGTATTTAACAAAGGAAGAGCAGGCTTCACTTTTGTGAGCTAGAAAGTATACCCAAGTATATCTAGAAAAGTCATCTACAAGAACATAGACATAGTGCTTCCCATTTAGACTTGAAATTCTTGATGGTCCAAACAAATCCATGTGAACCAGTTCAAGTGGTTGAGAAGTTGAAACTTCTTTCTTTGGTTTAAAAGAAACTTTGTGTTGTTTTCCCTTTTGACAGGGATTACACACTTTGTCATTTGGGAATTCAAGCTTAGGTAAGTCTCTAACTAGGTGTTTCTTAGAGAGTTTTCTAAGTGAGTGAATGTTGCAGTGTCCTAATCTCCTATGCCACAGCCAAGACTCTTTATGAAAAGCATTTAAGCAAGTAACATTGTGTTTAGCTAAAGTGTTTAAGTCAACAGCATAAACATTTTCATTTCTTAAGGCAGAAAATATTAAAGCATTTTTGGAATTATAAACATCACAAGAATTGTTTTCAAACTTGACATTAAAGCCATCATCACACAATTGAGAAATGCTAAGTAGTTTGTACTTAAGTCCATCAACAAATAAAACTTTGGAAATTAATACTGAGTCAGTGTTACCAATCTGGCCTAAGCCGATGATTTTTCCTTTTGAGTTATCACCAAAAGTGACATATCCTCCATCAACCTTTATTAAGCTTTTGAAGCACGAATAGTCCCCAGACATGTGTCTTGAACATCCACTGTCTAAGTACCATACCTTCTTGTAATTGCTTTTCAAACAGATATCCTACAGAACAGATTAGACAAGAAATGACTTTGGTACCCAGATTTTCTTGGGTCCAGATATGTTAGCAATCAAGGATTTAGGTACCCAGATTTGTTTTATGGGTCCCATACAATTAATAGATGCAACAGATTTAGAGAGATATACTTTATTTGATCTACAACTATTTAAATAACCAGTTGAGGCATATGAATTTCCAAAACTGGAACTAGCAGGATTTTTTCCAGACTTAATAAATCGGGTTTTAGCAAACTGTCTTTGTCCAGGTTGGTATCCCAAGCCAGTAGCATACTTAGGTGCAACTTGCTTTCCTAGCAGTTGGGTTAGAGTATCTTTTCCATTTTTGAATGTTTCTAAGTCCTTTCTAAGTTGTTCATTAGATAGTTTCAGTTCTGTATTCTCCTTTAATAATTGAACATTTTTCTCTTTTTCCACATCAAGTGCAGACTTGACACTTGCAGTAAGAGCATGCTGTTTCTTTAAAGACTTATATTTATCCTTTAGTTCATTACACGTTTCTTCCAGCATATTACAGTATTCAGTCAATTCATCTTTAGACATATTTTCAGAATCAGAACCAGATTCTGCTTCACCTTCAGAATAATAAGAGTTTAAAGTGGGAGTGTCTAAGGTTACCTCAGATGTGTTTGTCATGAAACACATATTAGCAAGATTTCTTTCAGAATCACTGGACTCTGATTCACTTGTGCTGTCTTCTGAAGCACTCCAGGTGGCCTTCATAGCTTTCTTATAATTCTTGTCCTTGTACTCATATTTCTTCTTGAATTTTAACTTAGGACAGTTAGCTTTAATGTGTCCTTTCCTTTTACATTCATAGCAAACTATGTCTTCTTCTTTATCAGTTTTCTTCCAATATTTCTTCCACTTACCTTGTCTATCATACTTACCCTTGTAGTTTGGTTTTCTGAAGAACTTCTTCTTCCTATAGAACTTCTTGAATCTCCTTGCTATTTGTGCCATCTCGGCATCACTGTCAGAATCTAAGTCTTCACTAGATGAGCTTTCAGTTGGTATATGCACTTTCTCCTTGTCTTTGCTCTTTGATGCAGTAGACTTAAAAGCTACAGATTTTCGTTTTGGTTCCTCATATTCCTCTTTATTCACCTTTAGCTCTTCTTCGTACATCATCAGCTTACCAATTAACTCCTTGACAGGCAAAGTTCCAATATCACAGGATTCTCTAATTGAAATGGATGTGCCTCTCCATCTGTATGGCAGACATCTCAATAATCTCATGATTTTCTCCTTTGCTGGAACAATCTTCCTGAGTGAGCTCATTGTGTTGACTATCTCATTAAACCTGAGATACATATCAGAAATAGGTTCATCAGCTTTCATCTTAAAGTTATCATATTTGATAGTATAAGTGTTTAACCGCATTTCCTTGACATTAGTTGTTCCTTCATGAGAAACAGCTAAGGTGTCCCAGATTTCAAAAGCAGTTTTACATGCAGAAATTCTATTGAATTCCTCATCTCCTAGAGCACAGTAGAGAGCATTCACAGCCTTACAATTATTATTGTAAGCTACTTTAGTAGGTTCATCCCAAGTTATTCTTTCAGTTTCTGGAATCTTGTATTGAGACTCTATAGCAGTCCAAATATCAAAACCCATACTTTCCAAATGAATTTTCATTTTGAGCTTCCATTGGGCATAATTCACACCATTAAAGAAGGGTGGCATGTTAGTAGCAGCACCTTCTAGTCTATTATCCATAAGGAAATTCTAGAAAATGTTTTAAAGAGATAAAATTTAGAACTAACAGAAATTTAAGATCTTTTAGATAAAACTACAATCACAGTTTAAAAACAGAGAGTTAAAATAAAACTTTGAGCAAGTATAACAGAGCTAAACACACCCTCTGATACCAAATGTTGGTCGGAGTGGACACTCAAGAGGGGGGTGAATTGAGTTCCAATTAAAATTTCTGTTAAAAACAATTTCTATTAAAATCCCCCAATTTCAAAAACAAATTAAACTGTAGTGAATTTATATAGATTATAAAGGTTCAATTAGTTTCTCAAAGATTGATTAATTCTCAGTTAACTTAATCTTATGATTAAATTAACTTTTGAAACTAACTTACTGATTTATAGCAAATATAAACACTTGCGAATTTAATTATCAAAGTAGCTTTGTAGATAGATTATATTTCAAAGTAATAGCAGCGGAATATGAAATAAATATGTATAGTATGGATATAGAGTATAACTATAAGCACAGAAAATTAACCAAGAGGTTCAGTCTCAAGCCGAGACTTAGTCCTCTCATAATTTTATATAAGAATGATCCACACCCTGGATCGGGGTTAACAACAGTGAACACACTGTCCAGGTCACAAGACCTCTACCACAGTTCTTCGTGGGAAAACAAACAACAGCAGCAAGCTGTCCAGGTCACAAGACCTCTACCACTATCCACAGTGGGAAATGGAGTGCAAAAAGATTTGCTGAGGATTTACAGATCCTCCAGTGAAAGTACAGGAGTCAGTGTGTGTGTTTAATACAGCAGATAACACACACTGCTCAAAATGTAGAATAAATCACAGAACAAGAGATGTAGAGTTTAGAAGTGGTTCTGGTGATCTCAGTGTAGCTCTTGTATTCGATCAGAAGAGAGTTTGAGTCCTCTTCTCGTTTCTGTTTGAGAAACAGAGTGTCGTATGCTTCAGGTTCACAGGTAGTGAGAATGTAGTCGATGAAGTTCTTCAGGGTTCTTCTTGTATGCACAGAACACTTCTCGAGTATACTTGATTGTCTATATGCTTCTCTGTGTTCTTGATGGAGCTCGTTTTTATCTTCTTGTGTTTCTGGTATATTTCGTCCACCACGCACTTCTCTGGTTCGCATTCTCATTATATTTGGGCAGCGTAGTCTTCTCGTATTTATCTCCCGACAGGGGACAGAAAAGATTTCTTTTCAGCAGGTACGAGGTACGGGTTCCTGACATCCGACAACCTTTATCAGATATTTGAAAAATCATCAAAATGTATGATATGACCGTTAGATAAATTAAATACATTAAATGTAGGAAATAAAGAAATTAAAACAGTGAGTCGAGAATGTATGTCACTGTTGACTTCAACTGTGGTCTTCCAACTGTGGACTTCCAACTGTGGACTTCCTTCTGACTGCTGATTTCAACAAAAGGCTTGCTGTCTGTAGGCTTGCAATGGTAGCTTTTACTCCATGTAACTGTAGCCTCTCTAACTGTAGACTTGTAACATCAAATTTGTAGAGCTGTAACCTTTGTCAACTGTAGACTTCGATCATCTGTAGACTTAGTAGACAGAAGCTGTCTAACTGTAACCTTGACTGTAGACTTATTCGACTGTGAACTTGAGCAGAGAAAACTTTGAACAGAAGTCTTGTATCTGTGACCTTCGTCTGTGAGCTTTGACAATAGATACCAGTAGAATCGTAACTGTAAGCTTGTATTAGTCATCGACTGTAACCTTGTAACTGTGAACTTATTGCAACAGTAACTTAAGGTGACAGTTAACTGTAACTGTGACTTTGAGAAGAAAAACTCTGACTGTTAGCTAACAATACTAAACTTATGTAAATACTACTGTAAGCTGTTACAGTAAAGTTATGAGAGTAAGAATATGAACTGTTTAGAATAAAATACGTTTAAGCATAGAATAATAAGATTAATGCAAAGGTTTAATACATCATAATCAATGTTTAAGCATGATTTGGGATTATCAAAACAGGTGATTCCAACAATATAGACATGAGAATTGATGCTATTTGAGTATTCCTTTTAACATAGACCTCTTTCCATATTACTATGGTGGGAACCTCCTTCCCACATCACTGTATGGTTGCAGGCACAATTGACCTTGGTAGTAGAGACAATATAGCCATGGTTATTATTTCTCATGGCTATATCCAAACATAATTCCATGGTTCTTCCAACCATATATAATGAAACATGGTCATAGGACAATTTTCTAGTAACTCGATTATACCCTCACTATTATTGAATGCAATATTCAGTAAATAAAAAAGTATCTATAAAATAGATAAAACATATGAGTAAAATAATGGATTTATAGCATAAGTAATATCATAAAAGTACACAAAAACTATGCTATAACAAATTGAACTCCAATATGTAACACAATAAAACATCATAATAGTGATCCTATAAAAAGTGGGTTACATAAAAAGAAGAAAAAAGATAAAATATTAAAAGGATACTATCCATTCTAATTGTCATTGTCATAGACCCACATCTAAATCCTCATAAATCTCCTAGGACCCACACACCTAATAATTTATGTGAATTGAAACCATAAGGTGTGTATATCCACTAGGGTACAGATACTGGTGTGAGTATAAAATATAGTTGGAAATCACCAAAAATGTTCTTAATAATAACCATTATATATATATATATATAAATGCATGTATTGAATAAAGTGAGTGTTGAAACTCATCAAACGTACACTAGTAGTACCCTTAGTTAATCAAATATACACCTTGATGGTTAAATCATACCAGCATAGCCTAGTGTCATTTTAGTGTATATCCAAGTCACTCCATCAACCAATGATATTTTTTAATAAAAGTAACTCATTTTCAATTGCTGGTTAGTGGAACATCCAATCTTATAAGTCTTACAATAACTCTAGAGGCATATCTTAAAACCTAAAGGTACTCATTCCCTATGATAGGTAATCCCACCAAAAGATACTCAATCAAAGGGGGTGGAATGTCCTACCTATACATCCCATCACATACGGAAGTGCATTTCATGTTTATAACTTGATCATGGGGGATAAGTGAACCTATATATAGAAATAATTCATAATGGGAGGTGCATCCTACCAAAATATCTTTATCACGGAGTCCAATTCAACCCCTCTATATATCTCATCAAATATTTAAGTGGGCCCCATCTATAGATTTTCGTGATAAGGGTAGTCTATCCCATCTTTATATCTCGCTATAAAGGTAAATGTGCTTCATCTATAGAAATCAGTCATCAGTAATGGAGTTCCCCACCTAGATATCCCTAATATGTTCAAAGGTTATAAAATAACCAAAATTATTCATAGGAATAAATTTCCCTCAATTTTCATAGAATCTAACCTATTCATATGAACTAATATCTCATTTAGCATATATTTCAATATATCTACTTTTATAGCAATCATGTGTGGGTTGGAGTAATTCCATCCCATTCAAATTTGTCTGTAAATGTGTCATATCCTTGAAATCCAGTATCTCTATAACTTAGTAGGGTGATGTTCCCCGTTATATATATGTAGTCTCAACAATACAACTGGGTAATGCATTCAATCTAGGAATTATATTAATATATTTGAGAGTATACAAATCTTAAATTCTCTTAATGTTCTAAATAATATAGCTTGGTATACTCATTTATCCTGATTTTTAATCCATAAACTAATCACAAAAAATCAAATAAACATCACCACATCATAATCTTTTCATCCTCGATATGGTCCAATCCCTTCGATTTAACCTATCTTGTATGTGAAATCCTAGGAAATATGTTACCCAGGGAACCTCCCACTCATCTACCCATGGTGGAACTCCATTACACATCATTCAAGTCCTATATGACATTTTTTAAATCCTTCAAAAAAATTTATAGTTGACCCATATTTTAAAACTCATTTACCATGTAGCTTCACAAATAACTTTTATATGGCTTACCCATAGCCCATCACTCCCAATGATACATTATATAACCAAATATGAGAACTCACTAGATCACTCAAGTCATTACCCAATTTTGGACACCCCTTAAAGTGCTTTACACTATATAACTCAATCACAAAAAAATAAAAAATATGTATTAAGAAACTAAAATCCAAAGGAACTCATGCATAGAATCATCATATCACTAAAAGAACATTTATATTTTACTGTAACCACATTGGTCCCTATGGATAATACTTATATCAAACACCTGGGTATAAATTTTCTTAAACTCCAAATAATTCATAACAATTATATATAAATTCAGTAACATTATAAGCCAACTACATAAAACCAAAGTTATCCCATTTATCACGATGAAAATTATATATGACCAATATCACTTCTATCACCAGTCATGATCCTAATCTATTTCCTCATAGATAAATTCCTATAAATTAATTATAACCCATTTATAATTAATTTCCATGATATTTACATAATGAATTAAAGGTGAATAATCAACCAAAACATAGTAAATGATCAAACCTCATTAGAAGACCCCTAAATAAGGTATAAAAATGGGAACTATAAATGGCCCTTTCCCCCATTAAAAAAAATTAATAGGCCAACTATGTACCTAATTTCCCTTTAAATTCCACTCAGTGTCTAATTAAGCGTGTGATAAAATACCACCATCCACCTGATGTCCAAGAGAAGGGACCCATTTTTTTCTCCACCGAGTAATTGGTGAAATCAGACTTGGTATTTTATTGCTATAACAACAACCCTCCTAAATATTTTAATTAACTAAACATACCAAAATCCAATCTGGGTGTTTCCCAACTAAAATTTTACCACTAAAACTTTAATTTTATCAAGTAAAACACATTTATAATCTTTCATTTCTATTTTGAATTCATATTTTAATATTATTTGTGGCTCAAGTCCCACTATATTCTAGCCTTCCTATAGTTCCGCCAACACTAGAGGCATACATTGTTACCTGTAGATATAACCATGCTTTATTTATTTTAAATAATATAACAAAAATGATCCTTTTTTATAAGGGAGTTTTTATTAGGTACAGTGATCCATTATTGATTTTATTTGAAATTTATTTGAGAGGGATCTTAGTTTTGTCATATATGATGAGGGTATAGATTAGAGATTGAGAATTAATTTATAAGAAATGTTAGTTTTCTGGATTTTTCTTCTTGTATTTTATTTTAGTTATAGACTCCTATATTAGGGAAAAAATTAAGAGAAACTAATATTTTACTGTAATTCCTCATGATGGGGAGAACTATATGTCCTAGAATTATTTTACCATAAAACAAAAATTAGAAAAGTGAGTATATTTGTAAACCACGTTAACTTTATGATTGCTGGAATAATAAGGGTACTTGATTGTCCAAGAATTAATGGTTTGAGAATATATATATATATATATATATATATATATTGATTAAAAATAGTGATCATTAATGACGAATATCAGCAGAATTACAAGTACAAATCCAAGAAGGGAAAATGTCCAAATAGAACTGGTTGGAGTCGAATGGGCTTGAGGCCACTAGCTAATGGGCCACGTTGTTTCCCTCCCTTTTGGTAAAGGAGAAGGTGAAAAAAATAAGCATTGGAAAAGTGAGAGAATTCTTGTGATGATGATGCCAAATGACTGGAGCCCACCATCGTTGTGGTTAATAGCATTGATTACGGTAAGGTATTCAGACTCAATAATGATATCGCTCTATCCACATTCCAAGGCGAGCAACATACAGGCAAGGATGGCCATGGCCTCAGTAACTACCGGTTCCCATAAATCTTGATGTGGTTCATATTATGCAGCAAATATTTTCCCTATATGATTTCGGTCCAGGAGGCTGAGGGCAACAAGCCAATCCTTTGGAAGAGATGCCTCCACGTTAATCTTAAAAATCCCTTCCATTGGGGGATTCCAATGAGAGGGAAAGGAGAGGGTAACACCTGGCATAAAATGACCATTGTGGTCTTTCCATCCCTCAATCCATGAAGTGGCCCGTTCAATCCAGAATTCGGGGGTATTGTGAGCATGATGAAAAACAGAATCGTTACGCCGAACCCAGATAATCCAGGCCAAAGTTCAAAGAGAACCTGAAAGAGCTGAGGAAAGAGAGGAGAACCAACACATCAGAGGATCAGAAAGGTCAGAGGCCAATTCCAGTGATGCGCTAGAAGCTGGGCCCCATTTATTCCAAATTTTCTTAGCTCCCGGGCAGTGAATGATGGCATGCAAAGGAGTTTCAGGATTGTTTGGGAAGAAAGGGAAAAAAGAAGTATTGGCCACATATTCTCATGGTTTGAGAATATATATATTTGTGTGTGTGTGTGTGTGTGTGTGTAAAATGGAATTTAGGATATGATATCTATCATGGAGAGATTTTTTGGAATCATAATGATCATATAGCATATACTTTTTTTAATGATGTCCATATTGTAAAAGTTGTATATTGAAAGCATGATAATAATTCTGCGATAGAACATAAGGATATTGTAATGTATAAAAGACCTTTATAGGTAAGTATTAATTAGGGAAACACTATTAAATATTTTCAAGGATGAAAAGAATAATAGTGGGGAATTTTTAATTAATTTCACACTCAAATTTTGATGAAAGTGTGTGATGGTTAAACTTAAATTAAATTGGTTTTAGAGTGAATTTGAATTTTTCATATTTTTATTGAGAGGTAAAAAAATTATTCTTTTAAGGATACAAAAAAACTCATGAGAAATTTCATTGAAAGTATTTAATCACATGAGAAAGAAAATATACCTCTTTAGCTAGAGAAGAATCCCACCAGAACCCCAATGTAAGTCTATAAAGTTTCTATAGTTTGTAAGTGGGGACACCCCACCATCAAGATATCAATGGGGGTAACTAATACCAACTGGTCTCATTGAAAGGGATTTATTGGACTTCTAGGGGTCCTCAACCCCAACTAAAAAAATGGGATAAAAGGGGGAATTCCTCTTTTCTAAAGAACTCTACTCAGTTGGTTACCATATTTTCCAACCATTCATAAGGGTATATTAACTTTCCCCTCCATCTATTCCTCCCCCTATAATTCATTAAATCAAGGTGTTCTAGATTCATTTTGGAGTACCAATTAGATATATAATAGTTATTTTCTTCATTTCTATTAATCATTTTTTCTCTTTAATTTTTTTACATTTCACCTATATATTTGAGTTTTGATTCCAACAATCATAGTGGAATTTAAATGAAATCATAGGTATTTGGTAAGAGGTCACTAATAGTGGCTTGAGAAGGGTTTTCACATATTATCACTTGTTATTTCACTTGAGTTAAGTCACATAATGAGATTTTATTAGGATTTTAGTGGATAATAATTAAATTTAAAATAAAATTAGTTGTGTAAATTTTGTATTTTTTTATGTAGCCATTAATGTTAGGAATAGGTGGTCTAAAATATGATTCTTATTATTTTGGTATCATATCATCACTAGATGAGATTTATATCATTTTTTCATTAAGTTACTTTTAACTTGAACTGAATGTATTGTGATTTTTTTATGATTTGGGTCGATATCAGTGCTTATTTGAATTGAAGAAGGGAAATGTGAGCATAAATTAGTAATCGGATCATGAATTGAAGTTTTTAGACATTACACAATGAGTATGTTAGTCCTTTTTATTATGTGAACATTCTTGATGGCTATTTTATACTCTTGAACTTTTATTACTGTTGTGATCATGGTTTTATGTTATTTCATGATATCATTGCAGAAGTTTAATGTGTTTTAATTGGCCTAATATTCATCAATGGGACATATATATTACTAAATTTTTAATTGGGTAGTTCTTTAGTTGAAAAACATTGATAGAAAATTTTAGGGTTCTTAGTGGTGTGATTCATTTTTTAATTAATTTTTGAAAAGAAAATGGTTAGAAATTTAAATTACGAATTTAAAGGATAATGGATTTCAAATGGTGTTTCTAAAGAAAAAAGGTGATTTAAAGAAAATGTTTTGAAATGAAATTTATAAACAAGGTGTAGTTTTTAAAAAATTATTTTTATGGGATTTGTCTAGGGGCCTTCGGTGTGTAAGATGGAAATTGGTTCTCGTTTAAAATATTTTCAGGAATTTTATTTGGACCTGTGTTCTCAATGAATGAAAAATAGGTATGTTTTCATTAATGGTCTGGCTTCATTGACCTCATGAGGGAGATGCACAAATTTCAATGTATTTACGTGTTCTCTCTAATGATTAATTGTAGCATTGTATATTATATCATTTATTATTATGATGCATAATAATTTAGGAACCATATATAAATTTTTCTATTGTTTGATAGGTTTGTTAGAAGATATCAAGGTGTATAGGATATTCCTTGATGATTATATAGATAAAGTACCATGACAAGTATCCATGGGTCATGTTAAAGTCTATGAACTTTTCATCCCTAGTATTTTAAGTTAAATAGTGGAATCCTTATGATACATAGTGAATGATCCCACATTAAATATGATATGGTAATAGGATAATCGTAAAAATCAATAGTGGGGAAAATATCACTAATTTATAAGAGATTTGTTTCCCTACTTAATGTGTTACAATTTTTAGAGCTTGTGATAGAGTATCTGGGGAAATAGTTAGTCAGGTGGTATTTAAATTAGTGGTAGACCTCAGAGTTAGAAAATATATTGAGAATGACCTTAGGGATAATGATGTGAAGAAGATAGGGTATAAAAGTCATCGATAAACTTAGTGATTTCCATTGATTCGAGTATATCATGACTAATTTTTTTAGGTCATACACACTGATGATAATTTACCTAGATCCTGATGATGCATATACTTGTGGTTTGATTCCTCTTAAGAAACTAGATGTAGAACAATATAAATTTGGAATCTAGTGGGAAGGGTTATTTTTATGAAATTCACAATACTTTCTATAGAGAATGTTTTTTTCTATCATGTTTCATCATAGTAAGACCATGGATATAACGAACAATAAGTTTATATTGATTTTTTTTCTATTTGACCTAAGATGTAAATGTGTATTTGAAGTGATATATAATTATATGTGGGATCCACCCTATATAATGACTTGTAATATCTTGGGTTAGATTCATAGGTTCCTTATATGTAGTTTAGTGAGTATACATAGTGTGGACCAATGAGGTGATATGATGCATGTTGTGATATATAAAATTGTTATTTTGTGGGTCCATGTCTCATTATTTGTTTGATCATTTTTTATCATGAAATTTTGGTTATATCATTATTTATTTCTTTAGTCCCTATTGAACATCCATTTTTTTTTAGTTTAATGTTTTTCATTAATAGTTCGTTCCTATTAAATTTTTCATTGTCAGTTTCCTTAATATAACCATTAATTTCCATTATATTTTATTTTTTGGTTACTTAATAGGTAGTGAGATTAAAAATGGGACAAGTATGAATCTAAAGAGTTAATAATGATGGATAAAAGGTGAGATCTTTAATTAATATAATCATTTTAGATAAGATTGAATGTGTGGTATACATCATTGGAATACAAGGGTATATTATTCATCAAATACTGACAGAATGACAAGCTTGGGTTAGTTATTAAAGGTTTGAGTATATGGAGTGCATGTGTCTTATTCACCAAAATAGAATACAGGTATTAATTATATGATCATGAAAGCATTATAAGTTTTTATTGTCATGAGTGACACTCACCACATAATTGCATATTCATCCACATGATCACTAATACCAATAATTCAAGCCTATTGGGGGAATCCTTCTGGGTTATTAATGTAAACCCCTACCCATTAACATTACATAGGTATTAATGTACATTGGTAGTCCTTAAATTTTATGGAAGGAAAACGTATTAATTTTGAGATAGATATATAGATCAGGTGGATTAGTGTCATTGATGAAAATGATTCTATAAGAGCATAGTGAGTTAGGCTAGAGGTCATTAAATTTTATTTTTTATTATATTGTATATTTATCCATCAAGGGGATAACTAGATTATTATTCAAACATTGTTTTCATATATATTTTTCCTATGGATTTTATGTATGTTTTACATCATGGAAACTATTTTTTATATATACTACACTGTGGGATGTCCTTATGGTTCTCTATATTATGTATAAAAGTTTTTTATATGTCTGATGAATATAAGGTTAATACCAAACTTTTTATATATTTTATCATTAAATATTATTTCTATCCTTGTGGGTATAGTCTCCTACATAGTTTTTTTATTACCACACTACTAGTTTATTGCCTCTAGAGTATGGGGTGGCATGCTTACATAGTTGTGATATATAGAATTGTTATTTTGTGGGTGCAGGTCTCATTATTTGTGTGATAATTTTTTATCATAGAATTGTGGTTATATCATTATTTATTTATTTAGTCCCTATTGAACTTCAATTTTTAGGTTTTTATTTTAGTTTAATGTTTTTCATTAATAGGTCAGTCTTATTATATGTTTCATTGTCAGTTTCCTTTATATAACCATTACTTTCCATTATATTTTATTTTTTGGTTACTTGATAGGTAGTGAGATTAAAAATGGGCCAAGTATGAATATAAGGAGTTAATATTGGTGGAAAAAATGTGAGATCTTTATTTAATATAGTCATTTTAGATAATATTGAATGTGTGGTATACATCATTGGAATACAAGGGTATATTGTTCATCAAATATTGACAGAAGGACAAGATTGGGTTTGGTAGTAAAGGTTTGAGTCTATGGAGTGCATGTGTCTTATTCACCAAAATGGAATACAGGTATTAATTATATGATCATGAAAGCATTATAAGTTTTGAGTGGCATGAGTGACACTCACCACATAATTGCATATTCATCCACATGATCACTAGTACCAATAATTCAAGACTATTGGGGGAATCATTATGTGTTACTAATGTAAACCCCTTCCCAGTAACATGACAAATGTATTAATGTATATTGGTAGTCCTTATATTTTATGGAAGGAAAATTTCTTAATTTTGAGATAGATATATAGATCAGGTGGAGTAGTGTCATTGATGACAATGATTCTATAAGAGCATGGTTAGTGAGTTAGGTTAGAGGTCATTAAATTTTATTTTTTATTATATTGTATATTTATCGATCAAGGGTCCAAATAGATTATTGTTCAAACATTATTTTCATATATATTGTTCCTATGGATTATTTGTATGTTTTACATCATGGAAACTGTTTTTTATATATACTACACTGTGGGATTTCCTTATGGTTCTCTATATTATGTATAAAAAAAATTATATGTCTGATGTATATAAGGTTTATAACAAACTTTTTATATATTTTTTCATTAAATATTATTGTTATCCTTGAGGGTGTAGTCTCCTACATAGTTGTGTTATTCCCACACTACTAGTTTATGGCCTCTAGAGTATGGGGTGGCATGCCTAAGGTTATATGGAACCTAATATCAAGAACCACTTAGGTAAACTGAGAAAGTAAATAACATTAATTATCATTATAATTATGGTATTTAATTAGTAAATAAGTATAAAAGTGACTAAAATACCCACATTTTAAACACATAAATGGAACTTATCATTTTTACTTACCCTTTCCTTTCATAATATTTTACAACATAAGAGACAAAATTCTTTATGGTTCATGGTCACCTTTTCATCCTCTATCTTCTAGTAAAGTATACCATAAATCAAATTGATTTTTACTTTCTTAAACACCTTGAATTCAATATCCTTTTCAATTTATTTATTTTAAAAAATTAATAATTATACCCTTTCATAAAGAATCAATATTTTTTGAGTCCCATCTAGGGGAAAAAATTAAATCCTATTTCCCTCGGGAAAAAATATTTTTATCAAATTTATCGTGAAAATTTTACAGAATTTTATTAAAAACCTTTTAATTTTAATGGATTTATCCATATCCTAGAATTTTTCTCACAATCATATTTTTAGACAAAAATAAATTTTCAATAGATTCATTCTCCCATATTAAAAATCCTTGATATAAGTATAAAAAATTTATAATTGATACTCATGGGAATTCTTTCCACCCTTAAAGATAATATAAATCACATACCATATATATTTACCTATTTTAAAATGAATATAATTAATTAGATCATTCTAAAATATTTTTGAAAACAATACATTTATAGAATTATTTTTGATATTAGTATTATTCTTAATGATTTTAATTTATGATCAATTTTCATTTGAAAGAGTGAATTCACTAAGTAATATTTTTTATACATCAATCCCAGGTTAAATAAAATAATATTTCATGTATTCCTTCCATGTATAAATTCATTTTCCAACAATAATGTGTATACCTTAACTATAAATAGAGTTTCATTGTTCCATGATAAAATAAATACAATAAATCAAGTCAGATGGTGAAGATGAATATTGAAGTTAGAATAAGACACTAACATGAATTTAAGATCTCAAAAGAAGTAATGAAAATTGATAATGATGAAAATTATTTTTCAAAAATTCAAAATCCTTTTTTCATGAACCTACCTGGATACCCTGGTAACATGATAACTAAGTCGGTCCTCACATACCCTAAAGGGTGTTCCTGATCCCCACAGGTTGGTGACTATCACGTAGAATCATATAAAATGAATGTGGGAATGGTATTTCAATCAAAATTGTGGAAGTAAAAGAAATAATATAATATGCATATCAAAATATAACTCCATGGAAAGTAATGTACCAAAATTCAAATAGGAATTAAGGGCCAAAGTACTAAAACCAAAGTACCAAAATAGGGGAAGGACCCCATGTCCAAACAGACCCAACTCACCAAGCCCAAGGTTCTGCAATTAGATCCACCTCTAAGATATACTTTTACCTTACACAAACCTAGATGGAGATAATCTAAAAACACCTGAAGGAACAAGTAACATGTGAGCCAAATCCTGGTGTTATTTCACCCAATTATTCCTTAATAGGTTTCAATATAAAATTAAACAGGAAAAGTTATTTAAATTAAAAAAAGTTTGGTATATCAAATTCATATTTAAACAAATAATGATTTAAAATTTAAAATATGTAAATAACTTACCAACTCAAGCTTCATATTTAAAATAATCGAAATAAATTTCAAAAGGTGGAATTTTTGTTTAACCAAAGAGTGATTTATACAAAAGTGACATTTCAGAAAAATAGATTAAATAAAAACTTTCACAAAAAATTAATTCATATAAATCAGAAGTCATAGAAAAATTTTTACAATAATGGAATATACATTTGAAAAAAAAAACAAGAGAGAAAAATAGTCATGTTCCCAATAATGTATGAAAGTTATAGGCTATAAGGATCCCACACTCATAGTGAATGGAAGTATACACATAAGTCCCTTTGAACTCAGGAAAAAGAGGACTCATCACCATCACCTAAGGGATTTTATGTCCTAGTATGATGTTTTAGAATATTTTAAATCATAAATTTCCATCCAAATAACTCACTAGCTAATTAAGTATTTCATGTTCTCAAGTAAAAAAACAATGATGGAAATTTTATTTTAATACAACTTAAAATACAATTCAATCTCATTATCTTTTTCAAATATTCCAATTTACACTTAAAAATCATAATGCGTTTCTAATCAAAAAAATGATTTTCTTCGAAGATTAAACCCTAAGGGTTCTATCAAAACATTTTTAATCCATATTTCATAAATAAGGATTTGAAACCAATTAATGCAATTTCAAAATCCAATTTCAATAATAATAATTCAACAATTTAATTTTCAAATAAAATTACATCAATTTCATAACAAACCCCCAAATCACTAGAATTTGGGTTTTCACAATTTTCTATCAAATCCATTTCACAATTTAAATTAAATAATTTAAATTTCTTACAATTTCCATAAACACGCCCCAACTCACTAGAATTTGAGGTTTTCCAATTTCATTCCAAAAAACCATTTCAAAACCCAAATCCAATGGTATTGGGTTTTATAAAACATACCAATTAAAATACATTTTAAACAAAATAAAACTATTTCATTTTATTCAAATAATTGAAATTAAAAAAAATAGGTTAACATAAATAGGGCATAAAAATGGAACAACCTACTTATTTCTCATGGAAACACAAAGCCCATGTCATACTCGGAAACAAAAGTAAAGGTGCATAAGATCTAGGAAATCAACCTAGAAACAAGATTAAAAAACACAGAGTTTGTATCCTTAAATGCCAAGATGAACTGGCAAACCCCAAGGAGGGAAATGGAAAGATATGGAGAGAAGGATAGAATTCTTACCCGATAAGCCACATCATTATCATAATAATGATCAATTGCTGAACAAAAAGGACTGGAGGGGTTAGAGGATCCCTAAATTGCATGGGGAAAACTATTTGTCAAGATAAAGGAATCTTGGAGGAATAAAATATAAAATTTTTGCTAGACTGATTGTTTAAATACTAGTATTAGGGTTTTGCATGGAATATAACCCAGTTACACATTGTTTAATTGGTATTTCTCATATTCATCTAAAAACATGTTGCTTCTTTCTAAAAAAGAATTATTTTCATTTTAGGATTTATATAGCATGTAACCATATTACATTTCATGTAATTATTTATCAAGACATAGAAATACTGGTTAAATATGATAATCTGGAAAATCATTGACATTGCCGTTATAGGTATCCTTCCAATACCTTCTGAACCCTACCTAGAATATGGAAACATGAAAACCAACACATGTTTTAAAACATACCTATCAGAAATATAATAGCATATTACAACCTCCCCACCATAAAATCATTTTATCTCTAGAAACCCTACGAAGAAGACTCCATGCAAAAAATATGAGGCAACTTCTTTCTCATTGGTGCCTCACGTTCCCACATCTCATGAAAATATGAATTATGCTTCCATAGTCCTCGAACCAAAGCTATCATCCTCTCATTAAGTACCTTGGTTTCAGAAACAACAATCATCAATAGTCATTCAGTCAAAGATAAATAAAGTTCAATCTGAAGATCAATCCAACTCAAAATGTAAGATTGATGAAAAATATACTTCCATAGCTGAGATATAGGGAACACGTTATTTATCTATGTCATCTGCAATAGAAGTGCTGAACAATAATCAACCTTTCCTACTTTGTCAACAACCTCAAAAGGTCCCACAAAATGAGGAGAAAGTTTTTCTGACCTCCAAATTCATCGATGACCCAACCGAGGTGAAACTTTCAATAACACACAGCCACCAAATGAGAATTCCAAATGTCTTTGGTGATGGTCATCATGATATTTATATCGGATATGCGCTATCAACACTCTCTGATGAATCAATTGAATCTCTGTTGTCTTCTCTTAGAACAACTCAGTCCAACCAGGGAACTTTCACTTATCCCCAACAAACATAGCATAGATTCACAAGGATGGCCATATAAGGCCTCAAAAGGAGTCATTCTGATCACGAACTGGTAACTATTGTTATAAGAAAACTCAAATAGCCCCAAGTGATTATCCTGAGCCCCACTAAATTCAGAACATAAGCATGAATCATAACCTCATGAATCTGTATTGTTTTTTCTATCTAGACATCCAACTATGGATGGTATATTTTTCTCAAATGGATGTGAGATCCCAATACCTCCCAAAGTCCTCTCCAAGAATGAGAAGTGAATCAAGAATCCCTATTAGAGACTATATCATATAAAACTATGTGAAACCAAAAAATCTCTTTCACATAGAGATTTTCTAACTCCTAATATTTTAAAGGGAGCAAACTTGGTCATCCTTTCGATCACAACCCATATCACATTCTTTTTTTTGGTTATGTGGAAACCCAACCAAAAAATCTATTGAGATATCATCCCACTTCAAATTAGGAACTGGAAGATGCTAAAGAAAACCCAAAGGTTTCTGTTTCCCATCCTTCACCTACTAGAAAATATAACAATGAGAAACAAACTCAACAATGTCTAATCTCATACCTAGCCACCAGAATTGTTGCCGCATGTCATAGAACATCTTAGTAGTTTCTAGGTGCACAAACCACTGGGAATTCTGAAAATCCCACAACACAACATTACTTGATGTTAACGATGCAACATATCAATTTAAATTGAATAGAATAACCTATTTGGTGATCTACCACAAGAAAAATATATCCTCACCATAAAGAGAGTCTCCAATGCTATGAAAATCATCATCAATATGTTTATCCTAAAAAATAATTTTGTGAAGAGAAAATTTCAACTTAACACTGGAAAAAAAACCACATCCCCAGATTCCTGGACTCCAATATGAAACTATGAAAATATATACATCACATTCTAATCTTATGAAGATTCATTCAGGACCTTTGTTTGATGTTTCTTTATTAAAGCATCTATAATGGAATTCCTTTTCCTCAGGGTATAGGCAATGTCGAAATCAAAGGACTAAAGATATTCCACACAATGCCTATGTCAGAGATTTAGATCTTTCTAAGAGAATATGTAATTCAAGATCTTGTTGTCTGAAAACATTATAAACATTTCTCCATAAAGGTAATATTTCCAAACCTTAAGCATGTACATCATAGATACAGGTTCAATATCATCGGTTGGATAGTTCTTCTCGTGTGTATTAAGCTGACGAGATCCATAGGAAATGACCTGAATACCTTGCATAAGAACACAACTCAATCCTGAACCTGATGCGTCACAAAATACCACAAATCCCAAACTAGATTCTTGAAGAGTCAACACTAATGCAGTAGTCAAAATGTGTTTTATCTCAAAAAAATAATTATGAAATTTTTCAAGCCAAGAAAACTTTACTCCCTTTTGAGTGGGGGAAATCATCATAGAATCCAACTTCGAGAGTTCCTTAACAAACCGATGATAATACCTGGCTTATGCCAAGAAGATATGGATCATAAAGAAATTTATTAGTTGATCCAAAGTTATAATAGCCCTTACCTTCTCAGGATCAACTTATATTCTTTCTTTTAAAACTGCGTGTCTGAATAATTTTAGTTCTTGTATCCAGAAATCACATTTATAAATCTTAACATGAATTCGTTGATTTCTCAAAACACTCAAAACTATTCTCAAATGATTCACATGATCCTCTTCATACATATATTAAAAAATGTATGTCATTCACAAAGACAACCACATAGGTATCAAGATACACGTGGAAAATATTGTTCATTAAATACATAAAAACTTTATGATAATTTTTTAGGCTAAAGGGAATGACAAGGTACTCATAATGACCAAAACTGCTCTAAAATGTGGTTTTCAAAATATCAAATTATTTTATAAATAATGGATAGTAACCAGGGAAAAGTTCAATCTTTGAGAACCAATTTTCCCCTTTAAAATGATCAAAAATATAATCAATATTTGGAAACAGATATTTTTCCTTCATATTAACTTGGTTAAGCTTTCTATAATCAACACATATGTGAATTGAACCATCATATTTATTATAAAATAGAAATGGAACCACCCAAGGTGACACGTTTGGGCTTATAAATCCTTTCAAAATAATATAGTCCAACTGGGACTTTAGCTCTTTCAGTTCAGTAGGTGTCATGTGGTATGAGGTAATATAAACAAGTTAAGTACCAGGCATTAAGTAAATGGAAAACTCAACCACCCTTAGCGGTGGAAAACCAGATAAGTGAGAAAAAACATGTTTGAAAGATTGATGAAAACTAGAGGGAGATCACCGCTCAAATATTCCCAACCTAGATAAAAAATACTAATATTACTTTCCCCAACTCTAGATAAGAAGGTTCATCTCTGCTCGAACTTGGGTCTCATTCACCTTGAATGGAATGACACAGGCCAATAGGTTTAATAAAGGATACCCATCAAATATAAGAATCAATCCAAGATTTATTGGAAATGAGCCAATCCATCCTGAATATGACGTCGATATGTTTCATGTTGAGAACTAGAAAACTCCATGAAAGAGAAAAATATGATAGAGAGATAGAACAAGTGATACTATAAAGACTATACTCTGTCTTTTTACCAAGGAGTGTAGTAATATCCATTTCATAAGATAAAATCTCCATAAGAAGGTTAAGAAGATTAACAATGTGAGTTGAAATAAATGAATGAGATTCACCAGTATCAAACATAGTAGTAACTAGTAACAAATATATAGAAATGTTACCTATCACTATCACTAGACCCATATATGTTTCCTCAAGAGACTCTTCCACTGCATGAAGTAGCTTTGTTCAGGATGCCTATGGCTGAAACCCATTTACATGTGAAGCATCTGATTGTCCCTTAGTTTTAAGATGATATGGTGATCTCGTTCCTCTACGAAAAGAGTAATAGATATGGAAGAACCTATTTAAGTGACAAGATCATCAACTTGAGCCGTAATTTTTGGGTTCCTTAGTTCAAACCCTCTTTGAATGTCCTAGCTTTCCACACTAGTAAAAAACTAAAGGACCTACACCAGGAATTGCATGAGGTTTAGAAAAACCCTACCGTGTAGAACTTCCATGAGAGTAATCATGCTTCCTCTTTCACATAGAGTAATTTACATTTCCAAAGGGAGATAAAGAAACTCCTAGTAACCCTGACTTTCCAGTCAGGTCTATCTTGACCATCATTGTTCTATCTAATACATCAACTTATAAAGGCATCTTCAGTATGAATACCTAAGAAAAAATATCTTGATGAAGTCCAAACTCGAACCTTCCAGCCTTCATATTGTCATTTTATACAATCTCATGTGTTAAATGAATGAGATTATAAAATGGTTTTCATAATCTATCATGATACAATCAGCCTGCTCAAGTTTGAAGAAATCAGTGGAATTGGGAAACAACATCAACTCCAGATAAAACTAGTCAATGAAAATAACTTTTAATTCTTTATAATCTAAGCCCTAGTGTTTATTCTCCATTACCATAGTTTCCCATCATCTTCTACTTGTTCCTTCCATCATAAAGGTGGCACACATCACTTCGATTTCTTTAGGTGTTTTAAGAACCCAAAAAACAATTACATACTACTTAACCATTCCTCAACCTCTTTAGGATCATTTGAGACTTTAAATAGTGATGGATTCTAGTGAAGGAAATCTTAACAACTAACTTTGAGAACATCCCTATAAGGTTCCATAGATTCAGCCTAAACCGGAACTAGAGGTGGTGCCTATACCAGATCCTGGACAGTGCACACAATCACATCAACTAGATTTGAATCCACTGCAGGATTTTCTTTATAAGGATTATCAGTAGCTTTCTCCAAGATCTGATTCGCACGTATTCTCGGAGGCATGATGCTACACTATATAAGTTGACCAGAAGAAGACATCTGTTTACACTCAATCTGAGCGATGTGGGAGATTAATCCTAGAAAATAAGATAAACCAAATTTGGATTTCACTATATCAAAATAAAAGAAGCAAAAAGACTATAATTAATCCACATGATGTCTTTACCCAACCACCCCTGATGACTTAAGGTTAATTATGGTCAGATATATCCAACCACTCAATAGTAACTACCTATTACATCCTAATAATATTTCACAAATTCATACTAACTTTAAAACAAAATAATTACCTCAACCTCTAACACCACTTTGTCAAGAACCAACCTAGGTTCCCTAGTGACCCAATAACAAATATGGTCCAAACATATATGTCACGACCCCCTCCCACCAAAGATGCCCCTCCTGAGCTGGAAATGGTGAAAGGGAGATAATGACCCCCGATTCCCACCTCCAGTAGGCCTCGGGTTGGCGACTAGCACCAAGGGTATGAGTTTCCACAAATATGGGAGGCATTAACCTTTTTATTATTTTGGATCGGGAAATAGGACATGTCAACCACCAAAAAGGGAAAAGAACAAGTGTATTTAAATAAACCCAAACCAAGCCCACATGCATGTTTAAACAATTTTTATAACAAGGTACAAGTACAAGGAAGCTAAAAAGTACAATGCCAAAGAAAACAAGAGAACAACAACTACAACAACTCCAACTGCCCGACTAGTAGGGTCCCGCACGGCCCTGGTAGTCCTCCTGGAAACCTGAAAGTAAACGTAGGGTGAGCATACAAGTATACTCAGTAGGGAAACCTAAAGCTCTCGTGCACAAGTGGGGAGACACCCTAAGGTCCCGTGAGAAAACAGAAGAACCAGAAACTAACAAGGAAAAACTATCCACCCAGCCTCACTGGTCACACTCACCAAGTAACACAAACAAGTTTAGTATATATATAGAACAAAATTATTGGGTACCCCGCACCATTTCCCACTTAATTAGATGTTGCTCTTCCTAACGGCAAACGTCCTGACGCTACCACACTCTTCTCGCCCGCACACACCTGGGCTAAACCACACATCCCGCCCGCACACACCTGGGCCTCACAACCACGCATCTCGCACGCACACACCTGGGCCACAACCACTAACCCGCCCACAGACACCTGGTCCTCATCCCGAAGGTTCTTGGGAACGGTAAGCCTGCCCGAAGAGTCTTGGGCTAAAGGTCGCCTCAAGCCATCATAGCCTCCGAGACCTACCCGAAGAGTCTTGGGTGTAAGGTCACCTCAAGCCATCATAGCCTATGGAAGAAGGAGCAGGAAGGAGCTAGTAACTAAGGGGGAACACCCTCTCCCATAAAATGGGAGTGTTCGGCACTAGGTGCTTGACATGGGTGTGGTGTGACAAAAAACAAAGATACAATTATATACATACATATACCAAACACACAACCCAACCTATGGCTTCTTAAAAAGAGGAACTGAGCATGTGCCTCGGCACTGCTACCACGAAGCATGCATCAACAACCAAACAATCATCCCCCAACCCCATTTAGGTTTTCATGTTTCATGCAATGGTTTAACAAATTATTACTACTGGGCAACTATCATCCAGACAAAACCTTTCACAAACATATCCCTGCAATCCACAACCAAGGTTAGGTAAAACACAAGCAACCACATGCCATTTCATTTACAAAAGATTATCACAACCATACATCATTCCATCATTCATTTATTTCAAAGTTCCACACATAAAACCCTTTCCACACACAAAACATTTCCTCATTTGAAAACACCTTTTTACTTCAAAATACTTTTCATAGTCAAAACACTTTTCATAAATAAGGCATTTTCCACAACCAACCACTTCCCATTTCAACCCCATCGTTTACAAAACATTTCACACCTCCACGTTTCCACCATCAACCATTCCAATAAGATCACCACCCAAACGTCGCAGCCCCGCTGCTCACCCAAACCACAACAGCCCACAAAACACCCCCAACACATGCCATGTAACCAAGACAACACCCACATGTTCATTATTCCATTTTGGTTCAACCGGGGTGATCACACAAGGATTCTAGATTTTCATTTAAAAAGTCAACTTTACGTGATTAACCAATTTCCACATTTCATGAAGTTTCCATCCATAAGAAAATACAGAAGGAGAGGGCAACATTTAATTGCGTAAGCAAAGGCCCCCAACGAATGTGATTTTCAGTAGGTATAAGCTCATTCAATTCACAAATATAATATCACAGGATATAAAAAGTAAGGTAACAACAATCACTAACTTCCCAACCCCATTCTTTAACCAGTTATTATCTTTATTTAAAGGTTCAACCATTTCTCATGAAAACAAAAGGATACCCGCCACACATGATACACAAATTAGAGAGACAAAGGTGAGATCCCTACCTCAAAAGGTCCCGATCACGTCGCTTCCGACGACGTCCTTCGGTGTCCTCTGCCTTCGCCAAACCCGACAAACGCCTCCTAGGATGGAAGCTGGAGAAGGAAGGTCGGAAGGAAAGGTGACAAGTCCAGGCTTAGAAGTTTCGTCTCATCGCTACGATCCTGTGGCCGCTGACGGATCGTAATTCGGAGCTCGGACAAAGAAGTTAGAGGATGAATACTTCTCGATCATCCAAGAGCGTCGTCGTGCGAAGAAGAAACGATTGGTCTAGAAATAATCCGCGACCCTTTCTTATATAGGCAACGAATAGTTAAAATAGTATGCAGTGTGTATTGATGAATAAACGGTGTGACCGTACACCTGTTACGCGTTTTGACTGGTCAACACACGACACGTCACGCGGTTTCCACGCGTTTTAATAATAAGACGTTAATTTTATTAATATGTGTGTTTCGTTGACCCGAGACATAACTCATAAAAAGGTATCCATCACTGGTCTTAAAATGACCGTCTTAATTATAGGATTACACTGCCGCTGACGGTTCGTCATTCCGATGCCATATGAAGAAGTTATGGTCAAATTAAGATTATATAACCCAAAACAAAAACATTATTATTATATTATTTAATTTAATTTAACACTTATTTCCTTTCCACCTCAAATAAGAACCCACGCTCAACATGTCTTAAAGTGAAGCGCATAAGCCCCCATGATTGACTCCACTTTTATATTATCATTATAATCATTTAATCATTATTATATTTTAAAATTTCTCTCTCCAATCACAATTATATTTATGCCCCTTTATTTCCCCTCATGCCCATCACATCATAAGATTTTAATTTTTTTCATTTCACCTTATTTCCAAAATTATTATCATAATAATAATTAATACTACACCAAAAGTGGCGCCTCCCTTCCTAATTCCATGCCCAACATGCCCCAACCTTCATTCCTTTATGGTTTTTTATTATTTTCTTTATTATTCCATCACTTTGTAATCTCTCTCCAATCTCACTTCAATACCATTATTAATAAAATTAATATTAATAATACCCATCATTAATGTTCAAATTTAGTCCCATTAAATTATATTACCATAATTATTCTTATGTTAAACTAAAACCATTCCATGTGACTCAAAACCATTTCATTTAATTGAATTAAATGACAAAACGAAATTAATATAACTTACATATTCAACCCCTTTTTAATACATTTAATTTCATCAATCTCTCGCACATAGTTTTACGTCATCATTGTTATTACTCTTTTTCAATAATAATAATAATAATAATAATTCATTATTTCATTTTATTAACTCATCGCCATTATTATTTTTAATAACAATAATATTTATGCTCATCGCATTGACTACATTAAACCACCGCGTTGGATATCTGAATCCCACCATGCCACATCAATGTCGCATAACATACGTCAATTTAATTATTCAATTATATTTCTTTTATTTCACATTGATTAAACTAAAACCATTTTAATTTAATTAACACCAAATATTTTCAAGCCATCATAATAATAATAACACTTACGCTACACATCTTCATTTATTTACTTGCAATAAATATCATAACTCATGTTATTAATTTCTCGTTAATATTATGAATAATATTAATAACGCAACACCTATTATTATTATTCTAATTTAATTCCAACAATTTCTCAATTAATATTAAACTAAACACCTTATTTTTTTAAATTCTTATTTAGAATTAAAACCCCTTTTAATTTAATTAATCACGCACTTTATGTCACCATCTTTATTATTTAATATAATAAACTGACAAAACATCTTTTAATTTTTTTTTTAAATCTTCTTCGTTATTATCATTAATAATTATCATTGTTACGCGCGCCGTGTTGACCATATCGATTTTAACAAAGGAATGGACCAGAGGGTTCCGGTCCATTACATCAGATACCTCTCAAAACATTCTCGTCCTCGAGAATTAAAACCAACCCATAAAAGGGGGAAAGGTCCGAACAACCACCCCTTAAGATACCTCTCAGGCCTCTTGTCATAACATGAAACAACCGACAACCCTAATTATGTGAGTTAAGAATTCCCTTTCCTATGTCGAGATATTATCCGCTTTAGGCGGCACTGACTCGCCTGCACGGGTTTAATCGCATCCGCATTAATGCGTCTCGATTAAGGACTGAGCCTTCCCACTTCCATATATTAGGATTTTCCAACTTACACTGCACCCAACAACGTACAACCCACACACTGCCCGGACACATGGCTTGAGGAATTCCTTCTACCATGTCAAGATATTATCCGCTTTAGGCAGCACTGACTCGCCTGCACGGGTTAAATCGCATCCACATTAATGCGTCTCGATTAGGGATTAGGTCTTCCCCTCCCCACATGATAGGGATCTTCACGTACATTTAAAGAAAAGCGAGAAACAACATAGCATTAAAAACTCACAAAAACAAGGTCCAGGCCCAGAGAATGAGCAAAAGAGTTCCAACAAAGGAGTGTGATGATCTTGAATTTAAACAAAACATAAGTGAGAGAATTTAAGTAAAACCGGAAACATCCCACTCGATCTATGGCCTTTCTAGGGTTGCCACTTCTATTGCGTGAAACTGTCTGTGTCCCACTCCTCTGCCGTTCTGTTGACCTCCAGGTGCCATACTTGTTCGGTAACCAGGGAACGCCTAAGCCCAAGTAGTAATGAAAAACTCAAAGTTTTAATTATCATTTTATTTTAATTTCTTTCCCAGAACACCCAAATCAAGTAAAACACAAACATGATGATGTATGTACCTCCCCTAGGGTCTATACCCTGCAATCAATATAGTCTCACTTGGTCGTTCGGTAGGCTCAGAGTCCTTACATCAGATCACGGGGGGCCCTAAAATCCCATGTCCTAGCCGGTCTTCCCTGGCCTATGTCATGCACCAAGATTAACGAACATTGTTTCCCTACAATCCCATGCAATCCTCACTGTGCCTAACTCCAGACTCCATCCTATCTCTCAACCATCACCTCTGATACCATTCTGTCACGACCCCCTCCCACCAAAGATGCCCCTCCTGAGCTGGAAATGGTGAAAGGGAGATAATGACCCCCGAGTCCCGCCTCCAGTAGGCCCCGGGTTGGCGACTAGCACCAAGGGTATGAGTTTCCACAAATATGGGAGGCATTAACCTTTTTATTATTTTGGATCGGGAAATAGGACAAGTCAACCACCAAAAAGGGAAAAGAAAAAGTGTATATAAATAAACCCAAACCAAGCCCACATGCATGTTTAAACAATTTTTATAACAAGGTACAAGTACAAGGAAGCTCAAAAGTAAATGCCAAAGAAAACAAGAGAACAACAACTGCAAAAACTCCAACTGCCCGACTAGTAGGGTCCCGCACGACCCTGGTAGTCCTCCTGGAAACCTGAAAGTAAACGTAGGGTGAGCATACAAGTATACTCAGTAGGGAAACCTAAAGCTCTCGTGCACAAGTGGGGAGACACCCTAAGGTCCCGCGAGAAAACAGAAGAACCAGAAACTAACAAGGAAAAACTATCCACCCAGCCTCACTGGTCACACTCACCAAGTAACACAAACAAGTTTAGTATATATATAGAACAAAAGTATTGGGTACCCCGCACCATTTCCCACTTAATTAGATGCTTCTCTTCCTAACGGCAAACGTCCTGACGCTACCACACTCTTCCCGCCCGCACACACCAGGGCCAAACCACGCATCCCACCCGCACACACCTGGGCCTCACAACCACGCATCTCGCCCGCACACACCGGGGCCACAACCACTAACCCGCTCACAGACACCTGGGCCTCATCCCGAAGGTTCTTGGGAACGGTAAGCCTGCCCGAAGAGTCTTGGGCTAAAGGTCGCCTCAAGCCATCACAGCCTCCGAGACCTACCCGAAGAGTCATGGGTGTAAGGTCACCTCAAGCCATCATAGCCTATGGAAGAAGGAGCAGGAAGGAGCTAGTAACTAAGGGGGAACACCCTCTCCCATAAAATGGGAGTGTTCGGCACTAGGTGCTTGACATGGGTGTGGTGCGACAAAACACAAAGATACAATTATATATATACATATACCAAACACACAGCCCAACTTATGGCTTCTTAAAAAGAGGAACTGAGCATGTGCCTCGGCACTGCTACCACGAAGCATGCATCAACAACCAAACAATCATCCCCCAACCCCATTTAGGTTTTCATGTTTCATGCAATGGTTTAACAAATTATTACTACTGGGCAACTATCATACAGACAAAACCTTTCACAAACATATCCTTGCAATCCACAACCAAGGTTAGGTAAAACTCAAGCAACCACATGCCATTTCATTTACAAATGATTATCACAACCATACAACATTCCATCATTCATTTATTTCAAAGTTCCACACATAAAACCCTTTCCACACACAAAACATTTCCTCATTTGAAAATACCTTTTTACTTCAAAATACTTTTCATAATCAAAACACTTTTCATAAATAAGGCATTTTCCACAACCAACCACTTTCCATTTCAACCCCATCGTTTACAAAACATTTCACACCTCCACGTTTCCACCATCAACCATTCCAATAAGATCACCACCCAAACGTCGCAGCCCCGCTGCTCACCCAAACCACAACAGCCCACAAAACACCCCCAACACATGCCACGTAACCAAGCCAACACCCACATGTTCATTATTCCATTTTGGTTCAACCGGGGTGATCACACAAGGGTTCTAGATTTTCATTTAAAAAGTCAACTTTACGTGATTAACCAATTTCCACATTTCATGAAGTTTACATCCATAAGAAAATACAGAAGGAGAGGGCAACATTTAATTGCGTAAGCAAAGGCCCCCAACGATTGTGATTTTCAGTAGGTAGAAGCTCATTCAATTCACAAATATAATATCACAGGATATAAAAAGTAAGGTAACAACAATCACTAACTTCCCAACCCCATTCTTTAACCAGATATTATCTTTATTTAAAGGTTCAACCATTTCTCATGAAAACAATAGGATACCCGCCACACATGATACACAAATTAGAGAGACAAAGGTGAGATCCCTACCTCAAAAGGTCCTGATCACGTCGCTTCCGACGACGTCCCTCGGTGTCCTCCGCCTTCGCCAAACCCGACAAACGCCTCCTAGGATGGAAGCTGGAGAAGGAAGGCCAGAAGGAAAGGTGACAAGTCCGGGATTAGAAGCTTTGTCTCATTGCTACGATCGTGTGGCCGCTGACAGATCGTAATTCGGAGCTCGGAAAAAGAAGTTAGAGGAGGAATACTTCTCGATCGTCCAAGAGCGTCGTCGTGCGAAAAAGAAACGATTGGTCTGGAAATAATCCGCGACCCTTTATTATATAGGAAACGAATATGTAAAATAGTATGCAGCGTGTATTGATGAATACATGGTGTGACCGTATACCCGTTACGCGTTTTGACTGGTCAACACACGACACGTCACGCAGTTTCCACGCGTTTTAATAATAAGACGTTAATTTTATTAATATGTGTGTTTCGTTGACCTGAGACATAACTCATAAAAAGGTATCCATCACTGGTCTTAAAATGACCGTCTTAATTACAGGATTACACTGCCGCTGACGGTTCGTCATTCTGACATCATATGAAGAAGTTACGGTCAAATTAAGATTATATAACCCAAAACAAAAACATTATTATTATATTATTTAATTTAATTTAACACTTATTTCCTTTCCACCTCAAATAAGAACCCACGCTCAACATGTCTTAAAGTGAAGCGCATAAGCCCCCATGATTGACTCCACTTTTATATTATCATTATTATCATTTAATCATTATTATATTTTAAAATTTCTCTCTCCAATCACAATTATATTTATGCCCCTTTATTTCCCCTCACGCCCAGCACATCATAAGATTTCAATTTTTTTCATTTCACCTTATTTCCAAAATTATTATCATAATAATAATTAATACTACACCAAAAGTGGCGCCTCCCTTCCTAATTCCATGCCCAACATGCCCCAACCTTCATTCCTTTATGGTTTTTTATTATTTTCTTTATTATTCCATCACTTTGTAATCTCTCTCAAATCTCACTTCAATACCATTATTAATAAAATTAATATTAATAATACCCATCATTAATGTTCAAATTTAGTCCCATTAAATTATATTACCATAATTATTCTTATATTAAACTAAAACCATTCCATGTGACTCAAAACCATTTCATTTAATTGAATTAAATGACAAAACGAAATTAATATAACTTACATATTCAACCCCTTTTTAATACATTTAATTTCATCAATCTCTCGCACATAGTTTTACGTCATCATTTTTATTACTCTTTTTCAATAATAATAATAACAATTCATTATTTCATTTTATTAACTCATCGCCATTATTATTTTTAATAACAATAATATTTATGCTCATCGCATTGACTACATTAAACCACCGCGTTGGATATCTGAATCCATCCATGCCACATCAATGTCGCGTAACATACGTAAATTTAATTATTCAATTATATTTCTTTTATTTCACATTGATTAAACTAAAACCATTTTAATTTAATTAACACTAAATATTTTCAAGCCATCATAATAATAATAACACTTACGCTACACATCTTCATTTATTTACTTGCAATAAATATCATAACTCATGTTATTAATTTCTCATTAATATTATGAATAATATTAATAACGCAACACCTATTATTATTATTCTAATTTAATTCCAACAATTTCTCAATTAATATTAAACTAAACGCCTTATTTTTTTAAATTCTTATTTACAATTAAAACCCCATTTAATTTAATTAATCACGCACTTTATATCACCATCTTTATTATTTAATATAATAAACTGACAAAACATCTTTTAATTTTTTTTTAAAATCTTCTTCGTTTTTATCATTAATAATTATCATTGTTACGCGCGCCGTGTTGATTATATCGATTTCAACAAAGGAATGGACCGGAGGGGTCCGGTCCATTACATCAGATACCTCTCAAAACATTCTCGTCCTCGAGAATTAAAACCAACCCATAAAAGGGGGAAAGGTCCGAACAACCACCCCTTAAGATACCTCTCAGGCCTCTATTCATAACAAGAAACAACTGACAACCCTAATTATGTGAGTTAAGAATTCCCTCTCCTATGTCGAGATATTATCCGCTTTAGGCGGCACTGACTCGCCTGCACGGGTTTAATCGCATCCGCATTAATGCGTCTCGATTAAGGACTGAGCCTTCCCACTTCCATATATTAGGATTTTCCAACATACACTGCACCCAACAACGTACAACCCACACACTACCCGGACACATGGCTTGAGGAATTCCTTCTCCCATGTCGAGATATTATCCGCTTTAGGCGGCACTGACTCGCTTGCATGGGTTAAATCGCATCCACATTAATGCATCTCGATTAGGGATTAGGTCTTCCCCTCCCCACATGATAGGGCTCTTCACGTACATTTAAAGAAAAGCGGGAAACAACATAGCATTAAAAACTCACAAAAACAAGGTCCAGGCCCAGAGAATGAGCAAAAGAGTTCCAACAAAGGAGTGTGATGATCTTGAATTTAAACAAAACATAAGTGAGAGAATTTAAGTAAAACCGGAAACATCCCTCTTGTTCTCTGGCCTTCCTAGGGTTGCCACTTCTATTGCGTGAAACTGTCTGTGTCCCACTCCTCTGCCGTTCTGTTGATGTCCAGGTGCCATAGTTGTTCGGTAACCAGGGAACGCCTAAGCCCAAGTAGTAATGAAAAACTCAAAGTTTTAATTATCATTTTATTTTAATTTCTTTCCCATAACACCCAAATCAAGTAAAACACAAACATGATGATGTATGTACCTCCCCTAGGGTCTCTACCCTGCAATCAATATAGTCTCACTTGGTCGTTCGGTAGGCTCAGAGTCCTTGCATCAGATCACGGGGGGCCCTAAAATCCCATGTCCTAGCCGGTCTTCCCTGTCCTATGTCACGCACCAAGATTAACGAAAACTGTTTCCCTACCATCCCATGCAATCCTCACTGTGCCTAACTCAAGACTCCATCCTATCTCTCAACCATCACCTCTGATACCATTCTGTCACGACCCCCTCCCACCAAAGATGCCCCTCCTGAGCTGGAAATGGTGAAAGGGAGATAATGACCCCCGAGTCCCGCCTCCAGTAGGCCCCGGGTTGGTGACTAGCACCAAGGGTATGAGTTTCCACAAATATGGGAGGCATTAACCTTTTTATTATTTTGGATCGGGAAATAGGACAAGTCAACCACCAAAAAGGGAAAAGAAAAAGTGTATATAAATAAACCCAAACCAAGCCCACATGCATGTTTAAACAATTTTTATAACAAGGTACAAGTACAAGGAAGCTCAAAAGTATAATGCCAAAGAAAACAAGAGAACAACAACTACAAGAACTCCAACTGCCCGACTAGTAGGGTCCCGCACGGCCCTGGTAGTCCTCCTGGAAACCTGAAAGTAAACGTAGGGTGAGCATACAAGTATACTCAGTAGGGAAACCTAAAGCTCTCGTGCACAAGTGGGGAGACACCCTAAGGTCCCGTGAGAAAACCGAAGAACCAGAAACTAACAAGGAAAAACTATCCACCCAGCCTCACTGGTCACACTCACCAAGTAACACAAACAAGTTTAGTATATATATAGAACAAAAGTATTGGGTACCCCGCACCATTTCCCACTTAATTAGATGCTGCTCTTCCTAACGGCAAACGTCCTGATGCTACCACACTCTTCCCGCCCGCACACACCTGGGCCAAACCACGCATCCCGCCCGCACACACCTGGGCCTCACAACCACGCATCTCGCCCGCACACACCTGGGCCACAACCACTAACCCGCCCACAGACACCTGGGCCTCATCCCGAAGGTTCTTGGGAACGGTAAGCCTACCCAAAGAGTCTTGGGCTAAAGGTCGCCTCAAGGCATCACAGCCTCCGAGACCTACCCGAAGATTCTTGGGTTTAAGGTCACCTCAAGCCATCATAGCCTATAGAAGAAGGAGCAGGAAGGAGCTAGTAACTAAGGGGGAACACCCTATCCCATAAAATGGGAGTGTTCGGCACTAGGTGCTTGACATGGGTGTGGTGCGACAAAACACAAAGATACAATTATATATATACATATACCAAACACACAGCCCAACCTATGGATTCTTAAAAAGAGGAACTGAGCATGTGCCTCGTCACTGCTACCACGAAGCATGCATCAACAACCAAAAAATCATCCCCCAACCCCATTTAGGTTTTCATGTTTCATGAAATGGTTTAACAAATTATTACTACTGGGAAACTATCATCCAGACAAAACCTTTCACAAACATATCCCTGCAATCCACAACCAAGGTTAGGTAAAATTCAAGCAACCACATGCCATTTCATTTACAAAAGATTATCACAACCATACAACATTCCATCATTAATTTATTTCAAAGTTCCACACATAAAACCCTTTCCACACACAAAACATTTCCTCATTTGAAAACACCTTTTTACTTCAAAATACTTTTCATAATCAAAACACTTTTCATAAATAAGGCATTTTCCACAACCAACCACTTCCCATTTCAACCCCATCGTTTACAAAACATTTCACACCTACACGTTTCCACCATCAACCATTCCAATAAGATCACCACCCAAACATCACAGCCCCGCTGCTCACCCAAACCACAACAGCCCACAAAACACCCCCAACACATGCCACGTAACCAAGCCAATACCCACATGTTCATTATTCCATTTTGGTTCAACCAGGGTGATCACACAACGGTTCTAGATTTTCATTTAAAAAGTCAACTTTACGTGATTAACCAATTTCCACATTTCATGAAGTTTCCATCCATAAGAAAATACAGAAGGAGAGGGCAACATTTAATTGCGTAAGCAAAGGCCCCCAACGACTGTGATTTTCAGTAGGTAGAAGCTAATTCAATTCACAAATATAATATCACAGGATATAAAAAGTAAGGTAACAACAATCACTAACTTCCCAACCCCATTCTTTAACCAGTTATTATCTTTATTTAAAGGTTCAACCATTTCTCATGAAAACAAAAGGATACCCGCCACACATGATACACTAATTAGAGAGACAAAGGTCAGATCCCTACCTCAAAAGGTCCCGATCACGTCGCTTCCGACGACGTCCTTCGTTGTCCTCCTCCTTCGCCAAACCCGACAAACGCCTCCTAGGATGGAAGCTGGAGAAGGAAGGCCAGAAGGAAAGGTGATAAGTCCGGGCTTAGAAGCTTCGTCTCGTCGCTACGATCCTATGGCCGCTGACAGATCGTAATTGGGAGCTCGGACAAAGAAGTTAGAGGAGGAATACTTCTCGATCGTCCAAGAGCGTCGTCGTGCGAAGAAGAAACGATTGGTCTAGAAATAATCCGCGACCCTTTCTTATATAGGCAATGAATAGGTAAAATAGTATGCAGCATGTATTGATGAATACACGGTGTGACCGTACACCCGTTACGCGTTTTGACTGGTCAACACACGACACTTCACGCGGTTTCCACGCATTTTAATAATAAGACGTTAATTTTATTAATATGTGTGTTTCGTTGACCCGAGACATAACTCATAAAAAGGTATCCATCACTGGTCTTAAAATGACCGTCTAAATTATAGGATTACACTGCCGCTGACGGTTCATAATTCCGACACCATATGAAGAAGTTACGGTCAAATTAAGATTATATAACCCAAAACAAAAACATTATTATTATATTATTTAATTTAATTTAACACTTATTTCCTTTCCACCTCAAATAAGAACCCACTCTCAACATGTCTTAAAGTGAAGCGCATAATCCCCCATGATTGACTCCACTTTTATATTATCATTATTATCATTTAATCATTATTATATTTTAAAATTTCTCTCTCCAATCACAATTATATTTATGCCCCTTTATTTCCCCTCACGCCCAGCACATCATAAGATTTCAATTTTTTTCATTTCACCTTATTTCCAAAATTATTATCATAATAATAATTAATACTACACCAAAAGTGGCGCCTCCCTTCCTAATTCCATGCCCAACATGCCCCAACCTTCATTCCTTTATGGTTTTTTATTATTTTGTTTATTATTCCATCACTTTGTAATCTCTCTCCAATCTCACTTCAATACCATTATTAATAAAATTAATATTAATAATACCCATCATTAATGTTCAAATTTAGTCCCATTAAATTATATTACCATAATTATTCTTATATTAAACTAAAACCATTCCATGTGACTCAAAACCATTTCATTTAATTGAATTAAATGACAAAACGAAATTAATATAACTTACATATTCAACCCCTTTTTAATACATTTAATTTCATCAATCTCTCGCACATAGTTTTACGTCATCATTGTTATTACTCTTTTTCAATAATAATAATAACAATTCATTATTTCATTTTATTAACTCATCGCCATTATTATTTTTAATAACAATAATATTTATGCTCATCGCATTGACTACATTAAACAACCGCCTTGGATATCTGAATCCAACCATGCCACATCAATGTCGCGTAACATACGTCAATTTAATTATTCAATTATATTTCTTTTATTTCACATTGATTAAACTAAAACCATTTTAATTTAATTAACACCAAATATTTTCAAGCCATCATAATAATAATAACACTTATGCTACGCATCTTCATTTATTTACTTGCAATAAATATCATAACTCATGTTATTAATTTCTCATTAATATTATGAATAATATTAATAACGCAACACATATTATTATTATTCTAATTTAATTCCAACAATTTCTCAATTAATATTAAACTAAACGCCTTATTTTTTAAAATTATTATTTAGAATTAAAACCCCTTTTAATTTAATTAATCACGCACTTTATATCACTATATTTATTATTTAATATAATAAACTGACAAAACATCTTTTAATTTTTTTTTTTAAATCTTCTTCATTTTTATCATTAATAATTATAATTGTTACGCGCGCCGTGTTGACCATATCGATTTCAACAAAGGAATGGACCGGAGGGGTCCGGTCCATTACATCAGATACCTCTCAAAACATTCTCGTCCTCGAGAATTAAAACCAACCCATAAAAGGGGGAAAGGTCCGAACAACCACCACTTAAGATACCTCTCAGGCCTCTTGTCATAACAAGAAACAACCGACAACCCTAATTATGTGAGTTAAGAATTCCCTCTCCTATGTCGAGATATTATCCGCTTTAGGCAGCACTGACTCGCCTACACGGGTTTAATCGCATCCGCATTAATGCGTCTCGATTAAGGACTGAACCTTCCCACTTCCATATATTAGGATTTTCCAACTTACACTGCACCCAACAACGTACAACCCACACACTTCCCGGACACATGGCTTGAGGAATTCCTTCTCCCATGTCGAGATATTATCCGCTTTAGGTGGCACTGACTTGCCTGCACGGGTTAAATCGCATCCACATTAATGCGTCTCGATTAGGGATAAGGTCTTCCCCTCCCCACATGATAGGGCTCTTCACGTAAATTTAAAGAAAAGCGGGAAACAATATAGCATTAAAAACTCACAAAAACAAGGTCCAGGCCCAGAGAATGAGCAAAAGAGTTCCAACAAAGGAGTGTGATGATCTTGAATTTAAACAAAACATAAGTGAGAGAATTTAAGTAAAACCGGAAACATCCCTCTCGATCTCTGGCCTTGCTAGGGTTGCCACTTCTATTGCGTGAAACTGTCTGTGTCCCACTCCTCTGCAGTTCTGTTGACGTCCAGGTGCCATAGTTGTTCGATAACCAGGGAACGCCTAAGCCCAAGTAGTAATGAAAAACTCAAAGTTTTAATTATCATTTTATTTTAATTTCTTTCCCAGAACACCCAAATCATGTAAAACACAAACATGATGATGTATGTACCTCCCCTAGGGTCTCTACCCTGCAATCAATATAGTCTCACTTGGTCGTTCGGTAGGCTCAGATTCCTTGCATCAGATCACGGGGCCCCCTAAAATCTCATGTCCTAGCTGGTCTTCCCTGGCCTATGTCACGCACCAAGATTAACGAACACTTTTTCCCTACCATCCCATGCAATCCTCACTGTGCCTAACTCCAGACTCCATCCTATCTCTCAACCATCACCTCTGATACCATTCTATCACAACCCCCTCCCACCAAAGATGCCCCTCTTGAGCTGGAAATGGTGAAAGAGAGATAATGACCCCCGAGTCCCGCCTCCAGTAGGCCCCGGGTTGGCGACTAGCACCAAGGGTATGAGTTTCCACAAATATGGGAGGCATTAACCTTTTTATTATTTTGGATCGGGAAATAGGACAAGTCAACCACCAAAAAGGGAAAAGAACAATTGTATATAAATAAACCCAAACCAAGCCCACATGCATGTTTAAACAATTTTTATAACAAGGTACAAGTACAAGGAATCTCAAAAGTATAATGCCAAAGAAAAAAAGAGAACAACAACTACAACAACTCCAACTGCCCGACTAGTAGGGTCTCGCACGGCCCTGGTAGTCCTCCTAGAAACCTGAAAGTAAACGTAGGGTGAGAATACAAGTATACTCAGTAGGGAAACCTAAAGCTCTCGTGCACAAGTGGGGAGACACCCTAAGGTCCCGTGAGAAAACAGAAGAACCAGAAACTAACAAGGAAAAACTATCCACCCAGCCTCACTGGTCACACTCACCAAGTAACACAAACAAGTTTAGTATATATATAGAACAAAAGTATTGGTTACCCCGCACCATTTCCCACTTAATTAGATGTTGCTCTTCCTAACGGAAAACTTCCTGACGCTACCACACTCTTCCCGCCCGCACACACCTGGGCCAAACCACGCATCCCGCCCGCACACACCTGGGCCTCACAACCACGCATCTCGCCCGCACACACCTGGGCCACAACCACTAACCCGCCCACAGACACCTGGGCCTCATCCCGAAGGTTCTTGGGAACGGTAAGCCTGCCCGAAGAGTCTTGGGCTAAAGGTCGCCTCAATCCATCACAGCCTCCGAGACCTACCCAAAGAGTCTTGGGTGTAAGGTCACCTCAAGCCATCATAGCCTATGGAAGAAGGAGCAGGAAGGAGCTAGTAACTAAGGGGGAACACCCTCTCCCATAAAATGGGAGTGTTCGGCACTAGGTGCTTGACATGGTTGTGGTGCGACAAAACACAAAGATACAATTATATATATACATATACCAAACACACAGCCCAACCTATGGGTTCTTAAAAAGAGGAACTGAGCATATGCCTCGGCACTGCTACCACGAAGCATGCATCAACAACCAAACAATCATCCCCCAACCCCATTTAGGTTTTCATGTTTCATGCAATGGTTTAACAAATTATTACTACTGGGAAACTATCATCCAGACAAAACCTTTCACAAACATATCCCTGTAATCCACAACCAAGGTTAGGTAAAACGCAAGCAACCACATGCCATTTCATTTACAAAAGATTATCACAACCATACAACATTCCATCATTCATTTATTTCAAAGTTCCACACATAAAACCCTTTCCACACACAAATCATTTCCTCATTTGAAAACACCTTTTTACTTCAAAATACTTTTCATAATCAAAACACTTTTCATAAATAAGGCATTTTCCACAAAGGAATGGACCGGAGGGGTCCGGTCCATTACAATATATCGAATGGTGTTCCTAATCCCCATGGGTTAGTGACAAGAACCTATCATTATATAAAATAAAAGTGGGAATGGTTTTTCCACCAACATTTTGGAAGATAGGGAAATAAGAAATTATGCATATCAAAAGGAAACTCCACTGGGATTAATGTACCAGAAGACAAATAGGAATTAAATCCCAAAGTACTACAACCAAAGTACCAAATCATGGAAAATAACCCAAGTCTCAATAGACAAAACTGACCAAGTCCAAGGTTCAATAGTTGGATCCACCTCCAAGTCAACATTTTCCCTTTCACAAACCCAGAAGGAGATATTCTAAAAACAATTGAAGGAATAAGAAGGCTGTGAGACAAATCCTGGTAGTATTTCACCTAAAGATTCCATAACATATTCCACCATTAAATTAACCAAGAAAAGTTATTTCAATTTAAAAAAAAGGATTGGCATATAAAAAAATTATTTAAAAAAATCATGCTTTACAATTTAAAATATCTAAATACATTAGCAACTCATGCTTCACATTTAAAATAATGGAAATAAATTTCAAAAGATGAAATTTTCCTTCAAAAAAACGGTGATTTACACAAAATTAACTTTTCACAAATACCTTATCGACCCCACCCAGACAACGGAAAAAGAAAAAACACAACATAGTTTATAATGTACCTGCCAGAAAGGTAATAGGATTTTACAATTTTTTGATTTTTATCCCAATATCTCACTACCCTAGTTTTTATTTAGGGAAAAAAGATTAAATTTTTATTATCTTTAGTTTATCCTATCAAAATGAATCAAATAAACCTATAAAAATTAGAATGGATGAACACTATGTTTTCTTATAAATTTTTCAACACTTAAGATAATTCCCTAGTCTATGGTATAAAGTTGATGCTATACCACAGAACATGAGTTGAGTTTGTTTTTAAAGATCAATAAAAAATTAAAATAATTGGGATATCATTAAATAATAATTATAAGAACGTTTTTGGATAGTGGTAATGATTACCACACAATTAATGAATAATTATAAAATTTATTTGAATAAAAATATCCAAAGGTTATCAATATCAGTTAATAAAATTTCACCCTCGATTCACTTTGATGAAAAAATGTTATCTTTTAGTTTTAAATTTCTCACTTTGGTCCTCACATAAGTACTTTTAATTACTCTATATTACACACACTTAATCTCTATTTCTTCTAAATAGAAACCTACTTATAATTTTTATAATTAAATACTAAAATAAATATCACTTCTTGGATATGAAAATAACTTCAATGATCTCTTCATGAAGCATTATTCTTCATTGTAACTTTGATCAAATCATTCATGTGGTGTGAAAAAATTATCATCAAGAGGGTCACCACATTACACTAAATGTTCTCTGAAAGTCCCACAAATTTTTTATTTACTTATTATCACTCATGTAGGATCTAAATTCATTTAAAGTGGATAATTAACATCAATGAGATGAACCATGGCCCATAATGAATAAAATAATCAATAAAATATTCCTTACTTGGGTCATAGTTGGATTTATATTAATTAATATCATGATTTAATAATTTTTCACCAATTAAATATGAACTTTAAACATTTTGAATTCTATAAGAAAGTAATTAGAAATTAAAAAAATCATCTCACATGAAAATATTTTTCATTAGGTTAAAGTTCAATCCAAACACATTCAACTTCCATATATACCATTATTTTAGACATTAATGTTTCAATAAAGCTATAGTTAATGTTATTAAAAATTATTTTCAAAGAAAAATTGGTGAAATAAGTTTCATTAAAATATTTTATTATATTAACCTTCCATTTAAATAGTCAAAAAAACCAAAGAACGTATATTTTGTCTTTGATTTGGAATTATTGTACTCCCTATGAGTAATATATCAAAGGATCCATCCATTAATATATAAAAATTCAATTAATAATATTATAATAGAGTTAAAAATAAAAACAGTTTTGAAAAAATTCTACATTTATAAGTTAAATAATATTCTTCCATTTTGATAGTCAAAAATCCAATAGGATATATGTTTTATGCACGATGCTCCTTGGTTTCACTATTTATTGAAAACAATATTCTAGGATTTATAAATCTTGTTTAAAAACATATAATCAGTTTTATTCAAATTCATTTGGAAATATTACATCATTTTATACATTTATCTTGTTTTAAATTAATTATTATTTTTTCATTTGGATGGTCAACAAGGCCATAAGATATATGTTATGTTCTATTTTATACTTAACCAAACAAACATCAATTATCCTATAAATGTCTTAAATCATAATAAAAACATCTTATACATATATTTTGACATAAATATCACTCATAAATGATTTTGTGACCAAAAGTATGGTTACAGTTAATATATTTCTCTTAGTGCACAACTGAACCAGTTTTGTCTTACTTCTCTTCAACTTGTCAGTATCTAAAGACTTAAAAGCACACCAAAACATCCCCAATAAATCTAAAATTGATATATCATAATCTATACAAATAAAATTACTAATATAAATTATTATTATTTCATAAATATAATTATAATGGATTTATAATGGGAAAATATTTTTTTCTTTCCATGATTAGGTAGAACCTGTTTTTCCTCATTTTTTATAAATAAACAACATTCATGACATCAAAACACTACAAAACTACTTAATAAATAAAAAACTATAAATTATCATATAAAAATTTAATATCCCTAATGTTTTTCATTATTATTTGAAAAATTAATAAAGATATGGTAATAAGAGACAAAATTTTGGTTCTTTCCTAAGATGGATAAAACATCTATTATCCTTCTTTTCTTCCAAGGAACTACGTAAATAACCATTAATCATAATCAAATTGCCTCCAATGATTATTAAATTTTATAAAAAGACTTGTTAAATGAACTTTAAAGATAATATTTATCATTTTGAAAAAAATATATAGAACTTAATAATATTATCAAAAGTAAAACAATAGGTATAAATACAATAAATGATTCTCAAATAACATAAATCAGTTGTACACTCTCTAATGAGAGATTCTTAAAATATCATCACATAATAGAATGAAATTTTTTAAGTAACTATATATCTAGAGGAAATTAGTAATTAACTAATGTAACGCTTCATCAAAATTCTCAAATTGTGTATTTATTATCCCAAAGAAAACCTGGATTATACATTTGAGCACATGGTATTTGTGACCAGACAAGTCTCTATCTTAAGAAGGAAGTTCGATTCTAAGAAATATAGTAGGATCACTACGGGAAAAAGGGCTTTTGCGACGGGTTATTTGCGACGGGAATAAATCTCGTTGCAAATAGTCCTGTTAAAAACTTATTTGCGACGGGAGGATTTTCCCGTCGCAAATAACTACTTATTTGCGACGGGGAAATCCCACCCGTCGCAAAAAGGTTGGTGCGCATTGCGCGCCAAAACGCGGGAAAATTATTTGCGACGGGTGGTTACCACCCGTCGCAAATAACCGGCGGTGGTAAAAAGTATTTGAGACGGGAATATACCCCCGCCGCAAATAATCGGCGGCGGTAGAAACTATTTGCGACGGGAATATACCCCCGTCGCAAATTGTATGTCGGCAGGTTATTATTTGCGACGGGTCCCGTCGCAAATAACTATTTAACCGTTGACCGTAATAAATGCGGGCTAAAGTATTTGCGACGGGTCCCATTGCAAATAGTAGTATTTGCGACGGGTTTCACGTCGCAAATAGTCCCGTTGCAAATAATCTAACTTATAAATACACCCAGCCGTTTTTTTTCCATTCACTCTCAACTTCTCTAATTTTAGAGTTCACGGTTTCTTAAGTTTAATTTTTTTTGTAGATTTCATATTGAAGTCTTCAACAATTATCGGAGATCAACCTCAGATCAATTTTGAAGGTATTTATGTTATTTTTAATTTAATATTTATTTTTAATTTTTTATTAGTTTTAATTTTTTTTAATTATTTGTAATTTAATTATGTTTAGATTGTTTTGTTATTTAATAAATTTAAATTATTAGTATTCATTGTTCATAGTTAATGGTAATTAGGAGTAATTAATAATAATTAGAAATAATTAATAATAAATGGGAATAATTAATAATAATTAGTCATAATTAGGAATAATTATAGTTATATATATAGTTATTTTTAGCCATATATTAATATAGATTTATATTAATATAAATATATTTGGTTATATGAATGAATAAATATATATATATATATATAGATATATTTATTCATATATTAATATATATATTTATTCGTATATTAATATATATTTATTCGTATATTAATATATATGTATTCGTATATTAATATATATTTATTCTATTTGTATATATATATACATATAGATATATATATATATGTAGTTATAAGTTTTTATTCGTATATTTATTTGTATATTAATTAATATATATTTATAAGCTTAGTTTTAAATAAATTTATAAAATATGTGTTTTTATGTGTATTTATAAATAAATAAATAAATACATATATACAATACACACACACACATACACACACACACACACACACACACACATATATATATATATATATAGTTATGAATGAATACATAGAAATGAGGGGGTGAAAATCCTCTGAGAATGTTAAAATGACGATAACTTTTAATCCGTAAGTCTGTTTCAACTCCACAACCAGTCAAATCGAAGAACATGAAACGATCTTCGATGTGATATGCAGTACAGGCCAAACGGACATCCGGATCGGAAGTTATAGCCATTTGAATGTTAAAAGGACCATAACTTCTAATCCAGGAGTCCGTTTCAGCTCTAAAATCAGTCAAATTGAAGAACATTAAAATATCTTCGACATGATATATGGTATAGGTTTATCGGACATCGGGATCAGAAGTTATAGCTGTTTGAACGGTGAAAAACCGGGTGCCCCGACTAAAAACTCAGATTTGGAGGCCTTCAGGGCCTTTTTGGGCCTCGAAAAAACCTTGGACGGGTTCCACCGGTCCATAGGACTGTAGAGCTCGTCGCAAGCTTCGATTTGATATGCTGTAGAGCTCAAACGGAGTCCCGGATCAAAAGTTATGGCCGTTTGAAGTTTGGGTTTTATTTTCTTCTTATTTTCCATCTTTCATTAATTTTTTTATTTTTTTTATATTCAAAGAGTTATTAAATGACTATTAATTGATAAAAATTATGTAATTATTAATTAAAAATATTTTGTAAAATATTTTATAAAACACATTTACTGAACATCTTATACATTCATATTTGATTTTTATTCATCCTTTCTAAAACATATTTTAAAAATAAATATTATATTTATATCAATATAAATAGGTTTATTGATTTATATATTAATAAATAATTTTTAATTTTTTTTTAAATTTTTTATACTTATTTGCGACGGGAATATATTCCTGTCGCAAATAGTTGCTTCGAAGGAACTATTTGCGACGGGAAAAGGCCCGTCGCAAATAAGTTTTTTAAAAAAACCACAAATCTTTTTGCGACGGGTCCTTTTCCCATCGCAAATAAGTGTTTTTGCGACGGGCCCGTCACAAAAAAAATTTATTGCGACGGCGTTTTCCGCGACGGGCGATTTGCGACGGATCCCCGTCGCAAAAAGGTATTTGTGACGGGATCCCGTCGCAAATGACCCGTCGCAAATGCCTATATTTCCTGTAGTGGATGTAGTTATAGTTTTATATAATTATAGAATAACGGTAAAAAATAATTCCTGATAGAGATGAGTCAATTTCATGAGAGTCCATGGAAGATTAATCGAATTTAGATACATAGTAGAAACTGTTGAGTGTGTTTCACTATAAAATCATGAATTTTAAAAGAATTATATATAATGATGATATGGTAATGATAATCAAGGTTGATTCTTCAATGTATAAGTAATATTTTTTTAATTCTTACTTGGAGACATGTATTTGACTGATAATGAATTATATAAAATCCATGTTAATTAAACTTTTTTAGTTTTCCTAATGGAGTAAAGACCATAAAATACATATGGGTATTTAATAGAAAAATTAACCTAAATCATAAATAATTTATAATAACATACATTTTTTCAATCAAGGCTTCATAAATATTCATGGGATTAACTATGAAGGAACCTTATCCCCTGTTTTTATATTCAAAATCTATTAGAATTTTCATGTACATTACAAAATTCTATGATTATAAGATATTTAATATGGATATCAAGATAATTTTCCTTAAAGGAAACTTACTCCAAAGCTGTGTAATAATATGTTGTAAGGGAATTAATGATCCAAAAAATATTGCAATAGGTATAAAAATTAAAATTTTCTATTAATGGATATAAATATACTTCTTACAACTAGATTCTTCAATTTTTTGATGCAATAAAAATAATTTAATTTCATCAAAAATGAATATGAATTCTATGTATACAAATGGATTATTATGATAAAATCATCATTATAATGATACAATTAAATGAAATATTACTAATTTGAAATTTCATTTTTGTTTGGTGGACTATCAAGGTTTGAACTTGGAATTAAGTCCCAATATAAATAATTTCAATAATTCAAATACCTTTTAGGAATTATGGTCTAATAGGATAAGTCAATGTGATTTATCTAAATCATTCAAGATGTATAAATTGGTTTGGTATTAGTTTACATTAAGATAAATGTATCAAAAAATGGACTTACACCAATAGTATATGATAATATATTTCAAAAATCGATATCACACTATAAATAAAATAAAATATTACATGATTTTTATTCATTATGCTTCAATTTAATAATTCTACATGAATGTTATGTTGTTAACATACCCAAATTTTTTATATTTTTTAGCATGATGAGAAGATACTGATATGATTTCAAAATAGATTACTATATCATTGTAAAGATTATAGATAATGGAATTTTAAGTATATTACGGATGATTTAATTGTATATGGGAATAAAAAAGTTCATATTATAAAAGGATAATAATGTTGATAAGAATTTTTATTATTTTCTTATCAAAGATAAAAAATATTAAGATAAATACTTTTAAACAATTAATCATTTTTTGTTATGAAAATAAATATTATTTCACCATGAAATTGGGAACAACAAATGATGTGGGAAAATTTGTAATTTTTTTAACTAAACAAGAAGTTTTATTGACATGATCGAATCACATCAATATCAATTAATACAATAATTAATTAATCAAATGAGCTAATAAATATTGACCTCTATATAAATTCAAAAATGCCTATTATACTATTTTATCCACTTCCAAGTCAAGTGGTCATAGAAACATGTGGTTTTGTAATATTAATAATAATAATTGAAAAGTAAGTCCACTAAGGAACCACTATTTTAACAGACTTATATGGATCAAAAATAATCTATATATATTCAATATATGAGATATTAGATGTATTGTAAGTAAAAGTGTTATAAATTATACTCAATAGACTAATCGTGGTTGTTTGTAAATTTTTCATCCTATATCATATGAAGGAAAATATTGTATATCCATCATATTTTGTTCTTATTCTTTGGAATAATATATCATGACTATAATCCTCCAAGTGGGTTGATACTTCATATATAATTCCTTCATAACAAATATCATGGAAATAAATATTATGATCCAAGTATATCATGAATTTTTTTATATTGATAAATATATAGAGTCCTTAATGGGGATATGAAAAATAGGGTTGGGAAATAATTTTCCTCATAGATGTTTCATAGTGAGGAATAAATCTGGTGGAAAACATTTTTCATAGTATATGGAATGGGTAATATTTTCTATTACAAGAATATTTTAAGGATGGGTAAATATTAAAATGTATTTCCTCATAGAGTCTTATGGCAGCAAGAAAAAAAAATTTCCCTTAAATTTTAAATTGAAATATATATTATAAAGTTATATTTTTTCATAATTTCAAAGTAAAAAAATAATAATAAATATATAGTTTCATAAATATATACGATAATTTTAACCATCATATCCATATAATATAATAATTCAATTGTTTTTTGTTTTTTAAGAATAAGTTATACTCGATTATATTGTAATTAAGAGGTTGTTGGGAATATTTTTTATCAAATAAAATTTTATTTTTTGTTGATATAAGGAGTAAATATGAGCATGGACATGGATAAAAAAGTTGATGATATTTGTTACAAGGATAACATACTATTTTATGGTTGGTGAAAATTTTATTTCATGGAATTTTAATTTTAGGATGTTCATGGAAGATCTGAAAGAGGAAACGATCCCTTTAGTGAATACATGGAAGAAATTATAAATAGAATCTTGGAATGAGAATATTTTATAGTATGATGAGTTATATTATAATTTTTTAAGGTATAGTGGAGTTCAAATAATATATTTTGGATTACTATATCATTATAAGATAAGTGATCATTTTTTAATAAAGTGGTCATTTTTGAAGAAATTTGGGGAAGACTTGAGAGAAATAATGAAATGTTTAGAATTGTGAAACATTAGAATGGATTTGAAAAGGAATGTGTAAGAGTAAACCAACTAGATGATAGAATGAAGGATTAATTTGGGAAGATTATCGTTTTGTGTAAGAATGAATAAATTTTTTTAGAGGTTATATTTGTATGACTTAGAACTCTCTATGTAAGAGAAGAATTTTAAAATTTGATATGAATAAGAATAATTATGAGTTTCTTCTATATATATAAGACTCTGTTAGAAAATATATAGGGTATATATGATTAACATATTCAGTATGTAAGAGTAAATAAGTTTTTTCAAATGCAACATAATTTTAAATTCATAAGGGAGAAGCTAAAAAAGAGAAAATATGATAGTTTTGTTAGAATATTCTATAAAATACACTGGTATGTAAGAGTAAAGTTATAGAAAATTAAACTCGTAAGATTATTTGACCCATGGTAAATAGTAAATCAAATCATACATTAAATTAACACTGCTTTTTAAAGGTTTTTTAAATTTAAACAGGATTTTCTTGAGATTAATCAGTGATATATCAAGGATATGTTATATTAAATAAAATCAATTTAATATTAATCTGTAAAATGTAAAGGTTACGTAATAATAACCTCAAAAATATAATAGAAATTTATGAGTAAAACGGACCCATATAATATTAAATACAAAGTTCCATAGCTCATGTTAGAGTAGTATGAAGGATCATTTGGTATGTAATAACAAAACTCTTGTTTAAAAAAATTGAAAGTGGTAGATTAGAGGTGTTGTAGAACATATGAATTAACTAAAATCATGGAATATTTATTTCTTCATGATAATATTTATGGGCACATAAAATAAAGAATATCATGGAGATTTGAGGAAGACTTTTACTTGAGAAAAGTAATGTATTTGAAAAAATATATTTTATGTTTGAAGTGAACAAATTGTAAGAATTATCAATTAAAGAATATGGATTAATTTAACGATATATTATTTACCATATCTGGTACAATATTCAAGGGAAGATAAAGAGTATAATATCTGACATATATTTTGGGATAAGATATGTAAATATAATGAGGGATATTGACTAAAGATATATCTTAGTTTAAATAGAAGGTTTTATTTCCATTTCAAAAGATTGAATATAAATGTTTTTATGAGATACATTTAAATGAAAAATATACAAATTGTTATAAATATATTTTCTATGGAAAATATTAAATATATAGAATCAAGTAATATAGATTGTATCTTGGGGATTGAATCAAAATGTAGAGGCATAGTTGACAACACTAAAATATGTAGGATATCTAGAAAGATCATGGAACATTAAATGGAGAATAATTTATTTTAATCATTGATCAAATGGTTGGATGCTTGAAAGTACTTATAAAAACTCATAGAAATTTTGGATAGGGAAATAAATAACTACCATTTCAAATTTTAAAATAGGAATAAGAATATAAGATATCAAATAAAGAAATTAACTCACTAATAATATCAGATTCATTGAAGAAGAAGCTCATGGAATATAGGGTTTTATTATCATATAAGGATACTAAATAAATATAGTGCAACAAGATTATTCTAGTGTAGATAAATATTCATCTAGTAAAGGTATTTTTCCTATTTTTATTATTTAAAAGATGAACACTCAACTCAAAATATGAGGATTTTATCTCAACTATCTATAATGAAGAAGAGTGTTGTGAATGTGTATAATAATATAACATAAAATCTTGAGTTGTAATATAAAGATATTTAGTTATATATATTGATCATGGGAAGAACCTCAGGTTTATAAAATAAGGAATCTTTATCAAATCAATTTATGGAGAAGAATGAGACGAAGTGATCTTATTAGGTGGGGTTCTATCCCAATTTTTTTTAAAAGATGTAATCCTTAGTACAGAGTGGTCATGAAATAATCATGTATCTACTGAACTATTGGATATTAGTGGATTTGTATAAATTAGTACACTATTATTATATACTCCTTGGATGAATCCTCTAAATCCCTGGACCCACTATTCTGGATTCAGTACATAAAAATTTAGTGTATTATTTTTTTATAAAATAAAAATGAAAAATACATAGATAATTTATTATTTTATGACCTTTTCCAGACTACTTTTTGGAGCATTAGACATATACATTACAAATTAAAAAAGTTTTACAAAAATAAAATTAAATAACTAAATTTTTTTATGTGTGATAAATCTATAATAAAAGGGAATACCTTTAGATAATTCAATTAAACCTATGGAAAATTAATTTAAAACATAGGGTGAGCATTAAACTTTTCAATAAGGATTTTAAAAAATAGGGATAAAATCCTTTTTAAATACATTTAAAAAAATTAAAAACTTTTTATATCAAATAAAAAACATTTTATATAATTTATAAAAAAATCCATAAAATTTATAAAAAAAACTTTAAAAAAATTTAAAATATTGATCAATTTGAAAAATAGTTTTAAATTCATCTTTGAAAAACACTTGGATTTATCCTTAAAAATCATTTGAAAATAATAACACTTTTGTGGATTAAAATGAAACTTCATAAATATTATGAATACCATGTAGACACTAAGATTATCACTTATAGAACTTCGAAAATCTTCATTCTTGATGAAAAATCAAATATTTTCCTTGAAAATATAAAATTTTATTATAAAAATAAAACTTTCAAAATAATCTCCTTACTTTGGGTCTAACTGGTAACATGTGTTTCCTTATCTTCCTATTTTTTAGAAAAACACTTTTCTTAACACCTTAAGAACACTATGGGTGGTGTTCTAGATATACTATAACCTTTAAAATGTATATATTAAAGAGGAGAAAATATTTTTATAGAGTATGGTTCATAAATAAGGTTCAAGGATATGTAATTAATTGAACTAAGGAGTCTCGTTCTATAATTAAAGAGATGGTTAATTTAGGAATTACATAAATATTAAAATATATTAAGTCTATTATAGGGTTAAACACTTTAAAATTCCCTAAAAATCATAAGAGATCACATTTGTGACAAAAAAATTCATATATGGCCTTATTTATTATTTTTTTGATCTTAAAATAGTGAAATAAAATAATTTTTTCATAAAAATAAATAAATAATATTTTTTTAAGAAAATATATTTATAAAGAATAAAAACACTTTAATAGAAATTATGTTATTATTATCATATCATTTACCAATAAATTTATATTGATTTATGATTTTATATTTATTTCATAAATAATTTATTCTTATTAATACATTCTAATTTAACAGATATGTTATAATGGGCATATTTAAACAATAATATTTAGTTGTTTGTTCAGGATCATTGTGACATCACTTTTCTTATTAAAATATCTGGATGACACATTTTACCCCCATAAATGAATTTCCCCCTCATGATTCATTAAATATACATAAAATTAAGAATATATATTTTTAGAATTATTAAAATCTAGATCTTCTAAGTAAAATTAATTACCTAGAAGTTCAAAATAAAATTTTATCTCTTTGATTTTTTTCAACAAACAACAACACCTAATCTAAAAAGTTATCTAGACTATTTCTCTAATTCCTAATATGAATCCCAAAACCCACACTTATAGACTCATTAAATAAAAATGCCATCTATTATCTTTTATATAAAAGACAAATAAAAAATATACAGAGAAATTTTCATACCTTGACCATTTCTGATCTATGTTGTGGATAATTAGACATATATATTACAAATTAAACCAAATTTACAAAAACAAATAACTTAATTTATTCATTCATGTTAACTCTATACGAGAATCATATACCTTTATATAATTTTACTAAACTTACTAAAAGTTAATTTAAAACATAGGGTGATCATTAAATTAATAGTAAGGGTTTTCAAAAACAAGGATAAAATACTTTTAAAATAATTTAAAAAAACATTTTATGTAAAATAAAAAATCATTTGATATAATTTATAAACATTTTTCTTTATAAAAATTCATAAGAAAACACCTTTAAAACCCTTTAACATACATATCATTCTAAAAACCAGTTTTAAAATCATTTTTGAAAAGCACTTTGATTTCTCCTTAAAAAATAATTTGAAAATAATAACACTTTTGTGGATTTAAATGATACTTGATAGATTTATGAAAATTATATCACCACTGTGATTATAACTTCTGTATATTTTTCCCTTAAGGTAATGGGTTTACTTCCCATACCTTATCATCTCATTCAATACCCCAGTGCCAAATATAAAGAAATAAATTTAGAAGACCCGCCTTTCTAATTCATAACCCACTAAAAAATCACAATCTTAAATAAATTATTTTAATTGAATAAAGTAATTTTAATACTTATCATCATGAAAAAATTTAATTTTCATAAAGCTCAAGAAATTTTGTAGAAATCCACCTTTCAATATGAAATTATTACATTTAAGAATACATAAACATAAATGCTTTGAAATAAAAATGCATAATGGCATAAAAGTTCATAATACATCACTAGAAATTATTGTTCATGTCTATATCTACAATAAGGACTGAAAATAGATTCTTTTACTTGAAAATACAAAATTATATTATATATATATATAACTTTCAAAATAATATCCTTACCTTGAGTCTTACTCATCACATATGTTACATTTTCTTCCTATTCTTCAGAAAATCATTTTTCTTAACACCTTAAGACCACTAAGGGTGGTGTTATACATATACTATAACCACTATAATTTGTGTAGGGATGCGGATAAAGTAAATTGACAGAGGATGGTTAATAAATAAGGGTTAATGTGATTGAATTAAGTGAAGGAAGGAGCCCCATTTTATACTTATAGTGAGGGGTGATTTAGGAATTACATAAAATATTAAAATATAAAAATTATAATATAGGGTTAAATACTTCAAAAAGGCCTGAAAATAAAATTAAATCCCATTTTAAATAGAATATTTTCATATTTTCCCTTATTCAATATTTTTTTGTTTTTAAAATAATTTATTAAAAAAATTATTCATAAAAAAGAAATAAAAAATTCTTTCTGAAGAAAATGTAATTCTGAAGAATAAAATGACCTTACTAGAAGTTATGTTATTATTATATAATCATTTACCAATAAATTTATATATATTTGTTCCATTATATTTATATCATAAATAAATTATTCATATTTTTACATAATAATTTAATAACTAAGTTATAACTATCATATTTAAATAATAATATTTAGTTGTTTGTTAAAGATCAATGTGACATCATGTTTCCTTTTAAAATATCATGATCATAAATATCCCAAAATAATTGAACCATGTAAAATCCTTTATGTCTTAGAAACACAAATTTCTAGTATTTATATTTTAAATTTAGTGTTAATGATGATAAGGGAGTGAATATATTGAACATAATTCGTTCTAATGAGGGAATAAGATCCCATGGGATATGGGTTTCAAAATAAAAATAATAAATATACAAAAACCTTGATTTAAACCCCCCCCCCCCCCTCTCATGGTGTGTTCATTCAGCTTGGTCCCATCAATTCATATCATATCCAATATGTTTTCACTGGTTGTTCAATCTTATAAATTTAATTTTAAATTTTTTTCACATATGAATACACTAATACGGCCTCATATTTTTAGTTGTACAAATTTGTATGGTTGAAAAAATAAGGTGAATTGGTTTCTATAGGATTTTAGTGAAGAGATATTTTAGTATTAATAACACGATACTAGTTTTAGAAATGAAGGTGAATGATTATGTGACATGGAGGCATGTAAAAGATTTAAATTTGCTACCTCTATAAAGAAATTCAATATTTCCATTCATTATTATAGTGCTTTTCATATATAGAATAACTTTAAATAAATCTATATAAAATCAAGGGACGAAATGGTAGTTGTGGATTCTAACTATTGATAAGATTTAAAATATAAATGTAATGAAAAATCAATGAATAATTCCATGGAAAATTTATTTATGTCAAAATGAAATAAAAAAATGATAAATAATATGAAGACTCCCAATAATACAAACTATCCATTCAAATATAGAAATTCAGATTATATTAATAATTATTTTTCTAATTGTGGAAGATTCTTGATAATTTAAAATTTTATATTCCTCTACAGAGATTAAGTTGGATCATGATTCCAAATAAGGAGCTCCAATAACATGAAGTATTCAGTATACACATTTTTCATGAAAAGACCAAGATGAGATCCAATCCTTGTATGATGAGGAGGATCAAATGTAAATCATTCATAAGATGGGATATTAATTCATAGAAGATTTAGTATTAGATAATAAATTATTAGATAAATAATAAATGTACTTGAATGAATACATTATAAATATGGGTGAAAAAATAAAGGTCCAAAGTCACTTACTTGAAAAACCAACACACTAGAATAAAAAACAAATGGATATGGAGAAGAAATTGAGAGAAAATACTATCACATTAAAAACACAACATGAAAAGAGGAAAAAATTGTATGAGGCTAGTCCAAGGTTGGAGTATATGATTGATCATTTGAAGGATAAGTATTTTAATATCAAGGTTAATGAAGTGAAATGGAAAACCCTAAAGGGGATGAAGAAGATCCTACCACTGACAACCTCAAAAAGTGAATTCTATAAATAAATGAAAAAGGAATCTAGAAGAAAAATTAAATATCATGATAAATTAAAATGAAAAGGATCTCAAAGGAATGTGTCTATAAGGTACTGATTTTTTGGAATCATGGGACACACCATGACTATTTGTCTCGAAGCCTCAGTGCTCATTAGTGGAAGAAAATATGACGAAACAAAATCTCAATGAAGGAATGACTACATGAGGTATGTTTTTAATCATATATGTTTTATTTGTGATATGTATTGATATATGTGACATTACTTTCATGGGGTGGAAAAAATATATTATTTCCAAGGTGAAATATAGTTTTAGTGGTGACTCAATGATTTTATTTAGATATAAGTGTACCAAAATCATTTTTCACTTCTCCATGGGCTTTTTGAAAGTGGTGTTTTTGAAATTGTTTCAGTTTTTGAAAGCTAAATGATATAGTAAAGAATAAAATGAATACAATAATGATAAATGGTGATTTTTCTAGGTTAGGATTTCTTCTTTTAATTTTTTCCTAATCCATTAATTAGGAAACACCCAACTAGTTCCAGTTCCACCTAATAAAACTAATAGAAACTATCTCATCATCCATACAAGCAAGAAATCACCAAGAATTTCACCAATCAGATAATACTTTTCCACTATATATAGACAAAAACTTAGTAAAGGGAGATTATGGATCATTGACCATGGAAATAAATAATAAAATTAATTAACTCAAACAATAATTAATTAAAAATTAAAAACTGCTACTGAATATTGAAACTAGTTAATCGAGAAGGTGAGAGTTATATTATTTGAAGAGAAAAGAATAGGTAATTATAAAATGTTATCTATCCCTTCCCAGATCACTCTAGGTTTACCCCTATATTTAAAGGGTAAAATAGATGAATTGTAAAGAATAATACATTGAAAAATAATAAAAAATTGAAAAAAATGAAAACAAAAATAGTAGGAGTAGGTTCCTTATGAGTAGTCTATGATCCAATTCTCCAGCCACCTCTAGCTTTAGCCTCACGTTTCTTTTTTAGAGCCACAACTTCATTATCCTTCATCTTGGTAAATTCCATATTAACCTCAACTCATTGAATTCTTATAAAGTTTTCTTTTTTCCACATATCATTAAATATTTATTTTGATCTTGTACACCTAAAAATGTATAACTTCTTCCTTTTATTCTTAAACAAGATACCTTTTTTTATCTTTTATGATACATGAAAAAACCTATGAAAATTTTCATGATGGATTATTTTTAAAATAAAATACTAAGCCTAAATATTATGTTTTCATCATCCATATTTTAATATTTGTTCTTCTTCCAAAAATACTCAATATTTTCCCGATCGGAAAGCTCACACCCCTAGAATTTCAGTACTAGTAAGAATTATCTTTCTCTATTTCCTTCATCAGTTTTTGATTTATTCTTATTTTTTAAATTTATTTTTACCCTTGAAGGTAGATAGGTACTTTTTTATTTTCTGAAATATGTTTTAGATCTATCATTCTTCAAATTTGAAAGTATTTTCCTTTCTTTTAATGCTTTCTGGGGACTTTTATTAGGAAGTGAGTAACTTCTCAAAACAACTCCTCTAAACGTCATTTGTAAGTAATTTTTTTTCATTTTCCCACTAAACTATTCCAAAAATTCTTGTTAAGTAAACATTATAAAATTTTAGCATCAATGATATGAGTCTTTCTTCTTTCTTTCTTTCTAGAATTGCTTTATCTTAAATTCAGATCTATAATTTTGTGTAGAATTAAATTTCTTTAAAAAAAGTGAGACAATTTTTACTTCAAATAGTAGTTGACTTAAATTCCCATTTTTTGATTATGTATAAGATATTTTCCTTTCCTCCTAGATTTATTTTTCTCAAAAAAATCAATATAATAGTTACATCGCATCTTCTCTTTCGTTCAAACAGATTTTTAAAAATAGCTCATCTTAACTAATTTTATACCTACCCCTGTTTTTGAATTTGACCTATATCATTAATCCCCATCTATAGTAGGGAAGATAAGGATTATTGGCCTTTATTATGGTTTCCTAACAAGTCCATTCACGAATTATAAGGGCTACAAGGTTCAAATGTAATAGTAGTATAGAAATTAAAGTTTATTTAAATATGATCTTTAAAAATAAAAAGAATGCCTTGATCATGTATAGTATAAAGTTTTCAAATAATCCCATGTTTTAAATAGATTTATCAATAATTTATGGTTATTAAATAATGTATAGGTTCTATCAAGAAATATTGAATTATATAGAATAATTGAAAATTGGTTCATTATCCTCTCAAGTAATTAATTAAAATGTTAGACAATCTTCCGTGGAATGAGATTCAAAATTTAATGGATTTTTCCTTAATTTCCCTCATGTAGAATTTGAAAACAAGTCCATTATAGTATTAATATAATATGAGATAATGGGTCAAATTAGTTTCTTATTATTGTAATAGATTAAAAGGTTTAAAATTAATTCCAATTAATCTCTTTCAAATACACAATAACATTTGAAAAGGAAACACATAAATTTTTGGAAAATGACACAAACTCTTTAAAATTAAAATTAAAAAACCCAAACTATAAATATTCCCTCTACATACTTAAATAATGTAGTTATATTAATGAATACTAATAAATTAATCATGAAAATATAATTTTAACGGAATTATAGTAATCAATCAAGTTTTAAAGGGATGTACAACCAGATCAGCCATCATTGATAAATAGGTCGGAGGACTGTGATCACATCCATTGGTTCCTATTACAAGTTTCATGGAATTTCTATAGAATATACCCATTAAAATTAAAAAAAATCTTTTCCTTATTTAAAAATCTCTATATAACCAAAAGGAAATCTTTTAGTGACAATAAATGGACATTATGAATTAAATTTTCCTAGCATTATCTTGAGTCTTGGTTGGTAAAGAAACACTTGGTCCCCTCAATAAAATTATTTATTTTGAAACAATTTTTCCTGAGATTCCCTTTTCCTTTAAATATAAATTCTTGATTTCTCAAAATATTATCATTTATTTTCCCCCAATTCTTATTGTTGTACTTTCCACCATTTTCCAACATCATCTTAGTCTAGACTTATCTCTTTCACTACTCAATATTATTTGTGTTTCAACTCCATAGTTATGTGATATCTCTTCCCATAAATTAGTTTTTAAGTTAACATTCCAATGGGTGTATTAAAATAAGTCTTTTAGTATTATAAAGTATATTCTAACCATCTCTGACAATCCTTTTCATTGGGTTTGATAGTTTTCTCCAATATTCCTTTTATTTATTTATTTTGAACAGTATCTTAGCCATTTATTTTTCGGTGTGAGGGTGTTTATGTATAATTATTCACTCCAAACTTTTTCATTAATGCCTCTATGATACTATAGAAAAATTAGTCCCTTATTCCCTAATGGTGGCTTTGTAACTTTAAACCTGTAAAATATTTTAGTCCTAAATAAATCATACCCAAATATGAAATCATCAATCTTCGTGGCCATAGTTTCCCACCAATTTAAAAAAAATAAACTAAAAAATATATATAATGGTTCCCAAAAAATATGTTATAGTGTTTCTTAAAAAATATTCTATATACTTTAGGAATTTCAAAAATGCTATTTGTTTTTATGGAATTTATTATCTCATAAAAAAATTTCTATAAAATTGGAAACTCTCCTATTATTAACATAATTAACATGAATATTTAAAACACTTATTCAAATAAATATCTAATTTTAAAAAAATATAATCTATACTTTGGGATCCAAAGTTTCATCTATAATATATATTTTGAAAACTCAAAAATAGATTGTATTACACTTGTAATAAAATATCTCATTATTACATGATCATTACTTATTTTTCATATGTATGGATCTTCCTAAGAGTAAAATTTTGATTTATGTTTGGTTATGTGAATTTTTTGGTAATTCAATTGGGATGGGACTTATGAGGTTATTGTATAATGGTATATGTCATTATATTAGTGGTTTTATCCTTTAATCATGTTAAATTTCTCTCTTATAATGTGATTATTTAGTTGTTCTTAGTCTATCATTTCAATTTGAAAAATAATGGGTAGCATAATCTAGTTTTCTACCACTTGGTTCCTAGTTACATTATTTTATTTGATCTCTTGGTGAAATTCCTTAAGTATTAGTATCCATATAACTATCCTTGGTTTTGATTCAGCCTTATTCATCAAGTACCTAAGGGATGAATGATCAAAAAATATTGTAACTTTATTTCTATGCAAGTAAGATCTAACCGTATTTAAAGTAAAGAAAAAAATAAGAAATTAATTGCATGTGGTTGTTTAATTGATTTGTAAATCATAGAGTTCCATTGATTCATAAGAAATATCTTGAGATATACCTTTATTATTTTGGTATTGGACTTATACCATAGTCTGTCTTAAATCCCTGCAATATATCTCAAAATAGTTATCCCAATTTTCCAGCTGTATCAATTATTGTAAGACCAATATTTTCTTAAACTCATAAAAATATTCCCTATATTGAATAATAAAATCAAATTCATCCTACTTAAGAAGTAAATTGTAAAGGGTGAGAGAAATATTATTAAATTCCTTGATGAACATCCTCTAGAATACAGATTTTCCTAGAAAATAAATAACATGTTTCACACAATTTGGGTAAGTCGGAGACTTTATCACTTTAATTTTTGATTTATCTACCTAAATAACATTTTATAAACTAAAATTCCCAAGGAATATTCATTTTTCCACAATGATGTTAAAATTTTTAAAATTAAGAACATATTTCTTTTTAATATTTATTTTCATAAAATATATACATTTCACAACCAATTTTTAACTAAATCTCCCAAAGTAGTAAAATAATCCAAATATACCACTATAAAATCCAAAATGTGATCCAAAAAATATACTTTTCATATACCTCCAAAATGTGTATAGGTAATTAAATAATCAAAATTGAATACTTCTGTAATCAAATGTTCAAAAGGGACTTGTGAATCTAGTATTCTCCTAATCCTATAGAGAAATGGGCACTTAAAAGAATCCTTAAAACCAATATAAGAAATAGTAGTGAGTTTGGATTCTTAATCACTCAAAAATACGGTGAAAATGGGATGGAAAAATGATCTCTCCTAGTGAAATATTTCATCTTCCTATAGTATATACAAGCTCTCAAGATGTTTTGAAATATCATAGGGATTAACTCATTTTTTTCATTCCTCAAAAAATTTGGTCATGTTTTTTTAAAAACTACATGAATGAGGTTGGACCATTATGTGTTAGATTTAGGTTATATTATGTATATCACTAAAATATTCTCAAATTTATTCTTAAAATAATCCATCGTGGTTGCATTCATCCTTTTTGGGGAAGGCATATTGGTTTGGAACTCACCTCAAAACAAATATGTTCATGTAGATTTTTGAATTATTTCCTAAAATGTCTCCAAAACTCCATCATGTTACTTTCCCACTATCTATAAAAAATTAATAAAAAATTATGTTCTTTATTAGTGGTTAATTTATTGACAATAATCAATATTATTTTCACTTCTTTTATAAGGAAGGCATATTTGAGTTCAACAGGAAAAGTCTTAAGTTCAAGGTTTATGGGTTGTTTGAAAGATAAAACTAAATTTGACTTCCTCACATTTATTTATTGAATTTAATTAACATATAATGACAAATCATCCTCATATTTATGAAACATACAATCTAATCTATTAAAAACTCAGAATTTACTTCTTCCTCCAATTAGAATAAAATATATAAAATTCTAGATAGCTTTATTATATATGGTATCTCCAAGCAACAAATGATTCACAAATAAAATAAATTCTTGTAAAATACTTCAATATTCACCTAATCTAGTATTTTTAATGTGGGAAATTTAATAACTTAATGTTCATATAAAGGGAACCTTATAGAGTCAAAGATATTTAAGTGGAAAATATTTTCCTCAAACTCTATGGTGATGGTTCCTTCAAGTGCATTGATGGATATCTTGGTTTTATTTAGGAATAGAATCCCAAAAATGATGGGTGAGTGGGTCATTGATCTATCTACCTCCATGTTCAAATCATACAAGTTAACTATAAATTTCAATTCTTAAACTCACATCTTTTAAGACTTATACTAGAAAAGAAATATATTTGTTGGAAAGTTACACCATAAATATTATAGGTTTTAATTATCCCAACTAAAAAAATTTAAGTATATATTAAGTTAAAGAATTAATGGATTTACTTATATCATACAAATTGTCATATAAACTCATGTAACTAATAGTGAAACGGGAAAAAATGTCTATAGATATTGAAATTTTGTTAGATGTTGTATAGTGATTAAAACTAAGAAAATTCTTCCAAAAGTAATTCTTTTATTCTATTCAAGTGTCCCATTATTTTTTAAAACTTCCTTTAAAAATTATTATATTCAGTTATTTTTTTAGAGCTTAAATAATAGGTATATATATCTCTACTTTCTATATTGTTTCCAAAATTCATTTTTAAATTTATTCATTTTAAATTTTCTCTGATTCAGTCATTCTAGATATGAATTTAATTAGGAGGTATTTATCTCCCTTTATTATCTTTATAATGATGTTTCTTATCTTTTCCTATTCCTTCTATAATTATTCAATTTTTATTTAGTCTCTTGTTATTTTCTATCCTCTTCTCAGGGCTAATTTTCAATGATATATACAAAAAAAATTGAACTAGAAACTTTATTTTCTTCATAGTTTGGTTTCCTATATATAGTTTTATGTGTTGATGGTTCTTGAAATTATTTTCCAATTATTATATCCATCATACTCAAAAAACGTTTGGTCTTGAGACTGATTGGGATAAAAGATTCCTTGATTTTTGGCATAGAATATCTATAATACTGATTATCTAGTTTCTTAGAACTCTCACCTTATTCTCAATTTTTTGAACTTATGGATCTTATAATTTCCGTGCATATGGTTGTGTTATATTATTGGAATGATCAAAAAAAATTGAAAGGGGTTTTGATCGGCTTATTGGTTATAAGGCTACTTGTAAGGTTGTAAAAATTCTAGAGTTTCTTATGATTGTTGTTGGAATGGTTTTTGTTTCGGGTTTTGATTTTGAAAATGTAGTATATCTTTATTTGGTTGGTTTCCAAATCTATATTGGACTTTAGGTTTATATTGATATCCTTTATTTTTTTTTGGATATTACCTCAGTTGAAATTTTGTTTCAAAACTCTCTATGCCCTATACATCAGTACACTTGTTAGTTAAATGTGTAGGATATGAATACAAACCACTTTCCTTGGTCAGTGTTTGTTATTTACTTATATAATTTAAGTCCAATTGTCTTACAAGGATGGTTAGTGATTATAGTCCAGATTTAGGCATTGGGGTTGAGTCAAAAGTTTTTAACTCCTAGATACCTCTTGTTCATATACCTATTGTATCATAGTACTATGAGTTTTGGAAAAACATTTCATTGAGTCCTTTGGATTATTTTGGTAATTTATCTATGAGATATTCTCCAGATGATTCATTGAGTGTGTTTTTCTCATTTTCTAATAGACCTTGATAAAATAATAATAAAATGGATCTTTGTATGACTTTATGTGGTAAACTAGAATATAGAATATTAAATATCTCTTGGTAATCATAGAGAGTTTCTCTAGAATCATTTCTAATGGAATTCAACACTTTCCTAATGATTGTGCTTTTTAAATTAGGGGAAAATATCTATAAAAATATCCTATATAGATAATACTAGTATTGTATATATATCTAGGTTTTAAGATATACAAACACCCCTTATATTCTCATTCAAGTGGGAATTGGAATTCCATACACCTTATATATTCCTCATCCACTCATATTGTCTTTAAGGCAGAGCACACCAATGTTAATTCCTTAATTTTTTTATCTTCACCTGGAAGGCTATACAATTTTATTAACAATAAAATTGAACTACTTTTTAATTTAAAATAATTTTGAATATATGGGATTAAAATTTGATTTCTTTTTCTTATTAATTTGTGTGTAAATATATCTCTCATGATCAAGTTAGGATTTATAACTATTGTGATAGGGTCAAGGTTAACACTATAAGTTTTACCTAAGTCTGCATGTGAAATCTCAAAAAAAAATCATTATATTTTTAAGTTTCTCAAATTAGTTATAAATTTTAGTTTTATCTTTGTTTAAAAAAATGTAATTTTGGTCGGATAAGGACCTTTTCATGTAATCTAAAGGTTATATTTTGGCACTGGTTCCTCACAAACAGCCCCAAGTTTTGAAAAAACATGTTATGTTATGGTATGAAATCTATTATTTCCTTGGTTAAATGCAGTTCTAGTGGTGATCCTAGGATTTTCTCCAGAGTGGAGTGCACATAATTTAGTTTTCAATTTTCTATGGGGTTATATAAAGGGTGTGATTTTAAATAGCTTGGACCTTTGAAATATAAATGAAATAGTGAACTTGATATTGAAAACAGTAATGACAAAATATGATTAGGTTAGGGTTTCATTTCCTATTGTAATTATATCTTAGTCATTTAAATTTTTAGCTCTTATATTTCACTTTAACTTGTCAATGAGAGGATATGTTACGGCTTCACCCATCACCCTTCATTGAATGGAAATGGTGAGAATTGAATAAATAAGATCTTTTTTCCAATATACCCTCTTTATAATGTGAGTAAGTGGTACTAAAAACATCTCTCATATTATTCAAGAAACACCCAACCGGGTATTGAAACTCCCACGTAAATAGATTGAAATGACTAATCCTCCACACATATAGGAAACCACTAAGAACTCCACCACTCATATCAAACTATTCCACCAGATATATTCTTTAACTAAAAGGAGTGAGATTATGGATTAGAGACCATAGTGAAAAATAATTAATATAATTAATATAAATATGTCAAAATTCAAAATTTATAACTACTACTAAATATTGAAACCAATTAATTAAGAATAAGTATGTTTTATCCTTTGAAGTGTGCATACTTAATAATTTAAAAAGATTATCCTTCCCTTCTATGATCAATCAGATTTTACCACACCATTCAAAGGGTAACAAAGATTAATGATGAATAAAAAGGCAATACAAACTAATAAATTTGTTAAATAAAACAAATATAGAAAATAAAATCAGTAGGTTATCCACATGAATCCCATAATCAAAGTATCTAGACACCTATATCTTTATCCTCATTTTTTTATAGATCCAAAAATTTCTTCTTTATATGCTTGGTCAATCCTCTGAGATCTTTACTTCTATAAATTCATATAATGTTTCATTTCTTCTCATATATTTAAATATTTATCAAGATATGGTTCTTCAGAAAAATTTAGGATTCTTCCCTTTGTTCTTGATCAAAATATCATATTTCATTTAATAATCCATAAATAATACTCTAAATGGTTTCACCATGATTTATGTAGCACCACAGATTTGTAGCTTAACTGTGTAGCTCAAAGATTCTCAATTTTAATATTTATTCCCATTTTACAGATTATCATCATTTATCAAATTATATTATCATACATATATCCAAATTCTATTAAATAATGGTAAAATTTAAAATAAGTAGCCAAAATTTCAAACATGTATGACTTTTCCATTTGATAAATTTTGGATTTCTTAAAAATCGTATGGGCTTATTAAATTTCATACACATGGATGAAATTTTTTACGTCCCTATATGAAATGTCATACACATAGGATAATTATTGTACATATATAAGAAATATTATACACTCTATGAAATGTTTTCCATTTTCAAATATTCGTGAACCTAAATATTGTTTCACAGATCAAAATATATTATTTCCATGATTAGTATATCCTATATGTAATTTAACTGAACCATGAAGCCCAAAAATATAATATGTGAAGAGAAAATTTCTTATAGTTGTGGTACTTCCATTCAATAATTTTTCAACTCTTGAAACCTCTTACACATTTTCCCAAATTTATTATATATATGATAATTCTCAAACACATAAATTAATTATCATATGGTCTCAATAATCTTTTACATGGAGGTACTATTAGATAATTTCCCATTTCATTTATTTCCTGATTACATCATATAACTTCTAGAAAAAAAATTAACTTATTGAATCCGAATCTAATCCATTAAAGTCACCTCTAGATACCCAAGTATGACAGAAAATCTCCAAAATTTAAGTGTGGTATTTATTCTAAAAAATTAAAAAGATGAAATAAATAATCAGAAATCATGTTTTAAGTCACTTAATAGTTAAATTACTTATTACTCTTAAAATAAATAAATATTATATAAACATAATAATTAACCATAATTATAGGATTAAAAAAATTAAAACAAATGATAAACTGTATGAAAATATTCTCATATCAATATGGGAAGACTTTATAGCAAGGTAAGTGATGGGTATGTCAAGAATAGAACCCTCATTCTCATTTCAAGGGGGATTCTTGAATAGAAATAATTATAATTGATTACATTAAAAATGTATTAATTAAGTTGGAAAAAAGTTATGATGGAATAAAATTATGGGTGAATCGACACTACTGTAAATCAGACCTTTCCCAATGCTTCTATACCAACGGTTTGTAAAAACTGTTGGTATAGGTCCCCTTTCCCAATGGTTTGGCCAAACCGTTGGGAAATCCCACTTTAAAGCCACCTTTCCCAAGGGTTTTGGCAAACCATTGGGAAATGTTCACTTTGTGGCCACCTTTCCCAATGGTTTGGCCAAACCATTGGGATAGGTATACCCTTTCCCAACGGTTTGGACAAACCGTTGGGAAAAGTCCACTTTGTGGACACCTTTCCCAATGGTTTCGCCAAACCATTGAGAAAGGGTATACCTATCCCAACGATTTTCCAAAACTGTTGGGAAAGGTACCCCAAAAATAAACCTTCCACCTAACTTTTCTCTAGAATCAAGGGTCTATACCAACGGTTCTCAAAACCGTTGGTATAGGTCTATACCAACGGTTTTGACAACCCTTGGTATATACCCTTTGATTTTTTATCAGATCTTATTATCGAGAAGATTATATAAATCAACATTTAAAATAATTATGAGAATACATATATATATTTATGTAATTATGTTCACAAAAGTCATGTTAGGATAGTGGTTAAATCTTTCAATGATAAACTAGGGGTCCTGGGATCAAATCCCAGCGAATGTTTTTTTTTACCAATGGTTCCATAACCGTTGGTATAGATTTTCATATTACTTATACCTACGGTTTCCAAAACCGTTGGTATAAGTCTATACCAACGGTTTCCAAACCTATTGGTATAGGTCTATACCAATGCTTTTCCCAAAGCCGTTGGTATATATCTATCCCAACAGCTTATATGGAAACGGTTCTCCAAACCGTTGGTATAGGATATACCAATGGTTTGGAGGCCTATACCAATGGTTCCAAACTGTTTGTATAGGTTAGTTTTCCAGCAGTGCGAGCACTAATGGTTTCTTATTCATAACAACTCTCATAGACAGAATCAAATAAAATATAAAGAAGAAAAAAAGGTTTTTTTCAAACCAGGAGGATAGAAATGTAAAGAATGAATTTCTAAGGGAAATAAAATATAAAGTGATTATAAGGGATGTCAGGGATAAAAAACATGAATCATACCTAATATCTTTCACAAAATACACCACATCACAAGAGGAGAATACTGTCGTAAGATCCATCATATGGTTGAGGAATCTTTATGAAGTAAGCAATGAAAATTCATTGATGTAAGAAATAAGGAAAAGTTGGATTAATCTCACAATGGTGTTGAATCTCCTACATAAGAAGATTTATCAAACAAAAGAAAATATCTAGATTGAATTATGTGTAAGTTATATTATTGGAAGAATCACTAAGAAATCATGGAAATGATTTCAAAGTAAAGGGTTGGTTCACTGAGACCAACCACATTCCACTAATTTAGGTTGATCGGGAAGTACCACCTTCTCCATGTACTTAATTTCTTTCATTTATTAATGATGTGGTACCAGATTAAGGGGATATATAATCCATGTGGTGCATTCATGAAAATAAGATTAATTAAATGAATAAAGAATATGGAATTTAAATAAGTGTATGCATCAAGAGAAGATAAATGAAATAAATACTATCGTAATAACTACTATAGATGCTAAGTAATAATCAAAAATTACTATTTTTTGAGGAAGCACTGATGAAACTAAGGAATAGTCTAGAAAAGTTTCTTGGTATTTTAAAAAACATGGAATTTAATATAGTACTAAATCCATATTCTAAACAACTAGTGTTTTTGAATATATTTCTAAGTGGTATAAAATCTCAATATGAAAAAATTAACGGAATCCCTATGAATCTTTAATTGAAATTTTTTCCATGAGGTTCTTAATTGGTATCATTCCTGAATGACAATTAAATTTTTATTGATCCAAATTTGATGATAAATAAGTAATATTATTTCATACCTAGTGCTGAATGAAGATCATGGATATGAAGTGGTATCACAATTTTATCAAAACAAGTTATATAAATTGATTATAAATAAATTATGACTCAAAAAATTATATATTATTTATTTTTCATCTATATTCATATGCAGGTGTCATTGAGACCTTCAGAATTATGATGTTAAAGAAAAATAATTTCTCAAGTTACATAATTTTATAGAAGTATATGAGTAACATAAAAACACTAATGCTATTAACTTCGACTATTTCTTCCTACAGTAATATCAAATAATTACTCTTGGAATATTTGTTAATGAATATATTTTAATCGGTAAATTCACTCATTGAAATGTTTGAGTGAATTTAGCTACAGGTGAAAGATTTAAATGAATAAAAGAAAATCTAAAATGTTTTCCAAAAGGTGGTGTAAGTAAAAGTTGGGAATATTATTCAAGAAGTATATATATCCTAAAAAATTTCAATAGGTATAAAACTATGGAACTTAAAAGGTATGTTCTAAAATTATATAAGTGGTAAATTGTGAAGAAGGTTCATTGAATAAGTAGAAGGAAAATTTATAAAAAGAGAATAAGTGGTTAAAATACTCTGTAGGATTGGAATAAGAAATAAGTGGCTATGATATTTGATGGTTGTGAAAGATTTTTGCGATAAAATGGGATTTCAAACTCTTTAATAATGAATTTATGGTAAAATAGAGTAAATAAGGTTAACTTATTCTGGAAAAAAAAAGTCGAGATGAACATGAAAGAAAAGATAAGTCTTCACTTTTTAGAGTCACGAAGTGTAAGTTAAAGAGTGATATAAGTCTCTCAAAAAGTACCTCATATATAAAAATTAAATAAAATATTTTCAATCAAAATTGGTAGAAGAACTAATGGTTATACCACTATAAATTTTAGTAATAAAGGAGGAGAGAATAAAGAGAAGTGTCTTGTGAAAAGGGACCTTTTAATTTTATTTTCAAAGGGGGGAAAACAATTTATTATAAATTGATGGGTTTATTTTGATATGTATCATAAATATTTATTTGTTATTGAATAGAAAAAACAATACAATGGGAAATAAGTTTATAAACAAGTGGTTTTCTATTAGATTTGGTGTTAATTACAGTTTGATTTTCTGTTAACATGATACTTCCGAATGAGAATTGACTTGGAAAAAGAAATGGATGATTATAATTACATAGATAACATACATTGTGATGGATATAGAACATTTTCATACATTTAATTTGATATTACTATGAGTTTCAAAGATATGTAAGTGGAAACATATATAGAATTTATTAAAGTTACCATAGTTACTTTAGTAACTACGTGAAAGAAATTGGGATGAGATAATTAAAATGGTGATATTTTGGAGTATAATGAGTTATAATATATTTATTAAATGTATGGTAGAGATTAGAAGATAAATTATAGCATATTGGAGAATTATAAGGTAAGTAATTATACTTTAAGCATTTGGAAAAGGATGGATGTAAATTTGGAAAAGCCTCGAATTGTGTAACCTTGACCCGAATTAGTAAAGGAATACGTAAGACTAACTCTTATAGAACATAACATAAATGATTAATATTGATGAAGTATGGTGTTATTAATGATTAAACAGAGTATACAAATTCTATTTATTAATAACTTGAAAAGTAAATTGGCTATGTGAAAGAAGAATTTTGATAAAGGTCATGCATCGGAATAACATAGAGTTTTATATATATATATATATGACAAAGTTGGAAAATATACAGGAAACATGTTATTAAAATAGGTTTTATGTAAGGGAAAATAGGTTTTTAAAAAGGCTACATAATATTAAATGTAAAATAGAGAAGCTATTTAAGATTAAATTTGAATTTAATAAGTTGCATAAGAATTATCTAGAGATTATTATGGATATGTAAGTGTAAATTTATGTAAGAGTAACAATGTAAGATTAACTCAACTATGTATAAGATTAACTTGACTCAGACTTAAGAGTAAATTGGATTTCTGAAGGTTGTACAAAACTAAATTGATTCCATATAATATTTATCATTGAATTATAAATTCTATAAGAAAATAACATGGATAATCAACTGGTCATGTAAGATTAAAATGGGAAATAATAATATTAAATCTAAAGTCCCACAACTCATTAAAGAGTAATATAATGGATCCATTGGAATAGATGAATAAATAGTTTGTTTAAAAAACTTGAAAGTAGGAATTCAGAGTTGTTGTGTTACATATTAATAAATTGAAACTTTGGGATATTTATTAATTCATAAATATATTTTAAGAGTTTTAAAATGAACAAAATCATGGAGATTTTAGGAAAAATAAGTCTTGAGTAAAATAGTGGTTTTGATTAGAAGTATTTAATATATATGAATTTCAATATTTGTTGGAGTTTTTCAAATAAATAATGTGAAATTATTTTATAGGAATATTATTTTTCATATTATACATGATATTCAAGGAAATGATAATATTGGAATATCTCAAATATAAGCTCGCATAAGATTCATAAAGAAATGGAGAGGACTTAACTCAATATTTGTAGTAGATTAAATTGAATGGTTTGTCTAAATTTTAGAAGATTGAAGATATAGTTTTTTATGAATTAAATTTAAATGAAAAATCAAATAACGGACGTATTATTTTTGGAAAATATTGGATATTTGGTTTAAATTTAAATAGATGATAATCGATAAGGACTATTGGGGATTGAATTGGCTTGTATATTCATGGTAGACTATACTAAAATGTAGGATATATGGTAAGATCTTGGAATGTTAAATGTTGGAGAATTGATACTAATAATTGACCCAATGGTTGGACACTTGTAAGTCCTTATAAAAAAATCATAGAAGTACTTTAAAGGGACAAAAATAAGTTCTATATCTAATTTTTAGAGAAGAATAAGAAAATAGTTTATTCAATAAGTAAAGGAACTAACTAATTATATCCAATTAATTGAAAAAGATAATCATGGAAGGGGGATTATTTTTATTATGTCTAGTAGTATAAGAACTATTGTGAAATAATATTATTCTAGAGTGGAATAATCTTCATCTTCTATAGGTATAGTTGTTTGTGTGATTATTTTTAAGACAAAGAATAAAATCACCATATGAGGAGTATATATAGAGTTTTTTCTAAAATAGATTCAATTATACATGCTAATAATAAAGATACATTCATTTCTATAAACTTGTGAAGCCTTAAGGATGTAGTATGTAGAGGAGAAGAATATGAATTTACCTTTGGCAGATGATTTATTATCCTTAAAATTTTTAAATTAAGTGATCCTTGGAATAGAGTGACCATGAAAAAGTATTATATCCACAAAAATAATAAATATTTTTTAGTTTTTATGAATTAGAGCATCATCATTACATGATACTTCGACATATCCCAATATAGATTAATTAATTAAAATCCATTGTGTCTTTTTAATTTTAATTTCCTTCATTATTATTTGATATTCTGTGTGAATGATGACGTGGGTGTAAATATATTGGATATAGTTACTTAAAATGAGAGAATAATATGTGGTGGATGATAGGTTGAGAAATGAAACTGATAAATATACCAATATACTAATTCAACCACCCCATCCTCTAAGGGTTAATTCATTCACCTTGGTCCCAAAAAGTTGTATTGTAGCTAATATTTTATGAGTTTATGTTCAATCATCTAAATCAATTTTTGGATTAATACTTTTTTACATATATGGATACAAACATGAGGCCTATCTTTTTAGTGGAACTAATTTTTATGGTTGAAAAAGGGAGTTTCATTAGTTTATATTGTCTTTGAGGGACAATATCATGGAGTATTTACAATAGGATGTCTATTGGAGAAATAAAATTGAACTGATATGTGATGCAAAGACACAAAAAGTTGTGTAAAAATACACATATATCATGGAATTCAATAAGTCCATTCATTGATCTAGTGATTTCAATATATGGGATCTCTTGGAAGAGATATATTAAAAAATAGTAGAAGTCATGGTAGTTTTGTAGTCTACCTCATGATAAGATTTCAAATGTATAGGAAATGATAAATTGATGAACAAATCAAGTGAAATTTTCCTTATGTAAAAATGAAATATGAAAATTATAAATAGAAGAAGACTCATGAGAATAACACTCCAATAAATTTGAAAATTTACTATCATAAAAATAATTTTGGTTCAAATAGTGTTATTGAAGATTCTTGAAAATATGAATATTCAAATTCCATAATTTTTTTTTGAAGTGGACTATGATTCCAGAGAAGGTGTGGATATAACATCATATCATAAATTAATTTTTTTTTCATATGGACACAAAGATGATATCCATGTATGTATGATGAGGGTGATCAAATAGAATTAATCTGTCAGGTGGACTATATATTCATGGAAAATTTAGTGTTAAAGTATCAGTGATTAAAGAATGAATAAGTGTATTTGAATGAAATAATTATAAATTTGGGTGAAAAAAATAAAATGTAAAAGAGTCTTACTTAGAGAACTATCATATCTAGAATAATAAATTTCCATGAAGAAATAACATAAAAAAGAATTATACTTTTCAAAACACAATTTAAGTAGAGGATAAAATTGTTAAAGTCTAGTTTCAGGGTGGATTATATGACTGAAAAATTGATGTACAAGGATTTTAAGAACAAGGATCATGAAGTGAGGTTGGAATACCCAAATGAGATAAAGGATATGCCTCATAATACAACCTTGAAAAGTGAAGTCCACAAATATATAAATCACGAAATAAGAAGAAAACAGAAATTCCATGATAAACTAAAAAGATAAGATACTCAAAGGAAGGTGGCTACAAAGTTTTTATTTTTTTAAATCATGCGCATATTATGAGTTTGTGTCTACAATCCAAAGGGATCAATCATGGAAAAAAATCATCCATGATAGCATCTCAACAAAATCATAGATACATGAGGTATGCCTTTAATAGGAGGTGTTCTATATATACTAATTGTGGAAAAATGGAAATTAATTACAGTAAATAATGTGATGGATCTATTAATAATAGAACACATGCTCTCATGTTAAGAACTAATTGAGAAAATTTATTTCGTCATGGGCCCAAACCATGGTTGTGGACTCTAAAACTATGGTCACAGCCTAAGTTTGTGGCCCTTTACCCATGGGTATTATTGTCAGTGTAGTATCCCTATGAATATGAATAATAAAATGACCCATGGTGATGTAACATCATGCTAATATATTATACTAAATCCATGAGTAGTTCATATTGGTATAGGCTATATAAAAGTTTAAAAAAATCACTAGGAATTTTTTATTAACTAGAATTTTCCTTATATTACATTGAATTATACAACTACACTATACAACATTATATATATATATATATATATCATTAAATATATATTTTCATTGTTAAATTTTTATTATATAATATTTTTCTATGGGAAAGGTTTTGGGGGGTGGTAGTGGGTCACCCACAGCACATATTGGCCATATATCCCATGGTCGTAGAGCATCCCCTACAAAACCTATGGTTATATTCCATGTGGTCTGTGGTGGTTGTGGATCCCAAAAGAAACTTACTATCACTACACACATGTGTTGTAGTGGTAAGGGGTCACATCTGAGACCTTTAGTAGCACATTGTGTAGCCCATGGGGGTAGGAGGTCCCTCGCAGGACCTATCACCATTGGCCACATGAACTATGGCAGTAGGGATTCCCCTGAGGGACCTATTTCTATGATCCATGTGTCCCATGGAAATATGGGGTCTCCAAAAAGACCTATGTCTATATATTTTAGGTCATATGCCAATAGGGCGTTCCCCCACCCTTCTGATGTCTTCCTTACATTTCACACATCGGTCTATGACCACTGGCCACCACACCAAATTTCATAGACTGGTATACCACCACGGTCCATTTATACATGTTCTTATGTATGGACTTATAACTCAATGTTTATATATTATGGTTACAGAACCATGATCTTATAGAAATTTTCTAGTATTAAGGGATGTTTGAATAGAAAGAAATGGAATTTGATACATTGAAAAATATTTTCATTGGATTGGATGAAAAATAAAATTAGAATATAATAAAGGATTCATCAAGAATTTATGTTTACTTATTCATAGAAGCCTCCATGGATATAAAGAAGTAAAATATATAGAAGATAAAAAGACACTACCTTTTCATATAAGGTTGATGAACATGTGAAGAAAAACTCCCCAAGGAACAGAAAATATAAATTGATTCTAACAGCTATTGAGGAGGAAAAACATAAATCACTCATAAGTAGTTTTATAAAATATATCACAATGAAACATGAAAATTCTAGTGAAAGATCCGTTTTTTAGCAAATGAATCAAGATAAATGATTAAATGATGAAGCATCAATAGAAGAAACATGTAAAAATGGTATGATTATCATAAGGTAGTTGAATCCCATGCTCAAGATGATTGAGGAAACGAAACCAAATACTTGAAGTGAAGTATGTACAAGTGGTATTGCAAGTGGATTCACTAAGAAAGATTTGAATTGAGTTAGAAGGAAAGGATTGGTTCAGTAATACCAACTATATTCTTAAACAAGAGGATGATTTCGAAGTACCCATCTCCCCAATGTGCTTTATTGTTTCTATTTATTGATTAAGTAGTTCACGATTAATTAGGAAATAAATTCATTGGTTGTAATAAAGAAAATAATATGTATGCAGTGAATGAAGAAAATTTGATTGAAATAATTGTATTCATTAAGAGAATATAAAAGAAATAAGTGGTGTCAGAATAACCACTATAGATTTAAAGGAATAATATGAAATAACAAATGGTGTTTGTTTCGGGTCGGTCTCGAAATGCCCAACGGTTCCGTATCCGATGACGCGTGGACCTGCTTTCCAATGGCAGGCGTTCGCTGGATGGTTTTGGCTAGCGATTCTTAAAAACTCACATTGGTCGAGAGGATGGGAAGTCGGGCTCATCGCACACTTTTGGGGGGAATTATTGTCTGTTCCAGGACTCTCTTATAGATTTAAGACATATTCATATGTTCGTGAATCTTTGGTTTATACCCAAACATAGTATCCAGAGATTTAACCTTGGTGGGTAATGGTCAGCTGAACGTAGGGGTTCAAAATCATTTATGCCTGAGGTTTACCATCCCTCGTTGGATTAATGACCCCGAGGAGTTGGGACTCATTGAGGCGGCGCTTGGATTGGTGCGGTGAAATGACGTGAAGATAGTTGGATCCACCGGTTGTTGGGCTTGAAGCTCAGGGAGGCTTCCTACGTACCCTACCTAAGAGACAGGGATAAAATTCCATTTAGTTTTCATTGTCTTGGGTCTTATTATATAAGGTGGACCAAGGTGTGGATGATGGGCTTGATCCTCAGGGAGGCTTCCTACGTACCCTGCCTAAGAGACAAGGATCAAAGTCCACATAGTTCGCATTGTCTTGGTACTTACGCTCGGAGGCAGCCCAGAGTGATTGATTAGGGCTTACACTCTAGGGAGGCCCATAAGATGATTTCATGGTTGATGCTTACTCTAAGCCCACGTGATTCATGCTCAGTGTGAGAAACAAGAGTCAGTAGGGACCAGTGGATCACGTCGCGAAAGGTGCGTCCGTGAGAAGTGGAGTGGGTCATATGCCTGAAGGCAGCCCATAAAGTCGGGGCTTACTCCGGGATGGACGCCCATGATGTTGGGTCTTACTCCGAGATGGATGCCCATAGTGTCTTCCACATGTCTGGACATGAGGGCATCCCAACCCATTGGTGGGTTGAGGAATATAATGGGGGCCAATGCCTATGAGTGAGTGCACAAGAAGGATAACGCCAAGGGTGTTGGAATTAGTCCGAACAAAGGGAGATGAAAAGTGGGAATTACATGCCTGACATTCGAAACACAATGAGGGTGGCATGGTAATGGAGGATAACTATTGATCATGTTTGAAACACAGCATTCACATCATGTTCACCTCAAATGGGGACAAACAAATGAGGGTCGACTGCTGACCGTGTTCAAAACACAGGACCTGTCTCGAAGTGTTGTCCAAAGTCTTCTGGGGTGTTGGCCCAGGACGATAGGTTAGCTGATGCGGCATGAGACTAGGTCGTTAGGGGGTCCCTTCAGACATGAAAGGGAATGAAGATCTGAATTAAGGACGTGCAAAGAATGAGGTGGAGTGATGGAATGTTTGAATGGATTCCAGCGCACTTGATGTTATGCCACTGTAAACATAGGATAAGGCATCTCTTGCATGGAGCAAGAGGCATCCAATTATTGAATGATTGGGAATGAAATAGTTTATAGTCATGTAGAGAGTACTGTTTCCATATAGTTTAATGCCATATGGATAGGAAGAGGGCCATACAGTTTAACGTCATGTGGTCAGGATGGGGGCCATACAGTTTAATGTCATGTGGTCAGGACGATGGCCATACAGTTTAACGTCATGTGGTCAGGACGATGGCCATACAGTTTAATGTCATGTGGTCCTGATGATGGCCATACAGTTTAACGTCATGTGTTCAGGACGATGGCCATACAATTTAACGTCATGTGGTCAGGACGATGGTCGTATAGTTTAACATCTTGTGGTCAAGACGATGGCCATACAGTTTAACGTCATGTGGTCAGGACAACTAGGTAAGAGAGACCTAGAAATGGTTGGTGTGGGACTTAAGCAAGGGCGTCCCTTTTCTAGATGATCCTATCATGGGATCTAGGTGATGGAATTTTTGGACTCTCAGGAGGATTAGGCTCGACTCATGGAATTTATAGGATGGATATTGGGGCGGCATAAGGGTGCAATGCGAAATACTGTTGACCTGGCCCAAAACGTTTGTAGTGTGACTCTCAATTTTTCATGGGGGTCAGTGACGGTAGCGAAGGGACCGGCCCAAAGGGCAGGAACCGTAGCTAGACACTGACCCCGAGCTGGGGTGCGGGGGCGCAGCCCCTGCGGTATAGACCAGCGAGTGCATGGGGTTTGCCGCTTGGGGCGGGCCGCGTAAGAGCTGGCCGCAAGGGACTGGCTACGGTGGAGTTGGCCGCATAGGAGACGGCTGCAGAGGAGTTTACCATGAAGGATCCGGCCGCGTAGGGCTGGCCGCATGTGGTTTGCGGTTCGGTTGTCCTCGAAGGGTGTCTGCGAATGAGATGGATGCTAAAGAAATGGTCGCGAAGGGTGTCTGCAAAGGGGTTGGTGTCCATCCTACTTCACGCCCGCAGAGGGGTTCCCGCCTCCATTTCGCGAACGACACTGGTCTGCAGAGGGGGTGGTCGTCCACAAAGGAGATGGCTGCATGTGGTTTGCAGATTGGTTTCTCCTCTACATGGAAGAGTGCATTTTCAGATGATATGGGTCAGCAGATGGTCGCGGAACTTTACCACTAGGAGCGATTTCTCCAGCATCTCCCCACGGGTTTTCTCCCATCCTTCCTCCCCTTCTTTGGTGCCCCTCGGTGATTATTTATAGAGTCGCAAAGAGGCGGTATTGATGGGAACATGGCATGTTTTGCAGAAGCCCATGAAGGAATCCCCACACGCAAACGACTCTGTCAACAAGGGATTTTTTGAAGTGAGATTTTCGGAATTGCCCCACAGTCGTGCTCCACTCTGCCTCTATCCCGCGAATGACAGAGGTCCGAGGAGGGGGCAGCTCGTGGCTGTGGACCGGCCTGGCACCTATCCTGCTTCGTGCCCGCGAAGGGTCCCCGCCTCTATTTCGCAGACAACACTGGTCCGCGGAATTGCGGGAGGGCAGTCTTCTAAACCGGCCGCGTACTGTTGCTGGGAGCCGGTGCGCATACCGGTTTAGTCCTTTTCCAAGTCTTGTGGTAATTGGATTTCCCCCTTGCGGAATTTTCAGGACCCTACAGTATTTAAGTACGAACCATTGGAACTAAAGAAGAGTCTAGAAATTCTAGTAGTGTCTTGATAAACGTGAAATTTAAAATAGTATTATATCCTAACTAAAAAAATTACTGACTAATAAACTAATTCCAAGTGGTATTGATTATAAATCATGAAAGATGAATTGAATCCCTATGAAGCTGTAATTATAATTTTTGTTGTATTTATTAATTTTTATTAGGTATAAACTATCATTCAAAGAGTATCATGAAAAATTTGATGATCAACAAGTGATATAAGTATATACCTAAATAAAACTAAATATAACTAAAATTTGATTCCCAAAGGGTATATCAATAAATGGTTGAAAATTTTATAAGTGGTGATAGAGAAGAAGGAATTTAGAGAAAGATCATGATGAAATTTCAATGGTTGATTGTCTTATCTAGAATATTGGATGAACATTGCTCTGATGTAAGATCATGGAAATCAAGTAACAGTACAAGAATATCAAGACTACTGATATAAGGACTCGGACTTAAACCTTACTTAATCTTGAATTAAATTGAATAATTCACATTGAGGATCTTTTCAGGTTTAGAGTTTTAGAGAATTAAGACATAGCTATTACATCTCAGAGATTACAAAGTAGAAAAATCTACTCAGTTGTATTTTTTTCACAAAATAAAAACTCTTGAAAAAAAGAGTCATGTCTAGTTCCTTGTTTTAGATAGCATGACATTTCCTTGTTCCCATGCTTGACCCTATACAACTTTATGTCCTGTGAAAACATTTCAAAAACTTGGGATGACCATAAAAAGCTAAGTAAGGGTTATAATAGTATGGAAAGAAAACATTAGTCCATGTATACAAAAGAATCAATGAAATCATACTTTACTCATAAAACATAAGCAATTTAACATACCTCATGAAATCATAAGATTTATGCATAACTCAATAGAAATCATAAGGCGTAAAGGTAACTTGAGGCATTCATAACATTCTTACGTAGGGAGTAACACTTAGGGTTACGTTTGGAATACCCATCACGGTATATTCTCTAAATCTCTTTGGGGAAACCTTAACGTTTAACTCCGTCGCGTTACTCAATGCATTGGAGAGCTATATCGGGCTCACCCGCCATTAGTTTATCACGGAACCACCCGTTTTCATAACAATTCCCAAGAACCATAACATAATCGTATCACATAAAACATGCATAAAGGAAACATAACATTTCCACAGTTCAATCACAATATAACATTTTAAGATATTGAAATAATGAATCCATTCAAAAAACCATTTTCAAAACCATTTTAAACATTTAATAAAGATATTTTTGAATCAAAGTGTCCTATACCACCTTGAAGATTTTAACATTTTAAACCATTAATATCCATATAAATAAATCCTTAAAACCATTTTGAAAACATGGATATTAATAATAACAAATCATTAAAACATTTTAAGTGATATTTTGGTTAAAGGGTTTTTACCAAAATTAGAGACACTTGAATACAATAATTGAGGAATAAAATTTAATCAGAACTTTATAATATCATGAGAATAAATGGATTCAGGATATAATATTCCAAAGGACAGTATATAAACCATATAAGAGTGAATTGGTTCATAACAACAATTAAGTCTCAATAGAAATGTAAAATGATATTAAATCACTTATAAAGAAGGTATCCTTAAATTAATGATAAATCAATATCAAAATTATGTGTGAAAAATATAAATACACCCAATATAAGTGGATATTAAGTGTAAAACAATAAAATTTCATTCACACATATTCAAAGGATGGCATATTCAATAACTACATGTTGAACTTGGGTTAAAAAGTTCTCTTGGTAAAATTCGACAGCCTAACGGCGTCACCTTAAAATTCATAAAATTAGTTGATGAGAGAGAAAATGGTATCTCATCACTTGGACATAAAATTTACATCAATAATGATATAGAAGAACATATCCCAACATAAAAATATGTAAATTAAAAGACATAACAAAATAAGTCTTTTTAAAAGAGGAGTGTGAAAGGTTCCCTTACCGATTTGGGCAACTTTCGAAACGTACACCCCATAAAAGAAGGGTCATAAAATGAAGATGTAAATACCCATAAATGAGATTATATTATAAAAATAGTAAAATAATGTGCAGTACATACACCACACAAAATAAATAGTGGAAAATGTAGCATGAATCTCATAGGAATAACAAGTGAGATGAAAATCCCCTGATTAAAATTTGGCAGCTAACGGCGCCACATAAAACTTCCAAAAATGGATTGATGAGATCAAATAGTGTCTCTAATAATATTAACATAAAATTTACAGCAGTAGGAATATAAAATAACATCCCCAAACATAAAAAAGAGGAGCATAAAGTAAGTTACATAAAAAAGAGTACTTAAAAAAAAGAGAGGCAGGATCCCTTACCTCAAGTCCGACTTGTCTTGTTCATTTCTTTATATTCCTGAATAATAAACTTTTGTAAATTTATAATTTCTTAAGGAACTCCTTTAAAGTTTATTATTCAATTCGTATCACATATTATAATTTTATAATAATTAGTTAATTATGTGAGTTCATATCAAATGTTTTTGTCGATGTTTGCTACATAAGTCAAAAATGAACTTATTTGAAATGAATCGTCCATGTAGTTATAAGTACATCATCTCCAGAATAGTATTAATGATTTAAATGTCATATATATCCAGTACATATTCATTTTATACTATTCCATAACATTTTGAGAAAAAAGGAAATGAAATTCACCGTTCATTGAGACGGTAGGCCGTACGTACGCATGAACGCTACTTTCATTTCTTTGTCATATTAATGGAATTAAAAATAATTGAGAGATATATATATCGTTTTGTGAGGTAGTAATTCTCCATCCACAGAAACAGTATGTTCTTTAACCATTAGACGGATGCGTGTGTAAGTGTTGCTCGAATAATTCTTATAAAAACATCCTAGTATATTTAATATACTGGTATTGTTACAAAATAAACGAATAAAAATAGTTTAGGGTGTTGGAGAAGAAAAATAAAACAAAAGAACATACGAGAAGACATTACCTTTAAATCGAGTAACTCCATTTGGTTTGAACCAAAAGGGTTTCTTGAAGAGCTTTCTGCCTAAGGTGAGGCTTCAATAATAATCATAGGGATGTGGAAAGATGAAATAGGCAGGGGTTGGCCGAGCCAAAGGCTTGAGAGGTGTGGGTAAGGTGGTAGAGGTGGGGGGCTTTTATAAGAGGAGAGGAGGGCCACTCATGGAAAGTCAAGAAATGTTACATTATTTTAAAAAGAGTTTCGGATTTTAAAGGTCCTACATTGATATATTTCCATGATAAGGTTATAAGGGCTATAAATATAGTCATCCAATAGGTTTTTTTCAATTGTAAGTCTTATATTTTACATTATCTTTTCATTTTATTTAAATCATTCATTAATGAGGTAATTGTTGCATCATCATGGTGTCATAAATAATTTAATTTATCTAAAGTATAAAAATTATAAAAAAAAATACTATGATGTAGGAAATATTTTTATATTTACAATGACTATTTATAGTCTAATATATCGTTTATGTAGACAAAATTAAAATTATTTTACTTAGGTGTTACATACATTGGTTACATTTTCCTTTCTTTAAAAAAATATGATAAAAGGTCACTATCACACTAAAGTGATTCCATGGGGTCACAAGGTTGGAAAAAGGCATCCCATGGTCGGCCCTGACACACCCAATAGCATTAGGACACATTTTGGAGTCATTTTATATTTTTATGATTTTATTTTCTTACCCTTAATTACTCGATTACTAATTAAACACGATAATTAAAGATAATTACCGTTGTTACTATTCATACTGTCCAAAAAAAAGAGTCTTAATTTCATAATTTGGACCTTATGATTCCAAATATGGAATCCATTTTATCAAATTCAAAACACATAAATTGTAATAATTAATTTAAAAGTAAATCCCGTTGTCAAAACCAAAGACGGGTTTTTAAGAAGTAAAATTTATCAAAAGATTGACTTGTTTTTACATCCAATTGAAAAGTGAAATTACTTCCAATGAACAAAATTGTATTAATTTATAAAAACATAATTCAATTATACTTTAAAAACAATTAAAATTACTATCTAAATATATAAATAAATTGGATGAAAAGGCAGTTTTGAATTAAAAACTGTATTTTCCACTATTCATTAAAAAAAAGCATTATCAGAAAAATACCATAAATTAACCCTAAGCTATATTTGATATTTCAAATTCCGAAATTATTTCCATTTTACCAAATTCAAAACATATAAGTTTCATTAATAAATCATATAGTTAATTCTCGCTGTCAAAACAAATAGTGGGTTTTTTGGAAGCAATATCAATGAAAAGTTTGGCACTTGTTTATGTCCATTTTCAAAGTGAAATTAATTCTAATGACCACCAATGAATTAAATTGTAAAAATATATTCTAATTAAACTTTAAAACCAATTAAAAATATAATATAACCATATATTTAAATTATATAAAAAAGCAGTTTTGATGTAAAATGCAATATTTTTCACTATTCATTAAAAAATGAACATTATCGGAAACATACCAAAAATTTAACCAAAGTAACTTTAAATATCCCAATAATAAAGAATAAGTTTATTTTGAAAAATATAGATTATAAAATTTTCAAAATTTAGATTTAAAAAAAGGTTCGCCATCAAAAGGCGGTAAAACAATCTTTTAAAAATATTAGATTATTTATTCTTAAAATTGGATTCATTTGGATTTTAAGCCTCTAACATTTATTGGATAAATGGAAAAATATTTAACAAACATATGTAATAATTTTTTAGTTATTTCTGTTCATTCCCTCCATTACAATGGCTAGGCGTTAACTAATATAATATTATTATATTATTAGTGTGCAATGTAAGATTTCAAAGAAACTCGTTGTTGTGTATTGGGTACGCCATCGAGATAGAATTTCCTTTAAAGTAATATTAACATTTTATTCACAAATATTGATAAACCTTAGAATGTAATATTATTTATTTACCTTGGATGTTACATCCATCCCCCCTTTTGGGAATTGTGTCCTCGCAATTTCAAAATTGGGCTTGGAAACTTCATTAAAAGTCCCACATCGGAACAAGAGTCAGTAAAACTATCACTTTAAAAGAAAGGAAGAGAAGTACAAAGGTCACCCGAGTTAACCCATACAAGGATTCCAGTTTGGAAAATAGGGATATGGAGGAGAAAATAAATGGTCATGTTCTGATGGAGGGTGATATTAAACATGTCTAGGAGAAAGTTAACCATAAGAAAATCACAAACTTTTGATGGGTTAAACGGCATTCAATTCCCCAGTAGGAAAAGTTAACAGTCAACATTTTTGTATTAAGTTACTTTTCATTGAAGAATTTATTTTTGAGATTAACTAAATCATAATGAAGCATACTTACTTGTCACGTAGACTTTCAACTTTTACTAGATTCCTTAATCAAACTCATATTTTCTCCAAAAGATGAGTATTTAGGAAGATTTGTTCGCATTAAGAGTACTAGAATAAACTTCTTGAGAATCACCTAATCTATAAAAGAGAACTATATATTTCCCATGTCTTTAGATCTCAACCAAAACCAAACCAAAAATTTTAGTAAGAGATAAGATAATACCCAAAAAAGATATTTTTTTTTTACAAAAAAAAACTACTCCTAATCTCCAAAATTTCTCAAACGAAACCCAAAGTTCAATAAAGACCATTCAATAATCATCTATCCATAAAATTCTTCAAAGTAAACCAAACTAAGATTGAAACCCAAATCTTTGAAGGATTTAATCACATAGTCTCCTAAGATAAATCTTAACATTTTTCTCCAAAATAACATCAGTTACTCTTACAATATCATACTTAAAAGTAATTAACCTACTCACATATCATCCATGATAGGCTAATCATTTCCATTGATAACCCAAAATCAACTTACTCTTAATTCACAAAATAATCTAACTAAAAAGAATCATTCAAACTAACCAGGTACTTCACGTAGTCCAGTGGTAGGCAATAAATACCAGTTGCACTTTGGTTGTGGGTTCGATTCCCGCAGCTTCGTCCGACGAGACAGGTTGTCACACGGTCTGCATGTTGTCCTTTTTCCAAAACTATATAATTCTTAAAACATCCCCCAAAAAGAGATAAAATCTTCAAAAACAACCATAACATATTTTAACCACAATGGTTATCTAATTACTTCCATTTTTCAACCCAAAATGTATTAACCAGTAATTGCCTCAAATTCAAGGACTATATAAACCCAAATGGTTCTTTATAACTATATCCACAAAAGAAAGAATAATTATTCCTTGAATAAAATTTTCGTATATCAAACATCAGGGTTACATATACTATTAAAAGTCTTCTAGTGTAACCCCATCATCAAAAGAGACATAATACATCTAAGAATTTCACCATCCTAAAATCCACCATAACTCTTGAATCCCTTATATGTTAACTTCTTACTCATTCAACATTCTTCATGATCCATTAACCATTCCTTTTCAAATTATTCTGAAATAATAATTTCCTAAAAACAAAATCATGAATCATATCCTAAGATTACAATAATAGGAAAACATAAGTTTAGAAATAATCCATACCTTTCATTGGACATTGTCAGTTTCTTCATCCTCAATCGGAATGGCATTAGGTATTGGTAAATGTATATTTTTATGATCTTGGTGACCCAATTCCCGAAACTTCTTTGTAGGACATGTGTTTTCATAATGACCATGAACACCACATTTAAAACATTCAATTGATCCTTCAGAAGGAACTTCTTTCCCTTTCCTATAGTCAACTAGTTGCTTCCTTTTTCCATGGCAGGTTCTTGCTTTATGACCTTTATTTCCACATCTATAGCATCTTTCTGTCCCTTTGAAACATTTTCCTATGTGTTTCTTTCCACATCTTTGACACATAGGTTTTTGAACATACTTACCTTTATGATTATTACCTGAACTTCCATAGGGATTTGTTTCTCGCATATACGATGCCTTATAAGAATCACTAAGGTTCGGGTGGTCAATCATGACTCCAGATAGTTGGTTGAGTATAACCACAAGAGTTCTCATTGCAGATCCCATATCATTCAATTGTTCTTTCATAAAACCGTCACAGTTTTCTTCAAATCCACTGTTACTTTTGTGCCTGCTAGATCTAGCCATTTACTAAAACCAAAAAGGTCAGTGTGAGTATATCAGTAAAATAATCATATAATAAAGAGGAAGATAAACACCAAGATATACTTATCCATGTTATCTCAAAATCATTCTAACTTTCAAAAAAAACAAAGAATCCATCTAATATACAAACCATTGTGGTTATACACAACTTGACAATTTCTCTTAAACAACACTCTAACCTCTAAAGTTATCTAACCCGACCTTTGATACCAACTATAAGGACCCGGCCTTAAACCTTACTTAATATTGAATTAAATTGAATAATTCACATTTAGGATCTTTTTAGGTTCAGAGTTTTAGAGAATTAGGACATAGCTATTACATATGAGAGATTACAAAGTAGAAAAATCTACTCACTTGCCGTTTTTTTCACATTATAAAAACTCTTGAACAAAAGAGTCATGTCTAGTTCCTTTTTTTAGACAGCCTAACATTTCATTGATCCCATCCTTGACCCTATTCAACTTTATGTCCTGTGAAAACATTTCAAAAACTTGGGATGAGCATAAAAAATCTCAGTAAGGGTTATAACAATATGGAAAGAAAACATCAGTCCATGTATACATAAGAATCAGTGGAATCATACTTTACTCATAAAACATAATCAATTTAACATACCTCATGAAATCATAAGATTTATGCATAACTCAATAGAAATCATAAGGCATAAAGGTAACTTGAGTCATTCATAACATTCTTACGTAGGGAGTAACCATCATGGTTACGTTTGGAATACCGATCACAGTATATTCCCTAAATCTCTTTGGAGAAACCTTAACGTTTAACTCCTTCGCGTTACCCAATGCATTGGACAACTATATCGGGCTCACCCGCCCTTAGTTTATCACGGAACCACCCGTTTTCATAACAATTCCCAAGAACCATAACATAATTGTATCACATAAAACATGCATAAATGAAACATAACATTTCCACATTTCAATCACAATATAACATTTTAAGATATTGAAGTAATGAATCCATTAAAAAACCCATTTTCAAAACCATTTTAGACATTTAATTAAGAGATTTTTTAATCAAAGTGTCCCATACCACCTTGAAGATTTTAACATTTTAAACCATTAATATCCATATAAATAAATCATTAAAATTAATTTGAAAACATGGATATTAATAATAACAAATCATTAAAATATTTAAAGCGGTATTTTGGTTAAAGGGTTTTTACCAAAATTAGAGACACTTGAATACAATAATTGAGGAATAACATTTAATCAGAACTTTATAATATCATGAGAATAAATGAAGTCATGATATAATATTCCAAAGGACAGTATATACACCATATAAGAGTGAATTTGTGCATAAAAACAATGAAGTCTCAATAGAATTGTAAAATGAGATGAAATCCCTTATAAAGAAGCTATCCTTAAATTAAGGATAAATCAATCTCCAAATTAGGTGTGACAAATATAAATACACCCAATATAAGTGGATATTAAGTGTAAAACAATAAAAGGTCATTCACACATATTAAAAGTATGAAATAATCAATAACTACATGTTGAACCCAAAGAAATCGAAATTGGGTTAAAAAGTTCCCTTGGTAAAATTCGACAGCCTAACGGTGTCACTTTAAAATTCATAAAATTAGTTGATGAGAGAGAAAATGGTATCTCATCACTTGGACATAAAATTCAAATCAATAAGGATATAGAATAACATATCCCAACATAAAAAATATGTAAATTAAAAGACATAACAAAATAAGTTTTTTTAAAAGAGGAGTGTGAAAGGTTCCCTTACTGATTTGGGGGACTTTCGAAACGTACACCCCATGAAAGAAGGGTCATAAAATAAAGATGTAAATACACATAAATGAGAGTATATTATAAAAATAGTAAAATAATGGGCAGTACATACACCACACAAAAGAAATAGTGGCAAATGTAGCATGAATCTCACGGGAATAACAAGTGAGATGAAAATCCCCTTATTAAAATTTGGCAGCCTAACGGCGCCGCATAAAACCTCCAAAAATGGATTGATGAGATCAAATAGGGTCTCTAATAATATTAACATAAACTTTATAGTAATATTAATATAAAATAACACCCCCAAACATAATAAAGAGGATCTAAAAGTAAGTTACATAAAAAAGAGTACTTAAAAAGAAAGAGAGAGGTAGGATCCCTTACCTCAAGTCCGACTTGTCTTGTTCATTTAGTAATATTCCTGAATAATAAACTTCTATAAATTTATACTTTCTTAAGGAACTCCTTTAAAGTTTATTATTAAATTCATATCACATATTATAATGTTATAATAATTAGTTAATTATGTGAGTTCATATCAAATGTTTTTGTCGATGTTTGGTACATGAGTCAAAAATGAACTTGTTTGAAAAGAATCGTCTTTGTAGTTATAAGTACATCATATCTAGAGTAGTATTAATGATTTAAATATCATATATATTCAGTAAATATTCATTTTAAACTATTCCATAACATTTGGAGATAAAAATAAATGAAATGCACCGTTCATGGAGACGGTAGGTCGTACGTACGCATGAACGCTACTTTCATTTCTTTGTCATATTAATGGAATTAAAAATAATTGAGATATATATATATATATATTATAATTATAGTATAATATATATGTTATATAGTTCACATAAGTTCATTAATTTCATTCTTTATACATTCCATGTATTGCATGAACGAGTCACATCACTTCAGGGGGCAGTAGTCCGCACTTCCTCATATGAAATTATCACATTTTCACAACATGAAAAGAATAAAGGTATGTTTTAAATATAAAATACAGAGGCATATATAAAACATAAATACCATATATATCATATATAAAATACAGTGACCTCATAATGGCCACCTTTAAAGGTTTTAAAAGAATATTGAACAAGCATCGTTTCATGAGGCAATAATTCTTCATCCACAGAAACGGTATATTCTTTAACCATTAGACGGATGTGTGTGTAAGTGTAGATCGAATCCTTATTATAAAAACATACTATTATATTGAAGATACTGGTTTTGTTACAAAATAAAGGAATAAAAAGAGTTTAGGGGGTTGGAGAAGTAAAATAAAACAAAATAACATATGAGAAGACATTACCTTTAAATCGTGTAACTCCCTTTGGTTTGAACTACAAGGGTTTTTTGAAGTGCTTTCTGCATAATGTGAGGCTTCAATAATAAAAAGAGGGATGTGGAAAGATGAAATAGGCAGGTTTTGGCCGAGCCAAAGGCTTGAGAGGTGTGGGTAAGAAGGTAGAGGTGGGGGCCTTTAATAAGAGGAGAGGAGGGGCACTCATGGAAAGTCAAGAAATGTTACTTTATTTTAAAAAGAGTATAAGGAGATAAGGGTTCGAAATATACTCATAAAATATGTTTTTTCCAAGTGTAAGTCTTAGATTTTACATTATCTTTTCATTTTATTTAAATCGTTCATTAATGAGGAAATTGTTGCATCATCATGGTGTCAAAAATAATTTAATTTATTTAATGTCTAAAAATTATAAAAAAATACTATGATGTAGGAAATCATTTTAGTTTTCCAATGACTATTTATAGTCTAAGTGATCATTTATTTAGACAAAATTAAAATTATTTTACTTAGGTTTTACATACTTTGGTTACATTTTCCTTTCTTTAAAAAAATATGATAAAAGGTTACTATCACACTGAAGTGATTCCATGGGGTCCCAAGGTTGGAACAAGGCATCCCATGGTCAGAAATGACACCACCAATAGCATTATGACACATGTTGGGGTCATTTTATATTTTTATGATATTATTTTCTTACCCTTAATTACTCGATTACTAATTAAACATGATAATTAAAGATAAATATCGTCGTTACTATTCATAATGTCCAAAAAAAAGAGTATTAATTACACAATTTGAACCTTATGATTCCAAATATGGAATTAATTTTATCAAATTAAAAACACATAAATTGTAGTAATTAATTTAAAAGTAAATCACGTAGTCAAAACAAAAGACAGGTTTTTAAGAAGTAAAATTTATCAAAAGATTGACTTGTTTCTACATCCAATTGAAAAGTGAAATTACTTCCAATGAACAAAATTGTATTTCGTGATAAAAACATAATCCAATTATACTTTAAAAACATTTAAAATGAAAATATAAATATATAAATAAATTGGATGAAAAGGCAGTTTTGAATTAAGAACTATATTTTTCACTATCCATTAAAAAAATCATTATCATAAAAATACCAAAAATGAACCCTACGCTATATATGATATTTCAAATTCAGAAATGATTTCAATTTTACCAAATTCAAAACATAGAAGTTTCATTGATAAATCATATAGTTAATTCCCACTGTCAAAACAAATAGCGGGTTTTTTTGAAGCAATATCTACGAAAAGTTTGGCACTTGTTTATGTCCATTTTCAAAGTGAAATTAATTCTAATGACCACCATTGAATTAAATTGTAAAAATATATTCTAATTAAACTTTAAAACCAATTAAAAAGATAATCTAACCATATATTCAAATTTGATAAAAAAGCAGTTTTGATGTAAAATGCAATATTTTTCACTATTCATTAAAAAAATGAACATTGTCAGAAACATACCAAAAATTTAACCAAAGTAAATTTCAATATCCCAATCGTAAATAATAAGTTTATTTTGACAAATAGAGCTTATAAAATTGTAAAAAGTTATATTTAAAAAAGGTTCTCCATCAAAAGGTGGTAAAAATATCTTTTAAAAATATTAGAGTATTTATTCTTAAAATTGGATTAATTTGGATTTTAAGCCTCTAATATTTATTGGATAAATGTAAAAATATTTAGCAAACATATGTAATCATTTTTTAGTTATTTCTGTTCATTCCCTCCATTACAACGGCTAGGCATTAACTATTATAATATTATTATATTGTTAGTGTGCAACGTAAGATTTCAAAGAAAATCGTTATTGCGTATTGGGTAAGCCATCGAGCATATCATTCCCTTTAAAGTAATATTAACATTTTATTCACAAATATTGATAAACCTTAGAATTTAATATTATTTATTTACCTAGAATGTTACATCCTTCCCCCCTTTTGGGAATTGCGTCCTCAGAATTTCAAAATTGGGCTTGGAAACTTCATTGAAAGTCACACATCGGAACAAGAGTCAGTAAAACTATCACTTTAAAAGAAAGGGAGCGAAGTACAAAGGTCACCCGAGTTAACCCATACTAGGATTACAAGTAGGAAGATATGGATATGTAGGATAAAACAAAGGGTCATGTTCTGATGGAGGGTGATATAAAAATGTCTAGGAGAAAGTTAACCACAAGAAAATCACAAACTTGTGATTGGTTAAACGGTATTTGATTCCCCGGTAGGAAAAGTTAACAGACAACATTTTTATTTTAAGTTACTTTTCATTGAGGAATTTATTTTTGAGCTTAACTAAATCATAATGAAACATACTTACTTGTCACGTAGACTTTCAACATTTACTAGATTTCTCAATCAATCTCATATTTTCTCCAAAAGACGAGTATTTAGGAAGACTTGTTCACATTAAGAGTACTATAATAAACATCATGAGAATCACGTAATCGATAAAAGAGATCTATATATTTCCCATGTCTTTAGATCTCAACCAAACCCAAACCAAAAAGTTTAGTAAGAGATCAGATAATACCCAAAAAGGATATTTTTTTACAAAATGAAAAACTACTCCTAATCTCCAAAAATTTTCAAACAAAACCCAAAGTTCAACAAAGACCATTCAATAAACATATATCCATAAAATTATTCAAAGTAAACCAAACTAAGATTGAAACCCAAATCTCTGAAGGATTTAATCACATAGCATCCTAAAATAAATCTTAATATTTTTCTCCAAAATAACATCAGTTACTCTTACAGTCTCATACTGAAAAGTAATTAAGCTAATCATATATCCTCCATGATAGGCTAATCATTTCCATTGATTACCCAAAATCAACTTACTCTTAATTCATAAAATCATCTAACTAAAATGAATCATTCAAACTAACCAAGGACTTCACGTAGTCTAGTGGTAGGCGATAAATACCAATTGCACTTTGGTTGTGGGTTCGATTCCCGCAGCTTCGTTTGACGAGACGGGTTGTCACACGGTCTGTGTGTTGTCCTTTTTCCAAAACTATATAATTCTTAAAAAATCCCCCAAATAGAGATAAAATCTTTAAAAATAACCATAACATATTTTAACCACAAAGTTTATCTAATAACTTCTATTTTTCAACCCAAAATGTATTAACCAGTAATTGCCTCAAATTCAAGGATCATATAAACCCAAATGGTTCTTTATAACTATATCAATAAAACAAAGGATAATTATTCCTTGAATAAAATTTTCTTATATCAAACATCAGGGTTATATGTAATATAAAAAGTCTTCTAGTGTAACCCCATCATCAAAAGAGACTTAATACATCTAAGAATTTCACCATCCTAAAATCTACCATAACTCTTGAATCCCTTATATGTTGACTTCTTACTCATTCAACATTCTTCATGATCCATTAACCAATCCTTTTCAACTTATTCTGAAATAATTATTTCCTGCAAACAAAATCCCGAATCATATCCTAAGATTCCAATAATAGGAAAACATATGTTAAGAAATAATCCATACCTTTCATTGGTCATTGTCAGTTTCTTCATCCTCAATCGGAATGGAATTAGGTATTGGTAAATGAATATTTGTATGATCTTGGTGACCCCATTCCCGAAACTTCTTCGTAGGACATGTGTTTTCATAATGACCATGCACACCACATTTAAAACATTCAATTGATCCTTCAGAAAGAACTTCTTTCCCTTTCCTAGAGTCAACTAGATGCTTCCTTTTTCCATGGCTGGTTCTTACTTTATGACCTTCATTTCCACATCTATAGCATCTTTTTTTCCATTTGAAACATTTTCCTATGTGTTTATTTCCACATCTTTGACACGTAGGTTTTTGAACATACTTACCTTTATGATTATTACTTGAACTTCCGTAGGGATTTGTTTCTCGCATATGCGATGCCTTATAAAAATCACTAAGGTTTGGGTCGTCAATCATGACTCTAGATAGTTGGTTGAGGATAACCACAAGAGTTATCATTACAGCTCCCATATCATTCAGTTGTTCTTTCATAAAACTATCACAGTTTTCTTCAAATCCACTATTACGTTGGTGCCTGCTAGATCCAACCATTTACTAAAACCAAAAAGGTCAGTGTGAGTATATCAGTAAAATAATCATATAATAAATAGGAAGATAAAAACCAAGATACACTTATCCAAGTTATCTCAAAACCATTCTAACTTTCAAAAAAACAAAGGATACATCTAATATACTAACCATTGTGGTTATACACAACTTGACACTTTTTCTTAAACAACACTCTAACCTCTAAAGTTATCTAAACTGGCCTTTGATACCAACTATAAGGATCCGACCTTAAACCTTACTTAATCTTGAATTAAATTGAATAATTCACATTGATGATTTTTCAGGTTTAGAGTTTTAGAGAATTAGAACATATCTATTACATCTCAAAGATTAAAAAGTAGAAAAATCTACTCAGTTGATGTTTTTTTCACAAAATAAAAACTCTTGAACAAAAGAGTCGTGTCTAGTTCCTTGTTTTAGACAACCTGACATTTCTTTGATCCCATCCTTGAACCTATTCAACTTTATGTCCTGTGAAAACATTTCAAAAACTTGGGATGAGCATAAAAATCTAAGTAAGGGTTATAACAGTATGGAAAGAAAACATCAAACCATGTATACATAAGAATCAATGAAATCATACTTTACTCATAAAACAAAAGAAATTTAACATACCTCATGAAATCATAAGATTTATGCATAACTCAAAATAAATCACAAGGCATAAAGGTAACTTGAGGCATTCATAACATTCTCACATAGGGAGTAACCCTCATGGTTATGTTTAGAATACCCATCAGAGTATATTCCCTAAATCTCTTTGGAGAAACCTTAACGTTTAACTTCGTCGCGTTACCCAATGCATTGGAGAGCTGTATCGGGATCACCCGCCCTTAGTTTATCACGAAACCACCCGTTTTCATAAAAATGCCCAAGAACCATAACATAATTGTATCACATAAAACATGCATAAAGGAAACATAACATTTCCACATTTCAATCACAATATAACATTTTAATATATTGAAGTAATAAATCCATTCAGAAAAACCATTTTCAAAACCATTTTAAACATTTAATAAAGAGATTTTTGAATCAAAGTGTCCCATACCACCTTGAAGATTTTAACATTTTAAACCATTAATATCAATATAAATAAATCCTTAAAACTATTCTGAAAACATGGATATTAATAAGAAAAAATCATTAAAACATTTAAAGTGATATTTTGGTTAAAGGGTTTTTACCAAAATTAGAAACACTTGAATACAATAATTGGGGAATAACATTTAATCAGAATTTTATAATATCATGAGAATAAATGGATTCAGGATATAATATTCCAAAGGACAGTACATACACCATATAAGAGTGAATTGGCGCATAACAACAATGAAGTCTCAATAGAAATGTAAAATGAGATGAAATCCCTTATAAAGAAGGTATCCTTAAATTAAGGATAAATCAATCTCCAAATTATGTGTGACAAATATAAATACACCCAATATAAGTGGATATTAAGTGTAAAAAAATAAAATTTAATTCACACATATTCAAAGTATGACATATTCAATAACTACATGTTGAACCCAAAGAAATCGAAATTGGGTTAAAAAGTTCCCGTGGTAAAATTCGACAACCTAACAGCATCACATTAAAATTCATAAAATTAGTTGATGAGAGAGAAAATGGTATCTCATCACTTGGACATAAAATTTACATCAATAAGGATATATAAGAACATATCCCAACATAAAAATATATAAATTAAAATACATAACAAAATAATTCTTTTTAAAAGAGGAGTGTGAAAGGTTCCCTTACTGATTTGGGAAACCTTCAAAATGTACACCCTATGAAAGAAGGGTCATAAAATGAATATGTAAATACCCATAAATGAGATTATATTATACAAATAGTAAAATAATGTGCAGTACATACACCAAAAAAAATAAATAGTGGAAAATGTAGCATGAATCTCACGGGAATAACAAGTGAGATGAAAATCCCCTTATTAAAATTCGTCAGCCTAACGGCGCCACATAAAACATCCAAAAATGGATTGATGAGATAAAATAGTGTCTCTAATCATATTAAAATAAAATTTAAATCAAGAGGAATATAAAATAACATCCCAAAACATAATAAATATGACCTTAAAGTAAGTTACATAAAAAAGAGTACTTAAAAAGAAAGAGAGAGGTAGGATCTCTTACCTCAAGTCTGACTTGTCTTGTTCATTTCTTTATATTCCTGAATAATAAACTTTTTTCAATTTATAATTTCTTGAGGAACTCCTTTAAAGTTTATTATTAAATTCATATCACATATTATAATGTTATAATAATTAGTTCATTATGTGAGTTCATATCAAATGTTTTTGTCGATGTTTGGTACATGAGTCAAAAATGAACTTGTTTGAAAAGAATCGTCCATGTAGTTATAAGTACATCATCTACAAAATATTATTAATGATTTAAATATCATATATATCCAGTACATATTCATTTTATATTATTCCATGACATTTGGAGATAAAAAGAAATGAAATGCATCGTTCATGGAGACGGTAGGTCGTACGTACGCATGAACGCTACTTTCATTTCTTTGTCATATTAATGGAATTAAAAATAATTGAGATATATATATATATATTATAATTCCAGTATAATATATATGTTATATAGGTCACATAATTTCATTAATTTCATTATTTATACATTCCATGTATTGAATGAACGAGTCACATCACTTGAGGGGGCGGTAGTCTGCACTTCCTCATATGAAATTATCGCATTTACACAACATGAAAAGAATAAAGTTATGTTTTAAATATAAAATACAGAGGCATATATAAAACCTAAATATCATATATAAATTATAGTGACATCATAATGGCCACCTTTAAAGGTGTTAAAAGAATATTGAACAATCATCGTTTCGTGAGGCAGTAATTCTACATCCACATAAACAGTGTGTTCTTTAACCATTTGATTGATGTGTGTGTAAGTTTAGCTTGAATACTTCTTATAAAAACATACTAGTATATTGACGATACTGTTTTTGTTACAAAATAAAGGAATAAAAAGATTTTATTGGGTTGTAGAAGCACAATAAAACAAAATAACATACGAGAAGACATTACCTTTAAATCGAGTAACTCCCTTTGGTTTGAACCAAAAGGGTTTCTTGAAGAGATTTCTGCCTAAGGTGAGGCCTCAATAATAAAGAGAGGGATGTGGAAAGATGAAATGGGCAGGTTTTGGTCGATCCAAAGTCTTGAGAGGTGTGGGTAAGGAGGTAGAGTTGGGGGGCCTTTTATAAGAGTAGAGGAGAGGCACTCATGGAAAGTCAAGAAATGTTACTTTATTTTAAAAAGATTTTAGGATTTTAAAGGTCCCACATTGATATATTTAAATTATAAGGTGATAATTTTTCGAAATATACTCATCCAATAGGTTTTTTACAAGTCTAAGTCTTATATTTTAGATTATCTTTTCATTTTATTTAAATCGTCCATTAATGAGGTAATTGTTGCATCATCATGGTGTCATAAATAATTTAATTTATTTTAGGTCTAAAAATTATAAAAAGAATACTATGATGTGGGAAATATTTTTATCTTTACAATTATTATTTATAGTCTAATATATCGTTTATGTATACAAAATTAAAATTATTTTACTTAGGTGTTACATACTTTGGTTACATTTTCCTTTCTTTAAAAAAAATATGATAAAAGGTCACTATCACACTAAATTGATTACATGGGGTACCAAGGTTGGAAAAAGGCATCCCATGGTCTTCCATGACACCACAAATAGAATTAAGATTCATTTTGGGGTCATTTTATATTTTTATGATATTGTTTTCTTACCCTTAATTACCCAATTGCTAATTAAACACGATAATTAAAGACAATTACCATCATTACTATTCATAATGTCCAAAAACAAGAGTCTTAATTACATAATTTGGACCTTATGATTCCAAATATAGAATCCATTTTATCAAATTTAAAACACATAAATTGTAGTAATTAATTTAAAAGTAAATCTCGTTGTCAAAACAAAAGACGGGTTTTTAAGAAGTAAAATTTATAAAAAGATTGACATGTTTTTACATCCAATTGAAAAGTGTAATTACTTCCAATGAACAAAATTGTATTAAGTGATAAAAAAATAATTAAATTATACTTTAAAAACAATTAAAATTATAATATAAATATATAAATAAATTGGATGAAAAGGTAGTTTTGAATTAAAAACTGTATTTTTTCACTATTCATTAAAAAAAGCATTATCAGAAAAATACCAAAAATTAACCCTAAGAAATATTTGATATTTCAAATTCAGAAATGATGTCCATTTTACCAAATTCAAAACATAGAAGTTTCGTCAATAAATCATATAGTTAATTCCCGTTGTCAAAACAAATAGCGGGTTTTTTGGAAGCAATATCTATGAAAAGTTAGGCACTTGTTTATGTCCATTTTCAAAGTGTAATTAATTATAATGACCACCATTGAATTAAATTGTAAAAATATATTCTAATTAAACTTTAAAACCAATTAAGAAGATAATCTAACCATATATTTAAATTAGATAAAAAAGTAGTTTTGATGTAAAATGCAATATTTTTCACTATTCATTAAAAAATGAACATTGTGAGAAACATACCAAAAATTTAACCAAAGTATATTTCAATATACCAATAATAAATAATAGGTTTATTTTGAAAAATAGAGCTTATGAAGTTGTCAAAAGTTAGATTTAACAATGGTTTGCCATCAAAAGGTGGTAAAAAAATCTTTTAAAAATATTAGAGTATTTATTCTTAAAATTGGATTCATTTGGATTTTAAGCCTATGACATTTATTGGATAAATGTAAAAATATTTAACAAACATATGTAATCATTTTTTAGTTATTTCGGTTCATTCCCTCCATTACAACGTCTAGGAATTAACTATTATAATAATATTATATTATTAGTGTGCAACGTAAGATTTCAAAGAAACTCATTGTTGAGTATTGGGTACACCATAGAGCATAGCATTCCCTTTAAAGTAATATTAACTTTTTTTTTCACAAATATTGATAAACCTTAGAATTAAATATTATTTATTTTCCTGGGATGTTACAACTAATGTCGATTTATTCAACATGTGGTATATTAATCTGACACATTGTGTATTATTACTTATTCACTAATATTCTTATATATGTGTGATTGAGATCATAGACAGTTTGATATTAAAGAAAACTAATTGGTCAAGTTTTTCAAGTTTATGGATTAAGGTGAGTGACATGGACACTATATATATTATTTATATATAAACTTATTTCCTATCCTGATTACCAATTCATAAAGCTTATAGTATTTATGTATAACTATTTTCTAAGAGGTAAATTCACTGACTAAAATATTTTAACTAATTCAGTTGTAGTTTAAATAGTTTGAAGATTAAAATAAAATATAATTTTCTTCTAATGAGTTGTATCTTTAAAATTTTAAATTTTTATTCAAGAAGTAGAAAATTATTATAAGTTATCAAAATATAAAATGATATGTAAATTAAAATTTATGTTCTAAAATTACGCAAGTGGTTAACTAATTTCAATGATCATGGTACAAGTGTAATGAAAATATATAAAAATAAAATAAGTGGTGGAAAGAGCCTATATGTTTAGAAGAAGAAGAAAGTCATTAGAATAGTTAAGGGTTGTGAAGGAAATATTTTATAAAGGGAGAGTTATAACTATAACTAACCACACATTTCATACATAACTATTTCTTCTGGATAAATAAATATTCATTACATAACATAATGATCTGTTCTACAGTCATATAGGTCTAGTCCCATAAGAAACATGGATACATAAACGACTGGTTCAAAAGTGAAATATATCATCTCCTACTAAGTTATTCATAACATTAACCCTTCTTATTCATATCATATAAAATACCTTTCTTCATAACCTAGGAAAAAGAAACATAATAAAGGGTTAGATTATATGATCAATAAGGGTAAGAAAGGGAGATATCAATATGACATGATCATAAGGGTATGATAACATGATAATAACATTTGAAAACCACACCCTACATATAATAGATTATAAAATAGAGTCATAGAATAAATCATGGTAGTTCATAATACTTTAATCAAAAATGAATCAAAGAACATAATCTATCAGAACATAATAATGACATAAAATATAGATTTTTTGGATATATATAATCATTAAAAATCATTCCTTTAATAGTAAAGGTTATTTACCAAAATAATCATAGTGTAATGGGTTCAATAGCCAAACCATTGAAGTAGTAAAGGTTCACTCCTAGTACTATCATAGTGTAAACTGTCCCTTACTAAAGTGGTTTCACACCCCTTACCAATCCTATTTATCCCATGTGATAAAAATCCTTACCAAATTCATTGGAGGGGGATATAGGTCCCACCTATCATGTAATCAAAATCATAGATATTTGTGACATACGATCACAAAAACTTAATCCTATAAGAACCCATGATCATAAATGGGCTTCATAACATATCAACATAGAAAAAACCTTGTAAAATAATCAGGTTTCAAAAAAATTTCATCATTTCCTCATAGTATAACCCATGGAAAAGGAATAGGTGTTATAAACATTTCATCATTTCATTACCGAAATAATCATGGAAATGGAATGGGATACATAAAAATATTTTCATGATAAATATAAACCATATAGATAAAGAATATGGTTGTTTTCATTGGATCATATCCCCAGAAAATATTATGCAACATCATTGGATGTCATCCTAGATGGAGAATTATTTTGAAAGATCACATGGAACATTTTTTGAGGAAAATATATTTTCCACTTCAAAAAAATTATTTAAAATATTAAAAATTTTCAAAATATTAATGAAAAAAAATTCTTTTAAAATAACCTTAATATTTTTAGAGGAATATTTAAATTAATGAGTGGTTATAGCTGTAGTAAATACCCCTCTTTCCATGCATGTTAAAATAAATATTGGTTTCACATTTTTGTTAAAATACAAAAGAATATTTCTTGAAAAATAATAAAGTGATTCCATTTAAAAAAAATAAAAAAAAATTAGAAAATGGTTAAAATTTTCTTTAAACAATCATTGGGTAATTTTAAAAAACATTTCTTAAATTATTTTTAAAAAACATAGACATTGAATAAAATTGATTTCCAACCGAAGAAAAAAATAATGTTGGTTTACCTTAAAAACATAATTTTGGAATATTGAGAATATAAAGAGATGGATATGAAAAATAATACCTTTAATTTATAAAAATAAAAATAGAAGAATAAAATTCATGAGTGTATTGAGATATAGATTCTAGGATTTAATCATCAGAAACCTAATCATAAACAATCTCGATCAACAATGAGAGTGTAACATGAAAACTTTACCACTTTGGTAACTTTTGGATCCAAGAAACCGTGAAAGAAATAACCCCAAATAGATTTGTATATCACCCAATTTTCTTGATTATAATCAAAAAATACATTCATGGGAAATATATACAGTACACAAAAGAAATAAGTGGTGAATAATGAAAGTGTCCCACAGAAATAAAAGTGAGACAAAAATCCCTTACCACTTTGGTAACTTTAAAATCATTATCCCAAAAAAGGATTAACTATAAATGAAACTTTAAATATCATAAAAATAAATAATTTCGTAATATAACATGTTAAAGTTTCTGTATATACAACTCATAAAACCAAATAGTTTCATAATACCTAACATGTCTCATTGGAGTGGAAATTGAGATGAAATCAATTACCTCAACCCTCGACAATCTTTGTACATGTTCAAACCTCATGTATAATAAATATATGTGTATTATAAATATATTATATATCCAAACTCATTTTTATCATACCATATGTCACGACCCGACCCTACCCGGGCTCGAGCCGCAACTACCCCAAGCCCGCCTCCATAGGCCAGGGGCAGGCGACTAGCGCCGAAGGCACAATAACTCGGGGAGGCCTTTGCCTAAGCACCTGTACACACACACGCAGCAAACTCAATGCAAAAGTGCATAGTAAAAGAAAGAACAAGCAGAGTAAAAAGAACAACTGCTATATATATAAACCAAAGATGTGAATCGACCTCTAAACAGTACAAAGTACACGCTGAAAAAGAAAAGGGGCAAAACACACGCCCAACCAAAAAGTGACACAACCCGACAACAGGTAAAAAAAAGAAACAGCTGACGGGTCTCCCACCTAGAACCCGGCCACGACCACCGCACACGGTCCAAGATCCCAAGCTCTTATGCTCCACTGAAGTCACGCTCCACCTGTCTGTCATCTTCAAGGGCACACCAAGTGCGGGAAAATCCCAAGTAGGGGTGAGTATAAAAAAACTCAGTAGGATACCCCGAAGGCTCGAGGGAGTAGCAAAGGAGGTACCAAAGGGTGAGCAGTAGAGAGAACAGGAAAATTATAGGAGTACAAGTGAAAGTGAAGTAGAATACCAGTAGAGAGTCCAACTCAACCCAACAAGAGGAAAGAAGGTAGACTCGTCCTGACACAAGGAGCTGGAAACGATGAGAAGATAAACTTCCCATCGATTCTTCGCTACCTATAGCAGGAGAGTAGACTCGTCCAACCACGAGAAGCTGGACACGGAAATCACGTGTCATACCCCGTGCATCTTCGCCTCTCCTGGAAGGAGAGTAGCCAAAACCCAAGGAGTGGGTACTGGAACAAGGTATACACATATCCATATGCTCTGTCGAGAAGCCCAAACCACGTCGTAAGGGGATCTCTGTCCCGTAGCTCAGCCCAAAAAAATGAGTCACCAACAGTCCCAAAAGAAACACCATCATTGATGCCCAGCATCCCGCACGTCTGCCCTGAACCGTAATCCAAGGGGCCCAATCACCGCACCTTGACACTATCTACTTTGGGAGGCACTTACTCGCCCGCACGGTTTCAGATCGCATCGCAAGAACGCATATCGGTGGGGAAAGTTCCCCTCATACTTGAGAGTTCTAGGGAAAGTCAAACCACACCTCGTCAATGCCCTGTAGTCGAGAGGTCTCCTCAAAGTCAAGGTCGTCACAACACTGACCCGTAACCAGGGGTCCCGATCCAGTAATCACGGAGGAAAGCCACAGGCTAGCCTAGTAGAAAGGACTGAGCCTGGAATGCCAACAGGTGTCCCACTGCCCAGCCCTGCTGGAGGGTAATTCATAACCAGATATCGGGTGACCCACTGCCCAGCCCCGCTGGAGGGTAAACCATAATACATCGTCAGGTGACCCACTGCCCGGCCCCGCTGGAGGGCAAACCATAATAAGATATCGGGTGACCCACTACCCAGCCCTGCTGGAGGGTAAACCATAATACATCATCCGGCGACCCACTGCCCAGCCCCGCTAGAGGGTAGACCTTAATACATCATCAGCCGACCCACTGCCCAGCCCCGCTGGAGGGTAGACCGTAATACATCATAAGGCGACCCACTTCCCAGCCCTGCTAGAGGGTAGACCTGGAATAAGTCGACAGGCGACCCACTGCCCAGTCTTGCTGGAGGGTAGACCTAGAACTAGACGAAGGGTGACCCACTTCCCAGCCCTGCTGGAGGGTAGGCCCTAAGAGGTCGTCAGGTGACCCACTGCCCAGTCTCTACTAGAGGGTAGACCCTAAGTGCGTCGGGCGACCCACTGCCCAGTCTCTGCTGGAGGGTAGACCCTAAGTGTGTTGGGTGACCCACTGCCTAGACTCTGTTGAAGGGTAGACCCTAGAAGCCGATGAGTAACCCACTGCTCAGCCCCGCTGGAGGGTAAAAGTCAGATCTACCCTGGCGATCCCCACTGGAGGGTACAACACTGGCCAACTGAACACAGAGTGGGTATCGCGCGACCACCCAACTCCATCACAACTCACCCAAAGGGGTTTCAACGCCTGTTCCATCACTGGGTGTCACCAGCACCGCTACCGGCCGATCCATCGAGAACGAAACTAGGGGGATACCACTCAACCCTGCTGGTCAAACAAACGAGCACAAAGCCAGGGGAAAAACTCAACCCTTCTGTTCAAACAAACACACATAGGGACCCTCTACGTCGTGAGAGGTTAAAGTACGCAAAGTAGAACATGGCACGCACATGGGGACCACACGACGTGTGGCCCCATGTCAACCCCAACTGAGCGCACAAACGTTCTAAGGTACAAACCACACATACCTCCAAGCGCTCCCGTATACTCCCAGAGTATACCTCATCTTATCCCAAAGGATATTGTGCACATGGCACCAAGCGTCAACGCGAAGGCATGACGTAACAACTCCACCTCAAAGGCCCAGGCAGAGCCAACCACATCTTTTGAATCATTTATCGCTCTCCCAAGAGTGCACGACCATATGCCAAGCGTCCTCTACAAATAAGGTAGGGCGAACCACCACTAGAGCACCTTTCCGTGATTCCATATTTAATAAGATCGCATAAGAGGCTCTGCTCGTCTGAAGAGATCACACCATCATATTCCTCGCGGAAAAACACGCGAGATCGACTAGTTACTCGCCTCCAACGGATATCCGACGGAAAAGTCACCAACACCGCCTCACATCTGAACGGCGTCCCGTGATCCTGATCCTCGGCCCTGAAAATAGTCGGGTGCATCGCACCATTGCGATCCCCTCGGGAAAACACGTCAAAAGCACTACTCACATGAGTGTAATAAATATCCGGAGAAAAAAGTGCAACCCGGCGCACCGCACACGAGTGGTGCCATGTGGGACCCGCATCCTGGTCCCGAAACTCAACGAACGGATCACACCGTTGCGATCCTCTCGAAAAAGTACACGAAATGGACTATTCACTTGTCCAAAACGGTCACCCGGTGATGAAGCTGGAAATCACTGTCGACGCCCAGACGACCCTCATGGGCCCCGCACCATCGTGCCGAAATAGAGCGGGCAGATTGCACCATTGCAATCCCCTCAAAAAAAACATCCAGAATCGACTGCTCGCGCGCCCCGAACAGACCTCCGAGGAAAACGTTACAAAACGCTGCACACAGCTCAAAAGACGGCTCGTGGGGCCCACACCTCAACTTCGGCCTCAACGCTTGAAACCACCCTGGAAAGCTGCGCCTCGATTCTAGGGTCCCAACGCCACTTATGGCGCTCAAAATGGACGTCGGACGCGTCCGCGCCATCCAAAACAAGATCCGCCGAAGGAACAACCAACCCCTCGAGGTACGTGTCGCGCCACCGCGGACCCTCGTTTTGGGAATTAAAAATTCCTGAAACCATCTCAAAAAAATCGCCTCAACGCCATGAAGTCTCTTCCATAGACGACACCCAAAACGGACACCCGTAGCGGAAAATGCGGGTATCCGAACACCGAGGGGGGCAAGGCCCCTGGGGCTGGACCGGCCTGGACCGGCTGGTCCGCCCGGCCTGGGTCGGCCCGCGGCTTTGCCGCACGGGTCGGAGGTGGACCCGGTCCACCGCCCAGCCGACCAGCGGAGACCGGTCACCGCGCGACGACCCGTACGATGCGGGTCGTGCCTCCTCCGCGGGGTCGCGCGCCGCGACCCCGGTTCCCCGTCGCGCTCCGGTGAGCGCTGCCCCGCGTCGGCGCCCAGCAAACCGGCCAGTGCCGCGGGCCTCGCCTGGACGCTACCCCTCGCCGCCCTGCTGATCGGCTCCCCTGGACGGAACCCTCAGCCACACCGCCGCCTGGAGAACGCCGGACCACCACGCTGCCACCGCTGGAAACCCGTCGGACCACAGTGCCGACCAGAAAACCCCAAAAACCCACGGATCTTCGCCGGGCCGCTGCGGAGGCTTCGTAGGTCGGATTTTGAATCCTAAATAAGCGTTGGAAAGCTCGGAGATCGTACTACAAGATCATGGTAATCTATCGACGATCAGATAAGAATTTAACACTATAATTTAAGCTCAAATATTGCAAAAAATTAAAAATGAAACAAAAACGACTCCTACCTCTTGGGCGATGCCCGGTGCTTCACGGGGAGTCCGCCGCCGCTCCACTGCCTTGCCAGAATTGGCTCACCGGAGGTTCCTCACTGGAGTGTTTCGCTGTATCTGGAGGAGAGGGGGAGGGTTTGAGTTTTAAGGAGAAGAAGAAGAGGTTGGGGGTGAATTTAAGTAGAAAACACTTAAACCCCCCACCCGGCACGCCCCCGACTACGCTGCCGATGCAGAAAAAAATGAGGGTACCCCTGGGGTGAAAACGATCTCCCGATCACAATGGAGGTCTCAGAATTTTAATCTGAGACCCCATTTAAAATTTATTAAACTTAGCGCTCGAAGCCGGCAAATTACGAAAACGCCCCTAGGGGCATTTTTCACAGACGGCCCGCGCTAGCAAAACTTATACCCCTCCTAGGGTAAAAGGCCCGCTCTGAACTCAACGATGCCCTCAGTTTTCCAATCCGAGCCACCGTTTAAGAGATACTAGCGTGTCAACCTTAAATGAATAAATGAATTAATTAATTTATCCGTTTAACATTCCAGAAGCGGGCGAGGGGTCCAAACGTCCCGCGCTGACACGCTTTATGTCGTTCCAAGGGTAAACACCTCATTCCGAACCCATCCGTATACTCGGATCTCTGATCCGGAACACCATTTAAGAGTTATCCCATTTATTTGGCATTTCCAGTGTGAACGCACTGAAAATTTAATTCCAGCCACTCCGGGGCTCTGAATCACACGCCGTCTGAAGGTGCTGCTCTGGAATATCATCAAGAATATTCCAAAGTCATTCACAGCAAAAACCGGGTTCTTAAATCATTATCTCCTTCAAGATTTTCATCCCCGAAAAGCAAAACTAGGGAGAAACACAGGGTACTAAGCCCACACCTGTCTTTCCCATACCCAGAAGAACCCACGCACAGCTCTGTGCCTCCGCACACAGACCAAAGGATTGATCTGTTCACACGAGGTCGGACCTTGCTGATGTCGTGCACCCACTCCAGACTTTGGGGTTAGGGAAAGGCGGTAGGGTACCTCTCCATCCCTTTGAACAGTCTCAAACGGCCCAAAGGCCCTTGGGGGTAGCTCACCTCCCCGGTCAAACCTCTACATCGCACACCACGATTGGAATCACTGCCCGCACCTGAAACAAGGCCCGGTGATTCCCTCCTTCAAAATATCCATATGGTGAAACACCCAAGGATATCTGGTCACGCAAGATTACACAGTCGATGCTCTCTTACATGCTCAAAAGGTGAAGGAGTCAACACCATCGACTAAAGGAAAAGGTCTCACGCCTTTTTCCTTACCAACACAGGGTTACACCCGACGCCCTGCGTCACCCTGGTAACACCTCAAACAAGGAGCAGGGAGAAAATACTTTCACACGCAGAGCCTAACAATTCTACTGCAAAAAGCAGAAGAGTCGCAAGGGGTACCTCTCACCATCCCATGCTCTGCAGGATCGTAGACATCCAAAGCTCGCGGTTGTCCGTGGTCCCAACCGTCAGCTCCCGGAGCCTGACGTGGACCGCCTAGTGGTGATGGGGAGATCTCATAAAGTCATCCCCCACTACCATATCCTCCCTCTCCTCTGCTAGAACCACCTTCCTAGGTACTACTCTGATCACGGCGCTGCGTTTGCCGTGGTGGTGTGCCTGTTGCCTGCCTGATGCTCCCAGTAACTCGGGTCGGGCAGTCTCGTGCCAAGTGACCTTGCCCGTCACAAGCATAGCACCGACTCTCTCTGGACTGAGTTGGTGCCCTCCAGCTCCACTGTGGTGTACGACCACGCCCCTGAGTCCGACTGTCAGTAAGCCACCTGCATCAAGGTTCTGCTTGCCGACGCCCACTAGCTGCGGCAGACGTCTCAGCTCCAACGTGACTGCTACCACCACCAACACTAGAACGTGATAGGAAGCCCTCTGTCACTAATGCCTGCTCTAGAACACTGGCATATGTGGAAATTCCCAAGGGTACTATGATAACACGAATTTCTCGGCAGAGACCCTGCTCAAACTTCCGCGCTCAGATGTTGTCATCATGGACCAAGTCCGGGTAAAAGCGTGCACGGTCTGCAAAACTAGCCACGTACTCGGCCATCGCCATCCCTCCCTGCTGAAACTGCAGGATCTCCTGAATCCGAACGGAGCGCAAGCAGGAGGGGAAAAATACTCATGAAACAACAACTAAAAGTCATCCCATAAAAGTGACGACTTTCCAAGAAACTGAGTCACCAGACTCCACCAACGCCAAGCTGGTCCACGAAAAAGGGTGACTGCCAAAGACACTCTCTGATTTGTCGGGGTCTGCATAAGACTGAAAAGGGAAACCACTGCCTCGAGCCAAACCTCTACTGCCTGAGGGTCTGGCTCCCCACTGAACCTCAGGGGTCTCTGCTGCTGGAACTCACGGAGCGCGCTCAACCTGCGCTAAAGCTCAGCCTGCTCTGCTGAAACTGTCTGCTGCTCAACAGGTGGGGGTGCTGCTACCGGCCCACCCAGAGAGAAGGGGCTCGCATGATGGGTCCTGTACTGTGGCCTCGTAGCTCACAGGGTCATCATCACGCACCCAAAGCTGGTATCCTGGCTGGCTGTCTTTGCGGAGACATCCTGAATATTATCAAGGAGTGTCGCGGTTAGATGAGCATACATGTATATACCAATAGCAAAATTGGGGAACTGACTCAAGAAGGAAAGTCAAAGATTCAATCCTATGTGATGCACAAACAAATTTTCCCTGTAACAAGTGTCTTAGCATGCCGAGTCGACAAGCGGGTTATCAAGGTCCTGGTGAATGGATACGTCGGCCGTCGCACCATCACTGGACTCCCTGGCCTGAGAGCCGCTCTCGAGACACGTTAACATTGTTTCCCTATATCCCATCCAATTCCTCTATTAGGGACGTCCGCGCAACATCCCAAGGAACGAACCACCTTTGATACCACTTTGTCACGACCCGACCCTACCCGGGCTCGAGCCGCAACTACCCCAAGCCCGCCTCCATAGGCCAGGGGATGGAGACCAGCGTCGAAGGCACAATAACTCGGGGAGGCCTTTTCCTAAGCACCTGTACACACACACGCAACAAACTCAATGAAAAAGTGCATAGAAAAAGAAAGAACAAGCAGAGTAAAAAAGAAAAACTGCTATATATATAAACCACAGATGTGCATCGACCTCTAAACAGCACAAAGTACAAGCTGAAAAGAAAAGGGGCAAAACACACACCCAATCAAAAAGTTCCACAACCTGGAAATAGGTAAACAAAAAGAAACAGCTGACGGGTCTCCCACCTAGAACCCGGACACGACCACCGCACGCGGTCCAAGCTCCCAAGCTCCTACGCTCTACTGAAGTCATTCTCCACCTGTCTGTCGTCTGTAAGGGCACACCTAGTGCGGGAAAATCCCAAGTAGGGGTGAGTATAAAAATACTCAGTGGGATACCTCGAAGGCTCAAGGGAGTAGAAAAGGAGGTACCGAAGGGTGAGCAGTAGAGCGAACAGGAAAAGTAGAGGATTACAACTGAAAGTGAAGTAGAATACCAGTAGAGAGTCCAGCTCAACCCAACAGGAGGAAAGAAGGTAGACTCGTCCAGACACAAGGAGCTGGAAACGGTGAGAAGATGAACTTTCCGTCGAGTCTTCTCTACCTATAGCAGGAGAGTATACTCATCCAACCACGAGAAGCTGGACACGGAAAGCACGTGGCATACCCCGCGCGTCTTCGCCTCTCCTGGAAAGAGAGTAGCCAAAACCCAAGGAGTGGGTACTTGAACAAGGTATACACATATTCATATGGTCTGTCGAGAAGCCCTAACCACTTCATAAGGGGATATCCATCCCATAGCTCAGCCCAACAAAATGAGTCTCCAATAGTCCTAAAAGAAACACCATCATTGATGCCCAGCATCCCGCACGTCTGCCCTGAACCGCAAGCCAAGGGGCTCAATCATCGCACCTTGACACTATCTTCTTTGGGCGGCACTGACTCGCCCGCACGGTTTTAGATCGCGTCGCAAGAATGTGTCTCGGTGGGGAAAGTGCCTCTCGTACTTGAGAGTTCTAGGGAAAGTCAAACCACACATCGTCACTATCCTGCAGTCGAGAGGTCTCCTCAAAGTCAAGGTCGTCACAACACTGACCTGTAACAAGGGGTCTCGCTCTGGTAATCATGGATGAAAGCCGCAGGCTAGCCTAGTAGAAAGGACTGAGCCTAGAATGCCAACAGGTGTCCCACTGCCCAGCCCTGCTAGAGGGTAATTCATAACCAGATGTCGAGTGACCCACTGCCCAGCCCCGCTGGAGGGTAAACCATAATAAGATATCGAGTGACCCTTTGCCCAACCCTGCTGGAGGGTAAACCATAATACATCATCCGGCAACCCACTACCCAGCCCTTCTGGAGGGTAGACCTTAATACATCATCAGGCGACCCGCTGCCCAGCCCCGCTGGAGGGTAGACCTTAATACATCGTCAGGAGACCCACTGCCTAGCCTTGCTGGAGGGTAGACCTGGAATATGTCGACAGGCGACCCAGTTCCCAGCCTTGCTGGAGGGTAGAACTGGAACTAGACGACGGGCGACCCACTGCCCAGCCCTGCTGGAGGGTAGGCCCTAAGAGGTCGTCGGGTGACCCACTGCCCAGTCTCTGCTGGAGGGTAGACCCTAAGTGCGTCGGGCGACCCACTGCCCCGTCTCTGCTGGAGGGTAGACCCTAAGTGTGTCGGGTGACCCACTGCCCAGACTCTGCTAGAGGGTAGACCCTAGAAGCCGATGAGTAACCCACAGCCTAGCCCCGCTGGAGGGTAAAACTCAGAACTGCCCTGGCCATCCCCACTGGAGGGTACAACACTGGCCAACCGAACACGGAGTGGGTATCGCGCAACCACCCAACTCCAGCACAACTCACCCAAAGGGGTTTCAGCGCCTGTTCCATCACTATGTGTCACCAACACCGCTACTGGCCGATCCATCAAGAACGAAACCAGGGGGAGACCACTCAACCCTGCTGGTCAAACAAACGAGCATAGAGCCAGGGGAAAAACTCCACCCTGCTGGTCAAACAAACACATAGAGGGACCCTCTACGTCGCGAGAGGTCAAAGTACGCAAAGCATAACACGACACGCACATGGGGACCACACGACGTGTGGCCCCACGTAAACCCAAACTGAGCGCACAAACATTCTCGGGTACAAACCACACGTACCTCCAAGCCCTCCCGTATACTCCCAAAGTATACCTCGTCCTATCCCAAAGGATATCATGCACACGGCACCCAGCATCATCGCAAAGGCGTGACATAACAACTCCACCTCAAAGGCCCAAGCACGGCCAACCACATCTTGTGAATCATTTATCGCTCTCCCAAGTGTGCGCGACCACATTCCAAGGGTCCGCTACAAAAAAGGTAGGGTGAACCACCACTGGAGCACCTTTCTATGCTTCCATATTTAATAAGATCGCATAAGAGGCTTCGCTCGTCTGAAGAGATCACACCATCCTATTCCTTGCGGAAAAACACGCGAGATCGACTACTTACTCTTCTACAATGGATATCCAACAGAAAAGTCACCAACACCACCTCACGTCCGAACGGCGTCCCGTGATCCCGAGCCTCGGCCCCAAAAACAGTCGGGCGCATCGCACCATTCTGATCCCCTCGGGAAAACACGTCAAAAGCACTACTCAAATGAGTTCAATGAATATCCGGAGAAAAAGGTACAACCCGGCGCACCGCACACGAGCGGTGCCATGTGGGACCCGCATCCTAGTCCCGAAACTCAACGAACGGATCGCACCGTTGCGATCCTCTTGAAAAATTACACGAAATGGACTATTCACTTGTCCAAAACGGTCGCCCAGTGATGAAGCTGGAAATCACCGTTGATGCCCAAACGACCCTCGTGGGCCCTGCACCATCGTGCCGAAATAGAGCGGGCGGATTGCACCATTGCAATCCCCTCGGAAAAACATCCTGAATCGACTGCTCGCGCACCCCAAACGGACGTCTGAGGAAAAAGTTACAAAATGCTGCACGCAGCTCAAAAGAAGGGTCGTGGGGCCCACACCTCAACTTTGGGCTCAATGCCTGAAACCACCCTAGAAAGCTTCGCCTCGATTCCAGGGTCCCAACGCCACTGACGATGCTCAAAACAGACGTCAGATGCGTCCGCGCCGTCCAAAATAAGATCCACTGAAGGAACAACTAACCCCTTGACGTACGTGTCACGCCACCGAGGCCCCTCGTTTCGGGAATTAAAAATTCCTGAAACCATTTCAAAAAAATCTCCTCAACTCCAGGAAAGCTCTGCTTCAGACGACACTCATAACGGACACTCGTAGCGGAAAATACGGGTGTCCGAACACCGAGGGGGCAAGGCCCCTGGGGCTGGACCGGCCTGGACCGGCCGGTCCGCCCGGCCTGGGCCGGCCCGCGGCTTGGCCGCGCGGCTAACCGGATGAGACCGGTTGCCGCGCGACGACCATCACAACGCGGGTCTTGCCTCCTCCGCGGGGTCTCGCTCCGCGACCCCGGTTCCCCGTCGCGCTCCGGTGAGCGCTGCCCCGCGCCGGCGCCCAGCAAGCCGGCCAGCGCCGCGGGCTTCGCCTGGACGCTAACCCTCGCCGCCCTGCTGACCGGCTCCCCTCACCAAAACCCACAGCCATGTCGCCGCCTGGAGATCGCTGAACCACCGCGCCGCCACCGCTGGAAACCCGCCGGACCACCGTGCCGGCCAGAAAACCCCAAAAACCTGCGGATCTTCGCCGGGCCGCTGCGGAGGCTTCGGAGGTCGGATTTCGAATCATAAATAAGCGTTGGAAAGATCGGAGATCTTACTACGCGATCATGGGTATCAATCGACGATCAGACAAGAATTTGACACTATAAATTAATCTCAAAGATTGTGCAAAATTAAAAATGAAACAAAAACGACTCCTACCTCTTGGGCGATGCCCGGAGCTTCACGGGGAGTCCACCGCTGCTCTGCTTCCTTGCCGGAATTGGCTCGCCGGAGGTGCCTCGCTGGAGTGTTTCACCGGAGCTGGAGGAGAGGGGGAGGGTTTGAGTTAGAAGGAGAAGAAGAAGAGGGTGGGGGTGCGTTTAAGTAGAAAACACGTAAACCCACCCGCCCGGCACGCCCCCAACTACGCTGCCGATACAGACAAAAATGAGGGTACCCCTGGGGTAAAAACGACCTCCCGAGCACAACGGATATCTCGGAATTTTAATCCGATACCTCGTTCAAAAGTTATTAAACATAGCGCTCGAAGCCGGCAAATTACGAAAACGCCCCTGGGGGCATTTTTCACAGATGGCCCACGCCCACAAAACTTATACCCCTCCTAGGGTAAATGGCCCACTCTGAACTCAAAGGTGCCCTCGGTTTTCCAATCTGAGCCACCGTTTAAGAGATACTAGAGTGTCAACATTAAATGAATAAATTAATTTATTTATTTATCCGTTTAACATTCCAGAAGCGGGCGAGGGGTCCAAACGTCCCGCGCCGACATGCTTTATGTCCTTCCTAGGGTAAACACCCCATTCCGGACCCATCTGTACACCCGGATCTCTGATCTGGAACTCCGTTTAGGAGTTATCCCATTTATTTGGCGTTTCCAGTGTAAACGCACTGAAAATTTAATTCCGGCCACTCTGGGGCTCGGAATCGCACGCCGTCTGAAGGTGCTGCTCTAGAATATCATCAAGAATATTCCAAAGTCTTTCATAGAAAAAAATGGGTTCTTAAACCATATATGATTTACTTATGAAATTTATTACCTATTTATTAACAATTTCCTTTTTAAAATCACATTCCAGGTAATAACTACTTCCTTTTTCATATAGGGTTTAGTTTGGTAATTTTTATCCTTTTACTTTGATCATGGTTCTATAATATATAAAATTTTACCCATGATATAAATATAAAATATCTTCATTATATATGTATTTATAGTAATCCATTAAATTTATAGATATAAAATGAATTGCACCATTAATGGAGATGATCTACCATATGTATGCATGAATGGTATTTCGATTTTCTCGAAAGATGGAATGGAAAAAAGGTAAATATAGATTAACCTTTAAAAAATAATTATTATATCATGTATATTAATTTAATATATTCTTATTAATATCTTCTTCAAAATAAAATGAAAAAATTATCACATCCCTTCATTGAGGTATTAGTCCACACGTACGCACCAACATTGTTATCATTTTCAAACAGATTGGATGTTAAGAAGTTATATGTGATATTATAGTTAAAAAAGTACAAATATGTCATATATATCATAAAAATACATTAATTACAACATTATATCCATCTGTAAGAGGCGATGATAAAAACATAATCTCATCGGTTCACATGGATATAGTCCACCATACACATGATCAATGGTTCTATTTCTAATTTGATGAAAGGTGAGATGGATATAGGTAATTAAATTTACATAGTAACATATAATTATATGGGATATATTTATTTTTATTATATAATAACAATTTAATAAAATTTTAAGTAGTTATAGGAATAAATAAATTTAAAACGCACGGTTAAGGACTATACCTCTTCTTCAGAGAACCTCTTTAGGTTTACAGTTAAAGTATTCTTAGGAGGGTTTACTAATAAAAACAAGGACTCTATAATGTGGTTATGGAAGTACATAAGGTATTATTTTGGTAATATTTTACTCAAAAGGATTTTGGATAGTGAATTATAGAGTAGAGGGGTGTCCTTTTATAAGTGGGGGAGAGGACACACTTGAAAGTTTTTAAAATAAAAAACTATGACCACATTTTGAAATTCCAAAAGGCTCAAAAACATATCATTATTGATCCTTAAATAGGATACGGCCTAAATATTACCATCAAAATGTATTTGAACAATTTTTTAAGAAATTTCTTTTCTAATATTTTTATATTAACCCCCTGATAAACTCATTTTAACCTTAACCCTTAGTAATTAATTTTTACTCATTTTACTATAAATTATGAAAAAAATTAAGTCAAAATTATTATATAATATTAATTATCATAATTACAAAGGATTAATCCATTTTTAAAAATCCAATTCATATAAGAGAAAACTTTTAATTTAAAATTAAACCCGCTGACGCAATGGAAAAACAATTTCGAAAGAAATTAAAATTTTCATAATTTTATAAAGTTTAAATATAAAAATACAATATGAAATTAATACCAACGAAATAAATTGGATTAATTATTCTATAATTTAACTGACATTACATTTAAAACTATCTTAAATCAAAATAGGACTTTTAAATTCCTTGAATGAAAAGGCATTTTGTTAATAAAAATCACTATTTTTCACTAATAATTAAAGAAATAAAATATTCAGAAAAACATAAAAAAAAAGTTCATCCTAAGATATTTTTGACATTTTTATTCCAAAAATTAAGTTCATTTTTTCAAATAAATTTTCTACTTTTTTCAAAAATTATTTTTTTTAAATAATCAATAAAAATCATTTTTTTGAGTAAAAATATATTTTTTAAGCATATAAAAACTTTAAAAAAAATTAAGTGCTTATTTATAAATATATTTTATTTATCTAAAAACTTTATGATTGTTATTTTAAAATTTGGTTATTACTATTCATTCTACTGAATTTAATGGCTATGTTATAACAGTCTTGTTTAAATAATAATATTAATAGTATATCATGGTTCGTTAAAACTCAGGGTTGCGTATAACTTAAGATATTGTAGAAATAAAATTTATTTGAAAAAATGTATTTCAGAAAATTCCATGGTGTTGCATTCTATACCCCTTAAAATGAATGTATTATTTCAAATTTCATGACTCTGATACAAAAAAATAAGGAGACATCTACCTCATCATATCCTCAATTTCTCATGTTGCTTCCTCAATTTAGTGGTTTCTCCATAAAACCTTGACCATGTGAGAATTATTGTTTCATATAAATTTATCCATAGGTTCTAGAATATATATTTTTTTCTTCATAGGAAACATTATGATTCATTGGTATGACCTTTGTGTTTAGTAAATGTGAAAGATCAGGTTTGTACTTACTCGGGAGAGATACATAGAACACATCATGGACTTGAGAGAGGATTTGTGGAAGAACCGAGAGATAAGAAAACATACTTACTTGATCAAGAATAACAAAATGGAAAATATACCTAGTTATTATAATTCCTTTCTTCCCAAGTATCATAACCTTCTTCCATGGATAAATTCATTGGAGAACCTTCTCACCAACTACAAACTTCAGATAACACCGACAATTGTTAGAAAACTTTTCTCTCGACTTTGAGATGCCTTGATGTGTTTTTTAATGGATATGAATTTATCTACCATTTCCTAATAAATATAATGTCTCAATATATTTATTTATCCAACTACATCCCAAAATTTTTCAATTCTACACTTCTTTCCATATAGGGATTCATAAAGGTCCATCTGAAGGCTCAAGTAAAATAAATTATTGTATAAATACACAACTAGAGGAAGATGTTGATCCCAATAACCAATAAAATCTATCAAAAAATATCTCACTATATACACTAGGGTTTTAATTTTTCTATTAGACTGACCATCATTCTAATGATGATAAGTTGTGTTGAAACATAAATTTATATCTAAATATTATTTATGACTTCTCCAGAACTTCAAGGTATGCCTTATATCTCGATCAGATACAATAGAATGTGGTAATACATGAAACCTTACCAATTACTTTTTTTATATAAAAAAATATGATCTAAAGAGAAATATTCTTTAATAATTTTTAATTTTACAGACTTTATAAGGTGATCTATTATAACCCACGTAGCATTGCGCCCTTTAGAGGTTTTGGGGAGTCCAATGAAAAAATCCATTAGGATGTTTTCCCATTTCCATTATAGTATGGATAATGAATATAAAAACCCATTAAACTCTTATCACTCATCATATACTTAATAAAAAACCAAGTACTAAGATTCAAACTATAGAATATCTATCCTCATACCATCCCACTAAAAATACTCTTTCAGATATTTATATATCTTTGTACTTCTATGATGAATAGAGAATGAAGAACTATGAGATTCCTCTAATAGTTACTTGTTCAAATCTAGTTTTGATGGGACACATATATGGTTCCTAAAACATATCATTCCATAATAATCAAGGTTAAACTCAAGAACATTTATGAACTTCTTCTTAAGCTCCATAGCATCCTTCTACACTGCTTTAATTTTCACTTGAACAGATTGTTGAATAGTATTTTGGAAAAGATAACAATTTCCCCCTTCCATTATAATTTATAGATATATACTTTGAAAATATATAAATATTTTATCATTTGTGATCCTCATCATAGATAATCTATAATTATCATTTCAACTCAATGCATTGGACACCTTGTTCGCTTTGCTTGGTTGTTAATATATTGAGCACTGTAATATTTAATCATCTCCAACCATATTATCTATAACATATTAGACTATTTTTGTGTGAATATATACTTTAACTCTTAGGATTATTATATATATCACACCTTTTTTTAAATATAATTCATTCATATCTTTAATGAAAAAAATATTACATCTCACTCCAAATAATGAGTTGGATAATTTTTATCATGTGCCACAAATTATAGTGAGGTATAATCTAAATCCATGACATTCTACATTATAATTCATCCTATTACCATATTCTATGCATAAAAACATATTACAGACCATTATCCATGGTAGGGTAATGTATGAACATGAGTGCTGACTAACCTTGTCTTTTGATCCTTGAAATTTTCCTCACATTCATTTTTTTAGAGGAACATAGCTCACTTCAAAGTTAAATTGGTGAGTGGATTATATATTTGTGATAAATTCAATATAAACCATTGATAATATCTATCAAAACCAAGAAAACTTCATATCTGAATCATATTTGTTGTTCTGGGCCAATATCTAATAACCTCTTTCTTTGATGGATCCACTAATATACCCTCACTTGAGATTATATGACCTAACAATGAAACCTTTTGAATAAAAAAGTCAGGCTATAAATTTTTTATAATGTTTTGTCTTACTTGAGGTAACCAATACAATTTTCAAGTGATATTTATTCTCTTTATTAATCTTTGAATGGATAATTATATCACTTATAAAGAATACCACAAAATGATCAAGGTAATCTCTAAAGAATCTATTTGTTAAATACATAAAGATAGTTGGGTTATTAGTAAGACCAAATGGAGTCACAATATATTTATAGTATCTATACCTTGTACGGAGTGTTTTCTTGGGTATATCCTCCTTATTAACCCACAATTGATGATATCCATTACAATGTAAAATCTTGGAAAAGTATTGAGCTCTGTATAGTTGATCAAAAAATTCATCAATATAGGGTAGGGGATACTTGTTCTTGATTTTGATCTTATTCAGCTTCTAATAATAAATTAGGAGTAACATAGATCCATATTTATTTTAAAAAAAACTTGTGCACCCCAAGGTGACACACTTGGATGAATAACCCCCTTGTCAAGATTATACTGGAGTTACTTTTTTTACTTCTTGTAACTCAACTAAGGAAATCCTATAGGGACTATTTAAAATAGGTGGGAAACCGTGTATGATTTATATTGAGAAATAAACCTCAAAATTTTGTGGAATACTAGGCAACTCTTTTAGAAAGACATCAAAAAATTCATACACAATAGGCATAACAATGATGTTGAGTTTCACCTAAACCATCTAAGATAAACACCCCTTTTGATTGGGAATCAAGACCAATATAATGGATGTCATTTCAATCAGAAGTTTATATCTATAATCTTACTAATAGAAGGTCATATGTCAGTTTGGAATATCAAAAATAACTTCCATTCCTTAGAAATTTATGTGGTATTTATGGAGATAAATTCAATCCATTCTTAAGATAACAAAAAATTCAACTATATCAAAAATAAGAAGGTATGCCAGAAGCAAATTTTCACAAACTACAATCGAAGAAGAATAATAGACTTGAGATGTGATCATCATACCATAATGTGTTTTCACTTCTAAATCAATATCTAATCATTAGGGTAGAATTTTAATACGCATATAAAATTATTAATTTATAAAAGAGTGGGTATATTTATTGTCAAATAATACATAAGTAGGTCTATAGTGGATGGAAAGTGTACGTTTCATAACATCGTTATCACACCACTCATTAGAAATAGTGATAGAAATATATTTCTCTTTGTTTGTTGGATGAAGAGGTTTTTAACATCAATCATTATCATTAACCTTCATATATGGGCATTAGTTATCATAATGCCCATACTCCTTTCATTTAGAACATAAGAGTGTGGTTAGTGAATTCTATGGGGATTTTTCTCAATTCAAATCATTATCTAACTTCTTACCATCACATTGAAAATTTATTTCCAAATGACCTTACATTCCAAACTTAAAATAATTACTATTCCCCTTATGATACTATCCTCTACATTTACTTCCAAGATTCAAACATGAAATAAATATCATCTTCTTATCTCCATGGTTTTTATAGATTTATTTGAATTCCATATTTATTTTCTTATCAAAACTTTGAGATTGATGGGTAAATCCAATATCTATTTACACCTTTACAGCAGGTCAAATGACTTATTCATAGCTATTTAATTCCATTATTATCAAAACCCTTCTAAGAAATGGTTTTACTACACTAAAGAATCCATAGACTATACTTTTAGATTGGTTGATAACACTATAATCATACCTCACAAGTCTTGTAAAATTATCCTTATAGGTACCACCATATTCACCAATATTCTGCATTAACTTAAGAAATTCCTTTTCCATTTTAATATAAAGAATATAAGGAAATTAATTATTAGAAAATATGTTCTTAAACTCATCACATTCTATGGATCCAATTTAATATTTTTTAATCATATTATTGGTAATATTCCACCATTTATCCTCTTTACCTTTCAAACAATAGGCATCCAAGATGACTTTTTAATGCTACAAACACTGGATAATAAAAAATATCCTTTCAATGGTATAGATCCATTTTCCAAAAAACCTAGTAGATTAGTGGAAAAACTAAAATAAGGGAGATGTTTTCACAAGAAGGACTCAACAAAAAAAAATTCCCTATTTTCTCAATTATAAGTTAAACTTGATTTATATCTTTATAAAGTTGTGTGATAATAGCAACAAGATTTCCAATTTTATCTCTAATAGAATTTGGTTTCTTTGGAGTAAAAATATTTCATTTTCCATCGTATTCAGTAACAACATGATTCCTTTGAGTTCCATCCATTTACTAAAACCAAAATTCATTGTGTGAGAAATAATAATCATAGTGTGAAACCACATAATCCTAATAAAAAACATTTATAAGATGTTTAAATCAGGACACATTATTTTAAATATATGAATCTTTATGCTTAAACTATGAAATTCATGGTCATTATTCAAATCCTTTATTGTGTTTAATAAATAGTGTGTGAATTTCCATAATATATCCCCCAAGAATGTCAAACTAAGTGTATAACTAGGCATGTTTTCATATAATGGGTGATGATCAAGTCAAATCCCAATGCACCCTTTTCAAAGTTATCACTAATAGGTACATCTGTACCAGAACCAAAACAACTTGTAGTAACTAGAAATGGATTTAATTTTTTTAGAAACCACTCACAATATCCTTCACCAAAATCCCAAGATAGTTTCTTATACTTTAGAATATCTCAGTACATGTAGTTATACATGTCACTAGACATATCCATATGGATCTCACTAAACTGTTCTAATCCTAATATCTAAATGTTTTCCTAAAGATTTCTCTAATACCAACTACAATGGACCACACTATTCATATATAGATACTATATCATAATATATTAATACACATTATATAATATAATGATCCATTCCAGAATCATAAAGGTTTAGTTCCATTGTAAACATGGATACAAAAACAGATACTTCATAAGTGAATTATATTATCTCCAACTAAGTTATTTATAACTAGCACCCTTCTTAGGTATATCTTAAATAATAAATACCTTTATAACCTGGGGAAAATAGATATAAGAAAGGGTAATCTTAGATTATCAGTATGGTTAAACAAGGGAGATATCAACACAACATCATCATAATACTATAAGAACATAATAATAACATATAAAACCCATACCCTTCATACAATAGATCATAAACTTCAGTCATGGCATACATATGGGTAGTTTATAAGTCATAAATCATAATAGAACCAAATAAATGATCCATGAAAACATAAAATTTTCATAAGATATAGATTTGTGGCATAGTCAAAGGTACAGAAAATAATTCCCTTAGTAGTCAAGACTCATTTCCAAAAATATAATAGTAAAAAGGGTTTACTCCAAAAACATTATTAGTAATCGAGGTTCACTCCCAAAACATCCATAATGGACAAATACCCTTACTAAATAAGGGTCATTGTCCATTATATCCCTCTTTATTACAAGGGAAATCAATATTTACCCAATGCATTAGAGGTAAATATATTTCCCACCCATCATATAATGAAAATCATACATATTTTTTCCACTAGATCATAAAACATTCATCGTATCAGAACCCATGAAAATAAATGGGGTTTATAAAAATTACATCATATAATAATCCATGGAAAAGAAATCAGTTTCATAAATATTTCATTATTTCATCATAGAATTAACCATGTAAAAGGAAAGAGTTTCATAAAAATTTCATCATTTTTTCATTTCACAACCCAAGGAAAATGAATGAGTTTCATAAAAATCTTATCATAACAAATAAAAACCATCTAGGATAAGTATTGTTTCATTATATCATATCCCTATTAAAGAATAAGTACTATCAAAGGATGTCATCTTAGATAGAAAACTATTTTTAAAGATCACATGTAGCATTTCTTGAGGAAAATAACCTTTTAATTTTTAAAACATTTATTAAAAATCTAAAAAAATGCATAATATTGAAGAAAAATTTTTATTTTAAAATAAACTTGTAAAATTATAGAGTAATATTTAAATTCATGAGAATTCATGGAAGTGTGAAATATTATTCATTCTATACATGTTAAAACAAAGATTATTTTACCATTTTTAGTAAAATCAAAATGGGACTTGTTTGGAAAACAACAAGAATATTCCACTTAAACCATTTTGTAAAAAATTCAAACATGGGTAAAAAAAATTTAAATAATAATTTGAGAATGGTAAAAAAAATTCTTAAACCATTTTTAGAAAACATGGGCATGGAAGAAAAATAATTTTCAACTCAAGATATAAATAAAGTTAGTTTTCCCTAAAAATATTATTTTAGAATTTTGAGTAGATAAAGAGAGAAATATGAAAGGAAAACATGTAATTTCTAAAAAAATCAGAGGAAAATAAATATCAGGATTTTATTGAGAGATATATTTCTTCATCAGAAACTTAACCATAATCAATCGTGATAATCAAAGAGTTTGTAACATAAAACCTTTACCACTTTGGTAATTTTTGAATCATATGTCCCATGAAAGAAATAAATTTTTATGGATATATATACCTTAAAAATTTTAGGAGGAGAATTATAAAATAAATTCATGGGAAATATATACACCATAAAAACTAACCAAGTGGTGAATATGGTATGTGTCCCACATAAATAAAATTTAGATAAAAATCCATTACCACTTTGGTATCTTTTGATTTGTAAGCCCCAATAAAGAATAAATATAAATAAAACTTTAAATATAATGAAAAAAAAATATCCTAATATAACATATAAAATGGTTTATATATATGCCTCATAAAATTAAATATTTTTATAACAGTAAATATGTCTCAATGGGGTGGAAATTGAGAAAAAAATCTCTTACCTCAAGTTTCAACTTTTTTCGCACACATTTGAACCTCTAGTACAATAAATATGTGTTTATTATAAATATATTATATAATCATACATATATATATATATCATACCATATATGATTCACTTATGACCTTTTATTACCCATTCAGTAATAATTTCTTTTTAAAATCTGGTTTTGGGTAACAACTACTTTGTTTTTTCATTTATGTTTTGGTTTGGTATTTTTTTTCATTTTACCTTGATCATGGTTCCATGACCTAAATAATTTTATCCATTATATAATATATAATATATATTTATTATATAAGTATTCATATTAATTTATTAAAGCTATAGATAGAAAATGAATTATAAGGTTCATGGAGAGAGTAGGTCCTAAGTATGTATAAGCGTAGTTACGATTTTATCGACGAATGGAATGAAAGAAAATTAAATATTAATTCACCTTTAATGAATTTTTTTATATCATACATATCATATATATTCATTTAATCTATCTTTATTACCATCCATCTCAAAATAAAATGAAAAACATGTCACATTGCTTCATGGAGGTGGTAGTCCACACATACACACAATCATTGTTATCATTTTCTAATGGATTTGAATGTAAGAAGTTATATGTGATATTATAATTAAATTTGTATAATTATGTTATAAATATTGTGTAAAAACTTTAAATAAATTATTATATTCATTCGTAAGAGGTGTTGATGGAAAAGGAATTGCATCAGTTTGTGAGGTGGTAGTCCTCTGTACACACGATCGATGGTTTAGTTTCCCATTTGATGGAAGAGGATATGGATATAAGTAATTATATTATCATAATAACATCTAATTATATAGTAGATATTCATTTCATTATAACATCATGGTTTATTAATATTTTAAGGAATTATAAAAAATAAATAAAATAAAAACGCAAGGTTACGGACAATACCTATTATTCGTAGAACCTCTTTAAGTTTAAACTTAAATCCTTCTTAGTAGGGTTTCCTAATTAAAATAATATATATAATATTTTTTGAGGGAATTAATTATGGTTTATTTTATGTTATTTTATTAAATAGAAGGATTCGGTATTGGGAAGTGGAGTGGATAGGGTGTGCCCTTTTATAAGTGGGGGAGAGGAATCACTTGGAATTTTCTAAAAGAAAAAGGTATTCCCACATTTGAAGCACGAAACATGGCTCCAAAATGGTTCATTATTGAAAATTATATGATATAATATCTAAATATAATCATATAATTTAATTTTTAAAAGTTTTTGGGTCATTTTTTACCTTATCTTTTTATTTTAACCAACGGTAAAACTATTTTCACCTTAACCGTGGTAATTAATTTTTTCTATTTTTACTATTCATTATGAACCAAAATTAATTTGACATTATTAAATAATATTAATAATTATTATTCTAAATATTAAATCCATTTTTACAAATTCAATTAGCATAAATGGAAGAAATTAATTTAAAATTAAACACGCAAATGCAACAAAAAATAAGTTTTCCGAAAAAACGTTTTCATAAGTGTAGAAAGTTTAAATATACAAATTCGATATGAAATTGATCCAAATGAACTAAATTGGATTAATTATAATATAAATGAACTAATTTTAATTTTAAAACCATATTAAAATAAAATTTTACTTATAAATTCTTTAAACAAAAAGGTAGTTTTTTAATAAAAATCAGTATTTTCACTATTCATTAAAAAATAAACTTTTTCAAAAAAATCTCAAAAATTCACCCTAAGATAATTTGGAAATTGTTATTACCATAATTAAGCTCATTTTTTGAAATAAATTTTATATAATTTTAAAAAAATAATTTTGTTATTTTCTCACAAAAAGAAAAAAAAATATTTTTTTAGAAAAATATATTTTTGAAGTATATACACATTTTACCAAAAATTAAGTTCTTATTTATCTTTAAATTTTATTTATATAAAAAAGTAATAAATATATTTTCAAATTTTTTTTATTCTTATTCATACCTCTAAGTTTAATAGCTAGGTTATAATGGTCTTATTTAAATAATAATATTAATATTATGTCCAGATTCGTTAAAACATAATGTTGTGTGTAAAACAAGCTATTAAAGAAATTAAATTTATTTGAAAAAATATATTTCAAAGATATTGGGGTGTTACACTAACTCTATAAATATATATCTATATTCAAATTAATAAAATATATAATGGTTTATTTATTCTGAAAAAAAGGGGAGATGAAAATGAAAGAAAAGATGAGTTTTAATTTGTTATAGTCATGCGGCTTGAGTCAAAGGGGAAGCTTAGTATCTCAAAATTAATTTCATGATTTTCCATAGAAAAGGGGTATATGAAATAATGGATATCTCCCTATTAATTTGAGTGATAAATGAGAGAGAATAAAGAGGATAATTAGGTAGAAAGAACCTTTGAATTTTATAATCAAAGGGAGAGTAAGGAATGAACCATGAATCTATATATTTATTTATTTATGTATTAGTAAGGTTAATTTATAATATAATTTAAAAAAACCAATGGTGGGTTATTATTACAACAAAGAGGATTTTCTATTTTTTATTGCCTTTAGAAGTCATGATGAACACTAACATGGATGAAGAATATGATGGTTATCATTATATAGATTATATACTTTATTATGTCTATTGGGCATTTATATACACGAAATTGGAGTTTGTGGATGAGAATAGAAAATATAGAAGATTCAATACACATGAAATGTATTAAAGTTACCATAGTCACATTATAACAACATGGAGGATATTGTGAAGAAATTCTTATCATGAGAATATTTTGGAGTATAATGAGTTATCCTCCAAGATTGATGGTGTGGTGGGGTATAAATGATATATTCTTGTTTACTGTATATTTTTAAGGTAGTTGATCATGATTTAAGTAATTTATTGATGGATGGAGAGAAATTTATAAAATCGTGTAATAGCCTAATATTAACTCAGATCAGAAAAGGTAATTATAAGAGTAACTCTGCTGGAACACGGATTGTATAAATAATTATGGTAAAGTATGGTTCTAAAAAAGATTATACATGTACTAAACACTATGTATGAATAACTTAGAAGATTAATTGGATATATAAGAGAATAATTTTGGAAAAGGTCGATAACATGGATTTTCTTCAGTGTGAGTAAGATTAAGTTGATAAATGTACAATATGTGTATGATTAACATAGATAGTATATAAGAGTAAATATGTTTTTTTTCAAATGTTGTGTAATATTAAATATAGAATGGAGAAACCACATAATAGTAACTCTGAATTTCCAAATATGTGTAAGAATAATCTATAGATTACTCAAGCTATGTAAGAGTAAATATATTATAATGGAACTATGTAACATTAACTCAATCAATAATAAGAATCACTCGTCGAATACTTAATAGAAACATGGGTATATAAAGGAAACATAAAATCAAACCAAATATGGGTGAGATTAATTAGTGAAGTCTGAAGGCTACATAAGATTAAATAGAGGCTCCATAAGATTAATATGTGAAATTTGTGTTGGATTTGAGCCTTTACAATTGAGTTATTTTATGTTTTTATAATTAAAATAATATATATTTTATTGCTTCATTATTTTTTGGATAATTATTAGTTTATTTTTTAATTAATTTTATTGAAAATAATTTTTGTCTAACTTTTTTTTATTTATTATTATTTCCTTATTATTTTTATTATTATTCTATTTAATTTTTTTAGTTACATATTGTGAAAAAATAATTTTATGAAGCATTTACCTAAGGTTTATAAATTTCTCCTTACCCTTACATGAGTTTTCAAAATTTGAATTCACCATTACATAACGTTTTTGTTACCCTTTCACAAATACTTTGTAACCTTATGTGAAGTTCCTTATACCCTTGTATAGCCTATTCAAATATTATATTACCCTTACACAACTTGAATGTACCCTTACACATCTTTTCACTTACCCTTACCCAACACATGGAATATCTTTTTTACCTTTATTAAACTTAATGTATACCCTTATTCTACACATATATTTTGTTTTTTCACTTTGTATCATGCCACATTACCTTTACACAATGTTTATTAAATCATTTTTACCTTTACACAACCTTTAGATATTTTTATCTACCCTTCCAAAAGTTATTAAAATTTCATGTTACTTTTATCCATGTATAAATATTACCTTTAGGTATAGATAAAAATATATAAATATCCAATTTACTCTATTTTATGATATTTATGGTATTTTCATATGATTCTTGTTTATATTAATTTTTTAGTTTTTTTAATAATTTATAAATTTTTATTATTGATATAAAGCCTATGTGATGTGTTTAAATAGTGTTTTAAACACATTTTTATGAAGATTAATTATTTTCTTTATTCAAGCATATTTTTAGACTATGAAAGTAAAATATTTCAAAATTACTATTTTGAGTTGATTTGTTTGATTTTAATGTTTATAAAATCATGTTGTAGTTTAAAAAACTCATTTAAACCCATTTTTATTTTTTAATATAGTATATTTAAATATGGATATTATCACATGTTAAATTCAGAAAGAAATTTAAAATTAAAATTTTTTATATTATAGTTCGAATCCTTGAAAGATTTTATGAGTTATATTTTACTTAATATTTTCGAAATTTTTTGAACTCTTTCTAATTAGTGATTTATATAAGTTTCAATCGTTCAAATTATGTTAAATTCAAATGATAATTTTATCGATGATCTATTTCTCTCTTTCTCTCTCTCCTCAAAAATTATTTAATATTATTATTCACATTTTGAATTTAAATTTACAAATGATTTCCTTGTTATTTTCAAGTTAATTTTTTTTAAAGGGATCAAGGAGGCTTAAATATATGATTATTAAAATACATCAAACTTGGATTTCATCAGCTAAAAGAACGTAACACACTGAAATTATAAATTAAGAATAATGTATTAAATAACTTGTATGACACGTAACACAAAGCGTAGAAGGGAATATAATATCCAAAGACTTTAAAATATATTTACTATATTAAATAAATTCAATCTATGATATCAAATTCAACTCACACAACACAATTTTTAGCTTACTTTATGTAGAATATTGAGTTCGACTGCCATTACACGAAAGATCAAGTTTTACCGAACAACAACATATCATTAAAATATTATTATTTATCATAATAATATATAACCGAGCCATTAAATTAGAAATTGTGAATAGTATTAACTAAAATATTAATATATATGATTTAATTAATAGGTTATTAATTAATTAGACATGAATATAAAAACCCATTGAACATAAAGGGGATGTTTTTATAAAATATATTTTTATACTTCCAAATGTGTTTTGTCTTAATAAAATAATTTCATGTAACACTCTTAGTTTTAGGTATTTAACCCTTGTTGATCCCTTTTTATGTTGTTAAAGGATTTGGGTAAATTTCGGGAGATTTTGGGAGGGATTTGGAAAGGTTTGGAGGCTTTTCTTGGGGAGCAAGTTTAGAGCATGGTTTGGGGAAACCATGAAGCATCTTTAGGTAATTATACAATGGGAGGATGTGTTATTTTAATGGTTTTAACATGGTATTTCTAACTGTGCGATAAAACTGTTTAGGGTCCCTATTGAGGCATTAGTATGCACACGGTTAGCACACAGTTTTCTAAACCATGCAAGCTAACCATGTGTGGCAATAAAAATTGGATTTTTAATTATAGTATCACTCATGATTTTTCCTAAACTCTTACACTCTTCTACCATATGAACCCTGCTCTATATTTATTATTCTAAAGGTTTTAAGGGGTTATCCCACTCATTTTGGAAGTGATTCAAAGTGTTTTCGAGGTGTGGTGAAGGAGATTCTCTTCTTATAAGCCTTCTCTCTTAGATCTTTCTTCGTTTTCCTAAGATCTAGTTTGGAATATCTCACAGTTTCAATATTTACACCTATTTCATGTATATATAGTGTTTTTGTTGTCTAAAATGATTAGATTCAGGCTTTTTGATATTAGGAAATGGTATCTAAGGTGGTTTAGGTGGATTTTTCACCAAAATTTATAGTGTGTTTTGGAGTTGGTCGATTTCACTAAAACCCTAAAGTATGTGGATTTCCTCTCAACTCCCTTCGGTTGGAACTACAAGACATGTGTTTAATTAATCAGTTTTTCATAAAACTAATTTTTATTATTATGTGTGAAGTTTGATGGAAATTTCCTTTGTGATATTTTGAGGGTTTTGGGGGAAAATGGGTTATTCTGGTGAAATTTTATTTGTTATCAGATTTTAAAAAATAAAATTTAAAATTGGTTGTAATGTCCTAGAATTTCTGTATAAATTTTTTTAATCATATGGAATTATTTCGAGACCGTGAAATCTGAGGGCACGTGATTCGGAGGCCCGAACTGCTCGGAATGATTCGTAAAATCTTTTTTAAGCTTTAATTAGCACGTAAGTAGTTTTCCTAAAAAAGTGGAATAACCCTTGAAAGGTCACCAGGATCATAAATCTAATGGAAATGTTACATTCAGGATGGCGGGTTTACCCTAGATGCGACTTAAGTTTAGTCGGCGCAGGCCTCCTGTGAGAAAACCCAAAAATGGCATAACCATAAATAAAATAATTAAATAAAGATATTTTATTATTTAAATTCTTATAACTCACGAACAGGAACTCAGATTAAAAATATGATACCACTATTGAGATTTTGAGGGTATTATCTATTTAGGATGATACTAATATTGGCCGGTGCGGGCCACCAGTGAATGTTAGTTTTTCGCCATAAATAAAATAATTAAGTGACAATTATTTTATTGTAAATTACATAACTTCTAAATAGTAACTCGGATAGAAAATAAGAATGTATATTTGAGTTCGCTGGGGCATTTTCTTCTTAGGCATATCCTAACATTGACTGGCACGGGTCGAAGGTGAAATTTAATAATTTGTTGAACTTTTTTCGGGTACGTTCAGTAAATGCGCAAGCGGAATTTTCAAACATTTGAACTGGTGCTCAGATTAAAAATATGAGGACACCGTTGAATCAGCAGCACCAGGATTCACTTAAGGGAGACTTTACTTTGACCATAGTAGGACTAGATAAAAAAAAAATTTGTGACTTTTTAAAAGAAATGAAATAAAATAATTTTATTTATTTATTTATTTTTCAAATCCTCTAACGGACAAGAGGTGTGTGGGGTCAGCGATGTGTCAAGCCAATAAATGGCTTGACCTACCAACCCTAAGTAATGACATCATTGGGGAATTAAAAAGGTTCCTAATTTATGAGCCCATATTAATTCTCCACTTCGTTACGTACCCCCCCTCACCCTATATATAGAGATATTGGGTGAGGTACCGGCACAGCTACGCCAATCAACGAAGTGCTGAAAGAGCGTTGTGACGTCGGAACCTTAGAGGATGGAGCCAAACCCAGTAGGAGGTGTGGACGACACCGAACCATGAACCAAAGGACAACGTACAAGTGGCATCGTTGGGAACTAGTTTCATGAACAAATAACATGATCCACCTTCAAGGGAATACTCTCTCCAATGGGTTTTCAAGGTAGGGGTTATCCCCATTCTTAAATAATAAGAAGAATGTGGACCAACTGACTAAAGGGTTGATCCGCGATTCATTTGTTCTTGTGGGAGGTTGTTACAGGGTAACTTTGTGGGATTTTTTATTATTGTTTAATTCATTTGATTATTAAACCCTTAACCCCCCTCATGTTGTCAGCTAACGCAAAGGGTGTGGACCTAACGAACTCAGCCCAAAAAATTCGCTACGTCGCTAATTTTTCACCTCCATGGAACACCGATGGCGCAGCGATACCGACCGGCTATGTTGGAGATAGAGCGTCGATGCACGCCGCAGGAGGAGGTCGTGGCACAAATCCACAATGGTCGTCAGAGCGGCCGACACCGGCCAGCCGTGGAGGAGGCACGATGCACCATCTCCCGCCGCTGATGAAAATATGTGGTCGCAGCTAATCAGTCATGGAAACAGGAGGAAGAAGGCCGGCACACTGGATGACCATGGGTGATGGTGTGGCGCATCATCGCGCTCCACTATAGAGGTTGGCCAGCGCGCCGTCTGGCGGCGACTGAGCCAATAGTGGTGTGGCATGCCCCCTGCAGAACTACCACGCGGCAGTAGGGTCATGGCCTGTGTTGGTCGTGGCGGGAGTAGGGGATGCCAGATCGACCAATGGCCAGGGGACTGGGCACGCTATATCGGTACACCAGGCGGAAAATTTGCGTCCCGTCGATCGTTTCACCGAGGACCCACGGTGTGACGTAGCGCTTTGATGGGTCTACCATCGCGGGTTGACCCACTGGTGTGGCTCCACGCCATTTCAACCCTACCTGAGCATTTCGCGTTCAGGTATCCCTGGCAGCTCGTGCAGCCAGGTGGGTGGCATGGCCAGGTCAGCCTAGCAGACTGACCCGCCACTCAGCAAGCAGACTCATGGCCCAGCGGCCGGACCCGCGGCTCAGCCGGGTGGGGCCGGGCCCAACGAGCCAATTCGACCAAGGTCGGGTCTAACCCGAGTCGGTATGGGTCGACCCAGGTGGACCGGGTTGGCCCAGGCCGAACCGGGGGAAGTTATTAATATTTTCATATCCTTTTACATACCCCCTTTACTGATTTTATTGAAATTTGCATAATGTTTGTGAAATATTAATGTTTAAATATTAAATATACTTTTTGAGCACTATTTGGATTTATCCAGATTCAAGTCTTTTTAATGTTTTAACAATAACTATCACCCTACTTATCCAAATTGCATGATTCTTGTTTTTTAGGATTCCCAATTCCAATTCCAACATTTCATTAGAAGTCACATTTTCCAAATTCATTCATTTAGAGGGCCATATGGACCCCACAAGAAGGCCCAAGGAAACTGTGAAGAAGCTGGACCATATATGAAGGTCGAATTACTGGGCTCAATCCAGAATTCAAAATACCATAATTCTCATCCCAAGTTTGGAAGACATTTAAAGGAGTCCAGGATAAAAATTTCAGAACCCAATCACAAATAAATGGGGCCAAAATGATTCATTTAAGTCCAGCCCACCATTCTTCCCGGGAATTAAAAATAGAATACTAATATTGAAATATATCCTGATGTAGATATCCATTCGATCTGAACTTTTTCAGTTTGAAAGAGGCGATTCGGGTGGCCAACTGTGTTGAAGAATTTATTTTTATTTGAGGGCATCTTCCTATTCAAAAACCGATTCACATTATGGACTTTGAAAAAGCATGGATAGAAATGGACATTTTACCTTTGTTTCATAAAACCGTCATACCTTTGGATCCACTTGTCCAAATGCCTCAAACTTTTGACAGTAGTTGGAAAACTTTATTATCTACAACTTCTAAGAAGGAGATATTTAAATATTCGTTTGTCTGAATAGCCAAATTGGCGATGAAAGTGGAGGGATATATTGGGAATGCAAACAGTCCACTCCTTGGGCTATAATAAATCACATCCTCTCCTTTCAAAAGGGTTGGAATTTATGAAGTGAGGAGAACATATTGGCACGACCAAGGTCTTTCTAAAGTCTTGGTAGGATCTTCCATACTCAAGTTTTTACTTGAGAGACCTTTCCTTCTCTCTTTGTTTTCACTTAATTTCGTGTTCTTCGTTTTTGTAATTTTGTAAGTCTCTTTCTTTGTAATTCTGTTTTAATGCAAGTTACTTATTCAATATCTCTTATTCTCATCCTCCTTCTATAGTTTAATATTTATGTTCTTAAAATAGTTTAAATTCAGTTGAATCCCCTTCCCTTATTTCTCTTCCTCATTCAATCTAAAATCTGTTTTTATTTTTCTTCATCGTTTGTGTGTGTGTTCGGCGCACTACTCTTATCTTGTCCCTTTCTTTTTCTTCTCTTTATAATTCATCACCATAATCATTATAACCAGATTAGTAATAATATTAATGTCTGGGTAAATCTTTAATTGGGGTGAGTTATAATTTAGGTATGTTAAGTGATTGAGATATTTTTCTCGACGAATGTTCTTTAAATTAATATTGTGTATGTTGAACTTTATATGTCATGGATTAATGATATGTTTTGCTTAATATGTGGATTCCATGGATTATTGGAACCAAAAATACACTACCATAAACAAGTAATGGTAATGATTAGAAACCTATGTTAATTTACGGCTTGGATAAAAGCTTTAACACTTGGGAATTCTGATCAAAATCATCTTGTGACATGGGTGTTAATTTAATGCAATATAAAGCAAAGCTCTAGGATATCACAAGCTTAACTACCTAATGATGAACTCACCCCAATATTTATCAATTTGTTAAATTAAAAATCATCCATTAGTCATTTCAATTAAGCTTTGCAATCAAAACCCCCCAATCAGAATACAATCAACTAAAAACAAACGACTATTTCAAAGTATCATCGCCGAAGATTCGACCCGAGTGCTGCTATACACATTAGCAGAGCACCAGAACTTTGACCGGTCGATAGGAAACAATCGGCCGTGAATTTCAAATGGCTCCGTTGTCGAGGATGTTCCTTTAAAGTTTTCATTAGTTTCTGGTTATTGTAAAAAAACACAAAAAAATGAAAAAAACACAAAGAAAAACCCTTCCTCTCATAAAAATCATAAACTGAAAAAAAAACACAACGAAAAACCCATCTTCCTATTTCTTCCAAAATCTCTCTGAATGCCCCGTAGCCTCCCAAACAATCCCTCGGATTTGTTTGACCTTGAAATTGAGTGAACACTTCGCCAAATTAGGAGGAACATAAGAGATAATCAACTCATTCAAGAACCAGTCCTCATCCAACCAATTGAATTAGATATGGCCAATCCTAGGGAACAAACACTTAAAGAACTCGCTGCCCCTGATATAAATTACCAACCTCTTGGTATTCAATATCCAAATATAGAGGCTGAATTTGAACTCAAATCGGTTTTGATTCATCTTCTTCCTCATTTCCATGGGCTAGCCAGTGAGGATCCACATCTCCACCTTAAGGAGTTCCAAGTCGTGTGCTCTACCATGAAGCCTCAAGGGGTTTCTGAAGAACAAATAAAACTTCAAGCATTCCCTTTCTATCTAGATGACACTGCTAAGTCATGGCTCTACTACCTACCTCCTGGTTCCATAACCACATGGAATGACATGAAGCGGCTTTTCTTAGAAAATTCTTTCCTGCTTCTCGTACTGCTTCTATCCGAAAGAAAATAAGTGGTATACGTCAATTCCCAAGTGAATCACTCCATGAGTACTGGGAGAGGTTCAAAAAGATTGTTGCAACCTGCCCACATCATCAAATCCCTGACTAAATCTTGATCCAATACTTCTATGAGGGTTTATTGGCTATGGATAAAACTCTCATAGATGCCGCAAGTGGCGGTGCTCTTATTGATAAAACTACTACAGCTGCAAGAGATCTCATAAGTAACATGGCTGCAAACACACAAAAATTCCATACTCGAGCACATGCTCAAGTCAAACAAGCCCAAGATAATCAATCAATTGAGCCGAACAAAATGACTGAGTGGATGAGTGAACTAACAGGTCTTGTGTGACAGCTAGCTATGGCTACCAAATCCCCAACCTCGTCTTCTCCGCAATCAATGTTTCCTGGACCAATCAAAAACTATGGAATCTGCAACTCTCCATCTCATCCAACTGACACATGTCCACAACTTCAAGAGGATCAATCCGATTCATCTGGACCAATGGAGCTCAATGCAGCATATGCTCAACGGAACACCAACCCTCAAATATCAGGTCAGTTTGTTAGAAACTTCAACCAACCTCACTCTGAGCCCTTCTCTTCTTCCTATAACCAAGGCCTTAGGTATGGTAATCCCATATCTCATCCCCCTCAATTAACTCCTCAAAACCCAAACCAATTCCAATATGGTCAAGGTGGTGGTAACTTCCATCAACATTATCCTTTTGTTACTCAACCTCAAAGGAACAATCCTCCTCCTGGATTCTATTATCCTAGTGAGCCTTCCCAATTCCAAAACCAATTCTATCGATTTCCCAAGAACCAAAATCAAGGCAACCCCAATCCGGGACAATCCACTTCTTCCAAGCAACCATGGGAAAGTTCTGTTGAAGATCTTTCCTCCTTCACCCGTTCTAGCCTTAAAAACATTGAAACTCAAATAGGTCAACTTACATCCCACCTGATCCAACAACAACAATCAATTTCTTCCCAACTCTTAGCTCAACCATTACCCAACCCCAAGGGTAATGTAATTGCAATTTCACTTAGATCGGGAAATAAAATTGTTCTGCCTCAAGATAAATCCTCAAACCCTCCTTTGAATGTTGACCTAGAAAATGAAAAGAAAAAGAAACTTGAAAAGGAACCTGAAACCATTCCCTCACCTCCTTTCATTCCACTTAGGAATCCAATTCCTTTTCCACAAGCTGTTTATAAACCAAGGAAGTTCTTTGAACCTGATCCTGAAATGCTCGACATGTTTAGATGTGTTGAAGTAAACATTCCCATCTTAGATGCCATAAAACAAATTCTTAAGTATGCCAAGTTTCTCAAAGATTTTTGTACAAATAAGAGGCAACTTAGGACCTTCGAAAATGTTTCCACCCAGCAGTCTATTCCCATAAAGTGCAAAGATCCAGGTATTTTTACGGTTCCATGCCAAATTGGATGTTCGAACTTTGATGATGTACTCATAGACCTAGGATCCTCAATTAATGTCATGCCCAAATCCATATTCTCCGACCTTGGTCTAGGTCCCTTGCACCCAATGGGTGTTGTCATCCAGTTAGCCAATCGAAGCACAACAAGTCCTAAGGGAATAATTGAGGATGTCCTTGTTCGAGTTAATGATCTTATCTTCCCTACTGATTTCTATGTCTTTGACATGGAAGGTGAGATGACCTCTTCTCGATCTCCCCTAATTCTAGGAAGACCATTCCTCATGACTGCGAGAACCAAGATTAATGTCTATTCAGCCATCTTATCCATGGAATTCGGTGACCAACTGGTCAAGTTTGACATTTTCCAAGCCATGTGATACCCATTTGAGGATCACTCTGCATTCTCAATCCATGCTTCTAAGGACACTTCTGAGAGTCAATTGAACATCATTCCATCATGTTCATCCTGTTCTGAAGAGATAGGATCTTGTGAAATCTGCACCAGGATTAACCAAGTCATAAATGGTGATGTTGATGTGGACATTTCATTCATAGACTCCATCAATATAGAGGAACTTGAAAACTCTCTTGAATCCCATCTCAACTCTAATATCTACTGCTCCACCTTGGACAGTATTATGGAAAATGAACATGAAGCAACTGAAGTCCCATCCTCCCTTTATGAGTTTCCTAACCCAAAAATTAATGATGAGACTAATCTGAAACCCCTTCCTACACACCTGAAATATGCATTCCTTTTCCATGATCACACTTATCCTGTCATTATCTCTTCTTCACTTACTGAAACTGAAGAGTCCAAACATATTCAGGTGTTAGTGGAAAACAAAAAGGCCTTAGGTTGGACCCTAGATGACATACCAAGAATCAACCCTGCCCTTTGCATGTATCACATCCATCTTGAGGAATCATCCAAACCAATTAGATAACCACAAAGAAGACTCAATCCACTCATCCTTGAAGTAGTTAGGGAAGAGATCACCAAGCTTCTTCAAGCTGGTATTATCTACCCAATTTCTGATAGTGAATGGGTTAGTCCAATTCAAGTTTTACCTAAGAAGGGTGGGATAACTGTTTTCAAAAATGAACATGGAGAGGTAGTCACAAATCGAGTGAAGAAAAAATGGCGTGTGTGCATCGACTATAGGAAATTGAATGTTGAAACCCGAAAAGATCACTACCCTCTTCCATTCCTTGATCAAATGCTAGAAAGATTAGCCGGAAAGTCACACTATTGCTTTCTTTATGGACACACCGGCTATTTTCAAATCCCAATCTCACCTCAGGACCAAGAAAAGACTACTTTCACATGCCCCTTTGGAACATATGCATATAGAAGAATGCCTTTTGGACTCTGCAATGCTCCTGTAACATTCCAGAGGTGTATGATGAGTATCTTTTCAGAATTCATTGAACACTTCATGGAAGTATTCATGGATGACTTCACCATTTATGGTGAGTCATTTGAATCTTGTTTGCATTCACTCTCTCTAGTCCTTCAAAAGTGTGTCAACTGTAACCTTGTGTTAGATTTTGAAAAATGTCACTTCATGGTTGCAAATGGGATTGTTCTAGGGCACATAGTTTCAAAAGATGGTATTGAAGTTGATCCAGCCAAAATTGAAGTGATCCAATCACTAACTGAACCGACTTCTGTTCGATAAATCTGTTCATTCCTCGGTCATGCCGGTTTCTATCGTAGATTCATCCATAACTTCAGTAAAATTTCCCTCCCACTCACTCATTTGCTCCAAAATGATGTCACTTTCCATTTCGATGAGGTTTTAAAGAGAGCCTTCATTGAACTCAAAACTGCTCTCACATCTGCCCTGATAATCCAACCCCCTGATTGGTCATTACCCTTTGAGTTGATGTGTGATGCTTCTGATAGAGTCGTTGGGGCTGTTCTTGGTCAAAGAAGATAAAAAATCCCTCATGTCATCTATTATGCCTCAAAAACATTGGATGAAACTCAATCTCACTACACTGTGACTAAAAAAGAACTTCTAGCAGTGGTTTTTGCCTTAGATAAATTCTGGTCCTATCTCTTAGGTGCCAAAATCATCATCTTCACAGACCATTCTGCTATTAAGTTCTTACTCAAGAAAAGTTATTCCAAACCGAGGCTAATAAGATGGATCCTAATGCTCCAAGAGTTTGACCTTGAAATTAAAGATAGACCAGGAAAAGAAAACCTTGTTGCTGATCACTTGAGTAGAATTTCTAGTTCTTCTCAATCTGAAATCATCGATCCGGAATTCCCCACTGAGCACCTTTCATCTCTCACTCCAAAAATACCATGGTATGCCCCAATTCTAAATTATTTGGTTTCTGGTGTTTTTCTTGAAAAGTTTTCAAAAGAACAAAAAATGAAGTTGAAAAGTGATTCAAAATACTATTTTTGGGAAGAAAATAAACTTTGGAAAACTGGGGTAGACATGGTAATTAGGAGATGTGTTGAAGAAAATGAGCATTCTTCCATCTTTGAATTATGTCACTCACTTCCCGGAGGTGGCTACTTTGGACCACAAAGGACCTCCCGAAAGGTCCTAGACTCTGGATTCTTTTGGCCTTCGCTCTCAAGGACTCACATGAGTTTTGTCAATCATGTCCCACTTGAAAAAAGTTCGGCACAATCTATAAATGAAATGAAATTCCCCAAAAGCCCTTAATATTTTGTGAAATCTTTGATGTTTGGGGCATCGATTTCATGGGACCATTTCCTCCTTCCAATGGATTCTCATACATCCTTCTGGAAGTTGATTATGTTTCAAGGTGGGTTGAGGCCAACCCCACTAGAAAAGATGATTCACATACTATTAGTGAGTTCCTAAAGACACACATCTTCCATAGATTTGGCACACCTCGTTCCATGATAAGTGAATTAGGAACCCATTTTTGTAATAAAACCATGGAATCTCTTTTGAAAAAGAATGGGGTTGTTCATAAAACTTCAACTGCATATCACCCCCAAACAAATGGCATGGCTGAACTTTCTAATAGAGAAGTGAAAAGAGTGCTTGAGAGAATTGTAAAACCCACCAGAAAAGACTGGCCTGAAAGACTTGGTGAAGCACTTTGGGCTTATCGAACTGCCTATAAAACACCCATTGGGATGTCTCCTTTTCGGCTTGTTTTTGGTAAAGCATGTCACTTACCAGTTGAAATACAACATAAGTCATTTTGGGCAGTGAAAACATGTAATTTTGATCTTGAAAAATCTGGTGAAGAAAGATTGTTGCAATTGTATGAACTAGAGGAGCTTCGACTTGAATCCTATGAGAATTCCAATCTGTACAAAGAGAAGGCTAAGGTACTCCATGACAGACACATTTTGAGAAAGGTATTTCATGAAGGTGAAAAGGTAATGCTCTTCAATTCTCGATTCCAACTTCACCAAGGTAAGCTTAATTCTCGTTGGGAAGGTCCTTTTGTTATTACTAATGTTTACCCATTTGGTGTAGTGCAAGTCCAAGACCCCTCTTCCAAAAGGACATTCATGGTTAAACGACATCGGTTAAAGCATCACCATGAGAGGTCTCACAATACGGGAACCATGTCAACTTCCACTGGATCCCCAACTTCTCTAGCCGACCTACCACTCGATGGAGAAGGCGACCCACCAAATCCAAACCAGGGGCACCTCTTTCCCTTTAACTTTCTCTCTATCTCTTCCTCTCTCTACCTCTTTCTTCTTCTTCCTCTCTCTTTCATTTTTTTACCACTTTCTTTATCAAAACCTTTCTTTTTTACTTTATCTTTTTTGTGTGGGTGTGTATTTTAAAAAAACCTTAAAAACTAAAAAAACCAAAAAAACACAATTACTTAAAAAATTACAAAAAAAAGAGTCATGCTTACTCACCATCGAGTTTTGAAATTTTGTCCAACCATTTTGGGGAGTTAACATACATGTTTTCATCTCAAAAATTTTGTATTTTCATTATGACTATGGATACATAATTTTGTGTCAAAACCAACACATTTTGAATGCTCAATTTTTGATTTGGAAAATGATTTTCCCCAACCGTGAGAACAAACATTTGCTTTCATGCCAAGGCCACCTATGTCCATATTTTCAAAATATGTGTTTTCACCCCCATTTGTGAGTCTTGAGTTTGTGGACCTTTGATCTGAATTCCCTACCTTAGTGTGTATTAATATGATAGAGGCATTTTCTGAACCACATGAGAATCATAATAGCCAAATAGTATCCCATTTCCCTTACATTAATCCTCCTTTTCAAATCCCCTTCGAGCCTATGTAAACCTTTTCTTTGATAGCCACATTACAAGCCCAATACCTTTTGACACCCAATATCAACATTGATTTTCATTGCATAATTTTTTTTTTTGAAATTTAAGTGTGGGGGGGAATGGATTTCATTTTTGGGTATCATTTACTTACTTTCTGGTGTGTTATCATATGCTTGAGGGCAAGCATCCATTTTAGTGTGGGGGGGAGGTTGTCATTAAGTGGTATTTGGGAATGTATTGTACAAATGATATTGAAAAGTGTTCAAAAAAAATTCAAAAAAAATCAAAATCAAAAAAAAAATCAATCAAAAAAATGAAAAAATGGGTTGTGCATTGGGTAGGTCAAAAATCACTCTTCCTCAACCTTGGATATTGTTATAACTATTACAATTAGTGGCGTGAGTAGATCAATCATGGTTTGGGTTATGAGTGTGAGATCTTTTCCATGTTCAACTTTTGAAAAAACAAAGAAGAAAAAGGAGAAGAAAAAAAAGAACACTTGCATTATATTCTTATTGGGAGAAGTTCTGTGTTTTGTCAATATTTTATCTTCTCATTACCTTCATATTATCTTCCTCTATTGTGTCTTTCTTCACACAATAATTCCCTTGTAAATATGTTTTTTCATTTCCTTCCATGTTTTATTTCAAAACAAATGTGCATTGCTTTTTCTATGTTGGTATTTTAACCCTCTTCTTCTCTCTCTTAGACATTATATTCCTACCATCCCATAACCACAGAAAACCCCCATTAAAAAGACCTCTTTATTCTTGTTCACTTTGGATAGGGATTGTTAGCTGAGTGCTCTTTTCAAACTCTATGATTTTCACTTTTGGTTGGTGAAAGAGTGAACCTCCACAAATAAATTTTATCATCTTGAGAGGTGTGAGTTTTGAGTGTCCACATTTTCCATTTCTAAATTTGAGCATGGAAAAATGAATTATTTTTGGAACATTATTTCTATAAAAACTTGTGGTGGATTTCAAAATGGATGAGTGAAATAGTCTAAACCTCCCCTGATTGGAGAAAACAAAATTTTAATATTTGTTGGTGAGTGAAAATAATTTTGTCATGTTTTTCTATTTGTTGCACATGAGGACATGCACAAAACACAAAACTAAGTGTGGGGAGTTGATGTTATTAATATTTTCATATCTTTTTACATACTCCCTTTACTGATTTTATTGAAATGTGCATAATTTTTGTGAAATATTAATCTTTAAATATTAAATATAATTTTTGAGCACTATTTGGATTTATCCAGATTCAAGTCTGTTTAATGTTTTAACAATACGTGTCACCCTACTTATCCAAATTTCATGATTCTTGTTTTTTAGGGTTCCCAATTCCAATTACAACATTTCATTAGAAGTCACATTTGGAAAATTCGTCCATTTAGAGGGACATATGGACCACACAATAAGGCCCAAGGAAACTGTGAAGAAGTTGGACCATATATGAAGGTCGAATTACTGGGCTCAATCCAGAAGTCAAAATACCTTAATTATCCTCCCATGTTCGGAGGACATTTAAAGGAGTCCAGGATAAAAATTTCAGAACCCAATCACAAATACAATGGGCCCAACTGATGAATTGAAGTCCAGCCCACCATTCTGGCCGGGAATTAAAAATAGCACACTAATATTGAAATATCTCCTGATATAGACATCCATTCGATCTGAAAGTTTGCAGTGTGAAATAGGATATTCGGCCGGCCAACTTTGTTGAAGAATTGATTTTTATTTGAGGGCATCTTCCCATCCAAAAACCGATTCACATTATGGACTTCGAAAAAGCGTGGATAGAAATGGACAGTTTACCTTTGTTTAATAAAACCTCCATAACTTTGGTTCCACTTGTCCAAATGCCTCCAAACTTTGACAGTAGTCGGTAAACTTTATTATACACAACTTTTATGAAGGAGATATTTTTAGATTCGTCTGTATGGATATCCAAATTGGCGATGCAAGTGGAGGGACATATTGGGAATGCAAATAGTCCACTCCTTGGGCTATAAATACATCCCCTCCTCTCCTTTCAAAAGGGTTGGAATTTCTGAAGTGAGGAGAATATATTGGAACGAACAAGGCCTTGAAAAAGGATTGGGATGATCTTCCATACTCAAGTTTTCACTTTAGAGACCTTTCCTTCTCTCTTTGTTTTCACTTAATTTCGTGTTCTTCGTTTTTGTAATTTTGTAAGTCTCTTTATTTGTAATTCTATTTTAATGCAAGTTACTTATTCAATATCTCTTATTCTCATCCCCCTTCTGTAGTTTAATATTTATGTTCTTAAAATAGATTAAATTCAGTTGAATCCCCTTCTTTTATTTCTCTTCCTCATTCAATCAAAAATCTGTTTTTAATTTTCTTCATCGTTTGTTTGTGTGTTTGGCGCACTACTCTTATCTTATCCCTTTCTTTTTATTCTCTTTATAATTAATCACCATAATCATTATAACCAGATTAGTAATCATTTTAATGGCTGGGTAAATCTTTAATTGGGGTGAGTTATAATTTAGGTATGTTAAGTGATTGAGAGCTTTTGCTCGACGAATGTTCTTTAAATTAATATTGTGTATGTTGAAATTTATATGTCACGGATTAATGATATGTTTTATTTAATATGTGGATTCCATGGATTATTGGAACCAAAAATACACTACCATAAACAAGTAATGGTAATGATTAGAAACCTAAGTTAAGTTACGGCTTGGATAAAAGCTTTAACACTTGGGAATTCTGATCAAAATCATCTTGTGACATGGGTGTTAATTTAATGCAATATAAAGCAAAGCTCAAGGATATAACAAGCTTAACTACCTAATGATTAACTCACCCCAACCTTTATCAATTTGTTAAATTTAACATCATCCATTAGTCATTTCAATTAAGCTCTACAATCAAAACCCCCCAATCATAATACAATCTACTAAAAACAAACGACTATTTCAAAGTATCATCGTCGAGGATTCGACTCGAGTGCTGCTATACACATTAGAAGAGCACCAGAACTTTGACCAGTCGATAGGCGACAATCGGCTGTGCATTTTACCGGGTCGAGCCGGTCCGACCTAGGTGGACCGGACTCGGACCCAATATCGACCACTTACACAAAATGATCCCTTACTTCTAATCCAGATGTCCGTTTGATGAACCATCTACAGCGTTGGAATCCTTGAAGAGAGATGGTCATTTTGACTTACACAATGAGAGTTTTGGAGAAACTTGGAATATGGATTGGTTGGATCTCACCCGAATCCAACAAGGCCCTCGACACAGAAATACCAATAATGCACAGACCAGGTGTCCGATTAACGCACCATCTTTTTTGTTATAACTGTTATGACATCGCAGATCATGGGGTTACTTTCTTGTGAGACTTTGTTCTGGTTTAAATATGATAGATGGATTGGGGATCGGTTCTCCTAAGAGCACTACGTACAGAACCCTACGACTGGATGAGACTTCATGACTGCTGATCTTTCGACTCGGTGTGACTCGATGGCCCAGTGGGGATCGTCTATGTGTGACACAGAAGACCCGTGATGGGGAGCACCTCTATGTGACACGGCAGACCCATGGTACTCAAAAGGAGGAGTAACTCAGCAGGCCGCGAGAGGGAGCGCCTCTGTGTGATGTTGCAGACCCACAGTGGGTAGAGCCTCTTTGTAACGTGGCAGACCCATGGTACTCGACAGGAGTAGTACCTCAGTAGTCCAAGGTTAGTGGGAAGTTCCACTGTGTAATGAGGCAGGCCCATTTTACTCGTTAGAGCATGAGTTCTCTAGCAGTCGAGGTGTTCGACGTTGTGACTGGGAATGTTACTTGTTCCTAGGCCTAGAAAATTCATGGTTGGATATTAGCATTCATAGCGATCCTATGTGGGTTAGCATCATAATATTGTTTCTCTGAGTTGTATACCTAGTTTGAGATGAGACTCTAATTGACCTGTTTCTTTTCTTTGTGCTTTGTGATTGAGTGCATGCTTTGTGTTTTTTCCTTATAAAATTCTGAGAGACCTTCAGGGGTCACGGGGTCCCTACTGAGTATCATTATACTCACCTTTGCATGAGCTATGCCCGCACCTTATTGTGTCTTGTGCTGTCGATGAGAATTTGTGATGAGATTTGATGGAGCGAGGACTAGGCACTATGTGAAGGAGATAGGCGGACATGGAGTGATGAGGAGGCGATCTGTACCTACCCTTTAGGTTGGATCCTCGGAGGACGACTCAGTAGCTATTTTAGCTTTTTTTCTTGAATTGCTCCTTTTAGTTGTATTTTTAATTTTTAGTTATACTCGTACTTTCAGTTGGTCTTTTATTTCAGCCCATTCTACTTTCAACACTCCTTTTACTATAGAAGTTTACTTCACAGTTGCTTCTTGTTGTGTTCTCAAACCATGTGTTTGTACAGGTTTAAAGGCTATGACTTCCTGTTTTTGGGAATACGAATTTCAGTGCTAGTCACAAGCCCCTAGTCTATGGAAGGCGGTCTTGGGGTAGTCATGGCATAGACCCTGTGGGACAGGTCATGGAAAAGTGGTATCATAGGAGTCAGTTCTACCGAAGAACTAAGACTCTAATCTTTTCTCTATAGAAATATTGTTAAGTGTTATGAGTGTGATTTTCAATTTGGGGAGTCCAGTGTTGGTGCGGTGGCTGAAATATTCATACACTAGGACCCTGAATTCTGATTTCTGACTCAGTGCATGGAAACACTAATTTCATGTGTTTTTGAAGAGTTTTTCTTTTGATTTTTTTAGAATTAGCTCACCAGGTATAACTGAATGACCATGGTACACCTGTTCTTTATCAGGATGATGTCACATATATTGGAAGCTAGGATTCCTGAGAGAGTATACGATGAAGGCCCACCAAATGATGAGGCCCCAGTGCAGGGTCCTCTTATGGTGTTAGCACCTTCGGGTGGTTCACCAGTCGCACCACCACCCGTTGGGCAACAGATTCCACCAGCCCCACTAGTATAAGGTGCACACTGACTAATTGTGTTCCACGAGTTTTAGCGGTAGAGAGCTCTAGGGATCCGAGGAGAGATAGATCCCCAGGCAGTTAAGGACTGGCAGGAGGCTGTGGCTAGAGTTTTCTACTGATTTGGGACACCAACAGATCAAATGATGATCCTAGATTCTAGTATTTATCAGTTTGTGACCATGAGGATGGTCCGTATAGTGATGAGTCTTTGGTACATGGACCATTTCCCGAGATGGTACCTTCGATTAGTGTACTAGCTATATCACTGTCTGTTGGTTAGTAGTTACAACCGGCGATATCGGTAGAGGACACATGTAGGATTAGTGCCTTACATGGGTTTCAGCATCATATACCCCTCAGGTTTTGAGGTGATCCCGACCCATAGGCGGTTAAGGACTGGCTTGAGGAGGTGTCTGAGAGTTCCTTAGAGCTTTTACAGCTTCGGTAGGATGACATGTCGGTAGCTGAGTATTTGTTGAGGTGTACCGACCATTCTTGGTACTCGATGAATACGATATGATTAGTGCTTCAGGGCTCATAAATCCGTGCGAGGTGTGTTTAAGGACATCTGAGCCAGAACTATTCCTCTATGCACTCCCTTTTATGTTGGGGTTCTAGAGAGAACCTTTGGGGTTGAATGTTCTTTGGCTAAGAGGATAAAGCCAGTGAATGTTAGCAGTGCGAAAGTAGGAAATTGGAACCAATCTCAGAGACTTAGGCGTGTAAAATGTTTTGACAAGAGGATGTGATAGGAACAAATGAATCTGTAGGGCTATAGACATGGAACCAGACTTAGGATAGCATCATGAGGTGGTGTAAATTTCAACATGTTACAACCCCCCCCCCCCCTTGTGGTCCCCACTAGGATTAGGGAGCTGAAGTATATAAGAAGGGAGTAGTTGAATGTGGTCAAGGAGTGTGACCCAAGGGATCTATGAATGATTCGAGGTACGGTTTATGTCTACTACTAGCTACCATATTAATAGACTTAGGTTCCAATAATTCCTTCCTTCCAATAATCTTTTCCATGACCAAGAGTTTTCGGCTAAACCATTGACTTGACCCTCTTGTCTAGAGATACCTTTGAAAGGAGACTTGATAATGAAACTTATGTCGATGGTGTGATCTGACCCTTGAGGTGATAGTTTCAGTTGGAACCTATTGGTGGCAGCGTCGAGGCCTTACGACGTTATTTTTTGTATGGACTAGACATCCACAGTTCATACTCAGATTGACTGTAGTAGGCACAAAGGTTGTGGTTTATCTAAAATGTTGGAATGGGGTTTCCTTGGTCAGTGAAAAAGGAAGCACAGGAAGCACAAGATAAACAAATGAAAAGAAGGGCGTAGCCGATTACTCTTGAGTCATCCATCCTTACCCTCATGGCAGCAAGAGTTTTGAATTTTGAGTTCCCAACAGGAGTGGCAGAGTGTGGGGACATCTTTTCAAAGAAAAATCTAGGGTTACCTCCCTTAAGGGAGAGGGACTTCTGCTTTGGCTGGATACTAACGTAGTTTTGAACCAGACTTCTCCAGGGTAGAGGCACCCTTGTAAGCTTTGACGAAGAAGGGGGGCCTTTCCTGTGGATGGAGAACTTTCAGAACTATTCTACCCATGACCTAGAGTTAGAAATAGTGGTCTTTTCCTTAAAGTTTTGGTTACATTACTTGATGGGATAACGTTTTATAGTCTAATCTGATCATAAGAGTCTCTGTTATATATTCTCTCAGAAGAAACTGAACATGAGACAGAAGTCATGGCTACAGTTCCTCCCAGACTATGACTTAGAGATAGTCTATACTCAAGGGAAGGGGAACGTGGTAGTAGATGCACTCAACTGGAGGTCTGGTTTGCAATTGCTGAGTGAGGCATCATAGCAGCTAGTCACGCTGCAAATATCCATCAGGGATAAATATAGAGAATCTTACCTCCATTCTATGACTGTTACTCCCCCAATTCTTCAGAAAATTCAGGAGGCACAGTTTGGGACATTTAATGTGAAGCCCGATGTGCTCAGATATCCTCATGATGGTCTTCTGAAGGATTTTCTGAAGGTGGGGATCACATAATCCTCTTCATAGGATGCACCATTGTTCTAGTGACACTTCAGGAGGAGGTGTTGAGGGATATCCATACATCCCCTTTAACGGTACATCCTAGAGTGGCGAAGATATACCAGGATCTTTGGCACCAGTACTGGTGTCGAGGGATGAAGGAAGTAGTGGTAGAGTTTGTATCATGATGCCTCACTTGTATGAAAGTGAAGACTACATAGAGCTGGCAGAATTCTTATACTGAAAAGAGGAAGAAACCTTTGGAGTTTGAGAAGGGAGACCATGTCTTCCTACGAGTCTCACCACGATGAGGTTTATGGAGATTTGACTGGGGCAGCAAGTTATCTTAAAGGTTCATCAGACCTTTCTAGGTTCTCAGAAGAGTGGTCAAGGTGGCGTATCGTCTATATCTTTCCCCCACATATGCACTGGGTGTGTAATGTTTTCCACGTTTTGCAGCTGAGGACATGTTTCCATGATCCATCACACATTATCAACTAGGGAGAGCTATACTTTGATGATGGGGTGACATTTACGGAGGTTCTAGTATAGATAGAAGATCGATAGGAGCGATCACTTCATGGAAGATCAATCCCTCTGGAGAGAGTTTGGTGGTATCACAGGGACCTCCAGGAGAGCACATGGGATTAGGAAGCTCAGATTCGTGCTTAGTACACTCATTTTTTTTTTGATTTTCCTCTGTTTTGTTTTTCAAGGTGTAAATCCCTAAGGTGGGGAGAATGTAATGTCCTGGAATTTCCGTATATTTTTTTTAATTATATGAAATTATTTCAATACCATGAAATCTAATGGCACATGATTCTGAGGCCCGGAGTGCCCAGAATGAACCGTCAAAGTTTTTTTAAGCTTTAGTGATAATGCGTAAGCATTTATTCTGAAAAGTGGAATAACTCTAAAACGGTCACCCAGATCAGAAATCAGAGGGAACCATTGCGTTTAGGATGGTGGTTTTACCTTCTGCATGACTTAATTTTAGTCGGCACAGGCCTCCTGTGAGAAAACATGAAAATTGAATAACCATAAATAAAATAATTAAATAAAGTTATTTTATTTTTAAAATGATTATAACCCACAAATGGTACTCAGATTAAAAATCTAATACCATTTCTGAGCTTGTGAGTGTATTCTCTCTTTAGGAAGATACTAACATTGGTCGGTATGGGCCACCGGTGAAAGTTAGGTTTAGGCCATAAATAAAATAAATAAGTGACAATTATTTTATTTTAAAATCATTAACTTCTAAATGGTAACTTGGATTGAAAATCCGAGAGTACCATTGAGTTCGTTGGGTCGTATTCTCCTTAAAAGGAGAATAACTTTGACCATCATGGGTAGAGGGTGAATGTTAAAAATTTATTGAAGTTTTTTTTCAGGTACGTTCAGTAAACGCGTGAGAAGTGTTTTCTAACTTTTGAACTGGTGCTCGGATTAAAAATCTGAGGGCACCGTTGAATTCGCAATGCTGGGATTTTCCTAAAGGAGACAATACTTTAACCATAGTAGGTATGGAGAAAAAATTAAGTTTTGTAACTTTTTAAAAGAAATGAAATAAAATAATTTTATTAATTTATTTTTATTTCATATCATCCAATGGACAAGAGGTGTGTGGGGCTAGCGATGTGTCAAGATAATAAATGGCTTGACCTGCCAACCCTAAGTAATGATGTCGTTGGGAAATTAGGAAGGTTAATAATATATGATCCCCCATTAATTCCCCACGTCGTTACTTACCCTCCCCCTTTACTATATATATGGAGCTTGGGGGAGGTACCGGCCCAGCTTCGCCAAGCAACGAAGTGTTGAAAGAACGCTGTGAAGCTTGACCCTTAGAGGACAGATCTGAACCCAGCAGGAGGTGACAAATGACATTGAACCATGAAACAAAGGATGACGTACGAGTGGCGTCGTTGGGAACCAGTTGTGGGAACGAAGAACACAATCCACCTTCAAGCGTGGATGGTCTCTAATAGGTTTTCGAGGTAGGGGGATATTTGTTTACATTTATTTGAAATATTTCCTATTCCCTGTTCTTGAATAATACAAAGAATGTGGACCAACTGACTAACGGGTTGATCCTCCATTCATTCATTCATGCAGGAGGTTGTTGCGAGGTAACTTTGTGGGGTTTTTTATTATTGTTTAATTCAATTGATTATTAAAACCTTAACCACCCTCATGTTTGTGAGCTAACATGGAGGGCGCGGTCCTAACAAACTTGGCCCGAACCCTCCACTACTTTTCTAATTTCTCACCTCCATGGAACACCGACAGCACGTCGATACCGACCGGCTACGTTGGGGATAGTGCGTCAATGAAAACTGCAGGAGGAGGCCGCGACACAAATCTACGGTGGTCATTGGAGCAGTTGGCACTGGCTGGTCGTGGAGGAGGTGTGGCATTCCATCGCGTGCCCCGATAAAAAAAGAATGATGTGTCTCGTCCGCCAACGCGATCAGAGGAAGGTGGTCGGCACCCTAGCCAGCTGCGGTTGACGGTGCAGCGCGTCATCGCGCGCCACTGGAGAGGTTGGTCGGGATGCCGATCGGTCGCGATGGAATAGGCAAGGGTGGGGTCCCCCCCCCCCCAACGATGCACCCATGAGGTAGTAGTGTCATGGATTTATTTGGTCGCGGTGGGAGAAGCGGTTGCGGGATCGACTGGCGGCCGATGGACGGGGTGCGCGCTAGCAGCGCATTCGGCAGCATAGAGGACTCGTGGCGCCACCTGGCGCCATGTTGGTTCAACCCCCACGGGTTGACCCAATGGCGTGGCTCCATGCCCCATCATCCCTACCCATACATTCCACCTCCGGGTAGCCTTGGTGGCCTATGCCGCTAGGCGAGTGGCACTGTAGGGTCGGCCTAGTGGATCGACCCACCGCTCAGTGGGCCGACCCGCGGCCCAGCGGCCTGACCCGCGGCCCAGCCGGGTCAGGACGGGCCCAAAAGGCGGGGTTGACCCATGTCAGGTTGGACGTGAGTCAAGTCAGGTCGACCCAGTTCAATCTGGGTCGGCCCATTCTGAACTGGGTCGACCGGGTCCGACCGAGGTGGACCGGACCCAAACCCAGTACCCACCAGTTACACAAAACAAGCCCAAACTCCTAAATCAGATGTCCGTTTTACAAACCATCTGTGGCATTGGGATCCTTGGAGTGATACGGTCATTTTGACTTACTCCATGATTGTTTTGAAAAAACTTGGAGTATGTCGGGGTTAGATCTCACCCAAATCCAACCGGGCACTCGGCACTGAAATGCCAATAATGCACAGATCGGGCATCTTATTGACGCGTTTTCTGTTGTGTTGGAACCCTTATGACAAGGAAGATAATTGAGTTAATTTCTTGTGGTATTGTTTACTGGATGAAATACGACTGATTGCTTGGGGAGCGGTTCTCCCAAGCGAGCTATGTATATAACCCTACGACTTGGTGAGACTTGATGACTTCTGATATTTCGACTCATAGTGACTTGATGGCCTAGTGGAGAGTACCTCTCTGTGATGCGGAATAACCATAGTGGGGAGTGCCTCTATGTGATGCGGTAGACCCATGGTACTTGACAGGATGAGTACCTCTACAGTCCTAGAGGGGGAGCGCCTCTGTGTGACGTAGTAGACCCAGTGTGGGGAGAACCTTTATATGAGGCAGCAGACCCATGGTACTCGATAGGAGGAGTACCGCAGTAATCCGAGGATAGTGGGAAGTGCCTCTGTGTGATGTTGCAGGCCCACCGTACTCATTAGAGGAGGAGTTCTTCAGCAGTCGATGTGTTCGACGTTGTGACTGGGAATGTTACTTGTTCCTAGTCCTAGATAATCTATCTCAAGCTATTAGCATTCATAGCGATCCTATGTGGGTCAGCATCATAATCCTATTTCTCTTAGTTGTATACCTATTTTGAGCTGAAACTCAAATTGAGTTGTTTATATTTCTTTATGTTTTGATATTGAGTTCATGCTTTGTGATTTTCCTTGTGGAAGAATTATGAGAGACCTTCGGGGGGTCTCGGGGTCCCTACTGAGTATCATTATACTCACCCATGCACAGACTACGCCTGCACCTTGTTGTGTTTTGTGTAGACGATGAGTAACCGGGCTGAGGTTTGAGGGAGCTAGGACTAGGCGGTATGCAGAGGAGACAAGAGGATGTGGAGTGTTGAGGATTCGATCTGTACCTACCCTTTAGGTAGGATCCTCGGAGGAAAACTCAATATCTATTTACCCTTTCCCATTTGTATTGTTCCATTAAGTTGTATTTTTACTTTTCAGTTGTACTCGTACTTTTATTTGGGATTGTATTCCCGCCAATTTTACTTTCATCACTCCTTTTACTCCAGTATTTTACTTCACATTTGATTCTTTTTGTGTTCTCGTACCATGTGTTTGTACATGTTTAAAGAAAATTACTTCTCGTTTTAGGGAAGATGCCTTTCGGTGCTAGTCACCAGCCCCTAGCCTATAGAAGATGGCCTGGGGTAGTCACGGAACGGGCCCCAGGGGACGGGTCATGACATTGGTATCTTGGGTTGATTTGTGGAAATGTTTCATGAAAAGGGTTTTCAATAAAAGGGTTTTCTTTATTGAAAATTGATATGGTATAGAATAAATCTTAAGGGGTTGTTTGGTTGTAAAATGGTTGTTTCATATTGTTATGGCTTTAGTGGGTGTATATTCTTTTTATTGGCTGAAGCATTTTATCCATGTGTTGATTATGGAGTGAAGTGGTTGGAGAGTACCACTATAAAAATGGGTGGATAGTGGATGGAAGTGCCACCATCAAAGATAAGTTGGAATGAAGTACCATTAAGTTTGGAAAGAAGTGAACGGGATTCAACGGGAAGTTCCACTGTGATTATTACACCAAGTTTAGTGTGTGAAACTTTATGGCTATGTTTAATTAAATATTTGGCTAAGAAAGATGAAATTGTTATCATAACATGTGATGATAAAATGGATTATGGCTTGATGGTTTTATTTCCATTTCATCATGTGTATTTTGGTGAAAAATGGCTTCGAAAGGGTGTGTTTGTATTGCTAGAAAATTTTACACTATATGATGTTTTATATGAACTGATTTATATAAGTGTGCCAATGGATCTATCCTAGTCGTGTGTGTGGGGAATTAATTTGGGGAAAACCGACTAAGTATTTTTACTCACCCCCTGCATTGGAAAATTGGAGCTTTTGTAGATGTCATTTTTCGATACACAGTTAAGGGTAAGGCATCTCATTTTACTAACGGTTAATCGTGATGTTTGGGTGGTATGGTGGTACTTTGATCATGGAATTTTGTGCGGAGCCATGGATCATGTCATGGTTTCCTTTGGGTATTTTCGTTGAGTATTCCTCATATTACTATAATATTGGGATTATTGTATGTTGTTTTATTAGTTTATGGGAATTGTTATGGAATAGTTTGGTTTTTTATTAGAATGATATTGTTTGGGGTGTACATTGTTAACATGCATCAAGTAGTTATGGTTGGTTATATCTTGCTTGGTCGGTTGGTTTATTCTAAGGTAAAATCATTCCCCAATTATTCTTGAAGCCTTCATCATTCATTCCCATCCTTTGGTACCTTGGGAACATTGCCTAAGGCCAAGTTACATCTCTACACCTTCTCAAGAAAATAGCAAAGGGGTGGGACATTACAAGTTATATCAATTTGTTAGGTCATTGACTTTCAAGTAAAATAAGTTGTTCGGCCCTTTGACATTAGTTGTTGGTCTTGGTGTTGACATTCATTCTTGGTATATTCCTCATGTTGGGATGGTAGCAAGGAGTAGGATTATCGGAACTTGAAATGTATAGAACAAAAGGATGTAGCTAACCCTTTTATGATGAACTTCCAGTTACCAGGGATTCAGGTGCATAAGTGTTTTGGAGTCCCTTATAGGCATTTGAAATCTCATTATCGTGGGTGTAGCCAATGAGATGATCATGACATACATTGTAGAAATTAGTTCCCACTAGGATGCATATTTCATTAGAATAATGATTTATGTTGTGCTATGGATATATGTATTTGTGAAAAATCATGAAAATAATTTCAAATGTGTAGATTTGAAATGTAGATAGTTGTGGTATTCTGAAAATGTGTCAATTTTCAAAACAAGGAGGTCATTTTTAAAAACTGGTGCAATATAATAAATGTGAACTTGTGGAAAGCCTGGTTATAATACTTTCAATGTAAATAAATTTAAAATTGTAGGGATTTTCTTGCTAAGGGAGTGACACTTATGGTTGTTTTGGGGTTTATAGAATGTCACTAGGTAGGCATCGTAAAGACCAATTGGAGGAGGCTGTTTAAAATGTGGTTGCACCTGAGCCCCAGATGAACCAGCAACTAGTGTAGAGTATAGTGCAAGCTTTCCAAGCTGTGGAGAGTGGGAATAAACTGGATGAGAAAAAGAATTTAAATCATTTGGTTCAGTTCGAAAAGAAAAATCCACACATTTTTAGGGGAGATTCAGAACCAAAAAAGTTAAAGGCATGGTTGATCAGAATAAATATGATATTTTAATTCTTGGGAACATCGATAAAGCTAAAAGTAAAGCCAGAAACTTACATGTTAGAAGATATTTCATTTTAGTTGTGGGAGTTGGTAGTCCAAGCTAGAACATAACAAGGTATGTCATGGGAGGGTTTTGAGGAATTTTTTAACAAATAATTATACCCTCATACATTCATAATTCAGTGCAAAAAATATTTCATTCATTTAAATAAACAGAACATCTTGGTAACAAAATATACGGAAAAGTTTTTGAACTTAGTACAGTTTTCACCTGAGGTGGTGGGTATCACATCATTCAATACATGTATCTTTTAAGTTGGGTTGAGGAATTAAATTCATTCTAAAATAGTGGTGTTATGTATAAGTTATTACATAGAAATGGTGAATAAATAAACAGTGGATGAAAGGGTTATTTTGGGGGCTACAGATGGGGCAAGAATGTTATAGCCCATGAGAAATGATAGGAACTCTAACACTAGTTTCAATAGAATGAGGGAATCTTATTTCCAAGGTGGGAGTATAGATCTGAATTTGATGGAAGGATCAGTGAATCTTCCACTAAAGCCTTAGAGTAACCTAGGATGTTTTCAGTGTGGCTCTATGGGCCACATCAAGAGAGATTTCTTGGAAAAACCTTGAACATGTCATAACTGTAAGAAGATGGGGAGTCTTCGGGGTTATTGTTGTAATTCTCTGAGTTCGGGTGTTCGTGACACTCCTCAAGGGTGGCAGGAATCCTATCCCTCGACGGGATGGGGGCAACAACATACCCCTCAACAGTTGACCAAAGTTAGTCATGGTGATTTCAGGAATACTATGACTTCTCATTGTGGTAATAAAGAGTATATTGTGTAAAGAAATCAGTTTTTGGTATATGAGTAGGTTGTGATGGATGATCAGTTAGGATCATCCACAGTGAGAGGTATGATTCTTTTAAATTTTACCTCTCTGCAATAGTTGTTTGATATGAGTTCTTCGTATTCTTTAATTTATTCTTGTGTAGTTAGTTTGATGGGTTTAACTATGGGAATTATGCCTTCAGTTTTAAAACATCAAAATCTTATGGGTCAAAGAGAGTATCAAGCCTTCTTATGTAGATAATTTTTTATAGATATGTATGGGGTTGAGTAGATGTGAGATTTCTTAGTGATTGATATGGATGCTTATGATATAATCCTAGGAATAAATTAGTGGTAATTTTTTAAGGCCCACATAGACAGTTATGTGCGAACGGTTAGTTTTAAGATGGAGGATGACGTTGAACATCTCTTTAGAGGATAGAAAAATAAAAATCTAGTTACGATAGGCTTGTTGGCACTAGCTGTTGGCATGATCTTATATCAATTAGCAGTGTTGTCATTAGCATCAATGGAAGGAGTTCAACAAAGAGTTTTTTCAGTGGTTTTTGATCAGTTCATAGATTTCATTACCATATAATTCTCAGGGTTTCCACTCATGAGAGAAGTGGAGTTTACAATTAATCTTCTCACAGGTACAAGTTCTATCTCACTTCCATATTACCAGATGACACTAATAGAATTGAGTGAATTGAATGTGTAGTTAGACGAGTAGGAAAAAAAAGTGTTCATTTAGCCTAGAAAATCTCTTTGGGATGTTCCATTTTTGTTAAAAAGGCATATGTAACTCTTCAGTTGTGTGTTCATTGTTCTAAGCTTAACCAGGATACAATAAAGAACCGATATCCAATTACACACATTAATGATTTTTTCCATCTATTTAGGGGATCTCAGTGGTTCTCCAAGATTAACTTATAGTCTGGATATCATCAATTATGGGTGTATAAGGAGGATGTTCTAAAAATAGCCTTCAAAAGTATATTTGGCCATTATGAGTATGTGGTTAAGCCATTTGGTCTTAAGAATTCACCAGCGGTGTTCAGGGCATTGATGAATCAAATATTTCAGTGATATCTATATTATTTCATGGTGGTATTCGTTGATGATATACTAGTATATTCAAGAGATATGGTGGATCATAAGAAACACTTGGCGATAGTGTTGGCGATCTTGAGAGATCATCCATTGTATGCCAAATTTTCACAGTGAGAATTTTAGATACAAGAAGTTCATTTTATTGGACAGGTTATTTTTAAGAAGTGTGTTTTAGTTTATCTTGAAAATATAGAGGCTATTATTTTGTGGAAACCACTAAAGAATATTTTCAAAATACCAAGCTTCCTTGGTCAAGCTAGTTATTATCAGCATTTTAGTCATGATTTCTCCGGACTAGCCTTACTAATGACAACATTGACTAGGAAGAATGTTCTATTTCAATGGAATGAGAAGTGTTAGAAATATTTTTAAGATAATAAGGGTTGACTTACATCATCATCAATCTTAGTTTTACCTTAACCAAGAATGGGTTACGTGGTGTATTGTGACGCGTCAGGATCAGGGTTAGGTTGTGTTCTCATGAAAGGGGAACATGTGGTTTCATATGGCTCATGGTAGTTGAGGTTTCATGAGAGGAACTACCAAATATATTATTTGGAGTTTTTGGTTATGGTTCATGCTTTGAAAATGTGGCTTTATTATCTATTCAGTGAGAAATTCATGGTCTTTACATATCATAAGATTTGAAAGCATATTTTCTGACAAAGAGATTTGAACTTGAGGTAAAGGAGATGGTTGAACTATCTCCAGATGTTTTACATTGACTTGATGTACACATAGAGAAGGAGAAATGTGATGGAAGATGCATTAAGTAGTAATTAGTATACTCAAGTAGTGAAATAGACATCAAATAAGTGGCAGTTTATGTCTTTTATAGCCGACATGCAGTTAGAATGTGAGGCATGGGGTGATAGAATAGTTTCCTTTTTGGTTCCACTGATTCCTGACTTGGTTGTATAGGTTAAAGAGGTGTAGATGTTTGATTATGAGTGTATGGAAATGTGGTTGAAACTTGATGGTGGGGAAACCATTGAGAACTAGGAACTGAATGGGCATTCAGTTTTGTGTTTTCAAAATTGGATGGTTGTACCAGTGGCTTGTTAGAAGGAAATTCTCAGGGATTTTCATCATTCTAGATGGTATGTCTATCCTGGAATTTAGAAAATGTAAAAGGAGTTGAAATCACAGTTTTAGTGTGCTGGTATGAAGTGGAAAGATGTATAATTTGTTTTGAGATGATTTACTTCTCAGCAAGTCAATCCAGAGCATCAGTGTCTACTAGGCATGTTGCAGTATTTACCAATCCTTGTCTAGAAGTGGGAATAGATTGTGATAGATTTGGTTATAGGTCTCCCAAAAATGGTTATAAATCATGATGCTTTATGGGTGGTAGTGGATCGGATCACAAATTCGGCCCATTTCATCACTATTTGTGAATCTCAAATAGGGGATGATCTATCCAAAATCTATACCTATGAAGTGTTAAAGAGACATTGTGTTCCAGTTTCGATTGTATCATATAGATATCTGAGGATCACGTGTTGTTTTTGGAAATCCTTACAGTAATCCCTTGGGACACAATTTATTATGACTATGGTGTATCATTCTTAGACGGATTGGAAATCCAAGAAGCTCTAGTGGAAAAAACATTTAACATGTTGGTATTTTTCACATTGGTATCAAATAACCGATGTGCAAAGCTGTAAAAATTGATTTATCACATCAGTTATTGTATAACCGATGTGATAAATTGATGATTGTCAATTTCCACATCAGTTATTTTATAACCGACGTGATATATCGATTCTCGGCACTTTATCACGTCAGTTATAAAATAACTCATGTGATAAAGAAAATATTGATAATTTATCACATCGGTTATCAAAAGAACTAACGTGATAAATTATTTTATACATTAGTTATTAAATAACCGACATTATAAACATAAAAAAATATTTTATCACGTCGGTTATTAAATAACTGACGTGATAAAGATTTTAAATGATTTATCACACACCGTATTCAGTCATTTTGTTTTCTTTGATTGGGCGACCTATGACTCGTCTCTCTCGCACGGAAAACCTAGAAAGGATTATTCAAAGTTGTGCCCTCCAGCCTTGTTTTTTCAATATCATTCATCATCTTTATTATCATCAGATCTATCAGGTCGACTCGTAACACTCAAGTAAGCCTCACATGGATCAGTTTTAGTTTTTTATTTTTCGCGATGCCCTAAACTAATTTTTTGAGATGTTATTTTTCTATCTTTGTTCTTGTTATCATGGTAAGTTTCATAGTTATCATTTATATCATGAAAAACTCTTTTTTGGTAAAATAAACCTATGGAAGTGATATCATGAAAGTTTATGATTTTTGTGTGTTCTATCATGTGTGTGTGCGCATACAGTGGGGTGTTCATGGGGGTGGGGGCTGTCCAAGTGGGTGGGGGTGTTCAAGGGGTGGGGGGATATCCAGGGGGTGGGGGTGTCCAGGGTGTATCAAAGGGGTTGGGGTGGTGTCTAGGGGGTGTGGGGGCTGTCCAAGGGGGTTGGCGTGTCCAAGGGGAGGGGGTGTTGTATAGGGGGTGAGGGGGATCTCAAAGGGGGTAGGGGTGTCCAAGGGTGTGGGGGTGGTGTCCCGGGGGTGAGTGGGTTGTCCAAGGGGGTAGGGGTGTCCAGGGGTGTCTAGGGGGTGGAGGGGGTTGTCCAGAGGGATGGGGGCTATCCAGGGGGTGGGGGCTATCCAGAGCAGTGGGGGGATATCCAGGGGGTGGGGGTTGTCTAGAGGGTTGGGGGTCCATCCAGGGGGTGGGGGCTGTTCAGAGCGGTGGGGGATATCCAATGGGTTGGTGGTGTCGAGGGGGTGTCCAAGGGTGTGTGGTGGTTTCCAGGGGTGAGGGATCTTTCTAATGGGGTAGGGGTGCCTAGGGGGTGGGGGTGGTGTCGAGTGGGGTGAGGGGGCTATCCAGGGGGTGGGGTGTCTAGGGGGTGTCCAAGGGGGTAGAGGTGGGGTGGTGGGATGTCCAGAGGGTCGGGGTGGTGTCCAGGGGGTGAGTGGGTTGTCCAAGGTGGTATGGGGTGTCCAGGGGGTGGGGTGACCATGGAGGGTGGGGGCTGTCCAGAGGGGTTGGGGGTTGTCCAGGGAGTGGGGGCTGTCCAAGGGGGTGGTGGTGTCCAGGGGGTGTCCAAGGGGTTGGGGTGGTGTCCAGGGGGCGTGAGGGGGCTTTTCAAGGGGGTGGGTGTCCAGGGGTGGGGGTGGTGTCCAGGGGGTGAGGGGGTTGTCCAATGGGGTGGGGGTGTCCATGGGGGTGTCCAAGGGGGTAGTGGGTAGGGTGGTGTCCAGGGGGTGGGGTGTCTAGGGGGTGGGGGAGGTGTCTAGGGGTGAGTGGGTTGTCCAAGGGGGTATGGGTTGTCCAGTGGGTGGGGATGTCCAGGGGTGGGGGTTGTCCAGAGGGGTTGGGGGCTATCCAAGGGGTGGGGGCTATCCAAGTGGGTGTTCGTGTCCAAGGGGTGTCCAAGGGGGTGGGGGTGGTTTCCAGGGGTTGAGGGGGCTTTCCAAGGGGGTTGGGGTGTCGAGGGGGTGGGGGTGGTTTCCAGTGGTTGAGGGGGCTTTCCAAGGGGGTTGGGGTGTCGAGGGGGTGGGGGTGGTGTCCAGGGGTGAGGGGGTTGTCTAGGGGGTGGGGGTGTTCAGGGGGTGGGGGCTGTCCAGAGGGGTTTGGGGTTGTCCAGGGGATGGAGGGTTATCTAAGGGGGTGGTGGTGTCCAGGGGTGTCCAACGGGGTGGGGGTGGTGTACAAGGGTGAGGGGTATTCTAAGGGTGTGGGGCTTTCTAGAGTGGTGGGGGGCTATCCAGTGGGTGGGGGTGGTGTCTGCGGGGGTGAGGGTGATTTCCAATGAGATGGGGGTGTCCAAGGGGTGGGGGTGGTGTCCAGAGGGGTGATGGGGCTGTCCAGGGGGTGGGGGTGTCCAGGGGTAATGGGGCTATCCAGGGGGTGGGGGTGTCCAGGTGGTGTCCAAGTAGGTAGGTTGTGGGGGTGGTGTTTAGGGGGTGGGGGTGTCTCAGGGGGTGGGGTTGTCCAGGGTGTGAGTGGGATGTCTAAGGGGTCGGGGGTATCTAGGGGGTGAGGGTGTCCAGAGGGGTGTGGGTGTCCAGAGGGGGTGGGGGTGCTGTTTAGGGGGTGGTGGTGTCCAGGGGGTGCAACCTAACCATTTACAGTTCCCAAGATCATTAAAAATGTATTTTTTTTTTACCATTTCCACTATCGAATTTTAACACCAAAACGCCTCTTTATCCCCCATTTGGAACATGAAAACCTAGGAGTATCCTAATCCTCTTCTCCATGCCTCTCACCTCTTTCCAATGGTGATTCCAAGTGGTTTCTACAAGTTTGGGATGATTTTTCTGTTTAATATCCTCCTTCTCCATCGTCTTCCTTCTTCCGTTTTCTTCTTAGTTGTTCTTCTTAATTGGTTCCTTTGGTCTAGGGTTCTTGTTTCTTTGTTTCATAATTTAGGTTTTTTCCTTATTACAGTTCTTCTTGGTATTCCTTGCTCATTTGGACCTTCTTGGATCCATTTTGAGTGGTCATCATTGAAGGTGTCTTGGGTTGAGGTAGGTTTCCCTATGTATTGGACTTTAAATTTAAGAATCATTGATTTATTGATTTTTATACCTTTATTTGATAATTTTTAAAAAATATATAATTTTTTGAAAGATTACTTGAATTAAATCAAGTTGCATTCCCATTGAATTAAATTTTATGGAATTATTTTACATAGCCCAGCACAACAAGTCTTTGATTAAAAGCTTCGTTGGCCCTTATAAGTGGTTTATGATTTCCAAATGATGTTGTGACTTTTCAAATGTGTTTCTTATATTTCATGGATTCCTAATTGGTGTGTTTGGATAGTTTTAAATCATTTTTCTTTTAAAAGAATGGGTGTGGCCTGGCTGGCACTTTTATAAAGTGGGTTTTCTTTGGAAAACTCTCCTTAGAATGTGTCTCCTGCCTTATCATTATTAAAAGGAATGGTAATGTCCTTGGCATGGTACTTACATTGTGCATTGATGTCCCTAAGGCAAGGGGACTTCCTTGGAGTGGTGTTCTAGGGTGATTCTTTTGGGTGTGTTTCTTATGGGTGTCTTGTGATTATTCTTTATATATGGTTGATTTTTTAATACTTCTCAGATCACCCCCATCTTAGACATAACAAGGTAACCTAGAATTGGTAGTGGATTATTTGATAATTCTTGTTACACTAGTATAAGACTATTATTTGTCTAATTGACCCTTAGTGTAAACACACTCTGCTTTGGGGATGGTTCTCCTCATGCGTTAGGGATGTTTGATTGCATCATGCATGCCAAAAGGATGGATTAGGTTACAATATGTACTAGATTTTCCCCAAATCTCCTTGTTATTACCATGTTCTCTGACACTTGTTTATTTGTGGAGGATAATCTAGGTGCCTCATCTGGTATGGTTACTTGAATACTTCTTACCCATTGCCCTCATTATGTCATCATTGATTATGCTCCCTAATTGTGGTGTGTCTATTTGGTAAAATTTAATTCTTGGTTTTAAATGTTTTCATGAGGATTATGTTTAGAAAAACTATGTTTATTTTCCTGTATTTCAAACTAATAGCAAATGACTATTTTATTTAAATGAAATGCATAGGGATAGCCCCTACACCTAGAAACCCCCTACCCCCTTGAACACCCTGGACAGTCCTCTACCCACGTGGACAACCCCACCCCCATGGACAGCCCCCCCCCAGATAGCACACTACCCCCTTGTACACCCCCTTTCTATATATATCCAAACAGTTTCATTGAAACTATTTGAATATTTTGACTACAGGTAGTCTATACCAACTGTTCCTGTAGAAGTGTTGGTATAGGGATATTGTAATGACCATCATGCCAATAGTGTGTGAAACCGTTGGGGTATTCAATCCCAATGGTTTCAGGGGCTTTCCCAATGGTTTCAAATCATTGGGATATGTGTGATTTTCAGTATTGAATGTTTACATATTTTAATATTTACACTTCATATTTCATTTTTACGAAAGGGTGAATTTGGTATACAGTTTCACTAGGATATATTATTTGTCTACCTTAAGATGAAAGAATCCAAGATTAATTTAAAACTATTATATCTAACTATATTTTCCTTTTAAAATCATTTTCATGCATATTTTTTTCAAATACACATAGATTTGTTTTATATTTCAAAATTGTTTTACATTCAAATTATGATATTTTTCATATAAATATATATTTGTCCTATCTTAACAAGATGTATAATTTTGATATTTTTTATAGGTAATAATGAGTCTAAGTTGGATTAAAACACATTGAATGAGTAATGAATATGAAAAAGGTGTTAATTCCTTTTTGGAATTTTCTAAATGAAATGTTCCAAGCAGTGGAATTTTTTTCTATCCATGCCTAAAATGTGTGAATATGAAGAAGTTGAAAAGTTGAGAGATCAAAGATAATATAATTTTTCATGGTTTTAATCTGGGTTATAGCCCTTGAATATGGAATGCTGAAACTGGACAGAATGTCAGATCTACTGATGATGACGATTTGCAAGATGGTAACTCTGATGGAATTAAAGAAATCATCTATGATGTTCTCACAGAACAAATTGAGATAGAACCTATAGTTGCACGTCTATATGGTGATGCTGAAAAACCATTGTATCCCAGTTGTATGGATTTTATGGTTTTATCGGCAGTGTTAAGATTGATTAACCTGAAGGTGAAACATGGATGGAGTGACATAAGTTTTATAGAGCAGCTATAATCTTTGACAGACATTCTTCCAAAATACAACAATATTCAAAATTCACATTATAAGGTCCAGAAAATATTAGGCCCAATGGGATTGGGATACAAGAAAATACATGACTATCTGAATGACTGTCCGATATAAAGGAAGGAATATGAATTTCTGTGAGAGTGTCCTAAATGTGGGACGTCACGGTATAAGTTGAAAGAAAAATCACAAGCTGATGTAGAGATTAAAAAGATCTCTACCAAGGTATTTTGGTATCTTCATATGATTCATCATTTGAAATGTTTATTTTCTAATTCACATGATGAAAAAAGGTTAATATATCATGATGATGAGTGGATATGTGATGGAAAAATACATCATCCATCTAATTATCCACAATGGAAGAAAATTGATGAGTAGTGTCCTACATTTGGAAAGTAAATTAGAAATCTAAAACTAGGGTTGTGCACAGATGGAATGAATCTATACCAAACCCTCGGTAGCACACATAGTTCATGGCCTATTTTATTGGAAATTTACAACCTTTCTCCTGAAGTTTTTATGAATCACAAATATGTCTTATTGAGTATAATGATCTCTAGTCCAAAGTAACCTGGAAATGATATTGATGTTTTCTTGTCACCATTGATTGATGATATGAAACTTTTATGGGAGGATGGTATTAGGGTGTATGATTCTTATAAAATGGAATATTTTCAACTGCATGCAGTGATTATGTTCACTATAAATGACTTCCCAGAAAATATAAATTTGTCTCGATATAGTGTTAAGGGGCATAAATCATGTCCAATTTTCAAACCACATACTTCATATTGTCAATTTCATCATGGGAGTAAAACAATGTACATGGTTCATCTAAATTTTTTTCCTATGGATCACTCTTATAGAATACTAAAAAAGGTATTATATGGCACACAAGAATTTTATATTTCACCAAAACCTTTATCCCCTGATGAGTATTTTGAGAGGGTGGAAAACCTTGATATGATATTGGGAAAGACACAGAAATATGGTAATTATAGATATTTGGAATAAAATTTCAATATTATTTCTTCTAGAATATTGGAGATATCATGAAGTGAAACATAATATTGATGTCATGCACGCGTAGAAGAATATTTGTGATAGTTTTATTGGAACTTTTCTAGATATTAAATAAAAGACAAAAGATGGGTTGAATGAAATATTAGACTTACTATCAATTGGAATATGTTTGGAGTTAGATCTCACACCTAATAGAATATTGACATTTATTCCCCTGACTTTTCATACATTATCCAAGAGGGAGAAAATTAGCTTTTGTCAGTGTCTTCAAGATATCAAAGTGCCTCAAGGTTATTCTTCAAATGTAAATAATTTTGTCTCTTTGAAGGATTTGATGTTGATAGGTATGAAATCTCATCATTGTCACGTCATGATGCAACAACTTCTACCAGTTGCATTGCATAGAATATTTCCCATCCGTGTCAGAAAGAATATAATGAAGTTGTGTTATTTTTTCAATTCAATTTTTAGTAAAGTGATTGATGTGAATGCTTTGAACATTTTGGAAAAGGATGCAATTTCTATACCTTTTCAATTGGAAATGTATTTTCTCCATCATTTTTTAATATAATGGTGCATTTAATGATTCGTCTGGTTCAAGAAATTAAGCTTTATGGACCTATATATCTATGTTGGATGTATCCTTTTGAAAGGTATATTAAAATATTAAAGGGGTATGTTAATAATCTATATCAACCTAAAGCCTCCATTATAGAAAATTATATTTCTAAGGAGGTTGAGGAGTTTTGTATGAGCTACTTAGCTACGGTGGAGCACCTAGGTTTTCCTCAATCTCTCCATGAATGAGTTAATAATGAGGGAAAGGAAATTCGTGCCTTGAAAGTCAAATTGTTGTCATCAGAATAGATAAAGAAGTTAGAATTATACATCTTGAATAATATAGATAATGCTCAACTGTATATCACATTGCATATTAATGAGTTGAAACAATGTCATCCAAAGAAGAAAGAAATGTGAATTTTGAATGAGCACAACAACAAAAAAATTTCATGGTTAAAAAAGACCTTGCTTAGTAGATAAGATGTATCAGATACATTAACATGGTTAGTGGGTGGTCTATGTTTAAATGTAATAACATGGTCCGATTATGACATTAATGTCTATACATTTAATATGAAATCTCAGGACAATAGAAGTGCAGTTCAAAATAGTGGTGTATTGGTGTTTGCAGAAGCAATCCATTTTACAAGTACTACAGAGAAAAACTCCATTTATGCATCAACTGCAAATTATGGAGTCATTGAAGAAATATGGGAGGTTGATTACATAAAAATTAAAGTTCATGTTTTTAACAACAAATGGTTTATTGGTAACAATAGCGTCAGACACAAGGAATTTGGAATGGAATTTGTTAATCTAAATAAATTAGAAGACAAAACAGATTCTTTTATATTGGCAACACATGAAAAATAGTTTTTCTATGTAGTTGATTAATCAGATATGCAGTGGTCTATTGTTTTTCAAGGGAAAAAACAATATGTTGGTGAGGATCAACTTGATGAAGATGATGATTTATGTGAGATCCATACTTCTACGGAAATATTATCATAACATAATTATGAGCATGTTGAAGACATGGTTTATTCCATAAGGAAAGATCATGAAGAAAGAATTTGGGAAAACAAACCATTTTTACATTCCTAATATTACAGGTAACATATGTTTATTTATTTTTTACATTTAGTATTTTCATAAACTATTAGATATTGTAATTTTTTCTTTATTAAAAAACATATTAAAACAAATAAGTAGAATTTTTTATTTATTTTAATTGTGTCTATTTTAGTTTATCATGTTTACCATTACGTAAATTATATATCTATTATTTTTGTTGAATGAAAATTACTTTACCATGTTTACCATGTTTACCATGTTTACCATGTTTACCATGTTTACCATGTTTGCCATGTTTGCCATGTTTACCATGTTTACCATGTTTACCATGTGTACCATGTTCACCATGTTTACCATGTTTACCATGTTTACCATGTTTACCATGTCTACCATTTCTACCATGTTTACCATGTTTACCATTTTACCATGTTTACCATGTTTACCATGTTTACCATGTTTACCATGTTTACCATGTTTACCATGTTTACCATGTTTACCATTTTTACCATAGTTTACCATAGTTTACCTTTACGTAACTTATATATTTATTGATTTTGTTGAATGAAAATTACACTACCATGTTTTCCATGTTTACCATGTTTACCATTTTTTAACATGTTTACCATATTAACCATGTTTAATATTATGTAACTTAGTTCAATTTTACATTTATTTACATTAGTATTATAGTATTTGAATATTTATATTTGTGAACTAATGTTTGTTTTTTTATTTGAATGATAATGACAGATCAATCAGTTGATCAACCACATGATTCTGGAGATGAGCATAACGGTCATACCTCTGGGGAAGAACATTCACATACTCCTCTTGATATTCCCCAATATTCCTCATGTGCTCCCATAATGACAAAGAAGAGTCCAAGAGTTGGTAAACATGGGTGCACATGTTTACCAAAATTATCACTTGCCCATATGCGGGACTAGAGAATACTCATTGAGTTTGATGAGAATGATATTCCTAGAGGTACGAATTAAAAAGATTTTAAGATTTGTGTATCAACTCAAGGTAAGAGCTAAGTAATCATTTTGTATTATGATTGGAGAATTGTGGACAAAGAGATAATATCTCAGTTTTGGAAGATGCTTTTGGTAAGATCTTTTGAAATTTCTTGCCTATTATTTAAATGTTTTTAGTATAATATGTCTTACCTCTTCTTTATCATATGAAATTTGATATTCCTAACATTGGAGGAGTCACTAAAAAATTATTATCGATGGCTTCTAGGAGATGGAGGGATTTCAAATCAACCCTCACATATGATTTCATTTTTGGTCATAGGATTCATGACAATCCATGTCATATATATCCTTTCATAGATAAAGATTCATGGACATGGTTTGTTAAAAGTAGAAGAAAAGATTAACTTTTGGTAAGGGAAATGAAATATTTTATAAGATTTCTTATATAAATGATCTTTTTAATGTTTTGTTAATGAAAACTTGTTCTTAATATACAGAAACAAGGAAATATCATCAGGAGATCCAATCTAAAAATGTATACCCTCATAGTTTATCTCAGGGAGGGTATACATTATTGGAATAAAAAATGATGGTGGAAAAATTACAAAAACTGAGAGTTGAGTCTTCAATCTCTGGAGAGGTTGTCCCTCCATCCCCTCCATCTAGACATGAAAAATTGAAGAGAGCTCGGATGGGAAAAAGGGGAAATATCTTTCAGAAGATTTGAGAATCGTAACTGAGAGGATTGTAAGATATTTATTTTATTTATTTAAGTTAACTATATTATTTATATAATTTGAATCATTAAAAAATGTTCAATTAATTAATATAGGATTATCTTGAGGAGAAGAGATCACATGGGGTATTTACAGATATTGGGAGGCAAGATATTTTATCTGCAACATTGGGAAAGCCCAAACATCCTGGTCATATACGAGGATATCCGACGGGTGTATTGGTAAGAAAAGTGTTTCCACGTTCTTAGAATTATTATGTTGAGGGTGTTTATAACAAAATAGAATCCTTGGATGATGAAGTTCATAATATTAATGTGGCGATGGAGGAAAATATTAGAGTATTGGTACAGTCTATGTTTGAAGATATGCAAATAAAATTTTAGACTATAGCTCCCACTCCTCCACCTCCCCCTACAGACCCCGTTATCTATCCTCCACCTCTGCTAGTAGCTCCCACTCCTCCACATCAGCCTTCAGACCCCATTTTTTATCCTACTCCTCCACTGAAGCTTCCTACTTATTGTGAGTTTTATGTTGATGATCCTCAACATCATATAGTGGCATATGGGCTGGTATATTGTATAGGAGATATAGTTAATCATTAAAAATTAGAGTTAAAGCATCATAGGGTCACTGTACAAGATATTATAGATAGATCAGCTCAAGTACCATTTCCTACAGATGAGGTGACGATAGTTGGACATAGTATCAACCATTTTTTAATTTGGTCATCCAGACCTCTACGACTCATTACCATAGAGGTATGTATGTATATATTCTATTTTATTTTTTTATTAAAGTTGTTTTAAAATTTTAAAAATAATATATTTTTCTATTTATTTTTACATGAATACTTCATAGGTAAAGAAATACTATATAGACAACAACAAATACAAATACCTATGACATCATATACAGATTCTAGTAGTCTTGACAGATTATCAAGATATTCAAATTTTTTGGTGGATCATTATGAGTTTCCAATGGATGCTCATGTTTTTAGATGTGAAATAACTGTGGGGATTCTGAAAAATGATATCATGGAGCTTATTATTGGAGATAATTTGGGCATCAATGTGGTGCAAATTTTTTCTATGTAGTCTTAACACCCTTTCCCTGCATTATATTTATTAAAAATGTATACTTTTGTCTGTTTTGTATTAGGTATCTTTATAACATGTGTGATAAGAATGAGCGGACAGATTTATATGGATTCATGGACCCGCATTTAATTTCCCCTAAAGCACATGCATTGGATGAGGAACAAATAATGCTTTATATTTTTTAATTATTTGAACAGAATATAATCACACAGTGTTGGATGATGCCTTTTGTGAGAGGTATGAAACATATCTTTGGAAAAGAGTTCATTATATTTTAACATAAAAAACCACTAACCTTAAATTTTCCTTTATCTGTGATCATTGGATGTTAGGTGTTTTTTCCTTAGGGAGAAAACACTTTATTGTATATTTTTTTCCACAGCGATGTCCGAGAAAGTTTTAAGAATATTTTGGAAAAGTAATTTTCAATTTCTTAGTATTTTTATATATTATAATGAATTTTAAATTTATCTCATTTGTTTTATTTTCTAACAGGGGATGGGTCTACTTTCGAAAAAACACAAAGAAAATGAGTTCCAAGATTAAATATGTAAAAGTAAAGGTAAAAATCCATTTACAATTTTTACTTTTTTATGTATTACATAAGAATAATATTTTGAATTTAAATTCTTTTAAACAGAATTTTCATGAACAAAAAGGCATCCTTGAATGCTGATATTATATGTTAAGATTTATGTATGAAATAATTAAAACTGGAATAGTTGTTCACTTTGACCTGGTAAGATTTCCTTTTAAACTTTTCTATAATATTTAATTTGATTTATTCATTGTACATGTTAACTAATATCCTTTTACTTTGTAGTTATTTGATGACCCTCAACCCTATAGTGCTCAAGATTTCAAACACTTACAAGTATAATGGTCAAATTATTTTACAGGTTTGATTGGATTTTAGTTTGTTTGTAGTGTAAAATGTAATTTTGAATATTTTCATTATAATTGTGTATTTGGTAGTCATTTAGGATAGATTTAGGGTTTTTTTAGTTGACATTGTATGTTTTGACTGTTATATGTGAATGTTTAATTTTATTCTACTTCATTTTTTGGTCTGGTTCTGATGGTTTTTCTCGTATGGATTCTGGTCTTGGGGGGAGGGTTTCCAGGGGTGTGGGGGTGTCCAGTGGGGTAGAGGGTGTCCAAGGGTGTGGGGGGTTGTCTAGTGGGGTGGGGGGATGTCCAGGGTGTCCATGGGGGTGGGAGGGTGCCCAGGAGGGTGGGAGGGTTGTCCAGGGGAGTGGGGAGCTATCCAAGGGGTGTCTAGGGGTGTGGGGTGTCTAGTGGGGTGTCTAGTGGGGTGGGGATTTTAGGGGTTTGGGAGGGTTGTCGAGGGGGTTGGCATGTCCAAGGTGTCAATGGGGGTGGGAAGGTGTCCAGGAGGGTGGGAGGGCTGTCCAGGGAGTGGGGGGCTGTCCCAGAGGTTGGGGGCTATCCAGGGGGTGTCTAGGGGTGTGAGGTGTGTCCAGAGGGGTGGGGGTTCCAGTGGTGTGGGAGGGATTTCCAGTGGGGTGGGGGTGTCCAGGGTGTCCATGGGGGTGGGGGTGTCTAGGAGGGTGGGTGGGCTATCCAGGGGGCGGGGGTTGTCCAGGAGGGTGGGGGTTGTACAGGGGGTGTCTAAGGGTGTGGGGGTGTTCAGTGGGGTGGGGGATTTCTTGGGGTGTGGGAGGGCAGTTCAGTGGGTTGGGTTTGTCCAGGGTGTCCATGGGGGTGGGAGGGTGTCTAGGCATGTTGGAGTGTTGTCTAGGGGAGTGGGGTGTTGTCCAAGAGGGGTGGGGGTCTCCAAGGGGTATCCAGGGGTGTGGGGGTGTCCAGTGGGGTGGGTGTTTTAGGGGTGTGGGAGGGTTTTCCAGTGGGTTGGGGGTGTTTAGGTTGTCCATGGGGGTGGGAGGGTGTCCAGGAGAGTGGGTAGGTTATCTAGGGGGTGTCTAGTGGTGTAGAAGGGTGTCCAGTGGGGTGGGGGTTTCTAGGTATGTGGGAGGGTTGTCCAATGGGGTGGGGTGTCCAGGGTATCCAGGGGGTGGGAGGGTGTCCAGGAGGGTGGGAGGGCTGTCCAGGGGAGTGGGGACTGTCCAGGAGGGGTGGGGGATGATCAGGGGGTATCTAGGGGTGTGGGGGGTTTCCAGTTGGGTGGGGGTTTCTAGGGGTGTGGTAGGGTTGTCCAGTGGGGTGGGGGTGTCCATGGGGGTGGGAGGGTGTCCATGAGGGTGGGAGGGATGTCCAGGGGTGGGGGTGTCTTGTGTGGTGGGGGGTTTCAGGGGTGTGGGAGGTTTGTCTAGTGGGGTGGGGGTGTCCAGGGTGTCCATTTGGGTGGGAGGGTGTCCAAGAGAGTTGGAGGGCTGTCCAGGGGAGTGTGGGGTTGTCCAGGGGGTGTCCAGGAGTGTGGGTGGGGGTGTCCAGGGGTGGGGGTGTCCAGGGTGTCCATGGGGGTGGGGAGGGTGTCTAAGAAGGTGGGAGGGCTGTCTCAGAGAGTGGGGTTGTCTAGGAGGGTGGGGGCTATCTAGGGGTGTGGGGGTGTTCAGTGGGGTGGGGGTTTCTAGGGGTGTGGGAGGGTTTTCCAGTGGGGTGGGGGTGTCCAGGTTGTCCATGGTGGTGGGAGGGTGTCCAATAGGGTGGGAGGACTTTCCAGGGGGTGGGAAATGTTTAGGTTGGTGTGGGAGATATCTAGGGGGTGTCCAATGGTGTGGGGGTGTCCAGTGGGGTGGGGGTTTCTAGGGGTGTGGGGTATGTTCAGTGGGGTGGGGATGTACACGGTTTCCATGGGGGAGGGAGGGTGTCCAGGAGTGTGGGAGAATGTCCAGGGGAGTAGGAGGCTATCCAGGGGTGTGGGGGTATCCTGATAGGTGGGGGTTTCTAGGGATGTGGAAGGGTTGTCCAGTGGGATGGGGGTGTGTCTATGGTGTCCATGGGGGTGGGAGGGTGGCCAGGAGGGTGGGAGGGTTTTCCAAGGGAGTGGCGGTTTTCCAAGGTGTGTCCAGGGGTGTGGGTGTGTATAGTGGGGTGGGGCGTTTCCAGGGGTGTGGGAGGGATGTCTAGTGGGGTGGGGGTGTCCAGGGTGTCCATGGGGGTGGGATGGATTCCATAAGGGTGTAGGTTCTATCCAAGGGGTGGGGGATGTCCAAGAGGGTGGGGGTTATCCAGCGGTGTCTAGGGGTGGGGGTGTCCAGGGGGTGGGGGTGTCCTGGAGGGTGGGCGGGTTGTCCGGGGGTGGGGGTTGTTCTAGAGGGTATGAGCTATCCAGGGGGTCTCCAGGGGTGTGGGGGTGTCCAGTGGGGTTGGGGGTTTCCAGGGGTGTGGGGGCTGTCCAGTTTGCTGGGGGTGTCCAGGGTGTCCATGAGGGTGGGAGGGTGTCCAGGAGGGTGGGAGGGTTGTCCAGGGGAGTGGGGGCTGTCTATGGGATGTCCAGTGGTTGGGGGGTTTCCAGGGGTGTGGGAGGGTTTTCCATTGGTATTCAGGGTTTCCAGGGTGTCTATGGGTGTATGAGGGTGTCCAGGAGGGTGGGAGGACCGTCTAGGGGATTGGGGGATGTTCAGGATTGTGGGGGATGTCAATGGGGTGTCCAGGGGTGTGGGGGTGTCCAGGGGGTGGTGGGGTTTCCAGGGGTGTGGGGGTTGTCCAGTGGGGTGGGGGTGTCCAGGGTGTCCATGGGGGTGGGGGTGTCTAGAAGGGTGGGTGATCTATCCAGGGGGTGGGGGCTATCAAGGAGGGTGGGGGGGGGGGTTGTCCAGGCGGTGTCCATGTGTGTGGGGGAGGGGGTGTTCAGTGGGTTGGGGTGTTTCTAGGGGTGGGGGATATTCAGTGGGGTGGGGGTGTCCAGGGGGTCAATGTGGGTGGGAGGGTGTCTAGGAGGGTGGGAGGGTTTTCCATTAGAGTAGGGGGGTTATCCAGGAGGGTGGGGGCAGTCCAGGGGGTGGGGGATGTCCAGGGGTAGTGTCTTCCCAGGAGGATGGGGGGGGGGGTTGTCCAGGGGGTGTCTAGGGGTGTATGGTGGTGTCTAGTGGGGTGGGGGTTTCAGGGGTGTTGGAGGGTTGTCTAGTGGGGGGGTGTCCAGGGTGTCCATGGGGGTGGGAGGATGTCCAAGAGGGTGGTAGGGCTATCCAGGGGAGTGGGGGTGTCTGGGGTGTCTATAGGGGTGGGAGGATATCCAATAAGGTGGGGGATGTCCAGGGGTTTTCCAGGGGTGTGGGGGTGTCTTGTGGGGTGGGGTGTCCATGTTATCCATGGGGGTGGGAGGTTGTTTAGGAGGGTGGGAGGGTTATCCATGGGAGTGTGGGCTTTCCAGGAGGGTGGGGGGTTGTCCAGGGGGTGGGGTCTGTCCAGGAGGGTGGGGGCTATCCAGGGGGAGTCCAGGGGTGTTGGGGGTGTCCAATGGGGTGGGGGTGTCTATGGGTGTGGGAGGTCTTTCTAGTTCGGTTGGGGTGTCTAGGGTGTCCATGGCAGTGGGGACATCCAAAAGTGTAGGAGGGTTTTCCGGGGGAGTGGGGTGTCTGGGGTTTCCATGGGGGTGGGAGGGGGTCCAAGAGGGTGGGGGCTATCCAGGAGGGTGGGGAGCTATCCAGGGGTGTGGGGGTGTCCAATGAGGTGGGCGTTCCAAGGGTGTGGGAGGGCTGTCCAGTGGGGTGGGCTGGTTTTGGTTTGGTTTTGGTCTGGTTTGGTCTGTTTTTGGTATATTTCAGGTTTTCTTTTGCAGGGCATAGTTGTGGTTCAACGGTTTTAGTAAAAAAATTGGTTTTTAAATCGGTTATTTTATAACTGACGTAAAAAATTCATGTTTATTGGTTTTAAAGTTGGTTATTTGTAAACCAATGTAACAAATTCATGGGATTGGGTTTTTACGTCGGTTATTTCATAACTGACCTAATAAATGGAATGAAATAGGTTTTTTACATATTTTATTTGATAACAGACGTAGTATATATGTTTTCACATTATTTATTATTTAACCAATGTGAAAAACACTTTACAGACTGGTTTATAACGTCAGTTATGAACATAACAGATGTGATAAACTCATCAGAGGCACATTTTATTATGTTGGTTATTCTATAACAGACATGAAAAATTAGATACCACATTAGTTATTTAAAAACTTATATAATAAATCACAACTTTGAAGCATTTTCCATGTCATTTTTTTGATGAACTGACATGAAAAACACTTCTGATTTTTGGTTTTTACATCGATTTTTAAATAACTGCCATAAAAAAATGTTTTTAACATATCCTATAATAACTTAAGCTAAAATCCGACGTAAAAAATAAAAAATAACCGTCATAGAAAACATTTTCTACACTAGTGAAGAGGATACCAACTTTAGAATATATGTTATGGGCTTGTGTGATGGATTTTGGACACTCATGGGAGGAGAAATTGTTATTGGTGAAGTTATAATATAATAACATTTATCATGCCTCAATACATATGGATCTATTTAAATCATTGTATGGGTGTCTGTGTCATTCTCCACTTTGTTGAGTACAAATGGGTGAGACTTAGATGGTGGGACTGAACCTTGTCCAAGAGACTACGGTGAAGATAAAGTTGATTAGGAAAAGAATAGATATGGATTAGAATCATTATGAATCATATGTGTATGATCATCAATGACCATTTTCGTTTGAGGTGGGTGATCATGTGTTTTTGAGAATCTCTTTTAGGCTTAGACATCCTCATTTTGGAAAGCAGGGTAGGGTGTCTCCAATATATATTAGGTCTTTTAAGATACTTGTGTAGGTTGTAAATGTGGCTTATCGATTGTCTTCTCCACCGTAGTTTAGTGTGATACACAATGTAATCCATGTTTCTCAGTTGAAGAAGTATCAGCCAAATCCTGGCCATATGATTTGATGGGATCATATTGAGCTATAGCCGGATTCTTCCTTGGTGAAAATTCCAATGAAAATTGTGGATATTAAAGAGAAAGTATTTCATGGTAAAATCATCAGTCTAGTTGGGGTTTTGTGGCAACATGGTCATAACCTTGAGAGGAATTGGGAGTGGTAGAATCAGATGGTTGTCCAATGTCCCAAGCTCTTTCGACAAAGTGATGGTTCTCTACTTTCCGAGGATAGAAATTCCAATGGTGGGGAGACTTTAGAACCCCCAATTTGAGGTATGTAACCATTTTTTATGCCTTTTTATGTGTTTAAAAGAGTTGGGTAATTTTTGGGAGATTTATGGGAGGGATTTGGAAGGTTTTGGAAGCATTTCTAGGGGAGAACGGTTGGGGAAACTGTACAGGATCTCTAGGTAACCCTGCAAGGGGAGGTAGTGGGGTTTGCTTAGTTTGTGCATGGTTTTTCTAACCATGGGAGGAAACCATGAAGGTTTCCTATTGAGGTAATATCATGTTCACGGTACTGCACGGTTTTCCTAACCGTGTGAGCTAACCATGCGTGGTAAAAAAAATGGTTTTGTAATTATGGGATCACGTGGGATTTTCCCTAAACTACTCCTCTCTTCTCCCATACAAACCCTACTTAGGATTTATTATTCTCAAAGGTTGTAAGGGATCTCACACTCATTTTTTAAGCAATTCAAATGGTTTTTGAGGTGCATTGAAGGTGATTCTCTTATGATAATCCTTCTCTCCTGGATCTTCCTTGGTTTTCTTTAGATCTAGTTCCCCCTTTCTCTTGGGTTTTTATATCTACACTGGTTGAATATATATTTAGGGTTTTTTTTGCCTAAAATTATGAGATTAAGGATTTATGATTTTATTAAAAGGGATCTAAGGTGGTTTTTATGGAGTTTTTAAATGGATTTGTGGTGTGATTGGGAGTTCGTCGATTTCACTAAAACCCTAAGGTAGGTGGATTCTCTCTTGAATCCATTTTGTTTGAACAATAATCCTTTTTTTCAATTAATTATTTTTGATTAAAATTAATTTTTATTATGATGTGAGAATCTTGATGAAAATTTCCTTTGTGATGTTTTGTGTATTTTTGTGGAAAATGGGTTATTTCGGTGAAATGTTCATTATCATCAGATTTTAAAATATTGATTTTAAAATTTGTAGCTTGTGTTTATTTGTGAAAAAGGTTTTTGATTCAATAAAAGGGGTTTATTTATTGAAATTTGATATGGTATGGAATAAATCTTAATGGATTTTTGGGTTTTGAAATGGTTTTTGTATATTTTTGTGTCTTTCACAGGTGTATATTCTTGTTATTGGATTAAGCATTTTATGCATGTATTGGTTGTGGTGTGAAGTGGTCTGGGAGCATCACTTTAAAAATGGGGAGTATCGTCTGTAGAAGGTCCACCATCAAAGATAAGTGGGTGTGAAGTAACACTAATTTTTTCAAGGAGTGAACGTGCTTAGATGGGAAGTTACACCATGATTGTTACACCGGGTTAAGTGTGTGAAACTTTATAGCTATGTTTGATTATATGTGTGGCTAAGAAAGATTAAATTTGTGTGATAACATGTGATGGTAAAATTTATTATGTATTTTTAGTATTGATTCCCTTTCATCATGTGAATTTGGGTGAATAATATCTTGGTAAAGGTGTGTTTGGGCTTACAGGAATGTTTTACATTATTTAATGTGTTATATGAAATACTTTATATAAATGTGCTAATAGTTCTATCTTAGTGACATGTGTAGGGAATTAATTTTGGGAAAAAATAATGATTATTTTTACTCACCCCCTTCTTTGTCACTTTGGTGCTTTTACAAATGTCGTTTTTTAGGACTTATGTAAGGGTAAAGAATCTCATTTTACTAGCGGTTCATCGGGATGCTTGGCGGGTATGGCGGTCATTGGATCATAGAGCTTGGTGTGGATCCATGGAGCACTTCATGGTTTCCTTTGGGTACTTTTTTTGATTATTACTCTTAGTAGTATAATATTGGGATTTTTTTGGGTTTTTGTATTGGTTTATGGGAATTATTATTGAATAGTTTTGTGGTTTCGTGGCAATATATTGTTTGTGGTGTACTTTGTTGACATGAATCATGTACATATGTTTAGTTATGTCTTTTTTGATTTTTTGGTATATTATAAGGGTAAATCATTCCCCAATTATTCTTTAATCCCTAGTAATTCATTGTCAGCCTTTAGCGCATTGGGAACATCACTAAAGTCCAAGTAGCATCTCTCTACCTTCTCAAGCCAATGAGGAAGGGGAGAGATGATACATTTAATTAATATTAGTGAATTATATTAATGAAATATATATATATATATATTATGAAATAAAATATTTTTTACATTCATACTATATATTTTATAGTCATAAGATAAGAAAAAAATCCAGTTTTATGCTTAAAAAATGTATTTTTCTAAAAAGACCATTTTCCACTTTTTAATGTAGCGCCTATTTAAAAAAATATTTTTCAAAGTTTTATAAATTTTATTTTTAAAAATAAACTTAATTTTTTAAATTTTAATATCAAAATTAGTTTAGGGTGATTTTTTTATATTTTTCTGAGAAGTTTCACTTTTTATGAATAGTGAAAATACATAATTTTAATTGAAAACTACTTCTTCGTCTGTAAAATTTATAGAGTTAATTTATATTTTAAATTTATTCTGAAGTTTAATTAGTTAAATTTAATTTACATTAATAAGATTTAGGCCATTGTAATCAATTTCATATTGAAATTGGATATAAAAACATTTCATACTTTTGAACATTTTTACATTAAAAACAAGCTTTCATATCCCGTATATGGGATTAAATTTAAATTAATTTATGTCACCAATGTGATTGGAATTTAGAAAAATGGATACCATATTTAAAATAACAATAAATTATAATCTATATTAAGTTCAAATTTTTTTTTACAAAAAATATTATTGAATTCTGTTAAAATTAATTATAGTGATTAAGGTAAAATTAAGCTTAACAAGGGAATAAACCTTAAACCTAAGAGATAAAATGACCTATAAACCTGTCAAAAACTTATTTTATGGAAATATTTTGAAAAACTACTATGTTTTCTCCAATTTTTTTTATTATTGGAGGCACAAGATGTAAGGTAAACCTCTCAATAGTGTTTACCTTTTTACATTTATAAGAATGTCACTCATCCTCCGCTATAAAAAGGGATGCACCCCCTCACTTATTCACACCTATAAAGCCATTTTTATCATCCAAAATCTACCAAAATATATCCAATAAATCCCTCTCATCATATTATAACCCTAAATTTTGTAATAAATAAAACCAACAAAGTCTTTTGGTATAAATCAAAATGATTTTCCCGAATAAGAGGTAATGTTCTTCAACGATCACTTTTGTTTTATTTATTTCCCTATCCCTTAGATTAATATTATCTAATTATTATATAATAAAATAATTATTTTAAATATACTGATATATTTTTTAATGTTTTGAACTACACTAACACACACTTCCATCAAATGGGATATGCAATAATCGTTCGTGTGTACACCGGACTACCACCTCACGAACTAATATCATTCGTTCTTCCATTACCACATTTAAAATTTGGGAATAATGATGGATTTATATTTTATATATGATATATATGATATTTATAATGTATTTATACTTATTTAAATCTTATATAACACATAACTTTATGCTCTCAATTTGTGGGAATATGATATCATTTTTTGTGGACATGTGGAGTACCGCCTCCTCAAAGCGATGTGATACGTTCACATGTTACAGGGAATGAATTAAGTGAGGTTTTAATAAAAATATAAAATTTATAATATATAAATATTCTAATTTAATTATAATAATTATATATATCCTTAACTTTTCATTCTTTTAATATAATAAGAATATGGAAACGGTGTTCATGCAAACGTACGACATACCATCTCCATGAAGAGTTCATTTCATTTCCAATCTCCAAATTTTAAAGATTAATATAAATACATATATAATGAATCTATTTTTTATTTAAATCATTTATTTCATTATAAAGATTAATAAATAATTATATAAGTAACAGGAACAAAAATAACAATTCAAAACAAACTTAAAAAACTAGGCAATTAACACCCAAAAACAGTGAAAATAATGAAAGATTATTAACAAATGGGTAAAAAGATATTTTAGGAAGTTCATATATTATATTATAAATATTATTATGGTTCATTAATAAGTTATAAATATGTTTTATACCACTATAAATGAGGATAAATATCACACAACTAAAAGGAAGTGTAAGGTAAGGGATTTTCATCTCACTTTTTACATCTGTGAGATAAATGTCATATTAACCACTTACTTATTTTTTGTGGTGTATATAAAGAAAATTTTGATATATTATATCATAAATTCTTTTTTATTATTGTTATTTAAATATTCAATTGATTCTATGTTTTTATATATATCACAATCCAAAATTTACTCAAGTAGTAAGGGATTTCATCACAATTTACATTCCATTAAGAGTTATTTGTCATTATGCACCAATTAACTTTTATGTGGTGTATATACTGCCATTTTTCATCTAATATCATGATTCACTCATCATTAATGGTATTTTAAGTTTCAATTTGAATTATCTCATCCAAGGGGTTGGACTTGAAAATTACCAAGTGGTAAAAGTTATCATTACAATCTCACTTTCTTTTGTGGTTGTTAACTTTCACTTCAAATATTAACTTCCTTATAAACATATTCCATTGGAAATTAAACTTATTTTAAATATCCATACTCAATATACATATTTGATAAGACACATAATTTATGAATTAAATCAATTATTTAATATATAATTAATGCATTTTACTCATACGAAACGAGTTTGGGACTATTTAAATTAATTCCCTTGATGCATCTGTAGTTTCAAGAGATGAATTATTTGTCCAAATCAGATGGGTTTCTATCCGATATGCTAAACCATCTTGTGAAATATTTTAATGGTAAAGGTACCATATACTTAAGAAAAATGGAATCCAATAATAAAACATCGCTATCATTGAGAATTTAGTTATTATTTTTACCCATGATATTTTTTTGGCATTATCTATGGATTCATTTCATCCTCGATTTATTGATTAAATGAAATGTTTGTTTAGTTATTTACCTTTTCATATTGATTATTCCATATCCAGTTATTTAAATAGACGGTGTGTTTAGTTATTTAACTTCACATATTTAGTATTAATTATTAATTAATGATATAATCCATTATAATTAACCCTTCCTGGGCATTTGAGATCACCCTTATTTTGTTTCATTTACCCATATTATGAAGAAGAAATATTTGAATAAGATTTCAAGGATTTTGTTCATTTCATTTAATTATATATCATGTTTTATTTTCTACTTCATAAAGTAATATCGGTATCATTTATGTAATCTAGTTCTCCAAAACTAATAAACTAATTGTCCCTTCTAGATTTTATTCCTTATAATCATGCCAATGTTATGAAGTAAGGCACCAGATCCAGGCTTCTTGGTTCTGGGTGTTACAGTTGGTATCAAAGAAAGTTTAGTTGCAAACTTGGAAGCTAGATTTTGGAAAACATAAATTAGGAAATATAACCCTAAGTTAGAATTTGAGGATAAGTATAGAATAACATCCTAAATTTTTGTTAAGGTAGATATTATGTGGTTATTCCTAGTAATACATCTCTATATGGATACTATAAGTGGGCATGGTTCTATAACTGATATTTCTAGGGGTAACAACTCGAAAAAGGTGCATTGGGATTGACTTGATCATAACCTAGTACATGATAATGGGCCTTACCGCACATTAGTTTTACACTCTCATAAGATACACCTAGGATAATTTATAATTTCTATAAAAAATTTATCAAGGATTTGAAAGTAAAGATATACAAAAAGAAACCATGTTTATGATATGAGATTAGATATGCATAAAGTTCTCAATTTATGCTAACTGTAATTTCATATTTATAATTATACAATGTTTAAAATTTTATGATTTAATCCATTATATGACACTGTTTAGAAATGGAACCTAAAGGAAGAAGTGTATCAATACTCACGGACAATGTATAGGTTTACCAACTGAGAAAGTTGATATAAGTTGTATTATAACAAAGCAAGTTATGGATATATTTTGGAATATTATTCAACTCATGACACATAACCTTCCCCAGATAGAGTATCCTATTCTAAAAATAGATTCTCCAATTTTGGACCACATTATTCGACAAATAACCTCATCGTTTAATGGGACTACTGATCTAATGGAAGCTAAGTGATGGATTAAGTCTTTAGATAAGATATTTATGACATTAGGATATAGTGAAAAGGAAAAGGTTACACATTCATTGTATTATCTCAATGGATATAAAGATAAATGGGGGTCATTGATCTATAATACAAGAAAACAAGAATAAATAAAACTCATGGAATGAAACATTTTTAAGGAGACATTTTTTGACAAATGATTCCCTCATGAGTAACAAACTGAGATGAAGACAAATTTACTTAGTTTAAATAAAAAAATAAGAAGAAATTTTTTTGGAGTATGAATTCATGTTTACAAGGTTATTCAAGTATGAAACAGATTATATATGCAACATAGAGTACAATATTGGTCACTTTTTAAAATGTATTAATCCATGTCTCTAAAGGGAACTGGCCTCCCATAGATTTTCATCATTTGATGAAATAGTTTTTTGTTCCATAAAAAGGGAGATTTAATTTTATAGAATCAATATATTAAAGGTTAATCAAGAGAAAACAAGGTGATTTGAAAATTGATAGAAAGGGGATGCATAAAATAAGAAGATGAATAAATTTCTATCATGTGAGAACTATGGAAAGTGTCACTCGAGGAAATATCTGAAAGGAATGAGAGTTTGTTATGAGTGTTGAAAAAGGGATCATCAAATTAAATAATCCAAATGCAATAAATAAAACAGTATCATTTGGTGTAAAAACTATAAGGAGATAATCCATTATGCAAACGAATTCCTCAAGTGTTAAGGGAATATACTTCAGAATAAGCTAAGGAATCAAGGTCCAACATATGTTGTTGACACAAATGAAGTGGAATGACTAATGTGATTCTATATTTGGATATAATAAATAAGTTTTAATGTTATTTTATTGAAAATTTTCTCATTTTATGAATTATAAAATATATAAGGATTGTACTATAGTAGTATTTCAATTAGGATTTGAGATTATATGTTGAATGGAACCAAAAAAAGTGATTTGGTGGATTTTAAAAAAAACATATAGTTGAGGTAATGATAAGCATTAATATATTCATGATGTTGAGATAATGATTCTTTGATAAAGAGACAGTTAATATGGAGAAAGTAAATTGGATAATAATAACTACCTTGGAATCGATTCTAATGTTTTTGATCATAATAATTGGAACGGTCGTAAGTTTAACAATTTATGAAATGGTTTAAGTTGAACTTTGGATGAGGTTTTAGATATTATTATATTACATCACTATATGATGTAGTATTTGATGATAGATGAAGTAAAAATTGTTCAATATAAAATCAAAGTATAATATTTTGTATATATATATATATATATGTATATTTACTTATATTCTTATAGAGTGAAATGATTTCTCAAATCTAGGAAAAGGGTATTGAAACAAAAATATCGTCTTATTATTATCATTTTTTATAATATCAATGACCTTTATTTTCACCATTGGTTTATGTTTCTATTCTCAAAAACTTTCTCATGAACATGTTCTTCATCACTCTATATTAGAACTTGATAGTTAGATTTCTCTTTCATTTTCGGGTTTTTACTAATGTTCTCCTATTAAAAAGCCTAGTTTTGTGGTGACCTTCAAATTTCCATTTCCTTATTATTAAGAAGATGTGTTATTAACCCTATTTATGATGTGGGTTTTCCAAAAATAGTATTTTAAAATATCAAACCCTTGATTACTGAGATTTATTTTAAATTGTGTGTACATAATTTAATTAAGGTGGGAAGAATATAACACCTTGAAATTCTAAATTAAGAACACTGTATTTAATAGGGTGTATGACACACAACACCAAGCATATAGGGGAATATAATTTCCCAATAATTTAAAATATATTCACTATATTAAATAAATTCAACCTATGATATATCATGAAATGTATTAAAAATAAATTTTATCTTGCTATACAGAAAACACTGAGTTTGGCTTGTGTTATACGCAATCCTGAGTTTTACCAACCAATAATATATTATTAAAATATTATTATTTAATATAATGAGATATAACCTAGATATTAAATTAGTAGTTATTAATAGTACCAAAATATTATATATATATATATATATATATGATGGAATTAATTGTTTACCAATTAATTATAAATTAATATAATAACCAATTGAATATAAAGTGGATGTTTTTATAAAAGCTATTTTTATGCCTCCAAAGTCATTTTGTCTTAATAAATTAAATTAATTAATATTAGTGAATCATATTAATTAAATATAAATATTATATTTTCAATCAATTTTTTTTATATTCATCAAATAGTTTTGATAGTCATAATACAAGAATAAATCAAGTTTTATGCTTAAAAACTATGTTTTTCTAAAAAAGAAATGTTGCTACCTTTTAATCGCACAAATCTTTTAAAACTATATTTTGGAACTTTTAAAAAAATTATTTTTAAAAATAAACTTAATTTTTGAAATTTTAATTTAAAAATTATTTTAGGGTGAATTTTTTGTTATTTTTTGAAGAAATTTCATTTTTTATGAATAGTGAAAAATACTGAATTTTAATTGAAAACTACATTTTCGTCTATATAATTTAAAGGGATAAATTATATTTTTAATTGGTTTAAAGTTTTAATAATATCAATTTTAAATATATTAATCCAATTTATATCATTTTAATTAATTTCACAATGAAATTGGATATAAAAAAAATCAAACATTTTGAACATTTTTAATTTAAAAACTTGTTTTCTCATCCTGTCTATGGGATTAAATTTAAATTAATTTCTGCCAATTATGTTATTGAAATTTTATAAAATAGATTATATATTGTTAATCATAATAAATTATAATTTTTATTAATTTAAATTTAATTTTTCACCAAAATGATTTGTGAATGCAGTTAAAATTAATTACATCGATTAAGGTAAAATTAAGATTAACAAGGTATTAAACCTTAAACTTAAGGGTCAAAATGACCAATAAACATGTATAAAACCTATTGTATGGAAATATTTAGACCATATACTTCATTTTATCTAATTTGGATCATTATTTGAGGCACATGATAAATGGGATACCTCTCAATAGTGTTCACCTTTTTATATTTACAAGAATGCCACTCCTCATCTACTATAAAAAGGCATGCACCCCCCTCACTTATTCACACCTATAAATCCATTTTATCATAAAAAACTACACAAATACCTCCCAAAAATCTCTCCCCTAATATTAGGAGAATAAATTTTGGCATAAATAAAACCAAGGAAGTATTTTTGTATAAACCAAAAGGAGTTACCCGAATAAGATACGATGTTCTTCAACGATCACTTTTGTTTCATTTACCTTCAATTATTATTATTTCATTATTATATAATAACCTCATTATCTTAAATATACTAATATTTTTTATTTAAATTTTATTAACTACAGTCACACACACTTCTATAAAATGGGATATACAATCATCATTTATGTGTACGACGGACTACAGCCTCATGAACCAATATCATTTTTTCTTACATTACCAACCTTTCAAGGTAGGTAATAAGGATTTATTTATAGTTTATATATGATATTTATGATATTTATGATATTTATAATTTATTTATGAATATTTAATTCTTATAAAACACATACCTTCATGTTTTCTATTTTTTGGGAATACGATAACATTGTTTGTGGATGTGTGGACTACTCTCTCTTCAAAGCGATGTGATTCATACAAAAATTAAATTGAATTAATTAAGGATGGTTTTAATAAAAAAAATATGTTTTGTAATATATAAATATGATTATTTAATTAAAACATATATATATATATATATCATTTACATTTCATTCTTTTAATATTATAAGAAAAAATAAACAACGTTCATTTGTGCGTACAGCCTACTGTCTGCATGAATTGTGCATTTCATTTCCTATATCCAAATTTTTTGAATTAATATAGATAAATATATAGTGAATATATATTATATTTAAATTATTTTTTAAATTATTTAGATTATTATATAATTATATAAGTAATATAAAGAAAAATAACAATTCAAAACATGCTAAAAAACTAGGCAATTAACATCTGAAATAGTAAAAATAATGAATGATTATTAACAAAAGGGTAATAATATATTATAAGAAGTTAATATATGATATTTTAAATATGCGTATAGTTATTTAATAATTTGGAAACATGTTTTAAACAATTATATAGAAGGTTAAATTGAATACAACTAAAAGTAGGTGTTATGTAAGATATTTTCATCTCACTTTTTACATCTGTGAGATAAATGTCATATTGACCACTTACATCTTTTGTGTGGTGTATATACTACGAATTTTGACATATTTTATAATAAATTATTTTACCTTCATACTATTTAATTTTTAAATTTATCTTATAGTTCCATATATCTAATGATTCAATTGTTACTCAAGTGGTAAGGGATTTCACCTCAATTTACATTCTATTGAGACGTATTCTTTATTATGCACCAATTCACCTTGATGTGATGTATATACAAACTATTTTTCATTTAATATCATCATTAAATCATAATTCAGGGTATTTTAAGTTTCAATTTAAATTATCTCATCCAAGGGGTTGGACTCGAAAATTACCAAGTGGTAAAATTTTCATTGAAATCTCACATTCCTTTGTGATTGTTAACTTTATCTATAAAAAATAATTTAATTATCACCATTGTCTATTGAAAATTACATTTATTTTAAATATAAATACTTTTATTTTATGGGTATAATTATTTCTTAAACCGTATACTACTTTTACATATAGTGTCTACATTGAATGATATCTGATTAACTATTAAAATATTCATAAATCTATATCCTTGTCTCAATATGGTTATTTGATAAGGAAAATTATTTATAAATTAAATAAGTTATTTGATATATAAAGAACACTTTGGACTGTTATAACACAAGTTGGGGACCATTTAAATTAATCCCCTCAATGCATCGGTAGTCTCATGAGACTAATCAATTGGCCAAATCAGATAGGTTTCTACCTAATATGCTAAACTATCTTATGAAAGGTATTGATGGTAAAGGAACCACGTACCTAGGAAATATGGAATCCAATAACATATCATTTCCCATATTGAGAATTCAATTACTGTTATTATCCATAATATTTTTTCAATGACATTATTTATGGATGCATTTTCATTCTCAGTTTATTTAATAAATGGCATGTGTGTTCAATTGTTTACCTTTCCATATTGATTATTCCATATCTAGTTATTTAAATGGTATGTTTATTCAATTATTTACCTTTCCATATTTATTATTCATTATTAATTCAAGATATATTTCTATATACTTAACCCTTCCTTATCATTTTAGCTCACCCTTATTGTGTTTCCTTTCACCAAGTTATGAAGATAAAATATTTGAATAAGATTCCAAGGATTCTATTCATTTAATTTTATTGTGTATCATTTTTTTATTCTTCCCAATATAGTATTTTATCATTTATGTAATATGGTTTTCTAAAACTACTTAATTGATCAATAATTCAGTATTTGATTCCTTGTAATTATGTCAAAGTAATAAATTAAGGCACCAACTCTGGGATTCTGGGGTTGGGGAATTACAAAGAACACCAAAGGATTCCAGAACATTACTGAAGAAATTAAAGCCTACAAATAAAGGAATTTATGGGCTTGGAAACACATACCTTAAAAATCATTCTCTAACTCCAATATAATGTGATATATAAATCTATCTCAACATTCTGTTATTCCTAAATCTTCTTTTCTTCTTCTAAAGTGTGTACTAAATTATAATATCCAATCACTCTATTAAATTATTATTATTCTCTCCTATAATTCAACATAATATTTGAGGGAATTAAGATTATAATAAAATGTGGTTTCTCCTAAGAAATATCTCTCTTCTTCATCTTTCATCTATATTTGGTGATTACTACCATTAATATATGGGACTCTGGTTTTCTTACAACTTCCTTTAAAAAGGGCGGTGGAAATTCATTATGGTAACTATCTTTTTCAATAAAGAGCTAGTGTATATTATATATGATTTATTATTATAACCGAAAATCAAGGGATAGTTTTGGTATCTTGTATATCATTAAATATGAGGGAATAGTATTTTAAATCCCTAAGGTATTGAGGTGGTAGACATAGGGATAACTCCATGTACTATTTTTGAAATTAATTACCAAATATCTTTCCTCATTTACTTTCCACATTTTTAAATTATATATCACTTTTAATCATTATTTTATAATTTTTTTAAACCATCAAACACTCTTAATAAAATTATTCTAGAATTTATCAATATTTTATATTTATTATTTTATAATTATATTTAATAATATTATTGTGATTTCTACTTTGATTATTTTATTTGTTTATTTAATTATTTATAAATAAGTTTGTAAAATTGGATTGTTTTCCTTAAAAAATTTTATGATAAATTCCTCCCCCTATTGTTTTACCAATATCTGACCCACATTTGGTATAAAAGGGTAAATTTGGACTTATTTATAAATCTCTTTTTTAAAATATATTTTATCTTGATACCGTCATTCAGTATCAAAGGACACCATTTATTTTTATAAAAAAAATCTCCTTAATTGTTTTTTATTTTCAAATTCTAACTGATTTAGAAGTTTAATTTTAAAATAGCATCTACTCCTTATATGCATGCTCCTTTCTTTAACGGTTAAAATTATTTTTATTGGAAAACTCACGTATATATTTTCTTAAATAGCATTGGTTATCCAATTTGTAAAATAGTTATTCATGGTTATATACCTATAACTAAAAAATAAGATAAAAGCAATCTAAATGATATTGTTAACTTTGAACTTGATTGAAAAGATATAAGTTCCTTTTTGTGGTTTAAATTAAAATGAAATCAATAAAATATATTATTCCACAATGGATAATGAGATTAGTTGATTGTTATAAAACACACATTAATATTAAAATAAAGTTAAATAAACTATACTATATATTCTTAGATAGGATTTTGAAATTTTATCCATTCATGAAAATGAATCTATTACTAGCATGTTTACCTGTTTTTATAATATTTGTAATGGTCAAAAAATTATCGGTGACTCTCTTTATACATAAAATTTAGTCAAGAAAATACTATGGGTTTTTCTAAGTTAATGGGATCCAAAAGTAATGATGATCCAAGAATCCAAGGAAATTAAAAATATATATGTTGAATAACTCATTGGATCACTCATGAATTATGAGATATTAATGAAATTCCAAATGGTTAAAAAATATTTTGAAGCTAACAAAGACAATAAAAACTTGTCCTTTAAAGAAATAAAATATGTTGATTCTTATGAAATAGGATCTAGTAATGAAAGTGAAATTGAACATTTGAAATAAATATTGAAAAAAAATTCACAAGTTAAACAAAAAAAGAATAAATCCTTCTGATGACATAAAAAAATATCAAAATGATGTTCTTGAAGTGACATGATTTGGTTGCAAAATATGGGCCATAAAAAAGATGTATTTTAATTTGAAAAAAGTCTAACTACAAGAGGAAAGGTAAGGTATATTTAAAAGTATCAACATAGAGTGTTAGTAAAGATTCAATTTCAAATTATGAAATAATAAAATTAAATCATAAATGCCTCATTGATCAAATCATGGTAGGTCAAGAGGTTAGTTCTCATTCTCCTTCTCATTTTTCTTTCTTCTCACATTCATCCTCTTCTTCATGTTCCTCTTCTTATGATAACTAAACTCAAATTTTTTAAGAACATATCTCTAAATATGAAAACATTTAGAAGAAATATAATTTTGTTCTTAACAATAAAAGTCATATTTATAAATAAAAATATCAGGTTTTAAAGGAAAATAATGTTTTAATTTTGAAATTAAAAAATCAACTCAATGTTGAAGTTTCCAAAAATAAAATCAATAATCTCAAAAGGAATATTTAAAATTTGACCCTTGGTCAATAATATCTTAATATTATTCTTGGTTCTCATGGAATTAAAATAGATAATTAGTTTTTAGTATTTTCAATAGATAATAAAACTTCTTTTGTAAAAGATATTTCTCAAAATAAATTTTGAGAATGTTATTATAAATATAGTCATCTTATCTATGAGTGTAATTGTAAAAATGATAGATATTGAAGGCCTAAATTGATCCATGGTTATTATAATATATCTTAAAAATATAAACAATTTTGGGTCCAAAAATATTTACCTGACAACATTTGTGGACATAAATATGTTACCCTACCCAAATTGTTATGTGCTTAAATTTTCAACATTAATCATCATGTGAATAGGGTTATTCATTATTTTTATTATTGAAATTTATTTCCAAATTTATTTTTAAATTACCATTTTAATTTATTTTTTAAATATTTTTACAATTTTTCTTCCAAAATTAATTTAACATTATATAAAAAAATTCAAAAAATTTCATAAATTTGGAAAAGTGAAGTGAGTATAATACTTTAATAAAAACAATCTTTTCTGGATACAAAAAAGTGGATGTACTTTTAGTGCATATGCTCATAGAGATTTATCCAAAAACGAGTTGATTTCATTTTTAACACTTTCTCCATCCTGGCCATGATGAGTGGGTCTTACTACACACCTGTTTTGACACTCACAGGGAACTTTATATGGTTTATTAATACAATATTTGCTAATCCTTAATGATGAAATGATTTTTCAAAATATTTATTTTCTATTTAATTTATTTTTATAAAAACTTTTTTAAAGTTTTATTTTAACTTTTAAATATTTCTTAATTATTCACATATATTTTAAAATTACTTTAATATCATATTTTTTCATGTAACTCTGAAAAAAAATTCTCAGAAGCATTAATTTAGTGGGAGATATCTATTTTTTTATTTTTGGGAAATATCTTGTTTGAAATTATAATGTTTTCCATTATTTATTTCAAAAAGAGGAAGAATATGCTTTTAAATTTTTTAGTTTTTTGATCAATTAAAAAGAGGGAAATAAATTTAAAAATTGATATTTTGTTTTTAATTATCAAAATAGGGGATATTTTTTGAGTGTCTTCATTCCAATTTAATTATGTTATGTTTTGATAATTAAAAAGTTCTATATTCAAAAACTTCGTAATTTATTAGATTATTTTTATTTTATTATTTAATGAATCATATTAAAAATTATTTTTTTAGTTATTCATGTTTTATTTTAATTTTTTAATTTTATAATTTTTTAATTTAATTATTTTTAGTTAAATTTTATGAAAAATTATTCTTCCAAATTTATTTTTACATTTATATAATTTTTATAAATTTCACCTTACCTTTTCATGAGTTTTCAAAAGCTAAGTTTACCATTCCATAACATTTTTTTACCCCCATGCAACAACTTTACACCCTTACGAGAATTTACTTATACACTTATGTAGCCTATTGAAAAATTGGTTTAACCATAAAAATATTTCATGTACCTTTATGTGGCTTTTCACATACCCTCACATAGTGCATGTAACTTCTTTATTACATTTATGCAACTTTATGTCTACCCATTCGTAGTTCATGTATTTTTTGTTTACCCTTCATAGAAAGCCATATTACCTTTAAACTCTGATTACCAAATTCTTATTACCTTTACACAACCTATAGATATTGTCATTTTCCCATAAGTAAGGTATGAAAAATCCCTGTTATGTTTATATATGCATGAAGCTTGCCTTTAATAGAGATAAAATTTTTGAAATCTCAAGTTTACTTTGTTTAATGATATTTAGGTTATTTTAATTTTTTGAATGTTTATATAAAGTGTTTTAATTGTATTAATTAGTTTATAAATTATTATTAATGATATAAAACCTCTATGAGTGTTTTTATAGTGTTTTAAAAAAATTAAAGATTAATTCCATTCTTCATTAACATATATTTTTACAGAATGAAACTCAACTATTTCAAAAAACTTATTTTGAGTTAATTTCTTTGATTTTAATATTTATAAAATCATATTGTATTCTGAACAAATCATTCAAACCTATTTAAATTTTTTTAATTTAGTTCATTTAAAGTACAATATTATTGAATTTCAAATTTAAAAATAAATTATAAATTTAAATTTTGTTTATTACAGTTTGAATTCATGTGATATTTTAGGACTTATCTTTAACCTATTATTTTGGAAATGTTTTTAACTCTTTATAATGAGTTATTTTAACTAAGTTTAAATTTTTCAAATAGTTTTAAATTCAGATGATAATTTTATCCATAATCTATTTCTCTCTCACCATAATTATTCTTGAATATTATTATTCCTTTGTTAAATTTAAATTCCCTAATGATTTCATTGCTTATGTTGAGTAAATTGTTTAGGAATCGAGAAGGCTTGAACAAATGATTATCAAAATATATCAAACATTGACAATATTATATTAAATAACCAAGAAGGATTCAAGAACATTACTGAAGGAATTTAATCATATAATTAGAGACATTGGTGGCCTTTAAAACACATACCTAGACAATAATTCTCTAACGCCAACATGAATTGGTTTCTAAATCTCTCTCAAAGGGATATATTTTTTAAATCTCATTTTCTTCTTTTAGAGTGTGGACTAAGTTGTAATATCCAATCACTATATTATATTATTCTCATTCTCTCATAGAATTCATCATAGTTTTTAAGATAATTAATATTATAATAAAAAGTGATTTCATCTAATTAATCTCTTTCTTCCACATATTTCATTTATATTTGGTGTTTACTACCATTAATGTGAGAAACTGTGGTTTTCTTTCTATTTCATTTAAAAAGTAAAGGGAATGTTATTTTTTGGTTTCTATCTTTGTCATTCAATATCTAGTGTATATTTTATCTGGTTTCTTATTATAACCTAAAAACAAGGGGTATTTTTGGTATCATGGATGCCATTAAATCCAAGGGACTAATATATTAAATCCTCAAGGGATTGAGTTGAGAGAAATAGGGATACCTTTACGTACTTTTATTGAATTTCCTAACTAAATATCATATCTCATTTACCTTCATAATTTTCAAATTATAGATCTCTTTCAATTATTCTTTCATGTTTTGTTTAATCCATTAAATGAACTTAAACAATTTGTTCTCCAATCTCACTTCATTTTATTCTTATGATTTTATTATTATATTTAAATATATTATTACACTTTTAACATTGACTCTTTTATTTATTTCTTCAATATTTTATAAACAAGTTTTTAAAATTGTATTAGTTTTCTTTAATTTTTTAATGGGAAATTAACCCCCCCCCCCCACTTTCCATTTTAACTATATATAACCAACAATCTAAAGTATTAATAATAAAAACCTAGAGAATAAACTATCTATATATGAGTAAAATGGTGTCATGTATGATTAAATACAAAGGTCCACAACTCATAAAAGAATAATATCAAGGCTTAGTTGGTATATAAGAATAATTATTTTATTTCACAAACATGAAAGTGGTATTTTAGAGGTGTTGTTCTATATATGAATTATTTAAAATCATGAGACATTTATTGATCTATATTTATATATTTAACAATCTAAAATATATAATATCATATAGATTTGAGGAATATTTTTTACTTTAGATGTCTGGTTTTTATGAATGAAATGATTTAAATTTTGAAATTCAATATTAGTGGAAGTTTTACAATTGAATAATTTGGCATTATTTTTTGGTAATATTATTTTCCATTTTTTTCATAATACTTGAAGGAATAAGAATACTGTAATATCTCACATATAATCTTATAGAAAATTTATACATAAAATGAGGAATCTTGAATCAATATATCTAGTGGTTTAAGTAAAAGGGTTTTTTTCCATTTTAGAATATTGAATATGCATATTTTTATGAGATGAATTTAAATTAAATATATAGAAATTATTATAGTGATATTATTTACAAAAAAAATTGAGGATGGTTTAAATTTTAATGAAGGATAATCTAGAGTGATTATAAGGGATTTAATTTACATTTAGAGGAATAATTGGATATACTAAAACATGTGGGAATCTGATAAGATCATTGAATGATATATTAATAAAAATTTATTCCAACCATTAATTGGGTTATTGGATACTTGGAAGTCCTTATAAAATCTGCTCATATAATCTCTCAAAATGGATATAAATAAATTATATATGTGGTTTTAAGATAAGAAGAATAAATTAGGATAAATAAGAAGGAAATGACCTCAATTATTATTTCTATTTTATTAAAAAAGTGTCTCAAGGATTATGGAGTGTTTCCATTATATCCAGTTGTTAAATAAATCGTGTTTAAAAAAATATTATTCTAGTATGGAATAATATTAATCTAGTAGAGTTATTTTGGATTTTGTAATTATTTGGAATATAAATAATAAAATCACTATATATATAGTTAATTACAACAGGTTGTGGATAATAATACTATAGTGATCGTGGACTTCAATAGAGCACAAAATATATATTTTTGGTGTAAAGAGATTCAGTTTTACATACTAATTTTGGTGAAACACTCATTAATGTAAATAAAAAAAGCATTCCTAAATAAGTTCACAAAGTATTATAATAGGAAGTGATCCTTGAGTGGTAGTGGTTTATCCCTAGAATTTTGCAAATTAAGTGATTCTTTGAATGAAGCTACTATGATCAAATATTATATCCATCAAACTAGAGAAGCTTAGTAGATTTTGATACATCATCACAACATCATTGCATGGTCCTTGGACATACACCAATATTTGTGAACCAAGTAAAATAATTTATGTATTGTCTGATTTACGTTCATACATTTGTGTTTGAAATTCAGTGTGAATGATGATGAGGGGGTTGATAGATTGAATATATTTTCTTCCAATAAGGAAATAACATTTTTTAGGTGAAGGGTTTTAAGAAGAATAAAATAAATATACCAACCCCCTGATTCCCCCCCCCCCAGGGTTCATTCATTTAACTTGGTCCCAATAAATTGGTATCATTAAATTTAGTAAGTTAAAATTGGATTAAATAAAGTGAAAGAGAGTTTATGTGGATTTATGAAAAAGATTTTTTAAAAATGGGTATATGATTATAATCATTATGAGTAAGTTGAAATTATGAGAACATAGTGATAATTATATAGAGAGAGGGTGTAAAATAATCATGTTTTCTCTAATGAAAAATAAGAATAATATGTATTCAAGTGTTCTTACTTGAGTTCATGGTCACTATATGTTTCTTTTGTTAATGAATAGAGAATATTCCTTAGAGGATAATATCATCTCATTCAACATAGTCATGAGTTTTACTGGGGTGATTGAAGAATTTTGGCCTCATGAGATGAAGTAATTAGAATATTATATATGGAAGTATATTTTTTTTGTCATTGATTTCCGAATAGTTTTTTTTTCTAGGTTCTTAGAGGAAAAAAATAGGTATATAATTCTATTATAACTAGATTTGTGTAACTAATTTGCATCACCTTATTATCAATGGTTTTGATAGTGAGATTGTATTATTTTTCTTAATTATCGAGTTATTTATTGTAATTTAATGGACCTTATCATCCCATTACATGGTGATATTTTGGTGCTGGAAGAACTATGAGGAATTCCAAGGAGAATCTAGTGGAGTATGAGTTGAAATATCTTCTAGAGGAGGATCTTGCGGTATAGAGATAAAGGTTTCAGCGTAGTGGTGGATCTTTTATTGTGTTTAAGTTCATATGGAATAAATTTATATGGGTTTTAGGTCTTGGTGGATATTCAAATTATGTAATGGCTATAGTGTGGAGGTAAGTTTTGGGTTTTCATGGTTTCAAAGAAAGGTCTTACGGTGTAGAGTTGTTATTCTTGTGTGGATGCTTGAGGGGTTGGGTTTCCCTTATTTCTACCTCTTAAGAGGTATCTTCATAATAGATGATAGATACATCATGGATTCTAGGGAAATCTAGTTCTGATGAATCTTCCATTTTAAAGGTATTTGTGGCATGGTTCATGGGTTACGCCACAAACTTACCTTGGGCTTATTGTATCTATCATGGATCCAAGAGGCTAATTAGATAGGGGTAACTTTGGCATAGAAATAGTATTTTCATCGTGGTTTGAGGATAAACCCTACTCATTATGGAATAATTAGGGGCGTTGTGTCCTATCCTTTAAATTAATGTACTAGTTATAAATTTTTGATCCCCTTTAAAACTCATCACTTTCTCGATTTCTCTATAAACTCTTGGGAGACATAGGTGTGGTTTTAGGATTTCTTATAGGACTTTTCCATCATCTTTGAACATTGGTGTTAGAGGATTGTTTTTTGGAAATATTTGGTGAGTTCCATCTCCCTCCTTGTTTTGTACTTAATTATTCATCTATTGAAAGTTGTGATTGTGAGGTATGGTTGGTTTGAGTTATGTGTGGAAAAATCATGATGGAGAAATCTTGTGTACTAGGTTTTTGTTACCTTATGGTAATTACCTTGAGAAATTATGTCTTGGAAATCATCTTCTTATTTCTTGTTTCATTCACATTGAATCAAAAATCCTTATTTAAGGTAGGGTATTCCTATTCTCTCTTAACTTTTAGGCATATGTGGGATTATCATTATTTTTATCCCTTTAGGATGATATAATGAATTGTATTAACAATATAATGAACTAGATAAATTTAAATTTAAGGGGGAATGGGGTCATTCATCATGTTTTTATTAGTTTTATTATTATTGTCACATTATCTTCCGTGAGACTAGATGTTTCTAAGATTATCATTTAGTACTGTTATGCCATGTTTTTTTACATTAATTATAAACCTATAACATTTTTTATTGTTTGAAATCACCTTTCAAAAATTGTTAAGAACTTAGTTATGGATAACAAAATTGTTGTGTGTCAATATAGAACTGTGTGGAAGTATCTATAATAGTGATAATGATATGTTTTGAAACCCCTATTTAAATTAAATTAGAATATAAAATCTATTTTTTTTGTGTTGGTGTATGTGTTGTAATTAGGTTGTGGTTGTGTAAACCCTATGGGGATTGTGCAGTGATGGTGGTGACTAACTTGGGTGTGGAATATTTTGAGATAACAGGGATATAGTTGTTTGAAATGGGATAAATTGATGGTTTGGGTATAGTTTTTGGTTAATAATTATTTTTGTGTGATGGTTGGTCGGATAAGACAATCTAGGAATAAGATGTGGAATTATTGTTGTGAGATGGATGGGTTGTTATGTACTACAACATGTGTGGTAGTTTCTCAGTATCTATGGGGTGTGGATGATAATAAAGACACTATAATGGCATATAATGGAATAGTATGACTGTGGGATGAAATTATTTATGTGGTACTCGATTAATGAATTGAATTATAATAAATGGGTTGGAATAGAATGGAAAATTATTGAATTTATCATTGCGTGTTCTTGATGGTGGTTTTTTATTAAATATAGGATTTAATGGTTATCAAATGAAATGTGTTTAGTGGTTTTTTAAAATAAAGAAATGGGTGAATAAATAGATAAAGGAAGGGATAATGTGATGGGTTGTGGTTTTCATGCATAATTAGTTGTATTTAGTGGTGGAAATAGTTGGTTGAGGTTGTCATGTGGTGATGTGGTAGTGTTGTGGGATATGCTAGTATTGTTGATATAGAACCTTACACTAGGTGTTGTGAGATACTATATATGATTTTATTATCTATGTCACTCCTAAATGCACCCCACCTACATTGACTACCATGTATCAGCACCCAAATTCTTTGGGGTTGTTTTCACCAACATCCAAGATACTAAAAAAATGGATAGCTGATTTCCCCCTTTTTTTCTCTGCTTTCATAGTAGTACGTGGTGGTGGTACCCAATTGGTTGTGAGTACCGACCAATGGTAACATAGTAATTGGAAATGCATGGTGCTGATATAATATGATATGTTGGGGTGTTATGCATGATAGGACAGTGGAATGAGGTGTTCAGGATACTTTATTGCCCAGGTTATGAGGTTGTGTTGGGATATTTTAGGGGATGGATAGTTATATGAATGATTATGTGGGATCGTAAAGTGATATTTAGATACTTAATGATGCCCACATGCGATGTCGGGCCCTTTTGGAGGCTAGGGTAGGTAGGGTTGTGACCCAAACCACTTTATACACCATTTGATATATGATAACAGGTGTACATGGAATGTATGGGAGCATATGAGATTTAATATTGGGATATGAGAGTAGTAACTCAGTGTGGAAGTAGATGTGGGGTTCCTTTTTCTATGTTCACTTGATATTATTTTACTAACCTTGGATGTATTATTTTTTGGGTGAGCCTTGTTGAGATTGATATGGTTAGTTGTCATTTTTAGGTGCATATTAGTTTAGTTGTTTACCCAATGGATCATTAGTATTATCTTTTAACATTTTCATGTAGAATTTGGGTATGATTCTATTGAGTATACATGTTATTCTTACCCTATGTATACATAAATAAATTTTTCAGATTTCTATGAGGTTTTTGGAGACCAAGTTGGGCATTACTATCTTATAGGTTGGCCTTTTATGGATTTTCTACCATATATTTTCACTTCGTAAAATTTCATTTTGAATAATTTTATTTTTGTTTCTTGAAATACATAATGGTTTGTTAGTTATTTGATGTATATTAATGTATTTTTGGGTGTTTTTTTATCTTATCTCTTAATAAAATTAATTATATTAAGGGAAATGCCTCCCAATTAAGTGATTTATACCCTTATTTATAGTCACTAACCTAGGGCCTATTGGAGGTGGGATTTGGGGGGTCTCTATTTCTCTTCATTATCTACCTTGTAGGGGTTCTAGTGGAAGGTACATCATTTAAAAGTGGTATCAAAGTGTTGGGTTGAAATAAAATATGGATATTGGTGTTAGTGACCTTTGAGGTTTCATGGGTTGGTAGAGAAATAATGTCAATTTAACTTAGTCAATGACATAACGGAGATTGGTTAAGACATAGGATTTTAGTGCCCCCTATGATTTAACTCAAGGACCCTAATCTTTATAAACATTCTAAGTGAAGTAACATTGATTGAGAGGTATAAACCTAGTATAGGTTCATACAAAATTATTTTATGAACTTATAATTGAATGAGATGATGTTAGATAATTAAAATGTAGTTAAATAAATGAATCTAAATGAATTATATGATACCAAGATTAGTGTCTCCCTTTTTCCTTATCTTTAATTTTGGATCTCAATCATCATTCTAGTGTAGTTTAGGGAGAATATGTTCATTAGGATAACCTAATTAATCATTGGAGGATTGATCCTACTGAGTATTATGAGTTGAGTTAGAACAAATTGTGTGATTTCTAGATCCAGAGTCTAGAAAAGTATGAGGGGATCATTTTTTATTTATAGATGGAGAACTGATTAGAGGATCTTGATATTGCCTTTAATTTTATTTATTCATGAGCTAAGTGTTAAGTTTTATTGATGTTCATTCATATGTGATGAGTGGTGCATCATTGGCGGACATTGTATCTTAGAGAGTAGGAGGAGGTAGCTATTTCTTATGTTAGCTTCTATAAGGAGTTCTACACATATTTCTTATTATTATCAATGAAGGTGGAAAAGAGGTAGGGCATGATCTACCTTTAACAAGAGATCCTGAGTGTTTGGGATATCAGGATCAGGTTTAATCACCTCAATAATTTTGGTCCATAAATATTTCTAGGTGAGGTGTACAAAGCAAGGAATCTGGAGGAGGAATTGCATCTAACACCCAGATATGTAGTCACTCTATTTACACTTCCTATATACTTTGTTGTGAAAAAAGAAAGTAGAAGTTCTCAATTGGATACACTTGAAAGGAGGATTTCCCTATGGGGGTGGTTATTAAAGTACCTTTGGGAGCATAATTTTATCTCGGGAAATTGATATTTGGTAAGATTAAGTTTTTATCAATTTTTAGTTGGTTAATGTAGTCTTCTTCATGATTTTATGGGGCTAGAAGTTCTAAAGAGTCTATTGAGAGCTCTTAGATGGTGTGTTTTTCTTGTGGAGGTCGCATACATAATTATTATTATTTCCCTATTTCTCAAGGATGTCAATTTAGAATGGGTGTTCATATATTTTTTATTTCACAACAGCAGCTGATTCTCTCTAGGATATATCAGAAGTAGGGTCCAAAAAATTATATTCCACATCCATGTTAATAGGTTTATCCCCACTGAAGTGATAAGGATCTCGTGTAGTTCATATGTATGATAGTCCTCACCCTCATGGTCCCATAGATAATCATTCCCGTGTAGGACATAAATAGTTAAGTAGAGGATATGGGCACAGACATATGCCTGTTATGGTGGTACCAACACCATAGGGGCCAGAGATTGTTTGAGGTATGACCGATTTATCTCCTGCCTTAGTTTAAGTAATGTTTTATTCTAGATCTTCACACTCCTTCATTGTGACCTTTTTAGTTTGGGCATTAAGACTAGAGGTATAGATACTTCCAATTCCCCTAGTGTTATTTATGCTAGTTGGAGGTCAATCTAGGTTATTTGATTTGTTCTAAGGGTGTATACTAATGATAGAGTGGCATCATTTGAAGGGTGATTTCTTATTTTTGAAGATACATCCATATGATATCATCCTTTGAATGGATTGGTTGAATTATGTAAATATAGTTGTTAATTTCCTTTAAAAGAGAGTTTTTCTTTCATATATGGAAGGTCACTGAGTGGTATTCATTAGTTAGTGGAGTTACCAGATGTGTGGTAGGAGTGAGGTGCCTCTCTTAGCTCAGTTTTTATAGTTTTTAATGGAATGTCAATCAGTGGATGTTCCCATAGAGATTGATAAATTTCAATATGTCATATTAGATGATGTTGTGAGACTACACTCTCATTGTGATGTCAGGTTTAGGATAGAGTTACAGTTATAAGCATCTCCAATCTTGATGGCTACTTATTATATGGTACTAATGGATATATTGGAATTGAGGATACACATTAATGGTTTATTATAGAAGGGATTCATCAGGCCCAGTGTATCTACTTGGGATGCTCCATTGTTTTTCTTCAGGAAGTAAAATTATAGTATGAGTTTATATGTTGAATATCAAAGGTTTAACTAGATAAAGCTCAAGAATTGTAAACATATTTTAAGGATATATGACCTATTCAATTAGTAGAAGGGGTCCAGTTGGTTTTTAAAGATAAATTTGTAGTATTGATATCACCAAATGAGGGTAAAGGGGGAGAATATCCCAAATACTTCCTTATAAAGTTGGTGTGGACATTTCAAGTTCAAATTAATTCCTTTTGGTTTCACTAACACACTTCATGGGACACATTCACACTATGTTCTATGAATTCATAGACTAGTTTGTGGTCATGTTCATCAACAACATTCTCATATACTCAAAGTAAAAGTTGAAGCATGATAAGCACATGAGAGATGTACAGTGGTTTTTTAAACACCATAAACACTATAAGTATCTATAAAAGTGTAATATTTAGATATAATAGGTGTAGTTATTTGATAATTTTATCTCTTAGTATGATGTATTCATGTACCTATTGAATATTGAGGTAGTCGTTTCTTAGGCATCATCAAAGAACATGGTAAAATTTCATAGCCTCCTTGGTTATGTGGACTATTATTAGATGTTTGTGTTTGAATTATCTTAAATTTAATCCCTATTAATGACCTTGTCTAGTAATAGCCTTGCCTTCATATAGAATGATCAGTTTCAGGTAGCATTTGACTACCTAAAGGGGAAGCTAATTAGATCCCTAGTGCTTCATTTTTCTAATGAGGGATTGACTATTAAGGAATTTTTGACACATCCTATCTAGGATTAGGATAAATAGTAAGGAAGAAACAGATAAATGATTTATTATGGGTCCAAGAAATTATGTCCCCGTGAGTATAACTATTCTACCCATGACCTCGAATTGGTAGAAGTAGTGGTTTATCTAAAGTTATGGTGACATTACCTCATATGTGATCACTTTATGGTCTTCAAAGACCATAAGAGTATGAGGTATGTTTTCAGTCAGTGGAATCCAAATATATATCAGTGGATGATGATGGATTTTATTCATATTTAAAATTATGAGATCTCATATACCCAAGGAATGGGGAAAGTTATAGCTAACACACTAAATAAGAATCTGTTGGGAGATATTGTTCAGGAATCTAAATATTCTTGGAGGGTGATGGAAGAGTTAGAAACATTAAATATTACCACATAGAATACTGATGATATATTTTTTATTTTTTTTAGATGATAAAATAATATTACTTATTACAGAAATTAGAATAGCTTCAGTGGGGAGACTCAGAGGTAGACGTGATGTGAGACCGATTCATCCATAGTGATACTCTCAAGGGATTGTTGGAGGATGGTTAGAATTGGATGTTGTTTAGGGGAAGGTTGTATGTTTTTTTATCCATGAATGAATTAGTTCTCTAAAAGTTTCACAGATCACCCTTAGAAATGAATCTGGGTGTTTATAAGATGTGTCATGGTTTGAGGAGGTAGTTTTGGTGGCCTAAGATGAATTTTTCAATGGTGGGATTCATATTATGACGTTTAGTCTACCGGTAAGTGAAAGTAGTGCACTGTGTCTCCAAAGTGTTTTTTAGCCATTAGATGTCCCTAAGTGGAAGTAATAAAACATATTAATGGATTTCATCACTATGTTACCCTGATCCTAAGGAAGATATGCTGTCATTTGGGTGGTTATGGATTGATTAATAAATTAGTCCAATTTTATAGTGATTCGAGAGTCCAGTACCAAGGATGTTATGGTGTGGAGGTATGTGGATGAAGTGTTGAGGCTCCATAGGGTTCCTAGGACCATCATCTCATATTAGGATCATAGATTCAACTCATTAGTCTAGAGAGTATCGTAGCATGATTTTTTCTCTCATTTATATGTAGTACTTCTTTTCATACCCATACAGGTGTCCAGATAGAGAAGATCATCCAGACGCTAGAGGATTTATTTTGGGATTTTGTTTTGGACTCAGGAATATTTTTTGTTAGTCACTTACCCTTGGTTTAGTTTTCCAACAATAATATATGTCTTTTATCTATTAGTATGAATCTATTTTATTTGTTGAATGGGTCTTCATGTTGATCTTCATTATGTAGACCATGGTTGGAGAGTTGGTGGTTCTTGGACCCGAGGTGGTAAAAAGTACTATGAAGAAGATATTGATAGTTAATGAGTATATGAAGGAAATGTGGGACCACTGGAAGGCCTTTGTAGATCATAGGTGAATAACAATGAAGTTTGAGGTTGGAGACCATGTGTTCGGGAGGGTTACCCCTTGATGGAAGAAGTAGATTTATTTTTCATTGTGTAAGATCTCTCCACAGTTTTTTCAACATTTTGATGTGTTAGAGCACATTAGTGAGGTGGTGGATTGATTGGCACTTACAACATGGCTAGACAGTATCCACAATATATTCTATGTGTCCCAACATCGATGGTATCTTAACAATGACTCCAACATAATTAACTAGGGGGGTTTGGATATCATTAGTGAAGTGACATTCATGGAATACCCAGTCAAGATCCATGATCATTAAGAGATGGTATTTTTTGGGCATGTCATTACCTTAGTTTATATGCTATGGGGGTTTGGAAGTCTAGAGGAGAGTACATAAGAGCGTGAAATGTAGATTCATGACAACTACCCTGAGTTATTTCAAACCATATTTTCATTGTTTTATTATACATTAATGATGTAATGCTTAAATTTTTGTGAGTTTATGGAAACCAATTATTTATCTAGTTGGTAGTAATTAGTTAGTAGTTGTGCTCAGGAAGTAACAAGATTACTGAGATTTATCTCATAGAATGATGGTATGGAGTTCCCATTTTCTCCCTTTTTATGAGGTTTTCTTATTCTTGAGGATGAAAATAAATTTATAGGTATCCAATGTAATGAATTGGGCCATGTTAACCCATTTCGGGGTGATCATTGGGTGTTATAGGTGTTATGAAGAGTTCTAAGGAGAATCTGGTGGAGTCAAAGTGGAAATCTCAGCTAGAGGAAGATCGTATGGTGTAGAACTAAAAGATATAGTGTAATGGAGGATCTTACATCATGGTTGGAACCTTGTGTCATAGAGTCTTAGGGATGTCGGGTTTTGGTGTCTCTACCAATTTTGATGTAGCTAGGGCATGGAGTTGAGCTATATAATAGAGTGGTTTCATAGATTGGTCTTGTAGTGTTGAGTTATTATTGTGGCATAGAATCTTAGGGGGTTTCATTTCCCTTTCCCATTATACCTAATATGCAGCTAATACAAAGAGGATAGATACATCATGGAGTACTAGTGAGGTTAGTTCTAATGACTCTTCCATTTTTTGGGGTGGTTGTGGCATGGTTAGTGGGTTTTTTCATAGCCTTACCTCAGTATTATGAGATCAATGTGTGATATACAACGTGAATCCCATAGTCTAATTGGAAAAGGGTGATTATAGTGCAGAACCTATAATTGCATCATAGTTTAAGGAAAAAACCTACTCACCATGGTGTGTTTAGGAGTGTTGCTTCATTGTATTTTAATTAATCTCTTGAGAATAAATTCATAAACCCCTTATAAACTCATCACTTACCTAAATCTATATCGACTCTTTTGAAACTTAGGTTTGGTTTTGGGAGGTTTCTATCCCCATTACATTGGATTTGAACCTCATTCTTTGGATATTGGTTGATAGTAATAATTGGAAAGTTATATCACCCCCTTTCTTTATTTCTCCTATAATCTTTGTCAATATAAACTTTAGGTTCAATGATATTGTTGGTTTTGGTGATGTGTGACAAGAAATTTATGGGGAAAAATTATTTTCTAGGTTGTTGATACCCTCTGAGTGTTCCCTTGAGTGATTATGGGCTAGAAATTTTCTTCTTCATACTTGGGTCTTACACAAAAAAATGGAAATACTTGTTTGAGGTAAGGTATCTATGTTCTCTCTTTAAGGTTATACATATATGGAATTATCATACCTTTATTAATTTTTTTGGATAGTATGGATTAGATTAAATAAATAATGAACAAAATGAATTGAAATTGAAGAGTAATGTGAATTATTTTTCATGTGTTTATTAGTTTCATTATTATTGCCACTTTCTCTTCCTTGATACATTATGTTGCTAATATTATCATTTTTTGTTGCTATGAAATGTCTGTTTTGCTTTTATTTTTGAACTGTTGTCATGTTTTATTATTTCAAATCAACATTCATAAAATTTTGACCACCTGTATGTGGCTAAATAACTAGTTATGTGTGAATTCGGAACAGTGTGAAAGTGTCTATGCTAGTGATTATGAGATGTTATGAAAGACTTCGTTAAAATAAATTGGAAGAAAAAAAATCTATTTTTATGTTTGTTGGTGTTGTTGGTGAAATTTTTTTTCTGGTTGTACGTACCTTGTGGGGGTTCAATGGTAATTTTAGGGACCATCTTAGGTGAGGAATATGTTAAGTAAATGGATATTTAGTTAATAGTAAAGGGATATTTTAATAAATGAGTTATGTTATTCAACTGATAGTTTTTGGTGTGTTATGGTTGGGATATTGATATGGTTTAGGTATAATATGTGTCATTGTTATTGTGTGATGGATAGGTTATTATGTATTATGGAATATATGATAGTTTGATGATGGATATTGGGTGAGGCTAATAATAATGAAACAAAAACTCCATGATCTAAAATTAAATATGTTTCGGATGAAATTAATTATATAGTAATCAATTAATGAATTGAATGATAATAAATGGGTTAGAAAGAAATGGGAAATCGTTAAACATGATAATATTTGTGTTTAAGAGTGGTTTTTTATTAAAAATAAGATTGATTTATTATTATATATAATATGGTTAATAATTTTAGAAAATTTAGAATTTGATAAATCCATAGATAAAGTAAGGTGTTATGGGATGATTTGTAGTTGTATTGTGTGATTATTTTCATTTAGTAATGGTAGTGATTAGTGGAATATATCATGCAGTGGTGTGGTAGTTTTATGGGCTATTTTTGGAGCTCGTAAGTTCACAAGAACCCAGGAAAGGTAATTGAAAAAAAAATGAGAGACAAACATGATATCATACAAATGAAGGGAATGGAACCTCATATAAATTGGAATTTTCCACATATAACATCAATGTGTTATATGGAACCCACTAAAACATATATCCCCCCCAATTAAATTCATTTTCAAAGTGAGGTGCTTCCTCTTCACCCCCCCCCTAAATAAAAATAATATTTAGAGTGAGGTGGTGCCTCTTAAACCACAAAAAATGAAAACAAAAATCTATATTGAGGTAGTGTATCTCCCCCCAATAAACAAAATTCACTTTAAAAAATAGGAATTGATTTTTTCACCAACCGCATAGTGTCTAACATGCTATACAGCCATCCATTTTGGGAACGTGGCATTTCTTACACTTCTTATAAATACCCGATTATACAATGATGTAATACATGAAAATACAAAGCGGGGGATACAAAGATATAAATATCAGATAATGAGAGAGACTAGGAGTGATAAATTTTCATTTTGGGAAGCTCGCTACATACCACAGGTAACTAACTCACTACAAAGGAATAGAAAACTCCTTGAAATAGAGTCCTTCATAAAAAAGAATTGACCATAAAGGGTATCCTTTACAAAAAAAATTGTCTTTCCTAGTCATAAAAAAAGGAGATACTTTCCCTCATGAATGAATCCCTTCGCAAAGGAACATCCTTTGTGGAGGAGCCCTTTGTAATATCCCCATATTTCATAGTGATACCTGTATGTGAAATAGGGTATAATTAGGGTATTCACTTATATAATCTCAACACACTCCTTATGTATATAATTTGGATTCATCTTATCCCCTCCAAGAAATATTCAAATATTACTCTTAGATAAAATCCAAAACCCAAGGAAGGCCAAAGTAAGACCTTCCTTGAGTCCATTGGACCTATATGATCAAGGTATTAGACACACCAGTGTGACCCCCTTTCAATCAGTCATTCCCTCAATAAATTATTTCCTTCAATTGAAATCCCGAAGAGGTAGGGTTCTCAATATGAATTTATTCATCCATCCCCTTAGTAATTAGGGCCCCAATACTAGAATAAATGGTGGGAAATTACCCAGTTTAAGCAGTGGAACTCACCTCCCATATGTTTCCTAAAACATGGAGAAAATTAGGCAGCATTTCACTTTTTGTTTTCCAATAAATGGATGTGTAAGACACAATTCTATGTTTAGAAATGGATATGAATATAAAAATAGGAATCCCCCAAGAGTAGTCCCAATTATTTCTATCTAGCTACCCCACCGAAGTCCCTCCCATATCAATTAGTGGATGGGGAACAAATTTTTATAGGAATACCTCCTGTAGTAAGCCCTTGTCCTTTATTAAAGGATGTCATATTACACCTAACATCCACAACTCGTTACCCACCCATCAGTAGATGAGGAAGGAAATTTGGCTCTAGGATTCCAAATCATATGTAAGTACCATTTGAAACCAATTATGCAACATGAAGGATTCTCTAGTGTTTGTTTTTTCTCACACTGATCATGACTCTCATGGGATTAAGGAATCAATTCAATCATGTCACTAGTATAAAAAAAATTCTATAAGTGGGCCTCCTCCTTAGGTGTAATATCTAACCATTACAAACTATGTGGTATGTGGTTCTCATCCCTATGGGATACGTAGGATGCATCTCTGAGGTTCAAACCCAATATCTCCAACCCATCACCATCATTATTAGGCTATATTCCCAATAAGATAATGACCACACCTTGAGGGATACATTCTTTTTGGGTCCTTTAAACTATACCAAGACACTCATGTGTAATCCCCATACAAGTCTTTTCTAGGAATTGTTTTCCAAGAAGTCCTAGTCACATGACATTATACTACATGGCCTATTCCTTATCACATGACCATAAAATGTATGGCGTGTCCCATTAAGTGGCACCAAACTATTTGGGTTATAATTCCTTTCATAAGGATATATAGAAAATATCATTAGGGGAATGATCCCAACATCAAAACAATAGTCATATCCCTAGAGGATGATAAATTCTAGAGCACCCAATTATGTATCTTTAAGCCATAGTAGTCAGGCATTAAAAAATAACAAAAAATATGGAGAACCTTGGATACATATAGAAAGTTCCATTGATAGAGAAACTTTGACACATAAATATGGTACCATTGATGGGGAACCTTTAAAAAATACTGATGAGGTTATTGATTAAGAAACATTGATACATAAATATGTTCACATCCACATATGTTAATAAATTATTGGTAATATAGGGTGACCAATACCGTACTTGGATTTGGGAAGGATTCAAGTATTTTAATTGAACATATAAGAGAGTCTCATAGTTAGAAATAATTCACCAAAAAATAGTATGATGAGCCCAACCTCTCATACTTATGACCAATGTGAGTTCCTAAGAATCATTTAAAAAATCCCCCAATAAACTCCTGCCATTGGAAAGTAAGCTCATAGTTTGTTACAGATGTGGGGATGGTTGGGTGTTTCTGGTTCCATGAATAAACCCCATTAGAAAATATCTTAATAATTCATGTAATTCCAAACATATGAATAATTGTATCCCCTTCAGATAGAAACAAAAAAGGTAAACCCAGCGTGAATCTATTATTAACGGACATAACTAAGTCACCCACATGTTATGCAATTTTTTCTTGTGTATTTTTATGAAATAAAAAATTTCCCAACATAGACCTTTTAAAGTAAGTAGTTATTTATTCATTTTTTAATTTTTTTTGATAATTTTATGGTTTTTATTGTTTGTGTTTTTTTAACCACAGGCATAACCACAAAACTCTATTCAATCCAAATGGTGTTTTATGAATCATGAAATAATTACGCATTAAAATTTACATGAGTTGGTTCCTCATCAAACCTAAAGATAATGTCTCCCACCCAGTGAATTCAAATCCAAGTAGAAAATGTGATAATTTAGGAATACCATCTAAATGTTACTATCCTTATATAAGAGGTTTCACATGAATACCTATATTATATAAATCCCCACAAACTGTCTCCCAATTATGAGTGGTGATGAGAAGAAAATGAAACTCCTTTTCATTTTGAACCATTTTGGTAGCCTTTATTTACAACATGGTATAAAGTACCTACATTGCCTTAGGGGGTGGACAAGGAGGTCGATAGAGGCCTCACCATAATGTAGGATTCCCAAAAAGGGCTCTTGTCAACAATCACTGCCACTAATGTCATGAGGCACTAAATAATCATCTATTTGGGGGTTCCACCCTACAAGTACCAGCTCAAAGTCACCCAAACCTAAGTTCCTTGGAAAACCCATCATGGGTGAATAATCATCAACAACAGGGAGTTGGATTACATCCCTAATTTCACTAAATAATATTATCAATATACATTGGTGGTAGCCTACAAGAAGTCACACACTCCTACCTACACCTAGCAAGCCTAAAAACACATTTTAGCAGTACCAGAAGAAGTTCATCAACATATCTCGACACTAAATAGAGGTTCAGATACATTCTTTCCCCTATACAAGAATCTTTTTGGTATATTCTGATGGGAATCAGAAGACAAGAGTAGCCACACATTCCTGCTCTAACCAAGGATTGGGCACACATTCCCATTCTAGTTGTAGAATCCCATTAGAACATCCTGGTGGCAATAGAGGGGTAGGACTACATCCCTTCCCAAATTCTACAATTATTTCAACATATATTGATGGCATTAATAGTCCGTGAGTAGCAACACATTCTGTCTACCACTAGTGAGGTAGCTCATCAACACACTTCAAGGGATACTTTTGGAAAAGGTACACATTATTGATCCCATACTTGAGAGTTTTCAACATACTCTTGTGATAAATGGATAAAAATATTGGGAACTAATTCCTATTCCAATTAGATATCATTGGATCATTAAAAATATTCACTCTATTATAGGTACATATTCCTCCAAAAACCAATGAAACATGTATATATATTATGGAAATAGCATGGGAGTCATCCAAGAAGTATCCCATATGTAAAATTCATTGGGCATAACATGAGACTCCAATAACCCAATGGATAACATCAAATAAGAAGTTTCATCAAGGGAGATATAAAGTTAAGAGGTAGTTGCATATCCCTACTCTAATTAATGCTGGTATTCTGGATGCCTTTGAATGATTATCAATGATAGACCAAGATCCCATTAACTCATTTTCAGATCAAAGAAGTTGCCATTATAGTTATGAAGGTCCTATTAAAAACTTTTCTTTCATTATATATGGAGGCCCTCTTTAGGGAGTTTAAAAAAAATCATCCTTTGTGTTCATACAAAGATTTTTCATGAGAACTATTCTTGTGATGAGTATCATGAAATCCCTCCTTATGATCAAAAGATTAAACCGTAAGAAGGTCCACCCCTAGACATTGTACACCCTGAAGTTCATCCATAAGGTATATGTTATAAGAATCCTCCTAGAGGTTATACATTGATCCATGATGTTATCCCCCACCATAATGTTATTTTCTAAAATGTTCCTCCCCATAGTGATATCTTATTTCGATAAGAAGGTCCTCTCTGAAGGAACCCGGGGAATAACAAAAGAGTGAAAAATGAAAATTTTGAATTTTTTTGTTCAGATACATGTTAAAAACACTAATTCCAAAAAACCCATATACCATATTTTTAAATTATAACATAAAATTAAATATAAGAATGAAAAATAAAAAATTAATGAAACCATAAATGGTACGTTGTTTGTTTGAAATTGATGATTTGATTCACTCACCATCGGTGTGTCGCAGCTCAAAGATGCCAAAATAAGCATCCAATAGATCATCCACATGTGAAAAACAACTCTAGAATCATCTATCTATGGTTATCATGTTCTAAAATGGTAAATCAAAGAGTTTTATGATGACCCTTGGATCACGTGAAGAACTTTGACTTGATCAAGAAGAAGGGATCAATCAAACCTAATTCTTACTTCAGAATCTCTCTCTAAGATCTTGAGAGAAGATGGGAGGAGAGATTATCTCTCTAAATTATTCCAAATTACGGACCTATCAATTAAAGAGGCTCAAATGAGATTTTATTTCATGGTTATAGTTTCCAAAATTTCACTTTAGTCCCTAGAAAGTAATAATCCTCGTCTTAGACATTTATGCACACTTATGACTTGTTAAACTTGTAATTTATGCCAAAATATTTTATCACTCACTTTAAACATATAAATATGTTTCATTATAGAATATTAACCATTACATTTTCCCTTAAGATCACAAAATAATTTAATTAACCATGAATATCAATTATTTTTCTGAAAATTATATTTTCTCATGTTCACTTTTATGATAAAAGAACTTGTGAATTACTTGAGAAATAAATTCAATCATCATTATTCTAAACTTTAATAAAATAATTTAATTATTTTTATTTTTATTTATCACACTCGAACATTCACTATCCCCTAAACATGGGTCCCACTTTATCATAAAATCCTATTCATCCGAAAAGGTGAAACTTGTGGATAAATTTGGTGTTTGACTAATTAGGTCCTGATATCGATAGCAAGGATTAAAACCCATTAACCAATAGTAAGGTCTTGAAACCCATCATGGACCCTAAGGAGATAAATAATTTCATGGTTATGAATACCTCTTATGAACACATTCTATGTAATATAATATCTTTACCTTGTGATATCTCAGAAATCATGATGCACACTTATGTCATCATCCATTTATTGATTTATATATTGTTTAAACTTACTTGATTGACTTTCCTTCTTTTCCCATAGCCATGAATTTTAAAAAGTTACTACCATCCTGGCCAACCTGGGCCCATGAGATATATCTTCCTCAACTCAGAAGTGATAAATTTTATATTGATAGTTCAACCAATTTCATACCACCAATTATGAACCAAACACAAGATACCTCAACTTGTCTTTAATTCCATGGTTTTTTCTTGAATCAAAGTAAGTGAAAAAAATAGTACACATCAATAATGATATTGAGTCTAGAAACCAATACACATGTTCATAGATAGGAACAACCAATGACACCAGAAACATATGTTGTTCTTATTGGAAGGTTAGTACTCATGATCTCATCTACTCAAGATCACCAAATGGGAACCTCATGAGAAGAAGTCTCAATGATTTTGAGCCTCAAACACCTAATCATCATACATCATATACTTCCCATAATTATGATGTACCTAGAACATATGATATATATTTAACATTAATATCATAGTATCTTTAGGTTCTTATTATATTTGGGAACTGCTATAACCTTTTTATATAACATGTAATCTAAGGATGTTATCATGTAAGTAGTGTATGAAAAAGTATCAACACTAATATGGTTATAATAAACACATGTATATATCAAACTATATACATGTAATAGTAATAAAAGTATATAAAGTAGTTAGGTTTAGGGAACCCACTGACAACACTCCCACATTCACTAGATCCAACTGTTAACAATTCCCAACTCACTAGCTCTAAAATGAGTATTATTCTTCTACAGATATATATCTTTAATCAGAGGGTGTTCCACATTATCCTTTATGGCTATTCTTCTAACCATGAATTCACCTATCCAAGTAAAATCCCTCATGAGAAGATATACCTGAGTATATGAATTCCTTCCACTATAAAAAACACGACATATTAGAAATACCAATAAAAATATTATCATAATTATGATAAAACTTTATTTACTATGTAAAATTCCAAGAACTAAAACATATTTTTTTTATTTTTGCACTATTTATTTTTCTATATCAGAAGCCACAACATACTCATAATTTTTAGATATAGATACCACTGTCTTGAACGATATTCAGTTTCTCATTTCCTGAGTATAACTATGAAATTATATCATATTGATCTAAAGGAAGACTAGTTTGTGTCCCCTTAAAACTAATGTCTCTTCCCCTCCAAGTACTAGGTATATATACCTTATACTTTATCAAGAACAATTTTATAGTTCTAAATTCTTCCCATGCATACAACTAATATTTTCCTACCATAAAATATATGTTGGCAATGTCATATCTTTCACATGGCACGGAATATGTGATTGATCCATCACAGAAGTGTATGGAATTCTACTTTCCACATTAATACCCTACTATAAACCATACATGTATTATTGTAGATATTTATTCCATGTAAAAATGATAAAAATTACCCTTTTAATTGTTCCAAATTTTATTTTCCAACACCATGTTAACATATGTACTTTGACATGGTCTAATAAACCCATTAGATCTAACTTAGAAGATCTTGTTCCCTATAACTTTGGTTTCACATTTAAGTAAATATATATAGAGATGCTTTCATTCTAGTATTAACCAACTATTATACCAAATATTGTTTTCCATATATTATCAAAAAAGTTTTACTTGGAAAACTATGGTACTCCCGCTAACAACTTATAGACACGTGGAAAAAATTAATTCCAAATGAATATTCTATGATCTGGAAGCTTAATTCAATCCAAAATTAGATTTTAATAACTTGCAACACTTATTGGAATTATATAGTGTCACCGACCCTTTCTGATTGCAAAATATAAACACCATCCAAAATTGGTGGTATTGACATCAAATACCCAATATGAAACGATCATAGAAACAATCTATTCCAATTTAAATTCTAATGTCTTCATGAATAATGGTTTGGTATAACCAATCATTCCTTATTAGTACCAAAATTTTACCACCAATGTAATGTTTCTCTTTAATACCACAAAAATATCAACATTTTAAACATTTAAAATACTAATAACAAGTACTTTGATACATGAAATCCATTATTGAAATTTAATAGAACGTGTGAATCTTAGTTTATTGGAATTTACTGCTTACTTGTAGGGATTATTATTCTCAACAGATAATGTATCACTGACTTTGGTGAATAAAGAACCACCACTACAGTTTTAACCTTACTACGTAGTATGTGCCTCTAGAACATTTATTTTCCACGTGCTCTTGTGGAACTTGTTCTTGTGCCCTCTATTTGTGCATTTGCACCATTGACTAAATTCAGGAAAATATTTCTTCTAATATCTCAAATAGAGTAGTGAACCCCTTTATAGATAAATATTCTACCACTTGAATTTCATTTTTCTATCTCATGGATTTTGGTGATATCCTTATAAACTTTTAGGATAATTAATTAAGATACACATTGTGTTTTTCTTGATGCAATTTTGTTTATGTTATAAAGAAATTTTTTGCATCTAAAAACATGTTGTTATGACATAATGTATTTATATTATACTATAACTCATATTATATCTATTTTTCATTATAGTTTTTATATGGTTATATGATAACACCACTATTTTTGAAACATGTCTACAAAAAAATAGAAGTTACTGCAGTGAAATTTAGTTTCAAAATTTATGCTCCTTTTACTTACATCGTGACTATGATGTGTATAAGGAAATTTGTATTTATAAATTAATCCATGCAATATTTTATTGAAAAAAAATCATCTAATATGCATCGTTTATCATCCTTATTAACAACATGTCTTTTTTTGTATAAGGAAATGTGAGATTAGGAATAAATCCAACATACATTTCATGATCAATGAATTCTTAGTCAAGATATTCTTCGACACACAAGCCTAAGGAAACTCATATCTTATGACCCTTAATATATCCTAATTCAATTTTAAATTCTCTAATAACACTTAAATGAATCTTATGAAGTTTATTTACCACTATAATAACATTTTGATAGTTTTCTCTCTCTAGAAGAAAAAGTTCCGAAAGCTTTGTGGCTTAACATTATTTTAAAGGTTTATTTGTCCAAAACTAATTAAGTACATACATATATAATACATAATTTCTTTATCTCCATAGATTCTAATTTCCATACTAGTAATATAATTTAATAATACTTTTAGTTTTCTAAATAAATAATTATATTTTCACAACTAGGTATAACTGATTCTTAAATTTTTATACAAATCAGATATTGTCAATGATTCGTGAATTTATGAAAAATTAGTGGAGTATTAGTAACCACAAACAACATTTATTAGAAAACAAGAATAATGTCTCTTTTTATCTAATAAAAATTTGTGATAAATATTTCGGTAATAAAATTTCAACTAGAATTATTAAACATGGAAATTAGAGGTCATGTACTTTTCACCACTAACTTAGGAATCACCCTTTCTCGGCAACATTTATAATTCACATGGATTATTCTGAAATTTATTTTCTTAATTTATTATTATATTTTAATACACATATGTGATAGGCATATTGTATTTAATACCCAGGAAGTATAATAGAAAAATTACAAACAATTGATGAATATACCTGAAGAAGAACTGACTACTTTCTTTTTCAATTCAGTTCATTACATTTTATTTTCCATAGAAATTTCTCATGACATAAAAATAAAAAAGAATCAAGTATAATGATATACCTCTATTCTTTATGGGTGTTGTGAATGTTCATTTTTCATCACACATTGCATTATCCTTTTTATCTTATCTTCCAACTTTTTTACCATAAGACCGAAAATGTTAATCTTTCTTTAAGTTCTTATCAACATAGTGAACCTTACCCAATGGTAATGAATCATTTTATTAATTTATTTTTCATTTTATAATCTTAAATAAAACTATAGTAATTTGTAAGATAAATACATTATAATGAGATGCATTGAAATATCATGATTCATCTTTCTATTTTCAGGTATTCAGTGTAATTATCACCCATTCATATATCACTTCACTTTCTCTTCATAAGTCTCTTAGAGATGAGACAACATTAGAAACCATCCATGTCTTTATGAAGTATCCAAAACTCATTGTACATTTATGATATAATTATGATGAAAAAATAAAATTTGATATACATGTTTCTCCTATAAGCATTCTTCTCACCCTCGCTTCCTAAGATGGCTCAATAAAGAGTGGGTACAGCAGAACATATAATTTCCTATACCGTATTACTTTTTGCAAGGGCCAATATGAATCCTGGAAATTTCCACCTGTGAGGACATGTTATTTATCCAATAATAATTATAGTGTATATGTGTTATTACAATCCATTGTTCTAAAAAAGTAATCACTAATAGATTAGTAATTTTATCTTGATTTCTAGTAGACATTTTTAAATTATTAATTTTAAATGTCTCCCACTATTTTTTCAAACCATATTATCCAATAACTAATACATTTATAATACTCAGTCTCTTGAGTATTGTAGTGGATAGGTTACTTAAAAATCTCCACATATCCCGATCTATAGCATTTACACTACTCCGAGAGTCTAAGGTTGGGTTTTGACTGGCCATCTGCATTAACTTGTGGCTCCTTGATTTTTTGAGTGGAGTATCATCTCCTTCAAAAAAATTCTTTTCATTTCTCAACACTTCACCTTTAAAGTCACAATAATCTAGAAATGGAAACTCCTTTACTCCCAATTTTAGTTAAGTTGACCAACCTATCTCATAATAACTCTCTAATAGTAAGAGGCACCCTCAAATAGGGATAACGAGCTCCTCAAATAATTGGTTATTTCTAAATTCAAGGGATGAAAGGTATTTAATAAATTAATATTTTCTTTTAGATATATGGTAAGTTAATCTCGGTGAATTAAATCATTTTCTATTTAACATTATTTTTCTATGTGATCTCACTCACAACATAACCATGCTTTTAAATAGAAAACATTCAATTTGCACTTTCATTTTATATTTTCATGCTTCTTTTTTATTATACTATGTGCTTGCATGTAATAAATATACATTCACAAAATAATAAAACATTAACATGATAAAATAAATAAATAATGACATGATCATGATATGTTAACTATAAATTAATCCATTGATTTAATAATTTATTAACAAAGAACCCAGGACAATTCCTTAAGCCAATATTTGACTTTAATTTTATTTCTTGGACCTCTCGTTCACTTGTTTGTTTTTTTCCAGTTCTCGACTTGAACAACTTTACCACGAATTCCTCTAATATTTACAATGTATACTCATACGCAGGTGAGGGGAATTGAGTGTGAAAAAAAATACATTTTATCACTTAAATGTCGACATGTAGACCCATATAAAAATTAAATATAAAGGTATAATGTGATAATCATCAAAATAAAATAAACATTACATTTAAAAACCATAAATGAAATAATTAAATAAATAAAACAAATATGCATGGGTCGGTCTCAGATCACGATCAATCGACATGAAATTATATTTCATAAGAAAAAATTATCTTTTCTAAAATTCAACTTGATGGTATTTTTAATAATTTAACTTGCATTAAAATAATTTTAATTAATTATCAATATATCTCACAGCACCTGAAACAATTTTACTAAAACCGTGAAAATTATATTAAATTTGTGAAATTTTTTCATAATTTTTCCGATGTACTTGGACCTAATGAAGATCCCCAAAAAATAAGTTAGGGTTTAAAATGGGTTTAATGGTTCAGGTGGGTCGAACCAAGACCGATTTGGTCCGTCAAAGTCTTAGTTGGGACATTATTTTAAGGGGATATATATATACACACCCATCATATATATATACAATATATTATAACATATAATATATATATATATTATAATATATATATATATATATTATGTCGGCCCACCCACAAATAATGAGGTGTCCAAAATATCCCCTTCCCCATAAAGAAGAAGGATAATACATCCAAACCCATTTGGGTGTGTACAAAACACATTTTTTTAATAAGCTTCCAATAGAATCTTTTCTTTTCCATTTTTTTGTAAAATTAATCATGATTCCATGATGAGATTGTATTCTCAACATACTACTCCAACCAGTATTTAGTATCTCCAGTGAATATCTAATGTCCTATCTCCAGTGATTTGATTAGTCATATCTTGGAAATGAAATCTTTGATTTATGAGTTATTAGTTTTCATGGTGCCATTTGAGTCCCTTTTTCTAAAATCATATAAAATTTAAATTAAATTTCAAATATTTCATCTTAAATCAATGCATGTCCACTCAGATATTAATTGAAGGAACTCATGATGCGGTGGATAGATTAAAAATGTACAATTTAAAATTTTCAATTTGGATTCATGTTAAAAACAATGAATACACAAAACACCTTTCCAAAATTTCTTAAAGAATCATATGTAATTCAATTTAATCCAAAAAATAAAAAAACAAACAAAAGCATAAATGGTACCTTGTTTGTTTGAAAAATAAAATTTTACTCGCTCTCCATTGCTGTGTCCTAATTTAAATATGGAAAGCTAGGAATCCTATAGATCATCCACACATTCACCACAACTACTTAATTATCAATCTATGATTCTTGGGTTCCAGTATAGTAAATCAAAAATATTTATGATGTTTGTTCGACCGTGTGAAGAATGTGAACTCGGTGGAGAATACAGGATCGATCTAACCTAATTCTTCCATCAAAATCTCCCTCTGAGATCTTCAGAGGAGAGGGGAGGAGTGATTGTATACCTAAATTCGTCCAAATTATAGAGCCCCTAATTCAAGAGGATAAAATGATATTTTATACCAAGTTTATACATTAAAAAATTTCACTTTGGTCTATAAAAGTAATAATATTTATTTTAAATATTTTTTCACACTTATGACTTATTAAACTTGTTATAAATTTAAAAAATATTATATCACTTTATTTTAACATGCCTACATTTTATATGATAAAATAAGAACCACTAACTCTTCATGTAAGCTCCCTAAATAATTTAATGAACCATGAACATCCTATGTTCATTTAAAAATTATATTTTCTCATATTAAATTTTATGATCAAACTTCTTATGAATACATTGAGAAATAAATTCAATCATCATTATTATAAACTTGAATACTATAATTAAATTATTTTATTTTTTAATGATTTCACTCAGACATTCTCCAGCCCCTTCACATGTGGCCCAATTCACCCTAAACTCATATTCTTATGAATAAGTAGAACTTATGGATAAACATAGTGTGTAACCCTCTAGGTTCTTTTTGTGATAACAGTGAGTCCAATCCATAGAAAAATAGTGGATTCTAGTAACCCATAATGGGCCCTTAGGGGATAAAAAATGTAATAGCTATAACTAACACCAATAAAAAAGTTCTCTATAATATAATCTCTTGGTCTCAAGATATCTCATAAAGAAGGATCCAAACTTGTATTATCATTATTTTATTGATTTATATATTTTGTGACCCTACTAGATAGACTTAACTTCTTTTAACATGGCCATGGATTTATTGTAAGTACTACCATCCTAGTTAACCTGGTCACATAATATATCTCTTCCATAAATCTAAAGAGAAAAATTCTATCTTGATTGTTCAACCAATGGCATACCATCAATGACATATCCAACACAATCTAGCTCAACATAAATTCAACTATATGGTTTTTTCTTTACGTCAAAGTGCATAACCAATGATACACATAAATAATGATCTCAAGTTTAGAGACCAATACACATGTTCATAGATAGGAACAACCAATGACACCTGAAACATGTGGTGTTCCTATTGGTGGCTCAGTCCTTAAAACCACATCTACTAGTTATCACCAAGTGCAAACCTCATGAGAAGAAGTATCAATGCTTATGAGACACTAGTACCTGATACTCAAACATTATTTATGCCTCATCAGTAATGTGTATATATACCATAGGATAGATACTTATGATTTGTCGTATAGTATCTTGAGGATCCCATTATAATTGTGAACTGATATAAAATTTTTTATAAGACATGTAATATAAGAAAAATACCATGTAAAAAATGGATACATAAGTATCAACACTATTATGATAAGAATAAACACATGTGTATATCAAACTATATACATGTAAGTGTAATATAAATACATAAAATAAACATGTGTATACATCAAACTATATACATGTAATGGTAATTGAAGTACATAAAGGATTTTGGTCTAGGGCACCCACTCACAACACTCTCCTTTCTGAATCAACTATGAAAACTCCCTTGTATCATGATTATGTTGAATAGATGAGGTTATACATGCTTGATTCTTTGTCTTTGACAAGAGACATTCTTTCTCGTTTGAAGTATATTCTATGGAAATGGTCCTTATTTGAACCACCCTTGGAATCCTTAAATTACACTGTAAAAAATAAGATTCCAATCAACACCACTTTATACAAAAATGTGGATGGGAAATCACTACTTTGGTCAGAGAAAACAAAGTAATCACTCAAACAAGAAAAATAAAACACATTGATCATTAGGAAACAATTTGAAAAAGATAATATATTTGTCATGTTTTGGACCCTGACCACTTTTCAATGTGATATTTTAAAAACTTTGATAGAGGAATGAATAAATCATATTCATCTGAATATTTATATTAATCTTCACTATTTTAAATAGAAATTATTTCCTTTTGAAGGATATTTTGATCACATCAAGGTAATAAAATAATTTCACCAATAGATTGACTTGTATTCCCATTCAGTCGTAAGATACCTAAAATTGGAAAGGTAGCATGAAAATCTTTAACATGTATTTCATGATGATCTGATTTTCCTATGTTGATTGATCGTTAACACTCCATATGATTTATATATCAAAGGGTGGTAAGAACATGGGTCACTACATTTCATTTCACTCCTCAACTAGGACATCCCACCAAAAGTGATATCATGTAATGTCATTTCTCTAGGATAATTCTAATAAATAATCTCTACATGCCATATTTGGTATACTCAATAGGTATTTTCCATGACAAATATCAGAAGCACCAAGACGATAAGAGAAATCCACTGAAAGGATCTCACATCAACCATCTGAGTAGATTAAAAAATATTTTAATTTGAGGAAATTCAAACCTCAGTTGATGAATTTTTTTCTAGTAGAAAGAATACCTTAACTAAATTATGCATTACACCCAACTCATGATTGTAAAAATATTCTTAAGATCATGATGGACAAAGAGATATTTATAGAAGTGGAAATCTAGCAGTTTCCCCAGCCCATAGGGATGGGGGAATTTTCACCACAGTTAACTTCTTTATGGTCATCAAATATGGTTTGATATATTCTAGCACCAGATTATGAGTATCCCAAGCCCTCAGTCCTTATAAAGAACTGGAATTTCCATGGAATTGTTTTTTAAATACATGGGAATTTTACAAGTCCGCGGTTTCTAACGGCGCTTGATTCCGAGGCCCGGGGTGCCCAGAATCAATTTCTGAAGTTTTGATCGGGTACGTTTAGTAAACATACGTATGGGATTTTATATCTTTTTAACCGATGCTCAGAATTGAAATTTGAGGGAACCGCCGAACTCCTAGTGCCAGTATTCTATTAAGGAGACCTTTACCACAGTTTCGTTTTATCGAGGTTGGAAGTTAATTTTTGGGGATTCGAAATAAAATAAAATAAATATATGTGTACATATTTTTGTTTGATTGGTTTTTAAAACCACCAAGTAGAGGTTAGAGGTGGGTCCCACCACACCCTAACCTCCCTTGGGAGGATATAAATAGGTGGGGCCCACTCTATTTTGAACCCACTTTAACCCCCATGTAACTTTCATTTATTTAGGGAAAGTCTATTAAACTTCCCTTGAATTTAATAAAGCCACCTCTCCTCATTTAATTTTGAACCTTCCACCTTCTCTCATTAAAGTTCCAAAACCCATTAATTAATTAATTGAGCTCACACAATTAATTCTTTAAATTGTAGAGATTTTAATTCTTTTGAATTCCATTTTGGAATGCATGGCATGAATAAAATAATAGAGAGGCTATTATTTTATTTTGGGGTGGACAGATAATAGCTTTGGGAGAACTCTTAGAGAATCGACTTCTTCCAACGCAGAACGAACAATTACAACGAAGAATGTTCCTTGTATCCGAAGAACGTGAAGAATCATTTTATTCATTCTTAAACTGGATCAAGGAAGGGAAGCATCGTTGCCCATGAAGTACACTGACGGTGTCGTCTCGACTCGTCTTCACCGATCTCTACCTCCACTGACGTTGACTGAACGACGTCCGTCTTCCGCGACATTCGTTTTCCATGAGTCTTCAATGTACAATGGTAAATAAAAGGTAGGGGTATTAAATTTCATGGGATTGACGTTCTCCATTCTTATTTCCAAATGATGAACGCAGACCATCCAACAAAGAGGTTGATCCGCAGATCGACTGTTCTTGCGGGTAAGGGAAGAATTTCATGCGGGGTTTAGATTCGGGATGAATCAGTCTTGTTGATGATCTTTATTGAACCCTGTTATGATTTGATAATGAGGAGGGTGCGGGATAATGTGAACATGGCCCGATTCCCTCCACTGATCTTGTGATGTTCTTCAGCTTGTTTCTTTTTCGTGGGTGACGGGCCAAAGTGGCAGCAACGGAATCCGGAGGGTCCAGCGCTGAGGCCAGCATCCCGGGAGGACCCACAGCGCAGAAGGATCCAATTTCTGACCACCTAAGTGAACCCGAAGGTACATAGAAGGTGGATCACAGGGCGGCAGCGCGGGCGACCAGAGACGGCAGAGACAGTAGTGGCCGTGTGCTGACCGCGTGGAGGGATCGATGACCGCTCGGGCCGCCCGGTCCGCGGGACGACAGGCCGGCCAATCCGGCCGGCCTGCTAGAGGAACACAGAACACAAGGAGACACATGGAGGAGGATGCAGCCCACGTCCGTGGGCCGCTTGTCTGGGTGAACCGGACAGCCATGTGCTGGCTGGGCTGGAGAACCGCGACACCCGCAAGGGCCGCGTGAGGAGAACCACAGCCCGCGTCTGCGGGCCGCGTGCACTGGACTAAACCGACCAGCTCCGGTCGGCCGGGCAGAGGAGGAGGTGGCGCCGTGTGGCATCTCCAGGTGAACCGGACCTGCCCGCAGCATGGGCCAGGTCCTTGGGTGGGCCACACCCCACTGGGTCGGCCCGACCCTCCAGCCCACTCGGCTTGACGGGCTGGGCCTGTCTTCGCTTAAAGGTGAATAACTCCTAGATCGCGCGTCCGATTGACGCTCCGTCTGTGGAATTGGGACCCTTGCAACGAGAAGGTCCTTTTGGGATACTCTAAGTGAGTTTTGGACAAATTTGAAAAATGGTTGGGTTTGGATCGAGCGTAAATCCAACCGCACCCCTGGACGAAAATGCCAATAACTCTCAGACCGGGCGTCCGATTGACGCACTGTCTTTCGCGTTGGGTTCATTATAATGAGGCAAAACTACGAGATACATCAACTCAGGACTTCATGATAGTTTATGTATCGAAACTTGGATCGAGGAGTGTATCCTCCTGGAATCGAGCATGCTTTGTGCGGGAACCCTAGGGCTGGCTGTGATGACTACTATACCGGAATCCTTCATAGGTTCGACAATGATAACTACTATACCAGAATCCTCTGTGGGTTCAATAATGATGACTATTGTACCAGGATCCTCCATGGGTCCGACAGTTCTGAATTCTGTTCTGGGATCATGTGTGGGTCCAACAGAATAGCTGATCCTGTATCCTGTGTGGGTCCGACAGCTCAGATGAATTATAGCTGGTCTTGTATCCTGTGTGGGTCCGAAAACTTAGATGAGATATCTGGTCTTCTATCCTATGTGGGTCTGATAGCTTAGCTGTTCCTGTATCATGTGTGGATCCAACAACTTAGAATGAATCAGTGACTACATCTGATCATCTCTATCTCTATACAAAAGATGTATATCTGTGTGAGCTGAGTCTTGTCTTTCAACCATTATCATCATGGTGTTTGAATTTACTTCCTTTGTAGACCGGGTTGTTCTTGGGCTCGTGAGTTGGAGCCGAACTGTGATTGGTAACTTAGGTATATGTATGGTTATATACCTAAGTAAGGTTAGTTGATACTTTGTGATCGTATCATTCTTTTTGGGTTATCCTTGTTTGATATTGTGAGACCTTGAGGGTCTCTGGGTCCCTACTGAGTATATTTATACTCAACCCTGCACGGGCTATGCCCGCACTTGGTTGTGTTGGTTTCAGACAACGGACAGCACTGATCGAGGTAGAGAGTTGTAGATCTGGACGGTACCTGGAGGTGGACCACTTGGCAAGACGTACACGGAGTAGATGGACAGACTTGGGGTGCTGAAGAGGCCATATGTACCCACCCTTCAGGTGGGGATCCCGGATTACAACTCAGTAGTTGTTGTTTTACCATTATGCAATTTTACTAGCTTTTCATTTGTTTGTACTTTACTGTTGGGCTTGTATTTTCAGCCCCTTTACTTTCCACACCCTCTATTGTATATAGTTTTTACTTAGTGTTTACTTCCAGTTGTGTACTCTGTTGTGTGTTTTTATTTTTTTATAAAGTAAATGCCTTCCCAGCTTAGGGAATTACACCTTTGGTGCTAGTCACCAGCCCCTGGCCTATGGATGGCGGGTTTGGGGTTAGTCATGGTACGGGCCCCGAGGATGGTTCGTGGGAAATTGGAATCATAAGAGTCAGTTCTACCGCATAACTTAGGACTCTGATATTTAATTTCTATGAATCAATATTGTTAAGAGTATTGAGTGTGGTTTTTAGTCCTGGGAGTCCAGTGTTGGTGCGACGGCAGACGTATCCATACACCAGGACCCTGACTTCTGATTTCTGACTCAGTGCATGAAAAACACTGAATTGCGAGTGTATTTTCAAGAGTCTTTTTTGTGAACTCTTTGATTCATCTCACCAGGTATCACTTATTGACTATGACGCATCTGTTCCTTATCAGGATTTCGCTACACAGATAGCCATCTAGGGTTTCCAAGAGAGCACACGACAACGGCCCATCGATAGATGAGGCCCTCGTTTAGGGACCTCTTACTATGTTGGAACCTTCAAGTGGTGTACCAGCAACACCACCACCCGTTGGGTAGTAGATGCCACCAGCCGCATTGGAGGACGGTGCATGCCGACTAAGCGTTTTTCACAAGTTCCAGTGGTAGAGGCCTCCGAGGTTTCAAGGTAAAATAGATTCCCAGGCAGTAGAGGACTGGATGGAGGTTTTTACTGGAGTTTTCCGCCTAGTTGAGACACTAGTGAAGTAGATGTTGATCTTAGCTACTAATCTTTTCTAGTGAGTGACCATGAGGATGGTCCGTATAGTGATGAGGTTTCGGTACTTGGACCATTTTCCAATATGGTACCTTTGGGTAGTGTGCCAACTATATTATTGCATGTTAGTCAACAGACACTACCGGTGGTACCGGTAGAGGACACTTGTAGGCTTAGTGCCTTACATGTGTTTAAGCACCAGATATCCCTCATGTTCCAAGTATAACCCGACCCACAGGCGGCTGGGGACTGGCTTGAGGACGTGGCTGAGAGTTTTCTAGAGCATATACAGCTTTGGCTGGATGACATGTCGGTAGCTGAGTATTCATCGAGGCATACTGATCATTCCTGGTACTCGATTAATATGATACAATTAGTGATTTAGAGCTCGAAACTTTGAAGGAGGTGTGTTTAAAGGATATATGGGCCAACACTTTTTCCTCTATCCATTCTTAGTTATGTTAGGGTGCTAGAGAGAAACATTGTGGTTGAAAGTTTATTAGATGAGCAGATGCAGCCAGTGAATGTTAGTTGTTGGAAAGTATGAAACTGGTGCCAATCTCAGAAACTAAAGCGTATAAAATGTTTCAGGAACAGGAAGTTTAAAGGACATGTGAATCTGTAGGGCATCAGACATGGAAGCAGATCTAGGAGAGCAGCATGTGGTGGTGAACATTTTGACATGTTACAACCACCCACCTATGTAGTCCCCGCTAGACTCAGGGAGAAGGAGGGAAGTGTAAGAGAGTAGCTGCATGTGGTCAAGGAGTGTGACCTAAGGGCTCTAGGAATGATTTGAGGTACGGTCTGTGTTTAATACAAGTTGTCGTATCAATATAAATAGGTACCAATAATTCCTTCCTTCCACAAATCTTGTCCCAGACCTAGAGTTTCTGATTAAACCATTGACTTGACCCTCATGTCTGGAGATACCTTTGGGAGGATACTCGATAATCACACATACACCGACTGTGTGATCTGACCCTTGAGGCGAGAGTTTCGGTTGGAACCTCTTGGTGGTAGTGTCGAGGCCTTATGACATTAGTTTGGGTATGGACTGGGCAACCACAGTTCATACATAGATTTATTGTATTAGGAAAAAAGGTTGTGGTTTCTATACAATGTTGGGATGGGTTTTCCTTGGTCAGCGAAAATGAAAACCCAGGCAGCATAAGATGGAATCATGCATAAGAGGGTGCAGTCGATCACTTATGAGTCAACCAGACTTACCTTTGTGCTAGACTTATCCATAGTTGCTGCACCACTTTCAGCATTGACAAAAAAGAGGAAACCCTTCGTGTGGTCAGAGAGATGCCAGCAGAGCTTTTAGGAGCTGAGGCAGATGTTGACTAGTGTGCCCATCTTGAGGCAACCAAAGGAAATCATTGGCTACACAGTTTAATACGACGCATCAGGGACCGAACTTGGGTGTGTCCTCATGCAGGAGCGAGCAGTGATTGCATATGGTTATCAGTAGTTGAGACAGTATGATCAGAACTATTGTACTCATGACCTAGAGTTAGTAGTAGTGGTATTTACCTTTAAGATGTGGTGGCACTATCTTTTGGGTGAATTCTTTACAGTCTACTCTAACCACCAGAGTCTCTGGTAATCTTCTCACTGAAGGACATGAACCTGAGATAGCAGTAATGGATCAAGTTTCTCCAGGACTATTACTTTGAGATAGTCTATACTCTTGGGAAGGAGAACGTTGTAGCATATTCTCTCAGTAGAAGATCAGACTTTCAGCTGCTAGGAGAGGTGACAGAGCAGTTAGTCGCGTTGCAGATATCCTTTGTGGATAGAGATGGAGCAGCCTTTCTGCAGTCTCTCACAGTCACTCCTCCACTTCTTCAGTGATTCAGGGAGGCACAGCATGGGGACATTGACTGTGATATGCGACGTGCTCAGATATCCTTAGGGCAGGCACCTGATGGATTTTCTGAAGGTGGGGAGCACTTCATTCTCTTCAGAGGACGGACCATGGTACCAGTTTCACTTCAAGAGGAAGTTCTGAGAGATTTCCACAATTCCCCTCTGGGGGTACATCTAGGAGTAGAAAAGATGTATCAGAACCTATGACGACAGTACTGGTGGCCAGGTATGAAGAATTCAGTAGCATAGTTTGTCTCACGATGCCTCACTTGTCAGCAAGTGAAGGCAGAGCACCAGGTTCCAGTAGGCTTAGTTCATCCCTTAGAGGTTCGAGAGTGGAAGTGGTATGCGATATCCGTGGATTTCGTGATGGTACTTCCACGTACATCCAGAGGACACGACTCTATCTGGGTGATTGTTGACCAACTCACCAAGTCGGCCCACTTCCTACCGATCAGAGAGTAGGTCTCAGTAGAGAGCTTGGGACACCTCTACGTACAAGATATCATACGGATTCATGGTGTTCCATCGACGATCATCTCTAATCGAGATGCTCATTTCACTTCTAAGCTATGGAAGGGGTTGTAGGAGGCTTTCAAGATGCTTCTTCAATTGAGCACCACCTTCCATCTTTAGACGGATGACCAGACTGAGAGGACCATTCAGACTCTCAAGTACATGCTCTGTGCATGCGTCCTCGACTTCAGTCATTACTGGGAGGATCACTTACCCTTGGTAGATTTTGCGTATAACAATAGCTACCACTCCACCATCGGGATGGCACCTTACGAGGCATTGTACGGCCGACCTTGCAGATCGCCTCTATGTTGGACTGACCTAGGGGAGTCAGCACTTAAGGAACCAGAGATGGTACAGGCTACGACAGAGAAGGTACAGATCATCCAGGAGCGGATAAAGACTGCACAGGGCAGACAGAAGTCCTATGTTAATAGGATACGGAGACCACTAGAGTTCGAGGAAGGTGAGAACTTCTTTCTATGGGTCTCACCTCGATGAGGTCTATAGAGATTTTTCCGAGGTGACAAGTTATCTCTGTGATTCATCGGACCTCTTCAGGTCCTTAGCAGGGTAGGCGAGGTGGTTTACCGCTTGGCTCTTCGACCTTAGTTTCACTGGGTGCACGAAATCTTCCACATATCTCAGCTGAGGAGAAACGTGCACGACCCATCCCACATCATCGACCATGGGGAGCTGGACATCGATGACGGGGAGAAATTCTCAGAGGTTCCAGTAGAGATTGAGGATCAACAAGAGCAGGTCCTGCATGGAAAGTCGATACCTCATTTGCATGTTTGCTGGCAGCACTAGAACCTTCAGGAGAGCACATGGGAGCGGGAGGCTCATATGCATGCTTAGTACCTCCATTTGTTTCCTTAGTGTGTATTGTAGCGTACGGGGACATAAAGCACTGAGGTAGGGAGAATGTAAAGACCTGGAATTTCAATGTAATTTTTTTCTTAAATACATGGGAATTTTACGAGTTTGTAGTTTCTGACGGAGCCTGATTCCGAGGCCCGGTGTGCCCGGAATCAATTTCTGAAGTTTTTCTCAGGTACGTTCAGTAAACGTACGTGCAGGATTTTATATCTTTTTAACCGGTGCTTGGAATTGAAATTAGAGGGCACCACTGAACTCGTAATGCCGGTATTCACTTAGCGATACATTTACCGCAGTTTTGTTTTATCGAGGTTGGAAGTTAATTTTTGGGGATTCTAAATAAAATAAAATAAAAATATGTGTAAATATTTTTAATTGATTGGTGGTTAAAACCACCAAGTAGAGGTTAGAGGTGGGGCCCACCACACCCTAACCTCCCTTGGGAGGATATAACTAGGTGGGTCCCACTCTATTTTGAACCCATTTTAACCCCAATGTTTCTTTCATTTAATTGGGGAAAGTCTATTAAACTTCCCTTGAATTTAATAATGCCACCTCTCCTCATTTGATTTTGAACCTTCCACCTTCTCTCATTAAAGTGCCAACACCCATTAATTAATTAATTGAGCTCCCATAATTAATTCTTTAATTTTAGAGATTTTAATTCTTTTGAATTCCATTTTGGAATGCATGGCATGAATAAAATAATAGAGAGGCTATTTTTTTATTTTGGGGTGGACACATAATAGATTTAGAAGAACTCTTGGAGAAACGACTTCTTCCAACGAAGAACGACCTATTATAATAATGAACACTCCTCGTCTTCGAAGAACGTGAAGCATCATATTATTCCCTCTTCAACCAGAGCAAGGAAGGGAAGCACCGTATCCCACGAAGTACACCGAGGGCGTCGTCTCGACTTGTCTTCACCGAGCTCTACCTCCACCGACGTTGACGGAACGACGTCGGTCTTCCGCGACGTCTGTTTTCCGCGACTCGTCAACATACAACGGAAAATACAAGGTAGGGGGTTTTACCTTTCTTGGGATTGATGTTCTCCGTTCTTATTTTTAAACGACGAACACGGACCAGCCAACAAACAGGCTGATCCGCGGTTCGATCATTCTTGTGGGTAAGGGAAGAATTTCATACGGGGTATAGATTCGGGATGGATCAGTCTTTTGGATGATCTTTATTGAACACTATTATTATTTTCTAATGTGGAGGGTGTGGTCCAATATGAACAATGACCGATTCCTTCTGCTAATCTAGTGATTTTCTTCACCTTTTTGCGTTCTTCGTGGGCGACGGGCCAAAGTGGTAGCAACAGAATCTGGAGGGTCCAGCGCTGAGGGAAGCATCACGGGAGGACCCCTAGTGCAGACGGATCCAATTTACAACCACCAGAGCGAACCCGGTGGTCCGAAAAAGGTGGGTCACTGGGCAGCGGTGCCGGAGACTGGAGGTAGTGGCGATATCGGTGGTCACGCCCCGGCCGCACGCCGGCCGCGTGGAGGGATCAACAGCCACTCGGGCCGCTCGGTCTGCAGGACGACCGGCCAGCCGATCTGGCCGGGCCTCTGGAGGAACACGGTACACAAGGTGCTACATGGAGGAGGACACAGCCTGTGTCTGTGGGCCGCTTAGCTGGGCATACCATCCGGTCGCGTACCAGCCGGGCTGGAGAACCGCGGCGCCAGCAGGCGCTGTGTGAGGAGAATCGCGGCCCGCGTGTACTGGACTGAACAGGACGGCTACGGCCAGCTGGGAAGAGGAGGAGACGGTGACACGTGGAACTGCTTGGGAAACTGCACAAACCCACAGCATGGTCCGGGTCTGCGGTTGGGCCACGCCCCACCAGGTCGGGCCGACCCCCCATCCCACTAGGCTTGATGGGTCGGACCCGTCTTCGCTTAAAAGAAAATAACTCCTAGACCACACATCCAATTGATGCGCCATCTATGGAACTAGGACCCTGATGATGAGTCGGTCCTTTTGGGATACTCTAAGTGAGTTTTGGAAAAATTTAAAAAATGGATGGGTTTGGATCGAGCGTAAATCCAACTGGGCCCCTGGAATAGAAATGTCAATAACTCTCAAATAGGGCGACTGATTGACATGTTGTCTATCACATTGGGTTCCTTATAATGAGATGGAACTATGGGATACATCAACTCAGGACTTCAGGATAGTTGATGTATTGACACTTGGTTCGAGGAGCGGATCCTCCCGGAATCGAGCGTGTTGTGTGCGGGAACCTTAGGGCTGGCTGCGATGACTACTATACCAGAATCCTTCGTGGTTTCGACAATGATAAATACTGTACCAGAATCCTTTGTGGGTTCGATAGTGATGACTACTATACCAGGATCCTTCGTGGGTCTGACTGTTCTAACTTATGTTTCTGGATCCTATGTGGGTCTGACAGAATAGATGGTTTGGTATCTTGTGTGGGTCCGACAGATTAGATGAAATATAGCTCATCTTGTATCCTGTGTGGGTCTGATATAATAGTTGGTCCTGTATCCTGTGTGGGTCCCATATCTTAGACGAGATAGATGGTCATGTATCTTGTGTGGGTCTGAAAGATTAGCCGGTCCTGTATCCTGTGTGGGTCTGATAGCTTAGATGAATCAATGACTACATATGATCATCTCTATCTCTCAACAAAAGATGTATACCGGTGTGAGATGAGTCTTTTATTTCAATAATTATCATCGTGGTGTTTGACTTTACTTCCTTTGTAGACTGGGTTGTTCTTGGGCTCGTGAGTTGGAGTCGAACTGTGATTGGTAACTTAGGTATATGTATGGGCATATACCTAAGTAAGGTTAGTTGATACTTCGTGATTGTATCTTTATTTGTGGGTTATCCTTGTTGGATATTGTGAGACCTTGAGGGTCTCAGGGTCCCTACTGAGTATCGTTATACTCACCTCTGCATGGGCTATGCCCGCACTTCGTTGTGTTGGTTGTAGACGATGGACAGCACTGATCGAGGTAGAGAGTTGTAGAGCTGGATGGTACCCGAAGGTGGACCACTTGGTGAGACGTACACGAAGAGGATGGACAGACCTGGGGTGCTGAGGAGGCCATCTATACCAACACTTCAGGTGGGGATCCCAGAGGATGACTCAGTAGTTCCTTTTTTACCCTTATGTAGTTGTAGTATCTTTTCAGTTGTTTGTACATTACTGTTGGGCTTGTATTTCCGGCCCCTTTACTTTCATCACCCTCTATTGTATACAGTTTTTACTTAGTCTTTACTTCCAGTTGCATACTCTGTTGTGTGCGTTTATTTTTTTATAAAGGAAATGCCTTCCCATCTTAGGGAATTACGCCTTCAATGCTAGTCACCAGCCCCTGGTCTATGGAAGGCGGGCTTGGGGTTAGTCACGGCACGGGCCCCGAGGACGGGTCGTGACAGTCCTAGGGTAATTTTTACCACAACCTACTCCCCAACATAGGTCAATCTTTTCCTATTTAGTATGTTTGTTTCAAAATGAGTCTCTACAGTTTGTATCATCTTATGACCTGTCTTTCTCCTAAGGAATGCATACAATAAGGATTTATAGAGACCATATCTTGATTTAACTCTATAAAATATCCCTATAAGAATCCTTACAAGAAAATTTGAGTGATCAAAGAGGTTTCAAACCAAATAGGCCCATCAAGAAGAAAACTTCTCTACAAGATCATGAGTTTTCACCCAATAATTGATCCATCAGAGACTAATCATCATATATATTTGGTGGTGATGTGATGCATTTAACACACTATGTATAGATAAATTTCATCAACACTAGTCCTTCATATTTTAAAAAACATTAATCAAGTGCAAGATAATAAGAGGCGGATGATTTTATTTGAAACATTGTCCATACCAAAATGATATAAGAAAGTGTGCATACCAGAAATAAAAGGTAAGCCAAAATTTTGGGAGTCCCCTTAAAAGTTTATCTACATCCTTTTTAGTGGGATTAGAATAAATAAATAAAGAAAAATGGGTTTCTAGGTCACAACCATTACCAAAAGAAGTTGAAACACTAAAAATTGAAGAAATGTTTTCTCAGTATAAGGTGGAAATAAAGGAGTGGAAAATACTCAATGTTAAATTACTCAGAGGCAATATCACAATTGGGTATGTTATTTAGATAGATCCTCTCCTTTAAATTTCAATAGATCTACCTTAATAAGAATATATCAACTTTCCTGAAAGGTAGATCAAGGACATCTACTTAGTATGGGATCTAGCCAACCGATTTTCTTGGATCCAACAGCATAAGGATGTCACGAGTTCCCTCAATTAGGAAAGCAGTCGGGACTATTCTAAGTGAACAAACATAGGACAAACTAGACTCAATATTATCCAAATATATAGGTATTCCCACCATGTCAGGATATACCTATCATAGATCCTATTAATGTGTCATCCCAACCAGTTATTCCATTAAATCTTAGTGACATCATTATGTTATTGATAGATCAGCTAGAAACAATAGATAGTTGATGTGTACCAGTATTCCTAGAGAGAAAGCCTTACCTAGAATGGGTAAATGAAACTCTTCCCCACTCAATTTATGGAATCCTATATTCCAAAATTTCAACATAATGGGGGGGATCCAAAATAGCACTTGACGCATTTTGGGTCTCGATGTGGTCCCATGAATTAATTCTTTGAATTCTCTTGTTAACATCATGCATACTCTTTAAATTTTTTTTGGCATGTGTTAAACTATTATAAGTTTTTTTATTATAATCAATTTTATACTTTATTACCATTTAAAATACTTTAATGTGATAAAATTAACCTATTATTTTATGAAAAAAAACATATGATATTATATAAAGATGTTTGGTTCATAAATGACATGCACAAAAATATTTATTTAAAATTATATGAAAATTAATTATTTATAATTCTTTGAAAATACTTTATTTTAATTCCTTAAATATCTTAAATATTAATGCTAAGTATTTAGAGCGAGTTATTTTAAATCTTTATCATTTTTTTAAAATATTTTATTATTATAGCATGAATTAATTTTTTATAAAAATTTTAATTTTTTTTCAAATCTCATGCTATTAATTGAATAAATATTTTAAATTTTTTTGGATACTTGAATATTATATTTTATCTTTTTAAAGGAAGCGTGAATTTAGGGGGAGTTTATACTGCTTCATATCATTCCCAAATAACTCATCCTTTTCATATTTTTAAAAAGGTGGAAGAAATTTTGTTCCCAATTTTTAAATATTTTTTATCATTAAAAAGGGGGGAGATAAATTTGGTAGAGAATTAGGGTTTTGTAATTATTAAAATGGGTATATTATTGAGTGGCTCATTTAAATTCTCATTTTGGTTTTTATAATTACTTAAACCATCTTTGTTTTCAATAATAAGTGTGTTTTTAATGATTTTAGATTTAATATTACTCTATGTTTATTTTATATCAGAAGAAATATTAATCATATTATTACACTTTTTGTTATATTGGAAATATATGAATATTATCTTCATTTTATCTATGAATATTGAAAGATAATTTAGTTGTTCCGATGGTGAAAAAAAATCAATGAAACTGTTAATATTTTTTCATTAACAGAGAAGTTTTTTAGCTTTGATTCACCTATGTATTTTGATTATATATCAATATATATTTCTAGGATTCACATAAGACTTATAATGTTGGATATATAATAGGATTATCTAAATTTCATTAGTTTACAAAGAAGTCTTAAAATATCTATTTTTTGGATCAAAAAATCACTAAATTTGTTACAATAGTTTACAGTTTCTACAGTTTATAGATTTTGATAGCTACTATATTTCATTTAATTCATATGATAAAAATATACAAATCACATTAAAAATGGTGGTATGTAAATCAAATAATTTTATCTTGATTATTTTAGTTTAAATTGAAGTTTAAAAAGGTTGTTTTGATGGTTAATAAAATATCCAAAGTTCCACAATGACTTTTGTGAGCTATAGTTTTTCAAAAACATTGTTGATTCATTTTTTCAATGATATCAGGATCTATAGAGTTTGAATTAATATGATTATTTATCCATTGTAAAGGTATTAAAATTTCAGAAATATAACTCTTCTTGTATGAATTATGAATTTGATCTTAAGAGGCTCTAAAAAATCATTGAAGTCTAAAGTTAAGTTGTTCAAATTTTTAGAGGGTTTTTTATACCTACATTGGTAACCCTATGTTTGAGGAACAAAATTTTTAATGATAAATTTATGGCTTATATACCTAAAATTTGAGTTAAATAAACTGTATACTACTTTTTAAAACCCAAAATACTGTAAAAAATAAACCCAACATTTGGTATTCTTATCTATATATCATTTCCATCAAAGATAAAACCAATGTTGATACTACCATATGAATCTAAAACAAATATGAATTGTTAGATGACATATTCATCACCAGTGCAGTAGATTTTATGCATAAATGATGGTTTTTTATGGGTGATATGATTTTAAAGTGATAAATTGTGGAAGGTTTTTCACCTGATGAATTTTATGATGAATAATAGGAAAATATCATGAAACACATATTGGAGGTTTTATTCAATCTCTATAATTCCATAAAGTCTAGTCAACATCCTAGATGATAAATAGAAGAAGTTTCCACTGAAACATGGCATGGTCAAGGTATAGGAGATCGTGGTAATACTTTATTAATGATTTTTATCTAATGGAACAAGGATATAATTGTTATTTCATTCTATGACTCAAATGGATGCATATTTAATGGGAGCATTTACCTAGTGAGATTAACAATTTTTTTCCTCCCTACGTCATGTTGTATAGTTATTCACAATATGAAACACTTAATTTTATAGAAAACACCAAACTGAAGATAGTTTCTACCTTATATAAATGATTAATTGAGGAGTTGGTGGTGGTGGTTTTTTCATTATCCTATTCATGAAATGCTGGAAAAAAATTAATATCTTGCTCTACTTGAAATAAACTGAAGCATGTGCTAACAAATATTCATTCATGGGGAGAAGATAAATACTACTATGCTTATCCACGAGTGTTATCATCATAAGAAACTAAAAAATAAGGTCTCATGAAGGAATTTAAATACATAAAAGAACTCGAGGTTGTGTATAGTATAGGATGTGGCATCCACATTCTCTTTCAATATAAATCATGTGGTGTGGTTATTGGGAGATGATATGTTTTGTGAATGGTTTTTTGAAAAATAATATAGGATTATGGATCTCCATAAATATGAAAATATAAAATATTCTATATATTTCAAAATCATGTTACAATACTCATTTTTCTCTATTTGTTGTATATTTATCAGCTGTATTTTTATCAAGATTATTTTCAATGATTTATAAGTTTGATATATTATCATATATTCAAAGGATTATAAATAAAAAGTTTGAAAATATTTGGTCTAATATCTAAAGAGAAAAATGATTTTATTTTATCAACATCAATTTTCTAGTGAATTCAGAGGACTCATGGTTATTTATATTTAAATATTTGAATTTACATACGGATTTTGTAGCTAACTTTTTGTGACTATTTCATCTAATTTTAAGTAATATTTAAATAGGATTTTAAATCTATTTCAATTAAGGAAGTATTAAAAACTAATAATTTTCTAGATATTTTATAAGATGAATTATTCAAATTATTTTTAATTATTTTATTAGATATTTATTTAAGAAATAACATGGAAATGGTGCAGTACTATCAAAGAGAAATTTATGGAAGCACCTTGATGAATTTATTTTAGAATATCTAATAGAGGAGGGGTTGATGAAACTATCTAAATATTATTTATATATGTGTGTGTGTGTGTGTGTGTCTGTTGTAGGTTAAGCAATAAACAGAAGAAAAGAGATGTACAAACTCAGTTGAAAATAAAGTACTGAAGAATATTCTTTTTTCTATTCAATATTTTTAAGAGAGAATAGAAATACCTATTTATATATTATTCTCTCACAGTGGGAAGAATAAGAAGAATAAGATAGACTAAACCAAATGGAAAAAGATATTATCTTGTTATTGTTTAAAGGAGGAAGCTTGCATGACATTGAAGATTATTTTACTACAACTTTGTTTTATTAAAGAACATTTCAACCATCATTTTTTGTTGCAACTAAGAGTTAAACTAGTCTCAAAATTCTCAATCCTAATTTATTTTCTATTTAATTTTCTACTACTCGTTCTCAGTCATGCTATAGTTTTATCTTCTCATATTAATATTTTTATATTTAAGTTCCCTATAAAAGAACAAAAAGTCCCTATAAAATCCTTATTGTGAGGTGTCTACTACCTACACTCAGTTGTTGAGGTCCCAAAAAAAGAAACTTCTGGTTAAAATAACTAAGCTCATGGATAGAGCATTGTTGGAGTGAACTAGGGGATTTTGGTGGCCTAAACCATTATAAATCACAATGTTCTTTTATTTATTAATTTCTAATTTTCACTCATATATAAAATAGAAGGAAAGGATTACTTCATCTAAATAGGTAGGTATATAATTTCTAAAAAACATTAAAAATGCCCAATTTCCCCCCCCCCCCCTTATGTATTCGTCATATTCATTCTGAAAAAACAAATTCATCCAAAATCTAATGGTTTATATAGATGTTTTAGGGTCCCTATTTTGTTTGGTATACCAGTTTTCCATCCATATCAATCATGAGATGGGAATAACTCCATTGAAAATTTATTTATTAATTCATCTCTATGATTATAAAGACAAAAATCCACAACCTCTCAAATAAAAAACAATGTGATAATGAGAGTGTCTTAGATTTCATTTCTATTTGAAAGGTTTTGACATACTCATTGAATTTATAGCACCCTCAAGAGGATTTTTTAAGTATCTATATAGATATTATCCACGATGAGTTGAAAACACCATACATACCAATAAAATATCCATGTGGATTTTGTGAGCCTGCTACACTTGTGAAAATATGGGAACATTCCATTTTTTAAACCAAATCTAAGTCTTGACCAATGCCAACTGCTTGAGGTAAGATAATAAATAAAGTGAAAACTATAATAGTTACACTCAATCCATCCCCAACACTAACTACAGTGATCATGCCTGTGTAGTGTCATGTGTTACCCTCTAATGAATAGAAACAATAGCATAAACTTCCTTGTCATAATGAGGTAAAGGAGTTTAAATTCCTTCCTTATGAGGATTTGATGAATAAAATTTATTCCTTCTAAGATGATAAAGTTTCTGGATACTTCATAGTGGCTATGAAAAATAATTTTTTTTGAAGATTATATAGCCTAGAATTCATGATCAGGTTGGTCTAAGTGATCATCCAAAATATTTCCCCATTCACCAAACATTGGGCCACACTATCTAGGATTTCTTTGTTTTTAACGACATCCTCATGAAGGTGGTTGTTTCTGGGGAAGAAAAATTTGGAAATACACCATCACAAATGGAATGAGTTTCTAACACTCAAGAGGAATAAATGGATGGAAATAAATTTTAAGTAATGTTGCACAAAATTTTTATAATAGGATAACTAGAAATAAAATCAATGAAAATCATACTATCCTCATGAAATAGATAAATCAGGCAGTTGTGTCCCTAATTTCTTCTACCATTGTGTGACCAACCACATCGACACTACAGTCTTCCAAAAGTTGGCCTTCTAAAAAACGAATTAACCAATAAGGCGAGAGTTGAGTAGAGGAAGATGAACATGTACCAGTTCCCAAACTAGTCATTCCCCTATCATATTTCAGGCCTATAATACTGATAGAATGGGTTTCATCCAACCAATTATTATAAAAATAATTTCCCTAAAAAATGGAACTCTCATTGGATGAATAATTACTCTTTAGTTTGGTGATGTCTTTCATTTAATAGACCCCATCTCTGATCAAGAATGTTTGTATGAACTTGTGTTCCCCATACCCAATTGGGTAGTTTGAGGTAGAGGCTACAAGAGTTGAGGTAATAGGGGAAGATGCAGTCATTGTTGAGCCCAATGTCCAGACCATATCCCCATCAAGACCACATACATAGATGAAACCCATAGGAAAGAGATTTAGTGAACCCATCAGTATCATGGAAAAACTTATACATATTTAAAGAGTCATCCAAACCTAGTTTTGTTAGAGGACTGATTAACAAATGTGTATTTTCCAATCAACCAAAATGAATAAGAATAATATATTAGCCCAATCCATCAGTAAAAATAATTCCTACAACTTCTATTCAAGTTCTTGACCCATCTACCTCAAACACTTCATACCATAAGGAATATTCTAAGAAGAATCCTCACATTTGAAATCATAGACCTTTGGATCAAAAATATTAAATCTTGAAACAATTGGTCATGATCACATCTAATATATCAATCTTGGATGCTTCAAATATATCAATATATCTCTATAAAGTGCTTTTGGGGGATTTGTTAAACCCTAAAGAGTTTGAAGCTGGGGTCACTATTGCTAAAGTATATCGTATAGAGACTAATTCTAAAGAGTGTCACATGGAAATATCTTTCACATAGTAGGATAAGGAAACTATTATTCAACAGCACATCATACCATTGTATGTATCTAGAAAACTAGATAACATTGATATTTGATATGATTTCATTGACAATGCCTTAGGAATCAACCTCATTCTAATTTGGATACTCTATTGGTTGGGTTTAAATGAATCTAATTTATCCCATTTTCCTTAACACATCAGAGTTATAACAAGAGTGATAAAAAACCTCTCAATAGAATCAAGATCAGATCCCAATTTATATACTTCATCTTCAACTCTGAATTCTTAGTTGTCCAATAGAATACAACTTTCAATTTCTTACTAAGGAGACATTGGTTTCATTTGAATACATAATTACCCTCATCATACCATCAAATTCTCAAATACTTTTTTAATGGACAAGTTGGGAAATTTCATAGTGATATGACTCCTTTTAAATCATGTGAGTCTCAATACATCAATGTGGGTTCTATCAGAGAGCAGGAAATCAACCCATAATTGATTATGTCACTTAGGTTACTACAACTAACGGTTTGGAAATGACCTCAACTAATCCATTTAGGATCTAGGAAATGAATATGCATTTCCCATCAATCAAATTAAAGACATGAGTTCAGACTTAGGTATGTATTAATCAAATATCATGATATAAATCACATCAAATGAACCTAATAACATGGAGTAATCATATGATCTTCCTAATATCAGTATCACCACAGGTAAAAATTCCCTCTCTTTATCCCTAGAGTCTCAGAAGACTCCTACATCATCAGTTAAATCAAAAAAGACTCTCATATCACCAATAGTGATTGAGGATTACCTTACTTTATCTTATGAATGTTGGTATAGTGATGCTTCTTATAGGTCTAAAGACTCCTTGTCATCACCCATTCCTCCTTAGATTGGTGTAGAGGGATAAGAAGAATAAGATATTAAAGATTCCACTCCAGCATTTGAGGAAGGTGTCTCTTCAACAATTTTTGAGATTTGATGAATAAATCTGGTCACCAAGAAAGATCTGCGACCCAAATTGATCAATGTTTCATTTTCTTATAAATAAAAAGAAGTTTATACATATTTTATAAATCAATATTGATATGTGTTCACTTAGAATTACACTAAAATTCTAGGCCATGGTCCTGATGTAAACACCCACAACTTGGACTTACCAAAGGATCATCACGATTACAAGTAGGCAGCCAAAAAAGTGTATCCAACTCATACCGCCAAGGTTGAATCCATAGTTTATAAGATTACCAAATAAAACTTAATTTTGGAGGTACAATACCCAAAGTATACCTCTAACATCATCCCAATCAAAATAAGAATGGAAATATCAGAGTTTTCATCAACTCTAGAGATCTCAGTCAGAATTGTCCGAAAGATGATTTCTAGATCCCAATCATGAAACTTATAATCAACATGACTAATATATTTCAATAACTTTCCGTCATGTATAAATATTCAAAATACATAAAAATATTAATGGATCCTAAAAATTAATGAGCTACCACTTTCAGATTGCCCCAATTAATATAATACTTTCAAGTGATGTTATCTTCTTTGAAGAATACTGGTTCGACATATCAACATTTCATGAACCATATTTTCAATCTATTCTTGGGAAATACCACTTAATATTACATAAATTATATGTTGGTCACTATTCTAATAATCTTTCTAATCATTGAAACTATTTTCAATAAGCTACAATATAATATATTGAATATAAACCCCTTGAAATATTTTTTAGGGTTACCTTAGGAAATATTCTTTTCTTTATACTACACCACTGGGAATTGAATTTGATCCTAAGAAAAACAAGGTTATACTTGAAATGTCATCTCTTATAAACCTCAAATATTTGAGAGGGATTCATAGAAACATTTCCTAAATATAACTCATCAAATATAACCTTGAAATAAAATTTTTACCCTTAACTATACTGATGAATAAGGGAGTTACCTATTAGTGTACTAATGAATATCCTAAATATTTTGATAGTCTCAAGAAATACCTTTTCATTCCACCAGTTCTAATGCACCCCATTGAAGGAAATTCACTCATATTATATGTGACATCCTTGGAGTGATCAATGCATTCTTTTCAAAAATATAATAATAACACTGGGAATGATAATAGTATCAATTATCATAGTAGAACCACACTCAATACTAAGTTCCAATATTCATACATCATAAAAAATTGCCTGCATTAATCTTTATAGTTAAGAAATTAAGATAAAATTTGCAAAACCATGAGGTTCACCTAGTATCTCAAAATTACTCGCTCAAATATATCCTCAATATTTCTATGTTGATTGGATTCTTGGAACAGTTGGATATCATCTTATACCAGTTGGACATTTAATTCATACAAAAAATGGTAATAAATAGATAGGAATTATTATATTTTCTCATAAATAATCCTTTTATATAAAACAAACCATTGGACACTGAGTTACCAGATAAATAAGTCTTTTATGTTCAAGACTACTCCTAAACATGGAACATGTAATTTGATGGTGCTTCTATAATTCCAATAGGGAAATTTATAGAAGACCCCAAACTCAACAAAGTTAGTTTTGAGTCATCCTCATCTCTATAATCAAGGAGTTATACATCATTACTTCATATTGTTTGAATGTTTCACCAACAATGAATCATAATACCAATCCTTCAATGTAGGTTTGGAAATGACAATACAAACACCAGTAGCCTTCATTGAAGATAATGGTGATTCAGTTTTAGTAATAATTAAAATTAATGGTGACTATGGTATCAAAAAGGAATAAATCATCTCCCTTTTAGAATATATACAATGGTTGATGGTAGAATTCCCCTCATAGCCAATAATGAATCATTTCTCACACTCACAGAATTCCCTGGAAAATGCATTTTCTAATTTAGCTATATCCTAGGCTGATCTAGACTGAGATGAAATAGTCATCAACATCGTGCATCATATAATGGTATAATTGTTCATTGGTAATAATATAAAAGATATCAATGATTTCAATATCAAACCTAAAAAATATAATTTTTTTTAATGAGTGGACGCATCCCATATTGTAATACCTCTAAATTTGGATTATTCCATCAAACAAAGTAATAAAATAAAAAATCCAATGATTAGAAATCAACTTTACCCATAATTACAGTCTAAAATATCAAAAAGTCCTTTATAAATGAGGATTTGAGGGAGTCCTCCTCTGATGTGTTGAAGATGGAGAAACTCTCACTATAATTTATGATGCCTATGCAGGTTCATGTTGTACTCATTGATTATAAATCAATATTTCCTATAAAATAACAATTCTTAGGTATTTCTAGCTTCAATGATACAGGATTATCTGTAATTCACCAAGAAATGTCACTATTATCAAATACATTCCAACTTCATTCATCAACACCCATAATTATTGTATATTGCTAAATACCCATGGATATTTTCAATTTGGGGAATCTATTTAATGGTTCTGTATCCCCAAGTAACATAAAAATAGTTTAAGTACATCCTTACTTCTATAAAATTCATCTCTAAGAGGGTTAAGGATACATCCCTCAGGGAAGTGGGGACAAAGTCTATCATTAGTTTTTTAAGGACAAACATTATTACCAGGCTTGGTGACCTTCATAAAATACTAATAAATAATGGAACCAACTTCTACTCTGCTAAACTAAGAAGGATGTATCATCAATTTTGAATTCAATCTAACCACTCATCCTACTACCATACAACATAAAATAGGAAAATAAGGGCTTTCAAAATAACTCTATAAAATATACTCTAAAAGATGATGGAAAAAGGAAATAAATCTAAGACTGATAAAATTATGTAAAATTTGTGGGAAAATCATACCATAACCCACACTGCTACATAAGAAACTCCATGTTACCTTTTCTATAGAACAGAAGTGGTTTTACCTATCGAGGTCTAACTACCTTCACTCTAAATTTCCATTTATGATTAGATATCTATGGGTAAGAAATATAAAAAGATATTGGATAACTTATAATGTCCTAATGAAATAATGTTGTATACCTCACATTATTTGTAGGTTCACCAAAATCTAGTAGCATGAACTTTCAACAAGAAAGTTCATGTTCATTCATTAATCTAATGGGAACTTGTATTGTCTCTCATAACCCCAGTGACCCCTAGGAAGAAACCTATAAAACATGAACCAAAATGGAAAGGACCTTATGTTATTCATAAGGTCTACTCCAATGGTTCATATTCATTGATAACCATGGATAGGTAGTGTATCACACCCCCTACCAATGAAAAATCGCTCAAGAAATAGTTTTTATAACCCTTGGATGGAATCTTAATACAATCTATGTAATATTTCAATTACATATTGTTTCTCACACCGAGTATAACTCACATGAGCTTATAGGATAGAGAATATTATTCTAATTGGTATTATTATGTTATATCAGGGAAAATTTGGTCCAATCATCATAAACGTAAGCTATGTGAAAACAAAAAGTCAAAGTTATGTGTCCTTAAACTACAGTATCCATTTTACCTCACTATACAACATTAAACTTCATCTCTAACATCCTAGAAATATGATGTTCGACTGCTTGGTAAACATAATATTCGCATTATGTTAAACTACATGACATTATAGTCTAGGAATCATGAATTTAAACTACCTAGAACAATTCCTCGTCATGCAACATAAAACTGCAGGATAACATCTCCATTATAAGATAATAAATCAAGTGGTGTGTGTCAAAAACAATCCTTGGATGGAATCTTAATACAATATCATCAATATTACAACTCCTTGTAATTTATCACATTGAGAAAAAATCATGTAAACTTAGAGGTTTGATGTAATCATTCTAATTTATTTGATTAAGATACAATAGTAACATTTGGTATATCATGCATGAACTTAAACTTCTTAAACTGGACTACCTTATATAGCATACTTTTTCCTTGCATATGAGGCAGATCTATATAGGTAATTTTCTTAGAACTATGTGTGTCTTGATTCTTATTTCGATGAGAAATGTAGTGATTACAGGATCCCCAATCTTAAGTCCATCCAGGGATTCGAAAAACCAATTCCATACTCTCTGCACACGAGCTAGACCTATGTGAGGAGCTACTTATAAAGAATGATGTGTAGCCAAATTCTACCTTCCATAAGATATGTGATACTTAGACCCCTGATTCTAGTCCCATCCATAAAATAAAAACTTCCCCCTCTCCTATGAATGATCTTCAGCAGTGCAAGAGATTCCAACATGGTTTCTCTCATTTATAGACCCACGATTGAAATAAAATTCATCTTCCCCTAAATTTGAGTTAGATCTATACAAGGGTCACTTATTTATAAGAACTACATGTAGATTGACTCTTATTCTAATAGGATACATATAAATTCTCAGATTCCCTATCTCAGTCCCTGCCAGAAAGTCTAAAAAAAATCCCTCCACTGTGTATGAGATAGACCTATGTAGGGTACTTATTCCTAAAAATTATGTGTGGGTTGATTATCATTAGGAATACATGTAGTAATGATTTGATCCATTATCCTAGGCTTATCCATGAAAAAAATTACATTTCCTTGTATTTTTCAAGATCTATACAAGTAAAACCATAATAGAGCCACATATAGTTTAGTCTTGGAATCTTGATAAAATAAAAATCATACATTCATAGAAAAATTAGGACTAAATGATTCCATAATAATTTCTAAACATCTTCATTTCATAAAAAACACTTTGTGTCTTTAGTAACTTAGATCATCATGAACCTTACTCAGTTATTGCAGATAAGAGTGTCTAACTCCAAAGGATGCCTTTATTTTGAGTATACATAATACGCCCCTGACATGCCTCTGCATATGACCCCCCCCCCCCCCCGACATGGACCATCAAAAAAATAATTTTCATCCTAAGGATATTTCTATCTCTATATGTTGTAACAACATTGCAATGAAACCGGATTTTTGAATATAGTCTACAGTCATCCTTGGAATTCCTATCACATATCATCTTTTTGTATTAGAGATACTCAAGTTATGATTTAAAATATATCTCTTTATGTTTAAGGAGGTATTGAAGCATTCTTGGAAGGTTATCCTAAATCTACGTCATTATTCTAATTTCATTGGTCCAATAACTATGACCAAAAACTATGTGTATGAATTTATGAAATTAGTCTCAAGTAATAACTACCCACCTTGAATAAGTTTTTTGTACATAGTGATGTAATTTCTAGGGTGTTTGAATTCTTCCTGAATGATCCTCTCTCTATGAACCTTCTTCACACAAACCTTCTATATATATTGGTGAAAAAAGGGAAACCAATATTTTGACTATTCATATTATTCCCTCGACACAGCTCTGTATATGAACTACCAACATGGAACATCTACTAGATGCATCTACATCCTGAAAAGAAGGTCCACTTATCTCTTCATGATCTAGAATAATTACTATAGAATCCATATTTAAAACATGGTCCACTTATCTCATTGAATAGAAGTTCATCTTCACTCATAATGATAGTCAATCTAATTGGTTTAGTATGACAATAAACTACATGTTCCTATTTAAAAATTTTCCCATGACCATAACATTGGGATTCACCAATTCAGGTTAGGTCTATCCCACCATTGTTATTGAATAAGTCACCTCAAAAACATGCCCAAATATATATGACCTTAAACTGTAGAAACCATTGTTCTAACTTTAATGTCCTTCAACTAATAAAGGAAAGAGACATATGAATCACTATAATGAAAACTCATAATGTTGTTACAAAAAAAATTCAAATACCTTCCCACTAGAAACATTATTTTCATGATCTTGGAAGATTTGATCAATTTAAATTAAAAATAATTGTTTTGGATAAAACACATAAATGGTGGCCTATAAAAAATCTAAGTATCTACCTACTAAGTCTTCTATAAATAAAGATTGGTAAAAAGTTTGTTTAATGGCATAAAAGGAATAAAATTTTTAGGGACTAACATAAAACACTAGAAAAAGTCAAAAATTTGCTCGTTAGGACCATTGTCATAGTAAAACATTAGAGAAATCTTCTATCATTGACATATTGGATTGGATACTTCCATAAAAGCTTGAAAACGTATGATATGAGAACATTTATCCAAATGGACTAACTCTAGTGTTACGGTGATAGTAGTTATTCCTATAATCATCTATGAGTCCCTCCCAAGAGGAGATTTATTTTCAAAATTAGTCATTTTCATAATCACATTTAACCTTGTCTATTTTTATTTCAATGTTTAAATGGATTCAATTTATCTTCTCATAATTTCATAGGATTATTATGAAATGTAAATAAATCTAAATCAAAACACATGGAACAAAAAAAAGAGTCTTCATAGAATGATCAACATGACATAGGAGTATCAAAAATCTAGATTCTATCCATAATATTTCATGTAAAGATAAGTGAACAAACAAATAGAAATAATAAAACTTGATGAGTATTTTTAAAAAAAATATAAAATACCTAATGAGATGTATTTAGGGACTACTAAAGGTTAATTAATTGGTTAGTTCAATCTTTGGATAATAGGCATGTTTGTTTGATATAATATTTTAATTCTTAACTTCTCTTTCCAATGACTTCAAGCTAGGTGTTTACCGATAATAATTATGCCTTCACTCTCATCACAAAAGCTTCATATTCTAGTAGTTATATAGTTTTGACTATTATCCAACCATGGATTTGCGCTTCCTCAGCAACCAAATGATTCATTTATGTGGTAGTTATCTCCAAAACATCCATGTGAATATTATCAAGATCAAATAGGATGAGTTCACATTCTTAGTCTTCCAACTCCTCTTAGAAGATGGGAACTTGACAGATGAGATCCTGAAAGATTCGGCAGTCAAACCCACTTGTTCCCAAGACATGGAATATTTGAAGAATGATTTCCAACTTATCAAAAATCTCTTCAAAGGAGTCTCGGTGATAATAGACCAAACTTTGCACCAAGATAATTTTCTCACAGATTGACTTTTGATGGAAACAATGGGATCTAAACTATGTTTACTTATTGATATAGATATATAGTTTTAAATCAAGTTTATTGTGAATGGTTTTGATTTAACTAGTAATACAAGTATAGAGAGACCTTGTTTTATTGTTTTTTGATTGACTTCGGTGACTGGGTTTATAGGGGTGATTCCCACTAATGAATTCATCATCAATGTCCTTGTAAGACCAATTTTAGTTATATAACCAACAAATTTGATCGACATCCTAGGTATGTACCACTTCCAACATAAAGGGGAACTGAAAATTAATATTGTCCATGATGTTTGGAATTATCTGTTACATGATTATCTGTCTCAAAAATTGCTTCTAAAAGGATGGAATTCAAGTGACTCTAGGAAATCAATGGCTTAATTACCCATCAAACTAACTCTTATAACATGTCATATGAGTAATACTCCACCCATGATTTAGTGTATCCCTATGAAAAGTTATCAATAGAACCAATGGATGGTATTATTATCTTCATGCTTATATCCTTTCACATCAACACCAACTAAAACTGATAGAGTATGTTTAAATGTTTCTCCTACTTAATTTTTATATAAGTAAATGATGTTTCCCATGGAAGAAATTCAATTTTTTATGAAAACCAATAAGGGGTGTAAGGTTCAAAAATGATCACTCCATATTTTTAAGAGGTCATAATCTCATATAGAAATGAAATGATGTAATAAATTTCTTCTAAGGTGCCTCCAACATTTTCTATTACCATTCTAGAAGGTACAACATGAGGAATGAAAGTAAAGTCAATTAGATTACTCAACATCATAATAGTGTCATAAACACCCAAGTATATTGGACAAATAGAATAATATTTATCAAATTGTGGAAAAAGGTAGAATGAGGAATTTTTATGGTATTTTGATACTCATATCATTGAAATTATTTTTCCACCTGACTGTATAAAAATTATAATGGTCCACTAATGTGATGTAGAGACATTCCTTCTTTTATGTGACCAAGAAACCTATAAATTTGATAAATTTTAGTTACAACCAAGTTGAGGGGATATTCTTGTACCATCATATATTTCTTCATCATTGTGATAATCTTGACACTTGAATGAGCATCACAGACTGATAAAATAATTTTTCTTAGAAACATGGTGAAAAATACTACTAACTAAAGAAATAAACTTACATATAGATGAAACTTCTAACCCTATGTAGTGTAATGGACCAATTATATATTATACTAGTATGAGGCCTGGATATATTAATATTTTTTAGTAGGGTGGTTACTTATGCACTGGACCTTTGGCCTCATCCTGTTATGTTGTAAAAATATTTTTACCCAGTTGTTGAATGCAACAATTGAACGGGTGTGAATTTATTTTACAGATGATTTATCTAACATGGTAAAAAATACAATTACTAGAGAGAAGGTATATTCTTCATATTCCTAAGTATTATTTTTGAGGAGGAACTCATCAGAGATCTCACCAAGAATTTGGATTCCTCCTAGTTTATAGATATACCAAAAAATTATCCCAACTTCACTATATGGTAAATAGAAGGTGTTAATTTTTGAACACCAATGACTAATTTGCTCAGGTAAGATCCTAGCTGACAGATACATTTTCAATTGAGAGTTATTGACATCTTGGTATAAACCAACTACTTCCATCCACTCATGAATTTCTATACAGCTCTGATGCACCCATAAATCCCAGGTCTATTAATTAGAGAAGTTACCACAAGATCGCAAGTCCCTCTTTGAGCTGCTTCCTCCATTCAAATTATCCCATGAATGGTTAAATGGACAGGTAATTTGGAGTGTTAGTTTTATGGATATCTTGAATCCATGAATATCTATTCAAAATGAAAAAACATCCTCGACCTAACTCTAGGACTATCTAACCAATGGGGGAGATGTTCACTTGAAGAAAGTTTGCGGAAAGTTCAAGCCAAGTTGATTGAAATATTTGATGAGCCACTAGAATCATATTTTCACCTCACAATCCAAAATTATATAGGGGAATTCTTCCATAAAATGGTTAATTCTACAACTTGAATGAAACATGATTCTTTAGAATCTCATCCGGAGGGATAATTTGATATCTAGTTACAGCCTCAACATTTCTAGTGATATCCATTCCCCTTTCAACAATAGTCATTTAATTAAATAGGTTAATATACATAGGATCCATTGTCTCTACAAATATAATCAATAGTGAATTTTTTAAAAACCAATGAAAATGAGAAAATCATGTAAATTTGACAACGTAAAAACTTCTGCATTACATAATGTGCAATATGCGAACCACATGGTTCCCACTTTATATAAGAAACAAAATTTATATATGGATAATGATACTAAATTTAATAATTAAATAGATTATATAGAACCCTAACTATGTGAACCTTTATCAGTTTTCAAAGGATCTTGAATGGAAAGGGTGACTGCTATGTGGAAGGAACCATGGTTGTGAGCTAAGATCCGACCACAAAGCATATATTCTTACTAAATTCCAGATGAATTCTCCTAAAACTTTTATATAGGAGTGTTTACTCATCTCATTATGTTAGTATACCATAATTATAAAATATGCAATCCAATTTTACTCCTTAGAACCTCATCTTTTCTGTATTGATTGGACACCAATTTAGGGGGGATTTGTTGGGACCGTAAGTATACTAGAACCTGAGAAAGTTATTTTAGCAAATTTTGGGATCCAACAATGAGACCAAAAAACATAATTCAAAGTAGATTTTTAAAATGAAATATAATCACATATCAATTTTTATTTTACTCATAACACATCAATAAGCTATGTAAAACCCACTTATTTGTATAGCCCCTCCCCCCCCAGTGAAAAAATTATTGGAAAAGTGAGACAATGCCTCACTCCACCCCACCCCGCTATAAATTAAAATCATTTTTGGAAATATTTGGTTAACACTTCACCCCCCACTAATGAAATTAACTTTTGGGTGGGGCTATGGATATGCCCCCACCCACCCCCCCCCCCCCCGACAAAAGAAATTTTTTTCAGGATGATACCCCATTTTTTCCCCATCACATAGCATCAGACATGTTATGTGGCCATCCATTTTAGGAATGTTGTTCTTCATGAACTGCCTATAAATAACCAATTATCCCCTGAATAAATAAATGTGGATACATAGAGGGGGTACATATATGTAATGAGAAGATAAGTAGAAAGACTGAGATTGGGAAATTTCCATTTCTAAAATCTCACCAAAAACCATAGGTAACCCACCCTCGATAAAGAAATAGAAAACTCCCCACAAATTAGTCCTTCATAAAAGGGATTTATTAAAAAAGGGAATAATTTTTAAAAATATAGGCTGGTATTGTCATCTACAAAGGATATACTCTCTCCATGACGAAATCCCTTCAAGAAGAATCATCTTATGTGATGGAGCCCCTTTTGGATATCTCCATATTGCATAAAAATACCAATATGTGAAATGGGGTATCCTTATGGTATTCACCTATCTTATATAAACACTCTCCCTCTTTGTATTTTTTTAAATCATCTTATACCATCTACGAAGTATCTAAATGTTCCTCTCATGTGAAATCTAGAACCCAAGGAAGGCCAAAGTAAGACCTCCCTCGAGGCCACTAGACCAATATAATCAAGGTATCAGACACACCAACATGTCTCCATTTTGATAATGTATTCCATTCGTAAATGATGTATCCAAATTAACCTTACTAATAGGTATCATTATTGTGACCTTTTCATTCATGCATCCCCTGTGTAATTAGGACCCTAATCCAGGAAGCAATAGTGGGAACCTTCCTCGTTCATCCATAGACACTCACCTCCTACCTATTTCCTAAAATGTGAAGAAAATTGGGAAGAATATGCACCATATATTTCCTATTAAATAGATTTGAAATCCCTAATCTAGGGTTTAAAATCGATAATAAGACAAAAATAGAAATTTCCCTTGATTAATGCCATAGTCTTTATATCAAGTTACCCCTCTGTAGTCCCTCCCTCTTCCATCAGTGGAAGAGTAATAGATTCATATGAGAATACCTTATAGAGTAAGCCCCTAACCTTTATTGTATGATTTTGTACTACTCTTACCTTCTATAACCCCATTATCTTCCACTAAGTGGATGATTAAGTAAATTTGGCTCTGGTATTCTGGATCAAGAGTAAGGCCAATTTGAAACCAATTCTGCATCATGAATGATCTGTAGGTGTTCTTTATTTCCCACATTGAGCATGACTTATGAAGTCTTAATGACTCAATTAGATCATGTCACTAGAATAATAAAAATTTCTCAAGTGGTCCTCCTATTAAAGTGCAATACCCAACCGTACCAAACTTCTTGGGATTTGATTTTTATCAAAAGGGATACGTAGAATGACTTCCTAAGTTTTAAACCCATCATCTTAAACTTCTCATCATCTTAACAAGTAAGTATTCCTAATGAGATCATGCCCCACCTAAAGGTATACACTCCCTTAGGTTCCTTTCAACTATATAAGGTTGCTCATGTATAATCCCCACAATAGTCTTTTCTATGAATCTTTCCCCTATACATTCTTCTTGCACGACATTAAACTGCATGGTTTAGTCCTTGTCACATGATCTTAAAAAGTATGACGTTCCCTATTAAGTGGGACAAAACTATGAGTATTTTGATTCCATTCACAATGATGTTATACCTTTATCTATATCTCTATCATGGTGCTCTCATTATTATAAACACTCGCCTACCTTTCTAATGTTATCAATTGAGTGAATTTCAATGTCAACTTTGAACATCAATTTATGGAATTTAATGAAAAATTAAATTTCAATTGAATTTTTGTTAGAAGCTTTGTCATAACTCTTTGCATACTTTAAAGCCTTGGAATCAACATATAAAAACCAGAGAAGGATTTTAAGTGAAGAGAATGATGCTCCACATGAAGGTAGATGTATAAAGATCGCATCAAATCACCAGTGTAGGGAACCAGCTAGTCGATGCAATGGTGGAAATAGTCTCAAAGCCAAGAATTTCCACTAACCAGCCAATGGTGGAGCACTGTCCAGTTAGTGGAGAAGCATTGGCCAACCGGTGGCTCTAGTTAGTGTATATTAGTTTTATCTGAAGGACACCATACAACTATTGTCTAGTAGTGGATAGTTGGTAGTGATCATCCAACAGAACTCCACTCTAGGAATCCCACTTTCTACTCGATGCAGGCTACCAAGTAACTGATGGCATTGAGTAGACTCTGGTAAGTCAGTATTTCTTATAGTTAATATAATCATAATTATATTTTGTATCATCTTAAATTCACCTTTTGAATTCTATATGCTTCCCAAGCCTTTCAGATCCTAAAAAAGGATGTCCATGGACCCTTTTAAGAATCACCTTTCACCTAAACAATATTTTGGATATGAATTAACATCAAATTTATAGATCTCTTAGATATTCTCAAATATCCTTCTTTATGGTTCCAAATCCTTCAAAGGATCTCCACAATCCTCTCAAATCTATCATCTTTCACTGTAATTAATCCATCAAAGAGATTTTTTATTATCTTGTAATGGGCTTTCCTAAATTAAAACCTCTCTTTACACAACCTTAATTCCCCAATGGTTTACTCTCTACCAAATTGGGGGACATATTAATTCTTGACTGATGAATTTCAAAAGGGTTTTCACAAATTAAAATTGTGGGGTATGGTTTTTTGGTCACTATTGAGACCAACGGATTTATACAATATACTTCTCAGGTTGAGGGGTGGAGACCTACAAGCTCGCATCAAGATTTATCTAGACTTCTTATCAATTGTGTTTTTACACTATTTACTTTACTGTATTACATCATTTGACATCAAATCACATACTTTCATAAATTTTGTTGCATCATTTTTGTGCTTAAATTAATTTTATATTATCTTTATAAACTCGAATAAAATTTATCAAATATCACATATTTTATTTCTCGCTTTATTATTTCGAAATCATATAATTTTAAAATTAACCTTTTATTTCTACTTTAATTTTTTAAATAGTAAATTCACCATAACCTCCCCCCCCTGCCCACCTATTTTAATAATCTATGGAAAATAATTGATATCAAAGGTGTGCTTTAAATTTTAATAAAAAAATCTATTATTTTTTAAATTGTTTTTAATTTAAATATTTTTCTTCAAAACCCAACTAATTTCAAAGCTATATTTTTATTATGGAATATAATTCCAATTTTCGTGATTTAATTTTTAATAGAAATAAATATTCTTATTGAAAGAATTGGGTAGAAAAATTTCTTGGCAAAATTTCTTATCCTATATGTAAAATGGTAATTCATGAGAATGTTACCACCAAAGAATATAAAGAAAATGAACTCCAAAATATGTTAATAATTTTGAATTGAATAATAAATTTATGAATTCCTTGCATTATGTTCTTTATAGAAATTATTTTAATCAAGTATCTATATGAAAAAATAGTTATAAAATTTGTAAATTCTTAAACGTAACACATTAAGGTACCAATAAATTAAAGGTTACAAGAGTAGATATGTGTCATCAGGATTTAGAAAGTTCTACTGTGTATTCTGATGAATATATTAAAAGTATGTTTATAATATTTAATAACATCTCAAATGGTATAAGTCTCTCAATAATGGATTATCTATATAAATTATCATAAAAATCATATGGGTTTTACCTAGCTCTTGGGAACTTAAAGTAATGTCTATTCAAGAATCTAAGGATATGAAACAAATGTTAGTAAATGAACTCATCAGATCCCTAATTATATACATAATCATGATGAAACTCCATAGGATAAGGAGGATAATGAATCTAAATAAATAAAACCATATCTTTTAAAGCTAATAATGAAAAATAATCCATAGGTGAGGTTATTGACTATGCTCTTACTACCAAGAACATGTTCAATCACTTCCAAAATAAGAACTTCAAAAATAAATCCAAACTGTCAAAAAAAAGGTGCAACCAAAGGTAACATTATGAGAATATAAAAAAAGGTCATATAAAACTATATTTCCTTGTAAATAATAAAAATCTAAAAGAAAATGATAAAGGAAAAAGTCTTTTAATGTTCCTACAGGAAGTGTGTATGACAATTCCATGGAATAAACTCCATCATCCATGTCAAGTTAATAAATATCAAAGTGTCACGTGGATAATTTTGATCAAGACATCAAGTTTAGTACCCTCATTCCTATTTATTCACCTACTTCTCATTTTCCACATTCTTCTCCTTTATCTTATTCTTCTTGATCCATTAGTCAAAGAAATTATGAATGTTTAAAATATTCCTAAAATCAATAAAAAAATGGATTTCATCAAATTTATTGTTTATATCTAGAACTTGATGGTAAATAAAATCAAGTTGTTGAAGAAAAATATAATATCTAAAATTAAAAGGATCTTCTCGTCCAAGACAAAGAATAATTATCCATGAAAATAAAATATCAACTAGATGTTGAAAAACTCAAATCCACTATTAAAGATCACAAAAATTCCCTTTTTAAATTCAACCAAGGTAAATATAATTTAAATAAAATGTTGGGTTCTCAAAAACCTAGAAAATAACAGGTTTAATTTGGTTACCCAAATCATGGGAGATCTTCAACAAATTCAGCCAGAACTACTTTTATTAAAGGTATTTCTCAATATAAATTTTGTAATTATTGTAAAAGAAATAGACATTTAATTTATGAATGTGTTAGAAAAAACACACAATATGGAAGACCAAAGTAAATTAATGTTTCTTATAAGTTTTCCAAAAGAAATACTTATTAATAAATTTTTATTCCAAAATCTTCATTTTCTAACTTAAGTAGACCCAAGTTTTTGGGGCTACCAAAACCATTAATCATTTGTTTTTTAGGGAAATTATCTTTTGAGAAAAAGTCAAGAAGCAATGTGGTACTTAGATTCTTGTTTTTTAAGACACATGTGTGGTGACCACTCTAAATTTAATCAAATAGATAAGCTTAAAGTTGGTCGCATCATCTTTGGTGATAATTCTAAGGGTAAGATAATCAATGAAGATACCATTGGCTTTTCTAACTCAACCCTTATAAAAAAATCATTTGAAAAGTTCTTGAACCAAAATATACTAAGTATTAGTAAATTTTGGGATAGTAGTTTTGAAATATATTTATAAATGCATCTCGAAAAGTTTTTAATTCAATATGAAAAAATTTATTTACCCCTTCTCAATTTCAAAATTCTTAAACAATTAATTTAAATTCTCTTTCTATCCAAAATTTCAAATGTTTGAGTGCATAAGTGAATGATTCATGGCTTTATTATAGATATCTTGGTAATTATAGCTTACATTCTCTTTTCAAAATTAATTATTAACAACTAGTACTAGATCTACCCAAATTTTATTTCAATAATAACATGGTTTTTGAAGCACCATAATATGGTAAGCAACAAAAATCATATTTTAAATCTAAAAATGTAATTTTCTCTTAAAAATATCTTGAATTAATTTCTATTGAATTTTTTTTATAGAAATAAAAATTCAAATACCATGAGAAAAATACTATAATATAATTATAGTTAATTATTTTACAAGATTCACATGGGATTATTTCTTAATTCATAAAAGTAACGGTTGAAAAGACTTCATAAAGTTTTCAAAAAATAATGAAAATAAAAAAAAAGATTTAAAATTATTTCAATTTGTTTTGATCAAGGTAGAAAATTTGATAACAATTAATTTAATGATTTTTGTTCTTTTGAAGGTTATAATCATTCTTTTTTTCACCTCAAACCCCTCAAAAAAACATGGTAGTATAAAGAAAAAATCAAACAATATAAGAAATCAATTGAACTATTTTAAATGAATTTTATCTTCCAAAGTATTTTTAGTAGGATTCTAGGAATACTAAATGATATAAAATTAATCACATTATGATTACACCTTTTCTAAAGAAAACTCTTTAGGGAAATTAATAAAAACAAATTGGTTTTTTTAAAGTGTTAGGTTGGAAATGTTTTATTTTTAACACAAAAGAAAATATTGTAAAATTCAATTATAAATCCAAATAATGTATCTTTCTTGGGTACTATAACTCATGGAAAATTACTAAATCTTTAAAAACAATGACTAAAATTATTGAATAATAAATCAATGTTGTTTTTTAAGAAATATTTCCTAAAACTATTTCTAAAAATGTTTTTGAAAATAATGTTAAAATTGAACCAACTCAATATAAATAAATTGAAGAATAGCAGGTGTCTCCTTAAAATTCTCTTTCAAAGGTTTTTAAAAAATCAAATGACCAGCCCTTTAAATTGACAATAGTGATTTATAAGTGGTATCTTATACTTTTTTATTAGTCTTAAATGAGTTTCAACACCTAGCCTTTGTCTCTCATTTAGAACACCAAACCCCTAATAATTCACTTAATGATGAACATTGGTTGTCTTCTATGAAATATAAACTTAATCAATTCACTCAAAATAATGTAGGGACTCTAATGGAAAGACCCGGTGATCAAAACATTATAGGATCTAAATGGTATTTTTTGAAATAAACAGGAAAAAGACATGTAATATTACTTGAAACAAAGTTTATTTAGTTACAAAATGTTATGACCAATAAAAATTAATTGAATATGGTGAAACCTTTCCACCCATCACTTAGTTATAATCCCTAATAATCTTACTGGAATTATCCTCTTATATAAAATTCAAACTCTTTTAAATTAATGTCAAAAGTAATTTTTAAAATGGTTTTATTTTGAAAAATAATTTTATAAAACAACCACCTTGTTTTGAAAATACTATTTTACTAAATTCTATTTTTAGTCTTACCAAATATCTCTATTTTTTTAAACAAGATCCTTATGCTTGGTATGAATGCCTTTCAAATTATCTTCTTTCACATGGTTATAAAATGGGAAAATATGATTCAAAAAACTTTTTAAAAAACATATCAAAAGATATTTTACTCATTCAAATTTACCTTCATAATGTTATTTTCAGTTATATAAATGAAAAACTTTATATTTAATTTTTTTTATTTAATAAAAAATTAATTTGAATGGATATTTATTGGTGAACTAAAATTATTTATTTATTTTAAAATTTCTCAAATAAATGATTGGATATTTTTACACCCAGTCAAATATGAGAATTAACTCTTAAAATAATTTTGAATGGATTGTGTTAAGGAAATTATCATGCCCATGTGTACAAATTGTAAGTTTAACATTTGATGGAGTGGGTAAGATGGTCAAAAACAAGAATTATAGAAGTATGATTGGGTGTCAAATTTACCATATTTTGGACTTAAATTATATAATTTTTAGTTTTTTATCTATATATGTTCTAAATCAAATCCTAAGGAATATCATATCAAATATATTAAAACGATTTTTCATTATTTAAAAAGATCCAAATATCTCAGTTTATTTTATCCAAAGGGAGCATATTTTGAATTCACGTCTTTTTAGATGCTAATTTTAATAGATTCAAACTATATAGGAAATGTACTAGTGAAAATTTCTATATAGTAGGAAAATACTTCATATCATATAGTAATAAAAAGCATAATAATGTTGTTCTTTCAATAATCCAAGGGCAATATATATTTGTTTGTTGTTGTTGTGCCCAAATACTATGAATGAAACACACTCTCTAGAAATTTGGGATAACATTTAATCATATATCTATCATGTTTGATAATACAAGTTCCATCAATATCTCTAAAAATCCAATATATCATTCTCTCATCATACACATTGAAATTCATCATTATTTCCTAACATATCACTTCTAAAAATATTTATATCATATTATAATTTTTTCCAATGGAACATTGACTCACTTTTTATCACTTCATCATTTTAAATTCATTAAAGGTGATTTGGTAAATGTTTACTTGTGATACTCTTCATTTTATCTGTAATTCTCTTGAGTTGTCTTTATAAATCCTTTAAAAACATGAATTTATTGTTTTATTCTTTTATTGGGTATAATCCATTTATCTCACATGTGTTATCATTATAGATAGAGACATATATATTTTTAATTCCGAAATTTTACTTAAGAGAGATATTTTGTTTTCAAAATTAATTAAATATTCTTTTTTTTCCTTTTTTAAAAATATTTTCTATTATTTTGAAAAAAAATAAAAATCTTATAATGTAATTTTTATATTATTATTGTTATATTTTTTAAAAACTACCTTTTACACCTTATATTTATCTTTTGATATCTTTTTTTTAAAATTTATTTTAAATTGTTTTTTAAAACTCATATGAGTTGTTAAGTATAGGATCTTATATTTTCAAAAGTTTGTTTTTATCTATCTTAAGGAATATTAATGATCAGTACACTAGTCTATAACCTTAATCTTTATCCATTCTTGAAAATTTTCAGATTAAAGAAATGTTTTTAAATTTGAATGGTTTCACTTCAAAGGAAAAACCTCAATAGGCACTTTAAAAACTAATAAATCATTCAATGAAAGTTAAATTCATCCCTTGAAAAAAAACATGTTCTGGAAAAGATATATACCAATTTTTATTTTTCACTCTTTTCTTCCATTTTTATCTTATTGCTTTTCTTTAATTTTCTTTATACTATTTTATAATATTTTATTTAATATTTTTTTCTACTATATATTCACTTTTCCTTTATTTTTTATCCTCTCTCCCTCTTTAATATTCATATTATTTGGGGAGTTTTAGACTTAAGAAGTAATTTTCTATTTCTCTTTCTCTTTGTCATTATTTTATTTTTATTTTTTCTTTTCCTTTACTTTTCACTCTCTCTCTATAATAATTATTTTATTTTGGGATCTTTGAAGTTCAAATGTGTTTTAAAATTTATTTTTTATTTTTTTCTAAACAAATTCATTTAAAACTATTTTTATCTCTTATAATATTTTTCAAAAAAAAATACATTTAGTATTTATCCAATATATTTCTTAAGATTCATTTTATTTTATATTTGTAATGTTTTTCTCTTTTTAATAATCACAAAGGGGTGTAAATTCCATTTCAATATTATTTTCAATGAGGGATATGGGGAAGTTTTTATTTAGGGGAGTTTTTCTTAAATTCTTTATCCATTTTTCCTTATGATTAATTTTTTTTAAAGGAGGGTATTTTAAATTATTCTTTAAAGTTGTTAAAATTGTTATTTATTTTTTAAAATTCTTAAGCTCGTTGAAAATCTTGTTAATATCTTTAATTTTTTTATATTTCTTATTTATTGATTTATTCTTAATTTATATTTTTAAATTAAGTTTTTGTGATCATAAAAAGTGGGATACTATTTTAACTCTCCTCATGGGGTTTTTATGATCACAGACACTCACTTGTCAAAATTATATTTATAGTTGGGTGAATTTTAGTGCTTAATTTGAACATCAATTAGTATAATTCAATTACATATTAAAGTTTGTTTAAATTATTGTTAAAATATTTGTCATATATATTTTTATCTCTCAAGGCCATGGAGTAAACTAATAAGAACCATATACAGCTTCGTAGTGAAGCATAGGAAGCTCCACATAAAGGTGGAGGTGTATAAATAGCACCAGCCAACCGGTTATATTGTGGAAAAAATCTAGAATCCCAAAATTACCACCATCTAGTAGATGGATCTAGTAGGTGTTTATAATTTCTATATTATGGCCATCATCTAGCTATTTGACAACAATGGTTGGCTACTCGGGATCATAGGCTACATTATGGAGGCTACAGGTTAGTTGGTGGAATTGAGAAGACTCTAGTGATGTAGCATTAATTATGTTCAAAATGACTATAAATATGATAATTTTTATCTTTAATTCACCTATAGAATTATATAAGCTACCCATCCATTTTGTAGCATATAAAAGGATATCCTTTTCTACTTTGAAGAATCACCTTTAACATAAACAATTATCTTGATCCAAATAAAAATCATATTACTATATATCTCAAATCTTCTTAAATATCCAAATTTAACATGTAAAATCCTTAAAAGGATCTCTACCATCCTCTCAAATAACTCATCCTCCACTGTAATTATTCCATCAATGATATTTTTGAGTTTCTTGTAATGGTTTTTCCTAAATAAAGAAAACCACTTTGTCCTCACCCTTATTCTCCAATTGTTCACACTCTACAAAAGTGTGGGATGGGTTACATGGTGATTGATGAAATTTAATAGGGTTATCATAAACCACAATTATGAGAGATATGTTCTTTCTCACCATTAAGTCCAGGGGATTTATACAATATACCTCTCGAGTTGAAGGGTGTAGATATAGGGTCTCACAACTAGATTTATAAAAACTCGTTATCAATTGTTTCTTTTCCTCTATTTAATTTTCCACATTGTATTATTTAACATTGACTCACATACATTCAAAAATTCATTTTGATCATTTATACTCTTAAATTACTTTGATATTATCTTTATAAAATTGAATAAAATTTATCAACTATCACGTATTTGATTTTTCACTTTATTATTTTAGAATCATTTAATTTTGAAATTAACCTTATATTCTCACTTTAATTTTTTAAAAGGGAACCCCCCCCCCTTTTCCATAATCATAGACTAATATATAATTTATAGGAAATCCCATATAAGGACCAATACCATCATCAAAATAATAATCATCTCCCTGAAGAATGATAAATTCTCAAGCACCTAGTTGAGTGGATTTAAACCATAGTTACTTAAAGTCAGGCATCACAAAATAATAACAAAACAAGACTGAGAACCTATGAAACATATATATCTTTTCATTGATATAGAATCAATAATACATATATATGGTAAACTTTTATGGGGAACCTATGATATATATAGATGGTTCCATTGACGAAGAACCTATGATACATACAAATGTTCATATCCGCATATGTTAATAACATATTGCTAATATGGGGTGAACAGTACCTTACTGGGATTTGGTAAGGATTCATTAACATGAATTAAATATATAAGAGAGTCTCATGGTATAAAATAATTCACCTTAAAAGGGAATTATGAGCCCAAACCCTCATCCTCTTTACTAATGTTAGTTCCTAAGAATCGCAAGATAAATATCCCAAAGAGCATTGGCCTTTGGAAAATGGGTCTATAGTCTATTATAAATGTGGGAATATGTGGGTGTTTTTGGTTCCATAAATAATCCCAGTTGGAAACTATCTAAATAATGCCTATAATTCCCCACATATGAATGAATGCAACCCCCTTTAGTTCAAAACAACTCTGTTAGTATTATTGATGTGGAACCTTTGGATGGGTATTATGTGTGACTATATAGGCTTCTATTTTTTATATTACTTTTATATGAACCCCGCTCGTATTGAGTACTGCATACCAAAAACCTATTTTTGGGGGGTTTTTTCCTCAACATACAAGATGGTGTAAAATGGATGGCTAATTTCCCCTCTTTCCTTATCTTTCTTCAATAGTACTATATGGAAATAGTACCTAGTTTGTGGTGTGTACCAGCCAATGATGGAATAATTAGCGTCAATTCCTGATGGTGACAGAATTTGATATGTGGTGGGGGTCATGCATGGTAAGAGGAGGGAATGATTTTGACTCATGATAACATGGGATTCTAGGACTTTTAGGAAACTGAGGTAGGTATGGTTGTGTCCTGAACCAAATCAAACATAGTTAGTATGTGATTATTGGTATGCATAGAGTGGATGGGAGCACAATATGTTTTGTTTGGGGTGTGACATCAGAAACTTGATAGGTAAGTGGATGTGTGGAACTATTTTCTATGTTCACTTGATATTATTTTACCACCTTGGATACATAATTTGTTGAGTGAGTCTTGGTGAGGTTGGTAATGTCAGTTGACCTATTTAGGTGGATGTTTGTTCTATTATTTATTCACTACTTCATTAGTTTTCACTTTTCACATTTGTACAAGATTCATTGGGTATGATCCAACTAAGTATAAAGGGTATTCTCATCATATTTATATATAAATTATTTTTTAGGTTTCTATGAGGGTTTTGGAGACCAATTTTTCCATTAATAACTTCGAGGTTGGTGCTATTACAGAGTTTCTACATTTTATTTTCCATTGGTATTGTTTCATTTTTGGGATTTTTATTTGTATTTCTTAATATACATTATATGTTGTTGGTTATTTTATATTTTTTGACGGATTTTTTAGTGGTTGTTTACCTTTTCTCTAGATCTTATTCATTATATTATGGGTAATGCCTTCAATTTTGGTGACCTATACCCTCAGCTTTAATCACCAACCTGGGGCCAATTTGAGGAGAGCTTCAAAGGTCACTCGTCTTCATTGTCATCCCAAGATGGGTACCAATGAAAAGGGTGTCATAAAATTTATGGTTTAAATTATTTTATAAATAGTTTAAAGATAATACAACCTTTATTACCATATATTGATATATTTGGGTGTATACACCATCATACCACATGGGATCATCTTAAATAAACCCAACACATCCAAGATATTTAAAGATTTTTTTGGATATATTAAATTTATGTAAGATTGATTTAATTGGTTAGTAAATTAATAATTTATTTGAGTAAATTAAGGAATTGATATTTGTAGTAGTATGTTAATATATAATTAAATTAATTAATTTATATAAAATATTAGTTAACGAATTGAATTAATATTTTTGATGATGGGAATAAAATATATTAAATAATGTCGTAGTGTATTTATAATTATTATAAATATTGAATTTTAATTTGTTAAAAATTAATGGTGGATTGAAATTTAAAGTGATAATAAAAATTTTATAAATAGAGATATGGAATAAATAATGATATTCATGGTAAAAATTAATATTAGGTTATTTTTTAAAATATAAATATCCAGTTATATACTATTATTAAAAATAATCTACATGATTAGTGATATAAATAGAGCATTGTGGGGTTTATTCTCTTCTAAAATTTTCTATTACTCTCTTCTACTCCCATTTATGGATCTCTTTATTTTATTTATTCATTCTTATAGAGTTTTAATAATAATATAGAGTGTATAAAGTTGTGAGGTGTAATGATTTTTGGTGAGTGTTGTCTTTCTTGAGATGGGTGACATTCATTTATTCCATTTTTCTTTATGAATATTCATTTCACATATCTTATGGGGGTGATCTATTTGTATCATATAATTATAATATTTTTCAATATTATTTGGTTTATCATTATGGAATGAATAATTTAAACAAATTACTTATCATCACTTTTATCATTTATTAAGTACTAATTTTTCATTTTTGATTAGACATATTATGGAATAACAATTAAGTATGGTGGAAAACTATTCTTTGGTTTTATTTATAATATAGTTCCCATTTTCCAAAAACAAAATTCAATTTTAAATCACTTTTAAGTGAAAAATAAAAAAGGAAACTATTTTACATTAAATAAATTCATCATAAATTTAATTAGTTTCATCACAAACAAAGAAAAAAACTCAACAAAATTACTTCTATGAGATCTATTCAATGATAAAATAGAAATGAGATAGTAAAATTTCTTCAATATATCCAATTACATGATCCATAACCAACAAATAATCTATGAGGTTGGTTTAATCGTACTTAATCTTGGATGAAATCACATTAATTTGAGATTGAATCCAATTTTTAGCTTCTTTATTTATACCTAAAGAGAATCCTTGATCCAACACTTATCCCAATCCTTTTTATACATAGAAACTAGTAATTTTAATCCACTCAATTACATTAAAATAATATTTATCCATGATATACGAAGATAGATAAGTGGGAGAGGCACCCAAATAGGGATGATGGGAGCTTAGCTAAAATCAGGTGTGTATTTGAGCATCGTTATACCAAAATCAAATAAATCCAAATATTTATGATTTTAGAATCAATAAAAAAATAAAAAATATATTTTTAATAAAACCTTATTTGAATCAATTACCCCCACTGAAAAAAACATGAAAAATAATTGAATATAGGGATTTATTTAAAACATGGAAGTTGGGTCTCTTTGTCTTGAATTTACCCATCATATAAAATAAAAACTTTAAATAATGAAAATTTAACTCCATGTCCATGAATCAAAAGGACATAATTTCTTTATGATAATTTATTTCTAATATAAAAGGATAATAAGATGCTTATAAAATATCTACAAGATAAAAAACCTTCTGGTTTCTCACTATACTTATAAATTAATAACTCATAGTCCATGCATTTACGAGATACTAAGGAATCAAGATCTTCTCAAAGGATTCAATTTATCCACTTAATTCATCAATAGAGAATTGTTTCCTTTAATTATCTATAATTATTCATTTATAAATGTTCATATTATGAACATTTTAAACAGGAATGTGCATCATTACACATATTATTTGGGTTTCACTTTTTACTCATTTATCATGAGGTAGTTCCACACTAGCATGGGTGTAACTAGTTTTCTTTTTTCACTAATATTTAGGTGTGGAACCTACCAAGGTAGCATAGGGGTTAAGTAATATCTTATTTTTATTCCACGAATCTCTTGGATAATTTTAAAACCAATATAAATAATATTTTTTAAAATTTTACTGAGAAATATATACTCTTGGGTAAACATAGGGATTTATTTAATTTCACTAATAAAGATATGTGTAAATACAAATACATGCTCTGGATACAATAAATTATTTTATAACAAAGAAAAATTTGTTTTAAGGATGTAATTATGTGAGGATAATGTGATTTGGTTAGTTAGAGGTATCTTCATTGGAATTATGTAATATTATGGAGAGCTACTATCAGGATAAAGATGTTGGGGAGGGGTAGTTCCTTGTAGATTGTCTGGTTGAATTCCCTAAAGACCTTTGGGTCATGTAATCTCCTAAAGCCTACGGGCCATGTAATATCTGAGCCTACGGGCCTTGTAAGGGTTCCCCGTCATCCCTTGAAAGGGGGTTTATCAAAAATCAATAAAAATGAAGGCCTTCAGGCCATTCAGGCAGGCAGTAAGTAACTATATCCCCCTACTAATATAGTTATAAGTAGTTAAAGTAGGTGTATTGGACTTGAGATATGGATCCTAGCTATAAGGTTAGACCTATAGTGAGGAAAATTACTTTTTATTATGAGTGGTATGTTTCTTATAATTAAAGGATTGCATTGGAATGTTAAGTAGGTAGTGGTGTGATATGATCTTAGAGATGTTTTATGAAATAGGTGGGAAATTATTTGTGGTGAGAAATGTAAATCTCTAGAACATGATTCCTATCATTGGGTTTGGGACAGGGTTTTCATATTTATATATCTCATTATTTAATATTTTTATATAGTCAATTTTATTCATGTTTTTTAGGATATATTTCTTAGGATGATCATAATGATTAATTTGTAATCACCCACTTACAAGAAAACTTTCATTTCATTTTTATTATATTTATTTATAGGTTGTTTAGAGTAATTATTAATATTTTTGTTCAATTGATGTCTAGAAGTATATACGGTGCATAATTGATAAATTTTAGTAGGATATAAATTGGGATATTTATTTCATTATTATTTATACTATATTTTTTATTGATATTAATTCTTTATACTCATTCCTTACAATTGATATTATCATGGTATCTTGTGGATGTGTTATTTTAGACTTTTATAAAGTTGTATTTTATGTTTAGGTTTATTATTTAAGGGTAATACATTATATTTGTGTGATTTATACCCTCAATACTAGTCATTGACCCCTATCCTTATGGATGTAGACTTTGTATGTCACTATCGATCTCATCATTAAATTAGGGTGGGGTATCGATGTAATTATTTCTTATAAATGTGGTATCAGAGTGAGGTTGTTTAAGATTTATTTTTTAGTATTTAAATGTGAGGATTGTATTAGTATTTTAAGGTAGAGGTATATCTAAACATAAATTGGAATTTAGACTTGGAAACCCATATAATGATGTAATGATTCATGCATTACAATGTAGAGATCTTGGTCATCAACTATTTATACATTAAGGATGGGTATATTTTCTATAGGGTACATATGTAGGTTTGTTTCATGAATTATATATCTTCATTCAGTTCATAATGAAATGTTCTTGTTATTTCATTGATGTTTCCTTGGATTTAGTTGGATCATAATCTATGGTTTTGATTATATTGATCATTGTGGTACAAAAAATGTGTATTGGTTCTAATTTTATAGATATAAAGTTAAAGTTTCTCTTTGATCATAGTTTAAGAAATATATATTTTGGATTCATTGGGTATCTTTATCTTATTATGTTTCACTTGATTCGAGTTTATAGGAATCAATATTATAATTTTTTTAATTACTCATTCTTCTATTGTTATGGATATAGTTTTAATATTTTGAGGATTAAATTTTTTAAGGGGGTAGGTTGTAGAGATTAGTGTTTCCTAACATGTGTTTCCTTTGTTTGTAGTTAGTGGTTTTCCCTCTAATATTGATTTCTTTTCATTAACATATAGTTCATGTTTTTAAGGATGAAATGATTTTAAAGTTAGAAGAATATAATAATCTTTAAATTTGTAGTTTAGATTTTATAAAATTATACGGTAATTTTTTAAATGCAATTAAAAAAATATATATAATGGTAAATAAAATTTATTTAATAATTTATTGTGATGAAATGATTATTTATTATTTATAAAATTATGAAATTATATTGACTATAATAATAAAAGAATTTATTTCTTTGGGTGTAGTATAAAGTTAATAGAATTAATAATAAGGATTTAAATATTATAGTATTTATGATTTTGAAGATATATACTTTATTAGGGAATTTATATGTAAAATTGAGAACAATTTAATGATATAAATGGTAGGATGATATATTGTTTTAGTGGTAAAAAATATATATTGATAAATTAATTGAGAAAAAGAATTTATATATTATATAAAGGGAATGATTAGTAATACTTATGATAAATTATTTATTATTATATATGATATTTTAAGTTCTTATAAGACTAATTTAATTTATTATTTATTTAATAATGTATTTAAGTAAATTAAATAGTTTTATATTTATAAAAAATGTGAATATATAATTAATTTAAGGAATATTTATAAAATATTATTAAATATATTAAATTAATATTTATAATGATGTGAATGAAATATATTAAATAATAATATAGTAAATTTTTAATTACTATAATTTTTGAGTGTTAATTTGATAATAATTAATGATAGATTAACATATTAAGTGATAAAAAAAATATAATTATAGAATAAATATTCGATTGCGTGGTCAAACATAAATATTCAATTATATATTACTATTTAAAATTGGTTATAGGTTTAGAAATATAAATAGAGGTTTGTGGGGGGTCATTATCTCTATACCCAACTATTCCTCTATTTTACTCCCATGGATAGCTCTCTTGGTGATTTTAATTCACTATTATAGGGTTAAACCAATCATCTAGAGTTTTTCAATCCATAAGGTGTGGTATACCCATGGTGAAAAGTTTCCACATTCAGTTAGGTTACCTTAATTTATTTAATTTTACATCATGAATATTCATTTCATATCTCTCAGGGAAATTATTATATATTTTTTTAAGTATTATAAGTTTTTGGTCACTATTGGTTTGTTTGGAATGATGGTGTCCCAACTACCATGGTGACATTATAATGTTCAAAACAACTTTATCAATATGTTTATCGTTTATTCAGACTTATATTTTTGTTTTAGCATTGTGTTATATTGAATTTTTTGTCTTCTCTTGAACATGGTTTTTATTAATGAGTTATAATTCTTCAATTTAAAAATTTCAACATGAGATTCCACTAGTTTTAAATAGGTTACATTCCACCAACTATTCATTTTTTTCATTTATATTTATTTACTATGGGATCATTCCAAAGTGTTATTAGGATCATGGAACCTTCTACTTTGATTTCATGGATATCTTAGGTATTTTCAAAGGTTAACTAAATTCTATTTTCATTATGATTGATTTGGAAATACATACTCTTATTAAAACTATAAGATTTATTTCCTTTAATTGATAAAGAGTTGTTTTGATAGAGATAAAAAGTTCATGTATTAGAGTTGTGTTGTAATGAAAAGGAAAAGTGAGTTCTAGGGACACGATTAAGCTAGGATTATTTGGCTTGGTTCAAGAAGAGGTACTTATATGGGAATTGTGTTATGTCATTGAGTTTAAACATATATCAAACACATAAGATTAAATTATTAAATGAGTAATCATTATCTCATCCTTGTGGTATAGTTACAGGTAATTGTGGAATGGGAATAAATATTAGGATACAATTTACTAGATAGTTGGAACAGTTGTATGGTTAAATTATTATACATTCATTATAGTATGGTTAAAGGTAATGGTTATATGATTATTCATTCATCATAGTATGGTTATATATAGTAGAGGTGTAAGGATTAACATCGATATAGGGATCCAAGTATCCATATTTTTTATATCGAGAGGTAAATAAAACTTAATGAATATGGGGTTGTATCTAATGATTAAATTAATATGGTGTCATGTCCAGTAGTTTTTTCTCTGATATGATATTAGTGGTGTTATATGAGATAGGTGAGTGATGGTTTATTCTAAGATACGGGTGGATCTAGGTCAGGATTCTTATATTTAGGTTTGGTACTCAGTCGTCTTATTTAGATTTTATACACTATCATATTTTCACATTGTATATTTTATTCATGTTTTTTAGCGGGATATATTTTTTAGGATTCACCTATTGAGTATGTTATAATCACACATCTATGGGAACACTTATGTGCCATTTTTTCAAATTTCATTTAATGTTTTTTGGAGAAGGTTTTGAAAATTTTTTTGGGTGATATATAGGATTTAATGTAGGTGGATCTCATCTAGAGATAGGTGGGTACTATATTATGATATTTATTTTGTTATTTTTTCCATTATATCTTATATTTTTATTAATTATTTTAATTTATGCATTATAATTGATGTTATAATGATATTTTTTGTATATGTTCATTGAAATTTTATCTTAAATTTTATATAATTACAGTTATATATTTTTTGTTTATTATATAAGTTTAATTTCTTAAATTTTTTTATTACACTCTTCATGTTAATAATCATCTGCATACCTATTGTAAGTAGGTTACGAGTGTCACTCTAGGTCTCTCTGTTAACACGGTGTGGCATATCAACAAGGTTGGGTCATGAAATAGAACATATGGGTTTGAAATTTAAATTTTTTATCAAATTTAAAATCATTAATTTTGGTATAAGTTTCTGTGGTACAGTAAATAACATTAATAATTTGAAAAAAAATCATATATATTTATTGATGGTTAAATAATCATATTGAATATTAAAGACTTGAAATTGAAGTATGGAGACTATATTAGAAGTTGAGTTCTTTTTTATGATATTTTTATCTTATATTCTCTTTTTATAGGTTTTTTATCCCTCTCAAAATCCCCAAAAAAATAGAATATGAATATGAAGTTCTATTATTTCAATAAAAAATGCTAAAATCATAAGTTCAATAATATGGTTTATTGAAATTATTATTTTGTGAAGAATAGGTTTCTTCTTTGACTTGTGTGGAGTTTTATCATTATTGAAAGAAGATAATTTTATTTTTATTGATTTAAAAAGGTTATTATAAGTATCTTACATGATTTAGAGACAAATATACTCTTTTACAAGCATGGGATAATCAAAATTAAAGTTCATAAGAAACTGATATTGTATATGAGTTAAATAATATACTATGCTAATTTGTATTCTCTATTGTGACTATAGTGAATTTTTTGAACGTTGGTGATATTTTTCAAACCAAGTATTTATTTTTTCTAATGTTTCCTTATCTCTGATTGGTTTGTAATTTGAAAAATTTATATGTTGTGCTCTATTTTTTTAGAGTTTTTATTTCATCCTTCAATTATCATTTTCTCAAAAATGAAAAAAATGATTATTTTTGGAATGATTCTATTAAGTATAAATAGGATAAATTTCATCTGAACCATAGTGCATATTTAAAAACCTCATATAGTAATATCTTATTTATTCAACATAAATGACCTGTAAAATATTAAACCCATTATAAAATATTCAATATAATTTTCAAAAGGTTCATCATAAAATATTTATTATACTAATTTTCTTACAAATATAGTTGATAAGTTTTTAACTAAACTCTATCTTATATAAACTATAATGTAATAAAGTATATTTACCTTGATTTTGTGGTCTAATATTACTTAATAATATATTATATAATATTTACCACAAGGTAAATAATATAATTGCCTAATTTGGGGACTAGAAACATATAATTATTACAAAATAGAGTACATGGTACTTATATACATCAAGTTACATAATTATTCTTCCCTTTATAGACTTAGTATGTATTCCCATAGAAATCTTAACCATGATATTCTAGGGAAAACTATGAAACATAATGATTGGAGGGATATCAAATTATTAGAAAGAGTTTATGTAACAAAGAATATTTATCATTTTTAAAGAATAATTATATCATATATAGTATGTCAAAGAAATAAATAATCAACATAATTACCTATAAATTATTATAGCATTAACTGACGATGGAGTGAAAAAACATTGTACATTATAAATATAAAGTTAATACATTTCTCTAATATAGTTGGATTAATGGAAAAGGATAATATCATTAATCTCTATTAATTATCTCATGAGTCCAAAAAATGAAATGGGTGGTGTATAATTTTAATTCTAGCAAATTAATTAATCCAGTTATAAAGAATCATATATATATAATTAAGTTTAAAAATATTATTCATAATGCTTAATAGGGAATGTGTTATAAATACTTGGCATTATATTCAAAATTAATTAGATTTTAAATCTAACTCATAAAGAGTTAAATAATATATGAGTATGTTAATGATTATCCTGTTAAATGGAATATTATAAATTTATAGATGCATATCTTTCAATAAAATGAAAAATAAGGTGTTCATAATGTAAGGGTAACTTATAGAAGTAAACCCTATGAATTAATTTTTTTTAAAGGATCATATAAAGTGTTATTAAGGTGAAAATAGAACATAATACTATGAAAGGAAAGATTTTCAATTTTAGATCTAATAGAATAATGTTATATCACTACCACAAAACAGGGAAAGGGAAGCACTGCCCTTTATCAGCTCTAAACAGAAAGCGTTGATAAAGGGGTATGCCTTTATCAGCGCAATATAAAAGCGCTGATAAATGAATGTTTTATCAGCGCTTTTATTTTAGCACTAATAAAACATACCTTTATCAGCGCTCTTAACGAGCGCTGATAAAGGTTCTGTCGGTTTTTATTTAATAACCCTAACAGGCCATCCTCGCTTGCACGCGGTCAAGTTCTCGTGGAAGCTGAACCAGGCCCCTCGCCGCGCGACCTCCTCCTTTACTGTCGTCGCCGCCAACTCTGACCCCACTCCCGCTACTACGACCGCCACTGCCTCTACCGCCTCCACCCTCACTGCCGCGACCGTCGCCACCTCTGTCGCCGTCGCCGCCTCCACCTCTGCCACCGCCGCCGCCTCCAACCTCGCTGCCACGACCGCCACCACCTCGTCCTCTTCCTCCTCATGCTCTCAATGTGGGGTGTGAGTTCCATGGATGGTATTCCCTTGGTATATTATTTATATATTCTGTGTGTGAGGACCCAATAGTGAATATATATGTGAGATAGGAATGATACCATATCTTGAGCCTAATTCCATTAAGGATTTCCATAATCGATAGTGTGGTCTTAATGTGATTATGATTATGTCTAGGGGTGTGACTCATAATTAGTGATGAGTGTCAAAATAAGATATGTTATTAATATTTAGCAACACAAGTGGGTTGTTTGTGAATGATGTGGAATTGGATACCCTATAGGTTCCATAGGGATATCTTGACTCTAAGATGAATTATATGGTAATTGGTTAGTTATGATGGTTCATATGTGTGAGAGGTCTACCATGGTTATTTGTGATGACTTCTATGGATAACCAACCCTTGTTTTCATTTTTTTTATTTTGAGTTACCATGGGCGGTAAGTTCTGCCCCTTCGAGTTGAATATTTATGTATGAGATACAAAGGAAATAGTTTTTAATATTATGTTTATATGGATTCCTAAAGATTATCCCAATGGAAATGATGATGGATCCATATTAATTTTCATCACATAGCATAATCTCATAGTTATATGATTAGACAAAGATGAACCCATAACACAAAACATATCACCTAGTATGTCTGTCACATATAAAAATAAATAAATTAGAAAAAAACATACTACAAAGCATAAAGGTACCATTAAATACTTACATTGGTCAACTTGTTTTATAAATTGTTTATCTTCATCCGTGCCTTGTACTTTCACCCATGAATTTGAAGGTGAGTATGCATACACGATATTTGACCTTCCTAGAGAAGAGTTTCTGGAAGAGTATAAGAGACATGAAGCAATGAAGATCATTAGAGTGTTGGAGCAAATGTGGTTTCTACAAACAATGTGGAAAACGGCTTGTGCAATGCGGCCTAAGTTACAACTTGCAGGTATTGTAACTTAGGCCGCGTTGCACAAGCCGATTGCCAAAATGAATAGCAATGATCATTCCAAAATGCATTTACACTGAAAACACATTTGCTCCAACACTCTAATGATCTTTATTGCTTCATGTCTCTTATACTCTTCAAGAAACTCTTCTCTAAGAAGGTCAACTATCGTGTACACATACTCACCTTCAAATTCATGGGTGAAAGTACAAGGAACGGATGAAGATAAACAATTTCTAAAACAAGTTGACCAATGTAAGTATTTAATGGTACCTTTATTCTTTGTAGGATGTTTTTTTCTAATTTATTTATTTGTATATGTGACAGACATACTAGGTGATATGTTTTGTATTATGGGTTTATCAGGAGTCTGTATGATTTCCTGTTTCCACATTTCATTTTAAATAGCATGTTATAATTATATATTTACTGTACCCTAATGGCTCAAATAGTCAGGCATATTGTATATGTTGCTAGAATGTTGTAGGATTCTTTTTCCCCAATGGTAGTACATTTTTAGGATGTTTTCACTGATGAGGTATAAAATTTGCTTCTTAATAAAGAGATAAACTTTATAATCTAGTTAGTTTTGGGAGAAAATTCAGTTTCTATCACAATTTCTAAAATAACACCAAAAGAGCATCAGTTGTTTGAATTAAAATTTGATGATATAGAATATAATGGTTTCATATGGCATAGTACTTTACCATAGGGTTTTATAGTTCTCTAAAATAGATGGTTGATTGGTATTTATTCTTTTGTTGGACTATTGGAGATTGAACCTGATGAGAGTCATGAATATGTATCCTCATCCATGAATTGATAGTCACATTGATCATCTATGAGGTTCTATGATCTTCTCTAAGATAGATTTGACATTAGGATACCATTTGATGATTTGGACATCGATGGACCTACCATGGACTGCTTTTAGGAGTAGTTATGGCCTGTATGATTTTTTAGCGATGATTTTTGGTTTAACTAATGCATTGGTTGTATTAAGGGACTTGATGAATAGGATATTTAATCCTTTTCTGGATCAGATATTAGTAGTTTTTTTCAATTAAATATTAGTGTAATCCCAACCCATAGTTGATCTTGACCAACATCTTATCATCACCTTGAGTACATTGAGATAGCATCATATTTATTACTGTTTTCTCCTGTTACTCATTGGTTTCCTCTTGTTCGCATGTCATGTACTTTCTAAGGCATCATTCAGTCTTTGTAAGACTAACTTGGAATAAATTTGATATATTTCAGATTAAATCAGGTATCTTATACATACACGATGTTCACCCTATTGGACACACCATGTATATGGATTTCACATGTGTTCAAAGGCATTTGTACCATGATTTGTTTTTATAAAACCCAAACAATGCTACCTGATTAATTAAAACATAATATTAGGAAAGTTCTCAAGATCTAACCCATAAAGACGATGAATATGAATAAATAATGGATGAATGCCAATCGGTTGACAAAAGAGTATGAAGATGGCGTGAAAGAGTTTATCAAGTTTACATAAGATCATGCATGTGACCCTTCTCAAATCCTTTGTCTATGTTTACAATGTTGTTATTCAAGACAAATTAGTCCAGAGGAGTTGTAAGAACACCTGACCTGTCACGGAATAGATCAAAGTTATACATGTTGGAATAAACACGGGGAAAAAACCAATGTAGGTAGTGACTCAGAGAACACGACATTTTATAGATCATCTGATATGATTAGAAGCGTGAACTGTGAAGACGATCATATGGAGGGTGTGATTACAGATGTGAACAATGATGAAGATCATATTGAGGAAATGACAAGGATAGTTGAAGATGAACTTCGTGATTTCCCAAAATTGTTTGAGAAGTTAAAGAGTTGTGAAAAAACGCCATTGTATGCTGGTTGCACTAAATATAGAGCATTGTCAGCTATATTGAAGCTGTATAATTTGAAAGCAGGCAACAGGTGGAGTGATGCCAGTTTTACAGAACTACTTGCTCTCTTGAATGACATGCTCCCAGAAGATAATGAACTCCCAAGCCGAACATATGATGCCAAACGAATGCTACAATTGATGGGTATGATCTCTGAAAGAATACATGCTTTCCTGAATGACTGTATATTGTTTCGCAAGGACCAAAAATCACTTAAAGAATGCCCAAAGTGTGGTGCTTCCCGATACAAGAAAGATGATTCTTGTCCTACGAAAGTTGTATGGTACTTTACAATCATTCCTAGGTTTAGACTCTTATTTGGAAGTGAGGATACTGCAGGACAATTGACATGGCATGCAGATACAAGAATTAAAGATGGGAAACTACGTCACCCTGCAGACTCTCCTCAGTGGAAGAGAATTGATCATGAGTATCCTGAATTTTGGAACGAGCCGAGAAACCTTTGTCTGGCGTTATCTATAGAGGGGGTGAATCCTTTTGGTTTTTAAAGCAGCAATCACAGTACATGGCCAGTTATGTTGGTAAATTATAATTTACCACTGTGGTTATGCATGAAACGAAAATACATCATGTTATCTATTCTTATATCAGGACCAAAACAACCAGGTAATGATATTGATGTTTATTTGTCCCCATTGATCAAGGATTTGAAAATATTGTGGGATTCAGGTGTTACGATGTATGATGCTTACAAAAATGAACAGTTCACTTTGAAAGTCATGTTGTACGGAACAATAAATGACTTTCCTGCTTATGGAAATTTTTCAGGATATAGCATTAAAGGAACTCAAGGGTGTCCCATTTGCGAACAAGGTACACAGCCAATTAGGTTGAAACATTCATTGAAAACCGTGTTTCTAAGACATCGCAGATTTCTACCCCGATGACATATGTACCAATCTTGGACGACATCATTCGACGGAAGTTCAGAGGAATGTACAACACCGTCTCAACTAACAAGTGATCAATTGTTTGAGAAAGTGAAATATTTGGACACTACTTTTGGTAAACCGTTTTTGAAAAACCTTACAAAAACTGGTTAGAAAAAGAGATCGGTTTTTTTTTTGAATTACCATACTGGAATTGTCTGTATGTCAGACATTTTCTTGATTTTATACATGTTGAAAAAAATGTATGTGATAGTGTCATCGACACGTTGCTAAATGCACCTGGAAAAACAAAGGATGGAATTAAGGCTATATTGGACATGGTTGATATGGGAATACGAGAAGATTTGGCACCAGTGAAGGGTGAAAAATGAACATTTCTTCCTCCTACTGCTTACAATCTTTCCAGGCAGGAGAGATATCAGTTTTGAAACTTCTTGAATGACGTAAAGGTTCCAGAGGGGTATTCTTCAAATATCAAGAACATTGTGTCAATGGGATATTTAAAATTAAAGGGTCTGAAATCACATGACTTCCATGTTTTGATGCAAGATCTAATTCCTATAGCTTTACGTTTCATTTTTTCCAAAGAATGTTCACCATACATTAACAAAGCTCTGTTTCTTCTTCAAAGCTATATGAAGAAAAGTTATAGACCCGGAAAAATTGCCAACTATGGAAAGAGAAATTGTAGTCATATTATGTGAATTGGAAATGTTCTTCCAGCCAATATTTTTTGATATGATGGTTCATTTGGTGAGAGAGATTCGGCTATGTGGTCCTGTACATTATAGATGGATGTACCCCATTGAACGGTATATGAATATTTTGAAAGGGTGTGTTAAAAACCAAAGTCAGCCAGAGGGTTGTATTTAGGAGCAATATATTGTTAAGGAAGATGTTGAATTTTGTACCGAATACCTATCTAGTGTGGAAATCGTTGGCCTACCGAAATCTCGTCACACTGAGTGGCTTGAGGGTGAAGGAATTTTTGGAAGAGAGGTTGTCACAATCAATATTACATATCAGGAGAAGTCCCACCTTTACGTTTTTCATAACAGTTTCGACGTTGACCAATATGTTCAAACCCACAAAAAAATTCATAGGCGTTTGAATCCTTCTAGGGATGAAAATGGACATTAGATACACATAATCGACAGTTTATAGGATGGTTTCAAGACCATATTTTTAAGCAGTTAGATGAAAATCTAGACTAAATTTTAGAACGACTTCGATGGCTGGACGGAGGAGCAAGTGTGTACGTATTATCTTATAATGCTTATGCAGTTAATGGTTATACATTCTATACTAATGAACATGATGAAGAAAGTACCATGCAGAATAGTGGGGTTACACTTGTGGCTGAGGTGATGCATGTTTCTGGTGCTAAGGACAAAAATCCAATTTTTGTGAATATGTCATACTTTGGCATCATCAAACGAATATGGGAGTTGGATTATATGAAATTCAAAGTGCTGGTTTTTCAGTGCAAGTGGGTTGATAACAGGAGTGCTGTTAAAATAGATGAATTAGTATTCGTGAAAGTTTATTTCAGTAAGGAAGGGGAGAAAGACGAACCATTTATAATGGAATCACAGGCAGTACAAGTATTTTATGTTCCAGACCCCGCAAACCAAAATTGGTCAATGGTTCTGTTATCGACCAAAACTACTGAAGGGTCAGATGAAAGTTCAACGGAGGTTGACCCTTTTATAGGGACTTCACAATCATTTCACAGCGGTCCAAATGTAGAAGGTGTTTTGTATGTCAGAGGAGACCACAATGAAGGAATTTACATAGTCGATAGAGGAGTCAAATCAATTCAGCCTTTAAAGAAAAAAAAGAGAGTACAATAATCAGGTTATTTGTTTATTGTAACATACATTGTGTTATGTTATGTTATTATCTATTCACTGATGTTTTTATGTAATCTAAATTAAATATTAAGCCACTTCTGTAGATAATGACTTCTTTACCTGCTGATGCGCCCAATCCCGAGGCACAAAAGGTCACTCAACCAGCAGCTGGTGGCCCCACTGCAGAGCAAAAACAGGTTTCTCAACCAAATGCTGGTGGTCCCAGTGCAAAGAAACAACAGGTTTCTCAACCTGTTGTTGCTGGTCCCAGTGCTGAGGTACAACAGGTTTCTCAACCTATTTCTGTTGGTCCCATTGCTGATGCTAGCACTCCGGGGGGAGATATTGATACTACTTCTGAGGAAATGGTAGGAAATGAAACCCTGAAAGCGCAAAAAAAACAAGATCATCGTAGTTTGACAGTGTTGGCCAAAATCCTTAAGGCAAAAGCAAAAGGATCAAATTTGACGTGGGATGGAATAAGTGAGGCCAACATGTTAACCCCAACAAAGCCATATTTAGTAGCTACATTGTAATCGTCACTCTGCAACGCGTTCCGATTGATGTACAGTCATGGCACCATGTTGTCACTTGGCTGAATACACTAATGTGGGAAGAGATTACGGTAACATTATGATATCATTTTTTAATTTATTAAAATAAAATAAAATACCAAAACATTGACTTACTCTTCATCATCCATTGCAGATTGGATTTATAGTAGATATCTCACACAAGGAATATGTATTAAGAGTTGCAAGAAGGATTCATAGAGGTTTCCGCACAATTTTAACGAAATATCATCTTAAAGATGCAGAAGGGAAAATCAAGCCGCACCCACCTCCTCTTTACACACACTTGATATCCCAAGGAGCGTGGGATGTGTTTAGCAACCGTCGTGGGGAGCATACTTTTCAAGTACATTGTGTGGGGTAATACGTTGTTTTAAATTTGATTGTATTCATCACTCTGATTGATAGTTTTTTATTTATGAAACAGCTACTGAGTGCTGAAAATAAAAAATGCACAACAGAACCAGCGTACCCTTACCGTAAAGCAAGGATGGGGTATGCTGAACTTGAGAAAAAACTAGTACGTCTTTTAAATCTACCCTATTACTAGTATGTGACATAAAACAACACCATAACCATGTTTCTCTGTTTATATGCAGATTGATGAATTGAAATCGAAAGCCATATCCATCCCACGCCATGTGCTATGGAAGGCAGATCGTGTAAATAAAGAGGGGACATTGATAGATGAAAACACACAAAAAGTGTGGGAAACATGTGTAAGTATGAAATAATATAAATTTGAGTTGCTTTAAATCGCTATTACATTACAATAACTACTTATTTTTCTATATTTTCTATCTGAAATAGTCACAAGAATCAACAACAACCGCACCAGATACAGACATACTTTCAGCATCCTTGAAGTATCCAAAAAAGTATGGCCGCGTCAGAGGTGTGGCTTTTGGGGTGACACCCCAAACATATTTTCAAAAACAAAAACAAGAGGAGGATCAAAATGAAAAAATAGAAAATATGAAAGAAAAATTATATATTTTTCAAGAATAATTACAATACCAGAGAGAGATGATAGAAAAATTGAAGGGGGAGAGGCAAAGAGAAGAAACAACTCAACAACAACCCGTGCGTGACGATCTCGCCCCACCCCCCACCAGCTTTGAGGTGAGCCATTCCCCTAAAAAACCTGACTTAGATGAGGTAATCAATGTTTTAATAATTTTTTATGTGAAATGTGATTTACATAGAAACTGATACCTTTCTTGTACTAATATTCCATAGGGTGAAAATGATTGTGATTTATATTTATCAACTCCCACATATCGCCTTGTAGCGAGGGATACGGTGTTCAATACGTAAAACGACATGCTACACAACAGACAGCTTCCAAAAGATCATCTTAGAGTGTCAATTAATGTAGCTAATGATCCGAGTGCCGAGCTACCTATTACAAATGACGATGACGACATTCATATGGTTTAACAAGCTGTTGGAACATTCATCGCATGGCCGACAGTTCTTGTAAAAAAACATGTCAACAAAAAGGTATTCATTTCTTATTTATTTTTCAAGCTGGACCTTTAACATTTAATGAAAAAAGGTCTGAACCAATGAATGTTATTACAGAATGACAAAGACTGTGGGGTGAAATGAAATATCAGCTCAAAACTATCTCAAGGATCAACCAACTGATTGAAATGGTCTACTGAGAGCACCTTCACCCCGCCCGTTCTATATCCACATTTAATATCATTGCAGGCTCATGTGGATACAAAGTTGAAAGACCGCAGTACACACATAGTTTCTTTCGAAAAAGATATGTATGGAGAGGAGATATAAGATTTCATTAGTGCTGAAAATGTAAATGAACTCATCAAGTATGAATGGCTAGGCGCCTTAGTTGTAAATGTATACATGAGGTAAGTTTTCATTATTTGATTTTACAATAGCAGATATACTCTGATAATTTTGACTAAATACATTTTATATTTGTCGCAGACGTATATATGAAAAAAAATTGAAGGGATTTCCCCATGAACAAAAATTTGGACTTGTTAGTCTTCACCCCATATCTTCAAAAGACGAAATAGATTCTGTTAAAGAGGCTGCAATAATGTCATACCTGTTCAAATCGTTTTAAAACAAAATTATGGATGAAAGACTCTTTTTAATACCAATGATGCAGGGGTAAAACTATACAATTTAATCATATCAACTATATTTTCATTACTTTCTTTACTTATTCCTTTTTGTATTTTTAGGGAGCATTGGATGCTGATTGCAGTCAATTTGGATACTCCAAAGATTTATTTTCTGGATTCAACGCATGGATATCCAACAAACCGACCACGCATGATGGCGTTTGTTAATTTTTAATACACTAGATCCAACATTTTAAAACAAAACATCTAGTTATATAATTTATGTTATCTTTTAATGAGGATTTTGTTATGATAGGGCGGTGCATCAATATAGTCTAATGCATGGAATGAATCCAAGGCATAAGGATGAGCATGCCCACAAGATCTACAACTGGAAAAGTATCCGGGTATATATAATAACATTGCATTATCCAAACACATATCAAAACAAATTACTTATTGTTGTCGATGTTTCTGTAGTGTCCAAAACAAACAAACGGAAAGGATTGTGGTAATTATGTTTATAAATTTATGAAAGAGATTGTATTTCATCAACAAACTAGCATCCCTGATGAGGTATTTTCGAAAATAATTATGAGTTCATTTAAAATATTTATTAATCCTTTGTGTATTTATGTTTTTTCAGTACTACTATGACTGTCGCAAAAACTCATATTCAGAAGATGATATACATGTGTTTAGTAATGAATGGGAAATATACCTCATGGAAGATTTTACACAAATAGGATGAAGGTGAATTCCTACCACTTATGTTATCTATATATGATCATTGATTATCCTCCAACCTTATTTGGAGAATTGAGAATGCTCCGATGTATTGAAATTTTAATTTATTACTCAATGTTTTCTATCCCCAAATTCATATTATTGATCTTTGAACAAATCAATATTTAAGTAAGGCATGATGGTGTTCAGTGCGTATGGGGTGAATGATGAAACCACCAAGGATCAACAAAATCCATTTCTTGTATCTCATTTGTTTGAACTTGTATTTGAGCACATGTGTTGTTGTTTGACTTGCACAATTATTTCTAGGTAGATGCATGAGATAATCAGTATCGTTGAGGGATGTTTTGGAACCAAAATATGTGTCCCAGGATAATTCAAGTAAGGGAAAGGCTGGTTGAGATGAAATCCAAGCTCAAATGACCAGTACATCATCAAAAGAATCAACCATGTGATGCACCATCATGTAGAATCTGGTCCTCGTGATGTTTTGAGGTGTTTATGGAAGGTATAGGGAGTCTGATAAGCCCCATGGCCACCATAAATAATGTTTACAGACATCTCCACTTGTTTCTTGTGCATCTTTCCTCTTTACAAGGATCACACCATTCACAGGGTCCATCTTAGCATGTATGTCCCATTCATCTCATTGCTACTCTTTGGAAGAACCTGAGAATCTGACAATGCATAAGCCCCACAAGACCCATACTCATCCAACCAAGAGTATTCCTAGTGTGAAGGGAAGCTAACCATGGGTAATACCCACAACATACCTCTTTTAAATATATGGGTTTTGATCCTTTTATTCTAAATAGGGTACGTAGGAAGCCTCCATGAGGTTAAATCCCAACAAATGGTAAACCATAGTGACCCCCTCACTGGGGTACACCTTCGCTTATTTTCCCTCTTGTATTTCCCTTAGTGGCATCCAAATAATTATTCAAAATGAGAAACCTTACCTTTATGGGATGAACCACACTTGGGTCAGACCTCATTGGGTGTTTTGATCCATATATCAGGTAAACATTCCAGGTGCTCCCTCCTAGAGATGTACCTACCTGATCCACCTTTCTAAGTGTTTGGATCCACCCAGGTCTTACATCTCTGTAAGACATTAAATAATGACCCTCTATCCTTGTGGGATGTTAAACTCATGGAATACCACAAGTTAAACATGGTTTTCCATTAATATATTCAATATTAATGTTTAATCAGTCCTTATTAAGGTATTGTGGAGGTGTGGTTTTATGTTTTCCAGTAGATTTCGGAAGATTCCATGCTTTATGTAGGTGATTCCATGCTTTTACATTATATGATGATTTTATTATGCTATATTTTCTTGCTAAGTGTACTATATGAAATGTTTGTGTGGTTAAAAATTTGTTATCAAAGAAATTTGGGGAGTGTATAGACTTGAAAATTATTTTTAGAATGAATGAAGTTGTATATCTTGTGGATTTTCATGCTTAAGTCCTTTAAATGTGTTTGAAGAAATGAGAAAGTTGTGTGATGGGTGTTTTCAAATGGATTTAATGTGTTTGTGAATTTTAAAGAGGGTTTTCTTATGAGATGTAGAGAGTCTATATATGTGTATTTACATTGAATGAAAGTACATGAGAATGTGTTGATATATATGATGTGTATAATTTAAATCGAGCACAATTTCCATACAAGGTAGTTTCTTTATGATGTGTAGGGGACAGGGTGAGAGGGCAGGGGTGGTTTTCTGGGGGAGGGGGAAGGGGGAAAAGTGGTAGGGGAAGGGGTAGGGGTGTGCTGGGTTCTTTTGAAATATGTAGGGGGTGGACAGGGGGGTTTGCAATGGGCAGGGGGGAAGTGCAGTGGGTAGGGGTGTGCTGGGGAAGGGGGCAGGGGGTGTTCAGGGGGCAGGGAGTGTGCAGGGGTAGGGGGTGTGCTCAGGGGTGGGCAGTGTGTAGGGGGTGTGCTGGGGAAGGGGGCAGGGGTGCTTCTTTTTTATGGAATGGGGGGACATATAGTCGTGTTCTACAAAACATTGGGCCATTTGATTATTATAAATGATTATCCCTAACCATGAACCAATTTCGTTAATTGGTTATTTTATGTTTTGTGCCTCACTAGTATAATTCCATTTAGCAACCCCATTCTTTGTTTCATTATTGTATTACTAACATAATATTTGTTTTATTATGTAGGTGAAATCTTTTTCCTCAGTTCGAATGCTTTGTTCGGAAACCGCCGCCATGGACGACAATTTTTTAGAGCGGGTGGATGCAAAAAGGATGGAACGTCATTGTTTTTTAACTATTTGTTGGATAAATGTAATTATAACCAAATTAAACCTTGTTTGAAATGTATATAGAAGTGTGTTTTTTTTATTCATGATTTCAAGTAAATGTATGTATCATTTTTGTTCTTCTATGCTTTGTGTGTGGGTGTTGTGTGTGTTGTGTGTAGGTTTTGTTTGGACTATGTGCAGGTGCTGTAATGTGTGCAGGTGCTGGGTAGGTTCTGTGCAAGTTCTGGTTTTGGATAGGATCTTTGGCCTTTATCAGCGCTAGTTAAGCGCTGATAAATGGATAATATATCAGCTCTATTTTGATTGCTGATAACGGTAGTTTTTATCAGCGCTCACAATAGTGCTGATATATTATACATTTATCAGCGCTGAAAATAGTGCTTATAAATACTACCTTTATTAGCGCTTGCTTAGCGCTGATAAAGGGGACCCCCCTTTATCTTCACTGAGATTAACAGCACTTTTTTATCACTGTTAAAGGTCGTTTTTAGCACAATTATAAGCCATATTTGTAGTAGTGTATAAAAAATTATTATAGAATTTATCTTTAGACTGTCTATTTATATACCAATAGATAACTTTTTATTAATATTGAGATTACTTTGGAATGTCCTGGTAAAGGTTGAATAGGGTATACATACATTTTAGTTTAGTTTATACTTTTAAAATCTATAAACATAATACAATAGGTATAATAACAAAAAAAAGGGATTATATAATAAAAAATATAGATTCTAAAATCAAAATGAAAAAAATACTTTGAAAAGAAAATAGCTTCTAAAAAACTTCAAAGATATAAGGAAGAGAAAACATTACCTTGGTTTATTTATTATATTTGTAATAAACCATTCAAGACTTTTAAAATTCTAAAAATTTAATGAATAACCAAGTGAGTGAGGTTTTGATGGAATTTTAAAGGGTAATTTTAAAAAATAAGGTGAAACTAGAGGAAATATGAGTTTTATTGGTTTCTTGAGTGATATTTTTAGAAAAAAAAATCAAATAAAATTTATTACCATAATATTAAGAGATATAAAATAATTATTAGTAATTTAGAAGAATCATTAGTTCTTATATTATTCTAATTTCACTATCCATGTCATGTGGGACAAACCAATGTCCTTCATGCATAATGGGTGATGTAATTACTAGAATACATACTGTATTTCACTATTTTGCATCATATTTTACATTCTTCGCAAAAAATGTATATTTAATCCCCCATATAGTTTTAACAACTTGATATAAATTTTAACCATTTTATAAAATTAAAATTATATTTATGATAATTTTAACATTTAATTATAAGAACTATATTTCATAAAAATATAATAATCAGGAAAGAAAAAAAATTATTAAAACAATATAATCTTAAAAATAATCTTACTTCCTTGATAAATAACCCCTTATTACCCTAATATATAACTTATTGATAATATGGGGAATAGGTATAATTTCATGTGCAGGTTCGTTTCATGAGGACCTTGTAGTGATTTACAATATCTTGAACATCTCTTATAGAGGATATCATTCAAGTTATGAATATTCAATTTTAGATGAGGTTAGGTCTAGGGAAAACCCTAGTTATGTTACCATCATCCCAAGATCAATTATTTCCATTTAATATGGGATGTTTATGCTACTCTATGTCATAATTCCACCCTTTTTCATAATTTTTTTTCCATTTTTTTACTCTCATTTATACACATAACTTACAACTATCACCATAACATCTACCATATCATTTATCATATAGAAGATACTTTTATCTACATTTAATAATAATATAATGACTAATTTTCATTCTCAAGTTCAATTTACTTATGTAAAATTTTTATTCCATTGATTATAATTTTATTCCTAACAACCATGTTTCATATAACAACATTGCTTTCAGAGGGGTTATAAGTTAAAAAATTACCATATCTTAACCATGATATTCATCTATATTTTGTTTCCATTTTTTTTAGTCATTTTAAGGATTGAATATCTATGAATTTATATGGTATTATTATAAAATAATAAACATTTTGGTTTACATTCTGTTTAAGATGATATATACATTAAATTTATATATTTAAGATAGTTATTTCTGAGTAAGTTTCTCAATTTTCATATATATTGTTCCCAATTAATGGTCTAGAACACAAAAATATAAAAACTTTAATTCTAAATAATATTTAAATATGTTAAAAATAAAATCTGAATATATTTTTCACCTAATATATTGATTGAAATATATTTATGTTTTCAAATTATATCATTTAGAATTGACAAATAAAAAACCAGAATTAAGTCATATACTTTTAAATAATTTCATGTATTAAATCATATTATTCATTTATATTGCATTTTAATTTATCCTAAAATGAAAAAAAAATATTTCTATAATCCAAAATCATAACATTATTGAAATTTTGGGAGATATATTCATAAATTAGTTTTTTCGTGTCATCTTCAAGGATTTCTAAAAGGGATGGGTGTAATATATGGTCAATTTCCCTGACTTAATTATTTAATTAAAATATAATGTGTAGTCCATCCTCATCTTCCCATGAAATTCATTTCATAATATATTTTCAACTGCAAGAAACGATTTGTTAAGTATCAGATTTTATGTTTGTTCTTAAGGGAATGTGAAGTGATTAATTCCCCTATACTTATGGCATAATACTCACATATAGAAATTTTTATGTTTTTGACCAATAATTATGAATTCTTTATAATATGTGTATGTTTATATCTTTGAAATATCTTAATATCTTTTCCAAAATGCTAAATAAGTTGACACATGTCTAACCTATTAACCAAAATAATTTATAGAATATATTTTCTATGATCTTAGATGAATTCTTGACATATGAACATGATTATATCTTAAACTAAGGTCGAGATAAGGGGGTTTTCATGGTGTGCATTGGAATATCACATATTATTGATTTGTTGAGAATAATCCAACCTACAATTTTGAGAGTTCACCCTTTATATCCAATGAGATTGTATTTAGAACTATACTCAATGAAGTTGTTCAATGTTAATGGAAAAGTGATTATATGTAGTGGTGTAACCAAGTTATTTACCAAAATGGTGAGTGTATTGAATATTAAATAAGATGTAAATGTCAATTTACATGTTCTTAATAATGTTGTTCAAATATTTATTGCTCTTTTTTTGGATTCCCTTATAGTTTGAACTATTACTACCAAGGGTAGTTTGAGAATTGAAGCTGTTTTCAATAATTTTTCAACCATTTTTCAATCATTATAAATAAATAGAGTATTTTTTAACCCATGAAGATGATGTTTCAAGTGTTTTATCGAATGGAATACTTATTCTATATTTTTTTAAAATGATTAATAATGGGTGTATTAGTGAAAATAAAATATTTTGAGATGTCCATAACTGATTCATAATGATTAAGGAATAAAAAATGAAGTGAATGATTAAAAATTACAGAGAAATGATGTTCTAAGAGATGAAACTATGCTTTTTAAATAAATGAATACATTTACATGTATCATGTAATAAGTTTTTTTAGTTATGTAAGATGGTTTTATGAAGTTACTCAATAAAAAAATGTGTGTGATAAAATATTAAAAGTTTCATGATATAGAGAACTGAAAGGAGTTCAACATAGAGATATGTGTGAGAAAGTGAAGTAAGATTTACCTAATGTGAATAATTTTAGTGAGACCAAATCCATGATTGAGGATTCTCGTGAAACATGATTAGAAAATTTATTTAACATAACTCACTTATATTAGTATGATATAAAGGTTTATTTAATACAAAATAGATATATAATAAAAAACAGTTCATGCATAAAATCAATTTGTGAAGCGTAACATCTTGGGTTTTTTGAGCAGGTGAAAATCCTCGACCCATTTGAATTTTTGAGTTTGGTGAGTAGTATATTTATTTCTTCAGCAATGAAACTTAATTCGGAGAGTTTCCTTTGACCCAAGGAATTTTTTTAGATGGGTTTTAAGGACCAGCAAGTTCCTCGGGGTTTCAAGTGGGTTTCGGCTATATCAGAGGCCAAAAACCCAGCTCTTTAGGGTGTATAGACAGGGGCCCATGGTTTGGAAAAACTATAAAGCCTCTGATATAAACCATATATACCTCCTTATTCACTATTAACAGTTTTAAAAACCATGAATAAGGGGTTTCAGGTCTGTGTGGGGTGATCTGAAGTATTAGAAGAGCCTTCACACATAGTTTTCACACAATTTGAAAAATCGTGCGGGCCAATCGTGCGTGGTGTGGTGCCTAGACAATGTGCATCACATGGTTGGCTCACTGTTATACAAATCATGAAGTAAATTTTTGTGGGTCACTTAAAGAGGTGAAATTATGATTGTTCCCTCCTATTTATTTCTTTTCCTCCACTTTTATTCTCTAACTGCGTGTACAGCAGAGGAGATCCTTCCTCTTCTTCCTCATTTGGATTTTCACCATCTTCCACATCTGAATTCCATTTTGACAATAATAGGTCTCATTATAACATAATTGGTAAGTTCTTCAATCCTCTTTTTACTTTTCTCTTTTACTCTCTCTATATGATGTGCAAAATCCGTCTGAGCTGATTTACCCTATTTTAGGGTTTTCGTCTAAAACGCTGATTTCTTCTGAATCAACCTGAGTTCGAGGATCATATCAGATAAGTGATAATCTACCAGTATGTGTTATATGGATCCTAGATTTATCTTTTATTTTTTGGTATTTTGGGGGGTGCTTTCTTGAGCACTCCATTGGGTAGTCTGAGTGAGACCCTAATTAATTAACACCTTGTATTTAAATTAATTATGATATATTGTGGGACGTGTTTGGGATTTCCCTAGACATTATCATATGTGAAAGGTTAGGTAAGAGTTTTTGGACCACTTTGTCATATTATCTTGGGTTTTTTTATTTATTTAAATTTAATTTTTATATTAATATGCTTGGTTCCATGGGAAATTGATGGGCTTGGCCTGAGTATTATGGTGGTGATGACCACTTGGACTGAGGTAATATTATTCTTCAGGTTGGTTGAGGACTGAGACTTATGAGATGATGTTGATCACTGGGTGGGCGACATGATCATCAGATTAAGATGATGATCTCATCGCGTTATGGGAAAATCCCATGTGATATTGGATGGTGTTGACCATTGGGATGAGTGACATGGTCACAGAGGAATGAGGTGTCAGTTTGATGTGTCTTAGGTACTATGTTTGGGTGACTGTCACTCAATTTAATTGCCTAATGTGTCATTAGATTCATGTTCATATCAATAGGACTTGGATGATGAGGTGGTGTTGACCACACATGTGGGTAGAGGCCTTTTTTATATGTATATTAGGATGGTGTTGACCATCAGTGAGGTTGGAGGTGCTTTTTATGGAAAGCTGCATGGATGGTGAAGACCAATAGGTTTACGGTGTTGAGACCATTGTTTAGGGGATGAGTCTCACTATATATTGAGTCTGTTGGGCCAAGATTATTAGGGAGGATGGATATCATCATTTTTCAGGATGTCAACTATTGATCTGAAGGTGTTTATTAGTCAGATAATAGACATCGTTGTGTGTCAAACATTGGGATATGACATTATGGGGATATTCTAAGTTGGGGTATGAGGGACCACGTACTGATTGGGTGTTCCTTTAGGATGTTTATTACTTGATTATGAAATTGTAGGTTTGGATTGGCATGAGTTTCTTTTTGTACACTTACTGGAGGTGCCTGAGGGATTTTCATCTTATTACTCATTATTAAATTCCATGGGATTATATTAAAGATCCGAATCACTATAGTTATATATATGTAGACGTATCCCCATATTCCATATATATTACTGGGGGAACCTGGTATATCGGTGAAGGCAAAAAATGTCTATTTTTTCCTTCTTGATGTTGATCATTAAGGGAAGAAAGTTACTTTTTTTATATGCATGTTCTCGTTTAATTATTTTTAGTATACACCTATATTACCACATATATAAGACATGAACATGTCAGTGGTTTCCTATTAAGATTTATTCTCACACCCTTAATGGGCCCTTTGGGATGCATGTAGATTTTATGCTTCAATGATTAGGTAAGGGATCAGGCTCAGGATCTAGACCTTAGGGATCATGTAGGACCATTCATCATGGGATGGATGGAGAGGGGCCTTAGGGGTTCCTACATCATATGGAGTTTACTTTTTCTTTCCTTTTTGTATCTACATTATTATTATATGTATATACTAAGGTCATACATGGGAGACCCTTTCTGCTTACTGGCATGTATTACCTATGTGATATGGCTTGTTTTGTTTAGTAACTAAAAATGGTATCTTATTCTCAAAATGGTATGTGCGAGTTGGTTGATTATTGTTGTTGCAAGTTTTTTCTTCTATTATAGCGGGTTATTTTTCAAGTTGTTTATGGTCTTTCTTACCGTGCCTTATATTTATATAGGTCACTATAATTATCACCATATAAGGGTACAGTCTCCCCACTATCACTCATTTACTCCCTTTCTGGTAGTTGGCTTCCTTTGGAATGTAGAGAGGTGTGCCTAAGGCCTAGTGGTAAACCAACTATAAGCATTGTTTGGGTGGAAAGATGGTTTGGGGACTACAAATGGTATCGTATGAGTTTTATTCTCTGATAATTTTGTATTAGTGTTTGGATAACTACCAATGGTATAAAATGCTTTTATTTTCAATTGGTCTTACTATTTGGGTTATGGTAGACCGGAGACTAGGAAGTAGTCAAAATTGGGTACAGAGATCATGTTTGGGTTCCTAAATATCCATCAATAGAGTACAAACCAAGTTTTAAGGGGTGTGAAATTACCATTATGGTTTTTTATTTTTACATTTGATATGACTTCCACCTCGAGTGGTGTGCTTGGATGTGATGTTTATTATTATATGGATTTTTTCCCTTAGCCTAGTATAGAAAGGGAGGTTATATTATGGTTTGTGATAGTCTGTTAGAAACATATGATATTTTTCTATTATGATCTCTATTGGAAACCTGAAATTCACTTAGAGGGTTTGGGTTGTTTAAAGTTTCAATAAGGGAAGCTAAAGAGTGTTTTCCTACTTATCATCTCCTTGGTAACATTCTACTCAGCTTGCCTGGGAATGTGATTCCAATGATATCTTTATATAATGTGATGTGATTTTATGGAAGTTATATATGGGTCTTGATCTAATATGAGTAGGCAAGGATAATGGTAGGGGTTGAGCTGTTTAAAGTGTCTGCAAAGGCAGCTAAAAAGTTTTTTTCTGCATATCTTTTGTTTCATGAAATTCTACTTATCTACCTCGGATTATAGTTGATGTATGTCCCTATTATGGCAAGGTGAGGTTCCATGCAGCTAGATGAAAATTTATTCCTGACTCTGATGCGGGTAGGAATGGGGAAATGAGGTCGGATTTCTATGTGATAACTCACTCTGATATGGGCTGGTAAGGGACTATGGGGTCGTATGTCGTGTGACATGGTTACAATGGGGGATTGTAAGGGTGATGAGATTGTGATTCCTGTCACTAATATCTATATCTATGATTTATAAATATATATTATTATTTTTTCTGACCATAGTATTGTTATTTAGTGTATATCCACCTAAGAGGGTTCTGATGGATCTTCAGGAAGGTGGCGATTTGGTGTCACTTGATCGTATACAAGATGAGGCCCCTCAAGGTCCGGATGAGTCCCATGAGGGTCAAGAAGATCATGAGTCATAGGTAAAGGCTCCAGTATAGGTGGTACAATTATATGATATCGCATATTTTCGGCATGTCTATCTGAGAAGATCAGGGAAATCCTAGTATGGGTTATCTATGGTCTTGATAGGGGGCTCAAGGTGTTGATCCATCGATGGAATACCTAACTTGAGAGTTCCAGACATAGCACCCACTTCTATTTTAAGGTGAGGTTAGACCATAGGTGGATCAGAACTAGATCAAGTCAGTTCAAACCATTTTAAACCATATTGAGATAGCCCTAGGATGGAGGGTAAATCTAGCAATATAAATGATCAGGGGACCGGTTAAATGTTGGTGGCATGTATAGGTTCATACAGGAAGATAGAAGGAAATGGCTTGGAATCACTTCGAGGTGAGGTTATTTGAGTACTTATTTATAGAGATGAAAAGGGAAGAGAGATGTCGGGAGTTCTTGGACCTTCAGTAGGGAGACATGTCTATCATGGACTATGTAGAAAATTTCACAGACTTGTCATGTTTCACATCTGGTATGGTGGGTGATGACACCTTGAGGGTGAGTTGTTTTGAGGATATTTTTTAGAAATCCATTAGGGTGAAGGTAAACATATTTAGGTTAGCCTCTTTCATAAAGGTTGTGAATCAGAAGTTGATAGCTGAGGGAAATTTGATAGATCAGTTATACTCTAGTTGGGTGATGGTGTCAGGCGACTTTAGTGGTCATACTTTAAATAGAAAGAACATACTCTTGTAGGGTGATGGAATCAAGATATTTCAGCAGTGATGGTTTAGATAGATGGAATCAAGGTTATGAGGAGTCTTAATAGGGTGTTCAGGCTAAACACTCAAGCAAACCACCATAGACAAGGTCTTATTTGGTTTGTTTCTATTGAAGGCATTCAGTACATGTGTGGACATAGTGTGATCAGGAACTGAAGGAGTATCAAGAATGTGGCTAGGTTGGGCATCTCAAGAGGTTCTATAAGAAACCTTCTTGGATAGTTGGGATCTAGGGACCAAAGTAGACTCAGGAATCTGTGGTTGGACCAGGAGCGGTGCGAGGTGTGGGTATCCAAGATTCATCTACACATGGAGGTCATGTAAGAGACAGTGGTACCTAGTAGTGGAGTTAGTGGTCAGTAACTAATGCATATTCATAGTAATCACATGCTTCATGAAGGCAGGCTTTAGTCTAGGCTCATGCTGTTGAGCTACCAAGGTCAGATAAGGCTGGGGATCTGAATACAGTTTGGGGTATGCTATGGGCATGATCAGGATTCCTTTTAAATTTTTTCATGTCCTTTTCTATGTCTTGTAAGACTTTAGGGTAGGAGGTGTGTGGGTTGTTTTTGAAATAACTATATATTGGTTAATAGGTTTTCAACAACTCGGATGCATGATATATATGTATATATGAGGTGTATAGAACCGGGCTATTTATCAGCATCAATACGATGCAGGATTAATCTAAAGTGTGTAGGAATCTGTGCATCGATGCGATGTGGGTTTTATTTTATGTGTGTGATAATGGGACTAACTGTGGTAAATTCAGGAGATGTTGGATTTATGGTTTCTGATGAGGCAGGGGTACTTTTTGGAATCTGATGAGATGTGGGACCTCATAGGTTCCATGTGCGACATGGTCACAAGGTGGGAATCTTCTGAGATGTTGTCACAACCCAACCAACACTGGGGCTCAATCCGTAACTTCCCAAAGCCCACTTCTATATGACAGGGTGTGGGGAAAAGTACCGAAGGTTTAACTAACTTAGGGAGACCTTTTCTTAAAAATCTATATGCACACACATAGCCATATCAATTCAATAGTGCAGAGGAAAAGAGTAAAAGATACAACAATGCTATAAAGTAAACCAAGATGCATAAACCTATAAACTATACAAAAGTATGATAGTGTAAACTGAAAATTAAAGTGGAAAAATACACACCCAACTAGAAATATGTCCCAACCTAAAATAAAATTGGAAAAATAAATAACAGAGATATCCCATCTCCAGAATCCAAAACTATGACCACCATACATGGTGTAAGCACCTGGTTTCTTTAAGCTCTACTGTAGTCGTGGTCAACATGTCAGTCTCCTGTATAAGACATGAAAAGTGTGGTAAAATACCATGTAGGGATGAGTATATATATACCCAGTAGAACACTCTTAACACTGAAGGGGAAAGTAAGAGATATAATAAAATGAGAAAGACAGTAGTTGGAACAAGGTATAGTGAAATAGAATAGTTCATCCAAAATTAAGCTCATCCAAGAACATGGGGATAAACATAGTGAGTATATGAAAACCCTATTGAGACTTCTCCACCTATAGAAAGATAGTAGAATCATCCAACCATGATAAGATAAACACAGAAATCACTTGGAAAACCCCACGTGTCTTCACCACCCCTAGAAAGAGAGTAACCAAATTCATGGTGTAGATATAGAAGAATATATTTATATATATATATAAATATATATATTATCAGTCAAATAATATTGAATGAGAAATTCTAGGGGAAATCCATTTCATAGCTTAGCCTGAGAAGAAGAGTATCCAACAGTTCCAAAATTCCACCAACAGTGCCCAACATCTTATGCGTCTTCCTAGAAGTAACAGTGAAATTTTGGCCACACCTTCCCATAATGTTTCATAATAGAGGGGGTACAAACTCAAATTAGGGGACCCATTCCCATGATAATGGGGGGTTCCACTCTGGTGGTCAAGAACCCATGCCCTTGTACAATAGGGGGTACCACTCTGATGGCATCGAGGACCCACTACCCAACTCTACTGAATGGTACCACTCATAATTTGAGGACTCACAACCGGATATGTCAGGGGAGTTCCACTATGGTGATGTTGAGGACCCACTGCCCATCTCAGCTAGAGGATAATACTCGTAAGTCCAGGAACTGCACTCTGGTATGATAGGGGGTACCACTCTAATGGAATCGAGGATCCACTACCAACCTCTACTGGAGGGTGCCACTTAGAGGACATTGAGGACGCACTACCCATCTCCACTAGAGGGTACCTCCCAGAAGGTCTCTGGTGATCCTGCGTGATCACTACCATCATCAGTCATTACCTTAGTAAGAACAGTTCTTGTTATATTTCACATTTTACCTACAATGGTACAATTGAGAGAACCATCATGTTCTATGTGGAAAAACACTTAGGATAGGTTACTCACGAGCCAAAATATGAGCACTAATGAAGGAGATACAAAGAGTTAAAGTTTCTTTAAAAAATAACTAGGGGTATACGGCATGTGAGGGGACCCACACAACATGTTTTCTCACTCCACAACCTGTTCATGTCCCTGGATGGAAAAAGGATCATAACTGTGTAGGATTACACACCATGCAGTTGGACTACACGGCATATCTAAGCTACTAGGGGACTAGGTCGTGTGCTATTAACCATGCCCATGTACTAGACCCCATATCTATGTACTCTGGTACATGGAGTGTCGATCTACATAGGGTACCGCCTATGTGATATGGTGATGTATGTGTACCAGGCACATGGCGTGTGCCTTATCGTGTGATCTGTCACACGGCTCACTCGCACATAGAAGGTGGTATATGGTGTGTGGGTGAGGTACATGGTTTTCCATCTTTATAGGATTCCAAAACCCTAGACACTGGCATTTAGGGTTCCACATGCCACATGTTCATCCTTGAACATGGTGTGTAGTTGGGTTTTTTTTTCAGATTTCCAAATCTGAACTTTCTCCTTGAATCTTCTCAATCTTCTATTGATTCCTACTGGAATTAGTTTGAAACTCACATATTGGATTATGGATTGTGTATCTCATCCATCACTCATTGGAAATCAGACACCATTCATCAAGAGGGTTTCATCATTCATTCTACAATCCTCCATGACTTCCACAATCGACATCTTGATCTTAAACTAACAAAATGATCACCCATCACTCACTATGATATAATATCTATGACCATTTCATTAATTAAATCCTTATTTCATGATCCATTATAGTTTTAGGGGTCCGATCAGGCTTGGTACTGCACAAAATTTTTGAACTGGGCCTTCGGGGTCCAATTAGTGAAGAACGCGAAGCAATAGGGAATAAAATGTTCAAATGATCATTGTACACAAATTATTAGCCAACAATAAAGAATAGTGATCCAGGGATTATAAACCTGATAAAATAATTGAATTATAATACTCTGTTACATGAAAATCTTCAAAAAGGGGATTTGATCGAAGAACAACAATTGATATACTCAATTATTTAATAAAACAGAATGAAAACACCAAATGATGAGTCATACCTTGATTATGGATTGATCCATGAGGAATAATGCATCCTAAAATGATTTTAGAAGGGTTTTTACATTAAATGCATCCCAATATACTCTGATCTAGAGTTTCATCATCATCTTATGTGATTCTTTAACAAAGGAGGGCAGAAGAGATTTGGATTTCTCCCCGGGTTTATGCGGTTAACCCTGGACAAATTTGTCTAGAGAAACTCTTATAGAGTTTTCTATTATGATTAAATGAATTATTTAACTAAGTTGATAATTAATTAATTAATTAATCATACCACCAATAATAGAGGATCCTGAACACCCAACGCCAACTCATTTTATGTCACACCTTGGGTAAACGTCACGTTTTGGACTCAATTGTGGTCTCAGATTTCTGATCTGATCTACCGTTTAAGAGTTATCATGTTTTCTTTGAGGATTCATGTGTTCTAAATTTAAGATATTTTTAATATGATTATAAAATTAATTCTGTGAACACTGGGCCTTAGGATGACACATCTACTCAGCGCCCAGTTCTGGAAATATATATATATATATAAATTTCAAAGTATTATAAGTAAAAAACCAGGTCTCTACATCATTTTCTCCTTTAATATTTTTGTCCATAAAAATAAAAATCTAATTATAAAACTTGTGATAATGAGCATGTACTTGGATCTCCCACTCCTAGTAACTCTATTTCATGTTCTCATGCTTCCACGACACACAAACTAATGGTATGGTTCATCCACACAAGGTCTTCTCCTTTCGATCCTTGATCACCATAGGGTGATCTGAAAAAGTTGTTCCATCCTCGATGTCCAAATCAACCTAGTTAATGATGTGAGTGGGGTCATGAACACATATCCTCATCTGAAATAAGTGTAAGATATCATTCACATGATCCATCTGTGGGGGTAGGGTGAGGCGTTAAGCAACCTCTCCAACCCACTGCACAATCTCTATCAGCCTGATCAACCTCAGGGATAGCTTCTCCCCAGCTGAACCTCCACAATCCTCATCATGGGGAGACTCTCAAGAAAATTTGGTCTCCATACTCAAACTACAAGGTCCAACAATGGTAATGTGAATAATATTTTTGTCTTCTTTGGTCCATCCTCATCTATTCATAGATGACATATACTTTCTCCTTCGTCACCTAAACCATATATGGGCCCACAAAAATGAATTTCCAATGTCTTTTCGACACAAGGGTGACCTCCATGGTCTTCTGTATAGGGGATAAAAATGTGACATGTTGACGGTAGTGTGGTTGTTATTTATTTATATAAATTATACCAAGGGAAAGTGATCATACCATCTTCATCTAAAGTCTAACATGCATTCAATCGGTATATCCTCTAGCACCTGGATAGTGTGCTCGGTCTTCCCATCTGTTTAGGGGTGAAAGGATACATTCATCCATATCTAGGTCCCAAATTCCTCCTATAACCCTCTTCACATTCTTTATGTACACCACACATCACGATCTGAGACAATCGTCGAGAGCACCCCATGAAGGTGAATGATCTTCCGTACATACAATTTCCCGAAACTCTCCACTGAACTCTCCTCCCTGATAGTAAGGAAGTGCACTGGCTTTGTGAGTTGGTAAACTATCACCCAAATAGTTTCACAACCCTTCACTGTGTGTGGGATCCCTGTGACAAAGTCCATGGTTATGTCATCCCACTTCCACTCTGAGATCTCAAGGGGCCACAATAAACCCACTGGAACTTGGTGCTCAGCCTTCACCTACTAACAGGTGAGGCATCGAGAGACAAACTGGGTTATGATTCAACCCATTTTGGACCACCAAAACTTCTATAGAAGGTCTCTATACATATTCTCCAAACTAGGATATAAATCTTGGGAAAAAGTATGGAACTCTCGCATCACATCATCTCGTATCGTGAATAGAACCATTATTCACCTCTTGAAAAATATGACGTGATTCCCTCCTTCAAAAATATCCATCTGATGAGTCCCATGTGGATATTTTATCATGTAATACATTGTAGTAAATATCACCTAGCTCGGGCACTCCCACATGCTCAATGAGTGAAGGAATCAACACAATCTATTGTAGAAAAGTTATACTCTCCTACTCCACCAAGGTTGGTTGTAAGGTGGCCAACTTTTCTGAAGCATCATACACTAAGAAAGTATAGGACTTCCTACTAAGGTAATTTGATAAAAAAAATTCCCTTCCCTAAAGTATAGACTATCTAAAATTCATAGTCTTATAGTAACTCCAACCATCATCATTGTCTCAGGTTCAGGTCTCTTTTCATGAAGAGATATTTGAGACTCTGATGGTCTAAGTAGACCATAATGTACTCCCCCAGAAGATGGTGCCTCCACATACTCAAAGAGAAGACTAATTCTTCCATATTTAGGTCATTGGATTCATAGTTCTACTCATGGGGTATCAACGTCCACACCCTATAAGAGATAACATTCTATCATTGCATCAACAGACATTGGATCCCATCTCTCAAGGCATCACAATACACAATGAACTTTTCACCCTCCTCTAGTAGTCTCAGTACTGAATCACTCATCATCCTCAGCCTCAAATCCTCAAAGGCCCTATCGCACTACTCAGACCAGGTAAATGGATTCTATTTCTAAATCATGGTAGTTAAAGGGGCTATGATTCTGGAGAAGTCTTCCACAAACCTCATGTAGTACCACACCAAGCCAAGAAATCTTTGCACCTATAAAATTCTCTTGGGTGGATCATGAGAAAGCACTGATTGTATTTTCTATAGATCTATGTCTAAACAATGATCATAAATTACATAACCCAGAAAGTAAACCTCATGAATAAATAATTTTCACTATGATATATTTCTATAAAGCTAGTTCTCTCGAAGAAAATCTAGGACCATCCTCAAGTTCTCTATATGCTCCCCCTCTATTTCAGATTAGAAGAGTGTGTCTTTGATGAAGAAAATAATCAACTAGTCCAAGTATGGCTAGAAGACCTAGTTCATCAAATCTATAAATGTGGAGGGGGGATTAATCACACCAAAGGGCATCACTAAGAACTCATAGTGTCCATAGTGACATCAAAATTCCAAATTTGGAATATCATCCTTGGGAACCCTCAACCGATGATAGTCAGACCAAAGATTAATCTTTGAGAACCATCTCTCACCTAGAAACTGGTCAAATATGTCATTAATCCTTGGAAAAGGGTACTTTTTATTTATCATGGCTAGGTTTCAGTGATGATAATCTATGAAAATAAACAAGATCTCATCCACCATGTTCCTAAATAACATTGGAGTTTCCCATCAGGACACACCGGGTCTGATGAAACCTTTCTCTTGAAGTTCCTACAACTATAATTGTAACTCCTAGAGCTCTTTAGGGGCCATATGATATGAAAAATAAGATATCACAATAACCATGGGATACAAGTCAATGAAAAACTTCATCTACCACTACAGAGGTAGTCCTGGAACATCTTTAGGGAATACGTCCATATTATCCTCCAAAAGTGAAGGAACTTATATTCCTAAAGAGACTATAGTACCAAGGGATATACTCAATAACTAATGGGTGATAGGTTTTAGGATTTTTTTCAAGGAACCCACTTTCCCTACCATAAGATCTATCTTTCTAGAAAAGGAGAATCTCGTTGCATTGTCATGTAAGAATCTGAATTATCTATCGTGATAGTCACTCTAGTCTTAGACCATGGATAATCAATCCATACCCAAGATGATGTCATAGGGCACCTTCATGATGACCAAAAGGTCCTACATGAACCTCTCTCATCCAAACGATAGCATGAACCACCATAAGATGAAATATACAGAATAAGTGTTCCATGTCGGAACCCCAAGACAAAGATATTGAGATAGCGCCTCAACTAGGAGCGTTGGATCTCGTATTAGTAGTATATAGATAAAGTAATGATAGGAACCTATTTCTATTAACACTAAAGTAAGCGTATAAAACTCATATATCATACCTATAATCATCTCATACACTGCGGGATCATAAACCTCCAATGCCTACAGCTATCTACAGCCTCGACGGCCAGCTCCTTAAGCATAACATGGGTCGTCTGGTGGTGGTTGTGGAAGGATCTCATAAAGGAGTCCACCACCCAAATCTCCTCATGCTCCTCTACTAGCTTCATCTCCCTGAGGACCACACTATCCTCACCTAGGAGATCCCTGATCAGGGTATTGCCTCTATCGTGGTGGAACATCAGCTATATTCATGTGTTAATCATCATGTCTAACCAGGAAGCCACATGCAATGTGACCTCACCCATCAAAAGTAAATAAATGTCCCTATCTGGTCTTTCATGGTGCTTTGTGGTACATCTAACCACATTCCTGGGTCTGATCATAGAAAGTTATCTTTTGTCGAGATCTTGGCGGATGGAGAATACAAGATGTTGTAGATGACTCATCTCTGTGACACCCACTACCAGCTCTAGCTTTCTGGAATCCCTATGAAAAAGAATCTCTTTCAACTATGATTTTTTCAAAACCCCGGCATAGATTGGGATTAACAAGGTCACTACGCTGGCATGGATCTCTCTATAGAGTCCCTTCTCAAACTTCTATGTCTGAATTATCCATCCAAGATCATATTAACAGAGTACCTTGTAAGGTATGTGAACCTTGCTACATACTCATCCATCATCCATCTATCCCTATTGCAGCTCTAGAAGATCCTACATCCAGACTAAGCGTAATAAGGATGGTTAGTACTCCTCATGAAAAAGCTGCTATAAGTCCATCCATGAGAGTGTTGAGAAATCATGTATCTGTGTAACAAGGCTCTACTAGAACTGTAAATACCCGTAAATTCCAAGGAAATTTTTTTTTCTTAATTTTCTTTGGAATTTTACAAGAACGCAGTTTCTGACGGTGCCTGATTCTGAGGCCCGGTGTGCCCGGAATCAATTTCCGAAGTTTGGCTCGGGTACGTTCAGTGAATGGACGAGCGGGTTTTTCTAACTTTTGAACCGGTGCTCGGAATCGAATTCTGAGGGCACCGATGGAATTGCAGCGCCGATAATTTCTTAGAAACGCCTCTTCCGGAGTTGCGTTTTCTCGGGTGTGGATTTTAATTTTCGGGCATAAAGTTAAGAAATAAAATAATTGTGCGACAAACTTTATTTTATTTAACTTAAGTCGCTTGGAAGCCACTTGAAGCCACTTAAAGCAGCTTAAGCTGAGTTGTTGCGGATAGGGTGCTATCCAAAAATATCCTACCCTCTTGGTAGGATATTTGTGAGGTGGGACCCGCACGATCCCCACCGTTTCTTTTCCGCTAAATAACGCACCCGCGAAAACCAGTCATTATGAAAGTCAACTGACGCGTTTTCTTAATTTCTCAACGCACCAATTAATTGGGCGGTTTTCTTCGTTGAATTAATTGGGCAGTTTATTTCGTTGAATTAATTCTACGAATTAATGGTTCGTTTCTTTTCTTTTGAATTTCAAAAGCTTAGGTCAGTAATAAAATAAGGGTTTAACTTATTTTATTTAGTTGGACTTGTGGCGTGGAGAGGATTTGGAGGAAAGCGTTCTTCTTCGGCGAAGAATGCGAAGAACACGAAGAATGCGAAGAACGCGAAGAACGCCGGCCTTCTACGAAAGGCGACGAAGAACGCCGAACCTGCGGAGATCGACGACGCGAAGCCTTATACCGTGACGCCAGTGGATCTCCCTTCGCGACGCTTCTTCCGCGACGATCCAACCCCGCAACAGCCTTCGATCGACAACGACAAGGTAGGGGATTGCGCTTCTTTTTTTTCTTTTGGATTTCAACAACAACATGGATTTAATTATTATTAATTAAATCTGTTTGTTCTTGATCCTCGGAGATCGTCGACGCGACGATCAACTCTTTCCGCGATGACCTCGCATCCGACAGCGACGGCGAGGTAGGGTTTTTATTTTTGGAAATACCCCTTTTTTATATTCCAGTAAATGTTTCTTTAAAAAGTTAAAGAACCGGTTTCCTTTGAACAATTTTAATTTATTAAAATTGTTGTTTCATGTGTTGAATAATTTCTCCCTTTGTTTTTAACTAACGCGGAGGGTGCAGGCCAAACGAACACGGCCCGACAACCCTCCGCCATTCTCCGTTGTTGTGCGGATTCGGCGGGCGACGGAAAATCGTGACACAAGGGCGTTTTGATGATTCCGCAGTGAAGAACGGAACCCGGGAGGAACAACGGCGTAGACGGGAAGGAAAACGGACCACCGGAGCGACTCCGGTGGCCCGCGGAATCCAGTGACGGCGCGGGTTGCCGGCGAGGCGGCGCTGGCGGCCGGAGGCGGCGGAGCCCGCCGACCTGCGGCCGCGCGGGTCCGGCGTGCACGGGATGCGGCTGAAGCTGCGTCCGGCTGTCCTGGGCGACACCCCGTGGGTGTCGCGGGGTTGTCACGCGGGGGCGGCGGCTCCCCCCCGCGTCGCCCGGCTGTCCTGGGCGACACCCCGCGGGTGTCGCGGGGTTGTCACGCCGCGTCGCCCGGCTGTCCTGGGCGACACCCCACGGGTGTCGCGGGGTTGTCACGCGGCATCGCCCGGCTGTCCTGGGTGACACCCCGTGGGTGTCGCGGGGTTATCACGTGGGGGCGGCGGCTCCCCCCCCCCTACCCCGCGTCGCCCGGCTGTCCTGGGCGACACCCCGCGGGTGTCGCGGGGTTGTCACGCGGGGCGGCGGCTACCCCCCCCCCCCCCCCACGTGTCGCTCGGTTCTCCAGGGCGACACCCCGTGGGTGCCGTGGGGGTGTCCCGCGAGGGTCGGGTCGGGTCGGCCCGGACCCGGACCCCCCGTCTTCGGACCATTTCCGATATTTTTCCCGTAACTTGAGCTACGGGCCTCCGAACGATGCGCCATCAGCGGAAACGCGATCCTTGGATCGAGACAGTCGTTTCGGTATATCGCACTCAAGGTTTTCGATTACTTTGGGTTCGGTCGGGTTGGTTCGTACACGAAACCAACCGGGCCCTCGGAGCGGAAACGCTCATATCTTGAGCTCCGGACGTCTGATTGATGTGCCGTCGGCTTTGGTGGATTCCTCTAAGTGAGACGGATCTTTTGGCTTACTCCGCTCGAAGTTTGGACGTAGTTGGAGTACGGTCTGGTTGGTTTTAACTTAAAAACCAACCGGGCCCCCGGGACGAAAAAGGCTAATAACTCACAGATCGGGCGTCTGATTGACGCGCCGTCTGTTGCGTTGAGACCCCTACGATGAGGTGGTCCTTTGAGATACTTCCTTGCGGGACTTTGTGATACTTGGAGTATCGACCAGTAGCTCGTGGAGCGGACCCTCCCGGAGACGAGCGTGCGGAGTACGGAGACCGTGTAGCTGACTGAGACCCGACGACTGCTGATCGAACGACTCGGTGTGTTACAGAGGTGCGCTTGGTTGTAGCGGCACATGGGAGCGCTTGGTTGTAGCGGCAGACCCACGACAGATGTGCGCTTGGTTGTAGCGGCACATGGGAGCGCTTGGTTGTAGCGGCAGACCCACGATAGAGGTGCGCCTGGTTGTAGCGGCACATGGGAGTGCTTGGTTGTAGCAGCTGGCCTGCGGTACTCGACAGGAGGAGCACCTCAGCAGTATTAGGTTAGTGAGCAGTACCTCGGAGTCGTGACAGGACCACTGTACACTCCAGAGACAGATCTCTTCAGCTGTTACGGTTTCGATAATGAAAATCATGGTTTGAGCTGAATCTTTGATCTTTGTGTTTACCTCATGAATGAGATGGGTCTCTTGATAACTTAGGTATATGTATGGGCATATACCTGGGTAGTGGTTATCCGTTGATTTCATAATCCTTGTGTTTCCTCATGATTGAGATGGGTTACTTGATAACTTAGGTATATGTATGGGCATATACCTAAGTAGAGGTTATCTGTTGAGATCTTCTTTGTGGTTAACCTTGTTGGTTTTAGTGAGACCATGAGGGTCTTGGGGTCCCTATTGAGCATCGTTATACTCACCCCTTCACGGGCTATGCCCGCACCTCGTTGTGTTGGTTGCAGACAACAGGCAGTGTTAACGGAGGCCGAGTGTTCGAGGACGGGGCGGTACCCAGAGGTGGACTACACGACGAGTCAGTACCCGGAGGTGGACTACACGACGAGTCAGTGTCCGGAGGTGGACTTCACGGCGAGACGACACTCGGAGGAGGTTGACGGGCGAGAGTGCTGTGGAGGCTATCTGTACCTACCCTTCAGGTAGGATTCGTGGTGGATGATCCAGGAGCTGCACCATCTGTACCTACCCTTCAGGTAGGATCCGAGGAGGACGACCCAGGAGATGCTTCCTTCCTCCAGCTTTTGTCTTTTTCTGTTGTACTTTGTTCAGTTGTAGTTGTACTTTCTTTTGGGTTTGTATTCTGGCCCATTTACATTCAGCACTTCTTTTTGTACTTAGTGTTTTACTTCCGCTTGTACTCTGTGGTGTTTTGTTACTTTTATAAAGGCAATGCCTTCCCAGTTATCGGGATTTACGCCTTTGGTGCTAGTCTCCAGCCCCTGGCCTATGGAAGGCGGGCTTGGGGTAGTCACGACACGAGCCTCGAGGACGGGTCGTGACAAATTGGTATCAGAGCGGTTCGGTTCTACCGCAGAACTTATAACTCTGATGTTTCTTTCTGTGAAGCAATAGTGTTAAGATTACCGAGTGTGGTTTTCAGTTCAGGGAATCCAGTGTTGGTGCGGGCGGTCGACGTATCCATACACCAGGACCCTGACAACTGATTTCCGACTTTTTCACGAAAACACTGATTGCGTGTGTGTTTCTAGAAGTTTTTAAATATCAGCCCAAACCAGGTTAGCTCACCAGGTATAATCGTTTTACCGTTTCATGTTGTTTCTTTCCGGATTCCTTTTCACGAATGACCAGCTAGAGCCCAGAGGGATGTGCGTACTGACAGCCTACCGAGCGACGAGGCTTCAGTACAGGGCCCTCTTGCAGTTGAGGCACCAGCGGAGGCACCAGCGGTACTACCATACGTTGGGCCACCGATGCCGCCAGCCCTAGCAGTAGGCGATGCACGCCACTTGAGTGCGCTGCACGAGTTCCAGCGCCAGAGACCACCCAGTTTCCGGGGAGAGACGGACCCGCAGGTGGCTGAGGATTGGCTGGAGGCTGTGGTGAGAGTCTTCAGGCTAGTAGGGACGCCGACAGACTTCATGGTGATCGTTGCGGCCAGCCTCCTTCAGGCAGCAGCAGGCAGGTGGTGGAGCCACTTGTTCCAGTTTTGCGACGGGATGACCTTCACTTGGGAAGACTTCGAGACCTTCTTCAGGGTGGAGTTTATGCCAGTAGCTCTACACCCCGATCGTGTATAGGAGCTTCTGCCTTTGCCGCAGGGTTTTCGATCAGTTGTCGAGTCATCTGTGGGTAGTAGACAGATGATGCAGAGGTCCAGGAGGACCAGACCAGCAGTTGGGTGATCTCAAGTTTTAGGACCGGTGGTGCGGGGCACCCGGCGTGGGGTCAGAGCCAGGCGTTCAAGGAGCAGGAAGTGTTATGAATGCGGCGGAAAGGGTCACCTGGCACGTGACTGTCTGACTCCTCGTGCAGTTGATCTGCAGGCTTTGTGGGAGCCACCGAGGCAGAAGCAGCGGCGGGTGCTTGAGCAACAGCCGAGCAGTGGACAAGGCAGTAGAGCTCCGAGAGCAGGTGGACAAGAGTGGAACTAGTGGATACGTCCCTTGTACTCTAGTTCCATTTTTGCTACTGTATTCATGTATTTGTACTATGAGCTGCAATAATAAAAAAAAGACACTTATCTTTGCGATGTTTGCTTTCCTGTCTTTTTTTTGTTTGGTTGATACTGAGTGGTCCTGGTTAAGACTGTTGACTTGACCCTCACTTTCAAGATTCCTACTGGAGGAGACCCAGTGACCTCACACTAATGCCGACAGTGTGACTCGACCCTTGGAGGTGAGAGTGACAGTTGGATCTCTTATTATTTATGTCGAGGCCTTACGACGTCATCCATGGCATGAATGCATCCTTCATGTTAGGATTGACTGTATTAGGCAATGGGCGTGGTTCATCCAGAGGGGGCATGAGACCAGGTTTCTCTTTTCGGCAAAGGATTAATTTTAGCAGCTCTTCCAGATCGTATGCAAAGGAGGTGCAGTTCATCCAGGAGCGGATGAAGACTGCACAGTGCAGTAAGAAACAGGAAACCAGTGTCAGTCTTAGAGACTTGGGCGTGTTAAATGTTTCAAGAAGAGGAAGCTTAAGGGAGAGATGAGTCTACGAAGCAGCAGACGTGGAGGCAGAGCTAGGAGAGCAGCATGTTGTGGTGTACATCCTAACATGGTACAACCACCCGCCTTAGTTATTCCCGCCAGGCTCAAGGAGCTGGAGGGCGGAGGAAGAGTGCGGCTGCATGCGGTCAAGGAGTGTGACCCAATGGCTCTAAAAATGATTCGAGGGACAGTCTGTGTCCGCTACTAGCTGCTGTAGTAACAGACGTCGATATGAATCATTCCTCACTTTCACAAATCTTGTCCCAGACCTAGAGTTTCCAGTAAGCCGTGGACTTGACCCTCACGTCTGGAGATACCTTGGGAGGAGACTCGATACTCACACTTATGCCGATGGTGTGGTCAGACCCTCGAGGCGAGAGTTTCGGTTGGAATCTCTTGGTGGCAGCGTCGAGGCCTTACGACGTTGGTTTGAGTATGTACTGGGCAATCACAGTTCATACACAAATTGAAGGTATTAGGCAAAAAGGTTGTAGTTTAACTACGATATCGGGATGGGTTTTCCTTGGTTGGCGAAAAAGGAAACCCCAGGCAGCGAAGGGTAACTCTTGCACAGGAGGGTGCGACCGATCATTTTTGAGTCGTTCAACCTTACCCTCGTAGCAGCAATCGTTTTGAGGTTCAGTTCTAACAGAAAATTGAGACCTCTGGAGTTTGAGGATGACGACCACGTCTTTTTTACGGGTCTCACCTCGACGATGTTTACGGAGATATGGCCAGGGAGGCAAGTTATCTCTGAGGTTCAACAGACCTTTCTAGGTCCTCAACTGGGTAGGCGAGGTGGTTTACCGTTCGTCCCATCCACTTCAGTTGCACTAGGTGCACGACGTTTTCCACGTATCCCAACCGAGGAGATACGTGTTCGACCCTCCGCATATCATCGACCATGAGGAGCTAGACGGTGGTGATGAGGTGACTTCTACGGAGGTTCCTGTGGGGATAGAGGATCGACAGGAGTGGATCCTAGGAGGAAGGTTTATTCCTCTTGTGCACTTTCTTTGGCATCACGGGAACCTCTAGGTGAGCACATGGGAGCGGAAGGCTCAGATGCGTGCTCAGTACCGCCTTTGTTTCCCTAAGTTTGTGGTGAAGCTTTACGGAGACGTAAAGTCCTGTGGTGGGAGTAATGTAAAGGCCCGTAAATTCCAAGGAAATTTTTTTTTTCTTAATTTTCTTTGAAATTTTAAAAGAACGCAGTTTCTGACGGCGCCTGATTCCGAGGCCCGGTGTGCCCGGAATCAATTTCCGAAGTTTGGCTCGGGTACGTTCAGTGAACGGACGAGCGGGTTTTTCTAACTTTTGAACCGGTGCTCGGAATCGAATTCTGAGGGAACCGATGGAATCGCAGCACCGGTAATTGCTTAGAAACACCTCTTCCGGAGTTGCATTTGCTCGGGTGTGGTTTTTAATTTTCGGGCTTAAAGTTAAGAAATAAAATAATTGTGCGAAAAACATTATTTTATTTCACTTAAGTCGCTTGGAAACCACTTGAAGCCACTTAAAGCAGCTTAAGATGAGTTTTTGCGGATAGGGTGCTATCCAAAAATATCCTACCCTCTTGGTAGGATATTTTTGAGGTGGGACCCGCACGATCCCCACCTTTTCTTTTCCGCTAAATAACGCACCCATGAAAACCCGTCATTATGAAAGTCAACTGACGCGTTTTCTTAATTTCTTAACGCACCAATTAATTGGGCGGTTTTCTTCGTTGAATTAATTGGGAGGTTTATTTCATTGAATTAATTCTACGAATTAATGGTTCGTTTCTTATCTTTTGAATTTCAAAAGCTTAGGTCAATAATAAAATAAGGGTTTAACTTATTTTATTTAGTTGGACTTGTGGCGTGGAGAGGATTTGGAGGAAAGCGTTCTTCTTCGGTGAAGAACGCGAAGAACGTCGGCCTTCGATGAAAGGCGACGAAGAACGCCGAACCTACGGAGATCAACGACGCGAAGCATTATACCATGACGCCAGCGGATCTCCCTTCGCGACGCTTCTTCCGCGACGATCCAACCTCGCGACAGCCTTCGATCGACAATGACAAGGTAGGGGGTTGCGCTTCTTTTTTTTCTTTTGGATTTCAACAACAACATGGATTTAATTATTATTAATTAAATCTGTTTGTTCTTGATCCTCAGAGATCGTCGACGTGACAATCAACTCTTTCCGCAACGACCTCGCATCCGACAGCGACGGCGAGGTAGGGTTTTTGTTTTTGGAAATACCCCTTTTTTATATTCCCGTAAATGTTTCTTTAAAAATTTAAAGAAACAGTTTCCTTTGAACAATTTTAATTTACTAAAATTGTTGTTTCATGTGTTGAATAATTTCTCCCGTTGTTTTTAACTAACGCGGAGGGCGCGGGCCAAACGAACACGGCCCGACAACCCTCCGTCGTTCTTCGTTGTTGTGCGGATTCGGCGGGCGACGGAAAATCAGGACGCAAGGGAGTTTTGATGATTCCGCAGTGAAGAACGGAACCTAGGAGGAACAACGGCGCAGACGGGAAGGAAAACAAACCACCGGAGCGACTCCGGTGGCCCGCGGAAGTCAGCGGCGGCGCGGCGGCACCGACGGCCGGAGGCTGCGGCGCCTGCCGACCCGCGGCTGCGCGGGACGCGGCTAAAGCCGCGTCCGGCTGTCCTGGGCAACACCCCACGGGTGTCGAGGGGTTGTCACGCGGGGGCGGCGGCTCCCCCCCCCCCCCCCCCCCCCGCGTCGCCCGACTATCCTGGGCGACACCCCGCGGGTGTCGCGGGGTTGTCACGCCGCGTCGCCCGGCTGTCCTGGGCGACACCCCGCAGGTGTCGCGGGGTTGTCATGCGGCGTCACCCAGCTGTCCTAGGCGACACCCCGCGCGTGTCGCGGGGTTGTCACGCGGGGGCGGCAGCTCCCCCCCCCCCCCCCCCCCCGCGTCGCCCGGCTGTCCTGGGCGACACCCCGCGGGTGTCGCGAGGTTGTCACGCGGCGTCGCCCGACTGTCCTGGGCGACAACCCGTGGGTGTCGCGGGGCGGCGGCTCCCCCCCCCCCCCCCCCCGCATCGCTCGGTTCTCTAGGGAGACACCCCGCAGGAGCCGCGGGGGTGTCACGCGGGGGTCGGGTCGGGTCGGCCCAGACCCCCCGTCTTCGGACCATTTCCGATCTTTTTCCCGTAACTTGAGCTACGAGCCTCCGAACGATGCGTCGTTAGCGGCAACGCAATACTTGGATCGAGACGGTTGTTTCAGTATATCGCACTCAAGGTTTAGGATTACTTTGTGTTCGGCCGGGTTGGTTCGTACACGAAACCAACCGGGCCCTCGGAGCGGAAACACTCATATCTTCAGCTCCGGATGTCCGATTGACGTGTCGTCGGTATTGGGGGATTCCTATAAGTGAGAAGGATCTTTTGGCTTACTCCGCTCGAGGTTTGGACGCAGTTGGAGTATGGTCGGGTTGGTTTTAACTTAAAAACCAATCGGGCCCTGGGGACGAAAAAGGCTAATAACTCACAGACCGGGCGTCCGATTGACGCACCGTCTGTTGCATTGAGACCCCTATGACGAGGTGGTCCTTTGAGATACTTCCTTGCAGTACTTTGTGATACTTGGAGTATCGACCAGTAGCTCGTGGAGCGGACCCTCCCGGAGACGAGCGTGCGGAGTATGGAGACCGTGTAACTGACTGAGACCCGACGACTGCTGATCGAACGACTCGGTGTGTTACAGAAGTGCGCTTGGTTGTAGCGGCACATGGGAGCGCTTGGTTGTAGCGGCAGACCCACGACAGAGGTACGCTTGGTTTTAGCGGCACATGGGAGTGCTTGGTTGTAGCGGCAGACCCACGACAGAGGTGCGCTTGGTTGTAGCGGCACATGGGAGCGCTTGGTTGTAGCGGCAGACCCACGAAAGAGGTGCGCTTGGTTGTAGCGGCACATGGGAGCACTTGGTTGTAGCAGCTGGCATGCGGTACTCGACAGGAGGAGCACCTCAGCAGTCTTAGGTTAGTGAGCAGTACCTCGGAGTCGTGACAGGACCACTGTACACTCCAGAGACGGAGCTCTTCAGCGGTTACGGTTTCGATAATGAAAATCCTGGTTTGAGATGAATCTTTGATCTTTGTGTTTACCTCATTAATGAGATGGGTTGCTTGATAACTTATGTATATGTATGGGCATATACCTGGGTAGTGTTTATCCGTTGATTTCATAATCCTTGTGTTTCCTCATGATTGAGATGGGTCACTTGATAACTTAGGTATATGTATGGGCATATACCTAAGTAGAGGTTATCTGTTGAGATCTTCTTTGTGGTTATCCTTGTTGGTTTTAGTGAGACCATGAGGGTCTCGGGGTCCCTACTGAGTATCGTTATACTCACCCCTACACGGGCTATGCCCGCACCTCGTTGTGTTGGTTGCAGACGACAGGCAGTGCTGACGGAGGCCGAGTGTTCGAGGACGGGGCGGTACCCGGAGGTGGACTACACGACGAGTCAGTACCCGGAGGTGGACTACACGACGAGTCAGTGTCTGGAGGTGGACTTCACGGTGAGATGACACTCGGAGGAGTTTGACGGGCGAGAGCGCTGTGGAGGCTATCTGTACCTACCCTTCAGGTAGGATTCGTGGTGGACGATCCAGGAGCTGCGCCATCTGTACCTACCCTTCAGGTAGGATCCGAGGAGGATGACCCAGGAGCTGCTTCCTTCCTCCAGCTGTTGTATTTTTCTGTTGTACTTTGTTCAGTTGTAGTTGTACTTTCTTTTGGGTTTGTATTCTGGCCCATTTACTTTCAGCACTTCTTTTTGTACTTAGTGTTTTACTTCCTCTTGTACTATGTGGTGTTTTGTTACTTTTATAAAGGCAATGCCTTCCCAGTTATCGGGATTTATGCCTTTGGTGCTAGTCGCCAGCCCCTGGCCTATGGAAGGTGGGCTTGGGGAAGTCACGACCCGGGCCCCGAGGACGGGTCGTGACAAGAACCTAGATGCTATATAGAAAATGATAGTTACCAGTGAAACAAAATAATATGTCAGGGTTTGAACAAGCCTGAAGATATGGACCACCAACTCTATCCAATCCTATGTCGCCTTCAGATCTAGCACATCACATCCATCCAACGGCCTGAAGGCCTATATTTTTTTTTCAACAGAAACATAAACCCCCTTTTAAGGGAATAAGGGGGGGAACCCAAGACATCATCAACATAAAACATTCACGACCCGAAGGTCTAGAGAGACAACCAAACTGACATATGAAGCTACCCCTCCCCATCAGATGAACATGGAAAAGCACTTCACCATTGCAAGGCATAACAGTAAGCAAGTGTCCTGTATCAAAGCACAGGCCCGATCCGATGACTATCGTCATACCCTCTCAACAACCAAATCTAAAAAACACTACAATGATGATGAGAAGCTCTGGAAAAACTCCTCTGAGGCCTGATCCATGGGTCGAGTCTGGGTGAATCACCTTACCAACAAGCCTGGAAAAAAAACCATTCGTCCTTCCGAAATGACCATTTCAAGCGCCACCATCAAGGGACATCCTGGAACAACACCACTTCCCTCCTCAACTCCCCCATCCACCATAGTCACATAAGCCCGGAAGGCAACCCAAGAGGCACAAGATTAGGCCATTATCACCTAGGACTGGGTGGCCCAACCCCGCTCCAAGGGGCGCCACTGATGAGGGGGTCGGGGTCGTCCTAAAACAGAAGCACCGCTGTGGGAATGAGTCTGCTCCAATCAGAACCACAGATGTACCCTTACCAGATTCCGAAACCTCACAGGAGTGAGAACGGAAGTAGGAAAAGGCAGAGAAGATCCAGCGAGATTGAACCAGAACAAGCAATACCAGATCCAGCCAGATAGAACAAATCACAGCATACCAAACACACCATACCAAAGAAAAACTGCAAAAACCAGAGAATCTGAGATCCAATACCTCCCCCCTAAAAAGATTTGCACATCTAACAGGAGACCCGCACCTGATCGTGTTGGATGATCCAGGAGTCCCAGGATGCCCAACGAAGCCGACCGAACATCCGAGAAACCCTGGCACCAGGCGAAGCTGGACGAAGCAACCAAGTTGTAAAGTTGATCGCACACTGAACCTCGTCGTCGTCAGGGAGGGATGAGCCAAGCCACACTATGGAACCACCGTCATGCCAGACAAGATCCAATCGCACCGAGCCATGCCAAGCACACCGTCGCACCGCCTTCTTGCAAGATTTAATCTGAGTCACACCGCCGAATCCAAAGACGTCGGTACTGGGGATGATCCACGCCGGGACTAGCGCACAAGCACGATGATGCCCACGCCGGACCGAAACCAGATGCGAAAACCACGAGCAAAGCCAGGCCGAAGGGGGGAAGAGAGGAAACCTAAAGTCAGAGAAACCCAAGTCATTGCGGTCTGTGCGCTTCCTCAACATGCTTTTCTGGAATGACCTTGTACTCAATAGGTGGCGTTTTTTCAACCTACCCACTTAGAGAAAGGGGATCGTTGGATGGACCCTAAACTGAGGTCTCATAACTCATCGGGTTATTGTCACGAACTGGAACTGGTATCCTAGTTGGCTGTCATTGTGGAGGCATCCTGAAAGTTATCATAGAGTACCATAGTTAAATGACCATATATATATAAACAAAAATGGTGAGATGACTCACAAAGGATAGGAAAATACTAAATCCTATAAGATGCATGTACTATTAATCCCTTCAAAAAAATTTCTGGCATGCTGAGTTTACAAGTAGGTAGTTAGGGTCCTGGTGAAAGGATATGTTAGCCACTGCACCATCACTAGATTCCCTGACCTGACAGTCGCACTTGAGATACTCTGATATTGTTTCCCTAAACCCATCCCAATCCTCTTATGGAGAAACATCTGAAAAACATGTCAAGGAATTAACTTTCTCTAATACCAATATTTTATGACCTGGCCCAAGTCGGGGCTCGAACCACAACTACCCCAATCCCACCTTCATAAGCTGGGAAGTGGTGATATGCACCGAAGGCATAACTAAATCAAGGAGGCCTTTTCCTAAAAACCTATACTCACAGACATATCCATCTTAATTCAAGAGTCTGGAGGGAAAAAGTAAAAGATTCAACATTGTTATAAAGTAAACCAATCATTCATATACCTCTAAGCAGTACAAAAGTATGGTAGTGTAAACTAAAAAGTAAAGGGAAAAAATACATACCAAACCAGGAATATGTCTCAACCTAACTAAAAACTTGAAAAGTAAATATCTAATAGAGATCCTCTTATGAATCCCATGATACAACCACCGTATGCGGTCCAAGAACCCAGTATCCCTAAGCTCCATTGTAGCCACTATCGGGTACTATAAACTGAAAAGTAAAGGGAAAAAATATATAACAAACCAGGAACATGTCTCAACCTAACTAAAAACTTGAAAAGTGAATATCTAAGAGAGATCGGCTCCTGAATCCCAAGCTGCGACCATAGTATGCAGTCCAATCACCTAGTATCCCTAAGCTCTTTTATAGCCACTATCGGCATGTCTGTCATATTCGTAAGACATGACACATGTGGGAAAATATCATGAAGGGGTTAGTATATACATACCTAGTATGACACCCTAAAAGATGAAGGGGGTAGTAAGAGATACAATAGAGAGAGAAAGATTGTATATGGAAAAATGTATATTGAAAGAGAAAAACTCAACCCAAACAAGAGTGAAAGTGATCTCATCCAAAGCCAAGGTGCTAAACAAGGTGAGTAGATGAAATACCTAGTGAGTCTTTTCCACCTATAGCATGAGATTAGACTTATCCAACCATGATAAACTAAACTCAAAAAGAAAATGTCATACCCCATGCGTCTTTACCTCCTTTGGAAAGAGAGTAACCAAATCCAAGGTTTGGATATAGAAGAACAATATATATATATGCTCAGTAAAAGAATCTGGAATGAGAAATAGTATGGGGATATCCATCTCATAGCTCAACCCAATAAGAATAGTATCCAACAATTCCAAAATTCCATCAACATTTCTCAGCATCTCACACATCTCCCAAGAAGTAATCATTCAAGTCTAACCACACCTCGTCATTATTCCACATATTAAAGGGGGCACAAACTCGAAGAAAAAGGCAAGTGCATGTGCCGATGGGGGGGTCCACTATGGTGGTTGAGGACCCATGCACTGGTACAACATGGGGTACCACTCTGATGGTGTCGATGACCCAATAACCATCTTTACTTAAGAGTACCACTTAGAAGTTGAGTACCCACTCTGGGGGTCCCACTCTGCAAATGTTGAGGACCCACTGCCAAGCTCAACTAGATGGTGCCACGTGGAAGTCAATGACCTACACCATGGTAAAATATGGGTTACCACTCTGATGGAATCGAGGACCCACGACTATTCTCTACTGTAGGATACCACTTGGAAGACATCAAGGAACCACTTCCCATCTCCACTAGAGGGTGTCACTTAGAAGGTCTTTAGTGATCTTGTGTGACCACTACAGTTGTCGGATGTTTCCTTAGTAAGAATTGTGCCCAGTAAATTTCACATAGTATCTCCATAGTCGCAACTGAGGGCATAATCACATTCTATGTGAAAAAACACTCAAGATGGACCACTTGTGGGGAAAAATATGAGTTCAAAAATATGAGATACGAAGGTTTGAAGTTTCTTCAAAAAGAAACCAGGGGTACATGGTGTGTGAGGGGACCCACATAGCATGTGGTCCCACTCCATAGTATAGTCGTGTCTCTGGCTGACACATGGCTCCCAACTGTGAAGGATTACATGCCATTTAGGTGGACTGCATGATGTTACCAAGATACCTAGGGATCGGGTTGTGTGATATTGTGTTCATGTATCATACCCCATGTTCATGTAATTTGGTACATGGTGTGTCAATCCACACGGGGCACCGCCCGAGTGATCTGGTTATGTCTATGTACTCAGCACATGGAATGTTCTTGGTTATATAATCCATCATAGGTACCACAAACATGGGGAATGTGGTACACAACATGTGGGCAAGATAATTGTTGTGTCATCATTATAGGATTCAAAAACCCTAGTCATCCCCAGTGAGGGGGATACACTCCATGTGTTCATCCTTAAAGAAGGCATGTAGTTGGATTTTTCACCAGATTTTCAGATCTGATCTTGCACCTTGAATCTGCATGATCCATTGCTAATTCCACATGGAATTGGTCCAAGACTCACAGATCTGACCCTAGATTGAGGATCTCAAGCATCACATTTTGGAAATCAATTTCTGTTCATCGTGAGGGTTTTACCATTTTTTTACAAGCCACCATGACTTCCACAATCAATTTTTTATCTTAAACCATCAATATGATCATCCATGCCTCTCTAAGGTTCCATATCTATGCTATTTTCATTGATTTATTCCATATTTATTGATCTATCATGGTTACAGGGGTCTAATCAGGCTCAGTACTATCTGGAAAAGTTGAACTGGGACCACAGGGTCTAATCGATGAAGAATGTGAAGAAAAGGGGAAGAAAAGAACCCTAACAAAGGTTTAAATGTTTTTTGGCTAAGATTTTTTGTCCAAAGATCAATAATGGTGATCTAGGGTTTAGAAACCAGAGAAAATAATTGAATTATAATACTAGAGAAAATGAAAAGGATATAAAAACGGGTACTGATTTAAAAAAAATCGAACTACTCAACTATTTAATCAAAGGGCATGAAAACACCAAATGAAAATCCCTAACTAAATTATGGATATATCATTGATGAAGAATGAATCTTCCAGTGATTTGATATGGGTCATTGCGTTCACTGAGTCCCAATTTTCTCCAATCTATAGTTTCGTCATCATCCAACCTGATTCGCCAACATAGGAGGGAGGAAGAGCTCTGGATTTCTCCCAGGATTTATGTGGCTACCCTTGGAGAAAATTTCTTGGAAAAACTCTTATAGATTTATCCATTGTGATGAAATTAAATAATTTACTAATTTGATAATTAATTAATTCAGTTAACATATTTCCAATGAGAGAGTAGTCTGAACACTGCACACCGGCCCATTTTATATCTCACCTTGGATAAATGCCACGTTATAGACTCAACTGCGGTCTCAGATTTCTAATTCGAGTTATCATTAAAGAGTAATAATGTTTTCTTTGAGTCATCACGTGTGTACAATTTAAGATATATTTAATATTTTTATAAAATTAATTCTGGGAACATAGGGTCTTAGAATTGCATGTAGTCTCAGTGCCTTGATCTGGAAATATATATAGAAATATTTCAAAGTATTATAAAGAAAAAAACAGGTCTCTACAGATGTGTTGATTGGTTGGTTTCAAGTATGTAATGGGTACAACTTGGGAACCTGATGGGGTGTAAGAGTGACAATCTTTATTTGGAGGAGTTTTGATTCTAGGTATGGTTGGTGGACCATCAGTTTATTTAAATTTTGGTTTAGGAAGAGACCCAGGTAGGTAACTCCTAAGGTGGGGAGCACCTTGAGAGAGTTAACCAGTGACTTTATGAATGGGGTTGGACAAGTTTATTTTAAATATATGGGTTTTTTAGATACCATATTTGGGTAATGGTTGATAGATCTAGAAGGAGATAAGTTAAGTTGGGGAAACTGTAATGTCTCCGGTTTTTAGATCATGTCAAAATCCTCAACCCATTTGAATTTTTTAATTTGATGAGTATGACATCTCTTTATTGAGATATGGAATTTAATTATATGAGTTTACTTTGACCCAAGGAATGTTTTTAGATGACTTTTAAGTCTTGGAAAGTGACTCTAGGTTTTAAGTGGGTTTTAGGTGGGCCGAAGGCCAAAAATCCATCTTTTCAAGGTGCGCAAACTGGGGCACACAGTTTGGACAAACCTTGTAGTCCTCATTCTTTACTATGCATAGTTTGAAAAACTATTAAGAAGAGGATATACATCCATGTGGGGAAATCTATAGTTTTATAATAGGTTTCATGCAAGGTTTGAACATTATATAGAAAACCATGTGGGCCAACCGTGTGTGGTATGGTGCCTATATAGTGGGTGTCGCACAGTTGGTGCAAGGTTATCCAAACTATGTGGCCAAACTATGTGGGTCACTTAATGATAAGAAATTATGATTTTACCCTCCTTATATTTATTTCTCTTCCTCCTCCTTTCTTCTCCACCCACTCGCACTATAGAGGATATCCATCCTCTTCTTCCTCCTTAGGCTTTGAGCCATCTTCCATGTCTGACCATTGTTTTGATCATTGTTGATCTCATTGGAACCTCATAAGTAAGGCCTTCATTCCAATTGCTTATTTTCTCCTTTTCTCTTTTTATACAATTTTCTAAATTTATGTGAGTAGATTTACCCTAATTTCATGGCGTTCATCTAAAATTACAATTTTTTACAAATAGGATCAAGTTAGAGGCTAATATTTGGTGAGTGAGAGTCTACCCATACGAGGTAGGTGGTCCTTAGATTTCTCTTTGATTTTATAGTGTTTTGGGGGGTGTTCTTGAGAATTATATTAGGTAGTCTGAGTGAGACCCTAATTAAATAATTCCTTATCTTTAAATAAATACTTAGATATTTTGGGATGTCATTGTGAATTCCCTAGCCATGATCATGTGTACGAGGATGGGTTAGAGTTTGTGGAAAACTTGGGAAGATTAGGTCAGTTATGATTTATTTATTTAAATTTAATTGTTATATTAATGTACTTGGTACCATGGGAACTTGACAGGCTTGGCCTAAGGATTGAGGTGGTGGGGACCACCTTTATTGAGGAGTTTTGATTTTTTGGAATGGTTGAGGCCCAAGACTTATGAGTTGATATTGATCCCCAGTTCAGGTGATATGGTTATCTGATTTAGGTGATGAGGTCATCAGGATATAGGAATGACCAATGTGATATTGGGTGGTGTTGACATCAGGATGAGATACATGGTCGTTGGGGCACAAGGTGATGGGTCGATGTGTATTAGTTACTATTTTTTGGTGATTTCCACTCACCATGATTGGCTAACACCTCTTTGGAGTCATGTGAACACATATAAGACTCATATGATGAGGTGGTGTTGACCACTCATGGGTAGAGGCCTCTATTAGATGTGGATTAGAATGGTGTTGACCATGAGTGAGGTTGGAGGTGATTTCTATAGAAAGATGCATGGATATTGAGGAGCCATCAGTTGATGGTGTTGAGACTAACGGTTCGAGGATGAGCCTCTCTATATATTGAGGATGTTGGGTTAGGATTATTAGGGAGGTTAGATATCACCCTTCCTCAGGACGTCGACTGTTGAACCGATGATGTTTAGTATTTGGAGGAATACATCATTGTGCCTTGGACATTAGTATATGAGCTGACGAGGATCTTTCTAACTGAGGTCCAAGGGACCAGGTACTGATTGGGCATGCCTTTGGGATTTCAATTAATTGACTATGACATAGGACATGTCGGTTGGCATGAGGTGATGGTGGTATATTCACAGGAGGTTCTTGAGGGATCTCCAGCATATTACTTGTCATGGGATTCCTTGGTATTATGATAAGGATCCCCACCAATATAGTTATATATATTTAGACACATCTCTATATTCCATATATATAATTGGGGGCAAATGGTATATCAACAACGACTGAAGTAGGTGATTGTTTCCTTATGTCTTTTGAGAATAATGGAAGTAGGTTACTTTTATTGTATGCATATGTTCTTTTATTTATTTTTAGTATACACATGTATTATCATAGAGGTAAGATAGACATCAATTGGTGGTGTCCTATTGAGATTTATTTTCATGCCCTACATAGACCCTTCAAGACGTGTGTAGATTTTATACTTATGCAATTAGGTAAGGCTTCATGCTTAGTTTTGGACCTTAGTGATTGTGTTGGACCATTTAGCATGGGATGGATAGTGTGGAACCTTGGGGGTTCTTGTATGAGTTGGATTTTAATTTTTCTTTATTTTTGTATAAGTATGATTATTATATGTATATAATGAGGTCATCCAATGGTGAAACTTTCTGTTTACTTTCATGTATAAATTTTGTGATATGAAATGTTATTTAGTAGCTACAAATGGTATATTATTCTACAAATGCTATGTTTGAGTTGGTGGATTATTATTGTTTTTGTTTTTTTTTTCTTCCATTATGGTGGGTTACTGGTCCAGATGTTTATGATCTTTCTTTCACTTCCTTATATTTATATAGACCATTATAATTATCACCATATTAAGGTATAGTCTCCCCACTATTACCCCTTTTCACCCTCACTTCTAGTTGATAGGATTTGGAATATGGGGAGGTCCGCCTAAGGCCTAGTGGTAAACTAGCCATGAGCACTGTTTGGGTGGAAAGATAGGCCAGGGCTCTACATGAAGTAAAAAATTATAATAACCTATGTTTAAATTAGTTATGAGAGGTATAATTTTAAATATTACTAAATATATGATAAATTAATTTAGTTTTTTAAAATAAATGACTAGAACTAAATCATTCCATAATTATTGGTCAAGTATTGTATATTTAAGTGAAATCATTTGTGAAATACTTTAGAGAATATTTGGAATATATTTTTATAGATATATTACTGATTAAAATGAATATTTGAATTTAAATATTTGGTTTCTATATGTTGACAAAGAAAGTGGAATGATTTTTAGAGAAGTAAGATATTATACAGGATTTAGTTTTTGAATGAAATATTTTTAACCAAAGTATAAGTAGATAATAGAGTGGATGCATTGGATCAAATTAGAAAATATAAATATCTTTTCAATATTTTTAAGGGGAAAATCATGGGGTCGAGTTGATTATTTTAAAGAAGTGGATATAATCTGGGAGTCTTTATGAGGGGAATGAATATTCAAGAGTAAGATAGAATATATACTGAATGTTTGATAAAGTGGGTAATTTTGTATAAGAATTCAAAGATCTCCCAAGGAGGAGGATTAATAACATCTTAAAGACTCATATAACTTATAATAAGAAGAATATTTTGATGAGAGAACTCAGAAAAATTGATGTGTCTCTATTTTTTATCTTTTTAAAATAATTATAATGGAATTGGTACACATTTTTCAAATTTAAGAAGCCCGAATTGAGTAACCCATAGCCAGTGTTTACTATATTACATCAGTACAAGATACAAGAGATCATATCACATAGGATCGAATAGTTTAGTGGTCTTAGGAGATTAAATACATACATGATTGTCATATTACATTGGAAACTTAAAACATAGTTTATAAACTTCATGAAAAAAATTATGCCTTTTATTAAATCCTTTAATTCATTCAAATAACCATTCTTCATACCTTATGGAATGAAAAAATTAAAGGGTGATCACATATTCTCAGTAAGGGGTTTGAGTATAGTATAACCTATAATTAATACATAAGGCATAATTAATATGGCTGAGTGAATAATTAATAAATAGGACATATAATTAACAACTTTATCATTAAATATATCTAAGTATAATAACAATTTAGTAATCACATGGAAAATAATAACCAAATTTTCATCAATAGAATTCATAATTTGGGATATCCTAATCTTACTATTGAGGCCTTTTCTTTGAAAGTTTCAATAAATGGGCCTGAATAATAAATAAGGCATGCCAAATTTTTTATCTTATGATACATACCTGATGCATAAAGATGCTACATAATTCAAGGTCCTAACTGAAACTAAACATTTCCAATTTATTCCTCATATATTAAAGGAACAATGTAATGCATAATCAATATTCCTTAATAATAAATAAATATTCATATTGAATCAAGTATATGGAATTTCAATATTCCCCAACCAATATAATAACTTTCTTAGTAAGATTCCTACAAATAACTATGTATATAGAAATGGGTATATAGTTATGAAAATATAGATATAATCTTAAATATATCCATGGTTCTATAATACATAGACATTAAGGAGAGAAATAAAGTCAAAATAAAGATGGAGAGTGATAGATAACATAACTTCAAGTGAATTAACTGAGAATAAACCTCATGTAAAAAATAAGGTATAACCCATAAATTAGTAAGGTATAAAAAGGATACTATAAATTCATCATAAATTATTGTTTTTCTAATAAATTAAATTCTTTTTAAAAATAAAAATGGGAGAAAAACTTTGAAAATAACTTTCTTAAAGATTTTTTTAACTTAATCGAAAACATAAAGTCAAAAGTTAATTCCAAAGTTCTTTTCCTAAGGTTTCAAATATAATTTTAATTAATTATCTATAAAATAAATTAAAATAATGGAATATTGAAAATAAACTATTAATAATTAAGAAAATCTTGATTTGAAGATAAAAATATACATAGATGGAATTAAATACGTAGTCAAAACTTTAAAGAAAACTAATATCATTTTCTTTTAGTATAAAAATGAAACATTCATTAGATAATGGGAATATATATTAATTTTTAAACCATAAAAACTTGGAAATAAGTCTAAATAATTAATAATGGTCATAACACTAGTAAAAAATTATTTGGAAAATGTTAAAGAGATATTCATCACACACTTTTGTAACAGCATTCAAAAATAACTTGTATGAAAAATATTAAAATGATACATTTTAAAATTTTGAATAGAAAGTAAAAGTTAATATAAATTTACCTCAATAAATCATATAATTATAGAAAAAAAATTCTTGATTCCAAATAAATAATATGGATATAGAAGAAAAATATTCCTCACGAAAAGGGAGAAATAAGGTTGTCTTTTCTTATAACCATTATTTTGGTTGATTTGAGTACCAAAGAGAATGAAATGGAAAGAATAATTTAAAAAAAATAGAAATAACCATATTATAATACAATATATAGGGGTTTATTAGATAAATAACAAACAATTCCCTCAACATAAATTTAAATATAATAAATCCTGGTAAAAAGTGAGATTGTAAAATATACACTTACCCTAGACTTCCACTTGGTTGAACATGCCACAACCTCTTGTATAATAAATTTTGATTTATTTTTAATATATATAAGAACCATATTTATTTTTTTATTATTATATACCATTTAATTATAATTTCTCATTACCAATTTATTCATAATTATTTGTTAAAGTCTATATATTTATGTTATTTGTTTCATTTTCCATGCGTGTTTTTGGTTTGGTTGTTTTAGTCCTTCAACATTGTTCATGGTTTCTTCATCTAAATAATGTTAATGAAGTATTATAATATTTTTTTAATAAATTTCTCAATTATTTTATCCATTTCATGGAACTTATGGTGGTGGTTCACATAGAACTCTTAAAAATCATTTTTTAATAAATTTTGATTTTGTAAAAAAGTTGATTTTATTAACCAATATAAAAAGATATATTACCATTAAATAATTATTAAAACATATTAATAATGTTATAAATATCATATTTATTCATTAAATACACTTTTATAACCATCCATGTAATTCAATGATGAAAAATGAAATATGTCGTTCTTAGAGGTGGTAGTCTGAATGTAACACGACAACATTTCCATTTTTATAAAAGATGGAAGGGAAGGTAGACAATGGTTATTACATTAATATAACAACATTTAATTACACTAATTATATGGGTGTAATTATATTGGTATGGGCATAATATATATGGAGTACGTGGAAGAAGAAAAAAACTTAAAATAACTCGGTTAAAATAATTACCTCTTTCTTGGTTATCGTCCATTGGATATCTCTTTAAGCATTATTAGATCAGTATTTTGGTGAGATAAGAACCTATAAAATATGTTAAAGTGAGTTAATATTGTATTGTTTTCGAGAATTGGTTGATCTAATATGATCAAGGTGTGTGTATAATGGAGGTGGTGAAGGGATACTTTTATAAATAAAGGGGCGTCACTTTTGTAAATACTACAAATCTTAAAATAAAATAACTGTCATTTTCTAATTAATTAACACATATTTAGTCAAATTTCAAAGATAAGATAATATATCTCTATAATTCACTAAAAAATAAATCAGGGAAAGTTTTTTTGATATTTTAATCTTTATCCATTAGTTTAACCCCCTTCTAACCCTTTTAATATTTACCATGGTGACAAATATTTATCACGGTAACTAATTTTAATGACCAAAAATGAAATTTAAATTGTTAAAAATATTTAATATTTTTATTAAAAATATTAAAACTATTTTATTAGATTCAATTTACAATATCGGTAATAATTAATATTAATAAAATTATGATGAATGTAATGAAACTAGTTTTTAGAAAAAACAAATTATCTTTTTAAGCATAAAAATTAATTTCAAATAAATTTATAAATTTTATTGATTCAATCACATTAATTGGTTTGTTATTAAAAAAATAGAGTCATTTGAATTTGAAATAAAATAAAAATAGAATGATACCTTTTAAAAACTTAAATAAATGAATAGAATAAAAAATATATCTTAGGTTCCAAAATTCCAAACATAGATTTCTATTTTCAAAATAATATTTTAAAATGAATTATTTAACTTTATTAAATATATTTTTGATTGAGTAAAAGTTTTAAAAATTATTAAATTTATTATTATATCATTAGGAGGATATAAAATTCATGATATTTTTAAAAATTATATTTTTACTATTGACCCAAAAATCAACCTTTTCAGAAAATTCTCAAAAAAATAAATTTAAGCTAATTTTGACATGCTGAATAAAAAAACTATATCCATATAATAAAATTAAAACTCTAAAATTAAGGAATATTTCTTTTAAACGCATTATTATATAAAGTTATTTTTATTTTAATATAATTATGAGATAATGGAATATTCATTGTATTATAGTTCAAGGGTATACTGATTACCTATTAGTGTAGAGTCTCATGTATTAAAATAGGGGTCTACAAGATTTTAAATTTTTTGATCCTATCCAAATAAGTTTATAAAGAGAGAGGTAAAGTGGGTAACCCATGGAATTAAGAGTGATCTAATCCTAAAGGTTATAAAGGTAGTGCATCTTGGTGAGGAGTTCCCTAGCGTAAGATTTTAATCATGAGACAATGTGTTAGCGATTTTTACATGATAATAATCAGTTTTTCATGTGATTTGGACAACCTTGGACACATTACATGGAGCACCAAGTAAATATTTATGTTTTTTTCTTGATTTTCCTTATCTTATTTTCATATACATCATAACTTCATGATGTGGATGATACATTAAATTGTATTCCTTATAATAAGGTGAAAATTTATAATTTAAAGTATACATAAATGGAAAATATTTAAAAATTTAGTCACTATGATTCTCACACCTCTCAAGGTTTTTGGTAAATTGGTCATAAAAAGTATTATCATTTCTTAAAGGCTATATATTTTTTAATATAATTATATAACCATTTTAAAATTCAAAACCTTATATGGATTTTATATCTTATAATATCGAAGCCCTCATTTTTTATCAAAAGAGTTTTTCAAATTTGTAAATGATTTTATTTCATATTTGGAGTAATATAATGAAAATTTATATTAGATTTTGTAAAAGGATTTATATTGAGTTATAAGAATTGAATAGCTGTCTGTGAAGAGGATAAAAGAAGTGTATAATTTGATTTCATTAAAAATATACAATCGATTGATGGTTTGATAGGAAAAAGGTATACAAATATTTTACATTATGTGACATATAATATGATGTATAGGATTATAGATAAGTTTTATAAATATTAATCCATAGTAAAATATGAATATTTTATTGTTTAAATGAGACATATTAGAGGATATAATTTTGGTTAATTGGATATATTTAGAAAAGAATAGAAGTGAACTATTTCATTTGTTTTAAATAAGGACTCCATGAAGTAGATATAAAAATAAAATATTAATTAATTAAAGGTGGTCAATGATGATACCCTTAATAAATTTGAAACTCAAAAATAGATAAAAGACACATGAAATTTTGGAAATAAATATTCACAGTCTTCTATAAGTTTTCAGAATAGTGATAAAGAGGTTAAATAGGAATTGAAAAAAAAAATAGTTTCAATCCAAAGGGTATACTTATAGTGATTAAAAGAAATTTAAATATTTAAGAGACAAGATACACCATCTAGAATTTGAAAGTCGATAAAATTTTATTGTAATAAAAAAATAAATATGCAAAATAAAATATTATAGTAAAAATGAAAAGGATTCAAAATAATCAAGGAAATATTTGAAGGAAAATATGAGAGGGAAAATTGTGTTTATGAATAATATTTATTATGATTTATATAAAAATATATTCATATATAATAACCATGAAAAATATATATTTTTTCTCAAGAAATAATTTGAATAGAAACTTTAATATGTGAATAATGAAAAAAATTCTCACATGGAGGGCATGGAACCACAATAAAAGTAGAAAAAAACATGAAGATAACAGAGATTGAGAAGGATTTGAATACATCAAAACAAATTCAAGATCTAGAAGAAACTTATTATAATAATATAAAAAATTCATTGAATATTTTTTATAATCAATCTGAAAATAAATCTCCTAAAAAGAGTTTCGAGGAGAAGTATGAAAATTCTTCAAGAAAATTAGAAGATTGTATCTTAAAATAGAGAATGGATAACATTGTAAAAAAATACTTGGGTACAATAGAGATCCATATATTAATATTACATTAACAGGTGAATGTAAAACCAAAATTTTGAAAATCAAGAAAGGGTAACATTCTTGATAAATATGGAAATATTAATAATCAAGATAAAATTATAAAGAAGTGTCTCTAAATTGGTGGTATGGTACTTTCCATGGGTGTGGATAAATAATCCATATAGGAAAATAAAAAATAGTAATATATAAAATTAAAAAGGAAAAGGAAATGATATAAATTTTATATTAAATGTTATAAATATACTAATCATGGCTATATAGAATGGTATTTTTAAAAAGGAGCTAGTAAATAATTTTTAAATAAAAACATTTTACCTATTAAAAATAGAATTAAAACATAAAAATAAAGAAAATATATTAATGTAAATAATATATTCAAGTATTTGAAGAAAATAATTAGGATTTTTCTTTAAGAACTAAAATATAAATTTAAATAGTAACCATCATAGAAAGAAAAGAAACAAATATATATGTCAAAGAAGGAAGAAACTACTATAATTTCTTTCATAGAATATATATATATAAGATTATCTCATTCAAATATGATGAAGGAGAAACATGAAGTGATATGTACAACGTGTGAAAATATTCCCATTCAGAGAAAGAATAAGATTTATACAAGTGAGGTCAATCTCACATCTAATTTATATATTAAGCCAAATATAGAGACTAAATATAAATAAAATAAATGTAATAAAGGAATAAGTACCAGTGGTATAATTTACAAAATTTCCACTGTGAAAAAGGACTGAAAACTAATCTCTAAAATTAAAATTAAATGGTTATATCATCGAGAACAACCACTTTATAATACATGACGTTATCTGGAAAGAACTCATATCCCCATATGTTTTTAATGTTTTAATTAGTGTTGAGTATTACAAGCATGAATGGCCTGAAGGACTTCTTTTTTATTGATTTTTTATAACCCTCTTTCAAGGGATGAGGGGGAACCCTTGCAAGGCCCGTATTCTTATAGAGATTACATGACCTATAGCTCTTAGAGGAAATATCCAGACTATAACTATAAGAAACTGCTCCTCCCCAATATCTGTATCGATATATCAGCTCTCCATCTTCACATGGTTGTTCGTCTAGGATTCTCGTGCATGCACAGGTTTGTCCTGATGGCTATGCCATACCCTCTATTTCTTCCACATCCATTTATCTTTTTCTATAGTGAATATGTCTTTTCATAATCTTAATCTAGAGTATGCTAATTGTGGAGTCTGTCTGGTCCATTGAGAAAAATTTCAGGTTTCTCGAAATCCTTGAGGTGGCCCGAAGGCCTTGAGGTTGCCCGAAAGCCTTACTGTCCCAAAGGCCTTGGGTGGCCTGAAGGCCTTGAAGGACCTAGGGACCAAATCGGTGGCCCAAAATCCAAAATGGATGAATAGTTCTGTCTACTATAGTACATTCTATAGTACTTCTACAGTAACCCAGAAATATGTCTCTTCTTGGTTTTGAACTCGGTTATCTTGGATGAACTTGCAGATTCCTCACCAACTAGGATAAGGCTATTGTGAAAAACTTGTGCAAGGTTAATGCTCAACTCCCACTAGAGGGCCCCGCCAAGAACAAAGTGCATTGCACGTTCCCCGTCTAGGAAAATGGCTTTGAATCATCCTGTTCATAATATGCACAGTATCCAAGTCTAGCGGGACTCGAGCCTAGGACAGTTCCCACAGAGTGCGAGGGGTAAAACCAGCAGGTACCACTCGGCTAACAACCCATGGGACTAAGTAATAAAAGTAATTTATAATTTTATCTATTATTAAAGGAAGATATCATTATTTATAAAAAAACAAAAATGATGGTGGATTAAATGGGAGATATGATCTATAGGGAAGTTAAAATGGGTGGCATGATCAATTTAGAATTGAAGAGATTATATTGTTACATTTCGAAAGATAAATATTTAAATTTATAAAGAATATAAAAAAGGATAATGACTAATTATGAGGATCATAAGTGAGAAAATAGGATAAAACCATGCTTTATTAACAATTTTTGTCATATGTTTTATAGGATACACAATAGGGTAAAAATAAATTTAGGAGGATATATTCTCATTTTATGATGTAAAATTTTAATCATTAAACCCACTAAAAGATTTTAAATACGTTGGAATAAAGGGAAATATTAATTAAATTATTATCGAATTTTTTATATAACAAAATAATTTATATGTGATATTCATAATGGGTATTAAAATTATCTACCAAGCAATTTCGGTCACTATAAGTGGTATAAACTAATGTGTCGATTATATAACTAGTTTTGGATATCCTTGAATAAGTGGTATGATGTGGTATCAATACTCCTTTAAAAATGAATATATTAATATATTAATCACATATGGTGTCAAGAAGTAGTTGAAGTTTCATTATAAGCTATGAATGATAATGAAATATTTGATTTCAAAATTATTACTCTTGATTCCTATATTTATCATTGGTCTCATAGTCTTATAGTTGATTATAGAAAATATATATTTTCAAATTTTTATTGGAAATTTATGATAGCACTAAGATTGAATTAATTCATATAGACAAAGTTCCAAAGGTTAATTTTATTAAACCATTGTATTTTGAATGAAATGTGGACAAAATGATCCATAAATCCATATTGAAAAATTAAAATAGTGACTAATATATTTCCAAAATATTTCATGGAGGATGTATTTATAGTATAATTGATGAAAAAACAAATTATTAGAATGTCATAACCAAGGGTTATTTGATTATTCATTTTTTTATCAATCATTACTCAACCATTCTTCAAGAATTATCAATAAATAATGGATTTTTAAAACCCCATAAAGATAACATTTTAAGTGAATTAAGGAATGAGATACTTAATATATGTGCATTAAATATAGAGAATAATAAGTAATGTCATATAAATAAAACCTAATGTGATGTTATGAAATGATTTGAGATGGTGAAAGAAATAATTTTGAAGCGAGTGATAAAAATTATAAAAACATGATTTTGTGATAACCAATTAATATCTTTTACTCGACATAGAAAACTAAGTGAATTAGATATTGAGTTTTTTCTAATTTTTTGATATGGTTATATAAAGTAACTTAACACAAATATATGTGTGGGGTATTATTCAAAGTTTCATGATTCAGATAAGAAAAAAAAATTAACACATTTAAGTGAATGAGATATAAATTAAAAAGTTACTCAAGGAAACCTATTTGCATAAGATAGAATTCATGGTTGAGTATTTTTTTAACACGAGATCAGAAAAAATTCAAAATAAATTGATTATTTTAGACATTATATATATCAATTTTTTCAATGTATAAGTTTTACATAAGATAAAATAGAAAATGTGTGAAATAATTGTGTTAATTGAAACATTCATAGCAAACAAAGTTTAAATTGGTTTCATAAGGAAGAATTTTAAATGTTACTCAAAACATATGGAATTGATTTATATTAAGAAACTAAGTTCTTGTAATTGAATAATTTTATATTTATAAATTAAGGATTGTATATTTAAGTGAAGACATCTTTAACATATTTATATGAATATTTGGATTATTGTGTGGATAGATGTTACATATTAAAATATAGATTAGAATTAAAATAATTGGTTTATATATTTTAACCAAGGAATTGAAATTTTTTTGGATAATAAAGATGTTGTAAATGTTTTAATTTCTAAATTAAAGGTTTTATAAAAATAAAAGAATAATATTTAATTGGTTTAAAGGATTTAAATAGAGAATCTATTAATATTTCATGTATTTTTAATGGGACAATATCATATGATCGATCTCATTATCTATATGGCGATGTTCTCCTTATTTTTTCCTTCGTAAAATAATGGTAAGGAAAAAATAAATAGTTTATAAATGTCTAAAATATTATAAAATGTGTAACACTCTTCAACAATGTGTGTGGATAGAGAGGTAAAGGGAGTGGCCCATCGAATCGGGAGTGATTTGATATTTTACATTATAAAAGAAGTGAGTCTTAATAAGGACTATCCTTTCCCAAACTTTTAATCATGAGATAGTTTTTTTAATTATTTTTACATTATAATAGTGAATTTTTCATGTGCCTTGGACTATCTCATCCACATTGGAGAGTGAACCAAGTAATTATTGTGTTTTTTTATTTTCTTTGTCTTTTCTACACACATATACATCTTTTTTATATTAGGTGGATGAAAAACTAACTAATGTTCCTTCAAATAAGGAACCAAAGTTCACCACCCCCCTCCCTCAAAGTGATTGGGACCTTAATCTCAATACAAACATAAAATTTATAGAATATGTTTTTGATGATGCCAAACTAGTGGGTGTGGAATTTGAGATAATAAAATATCATTTTCATTTAATATATAAGAGATATTTGGAAAATTGAAAAGAATTTTGTTATTAATTTTTGGTTTTTTAAAATAATTGGAAAAAATTGACAATCCTAATTATGATATGGATAAATCAAGAGGGGGTCAAAATATTGAAATTAAATATACAGAAAAATTTAAATAAACATATTCACACAAATAAAGGAAATAATGATAAAATTGTGAAAAGACATAAGGACTTTATAGTAGTTCAGATCATGGTCGTCAAACATCTACTATCATCACCACCTTTAACTCCTTCAGGAGGTGAGTTTTACAATGGGAATATGAATTTTATAAGGAGTGATATTTTTTTACATTATTAAGCATTTACACAACTAGATAAGCTAAATCAATATTTTTAATGGACTCATAATAGAAAATTTTATTTTAAATCCTGATTAGAAAAATAATAATCTACAATTTGAAGTGTAGGTACATCCATATACAATTTTCCTTTGTACATAAAGGCAAAACAAATATGTAATATTCCTTGTATGACCCAAATCATTAGTTTCATAAATGGGATAGTGGTAATCCAAGTATTCCACACCAATACCACCTCTAATAAGAAAAGGTCTATCGAATAACACCAATAAGGCATGAGAATACATGGGAGGCCTTTTCTTAATTCATCTTGTAATGTATATGAACTTCAAATACACTTATAATCAATAACCACCATCAACATATATAACCAACTGGATAACAAAGGAGTATATGATACTCTAAACACTTGAGATGACTCCCTAAGGGAGTTCACCAAGGGAAACATATGTGCATAAAATAACATCACTCGATAAAATGGACACCAAATAGGGGAAGTCACCTCCTCTTTATAAGAACTTTAGGAATCCACATTTTTCAAAAATTTCTCCCACCAAGGGCTACCAAACACCACTAAGAATCAGCACTACTAGTTACACTGGCTCTATGTCTATCAAGGTCACTTACAAACTATGAATCATTTACACATACACAACATGTGTGGGAAAAAGTCCTTTTTAGGGGTTAGTATAAAAATACTATATAATATTCTCTGAAAACACAAGGTAAAAATTAAATAATAAGGATAAAGGAACAATTATATCCTTCACAACTCAACTTCATGAAGTGTTGTGTCTCACAAGAAACTGTAGACACTTAAATTATCTAAATATCCATATAACCCGAAGTCAATAACCCATATTTGAGTCATATATTGAAGGAAACCATGTGTTCCTGACATTTCACAGGACCCACAACATCTATATAACCCATCATCACAACTACCCAAACCTCTATACTTCTATGATACCTATATAAGATTATAGTTGGGGGTTACACCTCAACAAGTAATGGTAATTAGACAAGGGATTAAAAACCCCTATGGATGTAATACCAAGAGTTTTTATGAATTTTTTTATTCAAATAAATTTAATTTCTTTGATACCTTGTGTTACACGCAACACCAAGTTTTAACGAACCATGATATACAATTAATATTATTATTTAAACATGATCATTATAATATATATATTAAATTTTGGGGAATAAATATGAATAAAAACTTTCTAGAAATATGTATAAAGTTTTTATATAAAGAAAATATATTTTCTAGCAATGTCTTTATATGTTTCAAAAATACATTTTTTCAAAAAAATATTTTTAATAATTTTTGTAAGAAAATTATATGATTAATTTATACCAAATTTATAAAATTATATTAATTTTGGAAATTATCATTTCAAAATTTTATTAGAGTGAATTTCAAATAATTTTCTAAAAATGTTAATTTTTCAATAAATAGTGAAAACACAATTTTTCATTAAAAAAATTATTTTTGTTTAAAGTATTTAAAAAGTTAAATTATATTTAAAAATTGTTTTAAAAGTAAAAATAGTTCAATTATATTGTAATTAATTTAATTTAGTTCACTAGAATAAATTTTATGTTCAATTTTTATATAAACACTATTTCTTTGGAAAACTACTTTTTCATCACATCTACAAGTTTTATTTTAAATTAAATTATTCAAATTCAATGAATTTAATTTGATAAAATTGATTAAATATTTATAATAATGATAATTAATATTATATAATAAGTCTAACTTTATTTTTTTCATAATTAATAGTAAAATAGTAAAAATTAATTATAGTGATTAAGGTTAAAACAGGTTTACCAATGGGTTAAACCAAAAGATAAGGGTAAGTTTTCTAATAAAACTTGTCTGAATCCTATAGGATGGACATAATTAAACATTATAATATAAAAAATTAGAATATATTTCTAGTTGGAAGTATTTTTCTTGGGAATTACTTTACCATTTTAGAATCTTTTGGGAAATTTCCAAATAGTTTCCAAGTAGGTTTCTTTCCCCACTTATAAAAGGACATATTCTCCCCTCTCCTCTACACACTCTAAGATCCTTTTGGTTTATCCAATAAATGATAAAATGCCTTCTTTAGTTCACTCCATGCATACTATAATCCTCATTTTTATTATCAAACACCCATAAGAAGCCTTTTGGTACTAATATTAGGAGGTTATCATAAACACATGTATCATTCTTAACCAAACATTTTTATTTTATTTATTCTTTCACCTCCTTAAAATATTATTAAAATATGTTGAAATAATAAAACATTTATCCCACATATACTGAGATATTATTATTTTGGTGTTATAAACTACATATATCTCCCGGTGTATCAAATGGGAAATGAAATCGTCGATCGTTTCTACAGCAAACTACTACCTCGCAAAAAGATGTAATTTGTTTTCCATATTTGACTCTAATTGATTGATATAATGATGTATTTATTATATTTATATGTTATTTATGACATAATTATACTTCTTTAATTATAATATCACATCTAAATTCTTAACTTTCAATCCATTGGAAAATGATAATGTCGCTCGTGCATACATATGGACTACCACCTCCAGGAGGCTATGTGGTTTGTTTTTCTTTTTATTTTTAAAATGATAGTAATAAGTATATATTTAATGAATATATATAATATATAAGACATAAAAATTATTCTTGAAAGTTGATATGTTATTTACCTTTATTTTTTTCATCTGTCGAGAAAATGGAATCAATGTTCATGTGTATGTATGGCATATCATCTCTATGAATGGTGTAATTCATTTTTTATCTCTAACTTTTATGTATTACTATAAATAAATATGTAATTGATATATATATTACATTTATATAATTTTTAAATTTTTTTATATTACTGAACCATGATCAATGTAAAAGGACCAAAAGTGCAAAACCAAAACATACATGAAAAGTGAAGCAATTATTACCCAAAACGTGACTTTAAAAAGAAAATTGTTGATAAATGGGTAATAAAAGGTAACAATTAGACAATATATGTTATGATATATATTATTATGGTTCTTTAATAGTTTCATAATAAACCTATATTTATAATATAGGAGGTTTTAATGTGTACTAAGAAAGTCGAGACTTGAGGTAATGGGTTTCTAGTCTCTCTTTTATTTACGGGTGACATATTCTATATTCACCAATAATTTATTTTATGTGGTTTATATACTACCTATTTGAAATGTTATATAATTAATATACTTATTTTCATGATATATAAAGTTTCATTTTATATTAATATTTAATGGGTATTATGATTCAAAAGTTTCCAAAGTGGTTAGAGGTTTTCATCTCACTTTTATTTATATGGGACACATGTCACATTCACCACTTATTTTTTTATGCAGTATAGATAAGGACCATGAATTTATTTTATGATTATTATTATAAATATTATGGGATATTAAAATATATATAAGGTTATTTTTTTCATGGGTCTTATGATTTAAAAGTTACCAAAGTGGTAAGGGTTTTACGCTGCAATCTTACTGTTATCAGGATTCCTTATGATTAAGTTTATGATGATGAAATTTTATAATTTATATCTCAAGAAACTCATGAATTTTCTTATACTTTTGTTAGTAATTAAAATTAAATTTTTTCCCTACATTTTTCTCTCTTTGTGTACTCGAGACACCAAAATTATTTTTTTAATGAAAACTAGTTTTATTACAATCTTCAGTTGAAAATCCTTTCTCTTTCATGTCCATGTTTTCAAAAAAAATTAAAGAAATATTTTAGTATTCTTCTATAATTTTAAAAAGAAATATTTACCAATGTTTGACTATTTAAAAAAATGGTTTGATAGGAATATTCATTCCCTTATTTGGATGAGTCACTTATTACTTTTTACAGAAAATGTGAAAGGAATCTTTATTTTAACATGTACAGCGTGAATAGAATTTATCACCATCATGACTGATCAATGATTTAAATATTACTTAAGAAGTTTCCAAGGTTCATTTAAAAAAAAATCTTTAATATTTGGTAAATTTATATATTATAAATAAGTAATTTCAAAAAGGAAAGGATAATTTCCTCAAGAATGTTTTAATAGAGTTTTTATATAATTTTTATTTACCAGTGACAATAAACATTGGAATTGCTTATGTTTAATAAGGGATATGATCCAATGGTACTATCCTTATTTTTTTCTCAAGATGATTTGTTATTATGATGGAAAAATTATTATGAATCTAGTTTCTTTCCCATGGGTTATACTATGGTGAAATTTTAATGAAACTCGTTTCCTTTTTATGAATTATGATATGATGATTGTTTTATGATATTTTGGAATAAAAATGTATATATTATGTAATGGGTGGTACCTATATCTCCCTTCAATTAATTGGGTAAATATGTATAACTCATTATTTAATTATTCTATGTGTGAAACTTATTTCATGTTCACAATGTAATGTGTATACCTCGTTTCAGATCCATAAGGTTATGTGTGGATATGGTTTCATATCCATTAGGTTATGTATAGACCTAATTTCTTGAACATAAGTTTATAAGAAGTCCTGATTTCATATCCTTAACTTAATTAGTGAATCTTTTTTCTATTTATACATGTTAACAATGCTATAATCTTATGTTTTTTTAATATTCATATGTCTATGTTATTCTCTCATGGATGACGTTCATTAATTTCCATTATGATTCCTATCTTATAAACTATCAATATTTATGAAATGAATCATGTTTATAATATATGAAATATAGTGTATGGGTTTTAAATTTAATGATCACATTATCATATTTTTATGCTCATGTTATGTTGATATCTCCCTTTCTTAACTTTACTAAGCATATAAGATCACCCTTTCTTATGTTTATTTTTCCCAGTTTATGAAGAAATTTATTATGTACGATATGTCTAAGAAGGATTCTAGTTATGAAGAAATTAGAGGGAGACGATGTGGTTCACTTATAAACTGATTGTTTATGTATCCATGTTTCCATATATATTAGAAATATATGATTCTAGTATGAATCATTATGTTTTTTTATGAATATTTATATACTAAGATGTAATATCTATATATGAAAATGTGGGTTGCTATAGTTTTTTCTGAGAAACTGAGGGAATATGATCCTTAGTAACTCTCACGTGTGAGTGTTGGGTGAAGCATGGATCTCCATCCAAGGGATTCATGTATAAATGGTTACCACAAGGGATGGTGGTAATAGTCTCACTTAAGAGGTGTATCCACCCATGGATTGCATTGATAAGTATCAACTATAGACCACTTGTAATAATTCCATACCACTATAGTTAGTAACAGAGAAAGGTTTTGTTAAAATTTGGAAACTAGGGTGACAAAACCTTAGTGAGAACCCTAGGTATATGTCTAAGTATAAGTCATAGAATAGGAAAATGTCCTGGAATATTATTAAAGGATAGAGTGAGTGCCTTCCAATCAATTAAATCCTTGTCTAGATACTACAAGTGAATGTTGATCTATCATATTTGAACCTAGAGGTAATAAAACTAAAAACATTGCATTGGTATTTGACTCGATCATCACTTGGTGTCTAATAATGGTCCCTACTGCAAACCTCGTTTAACACTCCTATAGGACATGTTTTGTAAATTCATAAACTCTTTACAAAATATCATGATGGATTTTAATAAGATGGTGACCATGAATGGCCAAGGTAAACCCTAAGGTATCATGGATTGAAATGAGGATATCACGATTTAGACATCCTATAAATGATTTTTCTAGATTATATGGTTTCCCCACTATGATTATCAGTTCCCCCACTATGCTTTATGGTTTTATTCAATGGTTCCAACCAGTAGGAATCATCTTAATGTTGAATGTGATAAAAAAATTTGATGATTATGAGAAACCAAATTGGACGATGACAATAGAGAAAGATATTGTATTATTTCTAATTAGATATCCTAATATATTATTAACAATGTAAAATTTGAGGAGATTCCTAACATGTTAAAAAAGAGGTAGTGGAATTTTATGAAAGTTTATGTGGTAATAAACATTGTGTAAAGAAGATTCAGCTTTCTATGTCTCAAGAAGGTGGGAAGAAGCTCTTAGAATAATATATCAAATATAGGGATAGTTATATTCTATTTTAAAATATAGGTCATGTAAAAAAATTAATACATAATTTTATTTCTTATATGTGGGGAACTTGGGAATTATCAGAGTTAGTTCCCTAAACTAAGGGTTATCCCCTTAACTAATAAATGACCTATATTACACCAAATTATTGAAGTAAAAGGTTTAAAGTATTTATGTATTGGGATTAAATAATTATGTTGTAAAATTTTGTTTACCAATGGTATTTTGGTTATAATAATCATGAAACAACTAAGGATTGTGTTAATTTTGAAAGAATATATTAATTCATATAATATTAACTTAATAGTTATGAATACCATTATAATTACCAAAACATTTCATACATAGATATTACATATTTTAGATAAATATTCATTACATTACACAAACACATGCCTGAGGATCATAACAGTGTAGTGTCATTGGATACTAGACACAAAATCTTTTTATTTCTTGAAATATCTTCAAAATCTCCCACAAAGATCTTCCCACATAGTACTCTTCTTATATATACCCTACTTAAAAACTTTCTTCATAACCAGGGGAAAGTAAACATGATAAAGGGTGAGCTCAGATTCTTGGTAAGGGTAAACAAGTGAGATACGTAAGCATAACATGATCATAAGTGTATGGGATCATGAGAAAAACATTTGAAAACCATAACTTTCATATCAAAGATTATAATCTTGAGTCATGGCATAAATATTTTCAGTTCATAAGACATGGATCATAAGGAAATAAAAAAACATGTTCCATGAGAGTATAACATTTTAATAAGACATAGATTTATGGAATACACATAATTATAGAAAATAATTTCCATATTAGTAAAGTAACACTTACAAGGCTATCATAGTGGAATGGGTTCACTCCCCAAACCATCATAGTAGTCAAGGTTCACTCCCAAGAACATCGTATGGATAAATTCCCTTACTGAACTGGGTTTACCCCCCATTCCAATACTCCCTATCTAATGAGATATACATCTTTACCCAATGCATTAGAGGGAGATATAATCCCCACCCATCACATAATTAAAATCAAATTTATGTGTACCATAAGATTATAAAACATTCATCATATCATAACCCATTAAATGAAATGGATTTCATAAACATTTCATTATATAAAAACATGTTGAAAAGATATAGGATCCATAATCATTTCATCATTCCATCCTAGAATAACCCATTAAAAGAAGCAAGTTTCATAATCATTTCTTCATGGTATAACCAGTGTAAGAAAATTAGGCTTTATAAACATCATGCCATCATAAACATAATCTACTTAAAGAAATAATAATAATGGTATTCTTGCATCACATCCCAAAGAAGGCATAGGTAACATCAATAAATTTCATCATATATAGAAAATGATTTTTCAATATAATTTAAAACATTTCTTAAGGAAAATAAATTTTCTTTGAAAATCACTTTTTAAAACTAAAAAATCATAAAATATTTTTTAAATCATTTTCTTTGAAAATAACCTTGAAAAATTATATAAAGAAAGATTTTAAAAATAATTTAAAACATTTCTCGAGTAAAATATCATTTACTCTTTGAAAAAAAATTTAAAACATATTAAATTTTCAAAATATTTTTCTTTGGAAAAAACCATATAAGATTATAAAGGAAGCCTCAAAGAAAATAATGGTTATTATGGTAGAGATTTAATTTTATTCCATACAAGTTAAAGTAAGGATTCCTTTAACATTTTTGGTAAAATCCAAATTAGCTTCATTTGGAAGATGAAATCAAGATTACTTTCAAAACATTTTGTAAAAAAACAAAACCATGGGTAAAAATAACTTTAATAAATCATTTAGATAATTCTAAAACATTTTTTAGAATATTTTTAGAAAAGATGGGTTTTAAATAAAATGGGTTTTCGATTGAAGAGAGAAATAAATACTATTTTTATTAAAAATATTATTTCGAACTATTGAGAATATAAAGAGGAAAATGAAGGGGAAATATTTGTTCTCTATAAATACCCAAATTAAAAGAAAATAAATGAGTTTATTAAGAGATAGGTCATAATATTTTTCTATTTGAAGCATAATTATGAGAAATATTTATAAACAATAATATTATAACATAAAAAACTTCCCATGAAATGGAAAGTAAGAAGGTATATTGTCTGTAATGATTATAGAAGTATAATAACATCATATATCACACCCTAACCTAGCATAACCCTAATAAGTAAATTTTTTCTTATCTATTTTGGTTTCTTTGATTTTTACATGGAATATTTAGAGAAATGGAGATTTTCAAGCCAAGGGAGGGTGGTGGAGAGTTGGTGAATGGTTAATAGAAATTATGTACCATCCCTTTTCAAAATTTGTAGCTTGAATAGTGGGCCTATCAAGGCCACTCATCTAGGGACAAGGCTATACGCCATATCCCTCTATACCATGCGGCATAAAGAGAAGAATTGTCCAGTAGAGATGGTTAGACATAAAACCATGTGACCTATTCCTGGAATCTATGTGTCTCCCTATTAATTCTGATAGATTCCACCACACAGTTAGCGAATGGTCTGGAAGACTGTGTGGCCAAACCATACGGTCTACCAAACCACTTAAAAATTAGTAATTAACCACATTTTGCTTCTCAATTTTTACCCAAATCTACCATAGTCCTCCACCATTCAACCCCTAGTAGGTAGGTATCCCCTCATATTCCTCTCCCTTGGGTTTTTATCCTCCTCTAAGGTGATAAATTTGGATTTCTTCAAGTTTTTAGGTGAATCTTAAAAGGTAACCCCTTATTACTCCTCCTTATTCTATATTCTTCTATTTTATTCTTGTTATTATTCCTCCTTAGGTTCCTATAACCTATGGTTTATGTTTCTATGTTTTTAAATTTCTATTTTTATATTTCAGGGTTATCCTTTGTTCTTCTTACTCCCTTGAGATTTTTAAAAGTGATTTTGAGTTTCCATTACCTTGCGAACCATGATTTGAGATTTCTTTCCCTATTTCTAAGCTTTTAACTTGAATTCCATGATTTCTTGGGGTTTTCAATGTGTGTTTTAATGTTACATGAAATGTATATGATATGTAATTAATGTGATCCTTGTAATTGGGTCCTCATTTGCTTTATAAACATTTTCTCCAGCCTCTATTATGAATTTCATTGGTGTTAAACATGTTTTCAATACTATTTTTGAATGTAAATACATATTAATCATTTAAATGATTTCGTAAAATGGTTTTAATTCTTTTAAAAAGTTTACATAATCTCCTTAATGGGTTCTCCATATTAAGAATGTGTTTGTAACCATGTTTTTAAATTAAATGTGTTTCCATAAGATGATGAGTCTTGGTTGGCACTTTAACTAATTTTAATGGAAATAGAAAACCCCTCTTAAGGAATGCCCCTTGATTTGGTTATTAGAGGTGTGTGTTAAATGTGTGATTTCTATTATATTCCTATTTTATATGATTTTTATTAGTTTTTTTGTTGATTAGAAATGGGTCGCTCTTAAGGTGGGAGTTCGGACATGAGAAGGTGAATGGGATTTTGTGTAAAGAAGGTGATATATGTGTGTGTGTGTTTATGGAATCTTGATAAAACTCACCGCCATTTAGTGTCATGGGAAGACTTGTTTAGTTAGGTAGGATCCTTGGTACACATGATTCACTAGTTTAGATTACACAATAGCTATTTTTGCTGAGTAGATAACCTGACTACCCATGGGTTGTGACCCATTTTCCAGTAAGTGAGGGTGTCTCCAAGTGTCTGGGAAGTGATATTGGATGATCGGTATCAATAGATATTGATTATGTATTAGTATTATAGATTTTTTCTAGGTTTCCTCAACCATCACTAGATATCGCATGACACATGTTTTACACGTACTCTATAATCATATGTTTTATAGAATCTTTATAAAGTGACACCCCCACTTTGCATTCTATATTAAGATATCTATACTAGAACTGATTATCTTTAAAATTAACTAATTGAAATCTTTTATTTCATGAATTTTAAAAAATTTTGTAAATATAGTGGGAAATGGTTTTCCTTGAAAATAGAAGTCAGTTGTCGATTTTTGAAAAGAAAGGAAAACCTTATATTATATATTTTATTTTAAAACTAGAATGAAATGGATTTCACCTTAAAGGTAATTAATAGGGTGTTTTTATCTTTGGAATACCTACTGAGAATATCGGTTCCCATAGCTACTTTATTTTTCATTTTTTAGCTTTATGTTCTCTCGATTATAGATCACTCATAGAGTGAACATAGTTATTTGGTTAGAGGTGACCCGTGAAGTCACATGGATGTATCTTCTATTTTTATTTCTTTTACATGACTAGTTATTCCTTTATTTTTTTTATTTATTTCTCACATATAGAATAAATCATTACCAATTCATTGTGTAGGATTTCTGTCACTAGTTTCCACCCTGGGAGGATCGGAAATTCCTCTCGGGCCTTATCACAGATCGGGTTGAATGAATAGTTTGGGGTCGGCCTAGGTTTGTTCACAAAAACATTGTATCAGAGGAATTGTCCCTTATTATTTGGGTATGTCTAGTAGTTTGGATCTAGGATTTTTGGAATCCAAGTGGTCATTAAATGGTAAGTTCTTGTTCACCAACTATTCATAAGGATGCTTGAATTACTAGGGTGGTCCAGGATGGTTTTGACTAAAAATTCAAGATTGGTTCTTAGATGTTTTAGATGATTTTGATTTCTTTTAATCATTTTTAGTTGGTTTTGAGGATTTTATAGTTATCTAGGAGGAATTAAAATGGGTTCAAGGTTATTATAAAAAGTCAGGAAAATCATGCATAGATTATAAAACTACCTAAACTGACCTCTAGTACACTCACAAAAATGGTACACGGTCCACCAAACCTTGTGTCCAAACTATGTGTAGTAGTAATTTTTCTATGTTTTGGGATTTTTGACCCATTGAGTTTCAATTATTTTATTTTTTATTTATGGTGTGAATTTGGGTTGGTTTTTAGGTGTTTCTTTTAGATTCTAAAATTATGTTTCATTTATTTAAATTATTTTCTAAAATAAAAAAATCTTTTTTTTTGAAATGAAATGGAATTGTTTTGAAATGGGTAATGGGCTGTAAATTGAGAATTTGAAATTGGGGTTTGATGTTGTGTTTTGGAAATGATATTATATTGTTTTAACTATTACTATTCTTATAAAAGATCGCATATATAGATTTATGTGTAGAGGTTTTCTTGATCTGATTGAGATGTTTGTATATGTGAGGCCACATGGAATACCAATGGTAAGTGTTCATTTTATGAGGCTTATTTGTTTTCTTTTTTTTTTTGAAAAAAGGAGATTTAATGCTTTGGAAAAAAATGAGCATGGAGTTATTCTTTATTTATATGTTTTGTTATTTCTTTTGACTTCTTCGTTTTTTTATAGTGGATATGGTGTTGAAATAATTTTTGATTTTAGGCTGTTGATTGTGATTGTGATGTAGAGTTTTGGTTTTGTATCGTGTTTTTATCTAGTCATGCTTCTTGATTTTTGGGTAGGCCCCCACTAATTCATAAGATACTCAAAAAAACTTATACATGTATCTCTACCACCATGTGTCTATCGTTAGTCATGTATTTCAATAGTCATTTACTTTTTTTTGGTTATGGATCCCGGTGGTCCCTAATACTAGGAATTTGTCTAGAAATTTTGGAAGTTGAACCCTCCTCATTTCTTTGGGAAACCAAAGACTAGGAAATCTGAAAAATGGTTGTGAGTCATTGAGTATATTTTCATTTAGCTTGATCTCCCCAATCCTCTTTAACTCAAGTTCACAACCTTTATTCTAGAAGGCCCAAGATGGTAGTAGTGGAAGTCTATTTACCAATATATGGAATAGAAGGTCCCTTTGTGGGAAAGCTTCAAGGCCTTGTTCATTTAGAAGTATTTCTCTAAATATATTAGGGTACCAAAGGAGATGGAGTTGTACCATATCAGGAAAGGTAATTTAATCATCTTAGAGTATGCTAGGAGTTTTAGAAAGATGGTTTCATGTCTTATAGAACTGACCAAAGATGGATCCCTAAAGTCTCAATTATTTGAAAAGTGCCTACGACCAAAACTGCTCTAGGTAGTGTCATCATTTCTCAACACTTATAAAGAAGCGGTGAAGTGGGATGTTGGAATTGGGGATGGATTAGATGGATAGCTAGAGATGGTTGATTTATCACATATCCCTGAGAACAGTGGAAGCGGTTCCAGCAAAGGTAAAGTGAAGGGGGTTTTTGTTTAGCTTGTTATGAAGTTATACAAAGTGGTCATCATGTTTAATCTCACCAAAATCATTAGATAGTAAGATATGTGTGTGTCGTCAAAGTGGAAATATGGGGTACAAGAAGTTTTCATGTCTAAAAGAACTAAATACTTTTCATAAATATGGATGCTTGAGTCAGATGCAATGGTTTTACTGGGGTGTTTCTAGGAAGTGATGTGTATCTAGATCCACCCTCACCCCCACCTCCAAACCCATTTGCAGAAGCGTAGTTCTAATTTGGACTCTATCTCGAATTTATTTTAAGGTATATGTTTTCTTGTTTTTAGATTTTGGGCATAGTGTTGTGGTATTTTTTTGGGTATCAGGGGAAGATTTTATACATCTTTTTGAAAAATTCTGAATCTTATGGTTATGGAATTGAAACGCTTCTTATTTTTCATCATGTTAATTATAACTTTGTTTTTAATTTGAATTTTTGACCTTGTTCTAGTTCAAGGAACCAATGGTTAACCAAAGCCTTGATATGGTGGGGAGGCCACCATGGAAGGGATCATGGTAAATATAGTTTTCCAGCTCTTTTGGAGGGACAAATTCCTTCACCTTAATCTACCTGACACTGACCATGGTAGCTAGTTAACCAAGTTTATAGTTCATGTGTAGAATCCTCATATAATTCTCGAATGGACCATGATACGAAAAATTCATGATTTCAAAGCTAGGGGTTAGGGTGTTCTATGTTTTCAGAGCATGTATAGAGTTGTGACTCCATTTATATCCACTCTTTCATTTGGTAGTTTTAGTTCTATAGTATCATCGGTTCTTTCTATGGATGTTGGGATAGTTCCTCAAGGATGTTCTTATCATCTTCTCTAAACCTTAGAGCTTTGAGTGATGGTTGGAAGATGAATTTTTCTGGTTCTCAATGTTTTGGTGACTAAGGATTCATTGGATAGAGTTCTTCCTTGCCTTTTGTTTTGGTTCGATAGATATTTTGGGACTTTATGGGGGAATAAAGTGTCAATGGTTGGGATAATTATCACACTCCAAATAGATATAACCCAAATAATTCAATTATTTTTGATCTATTTTGGTTTTTCTAATTTTTACAGTGGTTTTTTTAAGAAATGGAGATTTTTGGGATGGTAATAGGGTGGTGAATAGTTCACACATGGTTAGTAGAAACCATGAGTCATCCTTTTTCAAACCGTGTGGCCTAGATAGTGGGTCTTTCAAGGATGCATGACTAGGTGCACGGTCGTGCACCATCTACCTCCCAATAGTGTAGCCTAGAAAAAAAAGTACTTTCTAGCCCACATAATTATCCACACAACCATGCAGCCACCTCCAGGAAGCTTTGAGGCTCCCTATTCCTTTGTACGAATGCCACCACATGGTTTTTGTATGATCAAGATAACCATGTGGACAAATCGTGTGGTCTTCCACGCCACTTAAAAATTAGTAATATACTACTTTAACCTTCTTAATTTTTAACCTAAATCTCCTTTATTCCTCCCCTATTCGACCCCCAATAGCTTTGGAGCCTCTCCCATGCCACTCTCTTGGGTTTCTCTCCTTTTATATGGTGAAAACTTGGGATTTCTTCAAGTTTTGAAGTGAATATTCAAAGGTAATCCCTTTTTACTCCTCCAAATTTGTTCTTCTATTTTCTTCTAATTCTTATTTATCCTTAGGTTCCTATAACCTATGGTTCATGTTTCCTTGTTTTTAAATTGGTTTTTTTACTCTTTTAGGGTTTTCCTTGGTTCCTTTTGCTCCCTTGGTCTTCTAAGAAGGGATTTTGAGTTATCATCACCATGAAAATAAATAATTGAGGTAGGTTTCCCTATGTCCAATATTTTAACTTGAATTCCATGATTTATTGGGTTATTAAATGTGTTTTTTACTATTATTTAAAATTTATATGATATATAATTGTTTTTATCCTTGGAATTTGGTTCTCGTTTATTTTATAAACTTTTACTCTTGCCTCTATCACGGATTTCATTGGTTTTAAACATGTTTTCGAGATATTTTTTGAATTAAAATACATTTTAATCATTCAAATGATATCTTAAAATGGTTTTAATTTGTTTACAAAGTTTACCTAATATCTTGTACGGTTTATCTATATTAATAATGTGTTTTTATCATTTCTTTGAAATAAAATGTGTTTCTATGAGATAATGAGGATCGGTTGTCACTTTGACTTGTTTTAATGAAAATAGAAAAACCCCTATTAAAGCACTCCCCTTTATTTTATTATATGAATTGTGTGTTAAATGTATGATTTGTGTTATATTCCTAGTGAAGAGGCTTTCACTTGATGTGTGTGGCTTAGAAAGAGTCTGCACTTAAGGTGGAAGTTCAAATGTGAGAAGGATGGTGGGATTTTGTGAAGAGAAAGTGATATATATATTTATATATATATATATATATATGATATCTTGATAAAACTCACCAATAATTAGTGTCATGGTAAGACTTAGGTAGTTACGTGAGATCCTAGGTATACATGCTTCACTAGTTGAGATTACGCACTCTCTAGTAGCCCTGAGGAGATAACCTGACTTCTAATGGGATGGACCCCTTGTTCAAGCCAATGGGGGTGTATTATAGTGTTTAGTAAATGATTTTGGATAACAAAAACCAGTCGAGATTGATTATGTGATAGTATTATATCTTTTTCCTAAATTTTCTCAACTTGCACCAAAGATTCCATGACACTTGTTTTATATATACACTATAATTCTTTGTTTTCTAGAATACTTATAAAGTGAAACCCCTTCATTTAATTCCATATTAATATACATGTTCCAAAACTTATTATATTTAAAATGAATTTATTGAAATTTTTTCTTTCATTCTTTGGAAACTATTTTCAAATATAGAAGGAAATGGTTTTCCTTAAAAATGGATACTAGTTGCATGTTTTTTAGAAGAAAGAAAAATATTACATTTATATATCTTATTTTAAAACTATCATGAATTGGAATTTATCTTAATGATAAGTAATGTTGTTTTTTTATCCTCAACATCCCTACTGATCATCTCAGTGCTCACACCTACTTTACCATTTTTTAGCTTCAGGTTCTCTTAGTTATGGAGTGCTCATAGAGAGAACATAGTTCTTTAATTGGATGTGATCGTGAGGTCACATAGAGGTATGTTCCATTTTTATTTATTTTTCATTGTTATTTGTTCCTTTATTTTTATTTTTTTTCTTTTATATAGGTTAAATTTTACATAATTTAGTATGCATGATGCCTGACACTACTTTTCATCCCAGGAGGATCGAGAACACCTCTCGGACCTTGTTGCAGATTGGCTCGAGTGACCGGTTTTGGGTTAACTCAAGCTGGTTCATGAAATCATAAATATCATATATAAACATTTAATCTATCATTATATCTATCCATGAAATGTGGTAACAGAAAAATCATGACATCAGTTCACAAGGTGATAACCCTTAGTACACATAAATTATGATTTTATAACATATTTGATAGAAGTGGGGAAGGTTGTATGACATAAAATTAGTATAAAAAATATTATTATATTTAAGATTTTGATGTTATTATATCATAATGTATTAATAATAATTTAATGAGTTTTATGAAGAGATAAAATAATAATGCTCATTTAATAACATTACCTCTTCTTTGGGTAAACTCTTTAGGTTTGCAACAAAATACTACATAGGTTGGATTTTTTTCCAAAAAAAAGGATTATATGATGAGATGAGAGAATAAAGGAAGTTGTTTGGGTAGGTATTTTTAGAACCTAGGGGTTTTGGAATTATTAAGAGGAGGGGAGAAGGGGTGGCCTTTTATAATTGAGGTGAGTGGCACACTTGTAATTTTTTGAAAAGAAAAACGTATACCCATGTTTTTCACATGAAAAAATGATTAAAAATGGATCATTATTGATATTAGAAGATATAAGGTCAAAAAAATTCCATAAAATGTGTCTTATAAAAGTTTCATGTCATTTTTAACCCTTATATTTTTATTTTAACACTCGGGTAAACTCATTTTTACCTTAACTGTAGTAAATAACTTTTATTGTTTTTACTATTAATTATGGTAAAAAATAAGTTAACATTATTAGATAAGATAAATTATTCTTATTCCAAATTTTTAATATATTTTTTAAAATTCCAATCATATAAGTGGAAATTGTTTATTTAAAATTAATCCCGCGGACCCGAAGAGAAAGTGGTTTTCCAAAGAGAAAATGTTCAAAACTTTAAAAAAATTATATAAAAAAATAATATAAAATTTATTAAAATTATATAAATTGAATTAATATATAATTGAAATAATTTTATCTAATACCTTTAAAACCATATTTAAACAATTTATAATTTTTTAAATTCTTTAAAATAAATGGAAATTATTAATAAAAATTAGAATATTTCACTATTCATAGAAAAATTAAACTTTTCATAAAAATACTAAAATTTACCCTAATGTAATTTTGACATGATTATTTCAAAAATATATTTTATTTTATCAAATTAATTTTCCAAAAGTTTCAAAAATTAATTTTAAAATAATTTTTCAAAAGCTAACAAAACTGCTTTTTAGAAAAAATACGGTTTTTAAGCATAAAATTGGATTTATTATTAACTCTTATCAAGAAAACACATAAGATGGATGTAATAATTTTGATTTAATATATAATATATAAATTTCAATAAAATAATTCACCAAAATTTATTTTCTTAATTTATTTAGGTAAAACGTGCTTGTGCGCAAACAAATAGTTTTTCAAAGGAAGATTTCCTTTATTTTCAAACAGTTTTTATTTTTATTTCTAACTAATTATCCGCCAAATAATTCATTTTACATACTTGTCTAGACCATATATTTTCATACTTTAGTTAAACCTATTCATAATTTCTATTCTGAAAACTATTTGATGACTATCATATTAAATACTAATATTTTAATAGTATGTCACATTTTTTTAAACTCAATATTGTGTGTATCATATGCTACACTAAGTGTTACATGTAATGAAAGATAAACTTCATGTTTCATGTAATTAAAGAAAAACTCAATTTCCTTTAAAATGAAAAATATTTAAAATATTAAATTTATTTGAAAAAAAAATCTTGGGGTGTTACATTCTACCTACCTTAAATATATTTATTCCTAGTAATTCGAACTTATGCTTGGTAAACAGGGGTTTATCACTTAAAAATTCATTTTTGGGAAACCCTCATTGTAAAAAGGGTTAATAAAAACTCTTATTTATAATAGATAAAGGGATGTGTGAAGTTCATCTGGAATAAAACATACTAGATTTCAAAATAGGAAAACATAGGTGGGAAATGGAGATTTGGACAAGGAAGAAAAGCATAATGTCCAAATACTGATGGGGAGTGACATAGACCATTGATCATAATAAAGTGAATGATCATGTGAAAATAAACATCCAAAAAACCATAAACTTACAAAGTGTGAAAAACTTCATTTATATCAACAAAAATGATGCTAATAAGATAAAATTTTATTTCAATATTCTTTTCCTTATGAATAATTTTCATGATAATATTTACTTATATGATTTAATTCTATTTCATAAGAAAAATATCATACTTTGGTTATGATTTGATAAATTTATAATTCATCTCTTACTCTAAGAAGTGAGGATGAATTTTTTATGGCTAAAGCACTAATGGATCACAATATTCATAATAAAATAGTAAGTCATTCCTTTTATCTCTAGTAGTCATCATAACAAAATGATTGGCATAGGTTATCCAATATACATAAATATTTATATGGTGAAGTGATACATCAATCACTAAAACCAAATCCAAATTTTAACTTAAACTATTCCATAAATTTTTAACTTTATAACCCTTTTGAAATTCAAAATTTATAAATAATCTCAATAAATTTCTCAATATCAATTTAACATTAATCCCTAAAATATCATAAAGTGTCTATTAATTTTCACATACCAAATATTTGAATAAATTTTTCACATATTATCTTGAAACATGTTAATAACTAGAATTACTATAAAACCTTAATGAAAACATATGTTCTTCATCATTACTTGAATAAAACCGTATATTATTAAATATATTTCAGAAATCCAATAATTTTGTAAACTCCATCAATGAAAACATAAAACAATTTGACCACAGATCATTAACCAATTATAAGGTCCTCAATATGATCCAATTTTCATTTTTCATATCCATATTCTATTTATCTCAACATCGTTATCTTAACATGAGGATCATATTAAAGATTATCTTCCTTTAATCATGTCTTTTACATAAAATATCACCTTTCTAATAAATCACTTATGTAGGTCATTAGTACCGATCAATATATTCTTAAAAATTCTTAATGAAAAAACTTATAAAAAAATAAATATATATTTCATTATTCATATAACATAATTGTTGAATTAATATACATAAAACCTTCAATAATACCACTTTGTTATCAAATAATTAACTAGTATTCATCACCTTATTCATTAATACCTTTTTTCTTTCATATTTCATTTGTATTCTTTTCATCACTAACAAAAAAACCTTTAATTATACCACCCTCTTGATCCTCTTATTGAAATTTCATGTTAGGAAATATATTTGTAAAATTCCCATACTTTATATGTTAATAAAATTAAACCATTGATGATGTCTTAGGGAAACCATTATTCACATACATTTTGTTAATAGAACTGTTCAATTTTCCTTCGCAATCGCTTACTTTATGTCATTATCAATACATAAAACATCTTATCATTCCCTTAACAATTTCCTTGGAGTGCTTATTCCCACATTCTCAAAATATAAAAAACTGAATCTTATTTCCTCTGTGGTCTCTACCACCCATTATCTCAATGAACTTTATCCTTATCTTCTTTTTTGAGTCCAATATTTGGTTATGGTTAAGGTTATTAATCATATATCATGATAACAAACTAATCATAATCACAATATCCTTCAATCCAGTCATGATCCCATTTGATTTCTCATTAACACACTTTATATCATATTCAATGAAAATATCATTCCTTTTAGTTCTCTTCATTGACTAAAACCAAAAAACAGAGTGTGAACAATAATATTTATATTAGAAAACCACATAATCATGAAAAATCATTTATAGAATGACTAAATCCTGAAAACTTAATTTTTAATCTATAACACCTTAGGTTAACCCTCGTCCATTCATAGTAACCATTTATTTAAATATTTTAAGATGTTTCATAAAGATTTTATGAATTTCCAAAGCATATCCCAAGGGAGTGTAAAACCAGGTGTGCAGTAAGGCCCGTTATTGTGCACCAAGTGATGATTGAGTCTGGCTCAATACTTACTTTTTAGAGTTATTACCCCAAGGAACCTGTATTCTAAATACATATACACTTGTAGTATATATACATGGATCTAATTTCTTGGAAACCACTCACTTTATCCATTACCAAAATTCTAGGCTATTTTCCTCCAGTTTGACTCATCCATAGAATTATCCTTAGATATATCCCTATACATGTTCTTAGAAATATCTTTATGGATCTCACTAAATTTTTCTCATCCTATTTTACAAATTTTAACTAAAACATTCCTATGATACCAACTATAATGACCCAAACTTTTCATACATATATATTACATATTTCTAATGAATATTTATTACATTACACAAACACACACCTGATGACCATATTGGTGTAGTGGCTTTGGAGACTAGACACACAATATTTTTATTTATTGAAATATATTAAACATATCCCATAAAGATCTCCCCATGTAGTACTCTTCTTAGACATAACCTATTTAGAAACATTCCAAATAACCTATGGAAAGGAAACATAAGAAAGGGTGATATCATATGCTTATTAAGGGAAAACAAGGGAGATACATAAGCACGACATGATAATAATGGTATGAGAACATGAACATAACATTTGAAAACCATTACCTATATATCAAAGATCATAATATTTAGTAATGTAACAAATATTGGCAGTTCATAAGACATGAGTCATAAGGAAATCATATAACATGATCCATAAGAGCATAACATTGGAATAAGACATAGATTTTTGGAATACACATAATCATATAAAATAATTTCCATAGTAGTTGAGGATAACTTCCAAGGATATCATAGTGTAATGGGTTCACTCCTCAAACCATCATAGTAGTCAAGGTTCACTCCCAAGTCCATTATAATAGACAAAGTCCCTTGCTAAACAAGGTTCACTCCCTATTCTAGTCTTATCTGTCACATGAGATATAAATATTTACCCAATTAATTGGAGGGAGATATAGGTCCCACCTATCAAATAATGAAAATCATATCTATGTGTCCCACAAGATCATAAAACATTATTCATATCATAACCTATTAAATGAAATGGGTTTCATAAACATTTCATCATGTCATGACCTATATAAAAGAGACTGGTTTCATAATCATTTCATTACTCCATCATACCATAACTCAATAAAAGAAGTGGCTTTCAAAATAATTTCCTTGTGGTATAACCTATAGAAAATAGATAGTTTTCATAAAAATCATTCCATAATAAACATAAACCATTCAGAAAAAGAATAATAATAGTATCCTTGGATCATATCCTTGATAAGGCATAGGTAATATCAATAAATGACATCTTATATAAAAAATGATTTTGAAATATAATTTAAAACATTTCTTGTATAAAATAACATTTATTTGAAAATAAATTTTTAAAACTAAAAAATCATTAAAAAAATTTAAAATCCTTTTATTTTAAAATAACCTTGAAAACTTATAAAGTAATCTTTTAAAAATCATTTAAAATATTTTTTGAGGAAAATATCCTTTCTACTTTGAAAAAAAATTTAAAACATAGAACATTTAAAAATTATTTTATTTGAAAATAAATTAGTAATATTATAAATTAATATTTAAATAAAATAATGTTCAGGACTGTAGATAATTTTGTTCATGTCATACATATTAGAATGAAGATTCCTTTCACATTTTCTGTAAAATCCAAACGGGCAGTGTTTGGAAGACGACATGAAGATTCCTTTTAAAAAAAATTTAAAAAAAGTAAAACATGGATAAAAATATATTTAATAAATAATTATTAATATGTTAAAAAATTGAATACCTTTTTTAGAAAAGAAGGTTTTTAAAGAAAAAAAATCAAACGAAGAAATAAAAAAAGACGATTTTTATCAAAAACATTATTTTAGACTCTTGAGAATGTAAAATATGTATTATAAATAAATAAACATAGTATAAGAAACTTAATGAGTTTATTGAGATATATATAACAATATTTCATCATTGGAAGCATATTCCTGAGCAATCCTAATAAACGATGAGATTGTAACATAAAACCCTTGCCACTTTGATAATTTTTAATTATAAGCCCCATGAAAGAGTGATCCTAAAATGGATACATAAATCAAAATAATTTTAGTTATAATAATTATAAAATACATTAATGGGAATTATATGCAACACATAAAATAAATAGGTGGTGAATATGGCATGTGTCTCACAGAAGTAAAAAGTGAGGCGGAAATCCATTATTGCTTTAGTAATCTTTTGAATCATATGTCCCAAAAAATATTAACATAAAATGAAATATTAAATATAATTAAAATAATTATATCTATGATATAACATGTTAAAGGTTAATTATATACACCACACAAAATAAATGAGCGGTGAATTTTCATAAGTCTCCCAGAAAATAAAAGAGAAACTAGAAATATCTTACCTGAGGTCTTGAATTAATTCATACATGTTAGAACCTCATGTAAAAAAAATATAAGTTTATTATAAATATATTAAAGAACCATACTCAAATATCATACCATATATTATTTACTTAGGTTATTTTTTTACTCATTGATCCATAATTCCTTATTAAAATCATGTTTTGGGTAATAACTGCTTTGTTTATTATGTATGTTTTAAATATTTGTTTTCAGAAATATTACTTTAATTGTGGAAAAATTATATCAATAAATTTAATAATTATATAAATAACATTTATATTTAGTATAAATTTATTTATATTGATCCATAAAATTTAGATATAGAAAATTAAATACATTGTTCATGAAAATGGTAGGTCATACGTACGTATGAACGATGTTTCCATTTTATCGATGGTTTAAAATAAATAAAGGTAAATATTAAATTTTAATTATAGAATAATTTTTAGGTCACGTATATCACATATTTTCATTAAATTCATCCTTATTACCTTCCATGTAAATCGCTATAGAATCACATCACTTTGCAAAGCAGGGGTCTTTCATACACGTGAGCAGCATTATCATATTCCCAAAAAATTAAAATTAAAAAAAATATGTGTAATATAAAAATTAAATAATATAATAAATATAATATATAAATATTTAATCCATCGTTATTTCTAGTCATGAGAGGTGGTAATGGAAAAAAGAATGACATTGGTTCGCAAGGCAAAAGTGCACTGTACACACAGATGATGATTTTATAACCCGTTTGATAAATATTAATATTCTTGTAGATCATTACCTTAAAATAAAAATATATAAGTATATTTAATATATATAGGTTATTATTCATTAATTTTAAATAATAATTTTATTAGGTATAAGAATAAATAAAATAAAAATGCTTATTGAAGAATGTTACCTCTTCTTCAAGTAACCTCTATAAGTTTGCACTAAAATCATTCCTAGGTTGAATTTATTCCTAAAATAACTATTATAGGATAATATTATGTAATTAAGGTAGTTTTTTTGGTATGTATTGTCTGAAAAAAATTGTTTTTTAAATGTTAAGAGGATAGCAGAAGGGCTGGCCTTTTATAAGTGAGGTGAGTGACACACTTGTAATGTTTTGAAAATAAAAAGGGATACCCAAATTTTTTACAAGAAAAAAGGATCTAAAATGGACCATTATCTAAAAAGTAAGATATAATATCTAAATATGTCCAAAAAATGGGTTTTGGAGAAGTTTTCAGCCATTTTTAACCCTTATCGTTTTATTTTAACCCCAAGATTAACCCATTTTTACCTTAACTATAGAAAATAATTTTTACTATTTTTATTATTCATTATGTTCAAAAATAAATTTTGATTATTAGATAATAAAAATTATAATTATTCCAAATATTGATTCAATTTTTCCAATTTCAATTCACTTAAGTGGAAAATTTTAATTTGAAATTAATCCAAAAGACGCGATGAAAATGTGGTTTTCCAAAGAAACATTTTCAAAAGTTTAAAAAGTTTTTATATTGAAATTCAGTATCAAATTGATTATAATGAACTAAATTAGATTAATATATATATATAATTGAACTTATTTTATATTTATAATCATATTGAAACAATTTTATAGTTTTTAAATGCGTTAAAATAAATGATAATTCATAATAAAAACTAGTATTTTTCACTATTCAGCTAAAAATTAATATTTTCATAGAAATAAAAAACATTAACCCTAATATAATTTTGAAATTATGATTTAAAAAATAAATTTTATGTTATAAAATTCATTTTCTAAAAAATATCAAAAATTAATTCTAAAATAAGTGTGCAAAAGATGATAAAACTGTTTTTTAGAAAAATACAATTTTTAAGTATAAAATTAAATTTATTCTTATCTATTATCTAGAAAAAAAATATGGATGTTAAAATTATGATTGGATATGTAATATATAAGTTTTACTAAAATATTTTACAAAATTTTATTTTTTTAATTTATTTAGGTAAAATGTGTTTTTGTGCATAATTTTTTTTTTTCAAAATATGATTTCCTTTATTTTGAAATAGTTTTAATTTTTTTTATATTTAATTTTTCACTAAAGAATTAATTTTATATACATGTGTAGAGCATATTTTTTCATCATTTAGTTAATCATATTCATACTCGCTATTCCATCATCTTGGTGATAACTATTATATTAAGTAATAATATTTTAATTGTATGTCACGCTTCATTTAAACTCGGTGTTGCATGTATCACAAGCTACACTCAATGTTGCATGTAACACAAGCTAAACTAAGTGTTTTGTATATAACACATGAAAAACTCTATAATTCATTTAATAAAAAAATACCAAAAGATTAATTTTATTTGAAAAATTATATTTCACAAAATCTAGGGGTGTTACAACCATCATGGGTTTATGAGTTTAAGGTTGATCATAAGTTCAAAGTATTAGACACCCATTTTCTAGTTATAAGTGATGGTATTTTAATGTGATTGATGAAATTTTTGGAGATGTTTTATTGGAATAAGGTTTATGTAACTCTTAGGTTCAACATGAATTACTTTTGAGAAAGAATGCTCTTTTTATAAGTTTAAAGGTATTGATAGACTTTAGTGTTTATGTGACCTTTAATGATTAAGGTTATTTTTAAGGATGTTCAGCATATTTCTGGGGATGTTATAAGAATTATATTAATATATAATTGGTAAAAATTACAACTTATCACATCCAAAATTCCATGGGGCTTGAACCCACAAATGAAGGGAGATAAGGGTGAAATTCCTACTATTGGCCTGTGTGTTGTCTAGGTTAGTCTAAATTTTTTTTAAATGACATGATAGATAAAGAATAAGTTGGTTTTTGGAATGTATGTTTTATCATTGATATGAATATGGTATTTAATAATGATATGGTGATAGATTATGCCCCACGATAATTGAAGGTTCATGAGAAAAATTACCCAACTCATGATTTGGAATTGGCTATGATGATTTTTTCATTAAAGATATAGAGTCATTATCTTTTTGAAGAAATGTGTGAAATATAAACTTTTAATAAAATTTTAAAATATATATTCAATCATAAATATTTGAATTTTCACTGTATAATATGGTTTGAGTTTATTAATGACTTTGACTACTCAATACATTACCACCCTGGAAAAGTAAATAAGGTAGTTGATGATTTGAGTCAAAAAGATCGTGTTTGTTTATGTATGATAAGGATCATAAAAGATTCAATATTTACATATTTTCAAATTATGAATATATAAGTATTGAAGGAAGGTTATAAATATTAAATATCTCAAATGAGTGCTTAACCATCTATATAAGTGAAGATTAAAGAGGTGTAGAAGGATGATGTAGAGCTACAGAAGAAGGATAGATATTTTCATGAGTCTAACCTTGATTTTAATAGAATGATAAGGTTTAGGAAACATGTATGTATTCCATACATACCATTTTTAAAGAACCATTTAGATTAATCTCATAATTTTTTATTTTCTATTCATCCTTGAAGTACAAAGATGAATAGAGATTTAAAATAGTATTTCTAGTGGGATGGAATGAAGTGAGATATTTCATAGATTGTATCTTCGTTATTGGTAAGTCATAAAGTTAAGTCTAAGAGATAAAATTATAATGTGATGTTACTAGGATTACTCATACTATAATTAAAATGGAAAAACATAACCATTTATTTTTTCATTAGACTCCCCAAAATAACTAAAGTACATAATTCTATTTAGGTGGTATTAAATCACCTTAAAAATTCAGAACACTTAATTAATATAAAATAATAATTATATATTGATAATATTTCCAAAATATACATTATTTTAGTGTTAATGTTAGAGGGAGAAGCACATTATATTGTATCTTATTGAGACTTGAGGTTTACCTTGAAGTTCTGGTGAAGTCTTCAGCAGACTCTGGATACAGAGTTCAGTTTTAATACAGCAGGTCATCCTCATACAGATTTCCAATATGATAAGACCATTAAAACCCTAGAGTATATTTTGAGATATTATTCTATAGATTTCAAAGGTGGTTTGAATGAACACCTTACCCTATTTTATTTTTCCAAAAATAATATCTTTCAATTGAGCATTCAGATGGCTCCTTATGAATCCCTCTATAGAAAAAAGTACAGAACCCCAACATGTTGAGATGAATTTAGAGAAAGAAATATATTGGGACTAAATATGGATAATTAAATGGAATGTAAGGTTATATCATTCATAAAAACAAAAGGGAAGCATAAAGTTGAAAAAAAATTATGCTAATAATCATCAATGGGATTTGGAGTTTGAAGTTGGTGATAAAAAGTTTCTATAAATTTCACTATAGAAGAAAGTTGTGAGATTTTTAAATAAATTAAATTTGTTCGCTAGGTATATTTTCTCCTTTTATATTCTTGATTGAGTAGGGATGGTAGCTAATCTCTTGGAGCTTCCACCGAACCACTCTCAATTTTATGATGTGTTTTCTGTATCACTCCAAAGGAAGTACATACCTGATCCATCACATGTACTCAACTCAGAGGTAATACCATTGTCGAATGATATTTCCTATGATGATCAACCATTAGAAACCTTAGAACATATAGATAAAATTCTATGAAACAAGACTACTCATCTGCACAAAGTGATGTGGCGAAACCACCAATTTAAGGAAGCTACATGGGAACCTAAGTATGTGGTGTGGAAAAAGTATCACCATTATTTTGTATCAAGGTGATGGGATTTTAAGGTTGAAATTCATTTTAAGGGGATATAATGTAATAACATGAGTTTTATAAATTTTTTAAAAATAAATTTGATTTTTTTGATAGCTTGTGTTACACGTAACACCAAATTTTAACAAACAAAAATATATTATTAATATAATTATTTAAATGTGACCATTATAACCAAGAAATTAAATTTTTTTGTGTCTATAGTAATAAAAACATTTCAAAAATAAGTATAAATGTTTCAAATAAATAAAATATATTTTCTAGTAAAGTCTTTATATGTTTCAAATAATACATTTTTCTGTAAAAATGGTTTTACTGCTTTTTATGAGAAAATAATATAATAAATTTATACCAATTATATAAAATTTATTTTAAACAACGAACATAAATTTTGAAATCATCATCTCAAAATTATCTTATAGTTAATTTTTAATAATTTTCTAAAAAGTTTAATTTTTCAATAAATAATGAAAAATAATGATATTTATTAAAAAAATCTTTTTCATTTAAAGCATTTAAAAAGTAAAATTATTTTTTAAAATGATTTTAAAATTAAAATTAGTAAATTATATTATAATTAATCCACTTTAGGTCATTAGAATTGTTTTTTTTTCAATTTTGATATAAAAACATTTTACACTTATGAAAATATTTCTTTAGAAAACTATTTTTTTTTCACGTCTGTGAGTTTTATTTTAAATTAAATTATTAAAATAATTTGAATTAAATTTTATAAAATTTGATCCATATTTTTAATAATAATAATTATTATTATATAATAATACCAACTTAATTTTTGGTTGTAAAGAATAATAAAATAGTAAAAATCATTAGCACGATTAAGGTTAAAACAGGTTTACATCGGGGTTAAACCAAAATATAAGGGTAAATTTACTAATAAAACTTATCTAAATCCTATTTTATGGAAATATTTAAACCTTATAATATCTAAAATTTGAATCTATGTGCATTTGGAATCATTTTTCTTGGTAAATACTTTATCATTTTGGATTCTTTTGGGAAATTTCCAAGTGGGTTCCTTTCCACGAATTATAAAAGTACATCTTCCCTTGGGTCATTTACACACTAAAAGATCATTTATTTTTGGAAAATAAATGATCAAATACATTATTTAATTATATATACACATCCTATAGGCCTTATTTTGATTATTATACCCTTCTAAGAAGGATTTTGGTGCTAACATAAGGAGGTTGTCTGAAGAGGAGGTATCGTTCTTAACCGAGCGTTTTTATTTTATTTATTCATAAAACTCCTTAAAATTTTATTCATATATGATGATATAATAAAATAATTATCTATAATATATTTATATGTTATTATTTTAGTGTAATAACCTACATCCATATACTCTTCCATCAAATGGGAAACAAAACTGTTAATCGTGTGTGCGGCGGATGACCTCCTCACAAACCAATATAATTTTTTTTCCATCATCGCTTCTAATGGATGAATGTAATTATGGATTTAAAATATTTATATGATATTTATAAAATATTTATACTTTTTTAATTATAATATTACGTCTACCTTTTTACCTTCTAATCCGTCAGAAAACGATAATGTCACTCCTGCATACGTGTGAACTACCGCCTCCACGAAGGGGTGTGATATTTTTTCATTATATTTAGAAATAGATATTAATAAGGATATATTTCATGAATATATATTATATATATGAAATAAAAATTATTCTTTAAAGGTTATATATTATTTAAATTTCTTTTGTTTCATCCGTTGAGAAAATGGAAACAATGTTCATGTGTACGTATGGTTTACCGTCTCCATGAACAGTGTAATTCATTTTCTATCTATAAATTTCATGAATTAATATATATGATATTTATATCATGGTTATAATTATGGAAATTATTAAACCCTGATCAATATAAAAGGATAGAAAATACCAAACCAAAATATACATGAAAAACGAAGCAATTATTACCCAAAACATGATTTTAACAAGGAAATTACTAATAAACAGGTAATAATAGTTCATAAGTAAATAATATATGATATGATATATATGATTATGGTTCTTTAATATTTTTATAATGAACCAATATTTATTATACAGTAGGTTCAAATGTATACGGATAAAGTTGTGACTTGAGGTTATGGATTTCTAGTCTATCTTTTATTTCTAGGATACATATGCCATATTCAACACTCATTTATTTTATCTAGTGTATATATTGCCACTTAGAAATATTATATCATGAATAAAATTATTTTCATGATATTTAAATTTTCATTTTTTTTATTATTTAATGAGGATTATGATTCAAGCTTTTCCAAAGTGGCAAGGTATTTTCGTCTCACTTATTTTTCTATGAGACACATTCAATATTCACCACTTGTTTCTTTTGTGTAGTGTATATACTATCCATGAATGTATTTTATGATTATTATTATTATGAATATTATATTATATAAATATAAATATAAGTTTATATATTTTATGGGGCTTACGATTCAAGAGTAAACAAAATGTTAAGGGTTTTACGTTACGATCTCATTGTTTATCAGGATTTTTTATGATTAAGTTTCCGATCATGAAATCGTATGATATATCTATCAATGAACTCAATAATTTTATTATATTTTGGTTTTTTCTTAAAATTAAATGGTTTCCATTTATTTTACTCTCTTTATGTACTCAATATACCAAAAGAATGTTTTTAAGGAAAACTGATTTTATTTTTCTCTTCAGTCAAAAATCATTTCTCTTCCAAGTCCATGTTTTAAAAAAATGTTTTAAAGAATGTTTTCAATATTATCCAATGATTGTATAAATAAATTCTTTCCCATGTTTTAATTCTTAAAAATGGTTTGAAAGGAATATTCTTTTTGTTTTCCAGATGAGGCACTTTTGACAATTTATCAAAAATGTAAAAATAATCTTTATTTTAACATGTACGACATGAATCAAATTTTACATTTTTATGACCACTCAATGATTTCAAAATTATCTTAAAATTTTCAAATTTTATTTTCAAAGAAATTTATTTATTTTATATTTGTGCATTTTTATAATTTAAAGTTATTTCAAAATGGAAAGTATGTTTTCCTCAAGAGTGTTTTAATTATATTTTTATGGAATTTCTATTCATCAAAGATAACAACCTTTGGTGTTTCTTATGTTTTACTAGGTATATGATCAATTGGTACCATCCTTATTCTTTATCTAGTTGGTTTATGACTATGATGACATGATATTTATGAAACTCATTTCTTTCCCACGGGTTATATTATGATGAAATTTTTATGAAACCCATTTCATTTTTATGGGTTATGATATAATGAATTTTTTTATGATATTTTGACACATAATTTATGTATTATGTGATGGGTGGAACCTATATCTCCCTCAAATTCATTAGGTGAATATGGATAACTTATGACCCAATTATGTTATGCATGAACCTAATTTCATGTTCACAATGTAATGTATAGACCTACTTTCATGTTCATAAGTTTATGTGTGGACCTAGTTTCATGTCCATAAGGTTATCCATAGAGCTTGTTTCATGTTCATACATTTATTTGATAGAATGAATTCAATTCCTTAACTTAATGAGTGAAACTGTATCTATTTATACACATTCACAATGTTATAAGCCTATGTTTTTTTCTCATTCCTATGTCTATATTATGCTCTCATGTCTCATGTCTTTTAATTTCCTTTACAATTCATGTATTATGAACTTCAAAGATTTATTTCATGACTCATGTTTATGATCTATGATATGTGAGGTATTGTTTTCAAATGTTATGATCATCTTTTCATAACCTATGCTCATGTTTTGTTGATATCACCCTTACTTACCCTTACTGAGCATTTGATTTCACCCTTTCTTATATTTACTTTCTCCGGGTTATGAAGAATTATATTTTTTATGATATTTTTAAGAATGTTTCTAGTTATGAAGAACTTAGTTGGAGATGATGTAGTTAACTTGTAAACTAGTTGTTTATGTACCCATGTTTACAAAGATACTAAACATGTATGATTCTAGCATATATCATTATATTGTGTAATGAATATTCATCTAATAAAATGTGATATCTATATATAAAAATTGTGGGTCACTAATATGGAGTACCCATGCCTCAATTAGTATAGTATTAGATTGATTTAGTATCAAATATAATGGATGAAGAACCCATAACCCATATCATGGGGGAGTGAGGAATTATACAAATAAAGGAACCACACCCCATCATATGGGGGAGCAAAAAATCCAACTACAGCATGGGGGACCCACACCTCATTAGGATAAATGGAATGCTAACACAATTTCTAAACTACATGATATAGAGTATCTATCTATAAACAAATGGGGGAGTATCAACTCTATGATGTATATAAGGTACTTGTTCTCTACCATAAAAATCCACCAAGAGAGTACTTTAACCCTATGTGAGGAGGACAATGCCTTGACACATAGGCAAGTTCCTAAGCTCCATATCTTCTTCAAACACCTTTCTCAAACCCCATAATCACCTCTATGGACCCAATATCTTTAAACCACCTAGGATTCCTCATAAATAACATCTAATGTTTGAGAGGATCATACAATCAGGATCTATATGGAAAATAACTAAAAATGGACACTTTAGTTATCTGTTTCCGGAACCCAAGTGAGAATAAATGGAAAATGTTGAAAGACACATCGTACACAACATACACTCTTCTGAAAACGAGATGTGAGCCTAAGGCAAAGGCTGGTATTTTACTTTAATTATCATTCCATGTAAATTAAACTTACAATATGTGCCTCTCTAGGGTGAAGAGAGTGGTATACCACGATATATGTCTTGTGATTCTCTAGGGATAGTCATAGTTTACCTTTTTCATACCTAAGTCATGTATCTCTATACATGAGAAGTGATTAATAACTACACACCATGTGAAAACACCAAATCATAAAGTTATATATTCTATTCTCACACATTATGTCCACCAGTATAAACCACATGTGGAGGTAGGGTATTATATGGGAATGTACTAGATTATACATTAGAACATCTAGTTTTAAATAACACGATGTGTGACACATGGTCACACACTATGTGATAATAATAATTCAAAGAATCCCTAGCTTCTATAGTATAAATAACACATGATGTGTGACTCAATGGACTACATATAATGAATTCATGAATTTTATAGATAGAAATTACTATTCCATGTAATTCACATCATCATATTCACCACAGGCCTTGTCCCTTCATCAACCAATATCAAAACCAACATTTCATATTATCACCTCCCCTGATGGTCATTCTAGCCACCACCATCACTACCATTACTCTTGGTCTATTTTTACTAGGCCACCACCAAAAACTTCTTTGACGCATGTGTTATCTTATATCATTTTTTTCATCTACTACTTCATCTATTTCGTGACATCCTTTTTCTATCATATTTTATTCTTCCATCTCACACCATAATCATCAAACCATCATCCCTTGTGAGGTCCTATGGTGATCATTTATCTTGATAAACATAAATAACGGGGGAGAAGAAATGGATTTGATAGTCGAGTGTGATTTTGGACACCCATTGAATGAACATGGAACATTATAAATAATTATGTAAATTTTATTCCAATACCTTGACTAATATTGGAATGATGAATATGGAATCAAAGATTGAGGATAGATATCTCCATTATGAGACTTATACAAAATAATCAAAATTACTAACATCTGATAACAAAAATAAATAATAACTAACTAATCTATATGTTATGAAATATTATAATTGAAGGTTATAAAATTTAAAATATATTAATAAGTATTTTTAAATAATTTATTGATATGGGTGTGTTTTTAAAGACCTGAACTCTAGAAATCTAGATTTAGTGGTTACTTTATTACATTAGCATAATATATAATGAATCACATCCCAAAGGATTTAATAATTTAGTAGTCTTGGTAAACTAGATGAATACATTAATCTTACAATATAATTTAAAATATAAAATAAAACATATTTAATCCTTTTAAAACACTATTCATATCCTAGTTTAACCCTATATATCATTCATAATAAAATTTTTAGCATCCTAGAAAACATAAAACATAAGAAAGGGGTGATATTAGATGATCGATAAGGGTTAAATATAGTGGAAGCTATCTTAAATAAAAAATAACAATTACGGAAAGGTAGATAACTAAAACACATACCATTTAATCAATAACTTGTGTACAATATGTTTAGAATAAAAGATGACAAAATAATACCTTATAAATTATCACATAATAATGAAACTTAACCACGTATATTATAATAATAAAATAATAATATGAAATTCAATCATGTAATTCATAATTATTGAATTACTAATGTCATATATTTGAAACTTACCATCAAGGCTTCGTTCTAATAATTCAATATCACCAAGGCTCCATGCCAAGAATCTATTACTATCAAGGCTTCGTTCTAAGAATCTAATACTATCAAGTATTCATGATAAGAATATAATACTATCAAGACTTAATTACAAGAATATATTAATATCAAGTCTAGTGAATTCCTCATATATTTAAATGATCGATTAAATTCATAAATTAATATGACTTATCAACAAAATCAATAACTACCCGTATTGAAAGAACTAGTCATACGAAATATCAATAATTTTCCCAGTAAAACTGATAATAAACCATGAAAAGAAAGAATAATAATGATACTAATAAAATATATCCCTATTTTATCATAATTATATTAAAGGGTTAATTTCATTGATGAATAAAAAAATTCTTGATGAAATTATCCTTTTTATTTTGTAATTCGCTTTTTAAAACTAAACTTTAACAAAACATTTTCAAAATACTTGTTTTGAAAATAACCCTTAAAACTTATAAATATGATTCAATATATTCCATTAGTCATGAATTCAAGAAATTACATTCAAGACATACATGTTAAAAAAAATATTCCCTTCACTTTTTTAAATAAAATCCAAACTAGAATAGATTTGAAAACAATATGAAGATTCCTTTAAAAATATTTTGTAAAAACTAAAACATGGGTAAAAATTGATTTAACCAAATATAGGAGAATATTTAAAACATTTTGAAAACATTTTTGAAAAATATAAGCATGGAATATAAATATTCCCTATCAGAGACTTAAATATTAACAATTCCAAATAATGATGAGATTGTGAAATAAACTCCTACCACTTTATAATCAGTTGAATTTTATGCCCCGTGAAAGAATAAATTATCAAATAAAAAAATTAATGCAATTAAAATAATGGTATTAATTATATTACATGTAAAATTGGTGGTATCTACACCACACAAAATAAATAAGTGGTGTATAAGGCATATATCTCACATAAGTAAACGTGAGATGAGAAACCCTTATCTTAGGTCTAATTTCCTTCATACATATCCAAAAAATATGTATAATAAATATAGTTTTATTATAAATATATTAAATATCCATTATAATATATATATTATATTATATTACTTACTTACACGCTTTTATCATCCATTTAAAACAAATCATTATTAAATTACTACTCTGAGTGATAACTGCTTCATTTTTCATGAATTTTTTGATTTGTAAGTCTCATTCCTAGTACATTGGTCATAGTTCCACAATATCAATAATTTTATTAATGATATTAATATTATATATATACAATATATATTTATTTATAGTAATCCTTTAAATGTAGATATGGAAAAATGAACAACACCATTAATGGAGACGATATGTCATACGTATGCATGAACGTTGTTTCCATGTTTTCAAGGATGGAGAAAAATAAATTTAAATAATAATTAAACTTTAAATACTAATATTTATGTCATAAATATCATATATACTCATTAGTTACAACTTTATAACCATCAGAATAAATTGGTGATGAAAAAAAATTACACTTCTACATGGAGATGGTAAGTCATACTTACACACAAGCGATGTTTTCGATTTTATTAAGAAGGATAAACGTAAAATATAGTTGATTAATAATAATAATAATAATAACATATAATAATATATATTATACTATATTTATTAATTAATAGTTTAAACAACTCATTATTATGAAGTATAAGAAGAAATAAACTTGAACGAGTTAGTAAAGACAATTACGCCTTCTTCGGCGGACTTCCTTTAGATCTCTTCTTAAAAACACTAAGGTTTGTATTTTTTGAAGAACAAGACTTAAATAATTTCTATAAGGATGTTGGTAAGAGAAATTTTCCGGATTTTTTTAGATAGAAGGCTCAAATTTGTGTGAATAAGTGAAGGAGGAGGTGCCCTTTTATAATTGTGGTGAGGGGCACTTTTGAAATTTCACAAAATATTAAATTATAATAAATTAATTTATCATTAAAAATGCCTCAAAATGGAAATTTTTTTAATAGTATAGAGTTGTTATAAAATCAACCAATTGAATTTATAAAAACTTTTGTGTCATTTTAAACCATATCCTTTTGATTTACGCCTTGGTTGTTTTTACCTTAATCGTGGTAACCATTATTTTAATGATAAAGGGTTAATAATATTACTATAAATGAAAAAATGACACATAAATGGAAATTTTATGATTTTATCATCCATATTATATTCACAAAGATGAAAATAATATTTTTATGAATACTGAACAATTTAATGAATAAATTATCATTAATGTCAATTTTGACACTATTCATTTACTTTGACTTAAAATACATAAAGGAAAAAGTGAAATTATGATATAATGCTTTAAAACCTCTCTAATATGTCATATATATCTATAAAAATCAATTAAAACATTAAATAATTCAAATTATATAAAAATTAATATTTTAAAATCATTTATTTTATTTTTCAATTAATTAAATAAATATTATATTAGTATTTCGCAAGAATTTAAGGTAATTATATAATTTATAAAAATTATAAATAGATTTATATAATTAAAATAATTTCACTAAGATAAAAATAGATATTTATTTTCATTAATATCTTATATTTTCCCTATATGGACACGTAAAAGATATTAAATACAAAGAGAGTGACATTTTATAACTTTGTTGGATTTAGATAATATAAAAGTCATTTTTAGGAAAAAGTGTCCATTAAACAAATCAAATTAGATCTAAATGAGACAAATTTTTAATCCTATTCATCTAAAAGTTTTTTGAAAAGTTTAGGCTTTGGTTATACCCTTATCTTTTTGTTTTAACCCTTATTTAACCACTTTAACTCTTACATTGACGACATGGATTTTACTCTTTAACGGTTAATATAGTTACTATAAAATAAAAAACGATACATAATTGGATCATTATTGATATTTTAACCCTTATAAAAATTATTTGGAAAAAAATAATATTAATAGGAATTTTATATCAATTAATAAAATATTATTTACTATAAAATATTCATAATGTCAATTTTAAGAACTATTAATTACTATGACTTTAATAATGTCAAGATAAAATATATAATTCAAACCAAATATTTTATTATATCCATAAAAATTCAATTAAATCTATTAAAATCATGGATAATTTAAGAACTTGGATCTTCTTTTTAGGTATGTTTTTCATTTCTTGTTGTCTTTGAGAAAAAAGAGGAGTTTCTGAAAAATTCAGGAGTACACACCATGTATTTATAAGTACACGTCATGTACTCAGTTGTTGTGGGTGACCCTATACTAGTCGGGTAGAATCTTAGTAAATGGTCGTATGTGGTCACCTAGAGACCGCCTAAAGCGGAGGCCAGAAAAGGCAAGCACACGCTTTGTACTTTTAAAGAACACGCCATGTGCTTTCTTTTTTTTCATTAAACGGACTGGGGTTGCTTCTGACAGACAGAACGTACTTCCTCTCAACCTAACTTATCCAAGATAATCTATACAACCTCAGATATTCTCTGAGACTCAGATATTCTACGAGCCCCAGACTCATCGTTCGTTCTCCAAATCAACCGTCATCGATTGCATTGGAATCGCATCGGTGAGTTCTCCTTTCTTCTTAAACTTAATCTCCTAATTTATCCTCTTCCATAAGATGTACTCAGTTGAAAATTTTTAACATTTTTGTATATCTATAGCGTTCTATGGAGATACAAGCCATTAGGTTCACGTATATCGATCTCAGGACACCAAGGTAGGTGGTTTGTTCCTTTCCGTAGTTAGTCTTTGAGTTATATGTACAAAAGTTCCCAATACCCTCATTCGGGGTATTGTGTTTTTATGGTTTTTCCCCTTTTATTTTCCTACAATTCCTTATTTGATTGGATAGAGGTTAATTGTTTAATAATATGGTTATCTTTTCCAAGCTATGGATGTTTTTCCCATATTTTCTTTTTTTTTACCGTTTAGTCTAGCCTTGCCTGTTAGGTTGTTGTTTGCTTTCCATGCCTAGTATTGTTAGGATGGAGTGATTTTTATCTGACATGATATGATATGATATAGACTGTTTAGCCAAGTTTTTCTTAAGGTTTACTTTGGCTTCCACATATGTTTTGTGCACAACTGACTTACACAGGGCCATGAGAACCTGGTGTAGTAGACCATAGGGAGAATATATTTTGTGGGCTTCTCCAGAGTGTCTGTTTACTGTTACATTGTGAGACCATAGGGGGGATGGAATTTGTGCTCCCTCATAGTGTTTATATTTTCCTCAATACGGGCCATAGGGGAAATTATACGTTGAGTGCTTCTTCAGAGTGCCTATTAGTTACTAATACAAGACCACAGGGGGAATTGACGGTGAGTGCTTCCTCAGAGTGTCTTTTCTAAAGCTGAACCCGAAGGGTTAGACAGTGTGTACTTCTCAAAGGGTTTCTTGTGTTTGTTTGGTTTAACGAGAGTGGTTAGTCTATGAATACTTCCCAGAGGGTTACCAAATTTTGATTATCTGCTTACTTGATATATGAAAATGAATGCAATTGAATTTGTAGGATTGTTACTATGTGTACTTCCTTGTTTACTGCTTAATTTTTTTTATTACCTGCCATATATATTCACTGACTGTTAGGCACAGAAATTTGGATGGTTTCCTACTGGGATTCTTCTCTCACCCAATTTGGGCCCTACTTTTGGGACCAAATAGATTATATTGTTGTGGGTCTAGATAAAGGCAAGATCCCTTATACTTCAGGTACATGATTGATGTGGGGTAGGGGAGCATGGGACCAAGCTGAGGCTTGCAATGTTGTAGAGTTTTTTACTAATTTTCTTTTGTACTTTAATTTAGTATTGTATTCCATTATTTTGATTTTTCTGGATGCTTTCCTAGACATATGAATCTTGCATCATTTATATATTTGTGCTCCAGTTTTTTATTTCTTCAGTCATCCATTGTTTACATATTGCATACTTTTACTTCTTCCACTATTGTATATCTATTATTTCCATTGTGTTACTCTGGAAATGAGGGAATAGTTTCCCTAGTATCACACCCAAGGCCCTCACTTCTAGTTGGCAGCCACTAGAATTCGGGGAAATGCACTTGAGGCCATGTGACCAATCGGGTATGGGGCGCCTCTGGGCGGCTTCCAGAACTAGGACTTTACAAAGTGGTATCAGAAGAATTATTTTCTTCTTGAGTTACTATTTGGAACATACTGCCAGGTATAGGAAGGAATAGGTACTTGGTAAAAAAACTATTCCTGGGAGTAGCAAACCCATGTACAAGGAAAAGTCAATCTACCTCATTATTGCAATTTTTATAATTTTTCAATTTTACATATGATTTGATTTCACCATTGGGTGATTCGCATGTTTTTTGATGCTATTGTGGAAGTTATTGAGGTTATATTTCTGTTGAAACCCGATGAGATGAGGGTATTCCATCTCATGCATCATATAGGAATTTTCTAGATATCACATATCATGCATTATTTCCATTCCATTTAGGGTGCATTAGTGATTGAATGTTGTTGTGATAGATGATTTTCTAGATATGCGTGCCGTTGTGATAGATTCATTAATAGAATACCTGATTTTTGATAATTTATTGGTTTGTGTAAGGTTTTTTTTAATGGATGCCAAACTTTGGTTCTTAAGGTGTTATGGGCCCTCATCGATCGGAATTTGGTGGATCATTGTATTTTTTTTCCTTGAATATGACATGTATAAGATGAAAATGTTTGATTTGTGGGGAGTATAGGCCCTCATGGATTGGAATTTGTCACTTTAATGATTATTAAAGTTTTGTTCTGGGATTCCAGAGTAATTTCTGAGGCTTACAATCCGAAAAAACCCAGAATACATGGCGTGTAATGATGAATACACACCATGTGTCCTTCTATTCAGGAAGGAACTTTTTTTCTTAAGTACATGTAGTGTTCTATATGTATATTTTGTGCAGTCTCTAACCATGTCACTAGCTATGTGTGCAGAGACATGGGTTTGGGAAATCTTGGTGGGACACACCGTGTACCGGAAGTACACGATGTGTTGTGTAGACCATGTGTCCACCCGTGTTACCAATGACACGGATGGATAAAACTTAAGTTATACACATTGTGTCAAGATTGAACACACTATTTTCATGGAACTGGTGAACCTAGTGTTCCATCCATACTTGGATTATTTCGTAGTAGTCTTCATGGACGATATCTTGGTGTACTATCACACTCGACATGACCATACTACCCAACTTGAGATCATTTTGAGTATACTGAGAGAGCATCATTTATATGATAATCTCTCAAAATTTCACTTTTGGATGGACCAAATTCACTTCTTTGGCCATGTTATCTTAGAGACAAGAGTATCAGTAGACCAAGAGAAAGTGATAGAAGTAGTTTTCTAGGAGCAGTCGAAGATTGCCTTTGAGGTACGGAGTTTTATAGGGCTGGCTGATTACTAAAGATATTTCATATAAGACTTCTCATGCTTAGCAGCACCACTGATGGGGCTAACAAAGAAGGTTGTGAAGTACCTATGGTCATATTCGTGTGTGTCATCCTTTCAGGAGATAAAATGGGAGGTTTACTTCAGTACCGATACTAGTATTTCCAGAGCTAGGAAAGAGCTATACTATTTATTGTGATTAATCAGGTATCCAGTAGGTATCAGTGCCTATGTAGGGGGAAGGAGTGGTTGCGTATGGGTATCGGAAGTTGAGTCCACATGAAAGAAATTACCCAACATATGATCTTAAGCTGGTTGTAGTTGCTCATACTTTACACTGTTGGAGAAATTATCTTTTGGGAGAGAATTTTGTGGTTCTCACCAACCACAAAATTCTCATATATATCTTCACTCAGTGGTTCATAAATTTGAGACAGTGAGGGTGGGTTGAGTACCTTCAGTCTTTTGACTTTGATCTTGCCTACATTCCTGGGAAGGGCAACGTAGTGGCTGATGCGTTGAGCAGGAGGACTCAGATACAGGTAGTTCAGGAGGCCAGTAGTGAGTGGAAGCTTATGGATTTGTTCTCTGAGATGCATTTGGAGTTTCATGACAGTCAGGGGAAGACGTTTATATCTTCTGTAGTTGTTACCTCTACTCTTCTTGATCGAGTGCGAATGAGGAAGCTATCAGATTCAGAAGTCCTAGTCATATGGGAGAGTGTGTTAGGAGAGGACACTATCCCAGGATGGACAGTAGGTGAGGATGAGATCCTGCGTTTTTTTTTATGTGTGTGGGTGACAACTGATATGTGTGAGGAGCTGATGTGAGACTGTCATTCCTCAGTTTTGGCAGTTCATCCTGGTGTCACCAAGATGTATCAAGATCTACACTATCAGTATTGGTGGCCAGGTATGAAGAGAGATGTTGCTGGTTTTGTCATGAGGTGTTCCACATATCAGTAGGTGAAGGAGGAGCATCAGCAACCAGCAGGGCTTTTGAAGTAGTTACCCATTCTCGAGTGGAAGTGGAATGATGTCGCGATGGATTTCGTGACAGGTTTGCTGAGGTCTACTTGAGGGAATGATGCAATATGGGTTTCCATTAACAGACTCACAAAGGTTGCTCACTTCTTGTCGATCAAGGAGACCTTCAATGTTAATGAGCTGGGAAGGTTTTATATCCAAGTGATTGTATGTTTACATGGAGTTCAACACTCCATTGTTTCAGACAGGGATTCCCATTTTACTTATCGGGTCTAGAAAGGGCTACAGGGGGCTTTGGGTATACTTGTACTTCTGAGTACAGCTTACCACCCCCAGACAGATGGCCAGTCTGAGCGTACGATTTAGGTGCTTGAGGACATTCTTCGATCATGAATCCTAGATTTTAGAGGTTCTTGGGAGAATCACGTACCTCTTGTGGAGTTTTCATACAATAATAGTTTTCAAGAAACTATTCAGATGGAACCTTTTGAGGCTTTTTATGGTAGGCCATGTCGATCACCCTTATGTTGGTTGGAGGTAGGAGAGGTATCTATGTTGGGAACTCATATTGTCCAGGAGACCACAGAGCAGATAGAGTTGATTCTGAAGAGGATGGATATTGCACAATCATGACAGAAGTCTTATATTGATTGACAGATACAACCACTAGAGTTCGAGGTCAGAGATCAGGTTTTTTTGTGTGTCACACCGAGGTTGGGACATAAGAGGATTAGGAAATAGGGTAATATTTTGTCAGGGTACATCGGGCCATTTGATATTTTGTAGAGAGTCGGACCATTTTTCTATCGGCTGTTGTTACCTCAGAGGTACCGGGTTATGCATGATGTCTTCCATGTTTTTTAGCTCCAACGTTACTTCTCAGACTCGTCTCAGGTTTTCCAACCTGAGGAGGTTGAGCTTGAGGTGGATGCCTCATTCGAGGAGCATCCAATCCGGATTGTTTATCGAAGTGCAAAGGTTCTCTGTGGTCGGTATTTTCCTTTGGTATGAGTGCTATGGAAGCATGGGCGAGTACAGAACGAGACCTAGGAGAGGGAGGCCGATGTATGATCGTAATGGCCGAAGCAGTTAGAGGATTCTTCTTCTACATCGTCTTGCTAGTGAAATTAAGGGATGAATTTCTTTAAGGGGGTAATTTTGTAAGAACATGGATATTTTTTTCAGGTATGTTTTTCTTTAATGGTTGTCTTTGATGAAAAATAGGAGTTTCTGAAAAATTCAGGAGTACACGTCATGTATTTATAAGTACACGTCATGTACTCAGTTGTCACGGGTGACCGTGTACTGACCGGGTAGTGGCTGAGTACATGGCCGTGTGTGGTGACCTGGAGACCTCCAAAAGAGGAGGCCAGAAAAGTCAAGTACACACCCTATACTTTTAAAGAAAATGCCGTGTAATTTTTCATTAAATGAACTGGGGTCGCGTCTGATGGACAGAATGCACTTCTTCTCAACCTAACTCATCCAGAAGCTTCCATATAGTTAGGTATCTTCTTCGAGACCCTGAATCCTTGTTCGTTCTCTGAATCGATAGTTTTTTATTTTGTTGGAATCACATTGGTGAGTTCTCCTCTCTTCTTGAACTTTATCTCTTGATTTCTCCTCTTCCGAAATATATCCTTGGTTGAACATTTTTAATATTTTTGTAGATCTACGGAGTTCTAGAGAAATTTAAGGCCTGAGGTTCATGTATATCGATCTCACAACATCGAGGTAGGTGGTTTGTTCCTTTCTGTAGTTAGACTTGAGTTATATGTGCAAAAGTTCCCAATACCCTCATTCGGGGTATTGTGTGTTTTTGGTTTTACCCCTTTTATTTTCCTTCTAGGCCATGTTTGATTGGATAAAGGTTAATTGTTTGAAAATAGGGTTATGTTTTCCAAGATATGGATGTTTTTCCCATGTTTACTTGTTTTTGACCATTTGGTCTAGCCTTGCCTATTAGGCTGCTTCTTTCTTTCCATGCCTAGTATTATTAGGATGGAGTGATCATTATCTGACATGCTATGTTATGTTGTAGATTCTTTATCCAAGTAGTTCTTGGGGTTTACTTTGGATTCCACATATCATTTGTGCATGAATTACTTACATAGGGTCATGAGAACCTGGTGTAGTATACCATAGGGATAATGGACGTTGAGGGCTTCTCCAGAGTGTCTGTTTACTGTTACGTTATGAGATCATAGGGGGGTAGACTTTGTGCTCCCTCAGAGTGTCTATAGTTTCCTCGATATGGGCCACAGGGGGAATTGGATTTTTATTGATTCCGAAAATTACCTAGTAGTTACCGATATGAGACCACAAGGGGAATTGACGGTGGTGCTTCCTCAGAGTATCTTTGATAAAGATGAACAAGAGGGGTTAGACTGTGTGTTCTTCCCAAAGGGTTGTTTGTATTTGTTTGTTTGAACCAGAGGGGTTGGGCTATGAGTATTTCCTAGAGGGTTGCCTATTTTTGATTATCTACTTACTTGATATATGAAAATGAATGAAATTGAATTTGTAGGATTGTTACTATGTGTACTTCCTTGTTTACTGCTTCATTTTTTTATTGCCTGACATATATATTCACTGACTATTAGGAACAGATCTTTGGGAGGTTTCCTACTAGGATTCATCTCATACCCTGTTTGGGTCATGCTTTTGGGCCCAAACAAATTATATTGTTGCAGGTCTAGATAAGAGAAAGCACCCATCTACTTCAGGTACATGATTGATGTGGAGCTGGGGAGAATAGGACCAAGATGAGGCTTGCGATGCTGTGGAGCTGTTTACAACTTTTCATTTGTACTTTGGTTTAGTACTATATTCCAGTATTGTGATTTGTTTGGATGATTTCCTAGATATATGTATCATGCATCATTTATATATGTGTGCTATAGTTTTTTATTTCTTCAGTATTCCACAGTTTACTTATTGCATGCTTTTACTACTTCCTCTATTGTATATATGTAATTTCCACTATTCTACTCTTCTAATGAGGGCATAGTTTCCCTACTATCACACCCAAGGCCCTCATTGCTAGTCGGCAGACTTTGGCGTTCGGGGAAATGCACTTGAGTCCATGTGAACAACCTGGTATGGGGCACCTATGGGTGGCTTTAGGAACCATGGCGTTACATATAACCTTAGTTAATTCAAATTATATTTATTTTAATATTTTTAATATCATTTATTTTATATTTTAATTAGTTGAATAATTACAACATCATCGTTGTGTAATTATTTAAGGTATTTATTTATTCAATAAAAATTAAAAATCATTTAATATGATGAATAAAAGTACTTTATATTTCAAAATAATATTAATAGTTGAGTATAACTTCAAGATAAGACCATATTAAAAATGTTATAGTTATTGAAAACATAAATGTGATATCTTTAACTTTTCTTTAAATAAAATATTATAAATATAACAACCTCATACAAATGGCCATAAATGGTCATATAAACGAACCTTAATTGATTATGTGAGAAATGGGGTTATACAATAAAATTTTGGAAAGTTTTATTGTCATTTTCCAGTCCTTGTTATTTTATTTTTAACCAAAATTACTCAGTTTACCCTTTACCTTGGTAATAAAAATTACCAAAGTTTCAATTCATATTAGTCAAAAATAAAATCAAACTATTTAATAAATTTGAACCTTATGAATCCAAATATGGTAAAAAAATTAAAAATCCAAAAATATATAATTTTTAGAAATTAATTTGATATTAATCTAGTAAAAAGCAATAAAAATAGTTTTCTTGAAATATGCATTTTTAAGCCCAAAAATGTACTTATACAAAAATAAGGTATAAGTATTATTAAAATGAAATAGATAATATTATTTATAACTAAATATTTATTATGTTACATTTTGATCAAATCATAAATAGACATTAATATAATGAAATTGGCAGTTTTATAAAGATCATTATTTTTCACCACTCACTAGAAAATCAATATTTTTAGAAAAAGAAACCAAAAAATAACCCCAAGATATTTTTGACATTATAATTTTAAAAATTAATTTAATTTTTTCAAATAGAATTTATAAAAGTATCAAAATTTAGTTTTAAAACAAGTTCTCTATTAAAAGGTGATAAAACTGGGCTTTGAAAAATATAGCTTTTTGTGCATAAAATTAGATTTATTCTTATCTTATGCTTATCAAATCTATTGAATGAATGTTATATAATTTGATTGAATATATATAATATATAAATTTCATAATGTATACAATATCATTCATTCCAACCAATTTAACGGCTAGGTTATAATGATAACATAATAGTATTTAATTTTTCATTTAAGCTGGGTTTTGTGTGCAATGTAAGCTATCAAAGAAATTGAATTTATTTAAGAAGAGAGATACTGTAAAATATCAAGGTGTCAAATTCTACCCTCCTTGAATAAATTTCATCCTCTCAATTTGAAATTTCTCTTCAAAAATCAAAGTTTGATATTTGAAAATTCCTTTGTGGTAAACACACATCGAATATAGGGTTAATAAAACTTCCTATTAAAAACAGGGAGAGTGAAATGAGAATTTCACCATGAAACATGGATTCTAGATAGGCAATAATTAGTGTAAAGTTAAAACATATACTTATAATAGAAATATAATTATAAATATTTGATAGTGAGTAATAGATAACATGGTCATTAGAAATCTCAGCATCAAAAAACCATAAATCTTATGATCAGTTAAAAGACCATTTATTTGTTAGAAATAAAAGTAAATTTATAACATTTTTGTTCCAAGATGATTTCCCTAGAGTTTAGGGGTTATTTTATTATACATATCGACACTTAATAAAGTAATCACTATTTATTTTTTTCCATGTCATAAGAATACTCTTATCCATTGGTTGTTACTTGAAACATTTTCACATTATTTATTACACCAATAAATGGATGTTCATTATTCATTATTAAAGAACTTTAATGAATCATAATATACACATTTTATTATTTTTTACTTTAAATTTTTAGCGAAACCAAATAATGGTTGGCACATGTAATCAACAACCTCACACCTAAAAATCCTTGGATCTTGTCTAAATTCTTCTTAATTCCCTTCCTAAGCCTCTTCCCTGAATTTAGGAGCTTCTGGTCTCACAAAAATTATTTTAAATCATTATTTTAATTATAAAATTGTAAGTCAAAATTTACGTTTCACAAAATACCAACACTTAATTTTATCATTTTTAATTTTCCTACATGTATCTGTTTATGTGTTTCTTTATAGCTTTTTAGATACCATTCCCCAACCATTTAAAATAATATACAAAGTTTAACTTAATCCATTCTATAAATAGTAAATCATAAGACTCATCTAAAATACATATGTCCAAAAATTTAGAAGGAAGGTCACCAAATTTTCAAAATCAATTTAACATTAGATTCTAAAAACAAAATAATGTAGCTTATATTATCACATACCAAGTATGTAACTAACTTGATCACCTTAAAACATGAATGCTTCCAAAAATAAAATCCTATATTATCGAATATATTTCCTTAAATCCAAACATCTAATAATCCCAAAAAATATAACATATAATATAAAATCACTAACCACCTTCTTGGGCCCCAATACTATCCAAAAAACATCTCTTTATCATTATTATCTCAATCTTCAATCACATATTAAGGTTATCTTCCCCAAATCATTTGTTTTAAAAAATATCAACTCTCCAAATAATCACTTCTCCTGGTTACTGGTACTATTCATCACATACCTTCAAATACTTAAAGAAATTGTATTAAAGTACAATAATTATAAGTTTCATGATTCTTACCATATTACTTAGATCTAAATACAAAATAACAATAATCAGTCCACTTTAATTATATCAATAACTTAAGCTTGACCTTGATGCATTTTCTTCATCGGAGGTATATTACCTTAACTCTTGGGGAATTTATTTTCATAGTTCCCCATATACTTATAGTGGAAGCATAAAAAATTGGAAAATTATTTCATAACCTTGAAATATTGACCAAGGTGGATTCTTTCCCGACACTTGAAACAAACTCCTTTTCCTTTTAAGCATGTACCAAGGTGTTTTCTTCCACAAGTATCACATGTTGAAAAATCCTTCTTTCCCTTCTTCCCTTTATCTATCTTTTGTTTTTTTGTCCTATTCTTCCCTGTCTTCCCTTTATAATACTTTGAGAATTATTTTTCTATCTTTTTAGAACATTATATTATGTCCTCGTATGATGATATTATTTGGGAGACTAGTTCCCTTCTAATAATTGGCTTCATCCCATCAAAGAAATGGTCATTATTACTCTTTGGATTATTTTCATCAATAAAGTTTCCATTATTTCTGTTATATTCCATTTATAAAAAAATACACTAAATTAGATCATAAAATTATGAAACATAATATATAATCTAAAAACTAATGATATACTTAACATAAATTTAAAATTTACGTATAAATTATCTCTAAAATAGAAGCTTAGTTTATTTTGATATATTTCCAAATTCTGTCATAGGGTTTCATTATCTAATCTATATTTACCTAAATCTAGTTCCCAAGGTTTATACTAAAATTTCTTGGATATAAACTATAAATACCCCAACCCTAGTATCCCAAAGTAGGTCTTTACTGTATTACATTGGCATAAGATATAAGGAATCACATTTCAAAGGACAGAATAGATTAGTAGTCTTGGTAAACTAGATACATACTTGAATATTTCATTATAATTTAAAATATAAAATAAAACAAATTGAATCCTTTGAGAACACCATTATTCTATTATTTTAACCCTGAATAACTATCATAATAAACTTCTTGTAATCCTGGGAAACATTAAACATAAGAAAGGGGTAATATCAGATGCTCAAAGGGTTAAATACAGTGGAAGATATCTCAAATAAGAAATAACAATTATATAAAGGTAAATAACTAAAACAAATATCATTTAATTAATAACTTTAGAATAATATGGTCATAATAAAATAAGATCAAATAATTCCGTATAAATAATCACATGATAATGAAAAATAACCATGGGTATTCTAATAATCGAATAATCATATTAAATATCAATAACTAAATTCCTAATGATTGAAGGAATAATTTCAGACATCTAAAACTTACCATCAAGGCTTTGTTCTAATAATATAATATCATCAAGGCTTTATGCCAAGAATATAATATTGTCAAGGTTTCAGGAAAAGAATATAATATTATTAAGGCTTCAAGAAAATAATCTAATTCTATAAAGGCTTCCTTCTAAGAATATAATAATTTCAAGTTCAATCCATTACTCGTATATGTAAATGACCTATTTAATTCATAAATCAATATTCTTTATCAATAAAATCAATAATTATCTATATTTAAAGAACTTGTCATATAGAATATCAAACATTCTCCCAGTAAAACCGAACATAAACCATCAAAATAAAGAATATGGATGATACTAATACAATATATCCCCAGTGTATCATAAGTACATTAAATTTTTGATTTCATTGTTGAATAAAAACATTCTTGAGGAAATTATCCTTTTTCATTTTTGAAATTCAATTTTTAAAACTAAAATTTAACAAAACATTTTGATAATAATTTTCATTGAAAATAACCTTTGAAACTTATAAAATATGATTTAAAACATTTGTGTGGTCATTAAGGATAAAAATTCCATTCATCTCTTACATGTTAAAACAAATATTCCTTTCATTTTTTCAATAAACTTCAAACAGGTATGTTTTGAAAACAACATGAAGATTCCTTTCAAAGCATCGCGTAAAAGTAAAATATGGGTGAAAATGGATTTAAAAAAATGTAGTATAATATTTAAAACCTTTTTAAAACATTTTTTTAAAACAAAAAATAGTAAGAGAAATATTCCCTAATAGATACCAAAATATAAACAGTCCTAAATAATGATGAGATTATGAAATAAACACTTACCACTTTGTAATAAGTAGAATTGTATGACTCATGAAAGAAATAATTATCAAATGAAACACTTAATACCATTAATATAATAATATTAATTATATTATATATAAAATGGGTGGTATATACACCACACACAAAAAATAAGTGGCGTATAAGGCATATATCTCACATAAGTAAAACTGTGATGAGAATCCCTTACCTTAGGTCTGATTTCCTTCGTATGTATCTGAACCTCCTATATAATAAATATATTTTTATTATACATATATTATAGAAATATTTTCATATATATCAAATAATATATAATTTACTTATACACATTTATGTACCATTTAAAACAAATCTTTATTAAATTACTATCTCAGGTGATAACTGCTTGATTTTTCACATATGTTTGGATTCATAAGTCTCATTCCTGGCACTTTAGTCATGGTTACATAACCTCCAAAATATTGATCATGATATTAATATCATATATATTAATATATAAGTATTTATAGTAATACTTGGAAGGTAGAGATAGAAAAATGAGAAAAACCATTCATTGAGATGGTAGACCATTCGTGCACGTGAACATAGTTTACATCTTTTGACAGATGGAAAAAATAAATATGAATAGTTATTAATATTTAAAGAATAATATTTATTTCATTAATATCATATATAATCATTAGTTCTATAATTATAACCATATGAGTAAATTGGTGATGAAAAACGAATTGCACCCCTACGTGGAGACGGTAAGTCATACGTACGCATGAGTGATGTTTTCAATTTTCTAAGGATGGATAAAGGTATAATATGGTTGTTTAATAATAATAATAACTTGTAAAGATATATATAATAAAGGATTTATTATTTTATCATGTAAGAAACATATTAAGAGGAAGTATAATGAGAAATAAACTTGAAAGAGTTGGAAAAGACGATTACCTCTTCTTCAATGGACTTCCTTTAGATCTCTTCTTAAGCACATTTGGGATGGTCTTTTTGAAAGAACAGTACTTTCATAATTTGTATAAGGATGTTGGGAACATAAATTGGTTGAACTTGGTTGATCTAGAAGGCTGAAATTGGTATGAATAATTGAGGTAGGAAGTTCCATTTTAAAATTGAGATGAGGGCCACTTTTGGAATTTCGCAAAAGAATAAATTATAATAAATTAATTTATCATTAAAAAATTATAAAAATGGAAATTTTTTCAAATATAAGATATTATAGGGTTGTAATAAAATCAAAAAATATAATATATACAAGTTATTGTGTCATTTTAAACATTATCATTTTGATTTACCCCTTAGTTATTTTTTACCTTAACCATAGTAATCACTATTTTAATCAAAAAGGGTTAATAATGTTACTATAAATGGAAAAAGGACTCATAAATGGAACATTTATTATGTAATAAACCATATTATATTCACATGTATGAAGATAATATTCTTATTAATTTAAAATAATTTAATAAATTATTATTTTGATAAATTATCATTAATTACAATTTTGACACTATTCATTTACTTTGACTTCAAATACATCAAGACAAAAGTGAAATTATAATATAATAATTTAAAAAATCTCTAATATTTCATATATATATATATATATAATTCATTTCACACATTAACACATTCTGATTATATCAAAATTAATATTTTAAAATCATTTATTTTATTTTCCTATTAATTAAATAAATATTATATTAGTATTGCACAAGAATTTAAGGAAATTAAATAATTTATTAAAATTAAAAATAAATTTATATAATTAAAATAATTTCATTAATATCAAAATACACATTTTGGTTCATTGATAACTTGATTCATCCCTATGTGGACATATAAAAGATATTGAACACAAAGAGAGCGATATTTTGTAACCATCTTTTATTCAAATAATATATAAGTAATTTTCATTAAAAAGTATCAACTAAACATATAAAATTAAATATTAATGTGATAAGGGTCGAATAATATTCATTCAATAATTATTTTGCAAGTTTAGGTCATATTTATACCCTTATCTTTTTGTTTTAACCCTTATTTAAATACTTTAACTCTTACTTTAACAATGTGGATTTAACTCTTTGATGGTTAATATAGTTACTATACAATGCCTAAAGACCCATATATGTATCATGGATGAAATTTTAAATATTATCCCAATTATTTGGCCAAATATAATTTTTTAAGAAATTTTATATCATTTAATAAAATATTATTTACTATAAAATATTCATAATGTCAATTTTAAGAACTATTCATTACTTTGACTTTAATAATATCAAGATAAGAATTATAATTTAAACCAAATATTTTATTATATCCCTAACATGTCAATTTAATCTATAAAATCATTTTATCAACTTACTTAATTAAAATTGTATTTATTTTAATATTTTTAATATTATTTATTTGATATTTTAATTAATTAAATAATTACTGCATCATCAATGTGTAATAAGGTATTAATTTCTTCACTGAAAATTAAAAACAAATAACTATTATGAATAAAATTCCTTTATATTTTAAAAAATTATTTATAGTATAAGATACCTTCTGGATGACACCATATTAAAAAATTTATAGTTATTAAAAACATGAATGTGACATCATTGACTTTCATTTAAATAAAATATTGTAAATACCATAACCTCATCCAAATGGTCATATAACCAAACATTAATTGATTATGGATGAAATTTAATCATGAAATAAAATTTGGGCAAGTGTTAGGGTCATTTTCTAGTCCTTGTCATTTTATTTTTAACCTAAATTACCCAGTTTACCCTTTATTGTGGTAATAAACATTACCAAGGCTACAATTCATACTGGTCAAAAATAAAAGCAACCTATTTAATAAAACTGTACCTTATGAATCCAAATATCATAACCATTTTTCAAAATACAATACACATAATTTTTAGAAATTAATTTAATATTAATCCAATGAAATGCAATGAAAATTTTTTTTCTTAAAAATGCATTTTTACGCCTAGAAATGTACTTATACCAAAAAAAGGTATAAGGATGATTAAAATTAAGTGTATAATATTATTTATAACTAAATCTTTCTTAATTTACAATGATATCAAATCATAAATAGACTTTAATATAATGAAATTGACAGTTTTATAAAGATTGGTATTTTTCACTATTCTCTAGAAAATCAATCCTTTTAGAAAAATAACAAAAAATTCACCTAAGATAATTTTTAAATTCCCATTTTAAAAATTAATTTTATTTCTGTCAAATATAATTTATAAAAGTGTAAAAATTTAGTTTTAAAATAAGTTCTTCATTAAAATGTGACAAAATTACCTTTAGAAAAATATAGTTTTTTATGGATAAAATTAGATTTATTCTTATATTATCCCTATAAAATATATTGGATTAATATAAATAAATTTTATTTAATATATATAATATATAAATTTCATAATTTTATTAACACTATTCATTTACTTCCAATTTAATGGCTTGGTTATAACTATAACATAATAATATTTAATTGTTTTTTAAGATGGGTTTTAAGTGCAACATAAGATATCAAAGAAATTGAATTTATTTAAGAATATACATACCAGAAAATCTTATGGTGTAACAACTTTTATTATACAGAATACCAAATCACATTCATGGAAATCAAGAGTATAGGTAAGGGTTTTTCTCATCTCAATTTTCATTTCATTGAGATATGTTCCATGTTCACTGTTTATCTTCTTTTGTAGTGTAAATACTACCACATTGAGATGTTTCATAATAATTTTCATAAAATTAAATTGATTTAAAATACCATATTAAGTTTTATCTTTCAAGGTATTTTTATTAAAAGGTTATTAAAGTTGTAATGGATTCTTTCGAGTCTCACTTTCAAATTGAGATTGTATATGCCTGAACTCCTATTTTGAGAAAATGTTTTTTTTATATATTAAACCAAGTATATTTTCTAATAATATTATTATTTTTAACACCATAATAATTTAAAATATATTTATTTTAGAATAAATGTACTTTTTCCCATAGCTTCTCATGCACGCAACACAGGGATTAAACAAAACACGGTTTGGTCATGCTTTGCACACTTAATTTAAAATTCATTTTCACCATATTTACAAAATTTATTTGAAAAAATAAGATTTATTTTTTAAATTGTAATACCAAAATTATATTAGAGTTAATTTTTGTGATTTTTCTGAGAAGTTTCATTTTTTGATGAGTAGTTAAAAATATGAAATTTTAATTGAAAATTACATTTTCATTTAAATAAATTATATTATAAATTATATTTTTAGTTGGTTTTAAATTAAAATTATATTTTATATCAATTAATCCAATTTAGGAAATAGGAATAATATTAATATTTAAAAATTGTAAAATTTTGAATATTTTCACTTTAGAAACCTGCTTTGTCATCTCGGTTGCAGGATTAATTTTAAATTAAATTCTGAAAATTCAATGATTTGAATTTGGAAAAATGGATTTCATATTTGGAATAATAATAATTTATATTATATAATAATGTAAAATTATTATTTTACCATAATAATTAGTAAAAATGGATAAAATTAATTACTGCGATTAAAGTAAAAAACGCGTTTATCATGGGGTTAAACTCAACAGATAAGAGGTAAAATGACCTACCAACATATCAAAAACCCTTTTTATGGCCATATTTTTCTCCTTAACACATTAAAATAAATTTTATTAGTTATTTGTGTATTATTAAATGATATCTATATAATAAGTTAAGTAAAGAAAAAGAAAAAAGGGGAACCTTCCTTGACTTTAATATCTATGATTCTTTGGGATAGGGAAAAAATCATAATTTCAGTTAGAAATATTATTTTGAAACATAAATTATTTTTTTATATTAATAATTAATTTCATTTTTTTACATTTTAAATAATTATTTTTAATTCTTAAGAAACGCCAAAGAAGTAATTATTTAGTTAATAATTAAATAGAATAAAAGACACTAAAAATATTAAAAGTGATGTAAATTGAATGAAAAAATGACATACATAAATTTTTTACATGATTATATCATGTTAAACTGGTTTGAACATAATATATTTTAATTCAATCATTGTATTGATATTTTTAAATTTAAATTAAATGAATAATGTTAAAATTGACATTAATGTTATTTTATAAAAAATGTTATTTTACTAAATGACTTATAATTACTAAAAAACTAACTTCTTACAAGTGATTTATAAATGTCAAAAAAATATTAACTATGTTCGATTAATGTTCCAATTATTCTTTTATAATGACTATATTGTCCCCAAAATAGAAAAAAACTTTGTTAGCATAGTTAAGGTAAAAACGGTGTTTCCGCGCATTACATGCGTTTGTATTAAAACTAATTTATGCACATATGGGATTTCTATTTAATATTTATAATAATAATATCTAATTTATCTAATAAAACTCATTTTATTTTATTCTTAAAGTATAAATTACCTAGGTAAATAAAAAGATACAAGTTACCATGGTAAAAACTATAAGGGTAAAATTGAGTAAACTTAAATACTGGGGAATAACATGATAAAAATGTTTTTTATTTTTGTTTAGTGGATGTGTTTATAAACCACACGAACCATACCCTTCATTATTATTCAAATTTAGAGTCACATGAGGTAAGCAGTCCTACCAATAGTGAATACTTTAGAGTATTTACAAGAATGTCACTCCTCCTCAACTATAAAATGACACTCACTCTCCCCCATTATTTACACTTTAAAATGTTATAGGATTATATATGATATTTTAAATATTAATATGGTTCTGTTATAAGTTAATAAAATGTATAAAACCACTATATATGAGTTTAAAGTATGTCCAATCAAAAGGAAGTGTGAGGTAAGGGATTTTATCTTGATTTACATTCTACTGATTCTTATTTGTTATTGTGCACCAATTTAAATTTATGTGATGTTATACTACCCCTTTGATATGTAATATCATGAATATTTCATTTTTAAAAGTATTTTATATTTTAATTTGAATTATTTCATCCAAGGGTATTTGACTTGAAATTTACCAAATGGTAAGAGTTATTGTGCTGTCTCACTTTCTTTTGTGATTGTTAACTTTCTCATAAAAGAATCACTTTATTGTAATATTTTTTCATTGGACATTAAATTTATCTTAAATAAACATATTATTGTGTGATGGATATGATTATTTCCTAAAATGTATATCATTTTTACAAGTAGTTTTTAATTTAAAATTTATTTAATTAACTAGGAAAATATTGATAATTATATATCCTTTACTCAAAAAGAATATCTGATGAGGCACATTGTTTATGAATTTAATCGATTATTCAATATATGAGTAAGGATTTAGACATTAAATTCATGGGTTGGGGACCGGTTAATGAAATCCCCTCGATTCATCAATAGGTTTCATGACACAAATTAGATATGGGTATTTAGTTGAGGCCTTACTCATTTATTTTGATGTCTTGGCATGAGGTCTTGACTAGATGTCTTAGCATGAAGCCTTCAATATGAGTCTTGGAACAAAACCTCGAAAATATTAGATATATTATCATGAAGCCTCGATAGTATTATATGTCTTTTCATGAAGCCTTTATGGTATTAGATGTCTTGGAAAAAGGCCTCGACGGTATATTTTAGATGTCCATAATTATGCATTCAATCATTATTTATTCAGTTATTGATATTCTGTGTGATTGTTCTATTAGCTATAATATCCATGGTTAAGTTTCATGATAATATGATTATTTATATGTAATTATTTGATCATTTTTATTTATGCCATATTATACTCAGTTTGTTGATTAATTGGAATGTGTTTTAGTTATTTACCTTGTCATATTTATTACTCTTTATTGAGTCATGATATATTCCATTGTACTTAACCCTTACTAAACATTTTAGATCACCATTATTTTATTTCCCTTCCCTGGGATATGAATAAGAATTCTTGGAATGATTTTCAAAGGTATTGGTATTTTTATTTTGTTATGATATATTTTATATTACCAATATAAAATGGGTATCATGTATTTATCTAGTTCCCCAAATCTGCTAAACTTTTTAGTCATTTAGGATTTGATTCTTTGTATATATGAAAATTTAATAAAGTAAGGTGTCAGCTCTGGGATTCTGGGTTCAGGGTCATTATAGTTGGTATTAGAATAATTTTAGTAGAAACCATGGGAACTAGATTTAAAAAACATAGATTATGGAACATAACCCTATGATAGACATTAAGGAAAATTATAGAAGAACATCCTAAAGTTTTGGGATTATAAATTATGTTTCATAAGTATATTATCTAATATAGTGTATTCCTTTATTTATAAATGGTGCATAAAAGGAATAAAGGAATCAATACTCATAGACAATGTAGATATTTCCTTGTTGGGGAAGCCAATATATCTAGTATTGGAATTGAGAAAAGTATGGCTATATTAGGGAAGCTTAATCATGTTATGAAAAATAAACTTTTTTGGATGGATCAACCTATTCCACAATAATATTCTCCTATATTGGATCTCTTTATGTGATAGAAGCCCCCATCATTTAGTGAGACTACTAATATAGTGGTAGTCGAGCAATTGATTAAGTCTTTGGATAAGATGTTTATGGTATTGGGATATGGTGAAAAGGAAAGGTTTACACTTGTAGTGTATTGTCTCAAAGTAGATGTTGATCAATAGGGATCATTGATCCGTAATACTAGAGTCAAAGAGGAAATAAAACTCATGGAATATAAATATTTTAAGGAGAAATTATTCTACAAATACTTCCCTCACGATCAACAAACTGAAATGAATATAAAGTTAATCAGTTTAAAGAAAAATTAGAAAGAACATGTTTCAGAGTATGAAGCTACCTTTAAAATATTATAAAGGTATTTTATAGATTATATATGCAATACAGAGTATATGATTGACCATTTATTTAAAGGGATTAAGCCAATTCTCTAAAGGGTTTTGGCCTCTCAAAATTTTTCTTCATATGATGAAATACTTTTATGTGTTATCAAGAAGAAGAAATAATTATCCAAGTCTTATGGATTCAAAGGTAAACAAGAGAAGAAGAGCATGGCATAGAAAAAATGGATAAAAGGAAGAAGATAAATAAGTATTTTCTTACATGTGACAATTTTGTAAATAAACACCTTGGTACTTGCTTGAAGGGAATGGGAGTTTTCCACAAGTTTGGAGAGAAAGGCTAGCATTCTCATGATTTCAAGGGAAAGAAATAATATTCCAATATTAAATTATACAAATACAATTAAATGGGTCATTACAAAAATGAAATGTCTCAAGTGTAAAGGGAATATACCTTAGAATAATCTAAGGGATCAAGGTGAAACTTATTTTGTTGATACAGCCCAAGTGGAATGATTAATGTTCTTGAGTATTTTATCCTTGAAAAATATTGTAAAAAATATTTTATTGATAAAATTATAGTTATAAGAATTATGAAATATATAAGTATTATACTGCAGTACAATTTCATAAAGTATTCTAAATCATGTGTCTAATGAAACTAAGAAAATTATTTCAGTGGCATGTTGAACTTTTTGAAAAACTAATGATTGATGGAAATATAACCCTTAATATGTTCCCTGTATTGAGATAATGATGTTGGGATAAATAAATTATTAATATGGATAAAGTAAATTTGATAGTACTGACTACCTTGGAACTAATTAATTATTTGTTGATAAAGTTTTTTATACTATCATTAAGGGATTTTATATAATTTTTAGATATAAGTAATATATCCAATAGTATATATTTTACTTAAGTAATATGGAATCAAGTATTTTTCCAATAAGGTTTTATATTAATTCATGTTATCATCATGTTTCAAGAGAATAAATGATAACGGTATCCACATGTTTGTTATATAATGATTAATAACTACTTTATATTGTTTGGATTAATGATAATTTAATTATATAAACTCAGTGACCTTCTTTCTAAAGTTTTGTAAGCATCATGAGCTTAACCATTTATGAAATTATTTAAGTAGAATTATGGACAAGGTTTTAGAGATTAATTTATTATTTAACTATATGAAGATTTATGCATATTGGATAACTTGTGTTAACCATATTGGTTTTGAAAAATAGTTAAAAATAGAAAAAATGATTTGAAACTCTTTTGTAGATATTATGATCCATTAAAAATGAATTTTAGTGTTTTAGGCATAAAAAATCATTTTTGGATATTCATTTTCTAGAGTAAGAGATGAATTAGAAATTAATTGAATCATGACTAAGGTAAGTAAGGATGCCTATAAAATAAAAATATATGAAGTAAGTATATTTACTTATATTCACAAAGAGAGAAAAAATACTCAATTCAAGAAAAAGGGTATTAAAATAAAAAAACCTACTATCATCATTTCTAATTATATCAATGATATTTTTCACACCTATTTAGTTTAAGGTTTTTTCGTCATTAACCTTCTCTGGATCACCCACTTTCTTGTGAACAATGTACTCTATCACTCTCCAATGGTACTTTGGTGTCAGTTTTCTCTTCTATGTCCATGTTTTAATTTCCCACCTAAGTTACCCTACTCATAAACCTATTTATTTAATTATTCTATATGACCTTTGTACTTCCCATTCACTCTTATCAAAAGGATGTTTTATTGAACCTTCTCATGATATGGGATTTCAAGAAAGGTATTTTCAAATGTAAAACCCTTGATTTTCAAGATCAAGATTAAATTGTGAGGGATTAATTTATTTAATGTGGATATAATGTAACACCCAACTAATTTAAAATATATTTCTATTATAATAAATTTAATTTTGTCGACAGCTTGTGATGCACACAACAACAGTTTTAAACAAAACACGGTTCAGTCAAGCTTTTCACACTTGATTAAAATTAATTTTTACTGCATTTAGAAACTTTATTTGAAAAAGGAACTTTATTTTTGAAATTTTAATACTAAAATTATCTTAGGGTGAATTTTTTGAATTTTTCTAGGAAGTTTCATTTTTGTATGAATAGTGAAAAATATTTAATTTTAATTAAAAACTGCCTTTTAGTTTAAATAATTTATAATGTTAAATTATATTTTGAATTGGTTTTAAAATAAAATTAGATTAATTTTATATAAATTAATCTAATTTATTCCATTATAATAATTTCCATATTGAATTTTTATATAAAAACATTGTAAACTTTTGAACATTTTCACTTTAAAACCTCATTTTCCCATCACGTCTGTGGGATTAATTTTAAATTATATTCTTCAACTTCTATGAGTTTAATTTGGACAAATAGATTTCATATTTGGAATAATCATAATTTATATTATCTAATAAGTTCAACTTAATATTTTACCATAATTATTAGTGAGAACAGTTAAAATTAAATATCACGATTAAGGCCTTAGGGCCACCTTAAGGCCTTAGGGCCACCCCAAGGACTTAAGACCACATGAATGCAGGCCACAGACACACTACAAAAAAGGATCAAACCCATAACAGGATCCAGGAACAGTAGTCAGAGCTGTCAAACCCACACAAGATCCAGGAACAGTAGTCAGGGTTGTCGAACCCACACAGGATCCAGGAATAGTAGTCCGAGCTCAGCCAGCCACAGGGTTTCCACACAAAGTACAATTGATTATGGGAGGGTCCTCTCCTCAAGCCAAGTGTTTATACATAAACTACCATGAAGTCTCACGAAGAAGTATCCCAAAGTTCCACCACGTCATAGGGGTCTCAACGCAACAGACGGCGTGTCAATTGGACGCCCGGTCTGTGAGTTATTAGCCTTTTAGTCCCGAGGGCCTGGTTGGATTCATGCACAATCCAACCTGACCATATCTCAACTATACCTCTAACTCCAATGAGGTATACTCAAAGGGACCGTCACACTCCAAGTTTTCCAGCGCCACTGACGGTTCGAAAAACGGATGTCTGGTGCCAAAGATATGGCCAAAAGAATGTAAAGGGTCGATAGTGGGCCCGGGTCTGGTCCAACCCTATCGGGCCGACCCGGTCTGGGTTGACCCGGTCAGACCTGTTGAGTCTGGCCCAGACCGTTGGGCGGGCCAACCTGTTAGGTTTGACCCGGCCAGCTGGGCCCAGCCGAGCCGGCCGCATGGGCGGTTCGATCCGGAGGATGCTACAAGGTCGGTTCAACCCAGAGCATCGCGAGGGTGCGGCCGGTTCGACTAGGGTTCCAAAAGGGCCGCGTCTCATGCAGTTCTTCCCAGGAGTTCAGGAGGTTGTTGGGAAGGTCGTGAGGCAGGCGGGTGGCCGGGCAGGCCTGGAGGCGGGCAGGCAGGCTGGGAGGCGGCCGGGCAGGAAGGCAGGGCGCAGGTAGGCCGGCAGGGCACGGGCAGGCCGGTGGGCGGCCGGGAGGAGGTCGGGCCAGCCGACGGGGCATGGGGAGGCCAGATGGCAGACCGGGTGGCGGCCGGGTGGCGGTCGGGCAGGTCAGTGGTCAGGCCAGCACGTGGTTGGGAGACGGCCGAGCAGGCCCACGGGCAGGCCAATGGGTAGGCCGGTGGGCGGCCGGGTGGCATCCAGGAAGGTCGATGGCGGTCCGAGATGCTGCGGGGGCAGCACGGGTCACGGAGGCCGTGGGAAGCACGGCCTTTGTCTTCACCGCCTTTGTCACCTCGTCGTTTCGTCGCCATGCCGAAGGACATCACAAAAGAGATCGACGGAGGGTGTCGGGCCATGTTAGTTTGGCCCACACCCTCTGCATTTAGGGTGATAGCAATTGATCCTCTAGGATGAACCATAACAATCCACTCGTAAAAAGAAAGCATCCTCATTCTTCGTTTTGAATGAAAGGAAGAACATGGAACTTAAATGAAATTAACCCCTACCTTGATCGTCGTTCGTCGAAGGTGTTGTGGGGAAGAAGACGGAGTTGTCGTCGTTCGTCGCGTCCGCCAAACACTTCTAATCCTGATCTCACACGTTTTTTGTGGAAGATGCTCCACGTCAGTAGGAGTCCGAGGGAAAAGATCGAAGGAGATCGTTGCCGACATTCTTCGTTGGAAGAACGCATTCTTTGTTCTTCGTTGGGAGATGAGGTTCTTCTTTGGGGAACTCTATTTCTCTCAAGCTCTCCTCTCCCCAATATTCCACCCAAATTCCAAAAGTGATATGATTTCCCCAATTTAATTGTTGGCACAATATTCAAATTGGGGAAATTAATTACGTAGGTTGACGTATTAAGGGTGGTGCATTGGAGACATTAAATTTATAGGAGGTCAAGAGGCTCTCCCTCATTAATGTGGGGAGTTGAGAGGTTTTCCTCTCCTCCCATTAATAGGGGTCGGGTGGTCCCCACCCCTATTATTCAAAATGGGAGGTTATGTGGTATCGAGTGGTCCCCACCACATTAACCTCACATGGGAAGTTGGGGCGTGGTGGTCCCCACCACCATAACCTCTCATGAGAGGTTATGGCCTTGTGGTCCCCACTTCCAACCTCCACATGGAGTTTATAATTCCAGTGGGTCCTACCTCCCAAGACCCACATGGTTGTTGGTAAAATAAAAGTAAAGTGTCACACATATTTATTTTTATTTTAATCTTTCGCGTAAAACCTAAAAACTATCTTTTATTCTCGACCCACTGTCGTCGAGGTGAAAGTCTTCTTAAGAGAATACTGGCGTTGCGAGTTCAATAATGCCCTTGGATTTCAATTCTAAGCACCAGTTTAAAAGTTATAAAAACTTTCTCATACGTTTACTGAACGTACTCGAACAAAACTTCAGAAATTGATTCTAGGCACACCGGGCCTCTGAATGATGCGCCGTAAATTTTCGCGAACTCCTAAAATTTCCATTTAATTAAAAAAAATCACATGGAAATTCTGGATCTTTACATTCTCCCCACATCAGGGTTTTACATCCCCATAAGCTACAACTCGAACTAAGGGAACAAGTGGGGGTACTGAGTACGCATCTGAGCCTCCTGCTCCCATGTGCTCTTCTGGAGGTTCCTGTGCTGCCAACAAACATGCACCAGAGGCATTGATCGTCCATGAAGGACCTACTCCTATCAATCCTCAATATCCACTGGGACCTCCATAAAATTCTCCCCATCGTCGACTTCCAGCTCGCCATGGTCGATGATGTGGGAAGGGTCGTGCACGTATCTCCTCAGCTGGGATATGTGGAAAACGTCATTTACCTGGTGTAACTGAGGTGGAAGAGCTAATCAGTAAGCCACCTCACCAGCTCTGCTGAGGACTTGTAAAGGTCTGATTAATCTCAGAGATAACTTTCCGCCTCGGCCAAATCTTTGTAAACCTCATCGAGGTTAGACCTGTAAAAAGATGTGGTCGCCATCCTCGAACTCCAGAGGTCTCCATCTTCTATCGGCATACGACTTCTTCCTGTTCTTTGTATTCTTCATCCACTCTTGGATGATCTGCACCTTCTCTGTGGCATCTCGTACCATCTATGGTCCCACCAGTGCTGACTCCCCTAGGTCAGTCCAACACAAAGGTGATCTGCAAGGTCGCCCGTATAACGCCTCAAAAAGCGCTATCCCAATGTTGGAGTGATAGCTGTTATTGTATGAAAACTCCACCAAGGGTAAGTGATCCTCCCAACTGTGACCAAAGTCGAGGACACAAGCACGCAGCATGTCCTTGAGGGTCTAAATGGTATGCTCAGTCTGACTATCCATCTGAGGATGGAAGGTGCTTCTTAGACGAAGTTGTATCCCAAAAGCCTCCTACAACCCCTTCCATAGCTAGGAAGTAAAAAATGTGTCACGATATGAGACAATAGAATAAGGTACTTCATGTAAACGTACAATCTCATTCACATAGAGGCATCCCAAGCTCTCTACTGATCCCTGCTCTCTGATCGGTAGGAAGTGGGCCGACTTAGTGAGTTGATCAACGATCACCCAAATCAAGTTGTGACCCCAAGATGTACATGGAAGTATAGTCACGAAGTCCATGGATATCCCATCCCACTTCCACTCTCGGACCTCTAAAGGATGCATCAAGTATGGTGGTACTAGATGCTCTTCCTTCACTTGCTGACAAGTAGGGCACCGAGAGACAAACTCTGCAACTACTTTCTTCATTCCCAGCCACTAGTTATGTTATCGGAGGTCCTGATACATCTTCAACACTCCTGGATGTACTTCCATAGGGGATTTGTGGAAATCCTTCAACACTTCCTCTAGAAGTGACACCGGTACCATGGTACATCCTCTAAATAGGATGACACGCTCCCCACCTTCATAAAATCCATCAGGTGCCTGCCCTGTGGATATCTGAGCACATCGTGTCTCACAGTCATCAACACCATGTTGTGCTTCCCTGACTCGCTGAAGAAGTGGGGGAATGACTGTAAGAGACTAGAGGAAGTCTAGTCCATATATATCCATAAAGGATATCTGTAAAGAAGCCAACTTCTTTGTTGCCTCTCCTAGTAGCTATATACCAGTTCTCCTACTGAGTGAATCTGCAATAATATTCCCCTTACCACAAGTATAGACTATCTCGAAATCATAATCCTGGAGGAACTCAAGCCAACTCCAATATCTCAGGTTCAGGTCCTTCTGAGAGAAGATATACCTGAGACTCCTGTGATTAGAGTACATGGTAAAATGCTAGCCCATTAGATAGTGTCGCTGCATCTTCAAGGTGAAGACCACTACTGCTAAATCCAGGTCATGGGTAGCATAGTTCTGCTCATGTTGTCTTAGCTGTTGAGAACCATATGCGATCACTTCTTGTTCCTACATCAGGACACATTTGAGTTCAGTCCCTGATGCGTCGCAGTAGACTACGTACCCAACGCCTTCCTCTGGAAGCCTCAAGATGGGGGCACTAGTCAGCCTCTACCTCAGCTCCTAAAAGCTATGTTGGCATCTCTCCAACCACATGAATGGTTTCCCCTTCTTTGTTAAGGCTGATAGTGGTGCTGCAACTCTGGATAAATCTAGCACAAACCTCCGGTAATAACCAGCCAAACCCAAGAAACTTCATACATCCTCCACACTCCTAGGTGGCTCCCAAGAAAGTATCACCACAATCTTCACTGGATCTACTTTAACTCCATCCTTCGAGATGACATGTCCCAAAAAGTGAACCTATCGAATCCGAAACTGGAACTTCGATAGATTACCATAAAGTTGGTGCTCTCGGAGTGTGTCCAATAATACCTGCAAATGGTAGGCATGATCCTACTCAGTAGTTGAGTAGATCAGAATGTCTTTGATGAAGACTATGACAAAGTGATCGAGTTATGGCTGGAAAATCATGTTCATGAGTCTCATGAACACTTCTAGAGCGTTGGTTACACCAAATGGAATAACAAAAACTCATAGTGTCCATTCTGACATCTTAAGGTCGTCTTCTGCAAATCCTCATCTCAAACTCTGAGCTGGTGATAGTATGATCTGAGTTCTATCTTTGAGAACCACTGTGCTCCCTTCATCTGATCAAAGAGGTCATCAATCCTCGGGAGTGGGTAATTGTTCTTCGTGGTCACCTGGTTCAGGTGCTGGTAGTCGACGCAAAGCCTCATGCTCCCATATTCCTTCTTGGCGAACAAAATAGAGGATGCCCAGGGAGAAACACTGGTCCTAAGCAATCCCTTACCCTACAAGTCCTCTAGATATATCCACAGCTCACAAAACTCCACAGAAGCCATCCGATATGCTGGTGTAGATATCGGTGTCATCTCGGGTTACAAGTCAATGTATAAGTCCACCTCTCTATGAGGAAGTAGACCTGGGAAATCATCAGGGAAAACATCCATGTACTAGTCCACCACTACAGGATATCTTGGACTCTCCACATAAACTTCTCCAAGGGTAAGGCAATCCAACTGATGAGTGATTGGCTATACTCTCCTCCGAGCAAGTCCATCCTGCACTGCAAAGGCTCCCTTCTCGCCAGTGAAGTTGAACCTGGTCCCATCCATGGGGACGCCCCACACTTTGCGCCTAACATAGTCAATCAGAACATGGACTGTAGATAACCATTTTTTATCCAAGATGACATCATAAGGACTCGACGCCGCTACTAGGAGATACCAGCCGAAGCTCTCGCCTCTTATAGTAAGCTCACACTGCCAGCACCAATGCGTAATAGTTAAATCTACTCTCATAGAAGTCTCTAGCCGTAAGGATCGAGCCAATGGCTCTGTCGAAATCTTTGAGCTTCGAACGAGGGTGGTGGTAATAAAAGAGTGACTAGCACCACTGTCTATAAGAACTGCATGTAAGGTGGAGTAGACACAGATCGTACCTCGAATCATCGTATGAACTCCATGATCGTATGCCTTAGCTGCCTAGAGCTGAGATCTCGCCTGTCCACTTGTTCCCTGTGGTCGGGGTGGACCTCCTGGTGGTGGTGGTGGTGGTAACACCTCGTAACGTTGTCCACCACCAACTGCACGACCAGCTCCTCTTCCACATTTGCATGCTCCTTAAAGACCACATCAATCGAATCTATGTCTCTACCTGGGCAGTACTTCGATCGTCTGCTGATCATCTGAATGATGGGTCGGACAGTCACGAGCCATGTGACCCTGCCCGCCGCATGTGAAACACTGCTTGTTCCTTGTATGACTGGATCTGTCTCGTGTACCTCGCACATCCGAACCCGAGTCCTGAGATTGTCCACCAGATGGTCCGTTCCACTTGGATCTCTGTGACATCTGTCTGCTACCAGCTACAGAAGACTCCACTACGTGACTCACAGTGTCGGGTCTCGCTGGTGGTGACTGCTCAGCAAGGAAACTCTCCACTAAGATGGATCTCTCCAACACCCCCGCCTATATCGGGAAGCTAAGGGAGATCATCAAAGCTCTGATCTCTCGCCTGATCCCCTGCTCGAAGGTCTGGGCCCCGAGAAATGGGTCATGCACCATATCTTTGGAGTAGCACGAGAGGTCGGTGAACCTCACTAAGTACGGTGCCACTGTGATTCTACCCTACTGTAGATTAAGTAGCTCTTGTATTCGCACTGCACGTAGGGTGGATGGAACCAACTCCGCCCGAAATGGGCTCCCAAAGTCTTCCCATATTAGTGTCGCCTCATCATGCACTTCGAGCATCAGGATCCACTATTTTCCTGCTACTACCTGAAGGATACTTGTGGCAAGGATCACCATAAGGTCAGCTGGTGTCTCTACGAGTCATAAGACTCTCACCACAGCCTCCAACCAATCCTCAGTTGCCTGTGGGTCCGTCTCACCCCTGAACCTGGGTGGCCACTGGTGCTGGAACTCATGCAATGCGCCAAAGATGCGTGAATTATTTGCTGCTGGGGCTAGTGGAATCAGTGTCCCAACGGGTATTGGTACTGCCGACACTACTGGAAAATGTACCTATCCCCACGGTTTTCACCAAAACCGTGGGGATAGACCCCCCCTATACCCACGGTTTTCCAAAACCGTGGGTATAGGGGGGGTCTATCCCCATGGTTTTGGTGAAAACCGTGGGGATAGGTCTGGGATAAAATACCTATACCCACGGTTTTTCAAAACCGTGGGTATAGGTCAATTTTGTGTGCGCGGGAAAATTTTTTTCCCGCGGGAAGGAATTTTTTTTTGGCGGGAACCCTATACCCACGGTTCTTCCCTCTATACCCACGGTTTTTATAACTATATTTAACTAAATATATATATATATACATATATGTGAAGTTAGGGTAGTGGTTAGACGCGGTGTTTGCAGCGAAGAGGTTGCGGGATCGAAACTCGGCGCCTGCATTATTTTAGGACCTATACCCACGGTTTTGAAACCGTGGGTAAAAGTCGTTGACACCGTGGAAATTCTCTATGTTTCGGTGACACGGTGGCAGGACACCTATACCCACGGTTTTCCAAAACCGTGGGTATAGGCTGGGGACCTATACCGATGGCGTTCCAGCCCACGGTTCCCAAAACCGTGGGTATAGGCTATACCCACAGTTTTGGGGGCTATACCCATGGTTTTGAACCGTGGGTATAGGCCGTTTTTTCAGTAGTGCGGTGCCTCTGCTATGATAGGGCCCTGCACTGAGGCCTTGTCGCTCAGTGGGCTACCATCTCATACAAAGCCTGGAACCCTGGATGGCTGTCTGCGTGGGGCCATCCTGAAAAGCGATAGGTGCACCACGATCAATAAGTTATACCTAGTGAGCTAACTCAAATAGATCACAAAGAAGACTCTTGAAACACACACGCAATTAGTGTTCTTGTGAATTGAGTCAGAAATTAGAAGGCAGGGTCCTAGTGTATGGATATGTCAGCCGCCGCACCAACACTAGACTCCCTAAACTGAAAACCACACTCAGTACCCTTAACAATATTGCTTCACATAAAAGATCATAGTCCTAAGTTCTGCGGTAGAACCGACTCCTCTGATACCAATTTGTCACGACCCACCCCCGGGGCCCATGCCATGACTACCCCAAGTCCACCTTCCATAGGCCAGGGGCAGGAGACTAGAACCAAAGGCGTAATTCCCTAAAACTGGGAAGGCATTGCCTTTATAAACTATAAACAACACAATAGAGCACACAACTGGATAAAAAACACAAGGAAAACTATATAACAAAAGAGTGTTGAAAAGTAAAAAGGGCAGGAAATAGAAGCCCAACTATAAAGTACAAGGAACTAGAAATACAAGTACAACTGAATAAAGAAAAAATAGTTGTTGGGTCATCCTCCAAGATTCCTACCGGATGGGAAGGTACAAATAGCCTCCTCATCACTCCACGTGTGTCTGTATCCTCTGTGTACCGAATCATCGTAAGGTCCACCTATGGGTACCATCCAATCCTGGTACTCTCAACCTCATTCAGTGGTGTCCATCGTCTGCATCCAACATAATGAGGTGTGGGCATAACTAGTGCAGGGGTGAGTATAACGATACTTAGTAGGGAACCTGAGACCCTCAAGGTCTCACAAAATCCAACAAGGATAAATCAAAAAGTATCAAATCAATATATAACCTCACTTAGGTATATTCCCATACATATACCTAAGTTATCAAGTAATCCATCTCAATCATGAGGAAAACACAAAAGTTACTGACTCATCTCACACAGGTATACACCTTTTGTAGAGAGTTAGAGATGATCAGATGTAGCCACTAAAACATATATTTTGTCGAACCCACGTAGGATCCAGGAACAGTAGTCAGAGCTGTCGAACCCACACAGGATCCAGCAATAGTAGTCAGAGCTGTTGAACCCACACAAGATCCAGGAACAGTAGTCAGAGCTGTCAAACCCACACAGGATCCAAGAATAGTAGTCAGCATTGTCGAACCCACATAGGATCCAGGAACAGTAATCAGAGCTGTCAAACCCACAAAGGATCCAAGAATAGTAGTCAGAGTTGTCGAACCCACACAGGATCCAGGAACAGTAGTCAGAGATCAGCTAGCCACAAGGTTTCCACACAAAGCACGCTTGATTCTGGGAGGGTCCGCTCCTCAATCCAAGTGTTGATATATCAACTACCATGAAGTCCCACGTAGAAGTATCCCAAAGGTATTCCATATCATAGGGGTCTCAACAGAACAAACAGTGCGTCAACCGGACATCCGGTCTTTGAGTTATTAGTCTTTTAGTCCCGAGGGCCCGGTTAGATTCGTGCATAATACAACCTAACTGTATCTCAATTATACTCTGAACTCTAGTGGGGTATACTCAAACAGACCATCACACTCCAAGTTTTCCAGCGCCGCTTACGGTTCGTCAAACGAACGTCCGGTGCCAAAGATATGGCTAAAAGAAAGTAATGGGTCGGTAGTGGGCCTGGGTCCGGTCCCACCCGGTCGGACCGACCCGGCCCGACCTGGTCTGGGATGAATTGTTCTCGGTCGACCCGGTCAGACCTTTTGGATCTGGACCCACCTGTTGGACAAGCTCGCCTGTTAGGTTCGGCCCGGCCCGCTGGGCCCCGCCCAGCCGGCCACGTGGGTGGTTCAGCCCGAAGGGTGCTGCAAGGGCGGTTCGGCCCGGAGGGCCGCTAGGTCGTGGCCGGTTCGGCTACGGCGCCACGAGGGGCGCATCTCGAGTGGTTTGGCCCGGGAGGTCGGGAGGTCGGCGGACAGACTGTGATGCCGGCGGGCGGTCGGGCAGGCCGAGAGGCTGCCGGGCAGGCCGGAGGACAGGTCGGCGGGCAGCCGGGAGGCGGCTGGACATGCCGGAAAGGCACTATCAGGCTGGCGGGTAGGCCAGGTGGCATCCGGGTGGCGGGTGGGAGCCGGCCGGGCAGGTCGAGAGCCAGGCGGGCAGGCCGGCGGGGCGAGGGCAGGCTGGCGGGCGGTTGGGAGGCGACTGGGTAGGCCGGCGGGGTGCGGGTAGGCCGACGGGCAGGCCGGCGGGCAGGCCAGCGGGTGGTCGCGTGGCAGCGGGCAGACTGGCGGTGGTACGGGATGCCATGGGGGCGGCGCGGGTCATGGAGGCCGCGGGAAGCGCGGCCTTTGCCTTCACCGCCTTCATCGCCTCATCGTTTTGTCCCCATGCCGAAGGACATCACAAAAGAGATCGACAGAGGGTGTCGGGCCATGTTAGTTTGGCCCGAACACTCTACGTTTAGGGTGATAGAAAACAATCCTCTAGAACGAACTCCAACAATCCACCCATAAAAAGAAATCATCCTCGTTCTTCATTTTGAAAAAAAGTAAGAACATTGAACTTAAATGAAATTAACCCCCTACCTTGATCATCGTTCGTCGATGGTGTCACGGGGAAGAAGATGGTGTTGTCTTCGTTCGTCGTGTCTGCCACACACTTACAATCCCGATCTAGCACATCGGTTGTGGAAGATGCTTCACGTCAGTAGGAGTCTGGGGAAGAAGATCGAAGGAGATCGTTGCCAGCGTTCTTCGTTGGAAGAACGCATTCTTCGTTATTCGTTGGGAGATGAGGTTCTTTGTTGAAGAAATCTATTTCTCCAAAGCTCTCCTCCCCCCAATATTCCACCCAAATTCCAAAAGTGATATGATTTCCACAATTTAATTGTAAGCACAATATTCAAATTGGGGAAATTAATTACGTAGGTTGGCGTATTAAGGGTGGTGTGTTGGCAAAATTAAAGTTAGAGGAGGTCAAGAGGATCTCCCTCATTAATGAGGGGAGTTGAGAGGTTTTCCTCTCCTCCCATTAATAGGGGTCAAGTTATCCCCGCCCCTATTATTCAAAATTGGAGGTTATGTGGTCTCAAGTGGTCCCCACCACATTAACCTCACATGAGAGGTTGAGGCGTGGTAGTCCCCACCACCATAACATCTCATGAGAGGTTATGGCCTGGTGGTCCCCACTTTAAACCTCCACATGGAGGTTATAGTTGCAGTGGGTCCTACCTCCCAACACCCACATGGTTGTTGGTAAAATAAAAATAAAGCGTCACACACATTTATTGTTATTTTAATTTTTCGCATAAAACCCAAAAAATATCTTTTATTCTCGACCCACAGTCGTCGAGGAGAAATACTTCTTAAGTGAATACCGGAGCTGCAAGTTCAACGGTGAACTCGGATTTCAATTCTGAGCATTGGTTCAAAAGTTATAAAAACTCACTCGTACATTTACTGAACATACCTAAACAAAACTTCAGAAATTGATTCCAGGCACACTGGGCCTCGGAATCATGCGCCGTAAATTTTCGCAGACTCGTAAAATTCCCATTTAATTGAAAAAAATTACATGAAAGTTTTGGGTATTTACAAAACATATAAACCATACCATTCATTATTATTCAATTTAGGAGGAACAAGAGGTAAGGGAGACCACCCAAAAATGAATACTTTTGAGTATTTACAACAATACCACTCCTCTTCAACAATAAAAGGGAACTCACTCTCACCCCTTATTCACACTTTCAAACCTATTTGTTTTATATAATACCATCACAAATAAACTCAAAAATTCCATACCCTAATCATAGAATCCTTATTTTGGGATAAATCCAATATTTTAGGGATTTAGTGCAAACCTATAGAGGATGTCTGAAGAAGAGTTAATGTTCTTCAATGATAATCTTTATTTTTTATTTCTTTCTCCATCTTATTAAATTATTATTATAGCAAGATTATATAATAACCAAAGTTTATTCCATAGATTTGGATGTGTTTATAAATATTTCATTAACTAAAACTATCTCCACTTCCATCAAATGGGTTACGAAATCATCATTTTTTCGTACGGTGAACTACCGCCTCGCGAATCGATGTCGTTCATTTTTCCATTACCACCTATCAAGGTTGGGTATTATAATGGATATAAAGTATATATATGGTATTTATAACATTATTATACCTCTGTATTCATTATATAATATAAACCCTTTTTACTTTCCATTCCATAGGAGACATGATAGTGTCGCTCATGTTTACGGCGGACTACCGCCTCGAGAAGCAATGTGATTCATCTTTCACTAACACTTTAAATCGAATGTGATAAGGATAAAGTTAATGATTATATGTGATATAAATTAAATAATTTTTATATTAATGAAATATTTATAATTATTAAAATATAATTTATATAATTTTATTTCTTACCTTTTCACTCAATGAAAGATGATAACGTCGTTCGTGTACGTGTGGACTACCGCCTTCACAAAATGATGTGACTCTCTTTTCAAAACACCAAATGGATAATAACTATATATATGTATATATATTTAAAGAAATAATATGGTATTTATGATATTATGATCATTCTTTTAAGGATAAAATATTACATACCTCTTTTCCATAATGATCATTGAAAAATGGAAACATTACTCATATGTATATATGGCCTACCATCTCCATGATCGTAATGTACTTCATTTATCAAACCCATCATTAATGATTGGAAATAAAATTATAAATAATTTAAAAATATGATAATTATTCCATGATTATTATTCTTTATATTTTATAAATATATAATATGTTCAAGAAATGTATCTTTCATGATGAAACATGTATGAGAAACCAAGATAATTAATACCAAAAACAATGGAAATAATGAAACATTATTAATGAATGGAGGATATAATGTTATAAAAGGGTCATATATGTTATTATAAATATTAATATGGGTATGTTATAAGTTAATAAAATGTTTAAAACTGTTATTCATGAGGTTAAATTGTGTTCAATCAAAATAAAGAGTGAGGTAAGGGATTTCGTCTCAATTTACATTCCATTGACAATTATTTGTTATTATGAACCAATTCAATTTTATGTGGTGTATATACTACCCATTAGAAAGTAAATATAATGAATAATTCATTATTCATTATATTTTAAGTTTTAATTTGAATTAGTTTATCTAATGGTATTGGACTTGAAAATTGCCAAATGGTAAGAGTTATTGTGCACTCTCACTTTCTTTTGTGATTGTTAACTTTCTCTTGAAACAGTCACTTTATTGTAATAATTTTTCATTAGAAATTTAATTTCTATTAAATATCCATATTATTTTTTGATGGATATGATTATTTTCTTAACCGTATAACATTTTTACATATGGTGTTTTCTTTGAAATTTATTTGATTAACTAAAGAAATATTGATAAATCTGTATCCATTAATCAATGTGTATATTTGATAAGGCACATTGTTTAGGAATTAAATCGATTATTAAATATATAATGAATTATTTGTAAATTAAATTCATAGTTTGGGGACTGGTAAATATAATCTCCTCGATGTATCGGTTGGTTTCATGAGACAAATTAAATAAGGGTATTTGGTTGAGGCCTTATTCATTTATTTAGATGTCATGACATGAGGTCTTTATGATATGTTTTGGAAAGAGTTCGTGACTAGATGTGTTTTTATAAGACCTAGATAGTATTATATGTCTCAGCACAAAGCCTTGATGGTATTATATGTCTTGTCATGAAGCCTCAGTGGTATTAGATGTCTTAGAACGAGGCCTCGATGGTATGTTTTTTATGTCTATCATTATGAATTCCATAATTATGAATTTGGTTATTGATATTATATGTGATTATTTTATTAGTTAAAATATACATGGTTAATTTTCATGCTTGTTTTATTATTTATATGGAATTATTTGATCATTTTTATTTCTTCCATGTTATTCTCAAGTAATTGATTAATTGTAATGTATTTCAGTTATTTACCTTTTCATGTTGATTATTATTTATTAACTCCTGATAAATTACATTATATTTAAACCTTAATAAGTATTTTAGATCACCCATATTTTTTTCCTTTTTTGAGGATATGAAGATAAGTTCTTGGAATTAGTTTCAAGGATTCTGAGCTTTCACTTTTTTATGCTTCATTTTATATTCCAAACATAAAATGGGTATCACGTATGTATCCAGTTCTCAAAAACTGCTAAATTTTTTAGTCCTTTAGGATTATATTCCTTGTATATATGCCAATGTAATAAAGTAATGAATTGGATCTAGGATACTGGTGTTGGGGTTGTTATAATATTTTTTAGTTTTTCTTATCTTCTAACCATATCACCTTCCTTTGGTTCATAATATAACTAAAATGTTTCTTATGAGTAGAGGCAGCCTTATCTCTTCTTGTCGATTGTACATTTTTCTCCTCTATGTCTTTATTATTTATATTAATTTATGGATATCTTTTTCTAAACATAAATTATTTATTAAGTTCAATTAATAAATTTTACTAAATTTAAAAAAATGGAACTTTTTATATTTTTTCACACGATTCATTTTCTAATGACTTTTAATTTCTTCATAAAAGTGTAAAATGAATCTTCTTTTAAAATTATTTTCATAAGAACTCATTTTCCCCCCATAATTGTTATATTTATTTAATAAAATTCCTATCTAAGTTTTCATGGTCTTTTAATCTAAATTAAATTTCCATTGTTTTAAAAATTATTTTATTTTAAAGTAAAATATTTTAAAGGAAAATGATATTTCTTATTTTACAATGAAATTTATAATGATCTTATAAAAGTGATTTTCATCTATGTTAATGTCCTTTAATGTTTCTTATGTTTAATTAGGAATATTCTCTAATGATACCATTCATATTATTTCTCATGAAGGTTTATGAAAATTTATTATGGAATTTTTCATGAAACTTGTTTCTTTATCATGGGTTAATAAAGATATAACGAAATTATGAATGTTTTCAAGTTATTTTGGATCTAATATTTATAGTTTATCACTATTAAATGAATGGTTCTGTTATATCCCTCTAATGAATTGGGTAAATTTTTACATATCATGAGCCCAAAAGGATACACAGGTAGTATCCTAGGCTTGAAAGGGTATGGGGGTAGTATCCCAAGCCTAAAAGGGTAAAAAGGTAGTATCACAATCCCAAATATGTATATGGGTAGTATCTTAATATTAAAAAGTTTATACAGATAGTATCCTAATCCTAAAAGGGTACATATATAGTAGCCCGAGCCTAAAAGGGTGCACAGGTAATAGCCCAAGCCTAAATGATTGCATGGGTAGTGTCCAAAGCCCAAAAGGGTATATGGGTAATAGCTGAATACCAAAAGGGGTACATTGTAACACCCCAATATTTTATAAAATATTTCCTTTCTAATGAATTTAATTTCTTCGATATCTTGTGTTACACGCAACACCAAGTTTTAATGAACCGCAAAAAACTATTAATACGACTATTATTACCTAACCAATAAACTTGAAATAATTTATATTAATAAAAAAATTAAAATATTAAGTATAATGGTATTAAATAAATAAAACTTGTTAATAATTAGGTACTTAATATTTGGTAAAGTATTTATACGTTTCAAAAATATAATTTTCTCAAAAAATGTTTTTTAGGAACAAACAATAAATTTAATTTTAGAAAATTTTAGAAAATTTATTACAAAAAATAAAATTCATTTTTTAAATCAATATGTCAAAATTTTCTTTGGGTGAATTTTTTGAATTTTTCTGAAAAGTTGAATTTTTCGATGAATAGTGAAAAATACTAGTATTTATTGAAAACTATCTTTCCATTTAAAGAATGTATAAGGTTAATTTTTCTTAAATGGTATTAAAAGTAAAATTAGTTTAATTATATATTTATTAATCCTATTTATTTCATTTTAATCAATTTAATATCTAATTTTTATATAAAAACATTTTAAATTTTTGAGCATTTTCTCATTGGAAAACCACTTTCTCATCACATATGTGGGTTTAATTTTAAATTAAAATTTTCAAATTATGTGAATTGAATTTAGAAAATATATTAAAAAAATTTAATCATCATAATTTATATTAAATAATAAGGTCAACTTATTTTTTTTCAAAATGAATATTAAATGTAGAAATAATTAATTATTGCAGTTAAGGTTAAAACGGGTTTACTAGGGGTTAAACTAAAAATATAAGAGGTAAAATAACATATAAATGAGTGTAAAACCTATTATATGGACATATTTAGACCTTATCACCTATAAGTTTATATAATATCCCATTTTTTATCTTTCTTTCATGTAAAAAACATTGGTACGCTTTATTCTTTTCAAAACTTCCATGTGTGCCCCCCCCCCCCCCCCACTTATAAAAGCCCACCCCATATCCTCTCCTCTTCATACTTCCAAAACCATTTTTTCATCCAATAACTAAAAAAAATCTTCCTTACATACCTAATCACATTATATATTCCTTAGTTATATCATGAACCCAATATAGGAAGGATTTTAGTTAAACCTAAAGATCTTGTCTCAAGAAGAGGTAAAGCTTTAAACTATGTGTTTTTCATATTAATTCTTATTCTAAATACTTAAAATATTATTCAATTATTTTGATAACATAACACAAGTATATAAAATATAATGAGATTTTATTATGTTAATTTTATAACTTATATCCATCTCCTCTTCCATAAAATGGGAAACAAAACAATCGATTGACTGTATAGCGGACCACCACCTCGCGAATTGATGTTATTCATTTTCCATCACCACCTCTCATAACTAAATATAATAATGAATTTAATATTTATATATTATGTTTATTATATTATTATAAATCTATAATTATAATACCACATATACCTTCTTACCTCCCAACCTGTTGGAAAACAATGACATCGCTCATGTGTATGGAAAACTATTATCTCATGAACAGATGTGATATGTTTTTCATTTCTGTTTTAATTGGTTGGTAATAAATGTAGATTAAATTAATAAATATGATATTTTTAACATAATTACACTTATATTATTATTATATCATATATAAATTCTTAATTTCTATTTTGTGGAGGATATGGTAACGTCGTTCGTGTGTATGGTGGACTATCACCTAGCCAAGCGTTGTGATTATTTATTCACTAAAACTTTGCATGGAAGGTAATTAAAGTAAATTTAATTAATATATGTGATAAATATAACATATAAATTACTCTGTAAAGGCAATATATTTATTACCTTTTTCATTTCATTCATCGAGAAAATGGAAATAACATCCATGTGTGTGTGCGGCCTGTCATCTCAATGAACAGTAAAATTCATTTTCTATATCTAAATTTTATGGATTACTTTAAATATATATATACTGAATATATATTATATTTATATAATTTTTAACATTTTTTAGATGATGGAACCCTCATCAATGTAAGAGGACCGAATATATATATTAAATATATATATACTCTCAATACATATATACTAAATACCTATACTCTAAATATATATATATACTCTAAATACATATATACTAAATACGTATACACTAAATAAATATATAATCAAAACACATATATACTAATATATATATATATAATTTAAATATATATACACTAAATGCATATATACTGAATATATACTCTCATGGATCATGTTCTTTGATTTCCTTATGATTCATGTCTTATAAACTCTCAATCTTTATGTTGTGACTCAAGATTTTGATCTTTGATAAGAAGGGTGTGGATTTCATATGTTAGGCTCATGTTCTCATACCCTTATTCAAACATTATGTTTACATACTTTCCTTGTTTTCCTTTACTGATAATCTGATCTCACCAATTCTTATGCTTATTTTCCCCCAGTTATAAGGATAGGTATTTTGTGTGATATGTTTAAGAAGGGTTATAGTTATGAATAACTAAGTGGGAAATGATTTAGAACTCTTATAAACTAGTTGTTTATGTTTTCAAGTTTCTAAAGGAACTATACTTTTATGATCCTCGGGCATGTGTTTATGTAATGTAATAAATATTCATTTAAAAATAAGTAATATATATGTATAAAAATCTTGGGTCTCTATAGTTATTATCATAGGATAGGTTAACTTAACCTTTGGAAACTATAATGAGAAAACCTTAGTGAGATCCCTAGGGATATGTATAAGGATAATATTAAGGATAATTCTACATATAGGAAACTATCTTAGAATATTGGTGAATGATAGAGTGTGTGGTTTCCTATAAATATAGTCTTGTATGGATACTACTAGTGATTGTGGTTCTGGAACTGATATACCTAAGGGTAATAACTCTAAAAATGGAACATCGGGATTGACTCGAGCATTACCTAGTACATGAAAATGGGCCTTACTATGCACCTAGTTTTAAAATCCCAAAGGATATTCTTTTTAAATTGAAAAAATCTTTATGAACCATCATTATGTATTTAAATAATGACCATGAATGACTTAGTTTAAGCCTAAAGTTCAACAGATTAAAAATAAGGTGTCATAATTTTGAAATACTATAATTAATTTTTATAATTATGTGGTTTCCTGCTGTGATTAGTGTTTCTAACACAATGATTTTTGGTTTTAGTCAATATATAGAGCCCAAAGGAACCGTGTTAATGCTGAATACAATGGATAATGCAGTGATTTTTCTCTAAAGAAACCAAATGTTATGAGAGCTAGAATGAAAAATATTGTTTCTTAGCTCATAAAACTTTCCTAGGCTATGAATCTTTCTAATCTTAAAAAATGAGAAAATAAGGAAACCACATTTTGTTGATTTCTTCATGAGACAACATCCAACTTATTTTAATGGTTTTTCTAATCCACTAGCTAATAATAAATGAATCAGTACCAATGAAAAGATATTTTCCATTCTTCATTGTTTGGAGCATGAAAGATTCTTGTTGTTCGCCTATTATTTAGAATTAGAAGTGGATCAATGGTGGAATATATCAATAATATGTCACAAAAATATGAAATTGAATCCATATAGTGGGATGATTTTATAATATTATTTTCCTAACAGTACTTCACTCACATTCTTCAAATGAAAATAGATAAATAATTTCCTGAGATAAAGTAGAAGGATGATGAATATGTCAGTACCTATAAGGCAAATTTTATAATACTTGTGAGATATTCTTTTGGTATTATCATCCAACCTGAAAGTAAGGTTAATAAATGATTTAGTGTCCTAGAAACAAGTATTCGAATAGAGTTATCCATAAAGGACTTCAGTATCTATGAAGAAACCATTTGTTTTGTTATCAAGATGGAAATGGACATTGGAGTGACACATCAATCACATGGTTTTGCTAAGAAAATAAAGACAGAATTCAAGGGAAACTCTAAAAATCACGGGGAGAAGAAGATGATATTTCCTTCATGATCGAAGTGTGGAAAGAAAAATTAAAAAAAATATCTTAAGGGGACTACTAAATGTCTTAAGTGTAGAAAGGAAGTTCATCAAGTGATTGAATACTAAAGTGATGGTAAGAAGATAAATAATGATGCAAATAAAGTTAAAGCTCCATAGAATTCACCTACCACACTTCAATGTTTCAAATGCAAGGATTTTTGGAATTATGCTAACAAGTGCCTAAATTTAAGGTTTGATAACAATGATCAATGTAAGAAACATTTTAGGTTGGGGGAAAAGGGAAATATCATGTTATCACTATTTTAGATGAGGGTTGTGATAGTGATATGGTGAAAGGTACACTTACTATCTACTCTAGAACTCATTAAGTATTTTTTGAATTTGGATCTACCCACTCTTTTATATTTAAATAATTTTCTAATAATATCAAAATTCCACCCTAATGATTAGATGTTTAATTAGAAATGAAACCCCCAAATGGTATGATGATCGCATCATAAGTATATGATTCGTCTCCAATTGAATTTTTGTGGGAATGTACTTACCACAAATATTTTTATTATTCCCATAGTTGAATTTAATGTTATATTAAGTATGGATTGGATTTCTATTCATAAATACCAGGTCAATCTCTGGGGAAATAAATTTAATTTTGATATCATAAACCATCCTATGATCATCTATTAGTACAGTGATAAATACGAACTTCCAATGGAAATCAAATCCATTGTATGGTTTTTGATTCCTATTCAAATGGGTTGTTTATCCCAGATGGTTGGGGAGAAAATAAACATTGATGATAAGCCTTTTGTAAGGGAATTTTTTTATGTACTTCTAGAAGAGTTTCCTAGTATTCCACTAAATCATAAAGTTGATTTCTTAATAGAACTCATACCCGATGTTACACCTATTTCAAATACTCCCTGTAAAATGAACCTAATTGAGTTATAAGAATTTAAAAGAAAATCTAAGAGAATCTTGATAAGGGATTCATTTATAATGTATTAATTCATCCAAGTGCATTACCATGGCTTGCACCTATTCTTTTTGTTAAAATAAATATGGATTGATGTGACTCTACATTGACTATAGGGATCTGAGCAAGATCGCAATCAAGAATAAGTATCCTCTACCCCACATTGATGACTTATTTGATAAAATATATGGTTCTCGATACTTTTCTAATATTTAAATTCATTCTAGATATCATCAATTGAGGGTCAAGAAGGAGGATATACCCAAGACAGCATTATGTACAAGGTATGGACACTTTGAGTATATAGTAATTCCATTTGCTCTTAATAATGCTCCCACTATATTTATGGATTTAATGAATAGAGTCATTAGATATTTCCTTGATTGGTTTGTGGTATTCTGTATAGATGACATTATTATTTATTCAAATATTAAGTAAGAACATGAAGATCGCTTGAGAATTATACTAAAGACACTAAGGAAGCATAAACTTTACACAAAATTTAAGTGTGAGTTTTGGCTACAAAGTGTTTCATTTTTTGGTCATATTATCATAAAACCCTCTCCACAAAGATACCACAATTAAGGGAGAGATATGGGTATTTCCCGAGTCCCACCTCTAGTAGGCCTTAGTTTGGAAACTAGTACCGATGGTAGAATAAACATTCACATGGGAGGCATTAACCTCTAAGAGAAACATGTGGAAGAGAGAGGCAAGACAGATAGACCAAACAACACCTACTCAAACATATATATATAAAAATAAATCCCAAGTGAAATCATTAAATGTCATATAGTACTATAACAATTGAAAGGGAAAACTATAAGTACCAAAAAGGTAAATTTAGCAATGACCACAAAGCTAAAACGGATCCTACAAAACCATAAGGTAGTAATATCTGGCCCGATCTCTAACCAGCTTCAGTTGACCTGAAAAACAATTTATATATACATGGAGTAATTGTAATAGTATACTTAGTATGATCCTCCCTAGATCCTCTCTTGTAAAATATAAAGAAATCATGCTAAAGCACAGTGAACAACATTGAAACTAAATTGTTACCTAAATAGGTATACTAAGTTCTCATCATCACCATGGCTAACTCTCACCAAGTATCTCATATAATAGAGTATATAATATATTAATAAAACATCAAGGTTTCCTCACTCTCACTTTCCCACTGTTTTTCCACTCTACCCCAATGTTGCGCATCCTTAACCCTCTCTCTCCAAAAGTAAGTTAGCCTGAAGACACCTGGGAAAGTCATCACAACATGCTCCAAGTGCATAACATAACCACATTATCCCATCCATATGTCCATATATAGTAACCAAGTAGTTTCTGGGAGACACCGCATCCCATATGATGTGTATCATACATCGAGTATTACACATTAATCCATTGCATCCCATACACTAAGTAAGTGCCTCAAGCAATCACAGTCTATACCCATCATATCTATAATAATCCTTTAGATACTATTTTCGGGAATAAATATGTGTGAATTAAACATAATCCATAACATCCATATATAAACACATATGGTAAAAACTAATCATCAAGCATACCAACACATGTAACTACCAAGAGAAGAGAGTATGGCCAGAGGGGGTAGTTAGTCATCCATCCTCCCATTGGGATGTTAGTGAAAACACCCACCTAGAGCATAATGGGTGTCAGTTTCCCTAATCAACATTGGTGGGGTAGTGTATGAAATCATAGAATATACATTATATAATATAACTCACAAACACACTATGGGTATAACCTATTCTCAGACTCAACTATATCTAACATCGCTCAGACTCTCGTTTTCCACTACTAAGACCAGATATCCTAAAAGAACGCAAGAATTTAGAATAGATGCATTAATTACTTATTTAATATTTATTATTTACTTATTTTAATTTTTTCATTATCCATTAATTAAAAATTATCATTATTCCACATTAAATTACACTAATCATCATAGTAAAGTACATTCCCTCCAGGAATAATCCAAACTAAGAACTCAGTTTACCAAGATTAAAATCTTTTAGCTTTTGTATTACAACATTATCATCCCCATGAGTTAAGAATAATTTATTCCTCATTAGAATAATTATATAATATAGGTACTCTAGGAAAACCATCCTAATCTTCCATAAAGAGGAAACATGAAACCAAGCACATCCAACTGCCTCAAGTAGTGTGGAAAGGAATGCAGATAAAAAAAGCAACATGGCCATCATCCATTAAACAGATTCATAAGCAACCATACCATCTCTCAATATCTCATTAAGACTAAATTCAACACATTCCATCATCCTTGATGCCATCCCCAACACCCACATGCATATAGTGATGTATCTCACTATCATAGGCATCAACCGAAACCACATCTTATCAGCCATACCAGACTCAGCATCTCGGGCTCATCACATCTGGGCCTCTCTGACCCATATCACACCATCCATCCTAGGATCAATCATATTAGGATCATTTAATAAGGTTCATATCTAGATCACATCACAAAATTAGTAAAAAACAAACAATCATATCCAATAGGGAAATCTATTCCCTAAAACAAGGCATACATCATTCACACAAACGATATCTCACATATCCAAACTCAAGTAACATGGCCTTCTCAAGAAAATAGGAAAATCATCCCCTATAAATTATATTTATCAAACAACCATTTATTATTCTATATTTAATTAATTGATTAATTATTAACAGGTTCCAACTATGGGAAACCTAAGGCATCAATCTATAACCAGCTACTAAATTAATTAAGAAATTAATTTAACCATGCTTCTAAGCATCCAACTATTATCATTTATCATGACATTTTTTTATTATCAAAAATAATAAACATTCTTTTAATTATTTATTAATTACATTAATCATATCAAATATCACATTTAATTAAACATTTATACTTTTATCAATTTGGTCATAATCAAATTGCATCGACCACCAAATTACAAACATGCCTCTTCTTAAATTTCATAATCCAATTAATTATCAATAAATTTTGTATTTATATTCTTTATCAATTTCAACAGGATAATCCAAGAATAACAACATGATGACAAATAATATCATAGATATCACAAAATCGATAAAATCATGAGGTAAACTGTTATCATGGTGATAAGAAACAACATTGTTAACATGCGATCACAACCAATTTCTTTAATCTGATTCAATATTATTAGGTTAATTTAATTACTATCCAAAGGTATAAATAATGATCAATTTATGCCTACAAGTAAATAAAATATAAGTAATGAATCCCCTTCCTAAAAGTCATCAACGTGATTCGCATGAGAATAGACCAACGTTGTGGATCCCGATCACCTCTCTTTTAGGAAGATGCATCCCTCTAGGGACTCCACAGAACCAATACACCAAAAAACAACAAATAAAAACTCCCTTATAAACATGGAGATGATCTTCCATCACATGTAAAGAATAATGGGAGGAAAAAAATACCAATCAAGAAGAAACCACAATAAATAGAGGTCGAACTCACCTTGGATCACCATGGATCAAAGACAGAATCCCAAGGATTGATACCTGTTGAAGGAATCTCAAAACACCAAGGGTAGGATTCACTAGTCCCTAGAAAATGAGAGGGAGCATAGGGTTTGATAAACTCCAGATCTATTGAACCTTTTATTAACATGATAAAAAAGGATATTTACATGATGTGTGAACCATTTACACATCATGTAATCATCAGGCTTCATATATTTCCAAAAAAAAATTCACCTAGAGGCCTTTAATTCTGAGTTATTACACGTCATGCAAAATCCTATGAACTGGCCTTAAAATCCATGAAATTCAAATAAATGATATGAAAGACTTTCACACCATATATTCTTCTTGCTTCCATCATTTTTAGCATCCAAAAACTCTATACTTATTTCAAGCCTCCGCTGTGCCCCACTAGCCTCAGAAACTCAAAAATGGTTGGACCACATAGATTCAATCACTTACATTATATACCTCTCAAACAATTCTCAACCTAGATAATCTAAACCAACCCAAAGATAAACAAAAAAGGGACTTTCAGAATAGCCACCCTGTGACATACCTCTCAAAGATCTAACCATGTCAGGAGATCAACCACCTCACTCATAGGAAACAATGAAAAAACACACAATAACAAAAACCAGCTCCTAAACACTCTCCCAGAGGAGATACCTCTCAAACGAGAGTAAATCCACAAAAAACAAAAAGAGGAAATCATCTCACAAACCAGAAAGGTCAACATTCATAAGAGAAAAATGTTACAAGATAAGATATAAACATCAACCATCTTAGGTTACTGAGTGCGCATCTATGAATCATATTCATAGGTACTCTCCTCCATGAAATTATTCCATGATAATACATGAACCAAGGGAATATAACTCTCACACAATAACTTATCTTAGAGGTCATGGATATCTACAGGATGCTCCTTAAGGGTCGCATCATCATCAACATTTATTTCATCCCAATCGATGAAATAAGAGTCATTGTAGATATACTTATGCAGATGAGACCCATGAAAAAAAATCATGTATCATAATCATCTATAGGGGAAGTTCTATCTAATATTCCACAACTCAAACATGAGCCGATACCTCAAAAATCCCAACAAACTAGGGAGAAATATTACTCCCACAACCAAACCTTCTCTTCCAATGATGAGGATTCACTTTTAGGAACATGTGATATCTAATGTTGAACTCAAAAGGTCTCCTCCTATGATTGGAATAGTATTTATAATGATTTTACACTACCTTTCCCCTCCCATAAATTACCTGAACTATCTTTGTCATATTCTGTACTAGTTTTGTCCCAAGGATTGTTGTCTCTCTGACCCTAGTTCATCACAATAGATAAAGGAAAGGTCAGGAATAAAAATATTCAAATGGTTTCATACCAATGGTGGAGTGGAAACTATTATTGTAAGAAAACTTGACCAAGGATAGTTTTCTTATATATAAACTCTCAAAATCTAGGACACAATAATACAACATGTCTACAATATTATGGATTGTCCGATCTAACTTATCATTCATATGAGGATGAAAAGTAGTGTTCAAGCATTACTAAGAACCCAAATCATGCTAGAGAACTCTTCACACCTTGGAGGTAAAATAAGGATCTTGATCAAAGATGATCATCCTCAAGAATACATGAATTCACACCACCTCCTCTAGATTCTACCTTGACAAAACCTCCATTAAGATCGACTCCCTGGTCGCTATAAAGTGTATTAATTTCATCAAATGATCCACGATCACCCATATAACATTTTATCCACCCTGATATTGAGGTAAACTGATAATGAAGTCTATTGAGATGTCCTCCCACTTCCACTGGGTAACATCCAATCACTGGAGTGAACTACTGGAAACATGGTGATTGGCCTTCACCTTCTAGAAAACCAAACATCGAGAAACAAAATTTGTAACTGCACATTTCAACACAAGACACCAATACAAACCTCTAAAATCTTGGTAAATCTTAATCATGTTGGCATTTACAAAAAATTAAAACTATGAAACTCATGGAGAACTATCTCACACATCATCGAAGGAACAAAAAACCTTCCCTTGAACAACCTATAGTGTTTTCCATCCTCAAAATAGTCATCAAGGTAATCATAAAAAACAACTCAGTCCCTCCATACCTCCACCACAAAATCCCCTAGTTGGTACCCCTCCACCTTATATACCAAATATGACTACACTATTATCTGTAAAATACAACCTCTACCCTAAACCTTTCCCATATCTATATGCATCACTAAGAGTTCTTCCATCAGACTCCAGGAATCCCCAGATTCATGCACAACATCACTACATGACTTCATGCTCATCACATTAGCCACAAAATTTCCCATTCCTAGTGTATATGAAATATAAAATTTATAATCCTATAATAATTCCATCCATTGATGCTGACACAATTTCAAGATATACTAGGAGAAGACATACCTCAAGCTCTTATGGTTAGTAAAAAACACAAAATGATCTCCAATGAAGTAATGTCACCACAATATCAAGTAAAACACCACAACCACCAAATAAATATCATGGGTAGCATATCTACACTCATTGGGACGTAACTACTGAGACCCATAAGAAAAAAATGATATCATCTTCATCAGAAAAAAACCAAATCCAAGATTCAAAGTGTCATGAAAAACCTCAAACTGAACTCATTCTGCTAGTAAATAAAGAAATGGAGCACTGACCAACTTCTACTGAAAGTACTAAAAAGATTAATAACACTGGTTAATCTATAAGAATTTTTTATAATTCTATTTCAAGACCATCAAAGGAGTCACAACCCAAGAGAAATCTGTTATGAACCTCCAGTAATAGACTACAAACCAAGAAAACTCTTCACCTCTGCCACTATCTTAGGGTCTTCCCAAGACAAAAATGCCTCTATCTTCAAAGGATCCATAGACACTCCCTACTAGGATACCACATACCCCAAGAAATGCACTTCTAGTTCCTAAAACCCACACTTCAGAAAATTCCCAAATATTTTATCATGATGACAAAATCCCAAAATGATATGCAGATGCTTTGTATGCTTCTCCTCAAACATGGAGTACACAAGGATTTCATTGCGGAAACCACTACGAACTTATCCAAAAACTCTCTGATCATTGTGTTCATCAACCCCATGAACATAATTTGATAATTCATCATACCAAAATATATCACAACAAACTCATAATGCTCATGAAAACAATATAAAATGATCTTCTGAATATCCTCATCTGTTACTCGTATCTGATGATATCTTAGCCACGAATCGATATTTGAGAACCAACTTTCTCTTTTCAACTAATAAAACAAATAATAAATACATGGAAGAGGATATTGGTTCTTCCCTGTCACTTTATTCAATTGGTAGTAATTGATACAAAGACACAAAATTCCATCAGCCTTCTTCACAAACAAGACCGGTGCACCCTAAGGTGATAAACTTGGACAAACAAAACCTCGGTGAAAAAGATCATCAAGTTGTAACCATGGATCTCTAAAATCAGAATGCACCATCCTATATAGAGGAATTGATATAGAAGACACTCTTAGTTGTTCCTAAATCTCAAACTCGATCTCCTATCGAAGGGGTAATGGTACAACCTCCTTGGGAAATACATTAGGGTACTCTTCCACAACCCTGGTAAATACTAATTGTTGGACCTCAAATGAGATCAGAATCATCTCTCCCATCATTTATGATAATGAATAAACACACCTATGACCCATGTGATGGTTTTTATCACCAAAAACATTTCAATGGATCTCCATTAGAATCATAGAACACAACCTGACTCTTGAAGAAATTGATGATAGCTTGCTCTAAATACAACCAATCCATGCCAAGTATGATGTCATATGTATGTATCTGTAAACATAGAAAATATCCCCAAGATCATTGATGCCTTAGTACAATCCCACAGTCTCTACATACTTCATACAAGTCAGCTCAACCTCCAACTTGCGTAGTCAATGCCAAAAGAACAGGAAGCCTCTCTACTTCAATTCCCAAAGAATGGATGAGGGTGGGTGATATAATGGAGTGCATTTATTATGAATCAAACAAAGTATGAACCCATGTATGAAAAAAGAAAAGAGTACCTTGAATGATGTATGGCTCACCTAGTACTAGTAACGCTAAGGCATGAAGCTGACCATGACCTACTCCATGGCCTCTATGACCCTGTTGATGACCACCTACAAGGAAGAACTCTAGTATCTATGGATGAGGAGAATATTAGTGTTGTACTCTGGTTTCCCCATATCCTCTCTACTTATCCCAAACTGGAACACCCATCTATTGTTTTCTTGGATGAAACTATCTCAATGAAGGAACCGGAAATGGAATACCAAGAGAATACTAACTTCATAGAAAGGTCGAGCACTCTCGCCACTAATGACCTTAGAATCCACAGTAAAAACATGCATTTGATCTCTTGGAATAGTTTTGAGAGCCACCTACCTTTTATAAATGACATGATAAGGGAAGGGACCACCCCCTGGATGACCAAAAACTCTTATTCACTAAAAATTGGAACCCCATACCATAGATATGCTTCATAAGGAATCCCGATGACTCCCCTATCATGATTATCCAGTTCTAGACAGAATCCTCTCAATAACATCTACTCTCACCAACACCTTGAGATACATCTTTAGAATAAACAAGGTAACATGTCACTAAATATCTGTATGTAAATCCACCTTGAAATTCTTTGTCCTATCCTACCCATCTGGAAATAGGTCTAAAGTATATCACCGAAGGGTCCTGAAAAGGATCTTGAACTCTCGTACGCTCTAACTCCTTTATCGAAGGGTACGAAACTCCAACTGACTGGCTACATTCATAGTTTAATAAAGAAAATTTTCTTGAAACTGGTATTAGAACTTATCCTATGAGACTTAAAACTCCTTGTGATCCTTGATGAATAAGAACCACCACTTCCTCACTACCCCATGTAGCATCATCATAGCCAACAAAACCCAATACTCCTTCTGTGCTTGGATCTAACTGAAATCTATCTAAAACTCCTATAACTAACATCCTAAGACTAAATCTGAAATAGATCCCTCATAATTATATATAATTTGGAATTTAAACTCTTAGAGATTCCTCTTCCAAGTTTCATCATCATTGACCTCTATTCTGTGCCTATCTATCCGCAAATCCTGTTGAGAATCTTCGACGTGAACCTGATGAGGATGTAAACCTGGATCCATACCTGCAAGAAGAAAAAGTTGTTATATCTCCTAAAACTATAATATGAAATATTAAATAATTAATTATCTTATTATCTTATCTAAGGTTTTAACCTATCCTAAGGTCTACCCATTTCAAACATAGGTGCAAAGAAAAATTATGTATGATACTTTTTTAAGCCTCTACCCTGCAACCAGTATCACTTTGTTTAGTGGGCTCAATAAACTTAAAGGTCTATGAAACATATTACAAGAGATCCTAAATACCCAAGTCTAATTAGGTATCCCATGTTTACATTTGTCACTAAACCAAGCTGACATTGTTTCCCTACCAACCGGTGAAACCTCACTTGTGCCTAACTCCAAACTCCATCTTATCCCTCAACTTGAAAACTTTAATAGCACTTTTTCATGAACCCCGCTACAAAAAAGATACAGTGATAAGGGGAGAGAGATGGTAACTACCAATTTCCGCCTCCAGTAGGCCCCAGGTTGGAAACTAGAACTGAGAGTATAATAAACATGCATATGGTAGGAATTACCCTCTAATAGAAACATGAGAAAGAGAGAGATAAGATAGATACACCAAAAAACACCTTCTTGGACATATATATAAATAAATTCCAATTGAAAACATACAATGTCATATAGTACTATAACAACTAAAAATAAAAACTATATGTACCAAAAAGGTAAAGACGGATGTGACCACAAAGCCCAAACAGCTCCTACAAAACCATGAGCTAGTAATATCCAGACCGAACTCCAACCTAATCCAGCTAACCTGAAAAATAGTTTATATATATGTAGGTTCACAAAAATATTATACTTATTAAGATCCTCCCTAGATATTCTCATGAAAAATAAAAATAAATCTTATTAAAGCATAATGAACAATAGTGAAACTAACTCATCACCTAAATAAGTATTCTAATTTCTTAGCCTCACTATGGATAACTCTCACAAGTATCAGATAAAATAGATCATATAACATGGTAATAAAACATCAAGTGTAGGTAGGCAGCGCATCGGGAACCCTAGGCGAGTTGTATCCTCTCGGAGAAGACAGCGGTGGCTGGGCGGATCCCTCCCCTCCCGGTGGGGGAGGTATCTTTGAAGTTTCAGCCCTTCTCCAACCCTGAACTTCTACCTCATTTCTCGAAGGTAGTGCTATGACCTAAAGTACTGGAGCTCCTCAATGGTTTTCCGAATCTTCAAATCTCAACAGCAGAGTTTACGGAAACCTCCATGCTTTTTAATCTCACACTGGTGGTGAGGTATAAATAGAGAAGAACTTCAGTTGACTCTTTCGACCGCTTCGTCCTCGACATCTGGGATCTACAAGATAGGGATACATTGGGATTACTTCAAAACCACAATATTATGATCTGATTCGCATCAGAGTATGGACTCATCAGTGCCTGGTCAAGGGCTCCCCGATTCTGCAATCTTCTTCAGTTCTTCCTCTTCCGATGGTCGTTTGATTTTCACATGAAATGTGACTCGCCCTCCACTGCAATTTGGGTTATTTTCCCTAATTTACCTCTACCTTTCCAAAATCCATCTAGTATCAGAATTCTAGGTAATATTAATGATAGGTATCTATGTTTGGATATCCTTACAGAATCGGTTTGTCACCCTGTGAATCTGTGAGTCTGTGTTGAGGTTTATGTGTCTAGAGTTCCCTTCGAATTTGTTTGGATTGCGATTGAAGAGGAGTACAGATGCAAGCAGCGTGTGGTTTATGAGAGTTGTAAGGATTATTTCTTTTCATGTGGTTGGATGGGAAATTCCATGGAAGTATGTTATTGGTAGAATCCGTCGAAGGTGGGAAGGGGACTTAAAAAACAATTGAAGGTTGATCGGGAGGTCCTGGATCCACCAAGGATGGCGGCCACCATTCAGGGGAAGACTATGGAAACTTGTGAGGAGGTTGGATCGGGACAGAGTGAAATAGGAGAAGACGATAGAGGTGGAGAAGATAGGTTACAAAGACCATCCATGGATAACCCTACCAGAAACGAGGTAGTGGAACGCTGCCTGGAGGCTAGCGTGGGTTATGGTGCAGGGAAGGAAGTCGTGATGAACCAATGAAATCTGAAGGTTATTAATGTTTTCAATCAACTGTGGTAGGACCTTGAGATTCCCTCAGACCTACTAGGGGGTGTGGGCTCTGCAATTCAGACCCCAGTCATCCTGGGAAATAGGTTTGAAGGACTTGCGGAGGTAGGGTCGGGAGATGAAGCACCTGTTGCGGTTGAGGGAGATGAAATTAACAGGAAGATCCTCAATGGCCTTAATATGGAAGTTTGGAACATTGACCATGATTATCTATATTGTACTACTGGAAGTGGGTGGAGGAATACATTGAAGACAGTAAGGTTTTATCTGCAGGGGAGTCCATTCTGAGGAGAAACAGGAGAAATAGGAGGAGGATGGGTATGAAGGACTACTCATCCTTTCCACCTATTATGAATACCCGGTCAGCAAGAAAGAAAATGGATGGGAAGTTGGATAGTGAGGTCAGGTGTCAACTGGAACCACCCGGTCAGTCTGAACTACCCTTGGAGTTGATTTTGAGTTTGGAAGATGAGGTGACAGAGCAGGTTTTATTTCTCAATACCTCGGAAGAGGAAGCGGCTAAGATGATGGGCTGGGTTATTGAAGTGAATCTTAATGAGGAACAATATATTTGGGTTGACAAACAGGACACGATCCTAGTTGGGGGCTTCAATAAGGGGATAATCATACTTGAGGAGTACATTCAGGTCTGGGAAAAAATGACTTCTTCACTTGAAGACCTGATTATGGGAGATCTACATACTCAGGTATCCACTATATCCTGGAGATTTTTTAGGGATACAGTATCTGGAAGAGTTAAATTGTTTTTCAATGATGCTGCTTTACCATTTTTTGACTAATGCTTGGGTGATCACCTTTTCTTGATGTGTTTGGATATGAGGAAGTTTTTCTTCAGTTTGTGTGCCCCGAGGTGATTTTGGGTGTTTCAATTCTAGCTTGTTATATGGTTCTACCTTAGATGAGGTTTAGAGCACAATGTCATCACTTCTGCATGTCACTTGGAGCAGAAGAAAGAGAGGGTATGGCTTGTCCATTGGTTCCATACCTGTGCATCTCTTCACGGGACTATTTTCCAAGTTCCCATGCTTTGGTGGAGGCCTTTTAATGCTAAGTTGCTGGGAAGAGGCAGGACCAGTATTTTGCTTGGGGTTCTGTTATGTTATTATTTTGGTTGTTTGTTGGACTTGGGGTTTCTCACTTTCCCTTTAAAAGTGATTTGATAATTGAATAAAAATAATAATTTTCAATCAGTCAAAAAAACATCAAGTGTTCCCTACTCCTACTTTCCCATTGGTTTTCCACTCTCCCTAACATCGCACATCCAAATCCATCTCTCTCCAAAAGTAAGCCAGCCCAAATACACCTGGGAAAGGCATCAAAACTTGCATCATGTGAATCACATAACCACATAATCCCATCCACATATCCATATATAGTAACCAAGTAGTTATAAGGAGACACCATAGCCTATAATATATGTTTCATACATCAGGTATTATACCTCAAGCAATTACAGCCCACACATAGAGTAAGTACCTTAAGCCATCACAGCCTATACTCGTCATATATTTAATAATCCTCTAGAAACTATATTCAGGAATATATGTGTTTGAGATAACCACAAGCCATCACATCCCCCTATAAACATATATGAGAAAAACTAATTTTAATGAATATAAGCACAAGTAACTACCAAGACAAGAGAGTAGGATTATAGGGGTAGTCATCCATCCATCCTCCCACCAAGATTTTGGGGAAAACACCCTCATAGAGTCCTCTAGGTGTTAATTTCCTAAACCAAAATGGGTGGGGTATAATATGAAACAGAAAAATATACATGATATTTTAGACCTAGACTCAATTTTAGTTAACATCGTTCAGACTCACGACTGCCACTGCTAAGACCAGATATCCTATAAGCACACAAGAATTTAGAAAAGATACATAAATTACTTATTTTTTGTTTATCATTTTCTTATATTAATTAATTTAGTATCCATTAATTAACCATTATAATTATTACACATTATATTAAATTAATTATCAGATCACATTACATTCCCTCCATGCATAATCCAAACCGAGGACTCGGTTTACCAATATTAATGCCATTTAGAATTTTCATTCCAACATTACCAACCTCATGGGTTAAGAATTAATTATTAATTATTAGCATCATTCCATAATCCACATACACTAGGAAGACTATCCTAAGCTACCACTAAGAGGAAACTTTCAACCAAGCGCATCCAACTGCCTCAAGAAGTGGGAAAAGGAATACTTATAAAACAAGAAACCTGGACATCGACCATTAAATACATTCATAAGTGAGCATACCAGCTCTCAACATCTCATCAACAAGTTATCCCATATTCAACCCATTCCATCATCCCTAATTCCATCCCTGATGCCCACACATATATAAAAATGCATCTCACCATAACAGGCATCAACTACTTCCACATCATATCAGCCATACCTGACTGAACCATCCCAGACTCATCACATGCAGGCCTATTAACCCCATATCACACCATCCATTCCAATATCATCTTTATCTGGATCATATCAAAATAATTGTATCCATATATCATCACAAAAGTATCATGAAACAAAAAAACATTGCTAATAAGGAAATCTATGCCCTAAAAGAAATCCAACCTTCACAAAAATGATCTCTCATTACTCCAAACTCAAGGCACTTAAACATCTAAAGAAAACCATTATCACGGTGACAAGAAAAAACATCATCAACATGTGATTGAGACAAATTTATTTAATATGGTTCAATATTATTAGGTTAATTTCATTTCTGTCCAAAGATATAAAGCATGATCAATTTGAGATTGTATGTAAATAAAAGAGAAGCAATGAATCCCCTACCTCAAAGGCGTCAATGTTATTCACACGAGAATGGACCAACATTTTGGATCTCGATCACCTATCCTACAAGAAGTTGTATCCATATGAGGACATCGTGGTACAATTTTTCCAATAAAAAAACCAATAAAAACTACATTAGAAACATGGAGATGATCCTCCACCACATAGAAAGAAGAACAGGAGTAAAATGAGATTGATCTAGAAGAACCAATAAGAAACAGAGGTAGAACTAACATTGGATAACACTGATTGAATACAGAAGCCCAAGGATTGATCCCTATTGAAGTAATCTCAAAACTCCAAGGATAGGAGCCATTGGCTAATGAAAAATGAGAGGGGTGTAGGTTTTGAGAAACCCCTAATCCATTTCACCTTTTATTAATGTGCTACACATGAGATTTACATGACATTTAAACCATTTACATGCCATGTAATCATCGGGAATTAGATCTCACTGAAAAGGAAACACCTAAAATCCTTTAATCCCAATTTATTACATGTCATGCAGCATTCCATGAACCATCCTTAACAAGTTGTCAACTTAGACTACAAGATGTGAAGGACTTATATGTTGTGTATTCTCCCTACTTCCAACATTTTCAACAGCTAACACCTTTGGACTTATTATAAGACTCATTCATACACCCATAGCCTATGAAAATCATTAAGGGTTAGACCACATAGATCTAGGAACTTATACATATAATCTCAAGTGAGGGTAGATCAGTGGACCCATCAAAGATGGGAGTTATTGAATGTTGTCCCAGACCATCCATTGTGACTAAAATTCAAATTTTTCTTGGTTTGGATGGATATTATTGACGGTTTGTAGATAATTTATCATAACTATCAAATATAATCACCAAGTTAACTTAGAATGGATCCAATTTCCTTTGGATATATGAATATGAGGAAAATTTCAAGGAACTAAAAGAAGAAGATTAATCATCACACCCATGCTTACATTACCCTATAGTGAAGAAGGGTTTTTAATCTAAAATGATGCATCCAAGAAGATATTGGGATGATTTATTATGAAAAATGACATAGTTGTAGCTAATGACTCCTGAAAATTTAAGGTTCATGTGAAAAATTACCCTTCTCATGATTTGGAGTTAGCTGTGGTAATTTTTGAATTAAAGATATGGAATCATTTTATTTATGAGAAAAATAATTATATATATATATACAAATCACAAAATTTTAAAATATATATTCACAAAAAAGGATTTGAACATGCACTATAGAAGATGGTTAGAGTTGATTGAAGATTATAACTACTCAATACATTACCGCACTAGGAAAGAAAACAAGGTGGCCGATGCTTTGAGTCGAAATGGTCATGTTAGCTTATCCATGATGAGGATCATAAAAGATCCAATATTTATGGATTTTAAAAGCATTTATATGTAAATATTTAAGGAATGGGAGAAATTTTATCTTTCTTAAATGATTATTCAAACATCTATCTGTGTGAAGATTAAAGAGGCACAGAAGGAAGATATAGAGCTGCAGAAGAAGGTGAGAAATGTTCCTGTGTTTAACCTTGATTATGATGGACTGATAAGGTCTAGGGACTATTTATGTGTTCCATAAATGCCATATTTGAAGAAGGGGTAGTTATGGGAATCCTGTAGTTATTCATTCTCTATTCATCCAGGAAGTATGAAGATTTATATAGATATGAAAGAGTATTTCTAGTGGAATGGCATGAAAAGAGATATCGTAGATTTTTTATCTCGATGCTTGTTATATCATAAATTTTAGTCTGAGAGACAAAATCCTATGGGTATGTTACAATGATTACTCATACCAGAATGAAAATTGGAAAACATCACCATAGATTTTATCATTAGACTCCCCAAAACATCTTAAGGGAACAATGTTACATGGGTATTAGTTGATCACCTTACAAAGTCAGCACACTTTATCAATATAATAGAATATTTCTATTTAGATCATCTTTATAAGATATACATTAAGTAATTGGTAATGTTTCATGGATTTTCACATTACATTATGTATGATCAGGATCTGAGGTTTACCTCAAAGTTCTGGAGAAGTCTTCAATAAGCTCATGATATAGAGTTGTGTTTCATCACTTCATATCATCCTCAGATAGATATTCAGTATGAGAGAATAATTAAAAACCAAGATTATATTTCTAGATCTTATTATATGTATTTAAAAGTTGTTTTGGATCAACGCCTTCCTCTAGTTGAATTTTTTTACAACAATAACTTTCACTTGTGCATTCATATGGATCCTTATGAAGCCCTATATGGAAAGAATTATATAACTCCAACATGTTGGGATAAAGTTATAGAATGAAATATATTGGGACCATAAATGGATGAAGGAATGGTAGATAAGGTTAGATCTATTCAACAGTACATAAAGGCAGCATAAAGTAGATAGAAAAGTTATGTTGATAATCACCGATGTGAACTAGAATTTGAAGTTAGTGATAAGGTTTTACTATAAAATTATTCATGTAATAAGGAAATTATATTAAAAATGAAGGTAAAATAAGACCTAGTTATACTGGTCCCTTTTAAATTCTTGATCATATCGAGACTGTAGCTTATTGCTTGGCGCTTCCACCGAACCTCTCTTAGGTTCATGATGTGTTCCATGTATCTCTCTAGAGGAAGTAGATAATTGATTCATAACATGTGTAAAAATTCAAATTAATACCAATGGAGCATGATATTTTATTATTATAAATAACCATTGGAGATTCTAGATCATAAAGATAAAGTTATATAAAATAACATCACTCTCTTAATCAAAGTTTTTTGGTGAAACCACCAGTTTGAGGAAGCTAAATGCGAACCAAAGGATGTTATGAGACAAAGGTATCCTTAGTTTTTTATACCAAAGTAAAAAAAATTAGGGATAAATTAATTTTAAGGGGGGAATAATGCAACACCCCAAGATTTTATGATATAATTTTTTTGAATAAATTTAATTTCTTTTATAGCTTGTGTTACAAACAACATTGAGTTTTAACAAACCACGCCAAACTACTAATATTATTATTTAAACATGAACATTATTACCTAGCCCTTCAAAATGTAATAATTAATAGGAATAACTAAATTTAAATATTAATTATAAAAGTTTTAAAAAAAGAAAACATATTGCCAGAAAAGTACTTAATTTTTTGTAGTCTTTATATTTTTCAAAAATATTATTTTTTCAAAAAAAAATTATGAAGAAATAATAAAAGTAATTTTTTAAAATTTTATAAAATTTATTTAAAAAAATAAACTTCATTTTATAAATCTAAAATTCAGAATTTTCTTAGGGTGAATTTTTAGGATTTTTTTGAAAAGATTAATTTTTTTATGAATAGTGAAAAATACAAGTTTTTATTGAAAATTTCATTTTAATTTAAAGAATTTATAAGGTTAATTTTGTTTTAAATTTTTTTAAAAGTAAAATTATTTCAATTATATATTTATTAATAAAATTTAGTTCATTTTAATTAATTTCATATTGAATTTTGATATAATTTTTTTTAAAATAGTTGGACATTTTCTCTTTGGAAAACTGATTTTTCATCATGTATGCGTGTTTAACTTTGAATTAAATTTTTAAAATTATTTGAATTTAATTTGGAAATATATATTTTATAATTTTAATCACAAAAATTTTTAATACATAATAAATTCAACTTAATTTTTGGTCAAAATGAATGGTAAAAATCATGAAAATTAATTACCCCGATTAAGGTTAAAACGGGTTTACTAGGGGTTGAACTAAAAGGATGAGGGGTAAAATTACCTATAAACATGTTAAAAACCCATTTTATGGTCATATTTCAATATTATAACCTCTATGTTTCAATAATGTGCCATTTTTTTATCTTTTTCATGTGAAAACATTGGTACACTTTATTCTTTTACAAAAATCCATGTGTGTCATCTCCCCTACTTATAAAAGGTCACCCCCTATCCTCTCATATTCACACTTAAAAACCCATTTTTTTAGCTAAAACGACCAAAATATCTTTCATAAATCCCTAAACACATACTATATTAATTTATTAGATCATAAATCCATTCTAAGATGGCTTTAGGTAAAACCTAAAGAGGTTGGCAGAAGAAGATGTAAAGTTTTAAACTATACATTTTTGTTCTAATTTTTCTTATAAATCCTTCAAATATAATTCAATTATGTTTATATAATAAAACTATTATTTACTATATAATTATATGTTATTATGTTAATTTCATAACTTGTATCCATCTCCCCTTCTAGTAAATGGGAAATGAAATCATCGATTGTGTGTACGGCAGACTACCGCCTTGCGAACCGATGTTATTCGTTTTCCATCACCACCTCTCACAGATGGATGTAATGATGGATGTAATGATGGATTTAATATTTATATATTATATATATTATATTAATATACATATTAAATTATAATACCGTATATAAATTCTTATCTCCAAACCTTTTGGAAAATAACAACATCGCTTGCGTGTACGGCGGACTGCTGCCTCACGAACTGATGTGATGCGTTTTTCATTTCTATTTTACTTGGATGGTAATGAGGATATATTAAATGAATATATATGATATTATTAAAAACATTATACTTATTTAATTATTATATCACATATACCTTCTTACTTGTCATTCCATGGGGGTATGATAATGTCGTTCGTGTGTACGGCGGAATACCGCCTCGCGAAGCGATGTGATTCATTTTTCACTAATGCTTTGAAGGGAAGGTAATTATGGTAAATTTAATGAATATATATGAAATATATAACATAATAATTATTATATAAATTTAATATATTATTTATATTTATTTAATTTCATCTATAGAGAAAATGGAAACAGTATTCATGAGTAAGTGCGACCAACCGTCTCCATAAATAGTGTATTTAATTTTCTATATCTAACTTCTATGGGTTACTATAAATATATATATATTATATTTATACCATTTTTAAAATTATTTATATTTTAGAACCATGATCAAAGTAATAGGACTAAAAATAATAAATCAAAACATATAAGAAAAACAAATCACTTATTGCCTGAAACGTGATTTCAACAAGGAATTGTTAATATATGGGTAATAAAAGGTTATAAGTAAATAATATATGTTATTATGTATATAATTATTGTTATTTAATATATTAATAATATACATATATTTATTTTATTGTAGATTCAAATTTGTACGAATGAATTCGAGATTTAAGGTAAGGGATATTTAATTCAATTTGTTTTCTTTCAGGAATACATTGTGTTTTTCACATGTCTTATTTTATGAGGTTTATAAATATTACCTTTGATGTGTAATATCACGAATTTATTTATTCTCATGATTCTTTAAGTTTCATTTAATTTTATTCATTCATGGGGCTTACGATTCAAAGTTACCAAAGTGGTAAGGGTTTTATGATACAATCTCATCGTTTATAGAGATTATTTATTTTTATGCTTATGATGATAAAATATTATGAATGATATATTAAAAAAATCATGAATTGTATTCTAATATATTTATTTATTTAGAATAAATTTTTCCCTTCATTTTCCTCTCTTTATGTACTCATTATTTCAAAATAATTTTTTTAAAGAAAACTGACTTTATTTATCTCTTCGATCAAAAACCCTTTTTTCTTCCACATCCATGTTTTCTAAAAATGATTTCAAAAAAAATTTAATGTTCCTTTTATATTTCTTAAAGTCATTTTTACCCTTATTTTAATTTTTTATAACAATATTTAAAATTAATCTTCATATCAGTTTCAAAACAAGGCTCATTTTACTTTTACTAAAAATGTGAAAAGAATCTTTATTTTAACGTGTACAGCATTTCCCACCATCATCACTACTCAATGTTTTAAAGATTAATTTATTAGTTTCAAATTTTATTTTCAAAAAAAATTATTTCAAAATTATTTTATGAATTTTTAGTTTTAAAAATTCATTTTCAAGTAAAGGTAATTTTCCCCAATAAATGTTCTTAGTGTTTTTTCAAAATCATTTTTCAAATAAGATTACGTCATTTGATTTTTATTATTATCTAATGTGGATATGATCCTATGATACAATTATTAATATTTCTCTAGATGTTTTATTTTTATGATGATAAAATTTTTATAAAAACCCATTTGTTTACCACGGGTTATGATATAATGAAATGTTTGAAAAACCCATTTCATTTCATGAGTTATGATATGATGAATTTTTTATGATCTTATGGAAGAAAAATATATGGATTGTGTGATGGGTGGGATCTATATCTCCCTACAATTCATTAGGTAATTATTAATGTTTTATGATATCATATGGTGCATGGGAGGTTATCTCAATCCCAAAAAGAGGATACACGGGAGGTTATCCCAACTATAAAGTAGGTACGCAGGTGGTCAGCCAAATCCTAATATGTTATGAATGTATTGGTGGGTAGAATTGAAATAAGATTTTATGTTCTCATGTGTATGTTATAATTCCATTCATATGTCAATTTTATGCTCTCAAAACTCATGTTCTTTGATTTCTATATGATTCATGTCTTATGAACTGCCAATAGGTATGTCATGACTCCATATTTTGATCTTTAATATGCAGGATATGGATTTCATATATTATTCTCATGTTCTCATACCCTTATTATCATGTTATGCTTATGTATTTCCCTTTTTTACCCTTATTGGGCATCTAAGATCACTCTTTATTATGTTTTTTTTACCTAGGTTATGATGATATTTATTACGTGTGATATGTCTAATAAGAGTGATAGTTATGAAGAACTGAGTGGGAGATGGTGTAGAACTCTTATGAAGTAGTTTTTTATGTTTCCAAGTGTAAAAAGGCATTATACCATTATGATCCTCAGGTGTGTGTTTGTGTAATTTAATAAATATTCATCTAAAAAGTTGTAATATCTATGTATGAAAATCCTCAGTTACTATATACATGAGTAGTATCCCAAGACCAAAAGGGTACATGGATAGTATCCAAAGACCAAAAATGGTACACAGGTAGTAGCTCAAGCCTAAATAGGTATACAAGTGGTAGATTAATCCCAAAAGGGAACATGAGTAGTGGCCCAAGACCAAAAGGGTATATGGACATTAGACCAAGCCTAAAAGGTTACAAGGGTAGTAGCCTAAACCTAATAGGGTTCATGGGTTATTAGACCAATCCTACTATGTTATGAAAAGGTGGTTAGCCTGGTCCATTTTGTGATGGATGTATTTGTATCTTACCATGAAACATGTTATTAGTTTTATTTCATGTTACATTTTTATGTTATGTACTCATGGATCATGATTATTAGATTATTTTTTTACCCTCTTAATACTCATGTATTATTTTATGTCAAAATCCATATATCATGACTCGTTATTTATTACATGTCTTATTGGGAATGATTATCTTATGTTAGGTCCATGAACCTTGTTTATGTTATCATGATCGCATGTTTGACTTATGCTCACTTATGATATTAGGTTGCTATAAATTATATTTACTCTTATTGAGCATTTAATCTCACCCTTTTCTTATGTTTCAATTCCCTAGGAAATAAGGAATAGTATTAGGTATGAAATGTTTAGAATGAAAACACATGTGGATAATCTTTTGTGAAATGTTAAAGACATATTGTGAAATAAAAAGATCATGTAGAAAATCTCCAAAGACACTAAACCTTTCATTTTTAGGATTTTTTGTGAATTTATGAGATGTAATGTTAAAATTATGAAAATGATGTAAAATATAGGTGTGTTGTGCTCGATCTATCTCAATTTATATCAAATAGTATGTGTAAAGTTTTAATTTTATAATCGGGTTTGGGACGTCTCATAAACCCAAAGGATCAAGATATTCATATAACTCAAAGTCAGTAACCCAACTATGAGTCATGTCTTGAAGGAAACAATGTGTGCCTAACATGTCATAAGTCCCACAATGTCCATATATACTATCATCACAACTTCCTAGACCTCTAAAATTCCATGTTACCTCTCTAAAACTATAATGGGGTATTTGCACCATACTAAGGAATGGTCATTGGTAGAGGGAGAACCGACCCCTATGGAGAACCCACAACTTGATGAGGGGAAGAGTCGATTGAGGGAGTACTAACTCTAATATATAAAGAACCCTCACACCATATTGTGTGTAATTGAAAAATTAAAAATATAGATGAATCGGGCCCCATAACATAGGGGAGTATAGAATTTGGTTGTAATATAGAGGACAATCACCTCTTCAAGATTCAGGGAGTACTGATACCCTGACAAAACTACTCGATATGGAGGACTTTCATCCTAGAAAAATAAGGGATTACTGACTCAATGACATATACAGGGGACCTATTCCCTCACATCAAGAAACCTCTAGGGTATTACCTAAACCCCATGCAATGAGGATTTTTCCTTAAACACGGGGGGGCACATGAACTCCATGTATGCTCTAAACACCTCATCAGAACCTTATTTTCACCTCTATAGATCTAAGACCCTCATACCACCCAAGATGCCTCATAAAGGTCCATTGGTGAATGATAGGATCATTAAATCTTATTCTACAAGGAAAATCACTCATAATAGACTATTTACTTGTCTTCTTTTGACTCCTGTGTGAGAAGAAATGGAAAATGTTGAAAGTCACATAGTGCAGGACATATACTCTCCCAAACATATAGTGTGAGCCCCTAATAGTGGTTTGGAGTATATTTCCATCATCCTTCCATGTAAATTCAAACTATATGGAATGTCACACTAGGGTACACAATGTGTGGGACCATTGGTTTAACTAGTCATGTATCCCTGATGCATAGATTCATGTCATCTTGAAATACACAATGTGTTATACCCAGATATGTGATGTGTGATACTTTAGTAGATGTGTACTCTACTAATAATTGAATCATGTTGCTCTAGAAATAGCATGGAATTTCCAACTATATGCCATGTGCACTTTCCAAAGTTTAAAGTTACATGATATAGTCCTACATGGTGTGTCCACCAACACAAACATCATGTTGGGGATAGGGTATTAATTGGGTGTGTACTCGAGTACACCTCGGGTAATGTAGTTTCGAATAACATGGTGTGTGACTTGCGAATCCAAATCATGTTATATTTATAATCTATAGAAAACCTAGTCATAATAAGGTAAATTACACATAACGTGTGACCATGAGGAATACATGTCATGTAGTCATAGATTCTATATCTAGAAAATGTTGTTCCTCTTGATTTGTGCCTCCATTTTGGAACAACATTTGTCATCCATCATGCCTTCTCCATCGACAAATCCTAGCACCCTCACATTCCATGGTTTTCTCTTCCAGTAGTTGTTTAAACCACCACTATCATTGCCTTTAATCCTAGTTGATTTCTCATTGGGTTGCCACCCCATAAGTCCTTCCCTATACTTTCCATCCACCACAAAATCGTTCGCCCAGTGCCTCATCTATCTAGTGACATCCCATCCCATCATCACCCATTTTGTCACCCTGTACCATCATTATTGAACTTTTGTCCACTACAAGGTCCAGAAGTGATCTTTTATCATGGGAAACATGAATAATGATAAATAGGGAAGGGATATGGTTGTCGAGCGTGATTTTTTCCACCCAAGGTTTTCCCCATAGAATGTTCATCTTTGAACGAGTATTTCCAAGGAATTTAATACATTGATCATGGGAGATGGAGATAAATTTTCAAACTTAATATATCAATATATTCCATGTGAATAGAATCGTTGATAATTCATCAAAGGAAAAATTCATTAGCATAATAACTAAGAATGAATTCACTCAATATAAGGGACTTCATAACTATTTTATAAAAAAGGAAATCTCATGTCAATGAATAGGAAGTTTGACAAGGTCCTACCTAAATGGAAAATTATTTTCATTTTAATTCATTAATTTTTTCCATGAAATTAAATCATTTATGATCCATAGTTCATCATTATCCCCCCTCCCACCCACCCACCTGAATGTCACATCATACCCATTATCATCGCACTACACCCAAATTTCACATCATACCCATCGTCATCGCACTACACATAGCATGTAGATGGATGTCACATGACCTAATGTTCCCTATGGAATTCCCCATCACACTCTTCATTATTTTTATATTAAAAACTAGGTTTTCCATGTTATAGAATATTATAGGTAAATCATACATTTCATTTTTTTTTTCATAATCCAATTTCAATATTTGGTATGATTTACAGTTAAAATTAAATATTGAAACAATTTTTATAAAAGATTAAAAATTTTAAAATATATCCATATTATTATAGATTTTTAATGATAAAAATATATTCATTTATTTAATTCTCCCCCTGTCAAAAAGGGGGTTAGATGGATGGTTAACAAAAAAATTAAAAATAATCCAATAGTGAAATTAAATTAGTCTTGGTTAATGAAAACATGAGGTGTTATTGAAGAATGTGTTGAAATAAAAAAACTCATGGTTTTACAAGATATACATTAAAATGAACAATGGAAGAATATTAATTTCACATATCTTTAAAGTAAAAGAACATAAATAGAGCATTATTCACCATTACATTTTCATATATGTTTTTTATTTTCATATTTGAAGTTGGATTAAACAACAAAACATGAATAAATCATGTTGCGGTGAAGTATGAGACACATCGCATATAGAATCTTGGTTTAAATAAAAAATGGTAGTACATAAATTACTCTGAAATTAGGTTTTCATAATGTTTTCAATTTGAAATGCTATGTTTATTATTATACCAATTTAAATTATTATAACACATGCATTTAAAATAATTTTTATTTATTTTAAATTCTCAATATATATATTGGATTTAATATTTCTAGGCTATTGCTTGTTTCCATTTGGGATTGTATACTATACCATTTATCCGGCCTACTCATTCATCTTGCATTATTACATTATTGTTGAGTCGGTGATCCACCACATCCTTTATTCATGGTTGTTGATCTATTTACCATCCAATTTATTTATGCCGCCCATATTCCCCAGTGTTGGAGTACACCATTTTCATTCTGTTTCAATGTCTACTCGTGGAACCCATTGATTGGTTGTACATATTTGAGGGATTGTGGGTGTAAGGGGAATTGATGACCTCTACACCCCATCCATTTGACTCACCCGCAATATCTTTCATTATTTGGTCTATCTCGTCACTCTCACTTCAGTGGTTTGATCATTCTATTTTTTCTGATTCTCAAACCCTATCTTGGAAATTCTGGTTCCTTTGTGGTAAATCCCTGCACCTACCATACTCTAAGTTACACCGATGGTATACCCCTTATGGTGGATATTTGATGATGGTGTCCTTTTATCAAGAATATGTGAGGTAGAGTACCCAAGTAGAGATTGATCCAATCAAGGAGAATAACTCTATGAGCACATAAATCCTAAATGGGTACAAAGATTTAATACATCCCTTCAGTGATATCTAGAGGATATCAAGACTGTCATAACTCTTTTTATCCAGCACTATAAGCTCTTTACATTCATGCTTCTTGTTTCACAATTTTATTTTGTTTATCTTATTTTGTTGTTTTTTTATTTGGCTTTGTATGTTGTAAATCTGTATTCTTTGAGCTTAATAAAACAAATGAGTTTGATGGTGTTCTTGGAATTTACGTAGGTCCCAAAGGGAACAAAGCATATAAATCCTTGTGTTCTCTTCTGCTTTCTTTAATTATTTCATATTTAATGTTCAATTTATATTGATTTGAATTCTATGATCATGAGTCCCAATTCAATATTTAGGTTTCTTGTGTTCTTTATCTTATCAATGGACCCTTACCTCTCATAGAGTAGTATAATAGCCATATTGGTTCTCTTATGCTGTCGATTTTATTTCTTTCTTTCAATATTGGTTTTTATTTTAATTTTCACATTTTGATCTTTTCTCAGTTTTTCCCTTTTATCTGTTGTCTATGATTAAATTCAATATAACATCTAAAATTCCTCTATATTTCAAATCATGTTTAATAAACATGTTTACCCAGTGATATCGTCCAGTTGTTGGGGGGTGAACACTTAACATTGTCCGTAAGAACTCAAGTTCAAATCATTAGGGTAAACATGTCAAAAACTAGGTATGAAATCAAGAAATTTTATAGAGAAAAAGATATATCAAAGGGGTAGTATATACACCACACAAATGAAATATGTCGTGTATAAGGCATATAACTCACAAAAGTAAAAGTTAGATAAGAAACCCTTACCTTAGGTACGATTTCTTTCATATATATTCAAACCTATGGTATAATAAATATAGTTTTATTATATATATATATATTCTAGAAATATTTTCATATATATCATATAATATATGATTTACTTATACCCTTTTATCACCAATTTAAAAAAATCTTTATTAAATTACTATTTTGGGTGATAATTGCTTCGCTTTTCATGTATGTTTTGATTCGTAAGTCTCAATCCTTGTATATTTTTTATGGTTACATAATATTCAAAATTTTAATCATGATAGTAATGTCATATATATATAATATATATTTATTTATAGTAATCCATGAAAGGTAGATATGGAAAAATTAATAACATCATTCATGGAGACAGTTGGTCAAACGTATGCATGAATAATGTTTCCATCTTTCGACAGATAGAAAAAAAGAAAGGTGAATAGTAATTAATCTTTCAATAATAATATTTATGTTATAAATATCATATATACTCATTATTTTCATATTTATAACCATCCAAGTAAAGTGGTTATGAAAAATGAATTACATCGTTATTCGGAGATGGTAAGTTGTACATACGCATGAGTGATGTTTTCAATTTTAATATGATAGATAAAAGATCTCATAATATTATGATAGAGGTGATTCAACATAAGAAGAAGCGCTAGAAATTTCCACGGGCCTAAAGATGTGTCAACAAAGTAACATTTCAATTAGATCTATTGAGACCGACTCTATGAAAATTTACAATGCTCTAGAAGGAAAAAGTAATATTCCCTAGGAGATCACTTATAAAATTAGAATATGTAATCAACTCATGGAACATAATGTAAAGGTTTCCTATACATAGAGAGAAGGTAACATGGTGGATGGTTTTCTGGCATCCAAGGCTACAAAAAATGATAGGATTGTATATTTCAACAACTTTGGATATTTTCTATCAGAGGGTATAAAATTCATATGATCAGACGCCTTGGGATTACATTACTTCCAACCCCCATGAGGTAGGTTTTCTGAGTTGTATTTTTTTGTATTTTAGTTTTCTTCTTGTATGAACTTCATCTTCGAAATAAAATAAAAAAGGATTATTAGACAATAGGATAGATAAAAGGTATAATATGGTTGTTACATAATCATAATAACATATCAGCATATATATTATACTGAATTTATTATTTTATCATTGAAACAACATTTGAAGAGGAAGTATAAGAAGAACTAAACTTGAAGTAGTCAGTAAAGATGATTACCTCTTCTTTGATATAATTTCTTTCGATATCTTATTAAGAACATTAGTGTTGGTCTTTTTGGAAGAGTAAGACTTTCATAATTTGGATAAGAATTTTGGGAAGAGAAATTTTCAAGAATTGGTTGAGCTATAAGGCTCAAAGTGATATGAATAAGTGAGGGTGGAAATGTCCTTTTATAATTGAGGTTAGGGGAACTTTTGGAATTTTTCAAAAGATTAAATTATAACAAATTAATTTATCATTCAAAAATGCCTCCAAATGGAAAGGTATTCATAGATAATATAGGATAGGTTTTTAATACAATCAACCAATAGAATTTAAAAAAAATGGTGTCATTTTAAAACCTTATCCTTTTGATTTACCCCTTGGTTATTTATTTTTTACCTTAACCGTGGTAACCACAATTTTAATCGTAAAGGGTTAATTATGTTACTATAAATATAAAAATAACTCATAAATGGAAAATTTAGGATGTGATAAACCATATTCCATTCAAATATATGAATATAATATTCTTATTAATTTTAAATAATTTAATAAATTATTATTTTGTTAATTATCATTAATGTCAATTGTGATATTATTCATTTACTTTGACTTCAAATACATCAATACAAATGGGAAATTATAATATAATACTTTAAAATCTATATAATATGTATTATATATATAAAAAATTAATTTAATACATTAAAACATTAAAATTATATCAAAATTAATATTTTAAAATCTTTTATTTAATTTTTTGTGAATTAAATGAATATTGTATTAGTATTGCACAAAAATTCAAGGTAATTATATAATTTATAAAAATTAATATTAAATTTTTATAATAAAAATAATTTCATTAATATTAAAATATATATTTAGTTTCATTCATATATTTATTTTTTCCCTATATGGACACATAAAAGATATTAAATACAAAGAGAGTGGCATTTTATAACTATCTATGATTTAAATAATATATAAATAATTTTCATGGAAAAGTGTCCATTAAACAACTAAAATTAAATATTGGGGTTATAAGGGTTTCATAATATTCATAAAATAATTTTTTGACAAGTTTTGTCCATGGTTATACCTTTATATTTTTGTTTTAGACCTTATTTAACCACTTTAACTCTAACTTAAACAACATGGATTTTACTCATTGAGGGTTAATAAAGTTACTATAAAATGAAAAGAATCCCACAAATGGATTATGTATTACATGTTAAATATTATCCTAATTATTTTTCTAAATATAATATTTTTATTAATTTAATATCATTTAATAAAATATTATTTACTATAAAATATTCATAATGTCAATTTTAAGAACTATTCATTACTTTGACTTTAATAATATCAAAATTACACTTATAATTAAAAAAATATATTTAATTATATCCATAACATGTATATTTAATCTATAAAATTATTTTATAACCTTATTTAATTCAAATTATATTTATTTTAATATTTTTAATATCATTTATTTGATATTTCCATTGCTTGAATAATTACCACATCATTGTGTAATTATTTACAGAATTTATTTCTTCACTAAAAATTAAAAATAAATTAATATGATGAATAAAATCCCTTTATATTTCAAAATAATATTTATATTTCAATATAAATTTTATATAACACTATATTAAAATTGTTATATTTATTAAAAACCTGAATATGATATCTTTGACTTTTCTTTAAATAAAATATTATAAATATCATAATCTCATCTAAATGGACCTAAATGGTCATATAACCAAAACTTAATTAATTATGGACGAAATTAAATAATTAAATACAAAAATTATTAAGTGTTAGGGTCATTTTCTTGTCCTTATCGTTTTATTTTTAACCAAAAATACCTACTTTACCCTTTACCATGGCAATAAAAATTACCAAGGTTACTATTCATATTTTCTAAAAATAAAAGGGACCTATTTACTAAATTTTGATCTTATTAACCCAAATAAGATAACAATTTTTTCAAAATTTGAAGCACATAATTTTCAAAAATTAATTTAATATTATTCCAATGAAATGAAACGGAAAACAGTTTTCTTGATAAATGCATTTTGAAACCCAAAAATGTACTTATACCAAAATAAGGTATAAGGGTGATTAAAATTAAATGAATAATATTATTTATAATTAAATATTTATTAATTTTTATTTAGATAAAATCATAAAGATACTTTAATATAATGAAATTCACGGTTTTAAAAAGATCGGTATTTTTAACTATTCTCTAGAAAATCAATCTTTATTGAAAAATACCAAAAGTTAAAGAAAAGATAATTTTTAAATTATACTTTTAAAAATGAATTTTATTTTTTAAAATATAATTTATAAAAGTACCAAAATTTAGTTTCAAAATAAGTGCAATATTAAAAGGCGACAAAACTACCCTTAAAAAAAATATAGCTTTTTATACGTAAAAATAAATTTATTTTTATCTTATGTTTATAAAATATTTTATATGAATGTAAAAAACAATTATTGAATATATATAAAATATAAATTTCATAATTTAGTTAATACTATTCATTCCTGTGAATTTAACGGCTAGGTTATTATAATAAAATAATAGTATTTTATTTTTCGTTTAAGCTGGGTGTTGCGTGCAACGTAAGCTATCGAAGAAAGTGAATTTATTTAAGAAGATACATACTGTAAAATATTGGAGCGCTATAATTTTTATTATATGGGATATTAAATCACATTCATGGAAGTCAAGAGTATAGGTAAGGGTTTTTCTCATCTCAATTTTCTTTTCATTAAGATATGTTCCATGTGCATCACCTATATTATTTTTGTAGTGTATATACTACCACATGGATATGTTTCATCATAATTTTAATGAAATTATAGAAATTTAAAATCCAATATAAGGTTTTATCTTTCAAGTAATTTTTATTTAAAAGTGACCAAATTCGTAAGGGATTCTTTCTAATCTCACTTTCAAATTGAGATTGTATATGTCTGAACTCCTATTTGAATAAAATGTTTGTTCTTTATCTTTTAAACCACATATATTTACTTATACTCTAGTTATTTTTAACACCCCAATAATTTAAAATATATTTCTTTTATAATAAATTTAATTTTTTTGATAGCTTGCGATGCACGCAACACTGGGTTTAAACAAAACATTGTTCACTCACGCATTTCACACTTAATTTAAAATTAATTTTTACAATATTTAGAAAATTTATTTGGAAGAATAAAATTAATTTTTGAAATTGTAATACAAAAATTATATTAGAGTGAATTTTTTTAATTTTTCTAAGAAGTTTTATTTTTTAATAAATAGTGAAAATACTGAATTTTAATTGAAAATTGTCTTTTCGTTTAAATAATTTATAATGTTAAATTATATTTAGAATTAGTTTTAAAGTAACATTAGATAAATTTTATATCAATTTATCTAATTTAGTAAATTTTAATAATTTCATATTGAATATTTTTATAAAAACATTGGAAACTTTTGAACATTTTCACTTTAAAACCCTGCTTCGTCATCACATCTACAAGATTAATTTTAAATCAAATTATGAAACTTATATGAGTTTAATTTGTCCAAATGGATTCATTATTTATAATTAGAAAAAATTATATTATATAATAATTTCAAATTAATTTTTTACTATAATGATTAGTGAAAACATCTAATATTAATTACCACGATTAAGGTAGAAACAAGTTTATCGGGGGTTAAACTTGGAAGAAAAATGGTAAAATAACCTACAAACTTGTCTAAAACCAATTTTATAGCCATATTTTGACCCTTGTCATGTTAGGATCAATTTTTATGAGTTATTAAATTTTCTTAGATTATAAGTTAAGTAAGGAAAAAGACAATAAAGGAACCTTCCTTGCCTTTAATATCTATAATGCTTTAGGATAGGGAAAAACATCATAGCTTTGGTTATAAATATTATTTTGAAATATAAATGAGTTATTTTATCTTTATAATTCATTTTTATTTTTTATAGATGAAATAAATACTTTAAATTCTTAAGAAACACCAATAGAGGAATTATTTAGTTAATAATTAAATAGAATAAATGATACTAAAAATATTAAAAGTGATGTAAATTAAATGAATTATTGAGTTCCATTAATTTTTTAGATGATTGTATCATTTTAAACTATTTTTAATATAATATATTTTAATTCCATCGTTTTATTGATATTTTTAAATTCAAATTAAATTAATAGTTTCCAAATTGGCATTAATGTTATTTTGTAATAAATGATATTTTATTAAATGATTTAAAATTACTAAAAACTATATATTTTACCAAGTGATTTATTAATGTCAATAAATATCAAATATGTTACATTAATTGAACTATTTTTCTTTTATAATGACTATATTGACCCTTAAATAGCGAAAGAACTTTGTTAGCGCGATTAAGGTTAAAATTTTGTTTTTGCGCATTACTTGCGTTTGTATTAAAATTAATTTTTACACACATATAGAATTTTTATTTAATAAATTTTATTTTATATTTATAATCACAATTTCTAATTTATCTTAAAAACTCATTTTATTATAGTCTTAAAATATAAATATTCTACGTAAAGAAAAAGATACAAGTTATCGTGGTAAAAACTATAAGGGTAAAATTGAGTAAACATAAAGACTAAGGAAAAACATGATAAAAAATTATTTTTTATGCATTGGAGGTTTTTATCAACCAAATAAAACCTCCCCTGCATTATTATTCAATTTTATAGGCACATTAGGTAAGGGATACCTCCTAATAGTGAATAATTTTGAGTATTTACATGAATGTCACTCATCCTCAACTATAAAAGTTCACCCACTCTCCCCCATTATTCACACTTTAAAACCACGTTTTTCAAAAAAAATAACTACCCAAATAACCTCCCAACTTCTCTCCCCTCATCATAGAATCCTTATTTTGGTAATAAATCCAATATTTCAATGATTTAGTTCAAACCTAAGGAGGATACCTGAAGAAGAGGTAATATTATTCAATGAGAATCTTTATTTTATTTGATTATCCACCTTATTAAATTATTATTAAAACATTATGATATAATAACATCATTATATTACATATAATTTTATGTTTTTATAATAATTTCATTACCTAAAACCATCTCCACTTCCATAAAATGGGTTACGAAATCATCATTCGTGTGTACGGAGGACTACCACCACACGAACCGATGTCGTTCTTTTTTCCATTACCACCTCTCAAGGTTGGGTATTATGTTGGATATAAAGTATATATATTATATTTATAAAAATTTTATTTATTAAGATTCATTATATCATATATATATATACCATTTTTACTTTGCATTTTATATGATACACAATAACGTTGCTCATGTGTACGGTGGACTACCGCGTCATGAAGTGATGTGATTCTTATTTAAATAACGCTTTAAATGGAAGGTGATATGGATAAAGTTAATTATTATATGTGACATAAAATAAATAATTATGATATTCATGACATATTTATCATTCTTAAAAGATAATTTATATCATTTTATTTGTTACCATTTCACTCAATGAAATATGATAACATCGTTCGTGGACGTCTGGACTACCGCCTTCCTGAAATGATGTGGATCTCTTTTCATCATAACACTGCATGGATAATATATGTATGTATATTTAAAGAAATCATATGGTATTTATTATATTATTATCATTCTATAAGGATAAAATATTACATACCTCCTTTCCATAATGATCATTAAAAAATGGAAATGTTACTAATGCATACGTTGGACCTACCGCCTTCGTGATCATAACATAATTAATTTCTCAAACCCATCATTAATTATTAGAAATAAAAGTATAATTAATTTAAAAATATGATAATCATGTAATTTTTTTATATGATATAACTATATAATATTTTCAAGAAATGGATCTTTCATGAAAAAACATGCATGAGAAATAAAGACAATTAACACCTGAAAGAATGGAAATAATTAAAGATTACTAAAAAATAAGTGATATAATGTTATAGGATCACATGATATTATCATTATTAATATGGTTTTGGTATAAGTTAATAGAATTTCTAAAACCACTATACAGGAGGTTGAAGCATGTTTACTCAAAAGGAAGCGTATGGTAAGGGATATCTTAATTTACATTCCATTGAGAATTATTTTTTATTATACACCAATTTATTCTTATGTGGTGTATATACTACCCATTTGACATATAATATAATTAATACTTCATTATTCATTGTATTTTAAGTTTCAATTTGAATAATTTCATCCAAGGGGATTTTACTTTAAATTTACCAAATGGTGAGAGTTATTGTGAAATCTCGCTTTCTTTTGTGATTGTTAACTTTATATTGAAATAATCACTATATTGTAATAATTTTTAATTGGAAATTAAATTTATCTTAAATATCCATGTTATTTTGTAATGTATATGATTATTTCCTAAACCATATACCATTTTTACATATAGTGTTTACTTTGAATTTTATTTTATTAACTGGGGAAATATTAATAAATCTATATATTTTACTCAATATGGATATTTGATAAGGCACATTGTTTTTTAATTAAATAGACTATTAGATATATAGGGAATTATTTATACATTCAATACACGGGTTAGGGACCAGTTAATGAAATTCCCTCAATGCATCAGTAGGTTTCATGAGAAAAATTAGATATGGGTATTTGGTTATCCTTACTCATTTATTTTGATGTCTTGACATGCAGTCTTGACTATATGTCTTGGAAAGAGGACTTGACTAGACATAATGAAATAATTCCACAATAATATTAGATGTATTGACATGAATACTTGATGGTATTAGATGTATTGGCATGAATCCTCATTGGTATTAGATTCCTTGGCATGAGGCCTCGATGGTATGTTTTAGATGTCCATCATTATGCATTCCATCATTATTAATTCAGTTATTAATATTCCATATGATTATTTGATTAGTTATAATATCCATGGTTAGGTTTCATGCTCATGTAATTATTTATATAGAATTATTTGATCATTTTTTTCTTCTATATTATGCTCAAGTTATTGATTAATTGGCTTGTATTTTAGTTATTTACCTTGTCATATTGATTATTCTTTATTGATTCATGATAACTACAGTAGTACTAAACCCTTACTAATCATTTGAGCTCACTATTATTTTATTTCCCTTCCAGAGTATATGAATACGAATACATGGAATGAGTTTCAAGGATTCTGATCTTTTACTTTTATTATGATTTATTTTTTATTCCTAATGTAAAATGGGTATCATGTATATATCGGGTTCTCCAAAACTGAAAAATTATTCGGTTCTTTAGGATGTGATTCCTTATATTTATTTAAATGTTATAAAGTAAGGAATCATCTTTAGTATACTAGGTTTGGATTCGTTATAGTTGGTATCAAAGGAAGTTTAGTATAAAATCTAGGAATTAGATTTATAAAAATGAAGATTAGGGAACATAACCCTAATATATACATTAAGGAAAAGTATAGAAGAACACCCTAAAGTTTTGGGATTATACATTTTACTTCATAATGATATTATCTAATCTAGTGTGTTCCCTTATTTAGAAATGGATATTTAAAAAAACAAGGGTATCAATACTCATGGACAATGTATATATTTCTTTACTGAGGAAGCAAATACAGCTAGTATTGGAATTGAGAAAATTACGGATATATTAGGGTAGCTTAAACAAGTTATGAAAAATAACCTTGCTCGGATGGATAAACCTATTCTATAGTAAGATTCTCATATATTGGATCACTTTATATGATATAAGATGAAGAAATAATTCTACAAGTCTTATTTATTCAAAGGGAAGAAAGAGAAAAAGAGGATAGTATAGAAAAAATGGATAAAGTGAAGAAGGGAAGGAAGGATTTTCTTACATTTGATAATTGTATAAAGAAACACTTTGGTACTTTCTTAAAGGGAATACGAGTTTGCAAAAAGTGTAGAGAGAAAGGACACCATGATCATGATTTCAAGGGAATGAAATAATTTCTCGATGTTCAATGACTCAACTATAATGAAATGGGTCATTATGTAAATGAAATTTCTCAAGTGTTAATGGAATATACCTCAGAAGAAGCTAAGGGGTCAAGGTCAAACTTATATTGTTGATACAGTCGAAGTGGAATGATTAATGTTATTGAGTATTTAGATCCTTGAAAAATATTATAAAAAATATTTTATTTATAAAATTATATTTATAAGAATTATGAAATATATAAGGATTTTATTGTAGTATTATTTTGTAAATGATTTTAAAGTATGTGTTGAAAAGTACTGAGAAAAGTAATTCAGTGTCATGTTGAACTTATTTTAAAACACGTGATTGAGGGAAATATATCCCTTATTATGTTCCCAATTTTGAGATAATGATTTTGAGATAAAGTGATGATTAATATGGATAAAGTAAATTGGATAGTACTAACTACCTTGGAACTGATTAATTATTTTTTGATAAAGTGGTTTATAATATCATTAACGGAGTTTACAACATTTTTAGATTTAAGTAACATATCCAATAATATATGTTTTACTTAAGGAATAAGGAATAATGTCTTTTTCAATAAGGTTTTATGGTAATTCGGGTTATTACCATGTTTCAAGAGAATACATGATGAAGGTATTCACATGTTTGGTATGTGATGATTAAGATATAATTTATATTTTTTTTGATTAAGGATAAGTTTATTTTGGAAATTCAGTGACCTTCTTTCTAAAATTTTAGAAGGATCGTGAGGTTAACCATTTATGAAATGGTTTAATTTGAACTATGGATGAGGTTTTAAAGATTAATTTATTACTTCACCGTGTGAATATTTATGCATATTGGATAACTTATGCTAACCATATTGGTTTTGGAAAATAGTTAGAGGTAGAAAAAGGTACTTGTCACTCTTTTATGGATATTGAGATCACTTAAAAGTGAATTTTAGTGCTTCAGGAATAAAAAAACATTTTTGGATATTCATTTCTTATAATAAGAGATGAAGTGAAAATTGATCGAAGAATAACTAATGGGTGTAATAGTGCCTATGAAATAAAAACATATCAAGTAAGTATATTTACTTATATTCATAGAGAAAGAGAAAATTCCTAAACTCTAGAAAAAGGGTCCTAAAATAAAAAAAATTTATATTATCATCATTTTTGATGACATCAATGATCTTTTTCACACCTATTTTGTTTAAGGTTTTGTGTTCGTCAACCTTCTCTAGATCGCCCACTATCTTGTGAACAGTGTACTCTATCACTCTTCAGCAGTATTTGGGAGTTATTTTTCTCTTCCATGTCCATGTTTTCATTTCCCACCTAATTTATCCTACTCATAAACCTAGTTATGTTATAATTCCATATGAACTTTTTACTTCCCATTCACTCTTATCAAAATGATGTTTTATTAACCCTTCTCATGATGTGGGATTTCAAGAAAATTATTTTCAAACATCATACCCTTGATTATCAAGATCAAGATTAAATTGTAGGGAATAAATTTATTTAATATGGGAAGAATGAAAAAACCCAATAATTTACAATATATTTATATTATAATAAATTTAATTTTTTGATAGCTTGTGATGTACGAAACACTGGGTTTAAAAAAATACAGTTTAGTAACGCTTTTCATACTTAATTTAAAATTAATTTTTAACACATTTAGAAAAATTATTTGAAAAAATGAAGTTAATTTTTTAAATTTTAATACAAAAATTATATTAGGGTTAATTATTTGTATTTTTTGTAAAAGTTTCATTTTTTGATGAATAGTGAATAATATTGAATTTAATTGAAAACTGAATTTTTGTTTAAATAATTTATAATGTTAAATTATATTTTGAATTAATTTTAAAGTAAAATTATATCAATTTTATATAAATTAATCCAATTTAGGCCCCTAGAATAATTTTCATATCAAATTTTCATATAAAAACATCGTATATTTTTTAACATTTTCACTTTAAAAACTCGTTTTCTTATCGCGTCTGTGAGATTAATTTTAAATTAAATTCTTCCACTTATATGAGCTAAATTTGTAAAAATCGATTCCATATTTTAAATCATAAAAATATATATTATTTAATAAGTTCAAATTAATTTTTACCACAATGATTAGTTAAAAGAGTTAAAGTTAATTAATGTGATTAAGGTAAAAATGAGTTTATTAGAGGGTAAACTTAATAGATAAGGGATACAATGACCTACCAACTTGTACAAAACCTATTGGCTGGAAATATTAAAATTCTTATCAGATTATTATCTATTTTTATGATTATTTGGATAATATTTCAGGAAATTTACCTATATGATAAGTTAAGTAAAGAAAAATACAAAAGAGGAACCTTCCTTGCCTTTAATATCTATACTGCTTTGGGATAGAGAAAAAACATCATAGGTTATATTATAAATATTATTTTTAAATATAAATTATTTTTTATTTTTATAATTCATGTTAATTTTTAATATATGAAATAATTACATTAAATTCTTAAGAAATGTCAACACCGAAATTATTTAGTTAATAATTAAATAGAATAAATGATACTAAAAATATTAAAAGTGATGTAAATTGAATGAATTATTGAGTAACATTAATTTTTTATATGATTATATATTTTTACAATGGTGTGAACATAATATATTTTAATTACTTCAGTGTATTGATATTTTTTAATTCAATTTAAATGAATAATGTCAAAATTGACATTAATGTTATTTTATAATAAATGATATTTTATTAAATGATCTAAAATTACTAAAACTCCTATATTATACCAAGTTATTTATAAATTTGAATAAATATAAACTATTTTATATTAATGGACCAATTTTTCTTCTATAATGACTATATTGACCCCTAAATAGCAAAAAATACTTTGGTAGCATGGTTAAGGTTAAAACGGTGTTTTGTGCGTTGCATACATTTATATTACAATTAATTTTAAACACACATAGGATTTTTATTTAACAAATTGGATTTAATATTTATAATAATTGGATCTAAATTATCTAATAAAAATCATTCTATTTAATAATTAAATGATAAATTAACTAGGTAAATAAATAGATACAAATTACCATGGTAAAAACTAACAGGGTAAAATTGAGTAAACTTAAAGACTAAGTAATAACATGATAATAATGTTTTTGTGTTTTGGAGGTTTTTATAGACCATATAAACCCTAAAATACATTATGATTCAATTTTGTAGTCACATTAGGTAAGGTAGACCTCCCAATAGTGAATAATTTTGAGTATTTACAAGAATGTCACTCCACTTGAACTATAAAAGGGCACTCACTCTCCCCCTTTATTCACACTTTCAAACCTATTTGGTTTATCCAATACCTACCCAAATCAGATAAAAACTTAACTCAACTCATTATTGAAGCCTTATTTTGGTAATAAATCTAATATTTCAAGGCTTTAGTAAAAATTTATGGAGGATTCCCGAAGAAGATGTAATGTTCTTCAATGAGAATATTTATTTTATTTATTTATCAATATTTTTAAATAATTATTATACCATTATGATATAATAACCATATTATAATCCATATAATGGGATATTTTTATAATAGTTCCATGACCAAAAACCATCTCCACTTTCATCAAATGGGTTAGGAATTCATCGTTTGTGTGTATAGTGGACTACCGCCTCATGAATCGATGTCATATGTTTTTTCATTACCACCTATCAAGGTTGGGTATTATAATGGATTTAAAGTGTATATATGATATTTATAACATTATTATACCTCTTGATTCATTATATCATATATATCCTTTTTTACTTTACATTCCATAAGAGACACGACAACGCTTCTTGTGTGTACAACGGACTACCGCCTCACAAAACGATGTGGTTTGTCTTTCACTAACACTTTAAATGGAATGTGATAAAGATAAATTTAATGATTATATGTGATATAAATGAAATAACTATTATATTCATAAAATATTTATCATTCTAAAAAGATAATTTATAACATTTTATTTCTTACCTTTTTACTCAATGAAAGATGATAATGTCATTCGTATATGTGTGGACTATTACCTTCATGAAATGATGTGACTCTCTTTTCATCACAAAACCACATAGATAAAATATATATATATATATATATATGTGTATGTATGTATATGTATATTTAAATAAATAAAATTTTATTTATGATATTATGATCATTATTTAAGGATAACATATTACATACCTCTTTTAGATAATGATCATTGAAAAATGGAAACGTTACTCATGCGTATGTAGGGCCTACCGTCTCCATGATTATAACATACTTAATTTCTCAAAATAATCATTCATTATAATACATAAAAAGTATAATTAATGTAAAAATATGATAATTATGTCATGATTATTCCTCTGTATATTATATATCTATATAATGTGTGCAAGAAACGGATCTTTCATGATGAAACATGCCTGAGAAACCAAGAAAATTAACACCTGAAGCGATAGAAATAAAGAAATATTATTAAGGAAAGGGTGATAAGATTCTATAAAAGGATCATATATGATATTATAAATATTAATATGGTTTTTTTATAAGTTAATAACATGTTTAAAACCACTATACATAATGTTAAACCATGTTTGATGAAAAGGAATTGTGAGGTAATGGATTTTGTATCAATTTACATTCCATTGAGATTATTTGTTATTATTCACCAATTCACTTTTATGTGGTGTATATACTACCCTTTTGAAATTTAATATAATGAATAATTCATCATTCATTGTATTTTAAGTTTCATTTTGAATTATTTCATCTAATGGGGTTTTACTTAAAAATTACCAAATGGTAACAGTTATTGTGCAATATCATTTTGTTTTGTGATTGTTAACTTTTTATTGAAATAATAAATTTATTGTAATAATTTTTCATTGGATATTAAATTTCCCTTAAATATATATATTTTTTTATGAGGTATGTGATTATTTCCTAAACCGTATACCATTTTTACGTATGGTGTTTACTTTGAATGTTATTTGATTAACTGGGGAAATATTGATAAATATATATATCCTTTACTTAATATGTATACTTGATAAGGAACATTTTTTATGAATTAAATTGATTATTTGATATATGATGAATTATTTGGACATGAAATACGTAGGTTTGGGACCGATAAATGCAATCCCATCGATTCATTGGTAGGTTTCATGAGACAAATTAAATACGGGTATTTGGATGAGGTCATACTCATTTATTTAGATTTCTTAACATGTGGTCTTAGATAGATGTCTTGGCATGAGGTCAGGACTAGATATATTTTCATGATACCTCTGTAGTAATATATTTCTTAGCATGAATTCTCAATGGTATTAGATGTATTGGCATGAATCCTTGATGGTATTATATGTCTTGGCATGAGGCCTTGGTGGTATGTTTTTATGTCTATAATTATGCATTTCATCATTATGAATTTGGTTATTGATATTACATGTGATTATTTTATTTGTTAGAATATCCGTGGTTAAGTTTCATACTCATGTGATTATTTATATGAAATTATTTGATCATTTTTATTTCTACCATATTATGCTCAAGTTATTGATTAATTGACATGTGTTTCAGTTATTTACCCTGAAATTTTGATTTTTATTTGTTGATTCCTAATAACTTCTATTGTACTTAACCCTTACTTATAATTTGATCTCACCCTTATTTTTTTCCCTTCCTAAGGATATGAAGATGTATTATTGTAATGAGTTTCAATGATACTGAGATTTTACTTTTGTTATGATTTATTTTCTATTCCCAAAGTAAAATGGGAATAATTTATGTATTTTGTTCTCAAAAACTGAGAAACTATTTGGTCCTTTGGGATGAGATTCCAGGTATATATTCTAATTTAATATAGTAAGTAATTGGCTCCAGTCTACTGGGTTAAGGGTCGTTACATTATTTTTGATTTTTCATGTCTTCTTACTATGTCACCTTCCTTTGGTTCATAATCTAACTGAAATATTGCTTATAAGTGAAGTTAGAATTATCTCTTATTTTTTATCTGTAATTTTTTTCCTCCATGACTATATTCTTTATGTTACTTTATAGATGTCTTTTTTACACATAAATGATTGGTTAAGGTAAATTTTTACTTCTTTTACTTTACAAAATTTTAAAATGAATCTTTTTAAAATTTTTCACACTAGTCATTTTCTAATGACTTTGAATTTATTTATAAAAGTGAAAAAGAAATATATTTTTAAAATTATTTTCATAAGAACTCATTTTCACACCGTCATTTTCAATTTTATTTAAGAAAATTTTCCTCCAAGTTTGCATGGTTTTCCAATGTAATTTATAATTCCACTATTTAAAAAATTATTTTATTTTAAATTAAAATTTATAAAAACTAAATAATATTTTTTATTTTACAAATTAATTTTACAATTCTCTTATAATAGTTATATTCATCAATGTAAAAATCCTTTAATGTTTCTTATGTTTCAATAACGATATGATCTAATGATACCATCCACATTATTTCTCTCGAAGGTTTATGAAAATTTATTATGGAAGTTTTCATGAAACTTGTTTCTTCCTCATGGGTTAATTAAGATATAAGGAAATTATAAATGTTTTCAAGTTATCATGGAACACATATGTATATTTTATCACTATGATTTCATTGGTTCTGTTATATCCCTCTAATGAATTGGGTAAATTTTTATATCTCATGAACTCAAAAGAATACATGGGTAGTAGCCCAAGCCTAAAAGTGTAAGGGGTGGTATCCCTAGACTAAAAGGATAAAAAGGTAGTATCCCAAGACCAAATGGTTATATGGGTAGTATCCCAATCCTAAAAAGGTTATATATATAGTATCCTAAGGTAAAAGGGTATATATGTAGTATCACAAGCCTAAAAGGGTACACGAGTAATAGCCCAAGCCTAAAAGATTACATGGGTATTATCCAAATCCCAAAATGGTACATGGGTAGTATATGAATCCCAAAAGGGGTACATTGTAAGACCCTGATATTTTATAAAATATTTCTTTTTGAATAAATTTAATTTCTTTGATAGCTTTCATTAAATGCAGCATCAAGTTTTAACAAACCGTGACAAACTATTAATACGGCCATTATAACCTAATTGTTAAACTTAGAAGAATGAATAGTAATAACCAAATTTTAAATATTTTTTATAATGGTTTTAAATAAAGAAAACATATTGATAAAAAGGTACTTAATTTTTGTTAAAGTCTTTATATGTTTCAAAAATAAAAATTTTTCAAAAAATGATTTTTATGAACAAATAATAAAAGTAATTTTTGAAAAATTTTGAAAATTTATTTTACAAAATAAAATTAATTTTTTAAATTTTCATATCAAAATTTTCTTAGGGTAAATTTTTTGAATTTTTTTGAAAAGATGAATTATTCAATAAATAGTGAAAAATAATAGTTTTTATTTAAAACTTTATTTTCATTTAAAGAATGTATAAAGTTCCTTTTTTAAAATAGTTTTACAAGTAAAATTATCTCAAATATATATTTATTATTCCAATTTATTTCATTATAATCAATTTCATTTTTAATTTTTATATAAAAACTTTTTAAACTTTTGAGCATTTTCTCTTTGGAAAACCACTTTCTCATCACATCTGTGGGTTTAATTTTAAATTAAATTTTTCCACTTCTATGAATTAAATTTGAGAAAAACATATTTTATATTTTTAATCATTATAATTTATATTACATAATAATTTCAACTTAATTTTTTATCAAAATAAATAATAAAAAAAAGTAAAAATTAATTATCACATTTGAGGTTAAAATAGGTTCATCGGGGGTTAAACTGAAAATATAAGAGGTAAAATAACCTATAAATGTGTAGAAAATAAATTTTATGGACATATTTAGACCTTATCACATCTTTGGTTCAATAATTTCCCATTTTTTATCTTTATTACATATGACAAATGTTGGTACACTTTATTCTTTTCAAAACTTTCATGTGTGTCCTCTCCCCAACATATAAAATCTCACCCCCTCTCCTCTCCTATTCACACTTAAAAAACAATTTTCTTAGAAAAAAATACCCAAATATATTCCTTATATACCTCCCCACATTATATATTCCTTGTTGATATCATAAATCCAATATATAAAGGCTTTTGGTTAAAGCTAAAGAGGTTTTCGGAAGAAGATGTAATGTTTTAAACTATGAGTTTTTTGTTTTACTTCTTCTTCTAAATCCTTAAAATATTATTAATTGTGTTTGATATAATAAAATAATTTTCTACCATATAACTATATTTTATTATGTTAATTTAAAAACTTATATTCATCTTCTCTTCCATCAAATGGGAAATGAAACTATCGATCGTGTGTACGATGGACTACCGCCTCACGAACCGATGTTATTCGTTTTCCATAACCACCTCTCACATATTGATATAATAATAGATTTAATATTTATATATTATATTTATTATATTATTACACCTATGTAATTATAATACTATATCTACCTTCTTACCTCCCAACCTGTTGGAAAACAATAACATTACTCGTGTGTACGGAGAACTACCATCTCGCGAACCAATATGATGTGTTTTTCATTTATTTTTTACTTTTATGGTAATAAATATAGATTAAATGAATATATATGATATTTTTGTCATAATTTTACTTCTATAATTATGATATCACATATGAATTCTTAATTTTTATTTTGTGGGGACACGATAACGCTGTTCGTGTGAATGGTGGACTAATACCTTTCCAAGTGATGTGATTGGTTTTCACTAACACATTGCATGGAAGGTAATTAAGGTAAATTTAATGAATATATGTGATATATATTTCATAAAAATGATTATATAAAGGTAATATATTATATACCTTTTTTATTTCATACTTTTAGAAAATGGAAATAGCATCCTTACGTACGTATGACATATCGTCTCCATAAACAGTGTAATTAATTTTATATATTAAAATTTTATAGATTAATATAAATAAATATATACTGAATATATATTATATTTATAAAATTTTTTACATTTTTAATATTATGGAATCATGACCAAAGTAATATTACCGAAAAAAATCAAAACATTCATGAAAAAGAAAGTAGTCATTGCCCGAAATGTTATTTTAACATGGAATTGTAAATAAATGGATAATAAAAGGTCAAAATTAAATCATATATATTATGATATATATAATTATGGTTCTTTAATATATTTTTAATAAACTTATATTTATTATATTTGTGGTTCAAACATGTACAAAGGAACTTTATACTAGAGGTGAGGTATTTTTGTCTCAATTTGTTTTCTTTGGGACATACATTATGTTATGAACCTATCTTATTTTATAAGGTGTGTATAAATACCATTTGACATGTAATGACATGAATTTTTTTATTATCATTATATTTTAATCTTTATTTAAAATTATTTCTTCATGGGACTTATTATTCAATGTTAACAAAGTGGTATGGGTTTTATGATACAATTTCATCGTTTATCAATATTATTTATATTCATGCTTCCCATAATAAAATATTGTGAACTATATCTCAATAAAATCATGAATTTTATTCTACTATATCTATTTATTTATAATACATATTTCCCTTCATTTTCCTCTCTTTATATACACATGATTCCAAAAAAAATTAAAGAAAACCAAAATTATTTCTCTCTTTAGTCAAAAACCAATTTTTCCATATTTTAATGTCCCTTAATTTCTGTATAATATTTTTTTTAATTATATGGAATTATTTCGAGACCACAAAATCTGACGGCGCGTGATTTTGAGTCCCGGAGTGCCCAGAATGATCTGTCAAAATTTTGTTAATCATTAATTAGCGTGTGTAAGCAGTTTTCCTAAAAAAGTGGAATAACATTAAAATGGTTCCTCATATCAGAAATCTAAGGGCACCGTTATGTTCAGTATGGCGATTTTACCCTAGGAGTGACTTTAATTTTAGTCAGCACAGACCTCCTATGAGAAAACCCGAAAATGGCATAACCGTAAATAAAATAATTAAATAAAGTTATTTTATTTTTTAAATTCTTATAACTCATGAACGGTGACTCGGATTAAAAATATAAGACCACCACTGAGCTCGTGGGGGTATTCTTTCTTTAGGCAGATACTAACATTGGCCGGCGCGGGCCAACAGTGGAAGTTAGTTTTTTGCCGTAAATAAAATAATTAAGTAACAATTATTTTATTGTTAAAATCTATAACTTCTAAGAAGAAACTCGGATTAAAAATCTGAGACTACCATTGAGTTCGTTGGGGTGTGTTCTCCTTAGGCGGAGCCTAACCTCGACCAGCACAGGTTGAGGGTGAACGTTAATAATTTATTGAACTTTTTTAAGGTACCTTCAGTAAACATGAGAGCGGTGTTTTCTATCTTTTGAACTGGTGCTCAGATTAAAAATATAAGGGAACTATTGAATTTTCAGTGCTGGGATTCACTTAAAATAAACTTCACTTCAACCTCAATAGCTCGAGAGAAAAAGATAAATTTTTTTACTTTTAAAAGAATAATAAAATAACTTAATTATTTTATTTTATTTCATATCTTTTCCTCTAACGGAAAAGTGGTAGTGTGAGGCTAGTGGCATTTCAAGCCATTAAATGACTTGACCCTTCAAATACTATATAACAACATCGTTAGAATTTAGGAAGGTTCCTAATAAATGAACCCACATAAATTCTGCGAGCGTTGCTCACCCTTACCCTCTCTTAATTATATGGAGCCTCGAGAGAGGTAATGGAACGACTTCAACAAACAATGAAGTGCTGATAAAGTGCCACGACGCCAACCTTGGAGGATGGAGCTGGTTCTAGTGGGTGGTGATAGGTGACTCCGAATCACGAACCGTAGGACGACGCTTGAGCGGCAACGTTGGCAGATTGTTGCGGGGACAATGAACACCAACTCACTTCCTCAATCGTGGGCACTCTCCATCGTTCTTGAGGTAAGGTTTTTGTCTTTTTTAAAATTCCAATAGATTGTTCAATTATTTATCTCCCTCATGCAACCAAGCTAACGCAGACAGTGCGGTCCAAATGAATAAGGCCTGAACCCTCCGCATTTTGTTGGAATTGATGTGTTCTTCGTGAGTATGTTAATTCAGGTTTGATGGAACCCGGAATATTGTATGATGGCGGCGGCCAGCCACGGCTGGCCACAGAGGAGATAGTGGGGCGCCGTCATGTGCCACACCAGCAGAGAAGGTCACGGCCATAGCTGCGGCGGGTGACGGTGACGGCCGGCAACGACCGGACAAGAAGGGAGTGGTGGCACGCATCCACACGCTGCCAGAGAAGGGGGAGGTCGCGGTGATGTCATGGAGGTCAGTGGAAGCCAACACTGGCCAGCAACAGAAGGATTCGGAGCGGTGCACTGTCGCACACCGCTGGAGGAGGCCACGGCTCAAAGCTGCGGCGGTGGAGGAACCCGCGGCTCCTGCGGGTTCTGTGGTGACCGGGCGGTGCCCACGTGGTATTGCCGCTTCACAAGAAGAACGACCTCTTGGCCATTCATAAAGACCAGGGGTCTCACCCCCACACCGGCTAGGGTGGACCCCACCACAGGCTGGACCAGCAGGCCGGGCCGCAAGCGCCCAACGGGTCGCGCCCCACCGCGGGTCGGGCCGTGTGAGCCCAGCGGGCAGCGCCCCATTTACGGGCCAAACCGCGGTCCAGTGGGCTAAGCCCTCCATGGCCCGGTCCAGCCAAGATGGACTCAGACCGGGCTGGGTCGATCTGAACCGGGTTGGGTCGGCCCAGACCGGGTTGGGATGGGTCAGTCCGACCGGGTCGAACCGGACCCGGACCCAACCGGGCCCAATTCTGCTTAAAGGGCTATAACTTAAGATCTAAACATCAGTTTGATGAACTGTCTATGGCGTTGGGACCCTTGGAGTGAGACAGTCCTTTTGGTATACTCCACTTGAGTTTTGGAGACAGTTAGAGTATTTTTGGGTTAGATCGAACCCAAATCCAACCAGGCCCTCAAATCTAAAACGCTTATAACTCACAGACCAGGCATCCAATTGACGCACCGTCTATCGCATTAGAACCCTTACAAAATTTAATTTTTTTGTGTTACTCCTTTGTGGTGCTTAGTGGTGGTTGAGGTATGATTGATATCTTGAGGAGAATATTCTACGGAGCTTGAGTGCACCGGGTGTGATGAATCATGTGGCTAGCTGTAACGTGAAGAAAGAACATTGATCCTAAGTGGGTCAGCATCTATCGATCCTGTGTAGGTCATCATCTATCATATCCTGTGTGGGTCAGTGGTCATTGATCATGTCTAGGTCAGCGCACACCGATCTTGTGTTGGTTAGATCCTATGTGGGTCAGTGGGGGTTATTACCTATCAATCTTGTGTGGGTCATAAGTAGTGCCTCCTAATAGAATAAGATGATCTAGCTTACGACTAATCATCTCTAATTATGTAATTAAGTTATACCTAATTGTGAGCTGACTCTTTTATATCTGTGGTGTTATATTAGTGGTGTTACCTATGTGGTACTTCTATCTTCGTGGTGTTACCTGTGTGGTACTTCTATCTTTGTGGTGTTACCTGTGTGGTACTTCTACCTTCATGGTGTTGTATTCATGGTGTTACCAGTGTGGTACTTCTACCTTCGTGGTGTTTTCTTAATGGTTTTACCTGTGTGGTACTTCAATCTTCATGGTGTTACCTGTGTGGTACTTCTACCTTTGTGGTGTTACCTTTGTGGTATTCCTCCCTCATGTATTACATGAGTATATTTTGATAACTTAGGTATATGTATGGGTATATACCTAAGTAGAGTTGATTTCTATCACTTCTTTCTTGAGATGGAGGTCTTGCTTTGTGATTTTTCCCTTGTGGAACTCTAGGAGACCTATGGGAGTCTAGGGGTCTCTACTGAGTATCGTTATACTCAAAAATGCATGGGTTATGCCCCCACCTTTTTGTGTCTTGTATAGACAACAGACATCATTGATCGAGGATGAGGGAGCCAGGATTAGACGGTGCTCGAAGGTGGACCATTTGGCGTGACGTGACACAGGGACTACTGATCGTGAGTTGTACCTACCCTTCAGGTAGGATCCTCAGTGGACGATCCAGGATATGTTTTTCACTTTTTAGTTTTATTTGTACTTTTTCAGTTGTGATTGTACTTTTTAGTTGGGCTAGTATTTCGACCCCTTTACTTTCAACACACTTTTACTACAGTAGTTTACTTCGTGGTTACTTCTTGTGCCAACGAGCCTGTACCCGAGTGGTAAAGGCTCCTGCTTGGCATCCAAAAGACCCAGGTTCAAAACCGGGTGGAGGCGAATTTCTGGTACTGTAGTAGTACTGTAGCAGTATTGTAGCAGTATTGTAGCAGATAGTATAGAAAGTACTGTTCAGTACTGTAGTAGTCAGAACTATTCACCCGATTGGCTTTCGGGCCATCGGTTTGGGCCTATGGGTCTCAAGGGCCTTTAGGCCATCAAAGGACTTCGGGCCATAGGGCCTTCAGGCCATAGGGCCTTCGGGTCATTAAAGACCATAAAATATCCTAGTTCACATGGAGCAGGCCCCAGAAGATGATCAGAGAAACTATAGCAGTCACCAGAAGCAGAGCTAACCGGATTGGAAGAATGAGAGGGTATGGCAACCACCATCGGGACCAGGCACCATGAAACTTTGTACGGGGAAATGCTAGCTGATCAGCAATGCAGGTGGAGAGATAAAGGCGATCAATGAAGCAGAAGCTGGGATGGGGCAGTTTTAGTGGGCTGGGCCTATGGGTCATGTAATGGGCATGGTATGCCTCTGGGCCTTCGGGTCATGTATTACGAGTCATGTCGGACCTTATTCCTTGGGCCTATGTGCCATGTACGGGTTCTCCTTCAACCCTTAAAAGGGGGATTATCTATAATAAAATAAAATAAAGAAGGCCTTCAGGCCATTCGGAGTGGTTTCTTCTTGTTGTGTTCTTGGACTGTGTGTCTATACAGGTTAAAAGGCAATGTATTCCCATTTTAGGGATATTTCTTTCTGGTGCCAGATGCCATCCCTTGGCCTATGGAAGGCGGGCTTGGGGTAGTCATGGAACGGGCCCCGGGGGATGGGTCATAATTAATTGGTATCAAAGGAGTCGGTTCTACCGAAGAACTATGACTCTAATATTTTTAATGGGGAATAGAGTTAAGTGTTTTGAGTTTGGTTTTCAGTTCTGGGTGTCCAGTGTTGGTGTGGCGGCCGACGTATCTGTACACCAGGACCCTAAATTCTGATTTCTAACTCGGTGCATGAAAACACTGATTGCGTGAGTTTTGTAAGTGTTTTTTCTTGGTTTTTTGAATCATCTCACCAGGAATAACTCAATGACCATGGCGCACCTATTCTTTATCAGTATGGCGTTGTGTAGAAAGCTAGCTAGGATTCCTAAGAGATTACACGATGATGGCCCACCGAGCGATGAGGCCTCATTTCATGTCCCTCTTATGGCGTTAGCACCTTGGGGTGGTGTACCAGCTATATCACTGCCTATTGGTCAACAGTTACAACTGGAGGTACCGGTAGAGGACACATGTAGTCCCTGTTCCTTACACGTGTTTCATCATCAGATACCCCTCAGGTTCTGAGGCGATCCCAACTCAAAGGCGGCTAAGGACTGGCTTGAGGAGGTGGTCGAGTTTCTATCTAGATAGGGCACCATTCGATCAAATGGTGGTCCTGGTAGAGAGCCTTCTACGTGGCTCAGTAGGACGATGAAAGGGTTTAGATTACCCTGATCTTGCAAAGAGGTTACTTTTTCTATGTATAATCTTGATAACCTTACTCAGATAAGGGGGTATCTTTCCATAAAGAGCTAAGGGATGAGTGTTCCCTAGAGCTTCTACAACTTTGGTAGGACAGCATGTCAGTAGCTGAGTATTCATCGAGGTATACCAACCATCCCAGGTACTCAATGAATATAGTACGATTAGTGATTCAAGTCTCGAACCTCCGGTTGAGGTATGTTTAGGGACATCCGAGCCAGCACTATTCCTCTATGCATTTCTACTTATGTTAGGGTGCTAGAGAGAACCTTTGTGGTTGAATATTATTTGGCTAAGCGGATGCATCCAGTGAATGTTAAAAGTGGGAAAGCAGGAAACTGATGCCAGTCTCAGAGACTAGGGCATGTAAAATGTTTCAGAAAGAGAAATTTATAGGGAAAGATGAATCTTTAGGGCAGCAGACGTAGAAGTGGAGCTTAGAGAGTAGCATGAGGTGGTATACATTTTGACATGTTATAACCACCACCTCAATGTGGTCCCCACTAGTCTTAGGGAGCTCGAGGAAAGGGGAATGGAGTAGCTGCATGTGGTCAAGAAGTGTGACCCAAAGGCTCTAGGAATGATTAGTGGTATGGTTTTTTTCTACTACTAGATGCCGTATAAATAGACATTGGAACTAATCATTCCTTCTTTCCGTGAATCTTTTTTAAGAACTAGAGTTTCTAGTTAAACTGTTGACTTGACCCTTACATTTGGAGATACCTTTGAGAGGAGACTCGATAATCACACTGTTTCCCTCGGAATTTGGGGATGACCTCCTGGATGGGAGATTCAAACGTTCCGATCGGTTTCTAACGGGTTTTTTCGTAGAACCGGAAACATCCAATGATTCCACATACACTTGGACCTACTTTCCAATGGTAGGTGCTTCATTAGTTTGTGAACTGATGAGGCTTAGGAATTTTCATTGGTTGAGAGGATGGGAGGTCGGACTCATCACACCTTTTTTAGGGAAATTATTGTCTATTTCGGGACTCTCTTTATATATTTTTAAGTTATGTTCGTGAATCCTTATTACATTACCAAGTATAAAATGAGCTTTCCTTCAGTTTTGACAATCAATGAAAATATGTAAGAAATTTAGAGAATCTTTTATATGTATTCGAGGTTCTTCATCAATAGAGAATCATCTATATCTATTTAGAGATTATTGGTCAATGGTATCCTTCAAAACATTTATATAAAAGTCTCTTGGTCATTATGATGACCAGGCTGGTTTTAAAGCCACTCAGTGGGGCACTTGAATTTTATTGTCATTCAGAAGGACATGAATTATTTCAGAGTTGGGATCGAACCCGTGGATGGGCTACCTACGTATCCTTTGTTTTGGAAAAGGAATCAGAACCCACGTAGTTCGAGTAAGGGAGTATGATGTTTATGATTGATGGCTCAAATAAGGATTTCATAATTACTTTTACCCTCTAAGCTCACGTGAGTCATGATCGGTGTGAGAAACAAGAGGTATTGGTAATAAAATAGACAATTGGGCCATGAAATATGTAATCATAAGAAATGGTTTGGGGATTATATATGTACGACTGCCCATATAGATGAAGGTTGGTATTTAATTTAGGGAGAAAATCTAGGAAAAGGGTTCATAAAGGTATATGTGCTTCATGGAGATTTGAATACTCTAACTTGGGACTTATTCCTGAAAAGGAAACCCAAATTAGGAGAGGATTGATAATTGGGTTTTACTCCTGAGAAGGAATCCCAGATTAAACGTAAATTAGGACTGGTTAAAGAGAATTTAAGGGACTTGGGACTTACTCCTGAAAAGGAATCCCAAGATTATGACTGGGACTTACTCTTGAAAAGGAGTCTCAGGTTAAGGGTTTTATGACTGGGACTTATTCTTGAAAAGGAAGCCCAGGTTAAGGATTAAGGTTTGGGGCTTACTCCTGAGGAGGATGCCCAAATTAGGGGACTGGGGCTTACTCCTAAGAGGATGCCCATATTTGAGACTGGGGCTTACTCTTGAAAAGGAAGCCCAGATTAGGGGATCTGGGGCTTACTCCTAAGAAGGATGCCCAAATTAGAGGACTTATGACTGGGGATTATTCCTGAAAAGGAGACCTAGGTTAAGGATTCTCTCATCTTTAAAGGATGAGGTTGAATGAATGAACTCTCCATATTTAGTGACATAAAGATATTTAAATCACTAGGTTTTGAGAAATATTCCACAGAATTCCTTTCAGATAAGGAAGTAAAATCAAGAAATCATGCCATAAATGGATTTGAAGAGTGTCTTGAAGACTGAATCTTGAAAATGAAAGGTATAATGACTTAAGAGGGGTGAAATGGGCAAGAAAGGCACCCAAAAAGGAAGGGGTGTGCAAGTCCTGGAAGGCGCGCAGGTACTGTGGGGGCGCGCAAGTATTGGTCGCGCAGGTATACCTGCGCGACATGTGTGGGGTACTTGCGCGATGTTCAACCAGCATTGAAACACTTGAGCGACTCTTTATTAAAGCCTTTATAATCCTCTTGAGGTTCTTCCAGCAAAGGGTCGCGCAAGTTCTATTGAATAAGTAAGGCGGCGCGCAAGTGTGGCCACTTCCCTTAAGGGCTGGCCACTCAGGCGTGCAAGTGTTGATGAATTTCAACACATAGGCCTTCCTCCCTCTCTTTAGATCTTCTGTTCTAGGTAAGAAATTACCTTAGAAGTGTTCCGTAAGCTTTGAGAAAAGACTTGGGTGTCGGGAGCTTCAATCCGAGTTTCTGGAAAAAAATCCTCCCGAATGGGGGGCCCACAGGGTCTATTTATGGGCAGAAGAAGACCCCGAGCGGTTACCGGGTGGTTATCACTTAGGTCGCGCAAGTCACTTAAATGACCATAAGGCGTCGCGCAAGTATACTTGAACGACCACTAGGCGGCGCGCAAGTGCACTTGCGCGACCATGAGGGAACTTGCACAACCTATGGGCAATGTTCTCCTTGTTTATCCCTTTGTCGATTTTTTATGTTTCTTCAAAGGATGAATCACTTTGGACTAAGGTATTTCTTTTTCTTCAGTCATTAGACTCTGTGAAGGAAAGGAGCATCAACAAAAGTCCCCCCTCAGAGTTGGATCCGGAGAGAAAAGAGGATTTGACTCTGAGATGAAAAGAAAAACAAGAAATCTGGAAGTTTAAAGTCATGCATGTCGGACATACAAAGGATAATGTTTAAAGTCGAAATAGCTTTGACCGAAATGGATTAGAATTGACTCAATTCCTTGACAACTCATCTGAAAACATAGTACCATACTCAAGTATGAGGAAAAATATGTAAGCTATGACTTAAGAATATTTGAATCTAAGGAATGATATGAAAGAGAGCTAAAAGGCATTAGAAGAAGTAGTTTCCAAGAATGAAGTTACTATTATTTAACAAAACCCGTTAGGGGGGTTGAATTATGCAGGTCCGCCTAAGGGCATTGGCTGCATGGTCAAATAAATAGCATATTTCGGCTGACAAGTCTGTTATGTGGACTGTTTATGCAAGGCCACCTATGGGCACGTGCTGCATAGTCAGGCAAAAGAAATCTCAGAAATTTACTTTCCTAGTGCTAAAAGCCAGTGAAAGTTTATGGAGATTCAAATTTTCTAAAGTATAGAGTTTGTTGTATGGAAAGAGGTACTTGAATATGGAGAAGATATTTCTGAACAAGAATATCGAAGAATTGAATAAATATCACTCCTACGAAGGTCTGACCCAAACGTAGGGAAAGAGAATATGGAGAGTATAAACCATAGACTTGAATACTTTCAGATCATGAAAAAGTACATGGGACAAATATGTTAAGGATGGCTATTTTTTTGCATATCCCTACATACCGTCATTTAAGACAAATAAGGACAAAAGAGGCATTCTTCCCAAGAATGAAGTTACCATTATCCAACGAACCCGTTAGGGGGTTGAATTATACAGGGCCACCTAAGAGCATTGGCTGCATAGTCAAATAAATAGTATCTTTCGGCTGACAAGTATGTTATGTGGACTGTTTATGCAAGGCTACCTATGGGCATGTACGGCATAGTCAGACAAAAGAATTCTCAGAAGTTTGACATTTTTGTGACAAAAAGTCATGAAAAGGGTTATGAAGATCTGAAAATATTTAAGGTTAGGATTATAACACATAAATATGGGTATTGTCCAATGTATATAGAGATACATAGGTCAATGATAACCATAATCATGTAGTGGATGAGTCCTGAATTGAAATTTTGGACTTCATGACGTATCTCATAAGAATGAGAATCAATCCATACGTAGTTCTTGAAATGCAATTTAATGTCGTGCAGGACGAAAGTATGAGAGATCTTAGTTTAGGGTCATAGAGTTCGGACCATAATAATGAATACACGGTGTGTGTTTTCATGAGGACTTTTCAGCTAAGGGACTGAAAGTGAAATTTGGGGTTAGGCCCAAAAGACTTGGGACTGGATTCGAGGGACACTCGAATGTTCCTACGTATCCCATAAGGATGGGAATCAAGCCCACGTAGTTCTAGAACTACCCTTTGTACAAATTTGGTTCGTACATGTGAAGGGTGAAAGGGGACTTTAGTACAATGATGGTTTAACCCGAGATAAAAATTTTAAGCATTTCCATGTATGCACGTAGTCTTTTGAAATGAAACATGATTGAAAAATCAATGTAAATAATAGTTCCCTCTCAAATGAGGAAATCAAAGAGTATTGTAGATTATTGTCGTACCAGACAAAAGTGTTGTGTAGTTTAACGTCGTATAACAAGGACGAAAGTGAATCAAATGTAAAGATATTGATTCTAAAGGCGGTTTCACAAATCAACATCGTATGAGATGAAGGTGAACCGAAGTGAAGAGATTGTTTTTGGGCTTGAACCTTGGGAGGTTGCCTACATACCCATCCTGGAAGGCAAGGATCAAAGTCTGTGTAGTTCAATTAAAGAATGAATTAATGATCAAGTTGTTCTTGGGGACAACGACCTAAAAAAAAATGTTGTTGGGGCTTATACATGGTTAGCGGCTCAAAGAGAGTGTTACGGTTGAGGTTTTCTCTAATCTCACATGAGTCATACTCGGTGTGAGAAACAAGAGGTAACAACAACCTTAATGATGCATAGTTTAATGTCATCTAGGACATATAAAGGGACTATGTAGTTTAAAGTCTTGCAGTTAGGACTATTGGTGCTGCACAGTTTAGTGTCATGTAGCAGGGACAAAATACAGTTTAATTTCATGTAGGACGTATCAAGGACTTTCTGTACAGTTTAGCGTCATGTAGTTAGGACGATGGGGACAATACAGTTTAACGTCATGTTGGACAAAAAAAAAGGGAACTGCTCAGTTTAATGTCATGCAGTAAGGACAAAATAACACACCATTTACGTCATGTTGGACACATTGGGGATTTTTTCTACAGTTTAGTGTCATGTTGGACAAAAAGGCGAATAGTTTAAGGTCATATAAATGGACCGTGAATGGTGCAGTTTAATGTCTTGCTGGACGGTGGTGTTGTTTTAAGGCCATATAGTACCTTTGATGATTTTGTAGTTTAATGTCTTTCTGGACGTAAGGGACTTTTAAATAGTTTAGGGTCATATGCATGGACCATGGATGGTGCAGTTTAATGTCATACAGGACCATGGTGTAGTTTAAGGTCATACAGGACTTTTTAGGGAACTTTTTCACAGTTTAACGTCGTGTGGGATGAATTTGCGGTTTAAGGTCATACTGGACCATTGCTGTATAGTTTAACGTCATATAGCAAGGATGAACTGGTGCCGCACAGTTTAGTGTCATGTTGCAGGGACAAAATACGAATACTTTGTAGTTTATACAAAATACTTCTTCAAAAATATGGCATTAGTTGGAGTAGTAATGAGTTCTCCATCCATCGAAATTAATGAATAAGCTCCATTGGAGTAGACCCTATGTATTGAATAAGGTCCTTACCATTTTGGATTAAGCTTGGGAGGTTTCTTTCTTGGTATCATTGGAGTTCTGAGAACTAATACCAATTCTCCCTAAATGAATGAGCGAAGATGAACTTTTTTGTTAAAAGCTCATGCTATTCGATTCTGATAGATTTCCAAGTGGTGCAAAGTGCACAATCTTTTCTCATCTAACTGTTCCAATTCATTCAATCACTTTTGGGATTTCTCATCTGTAGATAACTGATCACAAATGGCTACTCTGATTGAGGTAAATTAAACTTCAATTGGCAAGACTGCTTCCGTTCCATATACCAACGAATATGGAGTTGACCGCGTTGCATTGCGGGTGGTAGTCCGATAAGCCCATAAAGCATGAAAGAGTTTATCAGGACATGACCTCTTATCTTTATCCACCATCTTTTGCAGTATATTTGAAAGATTTTTGTTAAAGGCTTCTATTTGGCCATTGGCTGCCGCATGATACTGAGATGAATGGTTGGATTTAATGTTGTATTCTTGATACAATTTCTTCACCTTAGAAGAACAGAAGTTGGTGCCATTTTCCGTCAATATGGTATGAGGGACACCAAATCTAGTAATGATATTAGACCTGATGAAGCTAACAATGCATTTAGAACTGACTTCTTTAAGAGGTACTGCCTCTGCCCATTTGGAAAAGAAATCAGTAGCAGTAAGAATGTACTTAAACTGCTTGGCCGTAGCTGACAGGTAAGGTCCCACCACATCCAATCCCCATGTGGAAAATGGCCACGAGTATTTAGCTATATGAAGCAACTCTGGAGGTTGATGAATGAAGTTGGCGTGTACTTGGCATGAATGACACTTCTTTGTGAAATTAACACAATCTTGTATAATTAAAGGCCAAAAGTATCCAAGCCTTTGAATTTGATCAGAAAATCTATGTCCAGACTGGTGGGCACCACAGACTCCTGCATGCACTTCTTTCATGACAGCCATTGTCTCTTCACCATCAATGCATCTGAAGAGAACTCCATCAAAACCACGTTTGTAGAGAATTTTCTCTATGTGGTTTGGGCTATCATAAAGAGTAAAATTGACCACACGTCACCAGATTTGTTCTTTCTTGGCTCTATCAGGTGGAAGTGTTCCATTTTGAAGGTATTCCCTAATAGGTGACATCCATCCTGTAGTATCACCATAAGGTTTAGGAATGGGACTAATTTCATTAATTTCCTCTGTTCTATCTTGAACATAAGGTGAAATTGCACGACGGTGGGCAATACTGATGGTTGTCTCGTCCCGATTTGGATCTGCTAGAGCTGTGGCTATATTAGCCAGCGCATCAGCTTGAGCATTTTGTGATCTTAGGACATAAGAAAATGTCGGTTCTGAAGGGAATTCTTCCATTAACTCTCTGACGTAATCATATAAAGGTATTAATTCTTCTTTTCTGATGGCATAATCCCCATTGACTTGTTTGATTACCAGGTCCAAATCACCTTTCACCTTTAAGTGATTCACTTGTGCTTGAAGCGCTAACTCCAATCCTATGATAAGAGCTTGGTATTCGGCTTCATTATTGGTACCACCTTCCCACAATAAAAAGGAATAAGGTAACACTACCTTATCTGGAGAAATGAGCACAATTCCTAAACCAACTTTGTTGAATTTAGGATTTTCCATTTTCTTCCCTTTTGAACTTCTGGAAGCACCGTCAAAATACATTTCCCATGTTTGAGGACTCTCTTGAATAGAGAAAACTTCCTCATCAGGGAGTTCAATATCTAAATACGTGTCTGACATTGAAGGATGTTCAGCCAAAAAATCAGCCAGAGCTTGGCCCTTTATTGCCTTTTGAGATATATACTGAATGTCGAACTGCTGCAAAATAACTGCCCACCTTTCTAGATGTTTTGTAAGCATTGGACGAATAAGGATGAATTTGAGCGGATTATTGCGAGATGCCAATTGGACCTCGTGATGTTGCAGGTAGTGTCTCAGTTTCTGAACTGCAAATATTAATGCCAGGTAGCACTTCTCAATACTTGAATACCGGGTTTCTGCTTCAATCATAGTTCTACTGAGATAGTAGAGGCTATTTTCATTCCCAGCATCATTCTTTTGAGCAAGAAAGGCACCCAATGATCACTCTAGAGCTGTCACATAGAGGATAAGTGGTCTTCCTTCAACAGGTGGCATGAGTACTGGTGGACTCAAGAGGTATTTCTTGATAACATCAAATGCTTCTTGACATTCTTCAATCCACTGGTAAGTGACTCCTTTTTTCAATAATTTGGTAAAGGGTAAACTTTTGCCTGCCAAATTGGTGATGAAACGCCGAATATAGGCTAAGTGTCCTTGAAGTCCTATTAATTATTTCAAATTCTGAGGATGTGACATACCAAGGATTGACATGGTCTTCTCAGGATCCACTTCAATACCACGATGGCGTACAACAAAGACGAGGAATTTTCTTGAGGTTACCCCAAAAGCACATTTTAAGGGGTTCATCTTCAAATTATGTGGTCGAAGCTTGTGGAATATGACTTCCAAATCAGCCAAGTGATTAGAAAGTTGTTTGGATTTAACCACAAAATCGTCTACATAGCATTCAACAAACTTCCCTAAGAAAGGTTTGAAGATACGATGCATGGCGCGTTGATATGTTGCACCTGCATTCTTTAAACCAAAGGGCATCACCCGGTAACAAAACACACCTTGAGGGGCTCTGAAGGCTGTAGATTCCTCATCTTCTGTGTCCATTCGGATCTGATTATATCCGGAATATCCATCCATGAAGGAAAGTACTTCATAACCAGCCGTCGCATCAATTAAGAGTTCTGTAATCGGAATTGGGAAATCATCTTTAGGACAATACCGATTAAGATCTCTGAAATTGATGCAAACCCTAATTTTTCCGTTCTTCTTCTTTACAGGGAAAATATTATCCAACCACTTGGGATACTGAACTTCTCTGAAGAAGTTATATTTGATCAGATTATCCACTTCAGCTTCAATTTTGGAAGTATAAGTTGGGTGTGTTCTTCTCACGGCTTGCTTAAATCTTCGATGTTCTTTTGGTAAACCCAAATGATGAGTAGCAACATCAGGATCAAGCCCAAGAATTTCTGTATAGTTCCAAGAAAAAATATCTTTATTTTGCTTTAGAAAGGAAATATAAATTTCTTGCTCATCAAGGTTCATGGCCGCACTAATTAAAGTGGGGCGTGGATCTTTCTCTGTACCCAGATTTATTTCTCTGAGTTCATCCACAGTGGTAGAGATACCCTCTTCAAATGCTAGAGGAGAATCTCTAAGATCTTCCTCTTCCTCTTCATCATGTGCTATTTCTTCCGTTTCTACTTGCATAGTAGATGACAAAACGAAATTTTCATGATCAGAAGAGATGTCAAAATTTGCACATTTTGAAGAAGAAGCTTCCATTTCCGACCCTATTGATGATAAAGGGTCTTCTTTGGGAAATAAAGAGGAGATGGTTGATTGAGAATTGACATCATTATTCACCTTCGATGTTGCTATAACTTCTTCTGTCCTGATTGGAGAAGTATAGACCTGTTGGATTTCAGCAGATGAAATGAAAACGTCACCACTTGTGCTTTCATCACTGTTTGGTAGGTTACCAATTTCTCCCATGTTGTCTGGCTCAATTTCCGTAATTGACATTATGGATCTTTCCATAAGAGTATTTTGATTTGGGCCTATTTTGTCAATTTGACTGATAGGTAACACATAATCTGTACTCACATGTGTAAATGGATTTATTGGAATTTTCTCCAAACCATATGGAGCATTAACTTTGGTAATTTCCTTTATTGTAGATTTCTCTCTTCCCTTCATGTGATAAAATTCCACCTCAATGTATTGAGACTCACATGTCTTGAATCGGGTCTTATCATCATACAATGTTCCAACTTGACCATTAAAACAGTATTTGACACATTGATGGTATGATGAAGGGATAGCTTCATGCTGATGTAGCCAGGGTCTTCCAAGCAAGACGTTGAAAGCTGAGTCTTGATCAACAATCATGAAATCCGAATTGGATACAAGATCTCCAAACTGAGTTCTGAGTGTAACTTCACCTAGTGGTTCTCGTTCATTTTTATCATATCCTTGTAACATCATGGTAGAAGGAGATAAATCTGATTCCGTGAGGCCCAATCGACGAAGTGTACGAATGGGCATGAGGTTGACTCCTGAACCATTTTCAATGAAATCTCTTTGGATATCTACACCATTGATTTTTTCAGATAAGTAAAGAGGTTTTATGTGACCATGCACAACATCATCTTCATCTTTATCAGTAAAATATATCACTGCATGGCATTCTATAGGATTATTCTCTATGTGATAGACTTCAGCTGCAGCAATTTCAGCTTCAAACTCCTGAGGACTTGACAAAGCTTCGATGAGTGCTTCTCGAAGATCTTTTGACAGATTCAAAGCATCCAAAATTGATAACTTGGCTGGTAATTGGGCCAATTGTTTCAATATATCATACTTTTGATCTAGAGGTCTGCATTTCCCAATAGGAATATGCGGTTTAGCAGGTACCTTGGAAGCAGATGCTTTGGAAGCTGATGCATCTTGTATTGGGATAGAAGTTGGCAACATCCTTGGTTTTGGAAAATTAGACCGATTAGATCCATTTACTTGCTGAGATAAAGAAGATGGAATCTTCAATCGGTCTTCCAAAATAACTGTGCCAAGACTTAGTTGACTATTGGCAGAAGAACTTTCTTGTTCTTTTTGAGCTCGCTGAAGGGCTCTACCACAAGTTTCTGCTGCATACACAGTGCTAGCAGGGGTAGAATTGGAGTAGTGGCTTCGGAAAGATCCATGTCTTCCCCTATATCCTGAACCTCTGGAACTTCCTCGGATTCCCTTATTTGATATAGGGAATTCAGGCTCATCAAAATTGAAATTACGACTGGAAAACGGATCTGTTAATTGAATCATATTAACAGAACCGAAGATTAACTCTTTGTCTGATAAAGACTCTGCCTGATTAGCCTGTTTAGGCTGTGCCGTTTGATGGGGCGGTGCCCATGGTTTTGAAGTAGATGGAATAAAGTCTGCCAGAGTCAAAGACAATTTAGGCTTTGACACATACTCATCTTCTTCTGATTCTTTTTCCTTCTTTGAATCAAACCATTTATTTGAGGACTTTCCCTCTCACAAAGAGGGTTTTACCGCAATATTCATGGAAGAAGACACAATTGGTTTCTTTAATTGTGTTCGCAAAATGGCATGAGTCCGATTGATTGTCTTTCTGACCATCCAATCATCATACTTCTGTGCATTTCTGCTTTTGACTTCTTACCATTCACCTTCCTCATCTAGAACTGTAGCAGTAACACATGCTACCTGAGTCGAAGAACCTTTCAACTTGACTTGTCCCAAGTCGACCATCTTTTGCAGGAGGTCTTTGAAGACAAAACACTCCTGGATGGGATGCCCTAACATTTGATGAAAGGGATAATAATTGGGACGGTCTTCATATCCTTCCTTGTTTGGCCTCTTGGGCACTGGTAATTGAACCAAATTATTTTCCAGAGCTGAAATGAAGTAACCAGGAACTTGCTCATTTCGGAAAGAGTATGTTTTACTCTTCAAATCCTCAAATTGTTTTTATCGTTGATCTCTTTGATCAATTGGATGAAACGGCCTTTGTTGTTGGTGTTCAGGAGGTGGAGCCCTTCGAGAAGATGAAGGTTTTGAAGTAGAAATAAGTACAGGCGCTTGTTTAAGCATAACTGTAGCAGTTTCTGCTTTACCCATTCTCCTTCCTGGAGATGATGGAATTACACGAGATTTATCCTTATCCTGTATAAGGGAATCTTCAATCTGCTGAGCGATTGAAGTAAGGTCTCGAAACCCTCCTGTGTATTTCACATGGATCAATGGTGTGCGTAATTTGTCACGCAAATTTGTCACACAGATTGGAAAAAGCTCCTCCTGAGGGAGTGCTAAACTCAGGGAATATGTTAATCCCTTCCAGCGAGCAATGAAATCAGACACTCTTTCATTCTCCCTTTGCTTGCAGTTTGTAAGATCAAAAACTGTCGTTTTTGGTAAAGTTGAGCTAAACTGAAGAAGGAATTTTTGGCGAAGATCCTCCCATCCGATGATTGACTGGGATTGCAAGCTTGTATACTAGACAAAAGCTGGTCCTTGCTAGGTTCGCACGAAGCATCTGAGTTTCACTTCTTCTTTCTTCTCTGTAGTTCCCATCATAGGATCACAACAAGACACGTAATGTGTCAAATGTTGTTCAGGGTCGCCTGATCCGTTGAAAGTAGGGAAAACAGGGTTTCCAAAATTGGATGGAGGAGAAATTGAATCTACCCATTCAGGGTAAACTTTCTTTTCTGGTTGAACTTGCGCCTGTTTCCCTTCCATAGTTTCTAACCGAGCTGTTAATGACTCAATAGTAGTTATTAACTTTTGAGAAACATCCGGTTGAATTTGGTCTTGAGTAGGTGCAATGAATGGAGCTTGGACAGATGTGGTGGTTGGTGCCGCAACTGATGGTAGCACTGCCAACCGTTTTTGCGATTGACCCGTAGGATTAGACCTCTGAGGGTGTACTGATAAAGGAGGATATTCTTGATCCCTCTCAGTAGTTGCAAAAAATTCCTTCAGCTGTCGGACTCCAGCATTCTTAAGAAGAAGACTACTCTGAAGTAGTTCTGCATTCAACCCTCTTAATTCTTTCATTTCTTACTCCTGTTGTGCAAAACTTTTCTCTAATGAGAGCGATTGACCTTCTACAGAGGAAGGATATGTAACCTGATTCTTTCCCCTCCCTTTGTTGGATACTTTTTGGAGAGAGGGAAGTGGATTACCTAGGTTCTGAGTAATCCTTTTACTTATTGTATGCACACCTTCTTCATTTGTATCGGTGCGTACATTTTCTTGAGCAGGACGCTCTTCATCTGAGTCCCCTGAGTGAGTCTCCTCTGGTGAATTAGAAACAATGGCATTGATGACATTGATTGATGCATAATGAATTGCATCCCTTCTATCAACATTTCTGTGATATTGTCTTCTTTCATGTCTTTGATGAAACATTGCCTTTTGTTGATTCAATCCTTTAGGAACTTCTTGACGAGCTATAACTTGGAGGGAATCTCCTGATAATTTGGCTCTTCATTCCTCTTGGGGCTTCTTCCCCAATCGAGAAAAGACCGACATTATCTGAGAAGGGGATTGATGATTTGAAAGAGTCCCCAGTCTCGTGAACTGGGGATGTTCCTGCTGCTTCTGCTCAACTCCTCGAATCCCATTTGTTGACTCTGAGGGTTGGGTTAAAGGAGTCCCCAGTCTGACAAGCTGGGGTGGCTCTTGACATGATATGTCTGAGACCTTCTTAAAAGCTCTCTTGATCTTTCGAATCTTAGTTCAGAAATTAGCTGGATGCATTAACCTGTATCCACTTTTATCACCTGGTTCAACAGACCGTTGGATTATTTCTGAAACTTCTGTCATTTGATGATGTGTTTGCTCCATACGAGAGGCTTGTGCAATATTCTCGCCTGCTTGATGTAGGTGCAATTCAACAACTTGTTCTCTATATGCTTGATTTTGAGAGGAACTAGTTGAATCCTGTTCTTGAGCAAGCTTTTGATTACGAACAAAGCCCATTGATTGTGGTCGGCCATGTGCAATAACATTGCATGAGACCATTTTAGGCGGGCTTTGCTGACTGGAAAGCACTGTGAAATGTAGTGCTCCGTGAACACCCCATCCTCTGATATGAACACCAGATGGGGCATTGGCAATTAACTGACGCAATTTTTTTAGTGCGCCAAGGCATGAACGTTGAAGGGTTCTCTTCTGCTTTTCAGCCTTCGGATACCGAGAGACTGATAGATATGCCAAATCAATCTGACGTTGTAGCCCTTATATTATCTTAAGATGATTTTCATATTCATCATAAGATAATACCTTCTTCTTCAATTGATAAAGAGTTTTCCATATGTTGAGACGAATATCATGGATTCCATCTTCCATCAACATCTTTGGAATGTCATACTGGGAGTCAGCCAAATGCCAAAACATGACTGGTACCTCACTTTTCGCCAATTTTGTTCTCATGTTCAGCATTTCCTCTTCATCATTAAATGAAGATTCTTCTACCTGTTTTGACCAGAGTTGGTGTTTCCTTGTTGCTTCATCGGATTCAACAAGATTGGTAGAGAAATCATTGATCAAACTAGAAGATGCATGACTTAGGGGTGGTTCGGAGAATGACCTACACCCTGGGCTATCTTCTGATTGAGAAAGTATTTCACTTGCTAGCGATAAAGCATCAGACATGACTGGTTTCGCATTTGCAAGTGCCTCATGATAAGAGGGCTTTCTCGATACTACATTGTCCACTGGAGTATTTTCCAGGAAATGTGAATCACTAATGCGGAGAGGAATTTCGCAGCGAAATTCATCATTATGGGGAGGACCACCATAATGGGTTACAACAAAAGATGAGATCTCTTGTTCCTTGGTCTTCTGACCACATAGAGGGTTCCTGTGGCTCTCATCTGAAGACAAAACTTCAAGATTGACCGAATTGTCACGAGTCAAGCCTTCATGAGGAAGTTTCTATTGAAGACCTTCGGAATTAATGTTCCTGTTATTGGTAACTGAGGAAGTAGAATCTTGAATTCCAACAGATAAATGTCTGAGGGCTTCAAGAACTCCAGCATCGAGCAAGGCCTGGTTACAGATTGGCCTTTGATCTCCTGACTGTGCTGGGCGGATCTTTTTCTTAGATGTCTTCTTACTCGCTTTGGAAACCACTTGTTGAAAAAAGTGGTTGCTCTAAGCAGGTGTATGTGCCTGATCAGGAAAGATGGTCAGGTTGGGCTGACGATCTCCACTCAAATCAGGTGTATGTGCCTGACTTGGTTGTCTGTATGATATGGGGGAGTATGCCCCATAACCCTCTTGGACTGGAACAGATGTGTGTGTCTGTTCCGGAGTGAATCGTTGATGTGTCACTCCACTGCTAGGCATAGATTTATGTGTCTTTCCCTGAGATGATGCTGAAGCTGTTATGATATCCTCGCAAGCATCCAGAATATGAGCAGGAATTTTCTTCTGCTCTTTCACCATTAACAAAATATGCTTGGTGACTTCAGCCGCTGGAACGGGGATATACGTTCATTCCGGGCTTGGAGTAGGTGTATGTGCATGCTACTGTCCTCCTTTTCCTATCAGTGAATCCTGACAGTACTCAAGTGTGGAGGCAGAGAGTTGAGTCTACCTCCTGTTTGTCGTCGGAGCTTTCTGACTGACTTCTCCATGTGCTACCAAGCGAGACTGTTGGTAGGCTTGATTAGTACTAGCAGGTGTATGTGCCTTCTGATTACACTTCGCCAAACACGGTTGATGAGATACATCATATGTAGTCAGGCGAGCCTGCTGACTAACTGATGATGTATAAGCAGGTGTATGTTCCTACCTATAGTACTCCGACGGAATTTCCTGGCAGGATTGGTATGATGCTGCCAGATGAGTCTGCTGGACAGCGGAATTAAAACGGACAGGTGTGTGTGCCTTCTCATTGTTTGCCACCAAGTTAGGTTGGTGGACTTCTCCGGAGATGGCAGGGATGAAAACCTGTCCATTGTTAACCGAATTCCATCTCTGACGGTTCGTCTTGCCTGCTTGGGTTCGAGGAACCTGAGCCGAATGCCTGGAGTCGGTACCCTCATCATGTTGAGGGCGCATTGCCGCACGAGTCTGGCGGCGATTGTTGATGGGAGTCCTTTGGAATGACTCCTGTCTTTTTGAATTAAGGCCCTGAGGCACCTGATCATTCACTTCCTCAGAGTAAGGGAGCGAATGGAAATTGCGTTCCGGGGATAACGACCCGAAACGGTTGGAGATGGTAGTCAGCACCGCCTGCCTCTTGATCACTGGTCTTCGTTGTCCGGACGACCTATGTGAGTTGTTCACTTGGAGGGCCTGTCGGGCAGCCTCCAGAGTTGGGATGGTACCGTGTTGACGGTACTCCTTAACCAGCGCATTTGATACCCAGCGTTGAAGACGCTGAGTAGGTGATGTCATCCTCAGAGCGGATGACGATCCAATAGGAATAGCAGCAGTGGTATTTGCAGCAGCAGTATTCACAGGTGTGAATTTGAGAGCAGCCATTATTGAAATACAGAAGATCTTGGAAAAGAGTGCCTGTTTGATATAACAGACGTAATCAAGATAAAATTCGGCCACTTCATCCTTCGGATGAGCACACATGTCAATGATTGTTTTTGTTAGACCTATTATTGAGTTTTAAATAGGGGCTTAACAAATAGGTAAAACATCATTTTAACTTGGTTAAGGATTCAGGTCGGGTTCACAATTTTTTGTTTCCCTCGAAATTCGGGGATGACCTCCTGGATGGGAGATTCAAACATTCAGATTGGTTTCTAACGGGTTTGTTCGTAGAACCGGAAACATCCAATGATTCCACATCCACTTGGACCTACTTTCCAAAGGTAGGCGCTTCATTAGTTTGTGAACTGATGAGTCTTAGTAATTTGCATTGGTCGAGAGGATGGGAGGTCGGACTCATCACACCTTTTTGAGGGGAATTATTGTCTATTTCGGGACTCTCTTTATAGATTTAAGTTATGTTCGTGAATCCTTATTAAATTACCAAGTATAAAATGAGTTTTCCTTTAGTTTTTACGATAAATGAAAATATGTAAGAAATTTAGAGAATCTTTTATATGTATTCGAGGTTCTTCATCAATAGAGAATCATCTATATCTATTTAGAGATTCTTGGTCAATGGTATCCTTCAAAACATTTATATAAAAGTCTCTTGGTCATTATGATGACCAGGCTGGTTTTAAAGCCACTCAGTGGGGCACTTGAAGTTTATTATCATTCAGAAGGACATGAATTATTTCAGAGTTGGGATCGAACCCATGGATGGGCTACCTACGTATCCTTTGTTTTGGAAAAGGAATCATAACCCACGTAGTTCGAGTAAGGGAGTATGATGTTTATGATTGATGGCTCAAAGAAGGATGTCATAATTACTTTTACCCTCTAAGCTCACGTGATTCATGCTCGGTGTGAGAAACAAGAGGTATTGGTAATAAAATAGACAATTGGGCCATGAAATATGTAATCATAAGAAATGGTTTGGGGCTTATGTATGTACGAATGCCCAGATAGATGAAGGTTAGGATTTACTTTAAGGAGAAAATCTAGGAACAGGGTCCATAAAGGTATATGTGCTTCATGGATATTTGAATACTCTAACTTGGGACTTATTCCTAAAAAGGAAACCCAGATTAGGAGAGGATTTATAATTGGGTTTTACTCCTGAGAAGGAATCCCAGATTAAATGTAAATTAGGACTGGTTAAAGAGAATTTAAGGGACTTGGGACTTACTCCTGAAAAGGAATCCCAAGATTATGACTGGGACTTACTCTTGAAAAGGAGTCTCAGGTTAAGGGTTTTATGACTGGGACTTATTCCTGAAAAGGAATCCCAGGTTAAGGATTAAGGTTTGGGGCTTAATCCTGAGGAGGATTCCCAAATTAGGGGACTGGGGCTTACTCTTAAGAGGATGCTCATATTTGAGACTGGGGCTTACTCCTGAAAAGGAAGCCCAGATTAGGGGATCTAGGGCTTACTCCTAAGAAGGATGCCCAAATTAGAGGACTTATGACTGGGGATTATTCCTGAAAAGGAGACCCAGGTTAAGGATTCTCTCATCTTTAAAGGATGAGGTTGAATGAATGAACTCTCCATATTTAGTGACATAAAAATATTTAAATCACTAGGTTTTGAGAAATATTCCACAGAATCCCTTTCAGATAAGGAAGTAAAATCAAGAAATCATGCCATAAATGGATTTGAAGAGTGTCTTGAAGACTGAATCTTGAAAATGAAAGGTGTAATGACTTAATAGGGGTGAAATGGGCAAGAAAGTCACCCAAAAAGGAAGGGGTGCGCAAGTCTTGGAAGGCGCGCAGGTACTGCGGGGGCACGCAAGTATTGGTCGTGCAGGTATACCAGCGCGACATGTGTGGGGTACTTGCGCGATGTTCAACCAGCATTGAAACACTTGAGCGACTCTTTATTAAAGCCTTTATAATCCTCTTTAGGTTCTTCCAGTAAAGGGACGCGCAAGTTCTATCGAAGAAGTAAGGCGGCGCGCAAGTGTGGCCACTTCCCTTAAGGGTTGGCCACTCAGGCGCGCAAGTGTTGATGAATTTCAACACTTAGGCCTTCCTCCCTCTCTTTAGATCTTCCGTTCTAGGTAATAAATTACCATAGAAGTGTTCCCGAATCTTTGAGAAGAGACTTGGGCGTCGGGAGATTCAATCCGAGTTTCTGGAAAAAAATCCTCCCGAATGGGGGGCCCACAGGGTCTATTTATAGGCAGAAGAAGACCCTGAGCGGTTACCGGGCGGTTATCACTTAGGTCGCACAAGTCACTTTCACGACCATAAGGCGTCGCGCAATTAGATTTGCACGACCACTAGGTGGCGCGCAAGTGTACTTGCGCGACCATGAGGGAACTTGCGCGACCTATGGGAAATGTTCTCCTTGTTCATCCCTTTGTCGATTTTTTATGTTTCTTCAAAGGATGAATCACTTTGGACTAAGGTATTTCCTTTTTTTCAGTCGTTAGACTCTGTGACGGAAAAGAGCGTCAACACACACTTATGTCAACGGTGTGATCTGACCCTTGGGGTGAGAGTTTTGGTTGGAACCTCTTTGTGGCAGCATCAAGTCCTTACGATGTGAGTTTGGGTATGGACTGGACATCCATAGTTCATAATTAGATTTAATGTATTAAGAAAAAAGGTTGTGTTTTATCTAAAATTTTGGAATGGGGTTTTCCTTGGTCGGCGAAAAAGGAAACCCAGGCTGTACAGGATAAACTCATGTAAAGGAGGGTGCAGCCGATCACTCTTTAGTCGACTAGACATACCCTCATGGTAGTAGGAGTTTTCAGTTTTCAGTTCCCAACAGGAGTGGTAGAGTGTGGGGACATCTTTTCAAAAGATGTTTCCAGGATTACCTCCCTGAAGGGAGAGGGACTTCTGCTTTGGTTGGGTAATACCAAATATTTGTACCTAACTTCTCCAGGGTAGTGTCACCATTTTCATCTTTGACGAAGAAGGGGGATCCTTTCCTATGGATGAATAAGTGTCAGTAGATCTTTCAAGAGCTGAGATAGAGACTGACGAGCATAACTACGCTACCAATGACCTAGAGTTAGCAGCAGTGGTCTTTGCACTGAAGATGTGGCGGCACTACTTGGTGGGTGAACGATTTACTATTTAATCTAATCACAAGATTTTCAGGTATAACTTTCCACAGAAGAACCTGAACTTGAGATAGCAGTGATGGTTAGAGTTCCTCCAGGACTATGACTTTGAGATAGTCTATACTCCTGGGAAGGGGAACGTGGTAGCAGACGCACTCAGTAGGAGGTCTGGTCTACAGCTATTGAGTGAGGCATCAGAGCAGCTAGTCATGTTGCGGATACCCTTCATGGATAAAGAGGGAGAATCTTACCTACAGTCTATGACTATCACTCCCCCAATTCTTCAGTGAGTTTGGGAGGCACATCTTGGGTACGTTGACTGTGAGGCTCGATGTGCTCAGATATCCTCATGACGGTCTCCTGAAGGATTTCCTAAAGGTGGGGAGCTTGTCGTTCTCTTTAGAGGACACACCATGGTACCAGTGATGCTTCAGGAGGAGATGTTTTGGGAGTTCCATACATCCCCATTAACAGTACATCTTGGAGTGGCGAAGATGTACCAAAACCTCTGGCATCAGTATTGGTGGTCAGGGATGAAGGAAGCAATGGAAGAGTTTGTATCTCGATGCCTCACTTGTCATCAAATGAAAACTGCACATATTTGGAAAAAGTATTGTGCTAATAGGAGAAGGAGACCCTTGGGGTCCGATAAGGTAGACCAAGTCTTCCTATGGGTCTCACCCCGATGAGGATTGCCGAGGTTTGGTCAGGGTGACAAGCTATCTCCAAGGTTCATCGGACCTTTCTAGATTCTCAGCAGAGTGGGCGAGGTGGTGTGTGGTCTATCTCTTCCCCCACAGATGCAAGGGGTGCATAATGTTTTCCATGTGTCGCAGTTGAGGAGATGCGTGCATGATCCATCACACATTATCGACTAGGGAGAGCTGGACTTTGATGATGGGTTGACTTTTACGGAGTTTCTGGTGGAGATAGAGGATCAATAAGAGCGAGTCCTTTGTGGATGGTCGATCCCTCTAGTGCGAGTTCGGGGGTAGCACAGGGACCTCCAGAAGAGAACATGGGAGTGAGAGGCTCAGATTCGTGCTCAGTACCCTCATTTGTTTGATTTTCCTTTGTTTTGGATTTTGAGGATGTAAATCCCTAAGGTGGGGAGAATGTAATGTACCGGAATTTCTGTATAATTTTTTTTAATTATATGGAATTATTTCGAGAATGAGAAATCTGATGACGTGTGATTCCAAGGCCCGGAGTGCCCAGAATGATCCATCAAAGTTTTGTTAATCATTAATTAGCATGCGTAAGAATTTTTCCTAAAAAAAGTAGAATAACTCTTAAATAGTTCTCCAGATCAGAAATTGGAGGGCACCATTGCGTTCAGGATAGCGTTTTTACCCTAGGCACGACTTAATTTTAGTCGGTACTGGCCTCCTGTGAGAAAAACCAAAAATGGCATAACCGTAAATAAAATAATTAAATAAAGTTATTTTATTTTTTAAATTCTTATAACTCACAAATAGTGACTCGGATTAAAAATCTTAGACCACCACTAAGCTCGTGGGGGTATGCTTTCCATAGGCAGATACTAACATTGTTCAGCGTGGGCCAATAGTGGAAGTTATTTTTTGGTCATAAATAAAATAATTAAGTAAAAACTATTTTATTGTTAAAATCAAAAACTTCTAAACGGTAACTCAGATTGAAAATACAAGAGTACCGTTGAGTTCTTTGGGGAGTGTTCTCCTAAGGAAGATCCTAATCTCAACTATCACGGGTCGAGGGTGAATGTTAATAATTTATTAAACTTTTTTAAGGTATGTTCAGAAAATGCGAGAGCGGTGTTTTCTATCTTTTGAACCAGTGCTCAGATTAAAAATCCAAGGGCACCGTTGAATCCGCAGTGCCGGGATTCACTTAAGGGAGACTTCACTTCAATGGCAGTAGGTCGGGAGAAAAAGATATATTTTGGAACTTTTAAAAGAATAATAGAATAACTTAATTATTTTATTTTCTTTCATGTCTTTTCCTCCAATGGACAAATGATAGTGTGGGACCAGCGGTGTGTCAAGACATTAAATGGCTTGACCCTTCAAATCTTATGTAAAAGCATTTTTAAAATTTAGGAAGGTTCCTAATAAATTAACTCTCATAAATTCTATGAGCGTTGCTCACCCTTCCCCTCTCTTATTTATATGGAGCTTGGGGAGAGGTAATGGCTCGGATTCACCAAATAATGAAATGATGATAAAGTGTCATGACACCAAACTTGGAGGATGGAGCTGGTTCTAGAGGGTAGTGACGGGTGATGCCGAATCACGAACCAAAGGACAACGATTGAGCAGCAATGTTGGTGGCTTGTTACGGGGACAACGAACACCGACCCACTTCCTCAATCACGGACACTCTCCATTGTTCTTGAGGTAGGGATTTTGTCTTGTTTAAAATACCATGATATTGTTGAATTCTTTATCTCCCTCATGCTACTAAGCTAATGTGGAGGGAACGGGCCAAATGAACAAGGCCCAAACCCCCGACCTTTTGTTGGAATTGATTTGTTCTTTGCAGGCATGTTAATTCAGGTTGGACAGAACCCGGAACGCCTGATGATGGCGGCGGCCAGCAACGGCCGGCTGCAAAGGAGATAGCAGCGCATCATCGCGCGCTGCACCAGCGAAGAAGGTTGCGGTCGTAGTAATAGCGGGTGACAGCCTGCTATGGAAAAAGAAGGCCGACATCGTCCAGCCGTGTAAAAAATCAGAGTGGTGCTCCATAGTGCACCGTCGGAGGAGGCCACGACTTGATGCCACGGTGGTGGAGGAACCCGCGCCTCTTGCGGGTTCTGTGGCGACAAGGCAGTGCCCACGTGGTCTTACCGCTTCACAAGACGAATGACCTCTTGGCCATTCGGGAAGATTGGGGTCTGACCCTCCGAGCCGTCTAGGGAAGACCCCACCATGGGCCGGACCGGCGGGTCAGGCCGCACGCGCAAAACAGGTCACGCCCCATGGCGGGTCGAGCCGCGTGAGCCCAGCGGGCCCCACCACCACGGGCCGAGCCGCACCAGCCCAGTGGGATGTGCCCCTTACAGGCCGGGACACACCCCATTCCAGTAAAGACAAACCCCCCTTGTGGCCCAGGTCGATCTGAACCAGGTCGGGTCGGCCCAGACCAAGTCGGGCTAGGTCAGTCTGACGTGGTCAAACTGGACCCGGACCCAACCAAGCCCAATTACGCTTAAATGGTTATAAATTGAGATTAGGGAATATTTTTGATGGACCGTATGTGGAATTAGGACCCTTGGAGCGATACGGTCCTTTTGGTATACTCCACTTGAGTTTTGAAGATTGTTGGAGTATGGCCGGGTTGGATCGAACCCGAATCCAACCTGGCCCTCGGATCTAAAATGATTATAACTCATAGACCAGGCATCTGATTGACGCACCGTCTGTCACTTTGGAACCCTTAAGACATGTTGGTCCTTTGGGTTACTCATTTTTGGAGCTTAGTAACAATTGAGGTACAACAGATATCTTGAGGGGCAGATTCTACAGAGCTTAAGTGCACCGGGTGCGAGGAATCCTGTGTCTGGCTGTAACGTGGAGAACGAACATTGATCCTAAGTGGGTCAGCATCTATTGATCCTGTGTGGGTCAGTATCTATCAGATCCTATGTGTTTTAGCGCTCAAAGATCCTATGTGGATCAGTGCACATCGATCCTGTGTGAGTTAGATCCTGTGTGGGTCAGTGTAGGTTATTACCTATCGATCCTATGTAGGTCAGAAGCAGTACCTCTTAACAAAATAAGATTATCCATCTTACGACTAATCATCTGTACTTCTGTACATAATTTATACATAATTTTGAGTTAATTCTTTTATCTTCATGGTGTTATCTTCGTGGTGTTACCTATGTGGTACTTCTATCTTCATGGTGTTACCTGTGTGGTACTTCTATCTTCGTGGTGTTACCTGTGTGGTACTTCTACCTTCGTGGTGTTGTATTTATGGTGTTACTTGTGTGGTGATTCTACCTTCGTGGTGTTTTCTTCATGGTGTTACCTGTGTGGTACTTCAGTCTTCGTTGTGTTACCTGTGTGGTACTTCTACCTTTGTGGTTTTACTTTTTGGTATTCCTCCCTCATGTATGACATGAGTATATCTTGATAACTTAGGTATATGTATGGGCGTATACCTAATAATAGTTGATGTATATTGCTTCGTGCTTGATATGGAGGTCTTGATTTTTGGTTTTTCCTTTTTAGAACTCTGGGAGACCTGTAGGGGTCTTGGGGTCCCTACTGAGTATCATTATAGTCACCCCTGCATGGGCTATGCCCGCACCTTGTTGTGTCATGTACAGACGACGGACAACATTGATCGAGGTTGAGGGAGCCAAGACTGGATGGTGCTCGGAGGTGGACCATATGGCTTGACGTGACATAGGTACTACTGATTGTGAGCTGTACCTACCCTTTAGGTAGGATCCTCGATGGACAATCCAGGAGATTTTTTTCACTTTTCAGTTGTATTTTTACTTTTTCAATTGTACTTGTACTTTTTAGTTGGGCTTGTATTCCGGCCCCTTTACTTTCAACACACTTTTACTATAGTAGTTTACTTCTTGGTTTCTTCTTGTTGTTTTCGTTGACTATGTGTCTATACATGTTAAAAGAAAATGCCTTCCCGTTTTAGGGATATGCCTTTCTGGTGCTAGTCGCCAGCCCCTGGCCTATGGAATGCGGGCTTGGGGTAGTCACAGAATGGGCCCCGGGGGATAGTTCGTGACACGTATCCATGTTTTCTAAAAATGTTTCCAAATTTTTTTTAATGTTCTTATTGTATATTTTAAAGTCATTTTAACCCTTGTTTTAATTTTTTACAAAAAAATTTAAAAGTAATATTCATGTCGTTTTCAAAATAAAACTCATTTGAATTTTACCAAAAATGTGAAAGGAATATTTGTTTTAACGTGTACGTCATTTCCACCATTATGACTGCTCAATGTTTTAAAGATTACTTTATAATTTCCAAAGTTTATTTTCAAATAAAATTATTTCTAAAATGTTTTATAATTTTATTGTTTTAAAAATTGATTTTCAAATAAAGGTTATTTTCCTTAAGAAATGTTCCTAGTGTCTTTTCAAAATCATTTTCCATCTAAGATGAAATACTTTGATGTTAATTATATTTTAATGTAGATATGATCCAATGATACCATTATTATTTTTTCTCTAGATGTTTTATTTTTATGATGAAAAAATGTTTATGAAACCCATTTCTTTACCATGGGTTATGATATTATGAAATATTTATGAAACCCATTTCATTTCATGGGTTATGATATGATGAATGTTTTATTATCTTAAGGAACGCAAATGTATGAATTATATGAGGGGTGGGAACAATATCTCCCTCCAATACATTGGGTAATGATTAATTTTCTATGAGATCTGAGGGTACCTGGGAGGTTATCCCAAGCTCAAAAAGAGGGTACTCATGAGGTTATCCCAAGCCCGAAGCAGGTACATTGGTAGTTATTCCAATCCTAAAATGTTATATATATATTGATGGGTAGCCTTGACATAAGGTTTTATATGCTTATGTGTATGCCAAAAATAAATGTCTTATGTCAATGTTATGCTCTCATAGATCATGTTATTTGATTTCCTTATGATTCATGTATTATAAACTACCAATATGTATGCCATGACTCAAGATTTTGATCTTTGATATCAAGGTTGTGGTTTTCATATGTTATTGACATATTCTCATACACTTATTCTCATGTTATTTTTTCATATTTCCTTTGTTTTCCCTTACTAAGAATCTGATCTCACCCTTCATCATGCTCTTTTCCCCCAGGTTATAAGGATAGGTATTACGTGTGATATGTCTAAGAAGGGTTCTAGTTATTAATAATAGAGTGGGAGATGATGTAGAACTCTTATAAACTAGTTTTTTGTGTTTATAGGTTTGTTATAGAAGTATACATTCATGATCATCAAGTTCATATTTATGTAATGTAATGAATATTCATATAAAAATATTTAATATCTATTTATGAAAATCCTAGGTTGTTATAGTTGGTATCATAGGATTGGTTTACTTGAGATTTTAAAACTATGATGAGAAAACCCTAGTGAGATTCCAAGGTATTTTTCTAAAGGATATGTCTAAGGATAATTATATATATAGAAAAATATCTTGGAATATTGTTAAAGGATAGAGTGTGTGGTTTCCTAGCAATACATTTCTATCTAGATACTACTTGTGGGCATGGTTCTGGAACTAATGTACCTAGGGGTAATAACTTTGAAAAAGGCACATCAGGATTGACTCGGGAAATACCTAGTACATGAAAATGAGACTTAATGCACACATGGTTTGAAACTCCCAAAGGATATAATTTGGAAATTCAAAAAATATTTATGAACCATAATGAATTATTTAAATAATTACCATAAAAGACTTATTTTAAGCCTAAGGTTTCATATATTGAAAATAAGGTGTTGTGATTTCGATATAATATAAGTGATTTTCATGATTATGTAGTTTCCTTTTATGATTAGTGTTTTTAACACTATGATTTTTTGTTTTGGTCAATAGTTGGAACCTCAATGAACCATGTTAATAATGAATGAAATGGATTGTGTAATGATATTCCTCCAAAGAAACCAAATTCTATGATAGATGGAATGAAAAATCTTGTTTTTATGCTCATACAGATTTTTTATTCTATGAATCATTTTGAGCTTCCAAATTATAAAATAAGTGAATAATATTTTTTTGATTCCTTCATGAGTAAACATCCACCTTCTTTTAGTGGTTCTTTTGATCCACTAACTTATAATAAATAGATCAGTACTATTGAAAATATATTTTCCATTCTTCAGTGTTTGGATCCTAAAAAATCATTTTGTTCATATATTGTTTAGAAGTATAAGTCAATGGGGAAATCATATCACTAATATGACACAATAAGGTGAAATTTAATCCATTGATTGGGATGAGTTTATGAGATTATTTTTCAATCAGTAATTCCCTCACATTATTTGTATGAAAATGGAGAAGGAATTCCTTGAGCTAAAGAAGAAGGATAATGAATCTATCAGTACCTATGAGGTAAATTTTATAAAACATGTGAGATATTCTTCTGGTATTATCATCTAACCTGAAAGTATGGTTGATCAATTCTTTAGTGGCTTAAAACCAATTCTTCGAAGGGAATTAACCATAATAAACTTTAGTAGCTATGAAGAAATTGTTTTTTGTGTTATCAAGGTGGAAATAAAGATTGGAGCGACCCATAAATCACAAGGTTTTGATAAGAAAAGAAATATGTAATTCAAGGGAAACTCTAAAAATTATGGAGGGAACAAGATGAGATTTCTTTATTGCTTAAATTGTTGAAGAAAAAATCGAGGAAATTTTCTTAAGGGGACTACTAAATGTTTTAAGTGTGTAAAGGAAGTTCTTCAAGTGAATGAATGCTGAAGTGATGGGAAGAAGTTAACTAATGATACAAATAAAGAGAAATCTCCATAGAATGCACCTCCCACACTTTAACATTTCAAATTCAAGGAGTTCTAGAATTATGCTAACAAGTTCCCAAATCTAAGGGTTGATGATAATGATAAATGTAATAAACATTTTAAGTCAGGGGACAAAGGGAAATGTCATGTGATCACTATTTTAGATGAGGGGTGTGATAATGATGTGGTGAAAGCTACACTTACTATCCACTCTATAAATGATAATGTCTTATTTGAATCTAGATCTACCCACTCTTTTATATTTAAATAATTTTATAATGTTGTCAAAATTCCAACATAATGATTAGATGTTGAATTAGAACTAAAACCCCAAAATGATATTATTATTTCATTATAAGTATATGATTCCTCTCCAATTGAATTTTGTGGTCATGTACTTCCTATAAATCTTTTTATTCTTTCTCTGGTTGAATTTGATGTTATCTTAGGCATGGATTTGATTTTTATGCATAAATCCCACATCAATTTCCAGGGAAGTAAATTTAAATTTTATATTCCAAACCAACCTATTATCTTCTATTAGTGAGGTGATAAATATAAACTTCTAAGGGAAATCATATCCATTGTATGGGTTTTGATTCCAATTCAAAGGGTGAGTTTATCTCATATGGTTGGGGACAAAATCAACATTTATTATATATCAATTGTAAGGGGGTTTTGTGTATTTTTGGAAGATTTTCATAGTATTCCACTGAATCATGAAGTTGAGTTATCAATAGAACTCATAATCGATGCTACACCTATTTTAAAGACTCACTATAGAATAAACCTGATTGAGTTGCAGGAATTGAACAAAAAAATCTAGGAGAATATTGATAAGGGATTAATTTGTCCAAGTTTATTACCATGGGTTTCACCTATTCTTTTTGTTAAAAATAAATATTTATTGATGCAACTCTACATTGAATATTAGGAGATAAACCAAATTACGATCAAGAACAAGTATCATCTACCCCTCATTGATGAATTGCTTGATTAACTATGTAGAGATCAATACTTTTCCAAGATTGACCTTCATTTTTGATATCATAAATTTATATTCAAGAAGAAGGATATACCCAAGACAGCATTACATAAAATGTATGGACACTATGAGTATATAGTCATTCCATTTGGTCTTACTAATGCCCCTGCTATCTTAATGGATTTAATTAATAGAGTCTTTAGAGATTACCTTGATCATTTTTTGGTAGTATTTATAGATGAAATTATTATTTATTCAAAGAGTAAGGAAGAGCATAAAGATCACTTGATAATTGTACTAAATACCCTAAGGAAAGAGAAACTGTATGAAAATTTTAAAAAGTGTGATTTTTGGCTATAAAAATTTTCATTTTTGGGTCATATTATCATGACCCAGTCCTCAAAAATATACCAAAATGAGTGGAGAGAGATGGTGACTGCCTAATTTCCACCTCCAGTAGGCATAGAGTTAGAAACTAGAACCGAGGGTATAATAAACATGAATATGGGAGGAATTATCCTCTAAGAGAAGCATCTGGAAGAGAGACAATATAGATACACCAAAAAAACATTATCATATAAATATATATAAAAACAAGTGCAAACATGAAATTTCATATAGTACTATAACAATAGAAATGTAAAACTACACGAACCAAAAAGGTAAAGACGACCATGGCCACAAAGCTGAAACAACTCCTACAAAACCATGAGCTAGTAATATCCAGTCCAATCTCCACCTGCTCTGGATGAATTGAAAAATAGTTTATATATATGTGGAGTGAGAATAACAGTATACTCAGTAGGATACTCCCTGAAGCCTCTTGTAAAAAGATAAATAAATCATGCTAAAGCATATTTAACAACAATGAAACTAACTAGTCACCTAAACAGGTATACTATGTTCCCAGCCTCACCATGGCTAACACTCACCAAGTATCATATACAAGAGAGAATATAATATAGTAATAAAACATCAAGGGTACCTATATCTTGCTTCCCCACTGGTTTTCTTCTTTGCACCAACATCGCATGTCCTAATCCATCTCTCTCCAAATGTAAGCTAGCACGAAGACACCTAGAAAATTTATCACAACATGCAAAGCGTTCATCACAAAACCACATAATCCCATCCACATATCCATATATAGTAACCAAGTAGTTTTTAGGATCCAAAATAGTCCATATGATGTGTATCATACATCAGGTATTACACCTCAATCCATTACATCCCATACACTGAGTAAATACCTTAATCCATCACATCCTATACCCATCATATCTATAATAATACTTTAGATACTATATCTAGGAATACATGTGTGTGAAAAAAACACAATCCATCACATCCATCTACACACATATATGGGAAAAACCAACCATCATGTATACTAGCACAAGTAACTACCAATAGAAGAGAGTAAGGCCAGAAGGGGTAGTCAGCCATTCATCCTCCCACTAGGATACTGGGGAAAACACCCACCCATAGTACACTAGGTGTCAGTTTCCCTAACCGACATGGGTTGGTTATCATATTAAATAATAGAATATAAATGTTATAATATATATCACAACCACACTATGGGTATAACCTAGTCTTAGACTCAACTGCAGCTAACATCGCTCAGACTCCCGACTCCCACTGCTAAGACCAGATGTCCTATAAGCATACAAGTATTTAGAAGATATATATTAATTAATTATTTCCTTTGTATCATTCCATTTAGTTAATTAATTCATTATAAATTAATTAACCATCATTATTATTCCACATTAAATTATTTTAAATTACATTAATCATCATAGTAAATTCCATTCCCTCCAAGCATAATCCAAATTGAGGACTTAGTTTACCAAGATTAACATATTTTATCATTTTCATTCCAACATTACCAACCCCTTGGATTAATAATTATTTGTTCATTATTATAAACATTATATAATCCAATTAATCTAGGAAAACCATCTTAATCTACCATCAATAGGAAACATTAAACCAAGCACATCTAACTACATCAAGAAATGTGGCAAGAAATGCAGATAAAATAAGAAACTTGTCCATCGGCCATTAAACATATTCATAAGAGGCCATACCATATCCCGACATCTCATCAATGGTTAAGACTATATTTAACCCATTCCATAATCCTTAGTACCATACCTGCCACCCACATGCATATACCGATGCGTCTTACCATCACAAGCATCAACTGCTTCCACATCATATCATCCATACCAGACTCATCCATCCCAGGCTCATCACATCTGATCCTCTCCACCCCATATCACACCATCCATCCCAGGATCAATTGTATCATGCTCATATAATAAGGCTCATATCTATATCACATCACAAAATTAGTAATAAATAAACAATAACAACCAATAGGGAAATCTAGACCCTAAAAAAGGCATTCATCCATCACACAAATGAGCTCTCACAGCTCCAAACTTAAGGCACTCGGCTTTCCCAAGAAAATAAGAAACTAATGCCCTATAAATTATCTTTATAAAATAATTGGTTATTATTCCATCTTGAATTAATTGATTCATTATTAAAAAGTTTGAACTACAGGCAACCTAATACATCAAGCTAAACAAGCTACTAAATTAATTAAGAAATTTACTTAACCATGCTTCCAAAAATCCGACCATTATAATTTATGATGAATTTTTATTATTATCAAAAAGAATTAACATGATTCACATTATTTATCAATTCCATTAATTATATGAAATATCACATTTAATTAAACATTCATACTTGCATAAATTTGATCATCATCAAATTACATCAACCACCATATTACAAACATGTCTCTTCTTTAATCTCATAAGATAATTAATTTTAAATTAATTATACATTTATGTTATTTATCAATTTCAACATGATAATCCAATAATAAAAACAATCTAAAAATTATAGCATAGATATCACACTATCTAGAAAATCATGAGGTAAATCGTTATCATGGTGATAAGAAATAACATTGTCAACATGAAATCACAACCAATTTCTTTAATTAGATTCAATATTATTAGGTTAATTTTATTTCCATACAAAGGGATAAATCATGATCAATTTAGGATTGCACCTAAATAATAGAGTACCAATGAATCCCCTACCTCAAATGCATCAACGTTATTCACACAAGAAAGGACAAATGTTGTGGATCTTGATCACCTCTCTCACAAGAAGCCACATCCATCCAAGGAATATGTGGCACAACCACACAAACAAAAATCTAATAAAAACTCCATTATATACATGGAGATGATCCTCCATCACATGGAAAAAATAATGGGAGGAAAACAAGACTAATTGAGAATAAACCACAAGAATTTCAGGTAGAACTCACCTTGGATCACCATGGATCGAAGACAGAAGCCTAATGATTGGTCCTCATCGAAGGAATCTCAAAACTCCCAGGGTAGGAACTACTGGCCGCTAGAAAATGAGAGGGATTTTAGGTCTTTAGAAACTCTTAATTTTTTTCACCTTTTATTAATGTGATGCATAATAAATTTACATGATGTTTAAACCATTTACACATTCTGTAATCATCGATCTTCAGATCTCGCAGAAAAATGCGCCACCTCGAAGCCTTTAATACCGATTTATTACACATCATGTTGCATCCCTTGAACCATACTTAACAATTTGTGAACTTCTAATACATGATGTAAAATACTTACATGCTTTGTATTCTCCCTACTTCCATTATTTTTAGTAGCCAACACCTCCAGAATTATTACAAGTTCTTCCATGCACCACTAGCCTCAAAAAATAACAAAGGGTTGTACCATATATATCAGGGCCCTTACATTAGATACATCTCAAAAAACTATCATTCTCAAGAATCTAAACCAACCTAGATAGAAATAAAAAAGGATTGTCTGAACAGACACCCCGTGAGATACCTCTCAAGGATCTCACCATCTCAGGAGCTCAACCACCTCACTCATAGGAAACAACACAAAATCACACAATAGAAACAAGAAAATCCTAAACACTCTCCTGGGGGAGATACCTCTCAAATGAGAGTAAAGACACGGTAAGAAACAAGAGGAAACCATCTCATAAACCAAAAAGGTCAGCATCTATAAGAGAATAGTTTTACAAGAGAAGATCTAAACATTAAATAGCTCATGGTACTGAGTGCGCATCTACAACTCACATTCCCATGTACTCTCCTCCACGCCATTATGTATCCACAAGAAACAAACCAATGGAATAGCATACCCACACAACATATTCTCCTATAAATCCTCGATCTCTACATTTTGTTCCTAGAAGGTCGCATCATCATTAATATAGATCTCACCACAATCGATGACATAAGATTCATCATAAAGATAATGATGGAGTTGTGACCCATGAAAAACATCATGTATCTTGATCATATGTTGGGGAAGTTCTATCTAATATTCCATAACTCCAGCATGATCCAACACCTTGAAAGGCCCAATAAACTAGGGAGAAAGCTTACTCCCATGACCAAACCTTCACTGTCCATAATGAGGAGTCACCTTCAGGAACATGTGATCTCCAAATTAAAACTCTATAGGTATCCTCCTATGATTGGAATAGGATTTATAATGATCTTTTTTTCCTTTATCCTCTCATGGATTACCTTAACCATCTATGTTTTATTTTGTACCAGTTTCTTCCCAAGGATTGTTGCCTCTATGTCCCTAGTCCAGCACAACAGAGAGTGGAAAGGTCATTCATACAAATATTCAAATGGTTTCATACCAATGGTGGAGTGAAAACTATTATTGTAAGAAAACTCATCTAATGGTGGATTCCTCATCCACAAACCCTCAAAATCTAGGACACAATAATAGAACATGTATTCAAGAGTCTGGATAGTCCACTCTATATAACCGTTTTTCTAGAGATGAAAATTAGTGTTAAGGAATAACTAAGAACCAAAATCATGTTGGAGACCTCTCTACACCCTAGAGGTAAAATGAGTATCTCTATAAGAGATGATGATCCTCAGGACTTTGTGGAGTCACACCACCTCCTCTTGATACTACCTCAACAAAACCTCCACTGAGATCGACTCTCTGGTCACTATAAAGTGGACTGGTTCCATCAAACAATCTACCATCACCCATATAGAATCATAGACACCCTAGGATAGAGGTAAATTGATAATTAAGTCCATCGATATTTCCTCCCACTTCAATTGGGGAACATCTAATGGCTGGAGAAACCCACCAAAAACACGGTTCTCAACCTTCACCTTCTGGAAGACCAAACATCAAGAAAGAAACTCTGAAACTGTACATTTCAACCCAAGACACCAAAACTGAACTCTCAAATCTCAGTACATCTTAGTCAAGATAGGATGAACCACAAAAGTAGAACTATGGAACGCATAAAAAAATATCTCATGCATCGTAAAGGAACAAAATTCCTTCCTTGGAACAACATATGGTGTTCTCCATCCTCATACCAACCATCAAGGGCATCATCAAAAACAACTTGGTCCCTATAGACCTCTACATCAAACTATCCTAGTTGGGACTCCTCCACCTACTACACCAAAGAATACTGCACTATCATCTTGAAGAGACAATCTTTGCCCCCAACCTCTCCTATATTTAGATTCATCACTAAAAGATCTTCCATCATTCTCTAAGAATACCCATATTCATTCATGGACTCACTACGTGACTTCCTACTCAGTTCATCAACCACAACATTAGCCTTTCCTAGTGTATATTTAATATCAAAGTAATAATCTTACAATAATTATATCCACTAATGTAGATTAAATATCATTTCACACTGGGAGAAGACATACCTCAGACTCTTATGGTTAATAAAAAACAAAAAATGATTGTCAATGAGGTAATGTTGCAACAACTTCAAATCAAACACCATTTCCACAAACTCAATGTCATGGGCGGTATAGTTATGCTCATGGAGACATAACTACTGAGACCCATAAAAAACAATTCATCTATGTTTCATTAGAAAACAACCTAACCTATGATGTGAATCATTACTGAAAATCTCAAATTTAACTCCTTCTGCTGGGAAAAAAAAGAACCAGAGTGCTAACCATATTCTCCTTTGAGTACTCAAAAGATTATTGACATTGGTAAATCCACAAGAATGTATATCCTACTAGGTCAAGCCTGTCATAGGATTCACAAATCAAGAGAAATTAGCTATGAACCTCCTATAATAGCCTACAAGACCAAGAAAACTCGATACCTCTACCACTGTCTTGGGGGATTCCCAAGACACAATCGCCTCTATCTTATATGTTTCTTCAACCACTCCATTCTGGGATACCATATTCCCCAAAAAATAGACTTATCGTTCCCAAAAATTTTACTTTATAAACTTCCCAAATAGCTGCTCATGATGAAGAACTCCTAAAATGATGTGTAGATGATTTGTATTATTTTCCTTAGATGTAGAGTACACAAGGATTTCATTGATGAAAACCACTATGAAATTATCTAATAACTCTTTGAAAACTATTTTCATTAACCTCATGAACAAAGGTGGATCATTTTTTCACACCAAATAGTATCATAACAAACTCATAATGCTCATAAAAAAATGGAAAGAAGTATTCTAAATATCCCCATCCTTCACCCACATCTAATGATATCCTGACCACAAATAAATATTTCAAAACCAACTTTCTCATTTTAGTTAATCGAATAAATCATAAATACATGTAAGAGGATAGTGTTTTTTCACTGTCACTTGGTTCAAGTGATGATAATAGATATAAATCCAAAAACTTCCCTCGGACTTCTTCACGAACATGACTGGGGCACCCCAATGTGACACACTTGGCTGAAAAAACCTCACTGTAATAGATCATCAATCTATACCTATATCTCTCTAAACTTAGAAGGCATCATCCTATACGGAGACATCGAGATACGAGACATGTCTAAAAATAGATCAATCAAAAACTCAGTCTCTTATTGAGGGGGTAATGCTATAAAATCCACTCAAAAGACATTAGGGTACTCTTACACAACCCTAGGAAACAATAATTTCTGAACCTCATACTAGATTATCATCAGCTTGGACATCAAATATGATAAGTACGAAAGATGCCTCTAACCCATCTGATGATTTTGATCACCAAAAAATATCATTGGATCTCCATCATCACCATAGAACACAACTTGCATCTAGAAGAAATCCATGATATACTGAACTGAATACAACCAATCCATGTTGAGGATGATGTCATATGGTCGTATCTATAAATATAGAAAATCTACCCAAGATGGGTGATTTCACAACCCAACCCAAGCCAAGTCTCAAGTAGCAACTACCCCAAGCCTTCCTCTATAGTCTAGGGGTGGAAACAAGTGAAAATTTCATAACTAACATGGGGAGATATTTTCCTAAGTACCTATATGAACACACATATCCATCTTAATGAAGAAGTGAAGAGGGAAAGAGTAAAATATGCAACACATCTAGAAAGTAAACCAAATATGTATAACCTCTAAGGTGTACAAGAGTACGATAGTGCAAACTAAAAAGTAAAGGGGAAAAATAAACACTCAACCAAAAATATGTCCCAACCTTAAAAAATTGGAAAAGTAAAATTTTGAGAGAGTCTATCTCCTGAATCTCAATTTGCAACCACCGTATGTGGTCCAAAGTACTAGGTATCCATAATCTCCTATGAAGTCACTATAGACTAGTCTATCATCTACATAAGACATGAGATGTGGTGGAAAATCCCATGCAGGGGTGAGTATATACATACCCAGCAGTATTACCTAAAATTTGAAGGGGGGGTAAGAGATACAATAGGAAATAGAAAGATAGTATATGCAAGATACAATCAAAGAGAATAGCTCAACCCATACCAGAAGATAAAGTAACCACATCCAACCATAAGGGGATCTATGTGGTAAGTAGATGAACTACACATTGAGTATTTTCCACCTACATAAGGAGAGTAGACTCATCCAACCATGAGAATTTAAACCTGGAAATAAAGTGGCACACCCCGTGCGTATTCTCCTCTTTTGGAAGGAGAGTAACCAAATACAAGGTGTGGATACATAATATATATATGTGTGTGTGTGTGTTTAGTAAAAAGAATCAAAAATGATAGAGTAAGGTAATATCCATCTAACAGCTCAACTCAAGAAGAAGAGTCTCCAACAGTTCCAAAATCCCATCAATGATGCCCAGCAACTCAGGCGTCTACCCAGAAGTAACTGTGCAAGTCAAACCATGCCTCGTCATTTTGTTGCACAGTTGATAGGGTAAAAACTTGAAGTAGAGGACCCATTCCCTAATACATTGGGGGGTTCCACTCTATAAGTATTCGTAGAGGACCCACACCCATGCTGATAGGGGTTCCACTCTAGTGTTATAAGGAACTGTGCCCTATGCTAATAGGGGGTTCCACTCTATAAGTACCCATATAGGACTCATGCCAATGCCAATGGGGGTTCCACTATAGTTCCATGAGGACCCATTACCTATGATGATAGGGGTTCAACTCAGTAGGTAGAGGACATGCACACAAGATGATAGGGGTTCCACTCTATAGGTTGAGGAATCACCCCCTAGTGTGACAGGAGTTTCACTCTGGTCATCAAGGACTCGTACCCTAGTACATCAGGGCGATTCCACTCAGATGGTTGTTATAGAGGACCCATGCCCATGTTTATGGGGGGTTTCACTCTAGTCATTGAGGACCCACACCCTATCCAATAGGAGGTTCCATTCAATAATAATTCTTGTGTGATCTCACCTAATTACTACTGTCATCGGGTATTGACTCAATAAGAACCATGCTGGGAAAATTTCATATCATATCACAAAATCCAAAAATAAGGGAACCTCCATGTTATAAATTAAAAAAAACTTAGTATAGGCTACTCGTAGGCCAAAATCTGAGTCCAGATGAAGGAGATACAAAACCTTAAAGTTTCCTCTAAAGTGGTCAAGGGGTACACGGCGTGTGAGGGGACCCACACGGCATGTGGTCCCACTCCACCGCATGTATGTGTCACTATTCATCACATGTCTCCTAATCATGTAGGAGTACACATCGTGTAGGTAGATTATACGATGTGTCCAAGTAATCAGGGTCCTTGTTCATGCACTTTGGTCGTGTTTGTGTACTTCGATACATGGTTGTGTGCCTGACCCTGTGTTTATGTACTCTGATACACAGTCATGTGTCTGGACATGTACTTCCACATGAGTTCCTTCCCATGTGATATATCACACATCTTGTCCACCTAGGGATGAGGTACATGGCGTGTAGGAGGGATACATGTCGTTCCATCCTTATCTTTTCTCGAAACCCTAGCTAACACACTTAAGGGGCTACACATCATGGGTTCATCCCTATACATGATGTATAGTCAGGTTTTCCACGTAATTCCAAATCCATGATCCACTTGTTTAATCAGCCTTTCTACTTTAGATCCAGCCCCATCACCATCTGAAAATAGTGTATATAGCCAAGGATCAAGGTTTCTAGCCACCGTTCATCAGAAATCGAATATCATGGTTCATCAGGGGTTTCTTTATTCATATCGTACGCCACCAATTCTTACACATTTGATTTATTGGTCCTAAACCATCAAAAATACCATCCTTTCCTCTCAATGATCCTATATCTAACGTCATTTCATCAATCCAAGCCTCATTTGTTGATTTTTCACGGTTCTAAGGGTCCAATCGGGCTCAATACTGCCTGGCAATGTCGAACTAAGACTGCAGGGTCCAACCGGTGAATAACATAATTAAAATGAGTTGGAAAAGTACCATAAAAATTTTTAACCATCATTGTCCCAAGTTTTCTTGGACAATGACCTGGAACAGTGATACCAGGGTTAGAATCCAATGAAATAACTAAATTTAAACTGGTACATAGGCACGTGCTTAGGCCATAGTTAGAACTAATCCAAGAACAAGGATTGATATTCTCAATCTATTTAATCAAAAGGGATTAAATCACCAATTGATGAGTCTTAACTAGATATTGGATCATTCATCATTGAATAACATGCTCACCAATGATTGAAGGAAGTCATTATGTTCGTTGTATCCTGATCTGCTCTGATTTGGTGTTTCGCCATTGTCCAATGTGATTCACCAATGAAGGAGGAAGGAGGAGATATAGAATCCTCCTGGGTTTTATGCAAATAAAATTGAAGAATTTTCCATGGAATTATTGTTATATAATTTTTCACTGCATTAAAATGAAATAATTTATTAAATAAATAATTATTTATTTCACTGAACATACCACCAACAAGAGAGGAGTCCAAACACCCCACGCCAACCTATTTTATGTCACAACTAGGGTAAACAATGCATTACATGCTCAAATTTGGTCTTAGATTTATAATATGATATTATATTTAAGAGTTATCACATTTTCTTTAAGAAGCTGTGTGTGCAAAATTTAAAATATATTTAATATTTTTATGAAATTAATTTTGGGCACATTGGGCCTTGTAATCGTGCATCATCTCAGTTCCTAGTTCTGAAAATATTCCTATGAATATTCTAAATTATTTCATGGAAATACCAAAGTCTCTAAATTATTCCATTCTTCAAAGTTTTTCATCCCCTAAAAGTACAAATTAAGGGGAAATGTTGGGATACTAAGCCTGCATCCAACTCTCCCACTCCCTACACTGGGATGTAAATACAAAGGAGAAGTTTGAAACTCCCTGATCACCTCCTCTCGTAATGTGACTATAACCAACTATCCATATATAAAAAAGGATGATGTGTTTTCCTTATTTATAGAATCTATCATGAATAGATCCAGTACATATCTAATCACACAAGATCTCCTAGTAGATACCCTCAATTTGTTCCTCCCTAACTCTATGAGGAAGCATAGGGGTAATAACCATCTACTTGAGTTACACTACACCATCCTCACCCACAAGGGTCAACTGTATAGTGGTGAAATGCTTCGTCACCTCGCTCGACAATAGCGGATAGAAAACGTCAATGTAAGAATATGTTGCTGCCACCATGCCCAGTGTAGACCTCAACCCATGTCACTTAAACCTTTGTAAGGTCCACTATCACTCATATTTTTGAGAAGACATATCCCAATAAATGGACCTTCAAATTTAGAACTAACTCCATGAGATATATCATATGAATATCACTCTCGTAACATGTCTAGCACCATCCTCTTATGTCGTGCATGCTCTAACTATGACATAATGGACATGAGGGTACCATTATTGAAGAATACCATGAACCGATCCAAGAAAGTTTAAGGATATAGCTCAAAAGTCTTGTGAACACTTCTGGGGTGCTCAACACACCAAAGGGTGTCTCTAAGAACTCAAAGAAATTGTAGAGGCTCCAGGAAGCCTCACTCAGAAAGGTATCCTCTCAAACTATGAGTTAGTGATAACCCATCCTGAGGTCAACCTATGATATCCACTTCACCCAAACCACTAGTCGAAGAACTCAATGATTCTAGGTGTGGATACTCTTCCTCACGTCACCTGGATCGGGTAATTCCAACCCACACCTGACCTCAAGATCTTATCTTCCTCTTAGAAAAACAACACAAGGGTGGCTAGTTGATCACACTGGTTCTTACAAAGCCCTACCTATATAGACTCTCCAACCACACCAATAGCTCTCACAGCCCCATGGGGTTATCTGATGTGCTAGCAAAAACATTGAATCGTACCTGGTGCAAGTATATATAGAGGTCCATCTCACAGTGGGGAGATAAACTCGGCATGTGATCTTACCCCACCATTGTTGGAGGGAGATGAGAGTTCATAACATCCAATACTCCAAGGGTAATACTGGCCAATTGTTGAATCAGTTGTAACCTCCTGCGAATGAGCTCATCCTGCTTTTTCTAGGGATCACTCCTCATTGAGGAGGAAACCTCAATCTCAAAAAACAAGAAGCATTACCATACTGATTGGTAGAAATAATCTGAGCATGGATGGTCAAAAACTGGTCCATACTGATGAAAACATCATAGGGTCTCACTACCACTATGGAAAGATTTTGTGTGAGGATCTCTCTCTCTCCTCACAAGGGAAGGTTGCCCCTTTAGTAGAAATGTGTGACTACTGATCCTCTCTGCATGAGAAAACAACACAAAGGTTGTGAAAAAAATCCTCCTTTGGTATTTATAGTTTATAAAATAGGGAATACACATAGGTAAATGTGGCTTCCAACTCTATGCTAACAACTTAAGCTAGAGCGGTAGTGAGACAAGTCATACCATGAACCACATTCGAGCCTCCAGGCTAGAAGCCCCATCTATCGAGAGCTCATCCTATCCCTTATTTACTTTATATCCTCAACCAAGGCCTTATCTAACACCACATCACATCTGCACATCCCAAATATTCAATTCAAAGGAACTTCTCTAGCACAACTCGATACAATCCACTTTGGGATGACACTGACTCACCCACATGATTTTGAATCACATTACAAGGACGTTTCTCGATAGGGGAAGTGTCCCTCTTTCTTTCATGTACAATTCCATGCAAAAAAATACCCATCATAGGATTTTTTTTTTTTTCTATGCCTAGATTCGTCCTAAATAGGTATCTTCGTGAAGATCACCATTGAAAGGGATCCTAACCAAGTGAGATATCTAAACCGCCGAATCGGGCTTGGCCTCAACCACCTGAGAAGGGAGTCTAGATCAACATGAAACCTAGGTGATCCCTATCTATAGAACCTATAATGTGTACTCAACATGAGTGCATCATTTTTTGGTACCATCAAAACCAATTTCTACTCTACGAAGAACACCGGTTGTAAGTGAAACCATCTGATCGGTCAAGATCTGCACAAGTCTGAAAACTTAGATTGCCAACTAAAGCCAAACCTCTACTGCCTAGGGATCTGGCTCATCATGGAACCTTAGTGACCTCTAGTGCTGGAAATTGCAGAGTGCGCTAATCTAGTGCATATCCTCAGCCTGCTCTGCTAGTAATAATTGTTGCTCGATAGGTGGGGGTTCTACTACCTACGTGACTGGAGGAAAATATCCTATGGGATGAACCCGGAACTGAGGGATCATCGCTAACTATATCATTATCATGATCTAGAATCGGTATCCTATATGGATTTCATTGCAGTGGCATATTGAAAGTGATCGAGGTGTACCATGGTCAATTGAGTATATATATATATATAGAAACAGTGAGGATTTGACTCAGTAATGACAGTCAAAGACTCAATCCTATATGATGCATTTACCATTGATCCCTGCAACCAATTTCTCAGTGTGATAAGTTGAAAAATAGGTATTAAAGGTCCTGGTGAATGGATATGTTGGCCGCCTACACCATCATTGGATTCTCTGTCCTGATAGCCGCACTCAAGAAACTCTGACATTGTTACACTAAACCCAAAAATATCCCCATAAAGGGAATACTTTAGACAGTGTTCCAAGGAATGAATTTCTTTGATACCAAATCTTTCATGACCCAACCTAAGCTAGGGCTCGAGCTGCAACTACCCCAATCCCACCTCCATAGTCTAGGGGTGGAGACAAGCACTGAAGAAATAACTAACATGTGGAGGCCTTTGCCTAAGTACCTGTACACACACACACATCCATCTCAATGTAGAAGTGAAGAGAGAAAGAGTAAAAGATGCAACACAACTAGAAATTAAACTAAACATGCATAACCTCTAAGGTGTACAAGAGTACAGTAGTGAAAACTAAAAAGTAAATGGAAAAAATACATGCCCAACAAGAAATATGTCCCAACATAAAATAATTGGAAAATTAAACTACTGAGATAGAACATCTTCTGAATCCCAAGTTGTGACCACCATATGTGTTCCAAAGTAACAGGTATCCCTAATCTCCTCTAAAGTCGTCATTGACCTGTCCGCTGTCTATATAAGACACGACATGTATAGGAAAATACCATACAGAGGTGAGTATATAAATACCAAATAGGATGACCCAAAAGCTAAAGGGGGGGAAGTAAGAGATACAATAGGAAGTAGAAAGACATTACATGCAAGATACAGTCAAAGAGAACACCTCAACCCAAACCAGAAGATATATTAAATGCATCCAAGTATAAGGTCATCGACATGGTGAGTAGACGAACTAAACTTCTAGTCTTCGCCACCTATAATGGGAGAGTATACTCATCCAAAAAAAATATAGACATGGAAAGCACATGGCATACCCCGTATAGTGACCCTTTACTTTTACATATATTATTACAAGATTTTAAACATAATTAATCGTCAAATACAAGCCAAGGATCGTAAATTCTATTGTATTTAGAGGATTGGGTACATAAAACTAAAAACATGAAACCAAAATTAAAAAAAAAATTATTTAAACTCCATATTGATATCTTAAATATAATTGATCTCCTACATCTTCGTAGGATAACCTAGGGAATACATTAATAAAATGGATGAGCTAAAACACCCAGTAAGGGTATAAACATAAGAATAAAGTAAAGTACATGGGATAGAAGGAATAACATGATGAAATAAAATGGTAGGGAACATTAATAAACATATGGAATCATAACATGTAGATTATGGGGACGTGTAACCATGGAATCATAGGAATTTGGAAATAGCACACAACATGACATAAGCATGAGTCAATGTTAACTACCAATACCATTGCACATGGTGGACAAAGCCCTATAAAGGAATCAGGTTCACTCCTTATCCCAACATGATGTCTCATGAGACTAAAAATTACCCAATGAATTGGAGTGAAATCTTGGTTCACCCATCATAAAATTTTCATGTATATGTGTGCTAAATGAATAATCAACCATAAGGGTTACCCATGGAAATAATTGGGTATCATAATCATGTCATAAGGCATAACAAAAGGGAATATCATAATGGTTTCCATGAAAGAATGGATTAAAATCATACACAGACATTAATAAGTTAAAATAGGTATATATCATGATAAGTGATGTAAAACTAAAGTTAAAACATGTAAAAATATTTTTTAAGATTCATTAGGAATGAAACTTTTTAGTAGAGTTTAAAGAAAATATTAAAGAGCATTTAAAGAGGAAAAGTAATGTTTGTTTTAATAAAACTAGAAATAAAACAAGGTAGTTTTTCATAATTATATGAGTGATTTTATAAAAATAATTGTTTCTTAAAATATATTATGGATTTCGCTTAAAAATGGATAAGAAATTGGGAAGTTTCCTTTAATCGGGCTTGCTTATTGGGAAGATTTGAGAAGAGGGCCTTTTTAGAAAATGTATTTCCCCATCAAAGAAGGATACAATGATTTGAATAAATGATTTTGGAACATATATATAGAATTTATAATAATTATATAAAAATAAAAGAAGAATTACAGTGGGTTAAGGATGGAGAAAGCATAACCTAAAGGATAAATGGAGGTTTAGAAAGAATCCCTTACTTTATGTCTGAAAGTGTTTTGCACTTGATCTTAATGTCCTAGATAATAAAATTAAATACATTAATTAATTAATTTATAACTTTCTCTACATGTATTTAATTTATTATAATTGTATTATTTTCATTTACATCCTTTTTTGTGAGTTATAATATTCAATTTTTTCATTTAGGAGTGTTTATTTCCTTAGTTTTCATGATTGGTTCACTTGTATAAATTTATGAAAGATCATGTAAAATGGGAATAGATATATAGAATTGAATTTATATGATATTAATTAACATACATAAGATTAAATGGTTATATAAGTCATTTTTTTATTTTGGGTGGGGATGAATCATTAGATAAGATGTTAGTGATAATCATTTAGAGTATTTTGGCAGTTTTTCGATCATCGCAAACTATTTTTGTTTCATTAGTCATTATTGTGTATAAAAGTTAGTTTAAGAACATAAAAAGGGTTATAAAATAAATTTTACAACATGAAACAACCATCATAATTTTTTTATGTCCAATCTTGAATTCGATAAAGTAAAATAAAAACTTTTCATCCTTGAAGGTGATAAATCAACACCTCACTGACAATATTTTCATTTTTAGAACAAAGGGAGAGGGGAGAAGAAATGATGATGGATTGTTCCATTAAAAAAATAAAATTACAGTATATAAAAAATAATAGAGTTATCATATCACTTGGATAATGGGAGTTTATGAGAAGAAAAGAAAAGAAGATAAATTGAAAAAAAAACAAAAAAGGGTTTTGCCTCTTGAATTATTCTCCTTGAGAACCACCTTAGGGAAATTGGTATTGGTCATATGTTGAGAAAAAAACCTCATTGACCTAGGGAAGAGACTTAGTAAGAGGATTGGGTAGAATTTGGACAGGCTTAGAGGTTTAAGAGGTGTGAGTAGAAGAGGTGGTGAGGGGAGGTATTTGTAGTGGAGGAGATGGGTGTTTTTTTATTATTTTATCCATTAGTTTATTATTTTGGCTCAAGACAAGAACTAGTGATGATTACATGACTAAATACAGTAATAAGATAAGGATAGTTTGAGATTATGGTTCTTACATCAGTGATGACTCAAGAAATAGTGTATTTAACTTATCATGAATATATAGCGTAAATTATCATATTTTACTATTCACTAAAAATTCAACTATTTTAGAAAAATCCCAAAAATTCATCCTACCCATTTCTAAATGTGTAGAATTAAAAAATGAACTCCATTTTATGAAAATAATTTTATAAATATGATAAATTTAATTTTTAATTAAAATCGTTATTTACTTGGAAAATACCAATTTTAAAATTATAACTGATTTTATAACACTTTGAAAAATTAATTAAGGTCTCATAAAATTATCTTATAATCATAAGACAACAAAATATTAATTTATGAATCTATTTTATGAAAATAAATTTTCTTTTAAATCCTTATATTAATTATAAAATTGTAAATAAACATCTATGTTTTATAAAAATACCAACAATTAATTTATCATTTTTAAAATATTTAATTACTTATACTATGATATAATCATATCATATTTCATTTATAAGAAGGATAAATTTTATTTATACTTTCACGGGTGATGTTACTATTCTATTGGTTAGTTTACTATTCATAAGGGTTAAATTACTACTCCAAAGGTTAGGTTATTATTTCATTTGTTTAGGTTCCTTAACTTCTATAAATACTTCTTATTTAATTAATTTTTCATTTATAAAGTTTTTTGTGTGTTATTTATGTGATTTTTACGTGATTTATACAATATGACATAATTATAAGTAGGTAAATTTGTAAAGACCCAACCCCAGTTTCCCAGAGTTGGTGCCTTATTACATTGCATTGGCATGATTACAAGAAATTTGTATCCCGAAGGAATGAATAGTTTAGTAGATTTGGAAAGAAAGATACATACATAAGTTCAACATTACAACTTGAAATGAAATAAAACATATAAGTTTTATTGGGAACATCCACAACTATAAGTTTATCCCCGTAGGTCATTCATAATAAACATATTCATGTCTTGAGAAAATGAAACATAAGAAAGGAGTGAGCTCAAACTCTTAGTAAGAGTGAGAAATATAGTGGAAGATAATGTAAACATTAATATTAGTCATGGTGAATAATTTAATATGCATGCCTTTGAAAATAATAAACTTGAACATGTTATGGAAGGAATATGAGCTGAGTAAATATTGCCACAATAAAACATAATCATGGGTATTCTAATAGTTGAATAGACACATGAACTATGAATTTATAGCTTCATAATGAGAGAAATTAATATGCCAAAAATTATGAAATATACCATCATGGCCTTGGCCAAGACATTTAAAAATGATTAAGGCCTCGGTCAAAACCGTATCTAAAAATGGGGAAGGCCCCGGCTAAGTCCATATCTATTTGTCTCATGAGACCTACCGATGCATTGAGGGGATATAGAGATACCCACCCATCAAATAATATGTCTAATTCATTACTCATATGATCTGGGATAAACATAAACAACATATACCTTTATATTGAAACTAACATATGAAATGTAACTAACTTTCCCCAATCATTAAACATAAACACTAACCATTCAAAGTAATATGGTGAATGGTTTCAAGATAGTACATCCATATTAAAAATAATCATAAAACATTCAACAAAATATGGTATATGATATCATAAAATATTAGTCTCATTTATACATAAGAATCAATTAGAGTGTTGAAACAAATTAAAATACTCTTATAAAATCATCGAGTAATTCTTGAGATAAATACTTTTTTACTTTGAAAAGAAGATATATGTTGGAAAATATTTGTCTAAAACAATAAGTAAAATAATATAGTTTTTTCATAATATAATTAGTGTTTTTAGAAAATAATTTTTTCTTAAAATAGATTATATAGTGCCCTTGAAAATAGATAAGAATTTGGGAAATTCCGTTGAAACAGACTTGTATTTCGGAAAGAATTTTTGAAAGATCCTTTAAAAACATACAACTCCCCATAAATGAAGGTATTATTCTGGTTAGGGAACATATATAGAACATTCACATATAAAGTATTATGAGTAAATATGAATTAATAATAATTTAATTGAGGTAAGTAGATAATAAAAGTAACCCAAATGAAAATGGAGGTTCGGGTAGAAAACCCTTATCTTAAGTCTGAATGTGTTTGGATCTTGAACTTAAGGTCCTGGAATATGAAATTATACTTCTTAATTACTTAATTAAAAACCTATTATAATTTTATTTATCTTATCATAATTTTATTAAGTTCATTATGTCCTTATTGATAAGTTATAAGATTGAATTATGTCTTTCCAGAGTGTTCATTTCCTTGGTTTTCATGATCGGTATATTTGTATATGAGTATGGATGTTCATGTGGAAAGGATGTAGTTCTCCAAAATTGAGATTATATATTATTTATGAACATATATAATTGTTAATTTTTATATAGATCATTTTTTTACAAGGTATGAGGATGAATCATTGGGTGAAATATTAATGACAATCACTTAGATTATTTGGCGGTATTTGAATTATTATGAACTAGTTTTATCATATAAATTAATACTATGTGTGTATACTGGTTCCTGAATATTAAGTAGGTTATAATAAATATATTATAGTCTGGTTATACCATAAAAATTGTTTTATTACTAGAAATGAAGTATAAATTTAAGAATGAAACTTCATCATCCACGAAGGTTGTAAATTGGAACCTCTTAGACGATGATTTCATTTATAAAAGAGAGAGAGAGAGAGAGAGAGTAAGAATATTGATAATGGTTGTTACATTAACATGGTATATTTACATTATATATATTATACTGGATTTATAAGGATCAATTTGATAGAGTAGGTTAGGAGATAATAAGAAAATAAGGGAAATTGAAATGAAACTAAATGAAAAAGAAAGATGCTTTACCTCTTGGAATAACCTCTTTGAGAACCTCCTTAAGGGAAGGGGTTTTGTTATTTTGAAAACACCAAGAGCTCCTGTACGTGAGGAGTGAATAGGGAAGGGTATTTGGGCATAACTTTGAGGATCTTAAAGTCTTAGAAGAATGAAGAGAAGAGGGGGGTTTATAGTGGAGGAGAGGAGGGTTTTCCCATTATTTTACTCATTATTTTATTATTTTTCCAAAGACAACCAATAGTATTGATTATTATAACCAAGAATATTAATATTTGAATTTTAGTTCAAACCAATGGTCATGTAAATCATCCATGACACAAGTATGATTCAGAAATTCACTTATTTAGCATATTTTGTAAGTTATCAAACTTCACTATTCACCAAAAATTCAAGTATTTCAGAAAAATCCCAAATATTCACCCTAACAATTTTTTGACATGTAGAATTAAAAAATGAACTCCATTTTTTGAAAATAATTTTATAAATATTTTTAATTTAATTTTTAACTAAAATCATAATTTATTCGAAAAAAACAACATTAAAACTATAACTCATTTTATAACACCTTGAAAAATTAATAAAGTTCCCATAAAATTATCCTATAACCATAAGATAATAAAATAAAATAAAATTATTACATTTTATGAAAATACATTTCCATTTTAAATTATTAAATTAATCATAAAATTTTAATTAAAATTTTTATGACATACAAAAATATCAATACTTCTACTATGATCATTTTTTTCACTTATAAGATGTCTAAATTGTATTTATACATTCATGGGTGAAGTTTCTATTTTTTTTTTTTTGTATGATTTACTATTAATTACTATTCATAAGAGTATGTCACTATTCATAAGGTATGTTACTATTCATCAAAAACTAAGTTGATTCTAGCAGAATCTAAATATCTTACTGAACGCAACCGTGTATGCCAGTTTTTCAAAATTAAAATCACAGAAGTGGAAAAATTATGTTTACTGGATAGGTTATAAAAAAGTGGTGTTTTGAAGAGACTTAGTATTTCATGCATTCAATATTAAATTTATTTGCAAAATATTGGGGTCTTACATTATCCCATCCTTACAAAAATTTCATCCTCAAAATTACCAGAATGTTACCTCACAAAAAGATTTGGGTAGTTCATCATCATAAGCTCCTCAGGCTCCCATGTTGCCTCTTCAATTTTATTTTTTTTTTCAAAGTATCTTTACCATTCGAGTCATCTGATTCATCAACACTTTTTCTTTAGTTTCCAGAATCGAGATAGGATCTTTACAGTAATATTGGTTAGGTTCCAATTCTATACCTTCATAAGTGAGGACATGAATTGGGTCTGGCACGTACTTTCTCTGCAATGAGACATGAAACACATTGTGTATTTTAGACAGGCTAGGTGGCATAGCCAAATGATATGAAATAGCTCAAATTCTCTCCAAAATTTTAAAAGGGCCTATGTACCTAGGCTCAATTTCCCATTCTTCCCAAATCTTATAACACTCTTCCATGGAGATACTTTCAAGAAAATATGATCTCCCACTTGAAATTCCAAATCCTTCCTTCGATTATCAGCATATCTTTTTTGTCTTCTTTGAGATACTTTGATATAGCCTTGAATAATCTTTACCTTCACTGTTGTTTCCTCCATAATCTCTGGAGCCACAAGCTTCCTTTCTCCAACTTCATCCTAACAAGTTGGTGTACTATATCTCTTTCCATACAATACTTCATATGGTGCCATTTGAATACTTGAATGGAAACTATTATTGTATGAAAAAATCCACTAAAGGTAGATATTGATCCCATGTATCTTGAAAGTCAAGTGAACATGATCTCAACATGTCCTCTAAGGTTTGGATCGTCCTTTCTGATTTTCCATCAGTTTGTGGGTGATAAGCAGTACTCAATCAAAGCTTAGTATCCAAAGCATTTTGAAGATTTTTCCAGAATTTCGATGTAAAACTTGGATCATGTTCAGAAACAATTGAGAGAGGTTCTCCATGAAGTCTCACAACTTCATTGATATAGAGTCGTGTTAGGCACTCCTATGGAAAATCATCCCATATAGAGAGTAAATGTGAATATTTCATAATTTGATCAATGATTACCCATATTGCATCATTCTTTCTTGGAGTTTTGGGTAATCCAATGACAAAATCCATAGTGATGTCATCCCATTTCCATGTAGGAATAGGTAGAGGTTTCATGACTCCTCTAGTATGTTGTCATTTGGCCTTCACTTGTTGATAGACTAAACATCTTGATAGATATTCAGCAATCTCCCACTTCATGTTTTCCCACCATAAATATTCCTTCAAATCTCTATACATTTTAGTGATACTAGGGTGTATAGAGAAATTCAAGCTATGGGAATCATCCAATAACTCCCTTTTTAGCTCAAGTGTAGAGGGAACACATAGCCTCTTCCCAAATTTTAGAATTCCATCTTTACATATGAAGTAATCCAACTTCAGATGTTTCACAACATTAATTTTCTTTTGAAGATTCTCATCATCAGAATGTGAAGCTTTAATTATTTCCAATAAAGATGGTTGGGAAACCATTTGAAAAAAGTAGTGATATTTCACCTTCTTTGATAATTCTCATATCCATCCTCATTAGATCCATGTGCAAAGGATCCTTGTCAATCCTCATTTTTTTTGAACTCCATGATCCTTTTTGCTCAATGCATCAGGTGCCTTTTTTTCCTTTCTTGGGTAGTAGTGTATAGAAGAATCATAATCCTTGAGTAATTAGATCCATCTCCTTTGCCTCATGTTGAGTTCCTTTTATGAGAAGATATATTTTAGACTCATATGATCTGTATATATCTCACATTTTTCACCATATAGATAATTTCTCCATATCTTCAAAGTAAAGATTACTGCTGCTAACTCAATATCATGTGTAGGATAGTTTTTTATGAATTTTTAACTACCTTGATGCATAGGAAATAACTCTATAATTCTGCATAAGGATATAACCAAGTCCTTTCATTGATTCATCACTATAGATCACAAACCCATCATTCCCTGATGGTAGAGTTAGGATCGGAGCATTCACTAATCTCCTCTTCAATTATTTGAAACAATCCTCACATTCATTTGTCCATATGAACTTAACCCCTTTTCGTGTAAGTTTGGTCATTGGGTTGGCTAAACAGGTGAAGTTTTGAATGAAATTTCGATAATAACCTGATAAACCAATAAAACTACATACCTCAGTTATGTTCATTTAAGTAGATCATTCTTGCACAGCCTTTGTCTTTGCAGGATCAATAGATATTCCATCCTTAGAGATAATGTGGCCAAGAAAGGAAATTGATTGAAGCCAAAATTCACACTTGCTAAACTTCTCATATAATTCATTTCTTTTAAGATTCTTTAGGATAACGATCCAGTGATTTTCATGATCTTCATAGATTTTAGAGTATACCAAGATATCATCAATAAATACCCCCCACAAAGTCATCAAGATATTCCTTGAAAACTCTAATCATTAGATCCATGAAAACCGAGGGTGCATTAGTCAGTCCAAAAGGCATTACTGTAAACTCGTAATGCCCATACCTGGTTCGAAATGTTGTCTTTGGAATGTCTTCCTTTCTTACTATCAACTGATGATATCCAGATCGAAGGTCAATCTTTGGAAAATAATGGGATCCATGAATTTGATCAAATAAATCATCAATGTGAGGTAGGGGATACTTGTTCTTTATTATTATAGCATTGATCTCCCTATAATCAATGCACAACCTCATATATCCATCTTTCTTCTTAATGAAAAGAACAGGGGCTCCCCATAGAGAAACACTAGGTCGAATAAATCCTTTATCACTCAATTTATCTAGTTGTTTCTTCAGTTCCATTAATTCCACATTGGACATTCTATAAGGGGGTCTTTGATATGCTCCTTGAACCAGGAATTAAGTCAATGGAAAACTCAATTTCTCACACTGAAGTATTTCCAGGTAAATCCACTAGAAACACATCAACATATTCTTTCACAATAGGTATGTCCTATATTTGAACATTCCTTTCCTCGCCCATAGTTATTGCATTCCCTTCCTCCCCAATAATTGAATTTAGTAGAGATATTGGAGGTGGATCTAGATGATAATCAGATGGTGATGTTTCTGCTCTAAAGATAATGTATTCCACATCATCCTCAAAAATAGTAACCTCCTTATTCTTACAATAAATTTTCACATCATAGTTTGAAATTCAATCCATACTGAGGATTATATCAAAGTCAATCATGGGTATGACAATAAAATCAGCAGATAAAGAATGTTTATATTCCATAATGGGGATTTCCTGACACAAATTTGTTGCAATGATATTTCCCTTAGGAGTTTTGACTAATAACTCCCTTATTAAATCAAATTGGAAATATCTAATTTTCATGGAAAACTGGGAAGATATAAAAGAATTCAATGATACAGAATCAAATAAAGTATTGGATAAGTTTGAGTAAACGATTAAAGTATCTACCACCACATCATTAGGAACTTCAATATCAGCAGTTGTGATTGCATAATCTTGTCCCTACTCTCTTGGCCTTTTCTATGGAATGTTTCCTTGATTCTTTGTACAATAATTAGCATAGTTTTTCATATCCCTACAATTATAGCATTGAATATTAATAGCTTCTTTATTCCTATTACAATCACCAGAAAGATGGAATTTATATCCACATTTGTAGAATACTCCTTTTTCTTTTAAGTAGGCACTAGGGTGTTTCCTTCCACAATTATCACAGGGTGTAAATTTGACTCTTCCCCTATTTCCCATTTCCTTATTTCATTTTCCAGAGTTTTTAGAATCCCTCTTCTTATCTTGATTTCCTTTAAATTCATAAGACTTAGAAAATTCCTTCTCTATCTTGATAACACTTGATATTATATCTTCATGTGATGAGGAACTTTGGGGGACTAGATCCCTTCGAATGAATGGTTTTAAACCATCAAAGAATCAATAAATCTTTCTCCTTGGATTATGTATGTAGTCCAAAGTATGCCTTTCCAGCCTTGTAAAGTTGTCTTTATACTTGGAAACATTTTCATCTTCCTTATGTCTTAGATTCAAGAATTGACTTTCCATATCCGCTCGTTGTTCGTGGGGAAAATATTTTTCTACGAATATTTCCTTAAAACCCCTCCATTCCATCTATTCTATTTCTGCCTCATACTTTGTGTTTTGGATTAACAACTACCACGGATCCGCATCTCCTGATAGATGATAAACTACCATGAAAACCTTCTCTCTTGCAACTTCAGTGGTGGTGCGGTGGTGAAGGTGAGTTTCCAAAATAGGTTGTTCTTTGGGAGGTTCAGGGTTTGAATCCTGGGAGTCCGCTTTCGGGGCGAACCTCTCCCCCGGGATCCACCCACCTTGCCAGGTTGCCCGGTCTCATCTGGGCGGAAAAAATGAGGTGCGTCCCAAATTGCTGATGGATCGCTGTGACGAACCATCGCTGCTGGGACGTTACCCTCCGGGACGCTCTTCCATCTCGGCCGGCAATGGCTCCTTCCCCGGCTGGAGAGTTTCTTTCGGGTACTACCCCTTTGTGGGGGAGGGGGGTTTCTCTGTGTGGAGGGTTCGAAAAGGCCACACCAGGGAATTCCCTTTCTAAAAGAAAAAAAATGAAAACTTTCTCTCTTTAGTTATATCCCAAAGCGAGAAATATCTTCTCTGGGGAACATATCCACTACTCAACTACAAATGGGTTTGTAGTCCCATTGAATAATAGAGGTTGTTGTCATATAAAGTGATCTAACATAGATCCTCTATGTTGTGGATCCAAATGATCCATATGGGTAAGGTTATTATTCATAACCTGAGTAATTTATCTCAGTATAGTTATAAGTTGCTCCGCACAAGTCACAACTCCAGATCCAACATCATTATCTTGCACATGAGGGAAATCCCTACATGGGATATGCGTGTTCATGGGGTTTCCATTTCTTCCACTAGGTGTCATTTCTAGATAATGACAAACACTATATTAGGTTATGAATAATAATTTATAATCTCAACTTAGCAAAATAATTAGCATGAATTGAAATCTTATGCATGGATAATCCCATAATCATAAACATGGTTTCTTTAAGGATAAATTTACATTTAAATCCTTCATAATGGCTTGTAAAGAAAATTTGAATTATCCTAAGCATATCCCTAAGGAGTGTTAAACCAGGTGCACAGTAAAGACCATTGTCGTGTGCTAGGATACCCCAGGTCAAGCTCAAAACTCCTTGTCATAGTTTTCACTCTTAGGTATATTTATGCCAGAACCACGTCCACTTTTAGTATCCAAACATAGATTTATTTGCAAGAAAGATTCACATAATCTATTCCTTACCAAAATACCAGGATGTTCTTGTATGTTTATCATCAAAGACTATCTTAGGGGGTTTTTCCATAATCTAAGTTTTCTAAATACAGTTTCCAAGATTCCTACTAAACTTCCTCTGATACCAATTGTAAAGACCTAACCTCAGTTTCTCGGATCCAGTGCCTTATTAAATTACATTGGCATGATTACAAGAAAGTTGTATCCTGAAGGAACGAATATTTTAGTAGATTTGTAAATCTAGATACATTCATAAGTTCAATATTACAACTTGAAATGAAATACAATATATAAGTTTTATTGGAAACATCCATAAATATAAGTTTATCCTTGCAGTTAATTCATAATAAACTTCTTCATGACCTGAGAAAATGAAACATAAGAAATGGGTGACCTCAAACACTCAGTAAGAGTAAGAAATGCAGCGGAAGATAACATAAACATTAACATTATGCATGGTGAATAATTGAATACACATGCCTTTGAAAATAATAAACTTGAACACATTATGGAAGGAATATGAGCTGAGTAAATATTTCCATAATAAAACATAATCATGGGTATTCTACTTGACGAATAACCACATAAAATATGAATTTATAGTTTCATAATGAGGGAAATGTATATGCTGAAAATTCTGAAATACACCATCAAGACCTCATCCAAGACACCTAAAAATGATTAAGGCCTCATCCAAAACCATATCTAAAAATGGGCAAGGCCTCGACCAAGTCCATATCTATTTGTCTCCTGAGACCTACTGATGCATCAAGGGGCTATAGAGGGCCCCACCTAGAAAATAATATGTCCAATTAATTCCTCATATGATTGGTGATAAACATAAACAACATATACCTTCATATTGAAACTAACATATGAAATGTAACTAGCGTTCACCAATCATTAAACATAAACACTAATCATTCGAAGTAATATGTTGAATGGTTTCAAGATAGCACATCCATGGTAAAAATAATAATAAAACATTCAAAAAAATATATTAGATGATATCATAAAATATTAGTCCCATTTATATATAAGAATCAATAAGAGTGTTGAAACAAATGAAAATACTCTTATAAAATCATCGAGTAATTCTTGAGATAAAAACTCTTTTACTTTGAAAAGAAGAGATCTTTTGGAAAAATATTTGTATAAAACAAAAATTGAAATAATATAGTTTTTTAATGATAGAATGATTTTTTTTATAAAATAATGGTTTCTTAAAATAGATTATATATTGACCTTAAAATAGATAAGAATTTGGGAAATTCCTTTGAAACGGGCTTGTATTTCGGGAAGAATTTTTGAAATATCCTTTAAAAAACATATAAATCCCCATAAATGGAGGTATTATTATGGTTGGGATACATATATAGAACATTCACACAAAAATTATGTGGATTAAATATTAATTAATAATAATTTAATTGAGCTAAGTAGATAATAAAATTAACCGGAATGAAAATGGAGGTTCGGGTAAAAAATTCTTACCTTAAGTACGAATGTGATCTGATCTTGAACTTAAAGTCCTGGAATATGAAATTAGACTTATTAATGACTTAATTAAGAACTTATTAGACATGTATTTAGTTTATAATAATTTTATTAAGTTCATTATGTCCTTATTTATAAGTTATAAGATTGAATTTTGTCATTCTTGAGTGTTTGTTTCCATGGTTTTCATGATCGGTATATTTGTATATGAGTATGGTTGTTCATGTGAAAAGGATGTAATTCTCCAGAATTGAAATTATATATTATTTATGAACATACATAAGTGTTAATGGTTATATATAGTATTTTTTTACATGGTATGAGGATGAATCATTGGATTAAATATTAATGACAATCACTTAGATTATTTGGCGGTATTTGGATTATTATGAGCTAGTTTTGTCATATAAATTAATACTATGTGAATATAATGGTTAATGAATATTAATTAGGTTATAATAAATATATTATAGTCTATTTAAATCATAAAAATTGTTTCATGACCAGTAATGAAGTTTAAATTGAAGAACGAAACTTTGTTGTCCATGAAGGTTGTAAATTGGAACCTCTTGGACGATGATTTCATTTATAAAAGAGAGAGTGGGAGAGTAAGAATATTGATAATGGTTATTAAAATTAACATGGTATAATTCTAGTATATATATTATAATGGAGTAATAGGGGTAAATTGGATATATTAGGTTAAGAGAGAATAATAAAAGAAGATAAATGGAAATGAAACTAAATGAAAAAGAAAGATGATTTACCTCTTGAAATAACCTCCTTGAGAACCACCTTAAGGGAATGGGTTTTGGACTTTTGTCAAGACCAAGAGCTCCTGGATGTGGGGAGTGAATAGGTAAGGGTATTTGGGTAGAAATGTTATGAGCTTAAAGTCTTAGAGGAATGAATAGAAGAGGGAGTGAGGGGGGTTTTATAGTGGAGGAGAGGAGGGTTTTCCCATTATTTTACTCATTATTTTATTATTTTGCCAAAGAAAACCAATAGTATTGATTATTGTGACAAATAATTGTAATATGTGCATGTGAGTTTGAACAAATTGTCATTTACATCATCCATAACTCAATCATGATTCATAAATTGACTTATTTATCATATTTTGTAAATTATCAAGTTTCACTATTCACCAAAAATTCAAGTATTTCAGAAAAATCCCAAAAATTCACCCTAACCATTTTTTGATGTATAGAATTAAAAAATGAACTCCATTTTTTGAAAATAAATTTCTAAATATTTTTAATTAAAATCATAATTTATTCAAGAAAAACAACATTAAAATTATAACTCTTTTTATAACACAGTGAAAAATTAATCAAGGTCCCATAAAATTATCCTATAACCATAAGATAATAAAATAAAAAAAATTATTAAATTTTATGAAAATAAATTTAAATTTTAAATTATTAAATTGACTATAAAATTGTAATTAAAATATTTATGACATACAAAAATATCAATACTTATACTATGATCGTTTTTTTACTTATAATATTTATAAATTGTATTTATACATTCATGGGTGAAGTTTATTTTTATTTTTTTTTTGATTTATTATTCAATATTATTCATAAGGGTATGTCACTATTCATAAGGGTATGTTACTATTCATCAAAAACTAAGTTAATTTTATCAAATTCTAAATATCTTACTGAATGAAACCGTGTATGTCAGTTTTTCAAAATTAAATCACAGAAGTGTAAAAAATATGTTTATTAGATAGGTTATAAAAAAGTGGTTTTTTAAGATACTCAGTGTTTAAATCATTCAATATTAAATTTATTTAAAGAATCTTAGGGTGTTAAAATATTTCATTGATAAAATTATGGGTTGTTACATTCTTCCCCCATTATGAAAATTCACCCTCGAAATTTTATTTTACATAATAATTTGAAAACAGGTGGGGGTACTTCTCCTTTATTGCTTCCTCTAGTTCCCATGCTGCCTCCTCATACTAATTATTCCACCATAGTAATTTGACCAGGTGATCAGTCTTGTTGCGTAGAACTTTATCTCTATGGTCCATGATCTTCATTGCCTTCTCATCATAAGAGAGATCATTTTCCAACCATACCACCTATGAATTCAGTACATCTGAGGGATCTGGTGTGTAATTCCTCAAGAGGGATATATGGAATACATTGTGTTCTCGAGACATTGTTTGTGGAAGTGTTGGTCGATATGCCACATCTCTAATACAATCAAGAATATTAAAGGAGTCGATGTACCTAGGACTTATCTTTCCTTTCTTCCCAAATCTCATGACCTTCTTCCATGGAGATATGCATAAGAATATCACGTCTCCAACCTTAAACTATAGGTCACGTTGATAATTGTTTGTATAAATATTCTATCTACTTTAGGATTCTTTGATGTGTTGTTGAATGGTTTTCACCTTTTCCACCATTTCTCCAACCATTACAGGTCCTAGTATCTTACGTTCACAGACTTCATCCCATCATGTCAGTGTTCTGCATCTTTTCCCATAAAGGGCTTCATATGGAGGCATTTGGATGCTCAATTGGAAACTATTGTTGTATGAGAACTCAACCAAAGGTATATTCTTTCCCCATCCTCCCTTGAAATATATAGAACACGCTCTCAACATGTCTTCCATTGTCTGAATAGTCCATTCTGATTGTCCATCAGTTTGAGGGTGATAGGCCATATTAAAGCTTGACTCGGTGTTTAGAGCATGTTGGAGACTTTTCCAGAACTTAGGGGTGAATCTTGGATCTCAATAAAATATAATCAATAGTGGCACTCCATGCATCCTTACCACTTCTTTGATGTATATCCATTCAAGTTGATCTAGTGAGAAGTCCTCTCAAATTTTGATAAAGTTGTTTGTCTATGTAAGATGATCCACAACAATCCATATAGCATTGTTTCCTCTGGATGTCTTCGGAAGTCCAGTGAAAAAGTCCATGGTGATATTTTCCCACTTACATGTTGGTATGGGTAATGGTTTCATCATCCCATTAGACTTTTTACTTTCAGCTTTCACTTGCTGACATACCAGGAACTTTGATGTATATTCAGTGATCTCCTTCTTCATATTTTCCCATCATTAGTTATCTTAAAGATATCAATACATCTTTTTGGTCCCTGGGTGAATAGAGAAGGTTGAGTTATGAGCATCATTAAGAATATCCTTATTTATCTCTAGATTGGATGGTACACATAGTCATGACTCAAATCTCATGACTCCTTCCTCATCCATTTTTAACTCTAATTATTTCCTATTTCTGATATCTTCCACCCTTTTTTTAATTTCCACATCATTTCTTTGAGCATACTTTATTTTCTCCATAAGGTATGGTTGAGAAATCATTTGAGAAAGGATTTATGATGTTCCTTCCTTAATGATTCCCATGTCCATCCTTAGAAAATATAATAAGATTGGATCCTTCTCAATTCTCATCATTGATAATGTTATAGAATCCTTTCTACTTAGAGCATCTTCCACTTTATTAGCTTTACCAGGATGGTAGTGGATTGAGCAGTTATAATCCTTGATGAGATCTAACCATGTTCATTGTTGCATATTAATCTCCTTCTATGTGAAAATATATTTGAGGCTTTTATGATCGGTATATATTTCACACTTCTCCCCATATAGATAATGTTGTAATATTTTCAACAGAAAGATCACAACTGCCAACTCCAGATCATGCGTAGGAGAGTTTTGCTCATGAATTTTCAACTGCCTTGAGGTGTAATCTATCACTTTGTCATTTTGAATTAGTAAATATCTTAATACCTTATTTAAATCATAATTGTATACCACAAAGAGTTCCCCACTTGTTGGTAGTGTGAGTATTGGTGCAGTGATAAGACTCTTTTTCAAATCTTTAAAGCAGTCTTCACATTCACTCATCCAAAAAAACTTCTCTCTCTTCTGAGTCAGATGGTTATTGGGTTTGACAATCACAATAATTTATTCACAAATCATCAATAATACCCATCTAGACTAAGGAAACTATGTATCTTCATTACATATGTTGTCCTGGGCTACTCTTCGATTACCTTTGTCTTGGAAGGGTCCATTGATATTCCTTCTCTAGTTATAAGATGCCCCAATAATGATACTTCCTCCATATAGAACTCACATTTAATATACTTTTCATAAATTTTCTCCCTTCACAAAGTCTTCAGCATAGTATTCAAATGTTCCTCATATTCCTCCTTGCTCTTGGAGTATATCAAATTATTATTAATAAAGACTACCAAAAATTTGTTGAGGTAATATCTAAAGACTCTATTCATTAAGTCCATAAATATTTCTAGAGAATTAGTGAGTCTATAGGGAATCACTATGAAATCATAGTGTCTATACCTTGTTCAAAAGGTATTCTTGGGAATATCTTCCTTCCTCGCCTTTAATTGGTGATATCTCAATCGAAGTTCCACCTTAGATAAATACTTGGCCCCATGTAGTTGATCGAACAAGTAATATCTATGTGGTAGGGGATACTTGTTCTTTATTGTGATTTTATTGAGATCACATTAATCAATGAAAAGATGCATTGATACATCCTTTTTTTTAACGGAGAGGACTGGTTTACCCCACGGTGAAGCACTTGGGCATATAAAACCCTTTTCTAGATTCTCCAGTAACTGATTCTTCAGTTCTTCCAACTCAATGGTGGCCATTAAAAAGGTGTATTTGATATAAGCAGAGATCTAGGAATAAGTTCAATTGAGAACTCAACCACTATATTAGGAGGAATATGAGGTAATTCTTCAGGTAACACATTATTATAGTTCCTCTCAATGGGAATTTCTTTGAGCATGGTCCTCTCCTTTGTCTCAATCATTTGATCTAGATATACTTGCTCATAAGGAAATAATATCCACAATTGATATAATGATTTTGATATATTTTCATCCTCCTCCTTACACTTGTACATAATTGAAGGATGCTTTAGGATGTGAAGAGTGATCTCCCTTGCTCAACAGCCGATGTTGGATTTGGATAAAGATAGTCAATCCATGCCCAATATATAATCACACTCTACCTAAGTAAGTAAGACAAGATTTTCTGGGAGGTTTAATCCACAAACATTTACTAGGGAGGGGTTATATACTTTGGATGAAATAACTTCCCCATTTTTTATTCTCATAGATAACTCAACCTTTATATTTTGAGGTGGTGTGTGAATAGTTCTAATAAACTTTCAAGATATGAAATAATTTATAGAATAAGAATCAAATAGTATATTCTCTATTCTTGAATGAATAAATAGTGTACCTATCACCACATCATTTTCAGGTTCCACCTCAATAGTAGTGATAGCATATTCCCTTCTTGATTTCCTTTGAGGTTTTTTTTATTGATTGCCTCAAACAACCCTTGGATTAGGGAAATGGATTAAATAATTCCCATGTTTCTTGAAGTTGAAACACTGAACAACTAGCTGATTTTTTATCTAAACCTTCCTTTATTCTTTGCATTGGTGGGATTATTCATATCCCTTTAGCAGTTATTATCCATATTCCTCTCTCTTCCATATTTAAAGCATCTCTTGGTTCCCTTTAAGTAGTTTCTAAGATGATTCTTCCCACACTTTTGACATGTGGGGTATTGGGTATTCTTTACATCATGGGATTTATCTATTGATACACCCATATTAAAATTCATTTTCCTATTTTTATCTTTGGGTCCACGAGACCACTAAGAGTCTTCGATCTCCAATTCAACCTTAAGGGAATAATAGATAGTCTCCTCACAGCTATCAAATTCTCAAAACTCCAACACTTTTCATAGATGCGGATTTAGTCCACTAAAGGGGTGATCCACCTTTATTTCGGTGTTCATGAAAAAGTTATAGGCGTATATTGCAAGCCTTTTGAATTTTTCCTCATATGCCCCAATAGAATCGTCTTCCTTCAGCTTCAGTCTGAGGAATTTCCTTTCCATATTAAGATAGAGGTTTTGGGGAAAATATTTATTGAAAAATATTTTCTTAGATTCCTCTCAATCCATAGAATCAATTTCCTCTTTGGAATTCATGTTCTTGATCAATGTCTACCACTGATCACCTTCCCCATCAAAATGATATACTTTAAACACAAATTTCTCTTCTTCTGAGCACTAGAGGATAGAGAATGTCTTCTCAGTGGAGTTAATCTATTGTTTTGTGAGTAGGGGATGAGAATATCCACTAAACATGGGAGGCCTTTGTCGCATGAAGGATTAAACCATAAATTCCCCTTTATTATGAGAATTAGGTTGTTCCACATGATTCAAGTTATTATTCATAACTTTAGTGAGTTGAGCATGTATTGTCATGAATTTTTGAGCATCTGTTCCCATCATATTTGGCATATCATTAAGGAAATCAGCACATTGCCAATCACATTGATTTTTGGCACAGGTTCTTCTATTTCCAACCATTAACTAAGAAAAATAAATTACAATTAGGGGGCTTTAATAATTAGCTAATAATCATATAAAAATAAAATATTGGACATAGAAGTATAAACTTGTAAATGAAAAGTATATCCTAACTTGCGATACCCTAAGTTTCAATCTAGGTTATCCATGGTGATAGAATTATCCCTAGGGTTCTTACTTAGGGGCTCTAATTATAATCTCCAAAAATAACTAGACCTTCCTTTGATACCAAATATAGTGACCCTAATCTTTTACACATATTATTACACGATTTTAAGCATAATTAATCGTCAAATACAGGCCAAGGATCGTAAAGTCTAGTGTCTTTGGAGGATTAGGTATATAAAACTGAAAACATGAAACCAAAATGAAAGAAAGTTTTATTTAAACTTCATAATGAGATCCTAACTACCATTGAGCTCTTACATCTTCATAGGATAACCTGTGGAATACATGAACAAAAGGGATGAGCTAAAAATTCTAATAAGTGTATAAACATGGGAATAAAGCAAAGCACATGGGTTCAAAGGCATAACATGATGACATAAAAAGGCATGGATCATAAATAAATATAAGGAATCATAACATGTATAGTATGGGGAAATGTAATCATGGAATCATAGGAATGTGGAAATAACACACAATATGACATAAGCTTGAATCAAGGCTAACTACTAAGACCATTGCACATGGTGGACAAAGTCCCATAAAGGAATCAAGTTCACTCCCTATCCCAACATGACATCTCATGAAACTAAGAATTACCCAATGAATTGGAGCACTATCTTGGTGCACCCATCATAACATGTTCATGCATATGTGTTCCACATGAAGAATCAACCATAAGGGTTACCCATGGAAATAATTGGGTATCATAATCATGTCATAAGGCATAATAAAAGGTAATATCATAATGGTGTCCATGAAAGAATGGATTTAAATCATACATGGACATTAATATGGTAAAATAGGAATATATCATCATAATTTATATCAAAATGAAGTGAATATATGTAAAAAGTGTGGTTAAGAGTCATTAGAAATGAAACATTTTAGTGTAGTTTAAGGAAAATATTAAAGAGCGTTTAAAGCTGAAAAGGAATATTTATTTTTGTAAAATAAGAAATGAACCAAGATAGTTTTTCATGATGAAATGAGTTATTTTATAAAAATAATGGTGGATTAAAATATATTATGGAGTTTGCTTAAAAATGGGTAAGAAATTGGGAAGTTTCCTTTAATCGGGCTTGCTTATCGGGAATATTTGAGAAGGGAACCTTTTTAAAACACGTATTTCCCCATCAAACAAGGATATACTGATATGAATACATGATTTTGAAACATATAAATATAATTTATAATAATTATATAAAAATAAATAATAATTACATTGGGGTAAGGAGGGAGAAAGCGTAACCCGAGGGAAAAAATGGAGGTTCAGAAAGAATCTCTTACCTTATGTCTGAAAGTGTTCTGCACTTGATCTTAATATTCTGGATAATAAAATTAAATCCATTAATTAATTAATTCAGAAATTTTTATACATGTATTTAATTTAGTATATTTTTTTACTTTCATTTACATATTTTTTATGATTTATAAGATTCAATTTTGTAACACCCCAAGCTTCCACAATACGCTTCTCTTTGAATAATACAGTAGCGTGTGTTGTACGCAACTTCGAGTTCTAACACACACCACAACCAATCAAACTAGCCGTTATGAATAGTAATACCCACTTTTTAAAATTTTATAAAATTTATCTTTCAAAATGGACTTCATTTTTGGATTCAGAATATTGAAATTAGCTTAGGGTGAATTTTTGGTATTTTTATGAAAACATTCAATTTTTGATGAATAGTGAAAAACACGGAGTTATAGTTTAAAACCGAATTTTTATTTAAATAATTATTTATTTTATTTAAATTTAATTGAGGTCAAAATAGATACATAATACCTATATAATTTCAATTTAATTCATTGAAGTTAGTTTAGAATAATTTTAGATATATAAAAAATTTATTGAACTTTTCACCGTCTTTTACCCACCTCCTAGGAGAATTTGGAAATTCACATAAAACTTAATTTTACCACTTCTGTGAATGGAATTTCAAAAATCTAAGAGACACGGTTAATATCAAGGAGTAAAATGTGGTTCAATGAGATGAAAATAATTTTTGGTGAATAATAACTTTTTACATTTATTTACCACCATTAAAAGTAAATAGGGTAATTAAGGGTAAAAATGATATTAATATTACCCTAACGCATGTCCTAATTCTATTAGAAAAGTTTATCTCGACAAAAAACAACCTTAGGAATAAAATATTATCATTTAGGTCCACTTGGATTAGATTAGGACATTTATTATTATTTAATTCAAAGAAGAGTTAAAAGAGATAAAATCAAAGTTTAATAACTAAAAAATTTTTAATATAGGGTTATACATAATATAAATTCAATTATAAATATTAATTATAAAGATAAAAAGATTTCCTACATAATGTTATTTTATTTATAATTTTTAGACATTAAATAATTTAATTTATTTACGACACAATGGTGATGCAGTAATTACCTAATTAATGAAATATTAAAATAATTGATATTATAAATATTAAAATAAATGTAATTAGAGATATTTTATGAATTCAAATAATTTTATAGGTTAATATGACATATTAGGATTGGTTATATAAATTTTTTTCTAAGTAATAATGATGTTATGAAATTATCAAAAACAAAATACCCAATAGTGTCAAAATTGACATAAAAGAGTTTTTAAAACAAATATTATATTATTAATTGATATTCTATTCCTAAAAATATAAGGTTTGGAAAAAGGACTTATATAATGATAGGTGTATCATTAATGGACCACTTGGGGTCTCTTGGAGGTATATAGTAAGTTTATTAACTATATAATATAAAAATAAAAAGAGACATGGTAAATGTCAAACAATTTAACTAAGAGTTAAATATAAATGATAAGGTTAATATGGTGACACAAATCTATCTAAAATATATTGGTTGAAATTATTTAGACCCATACCCACCTTAACATTTGAATAATCTACTTTGGAGCCATTAGAAACCAAATATGTATTTATTATAAAATAATATTTCTAGCTTTTCCAAAGGTGCCCCTCCTCCCCCTTATAAAAGGACACCACTTTTAACCAATTATTAATACCTTAAAAGCATTTTGGTTCGTACAAACTCTTCCCAAATACCCTCTCAACTATCCTCCATTAATCTTAGAGGCCTTAGTTTGATCAGAAAGCCAACCTAGGGAGCCCTTTTGATCAAATCAAAAGGAAGAACCTGAAGAAGAGGTAATGTTTTCACCACCCTCTTTCAAGTTCCTTTCTTCTTCAACTTCTTCTTTCTTTGTTATTTCCATTATAAAATAATAACTCCAGTATATTCTATATACTATGATGTTATTATAAATACGGTACAACCATATTCAGTATTCTATTCATCCTTTGAATGACATGTCACCATATGTGCGTACGTACGGCCTACCGTCTCCACATAGTGGTGTAATTTTTATTCAATAAATTATTATATGGATGGGTATAATAATGATGTGTAATTCATTTAAATAATAATTATAACATTATAATTATTCTTTATATATGATATACCATCCAATTATATATGATTTTAATATCAAAAGAATGATATTATCGATCGTGCGTACGTACGGACTACCGTCTCCACGAGCACGATGAGATTCATTCCCCATCGTATCCATACAAGTCTAATTCTCATTTTATGATTAAAAATAATGTTTAATGACTTGATATCATACTTTATATGAATAATATACAACCTATCCATAAAAAACATGACTTATGTAACAAAACATATAAAAAATGAGTAAGTTAACACCCGAAACGACGATAATACTAAGATATTATTAACAAAGAGATGTTAAAATATCATATATAATATCATATTAATGTATATGATTGTTTTATAATTCAATATCAATTATTTAACCATTATACAGGAGGTTAATCTACCCTCGACCAAGGAAAAAGTACAAAGTAAGGGGTTTCTTATCTCACTTTTAATTCTGTGAGATTTACATTGTTCACCACTTATTTATTGCATGTGGTGTGTGTACTGCCCATGATTGTATTCATTGTGTAATATAATTTAATTTATGGATATTTACATCATCATTGTATCATCCTTCTTTCATGGGTGTATGTTTCGTAAGTTACCAAATCGATAAAGGAATTTGAAATTTCAATTTTCACTCATTCAGCTTTACACATACTTCATTGATTATTTTACTCCAAGATTATGTGTGGAATAAATATTCATTTGCTTATATCATAATTTATACTCCCCTTTATTTGGATATACTTTTGATACACATAATCACTCCATTGATAAATTCTCAAGTCATCGATATGAACTTGATAAGAGTAATTTTAACTCAATTTCCATTTGTTGAGTTAAGCATCCAATTCATTGGTGTTGTTTTTACAAGAATATGTGCGAATGTCCTCATATTTATTTACACTGAATATAAAATCATATTGATTGTATTTATATTTTTCACACATAATTATTTCGTTCATTTATCCTTAACCTAAGTATATGGTCTTTATAAGAGATTTCATCTCAATTTACATTCCATTGAGACTTTTTTGTTGTTATACACCAAATCACTTTTATATGGTGTATATAATGTACTTTGACATATTATATCATGAATCCCTTTATTATCATGATATTACAATGTTTTTATTACCTCAATTATTTGTATTCAAGTGTCACTCTTTTGGTTAGGAACTCTAACTAAAATATCATTTTAAATGATTTAAAGATTTATTATTCTAAATCTTTATCATTAATGTCCATGTTTTAAAAATGGTTTTAAAGATTTATTTATATGGACATTAAAGTTTTAAAATTAAAACTCCTTTTAAAAGTTTCAAAGTGGTATGAGACACTTTGATTCAAAAATCTATTTTTAAATGGATTCTTGACAAATAGTGTGACTTTTAAATGTTTTCAAGAAAAAGGGCGATATTTCTCTCAAATAGTTTTGATGATTATTTTTATCTATGTAAATATCCTTCATTATTATTGATTGAGGTTAATATGTTATAATAAAATCTTCCTTATTGTATTGAATGAGTTATGTTTGACTGTGGATGTGCTATTTTTATACCATTCATGGTTTGTGGATAAAGTATTGACATTTCGTATGCTAGTTTTAATACGAATGTTTATGTTATGATTTAAAATTTTCATATGAGGAATAAATTGGACTTAGTAAGTGATGTTTGGATCCCTCTATAGCTCCTCGATGCATCGCTAGGTCTCATGAGACAAACTAGTGTCTTGGCACAAGTCCTTGAAAAAATCTTATTTGTAGTCTTGGCACAAGGCCTTGACTATGTGGTTATGATAGTCTGACATTATGCATTCCATTATTATGAAAGTGGTTATTGATATTGCATGTGATTATTCGACTAGTAGAATATCCATGTGAGTAAGTAAATGTCATTATTTCATTTTGTCTTTTCCATATTATGCTGAATTTCAAGTTTAAAAGGCTTTTGTTTTAGTTATACATTGCCTTAAATGTTTCTGCTTATTTATGAAAGTTTCCGCTATATTGTTATCCTTACTGAGCATCTGAGCTCAACCCTTTCTATGTTTTATTTTTCCCAGGATGTGAAAAAGTATTTTATGAATGACCTGCAGGGATAGTATGAGGATATGAGTGTGGTCTATAGAGAGAAGATGTTGTTGTAGTTTTTCACTTTATGACATAATGTAAACTTTATGAATGTATCTAGTGATTACATGGCTACTAAACTAATCAGTCTTTCGAGACTTGATCTTTTGTGATCATGCCAATTTTATGTAATAATGCACTGTCTCTGGGTAACTGGGGTCAGGGCGTTACAATTTCTTCATTCGGGGGTGTTCATTTCCTTGGTTTTTAGGATTGGTTCACTTGTATAAATATATGAAAGATCATGTAAAATGGGAATAGATATCCAGAATTGAAGTTATATTTTATTAATTAAAATATAGAATATTAAATGGATATATAATTCATTTGGTTATTTTGGGTGAGGATGAATCATTAGATAAGATGTTAGTGATAATCATTTAGATTATTTTGGATGTTTTTCGATCATCACAAACTAGTTTTTTTTCATTATTCATTATTGTGTATAAAAGTTAGTTTAAGAACATAAAAAGTGTTATAACATAAATTTTACAATCTTAACCAACCATTATAATGGTTTTATGTCTATACTTGAATGTGTTAAAGGAAAATGAAAACTTGTCATCCTTGAAGGTGATAAATCAACACCTCATGGGAAATATTTTCATTTTTAGAAAAAAGGGAGGGGGAAGAGAGATGATGATGTTTTGTTCCATTAACACAATAAAATTATAGTATATAAAATATAATAGAGTTATCATTTCACTTGGATAAGGATAGGTGGGTATATGGAAATAAAAGAAAAGAAATTGAAAAGAAATTAAAGAAAGCGAAAGTGGATTTTACCTCTTGAATCCTTCTCCTTGAGAACCTCCATAGGGAAATTTCTTTTGGTATTTTGTTGAGACCAGAACCTCCTGGGAATGGGGGATATACTTTTGAAGTGTATTGGGAATAATTTGGAAAATATTCAGGGCTTAAGAAGTGTGAGTAGAATAGGTGATGAGGGGTGGTATTTATAGTGGAGGAGAGGGGTGTTTTTTTATTATTTTATTCATTAGTTTATTATTTTGGCTCAAGAAAAGAAATAGTGATGATTCCATGAATAAATACAGTAAGGAGAGAAGGATAGTTATAGATTATGGTTCTTACATCAGTTATGACTCAAGGAATTGTGTATTTAACTTATTATTTATATATACCGTAAATTACCATATTTTACTATTCACCAAAAATTCAACTATTTTAAAAAAATCCAAAAAATTCACCCTAAAATTTTTTTGACATGTAGAATTCAAAAATGAACTCCTTTTTATGAAGATAATTTTATAAATATGATAAATTTAATTGTTAATTAAAATCATTATTTACTTGGAAAATACCAATTTTAAAATTATAACTGATCTTATAACACTTTGAAAAATTAATTAAAGTCACATAAAATTATATTATAATCATAATAAAATAAAATAATAATTTATGAATCTATTTTATGAAAATAAATTTTCTTTTAAATCCTTATATTAATTATAAAATTGTAAATAAACATTTATGTTTTATAAAAATACCAACACTTAATTTATCATTTTTTATAAAATTAATTACTTATACTATGATATAATCATATCATATTTTCATTTATAAGATGGATAATTTTTATTTATAATTTCTTGGGCGAGGTTACTATTCTATTGGCCGGTTTACTATTTATAAGGTTTATATTACTATTCCAAATGTCAAGTTACTATTCCATTGGTTTGGGTCCCTTAATTTCTAGAAATACCACTTATTTCATTCATTTTTCATTTATAAAGTTTGTTTTGTGTTCTTTATGTGATTTATACTACATAAAATAATTATAAGAAGAGAAATTTCATTGATGGAATTCTAGGTCATTACACATCGTGCATTTTTACCTCTAAGGGAAAAAGAGTAACCAAATACAAGGTGTGGATACAAAATAATATATATGATCAGTCAAAATAATCTCAAACAAGAGAATAAGGGGATCTCTATCTCACTGCTCATCCCAACAAGAAGAGTTTCCAATAGTTCCAAAAGTCCATCAATGATGCCCAGCATCTCATGCATCTGCCCAAAAGTAATCATGCAAGTCAAACCATGCCTCATCATTGTGTCGCATAGTCGAGTGGCTACAAACTCGAAGTAGAGGACCCACGTCCTAGTACGTTAGGGGGGTTCCACTCTGTAATTATCCGTAGAGGACCTGTGCCCATGTCAATGGGGGGTTCCACTCTAGTGTCACGAGGACCCACGCCCTATACTGATAGGGGGTTCCACTTTGAAATTATTTGTAGTGGAACCACACCCATGTCGATAGGGGGTTCCACTCTAGTGTCATGAGGACTCGTTCCCTATACTGATAAGGGGTTCCACTTGGTAGGTAGAGATCTCACGCCCAAACTGATGGGGGTCCACTTTATAGGTCGAGGAAACGCACTCTGGTGTGACAGGGGGTCCCACTCTCATCATCGAAGACCTGCACCCTAGTACATCAGGGGGTTCCACTCAGATGGTAGATATAGAGGAATTGTGCTCATGTTTATGGGGGGTTCCACTCTAGTGATCGAGGACCTACACCCTATTCTATATGAGGATTCCACTCGGTAAGAAACCTCAGGGATCCTACCTAATTACTACTGTCGTCGGGCATTTCCTCAATAAGTACCATGCCTGAAACATTTCATATCATATCTAAAAATCCACAAACAATGGAACTATCACGTTCTATGTGTAAAAACACTTAGGATAGGATACATTTGGGCCAAAATTTGAGTTCAAACAAAGGAGATGAAACCATAAAGTTTCCCCTAAAGAGGTCAAGGGGGTACACAGCGTGTGAGGGGACCCATATGGCATGTGTTTTCACTCGACCACCTAGTCGTGTCCCCAGCTAGCAAATGACTCCCAACCATGTAGCAGTACACACTATACAGGTGGACTACATGGAATTTCCAAGTACTCGGGGTCCATGCCCATGCACTTTGGCCATGTCTGTGTACTTCGGTACATGGTCATGTGCCTGACCCTGTGTCCATGTACTCTAATACACAATCGTGTGTCTGGATGTGTACTTCCACATGAGGTCCTTACATTGTGATCCATCACATGGCTTGTCCACCCAGGGATGAGGTACACAACATGTAGGAGGTATACACATTGTGTCATCCTTATCTTTTCCTGAAACCCTATCCACCACACTTAAGGGGCTACACGTCGTACATTCATCCATGTACACAGTATGTAGTTAGGTTTTCCACATAATTACAGATCCATGATATGCAAGTTGAATCATCCTCACCACTTCATATTTGGCCACATGTCCATCCGAATGTAGTGGATTTGGCCGAGGATTGAGGTTTCCGACCACCGTTTACTAGAAATCAGATCTTATGGTTCATCGGGGTTTTCACTATTCATCTTGCACGCCGATAATGCTTCCATATTTGATTTATTGATCTTAAATCATCAAAAATATCATCATTTCCTCACAATGATCTGAGATCTAACCTCATTTCATTGATCCAAGACTCGTTCATTGATCTATTGCGGTTCTGGGGGTCCGATCAGGCTCAGGACCGCCCGACAATGTCAAACAAGGACCACGAGGTCCAACCAATGAAGAATGTGAAGAAAACAGGGTGTAAATCACCATAAAAAAAGGTTTAACCATAATTATAAAAGATTTATTGGCCAATGATCAAGAATAGTGATACTGAGGGTTATAAACCAATTAAATAACTTAATTTAAACCTTTTTTTAGGAGCATCCTTAGACCATAATTGGCACAGATCCAATAATAGGGATAAATATTCTCAATATATTTAATCAAAAGGGTATAAATCACCAATTGACAAGTCCTACATAGAGATTGGATTGTTCTTCATCGAAGAACTCACTCTCCAACGATCGAAGGAATTCATTGCATTCACTACGTCCTGATCTTCTCTGATCTGACGTTTGATCATTGTATGATGTGATTCACCAATGAAGGAGGAAGGAGGGGCTCTAAAATTGTCCTAGGTTTTATGCATATAACCCTATAGAATTCCCCATGGAAGTATTCTTATAGAACTTTTTTCTGTGTTAAAATGAAACAATTAACTAATTAATTAATTAATTAATTCACTGAATGTACCGTCAATGAATGAGGAGTCTGAATGCCCCATTCCAACCCATTTTATGTCCCACATAGGGTAAACACCACGTTCTGGACTCAATCATGGTCTTAGATTTCCAATATGAGTTTATGTTTAAGAGTTGTCACATTTTCTTTAAGAAGATGCACATGCGCAATATAAAATATATTTAATATTTTTATAAAATTAATTCTAAGCACGCTGGGTCTCAGAATCATGCATCTTCTTAGTGCCTAGATCCAAAAATATTCCTAGGAATATTCCAAACTCTTAAATGGAAAAAACTTGAGTCTCTACAGGTGATACCTCAGCACTAGCTCACAGTCTCTACATACATCATACAAGTCATCTCGACCTCCAACTAGCGTATTCAATGCCAAGGGCATTGGAAGCCTCTCTTACTCAAGTCCCAAATCATGGATGAGGGTAGGTGATTTAAAGGAGTGTATTGATACTAAATCAAACAAATCATGCACCCATGTTGAAAACAAGAAAAGAGTATCTTGAATGACGTCTGACTCACCTAATGATAGAAATAATAAGGCATGAAACTGACCAAGTCCTGATCTACGGACTCTCTAACCCTACTGATGACCACATCCACAGCCTCACTCTTATCTATGAGGAAAAGGATTATCTCAGGGTTGTACTCCGCCTACCCCATCTCCTATTTATTGATCCCAAAATGGAACACCCTGCTGCTGCCTTGGCTAAAACTATCTCAATGAAGGAACCTAAAACAGAACACCTAGAGCACACTGAGTCCACAGATATTTTGGGAACTTTCACTGCTAATGACCTTTTCCTCCATAAGAAAAACATGCATCTGATTCCTTGGCATAGGTCTGAGAGCCTCCACCCTTAGAAAAATGAGATGATGAGGGTTGGGACCTACCCTCGGCTGACCAAAAGTTATTATGTCTTGAAAACTAAGAGCCCCATACCACAAATCTACTTCATGAGGAATCTTGAAGATTACCCTCTCATAATGATCTAGTTCTATCCAAATTCCTCTCAATAACCTCTACTCTTTCTAACACCTTGAGATACTTCATCATAAATGGGGTGTCCTGGCACTGGATCTTTGGATGAAAAGCCTCCTCAAAATGCCTTACCCTAGCCTCCTCATCTAGAAATAGGTCTAAATAATATCATAGGTGGGTCCTATAAAGGATCTCAAACTCTTGCACACTGGAACTCCCCTATCAAAGGTTAAATAGCTCCTACAGATTGGCTGCCTTCACGGTTGAAGAAAGAAAATCTGCTCATAACTGGTCTCAGAACTTCTCCCATGAGACTAACTACTCCTTGAAATACTTGGGGAATAAGAACCACAATTGTCTTGCTTCCCCATGCATCATCATCACAACCAATGAAACCTAGTTCTCCTTACAAGCATGGATTGAACTGAAATCTATCTCAACCTCCACTAACAAGTCTTTTGTAACTAAATCTAAAATAGATTCCTCACACTTCTATAAACTTTAGAATTGAAACTCTTGGAGTGTCATCCTCTAAGTTTCATTATCATTGACCTCTAATTTATGGTGGTCTTCTAGAATATCTTATTAAACATCTTTGTTACAAACCTGATGATTAAATCAACCTGGATATATACCCACAAGAAGAACAAATCGTTAGATCTCCTAAATTGGGAATATAGAATATTATGAATTAATTAATTATCTTATTATCTTGTTTAAGGTTTTAACTTATCCCAAGTTCTACCCATTTTAAACATAGGTTCAAAGAAAAATGATGCATGATCCTTTCCTAGGTCTCTACCCTGCAACTAGTATTACTTCATTTAGTGGGATTAGTAAAATTAAAGCTTCATGCATCAGATCACATGGGACCCTAAATACTCATATCTCAGCCAGTCTCCCATGTTTAAATTGCTCACTAAACTTAGATAACACCATTTTTCTACCAACCCATTCAACCTCACCTATGCCAAACTCCAAACTTTATCCTATCCCTCAACCTGAACCCTTTGATACCACTCTGTCATGACCCCCTCCCAATAAAGATACCACAATAAGGGGAAAGAGATGGTGACTTCCCAAGTCTCACCTCTAGTAGGCCCCGAGTTGGTGACTAGCACCAAGGATATAATAAACATGCATATGGTAGGCATTACCCTCTAAGAGAAACATGTGGAAGAGAGAGACAAGACAGATGCACCAAACAACACCTGCTCAAACATATATATGAATAAATACCAAGTGAAAACATGCAATGTCATACAGTACTATAACAATTAAAAAAGAAAACTATAAGTACCAAAAATGTAAATAAGGTAGTGACCATGAAGCCCAAACAGTTCCTACAAAACCAAGAGCTAGTAATATCCAACCTGATCTCCCACCTTCTTTAGATGACTTAAAAATAGTTTATATATATTTAGGGTGAGCATAACAGTATACTCAGTAAAATCCTCCTTGGAGCCTTTCATGAAAAATATAAAGAAATCATGCTAAAGCGTAGTGAAAAATGGTGAAACTAACTCATCACCTAAACATGTATTCTATGTTCCTAGCCTCACCATGGATAACTCTCACCAAGTATCACATACAAGAGAGCATATAATATAATAATAAAACTTCAAGGGTACCGCACTCCCGCTTCCCCACTAGTTTTCTTCTCTACCCCAATGTTGCACATCCTGATCCATCTCTCTCCAAAAGTAAGCCAGCCTAAAGACACATGGTCAAGGAATCAAAACATTCACCATGTGAATCACATAACCACATAATCCCATCGGTATATCCATATATAGTAACCAACTAGTTTTTAGGTGACACCACATCCCATATGACATGTATCATATATTGGGCATTATACCTCAAGCCATTACAGCCCATACACCAAGTAAGTACCTTAATCCATCACAGCCTATACCAATCATGTCTATAATAATACTTTGGATACTATATTTGGGAATACATGTGTGTGAAATAACCACAATCCATCACGTCCCTCTACACACATATATGGGTAAAACTAATTGGCATGCATACAAGCACAAGTAACTAATAAGATAAGAGAGTGGGGCCAGAGGGGGTAGTTAGTCATCCATCCTCCCACTGAGATGTTGGTAAAAACACCCTCCGAGAGTTCACTAGGTTTCAGTTTCCCTAGTCGATATGGGTGAGGTAGCATATAAAATTACAAAATGTAGATGATATAATATAGTTCACAACCACATTGTGGGCATAACCTAGTCTTAGACTCAACTGCGGCTAATGTCACTCGAACTTCTAGATGCCACTATTAAGACTAGATATCCTATAAGCACACAAGAATTTAGAAGAGCTACATTAATTACTTCTTTACTTTTTATTATTTACTTCTTCTAATTAATTCATTATGCATTAATTGGCCATTATCATTATTCCACATTACATTACATTATATTACATTAATCATTAGAGTAAATTCCATGACCTCTATGAATAATCCAAACTGAGGACTCAGTTTACCAAGATTAACATCATTTAGAATTTGCATTCCAACATTACCAACCCCATGGGTTAAGAATTATTTATTCATTATTATCATCATTCCATAATCTAGATACTCTAGGAAAACCATCCTGAGCTACCACCAAGAGGAAAAATGCAACCAAGCACATCCAACTACCTCAAGGAGTGGGGAAAGGAATAAAAATAAAACAAGCAACCCAGCCATTGACCATTAAATAGATTCATAAGCGAACATACCAGCTCTCAGCATCTCATCAATGGGTAAGCCCAACTTCAACCCATTCCATCATCCCCAGTGTCATCCCCAAAACCCACATGCATATACAGATGTATCTCACCTTCACAAGTATCAACAGCTTCCACGTCATATCATCCATACCTAACTCAACTATCTCTGGCTCATCTCATATGGGCCTCTTTGCCCCATATCACACCATCCATCCCAAGCTCATCCATATCAGGCTCATATCACAAGTTTTATATCCAAATCACACCACAAAAGTAGTAGGAAACAAAAAAGAACATCTAATAAGGAAATATATTCCCTAAAACAAGGCATACAACCTTCAAAAAAATGATCTCTCACAGTTCTAAACTAAAGGCACTCAGCCTTCTCAAGTAAGAATGTAACTTAGGAACTATAAATTATATTTATCAAACAAACTATTCTTATTCCATCTTGAATTAATCGATTCATTTTTAACAAGATCCAACTATGGGCAACCTAAGGCATCAAGATATAACAAGATACTAAATTAATTAATAAATTAATTTAAACATGCTTCCAAGCATCCAACCATTCTCATTTATCATTCCTTTTTATTATTATCAACAACCAAAAACATGCTTATTTATCAATTCCATTAATCATATGAAAGATCACATTTAATTAAACATTCATACTTGCATCAATTTGATTATCATCAAATTGCATCAACCATCAGATTACAAACATGCCTCTTCTTTAATTTCTTAATATAATTAATTATTAATTAATTTCATATTTATGTTCTTTATAAATTTCAACATGTTTCTCCAAGAATAATAACATGATAACAAATAATAACATAGATATCATACTATCTAGAAAATCATGAGGCAAACTTTTATCATGGTGATAAGAAACAACATCATCAACATGAGATCACAACCAATTTATTTAATCTTGTTCAATATTATTAGGTTAATTTAATTATCATTCAAATGGATAAATCATGATAAATTTTTTATTGCATGTAAATAAAAGAGAAGCAATGAATACCCTACCTCAAAGGTGCCAACGTTCTTTTCATGAGAATAAACCAACATTGCAGATCTCGATCACCACTCCCGCAAGAAGTTGCATCCATCCAAGGAGGCCATGGCACAACCACGCCAACAAAAAACTAAGAAAAACTCCATTAGAAACATGGTGATGATCCTCCATTGCATGGAAATAAGAATAGGAGGAAAATGAGATTGGTCGAGAAGAAACCATAAGAAACAGAGGTAGAACTCACATTGGATACCACAGATCAAAATGAAATCTCAAGGATTGATCCCCATTGATGGAATCTAAAAATTCCAAGGGGGTGATCCATTGGATGCTATAAAATTAGAGGGATCATAGGGTTTGAGAAACCCTTGAGCTATTGCACCTTTTATTAATGTGTTTCATAGGAGATTTACACAATGTGTAAACCATTTACATGTCGTGTAATCATTGGGTTTCATATATCACCAAAAAATGCATCACCTCAAAGCCTTTAATACTGATTTATTACACATCATGTAGCATCCTATGAACTAGCCTTAATAATCCATGAACTTGGAATACACAACATGAAAGACTTACACGTCGTGCATTCTCACCACTTCTAGTATTTTTAACATCCAACACCTCCGGACATATTCCAAGCCTCCTCTATGCACCACTAGCCTCAGAAACTCAAAAAGGGTCGTACTACATGAATCTAGGACCTTACACATATAATCTTAAGCGAGGGTATATCAGTGGACCCATCAAATACAAAAGTTATTAAATATTGCACCTGACCAACAAATGTAACTAAAATCAAAAAATTTCTTGGTTTGGATAGATATTATAGACGTTTTGTGGAGAATTTATCATGACTATCTAATCCACTCACCAAGTTAACTCATAAGGGATCCAAGTTCCTTTGGTTAGATGAATGCGAGAAAATTTTCAAGGAACTAAAAAATAAAATTAGTCATCACGCCCATGCTTACATTACCCTGTAGTAGATAAGGTTTTGTAATCTATATTGATGCATCCAAGAATGGATTGGGATGTGTTCTTATGAAAAATGAAATGTTTGTAGATTATGACTCATGAAAATTGAAGGTTCATGTGAAAATTTACCCTACTCATGATTTGGAGTTAGCTACGGTAATTTTTGAATTAAAGATATGGAAGCATTATCTTTATAGGAAAAAGTGCGATATATATAATAATCACAACAGTTTAAAATATATATTTAGACAAAAGGAGTTAAACATGAACTAGAGAAGATGGTTAGAGTTGATTAAAGATTATGACTACTCGATACATTACCACCTTGGGAAATCAAATAAGGTGGATGATGTTTTGCCACTTCAGTGGTGGTGTGGTGGTGAAGGTGAGTTGCCCAACACGGCTGTTCTTTGGGAGGTGAAGGGTCCGAAACCTAGGAAGTCCGCTTTTGGGGGCCATGCCTCTCCCCTGGGATCCACCCACCTTTCCGGGTCTCCCGGATTCTTCTGGGCGGGAAAAATGAGGCGCGACCCAATTGCTGACGGATTGCTCTGTCGGTCCATTGCTGTCGGGTTGTTACCCTCGGGACGCTCTGCCATCTCGGCTGGTAACGGCTCCTTCCCTGGATGGGGAGATACCTGGGGGTACTACCCCTTTGTGGTGGAGGGGGGTTCCTTTGTGTGGAGGGTTCAAAAAGGCCACACTGGGGAATTCCCTTTAAAGAAAAAAAGGTGGATGATGCTTTGAGTCGAAAGGATCATGTTAGCTTATTCATGACGAGGATCAAAAAACATCCAATATTTATGGATTTGCAAAGAATGGATGTGGAAATATTGAAGGAATGGGAGAAATATTATCTTCCTCAAATGTGTGTTCAACTATCTATATATGTGAAGATTAAAAAGGCACAGAAGGAAGATATAGAGCTGCAGAAGAAGGTGAGAAATGTTCCTGAGTTTAACCTTGATTATGATGGAATGATAAGATTTAGGAACCATGTATATGTTCCATCCATACCAGATTTGAAAAATGAGTATTTATAGGAATTTCATAGTTCTTTATTCTCTATTCATCCATGAAGTACAAAGATGTATAGATATTTGAAAGAGTATTTATGGTGGGATGGCATGAAGAGAGATGTCGTAGAGTTTGTATCTCGGTGCTTGGTATATCAATAAGTTAAGTCTTAAGAGACAAAATCCTATGGGGATGTTGCAACCATTACCCATACTTGAATATAAATGGGAAAACATCACCATATATTTTATTTTTAGACTCCCCAAAACTTCTAAATGGCACAATGTTATATGGGTTTTAGTCGATCGCCTTACAAAGTAATCACACTTTATAACTATCAGAGAAGATTTATCTTGGGATTGGATTTCCAATATATTAATTAAGAAAGTGGTAAGGTTTCATGGAGTAACACATTCTATTATGTCTGATTAGTATCTAAGGTTTACCTCAAAGTTCTAGTGAAGTCCTCAGCAATCTTATGATACAGAGTTGAGTTTCAACACTACGTATCATCCTTAAATAGATGTTCAATCTAAGAGAATAATTCAAACCCTATAGGATATGTCGAGATCTTGTTATATGAATTTCAAAGGTGGTTGGGATGAACACCTTCCTCTAGTTTAATTTTCTCACAACAATAACTTTCACTCGAGCATTAAAATTGATCCTTATGAAGCCCTCTATGGAAAGAATTGTATAACTCTAACATGTTGGGATGAAATTAGAGAAATAAATCTATTGGGACCAGAATTTGATGAATAAATGATAGATAAGGTTAGATCCATTTAGCATCACATAAGGGAATCACAAAGTCGGTAGAAAAGTTATGTTGATAATCATCAATGTGATATGGAATTTGAAGTTGATGAGAAGGATTTCCTTCAAATTTATTCATGGAATAAGGTAATGAGATTAAAAAATAAGGGAAAAATAAGACCTAGGTATATCGGTCCCTTTGAAATTCTTGACCGTATCAGGACATTATCTTATCACTTGGTGCTTCCACTGAATTTCTCTCAGGTTCATGATGTGTCTCATGTATCTCTCTTGAGGAAGTATATATCTGATCCATCACATGTATTAAAATTGGAGGTTATAGAACTAGAGAATTATCTTTTCTTATGAGGAACAACCCGTGGATATTTTGGATCATACATATAAAGTTAAATAAAGTAAGATCACTCACCTAGTCAAAGTTTTGTGGTGAAACCACTAGCTTGAGAAAGCTACGTGGGAACCTAAGGATGTAACGAGACAAAAGTATCCTCAGTTTTTTGTACCAAAGTGAAAAATTTTGAGGGATAAATTAATTTTAAGGGGGAATAGAATGTAACACCCCAATATTTTATAAAATATTTTTTAAAAAATAAATTTAATTTCTTCAATAACTTGCTTTACAAACAACACCAAGTTTTAATGAACCGCGACAAACTACTAATATTATCATTTAAACACATTCATTATTACCTATCCTTTAAACATTGAATCATGAATAGGAATAACTAAATTTTAAATATTAAGTATAATATTTTTAAATAAATAAAACATATTGATAAAAGGTACTTAATGTTTGGTAAAGTCTTTATATGTTTCAAAAATACTATTTTCTCAAAAAAATGTTTTTTATGAAGCAATAATAAAATAATTTTTTAAATTTTATAAAATTTATTTTAAAAAAAAATAAAATTATTTTTTGAAATCTATATGTCAAAATTTTCTTAAGGAGATTTTTTGGGATTTTTCTGAAAAGAGGAATTTTTTTATGAATAGTGAAAATACTAGTTTTTATTGGAAACTGCATTTTCATTTAAATAATGTATAAGGTTAATTTTATTTTAAAATGGTTTTAAAAGTAACATTAGTTCAATTATATATTTATTAATCCAATTTAGTTCATTGTAATTAATTTCATATTGAATTTTGATATAAAAACTTTTTAAACTTTTGAACATTTTCTCTTTAGAAAACCACTTCCTCGTCATGTCTACAGGTTTAATTTTAAATATAATTTTGTCAATTGTGTGAATATAATTTTTAAAAAAATATTCCATATTTTGAATCATAATAATTTATATTACATAATAAATTCAACTTAATTTTTTGTCAAAATGAATAGTGAAACTAGTAAAAATTAATTATCCCAGTTAAGGTTAAAACGGGTTCACCGGAGGTTAAACTAAAAGGATGAGGGGTAAAATGAACTATAAACTTGTAAAAATCACATTTTATGGACATATTTATACCTTATAACCTCTATGGTTTGATAGTGTACCATTTTGGATCTTTTTGGCATGTGAAAATGTGGGTACACTTTATTCTTTTCAAAACATTCATGTGTGTCGTCTCCTCCACTTATAAAAGGTCACCCCCTATCCTCTCCTCTTCACACTTATAAAACCCTTTTTTTGTAAAAAAAACTACCCAAATATCTTCCTTAAATCCCTCCCCAAATCCTATAGGTATTTTTGATATCATAAATCCAATCTATGAAGCTTTAGGATAAACCTAAATATGTTATCCAAAGAAGAGGTAAGATTTTAAACTATACATTTTTGTTTTACTTCTTATTATAACTCATTAAAATCTACTTAAATTATATTGATATAATAATAAAATTATTTAAAATATAATTATATGTCATTATTTTAATTTCATAACTTATATCCATCCCCCCTTCCATCAAATGGGAATCGAAACCATCGATCGTGTGTAGGGTGGACTACTACCTCGCGAACTGATATTATTTATTTTCCATTACCACCGATCACAGTTGTATATAATGATAGATTTAATGTTTATATATTATATTTATGGTATTAATATACCTATTAAATTATAATACCACATCTACCTTCTTATCTCCCAACCTGTTGGAAAACAACAATGTCACTTGTGTGTACGGCGGACTACCACCTCACAAATCGATGTGATGTTTTTTTCATTTCTATTTTACTTGGATGGTAATAAGGATAGATTAAATGAATATATATGATATTTTAAAAAATTATACTTCTTTAACTAGGATATCATATATACCTTCTTACTTTCCATTTCATGGGGGATATGATGACGTCATTCATGTGTACGGCGGATTACCGCCTCGAGAAGTGATGTGATTCGTTTTTTACTAATGCTTTGTGTGGAAGGTAATTAAGATAAATTTAATGAATATATGTGATATATATGACATAATAATTATTCTATAAAGTTAATATATTATTTATATTTATTTCATTTTATCTATCAAGAAAATGGAAACGGCGTTCATGTGTACGTACGACCTATCGTCTCCATAAACAGTGTATTTCATTTTATATCTCTAACTTTTATGGATTACTATAAATAAATATATAATGAATATATATGATATTTATATCATGGTTAATATTATTTAGATTATGGAACCGTGATCAAATTTATAGGACCAAAAATAACAAATCAAAACATACACAAAAAACAAAGTACTTATTGCCCGAAACGTGATTTTAACATGGAATTGTTAATAGATGGGTAATAAAAGGTCATAAGTAAATCATATATAGTATGATATATATAATTATAGTTCTTTAATATATAAATAATAAACTTATATTTATTATACAATATATTCAAACGTGTATAAAGGAATTTGAGACTTAAGGTAAGTTATTTTTTGCTCAATTTGTCTTCTTTGGGACATATGTTATGTTATGCACCTATCTTCTTTTATGAAGTGTATATATAATAACTTTGACATTTAATATCATGAATTTATTTATTATCATGATATTTTAAGTTTCATTTAATGGTATTCCTTCACGGGGCTTATGATTCAAAGTTACCAAAGTGGTAAGGGTTTATGATACAATGTCATTGTTTATTGAGATTATTTATGTTTATGCTTATGATGATGAAATATTATGAGAAATATCTCAATAAACTCATGAATTTTCTTCTCTTATTTTTATTTCTTGAGAATAAATTTTTTCCCTTCATTTTCCTCTCTTTATGTACTCATGATTCCAAAATAATTTTTTTTAAAGAAAACCGACTTATTTCTCCTTCAGTCAAAAACCATTTTTCTTTCATATCCATGTTTTCTAAAAATACTTTCAAAAATGTTTTTATTTTTCTCTGGGATTGTTTAAATTCATTTTTACCCTTATTTTACTTTTTTATAAAATGTTTTAAAAAGAATCTTCATGTTGTTTTCAAAACAAGGCTCGTTTGACTTTTACTAAAAATGTGAAAAGAATCTTTATTTTAATATGTATAAAATTTACCAGCAACATAAACACTAAATGTTTTAAAGATTCCTTTATAATATTCAAAGTTTATTTTCAAAAAATAATATTTCCAAAAAAATATGAATTTTTATTTTCAAAGAAAGGTTATTTTCATCAATAAATGTTCTTAGTGTCTTTTCAAAATCATTTTCCATCTAAGATGACATCCTTTGATGTTAATTATGATTTATTGAGGATATGATCTAATGATACCATTCTTAGTCTTTCTCTATATGGTTTTTTTTATGATGAAAAAATGTTTATGAAACCCATTTTTTTACCATGGGTTATGAAATAATGAAATGTTTATAAAACTCATTTCATTTCATGAGTTCTGATATGATAAATGTTTAATGATCTTATGGCACACAAATATATGGATTATGTGACGGGTGGGACCTATATCTCCTTCCAATGCATTGGGTAATGATTAATGTTCTATGAGATCATAGATTACACGGGAGGTTATCCCAATCTCGAAAAGAGGGTACACAGGAGGTTATCTTAAGCACAAAGTAGGTATGCTGGTGGTTAGACTAAGCCTAACATGTTATGAATGTCTTGGTGGTTATCCTTGACATGAGGTTTTATGTGCTTATGTGTATGCCACAATTATATGTCTTATGTCAATTTTATGCTTTCATAGCTCTTGTTCTTTGATTTCCTTATGATTCATGTCTTATGAACTCCCAATATTTATTCCATGACTCAAGATTTTGATCTTTCATATGCATGGTATGGATTTCATATGTTATGCTCAGTTCTCATACCCTTATTCTCATGTTATTCATACATATTTCTCTTGTTTACCCTTACTAAGAATATAATCTCACCCTTTTTTATGTTTCTTTTCCTTGAGTTATGATGATAGGTATTATGTGTGATATGTCTAAGAATGGTGCTAGTTATAAAAAACTATGTGGGAGATGGTATAGAAATCTTATGAACCAGTTGTTTATGTTTCCCAGTGTACAAAGTCACTATATATTTATGATCCTCATGTGTGTGTTTGTGTAATGTAATGAATATTCATCTAAAAATTTGTAATTTCTATGTTTGAAAAGCCTAGGCCGCTATATACATGAGTAGTAGCCCAAGCCCAAAAGGGTACATAGATAGTAGACCAAGCCCAAAAAGGGTACACAGGTAGTAGATCAAGCCTAAATGGGTACACAGGTAGTAGCTCAAGCCTAAATGGGTACATAGGTAGTAGCCTAATCCCAAAAGGGTACATGAGTAGTAGCTCAAGACCAAAAGGGTACATGGGTCGTAGCCCAAGCTTAAAAGGGTATACGGGTAGTAGACCAAGCCCAATAGGGTCCATGGATTGCTATCCCAAGCCTGCTATGTTATGAACATGAGGTTAGCATGGTCTATTATGTAATGAATGTCTATAGTTTACCTTGACACGTGTTATTATTTTTATTTCATGCCACATTTTTATGTTATGTTATCATGGATCATGATTATTGACTCTTGTTTTTACCCTCTTATTACTCATGTCTTATGTTATGTCAAAATCCTTATGTCATGACTCGTGATTTATGATATATGTTTTATTGGGTATGATTCTATTATGTTAGGTTCATGCACCTTGTTTATGTTATCATGCTCGCAAGTTTGACTTATGTTCACTTATGATCTTTGGTGGTTATCGCTTATGTTTTCCCTTATTGAGCATCTGAGCTCACCCTTTTATTATGTTTCAATTCCCTAGGAAATAAGGAAGAGTATTAGGTATGAAATGTTTAGAAGGATAGAACATGTGTAGAATATTGTGGAAAATGTTAAAGACATATTGTAAAATAAGAATATCATGTAGTTAATCTCCAAACACACTAAACCTTTTGGTTTTAGGATTGTTTGTGAATTTATAAGATCTAATGTTAAAATTATGAAAATGATGTAAAATATAGGTGTGTTATGCTCGAGTCGTCTCACTTGATATCAAAGCGTATGTGTAAAGTTTTTATTTTAGCATTGGGTTTGGGAGTGTGGGTCTGGGATGTCTCAGACACCCAAAGGATCAGAATATCCATGTAACTCAAAGTCAGCAACCCAACTGTGAGTCATATCTCGAAGGCAACAATGCATGCCTAACATGTTACAAGTCTCACAATGTCTATATATCATATCATCACAACTACCTAGACCTCTAAAATTCAACGTTACCTCTCTGAAACCGTAATGGGGTATCTGCACCATAGCAAGGAATTGTCATTGGTCGAGGGAGAACTGAACCCTATGGAGGACCCACGCCTCGATGAGGGGAAGAGTCAATTGAGGGAGTATAACTCTAATAGATGAAGAACCTGCACACCGTCTTGTGGGGAAGTGTCGAATTCTACAGATAGATGACTCGCGCCCCATCACACGGGGGAGTACCGACTTTGGTTATAGTATAGAGGACACGCACCTCATCAAGATTGAGGGAGAACTGATCCCATGCCCAAACTAATCGATACAGAGGACCTGCACCCTAGAAAAATAAGGGATTACTGACTCAATGACACGTATAGGGAATCGAGCCCTCGCATCAAGAAACCTCTGGGGGAGTACCTGAACCCCATGCATCAAGGATTGTTCCTTAACACACAGGGATCACATGAACTCCATGTCTTCTCTTAACACCTCACCAGAACCCTGTTGTCGCCTCTACAGAACTAAGATCCTCATCTCACCCAAGATACCTCATAAATGGCCTTTGATGGACAAGAGGATCATACCATCATGCTCGACATGGAAAATCACTCATAATGGACTATTTACTTGTTTGATTTTGACTATTGTGAGAGAAGAAACAGAAAATGTTGAAAGTCGCACAGTGCGGGACATGTACTCTCCCAAACATAGAGTGTGAGCCCCTAATAGTGGTTAGACGTATATTGCCATCATCCTTTCATGTAAAGTCAACCTATATGGCGTGTCCGTCCAGGGTACACAACGTGTGGGACCAGTGGTTTAACTGGGCATGTGTCCATGATACACAGAATCATGTCGTCTTGAAATAGACGATGTGTTATACTGTGATACGTGATGTGTGACACTTTAGTCGATGTGTACTCTACCAATACTTGAGTCATGTAGCTCTGGAAATGGCGTGGAATTTACTATATGCCATGTGCACCTGCCAGAGTGTAAAGTTACACGATCTAGTCCTACATGGCGTGGAATTTCCAACTATATGCCATGTGCACCCGCCAGAGTGTAAAGTTACACGATCTAGTCCTACATGGCGTGTTCACCAACACAAATGTCATGTTGGGGACAGTGTATTAATTAGGTGTGTACTCGGGTACACCTCAGGTCGTATAGTTTTGAATAACACGGTGTGTGACTTGCGCCCACACCTCGTGTTGTATTTATAAGCTATGGAAAACCTAGTCACCACAGGGGAAATGGCATACGACGTGTGACCAGGAGGACTACAGGTCCTGTAGTCATGGATTTTACATTAGGAAACTATTTTTCCTCGTGATTTGCGCCACCATCTTTGACGCAACCTCCGACATCGATCATGCTTTCTCCATCGATGAAGCCTAGCACCCTCACATTGCATGGTTGCCTCTTCCGGTGGTTGTTTCAGCCACCACCGTCGTTGCCTTTACTCCTGGTTGATTTCACACTGGGTCGCCGCCTCGAAAGTCCTTCCGTGCACGTGCCATCCACGACCAAGTCGTTCACCCACTGCCTCGTTCGTCCAGTGACATCCTCATCCCATCATCACACGTTTTGCCATCATGCACCATCATCGTCGAACTGTCAGCCACTGTGAGGTCTGGCGATGATCGTTTATCATGGGAAACATGAGGAACGGGGAAGAGGGAAGGGATCTGGTGGCCAATTGTGATTTTGGCCACCCAAGGTTTCACCCATAGAACGTTCATCTTCAAACGAGTATTTCCAAGGAATTTAATACATCGATCATGGGAGAGGGAGAGAAATTTTCAAACTCAGTATATCAAGCTATTCCGCGTGAATAGAATCATCAACAAGTCATCAAAGGGAAAAAATTGTGAGCATAATAACCAAGAGTGAATTCGCTTGATACAAGGGACTACATAAGTGTTGTATATAAAGGGAAATCTCATGTCAGTAAATATGAAGTTTGATAGGGTCTACCTCAATGACAAATCATTGTCGCTTTAATTCGTTCAATGTTTTCATGAAATTCAATCTACGATCCATAGTTCATCATTGCACCCCCCCCCCATGACCAGTTCTCTCCGAAATCTCTCTAGGGTTCATGGAGATTATATGGCCAACCTTAGCCAATGAGTTGAAGTATGAATTTATTGCCCATAATTATGTTACATGGTATTTTAATTGAAGACCTGAAACCCTACGGTATGGGACTCGAAGCCTGAACACGAAGATTATACCTCTTTATTAAAACAACTCATTCCGGACACGACTCTTCTATTAAAATTTTCATTCGAACTTCCATTTAGGAGATGTCGTTGCTCGCGCACACTAGATAAATATTTAATTATTTAATAAATATCAAATATTTCTTAAATTTCGACCATCTTGAAATTTCACCAAAATTGAGCTAGAGAGTAAACACAGTGTTCTGAGATAATGGAATGATAAATATTTACTTATTTAATAAATATCAAATATTTCTTAATTTTCATTAGTTGTGATAAATTTATGATTTTATCACTATTTAGTGATGTCTCTCAATATGTATAACATACAAATCTTTAAAAAATAGAAAAAAAATGCAAAAGTTGGCATTAAATAGCCGATGCCTTTTGGGTTCGTACACCCGTGACCCGTGGCCGAGCCGAGAGGTGAGGGAAATATTAAAATAATAACAATTATTTTATTTATTATTACTATTTAAAACAATCAGTGCCTCCGATCGTCTTCTTTCGTGGGCGGGTACATTATTCGGGTAATGAAACGGTTAAAATGGGCCCGACCCAAACTGAAAGACGGCATGTGATGGCACATGGGCCTGCCCCACCCATCGCCCTCCACATGCAGGAACTCACATGCCCCCGCCTCCCGAATGTCACATCATATCCATCGTCCTCGCAGTGCACATGGCATGTAGGTGGACGTCACATGCCCCAATGTGCGCAGGGAATTCCCCATCACACCCTGCATTATTTTTATATTAAAAAACTAAGGTTTTCACGTTAAAATATACTCTAGTAAATCATACATTTGATTTTATTTTTTCGTAATTCAATTTCAATATTAAGTATAATTTTAAAGTTAAAATTAAATATTGAAACCATTTTTATCACATGATTTAAAATTGAAAATATCTCGTTATTATAATAGTTTTTTAATGAATTGAGCGCTATGGCACAATGTTTTTAGAACTAACAACCGCTGGGTGGTAGAGGAGGACGGGGTTTGGGGTGCCGGTTGCAGAGTCAAGTTTTTGAATCGTTTTATTTGTGATTTTTTTGTAGTGTGCGTGAGGTGTCATTGACACTGGTATCCAACCTTTAAAAAAGAACATGCAGGTGTTTGATAAGACAATGGTTATGGTGTTGTTGGAGTCACAAAACATGAAGCAATCATGGTGCAGTGAAGTATGAAACGCACTATGTTGGGCAAAAATCTCTCAAGGCATCATTGAAGCATTTTTGAGGTGATTGTGTTTGTTGACAAAGTGGACATCTGAGTGGTGATTGTTGACAAAACAAAACAATGACATACAAATTTGTTGACAAAGAGGATATCATGATGAAATGCCGAGTTCAAGAGCTGAGGTCAACGATCCATGATTGATTCAAGAACGTCGACAAAAGGAATGAATGATCTGGAGGCGGTACAAAAAAAACAGATACAAGGTGGCGCCATTTTCCAGTGTTTGCCAAATTTTTTGCCCTGAAAATCGACAAATGAAGAAAAATGTTTTTGGCAAATGGACTTGCACACCGAGGACTTGGAGTATAGGAAACTTGTGCGCCATATGTTTTTCAAGATCAGAAGATCAAAATATGGCTAAGTAAATAGGTTCGCGCAAGTTTGTGAGTTGGTCGCGCAAGTGTCTAAGAGGACAGAAGACTTGCGCGCCGAGACTGGGTCGCGCATGTGACTTGCGCGCCGTCGCGCAGGGTGGTCAATTTGCTTATAAATACTGGACCACCCCACTTCATTCCAAAAAACCGGAGTTCAACACTTTGAGAAATCAGAGCTCCCGTCGCGCAGGTGTGGTGGTCGCGCAAGTGGTGTGTGTGGTCGCGTAGGTGGGACTTGCGCGCCAGGGTGATAGTTGCGCGCGCAGTGTTTGAAGCTGCGCGCCAGTGTGGATTTGCGCGCCAATATTGGATTGGGCGTAAAAGGAAGTGTGTCGCGCAAGTTTGGAGTTGAAGAAGGTTGTGTCGTGCAAGTGTTTGAGGTAGACTTGCGCGCCAGTTGTGACTTGCGCGCCGATACTTGCGCGCCGCGATTGACTTGCGCGCCAAGTAAAGTTTATTTCCAGCAGAGATTTTCGGTCTGCGTGGAAGCTAGAAGTTTGCCCGATACCTTCGGTGCAAAGAGATATTCATCTATGGGTGAAAGTTGTACTTAAATAGAGCATCTACATACAGAGAAAGATGCATTCATTCATGCAAATGAAGAGACCTACAGGTCTATAAACTGTGAGTGAATTCCTTCCAAGAGCAGTGAGCAAAGAAAGAGAAAGAAGGTGATCCTCTCCACCGACAGTGAGCCAGAAAGAGAGAAACAGGGAGTGACCCTTGGGGAAGCAGTGAGCTGACCCTAAAAATTGTAAAGGCAGTGAGCCTGGGCATAGAAGTGATCTAGCCCGAACATTGTAATCCATAGTTAGTGAAGTTTAGTGGAATTTGGTACGACCGACAACTTGTCGGCGTATGCTCCTTGGACGTAGCTCAGTGAGGGTGAACCAAATAAAAATCTCTGTGTCTGCCTGTTTGCTTCCCTGCATTGCATTCAAAGCATCATCATTAGATAAAGAAGTAAAGAAGTGATCATAGTTTACACACAAGAGCAAACAGAGTGACCCTTGTAATAAAGAGGTCAAGATCCAGTGGGGTAGGAAGAACTTTGAAAAAGAATATCCATACCCTGATTCACCCCCCTCTCAGGGTATATAGGCCCCTATTGGTCATAACAATTGGTATCAAAGGGCTGATTTCTTTTATCAGATTTGTTTGCTTCGACTTGGTGTAGTCGATCTGTGTGTTTAAAGAATCAGTCTGCTCTTATCTCGGTGAGCCATGGCAAAGGGAAAAACGTCAAAGAAGAATCAGAAGTCAGGTGGTATCCCTCAGTGTGGAAGTGTTTATGGAAAAAGTGTGATTCAACTAAAGGAATCAAACAGCTTGCTGAAGGAAGGATTGGATGAATCTGATAGGGAAAAGATAAATTCACTCAATAATGATGCAGGAACAAGTGAAGTTCATGAACTTCAAAGTTATACGGAAACAACTGATGATGGAGATGTTTCAAGAAGGCCACCAGTAGATGTTGTCAATATGACAAAGAAATTGGATGAAGAAGTTAAATTTAAAGATATCCGGATCAAAGTATTGGACATTGAGGTCAACAAGCTAAGAGGCTTAAACCAAAGGCTTATTGATGTGGTTACTGACCTAACAGAGAAGAATGATTCTCAAGATGAAGAACTGCGAAAGAGATCGGAAAAGGTTGAAAAATCAAAAGCTGATGTCAAGGGAAAGAATCTGAACACAGATGAAATTCAGAATCTCAAAGCCAGAAATGATGATCTAGCTACACAGTTGTCTGAACAAGTTCAGAAGAATCAAAGGCTACAACAAGAGAATGAATCTGTCTCTAAATATGTTGCTCAAGAAAAATTGAAGGTGAAGGAGAAAAGTGACATTGTGGAAAATCTCACACGGGATCTTGAAGATGAGTTGAGTAGCCATAAGAATCTCAGAAAAGAACTTAATGCTCAACTTGCGTCAAGAGATAAAAAGATTCAGCAACTGGAGGAAGAAATAGAATTGGTCAAAAAAGAAATGGAGAAATCTAAATCTGAAGATAAGCCCAAGTTGAAGGATGCACTTCACTTATTATTTGATTATCCTTCGGCAAGTGATGATAAAATGAAAGCCAAATATGCTATATCATAAGAGAAGCATGAAAGGATTGTATCATCCCAAAGGCCATCCATTTTGGGAAAATCTGGAATTGGATATGATGATCCCACTACTATGCGTGGTAAGAAAAATGCAGTGAAAATCTCCAGAAGTAAGGAAAATACTATAGGTGCTGGAGATAGGCCTAAGAGGACATTTTCAAGAAGAAGTAATGACATGTGCTATTTCTGCGGGATTCATGGTCACACATCAAGTTTTTGTTCAGAGGCTCAGGAATACATTTCGTATTGTGAAAATAGAAAATGTACAAAATCTGAGAATAAGATGAAGCGTCATGAGAAATCAGAAAGAAGAGTCTCTCAGAGGAAAGCATTTGTTAGATGCTATTATTGTGGAAGAATGGGACACACCATGAGTATGTGTCAGGAAGCTCAAGAGCTCAATGTTAGAGGAAGAACACAATATGCATCAACATCTCGACAAAGAATTGATGAAATGAGATATCTCTTTAATGGAAGATGTTTAATATGTTCTGATCATGGGCATTTGGCTAGACAGTGCAGCAAAAAGAAAGCAGGGAATGAAAAGGAAACCAGAAAGAGAATTTCAATTTCAGTGATGCATAATGAGAAATTATACAGTGGAAGACAAAGTGGTAAGGTGAATAATAGGCTTAGAGCCTCAGTGGAATCACATGGAGCTGAATGAAAGGTGTATCTTTCACCGTCTCTGTCACACTCACAACCATCCTCTAAGAAAGAACATGAATATATCTGGAAGAAAAAGGGAGGAAACACTATAGCTGTGAGTAAGGATAATGTACGTTCAGTGGAGGACCCACCACCAACGCAAAATAGGGCGGTGACTTATAAATCTGATAAAAGGTAGATAAATAAAGATTGCGTTGAAAAATTCACAAGTCATGTGCCACAGAGAGGACTGGAAGAAAAAGGAAAATCCATGTAGTGGTGGAAGAAGCAAGGGAAGATTATAAGCAAGGAGATTCCTGATCATAGAAATAATCAAGGAAAATAGAATTTTGGAAGAACCTCAAAGAAGGAAATGTGTACTAGTGGGTCTATACCCCGAGTGATGAGAAAGGTCAGGCCTACAGAATCTTCATATCAGAAAAGACTCAGCATGTAGGTAATGAATGCTTAGTCATATGGCCAGAACAGTTGAATTTGTCTAGGTAGCTGGAGGAAGCAAGAAAGGAGTGTGATGCGCTCCAAGAAAGAATCAAAGGGTTGACCCATTAGGATCAACCACAATCCTCATCTTGAGGAGTCTGGAAGAAACCCCTCTCCCTATGTATATAAATGCTATTATCTGATGATTCATGTGTTTCAGGTTTTAGGGAGATATGATCCAAGGGGAAGTGGCATCTAAAGATGCAAAGTGGAGATGTGATATGATTCAGTGTTTTGATTGACTCAAATCAGGTATCAAAGTTGATGATGAAAGAGAGCAACAGATCACAACAGGAAGTGATTGTGTTATTGACTTTGTCTCTTGTTTCCTACACCGAGTGCCAACTCAGTAGGCTTAGAGATTTTGTTAATGGCTCAATTCCTATTGGAATATGAGAATAAATGATGCATGAGGAAAATAATGGTTATGGGTCTATACAGTTGGGCCTTACAGATGGAAGAGCTGCATAACACAGGGGGAACATTCTATATCCTAATCAGTTGCAAGATCACAATGTGATATGAAGGATGAATGTTTATTTTCATGAAGAATGATTGGGGGACAAACAGTAACACACATGATTTCATGATTATCTATTCTGATCTAACAATGTGGTATCAGCTGACTGCTTTCAGGATACCAAGAAGATGCGAGAGAAAAATCAAATGTGTGTCAACAAAATTGTGAGAGAAGATGTTCAAAGAAATGACATCATTGAACAATGACACAATGAAAAGTTTTCTGTTAAAAGTGATGAAGTGGTAAGAGACTCAAGGAGAGAAGAAGTGGCTGAAGATGATTCAGAAGAGGATACTGATGATGAGTACAAGGAAGTAAAATACTTATCTGCACAAAAGAAAAAGAGTCGAGCTGAAATTGACAGGTAGAATATCATCAGTGATCAGTGAGATCCAGTTCAGACAAGAAGAATGAAATCACTACAGCAGACATCATTACTATCATAGGTTGAGTCGAAATGATTTTCTGATGCAGCTGAAGATGAAAACTGGGTTCAGGCTATGAATGAAGAGCTTGATCAGATTGAGAAGAACCAGACATGGGAGATTGTTTCGAGGCCAGCAGATAAGAATGTCATCGGGACTAAATGGGTCTATCACAACAAGATGAATGAAGATGACATAGTGATTCAGAACAAAGCACGACTAGTGTGCAAGGGATACTCTCAGATAGAGGGAATAGATGTTGATGAGACATTAGCACCAGAAGCAAGGCTGGAGACAATAAGATTATTCATAGCCATTGCAGTGCAACAGAAGTTCAAAGTGTTCCAGATGGATGCCAAATTAGCATTCTTGAATGGAATTCTGGAAGAAGAAGTGTATGTCGAGCATCCAGATGGTTTTCTCATTCATGAGGATGAGAACAAGGTTTTTCGGCTGAAGAAGGCGTTATATGGGCTAAAACAAGCACCGAGAGCATGGTACTCAAGGCTATATCAGTATTTGAAGAAGCTTGGTTTTTAGCATGATTGATTTGATTACAATATCTATTTCAACAAAAACAGTAATCAAAGGATGATGAGACTGGTCTATGAAGAAGACATAATTTTTGGCGGATCAGATGAAGGACAGTGCAAACATTTTTCTGAATCCATGAAACATGAGTTCGAAATGTCTATGATTGGTGAGATGATGTTTTTCCTTGGTTTACAGGTGACACAAAGAAGGACTGTAACATTCATTTCTCAATCTAAATATGCCAAGGAGGTTCTGAGAAGGTTTGGAATGGAGAATTCCAAGGAGATAAAGACTCCGGTTGCTACCCGAATGAAATTGTCAAAATATGAGGATGGCAAGGCAGTCAATATCATAGAATACAGGCAAATCATTGTAAGTCTGTTGTACTTAACTGCAACAAGGCCTGATATAGTTTTCGCCACATGCCAAGCAGCGAGATATCAGAGTAATCCCAAGGAAAGACACATGCTTGAAGTGAAAAGAATACTTCGGTATATCCAGGGCACAATGGATTTCGCCTTGACATATACTAACAAATCTCAGACAGAGTTATTGGGATATACTGATGTAGATTGGGCCGGTTCAGCAGATGATAGAAAATCAACGTCAGGTGGTGCATTATATCTTGGTGGATTGTGTATTTCTTGTCTAAGAAAGAAGAAAGATTTCATTTCATTGAGCACCGTAGAAGCTGAGTATATTGCGACCACTCAAGCATGCACACGGTTATTATGGATGAAGCAGTAACTTGAAGATATAGGATTTGAAGTGAAGTCTCTGATCAGAATCTAGTGTGATAACTCAAGTGCTATAAATCTTATCAAAAATCCCATCCATCCTTCAAGGACAAATCACATTGAGATTAAGTATCATTTTATCAAGGAGAAGGTTGAGCAGGGAATCATGAAGTTGAAGTATGTGCCTACAAAGCTATAGGTTGCAGACATTCTAACAAAGGCCTTACCCAAGGAAGCTTTTGAGAGGCATCGACTGGCTTTGGGAGTTCAGTCAATTCCCCGCACTTGAAATAGTGTGGATGTGGAACACCCCCCTCTCCCCGAGGTATGATGTGTTTTTCCCTAATGTGATGATATGTGTTCTCTACTATGTTACATACTACAAAGGAGTGTCCTTTGGGTTCATTGACAAAGGGGAAGAAAATAGTGATTGTTCAAGGGGGAGACAATGTGGAGATTTGATAAATCATGAATGATATGGGGAGAAGCTGACAAGTGGAGCAGCCAGATAGGGTGTGTTGACGCTAGTTGAACGTGCTTAGCCAGAGCTTAGCTTGGACAACATAGGAAATAGGGCTAAAGAGGTTTTGAAGCTGACAAGGGATGAAGCTATGAACAGAAAGGGAGAGCATATTAAATCTGACGATGCTAGAAGTGATCGATCAAAGAATAGATATCACGACAACTACGGATCGTGATAAAAGCAGAAGAGTAGTGTTGGAATGTGGTAAAAATATTTCCAAACAAAAATTGGTCTTCCAACAAGTCCTTCAACAATTGGTATCAGTTTAGTACAAATTGGTATCATTTTTGTGTCAACAGTGGATGTTAGAGATGAAGTGATTCATTGACGAACTTTTCATTTACTCTTGTTTATCACGCCGAGCATTGCTCATGTTGGCTTAGAGTATGTGTTGAGTAAATCCTTGATCGCTATCAGAATCGCAAAAGGCGAATGGTGGCTGAATAATCAACGATGCATCTTTCCATAAAAGAGTTGTCAACAAACCCAAAGGGGGAGATTGTTGGGCAAAAATCCCTCAAGGCATCATTGAAGCATTTTTGAGGTGATTGTGTTTGTTGACAAAGTGGACATCTGAGTGGTGATTGTTGACAAAGCAAAACAATGACATACAAATTTGTTGACAAAGAGGATATCATGATGGAATGTCGAGTTCAAGAGCTTAGGTCAATGATCCATGATTGATTCAAGAATGTCAACAAAAGGAATGGATGATCTGGAGGTGGTACAAAAAGAACAGATACAAGGTGGCGCTGTTTTCCAGTGTTTGCCAAATTTTTGGGCCTGAAAATAGACAAATAAAGAAAAGTGTTTTTGGCAAAGGGAATTGCGCGCCGATGACTTGGAGTATAGGAAACTTGCGCGCCATATGTTTTTCAAGATCAGAAGATCAAAATATGGCTAAGTAAATAGGTTCGCGCAAGTTTGGGAGTTGGTCGCGTAAGTGTCTAAGAGGACAGAAGACTTGCGCGCTGATACTGGGTTGCGCAGGTGACTTGCGCTCCATCACGCAGGGTGGTCAATTTGCCTATAAATACTGGACCACCCTCTTCATTCCAAAAAATCAGAATTCAACACTTTGAGAAATCAGAGCTCCCGTCGCGCAGGTGTGGTGGTCGCGCAAGTGGTGTATGTGGTCACGCAGGTGGGACTTGCGCGCCAGGGTGATAGTTGCTCGCCAGTGTTTGAAGCTACGCGCCAGTGTGGATTTGCACTCCAATATTGGATTGGGAGTAAAAGGAAGTGTGTCGCGCAAGTTTGGAGTTGAAGAAGGTTGTGTCGCGCAAGTGTTTGAGGTAGACTTGCGCGCCAGTTGTGACTTGCACGCTGATACTTGCACGCCGCGATTGACTTGCGCGCCAAGTAAGGTTTATTTCTAGCAGAGATTTTCAGGCTGCGTGGAAGCTGGAAGTTTGCCCGATACCTTCAGTGCAAAGATATATTCATCTACGGGTGAAAGTTGTACTTCAACAGAGCATCTACATACAGAGAAAGATGCATTCATTCATGCAAATGAAGAGACCTACAGGTCTATAAACTGTGAGTGGATTCCTTCCAAGATCAGTGAGCAAAGGAAGAGAAAGAAGGTGATCCTCTCCACCGGCAGTGATCCAGAGAGAGAGAAACAGGGAGTGACCCTTGGGGAAGCAGTGAGCTGACCCTAAAAATTGTAAAGGCAGTGAGCCTGGGCATAGAAGTGATCTAGCCCGAACATTGTAATCCACAGCTAGTGAAGTTTAGTGGAATTTGGTATGACCGACAACTTGTCGGCGTATGCTCCTTGGACGTAGCCCAGTGAGGGTGAACCAAGTAAAAATCTTTGTGTCTGCCTGTTTTCTTCCCTGCATTTCATTGAAAGCATCATCATTAGATAAAGAAGTAAAGAAGTGATCATAGTTTACACACAAGAGCAAACAGAGTGACCCTTGTAATAAAGAGGTCAAGATCCAGTGGGGTAGGAAGAAATTTGAAAAAGAATATCCATACCCTGATTCACCCCCCTCTCAGGGTATATAGGCCCCTATTGTTCCTAACACACTACATATAGAATCTTGGTTTAAATGGAAAATGGTAGAATATGAATTATTGTGAAATTAGGCTTTCATATTGTTTTCAATTCAAAATGCTATGTTTATTATTCTCTCGATTTAAATTGTGATAACACATGCATGAAAAGTCATTTGTATTTATTTTAAATGCACAAGGTATATATTGGATCTAAATTTTTATGGGTTGTTGCTTGTTTCTGTTTGGGCTTGTGTATTGAGCCATTTATTCGGCCTGCTCCTTCATCCCATGTTATTATGCGGCTACCAAGTCAGCGATCCACCGCAGCCTTTATTCTTGGACGTTGATCTATTCACACCGTTTTCATTCTATTTCAACGTTGACCCGTGGCGCCCGTTGATTGGTTGTGCAACTTCACAAGACCGTGGGTGTAAGGGGAATTGATGACCTCACCCCATCTATTTGACTCACTCCCGATCTCTTTTGGCATTCGGTCTCATCCCTTTCGCTGTAGTGGTGTGCTCTCACTCTCATTTATGGTTCTCAACCCTAGCCAGGTGATTCCAGTTCCTCGGTGGTAAATCTCCATGCATGTCGTACTCCATGGAACATTGATGGTGTACCCCTTTTGGTGGAGCTCCAACGACGATGTCCTTTGATCAAGAAGACTTGAGGATATGTAACCAAGTGAAGATTGATCCAGTCCAAGTGAATACCTCTATATTCACATAAATCCTTAGGGAGCGCGAAGATTCAATACATCCCTTCGGTGATAGCTAGAAGAGACCAGGACAGTCAAACCTCTTTGCATTTGGCACTGTAAGCTCTTTATATCTATGCTTCTTGTTTCACGGTTTTAGTTTATTTAGCTTCTATCATTTTTGTTTCTTTGGCTCTGTATGTTATTAATATGTTTTCTTTGAGATTATTAAAATGCGTGAGTCGAGTGATGTTCTTGCCATGCACGTAGTCCCAAAGGGACCGAAGCACGTAAATCATTGTGTTCTCTTCTGCTTTCTTTAATTCTTTCATCTTGAATGTTCAATTTCTATTGATTCAACTTCTGCGAGAAAAAGTACCAGTTTAGACCTTATGGTTAGTGTGTTCTGCCTACTGTCAGTGCACCCTTACCCCTCACAAAGTGGTATTAGATCAATACTGGTTCTATTTTGTTGTCGATTTTGTTTCTTTCTTTCAATATTGGTTTCTGTTTTAATTTCTGCATTTTGATCTCTTCTCAATTATCCTCTTTTATCTACTATCTGTGATTAAAGCTACTATAACATCTATAATTCATCTCCACTTCAAACCAAGTTGGATAAATGATTCACGCTCAAATTTACCCAAGCGATAAAGGTAGAACGGTCCTTGTAGTCTAGCTTGAGTTGTCGAATCTACTGAGACCTAAGAAGATACCTAAGATGCACAACCTATGAGATGAATTTTTGGCTATGAAGTGGCCAACTTGGTTTTGATTTTAGATTATTTTTAATAACAATAATAAACCTAAGTGAATTCAATTTAATGAAAATGGGTTGATCTTAGGATTATGCTCGGGATGAATTAATGAATTTTACTTCTTTAAACAATTTTGGTTTTATTAATTCTTGATGAATACATTCTTCAAAATAACACTACCTTCATCATTTTATGGTTTGATTATAACTAAACTCAATTACTAATCCCATACAAACTTATAGAACCAAATTCATGATCTCTCCAAGGTATATGGTCATTTTAGTACTTGGATTTAGCTTCCTCAAACACAGTGAAGATGAAGAGTGAAAATAACTGAAGAATGGAAGTCTTGAATTAATTATCCAATTAACAACAATTCATTCATAAAATAACATTCAATCCATCCTTTGAATCTTCCTATGATCAACCCATTAAAGTTTTATCCCTCAATTTATGGTATACTCTCAATGGTGGGCATAAGATGGCTTACAATAATTGGATTGAATAAAATTAAACCGCGAAAATAACGAGAACTTCTCTGTGTGTGTGAATGAAATTCACACCTATGTGTGAACTAATTCACCACAACACAGAGATATCACTGTGATTTGTGATTATAGAGCTTTAATGAAAGAAATGGGAAGATTATAAGAGAAAGATGTTGATTAAGAACATAGAAATACAAAAAAATAAACTTACATGGCAATTGAAAGCATTACAACGAAACTTTGGCATAATAACATTACAGAAAACAAGAGATGTCTTCCCCATCACCACCACTGCCTTAAATAGGCAATTGTAAAGCCTTAGGCCGAGTCTCAATAAATTTATTCCCAATTATTAAATTAATTTAGGCCTTAGGGTGGTGGAAAGTAGTGGATAAAAATTGATGCCCTCCTTTGACCCGAAGTGGAAGCCCGCTTGCATCCACCGAACAGACACATTGAAAGGACCTTTTATATTGCAGAATTATAGTGGTCCATAGAATAATAAAATGGATCCCCTGATGTCTCCTAACCGCCTGTAAAATTTGGGCCCATTTTGAGTTGTGGATCGGGAGTTATGAACGATTTAGTGAGATAACATTCTGGGCCGCAGATTCTGGCCCAGATTTTGATATTCTATTTGGACCGCCTTAATAACCATCATGAAGGCCTAATTAGCATTGGATTATGAAGAATTATTTGTTAATATACATGTCTTATAGCATCCCATGAAATTTTAGCTTCATTGGGATTGTATTATGGGCCCCACATTCTCATCAGTGAGATGATGTCCAATCTGCCTTCTCCAGAATTGTTTCCTTTTATCGCCAAATATCACCATCATCCTTTATGAATCCTCCATTTATCCCTAAATTAAAAATGTTCATATTGATGTGTAGATCCATTTAAAAAAAATATCAAATTAAAATATGGATAATTACATTCTTTAAAATCAGATAAATCATTGGGACTAAATTGGTGTATATTAGGCATGAAGTGCACAAATGATTAGAATGGATGTTCAAAATTAAAATCCACTAAATCAGACCCATAATATCAAAAATGAACATTTAATACCATTAAAATGTAATTAAAATATGTGTTTTTATTGTCTAATCACACCCCCAACTTTAGATTTGCTAGTCCCAAGCAAATAATTCGAAGATTATATTTGAATTCTTTTTTTCAAACATATTATAACAAATAGTGCTCACAATGTAAACTAAACACAAATATATCTTTATTACATATCAAAATAATTTAAAACAAGATAAATTTAAAAGCAGATTCCAATCCCAATCCCATTCCTTTGATCAAATCCATCATCATACTTCATCCAACTCAATTAGGTGAAATGATGCGTTGTGAATCACAATAGATATGGGGGTTCATTTTCATTCAAGGGGGAAATCATGGAAGCGTGAGGTGGAATCAAATTTAATTCTAATATGAGTATTCATCATTTTTTTTGATTTTTTTGATTTTTTTTCAATGTTTCCATAGTAATTGAGATTGCAGTTAATCAAATTAACCCATGTAGCAAGACTTTGCCGATGACTCTCAGGCTCAAAGGCCTTAGGGCACCAAGTGAATCCCACATACTCGGTCATCGTCTCGATTTAACTTGATAAAAAAACAAAGTCATATTACCATAAATAGAGATAGAGTTAAAAAATTAGGGCTAGACAACTCTGGAGTCACGATCCCCAAGTGTCGAAATCCTCACATTTTATCAATCCATTGCTCTACACGCAAATTTTTATTTTTATTATTTTATTTTTTTGAATACTCATATTATTCATAAAAATCAAACCAGCCTATTCTATTTATTATGGGACCCCGAGAATTCAAATTAGTACCCCACAGTCTAGAGGACGTGCATTGTGGCATTTTCATTTAATAGATGAAAATAAAAGTGATGAAAATTCTCATTGGACAACCAAACTTCTAAAATCAATGCTTGTAAACTTAATCATGAATTAAATTAAGAGTCAAGGAAATAAAAATTATTTTCTATGTAGTTTTAATGTGAGAAAAGATGTTATTATATAAATGATAAAGGAATTTTACTTTTTTTTTCACATTGTTTTTTAACAAACATTTTGTTTCCACACCCCCAAATTAGAATGAAACTGTCCCTAGTTTCATAAAAAGAAAATAGAGGAGAAAGTGTGTGTGTGTGTGTGGGGGGGATGAGTTAGAAATGGCATGTAACAAGTTCAACTGGTGGTTTCATAATGATAATTTCAGTGCTCCCAAATCACTCTTTGTTCTCATGGGAGATGTAGGTACCTCCTTGATTGAATATGTATCACCCAAAAATAGTCCCTGAACCATACAAACAAGAACAAACTAGACAAAACAAACAAAACAACAATTTATTTAATACCAAGTCTCATCATTTTTATGGTTTTCCTTTTTTTTAAATCAACTGATGATACATTGTCTTATTTTTAATTTCTGGATAAGGTAGTACTCATGGATCACACCACGTGACACAGATGAATACGGTTCTCCCCTTTCATACCCATCCATACTCATAAGAGAAGAACATGTCAATAGTTTGAGGTAAAAAAAATTATATCAAAATGATCCACTAATACTATTTGAAATATAAAGTTTATTAAAACAACAAAATGATTGGAAACTTGAAAAACATGGTTTGCCTCCCATGCAGCGCTTTGTTTAACGTCGTTAACTTGACTTGGACCCCCAATCGATTAATTATCTTCATCATCTAAGGTAGTTTCACAGAATTCTTCATCAAATTCATGTTTTTGGAATGGTTCTATGAATGGTTTGACTCTATGACCATTAACTTTAAATGTTTGACCATTGGTGAGATCTTGAATTTCAAAAACCCCATGGGGGTACACCTTATGCACTATGTATGGACCTGACTATCTAGACCTCAATTTTCCCGGGTGTAAGTGAAGTTTAGAATTACACAAAAGAACAGGTTTTCCCGGTTCAACGTGTTTGGTTTTAAGGTTTCAAGATTGGTAGGCTTGTACTTTTTCTTTATTGATCCTTGAATTTTCATAAGCCTCCATTCTAAGTTCCTCAAGTTCATTGAGATCTAATTTCCTTTTTGTTCTAGCCAATGAGAGGTCATAATTCATTTTCTTAATTGCCCAAAAAGCCTTATGTTCAATTTCCACTGGTAAATGGCATGCTTTTCCATAAACCAACCTATATGGGGACATTCCTAAAATGGTTTTAAATGCAGTTCGATAGGCCCAAAGGGCATATAAGAGTTTTCTTGACCAATATTTCCTAGATGGATTAACAATTTTCTCAAGAATTTGTTTGATTTATCAATTGGATAACTCAGCTTGACCATTGGTCTGTGGGTGGTAAGCAGTGGACACTTTGTGAGAAATTCCATACTTTTAGATGAGTACTGAGAAAGGACTATTGCAGAAATGAGTTCCACGATCACTAATGAAAGCCCTAAGAATTTCAAATCTAGAGAGGATGTTTTACTTGAGAAATATAATCACAATTTGACGATCATTGGATTTTGTAGGAATGGACTCAACCCATTTGGAGACATAATCGATAGCTAAAAGGATGTACAGATATCCCCTAGATTTTGGTAAGGGACCCATGAAATCGATTCCCCAACAGTCAAATATTTCAATCACTAATATGAGAGTGAGTGGCATTTGATTCCTTTTTGTGATAGACCATACTTTTTGACACTTAGGAAAACTTTAAAAAAATGTGTAGGAGTCCCTTGAGAGGGTGGACCAGAAGATACCACACTGAAGAACCTTAGTAGAAGTTTTCTTAGAGGAAAAGTGACCTCCACATGCCTCACTATGACGGAATTTAAGGACAGACTCTTGTTCAGATTCTGAGACACACCTTCTAATGACTTGGTCAGGGTAGGACTTATAGAGGTATGGATCATCAAACACATAGTGCCTAACATCAGAAAGGAATTTCCTTTGAGCTTGAGTCCCTAATAATTTTGGAATGACTCCTGTAACTAAGAAGTTGGCTATGTTGTCATACCAAGGGAAGCCACTCACAGAGTATAGGTGTTCATCAGGGAATTAATTAGACACAGAAAAGTGATTTGAGTTGTCTTTGAATTCCATCCTAGAGAGGTGATAACCTACAACATTTTCAACACCCTTTTTGTCCTTGGTTGTGAGTTCAAATTCTTGTAAGAGAAGGACCCACCTAATTAGTCTATCCTTGGTATCTTGTTTTTGGAAAAGGTATTTTAGGGATGAATGGTCAGTGAAGACAATGATCGGTGATCCTAAGAGATAGGACCTGAATTTATCTAAGGCAAATACAATAGCAAGAAACTCTTTTTCAGTGGTGGTGTAGTTGATTTGGGCATCATTTAAGGATTTTCTTGTATAAGAAATGACATAAGAAGTTTTATTTCAATGTTGTCCTAACACAAATCCTACAAAAAAGTCACTGGTATTACACATAAGTTCGAAAGGTAGGTTCCAATTGAGAGATTTCATAATGGGAGGAGAGGTGAGAGAGGATTTGAGGGTTGAGAATGAACCCTAATAGCTCTGTCCAAACAAATGGAGCATCCTTTACCAGGAGATCACAAAGAGGATGGGAGATTTAACTAAATTCTTTGATGAATCTTCTATAGAAACCAGCATGTCCTAAGAAAGACCTCACTTCCTTGACAGTTTTGGGTGATGGAAGGTGACAAATGATGTCAACCGTGGCTTTATCAACTTCAATACCCCTACCTGAGACCAGATGACCTAGAACTAGTACATATTTAACCATGAAATAGATTTTTTTCCAATTTAAGACCATATTATTTTCTTCACATCTTGACAAGAATCTCTCCACATTCCTCAAACATCCCTCAAATGTATCCCCAAACACAGAGAAGTCATCCATGAAGACCTCAAGAAAATCCCCTACCATGTCTAAGAAGATTCCCATCATGTACCGCTAGAAGGTTATAGGGGCATTGCATAACCTGAAGGGAATGAGTTTGAAGGAAAAGGTGCTAAATGGATAAGTGAATGTAGTCTTCCCTTGATCCTCTAGGGATAACTCAATCTGATTGTACCCCGAGTACCCATCTAAGAAACAGTAAAAGTCATGACCTGCCACTCTCTCAAGGACTTGGTCAATGAATGGTAAGGGGAAATGGTCCTTGTTGGTAAACAAGTTTAGCTTCCTATAGTCAATGCAGACTCTCCAGCCACTTCTCACCCTAGTTGGAAGAATCTCTCCATCCTCATTGGTTATCACTATAATTCCTTACTTCTTGGGAACCACTTAGATTGGGCTCACCCACTCACTCTCAGCTATGGGATATATGATACTAGCTTTTAACAATTTTGAAAGTTCCTTCCTTACTACCTCCATGAGATTAGGATTGAGTCGCCATTGAGGTTGGCGACATGGATTTGAATCAGATTCCAGAACAATCCTATGAGCCCCGATAAGTGGGATAATCCTAGGAATATCAGACAGGGTCCAACCAATGGATTTCTTATGTTTCCTAAGGACATCTAAAATCATCCTCTCATGATTGGATTCAAGAGAAGAATAAATGGCAATAAGATGTGTTTGATTTTCCCTTAGGAAGGAATACTTGAGTGTAGTGGGAAGTTCCTTTAATTCAAGATCAAGTTGGTTCATAATTTCAGCAGAATATTGGGAAATTGGATCAAGATCAATTTTGTTTCCTAGAGTTTTAGATAGGATTGATTCCCCACATGTAGAATTTCCAGCTACTAGAATAGCTTGATCAGATTTAGGGAAGGAAGTTGGAGTGGTCTCCATGAAAGTGGTTTCCTGAAAGGTTTAACTGATTGTTGGACCTAAGACTTCATCATAAGAGCAATTTGAAAATGATTCAAGCCAAGGAGATAAACTTCCTTTATGTGAACAAAGGAAATCAATCTCATCTTGACTTAAACATCCATCAAATATTCCTTGATGTTCTATGGATTCATTATTAATTCTTCCTATCATGTTTACTTCATGAATGTCCTCGTCATCCCCTATTTGTGATCTTGCATTATAGATGTTCAAGTCTAGACTCATGTTTCCAAAAGTAATGTTCATGTTACTATTTTGAACTCGAATAACAGAGTTGATTGTTGCAAGGAAAGGATGACCAAGGATGATTGGGGGTTGATCCTTGTTTCCTAAGTTTGGATGGTTGTTAAGGACAATGAAGTTAATAGGGTAGATGAAGTTTTCAACCTTTACCAAAATGTCCTTTAAAATCCCCTTTGGAACCCTAATGCTACGATTAGCAAGTTGAAGTGTGACAGATATGGGTTGGATCTCTTCTAGGCCTAACTGGTAGTACACAACATAGGGAATGAGATTTACACTAGCCCCTAAGTCACACAAGGCCTTGACAATTTTGCTCGCTCCTATTTCAACATTGATGTAAGGGCAACCCAGGTCTTTCAAATTAGGAGGAATGGTCCCTTGAATGGTGGTACTCACATTAGTATCCAAAAGGACTTGGTTTTTATGTGAAAAATTTCTTTTAAAAGTACACAGGTCCTTAAGGTACTTTGAGTAGGAAGGAATGGTTTGGATTGAATCAAGAAGAGGAATGTTCAACTTGACTTGTGAGAATATTTCCCTCAATGTTTCACTCAATTCAGGATTTCTTTTCCCCCTCATGCATTGATGAAATGGTGCAGGTTGTGGGGTTGTTTGTTGAAGAGTTGTTTCTTTGAAAATGTTATCGTGTTTTTTAGTTTGATCATTTGGTTCATTTGAATTTTCATCCAAGTTTGAATCTTCAGATGAGTTTTGAATTAGTTTTGCAGGTTTCTCAATTGATTTCCCACTTCTTAAAACAGTCACAGCCTTTAGTTGTTCATGATTTGTTTGAGTGAAACTTGACTCTCCCCATACTTTTTGTTGTGGAATGGCTTGTGTTGGCATGGGTTCCTTTCCAGTTTTGATGGTTTGATGTTCTTGTTTAAGGGAAGAGAATTCTGAGTTCATTTTATCCATTTGTTTGCAAAATTGTTCTAGTAGGCTTTGTGGAATAGTTTGGGTTGGTGCTTCAGAATATTGGTTTATCCCAGGGGGATATTTTGGAGGTGGGATGGTTTGTTGAAAATGGACCGGTGGTTGTTGTTATTGGATAGGTTGGGTTTGGAACTGGTTATGGGTTTGGTAGTTCTGATGGGGGTACGGGTTTTGTCCATGTGGTTGGCTAGGTTGTTGGTTATCTTTCCAGCGGAAGCCTGGGTGGTCATTATACCTTGGGTTGAAGGTGTTTTAGTATTAAAGATTTTGAAAGTTCAAAGAATTTACTTCCACTAGGGGTACTCCTAAAAGAACCTCCTAGATGGATGGGATGGTTGGTCAGTTGTCTGTATTATGGTTATGTTTTTCACAAATTGTGCAAACAGGGTCTACAGTTTAGATTTCATGGACTTTCCTAAGATCCATCTCTTCAACCTTCCTAGAGAGACCTGCAAGTTTATCCCTAAGGCTTTACTCTTATCTAAGTGTATGAATTCTATTAATTCTTTGTGGATTTTCAGAATAAGGTGAAGTTCCCCATGTTTGGTTTTTTTCAGTAAGGCTTTCCAGATACTCGTAAGCATAATTTGGGGCTTTGTTTTTAAAAGTTCCATTACACATCATGTCAATGAATTGTTTGTTCCCTAGGCCCAACCCTTTATAAAAAACTCTCACTTGTTCAGGTATAGAAAAACCATGATGTGGAACCATGTTTAGGGTGTCTTTGAACCTCTACCATGTTTCATATAATGACTCTCCCTCTTTTTCAAAAAAAATTTGGATGGCCCTTTTAAGTGAAATTGTTTTGTGGTGGGGAGAGTATTTTTTGTAGAATTCTCTTTGTAATTGGTACCAAGAGTTTGTGGATAATGGTCTCAAATTTTTTAGCCAATTTTTAGCTTGATCCTTTAAATAAAAAAGAAATAGCCCCATCTTAGTTGATTCTAGTTGATGTGGGAGACACAAGGTTTCCACAATGTCATTGAACTCCTTAACATGAAGGTATGACATCTCAGACTCCATTCCATGGAATGTGGGAAGGTGGTTTAGGACATGGGGTTTAAAGATGTAGTTGGAATATCCTAGGGAATTGTCTCTAATGCATGAGGGGGAATTGGTACAAGCTGAAGTGAGGTAGTCATTCATGGTTTGATCGACTATATTCCCTAGGTTTGGAGCTTCTTGATTTTGGTTTCCCATTTTATTTCTCCCAGGATTTACAATTTGATTTCTTGGAAGACCCTCCATTAGAATTGATTCAATTTTTGATTCTGGAGTATCAATAAGATTAGGATCTAATGGAAACAATCCTCTAGCTTCACTTGAATCCCCTATCCTATGAATTTCTACCCTAACTAGTCTGTTTGAATTATTGCGGGTGTAGGCGAACATGCGCCAAAAGGAAAAAAAAGTGAGAAAGGGAAAAGATAAGAGATCTTGGGTGAGAATAGAAGAATGGGGGTGAGGAAAGAAGGTTTTGGTATAAGGTACTTACTTGGTACCCAAAAATGGTGCCAAAATTGGATTCACACTCAAATTTACCCATGAGATGAAGGTAGAATGGTCCTTATAGTCTAGCTTGGGTTGTTGAATCCACTGAGACCTAAGAAGATACCTAAGATGCACAACCTATGAGATGGATTTTTGGCTATGAAGTGGCCAACTTGGTTTTTATTTTAGATGGTTTTTCAGAACACTAAGAAACCTAAGTGAATTCAATTTAATGAAAATGGGTTGATCTTAGGATAATGCTCAGGATGAATTGAATGAATTTTACTTCTTTAAACAATTTTGGTTTTATTAATTCTTGATGAATACATTCTTCAAAATAACACTACCTTAATCATTTTCTATTTTGATGATAATTAAACTCAATTAATAATCCCCTAAACACTTATAGAACCTAACTCATGATCTCTCCATGGTATATGGTCATTTTAGTACTTGTATTTAGCTTCCTCAAACACAGTGAAGATGAAGAGAGGAAATAACTGAAGAATGGAAGTCGTGAATTAATTTGACAATTAAAAACAATTAGTTCATAAAATAACATTCAATACAGCCTTTTAATCTTCCTACAATAAACCCATTAAATTTTTATCCCTCCATTGATGGTATACTCTCAATGGTGGGCAGAAGATGGCTTACACAAATTGGATTGAAGAAAATTAAACCACGAAAATAACGAGCACTCCTCTGTGTGTGTGAATGAAATTCACACCTATGTGTGAACTAATTCACCACAACACAGAGATATAACTGTGCTTTGTGATTATAGAGATTTAATGAAATAAATGGTAAGAGTAGAAGAGAAATATTTTGATTAATAACATAAAAATACCAAAAAAGAAACTTACATGGCAATTGAAAGCATTACAATGAAGCTTTGGCATAATAGCATTACAGAAAACAAGAGATGTCTTACCCATCACCACCACTACCTTAAATAGTCAATTGGTAAGACTTATGATGAGCCTCAATAAATTTATGCCCAATTATTAAATTAATTTAGGCCTTAGGGTGGTGGAAAGTAGTGGATAAAAATTGATTCCCTCCTTTGACCCGAAGTGGAATCCAGCTTGCATACAGCGAACAGATGCGTCAAAAGGCCCTTCTATATGGCCGAATTAGAGTGGTCCATAGAAGAAGAAAATGGAGACCCGGATGTCTTCTAACCTCCTGTAAAATTTTGGTCCATTTTAAGTTGTGGATCGGGGGTATGGACGATTTAGTGGGATAACATTTTGGGCCGCAGATTCTGGACCAGATTTTGATATTCTATTTGGACCGCCTTACCAACCACCATGGAGGAAGAATTAGCATTGTATTATGAAGAATTATTTGTTACTATACATTTCTTCTAGATTCCCACAAAATTTGGGTTTCATTGGGCTTGTATTGTGGGCCCCGCATTCTTATCAGTGGGATGATGTCCAATACGCCTTCTCTGAAATTGTTTCCTTTTATCGTAAAATATCACCATCATCCTTTATGAATCCTCCATTGATCCCTGAATAAAAAGTGTTCATATTGATGTTTAGATACATTTCATGAAATATCAAATTAAAATATGGATAATTACATTCCTTAAAATCATATGAATCATTGAGCCTAAATTTGTGTATATTAGGCATGAAGTGCACAAATGATTAGAATGGATGTTCAAAATTAAAATACACTAAATCAGGCCCATAAGATCAAAAATGAACATTTAATACCATTAAAATGTAATTAACATATGTGTTTTTATTTTCTAATCAATAAACATGTATACTCAGTGATATCAAACGATTGTAGGGGGTGCACGCTTAACGTTGTACGTAAGAGCTCTGTATCAAATCGCTTGGGTAAACATGTCAACAACTAGGTATGAAATCAAGTAATTTGATGGAGAAAACGACTTTAATTTATGAAAAATTAATATTAGAGGATTTCTTTTTCAACAATGACTAAATGATGCCCTATGCGGGCCCGAGAAACCTATTATAACAATATTTGAAACTAGACATACCGCCACTGAAAATCAAGATGTTCCCCCATATGTCATAGTTAAGGCACAAAACTCTTTATTTCTTTATTCATGAGATAAAGTTATTAGGGAAGTTTCCTATTAATCTAATGTTGTTGATATATGTCTTAAATTAGAAAAGTTATACATGACAACATCTTTAGTTGATCAACTTTATAAGAAAAACCAAATTTTCACATTTAAAATGAATTCTGATAGTTCAATTAGGTCCCATTTAGATTATTTTAACAAAGTTATGTTAGATCTAGACAACATAAATGTAACTATTGATTATGAAGATCAAAATATTATTCTTCTAATTTCTTTAGATAATTCCTAAAGCACTTTAGTATAAACCATGATTTATGGACATGACTCCTTAACCCTTAAAGAGGTTAAGTCTCCCTTCTCTCCAAAGAATTACATTCAAAACCTAGAATAAAAGTTGAGACATAGAGTTTGTTTATTAGAGGTAGAACACAGTATAAAGGTAAAAAGAAAGAGTTTAATAAGGATAAAGTCAAGAAGTATTAGAAACCTAAACCTAGGTCTAATTATAGGGAAAGAAAAATTATTTGCTTTCATTATGGTAAACCCAGACACACTAAACCCGAGTGTAGGAATATTAAACAAGAACTTGAGAACAAATAACCCACTGACTAGTCCCTTATAGTTGACTCTAGCTATGACATAGTTGAAGTGTTAAATGTGTCCAACCATTCTCTCAATTATGAGTGGGTCCTTGACCCAGGCTTCTCGTTCCACATGTTTACTTTTATAGATTTATTCCTAGAATTGGTAGTGAGAGTAGAAGGAGATGCACTCTCAAGGAATAATAAGAGGTGTAAGGTAGAGAGAAGAGGTATTGTTTTAATAGAACTTTATGACCACTCCATCATCACATTACTTGATGTTATTCAGGTTACCAACCTCCATAAAAACTTGATTTCCTTAGGGATTCTAGACCAAAAGGGGCTCACTTTTAGGTCTAAATCATATTGTCTAAAAATCTCCAAAGGATATAGAACTATCATAAAGGGTTCTCTCATTAATGGGTTGTATGTTTTGAATGGAAATATCTATTCAAGATAGTTGGGTAGTGTGTATACCACTAATACTAATAATACTCTGTTATGGCATAGGAGATTGGGGTATGTAAGCTCCAAGGGTCTAGAAGAACTCAACAAACAAGGGCTGTTGAGTGACATCATACCAAGAAACCTTCCATTTTGTGAAGATTGTGTGATTGGTAAGGCTAAGAGAGTCACCTTTAATATGTCCAATTTTATATCTTCCTACCCCTTAAAATATATACATTATGACCTATGGGTATCGACTAGGACTTCCTCCCATGGTGGGGGGTCTTACTTTTTCACCTTTATAGATTAATTATCTAGAAAGGCATGTATTTACATTCTAAAAAATAAATTTGATGTTTCTAAAACTTTTAAAACCTAGAATTTTTTGTTTTTGAAAACCAAGTTAGGAGAATGATCAAAATCATGAGTACAAATAATGGCTTAGAGTACCTATCCACTGAATTTATTCAATTCTATGAAACTAAGGGTATCAAAAGACACCAAACTATTTGGGAAACCCCCCAATAGAATGGTATTGCATAAAAAATGAATAGAAATATTTTATAAAGAGTCTAAAGAATGATTTCATGATTGGGTCTCCCTAAATCCCCCTAGAAAGAGGCTTCCAACACTGCACTTTATCTCATAAATAGGTGTCCTTCTTATGAAAACCAATTTAAAACCCTGAAAGAACTTTAGAATTGTAAGCCTACCTCTTATATCTACTTAAGAGTCTTCGGTTTCACTGCTTATGCACATGTTAATACTAATAATCTCGAACCTAGAGCTCTTAAATGTATCTTTGTGGGATATCCCAAGGGTGTAAAAGGTTATAAACTTTGTGTTTATAAACATGGTTACCAAAAATGAATCATTAGTATGGATGCAGTGTTCCATGAGTCTTATTCCCCCCAAACCAAATCCATCACACCTATACAAAGTGATCCAAACATAGATGAGGCTAAAGAAACTGACCCTCCAACCCAGTTTGAGGCTACTATCCAACCACCGTCACCTGAACCACAACCCTTAACCCGAGTTGATTCCGCCTCCAGTTTTGATTCAGATTCAGAATCTGAACCTCCTACCAATAGTACAGATTATCATCTAACATGATATAGGTTTAGAAGGGTCCCTATATCTATTACTAGGTTTATCTAATATGGAATGGCTTCTTATTCCTTCCATGTTTCCCAGGATCTTATTGATGATTATCCTCAAACCTATAATAAAACCCTTAATGAAAAATACTCAAAACAGTGGGTCTTTTCTAGGAATGAAGAAATGCATTCCTTAAGAAAAAATCACACTTGGTCTATCATAGATAAACCAACCAAAGCTAATGTAATTGGATTTATAAAAGGAAGGAAGATAACACTAATGGAAATGATATTAAATTTAAAGCAAGATTAATCTCTAAGGGATTCCTTCAAAGAGAAGAAATTGACTATTCTTAAATTTTACCCCAGTTTTTAAACATTCTTTAATAAGGATACTCCTTGATTTTATCACATATACTGACCTGCACATTAAACAACTTGATGTTAAAACTACCTTCCTTCACGGTGATTTAAATGATAAACTTTACATGAATTATCCAGATGGTTACTTTAAATAATTCTAATATAACCAATTTTTCATTTTAAATAAATAATTATATGGTTTAAAAAAACCCTCAAGGAAATGGTATATAAAATTTGATTCTTTTATGATTGATAACCATTTCATTAGGATCCAATACGATGCTTGTGTATATTTTAAGTCAATTAAAAATTTCATGCTTTATTTGATGCGCTATGTTGATAATATGCTCATTATTTGTAATAACATGAGTCTGTTTACTGCTGTAAAATATAAATTAAAAGGTATGTTTGAAATGACAGACTTAGGTGTAGCTAAGAAGATTCCAGGTGTTAAAATAATTAGGAAAAATCCTAATAAACTGGTATAATTTTCACAGAATTCTTATGTTTTAAAGATTCTCAAAAGATGCATGTTTGAACCTCTCAAACTTATTAGTGTAACTTTTAGAAAACACTTTAAATTGTCTTTGTCTCAAGCACCTACTTCTGCTGATGATATTTATTTCATGTCTAAAATCCCTTATGATAATATAGTTGGCACTATCATGTATAGCATGATATGCACTAGGCCTAACATTTCTTTTTCAATCTACACCCTTAGTAGGTTTATGTCCACTCTAGAGAAGCCACATTAGCATGCCCTGAAGTGGATACTTTAGTATTTTTCTTGTAGTTTTAATTTGTCTTTGTTTTATGGTAAAAATGTGGATACTTCTGAATTATAGTTGTATATATAGATGCTGACTATGTAGGGAATATTTATATTATAAAATATTTGAATGGTTATGTTTTCCCTTCTTATAGAGGACTAATTTTCTAGAAATGTAACATGCAGTCCATAGTTACCCTTTTAACTGCAGAATCTAAGTACATAGCTTCGATTGAGGCTATTAAAGAATATTTGTGGCTTAAAGGCTTGTCTATTGAACTCAATATTTTTAATTATGATGTTAATGTTTATAGTGATAACCAATACACCCTGAATTTATCCAAGAATTTATTATGTCATGGTAAATCCAAACACATATTGATTAAGTTACATTTTATTAGAAACATTATGGAATCTTGAACCATATGTGTCGTTAAGATACACACTAATGATAACTCAACTGATTGTTTGACTAAATTCATGGCATTGTCTAAAATCAAACATTCCCTAGATAGAATGAATTTGGTTCCAATTCTAAAACCTAGGTGAAAGAACATCAACAATTTCAATTGAAAATAGTGGAGATTTGTGAAATTAGGCTTTCACATTATATTCAATTTGAAATGCTATGTTTATTATTCTACCAATTTAAATTGTTATAACACATGCATGAAAAATCATCTTTATTTATTTTCAATGATCAAGATATATATTGGATCTATTTTTTTGGGCTACTGCTTGTTTTTGTTTGGGATTGTGTACTAGGCTATTTATTTGGCCCGCTCCTTTGGTCTATGTTTTTACACAGTTGTCGAGTTAGCAATCTACCAAAACCTTTATTCTTGGTTGTTTATCCATTTATCACCTAACTAATTCATGTCATCCATCTCTCTTAGTGCTCGAGTATTTCATTTTAATTATATTTTAGTGTGAACCCCTGATGCCCATTGATTGGTTGTGAAACTTTGAGGGTTTGTAAGTGTCAAAGGAATTGATGACCCCTGCACCCCATCCATTCAACTCACCCCTAGCCTCTTTTGACATTTAGAATGACTCATCTCTTTCGCTGTAGTAGTGTGATCTCACTCTCATTTCTGGTTCTCAAACCTTAGCATGGAGATTTTGATTCCTCAATGGTAAATCTATGCTCCTACCGTACTCCAAGGTACACTATTGGTGTACCCCTTCTGTTGGAGCTTCAATGACGGTGTCCTTTGATTAATAAGATACAAGGCCGAGTACCCAAGTGTATTTTGATCTAGTCTAGGAGAGTACCTCTACAAGCATATAGATCCTCAATGAGTACAAAGATTCAATATAGTCCTTCATCGATAACTAGAAGAGATCAGTACCACCATACATCTTTATGTTTGGAACTATAATCTCTTTGCATTTCTGCTTCTTATTTCACAGTTTTAGTTAGTTTAGATTCTTCCATTATTGTTTCTTTGGATTTGTATTCTATAAATCTATTTACTTGATCTTAATAAAATTTGTGAGTTGGGTGGTGTTCTTTCCATGAATTTAGGCCCCAAAAATACCTAAGCACATTAATCCTTGCATTCTCTTCTTCTTTCTTTAATTCTTGCATCTTGAATGTTCAATTTCTATTGATTTGACTTCAGTGAGAAAAAATCCCAGTTTAGTTCTTAGGGTTCATGTGTTATGCGTACTATTAGTTCACGCTCACCCCTCACTATTACCAAATTTTTTGTTTTTAGTAACAAAGAAGTCAAATGATGTTTTCCTTATATGCTATGGTGATAAGAAGAAGTGGTTATGGGCACAATGGTACCCTCCTCATGCCACTGTTGTGTTTTATTTCATATGATTTGGGGGGTAATTTTATTTTTTCAAAGTTTCAGGCATGAGGTTTTCAATTTTTAAGGTTTTTTACTCTAGTTCATGGTTGTCACACTATTGGGGAAAACTATACAGGTTTCCTATTTGTAGTGTTGCAGTTTAAAACAGTGAGTTTTGCACAGTTCATGAATAGTTTATTAAATCACGTGGGCTTTCTAGGAAACTGTATGAGTGATTTGTGTGTGTGTGTGTGTGTGGGGGGGGGGTGACCTAAAAAGTTGGAGCATAGTTAGGGGAACTCGTGTGTCCAAACTATGTTGGTCATGAACGATGTCAGTGTTCCATCCAGTGGCTCCCACACGGTTGATGCACAATTTTCCAAAATATGCATCCAAACCATGTGGTCTGCCCAAATTCACTTAAAAGTGAATTTACATATTTACCCCCTTTTATTTTTAAGGATTTTGGCCTTATTTTTCTCCTCTTATTCAGCTAACCAGGGGTGAACTCATAGAGAGATACCCCTCCCTTTCTCTTGGACCTTTTATCCTTCCTCCTTTGATTTCAATTGGATCTCTCAAGGTATCTCCTCCTTTTCTCTTCCTCTATTCTATTTTCACCATATCCCTTCAATTTTCTTTCTACCACAAACCCTAACTGCTGTATAGGTTGGGATTATGGTTTAGGATGGATGTAATGATTGGGATTCAAGTTTTTAGGGTATATAGAATCTGTTTCCATGGTTGGGTATTCACCATTAAAGGTGACACATTGTGACACGTTTTGACTTGTTTCCATTTGATTGAGGTAGGTGTTTCTTTGTCATTAATTCATATTATATTCCATGATATTCTTGAATATTTTAAAATGATTTTCTTTCCAAAGTATGCATATATGTGATACCCTTGAAATGTTGGAAAAAATTGTTTCCAATGGTTTCAACACTTGATATAAAGGTATTTTTATGACTTTTAATGTTTTATTCTTTAAATTTAGAGTTTATGAATGCCAAATGTGTGATAAAATGTAAAAGTGGTTTTATAAAGAGGAATCATTAATTTTAAAGAGGTGTTTGACACTGATTTTTATTTTAAAGAGGGATTTAAGTGTTTTGAAGGGGTCATTCTAAAATGTATGTATTTTATCCACATGATTTTTTTAAGACTTGATAGCCTTGAGGTGGTTTTAAAGTTATTTCTAAGAGTTTTATTTATAAATGGATCTCAAAGGTTGTTTTCATGGAATGGTTTAAAGTCATGAAAATAAAGAGATGTGGCTTAATGCGAATTCGGTGATTCATCTTGAATATAACTAAATGATGTGTTATAAGTCATCAAAATAAAAGACTAAACAAAATTGATAAAAGCTACTCCAAAATACCTAGTCATGCTTCCAATCTCCAACCCATCTAGCATGTAATTAATGAAAAAACAAGGTCCCTTGTCATTGTCCATACCTACATCCATGAAGTATTCCCAAGTACCAAATAACAACCAGAACAAGGTGTGAGTACAACTCAGTAGGATGAAAACCACAATATTTAAACAATATATTCTGAAAATATAGTGCATTCAATAAATCGACAAATAAGGGAATAAATTAATTAATTAATAAACCAATATAGAACATCAAATGTACCCACTGACCCTCTAGCTTTGGGTTGACACCTGAGGTCATCCAAACCTACTTTGACACCATGCCAAATGTCTCTATAATGTTGTGGATTCTCTTGATTAGGATAGATCACTCATGTGGTCAACATATTCTCTTATATCAGGAAGAATTGCTATAAAATGCCTCAAGTAACCAAGAAACACCAAGATCCATGAAAATTACCCATGCTGGAGTCACTTGCATCTTCCTAGGGCACAAGTCCATGCCAAGGGGAAAATATCCATATCACACTAGACTCTAAACCATGCTAGATCCACTTACGTGTTCTTGGGGGCACACTCCATGCTAAGGGAAAAGAATCTGTATCATAATGGACTATAAACCATGCTGAAGCCACTTACATGTTCCCAGGGTGCACTCCATGCCAAGGGAAAAACATCCGTATTAATTGATGGATTTTCCTACCTAGGATGAGTCACTATTATCACGAGATAGTACAACACACCCTTATGAATCATGTTATCAAACATCAAGTACAATTATGTCAAATCATATAATGCATCAACCATGTCAAACATGTTATTATAAACCAATTTGGAAGTTTCATCCAAATTACCAAATTTTTGGATTACTCTACTCAGGATGAATCACCAAAGTCACATTAATCCAAGTTACCATTTATAATAATTCACATGTTATGAAAATTACCCCGATCAAGTCAAATTTTCCACAATTTCCATTTCATCAAGGGTTGACACACCTATCATGTGGCCAAAAGTCCCAATATCAATGTTATCAAAACAGAAGGTATCCATGGGAGGTCCAAGGATATAAATTTTCATTGAATTAGTGGATTATTGATTTAGTTAGGTCACATGCATGGCATGTTGGTGCGATATATCTTATTACACATACTAAAGAAATGTTACAGACAAATAGGGAGTTATTCTAGACCACCCAACTCAAAATAGAGATATCGTAGACAAATCCTAAACATATAAGTTAGAAAACATATTCTCCATTCCTTACCTTCACTTTTTAGGTTCATAACACCAAGGTCCTATGAAACCTTTATTATGGTTTTAAGAGGACATTAAAGATTTATTACAGAAGGGATACAGATCGAGAGAGTATTGTGGTGAACGATAATTAGAAACACACAAACTTTAGGTTAAAAAGAGGGATAGGTGTGACATATTCATGACATTGAACATGGGATTCACATTATAAATGACTTGGTTTTCCACTTATGCAGAAAAATCCATTGCCTCGGCTTAAAAGCCTATAAAAATCCATTTCATGTCATGTACCCATTTCACATCGTGAGTTTTTAGTTTAATGGGGTCTTCCCAAAACAATTCAAGGGGTGAATGAAATTCATGGGGTCTTCCTAGAACAATTCAGGGCAGGAATAAAGTTCATGGGGTCTACCTAGAACCATTCAGTGGGTGAATGAAGTTCACAGGGTCTGCCTAGAACCATTTAGAAGGTGAAGGAAGTTCATGGGGTCTTCTCAAAACCATTCAGGGGTGAATTAAGTTCATGGGGTCTAACTAGAACCATTAACATCTTGAATGGACCATTAATGGCCTGAACTTGTTCTACAACCAAAATCCATCACTACTTTTAGCTTTGTTGGTTCTAGTGTTGAATTTGTTGTCAATGACATGTCAATGTGTGTTTGGTAAGTATACGATGAGGTAGTGGTAATGCGTGGGGAATTGTTATGGATTCATGCAATGGAATTGGATGTCACACTTGGAAAATTCTCCTTGTGCAATTAGATAATTGTTTAAGTGATCTTAAAAGTGAAGAAAACATGTTCAATGGAGTGTGCACATTTTTTACCACAAGTACATATCATGTAAGAAGTAATTTCATGAAGATTAATGCCTATGAATTGTGTTTTTAATGCACGAGGATATGAAGAGATGGATATGAAAAAATATGAATATATGTTACATGATGTTTGAGAAGAAGGTGTCTGAGAATTTTATTTCAGAATAGGATTTGAATTTAATTTATTTTATAATTAGAATTTCTGTTAAGTATTATTATTTTTGGCCTTACAAAAAATATGTCCAACCTAAGGGCTAGTCCTAGGCGGTTCGACCCCATCCACATGTGGGACCTTGGAGGGTTGGCTATATCCAAGGGAACCTGCTTGATCCAAGATAGCATGTGACATGAGTGGGCATAGGAGAACACCCGCGACGCTCGTGTATATGGTGCAAAGTGGCGGCACCACCATGTGGGGAAACATGACGATAGGTGAAATGGTATGGGGCGGTATCCGAAGGGGGAGGAGATTTATGAGCCTCTCTCCACAACATTTGAATGATATACCATTCCCTAAAACTTGGCCATTTTTGATGTGGGATACTGAGATGAGCAGGGTACTATTCCTCTACTTAAAAGATAGATTGAACGTTGGTCGCTCGATCAACTGATCTCGGCCATCCGATCAAGCAGGGATGTATTCCCCTACCTTCGACCACCAAAGGAGCTCCAACACACTAGATCAATGATCAAACTGCTATAGATGATATTCTAACCACCGTATGAGGATTCTGTTGAAAACATGAGGATTATAAGAATGAACTAAAATAATTCATGTGATCTAACGTCTCACATGGATGAAAAGAATTTGAAGAACATATCTTGGTTGAATGAAAACATGAGTTGAAGATGAAATTCAAGAAATGGATGCGTTCTATCTTCAATAGATGGGATGCATGTGATTATGACGTGCAGATGAGGATGACACCGCAAAGGAAAAATGAGAACTCATAAAGGAAAATTCCTTGTTTTTCAGCATATGTTTGAGACAAACCCAAAGGAATTAAAAGTTTGAAATAAGCCAATATACAGATTAAATATTGGGGAATTTATGGAGTCCTTGAAATGACTTAAAAAAAGGATCTAAGGTGATGGAATCCACCTATAAATAGAGAGCTCCCAAGCCCAAGACATGTTGCTACCAATTTTTATTTTTGAGAGAGATCTCAAAAAATAGAGAGCACCCGTGAAATCATTTATAAAGAATAGTGAGTTCTATGAATCCTTTGGATTTTGTGAAGAATAAGTTGGATCTCATGATATTTCAAAAATTTAAATGCACTCTTGAAACTCTTCATGAAGGAACTTGTTTCGCGAATCTATATAGGGATAGTGTGTTGCACCTCCCTGGTTTGTGCATAACACCCATAATTGTGACGCCTTTTTGGTTCATGCATTTTAGTTGAGACATTGATACAAAATACTATATCTCATGAAGAAGGTCTTGTGTGAATCAAAAAGATTATATCCATTTGGTTTTATGCGCAATAATTAAGATAAATAGTGCATACATTCTGTACATTAACCTTTCAGTTTGGGCTAAGCACAATGAACATGCACATGCACATGCATGACTCACATGAAGTGAACCTAAACTAAAAGTATAAAAAGTGTGTGTTTTCATACAATGTATACATGAAGAAACAAAAGGGAAAATATGCACACACCCCTTAAAAAATAACTTTCATGTTACATGATACACATTCATATGATGAAATACATGCATGAGATATAAGTGAGGTGTGTGAAGATTGAAAAAAGTAGTTGAATGTGGTGTATGCATATACATGCATATGTATCAACATTGAGATACCTGAAACAACATGTTAAAATTACATGCAATCCATTCATGAATTTTACTTGAATTAAGTTGATATTTCAAGAATAAATAGTTGATATTGTGTGAGTTATTCATGCATAATACCAGTGAAGAATTTGTGTGCATATATTGTACACATTCGAGTGAGGCCAAGACTTAATTAAGAAGGAATCATATCTTGAGTAGTTTTTCACTGAGGAAACTGACCAATCACAGGTGATTAGAATTATTGATAAAGTCCAACAGACCCTACCAAAGGCTATTTAAGATACTTATATAAGTACATGATCAAGTCAAATCCTACAAGCTTGTAAAGGAAGATCAGAGAATCATCATGTAGTAGATCAAGCCTTTGAAAAAAGGTGAAGCCTTTCGGTTGGTGTCAGGAGCAGTTGAAATATTTTTGTTGGATCCAAGAGAAGAACAAGTCTCTCAGTTGGATACAAATTAAGAATTATTTTGTTTGTATCCAAAAGAAAACAGATTCTCTCAATTGGAGCCAGATCCATTATAATCACTTGTGGAGATAGTGAAATTATAATGCAGAATCCATGTTGGGTGGAAACCAACATGGAAATGAGTAGGTATTTATACCGAACCTTGTAAATATTGTGTGATACTCATCGTGTTGATTATATATATGTTGTGAGTTTGAGATATAATATTGAGTGTATCAAGAACCTTAATAATTTCAAGAGGTTGAATTTTAAAAGAAAATGAATTCGTAAAAAGAAACCACTAATTAACCCCTCCCCTCTCAGTGTTCAATTCGACCTAGGGCTCTACAAGTGGTATCATCGGGTTAGGTTACCTATAAATATCCAAGAACCATTTTAACAGATAAAAAATATTAATTTTGTCAATAGTTGAGATGTTCCAACATTTTATGGGAAGAATTATTATAGTTGGAAGAATAGGATGCTACCCAATCTTCTATCACTTGGACTAGAAGTGAAAAGTGCTGCAACAGTGGGTTTTCACCCATTGCTAATAAATTTTACATGACAAAAGATGATAAAATAAATATTTAAGTATATAGAAAGAATCAAAATTATATCTTTATGTATATAATAGAAAAATCTTGCATAAAGTTCACGGGTCTCCATACTGCTAAGGAGATTTGGGATAAGCTCAGAAGTAGCTATGATGGGATTTCAAATTCAAGGAACCCAAACTACAAGTTTGGAGGAGTAAGTTTGAGGAAATTAGAATGAATGATGAATAAAGTATTGATGAATATTTCACCAGATTAAATGAGGTAGTCAGAAATATTTGAGGATTTGGTGAGAAGTTAGATGACTCAATCATTGTCAAAAAATTAATGATGAATTTTCCAGTTTGTTTTGATTCAAAAGTTTGAGCCCTAGAATAAAGAGAAGACTTATCACTTGATGAACTACACAAAATTCTCATATCTTATGAGATGATGAAAATTATATCTTTCACAAAGAAAGATAAATTTGAAATGGCCTTTTAATCCATGAGAAAGAGAAATTATAAAGAAGAAGAGGCTAAAGAATATGAAGATTTAGATAGTGATGATGATGATGATGATGACTTAAATCACATCATTGACCTTATTTCAAAATGGTTTAGGAAGGGAAAATAGAAGGTAAAGAATAAGAAACCACCCAAATGCTTAAAATTTGGTAGCACTAGTCATTTTTCCAAAAAGTGTCTAAAGAATAAAGCTAAAGAATCAGAATTAGATTCAAAATCAAATGGCGAGATATTCCATAAACACAAATGGGATAATAAGAAGAAGAAACATTAACACAACAAGAAAATAAATATCATGAGTAAGCATAAGATTGATTTATTATCAAGTTGTTATTCAGATAATGAAATTGGTTTCTTTTCCCATGCAAAGAAAAGAACCGATTTTATAAGTAATAGTGATGAACAAGATGAAAGAATAAAAATTGTGTGGGAGCTGAAAGAGGAAATAAAATTATGTACGGGATAGGATAAATATTTCAAGAAATAAATGAATAGTCTGGAGAAAGAAAACAAGAAATTAATTTCTGAAAAGAAAAAGGAATAAATAGTTCATGTTAATGAAGAAAAAGATGAGTTGATCAAGAAATAAATATAATTTGTTAGTGAGATCAAGATATATAAATTGAAAATTGATGAACAAGAAAAGCTGATAGGTGATCTTGAATAAAAATTGGATGCTTGAGAAGAAGAGTTGTTTGAGACACAAGCTATATGTTTCATAGTTCAACATGAATTGAATAAATCCAAATAATATTTCAATAAATATGTTAAGATCAAAGGAGAGACTTCTCGATCTAGAGAGAAGAAAGGTAATAATATAGGTGGGAAAGCCAAAGCTGAGAATATGAGGGCCAAGGAGAATAAAAGTAAATGTCTCACATTTGGGGAAGATAATTTTTTTCCAAGAAGGTTACAACCACTTGAAGAAAAGACAACAAAAACATAGATTTGGATTCATCTAGAACCAATCCATGAAGATAATGTTTCAAGGCTTTTGTTTGTGTTTTGGTAAGCATGGTCACAAAGACTACTCTTTTAGATTAAACATGTCCTTACTATAAATGAAGAAAGAATCAATGGGAAGTTTCAATGAGCATTAGAGGATATAATCTCAAAGAAAAGAACATGTGATTAGATCTACACCACAAATATCTACACAATTTTTTTTCTTCATATTTTGGAAGAAGTTTGTGGAAGATGAAGTTTGTAAGGTCACAAGGATGACGAGTGCATGACAAGACTAGAAGGAAATAATCCCCATGCTGTGAAAGGGAAGAGGTTTTAAAATAAAGAAAATGTCATGTAACACCCCAAGTTTTTCTAAAAATAAATAGAAATTCATGGAACTTTGTTTTAAGAAGATATTTATAACTAGCCTTTAAACAAAATTTTTCCACTTCTATGTTTTGAATTTCAAGAAATTGTCATCTACAATTGAATTCAGTAAATTATTTAGAGTATGATGAAACCAACTTGTTTTTTGGTGAATAGTAACATACCATTATGAATAGTAATATGAATAGTAATACGACCCTAAGGAATAGTAAATTTTTTTATTATTTTTTTTCTTAAGGATTTAAGATAATAACATCTTGGTTAATTTTTCATCGTGATATAGAAGTAGTTATAGAATTAGAATTGTTAATTGTTGAATTAAGTATGATTTTATTTAAAAATTAAATTAATAATATGTAGAAAATTATTTTCAAAAAATGGACTTCTTTTTTGAATTCTACACATTGAAAAATGGTTAGGGTAAATTTTTGGTATTTTTCTGAAATTCTTGAATTTTAGATGAATAGTGAAATACGATAAAATACCGTATAATCAAATTATCAGTAAAATACCCTATTTATGACATAATAAGTGATACAAGGCCACTTGGTTCGAACTAACATGACATTATTACTATTTGAGGTCACATGAACTAAGACTATTCATAATCTTGGGCAAAAATATTATAATAATGATTAAAATAATAGAAAATACTCCCTCTCCTCCACTATAAACACCACCCACACTCTCCTCTTCTTCCAACACCTCTCAAAACTTGATCCATGCCTAGGTTATGACCAATAATTCTCCCAAGGATCTTCCCCACGTCTTAGAGCTGCTGGTCTCACCAAAAGAACAAAACCAAATCTCTTAAGAAGGATCTCAAGGAGAAGAGATCAAGAGGTAAACATCCTCTTTTATTTTCTTTCTTTTATTTCATTTTATGTTATTATTTTCCTTTCCCTTTGGATTATGTTGGGATATTTAATTCCATATCCCTCCTTACTGTTCATATTATGTAAGAGTGATGAGATATCCCCTTTCTATTATCAAACTATTTTTATGAAATTTTAAGAGACGCTGTTAGGTTGCCGAATTTTCGTGAGAAATTTCTCAAGTTTTCTTTTATTTCAAGATTCATTTATTTTCTTATTATTTCCTCACCTCCTCTTAAAAAAAGGAATGAAAGCTTCATAATATTGTATATTCTGGATGTTTTCATGTTCATGGAAAATTCATCATCATTCTTCTGCTCCTCTCCCACTTATTCAAGGAATTAAAAACATTGTCCATGATGTGTCGAATTACTGACATCGTGGACGATGTGATTTCATTTTTCTTTAAATCCTTAAAGTATGATCATTAAACCATTTTTATGGTATAATCAGGTTTTAATATATGTATTATGTATCATCCATGGTTCTAGAATTATTTTTTACATATGGTTTTAATTTATAAAACAAAATGAGGTCGTTATTATCAAAGAACAACTAAAATGATCTAAACGAACATCATTAATGTTTTAACTTATGAATCAACCTCATGTAAGAATTCAAAATGATAAATGGTATAATTTATGATACTATAAATATGTAAATACTACTCCATTTCAATTCTGGATTTTCACTTCCAATCGACAAGAACATCCATCATGAACCAATCTTGGAAATCATGTGAAGAACTCACCCAAAAAATAGTGCAAGGAGAAAAATACTAATAATTAAAGAGTGAAATAATGTTATGAAATGATCATATAAGATTTTATAAACATGAAAATGTTTCTTTAAAATAATAATAAAACTCTTTTAACCATTATATAGGAAGTTTAAACAATTTTGAAGTAAGACAAGCCTGAGGTAAGGGAATTCTTAACCTGATTTCCATTCTTTAGGTTAACCTTATAATCCATTATTTATGTGGTATTAAAATTGATTGTGTGATGGGTTTTTCTTACATTATGTTTAATTATGTCTATTTATAGTTTATATACATATTCCATCCACTCTATTAAGTCTCTCTTCAATTGTATGATATTTATAAGGGGCTTTTCTTTTAAAATCCTCTTTTAAAATTATGTTTTTCAAAATTCAAAAGCAAAGTTTTTATGCTATTATTCATGTTGTATGATTATTTTCTAGTTCATGGGAATTTTTTATGATTAAGGGTGAGACCTATATTTCCCTCCAATTCATTGGGTATGTGTAAGTTGGAGGTCAGCTGTATGGTTACTCCAAGTGTAATTGCGATGGATACACAAATAGTAAGGTAGCTGCGAGGGTTACAAATTATAAGGTAGCTGATAAGGTTACAAGATTATGTAAGTAATTCCCTAGGATAACTTTATTATTATATTTATGTTCTCATGTTTTGTGTGGATCATGTGTAAATCTCATGTTACACAAAGTAAGTATATATGGGTGACAAGCATGTCTTTTGAAAATGCTTTCATACGTTACGAGTATTCATGGACTAATGTGCTCTTTCCTTATTTTTCATCCCTTATCGAGATTTTGTGCTCATACCAAGTTTTTAAATGATTTTCACATTTTAATGGATGTGTAAGACAAAGAATAAATCCATGCTAAATGTTGAATAATTGTCAAGGAGTCATGTTTTAAGTTTTAATGTTTTATATTTTGAAAAAAATGGAAACTATTTTTATGGTATCCACTCTATAACAATGTGTAAAGTTATGAATGTTTTATGTCCTAATTATTTAACGATATAAACTTGAAAATATCCTCAATTTAAGAGAAGAATTTTCTTGACTAAATTCAAGATTATGTATGTAATAAGGCTGGGTACTTATAGTTGGTATCAGAGGATGGTTTAGATAACTTTATGGGTTAGGATGATGTTAAAAGAATACCGTAAATGATTTTTACTCTGATTAATTTGAAATGTTTTAGCATTTAAAGATTACCATGTTGCTTCATCTAAGATATGATTTTTCAGAATGGTTGTCCGTAGAAGGAACAAGGATGTTGAAGAGGAGAGGAACCAATAGAATGACATCCTTCTGGATCTACAACCCAAAATGGTAGGGATTAGAACCGAGCAGTTTGTGACAGTAATGGCTCAGCTAATGTTGGCAATAAATGGTGGCGACATTCATGCAAGAGAAAAAATTGATTCACCACAACGGAACATGATGGTAGTGGAACGTTTTATGAGACAATTCTCTCATACTTTCAATGGATCTTCTGACCCAGTAGTAGCTGAAGGATGGATCAAAGCCCATGAAAAGATATTCGATGTTATGGGATGTTCAGACAATCAAAAGGTAAGTCTTTCCATTTATTGTTTTGAAGGTGAAGATGATCAGTGGTGGTCAATGGTAAGGAATATCAGGGGTAGATAAGATATTTATTCATTAGTGTGGGATGAATTTAAAAGTTTTTTCCTTGAAAAATATTTTCCTAAGGTGGTCTGACTTAGGATGGAGAAGAAATTACTTGAATTGAAGCAAAAAGAGGAGGGTTTAGTGGCTGTTTATGAAGCAAACTTCACCCGACTGGCAAGGTATGCTACAAATATTATTCTGGATCTTGATAGAAAAATCAACCACTTTTACTCAGGACTGAAGCCAAGGTATCGAAGGGCGTTGGCCTCCCATGAATTCAAAAGTTATGAGAAACTTTTCCAATGTGCTGATAGGGTAGAGATGGAGTTTTCTAATGATCATGTGCATTTTGGAAATAAGGAGAAGAAGAAGTCTAGATGGAAAGTGATGGGTAAGAATCAACCAAAGAAATCTGATGGTAAGAAAATCCAATTTCCAGTTTGTGAAAAGTGTGGCAAGAAACACCCTAGAGAATGTCTTAGAAAAATTTGGAAGTGTTTTAAATGTGGTAAGTTTGGACATATGGCATGAGATTGCAATGAAAATGATCCAAAGACTAATACTGATAAGCAAACTGTAAAGTGTTTTAAATTTGGTGAGATGGTTAATTATGCAAATGCCTACCAAAAGAGAGATCTTAATGATGCAAAGAAGCCAGACTACAAGTATAAAGGTTTAGTGAGATCCTTTGTGACTACGCTAACAGATATCGGGCTATCCAATGAAGTTGTATCAGGTACTTTGTTTGTTCAGTCAGATTTTTCTAAAGTTTTGTTTGATACAGGGTCTACACATTCCTTCATCTCTGAGAAATTTTCTATTAAATTGGAAATATCACCTCAAAAAATGAGACCCGAACTTGTTGTTAAAACACCAGGGGAAATATTATAGCAAAGAGGAATTATAAGAATCTTTCTATTGTGGTCTGTGGAAAGACTTTACCTTCAAACCTTGTTGTTTTACCCTTAGTTGAGTTTGATGTTATTATGGGAATGGATTAGCTTTCTGTTTATCATGCAATGATTGACTGTAGAGCTAAATAAGTTGTTTTTCAGAAAGAGTTTCTATTTGTATACAATAATGAACCCATAAAATTGATAACATATCAGAAAACTAAGAAACTATTGAAAGATGAAAATGAAAGTTATCTTGGTCATATTGTTGAAAACAAGGGAACTATTCAGATTAATGATGCTCTAGTGGTAAATGAATACCTTGAAGTTTTTCCTGATGAGTTACCCTATGTCATACCTGACCGGGAATTCAAATTCACAATTGACTTAGTTCCTAATGCTAATCCAATTTCAAAACCCCCATATCGTATGACTCAAATAGAACTTCTTGAATTGAAAAATTAGTTGAGGGATTTTATTGATAAAGGATTCATTCATCCTAGCACTTCACCATGGGGAGCCCCTATTTTGTTTGTTAAAAATAAAGATGGTTCCATGAGACCTTTCATTGATTATAGATCTTTGAATAACATCACTGTTAAAAACAAGTACCCTTTACCTCAAATTGATGACTTGTTTGATCAGCTCCAGGGAGCTCAGTACTTTTCCAAGATTGAATTGAGATCCAGATATCATCAGCTGAAGGTGGAGGAGGATGAAATCCCAAAAACAGCCTTTCATACTAGATATGGGCATTATGAATTTGTTTTTATGACCTTTGGGTTAACTAATGCACCTGCTGTATTCATGAATCTTATGAATAGAGTATTTCATGAGTTCTTGGATAAGTTTGTGGTTTTATTTATTGATGACATTATTTTATTTTATAAAAATAAAGAGGAGCATGAAAAACATATAAGGGTTTTTTTTACAAACCCTAAAAGAAAAAAAACTGTATGGAAAATTCAGCAAGTGTGATTTTTGGTTGTAACAGATTTCTTTTCTTGGGCACATTGTAATTAAGGATGGAATAACATTTGATCCTTCCAAAACAAAAGTAGTTGATGAATGGAAAATACCCATAAATGTTACAGAGATTCATAGTTTTCTTGGGTTAATAGGTTATTACGAACGGTTTGTTAAAAACTTTGCACAATTATCTAGCCCGATAACTAAGTTAACATGGAAAGGGGTTAAATTTGTTTGAACCAAATAATATGATGTTTGTTTTTAGGAACCAAAGAAGAGATTAGTGAATGCTCTAGTTTTGGCCTTACCTTCCCGGAATGGTGAGTTTGTCATCTACAGTGATGCTTCTTTGAAGGGACCTGGTTGTATTTTGATGCAGAATGATAAGGTAATTGCCTATGCTTCGATACAACTTAAAACTCATGAGCTAAATTATCCCACACATTTTTAATTGGTAGCTATGGTTTTTTCTTTGAAAATTTGGAGACATCATTTATACAGAGTCAAATGTCAAATATATACTAACCATAAAAGTCTAAAGTATATATTCCCTCAGAAAGAATTAAATATGAGGTAGAGAAGATATCTTGAACTGATAAAGGATTATGATTGCACGATCAATTACCATCCTAGAAAAGCAAACAAAGTGGAAGATGCCTTGATTCGGAAACATCATGCATCATTAACCATGTTATATTTGGAACATAATCCCCTGATTAATGATTTGATGAATTTTGGATTAGAAGTGGTTGGTGCAGGAAATACCTCTATTTTGTTTCAAGTTTCAGTGCAGACTTCGTTGTCAGACAGAATTAAGCAAGCGCAGAAGGAAGACCGCGAGCTATAGAAAAAGGTAGAATTGGTTAAAATGGGTAAGTTTCTAGAATTTAACCTTGATAAATATTGTGTTTTAAGATTTGGAAAAAGGTTGTGTGTACATAGTGATTCTCAGTTGAAGAAATATTTTTTGTGTGAAGCTCATAGTTCTCCATTTTCAGTTCATCCTAGCAGTACTGAGATGTATAGAGACCTTCGGGAGTATTATTGGTGGGATGGAATGAAAAGATATATTGCTTATTTTACCATGAAGTGTTTGACATGTAAACAGGTTAAAGAAGAGTGATAGTTACTGAAAGGGATGCTTTAGCCTTTTCCAGTGCCAGAGTGGAAATGGGAGAATGTATCCATGGAATTTGTGGTGAGACTACCAAAGACTTCTTGAGGTAACTATGCAATTTGGGTTATTGTTGATCGGCTGACAAAATCTGCACATTTTCTTTATATTCGAGATACAATGCCTTTGGATCAGCTTTCTCGACTGTACCTCAAGGAGATTGTTAGGTTACATGGATTTCCTCTTTCCATTGTATCTGATCAGGATCCCAGGTTCACTTATAACTTTTGGAAGGGACTTCAGAAGTCTTTAGACATGGAATTAAATTTTAGTACAGCTTTTCATCCACAATCAGATGGGCAGTCAGAACGAACGTTTCAAAATTTGGAGGATATGCCTCGATCTTGTTCAATGTACTACCAGGGAAGTTGTGATCAACATATTTCTTTAGTTTAGTTTTCTTATAATAAAGATTTTCATTCCAGTATTCAGATGACACCTTTTGAGGCTTTGTATGGGAAGCAGTGTTGGACTCTAGCATTTTGGGATGAAGTCGGTGAAAGAAAGTTGATGGGGCTAGAATTAGTAGAAGAAGTGGTTGAGAAAGTGAGGATGATCCAGCAGTACATGAGGACAGCTCAGAGTAGTCAGAAAAGTTATGCAGATAACAAAAGTAAAGACTTATTTTTCGATGTAGGTGACCATGTTTTCCTTAAAATCTCTCCTTGGAAAAGTTTGATGTGTTTCGGTAAGAAAGGGAAGCTAAGTACACAGTTCATCAGTCCTTTTGAAATATTAGAGAAAGTTGGAACAGTGGCATACCTCATAGCTTTGCCTCTGAGTTTGTCTTAGGTACACAATTTTTTTCATGTTTCAATGTTGAGAAAGTATGTTCCAGATTCATCACATGTCTTGAGCCCAAAAGCAGTTTAGCTGGAAGAGAACCTTTCTTATGAAGAGAAACCAGTTCAGATTCTTGATCAAAGGGAATAGGTATTGCAGAATAAGGTAATCCACCAGGTAAAGGTTTTTTGGAAAAACTACATGGTTAAAGAAGAAACATGGGAGTCTGAAAATGTTATGAGGGAAAAGTACCCTCAGTTGTTTAATAAGTAAATAAAATTGCGAGGATGCAATTTACAGAAGGTGGGGATAATGTAACACCACAGGTTTTTCTAAAAATAAATAGAAATGTATGGAACTTTGTTTTAAGTAGATATTTATAACTATCCTTTAAACATAATTTTTCCACTTCTATATTTTGAATTTCAAGAAACCGTCATCTACAATTGAGTTTAGTAAGTTATTTGGAGTATAATGAAACCAACTTGTTTTTTAGTGAATAGTAACATACCCTTATGAATAGTAATATGGCCATAATGAATAGTAATTTTTTTAATTTTTTTTCTTAAGGATTTAAGATAATAACATCTTGGTTAATTTTTCATCGTGATATAGAAGTAGTTATAGAATTAGAATTGTTAATTTTCGAATTAAGTATGATTTTATTTAAAAATTAAATTAATAATATGTAGAAAATTATTTTCAAAAAATGGACTTCTTTTTTGAATTCTACACATTGAAAAATGGTTAGGGTAAATTTTTGGTATTTTTCTGAAATTCTTGAATTTTAGATGAATAGTGAAATACGATAAAATACCGTATAATCAAATTATCAGTAAAATACACCATTTATGACATCATAAGTGATGCAAGGCCACTTGGTTCGAACTCACATGAAATTATTACTATTTTAGGTCACATTAACTAAGAATATTCATAATCTTTGGAAAAAATATTATAATAATGATTAAAATAATGGAAATACCCCCTCTCCTCCACTATAAATACCACCCTCACTCCCCTCTTCTGAACACAACTCTAAATCCTTGATACATGCCTAGGTTCTACCCAATACTCCTCCAAAATTTCTTCCCCACTTCCTAGAGCTTTTTGTCTCACCAAAAGACCAAAACCAAATCCCTTAAGAAGGATCTCAAGGAGAAGAGATCAAGAGGTAAACACCCTCTTTTATTTTCTTTATTTTCTTTCATTTTATGTTATTCTCTTCCTTTCCCTTTAAATTATGTTGGGATATTTCATTCCATATACCACCTTACTATCCATATTATTTAAGATTGATGAGATATCCCCTTTCTCTCATCAAACTATTTTTATGAAATTTTAAGAGACGCCGTTAGACTGCCGAATTTTCGTGAGAAATTTCTCAAGTTTTCTTTTATTTCAAGATTCCTTTCTCTTATTCTTCTTTCCTTACCTAATATTAACCAAGATGAATGAAAGTTAAAGAATATTTTATATTCTATATGTTCTCATGTTCATGGAAAATTCATCATCATTCTTCTGCTCCTCTTCCACTTATTCAAGGAATTAAAAACATTGTCCATGATGTGTCGAATTACCGACATTATGGATGATGTGATTTCATTTTTCTTTAAATCCTTAAAGTCTAATAATGAAACCATTTTTAGGGTATAACCAAGTTATAATATATGTATTATGTCTCATCCATGGTTCTATAATTCTTTTGTACATATGGTTTTAATTTATAAAACAAAATGAGGTCGTTATTATCAAAGAACAACTAAAATGATCTAAACGCACATCATTAATGTTTTAAATTATGAATCATCCTCATGTAAGAATTCAAAATGATAAATTGTATAATTTATGGTACTATAAATATTTAAATACTACTCTATTACAATTCAGTATTTTCACTTCCAATCGACAAGAACATCCATCATGAACCAATCTTGGAAATCATGTAAAGAACTCACCCAAAAAACAGTGCAAGGAGCAAAATACTAACAATTAAAGGGTGAAATGATGTTATTAAATGATCATATAAGATTTTATAAACATGAAATTTTTTCTATAAAATACTAATAACACTATTTTAACCATTATACATGAATTTTAAACAAGTTTTAAGTAAGAAAAGCCCGAGGTAAGGGAATTCTTAACCCGATTTCCATTCTTTGGGTTAACCTTCTACTCCATTATTTATGTGGTATTAAAATTGATTGTGTGATGGGTTTTTCTTATATTATGTTTAATTATGTCTATTTATAGTTTATATACATATTCCATCCACTCTATTAAGTCTCTCTTCAATTGTATGATATTTATAAGGGGATTTTCTTTTAAAATCCTCTTTTAAAATTTTGTTTTTCAAAATTCAAAAGAAATGTTTTTATGCCATTATTAATCTTGTATGATTATGTTCTGGTTCTTGGGAATTGTTTATTTTTAAGTTTTAGACCTATATTTCCCTCCAATTCATTGGGTATGTGTAAGTTGGAGGTCGACCGTATGGTTATTCCAAGTGTAACTGCGATGGTTACACAAATAGTAAGGTAGCCGTGAGGGTTACAAATTATAAGGTAGCTGAGAGGGTTACAAGATTATGTAAGTAATTCCCTAAGATACCTTTATGATTATATTTATGTTCTTATGTTTTGTTTGGATCTTTTTTTAAATCTCATGTTACACAAAGTAAGTATATATGGGTTACAAGCATGTCTTTTGAAAATGCTTTCATACGTTACGAGTATTCATGAAATAATGTGATCTTTCTTTCTTTTTCATCCCTTACGGAGCTTTTGATCTCATCCCAAGTTTTTAAATTATTTTCACAGGTTAATGTATGTGTAAGACAAAGAATGAATCCATGTTAAATGTTGAATAATTTTCAAGGAGTCATGTTTTAAGTTTTAATGTTTTATATTTTGAAAAAAATAGAAACTGTTTTTATGGTATCCACTCTGTAACAATGTGTAAAGTTATGAATGTTTTATGTCCCAATTATCTAAATATATAGAATTGAAAAGATCCTCAATGTAAGAGAAGTGTTTTCTTGACTAAATTCAAGATTATTTATGTAATAAGGCTGAGTCCTTATATGTCAAGTCATGTAAACAGTCTTAGAAGATTGAAAATGTCGGGAAAGATTGTCTAGTTATTTGGCCACATCAATTAAAACCGGCTAAACAATTAGAGGAAGCTGAGAAACTTTATAAATCAAAATTAAAGTAAGTGATCATAGAAAATGTGATAAAAGTTTATAAGTTATCCACAGGTGGAAACATAAAGATTAAAAATACTAAGGTTAAAAAATTTATTCAACACAAATAAGGGAAGAAAGAAGATACTCAAATCATTGAATCTCAAAATAAAAAGATGAGTTCAAAGGAATCTTCCCAAGTTAAGATTGGTAGAAAATATTGTCCCAGACTGAGAGGAAGCTCTTGGTATGAATGTTACTTCTAAGAAACCAAAAGGTCTCTCCTTAGTCCCTATTATTTTATGTGTATTGAACTAAAAATAAAGGTAATTAAAGGAGATGTTTGAGGCTATCACTACAAGACAACATGATGAGATTGTACTTCATGGAGTTTACTGGATTCCATGAATTGGAAGAAAAGTGTGCATTTCTTAAGGGGGAGAAAAATTGGAAATGAAATGAAAACATTGGGAGAAATTAAACATTAAAGGTCAAGGTATGCCAATCAAACTTTCATCTCTTGATCTTAATTGTATTATCTTATCAATTAAGGGGGAGTGCTTGGTTGATGAAAAAATGAGATAAAGGGGGATATTTATCTTTACACTGGAACTTTATGATTTTTTTGTTGAAGAATGTGTAGGATTAAGTATGTCATTGATAAATATAATTAATTTCATCCCCTGGAATGATAATTGAGATATTCTGACCATGATTTCACATGAATGACTATTTATAGAAAACATTGAAAATCTTGGTCATATCTCTCTTGTTTTCTACACCGGGTTGTTCCAAGTAGACTTAGAGTTGATTCACTAAAGGTTGTTTTCTAATAAAAACCATGTGATATCATCTCGCTCTCAGTGGTATTCATGAAATAATATTCAAAGGGAGGAGAACATGTTTTGAGATTATCCCCACTTTTCCTTTTTCATTTAATTTCCAATAAGGGAGAGAAAAGTTTGAGCACACATATTGACTCCTACAAATTGTGCTAAATAGGTATTGAAAAAAAAAAAATAAAAAGGGCGATATTTTTGGTACTAATGTTGTATTTTTTTGTCAATAACATGTCAATATGTGTTTGGTAAGTTGATGATGAGGTGTTGGTGATGCCTGGATAATTGTTATGGATTCATGCAATGGAATTGGATGTCATGCTTGTATAATTCTCCTAGTGTAACCATATGATTATTGAAGTGATATTAAAAGTGAAGATAACATGTGAAAAGGAGTGTGCACATTATTTACCACAAGTACATATCATGAAAGATGTAATTCCATGAAGATTAATTCCCATGCATTGTGTTTTTAATGAATGAGGATGTCAAGATATATCCATGAGAAAATATGAATATATGTCGCATGATGTTTGAGAAGAAGGTGGCTTGGAATTTGATTTGAGAATAAGATTTGAATTTAATTTATTCTATACTTAAGCATTCTTTCTAAGTATTATTATTTGCGGTCTTACAAAAAATATGGCCAACCTAAGGTCTAACCCTAGCTGGATCAACCCTAGCCACATGTGGGACCCTCGAGGGTTGACCATGATTAAGGGAACCAGCTCGGGCCATGCCAGCAAGTGGCATGAGTTGGTGTAAAAGTGTGACAACGACACTTGTGTATAAGGTACAGAGAGGCGATGCAACCATGTGGGGTGGAATGACGGCCAGTGAATTGGTATAGGGCAATACTAGGAGGGTGAGAGGAGATTTTTGAGCCACTCCCCATAGTACTTGAATGATATACCATGACCCGAAACTTAGTTGTTTTTATGTGGGATGTTGAGATTAGCGGGGTACTTTTCCTCTACTTAAAATAAAGATTGAATTCTGGATGCTCAATCAACTGATCTCGGACCTCCAATCAAGTGGGGATGCTGTGCCCTACCTCTAGCCACCCAAGGAGCTCCCACACACCCAATCAAAGGTTGAACCACCAGGGCCAATCTTATGGCCACTGTATGAGTATTTTGCTGACAACACGAGGATCATAAGAAAGAACCTAAATCATGCATGTGATATAACATCTCACATGCATGCATAGAATTCAAAGAACACATATCAACCAGATGGAAATGTGAGTTGCAGAATACATTCAAGAAATGGATGCATTTGAGATTCAACAGATTAGATACATGCAATTATGGTGTGTAGATGAGGATGAAACCATAAAGGAAAGATGAAAACTCGTAAAGGGAAACACCATTTGTTTCAGTGTATGTTTGAGATAAACCCGAATGACTCGGGTGTTTGAAATAATCCAAGATATGTATTAAATCTTGGTGAATTAAAGGATTCCTAAACACAGATTAAAAAAAATATATGAGGTGATAGAATCCACCTATAAATATAGGGCTCTTTATTTTGATACATGTTGCTTCCGATCATCATTTTTGGGAGAGATCTCAAAAAACAGAGATCACCCATGAACAGTTTCATGAAGAATAACGAGTTTTGAAAAGAATTTAGATTTCATGAAGAAGAATGTGGATCTTAAAATATTTCAAAAATTAAATTCACTCTTGAAATTCTTTACAAAGGAACTTATTTCATGAAGCCATACAGGGATAGCGTGTTGAACCTCCCTGGTTTGCGTGAAACACCTAGAACCACAAGGCCTTTTTGGTTTGCAAATTTTGGTTGAGACATCTAGATAGAATACCATGCCTCACAAAGAAGGTATTTTTAACATAAAAAGGATTATATCCATTTATTTTTAAGCACAATAAGGAAGAGAAGAAATGAACACAACCTATGAATCAAACTTTTGGTTCAGGCTAAGCACAGTGCACATGCACATGCATGACTCACATGTAGTGAACCTAAACTAAAAGTATAAATAGTGTGTGTGTGTGTACATATAAGGTGTACATGAATAAACACAAGGGAAATCATGTACACACCCCTTGAACAAATAAATTTCATGTTACATGATACACATGCATATGATGACATACATGCATGAGATATAAGTGAGGTGTGTGAAGCTTGAAAGAAGTAGTTGAATGTGGTGCATGCATATACATGAAAATGTATCAACATTGAAATACCTAAAAAAAGATGTTCAGATTCCATGAAATCCATGCATGAAGTTTACTTGAATTGAGTTGATATTTCAAGAAGAAGTAGTTGAGATTGTGTGAGTTATTCATGTATAATAACAATTAAGAATTTGTGTTCATATCTTGCACACATTTGAGTGAGGTAGAGACTTCATTCAGAAGGAATCATATCCCAAGCAGTGTTGAAATGAGGCAAATGATCAATCATCAGTGATTGAAATTATTGATCAAGGCCAAAAAACCCTACCAAATTCTGTTGAAGATACTTGAGCATGTATATGATAAAGTTGGATCATAAAAGATCATGAAGGAAAATCATAGAATCATCCTATAGTGGATCAATCATTTGAAAAGAGGTGAATCCTTATGGTCGATGTCAAGAGTAGTTGAATTCTTTTGGTTAGATCTAGGAGTAGAAGGAGTCTCTTGATTGGAGCTGGATTAATAAGTCTTTTGATTGGTTCCAAAAGAAAGCAGTGTCTCTCAGTTGGAGTAGGAGTAATTATAATAAATTGTGGAGATAGTGAAATTATAATGCATAATTTATATTGGGGGGAAACCAACATGGAAAGGAGTAGGTCTTTATATCGAACATTTTAAATACAGTTTGATTTTTTTCTGTTGATTATTACTGCAAACGAGGTGAGTTTGAGAGATAATGTTGAGTGGATCAAGAAATTTAACAAGTTCAAGTGGTTAAATTTAAAAGGAAAATGAATTTTTAAAAAGAAACCACTAATTCACCCCTCCCATATTAATGGTAAATCCGTCTAGGGGATCTATAAGCTTCCTCTCAGAACTGACCCTACCTGTTCACAAACTTGATTACCAAATACCAAACCAAAAAAATTTTAATAAAAGAAAGATTAAACAGTATCTTAAATAGGTATGTACCTAAAAAGGATGGGATCTTACACAAAGATTTATTTCAAAGGTATTTTTGGAATTTTATAAAAGAGTTTTACTTGATGTTGAGTTACTCTCAGTCATTGAGCCCCTTTATTTATATTATGTCTTATATAGAATTGTGCCCTATGGGGGATTTTTATCATGAGATGATTATATGGATGTGAAAAGTGGATATTTATTTAGTGGATGTTGGAGGTGATATTGTAACGCCTCGATCCTAGAAGCCCGGTACTGGTGAATTATTACATTACATTGACATGATTACAAGGAAGAAAATCCAGAAGGACTGTTCAGTTTAGCAGTCTTGGAAATCCAGATTACAAACATGATACCCATAATAAATTGAAAAAAAAAATAAAACATGCTACAAAATAACTGAAATAAACTTAAATCATTAAATCTTATTCAATGTTCTCTTCTTCATAACCTAGGTAAAGAAATATGATAAGGGTGCGATCAAATGCTCAGTAAGGGTAAATACAATGGAATTAAAAATGAATCAATCTATATGGAAAGGTAAATAACTGAGCAAACTTTCCTTTTAAATAACTAGATAAGGCATAAATAACATGGCAAGAAAGAAACTAAAACACATTCCATAAATAAATAACTGATGATAAACTACATCAATAGATGTTTTGATGAAAAAATTTCATGCATAAATAATAATTGAAACTAAATGATGGAAATAATTTCTTTAAGTATGTCATGTCTCAAGAACATGAAAACCTATTATCGTCAAGATCTTTCACAAAACGGTTTAAAACTAAGGGTATAAACACATTCGGCCAACTTATTCATCTCATGAGAACCTATCAATACATCAAGTAGCTATATAAAGTTTGGGCTCCACCCGTTATTTCCAGTCCAAATTATTTCTCATATTTAATAACCAAAATAAATAATATGCCTCATTAAATAACCATATTGAATGAGTAATACAGATCTATTAATAATTACCATGAAGTAAACAATATAATATCATGAAAATAATGAGATTAATTATATAAAAATTCAAAAGGTAGAACATACATCATATAAAAGGAACTAGGTGCATCACATTACAATATGCCTCAATAAAAAGAAATTGAGATGAAATCCCTTACCTTTTGTTTCCTTTTAGGTGAAATTACTTTAAACTCATGTATAATGGTTTTAAAAATGTTACTAACTTATTCCATAACAATAATATCATATATTAACTTCTTACTATATTTTATTACCCTTTTTAACACCTTTTCATTGTTTTAACTATTTTGGGTGTTAATTTCCAAGTTTTCTCAAGTACATTTTGACTTGTTATTTGGTGTTATTATTAAATATATCATTGTTACATCATCTCAAGAATGTAAACTATGAATAAATAATATTATATATTCATTAAATATGTATTTATAATAGTCCATAATATTTGGAGATTAGAAATGAAGTGCACTGTTCATGGAGACGGTAGGCCGTACGTACGCATGAACTCTACCATCATTTCTTTGTCATATTAAAAGAATTAAAATTAATTGATACATACGTATATTATAATTATAGTATAATATATATGTTATATATATTACATATGGGTATTAAAACTATCCTTTATACGTTCCATGTAAGTCATTAACGAGTCACATCGCTTTGAGGGGGCGGTAGTCTACACTTCCTTAAACAAAATTATCGTATTTACACAACATGAAAAGAGTAAAGGTATGTTAAAAATAAAATTTTCAGAATCATAGAGAAAATATAAACATAATATATATCATATATAAATATATTTTCCATCATAATTTCCACCATGATTGGTGGTAAAGGAAAAATTAACAATCATCATTTCGTGAGGCAATAGTTCGCCGTACACATAAACAGTATGTTCTATATCCATTAGATGGAAGTGTGTGTAAGTTTAGGTAAAAAACTTAGCATAAAAACATAATATTATATTGATTATAATGTTTTTTTATAAAATAATGGAATAAAGAGAGTGTATGGGGTGGATAAGAAAAATAAAGGAAAGGAGCTTGAGAGAAGACGTCACCTCTAAATCAGGTAACTTATTTTGGTTTGAACCAAAAGGATTCCTTGAGAGACTTTATTCTATAAGGGATGATTATATGATTAGGGGAGGTATGTTAGGATCTTATTTTATAAGAGTTTGGATAAGCCAAGGGGATTGAGAGGTGTGAGGAAATGGGTAGAGGTGGTGGCCTTTTATAAGAGGGAGGAGGGGCACTTTAGGAAAGTCTTGAAATATTATTTTATTATAAATTTATTTTCGAATTATAATAGCTCCAAAGTGATTTATTTAGAGTATAAGATGAGTATGGGTCAAAATATTCTCAACCAATAGGTTTTATACATTATTAGTTCATAAAATTAAACTTATCTTTTAGATTTAATCCTTAGTTAAATAATTTAACTCTTACCATGTCTTCTTGTATTTTTACACCATATGATTAATTTAGTTACTATAAAATTTCAAGAGAACATAAATTGGATAATTAATAATATTTGTAACATTATCTAAGTCAGTTTTATGAGGCTTATATTTTTATAATTTTTTATATTATTTAATAAAATAGTATTTGTTTTAAAAACTCATTTATGTTAATTTTGACACCATTTAGTAATTATTTTTTGTTAAAGTCATAAAAACTTTATTCCTTAGAAAAAAATGTATTAAACCAAATATAACATGTCATATTCATCCATAAAATTCATGTATGGCATAAAAAATTTCAAATTACATTTATTTTAATATTTATAATATCATTTATTTGATTATTTTATTAATAAGGAAAACACTACATCATTATTGTGTCAAAAATAAATTTAATTATTTAATGTATAAAATTTAAAAATAAAATACCATGATGTAGTAAATATTTTTAGATTTCTAATTAATATTTATAGATAAATAAATCACTTATATAACTTGAATTAAAATTATTTTAGTAATAAGATATATGTTTTTGTTATATTTCCCTTTACTTTAAATTAATTATTATAACATGTTATTTTTACACCCAAGTGGCTCCCAAAGGCCAACTTTACATCCCAAGTGTTTTATTTATTTCTTATTACTCATAAAATTAGATTATGATACATGTTAGGGTAATTTTATATTATTATAATATTATTTTTACCCTTATTTACCTTGTTTACCCTTTAACCATGGTAAATAAAAATAATGACTGAAGTTACTATTTATAATGACAAAAAATAAAAGGGACCCATTTAAATAATTTATAACATATTATTCCAAATATGGAATCCATTTTTTAAAATTCAAAACACAAAATTGGATGAAATTAATTTAAAATTAATCCCCGTTGTCAAAATGAGAAAGTGGTTTAAAAAAAATGTAAAAACCATTAAAAGATTGACATGTGTTTATATCAAATTTCAATGTAAAATTATTTACAATTACCATAATTGGATTAAATGATAAAAAAATAATATAATTAAACTTTAAAATCAATGAAAAAGATAATATAACTATATAAATAAATTAGATGAAAAAGCTATTTTGAATTAAAATGCAATATTTTTCACTATTCATTAAAATATGAAAGTTATCAGAAAAACAAAAATTTTTTATCCAAACTAAATTTTTATGTCCCGATTCTAAATAAAAAGTTTATTTTTTTAAATTGAATATATAAAAGTTTCAAATATTGGATATAAAAAGGGTTCTCCATTAAAAGGCGGTAAAACTGCATTTTTTGAAAAATATTTCTTTTATCTGAAAAATTGGATTTGTTCTTATATTATGTATAATAAACACATAAGATGAATATTAAAAATATATGGAATATATAAAATTCTAAATTTTTTTAATATTATTTATATCATCTAATTTAACAGCTAGGTTATATATCATATTAAATAATAATATTTGCCAACGAGCCCGTACCCGAGTGGTAAGGGCTCCTGCTTGGCATCCAAGAGACCCGAGTTCAAAACCGGGTGGAGGCGAATTTACGAGTCATTGTAGGAGTCACTATAGCAACCAGAACTATTCACCTGATTTGGGCCTTCGGGCCACCGGTTTGGGCCTATGGGTCTCTAGGGCCTTCCGGTCATCAAACGCCTTCAGGATACAGGACCTTCGGGTCACGTAGACCATGGAGTAGCCCAATTCACACAGAACATGCCCCAGAAGAGGATCAGAGAAACAGGAGTAGCGACCACTAGATGCAGAGCTAACCGGATTGGAAGAATGAGAGGGTATGGCAGCCGCCATCGGGACCAAACACCGTACAACATTGTATGGGGAAATGCTAGCCGATCAGAAATGCAAGGTGGGGAGCTAAGGAGATCAATGATTCAAGATGCTGGGGAGGGGCAGTTCTAGTGGGCTGGGCCTACGGGTCATGTAATTGGCATGGTATGCCTCTGGGCCTTCGGGTCATGTATTGCGGGTCATGTAGGGCCTTGTGCCTTGGGCCTACAGGTCATGTACGAGTTCCCCTTCAACCCTTAAAAGGGGGATTATCTATAATAAAATAAAAAAGAAGGCCTTCGGGACATTCGGGTAAATAATAATATTTTATTATTAATATACTGTTGTTCAGTAAAACTGGCCCTTACGTGTAACGCAAGGCAAATCATTTTCAGTAAAACTGGGCCTTACGTGTAATGCAAGGAAAATCATTATTGTATGTAGAATAATCTTAACATGGTGTTGAGTAAAAAGAAAGTAAGCAATAAAATTAAGTTTATTCAGAAATTAAAATATTGTAAAGTCTTTGGGTGTTACATACTCCCCTCATTCAATAAATTGCATCCTCGCAATTTAAACTCGGAATAAAAAACTATGGGTTGGACTTTTAAAAAAATATCTTTATTGAAATCCCATATCAGAAAATGGTTTAATGAGACCACCATTTTAAAATAAATAAAGGTATGTATAGAGGTCACTAGAGATAACACATACTAGAGTTCCATGTAGGAAAACACAGACATGAACTAAAATGTAACCATCAAGTTCTCATAGAGAGTGATAGAGAACATTATTAGGAGAAAGTTAACAACCAGAAAGCTATAAATCTGCGATGATCCAAGGGGATATTTTATTCATCACAAAATAAAGTACTCATGAAACATTTTTTGTTTTATGATCCTTTACCTACTGTTGAAGAATTAATTTACTTCATAGACTAAGAACACAAGGAAGCATACTTAATTAACATGTAGAGTTTAATCCTTTAACTAATTCCTACCACAAACTCATCTTTCTCTTCAAAAGATAATAAAACTCAAAAATATTCTATTTATATTAATCTTATAAGGTTCAAAATATAAAATTATACCATTTCAATAAATAAAACTATGTTATACTAACTAGGGAATTCCTATAGGGTAATGTTAAATGATAAAGCCTTGTCTCACTTCAGTTGTGGGTTCGATTCCTATAGCCCTGTCCGACGTGACGAGTTTTCATCTGACCAGCATGTTGTCCTTTTTCTAATACTATATTATTATAAAATTACAAAAATAACCTTAAGAATTATTTTAACCTCAAACAATACTATCCAATTTTCAACTTAATCCATTCCAACCTTTAGACTTATCCAAAATAATTATGTCCAAACTCATAGTCCAAAAATTTATAAGTAAGGTCACTAAATTTATGAAATCAACATAAAATAATACAGATCCCTTTTTGTTACATACCAAACATGCCAATAACTTCATAATGTATTCTCTTAAAACATGGTAATAACCATAATTACCATAAAATCTTATTGAATATGTTCATGCTTTCTTATTACTTACGCAAAACATAGAATATTGGATATACTCCTTAAATTCAAAAATGTTGTAAAATCCAACAATGAAAGAATAAATAGACCATTAATCAGTTCCAATGTAGTAAATAATATCCAATATAGTTTATCTAAATCAATCATCTCTTTATTCCAAAATTATTATCTCAGTATCAAAAACATATTAAGGGTTATCATTCCCTCAACCATATATTTTCAAAAAAGTTTAACTTGCAAATCTGTCACTTTACTTGGTACCATACAATCTCAAATCCTTAATGAAATAGTACTGCAGTACAATCCATATATTTCTTAATTCTTATAACCAATACATCACTGATATAATATTCAAATGATATAATTCTTGAATAAGCATATTAATAATTTTTTTCATCTGCAGTAGTATCATAACTTCATTATTATCCAATAACATCATCTGGGGTATATTCCTTTGACACTTGGGACATTGATTCGCCTAGTGTCCCATATATTTGAATTTGAAGATTTATACATTAGAAATTTTTTTCTTACCCTCAAAATCATGAACTTGGTGTCATTTTTCTCCACATTTATAACAAACTCCCATTACCTTCAAGCAAGTACTAAAGTGTTTATCGCCGTAATTATCACATTTTGGAAAATACTTATTTCCCTTTTTCTTCTTTGTGTCATTTCCTTTTTCATGGTGATCATATGGACTCTTCTTATCTTGGTTTCCTTCAAATAATTAGGGATTAGATAATTCATTATCCATCTCGTTGTCACATGATACTATGCCCTCATATGAAGAGAATGTTTGGGAGACTATTTCCTTTTAAAATATTGGTTTAAGACCATGAAAGATTTGATCTTTATTACTCTTTGGATCACGTGTATCGATGAGGTTCACATTCCTTCTACTAGGTTCGATTTCTAAATAATTAAATACACTAGATTAGCTTATAAAGTTATAAAATTTTTATAAATATAAATATGGTATAACACATAACATAAATTTATGCATCGTAAATCCTAGAACCATAAACTTTGGCTACATTGGGGAAATCATTACTTCTAAATCCTTCATAATGGTAGGTAAATAAAATATGAATTATCCTAAGTATATCTCTCTAAAGGGTCAAAACTGGTGCACAGTAAGGCCTATTGTCATGTACCAGGTTACCTTGAGTCAGGCTAGGAATACCTTATCGAAGTTGTTACTCCAAGGTACATCTGTTCCAGAACCACGTCCACTTAAAGTATCTAGATAGGGATGTATTTCTAGGATTTACCAAATAATCTTTACTCTAACAAAATTATAGGATTTTATTCTATACTTATCACCAATGTCTATCTTAGGGTTGCGCTTCCTAATCTATGTTTTCTAAATCTAGTTTCCAGGGTTGCTGCTAAAATTAATTTGATATCAACTATAACACCCTGACCCCAGAAGCCTAGTGTCGTTTCATTATTACATTACATTGGCATGATTAAAAGGAAGTAAATCCCTAAGGACCGTTCAGTTTAGCAGTCTTGGAAATCCAAATTACAAACATGATACCTATAATATATTGAGAAAACAAAATAAAACATATTGCACAATAACTAAAATAAACTGCATTATTGAAAGCTTATTTAGTAATCTATTCTTCATAACCTGGAGAAAGAAACATGATAAGGGTGAGATCAAATTCTCAGTAAGGGTAAATACAATGGAATTAATAATTAATCAATCAATATGGAAAGTTAAATAACTGAGCACACTTTCTATTTACATAACTAGATAAGGCATAAATAATATGGAAAGTAAGAAGCTGAAACACATGCCATAAATAAATAACTAATGATAAACTATATCCATATATGTTTCGACGCAAAAATCTCATGGATAAATAATAATTGAAACTAAATGAGGGAAATAATTTCTTTAAGGATGCCATGTCTTAGGCACATGAAAACCTGTTATCGTCAAGACATTTCACAAGACGGTTTAAAACTAAGGGTGGAAACCCATTTGGAAAACTTATTCATATCATGATAACTTGTCGATGTATTGAGTAGCTATATAAAGTCTGGGCTCCATCCGTAATTTCCAGTCCAAAGTATTTCTCATATTTAATAACTAAAATAAATAATATGCCTTACCAAATAACCACATTGAATGAGTAATATGGATCTATCAATAATTAACATGAAGGAAACAATATAATATCATAAAAATAATGATATTCATGATATAAAAAGTCAAAATTTAGAATAGACACTGTATAAAATGAACTAGGTGCATCACATTACAATATGCCTCAATAAAAAAAATTGAGATGAAATCCCTTACCTTTTTTCCTTTTAGGTGAAATTACTTTAAGCTCATGTATAATGGTTTTAAAAATGTTAATAACTTATTACATAACCATAATATCATATATTAACTTCTTACTATATTTTATTACCCTTTGTTAATATGTTTTCATTATTTTAACTATTTCAGGTGTTAATTGCCTAGTTTTCTCAAGTATATTTTGAATTTTTATTTAGTGTTATTATTAAATATATCATGGTTTAGTCATCTAAAAAATGTAAAATATGAATAAATAATCTTATATTTTCAGTACATATGTATTTATAATAGTCTATAATATTTGGAAAATTAGAAATTAAGTGCACTGTTCATGGATACGGTAGGCCGTACGTACCCATGAATGCTACCTTCATTTCTTTGTTGTATTAAAAGAATTAAAATTAATTGATAAATAAATATATTATAATTACAATATCATATATATGTTATATATTTTACATATTTTAATTAAAACCATCCTTTATATTTTCCATGTAAGAAATTAATGAGTCACATCGCTTTGAGGGGGCAACAGTCCACACTTGCTCAAATGAAATTATCATATTTACACAACATGAAAAGAATAATGGTATGTTAAAAATAAAATTTACAGAATCATAGAGACAATATAAACATGATATATATTATATATAAATATAGTGTCTATCATAATGTATACCATGATTTGTGGTAAAGGAAAAATGAATAATCATCATTTCGTGAAGCAGTAGTTTGCCGTACACATAAACAATATGTTCTATATAAATTAGATGGAAGTGTGTGTAAGTGTAGACAGAAAACTTATAATAAAAAAATTCTAGTATATTTAGGATACTATTTTTTTTATAAAATAATGTAATAAAGAGATTTTATGGGGTGGAGAAGGAAAATAAAGGAAAGGAGCTTGAGAGAAGACGTTACCTCTAAATCGGGTAAATCCTTTTGGTTTGTGCCAAAAGGCTTCCTTGATAGGATTTATTCCATAGGGGGGGGGGGTTCTAGTATGATGGTAGGGATGTTGATAGATTATTTTATCAGAGTTTTGACTAGACAAGAGGCTTGAGAGGTGTGAGGAAATGGGTATATGTGGTTTCCTTTTATAAGAGGTAAGAGAGGTACTTTAGAAAAGTCTTGAAATATTATTTTATTGTAAATTTATTTTCAAATTATAATAGATAAAAAGTGTTTTATTTCTATTATAAGATGATTATGTGTCTAAATATTTTCAAACAATAGGTTTTAGACATGTTTAAGTCATAAAATTAACCTTATCTTTTAGCTTTAACCCTTAGTTAGATAATTTAACTCTTACCATGTCTTCTTTTATTTTTACACCATATGGTTAATTTAGTTACTATAAAGTTCAAATAGAACCTCAAGTGGATTATTAATGATATTTTTAACATTATATAATTAATTTTTCTGAATCTTATATTTTTAGGATTTTTATATCATTTAATAAAATAGTATCTTTTTAAAAACTCATTTATGTCAATTTTGACACTATTTAGTAATTGATTTTTGTTAAAGTCATAAAACTTTATTCCTTAGAAACAAATATATTAAATAAAATATAACATGTAATAGTAATCTAGAAAATTCATTTATGGTATAAAAACTTTCAAATTAAATTTATTTTAATATTTATAATATCATTTATTTGATTATTTAATTAATAAGGAAAACATTGCATCATTATTGTGTCATCAATAAATTTAATTATTTAATATATAAAATTTAAAAATAAAATACCATGATGTGTGAAGTATTTTTATATTTCTAATGACTATTTATAGTTGAATATATTGCTTATATAACTTGAATTAAAATTGTTTTAGTTATAAGATACTTGTTTATGTTATATTTTCCTTTACTTTAAATTAATTATTATAACATGTCATTTTCACACCCAAGTGTCTCCCAAAGGCCAACTTTATATCCCATGTTTTTTATTGGTTTCCTATGACTCATAAAATTATATTAGGAAAAATTTTAGGGTAGTTTTATATTATTATAATATTATTTTTTACCTTTATTTACCTTATTTACTCTTTAACCGTAGTAAATAAAAATAATTACTGAAGTTACTATTCATAATGTAAAAAAATAAAAGGGACATTTTTAAATAATTTGGAAATTATAATTACAAATATGTAATCTATTTTTCAAAATTCAAAACAATGAATTAGAAGAAATTAATTTAAAATTAATTTCCATTGTCAAAACGAGAAAGTGTGTTTAAAAAAAAATAAAAACCATCAAAAGATTGACATGTGTTTATATCAAATTTCAATGTAAAATTACTTCCAATGACCATAATTGAATTAAATGATAAAAATATAATCTAATTATACTTTAAAATTAATTAAAAGGATAATATAACTATGTAAATAAATTAGATGAAAAAGTTGTTTTGAATTAAAATGAAATATTTTTCACTATTCATTAAAATATGAAAGTTATTAGAAAAACACCAAAAAATTATCCAAACTAAATTTTTATGTCCCAATTATAAATAAAAAGCTTATTTTTGTCAAATTTAATATATAAAAGTTTCAAATATTAGATATAAAAAGGGTTCTCCACTAAAAGATGGTAAAACTACATTTTTTTGAAAAATATTTCTTTTATTTGAAAAATTGAATTTGTTCTTATATTATGTATAAGAAACACATAATATGAATATTAAAATTATATAGAATATATGAAATTTAAAATGTGGTTAATACTATTCATAACCTCTAATTTAACGGCTAGGTTATATATCATATTAAATAATAATATTTTATTATTAATATACTGTTGTTCGGTAAAACTGGGCCTTGTGTGTAACGCAAGCCAAATAATTATTGTGTGTAGTGTAATATTAACATGGTTTTGAGTTAAAATAAAGAAATAAATAAAATTAAGTTTATTCAAGAATGAAAATATTTTAAAGTCTTGGGGTGTTACAAAGCTGATGTTTATTTCAAATGATTTATTCTTGATTTATGTGATAGTCTCATACTTATTTTTTTCTCAAATACACATTGATTTATGTCATGGGAATACTAGGAATTTATTATATAAACTGGGTTATTAATCCATTAGTATATACTGTGCACTAGCTAGAACCCTAGTTTAGGTTTTTCTTTGGCATACACATAATATGGGTGCCCCTGGGATGGATTATGTTGCTTTATAGAGATGGATTATATTGAATAGTTAGTCTAGAAGTATTACCAGGATGTTAAAAGGGTTCTTTTAGGCTAGCCTAGGGTTACAAGTCACTAAGTCCATGATCGTGTTACTTGAGTCCTAGGTAGTTTTCCATGATGCTTAGTTTCTACTGAGGATGGTTTATGGGATCCCTTTTCCCATGAATTATTTATATCCTTAGCCATTCTTTGATTGCATTGAAACATTTATTAGTTATATTCATTGCTATTCATTTATATATTGGTGTATTCTTTTGTTTAATTTTTTCTTTGGGTATGGTTTACTTTCAAATTGATTTATAAAATATTTTGGAAAGTGTAGTTTTAAAGGAAAAAAGCAATGTTGTCTTGAAAATTGTATTTAGGAATGTTTTAAAAAGGGGAAGAAAGGAGTTTTATTTTACCAATTAATTTAAAAAACTATTTTTGTGATTTGAAATAGGTTTATAGGAATGATTTTGTTTATTATTTGGGTTTGAAACTATGGTTTAAGATCGGATGAGCCTCATTTTGTCAAAGGTTTTACCTTGGTTTAGTAAAGAAAAGGGGGTAAAGTATGATTCTTGTTTACTTTATTCTTACTCATGTGAAAAAGAAAAACCTATTTTATAATTTATATTCAGACCATAATTTATTGAATGTATTATGAAAGGAACATATTAGACTCTTTAGTGAAATCCTACTAGGCATGTTTAGCTTACACCCTGCATATACACCAATGCATGTATATGAAACTTCCATGTTTTATCTCAGGTTATCAGGGTTGGATTCCATTTAGTTTGTTTTTTTGGGTTCATTTATAGATGGAATTTTTATTGAGTGACCATGGGTTAAATGGAGGTCTTATTGGATATTTTTAGGTACTATTTTATTTTCTTTTTGGGATGTTGTATCAGCCATTTTTGTTAGGTGTATTTCTTGTTTTTTGATTCTTATGTATCTGTATTTATAGAGCACACTGATTTTTTTTATTATAGTGATGTTTAGTTATTTATTATTTTCAATTTACAAACGAGATTAATCATGTTTATTAATTAATTCTCATTTTGGATGTTTATTGGTTTATTCCATGTTTGGTTTGTTTTATTATTTTATAATTTCTTGTTAGATATATATGGATGTCCAATATCTAGATAGGTCATTACAGATTCTCATTCATTTCCATTGCTTTCTTATATCATATATTGAGATTGAAACTATTATTAAGTGTGAATTATTGAGACTAAGGAACTAGTTGTCATCCTATAGAGATCAGAAACACCCTTCAGGCCTAGTAATGAGCCAGGTTGGGTGATGTGTCAGGTCATCCTGGGATTGTTCGTTACAAATTATATAGAGGAAGCTAATGAAATTATCCATGTACACCATGATAAAAGATAATAGCAACATCACGATGAGTATAACATTAATTGGAATATAAATAAAAATATATAATAATGTGCATTGAGTCATTTTAATAGAATCTTAACTAGAGTAGAAGGGTTGAACCTCAGGATCAGGAAACCATGTCGCGGTGATAGTAAAATGTTCATGATGAGTATATATAGTTAACTATCTGAATAATTTTTAAAAAGGAAACAAAAAAGGTTTCAGGAGATATTTCCATGATTATGGACATGATTCTTAATAAAACTCTCTGACTTGAGTCACCACACCATGAAAAAGGCACCATGCCCATATTTTTTTTCTATAATACTAAAAATTAAAGAATATTTGGTGGGTCTTATAAGACTTAAATAGATGAGTTTGGATATATCCTTATAAAGAATATAGGTGAAAAAATCATGGAATATTTTAAAAAATTTGTATAATCCTAGACCTCAATGTTAAGTCTTGATGAATGAATAATATTGTATATACATGGTTGTATAATAAATAAGAGAATAAATATCATGTTTAAAATGTGAAGAAGACTTGAAAAAGAGAGTGGAGAATGTGCATATTAAAGATTTGAAAAATAGAGAGGAAGAAAAAGAGAAGAGGCTATTACTATATCTGTCCAGGTGAGGAAGGATCATTAATGGAAATTCATTAATACATCCATAAAAGTAGAAGAAAATGGAAGAAGAATATGGATTCTAATATTAAAAATTATACTTTAAGTACCTAATGGGTTGCGTTGGTTTTATTTATTGTTAATAAGTTTCAATATGTATATCTTGTAGAATCTAGGTGATAGAGGAAGAATTCACCCACTAAAGAACATTAAGAGGCTACCCATATAGTTTATGGGTAAATATATGGAAGGTGTTTTCATCATCATACACGAAAAAGAAGTTTTTGATACTGCTCCTTAGATAACTTGGCTGGATAAATTCAAGTAGAAACCTCTAAATCAGACGATTGAAAAGTTAATATGTAACAAGCTTTCCCGGGTCAACCTAACATGTCCCCTGATCTAGCTAACCACATGTCCTCAAGTTCCCCCTATACACAAGAGGATTCTAACTAGAAATGGGGGTCTAAAGAGATGTGGTGGGGAGACTATACCCTAAAATTATAATACAATAATAGAGAAAAATAACCAAACTCATACACATCTATAAAAATTAGAGTACTCATAATAAATAAACAGAAGCAATGACATGATATATAAAATGAAGTGTGAAAACATACAATCATACATACTCATAGTAAGCTAGAACACAAAAAATGATCACCCACCAGGATGACCATATATACATAAGAAATAAATAATGAAAACAAAACATACAGTAGGATCTACTACCCACCCCAAGACTTACCTCATACCTGATCTCAATAACTACTAAGATGCACTAACCCAATCCTGAAACTCCACATGAGTAGTCATGCTTCATCATGAAATATAGGGCCTCGACCCCATCCACTGTTCATTTATACTTAACCTTAAAGTAGACATGAGGGTTTACACACACACACACACACACCAAGGTTCACATATAGGGGTGAAAAATAAATCTCAGTAGGCCACCCCCAATGGTGGTACCTAACATCTCTTGTCATAAAAAGTGCATGTACACATGATATGTCTAGCCTAGTTAAATAAATAAAAATGGAATAATAAAATAAACTCAAGATAAAGCATTGTTGATCCTCAGGTCTTAACGATCCACTTGAGATCAAAAAACCTACTTCGGCCAGTGCCATAAAACTCGAAATACATGGATCACCATTCCATGAAACACAACACATAATGAACATCCTCTAGATATTAAGGAAGATTCCAGATGTATAACTTGAACATGCCTAGAGGATGGACCCTAGGGTCTTAACCTAGGTGTCCATGAAAACAACACACCACTACTGGTCTCTAGGACTCTAATAGTATGATTTGAACTATAGAAAAAAATATAACCAAACTAAGAGAGCCTTCTTGTCATGAACCGTCCCCCAAGGCCCATGTCATGACTACCCCAAACCCACCTTCTATAGGCCAGGGGCTGGTGACTAGAACCAGAAAGACATATCCCAAACAGGGAAGACATTGCCTTTAAACCTGTACACACACAAACAGGGAAAAGTGCACAAAGATAGCCACGAAGGAAAGAAAAGTAATACAACCATCACAAAGTACTTCCACTGAGAGTAAAGTGTGTAAACTGAAAGTAAAGGGGCCAAAATACAATCCCAACTGAAAGGAAATTATAGAAAAAGAATTATAATCTTTGTAGGTCATCTGCCAAGGATCCTACCTGAAGGGTAGGTACAACTCTCCATCGGATGTCACTGCAGCACACCACATCTATCGATCCACCTCTGAGCACTGTCTAGTCCTGGCTCCCCAAAGTCCCAGTTAGAGCTGTCTTTCATCTACACAAGACACAACAGGTGCGGGCGAAGCCCGTTTAGGGGTGAGTATAACAATACTCAGTAGGGACCCCAAGAACACCGAAGGTATATCAGTAATCCATGAATTAAAACACCAAAAAGTAAATACCAATGAGGTAATACCACTAAGAAAGATCTTAACCACATAGCACAAAGTAAAAGACACAGCTCACACTAGGTATAACTTAAGTAAAAAATTAAATATAATTAGTCGTAAAGTTAGATCATCTTATTCTATCGGGAGTCTCTATTGCTGATCCACATAGGGTTTCTAGGTACTGACCCATAAAGGATCGCTACATGATAACCCACATAGTATCACTAGGTGAAGACCCACAAAGGATCGCTACGTGCTGACCCACACTAGATCGCTAGGTGCTGACCTATATAGGATCGCTATTCATTCTTTACGTCACAGCCAACCACTGGATTCTCACACTTAGAATGATTGATTATGGGAGGATATGCTCCTCAAGACATTGGTCGTACCTCAACCACCATGATTTCCCACATAGAGTATCCCCAAAGGACCGTCTCATTGTAAGGGTTCCAATGAAATAGATGACACATTGAACGGATGCCCGGTCTGTAAGATATGAGCATTTTTGTAAAAAGGCCTAGGTTGGATTTGAGTCTGATCCAACCTGACAGTATTCCAAATTCCGCCATAACTCACGTAGAGTATCTCAGAAGAAATGCCTTGTTGCAAGGGTCCCACCACCACTGACGGCGTGTCTATAAAATTCCCTGTTTGAGAGATACAATCATTTTAGTGTAATGGGGGCCGATTGCATCTGGGCCCGATTCGACCCGGTCGGACCGACCGGAACAACCCGGCCTGGGGGTCCACATACCTCCGTTTAATTCAGAAAATCGATCTAACCTAGTTTGGGTCTGGGTTGATCTAGTCTGGCCTGGCCAGTGGGCCAGGCCCATTGGGCTTCGTTGGACCCGACCCAGTTTGGCTGAGGGTCCAGCCCGCTGCTGGGTCACCCGATGACCCGGTATAGTCCGACCTGGCCTGAAGGATATGGGTATGGTCTGCCGGAATGGGTCTTCCCAGTCCGCTAGAGGCTGACCGGCCTTTGGCCTGGCTAGGATGTGACTGGGAGCTGCGTTCGGTCCCACTGCTATCCCACAGACACGGGGCCTCCTTACCGCTGCCGTTGAGTGACCGTGGCCCACCACGTGCTGCGTCCTCTACATCACATATGGATTAAGTCTGCAGGTTGGCTCGGTCAACACGGCGCCAATGTGGCACCGCAGATCTCCAACACTGCAGTTTAGCAACCACGGCCTCCGTTGTATGCCCGGGCTCCTCGAATGTGGGCCGCCATCTCCCCACTGCTGTAGCTAGCTGGCCGTAGCCCTCTGTAGCCGTGGTGCACCGATGAGTATGCCACCTCCCTCTGCCCGCGATCGACACTGATTGTTTTCTTCTGTGGGCCACCGGTGTTTCTCCAGTAGTATGTTTCTCAATCCGTCCACATATATGGAATAGTTAGGCCATCACCTTCACTGCGACAACCTCAAAATTACTTTGCCTCCATTTCGAGAAATAATCCACAAAGAACGCACATACAGAGGGGCTTGGGCCTTATTCATGTTGGCCCATGCTCTCCACGTTAGAAGTTTAAAATAATGGGGAGGTTCGAGGGTTTTAATTCCACTAACATAAGTGATAATATAACCCCAAATAGAGGAATCCCAAAAGAAGTCACCCTCCCACAAGAACGCATGGTCTGCGGATTAACCTATTTATGGGTTAATCTGCGTTCTTAGTTTGGAATAAGAATGGGGAAAATCTAAATGGTTCAAATCCCTACCTCTTTGATGTTAGTTTCCGTAGCATTACGTCCTCGAGGTTTCAAGATGCCGACGTTGTTTGTCACTTCTGACTCCGTTCTTTGAGGTGCGTCGGAGATGTTTGACATTTGTCGGTGTTTATCATTCTTAGTTGGAGAGGAAGTTCATTTGAGGTTCTTCAGAGAATCATCATAGTTTAATTTCTCATTCCACCAAAGTCAACCCAAATAAAAGGAAAAGACATCAAAACGTTTCTGTTACGCTGCAACATTGCATCGTTACGCTTGCACAATGAGCTATTAAGGGGCTTCCTTAATTGCGCCTCGTCGCCGTAATGCAGCACCACTGTCCGCCGCTCAACAGTGAAAAAGAAAAAGAAAATAACTTTTTAAAGTTATTTTATTATTTTTCTGAAGAGTATGAAAATTAACTTTTCCATTCTTCCCTTACCGATTGAAGTTAAGTCCTTTCTAGGCGAATTCTGACGTTCTGAATTCAACGGTGCCCTCAAATTTTCGATCTGAGCACCATTTCAAAGGTTAGAAAAACCCACTCACACGTTTATTAAACACACCTTAAAGTAAGTTCAAAAAAAACATTCACCCTTAAACCGCGCTGGTCAAGGTTAGGCTCCGAATAAGGGGAACACACCCTCACAAGCTCAACAGTACTCTCAGATTTTTAATCCGAGTTACCATTTAGGATTTTTAAGGATTTTACAATAAAATAATTGTTAATTATTTTATTTACGACAAAAAACTAACTACTTCTACTATTGACGTGAGCCGACCAATGCTAAGATCTTCCTAAGGAATGAATACTCTCACGAGCTCAGGGATGGTCTTATATTTTTAGTCTGGGTCACCGTTCATGAGTTATAAGAATTTTAAAAATAAAATAATTTTATTTAATAATTTTATTTACGCTTATGCCATTTTCAGGTTTTCTCACTGGAGGGATGAACCGACTAAAATTATGTCACGCCTAGGGTAAACCTGCCATCCCGAACGTAACTGTGACCTCAGATTTCTGATCCAGGAACCCATTTAATAGTTATTCTACTTTTTTCAGGAAAACTGCTCACATGCACTATTTAAAGCTTAAAATTTGTCAACAGATCATTCTGGGAACTCCAAGCCTCAGAATTGAACGCCGTATCAGCGCCTGGTCTCAAAATAATTTCATATTAAAAAAAATTATACAGAAATTCCGGGACATTACACTTCTTAAGTCTCAGTAGTCTTATAGAACTAACTGAGGCCTGTCATGATCAGGGGGATTAATAGAAACCCTAGTCCCTATTCAAAATATCTAGGACCACAGAACCAAATCCTTAGTCAGAGAAAAATCCTAACTTGAGGGGTGAACTCATATGGATCATCCATTATCTCCCTAGACCCACCTAACACCAACTAACCTAGTAGAGTATTAGATTAAACTCAAGGCCAATTCCCAATCCAATAATATCTCAAAGGTCACCTCTAATATCCAACTAGTTCAAGAACATCCTCAATAATCTTGACATAATCCATAAAACATGGGTCGATCAAACATATGAACCCATAAATAATAACACAACCACCACAGGAACACAATTCTAGTCTCTGGGTTCTAATGTGACACTTGAATTTTCCAATTCTAAAAAATCATCGACCCTCTCACGGTCAACAAAACACATAGTGCCCACGACCTCCTAGATCACATCCATCTAAAACTATGAGCCAAACCCGACATAAGAAACCTCATTAGACCACTTAAACTAACCCCTCCAGAACTATTACCTCACCCACATGGGTATCCTCAAGTAAAACCATGATCATAAGGGCATCCTCAATGGTTTGAAGGACCTTATCAAAAGTAGGACACCCTACATTGGGCTTCTCAGCCGACCTCTTCAAGACACTACCCATCCTGGGTCATCACCATGCTTGTAAAGGAATACTTTAGGGTCCCCCAAACCCATATAAACATATATGAAATAGTACATGACCATACTTGACACTCTACAATGTCAACCTATCCCAAAGTCTCTAACTGAACTATACTGCAAGTGAGAATCCTAAAACCTCAACCGCTTAATCCCTGAGAAACTTGTACCAACATCCAAGGACCATACAACACACCAATTGGTCCCACCTTTAAAAACCATAAAAAACTCTTGAAATTAAACCTCATGAAATTCCCAAGCTAAGTAACTACTTGATCCCACTTTCTGAGAAATGTATGAAGAACTTCGAACTAAACCCCTAGGAACCTTCAATGCCAATCTGTCTAATAAGCTCATGACTGTTACCCGGGTCTCCAACCATATATCCCTTAGGAGATTTCTCAAACTAAAACCTCAAGGAAAATACCTCACCAAACATAAAATAGCCTAAAAAATCTCTATAGCGACCTATAAACACCTCAGAGTCCTCAACATCACATTCTATATGAGAAGAGCACTCAGAATAGACTACTCACAAGTCCAATTCTAACTCTAGGGTGGGAAAATGATTAAAACACATCAAGAAAGAAAGAAAAGGACGTTTACCTCACGTACACGATGTGTAACTCTAGAAAACATTTGTAGGCATGTACTTTAACACAACCTAGCATGTACTTTCCCAAGTACATAGTGTTCACTAGCCCTATATAGTGTGCACTCCACATGGCGTACTTGGCCATGTGCCCCACATGACCTCCATCCAAGTACCCTATATAGTCACTAGCTGCGTACCTCACATTATGTCTAGATGATTACCCAACCACACCCCATGTTTCCCCTACACAATGTTTTTTCTCTGAACTATATGTTGTATAGGCTGATTTCTTGAATAGAAATCCCCCGCAATCACCTAAAACCTTTGTTTTCACCCCAAAACAACCCACTGAGGCTCTCATGGAACTCCAAAAAACACAAAAAATTATTAAAACATAAAATAAAAAAATATACATGGATATAATTGAAAATTAAAACAAATACCCTACCTAGAGGTGAAATATGCTGAAGCTTCAAGCCCAGATCCATGCCATGTAGCCACTGCATCCCGATCTAGCTCCTTAGAAAATTAAAATGGAAATCCCCTCTCTTATCTATTACTTTCTCTCTCATGAAAATAACATATATAGGAGATAAAATATTCATATTCATAAATCCACAAATGGAAAGATGCAATGAAAAGGGAAAAATAAAGAAAAATAAAAAGAAAAGAAAAAAGGCTCGAGCCCGACCCTAGCACCCAATACAGGTTTACATCCCACCAAGGTAAAAATTCCCATTTTAAACTCAACTAAAAAGTCATAATTTCAATCTAAGACTACATTCAAAAGATATCACCTAATTATAATGCAAAATTAATTAATATTTAATTAATTAAATACTTAATATTATGTGAAAATATGAATGAATCATAATTCCACCAAAATATTTTCCTAGAAAAAACACTCTATTCGAGGACTAGAAAAGTGGTCAAAAAATTATTTTGAGATCATCTGATAAGAGAAATTACCATTTCTCCTAAAAAATATTGGGAAAAAAAAATTCAATTTTCCCAATTTTCTCAACATGTGATGATGCATGTTGTCACAATCTCCCCAAAATAACACTTTTCATCCCCTAAGAAGCCTCAATGGCTAAAAAAATATCATGATCTCACCATGAGCATTAACACTCCTCCAATTCGACTCACCCTCAAATCATATCCAATTCATCATGAGTTCACTGGAAAAGTCTAGACTCCACCACACCTACAAATATAAGACCCGAATCTATTACTTTACTTGATACCAGATACATACGGATTCCACCCATGCACTAACATCTAATTCCACACTGACCATCCAATGATCAGTCTCACATCACCCACGAACCTTACAATGTGAAGTTCATTTATCTGTGATCTAAGAGACCCCCACCATAAGAGTATCCCTTTCATCACCCCACAACCAAAATTATAAGCTAAATGTCACACACTTTGTTCACACTATAAAAATTGGACATTAGTAGTGTTTTTTTGGATATATGCAACTATTTAAACAGATGTTTATATTTTTTTGATATTTTTTAAAATCACTTCATTTAGTGCTGTCAAGAATTTAGCCCCACTATTTTTTAAATTAATAGTGGTTCTCTAGAACTTCTAAAAAACTTTTATTTTGTGGTAATTTAAACCAATATTAATTAATTAATATTGAATATTTTTTTACCATGATTGGTGGTTTTTTAGACCACCCTAGATTCTTTTCATGGTAATTAAAATTATAGTGCCTATTTTTCTTTATATAGAAGTAGTTCAAACCCCCAATAATTCTTTTCACAATGGAAAGAAAAAATTATGATCTTTTAGTGGTGTTTTTCAACTTAAAAGAGTGTTTTTAACCACCACTAAATAAAAAATGGAAGTTTACCGAGATTAGAAGTGGTTTAAATCACCACAAATAGAAAAATAAATTCTGAAATCTGCACATAAAATTAAAGATCCTATACTAGGAATATAAAACAAAAAATTACAAAAACATATGACAAAAACAAATGAAATTAACATTATAAAAAAAACTTAAACTATATCACAACATTTAATACACATAAAATATATTAAATAAGTCATATGAGCATTAAAAAAACCCATTATTTCATTCAAATGTCATATAAACCAGAATATACATCAGTATAAAAACAAATAACACATAAAATATTGTCATATATTTCATCTGTGTCACTATAGTCACCTTAAGATGATACTCGATCCTCATCCTGATGACTTGTAGCTTCTGGTTCCTACAATTATAGAGTTTAAAAACATAAATTTGATTATGTTAAATAATAATACAAAAATATATAAAAAAATAAACATTTTAAATTTCTAAGACTATAATTTCATAGATTTAATGGTCTTAGGAATACTCCCTATCATGATTCAAAATAGAATAGCCAATACACCCCGCACTATAGAAAACTGCTCATCTTGGACTCTCATGCATGACTCCTTCTCCTGTACTTTATTCTCCAATATTTCAATTTTTTGATGTGATGCTAAATCATAACCACTACTAGGACCCAAGGAAAGAAAAGACATCATAGTGAATGATGTTGGGGACCTACCAAATACTCATGATGGGGATTTTGTATAACCCATCATCCACACATGACCAAGATGCTCATTTCCTAGAAATTGGGAAATATCATCACTCTGGGAGATCGATGATGAACGTGAGAGATTTTCATCCCATGCATCCTTAATTTTAACCTATATATTGAATAATATAAAATGATAATGATAAAAAAAATAAAATATTAATTAAAACAGTTTACCACTATTCTCTAAGGTTATTTATTTATATAACTCATGTCTAAATTTTTATGCACATCAAAACACATCTCGGTCCGCCCAACCTAATGACCAACCATCTAAGCCTATATCATTAAAGTAGAAAATAAAAAATTATAAAAAATTAATAACATAAAATTTAACATATTCATATGTTATAATAATTCAAATATTACCTTGCCCAATATTCTTCTTTTTAAACTCTTAGACCCTACCGTTTGTGGGATTACCTTATTCTCTCTACTCATAGTGTTTTTCATAGAAATTTACTAAAAAAATGGGGATGTATTAGTGTGGAATTTTATATGATTAAAAAAGGGTAATATGATTTATAAATTCATAGAAATATAATAACACATTATAAAATACCTTATATGAATCAGTAGATAGACTATTTACAAAATATTTTCATTTCTCACTAGGTATCCCTTCAGGTACATTGTCATACATTTGTTGAAGACTTATTTAATTATCATTGACCAAACACAATAATATATACTTGAAATATTCTATTTTCCCAATATTTTCAAAGTCCACTGGCACACAACACCGCCATCCACGTCAAAATGAAAACAACCTATAAATTAGAAATGTAAAATTATTCGACCAATATTTTTTATAGTAATATCAAATTAATAAAAAGTTAATCAATATTTATCTTCATTTACCTTTACTTGATTATTGAAGATCACATTATTACAGTTTATTGAAACATGCCTCCAATCATGATATGTAATGGGGAGGGTCATCGGCTCAAATGCCAAATGACCTAAAAAATTCCCATACATGCCTCCAAAATCACTTGTTGGCACTCCAAAATAATAAAAAAGTACAAAAAACAATAAATTATATACTCTCCAAATATATTTTGTTTCCATATTTGTTTCTTTTCTTTTTTTATTTATATCTATTAAATAAAAATATTTAATAGTCACTATAACAATGAAATAAATAATGTTTTCACCAATAACATGCATAACAACAATGATCACCTGCTGATACCCTCGTGATAGTATGGGTGACAAAATATGAGTAGTCAATTCATGATCATCTACTGGATGAAATGATTTCCCAAAAGTTGCTTCCACTAGACCTATATTAGTGGGAACTATACATGTAGTAGTGGGAGGTGTTCTAGATAGAGTCGACACTATCAATGGTCATGTAGTGTAATATGAGTGTGTTTACTAGCTAAGATCCACATACCCTATAGTCCTTGGAATTTTTCCTAATAAATAAACAATAAAAGAAGTTACAACAATTGAAAATGATACAAGGCAATAATAAAATTAAAAATTAAAAGTTACCAATATAAAAATTTCCAATAATTTATGGGTATTTAAATAGTTGATTTCATTTAAAAAAATATTGATTTATTTTATCAAAATTTCAATATTATTATCTATAATAAACAATATTTTCCTTTTTATTTTATACTCATTCCATTATTTTATACATGTTTAAGAAATAAAGAAAATCACTTTACCCCCCATATACCATTAACATTCAAGTCTCAACACATCATTTTCAAGCATAACTATTATGAAAAAATATCAATATTTATGAAATTAATGTGAAAACAACATCTATGTTAGAAACTATATCAAAAAATGAATCTCCCTTTTTTAGTAATAAATAAAATATAATTTTCTAAGTTAAAGAAGGATTGCACATACATTAGTTTCATTCATAATTGATTATTTTTCATGACCTGACCCAAACTAGGGCTCAAGTCACAACTACCTCAAGCCTGCCTCTATAGGAAAGGGGCTAGAGACCAACACCAAAAGGCACATATAACATGGGAGACCTTTTCCTAATGTACTTGTACATAAAAACCCAACAATATCAATATAGAAATACATAGGAATAAGAATAAAAAGATGCAATAACTAGAATGTAAATCAAGGATGAAAAAAATCTATGGTGTATAAGGGTACGAAAGTGAAAATTGAAAAGTAAAGGGGAAAAATACATGAACAACTAGAAAGATGTCCCAACCTAAAAAAACTGGAAAGTAAAATGCTGAGTGATCCCGGATCTTGATATCTAAGCTACGACCACCGTATGCGGTCCAAAGACATCATATTCATAAAACATGACACGTACAGGAAAATCCCATGTAGGGGTGATTATATATATACCTAGTAGGATGTCTCAAAAGCTGAAAGGGGGAGAAATAAGAGACACAATAGGTATGGAAAGATAATAGATAGCTAAAAGTAAAAAAATCAACCCAAAATAAGAGAGTAAGATTATAAAAACACAAGGGTATCAAAATTGTGTGTTGGTAGACTAAATGTTGAGTCTTTTCCACCCATAGTAGGAGAGTTACCTCAAATAACCATAAGGAGTTCAACACAGTGAGTAGGTGGACTTCCTCATGTGTCTCTGCAACCCATGGAAAGAGAGTAACCAAATCTAACAACATGGATATATATATATATATATGCTCAGTAAAAGAATCTAAAATGAGAGAGAAAGGGAATATCCACCTCACAACACAACCCAAAAAAAAGTCACCATCACTTTTATAAGTCTATAAAAAATGATCAGCATCTCATGCATCTGCCCAGAAGTAACTGTGTGGAGGCCCACACCTCACCATTATGCCGCACAACCAAGGGGGGAAATATCCAAGTAGAGAATCCACTCCCCAGTGCGTCAGGGGGTGCCACCTAATAAGTATCCATATAGGAACCGCTCCCTAATGAATCAGGGGGGTTCTGCTCTATTGGTTGAGGACTCACACCCTGGCACATTTGAGCGGTTCCACTCTGGTGTCATGAGGACCCGCACCTTATCCAATAGGGAGTTCCACTCAGTAGATATAGGAATTGCACCCAATCTAATAGGGGGATGGGGTTCTGCTCTATAGGATAAGTACCCACACCCTAGTGAATTAGGGGGGTTCCACTTGGTATATAGAGGACCCACGTCCAAGCTAATGGGGGTTCCACTCTATAGGTCACTATAGATCCTCTGCCTAATCACTACTGTCGTCAGGTTCCACCTAAATAAGAACCATGCCCAAAACTTCTCACATCATATCCCAAAATCCATTAAGGATGACACCATCACATTTTACATGAAAAAACACTCATGATAGGCTACTCATGGGATAAAAATCCAAGTCTAAATGAAGGAGATATGAGAGGTTGAAGTTTCCTCAAAAGGAAACAAGGGATATATGACATGTGAGGTGACCCACACGACATGTGGTCTCGATCCATCACCTGGATATGTTCTTGGAGGTACATGTATCACCAAACCATGTAGAACTACATGGTGTTTAGGGAGACTAAATGGTGTGTCCAAGCCACTAGGGGTCCCTTCCCGTGCACCTTGGTCATGTTTGTGTACTTCGGTACTTGGCCATGTGCCTAGCCATGTCTGTAAACATAAGTACACAATGTACACCTGGCCATGTCCTTACAAAAGGGGTATTTTCTGTGTGTTCCAACACATGAATCATCCACCCAGAGAAGAGGTACATTGTGTGTAGGAGGTATAAATGTTTTTCCATCCTTATAATTTTCTAAAACCCTAGTCGCCGCAGTATAGGGACCACATGTTGTGTGTTCATCGTGATACACAATGCGTAGTTATGTTTTTTCATAGAACTTTATATCTAAAATACGTGCTCTAAATTTTCCCACTCTTACATAGATCTTGCCTCTACATCACCCATAATTGGTGGATCTAGTCCCACTTCATCATTTCTAACCATATGGTGGCTATAAAATCGATTCCATTGAATTGTTCGAAGGCCGAACGAACCACCATTTCCCCACACACCTCCCGTTAGTCTTGGATCTAAAATCCATGAGAAAAAAACACCTTTTATCCATTTTTAAACCAAAATCTATTCTTGATTTCTAATCCCCTCATCACTCATGAAACCATTGTGAATTCTGGGGTCTGATCAGGCTTGGTCCCACCCAGTAATGTCGAATTGTGACCTTAGGGTTAAACGATGATGAATGCAAAGAAATTGAGGGGGGAAAAGAAAAAAAGGTTTATAGATAATTTCAATGTTTTCTTGGACAAAAATCATGAACAAGGATATCTGGGGTTATAAATGAAAGAACAATCAATTTAATTCAATATATGGGTGCATGTAAGGTTCATCAATTGAAGATGATCATAAAATGGATGATCCCTCTCAATAAATTTAATAAACAGGGGAGTAAACCATGAATTGAAGAGTCCTACATGGATTTTGGATCATTTTTAATTGAATAATATGCTCACCAATGATTGAAGGAATTAATTGCATTAATTCCATCCTAATATGCCATAATCTAGAGTCTTGTCATCATCTGATCTCGATTCTCCAATGAAAGGAGGGAGAATTCTATGGATTCTTCTAGGGTTTATGTAGATAACACTGGTAAAAGTTATATAGTGTCGATTTTATATATGTAATTAATTTCATTAATTTAATGAATTTATTAAATTAATAATTTAATTAAATTAATAATTTAATTAATCCACTAAATTTACCACCAACGGCCAAATTATCCAAACTCTCCATGCCGACCAATTTTAGGTCATGCCTAGGGTAAACATTGCATTCCAAACTCAACTATGGTCTCATATTTCTAATTCAAGATTACATTTAAGATTTATCCAATTTTATTTAAGAAACTATGTGATTTTAATAAAAAATATATTTAATATTTTTAAAAATTTATTTTGGGCACACTAGGCCTCAAAATTACGTTCCTTCTCAATTCCTAGCTTAGAAATTATATTTAGACATATTTAAAAGTCTTACAATGAAAAAATGGATCTCTACATCATCCCATCCTTTAATATTTTCATACATGAAAAGAAAAACTAAACAAAAATATTGGGATACTAAGCCCACATCTTGCTCTCCCACTCCCAGGATCGCTTCTACACGTTCCTATACTGCCACAACATGCGAACCAAGGGGATGAATTGTCCAAGAAGGACCCTCTCCTATTTATCCTCGATTTCCACTTGGTGATCCATAAAAGATGATCTATACTAGATGTCAAGATTCACCAAATCGATTATGTTCATGGGGTCATGCACATATCTCCCTAGCCATGACACATAGAAGACATCACGCACCTGCTCCAATTGTAGGGGTAGGGAGAGGTGGTAAGCAACCTCACTAACCCTCTACACGATATCAAACAGCCCGATGAACCTCAGGGATAACTTTTCTCCCTAGATGAACCACAATACTCATCACGAGGAGAATCTCAGAAAAACATGGTCTCCCTAATCAAACTCTAATAGCCTAAGATGATGATCTGCATAAGATTTATACATGATCTGGGTCATATTCATCTACTCATGGATGACTTGGACTTTATCCTTAATCATCTACACCAACTCTAGACCCACAAGAGACATATTTCCAATATCTGTGCAACACAAGAGTATCCTAAAAGGTTTCACGTATAGGGCCTCAAAAGGTTCCATGATGACAATAGAGTGGTAGCTATTATTTTATGCAAACTCTGCCAAGGGAAAGTGATCCTACCAGCTCCGTCTGAAGTCCAACATGAAATCCCACAACATATCCTCCCACACCTAGATAGTGAGATCTGTCTACCCATTTTTATAGAGGTGAAAGGTCGAAATAATCCTCATCTGGGTCCCTAATGACCCCTGTAGGTCTCTTTATAACCATTAAATAAACCATGCATCATGGTCGGAGACAATAGTTAAGGGCACCCCATGAAGACGAACAATCTTCTGTATGTACATCTATACCAAACTCTCCACTGAAATCTTCTCCCTAATAGAAAGGAAGTGTGATAAATTCATGAGTTGATCAACTATTACCCAGATGGAATCATGGACCTTCACTGTCCTTGGAAGCCCTGTCACAAAATCCCTAGATATTCTACCCCATTTCCACTTTAGGATCTCAAGGGGCTATAACAAACCTATCAAAACCTGGTGCTCAGCCTTCAACTACTGATAGGTGAGGCACCAAGAGATGAAATAATCCATGATCTATCCTATGCAATACCAAAAAAACTACCGATAAAGGTCTCTTCACATATTCCCCACACCAAGATATACAGCTAGGGGAGAAGTGTGAAACTCTCGCATCACCTCCCCCCACATCGTGACTAGGAACACCTTCCATCCTTGAAAAAGAATTAAGTATTCCCTTCCTTTAGAATATCCATAAAGTGATTCCCCTATTGATATTTGGTCATGGAAGACCTCAAAGTCGATGTATCCCAGCTGAGAATCCCACACACAGTTGAGAAGCAGAGGAGTCAACTCCATTGACTGAAGAAAAATTGCATCCTCCTACTCAACCAGGGTCAGATGTAAGGAATTCAACTACTCATAAGCCTTCTGCACCAAACAAGCCTAGTAATTACTAATAAGGGAATCTTCTAAGATTTTTTCCTTCCCCAAAGTATAGGAATTACAACTATCACCACTGTTTCAAGTTCAAGTCCCTCTATGTAAAGACACACCCAAGACTCTGATGGTTTGAGTAAACCACGAAGTGCTCCCCTAGAATATAGTGCCTCCAAACCCTTAGGTCAAAGACTACCGCTACTAGATCTAGGTCATGATTCATGTAGTTATTCTTATAGAGTCTTAAATACCTCGACTCGTATGCGATAACTATCTATCGCTTTAACAACACATAGTTGAGCCCTTCTCCCAAGGCATCATAATACACTACATATTCTATGACCTCCTATGTTAGTATGAACATAGGAGCACTAATAAGTCCCATCCTTAACTTTGAGAAGGCTATTTGTAACTACTCAATCTAGGTAAATGACTTCCATTTTCACGTCAGAGCGGTCAAAGGGGATATAATCCTATAGAATTGTACCAGAAAATTCATGTAGTACCCCACCAAGACAAGGAAACTCTACACCTCAAACATGCTCTTGGGTGGATCTTAAGAAATCATTGCATCGATCATCACCAAGTCCATGACCAAACTATGCTCAGAAATGAAATGCCTAGGAAGTGAAATTTGTGAATACAGAACTGGAACTTTGAGATCTTACCATAAAGTTGGTGCTCATGAAGTAAATCTAGGACCAAACTCAAGTGATCTGTATGCTCCTCATTTTTCATAGATTACATGAGTATGTATTCAATAAAGAAAACCAAAAACTGGTCCAAGTACAACTATAAAATCTGGTTAATCAAATACATAAACATGATGGGGGGATACATCACACCAAAGGGCATCATTATTAACTCATAGTGTCTATAAAAACATCAAAATTTCATCTTCAAAATATCATCCTTGAAAACCCTCAACTGGTGGTAGCGAAAATTGAGATCGATCCTCGATAACCATATCATGCCTCTAAATTGGTCAAAGAGGCTTTAAATCTTCAATAATGGGTACTTTTTCTTTATCTTGTCTTAGTTCATGTGATGATCCATGAAAATCCACAAGATCTCATCCACATTTTTGCATGAAAAACACCGAAGCTACCTAGAGGGTCACATTGGGTCTAATAAATATGTTCTCTCGAAGGTTCTCCAATTGAAACCGCAACTCCAGGATCTTGTTAAGGGACTTCCTATATGCCCCATAAGATATTAGAGTGGTCCTGAGATGAAATTCAATGGAAAAATCTATCTCCAATCTCAGAGGTAGTCCCAAAACATCCCCGGGGAAGACGTTTGTATAATCCTCTACAACTGAAGGAATCCATATTCCTAAATAGCATTCTGTACCAAGGGATATAATCACCAAATGATGGGTTATGGGATATATTCTCCTACTTGTAGAACCCATTCATCCTACAATGATACCTCTCTCACCCGTATAGGTGAATCTCATCCCATCAGTGTGAAGACATTTGAATCATCTGCTGTGATAGTCAATCTGGGCCTAGACTATGGATAACCAATCCACACCCAAGATGACATCAAAATTTTCCATTGTGATGAACAAAATGTCCCATGTGAACCTATCTCCACCAAGTGATATCTCAAACTTCCCGAAGATAAAGATACAAAAGAAGCTTTCCCTGTAGGAACCTCAAGATGAAGCTTCTGGGCTAAAGCCTCTACTAGAATCTCCATATCTCACATCCAGAGTATAGAGATGAAGTAATGACTAGAAGTTATGTCTACTAATATTGAATAAAGAGTATAATAAATACATATCATACCTCTGATCATCTTGTGAGCCGCTAGGTTATAAGCCTCCATATCCTGCAACTTTCTATGGCCCCAACTACCAGATCCCTAAGCTTGATGTGAGCCACCTAGTGGTGGTGGTGGAAGAATCTCATAGCATTTCCCACCACCTATAACTCCCACAAATCCTCTGATAGCTCCACCTCCTTGGGGAACAACCTTCCCTCTCCTAGGAGATCCCTAATCATGACACTATCTTTTCCATGGAGGTCCTTATGCTATATTCCTGTACTCCTCAGTATGTCTAGTCAGGAAGTCACATGCCATGTGAAATTTCCCATCACAAGAATAACACCTCCTATATTTGGTCCTACCTAGTATCCTACACTATCCATGACCATGTGCCTAAGTCTGATCACATGGATGTCTCCTATGCTGATATCCTATCTACTGGCTCCTGCTATTTGCTACAAATAACCCATCCCTATAACAACTAGTTCCAGCTCTAGATTCCTGGAATCCCTCTAATAGGTTTTCTCTGTCACCATTTACCACTCCAACACCCCCGCATAGGTGGGGATTCACAAGGGAACCATGTTGGTGCAGATCTCTCTGCAGAGTCCCTACTCAAACTTCCATTCTCAGAAGTATCCATCCTAGATCATGTAAGGGGAGTACTGTGTAAGTTTTTCGAACCTCAACATGTAATTATCCACTACCATACATATATACTATATCTTTAGAATACCCTCAATCATAACTAAGAAGAAACAGGAGGTGTAGTACTCTTCATGGAATAAATGATGTAATTCAGGATACAATAGTGTTGAATCATTGTGCATCTTGGTAACAAGACTCCACCAGTTCCCAACTATTCCATGGAAAAGAATATCTACTTGCACAACCAATTGATTCATCAATGTCTATATAAGACTGAAGATATGGACCACCAAATCTTGAAAATCCTCTACTATATGGGGATCTTGCTCACTATAGAACCTTAGCGGCCACTGGCACTAGAACTCACGAAGTGTGCTAAGCCTGTACACATCCCTATCCTACTTTTTTGGTATGATCTACTACTCGACATGTGGGGGTTCTACTACTTGATCACCTGGAGGAAGGATCTCATGGGATCTACCCTAAACTGAGGCCTCATCACTCATCAGATAATCATCACAATCCGGTACTAGTATCCTAGATGGATTTCATCACAGAGGCATTCTGAAAATTTAATCAAGACATTCCACTATCAGATGAGAACACACACACACACACTAACAGATAAAGTGGCGAGCTGAATCAAGATGGACAATCAAGGAATCAATCCTATATGATTCATGTAACGTTTGATCCATATAACCAATTTCTTAGTACACGGAGTTGAAAAACAGGTAGTTAAGGTCTTAGTGAATGGATACATTGACTTCCCATACCATCACTGGGTTCCTTGTCCCGAGAGCCGCACTCAAGACACTTTGACACTATTTCCCTAAATCTCAACCAAATCCTCATAAGGGAATACTCCAATCACTATCCCAAGGATCAAACCACCTTTATAACAATTTTTCACGATCCAACCCAAATAAGGGCTTGAGCCACAACTACCCCAAGCCCACCTCCATAGGCCAGGGGTTGGAGACCAGTACCAAAAGACATATCTAACATGGGAGGCCTTTGCCTAATTTACCCCCTCACACAAAACTGAACATCTCATTGCAGAAGTGCAGAGGAAAAAGAATAAAAAGATACAAAAACTATAATGTAAACCAAGCATGAGAAACCTCTAGGTCATAAAAGGGTATAATAGTAAAAACTAAAAAGTAAAGGGAAAAAATACACACCCAACCAAAAATATGTCCTAACCTGAAAAAACTAGAAAGAAAAACACTGAGAGATCCCATCTCCTGATCTCCAAGCTACGACCACTGTATGCAGTCCAAATCACCCAATATCCCTAATATTCTCTGAATTCATCATAACTATGTCTGTCATATACATAAGAAAATACACATGTGGGAAAATTTCATGCTGGGGTGAGTATATACATATCCAATAGGACACCCTAAAAGCTGAAAGAAAGAATAGTAAGAGACATAATTGGAATGTAAAGATACTAGATAGTAAATAGTGAATAGATCAACCCAAACAAAGAGATCATGCTCATACAAATACAAGGGGCTCAACATGGTGTGTAGGTGGACTAAACATTGAGTCTTTTCCACCCATAGTAGGGGAGTAACCTTATCTAACTATAAAGTGATCAACACGATGAGTAGGCGGACTATCCCATGTGTATCTACAACCCATGTCAAGAGAGTAACCAAATACAACAACATGGAAACACACACACACACACACACATATTCTCAATAAAAGAATCCAAAACAAGATATAATGGAAATCTCCACCTCATAGCCCAGCCTAGGAAAAGAGTCACCGTTAGTTCTAGAAGACTATAGAAAATTACTAATATCTCATGTGTCTGGATAGAAATAATCATGGGGAGTACCACACCTCGCCACTATGCCACACAGCTAAGGGGGAAAAATCTCCAATTAGAGGACTCACACCCTAGCACATCAAGGGGATTCCACTCAATAAGTATCAATAGAGAACCCACACCCTGATGCATTATGGGGGTTCCACTCGATAGGTCAAGGATCCATGCCCTGGTGCATCAGGGTGGTTACACTCTAGTGTCATAAGGACCCACAGCTTATCCGATAGGTGGTTTCACTCAGTAGATAGAGGACCTACTCCCAAGATGATGGAGGGGGGGTTCTACTCTATAGGTCAAGGACCCATGCCCTAATGTGTTAAGGGGTTTCATTATAGTGTAATGAGGTTCTATACAATATCCAATAAGGGAGTTCCACTTGGTGGATAGAGGACCCACACCCAAGATAATGTGGGTTCCACTCTATAGGTCATTGGTGATCCTCTTCTTGATCACTGCTATAATCGGGTGCTGCCTAAATAAGAATCACCTTCAGAAATTCCTACATTATATCTTGAAATCCACTATAGGGGATACCATCACATTCTATATGAGAAAACACTTAGGATAGGCTAACCACATACAAAATCCAAGTACAAACGAAGGATATAGTTGATTTTGAAGTTTCCTCAAAAGGAAACAAGGGGTACATGGTGTGTGAGGGTACCCACACAACATGTGGTCCCACTCCATCACCCGGACGTGTCCTTGTAGGTACACGACTCACTAACACATGTAACACTATAAAATGTGTAGTGAGACTACATGGTGTGTTCAAGACACTCAAGGTCCTTGCACATGCACCTTGGTCATGTCTGTGTACTTCGATACATGGCCATGCGCCTAACCATGCCTGTGTACATAAGTACATGGTGTGAACCTAGCCGTTTCCTTTCACACTGGGTCTTTCTAGCGTGTTCTAACACATGTATCATCCACCTGGGGAAGAGGTACATGATGTGTAGGAGGTTTAAACACTATTCCATCCTTATAATTTTTAAAAACCCTAACCACCATAACATAGGGGCTACATGCCGTGCATTCATCATGATACACGGTGTGCAATCATATTTTTCACAAAACTTTAGATATGAACTCCGTACTCCAAATATAGCAACTCCACCATAGATATCACCTCCATATTGTCTAAAATCAGTATATCTAGTCCCACTTCATCATTTACATCCATCCAGTTATTGGGAAAACTGATTCTGTTGAATTGATTGATGGCCGCACAAACCTCCATCATCCCACATGCCTCTTGTCAGTATTAGATCTCAAATCCAAGAGAAAAATTCCCATTATCCATGTTTCAAATCCAAATCCATCCTTGATTTATGATCCCCTCATCATTCGTGAAACTACTACAAATCCGGGAGTCCGATCAGGCTCAGTTCTGCCTGAAAATATTGAATCGCGAACTTGGGGTCAAATGATGAAGAAAGTGAAGCAATTGAGGGGAAAAAATGTACAAAGACAAAGGTTTATAGATCATTTACAAGTGTTCTTTTCCAATTATCATGAATGAGGATATCCAGGGTTATAAACAAAAGAATAATCAATTTAATTCAATACATGGATGCATGAAAGGTTCATAAAATGGAATAGATCATAGAAGGGATGACCCTTCTCAATCAATTTAATAAAAAAGGGTGTAAACCAAGAATTGATAAGTCCTACCTAGAGATTGGATATTTTTTCATAGAATAATGTTCTCTCAAATGATTTAAGGAAGTAATTGTGTTCGCTACATCCTGATCTTCCCTGATCAAGAGTCTCATCATCGTTTGATTTAGATTCACCAATGGAAGGAGGGGGAGTGATCTAGATTCTCCTAGGGTTTATGTAGCTAACCCTAGGAAAATATACATAGTAGTGATTTTATAGATGTAATATGTTGTGTTAATTTATTGAATTAATTAAATTAATAATTTAATTAATCCACTAAACATACCGCCAATGACCGTCTTATCCAAACTTCCCATGCTAACCTATTTTAGGTTGCACCTGTGGTAAAATTCATGTTATGGACTCAACCATGGTCTAAAATTTGTAATCTAAGATTCCTTTTAAGAGTCATACCATTTTATTTAATTAGATATGTGCATTTAATATAAAATATATTTCATATTTTTATAAAATTAATTCCAGGCACACCAGGCCTTGGAATCGCACCCCGTCTCAGCGCCATCTCCACAAATATATGTTGAAACATTTCAAAGTATTATAAGGAAAAAATGAGTCTCTACATTATCATTTTCCACCATTAACATGATTTCCTCATCTTTAACCTCTCTTGGAAGACTGATAGTTTCAATCTCATCATGGAAAAAGATATCAATCACTTCCTTTTGACAAGGTTCACTATCATTAAACCATTATTCAACTCTATCACCCATATAATAAAAGTATCTTGGTTTCACATAGACTACAACACTACAACATTCATTGATTTTATCATGAACATAATGTAATATTTTAGCTTGTGAAGCCAAAATTTATGGATTGTGTTCTTCCTGCTCACCAATACTAGTCAAACGATTTAAGTTTACAAAAATAAAATGTAATGAATATGTCTTTGTAACTTTGTGAATATTATCCCACTTGCATTTTAACAACACAATATAAAATTTTCCATGATAATTTAATTTGATAATGTAAATAAAATTTCCATAATATCTAGAATCTTTAAATTTTGCAAATACACCTTTGTTTTTTCTCAAACCTTCTTCATGACAATTTTTATGAAACTTGAAACCATTAATATTGCAGGCATCAAATATACTAGATTGCCTCAATGACCCATGGGAAAAATATTTCAAATCATCAATTTTTTTGATCAATTATCAACATTCATGATCTATATAGATGGATACAAAATATTAGTATTTATAATAGATAATTATCAACATATTATAAATATAAAACCAATTATGAACTTAAAAAGAATGTAAAAAAATTAGTAATACCTTTATTCACATATTTTTTTTATTTCATTTTCATTTAAAGTTTGAATTTGGAATCATATCTTTGTTTATGTCTCTAGTTATTTAATGAAAGGTTTTCTGATATCAATATTTAGTAGCATAAATATTTACACTTGTATGAACTGTATATGAGTTAGTTAAAATGAGTATATCATTCCAACTAGATGGAACAACATTGTAATGTTTTTTGGTTTACTATAGGACTAAATATAACTTTAGTTATCATTTGTATTCCTAAATAGATTTAATCTTATGTCAATCCCATCCAAATACATCAAACTTAATTTGAGGAACTCTTCACCCAAGTAACCTTTAGTTATAGATACTTTTGGTTGAGATTTATTCTTCACATAAGGATTCAAATGATCAAGGTATCTAATGAATCAACAAATAATAAACCTATATGTTATGAGTTAGAAAAAACTATTCAATAATGATAAAAATTTTAAAAAACAAAATCTCTCTATGTGATACATTCATCAATAGTGCATAGGTCCTCTAAATTTAGACTCCCCATCCAAATACAATGTATAATGAATCACCATAGAGAACAATGATGGGGAAATATCATCTATAGGTGAAAATTTTCCTTAAAATTATTTCCTATAATTTACGAATCTCATCAGAGATTAAAATTTTCTCACATATTTATCTGTATAACATGAAAAATTCAATAATAAATAATGTTATTTTATTAGGTGACAAGTTACAAAATGCTAGAAATAATAACTACTCCATAAAAATATGTGATATTCAACTTTATTTCCATGTAATTTATGATTTTTAAGTCAACACATCATAAAATGTTACTAGAATATCCCTAAAATACTTTCACATTTTAAATTCTTTGAAGGAACATGTCTTTTTCATGGTTTTTAATATAGAAATTAATATAGGATAATTTACATTATCATTTTTCCATAGATCACATTCTATATTTATTTATTTTAAGTATTTATGTGTATTAATATGATCCTTCATTTTTCTATACTCATTAAGTATTGAAAATATCACATTATCACACACATTCTTCTCAATGTGGATAATATCGAGATTATTCTATAACATATGCTGTTCCCAATAAGAATGTTTAAAATATTTTTTTCTTCAATTTTCATGTTAAAATTACATCTAATTTGGTAAAAAATATTTTCCCACCATCAAAAAATTGATATCCTGTACCATATTCTACAACAACAGTTGATAATTGTGTTAAAATTTCTACTGCATACATCTTTTTTGGATGGGAACTCAAGTTAGTTTTTCCATGAAATCATGAATTTTTAAATTGAAATCTATAACATACATCCAATAATTGATTATGAAAAATAAATCACCATTTTATTCTATAAGAAATCCTTTTAGAGTTAAAACCAAAGTTAGAAATTAGACACGCCATACCAAAATGAGTATTCTAACTAGAAAAATTCTCAATTACTAGAAATTCCTTGATGGTACATAAGAGAGAAGCATTAATTTAAAAAAATTTCTTCATTTATGAATCATATATATCCACACTATTTTCCCATAACCATTTCAATTATTATATAAGAGGTAGGAGTTATACATTGATATAATTTCTACTCATTTTTTCCTAGAATAATTATTGAAATAATAAAATAACTTTTCTTCATACAAATCCATGGAGGAAAATTGTAAGGGATCAAAATAATTTTCCATATACTACAACTAGTACTTAAAGTTTTGAATATATTAAATCTATTAGTATCCAATCCAAATCTCACATGCCTATGATCTATAGAGGAATTTTAATGTAAATAATCAAAATATTTCCCTGCTCTTGAATCTCTTGGATAACACATTAACTCACCACTGTTTTTTTCATATAATTCCACATTATCTAATATATTATTTTAGAAGATGTGAATAATATTTTTAATCTAGGTTTCAAGGGAAAATAACATAATATCCTCTTATTTTTTTATTTCTATACTTATTTGAAGTATCACATTCATTCAAATTTGCATCATTATTCATTGATTTCCATCTAAAATTATAACATATTTTATACTTCTATCTATCCAAATATTCTCCCCATTATAACATATATTCATTAGGACATGCATGTATCTTCGTATAATTTAGACCCAACTTGTTAATAACTTTTTTTATCTCATAAAATTATTCAGAGATCTTAGCATTACCAAAATAATTATGAAACATATCAAATATCATGAAAATTAGTTTATTTTTTATCCCACATAAACACTTTATATGGTATAATTTCAATAGATTGGATAAATTTTAATTTTTTTCACACCCCTCATACAATTCTTGATTTCTATCTTTTATAAGTTCATAAAATTAATTTGATTTCTTAGTTAGGTTATCCCTTATATTTATCTAAACAAAATTAGTATGAGAATATATTAACATGTTATGATCCTCATATTTTTGTGTTATAGTTCCCAAATAATCAATAATTAAGTTCTAAATTTCATTATTTACTACTGGGATAGTAACTCGATGATTATGATTTTGGAAAAAGATCAAACTTTATGTACTGTTCTATTTTCCATGCCAAATACATCACATATATCCAATAGAAAATTATTTCAATATCAAGTGTTCATAAAAGTTTTATATTTTCAACCATCATATGAAATTACAAGAAGGACATAGAAATTTAATTTTTCTATGGACAAACTCTTTTTTAATTGTAGAATCTAAAAATGTCTCTAACCTTTTAAAATATTGAGGTGTATTTATAGGTAAATTAATCCAAGTTTTATCCATTTCTGTATTGTTATAAAAAAAATCATACAACATATTAGTGAAATTAAATCATATTTAAAATAAAAAATATGATTAATATAACACCCTTACTAATAATAAAAATATAAAATCATAATATATTATAAATTATAATAAAATTTGTTCATGGTTATGTTATCTTTCACAAAGACAATGCAAAATGTCAAATATTTAGTAAAAAGAAAAATAACACAACAATTTTAGATTCAATTATGTCATTGAAAAAAACATAAAAAACTAAATAAATAATTATAGATCCTATTGGGTTAAATTTTGTTTTAATATATTCCATAAAAAAAATCAAAAAATGGTTAACATATCAAGTTCCAAATCCAAATATACAAGAATAAAAATGATCAAAACAATTAGTGAATTGAATACATAATCAATGAAAAATGTACATGAATAGTTGATAATGACGTAACACATCAATAAAAGATAAAATAAATTCTCATAAAATTGAAATAAAAAATAGGAGATGATGATTCATATTAATATATTCAATATGGTAAGGATATATTTTCTAGATTTAAGAATACATAACTGGAATGATTTTGACATAATGAATTGATAACATAAATCTATACACAAAATAGGAAACTCCATAATTAAATCTAAGAAATAAATCTATACACTATGGATTTTATGGCTGGGATCGAGGGGAGTAGTGGGAGTAATAGTGAGATGAGACTAGGATTGAGGGGAGGGGAGGGGATGAAGATGCTAGGGGTGGGATCAAGGTGAGGGGATGGTGTCACTATGTGGCGAAGCTTGGATCAAGGGGATGAGTGGGAGTCATCAAGGGGAGGGGGGATCAACCAAGGTGAGATCAAGGGGAGGGGGAATTAGCGGGATCTGGGATTATGAGGATTGGAGGGGGCATAAGATAAGGTGGATTGAGGAAAGGGGTATTAGTGGTCAGCTGAGGTGATCTCAAGGGGGGCATCAGCGGTCATCAGGGGAGTGGGGTGTCGGTGGTCGATAGGGGAGGAGAGAATTGGGGGGGGGGGGATATTTTTAGGAGAGGGGGATTAGGGGGAGTTTTAGGGGAGGAGGAAAGAGTCCAAATATGGAGAATTTAGGGATTTATGGCGGTGATTTTAATTAGATTATACTAAAAGTAGTTTTGGTGGAGGTTTATAAGAAAACTGATGCTAATAATTAAAAAATAGAGGTGTTATATAAAGAACCATTAAAACTAAACACATATTTTTTTAGGAAATTAGTTGTGGTTATTAAAAACTTCCATGAATAAACTTCAACAATTATCCCAAATTCTTGTGGTGTTTCTATGAAATGTAATGAATGGACATGGACAACCCACTCATACCAGAGTACCAACTCAGAAATAACAACCACCATTCATTCTTAGCTCACTAAGAACAAAATACTATACACTAAACAAACCATTTATCATGAGTATCACATCATTAACTATCCTATGGTGTGATCTCCACCATAAGGCTTCCCTTACACCACTCCTCTAGTGCTGACCTCATAGGTACATCATGGCTACACCACTCAAGTAATCTCAATACCTAAAAAAATATCAACTGACCCCCATAAATGGTCCATTCCACCAATCCAAAAACTAAACTAAACCATGAAAAAAACATGCATAAGACCTCACACACCAAGGAGTTTATCAAAAATCCATGCCAACCCCCAAACTCTTCATCAAGGAATAGTGCTTCTCTAAGAACATATCACAAACTCTCACACACTAAACTAGTTGGACTCACTTGAACACAATGTTTTAAAATTACTATGCAACCCGGTAACACAACTTGATTCATTCTTACCTGAGCCACATCCCAACAAACCCAGGCCAACACACCTAAACCACTGATCATGCTCCTCACATAAGTTAGTTCCAAAAAAACAAAGCACCCACTCCTCTTTAAAAACAAGGCACCTCACACTCCATCCAAGACAAACCACATGAACACCCGCCACCCTGACATCATCCCACAAATATGAGAATTTAACAACACTCTCACTATGACACCCAGAATGCAATAAAAAATAGGGATAAGTATCTAACCAGACCTTCCCTCTCAAGATAAACATAAAACTAAGATAACTCCCAACACTCCACCTCTCAAGACCAAGGCATCCACATACGTAACCAAAAATTTTCCTTCTTATGAAATGATCCCATGGTGATAATAGACCCCTATGGGCCCCACCAATTAGAAAATTGGTCATTCCCACCCAAGCCCTTCAACAGATAGCAGGCCCCAAGCCCCAACTATAAGACCTGCTAAATAACATGTGGTAGGAACCACTCCCTACCCCCTATGGGGGGTTTAAAATACCTTCCTCACAACTTGAACCTATAAATTTAAGTAAACCAAATCCTTATGGAATCTTGATCCTGATCCAAGAACCTCCCATGCATACTTTCCCTCATCGAGCCACCATCAGGTCATGTGAAGCCCATAATGACCCACTAGGGTATCCATGCATCCCTCAGTAAAGGGACTACATTTTCATAATTAGTGAACATATCGCTGTAATATCCTTGTGGATTATCATCAAAATAAAATACCTACAGTTCATTTTAGTTGAATACCACCAAGGATCTATATGGGATGACACCATATAAGTTTTTCCAAATACTTTAAGAAACTAAACCTCTATCATCAGTGAAGTCATAGATGGAAAACCATATGTCATGTGAATACTATGTTATTATAATGATTCATGTACACAGGAATCTTTCCAACTTTACAAGAGAAAAAAACCAATAAATAATAAATTATAAATCCAAAACTTAACTGTGTCTCCCATGGTGAAATCGAATAACCATAAAAACAAAAACCAAGAAAAAAAATTCCATCACCCTAGTAACCATGAATTCTCATTGAAAATAGTGTTCATGATGAACCTATATGAGGTCCATCATAGGATCTAAAACATACCTAATCCACCTATCTACCAACTCCCCAAATCATAAAAAAAGACAGTGATTTTATACCATTCTTTAACAAACCGTCCTAGTTTGACCTGACATGTCACCCAATCTAGCTCACCATAAGGAATCAAGTGCGCCTCCCTATATGCTAGATGTTTTAGACTAGAAGGGAGGGTTTGAATAGATATAGTGGGGTGACTATACCCTTAGATTGGAATGAAATAAAAACAAAAAATAACCAATCACATACCCATTTATAAACATTATATTACTCATAGTAAATAAGCATAAGAAAAAAATTCTATATAAAATGAAGTATAGAAATATATAGTAATACATACTCACAATATGCTAGAACAAAAAAATTGATCACCCACTAGTCCAATAACATATATAGAAGAAAAAAATAAAATAAAACATGATCTACTACCAACCCCATGCCTTACCTCATACCTGGTCTCCAATAACTATCGAGGCACACTATCCTGATCTAGAAACTCCACATGAGCAGTCCCACTCAATCATGCAACACTAAGATTCAAAACCATCTATGGTGAATCATATTCTTAATATAAAAGTAGACATAAGGGTATGTATAGACACTAAATTTCACATATAAGGGGTGAAAAATAAATCTCAATAGGACACTCCCAATGGTTTCACCTAACATCTACTATCATAACAAGTGTGTGTGCATATTATATCTCCAACCTAGTAAAATAAAGATAGCTAGAATAATAAAATAAAAAAATAAAGATAAAACACTATTGATCATTGGGTCAAAATGAGACACTCGATACTGACCAAACATGGTTCATCCAGTGCATCAAAACTTTGAGTACATAGCTCACCATGCCACAAAACACAAAACATCAGATGAGTAGACATAATCTTAAGGAATATCCTAGATATATGAAATGAAAAACCATTTAGGCCAGACCCTAGTGTCTCATCCTGAGCATCTAAGAGAATAACATACTACTAATGGGATCTAGGACTCTAATAGCATGATTTGAACTAGCGATAATAATTATAACAACATTGATTGAGCATTCCCAAATCCCGATAGTCTTGTAGAACTAATCAGGATCTATCATGAAAAGGGGGCTCAATAGAAACCCTGATCCTTATCTAAAATGTTTGGGACCACAGAACCAAATCCCTAATCAGAGAAAAATCCTAACTAGAGGTGTTAATTCTTTTATATCTTCCATTATCTCCCTAGACCCTCCTAACACCATATAATAGAGGAGATAATCATATCAAACTCAGGTCTAATTCACAACCCAATAATATCCCAAAGGACATCTCTAACATCCAACCTATGTAAGAGCACCCTGAATAACCTTGAAGTAATCCAAAAAACAGGGATAAGTCAAATGTCTGAAACCATCAATAAGAACACATCCACCATGAGATCACACTATTTCTCTCAAAACTTCTATAAATCTGGGTTTATCCAGTTCTAGGGCATGAATAACACTATTAAAGACCCCCTTTGTCAGCGCTAGAGAAATCTTTATTAAAGGGGGTCTTTAACAGTGCTAAAAAGACACTGTTAAAGGGGGGAACTTTATCAGATCTTGTAGAAAAGCACTAATAAAGGCCATACCTTTATCAGTGCTAGTAAAAAAGTACTGATAAATAGGGGCCTTTCTGAGCACATGTAAAAAGGCACTGATGCAGGGGGGGGGGGTTATCAGTGCTTTTTTAGAAGCATTGATAAAGGCCCCTTTTATCAACACTTTTTACTAGCACTCATAAAGGGTATCTTTCAAAAAATATATATTTCATTAAAAATAATATATAAATATATAAATATATTTATTTTGATATAAATATAATATATATTTTAAAATTGTTTTAGATAAGAAAAAATAGGCATTTACACTTAATATATAAGATATTTAGTGAAAATGGATTATAAAATAATTTAAAAAATATTTTTAATTAATATTTTTCTAACTATTATTAACTAACATTCATTTAATAATAATTTGAAAATAAAAAAAATCATAAAATCAAAAAAATATAAAAAATAAGTTGAAAACATAACTCAAACTTTCGATCAGAATGTCTTTTTTGGATCTTCCACATGTTAAATAGAAGTCTGTGATGAGTTTTATACCCTAGTGGGAACCTCGATCATTTTTTAGAGGCCAAAAAGTACCAAAAGGCCTTAAAAACCATGTTTTTAGTCGGGGTACCCTAATTTTTTTAACATTTTATGGAATTTCAACCATGTTTCAAGGGTTTTTCCCATTTTAAGCGAGTACAAAATTTACTCTCAAATCTTACATTCATATTGATATTATGGTTTTTAAATTTTATGTTTTTTACGATGAAGTTTTATTTATAATTAAATATATGCATATTTTCTTATATTTACTTATAATAAATCACTTGTATAAATATATATCAAAATTTTTATGTAGAAATGTATTTTTAAATATATAAAATAAGTATTTATTATTCATTTTTTAAAGTAAAAAAGTATCCATTTTATTTACCTTATAAAAATGCATTAATATGTATATATATACCTATACAATTAATATTTATATATAAACATGTGTGTGTCAATAATTAACAAATATATATGTATATGTATATTCTAATATATGTAAATAAATACGTATTCTAAAAATTTATTTAAAAAACATATAACCATTTTTATACTATATATATATATATAATGTTTATATATACATATATCTATGTATTAATAAAAAAATATATATTTATATTATATTCTAGTATATGTAAATGAATATAATATATAATATGTTTATAAATGTATTTAAAAATAATTATATAAATACATGAATAAAAAAAATATAAATATATAAATAAATAAACAGAAATATTATTATATATACAATAAAACAACATAGGGAAATAGTAAAGGCGTTCCATCTTCAAAGGAGAGGTCCAGGGTTCAAATCCAGGTGGGCACAAGAGGCTGTGAAATTTGTAAAGCGTTGATAATGAGGTGTTGGGGTGAAAATTTCTAATGGGGGGGGTGGAGCATTGTTAAAGGGGTTATGGAAGCACTCATAATGTCGATCTCATAGAGGTCTGAAAAAATAAAAATTTACCCCCTTTAACAATGCTAAAAAAAGTACTATTAAAGAGGTTCTTGAACAACACTAAAAAAATGGATGTTAAATAGGGTCTTTAACAACGTTTTTTTAAGCATCGTTAAAGGACCCATTAAACCGTACTTTTTGTGACTGTTGTTAAAGACTTCCCATTAACAATGCCTATGTATATAGTGCTTTATAGGAGCTGTTAAAGGCCCTTTACTAGTGTTGTTAAAACCCAATTTTGTAGTGGTAATGGGTTCGAAGGTGATGCCCAAATTCACCAACACCGTACAAGCACCAAACCTCTCAGGATCAATAAAACATGGGATTATACATGATTCCCCAGATCACATCCATCTCAAACTATAGGCTAAGATTAGTATAAGAAACCTCATCCAATGAGATCAGCACCTAACCCATCTACAACCATCACCTCACCCACAAGGGTGTCCTAAAGAACAACCATGCCTATAAGGGAATACTTAACGGTCCTTAGGACCTCATCAAAATCAAGAAAACCTATAAGGGGCTCCTCAGTTAACCTCAATGACACACCACCCAACCCAGTTCATCACCATGCACGAAAGGTTATTCTCAAGGGTCCCTTAGATCTATCTCAACATCTATGCGAGGACACACAATCATACCTGAAACCCCACAACATCAAACTAGATAAAAGGATCCAACCAAACTAAATTTTAAGTGAGTGTTATAAAACCTCAACCAATCAAACCTCGAGAAACTGGTCCCAATATCCAAGGACTATACAAAACACCACTCGACCCCTCCTTATGGGAACCGTTCAAAACAGCCAAAATAAATCCCATTAACATCCCTAAGCCAAGTCACTACTCAATACTATCTTTTGGGAACCATATGAATAACCGAAAACTAAATACCTTGTAAATTCCCATTCCAATCCATCCAAAAACCTTACAAACCTTACCTAGATATCAAACCACATCTCCCTTAGGAGAGTTATCAAACTAAAACCTCAAGGAAAATATCTCACCGAACCTCACCCATCCAAAAACACCACGATGTCCTCACTATAATGTTATACAATAAATAAAACACATAATGAAGAATTCACAAGTCCAATTATGATTTTAGGGTAATAAAATTATAAAAAAATAAAAAAGAGGGAGTATACAATGTGTCCCTCATTTAAACGACATGTACCTCCAAAAAAATTCTTTGGGAATGTACCTTAGACCAACCTGGTGCATCATTTATCAAGTAAAGGGAGTTCACTATCCCTACATAGTGTGCACTCCACATGGGGTACCTAAACATTTTCTCCACATGGCCTTCAACTAAGTACCCCATACAGCCACTAGCCATGTACCTTGCACAGGGTTTGGCCATGTGCCCTACATCACCATGTACCCCGACATGGGGTGTCTGGCTGAGTACTCGAACACAACCTAATTCTATCCTAATCAAATTTTCTTGAACACACATGTAATTTATTCCTCATATATAAATCTTCACCCCAAAAGAAGAACAAATAATGTGTGTTCTCTAAACTACACACCATGTAGATAGGTTTCCCGAACAAGAAATTCCTTATGATCACTTGAAACCCTCAATTTATCCCCTAAAACACCCCGTAGAGGATCTCATGGGACTCCCAAAATCAAAAAAAATAAAAAAATAAAAAAATAAAAACTTAAAATCAACTAATTTATAGTGAGATCAGTAAAGAAAACAAACATCCAACCTTAGGGTGAAAAATGTTGAAGCTTTAATCCCGGATCAATTATTTGTGAAATTTAAAAATAACATTATATTTTGGATTTTATATTAAAGTTAATTATAATAAATTTAATTTAGAAAAATCACATTAATTTAATTTTAGTTATAAATATTCATGATTTTGATATAATCTAATTTGTATGCTTAAAAACACATTTATCCAAAAACTGTTTTTCGTTGCAGTTTACACATTTATATTAAAATTGATTTATGCCACTTCTAAAGATTGAATATTGAAAAATAGATACCATATTTGGAATCATGTGGTTAAAATTTGATAAATAAGTCCCATTTATTTTTGGTCATTATTAATAGTAAACTTGATAAATATTTGTTACCTAAGTAAGGGTAAAATGGGAAAAATAGGGTTAAAACCATGAGATAAAGTCTCAAAATCAATCAAACACTTTACATTATACTATTGGATGGGTAGATTTTATAAATTTCTATCCAATTCTAAAATATATGTCCACCTAGTGCTATTTTTCATTGATCATGTCCTTTATATCAATTTAAGGAAATAATAAATACAAAATGTTACTCTCATGAATTTAATATTTGCAATGACCAAAACTATTATAAATAAAATTCCCATTTTGATATAATTAAATGTATTATTATGTAATATGGTTATAGAAAAAAAATTCACTTATTTTGATTTATTATATCCAATTATATTTAAAATACTGTTAAGTATCATTACCATTGATAATATAGCCATTGAACAGTGATCACATGATTAGTATAAATATAGGGTTTTAACAAATCCAATGGGCACATACAAAGGAAGTGATGACCTCAAACAGTTGTATAGTACCCTATGAATACCATTTATTAGAGATTATAAGGGAGATAACATCACTATTATTTCCCCTTGACCAATCCCAAGATGAGATCCAACAACTTAAGCATGAGTGAAACTATTTATGGACTCATCGAGATCACTACCCAAACCATGTATGCTGAACCACCGCATGAAAGCCCCACCATCACATACCTTACTCTTAGGGTGTTTGTTGGTTTATTAAAGGGATGTGTATCAAGACCCTAAAGTTATGAGTATGTATATTATTCTTTATAGAATAATGAATATATTTTCATCCTATTATGGTTACTTTATAAATGATTTTTGTTTAGATATAATAAAACAAAAGAGTATTTTTGGGTAATATTAAAATTCAATTAAGGATTTTTTTAATGAATTAATGGATTTTTGAAATAAATAATATTGTAATAAGATATTATTTTTAAATAATTTTTATTAAATATAAATTATCATATAATTTTTAAGAAGTCAAATGTATATTTTGTAATGGTTCAAAAACTATTATTGTCAACAAACCCAACATTTCTCAATAAATGTCGATTACTATTTTAAAAGTGAAAATTAGAATATTTATAAAATTATTTAGATAAAATTAATATTATTTTTGGAATCATAATTTCAAAATTATCCAATGGTAAATTTTTCATAATTTCCTGAGATAGTTAGATTTTTGGGTAAAAATTAAATACCGTATAAATATAATTTGTGTATTATGACATCATAATGACCCAAAAGTAATTTAATAAACACTATAAAGGGTATAAATGACTAAATATATGTTTTAAATTTAAAATAATGTAATTTTATGTTTATTTAATTTATTCTATAAATCCCTTATGAATCATCTAAAACCATTAATATGTTTTAAGGTTTTAAAACCATTTCTTTAATAGTATGACTCACATCAACATAATAAAGGGTATTATATTATTAATTTAGTCCCTTGGAATTATAAAATAATTATAAACACTCTTATTTTTCAGAAAAAATGGTCAAAGACCATGGGATGGTTTGTGGTTTTGGTTATTTTATTATGTAGAGTCCAAAACCTAAATAATAAAGAAATCCCCCTCTTTTCCTATATAAACACACCAAAGATCCCATTTATCTTAACTAAAACTACTTTAAAAATGTCCATAATATAACCTACACTCTCTAGAGTCCTCCTAAGGTTCCCCAAGATCTCAAGAAGCCCCTCCCAAGTATTTGGAGTCACACACTCAAGTAAGGGATCTTTTCCTTTATCCTCTTTTTTCAAATATCTTCTTTACCTCATGTCCTTTATCTTCATATTCTCATGATGGGTTATGTTATTCCATGTACCCCTTACTTTAAAATTTATTTAAAAAGTATTTGAGACCCCTTTCACTCCCACCAACCCATTTTTATAATTTTTAAGCAACGTCGTTATGCTGTCGAAATTTCACCACGATTTTCCATGCCAAAACAATTGTATAGTGAATACCATACCCATTTCCTATAAAATTTATTCAAATTTATACACTTATAACTATTTTATTTGGGACTTACATGTATTTATTCAATATTCCATTACCATGGAATAAATTATGAAGATAAATGAATTCATGTTATATGATCTATGTGGCACACTTAAGCATGAGAATGAAATGAAAGTGACAGGTGTGCCTAGAATTATATAACGCTCCAATGCGTTGGGAAATGTTTAGTCTCAAGAGATGTCATGTTGGGATATGAATTGAAATTGAGTCTTTTTTTGACCTTTTCCACCATGATTTCTTGGTGGGTTAGCCTTGACCTATGTTTATGATGCAATTTTTTGAGTTGTTTCCACATTTCTCATGTTATGATTATCAGGATATATCATGTATCATTTTCCATGTTTATGATTCCTACTCTTTTTATTCTCCATTTATATTCCTATTTTTAACATGTATCACCTTATTCAATGTTTATTCCCTTACCGGGATTTATAGCTCACCCATTTTTTATGTTTTTCCCCAGGTTATCCCTTGCAGTTTTAAAATCCATGGAATTTTAGAAGCATGTTAAAAAAGTTTTCAATAATGTTGTTGTATCCCATGTTAAAGATATTATTCTATGTACCTAATTAACAAATAAACTATACTTATAGATCTTTCAAGTTGTATTATGTGTACTTTTATATAATAAATCATGAATTAATGTGTAATAAAGAACATGTTTGTTATAGTTGGTTTAGAGGAAAAGTTTAGTTATTTTTGGGATTAGGATTAGAAAACTCTAGAAAAAGCATTAGGTATAAGACTAAGTATAAGAAAACATCCCTATTTTTTTAAGTATAGAATAAGTGGTTTATGAATAAAATACATCCCTATCTGAATACAATAAGTGGATATGGTTCTAGCACAGATGTACCTAGGGGTAATAACTCTGACAAGGTGCGCTAGGCCTAACTCAGTGTAACCTGTTACATGATAATGAGCCTTACTGCACACCTAGTTTGAAACTTTTAGGGGATATTTTTTGGTAAATTTATAAGTTCATTAAGAACCATTATAAGGGAACACAAAAATTCCCATAAAAATATATGTTAGGAAATAGATCATGGATAACATAGATTGAAGCATATAAATTCATATTTTAAGTAAATAAATGTAAGTTATAAGTTACCCCTTAAATTTCATTAAATTACAATTTATTTGTTTAATAGTTTAAAAATAATCATCCATAATTTTCCTTTTATTCTATTCAATTTCCAAAAATAGGAGGAATCAGGTAAACAATCAATATAGAGGGCAATGTGATAAATTCCCTAACAAGATGCCAAAACTGATAGGAGATAAAATCACAAACTTCATGAAGATACTCTCTCAGCTGTCTCAAGTTCTGAATAGAAACCTAGATTAGGAGGAGTTTCCAAATCCCCCTAATAGAGAACAAGCTGTGATTGAGACCTTTATGTGGAAAAAGCCTCTGACTTTCAATGGATCATCTAATCACTTAATCAGGGAACAATAGATCAAATCCATTGAGAAGATCTTATTAATCATTCAATGTTATGTGTAAGATAAGGTTCTACTAGCTATTTATTGTATGGAGGGAGAATCTGATCAATTGTGGACATTGATCAAGAATACAAAGCCTTGAGGAAGAGATCTAAGTGATGGTGTGGAAGGAATTCTGGAAAATATTTTTTGATAAATATTTTACTCGCACTATTTGTATTAAAATAGAAAGGAATTTAATTTCCATCAAGTATAAAGATGACAAATCTATTAGGGAGTATGAGGTAGAATTCAAAAGACTTACATGATATGCTTCTGTCTTTGTCGTTACCCCCAAATTCAAGGTTTATTACTTCTTTGGTGGGATAAAACCTAGTTTATGAAAAGCCTTGGAGATCCGTGACTTTGATAACTATGAGGAAATTGTCTGATGTACCCTCAAAGTTGAAACAGTGATTGGAGAATCTCAAGGATATCATGGGGATAATAATATGAAAGTGAAGTTTAATTTTGGAAATTCAATGGAGAAATCTAACCATGCTAAGAAATTTAAGTATCCCACTTTTCAAAGGTATGGAAGGAAGAACCTCAGAAATTACCTAATGGGGATGAGGAAATGCTTTAGGTGTTGGAAATGCCAAGCCAGTGATTTAAAATAGGAGAAACCCACTAATGTGATGGAGGAAATGAAAGCTATAATTAAAACTCAACACATTTTTCATTACTACAACTGCAAGGAACCCGGGAACTTTGGAAACCAAGTCACTAAGCCAAGGGTTTTCAGAGACAACCAACAACCTCCAAGGTAGAAAGGGTAATCTTTTTCCATTATAACCATTTAGCTGGATCCTAATAAAAAAGTGTTGGAAGGTACTCAAGTTATTCATTCAAGAATAGAAAACATAATTTTTTATTATAGTTTTATATATTCCTTCATATCATGAATTTTTAGTAGAACTATTCAAACACTACTACAAATCAAGTAAGTAGAGTTGTCATTGAAAATATAAAATGGGGAAATTATTGCATCCCAATTATATAAATCCCCCCATCAAAATTTATGGGCTGAAATTCCCAAGAAACCTTTTCATACTCCCTTTGGTGGAATTTGATATAATTTTGGATATGGATTGGCTTCACCTATATAGATCCAACATAAATTCCCATGAGAATGAAATCACTCTTTATATTAAAAATCAAACCCCTATTCTATACACATACAAAGAGAAGGATGGATATTTTTTAGCCCCAATATCTCAAGCATGGATATTATTTCCCTACAAGAAATCGTATCTTTCTCAAATGATTGATTCTAAGGAAAGAACCATCCATGAATAAATGTATATTGTGATGGAATAGGCTGATGTGCTTTCTGATGAATTTCTTGGTACTCCTCCTAGTTGAGAGGTTAAATTTTCAATCAAGTTTATAGTTGGGGAATTTCCATTGTCAAAGAATACTTATAGAATTGATGTTGTGGAACTTGAGGAGCTTAAGAAATAGCTATTGGAGAATTTGGATAAAGGGTTCATATACCCAAGTTCTTCACCCTGGGGTGCACTGGTCCTCTTAATCAAGAAGAAGGATGGGTAAATGCACCTTTTCATTGATTATCACGAGCTCAAAAAGATCATGACAAAGAATAAGTATCCTATTACATGGATTGATGAGTTGTTAAATCATCTATGTGGAGCACAATACTTATCCAAGGTGTATTTGTGGTTGGGATATTACAAAGTTAGGGTGAAGAATGAGGATATCCCCAAAACCACTTTTCGTACAAGGTATGGGCACTATGAGTTCATAGAAATTCCATTCAGAATCACTAATGATCCAAAAATATTCATCTACTTTATGAATAGTGTATTTAGATATTTCCTTGAAAAATTTGTTGTAGTCTTTATAGATGATATTCTAATATACTCTAAACCCAAGGAGAAACATGAATAGCATATGAGCACTATGCTAAAGACCTTGTAAAAGGAAAAGCTTTATGAAAAGTAAAACAAATGTGAGTTTTGGTTAAAATAATTCTCATTCTTGGGAAATATCATCACAAGAAATGGGATATATATAGACCCTTCAAAAAAAGATGAAATTGAAGGATGTATTAGGTGAACATCAGTTATGGATATCCATAGTTTCCCTAGATTAGTTGGGTACTATCGTCGATTTGTGAGAAATTTCTCACAATTTTTTAACCCTCTAACCAAGATAACTCAGAAGGAATCAAGTTTTCATGGAATGATGAATGTGAAGAGATATTCAAGGATTTTAAAAGAAGTATTATCACTACTCCTATGCTTATACTACCCAAAAATGGATAACTTATCATGGTATTCAACGATGCTTTGAATAAGGGATTGAGATGTGTGTTAATGAAAGATAAAAAAGTCATAGCCCATGCTTCAAGGAAGTTTAAAGTTCATGAATAGAACTACCCAATACATGGTCTGGATTTGTCTATAGTGATATTCACTTTGAAAATATGGTGTCATTATCTCTTTGGGGAGAAGTGTGAAATATATACGAGTCACAAAAGCATCAAGTATTTATTCACATATAAAGAGATGAATATGCGACAATGAATATTGTTATAGTTGATCATGGACCATGACTCCTCAATTCACTATAATCTCAAGAAATCCAATAAAGTGACATACGCTCTAAGTAGAAAGGATCCAACAATTTTTTCATTGATGAGAATTGAGAAGGATCTAATCTTTTTAGACTTGAAGAGGATGTACATGGGAATTATAAAGAAAATAACATCATAAATAATTTCAAAAATGATTGATTGAATATCTCTTTTGGATAAGATAGAGGATGATCAAAGAGATTATGTGGGAATTCATAAGAATGTGGAAACTATAAGAAAAGGTAAATCCTTAGAATTCAGTGTTCATGAAGAAGGATTTGTGAGATTTGGGTTAGGATTATGTGTACCATCAAACTTGAGTTAAAGAAGGTATTATTGGATGATTCACATAGTTCTACTTTCTCCATTCACCCAAGAAGCATAAAGATATATCAAGATCTCTAAGAGAACTATTTGTGAGATAATATGAATAAAGAGATTGTGAATATACATCAAATTTCCTGGTATGTTTGTAAGTGAAAGCTGAAAGGTATAAGTCTAAAGGGATGATGTAACCATTACCCATACTGACAAAGAAATGAGAGAACATATCCATGGACTTTTCACTGGACTTCTGAAGAAATCTAGTGAAAACAATGATATATTGGTTGTTTTGGATCATCCCGAAAATACAACTCACTTTATTACAATTCAAGAGGATTTATCATTGGATCAAATTGCATGGATATACTTCAAATAAGTGGTAAGGTTTCATGGAGTAACACTATCAATTGTTTCTAATTGAGATCCAAGATTAAACTCTAAGTTATAGAAGAGTCTATAAATTTCTTTGAATAATGATTTGAACTTCACCATGACTTATAACCCTCAAACTGATGGCCAATCTGAGTGGACTATCCAGAAACTTGAGGACTTGTTGAGACCATGTTCAATTAACTTCAAAGGAAAATGATACCAACATCTTCCTCTAGTCAAGTTATCTTACAGAAATTGTTTCCACTCAAGCATAAAAATAGTTCCCTATGAATCCCTTTATGGAAAGAGGTTCTAAAAACCTGCTTACTAGGATTAAGTTGGAGAATGAAAATTTTTAGGTCCTAAAATGCTTAAGTAAATGATGGAAAAGGTTAAGACCATTCAGCAACACATAAGGTCTGATTAGAGTTGATAGAAGAGCTATCATGACAATCATCGATGTGAACTAGAGTTTGATATCTAAGACATGGTATTCCTATACATATCTAAATAGAAGAATGTGATGATATTTGGGAAGAAGTTAAAGCTTAGTCCAATATACATCACCTCCTTTGAGATCCCTAATCGCATCAGAGTGGTGGCCTACCGAATTTTACTCACACCTAACCTATCTATAGTATATGATGTATTCCATGTATTCCTATTTATAAAGTACATACCATAAGCATCACTTGTACTCAATAAAAATGTGGTACCATTGGAGAATGATCTCTCATGTGAGGAGTAGCCAGTGAAGATCTTAGATCATAGATACAAAGTTCTACAAAATAAGATAACGAACCTGGTCAAAGTGTTATAGAAAAACCAAAAGTTTAAATAAGTTACATGGGAACCAGAGGAAGTGATGAAGCAAAGTTACCCAAATCAATTTTAGTGTGGGAAATGAAAATTTCGAGGACAAAATTTCTTAAGGGGGGAATATTTTAATGGCCTAAACTATTATAAATAAAATTCTTCTTTTAATTTAATTAAATGTATTATTATGTAATATGGTTATAGAAAAAACATGAACTTATTTTGTTTTATTATATCCAATTTGATTTAAAATACCATTAAGTATAATTACCATTGATAATATAGCCATTAAAAAGTGATCACATGATTAATATGAATATAGGGTTTTAACAATTCTAACTGGCATAGACAAAGGAAGTGATGACCTTAACCAGTAGGACCGTACCCTATAAATCCCATTTATCCAAGATTCTGAGGGAGATATAAACACTAGGATTTTTTATTAACCAAGCTCATGCTGAGATCCAAACCATTTATGGGATAAGTTCAAGCTTATCATGATCATGACCCAAAACATGTATGCCGAACCACCCCATAAAAGTCTCACCACCGCACACCTTACTCTTAGGGAATTTACTGGTGCATTAAAGGTAAACACATCAATACCCTAGCATGATCATTATTTAAATTATTTTTTATATAAGTATTAATATTTTTTCATTCCATTATGTTTACTTTATAAATTTTTTTTATTTCAATATAGTAAAACAAAAATAATATTTTTGGGTAATATTCAGATTCAATTAAGGAATTTATTTTAATGATTTAATGGATTTTTTCAATAATTAATATTTTAATAATATATTATTTTTAAATAATTTCTATCAAATATAAATAATCATATAATTTTTATGAATTCAAATGTAATTTTTGTAAGGGTTCAAAAACTGTTATTATAAAAAAAACCAAAATTTCTCAATAAATGTCGATTACTATTAAAAAAGTGAAAATGAACATATTTATAATATTATTTGTATGAAATTGATATTTTTTTGAATCATAATGTTGAAATTATCCAATATTTAATTTTTCATAGTTTTTTGAGATAGTCAAATTTTCGGGTAAAAATTAAATACCATATAAATATACTTTGTATATTATGACATCATAATGACCCAAAAGTGATTTAATAAATAATATAAATGGTATCCATGACCAAATATATGTTTTAAATTTAAAATAATGGGAATTTATGTTTATTTTATTAATTTTATAAATCCTTTATGAATCCTCCAAAACTATTTATATATTTTTAGGTTTTAAAACCATTTCTTTAAGAGTATGACCCACCTTCACATAATAAAGGGTCTTATTTTGTTAATTTAGGCCCTTGTAATTATAAAATATTAATAAAAACTCTCATTTTGTAGAAAAAATGGTCAAAAACCATGGTATGGTTTGTGTTTTGGTTATTTTATTATGTAGAGTCCAAAACCTAAATAATAAAGAAATCCCCCTATTTTCCTATATAAACCCACCCAAGGTCCCATTTATCTTCAATAAAACTCCTTTAAGAATGTCCATAATATATCCTCTACTCTGTATAGTCTTACCAAGGTTCACTAAAACTCTCAATATTCCCTTCCCAATCATTTCGAGTCACACACTCAAGTAAGGGATCATTTCCCTTCTCCTCTTTATTAAAGTATCTTCTTTACCTTATATAAATTATCTTGATTTACTCATAATGGGATTTATTATGACATGTACCCATTACTATCCAATTTATTTCCAAATTATGGGAGAACCCTTTCACTCTCATCAACCCAATTTTATGATTTTTTAAGCTACACCATTATGCTTTCAAAATTTCACTATGATTTTCCATACCAAAGATATTGTGTAGTGAATACCATACTCATTTACTATCAAGGGTATTAAACTTTATACATTTATACCTATTTTACTTGGGACTTAAATATATTTATTCCACATTCCATGATCATGGAATAAATTATGAAGATTAATGAATTCATTTTGTATGATCTATGTGGCACACATAAGCATGAGAATGAAATAAAAGTGACAGGTGCACTCGGAATTATATAGATCTTCAATGAATTGGGTAATGTTTAGTATAATGAGATGTCATTTTGGGATATGGAGTGAACCTGATTCCTTTATGGTACTTTTTCCACCATAATGTCTTGGTAGTTTATCCTTGTCCTGTGCTTATGATACAATGTTTTAAGTTGTTACCACACTTCCCATGTTATGATTATCATGCTATATCATGTATCATTGTTTATGTTTATGATTCATACTCCTTTTATAACCCATTTATATGCCTATTTTCTAAAATTTATCACCTCATTCCATGTTTATTCCCTTATTGGGCTTTATAGCTCATGCCTTACTTATGTTTATCCCCAGGTTATCCCATGCAGTTTTAAAAGATAGAAATTTTAGAAGCATGTTAAGGAAGTATTCAGTAATATTTTTGTATACTATGCTCAGGATATTATGCTATGTACCTAATTCCCAAATACACTATACTTATTGATCTTTAGGGTTGTATTCTGTGCACTTTTATGTAATAAAACATGAATTAATGTGTAATAAAGAACATGGTTGTTATAACATCTCTATTTTTTTTACATAATGATGAAAAGAGAATAATTTTTGTTTATAAATGTTTATTTTAAATATAAATTAATATTTTTTATAATGTAAATTTATTTCTAATTTTTAGTGAATAAATAATTACCTTAGATGCTTACACAACACCAATATAGTATCTAAATAATAGAAAAATAAAATAGATAATTTTAAAAATATTAAAAGTATTACAATTTGTGTGAATTATTATGTTTCATGATTTTTTTAGATAAAAATAGCATATTAGAGATGTGTTAAATGTTTATATTCAAATTAAATTACTATCTATTATTTTCAAAGTCAAATTATGTAAATAGTTTTTAAAATGACATCAAAAGTATTTTATGATGAAAATATTTTATTAAATTATTTAAAAATAATAAAAATATTTAAAGAGGAAAAGTAGGATTATAAATTGTATATAACTTCTTCCCTTGTTCTTTTATGATCCAATTTTTACCTTATAAGTAAAATTATAACCCTTTAAGATTGAAAAAGTCATTACTATTATTAATATTAAAATTGATTAACCAAGGGGTTAAACCAAGAGATAAGATTTAAAATGACACCAAAAACTATATAAATTTCATTTTATAATGATATTTTGAACTTATAATATTTTTATTCACACATATATCCATTTGGAAGAATTTGTATTTATAATTAATTAATTATATTTTAATATTTTTAGAAATTCCAAGTGTGTACTTTCCCTCCCTTATAAAAGGACACCCCTTTATCTAAATTCTTCACAAAACTTTGATACATGTTAATATAACAACCCCTAAAACCCAAAAAATTACTATTATTAAGTCTCTAGCTGCTAATTATAGGTGTTGGTATTCTTATAATACCATTCCAAGGGTATTTAAAAAGGAATCATAAGGAGGTCTATCAGAGAATCGGTAATCATATTTACTGACTCTTTCAAATTTATTTCTTATTATACTTACTATAAATTTATTTTAACCATACTAAAATAAAAAATCTGTTTTCATAAATATAATAAGATATTATTATCATGGGAAAAATATTTTCCATATCTTTTATATCCTATGAAAATAAAAAACATCACTCGTGCATACGTACGGTTTATCACCTCCACATAGCAGTGTAATTTATAATTCATCACCACTTTAATTGGATGGTTCTAGATATGGAAATAAATAATATATATTATATTTATGAAATAACTATTCTTATTTAATTATAATATCATATATATCTTCTTAACTTCTAATCCATTGGAAAATGATTATGTCACTTGTACTTACATGTCAGATACCACCTCCACGAAGCAATGTGACCCGATTATCATTTATAATTTTTATGAATGATAATAAGGATATATTTAATAAATATATATGATATAATAATTATTTTTAAAATGTGAATTATTATTTACCTTTATTTTTTTCCATCTGTTAACAAGTTAAAACAACATTCATGCATACATACGACCTATATTCTGCATGAATGGTTTAATTCATTTTTATATCTCTGCATTTTATGGATTAATATAAATATGTATATAATAAATATATATTATATTTATATCATTATTAACATTATTGATACGATTTATCCTTGGTAAAAGTACAAGGACCAAAACTACTGAACCAAAGCATTATGAAAAATGAAGTAGCTATCACCCAAAACAATTATTTTGTTAGAAAATTGTTAATAAACATGTGATAAAAGGTTATAAGTAAGTAATATATGGTATGAAATATATGTTTATAGTTATTTAATATATATATAATAAATATATATTTATTATAAAGGAGTTTTGAACACATACAAAGGAATTCATACCCGAAGTAAAGGTTTTCTCGTCTCACTTTTATTTCTGTGAGACATTTTCCATATTCACCACTTATTTCTTTAATATGGTGTATATACTTATAATTTGGTGAAATATATCATTATTATCTCTATATTCATGGTATTTAATTTTTTTCTTTTAATTTATATATCTTAGGTGTTATAATTCAAAAGTTACCAAAGTAGTGAGGGTTTATTTTATAATCTTATCATTATTCGGAATTGTTTATGTTTAAGTATACATTGGGGGAATTATTTGATATTTTTATCTTAATACAAATATATTTAATTATAATATATTTATTTATATAAATTTAAATTTTTCCATATTAATCTATTTAGGTAGTCATGATACCAAAATAATGTTTTTAAGGAAGACCGTCTTTGTTTTTCTACTCGATCGGGAATATTTTTCTTCAATGTCCATATTTTCCTTAAAATGTTTTATAGAATATTTTTAGTATTATAAAATTATTTATTAAATTAATTTTTAACCATATTTTAATTTTTAAAAAATTATTTAAAAGGAATATTCTTTTCATCTTTTGAATGAGGTACTTTTGACTTTTTACCAAAAATGTTAAAATAATATTTGTTTTAACATATCTAGAATGAATAAAATTTCAAACCATTATGAAAAATAAATGATTTAAATCTTCCATTATAGGTTTCTATTATTATTTTCAAATAATTTTTTTCTTGATATTTTAGAAATTTTTAGTTTTGAAATATAATTTTGAAAGTGAAAAGGGTATTTTTGTTGAGAATGTTTTTAATGATCTTTTCATAGTGTTTCCATTAATTGATGAAAAAAACTATTTATTTTAAATATTATCTAATGGTTATACATTATAATGATACCATACTTATTATTTGTCTAGGTAGTTTATAATTAGTTTGACTGAGGAAATTATGGACCTTATGTATGCTTGTTATTCCAATATGGAAAGTTATTTATTTGTATTGTTTATTCATATGATGAATGCATTAGAATTATTAAGTGATGGATGGGGATAAAAATCATATAGCCTATTTATGCATCATTAAGCCTCATGAGACAAAATAGTTTAATTATTTTTTAAGGCCTTACCCATTTATATAAGATGTCTTGGAATGAGGCCTTGATGGTATGTTTTATATGTTTTGGCATGAGGCCTCAATGGTAAGTTTTAGATATCCAACATTATGTATTTCATTATTATGAAATCAATTATTCTTTTCATGTGATTATTTTAATAGTTATGATATCCATGGATAAGTTTCAATTTTATGTGATTATTTGTATGGAATTATTTGATCATCATTTATTCCCACCTTATTATTATTCATGCTCAAGTTATTGATTAAATGTAATATTTTTTTAGTTATTTAAATTTCCATATTGATTATTCCTTATTTACTCAATATATCTTCTTCTATATGTAACCCTTACTAAGAATTTGAGCTCACTCTTATTTTATTTCCTTTACTAGAGATGCTAGGAAGTTTATAATAATTTATATTAAAGGATATTATAGATGAAATTATGATTCTATCATAGAAAATACTATGTTGTATTTTTATATTTTCAAATGCAATGTAAGATTCAATTATGTATCTACTTTACCAAGACTACTAAACTATTCATCCCTTTAGGATGTGATTGCTTTTATCTACTACCAATGTAATAAAGTAACCACTGGTTACGGGCTACTAGATTCAGGGTATTCACAAAATGGGGGGAATAACATGTAGGAATTAGACCTATAGTTCCACTGTGTACCTAGTGGAGGGATACTGGGTACCTATTGGGAAGACCAATGGTGCATTCCCATTGGACCATCCACTAGGCCTCCAGTGATATATTGTGTGGATAGTAGGTTCTAACTAGGTTCCTAGTGTGCATCAGGCTTGTTTTTTTTAAAAAGGGGTAGTTTTATCATTTTATATCCATGAAATTTTTTTTATAACTCCCCATCCCTTCATTTTCGGGATCAATTGGGTATATTTTTATAGAATTTTGTAGATCAAATCCCCTCTCATCATTCCCCAAGTCTAAGATTCGATTATAGCTTTGTTTGATATTGGATTGGAAATATAATTGATGATTTGGATTCATATTAGTAATTTATTCATCAATGATACATTTTTTTACAAAGGCGATGAAATATAGATATTTATGTAGTTTTACTTATTTTTATCTTACTTTTAGTTCACTAAAATCTATAATTCTTGAGTTCTTGGAGAATCTAAAGGCCAATTCCTTGAGATGATTTATTATCTTCATTGTGGTAGCTGATCACTTTTTTTCTCATGGATTTGGGATGTGTTTATATATCAATTTTGTTATTTTTTTTAGGATTTAGATTACTTATTTTTTTTTATTTGGATTGGAAATTGAATTAATTATTGAGTGATAAATTCTTTGTGCTTTATTTAATAGTAATAATAACTCTAAAAATGTTGGCTTGGGGATGGAATCTGAGGTTATCTATTCTTTAAATATTGAATTAGTAAGAGAAATACCTAAATGAAATGTTGGAATTAAATGGAAATAAATGTGATAATTTATATAGTTAAAAATGGATGTAAATTATTAAATAATGGAGTTATTGATTTAATTTGTGCCAATCACAATATAATAAATTCATGTAATGATATTTTTTATTTTTTATGTATTTGGGGAAAATTTGAAACTATATAGTTTTTTTTAAGTATGGTATCACTACTATGAAATGAATTTTTACATGTGAAAATATGGAATGTAATGGGGATAAGGTAATAAGGTTACCTTGGGAATTAACCCTATTCTTGGGGGTGTTAATATGAACATTTCGTAAAATGAATAATGGAATGTGCAAGCTAGAAATGGAAAATTTAATGGATTAATTAATTGAATAGTCAGGTATGGGTTAAGTAATAATCCTTGGTTTTAGTTTGATGTATTAAGACCTTTTTGGAGGATTTCCATTTTAATTTTCTTTCTAAAGTTATAATATTTAATGTTGTAAATAGAAATGTACATTCTTGTTTATTGAAAATTTTATATAGAGAGAAAATAATGAAAACATGAGTTTTCATGGGATAAAATTGAAATGTTGATTTGTACTTTAAGTTTTGTTTGATCCATGATAATGGTTACTTAAAGATTACCTATTATGGTATTATATGTGATATTCCATGATATATCATGGTTGATCTTGAGAGTTTACATATGTGATATGATATAAAGTGGAATAATTATCCTTTAATGGTTAGATACTTATTATATCACATGATGATATGGCCTTAAGAGGCTGAATATGGTTGTTCCATGTGCATAGTTAGCCTTAAGTGAGGTTGGAATACATGATGAGATTTGGGTTTGGATCTTAATACACAATTTATAGTGTTTTCCAAATAAATTATGACTTTTTTGGGTGATATGGTTGTACTGAATCCTTTATTGAATTATTGTAATGATTAGTAAATGATTCATTTTGTCTTTACACTATTTGAATTTTTATAACTACTTTATATGGAATGGGTTTTAGTGGTTTGTCTAAGGATTATATTCTTAATTATTGTATATACACACCTTTTGTTCATACAAATTACATGAATGGTGTTTTAGGTAAAGTAAATAAGCCTTTGTAGTTGGGATTTGGTGTGTTGAGATACTTTGGAACTGAGTTCATGGGTTGTTAGATTCTTATGAAGTGGGATGTTTTCTATTTATTTTATCATATTTCTCATTTTTATCATTTACATTTTGGTATGTATGACTTACCTTGAGACCTAATTGACTACATAAAAATTGTGAACATACTAGGATATTATTTAAAGCCTTTATAGTTTATGTTATTATCTTTCAATTTTTATTAATATTTTGTTACATATTATTTTTTTGGATATGATAGGACATTATAGGGTAAATATCAACCTAAGTACTATTCTATATCCTCAAATATAGTTTCAAACCTCTAGATATCAAGTAGTTCACTTGAGCCCATGTGGCATTTTTACTCGGTGTCTTGGTCACACCAGGGTAGGAATTTACAAAATGGAATTAGAGTAGTTCTTAGAGTCTTGATATTTGGATTGTGGTAGAGTGAAGACTAGGAGTAGGGACTTGGTTTGGAAGCTATGTGTGTGTTCCTGAATATCATGACCATAGTGAATGAACACTTATATGGGAGAATAGGATTATATTTTCTTAGTATAATAAATATTTAAGGGTTGATGATTACTTGGTTAAGAGAGGGTAGAAGGAAATTCATGCATCAATCATGGAATTTATTATCATGTCATATGAGTGTGAGTGTATTTATGAAATTATTGGGTATGAATAACATTATCATAGACATGTGAAAGAAGTGTTGCATGATATCTATATTTGATGTGATTTTTTTATTGTTATTAATTATGAGTGTGTTAATTATTTTGTATTATTATGGAACCAAAGAGGGGAGTTGATGAACCATAGGAAAAGGAGGTTGAATAAGATTGCTTCAATGACGGGTATATAGAGTGGGGAAGTAGAGAATATTCCCTTAGAGGTTGAACTAGGGACCTCGGTAGGTAATAAGATCATAAAGAGTTTGTTGAAGGTGAACCATGGCATGGAGATGATACCATCTTGGTAAGTGTATATGGTCTCAAATGTGGTTCATGACTTTCGATCAAAACACCCTCTTATCATTAAAGGTAATTTAGGGACATGGGGATATAAAGAGTGGATAGTGTTCATGGATCATATATTTAAATTTATTGATTCTCTAAAGGGGAAGAAGGTAAAGCTAATGGTATTTAGGCTTAAGGGTCTAGCTTGATGCTGGTGAGATATCTTGTCTTATACAAGGAGGAATGAGCGGTTGTACTAGGAGGATTTCTAGACCCTCTTTCCTAAGTAGTTTTTTTCTCATACACTGAGGATAGATAGGGAAAAAAGTTCTTGGAGGTTAATCAGGGAAGTTATTTTGTTCTCAATTATACTTCCAAGTTAATGGAGTTTCTTCAGTTCTATCCCAGCTTAATAGAATATTATATTTATAAGGGCCATTGGTTTGAGTATTGGATAATGCTAAAGATCTGATATAAGGATTGTCTCGTTTTTTTTACATTCAAAAAAGTGTTGAACAAGTATCTTATCGATGATAAGGATCTTAAGGAAGAGAAATAGTTTTCATTGGGATCAAGTGGATCTAGAATTGATAAGAAGAGTAAAAGATATAGTTCTTATAGAGATGAGGTATTTTGAAGTGATCACCAGAATGGGTTAGCTATCACATTTCTAGGAACATATTTATCATTACTGGAAACATGTTACATTATATACTTCTGGTGATGAGTCATATGTCTTTATAGGAGATTGAAATTATAATTATAGTAGGGAAGGTCTTGATTTGAGGAAGATAAGGAAGATCTTATCTCAAGTGGAGGGGATTTATCTTAGTTCAGATGAGAGTGTTGGTGGTTCTATTTTTCCTCTTATATCTGATCAAAACTAGAAATTATTTATTAATGATTTCATTAGGTTACCATCTAAGTGAGAGGTATAATTTTTTATCAATTTGGTAGTGGGAACCAATCCCAATTATATTCCTCCCTATCATAAAACACTATATGAGCTTTGGGAGTTAAAGAATTAGTTGGAGGATCTTGTATCTAGGGGTCTCATTGAGTAGAGTGTATCTCCTTAGGGTTCTCTGATGATTTTTTTATAATAAATCTATTTTGAATTTTAAGTTATGTATTGATTACCATAGGTTTAAATAGGTAACCATCAAGAACTAAGATCACATACATCAGATTCCTGATTTGTTCGATTAGTTAAGACGATATCAGTGGTTTTATAAGATCAATATTTGATATGGTTATCATCGGCTAAGGTTGTGATTAGAGGATGTACCTAAGAAAACTTTCTAGACATGATATATTCATTATTAATTTCTTGTGATATTTTTTGGGGTGGATAACACACTAGATATGTTCATGTATTTAGCGATTTTTGTCTTTAATTCCTATCTTAATTCCTTTTTGATCATGTTTATTAATGATATTTTGATATATTATCGATCATATGAAGAGTATGGAGATCATTTGGATCTTATATTGGATATCTTATGTACTCATAATTTGTATATAAATATGATGAAATTCCAATTCTGGATATATGAGGTAAATTTCCTCAGACATGTGTTTTTGGAATCAAAGATATCAATAGATCATGAGAAAGTATATGTTGTGATATATTAGGAGGATACTTAGAATATTTTCAAGATTAATAGTCTCTTGGTCCTTTTATGTTATTATCAATTCTTTATTAAGGACTTATCTCACTTAGTTACACTGATGAAGACACTGACTAGGAAGGGAGTGGAGTTCTAGTGGTGTGATATGTGCAAGGCTAATGTCTAAGAGATCAAGTAAAGATTTAATTCAAAACCTTTTCTCACTTTATCAGAGCTTTGGAAATGATATGAGGTATATTGTGATTCTTACAATCTGGGATTGGGTTTTTTTGGATATAGGATGGGCGTGTGGTGTTGTATGGTTCTTGAAAGCTTAGGTCACATTAAAAAAATTAACCCTCTCATTATATAGAGTTAGTTGTTGTTGTTCATGATCATAAGATTTAACAGCATTACCCATTCAAGGATTTTTTTTATATTCACTGAACAAAAGAGATTAAATTATATATTTTATTATAGGGTTATGAATCTTTAGAAAATGAGGCGTGATGAGTATATATAGTTATTTGACTTTAATATGGTATCTACACTCAAGAAAGGGAATGTTATCTCTGATTATTTGAGTATGAAGCCCCAAGTAGATATCATCTATGTTTTGAAAGAGGTATAAAAAATTATATATCTCTTATCAGATATATATATTGATATAGTTGAAGAGTAAGGTTGCATTGTTCATTCACCATTTTTTATCACCACTTCCTTAGTGGAGAAGGTAAAGTAGGGTCTAAATTTTGATTTCGAGTGCCATATTTATAAAGGAAAGCTATATAGTGGGTAGAATATACTAGGATGGGAACTTGGAGGTTATTCTTATATATATTTATATGGTAGGATTTATGTTCCTATGGATTTATGATATGTGGTGATGAGATAATTTCATATGTCTTGATAGATATTCCATCCTGGGTTGACTAAGATATACCATAAAGTTCAACAACACATCTAGCGGTTTAGAACTAAACTAGATATGAATGGGTTTGTTTTTAGGTTTTTTACCCATTAGTGGGTTGAAGATGAGAATCATAGGCTATCATGTGAGTTTTAGTCCTTTACAATTATATAATGGAGGCGGTCCAAAATCATCATTATTGATCTATTGATGAAATTTTCCTATAGAAACCTATCTTTTCATACATATATACCACACATTTTTAGATGAATATTCAATACATTTCATAAACACATGCCCGAAGACCGTAATAGTTCAGTGTCTTTAGAGAATAAAAACACAATCTTCTTATTTCATAAAAGATCTCCAATATCACACAAATATATTTTTTTCATATAGTAATCCTATTTGGAATACCCTACCTAAACCTTTATGTATAACCTAGGGAAGGAAACATAAGAAAGGGTGAGCTTAGATTCTAAATAAGGTTAAACATAATAGATATCAATCTACGATCATATGAAATCATAAGATAAGAATAAGGGTATGTGATCATCAAAATAACTTAGGAATTTCATAACTACCCTATCATATATCATAAACATGATTCATGGAATAATACTTTATCATTTTAGAAAACATGTCCCATAAGAGTGATAAATCATCATAAATAAATCATTAACCATAAGATCATTTTTTAAAAGTGTGGAACCATCATAAATATTGAAAAAACATTTCATATGTGAAGGTTAACTACCAACACCATCAATATTGTGGATCAGGACTTATCACCTGTTTCCTATTGTGGATCATGACACACATGATTCCCATAGTGGATCAGGATGCACCTATTTCCCATAGTGGATCAATCCCATCGACTTTTTTCCCATTGTTATCTCATGAGATATAAAGTTTTACCCTATTCCTTGAAGGGAGATATAGGTCCCACCCATAAAATAATGAAAACCATATATATGTGTTCCATAAGATCATAAAACATCCATAATATTAGGACCCATGAAATGAAATAGGTTTTATGAAAATTTCATCATGACATAACATATGGAAAATAAATAGGTTTTATAATCATTTTATAATTTCATCAAAGCATAACCTGTGGAAAAAGTAATGAGTTTCGTAAACATCTTATCATGGAATAACCTGTGGAAGAGAAATGGGTTTCATAAACATCTTTTCATCATAAACATAAAACATTAAAAGAAAGAATAACAATGGTATCCTTTTATCATATCTCCATTAAAAAAAATTAACATCAAAGGATGTCATATTAGATTGAAAATGATTTTGAAAAGACACTTGGAACATTTATTGATGAAAATAAATTTTTATTGAAAAATAATTTTAAAAACTAAAAATCATTAAAACATTTCATAAATAATTTTATTTAAAAATAAAATTTTAAACATATAAATTAATCTTTAAAAATCATTTAAATCATTTCTTAAGGAAAATATCCTTTCGATATTGAAAATAACTTTTTAAAACTAAAAATTCATATTTTTTTTGAAATATGTTTCTTTAAAAATAAACTATAAAACTTATAAAGGAAGCTTTAAAATAATTATTTTATCATGATGGTGGAAAATACAATTTATGCCGTAAATGTTAAAACAAATACCCCTTACACATTTTTGATAAAATCCAAACAGACATTGTTTGAAAAAAAACATGAAGATTCATTTCAAAATATTTTGTAAAAAGGTAAAAAATGGATAAAAATGTCTTTAATATTAATTTATAGGATTTAAAAAAAAAATTAAAAACATTTTTATGAAATATTATTTTGGAAGAAAAAGGATTTTCGACCGAAGAGAGAAATAATGTCAGTTTTATTTAAAAAAACATTATTTGGAAATATTGAGTACATAAAGAGAGTAAGATGAAGGGAAACATTTATCATCAAAAAATTACCAGATTTTATTAAATTTCATGAGTTTCTTGGGATATATATAATAATATTTCATCATTGAAATCATAAACATAAAAAATCCCAATGAATGATGAGATTGTATCATAAATCCTTGACTACTTTGGTAAATTTTGTACTGTAAACCCCATGAAAGAGATATCATAAAATGGATATGTAAATTACAATAATTTCAGGATAATAATTATAAAATAAATTCATGGGTTTTATATAAACCACATGAAAGAAACACATGGTGAATATAGAAGGTGTCTCACTGAAAATAAAAGTAAGATAGAAGTCCCTTATCATAAGTATCAACTTCCTTTATACACATTAGAAACTCATGTATAATAAATATAAGTTTATTATAAATCTGTTACAGAACCATAATTTTATATATAATACTATATATGATTTAATTATTACCTTTTATTACCCATTTATTAACAATTTTATGTTAAAGTCACATTTTTGATAAATAAATTCTTTGTTTTTCATGTATGTTTTGATTTGTTATTTTTGGTCCTCTTACTTTGATCATGGTTACATTATATAAATAATGTTAAAAAATATATAAATATAATATATATTCATTATATATTTATTTAAAGTGATCCATGAAAGTTATATATAGAAAATTAAATACACCATTCATGGAGATAGTAGGCCGTACATACACAAGAATGCTGTTTCCATTTTTCTAAAGGAAAGAAAGAAAGAAAGGTAAATAATATATTAATATTATAGAATCATTTTATTTTATATATATAAAATATTTTCATTAAACCCATCCTTATTACCTTTCATATAAAGTGTGAACAAATAACATTTCTTTGTGAGGCGGTTGTCCACCGTACACACGAATGATACTATCATACTACCATGAAATGTAAGGTAAGAAGGAACATGTGATATAATGATTAAAGAAGCATAAAAATATCATAAATATAATATATAAAAATTAATACATCATTATATAAATCCTTTATATGTGGTTATGGAAAACAAATAGCATTTGTTTTTGAGGCGGTGGTTCATCGTACATACGAATGATGATTTTTTAACCCATTTGATGGAAGAGGATAAGGATTTAAGTCATTAAATCAAAATAATAACATATAATTATATTTAAAATACCAAGGTTATTATATAATAATCTTTTAATAATAAGTTTAGGAGGTGGAGGAATAAATAAAATATAATGTTTGGTTAAGGACGTTACCTCTTCTTCATACAATTTCTTTTGATTTTCACCAAAAGGCTTCTTAGGTTGAATTTATGACCAAAATAAGGATTATAGGATGAGAGGATGGAAAAAAAGTTATTTTGTTAGGTATTATATGATAAAACAGTTTTCAAAGTGTGAATAAGAGGGGAGAGGGGGTTCCCTTTTATAAGTGAGGTGAGTGAGAAACTTGTAACGTTTGAAAAGAAAAATGTGTACCCACGTTTTTCACATGCCAAAAGGCACCAAAATGGACCTTTATATAAACTATAATATATAAGTTAAAAATATGTAGAAATAATGTGTGCTGTACATTTTTTGGAGAAATTTTAACCCTTATCTTTTTAGTTTAACCCCCAATAAATCCATTTTTACCTTAACTACGGTAAATAATTTTTACTACTATTACTATTCATTATGGACATAAATTAAGTTTAATAAATTAGATATTATAAACTATGATGATTAAAAATATTTAATCCATTTTTCTGAATTCCATTCCCAAAATTTGATAAATTTAATTTAAAATTAATCCCACAGACGTGATGGGAAAGCAGTTTTCCAAAGGGAAAATGTTCAAAAGTTTAAAAAGTTTTTATATCAAAATTCAATATGAAATTGATTAAAATGACCTAAATTTTGTTAATAAATATATAACTGAACTAATTATACCTTTAAAACCATATTAAAACAAATTTTATGTTTTTAAATTCTTTAAAATAAATAACAATTCTTAATAAAAAACAGTATTTTCACTATTCATAAAAAAATTTATCTTATAAAATTCTAAAAAATTAACCCACAGCTAAATTTTAAATTATTATTTCAAAAATTAATTTCATTTTTTTAAAATTTATATCTAAAATGTTTAAAAACAAAATTTAAATTAAGTTTACAAGAGGTGGAAAAATTGCATTTTAGAAAAATTCTGTTTTTAAGCGTGAAATTAGATTTATTATAATCTCTTTTCTATAAAACACATAAGACAAATTTTAAACATTTTATTGAATATATAATATATAAATTTCATTAAAATAATTCATTAAAACTAATTTATTTAATTTATTAAGATAAAATATGTTTTTGTGCATAAAATAGTTTTTCAAAAAATGATTCTCTTTATTTTCAAATGGTTTTTATTTTTATTTATAATTAATTGGTCACCAAGAAATTAATTATATATATATGTGTAATACATATATTTTTATAATTTAGTTTATCCTCTTTATACTATCTATTTTAGTGGCTATGTGAAAACTATCATAATAAATTATAATATTTTAATAGTGTGTCATGTTTTGTTTAAACTCAGTGTTGTGTGTAATGAAACATAAACTCGATGTTGCGTGTGACACAAAATATCAAAAAGATTAAATTTATTCAAAAAATATTTTTCGCAGAATATCAGGGTGTTACATTATACACCCCTTAAAATGAATTCCTCCATAAAAATTTGTCACTTTGGTTCCAATAAATATGGATACTTCTACCTAATCATATCCCCTGCTTCCCATGTAGCTTCCACAAGCTGGTGGTTTTGTCACAAAAATTTGACTATGTGAGAGGTATTATTTTGTAGCACTTTCTCTATGTGATCCAGAATCTCAACTAATTATTCCTTATAAGAAATATCATGCTCTAGCTGCACGACCTCTAAGTTCAGTACATGTGGAGGATCATGTCTGTACTTCCTTTAGAGTGGTAAATGGAACACATCGTGAACTTGAGATAGGTTCTATGGAAGCAAAAAATAATCTATTTTCTCAATATGATCAAGTATTTCAATGCAACTGATATACCTTGGGCTTAGTTTTCCCTTACTTCTTCAATTTAGAAATTAATAGAAATACATTCTCACCAACTTAAAATTATAGATCACATCAATGATTATAATCATACCATTTATGTCAATTTTGTTTTATCCTTATGTGTTATTGAATGGCTCTAACCTTCTCTACCATCTCATCATCTTTCTTAGGTCCCGATATCGTTCTTTCTGCAACTTCATTCCATTATGTTGGAGCTCTATAATTATTTCCATAAAGGGATTCATAAAGATCCATTTGAATGCTCAAGTGAAAGATATTGCTGTAAGAAAACTGAACTAGAGAAATGTGTTGATGGAAACCACCATTTAAATCCATATTATAAGATCTTAGCATATCCTCTCGGGTTTTAATTTTTCTCTTAGACTAACTATTTATCTGATGATGATATGAAGTTCTAAAACTCAAATCTTTATCAAGAGTTTTCTGAATACTTCACCAAAACATCAAGGTAATTCTCAGATCCTGATCAAATAAAATTTAATGTGGTACTCCATGTAACCTTACTGCTTTCTTAATGTATATTTTGGTAAAAATATCTAGAGATTAATCTTCTCTGATAGCAACGAAGTGTGCTGACTTCATAAGGCGATCAACTAAAACCCATAATTTCCAAAAAATAAAAGACAATATAAACCCTAAAGGTTAACAATACATTTAATCATATGTTCAGAAAGTGTAAATTCATTCCTCAAATAAATTTTTTACTAAAACATATACAAAACCACAGGGTTTTATTCCCATATTAAAGTTATATTTTGAGTAATAACTACTTTGTTTTTCGTGTGCATTTTGATTTTTTATTTTTGGTCCTATTTCTTTGATCATGGTCATATTATATCAATAATGTTAAAGATGAAATAAATATCATATATATTTAGTATATATGTATTTATAGTGATCCATAAAATTTAGAAATAGAAAATTAAATACACCATTCATGGAGATGGTAGGCAGTAGGTACGCAGGAAATCTATTTCCATTTTATTAGAGAAAAGAAATAAAGAAAGGTAAATAATATATTAACATTATATAAGCATTTTTATGTCATATATATCACATATTTTCATTAAAATCATCCTTATTACCTTCCATGTAAAGCGTGAACAAATAACATCGCTTTGTGATGCGGTAGTCTACCGTACACATGGATGACATTATCGTATTCCCAAAGAAAAGAAGGTAAGAAGTAAAATGTGATATAATGACTTCAGAAGAATAATAATATCCTAAATATCACATATAAACAATAAATACGTCATCATATCCATTAATGTTATTTGGTTTTGGAAAATGAATAATATAGGTTTGTGAGGTTATAACCCTTTGTACTCATGAATTATGATTTTATAGCCCATTTGATGGAAGATGAGAAGGATTTAGATTATTACATTAATATAATAAAATACAAGTATATATAATTTACATTGGCTATTATATAATCATGTTTTAATAACAATTTAATGATGTGTATGAAGAAATAAAATAAACTACTTGGTTAGGGACATTATCTCTTTTTCGAACAATTACTTTTGGTTTGCACCAAAGAATTATTAGGTTAGATTTATGAAAGAAATAAATATTCTAGGATGATAGGATGGAATTAAGTAAGTTATTTGGTCATTTCTTGTTTTAAAAAAAGGTTTTTGGAAGTATGAAGTGGAGAGGGTAGGGGGTGAACTTTTATATGTGAGGCGAGTAACACACTTGTAATTTTTAAAAGGAAAAAGGCGTTTCCATGTTTTTCACAATCCAAAAGGATAGAAAATGGTACATTATTGAACCTATAATATTTAAGGTCTAAATATGTCCATAAAATGTGTTATAGACATGTTTTGGGTCATTTTTAACCCTTATCATTTTAGTTTAACCCCCAGTAAACCTAATTTTACCTTAACCGTGATAGATTATTTTAATTGTTTTTATTATTAATTATGTTTAAATGTTAATAAGAAATTATTTTATAATATAAATTACTTTGATTCCAAATATGGAATGAAAATTTCCAAATTCCATTCATATAAGTGGAAAATTTTAATTTAAGATTAATCCCACAGACGTGATGAGAAAATGATTTTCAAAAGAGAAAACGTTCAAATGTTTAAAAAGTGTTTATATTAAAATTTAATATGAAATTGATTACAATGAAATAAATTAGATTAATAGATATATTATTGAACTAATTTTACCTTTAAAACCATATTAATTTTTTTTTATGTTTTTAATTTTTTTTAAAATAAATGACAATTCTTAATAAAAATCAGTATTTTTTCAGTAGCGGCCAAAAAATTTATTTTCATAGAAAATTATTAAAAATTCACCCTAAGATAATTTTAACATGATGATTTCAAAAATTATTTTTTTCAAACTTTTTCTAAAAGTATCAAAAATTAAATTAAAAAAAAGTGCACACAAGGCATCAAAATTATTTTAATAAAATTACATTTTTATGTGTAAAATAAGATTTATTATTATATATTATCTATAAAAAACACAAGATAAATGTTAAAAATATTATTGAATATATACTAAATAAATTTCATTGAAATAATTCAAAAAAAATTATTTATTTATTTTATTGAGATAAAACAAGTTTTTGAGCATAAAAATAGTTTTTCAAAAAATGATTCCCTTTATTTTAAAATGGTTTTTATTTTAATTTATAATTAATTAGTTAGCAAGAAATTGATTATATATACACGTGTAAATGATATATTTTCATAACTTAGTTAATCCCATTCATACTATCCATTCCAATGTCTAGGTGATAACTATCATATTAAATAATAATATTTTAATATTATGTCACATTTTGTTTGAACTCGATAATGTGTGTAATGTAAGGTGAACTTAGTATTGTGTATAACACAAATATTGAAAAGATAAAATTTATTTGAAAAAAATATTTCACAAAATCTTTGGGTGTTACTTTTCCCATTTCTTACTAGTCATGGAGACTTATATGGTTAAAGTGGTGGGGAAGATATGTATTTATGAGGTAGTAATACTTTATGGGTTACCCCTTAGAATCATTTCAGATTATGAAGTGAGATTAAAATCATATTTATAGTAAGGATTATAGAAGACTTTTGGCTCTTAGATGAAGTTGATCATAACTTATCATCAACATATGGATGTCCAGTCCGAGCATACTATTCAGACTCTCAATGATATGATCCAAAATTGAATTCTTAACCTTAGTGGTGCATGGGGGTATTATGTGTTTCTGGTGGAATTTTTTATAACAATATCTACCATAAATTAATTCATATTTATCTATTTGAGGCTTTGTATGAGAGGTATTTTCTTTCTCCTTTTTGTTGGATAGAATTTGGTGAAACATCCTTGGTTGTACCTAACTTTGTGTATGATACTTATGACCATGTAAAAATGACTAGGAAGAGGTTTATTACTACTTAGAGTAGAAATAAGTCTTATATAGACTGAATAATATGACATCTTGAGTTTTTTGTTGTGGATCATATTTTCGTTTCTGTGTCACCCAAGTTAGGGCATCATAGAATTAGTAAGCAGGGAAAGTTGTATTCATTATATATTTGGATATTTAAAGTTTTAGAGAGAATCAAGGAAGTTATCCATTAATTATAACTATCATTGAAGTATAGTGTTATGCATGATGACTTTTTAACTTGTCTTAATTAAGGAAGCATGGACCATATCCCTCTCAAGTGCTTCAATTTGATGACGTTGAGCTAGACCTGGATACCTTATAGAGAAGCTGGTGAGCTCTATTGATTGCAATGAGAAGAAGTTATGGGGTAAAATTTTGCCTCTTTTCTAACTCCTGTGGTAGAATTGATGTTTATAAGAAGATACTTGGGAATGATAATATGTGATGAGGTCCTCATCTCTATATTTGTTCATTGGCAATGCGTGATGATGCATCTCGGGGATAAGAAACCTTATTGTGGGGATTTTGTAAGGAGTATCATCATTTAGGTATGTCTTTTATTTAATTTTGAGCCTTCATTAAGTGTTAAGATCCTTTTTAGAGAAGATTTTGGGAAGTTAGAGGTAAAGGGTGGTGAAGAAAGGAAGAAGTTGGGGTAGAACATGCACTAAATGGACCTATTATTCCATCAGTTACCCTGTAGTGGGGTAACAATTACCCGATGGGAAGACCAAAGGTGAAGGTCTACTATATCATCCCTTGGGTGTCCAGTGGGTCTTGGCCAGGGACCCGATTTTCACCATACCCATTTTTTTGAACATTGGTGGTTTTGTTATTTTGTATTCATGAGAAATGGTTCTTAACTCATGATACCTTTGATTTAGGGATCATTTTTTTGAATTTTGATGGAATTTTGGAGATGTAACTTTCACTCTTCATTATCCAACACCAATCTTCGCTTTTAGTTTCATTTTATCTTTAATTTCATATCTTATTAGTGATCTAGCTTCATCTTGTTAAGACATTAGTGAGTCTTAACTTTTTGTGTGAATTCAATTAAGTCTAGATCACCATGTGGTTCTAATTATTTTTCTCTTAATTGTAGTTAAATAAAATATGAAATTATTTAGTTCTTTTAATTTCTTGAGGATCATACCTTGGGAAAATTACTTATATTTACTGAGGTAGGTTACCTCTTGCTTTCTCATGTCTTTGGAATGTGTTTATATATGAATCATGATCTACTTGGTTATTTATATTACTTATATGTGTTGATTGTATTTTCAATTGAATTAATTGTTGAGTGATAAATTAATTATGATTTATTAAAAGATAATTTTGAAATTAAAATTGTTGGCATAAGGATATAATCTTAGGTTATCCGTGATTTTAAATTTTAATTGATAAGGTAAAGACCTAAATGAAATATGGAAATTAAATGGGCATAAATGTGGTAAATTTTGATGGTTAAAAATGATATGAAATTAATAAATATTGAATTTATTATTATAATTAGTTCCAATCACAATATAATAAATTCATGTAATGATATTGTGGTTTTTATGTGTTTATGGGAAAATTTAACACTTCTTAGTGTGTTTTAAGTATGATATCTTAGATGTGAGGTGAATTTTCATGTGTAAAAATAAGATACCCAATGAGAATGAGGTAACTAGTTCTCCTTGGGAATTAACCCTATGATTGTGGGGTTAATATGTTTATTTGGTAAAATGAATATTTGAATGTACAATATGGAAATAGAACATTTAATGGATTTATGGAATGGATAACTAGGTAAGGGTTAGGTAATAATACTTGGCTTGAGAGTGAGATATTTAGACCTTATTTAGGGTTCTTTATGTATGTTAACTTTTTAAAATTATAAACTTTGATGATGGAAATGGAAATGTACATTCTTGTTGATGTAATAAGTTATAACTGGGAAAAAAAATTCTAACATAATTTTTCATAGATTGGAATTGACATGTTGAGTTGTGATTTAAGTGATTTGTGTGATGTCAATCACTAAACTTGTTTTGTTATGTTTGAGCCATGACAATGGTCAATTACACATGACTTATGGTGGGATAATATATGTGATATAACATAATATTTTATGTTTGAACTTGATAGGTTATATATTTTTATATTCCATGATGTGTCATGGTTGTCCCTAAAGGGTTAGATACATACAATGTTATGGGATGATATGCCCTTGAGTGGATAGATATGGTTGTTCCATGTGTAGTGTTGGCCTTGGGAGAGGCTGGTATACATGATGAGCTTTGGGATTGGATCTTAATCCATAGGTACTATCACTATCTAAAGAATATATGATTTTTTTGGGTGACATGGTTGCACATAATTCTTTATTTAATTGCTGTAGTTGATAGAAAATGATTTATTTTGGATTTAAACTATTTTTATATTTATACATACAAAATCCTTGGGAAAGAAGAGGTTTTAGTGGTTTATGCCAAGGATTATATTATCACTTACCATACATACACACCTCTTATATATATATATATTATATTCATGATGTTTTATGTAAAGTCAATAAGCCTCTATTGCTAGGAGTTTTTGTCTAGAGATGCTTTGGAGTTAAGTTCCTAGGCTATCGGAGCCTTATGGAGTGGGTTTTCCAATATTCCTTTTATAGTCATTCTAAGTTGTACTATTTACATTATGGTATGTATGAATTACCTTGATACCTGGTTAATTACATGGAAATTATGGGAATATTGATATATTATTTCATGTTCATGGAGTTAATGTTGTTTTATTTAACTATTTATTGATATTATATTGCGTATTATCTATTTATTTTATAGGATGAATTATTAGAAGGTAAATCACTCCCCATATGTATCTTAGATCCACTATACTTGTCATTGTCCTCTGGTGATTATGGAGTTCACTTGAGTCCATGTGGAATTTTTGACTCAGTGGTGTGGTTACACCGGGGTTGGATGTTACACATGAAAACCAACTTTTTTATACCGATGGAGGGTGTGTGTGATGGATATACAAGTATTTTTCTTATTATGTGTCATGGATTATTTCATATGGAAATTACACTTGTGGGATCATTAGGCTTCAGTTGGATTACTTAAATTTTCATCTATATATTTGGATAATGCTACACAATTAATGAATATTGGATGTTTTTTGGGATGGTTTGATGTATGATAGTGAATGTACATGTTTTACCTTTATTTTCTTGTTGTTCAATTCTATTTCTCATGATTTTGTATTTTTGGTCCATATTAGTGAATTTCTTGTGATTGTTTTTTCTTACTACTTTATTTAGGAACCAACTGAGATTTTATCATTATACCAAGGAGAAAATCATCTCCCACAGATACAAGCATAAACCCCTTGGTGTTTATCCCAACTTTTGGTGATTGAAAACCATGCTTGAGGTTTTTATGACTGGACTCAATATTTTTTGAGTATTTGGGAGATATTCATTACAAAATGGTATCAAATATCATAAAAAGAGATCAAGGGCATGGTAAATAAGAGTATCCAGGTGATAAGACCAATGTGACTCAAAAAGTTTCCCATAAATATGTTAAGACATCATAATTATGGTGGAAACCTGAGTTACTAAGAGTGGATCAAGATCCCTTCCTTTTTTTACTTTGGTTTGGTCCTTAATATTTATGTCTAATGCATCATTTAATATTTCAGAAGATAGAAACAAGTAGGCCTACATGGAATCTGACATTCTTTTATGAGTTTTACTATGTTATAGTTGTATTCATTTAGAGTATCATATTAATTGAAAATTTAAGAATAAATAAATAAAATTTTCCTATCTATTTATTATTAATAACTGGTTCATTATGATCCAATAATTGGTTTATTTTATTTTACATCCATTATATAGATATGATAGTTTATTTATTTCATTTTAAACATAAATAAATCCAATTTGTTTCTCATGAATAATGTTTATAGCATGATTTACTTGTTTCTAATCTACATAAAAATCATGATTGACTAAACTAAAAACATTAAAGAAATATGTTTTGGATAAATAAAAGTGTTTTGAGTAGAGGAAAGAAGATAAAGAGGACTGAGGTTGGATCATATCTTTATAATATAGTTTTAACTTGGCGTGTTTTCCTTTTTGAGAGGGGAATTTAATAGGGTTTTATATTTTAATGTATAGGAAATCACCTCATTGACCACCACTTATTGAGAAAGAGGTGTAAGGGGACATGCGCCCCCCAAAAAATTTGTAGTTGATCCTCATATCCTTAAAGGTATTGAAAAACTACTCTAAATTATGGGATAGAGAGAATATGAAATGAGCCCACTACGACATATATTATGAAGGATTTCCAATCCCAACATCCTTTAAACTTCCAGGGTGATGTACCACTATAGGGGGCCAAAGAGTGGGTCAATCATCTCTATCATATCTTCAAGAGAATTGAAACACCCAAGAGACATTATGTAAGGTTTTACACCTTAATGTTTGAAGATACACTATATTAGTGATGGGATGTGATGCTAGATGCTAAGAATATCTATGACCTGAACTTAAAAAACTTTTAGTAGTTATTATTCAAGAAGTTTTATCCTAATAATATTCAATAGAATAAAGTTAAAGAATTTATGAAACTATATTAGTGTTAAATTATGGTCATGGATTATGCTTCTTTGTTTCTAGAACTCCTCCATTTCCCCACATTTATGCAGTGATGTGGAATCAAATTTGAGGTTATTTTAAATGGGGTGGAAATATCCATTGTAAACATAGGTTTTATATTCAATCATCATAAATTATCGAAAGTGGTAAAGAATTTTATTTTAGTTGAGACTAGATCAAATATAGGATCAAGAGTAGGTGAATCTTTTCCCAAACAAGATATAAACCATAACTTCTCCTATGGTTGAAAACTATGATGAGAGACAATATGTAGGGGTGTCTCTCTCTATGGGAGATAGGGTAGTGGAATAACTCCGACTAATAGTTTAGGAAGGCATTCTATGTAGTTCTAATAGCGTGGGAGATTTGGTCACATCAGAACATATTTTACTTATGAAGAAAAGCAATTTTATTTATGCAATTAGTACGGGAAACTTTAGATATACATTGTGGTTAATATGAGGAAATCATGAAGTGACCTCAGAAGACAAGGAATCGTAGGAAATATAATTGGCTCAGTATAATTGAGGTTTCCAACCACCTTCTAGGATGTATGTTCAAAGAGGTATACATGGTAGATAGGGCCAAGTAGTGGTGGTGCAATCTTTAGTACATGATTTCATACGTCAGAGTCAGTATGAGGCTATATAAAGGCTGTATATGGTAGAAAAGTATACTGTTGACACTAGAGTGGTGTCATCTACTATAATAGGTACTATTCTTATATCCTCTACATAAATTTTCACATTATTTGATATAATTGATTCTCACTTCTTTATTTTTACTAATTGAAATCGTTTCTGGGAATTAAAGTGGAAGATATATCATATTATATTAGCCTCTATAATCATATGGGAAAAAATAATAAGAAATTTACTTCATGTGATTTATTAGTTTCTTTCTATGGTCACTTTTGACATCTTATGGTTCTAAATATGGAGTCATTTAATTTAATCTCAGTAATGGACTGGATGGCCTAATTTTGAGAATGTATCAACTAATATTTTAAATGGTTATCTTTCTTATCTTCATATGGTATGAAATATTCTATATAAGGGGAGTGGTATATTTAGGCTGGATGGGAAGGTCCTTACCAGTGGAATATCAGGGCTATAACCTATAAAATAGATAATATCATTCTCGGGAAGCAGAGTCTAAGGGGAATCTAACTTTACCTTTAGTGGTAAATATTTATTTGGATGTATTACTCAAAGTCTTATCTATATTAATTCATAAATGAGTGGTGGAGTTCACCATTTAATACTTTACTTGAACTAAAACCATTTCCATCCATCCATATATAATGATTTTGGATTAATTATGAAAGATACAAAACTAGTTATAGGTGATTGAATCTAAGGAGTTTATTAGGTCAAGAATGTATCCCTAGGATTCTCCAATATATTTTACAAGAAGGTATATGGGAGTGTTTACCTCTTTTTATATTAATGGAAGATAAATTAGGTCATAATTAATAACTCTTAACCATTAATCAGAATTGATAATATCTTTGATCAGTTAATGGTGGAATGATGGTTCTCAAAAATTTATCTTTGATTGGGCTACCATAAAATTTGGGTTATACCAGAGGAAATTCATAAAAATAATTTCTAGAGATTATTTGAAAACTTCAAGTAATTTTTCTTACTATTTGGGCTAACCAATGCTCTTGTTGTTTTCAGGGTTATGATGTACAAATTTTTTCATCCTTTCTTGGGATCATTTATTATAATCTTTTTAGATTATATATTGGTATATTATAAATATTAGGATGATCATGCTCAATATATTTAAATCTTTATAGAGACCTTATAAGAGCACTAGTTATAAACTAAGTTTTCAAAGTGCTACTTCAAGATCTAAAAGGTTAAATTACTTAGGTATGTGATTTCTCTATCCTGAATATCTATGGATATTGGAAAGGTAGAGTCAATAAGGTCATAGAGGGCACCATAGAATGTCTTTGAGATTAAGATATTTCTTAGGCTCATGGGTTATTACCACCATTTCATTAAATACTTTCCCAAGGTATATTTTCTATTGGATTCTTTTAAAAATAATGGAGATAAATTCTTATGTTTTGATAAGTGTGAATCATCCTTTTCGAAACTGAATAAGATGTTAATTTTATCTTCAGTTCACATTTTACCTCACTCAAGAAAAGGGTTTTAAGAGTAATATGATGAATATTTAGTGGTCCTTGTTTTCATCCTTATATAGGATCAATGAGTTTTAGCGTACGGTTCTATACCACTTCATCATCATGAAAAGAACTTCCCAAATTATGATATATAATTAGCTATCATGGTTCATGCATTGAAATATTTGAGGTATTAATTATTCAAGGAGAGATTTATAGTGTTCACTGATAACAAAATCCTTAAATACATTTTCTATGAAAGATATATGAATATTAGGTAATGAAACTGAGTCGAGTATTTAAAATTATTTTATTTTTATATTTATTATGAACCTGGTAGAGGATATGTAGTTATTGATGCCCTAAAAATAGAGATTCATCCTCAAAAATTGGGAAGAAGAAAAGGAAGAGTGGGAATTGATGTTGGTTATGGAATAAGTCCACTTGGATGTGATCAAGGATCATAGTGGATCATGATTACATCACATTGATATCACACTATTTATTGTGAAAGTTGTTAAAGACTCCTTGGTATCTGATTTTTTACTATAATGTCATTCAAGAAAAACTTAATGGTGGTGAGATATTTGATTGTTGGTTCCAGGATACTCCATATTTACTATATGTTCATAGAAGAATCATAATTATTATGATCATGAGGGAGATTAATTAAGGGGAACCATTTATCCATATGGATGATACACTATGTAATCATGAAAATGTACCCTGACATTCATCACTAATTTTTGTATCCTAACATGAAAAAAGATATTTCTGGGTTTGTATCGAGATATCTTACTTATTAGTAGGTAAATTAATAGAATCATAAGTCCATTGGTACTCTTCAGTCACTCCATTTATCAATATAAAAGTGGGTTTAGATCTCAATAGTGTTGATTGGTTCCTTTCCACTTCACTTATTTTTTTTTATAATTATAAAATTATTATTTTATTCCCTCTAACATGAGTTAAGAAATGTGTTTTAAGCTTACAGATCATGTAGAAGAAAATATTATTATTTATTGAGTTTTTATTCATTTTAATTACATGTCTTATGAATTTATTTCAGATAACAGTTCATATAAGTATGAATTTAATTATAACCCATAAACTGAAGCCTTCATAATTAACTAATTATAATTTCTCAAAAAAATTATTTAATTATTTCTTAAATCATCCTTACCATTTAAGAAATAATTTTTATGGTTTTTCAAAACCATTATTATGCATTTTAATCCATATAGAATAAAATTAATAATTTTTATTTACAATTTTATAAAATCAAAATCATCATTATGGGAAAAATGACCATTATGGTTGAAATTACCCTTACGGTTGAAATAACCCTCATGGTTTTCATGATTATGGATTCATGCAAATTATTTTCATTCTTTGATATTCATGATTACAATTTTAATTCTTAAGGATTCATAACTATGGGTTTATTCTTATAGATTCATGTTTACAAAATAAATGATTTTTATGGAAACATTCATGCTTTCTCACAATTATGCTTACGCTATAGGGGAACGATGTTTACACAGAGCACTAAAATGGTTCTTACACACAATCATGTTTATGCAGAACACTAATATTATTTTTATGCATGTTTATGCTTATGCATAATGATTCTTACATAAAATTCATACTTACATAAAAATTATTCTTATGCATGCTTCAATAATTTATTTTTATAAAGATTGAAATATGCTCTGATTTATATATCTTTTCATATATTGATTTACTATATATTTGTAATACTTATTTTTCTTGAATTAATTATTCTATATTTAAACATTAATTATTTAGATTACATGAAAATTTATTTGGAAGTATTTTACGAAAAAAAGAATTATAATTTTAAGGAATAAAACATAAATTATTTTCATGATGTTTTCTTAGAAATTATCGATTTTCAAATTTGAATCATTTGACATATAAAAAGTTTATCTCATGTGATTTTTGGGAACTTTCCAAGGACACTTATTTCTTATTATTTACATATTTATTAAATTTTGTTTCTCATTTTATTTTTTTATACAATTATTTTAAGTTTTATAGATTATTGAAGGTTCTCTCAACTCTAAAATAGTTCATTATCTTTGAGATAAAATTTAGGCTTTACGAGAAAAGATAGTTTACAATGTATTTAAAAGAATGTATAATTTTTGAAGGCTACTATGCATAAAGGAACTCTATATATTGTGTTTGACCGACCCAAGAGAACATGTTAGATTTGGTGCCCCAAAACCAGCTTATAAGTAATTTATGTTTACTTTTATTCAAGTATTTGAATATTAACAAAATTTCTTATCACATCATGATAATTATTTTGTGTGACATAGTATGTGATAATATCCTAACAGTAATTATCACACTTAAAGGTCATAATAGTTTCAAGCTACGATGAAAATCTAGAAGTACCATGAGAATATTATTAAATATACACTCTATTGTTTGATGATATAATTTTATAGGACAAAAAAGATACAAGCTATCATGGGTGGATACTCATAGGATTCTATGAAACTTTCTCATGGAATATGAACTTAGTAATCTTTAGTGTAGGAGATTATAATAACTTGACTAGCCAATAAGAAATATACATTTATATGTTTCATTAGATATTCCTATCTATAAACATGTGAAATAATACTTAAAAATTAAGATTATTATTAATGAATTCTATGAGTCACATGATTTTATGTAATGAATAAAACCATAACGGTATATGCTCATAAAGATGTAGGATATATTGGATGCATCAAAAGTGATGTTGTATTAATGAATAATGATAGAAAGGATTTATCCCTTATGTTATTTAATAAAAGTAGATATCTTAAGACCATTTATGGGAATTAAAAAACCTGATTAATTCCATGGACATAGATGTGTTTTTGTAAAGTTTTTTTAGAAATTCAAAGAAAGATGTGTCAACTGTATGGGTTGATGACACTAGAATGAAAACTGTTTGATTAAAGATATTGAGAGGAAGGGATTATGTTACACAATGTACATTCATATGAGGTTACATGTTATTACGAAATTAACTTCTTTATCTATGGAACATTTTGGCATGTTGCTAGATGCTAACCTTAAACCCTAGGTGGTGTAATCTAATTCCAATAAGAGAGGGACCTAGAGGGATACACACCAAGTGTATTCATAACCTTAGTTAAATTCCCTATGAATTTAACATGTTGAATAAATATTATTCCCATATGCGGTTTAATAATTATTCTGGTTGGTTTGATCATAGATATTAAATCACTAGTTATTCAAGAAAATATATATGTTATTTGAATATTTAATAATTTTTTATTCACTGGGTAATTATTTATTTAATCACATGAATATAAAATATTTATTTATTCACATTTATTCACAAGGTAACAAAATATTTATTTATTTAGTTATATGAATATTTAATAAATATTTATTCTCTAATTTGGTGAATATAATAGCTATATATTTATTAGTTAATAATGTCGTGATATTTATTTAATTAAGAAAATATTAATTATTTAAGGACCAATAACTATTGAGGTTTATTGAAGGATTGATTTTTTTGGTTAGATGAGAAATTTCATATTAAATATTATTTGAATAAATATTAATTTATTTATTCAAGAAAATATATATTTTATATTTTAGTTTAGAGCATGTAAAGTAAACAATAATAATAATAATAATATTTAGAAATGGGGTTCACCAGGAATTACGAAGATAATAAGTTCCCTTGTGTAATTTTTTATTATATAACCCCAACAATATATAAAAAAAGTTATGACATTTTGTACACTACCTAGCCTCATTACATAATTTTATACAATGAAATATAGATATAATCCTCTCAAGAACTAGAGAGTTCCCTTTGTATAACTATCAGAAGAATGGAAATAGTTCTCCTCCTCCATTAGAATGAATTCATCTTTTCTTGAAGGATTCAGTTGTGATAAAAAAAATCCTTACAAGTGTTATATTCATATGTTCTAGAACTCAAAGAATTTTTCATTGGTGATTAGAGATTCATAAAGCATGTGTGGATAACTACTAGAGGAAATATACCCCTGATTCATTTAACACAACAATGTTATGAAAAGTGTGATATAATGATTCATTGAAAAAGAAAGATTTATAAGATCAAGGTAATTATAAATTTATCTATAAATTAATTATAAATTACATGTGATGGTCCTCCCTTTTTATTCCAAGATTAATATGTTAATTATATTCAATTAAAATCTGTTTTTCATGAAATTCTTCATCATGTATACAACAGATTAAACATTGATTATGAAAAAAATTGCGTTTTCCATTCCTCCACCGGTATTTTTGCTACACTCGAAACCTCCAAGTGGTATCAAAGTGGTCACGTGATAATTTATAATTATTTATTATTCATTTATTAATTATATGTAATTGTTGTTAGTTTTTACTTCTAGTTTATTCATTCTTTAAATCCAGAAGTTTAATTCACATGTTTTAGAAATATTAATTCTATTAATTAAAGATTTATGTCATTTTAAAGAGGTTAAGATCAGATAAAGAAGGATTGGTTATACCACTAAGAGATTCCATGTATTGTGGATAGTAGACACAATTACATGGTGTTTGACTAAAGTACATGCTATGTACCAAAGTTCACTACATATGGACTTATCATGAGATACACAACTTGAAAATAATTAATAACACATGGTGAATTTAATTCACATAAAATCTTGATTGGGATAACCTAGAACATGGTATTTAGTACTGCATGATGTGTATCTAGCATATATGTTGCGTAGTATATATGGTTTAGTGGAGAAATTCATGATAATCAAATGGTAAAATACACAATATAATGCCATATTAAACTGATATCATATATCATTAATGAGATACAAGGAGTATAACTGGTGTAAACACATTGTAACTCATTATTACCTATGTCCAAAAAATACTCCTAGTTCATATTTATAACACCTTGAGATTTTAAAAGAAGACTATGTTCGATAGCTTATTCCGCATGCAACATAGAGCTTAAATAAACCCCAAAATATTATTATGATCATTATAACCTATCCATTAAATTGGTGGGTGTGAATATCATTAAACATATTATAAAATAAATATAAATTTATTGACCAATACAATTTTGTTGATTAATTATAATGACCCAGACCCGATCAGCAACCAGAACAGTACTCAACAGGTCGGGTGATACTACCTTAGGCCCACCTCCCCGAACGCCAAAGGCTACCGACTAGCAGTGAGGGTCTTATAGGTATAGTGGGGAGGCTATACCACCCTAGAGGATAATAATAAAGGTACTGGTCCAAGTATAACAGTAAAGATGCAGCGGAATAAATGACTCAGCAGACTCAAACCAGACCCACAGAGCGGAAACATATCCAATATCAATAAACAGCAGAAGCAATATAGAAAACAACTACAATGGAAAGTAAACAGAACAACATCCCAACAATAAACTATAACAACTAATAAACAACCAAGGCATGCATCCATATATAAGTCAATGGCGCCAATGGCTAACCAACAGTAGCTACAATATAAAGTAAGCATGCTGATACAATGTAAATGAAACTAAACAAAGTAACTCCAGCAAGGCATGAACTCAAGGTCCATGCCAGTCTCCATGCCAACAACACTAAGGTCTAGCTCCTAAGGCTGACTGTCTACCTGCATGTAATTTCATAAAGTCTATACGCATCCCAAAGGGCCCGTGTAGGGTGTGAGATGAGTCTCAGTAGGATACCACCCAATGGTGCGTACCTAATATAAGTATTTCGGAAGAAATTATTATATAAGAAAATAGTAAATAGTACAATGCCCAAAAGTAAACACAAACTTCACTGGTGCTCAGCAGCCACCAGGAAGTGTCACCTGCTTCGACCAATGCTAGAATCTCTGGTCAGTAACCCCGCACCACGTTCCAACTGACACCATGTGTCTCAAGTACCAACATCCCGAAGGTACACCCAATAATCGTAACCCAGCTCTAAAGCTCAAACTACCCATGGCACAACATCCGGAGGAACAAAGATACATGTCCTCAAATAATAACCGAAGGGACAATAATGTCTGCCCTCAAATAATACCTGGAGGGACAATGATATCTGCCCTCAAATCATGGCGAGCTTTGGCCCCCAACCTGACAGCCTCAACGCTATCTCTCGAAGGCTCCTCACCTCTCACGTGGCTTCCTATGGAAAGCACCCCCAAACCAATAACACCTAATCGCTTCTATCAGGGGCCTCTACCCAGCGAGTGGCCGTACCACCTCATCACGGAGTCTATCTGTGTGCACACTACTCAAAAGTACCCAGTGAGTGGTAATCACCTCAATAAGTTCCCAAGCCACATCAACTAAGACACCTCGTGTCCCTGAGAACCTGTCGCTCAAATTCGATGGCATCTCCATCCAAGTAACCCGGGCCAAGCCCAACCAGACAGTCCAACTGCCTCATCTGATGTCCATGATGCCCAATCCCGTGGTAGAAACCACCCAAGTAACCTGGGAAAAGCCCCAACATGTGATCCACATCACCCACAATATTTCCAGGCCACGCCCAACACAACTAACCAATTCAACACAGGAAATATCACACATTTCATATATATACATACTCAAAGTCACCACATTAAATAGGTAATTACTAAATAGTCAACATGCACTAACTTGTGTTGTCCCATACCAGCACCTAACTCATTCATAACTTAACAATTAAATCAATAGTTTAACTCAATAAATTCAGTAAGCACTATAAACACAGCAGTTTAACAATGGTCTGATTCATATGCAATTCGGTACCCCCATCCAAATTTCCCCAAATGAGCAATGACCTCTAACTCAGCCTCGTTCAGTCACAACAGGGTCAAGGAATTCCCAGAGGCATTCCACAATACAAATAATTAATTAAAAACAATTAAACTGGGTTTCACTCAATACCCAACATCGCGCCCAAAGGTCACAATCCACAAAAGTCTACAAAAACACAAAAGATAGTATGCACCACCCACCTTTGACTCGTATGATGATACTCCTCCGATGTCAGCCTCTGAATTGGTCTAAATCGCGGTAAATTTGCATTTCCGTCAAATCCTGACAATTCTGCTCGGATGGAAACTACGGAGAAATAGAGGAGGAATCAAGGACAAAGAAGGGTGAGTAGGGTTAGCCTTTCCGATGCGATCCCGCTACCACCAACAGATCGAAGAATAGACAATGTATGAAGAATCTAGGAGGGTTTATGTTCTTGGTGGTTTTTTATATGAAGGGTTCATCCAATGGAGAAGAAGAAGACATTTTCGAAAATAAGAAGCGACGACATCTCGGATAATCAAATAAAAATAAAAGTACACGGCGTGTATTTCAAGACTACACACCGTGTAGATGGATTTTCCGTACCCCGATTTAAGCAGAGTCCAGTACACGGATTACATCGTGTACACTGTCAACACACGACCAGGGACTCATCCATTTACACATAAGGAGGTTAGACGGCATGTCAAGGAATACTACATGCCGTGTAGATGGAAATTTACACATGGGGGTACCAAACGACATGTACTTGGCCTCATACGATTTTCCACCTACCTAGTTGACACACAGTGTGTACTTGGTAGTACATGGCGTATAGTCTGGAAATTTCCAGAAATTTCCCAAATTTTCCCGACTTCTCAAAAATCAGCCAAACTTTTTTTTAGAAAAGGAGAAAATTCAAACAGGGTCAGAAAAATTTAACCCATTCTAAAAACCCGGGTTCTTACAAACTCCCCACCTTAACGTAGCTTGTCCCCGAGCTACCGAATGAAACCCGGAGATGGAACCAAACATACCACCTTTCTCAAAGTAACCTAGACTTCCCCAGTCTCTAGATCCTAGCTAAACTCCTCAAGGGATCCCCACTTTAGGAATTTACTACTCGGTCTGAACCTAAAACAAATCTCAATGCAACCAAAATAAACAAGCAAGGTCTAATGACCTATTTCCCCGGACCCATGGTCCTCCCGTGACACATAATCACCCCAGCACCTCCTTGGTGCTCACATGTCGCTTCCGACACCCAACGTAACCCTAACCGCATCGGTGTCCGCCTCCAAGAGGTCCTGCGTCTCATAGATGATTTAATCAAAACCTGGTGCCTTGCACCTCAAGTAACCCGCATCCACGATGCCCTGATGCCCATGGCACCTCACGTAACCTGCATCCACGATGACCCGATGCCCATGGCACCTCACGTAACCTGCATCCCTGATGCTCCTAATGTGACACATCTCAAATATATAAATAAAATACATAACACATCCGATATAATGCCAATCCCACTAACTAGAATCTAGTCAGTCCCCAAGTATCCTGTGCAACTCGTGAACTCAACCAGACATGTCTCAAGAGGCCATGCCAAAAGAAGGAAAAGAAAATCACGGCCACACCCGCGGTGTACCTGCCACCGTTGTCGGCTCACCAACCTGCTCAGTCCCTGGCAGCTCCACAGCGTGCACCTGGCCAGAAGTACGACTGCCTGATGCCTGACCTCCCTGTGGTGCTGCTCTCGTCACCAGCCACTGACCCCTCAACAGGGTCCCACCATCCCTGTCACGTCCTCCGCACACAGCTGAACCTCAATTACCCTCTCCTAGTACCGAACCTGAACCAACTCCTGATGCCACATTCTGTCCTGGTCCCTGCTTGCTGGCTGTCTAAGAAGGCTGCCTGCAAAACTTCTCGAGATGCCCGACCTCTCCACATGCCCGACACTCCTTCGGAGGCCTATCAAACTAATCCTGAACATGTCCCGACTATCCACACTAAAAACAAACCACCGCTGAACTGCCACGAGGTGGCCTATCTGAGTCCTTGGCCTGCCCGCCCAGCTGGAACTCATCTCTACCTTGCTTCCTGCTGTCCGAAACATCACCTAGAGCTACCGCCCGACCAAACTAGGGTCTATCCATCTAGTTTCCCTCCGCTATAAGCGCTTTGTTCACCACCTCGAAGAAGGAACCCAGCCTGAAGATTTTCACCTGGACCCGAATGGTGTGTCATAAGCCATCCTCGAAGCGCCTCACCCTAGCTGCGTCATTGATTACCATACCAGGTGAAAAGCGAGGAAACTCCGTGAAGGTAGTTGCATAGTCCATGAAAGACATATCTCACTGATAAAGACCCAAGAACTCCCGATCTCTCTCTACCCTCAGTGTCTCTGGATATAAGTACTCAAAGAACCTATCCTCCAAGTCCTTCCAAGCCAGTCCCTCATGCCTACGAGCCTGTACTTGTACATCCCACCAATTCTTCACCGGTCCTCTCAGCATGTACGTTGCCAGCTTGAACCTCTGCCCTAGAGGCATCTCGAGCTTCTCAAAGATCATCTGCATGCTTTCTATCCAGTTTTTTGCCGCTTTTGGACCAAACTAATCCTGAAAAAGCCGTGGGTGCTGTGACTGGAACTCCTGCGTCAGATATGCCATAGAATGCTTTGTACCCTGCACGCCACTATCAATCCCCTAAAAGACACGTACCAGGCTAGATCCGAGCTGCTCATCAATCCATGGTCCGAACGCTGCCAAACCCGGCTGCTACCCTGCCTGTACTGGATCCTGAACCTGATCCTGTCCCTGAGAATGTACCTACGACTCATGCTCTGCCTGCACCAGATTCTGAACCTGATCCCGTGGCACTGTGTCTTCTCCTGCCTGACGCTCCATCGAGTTGTAAAGGAGTAACCTGCTGAATACCATAAATGGCCAGACATCCCAAATATGTATATAACGATATATTCTACGCAGATAAGGAAAGAAGTAAAGAGGCAGTGTATAACAACTACCCTACCCCCCCTATCGCAACCCATGCCCTAGGCATCCTGACCTGGCAACCTCCTTACCCGCCCTCAACAGAGCCAAGTATCAATAGTACCTTGGGCCATGCCTGTCCTAACAGCCAACGTTGCCTCAAACCCGACGACCGAGTCACCCAATCCGGACAGTTACACTGCCTCAACCATGATACCTTCCTGCTCTCATAAGATCCAGACCCAAATATCCTGCAACATGCAATTCTAAAATACAAAAAGCATGGAATAATAAATTGAAATAAACAAGCAATCATATCAGGAATTTCACCAATTCACATTTTATAGCATACAAATCATGGCAATTGATTATTTTATTCAAATGGAATTATCACTTCACAAAGCACACGTGCAATTATGAAATTGAGATACCCTAAAAATGTGCCTATCAAAAGCCAAGAAAACAAGCCTTGTCATACCAGGCCAAGGTATATCTCTGGCCTTCCCTCACCAGGGTCAAGGGTTACATATCATAATCAATAACATCACACATCAAGTGAGCCACCGAGGTGAAAATCATATAAACTGTAATCTGAGAAAAAAGCAAACAGCAATTCCCACCCATGGAAACTCAATCTGTCCCTCATACATGGGGCTACAGGCACCCAAGCACGAGTTCAAAATCCAGTTCCAACAACAACCTATCTCCAGAATACCATATCCCAAATAGTAAAACCAGAAATAAAAATAAAAAGAGAAGTCTCAAAATCATTAGTAGTCAGTGAGGCACTGTTACTAAATCCCTATCAATAACTCCTCTGATACCACTTTGTAATGACCTGGACCCAATTAGCCACCCGAATAGTACTCAACAGGTCGGGTGCTACTATCTTATGTACACCTCCCCGAACGCCAAAGGCTTCCAACTAGCAGCGAGGGTCTTATAGGTATCGTGGGGAGGCTATACCCTCCCAGAGGATAATAATAAAGGTACTGGTCCAAGTATAAGAGTAAAGATGCAGTGGAATAAATGACTCAACAGACTCGAACCTGACCCACAGAGAGAAAGCATATCCAATATCAATTAACAGCGTAAACAATATAGAAAACAACTACAATGGAAAGTAAACAGAACAACATGCCAGCAATAAACTGTAACAACTACTAAGCAACCAAGGCATGCATCCATATATAAGTCAATGGAGCCAATGGCTAACCAACAGTAGCTACAATATAAAGTAAGAATGATGATACAATGTAAAGGAAACTAAAAAAAGTAACTCCAGCAAGGCACGACCTCAAGGTCCATGCCAGTCTCCATGCCAACAACACTAAGGTCCAACTCCTGAGGCTGACCCTCTACCTGCACGCAATTTCCTAAAGTCTACACGCGTCCCGAAGGGCCCATGTAGGGTGTGAGACGAGTCTCAGTAGGATACCACCCAATGGTGTGTACCTAATATAAGTGTTTCATCAAACATGATTATATAAGAAAATAGTAAACAGTACAATGCCCAAAAGTAAACAAAAACTTCACTGGTGATCAACAGCCACCAGGAAGTGCCACCTGCTTCGGCCAACACTGGAATCTCTAGTCTGTAACCCAACACCACGTGCCACCTGACACCATGTGTCTCAAGTACCGACGTCCCAAAGGTACACCCAATAATCCTAACCCAGCTTGAAATCTCAACCTGCTCATGGAACAACATCCGTAGGAACACCGATACCTGTCCTCAAATAATAACCGGAGGGACATTGATGTCTGCCCTCAAATAATACCTGGAGGGACAGCGATATCTACCCTCAAAGCACAGTGAGACTCGACCCCCCAACCTGACAGCCACAATGTTATCTCCCAAAGGCTCCTCAACTGCCACATTGCTTCCTATGGCAAGCACCCCAAACCAATAAATCCTAACCACTTCTATCCAGGCCCTCTACCCAGCGAGTGGCCCTGCCACCTCATCACGGAGTCTATGTGTGTGCACACTACTCAAAAGTACCCAGTGAGCGGTAATCACCTCAATATGTTCCCAAGCCACATCAACTCTAACACCTCATGTCCCTATGAACCTGTCGCACAAATATGATGGAATCGCCATCCAAGTAACCCAGGCCAAGCCCAACCTGACAGTCCAACTGCCTCATCTGACGTCCATGATGCCCAATACTGTGGTAGAAAACACCCAAGTAACCCGGGCGAAGCCCCAACCTCTGATCCACATCACCCACAATATATCTGGGCCATGCCCAACATAACTAACCAGTTCAACACAAGAAATATCACATATTGCATATATATACATACTCGAAGGCACTACATTAAACATGCAATTACTAAATAGTCAACCTTCACTAACTTGTTCTATCCCATACCAAAACCTAACTCATTCATAAGTTAACAATTAACTCAATAGTTTAACTCAAGAAATTCATTAAGTAGTCTAAACACAACAGTTTAACAATGGTCTGATTCATATACTATTCGGCACCCCTGACCGAATTTCCCCAAATGAGTAATGACCTCTAACCTAGCCTCTCTCAATCACAATAGGGTCAAGGAATTCCTAGAGGCATTCCACAATATAGATGATTAAATAAAAACAATTAAACAGGGTTTCTCTCAATACCCAACATCACGCCCAAAGGTCGTAACCCCCAAAAGTCTACGAAAACACAAAATAAGGCATGCACCACCCACATTTGACTCGTATGATGCTACTCCTCCAATGTCAGCCTCTGAATTGGTCTAAATCACAGTGTATTTGCGTTTCCATCAAATCCCAACAATTCTGCTCAGATGGAAACTACGGAGAAAGAGAGGAGGAATCAAGGACGAAGAAGGGTGCGCGAGGTTAGCCTTTCCGATGCAGTCCTGCTGCCACAAACAGATCGAAGAACAGACAATGTATGAAGAATCTAGGAGGGTTTATGTTCTTGGATGTTTTTTGGATGAAGGGTTCCTCCAACAGAGAAGAAGAAGAAATTTTCGGAAATAAGATGCGACGACGTCTCAGATGATCAAATAGAAATAAAAGTACACGACGTGTATTTCAAGACAACACACAATGTAGATGGCTTTTCCGTACCCCGACTTAAGTGGAGTCCAGTACATGGATTACATTGTGTAAATGGTCAACACACGGCCAGGGACTCAACCATTTACACGGAAAGAGGTTACACGACGTGTCAAGGAAGACTACACGTCGTGTAGATGGAAATTTACACACGGGGGTACCACACGACATGTACTTGGGAAACAGGGTCGGAAAAATTTAACCCGTTCTAAAAACCCAGGTTCTTAGAAACTCCCCACCTTAACGTAGCTTGTCCCTGAGCTACCGAATGTAACCCGGAGATGGCACCGAACATAACACCTCGCTCAAAGTAATCCAGACTACCCCGGTCTCAAGATCTTAGCTAAACTCTTCAAGAGCTCCCCACCTTAGGAATTTTCTACTCAGTCTGTACCCGAAACAAAGATCAATGCAACCAAAATAAACAAGCAAGTCCCAACGACCTATTTCCCTAGACCCATGGTCCTCTCGTGACACATAGTCACCCCTGAACCTCCTCAGTGCTCACGTGTTGCTTCCGACACCCAACGTAACCCTCACCGCATCGGTGTCTACCTCCAAGAGGTCTTGTATCTCATAGATGATTTAATCAAAACCTGGTGCCTTACACCTTAAGTAACCCGCATCCACGATGCCCCTATGCCCATGGTACCTCACGTAACCTGCATCCACAATGCCCCGATGCCCATGGCACCTCACATAACCTGCATCCCTGATGCTCCTGATGCTACGCATCTCAAATATATAAATAAAATACATAACACATCCGATATAATGCCAGTCCCACTAACTAGCGTCTAGTCAGTCCCCAAGTATCCTTTGCAACTCGTGCACTCAACCAAACATGTCTCAAGAGGAAATTCCAAAAGAAGGAAAACAAAATCACGGCCACACCCGCAGTGTACTTTCCACCATCGTCGGCTCACCAGCCTGCTCAGTCCCTGGCAGCTCCACAGCATGCACCTGGCCTGAAGTACGACTGTCTTATGCATGACCTCCCTGCAGTACTGCTCCAGTCACTGGCCACTGAACCCTCAGCTGGGTCCCACCATCTCTGTCATGTCCTCCGCTCACAGCTGAACCTCGATTACCCTCTCCTAGTACCGAACCTGAACCAACTCCTGACGCCACAGTCTATCCTGGCCCCTGCCTGCTGGATGTCTGAGAAGGTTGCCTGCAAAACCTCTCCAGATGCCCATACTATCCACACGCCCGACACTCCTTAGGAGGCCTATCGCACTGAGCCCAAACATGTCCCGACTATCCACAATGAAATCAAACCACCGCTGAACTTCCATGAGGTGGCCTAGCTGAGTCCTTGGCCTGCCCGCCCAGCTGGAACTCATCTCTACCTCACTTCCTGCTATCCGAACCATCACCTGGAGCTGCCGCCCGACCAAAATAGGGTCTATCCCTCTGGTTTCCCTCGGCTATAAGCGCCTGGTTCACCGCCTCGGAGAAGGAATCCAGCATGAAGATGTTCACCTGGACCCGAATGGCGTGTCGTAAGCCATCCTCGAAGCGCCTCACCCTAGCTGCGTCATCACTTACCATACCGGGTGAAAAACGAGACAAATCTGTGAAGGTAGCTACGTAGTCCATGACAGAAATATCTCCCTGCTGAAGACTCAAGAACATCTGAGCTCTCTCTGCCCTCAGTTTCTCTAGATAGAAGTGCTCAAAGAACCTGTCCTCGAAGTCCTTCCAAGCCAGTCCCTCATGCCTATGAGATTGTACCTGTACATCCCACCAATGCTTCGCCGGTCCTCTTGGCACGTATGTCGCCAGCTTGACCCTCCACCCTAGAGGCGTCTCGAGCTGCTCAAAGATCATTTGCATGCTTTCTATCTAGTTTTCTACCACCTGTGGACCACCCTCACCCTGAAAAAGCGGCGACTGCTACAACTGGAACTCCCGCGTCAGATATTCCATAGAAGGCTCTGTACCCTGCGTGCCTCTGTCAATCCCCTGCAAGACACGTACCAAGATAGCTCAGAACTGCTCGTCAAGCCACGGTCCGAATGCTGCCAAACCCGGCTACTGCCCTACCTGCATTGGATCCTGAACCTGATCCTATCCCGGAGCCTGTACCTACGACTCATGCTCTGCCTGCACCGGATTCTGAACCTGATCTTGCGGCACTATGTCTTCTCCTGCCTGAAGATCCATCGAGTCATAAAGGAGTAACCCGCTAAATACCATAAATGGTTAGACAACCCATATATGTATATAACAACATATTCTACGCAGATAAGGAAAGAAGTATAGAGGCAGTGTATAGCAACTACCCTTACTCTCCCCTATCGCAACCCATGCCCTAGGCATCCCGACTTGATGACCTCCTTACCTTCCCTCAACAGAGCCAAGTATCAATAGTACGTTGGGCCATGCCTGTCCTGACAACCAACGGTGCCTCAAACCCGACACCCGAGTCGCCCAATCCTGACAGTTACACTGCCTCAACCATGATACCTTCCTGCTCTAATAAGATCCAGACCCAAATATCCTGCAACATTCAATTCTAAAATACACAAAGCATGGCATTATACATTGCAATAAACAAGCAATTGTATCAGGAATTTCACCAATTCACATTTCAGAGCATACAAATCATGGCAATTGATTATTTTATTCACACGACATTATCATTTCACAAAGCACACGTGCAATTATGAAATTGAGATACCCTAAAAATGCGCCTATCAAAATCCAATCAAACAAACCTTGCTATACCGGGCCAAGGTATATCTCTTCCCTTCCCTCACCGGGGTCAAGGGTCACATATCACAATCAATAACATCACACATCCAGTGAGCCACCGAGGTGGAAATCATATAAATCGTAATCTGAGCAAAAAGAAAACAAAAATTCCCACCCATGGAAACTCAATATGTCCCTCGTACATCGGGCTGTAGGCACCAAAGCAAGAGTTCAAAATCCAGTTCTAACAACAACATATATCTAGTATACCATATCCCAAATAGTAAAACCAGCAGAAAAATAAAAAGAGAAGTCTCAAACTCATTAGTAGTCAGTGAGACACTACTACTAAATCCCTATCAATAACTCCTCTGATACCACTTTGTAATGACCCAGACCTTATCAACCACCCGAAATGTACTCAATGGGTCGGGTGCTACTACCTTAAGCGCACCTCCCTGAATGCCAAAGGATTTTTACTAGCAGCGAGGGTCTTATAGGTATTGTGGGGAGGATATACCCTCCTGGAGGATAATAATAAAGGTACTGGTCCAAGTATAACAGTTAAGATGCAGCGGAATAAATGAATCAGCAGACTCGAACCAGACCCGCAGAGCAGAAGCATATCCAATATCAATAAACAGCGGAAGCAATATAGAAAACCACTACAACGAAAAGTAAACAGAACAACATTCCAGCAATCAACTGTAACAACTACTAAGAAACCAAGTCATGCATCCATATATAAGTCAATGACACCAATGGCTAACCAAAAATAGCTACAATATAAAGTAAGCATGCTGATACAATATAAAGGAAACTAAACAAAGTAACTCCAGCAAGGCACAACCTCAAGGTCCATGCCAGTCTCCATGCCAACAACACTAAGGTCCAGCTCCTGAGGCTGACCCTCTACCTTCATGTAATTTCATAAAGTCTACATGCATCCTGAAGGGCCCATGTAGGGTGTGAGATGAGTCTCAGTAGGATACCACCCAATGGTGCGTACCTAATATAATTGTTTCGGCAGACATGATTATATAAGAAAACAGTAAACAATACAATTCCCAAAAGTAAACACAAACTTCAATGGTGCTCAGAAGCCACTAGGAAGTGTCACTTGCTTTGGCCAATGCTTGAATCTATGGTTTGTAACCCAGCACCACGTGCCACCTAACACCATGTGTCTCAAGTACCGACGTCCCGAAGGTACGCCCAATAATCGTAACCCAGCTCGAAAGTTCAACCTGCCCATGGTACAACATCTGGAGGAACAACAATACCTGTCCTCAAAAAATAACCGGAGGGACAACGATGTCTGCCCTCAAATAATACCCATAGGGACAGTGATATCTGCCCTCAAATCACGACGAGCCTTGGCCCCCAACCTAAAATCCTCAATGCTATCTCCCAAAGGCTCCTCACCTCCCACGTGGCTTCTTATAGAAAGCACCCCCAAACCAATAACACCTAACCGCTTCTATCAGGGGCCTCTACCCAGCGAGTGGCTATACCACCTCATCACAGAGTCTATCTATGTGCACACTACTCAAAAGTACCCGGTGATCGGTAATCACCTCAATAAGTTCCCAAGCCACATCAACTCTGACACCTCATGTCCCTGCGAACCTGTCGCTCAAATCCAATGGCATCACCATCCAGGTAACCTAGGCCAAGCCCAACTTGACAGTCCAACTGCCTCATCTGACGTCCATGATGCCCAATCCCGTGGTAGAAACCACCCAAGTAACCCTGGAAAATCCCCAACCTGTGATCCACATCACCCACAATATGTCCAGGCCACACCCAACAAAACTAAGCAGTTAAACACAGGAAATATCACACATTGCATATATATAAATAATCGAAGGCACCACATTAAACATTCAATTAGTAAACAGTCAACATGCACTAAATTGTGTTGTCCCATACCAGCACCTAACTCATTCATAAGTTAACAATTAACTCAACAGTTTAACTCAATATATTCAGTAAGGAGTCTAAACACAACAGTTTAACAATGTTCTGATTCATACGCAATTCGGCACCACCGACCGAATTTCCCCAAATGAGCAACGACCTCTAAACCAACCTCGCTCAATCACAGCTGGGTCAAGGAATTCCCAGAGGAATTACACAATACAGATAATTAATTAAAAACAATCAAATAGGGTTACGATCGATACCCAACGTTGCGCCCGAAGGTCGCAACCTCCAAAAGTCTACGAAAACACAATAGAAGGTATGTAGAACCCACCTCTGACTTGTATGATGCTACTCCTATGATGTCAGCCTCTAAATTGGTCTAAATCACGGTAGATTTGCATTTCCGTCAAATCCCTGCAATTATTCTCGGATAGAAACTGCGGAGAAATAGAGGAATCAAGGACAAAGAAGGGTGCGTAGGGTTAGCCTTTCCGATGTGGTCCTGCTGCCACCGACAAATCGAAGAATGAACAACGTATGAAGAATCTAGGAGGGTTTATGTTCTTGGAGGTTTTTCGGATGAAGGGTTCATCCAATAGAGAAGAAGAAGTCGTTTTTAGAAATAATACGCGACGACGTCTCAGATGATCAAATAAAAATAAAAGCACACAGCGTGTATTTCAATACTACACGCCGTGTATATGGCTTTTCCTTACCCCGACTTAAGAAAATTCTAGTACATGTCTTACACCGTGTACACGGTCAACACACGGCTAGGGACTCGGCTATTTACGCGGAAAGAGGTTACACGACGTGTCAAGGAAGACTACATGCTGTGTAGATGTAAATTTACACACGGGGGTACCACACGGCATATACTTGGCCTCAAAACGTTTGCCACCTGCCTAGCTGATACACGGCGTGTACTTGGGAGTACGTGGCGTGTAGTCTGAAAATTTCCAGAAATTTCCCAGATTTTCTGGACTTCTCAAAAATCAGCCAAACTTTTTTTTAGAAAAGCAGAAAATTCAAATAGGGTCGGAAAAATTTAACCCATTCTAAAAACCTGGGTTCTTACATTAATTACTTGTAAATAAACACTCAAATTTTAGTAAAGTTATTTTATATTTTTTTAAAAAAATGATTTTTATAACTTTTTATGAGAAAATAATATAATTAATTATTTTCAATTTTAGAAAATGTATTTGATAAAATGAAATTAATTTTTAAAATAATCATATCAAAATTATCTTAGGGTGATATTTTTTTATTTTTATGAAATGATTTATTTTCAAGTGAATACTGAAAAATACTGATTTTTATTGAAGACTATATTTGTGTGTCAACAATTTGTGAAGTTCCATTTTATTTTAAAATGGATTAAAATAAATATTAGTTATATTATATTATTAATAATTCAATTAGATTCATTTTAATCAATTTTATAATTTAATTTTTTATAATTTTTTTTATACATAAATAAGCATTTTTAAGAAAACTGTATTTTTTTCTCTAAAAAGTGGTTTTTGTTGTGTTTTGTGAACTTATTTTAAAATTAATTTTTATCACTTATATGAATTTAATTTTATATAATTGTATTTATTTTTGGATTAATAAATATAAATTTATCCTATCATGAGTTTTTTTACATTTTTCTAAATAAATTAATTTTTTATTGAATAGTAAAAAAATACTATGCAATTTATTTAGACATAGTATAGAAATTTATGAAACTTATTTAATGAATAAAGTATGATAAAATACTATAAATATCATTCAAAAATAATTAAAACTATATATATTATAATTTAATCCATAATTAATATGAAAATCATTTTTAGTGCTGATGTAGAGCCCGCACAATACTGAAAAAGTCAATTTTTTGAATCCTAAAAATAATAATTGGGATGAGATAAGTCTTTTTTTGAATTTTATATCAAACATAAGTTATTATTTATTATTTTTATGTTTATGATTTAATTTTAGAGTTATATAAAATGTGTCTTATCCAAATTCTTGCGCAAGGCTAGAAAAGTTAAGATAACACATTAAATGTGTTTTCATGATATATATGTGAGATAAAATAAATATTGAATGAATATAAATGGTTATTTTTATCATAATATACTTATTTTTATGATATAAATTTATTTATAATTTTTAGAAATTATATAATTATCTTATATTCTTTTGAAACACTCATACAATATTAATTTAATTAATAGGAAAATAAAAGATATTAAAAATATTAAAACTAACATAATTTGAGATATTTAAGGTGATCCATGAATTATAAATATGAACATGATATTTTTATGATATAATAATGTTTTTTTAATTTGAATTGTTTTCTTGATGATTTTAATGTCAAAGTAATGAATACTATAAAAATTGAAAATAATGATATTTTATGGAATTAATATTTTATTAAATTATTAAAAAATCATAAAAATATTAAATAAGAAATAATGGGACAATATATGGCCTAAAATGTTACCCCATGTGAATTTATAGGTCATTTGAAAGTATTTAGCTCTAGAATAGTCTTATTATATTTTAATCTTTTCAGAAATTCCAAAAGTGCGCCTCATCTCAATGATAAAAGGGAACCTTATCCCTCACATATTCATACCACTTTGAGCCTTATAGATTTAAAAATTCCAGATAATTCCTCTTATTAATATCATTATTCAATTTATATAGGTTTCATTCCTTCCAAAATACCAACAAAAGATCTCTTTAGAAGAGATCTAAAGGAAGCCCGCTGAAGAAGAGGTAATCGCCTTTGCCAACACTTTCAAGTTTATTTATTCTTATAATTTCTATTCATGTGTATTTTAATAATAAATTATTAAATGAAATATAATATATATACTGATATGTTATTATTACTAGACAACTATATTCCATATTTTATCCATCCTATGAATAATGAAAACACCGCGCGTGCGTACGTACTACTTACCGTCTCCACACAGCTGTGTATTTTTCTTCTCATGACCAATTTATTTGGAAGGTTATAAATATATAAATAATGAATATATATGATATATATTACATATAAATTATTCTATAAAGGTTAATTATTCTTTACCATTCATTCCTTTCATCAATTGAAAAATAAAAACAACATTCTTACGTACGCATGACCTAGTGTCTCCACGAACAATGTAATTGATTTTTCTATCTCAATATTTATAGATTAATATATATATATATATATATTTAATATATATTATATTTATAACATAAATGTTATTCTATATATTATAAAAGTATGATTTGATTATAAGTACTGGAACTACCGAATCAAAACATACATGAAAAATGAAGTAGTTACCACCAGAAACAGTGATTTTAACAATGAATTGATAATAAATGGGTGATAAAATTTTATAATTAAATAATAGATGGTATTATATATATGATTATGGATATATAATATATTTATAAGAAAACTATATTTATTATATATGAGGTTTAAACATGTATAAATGAAACCAAAAATGAGGTAAGAGTTTCTCATCTCACTTTTACTTCAACAAGACATATACTATATTCACCACTTATTTCTTTTGTTTTTTATATATACTTCCACATTGTAATATTATATCATGAATGTATTTGTATTCATGTTATTTAATGTCTCATTTTAAGTTATTTCTTTCATGGGAATTATGATTTAAAATAAACCCAAGTGGTAAGGGTTTATTTCACAATATCTTCATTATTCAGGAATATTTATGTTTAAGTCTCTATTGGGGAATATTTCTATTCCACATCAATGTTTTTTAACATTATTTTAATTTTTTTTACTATTTTCCTATAATTTTTTAAAGTTAGTTTTAACAATGTTTCAATTTTTACAAAATGTTTTAATTTTTACAAAATATTTTAAAAGGAATCTTCCCATAATTTTCCAAATGAGGCACTTTGTGACTACTCAAACAAAAATACGAATGGAATGTTTTATTTGACTTATACATTGTAAGAATATTTTCCCATCATCATGATGCCTTAATGTTTTAATATTTGTTTACAAGTTTAAAATTTTGTTTTTAAATTAAATTTTTTCCTTCGTATTTGTGAAGTTTCTTTTCAAAAGAAAATTTAAAAGTGAAAAAGATATTTTTGCTCAAAAAATATTTTTAATGATATTTTTATAGTACTTTTATTCATCAATAAAAAAACCCTTTATTTTTCTTATTCAAAACTAGGTATATGTTCTAATGATACCATCCTTTGAATAATTCAATTACTTTTGTTAATTTAATGCTGAATTTATCTTAAATATCCATATTATTTTATAATAGATAGGATTATTGCCTTAGACCTATACCATTTTTACATAAAATATTTACTTTTGAAAGTTATTTGATTAACTAGGAAAATATTGATAAATCTTCTTGCTTTACTCAATACTGATATTTGATGATAATACACATTGATTCTTGAATTAAATCGATAATTTGATATATAAGGAATGCTTTGGACCTGTAGTGATGGGTGGGACCCAGTATTATATAGCCCATTGATGCATTAGTAGGTCTCATGAGACAAATCGGTTGAAAAAATTAAATGGTTTTTTAACCATAATGATTAAATTTTATTGTGAAAGGTCTTTATAATATAGATACCAATGTGTTTGAGATAATGACATCTAATATTAATAATTTCCGTCATTAATAATTCAATTATTATTATCCATGATATTTTCACTACAATATTATCCATGGAATCAATTTTTTTCTCAATTTATTGATTAAATGGAATGTGTGCTTAGTTATTTACCTATCTATATTGATTCTTCCTTATCTTCTAATGATAAAGAATTTATTGATTAAATGTCATGTGTGTTCAGTTATTTACCTTTCCATAGTGATTATGCATTATTAATTCAAGATATATTCCTATATATTAACCCTTATGGAGAATCTGAACTGACCCTTTATTATGTTTCCTTTCCCTAGGATATGAAGGAGAATCCTTTTAATGATTTCAAGGATGCTGAATGTTTCACATTACCATGTTTTATGTTTTATCCAAAATGTAAAATGGGTATCATGTATGTATCTAGTTTTCTAAAACTACTAAACTATTTGGTAATTCAAGATGCAATTCCTTATATGTTATGTCAATGTAATGAAATAACCACCAACTCTTGGATTTTAGATTTGGGTTTTTTAAAATAGGTGGGTTGTGCGGCTATACAACAAGTAGAACACATAATGTGTGTCTTGTTAGTACATGTTGTGTAACCTAACCAAGATGAATGTTGAGTCCCTAAATAATTATCCTGGATACACAGAAAGGGAAAAACATGGAATGTAGCACATTAGTATTTTTCATGTAGTCCCCTAATAAATAAAATAATTAAATTATATAAAGAATAATTAATTACAATATTAAAAACCTAATTACACTATTGACATATAATGTGTTTACTATCTAATAAGTCTTGATAATTTAATAATTTCGCAATTAATTCCATGTAATTATCTATAAATATTTCTCAATACATTTATTTTCCATGTTGTAATTATCTATAAAAGACTTAATATGGTCATTAATATAAAGGGAGTTAATTAATTAATTAATTGAATTAATTCAAGCGCATTAATATTAACGATAAAGAATGAATTTATTTGAATGTAAGCTAGTGCAATTTTTCATATTCATTGCATGAAATGTTTCTGACCATGAGATTATAAAAATCTATGTATGTGATTGGTTTATTTAATTTATTATTGAATGATTTTTATAATAATTTATTAAATTAAATAATAACCCATAATTCATTCCCCTCCCCTCATTATATAAGGTCCTATGTGCTCATAGTTTCATTTATGTAAACCCCCCTTAACGAATCCTTTGGTTCACCTCACCTACATGCGAGTAAAATTATATTATGCATAGAGATCCCTAGGTGTGTGGAGGTGGTTCAAGTTTAAAGTCAAGGCGAAACTAATCTAGGAGGTACACAAGAGAATAGGTGAAATACTACAAATATAACCATGCTTGGTTCCAAGAGTTAATTATTTGGGGTCAAGTTTTTGTTTATCATCTACTAGATAAACTAACAATTAGAGAATATCATGGTCATACCACTTAATTTATTTTATTTATGTCAGTTTCACGGATAATTATTTGTGAATGTTTAAATCATTAAATAAATTAATCAAAAATCATTGAAGATGAAAGTAAAATAAATATTATAATATGTGTAAACATTATCTATACATGGTTGATCACTTAAGTAAAATCCAGTTAATATTAACAGGCATGTTATAATATAAAATGGGTATTTTAAATATAAATATAAAAATACATCAAATAAAAAATTATGTTGGTATATCCTTCCACTAATTTGGTATAAATAAAACCATAGTTCAAAGTGTTTGACCAACCTCCGTTGGGGTGATTCGAATTATCAGAGAATATTTATATTGATTTTTTGGTTGACTTAACCTAGCTTGCATTATGGGTTGATCACCTGGATGAGACTTAGTGAAACTAGTTGGAAAATATTGAGGAAATCCTAATATTGAATTCTAGGATCGGGGAGTACACTCAATGGATCACAGAACTGCAAGTTAATGAAGTCAGAAAGTTATGCCTATATAAATAAATTCGAGTATCTTGTTAGACCTTCACATGGGTTATGAGAATGAACTTATAAATCCTTTCAATGAGGATATCTATACGATAGGATATCCCAAAACAAATGATTAGGGCTATGGGATTTCAATAAAATAGTGGGAGATTAATAAATTAAATTCAATTTATGATCTAATATGTAATCCAACTAAAGTACTTAAATTTTTTTCTTATTTATTGTATAAATGGAAACCCACATGACTTCAACTATGTCCCTATGATCCATATTAGAGAATGATAACTTTCTCATTGGATTAAATTTCTAGGAATGGTATAGGCTCCTACACATTATACTGTACTATGAATGGAAATTATATGTGATAGGAAACCTTCTTCCCAAGGCACCTAAAAAAGAATCCACTGATGAAGAACTATCTCTCAATTTGAAACATTTGGATAATTCCACAAATATCATATGTTTCATGACATCATCAATGTTTAGTGATCTATTAAAGAATCACGAGGACATTGATGTGTATAACATCATGTCTCACCTTTATTATCTTTATTAAGAGAATAAGTGAAAATGTATATATGAGATATCCAATGTAGTATTCAAATGAAATATTGGAGATTCATTTTTAGATAGGCCATACGTTGTCAAGACGATGGGCTGAATTGAGTGATGATATATCTTGGTGTTTATGATCCATGACACGCTACACATATATCTCATTTTATCCTCATTTCACAAAAGTTTCTCTAGTTTTATTGTTAATTATAATATGAGAAATTTTGAGATAAATATTTTATAACTCATTACTCATATTAACTAAGTTAGTAAAGACATGGGGTGTGGAAATCCTGTAGTCCTCATGGTGAATAGGAAATATAAGAACAAGGAAAAGGGGATCAATACTCCTCCTAAGTCTAAGGATCCTAAGAATCTCACTACTAAGAAAAGGAAGATCTTGGGATGGGAAAAGGAAAAGGATGTAATATGGTTTTTCATGTGGCACACTTGGCCACTAGAATAAGAATTATACCTTGTTAAATTAGTTAGGGGACGCTTTAGCTGAATATATTATTAATTTCATATTTATATTTCTACACATTGTGTATTAGATATATCTTGTGGTGCTCACATATATATTCAAATTTAGGAATCAAGTATATTTTAAAAGATTTCTAGAGGATAGGTGGATTTACGGGATTCCAATAGAATGAGTCTAGATGATATTTCCATTGGAAACTTTACCTTCTATTTCCAACTAGGATGGTCTTGGTTTAAAAATATTCGTAATATGTTCCAACTATTACCAAGAACCTAATTTCTATATCCCACCTAGATAAAGATGATTTTTTTTCAAATTTAGAAATAGAAAAAGTTTCTTTTATAAAGATAGAATATATTATGGTATGGAACCTTTAAATAATGGGTTTTATGTATTAAATTATAAAAAAAGTATGGGAAATTGATAATGAATCATGATTCCGTGACTCATTTCACACCCAATTATGGAAACCCCATCTTGGTCATGTAAACAAAAATTATTTTATAAAGATCTCTCAAGATTTTTACTTAGACTCTTTTGAGATATAACTAATTGACATATGTCATTCTTGTTTACAAATAAAAATAAACAAGTCACCTTTTGGCGGAAAAAGTGAAATATCTATAGTGCTTTTATAATTGGTACACATTGATGTGTGGATAAATTTTCTATTAGAAACTATAGGTGGGTATTATTACTTAATTACTTTTATTAATGACTTGAGTAGATATGGATACGTCTAATTAATGAGGTATAAGTCTGAATCCTTTTTGAAATAAAAATAGATCATGAATGAAGTAGAGAACAAACTTGGTAAGAAATTAAATAAGTTTAGATATGATAGAGGGTGATTATATTAACCATGAATTCATCGAATTTATATAATCGTGTGGGATTCTATCCCAACTCACTCCTCCTCATAGACCACAGTGGAATGGTGTCGGTGAAAGAAGGAACTATAACTTTCTTGACTTGGTAAGGTCAATAAAGAGCAATTAATGTATTCCATTATCCTTTTGGGGATATTCATAAAATTATGTAACACACATTCTAAACTAAGTACCAGTAAAGGTGAAATATATGATACCATATGAGTTATTATATGGAAATAAATTAGTGTTGTCAAATACTCATGAATGGGGTTGTGAGGTGTTTATTAAACCCAACTATGGAAAAAAATAACACCCCAAGGAGAAAAGTTTATCATTATAGGGTTTTCCAAGGAAACAAGGGGATTAGAGAAGAAGGTGACTGCTGTAAGAGAAGAATTTTTTCTCTAGAGGGATAATATCCTCAAGAAGGATAGTGAGAGAAATATTGACTTTTATTAAGTTGATACTCAAGATAAATAATATTTTTTATTGGAACAGATTCCATAGGTCCCCATTAAATATGTTATTTTTGAAATACAAGTATTATGTAGGATCACTAGAGAGGTTAGAGAACTATAAAGATATAGTTTTATAGTCATAGAAGATGGTGACTCACCATTTGTTGAAAATAATGATCATTTTCTTATAAGGAGGTATTATAGATCTCACAAGCTACAAGATGGAAAGAATCTAATAATTATGAGATAGATTCCATGTATCAAAACCAAGTATGCTTTCTGGTCGATCTACTAGGTGATGTAAATCTCAGTGAGTGTAAATGAGTATTCAAGAGAAAACCAGAAATTTAAGGTAAAGTAAGTACCTATAAAGCATGAATAATGGATAAAGGTTTTAAATATAATCAAAGAGGGGATTGGTTCTAGTCTCACATGGTATACACCTCACTAAGAAAATGTGTCCTTAGATATAATAGGATAGGGAGAATTAGAAGAATACCATATTTATCTATAATAGTATATATCATGTATTCCATGTTATTTACTAGGCTTGATGTTTCAAATGCGTTAAGCATGGTAATTATATATCAAGTTGATACAGGAGAAAAACATTGGTCTACTATTAATGCTATCATTAAGTATCTAATGTTTAATATGAATATATTCTTGGTATATGGAGGAGATGAGGAACTAGTCATCATAGGATATACTTATTGTAGTTTAGAAATATATTATAATTATATAAAATCATGTCCAAGATATATCTTTAGTCTCAATAGAGGAGCTGTGAGTTGAAGGAGTTCAAAGAAGCTAGCTGTCACTGATTGAACAATGGAGTCCAAGTATATAGCAGATTCTACCACAATCGAAGAATTAGTTTGGATTTGTAACATCATCTAAGTGATTTATGTGGTACCTAGTAGTGAAGATCATATTATATTGTATTGTGATAGTACTACAGTGGTGTATCTCATAAAGTAGACAAGGTCAAATCAACAGAAGAAACATATTCTCCACAAATATCACCTCTTTAGAGATTTTTATTGAAGGGGTGAAGTTTCTATTATTAGAGTTTCCATGTAAGAAAACATGTTATACCCCTTTACTAAATCCTTATCTTAGTAGAATCATGAATATCATATGAGAGATAGAATACTAAAGGTTATCGACAATTTTCTCTAGTGAAAGTAGGAATCTATTAGATTTGGTTCCCTAGAAGAAACTTCAAAGAAATTTATAGTTTATTATATTAATGTATTTTAATATTTGTTAAAGTTCTTATCACATCATGATTGTAATTTTTTGTGACATAGTATGTAATAATATCCTTAGAGTACTTATTACAATGAAAGGTCATAGTTGTTCCCTGATATGATGAGAACATAGAAGTTACAAGATAGTATTATTAAATATATGTTCGATAGTTAGATTATATAATTTTATGGGAAAAAATGATATAAGATATTAGGAGTGGAGACTCATAGGACTTTGAGAAACTTTTTCATGGTGTACTCCATTGGCAATCTTCAGAATAAGAGATTATCATAACATAATCTGCCAAAAGGAAATCCATATTTATATGTGTCATTGGATATTACTATCCATGGACATGTATAATAATCCTTATTATTTAATATTATTATTAATACATGTCAAGAGTCATGTACTTTGATATATTGATGAAAAATGTGATGAAATATACTCACAGTGAGGTAGGATACATTGGGTTGGTCATGACAAATATTGTATTTATGAATAATGTGAGAAAGTATTTATCCCTTATGCTCTTTAATAGAAGTAGATATCTAAATACCTTTGATGGTAATTGAACTAACTGATTAAGTTCATGACCATGGTGGTGTTTTAAGTGAGCTCATTTATTTACGGTCAAAGAAAGATACATTCAACACATATTTTGATGACACTATCATGCAACCTGCTGGATTTGAGATATGAAGATAAATGGATTATATTACATCGTGTAGATTCATAGAAGGTTACATGTCATTACAATATTAAAATATTTCTCTATGGGTGCCTTGGTACATTTCTATATGATAACCTTTGACCTTAGGTAGTATAACCCAATGTCACTAAGAAAGGGGCCTAAAGGGTCACACATTAAGTGTATTTGGAACCTTGGTCAAATTTTATTAAAATTTAACATGTTAGATAAATATTATTATCATATGTGGTTTATTAAATTTTCATGTTGGTTTTATCACAAATATTCAATCACTAGTTATTCAAGAGAATATATCTAATAGTTGAATATTTAATAAATATTTATTCACCAAGTATTTATTTATTTAATTACATGAATATAAAATATTTATTTATTATAGTTTATTCACATGGTAAAAAATAATTATTTATTTAGTTACATGAATATTTAATAAATATTTATTCACTAATTTAATGAATATATAATTTATATATTTTTTTGAGAATAATGAAATGATATTTATTTAATTAAATAAATAGTCATAATTCAAGGACTGATAAATATTTAGGATTGGAGGACCGGGGTTTATGGTCTGGAAAGAGTGTAATATTAAATATTATTTGAATAAATATTAATCTATTTATTCAAGAAAATAATATTTATTTTATCCATGATTTTAGCGCATGTCAAAAAATAATAATAAAAATAATATTTATACATTGGGTTCACTGGGAATTAAAAAATATCAAGTTCCCTGGATAATTATTTATTTTTTAACCCTTGCACAATATAAAGTCGGTTATGACATTTTGTGCAAGCCCTAGACACATCACTTCATTGTGCATGGTGAGATCTAGAGACAATCCTATCAAGCACCGGGGATATCCCTCCATAAAATGCAATGAAAATTAGAGATCAATTCTCCCCCTCTACCAAAATGGATTCTTCTTCTCTTGATGGATTTGAATACAATTGATAATGATCATATCAAGCATTAGACTCATCCATGTTAGCACCTAGAGATATCTATAGTGACTATTAAAGTTTCATGAAACATATTTTGATCACCACTAGAGGTAATATACCCTTTATACCTTTGACACAATGATGATATTACAAGAGTGGTTTACCAATTCATCACCAAAGAAAAAATTTTATGATCAAGGTAATTTTAAATCTTTCTATAAATTAATTATAAATTACATGTTATGATCCTTCCTTTTGGTTATAGGATTAATATACCAATTAATATTTGATTAAATTCTATTGTTCTTGATTTTCTTCACCATTTATATGAAAAATTAATTTTTTATTATGAAAAAACTCATGTTTTCCATGCCTCCACTGGCACTTTCATTGGGTTCAGAACCTTTAAAATAGAGTTAGATGATATTTTTAACTACATTGTGTGATATAATTTTGTAATTACATACTAATAATATTGGCATGGATAAATTCATTGTGTTGATCCATTTATTTCAAAATATATCACTATTTCTTCGACACTCTAGACCTCTTTCCCAACTGGTTTATGTGGTTCTAAATTATTTTAATATTTTCTCTATGCTTTATTTTTTATTTTTTATTTTTTATTTTTCATTGAAAACAAATACCATAGTGCCAGGTAATAACACCAATATTAAAGTCATTTCAGGTTGTGACATATCCATTTAAAGGTAAGGGTTTTGTTTTTACCTTAGTCTAGATAAAGGTAAGGTTGGTTCTTCTTCCACTTCAAAAGGATGGTTCTAGGTTATTCCTCTAGGTGTGAAAGAAATAGGATTTGGATTGTACCTATATGGGTTAAAAATTAAATTATAAAGGGTTAAGAAACCATTTAAAAGTTATGCACTATTTTTGAGATTCCAATACTCTCACTTCAAGAGTTTAAAGAGTATATATAAGACCACTTTTATCTTAAATAATATAAAAATTATTGTTTTGATATTTTATTTTCTACTTCAAAAAAAATTAAATATGATAAGGATGTAAAAATTTATAAGGAGGTCAATTAACCCCCCTATCGACCAATTGAGAATATTTTCATTGAGACCAAACAAATAGATTTTATGACCAATTTTCCTCACGCCCCTCAAGGTAATGATACAGTTTAGGTAATTGTGGATTGTCTAACTATGTTAGCCCAACTTTTTCCTAACAAGGAGGATTCTTTGGTTGATTAGATCAAAAAAATATATCAAAGAAATTATAAATCTTCATGTCATATATTTAAGTATTATTTTTGATAGATACTTGAGGCTCCCATCTCAGTTCTAGAAAGAGCTTCTATAACAATTGGGTTCAAAGGTAAAACTGAGTACTATATTCCAACCACACACTGCCTATAAATCTAAATAAACTATTAGAATTTTAGAGTATATGACATGAGACCATATCCTTTACTTTAGTGTAATGTGTGATAATCACCTCTCTTTGGTGGACCTATCGTATAGTAATACTATTGCCCCATTCATATTTCACCATTAAAAGATCTTTATGGTTGATTGTATCATTATAACTTTTCCTAGATGGATATAGGTGAATCCTCAATTATTGGGACTAATATCATCTAATATATTAATAAACATGTAAAAATAATTAAAAAATATATCATATTGTCCCAAAATAGAAAAAATACAATTCTAATAAATGACTACGACCCTTGGAATTTAAAGTGTTCGACCTTGTCTTTTTTTGGGTATCTCTAAGGTTAGGTTATCAATAAATGGGAAAGAAGGGGAAGCTAGCTCTGAGGTATGTCAATAATTTTGAGATATTTGACTTAGTTAGATAAGTTTCCTATTGTTTGGTGTTACCTCCTCAATTTATCACCTTTAAAAATATGTTCCATGTTCCCTATCTAAGGAAGTATGTTCTCGAACCTTCACATATGATTCAGAATGATGACATAGAGATTGAGGATGATGAATCCTATATGAATAATCTTATATTAATTATCAAAAAAAGTAAAAAAATGTCATGGTGAAAGATTATTTATTTGGTTTGGGTCAAGTGGCAATATAATTAGCTCCCATATGAGACTTGGGAGTAAGAAACTAAAATGAAAACCCAATTACTGAGCTTATTTCCACATGAAGTTGATTGAAGCATCTTAGGGGTGGAAAAAACAATAACCGGTAGGGTTTAATTTCCTTGAAAAATATAATAATATGATTATTCTTAATTTATTTCCATTATAATTATTTATGGGTATATTTTTAGTTTAAGGAATATTTGGTAGGTTTTGGGAGGTTTTAGGGGAAGTTGGAGGCCAAAAAAGGAAGGAAATATACTACAGTAAGGACCAAGTACTCAGTGGATTAGTACTGGGTATCTTGTGGAACAATTGGGATGCATGTTTCCCTATTAGGGATAGTGGGTACTTGGTGTCTTAGTATCGGGTACTCGATAGCCTTATAAGAAAAATTCTCTTTATAGGGGAAATTTTGTCTTTTAACACCCTTTATTAAACTCCCTTAACCATATCCTTTAGGATTTTTATCCCATTTACTCTTGTTTCAACCTATGTCAATATATCCATTCCCTATGGACATTCCAAAATTGTTACACCTTCCCCTTTTGATCTAAGGAGCTTTAGTGGGTTGCAAGAGATCTTCTTCGATAAGGTAAGGTTGTAGATCAATTCTACACCCCATTCTCTCCATTTTTCATAGTAGTGAGTGGATATTATTCTATAGATTATTGGATCATTTTAATTCTTTTATATTATTTTATTTTTTAATTCTTTGAAGTCTATCTTGGATGATACTAAGGTATTAACATGGTTTCCATATCCAATTTCATATTTCTTGTTAACATTAGACACAACCTAATCTCTATTTTTTTGTTTTAGGTTAATCTTAAATTCAAGTGGTGGATAAATCATTATCTTAGGACCCCAAGGAAATAGTATATGAACTAATTGTTAGGAAAATATATTCCTCATATCATATTCAATTAAGTTTATGTTATAACTTATGTAGTTCCTTGTGAATATAAAAAAAACCAATGGGTTTTATTTTAATAAATATTTCCTTGATAAACTTGATGTTGTTTTGGCTGGTTTTTCATGTTTATATGTTGACACATCGTAGTATCCAATTTCATCATTATACCATGTTGGGTAAATGATAAAACTTACTATGTAATTGCATTATGTTGAATCTGTATATTCTATGAATAATTAATATATTATTTCATGTCTGACCTACTTAAGTTAATTTTTTTGGTTCATTGTATTTTTTATGTCAGCATGATTAATGTTCCATAAAGTTGGTAATTCTTTGATCTATGTGGTCATTACATTTTACATGAATAGGTGGTGTATGTATTCTTTAATAAAAGGTGCTGATGAACACCTGAAAAATAAGGGAAATTTTTAGAATAGAATAGGCTCATAGTTCTTTGACTCTATTACCCTTTTGTCCTATACCAAATGGGGAAAGTTTCTTAGAATAATCAACTAAATTATATATGATTCAATTTCCCTCAAATGGGATGAGTAGTTCTCCTTGAATTTAATTATGGTTCATATCATATCTAAGTTAATCCCAAAATAGGTATGGATCATCCCAGTATAGGGAGTTAATTGTTTTAGTAAAATTTTTATGCTTAAAGTATGAAAATAAGGTTTTCACTTTACTAGTATATCCATTTAATTGGTTTTACTCTATTTATGTATACAATTGAGTCTATGATATGGGATTAGGTGCAGGTGGTTACTTGATAGTTAGTATATCATACTCACATTCTTTATGGTCCCCTCTTGGGATATGTGCATACCCATTTGTTTATAACCCATGTAATGTTAATACACCTAAGGATTGGGGTTATAAACTTTTAGATTCTGAATCATGAGCACCACATTTTTCTAATTTTATAGGGTGTGTGGGACGGATGTACAATGGATATCCTTTGTATTTTTCATGGATAATTTTAGATGGTGAGTCTACTTGGGTGGTCCATTAGACCTCATTTGTCTTAATGGACTTGTGTATATTTTTTTTTCAAATACTACACAATTGAATACCTTAAGATGTTTTTGAGGATAATTTAATGTATTATTATTCATGTATATATTTTATCTTTCTTATCATGTTGTTTATTACCATTTCTCACAATTTTTTATTTTTAGTTCATACCTAAGAAGCTCGTGCGACAATTTAGTCTTTCTAATTTAAGATTAAACCAATTAAGATTAAATCATTATAACAAGGGGTAAGATCATCTCCCATTGATATATGTATCCTCGCAAGATGTTTTTTCCAACCTCTAGTGATCAGTAGGTGTGTGTGTGAGGTGTTTTGGCGATCTGACCTGGTACTGTTCAGGTATTTGGGACATGGTCACACAATCACATACCTCAGTAATGACTCTCCATATTATAGACACTATAAAATAGTGGTGAGGTTCCATATGTGATTATGTGGATACTATACCCTCTAATATAGATCATCATAAATAGAAATGGAATAAATATCAATAAACAGTCAACATAGTATAACATCAAGTGTAAAAATAATAACACATCACATGCTAAAACAAAAAAATAAACTACAATGTCATAAAAGTCATAAAAAATTAAACTGGATCACCTATGGGGTGATCATATACTGAAAAAATTCAAAATTATACAAAAGAGAGGTATCAATGCAAAATGTGGACATGAGTCTCTACTTGGAACCACCTCCAAAAGCATCAAAATTGCACATATACATCCCCCACATCTCTAAAAAACTATGCATGAGTCATGTGGAACTTTATCTTTTTTGTGTCATAAACCATAAAATCTATATGCACTCTAAGGTTCCTATGTAAGGTGTGAGAATAAAATTAATAGACCACTGTGAATTGTGTCCCTAGATAATATCCATAAGAATATGGTGTATGAAAAGTGAAATGCATAGAAAAAAAGAAGTATACATATACCTCACTCCACTCTATTCTTAATAATATATGAGTGAGTGACTTACCTACTTTGGATAGTGCTAGAATTGGAAAATATTATCATATTCTGAAAACACCCTAAAAGAGAAAAATCCATCCTCTTCACCTCATAACCAATAGAAGTAGTCATCACCGTGCCCATAGATTCTCGATGAATAATGAATCACTATTATAGTTTTCTATATTGGAAAATACTTCACCATCACATAGCCCCAATGGAACTCCATATACGTTGAGTATCTCACCTTAGAATGGTGATCACAATCACCAAATGAAACCATGTGGCCAGAATATTTGGTATATCACTCTAAAAATCTGATGACCAACATGATCACCCAAATCCTGACATCTATGGAGGATCTCACCAAAAAACAGGTGACCAAGTCACCCTCATGTAGACATTATCCCATGACCTCAACCCCAATGATGTGTGAAAACACCAACATCCTACGACAACATCCTTAATGAACTTCAATTTCCCAATCATTGGTGAATCATATATCACCATCACAACATATCAAAAAATCACATCTCTATCCAGCTATAAGTTGTTGAGCTAAATACTTACTTTTCCCTTTGTTTTGAATATCATAATAAAAATTATTAATATTTTGATTTAACTTAACTTTGTTTTTTTATCTTTGATGTATACTAAATATAAAACTGTTAAAAAAGTTGTGATAATATGAGGTTTTAGAAAATACTATTGGTTTTAGGATTTGTAAAAATTTGATTATATAAAGAATTTTTAATTACTAATAATTTAATTTTTTATGAAAAACTCATTGTTTTATCACTGCAATGGTGCATAAAAACTTTATCAGTTGATATAGAGATATGATGAGTCCATTAGAAGATGAATAACTAAATTATTAACAATGTTATTACAAATAACCCCAGATAACAAATAGTCTGACCTTTGGAGTTTTTTAAAATGAATCCTTTAATTAGAACCATGCTTCAAGCATTGAAATAAAAAAAATACAAGATCATTCTAAAAGATTCAATCACTTGATGCCTTCAAATAATTATTGTTTATTTCACTTATGATTGTTTTAATTTTTGAGTCTTTTCTAAGAGCTTTAGATTGTAAGGTATCATTGTAAGAGATCTTAGTTTTTCTTATTTTAATCATTGTGTTTCTAATCATGTTGATAAAGAGAATTCAGGTATGGAATACAAATCCAAGTTTCCAGTTTTTAGAAGTAGGGAATTTAAGATTAGGCTAATTAAGGGATTCCATATAGAAGACAGATCCAATATTGTAATTTGTTGAAGTTAGAACCTATTTATGGGTTTTAGTTTAGGGATTTCTGGTTTTTAGAAGATATATATGATAATTTGGTTTATAAAAGTGAATACCTTTGGATAGGTTTATTGTCAAGGATACCTTGAATAAGTTTTATGAATCCTTATTCACTTAAGGTTAAAAGTAAGGGTTTAATAATATCCTTTTAAAGGGTACTTGGTTTTATAACTAGTACTCTATTTTTTCTTATTTACACTATACTTATAATTTTAATAGCTATTTTTATAATATATTTAGTTTAATTTTCCACTATGTTCACTACCTTTTTTAGTAGATATGAAATACCATTTTGTTGTTGTTGTGTTTACTTAAATATAACTCTAATTATTTTTATGGTTTTATTGGATATTTATATTTTCAATATTTTTAGTACTTGAGATGGATGAAAATTGCTAGTTTTTTAAACTAAAATTCACCTCGATCTTTTAGTGTGACTTACAATCATATTTTGGGACAACATTTGGTATCAGGGCAAGTATCTACATTTGAGACTGAGTTTGAGCCATCCTTTTGAATTTTTGTTACTTTATTTGATTTTCATATTTCTAGTTCCCTTAAACTAACCTATTTCAGAGGAAATATTTTTCTAATTTTTATGATAGAAGGATTCCATATTGGATATTGTGATAATATTTATCCCAATAAACCACCCATATTTGATGGAAATGATTATGAGAATTGGAATGATCATATAGAAACATTTTTTATTCATATTAGAGAAGTTAATTTTCTTATACTTATGAAAAATTAAAATATTTTGGGGAAATAAGTTATTTTTAATTTTACTATAGAAGAGATATCTATATTTTGGTTTAAATTTTGAGTTCAAAATACCATTTTATGTTATATTTAGAGGAATATCTATAATAAAGTTACTTTATGGGGAATATATAAGTTACTCACTTTGTAAAATAAAAATATATTAATTGCAAGAAATCCATGATAACAGATGGATATCAAGATTTTGATTTTTTTTGTTAGATAAAGTGTAGGTCAAACACATTTATAAAGACCCGTAAAATTCAAGGGAAATTTTTTCTTAATTTTCTTTGGAATTTTACAAGAGCGCGGTTTCTGACGGCACCTGATTCCGAGGCCCGGAGTGCCCGGAATCATTTTCCGAAGTTTGGCTCGGGTACGTTCAGTGAACGAACGAGCGGGAATTTCTAACTTTTGATCCGGTGCTCGGAATTGAAATCCGAGGGCACCAATGAACTCGCAGCGCCGATATTCGCTTAAGGAGACCTTTTCGGATGTTGCGTTTATTTCAGGTTGAATGTTAGTTTTTGGGTTTTTAGATTAAGTTAAATAAAATTTGTGAAATACAAATTTTTATTTTAACTTGTTAAATCCTTCCAAAGGGAGTTGGGAGTGGGACCCACATCCACTTAACCTCCCTTGGGAGGATTAAGTGTGGTGGGGCCCACACGAAGCTCCCAACCTTCCATCTCCCTTTAACCCTCCTTTTATTTATTGTTTGACAACTTAAAGAATTAATTGAGGTGAGTTGTTCAAATTCAAACCTTTGAAATTCTTGTGGTAAAGTTGTGTAATAATATAAGCTTAAAGCTTATTTTATTCTAGGGAATTCTTTTACCACCTTGAGAGGAATTTTGGAGCTTCTCCTCCTTCTTCTTCTTCAACTCTGACGAAGAACACGAAGAATCTTCGAACTTCGACGAAGAACTCCACGTTCTTGGGAACCGTCTTCCGTGACGACATAACCGCGACATCGATGTTCTTCTTCCGTGACGTCGACCATCGCGGCGCTCGACTTCCGTGAATCGTTATTGATCATCGGTCTTCGTTCCAGAACCAAGGTAGGGGTTGTTGATTTTTGTTTAATTATTTATTTCTTGTTCGTGGTTCTAGAATGATTAACGAGAGAATATTTAAGTTGTGTTATCATTTAACGTGAGGGGGCCAGACTGCATGAACACGGCCGAACCCCCTCCATCGTTCTTGTTGATTTATCTTGCGAGTGGAAACAAGGTGGCGTGGTGCCGTCGCACCACACGGATAATTGTTCGATTAAATTGCGCGGCGCCGTCGCGCCGCGCCGTGGAAGAATCATCAAGAACGCGACGCCGTCGCGCCGCGTCATGGGAAATCGAAGGCGCGGCGAAGGGGCGCGGTGCCGTCGCACCGCGCCGGACGACGAACACCGCGGCCGGTTCCGGGCCGCGGCAAGAAGGGGAGACCGGTGGCAGCCGGGCCGCGGCGAGACGAGGAGGCGACCGGCGGCCAGCCGAGCCGCCGGCGCCGGAGAACAAGAAGGGCCGCGGCCCTTCGGCCGCGGCGGAGCAGCTAGGGGCACCCGCCTCGCCGGCGCCAAAGATCAGGAAGGCCACGGCCGTACGGCCACGGCGGAGCAGCCAGGGGCGGCCGGCCTCACCGGCCGCCGGAGATCGGAGAAGAGCCGCGGCTATGGCCACGGCGGAGAAGAGGAGCCGCGGCTACGGCCGCGGCGGAGAAGAGGAGCCGCGACTACGGCCGCGGCGGAGAAGAGGAGGCGCGGCTACGGCCGCGGCGGAGAAGAGGAAGCCGGCCGGCCGCGCCGGCCGCCTGTTTGGACAGGAGGCGGGACCCGCGGGTCCCGCGTGAGAAAAGAAACGGCCGGCCTTAGGCCGGCCGAGATCCGGAAAAAGGGGGGGGGTTTCACCCCCTGCGTGCGGCACATGCGCGGCACCTGGCCGCGCCGCCGCTGGCCGGACCGCGCTGCCGCTGGCCGGGCCGCGCCGCCGCACCGCCGCTGGCCGGACCGCACCGCCACCGGCCGGTCCGGGTCCAGCGGACCGGGTCGGTCCGACCCGGTTTGGGCCGACCCAGGGGGGGTTGGGCCGGGTCGGCCCGGACCCGGACCCCCCGTTTTCGAGACAGTTTCGGTCTTTTGGCCATAACTTGAGCCACGGACCTCCGAATGACGAACCGTCTACGGCAACACGATCCTCGGATCGAGACGGTCGTTTCGGTATATCGCACTCAGGGTTTCGGAATACTTTGAGTTCGGCCGGGTTGGTTCGTTCACGAAACTAACCAGGCCCTCGGAGCAGAAACACTCATATCTTGAGCTACAGACGTCCGATTGACGTGCCGTCATCTTTGTTGTGTTCCTCTTAGTGAGACGGTTCTTTTGGAATACTCCGCCTGAGGTTTGGACGCAGGTGGAGTACAGTAGGGTTGGTTTTTCCTTAAAAACCAACCGGGCCCCGGGGACAAAAATGCCAATAACTCTCAGACCGGGCGTCCAATTGACGCGCCGTCTGTTGCGTTGAATTCCTGTTGACGATACGGAACTTTTGGATACATCAACTCTGGACTTTGTGACAGTTGATGTATCAGCCTCTCGTCTCGGGGAGCGGACCCTCCTGTACGAGCTTGCTGTGTGCGGGAACCCTAGTGCTGACTGCGACTGTTACTGCGACTGTTACTGCGACTGTTACTGCGACTGTTACTGCGACTGTTACTGTGACTGCTACTGCTACTGCTACTGCTACTGTGACTGCGACGACGACAGTACAGAGATCCTGTGTGGATTCGACGACGACGACTACTGCACTCAGCGATCCTACGTAGATCAGTGCTACAGGTCCTGCGTGGGCCCGATCCTGTGTGGGTCCGATCCTGTGTAGGTCACTGCGAGGGTTAGTACCTATCGATACTTCGTGGGTCCGATGACTTAGATGGTTCAGTGATCATCTTTATCATCATCTGAAGAAGTATATTTTTGTGTGAGCTGAATCTTCTGTTTTACTCGATAGAGGTAGTGCGCTTGGTTGTAGCGGCAGAACTGCGATACTGGAGACGAGCGTACGGAGTACGGAGACCGTGTAGCCGGCTGAGACCTGAAGACTGCTCGACCGACTCGACTTGGAGTGAGTCGACTAGCCCAGTAGACGGAGCGCCCGGTATTTGGCGGCAGACCCACGGCGGACGGAGCGCCTGGTAGTTGGCAGCAGACCCGCGGTACTCGACTGGAGGAGTACCTCTGTAGGCTATTTGGGTGAGCGCCCGGTATTTGGCAGCAGACCCTCAACGGACGGAGCGCCCGGTAGTTGGCGGCAGACCCGCAATACTCGACAGGAGGAGTACCTCAGCAGTCTTAGGTTAGTGAGCAGTATCTCAGAGTCGTGACAGGACACTGTACACTTCAGAGATGGGGCTCTTCAGTAGTTACGATTTTGATAATGAAAATCCAGTGTGAGCTGAATCCTGTTGCTTTCCTGTGTGGATTGTGTTATGCTATCCTGTGTGGATTACGTTTTGCTTTCCTGTGTGGAATACGTTTACTTTCCTGTGTGGACTGAGTTGTACTTGGGCTCGGAGGTTGGAGCGTATTTGAAATTGATGACTTAGGTATATGTATGGGCATATACCTAAGCAGTGTCGGTTATTACTTCGTGTTTGCTCCTTTCTTCGTGGTTTATCCTTTGTGGATTTGAGAGACCTTCAGGGGTCTCGGGGTCCCTACTGAGTAGCTTATACTCACCCCTGCACGGGCTTTGCCCGCACTACGTTGTGTTGGTTGCAGATGACGGACAACGTTGACCTTAGCTGAGGCTTGCAGAGCGGGACGGTACCCGGAGGTGGACCACTGGGCGGGACGTGCTCGGAGCGGACGACGGAACCCGTGGAGCAGAGGAGCTATTTGTACCCACCCTTCAGGTGGGATTTCCAGTGGACAGCTCGGTGTAGCGGCTTTTACCTTTCAGTTGCTGTTTTCCCTTTCGAGTTGTACTTTACTTTCAGTTTGGGTTTGTATACTGGCCCATTTACTTTTCCGCACTTTCAGTTGTACTCTGCTTTTGCTTAGTGTTTACTTTCCGCTTGCTTACTCTGTGGTGTTTGTTTACTTTACAAAGGCAATGCCTTTCCATTTTACCGGGATTTACGCCTTGGTGCTAGTCGCCAGCCCCTGGCCTATGGAAGGCGGGCTTGGGGTAGTCACGGCACGGACCCCGAGGGAGGGTCGTGACAAATTGGTATCATAGGAGTTCGGTTCTACCGCGAACTCTGGTCTTTTCTATGTGAAGCAATAATGTTTAGCGTATTGAGTGTGGTTATCAGTCCAGGGAATCCAGTGTTGGTGCGGCGGCCGACGTATCCGTACACCAGGACCCTGACTTCTGATTTCCGACTTAATGCACGAAAACATTGATTGCGTGTGTGTTTCAAAGTTTTCTTTGTGATTACTTATATCAGCTCACCAGGTATACTGTTTGACCGTGGCGCACCTGTTCCCTATTCAGGATGGCCCCACGACGGCAGCCAGCTAGGGTTCCGAGAGTTGAGTGTGACGACAGCCCACCGAGCGACGAGGCTTCGGTGCAGGGCCCTTTGTCAGCAGTGGCTCCGGCGGTAGCTCTACCCGCCGAGCCCCCGATGCTTCCAGCAGCAGCCGCTGACGATGCACGTCGCCTCAGCGCACTGCATGAGTTTCAGCGCCAGCGACCGCCCAGGTTTCGTGGGGAGACGGATCCCCAGGCAGCAGAGGACTGGCTGGAGGCAGTGGTACGAGTGTTTAGGCTAGTGAGGACACCAGCAGACCTCATGGTGATCCTCGCTGCGAGCCTACTACACGCAGCAGCGGGACGATGGTGGAGCTTGATGCTCCAGGTGCACGATGAGGCATCTCTACTTTGGACGGACTTTGAGAGCATCTTCCGCTCTGAGTTCGTCCCAGCCACCCTTCGTGCGGTGCGTATCCAGGAGCTTCTTCAGCTGCGGCAGGGCAGCATGACGGTCGCTCAGTACTCGGCGAGATTTACCGATCTCTCACGCTACTCGACCGACATGGTACGAGACCCATTCTTCCGGGCCCGGACCTTCGAGCAGGGTTTGAGACACGAGATCAGGGCATCGCTGATCTCCCTCAGCATACCGACTCAGACAGGAGTACTGGAGCGGGCCCTTCTGATCGAGAGCTTCCTTGCTGAGTCTACACCAGCGCAGCGACCCACCGCAGGGCGGCACGTGGCAGAGTCATCTGCAGCAGGCAGTCGATGGATGACTCAGGGTTCCAGGCAGTCCAGACCTACCAGTGGCCGACTGCACGACTCAGGCTCAGTTTTGCGGGGAAGCCGGGGTGGAGTCAGAGCCAGGCGTGCCGAGAGTGGGCAGTGTTACTCCTGTGGCGGGATTGGTCACATGGCTCGTGACTGTCCGACCCTCCATGCTGATAATCAGCAGTTAAGTGAAGAACCTCCCAGGCAGAGGCAGAGGTTCAACCGTGGCGGTCCGCAGGGAGGAGGCGGACGAGGCAGAGGAGCTGGCCGAGCAGCAGGAGGTGGGCGACGCTTTGAGTCTCTTCCACCACCACCACCAGGAGGTCCACCCCGACCACAGGGAGTAGGTGAACATGCGAGAGTTCAGCTTCAGGCAGCCGAGGCCTTCGATCATGGAGCTCTGGGAGCCGATGGACAGGAGCAGAACTAGTGGATACGTCCTTTGTACTTCTGGTTCCTTGTTGCATTTGTGTAGCGTCTTGTATTATGAGCTGCAATAATAAAAGACGCATACCTTTGTGATATTTTCGTTCCTGTCCTCTTTTGTGATGTTACTAAGAGGTTCTAGTTTTGGCTGTTGACTTGACCCTCACTTGTGAGACATCTACCGGAGGAGACCCAGTTACCACACACTGATGCCGATAGTGTGACTCAACCCGAGGCGAGAGTAACAGTTGAATCTTTTAGTAGTAGCGTCGAGGCCTTACGACGTCATCCTTGGTATGGATTAGTATCATCCATGTTAGGATTGTCTGTATTAGGCAAAGAATGTGGTTCATCCCGGGGATGGGACCAGATTTCTCTTATCGGCAAAGAAGAAATCTTGCAGCTCTGATGGGACCGGAGATGGTCCAGGCCACGACAGAGAAGGTCCAGGTCATCCAAGAGCGGATGAGGACAGCTCAGAGCCGGCAGAAGTCATACGCTGACAGGAGGCGGAGGCCACTAGAGTTGGAGGATGGAGACCACGTCTTCTTACGAGTCTCACCTCAACGTGGTATTCGGAGATTTGGCCGAGGCGGCAAGTTATCTCCGCGCTTCATCGGACCCTTCCAGGTCCTCAGCAGGATTGGCGAGGTGGCTTATCGCCTGGCTCTACCACCTCAGTTGCACCGGGTGCACGACGTCTACCACATGTCTCAGCTGAGGAGATACGTGCACGACCCGACACACATCATTGACCAAGGGGAGATTAACGTTGACGATGGGGCGACTTTTACGGAGGTCCCGATGGAGATAGAGGATCGACAGGAGCGGGTCCTGCGTCGGTGATCGATTCCTCTTGTGCGCATCAGATGGCAGCACGGGAATCTCCAGAAGAGCACATGGGAGCGGGAGGCTCAGATGCGTGCTCAGTACCCTCATTTGTTTCCCTAGTTTTTGATGTATCTTTACGGGGACGTAAAGTCCTGAGGTGAGAGTAATGTAAAGACCCTTAAAATTCAAGGGAAATTTTTTCTTAATTTTCTTTGGAATTTTACAAGAGCGCGGTTTCTGACGGCACCTGATTCCGAGGCCCGGAGTGCCCGGAATCATTTTCCGAAGTTTGGCTCGGGTACGTTCAGTGAACGAACGAGCGGGAATTTCTAACTTTTGATCCGGTACTCGGAATTGAAATCCGAGGGCACCAATGAACTCGCAGCGCCGATATTCGCTTAAGGAGACCTTTTCGGATGTTGCGTTTATTGCGGGTTGAATGTTAGTTTTTGGGTTTTTAGATTAAGTTAAATAAAATTTGTGAAATAAAATTTTTTATTTTAACTTGTTAAATCCTTCCAAAGGGAGTTGGGAGTGGGACCCTGTTTCGCGCGGAATCCGGGGATGACCTCCCGGACGGGAGATTCAAACGTTCCGATCGGTTTCTAACGGGTTTGTTCGTAGAACCGGAAACATCCAATGATTCCACATCCGTTTGGACCTACTTTCCAAAGGCAGGCGCTCATTAGCTTGTGGGCTAATGAGGCTTAGGAATTTGCATTGGTCGAGAGGATGGGAGGTCGGACTCATCACACCTTTTTGAGGGGAATTATTGTCTACTCCGGGACTCTCTTTATAGATTTAAGTTAAGTTCGTGAATCCTTATTACATTACCAAGTATAAAATGAGCTTTCCTTTAGTTTTAACAATCAATGATTAAATATGCAAGAAATTTAGAGAATCTTTTATATGTGTTCGAGGTTCTTCATCAATATAGAATCATCTATATTTGTTTAGAGATTCTTGGTCAATGGTATCCTTCAAAACATTTATATAAAAGTCTCTTGGTCATTTTGATGACCAGGCTGGTTTTAAAGCCACTCAGTGGGGCACTTGAAGTTTATCGTCATTCAGAAGGACAGAGATTATTTCAATGTTGGGATCGAACCCATAAATGGGCTACCTACGTATCCTTTGTTTTGAAAAAGGAATCAGAACCCACGTAGTTCGAGGAATGGGATATGATGTTTATGATTGATGGCTCAAAGATGAATGTCATAATTACTTTTACACTCTAAGCTCACGTGAGTCATGCTCGGTGTGAGAAACAAGAGGTATTGGTAAAATTTAGACAATTGTGCCATAAAAGATGCAATCATAAGAATTTTTTTTGGGGCTTATGTATAGATGATTGCCCAGATAGACGAAGGTTTAGGATTTACTTTTAGGGAGAAAATCCAAGAACAGGGTCCACAAAGTTATATGTGCTTCATGGAGATTTGAATATTCTAATCTTGGGGCTTACTCCTAAGGAGGATGCCCAAGTTAGGAGGAGACTTATGATTGGGTTTTATTCCTGAAAAGGAAACCCAAATCAAAGGTAATTTATGACTGGTTAAGAGAAATTTTAAGAGACTTGGGGCTTACTCCTAAGAAGGATGCCCAAGATTTATGACTAGGACTTATTCCTGAGAAGGAAGCCTAGGTTAAGGGACTTGGGGCTTACTCCTGAAAAGGAAGCCCAAGGTTATGACTGAGTCTTATTCCTGAAAAGGAGACCCAGGTTAGGGATTAAGGTTTGGGGCTTACTCCTGAGGAGGATGCCCAAGATTAAAGGACTTTGATTGGGGCTTATTCTTAAGAAAGATGCCCAAATCAAAGGTTTTATAACTGGGGATTATTCCTGAAAAGGAGACCCAGGTTAGGATTCTCTCATCTTAAAGGATGAGGTTGAATGAATGAACTCTCAATCTTTGGTGACATAAAGATGTTTAAATCACTAGGTTTTGAGAGATATTTCACAGAATTCCTTTCAGATAAGGATGTCAAATCAAGAAATCATGCCATAAATGGCTTTGAAGAGTATCTTGAAGACTGAATCTTGAATAGGAAAGGTGAAATGGCTTAAGAGGGGTAAAATGGGTAAGATGGGCACCCCAAAAAGATAGGGGCGCGCAAGTCTTGAAAGGCGCGCAAGTCCTGCGGTGGCGCGCAAGTATTGGTCGCGCAAGTATACTTGCGCGACATGAGGGATACTTGCGCGATTTTCAACCAGAGTTGAAATACTTGAGCGACTCTTTTTTAAACCATTTATCATCCTCTTGAGGTTCTTCCAGAGAGGGGACGCGCAAGTTATATTGAAGGAATTAAGTCGGCGCGCAAGTGTTTGATAAGTTTCAACACTTAGGCCTTCCTTCTTCCCTTTAGATCTTCCATTCTAGGTAAGTAATTACCTTAGAAGTGTTCTGGAAGCTTTGAGAAGAGACTTGGGCGTCGGGAGCTTCAATCCGAGTTTCTGGAAAAAGATCCTCTCGAATGGGGGGCCCACAGGGTCTATTTATAGGCAAAAGAAGACCCCGGGCGGTTACTGGGCGGTTACCAGATCTGTCGCGCAAGTCCCTTGCACGACCATGAGGGGTCGCGCAAGTGTTGAGGCGGCGCGCAAGTGTACTTGCGCGACCAAGAGGGAACTTGCGCGACCTATGGGCAATGTTCTCCTTGTTCATCCCTTTGTCGATTTTTGATGTTTCTTCAAAGGATGAATCACTTTTTGCTTAGATATTCCCCTTTTCCGATCTTTAGATTCTGTGACGAAAGGAGCGTCAACAGACCCACATCCACTTAACCTCCCTTGGGAGGATTAAGTGTGGTGGGGCCCACACGAAGCTCCCAACCTTCCATCTCCCTTTAACCCTCCTTTTATTTATTGTTTTACAACTTAAAGAATTAATTGAGGTGAGTTGTTCAAATTCAAACCTTTGAAATTCTTGTGGTAAAGTTGTGTAATAATATAAGCTTAAAGCTTATTTTATTCTAGGGAATTCTTTTACCACCTTGAGAGGAATTTTGGAGCTTATCCTCCTTCTTCTTCTTCAACTCTGACGAAGAGCACGAAGAATCTTCGAACTTCGACGAAGAACTCCACGTTCTCGGGAACCATCTTCCGTGACGACATAACTGCGACATCGACGTTCTTCTTCCGTGACGTCGACCATCGCGGCACTCGACTTCCGCGAATCGTTATTGATCATCGGTCTTCGTTCCAGAACCAAGGTAGGGGTTGTTGATTTTTGTTTAATTATTTATTTCTTGTTCGTGGTTCTAGAATGATTAACGAGAGAATATTTAAGTTGTGTTATCATTTAACGTGAGGGGGCCGGACCGCATGAACACGGACGAACCCCCTCCATCGTTCTTGTTGATTTATCTTGCGAGTGGAAACAAGGTGGCGTGGTGCCGTCGCACCACGCGGATAATTGTTCGATTAAATTGCGCGGCGCCGTCGCGCCGCACCGTGGAAGAATCATCAAGAACGCGACGCCGTCGCGCCGCGTCATGGGAAATCGAAGGCGCGGTGGAGGGGCGCGGTGCCGTCGCACCACGCCGGACAACGAACACCGCAGCCGGTTCTGGGCCGCGGCAAGACGGGGAGACCGGCGGCAGCCGGGCCGCGGCGAGACGAGGATGCGACCGGCGGCCAGCCGAGCCGCCGGCGCCGGAGAACAAGAAGGGCCGCGGCGGAGCAGCTAGGGGCGCCGGCCTCGCCGGCGCCGGAGATCAGGAAGGCCGCGGCCCTACGGCCGCGGCGGAGCAGCCAGGGGCGGCCGGCCTTGCCGGCCGCCGGAGATCGGAGAAGAGCCGCGGCTACGGCCGCGGTGGAGAAGAGGAGCCGCGGCTACGGCCGCGACGGAGAAGTGGAAGGCGGCCGGCCGCGCCGGCCACCGGTTTGGACAGGAGGCGGGACCCGCGGGTCCCGCGTGAGAAAAGAAACGGCCGGCCTTAGGCCGGCCGAGATCCGGAAAAAGGGGGGGTTTCACCCCCCGCGTGCGGCACATGCGCGACACCTGGCCGCGCTGCCGCTGGCCGGGCCGCGCCGCCGCTGGCCGGGCCGCGCCGCCGCTGGCCGGGCCGCGCCGCCACCGGCCGGTCCGGGTCCAGCGGACCGGGTCGGTCCGACCCGGTTCGGTTCGGATCCGGGTCGGGTCGACCCGGCTCGGGCCGACCTAGGGGGGTCGGGCTGGGTCGGCCCGGACCCGGACCCCCCGTTTTCGAGACAGTTTCGGTCTTTTGGCCATAACTTGAGCCACGGACCTCCGAATGACGAACCGTCTGCGGAAACGCGATCCTCGGATCGAGACGGTCGTTTCGTGATATCGCACTTAGGGTTTCTGAATACTTTGAGTTCGGCCGGGTTGGTTCGTTCACGAAACCAACCAGGCCCTTGGAGCGGAAACGCTCATATCTTGAGCTACGGACGTCGGATTGACGTGCCGTCAGCTTTGTTGTGTTCCTCTTAGTGAGACGACTCTTTTGGAATACTCCGCCCGAGGTTTGGACATAGGTGGAGTCCGGTCGGGTTGGTTTTTCCTTAAAAACCAACCGGGCCCCGGGGACGAAAATGCCAATAACTCTCAGACCGGGCGTCCGATCGACGCGCCGTCTGTTGCGTTGAATTCCTGTTGACGATACGTAACTTTTGGATACATCAACTCTGGACTTTGTGACAGTTGATGTATCAGCCTCTAGGCTCGGGGAGCGGACCCTCCTGTACGAGCTTGCTGTGTGCGGGAACCCTAGTGCTGGCTGCGACTGTTACTGCGACTGTTACTGCGACTGTTACTGCGACTGTTACTGTGACTGCTACTGCTACTGCTACTGCTACTGTGACTGCGACGACGACAGTACAGAGATCCTGTGTGGATTCGACGACGACGACTACTGCACTCAGCGATCCTACATAGATCAGTGCTACAGGTCCTGCGTGGGCCCGATCCTGTGTGGGTCCGATCCTGTGTAGGTCACTGCGGGGGTTAGTACCTATCGATCCTTCGTGGGTCCGACGACTTAGATGGTTCAGTGATCATCTTTATCGTCATCCGAATAAGTATATTTTTTTGTGAGCTGAATCTTCTGTTTTACTCGATAGAGGTGGTGCGCTTGGTTGTAGCGGCAGAACTGCGATACTGGAGACGAGCGTACGGAGTACGGAGACCGTGTAGCCGGCTGAGACCTGAAGACTGCTCGACCGACTCGACTTGGAGTGAGTCGACTAGCCCAGTGGACGGAGCGCCCGGTATTTGGCGGCAGACCCACGGCGGACGGAGCGCCTGGTAGTTGGCAGCAGACCCGCGGTACTCGACTGGAGGAGTACCTCTGTAGGCTATTTGGGTGAGCGCCCGGTATTTGGCAGCAGACCCTCAATGGACGGAGCGCCCGGTAGTTGGTGGCAGACCCGCAGTACTCGACAGGAGGAGTACCTCAGCAGTCTTAGGTTAGTGAGCAGTATCTCAGAGTCGTGACAGGACACTGTACACTTCAGAGATGGGGCTCTTCAGTAGTTACAATTTTGATAATGAAAATCCTGTGTGAGCTGAATCCTGTTGCTTTCCTGTGTGGATTGTGTTATGCTATCCTATGTGGATTACGTTTTGCTTTCCTGTGTGGAATACGTTTACTTTCCTGTGTGGACTGAGTTGTACTTGGGCTCGGAGGTTGGAGCGTATTTGAAATTGATGACTTAGGTATATGTATGGGCATATACCTAAGCAGTGTCGGTTATTACTTCGTGTTTGCTCCTTTCTTCGTGGTTTATCCTTTGTGGATTTGAGAGACCTTCAGGGGTCTCGGGGTCCCTACTGAGTAGCTTATACTCACCCCTGCATGGGCTTTGCCCGCACTACGTTGTGTTGGTTGCAGACGACGGACATCGTTGACCTTAGCTAAGGCTTGCAGAGCGGGACGGTACCCGGAGGTGGACCACTGGGCGGGACGTGCTCGGAGTGGACGGCGGAACCCGTGGAGCAGAGGAGCTATTTGTACCCACCCTTCAGGTGGGATTTCCAGTGGACAGCTCGGTGTAGCAGCTTTTACCTTTCAGTTGCTGTTTTCCCTTTCGAGTTGTACTTTACTTTCAGTTTTGGTTTGTATACTGGCCCATTTACTTTTCCGCACTTTCAGTTGTACTCTGCTTTTGCTTAGTGTTTACTTTCGTCTTGCTTACTCTGTGGTGTTTGTTTACTTTACAAAGGCAATGCCTTCCCATTTTACCGGTATTTACGCCTTGGTGCTAGTCGCCAGCCCCTGGCCTATGGAAGGCGGGCTTGGGGTAGTCACGGCACGGACCCCGAGGGCGGGCCGTGACAACATTGAAGGTTAATGACTATTGTGAATAATCTATAATAACTTAGAAAAAATATTTATCAGATAACCATCTTATTTAAAAAGGTAAAGGCATTTTACTAAAGGAGTGAGGATTAAGAAGAATAGTAATTGATGATACTAAGAATATCACCAAGCTAAGTCTGGATGATACAATTGTCACCCTTATGTAGTATGAGTTTAGTTTAAAGAGAGATGCTAAAAAAGAGAAAAAGAATAGTTGTGTTTCTTTTTCATCTACTGAAATCTTAAATATCAGAGCGTGTAATGATAAACCAAGAACATCAAATGGTTTTATATGTAATATGCTAAGTGAAGGTGATATTTCAAAATTTTCTAGGATAATGAACCAATACATGGGAAAGAATAATTTTAGATTGAATTATCAAAAAGACAGAAATGAAATTTTTGATAAGAATGATTCTATAGAATCTATTTACTATGTCTGCTGAAAGACAAGTCATATTAGACATAATTGTATTGAATTAAAAATGAAAGATAGAAAATATTTTAGAAAGTTTTATAGGAATAAAATTAATAAAATTATAAAATACATGAAATAATAAATTTAAATTGAAGTAAATAATACTTCTGATGATAGTAGGAAGATTACCATGTTTTATGCAAATAATAATTTTTTTGGATAAAATGACTGTAGAATCTCTAAAAAATATTACCCTAGATTTTAAATTCTAATATATTGATAGTTATGATGAAAGTGAATGTGAAGAAGAGTTTAATGATCCTATAATTGAAGAAAAGGATATTTATGTAACTATTATTGAATGGAGAGAAAAATGAACTGAGGATAAATGTATAAAAGTTAGTTCTGATTTCTCAAAACTTATTAAGAAGAATAGTGGTCTCAAAATTGAGTGAGTTAAATGGAATGGATAAATCTATAATACTTCATAGGAGATATTCAAAATAAATAGTATATATATAAAAATAAAGTTTGATTTGGAAGACTTGAAGAATAAATTTCCCATATTTGATGCTGATATAATATTGTAAAATCAATAGAATATCAGTTTAAGGATAATGACTAGAAGTTGAGAAATCATGAGAATAAAGTTAAATTAGATAAAGGAAAATATGAAACTACCAAATTATAGTTAGATATTTAAAGTATAAAGAATTTTTTGAAAATATTTACAACTTCTATAAAATATTTTAATAAAATGTACAGGAATTTGAGATTATACAAAATTAATACATCCAAAATTGGAAATATATCCTCTATAATTTTAACTTATCAGTTAAATTGTATCATTCCCAATCAAGAAATTTTTTTCACTATTTTTTAAGGAGGTTGAAATTAAAGAAAAATTTATTCACCCAAAAGAGTTTATTCATTTATAAGGTCCCATGATTTTATCTTTAAAGAACTGATTGCATACAAGCACCAAAAGCCAAAAAAAAAAATTGGGTTCCAAAGGTTTTGTTCAAAAACACTTCTAGAAATAAGAATGCATATATACCAAAGAATTAATTCCAGATTCTTGAAGTCTGTGCACACTGATTGCCGAACACCTATTTATGGTACCTGGTATATTTTTCAAATTTACCAAAACTACATTTTTTTATGTTTATAAGTTTTTATTAACATTTTTAATTAACTATTTTTATTTATAGGGGATTCTTGAAGTCTGTGCACACCAAAATGTATGGATATTTGAAGGAACATTTTTGGTGGGATGACATGAAGAGGGAGATTGATGATTTTGTGTCAAGATGTATGGTTTTTCAGGAAGTGAAAGCTGGAAGGCAACAACCTGGAGGAGTATTGCAACCTCTTCCCATACCAAAGTGGAAATGGGATAATATTACTATGGAATTTGTCATGGGGTTACCAAAAAATCCTAGAAGGAACGATGAAATATGGGTTATTATTGATAGTATTACCAAGTCATCACCTTTTATTACTATAAGAGAAGATCTACCACTGGGACATCTATAAATACTATATATTAATGAAGTTGTGAGACTTCATGGAGTACCCTTATCAATTGTTTCTGATCGTGATCCTCGTTTTACTTAAAGATTCTAGAAATGTCTTCAAAAATCCCTGGATACTGAACTTCGTTTGAGCACTCCCTACCACCCCCAGACTGATGGAGAATCAGAACAAACTATTCAAACCTTAGAAGAAATGTTGAGATAATGCTCACTTGACTTTTAGGGTATGTGGGATCAATATTTACCTATGGAGGAATTTTCCTATAATAATAGCTTCCATTCAAGTATTTAGATGGCACCATATGAAGCATTATACAGAAAGAGATGTCGCACACCAACCTGTTGGGATGATTTTGGGGAAATAAAAATTGTAGGCTTAGAACTGGTGGAGGAAACAATGGAAAAGGTAAAGGTAATCCAAAACCACCTCAAAGCAGCTCAAAGTAGGCAAAAGAGCTATGCCGATAACCGAAGGAAGGATTTGGAATTTCAGAGAGGAGATCATGTTTTCTTGAAGGTATCTCTATGGAAGGGAGTTATAAGTTTCGGTAAGAAGGGTATATTGAGTCCCATGTACATTGGACCCTTCGAAATTCTAGAATTAATTGGGGCTGTCACTTACTGGTTGGCAATGCTGCCAAGCCTCTCCAAAGTTCACGATGTGTTCCACGGATCACTGTTGAGAAAAAACATGTCTGACCCAACACATGTACTCACCTATGAAGAATTAGAACTGGAACCTGATCTGTCTTATTGCGAATAGCCCATCTAGATTCTTGATACCAGAGAACAAGTGCTGAGAAACCGAACGACTCGTCTGGTAAAAGTTCTATGGAGAAACCATAAGATGGAAGAGGCAACGTGGGAACTCGAGGAACTTATGATGAAGAATCACCCGAGTCTTTTCATGCGGTAGTATTATAGAAATTTTGAGGATGAAATATTTGAAGGAGGGGATAATGTAACACCCCAAGCTTCCACGGTACACTTCTCTTTGAATAATACAGTAGCGTGTGTTGTACGCAACTTCGAGTTCTAACACACACCACAAGCAATCAAACTAGCAGTTATGAATAGTAATACCCACTTTATGAAATTTTCTAAATTTTATCTTTTAAAATGGACTTCATTTTTGGATTCTGAATATCGAAATTATCCTAGGGTAAAATTTTGGAACTTTTCGAATAACTTTTATATTTTGATGAATAGTGAAAATTACTAAATTTTAATTAAAAACAACATTTTTAATCAAAATAATTAATAGTGATAAATTATGAATTTAATTGGTTTTAAAGTATATTTAGAATATATTTTTACCATTTAATAAAATTTTGGTCATTGTACATAATTTCACATTTAAACCGAACATAAACAACTGTCAATCTTTTGATAGTTATTATCTCTTAAAAACATGCTTTTTTATTTTAACAATGAGATTTAATTTTAAATTAATTTCTGCCACTTATGTGTTTTGAATTTAGAAATATGGATTCCATATTTGGAATCAGGAGGTCCAAATTGTGTAAATAGGTAACTTTTATTTTTAGACATGTTGAATAATTACTTCGGTAAATATTTTATTTACCATGGTTAAAGGGTAAATCGAGTAAATAAGGGTAAAAAATAATATTATAATAATATTAATTTACCCTAAAACGTGTCCTAACCCTATTGGTTGATAAATTTCAGAACATGGGCATCTTTGGGTTGATTTTTAGACCCCATGTATCCACTTGTAAGTGATAATGACACTTTATATTAATTAAGTTAAAGTAAATAGAAAAATGACATAAGCATATATCTTTTAGAAAACAATTTGTACATAGGGTTATATATATATATATATTATATTTTTGACTATAAATATTCATTAGAAAGATAAAACGTTTTCCTACATAATAGTATTTTATTTATAATTTTTATACATTGAATAACTAAATTTATTTATGACACAATAATGATGCAGTATTTTCCTTATTAATGAAAGAATCAAATAATTGGTATTATAAATATTAACATAAATATAATTTGAAAGTCTTGATTCCATAAAATAATTTTATTGATTAATATTACATGTTATTATTTCTTAAATTAATTTGGTTTGAATTAATAATGTTGTTAAGACTTTAACTAAAATCAATTATTAAATAGTGTCAAAATTGACATAAAAAAGTTTTTAAAACAAATATTATATTATTAATTGAAATTATAATCCTAAAAATATAAGGTTCGGCCAAAGAACTTATATCATGATATGTGTATCATTAATGGACCACTTGGGGGTCTCTTGGATCTATATAGTAAGTTTATTAACTATATAATATAAAAATACAAAGTGACATGGTAAATATCAAACTAATTAACTAAGAGTTAAAACTAAACAATAAGGTTAATAAAGTGACCCAAACCTGTATAAAACCTATTTGTTGAGTGGTTTTCGACCTATCCCCATATTAAACTTTAAATAATCCAATTTGGAGCAATTATAAACCGAATATGAATTTATTATAAAATAATATTTCTAGCTTTTCCAAAGGTGCCCCTCACCTCTCTTATAAAAGGGCACTCCCTTCTCTCAATTTCACACCTTCAAAGCCTTTGGGATCGGCCAAACTCCACCCAAATACCCTCTAAAATATCCTCCTTTAATCCTGGAGGCATTCCTTTAGTCATAAAGCCAACCTAAGGAGCCATTTTGATCAAATCAAAAGGAAGAACCCGAAGAAGAGGTAATGTTTTCACCACCATCTTTCAAGTTCCTTTCTTCTTCAACTTATTCTTTCTTTGTTATTTCAATTCTAAAATAATAACTCCAGTATCTTCTATATACTGTGATGTTATTATAAATATGGTACAGCCATATTCAGTATTCTATCCATCCTTTGAATGACATGTCACTATACGTGCGTACGTACGGCTTACCATCTCAACGTCGTGGTGTAATTGTTATTCTATATATTATTATTTGGATTGGTATAATAATGATGTATAATTCATTTAATAATAAATATAACATTATAATGATTATGTATATATTATATACCATCCAATTATATATTATTTTAATATCAAAAGAATGATATTGTCGCTCGTGCGTACGTACGGACTACCGTCTCCACGAACGTGATTAGATTCATTCCCCATCGTATCCATTGATGAATAATTATAATTTTAAGATTAAAAATAATGTTTAAGGACTTGATATAATTTTGTATATGAATAATATACAACCTATCCATAACAAACATGGCTTATGTAATAAAACATATAAAATAAAACGAGTAAGTTAACACCCGAAACAACGATAATACCAAGATACTATTAACAAAGCAATATTAAAAGATCATATATGATATCATATTAATTTATATGATTCTTGTATAATTTAATAACAATTATTTCACCATTATACAGGAGGTTAACCTACCCTCAACCAAGGTAAAGTACAAGGTAAGGGTTTATTTCACAATCTCTTCATTATCCGAGGTTTTTTATACGTAATTATCTACTGGGACCTCTTTATCATCCACATCCATGTTTCATAAAAATGTATTTCAAATAATTATTAATATTTTATAGACTATGTGTTAAAGTAATTTATACCCTTGTTGACTTTTTGTAAGATGTTTATAAGGTAATATTTCCGTCTCTTTCCAAACAAGTTCCTTTTTAACCTTGTTGACAGAATTAAGGTAAGAATGTCTTTTTTTAACTTATATGGAGGGTGCAGCTATTTTTTGCCATTATAAAATCTTAAAATATTCCCTTACATCCTTATAAGAAAATTTTCAAAGTAAATGTTTTATTTTATAATTATGTGACTTTTAAATGATTTCAAAAAAAGAGATATTTCTCTCAAATAGTTTTTATTTCATCTATGTCAACATCGTTTGATGAATTTTAAGCTTATTTGAAGTTGATTTATTGTGATACAAAACTTCTATATAGTATTGATGGTTTTGTGATATGTTTGACTGTGGATGTGTTATTTTTATACCATTCATGGTTTATAGAGAAAGTATTTACATTTTGTATGCTAGTTTTAATACGAATATTTATGTTATGTTTAAACCTGTTCATATGATGAATGCATTGGACTTAATAAGTGACAGGTGGAGCCCTCTATAGCTTCTCGATGCATCATCATGTCTCATGAGACAAACTAGTTTCTTGGCACAAGGCCTTGACAAAATATTTTTTGTAGTCTTGGCATGAGGCCTTGGCTATGTGGTTATGATAGTCTGGCATTATGTATTCCATCATTATGAAAGTGGTTATTGATATTGCATGTGATTATTCAACTAGTAGAATATCTATGTGATTAAGTAAATGGAATTATTTTATTTTATCTTTTCCATATTATGATGAAGTTCAAGTTTAAAAGTCTTTTGTTTTAGTTATACATTGCCTTAAATGTTTATGCTTATTTATAAAAGTTTCCGCTATATTTTTATCCTTACTGAGCATCTGAGCTCACCCCTTTCAATGTTTTATTTTTCCCAGGATGTTAAGAAGTAATTTATGAATGACCTGCAGAGATAGTATAAGGGGATATGACCGTGGAGACAAGATTTTGTTGTAGTTTTCAGTTTATGATGTAATGTAAATTTTATGAATGTATCTAGTGATTCCAAGGCTACTAAACTAATCGGTATTTCGAGACGTGATCTTTTGTGATCATGAAAATATTATGTAATAATTCACCGACTCTGGGTAACTGGGGTCGGGGTTTTATAGTTGGTATCAGAGGAAGTTTAGTACAAACCTTGGAATCTAGATTTAGATAAACTCTGATTAGAGAACATAGCCCTAAGATAGACTTTGAGGATTAATATAGAAGAAATTCCTAGAATTTTGGTATTGTAGAGATTTTATGAGTTTTCCCAAGAAATACATCCCTGTCTAGATACGATTAGGTAGAGGCAGCTCTGGAATAGATGTACCTAGGGGTAAAACCCGAAAACACCGTTTTGAGCTAGACTAGAACGGGAACTGGTGCACGACAACGGGCCTTGTTGCACTCTTGATTATGACACTCTCGGGGGATATGCTTAGTATAATTCTCATTTTCTTTACAAACCATTATGAAGGGTTTATGAGTATATATTTCCTCAAAGAAAACATTTTTATGATTATGGACTATATCCATAAATAGTTCAATTTATGTTAAGTGTTTTACAAGTATGGAATTATGTATTTGGATTCATAAGATGATCTAGTTTATGCCATTATTTAGAAATGGCACCTAGTGAAAGAAATGGAAATCGTATCAATGCATGCACTCCATGTAGGGATTTCCCTCCTGCTCAAGATAATTATAGTGGAGCTGGTAATGTAACTAGTGCTGACCAGCTAATCACCATACTGGGACAAATCACTCAGGTTATGAATAATAACCTTACCTGTATGGATCAACCTGATCCGCAGCGTGGAGGATCAATGTTAGATCACTTCATTAGGCAACAACCACCAATGTTCAATGGGAGTACAATTCCCTTAGTAGATGATCAATGGATAAATTCCCTAGAGAAAATATTTCAGGCTTTGGGGAGTAGTGAAGGGGAAAAAGTTATCATGGCATTTTACCGCCTCACTGGAGATGCTGATCAATGGTCATCCTTGATTCAAAACAAAAAGGATGAAGAGGAAGTATCAAATATGGAATGCAGGGAGTTCAAATAAATTTTCATAGAAAAATACTTTCCTCGTGACCATCGAGCAGATATGGAAAGGCAATTTCTGAGTGTGAGACAAAAGGAGGATGAGAATGTCACAAAGTATGAGGCTAACTTTACAAGGTTAGCAAGGTATGCTGGAGATTATATATATAACCAAAGAAATATGATTGATCATTTCTTTGATGGGTTAAAACCGTTTCTTTGTCGAGCATTAGTCTCACAAACCTTCTCATTGTACGAAGATATTGTCCCATGTGCTATCAAGACAGAAAAGAAATTCTCTAAGTCTTATGACTTTAAAGAAAATCAGGAGAAGAAGAGATCTGCTGATCACTCTGGGAATGAAAATAAGGGGAAGAAGGGAAAAGTTGAATATCCATCCTGCATTAAATGTGGGAAGAAACACCCCGGTACTTGCTTAAAAGGAATGAGAGTCTGTTACAAGTGTGGTGAAAAAGGCCACCAAGCTCGTGATTGTAAGGGGAAGAAGGAAGCTACCGATGTTCAATGCTACAATTTCAGGGAGATGGGACATTATGCAAATGAATGTCCTAAGTATCAGAGGAACTTACCTCAGAAAATTCCAAGGGATCAAGACCAAGATTATACTATCACTATTACTGAGGTAGAATCTCTGAAAGACGTGGTGGTAGGTAATTTAATGGTTTCCTCAAGTTTAGAAAATGCATTAATTGATTCTGGATCATCGCATTGTTTCATATCTTCCCAGTTTGCTAAGAAAATTAGATATTTCCAATTTAATTTAACAATGGAGTTTTCAGTTAAAAATCCTAAGGGAAGTATCATTGCAACAAAGTTTTTTGAATCAGTCCCCATTAGAGCACAAAAATGTTCTTTATCTGCTGATCTCATCGTTATACCTATGATTGAATTTGATATAATCCTCAGTATGGATTGGATTTCAGACCATGATGCAAAAATTTATTATAATAAGAAAGAGGTTACTATTTTAGATGATGATGATAAGGAACACCTTATCTTTAGAGAGGAATCATCACCACCTAATTATTTCCTAGATCCACCCCCAATAGCTCAACTAAATTCAATTATTGGGGAGGAAGAGAATGAAATAACTGTGGGTGAGGAAAGTAATGTTCAAATAGAGGATGTACCTATTGTGAAAGAATATATAGATGTGTTTCTAGAAGATTTACCTGGACATCCTCGATAATGAGAAGTTGAGTTTTCTATTGATTTCATTCCTGGATCAAGGCCTATATTGAAGACCCCTTATAGAATGGCCACTATGGAATTAGTTAAACTAAAGAAAAAAATAGAGGAATTGAGTAATAAGGGATTTATTCTCCCTAGTGTTTCTCCATGGAGAGACCCTGTTCTTTTTATTAAAAAGAAAGATAGATCTATGAGGTTATGTATCAACTACAGGGAGATCAATGCTATAATAATAAATAACAATTATCCCCTACCTCGCATTGATGATTTATTTTACCAACTGCATGGAGCTCAATATTTTTCAAAGATTGACCTTCGATCTGGATATCATCAGTTGTGTGTGAAGAAGGAAGACTTTCCGAAGACAGCATTTCAAACCAGGTATGGGCATTACGAGTTTACAGTAATGCCTTTTGGATTGACTAATTCACCCTCTGTATTTGTGGATCTAATGAATATATTTTTCAAGGAATATCTCGATGAATTTGTGGTGGTATTTATTAATGATATCTTGGTATACTACAAAAGCTACGAAGATCATGAAAATCACTTGCGCATTATCCTGAAGACTCTGAGAAGACATGAATTATATGGGAAGTTTAGCAAGTGTGAATTCTGGCTTCAGGAGATTTCTTTTCTTGGCCATATTTTCTCTAAAAATGGAATCTCTGTTGATCCTTCTAAGACCAAGGCAATCCAAGAATGGCCTGAACCGACGAGTATAACTGAGGTACACAATTTTATTGGTTTAGTAGGTTATTATCGATGTTTTGTTTAGAATTTTTCCCGGTTGGCTAACCCATTAAGAAAGCTCACACGTAAAGGGTTTAAATTTTTTTGGACAAAAGAGTGTGAAGAATGATTTGAAGAACTGAATAGAAGATTAGTCAATGCTCCTATATTGACTCTACCATCAGGGAATGATGGGTTCGTTATTTATAGAGATGCATCGAAGAAAGGACTTGGTTGCGTCCTTATGTAGAATGATAGGGTTATTTCCTATGCATCACAACAGTTGAAAATTAATGAGAAAAACTATCCTACTCATGATCTCGAGTTTGCAGCTGTGATCATTGCTCTGAATATATGGAGACACTACCTCTATGGTGAAAACTATGAAAATTATACTAATCACAAGAGTTTGAAGTATATTTTCTCACAAAAATAACTCAACATGAGGCAAAGGAGATGGATTGAATTACTCAAGGATTATGATTGCACGATACACTACCACCCGAGGAAGGAAAATAAGGTAAAAGATGCTTTGAGCAGAAAAGATCATGGAGTTTTGAACAATATGAGAATTGAAAGGGATCCAATTTTCATGTATCCAGTGAAGATGGACATGGGAATAACCATGGAAGGTAAAACATAAATGTTTTTTCAAATGGTTTCCAAACCATCTTTACTAAAAAGGATTAAGAGTTCTCAGAACGATGATGAAGAATTTCAAAAGAAGATTAAAGTTGTGAATGATGGGAGATTGAGAGACTTTGTCTATGAAGATGAAATTTTGAAATTTGGGAAGATAATTTTTGTTCCTGCTATACCTGATCTAAAAAGGGAATTGTTGGATGATTCTCGTAGTTCGAATTTCTCTATACACCCTGGGAGCACCAAAATGTATAGAGATTTGAAGGAAAATTTTTGGTGGGACAACATAAAGAGGGAGATTGCTGATTTTATGTCAAGATGTATGGTTGGTCAACAAGTGAAAGCTGGAAGGAAACAACCTAGAGGAGTATTGTAACCTCTTCCCATACCTAAGTGGAAATGGGATAATATTACGATGGACTTTGTCATGGGGCTACCAAAGACTCCTAAAAGGAACGATACAATATGGGTTATTATTGATCGTCTTACCAAGTCAACAAATTTCCTTTCTATAAGAGAAGATCTACCATTGGAACATCTAGCAATACTATATATTAATGAAGTTGTGAGACTTCATGGAGTACCCCTATCGATTATTTCTGATCGTGATCCCCATTTTACTTCAAGATTCTGGAAAAGTCTTCAGAAATCAATGGATACTGAACTTCGTTTGAGAACTGCCTACCACCCCCAAACTGATGTATACTCAGAAAGAAATATTCAAATCTTATAATACATGTTGAGATCATGCTCACTTGACTTTCAGGGTATGTGAGATCAATATTTACCTCTGGTGGAATTTTACTATAATAATAGCTTCCATTCAAGTATTCAGATGGCACCATATGAAGAGTTATATGGAAAGAGATGTCGCACACCAACCTGTTGGGATGATGTTGGGGAAAGAACACTTGTAGGCTCAGAACTGGTGGAGGAAATGATGGAAAAGGTAAAGGCAATCCAAAACCACATCAAAGCAGCTCAAAGTAGGCAAAAGAGCTATGCCGATAACTGAAGGAAGGATTTGGAATTTCAGGTAGGAGATCATATTTTCTTGAAGGTATCTCCATGGAAGGGAGTTATACATTTCGGTAAGAAGGGTAAATTGAGTCCCAGGTACATTGGACCCTTCGAAATTCTAGAACAAATTGGGCATGTATCTTACCGGTTGGCAATGCCGCCAAGCCTCTCCAAAGTTCACGATGTGTTCCACGTATCACTGTTGAGAAAATACATGCCTGACCCAACGCATGTACTCACATATGAGGAATTAGAGCTGGAACCTAATATGTCTTATTGCGAAGAGACCATCAGGATTCTTGATACCATAGAACAAGTGCTGAGAAACCGGACGACTCGTCTGGTAAAAGTTCTATGGAGAAACCATAAGATGGAAGAGGCAACGTGGGAACCCGAGGAACTTATGATGAAGAATCATCAGAGTCTTTTCATGCGGTATTATTCTAAAAATTTATAGGATGAAATTATTTGAATGAGGGGAGAATTTAACACCCCAAGCTTCCACGATATGCTTCTCTTTGAATAATACAGTAGCATGTGTTGTACGTAACTTTGAGTTCTAACACACACCACAACCAATCAAACTAGCCGTTATAAATAGTAATACACACTTTTTGAAATTTTATAAATTTTATCTCTTAAAATGGACTTCATTTTTGGATTCTGAATATCAAAATTAGCCTAGGGTAAAATTTTTGAACTTTTAGGATAACTTTTATATTTTGATGAATAGTGAAAATTACTAAATTTTAATTAAAAACAACTTTTTTAATCAAAATAATTAATAGTGATAAATTATGAATTTAAGTGATTTTAAAGTATATTTAGAATATATTTTTACCATTTAATACAATGTTGGTCATTGGACATAATTTCACTTTTAAACCAGACATAAACAACTGTCAATCTTTTGATAGTTATTATCTCTTAAAAAACGCTTTTTGTTTTAACAATGGGATTTAATTTTAAATTAATTTCTGCCACTTCTGTGTTTTGAATTTAGAAATATGGAATCCATATTTTGAATCAGTAGGTCCAAATTTTATAAATAGGTAACTTTTATTTTTAGACATGTTGAATAATTACTTCGGTAAATATTTTATTTACCATGGTTAAAGGGTAAATCCGATAAATAAGGGTAAACAAATACTATTATAATAATATTAATTTAACCTAAAACGTGTCCTAACCCTATTGGTTGATACATGTTCGACCATGGCCATATTTGGGTTGATTTTGGGACCCCATGGATCCACTTGTAAGTGATAATGACACTTTATATTAATTAAGTTAAAGTAAATACAAAAATGACATAAGCATATATCTTTTAGAAAAAAAATTTGTACATTGGGTAATATATATTATATTTTATACTATAGATATTCATTATAAAGATAAAAAGTTTTCCTACATAATATTATTTTATTTATAATTTTTAGACATTGAATAATTAAATTTATTTATGACACAATAATGATGCAGTATTTTCTTTATTAATTAAAGAATCAAATAATTGGTATTATAAATATTAAAATAAATATAATTTGAAAGTTTTGATTCCATACACGAATTTTATTGATTAATATGATATGTTAGGATTTCTTAAATGAATTGTTTTAGAATTAATAATGTTCTTAAGACTTTAACAAAAATCAATTATTAAATAGTGTCAAAATTGACATAAAAGAGTTTTTAAAACAAATATTATATTATTAATTGATATTATATTCCTAAAAATCTAAGGGTCATCCAAATGACTTATATCATGATAGGTGTATCATTAATGGACCACTTGGGGGTCTCTTGAATATATATAGTAAGTTTGTTAACTATATAATATAAAAATACAAAGTGACATGGTAAATGTCAAACTAATTAACTAAGAGTTAAAACTAAAAGATAAGGTTAATAAAGTGACCCAAACCTGTATAAAACCTATTTGTTGAGTGGTTTTAGACCTATCCACACCTTAAACTTTAAATAATCCACTTTGGATCCATTAGAAACCGAATATTAATTTATTATAACATAATATTTCTAGCTTTTCCTAAGATGCCCCTCACCCCTCTTATAAAAGGGAACTCCGCCTTCTCTCAATTTTACACCTTAAAAGCCTTTGGGATCGGCCAAAATCTGCCAAATAATCTCTAAAATATAATCCTTTCATCTTAGAGGTCTTCCTTTAGTCAGAAATCCAACCTAAGGATCCCTTTTGATCAAATCAAAAGGAAGAACCCGAAGAAGTGGTAATGTTTTCACCACCCTCTTTCAAGTTCCTTTCTTCTTCAACTTCTTCTTTATTTGTTATTTACATTATAAAATAATAATTTAAGTATCTTATATATACTGTGATGTTATTATAAATATGATACAACCATATTCAGTATCCTATCCATCCTTTGAATGACATGTCACCATATGTGCGTATGTACGGCTTACCGTCTCCACGTCGTGGTGTAATTGTTATTCAATATATTATTATTTGGATGTGTATAATAGTGATGTGTAATTTATTTAAATAATAAATATAACATGATAATTATTCTGTATATATGATATATCATCCAATTATATATTATTTTAATATCAAAAGAATGATATTATCGCTCGTGCGTACGTACGAATTACCGTCTCCACGAACACGATGAGATTCATTCCCCATCGTATCCATTAAAGAATAATTATCATTTGATGATTAAAAATAATGTTTAAGGACTTGATATCATTATGGATATGAATAAGATACAACCTATCCATAACAAACATGGATTATGTAACAAAACATATAAAATAAAATGAGCAAGTTAACAACTGAAATAATGACGATACTACAATACTATTAACAAAGAAATGTTAAAAGATCATATATGATATCATATTAATTTATATGATTCTTGTATAATTTAATAAAAATTATTTCACCATTATACAGGAGGTTAACCTACTCTCAACCAAGAAAAAGTACAAGGTAATGGCTTATTTTACAATCTCTTCATTATCCGAGGTTGTTTATACGTAATTATCTACTGGGACCTCTTTATCATCCACATCCTTGTTTCTTAAAAATGTATTTCAAATCATTATTACTATTTTATAGACTATGTGTTAAAGTAATTTATACCCTTGTTGACTTTTTATAATATGTTTATAAGGGAATATTTCCGTCGCTTTCCAAACAAGGTCCTTTTTAACCTTTTCGACAGAATTAAGGTAAGAATATCTTTTTTTAACTTATACGGTGGGTGTGGCTATTTTCTGCCATTATAAAATCGTTTAAGCTTCCCTTACAAGCTTATAAGACAATTTTCAAAGTAAATGTTTTATTTTATAATTATGTGACTTTTAAATGATTTCAAAAAAAGATATATTTCTCTCAAATATTTTTGATTTCATCTATGTCAACATCCTTTGATGGATTTTAAGCTTATTTGAAGTTGATTTATTATGATACAAAACTTCCATATTGTATTAAAGGTGTTGTGATATTTTTGACTATTGATGTGTTATTTTTATACCATTCATGGTTTATAGATAAAGTATTGACATTTCGTATGCTAGTTTTAATACGAATATTTATGTTATGTGTAAACCTGTTCATCTGAGGAATGCATTGGACTTAATAAGTGACGGGTGGAGCCCGCTATAGATCCTTGATGCATCGGTAGGTCTCATAAGAACTCATATAAATAGTGAAAATATCTAAGAATCACCCACATAAACTTAGAATAATCCTTGAATGATTCATTTATAATCATAGGAAACCAAAAAATATAAAAAAACCTCTAGAATTATGGATTTTTGACGAGATATAATGAAGAAGTGGAAGTGAAAAATAATATATGCAAGATGATCAATAGACTTACCTGTAATGATCCATAGGATCTGATAATAGGAAGATAGGCCCATAAATAGAGGAATTCAATCTTAAGGGAAGAAGATAATAATGACGGAGGGAAAGGGCTCAAGCTCCCTAATGTTGGAATGAAAATGAGAAAGTCACTCATTTAATATATTTTTATGAAAAAATAATGTAATTAATTAATTTTATTTTAAAAAATTCCATGTTCCCACTGATTACCCACCTAGCTTCCACCAAGTACCCATTCCAAGGGAATCTAGTGGCTGGCGTCCCTTACAAAAACGCCCCTCCCACCTAAGGCCACTGAGTACCCAATATAAGTCCACTAAGTACTTGGTTCCATTTTTATTTAAGGAAAAATATACCATAAAGGGACTAATGCCCCAAAACATGACTCCCAATCTCTACAGAAATTTAAAACACCTTAAATAGGCCCAATTACACATGGAAAGTCTGAATTTAGCCCCCAAATACGTCACTTGAAAACTCATTTCATCACATCCTCCCCACTATAATAACATCTAATCCTCAAGATGGATCTATTCATGACATTCACCAACCTCAGTTGTACTAGAACATTATACTTATCATACACTCAATGCACTAAGACAATGCCAAGAACATCTGTCAACTCTCAACTACCCCAAGAAATAGACTCAAGAAGACAAATTTTTACTATGGGTATTTCCCACTATAAGAATCAACTACCCGATCAAATTATAGAAAAATCACCCATCATGATAATTATACCATACTCAATCATCATACCAAAACCCACACTTACTAGTTACCAAACACACCATGACCATGCATCATACCAGATTCCTGAAACCCCAACCGTCACCTGGTTGACCCTTCCTATATAATACACATTACAAACTATTACACATGATAAAAATTTAAAACCTATATATTCACAATGAATCTATAAATATTAATGGATCACTATCCAGCTCAAAAATGATTATACCAACCACGTTAAAATACCCAAACCCTAACCTATAGATTCTTAATATCCCTATGGGGTCACACCCGATATTAAAAACTTCCCCACTACTAAACATCCTACCTACAATAATGGATTGAGAACATGAGTGAACTCTTGCTACCACCTCCCAGTATCACCTTATATTCTCATGTTAGAATAGACCCATAAAATCTATATGAATATAATAAAATTTTTTATAACCTCTCCAAATACACCATTAGTATAAATGTTTGAAACTCCTCATAAATTCAATCACATGAGATTGTTTGTGTCCTAGATTCCCATATTGATAACACCTAGAAGATGACTCACTCTAAGGAGAAAAATATGGTTCTATGCTCTGAATTCACTTACTAGTATCCTTATACCCTCAATTATTACTTTCCAAATCATTAATATGTACCTCACCCCATGCTACTTTCAGGTCGGGAGCACAACCACTAATTAAATTCCACTCTATGATCAATTATTAGTTAACTGCCTTTGAAATTAATGTCTACCTGAAGATGTTTACTTGCACCTTGATAGAAAATATAATTCCATATTAAAGTCACCATAACTTTATGATATCATCTTTATATAATTTCATCATGAAAATGAATAGATCTGTGAACTCATAATCATAATACATGACTGGAATCTCCCTCTATACCAAATGCACGAACTAACTGGATGGGTCTCCCATCAATTTCTCAGTATAGGGATTCTAAAATAAATTCACCTCATAATATTTCTAATACATCCCCTCATTCCAACCCCTCTAAACCATCACTTCCCACTAGTGTTGTACAAGTCCCCTGATTATATATGTCACAAATTTCACCCTTTACCCTGGTGGAATCTCAATCTGATCGAAGATAGGATGAGATGACTCTATCTAATACTCAGATTCATAAATTATTCCCTCTCCCTATAATAATAAAATATTCTAATATGGTAAATATCTCATCAAATACTCCATATAATACTCAACTCCTTAAGCCCCAATGTTAATACTTATAGATAACTCACTCCAAGCTTTCCACAAGTTGGTCATCAAAAAGTTCTCCTTGATAAACTAGCTTTTCTAGTTACCTTGGAACCTCTATATGATATTCATGATCATACTCAATCTCATAGGGCTAATAGGTACATTATTTAGTGGTATCATACTAAAAACAAAATACCATGATCATTGCATATATCATGAATTTAATATCTTCAATTAGGAAAGCTTTAATATGCAGTATATCCCACTAACACATATACTTTCCTATCTAAACCTAGGTCACAACCATTTAGAATTACAACCCCTCATACATATCCCAGTCTTAGGTACTACACACATAGGATACACAAAATTGATACTACCAGGTATAAAAGAACATAGTTTATTTGAGTAGAATTCCACCAAGAAATTATGCAGGGAAACACTCTTTAACTTTTTTATTGTCATTTTAAACAACTAAACCCCTCTTTCAGATCCAGATAACCAAAAACACACAATTATAAAAATATTTTGTGAGTCCTATATTCCTGAAATGATGCATAGACACATAAACACCTTTCATCTTTTGTCTAAGAGTTAACCATAACATAAATAACGATAAAATACACACAATTTTAAAAAATATCCAAATTATAATATCAAAAACCAAAAAATAGCATCACAAGACATGGAAACATTGGTTTCCCCTATAAAAGAGTTAATAATCACATATATATGGGTTTTTTTAAACCCTATATTTCCTAAACCTCCAAACACCATACCTAAATAATGAAATAAAATTCTTTTATGATGCCACTTTGTAACAACCTTGGCCTATATTACATACATCGTGACAAAAATAGAGTGTTACATACCTTATGAATGCTTCCCCAAATAGAATAGGACATCCACTCGTGCTAAGGATCTATATTTAAACTTGGGGAGAATATAACCTAAGATATAGTAAATCATAAACAATAAAGGAAACAATATCAATAAATAGTCAAAATAGTGTAACATCAAGAGTAAAAATGGTAACACATCACATGTTAAAATAATGAGTAGTTGTAATATCATACATGCAATAAAAAGGTAAATTGGATCACCCGTGGGTTGATTGTATACTAACACAATAAAAAATCATTGAAAATGGAGGTTTCAACCCAAAATATGGGCCTGAATCTATATAAAAAAACAAACCCAACTACCCTATCTTAGTACATGATCCGATATATTATAAGGCTCATAGGGAATTCTCGATCCCCACATGTTAGAATAAGTGCATGGGAATCAAATATTCTTTATTAGTAATTATTTCACATGGTATAACATTAAATTAGAATGGAATGCATCCAAGCTAATAATTGGTAAGATCTTCACATACATTTTTTGGGTCATGTATAACTAATAAGTAGATTTGGAAATATAATACAATCAAAATAGGTCATAAACACTCAAAATATGAATAAAAAAAGTTATTTTTAACATGAAAATTAAGATAATGTTTATAATTTACCATCTCACTAATTTATATATAAGTCTGAAACATGATATAAGAAATTAAGGTGGTGTGATGGGAAGATGATAAGGCTAAGTATACAATAAGTACCTATGCAAATGACCTAGAAAAACCAAAAATCACACAAAAAATTTCCACCCATCTCTGTGTAACAATATGGTGTATCCCATCTTGTCACACACTCTAATAATACTAAATGATCATGTGAATCATCCAACTCATGATGATTATTTTTATTTTCCTACATAAGATAATATGTGGTCTATATAAACCTAATGGGTGTACATTGGATGTGAGTATAAAAAGCCCAATAGGATTCTACCACATGGCCTAAAAATGACTTTATAATAAAAAACTAAAAGTTTTAACTAAAAATAAGAAAGTAATACCTAGGATATTTATTAAAAACAATAACATGGTGAGTTTCTATAATTCATAAATAAGCAGGCAAGTGAAATTAAATTTTCAAGATAAATTCATTTAAATGAAACAATTTATAAATAAATGTATCAAGGGTTGATAGTAAAGAGAAAAGGGAAGGAACTACCTATAATATTTACTCTATAAATCTATAATAATTATCTATAACCATAAAATCATTCACAATAAACTTCATGTGGGATTCTAGCTAGAGAAAAATCCAAAACTAATGGTATCCCATAATGGAATTGTTATAGTCTCATCATAACTATCCACCCTATTAAAAGTCACATCATGATTGGGATGAGATAAACTAGAGAGAGTTTCCCAATAACCTATCTTGACACTTGTCATAGGAACCCTTCTAGAACCCAAGGTATTATTCATAAATTTATCTAATGATTTAGAATTCCCTATCAATAAAAATAATTTATTAAATCAACCCATATATTGATTATTAAAAATATAACAAAAGGAATTACCATGTGAACAATATTTTTAAATTCCATGGGATTAACCATATATAATGGGGTGTTTCAATAAATAAACACTAGGAATCAACTTTACTTAGAACATGAGAGTTTTTAATAAATGGAACTTTTATAAACCTATGAATTTCATAGATAACATTTATAAAAAAATTCAATTTTAATCCATGAAAAATTAGGATATTCATTTCATCAAAAAAGTTATATACATAATAATAAACAAGTCTTTTCTTAAACATTTATACATGTGTCTCTACATCTGTCTCGATAAATCAAGATGATACAAAACATTATTATAAAAAACTATCATAAATAATCATTATAGATATATTGAAACCCAAAAACACATTTAAAATAATATATAATACTTAGTTTATAAATAAAATGGATTGAAATGGGGAAACATATCAAAAAATTATTGAATCCACTTTCAATTTATGTTTTCTACCAAAGGAAGGAAGAAGATATCCCTAGAAACAAAGAGTGAACCCTAATATCAAAAATATCACATGAATCTCATGAAATCCAAAAACCCTAGGCATAAACGGACATATGAGATAAGAATAATGGATAAAAAAGGATGAATATAATGAAAAAATTACATAGTAAACACTTAGATAAATCTTCCATTTTAGTAAATATTTTATAAAAAATCAAATAAGGAGAGGAGGTTTGGAGGAGGTCGATGTGTGGGGATTTCGGTTGAGTATTCTAGAATAATTAGAGGAAAATGGAGGATTCTCCCCTTATGTTAACGTTTTAAAATTAAAATTTTTGATATTTTAAAAAAATTTATGTGATCTATGCGACACACTACCTCACTCATAAAACACTCCCATTTCATTATTCACTTGTATGGGATCATGTCTGGGTGTCCACCCTACCCAAGAAAGCTAGAAAATATCTCCAAAAATATAAATTTTAAACCCAAAACTAAAAATAAATTATATAAATAGTAAAAAATGAATTGAATACTTTAAAATAACACTATGGGTGTTATAGTCTCAGTGTATTACTACCTAAAAAAGTATCAACATCACACTTGTACATCCCCTACATCTTTAATTCATTAAGAAACCTTCATAAGTTCCTTGATTTTTCAAATGTTATGAACCATAAATTTGGAACATGCACTGGGGTGACCATGAAGGGTGTGAGTATACACTTAATAGGACCCCACCAAATATTTTTGTTGATAATATCTATAATTATATGGGTGTATGAAAAGAGAAACATATGGAAAATAATCAGGATAAACAATCCTTACTCCACTTCATGATCAACAATCCATGGGTGAGTGACCTACCCGCTTCAACTAGTTCTGGAATTGGATAATATACCTAGAGTTGGAATAAAAATTGAGGGAGAACAATATATCATTACCATTTCCTAAAAAAGTGAATGGGTTATCACCATCACTGTTTTCCCATGTGAATGATAGTTCACCATGAGACAGCCCTAATGGAACTATATATATAGTGAGTGTCTCACCCCATAACAATGACCAAAATATCAACATGAAACTCCATGGATAACATCTACCATGTATCCCTAAAAAAAATATAATTATCAATATCATCACTTTAATCCACACATATATAAAGGATACCAATAAAAAACTAGTGACTAAGTCACCCTCATGTGACCAAAAAACCATAGAATCAGACCCAATATTGTATAGAAACCCTAATATCCTATAGGCATGTCCTGAGAAAACCTCAGTCCCCTAATAATTGATGAATGATATATCTCCATCACAACATATCTATTAATCATGTAGTTATCCAAAAACAATCATTATAATAATCACAAGCTACCACATTAACCCTTTAAGTACACGTAATTATAGTATACAATTATAAGGTCACTTACCTTAAACAATAAAACACATATCTGGTCTTATTACCAATCACTCTTACAACCCCACCCACACTCCCAAATCACATGATGTATAAAATCATATAAATAATGGAAATATATAGGTACCAATTAACTGTACTTAACTAAACCTTGCTCATTGATAATCCTTAGACGATTCATCTCTAATTAGAGGAAACCTAAAAATATAAAAAAAATACTTAGGATTATAGATTCCCAATGAGAGTTAGAGAAATAGAATAAGAAGAAAATAATATATACAAAAGGATTTACATCCTCACCCATAGATATACCTGGGGAATGATATCATGAAAATCAGCCCACAAATAGGGGAATTCCCCCTTGGGGGAAGAAGAGAATGAAGAGGGAAGGGTAGGTTACAAGTTCCTTGCAACTAGAAAGAAAATTATAGTCTCTCATTTTTTATATTTTTATAACATAATAATTTAATAAATTATTTTTTTTAAAAAAACTTATCAAATTACCATTAGTTACCCACCTAGCTTCTACTGGGTACTAGGTACCCACCAAGTACCCATTCTATGGGCATTGTGTGGTTGGTATCCCTTCTAGAACCACCCCTCTAACTTAGAGCATTTGGGTACTTGTTATTAGGCCAATAGGTAATTTGTGCCATATGTATTCAAGTATAAACCTTCTTCACCGTGAATAACTTCTCAAAACACAACTCCTTGCCTCCATTGCTAAGTAAGACACCTCAAATAGGGATAATTACACATGGAAATTCCTAATTTAAACCCCAAATTCATCACCTAAACACCCATTTCATTACACATAGATTTAATGTAATAGTTTTAAGATTATAATAAAATGATTTCAAATAATATCCATTCCAAGAATTTTATTTTACACTCCTGGATCATTTGTATCAAATTTATTTGACAATTTATCCTTTAAATCATCCATCCTTAACTTTTTGGATGATGCAATGAAAATATAATATACATACTATAACAATATGATCTATAAATTACAAAATTATTTAAAGTAAAAACACTAATCCATGTCATATATTTAATAATTATTATTTCCCACGAATATATAAAATTTTTGGTTCCACTTCCCTTTTTTCTTTAGACTATACAAACAGTTGTTAAGTTTACAAACAAAATTTTCCTTCCCAATCTCAGTGAACCTAGTATAATTAATTGTTTTGTAATGTAGTCTTATCTTATGGTAATATAGTTAATTAACTAGTTTAGTTTTAATGAAATAATGAAATCTTATCCTTTATTTCTATCTCTCACTTTCTTGGATCATTCGCCCGTTATATTTCCACTTTAAGGCACTCATGTTCTCTAATGTCAGTTAATGGAAAATAATGAATAGACGATAAATATTTTTTTTATTATCATACACACCTTTTTTGATATTTTAATTGGTATATTTGATGTTAGATTTTTTTAGACAATATCATCCCCAAATATGTGTTTATGATCAAAATTCTCAAGAGATAGTGGTTCCCCACTCCTACTATCGAATTCAATATCAAGTTTATAATTATAAAGAATATTATCATTAAAGGTGAAAATTTTGATTCTAATTATCTTCTTATTCTCATCATCTCGGAACCAAACTATTCAATACCAATCAAATTAATAAATGTTTTTGGGTATTAGTAACCAAGTTATCGGCAACCTTTGTTTGAACATGAACATAATAAAGACAAAAAAAAATTTAAGTGTATTAAACTTACCTATTTTTATATTCAAGATACCTCATGTATTTATTCACATAGGTAGGGATATTAATGAGATTGAGGTTCTTGCAAGATAATCTAGATCAGCTTAAAAAATACATGAATTTTGATAATTTTTTTTGAGTTTATCTCAATCTCAAGCTACTCACATACTAAGTTGTGTAAAATAGAGTATTTGAATAATGTAATTGATTATATCATGATCCTAATCGAGCATTAAATATATATTTTTATTCAATATATATATGTATGTATTTAGTTCCAAGATTATATTTTGATATCAAATAAAAAATTGTTCTTGTGTTCAGATTTAATATGGACTTTATAATTAAAATTATATTGATGTATTATAGTGTATGCAAATCAAGCATAATCTAAAATGTCCCCACTATGGAACTCTCACCAGTACCTGTCCTAGAGATGTTTTATGAACTCATACATGCCTCCCTATATAGTAGAGGCTTCCAACTGGTAGTGAGGGACTGAGGTTTTATCATGGGGAGACAAACACTCATATAATATTCAAGAAACAATGAAAAAAATAACTAAACAACATTCCTAACAATAGTTAGAGTACACATAATCAATAACATAACAATTATATAACAAATATAATTTTGGAGAATACATTTACACACCCCAAAAAATCAACCACTGGGTAAATCACATATAAAAAAATACACAAGAGGATATATTACTATCCCTAAGATGTACCTCAATCCTAGTCTCCAAATATATCTTGAGATAATTTAGTATGATAATAAAACTCCTGGTCTCTGCCCTATCCATAAAATATCTCTTGATCCACTTGAAATTATAAATAAGATCTCCATGTGTACCAAGTTCCCATACTGGGGGTGAGAAATAAACTATTAGGTGTCCTATCCAAATGGTTTCCCTAACAGGTGTTGTCATAAATAAGTTCATGCACACATGATATGAATAACTTATTCAAATAATAATTGTGATAAAATAAATTAATAAATCATCATCAATCCTTGGGTTCTCAGGTGACACATGAGGTTGACCATACCTACTTTGACCAATGTCATATGTCTCTAATCATCCGGAACAACCATGATAATGTTCAGGTAAACACCCACCCATGACATCATCATAATTATATACAATCACTTGGGGAAATATCATCCCACATATATCATTTAATATATATATATATATATATATATATATATATATATCATTGAGGATATTGCATCCCTTCTACGCATATCATGTATTATATTCATTTATTATTATAGGGTAGTGTATCCCTCCCATCCATCTCATAATATAATCACAAGGGAGTGTTTTTATCATATCCATCTCATTTAGTATATCCATATATTATTGGAGGGGGGGGGGGGGGTTCGTCTCACCTAGATATTTCATAATATAATAGGGGTAATTCATCCCACCCTATCATCTCATAATATAATTAGAGGGGGTAGTACATCATACATGACTATCTCATTTAATTACATTTTTATTTAGGGGTAGTGAATCTCACTTATCCATATCACATATAATTGGGGCCAGTATGTCCTACATGACCATCTCATATAATTACATTCATTCATTTTATTTAGGGGATAGTGTGTGACAACATGTAATATCTCATATTAATAACCAGTGGGCCATTATCCACCTGATATTATATCATAAAATCATCAAGAGGCAACATCCAACTAGTTAAATATTATACAAATATCATGGAAACTTGGGAAATAATCTCATATGGGCTATCATACATCATCCACTCATGACCACCTAGGTCATGTTCCCCTAACCAACCCCACTCAGAGTCAGGTTACATATCGTCTTTCACGAGACCAACCCTATCACTATATGTTGGCCTAACACCCATCCCACTGTTCAGTATCCATAGTCAGGCATACACATGTGGTAAAAAAATGGTACCATATCCCATCCTACAAGCTTATCATCTCATCAATAGGGTTTTAGTCCCTTTAAACCTATCCCCATATCTCAAACCACACCTTGGTGACCATATAGACAATTAATAAAATCTTCTTTAGACCATCTTAGTCACACAAGTAAAACACGTCGAACCCATAAATATCCCCATCACACCCATAAGGGAATCTAGTTGGGTCCTGTAGATCTAGATCAGTGTCTACATATCAACATCGATCTATATCCAACACCTAAGGTTTTCTCACAATCCATATGCTATATCTCACTCTATCCTCAAGAGGTTGGTCCAAGTTCTATTTCCATTTTAATATCATAACTCGGTTCTACTACCCATGAACCATCTTAGAAATCTCACACTATAGATCTTGGATATCCGATGATATCTCACTAAATTATTCTCACAAACCTCTTCTAAGTATCATTTCATATCTCCCTTAGTACAACTATTAATCCAATATCAGAGGAGGAATCTCCCATCATACCTTATTTAATCATTTATCATATCATCAGTGGACTCTAATATGAAAAATAATCCCATTATCATGTTCTATATATAAAAATAATGGAAATAGAGTACTCACTTGTCTAATTCTAGCTACAAGGAATGACAACTTGAAAAAACCCTTTAGAGGGATGATAAATGGCATGTATCGATGTGTATATGGTGTGTACCTCCAATAGCTCACTCTGGAAATTCATTTCTATCCTACTAGTTTTTATTCTTCAAATAAATGATGTGTACCTTAGAGTATATAATTTATAATTCCAATTCCTCCCTTTGGGCATATAACTCTTCTAAACTTGGTGAGTATTAGAAAAATACATTGCATGTATCAAATCACACACATGGTAGGTATGCTAGATGGACTACCAAAACCATGTACCCTAGACTAAGAAATATCATGTAACCCCACTGGGTGATTTTTTTTACACACCATGTATTTCAAATGGGGTTACTGGTCGTGTATTTCTATAAACTATTCACAACATATGGGGTGCCTAACCTTGTACTATTATATGACATGCACCTCACATGGGGTGTCCTTGTATTTGGATAGACCCCGAGTCATGTACCTAAGGTCCTACATGATGTATCCTTGTGTCTAACGCACAACGTGGACATCATCTTCTACCTTTCATTGCAACGATGAACTACATGGTGCGTGTTCTTGAACTAAATGCTGTGTGATCTAGTTTTTTGAATGAAACCCCCTAGTGAATCACCCAAAACCCCCATTTCACCCCCAAATAACTCCTCTATGGTCTGTAAACATCCTCAATGGTCTATATATCATCATAATAATTAAAAATACTTAGTAAAATATAAAAATAGTGAAAAATAAAAACAATGTACTACCTCATGGAGAAATTGCCAAAGTTTCTAGTTCAGAACCACATTCCATGGCCAATGTATCCCGATCTAGCTCTGATCGACACCTCAGATGAAGCCTAAAATACTTCCCTCTCCATTCTCTCTTGGATTATAATAAGTATGTGAGGAAGAATCCTGTAAGACCTCAGGTTTTATCTTAAGCATGGATACTTTTTAAATTGGTCTAAATATTTATTATAGGCCTAATATGGATACCTAATGAGGTCACAAAGGTTACAGGTATTTTCAAAGATTTTTGAAGCTCGAAACCCTAACCAGTGAAAAAAATGCACTTGATGCTTGGTTAGTAGAAACCATGTGAGACGGTCCACATAGTTTCCCTAACTGTGTGGGGATTTATAGTAGTAAGCAGGAGGCAACATAGTTTTAAAAACTATGCAGATTGGACTACATGCTCATGTGGATGGTCTGTATTTTTAGCAGAGCTATTTATCACGGTTGGTGCATGGTTTCTTAAAATACGTGACCTAATAGTGTGGGTGCCCTCATTAAGTAGAAATCCATGAATATTTGGCATATAATTTTTCTAACTATGCATCCAAACTATGAACCCTTAAATTTTTGGGCAATTTTCCCATTTTTTCCTTAATGATGTATAAACTTACCCCCTCCCTCTCTTTTCTCTTCCAATATAAATAAGATATATTATTTACCTCATATGATCTCCCAAACCTCCCTTTCCTAGGTTATTAAATAAATTCTCCATCCTAAGTCTGATCAAGCTTCTGTTGGTCTCATTATATTCCTCCAAGTAAGCTCTTAATTCATCTTGATTTGTTCTTAATTTCTCTTCTCCTCAATGGAGTTATTTATGTATAAGTTTGTATTCCCTATTATTAGGGAATTAGTTTGTTCTAAAATATTATATAGATATGAACCAAATGAATGGTTAAAACTTTATGTGTACTCTTTTTATGAAATTGAGGTAAGTGGTCTAGTAATTATCCCTTAAGTCTTGATGTTTTATAATATGTATCATTATGTAGCACATTGGTTTCACTGTGAATTTACTTAAATTGTGTCTACCATAAATTGGTTGACTTGTTAGAACCTAAATCATATCAAGGTTGAATACCTTAGGGCGATCCATCCCTTTGGGTGTACCCACTTATTGGCCTAATTGGATTTCATGGAATTATAGACAAAACACTGATTTTTGTGTTTGGATTTACTTTTTAATGATGAAATTATATTGATTATGGATGAATGTAGTGGCATATCATAGATAACTCCCTTGAAAATTACAATGAATTGAATTGAATATGGGTGTGTGGTAATCTCACAACACCTAATTAAATAGGACAATGGTTACTCCCTTATCATTATTAAATGTAAATGAATTATGAATTATTACTTTTCTCATATTAAATACTATGGTTATTTTTCACTAATTTTGTGCAGGAATGATGAACCTATTAAAATATGTTAAATGTTAATGATTAACCTTAATCATATATTATAAATACAGGAATGTATTCCCTTATATAAATGTGATACAGGCATGGTGTCCCATATATAAATGTGATACGGGCATTGCGTCCCTTATGTAAACGTGATACAAGCTTGGAGTCCATTATATTAATGTGATATGGGTATGATGTACCTTGTGATACTATATAGTCATGAAAACCCTTGTGATGTGATACCAGGCATGGTGTCTCTTATAAATGTGATACTGGGCATGGAGTCCCTTATAAATATGGTACCAGGCATGGCATCTAGTATACTAATGTGATAATGGGCATGGTGTCCCTTATAAATGTGATACTGGCCATGGTGTCCCCTATACTACTATGATACTGGGAATGGAGTCTCTTATATATATATATATATGTGTGTGTGTGTGATACTAGGAATTGCATCCTGTTATACAAGTTCAAAGTTATTCTCGCATGGGATGGAGTAGGTAGTGTCATCCTGGTTTCCTTCAGGAACCAGAGCCGACCCATTTATAGTTATCAATATATATTTTTGTTATTATATATAAAATTGGATATATTGTATAAAAGACTGGATATTTATATATTTCATTGGTGGTGACCTACTGATTTTATCTCAAACCCTATCTAGGCCACTGATGGCACCTGAGCAGACTATATTCTTGTAGGTGTGCATAAGGGGAAGTCTCTTCTTATGGATGTGTGACTTCTTTCATGTCTTAGGATGGGATATTGGTAGAAGATAAATGGTGCGTAGCTTGGGATTCTTGGATATATCTTTTTTCCTTTTTGTACTTTTGTATAGCATGTATTGTATTGCCTGCTGGCATGTATACTTGTGTTCAAGCTTTCTAGAGACAATACATACATTATCATCTTTTATATATGGCTCAGTTTCTATTTTTTAGTTTATTATTATTTCTTTTATGTTTATACATGATTCCACTATGGAGGGTTACTATCCCATTATTTATAATGTTTGTTTCGGTTGTTCCATCGGGTAATATTATGTTTCAAATATTTATATATTATTACTTGCCCACTGTGTTCCTATCTGGTAATGAGGAAATAGTCTTCCCAAAAACTCACCCTAGGACCTCAATTTTAGTCAAAAACCTCTATCATTCGAGGAGATGCACTTGAGGCCATGTGGCCAATCGATCTTGGGGAACCTCTGAGTGGCACTTGATTCTAGGACTTCACAAAGTTGTTTCAAAGGTTTTTTTCTTTCCTTGCTATTTTGAGACAATAGATAGAATATTAAGAACACTATTGAATTTGGAAATGAGTTGTGCATGGGAGTAGCTAACCCATGTATAGAGAAAATCCAAATTTCTTCAAATAGAGATTTTTATTTTAGGCATTTTTCATATTACAGTTGATTTGATTCCACTATTGAGTGATGCACATGAATTTTGATATTTATATTGATATATTTTTTTCTTATCATTTATCCTTATCCCAGAGAGATGAGGGAAAAGAAGTAATGAGAATTCATCATATTAGGCACCTTGTATGAATTTCACATTCCATGCATATTCCATACCATATAGGAGCATTATGTTGATTGCATTGACTGTGATTGCAATGAGTGATTTGACTATTATAAATAGAATTTTTATTGGATAATGATTATTTTAGGGAATTGAGAAAACGTATTTGGTACTTAGAGTACCTTCCATAACCTAATAGCATTTTCCTTCATTGTCTAAACTAAATACCCTAAGCAGTCAACTGTGGAATTTAGAGTCATGGACCATTGGTCTCATGGACTGAAACATGTTATGGTATGGATTAAATAGATTCCACACTTCAGTTCATAAGGCGTATGGGACCTTATGGATTATAAGCAGTGAACCAATTTGTTCAACCTTTTAAATTATATTTAAATGTAATTAGGAATTTAAAATGAAATATAAATTTCAAAACATAGAGCTTGAGCCAGTCCAAGCCATAGTAGTAGGAATTTGGTAGTGCCTCTACTGTTCTATATAATTTTTTCTATCACCCATAATTTACTCTTTGAGTTGGAAAAGGGGTGATAATTTTACATAGAAAGGTGTTGTACATGTTTTATTCTTACATCTATGGATTATTCCATTATTGGATCCTTTTTGAGGCATGTGTTTGGTATTTGTAGAGCAATACCACCATGACATCCTCTAGTCATACACCAGGAGGGTAGTGATAACCATGCTTGAGAGGTGGTGGGATCTGACTCACCAATGATAACTCCAGTAGTTCCTCCTATGGAACCTCTTCCTATTCTTGATGTGGATGATGATGCTCGGTTTCGAGGAGACTTTCTGTGGATTATGAAAATGATCCATGATCTACCCTTCTACGAGAGAGCTTATGTAGTATAACTAGTAGTAACATCCACCCATATTTTTGGGGGATGGAAGACTATAGGTTGAAAAATTATGGCTCTAGATGGTTATGTATATATTTGATCATCTAGGTAAACCTCATTAGAGGAGATTAAAACTCTCTACTTACATGATTTGAGGATTCTCCAAACAATGGTGGGATATTCTAAACCAAGATCAGTATGGAGAAGTGAATTAGAGGGATTTCCAATTGATTTTCATTAACTATTTCTTCCCAGAGACCATAAGGTCCAATTTTTCTAGGTAATTTACTAATGTATTGTAGGGTTAAATTAAAGTAATGGAATATTATGATCATTTTATAGAGCTTCAGGGCTTCATGTCTATGTATACTGTTGATGATATAGTGAAAGAGAGATGATTTGAGGATGGACAAAGGAATCCTATTTTTTACCAGGGGAATTTGTTTCCAGTCGAACACCATATTTGATATAGTGAAACATGTCCTTATCACTGAGAAGAAACTAATAGAAGTAGATGGTGTGATCCAGGGTGGTTTAGAACCGAGATAGAGTAGTGGTTCTACTAGTGGTTAGAAGCAATGCTTTGAGACTGCAAGCATGAGAAGCAGTAGCCTGTTGTCACCCGCAGATAGTTACATGGTATGTCACTAGTGTGGGAAAAATTGGCATAAGATGACCTAGTTTCTCAGGGACCCCATCAAGTATCGAGTTTGTGGTAGATTAGGGAATCTATGGTGATTCTATAGGACCTTCCCATCTATGCCAAGTGGGAAAGGATCTGTTCTAGCTCCACCTTCAGGAGAAGGTTCCATAGCACCTCATTGGGTGGGTAGCTAAAGTACTAATGGTTGTACATGTAGAGGAAGAGGTCGTGGATGTGGTATCTAGGCTTTGGATACATAAAACCAACTGAGTGGACCCACTCCAAGTAATCATGTTGCATCAAAGGGTTATGAGCCATGCCAGATTTATTTATTACAACCTATACCATATGAGTAGGACTTCAGGCTATCTACAGTTCAAGGAACTATTCTAGTATCCTATACTATAATTTCTATCTTGTTTGATGTAGCTTCATCACATTACTTTATATATGTTCCTTTTATGGAGAGCCTTGGGCTTCATGTTGAGTAACCCTATGGCATGATAATGCTTGATACACCTTTGGGTGTACAGTTAGAGAGAATACTCCAGTGAAATTACTATCCTCTTGTGGTAGGTAGCCATTTTTTCTTATGGAACCACTTTTTACTCAAGACTAAAGGCTTTAATTTCATTCTCAATATATACTCATTGGTTCCATATCATTCCTATGTGGATTTTTATCATTGATGGGTTTCTTTTACATCACTAGAGGGAGGAAAATATCTTCACAAAGATGAGTGTTATGTCCAGGTTGGTAGAGCTTGACCATAGAATCTTGGTATAGGTGGAGTGATCACCTAGATTTCTATCCTCTACATGGAAGATCATGGAATACATTAGACTAGGTTTCCTCCTATAGTTGATTAGTTTAGGGATGTTTTCCTCAATGAATTTTTAGGATTACCCCTTTAGAGGGAGGTAGAGTTTACCATCAAGCTAGTATATTCAGCTACACCAGTATCCATTCCTTCTTATAGGATGGTTGCTACTGAGTTGCAGAAGCTCAATAGGTAGCTAGAGGATTTAGATGCCAAGGGTATTATACAACCCAATACTTAACCATGGGTTTCACCAGTCCTTTTCTCCAAAAAGGTGGATGGAACCCTCAAGCTTTGTGTGTATTTTTGAATATTGAATGATATTTCCTTGAAAAACCTGTATCCCTTACCTTGTATAGATAATATTTTTGACCAACTCAGAGGAGAGAGGGTTTTCTCGAAGATTTACCTAAGACCAAGTTATCATTATGTTCAACTCATACCTTCATATATTCCATATATGGATATCTATATTCGGTACAATTTATAATATTATCTCATGATGTTGTTCGGTCTTACAAATGTGCCTACCATCTTCATGGATTTTATGAATAGGGTGTTCCATCCCTATATGGATTCCTTTTTCATAGTATTTTTATATGAAATACTATTTTATTATTATATTTTGAGTGACCATTCCACTCATCTTGATATCATTTTGAATACACTAAGAGAGCACCAACTATATTATAAGCACAATAAATCTCACTTCTGGATCTAAAAGGTACACTTCTTGGTTCATATTATCTCATAGGTATAAGTTGTAGTTAACCTAGAGAAGGTGAGAGATATGGTTACCTGGGATCATCCTATGAACATCTTTTACATACGAAGTTTCTTGAGGTTATCCTGTTACCAAAATAATTTTATACAAGACTTATCACACTTTGCAACACCTATTAAGAGCTTAACTAAGAAAGGAATGAATTTTATCAGGTATGAATCCTATGAGATTGAATATTAGGATCTAAAATGGAGATTGAATTCATCACTGATCCTAATTATTCCAAAGAAAGAAATAATCTATACAGTCTATTTTAATTCATCAAGAATTGGGTTAGGAGTAGTTATGATGCAGGAAGATCAAGTTGTTGTGTATGGGTTATAGTTTTTGTGACCTACTGAGAAAAATTACCCAAAAAATGATCTCGAGTTAGTATCTATTTTATACAACTTACGTTGTTGGAGGAATTATCTACTAGGAGAGAGTTTTTTGGTGTAAAGTAATCAAAAAATCCCTATGTATATTTTTAAACAGTGAGATTTAAATCTTAGGTAGCGAATATGGGTTGAATATCTACAATACTTTAACTTTGATCTTTCCTATACGTCTAGTAAGGGAAATGTTGTTGTCAATGGTTTGAGTAGGAGGACTCTGAAAAAGATAGTTCAAGAGGCCAGAAATGAATGGTAGCTTATGGATATGTTTTATGAGATTCACATCAAGGTACATGACCATCATAGGTAGTATGTACTTGAATCACTATCAGTGACCTCTTCAGTTATATTGAAGCGGAAGATGAGGAATTTTTTAGATCCTGAGGGCTTGGTCCAATGAGAAGGTATTTCTGGTGTGGAACAACCACCATATTAAACTATTAATATTGAAAACATCCTTCATATAGATATTCATATATGGGTTCCCACATATATGAGAGAGGAGATGATGTGTGAGTCACATGTTTCATAGTGGACAATTCACCCGGGTATCTCCAAAATGTTTCATGATATGCTCCGACACTATTGCTGGATAGGGATGCAATGTCAGATAACAAGTTTTATCACTAGGTGTTTCATATATTAGTAGGTGAAGTCAGAACATCAATGACCTTCTGGATTTCTATAGCCATTACCAGTTCCAAAATGGAAATGGGAGGATGTTACAATAGATTTTTTCTTCTAATTTTTTAGGTCCCCTTGAGGTAGTGATGTAGTTTGGGTAGTAATGGATCGACTAAAAAAATCATCCCACTTACTTCATATCTGGGAGACTTTATAAGTTGATGATATGGAAAGATTTTATATCTATGAGATTATACAACAACATGGGGTCCCTCATACTATCATTTTAGATATGGATTCTTGTTTTACATTGAAGTTCTAGCATGATTTATAGAAAGCTATGGGTACACAAGTGATTATAAGCACAAACTTTCACCCTTAGATCAATGTATAGTCTAAATAGACTATAAAGGTGTTATAGTACATGATATGTTCTTTCATCCTTGATTTTAGAGGTTCTTGTGAGAAGTATATTCCTCACATTGAGTTTTCCTACGATAAAAATTATCAAGAAATGATTCAGATTTCTCCTTATGAGGCCCTATAAGATAGGTCATGTCATTCACCCTTATGTTGGTTAGAGGAAAAAGAGGTAGAAATACTAGGTCCTCATCTCATTTTGGAGACTTTACAGTAGGTTTAGCTGATCAAGAAGAAAATTTATACTTCTCAGTCTTGACAAAAATCTTATACCGATCGCTATCGATAACCTCTGGAGTTCAAGGTCGGGGATCGTGTATTCTTCTTGGTATCACCCAGACTTGGTAATAGATGGATATAGAGTCAAGGGAAGATATCACTGTGCTATTTTAGGACATTTTTGATCATAGAGAGAGTCGAGTTAGTAGCCTATCCATTTCTATTACCTAATAGGTACTGTGTCATACATGACATCTTCAACGTATCCCATATTTTCCATTATCATGCCGACCCATCTCAAAAATTTTATCCCGAGTATGATGAGTTATATGATGATTCTTCTTTTGAGAAGTATTGTATAATCATCATGTACCAAAGCACAACAGATCTTTGTGGTAGGTCTGTCCCTTTAGTATAGGTGTTATGGTAGCACGATCGGGTATAAGATGAGACTTAGGAGCGGGAGGCCTACGTAGGCACTCAGTGGTTGAGTTATTCTCAGATGATGTTTTGATACCCTTGTAAGGTGAAATCATGGATGAGTTCCTTTTAAGGGGGGAAGACTATAAGAACATATTTTTTAATTCAAGTATGGATCCATTTTAATTTTTTCTAAATATTTATTATGAACCTAATATAGATTTCTAATGAGGTTATAGAGGTTACATGGGTGTTTGGGGATTTTCTGGATCTTGGAACCCCAACCGGTGGAAAAAATTCACTAGATGAATAGTTAGTAGAAACCATGTGACACTATATGCATAGTTTCTATAACCATACAGAGCTTGATAGTGGGAAACAGGAGGTTTCACGGTTTGAGGAAACCATGTAGATTCAATTGCATGCCTGTGCGAATGGTCTGCATTTTTTAGTAGATCCATTTCTCATGGTTGGTGAACGATTTCTTAGACTATGCAACAAAACCATGTGGGTTCCCTCCTTAAGTATTTATCAATGCACATTTGGTACACAGTTTGTCCAACCGTGCAGCCAAACTCTGTTCCCTTAAATTTTTTGGTAAATTTCCCATTTCCCCTTAATGATATATTAGGTTACCCCTCCCTCACTTTTCTCTTCCAGTGTACAGAAGATATTTTCTTCCTCTTGTATGGGAACCTAAACCCCTCTCACCTATTTTTCTCAATAACTTCTCCATATGAAGTCTAATTAAGATTTTGTTTGTATTTTTGGATTCCTCTACACAATCTCTTCATTCCTCTTGAGTTGTTCTTGGTTTCTCTTCTCCTCGATGAAGTTATTTAGGTGGATCCACTTATGCACTATTTTCAAGGAATTCATCAATTCTAAATTTTCTATAGATCTTGACCAAATAAATGGTCATTACTTTACAAGTACTCTTATATGAGATCAAGGTAGGTGGTATATTAACTATCCCTAAAGTCTTGATGTTTTATAATTTGTGTCATTATGCCACATGCCAGTTTCACTATGTGTTGCCTTAAATTGTATCGTCATAAAATTGGTTGACTTTTTAGAAACCAAATCATATCTAGGTCAACTACCTTTGGGATATCCATACCTTTGGGTGTTCCTACTTATATGCCTAATTGTATTTCAATGATTTATATCCAAAACAAAGATCAATGTATTTTGATTTACTTTTTAATGATGAAATTATACTGATAGTAGGTGAATGTAGTGGAATAACATGACTAATTCCCTTGAAAATTATAATGAATTGAATTAAATAGGGTTGATTTGTAAGCTTGTTTCACTTAATTAAATGGGAAAATGGTTACACCTTATCATTGTTAAATGTAAATGAATTATGAATTATGCCTTGGATTGTATTAAAGCCAAAGGACAGTTATCACTAATGATGTGTGGACATTGTGGCCCTATTAAAATATGGTAAATGGGAATGATGAACCTTAATCATGTATTATAAATATGTCAATGGAGTCCCTTATATAAAAGTGAAAAGTTAATGGTCTCCATTATATAAATGTGATAAAAGCATGGATCCCCTTATATAAATGTGACATGGGAATGACGTTGCTTGTGATACTATATGGGCAGGACGACCCTTAGGATTTGATACTGGGAATGTAATCCCTTATAAATGTGATGCTGGTCATGGTTTCCCCTATACTGTTATGATACTAGGCATAAATTCCATTATATAAATGTGATACTGGGAATTGCATCCCTTGACACATGTTTGTAGTTATTCCGTCACGAGATGAAGTAGGTAGTGTCGTCCTGGTTTCCTTCAGGAACCAAAGTTGACCCATTTATAGTTATCATTACAGATTTTCATTATTATATTTTCAAACTACTATATTTTATACATGACTACATATTTATAGATTCGGTTGGTGGTGACCTACTACGTTTATCTCATAACATATCCGGCTGTCGATGGAACCCAAATAGATTATATTCTTGCAGGTGTGGATAAGGGGAAGCATCTTCTTATGTATGCATGATTTATTTCATGTATTAGGATGGGATTATGGTAGTAGATGACTAGGATGGAGCTCATGATACTTGTATAGACCTTTTGGCCTTTTCTACTTTTGTATCACATGTGATTTATTTTATGCTGCCATGTATACTTGTTTTACATCTTTATATGGACATGAAACATATTATCATCTTTTGTATATGGTTTTGTTTCCAATTATTAGTTGATTATTATTACTTGTATGTTTATACATGCTTCCACAATGGTAGGTTTTTGGTCCTATCTTTATAGTGTCTGTTTTTTCTATGCCACTTTGTTATATTATGTTTCCACTATTTATCTTCTATTACTTATATTGTATGTTCCACTCTGGTAATGAGGTCATAGTCTTCCCATAGACACACCCTAGGCCCTCACCGCTAGCTATAAGCCTCTGGTGTTTAGGGAGATGTGCTTGAGGATACGTGACCAACTGGGCTCAGGGCACCTCTGACTAGAAACCAGGTCCGGGACATCATAACCCCTCTCTATCATTCCTGTGAGTGAAGGAATAGGGGGAGGGGAGGAATAAAAACTAAAAATAAAATAAAATAAAATCATGTTTAAAGGCCTAACCTTGGACCCAAAACCTGAACAAAATTTATTTCTTAAGTGGGTAGAAATTCTTATTCAAGAATCAAATGCCAAGTCAAAATTCCAATACAGGTCACTTTTTAGAAGATATCAACATTTCCATATGCATAATAATTAATATTTATTTAATAAATATTAAAATATTCAGATAAATGTGCAGGTTGTAATTATACCAAAATCCATACGAAGGGTAAACTTCCCATCCAGATATCAAAATAATAGTCATAAAATTATTTTAAGATCATTTTATAGGGGAAATTACCATTTTAACCCTCATCAGAACATGATACCAAAAATCAAAATTTCCCCTTAATTTTACAACTTATAACGATTTGGGTCATTACAAACTCCCCAACATAAAAATTATTTTTACTCAAAAGTATTGGTGGAATTTAAACTATTAGACCTGACCTGAATTAGTCATCAATTCATCCGTAACACCCCATATTCCACCTTGGAACATCAAACAAGATTCTGCTACAAAAATCCAAACACAAGGGTTAAATATCCACCCAAGGATGAGATACATACTTGTCACTATCACTAATACCACGTTAGAGCTCAAATACACTCATCTATCTAAGGAAACACAGTTTCATCATCCAATTCACTTCCAAGCTTATAGTTCTCCCTATCATAAGAATTCACTCATAAATGTTGGTTCTATGCTATGGTTCTCTCCCCCACTAGATTCACCTACCCAGAACATATTCCCAGTATTCCATTGACAAAATCGATGTTTCTTCTACTTTACAATACCCAATTATTTAAAAACACACATATCAGTCCTCCTTAGGCCAACCTATCATGGAAATGCCCTATCTCAACCATTGACACACTATATCATCACCCGATCATTATTCCTTAACTTCTAAAGGTATCTTATGATCATCCAAACATCCACATCAAATTCCAAACCTCACACTTAGTGTAATTCCACCATTTGATCCTCAAACAACCAAACCACCCATCATGCTCTCACTACAAGCATCGATGTACCACTGATCCATCTTACCATTGGATCACATCAACTCAATATTGAACTAAATTACAATACATGAACTCTATACAACATTTCATCCAAATGATAAATATGGAATGCTCTATAGGAATAGATAAAATCAGATATTCTAGCTTATTGTAATTCTAATGCCATATTGACCATCCACTAACTAGACTTACCACATCCACAACCCTTCTAACATGAGGATCATACCTCCCCATCTGATATGGTACTCCTCTCTATAGGAGAATCATCATAACCACCCACCTGAATCAAATTCATAATTTTCAATATCCCATGGTCCATCAATTACAACATTTAATAACCATATGTGACCATCTCTCTCATACCTAAGTTCCAATACAAAACACCAATCACTACCTCTTTCTGAATCTATTGGAATTTCATTCTCGGCATCTATTGAATTTATATCAATAATGAGGGTCAAACCTTCCAAAAACTGATGGTGAACTCCCAACTATATAGATTACCTTATACTTCTCCTTGATCACAACTTCAATAGGTTCCATCATCACTCTTATGTCACTCCCCCAAAACTAAATTCATGCCTCTATAGTAACCCTTGTCATGACATAAGGTCGAATTGACCATTCTATGGTGCCTTGATCCATTCCTAATGTCACCTCCCACCATAAAGTGACACCTCACAATCTCATTAAAACTCTAAGGCTACATGCTTTTAATAATTCCATAAAATCCATCATTACTTATCCCATATATTACTACTCACTAATTTGAAACTAAATAGACACCAAACATACCCAAAATTCACTCCTCCTTATCCATTGAGGCTTTACTTGATAATCTATGTCAATTATAACTATCCTATCCTAATGTAGAGTGATCCTATAAAGAACCTTCTCATGATTTCTCATCCAAATCCAGTAGGTGTACAATCCTATACCACCTAATTAGACAACTTAAATCATGCTTCCATGAGTCACATAATCAAATCTAGTCCCTGATTCATGCATCGCTAACCATGCACCAAAAAACATCAATATCATCTAATCAAAAGTTCCCATGTACTTTTTTTAATAAGACCAAGGTATTTCAATTTTCCAAGGCTTATCACATGATCACCTACCACCCAGGAATTTCTCAAACCTAAAGTGTATAAGTACCCATCCAAGATCCAAACATTCAGGATCATGATACATAACTACATCATGAATCAAAAAAGAAATCAATAGGGTTAGGAAACAAACCAATATTACCCTTGAAATACAAACTTGATACCAAAGGCACTCCTGGTGATTTATATTACAAAAACATAAGGAATCTCACATGCCTATACCAAGTGATGGATAACATCTCTCATGCATCGATCTTAAATGAAAATTATCTACCCATGCTTCTTATATCTAATAAATTCTCATGTCTAGGCTAGTCCCTTTCTTGAGTTTCCCTTATATATTACAACCATCTAAAAAAACCAGGAAAAGACCCTACTACTCAATCACAACACTCATATCACTATTATCCTGAGCTGTATCTCAAGGGAACTAATCTCTCCCACCTAGACCATACACTATAGCTCACATAAGTCATAACTAATTGGAAACACGTCTACTCCCACCTTAAATATCAAAAAGAAACTCACATTACAAATAGCCACTCTAGGGTTCTCATACACACACAGACACACACACATAAAGAATCACATGTTGAGTTAACCAAACACTCTATGGTACCCATCCCTCACTAGGAATCTATGTACAAGATCACCCCTCATGGATCATGGTCACATCCATTAGCATATAATGACATTTACCTATGATGATCTATATGAGGAAAATCAAATTAATATGGTTTAATTAAGTACAATACACCAAAAGCTATATGGTAAAACACCATATATTTAATTTTTGACTCTTTAAGTAACTAAACTAGCATCACCATCACCCAAAACAGGTCCATCACTAAGGAATACAATTCTTATAGTGACCCAGTATGGGTCACTATACATCCCTTTCATTAAGGGGATACATATTCATCACCAATGAACATATCACCATGAGATCCACATGACCTATCATTAAAAGAATAATATAATGGTTTACTTGATTGTAATTCCATCAATAATAACTAGAATAAAATAATTAAATAAATCACCATCTGTACTAAGGTTTAAAGGTGACACCCGAAGTTGAACACACCTTATTTGGATAGTTACAGATATTTATAATCATGGTTCCTAACCATTCTGAGGGTTGGATAAACACTATCCCATAATATCACCATAAGTATATACGATCACTTGAAGGGTTGATAATCCCACCCTGATCATTGCATAGATATATCTCATAGGGGGTAGTGCATATCTCCCATTCATATCAAGTATTAAATTCATTTATTATTGGGGGAAATGGGTCCTTCCAATCCATATCATAATATAATCATAGGTGGTAGGGTAGTGTGTCCCTCTTATCAATATCATATATTACATTAATTTATTATTGGGGTGCAGTGCATCCCATCCAATCATCTCATAATATAATTGGGGGGTAGTGCATCCAAACTATCCATATTATAGTATAATAAGGTGGAACTGTGTCCTACCTGGTCATATATTTTAATTAAATTTTATTTTATTTGGGGTGTAGTGTGTCCCACTTGATAACTCTTATATAATAAATGAAATTATGTCCCACATGACCATCTCATTTCATCACATTCATTTATTTTATTCAGGGGGTTGTGCATCCCACCTAGTAATATCTCAAATTAATAATCATGAGGCCATCATTAACCATGTAGTATCTCATAAAAACAAGTAGGTCCAATATCCTCTTGGAAACATCTCATATAAACATCATGCACACCCAGAGAAAACTCTCAACTAGGATAGTCATACATCATATACTCATGAGAACCTAGGACAAGTTCCCCTAACTAACCCCTCTTAGAGAAAAGTCAAATTTCATCATCCATGAACCCAATCTACTCTCTATAGGTTGGATAAATATCCCTCTCATCATTTGGTATTCACAATAAAGAACACACATTTGGTGAAAAATGACCCCATATCTCATCCCACGAGCTCATCAGCTCATCAGTAGGGCTATAATCTCTCAAAATCTAACCCCTCATTTTAGACCACACCTCATTTTATATATATCCACTCTAAAAAATATATTCTATACCATCATGGACACACATGAAAAACATGATAAACCTATCAAAATCCTTATCTTAATCACATATGAATCCACTAGGGACCTCCATGTAGGTTCCAGGAAATGAGGAATAAGTATATAGGCCATATATTTAAAAAATTTATTCTCAGATCAATGTAACTACATCATCTTCGGTGCTACACAACCCAGTATAAAATTCTAGAATCTCATGTGAAGGAAACATGCCCAAAAATTAAATTAAATAATTGCCTCGATTTATTTGAAGGCACATTCAACAACCTATTAGTTTTAGTGATTGTTGCTCAAAGGAACCAAAGTTTGATCCCCCTATATTTTCACACATGATTTAAAAGTAATCAGAAAAATCAGTTGTCAATATTTGGGGGCTATCATGGATATCCAAGGAATTTTTCGACATCCCAACGATCACTAATACATCGATCCTTTGATTTATGAAGAGGATCTTAGATCATTTGGTTGGGTTAAGATATTCTATCTCTAGGATGTATGAGATATGATATAGCGGCTATAAAATTTGTGTGATGAATATCATGGTGATTGAGAGCCTCGTCTCACTTATATAGTGAGGTATAGAATACCCAGAAATGGATCCCTAGACCCCAGACATTTATTACTCACTAAATATGTTGTAAATGACATGTTTTGACCAATTAAATGTATCATAAAAATCATTAATATTTTTATCACCTACTATTAATAAGATAAATATATTATTTGAGAAAATCGATTCATTAAATTGACTTGTTATTCCCATAAATATTAAACTAACCTTCAATATTAAAGTTATATTATTTCATTAAATATTTTTCTATGTATTCACTTAATTTATTTTAAATAATTTTAATAAATATATTCAATACCAAATATTATAAACTTAAATAATATGAATTTATTTATTTCATGGAGATCATTCAAGCTCAGATATAATTCGGGCCCCATTGGTGGGTCCCACCTAGTCCTAAAATTCTATTAATTATAATAGGCCAAGATTTTGAATATTTTTAGAGTGTGACCCTCTAGGACCTTATTTTAATAATATTGAGTACTATTCATATACCTATAGTGTATTCTAGAAACCCATCTGGACCCCAAAAAAGATAAGTAATATTCCTAACAACGACAACCTACTACAAACACATAACCTGTAGAATAATCTCATTATCACACGATATCTCATAAAGAAGGATGTAAATTTTGTTTCATCATCCTTTATTAATTTATTTTTCATTGAACTTACTATATATACTTATCTTCTTCAACCATGTCCATGCACCTAGTAAATATACTACCATCATAATTAACTGGGCCCGAGATATCACTTCCTATAGGAAGCAACATATTCTATTTTGATTATTCAATCAATGTTATACCACCAATGACGCACCCAACTCAAGATACCTTACCAAGATACAAATTAAATGGTTTTCATCTTGTAACAAGGTACATAATCAAATAGCATACACTTATAATAATCTCAAGTTAGGATACCATTGAACCTTTTCATCGATAGGAACTTCCAATAATAATGAAAACACGTGGTGTTCCTATCAGTGGGTAAGTACTCATGATATTATCAAATAAATATCACAAAGAATGAAATTAATGATAAAAATTATCAATTATTATGATCCCCCATCATTGGATGGACATATACCATTTTTGTCATATCAACATGATGTATCTGGACCAAATACATAAGTTTAAGGTTATTGTCATGGTATCTCTAGGTTCTCACTCTAGCCCAAGAATTTCTATAACCTTTTGATATGATAAGTAATATAAGTACAATTCCATATAAATGGTGGATATATAAATATCAACACTAGAATGGTAAGAATACATCAAGCATAACTCACTATATACATGATTTGGTAATAAAAAAGTATTTTTCAAGATGGGTCTAGGGAGACCACTTTTACAATACTCCCACTTACACTAGAGACAACTTTATAGTTATCCTTGTTAGCTCTCACATGATAATTTCATGATTATACTGAGTTATGGATTTAGTCATTGGGATTCTATGACTCCACTTCATGACTACTCTGTTATACTGTGACTTCACCTCATTGAATAATACTCCTCAAGTGATGATATCCCTGAGTATATTCCTTTTTTCCTCTGTCTAAACATGAAATATTGGACAATACCATCATAGTATAACTATAATAATTTATATTATGATAATAAATTACTCACTTGGTGTGATTCAAAGAATTGGAAAAAAATGTTTCATATTATACACTGCTTCTTCAAATATATCAAAAACCACAACACACTTCGTATTTACAGATATATACTCCACTGGCTTGAATGAGCTTATCTTGTCCATTACCTTTTATAGAATGTGATATTAGACTATATTTATTAAAATGAATACTAGTTTGTGTCCCCTATTAACTAGTGTTCCTTCCTATCCAAGTACCAAGAGAATATCCCTAGTTCTCTCTCAAGTACAATTGGATGGTTCTTCCTTCTTCCCATATAGTTCTCATATATTTTAATGATATTCACCCACCATAAATTATAAGTTGGTAATATCATATTCAGTACATAGCATAAAATAGGTGATAGATCCATTATTTGTTCTTATGGAATTATACTCACCACTTTAATCTCCTCCTATGTCTCATACATGTATTCTTGGAGAGATTTATTCCTCGTGACTTTGTTAACAATTCACTCCTGAATTGTTTGAACTTGTATTATCATTACCTTATAAGAATATATACTTTCAATTGGTATAAGAAATCCATCAGATCTACCTCAGTAGATATCATTCCCTTGAACATTGATTTCTACTTTAAGTCAATATTTAGAGATTTACTTCCAATCTATTCTTAAATAACTATAAGACAAAAAAACTATTTTCCATATTTTATCAACAATTTTACTTGGAAAATATTGGTGCTCCCACTAAACTTTTATAGAAACATGGTGAAAATTAATTTCAAATAAATATTATATTATCTTGTTGATTATTTCAATCCAAAATTGGACTTTGGTAACTTGTACCCATTTATTGTCATTATATGGTGCCACTAAATATTTCTGGTTTCATCATATAGACACTCTCCTTAAAGGTGGTTTTGAAATCCAATTCCAAATAAAATGATCCTAAAAAGTAGATATAATGAGTAAAATTTTAATGTATTCAGGTTTAATTACTTGGCATAATTAATAAATCCTTTTTTATACAACTCTTATACCACCCATATATAGTCTCTCTTGAATACCCACCAATGAATTTGTATCAATTGAAGAAACTACAAAAATAAAGACTTATTTTTGGTACATGGAATCCATTTCCAAAATATAAACTTGTAAATCATAGTTTATTTCCATTTATTACTTGTAGGATCCATTATTCTCAATGGATAATGTATCACCCACTATTGTAAATATAAAACCATCACAATGGTTTCATTCTTCTTACACGTTATGTGTCTCTAGAATATTAATTTTCCTTAAGCTATTGTGTAAATATTTCTTATTTCAACAAGTTATACATCCAAATACTTGAATTAAACTAAGTAAATATTGATCCCTATTTATATAGTAGATATGTGTAACCTTTTACAGAAATATAGTCTATCACTTGACTATTTATAACGACCAATTCTTATCATACATAGATTTTACATCAATTTTGATGAATTTTCATTGCATTACACAAACACATGCCTGATGACCATAATAGTTTAGTGCCTTTGGAAACTTTGAAACATAAACACTAGTCCATAAGTGAGATATGTCATCTCGCACTACATTCTTCACTAGTAGAACCCTTCTTAGACATATCATACATTATATATATCTTTATAACATGGGGAAAGAAAACATAATAAAAGGGCGATCTTAAATTATCAGTAAGGGTAAACAAGGGACATACATAAGCATAATATGAACATAATGGTATGATAAGATGACTATAATATATGAAAGCCAAACCCTTCATATCAAAGATCAAAATCTTGAGTCATTGAATAAATATTGACAGTTCAAAGAACATGAATCATAAGGGAATCAAATAACATGATCTATGAGAGCATAAAATTAGCATAAGGCATGGAATTTTTGAAATACACATAAGCATATAAAATCAGTAAAATATTAGTCAAGGATCACTCCCAAGACCATAATAGCATAAAAATTCTCTTACTGAACCAAGTTCACTCCCCGTTCTTGCCATGTATGTTTAAACTAGGTCCACTCCCCGTTTTAGAACTATTTTAATAAACAGGGTTCACTACCTATTACAACCCTATCTTACTAAATTGTTTTCACTCTCTATTGCAATCCTTTATATCTCATGATATATAAATATTTACCCAATGTATTGGAGGGAGATATAGGCCCCACCCATCATATAATTAAATCATACATATGTGTTCCATAAGATCATAATCATTCATCATATCATAACCCATGAAATGAAATGTGTATAATAAAAATGTCATAATATCTCAACCAATTGAAAATATATAGACCTCATAATCATTTCATCAGAGAATAACCTGTGAAAAGAATTGGGTTTCATAATCATTTCCTCATGGTATAACCCATGGAAGATATATGGGTTTCATAAATAACTTTTCATCATAAACCTAAACCATTCCGAGAAAGAATAAAAATGGTATCCTTGGATCATATACCCATTATGGAATGGGTAACATCAAGGTATAAAATCATATATTTAAAATGATTTCAATTGATTATTTAAAACATTTCTCGAGGAAAATATCTTTTCTACTATCAAAAGCATTTTTAAAAACATAAAACATTTTCAAAATCATTTCCTATATAAATAGTTTATTTAAAATCTAATTTTTTTTGACATATTAAGGGAAATTTTTTATTTGAAAATAACTTTGTAAACTTGTAAGTTAATCTTAAAATCATTGAGAATTCATGATATTGGGAAATACTGTACATTTCATGCATGTTAAAAACAAATATTTTTTTTCAAATTTTTGATAAAATCCAAATAGATATTGTTTTTGAAATTGAAATGAAGGTTACTTTTAATTTTTTTTAAAAGTAAAACATGGGTAAAATTTTCCTTTTAAAAATAATAAGTGAGTAATAAAATATTTTTGTAAACACTTTTAGAAAACATGGTTTTGGAAAAAAATAGATTTTTGATTGAAAGAGAAATGAAGTCGTATTTTATTTAAAAAAATTATTAATAATTTTAAGTAATAAATGTTGTAAAATGGTAACATTAGTTGAATATATCATGAATAACTATAGGATAAGAAAATTCATGAGAATTATTGAATGTTAGATCATGATATTTCAACACTGGAGACTTAATCATAAACAATCCTGATAAAAGATAAGATTGTAATATAAAATATTTAGAACTTTGGTAACATTGAATCATAATCCCCATGAAGGAATACTATAAAATGCATAATAAAATATCTTTAGGGTGATTAAATTCATGACATTACATGTCAAAGGGGTCGTATATACACCTCATTAAAGAATATATGTGCATAATACAACATATGTCTCAAAGAAGTAAAATTTAGACAAAAATTCATTACCTTAAGTCCTGACTTCTGTCATACTCATTCAAAAATCCTGTATAATAAATATAAGTTTATCATAAATATATTATAGAACCATATTTATATATATCATGCCATATATTATTTTTTTGACCTTTTTTATCCATTTATTAACAATTTCATGTTATTACCCTTTGAGTAATAACCGCTTTGTTTTTCATATATGTTTTGATTTTTTATTTTTTTGGTCTTAATAATTTGATAATGGTTCTATAATATAAAAAATTATGACCATGACATAAATATCATTCATATTAATTATATATGTGTTTATAGAAATCCATAATATTTAGTGATAGGAAATGAAATACACCGTTCGTGGAGACGATAGGTCATGTTGGATATCAATATGAGTTATATTGATATTAGTATTGAAAGAATATATTATAGATGGATTAATAACAAGAGGGGGTGGGGTGAATTTTAGTTTTAAAAACTTTAGTTTAAAGGAATTTAAACTAAAACAATTCACAAAACCTCTTTAAACAAAAGGATCTGATTCAGACTTGGATCAGTCCGATTATCAAAGTATTGTAATAAAGATAGATTTAGATATATAGAAGTGTTAGAATAATAATCATAACATATATGATTAAATAATATTTAAAAAATCATATTCAAGGTAGATACATTTAAAATAGTATGTCTGAGATTCACAGTAGATCCGATTAGTAAAAAAAATTGTCTTTATCATATTCAGTGTCGTTACGATAAAAGTAAAACATACAAGCATAGAGAAATTAAAAGTATTTTAATAAACAAGTAAATCAAAAATAATATAATAATGAAATAGATCTATTTGAAAATAATATCTATCTTTTAACATTAAGATTAAGGTAGCAATAAACCTTGGCTAAAGGTGTCCCTTGTTTTATAATTACAAGAAAGTTTTACTTTACTCAGCAAGAAAATCCTATGATATAAAGATCGAATTCTCTTTATAGCTATCCCCAACAGCCCTTAATATGATGGATTGACTCTATCTTTCAATCCCTGTAAGACCTCGATCAATACGATTATCATATTATTTGTATTTCTATCCTTGCAATCCCTCCATCACAATCATAGATCAGACAAAAAAACTATCTCAAAATAATTCTTAAAGAGACAACTGAACAAAGTTTCTTTAAGAATGAATCTCTCTAAATAAATATAAAATAATAAGAACAAATAGTTCATGTTTTGTAAACTTCAAAAATATCGAGATAAAAAATGTAATCATCAATTTCAAACTCTTCAACTGACTGGGTATTTATAGATAACCTTCCCAATAGTTATATTTTCCCAATGATCATATTTCTTTGATTTTGTCGCAAAAAATTTGGCACCTTTTACTTTAAAGACTCTTTTGAAATTTATTTTCTAACTTCCTATTGATTTACATCATTACAGTTTAACATAAATTCCTTAATATAGAAATTAGTTTTCCATATTTAGAATTAAAACTAAGTCAGTCTAATAGTATTTCTTACAAATTTCATTATGATGATATTTATAAGTATGAGTCCAAAGTTTTTCATTTTCAGTATTAGTCCGAATATAACGACTTTTTTAGTATGAAATACAATACATTAAGTTGTTGAGTCAATAAGGTTTCCTTATGAATTTTCCATTCCTTCAGGTTTTGAAAATCACAGAAACCCTATATTAAGGCAAATTTTATTTTCCTTAATAAGAAAAAGTTTTCTTCCCCATGGAAAATTTATTCTTACCTTGTTTTAATTGTTCATATTTTAGTTGATCTAAATCCAACTATTTTTATTCCTAAGTGTAAAATTTGGTTTGAAATCTAAAACCTCGAAATTCTATAAATACTTAGATATATGGTATTATGTTTTCAAGATCCAAATTCAGGTTACAAATTCTCTAAAATTCAGAATCCGAATTCTTTGAAATTTAGACTCTGAATTCTCTAAAATTCAGACTCCGAAGTCTCTAAAATTCAGACTCCGAATTCTCTAAAATTCAGGCTCTGAATTCTCTGAAATTCAGAATCCTAATTATCTGAAATTCAGGTTCCGAATTCCTTAGAATTCAGGTTCTAAATCCCTTAGAATTCATTTTCCGAATTCCTTAGAATTTAGGTTCCAAATTCCTGATAATTCAGACTTCAAATTACTTAGAATTTAGACTCTGAATTCCTTAGAATTCAAGTTCTAAATTCCTTAGAATTCAGGTTCCTCTTCACTTTCTTCTTATTCAACATCTTCAAAACCATCAACTTACTGTTCACATTCTTTTATTTATTGTCCTTATTTTTCATCTATCCCAGTACTATATTTTTCTACTAACTTATTCTCAACATCCTTATTTGATATTTATTTTTTATGACTTTCAACCAAATCACTAACGTCTTTGTTGATCTATTCTTCAAGTTAGCGAGCTATTCTAACAACCTATTTTCTTGAGGAAATCGGTTCCAATTATTCTTCTATTAAAAGAGGTGTTGATTCTTTTTTTAATGTCACCACTAGAACTAAATCTTGACCAGTTACTTTTTATTTTACATTGACCTTGATAGAGGAAGGATTAACATGAACCACTAAACTTTCTTGAACCACTAACCCACCATTCGGGTTTAGTTGATAAGTGGGTAAACCAATCTTTCCTGATTCAATTTCTATATCATGAAACAAATTTTACAGGTAATATATTCTTTGGTTCTCTTCATTTGATTCTTTTTTTATCTACTTTCTCAAGTTCTTTGGAACCATGAATTTTTATAGCCAAGAACTCTGTAGGATCTACTCTAATTTAGGATGGCCAGGATTCTTATCAACTCACTACTACAAAAATAGTTTTTTGCAGCGCTGATAAAGGGCCCCCTTTATCAGCGCTGTCTTAGTAGCGCTGACAAAGGGCCCCCCTTTATCAGCGCTTGCTTAGGAGCGCTGATAAAGGGGGGCCTTTATTAGTGCTTTTTTTAGCACTGATAAAGGGTCGGCTTCAAAAAAAAATTAAAAATATATTAATATATAAATATAGTTATATTGTTATATAAATATAATATATAATTTTTAAATATATTTTAGATAAGTATAAATGTACATTTACACTTTTTATACTTAATATTTAAGATATTTAGTGAAAATGACTTCTTAAAAAATTAAAAAAATATTTTTAATTAATATTTTGACAATCATTATGGAGTAATAGTCATTTAATAACAATTTGAGGACTAAAAAAATTAAAAAAAGATCCAAAATATGTTGAAAACGCAACTCAAACTTCAAACGGCCATAACTTTTGATCCGAGTGTCCGTTTGAGCTCTACCACATATCAAATCGAAGCCTGCGACGAGCTCTACGTCGCTGTGGCTCGGGGGTACCCCATTCAAGCGCTTTTCGGGGCCAAAAGAGGCCCAGAAGGCCTCCAAAACTGAGTTTTTTGTCGGGGTACCCAGATTTTTTAACATTTTGTGGATTTTTAAACTCGTTTAAGGGGGTATTATTGGATTTTCTTGGTGGGGACTAAATTTATTCCAAGGTATTACATTCATATTGATATTATGTCTTTGAAATTTCATCCTTTTTTATAATGAACTGCTATTTATAATCAAATATATAACTATATGTTAATATTTTTTATATATTCGCACCTAAAAATTAAATTTTTTAAATAAATAATTAAACATATTTACATATAAAATATATTAGCTTTATCTAAATAATAAATAATATCCATTTTATTTAAAATACCAATATATGAATATTTATATACCTATATATTAATCTAACTATATATATATATTAATCTAACTATATATATATTAATCTAATAACTATATATATAATAATATAACTATATATATATATTAGTATTACTATAAATATATATATTAATATCACCATAAATATATATATTAATATCACAATATATATATTAATATAACTATATAAATATATATTCATATAACTATATATATGTTAATATAACTATATATATGTTAATATAACTATATATATGTTAATATAACTATATATATGTTAATATAACTATATATTAATATAAATATATATTACTATATGAATAAATATAACTAAATATATATATATATATATAGATATAGATATATATTAATACCACTATATATATATTTTAATATTACTATATATATTATAATATAACTATATATATATATTATAATATAACTATATATATATTAATATAAATATATATTACTATACGAATAAATATAACTAAATATATAAATATATATATGTAGAGATATCATGAATTGGAAAGCAAATCAAAATAGAGTAGTGGTAAGGGCTTAGGCGCGCAGGGGGGAGGTCTCGAGTTCAAATCCTGGTGGAGGCAGGGGTGTGCACGCATGGGGAATATTGGAGAAAGCGCTGTTAAAGGGTGAATGGGGGTGCGTGGGGTGCGTGGGGTGTTGTATAGGGGCCGAAAAGCATTGTAAAGGGGGGGGGGGGAGTTCAAGCGCTATAAAAGCCCCCCCGATTGGCAGTATTTTTTAAATTTTTTTAAATTTTTTTAACTTTTATCAGCGCTTTTTTAAAAGAACTGATAAAAGGGTCCTTTATCAGTGCTAAAACGAGAGCACTGATAAAAGGGTCCTTTATCAGCGCTAAAACGAGAGCGCTGATAAAGGAAGCGCTGATATAGGACCCCTTTATCAGCTCTAAAAAAATCGCTGATAAAGGGGAACTTTTATCAGCGCTTTTTTTGAGCGCTGATAAAAGACCCCTTTTATCAGTTCTTTTTTGAGCGCTCATAAAGGGGTCCTATATCAGCACTTTTCAGAGCACTGATAAAGGGGACCCCCCTTTATCTACACTGGCTTTATCAGCGCTTTTCTAGCACTGATAAAGGCCATTTTTAGCGCTGATAAAGGCCGTGTTTGTAGTAGTGACTTTGAATATCATCCATTCCTTATAAACATCATCATGTACCTTCTTTTTCTTCTTTTACTTCTTTTCGTATTTAAAAGGAGTGGTTTCAACCTTTATTTTTTCTTCTTCTTATTCTTCTCTAACTTCTTTCATAATTATAGATCTGGTGAAATAGCTCCGTATTTTTTAATTTTTTTAGGCTTTTCATCAAACATCAACTTCGTTATATTTACCGTATCATCACTGATAAAAGAAACTTTTCCCTAATAGTATGATACATGTTATCAACTTTGATAAACACTAATCATTCCAAAATAATCTTACTTAAAAAATCTAATAAAATTTTAATTTTTGACTTGATGGAATTGTTCTTAACATTTTGAATAGTCAAAAGAGAAAACTTTACAAGGCCAATCTTCCTTATATTGAATAAATTATACAATACAAAAATGTATGTTACCTTCAAATTATCTATGTCTCCTTTCCATTGAATTAAAAATCCTTTCATCCACAAATATTTAAGAATATTTTTTCGAGTAAGATGAGAAAATTTTCTATAATTTTCATCATACGAGAAAAAATAATCCTCAACTATACTTTTGTCAAAAAAATTAAGAGAATTAAGAAGATTGTGTGATGGACAGTGTGAATCACCTCCAAATGGTACTCCGACCAGTTCCGATAATTTCCTTGCTAAGAATTGGTATATTTTCCCATACATTATGAAATAATACTTATCTTCTTGTTTGATAAACTTCAAAGAGGAATAAAACTCATGAACAGGTTCTGGGTAATACTTATCAATTTCAAGATCTTCTTTTTCTTCACAGATAGATTCCCAACCTTGAAATGTAATGGATTTATTTAATGTTTAATTGTTTTTTAAAAAGAAGTACCTTTTCACTAACCTTTCTCTAAATATAAATGAATTATTTTAATCATGTTTTTCAGCCATTGGTTCAACACTAAATACTATCTATTAGATGAAAATAAATCTTTTAGACTTGGAAATCTTGTAGGAAACAACAGTTCGGTGAAAAATGACTCAAGAAACTGATGTGGAATGGGGAGAGGGGGGTTCCATCCTTTATATAGGTGATTAGGATAAATATTCAGATTCCAAAACAACTTCAATTGTTGAGATAATAAACCACTTGATTTTATGGTTAACTTTTTTTTATGAATGATTAAAAGTGTTTTATGAAAAATAATAATAATAACAACAATAAAAAGTATCAATAATTATAATGAAATAGTTTAACAATTAAAAGATAAGAATAATACCTTTCAGCGTAGAAATTGTCTTGGTATAAATAACATTTTATTATTGAAAATTTTAAACTGATTAAATTAAAACAGTTTGAAAATACTGAATATGATAATTTTAGAATGAAAACCTAAACAGAGAATATTATATAGAAAAAATATTTTATAGAAATAAAATAGGACATTATGTTTTAAAAATAAAACTCATTACGAAAATTTCATGAATCTGATTTTTTTAGAAATTATGAGTCTTGATAACTTAAAATATTTTATGAGTCTAAAGATCCTTTTAATAATAATGACTCAAATATTTTTAAGAAAATATGATTCTGGAAAACTAATTAAGATAAATTTTTTATGAAAGATAAAAATTTGAAAAACAAAAAGTTTTGAGAAATAACTGACATATGTATTTCCCCAATAAGAATAGGTTTATTAATTTAAGGATATGGGTAAACAAGAAATAGATGTGAAAGATCATTTTATATTGATCATTCCTAGCTTCTTTTTAATGAATTCAAATCTATCTAAAGGTAATGGTTTTGTAAAAATGCCAACAAGTTGTTTTTACGTTTTCATAAATTATAAAATGATGTCTCCTATTAGTGTGTGATCCCTAAGAAAGTGATTCCAAATGTCTATGTGTTTTCCATGGTAGTGATGTGCATGTTTCTTACTTGAAGCAAATTAACTATTTTTATGACACAGTATTTGAGTTTTTGTAAAACTCATGCCATAATTAGTGAGTGTGTGTTGCATCCACAACACTTGATCGCAACAACTTCCACCTGCTACATTTTTAGATTCAATAGAGGAAGTGATATTGAGTATTGTTTCTTACAAGACCAATAGACTAGTGAGTCTCCTAAAAAATTACATGTTCTTGAGGTACTTTTTCTATCCATTCTACAACCACCAAAGTCATTATTTGAAAAGAAAATTAGTTCAAAAACATTTCCATAATGATAGAAAAGTCCTAAATTCATAGCTTCATTAAGATAAAAAAATTATTTTTATTGATTTAAGATGGGATTCCTTTTGATTTTCTTGATATATTTTATATAAGCATATAATAAAAATTATGTTTGGTCGACTAGAAGTTAATTATAGGAGACTTTCTATCATATATCTAAAAATAGTTTGATCAACTAGTTTCCCATCCTCATTAAGGTCTAATGTATTTGAGGTTCCTGTAGAAGTACTAATACTTTTAGTTTTATTGTATATTTTTTTAAGAATATATTTTATATACCTATATTGAGATATAAAAGTTACTTATATTTTTTTTTATAAATTTGAAAACCTAAAAAGTATGTTAACTAACCCATTATAATCATCTGAAAATCATATTTCATAATATCCATAGAGAAATAAATTAAATATTTTTGAGCTGATACAGATAAAATGTCATGAAAATATATTTTAACAATCATAATGTTTTTATTAACTTTATTTATAAAAAGGGTTGGATTAGTGGTTCCATTAACATAATTTATTTGTAACAAAAAGAATGTTAATCTATCATATCAAGATCTAAGTGATAGTTTAAGTGCATATAGATATTTTTTAATATTATAAAAGTAATAAAGATGTTTTTAATCTAAAAAAATAGGATTTTGCTCAAAAAAACCATCCTCTTAAACATAAACATTAAAAACCACAATTTACATCCATTTGTAAAATATTGAAATTAAATAATGTTGTAAAGTCTAGTAGAATACAAATATATTCAAGTCTTGATAAGATAGAATATTTTTATTCATAATACATTCCCAGTTGTTTATTATATCCTTTAGAAACAATTATTTCTTTATTTATAACTATTACTCCATTTTCGTCACAGTTATTCTGAAATACCCATTTTATTTCAATTATGAAAGTTTCTTTAAGTCATTTTACTAGGGTCCAAACTTTGTTCTTCTTGAATTCATTAAGTTCATCTTTCATTCCTTAATCCAATCCTCATCACCTAAAGGCTTGTTAGGATTCTTAGGTACAAAATGGGAAAGAAAATATAGATGCTCAATTACATTTCTTAAAGAACTTATAGTCCTAACAAGTTGATCAATATCTCTAATGATATTATCACTAGGATTATTCCTAAGAAACAACTAGTTTCTTGGGTTTTCCTAAGATTTTTCCCCAACATAAGGTAAAAAATATTCCTGAGTAAATAATATAGAAATTATTTCTTTTGTATTTTCCTTATAAAGATAATTTTATAACATAGGATGAAAATAATTTTTAGAAATAAAATCCGAGGATGTTGGTTGGGGTTGTTTAAAAACAAAAGGGTTGATTTAATAAAATTTAACATGTACAGTTTCATCAATAGTACAATTTTTTTTATTAAAAACCCTAAATTCATTGGAATTATTGAAATAACCTAAAAATATTTTTTCATTGGATTAGGGTGTGAATTTATATAAGTTATTTTTCATATTCAGGATGAATACTTTACATCCAAAAACTCTAAAGTAGGAAACTTTTTATTTTTGACTAGTCCATAACACATAATGTGTTTTATTAAGAAAATGTATTATTAAAACTTGATTTATAGTATAACAAGAAGTACTAACTACTTCATCCCAAAATTTTAAGAAATTGAGTAACACTCAACATGGATCATGTTATTTCTTAAATAATACAATTTATTCTTTCAATAATACTATTTTTTGAGGAGTTCTAGGAGCTGAAAATTTATATGTAATTCCTTTCTTACCGCAAAAATTTTGAAAATAAGAATTTAAAAATTCTCCACCATGATCATTATGAATAGTTATTAAGGGAAGGTTTTTTCATTTTTAACTTTGGATACAAAATTTTTGAAATAAAAAAGGCTTTTGATTTCATTATTAGAAAATAGACCCATGTGTATCTAGTGTAATCATCAACTAAAACAAGTACATAACATTTTCCACTAATACTTATAGTTTCTATAGCATCAAATAAATCCACATTCACTAATTATAAATCCTAAAACTTTGAGTCTTAACTAATATATTTAAAACTATACTTATGTTTCTTACCATATTTATAAGGGTCATATTCATTTTAAGAATCAAACCCAAGTTCTGGTAAAACCTTAACAAGTATTTTATTATTAAAATTACATAGGTTTATAAGGATATAGTGTCCTGAAATTCTATTCCATAACCAAGAGTGATGTTCCATTTCACTAAGTCAAGGCAAGTCTTGGATCCTAAGGTCCTCTAAGTTAAGTGTATAAACATTCTCATTCTTATTGGAAAAAAGAATGTATTCATCATTGAAAATTTGTACTATACATTTATAATTTCTAAAATTCACAAGGTAACTTTCCTCACATAATTGAATTGTTCTTATAAGGTTTTTCTTAAGGACTTTAATAAATAAAATATTTTAATTTAAATATTTACAAAGAAGAACAATATTACCTATACCAATAATCTCTCTTTAAGAATTATCTCTGAAGGTAAATTTTCCACCTTTTTTCCTCATGATATTTTCAAAGAAATATTTGTGTCCAGTCATATGTATAGAAAAATAACTATCTATTTACCAAATATTTTTATTATTGGCAATCCCTTTGTTTTCTTGAAAATAAAAAAGATTAGACTTTTGGAACCCAGACCTTCTTAGGTCTGGTGTTAGAAAAAAAATATTAGGTAACCATTTTTTTTTGAAAAATATGATTTATGAAATCTAAAGGATTGAATTTTATTTAAAAAAAAAATTTAGTCTAGTTACCACCACTTTGTAATTTTTTATAAAAGGGTTCACTTTTCAGAAGGAAGTAATTGTCACTGAAAAAAAATTATTAGTAAAATAAATTCCAGTACTATCTTTATAAAGATGTATTTTTTTATAAATTTTGTCAAAATTTTCTTTTCCAGTGATAAATTTTGGTAAAAGATTCTTGATATAAAAAAATTCCGAATTTAGTTTAATAACTAATTCCTTATCCTTACTATCAATAGTTTTGGAATTCAATTTATCAAAACTAATTTGTAAAGAATCTTTTTTAGAAATGGATTTTTCAAGGTTTTTGGAAATATTATCCTTTTCAAAATATTTCTTATCAATATATTTATAAATATATGATACTTATTTTTTTATAACACATATCCTTGAATTTTCCTTATCAAGTTTTTCACTACCTTTTCGGTTTTCATTTTTAAGTAATTTTTCAAAGTGAGAAACTTCGTCATAAAAAGTTAAACAATTATCTTCATTATTCGATGATGATTCTTTATCCGAAGATTTTTAGTTTTTATAAATATCTGATTGAGGATAATTTACACTTAAATATACATTTTTAAGGTTCTCAGCAGTGCATGCCTTATCCGTTAAACAAAAAAATTCAGTGGGTGATTTAGCAAGAAGAAAAATGTTCCTTTGTCTAGAACATTCATTATCAGAAGTGTTATATAAGGAATCTCCTCCGATTTCACTCTAAGAATCATTTTATTTAATAAATTTATTTAATTTTTATTTTTAATAATTCTTATTATTCCTATCAAAATTCAATTTGTTTCTATATTTCCTTTTTAGCTTTGGAAAATTGGGTCTGTTATGTCCAGTTTTCTTACACTCATAACAAGTAACTTTATAATATTTATTTTCATATATGTACTTTTTAATTTTATTATATCGATATTGAAAATATTTCTTATCAACTATCTTGTTCATACTACACACAAGATTATCTATTTCATTTTTTGATTGTTCATAAACACCAGAATTAGATTGTATAACAACCTTCTTTATTGAATACTTAACTACTTTTTCTGGTGTCTGAAATTTAGTAGGAATTACAGTTGTATTGAAAGAAAAACCTCTATTATTTTTTATATTTCTCAACATCTATTTTTAATCTTCCCTTATACTACATAATAGTTCTAATAAAATCATCAAGAGTAATATTTTTCAACTTCCATGTGTCATCAACACCATTCTTATTAGATTCCTATTCATTAGGCATGATGTGTATAATACTTTCCATTAGAATACCATCATATAAACCTTTATCTCCAAGAGATTGTAGACTATTGATAATTTTCATAAACCTTTGATGCATTTTGGAAATGTATTCTCCAAGTAAAAATTAAAAATCTTGATAGTCATCTCCTAACATAGGTCTCCCAGTTTCAACAACTTTTTAAGTTCCAAAGTGAGTAACTTTTAAATTTTTCCCAATACTATTTTCTACTTCACATGATAAAATTTGACTGTTGATTATTCTAGTCATTGAGCATGAAAAAGTATTTTAGACTCTATAATTAAGTTGATATTATTTCTTCTCTTGATTTGTAAATGAAATTACTTCCTTATAATGAATATTATAATAACCAGTTTGAATGAAAAAATTATTAATTCATATGTTGATTATAAAATTTTTCATTCTATCCCTCTAATATTCATAGTCAGCAATAAAAAAAATTAGCGGTCTATTGTTATTAATATTATTAATAGATCCAATGTTAAATCCAACCATCTTTCAAAAAAAATACAAAGAAAAAAATTCTTTTCCACAATATACATTAGTGTAACAAATATTTATAAACAAAAATTTTATAACAAAATTCAAAAAAACTTGCTATTATAGAGAAGATAAAAGATTATCAAGTACTTGAGTAGTGGAATCCTAATTTAATACCAATTGTTGGATATAAATATGAGTTATATTAATATTAGGATTGAAATAAGGTATTATAGATGGATTAATTTCAATAAGGGGGTGAATTTTAGTTTTAAAAATTTATTTTAAAGGAATTTAAACTAAAATAATTCACATAACCACTTTATATAAAAGGATCAGATTCAGAATGGGATCAGTTTGATTATAAATGTTTCTTAATCAAGATATATTTCAATATATCCCAGTAGTATAATAATAATCATAACATATATGATTAAATCAGAGTAAACATATTGGTTTCAAGATTGATACAATTAAAATAGTTTGTATTGGATTCATTGTAGATATGATTAGTAAAACAAATTGTTTTTGTACAAGAGTAGTGGAATTAAAAGACTAGTAATAAATAGGTAAATCAATAGAAACAATATAAGAATGACTTATAGATATTTTAAAATAATATATCTCTTTTAACCTTAAGATTATGTTATCCACAAACCTTGGCTAAAGGTGTACCTTATTTTATATTTACAAGAAAGTTTGTCATTCCTCAGTAAGGAAATCCTTCAATATGAAGATCAGATTATCTTTTTTCCTATCCCTGATATTGCTTGATCTGATGGATCATATCTGTCTTGTTATCCCCACAATACATTTATCAATATGATTATTGGATTCTCCATATTGTTATCCATACAATCCCTTAATCGTAATCACATATCGAACATAGAAACCACTACAAAACAATGCTTAAATAGATAACATGATGATAAGGTTTCTTTAAGAATGAATATATATAAAGAAATAAAAAATACTAAGAACAATTTGTTCATGCTTTTTAAACTTTAGAAATATCAAGATAGAAAATGTAATCATCAGCTTCAAACTTTTCAAATGACCTGATATTTATTGGAAACCTTCCCAATGGTGATATTTTCCCAACGGTCATATTTCTCTAAGTTTGTTACAATGATTTGGACACCTGGAACATTAAAGGCTCGTTTAAAACTGATTTTATGACACCATACTGATTTACACCATTATATTGTGAAAGAAATTCCTTACTATATAAATTAGTTTTCTGTATTCATAATTAAAACTAAGTCAGTCTAATAGACTTTCTTACAAATGTCATTACGATGATCTTTATATGTATGTGTCAGATATTTATTTGTTTCGGTATCATTCCAAATATAAATACATTTTTAGTATGAAAGACAAGACACAAAGTCTTATATCTAATATGATTAATGTGAAAACAATGTTTATCAGATCCATACCCATTATGAAAATCATAATGAATAAAATTAGTTTATATTCATGAAAAATTTAAAAGTAATTATAAGTATGTTAAAAGTTTAATTTTTCTTCAAAAACATATTAAAATAATTTGGGCATAAAAATTTAGTAAAGTATAAATAAAGTGTATGTTATTTCCAGAACAAAAAGGAATAGAAATTTTATAAGTAAAACTTCTTACTCAATATGTTATATGTACGCATGAGAATTGTTTCCATTTTATTTTCAGATTTAAAGAAAGAAAAATAAAATATATATTATAATTAAAAAATCATTTTTATGTAATATATATCACTTATGTTCATTAAAACCATCCTTAATACTTTCCATGTAAAGCGTTAATTAATCACATTACTTTGTGAGGTGGTAGTCCGCTGTACACACGAGCGATGTTATCATATTAAAAAAAATAGAAAAAATGAAGGTATGTGTGATATAATAATTTCATAATCGTAATCGAATAAAAAATATGTTATATAAAAAATATAAACAATAAATCCATCATTATGACCATCCTAGATAGGTGGTAAAGGGAAAAAATGACAGTGATTCGTGAGACGATAGTCCGTCGTATACACATATTGTGATTTCATAACCCATTCAACGGAAGTGAAGATTATTGTAGGATATTAACTTAGCATAAAACAATATAAGTATATGGAACATAGTTAGGTCATTTTATAAGCATGATATAAAAATAATTTAATTATGTGGTGTAATAAAAAAATGATTGTTGATGAACTTTTCCTCTTCTATGGGTAACCTCTTTATGTTTGCACTAAAATCCTACCAAGGAGGGATTTATGCCAAAAATAAGGCCTCTAGAATGAGGGGATGGAAGTTTTTAAGTTATTTGGGTAGGTATTTTCTGACCCAAAAGGTTTTGGATCTCTTAAGAAGAGAGGATAGACATGGCCTTTTATAAGTGGGGGAGATGACATATTTGGTATTTTTGAAAATAATTGAGTGCTCCCACATTTTTCATATATATAGAGGTCCAAAAATTGGTCATTATCAAAAATTAGATGTTTAATGGTCTAAATATGTCCAAAAATTAGTTTTTATACATGTTTATAGGTCATTTAAACCCTTGTCTTTTTAGTATAGTCCCTAGTAAACCAATTTTTACCTTAACCACAATATTACTTATTACTGCATTCACTATTCATTTTGGTAAAAAAGATTAAGTTGACCTTATTAGAAATTATAAATTTTGATGATTAAAAATATGGATTCAATTTTTATAAATTCCATTCATGTAATTGGAAAAAAATAATTTAAAATTTATCCTACGAACCTGATGAGAAATTGGGGTTTTAAAATGAAAATGATGAAAATTTTACTGAGTTTTTATATTCAATTTCAATATGAAATTGATTTCAATGATATAAATTGGATAAATTAATTTATAATTAAAATAATTTAACTTTAAAAATAATTTAAATTATAAATTAACTTTATAGACAAATTAAACAAAAAGTTGGTTTTGAATTAAAATTCAGTATTTTTCAATATTCGTTAAAAAATAAAACTATTCAGAAAAAAAAATTACTATAAGCTAATTTTTACCTATTGAATAAAAAAAAGAAGTTTATTTTTTCAAATTATATTTCTAAAAGTGTGAAAAATTAAATTTATTATTATTCAAAAAAAATGAACAAATAGAATATTTTTGAGAAAATAGTATTTTCAAAACCTATAATGACTTTACCAAAAATTATGTATTTTATTATCAATATGTTTTATTTATATAAAAAAATTATACTTAATATTTTAAAAGTAGTTATTAAAATTCATATCACTAAGTTTAATGGCTAGGTTATAAGTAATGTTTAAATAACTATATTAAAAATATATCATGGTTTTTTAAAACTCAATGTACGTATAATGCAAGATAAGCTAGTGTTGTGTGTATCACAAGATTAACTAGGTTTATCATGAGACACAATCCATCGAAGAAATTTAATTTATTCAAAAAATAAATTCATAAAAACTTGTTGTGTCATATTTTTACCGCCTTAAAATGATTTTTTCCAATGAATTTCATCACTATGATACAAAAAAATGAGGATAATTATGCCTTATTATATCCTCAAGATCCCATATAGCTTGATCAAACAGGTGGTTTCACCAAAGAACTTTAACCAGGTGAGTGATCTTATTTCATAGAACTTTCTTTATACCATCCAGAATATACACCGGTTGTTCCTCATAAGAAAGATCTTTCTCCAGTAGTGTGAAATCTGGGCTAAGTACATGTGAAGGGTCGGGTATGTACTTCCTTAAGAGAGATACATGGAACAATCATGGAATTGATGGACTGGCAGCACCAATAAATAGGACACCATCCTGATATGGTCAAGAATTTAAAAGGGAACGATATACCTAGGTCCTGGTTTCTCTTTCTTTCTAAATATTATAATCTTCTTCCATATATAAATTCTTAGAACACCTTATCACCAACTTAAAATTATAGATCACGTTGGATATTGTTAGCATAACTTTTTTGTTGACTCTGAGCTACCCTAATGTGTTGTTGAATGGATTTTATCTTCTATGCCATTTCTTCAGCTACTTCACGTCCCAATAGTTTTATTTCCCAAAATACATTATAGCATGTTGGATATCTATATTCTTTCCATAGGGGGATTCATAAGGTTCCATATGAAATCTTGAGTGAAATTAATTATTGTAATAAAACCCAACTAGATTAAGGTGTTGATCCCAACTACCTTTTAAATACAAAGAACAAGATCTCATCATATCCTCTAGGTTTTGGATTTTTATTTCAGACTAACCATCTGTTTGGGTATGTACGTAGAACTAAAACTAAACTCTGTATCAAAATATTGCTGATGGATTAACTAGAAATTTGAGGTAAACCTCATATACCTATTAGATACAATGGAATATAGTATTTTATGCAACCTTAATACTTCATTAATTTATATCTCAACAAGCTAATCCAAAGAGAAGTCTTCTCTGACAGTGATGAAGTGTGTTGAATTATTAAGTCAATTAACTACAACCCATATAGAATTATTCCCTTTAGAGGTTTTAGAGAGTCCAATGAAAAAAATACATGGTGAAGTTTTCCATTTCCATTATAGTATAGGTAATAGATGTAAGATTCCCTTAGAATTTTTTCTTTTAGCCTTAACTTTTTGACATAACAGGAACCAAGATACAGACTCTGTGATATCCCCCTTCATGTCATCCCACTAGAAGTATTATTTCAAATCACTATACATCTTCATACTTATAGGATGAATAGAAAATTAAGAACTATGAGCTTCCTCTAAAAACTCCTTAAAATATAGTATGAAAAGAGAACATACATGGTTCATGAACCTTATCATTACATCATGACCAATGTTAAACTTAGAAACATTTACACCCTTCTTTTTCAGCTCTACATATTCCTTTTTAACCTATTTAATCTACACTTGGATATATGGCTGAACATTTAATTGAGGAAGATAATATTTTTCCCCTTCATTTAGGATTTCCAAACCAATTCTTTGAAAATCCATAAATATTGTATTTTTTTATCCTCATCATTGATAATCTATCATGATCCTTTTGACTCAAAGCATCGACCATCTTGTTCACTTTCCCAAAGTGTTAATGTGTTGAGCATTCGTAATTCTTTATCATCTCTAACCATATTCTATGGAACACATTCAACTCCTTATATGTGAATATATATTTCAAACTTGTATGATTAGTATATATATCACACTTTTCTCCATAAAGACAATTCCTTCATATCATTAATGAAAAAATTACAACAAATAACTCCAAATCATTAGTTGGGAAATTTTTCTCATGAATCTTCAATTTCCACCAGGAATAGTCTATAACAATGTTATTATGTATAAGAAAGCATCCCAATCTCTTATTGAATGCATCACCATAGATTATAAACCCTTCTCTATTGTAGGGTAATGTAAGCACAGGTGTGTTGACTAACCTTCTCTTCAGTTCCTTGAAATTTTCCTCACATTCATCTGTTAAGAGGAACATGGCACCCTTAAGAGTTAACTTAGTTGGATAATTATATAGTCAGGATAAATTCTCCACAAACCTTCGATAATATCTAGCTAAACCAAGAAAACTAAGGATCTCATTCATTTTGGTTGGTCTGGTACAATATTAAATAGCTTATATCTTTGATGGATCTACTATTATACCCTCTCTTGAGATTATATGAACCAAAAATGAAACCTTTTGCAGCTAAAATTAACACTTTGTATTTTTTTCATACAACTTATCTTCCATAGGGTCTTTAGTACAATTATCAAGTGGTCTTCATGCTATTTCTTTCTCTTTGAATAGATAAGAATATCATCTATAAAGACTACCACAAACTAATCGAGGAAATCTATAAAAACTCTATTCATCAAATCCATCAAGATAGTAGGGGAATTAATAAGACCCAAAGGCATCACTATATATTCCTAGTGTCCATACCATGTACGGAATGTTGTATTGTATATATTCTACTTCTTAATCCCCAATTGAAGACAATTATAATGAAGTTCAATCTTGGAAAAGTATAGATATTTGTGAATTTTATCAAACAAGTCATCAATAAAGGGAAGATGATACTTGTTCTTGAGTGTGGTATTATTCAACTTCCTATAATCAATGTAGAGTCACATTGATCCATCTTTATTTTTCACAAAAAGAACATATAAAACCTATTGAGACACACTTGGATGAATGAATCCCTTGTCAAGGTTTTCTTGGAGTTGCTTATTCAATTCTAGCAACTCAATCAGGGAAATTCTATAGGGAGTCCTTAAAATTGGTGTGGCACTAAGTATGAGTTCTATTGAGAACTCAACTTCAAATTTTTATGGAAGGCTTGGAAAAAATTCTATAAATATGTCAAAAACCCCGAACAATAAGCATATCATTGATATTGAGGTTCTACCCAACCATTCAGGATAAACACCCCTTATGAATGGGAATTATAACCCATACAATGGATGTAATCTCTATCATAATTTCATACTTGTCATAAAATCGATAAACAATCACTGGTTGGTTTGAAATATAAAACATGACTTCTATTCCTTAAAAATTGATGTGGTATTTATGCAGAGAAACCCAATACATGCTTAATATGAAATCAAATTCATCCAGAGGAAGAATTAAAAGATTTTTAGGAGGATCATTCCTACTAACATCAATCAGAGAGGAATCATAAACTTGAGATTCTATCATAATACCATTAAGGGTATTTATTACTAATTATACATCTAATCATTTGGGTGGAATCTTGATACAAAATTTTTTTTAGATATGAAATAATTCATAGATCCAGATTCAAATAAGACATTAACAGTTCTGGAGAGGATGAAAAGTATAACTTTTACCATGTCATTGTTTCAACCCTCATCAAAAATAGTGATCACATGATATTTTCCCCTATCCCTTGGCTTAAGAGGTTACTAAATTCAATCATAATCATTAACCATTGGGTTTTTGAACTTATTAGCATAATTCCCATTCTCCAAACACATGAATCACTAAAGTGAGGGAGATGAATTCTATGCATCTTTCTCTCTATTAGCATCATTAGCTAACTTCTTACCATCACCTCGAAAATATATTTCTCAATTACCTTATCATCCACACTAATAACATTTACTTTTAACCTTAATACAATTTCTTAAATTCTTATTCCCACACTTTGAGCATAAATAAAATCTCATCTTCTTCTCTCTGTGATTTTTATATTTTCCTTTGAACACCATCTTACTTTTCTTTTCAAAACCATGAGATTGATGTGTAACTCCAACCTCCATTTCAACTTTGATAGAACATCAAAAAATATATTCATAGATATTAAAGTCTCTTAAGGCTAATTCCCTTTAGAGAATTAGTTTTAAAACACTAAATAATTGATCAATCATGCTTTCAGGTCGAATGATAATTCCAAAATCATACCACACAGGTCTTGTAAAATTTTCCTCATAGGTATTAATAGATTCATCATCCTTTTGCTTTAGCTCAAGGAACTTCTTCTCCATATTTGTATAGAGAATATGAGGAAAGTACTTATTAAAATATAATTTCTTTAAATCATACCAACCCATGGAGTCAATTTCATATTGTTGCCTCGTATTCTTTATAATATTTCACCATTGATCTGGTTAACATTCAAAATGGTAGATAGCCAAAATGACTACTTCATGTTACAAAAACTGGATAATTGAAAATATATTTTTTGTGGTACTGATCCATTACTTAGAAAATTGTAGATCAGAAAATTCATTTAAGTAAGGTGGGCGTTGCCTCATGAAGGAATCAAAACAATATTTTTCTCCCCTTTGTTCATTTGGAAGTATAGAATGATTAATATATTAAGAAATTTGTGTAAGCATAGCAATGATATTTTTCATTCAAACTCCCATAACATTTGGGTGATTAGGAGGAAATTCATTACATTATAGATCACAATCAGAATTAACATGGTTTCTTTGGGATATAGTCATTGACTAAAACCAAAAATCATAGTATAAGAAACAATAATCATTGAGGGGAACCACATAATCATGAGAAATCACTTACAAGATGTCTAAATCATGACACATTATTATTTAATCTATGATACCTTAGGTTTATCATTAGTAATTCGTTATCATCTTCTATTTAAATCCTTTATGATGGTTCATAGAGTTTGTTAATTCAAAAATCACATCCCTGAGGAGTGTCAAACCATGTGTACGGTAAGGCCCATTATGTGCACTAGTTCCCAATCGAGCATAGATAAATAAAATGTTTTTAGGGTTGTTACACCTTGGTACATCTATGATATACCCACATACACTTGTATTATACATAAAGGAAAGTATTTCTAAAAAACCACTCACTTAATCCTTTATCAAAATTCCTGGACATTTACTATACTTTGAATCATCCTTAAACTTATCCTTAGACATGTCCTTAGGGATCTCATTAAGGTTTTCTCATCCTAGTTTCAAAAGGTCAACTAAACCTATACTTTGATACTAATTATAACAACCCAGACTTATCATACATAGATATTACATCAATATTTATGAATATTCAATACATTACACAAACACACACCTGGGGATCGTAATAGTTTAGTGCCTTTGGAAACATAGAATCATAAAAACTGGTACATAAGTGAGCTACATCATCTCCCACTAAATTATTCACAACAATAACCCTTCTTATACATATCATACATAATATATATCTTCATAACTTGGGGAAAGGAAACATAAGAAAGGGTAATCTTAGATTCTTGGTAAGTGTTAACAAGGGATATATGTAAGCATGACATGAAAATAAGGGTATGAGAACATGAGAATAACACTAAAAAACCATTCCATTTATATCAAAGATCATAATATTAAGACATGGAATAAATATAGGTAGTTCATAAGATATGAATCATAAGAGAATCAAAGAATATGAGCAATGAGAGCATAACATTTTCATAAGATGTGCAATTTGTGGCATATAGATAAACATAGAAAATCATTTCTATATTAGTCAAGGATCACTTCCAAGACTATCATTGAGGAAAAAGTCCATTATTGAACTAATTTCACTCCTAATTCTATCCCTATCTTACTAAACAATATGCACTCCCCATTCAAGCCTTATTTTATTGAACCGGGTTTACTCCCCATTCCATCCCTATCTTACTAAACTAGGTTCAATCCACCTTCTAGTAATGTCTATCTCATGAGAAATAAATCTTTACCCAATTAATTTTAGGTAGATATAGGTCCCACCCATCACATAATTAAATCACACATATGTGTTTCATAAGATCATTAAATTCATTATATCATTACCCATGAAATGAAATAGATATCATAAAAATTCCATCATATCATAACCTATGGAAAATAGATAGGTTTCATAATTATTTCTTCATATAATAACTCATAAAAATAAGTGGGTTTGATAAGAATTTCTTCATGGCATTACCCATCAAAGATAAATGGGTTTCATAAACAACTTGTCATCATAAATATAAATCATTCATAGAAATAATAATAATGGTATCCTTGGATCATATCCCCAGTAAGGAATCACTAACATCAATAGATGATATATTATATATAAAATTATTTTTATTGATCATTTAAAACATTTCTTGATGAAAATATCCTTTATTATTTAAAATATTTTTAAAAAACATAAAACATTTTCAAAATCATTTCCTTTTGAAATAATTTATTTAAAATCAAAAAAAAATTCACAAATATTAAAGAAAAAATTTTATTTGAAAATAACTTTGTAAACTTGTAATGGATACTTTAAATCATTTAGTGTTCATGATAGCAAGAAATACATTTCATGTCATGTTTTTTAAAGATAATGTTTATTTTCACATTTTTGGTAAAATCCAAATGGGCATTATTTGTAAAATCGACATGAATGTTAATTTAAAAAAAATAAAAATAAAATATGGGTAAAATAAAATTTTAAATATCATAAGGGATTGATAAAACATTTTTTATAATGTTTTTAGAAAACATATTTTTGGAATAAAATAGATTTCCTACCAAATAGAGAAATAAAGACGAATTTTCTTAAAAATATTTTCTTAATAATTTTAAGTACCAAAGAGCGGGAAAATGGTACAATTACATCGATATATAATTAATAACCAGAGTAGAATAAAATTCATGATAATTCGTGATATATTAAAAATGAAATTTCAATATTGGAGACTTAATCATAAACTATCCTAATAAATGATTAAATTTTAACATAAAATATTTACCACTTTGGTAGCATTGAATCATAATCCTTATGAAGGAATAACATAACATGAATCCAAAAATATTATAAATCTGAATAAATTCATGATATTACATTTTAAAGGGTATTTATATACACCTTGTAAAATAATATAGGTGCATAACATAATGTACGTCCCAAATAAGGCAAATTTAGAGAAAACCCCTTATCTTAAGTCTCAACTTCCATCGTAATTGTTAAAAACTCCTTTATAATAAATATAAGTTTATTATAAATATATAATTTAACCATATTCATGTATATAATTCCATATATGATTTTATTATGACTTTATATTACCAATTTATTAACAATTTCATGTTAAAGTTACGTTTCGGGTAATAACCGCTTTGTTTTTCGTATAAGTTTTAATTTTTTTTTGTATTTATACTTTGATCATGTTTAAATAATATCCATAATGATAAAAATGATATAAATATAATATATATTCAGTATAAATGTATTTATATAAATCCATAAAATTTAGTGATGTGAAATGAAATACATCATTCATGGAGATGGTAGGTCGTATATACGCATGAATGTTATTTCCATTTTCTTATTGGATTGAAAGAAAGAAAATTAAATGATATATTATAATTAAAAAATTTATTTAATATATATAAAATATGTTAAATAAACGTGTCATTAATAAATTCCTTGTAAATCATAAATGAATTACATCACTTTGGGAGGCCGTAGTCCGTTGTACACAAGAGTGACGTTTTTGTATTCTCACAAAATAAAAAATATGAAGTTATGTGTGATATAATAATTAAAGAATCATAACAGAATCATAAATATAATATATAACACATATAAACAATAAATACATCCTTATGACCAGAAATTATAGGTGGCAATAGAAAAACAAATGACAACAGTTCACGAGGTGGTAGTCCTCCGTACACACGATTGATAATTTTGTAACCCATTTGATGGAAGTGGAGATGGTTGTAGATAGTTACCTTTCCATAAAAAAATATATTTATATTAGAAATACATATGTTATTATATAATCATGATATAAAAATAATTTAAGTGGGTGGAGGAATAAATAAAACAAAAATTCTCTTGATGAATGTTACCTCTTCTTTCAGTATCCTCTATAGGTTTGCATTCAAATACTTCATAGAATTGATTTTTCCCCAAACATAAGGCCTATATGATTAGGTTATGGTAGTTTGGAAGTGATTTAAGAAGTTATTTTGTTAAATGAAATGGTTTTAAGGTGTGAATAATAGAGGAGAGTGGGTGACTATTTATAAGTGGGGAAGAGGACACACTTAGAAGTTATGAATAGAATTGAGTGCTCCCTCATTTTTCATTTGTCAAAGGGGTCAAAAATAGACAATTATATAATCTTATAGGTTTAATTATTGAAATATTTATGTAAAATAGTTTTTTAGACAAGTGTATATATCATTTTTACCATTATATTTTTAGTTTAACCTCTGGAAAATCTATTTTTATCGTAACCGCGGTAATTAATTTTTATTGAATTCACTATTCATTTGGGTAAAAAATTAAGTTAGAATTATTATAAATTATAAATTATTTTGATTCAAAATATGGAATCCACTTTTAAAAATTCCATTCATATAAGTTTTAAAAATTAATTTGAAATTAATCTTGAAGACGTGACGAGAAAGAGGGGTTTTAAAGAGAAATTGATCAAAAGTTTACAAAGACTTTATATCCAATTTCAAAATGAAATTGATTATAATGACCTAAATTGAATTAATAAATGTATAATTTAAATAATTTAACTTTAAAAATAATTTAAAATAAAAATTATCTTGACAAAAAAATTAAACAAAATGGCAGTTTTGAATTAAAATTCAGTATTTTTCACTATTTATAAAATACTAGAACATTTCAGAAAAATTCCATGAATTGAACCTAAGATAATTTTTACATTTTTAATTCACAAAATAATTTTTTTTGTCAAATTAAATTTCTAAATTTTGGAAAAATTAATTTTATTATTTTTCACAAAAAGAAACAAAACACGTTTTTTTGAGAAAAAATTATTTTCAAAACATATAAGGAATTTATTGAAAATTATGTATTTTATTATCAATATGTTTTATTTATATAAAAAAATTATAATTAATATTTTAAAATTAGTTATTAGTATTAATATCCAAAATTTTAATGGCTAGGTTATAGTTGTCACATTTAAATAACTATATAAATAATATATCATGGTTTTATTAAAACTAAGTATTGCGTGTAACATAAGCTAAGATATTATTGTGTGTAGCACAAGATTAACATGGAATAAAATGAAATTAAATCCATCAAAGAAATTTAATTTATTATGAAAAAATAAATTTATAAAAACTCTTGGTGTTAGATAATCACTTTTCGATCTGAGGGTCTTCTGTGATATCCTTAAAAACATTTAGGATGATTACTTTGATGGTGCCGTAGTCACCAGGGAATGAAATTCCACTTCCTAGGATTTTTTGAGCTCATCCATGTCACACGGTCGTACCAAGTTCTCTAAGATCGTTATTTAAGGTGGTTCTTCTGAAATATTCTTTAAATACATCTTCTTCTTTTTAATCTTATGATTTTTTTGTTATTGTCGTCACTGGTTATCCGTGAATCCTTACCGGTTGTCTGCATCCCCATATCTGTTTCAGATCTGATCTCCATCTGCTTGAATTAAGGATCTTGTGTTGATCCATGGGTCTCTCAAGTAGCGGCGGTTCAGTTTTCTAGTGGTTGTCTTTTAATGAGAGGTGGAGGTATGATCGCCTCCGGGAATCAGACGATGTCTCTCTCAAGTTCGGCTGTATGCAGTGTTCTTTGTTGCATAATTTTATTTTCAGACGCTGGATGGGGTAGACGGTGGTGTCTAGTGTTGAGGTGTGATTTACGACATGGGTATGGCATTTGTGGGGATTTATGTTTTCAGGTCAGAGAAACTGATGGATTAATTGAAGACTGGGTTGAATGATTCCAATGGTGTGGCCAAAGTTCACCCTAGTTCTACCTTTATATGGTTTTGGAATGGATGATGGGTATGGGTCTGGATCTAATTTGGATTCAGAGATGATGGTGCTATAAAGGGTTTCTGATTGTATCAGTTTTTCTTTTCGAGCCAGTGGAATTGCAGTAGTGGCCATGGTCATTGGATCTGATCTATTGTGGTTATTCTGGTTGTTTCTTTGATGAGCTTTGGTATTTTGGAACTATTTTTTTGATAAGGGTGTAGGTTAAATTTAAGCCTTGGATCGGGTTTCATTGCATTTAGTGTGGTACTTTTTTTAGGTACTATTGGGTGGGCGACCTCTTATAAGGGATTAGTTTGTTGACACTCATCTTCATCCATTTTTTCTTCTTTTTTGAATAGATAGGTACCTTAAATTGATTTTTCGTAGTGTTTTTGGTCTTGATTTTCATTGCATCAGGTTGACTGGTTGTGATCCTCTCATAAGATTAGTCGGGTGGGCGGCTTGAAAGAGAGATAGGTGTATTGGAATCTATCATCCGATCCTTCCTAAACTTCTTAGTATTAGAGGGTTTCTCTACCTCATTTTGTTGCCAGTATAGCCCAACTTCTTGGTAGGGGTGATGCGTATCATTGACTGACTATATTTTTGTATTTTTTTGGTTGGGGGTGATGAAATATTTTCCTTTTCTTAATTGTTTTCTATCACTTATTAGATATAATCATCCCTTTTTTACTTTTGGTTTGTTTTTTATTGGAATTTTTCCATGGTGATTGTTATGGGTTCCTTCTTACCCCATTTTTCAAAAGAGGTTCTATTTGTTTATTTTCAATAAAAGTGTCTCGAACCTCCACCTATTTAAAAAAATTAGAATGATTAATTTAGGTTCACATTGTATTTTTCTTGATTCAATTTTTCTTATATCCTTAACAAAAACTTTGAATCTAAACACATGTTATTATGAAATTATGGATTTATTAAATACTATAACTCGTATGATATCCATTTTTCATTATAGTTGGAATATGGATATGGGTTAACACTGTTATTTTTGAAGTAGGTCTTGAAAGATAATGTAAGTATTTACAATGCATATGAGTCTTACCATTGATTCTCCTTTTACTTATATCACGACCCTAATGTGTATAAAGGAATGTGTGTTTAGGAAATTCCCCACACTACATTTTATTGAAAAATGTTTTCATGTCAGTCTCATAATTGATCCTCATCACTAACATCATAACATTGATGTGTATAAGGAAATGTGGTTTTAGTTATAAATCCAATCTACATTTCATGACCATTGAATACTTACACAATATATTCTTCATAACACGGGTTTAAATGAACTCATATATTATAATGATTCATATTCTTTACTTCAAATTTTCATTCCTTAAAACATTTTAAATATCTTATGAAGTATATTTAACACTAGAATAACCTTGGAATACTTTATGCTCTCTAGATGAACTAATTCTGCAAGCTTTGTGGATTACCTTTATTTTTAAAAAGTTTTTATATCCAAATATAAATTATTAAATGTGTCGATATTACCTAAGTTATTTAGTTACAGAGAGTCTAAAACCATATTTGGTATATCATTGAAAACTAATTAGTTTTACTAGAAAAATAATTAGAGTAATAGGGTGATAAGGATATAATAATGGGATCTATTTAAATATTATGATCCATTTACACATATTCAGCGTAATCATCTTCTCATTCATTTCTTGCCTCTCTTTCTCCTCATAAATTTCTTAGAGATGAGACAACACGTGAAATAATTTATATCCTGATGTTTTTACAAAAAAAAATTGGACATTGAGGAAAACATTATGATGTAAATGTAAAATTCATCATACACAAGTCACCTATAATATTCCTTTTTCATCCTTGCTTCCTCAGGTGGATTAACCTATAGTGGGGACTCTAGCACATATAATTTCCTTTCATTTCATGGCACTTTTCACTAGTACTTATACTACACTTAGAAATCAGTGCCAGTTATAACATGTTGTTTGTATGAAATTAATCTCAATGTAATTTTGGTATTTATATCCATTCTTATACAAAATAAAACTAAATTATATTAGAACTTTTATCTTAATTATCAATTAATCATTACTAATTATTTAAATCATTAAATGTATCCCACTATTTTATCGAATCCTAGTATACCTCACTACTATATTTGGAATACCCCATCACTTGAGTATTCTAATGGTAAGAATCCATGAAACCTTGACACATAGTCCAATCTATGGATATGACACAACTTATAGATTTTCAAGGTTGGTGTTTGACTGACTAACCACATTAACTTGTGACTCCTTGAACTATTGAGTGAAGTCTCAACATCTTGGAATTATAACCTTGATTTACTCAACTCTTCACCTCTAAAGTGGAAACAATATTACTATGTCCAATTATTTTTTTCATATTTAGTTAATTCAACACATATCACTCACAAGAACTCCCCAATAGTAGGATGCACCATCCACTCAGGTTGATGAGCACCTTGTACAAATATTTTTCTTCAATTTTAAGTTACATAAGGCATTATAAATTAATATATCTTTGAGGGTTTTTATTATTTCTCAAAAAATGATATCATTTTCTATTTTATATTCCTAAAATCGATGATCTTACTCACAACTTGATAATGCATTAAATAGATAACATTTATCTCATATGAATGTATGCATTTTATTTTATTATTTTATGTGATCGCATAAACATGCATATTCAAAAAACAAAAATAAACCTTAAATAAATTAAATAAAAAACTTGAATGGTATTGAGAATTTGGTATTGTTTTATCCATGTATGCTTAATGGATCAATCTTAACCCAAGAGGTAAAATACATAAGTCATTTTTGACTCATATCATAACTCATACCCTGATCCAATGTATTCATATATCTTCTAAAATACAGCCCTATCTTGGTGTGGTCCTCATCTTATAATATCCAAGATATTATATATATACTCTCGAGAATTAAAAAAACACATTAAAAATAATACAAACTGATGTGTAGTCCCTTATAAATATAAAGAGAGGAAAGATGAAGCATAGACCATTAAAAATAAATTAATAATTACATATATCATTCACTATTAAAATTATTAATTAAATTAAATTAAATTTCTAACATACATTGGTATATCAATTCTTAGGATTAGTTGGAAGCTAATATAGAGGAGATATAAAATTAATTTTTTAATAAATTATACTCAAGGGTAATTTAAATGAATTAAAATAATTTTATCTAATTTTAATTCATAAAATATTAATCATATGGTCCTTGAAAAAATTTAACTCATTTCAAATAATTATTCTTAATTTTTTATTTTTTTTTAAAATTGAACCACCAGGTGGCCTAAAAACTCTTTAAAAGGGGTTTTGTGTAGTTTATGGACCCATAAGGGGTTGTGAGGGTCAGGTTGGCCCAACCCGGTCTGTTCATTGGACCAACTAGTGGATACACCCCATGTGATGGGCATGGGAAATGGGTGGGGGGGGGGGGTTTAAGGCAGCTCTTCCACCTATGCACCTTAATAAAATATTTTTTTTTATAACATAACACCCACACAACATGGGAGTGGGTTTTCTTCAGTTACCGCCCTATGTGGGGATGCACTTCCTCCCCCTCCTTCATCATTTTTTTGTAGATCAATGAGACCAGCACCTCAACCCCCTTTATTTTTTTTGAATTTTTGGCTTCCAAGCATGGGATGTGCCCCCTTCACTTTTTTTATTTTTTGTTTGTTTCTCATTTTCTTAAGCCTATTAACTTTGTGATTTTGATTTTTTGGTATTTACATTATGGGGGGAATTTTACCCACTAGATGGAACCGTTCTAGCCATTGAAATCTAGGGTTACACCAAAAAAATCATCGGTGACCAATTTATCGTATAATAACACACACACACACACACACACACTCATTCTTCATTTTAAACCCCAATGAACACCAAATTCAATCTAAATTAAAAGTTTGGATTACCGTAACTTGGTCAAATGAGATGTGATCAAAGCCCAATTTAGTACAATGTGAACATTGTGAGGACCTATACATGAATTTAATGTAAATTTAATTTTCCCTTGGATTAAACTATCATGTGATCTCTATGATACAAATTATAGGTACCAAAATACATAGTGGAAGCATATAGGTTGGGGATTTAAATATTTTATCATAGGATTGATATAACTATGTCATATCTAGTGATACATAACTTGATACAGAAGTTTAGGTTCTCATGTGAGGGAATTAAGTAAAAAAATTAAATTGAATAATTACCTCAATTAAATTTGAAGGTGTGTTCAACAATTTCCCATCGACGACAAATGTTTATTTATGGAACCAAATACACATCTCTCAAGATTTCCCACACATGCTTAAAAATTCTATGGAAAAAAATCATCAATATCTAGGAGTTAGTATAGAGGTTTGAAAAACCTTTTGATCCATGAAGAATAACTTTTATTGGCTGCTTGGATCGAGATATTATCTGTCTAGGATACAGGAGTGATGATAGATATACTCTCAAATTCTTGCAATTAGTCTTATAGTAATGTTAACCTCATCTCACTTATATAGTTCGATATAAAAACCCATAAATGGATCCCCATCACTGGAATATTTATTACTCACTAAATAAGTCATAAATGACATGTTATGACCAATTAACTATTTCATAAACATCATTATTATTTTAATTACTTACTATCCATATAATAAATATATCACTTAATCAAAGAGACCCATTTATTTTACTCTTTATTTCTCTAAATATTAAATTAACCTTTAATATTAAAATAATATTCATTCAATAAATATTTTCCCATTTTTTCACTTAATATATTGTGAATATTTTAACTAAATAAATTCAATACCAATTATTCTAAACTTAAATAATATTAATTTATTTATTTCATGGTGATTTTTCAAACACATACATAGCCCGAACCCTTGTAGTGGGCTCAACTTCCTAAACTCATATTTATTATAATATATAGACTTTTGAATATGCTTAGTATATAGCCCTCTGGGAACTTATCTTGATAGTATTGAGTATTATTCTCATACTTAGAGTGGAGTCTCAAAACCCATCAAGGACCCTAAGGATATAAGGAATGGTCATAATAAGGAAAACCTCATAGGAAAACACATGGTGTAATATAATCTATTTATATCATGATATCTCAAAGTAGAGCACACACTTCATGTCATTGTCATTTATTTCTTTATTCTTCATTGATCATACTGGATGAACTTTTCTTCTTCTACTATGGATATGGATTTGGGAAAGACACTACCGTCCTGGCCAACTGGGCCCGAGATATCACTTCCTATCATAAGTGACAAATTCTATATTGATTATTAAATCAATTTTATTCCACCAATGACACACCAAGGGAAAACTACATCATAGTGACTTAAATTTCATGGTTTTCATCTTGCATCAAAGTAAAAAATCAAATAGTATGCACTGATAAGAATCTAAATCTAGGATAATATTACACATGTTTGCAGATATGAACTACCAATTATGCCTATAACATGTGGTTTTCTATTGTAAGGTAATTCTTCATTATCTCATTAACTCGATATCACCAAGTGCAAACTTTATAAGAAGAAGTCTTGATGCTTATGATCCCCCAACACATAATGGCCTCAAATCATCTATGTCCAGTCAAAATAATGTATCTGGATCATAGGACACAATTTTAAGGTTGTTGTCATGGTATCTCTAGGTTCCCATTATATCCAATTAACTTCTATAACCTTTTTATATAATAAGTAATCTAAGGACATTACAGTATAAATTGTGGATGCAAAAATATCAATACTATTATGGTAAGAATATATCATGCACAACTCATTATATACATGATATGGTAATTGAAAAGTGATTTTCAAGTTAGTTCTTGGGAACCTACTTTTACAACACTCCAAAATCATCTCATTGTATACATATCATCACCCAACCACAACCAACACCCAAGGTTTTCTCACAACCCATATACTCTATCCAAATCTAGCCTCAAGAGGCTAATCTAAATTCTCATCCCTTTTTTATATCATAGCTCTGTTTCACTAACCAGAAACTATTTCATGTTATCTCAAACTATGGATCTTGTAGATCCCATGCCATGTCACTAAATAATGCTCAATACACTCACCTAGACCTTATTTCACATCTTCCTTAGGATATCTCTCAATCCATTACAAGAGTAAGACTCACTCTTCATACCTCATTTCTCTATAAATAATATTATTAAAATAATTTAATAGAAAATTGGACCCTATAATCCCATTCTTTGTGGAAAAATACTTAGAATGAGATACTCACTTGTCGAATTCTGGATTTGGGGCGTGAAAAAAACCACAACCCCTTTGAGGGACAGTACACGATGTGTATCACTGTGTACATGGAATACACCTCCAATGCGCCACTTTGGGCATGAATCTTAGTACTATTAGCATTTATTATTCAAATACAAGACTTTTACCTGGATTTATCTGGTGTGCGCTTCCAACGCCTCCCTCTGGGCATGTCTCTATGCTAGACTTGGAATGTATCCCCCAAATACATGACTTGTCTCAAAGAATACATGATGTGTAATCCTCTTGGGGTACCAAACTGTGTACCCTATCCCAAGGAGTGACATGAAACTCTACATGGAGTGTATAATTACACATACAATTTCACATATGGAGTGATTGGACATGTACTACTATATTCCATGCACTTTCATGGGGTGTCTGGCCATGTACTACAACACACCAGGTGTCTCACATGGGGTGTCTAGTCATCTATTTTTCCAAACCCCAAGTCATATACCGAAGGTCCGACATGGAGTTTCCTAATGCACCACATTCCATGTGGACATAATATCCCATCTTTCATCACACCTAAGAACTAAATTGTGTGTTTTTTTAACTAAACATCATCATATTGGGTTTTCTGAATGAAAACCCCTTAAGAATAACCAAAAACCACCATATTCCCAAAATTGTTCTTCTATGGTCCTTAGACCATCCTCTAAAGTCCATATACCATCATAAAAATTAAAAACTATGAATTAAATGAGGAAACAGTGAAAAATTAAAACAATATCCTACATTATGGAAATTTTTTTGAAGCTTCGCTACTATAAAATAGGCTTTTAATAGTTCTAAAAATGACCTTTATTAGTGCTAGATAAGAACTGACAACCTGAGAAAGATTAAAAGCCCATGACTTTTATCAGCACTTTTATTTAGAACCAATAAAGAGTACCTTTATCAGTGTTTTTAAAAGTTCTGATAAAAGACACATTTATCAGTACTTTCAAAATCCCTGATAAAGGATGGATATATCAGTGATTTCAAAAGTACTGATAAAGGGTCATGTTGTAGTGTGTTATGAAGGAACATTGAGGCACCAGTGAAATGTGCTATAACAGCACACCACAACACCAAAAACACCACCATATTTTAAAACAATAAATTAACAATACATAATTTAAATCAAATTAAATTTACAAAAAAAACATTATGAAAAAACAATATATTATAGACATTTCAAACATTGGTTTATACAATTACAAAAGTACAAATTATTAAATAAATTCAAAAACATAAATGTTCCTCTGTCTTTTGATTCTAACCCCAACTCATGCTACTTCCAAACAAAACATCCCTACTTGAGAAAAAATAACACACATGTATAAGAATACAATCCATGGTCGTAGCCTAGTGGTTGCGTGAGTGATAGTTTTGGAACTAAAATGTCCATTTTAAACTGAAAATGGACACTTCGAGTCATAATAGGCACATCATGTATCAGATTGAGGTGAGACTAATTCTTTCACATAAAAAATTAATTATGGATCCTTTATGTAAAGTACCAAAAAAGTCAAAATGTGTTTGATCAGTTTTGAGTAGGTTAGTTTTCCATTTTACTAAAACTGATGTCAATTTTAAATAAAAAGACGCCCTTGAATTCATACTAGTCACACCTTACATATGATTGAGATGAAGGTGATTCATACATGTTTAAAATTACATATGGTTCATTTTATTAAATTATTAAAACAATCCAAATGTGGTTGATTGGATTTAATTTGTCCAGTTGACTGTTTTACTAAAATTAATGTCAATTTTGAATAAAAAGATGCACTTAGAGTTATACCGGTCACACCGTGAATAATATTGAGGTGAGGATGATTTATAAATATTATGAAACTACTTATGGATCATTTTCCTAAATTAAAATAAAATCCAAATGTGTTAGCTTAGTTTTGAGTATGTCACTTTTCTTTTTTACTAAAATGTCATTTTAAACTGGAAACGTGCACTTTGAATCATACCAATCACATTATGTATCAGTTTGATTTGAGACCAATTAATACACATAAAAAATGAATTATGAATCATTTTCCTGAATAATCAAAAAATATGAGCATGTTTGATCAGTTTTTATGGAGTGACATTTTTGAACTAAAATGTGGATTTTAAAATGATAAAGAACACTTTAAGTTATACCGGTCACATCATGTATCGTATTGTTTTGAATATTATTCCTACACATCAAAAATTATTTATTTATTGTTTTTGTGAAGTATAAAAATAATCCGAATGCATTTTTTTGGTTTTGAGTAGGACAGTTTTCTATTTCACTAAAATTGATGCCAATTTTAAATAAAAAGACGCACTTGAAGTCATACTGGTCACATTGTGTGTCTGATTGAGATGAGGCCAATTCTTACAAGTCTAAAATGAATTATGTATCTTTTTCCAAAATTATAAAAATAATATGAATGCATTTGATCATTTTTGGGTAGGCCAGTTTTCCATTTTACTAAAATTGATGTCAATTTTAAATAAATAGACGAACTTTGAGTCATACCGCTCACACCGTGCATCTCATTGAGGTGTGGACGATTAATAAATGTCTAAAATTACTTATGTATCATTATACTAAATTATCAAAACAATCCAAATGTGTTAGCTAAGTTTTGAGTTTATCATTTATATTTTTCTAAAATGTCATTTTAAACTGGAAACATGCACTTTGAAACATACCAATCATATCATGTATAAGTTTGATATGAGACTAATTCTGACACATCACAAATGAGTTATAAATTATTTTTCTAAATTATCAATAAAATAAAAGCATTTTTATTGGTTTTTTTTTATTGTTATTTTTTGAACTAAAATGTCGATTTTAAACTCATAAAGACACTTTGAGTCATACCAGGCACATTGTGTATCAGAATGAAGTGAAGATGACTCATACACATCAAAATTGACTTATGGATCATTTACATATAGTATAAAAGAAATATGAAGGCATTTTTTTTGTTTTGAGTAGCTGAGTTTTCCATTTTACTAAAATTGATGTCAATTTTAAATAAAAAGATGCACTTGATGTCATAACGGTCACACTGTGCGTAGGATTGAGATTAGAATAATTCACAAATGTCTCAAATGACTTATGGATAATTTTACTAAAGTATCAAAACAATATGGATGAATTTGATTGGTTTTTAGTATACCAATTTTCCATTTTACTAAAATTGATGTCAATTTTAAATAAAAAGACACACCTGGAGTCATACCAGTCACAACATGCATCAGATTGAGGTGAGGCTAATTACTAAATGTCTAAAATTATTTATTTATTGTTTTAATAAAGTATCATAACAATATTAATTTTTTTCCTCTATTTTTAGTGTGTTACTTTTCTTTTTTACTAAAATGTCATTTTAAAATGGAAACACACACTTTGACTCATATTGATCACATCATGTATCGGTTTTATGTGATACCAATTAATACACATAAAAAATTACTTATGAATAATTTTACTAAATTATAATTAAAATAAAATCATTTTTATTGTTTTTTAGTGAGTGGAATTTTTTGAACTAAAATGTAAATTTTAAACTGATAATGGACACTTTGAGTCATACCGGACACATTGTGTATCATATTATGGTGTAACTAATTCATAAACATAAAAAATAACTTATGAATTATTTTTTTAAAGTATAAAACAACATGAATGCATTTTATTAGTTTTGAGTAGGTCAGTTTTCCATTTTAGTAAAATTGATGTCAATTTTAAATGAAAAGACACACTTAAAATAATAGCTGTCACATTGTGAATCAGATTGAGATAAGGCTGATTTATACATGTCTAAAATGACTTATGGATAGTTTTACTAAATTATCAAAGTAGTTAAAATTAATTTTATTGGTTTTGATTTGGATAGTTGTCCATTTTATGAAAATTGATGTCATTTTTAAATAAAAAGACTCACTTTGAGTCATACCGGTCACACTGTGCGTCAGATTGGGGTTAGGATGATTCCTAAAAAACTAAAATGACTTATTGATAATTTTAATAAATTATAAAAATAATACAAATTAGTTTTCTGAGCTTTGAGTATGTCACTTATCTTTTTTACTAAAATGTCATTTTAAACTAGAAACACAAACTTTGACTCATACCGATTACATTGTGTATCGGTTTGACATGAGACTGATTCCAACATGTCAAAAATGACTTATTAATAATTTTCATAAATTATCAGTAAAATGTGATCATGTTTGATAATTTTTTACTGAGTTATAGTTTTTGAACTAAAATGTTGATTTTGAACAGATAACAGACACTTTGAGTCATACCAGGTATATCTTGTTTCATATTGTGGTGAGGATGATTCCTCTATATCAAAAATGACTTATGGATCATTTCTATATAGTATCAATACAATCTGAATTCATTTTCTTATTTTTGAGTATGTCGCTTTTCTTTTTGACTAAAATGTCATTTTAAACTAGAAATACACACTTTGACTCAAACTGATCACATCGCGTTTCAGTTTGATGTGAGACTAATTAATACATTTCAAAATAACTTATGAAAAGTTTTACTAAATTATCAAGAAAATTAAAGAATGTTTGATTGGTTTTCTGTGAGTGATATTTTTTCGACGAAAATGTTGATTTTAAACTGATAACAAACACTTTGATTCATACCGGGCACATTGTGTATCTGATTGTGGTGAGTCTAATTACTAAACATCACAAATGAATTATGGATCATTTTACTAAATTATAAAATCAATATGAATACGTTTTCTTAGTTTTTATTATGTCAGTTTTTCTTTTTTACTAAAATTAACTTCAATTTTAAATAAAAATAAGCACTTGGAGTTATAACGGTTACACAGTGTGTCAGATTGAGGTACGACTGATTTGTACACATTCCAAAGTATCAAAAAATCCTAACTGAAAATGTTACAATGATTTACATTTCCTTTATTCATTGAACTACCAACACTATATACTGACTCTGTGTTCTTAGTTGAAGAACCATTCTTGTTGTTGAAATCAAAAATAGTAGACGAAGCTCATGTTCCCATTATATCATGAGAAGTAATTATAATGACCACATGAGATTCCTATACTATTCTAGATTTCAATGATAAAGTTTTTTTCTAATAATATCGAGTCAATTTGACTTCAAAAAAGACCTGTGAAAAAAATTAAATAAGTATTAGATAAAAATGATAAGGAAATTAACTTACAAATAGTAGATAACATGATGGCATAATTAATTAAATAAGCAGTAGGGATTCATCTTTTCATGATGGTTGTATAAATTTTTGATGTATTTTCTTATTTTTATTATCTCTATTGTAGGCTTAAAATTCAATCTCTGTCAAGCATGAGCTTCTTCGAACAAACCACCCCAACTCGAACAAAATAATCCACTTGTATAAAAAAATAATTATTATATGAGTAATACAGAAAATAAATAAATAAAACATAAATATGAAATATTTCATTAATTCTATGGATAATTATTTTACTATGAAAACAACAAGATTAACTCTGTGATTGAGAAGAGGAAGTGGAGGGAACTTGAAGTAAAGTGATAAATGTAAAACTGTTGGGGTGAAATGGTTTTGAGGGAGAAAAAGTATCTTGAAGTTTTTCGGTAGAAAGGAATGAACGATGGTCATACCACCCCAACACGAACAAAATAATTCACCTGTATAAGAAAAAAAATTCTTATATGAGTAATACAAAAAAGAAATAAATTAAAAATAAATATGAAACAATATATTATTTCTATGTACAATGATTTTACTGTGAAAAAAATAAACATTACCTCTATGATTGAGCAGAGGAAACATCATTGCTCTTCCTGCAAAGTCAGTGGTTGGAAATTGAAGTAAATTGATAAATACCACACTGTATGAGTGAAAAGGTTTTGAGGGAGAAGAATTATATGGAAGTTTTGGTGTATAAAGGCCTGGAAGATGGATAGACCACCCCAACTTGAACAAAAGAATCCACCTGTATAAGAAAACAATTAATATATGAGTAATACTAAAAAAGAATAAATTAAACATAAATATGAGACAATACATTAATTATATGGAAAATGATTTTACTATGAAAACATCAAGATTACCTATATGACTAATTAGATATAACATCATTTCTCTTCATATAAATTCATGATAGATGGACAAAAATATTCTAAAATTAATAAACTCTTAAAGTAATAAGGAAAATTAAATCAACAGTCCATTGTATATTTTTTCTATAAAATAGAGAAAGTATATAGTAATATTACCTTTACATTTTACAAAGGGATTACTTCATTATTTTTTGTTCTTATAAGTAATTGGAAACATCATTATGTGTAGAATACATTGTCTACATTAGTAGTCAAAAAATTAATTTAGATTATATTAATGTAGTAGAGAGCATATAATATTATTTGAAAAAACAGAGTATATTTAAAAACAATTTTACATTCTCATTAAACTCTCTTTATTTTTTTAAAGGTTTTAAAGATTTGGTTCCTCTATTGAAAATCAAAATCCCCTCTTTGTGGTCCCCTCTAATATACAATAGACTGTCTACATTGGGACCGATATGAACTTATTGTGATATCCTAATTAAAGGGTCATCCTCGATTGAATTTTCATCTGACCTTCCATTTATTCTAGTTGGAAATAGTACAATCAACCAATTCTTGTTTGTTGGATCTTAGACATAAAATAATATCACTTATTGTGATGTTATTATGAATGGCTCATCTTTTTTTCCTTCCACACTAAAATCCACCTTCATAAATTTCATTTCATTAAATTTCATTGCACTGATATTGTCAACCCATTTGAAACAAAAAATTAGAACTTGAAATGATATATAATCCAACTTTTATATATGTTTGATAATGCCAAAATATGACATATTTTCATAAATTTTATTTCTATCCTTGGAACCAGATATGTGCATCACTTCATCTAGAAGCATAACACCAATTTTTTTCATCGTACCGCATTCGTCGTTCTCTTTTCTATAAAACGTATAACCTTTGATTAAAAAACAAGTATAAGATATGACATCTGCATTATGTCCCCTAGCAAGACATTGAATTCATTCAACAATTGAATTTGGTTTTTAGATAACTCCTTATAAATTTGATCTTGGAACCATCCTATAAACTATTGATTATGTGTATTTGATATCCATCCTTCAACCCTTGATGGATTGAAATCTCTAAGAATTTATTTTTGGGATTCAATTTATGGATAAAAATATCTAATATTATGTAAAATGTAAAGGTTCAATTTCTCTTTCTATTTCAAGTTAACTGTTACAAAATCTCTTTTAGAAATAAATTCACCCATAAGGAGTTTATTGTGATGGGACTTTGGGAGACTGATGTTTTCAACAATTGATAGGTAATCTATACTGAATTAAATAGATTCTTAAACAATATATATTTCTATAATACAACCTTTTGGATGACTCTGGTTCATGACATACCCTTTAAAAATCTTCATACACAGTTAAATGGGGTACGCCCATCTATAATAGAAAAGACAACACAGTTGAACCTCTCTAACCAAGTGAAAAATCAGGTGGACCATTATATCAAAGAATTATGGTGGGAAGGAAATATCTAATTCACATAATATGACTTCAACCTCCTTATCCATGATGGTAAAATTCACTGGGTCTAAAACTTTACTGCATATGTCTTTGATAAAGAAGTAGAGTTTTGTTAATGTATATCATACATTTTGTGGAAAAATAAAAAGGAAAGTAAAAGGAATCATGTCTTATATCAAAACATGATAGTCATGAGATTTTAGTCCTTGTAACTTCAAATTATTCATTGACATGAAATTATTGATATTTTATGAATACCCCTGTGAAAGTTTTTCACTATTAAGGAAAAGGAAAAATTGAAATTTTTCCTATCTGGATAAAGTGAAAGCTGCTGGAGGAAGAAAAGTCCCCCTTTTACCCATCACCAGTGCCAAATCTTCCGTTATACATGCAAGACATCAGGAAAATGTCTGACATATAAACAATTCCAATACAGTCATTCAAAAAAAATTGATCTCTTCTTCCAACATGATTTTGTAAGGTTTTTTGAAAATGGTGTTCCTAAAATAGTGTCAATATATTTTAATTTATTGTACAGTTGATTTCTCATTACTGGAGATAGTGTTGTACCTTATTTGATATTCCCATCGAATTTTGTCATCTAGGATTGGTATTTATATCATAGAGGTAAAAATCTCCAATGTCCTAAAAAAGTCTTTGAGGAATGTTTCAACCAAACTAAATATGTTTTTTTCACAAATGGGACACCCCAAAATTCCATTAATTTTAGAGATTTATAAATTTCCATAAGCTGGGAAGTCATTTATCATCTCGTACAACATGGACCTCAATGTGAATTCTTCACTTCTCTGAGCATCATAAATTATAAAACCAGTATCCCACATCAATTTCAGATTTTCAATCAATAGATCCAAATAGATATCAATATCATTATCAGGTTTATTTGGTCCATATATAAGAAGATACAACATAATTTATTTGTGCTTCATTCATAATCATGGAGAAAAGTTATAATTTACCAACATGATGGGCCATGTACTGTGAGTACTAATTTATACACCAAAGGTATTTATTTCATCTATAAATAATTCTAGATGAAATTTTCTTAGTTCATTTCCAAATTTGGGATACTTGTAATCAATTTTCTTTCACTAATGAGAATTTTCTGGATGATGTAGGTTCCCATATTTAATTATTGTATTTTCATTCCATGTCAACTATCCCGCGGTTTCCTGATATCTATATAGACTTCTAAAACTTAGAATGATAAGAAAGTACCGTATATATTTCTATAGACTTGGTTCATTTTTCTTGTATCGATCTGTGCTACAATTAGGGAATTTTATGAGTGATTCATGATCCTTTTGAAACAATATGAAATCATTTGTACAAGCATGTTTTTTTAGAGATCATTACCATTGAATTTAATATTAATTTAACATCATATGTTCGACATGGTATTTCATTTTCTTCTTGTAGAATATCATTCAGAAAACCAAGTAGTTCTGTAAATCCGGTTTCACTCTATCCCCTACCAGCTTCAAGTTATTTAACTTTAACACAGTTGAAAATGTTGTGTATTTAGTACAACTAGTATACAAGGGTTGATTGGCACAACAATTTAACTTCCTAAAAAACATTGGACAATCACAAAGGTCATATTCAATTTCCATTTTCATTTCTTCCACGTGATCTCCATCACCATTTAAACTGGTATTCATATCAAATGATTCATAGACCGTAGTATCATCTCAATCGGTGGCCACATTCAGTTTTTCCCATGTTCAGTCCAACATTTATAGCTTTGATCTATTCCATGAAAAATAAAATGTTATTCCAACTCTTCTAGTCTATTTTTTCTTAAATAAGAACAACATAAAAAAGGATAAAGGATTTGAGAAGGGTCATACGCATTCTCTCTTCCAAACTTAATGAGCTATTTAACTCTATCTTCTTACTCTTTTGTCAAGAAATTGTCATGCATGCATTTTCGGTTCATATCCATCCTATTGGGTTCATAAAATATAAATTTTGTATTATAAATAATCAAATACACATAAGATATTCCTTATCAAAGTTGAAAGTTATATACAATTCTAATAAGGGAAACCCAATATTTGATTATTTCAAAGAATTTCAATATGCTTTGAATAGAATAAGTAATTGAATTTAAGAAAAGAATTACCCAACTATGGTAGGTGTTGACCTTTGAATTCATTCAAAGGTGATGATTATAGACAAATTTAATCCTCATCAACTCATCTCTCGAACATTTATCATTGCATTTTGTTGTTTTAAACTCATCCTCTTTCTCTTGTGGACATGCACCTATGTTGCTTGAAATACTCTAAGCTGTAGTTATCCATGATATGACTAATTATCATAGTAGTACAAGAAACTTAAAATAGATAGAGGATGATTCTCAAGAAACAAATTTTAATAATAATGGTTTGGGAGATGATGTTTATGAGGATGATATTTGTCTATAAAAGAGATGGGGTATGGGTCTCAAGCAAGAAATTGCAATAATAATTATTTTTTGACACACTCAATCCTTTATTAAATCCACTATTCAAATGAAAATATAATATAGGAAATTAAATAGTAATAATAAATCCAAATATGATAAATAAGAATAATAATCTCTCATTCAATCAACTAGAAGATATAAAAATTTACTGATAAAACATTTAAATAAATAAATAATTATTTCATATACATGGATGGTAATCAAAGACTCCTAGTGGTGGAATCAATACATGTAGACCTAAAATGATGAATACCTAAAACTAATTTCTAATATATAGAATTTGATAACCTTTATTCTATTTTTTGGAAAAAGTGAAGTAACAACCTAAGAAATTATTACATTTAATATTAATGGTATATCGAATATTTAAAAAAATATCAAGACTCTTGGGATATCATATCACTAAACCGAGCCATCCCATGGATTCTAGGGAGGTCATCACCTCAGATCTACCCATCTGAAGGAAGGGAGTCCATCTAATACATATTGACCCATATCCTTAAGATTATAGGGAGGACCATAAAGAAGTTCTCATAAAACAATAATACACATCAACAAGATATATCACATACAATGAATAAAAAACACCAACCCCTGCAACATATATCCCAAACACACTAGCCTCTACTGAGATGGACTGAATCCCATGAGGTCACATTTTCTAAGTGGAATACCCTTACTTTAATCAAAAATCCAAGTGAAATCAGAAAATTAATAGATAAAAAAATATAACTCCCCATCTAAGGTCTCTACTACACAAATAAGAAAATAATTAGTTAGTTTAATATGCCCGGAAGCAATCTCATAGGCTACCAAGCCACCATCATAGAAATTGATACATACAAAATTATATAGAAGATATAAAATGGGATGGGACTTCTACCATATGGTTAATTCCACTATTTATCCAATGAAAATAGAGTATAATTCATCCACACTTTCACATAAATAAAATATTAGCTCATAAATTCATAGCTTCAATTGAGAAGGAAGAAGATATTGGTATGGTTTGGGAGAGAAGTTGGGATAGCTCACAGTATAGGTGTTTCACACTCTAAAAATTACCACCATCAAAATAGATAATCTCCATGGATGAATCTACAAAATAGATAATTCACCACACTCAAAGTTGCAAAACAGCATCCACCACAGCCCGAACCATTGATTTTTTACACCCTGAGTTATGCAGGATAAAGTAGAGAAATCCTTACATTCAAAAGAAAGTAAAGAAAGACTTATAGTTGAGCCTTGGATTCATTCGACCCTTAAATAGTTCAAACCTTGAATTTGAGCCTTGGATTTGTTTGAGCGTTGATTCGATCCTTGATTCGAGCTTCGATTCACTGAGGAGGAGCACCGATAATGGGTGACTTTCACAGAAAGCATCTAATATCATGACGGGTTTGCGACTGGTTAGAGTTTTTAAATAGATCGGGACACTTTTATCAACACTTCTAAAAAAGTGCTGATAAAAGGATTCATAATTATAATTATTAATAATAAAAATTGTAAATATATATATATATATATTTAATAAGTATATATAAACATAGATATGTAAATATATTCTTTATTTAGATATATTTATTATAATTTTATAATTTTATAATTATATAATTATTTATTTATAATTATATAAATATTTTTATGAAATAATATTTATATCATTATAAATATTTATATAATTATATATATATATATAAATAAATATAAATATAAATATAGTAAATATATTCATTATTTAAATAAATTTATTATAAATTTAATAATTATTTAAATATATATAATTACTTATTGATAATTATATAAAAATGTAGACAATATTTATTTATTTATAATTATAAATATATAAATGTATAAATATAGTAAATGTACATTTATAAATATTTTTTATGAATATTTTTTTTTCATAAATATTTTTTTCCAAATATATTTTTAACATTATTAATGAATATCTAATCTTAAGTTCATGCATGTAAAAAATAAGAGAAAGTGAATAAATTAAAAATAAGTACACTAAAAATATTGAAAAAATTGATAAATTGTGTGTGTGTGTGTTGTACAAAAAAATGAATTAATTACATGCATGTGAAATCAATATAACACGCATCTGATCTTTGTTAAATTGAAAAATCAAACAACATTCAATTATGTCTATTACCTATGAAATTAGTCAGTATTTTTAATTCATATTAATTTTTAATTATAAACCATTTCACTAAATATATGACTATTTAATGTAAATAAAAAATATTTTGTATTATATAAATCATATTTATATACATTCATATATATCTATATGTTTAATATAAACCATTTATTGACAATATCTATAATTATCTAATTAATAAAATGTTTAATAATTTTCTCAATTTACTTATTTTTAATATTTATTTATCTAATTTTCATTTTTCATATACCTATATATTTGATATATACTATTTATTAGTATTTATAATTTATATATAGTGTAATCAATTTATTCATTTTTATTAATAATTATTTAATTAATAAAATTTGTAATATTTTTTTAATAAACTCGTTTTTTATTTTTTATTTATTTAATTATTTCATTTTATTCAGACCTTTATCAAAACTAAAAATGAAGTGTTGATAAAGGTTACCATTAATCAGTGCTAAAAATGAAGCTCTGAAAAAGGTAACTCTTTATCAGCACTAAAAAAGCGTTGATAAATAGTACAATTTAACAGTGCTTTTTTGAGCATTGGTAAATGTTCAATTTATCTACACTTTTTTCTAGAACTGATAAAGATCAGCATTGTTAAAAATAACTTTTTTATAGTAATTCAAGTAAGGATCTACACTCTATGGCCATTGCATCTCGATCCAGATCTAATTGACACCTCAGTCGAATCCCAACATGCCTCCCTCTTCCTACTTCTCTCTCAACTTAGTAGCAGTGTGTGAGGGAATAAACCTCCCTCTTGTATGTTTGAGGGAAGGAATAGGAGGATGATGTAAATTAAAAAGAAAAATTAAATTAAATTAAAGCCCACTTAAATCCCCAGCCTCAGACCTAGAACCTGAATAAAGTTTATACCACACCTAGGTAAAATCAGCCATTCAAGACTCAACCATGGAGTCATAATTCCAATACGAGAATCTTTTTATTGTATATTAATGTTTTTTTATCTGAAATAATTAAAAATTATTTAATAAATATTAAAATATTCTGAAAAATACATCCATCTTGAAATTTCACCAAATTTCACGCTAAGGGTAAACCTCCCATCATGAGATCAGTGGAACTATTATATTATTATTCCAAGATCCTTTTATAGGGGAAATTACATTTTTTCCCTAATAAGAACACGAGGTCAAGAATTTAAATTTTCCCTGAATTTCACAACTCATAATGAGTGTGGGTTGTTACATAATCAGGTATCTTGATCAATCCCAAGTTGAGCTCAAGCTCAAGCTTGGAAATTAATACTGGATCGAGCATAGAATTAATGTTCTGATCTTGTACTTGATTATTAAATACTCAAATAATCTCAACTCAATTAAAGCCCTTTTCCTAGGGATACAAATAAACCTAAATTTATAAGGTATACTTCCATGATAAATAATTAAATGAAAAACCCTAGGTAAACAAACATGTAATCTAAAACTTCTATGAAAAATAATTAATTTCATATTCATGTATTTTATCACACTATTTTTTTTTAGTTTTCTAGTAATTTTCTTCTCTATATGAATTCCATTAGTTTCATAAATTCCTTGAATTCTCAACTATCTCACTCTTAATAATTATTAAATCTCATAGACTTTACTTTCATGTATGTTTTATTCTCAATAAGTCAAATGAGATCCAATATTTTCTAAATGTTAATCATTTTTTCAATGAAAATTAACCCCATAATTATTAAAAAAACCTATAAAATTAAATTTTTTATGCATTAAATAATATGGAATAGATTTTTTAAAAGATTTAATTAGGAATTTTATTTACTTTATTTATTTTCAGAATTAATTGAAAATACATACAATGAATTTTTTATTATGGGTTTAATTTTATAATGTGATTTAATTATAAATTTAATTATTAAATTGAATTATTGTTTTGTTAGGTAAAACCCTACACTAAGTCTGTTTTTCATTTATTATATATTTCTGAGCAGAAATGTATTTCCCCCCAAGATCTCATACATAATATAATTTCTAGAGGATAATGAAAATTGAAAAGTGTTGGTCTCTCTAAGGATATATAATATTTTCTATTATAAATAATATAATATGTAAAAAATCTTGGGAAGATAGAAGAATATGCTATGGATGTGATTTTAAACATATTTCCCCCAATTACAGAAGATATATAACATATTTGATGTTCAATAGGCCATCTGTGACACATTTTTCCTTTACTAGTTGTGGAAAATATCATTCATAACATAATTTTCAAAAGCGGTGAGGGTATATATGATATTTTCCCCATGGATGACCATATATAACATATTTTCCAAATCTAGGATGATACATAACATTTATTTTCTTAAGAAATTTAGGAAAGCGGAATACATAACATTTTTTCCCTAGTGAAGTTGATATATAAGATAATGGGAGTTTATAAAATCAAATATACTGATACTTGAGACAAAATTATCCAATGCATACGATGCATATGATATTTGGACTTAGTGAAAAATTATAAGTGTAAATAGAGTGTGGAATTCACAAAATGGATCATCCTAAAAATAAAAAACATTTCTTTGGTTCAAACATATCGAGGAAATTCTCTCCAACTATTCCACCTGGTATTCATACACCCAAGGAATAAGAAACTAATCATGGGAAGTAATTGGATATGGAAATGTTTGAGTGATACCTAACTAATGAAATCTATACCTTTTATCTTGTGCATGAGGAGACGATCGAGTGAGGGGAATCTTGGCATTAAATTCTGGGAAGAAGGACCTCATGGAACTGAAATCTGAGAAAAGTAAACGAATACCCTATGATTCTTATAAATATTTTTCCCCTCATCATTTATAAAGGAATTTTAGATAGGTTGCCAATGGGGGATTTAGATTAATATTTTTTTTTGAATTTTTATTAATAAAATTTCATTTTGTTCAAACTTTTCATGTTTTATTCATTCCCATTTCCTTTGATTTTGTAACTTTGATTCTCAAGATCTCATCTATGGTTAGAGGCTAACTTATGGATCACCCATAAAATGAAAACCAATGATTCTGTATTTGATTCATATTTCTTAGATTTTCTATTTTATTCAATGGATTCAGGTGATTTAGTGTTAGATGGTAATGATAGTACCTCAAGATTTTATTTCTCTCATTTTCATTCACATATCTAAAATCAATCAATATACCAATATTCAAATTATGGTTGTATGATGATATCAGTGGTTTTAGTGGTGGATGGACTCATTTTTTGGTTCATTTGAGAGTATGGAGGTCTTATTTCTTAGAAGGTTTAATGAGTGTGATTTACATTCATACAATTTTTATTGTGAGGGTGTGTGTGTCTAATTGGAAGCCCACATTGAATGGGATTATGGAATAAAAGTGGTGATACTATAAAGGATCACTAAAGTTAAATCCTGGTGTGCCTCATTTATTTCATTTTCTTCTATCTATATTTATATTTTCCTTTTCTATTTTCATACATCAACCTGTTTTTATATTTCTTTCAAAAACATTTAAATATAAACAAAAAATTGTAAGTGAAAGAATAAGGAATAATATAGGACTAAATACCTGAGAGATAAACATGTGGTCATATTTTTGTTGTATATAAGGGATTATAAATTTTTCTTTGACAACCCTCCGCAATGACAACCTTTCAAACTTATCACCATTTTTGGGGATACAGGTTGATTACACACTCTTTTTTCATAAATTCATAATTATCTTATTTTATTTCATTTTATATTCTCTTCCTTTGTTTTATATATTATGTTTTCTTTCTTTACTTCATTATTTTTTACCAACTAATTTTATCATAAAAGAGGGGCTATTATTTGATGGATCTTAATGTTTTTTCATGATTTTAATTGATTTATAGAATCCCTATTGAGGTCATAGAACCAAAACTATTTAAACTATTTAATTCTAGTCAATATGTATTTCTCTAGGATCCTCAGGAAGAGAAAAATCAAGAGTAGTATCTTGAGAAACCTTTTGTATATAACAATGGGTGGGCGGATGAAACCTATTACACTAATGAATCCAATAAAAATAAAAAAACATATTACTTCACACTATTTGATTAAAGAAGAACCTGCACTAGAGGAGACTCAAGGATACATCAATAGCACTTTATTGGTTGACCAAAAATAGAAGGAGAAATAAAGTGAGATGGGAGAGTTAAAGGTAATGATGGACATGATAGACACTACTATAAAAACACTTATGGGTGAAGGAAAACACAAAGAAGAATAATTTGATGGGAAATTAACATCTACTCAAGAATATATCTAAGAGGTGGATGAAGTAGTTGAACAAACTTCACTCCCACACATTTCTAATATTTTACATAGGCATTATTTAAAGAATAAATAATTCCATATGAACCATTAGAGGGAGATAAAAAAACTTTAACACTCTTGTTTTCCATTTTTTTGAAATTTATTTGAAAACTAATCCTCCTTGTTCACTTGATGCATGTTCAAAATTTTTTAAGTGTGGATTCAAATAATAAGAATAAGAAGAAGAAGAAAATGAGATGTTATGATTTAAATAAAAACCGATGAATCCACTTCTCTTTCCTATAAAACCTAGTCTGGAGAAACACATTGAAGACCAAGATCTCATGATTGATCCATACAAGGGAGTGAAATTGTATTTAGAATATGATTTTACTAATTTTATATATTTGGAATTGAATTCGAACTCCCTATGCATTGAACATCTAGCTCTAAATGAGTTAAATTCTTTTGTGGATAGTGATAAAGAATACGAGACAACTACTATAAAAGATAACATGTTAATAGAATTTAAGGAGTGGATATTGTTTTTAATGAGTTTTTATGTTCACTTGTTTTATTATTTTGATAAATGAAATCCGCTTAGTTTAATTTTTTAATGAAATTAAATATTATTTAGTTTAATTAAGATATATATCTTTTCAATTAAATGAAATTATATTTTATTATTTTTTTCTAGAATTATTGTCTAATTTTCTATGTGAAATTTATAAAAAAATTCGGCTAAAGTTGACCGAACCACAAGGGCCAATCCCATCAATCGCTAAAAGGGGACCTGAGGGTCAACACCATGGGAGATCAGCCTGAGAGACCATCCAATGCAGAAGGATATGTATTTTCTTGAGGTAGGGTGGATGCATAATGAAACCATAGGCCTAGGATAGTGGGCCAACATGGGTAAGTGTCAGCCCATAAGGCCCAAGTGTGTGTGTGTGTGTGTTGTGTAATGGGTACTGATCCTCTATAGCTAGATAAAGGGGTTGTGGCATGTTTTCTTATATTGTAGAGGGAAGTCACACCACAAGTTCAATGTGGGAAAATAGTGCACGTAAGAATTGTTCCTATATCATTTAAAAGACGCACATTCCAACATTCATTTTATATGCTTTATTAAAGATGGATGATCATTTGAGGGATTTTTTTATCCATTGAGTGATGTTAGAGAAGTTCGTATATGTCTGAGATAACTATAAAACAATGAATGATCAAAACAAAAGTTTTCATAGTTGTTCTAAGTTGAGCTTGTGATGAGTTGAGATTAAAGGACTCCATGGAAGAGTTCAATATTTAAAAATGATGATGCAATTAATTCTTCTCATTTTCACAACATCTCCTTGAATGATGTAATCACTTTTAGATCATTCCTTAATGGTATCTTCATTAATTAGTAATTTTTGATCGTTCAATAGTAGCTGACTATGCCTCCAGCAATGGTGGATTGTCACCTTAGTAGTACCATTCCTCCATTGGTGGTATATCCATCCTACTACAATAGAAGTACCACTCTCTTCAATGGTAGTTTTTCTTACGCAACAGTAGCACACTTCAAGAGTGATGGTAGATCACTAAATGGTAGATCATGAAATGGTAGATCATATTGAATGTTATATTATACCAAATATTAGATCACCAAATGGTATATCATTGAATTGTAGATCATACCAAACGTTAGATCACACCAAACAGTAGATATTACCGAACAATAGATCAATGGGATGGTAACTTGTCAATGGTGGTTTTTCTTAATAAATATTATAACACTTCAAGAGTGATGGTAGATCACCAAATGATAAATCATACCAAATGGTAGATCATACTGAATGGTATATCAAACCGAATGGTAGATCGTATTGGATGGTAGATTTCACAGAATGGAACATCACTGAATGGTAGATCACCGAATGGTAGATAATACTAAATGGTAGATCATACCAAAATGTTATATTACAGTAAATGGTAGATCTTAATAAATTATGGATCAAGGAAATGTTAGCTTTCCATATGTAGCAACCTCTTTCTACTGCCGGAAATTATTTTTCACATACCATTGGTTTACTTTTTTTTACAAATTATAATTGAGATATTATTTTAATTAATGGGATTAAAATTTAACATATAAATTACTATTTTATTGATTATTTTTTATATAATATAATTATATATTATTTAATATATGCTCATAAAAAATTTATACATGTAAAACATGCAGTGTATTTACAAAAAAAAAATTTAGAATTGTTCATATTCAAATAAACTGCAAGTTTATTCATTTTATTTTAACTATTTTAGAAATATTAAATATATATGTTTGTAATAAAAATAATACTATAAAATTTATGATCTTATTATATTTAGTAATAAAAGAGCATGAACTCTCTAATTATAAGTACGTTAATTCAAATTAAGGTAATGGATATATTTAAAATGTTTTATTATTTTCCTATCATGCCTTAATGTGATTATCCAAAAGGATGATCCAAGATCTTTCGAGTTAATGACATTTATCTAGATATTTATTTGTGAATCAAGGGGTTTGATAAAAGTTTATTCATTAATATTGACAACCATAATTGAGAGAATTAAAGAGATAGAAAAAATTTGACTTTATTATGAGCTTTGTGAAGTACTACTATTCCATTATTGTGATCATGAAGGACTTCAACATTTTGATCATCCACTAATAAATTGATTGAAAATCTTGAGCTACATCAAATTTCAAAATCATCTACTTCACTGCTATTTTGAATTTATCTGGTTTTAACTATTGTATTTCTTTCTATCCTTTGTTTTTAATAAAGAGTCAATTTAGTATTTTCTAATCCCAAAGAAAATCAATTAAAGTCTATCAAAAGAATAATCATATATGTTAAATTAATTGTTAACATTGGTTTATTTTACTCCAATTAGAACTGTTTGAATTTGTTATCATTTTTTGATTCTGTATTTGGTGGTTGTAATCTTCATGGAAAAATCACATCAAGTATGCATCACTTATTAGGTAAATTATTAATATCTTGGAGTTACAAAAATAAATTACCAATTGCATTGTCCACAGTTGAGGCTTTGTACATTGTTGCTACTAACTATTATGCTCAATTCCTTTGGTTAAAACAAACTCTATGTGAATTAAATGTTTTCTTAGATAAAATTTCCATATTATTTGAAAAAACATAATACATTTATATATATATATATATATACCCTTTATAATATTCTAGGGCTAAAAATTTAGATGTTATATTTTAATTTTTAAGCGATCATTTTAATAAATGGGATATTGTTTTGGAATACATTCCAACAAAAAACCAACTAGAATACATTTTTACTAAATCATTAGGTTCTTTAAGGTTTCAAAAAATAAATTTTTAAGTGTGCTTGATAGAAATTTAATTTTTAAATGAATTTTAAGCTCTATTTTATCAATTTTATATCACTAATGTTAATAATTTCACAAATTCTAGGGGGTTATCCCCTTTTAATATTTTTTTATATACTGTTCCTAATTTTTTTTCTCTTTATTTCTGCTTTATGATAAATTTGAAAAATGGGGAGAAATTTGGGGAGGGTGGTAGAGATAAAATTGGGGATTTCTTAAAATTAAAGTATTAGTTTGGTTTTTCAATTTACAAAAAAAGGGAGATTTTTTACACTGAATTTTTATGTTCACTTGTTTTATTGTTTTGATAAATTGTAATCCCCTTAGTTTAATGTTTTATTTAAATTAAATAATATTTAATTTTAATAATATATAGATATTTGGAATTAAAATAAATTATTTTTTATTTACTTATTTTCTAGAATTATTGTTTAATTTTCTTGGTGGATTTTGTAAAAATAATGGGCCACCCTTGACCATCCAATAAGGTTTATGCCCATTAACCACTCATAGGAAACCCGAGTGTCAATCCCATGGGAGAGTAGCTCGAGGTAGCAGCCAAGGTGGTAGTCCGTGTATAGGTTTGAGGTAGGTTGGATGCATAGAGCAACCATAGGTCTGGGCTACTGGACCATTATGGGGAGGTTTCATCTCATAAGGACCAAGTGTGTGTGTTGGGTAATGAGTGTTGATCCTCCATAGCCAGCTCGAGGGGTTGCGACAAGGTTTGTTTGATATGGATGAGGGAAGTCACACCACAAGTTAGATGTGAGACAATAGTGTATGAAAGCACTATTACACCATCATTAAAAAGTCATAAATTCCATCATCCATACAATCTACTTCATCTGAGTCACCTGATTGTTTGAGGGATCATCTTCTTCATCAAGTGACACTGGAGAAATTCTTGTACATCGGAGCTAACTACCAAACCATCGAAGATCCAATTTGATTCTTCCCTAGTTATTCTAATTTAAGATTGTGAGGATTTGAGATAAAGGAACTACATGGATGATTTTAATCTTTAAATTTATGATGTACATAATTCATACCATTTTCATAGAATCTTCATGAACAGTGGAAGAACCACTAGATAAATCCTTGACGGTAACTCCATTAATTATCATTGGTCGACCATTTAATAGTATATCACTATGTTGCTATAAATGGTAGCTCATCATGTTGATAGTATCATTCCTCCTTTAAAGTTATCACCAACCTACTACAATGGAAGCACCACTTCCTTCAAAGCTAGTTTTTATTATGCAACAATACCACACTTCAAGAGTGAAGAAATATCACCAAATAGTAGATCAATTAATGGTAGATCATACTGAATAGTATATCAAACCAAACATTAGGTCACACTAAACAATAGATCACACCAAATGGTAGAACATAGTGAATGGTAGATCATACTGAATGGTAGAGCACCAAATGGTAGATTGCAAAATTGTAGACCATACCAAATGGTAGATCATAATGAATGGTAGATCACATCAAATGGTAAATCTTAATGAACGTTAGATCAAGGAAATGGTAATTTTTTAGTGGTAGAAACCTCTTGCTACCACCAGGTATTATTTTTCACTAATAATTAGTTTAAAATTATTTTTTAAAATTATAATTGATATATTTTTTTAATTACTAGAATTAAAATAAAACATTTTAATTACTATTTTATTGATAATATTTTTTTTGATATAATTAAATACTATTTAATATATTCTAAGCAAAAAATATAAAACATGTAAAACATGTAGTTTATTTAACACACTATGTTTTTTAGAATTTTTTATATTAAAATAAACTATAAGTTTATTCATTTTATTTTAATTATTTTATAAATATGGAATATATGTGTTTGTTATAACAACCATGAAGGAAGATTTATAATCTTATTCCATATATAAATAAAAGAGTAGAGACTCTCTATGTATGTATATGTTAATTAAATTTTGGGTAACATGTATATTTTAGATGTTTTATTATTTTATTAATGTATCTTAATGTGATTATCCTTTAAGTTTCTCCAAGATATTTTGAGTTAATGAAATGCATCTATCCATTACTTTTCGAATCAATGGATATGATAAAAGTTTAGTCAACAATATTGATAACCCTGATTGAGAGAATCGTGGAGATAAAAAAATATAACTTTCTTACAAGCTTTGTGTAGTATTATTATTTCATTGTAGAAGCCATGAAGGACTTTGATCATACATTATTTAAGTGATTGAAGATCTTGAGCTATATCAAATTTTGATGTCATCTACTCCATTGTTTTTTTGGATTCTATCTAGTTTTAACTGTTGTATTTATTTATATCCTCCATTTTTTCTCTTGAGTTGGTTTCAGACATTCACATCCCAAAGTTTTCACGCAGGTTATTCTTCTCATCTAAAAGAAATGTTAGGTTGTGACTCCCAGATAAAATTCAAGTTGCTTGTGACTTTGTCAAAAGTTATGTTTCATAATACCAGGTGTGAAAAAATGTATATTTGTTTGTAATTGGGTCCACACTCCCGATAAAAAGTGTGGAACTAGTAAATACCAATATCTTCACCAAGTAGAGGATATTTAAGAGTAGATTAGGATCTTGGTGATCTAAACTACTATAAAAAACATCCAGTGTTATCTATTTCATTTTCTACTACACATTTAAAATTGTTTAATAGATCTAATAATCATATTCGATTAAATAATTTTAAATGGACTATAAACCCCCCCCCACCCCTCTAGTCAGTATTACCACATACTAGGACATAGCATGTGTATAGTAAGAAGAAGGGGTTATGGGTGAAAATTTATTTGATAATCTTCTTAAATATGCTTTAAATGACTTTGAAGAAGACTCCATAAAAGAGGTGGTTGCACAATATAAAGATAAAGAAGCTCTGAGACCTGTGGAGAATCCTTTACCACATCACCATCACCATAAACATCCACTGGAGAAGTAAATGACATCTAATGGGGAGGCCCCTTATATATTATTATCAACCCTTTTACATTTCTTTTTTTACATTTTTGGGATGGGAATAAAGCACTGTATTATAGGGATTATTCAAGAACAATTCCCACTAATAGAAATTAGAAAAAATAACTTATTTTTGTATCAAATAAACCCAACCCTCTTCTGATTAAGGTAGACTACTGAAACAACACACTTAGGACAGTAAAATCATAGTACCCACTTGGGGGGGTCAGACCGAGTTTTATTCCATTTTATTTATTTTTATTATTATTCAATAAAATTTATTTTTTAAATTATTATTTAGTAGTTTTTAAAGTGGTAAGAATCCTGGATTTTATCAGGGTTTAAATTGATGGAATGCTTTAATTATGATTTTAATTTTTAAATTCAATTTTGGTTTCATTTTGAAAAATCCTACACTATTTTTCATAGGTTATAGATTGCTGATCTGAAGTGGTGGAGTCCCCTCTAAGTGCTCATATGCAATATAATTTCTATAAGATAATGAAAATGACAATTTTCTTATCTCACTGAGGATATTTAATATTCTCTAATCTAGAGAAGAGAATACATAACATTTTATCTTTTTAAGAGTGGAAAATAGCCAAAGAAAGTGAAGTGTAACATATTTCCCCTCAGTATAGATGATATATTACATATTTGAAGTTTATTAGGCCATGAATAACATATTTTTACTTTACCAATTGAGTAAAAAATCATGTATAAAATAAATTTGTGAAGTGGTGAGGATACATATGATATTTTCACCAAAGAAGACTATACATAACATATTTTTCAAAGCTAGCCTGATGCATAATATTTATTCCTTTGATAAATTAAAGGAAGTGGCATGTGTAACATATTTTTCTATAGTGAATTTGATATGTAAGATAATGGGTGTTTACAAAAATGAGTGATATTGATACATGAGATAAAATTCTCTAGTGCAGCAGATACATGAGATATTTAGACTTAGTAAAAAATCAGAATAAGTGGTAATAAAATATGAAATTCCTAAAAAGGATCATCTTAAAATTAAAATTCATTTATCTTGTTAAAATATATTTGGGTAATGATATATAGGTTTTACACATTAAAATCATAAAATAGTGAAATAAAATATTGATCATGGGAAGGAATTAATTTTGGGAATGTTTAATAGAAACCCATCTAAGGAAATCTGAACTATTTAGCCTGTACACATTGAGATAATCTAGTTAGGGGAATATTTGAACTAAATTATAGGAAGATGGAGCTTATAACACTAAAAAAACAATATGATAATAATAAGACCTTGTGATTCATATAAATATTTTCCACCTCTCCATTTGTAAAGGACTATTATATAGGTTCCCAACGATGGATTTAGATTAAGAAATATACAATTTTATACAATTTTATTAATATAATTTCATTTTGTTCAAAATTTTCATGTGTTATTCGTTCCCCTTTCCTTTAATTTTGTAACTGTGATTCTCAATATCTTATCTATAATGAGAGGCTATCTAAAGGATCACCCACTAGATGAAAACCAGTGATTCCATAGTTCATGAACTTTTCTTGTATTTTATGTTTTATTCTAGGGATTTATGTGATTAAGGGGTAGAGGGGAATGATAGTACCTCGAGATTCGCTTCCCCCCATTTCTTCTCACATTGATAAAATCAATTTCTCTCCCACTATTTGAATCACTAGTGTATGATGGGATTAGTGGTTTGATTGATTGGTGGACTCATAGTTATGGTTCATTTGAGAGAGTAATGGGATGATCACTTAGGATGTTTCATGAGTGTGTTTTCCATTAACATAATTTATTCAAGTAGTTTGTGTTTATCTGGTTATAAGTATATAGATATTAGAATTAGGGAATCAATGTTTTCATATGATGAAAGATCACTAAGGTTGAATCCAAGTGTGTTTCCTTTGTTGCATTTATTCTTTTTATATTTAGATTTTTCTTTTATGTTTATGTCCATAAACCTATTTCGATATTTATTTAATAAAAAAACAATTATAATTGAAAGATACTTAGTACTCTAGGAATATATCCTTGAGAGACAAACTTGTGGTTATGTTTTTATTGTGCATAGGGGATTATAAATTATTCTTTGACATCCCTCTATAATGATAGCTTTTCCAAGACACATTAACTTATTATATATAGAGAAAAGAATTTTTTTAGAAAGTATACACATACCCTCCATGTTGATTCATTAATTGATATGAAATTATTAAGTTATCCACTAAGAGAATTTAATGGTGAGGGTCCCTAGACAAAAGAATGGACATTCTCTAGTCAATATACTATTAGTGTTTTATTTCCTTTATAAAAATTAACATTCATTTATTTTTCAAACATAAAATATTTACAAATTTCTATACCCACCAATTTTAAATATGTTTACATCCCTTTTAAAGCTAAAAATTTCATTAAATTTTCTATAAAGTGACAAAATCTACAATGCTATATTTTTTAATCTATGTTTGAATTCAAATGTCTCACCATGTGTTTCATATAATTTATCATGTAAACTGTTCTTTAACTCTTTTTTTATATCACCAAAACACATTTTCTTATCTCCCAATATCTTGAAAAAAATTTGAAACAATATCTAGTATAGTTAAGTTGACAAACAAAAGTTATTTTTCTTCCTTGTCTTAAAGACATGTCAAACATTATTTAATATCCAAATATTTCTATTTGGGGTTTTAATTTATACATCTATGTTTCCCATGATCATAAGTGTTTCATCATCAACATGATACATATTCTAAAAATTATCTAACAAATTTTCAGTATTTATTTCTTCTACCTGATTGAATTTAAGGAGATATCAATGTATAATATATAGAACTCCATGGAATTATTAGTACCAAGAAATAGTGAATCATACTAATTTTCTATAATTGTTTTAAAAAATTCACTACTAGAAGAATTTTACATGACGTTGAAATCCTTATTTATTTGTCTCTTTTTTCCACTTCCCCAGCAATTTGGGCCTTCTATATTTGGTTTTTTCTTGTCATTATCATCTTGAATTTGATCTAATCATAAATTTTTTATTATTTTAATATCCTTACCTACCTTTAATATTTATTCCAAGTCCCAAGAATTTCCCCAATAATCATATATATATATTCTCACTTAATATTAGATTTTGAATCCTTATATAACTTTAGTTTATATGGTTCACAATAACTACTCATCTCATTGATTGTAACATTATAACTTCAATTAGTGATAATAATAGAATTGAATTCATGATTTCATCTGTGAGATAAATTTGGAATGAAATAGAGTGAATGAGAATAATAATGAATTCATTAGTGTGATTTGTAATATATTTACATTTTTTCATCTTCATACTAAGGAATATTTTCATAAAAAATGATGTTTTATATAAAGGTTTTTTCATAAATGTTTTATATGATGGGTTTCATTGGATATCAGAGTGTCCAATTATAGTGAATGTAAACAAAAAAACTCATACCAAGATAGATCGTGAGAGGAATCGATAACAAGAATAATTAAAATACTATAAAATGAATATAAATCACTATACAAGCCTTAAATATTTATTTTCAGTGAGTTTTATTGAGTAAACTTCATAAAAAAATAAGATTTTCTTGCCTCTGATGGTATCCACTGGTCACTGGAATCACTAAATGATTCAATGGGACCCAAATTCATTGAATAGTGTTATAACACCTCCTCCTAAAATTAAAATGGATAATCAATTAATATTGTTATATTTTTAGCCTAGAGAATGTCCTACACTATCATGAATGAGGTCCATGTTACATTAATTTATAGGCCTCCGTCATTGAATGAAGGAGACTCTTAAAGTTTCAATGTTTCATAAGTTATAAATATACAACCACTTTAATTCATCCATATTAAAACCATAAAATGGTAAAATCATTCATGTTTAATTTTAAAAGTTCTTTAATAATTAAATATGAACCTAAAAATCATTGCATTAAGTGTAAATAAACAAAATAAATTTGATACCAATAAGTGAGGATCATTTGAATGATACCATATATCGTTGTCTATATGTATATGAAGTAGTATCAAATACCATATAAAATCATATATCATGGTTTGTTAACTTTCACCATATCATGTTCAATGATTTAGTGAAAAAAACTCAAAAATATTCCACTTTTACAAAATCCTCATGGGATTTATACAAAATGTTATAACTCATAGTGAATCCATCCAAAAGCCTTTGGATATGGCTATCATTATCTCTCTCAAATTTTTGAAAAAATCTTTGAACCAAAATTAATCCTCATTAGAAGACTTTATGTCTGACTCTATGGGACTTTTTAACATTTATAACAATTATAAACTCCCAAATTCATAATTGTAATCAAGGAGTGGACTCTAGAAAAATGTTATTGTTAATTAAGCTATAAAAGGGTTAAGAATGTTCTTAATCAAACACACTCATATCTCCATATGAACAGTTATACCACATGATGTGTCTATATAAATTATATGTATCTTTATATAATCTATTTTCCAAGATATCAAGTGAACACTAGACATGAAACATGTCAATCTAGTATAGTTCATAAAATTATTCTCTAAAATAGGATGAATAGTTTGAAATAATACATAACTTTTCAATCATCTAATTTGTTGATCACATCACACATCACTCAAATAAACAATTCCATGAATTTTTTTAGTTTAATTAAATCATAGGATCAAATTTTATACTTGACATAAAAGTGGATAAATATAATCTTAGATATACTCATCTAATGATATGATTAGAAACATATACCCAACTATCCCTTGATTATATCAACCTCAAGTCTGTCATGAAAAAGGTATTGAAGTATTATGGTTCTCATTCTAAGTATCTTTTTAACCTTGGGTAGTGTGGATTATTATTAATCATACACCCCTATGTATGTCAATGAACATATAACATTCCATGTGATATACTTTCACAAGATGATCCTTGTAATAAGTCTATACTTTTTATCTCTTGAGTCTACTAAATATTGCATAAATAATTCTACTCATACTAATATTTACATATTATAAAAACCCAAAATACTCCATGATGATCATCGATTATGTTAAAATAAATTTCATACTTTAGGGGGATATTATTATTCCTTTTTTCATGTAATTTATGTGGAGCACATGAATGATTGATAAATTGAGGTAATATTTATAAAATCATGATAGGTTTTACAACCATTACAACCAATATCTCATGTATATAATGCTAAGATATTAAACATAACCCACATTATTTTTCTATTTTAATGGTTTTTTTCAATCAATATACTATATTATCCTCTATAAATACCCAAAAAATCATTATATCACCCCCCCCCCCCTAAATGACATCCCAAATGATATGGTATTTATAAAGGATATGTTTAGTCCTTTAGTGAGACTGAGATTCCTTAGTGTGAGAAATAACTCCATTATTGTCATAGTAAATATCTATTAATCCTTAATTCATAAGGAAAACCCCAGTTTTAGAATGATTTTTTTTCAAACAACTTCCTTCACAACATTTGATAAAGAGATGTATTCTTCCTCTATTGTTAATTCCTCTATGGTGGATTATTTTGAACTCTTATGACTGATGGATCCACCATTGAAGAAAAACATGAAACCATATTGAGATTTAATATCATATTTAGTGGAATACAAACTAACATCATTTTAACCAATTGTAATGAGATCATACTTACCTATAAGTTCAAAGAACATATCCTTACTTCTTCTCAAGTACTTAAGGATATTCTTGACTATAATCTGGTGACTCTCGCCAAGATTGGATTGGTATATACTTGTTATGATTAAATAAAATGCAACATTGATTTAATTAAATAACAGGGAATTCATGATAGATCCAATGGAAGATGCATAAGGAATATTATCCATCTATTTTAGCTCTTTATTAGGATCTTGAATCATCCTAAGATCCATGCAATGAAATATGGGTAAAGTCCCTTTATTGGGGTTATCTATGTTAAAACTTTTTAGAACTTTAACAATATATGTATTTTGACCCAATCCTAGAAACCTCTTCAGTTTATCTCTATATATCTTCATACCCTACTTCACCCATGTCTTTTATAGATAATGACTTTCCCAACCACATATTTACAGAATGTAGAGTTGATATATCATTTTTGATAAAAAAAAATATTTCATCCAAATAAAATATCATAAATACCACAATGCTCCCACTAACCCACCAATATACTAAAAAATCATCAGCATACTTGATATAAAAACTCTTTGATTTCATCATCAAACCAAATATTAAAACTCTATGAAGCTTTGTTCAATACATGAATAGACCATTGTAACTTGGGAACCTTGACATACTCATTTTTCACATCAAAACATTCAGTTTGTATCATATACACATACTCATTTAATTATCATTAATAAAAGTGGGTTTAACATGAATTTGATATATCTCATAATCATAATGAGTTGTTATGGAAAGAAATATTTGAATGGAAATTATCATCAAAACTAGAGAAAATGTTTATTTATAGTTAATACCATGTATTTTTTGGTAACCTTTAGCCATTAAGAAATATTTATAGGTATACACTCTACCAACCATGTTATTTTTCTTACTATAAACTTACTTACATCTTATGGGTCTTTCCCCTTCATGTGCATCCACCAAGTTCCAAACTTGGTTAGTGGACATAGAGTCCCTCTTATATTTCATGGATTTTATCCATTAGTTAGAATTTGAACTCTTTATAGCCTCTCAGCAAGAAGTAAGTTCATTATATAAGGCCATTAATTTATCTTCATTTTACCATAAAAATCCATATCTCTCAGGATCTTGAAAAATCCTACCAATCCTTTAAGATTATTATGTAACCCGATTCAATTCATTTTTAAATAAATTTTTGTGGAACTGGATCAATATTCATCTCTAGAACACTTCTTTTTTTGTTGGCATTGGGCTTCTATAAGTTCAATTTTCCTCCCACTGTCTCTATGATTCATGTGATCCTTCTCAAATAATCTACTATCTTGATACATAAATACTTTATGTTACATGGGTGTATAAAAGTGTTATATCTTTATTTCTTTAGAATAACCAACAAATAACAACTTTTATAATTTAAGGATAATAATCCAAACATCATATGTGTTATTCACAATCCTAAATCCTTATAAAATAAAATTTGGGTTATTTTATGTTCGTATATCATATGGAATCTTTATGACTGCTTTATACGGAACATGATTAAGTAGGAATGTGAAACATTATAGATTATATCCTCATAATTATATAGGAAAGGTCAAACTTACTCATCATTGATTGAATCACATAAAACATGTAATCATTCCTCTAATCAGACTCACTATTCTACTATAGTGTTCTAGGATTGGTGAGTTGTTAAATAATTCTACAATTTCTTAGATGACTAGAAAAATTACGACTTAAGTATTCATTGCCCTGATTTGATCAGTTAATCTTAAAACATTTTTTCAATTTGATTTTATACTTTAATTTTGAATATCAAGAACTTTTTAAAGGATTCAAACTTATGTCTCAGGAGGAACTCATAACCATACCAAATGAAATAATCAATAAAGGTTACGAAGTACCTATACCCACCACTTTATTGAGTACTCATTGGTCCAAATACATCAATATGTATAAGATTCAATACTCCACTAGATCTTTTAACTTTTACACTAAAATGTGTGTTGGTCATTTTACCTAATAAAAAAGATCCATATGTGTCAAATTATTCATAATTGACTGATTAGAATAAACTATATCTCTGGAGTCTTTATATGTGTTTCTCATTTATATGCCCAAGGTAATAATTCCAAAGGTAAGTGGTGTTAGAATCAACCTTAACCATCTTATATTGATTTTTATAGATAGGATTATCCATATATATAATGTATAAACCATTTATTACATTCCAAATTTCATAAAAACTTTCATTCATATATATATAATAATTATTGTTTTTATAATGAATGAAAAATATGTCTTGTGAAAACAATACATAGAAATAAAATTTCAATTTATGGTCATAATATAGTAACAATTTTCTTATTCAAGAACTAATCCACTAGGTGAACTTAGGCCATAACTGCTAACCTCTAATATAGTAACTATTGCCTCATTTATAATATATATATACCCATTTTACCTTTAATCAATTCTATCTTATTTTTTAGTTGGTGTTTATCATCATAAATGTGTTATGTACACCCAATATAAAATACCCATGATTCATAATTAGAGAAATTTATTTCAATAACATTTACATCCATAGGCTTAGAATTCCTCTCTTTGAGAACACTTCTCAACCTTATATTCCAATTTATAATTATATTATAGGTAAAACCTATAATATAACTCAAAATGATAATCATGATTAACTCCATAGTCTACAATAGGCTTATTTATGGATGAGTATCATATTTTATAACTTTTCATTAAGTAATTTTAATGAAAGTACTCCCACTAAAAATGATAACCCCAAATATCATATCCATTTTGTGATCCATGATCCATATTTCACAAAGAATAACCCCACTTTGGTGTGAACCTTGTCACTTTGTCTATATAGTTATTACATTTTGTCAATTATATCACATATTACTGGTAAATAGTTAGGTTAAAAACTCTTTACACAAATCTATCATATGGAAAAAAACTCAACTCAATTACTCTTGTATCCTAACTCTTAGTGTTTCCCAGAAAAGTTTTTGGTATAGGTTTTTTCATAAACCTCTTAAAATAGAATTTATATACCAAGGTATATCTATGTGGCTAGCCTGGTTTGTCTCTCAAGGAACATTACCAAACACTCAATGTTCTTAAGTTTTGATACTTCTTATTATTTTCTATATTTTTAAATTAAATGGAATAATTTTAAAATTAAAATAAATTTTAAATATAAAAAAATGAAATGAAATTAGATGAAAAGAAATATATAGATAAGAAAATGTTTTAACAAATAAATAATAAACCCTTGGGGGAAATACAGTTGAGAATATCATTTCCTTCTATTGATTTATCTTACTCCCACATGTTTTCGCTCAGAAAATCAGTTCACCCAACGGTATATTGTGGGGGTTTGAGTTGTGTGAAATCATTAATGTTGGGTTCACTATTTCCAAATGATTTCCAACGGCGTTTTTTTTTTGAATCGTAAACACTCAATAGTTTATATCTATGAAGTATTTTCTTTCTAAAGGTATGTTTTCATTGGGAAGTTTATCCAATGATGCTTAAGAACTCAGATTGGTTGAGAGGATGGGAGGATTAACTCATTACACCCTTTTAGGGGGAATTATTTCCTACTCTAGGACTCTCTTATATATTTAAGATATGGTCATGAATCCTTCATTAATTCCCAATAATGACATGGATCACCCTTGAATTAACAATCAATTATTAACATGTATGGAATTTATAATCATCTATGTATATATAGGATTCTTCATCAATGGAATTATTTGTATGTATCTGAGATTCTCCATATATGGTATCCTCTTATGTACTGATTAGAGATTATTTGGTCATTATTATGACAATGTTGGTTTTCTAACCACATAGTAGGGAACTCTGGAATATGTTTGTATCCATAGATACAGGGTTGTTTTGATATTGGGATCAGACCCATGAATGGGATTCCTATATATCCTTGTGAAATGAATCATAATCCATGTAGTTTTGTGCCTCTTAATGGGGAAAATCATACCTTTTAAGGTAATGTGATTAGAACCTAACCGTACAGCTTAATGTCATATGGAAAGGACGTCTAGGCATAAGATCCTAATCAAAGTTATGTGTGGGACCTATATCGAAGTATCCTAGGGAAAATGGAAATGATATGAGTTTATATATTGAATTAGAGTCTACTAGGAATGTGGCCTAGAGAGAATAGGGTTAATTTTAGGTGTTGGGTTTGAACCTTAGGGAGGCTTCCTTCATATCTCATTTGGACGGGAATCAAATCTCATGTAGTTTGGTTGGTCTCATAGGGGGTGAGTCTCTTTTAGAGGATTAAGTTGGGGATTATTCCTAATATGTATTCCCCATGGATGGTGTTATTATTGTTGATTAATCTTGAAAAGGATGCCCATGGATGAGATTTTAGGGTTTACTCCTAAAGAGGATGCCCTTAGAATAAAATGATTGGGGCTTACTTCTAAAAAGGAAGTCCAAGGATTAGGGATCACGTGGATTTCATGACCAAAATCTACCTTTAAGCCTATGTGATTCATTCTTGGTTTGAGAAACAAGGGGAAATGGAAAGTCTAGGAAACCACATGATCTACTTTACCCTAAGGCCGGACACATGACCTTGAGGACCCATGCCTATGGAGGTACTCTAAAGGAAGGTGATAGAAAGATTCAACAGATGACCCCTACCAAAACATGTATCCAATGGTGTGGATTCCACAATCATGGTTTTCTCCTATATCCACATGAGTTAGGATGAGTCATGCTGGAATGTGATGTACAAAGAGGAAGCATAAGATCAGGAAATCCACACACTTTTTTTTCTCTGCTGATTGAAGAGGCCAAGGGTACGAGAGAGAGAGAGAGAGATGAGAGGACTCTAGTTCCAATCCCTTCTCTAACCTAGTATCCAAGGGGGGGAATTAGTAGAAGTAGTGAAACCTCCCACAAAAAAAGGGTTGAGGATTACTTCAGTAGGTATTTCCCTAAAATTGGTCTTATATTTGGGAAGTAAGATGTCATTCCATGTCAAAAGGAAACTCAAGCATTATTCATTTTCTCCCTATTTGGAACTGGAGGTTATGGGTATTAGAGACAACTAGGGTAAAAATGGTCATAGACCTTGTATCCAAGATTAGGAACTCCCTGAGACTATCCCTAGGGTTGGGTTCTTTGTGACCATGGGAATACAAATCCACATGCACCCTTAGGTCCCTAATCGTCTGGTAGGACAGGTGCGGGAAACCTCTGACCATAGGAATACAAATCCAAATGGGAGATACATTAGGGTGACTTTATCCATGGTATTGAGAGTCTGGGTGCCTTGATGGAGGTTTTGACTTGGTCCCCCTCAAACAAGCGAGCCAAAGGGAGAGGATTCCTACCATTTTTGGCATATAGGAGGACTCACAGTGGGGATTGTGTAGGCTCTGGTTTAAGGGGAAGATATTCTTTAAATAGGGCATGGGAGGAGCTGAAACTATTTCACAAAGGGGTGTTTAGGCCAACACAAGCTAGGTATGCCTTCTGAAATGGAATACTAGGGCAACAACAGTTGGTTAAAGATTTAGGCTTGGCACCTTGGGTCTCCTCTGATGTCCCTAGAGGGGTCTTGTATAGGTCCCCTGTTAAGGAAAGGGACCATGCGCAGGTGGTTTTTCTCTAGGGGATAATGGTTACTCGTGTAGGTATATTATGTTTCGGAGCCCGAAGGGACTTTGATCTCACTTATTCCCCTTAATTCCATCTCCTCTCAACTTTTAGAGAGCTATCTAGAGTTTTTTTGAAGACCTGGGCAAAGGGTTTGTGCATCCAGATCTTGGTACTTCTTTTGATTTTTCTAATTGTGAAAATGAGGAGCCTAAGGGTCCTATTTAATAGTAATTGGGAGACCCAAGTCTAAGGTGGTTGTCTGCATAGGTCTCATGTGTATGTTCCCGACGTAGGGGGTGACCCGCCCTTTGGTGGTGCAAGGGGGCTACACCAGCCTTCTAATGCATTGGAGGGATTCACCATCCTTCTGATGCATAGGTGTATATGTACATCCTAGTTTGGTCTGCTCCTTTGATTATACTTGTAATTTTTTATCAATTTAACATGCTTAAGGTTCTCCTCGTAATATTTTCACCCCTATTGAAAAAATGGAGTTTCAACAAAATCCCCCCCCCTCAAGATTGGATATGATCAAAATAGGAGGGTATAGTCCTGAGGTAGAATAGGGAAAAGATTATGAAAGGTGTTCCGGTAAACTGCAAGTTCCTTGACATAGGGATGTGGTGTAGGTCTAATGTGCAGGTTCCCAAAACAGACCAGGTGTGCATGATCTGAATACAGACTAGTGGAATCTGTAAATAACGTTGTCCCCTTTTTCATTTTTCTCAGATTTCCTATTTCTAATTTTTTATCTTGACTCACATGTATTCTTCTTAGCTCTTCTACATTTCTATTTTAATGAAGGTTTCCTGACAAGCTTCCCAAGGAACATTCATTTTGGGCTACGGTGCTACACGAGGTGGACCTCGTCAAGGATCCTTTACGAAGGACATGATCCAGGGGATTGTTTCTAGAAACTTGTTGAAGGGACTGTGTGGAGGACATGGTCGAAGGATCTATGTGATTTCCTTCCATTACCAAAATTTAAGATCCTTTAAAGTAAAATTTTGAACTTTTGTAAGTAAATATTTTAACTGATTAGGAAGAATTGATGATTTCTTGTAGGTTTTTAATGGAATCTTTGATGACTTCCATTGAACAAGTTATTGCACATTCTTATGATATTATCAAATCTATTGGGATTAGTTACTATGATGTGGTTGAGACTTCTCTGTCGGATCTGCAAAAGTTTTTGGCATTATACCCAAACAAGTATCCATGAATCGATTACCTATTGTTGTATGGATATATACTTTTTTGGGATGCTACTATCTCTAGGTTCTGAAGTTATTTTCTGAAGTCTTGGTTTGTGAAGCACACCAACTTCCCTTATACCAAAATCTCCTCTAAGGGTGTTTATATTAACAAAGAGACTATTCCTATTGGGTGTTTTATGCATCATAACAACTACACTCCAGATATAAAATCACATATCCAAGAATCAAGGCCTCGTTGTTATGACTCAATATTTCATTCTTCATAGAAATATCAGAATCAAGGCTAGAAGGAGGATTGGGACTTCCACTCTGGAGGGGGATTTGGGCCTGAGTAGATGTGGGTGTACTGGGTGTGCTAAACTTGTGAAGAATTCAAGAAAAATCTATAGGACATATATATCTATGAGGATGTTTGGGCAAGAAAAACCTACATCTATAAGAACCCAGATATCATCCCTGAACTTCTGATCTAATAGAGTCCACAAAAAAATCTTTCCACCTAACATATGATGAATTTGGCATTATCTTGTGTGATATCTACCAAATTTCTATGATCCCCAATCTAGGGGAGATGTATGATGAGTTCATCCCATTAAAGACAACATGGGATGATGCTGAGAGTACACCACCATTATCCAGCAATCTTTTCAAGATGGTGAAGAAATTATAGGACAAAGAACCTCTCCCCAAGGCTTACATCCATCTGGGGGCATGGATGAAGGAATTTTTAGAACTTAAAGGATAAGTTCCCTCTTACTGGAACCCTACCATAAGTCCCACTCCAGACAATCGGGGTGCTCCCAGCACATTCAGGCCCCCACTAGAGAAGGTTAAGTTTACCCATTGGGGTTATAAAGTCAACCCCAAGGTTGATGCAAATACTTTCTTGGTTGGCTTCCTCACCATGTGGCTAAGCATTTATCAACTTCTAGTCCATGGGTTCAAAAGTGGTGTGAGGCCAGGTACTTTTGTTATAGCAGCCAAAACTGGAAGAGGGGAGGTGCATAGGGTTAGTTTCACCTTTCTTGGAAATAATTCAATGTTGTTTACTACATACATACAATGATAAGGTCCTGTTTCGGATTTCAGGGCCATTTTAATTTCTTTAGGGGTGGATCTCAGTATAATATGGTCTATATACATCATGGAGCCCAGTTAAAATACCTGACAGCCAATTCTTCCCATTCGTTTAGGCTATTTCTGGAATCCAGCCTCTGAATCTGAAGTATGATGATATGATTAAGATGATAAATGTGTCAAGGAGGGATTTAACTTCTTTCCTCATGGTAACCATTTACATGGACAATTACCAATAATTAAAAGGAAAAGAATTGTGATCTAAGGTCGTACATGATAGCATTTAGAGACAGTGTACTAGTGGCCATCATTGATAGTGAGATCATCTGTGAGGCTTATGATCTATATTGATTTTCCCACCAGTTTAAATTTCTTCAATAGTAAATAATATACCCCTATATATACGTTTTTCTGGATAATCATCTGATGGTATCAAGAAAACTTTGAATCTTGATGGCCATGAAGGTGTCCAAAATGTCAATCACACTGCCCCATTGGATGCATCAATCATGTTAGAGGCTGGTTATTCCAAGGAATAGATATATTCATACCCTTAGGGGGTATTAGTGAAGGTCATTTACTAGTTCAAGTCCACAACAAACATTGTTCATGGTATGAATGGTGAAAAGGTCTAATCCAAAGATGATGATGTTGAAGCTTCGAAGTCTTTGAAGCATTCTCAGACAAATACCACTGAGCAGGACAGAGTTGAGAAAACCACACCTCTTGCACCAAGGTAGTCTAGTCTCCATCATTGGTAGGAGGCTTGTGTTCCATCCCCTTATTATGATATTAAATCAAAGAGGTGTGAAAATGATTCCAAATCTAAGGGTTTCAGGTCTTCCTTTTAACCACCCGCATCAAAGACAAATTATGTATGACCCCTAGTGATTTGTGTTTGGGAGAGCATAACTCATGATGTCATAGATTCGGATAACTTTCTCTAGGTTGTCTTGTGAATCCAAGAGTTGGGAAATATCATATCACCCTCTAATATATACCCTAATAGTTATTTGGATGAGGTAATGAGGTACTTTTAAGAGTTGGAGGCTCTGATATATGTAATCGATGATCATACCCTGGCGACAAAGAAATTGTATGACATGATCAACTAAGGAGTGATTAAGGGGGTAACTGTTCATTCCAAGGATAAATGGGACATTTACCTCAACCCTGATGGTGTATTTCTATTTTCCCCTTTCCCTTTTCTTCTATTTAATCTATTGTCATTAATCTTGAGGGGATTTTATTTTATAGTTCAAAAGATAAGAAGAATAAGAACTGGTTGGAGAAGGAGCGGTATAAGAGGTGTTTGGGTTGCTGAAGTGTGGGCCCACAAGCACCCCCATTGGGGTATTTAATGAAATTCTTGAATACCTAGGGCTATAGTTGGGTCAGAGGACCATAATGGAGGAGAAGGAGTCAGGAACCCCTCAATCATCACCTCAAGTCTCTACTACCAAGAGGAATGATATGGTCCCTTAACCATATCAAGAGAGGAAGAAAAAAGAGGCAATTAAGGTTGAACCAATGAATATGTCTCAATAATTCTCTCTGTTGTCATTTGGTATCATTAATTTCTTGATATACTCTCCTTGATCATAATTGTCACTTGTATAATCTGCATCACTTTCCTCCCTTAAGGGGTCCAGAACTAATCATTAAAGGGTAAAGGAGGATGCCCTAGGGGAGGAATGGATCTAGGCAAATCAATCCATTAATCTGATTAATGAAGAATATAGATATGTGACCATGTATACCCCTATTCCTGTAGAGAGGGGGGCATGGTAATGTTAAATTCACTTCCTCATGTGTTATGTGTTGTATCTGACTTTTCCCTTCCTCATTATATTTCAGATCCATTACCTGCACTAGAGGACTTTTCAACACTCAATTTTGATCCCATTGTCACCCTAAAAGGGGATGACAATGATCTCAAATGGTCTGAAGAAGGTTATGACATGGAACCTGGATTTATAGGGCCTGATGATGCCATTTCTACTAAGAAGTCACCTGAGTGGATCAATGGTAGATCCAATTTGGCTTCTGAGAAACATGTCTTAGATATTGCTACTAGTGAGGATGCTATGAGACTTGAGGCAACTTACCATGAACTATTAGATCTAATTAGTCTATAAATTGATATTCTAGATTAACTGAAGTATTTTAGGGATTTGTTAAAGGAAATGGAAGGACATGAGATCTATAGTTCTTTCATTTTCTAAACACAGTTGATTTTCCTTTCACTTGATGCTTCACGTCAAATTTCAACTTGTACAACTTTATCAGCAGAGAAAGTAGCTAAGGCACTTCACAAAAAAGGCACCCAAGTTTACCCTACTGCTATTGTCGAGGGAGTGATGGCTGAGAGTCCTGAAGTGAGAAATTCTAAAGAGACACTGATCCTGGCTACGAAGGTGGAAAATACTGAAGTGGGGAATCCCTAAGATCCTTTTATCTTGATTTCAAATAAAACACAAGATAATGTTCCCTGTTAAGAGGTCACCTCTCCAAAATTTGAGGTTGGAGGCACCAGATAGGTGTCAATCTCAAAAATCGACCCAATAATGGGTGTGTGTCATCAACTAGTTTGTTCACTTCACTTCCTTTTATGTTGTTGATCTTCTAGTGTTGATGGGAAGTTTCACTTCTTATCTAGTACCATCGGCTTCGGTGACTGGTCCAAAATGGTGGCTTCTATGTTAGTACCAACAACATCGATGGTTGGAGCTAAGGATATTTTTGGGGGGGAATGGAATAAGGTGACTTGTTGAGTGCACTAATTCCATAATATGTCTCTCCTTCTAAGAACGGATCTAAATCTAATCTAGAGACTCATGAGGCTTTCCATCTTACACGCCTTTTGTTATGATGGGATATATGGAAGATGATCAAGGATAAACCTCTTGAATAAATGTCTTCATGACTTCTCCAACTCCCATTTAAGATTTCCATGTTGATATATAGCAGATTTAACTACCACGAGATCCATGATGCAGTGAAGATGATCATTCGGCAACGGGAGGAGGAGTGAAGGTTGTAGTAAGATGAGGTGTAGCTGGATGGACAATTTAAATAACTCAGATTTTTTGTATTCTAATCTAGGGACATCCACTCCAAGGAGGTGTAGGATTACCAAGACCACATTGATGAGAATTATCTCCAAATAAAGTGCCTCAAAGAGGAATTTAATTCTACAAAAGAAGAGGCATTTCAAATCCACCTCTCCTTAGTAGGGGCCTTAGCACAAAAAAAGAGACATTGTTGGCGCAAAGCAAAAGATGCTCCATAAAGATGAGGAGCCTACTTTTGTATGAAGGGTGGAGCTTCAGATAAATGAGGAAATTTATTGGGGTATAGTTTTTATTTTCAAATATTAAATTAAAGATAAGCTGTAAATTTTTTTAGAGAGGCTCTATCATGTGTAAGTTACCCTACATTTTAAAACATAAACGATTTTTGTTCCCAATAATTTGTTCTTTCATTTCTATCCTTATCATACTTGTAATAAAAACTAAAAAAATGAATCATTTTATTGAAAATAATTGTGTAATAATTTCAGTGATCAGGATTGAAGAGTTCTCTAATTCATACCTAATCCATGGGTCATAGAGAGCGTCGTTCTACTATTTCCAAGGTTATATGGATAAATTTACAAATTTTGCATCTTTTGTGTCATCACCCTAATTTCTTCCTAAGTCCAGTATAAGGAAGACTTAGTGGATGAGACTTGGATTTTTCTTAGACTGCCCTTTTTAGGTTTTCTACCTAACAAGTTTTGTGCCTATTTCTTCCATTGCTCAATTTTTTCCTAAACTATATAGTGTGTAGGTCTAGCAAGTTAAGACTCAACTATTGTTCAGAGTTCCCTTTTCATGTTTTCAATATGGTGAGTACTGTCTCTTTTTGTGGTCAGTTTAAATTCAGGAAATTTGGAATCATGATATTGGTATTTTAGGTCGAACAACTTTGATCAAATATTTTGAAATGATGTCCCAGATAGGTCTTGTATGTTGATAATGTTCCAAAATTCTTTAAATATCTGATGGGTAATATTGAACCACAATTTTTTGTTTATTGAATATAAAACACAATATTTTAGAATAGAATACATATCTCTTGAGGATGATGTTACCACTAGTTGAAAACCCCATTTTGTGGGATACTTTATGTATATCCAACTGGTGTATGTCACTGAATAGTCAAATAATGGCATCCCCTGGCTGACATGCCCTAAATTTTGTGAGCAATTTATGAAAATCTAACTAAGACGTGTTGCATCATATCTAGGCAAAGGAATCTTTTGGAATTATGATATTCTATAGTTGATGATTGAATGGAGTTTATAAATATCCAAATTTCTCAAGAATGGGATGAGTGGATTTTCTAAAGGGAGACATTTGAGAATGGGGAGATCATCTGTATTGGCATTGGCTGTGACAGGTAAACTGCTCCTACACAAATTTGACTTGAGTGAAGGAGGGTACATTTTTTAGATGGTCGATGTTAGGATGAAAGGACCCTTTATAAATAGGGTTAAAGTATCATGCAAGTTAAGGTTGTGTCACCAAGATATTGACTGTGTGGTTTAACATCTTACGGTGAGGACATTTTTGTATAGTTTAACATCTCAGGACTAAGATGTTATGTTATTCAGTTTTAAATTCTTACAACAAGGACATTATTTTATGTAGTTTAAATTCATATATTAAAGACATTATGTTTTGGAGTTTAAATTCATGCCGAAAGGATATTATGGGGGGCTATAATTTGAGGTCTTTAGGTTTGACCAAAAGTTTGATGATTCTCCCATTCTTGGTAACATATTCAGAAATGAGATACCATATTCAGGTGTGAGAAAAGAAAATTGTAAGATATGATTTGGGAATCCCTAAATCTAGAGAGTGGTATGGGGAAAAGGATTATGGTGTTAGAGGAGTCCTCTCCTGAGGATGAATTTACCACTGATTGAAAACCCAATTTTGTGGGTTGTTTTATGCAAAGCCAGATAAGGTGTATTACATCATAGTAAATAGTGGAATCCCTTGGCTGAAAGGCCCTAAAATTTGTGAGAAAACTTATGAAAATATGACTGGGGAATGTGACAACATAGTGCGGAAAATAAGTCCTTAGGAATGCCAACATTCTATTGCTAATAATCGATGGAGGTTTGTGGAAATTTGTATTTCCTTAGGCACAAATTTTGGTTTGTGTGAGGAAAGTACCTGAATATGAAAGAGTCGTTTCAAGTAAAAATTTCCAAATAATTGAGGCACTAGGTTTTCTATACAAGTCTATCCCATGCACATGGAATATGGTGCCTATAGTTTTAGGTCATATGACTAGTACCATAACATCATGGAAACAATAGGTTATATGTGGCCTATCATACCAATCTTGTTCTTACATACTTCAGACATGATGGAGTGAATTTTAAACCATTGTCTAGGAGGTTCTCAGGTCAGAAGAAAAGATATAGGAAACGTATGCAGGATATGACCATAGACTGAATTTGAATCATGGGTTCCAACATAATGTCATCAAATAAAATAGAGAGAAAAGAGTCTTATCCTAAGGATGAAGTTACCAATAATTGAAAAAAACTGTTACAAGGGATGTTTTATTTAAGGCCAACTAGGGCGTGTACTGCATAGTCAATAGTGGAATCCTTTGGCTGAGAAACCCATTTCATGGAATACTTTATTTAAATCCATCAGGGGTGTGTTACTACATTTTCAAGCAAATAATTCCTTAGGTATTAGAAATTCTATCATTAGGAGTTGGATAAAGATTATGGATATCTGAAAGTTTTCATTATTAAGAGTATGATGTGTGGAATGGATATGTTTGAGTATGAAGGAAAAATTTGGATTGATATGAGCCACGAAGTGTATCTTCCTTTATATATATTTGACTCATATGTATAAGGGGAATCCCTATTTCTTCAATGGATCCTTTAATGAGGGGACCCAAATTGAAAGCTCCTGCATATATATTTTTTTGTACATAGGAGAGGGGGTATTATTCTTTACCCTATGGTTAGGACTAGGACATGGGGCCTAGGTGTCAATATATACCTCATTGGAATGAGTATCAATCCATACATATTTCTTAAGGTTCCATGTAGTTTAACATCATGTGGTAAGGATGAAGGTATCTTGACATGACATGGGAGATACTGTTGAGGCTGAGATAAGAAATAGGACCCGAGCATCACTATATATATTTTCAAAATAATAATCAATCCACACATAGTTCTAACATAAAGGTCCCCCATCCTGATTGAATTCGTTTGTGGATTAAATTGGGGGTTTTGTTTTGATATGGGTTCATGCATAGGGTGAGAAATTATATTGGTTCTTCTCATGTAGATCTGACTCATACATGGGAGAGCAGGGGTATTTACCATATTGTGATGTGCCTTGTACTAGGATTGTAGATTCGAACGTCACTACGTATCTCACTAAAATGAGAATCAAGACACATGTAGTTCTTGAATAAATCATGCAGTTTATTATCATGCGATGAGGACATCTGGTGTTCCTTTTAAGGTCTTGCAACTAGGACCCTAGAAAAACCCAATATGAACTGATATGCCTTGATTATGTGGGGAATCATTTTACCAAAACTCCTAATACCACATGATCAATTCTCAGTGTGAGAAACAAGGAGTGGAAAATGTTATTTCTGTAGAAAAAAGGAAACACAAATGATGGATAGGGGAACTTAGATTCTATGGTGGATGGGCCATGAGATATGATCAAAGCATTTCTACATATCTCATTAGGACGAGAATCAATCCATATGTAGTTCTTGAAGAACTGTGAAGTTTAACATCATGTGACAAGGATGTGAGATTCCTGATGTGAAAAGGGGAATTGTGGCTAGGTCAAGGGGATAAGTCTGAGTCGTCACTACGTATCTTGTTGGAACAAGAATCAATCCACACATAGTTCTTGGGAGGTTTCTTTTATGAGTCTAATCCATACACAGGGAGTGGGGGATTTTTTTTATTGGGTTTGAACCCAAGATTAGAGATATGGCCATCATTGTGTATCTCATTGGGATGAGAATCAATCCATACATAGTTCTTAAAAGATTTTTTTGTTTATCATTATTCTATGAGGAAGTTGATCATGTAGTGATGTCTTACAGTAAGGATTTGGGTCACCTGATGTGAAAGAAATATTGCCACTAGACCAAGATATAAGATTTGTGTGTCACTAAGTATCTTATCAGAACAATAATCAATCCACATGTAATTATTGAAAAATTTCCCTCCATATCAATTAGGCTTTGACATGGGAAAAGGGGGGTTTAGTATTTTTTAGGATGATGGTTGGTCCTAAAACATGAGGTTTAGGCATCATTACAGAATTTTTTGTAATGGGAATCAGTCTATATGTCTTGGAAAGGTTCCTTGTGAAGATATGATTTGTACATAAGGAAAAGGAAGGGGGTTTATTCCTTAATCATTGTTGGACCCGAGATTAGAAGTCTGGGAATCACTATATATCTCATTGGAATGAGAATCAAGTCGGACATAGTTATGGATAGGATTGTTCAGTTTACTATTATGCGATAAGGACGTGATAGTGTTGGGACTTATGCCCATAATGGAATCCCAAATGACACTATTGGGTGGTTGTGATATAAACAAGGCTTATGTATATAAGATACCCATCCTTTCTTCCTCATGTCTAAACAATAGGTTATCTCTACCCACTGGAGCGGTTAGAGGGATGTGATTGGGAATTACACTTGAGATAGAGGCATGTAATCAAGGGACCACAAGGAGTATCTCAACTCATACTTTTTTAGGGGTTTCTTAATGTTAAATGAGAGGGATGTTAATCCTGTAATTTAATGTCATGCAGCAAGGAAAAATGGTGTCTTGTAGTTTTTGGTCATATGACTAGGACCATTTGTTGTTCAGTTTATTGTTGTGAGATGAGGATGATCACACAGTTTAATTTCATGTGGCGTGGACATAACATCAATCCTTTTAAGGTCATGTGACCAAGACTAACTATGCAGTTTAAATTCTTGCTGCTGGGATGTGCTCCAGGTTATTACATGAACTATTTCTTCAGAAACCTTGAATTGGTTAGTTTCATAATGATTTATCCATACATTGATATCAAAGAATAATCTCTATTATAGTGGACCTTGTGTATGGAGTAAGGTACCACCCACTTTGGATGAAGTTTTGGAGGCTTTTTTCCCGGTATCATTGGAGTCCTGAGGACCAATACCAGTTCTCCTTAGAGGAATGAATAGAGGCTGACCTTATTAAAAAGTCTCATGCTATCCGATTTTGATAGACTTATAGGTGATGTAAGGTGTTTAATCTTTTCTCACCGAGCATCACTAGTTCATCCACCCATTTCTAGGATTTATTATCCATGGATAGCTAGTAACATATGGAAATACGGAGCTAGAGAAACTGGACCTCAATGGGTGGAACTGATTTTGTTCTATATACTAGTGAGTATGCGATCACCCATGTAGAATTATGGGTCGTAGTCTGATAATCCCATAAGGTCAAAAGATCTTTTTAGGATAATACTTTTTGTCTTTATCCACCATATTTTGGAGTATGTTCGAAAAGGTCTTTATGAAGGCCTCTATTTGTCCATTTTCCACTACATAATAGCGGAAAGAATGGTTGGATTTGATATTATACTCCTGATATAGCTTCATTGCCTTAGTAGAATGGAAATTGATGCTATTTTCCATTAGTATGGTATGAGGGGAACCAAATCTGGTAATGATGTTGACTTTTACGAATCCAACGATGCTTTTGGCCATGATTTATTTGAGGGGTGTTTCTTTAGACGATTTTGAAAATAAATTGATAGGAGTTAAGATGTATTTGAACTGCTTGTCCATAGCTAGGGGGTATAGCCCCACTATATACATTCCCTATATGGATAATGATCAGGGGTATTTGGATGTATATATAAACACTAGGGGTTTATCGATAAAGTTGACATGCACTTGGAAGGAATGACATTTATTGGTGAATTCTATGTAATCTTGGGTCATCAAAGGCCAAAAGTATCCAAGTCATCATATTTGATTAGAAATCATATATCCTAACTAGTGGGAACCATAGGATCCTCCATATACTTCTTCTATAATAGCCTTAGTCTCTTCTCCATCAATATATCTGAGAATGAATCCATTACATCCTCATTTTTAGAGGACCCTCTAGTGATTTGGGTCATCATAAAGAGTGGAATTTTCTACTTTTTGTTGAATTTTCTCCTTCCCGGTTCTATTTGGTGGAAGTACTCTGGCTTGGAGGTACTCTATAATAGGATCCATTCATCCCATGGTAGGACCATATTTCTTTGGTATGGGGTTGAATTCATTGATATCCTACATTCTATCTTGAAAAAAATGTAATACCATACGATTATAGGCAATACTGATGACTATTTCATCCTGGTTGGAATATGCTAGAGTTGTAGTTGCATTTGTTAATGCATCGACCTATGATTTATGTGATCACGGGATGTGATTTAATGTTATATCTGAGGAGAACTATACTATTAACCCTCAGAAATATTAATTTAGGGGGATCAACTCTTCTTTTCTGATGGAATAATCCCTATTGATTTGTTTGATTGCCAATTCTAAGTTTTTGTTCACCTCCAGGTGGTTCACCAGTATTTGGAGTTCCAATTCGAAGCCTGTAATGAAGGCATGATATTTTGCCTCATTATTGGTATAGCCTTATGATAATAGGAAGGATTAAGGTAGGGCTGTCTTTGTTGGGGAGATAAGCACAATCCTAAACCAACTTTGTTAAGACTAGGGTCTTCCATTCTCTTCCCTGTTGGGCTCCTGGATGAACTGCCAAAATAAATTTTCTGCATTTGGGTGTTGTCTTGAATATAAAATATATATTCATCAGGAATTTTAGTATTTAATGACGTTGCTTCAATAGATGGGTTATTGGAAAGAAAATATTCCAAGTCTTCTCCTTTAATTACTTTCTGAGGAATGAATTTTATATCAAGTTGATGCAGAATAACCGCCCACCATTCCAGACGTCCTAACAAAATAGGACAATAGAGGATATATTGGAGTGGGTTATTATGAGAGACCAATTAGAGATCTTGGTTCTCCAGGTAGTGCCTCAATTTCTAGATTACAAATATTAATTCTAGGTAGCTCTTATTGATATCTGAATAATGAGTCTTAGTGTTGATCATGGTCTGACTGAGATAATAGATGTTTTTTTCATTTCCAGAATTGTTATTTTTCATGAGGAAGATGCCCAGTGATCACTCCAAGTCTATCAGACATAGAATGAGTGGGTTTCCCTCAACATGTGGCATTAACACTGAAAGGTTCGAGAAGTATTTCTTGAGGGTTTCAAATGATTCTTGGTAGTCACTGGTCCATTGATACGTGAATCCCTTCTTCATCAGTCTGTTGAAGGAAAAACACTTGCATGCAATGTTAGATATGAAGCGTCAGATATAGTCTAAGTGTCCTTTAAGTACTATAAACTATTTATGAATTTTAAGAGGTGATATGATAAGTATGGATTTTGTTTTCTCAAGGTAAATTTTGATGTTGCAATGGCATACAGTGAAGCCGAGAAACTTCCATGTGGTTACCCTAAAAGAACATTTTTAGGGGTTCATATTTAGGATATCATTTTTTAGATTGTTGAAGATAGTCTCCAGTTCAGCTAAGTGGTCAGAACATTATTGGGATTTGACCACTAGATCATCAACATAACATTCAACAAACTTCCCCTGTAAGGTTTTGAATATGTGATGCATGGCATGTTGGTATGTGGCACCAACATTCTTCAAGCCAAAGGGAATTACCCAATGGCAGAATACTCTATGGGGATATGAAGGATATGGATTCTTCATCTTCTGGGGCCATCCAAATTTTGTTTTACCCTGAATATCCATCCATGAATGAGAGGGCTTGGTAACTTATTTTTTCATCTATTAGGATTTCTGTGATTGTAACTGGGAAATCAACTTTCGTAAAATACAGGTTGAGATCTCTAAAATTGATAAAAACTCTGATTTCCCCATTTTTCTTCTTTATAGGAACAATATTGGCTATCCATTTTTGATATTTTACTTCTTGGATGAAGTTATCCTTGATGATTTTATCCACTTAAGCCTCAATTTTTAGGCATGAGTCGAGTGTGTTCTTATAGATTCCTGATTATATCCCCGATGGTCTTCTGGTAAACCCAAGTGATGGGTGGATACCTCAGAGTAAAGTCTTGAAATTTCTTTATAATTCTAAGAAAACACATACTAAAGTTATTTCAAGAAGGAAGTATACATATATTATTCTTTAGGAGTCATTTCCACACTAATAAAAGTGGGTTTTGGATCTTCTTTTGTACTCAGATTTATCTCCTTGAGATCTTCAACAGTGGTGGATACACCTTCTTCAAATACTAGAGGGGCATCCTTGAGGTATTCTTCTTCTTCTTCTTCCTCATACTTCACCTCATTCACCTCATCCTAGGAAGTAAGTGATAAAGAAAGTTCCTAGGAGGTAGTATGGGAGTCACTATCTGGACATCCAAAGGATGAGGCAACCATTTTAGGCTCTCTTTCTAATATGAAGCTTTCTTGGAGCTCTGAAGGGGAGACATGGTGTTGAGGATGAGCCTATTCATTTTATCCCACTAGCATGTTAAATTTTTATAGTCCCTCTAATGGAATAGGGATTTTTTATTGCCTAAGGGGTGGAATGAATAAATTTTAATCTTGGATTTCATTATTTCTCATAGATTTGAAAACTTCTCCAATGATATTGGGCTAAGTTTTCATAATCAACATCTCAAAATTCGTTGGATGTGTGCTCAAATTTAGACCCACATATTTGATTTGATTGATAAGGATCCCATAATTTGCATTGATCTATTTGAAATTATTGTATTGAATCATCTATAAAATATTTGAAACATTGATCCAAGTGAAATTATCATCCATGGATTATTTTCCTTATTAATGATAGAATCCTACATCAATGTATTATGGCTCATAGGGTTTGAATGGGGATTTATCACCATGAAATTTCCCAATTTAAACGTTGACATAGTATTTGAGGCATTGGTGGTATGACAAGGGGATAGTTGTGTGATGATGTATAAAATTTCTTCCTTACATAACATTGAAGGCTATATTTTGTCTAACCACCATATATTTTGAGTCAGACATGAGGTCTCCAAAATGAGTTCTAAGTTTTATTTCATCGAGAGGGTTTTTATCATTTTTTTCATAACTTTTAGGTATACTAGGTAAAATACCCTAAGAGGAGGAGTGAATTAGGGTATGATAAATTAAAACTACTTATCTTTTGGATCTTGTTTCATCGTTAAACAAAATACACCTCTCTCTTTCTCCCGTAGCAATGTATGAAGAGAAATTAAATAATGTACACGACACAACAATTTTTCTTGGTTTGACCTCACCGGGATACGTCCAAGGAGAATAAAATGTAGATGTTATAATATACCAAATACACTAAAACTTACTTCTAATTAAAAGGTTCGAGAAATATCACTTCTATGCTCAGGCTCACTGCCTTTACAATGGTTAGGGTTTGCTCACTACATTCCTAAGGTTCACTCCCTATTTCTCTGGATCACTATCGGTGGAAAGGATCACCGTATTCCTATTCCTTTTCTCACTACTCTTGGAAGGGATCCACTCATAGTTTATGGACCTGTAGGTATTTTTATTTGAATAAAGTATTTCATCCTCAATTATATATAAATGGTCTGTTGAAGTTCCACTTTCATCCACTGATGGATACTGCTTTGCCACAGATATACTGGGAAAATTCTCACCTTCATGCAACGTTGGGTTGAATTGTATGAAGATTTAATTTATGTCATTCAAGTGTCACCTTTGTCTCATAAAACCAACTAGTGCACTACTCAATATGTTCTCAACACACCCTTTTTACACCCAACTCACTATTGGCGTGCAACTCCCTTTTGGCGTGCAACTTCTACATAACTATCTACTCGTGTGATCCCACCACTTGCATGAATATAGCTCTAATTTTATATAAGTGTTGAGATTCTATATAATGAGAGGGTAGCCACCTATTTATAGTCATTTTGGTGACCCTGCGTGCAAGGCACGTAAGGTGCACAACTTCTCCCCAAACACGCAAGTCTCACATTTGTGCAACCTCACATTGCATGACAAATCCATAACTCACATGACCTTATTTACTTTTCCATATTTTAATGTAATGATAATGAAAATTGGCTGGCGTGAAACTTTCTAAACCTTCTTAACACTTGTGCGCAACTTCCTTTTCCAAAAAATACTTTTCTCCATTATCTAATTTTCAGAACCAAAAATTTGACAAACACTGGGAAACAGTACAACCTTGTATATGATCTTTTTCTACCACCTCCAGATCATCCATTATTTTATCATGGATCCTTGTCAACATAGTTTGTCAAAAATATCTCTAGAACTCCATTCTTGACCAGGGAAACCCTATTTGTCAACAAACACAATCAACCCAAAAATTCATCAATGTTACCTTGAGGGATTTTTTCCCAACAATAAACCTATAACATTATAGTAGAGGGGGATAATTTAGATTCATTGAAACATAGTTGATAAAGTTTTCATATTGGGATATGGTTGACTCATAAGCTGTTGTCAGTGAAAGCTCATTAGATATCAATGTCATTTATTCTTAAAAATATATACAAGGGCCTAACTTGTCCTTGTATGATGGAATCCTCATCCTGGTCTATGAAATAGATGACTGTATGGAATTTTGTAGGATAATTCTATACATGATATACTTCAGTAGTAGCAACTTCGGTTTTAACTTCTTAAGGGATTGATAAGGCCTCAATAAGTGCTTCCTGGACATTTTTTGACAGACTTAGGGCATCCAGGATTGAAAATATTTCTGGTACCCAGTTTAATTACTTCAAAACATCATATTTATAGTCGAAAGGTATATGCTTCCCAACATGGGGTGTTATTTTGTAGGTGCTTTGGGAGCTTACGTCCCTAATGTAGACAGATAAGTCATTAAAATAGGAGTCAAAGGTACTTCCGCTCTTAGTGTATTAGGCTGGTTAGGTCTTCCTACACATCGAGGTTGATTAGGCAGTGACATATCCTTTAATTGATCTTCCAAGATTATCATGTCAGGGGAGACCCTTTCATGTGTGGGATAACAAACTTGTTCTTTCAAATATCACTAAAGATATCTCCCATGAGTTTCGGCTTCATAGACAGTTCAGGAGGGGGGGTGTTTGATGTAATGACTCCCGGTATGACCATTTCTTCCCTTATATCCTCTACTCTGATAGCCTCTTCCCTAAGTTCCACAATAAAGTGTGGGGAATTTGGGTTCATAATTATACTCATAATTTAAAAATGGAACCATTAATTTAATAACATTAATGGAACCAAAAATCAAATCCTCGTCTCATGGAGATTATCTCTAGTGGGTGGACCCTTATTGTTCTATTTAGTGGGGTAGTGCTCATGCCTTTGAGACTATCGAAATAAATTCTACTAAGGTCAAGGATAATTTTTTCCTTGACATGATCTCATCTTACTATTTTTTATTCTTACCCTTTCAGTCGTATCTCTTTCTAGAGGATTGGATTTATGAGGACTGAGTTGTGGATGAAGTTTTTTGTGTTGTAGTGGAAGAAACTGAAGGTGTATTTGGTTTCTTCAATAGTGCGTGAAGGATAGAATGAGTTTTTTTTATCATTTTCTTGATTGTATAGTCACTGAACTTCCACATACCCTTTCTATTGACTTTTTTTCATTCATTATTTTCCTATGGATTAGTGGTAAAGACACACGTTACTTGGGAAGGTGAATTTTTCAACTTCACTTTCCTAGAGTCAACCATCATTTTCATTAGGTCTTTAAAAACTAAACACTCCCAGATGGTGTGCTCAATTTACTGGTAGAAGGGACCATAATTTTTAATATCTTTTTCTCCCTCATTTTTGGGCTTCTTGGGCTTTGGAAACATTATCATGTTGTTTCCCAATTTCAATATGAAGTAGTTGGGGACTTGGTCATATCAGAAAGAATATAGATTTTTTTCATCTCCTAAAATAGTTTTTGACTCTAAACTTTTTGATAATTCTGATGCGGTTGGAATTGTAGTTGACACTCAGGAGGTGCATCTCCATGATATGGTGCAATCTTTGGAGTGGGAGTAGGTGCAGGGGCATGCTTAAGTGTAGTAGTGGTAGTCTCTTATTTTCTTATTTCCCTTCCCTATGTTGATGGAATTACTCAAGGATTTACCTTAGTCTCTAACAATGGAGTATTATACATTTTGAGTAATTGTAGAAAGGTCCTGAAACCCTCCTATATATTTAACAGGAACCAATGGCATGAACAACTTGTTGCAACTATTTTCTATATAGATGGGAAGAAATTATTCTTGATAGAGTGGTCAATTTATTAATTACATCAATCCTTTCTACTGATCAATGAAATCTAATACCCTCTGATTCTCCTAAAATTTTCATTTTGTAAGATTTAAGACTATTGTCTTCTGCAGCATCGAGATAAATGGAAGAGAAACTTATGACTGAGGTCTACCCACCCCATAATTTAATGAGCTTGAAAAATCGTATACCATATAAAGGTTGGATCCTGAAGTGATTACATGAAGCACCTGAGCTTCATTGTCTCATATTGTTCAGGAGTCGCCATCATGGGATCACAGTGAGAGACGAAATGTGTCAAATTTTGCTCTAGGTCACATAATCCATTAAAAATGGGAAATGTTGGATTTCTAAAGTTCAGAGAGGGAAGAGTTGGAATTACCTATTTGGGTTAAGGATTATTTTATGGTTGTATTGGTTCTTATCATTCCTCTATGGCTTCTAATCAATCTATAAGTGACTCAAGAGTGTTCATGATCCCCTGAGGGACAACTGTTTGGGCCAGAGCTTGAGTAGGTGCAATATCTGGCAGGGACATGGGTGGTGGTACCACTAGTATTTTTCATGGGTATCCCATATGGGAAACCATGTATTTATGTGTCTGGCCATATTCTAGTTGTATTCCCAATGGGAAAAATTCTTGATATGTTGTTGTGGTATCCAAGTATATTGGTGGTTGGTATCCCACATTGATCAGGTTTTCCAGATCCACTTCAGTTGCTATAAAGAATCCTATTTGTTGAGGTACTCTCGTCAGAGGTACAATTTGAGGATCTAATTGTAGAGTATATCTTATAGGAAGGCTTCCTCATATTATTTCTTCATTAATTCTCCTCAATTATTTAATTTCTTCCTCTTGTTAAGAAAATATTTCCTCAAGTGAAAGGGGTTGAACCTACCTGGGAGAGAAATGAGGAACAATTTGACACTTACCCTTTTCCTTATTAGATGCCTTTTGAGGAGGTAATAATGTATTGTTTAAGGGAATTCCCAAATTTAGGGAAAGCCTCTTGTTCTAGGTACACACACCTCATTTAATTGTTTTAGTGTAGACCTCATTATGAGCAAGATATTCCTCCTCTAGCTACTCCTCTGAATTGACCTCATGTTTTGTAGAATTTCAAAGTGTAGTATTGATGAAATTCACTGATGTGTAATGTGTCACAAGAATTTTGTTAGTGTATTTGTGAGACTTTATTCTTCTATGCCCATTATGAGTCATTGTCCTCTCTTTTTCTAATTATCTGGGAGTTTTGTGGAGGATAGTAATCTGAAGGGAATCTCTAGAATGTTCGGTCATGCATGTCCCTAATAAGGATACCAGATTAAATAATGGGATAAACAAGGAGGATTCACTTTGAAACAATTCCCCTAATCAGGAGAAGATTGATATTCACTGAGGAGGAGGTTGTTGAGCTGAAAAAGCTCCCATCCATGAGGGTTGGGGCTATTCTTGTTCCACCTTCATCACTCTTCGAGTCTCATTTGCGGACCTCGAAGGTTGGGTTAAAAAATACCCCATCCTTGTGGGATAGGGTTGCTCTTAAAATACTGTGGCTGCTACTATCGTGGATTCCCTTCTGATTTTATGGATTTTTTTATGAACATGGACTGGGTGCATCATTTTTTTTGCTCTTAAATCACCCATTTCCGAAGATTGTTGCACAATTTCTGACATATGTGCTTTCTGAAAGCTAAATTCTCCAAAAAGGGAGGATTGATCAATATTTTCATATTCTTGATGAAATAGTATCTCAATATCCTTCTCTCTTCTGGCCCGATGTCGATGAGAGTTGTTTAGGGTTTGTTTTTTGTTGAGCATATCTCTGGTTGGGAATAGAGTCTATTTTAAAAGGCTAGCCCAGGGATATGAAATTGCATGATACCACTTTTTGAGTACTTTTTTGGTTAGGGAGTGTGGTGAAATGTGGAACTCTATATACACCCCATCCTCTAATATGAACACTATATGGGGCATCTTTAACTAGTTTTTGTATGATTTTTAATGAAATAAGGCATGCATATTGAAGGGATACTTGTTGTCTTTTTGGATATCATGCATCTAAGAGGGTCTCCAAGTCAATTTGGCATTGCATCATTTCTATTACCATGACATGAATTTGATACTCATTATAGGGTAATACTTTCCCTCTCAAGTGATGAATATTTTTCAATATATTGAGGTGGATTTCATGAACACAATCTTCTGAAAATGCCTTAGGAATGCTATATTGACTGGTGGATAAAGGACATAACATGACTGGTATTTCATCTTTAGTGAGTTGTTTCCTCATTTTAAGAATTTCATATTTTTCTTTTGTTAGAGGTTCCTCTAACTAGTCTGACCAGAGTGGACGCTTCTCGTCTTATTTATCATAAGCGGTGAGATTGGTTGGGTCTTCCTTTTTTATGTTGGAAGGAAGGTGATTCAAAGGAGGTTTGGATAATGACCATCGCTTTGGGATATCTTCTGGTTGAGAAATAATTTTACCTACTAATGAAAAGGAATCAAACATGACCAGCCTTGATTTCTCAAGTGCCTCATAATAGGATGGCTTTCTCATCACTACATTTCTAATTGTAGGGTTATCTTAGAAATGTGAAATACTACTCCAGAGATAACTTTTGTAGTGAGAGCCATCATGGGGAGGACCACCATGGTGGATTGTATCAAGGGGAAAACCCTCTTACTCCTTAATCTTTTTTCCATATGGAGGGTTTTTATGACTCTCATCAGGAGATGCGCTCTCGAGATCGATCAGATTGTGGTCATGAAGCAATCCTTCATGGTGAAGTGCCTAGAGGGTAAATTCAGTATTACTAATACTACTTCCATAATTTGGTAACGGGAGAGTAGGATCTTAAACTACCATAGATATGAATCTGAGGGCTTCAAAAACTCCAGCATTAAGTAGAGTGGGATCATAGATCATATCTTCTTCTTACAGTTGTCTTTGATGAGGTTTCTTCTTGGATTCATTCTTGCAATCAACTAGGGCCACTTGTTAAGGGAAGTGGTTTTCATTGGTAGGGGTTTTTTTCTACCTTGGTGTGGTCATTGGGATAGGTCGATTGCCTCTTATTACAATAGTTGTATATTACTAATCTAGTTTTCCATACATCATGGGGGAGTTTCCCCCATGATCCTCCAATATGGGAGTAGAGGTGTGTGTCACCTCTAGGGTGATATGCTGATAAGATTTACCATTTTTGGGGATAGAGTTGTGTTTCTATCCCTCTAGAACTATTGATATCTCCATAATGATGTTCTAATAGGTCTGTAGGATGTGGGAAGGGATTTTTGTTTTCCCTTTCACTATTTTATGGATATGCTAAGTGAATTCATCTATTGGAAGATGGATATATTCCCATTCCATATCTAGAGTAAGTGTATATGCTTGATCCTATCCTCCCTTTCCTCTCTTTTGATACTGATAGTAATCATGTGTGGGGGTAGAGAGTTGATTCTAACCCCCATTTTTCATGGAGACTTTCCGACTGACTTATTTGAGTGTGGTTAAATGAAACAGCTAGCAGGATTGATGAATACAGGCAGGTGTGTGTGCCTGGTTACGGTTGGTTTCCAAACTTTCTTGGTGGGATTCTTCAAGTTCCACCAGATGAGTATGATGGTAGGCTTGATAAATGTAGGTAGGTGTATGTTCCTACTTGAAGTTTACTTACATGCTTGGTTTGTAGGCTTCTTTAAATGTCTCCATGTGAGTCTATTGGCTAGGTAAATTAAGGTGGGAAGGTGTATGTTCCCACTCATAGTTTTCCACAAACTTGGATTGGTGGGCTTCTCCAGCAGAGATAGGGGTGTGGCCCTGCTCCCTAGTGACTAGTCTCTAACTCTAGCAGGACAACTTGCATGACCAGGTCTAGATGACCTAGGCTGGTCAACCAAGGAAGGCACCCTTATTGTGTTGAGATCTTACTACCATGCGGCACTAGCATTGGATATTATTGGCAGGATCCCTTGATAAGGACTCCTTTGTCTTCTATATAAGACCTCATGTGGACACATGTTTCACCTCCCTGAAATACAGGAGGTATTGGTTATCATGTTCTGGGGATAATCTCCCAAAATAGTTGAAGACGGTGGTCAATGTCATCTGCTTAAGGACCATCGGTCATCGCTGACTGGATGATCAGTGGGGCTTAGTGAGCTGGAGGTCTTTTTGGGTGGCCTCCAAAGTTGGGATGGTACCGTTTTAATGATACTCCCATACTAGAACATTAGAGACCCAACATTTAAGATGCTATTTTGGTGATGGAATCATTTTCTTGGATGAAGACCTAGTGTGAGTAATAGTTGGGGTGTACATTTTTGGTAGCTTGAAGAAATCCATTAGATTAAGGGGAGTTCTAAAAAGAAGTTCCTAGGTATATGACAAGCACAAACAAGAAAAAACTATCAAAGTAGAATCTCATTTGAATGAACACATGTGTAATTGATTATCTTTTCTGGTCCTGTTGTATCAAGTGAAAAAGGGTCCTAACATATGGGTGACATTATAATCTTGGTTAAGGTTTTATGTTGAGTTCACCATTTTTTATTTACCTCAAAAAATCAGTGCGCCTGATGGTTGATTTTGGGGGTTTGAGTTGTGCACAATCATTAACATTGAGTTTATTATTTCCAAATTGTTTCTATAGGTTTTTTTGTAGAACTGGAAAAAAAAAAAGTTCTATGTGCATGAGGTACCTGCTTTTCAAAGGCAGTTTCTCATTGGGGAGTTTAGCCAACGATGCTTAAGAACTCACATTGGTTGAGAGGATGGGAGTTTTATTACATCACACCCTTTTGGGGGGTATTATTTCCTACTCTGGGACTCTATTATATATTTAAGATATGCTCATGAATCCTTCATTAATTCCAAAGTATGACATGGATCACCCTTTAATTAACAATCAATTATAAACATTTATGGGATTTATAATCATCTATATGTATCTAAGGTTATTTATCAATGGAAGTATTTGTATGTATTTGATATTCTCCATAAATGGTATCATCATATGTATTTATTAGAGATTCTTTGGTGATTATTATGATAATACTGGTTTTCTATCCACATAGTGGGGTGATCTAGAGTATGTTGTCATCCAGGGAGATGGGGTCTATTTTGATGTTGGGATCAGACCCATGAATGGGATTCCTATATATCCTAATGAAAGAAATAAAAACCCATTTAGTTTTATTACACTTAATGGGGAAAATCATATCTTTTAATTTCATGTGATAAGGACTTAATCATAAAAATTAACATCATGTGCCAAGGACGTCTAGGCAGAAAATGCCTAATCAAAGTTTGGTGTGAGACTTATGTTGAAATCATCTCAGGGAACCTAGAAGGGGTATGAGTTTCCAAGTTTAATTATACCCTTTTGGGAATGTATCCAAGAGGTGACAAGGTTTATTTGAGTTTTTGGGTTTAAACCTCAGGGAGACTTCCTATATATCCCATTTGGATAGGAAACAAAGCACACATAGTTTAGTTGGTCTCACAGGGGGTGTCCCTTTGAGAGGATTAAGTTGGGGATTATTCCTAAGAAGGATTACCTATGTATGGGGTTATTATTGTGGTTTAATCTTAAAAAGGATTCCCATGGATGATATTTAGGTGCTTACTCTTGAAGAGGATTCCCTTGGGATAAAATGATTGGGGATTACTCCTGAAAAGGAAGCCTAAAGATTGAGTATCATGTGGATTTCGTGACCACCATCTACCTATGATCCCACGTGAGTCCTTCTCAGTGTGAGAAATAAGAGAAAATGAAAATTTTGGGAAACCACACAATCTAATTTTCCCTGAGGTTGAATACAGGGCCATGAGGAACCATGCCTATGAAGGTACTTTGAAATAAGGTGAGAGGAAGATTCAAAGGATGATACCCTATTGAAACACACATCCAATGGTGTGGATGCTGCAATCATGGTTGTCCCCTATGTCCACATGAGTTAGTATGAGTCATGCTTGAATATTATAAACAAGGATGAAGTGAAATATCCAGCGAGACACACACTTCTCCTCCTCTACTAATGAAAGAGGCTAAGGATACGGGACAGAGAGGAGAGGAATTTGGTTCCCATCCCTTCTCTGACCCAATAGCGAAGGGGGAGAGGAGGATCATGAGTCAAACCTCTTGAAATAAAGGCTAGGGGATTAATCAAGGATGTATTACTTAAAATTGGTCTCATATAAATGGAGGAGGATTTCATTTTATGTCAAAAGGAAATTCAAGCATTATCCTTTTCCTCCCTTCCTGGAACTGGATGCTTCAGGTTTTAGATACAAAAAGGTCAAGACATGGTCCTACCCCTTGTATATAAGACTAGGAACTCCATGACATTGTCCCTAGTTTTGGGGCCCTCATGACCATGGGAATACAAATCTACACACACCTCGATGGCCCTAACCATCTGATAGGATAGGTGAGGGAAATCTTAGACTGTAGGAATTAGAATCCAAATGGGAGACACACCCGTGTGCCTTTATCCATGTTCTTGAGAGTTCGGAGGCCTTGGTTGAGGTTTCTACTTGGTCTCTCTCATAAAAGGGATAAAAAGGGAGAGGATTACTACCATTGGTGTCTTAGAGGAGGACTCAAAGAGGGGATCACATAGGTTATGGTTTAAGGGGCAGTGGTGCCTTGCACAGGGCCTGGGTAGAATAGGAATTGTTTCACACAGGGGTGTTTAGGCCTACGTAAGTTGGGTATGACTTGGTAAATGGACCACCAGGGTAACAAAACTTGGGTGAGGCTTTATACTAGGCACTATGGGTCTCCATTGGTGTCCTTATAGGGGTCTCACATAGGTCCCTTATTAAGAAAATGTACATCGCACTGGTGGTTTCTCGCTAGGGGATAACAGGTCCTCATGTAGGTGTCTTACGTTTCAGACCCTGAATGGAATTTGATCTCACTTATCCTTCTTAATTACCTATGTTATCAAGTTTTGGAGAGATATATAGAGAATATTTGGAGACCTAGGCAAAGGGGCTACGTACCAAGAGCTTAGGGCTTCTTCCAATTTTTTCAGTTGTCAAAATGAGGAGCCCAAGGGTCTTATTTATAGGTAACCAAGGGACCCTAGTCGAATGAATTTCTCCATGAAAGTCTCAGTAATAGGTTCCTTAAATAGGGGGTGACACGCCCTTTGGTGGCATAGGGGGTTGTTCTAGCCTTCTCATGCTTAGGGGGGTTGTATCGGCCTTCTGATGCACAGGTGTGCGTACGTAGCCTAGGTTGGGTCAGTCCTTTGATTCTGCTTGGTATTTTTTAGGAATTTAACATGATTATGGGTATCCCCATAATATTTTCATCCCTATTGAAAAAATGGAGTTCCAACACACATAATGTGGGTTTCCCATCATACAAATGCATATACCTTCATCACTTGTGTGTGAATATCTAATGAACCGAAGACCACCAAACACATTACACACCTATATCTTCCATGGGAATTTTAATAAGGGATTCCTAAAAGGAGATCATACCCTACACACCTCCTTGGTGAGTAATCACACTCATAATGATAAAGGGAAGGTCTGATTATTTTTTAATTAAGTTAAATAAATAAAAACGAATTAAGGAGAATAGATACTATCACATATATAGATCACTTAAACCTTTCTAAATTCTCAATATGAAAATCAAATATAAATGATTAAATAGTATCTTGAAACTCAAATCATTCCCCCCATGTGATACTTAGTAATCCTCTATTCGAGAATGTGGGTAAAAGATCACAACATTGGGGGTGGATTCATAGAACAGAAATAAAAAAACATGAAAAAAGAATATCATTATGTTAAAATAAAAATATAAGATTTAAAAAATATTAATATAATCTAAACCAAGTTAATGAGGCCAAGTTAGTAATCCTTAAAAATGGAATTGGAAAAACTTATGTGTCAAGGGTCCTTCTTCTTCATACCTATGAATTTCAGTTCCAATACCTTCTTCCTTGTATATATCCTTCATGTATTGGACAAGAAAAAAGAGTTCTCCATTTCAAGCATAGTACTGAATCTTATTTTATTTAAAATTCTTCCCACGATAACCACCTACTTTGATTTCTAGATACATTTTGTGTTGAATACTTACATGGAAATTTACTAATTTGGGAATATAAGAATAATGAGGGATTTTTTGAAATGGTCGTGCCCTATAGCATATTTGGTAATTCCTAGTCTTAATTCTATATGCGAAACAAAAATTAGAGTTTAATATAAAATAAGGAGGGGGTTTTAATCTAACATGAGCATTGATAGGATTGGTTAATTCCATATGAGTATTATTTAATCTAACATAGTCCCTTGCATTCCATATTTCATCTTCCATGGGTCTCAATTTTTTTAGCGCAAGAACTGGTGTGGAGATTTATTCTCACACAACTATGTATTTAATCACACAAGGACTTCATATCACTTTAGTTTATTTTATATAGTTTCTGGGTGAGGGGTTTAATTTTACATTAGTACTTCCCATTTTATTTATTCACACACAATGTATGTCCCAACTAGTGAATCCTATGTAGGATTTTATCCATGGATTTAAACTCACATGAAAATAGTGAATTGCACATAGCCCTTTATAATTATGATTTAATATCATAAAACTACCCATTTCTACTGGAAATAAAAAAAAACCCAATTTTAAATTTGAAGTTTTTCTGAATTAATTTTAAAAATCAATTAAAATATTAAAAACACCAATTTAATTCAATTTCACATTAAATTCCAAATTATCTAAAAATTGAAAAATTGTTTTAAGTACCCTTAAAAGTTATAAAAGTGAGGGATATTTAAAAAATTTAATCAAATAAATTTTTTATTTTATAATTTTATTACTCCCACACACTTATTCCATTTCACGCCAAGTAAATTTTAAACATTTCATAAAATATTATCCTGAAGTGTTTAAATACACAAGAAAATAAAGATGAAAACAACTAAGTTATCCACCATTTAGATTTATCAATCCTCATATTTGGGTTTATCTCACTATATAACTTACTTTCACTAATTATTTTAATATTATAATCCTTATCATGTTATTAGTGACTTACCTCGCATGAAATTCTTCCCCCCTTCACTCTAGGAACATTTTAAATAGATTTATGATCATTCCCATTAAGCATATGTTCCACCATAGGCTTACAAATATTCTAAGTTCTCTACTGGTAGATTGAAATGTGATTCTCTTGAGTAATTCCCATATATTGTTCTAAGGTTCAAGGGATAATAGGTTTTTTATACGAAATACTCCAAGGTATAATGAGGAGTTTTAAACTCAAAACCATAATGCATGTAAAATTTAATCATGATTATACATTGAATGTAACCCAACTCATCTCCTCCCATGAAACATCAATAACTCTCACCACTCACTATTTTGGTGGGTTACAACTAAGACAATGGATATCAGTGAAAGAAACCTCCTATTATCTCAATTTTTTAATATTTTTTTCTTTTATTAAATTTATTTATGAATGGAATTTTTCTTCATATACACATTTTTTCATTGTATAATAATAGGGAACAAATATTATAATGATAATTTTATCTAGTTTATACACTATCCATAAACAAATTTAGAGTAACCTCATGGTTATCCCAAAAAAATAAGTCCTTCAAAAATTACCATGAACACACCCTATCACCCACACTTAGATAAAATTATAACATGAAATTCATTAAGATATGGGTATATGGTTATAAAAAATCTTGTAATGTGTATTACCTAATAGGTAGTTCATGGTTTCTAAAGATTAAGGGGGTTAAATGTAAAGGTTTCAAGAAAGATTTATTTTATAGGTGATTTTCAAATGAATGATGGCCTTAATAATACATAAAACACTTGAAATATTATAGCTTCAAACATTAATCAAGGAATTTTTTTAATTTCACACAAGCCTTAAGACTCATAAGAAATATATTACAAGAATGAACATGTAAAATAGGCTTTGATTGTTTCTCGGGTGAGGATACAAATTTTTGCACAGTCATTTCATGGCTTGGGAATTCATATCCATTTTACTCACATGTGTTTGATTAGATAAAAACAGAAAACATCATACAACACTAAACACTTAAAATCGATAATTTTAAAACCAATGACCTCAAAAATGTAATGAAATTATCACCTACTATGATATATTTAATGATTAAATTTCCTTTCTATTTATAGAAATAGGCTAAAAATAAAATTAGAAAATAAATCATGAAATTATTAAAATAAGGTTGAGACCCCCCCCCCCACACACACACACTCACTCAACCAATTTTTATTCATTTGAGATAAAAATTGAAGTAAAAAAATCAAGGAAGTGATAAAATAAATATTAAATAGAAATAGAATCTAGTTTATAAAATAGTGGAAGCCTTGAGTTAATATCCAAATTAATGTCTACTGGTGATTATTTAAAACTTACATGGAAAAAACAAAAACAAGCTTGAAAAAATATTCAATTTAAAAAAATAAAATTAGAAATATGGAAATAAAGAGGCTCTTGGATTATTCCCTAAGTGGGTGATGTATTCTTAACTACCTAGAACCAAGTAGTTATAGTAGATTAACCCAAATCGGAAGGAGGGTTTAGTTTTAATGATAATAACAACCACAAATTACTTTTACTAGTGTTCATGATTTGACACTATTTTTAGATTACCCTATAGATTGAGTGAATCAACCTATACCCCATATGATTAGAAAATTAAGTAAGGGTCAGAAATAAAAGGAAAGGGGCCTCTTTTTCAATTGTATCCTCCTCTAATACATGTTATTGATATTATTGAGGAGTTAGTTTCTTCACTATAGTTCTTGGGGTATTTTATTTGTCTTCAACTTCCAATTGGGTGGTATCTTCTTCACAAACCAGTGCTAGACACATAAGTGTTGAATCTATATTTATAATATAGAGGGAATCATTAAAAAACTTTATTTGAAAATTACTACAACATGATGAATTTAAATATAATTCTTCCTCATTTATTTCATCTGGTATAGTTATTTCTTCATACACATCCACTGAAGATTCTTCATTTTCAAATTACAACACCATTTTCTATTAAATAGTGAATTATTATATTTTCTATCATTGTCCAAGGAATACTCAAAAATTACTAAATAAATATTATCATAACAAGGATTGTTTATTTTCAAATAGATTTAAGATGAGATAAAAATAACTGAATCAAGTGTTCTATTGTATCCCTATAATATGTTAGTTGGAATATGTTGTTGAGTCAATAAGGTTTTCCTTATGACTTTTCCGTTCCTTCTTGTTTTGAAAATCACAAACACCTTATAATTAAGAAAATCGATATTTTACTTCCATAAGGAAAATTTTCTTATTTAAGGAAATTTACCCTAATCTAGATTTTCTTATACATATCAATATTTTTCTTAAGTATAAAAACCAGATTCATACCCAAAACCCTGAAATCATATAATGTCAAGAATTGGATTATTCTGTTTTTAGGATCCGAATTCTGGATGTGAACTGTAATAAAGTTCCACTCTGAATTCTGGATGAGAACTGTAATGAAGTTCCACTCTGAATTCTGGATACAAACTTTCATGAGTTTGTCTCTGAACTCTTATAAATTTCGACTCCAAACTTTCATGAATTCGACTCCGAACACTTATGAAGTTCGACTCTGAACTTTGATGAGTTCGACTCCGAACTCTTATGATGTTTGACTCTGAACTTTCTTGAGTTCGACTCTGAACTTTCATGAGTTTGACTCCTAACTCTTATGAAGTTTGACTCTGAACTTTCATGAGTTCGACTCCAAACTCTTATGAAGTTCGACTCCAAACTTTCATGAGTTCGACTCCAAATTCTTATGAAGTTCGACTCCGAACTTTCATGAGTTCGACTCCGAACTCTTATGAAGTTTGACTCCGAAATTTCAGGAGTTTGACTTTGAACTCTTATGAAGTTCGACTCTGAACTTTTACTAGTTTAACTTCAAACTCTGCAAGTTCAGATTCTAAACTCTGGTGAAACCAGACTCCAAATTTCTTTATAAATTCAGAATTTGTACTTCTACAGACTTCAGGTTCTGAATTCCTATAAAACAGAATCCAAAAATCTTTTTATTATAGACTTTGAATTTCATTTTGGTTAGACTCCGAACTTTTATTTACTTACATTATGAATTCTAGTTTTACTTATGCTTACACTTGTTTCATTGTAAAACGATGAAGTTCTTTCAGTTACACATGTTTTGTTATAAAACGATGTCGTCCATTTTGTTTCTAATTAACCGTTGGTTTGGTGACACGTGTACAGGTCCCTCCGATATTCAAGGAAAATATGACCGTTGGAGGAGGGAGCTGACCGTTGGAAATTTTCCTATAAAAAGGAGCTCATTTGAATGAGCTCACGACACTGAACTTCGACAACTTTAAAACTTGTGCTTGCATGTTGTTGAAGTGATTTCTAGAGAGAGAGGATCTTATTAACTCTCAAGCTTCGTGCAAAATGTTTGAACAACTTGTTCAAACTTTGCCTTGTGCAGATTTATTCGTGCGACTCCGAATGTTGGTGATTACATTCGAGGGCTTCCGGGGATAGGAAGACAGAGGTACCGACTTCCTTGAAGTTCGAGGGCTTCCTTGCTAAGGAAGACAGAGGTTCCAACTACCTTGAAGTTGAGGGCTTGCGGGGATAGCAAGACAGAGACTCTGATCTTCATATCGAGAGCTTACCCTGGTGTGGGTAAGACAGACTTGCTTGAAAGTATAAATCAAGGGACCTTTATCCAAGGTTTTTGGATACCCTTCTATTTGGGTTAAAAGACTTATACCTTGTTACTTGTAGTTTTATTACTTGTGTTTTCCGCTACAATTTTTTTGTAAGGAAATTATAATTCTCTTATATTTCCTTACACTTGTACTCTGATTAGTTTAGATTCTATATGCTTTAAGGTAGAATCTCATATTGTAAACTTTGGTTCCAATTCTACAATTGGTGATTAGAGGTGTTGTGAATTTGCTTAGTTTAACTTTGTTAAACTTAGATTTTTTCTTGTATAAGGAAATTTTTTAAGTGTACAATTCTCCCCCCCCTCTTGTATATTGAGCATCTACATCATTATTTAGATCCTACATCTATTAATCTCTACAGAGTGCCTTTGGAAAAACTATTGAAATGTGTGGGAGAGAAGAATTTTACAATACAACTTTCACCTCTTTTATATCTTCCTGAGAAAATAAATAAGAATTTATTCCACTCTTTATTCTTGTTATTATGAACTTTTCTCCATGTATCCTTGGAGAGTGGTGGTCATTTTGACCAATATTTCTTTTATTTCTCCTATCTTATCTTATTGCTTCTTCAATTATTAGTCCTAGAGCCGAGAATTGGTTGATATAGCATGCATTACCTATGATGTTTATTCTTCCACATCAATATAGTATAGGATCATGTGATTTGAAAGTGGATTTGATTAATTCCCATAGTATTATATATCCACCCATCAATTAATTTACACTGGAGGTTGTTCATGTTATTTTCATTGAGTTTGTTCCTTAGGTTCTTATATGAAAATTGAGTGGTTGGTGGGAAATTGTTAGGCTATTTATGAATTTATAACCTCCTTAGTGATTTTATACACTTCCTTGAATTGGGAAAATAAATCGGGATCTATTATAAATTAATAATCACCCAATAATGTCTACACTATTTTGAGAGAAAATAACAAAACATAAAATAAAGAAAACAAACCAAGGGTGTTTTAAAGTGTGAAAATATAGTGAATGGAAGGATTATGTCCTTAGAAATGGCTCAAAATATAATATAGGGTTTTTCATGAACCAATTCAAATATAATTATAAATCCCAAAGTATAGCTTAGTGGATAACATATTTTTTTTATCTCGGGTATTTTTACCAAACACTAACTGTTCCTAAGTGTTTTCACTTATTATTATTTTTAGGATTTTAAAATAAAATGGAAGAACTGTAAAATGAAAATAATTTTGATACAAAAAAATTAAATGAAAAAAAATAAAAGAAAGAGAGAAATATTGAAAATTTTTAGTAAAGAATGAATCATTCCTCGAGATAAATATAGTTGTGAATAACACTTCCTCCTATTGATTTATATTACTTCTACTCCATGTTTACTACCCGATAAAAAACACACATACCTTTATCACTTGTTTTTAAATTTATAATGCACTAAATACCTCCAATCACATAACACATACACCTCTTCTATGGGTGAGTGAATGAAGGGATACTCAAATTATAGCATCTCCCACTCACCTTTGTGGTGTACAACCACACTCATTAAAAATCCCCATGATAACTATCATAATTATATAGGAAAGGCATTATTTATTTGTGATTAAGTGAAAAAAAAATTGAATAAAAATGAATGGGAAGATATTTTTTCACATACTCAGCTACATTGAACCTCCTTGAATACTCTTAACAAAATTAATATAGAAAATATTGATTAATAGTTTAAAACTCAAAGCATTATCCCTATGGTGATACCATATTTTACCTCTATTAAATAATGGAGGTAAGAGATCACAACACTATAGGAGAATTCATATAAAAAAAGAAAAACATGAAAAATAACAACACTTTTGTATTAAAATAAAAATTAAAAACTATAAAATCTCGATATAATCCAACTCAACGACAAGAGGCCAGGTTTGGAATCATTAAAATGGAATTGGAAAATGTTTTTATAGGTGTTAGGGTCCTTTTTCATACCATTTAATTTCATTATTGAGACCATTTGAAATGGATTTCTTCCACATTGATCAATTGAGACATGTGATTTCTCCACTATAAACACAGTTTTGAATCTTTCCAGCTTTAAAATTATTCTCATGATCAGTGCCTCCATTGATTTATAGATAAATTTAATATGTAATCCTCATATAGTGATTTCATAATTTGGTAATACAAGAAGATTTGGGGGTTTTATAAACTAAAAAATCACTATAGAATATTATGTAATTTTCTATTTTAGTACTATATGAGTAATGAGGCTTGGAGTTCAATATGATATGGGGGGTTTTTTAATCTTACATGAGTGATGAGTGCCCAGTTTATCCCACATGAGAAACATTTAATCTAAAGATGTCCCTTTCATCCTGGTGATAGCTATTTTTCATGCATTTATTTTTAATATTAAAATAAATTTATTTTGGATTAAAATGGATATTTTTGCTATAATTGTTTATTATTTTACTCATTTTTTGGTAATATAATTATGAATTCAATTTTTAGGTAAAATGACAAGAAACGATCAATAAAGGGAGACTTAAAGACTTTGTGCTATGACACAAAGTGACACGATGTGGCATTAATAAATTATTGTTTTAGCATAATGGAAGAATCTAGGGAAATAGTGATTCACTTCATAAATTTTATTTATTTTTTGATTAGGATGTGGTGTATATAAGCTAAAAATTACATCTTCTATTCACACTATGAGATAGAAGATTAAAATGATGTATAAAGCTTCAAAAAATTGATTCAAACATTGAATTTAATTCATATCATGAGTTGACCATGATAGAAAAATATTCAACATTGGTTCATGCCTTAGAAATTATTCAAATTATGTGAGTTTGAGGGAAGAATACTTGGAAAATTGGAGCCACATGATTCACGCTGTGAAATATACCTTCACATCATGATACCAAAGTCAATACAAATTTTCAATACATAGATATGAGGAAATTTTGGGAAGATTATAAATTCAGTAGTGTGGATAAGTTAAAAAGAAGTTTTTTAGAGTTTGGAAAGACTAGATGCACTCGACCTAGGAGTTAGATGAAGACTGGAATCCCTATTGTCACTGCTCTTATTCCTCTTCAAGTAATAATATTCTTATTACCACTCATGATTAACATGATGAGGTAGATTCTCTATGTTGGGTGATGTGATTATAGGGAGAGTGTTTCTTAGGTATTTTTTTCTACTTCTATCCATGTTTGTGTTACTCCACTCTTATTTTGAATTCCAAATATCTTTATTCTTGTATTGCATGATCATTGTTTTTTTATTTTAGGAGTATCTGTTAATGCATCAACTAATAAACCTAGGTCGTGTATGATTATTACATGAACTATAGTGATTGTGTTAAATGGTGTTTTGGGCCACATAATTCCTTAATCAGTCTAAGTTATTGACCATATAAACGGGGATATTATTGAGTTATAAAAAGGGTATCTGGACCAAGGATCCTTTCAAACCCAATTTTGATAGTAAATATTAATGATCATATAATTATTCACATTACTATCATAAAAACATGAAAATAATTGAGCCTATCATGCCATCACAACTTGATTTCTCAATTTCATTATCATTTTCATTCAATTCCTAAACTCACCTAAAAATTTTCTAATAGTCCTTATGTGTTCAACACTCGAACATACTAATTAATGCATCTCTTTAGTTTGGCTGTTTGAGTTTTATTTAATAGAATAAGTGGAATTAAAAGTTTCCTCTTTAGCCTATCACTCTAGTTTAATTTTCTATAGGTTTTTATTATTCTGATGTGAAAAATAGTTTGATAGTTTATTAGTATATAGTATTGTATTTTATCACATAAGACCTATTATTTTTTGGATTTTATCTTAAGTAGGTTCTGAGTTTGGGGGGTAATATTAGTTGGGTTATTCCCCTTTGATTTATTCACACTTAGTGCATACCCCTTATACTTAATCATATATAGTATTGTATGTGAAAATTTAATCTCATACAAAAATATTTAATCACATTCATCCCTTTGGAATTGTGATTTAATATCATTTGGATACCATTTCTCGTAGAAATCAATAAAATCTTTAAACTTAAAGTTTAGATTTTTCTTAATTAATTCCAAAATTCAATTAAAACATAAAAAACACTAATTTAATGAGATTTTGCATTAAATTATAAATTTATATGAAATTCCAAAAATTTATTAATTACCCTTAAATTTTGATAATATGGTGGGATATTTATAAATTTTAATCAAATAAAATTTGAAATTTTATCATTTTATCAGTGTTACCCAAAGTTCATAGTGGGATATAGTTACCTAACTCTTTGGTTTATCCACATACAACCTACCTTACACATGATAATCCATGGGAATCCTAATTTAGCATGAACCTACCTGATTAAATTATTTAGATATTGATATGTGTTTGTTTTAGAAGAAATCTCACACTTAGTATTTTATGGGTTTTCTTAGTCTCACTATTTTAATACACATAACATGAATACCAAATACATAACTATTGTATCATATAAAATCTTTATTATCTCAAGTTTTATTCCAATATTTATGTATTCTTATAAAAATTTAGCTTTTTACTCTCTATACAATCTAACATATTAATACATTCAAACCATATTAATGTGAATCACTTTAAAAAACCCACTATTTTTGTTACTAAACCAATTTAGAATAAAATTATATTTAAATGTATCCAAATAGATCACATGAAAAATTTATATGAAAACCTTTAATATAAGGTTTTAGAATTATATAAAATCAATAATCCTCACAAGAGTAAGAATGGAGCGACAAATATCTGATCACCACTTTTCTAGATAAGGGATGAGCCTCTGGAATAATAATAAATTCAACATAAAGTCCATATGTACACATTTATTTACTCAAGAGAGACTTCAATTCCAACATAACTCTAACCCCTTATATATATAAACTATACTTGAATTCTAAATTCAATTTTATGACTTTATAATAAACCAAAGATAATGTATATGAAAACTAAATCTTATGTTGTCATGCCAAGTATGTAATGCATGATATGAAAATTTTATAAAAAGTATTTTAAATAATATAAAAAAATAATTCAATATTAAAATCATATAAACAAGTTATATACATTAATAATTAAATAGAAATAAATTAAATAAAAAACAATTCAATTATTTAACATGAGATAAATAACTTTAGATAATCAAATTTTTCAAAACTACTTTTGAAACTACCTATAATTTATGTGGATTAACCATGGGTCCTTTGATCCCACACCAGTGAGGTATTTATTGAAAAATAATTTTTTTAAAATAATATTTCTATATAAAAATCTTCCACCATGATGTAATGATATCATCCAATCCATTTTGGACTTGAAAGGACCTTCATGAACCATACCAAAGTGAAGTCCCACAAGACATTTTCGTCAATTCTTTTCACCAAGTACCATGACATTGTCCAATTAGTTTTTGATTCTATTTTATAGCCATATGAAATTTTAGTTCTTCAGTCTCACTTAGAAATGAAATGTATTGTTAATAACCATTGTGATATGGTTAGTCATTGTGGTGGATTTGACCATTCATATAAGTCGGATAACCACATTATGGTGATACTGAATAAAATAATTTGTTTTATGGTTAGAATAGAAAAAATCGTTTATATCTTTCTATTTCATGAATAAAAGTTGAAATTTTCATTTAAAACCCTCCATTTTCTTGGAAAACAAATAAAACTATGTTATAGTCAAGAGATCATGCCATAGTTTCTGGGAATAATCCAATTCAGGTTTTCTAAAATTAACTTCATCCTATAAATTCATTACTAGTCTATGTTTTGATACTACTTATGAGTTCTGTGGGATATAAAAGTATCCATTTTTAGTGTAATTAAACACACAACTCATGGAAAAATAAACTTGGAGAGAAACCAATAGTCTGAATAAGTAAAAACTTATAAAATGAAGGTACTCCACTATCCAAGTTTTCAATATTAATTAACAGTGAGATTGATTGATTTATGTAAGAAACAATCGATAAGGTCTTAACTTCGATGGTATCTATCAATCTCTGGAATCAACAAATGCTTCGATGAGACCCCAGTTTTCTAAACAATTCATTAGCACCTCCTCCTCAAAGGAAAATGGAAAATGAGGAATCTAAGTGGGAGTTTCATTCAAGATAATGTTCTCCACTGTCATGAATTAAGTCCATGAAACTTTAATTTACAGTCCTCCTTCAATGAATAATGGCGCCTCTTCAAGTTTTGATATTTCATAATAAAAAAAGTGTCCAACCATTGGAATTCATCAATTATAACCCCTTATAATGGTAACCTCATTCATGTTTAATTTTTAATCTCCTTTAATAATTAATAATAAACCTATGCATCATCACATGATGTGTAAATGGCCAAAATAAATGTGATAACCAACAAGCGGGTATTGTTTTATTGTTATCATATATAATTATCTATACATATATGAAGTGGTATTGGATAGAATATAAAATCATAGACCATAGGGTGATTACATTAACCAAACCATGGTCAATGATTTAGTGTACAAAACTCAACAAGTTAAACTATCAATGAAACTCTTGATAGTCATTTCAAACTTAATATTGATTGTGAAATTTATTATCAATGTTAGACATATGATTCCCAAATCTTACCAATCCAAAAAATCTCAATCATTATTTTATATTTTTATCGGTTTAACATCCACTAACAAATGGTAAATTTTCTTTTTTTAAAGACAATAATTGATCAAAATTATCCAAAATAAAAAAAATCAAACTCAATAAAATGATTAATGTTGATATTTCTTTCTTGTTTCATCATTGTTTAGAGAATAATTTCCTTTTTCCAAACCTTGACCATGATCATATTTAATTTTTTGTAAAAAATAAGAATAAATAAATAAGAATCAAAATATATTAAACAAATTAATTGAACATGGTTTAGAAAAATTAACTTTACATCCATGGAAAATAAATATAATATTTCATTATATAAAGAGAAAACATTACATGATTTTTTCACCGCAACACTAAATTATAGTAATATAAAAGTAAAATTTTATAAACATACATCAATGTATAACAAACCATGTGAAATTAAAATCATCATGAAATAAATTACCCATTAATTTTTCATGTACTAAGTGTATTTGCTAAAATAAAATAACATTTTTTGATAATGTTTTTTCTAATTTGAAGTGGTTTAAACCAAAATATATATCATTATTGGAAATCAATTAGTGGTTATTTTGATTAATTTCATGGTATTTTATAAAAATTTAATTCTTATATAATTCATGTATTTTTTTCATTAATTAAGCATTAGTTTATATCATATAATTTTTATTTAGTTTATTTGTAGTTCAACCAAACTATTTCTATAAATGTAATTTTTTTAACAAATGTTTTGACATAGCCACCACTAAATATTTTAATGGTGGTTTCATTTATTGATGTATTTTGCCAAATTCCTATCATTACAACAAAGAAGTGATTTTGGAAAGCAATTTCCTTATGAAATCTCCCAAGTAAAAATGTATGATTTTTTTTTAAAAAGATAGTTTTTTGGGAAAAATCTGGTTTTCTATTTTATAAATATGATTGAATTTGAAATTTTTGAAGGAATTTTAATGAACTTAATTTTTCAATAAACTATTTCTTCAAATATATCTTTTTATCGAGTATACACACATATTTTAGAACACAAAATAATTAGACATAACTGAATGGATAGGTGAGTTTAATAATTACAAGGAATCATAAATAACCCATCTAATAGTTATAGATTAAAAATTAAATTTCTCAACTAGGATTAGGAATTAATTTCCAGTCTAGTTGAATTAAATTACTATAAATAAATTTAAAATTTAAAAAAAACTATGAACTTTCTCTCAAAGTTTCACTAAAATAAAAATATTAAAAAATAGTAATGAAAATATGTTACTTGATTGAATCCATGGTTGAATATAAATGATTAACCACTCAAAGTAGTAAAAAAATCCCTGAGTTCAAGAAATATTTACATCTATTGAAAATAAAAAATATTTTTTTAAATTAGTAAATTTCAACAAAAAATAAGTAATTTTTTATGTTTACTTAATTAAAATACATTTCAACATAGAATAAAGACTCCTATCTTATAATTAAAACTCAAAATTTCCCCCAATGTTGAATTCTAAGGTGAGATAAAAAATTAAAATATTTTGGTTCAATTTTTTTTGAAATTCAATAGTTCAATAGATTGTTTAAAGGGGTTAAAATCATGTTCAAAAATAATATTTTCCACTAAACACAACCAATGATACAAATTTTGATTACACAAAAGGTTTTTCAGCTGGTTAATACTTTTAAAAAATCAGTGAAAAGGTTGGATTTTGAGAAAAATGAATGCTAACATTTAATACTTCAAAAATATTTTTTTAAAAAAAATAGAAATAAGGATAAAATATAACTATACTTTTAGTATAAAATGGCATCAAATAGGTAGAAATAACCAGTATAAATTTACAAAGGATTTTAGTTTACAATAATATCTTAAAAAATCAAAAATTAAATTCATACAAATAACAAAATAAGTTTGGTAACTTCACCTCCAAATATTATCATCGGGTTTTTATCATACAGACGGCGGAGGTCCCATGGACTAACGTGCTATGGGATAATGCCATCCCCACAAAATTTAACTTCCTTTCTTGGAGAATCTGTCACATAGGACTTCCTACAAACAAGAATATCAGAAGATGCATGGTGAGTATGGCATCCAAATGTGTTTGTTGTAAGCGTCATACGGAGGAGACTTCACAGCACTTGTTTTTTTATAGCGACTGGGTGCGTGAGGTATGGTCCTTCTTTGGTGCTTTCAAGGGTTTTGATATTCCCTCCATGGCAGATCAACCCTCCCTAAACCATTGGTTTCACGGATCGGGTGATGCGGGCCCGGAGAGAAGAGTGCATACACTAGTGTTTAACGCTGGATGCTGGAGTTTGTGGCATGCTCGTAACGTGTTTTTGCACGAAGGGGTGTCCTCCTCTTCTCATTCAATCATCTTCTGCGTTAGGAACCTGCTTCTGGATGTGGTTGTTGTGCTCAGTTCCTGGAGGGAGGCACCCACTCTGCAGCGTCTTCTTCCCACGGTTTATCATCCTCCTCTGGCCCCTGCTCCGAGCTCCGGTCACTAGGTCCTCTATCTTCCCCCGTGTCATGGCTTCAAGCTCAACACTGAAGGCTCCTATCTTGCGGGTGACATCAAAGGAGGGGGACTCGTTCATGATCATAACAGTTCGGTTTTGTTTTCTTTCTCCATTCGGTTGGGACAGCGTACACCACTCCTTGTAGAGGCGAAGAGTATGATGGTTGGCCTACAGGAAAGCATCAAAAGGGGTGTGGTTCTAACGGAGGTGGAAACGGATTCCTTGATACTCTCAAATGCCATTCAGGGCATCAGGAGCGTTCCTTGGTCTATCGAATACATTATCCAGAGGTGTCGGGGTTTCTTGGGTACTATGACTAGAGTTTCTCATACCTGGAGGGAAGGCAACAAAGCTGCTAACTACCTGGCTTCTCTCGTCTCACCAGGCTTGAAGGATCCTTTCTTTCATAACTCTATTATCCTGAAAGCAACAGGGATCAACATCATTAGAGGGGATGCTCTCGGCCTTCACTACTTTAGGCCTCCGTAGCCTCTGCTCTTGTCTTTTCTCTTCTCTCTTCCTTTTCTGTTGTTTTTCTTCTTTGTTCTGTTTGGATGTTTTGGTCCTCTCCTTTCTTTTGACAAAAATAAAAAAAAATGGAATTTTATGGTATGGTATAAGATTTTGAAAGTGAAATGATTTTTATATTAGAAGACCATATGGATTTTCAAGGAAACTCAGGAAAAAAAAAGATGTTTAAAAATTAAATTTATTTTTAATGGTTAATAAAATCCCCCCACCCCACATAATTTATAGCAAGATATTGATTTTAATAATTTAAGAGATTTAAATTCAATCTATAATGAATAAATCATCAATATATACTAGAATATAAATTTAAAACAGAATGAGAATGTTGAAAAAGGGATCTCCCCTAAAAATTGGTGTCATTACTTTCTAAGGCCATGTGAACTCTCTACCTTATAACATTGAAACTCTACTTGGTGATTCCATTGAAGATACTATAAGAGTAAAATAGATAAACATTAAAACCAAAAATAAAAAAATAAAAAATACTAGGCCAATAAAAGTTAAGATGATGTGGTTGTGAATCTCAAGAATAATGAGGATGAAATTGATGTTGTTGACTATTTTTTTTAAATTCAGATTAGTAATAAAGTGAACAGGAGGTAGGGTGAGGCTGGACAAAAAAAAGGGCGATATATTTTTTTATTTAAAATAAAATTTAAAAAAAAACATATAAATAATGATCTATTAAAATATGGTTTACCTCTCATGAAATTATACATTTTAAGTCCCCAGTCAGACTTTCCTAGAGATCTAATCATAATCATTAGGAGGATGTAGTTTCCTATCTAGAAACCATCACTTATTCACATCCCAAAAGTTTTTAAGAAAAATATCAGTTCTATGGGATTTTAAACCAACATGAAAACAATAAAATCCCATTTCATCCAGAAGATACCCTTGAAAACACCCCTTTAAAGAGCGAGAGAGTATGTTGTTCACTTCTATAATTTTTCAAGAATTAGTGAATTTTACATTTTCTTAAAGGGGGGGCCTAATGTGGGGTGTTTATATAGGTTTAGAAAGATTCTAAAATCCCACTTTCTCATTTTATAGAATCAAATAATAAAAAAATAAAGGTACATAAGGTTAATTTTATAAAAAAAATAGGGAGAGAACTTTCAAATTCACTTTGTGTAGTTTTCATGTCTCTAGTGCTTAAGATTAATTCCTCTTCCAAATAACTCTCTGCATCCAAGTGAAAATCATCACCAAAATTAGTTGAGTAACATAGTAAAAAATATAGAATAATTTATTTTTATTTATCATGAAAATTGTAAAATCCAATTTTTTTAGGAATTATTCTCCTCCAAAATTTCCTCAACTTTAAAAAGATAAATAGTTTCCACCACTTATAATAAAAAGTTTCTTCGAAGACCAAATAGTGTATAATCTACCTTTTATTTTAGTTTAAATTCTAAAACATTATCTTCCAAATAAAAACTAAGATCAATTGAGTGTTCTAATTGATATTTAGAGTGGAAAATGTTAGAATCAGTTTTAGAAATATTGGAATAAAGAATTTTTATACTAATAATATTTCCCCTAAATAATTAAAATTGGTTTCCATATACTTAAGCGATGTTTTAGAGATATAAAATGTGGGAGGAATGGGAGACAATTTTTCAAAAATTAAACTTTCTTCATGTGTTTCTCCCTTAACCACTTCATCAAGATCAAATAGAATATTTGTTTCTTTCAAACCATTAAAACAAGGAAGATCACTTTTCAAAATAGGGTAAATTTTTTCAAAATATCCATCTTCTAATATAATGTTTTTTCCACTGCATCCCTAAATTAAAACTCTATTTTATTACTCAATAATTCATAAAAATATATTTATGTATCTTTCAAATTTAAATCATTATTTCGAAGATTATTTTCAACCCAAAAAAGCATGCCCTCAAAACACCTAGAACAATATGTTTTTTATCAGGTTTTGGAAGTAAGAAAACAATAGGACATTATTCATTAAGTTTTTATTTATTCTAAAAATTATCCAATTCATTTTCCTCATTATTGATTTCAATTCACTCATGTAATTTCATTTTTATTAGAAGTATAAATTTTTAGTTAGTGCATTTTGGATTCTAGTTTCATGAGATTCTTCATATTGGTCAAATTTAGAAAGAAACTTTAACACCATTTGTTTTAATTTTGATTGATCTTTGAGTTCGGTCATATAAAAGTCTTGGGTTTTTTTATAATGTTGGGGCTATTTTTTTGTTATAGGCACACTACCAAGTAATATACCCATAATAGCCACATGAAACATAAAAAATCTTAGCATGATTATTCCTAATCCTTGAATTGATTCATTTTAGATGCAGCATAGCTCAAATAGTCCCAAAATGGAACTTAAACAATTCAAGATAAGTTTCAAAAAACATAGAATCGATGATTAAGAACCCAATAATCAAGTACAAAATATTGTAAGTATTATTTTATAATTTTGATAAATTGGATAAAAAATTGAGCCTAAACACACACTAAAATATGGATGAGTTGAAATTCAATGCAAACAACAACAATGAAAGAAATTGATTTTTTTATAAATTTGATTTTAATTTAACTTTCTAACCCTAATAGACTCAACTCAATCCATCCTTAAAAATGGTGAAAAATTTTGAAATGTTTCTTCACTATCAAAATATTTATTTATAAAATATACCTAAAACTAGAACGATAGTAAGTAGGGACGAACCCGAGGGAAGACAGGTGAATCGTATAAGGGATTATTAAAAATTAAACTATTAAGAATATGAACTAAAATTAGTTGATAAATTGATATCATATAAATAATTAAAATAAATATTAAAATGATTTATTATGAAAATTTAGAAGCTAAATTTATGAGTTATGGGCATGATACATTCAAGTAAATGGTTGAGATGGATTTTAATTAAATCAGCTTATTGAAAGTGTGTTGTTCAAGAGAAATGATTCAGAAAAACTATAAAAATCTATAACTAAAAATATTAAAATCTCTATCAAGGACTATAACCACTTCTTAACTTAACTCAATTTCTATTGAGATAGGGTTTTTATGATAGTGAGAGAAAATTGATAAGGTTCATTCAAAAAATAAACTATTGTTTGTTCATGAATGTTCTTCATTATAATTATACAACCCAATATATCAAATTATGTAATGGATTAATTGATTTAAAAACATCTCCAAGATGGGGTCTCATCTGTAAATTTATTAAGACAAAACTAGAACTAAATTTAGTTTGATATGGCTATGAAAAATGAATCACAACTTTGAAGAAAGATTCAAGAACATAAAAAATAACAAACAACAACAATTTTATTTCTCATTAAAAAAAATTAACTATAGGGAATCATTGAAAAAATAGAGCTAAATACAAGTATTTAAATTATAAATATACTAAAAGAAAAGTTAGAGAGGAAAGGGACTTCTCTGTCTAGAGGAGAACTTTCTCCCAGATCCATCTTCTACCTTCTTCTTTTTTGAAGTTTGAATTTGTGCCTTCGAAAATGGTATTTACCCCACTTCTCTTAATTTAATAAAAGAATCATTTTATTATTCTAATTTATTGTTTTCTCTAGAGTTATTTGGTACTATATTTTTAAAATAATTCTACACCATCTCAATATTTAGTAATTTATAAAATTTTCCAAACTGTGAAGATTATTCTTCTTACAGGTTTCATTATTTAATACCTTAAAAAAATTATTTATAAAATTTTAAAAACCATATTCCAATAATTATATGTGTTTATTTTGATTCTAATTTTGAATTTAATATGTCTTCTTCACCATGTTCACTTAAAAGGCTCTAATTCATAAGCATTAATCAGTAAACTCAAGAACATATTTATATCACAAAAACAATCTGCTCAAAATCTCTACTACTTTTGATTCAAAAAGATTCCTCTGTATAAAAAATTTCCCAAAAATGTAAATGATCTTATCTATTTATAAATATTAAAACCATACATCTATAGTAGAATCATTCGGCATTGAACCAATATGACACTCAACTTCAACTTGACTTCACGCATGAATATCTTCAGGGGTTTATCCAAGAAACCAAGTTTATAATTAACCCTGAGTATCTATTATTATTTGATGATTAGGTTCAATATTGAATCCAACCATTGACCCCTTAGTAACATCTTAACAATCCTAAAAATCTTCTTTGTTAAATAATTCTTGGGTTGATCTTGTCTAAAAGAAAGGATATCAACCAGATCATAGAGACCAATTGTCGAACAATTCATCTGCACTAAACATTGTCACCATAGATGAAGCATATGGGAAAAATGCCCCCCCCCCCCATTTTTGTTCAAATATATCCTACAAAACTAAAAAATTAATGAACATTGGTTTTTACTTGGTATTCATCATGGATTCCATCATCATTGATTCCATCTTCAATTAGTTTATCTTCTTCAAAAAAAATACATTAGCATCAATTTGGTTCTTCAACTCCAAAACAAGCTTCAACACAGTCTTTTTCCCTTTGACCTCATTCGCTTCAGCTAAAGTCATCTTCTTTAGTAAATAAGTTCATACCTTCTTTCAGTCTTACTTTATTCACAGGTTATCATTGATTAGCTTCCTTTGAGTTCAGAAAAGGCTCGTTTGGATTATCCCTACATAGATGGCTTGGGATCCCAGATTCTCCCATTTTCAGTCTCAATCTTAGTTTGAAATCCTTAAAAGATTGGTAAGAATTCATGCGAATTTTCCTAACTAACTCTTATAGAAATTCCCTAACAAGTCATATGAACCTTTGATAAAAAGTCTTTCTAGTTTATCTAAGAAGTATTATGGTATTTTCTAGTACTACTAACTTAGCCAGTTTTATACTCCTTATGCCCAGAAGTCTTATGAAGTGGAAAAACATCTTATAAAAATAGGATTTTAGAATTTTTTTTACTTTCTTCTGCTCAACACAGGTCTTTGAAATTTGCCTATAAAAAAACATCCAGTGAAAATGTATTGAAAAAAATTAATTCAAGATATTTTCACGATAGAAAAAAATAATGAAAAAAAAATAAATTCAACACATCAAAATCAAAAAAAAATCTAAAAGATAAATATATATAATAAAATCATGGAGCTTTGATAATATTAATTCCATCACCTAGACACTATTTAAAATAGTTAAAAAATAATATTTCAATTGGAATTTCACCAAATATGCACAAAGTATTTTTTATTAAAATATAAATAAATTAAAGCGAAGAAAAATTAAGCAATTTAACACAAAAAAATATCAATTCTCATTCAAAAAATCAAGGAATAAAATTTTCACTACAAATTGACCTGTATTTGAATTTTTTTAATAAAATCATATTTCATAATTAAAATATTGATATTCTCATAGAATGGATATGGAAAACATGTATACAAAATGAGGCCACATTATCCGCTAAAAGGGAAAAATTAAAATATATATATATATCATATATAAATAAAATATATATAACCAAGATTTAAATAAATAATAATAAATTATAAGACCGTAAATACATTAAGAACATGAATATATAAAATAGACAAATACACATAAAAATTAGTCAGCAACCATTATTCATAAATATAGTTATCATATAGAAAACATATATAAGTTCAACAAACATCCACCCTAAACACATTCAAGTCCATCGCTCCACCATCTCCAATGCATCTGACCACCTGTGAAGTTATATCTAGGCTCATCATACAGAAAACCCATTGCATCACTGCCATATAAACAAAAACAAAAATAATAAAGAAATCAAGAGAAATGATCATAATGAAAATTATTTATAATATAATCCATGATAATATTTTACCATACTATAAAACTATTAATAATCATGACTTCTTTTTTATGAGTGTCATGGGTCGGAAGGTTTAACCCCCTTCCAACTACTGAAATTTTTTAATTGTAATAAAAAAATAGAATATTTAATAAAAGGACCAAGAAACACAATAGGCAAGAAATATATTCATATCAAACATGTATTAAAGATGCAAACATACTTTAAATAAATAACATTATTTCAACTTAAATCAAAATGAGGTTTAGTTAGACTAAGTTACCATTAATATAAAATATTTTAAAAAAATATAAACATACATAAATTGAACCAAATAAACAAATAAAATTTCAATGAAAACACTTTAACATAATTAAATAACCAAATATAAATATATACAGCTACTCCAACACATTTTAAAGCATTTTTTTAAACGAGATAAAAAAAACACATCAATAAAGTTACATTAACATAACCAAACATATTCTAAACACCTAAAGACAACATATTCAAAATTTATAACTTAAAATCATATATAGTCATTTCAAAATAAATATAGAATTGTCTAGTTTAAATTAATTACAAATAATTATAAAAAATAATTACTAGTATTCAAAACACACTCAAAAGAACACCATTAGTAAATCAAAACACATTTTACTTAGTTTAAAACATACCCAATGTAATGAATCATGAACCAATTATATAAATTAAGATGTTTTTAAAGAATTAAATTATATATTTAATTGTGCAAACATGATTTTTTTTAAATTTTAAGATCCATAGAATGGGTCATTTTTTTATTTCGTGATTCAGTTTTGAATTTAGGTATTCATGTATTGAATATTTAGTTTTTTTATAGGTGATTTTATGTTTAAAATTAGGTTTTGGGATTTTTAAAATAATTATAAATTTTAATGCTTTGTTCTGTGATGTGTTCAGAAGCATGTCAATAACATTATCAAAACATTTAAAAATCCAAAATTGATTTTAAATGAAAACTAATGTAAATGAATTAATTTCTTAAAATTCATCATAACACTATCATGGATTGAATTTAGAATTTACCTCTATAAGTTTGGATATAATATTGTAAATTTCCTTAAAAATAAAATAATTATAAATTTTACAAAATAGAACAATTAATATGTACAAAAAACATAATAACCTAGTAAATGATGAGTGTTTCTATAAATTTTTTTAACCTTAATAGTTTTACATTAAAAACAAGTTATATTATATATGTATTATCACAAGTAAAGAAATGTAAATGTGAAATTTTAATAGAATGACATTACTAATTTATGTTTTCAATTATTATCATCTTTATTTCCTAGGTTGTTATAAAGCTTCATTGCTAAGATTACTTCTATATTTTCATCCTCTCTTATAAGTTCCTTTATTTAAATGTTTTTAGGGAAAACCCATTTAATGTTATTTTGTTGATGGGGTTCAGTCTCAAGAAATACCAATTGATCTTAATCACCCATATCATAAAAGTCTCTTGGTTTTAAGTGTACAACAACACTCCACCTTTTATGTAATTCATTATCCACATAATTAAGCATATTCTCCTATAAATATAATATAAATAGATCATTCTCAATATGTTCACTGGTATCTATCAAGTGATATAATTTGAAATAAGTAAAATGTAACAAATATTTTGTTATACCCCTATTAATGTTTACCCACTTAAATTAGAATAGGATAACTAAAATTTGAACATGATAGTTTAATTAAATGATATCAACCATCATTCTATAATATCCCACCTATGAAAGTGTAAATACACCACTATTTTGAGTTTTCAAGCCTTATTTATGATCAAATGTATGAAACTTGATTCTACCAGTATTATAGGAATCAAATATCTTATCATTCCTTAAAGGAACTTGATCCAAAAACTTTAAATAATTTGATATATTAACTCAATTATCAAGAATAATGATATATATAAGACTATATAGTATAAAGGCGTGAAAATTACTTTATGGTATTAATAGAAGATCTCTTATTTTACAGTGATTGTTTTATTGTGAGAACATATAATTACTCTTACATTTCATAAGAACATTACATATCATGGAACAATATTAACTATAATAGCTGAGAATAATAAAGAGTGATAAACAAAAAATAATAATGTACACACTAAGGGAAGATCCATAGGCCCAAATTCTCCCTTGATGATCACTCCTGCCATGATGACTATAATGAGAAATAGAAGTGTTAAGAATATGATATACATTATCAAGCTAAGTGTATAACCTTTGTAAGTGAAGTATTGAATGTTTAGGTATGAGAATAGTTGAGTATATATAGGTTGTAAAGATCAATGTGACCATTATGATTTTATTGTTACCTGACAGTTGTAATATGATTCTTATATGATCATTGGAATACTAATAATATCCAATAAAATTATAAAATATTATTTTAAATATAAATTAAAAATAATTATAATTATATTTAAAGCATATTATTATATGTCTACATACTCTTTATGAACCAAAATGTATGATATTATAAAATTCAAAAACCCTTAAAGTGAATAAAAAATGTGTTTCTCAATAAAAAAATTACTAGAAATGTTTTATTTTTATTTAAAATTACCATTCCACATAATTATGAATTTATTTTCATAAAATAAAATTATATTTTAAATCATCATGTCAAAAAAATTAGGGTAAATTTTTAATAATTTTCTAAAATACTTTATTTTTAATGAATAGTAAATAATATAGTTTTTCAATTTTGGTATATTTTATGACTTCATAAATATGTAATAAGGATGTGGTAATTAATAAAACTGAATCCACATCCAAAAATAAGTTATTTTATTAATATAATGAATTTTAATCAATTAAAATTAATTTCCAAACCTATAAATAACTTTCCAAAGTAGAAAATGGAAATTAAGGTTTTAAAAACATTATTTTGTGGAAAAATTACTTTCACATGCCAAAAGTAATATAAAAAATTATTTTCGGTTCTCAAAATAAAATATTCCAAAAACCACCTTCTTTATTTCATAAAAAAAAGTGCCAAAACCATGGGTGGACAATGGAAAATTTATTTTCCAAAACCTATAGTTCCAAGGTCTATATTATAAAAATAATAAAAAATTATCCCCAATTTTCTATAAATACCCACCTCTCCACACCCATTAATTTCACTCTCAATATCATTATCACATTCCTCCCTCTTTTAGTCTCTCCTTAAGCCCTTTTTTTAAGCTCTCAAGGAATCACTCCTCTAAGTTTAGGAAGTGATTATTAAGGTAAGGGATTCTCTTCCTTTACCTTTTTATATAAATACTTCTTTTGTAGTTATTCCTCTAATTTCAAAGTCATTGTATTCTCATAAACATATGATCCTTACATTATTGAGAAAAGAAATATATTAATGAGATACTTCCATTCTCTCTCATTAATATCATTCTATAAACCACTTTGTATACCCATTATGCTTTCAAAACCATTATTTGATTTTCCTTGTATCCTTTTTTTATGTTGTGAATAGTCAACCCTATTTTTATTAAATTATATTCATATATATGTAATTATACTTAATTTATTTGGTATTTCCATATATTAAACCCACATTCCCTTCTCATGGGTTAAAAATAATGAAAATTTCTAGTCTTTAAACACTTATATTCTTATTGATTTTATATGAAACTTTTTCTTTATTAACCATGAATTATTGATGGAATGATTTATTATGATATATGATCTATTTGAAACACATGAATAAATACATATAAAGGGTTCTCCCAGATATCTCTTCAATTCATTGGGTAAATAATTCATCTATAGATATGGCATGTTTATGATACCTTGGTTAATAACCTTAGTAATATGTTTTATAAAACATTAGTGATGAACCTTAGTGATATGCTTATAAATGTATCATTTTATGTTATAGTTACATTTCCATGTTATATAACATATACTTATGATTATTCTATCATGTTATGCCTGTTATTTTACCCACGATAATCACTCATGTTACATTTCTTATGTTTATCCCTTACTGAGCTTTATGCTCGCCCTTTTCTATCAATGTACATCCCTAGGAAATTGTATGTCATGAAGTGAAAAAGGGTGGATTTTTAAATAATTATTTCAAGATGATTAAGTAAATTTTATGTTTTTATCTATTTACTTCATATATTGTGTACCTAGTTTCAAGAAACTAAACCTAAAATGGTCCTTTTAAGTTATTAATGTAATATTTTTTAGGAAAATATGTTAAAAATCATGTATGTAAAAGGTGAGACTCTATATATAGGATATTAATTTTAACATGGATTAATAAAAAGAATATGAGTTTGTACTTACATAGAGGTAATAACATTTCACAATCACTTTAGTAAAAAAATTATTTCCATCTCATTAAGATATCAACCTTTCAGCCATCTCTTTGTTTTTTATCTAAACAATTCAATGAATGGGTCTATAATATGAATATTGAGTATAACATATCTGTGTTATTTTTATGAATATAATTTGTTCAGTTTAAAATTTGATCCCTTTCAAATTGGTCATCCTATAATTGGAAAAATTTATGAATTATTTAGAAATAATAATTATGGGAGATGTCATCAACACATACGTCATGATCGAATATTATCATAATTATATCCAAATAACAGTAATATAAGTTAAAAATTCTTAAACTATGTATCCTTAAACAACAGAGATTTCTCGTTGAGGTTTATTTCTCACATATGACTTTAAATGTACTCAATGAAATAAATATGAGAAACATATTAAAAAATTATATACTAATTTGATAAAATTTAATTCATCAATGAAAATAAAAATGATATTAATATACCTCTAAATATTATAAATCAATCAATAATTTACCGATCCACCAAGTTTATCATCTATGACCAAATGGATAGTAAAATAAATTACGATAGTGAAAAATGAATGGTGAATAGAACCTCTAAATGAAAAGGTTTCATTAAAATTATTTCTTGAAGTTTATCAAGCTCAATTAGGCTTAATTTTTTATCAAAAATATATATGAATAAGGTTAACAACTCAAAGATAAATGCAATTACTTTTTTAGGTTACAAAATATGAAATACCAAGGGAAGAAACTACTCCATAAAAATATGTAAGTCAATAATTTTCAATCCATGTAACTTTTAATCTTTTAAGTCAATACACCTTTAAATGTTACCTGAATATTCATATGACACATTTATATTCTTTAAAGTTTAAATAAATACATATTTTTCTTGATTTATTATAAAAAATATTTTTTCATGATACTTCCCATTATAATTTACCCACAAACTATAATTTATATTTATTTATTCATCTTAATTATGAGCATTAAGATGATCCTTTAATTTACCCAACTCATTAAGCAATGTAAAAATCATATTATCAAAAATGTTCTTATAAATATTAATTAAATCATGATTATGACATAGAAAATTATTCTTCTAATAAGGAGGTTTTAAAAATATACTCATTTTCTTACACTTTTTTGTTCCAACCACTTTAGATGTTATACCACATACCCTTTTCTCCCTTTATTTTAACTGATTAAATTTCCCAAATTCTATAGTAACATTCATTAATTTTCTTAATATTTATAAACTAGATTACACTTCAAGTGACTTTATCAATTAAATTTTTCTATTGAATTATGTATTGTAAAACTTAAATTTATAAAATGGATCAATAAATTGATAATGACACATGAAGCATCATTTTATTATATGATTTGGTCATTAGGGTTCAAAATAAAAATTAAAAACTAAAAAATCCAAACCAATATTAGTGTTCCAACCGAATAAGTTTCTTATTTTAGGGAAGACACTGATGGTATATATTAAATAAACATTAATTTTGAATAGTATTTTCATTAATGTATCAAAATTTCCAATCCATTATTACATAATTCTTGAAATTATTTGATTAGATACTGGAGTAATACCTCAATTTCATTTCTATGAACTTTCTTTCTAAAATAATCATTCAAATAATGAAATAATATTTCTTTCTAAACATCAAAGGAGAAAGATTGTAAGGGATCAAAACAACATACTATATTTTATAATTATTAATTTAAGTATCGAATGGGTTAAAACTTATATAATTTAATCCTAAATACACATTCTTAGGCTTAAAAGAAAAATCAGAATATAATGAATTAAAAACCTTCCTTGATGTTAAATATTTTGGATGCCTCATCAGGATGTCATTGTTACTTTACAAATCCAATTCATGTTTCAATGGTTTTAGATGAAATGAATAATATTTTCAAGTGTTATTTTAGAGGAAAGTAACACAATTCCTTCGTGGGAATTTTATTCTTCTACTTCTTCCCAATGTTAAAGTCATTTTTCCTCTCAAAACTGTTTATTTATTTCCATCTAATTATATGAAATATTTTTCATTATTCTTTATCAAAATATTCTTCCCAATAAATCATGAAATCATTATAACATGCATATATATTTTTATAATCAATACCAAGTTTTTTATGGTTTTATTCTTCATATAAAATGATAAAGGGATCATAGCTTTAATAATTCTATCAGGAAGTAACTCCAAATTCCTAAAAATTTATTTATCAGTAATTAAATAGAGACACTTTATATGGTCAAACTTGACTACGAAATACAACTTTAAATATTTGAAATATCCTTTATTAAATTCTTGATTTCTATATTTAATTAATTAATAAAACATATTTTTTTCTCACAGAAGTTCTGAGTAACATTAATAAAATTAGGATCAACTAAATGTTTTATTAATATAATAAAATCTTGATCATTGTATCTTGAAAAGTAAAATACATTATTTATCAGGTTTTAAATTAAATTATCCTTCATTAGGTCACTTTTTGTTTCACTGATAGCGTATTCACTGCTTTGACTTTCCAAAACATTAAATTCTCCATTCCAAATTAAACATACATATTGAGTAGGAAACAATTTAAATATCAAGTGGTTGTATATTTTGTTTATATTCATGCATATAATAAATTTAAAATCAAGATAAAAACATTTTATTCTATTATTTACTTATCAATTTTCAATTTCATAATCTAAAAATTCATCTAAACCCTTAACATACCAAGGTGTATTTTGTAGTAAATTAATCCAACTTTTATCTATATGTATTGGATTATCACTCTTCACCCTATACATTAAAAATAAAGATATAAATGTTTAATAATCATTGTGAAAAAAATAATTTAGTAAAATAATAAACTTATATATAATTAAACTCATAGGAAAGTTCACTTTAAAAAAAATCATTCAATTTAAATCCATTTTTACCATAAAAACTCATTTTAAAATTATTTTATTAAAAAATAATATATTATATATATAATTATATAATGAATTTACATATAATATATGTATAATTAAATGTAATATATAATTATATATTATAAATATAATATATAATTACATTTATATATATTAGTATTGTAACCATTGGTTGTAATAATTGGATTTTTTTAATTAGAAATCTATGGGAAGTTTTTTGAGTAAGTATGAAATATGAGAAGATGTTTTTCATTTATTAAAGGTATATGGAGATATGAATTTAAATTTATAGATGTTTTAGAACAAACTCTTGAATAGTAAGAACATGTCATGGTGTGAGCACATTGATCCCATAATAAATAAAGTTTAATTCTAGAAAAATGACAGTCCATTTATACATGAAGATTTTATTTGGTATGTGTAAAATTGGGTTTGTAAGGTGTTATCATTGGTCATTTTTTTATAATATTAGATGATCATGTTGTGGGATTTATGGCCATTTTATTAGGTGAAAATTATAAAATGATACTAATTTTTGAAGAACATTATGATGTATAAAATTAATAAAACTAAAAGTATTGAAACATATATTATTTTAATTTTCAAATATTTGAAGAAAATTTTTAATGATGTGAAAAATCATTCATATCATGAAGAGACTTTGATGAATTTTTTTGGTTCTACCAATATAAATCTACCCATTCTATGGAGAGGGATTCACGCCAAAACTAGTTTAGAGTTCAAGAGTACATGGAAAGGGCCACTTCATGGTTTTTTAGTCACCCCATAGTCTATTTTAATCAAATTAAGACTACACTATGACATATATACTATAAAAAACATACAAGGTATTGATTTTTAATCTTTAGGTTATTTTTCAAAAAAAATGGTTTTCATTGTGAAAGTTCACATCATTCCATGAAATATCTTATAATTGAATAAAATAGAAGAAGGGACTGAATTTTCATGTATTTCGGTACTTGTTACATCATTTATAATAGAATCTTAAGAATAAAAAAAATAATAAATGATTTGTCTTTCTCAAGTTATATGGGTAGTTTTTAGTGCATCCATTAACTTCTTAATTGAATATTAATGGTAAATATGTTTTTAGAAATGATCCAACTGTTGGATTTTAAATAGATATTGTTGGAAGTTTATTGATGTTGAATTTTTAATTTAAAATTAAAAATTTCTTGGATATAGAATAACCTAATACACATAAGGAAGATAGATCCACACATGGATAAAAGGTATAGATATTAAAGTTGAGGAAAAATAGTGTATCCATAGTGAAAATTATTTAATATATATATTTAAGGTTGAAGTGAGATTGGATTGATTTACTTTGAAGAACAATCTTGGAAGTAAAGTTTTTTTGTATATATCATTGAAGATATGTGAGTAAATAGTAGATCATCATGAAGAATATCCATTCTTATTCAGTTTTGGAACTATATTTTATATCACTGTGAGTTCAACCTATGTGTCTATATTATACTTTATAACCCTATTAAGAATTATTGTGTGTAATAAAGTAATTGTTCATGGAACTTGGGTGATTAGTGATATTATCCTAAAGTTTATAATCATAAATTTTGGTTTAAGTGAGGTTATATTGATTTAATTTAAAGACAAAGCTTGGAAGTAAAGTTTTTTTGTGCATATCATTAAAAATCTAGAAGTAAAGAGTATACCATCATGAGGAACACTCATTGTTATTTAGTGCTTGATTCATATTTTCTATCATTTTTTGATTGAATTATGTATCAATATTATAGTCTGTAACCCTCTTTAGAAGTAGCGAGTGGAAGAGGGGAAGAGGCTATGAACCTTGAGTGAGAAGTGATCTTATCCTACAGTTTTTAATCACAACCATTAAATTAGTGCTCAATTAACATATCAACACAATGTTGATATATGCTCCTTGGTTGTATCATAAAGTGGGTGAAATAAGTAAAAATTCTTATGTCCATATTTATTTATCCTTTTTCATTTTTTATGCGTGTTTGACAGATTCAATGTGTCTTTTTTAGTGAGTATATGAGAACAAATTGAATTTAAGATAATAATAAATTTTAAGTCTCCATAATACACCCCCCCCCCTCTTAGGGAATTTAGTGGGACCTCGGGTTATAATAAGTGGTATCAAAGCCACTGGTTATTTATTAATGAATCTGATATAGGAAGTTATATTCATGGAGAATGTTGTGAATGAAAATTGTGTTCCCTTATTTTATGGTATAAATTATTAGATTTGGAATAATATAATGAGATCACATTTATAATCTCTTAGACTTGATGTTTACTCAGAAATAGTTCATAGAATTCAGGTTAGTGATCCTACCAAAACATCTATGATGAAAGTAGGAAAGATATTTTTTAATGATTATTCTAAGAGTGGGAGCATTGTATAATTATATTTACATGAAAGTGATGGATTTTCCAATAGCTAAATAAATATGGTAAAATCCTATAAATATTTTTAAATGTGAAAAGAAAGTGAAGGATGCAAATATTTTAGCTCTTAAAACTAGATTTTATGACTTTAATATGATGTCAAGTGAAAATGTTTATAGTTTATTCAATAGTATTATTAAAGTTTTTGGAGTTATTTTTTAGACTCGGTCATGAGATAAAAAATGTTGTTATAGTGAAGAAGATTATATAAAGATTAGAAAAAATATACAATCCAAAAGTTCTTACACTTGAATAAATAAATCTTGAGGAATTATATCTAGATGATATATACAAAATACTGGTCTTGTATGAAATTTGAGTAAATCATAAAAGTTATTTATAAAATTCATCTCAAGAAATTTCATTTAGATATATGGAAAAGAAATAGGTTTAGGAGGCAGAAATTGAAGAAGATGTAGGTGGTGATTTATCATCAATTACGAAAATGAAGTTTAAGAGAGGGAAAGAAATATTTTAGGGTGAGATATCTTTGAAATGTTTTTATTGTATAAATATTGGGAGCATCACTACTAGGTTTACAAAAATATTTGATGGATAGGATGGTGAGTTTGGATTTTCATTAAAAAATCCCTAAAAGGAAATTTAATTTAGGAAATAAAAATGGAAATAAATTTTAGATAAATATGCTGGTAAGAAAAGAGGAAGAAGGTGTTGAGGAATATTAGTGATAAAACATTGAAAATAATTTTATCTCATACATATCCGATTTTTTTATGGATTAAGTGGAGAAAACTAAATCTGAAGTAGAAGATGTTGTTCAATGAGAGGGATTTATTGATCTTAAGGTAGAATTAGAAGGGGATCTTGAGGATATTTATCTACTTATGAAGAATAATTTAATGATTAGAGGATGGATAAAGGATACCTCAAGTTATTTTGAAGATATTGAAGAAAAAATTGATCATCTTGATAAATTTGTAGAAGAACTATAAAAACATTGAGTAAAACCTAAATAAGTAGTGAACTAAAAGTTGAATATTAAGGAACAGACAAAGATCATTAATTATCATAATATGTCCATTGAGGAAAAAGATAATAGTTTTGAAACACTTGAAGAATAAGTCGAATATTTTAGAAATAATCTATAGTTTGAAATAAAAAATGGATCAAAGAAAAAGATATAGTTCGGGAAGTTTTAAGATGAAATATTAAAGGAAAGTGTTGAAGGAATAATAAGAAATTTTTTGGAATTCCTTAGTGCTTAAAGACTCAATTCCATGGATAAAAGTGGTCTCCTATATAGTATTATAACATAAAAATCAAAAAAATCATGTGTTAATAGAAAAAGAAAAAAATGAAAGGATAATATTATTAATCATTGAGAACTCACCAATAATTGAGAAGTTATTAAAAATTATGGGATATGTGGAGAGATGTAAATAAAAAGATAATTACTCTGATGAACTAAAAATTTGTGACTACTTAGGACACACCCATCATTATCCATTCATCATCACTTTTGATGGATGGATGGTTACCTTTCCATTAAAATTTTCTCAGTGTTTTTAGTTTGATTTTTTATTTAATCAGGATGACATTGTTGTGAGTTAATTTCATGTTTTGTCAGGTGGGTGGCTCTAAATAGGGAAGGGTGTGCTAGAACCTTTCATCCATCTCTCCTCCATATTTCTATGTTGGTTAGAGAGATGATCTGCCATGTGGTTACACTTATATAGATGAATTTATTGTTCGAATCATTATTCATGCAGTTGGTCTACACAGGTGGTGCATGATTGATTCCAAACTATGTGGATCCTGGGGGAAACAATTTGAGACCTTTGGTATGTAAGGGTATGGGTGCATGAAATTCACACAGTTTGGTAAACCATAAAGAAAGTGTGTAAATCAAATCTATAATTTGATAGTTCCTTGTGGAATGATTGGAATATAGTTTTTCCAACCATACAGAGTCTCAGGTAAACCATGTGAGTGGGTTTTGGTCTAGGAATTAATTTTTTCATGGTTTTCATATGGTTTGGAAAATCATGTAGACAAACTATGCAGCCTTCTCAGATTCATTAAAAGTAAAATTTCCTGAAATAACCCTCCTTGATTTTAGCCCTCCAACTCATCATTTTCTCCTATATCTCACTCAAATAGACTAAGAACCTCTAGGGAGATTCCCCTACCTTCTTCCCTTCAATTTTAGTGGTCGTCCTCCTTTATTTCAAGTGGATTTCTCCATGGTAAGCCCATTTATACCCATTCCTCTCTAAGTTTCTCTATTTTACTTTATTTATAGTTCCTTACATGAACCATAATATTAGTTTTGGATGATTTCAGGGTAGGTATTGGTTCAAATAATGGGTATTTCCTCTTTTAGGGGTTATAGAGGGTACATATTGGCTTTTTGGATTGTTTTTCATCATAGTCAATGACTTCCAACTTGTTCATCATTGAACTGAGGTAGGTGTTTCATTATTTCCACTTTATATTTCATACTAATAGATTATTATTTATTTTAAAATGTTTATTTATTAAATATATTCTTATATGTATGATTCATGAAGGGTTAAAGTAGATTTGAAGTGGTTTTAATCCTTGGCATGGAATGAGATTCCATGCCAAGTGTTTATGAAAATTCCTAAATGGATTTTAAACATTTTTTTTAAATTAAAAGTAGTGGAGATAGTTTGATTGAGGTTTTTAAAGTTTTGATTTGTATTAGTTTATTTTGAACCCATTTTTTAGCATTTTAAAGTGTTTAAAATGTTTAACATGGGATATTTTATTTTAAAGGGTTGTGTTAACTCATTCTAATGTTATCTTGAAACATTTTTATAGATTTTAGGGATTTAAAAAATTATTTTAATGGATGTGTGGATTTATAAATGGGTTTTAATAGTTATTTTATAAAATATGTCTCAAGATTGGATTGAAACATGTTTTGGAAATAATGTGAGTTCGACTTGGAATTCCAAGCATGTTGTAATTTTATGAAAAATGAGTTTTCATAAAAGGTGTGAGACCCTCTTATACCCCATGTAATTTTATTATTATTATGGTGTATTGTGATCCCATGAGGGTATGTTTAGCATTATTTCATATTTATATGTTTTATTTTTATATATGTTATTAGAGTTAGTTTGTATGATGGTATGGGAGGTTAGGTGTGAGTTATTTTGAATGTTTTATATTTTAATTATGTAATGGTTCATTTTTTCTCACCTCCATTGACTTTTCATATGAGACCTTGGGGATTGAGGTTGGTTAATTAGGTGGTTTAATCCCTGAACTAGGTTGTTATCTTGATATAAGACATTTTCTATGGTAACTAGAGATCTTGTGAAGGAAAAATTCTCTATGGTACTGAGAATTCTTATGATATGTTAGGATTGAAGGAGACTGGGGGGTGACTGAGGGATCTTCTAAAATTTTTCATACACACTTAGTGACTTATGAACCTAGAGTTATTTTAATTCACTCTATATCCCTTTTATTATAGACCATTGTTTAGATACCATGACTTTGGGATCCTATTTTGGATTATTTTAGGGGATTTAACATTATGATTTGATTATATCCCCTAATTCTTGGATTATTTCTTTACACCTATAAACTTTTTTTTATTTCTCATTATCATGTGACTCTGACATATTTGTTCCTTGTTATGTGATTTCCTCCTTCTTTGAGTACTATTTTTCTTTTAAAATGTTTTCAAAACATGTTTGTGAAAGGTTTTACCAAGAATAAAGGGAAATGTGTGGTTTAAAATATAATTTAAAACTACTTTTAAGATGAGTTTGAAAGGTGTGATCTTAAAATTTGAAGAGTTGTTTTCCAAAAGGATTTTGGATTGTTTTAAAGTAAAAGTAGAAATAGTTTGTTTTATAAACTCTGATGTGTGGGGGGGTTTTAAAAACATAGTTTTTGGTCATCATGCCTGGTTTTATTTGGAAAATGGTTTTCAAATATGATTATGGAGAAAATCATTTGATATTTGGAAATCTATTTTTAGTTTTGAAATGCGTATTTAAAAAACAGGTGTTTTTGAGATGATTTTGAAGTGGGACTTTAAAAAAATGGATTTATAAAGTGGCTTCGTTCTAGGGGAAAATGTTTACTATGTTATTTTTTTAGTTAATAAAAAAATAAAAGGTGTTTTAACATATTTGAGATGTGTTGATTATTTATTTATGTAAAGATATTATGAAAATTTTATATTTTTCTAATGTATTTTAAACTAGCATTATTATGATGTAATATAAAAGTGGTTACTCAGGTTCAGTGGGTAGAGACCTACTAGGTTGTTTAGATCATGCTTATATTTTCATAGGTCTAGGTTCATCCCAGTTGGTTTCATCTCTATTGGTATTTCAAGGGGATGTATGGTTGGATAGTGATTTTGAGTTACATGGTGGCTCTTTGGAGCTGGTTTAGGGATTTTTTTCAACTTTTGTATTTTTATTAGCCTCTTTAGCCTATTTTATTTAATGAATTTTCTTTTGTGTATCTGCTTCTATAGTTGATTCATTTATGTATCAATTGTATATTCTTATTTGGATATTTATTTATTCCTATCTCCTGTTTATTAGTATTACTAATTTTATTTTTACTCCTCATTCTTATTTTTATATAAGGGATACATCATTACTAATGTATGTTATGTGATTCCCAATTAATAGTTTTCAGTCTGTGAGGATCTAGAATTCCCTTCAGGCCTCATAGAGGACCAGGTTAGGTGCCAAATTAAATGAAAACTAGGTTGGTTTGTTACAAAATGTTATTAAAGAAGGTTCTAGAATTCTCTCTTAATATTTGGAGTTTTTTTAGTTTGGAGATGAGTATTTCATAAATCAAGAGGTAGGTATAGTGTGAGTTTTATAAGATCTTTCTCACCTTAAGCCTCGAGTTTCCATGGGTAGTCGGGGTATTGTTTTGATTTTGTCTTATAGTTTAACTCCCTTATTGGATTATGGTTTGATGCCTATGTAAGTGATGATTTGATCCCCAATAGTATGGCTTGAGTTTCCTTGGGGGATCATATTTGGTGTTTAGGGATATAGATAAAAAGGGGGATCGAAGCATGAGATTGTCTTGTAGGGATTGAAAAACTGTACGGCAATCAAATTCTTGATGCCCAATACATTATAGGGACCAATGCATGATTGGCATCTGGTCATAAACCATGTGGCCAAGTCAGGAACCATTATGAATCCTAGTTGATTTTTATATTTAGATTCCTTGACACTTATATTTCCTAGTGTGTTAGGGAAATGATAAAAGATTCAAGATTTCTATTTTTATATGTTGGAATCATTGGATTGGGTTTTTGCATGAGGATTGTGTTATGCATTTTTTTTGTGATTTAATGTGTTATTTGAAATCAGTTTTGTATGTATGGAATATGGATTTCATGATAAAAAAAAATATTTTTAAAATAAGGCCATAGGTATTTTTTGTAAATTTAATTTGGTTTCATGAATTTTTTTAAAATTGTTGAATTCATTTGGAAATTTGGGAAGAATTTTTAAGTGTGATTGAATTTATAATCAAGAGAAAATGATGTTTTTGAATATGGGATTCCTATTTTAAGGGAGGTCGATGATTTACAAATTTGGTTTTGGGGATTGTTGGGTTTTATCCCTTGAAATGTTTTTAAAAAGGGTGAGTTATTTGAAATTTTTTGAAATGGGAAGTTTTTTCTTTCATTATAAAATCTAGGAGGGTGTTTTATTTTTATAATTCATCAATTTTTTCTTTTAAAATTGGTTTTTAGAAACATTTTACATTTAACAAGTCGATTTTGGGCTTAGTGTTGAAATTATAAATTGGTTTACACTATTTTTTGTGAAATGAGTCCTAAATTTAATGGTTCCTTTGTTTTTAAAATGGGGTTTTAGGACTCTTTATCATGTGGTACATCATTTTAAAATAGTGTGTTTTAAAAAATATTCTATTATTTTATCAAAATTTGTAAGTTTATTTATCCCTAATGTGATTTTGATACTTATTGATATGTTATAGGGTACATGATCAGGTTGATATCATGTCCCATGTGGTTTTATATAATCCTCCAAGAAAGGTATAGAGTGAAAGTGGAATGATTGTCTCGGGAGTGTATCTGCCTTCTAGTGTTAACATTGTCTAGTCCCAGAATGGATTATAATGTTATGTACTATCCTGTTTGTAGTATGTCTTGGAGATATTAAATATAGTGTTGGTGGATTGGGTTTACTTAGAAATAGTGTAATCCTAGTAACTTAGTTTGTGATCCTTGGTTTGATGGTTGGACCATAGAGGTTCTATTTTTATGGAGACTCTTATATGGGGCCCTAGTTTGGTGTGTTGATTTTTTTGATCTTGGATAAATTTGATATTGATGTATTGGAAATCATTGGGAATATTCTTTAGGTGTTTGGTCTTATCTCTTTTGGATGAAATGTCGTTTTGAGATTTATGCTCAGTGAGTTGGAGAAGTTGTGGATTGAGTAAATTTTTTCCTGGTGTGTTCTTAGGTTCCTCATTGGTTTTTATATATGATTAGTGGTTATTTTGGGGAATATTCATGACTAATTATTTATTAACACTTATTTTTTCCCTTAAATAGTGTAGACCATGTGTGGGTTTTTGTTTGTTAGTTTATACATGGGAAGAACCTGGGGTGCGGGCATGGATAATTGGGTGTGTAGTTTTATTTTAGGTTGGAATATGATTGAAATTTCTCTTTCTTTTCTATTGGAATCACTATGTGGTTATATTCTATGGATTTGGATCTAAATACCCCTATATGTAAAATGTGACCCTTAGATTAAAGTTGTGTTTTTTCTTAAGGAGTCATGTTCTAAGTTGATGTTCCCGTTATTTTTATGATACCATGGGTTTGGTGATCTAGTTCTATGGTCCTTTGGGATTTTTCAAGGTTTAGGGCCTTTCTTTGATAGTTTTTAAATTGTGTTTTGTGGTTATATTGTTCTGGTGGATCTTTTTAAATTCCCTTCAAATGTTTTGGGAATATAATTATTTAGTGATGCCCTCTCATTTTTTTGGAAAAGGTATTTTTAATTGCTCCTCCATTTTGGATTTGTTCTAAACGGTGGGGAGAACTATGATCAGTCTCTATATCCCTAGATATTTCTCTTTTTTCATTTGTTAGTCAATTATTCTTGAGGTTGTTGGTGTCAATTGATGATATGTCTGGTTGTTTGAGGAATTTTCTTTTATTTAGAGGATTTTTTATAGAATTTGTTTCCATTTTTTCTCTAGTTATACCTAAGACTTTATAGAAGTAAAAGGTGACATGGTGGTGATAATTGTGGCACAAAAAATGTCACTATGGTGTTTATTTTATGTTTTTTAAGGGTTTTATAAGTTTCTAGGGAGTTTTCACCTGAAACATGAAGATTCTATAGTTTCTATTATTATGCATGATTTTCCCGCACAGTTTAGAGGAAACTTTGTGGTTACCCTTAAATAGATTAATTTCCAATTAAAATCATTTTTTGCATGATTATTCTATATAGTTGGAACATGGTTGAGTCCAAAACATATATACCCTATGGGAAATAGTGCGATACCTTTGGTATGTAATGGTAGGGTGCGTAACTTGCGCATAGTTTGATACACCATGTGATAAGTGTGTAAATCAACTCTATAATTTGGAATTACCATTTAGCATGGTTATAACATGGTTTTTCTATCCATGAAGAGTATCTAGTAAAATGTGCAAGTGATTTTTGGTCTAGGCAGTGACTTGCACATGGTTGGTGCAGAGTTTGGAAAACCATGCGGCCAAACTGTGCAGCCTATCCAGATTCATTAAAGTTTAATTTATAAAAATACCCATTCTCGATTTTAACCCTCCAACCCATCATTTAATATTTCAACTCCCTTTAATAGACCAGGATCCTCTATGGAACTTCTCCTCTCTTATTCCCTTTAATTTTAGTGGTCCTCCTCCTTGGTTTCAAGTGGATTTATCCATGGTAAGTCCCTCTAAACCCATTCCTTCCTTATTTTCTCTATTTCCCTTGATGTATAGTTCCTTCCATGTATCCTAATATTTTTTTTCTAATTTCAGAATATTTATTGGTCCAAATTATGGTAATTTTCTCATGTATGGGTTGTATAGGGTACATCTTGGCTTGTTAGAGTGTTCGTTATCATAGGTGATGACTTCTAACTTGATCACCATTGAACTAAGTTAGATGTTTCTTTTTTGTTTCTTTATATTACATTTAAATGGATAGTTTTTTATTTTAAAATGTGTCATTATTAATTATATTCCTCTATATATTATCCATGAGGGTTTAAAGTAAATTTAAAATGGGTTTAACCATTCGAATAGAATGGTAAGCCATGTTAGGTTTTTGTGAAAAATCCTAATTGGATTTTAATGGATGTTCTTTATTTTAAAAGTGGTGGTGATCACTAGATTGAGGTTTTTAAAGGTTCAATTTTAATTAATTTATTTTCCAACCAACTGTTTGAGTGATTTATAATGTTTAAAATGTTTGACATGGGATTTTTTATTTGAAAGGGGTGTGTTAGCCCATGAAAATGTTATCTTGAAACCATTTTATGGTTTTGAAGGATTTAAAAAGTGATTTTAATGGATGTGTTTATTTCTAAATGGGTGTCCATAATATTTTTATCAAATTTTTATCAAGGGTGTATTGATATGTTCTTTTGAAATAGTGTGAGTTGTTCTTTGAATTCTAAGCGTGTTTTAGAAAAAAATCATGTTTAGAATTTTATGAAAAATGAGTTTTCATAAAAGGTGTGAGACCCTCTTAAGCCCCATGTGATTTTTTTATACCCGTGGTGTCTTGTGATCATTTGAGGGGATGTTTTATATTATTGAATATTTATATATCATCTGTGAATAGATTTGATTGGGTATAATTATTGTGAGAGTTTCAAAGGTGAGGCCTGATTTATTTCAATTGTATTGTATTTAAGTTATCTAATGGTTCATTTGTGCTCACCTCTATTGACTTATCATGGGTGACCATGTGGGTTGGGATAGTTAAATTAGGAATTTGAATCCATGATCTAGGTTTTTATCTTTGTATAAGATGTTTTCCATGGGTCCGAGATAGCCTATCAAGGAAACATTCTCCATGGGACTGAAAACTCTTATGGGAGGTTAGTGCCAAGAGATCCCAGGGGACTGAGAGAGGCCAAGGGAAGACCGAGAGAGCTTCAAAAAAATTTCATGCACACTTAGTTCCTTGTAAACTTGGGGTTATTTTAATTCATTATAAATCACTTTGATTAGATCCCATTAGTTAGATACCATGACACTAGGATCCTATTTAGGATTATTTTAGTGGATTTCACATTGTGATTTGATTGTATACCATGATTCTTGGATTATTTCTTAGCACCTATGAACTTTTTATTTATTTCCCATTGTTATGTGACTTTGAAAAATTGGTTCCTACTTGTGTTATTTCCTCTATTTAGTGTTATGGTTTTATTTTCAAATGTTTTTAAAAAGGTTTTATGAAAGTTTTGACAAAGAAGGAAGGTAAATGTGTGGTTTTAAATGTTCTTTCAAAAAAAATTAAGATGAGTTTGAATAGTGTAATATTAAAATGTGAAGATTTTTTTAAATGGATTTTAGAGTGATTTAAATGAAAATAAAAAATGGTTTGTTTTTTGTAATTTGGTGTTTGGGTTTTAAAAATGTTGTTTTAGGCCAGCATGCCTATTCTCATTTGGAAAATGGTTTTCAAATATGTTTATGGTGAAAACCATTTGAAATTTAGAAATATATTTTGAGTTTTGAAATGTGTATTTAAAAAATATTTATTTTTGAGATGGTTTTAAAGTTGGAATTTAAAATGGTAGTTTTTTAAGGGGATTCATCTGTGGGGAAATTGTTTTCAAAGTGGTTGTTTTCATTTAATAAAAACAAATAAAAGGTGTTTTAAAAATTTTGAGATGTGTTTATTTTTTATATATGTAAAGATCTTATGAAAAAATGTATATTTTTCTACTTTATTTCAAAATTTCATTGTTAGGATGTAATGTGAAAGTGACTGCTCAAATTCAATGGGTGGAGACCTACTGAGCTATTTAGCTCATGCCTATATTTTTACTGGTCTAGGTTCATTCTAGTTGGTTTAACCTCTATTGGTATTCCAATGGAGATATATTGTTGTATAGTAATCATGGATCACATTTTTTATCTTTTAATCTGATTTGGGTCTTTTATTTAAGCTTTGGGTTTTATATCAGCCTATTTTTTCTATTGTATTTTATGTCTATCATTTTGTGTATTTAATTCTGTTGTTAATTTATTTATATATCAGTTGTATATTATGATTTTTATGTTCATTCTTTTCTTATATCCTATTTATTTGGTTTACTAATTTTATTTATACTACTCATTTTATTGTTGTATAAGGGATAAATTGTTTCCAAGGTATGTTTTGTGATTCATGGGCACTAGTTTCCAACCAATGGGGATCAATAATACCCTATGTGCCTTGTGGTGTAGAAGTTAGGGTGTCAGGTTAGATGACACTCTAGGCCTTATTCCTTTATTTAATAGTAACATATTGAATATATATATTTCATTCTTGAGGGGAAAGGTGGTGAGAAACCCTTACCATCTAAAAGAAGAAGAGAGCATCAAATTTTTTGAATCTATCCCACATCAATGTATGTAGTCCAAATGGTCAGGATGGAATATATGGTGAGAATTATTTCATTATTTTTGTTCATGCTAAGCTAATTTTATTATAAGGAATTAAAAAATAAATTTTACTTTAACAAATTTAAATTATAAAATTTGTAAAAATGTATTTTTAAAATAATATATATAATATAAAGAAAATGACTTGTATTTAAATTAAACTTTCAAATATTAAATCATATTAATTATTTATCTACTAAAAGTAATAGATATTAATGTTTTACCATCTTAGTTTTTATTATAGATTTATTAATAATGACTTTTTAATATATTGTAATTATTATTTTAAGTTGGGTGTAGTGTGAGACACAACTTATAGAATGTAGTATGTATTTTAAAGGATCCAAAATTTTGGTTTGTTACATTCTACCCCCTTAAATAAATTTCATCCTCACAATTTAATTATCATATACTTGTAGGAACATCTAAAGGTAGATAAAAGATTTACATACCTCAATATATTATCTCTAATTTTATATGATCCTTGATATCATAGGGAATACTATAAAACACTTATTTTTTCCTAACCATTTCAAGGAAATATATCTCATAACCTAATATTGAGGTCCTTGTTAAGGATTCTATTTTCTTCTTAGATAATTCATAGTTTTCCTAATACTAATAGATTTTGATAGTTGATATAGAATATGTTTCCCCTATTTTATAAATTAATGTGGATTCAAATTTAATATATCCATTCTATTTAGAAAATCAAATCAAATTTTTTTTAGAGGAGGATATTATGATTTTCATAAAGTTTATTTCTACAAACTTAAAAATCATACAACTAAATGTTTTCTTTAAAATAAACATCATTTAGGGTGGTGAATTTATGTTCTTAAAAATAATCCTAGATACAATAGGGTTTATAAAACTAGAATATATTTACTAATTTGTGGATGAGGGAAAATGAAACCTAATAACCAATATACTCTTCATTAATAGTCATTACATAGGTTATTCCTTACTCCATGGGTCTAAAAGGTTGTGGATTCCTACCATTCTCAACAATACTTGTATTAGGTTATTTACTTGGATAATGATTGATTTATCTACAAATGATACATTGAATTGTCAGTGGTTCACTTGGAGGAGTTCTATCTTCTATCCTAATGTTAACAAAAATCTTCATTTTCCTATGAAATTCTAATGCTCAATGACCCTCACTTCCACAAGTAAAGAATCTCTCAGTCCCCTTAAGGTAATTCCATTGGTGATTATTCTTACATTTTTGAGATATAAGAAATTGAAAAAAAATTCCTTCATCATATTTTTCAATTTATCTTTCACCAGACTCCATATTTCTCTTATTAAATATAAGAAATTGAACATTTTTTCCTTCATCATATTTTTCAATTTATCTTTCAAAAGACTCCATATTTCTCTTATTTTGTGAACTTGGTACTTTGACTATGTTCACATGTTAATCATATTTCATGATAGCTAGTTTGGAATAATCAAAAGGTTTCTCATTCCAGCTATAATTTTGATATGTTTTTCATTGAGGTAATATTCACATTATCCCTCGCATCCATGGTTCCTTCTAGTTCCAACCATTAATAAAACCAAAATATTTAACATGAGTGAAAAAACATTAATTATACGTGGTAATAATCAATAAAGGAATATAACCTTAAAACATATTACTCTTTTACATTATCACATTGTTTTATAATTCCTATAGTTCAACCTATATAAATCTTATTTTATCATAGGTTATATTAAGTTAGGTTGTCTTATACTTCCTAACATAATCCCTAAAATTAACTAATAATTAATTCCTTTATAATGGTTTTTAAAGAGCATATTATCAACCCAATCATATCCCCCAGGAGTATCGAACCAAGTTCATAGTAAGGTCTCATTCATCATACACTGTAATAATGGTTATCATATACTCTACTAACTCTTTTTAGTGTTATTAACTCTAGATGCATCTATTACAAAAAAACATGTCCACTTTTAGTATCCATACAAGGATGTATTTCTAGGAAAACCATACACTCAAGAATTTTTCAATATTTCAAGATATCATCCTATACTTAAACTCATCTATAGGGTTTTTACTAAGGTTCTCTATTCCTAATACCAAAGGTAAGTAAACTAATCTCCAAAAAATAACTACACTAATCTCTAAAATAATTAAACCTAACTATGATACCAGGTTAAGTTACCCTATATAAACATGAAATAAATAATACATTAATCTCATGATTAAAATAACTCATCTCATAAAAAATAATATAACCCAAATACCTAGAGGTTTAGTGTATTAAATATTCGCATCATAAACATATTAATTTAATATACTTGAAAACATTTCTATATAATAATACTCCTCTATACCCTTTCCTACATACCTCACATGATATAATTATCTTTATAAACTAGGTAATGGAAGCATAATAAAGCAATTGAATTAGATGCTTAATAAAGGAGAAATATATAATAAAGTGTTAGATCATAAAAATTAATTAGTACATGATAAAGACTAAAATACCTTAATAAGATATCATAATACAATATATGATAATAATAAAACATAATAAAGAAACATAATATCATAACTAGGAGGTTAAGGATGTGTAAAATTTATGACTTAGCTTAAAAACATATCAATAACCAAAAACATGTGAGCATGACATAAAAGTAGATAATACATTAAAAATATGGTGTGATTATGAAAACATGTAATAACTTGATAAAAAAATTCAAAATGTGTCATAGTCATAAACATAGGATTTCTTATCATTTTGAACTTAGTGACCCACCAACCAGTTCACTCGTAAAATTGTGAGTAGAGCTAAATTCAATCACACTCACCCTTTGTGAACCTAGATACTTATTAACCAATTCACAAAAAAAAATATATCATGAGATATAATCCTTTACCCAATTAATTTTAGGTAGATATAGGTCTCACCCATCTCATAATCTATACATTTGGGTGCCACTTGAAAAGAAAACATTCAACATCTTATAAAGAACCCATGGAAAAAATAATGGGTTTATTAAAATTTTTAAAAACATCGCATATCATGAACTTAAGAAATCATAAGATATCAAAAATACCATTTTACAAAATTAATCAGATCATAATAATACATTTATTGTGATCAAAACATCACTTCATGAAAGATAAACCTTGGAGGGTAAATAGTTGTGAAAATAAAAAAGTCTTCACAAAACCTTTTAAAACATTTAAGTGAAAATTAATTTAAAAAAAATGGATGGAAAGAGAATAATTTTAAAAACCTTAATATAAATAGTCCCCAAATAAAAAATCCTTTAAAATACATAAAGGTCATCAAAAATAATAATTTAATATATTTTTAAACCTTGTACTTTTAAAAGAATATTTAATGAAGGAGACTTGAAAAATACATAAAGTATTCAAAAAAGGGGAAGTGAAAATACTTTGAAAGATTTTACTTTTAACAATAATATTTAATAATGGAACATTTAAATGTACATTAAATTTAAAAAAATAAAATTTAGAGTGGATGATAAAGATTTTTATTTTGAAAGGATAGAAAAAACCTTTTGAACATTTTAAAATAACCTTGTTGAAAACACACATTGTTAAAAAGGATAATGAAAATTTTTATTTAAAATTAAATAAGGTTAATAAATGGATAATTGGATATAAAAACAATTTTAGTTTCCACTAGGGAAAGTACAAAATTTTTGTGAAGTAAAAATATGGATAGGGAAGAAAAATCCATTAAAATTAATGGGAATTAGTCTTAACAAAAATGAATTTTAATAAAACATTAAAATAATTGAGGAATAATAATTTGGTGTGAAACATGATTTACTCAAAAAATATGTTGGAATAAATCCTAAAATCATTAAAGGTTATAATAGATCAATCATGAAATAAAATATATGGAGAAGAGTGATTATGACCCAAGGAAAATATTTGAGTCATAAAACCCCCTTATAGATTTTGTAACTTTTAAATCAAAACCCCATGAGAGGTATAAATTTTAAATAGAACATTGAATATCATGAAGTATAATGGGATCATTATAAAAAATTAAAATAAGGGAGAATTTACACTATTTAAAAGGAAGTGTGGTGTGAAACTTAAACATGTCTTAAGGGATTCAAATTTGAGATAAAAAACCCCTTATAGATTTAGTATCTTTTGAATCAAAAATAATTGGAAGGTTTAAAATCATAATGTTTTGTAAAAACCATGTATTAATTCATTTATTATAACAAAATAAATTCTTTTTTAGTATATACATCATATAAATAATAAATTTGTTCAAAAATTAAAACATGTCTCAATGAACAGAAATTGAGATGAAAACCCTTACAACATGAGAAGTGAATGGATTGAAAGAACATATAGAATAGATTTTGAAATAAATATTTATATATCATTAATAAGGTTTATTTATTATTAATTAATTCATTTTGTAAGTATATATACCACATTAAATATAAATAGGTGAAAAACATGTAATCATACCTCAATTAAAGTGAACTTGAGACAACAAACCATAACCTTGCTTCCTTGATTAGTTGATGAAACTCTATTCTACTATAAAATATATATATATATTAATAACCTAAATCAAAACCTTACACTAAAATATTTCCCTTTTATAATCCTTATTATAATTCTTTATCATGAGTACATTAATTAGTTATAGCATATTTTGACTATCAGGTGTTAACAACTTGAACTGTTTTGCACGTGTTTAATAATGTTGATATCATTACCCATCATTTGATACCAAGTTAACTACTGATATATAATTTAATATTATGTATTATATATCTTATATTTATTAAAAATTTTCTTATTTCATCTCACATGTGTTTTGGTTATGTTATGGGAAATCCAAATTGATAACGCCTTATTTCAGTAATTTTAGCGAATGAAAATGTTACATTAATAATATGTTAAAAACTTAATATAATATTTCTAAACCGATATAATAATCATTATTTTATTAATATATTATAATAACATTATTTTTTATATTCCCATTTTCTTCCATAATCATATTTTAAAGCATTTTTCACGTAGGTGGTTAAACCAACCCAAACTTGAACATGCTTTAACTCGATTGGAGAGTATGGTTAAGGAGGTGTTTCTTTTGACATAATATCATTATAAAATAATAATAATGGAATTATATTTATTATTTTATAATTGTGAGATATATTTTAATATTTTTAGATAATTTATTAAAATCTAAATGAAAAACAAAAAAAATCATCATGGAGGCGGTAATATGCATGTATGCACAATTAGCATTCTTGTTTCTCAACACATGAGAAAGGGGGAAAGGTGGATATTAAATTAAAATTTTAGAATAATAATTATTTTTATATATAATATTAATTAATAATTAACAATATTAATATCATCCATGAAATTATGTGAGAAAAAAATGGTGTCGATTTGTGGAGGCGGTAGTCTGTGCAATGCACTAACAATGTTCTGTTGTTTTTTTAAGTGTATTGAAATGAATAAATACGTTTTTATCATTAATATAAAAATATATAAGTATAATAATGATACTTAATTCATAATATTATTATGGTGATAATATATTTGGAAGAGTAAAATTAATAATAAAAACAAAAGAAGGGGATAATACTTATGTTGAAGACTTGATTTTCCCCTTGGAAGTCCCCTTAAAATTGAAGGGATTGGGCTGAAAATGAATGAACAAATGATTAGATATATGTTATATGGTTCTATTTAGAGTAAAATGTAATATTTTTAATTATTAATTCTAAGTATAGGTGTGTTTTTTAAAGGATATAAGTGATCCCCTTTTATAAGAGAGGAATAAGGTACTTTTGGAAACACCCTTTATAATTTAATAATTCCATGGCACTATTCCAAGGTAAATGGATCCAAAGTTTAAAAAATATTGATTTTTGGGTGTATTTGGTTTTATAAAGGAACAAAAATGTGTTTCAATACATGTTTTAAATACTTTATAGAGTTTTTACCATTATTTTTTATATTTTACTTTTTACTTTTAAACTAGGTAACTGGTTTTTAACTATGTGATTTTATGTTTTATTAAACAAATAAAATAATACATATAAAAAAATTGGGTATTATGGAGATAAATTTAACCTCTATTTAATGTAATATAATTTCTAAATATTATAAAATTAACTTTTAAATTAAAATAGATAATTTTTAAAAAAACATTTTTAGTAGAAAAATGTAATTTTGACCATTATAGATTCTTAATTTTATTTAGTATTTATTAACAATTAAATTAGTGTTAATATATTTATGTGTTTATAAATCATATTATATACATTATTTAATTTTTTTCAATTTAATTATTTGATATAAATTCATTGATATTAATAAAACAATAATTTAAACAAATCATCTCATCATTACAGTGGTGATTTTCATTAATCATAATAATATAAATTTTATAACTAAAAATAAAATTAGATATATTAAATAATATTAAAATTATTATCTCAAATATAAGAAGTATTTTATCAAATTTAATTTATATGTTTATGGAAATTAATCTTTACATTAGCACATGTAACGCATAAGACCTATTTTTTTAAATAGTTTATTTTTAAGAAAAAAAGATTTTTGATTAGGATAGAATTATCTATTCCATTAATTATAATAAATTTAAAAAAATATTATCATTCATATATTATTTATTTAACAGTAAAATAAATCAAAAACTTTATTTTATCATGTTATAATTAACAAAATAAAATAGTTGAAAAGAAATTTTCATTACAATGCTAAAAAAAGTTTAAAAAGTTGAGCATGGGATTATAAATTTATAATAGTATTTTAAAATTATTTATTACACTATAATATATAATTTTATAAGAAAAATTTTTCCAAAACTTTCAATGTATTTATATAATAAAATAATTTCATAAAAGTGACGACATTAATTGGTATTTTCATTATTCACCTGAAAATTGATTATTTTAGAAAAATATCAAAAAATCATCCTAAGATAAAAAATGGGAATTAAAAAAAAGAATTTTAATTTTTCAATTTTTAATTATGAAATTTTTAAATATATATTTTTAAAGCAAAATATATAATATAAAGAAAAATAATTTTATTGAAAATAACCTTTTTAATGTTAAATCAAATTAATTATTTATCTAATAAAGATAATAGCTATTAATGGACCACCATATTAGTGTTTATTATAGATTTACTAATAATTTATTATTAATATTTTGTGGTTTTTTATGTTGGGTGTAGCATGTGACACAAGTTATAGAACATAGTATTCATTTTTAAGGATTCAAAATTTTGGGTTGTTATAAAAAAAGAAACAGGCGTGAATGTGGTACCCTAGGTCATAACCATAGGAATGAAAAAAAACATGCATAACTCTACCAAGATCTAAGACTCAAATGGAATGATCGAAACTGGAAAAATGATGTGATTGATCCCTCTATGGGAAGTGTAGTCTTCTTGATTGGGAATCCTTCTTTATTCTCTTTTCTCCTTATTTAAGGGTGATATATCCTCATGTTGCTGGTGGATATAAACCTTGATTTAATGAATTATAATTATTGGGATTCTTCTTTTCTATTTCTCACCTTAGACTCTCTGTTGGAGGTTCCCATTTCAGGTGATTGATTGATCATACGAAAAAAGTTAGGTGGTTCCATAAGGATTCTCCCTATACATGAAACCTTGATTACTTGCTTGATTTGAAATTTATTTTCAATTAATCTCTAAACCTTAATTTGAGAAGATTCAGATTATTCTAAAAAGTTAGTAATTATGAAACAAAACCATTTTTTAAAGGATTTAGAAATATTGTGTGTATTTGAGAAAATATAGATTGAGATGAAAAGTGATTTGATAAAATGATTTTATGTTGATTATTGAGAAAAATGGCTCTAAATTTAAGGTGATTTTTAAATTCATGAATTTATAAAAACTTGTGATTTGGTTTTGAAATTTAAATGGCATTTTGAAACTTGAGATTGGGCATTTGAACTGTGAATTATTAGTTGAATTTAAAATAATGAATTCCCCATGATTGATTAATTGAATGATTGATAAATTGGATGATTGAAATCACATGTGATCCTAAGTAGTTAGTGGGTTATTAGGATAATTATTATAGGACTCTAACCCCCTTGAAATTTATTGATGATAAAAACTCTAAGTGCACAAAATTAGGCATGATTTTCCCCAATAGGGTATTTATTGATTCTATATTGATGGATTGAACCTTAGGGATGTGTGAACACCTCTATATGTGATTGATTAACTAACTAGTGAGAATATCCTAGAGCCATGAACTAACTAACCTTAGTGATATGAACCTCATTCTTTGTTTTTATTTAATTATTTCATGAAAATGATTATATAAATTTTTTATTCATGGCCTTTTGTTTATTGAAAATGTCTATTTAATCATATTTTTTATATAATTTACATCTTATTTATTTAGAATATTTTTTATTTAAAATGTGAAAATGTCTTACCAAGCCTTTCCTTTATTTAAATTTAAGTATGAATGGTTTATTTTTTATGGAATTTCTTATGAAACATTTGGTTAATTCCTACTAGGATATTTTTCTCACACCCTACCTTTTCATTCATAAATTTTTAGATTATGTTATTCCAAACCCATAAAAATGGAAAGAACCACTTGGAGGTGGTTCATTTTCTTGATTCATGAGACCTTGAGTGATTGCAGTGACTGATGGAACTGTTATCCACTTATCATATGGAGATTTTTAGTTTTCAACTTGACGGGTTTTGTGTTGTCTTTTGGATAATGTACTGCTTTGATCTTTATTTGTCTTCTTATGGTACTTTTATCCTTGAGGAATATTGGGAATAATGACTATTCATTTATTTTTCTTCTACTATTATATATTAATTGTTTTTTATTGGTATGAAATGTTTCCCTCTGGTCATTTTTTAATGCCTCAGAACTAGTTTCTAGTATGTTTGGATTGAGAAAAAAAATATGTGGTCCATGTTAGTACGGGCTCAGGTATCTATGTAACAGTGTATCCAGGTTGGTTTGTGAAAAAAATGGTATCAAAGGTGGTTTTCTATATTTCCTTGATTTTGGTATGCAATCCAGGATGTCTTGATAAATAGAAGGTGGGATTTTTGGGACTCAAGTGGTTGTTTATAAGAGAGTGTATGGCCAACTCTCATTATATAAATCCATGAGTCACCATGGGTTTTTGAGAAAAAAAATATATTTTAGGAATAAATTGATATGACTCTAGTCTTTTTCAAAAAAATATCTGAGTATTTTTAAATCCTATAAAATTGAATTTTAACCCATGTAATTGATAATCCTATATCTCTTGATTAATTTTATGATCTTAGTATTCTTTCTGGTGTTTTGGTGTTGTCTATTGATGTTGTGTAGTACCATTCCCCCAAGAATATGTTTGAATAGACCTTAAGAGGAAGTTTTTTATGGAATATTAAAATTGAACCCTCTAGTTTATTAGAGCTTCATTGAGATAGTAGTTCATGTCTTCTAAGCTCTGGGATAGGTAGCAGCACCCATTCTTGTTCAGGCTACGGTAGTGGAACCTTGAAGGGGTAAAACTAGATATCATGCTTAGGAGTTTCTTTGGTATAAAACACTAACTTTATAAGTCCCTAATGATCCTTGGGAGGAATATTATTGGATGAAAATTATTGAGTTTCTTTTTGAGTTGTTAGAAATTCCATATTTAATAAAGTTAAATTTTGATACCTTCAAGTTTGAAGGACCTAGTATGAGGTTATGGGATTTAATGGTTACAATGAAGAAATATGAAGGCTTGGAGTGGAAAGACTTTAGAGATCCTTTCACAAATTAGTTCTATATATATTGGATGGTTTTATAAAATCTATGAAATTTATCATCCTCTAATATGGTGATAGAACCATGACTCAGTATAAGAACCACTTTACTAAACTTGTTCAGTTTTATCTCGAGGTGGTATCAAGTGAGAAACTAAAGGCCTAAAGATTCGATATGGGTTTTATACCTGATATATGATCTTAGGTTTTCATATTGATGCTCACTTATTATATAGATATACTGGATAGATCTTTAATGGCTAAGATTGACCTAGCTAGTAAGTTAGGGTTGACTGGAGTTCCTCCTACTCCCAGTGGTAGTTCTATTAGTTCCTTTAAAGGAAAGAGAAAGTGGGAAGAGTATCGTGGTGGATAACAGTAATAGGTATCTTTTATACCACCTATAGTGTTAGGAAAGGTCCCATTTACTTGATTTCAATATGTAAATACTGATAATTTGAATCGGTTTTGTTCAGAGGAAACAAAGATCTATGAGGTGTGCTATGTTTTTTAGGTAGAATGGGACTCAAGGTTGAGTAGAGTCAGAACACCTTTTTGGAGTTCTTCATAATGATATATGTGTTTTCTTTTGACCTGGAGTAGGAATATTTGATTGGAGATCTTACTCTAGTGGTCATCATGTTTTACAATGTGTTTTTATATGAATTTTATGGTTTTCCACTAGTAAGGGAAGTAGAATTTTCTATGGAGTTGGTACCAGGTACCTGACCTATCTTTTTTCCCACTTACTGTATGGTCCCGACTAAATTGAAGGAGTTAAAGGCCCAATTGGATGATTTGTTATATAAAGGCTTTATTCTCTCTAGTGTGTTTCCTTGGGAGGTACCTATTCTTTTTTCAAAGAAAACTGATGGAACCCTTTTCCTTTGTGTTTATTACTGAAAACTCAATTGAGTCATGGTAAATAATAAGTATTTGTTTCCTCATATTTATGATTTTTTATCATTTAAAAGGGTTTAAGTGGTTCTTGAAGATTAATATTTGGTTTGGTTATCAATGGATTATAATTAAAGAGTCTGATATCCCAAAGATAGTCTTCTAGAGTAGGTATAAACATTATGAGTGCCTTATTATACACTTTGTCCTAACCAATGCTCTTATAGTTTTTATTGTGAAAATGAACAACATATTCCATGAATATTTTGATTTATTCTTGGTGGTATTTGTGGATGAAATATTTGTTTAATATAAAACCAAGGAAGATCATGTGCATCATCTAAGAACAGTTTTGGAAATTTTGAGAGATCACTAACTTTACTCCAAGCTATCGAAATGTAATTTCTAGATTTAGGAAGTGAGTTTATTATGACATGTAGTCTTAGAACATGGTATTTCATTTGATCTTGGGAAGGTGAAGGATGTTATGACATGGTAACAACCATGAAATTTTTTCAATATTTTCTTAGACCTAGTGGGGCATTATTATCGGTTCATTAAAGATTTATCAAAGTTGGATTCTCTGATAACCTCTCTCACTCATAAAAGATTAAATTTCTTATGGGAATCAAAATTTCCTAATTATTTTGATGATTTGAAGTGCATTTTGAATTTTGTTCCAATTTTTACACTTCCATAGGCTAGGCATGGATATATAGTATTTTTTGATGCATCTAGTTCAGGTTTGGGCTGGGTTCTTATGTAGGGTGATCATGTAGTGGCCTATGATTCTCTAAAGCTTAATCATCATTAGAAGAAATATCCTATGCATGATATCAAACTCGTAGCTATTATGAATTCTCTTAAGAGTTGGAAAAATTACCTTTTTAGGGAAAGGTTTATCATTTATTCTAATCAAAAAATCTTGAGTTATATCTCTTCTCAAAAATATTTGATTCTCCGTCAAAGGCGATGGGTGGAGTACCTAAAATATTTTGATTTCGGCTTTTCGTATACCCCTGGTAAGGGTAATGTAATTGTAGATTCTTTTAGAAGGAAACTTCTGACCCAAGCTATGAAAGAATCATTAGAAGAGTGAGATTTGATGTCTTTATTTGATTTTATGAACTTGGGAGTTCTGAAGTATGATATTAATATATTTTTTTACAATCATTCAGTTGAAAATCTCTCTTCTCAAGATGATTCTTTAGGAGTAGCAACTCGATGATTAATTTCCTATCATTAGGGACTCTCTTTATGGTGGGGGACTATCGGTGAGTGTTAATTATCATTTGAGGGTATCTTATGCTTCTAAATACATTATGTAACACCTTTTCCCATAAGAAAATCTATAATAGGGGATTTTCATAATTCCTAGTGGGATATACACCCTCTCTCTATAAAGATGTTCTATGATATGTGGTGAATATTCTGATGTCCAGGTATGATACAATATATCGTTGATTTTGTTTTTCATTATAATACTTGTCAATAGGTCAAGATCGAGCCCTTGGAACCTTCAAGTTTTCTTCATCCCATTCATGTGCTGACTTGGAAGTTGGATGATATTTTGATGTTATTTTTGGTTGGGTTTCCATGTACCCCTTGAGGGAATAATGTGATATATTTAGTGATCAATTGGATAACCAAATCAACTCACTTTATTCCCATTCATGACATAACCAAAGTTAAGGAATTGGGAAGTCTATATGTGCAGGAGGTCATTAGATTGAATGGAGTTCCATCTGTTAAAGTTTCTTATATTGATCCTCGATCCCCTTATCATTTTTTGGAGAGACCTATAGGAGGTGATGGTGTCTTAGGTTATATTGATCATGAGTTATCATTCATAGAAGTATGGACAAATAAAATGAGCTATGCAAATTCTTGAATTCATTCTTCATTATTATGTTCTCGACTTTGGTGGAGCTTTTGATAGAAACATGGGACTAGTTGATTTTTCCTATAACAATAATTAGTAGTCATCCATCAGGATGTCACCTTTGAGGCCTTATATGGACACCTGTGTAAATATCTATTATTTTGGATAGAGATTAGTGAAGCTTCCTTGGTTGGGGCTAGTTTGTTCCAAGAGACAATTCTTGAGATTCAGTTGATTTATTAGATAATGGTGATGGAATAGATATTCTATAAATCTTATATTGATTTTAATTGATTCCCTTTGTAGTTTTTAGTTGGTGACCATGTGTTTTTGATATTCTCACCTCGGTTAGGTCATTGACATCTTGGAAAATAGATAAAGTTAGCACCAAGATACATGGGATTGTTTGTGGTTGTTAAACAGACTGTTAAGGTGTCTTACTATTTGGATTTTCCACCTCAATTTATGTTGATTCATAACATGTTTCACATATCACATATTATAAATTATCTCTCTTACCCATCTCATGTCTTGAGAAGGGTGGACCTTGATGTGGAACCTGATTTATCCTTGAAGTGAATCTAGTTTTAATTGTTTATTTTGAGATGAAGGTTCATCATAGAAAGAATATACCTCTGGTTTGAGTGATTTGGTATCATAGTTTTTATTTTCATGAGACTTGGGAGCATGAGACACTAATGAGAGAGTAGTGGCCACATATCGTTGACATTGAGTTTTTTTGAAAGTCTTTTTGGGGATAGAAATCAGTTATATTAGGTATATTATATCATCCCTTTACTAAATTTTAGTTTATTATATCCCTTTATTTTTATTATACTTTGTTTTTATCTTGTTTCGGTTTGTTTTTGGGGACTTTTGGAAGTTTTTGGAAGTTTTTTGGACTATGCACAGTTGGCACATGGTTAAGGAAAATCATGCAGGTTGTCCTAGGAAACTATGTTTCTTTCCATATGATTCCGGGGGGAGAATATGGTTAGAGAAAACCATGTAGCCTCCCCTTAAAACTTTGTGGCTTGGGATAGTGGGGAGAGCATTATTGGCACACGGTCTCCAAAATGTGTGGGAAAACCATGCACCCATTATCTAGTATCCCAAGAGGGAACGCACAGTTTCTACATGGTTTGTTTAACCATATATACTAACCATGAGGTTCTCTATAGAATCCCATTAAGGGTTCATAGTAAGGCACATGGTTATCCCTAACCAAGTGGCCTAACCTGGGAAACTGTGTAACGGGATTTTTAACCCCTCAAAAATCATAATTAAATTCCCACCTCATTATAAATATCAATCACCTCTTAATTGAACCTAATTCACACCTTTAACTTTTATAGGCCCTCTAGAAAGTATTTTGTCTCCTTTAAACCATTTTTTCTCAGATCCAAGTGTCAATGGATGTGATCGATCCCTCTCTAGTAAGTGTAGTCTCCTTGATTTGGAATCCTCATTTATTCTCTTATCTCCTACTTTGAGTAGGATGAATACCCATGTTTTTGGTGGATCTAAACCTTGATTTAATGGATTTTAATTATATATATTCCTCTTTTATATTCCTCACCATTCAATCTCTGTTGGCAGTTCCTATTTTGGGTGATTAATTGATTGTGTAAAAAAATATAGTTGTTTTAGTAAGGATTTTTCCTACACATGAAATCTTAATTAATTTCTTGATTTGAAATTTATTTTCAATTTATTTTTTAACCTTAATTTGATAATATTTATATTTTTAAAAAAAATCATGGAATTTTGAATCAAAACCTTTTTTCAAAGGCTTTGAAAATATTGGGTGGATTTGAGAAAAGATGGCTTGAGATAAAAAAGTGATTTGATGAATTAATTTGATGTTAATTCTTAAGGAAAATTAATTTAAATTAAAGGTTGTTTTTAAATGAATTAATTTGATAAAAACCTATGATTTTGTTTTGAAATTTATATGTCATGTTGAAGCTTGAGATTAGGCATTTGAACTGTGAATAATTAATTGAACTAAAAATAATGAATTTCCCATGATTGATGAATTGATAAATTGAAATAAAATGTGAGAGTGAGTAGTTAGTGTAGGATTATGATAGGCATGTTAGGACTATGACCACCTAGAAATGAATTTATTATGATAACTCTAAATAGACCAAATTCAACATGATTTCCCCTGATAGGGTGCTGATTGATTCTATCTAGATGGATTGATCCTTAGGTTTGTGTGCACACCTTAATCCATGATTGATTGAATGAGTAGTGTGGGGATCCTATATATAGGAACAAAATAACATTAGGTAATATAACCATGGTGATTTTTTTGGATTTTATTATCACATTCCATTAATTATAGAACTATTTTTATTCATACCCATCCATTTATTGAAAATTTTCATTTAAGCCTATTTTTGATATACTTATCGTCTGCTTGATTTAGAATCTTGTTGATTGAAAATGTGAAAATGTATTACCGTGCATTGAATATATTTAAATTGAAGTGTAAATGGTTTCTTTTTTATATAATTGATTATGGAACATTTGGTGAAATCCTAATAGGATATTTCTCTCACACCATACCTTTTCCTTCATGTGTTTGTAGATTATGTTATGTCGGGTCTAAGAAAATGGAATGCACCACTTAGATGTGGCAGGTTTTCATGATTCATGAGACCTTTCATGATGGTAGTGATCGGTGGGGTTGTGATCCACTCATCACATAGAGATTCTGAGTTTTCATATTTATGGTCTTTTTGTTATCTTTTGGATGATGTACTTCTTTAATCTGTATCTATATTCTTGTGGTACATTTCTCCTTGATAAGTATTTAGAATTTCAACTATTAATTGATTTATCTTTTGATGTTGTATATTTATTGTTTATTCTTAGGTTAAAATCATTCCCTCTAACCATTTATTGATCCCCCGGTAATAGTATCCATCTTGTGGGGATCAGGAATACTCTTCGGGTCATGTTAGTGTTGGATCAGTTACTGGTGTACCGAGTTATTCAGGTTGGTTTGTGAAAAAATAGTATTAAATGCAGTCTTGTGTCTTTCCTTGTTATTGATATTCAATATGGGATATCTTAGTAGACATGATGTGGGATTTTAGGGACTTTAGTAATAGTTTACAATCGAGCTCTGGTCCAGCTCTCATAATATCTATCCTTGAGTCACCATGGGTGTTTGGGAAAAAAATCCTTTAGGAATAATTTAATCTCACTCTAGTCTTTTCTCAAACTTGATCTGATTATTTTTAAATCCTATAAAATTGAATTCTAACCCATGGAATTGATAATCCTATATCTCTTGATTAAGTTTATGATTTGAGTATCCTTTTTGATGTTTTTTTGTTGCCTATTGATTTTGTGTAGTATATTTCCCCTAATAATACATTTGAATATACCTTGAGAGGGAACTTATGATGAACCATGGTAATTGATCCCACCAATTCAAAACCTCATTGAGATAGTAATTTTTATTTTCCAAGCTCTAAGATAGGTGTCCAAAACTGTTCCCATTCATTATCTAGTAGTGTAAATTTGAAGGGATAAAACTATAGATCATGATCGGGAGTTTATTTGATAGAAACCACCAAATTTACAAGGCCTAAATGATCATCAAGATGTATAGGATTGGTTACAATGGATTGATCTACTTTTTGAATTTTTTGAAATTTTAGATTCAATAAAGGTGAAGTGTTCTACCTTCAAGCTTGGATGGCCTAGTGGGAGGTGGTGGGATTCGATGGTTATAGTGAACAAACATGAAGGATTTTAGTGGAAATACTTAAGAGTTATTTTTATAGAGTTTTTCTATATAGATTTGATAATTTTTTCAAATTCTACATAATTTTTCAGCCTCTAATGAGGTGATGTAATTGTGACTTGGTATGTGAACTACTTTACTGAACTTGATCAATTTTCGACAAAGGTAGTACCAAATGAGAAAATGAAGTCCCAAATATTCAAGACGGTTCTATAAACTGATATCCAATTTAAGGTTTACATGTTGAAGCTCACTTTTTATGTGGATGTGTTGGATAAAACTTTAATGGAAGAGCTTGATATGGATGGTAAGTCAGAGTTTATAGGAGTTCCTCTTACTCAAATTGGAAATTTTGTTAGTTCATTTAAAGGAAATAGAAATATGGATGAGTCTTGTGGTGGATAACAATAGCATGTATCATCCACACCTTTTATGGTTTCAGGAAAGGTCTCATTGACTTGATTTCAATGTGGAAATATCTAGCATTTAAATTGGGTTTGTTCAGAGTCACCAATGATATGTGGTTTGTGTGATCACTCTAGCCACCTATAGATGTTCTATAATGTCTTTTCTACCCTGAACAATGGAAAAGTCTCATAAGAACCTAAAGTTACTGCGGTGTAGTCAAATTCTTCAATAACTAAGGGGTTTTCACCATATTCATCCATAATGAAGCTTCTTCATGTGGTGGAAGAGTCTCCAGAGGAAGCTGATGTGGGTCCAATGATGGTGAGAAGTGCCATCACTATAGCTTCATCTTTAGAGAAATATTTATTTGATATGGGTGCATCACATTTTTTTATCGACTTTGCATTGTGAATCTGCTGAGCCTTGCTAAGGATCTTATGTCTTATGTGATGGATATTTCTACACCCCTTGGAATGAAGAGAGAAATGGGTCTCAAATTCTACTCTTGTGCCTTCTATTTATTAGATATTGAGCTCACCTTTGATTTTTTGGTTATCAACATGAAACCTTTGGATGGAATTATTGTGATAGATTAGTGATTTTCTATAAATCCTGAATTAACTATAATCTTCAGTGGGTCTCCTTTACTACCCCTAATGGGGTGTGTTGTGTTTTTCAAGGAGAATGGAACCCAATGTCAATTAGATAAAAACCACATCTTCTAGAGTTGTTTAATATGATATCTATATTTTATTTTGACCTGGAGAAGTAATATTTGATTGGTGATCTTCCTCTAGTGTTCGTTGAGATTTCTAACATGTTTCTATTTGACTTTTTTGGTTTTCCACCAATAAGGGAATTGTATTTTTCTATTGAATTGTTATTAGGTACCCATCTTATCTCTATTCCCTCTTACAGTATGGAACTAGATGAATTGTAGGAGTTAAAGGCCCAGTTGAATGATTTGTTAGATAAAGTATTTATTCTCCCTTGTGTGTCTCCTTGGGCAATGCCTGTGCTTTTTGTTAAGAAATATAATAGAACCCTTAACCTTTTTGTTGATTACCAAAAACTCAATAAATTCATGGTAAAGAACAAGTATTTTTTCCTCTGAGTGATGATTTTTTTGATCAGTTAAAAGGGGTGAAGTGGTTCTTGAAGATTGATCTTCATTTTTGTTATCACCATATCATAATTAAAGAGTATAATATCTCAAAGACTGAATTCTAGAGTAGGTATGACCATTATGAGTACCCTTTTAATCCATTTGGACTAACCAATTCTCATATAGATTTTATGGGGAGATGAATGGGATATATCATGATTATCTCGATTCAATCATGGTGGTATTTGTGGATGATATCTTGGATTAATCTAAAATCAAGGAAGAATATGTGTGTTATCTGAGAGCAATTTTGGAAATTTTGAGAGATCATCGACTTTTCACCAAGCTATAAAAATGTAAATTATGAATTTGGGAATATAATTTATTGGGAAACATGGTCTTAGAACATGGGATTTCAGTTGATCCTAAGAAGGTGGAAGAAGTTATAACATGAGAATGACTATGAAATGTTTTTGAGATTCGGAGCTTCTTAGGATTAGCAAGGTATTACCACTAGTTTGTTAAATATTTTTCAAAGTTATCTTCTTTGATTGTTTCTATCACTTTGAAAGGGGTAAATTTCTTATGGGATTCAAAATGTCAGAATTATTTTGGTGAGTTGAAGCACCTTTTTATTTCTACACAAATTTTTAATCTTCTAGAGGTTAGATAGGGAAATATGTTCTTTTTTGATGTATCCAATTTAGTTTTGGGTTGCGTTCTCATATAGGGTGATCATGTGGTGGCCTATGGTTCCTGAAAGATTAATCTAATTGAGAAGACCTATCCTACTCATGATCTAGAAATCACAATTGTGATGTATGATCTTAAGAGGTGGAAAGATTACCTTTTTAGAGAAAGGTTTACCATTTATTATGATCACAAAATATGGAGTTACATATTCTCTCAAAAATATTTGAATCCTTATCAGAATTGATGGGTGGAACACTTGAAATGCTTTTATTTTGACATTTCCTATACCCCTAGTAAGGGTAATGTTGTTGTCGATGCTTTGAGTAGGAAACTTCAGAACCATGATATTAAAGAATCATTATAAGAGTGGAATTTTATGGTTCTCTTTGCTTGTAATCACTTGTAAGTTTTGGAATATGAGACTGAGATTGTTTTGACAAGTGTTCAATTGAAATCCTCTATTCTCGAGATAATTCTTCAGGATTTGTATCTCAATTATGGGTTTTATGTAATTAGGGTCTCTCTTTATGGTGAGGAGACCTAAGGGTGTAATTTTGGACCGAACGCCCAAGAGTCCCGTCCAGAAAGCCTGAGCGGCCCGGCCCGACAAAGCCCGCATCGGGCCAGGCCGGGCTTTAGCCATAGGTTCATCAAGTCGGGCCTGGGCTTGTCCAAGAAGGCCTGCAGGCCGGGCCAGCCCAAAAAATCCACCCTACTGGCCCGTATGAAGCCCGACCCACTGTAAAAAAATATAACAGGAAGCTGCTGGTAGAAAGATTTGATCCCCCTACCTCAAGCTTCCAAGGCTACGCCTGGACCAACTGGCTCGGGCACTACGCCTATTATATTCTCACCAAACTATATATATATATATATATATCAACAATATATATGTGTGTGTGTGTGTGTGTGTGTGTATATCATTATATATTAAAAAAAATAATATATATATATAATAATGTATATATATATACATATAATTATTATTATATATAATTATAATGTGTGTGTGTGTGTCTATATACAACGATATATAATTATATGTATATATATAAATAAAATCATTAATAATATATATCAATTAAGTGTAAATTTTAAAAATACATTAATAATATATATATAAATGATTTAATATAATATATATATATACAAACAAATCTATTAATATATATATATATCAATGATTTAATATTATATATGTATAATAACTTGTTATATATTAATAAAAAAACACTCACCTAATGATGTTCGTGCATGTCCCCCAACCTCATTAATTTTTTTAAGTATTTTGCGGCTTTCATATATTATACATACTATACATATATAAATCTATTTAAAAAAAAATTAACCCGCCCACTGCGGTGCACCCCTCAACCCCTAATTATTATTTTTACAATTTTCTCATATTATATATATCAATCATTTAACATTATATATATAATAACTTATTATATATTAACAAAAAAATAACACACTCACCCAATGATGTTCACATACACCCCCCAACCTCATTAATTTTTTTAAATATGATGAAACTAGCATATTATATATATGTATATATATATAAAAAAATCTATTAATAATATATATATCAATGATATGATACAATATATATATATATAAACAAATCCATTAATAATATATATATATATATAAAGCTATTAATAATATATATCAATTAAGTTTGGATTTTAAAAATCCATTAATATATAGATATAAATGATTTAATATAATATATATATAAATAAAACTATTAATAATATATATATCAATGATTTAATATTTTATATATAATAACTTATTGTATATTAATAAAAAAAATAACACACTCACAAAATGATGTTGGTGTACGCCCCCCACCTCATTAATTATTTTAAGTATGTTGCAACTTGTATATATTATATATAAATCAATTTAGAAAAAAATTAACCCCCCCCCCCCACGACGATGCACCTCCCAGCCCCTAATTTTTTTTACAATTTTCTCATATTATATATATAATAACTTATTATATATTAACAAAAAAATAATTACTCACCCAATGATGTTCGCACACCCCCCAACCTCATTAAATTTTTTTAAATATAATGAAACTTGCATATATTATGTATACTGTATATACATATATAAATCTATTTAAAAAAAATTAACTCACCCACTGTTGCGCACCCCCCAACCTCTCATTATTTATTTTCACATAATATATATAGATTCACGTATATAAATTTGTTTAGAAAAAAAAATAACATATCCTCCCACTATAGAATGTAAATAAAATATAAAATAAATGTTCTTATAAAAAAAATTAACGTTTAATAAAAATACATGTAAAAACATGTGTTTAAAAAAACTAAAAATCGTTAAAAAGTGTTTTAAATTAAACAAATACTTAAAAATACTTTTCATAAACATGTTAAAATAAATAAATGTAAAAAATGTTTTAAATAAATGATAAAAAATGTTTAAATAACAATGCTTTAAACCCACCCACTGTTGCGCACGCCCCAATTTCTCATTAATTTTTTTTCAATTTGCACATAATATATATAAATTCACAAACGTATATAAATCTATTATGAAAAAAATAACACATCCACCCATAGTAAAATAGTAATAAAAATGTTTTTACATAAAATATGTTAAATGTTTAAACAAAATATATGTAAAAAATATGCATTCAAAAAACTATTTTAAATGAAACGTCTAATAATAAATGTAAAAATTGTTTTTAAAAAATCTTAAAAAACCGTTTAAATAAAAAAATTTAAACAAATGTTTAAAAAAAGTTCTTAAAACAAACATTTAATTTAATTTTTTTTAAATAAACACTTAAAAAACTTTTTACATTTAAATTTTAAAAAAAAAGTTAAATGTTTTAAAAAAATACTTGTAAAGAACATGCATTTAAAAAAAATAAAAAACATTTTAAATTAATCATTTAAAGATAAATGTAAAAAAATGTTTTAAACAGATGTTAAAAAATGATTTAAATAAAAAAATTTAAATAAAAAAAATTAAAAAATGCTTAAAAAATTATAAATAAGTTTAAAAAATGTAAAAAAAATGTTTTAAATAAATGTTAAAAAACATTTAAATAACAATGTTTTAAACTAAACCACTATTGCGCATCTCCTAACCCCTCAGTAATTTTTTTTTACAATTTGCACATAATATATATATATTCACATATATAAATCTATTTAGATAAAAAAAAATATATCCACCCACTTTAAATGTTAATAAAAAATAAAATAAACGTTTTTACAAAAAATATGTTTAAAATTTTAAAAAAATAAATTTAAAAAACATGCGTTTAAAAATAAATGTAAAAATATGTTGTAAATAAATGTTAAAAAAAGTTTTAAAACAAACAATTATTTTGAAAATAATAAAATCTCATCATGGCCCGATTTGAAAATTCCCGGGTTGGCCCGAAAAATCCCAAAACGACCCGATGGTTTGGGTCGGCCCAAGGTCGGGCTCGGGCCGCCTCATGAGGTTGTTCGGGCTGGGCTGGCCTGGCCTGAATAGTTCTCAGTGGCCTGATTTTTTATAAGGCAAGCCCGGACTGACCCGGTCAGGTCCGGGCCAGGTTGGGCTAGGCCAGGCTGAAATTACACCCTTAGGGAGACCATCAGGGATTGGTCATTATCTTATGAGGGAATATTGTCATTCCAGAGTTGTTATGTTATACCTTTTCCTATAAAAAATATATTATGGGGTATTTCTATAATTCCTAGTGGGTAGAATAACCTGGAACCATGAATATGTTCTATGATATGCAATGATGATTCTGGTGGCTAGATATGAGACGAGACATAACTAGTTTTTGTTTCTTACCATTATACCTTTTGGTAGTTCAAGGGTGAGCACCAGAAAAATATATGGGTTCACTTTATCCCCTTCCTATGTTGACTTGTAAGTGGTATAATATTTTTGATGGAATTTGTGGTTGGGTTTCCACATAACCCTCGAGGGAAGAATGTAATATGGGTAGCAATTGATTGGATGATAAAATTGTATCACTTTATCCCCATCCATGATACAACCAAATTTTAGGACTTGGGAAGTCTTTATATGTAGAAGATTATCATATTTCATGGATTTCTATCTATTATGGTTTCTAGTATGGATCTCTGATTCAATTATTGTTTTTTGAGAGGCCTCCTATAATAACCATTCTCTTTATTACACATTAATTCATGATTTATTACATAATATTACACTTAATATAACTCATAATATTGAAAATTATAGTGTATTTTGGAATTAGGTATATTACATAACAACTTAAAATAGGAAATACATCATCTTTATTGAAAACTTCTTTAACACGCTCGTACTTAAAACTATATGGGATGACCTAGGGATATACATAAGAAAGGGTGAGCTATAAAGCCCAATAAGGGAATAAACATGGAATAACTTGAAGAAAGTAATACATGTTAGACAATAGGTATATCAATGGCACATAAAAAGGGGTGATAATCATAAACATGAACAATGAGGTGTGATATAGCATGATAACATAAAGGAAACATAGGGAAATTTGGAAATAACTTAGAACATTGCATCATAAACATTGGTCAAGGATAACTTCCAAGATATAATGATGGAAAAATTCCCATAAATGAATCAGGTTTACTCCCTATCCCAACATGATTTCTTATGAGATTAAACATTACACAATGCATTGGAGTGCTATATAATTTTGGGTGCACCCCACACTTTCATTTCATTCTCATGCTTGAGTGTTCCACATAGATCATACAACAAGGATTCATTCATCGTCATATTTTATTCCAAGATCAAGGAGTGTGGAATAAATACATGAAAATACCAATTCAAATAATTATAAGTGTATAAAATTGAACACTCTTGATAGGAAATGGTTATGGAATTCACTACACAATTGTTTGGGCATGGAAAATCACGTTGAAATTTTGGCAGCATAACAACGTCACTTAAAAATTCATATAATGGTTTGATGAGAGAGAAAGGTGTATATCATCATTTTTACATCAAATAGACAATAATAGGAACATTAAAATACATATCCCAATAATAGGAATTGGAAATATAATGCATAAGATAATAAATAAAATTTAATAATGAGGAGAATGAGAGGATCTCTTACCTTGAGAGTGTGACTTCAAATTCTTGGTAGGAGCTTCTTCAGATATTGGAGGAAACTTGGGAGGACTCTAGAGATGTTAAAGAAGAGTAAGTATATTCTCTAAGTATTTTTAGTGAATATAATTGGTATATTTTTTGGGTTAATAAAGGAAATTAGTGGGGGATTCTTTGTCATTTCTCAAACATAGGTTTTGGACTCTATATAAAAAAATAACCAAAACCAAAAACCTTACCATGGTTTTTTACCATGTTTTATGAAACATTGGAGTGGTTTTAATTATTTTACAATTACAAGGGCCTAACTTAATAAAATAATACCCTTTCTTATGTGGAATTGAGTCATACTCTTAAAAAATGATTTTAAAACCTTAAAATATATTAATGGTTTTGGAGGATTAATAAAGGCTTTATAAAATTAATAAAATAAACATAAAATCGTATTATTTTAAATGTAAAAAATATATTTGGTTTTTTATACCCTTTATATTATTTATTACATCACTTTTGGTTTATTATGATGTCATAATACACACTGAATATTTATATGGTATTTAATTTTTACCCAAAAATTCCACTGTCTCTGAAAATTATGAAAAATTAAATATTGGATAAATTTGATGTTATGATTACAAAAAAAAAATTCATTTTATAAAAATAATTTTATAAATATGTGTATCTTACTTTTAAAATAATAATTGACATTTATTGAGAAATGTTGAGTTCTTTTACAATAGCAGCTTTCGAACCCTTATAAAAATTACATTTGACTTCAAAAAAATTATATGATCATTTATATTTAATAAAAATTATTTAATAATAATATTTTATTAAAAATATTATTCATTTAAATAATCCATTAATTCATAAAAATAAAAATCTTAATTGAAATTTAATACCAATTAAAAATACAATTTGTGTTTTATTGTATAAAAATAAAAATCATTTATAAAGTAATGATTAGAAGAAAATATGAATGCTATTTTATTTAAAATAAAATATACATATTCATATTATTAGGTTCTTGATACATATCACTTTAATACACCAAAAAATGACCTAAGGGTAAGGTGCGCGAGGGTGAGACTTTCATGGGGTGATTCGGCGTACATGGTTTGAGTCATGATCTTGATGAGATTAAACTTCTCTCATAAGTGGTTTTTCTCATGATTAAGTTATTGGATAAAACCTTTGTCTTGGTCAAGGGAAAATCTAATTTATTTTATCTCCCTCATAATCTTAGATAAATGGGATTCATTGGGTATGATCCCACTAGTTAAGTTCATCACTTCCTTTTTATATGTGAATTGGATTTGTTAAAACCCTATATTTATACTAATCATGTGATCACTATTAAACATATATATTATCAATTCTTAATGTTATTTTAAATATAATAAGATATAATAAAACCAAATAATTGAATGTGTTTTCTATAACCTTAATACATACTAATATATTTAAATCATAAGGGGGATTTTATTTATAAAAGTTCGAGTTGTTACAATCTTCCCCCCTTCAGAAATTTCACTCTTGAAATTTTTATTTCATGCAATAAAACATATAAGAGTAATTATATTTTATCACTTTCTTTGGTTCCCATGTTACTTATTTAAACTTATGGTTTCACCACAGCACTTTTACCAAGTGCATTGTCTTATTTCGTAGAACTTTTTATTAACAGTCTAAGATCTTCACCGGCTTCTCCTCATATGAGAGATCATTCTCCAAAAGTACCACCTCTAGATTGAGTACATGTGAGGGGTATAGTATGTGCTTACTCAAGAGAGATACATGGAATATATCATGTACTTGAGATAGGTTAGGTGAGAGTTCTAGTTTATAATACACAACTCCAATGTGATCAAGGATCTAAAAGGGACCGATGTATCTTGGAAATAGATTTTCTTTCTTCCCAAATCTCATGAATTTCTTCCAAGAAGATATGTAGATTAATACCATGTTTCCAATATCAAAATCAAGTTCTCATCAATGATTGTTATCATAGCCATTTTTTAACTCTGGGTAGCCTTGATGTGCTGCTAAATAGTCTTAACCATTTCCACCATTTCCTTGACCATTTCTGGACCTAGTAGTTTTCATTCCCCAACTTCATCCCAACCTGTAGGTGTTTTTCACCTACCATAAAGGGATTCATAGATATCCATTTGGATTCTTTATTTGAAAATATTATTTTATGATAACTCAACCATAGGAAGATTTTGATTCCATCCTCCTTTGAAGTCAATTGAGCATTCTATAAACATGTCCTCAAGTGTCTAGATAGTCTGCTCAGATTGGATATCAATTTGAGGGTGATAATTTGTACTAAAGTTCACCTCAGTATTTAGAGTGTGTTGGAGACTCTTCCAGAAAATGGAGGTAAATCTTGGATCTCGATCATATACAATCGATAATGGAGTTCTATGCAGCCTCACAACTTATCTAATGTATATCCTTGTAAGTTGATCAAGTGATAAATACTCTCAAATAAAAATGAAGTGTTCATTCTTTATAAGATGATTTACCACAACCCAAATTGAATTATTTCCTCTAGATTTATTTTAATGACCAGTGACAAAGTCCATGGTGATTTTTTCCCATTTCCATGTAGGTATGGGTAATGGGTGCATCATCCCATTGGATTTTTTCCTTTCTAACATCACTTGATGACATATAAGACATCTTGATGTATATTCCATGATCTTATTCTTCATATTGTCCCAAAAATAGTTATCTTGGAGATCTCAATACATCTTTGTGCTCCCAGGATGGAAACATAAGGTTGAACTATGTGCATCATCCAACAACTCCTTTAACTCAGGAGTTGATGGTACACATAATCGTGACACAAATATTACAACTCCTTCTTTACTAACATCTAACTCTAAGGATTTCCCATTTATTATAGTTTCAACGTTCCTCTAAATTCCCACATCATCTCCTTGATCATCCTTTACCCTTTCCAGAAGAGACAGTTGAGCAATAATTTATGAAAGGGTTGATGATGTTTCTTCCTTTATGATTCCCATTCCCATACTTTTAAAATCTAATAAGATTGGATCCCTATATATTCTCATCAATTATAGAATTTCTAGATCTTTTATACTTAGAGTTTCTGCCACTTTATTCGATTTCCTAATATGGTAGTGAATTTATTAGTCATAATCCTTGATATGCTCTAACCATCTTTGTTGGTGCATATTTATCTCTTTTTGTCTGAATATATACCTGAGGTTCTTGTAATCCATATGTATTTAACACTTATCCCCAAAGATAAAAGGCTGCAATATTTTCAAAGTTAAGATCACTATAGAAAACTCTATATCATATGTTGGGTAGTTCTATTTGTTAAATTTCAACTACCTTGTAGTATAGGCTATCACTTTTTCATTTTGAATGAACACACATCCCAATACCTTCTTTGAAGCATCGCTAAATACCATGAATGGTTATCCACTTCTAGGTACTGTGAGCACAGGTGTAGTGATAAGCCTCATTTTAAACTCCTTGGATCTCTATTCATGTTCATCATTCAAAGAAAACTTGACTCTCTTCCAAGTTAGCTTGGTTATAGGGTTTTACAATCATGATAAATTTCTCACAGATCAATGATAGTAACCAGCTAATCCAAGGAAACTATGGATATCTATCATAGATGTTGACATTTTTCATCCTTAAATTTCTTTTTTTTAAGGTTCCACATGTAAAGACCTATAAAATTCAAGGGAAATTTTTTCTTAATTTTCTTTTGGATTTTACAAGAACGCAGTTTCTAACGGTACCTAATTCTGAGGCCCGGTGTGCCTGGAATCTTTTTCCGAAATTTATCTTGGGTGCGTTCAGTGAACGGACGAGAGGGTTTTTCTAACTTTTGAACTGGTGCTCGGAATCAAATTCTGAGGGCACCGATGGAATCGCAGCGCCGGTAATTGCTTAGAAACACCTTTTCCGGAGTTGCATTTTCTCGGGTATGGTTTTTAAATTTTTTTGGGTTAAGTAAAGGAATAAAATAAAAATGGTGCGACCAATTTTTATTTTACTTAATGTAGTTTAACCTAAGCTAAGTGTTTGGAGTGGGACCCACAATATCCTACTCACTAGGTAGGATATTTGTGAGGTGGGGCCCACATGGGCCCCACCGCTTCTTTCAACTTCCTCAGCCCCCTTTTTAATTAAGGTAATGCACCTGCACCCCTATTAAGTGGAAGTCAACCCTTGCGTTTTTCTGTTTATGAAACGCCTCATTTAATTTGGCGGTTTAAACGTTGCAATTAATTCACTTAATTGATTGTTTAGTTTTTGAATTTAAAAATTCATGGCTTGAGAAATAAAATAATACAAACTCTTATTTTATTAGAGTTGTTGGGTTGTGAGAGGCTTGGTAGAATTTTCTCAAGTTCTTGAAGTTCTTCCTCCTCAACAAAGAACGCGAAGAACGCTGACCTCCGACGACGGACGACGGTGAGAGACGCCTTCCTCGGAGATCGACGACCTGACGTGCATCACCTAGTTCTTTCTTTCTGCGTCAAAGGAAGGGAGACATCGTTCCTATGCGACGCGACGATCCACCTACTTCCGCGGCGATCATTTCTGTGACGTCCCTTTCTGCAACAACCTCATTTGACGACTACGCTCGAGGTAGGGGTTTATTTTATTTCATTTGTTACTGATTACTTTCATCATTGACTTATCATATTATTTGGGCCTCCTGTTATCGCAATAATCGGAGGAGGTCGGACCGCACGAACACGGCCGACCATCCTCTCCCCTTTGGTTGTTCGATATTGTTTACAGCACGAGGAAGGCAACGTGGTGCTGAAGCACCGCGTGGAAAATATTAAAGGAAGGGGGGAGAACCGCAGTGCCGTCGCGCCACACCGGAGAACCTCGAAGGAACCTCGAAGACATCGCGGCCGGAGTGGGGCCGCGGCGGAGGGGCGCGGCGCCGTCGCGCCGCGGAGTAGTAGGGAACGGCGGCCGGTTCCGGGCCGCCGGTATCGGAGCAGGGGGACCGGCCCATGCTGGTCCCATGGTGGCAGCATCCAGCTAGCCGGAGCGGGCCACCCGGTCAGAGGAGGAGTCGGGGATTACGACCCCCGGCTGGCCAGACAAGAGCTCCCTCCCCCCCACATGGGGGTTGCGGTTACAAAAAAGGCAGGGGCAGCCCCCCCCCCCCCGCACCCCAACGCTCGGCCGTTTCGGCCGAGCCACCTGGCCAGCGCCTGCGCGCCAGGCCGGGCCGCGCCACACCTAGTCCAGTCCGCGCCCAAGCAGGAAGGACCCGGGTCGGGTTGACCCGGTTCGGGCCGACCTAGAGGGTATCGGGCCGGGTCGGACCAGGCCCGAACCCCCTAATACCGAACCTCACACGGTCTTTTTCCCATAACGTGGGTTGCGGACCTCCGATCGATGCACCGTCAGCTACGATGCGATCCTTGGATCGAGACGGTCGTTTCGGTATATTTCACTCAAGGTTTTAGAGAACTTTGGGTTCTTCCGGGTTGGTTCGTACACGAAACCAACCGGGCCCTTGGAGCGGAAATGCTTATAACTTGAGCTCCGGACGTCTGATTGACGTGATGTAGACTTTTATGGATTCCTCTTAGTGAGATGGACCTTTTGGCTTACTCCGCTCGATGTTTGGACGCAGTTGGAGTATAGTCGGGTTGGTTTTGACTTAAAAACCAACTGGGCCCCTAGAACGAAAAAGCCAATAACTCTCAGACCAGGCGTCTGATTGACGCGCCGTTTGTGACGTTGAGTTCCTTTTGACCATACGGAACTTTTGGATACATCAAATCTGGACTATGTGTCAGTTGATGTATCAGCCCCTCGGCTCGTGGAGTGGACCCTCCCGAACGAGCTTGCTGTGTGCGGGAACCCTAGAGCTGGCTGCGACTGCGACGACGATGACGACTATACAGAAATACTCTGTGGATTCGACAGCGACGACTACAGCACTCAGCGATCCTACGTGGATCAGTGCTACTGATCCTGTGTGGGTCAGATCCTGTGTGGGTCAGCGCTCAGTGGTCCTGTGTGGGCCAGCGCCTATAGATCCTGTGTGGGTCTGATCCTGTGTGGGTCATTGCGGGGGTTAGTTACCTATCGATCCTATTTGGGTCATTGTGGGGTTTAGTTACCTATCGATCCTGTGTGGGTCCGATAGCTTAGATGAATCAGTGTCTACATCTGATCATCTCTATCATCTTACAAAGAAGTATACCGGTGTGAGCTGAATCTTGACTTTCAATCATTATCTTCGATATGATTGACTTTATTTCCTGTACGGACTGTGTTGTGTTATCCTATGTGGACGTGATCGAACTTGGGATCGGATGTTGGAGCCGAACTGGAATTGATGAGTTAGGTATATGTATGGGCATATACCTAAGTAGTGTTGGATGTTACTTTGTGATTGTATCTTTCCTTTGTGGATTATCCTTTGTGGATTCTGGGAGACCTTCGGGGGTCTTGGGGTCCCTACTGAGTATCTTATACTCACCCCTGCACGGGCTATGCCCGCACTACGTTGTGTTGGTTATAGACGACGGACAGCACTGATCATGGTTGAGGCTTGTGGAGCAGGTCGGTACCTGGAGGTGGACCACTAGGCGGGACGTACTCGGAGCGGACGGCTGGACCCGAGGAGTTTTGGAGGCTATCTGTACCCACCCTTCAAGTGGGACTTCCAGTGGACGGCTCGAGGCTGCGGCTTTACTTTTCAGTTGTTGTACTCCCTTTTCAGTTGTACTTTACTTCCAGTTTGGGTTTGTATTCTGGCCCACTTACTTTTCTGCACTTACTATTGTACCCAGTTTTTACTTAGTGTTTACTTCTGCTTGCTTTCTATGTGTTGTTTGTTTACATTACAAAGACAATGCCTTCCCTTTTTACCAGGAATTACGCCTTGGTGCTAGTCTCCGGCCCCTGGCCTATGGAAGGCGGGCTTGGGGTAGTCATGGAACGGGCCTCAAGGACGGGTCGTGACAAATTGGTATCAGAGGAGTTCGGTTCTACCGCAGAACTCAGGAATATAATATTTTTCTATGTGAAGCAATAGTGTTAAGATTATTGAGTGTGGTTATCAGTCCAGGGAGTCCAGTGTTGGTGCGGCGGCCAACGTATCCGTACACCAGGACCCTGACTTCTGATTTCTAACTTAATGCACGAAAACATTGATTGCATGTGTGTTTCAAGTTTCTTTGTGATTACTTTGTGTCAGCTCACCAGGTATACTGTTTGACTATGGCGCACATATTTTTTTTTTGGATGGCCCCACGATAGCAGCCAGCTAGGGTTCTGAGCATTTTGCGGGACGACAGCCCCCCGAGCGACGAGGCCTCGGTACAGGGCCATTTGACAGCATAGGCACTGGCGGTACCTCTACCCGTCGATCCACCGATTCTACCAGCCCCAGCCGCTGACGATGCATGTTGCCTTAGTGCACTGCACGAGTTTCAGCGTCAGTGACCGCCCAGGTTCCGCGGGAAGACAGACCCTCAGGAAGCTGAGGATTGGATGGAGGTAGTTGTATGAGTTTTCAGGTTAGTGAGGACACCAGCAGACCTCATGGTGATCCTCGCAGCGAGCCTCTTACATACGGCAGAAGGCAGATGGTGGAGCTTGATGCTCTAGGTGCACGAAGAGGCATCTCTCCTCTGGATGGAATTTGAGAGCTTCTTCCACTCGGAGTTCGTCCCAGCCACCCTCCGTGCGGTGCGCATCCAGGAGCTTCTACAGTTGCGGCAGGGCAGCTTGACGGTCGCCCAGTACTCGGTGAGATTTATCGATCTCTCGCGCTATTCAATGGACATGGTACGGGACCCATTCTTCCGGGCCCGGACCTTTGAGCAGGGATTGAGGCATGAGATCAGGGCATCGCTTATCTCTATCAGCATTCCAACACAGGCATGGGTACTGGAGAGAGCTCTTCTAATCGAGAGCTTCCTTGCTGAGCCTACATCAGCAGCGAGACCTACCGCAGGGCGGCACGTAGCAGAGTCTTCTGCAGCAGGCAGTCGACAGATGACACATGGGTCCCGGTGGACTAGACCCTCAAGCAGACGGCCTCAGGACACTGGCTCAGTGGTGTGGGTCACACAACGCAGAGCCAGTCTTTCGAGAGGCAGATAGTGTTATGCATGCGGCGGGCAGGGCCACATGGCTCGTGACTGCCCGACCCGCTGTACCGAGGAGCAGCAGACGGTTGAGGGACCACCTAGGCAGAGGCAGAGGGTCGACCGTGGAAGTCCGCAGGGAGCAGGCGGACGAGGCAGAGGAGCTGGCCGAGCAGCAGGTGGTGGGCGACGCTTTGAGGCTCTACCACCACCACCACCAGGAGGTCCACCCCGACCACAGGGAGCTGGCGGGCAGAGACAGGCACAGCTCCAGGCAGTGGAGGCCTATGACCACGGCGCGCCAGAGATGATTTGAGGTACTATTTGTGTTTATTCCACCCTTGTTTTAGTTCTTATAGACACAGGAGCGAGTCATTCTTTCATAGTCGCTGCCCTTGTTCGGAGCTCGGAGATTCCGATAGAGCCATTGGCTCGATCCTTACGACTAGAGACTCCTACCGGAGCAGACTCGACGATTACGCACTAGTGTCGGCAGTGTGAGCTTACTCTAGGAGGAGAGAGCTTCGGCTTGGATCTTCTTGTAGTGGCGTCGAGGCCTTACGACGTCATCTTGGGCATGGATTGGTTATCTACAATCCATGCTCAGATTGACTGTATTAGGTGCAAGGTGCGGTGTGTACGCACCGACGGGAGCAGGTTCACCTTCACCAGAGAGAAGGGAGCCTTCGCAGCACAGGATGGACTCTCGCAGAGGAGAGGACAGCCCATCACTCATCAGTTGGCTAGCCTCATCCTAGGAGTAGTTGACGTGCGGAGTCCTGGTTTTCCTGCAGTGGTGGATCAGTATGCGGACGTTTTCCCCGACGATGTTCCAGGACTACCTCCTCGCAGAGAGGTAGAATTTTATATTGATATGTACCCTGATACAGCCCCAATATCCACCCCAGTATATCGAATGGCCCCCGCTGAGCTACGAGATCTACGGGTACAGTTGGAGGACTTGCAGGGTAAGGGATTCATCCGACCCAGTGTTTCACCCTAGGCTTCCCCGATATTGTTCGCCAAGAAGGCAGACGAGAGCTTGCGACTTTGTGTCGACTATCGTCACCTGAACCAGGTGACAGTGAGGAACAAGTATCCACTACCGAGGATTTATGACCTCTTCGATCATCTCAAGGGAGCACGGTGGTTCTCGAAGATAGACCTTAGATCAGGCTATCATCAGCTCAGAGTTCGGGACGAGGACGTGCAGAAGATGGCCTTCCGATGTCGGTATGGCCACTATAAGTTCATGGTTATGCCATTCGGCATAACCAATGCTCCATCATTGTTCATGGGGCTCATGAACAGGATCTTTCAGCCATACCTTGATCGATTTGTCATGGTCTTCATCGACGACATTTTGATATACTCCACCACTGAGGAGGAGCACGCCTACCACTTGCGGGTTGTACTAGACACACTCCGAGAGCACCAGCTTTATGGAAATCTCTCGAAGTGTCAGTTATGGATATGTGAGGTCCACTTCTTGGGACACGTCATATCTGAGGCGGGAGTTGCGGTGGATCCTACGAAGATCGAGGCAATGCTAGCTTGGGAGCCACCCAGGAGCGTGACAGAGGTGCGGAGTTTCTTGGGACTAGCTGGGTACTATCGGAGATTTGTTCCAGACTTCTCCAGAGTTGCGGCACCACTCTCAGCTTTGAAAAAGAATGGGAAACCCTTTGTGTGGTCAGACAGATGTTAGCAAATCTTCCAGGAGCTGAGACAGAGATTGACCAGCGCGCCTATCTTGAGGCTACCGGAGGAGGGAGTTGGGTACGTAGTTTACTATGATGCATCAGGGACCGGACTCGGATGTGTCCTGATGTAGGAGCGGGCCGTGATCGCCTATGGATCACATAATTTGAGGAAGCATGAGTAGAACTACGCTACCCATGACCTAGAGTTAGCAGCAGTGGTCTTCGCTCTGAAGATGTGGTGACACTATCTGATGGGAAAGCGCTTTACAGTCTATTCTGACCATCAGAGTCTCAGGTACATCTTGTCACAGAAGGACCTAAACCTGAGACAGCGACGATGGCTCGAGTTCCTCCAGGACTATGACTTTGAGATATTCTATACTCCTGGAAAGGGGAACGTAGTAGCCGATGCTCTTAGCAGGAGGACGGGAATTCAGCTACTTGGGGAGGCGACAGAGCAGCTAGCAGCTTTGCAGATATCCTTTATGGATAGAGATGGATCAGCCTTTCTTCAGTCACTCATAGTCACTCCTCCACTACTGCAGCGGTTCAGAGAGGCACAGCGTGGGGACGCCGACTGTGAGATGCGACGTGCGAAGATATCCTTAGGACAGGCACCTGATGGTTTCTCTTTAGGAGGAGAGCACGACATCCTTTTCAGAGGACGTACCTTGGTACCAGTTTCTTTACAGGAGGAGGTGCTGAGAGAGTTTCACACTTCCCCTTTGGCGGTACATCCTGGAGTGGCGAAGATGTACCAGGATCTCAGACGGCAGCACTGGTGGTCGGGCATGAAGAAGGTTGTGGCTGAGTTCGTTTCTCGATGCCTCACCTGCCAGCAGGTGAAGGCAGAGCACCAGGTGCCAGCAGGCTTGGTACAGCCCTTGGAGGTCTCGGAGTGGAAGTGGGACGGCATATCTATGGACTTAGTGACTGGAATTCCACGCACTTCCAGAGGTCACGACTCCATTTGGTTGATTGTCGACCGACTCACCAAGTCAGCTCACTTCTTACCCATCAGAGAGCAGGGCTCAGTGGAGAGCTTGGGACGCCTCTACATTCAAAAGATTGTACGGATTCACGGTATGCCATCATCTATCATCTCTGATCGAGATGCTCGCTTTACTTCCCGGCTTTAGAAGTGGTTGCAGGAGGCATTCAGGACGCAGCTACGTCTGAGCACCGCCTTTCACCCTCAGACGGATGGTCGGACGGAGAGGACCATTTAGACTCTCAAGGACATGCTCCGCACATGTGTCCTCGACTTTGGTCGTGGATGGGAGGACCACCTACCCTTGGTGGAGTTCGCGTACAACAACTTCTACCACTCCACCATCGGGATGGCACCATACGAGGCATTGTACGGATGACCTTACAGATCTCCTCTGTGCTGGACAGACCCTGGGGAGTCAGCACTTGTGGGACCGGAGATGGTCCAATCCACGACGGAGAAGGTCCAGGTCATCCAGGAGCGGATGAGGACATCTCAGAGCCGGCATAAGTCTTATGCTGACAGGAGTCGGAGGCCACTGGAGTTCGAGGATGGCGACCATGTCTTCTTGCGGGTCTCACCTTGACGTGGATTACGGAGATTTGGTCGAGGCGGAAAGTTGTCTCCGCGCTTCATTGGACCATTCCAGGTCCTCAGCAGGATTGGCGAGGTGGATTATCGCCTGGCTCTACAACCTCAGTTGCACCAGGTACATGACGTATTCTACGTATCTCAGCTGAGGCGATACGTGCATGACCTGATGCATATCATTGACCATGAGGAGCTAGACATTGATGATGGGGCGACTTTTGTGGAGGTCCTGGTGGAGATTGAGGATCGACAGGAGCGGGTCATACGTGGACGGTCAATTACTCTAGTGTGCATCAGATGGCAGCACAGGAACCTCTAGGAGAGCACTTGGGATCGAGAGGCTCAGATGTGTGCTCAGTACCCACATTTGTTTCCCTAGGTTTTGATGTATCTTTATGGGGATGTAAAGCCCTGAGGTGGGAGTAATGTAAAGACTCGTAAAATTAAAGGGAAATTTTTTCTTAATTTTTTTTGGGATTTTACAAGAATGCAGTTTCTGACGGCACCTAATTCCAAGGTCCGGTGTGCCCGAAATCTTTTTCTGAAATTTAGCTCGGGTACGTTTAGTGAATGGACGAGCAATTTTTTCCAACTTTTGAACCGGTGCTCGGAATCGAATTCTGAGAGCACCGATGGAATCGTAGCGCCGGTAATTGCTTAGAAACACCTTTTACAGAGTTGCGTTTTCTCGGGTGTGGTTTTTAAATTTTTTTGGGTTAAGTAAAGGAATAAAATAAAAATGGTTCGACAAATTTTTATTTTACTTAATGTAGTTTAACCTAAGATAAGTGTTTGGAGTGAGACCCACAATATCCTACCCACTAGGTAGGATATTTTTTAGGTGGGGCCCACACGATACCCACCGTTTCTTTCAACTTCCTCAACCCCATTTTTAATTAAGGTAACGCACCCGCACCCCTATTAAGTGGAAGTCAACCCTTGCATTTTTCTGTTTATGAAACGCCTCAATTAATTTGGCGGTTTAAACGTTGCAATTAATTCACTTAATTGATTGTTTCGTTTTTGAATTTCAAAATGCATGGCTTGAGAAATAAAATAAGAAAAACTCTTATTTTATTAGAGTTGTTGGGTTGTGAGAGGCTTGGGAGAATTTTCTCAAGTTCTTGAAGTTCTTCCTCCTCAACGAAGAACACGAAGAACGCCGACCTCCGACGATGGACGACGGTGAGAGACGCCTTCCTCGGAGATCGATGACCCAACGCGCATCACCTCGTTCTTTTTTTCCGCATCAAAGGAAGGGAGACACCGTTCCTCCACGACACGACGATCTGCCTACTTTCGCGGTGATCATTTCCACGACGTCCCTTTCCGCGACAACCTCGTTCGACGACTACGCTCGAGGTAGGGGTTTATTTTATTTCATTTGTTCCTGATTACTTTCATCGTTGACTTACCATCTTATTTGGGCCGCCTGTTATCGCAATAACGGGAGGAGGTCAGAGCACGAACACGGCCGACCCTCCTCTCCCCTTTGGTTATTTGATATTGTTTGCGGAACGAGGAAGGCAACGCGGTGCCGAAGCATCGCGCGGAAAATATTAAAGGAAGGGAGGAGAAGAGTGGCGTCGTTGCGTCGCGCCGTTGAAGTCGAACAAAGACGTGGCGCCGTCACACCGCACCGGAGAACCTTAAAGGAACCTCGAAGACACCGCGGCCGGAGCGGGGCCGCGGCGGAGCAGGGAACGACGACCGGTTCCGGGCCACCGTCATCGGAGCAGGGGGACCGGCCCATGCCGGTCCCATGGAAGCAGAAGCCCGCCAGCTGGAGCGGGCTGGCCGATCAGAGGAGGAGCCGGGGGTTACGACCCCCGGCTGGCCGGACAAGAGCGGCCCCCCCACATGGGGGTCGCGGTTACGAAAAAGGTGAGGGGCAGCGCGCCCCCCCGCACCCCAACGCTTGGTCATTTCTGCCGAGCCACCTGGCCAGCGCCAGCGCGCCGGGCCGGGCCGCTCCCAAGCGGGCCGGACCCGGACCCGGGTCGGGTCGACCCGGTTCGGGCCGACCCAGAGGGTATCAGGCCGGGTCGGACCGGGCCCGAACCCCCTAATACCGAACCCCTCACGGTCTTTTGCACATAACTTGGGTTGCGGACCTCCGATCAATGCACCGTTAGCTGCGATGCAATCATTGGATCGAGATGGTCGTTTTGGTATATTTCACTCAAGGTTTTGGAGAACTTTGGGTTCGGCCGGGTTGGTTCGTACACGAAACCAACCGGGCCCTCGGAGCAGAAATGCTTATAACTTGAGCTCCGGACGTCCGATTGACGTGCCGTCGACTTTGATGGATTCCTCTTAGTAAGACGGACCTTTTGACTTACTCCTCTTGAGGTTTGGACGCAGTTGGAGTATGGTCGGGTTGGTTTTGACTTAAAAACTAACTGGGCCCCTGGAACAAAAAGGCCAATAACTCTCAGACCGAGCGTCCAATTGACGCGCCGTCTATGACGTTGAGTTCCTATTGACGATATGGAACTTTTGGATACATCAACTCTGGACTATGTGTCAGTTGATGTATCATCCCCTCGGCTTGTGGAGCGGACCCTCCCGAATGAGCTTGCTGTGTGCGGGAACCCTAGAGCTGGCTGCGACTTCGACGATGATGACGACTATACAAAAATCCTCTATGGATTCGACGGCGATGACTACAGCACTCAGCGATCCTACGTGGATCAGTGCTACCGATCCTGTGTGGGTCATATCCTATGTGGGTCAGCGCTCAGCGGTTCTGTGTGGGTCAGCGCCTACATATCCTGTGTGGGTCTGATCCTGTGTGGGTCATTTCGGGGGTTAGTTACCTATCGATCCTATGTGGGTCCGATGTCTTAGATGAATTAGTGGATACATCTGATCATCTCTATCATCTTACGAAGAAGTATACCTGTGTGAGCTGAATCTTGACTTTCAATCATTATCTTCGATATGATTGAATTGCTTTCCTGTGTGGATTGTGTTGTGTTATCCTGTGTGGACGTGATCGAACTTGGGCTCGGATGTTGGAGCCGAACTGGAATTGATGACTTAGGTATATGTATGGTCATATACCTAAGTAGTGTCAGATGTTACTTTGTGATTGTATCTTTCCTTTGTGGATTATCCTTTTTGGATTCTGGGAGACCATCGGGGGTCTCGGGGTCCGTACTGAGTAGCTTATACTCACCCCTGCACGGGCTATGCCCGCACTACGTTGTGTTGGTTGCAGACGACGGACAGCACTGATCATGGTTGAGGCTTGCGAAGCAGGTCGGTACCTGGAGGTGGACCACTGGGCGGGATGTACTCAGAGTGGACGGCTGGACCCGAGGAGCTATGGAGGCTATTTGTACCCACCCTTCAGGTTGGACTTCTAGTGTATGGCTCGAGGCTGCGGCTTTACTTTTCAGTTGCTGTACTCCTTTTTCAGTTGTACTTTACTTCCAGTTTGGGTTTGTATTCTAGCCCACTTACTTTTCCGCACTTACTATTGTACACATTCTTTACTTAGTGTTTACTTCTGCTTGCTTTCTCTCTGGTGTTTGTTTACATTACAAAGGCAATGCCTTCCCTTTTTACCAGGAATTACGCCTTGGTGCTAGTCGTCAGCCCCTGGCCTATGGAAGGCGGGCTTGGGGTAGTCATGGCACGGGCCCCGAGGACGGGTCATGACACCACAAATATCCCATTACTTGTGATGATATTCCACAAGAATGAGGCTTCCTTCAACTAGAACTCACATTTTTTGTACTTGGAATAAAGATTCTCCTTTTGTAATGTCTTTATCATAGTGATCAGATGATCATCATGATCCTCCTTGCTTTTGGGGTATATTATATCATCTATAAATACTAAAAAAAATCAATATAATCTCTAAATAATATATTCATCAATTCCATGAATATTAATGTAGCATTAGTGAGTTTGAATGGAATTATTATGAACTCATAGTGCCCTTGCCTTGTATGAAAATAAATCTTAGGAATATCCTCCGTATTCATCCTAACTTGGCAATATCTCGACCACTGATCCACCTTGGAGAAGTATTTTTCTCCACATAAGTGATCTAAAAAGTCATCAATTTGTGGCATATGATACTTTTTCTTTATCATGATCTTGTTTAGCTCATGATAATCAATGTAAAGGCACATTGACCCATCCTTCTTTCTAACAAAGAAGATTGGTTCACCCCAAGGTGAAGCACTTGGGAGTATTAACCCTTGAATTTTGGTCAATTTTCACCTATTGACCATTCAAATTTTTGGTGCTCTGCTAATGTCTATAGACGTACTCTGATCAAATCCTCGGTGATGGTACAAATTTTAGAGTTGATTTTTTTTAATTGATTGTATTTTGATTGGGGGTTTGTTTGTAGAGCTTAGATAAAATGATTGATTAATGGAAATTGATTTAACAATTTAATAGTGATTGGGGTGAGTTCATTATTATGGATTTAATCTTGTGATATCCTTGATCTTTTCTATATATTTTATTAAATTAACATCTACTTCATAATATGATTTTTGATCATAATTCCCAATTGTTTTGGCTTTAATCCAAGCCTTAAATAGGGTATTGATCTCAATCAATTCTTGTTTATGTAAGGTTCAATATTTTATGAACCCATGTGTACTTTTAATTCCAATAATCCATAGAATCCACATGTCAAATAAAACATGTCATTAATCCATGACATTTTAAGTTCAATATACACAATATTAATTTAAAGAATATTAATTGAGAAAAATCTTTTAATCACTTACCATCCCCAAATTATGACTCGCCCTAATGGGATATTTACCCATCCATTGATATGGTTGGTAATATTGTTTATTATTTTTAGGGTGGTGAGTTAAAAATAGAATAAAAAAAATAATAGGATGAGATAAGAGTAGTGCATCGAACACACACATGAATAATGAAGAGAATTAAACACAAACTTTAAATTGAATGAGAAAATGAAATAAGAGAATAATTTTAAGCTTGTTTAAAAAAAATTAAGAAAATTAATATAAAAAAATATGGTGGGTGATTATATGAGATAATGAAGAAGAAACATGCATTAAAACAAAATTACAATACAAACACTTATGATATTACAAATAAAGAAGAATGGAAATGTAGATCAAAACAAATCACAGGGGAAAGGTCTATCAATTAGAAACTTGAGTATTTAATATCCTCCCAAGACTTTTTTAGGGCCTTGTTCATGACAATATATCCTTCTATGATCTAAAATTTCAACTCCTTGTAAGGAGAAGAGGGGGATGTATATAGCCTAAGGTGGTGGACTGTTTGCATTCCAAATATTCTCTTCTACTTTTTTCTCCAATTTTACCATTTATATATAAGAATATAGAGATATATTCTTTTTCAAAGTTGTATAAAAATATTTTTAAAGTTCACCCTCTATATGTAGAGGCCAATGGATTTAAGATCCAAAGTTATGGCTATTTTAGTAAACCATGTGTAGTTGTCCATTTTTGTGTCAATTTTTTATCTTATTTAAATGTAAATTCATTTAAGGATATGAATATTCCATAAAATATGAACCATTTATTATAAAAATTATTCATCCTACATCTTGTCTTTCACACCAAAAAAAATCATCTCAAATGGTCTATTAGATTTGTATAAAAGTCAATAAATGTGGTATGTTTTTAATCCCCGAACAAAATTATGGGCTAGACTTAAAAGAATAAGTTGGGAACCCTATTGGTTTATTTGGGCATTCAAATTTTTATCCATGATTATTTTTAATATTAAATAATATATTCAGGAGTTTCATCAAATTTGGGCTTTTGGATTAAGCCTATGAATTCAATCATCATGGTTGGTCCAGTTTTCTCAACAGATTTGATAAGCCTTCTTGTGTGGTCTATATGAGTGTGATATTTGTTTCAAGTCAATTTTTGGGTAAATATTTCATTTGGTTGAGTCATAATTTGGGTATTTTGAGCAATTGAGAGCTTTTTCTCGATTAATATCCTTTAAATTAATATCGTGTATGTTGAACTAAAATGTCATGGATTAATGACATGTTTTGTTTGACATGTGTATTTTATAGATTATTGGAACCACAAGTACATATGGGTTAATCAAATATTTAACCTTTCATAAAAAATAATTGATTGAGAAAAATTCCCTAGTTGAGTCTTGGATTAAATCCAAAACAATTGGGAATTCCGATAAAAAATCATATTGTGAAGTGGATGTTAATTTAATTAAATATATAGAAAAGATCAAGGGTATAAAAATATTAATCCCTAATGATGAACTCACCCCAATAATTATTAAATTGTTAAATCAATATACATTAATCAATCATTTCATCTAAGCTCTGTAAAAAAACCCCCAATCAAAATACAGTCAATTAAAACAATCGACTCTAAAATTTGTACCATCGTTAAGGATTCGACCCATGTGTCTCTATACACATTATCAAAGTATCAGACCTTTGAACATTCGATAGGATACAATCATCCACACATCAAATAGATTCATTGTTGGAAATGGTTTAATTATTATTCATTCATTTTTTAATATTGTAAAAGAAAATAAAAAAATCAAAAAAAATAAACAAAAAAAACTAGAAAAAAACACAAAGAAAAAACCATCTTCCTCCTCTTTTCCAAACATCTATAAATTCCCCATTGCCTCCCAAACAATCCATTTGATTTTTTTGACCTATAAATTGAGTGAAAACTTCACCGACTTAGGAGGAACATTAGAGATAATCAAATAAATCAATACCTATTCATTGCTCATCCAATTGTTCTAGATATAGTCAATCATAGGGAACAAACCTTAAAAGAACTCATTTCCCCTAATATTAATTACCAACCCATTGGTATTCAATATCCAAACATTGAGGCATATTTAGAACTCAAATCAGGTTTGATTCATCTTCTACCTTGTTTCCATGGGCTAGTCATTGAGGATCCTCATCTTCACCTCAAATAGTTCCAAGTGGTGAGCTCTACCATGAATCTTCAAGGGGTTTCTGAAGAACAAATCAAAATTTGAGCATTCCCTTTCTCCCTAGCTTACTCCACCAAGTCATGGATCTACTACATCCCTATTGGTTTCATATCCATATGGAATGACATGAAGTGACTCTTCTTAGAGAAATTCTTACCAGTTTCTCAAAACACTTCTATCTAAAAGGAAATAAGTGGTACCCATCAATTCCCTAATGAATCACTCAATGAGTAATGGTAGAGGTTAAAAAATATTGTGTAAACTTTCCCACACCATCAAATCCATGACTATATATTGATCCAATACTTCTATGAGGTGTTATTGTCTATGGAGAGAAAACTCATTGATGCCACAAGTGGCAGTGCTCTTGTTAAAAAAACTCCCACAACTGCATGAGATATCATAAGCAACATGGCTACAAACACATAGTAATCCTATACTCGAGCACATGATCAAGTCAAAAAATTCCAAGAGAGTCAATTTGTAGATCCCAATAAGATGACCAAGTGGATGAGTGAACATACTGGTCTTGTGAGACAACTAGATGTGGCTGCCAAATCCCCAACCTCATCTTGTCCACAATCTATGTTCCCTAGACCTGTCAAAAACTATGGAATCTGTAGCTTATCAACTCACCCAACCGACACATGTCCATATCTTCAAGATGACCAATATGATTCTTCTTTTCCAATGGAGCTCAATGCAACATACGTTCAGTGGAACACTATCCCTCAACAATTAGGTCATTTCATTAGAAACTCCACCCAACCCCACTATGATCCCTTATCTTCTACCTATAACCCAAGCTTTAGCTATGGTAATCTTGTTTCTCATTACCCTCAATTCCCTCCTCAAAATCCAAACTAATTATTATATGGTCAAGGTGTTGGTAACTTCCAACAACGATATCCTTTTGTTCCTTGACTTCAAAGGAGAAACCCTCCTCTTTCTCCTCCTTGATTCCACTATCTTAATGAGCCTTCCCAATTCCCAACCTAATAAAATCACTTTCCCAAGAATCAAAATCAAGGTAATCCCAATCTGGGACAAACCTCTTCTTACAAGCAACCATGGGAAAGTGTTTTAGAGGATCTTACCTCCTTCACTCTTTCTATCCTTAAAAACATTGAAAACCAAATTGGTCAACTTTCATATGACCTAAGTCAACAACAAAAATCAAATTCATCCCAACTCCCAACTCAATTTTTTCCCAAACTCAAGGTTAATGTAATTTAAATTTCACTTAGATCAGGAAAACAAATTTCTAATACTCATGATGTATCCATAAATAAACCTGTGAATGTTGAGATTAAAAATTAAAAGAAAAAAATATAGAAAAAGAACTTGAAGCCACTCCCTCGCCTCCTTCTATTCCTATAAGAAACCCAATTCCTTTTCCTTAATCCATATCTAATCCAAGGAAGTCCTTTAAACCTAATCCTTAAATTCTATAAATGTTTAGATGTATTGAGGTAAATATTTCTCTCTTAGATTCCATAAAAAACCCTAAATATGCAAATTTTCTTAAGGAATTGTGCACTCATAAGAGACAACTTAGGACCATTGAAAATGTTTCAACCCAACATTCCATTCCCATGAAGTGAAAATAACCCAGGGACATATACTATTCCATGCTAAATAGGGAGTTCCAAATTTGAGGATGCACTCATTAACCTTGGAGCCTCAATAAATTTCATGCCCAAATATATCTTCTCCAACCTTGTTCTAGGTCCCTTGAACCCAACAGGTGTTGTCATATAGTTATCCAATTAAAGCACAACCATTCTTGAGGGAACAATTGAGGATGTCCTTATTCGAGTCAATGATCTTATCTTCCCAAACTGGTTTCTATTCCCTTGAAATGGAAGGTGAGATGAAGTATTCTCAATCTCCTATAATTATAGGAAGACCTTTCCTCATGATTACTCAAACTAATATTTATATTCATATGGGAATCATATCCATGGAATTTGGTGACCAACTGGTCAAGTTCAAAAATTTTAAATCCATGTTATACCCATCTAAGGATCACTCTACGTTCTCAATCCATGATTATGATGACACTATTGAGAGTGGATTCACCCCCATTTAATCGTGTTCATCATGTTATAATAATAGAGTTGTTTTTGAAATTTTCACAATGATTAACCAAGTCATAAATGGGGAAGTTGATGTGAACCTTTCATTCATAGACTCCATCAATCTATAGAATCTTGAAAACTATCTTAAATCTCATATCAACTATGATCTCTACTGTTTAACCTTGGATAGTATTGAAGACAATGAATCAAATACAATTGAAATCCCTTCCTCTATTTTTAATTTTTTTGGCCCACAAATAAAAGATGAAACTGATATGAAACCCCTTCCTACACACCTGAAATATGCATTCTTTTTCCATGATCACTCTTATCCCATCATTATATCTACTTCACTTACTAAAAATGAGGAGTCTAAAGTTTTTCATGTGTTAGATAAAAAAAGGTTCCTTAGGTAGGACCCTAAATGACATACCAGGAATCAACCTTTCCCTTTTCATGCATCAAATCCATCTTGAAGAATCATTCAAGCCAATCAGACGACCACAAATATTACTCGACCCAATCATACATGAGGTAGTTAGGGAAGATATTACCAAGATTCTTCAAGTTGGTATTATCTACCCAATTTTTGAAGTGAATGGGTTAGTCTGATTCAAGTGGTACCTAAAAAAATTGGGATAACAGTTGTCACAAATGAACATAGAGAGGCGGTCACAACTCAAGTGAAAAAAATGGTGTGTGTGCATCGATTATCAGAAATTGAATGTTGGAACCTAAAAAATATCCCTACCCTATTTATTTCCTTGATAAGATTCTAGAATGATTAGTTGGAAATTCACATTATTTCTTTCTTAATGGATACACCAGATGCTTCCAAATCCCAATTTCACCTCAGGACTAAGAAAAGACTACATTCACTTGCCCCTTTGAAACATATGCATGTAGGAGAATGCCTTTTGGACTTTGCAATGCTCCTACAATATTCCAGAGGTATATGATGAGTATATTTCTAAATTCATTGAGTATTTCATGGAGGTATTCATGGATGACTTTACCATTTATGGTGATACATTTGAATCCTACTTGTATTAACTCTCTTTGGTCCTACGAAAGTGTGTAAAATGTAAAATTTTGCTGAATTTTGAAAAATTTCACTTCATGGTCACAAATGGTATTGTTCTAGGGAACATAATTTCACAAGAGGGTATTCAAGTAAATCCTACCAAGATTGAGGTGATCCAATAACTTCCTGAACCCACATCAGTTCGACACATCCATTCATTCCATGTTTATTCCAGTTTATATTAGTGATTCATTCATAAATTAAGTAGGATTTCCCTCCCACTCACTTGGATAATCCAAAATGATGTTACATTCCATTTTGATGTGTCTTTCAAGAGATACTTTATTTAAGTCAAAGTTTTTCTTTCATCTTTCCCAATAATCCAACCCCCAGATTGGTCTTTACCCTTTGAAGTGATATGTAATGATTCTAATAGGTCTATTAGGGTTGTTCTTGGTAAAATAAGAGAAAAAATTCCTCATGTCATATATTATGCCTCAAAAACATTGGATAAAACTAAATATCACTACACTATCACTAAAAATGAACTTTTAGTAGTGGTTTTTTCCTTAGATAAATTTTGGACCTATATCTTAAGTTCCAAAATCGTTATCTTCACAAACTATTCTACTATAAAGTTATTACTCAATAAAATTGATTCAAAACTGAGGTTAATATGATAGATTATAATGCTATGAAAGTTTGAAATTGGGATTAAAGATAGATCAGGAAAAAGAAAACCCTGCGGTTGATCACCTAAGTATAATTTCTAATTCTTCTCATTCTGAAATAATTGATCTAGAATTTCTAACTGAACACCTTTCATCTCTCACTCCAAAAATACCACAGTATGCCCTAATTGTAAATTACTTTTTTTGGTGTTTTTCCTAAAAAAATTCAAAAGAGTAAAAAGTGAAGCTAAAAAGTGACTCAAAATTATTTTTTGGGAATATTATAAACTTTGGAAAATATGGGATGACATGGTAATTAGGAGATGTGTTTATGAATATGAACATTCCCATATCTTGGAATTTTGTCACTCAATGCCTAGTGGTGGCCACTTTGGACCATAGAGGACCTACCAAAAGGTTATTAACTTAGGATTCTTCTATCCATCACTCTTCAAGGACTCACATGATTTCTATAAATCATGTACCACTTTCCAAAAGTTTGGCACAATTTCCAAAAGAAATGAAATTCCCCAAAATCCCTTAATCTTCTGTGAGATCATTGATGTCTGGGGAATAAATTTCATGGGAACATTCCCCCCTTCAAATGGATTATATTACATTCTTATTATAGTCTAATATGTTTCTAGGTTGGTTGAGTACAAACCTACTAGAAATTATGATTCACATATTGTTAGTGAGTTCCTAAAAATCAACATCTTTCACCTGTTTGGAACACCACATGAATTGATAAGTGACTTAGGAACTCATTTATGTAATCGGACCATGGAATCTATTTTTAAAAAGAATTAGGTTTTACATAAAACTTCAATTGCATATCACCCTCAAACAAATGGCATGGATGAACTTTCTAATAGATAAGTTAAAAGAGTGCTTGAGAGAATTGTAAATCCCACCAAAAAATACTAGCCTAAGAGACTTGGTGAAGCACTTTGGGATTATCGAACTGCCTATAAAACACCCATCAGGATGTCTCCATTTAGGATATTTTTTGGTAAATCATGTCATTTACCAGTTGAAATCCAACATAAGTCATTTTGGGCTATCAACAATTGCAATATTAATTGTGAAAAATCTAGCGAAGAGAGATTGTGGCAGTTGAATTAATTGGAGGATCATCACATAGATTCTTATGAGAATTAAAATATCTACAAAGAAAATACTAAGTTACTCCATGAAAAACACATCCTATGAAATTTATTACATGAAGGTGAAAAGGTAATACTCTTCAACTCTTGATTTCAACTTCACCCAGGTAAGCTTAATTCTCATTGGGAAGTTCCTTTTATGATTACTAATGTTTTCCCATTTGGTGTAGTGCAATTCCAAGACCCTACTTTGAAAAGTAAATTCATGGTTAATGGGAATCAGTTAAAACGTCACCATGATAAGATACACACCCCAGTATCCACATCGACTTCCATTGACCCACCACTATATGAAGACGCAAAACCACCAAATCCAAACTAGGGACACCGATTTCCCTTTAACTCTCTCTTTCTATCTTTGTCCTCCTCTCTCTCTCCAAATTTCTTATTCTTCCTCTCTCATTCATTTTTTTACCACATTATTCATCAAACCCTTTTTTCTCTATTTCTCTTTTATGTGAGTGTGTATTTTAAAAAAAACTAAAAATACAAAAAAAATAAAAAAGGAGTCCTAATTACTCACCATTAAATTTTAAAAAAATTTATAACCATTTTGTGGAGTCAAATGACTTTTTTTCATCTCAAAATTTTTTTATTTTCATCCTATATTTGGATAAAGAATTTTGTGTCAATAATAATAAATTTTTAATACTCAATTTTTTATTTGGAAAATGATTCTTCCCCAACTGTGAGGAACAACATTATCTTTCATGCCAAGGTCACCTATGAACATATTTTTATTTTGTGTGTTTTTCACCCCCAATTGTGAGTCTTGAATTTTTGGAACTTCAAGATAAATTTTCTACTTTATAATACATTAATATGATAGAGTAATTTTATGATCCATGTGAGAATCACAATAGCCAAATATCCTCCCATTACCCTTACATTGATCCTCCTTTTGAAAGCCCCTTCGAGCCTATGATTTTTTGTTATATCCAAATTACAAGCCCAAAACATTTTCTCACCCAAAATCTACATAGATTTTCATTGCATGATTTATTGAAATTTAAGTGTGGGGGGGATGGATTTAATTTTGGGTACCATTTCCTTGATATTCAATATGTCATCATATGCTTGAGGTAAAGCATCTATTTAAGTATGGGGGGGGGAGAGGATGACTATGTGGTTCCTAGGGTGTGTGTCCTCTCATTGTGATGCTTTAACTGATTCCCATTAACCGTGAATTTCCTTTTCAAATAAGGGTATTTGACTTGCACTTCACCAAATTGGAAAACATTAGTAATAATAAAAGGACCTTCCCAATGAGAATTAATCTTACCTGGTTGAAGTTGAAATCAATAGTTGAAGATCATTACCTTTTCATCTTCATGGAATACCTTTTACATGATGTGTTTTTCATGGAGTTCCTTATCCTTTTCTTTATAGATATTGGAATTCTCATAATAATCTAGGTGAAGCTGCTCCAATTCATTCAACTAAAATGAACTTTCTTCGTTAAATTTTTTATAATCAAAATTGAAATTTTTGATGGCCCAAAATGACTTATGTTGGATTTAAACTATTAAATGAAATAATTTACGAAAAACTAGCCTAAATGGAGACATCCCAATGGGTTTTTTATAGGCAGTTTAATAATCCCAAAGTGTTTCACCAAGTCTCTTAGACTAGTCTTTTTCGGTGGGCTTTACAATTCTCGCAAGCACACTTTTCATTTATCTATTAGAAAGTTCGTCCATTCCATTTGTTTGGGAGTAATATGCAGTTGAAGTTTTATGTAAAACCCCATTATTTTTCAAAATAGATTCCATGGTTTGATTATATAAATGATTTCCAAAGTCAATTATCAAGGCACGTGGTGTTTAAAACTGGTGGAAGATTTGGGTTTTTAGAAACTCACTAATAGTATGTGAATCATCCTTTCTAATGGGTTTGGCCTCAACCTACCTAGAAACATAGTTGACCACAATAAAAATGTAAGAGAACCCATTGTAAGGGGGTAATGATCCCATGAAATTCATACCTTAACCATAGAAGATCGCACAGAATATTAAGGGCTTTGGGGGTATTTCATTTCTTTTGAAAAAATTTCTAAACTTTTGGAAAGTGGGACATGATTTATAGAAATCATGTGAGTCCTTAAAGAGTGATGGCTAGAAGAATCCTAAGTCAAGGACCTTTCGGGAGGTCCTTTGTGGCCCAAAGTGGCCACTACTAGGCATTGAGTGACAAAATTACAAGATGGATGAATGTTCATCTTCATCAACACATATCTTAATTACCATGTTAGCCCCTATTCTCAAAATTTTAATATCTTCCCAAAAAAATAATTCTGAATAACTTTTTAGCTTCACTTTTTTATCTTTTTAAAAAAATTCAGGAAAAAATCCAACAACCAAGTAATTTACAATTGGGGCATACCATGGTATTTTTGGAGTGAGAGATGAAAGGTGTTCAGTTTTAAATTATGTATCAATTATTTCAAAATGAGGAGAATTAGAAATTCTACTCAGGTGATCATCCATAGGGTTTTATTTTACTGGTTTATATTTATTCACAATGTCAAAATCTTGGAGCATTAGGATCCATCTTATTATCCTCAGTTTGGAATAAATTTTCTTGAGCAAGAACTTTATAGCATAATGGTTTGTGAAGATGGTGATTTTGGCACCTAAGATATAGGGATGAAATTTATCTAACATAAAAACCACTACTAAAAGTTCCTTTTTAGTGACAGTGTAGTGATATTGAGTTTCATCCAATTTTTTTGAGGCATAATAGATGACATGAGGAATTTTTTCTCTTCTTTGACCAATAACATCCCTAATGGACCTATCAGAAGAATCGCACATTAATTCAAAGGGTAAGGACTAATCTGGGGGTTGGATTATCGGGGAAAATGTAAGAAAAGCATTGAGTTCAATGAAGTATTTCTTGAAATCCTCATCAAAATGGAATGTAACATCATTTTGGAGTAGCTGAGTGAGTGGGAGGGAAATACTACTAAATTTATGGATGAATTTACAATAGAAATTGGCATGACCAAGGAATGAATGGATGTGTTGAACTGATGTGGGTGCATGAAGTAATTGGATCACCTCAATTTTGGTGGGATTGACTTGAATACCCTCTTGTGAAATTATGTTCCCTAGATAAATCCCATTAATAACTATGAAGTGACAATTTTCAAAATTCTTTACAAGGTTAAATTTGACGCACTTTCATAGTACCAAAGAGATTAAATACAATGAGGATTCAAATGAATCACCATAAATGGTAAATTCATCCATGTATACCTCCATTCAATGATCAATGAATTCAGAAAAGATACTCATCATAAACCTCTGGAATGTTGTAGGATCATTTCTATGGCTAAATTTCATTATCCTATATGCATATGTTCCAAATAAGAAAGTGAATATAGTATTTTCTTGTTATTGAGGTACAATTGGGATTTGGAAGTAACTGGTGAATCTATCAAGAAAGGAATAATGTGACTTTCTAGATAATAGTTCTATAATTTGATCAAGGAAAGTAAGAGGGTAGTGATCTTTTCATGTTTCAGCATTCAATTTTTGATAATCGATGCACACACACCATTTTTTTCACTCGAATTGTGACCACATCCCCATGTTCATTTGTTAAAATAGTTATCCCACCGTTTTTAGGTACCACTTGAATCTTACTAACCCATTTACTATCAAAAATCGGGTAGGTAATACCATCTTGAAGAATCTTGGTAATCTCTTCTCTAATTACCTCAAGTATGATTGGGTTGAGTCTTATTTTTGGTTGTCTAATTGGCTTGGATGATTATTCAAGATGGATTTGGTCCATGAAAAGGGAAAGATTAATTCTCGGTATGTCATCTAGGGTCTAACCTAAGGCATATTTTCTTTCCTCTAACACACGAACAAGTTTGGACTCCTCGTTTTTAGTAAGTGAAGTAGATATAATTATGGGATAAGAGTGATCATGGAAAAGGAATGCATATTTCAAGTGTGTAGGAAGGGGTTTCATATCAATTTAATCCTTTATTTGTGGGCAAAAAATCTTAGGAATAGAGGAAGGGATTTCAGTTGGCTTTGATTCATTGTCCTCAATACTATCCAAGGTGGAACAGTAGGGATCAGAGTTGATATGGTATTCAAGATAGTTTTCAATATCCTCTATATTGATAGAGTATGTGAAAGAAAGTTACACATCAACTTCTCCATTTATGACTTGGTTAATCATGGTGAAAATTCCACAAACTACTCTCTCATTAGAACACCATGAACATGATGGAATGGGGGTGAATCCACTCTTAGAAGTGTCCTCATAGGAATAGATTGATAATGAAAAGTGATCCTAAAATGGGTATCGCATGGCTTGAAAATTTTGAAATTGACTAGTTGGTCACTAGATTCCATGGATTGGATTCCCACATATACATCAATCTTAGATCGATCTGTCATGAGGAAAGGTCTTCCTATAATTAAGGTAGATCTAAAATAAGTTGTCTCGCCTTCCATTTCAAGGATAAATAAATTATTTGGGAATATAATATCATTGACTCAGACAAGTACATCCTCAATTATTCCCCCATGACTAGTTGTGCTTTGATTGGATAACTAGATGAAAACACCCATTGGGTGTAAGGGACCTAGACCAAGGTTGGAGAATATGGATTTGGGCATGACATTTATTGATTCTCCTAGGTTAATGAGTATATCATCAAAGTTGGAACTTCCAATTTGGAATGGAACAGTAAATGGTCATGAGTCTTTTCACTTTATGGGAATGGAATGTTGGGTTGAAACATTTTCAATGGTCCTAATTTGTCTCTTATGAGTGTACAATTCCTTAAGAAAAATTTCATACTTAGGGATTTTTTTTATGGAATCTAAGAGGTGAATGTTGAAATCAACATATCTAAACATGTCTATCATTTTATGATTGGGTTCAATGGACATCCTTGGCTTAGAGACATCTTAAGGAAAAGGAATTGGCTTCCTTAGAGGAATGGAAGGAGGTGAGGGAGTGGCTTTAAGTTCTTTTTATGGATTTTTTTCTTTTCATTTTCAATCTCAACATTCAAAGATTCATTTTAGGATCCATCATGAGGCTTGGAAAAAAAATTCTTGATCAAAATGTAATTGAACTTACATTACCCTTGGGGTTGGGAAATGGTTAAGCTATGAGTTGGGATGAATTGTATTTTTGTTGCTGACGTAGGTGGGATGAAAGTTAACCAATTTGGTTTTCAATGTTTTTAAGGCTATAATGGGTGAAGGAGGCAAGATCCTCTATAGAACTTTCTCATGGTTTCTTGGTAGAATATGCTTGTCCTAGATTGGGATTTCCTTGATTTTGGTTCTTGGTAAAGCGACTATATTAGGTTGGGAATTGGGAAGTCTCATTAGGATAGTGGAATCCAGGAGGATCAAGAGTAGGATCACTCCTTTGAGGTTGAGAAACAAAAGGATATGGTTATTATAAGTTACCACCACCTTGACCATATTAGAATTGGTTTTGATTTTGAGGAGGGAACTAAGGGGGATGAGAAATGGGATTACCATACCTTAATCTTGGGTTATATCTAGAAGAAAAGGGATCAGAGTGGGGTTGGGTGGAGTTTCTAATGAACAGACTTGATTTTTGAGGGATGGTGTTCCTTTAAACATATGCTACATTGAGCTCCATTGGACTAGAAGAATCAGATGGGTCGTTTTGAAGATGTGAACATGTGTCAGTTGGATGAGCTGGGGAGATTTAGATTTAACATTTTTTGATAGGTCCAGGGAACATATATTGTGGAGAATATGAGGTTGGGGCTTTGGCAGCCATAACTAGTTGTCTCACAATACCTATAAGTTCACCCATCCACTCAGTCATCTTCTTGGGCTCTATGGATTGATTTTCTTAGACTTGTTTGACTTGAGAATGTGATCGAGTATGGAATTACTACATGTTTACATCCATGTTTCTTATGAGATCTTGTGCAGTTGTAGGAGTTTTTTTGTAACACCCCGACCCTAGTTCCCTAGATTCAGTGCATTATTACATAATATTGTCATGATCACAAAAGATCAAGTCTCGAAAGACCGGTTAGTTTAGTAGTCTTGGAAGTACTAGATACATTCATAAGGTTTACATTACATCATAAAATGGAAAACAAAAACAACATTGTTTCCATAGATAATAATGAGATCTCATAGACTATCCCAACAAGTCAGTCATAATATACTTCTTTGCATCCTAGGAAAAATAAAACATAGAAAGGGGTGAGCTCAGATGCTCAGTATGGATAACAATATAGTGGAAACTTTCATAAATAAGCATAAACATTTAAGGCAATGTATAAAAATAAAACAAAAGACTTTTCAACATAAACTTAATCATAATATAGAAAATATAAATCAAAATAATTTCATTTACTTACTCACATTGATATTCTACTAGTCGAATAATCACAAGCAATATCAACAGCCACTTTCATAATGATGGAATGCATAATGCCATACTTTCATAACCACATAGTCAAGGCGTTGTGCCAAGACTACAAATAAGATTTTTTTCAAGGCCTTGTTCCAAGACACTAGTTTGTCTCATGAGACCTACCGATGCATCGAGGAGCTATACTGGGCTCCACCCATCACTTACTAATTACAATGCATTCCTCATATGAAAAGGATTAAACATAACATAAACATCTGTATTAAAACTGGCATATGAAATGTCAATACTTTATCCATAAACCATGAATGGTATGAAAATAACACATCCATAGTCAAACATATCACAAAACCTTCAATAAAATTTGGAAGTTTTGTATCATAATAAATCAACTTCAAATAAGCTTAAAATCCATCAAAAGATGTTGACATAGATGAAATCAAAACCTTTTTTAGAAAAATATATATTTCTATTTTGAAATCATTTAAAATTCATATAATTATAAAAGAAAACATTTATTTTGGAAATATTCTTATAATATTTTAAGGAAATATTTGATGATGTTATAATGGCGGAAAATAGCCACACCCACCGTATAAGTTAAAAAAACATTCTTACCTTAATTCTTTTGAAAAGGTCATAAAGTACCTTATTGGAAAATGACAGAAAGATTCCTTTCAAATAATTTTATAAAAAGTAAAACAAGGGTATAAATGACTTTAAACCATATTCTAGTAAATAGTAAAAAATCTTTGGAATACATTTTTAAGAAATATGGATGTGGATGATAAAGAGGTCTCAGTAGATACTTACGTAAAAACAATCTCGGATAATAAAGAGATTGTGAAATTAACCCTTACCTTGTATTTTTCCATGGTCGAGGGTAAGTTAACCTCATGTATAATGGTGAAATAATTATTATTAAATTATACAAGAATCATATACATTAATATGATATCATATATGATCTTTTAACATTTCTTTATTAATAATATCTTAGTATTATCGTCGTTTTGGGTGTTAACTGATTAGTTTTCCTTTATATGATTTGTTATGTAAGTAATGTTTTTTATAGATATAATGTATATTATTCATATTAAGAATTATATTAAGTCTTTAAACATTATTTTTAATCATCTAATGAAAATTAGTCTTGAATGGATACGATGGGGAATGAATCTCATCGCATTCGTGGAGACGGTAATGCGTACGTACACACAAGCGACAATATCATTCTTTTGATATTAAAATAATATATAATTGGATGGTATATTATATATAAAGAATCATTATCATGTTATATTTATTATTTAAATCAATTATACATCCTTATTATACCCATCCTAATAATTATGTATTGAGTAACAACTACACCACGACGTGGAGACGGTAAGCCGTACGTACACACGTATGGTGACATGTCATTCAAATGATGGATAGAATAATGAATATGGTTGTACCATATTTATAATAAAATCAAAGTATATATAAGATACTGTAGTTATTATTTTAGAATGGAAAAAACAAGGAAAGAAGAAGTGGAAGAAGAAGAAAAAAACATGAAAGAGGTGGTGAGATATTTACCTCTTCTTCGGGTTCTTCCTTTTGATTTGATAAAAAGGGGTCCTTAGGTTGGATTTCTGACTAAAGTAAGGCATCTAGGATGAAGGGATGATAGTTGAGAGGGTATTTGGTCAGGTTTTGGCCGATCCAAATGGATTTTAAGGTGTTAATTAGAGAGAAGGGAAAGTTTCCTTTTATAAGAGGGGTGAGGGGCACCTTAGGAAAAGCTAGAAATATTATTTTATAATAAAATCATTTTTGGTTTCTAATGGCTCCAAAATGAATTATTTAAAGGATAAGGTGGTTATGGGTCGAAAACCACTCAACCAATAGGTTTTATACAGGTTTGGGTCACTATATTAACTTTATCTTTTAGATTTAACTCTTATTTAAATAGTTTGACATTTACCATATCTCTTTGTATTTTTATATTATATGGTTAATAAATATTCTATAAACTTCCAAGAAAACCCCAAGTGGTTCATTAATGATAAAAATATAATTATATAAGTATTTTGTCCTAACCTTATATTTTTATGAATAGAATATCAATTAATAATATAATATATTTTTTTAAAACTCTTTTATGTCAATTTTGACACTATTTGGTATTTTGTTTTTGATAAATTCATAACAGCATTATTACTTCAAAAAAATAATCTAACCAACACTAACATGTCATATTAACCTATAAAATTAGTGGAATTCATAAAAAGTCTCAAATTACATTTATTTGAATATTTATAATATCAATTATTTTAATATTTCATTAATTAGGTAATTACTGCATCATCATTGTGTCATAAATAAATTAAATTATTTAATGTCTAAAAAATATAAATAAAATACCATTATGTAGGAAATATTTTCATCTTTCTAATGAATATTTATAGTCGAATTTATCTTATTTTTAACCCTATATTAAAAATGGTTTAGTTATTAAACTTTGAATTTAACACTTTTAACTCTTCTTTGAATTAAATAATAATAAATGTCCTAATCTAATCCAAGTGGACCTAAAGGATCATATTTTATTCCTAAGATTTTTTTTGGTCGAATTACACTTATCCAATAGAATTGGTACATGTTTTAGGGTAATAATAATATCATTTTTACCCTTAATTACCCTATTTACTTTTAACCGTGGTAAATAAAAGTAAAAAGTTACTATTCACCAAAAATTATTTTCATCTTATTGAACCAAATTTTACTTAATGATATCAACCATTTCTCTCAGATTTTTCAAATTCAACTCACATAACCGATAAAATTAAGTTTTATATAAATTTGAAATTGCTCCTAGGCGGTGGGTAAAAGACGATAAAAAGTTCAATAAAATTTTTGTATATCTAAAATTATTATAAACTGACTCCAATGAATTAAATTGAACTTATATAGGTATTATGTATCTATTTTTACCTAAAATAAATTTAAATAAAATAAAAAATTATTTAAATAAAAAATTTGTTTTAAACTATAACTCAGTGTTTTTCACTATTCATCAAAAATTGAAAGTTTTCAGAAAAATACCAAAAATTTACCCTAAGCTAATTTTAAAATTCCAAATTCAAAAATGAAGTCCATTTTGAAAGATAAAATTTATAAAATTTCAAAAAGTGGGTATTACTATTCATAACAGCCAGTTTGATTGGTTGTGGTGTGTTAGAACTCGAAGTTGCGTACAACACACGCTATTGTATTATTCAAAGAGAAGCGTACCATGCAAGATTGGGGTGTTACATTCTCCCCTTCTTCAAATAATTTCAACCTCAAAATTTCTAGAATATTACTGCATAAAAAGACACGGGTGGTTCTTCATCATAAGTTCCTCGGGTTTCCACATTGCCTCTTCCATCTTATGGTTTCTCCATAGAACTTTTACCAGACGAGTCGTTCGGTTTCTCAACACTTGTTATCTTATATCAAGATACTTGACAGGCTCTTCGCAATAAGACAGATCAGGTTCTAGTTCTAATTCCTCATAGGTGAGTACATATGTTGGTTCAGGCATGTATTTTCTCAATAGTGATACGTGGAATACATTGTGAACTTTGGAGAGACTTGGAGGCATTGCCAAATGGTAAGCTACAGCCCCAATTAGTTCTAGAATTTTGAAAGGTTCGATGTACCTAGGACTCAATTTCCCCTTCTTACTGAAATGTATAACACCTTTCCATGGAGATACCTTCAAGAAAACATGATCTCCTACCTAAAATTCCAAATCCTTCCTTCAGTTATCGGCATAGATCTTCTGCATACTTTGAGCTACTTTGATGTGGGTTTGGATTACCTTCACCTTTTTCATCGTTTTCTCCACAAGTTCTGGACCTACAAGTTTTCTTTCACCAACATCATCCCAATAGGTTGGTGTGCGAAATCTCTTTCTGTATAACACTTCATATGGTGTCATCTGAATACTTGAATGGAAGATATTGTTATAGAAAAATTCTACCAGAGGTAAATATTGATCCCACATACCTTGAAAGTCAAGTGAGAATGATCTCAACATGTCTTCTAAGGTTTTAATAGTCTGTTCTGATTGTCTATCAGTTTGGGGGTGGTAGGTAGTGCTCAAATGAAGTTCAATATCCGGGGCTTTCTGAAGACTTTCACTACTACAAAATAAGGCTATAGCCACAGACCTATATCCACGGTTTTATAGGTCTGTGGCTATAGCCAATTTATAGCCATGGTTTAATTAAAAAATTGTGCCTAAAATTTTTTGTCCCCTTTTTCCCCCAAAATCCGTCGGGCTCCTCCTCTGTTCTCCCGATCAGCGACCCTCCTGCCCTCACGATTCCTCCTCCCTCGCGATCTCCTCCTCGTCACGCCCTCCTCCTCGCCATGACCTCCTCCTCATCACGCCCTCCTCCTCCCCGACGCCTCCTCGTCGTGCCCTCCTCATCACCGCGACCCTCCTTCCCGACGCCTCCTCATCGCACCCTCCACATCGTCGTGACCCTCCTCCCCGATGCCTCCTCGCCGCGACCCTCCTACTAGACACCGCTCTTCCGACGCCTTCTCGTCACGACCCTCCTCCCCGACACCTCCTCCCCGACGACTCTCTTTCGATGCCGAGGTCAACACCCCCATCACCCTCCCCAATACCTTTTCACCAGCAACCCTCAAAACCCTCTACCCCTCCTCACCGTGACCCTCCTCACCCCGACCCTCCTCCAGTGAAGCTGCTCCGAGCTGCCTCCCCTCCTCCTCCATTCTCGACAGTTCTCCCCCACAACCCTCAACACCATAGGTAATCCCCTGTCTCTTCCTTCATCCTCATCCACCATTCTTGTTGAATTTTTTAAACCTTAAGTATTTTTAATATTATTCTGCACTTACTCCCATTTCCACACTGATATGCACTTTTATAACCCCTCAATTTACCACACAGTAACCACTAATTTGGGACTTGACCACATCAACCTCCTATAATGTGACCGGTGCAGAGTTTTGAAAATGATCTTCTCCTTAGAGTCTCCAACTTCAGTGGGTTGTGTGTGAGGTTCTATAAAAAAGAACACAAAACCAACATGAATTGTCATTCTTAAGTTATAAACTGGATAACGGCAACTTTGTATATTTTTATACAGCAGCTGTAAAGAATCGGAATTGCAGGAGGAGGAAAATAGAGAACAGGGGAAGAAGAGAGTGATAAGAACATTCAAGAAGTCTCTCTTTTCTCCATTCTATAGGTTTTACGTCTTTTAAATTATACCTTTGATATTAGTTTTCAATATGATCATTATCTATATTGTTTTATTTTGGCTTCTTGTTATCTTTTACTCAGTGTCTTCTAATTTTCACCTTGAACACATATATTTGAAAATATGAATATACATGCCATATTACCACTATTAACATCTTCAAATTTACTATATTTTTTATCCTTAATTATTCATCACATGAATCAACTAAATTTGTGAATTTTATACCTTGTAATTAACCCATTAGATTCTTGAGAGAATATAATTGTAGTTATATAGTGGAAACACAAATAATAACTCATGGAAAGTGATAGTAGAGCATCATAATTCTTTTCAAAGAATGAAGGACATTCTTAATGTAGTTGATAAATCCTATGGTGCTTTCTATTTTCTTTCCATGGACTATGAGTGTTCTAGATCATCAACCCCACATAATTCTTTCCTTCAAGAAAAAAGGTTCATTCCCACCCCACCATTACTTTTAGAGAGGTATCTACAATATCATGATTAGGGACCATAACATATGGTGATTTTATGGAATTTTTAGGTGTTAAATTGATGTGTCAATTAAATTACACGATTTCATCCTTTGTATCTTAAATTGTAATCCTTCCATAATTTTCATTATTTTCCACTTTATTCTTCATAATTACAATGACTATCTAGAGTTTTGAATTTTTATATCAAAGAAACTATCATCAGTTAACCCATTTTAAAATTTATTCTTTCAATTATTTTAATTTTTTTATAGCCCACAAATTATTCCCTGTTTCAACCTCCAACTTTTCCAAAATGTCCATGAAGTTTTATTGAGAAATATAACTTACTATTTTACTAGAGCTTGTATTATTTCTTAATTTCTTTATGGGACTTACATGTTGTTTTCACCATCGATATATGGAATCATTAGAGGTATTTAGATAATAATAATTTTAACAATATATTGATTGGTTTTAATTTGATAAATGTTATTCATCTTAAATTCATTATTCCGTTGGACAATGGCTAAAATGTTAATGAGTTAATAAATTATTTTATTAGAGAAAATAGCATGGAGAGATCACAAATAGTAACATACATTTTTTTGAGTCAGCTAGTTTAAAGGAAGTTGTACTATTTTTTCATTAGTTGGGAAAAATAGGGAATTACCAAAGAAGGTGAGAACAAATTTTAAAAACTTGTAAAATAGTTATTCCATGATTTTGAATTTTTCTTTATTCATGTAAAATAATTTTTTTGAATTCGTTAACATTAGGGTGGACTTTTTTTATGAACTGACTCACTGGGGCCCACCTGGCTAGTGGTAAGCTGGGTGTGACACCACAAGCCCACCTCTAATTGGTTATGGGTTAGTGACCATCCCTGAGTAGGCACAACACACACAAGGTTGTCCTTAGCCTATGGTACCTGTTCACATGAAAAGAATAAAGGGGAAAATAAAATCCTACAAAAATAGATAAAAAATACTAACTTGTTATGAGTGATGGGACTACTGAAATATGCCACAACCTAGCATGAACCATGTTATATCTAGATCATTATCTTATATCTACTCTTGGTCCTCCTAGGATTCCTTCAAAAGTAATATTGTCTACATAAGACATGAAAAATATGGGTAGATCCCATGCAGTGTTTAGTATAACAATGCTCAATAGGACACTCCAAAATCACTAAACAATGGGAATTTAGAGAGTAATTATCTCATCATCACATAGACACATCATTAAAAATATGAGATATAGCAATAGGAACAATAAACTAGATATACTCATAACATAAAACATGCCTCAGTGGCATATTAACCATTATTTTATCCATAAGATTCTACTCAAGGATACAATTTAACACTCTTCTGGTTGCACTCACAACATGATCTATGCCTTCACTGATGGTGCATTCCCAAGAGGTCATGCTCATCAGACCTCACCAAAGATGTACTCAATGTAACTCCAAAGATCTCGATGCATAGATAGGGGATATCTCCAAGGGAATCTGTGGTATACCATACCATAGATAGAATATCCCACTAATTATGGGATTGTACACATAGATAATTTGGTAATAATGATTCCATAAAACCCACCTAGGGAAATAGAAAAAATTATAGAGGATCACACCCCGGGTCACACAGAGGGATTCCCAAACACTATCTGAAACTAATCCCACAGAGGAGATCACAGTCTGATTATTAGGATGTAATACCAAAATTTACCCTCATGGGGATGACCAAGGGGAACACACACAAGTTAAGATATTCTATTGTTGTATCTCATCTTCATATAATTAATCTTTCTTCCAATTATATAATATTAATATTCTAACAATAATGTAGAAATATATTCTTTCTTCTAGTTATTATTCCCATCTTCTTACCATTGTAATTCTCAGCCAATTCTTTAATATTAATGATTGGTATATGATATGGTTTATATTTTCAAAATGTCTCTAAATTTCCATAAATCTTTGTAGATTTAATACAAAACATCACAACTCGTTATGAATTAACCCAAACACTTTTTGGAATTGATTATTATTATCTCTTAGATTTCATATAAACTCTTTTTACTATAATCAATCCTCATTCTTGGAACTTATGTATGACTATTCGTGAATTTTTATAATTTAAAACATTTATGAATTCCCTAAACCATAATTTTAATATATTTGTTATGATTTTTTTATTAACTTGTTATTGATGATTACTTAATATCTTATGAAAAAATACATATAATGTAAAGTCATTTTCTAGATTATTTATTTAATGTATGTTTATCTGCCTCAAAATGGATAGATACTTGATGTACAACATTGATTGGATCACTGATGAATTTTAGAAGGAGTTACAATATTTTTTGGACTTTTCATTCACTAATGATTCAGATGGTGGATTGATTCGATGCTCGTGTTTTGATTGTGTTGGAAGACCTTGGTTAACTCGTGAGGAAGTGAGTTACCATATCACTAAAAGTGGTTTCCAAAAAAATTATCATGTGTGGTATAATAATGGATAAAAATATCAAGTGTTGAATGACATCGATTCAGAAGAAAAGATTGGTATGAAAAATCTGATTTCTGATTGGTTTCCTTTTGTTTCTAAAGCTAGCTCCTCATGTAGACCAGTGCAAGAGGAAATGAATACTGGAACACAGTTCTCATCTGTTAATCAGGATAATGATGTTGAGAGTGTTAGAAAGATTATGGAACAAGCAAATACCCCAGTATATCAAGCATGTGGAAAAATGAGCAAACTTGAGTTTTTAATGCGATTATATCATGGGAAAACAATGTATGGATTTAGTAATATTGTGGTCGACTATCTCCTTACATTTATTAAGGATTTACTGCCTGATGATGCATGTATTCCAGAAAATGATTACATGGCATCAAATTTGGTTGACAAATTTAGATTTTCATCTAGTAAGATTCATTCTTGTCTCAAAGACTGTTGTTTGTTATGAAAGGAGAATGCAGACTTGAGTCAGTGCAAACAGTGTGGCACATCAAGGTGGAAGACTAATAAAGAAGGATCTTAGTCTTGCATACCACAGAAAGTGATGTGGCACTTCCCTTTAATTCCCAGGATTCAAAAATATTTTATGTCAGAACAAATGGAAAAGAATATGAGATGGCATGCAGATGAAAGAAATAAGGATAATGATGAAATAGTGCATCCTCTAGATGGGTTGGCTTGGAATAAATTTGATAGGTTACATCCTGATTTTGCAGCCGACCCATGAAATGTTAGATTGGGATTATCCTGTGATGGTTTCAACCCATTTCGCCAAATGCATATTGCACACAATACTTGGCCTGTTTTCATTCACATTTATAACTTTCCTTCATGGATGTGTATGAATAATCCATTCACTATCCTGAGTATATTGATATCTGGACCCAGTGATCCTGGAAATGATATTGATATATACTTGTAGCCATTAATAGAGGAGTTAAATGATCTTTGGATTGTTGTTGCACAAGCGTATGATGCATTCAGAAAGGAGTACTTTATGTTTTGTGCAGCTATATTATGGACGATAAATGATTTCCCTACCTACGGAATGATGTCTAGTTGGAGTACTAAAGGGAAATTATCATGTCCTATTTTTATGAAAAATACACGTTTTTGAATATTAAATTTTTGAAGAACTTTCAGCTTCATAGGGAATCAACGTTTTCTACCAATGGATCATCCATATAGGAAAAATCAAAGACAGTTCGATAATGTCATCGAGATAGATGAGACACCTCAACGAATGTCAGAGACTGATATTGTTACAGAACTTGATTATTTGAATTATGTTCTTGGAAAAAGTCAATCAAATATCAGAAAGTTAAAGCATGATAATTCGAATTTCAATAGAAATTGGATAAAGAAAAGCATATTCTTTGAGTTGTTGTATTGGTCATTGAATTTATTATGTCATTGTTTGGATGTAATGCATATCGAGAAAAACATTTGTGAGATGTTACTTGCTATTATTTTAAATGTCAAAGGTAAAACTAAAGACGATTTGCGGTGTCGTCGTGATTTGATGGATTGGGGTATAAGAGAAAGACTTCATCCTGAGTTAATTGGTCAAAATAAGTGTAAAGTCCCTATTTCCTGTTATTCGATGACAAATGTGGAGAAAAAACAATTTCTTCAGGTCTTGGAAAGTTTGAAGGTTCCGGATGGTTATTCAAGTAATATTTCGAAAAGGGTGAATACACAATATGTGAAACTCAAATCTCTTAAAACCCATGATTACCATGTCTTGTTACATGAGTTGATTCCCATTTCTATTCTCCATTTACTTTCACATAATGTTAGAGTTTCGGTGATTAAGTTATGTCAATTTTATCGAGATCTTTGTGCCAAAAGATTGAGTAGAAGTGTTGTTCAGAAATTGTAGAGAGATGCACCGATTATTCTTTACTACTTGGAGAAAATTTTCCCACCATCTTTTTTCACATGTATGTTACATTTGACTGTGCATCTTCCCATGGAAGTTCTCTTTGGTGGTCCTGTTTCGAGTCGGTGGATGTATCCTACCGAAAGAATGATGTTTACATTGAAATCTTATGTGAGAAATAAATATCATCCTGAAGGCTCTATTGTGAAATGCTATTTAGCACAAGAATGCATGGATTTATATTCATCGTACTTGGATAATGTCACTACGAGGTATAATAGACTAATGAGAATTGAAGATGAGCAATATGATCCCATTGAGCCTGTATTTCCTTCACTGCCCCAAACAGGGGGGATATCTAGATTGTACTCGTTGTGTACTTTAAGCAGGGAAGAGTGGGAAATGGCACATCACACAGTATTATTCAACTGTGGTGTGCTTGATGATTATATCAAGTAAGTAAACTAATAAATATGTATTTTTTCATTGTGTGATTTCTTTATATATTCTTCCATTTTAATTCTTTCATATCTTTAGAGAACATTTAGAAATTATAAAAAAGAGACATCGCTCTCTATCTATTAAGAGGAAGGAACTGTTGCACAGCAAAGAATTTTCTACCTAGTTAAAGTCAAAGGTAATAGATTTATTTTTCTTCTTCTCATAACATAATCACATGTCTCTGTTTAATATTCTATGTTGGTATCTTTTAGGTTTTAACTCTACCAATTATTGAAGTATCAGATGAAATAAAAGCATTATCATTTGGTTCAAACGATGTGGTACGTGATTGTAATTCAATGGTTGTCAATGGATTTAAATTTGTTATAAATAGTTGTGCAAAAAAATGGAAACACAGCATGACGGTCTCACGATAAGCACCACAACAGATTGTTATGCGAGTGCATCGGATAGGCAACCTCGATCAGAAAATATATCATATTACGGTGTTGTTGAAAGAATCATTTTATTAGATTACTATGAACATAGTCGTGTCGCAATGATGAAATGCAAGTGGTTTGATTCAATGACATGACAAGGAATGAATATTGATAATTGTGGATTTAGAGTGATTGATATGAATTGCTAGCTTCGTACCGATGAACCTTATATTATTGCGTCACAATATAAATAGGTGTTTTATGTGACCCGTTACAACCACAATTTGGTGTTATTGTTGATGTTATTCCTAGACATATTTTTGACAAAGGCATGGATGACAATGATGTTATGGATGAACCTGTTGGTATTTATTCGAATGTTGCATTTGATGATACAGATGATGCAATTGTTAGAATAGATTGTGAACTAGAAATTGTCACAGACCCCACATAGCGTTGACACATTTGTAAGTATTTACCTGATATTATCGCAATATTGTATGTGTTTTTTTAACTTCCATACATGATATCAAAATAACTAGTATATTTTGTACCATTATCGAATATAAAACTATTAATAGCCTAACCAAATTATTTTTAAACACTTCTCTAGTAAATCTTGAACATAGAAAAGTCTTGATATTTTATCAATATAAATATCACACATGAAAATTTATCTCATTGTTTAATGATACAATTGTATTATTTAACATTTTTCATTATTTTTATTTATTTGAGAATATTATTTTAAATTTCCAGGTCAAAATGTCTGATTATGATGATACTAGAAGGAGTAGAAGAATACCGAGAAACGAACAACGTAGGTCTCCTCCTAGAAACAATGTAAGTACATATTATGTTTGAATATTATGGTATTTCATATTATTTATCTTGTTATCGTTCGTTTTATTTTATCATCTATGTTATTTTAGGCTGCATCTTCGAGGAGACGCTTGGATTATGCCACTGAGGATGGTATTGTCGCGGGGGGCACTGATTCTACAGGTCAGCTACTACTACGCCACTTGAGACACCAGGAGGCCATCCTCCCATTATGCCACCTCCATATTATCCATACCCACCTTTTCTCTATCCCTTTTTTCCTGCACCCACATCGGATGGTAGTTCTCAGACTCCCATCCCTCATTTTCTATTCCCACCATCCACTGTACAGGGTACTGTGCCCCCATATATCCCACTGCCATATCCATATCCATATCCACCCTCATCTGTATAGGGTTATCCATCGGGTTTTCTTCCTCCATCAGTACACTTTGCATCTACTATACATAGTACTCCTGTAGATATCTCACCTACCATGGAGGCTACCCCTCCCCTCCAGACACAGCACTTCAGGGGTCAGCAGATCCCCCATCTACTGGTATTTGTTTAAACATTATTGTTACTGATTAATGATAAATTCATATATATTATTTTCTTTTATTTTTGGTTTCATGATTAGCTCCAGCCTCTACCAGACGATGAGGCCGCACAAAAATGCATGAGTTTTGGAATCTTCACACGAAAATAATAGTTTATTATAATGATGAAAATGCTATAATTAATAAAAATGGCACGGAATGTAAAAGTTTTATGGGAACACTTTCTAGACACACCAATATCATTCTGGTTCAACCGATAAGTTGGAAGGCAATTGGACAACAAATAAAGGACAAATCCTGGGAAAATATTTGGGTAAGTAATGTTAATCACCTTTTATATATATAAAAATTTATAATATTTTCTTAACAAATATTATGTCCATCGCAGCTTCGATATAATTTTCCCGATGGAAAAAATGCAAAGGCTGCAAGGATAATGGATTTAGGTGAAATGTGGCGAGCCTACAAGTATGATTTATATCTTGGTTTGAAAAAGAGAGTTGGTAAAGAGCTTGAAGAAGTACCAATGTTTCAAGATTGCCCAATATCACAATATAAAGAGATGATCAGCTATTAGAAGAGTCCAGCGTTTAAGTTGTTTGTTAAATTTATATATATATTCATTTATTTATTTGAAAATGATTTTAAATTACTTGTTTTATTTATGTTAATGAATTTATTTAATTATTTGTTTATAGGAGAAATCAAACAGAAATAAAACAAACAAGAGTGCAATGAAACACATTTATACTCACGGACACACTTCATTACCAGATCATGAGCAGACGAAGGTAATTTAACATTTAAAATATTTAGCTTTGTTTAGTGTAATTTTTTTAAATTCCAATTTTGATTTATTTCTTTGTTTTTTTCAAAAAAAGGCATTGAATATCGAGGGTCGCATTCTTCACTCAACTTTGTTTTGTACAAGTCAAAAAAAGAAAGATGGTATTGTGCCAAATACCGGCACCGAGAAGGCGATTGTAAGTACATTTCAATTTCTTTGATTTTTACTGAATTTAATTCCTTATATTATTTTATCATTTTAATTTATGTTATATATCAATCAAAAGAATACTTTAGAGGCATTGGCAGAAAAAGAACCTAGTAATTTGGGCACAAACGATCATCTACATCAGGTATTAGGAGATGAGAATCAGGGTAGAGTGCATTGTCAACCTGGGAAGAAGATTGTACCATCTCGATACTAGTCTACTAACATTTCTTCGAGTACCAGTTCTGGTTTTGTCACAGTAGAACAAATGAATTCCGCAATCAAAGAAGAAAGTCAAAAAATCAGAACAGGCGATAACTGCAAATATGATGAAATTTATGGCTGCCCTTTCTTCTGCACTTCCACCAGAATCAGCTGCAACGTTTGATGCCTTTTTGATGTCGATGCGTTCTGCTAATGTAGATTATTCTGTTGGAGCTGGAGTCGGACCTAGTGCTGGACCCGATGCTGGTGCTGGTTCGGATGCAGATGCCGATGATGATGTTGGTTGTGTGAGAGGTGGTGATGGTGTTTCTGTAGGAGGTGTGGATGAGGGTTATCATGATTCTGATGATACTGATATTGAGACTCACTTTTGATGTAAATTTTATTTTTGTATCGGTAATGTATGATGAGTTATTTAATACATAGGATGGTGTGTTTCATGTCCATGTTCTTGAATGGGTTTCTTTTCCTGGTAAGGGATTCATGCTTGAGAATGTATGACGAGTTCCTAATACGTAGTTTATGCAATCGGAAGACCTGATTCTAGTGTACGTGGTTTGTTTTATTTTGATACAAATATGAACTGGTTTTTTTGAAAATTGTGTTTTGAGAGTTAAAAGGAAACAGGGAGTGATTTACCCCCCCACAGTTTCATCACATTAAATGGAGAAAAGAAATATATAGAAATGAGGAGGAATCTGGTTCTCTTGTAGGCCTGTTTTCATTCTCTCAAAAAACGGTGTGATTATTTTAATGAGTTACCAATCCACACACAATGAATTGTAATTATAATCTTTTAATTCTTTTATCTTATGAATTTACAAACCATTCCATTTTTTATGAAGTATTTTATCAATGACACCATAGTGATTTTGATGTTTGTTATTTACTGGGTAATTGTTTCTGAAGCCGGGTAAGTTTTTTGGCTGTAATTTGAACCTATCAACAGTAAAGGGTTTGTTGATTCTTCCATGTTGAACAAAAATATTGTAATTTTAGTTTAGGTAAGAGCTATAAATCAGGGTTTAATAAGTACATTTCATGGAAATTGAAAGACTCATAAGAATCATACTCATATTGGGGTCTTGTGGTCAACCCCAATATGGTTTTGAGTGGTCATTACACATAGGGTTTTGTATTGGTGCATGATAATCATAAACAGTGCATTGCTAGTATAAATTTTGAGTGGAAATGTCATCACAATGTTTAAACATTGTTGCGCATGCCCTTTTGTTTTGGAGGGTCAAGTGCTGCCAGATTGCGCGACATGTGTTGCCTGATCCCCATCAAATTCTCCCTCCCATTTTCCTGTCGACACCTGGTTACCTTTCATTTATTCATAATACTTTGTGTTTTGATGCTATTATTTACTTTTATTGGAATAAATTTAATCGACCTATGTTATTTAGGATATTTTCGGTAAATCACAAACATTGGCTCTAGTTGATCGTATGGGATATATGTGATTTACCTGGAAACCAAACAAGCCCTTAATTCCATTTCATTTCCTTGTGATGTTAGGAAAACTGGCACCACAATCTGAAGGAACTGGAGCTACTCATGATGCACAAAAGGTATGAATGATCTCTACCTCTTTGCATACTATCCATGTATTTCCATGGTCTTAATCTCTCAGCTTTTGCATCTGCAGGACTTACTGTGCAGAAATTGCCCATAATGTGTCGACTAAGAAGAGAAAGGAGATTGTGGAGCGGGCTGCGCAGCTGGATGTGGTTGTTACGAACAAGCTTGCAAGGATGCACAGCCAGGAGGATGAATTAGAGTAAGTCACACCACCCTTCATTTCTCAATAATCTATGATATTATTGAAATCACCTCTTACAAACCTGTCTCGCCTCACTGGGTTGAATTTCCCTAACATCTACCACTATTCTATCCATCCATTTGTATAATTATTAGCATAAACAATAGATAAAATGATCTTTGACCCACCCATAACCACAATAGTATAATCATTTTGTGATGAGGCATTAATGCAACCTACTATGAAACACTACTTCCAGAAAATTCATATAGACTGGTTGCATGAACTTGCATGAAAATAATCTGTAAATCCCATAAATTTCTCAAAATATACTAAATACACGTATTATATTTCTTAGGTTCCATAACATCAATAATTGATACTTGTAAATGATTAGGTTTATCAAAAACATACACATATTTTTCCCTCACCCACAGAACTCTCTCATTATAAATCATGATATAAATCATAGAATAATAGGAGTGATTGCTTTTCATCCTGTGGGAGTGCCTATATTCACCCCCGAGTTGAAAGAATATTATTTATAATGTGAACATGTAACTGGACCATGATCCATTAGAATGGAAAAAAACCTTCTAACACCTCCATCCATGAATCTAGAAGCCTCTAACACCTCTACATGGACAAAAGAATCCTCAAACGCTGCAAAAAAGTTTCTAAAGAACACTGGGTTACTCCATGAATCAATTGAAGTTCCACCATATACCCTACCATGTAAATGAGACTTCACTAGAGAAGCACGTTTCTCATAGCTGACAACACCCAATCCCTATAGACTCAAAAATCTCTCCTCATAAGTCTCCAAGTAGATAGGTATCTTAATGCATGAAAATTATTTAACCACCATCCTCTCTGAATTAAAAGAACCAGACACAATACAATCAGAACCCAAACCACCACCAAGAGGGATAATGTACACCTCTTTATCATTATCAGATCCATTCTATTTTGAAAAACTCTTGGTTTAATCTGGTGTGATATTTGAAACTATCTTACCTTGGGTATGAAACTGGTTTTCCTCCATAACTGACATATCTTAAAGGGTTGTTGACTTGATCTGGTCACGTGTTATATGAAATCCAAATTTTAAAATAACAGTTTATTAAAAATCCCAACTTTGGTGACTAGTGCCTTCTCCTCTGTCTCTAATGGGAACTTCACTGGTGATCCCACCTTTGGAGAAGGTATTGAGGTTTCACTCACCTTATGAACCACCAAGAAACCATCAAAGGTCTACATCAGGGAAGGGGTGTGTGCAGGTGGGGGGGTAGGGGGTGTGCTGGGGGAAGGGGGAGGGGTGTGTGTAGGTGGGGGGGGCAGGGGGGGTGTGTGCAGGTGGGGGGTAGGTGGGGGGGCAGGGGGAGGGGGGTGTGCAGGTGGGGGGGAAGGGGAGGGGGTAGGGGGTGTGCAGGTGGGGGGCAGGGGGCAGGGAGAGGGGGGTTGCTGGGGGAGGGATGTGCAGGTGGGGGGGCAGGGGAGGGGCAGGGGGGTGTGTAGGTGGTTTTTTGAATAGTCTGTTCATTTATATGTTATTTGTTTTGATGAAAATTTAAAATATGCACATATGATTAGATCATTACAATTGCTTTATAATGATAATGGGTGATGAATCATTAGTAAACATTAACTATGTTGGGATATTCTCGATCCTATATACAGGGTCACAGGGTGGAGTCACACTACAATTTAGAGAAATACACCATCATGGAAAGGGGAGTAGTGACTCATTTTGGAGCTGTGTATCTTTACAAATTAGTTGCAGCACTGATTTTGGGTAAGTTTTTATTATTTCATCATGTTTCAAACAGATTTTTATTTTAGCATATCTGTTACATCTCCACTACACACATATTATTTTAACTAGTTATTTCCAAAAAAATGTACATTCAACATAAAAATCTTCAGCGGGGGGGGGGGGGTTGCTGTCCAGCAGGGGGGGCTGTCCAGGGGGCTCCAGCAGGGGGGGCTGCTGCTATATCAGTTTTATATATTCCAGCAACATACACCTTTCATTCAAGGTTTGATAATTAATCTCCTATTCTAATTTTCCACACTCATTCTAGGTGTGGCATAGTGTATTATTTTGTTCAAGACATTTCCAGTTAATTCATATAAATTCTCAGGATAATGTTCCATGATCTGCTCCTTTTCATATTAGTGTTGTGATGTCCGCTATTGTGTGGTCTTATAAAATGGTTCAGCTAACTCCCCAAACTCCATGCCCTTTGTTATTTATTTTGATCATTACCCATATCTGGAATTATGGAATGTTTCTTTCTCTTCATGACATGGATCTTTGTTAATAACTAGTTCCCTTAATATCCAACCATTTCCATCTCCAAAATTTCCCATCCTTATTCACCATGGAATGGGGCAGGCTGTTGTGAAATTTTCATTCACCATATCACTTTTATCTTACTCCCGATAATTCATTGTAAGCTCCAAATCCTTCCAACTACTGATTATTCTTTAATAAACATAATAAACAACATCAAACACCATTTGACTTTCCACCTCCTCATGCGCATCCATATACTTCCATGTGAACCAATTCTCTATATCTCCTTAAGAATTCTCTTTTTATAATGTCATTAATATATTCCTTTGCTTTAAACATTTTACATCATTTTTTATTTTTTAAAAACCAACACACAAGATCTTTGGTTACAAAATTCTCCCCATTCGGTGTTTATTCTCAGCTCTACTCCCCCTTTCTCAAGAAACTTCTTTCACAAGATATATGATGGAAAAAAACATATTTTCATGCCTCCAAATATGAATTTCATACCTTAGTCCCCTTGTTGGATAGAATAATTTCAGATTTTGTTATTTTTAATCTTAGAACTACTTTATTTAAACCCACCTACACTTTCCACAGTAAATTACAATTAGTGAATTCTAAACTTTGAATTGAGTTGTAGACAAATCCTCTAGGCCTTGTGAGTTGTATATTTATCTATGAAATGATATTTTAAGCCAAAAAACTTGTTTGTTATGTGTCACTCACCTCTTTGACCTACCACATGATTAAATGGCCTATTATGTAAGTGTTTATGACTCTTTTTTCCGTCCCTTTCTTCAATCATTCATGTATTATTCTAATATTTAGTTATGAATTGTCTAGTTATTAAGTAGTTGATGGTATTGCAGAAGTGAATGGCTACACTCGTCATCGGTTTTAGGAACATTTCTGATTGAGGATGGTCCCTATTATTTTTTCATGCTGCAAATCCTACTTGGGAAGCTCTCTCAAAGTCTATATAGTCAGGTATGTCCTGTAATTGCAGTATGTTCAATGAAGTAGCTTCAAGAACCCATTTTTCTTCATTTTTATGATGATTTTGATGTGGAAGTAGGCAAGGGGCAGGGGTCCTATCCGGGTTTGGGGGGGATCTGTCCGTGGGGGGGAATGGCAGGGGGAGGGTGAGGGAGGGCAGTGGGGAGGAGGGAAGTGGGGAGGAGGGCAGTGGGGGGGGGAGGGTGCAGGTGGGTCTACAGGGGAGAGGTGCAGGAGGGCGGGAGGGACTGGCAGGGGGAGATGGTGCAGGAGGGCAGGGGGGTGTCTACAGGGCAGTGGGGAGGAGGGCAGGGGGGAGTGGGGGGTCTGCAGGGGAGAGGTGTAGGAGGCCAAGGGAGAACTGGCAGGGGGAGAGGGTGCAGGGGAGCAGGGGGGGTGTCTGTAGGGCAGTGGGGAGGAGGGAAGGGGGGTCTGCAGGGAAGTGGGGAGGGGTGCAAGGGGGGAGGGTCTGCAGGGCATAGGGGAGGAGTACAGGAGGGCAGGGGGTCTGTAGGGGAGAGGTGAAGGAGGGCAGGGGGAGTGGGGGTGTCCAGGGTCTGGATAGGGGAATTTGTAGGGGTAGGGGGGACTAGAAGGGGGGATGGCAGGGGGAATGGGTAGGGGCAGGGGGTGCATGGGGAAGGCAGGGGGTAGGGTGGGGAGAGAAAACTGGCAGAGGGGGAGGGTGAAGGGGGGCAGGGAGTGTCTGCAGGGCAGTGGGGAGGAGGGCAGAGGGGACTGGCAGGGGGGTGACCTATTTAATGTTCTTTAACTATCTTATATACATATTACTAAATGATTAATCAAAACAATTTCGTTGTGGTCGAAAAAATGCCCAAATTAACCCAAACAATCATCATTTAATTATTATCTAATGATTCATTCACATGGAATATCATATAATTTATTATAAGATCATTTAAAATTCTATAATATCATTAATAACTTGAAATATCATTTTTGGATGTTTATCCATGTTCTACATGAAAATTCATTTAAGAATACAAGTGAACCACTCAAGAAAACCATAAAAATGAAAATTCCTGAACAATGTTATTAAACCCTATAACTCATCAAAAGGCCCATAAAATAACATAATGAAACTGGACTGGTCCAACACGTCACAGTCATGTCGCGGTCACGCCGCGGTCACGCCGCAGTCACGCCGCGGTCACACTACGGTCACGCCGTGGTAATGTTGTGATTTGGCCCTGCTCCAGCCACATCCAGCCCACACGACCCCCCTTCCACCTTCATTTCAGCCCGCTTCCACCAACATTCCAGCTCGTAACATCCCACCCTTCCACCTTAGAATTAGCCCGCACCATCCCCCCAACACCTACAACCATCCCCCTTCCACCAGCATTCCATCCTTCTCCCGCTCCCTTCGCTCCTGGATGGAAGATGATGCCCCGCGGATGCCACTGGACCGGGCCAACACGCCGCGGTCACGCCGTGGTCACGCTGCAGTCACACCGCGGTCATGCTACGGTAATGCTATGATTTGGCCCAAGTCCAGCCACATCCATCCCACACCACCCCCCTTCCACCTACATTTGTATTATCCTTGGACAAATCTTCCATTATTCTATTTCTTGCCTCTATTTTCACATACAAGAAAGGCTTGTTGGCATGAATCTAAGTTTTTCTCCTTCTTCCGTGATAGAAGAATCCAATCTTAGTCAACAAAAACATTAGGAAAGAGCATTCAACTCTATTATTAGCCCTTTTCAAGTCATTTTTCCATGGAATAATTCATTGTTAATATTTATTCTATGTTTTCATATATTGAAATTTTTCATGGGCTAATATGGCATTATCATATATGAGTCTCTTAGGAACAATGGAAATTTGATTTTTAGAAACAATAGAGGGAAGCAATGGTCGTATCTGATTCACTGGAATTTAGGATAATATAAGTAAAATTATAGAGTCTGATGAGTCTAAAATTAGTGACCAATGATGTTTTTTTATTTTTTATTTTTTGAATAAGGGTTATAAGAGTTTCATTGATCGAGTGAAAGTAGTCATTTCCCACCCAAAGAACATATATGAGACCCGAAACATTCCTTCCAATAATTTTCCTGAACTTATTGAAAAAAATGAATGGAAACCATCATAGACTAGTGCTTTCATTGAATGGTTCTGGTTAAGTTCATTAGGATCTCATCATCTGTAATATCACACATAATCGACTTATTAAACTCCTTTAAAACAACCAGTCTGAGTTGTTCTTTATATTAGGAGAAATGGGAGACTAACCCACTATATAAAGGTCATAGAAAAAGAGAAAAATATTATTACACATATCATTATGATTTGATACAGAACTTCCATCAGAATCAGTAAGGAAAAAGATGTGGTTATTTCTATAATGTTCAGAGGCCTTTTGGTGGAAAAATATTATTACACATTTCTACGATCCTCGGTCTTTTTGGAAGACGTTCATCTAGAATTAAAATTGAGGCCTCATAATGTTCTTTTGAGTAGGATTGAACTATGTTAGGGATTTTAGTACTAGGGACTCCTTTGGTGATCCTACTACATGATCGGTGTTTTTTATCCCTTGGCCTCATCCCATTAATCTTATTGTGTTCATCCTCTAATAATGAAGTGTAAGAGTCTGTGAGACGGGGGGATCCTGGTCTGGGGGGTCACAACAGGTTTTTTTTGTTTTCTAGAGGTTGTGGGCGTACCCATAGGATCACATTGTGGGTATTTTTTTGATGCTATCTTATTTTAATGGGGGTGATATGCATTAGTTAAATAATCCTGGGAGGGCTGGAGATGGGTTGGGGGCCTGGGGTGGTTTGCTGGGGGTAGGGGGTTTGCAGTGCGAAGGGGGGAAGTGCAGTGGGTAGGGGGAAGTTTAGGGGGTAGGGGGTGTGCTGGGGGAAGAGTGTGTGTGTAGGGGGGTGCAGTGGGCTGGGGGGGAGGTGCAGTGGGTAGGGGGTAGGGGTGTGTGCAGTGGGTTGTGGGGGAAGTGCAGTGGGCAGGAGGGAGTGCAGCGGGTAGTGCTGGGGAAGGGGGCAGGGGGGGTGTTTTTTTTTAATGGAATGGGGGGACATATAGCCATGGTTTTAAACTGTGGCTATATATATTGCCAGACTTAGGATTCCGCCATGGTTTGGAAACTGTGGCTATAGGCTGTTGCCACGGTTTGAACCGTGGCTATAGGGATATAGACACAGTTTGAAACCGTGGCTATAGGTTTTACCCTATAGCCATGCCAATACTAGCCACGGTTTATGAAACCGTGGCTATATCCTATAGCCACGGTTTTTTGGCCTATAGCCATGGTTCCAAACAGTGGATATAGCTTTATTTTTTAGTGGTGTTTTCCATAATCTTGATGTAAAACAGGGATCAAGATCAGAAACAATCAATAGTGATACTCCATGAAGTCTTAAAACTCCATTAATATATAGTCTTACTAAACGTTCAAGTGGTAAATCTTCCCTTATAGCAAGGAAATGTGCTGACTTGGTAAGACGATCAACAATGACCCATATTTCATCATTCCTTCTAGGAGTCTTTGGTAGTCCCATGACAAAGTCCATCGTAATATTATCCCATTTCCACTCAGTTATGGGAAGAGGTTTCTTGACTCCTCTAGGCTATTTCCTTACAGCTTTCACTTGTTGACAAACCATACATCTTGACACAAAATCAGAAATCTCCCTCTTCATTGTAACGACCTGAATCTAGAGCCCCTCCACTGGTGCCCCATACCCGGTTCGCCCCATGACCTCAAGCGTGTTTCCCCAAATTCTAGAGGCTGCCGACTAGCAGCGAGGGCCTTGGTGAGTCGGTGGGGAAACTATGCCCTCATTCGGTAAAGTATACAGTGGAAAAACAACCAGACGCGATAGCAGAAACAATAAACAGCATACACCATTGAAGTAAATAGTGGAAGCAATGGATACATAATAATAATGATACAACATGGTACCTATGTCAATGGAAATAAGTAAACAACCCAACATGCTGAAGTACAACTGAAAACAAAGTGCAAAGAAAACAAAGTAAACTCCTCAGCATCGCAAGCCTTGGCTCGGTCCCATGCTCTCCAACTCTAGTGAATCAAGAACCCGAAGTAGAAGGGCGCTTTCCCTTATCTATACCTGCAGCAACATAGTATTATTGGGCCCAAAAGCATGGCCCAAACAGGGTGTGAGATACAATCATAGTAGGTAATCACCCAAAGATTTGAGCCTAACAGTCAATGAATACATGTTAGTAATAAAACAAGAAGCAGTAAACAGAAACACAAGAAGATACAATCTATAGTTCTAACAAAAGAATTGCACAAGTAGACAACCAGTAACAAAAGAAAAAGGTAATCCTCTAGGTAGATCTCAAATCCTAACCCCTATGGTTCAACCTATAAGTACTAGAAACCCTCTAGGTGGAACACACAGTCTCACCCCTCTGTTTTAGTTATTAAATTAATAGACTCTCTGGGGAATCACTCACCGTAAATTCCCCCTATAGTCTCGTATCATACTAAAGGCTCTCTGGGGAAGTACTCAACGTCAATTCCCCATGTGGCCTGCGTCGAGGAACTACAGACTCTCTGAGGAAGCACTCATCGTCAATTCCCCCTGTGGTCTCGCATCGTATTTAAATACACTCTAGAGAATCCCTTACATCAATTCTCCCTTTGGTCTACTACTCTAGGTTCTCACAGTCTTGAGTGAAAATAAACATGCTCAGCGCACGTGTATCATCCAAGTAAACCTCAAGAACTACTTGGCTATCATTCTAAGGCTCAATAGAAATAAATTAGCAGTTCCACTATCCTACGGCTAGGCATGGCAACTGTAAAAATTCCAAACAGGCAGAACAAACATGGAAAAGCATCCTGAGCACAAAATAAATTACTCTACTTACAAGCATAAAACTCTACTATAGTAGTCAAGCAAAGCTGGAAAACAACAGGGGCAAAACAGGAAACCCACAATTCCCCACCCAAGGGAATTTGTGGAATTTTCACAAAATACTCATCGACTTTCAATAGAAAGGCACAAACCACCTACCTCGATCCTAGGAGGTCGATATATGTGAATCACAACGCTTGATGCCCCTTATAACATCGTAGATATGAGAAAACACACAAAACGCTCAACCCACGATAACTCGGAAATGAAGAGGAATCAGAAACGAAGCTCAAGCAGAAGGAAGATCTTACTGCTGCGATTCCAATGCAATCGACCATGCTTGAATTGGAGAAAAGACGAAGAGGCGGGAGATCGTCGAAGATTCGTCCGTACGGGTCGCTCTCAGTCGAACGGGACCTAGAAGGAGGTGTTTCTGTGCGTCAGGCGCGACCTTGGTTCATTTAGTGAAAAAAAATAAAGTACACGGTGTGTACTTTTAGAGTATACGACGTGTACTGGGTCTTTTCCGTACTCCGCCAAAATCGGCCTCCACGTCACCCCTACACACCGTGTGTGTGGCCAGGGCACGACCAGCACATGGCTTCGAGTCGGGGAAGAGTACACGGCATGTACTCAGAAAGTACACGACGTGTACTTTGAAAATTTCCAGAAAGTTCTTTTTTCTTAAAAACTCCAGAAAAAGGAAAAACATACCTGAAAAGAAAATCTGGGTTCTTACAAACTCCCCCCCTTAAAGAAATTTGTCCCCGAATTTCCCTAACGTGGTGTAGAAGAAGGATCCCTGAACAGCTCCGGCCACTACGATCGTACATCGGTCTCCCTTTCCCAGGTCTCATCCTGTACTCTCCCGTGCTTCCATATCACCCGTACTAGAGGAATAGATCACCCGTGGAGAACCTTTGTACTATGATCAATAATCCGGATAGGATGCTCCTCAAACGACGCATCTGCTTCAAGTTCAACCTTCTCAGGCTGAAAGACATGAGACGGGTCTGAAAATTAAATTCGGAGCTGAGAGACGTGGAAGACGTCGTGCATGGCCCGGTACCTCTGAGGTAGCTGCAACTGATAGGCGACCGGCCCAACTCTCTCCAAAACCTCAAACGGCCCGACATACCACGGTGAAAGCTTACCTTTTCTCTAAATCCTTTTGTGTCCCAACCTCAGTGCGACACGCAGGAAAACCTGATCCCCAACCTCAAACTCCAAAGGTCATCTCCTCTAATCAGCATAAGACTTCTATCGAGACTGTGTTGTAGCCATCCTCTTCCGAATCAGCTCTATCTACTCTGAAGTCTCCTGAACAAGACGAGGTCCCGGAAAAGTTGTCACTCCTACCTCTAGCTAGCATAAGGGTGATCGGCATGGCCTACAGTACAAAGACTCATATGGTTCCATCTGAATGGTCGCCTGGAAACTGTTGTTGTAGGAGAACTCCACCAGAGGAATATGCTTCTCCCAAGAACCGCCAAATTCTAAAATGCAGGCTCGGAACATATCCTCAAGCACCTGGATTGTGCACTCGGACTGGCCATCAGTCTGGGGATGGTATGTTGTACTCAAAAGTACATGTGTTCCCAAGGCCTTCTGAAGTCCCTGCCAGAATCGAGAGGTAAAGCGCGCATACCTGTAAGAAACAATGGAGTGCAGAACTCTATGCAGACGAACGATCTCTCGGATGTAAAGTCGTCCCAGATCATCAACACTGAAGGTCTCCTTGATCGGAAAGAATTGAGCAACCTTCATGAGCATGTTGATGACAACCCAAATAGCATCGTTTCCCCGAGGCGTCCTCAGCAATCCGGTCACGAAGTCCATTGCAACATCGTTCTACTTCCACTCCAGAATGGGTAACTGCTGTAAAAGGCCTGCTGGTCACTGATGCTCCGCTTTCACCTGCTGACAAGTAGAACATCTCATGACAAAACCAGCAACATCTTTCTTCATACCTGGCCACCAGTACTGGCGATGAAGATCTCGATACATCTTGGTGACGCCAGGATGAACTTCCCAAACAGACAAATGAAAATCCTGCATCAACTCCTCAAGTATGTCTGCTGGTACCCATACGCATCCCTAGAAACACAAGATCTCATCCTCTCCCACTGTCCGTCCAGGAAGAGGGTCATTGCCTGAAACAACCTCCCGCAGAACTAAGCCTTCCGAGTTTGATAGCTGCCTCATTCGTACCCGATCAAGTAGTGTCGAGGTAACAGCTACAGAAGATAGGAAAGTCTGTCCCTGTCTGTCGTGCACCTCCAGATGCATCTCAGAGAACAGAGCCATGAGCTGCCACTCACTGCTGGCTTCCCTAACTTCCTAAATATGAGTTCTCCTGCTCAACGCATCTGCCACTGCGTTGCCTTTCCCCGGCGTATAGGCAAGCTCGAAATCAAAAAGACTGAAGATACTCGACCCACCTGCGCTGCCTCAGATTCAGATCACACTAAGTGAATATGTACTTGAGACTCTTGTGGTCGGTTAAGACCACAAAGTGATCTCCCAGCAGATAGTGTCTCCAAAAGCCTAAGGCATGAACAACAGCTACCAACTCTAGATCGTTCGTAGGGTAGTTCCTCTCATGTGGCCTCAACTATCGAGATCCGTACGCAATGACTCCTTCTCCCTGCATAAGCACAGCTCCTAGTCAAATACCTGAAGCATCACAATAAATAGTGTAGCTCTTGCCTGGATCTGGCAAGACTAGTATCGGCGCTGTTGTCAACCTCCCTTTCAGTTCCTGAAAGGCTGACTCGTAAGAATCTGACCATAAGAACTTAGACCCCTTCTTGCTCAGAACTGTCAAAGGTGCTGCTAGACGAGAAAAGTTCTGAATGAAGTGCCTGTAGTATCCATCCAGCCCTAGAAAACTCTGTACCTCAAAGACGTTCTTCAGCTGCTCCAAGGAAACTACATCTCTTACTTTATCTGGGTCCACGGATACTCCTGCCTCTGAGATGACGTGACCCAATAAGTGAATTTGATCCATCCAAAAGTTGCACTTCGATAGTTTATCATAAAGTTGATGCTCTCTCAGTGTACTCAGAATGATCTCGAGATGTGTGTCTTGGTCGTGTCGAGTGTGATAGTACACCAAGATATCGTCTATGAAGACCACGACGAAAGATTCCAAGTAAGGATGGAACACTCGGTTCATCAGTGCCATGAAAATTGTAGGCGCGTTCGTGAGACCGAACAGCATAACTGTATACTCATATAGACCATACCTGCTCCTGAAGGCTATCAGAGGTATATCTGATGGTCTAACACGCAACTGATGATAGCCGGACCTCAAATCGATATTCGAGAACACTTGGGATTTTCGAAGCTGATCGAAAAGGTCATAGATCCTCGTCAAAGGATATCGGTTCTTGACCATCAACTGGTTCAGCTTCTGATAATCCACACAAATCCTAAGGGTACCATCTGCCTTCTTTGCAAACAGGACAGGCAAACCCCAAGGAGAAGTACTGGGTCAGATGAAATCCATAGCCTGCAACTCCTCCAACTGCTTCTTGAGCTCTTACAACTCAGGCGTAGCCATACTATAAGGAGGAATGGAAACTGGTGACGCTCCTAGAACGAGCTCAATAGAAAAGTCTACCTCAGGCTCTAGAGGCAAACCTAAAAAGTCCTCTGGAAAGATGTCCCTAAAGCGATCCACCACTGGGGGAAATTCCAGCTATGGAGTCCCCTGATCATCCAGATAAAGACTAGAAATCTGGGTTGTCACTCTTCCTATCTCATGATGCTCGAGTCCTACTCGACTCGCCTGAACATCCCATTCGCCTCTATGAAGAAAGGATTCACCCTCTGGTGAAACGAAACTCACTCTACGGCGATAACAGTCGACGACTGTCTCGAAGGGAACCAACCATTCCATCCCAAGGATGACATCATAGCCTGTCATCTCTAGGACATAGGGATCCCATAAGAAATGATACCCTGCAACCTCGAGAGGGAACTCTCTACACTGGCGTACACTAGATGTCCTCATCCCCAAAGGTGTGTCTAGTGTCAACGAGTCGGCAGAAGAAAAGACATAGATCCCAATGCTCTCTACAATAGAAACAGAGATAAAACTATGTGTAGCACTAGTATCGAAAAAAGATGAAGATAAAACTGAGGCTAATAAAATCTTACCTCGAACTATAGAAGGGTTGGGATCCTGTTCCTGATAGGTCTTCTCTACGGTGAAAGACTGGCCTGCACCGCGGCCCTGCGCCCCTGACTGACCAATCTGATCTGAACCTCCCTGCTGGTTCTGAGGGACCGGTGGCTGACCGCCACGGCCTCGACCTCCACCTCGGACCGAACGGCCAGAAGAATTCCAGTTCCCTGACTGGTGAGAGATTGGTGGGGATACTCCTGAACGAGGAGTCATGGAAGAACCCCGGTCACCAGCTGCTGGTGAGAAAACTTGGCAGAAACGCTGAAGGTGACCCATCTTTCTGCAAGATCGGCACTCCACAGGGTCCCTCTGGCACTGCGGCCTCATGTTCCCTGACTGGCCACACTGGTATCATGTCACCTGGCTTCCTGATGATGCATCACACTTCCTTGGGTCACCGCGCGTAGGCTCTCTACGGCGCTTCTTGCTGTCATCTAGAGGAAGACTAGCTCTGGAAGCAGAACCACCCTGGTTTGTAGCTCCAGAGTCTCTCAGATTGTGCTCCTCAATCAGTTCCTGGTTAACAATGGAAGTGATGGAAGTCAGCTGGAAGATGTTCACTTGCGAGCGGATCTCCCTCCTGAGGCCATCCTAAAACTTCCTTGCTAAGAACACCCCACTTCCATTCCGGAGGGGTGTGAAACGTTGCAGCTCGGTGAAGCGAGAGGAATACTCCATGACAGAAGGAGTACCCTGCTCTAAGCTCATGAACTCCCGGGTTCGATCGGCCCTAAGGGTCTCTGGGTAAAAGTAGTCATAGAACACGCGCTGGAAATCCTCCCAAGCCATAGCCTGCTGTTGACCTGCCTGTGAGATCACGTCCCACCACCTCTTGGTGGAGTCTCGGAGCATGTAGGTGGCGAGCTTGACCCGCCTCTCCAGAGGTGTCTCCAGATGGTTGAAAATGGTCAGCATGGCTTCCAGCCATGACTCTGCAGCCTGAGGTCCTCCTTCCCCCGAGAATGTGGGAGGATGCTACTGCTGAAAAACTCATGTCAGGTCTGCCATAGTCATGGCCAGAGGCGGCGCTCCCTAGAAGGCATGCATCATCCTCATGAAACCTTCCTTGAACTACGCATCAACACCTGCAACTGGTATAACATTCGGTGCCAAGGCTGGACTGACTGGAGGATTTGGAGGAATTCCCTGATCAGCCCTATCTAGCATCTGATCACTGCCTGACGACAGACGTACGATCGGAGGACGTCTCGGAGGCATAGCTCTGAAAGATCAAAAGTACACCTTAGATCAGGAAAACAAGGATAGATAACACAAGAGTACAAAACGGAAATAGGGGACAGAAAACACACAAGTTTACAAGACTCGACTACACGGCATGTATAAAAACTACACGGCGTGTTTTCTCAAACCATTGACATGGGCGTGTAATCCTGCCCTACAAGTTGTGTACACCTCAAACTACACGGCGTGTTACACCCACACACGGCGTGTACTTGAAAACTATTCCCCTTCTCGAGTCTCTTTACACGGCTAACCCACACAGTTTTATTAAACTGAGACTACACGGCGTGTTCCCTACGTACACGGCGTATAGTGGACAAGGCTTCGGCAGCCCGTGTTGTTTAAACACACGGACGTCTACATGGCTGAACCTTACACGGCGTGTTCTGAACAAACACGGCATGTATAGGCAAGGTGACATCGTCCCGTGTTGTTCATGACACGACCGGGTACCTGGCAAGACTACACGGCGTGCTCCAAGAGAAACACGGTGTGTCTGAGAGAAGGTCACGCCACCCGTGTTGTTCGTGACATGGCCGGGTTCCTAGAAGGGACTACACGGCGTGTTCCGTTACAACACGGCGTGTGATACTCGAGCTTCCCCGACCCGTGTTGTTAGTGACACGGTCGGGTACACGGCTCATTACTACACGGCGTGTACCTACCATACATGGCATGTTCCTAAAGTTACTTTTATGACACCGTGTTCTGGTCACACGGTCAGTAACACGGCCTGAAAACTATATGGCGTGTATCCAAAAATTACACGTCATGTATTCTGGGTTTTTCTAGGTAGTAGATCAGAAACTGGACAGAACCCCAGAAACACTAAAAACAAGTCAAAGAGGTGCCAAATTTCGATTCGTGAGGGCCCATACTCCCTACGAATAAAATTTTGGCATCTCCTATAGTCACATACAAGGGAAAAAACAGCTCTCTAACATAACGGCAGGGATTCTATCAAGCATCTATCACAATAGCATGCATAATCTACACAGAGCCTATCACAACAGCATGCAATTGCTAATACACCCTAGATGGCATGGAAAGAATGCATGGCATGTGATTTCTAGAAGTGCCTATATGATGCATGAGATGGCATACCCTCATCTCATCGGGTTGCGACAGAAATGGAACCTAAATATCAAAATAATAACCGCATAAGTCGTGCGAATCACTCTCGGTGAAAACATATAAACCATAAAAACTCAAAACTAGCAAACTGCAATTAACGAGGTAGTATGGATTTTCCCTATAGATGGGTTAGCTACTCTCGAGCATAGATTAATACCAAGTACTGAGTTCATCCTATCCCCGGCTAAAGTCTCCAAATAGTAAAGAAAGAGAAAAGAACTCATCTGATACCACCTTGTAACGACCTGAATCCGAAGCCCCTCCACTGGTGCCTCGTACCCGGTTCGCCACATGACCTCAAGCACGTTTCCCCAAATGCCAGAGGCTACCGACTAGTATCAAGGGCCTTGGTGAGTCGGTTGGGAAACTATGCCCTCATTCGGTAAAGTATACAGCAGAAAAATAACCAAACATGATAGCAGAAACAATCAACAGCATACAACCATTGAAGTAAACAGCGGAAGCAATGGATACATAATAATGATGATGTAACATGGTACCTATGTCAATGGAAATCAGTAAACAACCCAATGTGCTGAAGTAAAACTGAAAACAAAGTGCAAATAAAACAAAGTAAACTCCTCAGCATCGCAAGCCTCAGCTCGGTCCCATGCTCTCCATCTCTAGTGAATCAAGAACCCGAAGTAGAAGGGAGATTTCCCTTATCTATACCTGCAGCAACATAGTTTTCTTGGGCCTAAAATAATGGCCCAAACAGGTTGTGAGATACAATACCAGTAGGCAATCACCCAAAGATTTGTGCCTAACAGTCAATGAATACATGGCAGTAATAAAACAAGAAGCAGCAAACAGAAACACAAGCAGCTACAATCTACAGTTCTAACAAAAGAAGTGCACAAGTAGACAACCAGCAACAAAAGAAAAAGGTAACCCTCTGGGTAGATCTCATGGCCTAACCCCTATGGTTCAACCTATAAGTACTAGCAACCCTCTAGGTGGCACACACAATCTCACCCCTCTGGTTTAGTTATGAAATTAATAGACTCACTGGGGAATCACTCACCATCAATTCCCCCTATATTCACGTATCGTACTAAAGGCTCTCTGGGGAAGCACTCAACGTCAATTCCCCCTGTGGCCTGCGTCGAGGAACTACAGACTCTCTGAGGAAGCACTCATAGTCAATTCCCCCTGTGGTCTCACATCGTATTTAAAGACACTCTAGAGAAGCCCTTACGTCAATTCTCCCTTTGGTCTACTACTCTAGGTTATCACAGCCCTAAGTGAAAATAAACATGCTCAGCGCGCTTGTATCGTCCAAGTAAACCTCAAGAATTACTTGGCTATCATTCTAAGGCTCAACAGCAATAAAGTAGCAGTTCCACTATCCTAAGGCTAGGCATGGAAACTGGAAAAATTCCAAACAGGTAGAACAAACATAGAAAAGCATCCTGAGCACAAAATAAATTACTCTACTTACAAGCATAAACCTCTACTATAGCAATAAAACAAAGCAGGCAAACAACAGGGGAAAAACAGGAAACCCACAATTCCCTGCCCAAGGGAATTTGTGGAATTTTCACAAAATACTCATCAACTTTCAACAGAAAGGTACAAACCACCTACCTGGATCCTAGGAGATCGATATATGTGAATCACGATGCTTGATTTCCCTTAGAACATCGTAGATCTGAGAAAAATCACAAAACGCTCAACCCACGATAACTCGTAAACGAAGAGGAATCAAAAAACGAATCTCAAGCAAAAGGAATATCTTACCGCTGTGATTCCAACGCAATCGACCATGCTCGAATCAGAGAATGGACGAAGAGGTGGGATCTCATCGAAGATTTGGCCGTACGAGTCACTCTCGGTCGAACAGAACCTATAAGGATGTGTTTTTTTGCATCAGGCGCGACCCCGGTTCATTTAGTGAAAAAAATAAAGTACACGGCGTGTACTTTTAGAGTACATGGCGTGTACTAGGTCTTTTCTATACTCCTCCAAAATCAGCCTCCACGTCACCCCTACACACCGTGTGTGTGGCCCAGGCATGGCTAGCACATGATTTCGAGCCGGGGAAGATTACACGGCATGTACTCATAAATTACACGGCGTGTACTTTGAAAATTTCTAGAAATTTCATTTTTCTTAAAAAATTCAGAAAAAGGAAAACCATAACTGAAAAGAAGATCCAGGTTCTTACATTCATTTTGTCCTGCAAAAAATGTTACTTCAAATCTCTATACATTTTGGTTCACCCAGGGTGTATAGAGAAATTGGAGTTATGAGCATCATTCAACAATTCTCTTTTTAGATCAGGTATATCGAGAACACAAAGTCTCTTCCCAATTTTCAAAATTTCATCTTCATACACAAAGTAACTCAATCTCCCATCATTCAGATATTTAATCTTCTTTTGAAACTCTTCATCACTGGTCTGAGAACTCTTTATCCTTTCTAGTAAAGATGGTTTGGCAACCATTTGAAAAAACTATTCATGTTTCACCTTCCATGGTGATTCCCATATCCATCTTTATTAGATCCATGTATATAGGATCCTTTTCAACTCTCATCTTGTTCAAAACTCCATGATCCTTTCTGCTCAAATCATTTACCACCTTATTTTCCTTCCCTGGGTGGTAGTTCATGGTGCAATAATAATCCTTGAGTAGTTCAATCCATCTCTTTTGCCTCATGTTGAGTTCTTTCTATGGAAAATATACTTCAAACTCTTGTGATCAGTATATATCTCACATTTTTCACCATAGAGATAGTGTCTCCAAATCTTCAAAGTAAATATTACAGCTTCTAACTCAAGATTATGAGTAGGATAGTTTTTCTCATGAATTTTTATCTGTCATGATGCATAGGCAATAACCCTATCATTCTGCATAAGGATACAACCAAGTCCTTTCTTTGAAGCATCACTATAAATAACAAACCCATCATTCCTCAATGGTAGAGTCAATATAGGAGCATTGAATAATCTTCTCTTCATTTATTCAAAACATTCTTCACACTCTTTTGTCTAAAAAAATTTAACCCCTTTTCGTGTGAGCTTTGTTAATGGGTTAGCCAACTGGGCAAAATTCTAGACGAAACGTCGATAATAACCTGCTAAACCAATAAACCTGCGTACCTCAGTTATACTCATTGGTGTTGGACATTCCTAGATTGATCTTGTCTTAGAAGGATCAATAGAGATTCCATCCTTAGAGACAATATGGCCAAGAAAAGAAATATCCTGAATCCAGAATTCACACTTGCTAAACTTCCCATATAATTCATGTCTTCTAAGAGTCTTCAGGATAATGTGCAAGTGTTTTTCATGATCTTCATAGATTTTGGAGTATAAAAATATATCATCAATAAATACCACTACAAATTCATCAAGATATTCCTTGAAAACTCTATTCATTAGATCCATGAAGACAGAGGGTGCATTAGTCAATCCAAAAGGCATTACTGTAAACTCGTAATGCTCGTACCTAGTTCGAAATGTTGTTTTCAGAATGTATTACTTCTTCACACACAACTGATGATATCCAGATCGAAGGTCAATCTTTGAAAATTATTGAGCTCCATGAAGTTGGTCAGATAAATAATCAATGCGAGGTAGGGGATACTTGTTCTTTATTGTTATAGCATTGATCTCCTTGTAGTCGATGCACAACCTCATAGATCCATCTTTCTTATTAACAAAAAGGATAGGGGATCCCCATGTAGAAACACTAGGGTGAATAAATCCCTTATTACTCAATTCCTCTAGTTGCTTCTTTAGTTCCACTAATTCCACAGTGTCTATTCTATAAGGGGTCTTCGATATGGTCTTTGAACCAGGAATTAAATCAATGGAAAACTCAATTTCTCATTCTGGAGGATGTCCAGGTAAATCCTCTGGAAACACATCAACATATTCTTACACAATAGGTACATCCTCTATTTGAACATTATTTTCCTCACCCACATTTATTTCATTCTCTTCCTCCCTAATAATTGGATTTAGTTGAGCTACTGGGGGTGGATCTAGATAAGAATTAGGTGGTGACGATTTTGCTCTAAAGATAAGGTGTTCTTTATCATTGTCATCAAAAATAGTAACCTCCTTCTTCTTACAATAAATTTTTTCATCATGGTCTAAAAGCCAATCCATACCGAGGATTATATCAAATTCAATCATGGGTATGACAACGAGATCAGCAAATAAAGAATATTTATATGCCCTAATGGGGACTGATTAACAAAAATTTGTTACAATAATACTTCCCTTAGGATTTTTGACTAACAACTCCCTTGTTAAATAAAATTGGAAATATCTAATTTTCTTAGAAAACTGGGAAGATATGAAACAATTCAATGATCCAGAATCAAATAAAGCATTGGCTAAACTTGAGGAAACCATTAAATTATCTGCCACCACATCTTTCGGAGCTTCAACCTCAGCAGTAGTGATAGCATAAACTTGGCCTTTATCCCTTGGACTTTTTGAGGTAATTTCCCCTGACTCTTAAGAAATTCATTCACATAATGCCCCCTTTATCTACAATTGTAGCATTCAACATCGACAGCCTCTTTCTTCCCCTTGCAATCATGAGCTTGGTGGCCTTTTTCACCAAACTTATAATAGACTCCCATTCCCTTCAGGAAAGTATCAGGGTGTTTCTTCCCATAATTACTGCAAGATGGATATTCAACTTTTCCCTTCTTCCCCTTATTTCCATTTCTAGAGTGTTCAGCAAATCTCTTGTTCTTTTTCTTTTCTTTAAAGTCGTAAGACTTAGAGAATTATTTTTCTGTATTGATAGCACATGAGAAAATATCTTTATATGAAGAGAAGTATTGTGAGACTAATGCTCATCGGATAAATTTTTTTAACCCATAAAAGAAACGATCAATATTACTTCTTGGGTTATGAATATAATGTGTAGCATGCCTCGCTAACCTTGTAAAGTTAGCTTTATACTTTGTGACATTTTCATCCTCCTTTTGCCTTATACTTAGAAATTTCCTTTCTATATCTACTTGATGGTCACGAGGAAAGTATTTTTCTAAGAAAATATCTTTAAACTCCCCCCATTCTATATTTGGTACTTCCTCATCTTCCTTTGTGTTTTGAATCAATGACAACCATTTATCAGCATCTCCAGTGAGGCGGTAAACTTCCATGACAACTTTTTCCCTTTCGCTACTCCCCAAGGCATGGAATATTTTCTATAAGGAATTTATCCATTGCTCAGATACTAGTGGATTTTTACCTCAATTGAATGTTGGCGGTTGTTGCCTCATGAAGCGATCTAACATTGATCCTCCACACTTCGGATTAGGGTGCTCCATACGGGTAAGGTTATTATTCATAACCTGAGTGATTTTTCCCAATATGGTGATTAGCTGATCAGCATCAGTTTCATCACCAGCTCCACTATAATTATTTTGAGTAGGAGGGAAATCCCTACATGGAGTGCATACACTGATATGGTTTCCATTCCTTCCACTAGGTTCCATTTCTAAACAATGGCATAAAATAGATTAGTTTATGAATCGAAATACATAATTCCAAACTTGTAAAACACTTAACATAAACTGAACAGTTTATGGATATAATCCATAATCATAAAAAATGTTTTCTTTGAGGAAGTATAAACTCATAAACCCTTCATAATGTTTTGTAAAGAAAATAATAATTATCCTAATAATATCCCTCAGGAGTGTCGTAACCAAGAGTGCAGCAAGGCCCATTGTCATGCACCAGTTCTCGTTCGAGCCTAGATAAAAGCGGTGTTTTGGGGTTTTACCCATAGGTACATCTATGCCAGATCCACCTCTACCTTCTCATATCTATACAGGGATGTATTTCTTAGAAAACTCACAAAATCTCTACAATACCAAAATTCTAGGAAGTTCTTCTATACTAATTCTCAAAGTCTATATTAGGGTTATGTGCTCTAATCAGAGTTTATCTAAATCTAGTTTTCAAGGTTTGTACTAAACTTACTCTGATACCAACTGTAACACCCCGACCCTAGTTACCTAGAGTCGGTGTATTATTACATAACATTGGCATGATCACAAAATATCAAGTCTCGAAAGACCGATTAGTTTAGTAGCCTTGGAAGTACTAGATACATTCATAATGTTTGCATTACATCATAAAATGGAAAACTATAACAACATTGTTTCTATAGACAACACTAAGATCCCGTATATTATCCCTACAGGTCAGTCATAATATACTTCTTCTCATCCTGGGAAAAATAAAACATAGAAGGGGGTGAGATTAGATGCTCAGTAAGGATAACAATATAGCGGAAACTTTCATAAATAAGCATAAACATTTAAGGCAGTGTATAAAACTAAAACAAAAGCCTTTTCAACATAATATTAATCATAATATGGAAAATATAAATCAAAATAATGCAATTTACTTAATCACATGGATATTTTAATAGTCGAATAATCACATGCAATAACAATAGCCACTTTCATAATGATGGAATTCATAATGCTAAACTTTCATAACCACATAGTCAAGGCCTTATGCCAAGACTACAAATAAGATTTTGTCCAGGCCTTGTGCAAAAACACTAGTTTTTCTCATGAGACCTATCGATGCATTAAGGATCTATAGTGAGCTCCACCCGTCACTTACTAAGTCCAATGCATTCCTCATATGAAAAAATTTAAACATAACATAAACATTCGTATTAAAACTGGCATACGAAATGTCAATACATTATCCATAAACCATGAATGGTATGAAAATAAAACATCCATCATAAAACATATCACTAAACCTTTAATACAATGTGGAAGTTTTGTATCATAATAAATCAACTTCAAATAAGCTTAAAATCCATCAAAGGATGTTGACATAGATGAAATCAAAACCTTTTTTAGAGAAATATCTCTTTATATTTTGAAATCATTTAAAATTCATATAATTATAAAAGAAAACATTTATTTTGGAAATATTCTTATAATATTGTAAGGTAATATTTGATGATGTTATAATGGTGGAAAATATCCACACCCGTCGTATAAGTTTAAAAAAACATTCTTACCTTAATTCTTTCGAAAAGGTCATAAAGTACCTTGTTGGAAAACGATAGAAAGATTCCTTTCAAACCATTTTATAAAAACTAAAACAAGGGTATAAATTAATTTAGACCATAGTCTAGAAAATAGTAAAAATTCTTTAGAATACATTTTTAAGAAATATGGATGTGGATGATAAAGAGGTCCCAGTAGATACTTACGTAAAAACAACCTCGGATAATAAAGAGATTGTGAAATTAACCCTTACCTTGTAGTTTTCCTTGGTTGAGGGTAGGTTAACCTCCTGTATAATGGTTAAATAATTGTTATTAAATTATAAAATAATCATATACATTAATATGATATCATATATGATCTTTTAACATTGCTTTGTTAATAATATCTTAGTATTATCGTCATTCCGGGTGTTAACTGATTCATTTTCCTTTATATGATTTGTTACGTAAGTAATGTTTGTTATAGATAGGATGTATCTTATTCATATTCATAATTATATTAAGTCTTTAAACATTATTTTTAATCATCTAATGAAAATTAGTCTTGAATGGATACGATGGGGAATGAATCTCATCGCGTTCGTGGAGATGGTAATCCGTACGTACACACAAGCGACAATATCATTCTTTTAATATTAAAATAATATATAATTTGATGTTATATCATATATACAGAGTAATTATCATGTTATATTTATTATTTACATAAATTACACATCATTATTATACTCATTCGAATAATTATATATTGAGTAACAACTACACCACGACGTGGAGACGGTAAGCCATACGTACGCACGTATGGTGACATGTCATTCAAAGGATGGATAGAATAATGAATATGGTTGTACCATATTTATAATAAAATCACAGTATATAGAAGATATTTTATTTATTATTTTATAATGGAAACAACAAGGAAATCATAAGTGGAAGAAGAAGAAAACATGAAAGAGGTGGTAAGATATTTACCTCTTCTTCGGGTTCTTCCTTTTGATTTGATCAAAATGGATCCTTAGGTTGGATTTATGACTAAATAAATACCTATAGGATGAAGGTAGGACAGTTTAGAGGGTATTTGTTCAGGTTTTGGCTGAGTCAAATGGCTTTGAAGGTGTTAATTAGATAGAAGGGTAAGTTCCCTTTTATAAGAGGGGTGAGGGACACCTTAGGAAAATCTAGAAATATTATTTTGTAATAAAATAATTTTAGGTTTCTAATGGCTCCAAAAATGAATTATTTAAATGATAAGGTGGGTATGGGTAGAAAACCAATAAACCAATAGGTTTTAGACATGTTTGGGTCACTATATTAACTTTATATTTTAGATTTAACTCTTAGTTAAATAGTTTGACATTTACCATGTCTCTTTGTATTTTTATATTATATGGTTAATAAATTTACTATAAACTTCCAATAGAACCCCAAGTGGTTTATTAATGATACACCTATCATTATATAAGTATTTTGGACGAACCTTATATTTTTAGAAATAGAATATCAATTAATAATATAATATTTGTTTTAAAAACTCTTTTATGTCAATTTTGACACTATTTGGTATTTTGTTTTTACTAAATTCATAACAGCATTATTACTTCGAAAAAAAATCATATAACCAACCCTAACATGTCATATTAACCTATAAAATTATTTAAATTCATAAAAAGTCTCAAATTACATTTATTTGGATATTTATAATATCAATTATTTTAATATTTCATTAATTAGGTAATTAATGCATCATCATTGTGTCATAAATAAATTAAATTATTTAATGTATAAAAAATATAAATAAAATACCATTATGTAGGAAATATTTTTATATTTATAATTAATATTTATAGTTGAATTTATTTTATGTTTAACCCTATAATAAAAAAAATAGTTATTAAACTTTGAATTTAACACTTTTAACTCTTCTTTGAATTAAATAATAATAAATGTCCTAATCTAATCCAAGTGGACATAAAGGATCATATTTTATTCCTAAGTTTGTTTTTGGTCGAATTACACTTATCCAATAGAATTGGGACACGTGTTAGGGTAATAATAATATCATTTTTACCCTTAATTACCCTATTTACTTTTAAGCGTGGTAAATAAAAGTAAAAAGTTACTATTCATCAAAATTTATTTTCATCTTATTGAACCACATTTTACTTACTAATATCAACCCTGTTTCTAGGATTTTATAAATTCAACTCACATAACCGGTAAAATTAAGTTTTATGTAAATTTGCAAATGCTCCTAGGAGGTGGGTAAAAGACGGTAAAAAGTTCAATAAAATTTTTATATATCTAAAACTATTATAAACTGAATCCAATGAATTACATTGAAATTATATAGGTATTATGTATCTATTTTGACCTAAAATAAATTTAAATAAAATAAATAATTATTTAAATAAAAATTCAGTTTTAAACTATAACTCAATGTTTTTCACTATTCATCAAAAATTGAAAGTTTTCAGAAAAATACCAAAAATTCACCCTAAGCTAATTTCGAAATTCCGAATCCCAAAATTAAGTCCATTTTGAAAGATAAAATTTATAAAATTTCAAAAAGTGGGTATTACTATTCATAACGGCTAGTTTGATTGGTTGTGGTGTGTTAAAACTCGAAGTTGCGTACAATACACGCTATTGTATTATTCAAAGAGAAGCGTACCATGGAAGCTTGGGGTGTTACATTTTTCAACAAGATCACCACCACTTGAGGCATTAATGAGTGTTCTCTCTATATCCAATAACCCCTCATAGAAGTATTGTATCAAGAGTTGATTGGGGATTTAATGGTGTGGGAAAGTTTCCACAAGATTCTTGAACCTCTCCTAGTACTCATGGAGTGATTCATTGGGGAATTGATAGATACCACTTATTTCCTTTCATATAGACATGGTTCAAGAAGCTAGGAATAATTTCTCTAAGAATATTTTCTTCATTCCATTCCATGTGGTAATGGAACCAGGAGGGAGGTAGTAGATCCATGACTTAGTAGAGTCATCTGGGGAGAAAGGTAATGATCGAAGTTGGATTTGTTCTTCAGAAACCCCTTTATGATTCATGGTATAACACACCACTTTTAATTATTTGAGTTGAAGATGAGGATCCTCGCTGGCTAGCCCATAGAAATTACGTAGAAGATGAATCAAACCTAATTTGAGTTCAAAATATGCTTCAATTTTTAAATATTTAATACTAAGGGGTTATTAATTCATTTCAGGGTTAGAGAGTTCTTTTAATGTTTTTTCCCTAGGATTGGTCATATCTAGAATAATTGGATGGTAAATGAATGGGTCTTGATTGATTTGATTATCCCTAATGTTCCTTCTAATTTGGTGAAGTTTTCACTCGATTTCCTGGTCAAAAAAATATGATGGATTATTTGGGAGTCTAAGGGGCATTAATTGGTTTTTTGAAAAGAGAAGTAAGTCAGGTTTTTATTTTTTTCATTTATAATTTTTATGGGAAGATGGGTTTTTCTTTTTCTTTTTTCTTTTTTTTTGTTTTTTTTTTATTTTTTTATTTTCTTTTACAAAAATCAAAAACAAATGACTACTAATTGCACCATCCCCATAAATAGCACTATTTTAAGTATGGAAAATTTTTACCTATTGACCGTTAAAAGGTCATGTGCTCTGCTAATGTGTATAGAGACACTCGGGTTGAATCCCCGGTGATGGTACAAATTTTAGAGTTTATTATTTTTAATTGATTGTATTTTGATTAGGGGGTTTTTTTGCAAAGATTAGATGAAATGATTGATTAATGGAGATTGATTTAAAAATTTAATAATTATTGGGGTGAATTCATCATTAGGGAGTTAATCTTGTGATATCCTTGATCTTTTATATATATTTGATTAAATTAATATCAACTTCACAATATGATTTTTGATCAGAATTCCCAATCGTTTTGGCTTTAATCTAAGCCTTAACTAGGGTATTGATCTCAATCAATTATTATTGATGGAAGGTTAAATATTTTATAAACCCATGTGTACTCGCATTTCCAATAATTCATGGAGCCCACACTTCAAACAAAACATGTCATTAATCCATGACATTTTAAGTTCAACGTACAAAATATTAATTTAAAGAATATTAATTGATCAAAAGATCTCAATCGCTTAACATCCCCAAATTATGACTCACCCCGATAGGATATTTACTCATCCATTACGATGGTTATTAATATAGTTTTTTATGTTTATGGTGATGAGTTAAAAATAGAAGAAAAAAAGATCATGACAAGATAAGAGTAGTGTGTTGAACACACACATAAACGGTGAAGAGAATTAAACACGGACTTTCGATTGAATGATAAAGTGAAAGAAGTGAATAATTTTCTACTTGATTTAAACACATTTAAGAATGTTAATATTAAAAAATATAGTGTGTGTGATTATATTAGATAATGAATAAGAAACATGCATTAAAATAAAACTACAATACGAGCACTTATGAGATTACAAATAAAGAAGAACGCAAAAGTAAATCAAAAAAGGCATGGAGGAATGGTATCTCAAGTAGAAAATTGAGTATGTAAGATCCTACCAAGCCTTTTTCAGGGCCTTGGTCATGCCAATATATCCTTCTAATCTCTGAAATTCTAAATCCTTACAAGGAGAAGAGGGGGATGTATTTATTTCCCAAGGTGGTGGACTATTTGCATTCCAAATATACCCCTCCACTTGGCTTTCCAATTTTACAATTTAGATAGCATAATCTAGAGGTATATTATTCTTCAAAGTTTTAGAAAATAATGTGTAAATTTCACCCTCCAAATTTGGCAGCCAATGGACTTTAAGATCCAAATTTGTGGTTTTTTTAGTAAACCATGTGCTTATGTCCATTTTTGTGTTGAGTTATTCTATTTTCTAAATGTGAATGCATTTAAGTCTAGGAATATGCCCTCAAATCCAAAAAATTTCTTCTAAAAAGTTTTCTGCCTTCATATTGGATTTTAAACCATAAAATTTCAGCTCAAATGGTCAATTGGGTTTGTATAAAAATCAATAAATGTGGGTTATTTTTAATTCCTGGACAGAATTGTGGGTTGGACTTCAAAGCATCAGTTAATCCCCTGCTTTGTGTATTTGGGACTTCAAATTTTTATCCATGATTCTTTTGGATATTCAAGTTTATATTCATGAGTTTCATTAAATTTGGGATTTTTAATTGAGCCCATAAATTTAATCATCATGGCTGGTCCAATTTTCTCAATAGATTTGATGGGTCTTCTTGTGTGGTATATATGACCCTTCAAATAGATGAATTGGACAAACATCCAGTTGAATAATTTGTATAATATTGAATTAGGAACCCTAAAAACAATAATAACACAATTTGGATAAGTATTTTTAGATTTATAATTAAAATAGTAAGTTGGGTTAAATTTGAATTAATAAAAATAGTGCTCAAAAATATATTTAATATTAAAACATGAGTATTTTACACCAATTATGAACTTTTCATTGAAATTCAGTAAAGAGAGTAAATAAAAAGTTGTGAATAAATGAATAATATAAACCCTTTATCCATATTCTCATGTAGTTTTTTCTTCATCTCCTCAAGTTAAACAATGGTCATTCTATACGAAGTCTTAGATAATGGTAACACTACAAGTATAAGATCAATTGAAAATTCAACCTTTCAGCTAGGAGGAAGACCAAGGAATTCCTCAGGAAGCACATCAGTGTATTCCCTTGTAGTGGGAATGTATTCAAGGATGATTATTTTCTTAGACTCAATTATTTGAGCTATATATTCTTGATCATAGGGAAATAATATCCATGCTTGAGATGTTAGTGTTAAATAATATTCATCCACCTCCTTTCATTTGTACAGAATCAGAGGATGATTTGTGATACAGATATTGATTTCCTTCTTGTGGAAATTTATGTTGGATCTATATATAGAAAGATGGTACATGCCCATAATTGCATCAAATTACACCAAAGATATTATGACAGGGTTCTCTAGAAATTTCATCCCAAAAATTTTTACATGAGAGGAGTTATATACTTGGGATTCAATAATTTCCATTTTTATCAACAACTTTACTTCCATGCTTTGTGATGTTGTTTGAATAGTTCTACTAAAATTTATTTATATAAAGGAATGCATAGAACCATAATCAAAAATTATGTTCACTATTCTTTAATTAATAACTAGCATACCTATCACCACTTCATTGTCGAGATCCACCTCAACTGTTGTGATAGAAAAAACTTGCCCTTGTTTCCTTAGAGGTTGTTGGTTATCTCTGAAAATCCTTATCTTAGTGCATTGGTTTGCAAAATGCAATAGTTTCTTATAGTTGAAGCAATGAACAATGCACTGAGGGTTGACCAAAGCATTACTTTCCTCCATTTCATTGGTGGGTTTCTCATATCGGAAATATCTATCTAGGTTCCTATCCTTCTCACACTTAAATCATTTCCTCATCCCCCTTAGGCAATTTCTGTGGTGCTTCTTTCCACACCTTTGACAAGTGGGGTGTTGGAATTTCTTAGTACCATTATATTTCTCCATCATACCACCAAAATTAAACTCCAATTTACACTTCTTATCCCTATGATACCCTTGAGATTTTTTGATCTCCATTTCAAAGGGCACATCAGAAAATTTCCTCATTGCTATAAAAGTCTTGAATATCCAAGGATTTTTGTAGACTGGATTTTATCCCACCAAAGAATAATTAAACCTTGCATTTGGGGGTAACTACAAAGCTAGAGTTTTATCATGAAAGTCTTGTAAATTTTTCCTCATACGCCTCGATATATTTCGCCATCTTTCCCTTTCCATCACTTTGATCTCTTCCTCAATAATTGTATTCTTGATCAATGTCCACCACTAATCAGTTTCTCCCTTTATACAATAAACAGTTAGTAAAACCTACACTTTCCCATAACATTAAGAGGATATAGAATATCTTCTCAATAGATTTTATCCATTGTTCCATAATTAAGGGATCGTATGATCCATTTAAATTTGGGGGACTTTATCGCATAAAGATCTCAATTGCAGCTTGTTCTTTCTTAGGGGGATTTGGGCGCTCCTCCTAATCCAAGTTTCTATTTATAACCTGAGTCATATGAGAGAATATCATCACAAATTTTGAAATTCCCACTCCCATCAGGTTGGGCATCTCATTGGGTTAGTCATCACATTGCTCATCGCATTGATTTTTTACCTGATTCCTCCTATTTTTGACCATTGGATAAAATAAAGGGAAATTAGAGATGAGTATTTTTAAACTATTAAACACATAAATGGGAATCCAATCACATTAAAGGTATAACTTATAAATTACATGTATTTCCTTAACTTATGAATTTCTAGTCTTCAATTTATGTTATCCATGGTCTATTTCCTAACATATATTCTTATAAGTACTTTTTTCCCTTAATAATGGTTCATAATGAGATTTTTAATTTACCAAAGTATATCCCCTGGAGTGTAAAACTAGGTGTGTAGAAAGGCTCATTATCGTGCATCAGTTCTCAGTCGAGTCTAGCTGAATGCGGTGTTTTCGGGTTTTACCCCTATGTACATTTGTGGCAGAGCCACATCCACTTATAGTATCCTAAAAAGGATGTATTTTCTTGATAAACCACTTACTCTATACTTACCATAATTTAGGGATGTTTTTTTATACTTAGTCTTATCCCTAAGTCTTTCGTTATAGTTTTCTAATCTTAATCCCCAAAATAGCTAAACTTTTCCTTCAATACCAACTATAACAACCCTGCTCTTTATTACACATTAATTCATGATTTATTACATAATATTACACTTAATACAACTCAAAAGATTTAAAATTAAAGTGTCTTTTTGAATTAGGTACATTGAATAACAACTTAAAATGGGAAATACGTCATCTTTATTGAAAACTTCCTTAATACACCCGTACTTAAAACTGCATGGGATAACCTGGGGACATACATAAGAAAGAGGTGAGCTATAAAACCCAGTAAGGGAATAAACATGGCACAACATGAATAAATTAATACATATTAGACAATAGAAATATCAATGGGACATAAAAAGGGTTGAGAATCATAAACATGAACAATGAGTCATGATATAGCATGATAACATAAAGAAAACATAGGTAAATGTGGAAACAACTTAAAACACTGCATCATAAACATGGGTCAAGGATAACTACCAATACATAATGATAGAAAAATTCCTATAAAGAAATCAGTTTTACTCCTTGTCCCAATATAACATCTCATGTGACTATACATTACCCAATGCATTGGAGTACTATATAATTCTGGGTGCATCCCTCACTTTCATTTCATTCTCATACTTAAGTGTGCCACATAGATCATACAAAATAGATTCATTCATAATCATATTTTATTCCATGGTGAAGTAGTATGGAATAAATACATATAAGTACCAATTAAAATAATTATAAGTGTATAAAGGTGAACACCCTTGATAGGATATGGGTATGGTATTCACTACACAATTGTTTGGCATGGAAAACCATGGTGAAATTTTGACAGCATAACAGTGTCACTTAAAAATTCTTAAAATGAGTTGATGAGAGTGAAATGGGTCTCTCATCATTTTTACATAATAGGTACATTTAAATACATATCCCAACATTAATAATTATAAATATAAGTCATAAGATAATAAATAGACTTTAATAAAGAGGAAAATGAGAGGATCCCTTACCTTGAGAGTGTGACTTAAAATGATTGGGAGGATCTTATAGAGAGCTTGGGGCACATTAGGAGGACTCTAGAGAGGGTAGGGAAGAGTAAGTATGTGATAAAAGGATTTTAAGTGAAGATAAGTGCAATCTTGGGTGGGTTTATATAGGAAATTAGTGCTTAGTTCTTTATCATTTCTCAAACATAGGTTTTGGACTCTATATAATAAAATAACCAAAACCACAAACCTTACCATGGTTTTTTCCCATGGTTTCTAATAAAGAAGATTTTTTTCATTATTTTATAAGTCCAAGGGTAAAACTTAATAAAATAGTACCCTTGATTATGTGGAAGTGAGTCATACTCTTAAAGAAATGATTTTAAAAACTTAAAATATATTAATGGTTTTGGAGGATTCGTAAAGGATTTATAAAATTAATAAAATATACATAAAATCACATTATTTTAAAGGTAAAAAATATATTTGTTATTTTATACCCTTTATATTATTTATTTCATCACTTTTGGGTCATTATGACGTCATAATACACACCATATATTTATATGGTATTTAATTTTTACCCAAAAATTCAACTGTCTTAGAAACTTATGAAAAAATTATCGTTAGATAATTTAGACATTCTGATTCCAAAAATAATATTCATTTTATCAAAAATTATTTTTAAAAAAAATTATTTTCACTTTTAAAATAATAATCAACATTTATTGAGAAATACTGGGGGTTTTTCAATAACAATTTTTGAACCCTTATAAAAATTACTTTTAAATTAATAAAAATTATATGATCATTTATATTTAATAAAAATTATTTAAGTAATTATTAGAAGAAAATATGAAAATTATTATATTTAAAATACAATATAAATACCCATATTATTATGTTCTTGATACATATCCCTTTAATACACCAGTAAATTCCCTAAGGGTAAGGTGTGCAATGGTGAGACTTTCATGGGGTGGTTTGGCGTACATGGTTTGGGTCATGATCTCTATGAGCTTGAACTTATACCATAAATGGTTTCACTCATACTTAAGTTATTGTATCTCATCTTGAGCTTGATCAAGGTCAAAGCCCAGTGATGGTAACTCCCTCAGAAGCTCTGATAAATGGGCTTTATAGGGTATGATCCTATTAGTTGAGGTCATCACTTCCTTTGTCTATGTCAATTGGATTTTTTAAAACCCTATATTTATACTAATCATGTGATCATTTTTCAACATCTATATTATCAAAGGTAATTATACTTAACGGTATTTTAAATCTGATAGGATATAATAAAACTAAATAATTTCATGTGTTTTCTATAACCATAATACATAATAAGACATTTAAATCAAAAAGGGAATTTTATTTATTAAAGTTCAAGTCATTGCACCTCCTAGAGATAATGGGATGTCATATTAGATTTAGTATGGTATATCATTTTTAGATGTGTGTAAAAATATAATGGGTTGTGAAGATTATTGAAGACATGATTTGTGCTTATATTCTCGACTTTGGTGGAGCTTGGGATAACCACTTGAGACTAGTTGACTTTTCCTATAACAATAGTTACCAGTCTTCCATCAGGATAGAACCCATTAAGTTCATGTATGGACACCCATGTAAATATCCATTATTTTGGATAGATATTTTTGAAGCTTCCTTGCTTGGGACTAGTTTAGTCTAAGAGTTAAAGTCAAATATTTAGTTGATTCATCAAAGAATGGTGATGAAACAGAGCTAGTATAAATCTTATGATAATTTTCATTGACATCATTTAGATTTTTCAGTTGGTGACCGTGTATTTTTTAGATTCTCACCTCGGTTGGGTCGTTAAGGGATTAGAAAACAAGTAAATATAGTGCTAAGATAAATGGGATCATTTAGGTTTGTTGAACAGATTAGCAAGGTGGATTTTTGTTTAGATTTTACACCTTAGTTGAAGTCCATTCATAACATGTTTCACATATCACATCTCGGAATGTATCTCTCTAACCTATCTCAAGTCTTAAGTTGAGAGGACCTTGATGTGAAGCCTAATTTATCCATGACTAAGTAGCTAGTTTTTATTGTTGATTATGAAAGGAAGGTTCTATGTAGAAATTCCATACCTCTGGTTCGAGTGCTTTGGTAGCCTGGTTCTAATTCACATGAGACTTGGGAGAATGAGGCACTGATGAGAGATCAATGGACTCATATATTTGACATGGAGTCTTATTGATAGGATATATGGGGGTAGAAATAATTTATGTATGGGAGATTGTAACATCACGTTACCATATTTCAGGTAATTTTATCCCTTGATTTTAATCATCCTTCTTTCAGGTTTTTTTGGGGAATTTTTGAAATTTTTGGAAGTTTTTGTGGCTTTTCATGGTTGGTAAACGATTAGGAAAAACTATGAAATTTGTACTAGGAAAATATTTTCCTTTCTATGAGGTTCTAGATGGGGTCACACAGTTAGATAAAACCATGTGGCCTCCCCTAAAACTATACAACTTGGGACAGTGGGGAGATCCTGGTTAGTGTATGATCTCCAAATTGTTTGGACAAACTATGAAACCTTTGTCCAATATCCTATGAGGTATCACATGGTTGGTTAATATTTTTTCTAACCTTGTGGCCTAACCGTGAATCACTCTCTATAATCCCAGTAAGGTAACAAAGTTAGGTGCACAGTTATCCCTAATCATGCATCCTAACCTAGGAAACCATGTGATAGGATTTTTAACCCCCCTAAAATTTTAATTAAAGCTATTAACCCCACATTATAAATTATAATCACCTAATAATCAAACATAATCTTCCCCTTTTTATTTTGGAGGCTCTTTAGAGATGATTCTAGCTCCTACGACCCCTTTCTTCTTAGATCTAAGTGGTGGTGGATGTGATTGATCCCTCTCCAGTTGGTGTACTATCCTTGATTTTTAATCCCCCTTTCTTATCTTCCCTACTTATTTGAGAGTGATAGATCCTCATGTTGTTGATGGATTTAAACCTTGATTTTATGGATTTCAATTCTAGGGATTCTTCTTTGATCTTTTTCAACTTTGACTCTCCATTAGCAGTTTCCATTTTAGGTGATTGATTGATCATGTGATAAAATGTTTTGGTTTCATAAGGCTTTTCCCTACACATGAAACCTTGATTACTTTATTTATTTGAAAGGTATTTTCAATTGATTTCTAAACCTTGATTTGAGAATATTTATATAGTTTTAAAAATTAATATAATTTTGAAACCAAACCGTTTTTCAAAGGCTTTGAAAATATTAGATGGATTTGAGAAAAATGGATTGAGATGAAAAGTGATTTGATAAAATGATTTTATGTTGATTCTTAAGAAAATTTTATTTAAATGAAAGGTGATTTTGAAAGGAATTAATTTGATAAAAACCTATGATTTGGTCTTGAAATTGAAATGGCATGTTGAAACTTGATATTGGGCATTTGAACTATGAATTATGATTTTAATTGAAAATAATGAATTACCCATGATTGATTAATTAGATGATTGATTGAAATCACATGTGAGCCTAAGTAATTAGTGGGTGATTAGGATAATAAATCTAGGACTCTAACCCCCTAGTAACATATTGATGATGAAAACTCTAACTAAACTAAATCCATTATGATTTCCCTTATCAGGTGTTGATTGATTCCATATTGATGTATTAAGCCTTAGGGATGTGTGAACACCTTGAGTAGTGATTGACTGACTGAGTAGTGTGAGGATCCTAGAGCCAGGAACTAAATAACCTTAGGTAATATGACCATGGTTCTTTATTCTGATTTGATTATTTCATTCCACTGATTATAGAACTATTTGTATTCATGCCCTTTCATTTATTGAAAATGTTTATTTAAGATTGTTTTTTATATACTTTCCATATTCTTTATTTAGAAGCTTGGTGATTGAAAATTTGAAAATGTATTACCATTCCTTGAATTTATTTAAATTTAATCATAAATGGTTTATTTTTTATGGAATTGATTATGTAACATTTGATGAAATCCTACTGGGCTATTTTTCTCATACCCTAACTTTGCCTTCGGATGTTTGTATATTATGTTATGTTAGGTCTAGGAAAGGGTAAAATTCCACTTAGAGGTGGTAGGTGTTCTTGATTCATGGGAACTTGGTTGGTGGTGGTGATCGGTGGGGCTGTAATCCACTCATTACATGTAGATTTTTAATTTTCATCTTGATAGGTTTTGTATCATATTTTGGATGATGCACTGGTTTGATCTGTATTTGTCTGCTTGTGGTGCGTTTCTCCTTGAGGAGTTTTTTACATACCGATTGGTCATTGATTTATCTTACATTTTTATATATTAATTTTTTTTCTTGGGAAAAATCATTCCCTCAAACCATTTTTGATGCCCTGGGACTAGTCGTCAGCCCATGGGGATCACAAATGCTCTTTGGTCCATGTTAGTGTCGGATGGGGTACTGGTGTACCAAGGTATTTGGGTTGGTTCATAACAAAATGGTATCAAAGGTGGTTTTTTTTCTTTCCTTGATGTTGGTATGAAATATGGGATGTCTAGGTAGATATAAGGTGGTATTTTTGAGACTTAATTAGTAGTTTACAATCGATTTCCTGGCAAACTCTCATCATAGAGAGCCTTGAGCCACCATGAGTGTTTAGGAAAAACATTATTTAGGAATAAATTGATTTTAACTCTTGTATTTTTTCAAACATGATCGGAGTATTTTAAAATCCCAAAAAAAAATGAATTCTATCTGATGGAATTGATAATCCTCTATCACTTGATTAAGTTGATGATCTAAGTATCCTTGCTGATGTTTTTATGTTGCATGTTGATTTTTTTTAGTACCATTCCCCTAAGAAGTTGTTTCAATAGTCCTCGGGAGGGAGGTGTCAATGAACCATGGAACGTGAATCCTCTAGTTTATCAAAACATCATTGAGATAGTAATGTGTGTTTTCCAGGATCTGGGATAGGTATCTACACCCATTCCCATTTAGGATATGGTAGTGGGACCTCAAAGGGATCAAACAAGAGAAAGTTATAAAGAGTTTCTTCTATAGAAACCGCCAACTTTCCAAGGATAAAATGATCCTCAAGGGGTAGGGAATTTGTTGTGGGATTAGATATTTACAAATAAATAACATGAATTATTTGAGTGAAAAGACTTCATATCTCTTTCCATAGAACAATTCTATCTAGATTCAATGGTTTTGGAAAAGTTTATGGAATTTATTAGCCTTTAACAATGTGATAGAACCATGAATTGATATGTGAATCGCTTTGTTGAACTTGATCAGTTTTCTACATAGGTAGTATCAAATGAAAAGTTGAAGGCCTAAATATTCAAGATGGGTCTTTGACCTAATATCTGATCTCAGGTTTTCATGTTGAAGCTCACTTTTTATTCAGATGCATTGGATAGAACTTTGATGGATGAGATTGACCTAGATGGTAAGTCAGGGTTGAGGGGAGTTCCCCCCACTCCCAGTGGCAGTTCTGTTAGTTCATTTAAAGGAAAGAGGAAGTGGGATGAGTCTCATGGAAGATCATGATAGAAGGCATTATTCAGACCTTCTGTAGATTCAGGAAAGGTCCCATTGACTTACCTTCAATATGTAAAGATTAGGCATTTGAAGCGGGACTGTTTAGAGGAATCAAATAACTATATTTTGTGTGGCTGCTCAGGCCACCTGCAGAAGTTATGTCATTTCATTTATGTCTCGGGTAGTGGAATAGGATCATCAGAACCTAATGGTATTGTGGTTTAGTTATATGCTTCAAGAACTAAAGGGTTCCATTCATGGACATTCAGAATAAAGCTTCTTCATGCAGTGGAAGAGTCTCTAGAGAAATTTGATGTTGATTCAGTGATGGTGATAGGTACCATCACTATAACTTCATCCTTAGTGACTACTTTATTTGATATTGGTTCATCTCGTTCATTCATATTGAATTTCATTTTTAATATTCTAAACCTTGTTATGAAACTTATGTCTTATGTGATAGATATTATTAATCCCCTCAGAATGAAGAGAGAGTGGGGTCTCTAATGACCCTCTTATACCTTATCTTTATCATAGATCAAGCTCACCTAGGATTTTCTGGTTCTTTACATGAAACCTTTGGATGTAATTCTTGGAATGGATTGGATTATTTCCTATAAATTCCGGATTAATTTTTATCTTCGATGAGTATCCTTTACTACCTCGATGGGGTGTGTCATGGTTTTCAAGGAGAATAGGATCTAAGGTAGAGTAGAGCAAGACCACATCTTCTAAATTTGGATAGGATTATATTTTGTGTTTTCTTTTGATCTAGAGAAAAAATCTTTGAGTAAAGATATTCCTCTAGTGGTTATTGAGTTTTTCGATGTGTATCTGTCTGAATTTTTTTGTTTTTTACCGATAAGGGTAGTAAAGCAATCTATTGAATTGGTATGAGGTACCCAACCTATCTCTATTCCCTCTTACCATATATAACCAGCTGAATTGAAGGAGGTAAATATCCAGTTGGATGATTTTTTAGATAAATACTTTATTCTCCCTAGAGTGTTTCCTTGGGAGGAACCTTTACTTTTTGTAAAGAAAGATGATGGGGCCCTTCACCTTTGTGTTGATTACCGAAAACTCAATTGATACATAGTAAAGAATAAGTATCCATTGCCTCATATTGATGATCTGTTTGATTAGTTAAAAGGGGTAAATTGGTTCTCTAAGATTGGTCATCAATTTGGTTATCACCAGCTTATAATTAAATATTTTTATATCCCAAAGACTACATTTCATAATAGGTATGGTCATTATGAGTACCTTGTTATACTCTTTATCCTAACTAATGGTCGTATGGTTTTTATGGGGATGATGATCAGAATATTCCACAAGTATCTTGATTCTTTCATGGTGGTATTTTTGGATGAATTATTGGTTTACTCTAAAACTGAGGAAGATCATGTGTGTCTTATGAGATAAATTTTGGAAGTTTTGAGAGATTTTCGACTTTATGACAAGATATATAAATGTAATTTCTAGATTTAAGAAGTGAATTTCTTGGGATGTGTGGTCTCAGAACATGGGATTCCAGTTGGTCTTAATAAAGTGAAGGATGTTATGACATGGGAACAATCATAAAATGTTTTCAAGGTTTGGAGTTTCTTAGGCTTAGTAGGGTATTATAGTCAGTTCAATAAATATTTCTCAAAGTTGGATTCTTTGATGTCTTCTCTCACTGAGAAAGGGGTAAAAATTTTATTGGATTCAAAAAATCAGAATTATTTTGATGATTTAAATCACCTTTTTACTTATGCATCATTGTTAACTCTTCCAGGGGTTGGGTAGGGCTATGTTGTCTTTTGTGATGCATCTAGTTCAGGTTTGGGTTGCATTCTCATGAAAGGTGATCATGTGGTGGCCTATGGTTTCCCGCATCTTAGGTCACATAAGAAGAACTATCCTACTCATGATCTCAAACTCACATTTATGATTCATAATCTTAAGAGTTATCATCATTACCTTTTTAAAGAAATTATTACCATTTATTTGGATCAAAAAATATTTAGTTACGTCTTCTCTAAAAAATATTTGAATATTATTCATAGGTGATGGGTGGAATACCTAAAATCATTTAATTTTGACATTTCCTAAAACCCTCATAAGGGGAATTTCAATGAATATGATTTGAGTGGAAACTTCCAACTCATGCCATGAAATAATAATCAAAAGAGTGTAATTTGATGGCTCTCTTTGCTCATATTCACTTGGGAGTTCAAGAGGATGAGACTGAGATTATTTTGACATACGTTCAGTTGACCGCCTCTCTTTTTTTCGATGATGAGTTTGGTGGCATCAGGGACTCTCTTTATGGTGAGGAGACCATCATCATGAGGTCATTATCTTATGAGGGTATCTTATGCTTCCAGAGTTATTATTCCATTCCTTTTCCTATAATAAAAGTTGTAATGGGGGGTTACTATAGTTCCTAGTGGGCAGTACACCCTGGCACCACAAAGATGTTCTATGATATGCAGTAATGATTATGGTGTCTAGGTATGAGATGAGATATCGTTGATTTTTTTTTATTATTGTTATACCTATCAGTAGGTCAAGGTTGAGAACCAAAAACCTTTTAGTTTTATTCAGTCCCTTCTTGTGCTAACTTGGAAGTTGGATGAGATTTCAATGGAATTTTTAGTCGAGTTTTTAAGTACCCCTCAAGGGAATAATGTGATATGGGTAGTGATTGATCAGATGACTAAATTGAATCACTTTATCCTCATTCATGATACAACCAAAGTTGAGAACTTGATAAGTCTGTATGTGAAGGTGATTATCAGATTGCATGAATTTACATTTGTTATAGTTTATAATATTGATCCCAAATTCACTTCTCGTTCTCTAAGAGGCCTCCAGGAGGCAATGGGGTATCATGTTATATTTACACATCATATCATTCATAGATGGAGGGCTAAAAAACAATCTATGTAGATTCTTAAATATATTCTTTGTGCTTTCATTCTCAACTTTGGTGGATCTTGGGATAACCACTTGGGACTAGTTGAGTTTTCCTATAAAAATAGTTACCAGTCATCCATTAGGATGGAACCCTTTGAGGCCTTGTATGTATACTCATGTAAATCTCTGTTGTGTTGGACGTAGATTGGTGAAGCTTCCTTTTTTAGACCTAGTTTGGTCCAAGAGACTATGACAAAGATTCAGTTGATTCATTAGAGAATAGTGGTGGCACAAAGCTAGTAAAAATATTATATTGATCATCATCTATGTCCTTTGGAGTTTTTAGTTGGTGACCATGTATTTTTGAGAGTCTCACCTCGATTGGGACACTAACGGCTTGGAAAATAGGGAAAGTTAGCACTGAGATATATGGGACTATTTGAGGTTGTTGAACAGATTGTAAAGGTGTCTTACTATTTGTATTTTCTACCTTAGTTGACATTGATTCATAATGTGTTTCCTGTATCGCAACTCATAAAGTATCTCCCTAACTTGACTCATGTCTTGAGGTGGCAGGACCTTGATGTGTAAACTGATTTATCTATGACTAGGCATCCAGTTTGGATTGTTGATTTTGAGATGAAGGTTCTTTGTGTAAATTTCATGTCTATAGTTCTAGTTCTTTGGTAGCATGTTTTTGATTCACATGAGACTTGGGAGTATGAGGAACTGATGAGAAAGCAGTGGCCACATCTCTTTAACATGGAGTCTTCTTGATAGGATTTTTGGGGGCAGAAAGAATTTATGGTGGGGAGATTGTAATATCTGTTACTAGATTTTAGGTACTTCTATACCTTGATTTTAATCATCCTTTGTTTGGATCTTACTTCGGGTTGTTTTTTGGGAATTTTTGGAAATTTTGAAAGTTTTTGGGTTGTGCATAATTGAATCACAGTTAAGGAAAACCATACAGGTTGGCCCAGGAAATTGTGTGTCTTTCCATGAGGTTCTAGAAGGGGGTTTGGTTAGAGAAAACCATGCAGCCTCCCCCTAAAACTATGCAGATTGGGATAGTGGGGAGAGAACGGTTGATGCATGATCTCTAAACAATACGGCCAACCTATGCATCCTTTGTCCAGTAGTTTAGGAGGGAGTGCACGGTTGGCACACAATTTGTTTAAAAGTGTATCCTAACCATGCAGTGCTCTCCAGATGCTCTGTAAGAATGCATGGTTTGGAAAACAGTTATCCCTATCATACAGCCTAACCTATGAAACTATGTAATGGGATTTTTAACCCCCAAAAAATTGTAATTAAAGTCTCAAACCCTCCTTTATAAATTATAATCACCTCCTAATTAAACCTAATATGAACCTTTGGATTTTAGAGGCCTCTCTAGAGATGATTTTGGCCCCTCTAACCCTTTTTTTATATTGAAGTGTTGGTGGATGTGATTGATCCCTCTCTAGTAAGTGTAGTCTCCTTGATTTTGAATCCTTATTTATTCTCTTCTCTCCTTCATTGAGGGTGATAGATCCTCATTTTTTTAGTGGATCTAAACCTTGATTTAATAAATTTTAATTATAGTTATTCCTCTTTGACCTTCCTTTCCTTCAACTCTCCGTCATTAATTCTCATTTTGGGTGATTGATTAATCATTTGACAAAAGTTAAGTGGTTCCATAAGGATTTTCCCTATACATAAAACCTTGATTTCTTTTTTAATTTGAAATTTGTTTTCAATTGATTCCTAAACCTTGATTTGAGAAGATTTAGATTATTTTAAAAAGATGAGGAATTGTGAAAAAAACCCTATTTTAAAGGCTTTGAAATTATTGGGTGGATTTGAGAAAATATGGCTTGAGATGAAAAGTTATTTGATGAAATGATTTGATTTTGATTCTTGAGAAAAATGCTTTAAATGAAAGTTGTTTTTTGAAAGGCATGAATTTATAAAAACCTATTATTTGGTTTTTGAAATTGAAATGGCATGATGAAACTTGATATTGGTCATTTTAATCATGAGTGATGAATTGAATTTAAAAGAATGAATTGACCATGATTGATTAATTGAATGATTGATTGATTGATTGAAAGAACATGTGATCCTGAGTAGTTAGTGGGTGATTTGGACAAGAACGCTAGGACTTTGACCCCCTAGCAATGGATTGATGATGAAAACTCTAACTAAACCAAATATGGCATGATTTTTCCCAATGGGGTGTTGATTGATTCTATCCAGATATCTTTATCCTTAAGGATGTGTGCACACCTTGAGTCATGATTCATTAATTGAGTGGTGTGGGGATCCTAGAGATTGGAACTAACTAACCTCAAGGAATATGACCATGGTTCTTTGTTTTGATTTGATTATTTTATGCTAGTGATTATATGACTTTTTTTACTAATTCACTTCTGTTTATTGAAAATGTTCATTTAAGACTATTTTTTATATACTTTCCATTTTCTTGACTTAGAATCTTGTTCATTGAAAATGTGAAAAATTCGTACCATGTCATGCCTTTATTTAAATTAAAGCATGAATGGTTTATTTTTTATGGAATTTCTTATGGAACATTTGGTGAAATCATACTAGTCTATTTTGTTCACACCCTGCCTTTTTCTTTGAGTGTTTGTAGATTATGTTGTGTCAAGTCCAAGAAAAGGGAAAGTATCACTTAGAGGTGGTGGGTGTGTTTGATTCATGGAACCTTGGGTGATGGTGGTGATCAGTGGAATTGTGATCCACTCATCACACAAAGATTTTGAGTTTTCATCTTGATGGTTTTTATGTCGTCTCTTGGATAATGTACTGCTTTGATCTTTATATGTCTTCTTGTGGTACTTTTCTAATTGAGGCATGTTTGGTATACCGATTTTTAATTGATTTATCTTCCTCTATTATATATTGATTATTCTTGGGGTGAAATCATTCTCTCTGACCGTTTGTTGATTCCTTGGTGTTAGCCATCAACCCATGATGATCGGGAATGCTCTTCGAGTCATGTTAGTGTTGGGTCAGGTGCTGGTGTATCAAGGTATTTGGGTTGGTTCATGACACTTCTTGGGTGGTCAAGGTGGCTTAAAATTTGGTCAATTTTTTCTTGTAATGCCAAATATCATAGGATGTACTTCAAATGTCGGCCATAACATCCTGAAAATTTTAATATTAATAAGTCTTTGTGTTGTAATTTAAATAAATCAAAATAAATTTTGGTTATATGATTATATATGTAAAATAAAAAAAATACTTAAAAATAAATATTATAAATAAAATTACTTTATATTATTATAATAAATTTTAATTTATTAAATTGTTTTATCAATTCTGCTTTATGTATTATAATGTTTTAAATGAATTATTATTTTCAAGAAATAAGATTTCACTTTAAATTAATATTTAAAATTATAAACAAATACTGCTTTATTTTTTAAAAAAAAATTGAATTGATTTATATTTTTGAATATTTATATTTATCATTTTGAATTATAAAAACCTATTATTTCTTTTAAATATATATATGAATGATTATTTTTGTAAAAACAATAATTTGAATAACAAAATTTATGGTAATGTTAAAAGTAAATGAATAAAACTCTAAAATTCATAAATTTTAAAGGAAATATATTATAATTATTTTGAATATGAAATTATAAAAAAATAAAAATCTGAATATTATTATAAAAACTAGATTTTGAATTTATTTAATCAAATTTTAAAATTATAAATATATTATAAAAATTATGATAATATTTTTATTTTGATTTTCATCTTTCTAATATAATGAAAGTTATATTATTTTTCATTTCAAATAAAATAAACTACAAAATGAAAAAGAAAATCAGGATAAGGTTTTTGGGGGCGTCGACTGAATGAGAAAGGAGAGCTTCGTTTCATGGGAGGCACTATGAGGATCATCTTCAGAAAAAGTTGAAGCCGATGTAGGCAGGGCCGAGCTCTGTCTGGGATGAAGATCTCGACATGGTATAGGGGTTCAAGGCTCAGACAAAGAGGATCGACCGCAGGTGAGGACTTCGAGAGGCTGAGCTATGTTGAGGGCTTGACCATGGCTAGGGGTATCAAATGCCCATAAGGTTTGAAAACCATATCCGAGTGAGGGTTTCACAGCAAAGAAAGGTAGGTGTTTTGTTTTGTTTTTAGGTGACCATAACTTATTTGAAGAATTGTTTTTAGGTTAACTGTGTTGCTCGTTATTTTCTCTTTTTTCTTCCTCCATCGATCGTTGTCATTGTCCTCTGCTCGTCGTTTACATATACTGTGGTTTGATTGTTGTATACTGCTTTGCTTTTGGATTATGAACAAAAGGTAAAACATTTTGGTCTTCAAATATCAATTCATCCAATTAAACATATATATATATATATATATATATTCGTTCTTCTAGAATGCTTTGGACTAATTTTATTTGAGCATCCTTATTATGTTCTGTTTTTGTCGAGGAATTCGGCCAATTTTTCATTGGTAGTCAAAACTACAACTATTTTTATTTTGGTCAGATCCGTATAGATTTTCCAAGCCACAAATTTCAAACCAGGTCTTAACCAAACCTGGTATAATCTTGTCCAGTAATCCATGAGTCTGCACCGCGTATTTTTTTAAGAGGAATCAAGAATTGTTGTTTCCTTCATACAACCAATTAATATAATATATATATATATATATATATATATATCATTCATCACTGTGTCTGAACAGTGATGTAAATGGCTATAAAATTCATTCTTCATGTCTAAAAATAATAGTTTCAAACTTGAGTAACGAAGAATAAGATAAGGTGTCTTCTGCGTAGAAGAAGACGATGAATCTATAAATCCAGTGAGGGTTTTAATTTCATAGTTTGTAATTTTAATTCTTCAGAATTATAATTTTATTATTCTATTTTTAGAAAACCCTTATTAAGGGAATTATTATTCTTAAATATCTATATCAATGTTTTCATATTCAATTGGTTGTTTTATGAAAATATTTTTAATGTGTAAATAATTTTAGTTCTTCTTCTATGTATATAAGAGTATTTCTTCTTTTATTCTTCAATGTTTGAATTAGATTCTATATTTAAAATTTTTTTATTGAAATTGATCATCATTATTTTTATTGTTTAAATAATTTTTAATTAATTCTTTAAGATGGTAAGGGAAGTGTCTTGAATTTCAATTATTTATGTTCCAAGAATACCACTATATGTACTAAATTTTATTCAAAACCCTTAAAAAGGGGATTTTTATTAAAAAATTTCATTTAAAATTTTGTATGCAAAGTAGTCTTCATCCAGCTGTATTAATTTTATTGATAAAAAATTATTTTGATTATGTCTTTTGACAGTAAGGGTTTTCTTTTCTAAAAATTTAATTATAATTTTGTAAGGGGATTATGTTATTACAATGGATTATATATCTTAATGTCTATATGATTTTGAGATTAATTTATTTCAAAACTTTGGATTTTGTTTCATTTATAGATATGTTACATTATAAATATATGTATATGTCACAACCCGCCTTCACCAAAAGGAGGGAAGGGTCAGCAGATTGTTAGGCCCTTCCTTCTTTAAGTTGAAGGAGATATAATGACCCCCGAGACCCACCTTCAATAGCTCCCGGAGTGGCGACTAGCACCAAGGGTATAGAATCACACACTAAATGGAAGGCATTACCATTTTTCTTTTAATAGGATCGGGATATAGAATGGTAAATCCCAACAACACCAAAAGAGGAAAGTAAAAGTAAATCCAAGAACCACTCTCAATGCTTGTTACAAAAGTAAAAATCCAGAGAGTACAAGTGAATACAAGGGTAAAGTACCAAAGAAAAAAAATAGTGACTACAAATGCCCCAAAGGTACGAGCTAGTACGGTCCAGCACGATCCCTGAAGTCCTCCTGGAAACCTGAAAGCAGTTTTATATACGTAGGGTGAGCATACAAGTACACTCAATAGGGAAAACCAAAGACTCTCGTGCACAAGTGGGGGAACGTGCTAAAGTCCCGTGAGAAAAAGTGTAAACCAAACACCTAACAAGGTAAACTAATCATCCAAGCCTCACTAAGGCACACTCACCAAATAACGCAAGAAAGTAAAGTATAGTAATAGCACATTGATGTTTAGGTACCCCGTGCCACTTTCCCACTGGTTATTGAAGACATCCTACGCATCGAACCAATCCCATCATTCTCACCGTAGTCCCACTCCCACACCCCGCCCGCACACACCTAGGCCACAACCTCACACAGTCCCACTGCCAAACCCCACCCGCAAACACCTGGGCCACAATTTTCACACATAACCACGCCTGCAAACACCTAGTCTAGAGCAACCACCACCACACCTGAAGACACCTGGGCTAGAAGATCCACTGCCACACCCGAAGACACCTAGGCCTCATCCCAAAGAAAATTGGGAAAAACCACCTGCCCACACACACCTGGGTCGTAACCACCGCACTACCCCGCCCGAAGGTTCTTAGGCTAATAATGGACTTCAGGCCATCACAGCCTGCCCGAAGATACTTGGGCTATCCGGTAAAGGGAGAAGAAAAGGAGCTAATAACCAACCACTAATAGTAGTGTTGGGAAAAACACCCTCCCCCATGAAATGGGGGTGTTCGGCACTAAGTGCTCAACTTGGGTGGGGCATGAATAAGAAACACAAAACTACAAGTATATGTATAGGTAACAAGCACTCTCCCAAAGTTTAGGTTTTTCTTCAACCCGCCTAAAGAACACAAACAGTACTACGTCCAAGTCACAAACCACGTCAAACCAAAACCCATTTGTCCCATCCTGGTTTATATGTTCATTAATAACGTTTAAATAAGTTTCTACCCCTACTTGGGCAACTATTAAGCATAGGCACAAGTCCAAAAAAGAAAACAGTCAAGCATTAACTACAGCATCCGCACCCGGTTCACTTGTAAAGTCACAAAAACCAAGGAAAAACTCCAAGATACAGCCTCATGTCCAAAAAACAGGAGCCAAAAAAGTTTCTCAACAAAAGAGGATCCCACCCCAATTCGTGATATAACAGAGGATCCCATCCTCAAATTCACAACCACCGAGAGTATAAAAACAGGGGATCCCATCCCCACCCACATCACCCAGCAATCGGCCCGTGAAGGAAAACAACCCAATCACTACCACTAACACAAGGCAGGGCCATGACGGTATTTTCAGATTTATAAGATTTAACACACTCCATGATTTAAAATTCGTTGTACTTAACCGGGGTTATCACAGAAAGGATTTGATCCTGGTGCTTTCAATTTGTTTAGCCGAATATAAGTAATTAACCGATTTACTTTTCACAGCAAGGGATCACAACCACAATACAATCCACTAAACATCACCAGAGGCAAGGGTTCGTTAGTGTACAGAGAAAGACCACCAACAGCCATGATTTTCAGAAGGCATACGCCCACATAATTCAGAAATCATAAATCATGGAAGATCATAAATCAAAGCATCATCGATCACACCCCTTCCTTTTCATTCTTTAGAATTCCCTTTTATTATCTTCATTAAGGTTCGGTCCATCCAATTCTACAGAAACAAAAGCACGCCCACCCCACAAGACACACAGAAAAGAGAGTCGAAGGAAGGATCCCTACCTGTTATCAATGATCGACACTAAGCCCGGGCATGGAACTTCACAGATAGTGATTCGGCTCGTCCGAACGAAAAGCTGCTCATCTGAACGAAGGGTAATCCTAGCACAGGGTGATCGAGAAAAGAGTATAAAAGTCGGGGACGGTTGAGATAAGAACGTGAAACCGCGTAAGGAGCGGGGGTCGTGGGTTGACCATGCGTCCCCACACGTTATTTAAAGGTCGGACGGTTTAAACCTATGCACACACCAAGTTAAATCATTAAATATTTAATTAAAACATTTATGGGCATTACCGGGATTTAAAACAAGCTAAAAGGGGTCAAAATAGGGTTTAAAACCCAACTCGTGCAAAAAGGAGCACTACTGGAAACACCCCGCGGGGGTAGGCGAGAGCCACCAGTAGCTGAGAGCTACCGGTAGGCTGAATCTACCGGTAGACCAAGTTGCTGGTAGGCTGCAGCCACCTGTAGACCGAGCTGTCGGTAGGCTGCAGCTACCGATAGACCGAGCTACCGGTAGGTTGCAGCTACTGGGAGACCGAGCTACCGGTAGACAAAGCTACCGGTAGGTTGCAGCTACCGGTAGACCGAGCTACCGGTAGGCCTACTACCGATAGGTTAAGGCTACCGGTAGGCCTACCGTTAGGCCAAATTCACCGAGATTCCCAGACCAGGAAACCCAACATGAGATTTTCACAAAGTAATGGACCCCAAAAAACCAGGCCATTACATCAGATACCTATTAAATGATTCTCGTCCTCGATAATCAAAACAATCCAGAAGGAAAGAGAGGGTCTGAACAACTACCTCGAAAGATACCTCTTAGGAGTGAACCTCACTGTTAACTAAGTACACTTTCCTGTCAAGAACCAAGCAACATACCATGTCAAACTGCCCAGGCATGTGGGTTGGGGAGTCTCCTCCCCCATGTCAAGATATTATCCGCTTTGCGCGGCACTGACTTGCCCACACGGGTTTAATCGCATCCACCTTAATGCGTCTTGATTAGGGGTCGAGTCCTCTCCTCCTCGTAGTCAGGGCTTTTCACACACATTCAGAGGAAAGAAAACTAGTATTTCATAGACAACAAGGTAAAACGTTCCACCACAACAGCTATAAAATGAACAGTACAAAACTAAAAACAACTCTGGGTACTGGGCATGCATTTGTGCTTCCCTCTCCCACGTACTCTCCTCAAGCCCACCATGTCTCCATAACACACGAACCAAGGGAATGGTTCACCCACGAAGCACATTCTCCTTGTGATCCTCGATCATCACTGGTCTTTCCACAAAAGTCACATCATCCTCAATGTCTAGCTCTCCCCAGCTGAAGACATGTGAATCGTTGTGCAGGTAACGACGAAGTTGGGACACATGGAATACATCATGTATCCTCAATAGAGGTGGTGGTAGCGCTAGCTGATAAGCCACTTCACCGACCTGCCGCAACATTTCAAAGGGCCCGATGAACCTGGGAGAAAGCTTACTCCCCTTGCCGAACCTCTATTGTCCACGCCGAGGAGAGACCTTCAAGAACACATGGTCTCCAACCTCAAACTCCAAGGGCCTCCTCCTGGTATCATCATACGACTTTTGTCGGTCCTGGGCCTCCTTCATCCTCCCCAATATAAGCTGAACTTTCTTCGTCGTGCTCAGCACCACCTCCGGGCCAAGGATGCCCACCTCTCCGACTTCGGTCCAACACACAGGTGAGCGGCATGGCCTCCCGTACAAGGCTTCAAACGGGGTCATACCAATGGTAGAGTGATAGCTATTATTTTAGGCGAACTCTACCAGAGGCAAGTATCGCACCCATGATCCTCCTGAGTCCAGAACACATGCCCGCAGCATATCCTCCAAGGTCTGGATGGTGCACTCTGTCTGTCCATCTGTCTGGGGATGGAAAGCAGTGCTAAGAAGAAGTTTGGTGCCAAAAGCATGCTGCAATCCTCTCCAGATTCATGAGTTAAACCGTGCATCCCTATCCGAGACTATAGACCTCGGAACTCCATGCAATCGTACCACCTCATCCATGTACCTTCGTGCCAAAGCATCTAATGCACTTGACTCCTTGATCGCCAGAAAGTGAGCCGATTTCGTCAACCGGTCCACTACCACCCAGATGGCATCATATCCCCCTTGGACCTTGGGTAGTCCCGTGACAAAATTCATCGAGATGTCATCCCACTTCCACTCGGAAACATCTAGAGACTGCAGTAGGTCGCCTGGAACTCGGTGTTCAGCCTTCACTTGCTGACACACTAAGCACTTGGCCACAAACTCTGCCACTGCTCGCTTCACTCTGGGACACCAAAACTGTCCATTCAGTCCCTGGTACATCTTGGAAACTCCTGGGTGTACCGCCAGGGGTGAGTTGTGAAACTCACTGAGAACCTTGCCGCACATCGCCTCTGGGACAAACAACTTCCCCTGGAAAAACATCTGGTTCTGACCATCCTATGTCCATCCTTCCGAATCACTTCCCTAGTCAACTCGGTCACGCATCACTTTGCACTCTGGGTCTCCCCACTGAGAATCCTCCACTTTCTGAAAAAGTGACAATTGTACTATCATCTGATACAGGCAACCTCTACTGATATCCATCCTTGCATCCAGTTGTAAGGCAGCCAACTCCTCCATTTCCTTCTAGGTGTCTTCCGACTCTCGGACCGCATCCTTCTGAATCCTCCTGCTCAAGGCATCATCCACTACATTCCCCTTCCCTGAAGTATAGGAGATCTCGAATTCATAATCTTGGAGGAACTCCATCCACCTTCGCTGCCGCAAGTTTAGGTCCCGCTGGGAGAAGATATGCCTAGAGATTTTTTGATCTGTAAAGACCACAAAGCGTTCTATGATGAGGTAGTGCCGCCATAATTTCAGCGCAAAAATGACCGTTGCAAGCTCCAGGTCGTGGGTGGCATAATTACACTCATGAGGGCGTAGCTGCCTAGACCCATAAGAGATCACCCCTTGTCGCTGCATCAACACACATCCCAGGACCTGTCCTAAAGCATCACAGAACACCTCATACGCCGCCCCTTCTTCTGGTAATCTCAGCACTAGGGCACTAACCAACTTCTACTTCAGATAGCTAAAGGCTGACTCGCACTGCTCACTCCACACAAAAACCTGGTCTTTCTTGGTCAGGGCTGTCAGAGGGGCTGCAACTCGGGAGAATTTGGGTATGAACCTCCAATAGTAACCCGCTAGCCCAAGGAAACTATGGACCTCTGCCACATTCTTGGGTGCTGCCCAAGAAACAACTGCCTCAACATTTGATGGTTCCACCGCTACCCCCTGATCGGACACCACGTGTCTGAGGAAGTACACTTATCGTGTCCAGAATTTGCATTTTGAAAACTTCCCATAGAGCTGGTGCTGTCGGAGGACCTCCAAAACCGTCCTCAGGTGCTCTGTATGGTCCTCCTCTGATCTTGAATAGATCGGGATTTCGTCGATGAACACGACTACGAACTGATCCAGGTACTCCCAGAAGATGGAGTTCATAAGCCCCATGAACACAGCTAGGCGTTCATAACACCGAAAGGCATGACTACAAACTCGAAGTGTCCATATCTTCACCTGAAGGCCGTCTTTGGGATGTCACTCTCCTTTACCCTCAACTGTTGATACCCAGACCGTGGGTCGATCTTCGAGAACCACCCTGCCCCTTTCAGCTGGTCGAAAAGGTCGTCTGTCCTTGGAAGAGGGTAGCGATTCTTGATCATCACCTGATTCAGCCTCCTGTAGTTTATGCACAACCTGAGACCACCATCTGCCTTCTTTGCGAACAAGACTGGAGCACCCCACAGTGATGCACTTGGTCGAACATAACCTCTCTTCATCAGATCATCAATCTGAATCCGCAACTCCCGTAGCTCTGAAGGTGCCATCAGGTAAGGAGCCATCGAGATCGGACGAGCGTCGGGCTGCAGGTCTATCCCAAACTCGATATCCCGTCGAGGGGGTAGAGTCGTCACCTCCTCAGGGAAGACGTCCATAAACTCATGGAAGATCTCTGGCACCTCCACCATCTCAGCATCCACTGACTCCACTGACAGCTCGGCTAACAAGGAGAGGAGGAGTTCCTCTCGTCTGCTGCCCTTCTGACTGCTCTGCTCGCCGGTGAAGGTAACACGTCAGCCACCCAAGTCTGAGAACACAACCCTTCCCCGGAAGCAGTCGATGACAGCACACACAGAGAATAGCCATTCGATGCCTAGGATGACATCGTATGGCTATATCTGTAGCAGAAGAAGATCCCTAACCGACTGATGTGGCCCTATCATCAGTCTGCATCCCCGACAAACATATAACAAGTCATTCTGACCTCCTACTGGTGTGCTCAGCACCAGGGGTACTAGAAGTCTCTCGGAATCTAGACCCAAGGCACAGGCTATACTGGGTGCAACAAAGGAGTGCGAATCTCCGTTATTGAACAAGGAAAAAGCAAGGGTACTGAACAAATTGATCGTACCTCGAACAACCTTCGGCTCTATTGGAACTGCTGCCTCCACGGCGTGTAGCTGTCCACGCCCAGCTCCTCTGCCCCTCGGCTGTCGGCCACCTCCCCAACCACGCCCCGGTCGAGGTCCCTGAGGAGCGCCCTGAGGTCGGCCTCCTCCTCCTATGTCTGCCCTCGGAGGAGCGGGAGCTCACTGTCCTTATTGTTGCTGCTGGAAAGGCCTGGTTGGAAGCTGCTGCTGGGGTGGGTGTTGGGGATGTCCGCCACCAGCGTACTGTACCCGGTCTGGGAACTGACTCCAGAGATGTCCATGGCTCCCACAGACGAAGCATCGCGGTCCCGGGCCTGAGGGAAAAGGGCGAGGACCAGGGGACCGGAACTGGAACTGTTGCGGCCTGCTCCCTGCTGGTCGGAACCTGGAGGGTCCTGACGCTGGAGGCCTAGTACTGACGGCCTTTCCCTTCAATGGTCCCAGCTGGATACCCTCTCGTGACACACCTCCTAGAGCGTGCATCCTCTCCACCACTTCGGCCTTCTTCTGGACCTCCAAGTACGTCGGCAGGGTAAAGGGGGTAACAGCATACTGGAGGGAAGGTCGGAGCGCCTCCTCTAAACGTCTTGCCCGAGACTCCTCGTCGGGAAAGAGAAAAACGTAGGAGGTCCTTGAACTTGATTCCTAGATCCCTTACTGACATACTCCCCTGCTGTAGGGAGAGTATCTCCTGTATCTTTTCCGCCTTCATCGTCGAAGAGAGGAATTCCGCCCGGAACTCCCTCTCAAAATCTGTCCATGCCACCTCAGCCTCTCTCCTCTCCCCCAGGTAAAGCATCCACCACTGTCGCACTGCTCCCCGCATCTGGCTGACGGCCAGAGGAACCCAGTACTCGATCGGAGCCCGGATCAAGCTGAAGGCTATCACCAGCTCCTCTAGCCAGCCCTCCGTCTTCATATCAGAGGTGCTACCCTCATACTTCTCAAGGGTCTGTCGCTGGAAGGCCCAAAGTGTCTTCTACCACTGGTTGTACTCTTCCTCTCGATCAGCTCTATGTTGATCATCCAAGGTAGTCTCTGGGGCCTCGATTTCCTGCACCAAACGTGGTCGTCTCCCAGGTGCCATAGCTGCATGGAAAACAAGGAATGCCTAATCCCAAGTAGTGCAGAATATTGTTTAAAACTTATTAAACTTTTTATTTATTATTAATTCCCAAAACACCCCAGAAACACGAGAACAAAAGTCATTATGATGCATGTACCTTTCCTAGGGTCTCTACCCTTCAATCAGCATGGCCTCACTTGGTCGTTCGGCAGGTCCAGATTCCTTGCATCGGATCACGGGGGGCTAAAATCCCATGTCCTAGCCGGTCTTCCCTGCCCTAATTCACGCACCAAGGTCACCCAACTTTGTTGCCCTACCATTCCATGCAATACTCACTGTGCCTAACTCCAGACTCCATCCTATCTCTCAACCAACCTCCCTTTGATACCATTCTGTCACGACCCGTCTTCACCAAAAGGAGGGAAGGGTCAGCAGATTGTCAGGTCCTTCCTTCTTTAAGTTGAAGGAGAGATAATGACCCCTGAGACCCACCTTCAATAGGTCCCGGAGTGGCGACTAGCACCAAGGGTATAGAATCACACACTAAATGTAAGGCATTACCCTTTTTCTTTTAATAGGATCGGGAGATAGAATGGTAAATCCAAACAACACCAAAATCGGAAAGTAAAAGTAAATCCAAGAACCACTCCCAATGCATGTTACAAAAGTAAAAATACAGAGAGTACAAGTGACTACAAGGGTAAAGTACCAAAGAAAGAAAAACAGTGACTGCAACTACCCCAAAGGTTCGAGCTAGTATGGTCCAGCACGATCCCTGAAGTCCTCCTGGAAACCTGAAAGCAGTTTTATATACGTAGGGTGAGCATACAAGTACACTCAGTAGGGAAAAACAAAGACTCTCATGCACAAGTGGGGGAACGTGCTAAAGTCGCGTGAGAAAAAGAGTAAACCAAATTCCTAACAAGGTAAACTAACCACCCAAGCCTCACCAAGGCACACTCACCAAATAATGCAATCAAGTAAAGTATAGTAATAGCACATCGATGTTTGGGTACCCCGCACCACTTTCCCACTGGTTATTGAAGACATCCTACGCATCGAACCAATCCCGTCATTCTCACTGTAGTCCCACTGCCATAACCCGCCTGCACACACCTGGGCCACAACCTCACGCAGTCCCACTGCCAAACCCCACCCGCAAACACCTGGGCCACAACTGTCACACGTAACCACGCCTGCAAACACCTAGGCCAGAGCAACCACCACCACGCCCGAAGACACCTGGGCTAGAAGATCCACTGCCACGCCCAAAGAATCCTAGGCCTCATCCCGAAGACACTTGGGAAAAACCACCTTCCCGCACACACCTGGGTCGTAACCACCGCACTACCCCACCCGAAGGTTCTTGGGCTAATAATGGAGTTCAGGACATCACAGCCTGCCCGAAGATACTTGGGCTATCCAGGAAAAGGAGCAGAAAAGGAGCTAATAACTATCCACTAATAGTAGTGTTGGGAAAAACACCCTCCCCCATGAAATGGGGGTGTTCGGCACTAAGTGCTCAACTTGGGTGGGGCGCGAATAAGAAACACAAAACTACAAGTATATGTATAGGTAACAAGAACTCTCTCAAAGTTTAGGTTTTTCTTCAGCCCGCCTAAAGAACACAAACAGTACTACGTCCAAGTCACAACCCACATCAAACCAAAACCCATTAGTCCCATCCTGGTTTATATGTTCAGTAATAACGTTTAAATAAGTTTCTGCACCTACTTGGGCAACTAGTAAGCATAGGCACAAGTCCAGAAAAGCAAACAGTCAAGCATTAACTACAGCATCCACACCCGGTTCTCTTGTAAAGTCACAACAACCAAGGAAAAACTCCAAGATACAGCCTCATGTCCAAAAACCAGGAGCCAAAAAAGTTTCTCAACAACAGAGGATCCCACCCCAATTCTTGATATAACAGAGGATCTCATCCTCAAATTCACAACCACCAAGAGTATAAAAATAGGGGATCCCATCCCCACCCACATCACCCAGCAATCGTCCCATGAAGGAAAAAAACTCAATCACTATCACTAACACAAGGCAGGGCCATGCCGGTATTTTCAGATTTATAAGATTTAACACACTCTGTGATTTCAAATTCGCTGTACTTAACCGGGGTTATCACATAAAGGAGTTGATCCTGGTGCTTTCAATTTATTTAGCCAAATATAAGTAATTAACCGATTTACTTTTCACATCAAGGGATCACAACCACAATACAATCCACTAAACATCACCAGATGCAAGGGTTCGTTAGTGTACAGAGAAAGACCACCAACGGCCATGATTTTCAGAAGGCGTACACCCACACAATTCAGAAATCATAAATCATGGAAGATCATAAATCAAAGCATCATCAATCACACCCCTTCCCCTTCATTCTTTAGAATTCCGTTTTATTATATTCATTAAGGTTCGGTCCATCCAATTCTACAGAAACAAAAGCACTCCCACCCCGCAAGACGCACAGAAAAGAGAGTCGAAGGAAGGATCCCTACCTGTTATCAACAATTGACGCTAAGCCCGGGCGTGGAACTTCACGGATAGCGATGTGGCTCATTCGAATGAAAAGTTGCTCGTCTGGACGAAGGGTACTCCTAGCACAGGGTGATCGAGAAAAGAGTATAAAATTCGGGGACAGTTGAGATAAGAACGTGAAACCTCATAAGGAGCGGGGTTCGTGGGTTGACCACGAGGCCCCACACGTTATTTAAAGTTCGGACGGTTTAAACCTATGCACACACCAGGTTAAATCATTAAATATTTAATTAAAATATTTATGGGCGTTACCGGGATTTAAAACAAGCTAAAAGGGGTCAAAATAGGGTTTAAAACCCAACTCGCGCAAAAAGGAGCGCTACTGGAAAGACCCCGCGGGGGTAGGTCAGAGCCACCGGTAGTTGAGAGCTACTGGTGGCTGACAGCTACTGGTAGCCGAGCTACCGGTAGGTTGCAGCCACCGGTAGACTGAGCTACCGGTAGGATGCAGCTACCGGTAGACCGAGCTACCGGTAGACAGAGCTACTGGTAGCTACAGCTACCGGTAGACCGAGCTACCGGTAGACAGAGCTACCGGTAGGCTGCGGCTACCGGTAGACCGAGCTACCGGTAGGCCTGCTACCAGTAGGTTAAGGCTACCGGTAGGCCTACCGTTAGTCCAAATTCACCGAGATTCCCAGACCAGGAAACCCAACACGATATTTTCACAAAGTAATGGACCCCAAAAACCCGGGCCATTACAGTATATATGTATATATATATATATGCAACATTTCATGTTAAAAAAAGAAGAAGAAGAAACATTTTTATCTATGGATTTATTTTTATAAAATTATTTTGAAAATTTAAAGAATATTAACTAGACTTTTATAAATACAAGGGGTGTTATTAAATTTTCAAAATTATTGTTTTAATAAAAGATGTTTCAATTACGAATACATATATATGTGTGTGTGTGTGTGTGTGCATCATTCGTGTTTAAAAAATCATTTATGCGTATGAATTTATTTTTAAAAAATTATTTTGAATATTTAAAAAATCTGAATTAGTCTTTTATAAATCCAACATAAGTTATGAAATTTTCAAAATTAATGTTTAAGTAGTTTTATTTTCAAACAAGTATATGTATGTATATACATAAATATAATATTTCATATGAAACACTTTTATTCAAACATGGATATGTTTGTGTGTGTGTGTGTGTCATTTTAGGAAAAATGGATTTTTACTCTAGTTTCAATAGATACATGCATTTAAATGTAAGTATATGGGTATCAATTTATGTAAAACTATTTTTATTTCTGATATATATATATATACACGTGACAATTTATGTAAAAGTATTTTTATTATCATCTATGCATATGTGTATGAATAGGTAATCATATTTTTATTCTAATATCAATATATATAAATAAATATATATGTGTATGTGTATCTTTTTATAAAAATGCTATATATATATATCTGTGTGTGTGTGTGTGTGTAAATAAGTGTGTAAATACATATATCATTTCATGTGAAATTACTTTTATCATGACATATAATTATTTTTTATGAAATGGGTATTGAAGTCAATGGTTTTAAAGAATATTTATGATTTTATGATATGAAATACAAGTTATCATGTTTTTAAATCCAAACAATTGCACTTAGATGAGATGGAGTAAACCCAAACCCTTATGGGGAACTATGTGATGGGTGCACCCAGATAGCGTCGGGTGAGCCCATTATAGCTTACACGATGGGTGTGCCCGTATAGCGATCCAATGCATTAGGTAATGTTATAAATCTCATGAGATGTCATATATGGTGCGAGGGGGGGTATCCTAAGCACATTATGGGATTATGAAGTAAACCTAATCCATCATGGGACTATGTCCACCGTGTTATATTGTCTCCGGAGTAAAACGTGACTTTATGTTATAATCCAAGGTGCCTTTGATAATTATATATGTTTATGAGTTTTGAAGAGAAATATTTTTTATTTTTTAAATGAATGAAATGGATTTTTTAAAAGGTTTGATATGTTGAAATCCACTAGAAAAAGTGTTTATTTTCAAAAGTACTCATGATTTTCCTTGTCTGCATTATCAAATTTATAACATGTTTTACTCTTATATTGAATTGCAAACTCCTTTTGGTTTTCACATGTTTTGAAACCCCTTACCGAGATTTTGTTGCTCATCCTAAGTTTTAAAATGTTTTTCACGGGTCAATTAGAAGTTCTAAGATGGACGATTTCGCTTATGGAGTTAGCACACACAAATCATTTTTTGTTATTTTATTTTATTTTACAACTCAAATAAATTGTAAGGTTTTTGTCTAATTCTCCAAAACCTACACTAGAAAAGGTCTTGGAGTATATAAAATATCGTATATTGTTTTGTTATTCTTTTATAAAAAATACACAACATTTTTTATGTACTGAATCTGAAATCACGAGTTCGGGGTTGTCACAACATCAGTATTTTCAGACTTGAAATGCAGATAGTATAAATGGTGGTGGAATCTTCCAAAGCTCCTCAACCTTTTCCTTTTTTTTTGAACAGAAACCTCACCCGCACTATTACAATTCATGCTCTTCCCGACATAGCCCATTCCCACTGGAGGTGTACCAAGCCCCGGGGCTCGAATGCGAATCGCAGCCCGAGTGAGTAAAACTGGCCTCCCCACGCTGTCCTGCACTGTCGAGGCGGTAAGTCGCACGGTGCAGAATTACCTCAGCCGAAGCCTGCAACCAGCGAGAATCGAACCCCCAACTCCGAGGAACCAATAGAATGACCCAACCAACTAGGCCACCCCATGGGGGACAACCTTTTTCTTTTTCTTTGCTTTTCCTTTTACTTTTCCAAATAAACCCTCTTTAAGAAATATCAACATTCCAAACATTCCAAACACATTTCCATCAATTGAATCTGAATTTAACGATCCTACACCACCACTCCAATTGTCATAGTAACACTTCCAAGCCTAAAACCCCCCAAACTTTATATAGACAAGTTATAACAAATAATAGGACCTTGCTTAGGAACCCTCTTGCTTGGGAACTCCAACGTCCTTTCAAGCCTATTAAAATATATTTTTTAAATATGTTTTACATAAGTATAAATATATATTTACACTTAATATATAATATATTTAGTGAAAATGGCTAATATAATATTTTAAAAAATATTATTAATTAATAATATGCTAATTATTATCAAGTAATAATCATTTAATAACAATTTAAAGACACAAAAAAATAAAAAAAATAATAAAAGGTCTAAAATAAGTTGAAAACGTAACTCAAACTTCAAATGACCATAACTTTTGATCCAATTGTCCGTTTGAGCTCTACCACATATCAAATTGAAGCTTGTGATGAGATTTACACACTGGTGAAAAAAGGGAACCTTGTTTCTTGTTTTATGAAACCCAAAAAGGCCCATAAGACCTCCAAAGCTAGGTTTTTAGTCGAGATACCCAAATTTTTTAACATTCGATGGAATTTCAGTCTCATTTAAGGAAGACTTTTTGCCATTTTTTAGAAGAGACTGAATTTATTCCGGGGAATTACATTCATATTGATATTATGACTTTAAAATTTTATCATTTTTCATAATGTACTGTTATTTATAATCAAATATATAATAATATATAAATATTTTTTATATATTCACACATAAAATTTTAATTTTATAAATAAATAATTAAACATATTTATATATAAAATATATTGATCAATATATAAGCCTTGTCTAAATAAAAACTAATATCCATTTTATTTAAAATACAAATATATAAATATTTATATACCTATACAATGTGTGTGTCTGTATTAACATACAGATATATATTCTCTCTATATTCTAACATATGAATATACATATTAATATATAATATATGTAAATATATATAAATATGTATAATTATGTATAATTATACTTACAGATACACATATATATATAATATATATGTGTATGTATGTTGTAACATGTATTTATTTGTTTATTTGTTTATTTATACACAAAAAAACATATTTTATAAATGCATTTAAAACTAATCTTATAAATATATATTAATATATGAATAGATGTATGAATAAAAAAATATAACTAAATATATATATATATGTAAATATATATTAATATACGAATATATATATATATATATATTAATATAACTATATATATATATATAGATATATCATTAAATGGAGAACAAAATAAGGTGTAGGCGCGCAAGGGAGAGGTTTCGGGTTCAAATCCAAGCAGAAATAGGGGTGCGCAAGCTGGTGTAGGGGGGTTAACGCTATTAGTTGGGGGTGCGCCTAGCACTGTTAAAGGGGTTGTGGGGGTGCGGGCGGGCGGGTTTCTTAGCCCTTTTGAAAAGGGGGTCCAACGCTCTTAAAAGGGGGGCCTCTGATTTACAGATTTTTATTTTTTATTTTTTTAGACTTTTATCAGTGCTTTTTAAAAAAATGATGATAAATTTGGGACTTTTATCCACACTAAAAAAAATCAGTGATAAAAGACATTTTTATCAGTGTTTTTTTTATCTGTGATAAAAGATATCTTTTATCATCGCTTTTTTTTAGTACTGATAAAAAGGTTGGCGGGGGCGTGGACGGGCGGGCTTCCTAGCCATGTTGAAAAGGGGGTTTAGCACTGTTAAAAGGAGGGCCTTCGATTTACATATTTTTATTTTTTATTTTTTTAGACTTTTATCAATGCTTTAAAAAAGTGTTGATAACTACCTATATTATACCGACTCAACCGTTGGAGTGGAGTTGGGGGCTCAAGCAACCTAGGCTGCCTAGTTGCCCAACTTGCCAGATGGCGTATAGGGCGGCGTGGCACGGGAAGATGAGGTCTTCCATTCCCACTATCCAAATACCAATCACATGGTTCCACGTCGGTATAATATAGGTAGAAGACTACCCGCTCGGCTTCTAACATTGTTAATGGGTAGGGGTGCGCCTAACGCTGTTAAAGGGGTGGCGGGGGTGCGGGCGGGTAGGTTTCATAGCCCTGTTGAAAAGGGGGTCCAACGCTATTAAAAGGGGGGCCTCTGATTTGCAGATTTTTTTTATTTTTTTAGACTTTTATCAGTGCTTTTAAAAAAGTGCCGATAAAGGGGAACTTTTATCAACACTAAAAAAAATCGGCGATAAAAGATCCTTTTATCGGTTTTTTTTTTTTGCGTTGATAAGAGACATCTTTTATCATCACTTTTTTTAGAGCTGATAAAAAGGTTGGCGGGGGTGCAAGTGGGCAGGCTTCCTAGCCCTGTTGAAAAAAGGGTCCAACGCTGTTAAAAAGGGGGCCTCTGATTTACAGATTTTCATTTTTTATTTTTTTAGACTTATATCGACGCTTTTAAAAGCGCTGTTAAAGGGGTGGTGGGGGTGCGGGCGGGCGGGTTTCCTAGCCTTGTTGAAAAGGGGGGTCGACACTGTTAAAAGGGGGACATCCAATTTACAAATTTTTATTTTTTATTTTTTTAGAGTTTTATCACCGCTTTTGAAAAAGTGATGATAAACGAGATTTTTTATCAACACTAAAAAAATCGGTGATAAAAGACCTTTTTATCATCATTTTTTTAGCGTCGATAAAATACATCTTTTATCATCGCTTTTTTTTAGCACTGATAAAAAGGGTGGCAGGGGCGCGGGCGGGCGGGCTTCCTAGCCCTGTTGAAAAGGGGGTTCAACGCCGTTAAAAGTGGGGCCTCCGATTTATAGTTTTTTATTTTTATTTTTTTAGAAGTTTATCAAAAAGGTGCTAATGAGGATTTTTTTTAATATGCTTTTTTTTTTTAAAATCTGAAAAACGGTATAGGTTAAAAAAAATTAAAAATAGGCCACAAAGGCGGCATCGGTGATGCCTCCTTTGCCCTAAAACAGTATTTTTTTTATTTATATTTTTTATATATTTAAAATTTTAATGTTTTATTATTATGTTCGTATGGTTATATAAATATATATAAATAAAACTTAATGTTTCAACATAATTTATCTTTTATTCAAGTACATGACTTTGCTGGCCTATATAACATAAACTATAAGACCGATATGAATAAAATTTTAAACATTGCTTAAACATATAACTAGTAGTCCAAAATAAAAATAATTTCTTAAAAAAACTTGGTGAAAATTTATTTATAACCTATCGTATCCACCTACTTGAAACTTAAAAATGTTTCAAGTATGTGACTTTGTTGGCCTATATAATATAAAATATAAGACCGATATAAATGAAATTTTAAACATTGCTTAAACATATAACTAGTAGTCCAAAATAAAAATAATTTCTAAAAAATCTTGGTGAAAATTTATTTATAACTTATCATATCTACCTACTTGAAACTTAAAAATGTTTCAAGTACGTGACTTTGTTGGCCTATATAATATAAACTATATGACCGATATGAATGAAATTTTAAACATTGCTTAAACATATTACTAGTAGTCCAAAATAAAAATAATTTCTTAAAAAATCTTGGTGAAAAATTATTTATAACCTATCATATCCACCTACTTGAAACTTAAAAATGTTTCAAGTACGTGACTTTTCTGGCCTATATAGTATAAACTAAAGGACCGATATGAATGAAATTTTAAACATTGCTTAAAAATATAACTAGTAGTCCAAAATAAAAATAATTTCTTAAAAAAAATTGGTGAAAATTTATTTATAACCTATCATATCCACCTACTTGAAACTTAAAAATGTTTCAAATACGTGACTTTGCTGGCCTATATAATATAAACTATAAGACCGATATGAATGAAATTTTAAACATTGCTTAAACATATAACTAGTAGTCCAAAATAAAAATAATTTCTTAAAAAATCTTGGTGAAAAATTATTTATAACCTATCATATTCACCTACTTGATACTTAAAAATGTTTCAAGTACGTGACTTTGTTGGCCTATATAATATAAACTATAAGACTGATATTAATTAAATTTTAAACATTGTTTAAACATATAACTATTAGTCCAAAATAAAAATAATTTCTTAAAAAAATTTGGTGAAAAATTATTTATAACCTATCATATCCACCTACTTGAAACTTAAAAATGTTTCAAGTATGTAACTTTGATGGTCTATATAATATAAACTATAAGACCGATATGAATGAAATTTTAAACATTGCTTAAATTGGAACTCAATTCACCCACCTCTTGAGATTTCACTCCGACCAATAAGTAATAATAGTATTTTGATTTCAGTAGACATAAAACATGTAAACAATAATGTACAATCAATGCTTATGTCTGTGGCGAGGAGATTTCATCCCATATGGTGGTCTGCAAATAGGACGTCCGCGTCGAGTGCGTAATGGAGTCTGATGACCTAGAGAAGGCTGATACTCGGGCACTGGAACGCCGACTGGTGCATCCTCCATATGTGTGTTAGTGGGAGGAGTTGTCAACTGCATCTCATACTCACATCTGAATCCTTCTCCCACTAGGGTGGTAGAAGGACCTGCCTCCATCCTAGTGGGGAACCAATCCCACGATGGAGCTATACCCCAAGACAACGACGATGGATCTGGAATCCAAGGTTGTGAAGGATCTGGAACCCAAGATGGAGAGAACTATGGATATCCTGTCAGGAAAGATGGATCTCATGTCACCTAAGGCACATCCTGAATCGGCTGATCCTGGACTACTAGAGGGTCGACCTTTGCCTATGGAACAGGTGAGGCATCACGTACAGCACGACGCTGTCTACGTCACTGTGGTCGTGGATCCTCAGCACCAGCAGCAGCTACAGGATGTGCCTCTGGAGCAGGAACCTCCTCTCTCCGAGCCGGACGCGCGAAGATGCTCCCGGAAAGCGCACGAAAAGATGCCCTCGCCTCCAGCTTTGTAGCATGGACAGTTGTCCGGCTAAAGACCCCCTCCTCCTCTTCATCACTCATGCGAACAAGTTGCTCTATGTGACTTCCCTGTAAATAGATTCAAATGGAATTAGAAAATAATTCAATAAAAAAACTAATAGAAATTTATTAACTTACCATGCTCTACATCTCTATGTCGTCTTGGGTAAGATACAGTATAGACTTCAGTCTATACCATGACGCATAGTCAACCTGCTCTAAAAGAGAGAATCAATTCGTAGGAACGCTCTGAATACGTAACTCTGCACGTCTGTGCCAGCAGTCGATAAAACTGACATGTACTTGGGACCAGTCATCATCCTACCTCCCTAACAGCTTTATCCCATAAAGCCAGTATGTCTGTCTCGATGGTGATGGAATCGGCTGAGTACGGAAAAATGGGTCCATGACTCTGTCAGGATGCTGCCACTCAATAATATGGAAGTGAATGAGGGTTACTACAGCCATAGCATCCTCAAGCCCAACAGTGCAGTATGCTGGCAACTGGTCCATAATACTTCAGTATGGAAGCCATGAAATCTGAAATGACAAGTGATTTTGTCAAAAAAACACCTAATTAAAAACCAAAATTGGTGCTATTATTAAATATGTTAGACATTGATAGATTATATATACATACCTGATCAGGTAAGAGACAGTCCAACTGTAGCTGATATACGCCCAAATGTTGTCTCGAAACCACATCAAAATTGTGGCGCTAACACCACCTGTAAAATACATCAACGATAGTGACAAATAATGAGAAATTATAGTCAATAACTCATAGTAGAATCAGAAACCAATAGAAATTACTTGTCATACCAGCGTCCACGCGGAGCATCATACAGCACCTCCATCTCGACTGGCGGACCAGCAAGGTCAGGGCGGAATGCTGGGATGCGCTCTCATACCCACATCTGAATAAGGATGACGCATCCTCTGAGACCTGTATAGTCCCTATGGGATAGCCCGCATAATGATCTGTATGTGTATTCCAAGAAAGCTAATCCCCAGCTGTACGTCCCAGTCCGATCAAAGTCTTCTAGTAGGGGTAGATACATCATATGCACGTGAATCCCTGAGTGATCAGTACACATGGTCCCACCAATGAGTCGTAAGATATATGCACGGGTGTAACGCATGACGGTCTGCTCATCATCATCATCCTGTAAATGTGGAATCTGTGACTCCAACCAAGGCATAGATATGGATGATCCATCTGTAGCTCTATGGTCGGACAAAATATCAACGCCTAACAAGCGCTGAGCAAGGTCTGGCCAAGCTGCATGAGTGAGTCCAATAACGGGTCTCCCCTGGATAGGCAGACCGAGAAGCACTATGACATCCTTGAGGGTGATGGTCATCTCTCCCTCAAACAGGTGGAATGTGTGTGTGTCTGGTCTCCATCTCTCAATGAGGGCAGCAAGTAGGTAATGATCTACAAATGTGAAATCTAATACGACAAGGCCATAGAAACCCGCACAGTGCAAGTAAGGTCTAATGGCATGTGGAGGCTCCATGTGATGAAAATGGTGCGCTCGACGCACCTTCACCAATCGATCTGGACGACCCTCTAACACGGCTTGTGAAATATGGGTAGGCTGCTAAGTGAGTAGTATAGTATCATCTATCTGCATATAAACAAATGAAATGAGTTGTAAGTGTAAAATGTAAATATAACGTTATGGATTGGATTAAGATAAACCATGTCAATTAGTAATGATGTTTTTGGAGTTTATTTAAATGTATGTATTCAATAACTTATGCTAATCATTGTGATACTATAATTTCATTATAGAATAGTTTACTAAAATCTCCTACATGTTTAGGTTGGGGTTTAGGTTTGAGGGTTTAGGGTTAAAATTTTTAATATTAACGTTTAGGAAACATGTTTCTGGGTTAATAACATTTACTTTACAATATGGGTTAAGTGTTCCGCTTTCGGATTTATGAAATAAATTCTATTATCTCAGATTTAAAGTTATTTCTTGAAAGCAAGAATATTATTATGAAATAAGTTCTATTATCTAAAATATTGAGTCTTGAATTTGGTTACACGTATTTTGGGGGAGCTTTATGATTAACTACTTATGGATTGGATTAAGATAAACCATGTTAATTAGTAGTGATGTTTTTAAAATTTATCTAATTGTATGTATTCAATAACTTATGTTAATCATTATGATACTATAATTTCGTTATAGAATAGTTTACTAAAATATCCTACATGTTTAGGTTGGGGTTTAGGTTTGAGGGTTTAGGGTTAAAAATTTTAATATTAATGTTTAGGAAACATGTTTCTAGGTTAATAACATTTACTTTACAATATGGGTTAAGTGTTTTGATTTCGGATTTATGAAATAAATTCTATTATCTCAGATTTAAAGTTATTTCTTGAAAGCAATAATATTATTATGAAATAAGTTCTATTATCTAAAATATTGAGTCTTGAATTTGGTTACACATATTTTGGGGGAGCTTTATGATTAACTACTTATGGATTGGATTAAGATAAACCATGTCAATTAGTAATGATGTTTTTGGAATTTATCTAATTGTATGTATTTAATAATTTATGCTAATCATTATGATACTATAATTTCGTTATATAATAGTTTACTAAAATATCCTACATGTTTAGGTTGGGGTTTAGGTTTGAGGGTTTAGGGTTAAAATTTTTAATATTAACGTTTAGGAAACATGTTTCTGGGTTAATAACATTTACTTTACAATATGGGTTAAGTGTTCCACTTTCAGATTTATGAAATAAATTCTATTATCTCGGATTTAAAGTTATTTCTTGAAAGCAGGAATATTATTATGAAAAGTTATCTCAGATGTTTGGGGTTTAGAAAACCGAGGAAAAAAGAAGAGATAACAACATTTAGTTTACAGTATGGGAATGTCAAAATGAAGACAATACATCATTATGGATGAGACTGTGAACTCGACCCAACAATGTTAAGGCATCGTTTCCGGTTATGACCTTCTTTATGACATATCGTGCATCGCAAACTCTGTCCTTGTTCTTGATGTCAGTCTATCTCATTGCGCATCCTACTCACCTTCGGTCTCCCATGAGGACGTAACTGATTCATGTCAGGTATCACTATGAGCTGGCCTTCAGGCATTAGGAAATAACAATACTCCATAATAGGTGTCCATGGTGCAGCATAACAGTTAGCAATGGTATTCATCTGATACACTGGATCAACATATGCTTCCCATGAGATGTTCACAAAAGCACATGTTGCGATGGCGTGTGTACATGGAAACCGTAAGGCCTGAAAGTTTCCACATTGACATTGTCTTGTTTCCAGTAATACCACCATTTTTTCACCAACACGATTTGTGATGGGGTCTGAACGCTCTTGAACTTCAAATCGGGAGTCTTCTCTTCGAAAGAGACAGACGTGATAACCAGAAGCTTCTTTAATATTCTTTTCAATCTCTCGTTGAAAGTGTCTTCTGTATCTTAGCCCCTGTTGTATTCCATCTGATGCTAGTTTTTGTCTATCCACAAAGTACTTCACGCATTGATATAATGTATCCTGAACTAAGGCGGTTATAGGTAGCTTGTGAAGCCCTTTGAAGATACCATTAATGCACTCTACAATATTTGTCATCATGTGTTTGTACATCTTCCCCCCGTCGTATGCCAATGTCCATTTCTCTTTTGAAATCCGCATCATATAATCATAAACTTCTTGATTAGCCTGACGAATTTGTTCAAAACGTTCTTCAAACCGCCGTTGGTCCGACTCATATGCTACAAAGCATAGATGATATTTCACATAAATTGATTTTATCTTTATATTGAAATAGTAAAACAGAACGAATAGAATGCGTACCAAGCCTCGTGATTGCCTTCTTCATCGGTTCGTTGTGGAATTTTTTATGCACGTTGCTAGCAATGTGTCTAATGCAGAACCGATGATGTGCATTTGGGTATCTCCATGTATCATGATCTGCATTGATTGCCTCATTAATTGCTCGATGGCGATCAGATGTCAAACAAACACCCCGAATGTTGGTGAAATGGTTGTTGATACATGCCGGAAACCAACTTCATGATTCATAGTTTTATTTCTCTACAATGGAAAAGGAAAGCGGAAGAGGTGAACGGTTTCCATCTTGGGTTGCCGTAGTCAACAATACACCCTTGTATTTTCCATACAGAAATGTTCCATCAATCTGAATAAACTGTTTGCAGAAACGAAATGTGGAGATACAGGGAAGGAATGCCCAGAACAACCGATGAAATTGAACACGAGATGGATCAAGTCGGTTATCGTGAGGCACATGTTCGTTTGTATCCATATGGAATACAACTTGGTTATGATGCCTCAGTATGGCTAGCAATTGCGGCAACACCCGATATGAGTCATCCCAATCACCATAGACCTTCACAATTGCCTTTTGTTTCGTCACCCATGCCTTATTATAGGAAATCTTATAACTGAATGTATGTTGAATCCTCTCTTGCACAAGGGCTATTGGAACATCTTGACATGTCCTAATCATCTCAACAAAAATAGATGACACAAATTCTGCATCCAATGAGGTATGATCTTGTGTGAGGCTTGGCTGAACGCAAGTATGAGCCGCCTCAATCCTCGAGATTCTTCAACCTCCAAATATAATGTCTGGAATCGCCCTCAAGCGAAATCTACAATCATCCCCATACTTCTCACACCGTATAACATATTTACTACGACATGATTCGTGAACTACATAGTTGAAAAGTCTCTCAATATGAAATCTCTTTAGTGTGCTTTTTAAGGCATCTTTACTAAGAAAATTCCTTCCAATATATAAGGTTTTGTCCACCTCACTAAACCTATCTGGTACAACTCTAGGGAACTCAGTTGTCGGTGTGAGAACAGTATTGTCGAATTCAGACACGCGTGTCATTGCTTCTGACCAAGATGAAAAGAGTGGTGGATGATTTATTGTAGGTCGAAATTGATGTACAACTAATGCATTTCTTAAACCCTCCTATCTATCTTTCGTTGGTCCCTCCTCATCAGCACTGTTGTCACCATCTGATCCATCATTATGAAACTCCTCATCGGAAGTCGGATTGACATGTATATCAGGGAGATCATCTAGATTGTCCTCTTTTGCTGCATCATTTGGAATATGCTCAATTTCATGGGGTGGACTGTCTTCAACCACTCTTGTAATTCTACGTCTTCGTACAAGTGGATGTTGTTGTTATACAGTAGCAACATCAACGTATAACTCCATCATGGTACCATCTGACCGTTGAGAAAATAAATTAATTGCTTGGACCCACTGCACATCAGCAACCAATGGACAAGCTAGATGGCACAGTGTTAGTCGGAAATTGCAAATGTCTATAGCTTATAGACATGATCTCTTGATCGGGTCCCAGATTTAAGTAACCACGAATTCTCTCTTGAAGGTCACTTATGGTTACACAATCAGTTGTACAAACCATCGTAATTGGTTGTGTACTGTAAGAAGCTCCTTGCTCAGTTTGAATAATCTCCTCACAGTAGTACACACAGGCAAACATGACTCTCTACGTCAAAAATGTTTTTTTCATCAAAATTATGAGTGTAACAAATATTAACAATGATGTTTATTAGAATGTAATTTTAGGGCACCTTTCTATACCCTAAAATAAGCTACTGATGTTTGACCATATGATATTTATTAGAATGTAATTTTAGGGCGCCTTTTTATTTAATGTGTTTGTTCTTCTTCATTTCACTTTATATGTTCATCAGTATCGTTAGCTAATCATTATATGGATCCATGTTTTAATCCTATGTTATTTATTAATTATTCTATAATTAATTATGTCTAATAGTAACTATTATTTCTAAATTATATAATCTTTACATTTTAAAACATTTTCTTCGCCATTTCATTTTAAATAATTATAATTGTCATTTTAAACTGATTTTCTTAATATAGTTTTTAACTAATTAATCATTCTTTAATCACTATTTAATCAGTATTAAGTTATTCTTTAATTATTTATTCTTTAATCGTTAATCATATTATATTCATTAGTTAATTATAATTAACTAATAATAACTTTAATTCGTTAATGTTTATGTCCTTATTTGATTCTATAACATTATATTTATCATTTTATCATTGATAAATATACTGATCTGATTTTTCTTCTCTTAGATATTTTAGTAGTTTATAAAGAAAATATGAATCATCTTAAGCATATTCTCCGGGAGTGTCAAATCAGGATACAGCAGGGCCCGTTATCGTGTACCAATTCTCATTCGAGTCTAACTCAAAGCGGTGTTTTCAGGTTTTACCCCTATGTACATATATGCTAGACTCACATCCACTTTGTATCCAGAAAGGAATTTAATTGCTTAGATAACCACATAATCTTTAAGCTACCAAAATTTCAAAATACTTAATTCTAAGTTAATCTATACTTAATCTATACTACCTAACAATAATTATTTCAAACTATATATAACTAATTACATAAACTAAATAACCAAATATTAAGAACTATCTAAACTACTAAAAATGAAATATTTAAAACCAAAAAGAATTAAATTAATTAAATAAAAACATTAAATTAAATAAAGAAACACACCTCTAAATGAAGCTTCGTAAAAACCTGTACAACAAATGAATTTTTTAGAGAGAGACAGAGAGAATTTAGTAGAGATGAATGCAAGGATCAAGTGAGGAGGGGGCGCCCTTTTATAGGGAGTTCAGGCCAAGGCGGCATCGCGAAAGGCGGCCTCCCCCCGGCCGCATTTGTCATGTCATTGATTTGGACCAAAGGCGGCACGGGGGAGCAAAGGCGGCATCTGCGATGCCGCCTTTGTAGCGTGTTTTTTAAAAAAAATTAACCTAAGCGGTTTTTCAAAAAAAAATTAAAAAACTCATGCTAACGACGACTTTTGTCAACACTAAAAAAATTGGTGATAAAAGACATTTTTATCAGCGTTTTTTTTAGTGTTGATAAAAAACAATATTTTATCATCGCTTTTTTTTTACACTGATAAAAGGGGTCTTTATCAGCGTTTTTATTAGTGCTGATAAAAGTAACCCCTTTTAATAACACCTCGATTATCAGTGTTTTTTTAGCGCTGATAAAACCTTGTTTTGTAATAGTGATTATCACCAACAAATACAACTATTAAGGATGGGTTCTTCATGCAATAACACTAGTTATTGTAGCATTGTGTTTGCTTTATGAGCCTACTTCAAGCTAGGGAATCTGTAGTAAGCGTGTGACCTATATTTTTCTCTTGAAAATAGTAAAACGATTATGACTGTCCACGGACATACGGATTCTCCCTGTACCGTGTAAAACTTTGTGTTTGGGTTCTTGATTTTTATTCTTTCTTTCTTTTTCTCTGTTCTTCATTTGTTTCTTCTTTCTTTTTCTCTCATTTACTCTTATTCTAGGATTGTTTGTCGTTGGTAGCTCTCAAAATTTTCGTAATAGGGGTGGAGGGGTTTTTTTTTTTGTTTACGTTTTTAAAAAAAAAAATTTGCCAGAAAACGGTTCCGGCAAAACAAATTTTAAAACTGCACCTCAAAGGCGGCATCCGGGATGCCGCCTTTGCATTTCGGGGCAAGGCGGCATCTGCGATGCCGCCTTTGCGCTGCGGGTGAAAGGCGGCATCGCGGATGCCGCCTTTCTCTTAAAAATATATATTTTTATTTTTTAATTACATTTATTCATTATAATTTTTAATTACATTTATTCATTATAATTTTTAATTATTAATTAGTAATTATTAATAATTAAATATGTCATAATTAATTAGTTAATTAGTAATATTATCATTAATTATATAATAATTAATTATTAATATAATTATTACATATATAATAAATATTTAGTTAATTAGAAATACAATTAATAATTCTAACTAATTAATTAGTAATTATTAATTATTAATTAGCTAATTAGTAATATAAATATTTATTATAATTATTCATTATAATTAGTAATTAGTAATTAATAATTATTAATAAGTAATTAGTAATTATTAATTAGTTAATTAGTAATATAAATATTAATTATAACTATTCATTAAATTATTAATTATTAATTATTACTCATTAATTATTACTTATATAATAATTAATTAGTTAATTATTAATATAACTATTAATTATATAATAATTAATTAGTTAATTAGTAATATAATTATAATCTTTCAAAGTCACATACTTGAAACATTTTTTAAGTTTCAAGTAGGCGGTTTTGAAAGCTTATAAATTATTTTTCATTAACATTTTTTTGTAAATTGCTTTTGTTTTAAACTATTTTTTATATGTTTAATCCATGTTTTAAGTTTCATTTATATTGGTCTTCTATTTTATGTTTTATGGTCTTTCAAAGTCACGTACTTGAAAAATTTTAAGTTTCAAGTATGCGGTTTTGAAAGCTTATAAATTTCTTTTCATCAACTTTTTTTTAGAAATTTCTTTTGTTTTCAACTATTTATTATATGTTTAATCAATGTTTAAAGTTTCAATTATATTCGTTTTATAGTTTATATTTTACAATCTTTCAAAGTCACGTACTTGAAACATTTTTAAGTTTCAAGTAGGCGGTTTTGAAAGCTTATAAATTATTTTTCATTAACATTTTTTTGTAAATTGCTTTTGTTTTAAACTATTTTTTATATGTTTAATCCATGTTTTAAGTTTCATTTATATTGGTCTTCTATTTTATGTTTTATGGTCTTTCAAAGTCACGTACTTGAAAAATTTTAAGTTTCAAGTATGCGGTTTTGAAAGCTTATAAATTTCTTTTCATCAACTTTTTTTTAGAAATTTCTTTTGTTTTCAACTATTTATTATATGTTTAATCAATGTTTAAAGTTTCAATTATATTCGTTTTATAGTTTATATTTTACAGTCTTTCAAAGTCACGTACTTGAAACATTTTTAAGTTTCAAGTAGGCGGTTTTGAAAGCTTATAAATTATTTTTCATTAACATTTTTTTGTAAATTGCTTTTGTTTTAAACTATTTTTTATATGTTTAATCCATGTTTTAAGTTTCATTTATATTGGTCTTCTATTTTATGTTTTATGGTCTTTCAAAGTCACGTACTTGAAAAATTTTAAGTTTCAAGTATGCGGTTTTGAAAGCTTATAAATTTCTTTTCATCAACTTTTTTTTAGAAATTTCTTTTGTTTTCAACTATTTATTATATGTTTAATCAATGTTTAAAGTTTCAATTATATTCGTTTTATAGTTTATATTTTACAGTCTTTCAAAGTCACGTACTTGAAACATTTTTAAGTTTCAAGTAGGCGGTTTTGAAAGCTTATAAATTATTTTTCATTAACATTTTTTTGTAAATATTAATTATATACTAATTAAATAGTTAATTAGTAATAGAATTATTAATTATATAATCTGTAATTAGGTAATTAGTAATTATTAATGTTTTATTATTATGTTCGTATGGTTATATAAATATATATAAATAAAACCTAATTTACCCCCTCCTGAGATTCCACTCTGACCAACAAGTAAAAATAGTATTTTGATTTCAGTACACATAAAACATGTAAACAATAATGTACAATCAATGCATATGTCTGTGGCGAGGAGATTCTGTCCCACATGGTGGTCTGCGAATAGGACGTCCGCGTCGAGTGCGCAGTGGAGTCTGATGACCTGGAGAAGGCTGATCCTCGGGCACTGAAACGTCGACTGTCGCATCCTCCATCTGTGTGTCAGTTGGAGGAGCTGTCAACTGCATCTCGTACTGCCATCCAGATCCTTCTCCCACTAGGGTGGTAGAAGGACCTGCCTCCATCGCAGAGGGGAACGAAGCCTGTGATGGAGCTATACCCCAAGACGACGACGGCTCTAGAATCCAAGGCTGGGAAGGATCTGGAACCCAAGATGGAGAGAACTGCGGATATCCTGTCAGGAAAGACGGATCCCATGCCACCTGAGGCACATCCTGAATAGGCTGATCCTGGACTACTAGAGGCCCGACCTCTGCCTGTGGAACAGGCGATGCCTCACGTGCAGCACGACGCTGTCTACGTCGCCGTGGTCGTGGCTCCTCAGCACCAGCAGCAGCTGGAGGATGTTCCTCTGGGGCAGGAACCTCCTGTCTCCGAGCCAGACGCGTGAAGATGCTCTCGGAAAATGCATGAAAAGATGCCCTCGCCTCCAGCGCTGTAGCATGGACGGCTGCCCGGCTAAAGACCCCCTCCTCCTCTTCATCGCTCATGCGAACAAGCTGCTCTGTGTGACTTCCCTGTAAATAGATTCAAATGGAATTAGAAAATAATTCAATAAACAAAGTAATAGGAATTTATTAACTTACCATCCTCTGCATCTCTATGCCAGCTTGGGTAAGATACAGTATAGATTTTAGTCTATACCAGGGCGCATAGTCAACCTGCTCTGAAAGAGAGAATCGATTTGTAGGAACACCTTGAATACGTAACTCTGCACGTCTGTGCCAGCAGTCGATAAAACTCGCATGTACTTGGGACCAGTCATCATCCTGCCTCCCTGTCAGCTTCATCCCATGAAGCTTGTCTGTCTGTCTAGATGGTAATGGAATCGGCTGAGTACGAAAAAATTGGCGCATGACCCTGTCAGGCTGCTGCCACTCAATAATATGAAAGTGAATGAGGGGCACTACAGCCATAGCATCCTCAAGACCAACAGTGCAGTATGCTGGCAACTGGTCCATAATACTCCAGTATGGAAGCCATGAAATCTGAAATGACAAGTGATTTTGTCAAAAAAAACACCCAACTAAAAACCAAAATTGATGTTATTATTAAAAATGTTAGACAGTGATAGATTGTATATACATACCTGATCAGGTAAGAGACAGTCCAACTGTAGCCGATATACGCCCAAATGCTGTCTCGGAACCACGTCGAAATTGTGTCGCTGACACCACCTGTAAAATACAACGATAATGACAAATAATGAGAAATTATAGTCAATAACTCATAGTAGAATAAAAAACCAATAGAAATGACTTATCATACCAGCGTCCACGCGGAGCGTCATGCAGCACCTCCATCTCGACCGGTGGACCAGCAAGGTCAGGGCGGAATGATGGGATGCGCTCCCATGCCCACATCTGAATAAGGATGACGCATCCTCCAAGACCTGTACGGTCCCTATGGGATAGTCTGCATAATGATCTGTACGTGTATGCCAAGCAGGCTGATCCCCAACTGTACGTCCCAGCCCGATCAAAGTCCTCTAGTAGGGGTAGATACATCATATGCACGTGCATCCCCGAGTGATCAGTACACATGGTCCCACCAATGAGTCGTAAGATATATGCACGGGCGTAACGCATGACGGTCTGCTCATCATCATCATCCTGTAAATGTGGAATCTGCGACTCCAACCAACGCATAGATATGGACGATCCATCTGTAGCCCTACGGTCGGACAAAATATCAACGCCTAACAAGCGTTGAGCAAGGTCTGGCCAAGCTGCACGAGTGGGTCCAATAACGGGTCTCCCCTGGATAGGAAGACCGAGAAGAACTGCGACATCCTCGAGGGTGATGGTCATCTCCCCCTCAGGCAAGTGGAATGTGTGTGTCTCTGGTCTCCATCTCTCAACGAGGGCAGCAAGTAGGTAATGATCTACAAATGTGAAATCTGATACGGCAAGGCCATAGAAGCCAGCACGGCGCAAGTAAGGTCTAATGGCATGTGGAGGCTCCATGTGATGAAAATGGTGCGCTCGACGCACCTTCACAAATCGATCTGGATGACCCTCTAACACGGCCTGCGAAATATGGGTAGGCTGCTGAGTGAGTAGTATGGTATCATCCATCTGCATATAAACAAAGAAAATGAGTCGTAAGTGTAAAATGTAAATATAACATTAATGGGTTAACTGACATACACATTTCAATATGGGTTAAGTGTTCCGCTTTCGGAGTTTTGAAATAAATTCTATTATTTCATATTCAAAGTTATTTCTTGAAAGCATGAATATTAATATGAAATAAGTTATGTTATCTAAAATATTGAGTCTTGAATTTGGTTACACATATTTTGGGGGAGCTTTGTGATTAACTACTTATGGATTGGATTAAGATAAACCATGTCAATTAGTAATGATGTTTTTAGAATTTATCAAATTTTATGTATTCAATATCTTATGCTAATTATTATGATATTATAAATTTCTTATAGAACAGTTTTCTAAAAAAGAGATAACAACATTTAGTTCACAATATGAGAATGTCACAATGAAGACAATACATCATTATGAATGAGACTGTGAAGTCGACCCAACAACGTTAGGGCATCGCTTCCGGTTATGACCTTCTTTATGACATATTGTGCATCGCAAACTCTGCCCTTGTTCTTGAGGCCAGTCCATCTCATTACGCATCCTACTCGCCTTTGGTCTCCCACGAGGACGTAACCGATTCATGTCAGGTATCACTATCGGCTGGCCTTCAGGCATTGGGAAATAACGATACTCCCCAATAGGTGTCCATGGTGCAGCATAACAGTTGGCAATGATATCCATCTGGTACACTGGATCAACATATGCTTCCCATGAGATGTTCACAGAGGCACATGCTGCGATGACGTGTGTACATGGAAACCGTAAGGCCTGAAATTTTCCACATTGACATTGCCTTGTTTCCAGTAATACCACCATTTTTTCACCGACGTGATTTGTGATGGGGTCTGAACGCTCTTGAACTTCAAATCGGGAATCTTCTCTTCGAAATAGACATACGTGATAACCAGAAGCTTCTTCAATATTTTTTTCAATCTCTCGTTGAAAGTGTATTCCATATCTTATCCCTTGATGTATTCTGTCTGATGCTAGTTTTTGTCTATCCACAAAGTACTTCACGCATCGATATAATGTCTCCTGAACTAATGCGGTTATAGGTAGCTTGCGAAGTCCTTTGAAGATACCATTGATGCACTCCACAATGTTTGTCGTCATGTGTCCGTACCTCTTTCCCCCGTCGTATGCCAATGTCCATTTCTCTTTTGGAATCCGCATCATATAATCATAAACTTCTTGATTAGCCTGACGAATTTGTTCAAAACGTTCTTCAAATCGTCGTTGGTCCGACTCATATGCTACAACACGTAGATGATATTTCACATAAATTGATTTTATATTTATATTGAAACAGTAAAACAGAATGAATAAAATACGTACCAAGCCTCGTGATTGCCTTCTTCATCGGTTCGTTGTGGAATTTTTTATGTACATTGCTAGCAATGTGTCTAATGCAGAACCGATGATGTGCATTTGGGTATCTCCATGTATCAGGATCTGCATTGATTGCCTCATTAATTGCTCGATGACGATCAGATATCAAACAAACTCCCTGAATGTTGGTGAAATGGTTGCTGATACATGCCAGAAACCAACTCCATGATTCATAGTTTTCTTTCTCTACAATGGCAAAGGCAAGCGGAAGAGGTGAACGGTTTCCATCTTGGGTTGCCGCAATCAACAATACGCCCTTGTATTTTCCATACAGAAATGTTCCATCAATCTGAATAAATTGTTTGCAAAAACGAAATGCAGAGATACAAGGAAGGAATGCCCAGAACAACCGATGAAATTGAACACGAGATGGATCAAGTCGATTATCAGGAGACACATGTTCGTTCGTATCCAGATGGAAGACAACTTGGTTATGATGCCTCAGTATGGCTAGCAATTGCGGCAATACTCGATATGAGTCATCCCAATCACCATATACCTTCACAATTGCCTTCTGTTTCGCCATCCATGCCTTATTATAGGAAATCTTATAACCGAATGTCTGTAGAATCCTCTCTTGCACAAGGGATATTGGAACATCTTGGCATGTCCTAATCATCTCAACAACAATAGATGACACAAATTCTGCATCCAATGAAGTATGATCTTGTGTGAGACTTGGCTGAACGCAACTATGAGCCGCCTCAATCCTTGAGATTCTCCAACCTCCAAAGGTAATGTCTGGAATAGCCCTTAAGCGAAATCTACAATCATCCCCATACTTCACGCACCGTATAACATATTTACTACGGCATGATTCGTGAACTACATAGTTGAAGTTTCTCTCAATATGAAATCTCTTTAACGTGCTTTTTAAGGCATCTTTACTGGGAAAATTCCTTCCAATATATAAGGTTTTGTCCACCTCACTAAACCTATCTGGTACAACTCCAGGGAACTCAGTTGCCGGTGTGAGAACAGTATTATCGAATTCAGGCACACGTGTCATTGCTTCTGACCAAGATGAAAATAATGGTGGATGATTTATTGACCGAGGTTGATGTACAACAACTGCATTTCTCAAAACCTCCTCTCTATCTTTTGTTGGTCCCTCCTCATCAGCACTGTTGTCGCCATCCGATCCATCATTACGAAACTCCTCATCAGAAGTCGGATTGACATGTATATCCGGAAGATCATTTAGGTTGTCCTCTTCTGCTGCATCATTTGGAATAGGCTCAATGTCATGAGGTAGACTGTCTTCAACAACTCTTGTATTTCTACGTCTTTGTACAAATGGACGTTGTTGTTGTACAGTAGCAACAACAACGTATAACTCCATCATGGTACCATCTAACCGTTGAGAAAATAAATTAACTGCTTGGACCCACTGCGCATCAGCAACCAATGGACAAGCTATATGCCACATTGTTGTTGGAAATTGCAAATGTCTATAGCTCATAGACATTATCTCTTGATCGGGTCCCAAATTTAAGGAAACATGAATTCTCTCTTGAAGGTCACTTATGGTAACACAATCCACTGTACTAACCACCGTAATTGGTTGTGTACTGTAAGAAGCTCCTTGCTCAGTTTGAATAATCTCCCCATAACAGTACACACAGGCATACATGGCTCTCTACGTCAAAAATGTGTTCTTTCATCAAAATTATGATAGTATAACAAAATATTAACAATTATGTTCGACGATATGATGTTTATTATAATGTAATTTTATTGCGCCTTTCTATACCATAAACTATGCTACTGATGTTTCACCATATGATATTTATTAGAATGTAATTTTAGAGCGCCTTTTTATTTAGTTTGTTTGTTCTTCTTCATTTCACTTTATATGTTCATTAGTATCGTTAGTTAATCATTATATGAATTCATGTTTTAATCCTATGTTATTTATTAATTATTCTAAAATTAACTAATAATAACTAATCGTTAATTATTCTATTATTCTATAATTAACTAATAATAACTTTAATTTGTTAATTCTTATGTCCTTATTTGGTTCTATAACATTATACTTATCATTTATCATTGATAAATATACAGATCATTAGTATCGTTAGCTAATCATTATATTAATTCATGTTTTAATCCTATGTTATTTATTAATTATTCTAAAATTAACTAATAACAACTAATCATTATTTATTCTATTATTTTATAATTAACTAATAATAACTTTAATTCGTTAATTCTTATATCCTTATTTCATTCTATAAAATTATATTTATCATTTATCATTGATAAATATACTGATTTGTTTTTTCTTCTCTTAGAAATTTTAGTAGTTTATAAAGAAAATATGAATCATCTTAAGCATATTCCCCGGGAGTGTCAAACCAGGATGCAGCAAGGCCCGTTATCGTGCACCAGTTCCCGTTCGAGTCTAGCTCGAAGCGGTGTTTTCGGGTTTTACCCCTATGTACATCTGTGCCAGAGCCACATCCACTTGTTTGTATCCAGACAGGAATTTAATTGCGTAGATAACCACATAATCTTTAAGCTACCAAAATTTCTAAATACTTAATCTTAAGTTAATCTTAAGTTAATCTATACTACCTAACAGTAATTATTTAAAACTATATATAACTAATTACAAAAACTAAATAACTAAATATTAAGAATTACCTAAACTGCTTAACAAATGAAAGATTTAAAACTAAACAAAATTAAATTAATTAAATAAAAACATTAAATTAAATAAAGAAACATACCTCTAAATGAAGCTTCGTAAAAGCTCGCACAGCAAAAAAAAAATTTAGAGAGAGAGAGAGCAAATTGGAGAGAGAGGTTGCAATGAAGAAGTGAGGAGAGGGGGGGGTGGCCGCCCTTTTATAGGGAGTTCAGGCAAAGGCGGCATCGCGGAAGCCGCCTTTCGCCTCTGCGTATGGCCAAAGGCGGCTTCGGCGATGCCGCCTTTCGCCTTACCCTGAGCCGAAAGGCGGCCTCCTCCCGGCCGCCTTTGCCATGTCATCGATCCGGGCCAAAGGCGGCGCGGGGGAGCAAAGGCGGCATCGCAGATGCCGCCTTTGTGCGCTAATACAAAGGCGGCATCGCAGATGCCGCCTTTGTAGCGTATTTTTAAAAAAAAATTTGACCTAGGCCGTTTTTCAGAAAAATTTTTTCAGAAAAACGTAAAAAAAAAAAAAACTCGGGGTGGAGTGGTGTCGGATGGTGCGGGAAGGGAGTGAGGGGCTAGTGTTCGATGACCTACAGGGAGGAGGGGAGAGGGGTGCCCAGAATCACTGGAATCCGAAGAGGGGACCGGTGTCAGATTGTGTGTTGAGGGAGGACGGATGTCGGGTTGTGCATGGAGGGGGGCCGACGTCGGGGCGTGGAGGGCAGAATTATAAAGGAGATTGGGTTGGCTTTTAATAAACAGTTACGGTTTAAAGAAAAAAAACTTCTACTAGATGTTTAATTTAGCGGTTGGTTTGACCAAACCGTTGCCAAATGATTATTCTTTTTTTTAAATAGTATGTTTTAATAAACCACCGCTGTTTTTGAAATTAAAAAAAAAAAGCCAAGATTGAGATGATTGTCTCACGTAAAATTTCCCCCTTTTTTTGGAAACTATCTTATTTTTATTTGTTTAATATATTAATAATTATACCCTTGGTTATTTTATAATACCCCACCACCACTCACATGCAGATTACAGGGAACGAATGATTCAGAATAAGGTGCAGCGCCTATAAATACCCATCCAATTCTCCCGGGCTCCTCACAGAAGCAGTGAAGCCATGGCAAAGCAAGGCGTGGCACTCTTGTGGTGTGCGGCCGTGTTGTTCTCCGTGGTGGCCCCCAGACATGCTTTTGCTCTTCACCTTTCACATCGTTCTATCGTTGACAAAAATGCAGGGTTTCAGGCGTCCAACACGGGAGTCGGAACACCGGAACAGCAGCCGCCCCAAACGGTGAGCCCCGGCTTGCTTCTTTTATATCTTTCAGTTTCCATGCGCTAAGAGTTTGTATGTTTGGGGTGCAGCACGGCGTGAGGGAAGGCAGCCTTCATCTTCAGGGTGAGATTTTGAATTTGGTTCGGCTTTTTTTTTGTATGCTGTTTGGCGTGACGGTGGGTGTGTGCGGTGATGGCAGATTGCGGGTCCGCGTGCCAAGCCCGGTGCTCGGCGACGTCCCACAAGAAGCCGTGCGTGTTCTTCTGCAACAAGTGCTGCGCCGCATGCCTTTGCGTCCCCGCCGGCACCTACGGGAACAAGCAGAGCTGCCCCTGCTATAACAACTGGAAGACCAAACGTGGCGGCCCCAAATGCCCCTGATCACAACCATTCCGTCTCTGTAACATAATAATAATGATCACTACTGGATATGAGTGCCCAACTGGTGCTGCCGGCCTGCCCACCGGACACACTCCGTGGTTCCTGTTGGGTCATTGGGCGTTCAGCAAAGAAAATGGGTTTCGTTCTACAAAATCACAACGCTTTCCTTTCTCCAAATATCAATCTTGGTGTCCCTTAAGTCTTTCGTAATATCAATCTTGGTGCCCCTCAAGTCTTTCATCACGAACTCACTAGCAATTCAATAGATTTGAGCCTAATAATCTCAGTCGTTCCATTTAGTGAGATCTAACATATCATTAACGCTTTAATTGAAAAAACATGTTCAAACTGAAGAAAAAACATAAAACTTCACATGAAACTTCATTAAACTTTATATGCAATCTGTTTCTCACACATTCACTGCCTTGATTCACACTGCTGGTGGGTTTATGTGTGTGCAGTTTATTCACTCAATCACGACATGGCCACAATAACGGCAACGCCTATATTAGGCTCACGTTGGCAGTAAGAAACAAATCATCCCCAATTTCTGATGCAGGTAGCACTTGGACATCAACAGTACTAGAAATATGGCTGAACTGATGTGTACAGCAGGCCCCCCTAGGAGCGGGTCTGCTGTTTGGTTAGGTTAACACTGCATCTATTCGACTCCGGGTGAGGCTTTGGTGCATCGTTCTTGCTTGAGGCGTGGCTGGAAGAGTGCGAGCTAGGGATAAGTGCTATGCCAGCAATTTGGAATTTCCAGGGAGAAATTCTGGTTCAATCATGCTAGTGTGCATGACGGATGATTGAGTATAGGTGGCAGATTGGGCTTCAGAAGTTAGGATTTCAGACCACGAGGGCTTGTGCTGCAACATCCAAAAAAATACACAATGGATTTTATATTTCAAAAAATACTTTTCCACAACAATAACACTAAAATTCTAGTTTTTCAACTTGAACAATGAACTAATTTCCATGTTTAAATGAATAAAAACATGTGATTTTCACAACTGAATTACAGATTACACAATTATTGAGGAAGATATATTTTTTCCAGGTTTCCTAAAAATTAGGGCGTTATTTATCTTTAAAAACCATTAAAAATGAATGACAATTTTATACGGAGAAGAGTCTGTATTACCAACTGCAAGAACATCAATTGAGCATGAAAGTCCACACCAATCTGCACTGCCTCACGGTAACGGCAAAAATATGAAAACAACCAAAACCAAACCTGCATTACTAACTGTAAGAACATGAAAACCCGGATTACATACAAAAATTTGCACTGCCTCATGCTCTTGATTAATCCAAGCCGAAAGACTTCGGTAATTACCCGCCTCAATGAATTGAAATGAATTCTGCACAATCAAACTAACATAAGCTTACCAAAGAAATTACAGCATCTCTCAATTTCTCATTAATATTCTTGTAGAACGATAAAATAGGAGAAACCGAACCCCCAAGGTGTTCTCTCTGACGGAGCCTTTGGGGTTCTTTTATAATGAATAATTAAAACCACACCGGACCTCAAGTCCGATGTGGGATGCAGACTCCAACAATCCTGATAAACCAGAAATCAATGTAAAGAATAATGAGAATGAAAGAAAGTTTCCAAGTCCCATTGGTTGAGTAGAAAACAACCAGACCCCATCGCAAAATAGTCTCACATTCTATATTTCTACAAGTAAAAAATGAACAATGTGAAACGCCCCCACAAATTCAAAAGAAACCAAACAGCAGCAGGAAAACAGCAGAAGTGGTAAAGTACAAACATCCATGAATTTCATCTCTCCACCAACCCCAAATCTCCTTTAATTCATCAAATATTTCTGTGAAAAAAGAACAATGTGAATGAATGAAAGTCCAATGCCCCACAAATTTAGAAGAAACCAAACAGCAGCAGGAAAAAAGCAGAGCAGGTTCCCCATGATGCAGAAACGTGGTGAGCAACGAAACAAAACACGGATCACAGAAGACTAAAAGGGAAAAAAAACGAACAAGGACACAAAGATTTACGTGGTTCGGAAATAATCCATATGTCCACAGAGAGGCAGAAAATCACTATAATTCGGGAGCACAATTTACAGGAGCACACACCCAAAACCCTAACCCGAAAATGGGCTAATGTAGAGGACGAAGCACTATTCCACCAATCGTCGGAAAGTCCGCAACACTACAGTGAAAGACGACCACTCAAGTCAAAAGTGCTAACTCAAGTCAAAAGTGCTACAGTGGCTGCCGGTTGGAAGTCCAAGGAGCTACAGTACTGTTGACTCAGAAGTCCACACTGCTGCAGTGTCTTGTCGGTGTCGGTTGGTCAGTTCTGCTATATTGGTCAGAGTTGCTACAGTAACCAAAAAAAATGGGTGGGGGGCATTCGACCCCCAGAGTAAGGGCGCGTTGCCCCCTACAACTCCCAATGAGCTCACCATGAAGCTCGACCCACGAAAGTTGCGAGCCGATGCCCAGTACGGGCCACAAGCATTCGACACAACCCGATCGGGCTACACCAATCCAACAATCTCCCACTTGAAACCTGATCCACTACGCTGCTATGCTTTGAGGCCACTAACTAAGACAACTTACTTAATCTGAGCTCTTCATCTTCTTCACTCACCAGTAGCGTGTTTTCCATTCACAACTTCAATTTCAACCTGACTATTCATGAAATGCAAGTTGTGTTCCTCTTGTGCTTTCATTGTGTCCTCCCTTGTTCTTCCTCTCATTCTCCTTTCATCAGTGGAGACCAACAGAGGCACAACAGTGCCCCAATTTCTGAATTACCATGGGCTTCGTCAAAATGTCTGTCGGATTGTTGGTTCCACAAATCTTCTGCAATGTCAGAAACTCATCCTGTATCAAACCTCTGATGAAATGATACTTCAACTGAATATGCTTTATTTGGGGATGAAACACTGGGTACTTTCCAAGATGTATAGCACTTTGATTGTCACAGTGCAATACATTCTCCTCTCGCTTTCTTCCCAACTCATCCAAGAAGTTCTTTAGCCAAACCATCTCCTTCCCACCTTCTGTTACATCAATGTATTCTCCCTTTGTGGTGGATAAAGCCACCACCTACTGCAATTGTGATATCCAGCTTACTGCAGTTCCTCCACATATAAAAACATAATCTGTGGTACTCCTGCTATTGATGTCACCTCCAAGTTCAGCATCCACTTACCCCTACAATGAATTTTCTTTGCCAAAGCACAGAAATATCTCTTTTCTGTCCTTCAAATACCTCAATATCCACTTCACAGCTTTTCAATGTTGTTTTCCAGGGTTAGCCATGTACCTGCTCACAACTCCTACTGCATGAGCGATGTCAGGTCGAGTGCAAACCATGGCATACATCAGGCTTCCAACCGTTGATGCGTATGGAACATTTGTCATGTACTCAACCTCTTCTGCCGTCTTCGGTGATTGCTCCTTTGAGAGTTTGAAATGGTCCGTCGGGGGAATAGAGTTTGTCTTTGCTTCCAACATACTGAATCTTCTCAAAACCTTCCAATGTAGTCAACCTGTGATAACATCAAGGTTCCAGCTGCGCGATCTCTCTTGATCTTCATCCCCAAAATCTTTCATTTCAAACTCCTTAGCCAACTGTCCTTTCAACTCATCAATCATCTGCATACATGATCCTGCAATGAGCATGTCATCCACATACAGAAGCAATATAATATATTAATCACCAAAGAATTTTATGTAGCAACATTGATCCATGACACATCGTTTGTATGCATTTTCAGTCATAAATGCATCAAACTTTTTGTTCTATTGTCTGAGTATCTGCTTCAAACCATACAAGCTCTTTTGGAGTTTGCACACCCGGCCGGTCTTTCTTCTCAGACTCAACATATCCCTCAGGCTGCTGCATGTAGATGTCCTCCTCCAAATCTCCATGAAGAAAAGCAGTCTTGACATCAAGCTGTTCAAGATATAAATCTTCTGATGCAACAATACTGAGGACCACCCAGATGGTGGTAAGCTTCACTACAGGCGAAAAGATTTCAGTGAAGTCCACACCTTCCTTCTATTGAAAGCCATTCACCACCATTCTTCCCTTATACCTCATCTTTCCATCATGTTCTTCCTTGACCCGGTAGACCCACTTGTTCTGCAATGCTTTCTTCCCTGTTGGCAGATGTGCCAGCTCCCAAGTGTTGTTATCATGCTATGAGGAAATCTCCTCCTTCATAGTCAGCTCCCACTTGCTCGACTCCTTCAGCTGCATTGCCTCTTCAAAGCATTCTGGTTCTCCACCGTCAGTCAATAACAAATAATGCAAGGATGGTGAATACCTCTGCACAGACCTTCTCACCCTTGTTGATCTCCTCAAATCCACTGGAGTAGTAGGTTCCACCGGTTTTGATGTCTCATGATCAGGTACACCTTCAAGCTCCACTTGCTCTTTGCACTCAGATTCAATGTTCCTATTTTCATCTTCAACTGTATGACGATACTTGTACGTGACACCTTCATTGAATACCACATTCTGGCTCCTGATTACAATCTTCTTGAGATCATCCCAAAAGCGGTAACCAAACTCCTCAGCACCATAGCCAATAAAGAAACACAGCTTGGACTTAGCATCAAGCTTGTCCCTTGAGTTAACATCAATGTGTATATAAGTCAAACTGCCAAAGACTCGTAAATGTGAGAGCTTTACCTCCTTACCAAACCAAAGCTCCTCGGGTAGACGTTCTCTCATTGGCACAAATGGACTCATGTTGATCATATATGCTGTCGTGTTCACTGCATCAGCCCAGAAGGTCTTGGGTAACCCCGAGTGTAACCTCATACTCTTGGCACGTTCATTCAACGTCCTATTCATCCTCTCGGCCAAACCATTCTGTTGCGGTGTACCTGGAATAGTTTTCTCCAACCGAATTCCATTATCAGAACAGAATTCTATAACTCCTGACTGTCATACTTTCCACCGTTGTCAGACCTCAAGCATTTCAACTTAGCTCCTGACTCATTCTCCACCATGATCTTCCACTTCTGAAACATCTTAAACACGTCAGATTTACTTTTCAGAAAGTAAACTCATACCTTCCATGTTGAGTCGTCGATGAATGTCACATAGTATTGTGACCCTCCAAAGGAATGTATTGGTGCAGGCCCCCAAACATCTCTGTGTACCAGGTCCAACTTCTCAGCCTTCGGTGTTCTGCCTCCTTTTGCAAAAGAAACCTTCTTCTGTTTTCCGACGATACAATCTTCACATAGGCCAACATCCACCGACTTCAACTCTGGTAGCAACCCTTTTGTTGTCAGCACCTTCATCCCCTTCTCACTCATGTGGCCTAGTTTGTAGTGTCACAGTTGTGAATCTCCAACAGCTTTAAGTGATGCAGTCATGTCTATGCAAGTTTCTGTCATGTTGTATAGGGTACGATTATTTGCTCCCCGAGCTATGACCATAGCGCCTTTGGTGATCTTCCATGCACCACCAGTGAACGTGGTACTCAACCCTGCATCATCAAGTTGTCCGACAGAAATAAGATTTCCTCTCAAACCAGGGATATACCTCGCATTTTCCAGAACCAGCTGACTCCCATTGTTGGTCTTGATCCGTGCATCTCATTTCCCCACAATCTGCAACAGTTCATCATCAGCAAGAGGTACCTTGTCGAAATTTCCAGAAACATAATTTTTCAGGAAGCCCTTCTCCGATGTAGAATGGAAAGACGTCCCAGAGTCTGAAATCCAAGACTCCATTAGGCTATGCACGCACAACAGCAGCACGTCATCAGTTCATTCAGCTGCCGTGTTTGTTCCACTGGTTTCAGGCACCTTCTGTTTATCTCTACACTCCTTGACATGTCCTTTCTTCCCGCAAGTCCAACAGGTAGGACCAACCCCCTTTGCCTTATCTCGGCTTTTTCCGCTTGACTTTTGATCGCCCTCTACAATTGTCTCGTTGTGGGTATTTTCCTCTTCCTTCAACGTTCAGAGCAGAACCAGAGAATCTACCTGATTCGCTTCTTCTCATATCCTCACTGAGGATCAGATCTCGTACATCTTTTAGAGCCAGTTTGGTATGCCCCGAGGTACTGCTCACAGCTGTTACAGTTGTTTCCCAACTTTCAGGTAAAGAAGATATTAAAACCAGCGCACATACCTCATCACCAAGATCAATTTTCACCGATGTCAACTAACTTATGATGGTGTTGGATTCGTTGATGCGTTCAGCAACAATTCTCCCTTCAACCATTTTCAGGTTGAACAATCGTCTCATTAAGTGCACATTGTTTGCCAGAGAAGGCTTCTCGTACATATTCGCGAGAGCTTTCATCAAATCAATCGTCGTATTCTCTTTTTTGATGTTAAACGCTACATTTTTTGCCAACGTAAGTCGCACAACGCCCAGAACTTATCGATCCAGCAGCTCCCACTCCGACTGCTCCATGTCAGTTGGCTTCAGACCAAGAAGCAGCAAATGCATCTTTTTTCGATAAAGATAATACTCGATCTGCATCCTCCAGAAACTGAAGTCAGTTCCATCGAAGCGATCGATCTTCACCTTGCCTTCTTCCATAGCCATCATTGGAGAATCCCGAACTCAACCTCTGATACCAGTTGATGCGGAAACATCGGGAGCAACGAAACAAAACACAGATCACAGAAGAGTAAAAGAAAAAAAAGAACAAGGACACAAGGATTTACGTGGTTCGAAAATAATCCCTACGTCCACGGAGAGAAAATCACTATAATTCAGGAGCACAATTTACAGGAGTTTCTCACACACCCAAAACCCTAGCTCGAAAATGGGCTAATGTAGAGGATGAAGCACTATTCCACCAACCATCAGAAAATTCACGTCGCTACAGTGAAAGACGGCCACCCAAATCAAAAGTGTTACAGTGACTGCCGGCTGGAAGTCCAAGGAGATACAACACTGTTGACTCCGAAGTCCACACTGCTACAGTACCGTGTCGGTGTTGGTCGGTCAGCTCTGCTACAGTGGTCAGAATTGTTATAGTCTGAAAAAGTGGGTCGGGGGCCTTTGGTCTCCAGAGCAGGGGCGCATTGCCCCCTACAACTCCCAATGAGTTCACCGCGGAGCTCGACTCGTGAAAGTTGCGGACCGGTGCGCAGTACGGGCCACAAGCATTCGGCTCAACTGAATCGGGCTACACACCAATCCAACACCCCAACCCTAGCCCTCCCTCCCCTTTCTTTTCTCTTGGAGAAAACCCTAGGATATTTTCCCCAAGGGGAGCGACGACTCTCAACCAAAGGGCATCATTTTAGTCGGCCACCCCCACTCCGTCGCTTCCAATTTCTAAAAAAAATATTACACTTAAATCTCAGAAAATAACACTTCAGTAAGTGGCATAAAAATATTACAAATAAGAAAAAATATATTTTTTCAACTCAAATTCCTTGTTATACTTTTCAGAACATAGGGTAAATGATGTTTGTTTTATTTCTAAAATAAACACTTCCGCTTAAATTCCAAAAACACAACCAGAAAATCCCTTTTTCAATAATTAATCTACAAAAGCTTGCACAAAGCACTCAATGATCCGTTTGACATCACTTATTAATGATTACTTGTAGAACTTATCACTAATGATACACAGTTTGAAAAAACACTTTAGAAACACTAGTAAAAACACGGAAATACACAAGTCAAAAATACATTCAAGTGATAAGTGCAAAGTTGTGTTCAATAAGTACTGTCAAATAGTGTCTTCGTCTAGTTTAAGGAAACACATATTCTTAAATTTCTAAAGAAAAGCAATTAAATATGACAAAATATTATTTTTCCTCCCAAATAAACAATTTAGAAACACAAGCAAAAACATGTATAATGTTAGTGAAAAATGTCAGAAGCACTTCTTGTTTGTCCGGGTTACATCCATCGGGTTGTTGGATTGGTGTAGCTCGATCTGTTCTGGATGATGATTGAGTTGAATGCTTCCGACCCATACTACGCACCAGGCCGCAACTCCACAGGTCGAGCTCCGCAGTGAGCTCGTTGGGGGTTGCAGGGAGCAACGCACCCCTGCTCCGGGGGTCCAGGGACCGAAGGCCCCTGACCCAAATTTTGGGGCATTGTAGCAACTCTGACCGACTGTAGCAAAGTTGATCGACTGACACCGACAGGGGCTGCCGGTCACTGTAGCACCTTGGACTTGGGTGGTCGCGACACTGTAGCGATGGAGACTTCAAGCTACCTTTTATTGTAGCACAACGGAATTTCAGTGTGGTTGGTGGAATAGTGTTTCGTCTTCCTTATTAACCCATTTCAGGCTAGGGCTTCAGTGTACTTGAGAACCCTGAAACTCTGTAATTTTGTGCTCCCGACTATAGTGATATTTCTGCTTCTCCGTGGACGTAGGGATCATTTCTCGAACCACGTAAATCTCTATCACCTGTATCTTTTCTTCTATCTTTTCTTCATCTGCAAACCTATTCTGTCGTTGCGACTCCCGAGGTTTCCGCATCACAGGTTTGTCATGTGATGATGGTTTAAACATTTTTTTACAATAAAAGGGATCAAATTCACATAGGATAGGAATATCAAATTATTGAGTGACCTATAAATAATAAATTGATGGGCGTCTGGAGAAACCACCGCCAGTTATTCCACGACCTACTATGAGCAACCGGGAAAAGCTTTCTTCTAATTGTTGAGACAGTCTATCTCAGAACAACAATAAACACAGCGCACTATTGCTACAGAAGACACGCAAAAATAGGGAGGACTTGATGTACGTTGATGTATGGTGTCTTCTGCTTGGCTTGGATCGAAGGATATAAGAGAAACACCGGAAGCCATTTCATGGGAGGTGGAGGATCCACCATAGTTGGAAAAAATAGGAACACTGTTTCTTTGATGATCCTAGAATTGGATGCCATAAATCCTACTTGTTCAGTGCTCAGCAATAGTAATCAGAAAAGTCATGGAATTCTTTATAAAATCAAAGGTTTGAACATTTCACAAGTTAGATGATAAAATTTAGAAAAAGCATACTTAAAAGTATGGGGTAAAAGATATATATCATAAGACGGATTGAGGTAAGAGATATAACACTCATATTTTGGAAGAGTATTCTTAAAAGTTTGGACACTGGTGTCGTTCCGCCCGACTAGTTATTTTCAGGCGGCCCAAATTGAATTTTATGCAACTCCACAATGAGCAAAGCAGAAGCATGGGGTCAATCCTCAGGGAACCTCGGGTATTTGCCAACGTGAATCTTTAGTCAATTATTTGAAGAATCGTTTGTTTGATTAAAAATCATGCGAGACATTAAATTGACCCTACCTTAAAACCTTAAAGATATAAATGACGCTGGAATCACAATTGGATTTTTGGGATTTTAAAAACGCATCGGGGTTACAAGATTCGATGGAGATCGTGGAAATTGTGTTTGTCATGCATGTCCGTGCCTTTTATACTGGTTTAACCACCAGGATTAAAAGATATCGTAACCTCATTGGTCTGGTAAATTATGAGTAAGTTACTTCAAACTGTTTTCATGGTCGGATAAACAATTTTTCAAAACTTTTGTAAAATCAGCCCTAAGGTGACGAATCCTCCAATGGTCATGGAGTGATTCATCGTAATTCCCTCGGAGACCCCAAATACTTCATTCTTGGTCTGATGTGGCGTTTTTAGTGAATTAATAACACAAAGGAATTGTAAAACATTTGTATCAATTGCACAAACACATCAATAACAATTTATTTCCACAATTAATTCGCCATCACCACCCACAACCCCAACACAGCCTGCTATTCCAGAAAATTTTAAATATATTAGAGCCATGTACCTTATGCAAGCTCCATTCAACAGAAGAAATCCTCGAAGCAGAAAGTCATCTTGTCTCAGGTCTCTTCCTTGCTTATCTTCCCTTCATTAAGGCCGCGAATCAAAATGAGATCTTGTTTGTTACTCCGTGATTCTTGCTCGTCATTTAAATCGACGTGTAACTCTCTTTCAAACATTTTCACGAGTCCTTCCTTGGGGCCTTAATTCTCTTAATCTCATCATCTAAAGCCTTGTCAAGATCCTCATCCAACATCTCTTCCTGAGAGTGCATTAACAGGTCCAATTTAACTGTTTGCTCGCTTCCAATTTCCCGTGTGGACAGGTCCTTGTTAACCCCATGTTCTGAAACTATAGGATCTGAGATTAGACTGGCCAACCTCTCAACTCCCTCTGCGCTATCCTCCTCAATTTCCATAACAGCTTCAGGTGGGGTAGACTGGATAGGGCCTGTTATCTTATTCAGAGGTGCCACTATGCCGGAAGGCTTCACAAGCGTTTTGGAGCCTTTTTCTTTCCCCGCCGATCAAGTGAGCATCGGTTTGGGCGGATTTGAATAGTCCTTCCTCTTCTGGTTTTCTTTACTTTGTTGACCGGATAACTTCCTGAATAGAATCCACCCTTTTTGCCATTCTTCTGATTTTTATGGAAAAAAAATTCATCTTGCCCATCCGGCTCATAGACAGAGCTGGCCCTGTGAAGCATCGTCGGCCCCTAGCAACTCCACATCAAAGTCCACAGGTCCCTCTGTGTCACTCTGTTCTATTTGCTCAGCCTGTGATTGTTCAACACTGATTCACATCCAATTCCTTTCCAACTTCGGATCTTCCCAGCCCTCATCAGCATCAATACCCATACTGCCTTCACCAAGGATTTCAAACTGGTTGTGCACCCTGACAACCACATCTGCCTTCTGCCCACCATCAGCACTGGAGGTAGATGGAATTCCTGGCGCACCAACGCTACTAGGGAGGTCAGCAGGCCCTGCATGATTGAACCCTGCAACATCTGCATCAAACTTGGACACCTGCATTAGGGCAATGAATTTGGGACCTGCACTGGCATTATCAAACCCAGCAGCTATGAAATGGACTCTGTCGACAATTGGAGGAACTGTAGTCTCAGCATCAACATAAAGTGGTATCTCTATATCCCGAATTTGAGGAGACCGATTAGCTGGAGTTGTCTGCACACACGGGCCGATCATAGCATCTCCAGAATCGGAATTCACAGCCTGCACAACAGGCTTGGAACCTTCCAAGTCTCTCCTTAGCCCAGCAAAGATACCTGAGATGCTCGGTTCCAGCTGCAGTGCACTCGGCACCTTCCTCAAATATGAGGTCCCCTGAACAAAAAACCTCAGTGTTGCATTGATGACCCACTTCAGCAAAACCTTCCTTATCTGACTTACCTGCTGAGAGACATTTGCGAGTATCTACTTGCATCGCCGCACTCCAGCATTTGGATAGATCTTGACCCAGACGGCTACATGACGAACAGAAGTTTACCCAGGATTCAAAGCTGCCCGTTGCTTCCACCGAAGCTCCTTTTAAATCTCAATGGAAATAAAATCTACCGGTGCCTTTGAGATATTGACTTCAACACAAATTCGAGAAGAAATGGCTTGGCAGAAAGAACGAGTCCGATTATCCGCACATAAGAAGCAACCAAGCATATTACCAATCATCCTAAGGATCACCAAATTCTGAGGAGAAGTAAGCCGGTGAGGCAAATCCAAATTGCCGTGGTGGGATAATCATGTCTCAAGTAAAAATCGAAAAACCATCGGAAAAGGGAGAAGCGGAAACCATTGAAGGCACGCAAAGAGTTAGCCCAGGCTGAAATTAGGTCATCCTTGGTCACGAATTGAATCAGAAAATTATGTGAATCCAGAAGCCCTTGAATCGCCCGCTCATGCAAACCCCATGAATCAAACACATACCTGTCGAAAGTGTCAACCGAGGGGCGACGCTTGCCAAATCGAGCCATCAAAGAGGTTCAATAGCGCTGAAGCATTCGTGAACTCCAGGGAGGAAATCGGAAGCTTGGGAACGTCGTCTTCTCGCAATGGAACTTTAGGGAAAAAAACAATTTGGGGAAAGTTGGGGAGAAGGCCCAAGTCGGTGAAGGGGGAGAAAGGCCAGAGCCGAGGAGCTGGAGGAGCAGAGATGACTCCCCCCCCCTCAAAAAGGGAGGGATGGGAGGGGCGGTCATGCCACCTAGTCCGTCGCCCGTGGGAAATGACGACAAACAAGTTACACTTACAGCAGGTCTTCATAACAACAACAAGAAGAAAATATATCAGAGAAAATGCAGCAAGTCCTTTGATGATTTTCCAGTTCCTTCCAACTTTTCCTTAGCCCAAAATGCTCTACTAGATGATTCCTCCTCTCCAAATCGTAAACTCTCCCCTTAATTACTCGGCCCCAATGTCTAGGGGTGGTTAGGGGTTTAAATCCCAGGTCAAAGGGTAGTTAAGGAGGTAGATGAAAAGTGGGTGGCAAAGCTGATTAGGTTGCACGATTAAGGCGCACGGTTTGGTAAACCATGAGTCAACCGTGCGATTCGATCTGTCCACCCATTTTTGAGTCGCACAGTTCGTAGGTCAGTCTGTGCGGTTTGGTTAACCGTGCAAAATGGCTCTATCCCTTCAATTTGTATCTCACATCGTTCCTGGGTGATCACGCACGGTTCCTGGGTGATCATGCGGAGACCGTGCAGGTTGCATGGTCTCTTCAAATTGTGTCTTGTACAGTTTCTTGGGATGGCGCACACGGTTTCTGAGTTTCAGTAGAAACCGTGCACAATAGAAAATGTGCCCAAACGCCTCCATTTTGCCTCCGAAATTCCCGATTGATGCCAACATCAACCAATGCTTCATTAAATGCCCATCTTTCTCCTATCAAAACACATGAAGGCCATAAATATATGACATACGAATGTAAAAACCATTTTCCAAGTGAATTACATTCACACTTGGTCGATTGTTTGTCCTCAAACAATCATCTAGACAATCATTCCAAAGGGGCCACCAAAAAACAGAAATAAACATAACAATTCATATTAACTAAATGAACGTGAGTTTAAATGAAAAATCATTGAAAGTTCTACACTAACTTTTCATAACACCCAAATCTCCAAAGTAAGAATATTAGATTCAAACTTGTTTTTCAACTTTTCATCTTAAATCATTTTTGTAGTGTGAAATCTCCCTTCTTCATTTAAAAGAAAGCCACCCAATTCATATTCATCTTCTCACACCCCTCGGTAAGATAAACAAAGAGTGACATCAAATGATGGATAACCACTGTTATAGGTCACACAATCTCATTGACTTGCAACTTTGAAGAATGATATAGGATCATCGTCATCTTAGGCCTGTTTTTGATATCTCAAATTTGTCAGTAAAGTGAGATACTAGAATTGAAATTTTGGTACCCATATTTTTCCGATGACTCGCCTTGATGAATTGTAAAATTAAGTCAAAAGTTCATGAAATTAAGACTGTACTGACCACATGTGTGATATCAACAAATTTCGAGCATCACTTCCCCAAAATGCATAAGACTTCAACTTCAAAAGGTTTCCTTAATTTAAATTGCTCCATCAAAATATCACTTCAATGAAATATTTTAAGATGAAAATTCAAAAGATTTTACTTGAATTTTCCTGATCCAACTCACTAAAAAAATGGTTTATCAATCCAAACATATGTCAACCCTCAAGATGATTCACCCAAGATCTTTTCTCGTTTAACAAATATTCATGTATGAAATTTATAACAGGCCCTTAAATGGTCTCTAAGAAAAACATGTCATCCTTGGCAATATCGAGGCAATGATCAAATGGGGTGCCCAAATTTGAGGTAACCTCCCTCACACTTAAGATCGAGCATGGTCCCCCATGATCGTGTTAAGGTGAACAAGGGTGAGCAATGAAAATACATGCAAGCTAAGCGGAAAATTCAAGAAAGGAGTGAAACCACAAAAAAAGAAAGAAGACTCCACTGGAATGTTGGTGCCTAGTAAACTTGACTTGCCAGTCGAAGATGGCATACTGATCCGGTTGGCACTTCCATTGGAAGTCTGGGTCATCATAAGGTGTGCCCTGCAGGTTCCGAGTGGGCTGGATAAGGGTAGTGCGGGGGTGGATGCATGGAAGCGGTCTGGCTGGGTGGGTGGGCTGCCTCGGCATGAGGTGGTGTAAAGTGTTTCCCCTCAGGTGGACGCGGGGTGAAGTGCTGCTCTGTGAAAGGGGAATGGAATTCCTGAGGTTCATCCCGGGCTGCTTCTTGGGCACCTCGAAACCTGTACTGTTTTCCATCATATACTAGCATTTGCATGCGCCACACCATAGTCAGATCAGGGAAGAGAAGGTTCAAGCTCTATGAAGGCCTCTTTATCAAAGTTAACTCTCAAACACTCAGCCAAGAGCGTGATGTATGATCCTTCAAAAATGCCCCCCTTTGGCTTTGTAAACATGTGGAGGAGGTACAGCGTGAACACGAACGCTAAGTTGATTGAATACCAGATAATAATGAAATGAAGCAGAAAAAGGTCCTGCTGGGAAACATTACCCTCGGTATCCGAGCGAGGGGTGAAACGGGTGGTAAGGAACCGATGGACAGGGTTCAGCAGCTTAGAGGCCTTGGCTCTTTGAGGAATGTAAGCAGGCCCCAGTTGAGTGATTGTTGCTCAAAACTGTCGGGTAGCATCAGGGTCCCAGGTCAAGGCAGCCAATACAACAAAATTTCACACAATACAAAGCAAAAGTTTTATAATGGAATTGGAACATGTAAATCCTAAGAGAATTTTATGGCAGCCCAAAACTCATGTATTTTTGTGAAAGAAAATTGGGGGGTTTTGAAAATAAATGGTTCAGAGTGTGTGCGCAATGAAAGATTTGAAAATTTGAGCATGAAAACTCTTGGAAATCAAAGGGCAGAAAGGAATTGAAACAAAAATTGAAAGAGGGAGGGAGAGAAAGGGATCGCCAAAACCTAAAGGAATAAAGAGACGAAAAAGGAGGAAAAAGAAAACATACCTAGGATTGGCTGCACGGAGGCAAGAGGATGAAGAAGGGGAGGGAAGAAAGGAGGAGAATGAGAGAGAGAAGAGGAGGGGTCGGGTGCGCGCGACGCTCGCCAAACAGGCGACCCCCATTCCTCCGCTCCGCCCTCCAGCAGACGACCAACGCATTTCTCCCGACACATCCCGGTCCCGACGCCGTCGCCCGACCGGCCCGCCTCTCTCGGCAAATCCCGACGCAAGATCCCAGCGCCCCTCCCGGTCCGACACGGCACTCTCTCAGAGTTGTTTGGTTTGGCCTCCCGCTCGACGCGACCCCCGATCCATCCCGCTCTCCAGACGGCCAGCCACAGCCCACCCTCCCGCGGTTTCCCGATCCCCGCGTCCACGGCCCCTCCCAGCTTCGCGCTCAGCCCCGCCTCTACGGCCCTTGCCGGCTTTGCATGGTTGTTCTGCACAGTTTGGTAAACCGTGAGGCAACCGTGTGAAATGCTACTGGAAAGGCTTGACCCCTCGCACGGTGTCACCGCACGGTTTGGTTGCCTTTGCGGTGTACTGGTGCAAACTGTTTTGGTGCAAGTACACCCCGCACGGTTACTCTGCACGATTTAGAGAATTGTGCGTTATGTTCTGCTTTAGAGATTCAGCCCCCATCCCGCTTTTGGAAATCAGATTTTCTCACTTAGATGAAAATTTTAGTTTCCTCGATATTAAAATATATCAAAGCTGCCATAAATACTATCTTAAGACCAGCATTATAAATATTTGATTATAAAACTTCCACTTCATATTTATCGTATAACTAAAACACTCATAAAAATAAACACACTAGCATGCTACCCTAAGTACATTGAAAGTGGCGCATGGTTGTTCTGCACGGTTTGGTAAACCATGAGGCAACGGTGTGAAATACTACTGGAAAGGCTTGACCCCTCGCACGGTGTCACCCCACGGTTTGGTTACCTTTGCGATGTACCGGTGCGAACTGTTTTGGTGCAAGTACACCCCACACGATTACTCTGCACGATTTAGAGAATTGTGTGTTATATTCTGCTTTAGAGATTCAGCCCCCATCCCGTTTTTGGAAATCAGATTTTCTCACATGGATGAAAATTTTAGTTTCCTCACGATTTTAAAATATATCAAGGCCGCCATAAATACTATATTAAGACCAACATTATAAAAATTTGATTATAAAACTTCCACTTCATATTTATCGTATAACTAAAACACTCAGAAAAATAAAAACACACTAGCATGCTACCCTAAGTAAATTCAACACCCAAAAACAAGTAAATCTTTATAAATTTATGAAATGGTGGATTACCTCCCTGTAACACCTCAAGGTTTTATAAATAAATTTTGTTAAACCAAGGTTTTATAAATAAATTTTGTTAAACCCAGTTTTATTATATTGGGTATTTCCGAGTCCCAAATCGGAATACTCCACCATGTATTCCTTTTTACTCATCTATAAAAGAATGTCCCCACCTCATATTGAGGTAAAGGGAATTCCCCACTCTACATGGTATTAGAGGAAAAATCCCATTAATTTTTTTTTCCGCTGCCTGCGGACTCCTGGTTCTGTCCGGCTCCGTCCATCCCTGCAGATTCTTCCAAGTCGTCCGGCCCGCCCTTCTCGACGGCTTCTTGGCGTCCTTCACCTCCCAACCCTCCCTCCGTCCCAGCAGAACCCCTCCCGTTCGCGGCCTCTTGCGCACCGTCCGTCGTCGCCTTTATGCGCGTGGCACTCGCCGAACCAGGCGGACTCCCGCAGCAAGAACAGGCCTCCCAATCCCGACGTCGCGCCTCCCGATCCCGACGTCGTCACCCGAACGGCCAGCCTCTCCTGGCACATCCCGGTCCCCACACGTCGTCGCCTCCCGCGGATCGTCCCCAGTCCGCGACGACCCCCATTCCCGTACGAGGCATCTCCCGCGTGCGCTGCTCCCTGTGCACCGCCCGACGTAGCCTCTGTGCGCGCGACGCTCACCAAACAGTCGACCCCCATTCCTCAGCTCCGCTCTCCAGCAACCTCCTGACGCGACTCCCAGCCATCTTCCGAAGCAGAAGACCAGCGCATCTCTCCCGACACATCCCGGTCCCGACGCCGTCCCCAAACCGGCCCACCTCTCTCGGCAAATCCCGACGCAAGATCCCAGCGCCCCTCCCGATCCGACACGGCACTCTCTTAGAGTTGTTTGGTGTGGACCCCGCTCGACGCAACTCCCGATCGATCCCGCTCTCCAAACAGCCAGCCACAGCCCACCCTCCCGCGATTTCTCGATCCCCATGTCTGCGGCCCCTCCCAACTTCGCGCTCAGCCCCGCCTCTACGGCCCTTGCCGGCTTTGCATGGTTGTTCTGCACGGTTTCGTAAACCGTGAGGCAAACGTGTGAAATGCTACTGGAAAGGCTTGACCCCTCGCACGGTGTCACCACACGGTTTGGTTACCTTTGCGGTGTACCGGTGCGAACTGTTTTGGTGCAAGTACACCCCGCACGGTTACTCTGCACGATTTAGAGAATTGTGCGTTATGTTCTGCTTTAGAGATTCAGCCCCCATCCCGCTTTTGGAAATCAGATTTTCTCACTTGGATGAAAATTTTAGTTTCCTCGATTTTAAAATATATCAAGGCCGCCATAAAAACTATCTTAAGACCTGCATTATAAATATTTGATTATAAAACTTTCACTTCATATTTATCGTATAACTAAAACACTCATAAAAATAAACACACTAGCATGCTACCCTAAGTACATTGAAAGTGGCGCATGGTTGTTCTGCACGGTTTGGTAAACCGTGAGGCAACAGTATGAAATGCTACTAGAAAGGCTTGACCCCTCGCACGGTGTCACTGCACGGTTTGGTTACCTTTGCGGTGTACCGGTGCTGTTTTGGTGCAAGTACACCCCGCACGGTTACTCAACACGATTTAGAGAATTGTGCGTTGTGTTCTGCTTTAGAGATTCAGCCCCCTTCCCGTTTTTGGAGATCAGATTTTCTCACATGGATGAAAATTTTACTTTCCTCAACGATTTTAAAATATATCAAGGCCGCCATAAATACTATCTTAAGACCTGCATTATAAAAATTTGATTATAAAACTTCCACGTCATATTTATCGTATAACTAAAACACTCAGAAAAATAAAAACACGCTAGCATGCTAGCCTAAGTAAATTCAACACCCAAAAACAAGTAAATCTTTACAAATTTATGAAATGGTGGATTACCTCCATGTAACACCTCACGGTTTTATAAATAAATTTTGTTAAACCAAGGTTTTATAAATAAATTTTGTTAAACCCAGTTTTATTATATTGGGTATTTCCGAGTCCCAAATCAGAATACGCCACCATGTATTCCTTTTTACTCATCTATAAAACAATGTCCCCACCTCACATTGAGGTAAAGGGAATTCACCACTCTACATGGTATTAGAGGAAAAATCCCATTAATTTTTTTTTCCGCTGCCTGCGGACTCCCGGTTCCGTCCAGCTCCGTCCCTCCCTACGGATTCTTCCAGGTCGTTCGGCCAATATATGTCTTACCATTAAAATAATGTGATTTTGAGTTTGGTTGACTTACTTTTCAAAGCATTAATGGACCCCTCAAGACTTATTAAACACCTTGTCTTTTTAAATTAATTTTCATGCGAGTATGACTCACCTCCACATAAGCAACCTATTATTTTAAGAAGTTCGGACTTTGCCCTTATAAAATATTGTTTTCCTCTTCCCTTTGCCAAAAACCATAGGCAAAAACCATGTGATGGTTTGTGGTTTGGATTAATTTAAATGTAAGGGGACCCAAACCTAAATAATAAAGAATTCTCTCACCTTTCCTATATAAACTCACCCAAGCTCTCACTTCCTCCTCACTCAAAGCCTTTGGAGTTCGTCCAACCTCTGCTCTACTCTCTCTAGAATACTCCCAAGGTGCCCCAAGCTCCCAAGAAGCCTCTCACAAGCCTCTCTCTAGCCTTTGGAAGCACACTTCCAAGTAAGGGTTTTTTCTTCTTTTCTCATTTTTGTCCAATTTTCTTTAAGTTGTTTTGCCCTTTTAATTTCAATTATGAATGTTGGGGTATGGTTTCGCACCTCCCTCATACTGTCCTCTTTATGTTTGAATGATGGGAGACCCTTTCTCTCTCATTAAATGCCTCTCATGTACACCCGTTACTATGCCGAAATTCTGAAAGGAACTTCTCTCTCCTCTTTTACATTCAAGCAATACTTTTGTATCATAAATCTAAATTCCATTACAATTGTTGGGACATGTATCTATATGACCTCCTTACTGTCCATTACATGTAAATATGATGAGGAACCCCTTTCTCTCTCATCAATCGTTTTTATGAATTTTTATGTCACGCCGTTACGCTGCCAAAATTGCACCGATTTTCTAAGTCAATGTCATTGTGTAGTGAATATCATGCTCATTTCTCCATCAAGGGTATTCACCTTTATGCACATTTACTTATTGATTATAAAGTTTCATATATGAATTCCACATTCTTTTATCGTGGAATTGTAGTTGGGTGAATTCCCCTTACCTCAATGTGAGGTGAGGACGGTGTGATCCTTCATACTGCGAGATAGGCCAAAGGCTGTGACGACCGTGCTGAAGCGGCCAAACCAAGCCCGAGGAGACTGCTTGAGGCCGTAGAGGGAGCGACGGAGACTGCAGACATGGCGGTCGGCACCAGAGGCCGAAAAACCAGGAGGCTGCTGGAGGTAGACCTCTTCATCAAGAAAGCCATGGAGAAAAGCATTTTTAACATCCAGTTGATGAAGCGGCCAATGATGATGAGCAGCAAGCGAAAGGAAAAGGCGGACCGAGGCCATCTTGGCGACTGGAGAGAAGGTCTCAAAGTAGTCGATGCCATACGTCTGAGCAAAGCCCTTGGCGACAAGCCGGGCTTTGAGGCGGCAAAGAGAGCCATCGGGATTGAGACGGATAGTGAAAATCCATTTACAACCGACCGCCTGTTTGCCCACCGGAAGTGGAACAAGATCCCATGTATGGTTGGCATCCAGAGCCTGCAATTCATCCCTCATGGCGGCAAGCCACCCGGGGTGAGATTTTGCTTCACCGACTGTCCGAGGAAGCGATACGGTCTCCAAGGCTGACAGACCCCTGTAGGAAGATACAAAGAGAGGAGTAGTCTGACAGGAGCGAGTACCTTTCCGAAGCGCAATCGGCTCGTCCGCGGGAGCGGGGACAGGAGCAGCAGACGAAGCAGGAACAAGGTGGTCCTCGGCCGGGATGGGAGGTACAACCGATGGACGACGGGAGTAGGTCTGGCCAAAGAGATGACCGGGAGGGGGAGATATGAGAGGTGGGTGAACGAAGAGCGGAAGACAGTCATCGATGGTAGAGTCAGGAGAAGGAGAATGAGAGGGGAGAGTGAACGAAGAAGTCTCGACAAACGATACGTCGGCAGAGGTGATATACCGGCGGAGGTCTGGAGAGAAGCAGCGGTACCCGCGCTGAGTGCGGGAATATCCAAGAAAAATACAGCGAAGAGATTTGGGAGAAAGTTTGGAGAGATTGGGGCGAGTGTCCCGGACATAACATAGACATCCGAAGACGCGGAGTGGAAGGGAGTGAGGAGGAACAGAGGGAAACAGGGTATGAAAAGGAGTCTCCCCCTGAAGTAAGGAGGAGGGAAGACGATTCAGAAGGTAAGTAGCAGTGAGGATGGCATCCCCCCAGAAGAGAAGAGGGACCTGGCGGTGGAAGAGGAGGGCACGAGCGGTTTCCAAAATATGCCGGTGTTTCCGCTCGGCCACCCCATTCTGCTGAGGGGTATCAGGACAAGAGGTCTGGTGGATGATGCCGTGGGCGCGGAGAAACTGCTGAAAGTGAGTGGATAAGTACTCCCGCCCATTGTCAGATCGAAGACATTTGACAGGGATAGAAAACTGAGTTTGGATCTCATGAAAAAATGTCTGGAAGGTGGAGAAAACCTCTGTCCGATCCCGAAGAAGATAAAGCCATGTCATCCGGGAATAATCATCAATGAAGGAAATGTAATATTTATACCCAGATTGACTCGAGGTAGCACAGGGACCCCATACATCAGAATGAACCAAATCAAAGGGTTTGGCGGCCCGTGTGTCAACTCGAGGAGGATAGGAGGTGCGATGATGTTTCGCAAAGCGACACGACTCACAAGGAAAGGAAAAACGGGGACTAATATCGGGGTAGAGCTGATGAAGTGCAGAGAGGAGGGAGGTTCGTCGGGAGGGCCGGGAGCCGCGGGGAGCCGCGGGGAGGGAGCGGCGTCGGGGAGGAACTCCGCAGGAAGGAGCCGGCGCAGGCAGCGTCGGGGAGAGAGAGGGCCGTCGGGTGAGGGCGAGGGAGCCACGCGGGCGAGGGTGCGGGGGCGCTGGGGAGGGAGGGCCTGCCGGGAGGGAGGGCCTGCCGGGAGGGAGGGTCTGCCGGGAAGACTAGGGCAGGAGGGAGAGAGGCGCGGCCGGGAGAATGCCGGGAATCCGCAAGGGAGGAGGATGTGGGATAAAAATCCCTCTGATACCATGTAGTTGGGTGAATTCCCCTTACCTCAATGTGAGGTGAGGACATCCTTTTATAGATTAGGAAACAAATGTACAGGATGGGTAAGTCCGATGTGGGACTCACCCATTTACACTTAAATGGGTTCCAACAGGAATAAATGATTATGTTTTATGAATCCATGTTTTATGATCCATATGGCACACTTATGCATGAAATGAAATGTTTTAAGAAGGGTGCGCCCTTATAGCGCTCCAATGCATTGGGTAAAGTATAGTATCATGATACGTCATGTGCAATGAGTGTTGACTCATGTTAATTCAAGTGCAACGAGGGTTTACTCGTGCTTCATGTGCAATGAGGATTTACTCATGCTCTATGTGCAATGAGCCTTGGTTCATGTTAATTCTATGTTAAGTGTTGTTGCCACATTTCCATGTTATGATTATCATGCTTTATCATGTCTTTATGTTCATGCTTCTCTTGTGATCTATTGATATGTCTAATGTTTAACATGTATTGTACTCCTCATGTTATTCCATGTGTATTCTATTACTGGGCTTTATAGCTCACCCTTTTCTTATGCATGTCCTCAGGTTATCCCATGCAATGCTAAGTACGAGGGAATCTAGTGGTCATGTAAAGGAAGTTTTCAATAAAGATGTTGTATTTCATGTTTCAAGTTTTTATGTAATGATCTTAAGCCCCAAAGACACTAAACCTCTCGATCTTCTTTGTTGTATCAAGTGAAGTTTTATGTAATAAATCATGTTTAAGTTTGTAATAAAAGCAGGGTTGTCATAGTTGGTATCAGAGTATAGGTTTAGTTATTTTTGGGATTAGGATTAGAAAACCCTAATAAAGCCTTAGAGACAAAACTAAGTATAATAAAAACATCCCTAAGTTTTGGTGAGTATTGAGTAAGTGGTTTATCAAGCAAATACATCCCTATCTGGATACGAGCAGGTAGAGGCGGCTCTGGCACAGATGTATCATAGGGGTAAAACCCGAAAACACCGCTTTGAGCTAGACTCGAACGGGAACTGATGCACGACAACGGGCCTTGCTGCACTCTTGGTTACGACACTCCCGGGGGATATGTTTTGATAAATTCACAAGCTTAGTATGAACCTTTATTAAGGGAATTAAAAAAAATGCCCTTAAGAATATATGTTAGAAAGTAGATCATGAAAAGCCTTGATTGAAGCCTATAGACTCATGAGTTAAGGAAATAAAAGTTTATTTATAAGTTATCAACTTTTGTCTTTGGATTACTGACACGTGTCTGTCGTGGGGTGTGGCAAAAACAATTATTTACTAAGTTAAAATATAGTATAGTAGTTAATCTAAGTAGTCTCTAGAGAGGAGCGCACAACAATCATGTTTGTCACTTTATATTTGAATTTGTTTGATTTTGAAAACAATGAAACAAAAATAAAGAAAGCAATAAAGTATAAGATTTAAAACAAATTGAAAAGTAATGTAATTAAAAATAGTGATAATTATTGGGTGATCAGGTCGGGGTTGGTTTTCCAATTGCAATGTTATCATAGTTCTTATTTATTCATTTTTTTTATTAAATCGATTAAAATGAGATTTCACAATCGCTTCATCTCACTTATTTGTTTAATGATGTTGGGGAGATTAAACCATACTAAAATCTTAGTTTGGTCTAATCTCTATCCTTTTGTGAAAGAGTTGTAGAGAATACCCTCAATTGATTAAGGCAATTCTCAATTGGGTCTTGTTAATCCCAAACAATCTTGAATATTCAGTACAAATCTCACACGTACCGACGATCGCCAAGTACTTCACCACTATGTTCTGATCTATTCCATCGTATATAGACCAGAACCTAGTGAGGGATATAATTATCATTAAAAAAATCAATAATAACAACAGAATATAAAATCAAATACAATCGCACAAGATAATATAAGTTGTTATTACAATTGAAACCAACTTCATAATAAAGAAAACATTTTATAACATTAAGCGCATGAACTCATACATTACAAAATGGAAAACCTAACATTCCCCAATCACTCATAAGATTTACCCCACCATGGTAAAGGTAATTGAGTAGAAGGGGGAAGATGAATACATTACAAAACTAAAAAGAACAAAGAAAGAAAAGAAAGAACCAAAAGTTTCTCCTCCAGAATCTGTCCACCAGAAGTTCAGCTTCAGTTCTCCCACCATCTGGTCGAATCAGGCCGAGGTCCCTTCTTATAGGAGGTGAGTAATGGTGTTTTCCATCCACCCACGAAGTTTGAAAGCATTGGATCTGTGTGGAAGGAGTTATGGCCGATTTAGTAGACTTGACTTATTCTAGCCGCCAATCACTATTCCACCAACCCAACTTTGACCGGTTTAAGGGAGGTCTTAATGAATGAATTTATTTCTGATATTTTTTGGTAATCTGACCCTTCTAGTAATATTTCGAACCCAGCTGGAACCACTGCATTTGGAGGTCGGTTGGTCGAGATATTCTTCTTTGAATATGTCATAGTCTATTCTGCCGTCCAGAATAACTTTTCACATTGACCCAAATTTTTGGGCATGTAGAAATTCGAATTGGAACTTGGTCCTGAAGACTTATATGTGGCCCACAAATCATGCCATCCTAAAAAAAAGGAATCAGGGGAATTGGATTACAAATGTAGGAGTTATTTTTGAAATACAGAGGACACATAAAACTGTTAAATGTCCAGAATTAACCACTTTTCACATTTAAGCTCAAAACTCACCAAAAGTCATAAAATGATGCAAATAAAATCAAATTTATTAATGGAAAGTGATTAAATCAATTAAAAACATATGTATAAATATGAAAATATGAGCTCTGTCAATTACCTTTTATGTGTTACCCCTAACTTTCCTTTTATTCCAGCCAATGGTCGGTAATAGGAGGACTCAGGCTAACAACCGTTGTGAAGATCAGTGTGATGACTGTACTAATGAGATGCCCAATCCAATGGGAGCGGGAATCGCGAACTTTGTCACGCTTCTCTCTCAGCTAACTCAAGTTTTGAATAGAAACACGGGTCAAGAGGAACGTTCAACCCCCCCTAAGAAAGAACAAGTCGCTATCGAGAGCTTCATGAGACAAAGGCCTCCTACTTTTAGTGGATCATCTGATCCCACGATCGCTGAACAATGGATCAACTCCATTGAAAATATCTTCTTCATCCTTCAATGTTCTGAACAAGAGAAGGTTCTCCTGGCGGCTTATCGTATGGAGGGTGAAGCTGATCAATGGTGGACGTTGATCAAAAATACGAATCCTGATGAGGAGATCGAGGCGTTGGAATAGAAGGATTTCCGGAAGATGTTTTTCGATAAATATTTTTCGCGCACCCTCCGGCTTAAAATGGAAATGGACTTCCTTTCCCTTAAGCAAAAAGATGAAGAATCTGTTGGAGCGTATGAGACAAACTTCACAAGGCTTGCACGATACGCTTCCGGCTTTGTCGTTACCCCAGAATGCAAAGTTGACCGCTTCTCTGATGGGTTGAAGCCTAGCCTACGGAAAGCATTAGCAATCCGTGACTTCGACAGCTATGAAGAAATTGTCCGATGTGCCCTCAAGGTCGAAATGGAGATCGGAGAATCACAGCGGTATCATGGGGATAAGAAGCGTAAGGTGGACTTCAATGCTGGTGGTTCGATGGATAAATCCAATGGTGCTAAGAAGATCCAGCACCCCACTTGCCAAAAGTGCGGAAAGAAGCACCCTGGAAATTGTCTTAAGGGGACGAGGAAATGCTTCAGGTGTGGAAGAGAAGGGCACCTAGCTGTTAACTGTCAGCAAGAAAGACCCGCGGCTGCGACAGAGGAGAGGAACGCTCAGTTCGAACCTCAACACATTGTTCAATGCTACAAATGCGAAGAACCGGGTCATTTTGCAAATCAGTGCCCTAATCCAAGGGTTTTCAGAGGCAACCAACAACCTCCAAGGCAGCAAGGAAGAGCTTTTTCCATCACTTCTGCCGAAGTGAACCCTGACAACAAAGTGGTGACAGGTACGCTAGTTATTCATTCAAGAATAGCGAACGTACTTTTTTATTCAGGTTCTACGCATTCTTTTATATCTCGAAAGTTTAGTAGAACAATCTCAGCACCACCACAAATCATGGAAGTGAAGATGTCGGTGAGTACAGCAAATGGGGCAATCATTGCATCCCATGAATATAAGTCCTCCCCTGTTATAATCTGTGGATTGAATTTCCCGGCGAACCTCATCATACTCCCTCTGGTAGAATTTGATGCAATTCTTGGCATGGATTGACTTTCCTTATATAGAGCCAACATAAATTGTCGGGAGAGGGAAATCACACTCCATATGGAGAATCGACCCCCGATTCTTTACAAGTGTAAGGAGGAAGATGAATCTCCTTTAGCTCCATCATCTCAAGCATGGATATTACTGCCTTATGAGCACGTGTATCTGGCTCAGATGATTGAGTCCAAGGAAGAAACCATCCTTGAAGAAATGCCTATTGTGAGGGAATTCGCTGAAGTGTTTCCCGAGAAATTGTCTGGTCTTCCTCCTAAAAGAGATGTTGAATTCTCAATTGAACTTATACCCGGGGCTTTACCAATATCCAAGACTCCATATAGAATGGTTGTTGTAGAGCTTGAAGAGCTGAAGAAACAACTACAAGAGAATTTGGATAAAGGGTTTATACGCCCAAGTGCTTCACCATGGGGTGCACCAGTCCTCTTCGTCAAGAAGAAGGATGGGTCAATGCGGCTTTGCATCGATTATCGTGAACTTAACAAAATCACGATAAAGAACAAGTATCCTCTCCCAAGAATTGATGACTTGTTCGATCAGCTGCGAGGAGCACAATACTTCTCCAAGGTGGACTTGCGGTCGAGATATTATCAAGTAAGGGTGAAGAAAGAAGATATCCCCAAGACTGCTTTTCGCACAAGATACGGGCACTATGAATTCATAGTAATGCCTTTCGGACTCACTAATGCTCCAGCAATCTTCATGGACTTAATGAATAGAGTCTTTAGAGATTACCTAGACAAATTTGTGGTAGTCTTTATAGATGATATTCTAATATACTCCAAAACCAAGGAGGATCATGAAGAGCATTTAAGAACTGTACTGGAGACTTTGCGCAAGGAGAAGCTCTATGCAAAGTACAGCAAGTGTGAGTTCTGGTTGAAGGAAGTTTCATTCTTGGGTCATATCATCACAAGCAATGGGATATCTGTGGATCCCTCCAAAACAGATGCAATTGAGGGATGGTCGAGGCCAACATCGGTAACAGATATCCGTAGCTTCTTGGGGTTAGCTGGATATTATCGACGATTTGTGAGAAATTTCTCACGATTGTCCAACCCTCTTACCAAGCTAACTCGAAAGGGAGTAAAGTTTGCTTGGAGTGATGAATGCGAAAAAAGCTTCAAGGAGTTGAAAAGGAGGCTTATCATTGCGCCCGTGCTCACTTTACCCACAAGTGGGGAACTTTTTGTTGTTTTCAGTGATGCTTCAAAGAAGGGCTTAGGTTGTGTGCTGATGCAGAATGATAAAGTTATATCCTATGCCTCGAGGCAGTTGAAAATTCATGAGCGAAACTATCCAACGCATGATCTGGAGTTGGCGGCGGTGATCTTTTCCTTGAAAATCTGGCAGCATTATCTCTATGGAGAGAAATGTGAGATATATACTGACCACAAGAGTCTTAAACATATATTCACACAGAAAGAGCTTAACATGCGCTAGAGAAGATGGATAGAGCTCATCAAGAATTATGACTGTTCAATCCATTACCACCCTGGGAAAGCGAACAAGGTGGCAGATGTCCTAAGTAGAAAGGACTCAGCGATTCTATCAATGATGAGAATTGAGAAGGATCCAATCTTTTTAGACTTGATGAAGATAGACATGGGAATCATAAAGAAGGGAACATCATCAATCCTTTCACAAATGATTGTTCAACCGTCTCTTTTGGAAAGGTTAAAGGATGCTCAAAAGGATGATGTGGGAATTCAGGAAAAAATGGAAGCTATCGAAAAAGGGAAATCCTCGGTGTTTAATGTTAATGAAGAAGGAATTGTGCGGTTTAGGAAAAGACTATGTGTTCCATCAAGTCCGGAGCTGAAGAAAGAACTTTTGGATGATGCACATAGTTCAAATTTCTCTATTCACCCAGGGAGCACAAAGATGTATCGAGATCTCCGAGAAAACTTTTGGTGGGATAATATGAAGAAGGAGATCGCTGAATATACATCAAAGTGTCTGGTGTGTCAGCAAGTGAAGGCAAAGAGGCAGAAGTCTAAGGGGATGATGCAACCATTGCCCATACTAGAATGGAAATGGGAGAACATCACCATGAACTTTGTCATCGGACTTCCAAGGACATCCAAAGGCAATAATGCAATCTGGATTGTTGTGAATCGTCTTACAAAGACTGCACACTTCATTGCTATTCGGGAGGATTTCTCTTTGGATCAACTGGCACGGATATATATCAGGGAAGTGGTAAGGTTGCATGGAGTACTACTATCTATTGTGTCTGACCGAGATCCAAGATTCACCTCTAAGTTTTGGAAGAGTCTTCAACATGCTCTGAATACTGAACTAAACTTCAGTACGGCCTATCATCCTCAAACTGATGGCCAATCTGAGCAGACTATCCAAACACTTGAGGACATGTTGAGAGCATGCTCAATAGACTTTAAAGGAGGATGAGATCAACATCTTCTTCTGGTTGAGTTTTCTTATAATAACAGTTTCCACTCAAGCATCCAAATGGCACCATATGAAGCCCTTTATGGGAAAAGGTGCAGAACACCGGCGTGTTGGGATGAGGTCGGTGAACGTAAGCTGCTTGGACCGGAAATGGTCGAAGAAATGGTGGAGAAGGTGAAAACCATTCAGCAGCATATCAAGGCAGCTCAGAGTCGACAGAAGAGTTATGCAGATAACCGTCGACGAGACCTTGAGTTTAAAGTTGAAGACATGGTTTTTCTACGCATATCTCTGTGGAAGAAGGTCGTGAGGTTTGGAAAGAAAGGGAAGTTAAGTCCAAGGTACATCGGCCCCTTCGAGAATCTTGATCGTGTCGGGGCTGTGGCCTATCGACTAGCACTTCCACCTACTATGGTCAAAGTACATGATGTCTTTCATGCATCCCTCTTAAGGAAGTACATACCGGACCCTTCACATGTACTCTCTTCTGAGGTGGTACAATTGGAAAATGATCTTTCTTATAAGGAGCAACCAGTGAAAATCTTAGATCGTAGAGAAAAAGTTTTACGAAATATGACAATGCCCCTCGTCAAGGTGTTGTGGAGAAACCACAAGTTTGAAGAAGCAACTTGGGAATCGGAGGAAATGATGAAGCTGAGTTACCCACATCTGTTTTAGTGTGGGAAAAAGAAAATTTCGAGGGCGAAATTTCTTAAGGGGAGAATATTGTAACGACCCAAAGTTTCATTAATGGAAATCTCTCTTGATCTAATTAAATGTCTCTTTATGTTTATATAAAATGTCAACTTCTTTGGTTTTATGTTAAGAATTTTGACCGTTGCTAATATAGTCGTTGAACAGTGATCACATGATTAGTATAAATATAGGGCTTTAACAAATCCAAATTTACTCAGACAAAGGAAGTGATGGCCTCATCCAGTAGAATTGCCTCATACGAAGCCCATTTGTCGGAGCTCGGAAAAGAGGTGGCATCCTTGGGCTTCGCTCTTGACCAAGCTCAAGCTGAGCTTCATCATGTCAAGCTCGAACGGGACCGTCTACGGGAGAAGTGGAAGTTGATAGAAATTACCACTCGAGCGATGTTATCCGAGCCACCCCAAGAGTCTGTCACCATCACACACCTTACTCTTAGGTCTTATGCGGCTGTTTTAAGGAGTTATGTAACAAATAAATAGTACTATGTTCATGTACATTATTTTTTGTATATAATAATGAATATACCTTCTTGTCATTATTGATACATTGTAAATAGTTTTTAAAGTACAAATACTGTTTTTAGTTATTATTTAATTAAGAATTCTATTTTATTAAATTAAGGGATTTTTGAATTAAATAATATTTTAATAAAATATTATTATTATTATTATTAAATTAATTTTTATTAAATATAAATGATCTTATAATTTTATGAATGCAATTGTAATTTTTATTAAGGTTTGAAAGTCATTTCTGTCAAAACCCGTGAATTTTTGATAAATGTCGGTTTTTATTTTAAAAGTGAAAATTAACATATTTAGAAAATTATTTAGATAAAATAAATGTTATTTCTAGAATCAGGACGTCGAAATTATCCAACGGTGAATTTTTCATAATTTTCTGAGACAGTCAAATTTTTGGGTAAAAATTAAATACCGTTTAAATATATAATGTGTTTTATGACATCATAATGACCCAATAGTGATATAATAAAATACTATAATCTTTATGTTCGGCCAATATATGTCTTACCATTAAAATAATGTGATTTTGGGTTTGGTTGACTTACTTTTCAAAGCATTAATGGACCCCTCAAGACTTATTAAACACCTTTCCTTTTTAAATTAATTTTCATGGGAGTATGACTCACCTCCACATAAGCAACCTATTATTTTAAGAAGTTCGGACTTTGCCCTTATAAAATATTGTTTTCCTCTTCCCTTTGCCAAAAACCATGGGCAAAAACCATGTGATGGTTTGTGGTTTGGATTAATTTAAATGTAAGGGGACCTAAACCTAAATAATAAAGAATTCTCTCACCTTTCCTATATAAACTCATCCAAGCTCCCACTTCCTCCTCACTCAAAGTCTTTGGAGTTCGTCCAACCTCTGCCCTACTCTCTCTAGAATCCTCCCAAGGTGCCCCAAGCTCCCAAGAAGCCTCTCACAAGCCTCTCTCTAGCCTTTGGAAGCACACTTTCAAATAAGGGTTTTTTCTTTCTCATTTTTGTCCAATTTTCTTTAAGTTGTTTTGCCCTTTTAATTTCAATTATGAATGTTGGGGTATGGTTTCGCACCTCCCTCATACTGCCCTCCTTATGTTTGAATGATGGGAGACCATTTCTCTCTCATTAAATGCCTCCCATGTACACCCATTACTATGCCGAAATTCCGAAAGGAACTTCTCTCTCCTCTTTTACATTCAAGCAATACTTTTGTATCATGAATCTAAATTCCATTACAATTGTTGGGACATGTATCTATATGACCTCCTTACTGTCCATTACATGTAAATATGATGAGGAACCCCTTTCTCTCTCATCAACCGTTTTTATGAATTCTTATGTCACGTCGTTACGCTGCCGAAATTGCACCGATTTTCTAAGCCAATGTCATTGTGTAGTGAATACCATGCTCATTTCTCCATCAAGGGTATTCACCTTTATGCACATTTACTTATTGATTATAAAGTTTCATGTATGAATTCCACATTTTTTTATCGTGGAATAAATGATTATGTTTTATGAATCCATGTTTTATGATACATGTGGCACACTTATGCATGAAATGAAATGTTTTAAGAAGGGTGTGCCCTTATAGCGCTACAGTGCATTGGGTAAAGTATAGTATTATGATACGACATGTGCAATGAGTGTTGACTCATGTTAATTCAAGTGCAACGAGGGTTTACTCGTGCTTCATGTGCAATGAGGATTTACTCATGCTCTATGTGCAATGAGCCTTGACTCATGCTAATTCCATGTTAAGTGTTGTTGCCACATTTCCATGTTATGATTATCATGCTTTATCATGCCTTTATGTTTATGTTTCTCTTGTGATCTATTGATATGCCTAATGTCTAACATGTATTGTACTCCTCATGTTATTCCATATGTATTCCCTTACTGGGTTTTATAGCTCACCCTTTTCTTATGCATGTCCTCAGGTTATCTCATGCAATGCTAAGTACGAGGGAATGTAGTGGTCATGTAAAGGAAGTTTTCAATAAAGATGTTGTATTTCATGTTTCAAGTTTTTATGTAATGATCCTAAGCCCCAAAGACACTAAACCTCTCGATCTTCTTTGTTGTATCAAGTGAAATTTTATATAATAAATCATGTTTAAGTTTGTAATAAAAGCAGGGTTGTCATAAAAACTATACCATGTTGCACCATAAAGTGACACTTCTTCCAATTCAGTGCCAAATTGGTTTGCTCACAATCTCTCCAAGACTAACTCCAAGTTCTTCAAACAAGCATCAAATGACTTTCCATAAACATAAAAATTATCCATGAAGAGTTCCAAGATGCATCCACTATATCATTAAAAATGGTCATCAAACAATGTTGGAATGTGGCCGGAGTGTTGCACATGTCGAAGGACATTCAACGATAAGCAAATGTCCCATAAGGACATGTAAATGTGTTGTTTTCTTGGTCTTCGGGGGCAATAGAGATATGATTATATCCAAAATAACCATCCAAGAAGCAATATAAATGTGCCCCGCTAAACCTCCGGTATTTGATCCATGAAGTGAAGTGGAAAATGATCTTTTCGGGTAGCATATCAGCTTACGGTAGTGCACGCATACCCGCCAACCTATGATCGTCCGCGTTGGAATCAACTCTTCTCATTAGAAATCACTGTAATGTCACCCTTCTTCGACACCCATGGGCTATATGAGATTGGATGGATTATTCCAACATCCAAAAGTTTGATCACTTCCTTTTTAACAACCTCCTTCATAGGAGGGTTCAAGATGCAGTTTCCAAGACGGTTTGGCTCCTTCTAAGAGCACATTGTGGGTGCAAATGTTTGGGGTGATCCCTTTGAGATCAACCATTGTCCATCCAATTGCTTGGCGTTTTCTTCTATAAGCATTTCTCTCCCTCCAAGCTGTTCGGGATTGTTTCATGCTGCCAAAAACGACTACCTTAACCAGATACGAGTTGCATCTCTTATTGTTCTTGCTCGGGCTGGAATTCTTTATTGCCCTGCTCTTCAAATGGTTTGGGATAGCCCATATCAATTTTTGTACACCCCATGTAATTCTCCAAAGTGGATATAGTGCAACAATCCTCATACTCCATCAGAGAGGCTTGTTTGACACCCTTGAGTATGTCATAAGATACTTTGTTGTCGCCTACATGAAAGATAAGCTCTCCCTGATGGACATCAATCAACACTTTCCTTATTGCAAGAAATGTTATAAGATACTTTGTCGCCGCCCACATGAAAGATAAGCTCTCCCTGATGGACATCAATCAACATTTTCCTTATTGCAAGAAACGGTCTTCCCAAAACCAGCGGCACTTCGACATCTTTCTCCATATCAAGAATGATGAAGTCGGCTGGAAATATAAACTTCTCGACCCTCACTAGTATGTCTTCTAAAAGCCCCTTAGGATATTTGATTGATCGATCATCCAATTGAAGTGCCACGCAGGTGGGCTTCAATTCTTCCAATCTCAACTTCTTGAAAACTCCAAAGAGCGTTAGATCAATGCTAGCTCCCAAGTCATATAGGGCTTTCCCAAACTCGCGCATGGGATTCAAAAATTCTCGGGGTCTTGAAGCTTTGGTGGAATTACATGTTGAACAACTGTCGAGTATTCTTTGGTGAGGGAAATGGTGCTCAAGTCCTCCATTTTTTATTTTGTTGGACAAAACTTCTTTCATAAACTTTGCATAAGCGGGCATTTGAGTCAATGTCTCGACAAAGGGAATATTGATGTGAAGTTTCCGAAACACCTCCATAAACTTCCCAAATTGTTGATCTAGCTTTCTTTATTTCATTGGTTCCGAAAAAGGTAAAGGTGGTAAATGAGGCTTAACCACCTCCTTTTTTTTCTTGAATGACTTATTTCGCTATTGATTTCCCTTTTTCTAATGGTGTTACCTTGGGCTCAACTACCTCTTCTAAAGATTGTGGAGAACCATTAGGCTTCTTACCTTCCCCTGTTGTTTGCTTTGTTGGGGCTAGTTGTAAACTCCTTACCACTCCGCAAGGTTGCCACTTTGACTTCCTCTCAAGGGTTCTTTTTAGTGTTCCCGACAGTGTGTCGGGTTGTCTCGTTGAGAGTTGATTTGCAAGCTGCCGCTTGAGGCTTCAGATGGTTGCCTCCTGATTTTGAAATCTGGTTTCAACAGTGGTGATGAATTTAGACACCATCTGCTTCAGGTTTGACTTTGTCTCCTGTTGCGGTTGCTAAGCCATTTGTTGTTGTTGTCGGGGGGATAAGGATTTTTGATACCCTTGTTGATATGAGCCTTGCTGGTATTGGTCCTTGCTATGGTATCGGCTGAGGAGTCTGAAATTGTGGTTGACAATACCCGAGTGGTCTTTGAGGTATTGGTTGTGGGACTTGTTGATGTTGTTGATTCCAATCAGAATTTGTATTATCCTGCCATGCCGGATTCTGATAGGCTAGAAATAAATTCGGTCCACGATCTTGTGAAACGTAACTCACTTCATTAATAGAAGGGCCGACACTTAAGTTTGGAAACTCTCTTATGGCCTGGTTGTCACCACAGTCGCTACATGTGGGGTGTTGCACAACTTTAACTTGCACGCTAAAGCTGAGTTGGATCGCATCAATCTTCTTCGACGTTGCATCTAATTGGGCACCCTGCATAGTGGTTGCATCCACATTATGCATGCCCCACTTCTGTGTCCCGTGCTCTGAGTGCCATTGAAAACTGTTGGCCAACATATCTTCCAATAAATCAAACAATTCTTTGGGGCCTAGCCGCTGCATCCACCACGAACTTAGTCCCTGTGGTGAGCCCACTGTAGAAAGTTTGAACTTGCATCCATAATAGTAATCCATGGTGAGGGCACACTACTATAAATAAGACTATTAGCGACCGCCATTGGCGGTCGCTAAAGGTCTTTAGCGGCCGCGCAGCGACCGCCATTGGCGGTCGCTGTTGCCTCGTCGCTAGAGGCCTTTAGCGACCGCCAATGGCGGTCGCTATAGAAGGCCGGCAGATCGGCCTTCAGCGACCGCCTGGCGGTCGCTGAAGGCCCCCTGCCGGGCACCCTATAGCGACCGCCTCTGGCGGTCGCTATTCAAAAAAAAAAAAAATTTTAAAAAATTTTTTATTGAATTCAATATAAATATATATATATATTTATGTAAAAATATTCATATATATACTATTAAATACAATATTTTAAATATATATATATATATATATATAATATATTTTAAATGTTTTAATATATATTTAATACATATATAATATCAAATCATTGTGTTATAATAATTTAAAAACTTCGATTCAAGAAATAATCTCATTTCAGGTCGTTCGGAGCACGTTTGCTCCGAATGGGACCGCCGCACGCCGTTTTGGTGTTTTATAGCGCCGGAAACGCGTTTCCGGCCGCCGCGGTAACACGGCACCTCCGAATGAGGTGCCGTCTGGCCGACCATTTCACAATTCACGCCCCGGATGTTGTCGTACGGTTTCGTGGCATTCGGAGGTCGTTCGTGTGGTTTTGACCCCCCAACGCGTCATTTCAGCGCGCGCCGCGCTGCTGAAAACGCCACAATCGGACGTGCCGCGCGAACCGCACGTCCGATGGACGTGCGGCCTCCTCCTGCATCTCAGGAATAATATTTCTATCGTTCCCGTGCGGTTTCAGGTCGTTCGGAGCACGTTTGCTCCGAATTGGACCGCCGCACGCCGTTTTGGTGTTTTATGGCGCCGGAAACGCGTTTCCGGCCGCCGCGGTCACACGGCACCTCCGAATGAGGTGCCGTCTGGCCGACCATTTCACAATTCACGCCCCGGATGTTGTCGTACGGTTTCGTGGCATTCAGAGGTCGTTCGTGTGGTTTTGACCCCCCAACGCGCCATTTCAGCGCGCGCCGCGCTGCTGAAAACGGCACAATCGGACGTGCCGCGCGCACCGCACGTCCGATGGACGTGCGGCCTCCTCCTGCATCTCAGGAATAATATTTCTATCGTTCCCGTGCGGTTTCAGGTCGTTCGGAGCACGTTTGCTCCGAATTGGACCGCCGCACGCCGTTTTGGTGTTTAATGGCGCCGGAAACGCGTTTCCGGCCGCCGCGGTCACACGGCACATCCGAATGAGGTGCCGTCTGGCCGACCATTTCACAATTCACGCCCCGGATGTTGTCGTACGGTTTCGTGGCATTCGGAGGTCGTTCGGGTGGTTTTGACCCCCCAACGCGCCATTTCAGCGCGCGCCGCGCTGCTGAAAACGGCACAATCGGACGTGCCGCGCGCACCGCACGTCCGATGGACGTGCGGTCTCCTCCTGCATCTCAGGAATAATATTTATGTCGTTCCCGTGTGGTTTCAGGTCGTTCGGAGCACGTTTGCTCCGAATTGGACCGCCGCACGCCGTTTTGGTGTTTAATGGCGCCGGAAACGCGTTTCCGGCCGCCGCGGTCACACGGCACCTCCGAATGAGGTGCCGTCTGGCCGACCATTTCACAATTCACGCCCCGGATGTTGTCGTACGGTTTCGTGGCATTCGGAGGTCGTTCGTGTGGTTTTGACCCCCCAACGCGCCATTTCAGCGCGCGCCGCGCTGCTGAAAACGCCACAATCGGACGTGCCGCGCGCACCGCACGTCCGATGGACGTGCGGCCTCCTCCTGCATCTCAGGAATAATATTTCTATCGTTCCCGTGCGGTTTCAGGTCGTCCGGAGCACGTTTGCTCCGAATTGGACCGCCGCACGCCGTTTTGGTGTTTTATGGCGCCGGAAACGCGTTTCCGGCCGCCGCGGTCACACGGCACCTCCGAATGAGGTGCCGTCTGGCCGACCATTTCAAAATTCACGCCCCGGATGTTGTCGTACGGTTTCGTGGCATTCGGAGGTCGTTCGGGTGGTTTTGACCCCCCAACGCGCCATTTCAGCGCGCGCCGCGCTGCTGAAAACGGCACAATCAGACGTGCCGCGCGCACCGCACATCCGATGGACGTGCGGCCTCCTCCTGCATCTCAGGAATAATATTTCTATCGTTTCCGTGCGGTTTCAGGTCGTTCGGAGCACGTTTGCTCCGAATTGGACCGCCGCACGACGTTTTGGTGTTTAATGGCGCCGGAAACGCGTTTCCGGCCGCCGCGGTCACACGGCACATCCGAATGAGGTGCCGTCTGGCCGACCATTTCACAATTCACGCCCCGGATGTTGTCGTACGGTTTCGTGGCATTCGGAGGTCGTTCGGGTGGTTTTGACCCCCCAACGCGCCATTTCAGCGCGCGCCGCGCTGCTGAAAACGGCACAATCGGACGTACCGCGCGAACCGCACGTCCGATGGACGTGCGGTCTCCTCCTGCATCTCAGGAATAATATTTCTATCGTTCCCGTGCGGTTTCAGGTCGTTCGGAGCACGTTTGCTCCGAATTGGACCGGCGCACGCCGTTTTGGTGTTTAATGGCGCCAGAAACGCGTTTCCGGCCGCCGCGGTCACACGGCACCTCCGAATGAGGTGCCGTCTGGCCGACCATTTCACAATTCACGCCCCGGATGTTGTCGTACGGTTTCGTGGCATTCGGAGGTCGTTCGTGTGGTTTTGACCCCCCAACGCGTCATTTCAGCGCGCGCCGCGCTGCTGAAAACGCCACAATCGGACGTGCCGCGCGCACCGCACGTCCGATGGACGTGCGGCCTCCTCCTGCATCTCAGGAATAATATTTCTATCGTTCCCGTGCGGTTTCAGGTCGTTCGGAGCACGTTTGCTCCGAATTGGACCGCCGCACGCCGTTTTGGTGTTTTATGGCGCCGGAAACGCGTTTCCGGCCGCCGCGGTCACACGGCACCTCCGAATGAGGTGCCGTCTGGCCGACCATTTCACAATTCACGCCCCGGATGTTGTCGTACGGTTTCGTGGCATTCGGAGGTCGTTCGTGTGGTTTTGACCCCCCAACGCGCCATTTCAGCGCGCGCCGCGCTGCTGAAAACGCCACAATCGGACGTGCCGCGCGCACCGCACGTCCGATGGACGTGCGGCCTCCTCCTGCATCTCAGGAATAATATTTCTATCGTTCCCGTGCGGTTTCAGGTCGTTCGGAGCACGTTTGCTCCGAATTGGACCGCCGCACGCCGTTTTGGTGTTTTATGGCGCCGGAAACGCGTTTCCGGCCGCCGCGGTCACACGGCACCTCCGAATGAGGTGCCGTCTGGCCGACCATTTCACAATTCACGCCCCGGATGTTGTCGTACGGTTTCGTGGCATTCGGAGGTCGTTCGTGTGGTTTTGACCCCCCAACGCGCCATTTCAGCGCGCGCCGCGCTGCTGAAAACGGCACAATCGGACGTGCAACAACTCCACGATAAACGACAGTTTATTGTAAGAAGTACAATAAACTGACCAATTATTCAAAGTCTTCAAATGCAACAACTCCACGATAAACGACAGTTTATTGTAAGAAGTACATCCAGGATATAATTCTGTTTTCGCATCATCAAGTACTTCATAAAACCTCCTCGAATCACGATCTGCACCAGAGCGAAGATTTATCTCACCGGTCTCAAGATTCTGGATGTCAATGCCTTCAGGATCAAACCCACGTACCATTTCAGTAAGCATTTCATGCATTGGATCAGTCATCCTTGCATCAACATCCATCTGAGCTGCATCTGTATTTTGACAACGAACATATTCTTCTCCATGACGAGTCCAACTCTTATAATTTTTCAGAAATCCATTAAAGAAAAGGTGCTCCCTCACAGTATCTCGTGTGAATTGATATCTGTTAGCACATTTTCTACATGGACAACTAATATAGTCACTTTCAAATCCTCTCGTGAACTCAATAAACTGCATAATGCCATTGAAATATTCTCTAGACGTTCGATTTGGAAGATCAATCCAACTCTTATCCATAATAATATCTGTATAACAAACATTTACACAATACTTATTACATTTACATTTTTCAAATCAACTATATTCAAAATAAATATTAACCATTTGTTTATGAACCATTGATAAAATAATAATGTAACTGAAAGCTCATGTTACCTGATTGAGCTACAAACCTGAAAGGGAGGGGAGCCGAAGGCTGTGCTGCGAGGGAGAGGAGGCAGCGAAGGGGAGCCGGAGCCAAAGGCGGTGCGGCAAGGGAGGGGACGGGCGGCGGCGGCGGCGGGGAGCTGGAGGAGAGGAGGCGGTGAGGGGACGGGGGACGGGCAGCGAGGGGGGGGGTGTCCGGGGTCGGGGGGGGCTGTCCGAGGTGCGGGGAGGGGTGTCCGGGGTGTCGGGGGCCTGTCAGGGGTGCGGGCAGGGGTGTTCGGGGTGCGGGGGTGTCCGGGGTGCGGGGGAGGGGGGGCTGTCTGGGGTGCAGGGGGGCTGTCGGGGGTGCGGGGTGGGGTGTCCGGGGTGCGGGGGGCCTGTCCGGGGTGCGGGGGGGCTGTCCGGGTTCGGAGGGGGGGTGTCCGAGTGCGGGGGGGGGGGGGGGGGGGCTGTCCGGGTTCGGAGGGGGGTGTCCGAGTGCAGGGGGGGGCTGTCCGGGGTGCGGGGAGGCGTCCGGGGTGCGGGGGGCGGTCCGGAGTGCGCGGGGGGGGTGCTGTCCGGGGTGCGGGGAGGCGTCCGGGGTGCGGGGGGCGGTCCGGAGTGCGCGGGGGGGTGCTGTCCGGGGTGCGGGGAGGCGTCCGGGGAGCGGGGGGCGGTCCGGAGTGCGCGCCGGGGGCTGTCCGGGGTGCGGGTGCCGTCCGGGGTGGGGGGGGAGGGCCGAGAGGCCGGAGGGCGGCGGCCGGAGGGCGGCGGCCGGAGGCCCGAAGGCGGAGGGCGGCGGCCGGAGGCCGGAAGGCAGGCGGCGGGGGAGGGCGGGCGGCGGGGGAGGGCGGGCGGCGGGGGAGGGCGGGCGGCGGGGGAGGCCGGGCGGAGGGGGAGGCCGGGCGGCGGGGGAGGCCGGGCGGCGGGGGAGGCCGGGCGGCGGGGGAGGCCGGGCGGCGGGGGAGGCCGGGCGGCGGGGGAGGGGAGGGCGGCGCGAGGGAGGGCGGCGAGGGGTTAGGGCGAGATCGAGAGGGCGCGGGGGGGGGGGGGGGGGGCGCAGAAACCCCCCGAATATTTTTAGGCAGGTTAGCGACCGCCATTGGCGGTCGCTAATGGTGGGCTATAGCGACCGCCAATGGCGGTCGCCCGAGTCAGGGGGCCTCCACTGCCCCCTTTTCTAGTAGTGGCATTTCCTTAACATCCCCTTAAAACGCTCCCAAGATTCATTAAGGGATTCATTTTTAAAAAGCTGAAAGTTGTGGACGTTTCTCAGCATCACTGTCATAGATGGGGGGAGGTATTTAACTGGAAATGCTTGAGCAAGAGCTTTCCAGGTGAGAATGGAACATGGTGGAGAGGTGAAGCTTTATGGCATCCTCCCACACTCCATTGTAACAAAAGGTGTCATATTTCCAAGAAGTTGGCAAGGTGAGCGTCGGGGTCTTCACTCGGTAAACCCCCAAATAAGATTGTATTCTGAATAAGTTGCATGATAGCCGCCTTAATTTCAAAGTTGTTGGCCTGGACAGGTGGTCGAACAATGCCCGAATCCGCTCCATGGATAGATGGAAATCCATACTCCATTAGAGTTCGTCGAGGCGGCGACACTTGAGGAACTTGCAGTGGTTGGTTTTGCGGCAGATATCCCGGCGCAAACTGAGGTGATTATTGGTTTTGCCTCCCCAAAGGTGCGAATTCTTGCCCAGCTCCATAGACAACAGTCGGATCTTCCTCTTCCACATTCGGTATGGAGTGTTTGGCATGTGATCTCCCATAAGTGCTCGTTTTCACCATGACAGCGCCAATTCGATTTCCGAATCAAAAAGGAGTCTCTCTGATGGTTCAACACTCTTGGAACGAGTGAGGCGGCGGCTCATGCACTCACAATACTACACAAACACAAACGACACACCAAGCATAAAAGGAAAATACCAAAAATAAGCAAAATTGAAATGGGGTTAAGAGCGGAATTTTTCAGAATTTTTTTTTTTGTTTTTTGTTTTCAAATTAATTGACCTAAACTCGATCAACAATACATCATTTTAAAGATTTCCCAACAACAGCGCCAAAATTTTGTGTCGTTCCGCCCGGCTAATTATTTTCAAGCAACCCAAATTGGATTCTACCCAACTCCACAATGAGTATAGCAGAAGTATGAGATCGATCCTCAAAGAACCTCAGGTATTAGCCAAGGTGGATCTTTAGTCAATTATTTGAAGAATCATTTGTTTGATTAAAAATCATGGGACTTTAAATTGACCATACCTTAAAGCCTTAAAGATATAAATGAAACTGGAAATTTGAATAATCATAGCTGAATTTTGGGGATTTTTATGATAAAAACGCATAGAGGTTATGAGATTCGATGGAGATCGTGGAAATTGCGTTTTTCATGAGCTTTTATACTGGTTTAACCACCGGGATTAAAAGATATTGTAAACTCCTTGATCTGGTAAATTAAGAGTAAGTTACTTCAAACTGTTTTCATGGTCCGATAAACAATTTTTCAAAACTTTTGTAAAATCAGCCCTAAGGTGGCGATGAATCCTCCAATGATTCATTGTAATCCCCTCAGAGGCCCCCAAATATGTCGTTCTTGGCCTGATACGACGTTTTTAGTGAATTAATGAACTTAAACACAAAGGGATTGTAAAATTCGTGTCAATTGCACAAACACATCAATAACAATTTGCTTCCACAGTTAATTCTCCACCATCGCCCACAACCTCGGCACAAAAGGGGGTTTAGCTTCTCGTGATGGAAATGACGACAAACAAGTTACACTTACAATAGGTCTTCATAACAAGAAGAAGAAGAAAATATATTAGAGAAAATGCAGAAGTCCTTCCTCTCCAAATGGTCAGCTCTCCCCTTAACTATTCGGCCCCGGTGTCTTAGGGTGGTTAGGGGCCCCGGGCCAATGGGGGGTTAAGAAGGTAGATGGGAAGTGGGTGGCAAAGGTGACCAGATCACACAGTTAAGGCACACGGTTTGGTAATCCATGCGTCAATCGTGCGGTTCGATCTGTCCACCCATTTTTGAGTCGTGCGGTTCTTGAGTGAGTCTGTACGGTTTTGTTAACCATACGGGGACCGTGCGAAATGGCTTTGTCCCATCAATTTGTATCCCACACAATTCCTGGGTGATCCCACGCGGGTTGCACTGCCTCTTTACATTGTGTCTCACGCGGTTTTCTGAGCCGGGGCGCACAGTTTATGAGGTTCCAGTAGAAATTGTGCGCAGTAGAAAATGTGTCTAAACGCCTCCATTTTACCTCTGAAATTCCCAATTAATGCCACCATCAACCAATGCTTCATTGAATGCCCATTTTTCTACTATCAAAACACATTAAGGCCATAAATATATGACATTCGAATGTAAAAACCATTTTCGAAGTGAATTCCGGTGTGAAATCGCCTATGCACACTAGTGTATTAAGCATCTCACTTGCTACAACATAAAATCACCAACTATGAATAAAATTTAGAAAAAGCTTACTTAAAAAGTATGGGATACAAAAATACATTATAAGATGAAATGAGGTAAGAGATATAACACTCATATCCTGGAAGAGTATTCTTAAAAGTTTGAACATCTCACTAGTTACAACATGATCACTAGCTATGGAGAGATAGATTATAAGTAAATCCAATATAAAAGAAACTATTATTAATGGACACATCAAATCACTCACTTTGAGTAACACCCTCAATTTTTATGCCAACTCAAACCATGAATGAAATTTTGGAAAGGTACCTAATTGACATCAACCCCAAGTAAAGAAGTAATAAATGTAGAAAGAAAAATAATTTTCAATTTCAGTTTTTTTCCATCTTCCATTGACATGCTAAAAGCATATTTTTTATTGTTTTTCTTTTTATCAAAGAAATATGTGTAAGAATTTACCTCATTCAAGACAAAAACTCACATAAGTTAAATAGAGAGACAGCCATGCTACTGAAAATTGATTCTACATACCTATCAATAAAACTCCTGTTTATATATATGTAAATAAATTTCAAAAAATGGAATTGGTAAATAGAAAATGTAACCCGAAGCATGTCGCTATGACGCCCCCGTTAACTTGGTAACACCAATTCCATTCTCTATACTCGAGGATTCAACAAGTTGTTGGATTGGTGTTGCCCGATCCGGTTGGGCCGAATGCTTGTGGCCCGCAACTATCGCGGGTTGAGCTCCGCGGTGAGCTCGTTGGGGGTTGCAGGGGGCAACGCGCCCCTGCTCCGGGGGCCGAAGGCCCCCCGCCCAATTTTCGGGACTGTAGCAATGCTGACCAATGTAGCGGAGCTGACCGACCGACACCGAAAGGCACTGTAGCGCTTTTGACTTCTAGCCGGCAGACACTGTAGCACTTTTGACAAAGTGAGTCGCCGATCACTGTTGCAACGCAGACTACTATTCGGAACAGTGGACCGTCTTCTTCATATGTAGCCCATTTCGGGCTAGGGTTTTATTATTGAAATCCTCTGTAATTTTTTTGTGCTCCCGAATCATAGTGAAATTCTGCCTCTCCCGTGGACGTAGGGATTTTTCCCGAACCACGTAAATCGTTGTGTCATTTGCTTTCTTTTCGTTTTTCCTCGTTTCTGTCGTTGTGTCTCTCGGCGTTTCCGCAACAACTGGTATCAGAGGAGGTTCGGAATTCTCCAACGATGACTCTGGATGAAGACAAAGTGAAAATCGATCGCTTCGATGGAACTGATTTCAGTTTCTGGAGGATGCAGATCGAGGATTATCTTTATCAGAAAAAGATGCACTTGTCACTTCTGGGTGTGAAGCCAGCGGACATGGAGAAGTCGGAGTGGGAGCTATTGGACCGACAGGTTCTGGGTGTTGTGCATCTGACGTTGGCCAAAAACGTGGCGTTCAACATCAGAGAGGAGAAGACGACGGTGGACCTGATGAAAGCCCTCACAAATATGTACGAGAAGCCTTCTACGGCAAACAAGGTGCATTTGATACGACGATTGTTCAACCTGAAAATGGTTGAAGGGAGACATGTTGCAGATCATATCAACGAATTCAATACCATCATAAGTCAGTTGTCATCGGTGGACATTGATCTTGGTGATGAGGTATGTGCTCTGGTTTTACTATCTTCATTACCAGAGAGTTGGGAAGCAACTGTAACAGCTGTGAGCAGCACTTCAGGGAATACGAAGATGGTTCTGAAAGATATACGGGACCTAATCCTTAGTGAGGATGTTCGAAGAAGAGAATCAGGCAGATTCTCTGGTTCTGCTTTGAACGTTGAAGGAAGAGGAAGATACCCACAGCGGGACAATCGCAGAGGACGATCGAAGTCAATAGGAAAGAGCAGAGACAAGGCAAAGGGGCATGGTCCTACCTGCTGGACATGCGGGAAGAAAGGACATGTCAAGAAGGAGTGCAGAGATAACCGGAAGGGACCTGAAACCAGTGGAGCAAACACTGCAGCTGAAGGAACTGATGACGTGTTGCTGCTGAGCGTGGTGTCATGACCCAATCATGGGGGTCCTGTCCCACACCAGCAAGAACATCAACGCTGCGGTTCATCTGGTTAGTCCCTATCTAAGAGATGGGAGTCGCCCCGACAAAGAGGAGGATGGTGCGTGTCAACCTTGACACCACTGGTTGGGAGTTGGGGCCACTCTCCTGATGAGTCCATGGCAGGACGAAACCAGTGAACCTCACATATGAAGAGCTGGACGGCTGAACCCCGCCCGCCTTGGAGGGGGCTGGGGTGCCGCACGGGCGAACTGCTGTGCTGAGACGCTCAGCCCGTGACAAGTGGTATCAGAGGGAATGTGCCTCGTGGTGTTGCGGAATGCTGCCGGATGGACCTTGGTGGTGGGAGCGGAGTCCCGGGGTGTCATGCGGAGGTGACACGGCACAGAAGGTCGCGCTTGCGAGATGTCGGAGGCAGAGACGCCACTATGAAGGGTGGGTCTCGTGGAGGTGGTTTTCGACCCTGAGAGAGAGGGTGGACCACGGTGGTTTGCGACCCAGAGAGTGGGTGGGCCATTGATGCCAACGATAAGGAAGGAGCGTCCCCTAAGGCCATGCTTGGTAACCGGTTAGTTGGAAGCAGTCGCGGACACACAGAAGGCCACGATCCTGCATGCACGAGGGCGTGCATGGAATGGTGGTGGGAGAATGTCACGACCCAATCATGGGGGTCCTGTCTCACACCAGCAAGAACATCAACGCTGCGGTTCATCTGGTTAGTCCCTATCTAAGAGATGGGAGTCGCCCCGACAAAGAGGAGGATGGTACGTGTCAACCTTGACACCACTGGTTGGGAGTTGGGGCCACTCTCCTGATGAGTCCATGGCAGGACGAAACCAGTGAACCTCACATATAAAGAGCTGGACGGCTGAACCCCGCCCGCCTTGGAGGGGGCTGGGGTGCCGCACGGGCGAACTGCTGTGCTGAGACGCTCAGCCCGTGACAAGTGGTATCAAAGGGAATGTGCCTCGTGGTGTTGCGGAATGTTGCCGGATGGACCTTGGTGGTGGGAGCGGAGTCCCGGGGTGTCATGCGGACGTGACACGACACAGAAGGTCGCGCTTGCGAGATGTCGGAGGCAGAGACGGCACTATGGAGGGTGGGTCTCGTGGAGGTGGTTTTCGACCCTGAGAGAGAGGGTGGACCACGATGGTTTGCGACCCAAAGAGTGGGTGGGTCATTGATATCAACGATAAGGAAGGAGCATCCCCTGAGGCCATGCTTGGTAACCGGTTAGTTGGAAGCAATCGCGGACACACAGAAGGCCACGATCCTGCATGCACGAGGGCGTGCATGGAATGGTGGTGGGAGAATGTCACGACCCAATCATGGGGGTCCTGTCCCACACCAGCAAGAACATCAACGTTGCGGTTCATCTGGTTAGTCCCTATCTAAGAGGTGGGAGTCGCCCCGACAAAGAGGAGGATGGTGCGTGTCAACCTTGACACCACTGGTTGGGAGTTGGGGCCACTCTCCTGATGAGTCCATGGCAGGACGAAACCAGTGAACCTCACATATGAAGAGCTGGACGGCTGAACCTCGCCCGCCTTGGAGGGGGCTGGGGTGCCGCACGGGCGAACTGTTGTGCTGAGACGCTCAGCCCGTGACAGTGGACAGCCCGATGGAGTCTTGGATTTTAGACTCTGGGGCGTCTTTCCATTCTACATCGGAGAAGGGTTTCCTGAACAACTTTGTTTCTGGAAATTTTGGCAAGGTGCATCTTGCTGATGACGAGCCCTTACAGATTGTGGGTAAAGGAGATGCACGGATCAAGACCAACAGTGGGAGTTTGCTGGTTCTGGAAAACGTGAGGTATATCCCTGGCTTGAGAAGAAATCTTATTTCTGTTGGACAACTTGATGATGCAGGGTTGAGTACCACATTCACTGGTGGTGCATGGAAGATTACCCGAGGAGCTATGGTCATAGCTCAGGGAGCAAAGAATGGCACCCTGTACAACCTGACAGAAACCTGCATGGACATGGCTGCATCGTCGGAAGCTGTCGGAGGTTCTCAATTGTGGCACTACAGACTCGGACACATGAGTGAAAAAAGGATGAAGGTGCTGGCAACAAAAGGGTTGCTACCAGAGCTGAAGTCGGTGGAAGTAGGCTTATGTGAAGATTGCATCTTTGGTAAGCAGAAGAAGGTGTCCTTTGCAAAAAGAGGCAGAACACCGAAGGCTAGAAAGCTGGACCTGGTGCATACAGATGTTTGGGGGCCTGCACCAGTACCATCCCTCGGAGGGTCACAATATTATGTGACATTCATCGATGACTCAACGAGGAAGGTATGAGTTTACTTTCTGAAGAACAAATCTGATGTGTTTAAGATGTTTCAGAAGTGGAAAGTCAAGGTGGATAACGAGTCAGGAGCAAAGCTGAAATGTTTGAGGTCTGACAACGGTGGAGAGTATGGCAGTCAGGAGTTCAGGGAATTTTGTTCTGAAAATGGAATTCAATGGGAGAAGACAATCTCAGGAACACCACAACAGAATGGTGTGGCAGAGAGGATGAATAAGACACTGAATGAACGTGCCAGGAGCATGAGGCTGCACTTAGGGTTGCCTAAAACCTTCTGGGCTGATGCAGTGAACATGACAGCGTATCTGATCAATAGGAGTCCATCTGTACCAATGGGAGAATGCCTACCCGAGGAGCTCTGGTCTGGTAAGGAGGTAAAACTCTCACATTTAAGAGCCTTTGGCAATTTAGCTTATGTACACATTGATGCTAACTCAAGGGACAAACTTGATGCTAAGTCCAAGCCATGTTTCTTTATTGGTTATGGTGCTGAAGAGTTTGGTTACCGGTTTTGGGATGATCACAAGAAGATGGTCATCAGAAGTCAGAATGTGGTATTCAATGAAGGTGTCATGTACAAAGGTCGTCATGAAGCTGAAGATGAAAATGGGAACATTGAATCAGAGCGCAAAGAGCAAGTGGAGCTTGAAGGTGTGCCTGAGCTTGAGAGATTCGAACCGGTGGAACCTACTACTCCATTGGAATTGAGGAGATCATCAAGGGTGAGAAGGCTTGTGCAGAGGTATTCACCATCATTGCATTATCTGTTATTGACTGACGGTGGAGAACCAGAATGTTTTGAAGAGGCAATGCAGCTGAAGGAGTCAAGCAAGTGGGAGCTGGCAATGAAGGAGGAGATTTCCTCATTGCATGACAACAACACTTGGGAGTTGACATCCCTGCCAACAGGAAAGAAAACATTGCAGAACAAGTGGGTCTACCGGGTCAAGGAAGAACATGATGGCAAGAGGAAGTTCAAGGCAAGGCTGGTGGTGAAAGGCTTTCAACAGAAGGAGGGAGTAGATTTCACTGAAATCTTCTCACCTGTAGTGAAGCTTACCACCATCCGGGTGGTTCTCAGCATTGTGGCGTCAGAAGACTTGCATCTTGAGCAGCTTGATGTCAAGACTGTTTTCCTTCATGGAGATTTGGAGGAAGATATCTACATGCAGCAGCCAGAGGGATATGTAGAGTCTGGAAAAGAAGATATGGTGTGCAAACTCCAGAAGAGCCTATATGGACTGAAGCAGGCACCGAGGCAGTGGAACAAGAAGTTTGATTCATTTATGTCTAAAAATGAATATAAACGATGTGGCATGGATCAGTGTTGCTACATCAAGTCTTTCGGTGATGAATATATTATATTGTTTCTGTATGTGGATGACATGTTCATTGCAGGATCATGTATGCAGAGGATTAATGAGCTGAAAGGGCGGTTAGCTGAGGAGTTTGAAATGAAGGATCTTGGAGAAGCTGGCAAGATTCTGGGAATGAAGATCAAGAGAGACTGCACAGCTGGAACATTAATGTTGTCACAGGCTGATTACATTGGGAAGGTTCTGAGAAGATTCAGCATGTCAGAAGCAAAGGCAGTCTCTATTCCCCTGACGAGCCACTTCAAACTATCAAAGGAGCAATCATCAAAGACAACAGAAGAGGTTGAGTATATGGCAAAAGTTCCATGCGCATCAGCTGTTGGAAGCCTAATGTATGTCATGGTCTGTACTCGACCTGACATTGCTCATGCAGTGGGAGTTGTGAGCAGGTATATGGCTAACCCTGGAAAGCAACATTGGGAAGCTGTGAAGTGGATACTGAGGTATTTGAAGGGCAGCAAGGAGGTATCTCTGTGCTTTGGGAAAGGAACTTCATTGCAGGGGTATGTGGATGCTGACCTTGGAGGCGATGTCGACAGCAGGAGGAGTACCACGGGTTATGTTTTTACCTGTGGAGGAATTGCAGTAAGTTGGATATCACAATTGCAGAAGGTGGTGGCTTTATCCACCACAGAGGCAGAATACATTGCTGTAATAGAAGCTGGGAAAGAGATGGTTTGACTGAAGAACTTAATGGATGAATTGGGAAGAAAGCGAGAGGAGAATGTATTGCACTGTGACAGTCAGAGTGTTATACATCTTGCCAAGAACCCCGTGTTTCATGCCCGGACGAAGCACATTCAGTTGAAGTACCATTTCATCAGAGGTTTGATACAGGATGGGTTGCTGACTTTGCAGAAGATCTGTGGAACCAACAATCCGGCAGACATGTTGACGAAGCCTATGGTGATACAGAAGTTGAGGCACTGTTGTGCCTCTGTTGGTCTCCACTGATGAACGGAGGATGAGAGGCAGAATGATGGAGGACCTGATAGGAGCACAAGAGGAAAACAGTTTGTATTTCATGAATCTGTGAATGGGAAGCACGCACTGGTGAGTGGAGAAGAGGAAGAACTTAGATTAAGTAAGTTGTCTTCATCGGTTGCATTGAAGCATAGCAGTGCAGCGGATCAGGCTACAAGTGGGAGATTGTTGGATTAGTGTTGCCCGATCCGGTTGGGCCGAATGCTTGTGGCCCGCAGCTGTCGCGGGTTGAGCTCCGCGGTGAGCTCGTTGGGGGTTGCAGGGGGCAACGCGCCCCTGCTTCGGGGGTCCGGGGGCCAAAGGCCCTCGGCCCAATTTTTCGGCACTGTAGCAATGCTGACCACTGTAGCGGAGCTGACCGACCGACACCGACAGGCACTGTAGCGCTTTTGACTTCCAGCCGGCAGACACTGCAGCACTTTTGACAAAGTGAGTCGCCGATCACTGTTGCAACGCGGACTACTATTCGGAACAGTGGACCGTCTTCTTCATATGTAGCCCATTTCGGGCTAGGGTTTTATTATTGAAATCCTCTGTAATTTTTTTGTGCTCCCGAATCATAGTGAAATTCTGCCTCTCCCGTGGACGTAGGGATTTTTCCCGAACCACGTAAATCGTTGTGTCCTTTGCTTTCTTTCTTTTCGTTTTTCCTCGTTTCTGTCGTTGTGTCTCCCGGCGTTTCCGCAACACAAGTGTTGTGTTAACTGCATGTTGAGCTTTCTCAAAACCAGTATCAAAAGCAAATTATTTGTCAATGGCATTTAAAATGAAGCAAATTAGACACTAAGGGACAAAATGGGCATTTAGTGTAGATAAACATCAGTAGAAGAATGTACGGGAATGTCAGTGATTATAGTTCTCATAATTCTAGCAAAAAACTCTGAGCCCATGCCATCTAAACTTCTACATCAAAAGAATGAATTTTATGTTTAAAGCAGGTGATGCATTGAAGAAAAACTAGTCACGCATTAAATTTTTATTACCCACTTAATGGGAGTGGTGAAAATATATTTGAAGCCTAAAAATCAAACAATGGAAAAGGATTTTTTTCGTTGAACTGAGATCGATTGTGTGTGTGTTAAAATCATAATTAAAATAGGGATCTTTTCTATCAAAAACAGAGAGGCTCGATTTTGGGGGATCCCAGTATAGAATTTTCATTGATGATTGCATCATATTCTTTTTATTTGTATCTACATTTTGACAGTGGATATGCATAATCCTGAATAAAAGTCTACCTCAAATATGATAGAGGGTCCTTTCTGAATATCACAGCCTCTAGTTACATAGATCTGGACCAAAAATTACACATCAACATTCATGAAATGCAGCTATTTTTATAGAACCAGTAGTAACAAAATTGACACACACTATTCCTGATCTGAATAATTCTGCACATTGAATCCTATCAACAATCACATGAAATACGATGCCAACAGGGATGATTACCCAGCCTCGATTGAAATTACAAGTTTATTTTGACCGAGGTCTGCATAAAAGAGTACAGACCAACCCAAACCCTAGCCATGATATGCAATATCTATGAAAAATTTATCCATCTGCAAATATATAGTCATTAAATACCCTTAGGAAAGTTAAATAAAAAAAAAATCATAAACAATGAATATAGGAAATGGAATCATCGTAGGTACTCTGTTTCTTCTGGTGTAGAGGAAGAGAAGATGGGTAGAGAAGTAGTTACCTTCGTCTTACTTGATGGTGCAAATTACTCCGCTGCGTCGTATTTCTTTGATCGATGCTGTGAAAAACAAAGGTTGTGCGTTCCTTCTTATTGGAAGACGACGTAGAGACCGGAGGTTTCTGACGGTCGGGGTAGACGTGCTTCCCACGGGGCGCTGCTAGGGTGCAGGAGGCGCGGCGGCGGGCGCGGCGCGCGGCAAACGAAGGAGGCGCGGCGGCGGGTGCCTGTGCGTGACGGGCGTGGTCGCGCGCCCATCTCCGCCTCCCGCCTCCAATGCCCCGCCTCCCCCGCCTACCCGTGTCCTCGCTTCCGCCTCCCTGCCTCCCCGCCTCCCCGCCTCCCCATCCCGATTTTGCATCATTTACCCTCTTCTTCCATCATTCATCTTATTTTCAAACCCTATGTCTCTCTGAAACCGAGCCTCCGTGATACCTCCGTAATCTACTATGGATCCAAACTCATTATTTCTTATATTTCAGTACAATCGCAGATGTCAACCTGCATCGACTCACCCCTATCAGGAGGCCAATGCCGTGGATATGATCACACCGCTCAGACCTACCAAATCCTGGATCTTGACCTAGGACAGCGGTTTAAGGATTTGATACATCATTTTCTCCTTTTGAATTTCATTACCTGCGCACTTATTGTGGTTTTGCATACCTAATTTTTGATTCGAAGGTATAAAGTTGTTGAAGTTCACGTCACTATCTCGGTTCCTCGTATTACAAGCACCTTTTGATCTAAGATAACCGGATTCTTGTATTTTACCTCTTCACCCTTCTAAGGATTTGAGACTTCATTTTCACCCTTTTGAATGTCATTACATGCACGGTATCGTGTTGTTTAAAGCTGCATCAACTAATCTCATATCCTTAAACTTTTGGTACTCTTTCTTTCTAAATTTTATTGCATCACTTGATCCCAAAGAGTCGTGTTATGTGCGGTCCCTGGAAAAGAACAAAAATTCATTTGATGTTCTTCAGTTGTATCCAATTTTGACTTCAAATGCATCAAGTTGTTCAAATTGGCACCACCTAATCCCAAATCCTTAGACATCGAGTACCTTTTATTTATAAACTTCATCACATCACCAGATCCCGAAGAGTTGTGTTTTGTACGGTCCCTGACAAGGAACAAAAATCCATTCGATGTTATTCACTTGATTTTCACTACTCTAAAACCATTTTTATATATTTTCAGCAACATATAAGAAATGCATCCTATTTACGATGATGTTGATTTTTTTTCTACTGAAATTTAATATTTTTGGTGACATAAACAAAGCAACATATTTATCATTCAACTGCATCTATTGTTTACCTCAAAACCTGATTATCTCAAAACAAGTGACATAAAATAAAATCTTATTATCAAATACGTTGTTTTGTTTATTCTAATATGTCACGACCCGTCCTCGGAGCTCATGTCGTAACTACCCCAAGCATGCCTTTCATAGGCCAGAGACTGACGACTGGCACCAGAAAGACTGTAATGGCCCGGACCTCTCTGGTCCATTCCCTTGTGAAAATGTGGTGTTAGAAGTGTCCTGGGGGATCGAGGCGGTTTGGAGGTGCGTTTGGGTGGCCTTTTTAAAGAAAACTAGAAGTCATGTAGCTTTCGCACGGTTGGCGCACGGTTTGTTAAACCGTGCGACCAAGCCGTGCGTAGCTGGCCTTGATGGCAGTAGAGACCGCACGGGAGGCGCACGGCTTGTCTAAACTGTGCCGCCAAACCGTGCGAGCTGAGTGGCTAAGGCAGTGGTGACTGCACGGTTAGCGCACGGTTTGTCTAACCGTGCGACTAGGCCGTGCGGGCACTTAAAGTTAGATCCTAAATTTTAGGATCTTGACCGTTTAGCCTTTATCTTGCTCGTTTAAGCCCCTAATCGGTCATAACTCGGGATTACCCTTCCTTGGAGGTGGAAGAACCTCTCCTAAGCGTTTTGGAGGCGATTCAGAGGCTTCTCTTCGCGAATCGAAGCCGATTTCTCGAGGTAAGTGATCCTTTTTGTTTGGTTTCTTAGATCTACCTAGATCTCCTCCTCCTCTTCTCTCAGGATCTTAGATCTACACCCGTTATGGGTAGATCTAGGTTTGTGGATGTCAGTTATGATGAGTTTTGGTCTTGGTTGTGATAGGAGAGGAGATCTAAGGAGGATTCGTGGAGAATCGACCCGGTTGCTTGAGTGTTCCTTGACCCTTGAGGTAGGGGATTTGTGGCTTCTCTATTTGTTTATGTGCAATCGTAGAGTTATCATGTTTTAGCCTTTGGATCACAATGGAATTGACCTAATTAAATACTTGAACCAGATTAAAAGAATTGGTTTGATCGCATGTGTTGCTTTGTACCGTGATAACAGTTTACCTCTTGATTTGCTAGATAGTGTGATATCTATGTCTTGCTTGTTAGCATGTTGTTCTTGATGAATTGATAAAGAACGTAAAGCCGGGATTAATTGGCTAAAGATAAAGAGGCATGTGAACGAATCCGGTTGTTGTTGTTGGTGCTTGTTGATTAAGTTGGCATAGTAAGCATGTTTAATCTTTGTGATAGCTATGATAGTTTTTTGGTCAGGTTGCCCGTAGTTGGAACCTACCAATAGTGACTGGTTAACTCAAGAGGGATTAAAGAACTTGTTGTTGATAAAAGATAATGCCTGATAGGGTTCTGAGTTACCCTCTTGCTTGTAAGGCCGAATGCCTTGTGGTTTGGAGCCATGAGTGCTCATTATGTATGAAGGTTGGATGCCTTGTTAAAGGGTCAAGAGCTCATTTGTTGTAATGTTTGTTTTCCTGCTGCTTGTGTTGTATTGTGACCTTGGAGGGGTGATGTGATATCTTGTGTTGCGATTTGACCCTGGAGGGGTGTTGTGATATGTGGAGGCAGGGAGGCCTTGTGGTTGTGGCAGCGGATGACGCCTAGAGTGGTGAGATGCATCGGTTTATGCATGTGGGTGTCGGGGAGGACCCCAGGGATGATGGAATGGGATGGATGTGGTTGTTGGATGATTGGTGGTTTGATTGGTTGTTATCTGCTTTACTTTTCCCCACTCCTCAAAGCAGCTGGTTTTGCTTACCCTTCTTCCAAAAGGGGCGAAGACGCACGAGGTATGCCACGTGCTTTCCGTGTTTAGCCTCTCGAGGAAGAATGAGCCTACGCTCTTGCTATAGGTGGAAAAGACTCGACGGGTAGTATATCTACTCACCGTGTTGAGCCCCCTTGTGTTTAGTAGCATAGGATGCTTTTCTATAATGTCTGGGAATAGGGGAAAGTAATTCTAAAATGAAAGTTTGATTAAATGGTGATAATCCATGGGGATGGAGATACTGGAATTTAATGGTGATGTTGTAGCTTCAAAGGAACAATAAATCTTGAATGTGATGCCAAGAAAGTTTAAATGTGGTTTTTGTTCATGGTTAATTAACGTGCAAAGAATCAATTAACGTAAAGTGAAAAAGGGAATGAAGTAACCCAATGAAGTTCTTTAACCGATTGTGTGCTTATAGGATGCCTAGTCTTAGAAATAGCAGCCCGGAGTTCGAGAGACGTTAGCTGCAGTTGAGGCTAAGACTAGGTTATGGCCATAGTGTGGTTGTAAGTTATTTATATTATGTACTTTTTGTGTTTCTATACGCTACTCCACTCTGTCGGTAAGGGCAACTGACACCCCGGGGATTCTGAGCCCTAGGGGTGTTTTCCCCAACATTCTGATGGGAGGATGAATGACTGACTACCCCCTTTGACCCTACTCTCTTCTCTTGGTAGATACTAGTGTCGTGGGCACAACGGTTAGTTTTCCCCGTATATGTGTGTAGAGGGTTGTAATGTCTTGTAGTTATTTCCACACATATATTCTGGATATAGTATCCTATGGACTACTATAGGTGTAACGTGTATAGGCTCTGATGGCTTGAGGATCTTTACGCGGTGTATGGGCTATAATGGCTTAAGGTACAATACCCGACGTATGATACACGTTATGTGAGTTGTGGTGGCTCCCAGAACCTACCTGGTTACTTTTGGTTGTGAGGATGGTGTGGAGCTTAGCCCAGGTGTCTGCGGGCAAGCCTTTGTGGTGCACATGGTGCAGATTGTGGAGCTTGACCCAAGTTTATACGGGCGAGCCTTTGGAGAGAGATGCACAGGACGTATGTCATTGGGGAAAAGCGGCAAACCATTGGGGAAGTAGTAGCGGGGTACCCTTGATATTCTTTACTATATGCTATACTCTTGTATGAGTTACTTGGTGAGAGTTTCCATGGTGAGGTTGAGAACATAGTATACCTGTTAGGTGGCAAGTAAGTTTTACTGTTGTTCACTGTGCTTTAGCATGCTTTCCTTACCTTTGCACGAGAGGCTTCGGGGAGGATCCTACTGAGTATGCTGTTATACTCACCCTACGTATACATAAACTGTTTTTCAGGTCACTTGGAGCAGGTTAGAGATCAGGCTGGTTACTACTAGCTTGTGGTTGCAGAAGCTGTTCGGGCTTGTGGTCGCTGTTGTTTTACCTTCTTTTGGGTACTTGTAGTTCCCCTTTCAGTTGTTGTACTTTTTGCGTGACATTTCATATATGTACTTGGGTTTCTTTTATAATTTCAGTTGGAGTTGGTTGGTGTATATCTTATCTCTCTCTTCCGCATGTGTTCTCTTAGAGGGTAATGTCTCCCATTTGTGTGTTTACTATACCCTCGGTGTTAGTTGCCAACTCGGGGCCTATTAAAGGCGGGACTCAGGGGTCATTATCTCCCTTCTCACATTGCCGGCCCAGGAGGGGTATACTTTGTGGGGAGGGGGTCGTGACAAAGACGTATCCCCATAATAGGAAGACATTGTCTTTAAACCTATACAAACACACAAACCAAGAACACAACAAGAAGCAACCACGAAGTAGACTGCTGTAGTAAAAAGTGCGCTGTAAGTAAAGGGTCCGAAATACAAGCCCAACTGGAAAGTACAAGTACAACTGAAAAGAGAAAAAAGCTTCTGGATCGTCCACCGAGGATCCTACCTGAAGGGTAGGTGCAACTCACGATTAGTAGTCACTACAACACGTCACGTCAAATGGTCCACCTCTGAGCACTATCCGGTCCTGGCTCCCTCAACCTCGATCAACACTGTCCATCGTCTTCACAAGACACAACAAGTTGCGGGCGTAGCCCGTGCAGGGGTGAGTATAACAATACTCAGTAGGGACCCCGAAACCCCAGAAGGTCTCTTAGAGTTCCACAAAGGAATAACCACAAAGCAAGACCACAATCACAAAGCACGAAGCAGTCATCAACTCTACTTAGGTATATGCCCATACATATACCTAAGTTATCAAAATATACTCACCTCATACATGAGGAAACATAAGGCCCCAACCTTTAAGCCATTTGCACAATTGATCCACGAGGGAAGAAAACCACGAAGGTAACACCACGAAGGTAAAAGTACCACAAAGGTAACACCACGAAGGTAAAAGTACCACAAAGGTAACACCATGAAGGTAACACCATGAAGGTAACACCATGAAGGTAACACCACGAAGGTAAAAGTACCACAAAGGTAACACCACGAAGGTAACACCACCAAGGTAAAAGTACCACAAAGGTAACTCCACGAAGGTAGCACCACAAAGGTAGAAGTACCACAAAGGTAACACCACGAAGGTAACACCACGAAGGTACAAGTACTCCAAAGGTAACACCACGAAGGTAACACCATGAAGGTAAAAGACTCAGCTCATGTTAGGTATATAACTTGAGTACAGAAGTATAGATGATTAGTTGTAAAACTAGATCATCTTATTCTATCGAGAGGCTCTGTTGTTGACCCACACAGGATCGATAGATGCTGACCCACACATGATCGATAGATACTAACCCACACAGGATCGCTAGGTGCTGACCCACACAAGGGCGATAGATTTTGACCCACATAAGATCGCTAAGCGCCGACCCACACAGGATCGATAGATGATGAACCACATAGGATCGATAAGCGCTGACCCACACAGGATCGATGTTATTTCTTCACGTTACAGCCAGCCACAGGATTCCCGCACTAGGCACGCTTGATTCCGGGAGGATCCGCTCCTCAAGCCATCGGTCGTACCTCAACCGCCACGAAGTTCCATGAAGAAGTATTCTAAAGGACCGCCATGTCGTAAGGGTTCCAACACGACAGACGACGCGCCAATCGGACGTCCAGTTTGTGACTTATAAGCATTTTAGTACTGAGGACCCGATTGGATTCAGGTTCGATCCAACCCGGTCGTACTCCAACTTTCTCCAAAACTCGAGTGGAATATACCAAAAGAACCATCTCTCTCTAAGGATCTCAACGTCGTAGATGGTTCGTCAAACGGATGCTCGATTCACAAGTTATAGCTCTTTAAGCGAAATTGGACCTGGTTGGGTCTGGGTCCGGTCCGACCCGGCTGGGTTGGGTCGCGGCGGGCTCGGCCCGCTGGGCTGTGGACCGGCCTAGCCCGCTGGGCTGGCCCGACCCGCGAAGGGCACGGCTCGGCCTGAGGAGGGTACGACCTGGCCTAAGGAGGGGCGTAGCCTGCTGGAGGCGTGACCTGCTGGTGTAGGGCCCGCCCCTAGCTGGCATGGGGGAGCGGTTTCCCCCTTTCGGAAGGCAGAGCAGTGGTGCCTCTTGGCACTGCCAGGTCGCCCACAGGACCCAATGCAGGTCCCGATCCACCGACGCGGCTGTCTTCAGTGGTGCGTGACAGCGTGCTGCTCGCCTCTGTTCGCGATTGGTCAATGCCGGCTGCCGCTGTCCGCAGTAGCTGTATGTCGTGGCCCCTTTCTCCAGTGGCGCGCGACGGCACGCCGCCACCTCCATCGCGACCGGCTGGAGCCGACCGCCATCTTCACCCACCGCGGCTATGGTCGTAGTCTTCTCCACTGGCGGTGCGTGACGGCAGGCTGCCACCTCCTCCGCGGCCGACCGTTGCCGGTCACCGCCGTCACCCGGCGTTTTGGGTTTCATCCAACCCGAATAAAAATATCATGGAGAACGCACCAAATTCCAAAAAAAAGGTGGAGGGTCCAGGCCTTGTTCGTTTGGCCCACGCCCTTCGCGTTAGTTTGATAGCAAGATATAGAATAAGATTCAATAACTCTTGAAACTAAAACCAAATATAAAACCTACCTCAAGGTCATTGGAGAACGTCCGTGTTTGAGGGAGATTCAGTGTTCATCGTTCCTACAACGAGCCTCCAATGACGCCACTCAAACGTCATTCTTTGGTTCGTGATTCGGTGGCGCTCTTCACCACTCATCAGAACCGGTCTTGTCCTCCAAGTGATTGGCGTTGCAGTACTTTATTAGAACTTCGTCGCTTGGTGAAGTCGTGTCAATACCTCTCCCCAAGATCTATATATATAGGAGAGGGGGAGGATGAGTAATGTATGTGGAATTAATTAGGTTCAATTAATTAAATAACCTTCCTAATTCCAATGGCGTTGTTACAAAGAATTGAGGAGTCAAGTCATTTAATGGCTTGACACGTCGTTGGTCCTGCCACCGCCGCTTGTCCTTTGGAGGAAAAGAAATTAGAGAAATAAAATAACTTTGTTATTTTATTATTCTTTTAAAAGTCCCAAAATCTATCTTTCTCTCCCAAACTACTGCGGTTGAAGCGAAGTCTCCCTTAAGTGAATCCTGGCACTGCGGATTCAACGGTGCCCTCGTATTTTTTTAATCTGAGCACCGGTTCAAAAGATAGAAAATGTCGCCCGCGCATTTACTGAACGTACCTTAAAAAAGTTCAGAAATTCATTTCGGGCACACCGGGTCTCGGAATCACGCACCGTCAATTTTTTTAGACTCATAATAATTCCATATAATTAAAAAAAATACATGGAAAAAAAATCTGGGACTTTACATTCTCCCCACCTTAGGGCTTTTCATCCCCGAAAGCCACAACATAGACTAAGGAAACAAATGGGGGTACTAAGCATGAATCTGAGCCTCCCGCTCCCATGTGCTCTCCTGGAGGTTCCTATGCTTTCAACAAACATGCACCAGAGGTATCGATCATCCACAAAGGACCCACTCCTATCGATCCTCAATCTCCACTGGAACCTTCGTAAACATCGCCCCATCATCAAAGTCTAGCTCGCCATGGTCGATGACGTGAGATGGGTCATGCATGTATCTCCTCAGCTGAGATACGTGGAATATGTCGTGCACCCTCTCCAACTGCGGTGGCAGTGCCAAGCAGTATGCCACCTCGCCAATCCTTCGAAGTATCAGAAATGGTCCGATAAACCTTGGTGAGAGTTTGCCGCCTCAGCCAAATCTTTGTAGTCCCCGTCGAGGGGAGACTCGCAAGAATACGTGGTCCCCCTCTTGGAACTCTAAAGGCCTTCATCTCCTGTCAGCATAAGACTTTTGTCTGCTATGTGCGGTCTTGATCTGCTCCTGGATGATCTGCACCTTCTCAGTGGTAGACCGTACCAACTCTGGTCTCATAAGTGCCGACTCCCCTGGGTCTGTACAGCATAGAGGTGATCTACAAGGATGACCGTACAAGGCATCAAATGGTTCCATATCGATGGTGGAGTGATATCTGTTGTTGTATGAAAACTTCACCAAGAGAAAGTGATCCTCCCAACTATGGCTAAAATCTAGGACGCAAGCACGAAGCATGTCCTCGAGAGTCTGTATGGTCCGTTCCGTCTGACCATCCATCTGAGGATGAAAGGTGGTGCTCAATCGTAGATGAGTCTCGAATGCCTCCTGTAATCTCTTCCACAACCAGGATGTAAAATGTGCATCACGATCATAGACAATCATTGATGGAACCCGATGAAGTCATACAATCGTCTGTACGTAGAGGCGTCCCAAGCCCTCTACTAATCCCTACTCTCAGATGGGTAGGAAGTGAGACGACTTGGTGAGTTGGTCAATGATCATCCAGATGGAATCATGTCCCATGAACGTATGTGAAAATCCTGTCACAAAGTCCATGGAGATACCATCCCACTTCCACTCTGGCACCTCTAGTGGTTGCGCTAAGCCTGCTGGAACCTGATGCTCGGTCTTCACTTGCTGACAAGTGAGGCATAGTGAAACAAACTCTACCATTGCTTTCTTTATCCCTGGCCACCGGTGATAATATCGGAGGTCCTGATACATATTCGCCACACCAGGATGTACCACCAGAGGGGACTTATGGAACTCCATAAACACCTCCTCCCATAGTGCCATTGGTACCACAATGCGTCCTCTAAATAGGATGACATGCTCCCCACCTTCAGAAAATCCATCAGATGCCTGCCTTGAGGATATATGTCCATGTCGAGCCTCGCAGTAAATGTCCCCAAGTTGTGCCTCCCGAACTCTCTGAAGAAGCGGGAGAGTAACAGTCATAAACTGGAGGTAAGTTGCTCCATCTCTATCCACAAAGGATATCTGCAACGCGACTAGCTACTCTGTCGCCTCACTCAGAAGATGTAAACCAGACCTCCTGCTGAGTGCGTCTGCCACTACGTTTCCCTTCCCAGGAGTATAGACTATCTCAAAGCCATAGTCCTGGAGTAACTCTAGCCATCATCGTTATCTCAGGTTCAGGTCCTTCTATGAGAAGATATACCTGAGAATCTTGTGATCAAAGTAAACAGTAAACTGTTCGACCATCAAGTAGTGTCGCCACATTTTCAAGGCGAAGACCACTACTGCTAACTCCAGGTCATGGGTGGTGTAGTTCTACTCATGGTGTCTCAACTATCGTGATCCATAAGCGATCATTGCTCGCTCCTACATTAGGACATATCCAAGTCCAGTCCTTGATGCGCCGTAGTATACTACATACCCAACGCCCTCTTCTGGTAGCCTCAAGATGGGGGCACTCATCAGTCTCTGACTCAGCTCCTGAAAACTCTGCTAGCATCTCTCCGTCTATACGAAGGGTTGTCCCTTCTTTGTTAAAGCTGATAAGGGTGCCACAACACTGTAAAAATCAGGCACGAATCTCTGGTAGTACCCAACCAACCCTAGGAAACTCCGCACCTCGGTCACACTCCTGGGTGGCTCCCAAGCAAGCACAACCTCTATCTTCGCTGGATCCATTGCAACTCCAACCTCTGAGATAACGTGTCCTAGAAATTAAACCTCTCATATTCAGAACTGGAACTTCGAGAGCTTACCATAAAGTTGGTGCTCTCAGAGTGTATCCAGAACTATTTATAGATGATAGACATGTTTCTCCTCTAACATCGAGTATATCAAGATGTTGTCAATGAAGACCACCACGAAGCGATCGAGGTATGGCTGAAAGATCCTGTTCATGAGTCCCATTAACACTACAGGGGCGTTGGTCATGCCAAATTGCATAACCAAGAACTCATAGTGGTCATACCGACATTTGAAGGTTTTCTTATGCACATACTCATCTCGTACCCTGAGCTGATGATAGCCTGATCCAAGGTTTATCTTCAAAAACCAACGAGCTCCCTTCAGTTGATCGAAGAGATCATCAATACTCATAAGTGGATACTTGTTCTTCATGGTCACCTGGTTCAAGCACCGATAATCCACATAGAGCCTCAAACTTCCATCTGCCTTCTTGGAAAACAAAATCAAGGCTGCCCATGGAGAAACACTGGGCCTTATGAACCCTTTACTCTGCAAGTCCTCCAGTTGCACCCATAAATCACGCAGCTCTACGGGAGCCATCTGATATGCTGGTGTAGATATCGGTGCCGTCTCGGGGTACAAGTTGATGTAAAATTACACCTCTCTGCAAGGAGGTATTCCTGAAACATCATCAAGAAAGACATCAACATATTGGTCCACCGCTACAGGATAACTCGGAATCTCAACATCAACTGATCTGAGTGTACGGTTAGCCAACTAATTTTTGATCAGCTGCACCCTCTTCCGGGAAAGTCCATCCTGTGCTGAAAAGGTTCCCTTCTCGCCGGTGAAGAAAAACCTGGTCCCATCCTCGCAGACACACCGCGCTTTGTGCCTAATACAGTCAATTTGAGCATGAACTGTAGATAACCAGTCCATACCCAAGATGATGTCGTAAGGCCTCAACGTCGTTACTAGAAGATCCCAGCTGAAGCTCTCACCTTCTAGAGTAAGCTCACACTACCGACATCATTGTGTAATCATCAAATCACCTCCCGTATGAGTCTCTATTCGTAAGGATCGAGCCAATGGCTCCATCAGAATCTCTGAGCTCTGAACGAGGGTTGTGTAAAAAAAAGAGTGACCGACACCCGTGTCTATAAGTACTGCAGCTAGGGTGTAGTAGACACAGATCATACCTCTAATCATCTCCAGATCACTGTGGTCATAGGCCTCAGCTGCCTGGAGCTTAGCTCATCCATGTCCTTATGCTCCCTGTGGTCGGGGTGGACCACCTGGAGGTAGTGGCAGTAGAACCTCAAATCGTCACCCACTTCCTGCTGCACAGCCAGCTCCTCTACCACTTCCACCTGCTGCCTGCAGACCTCCTTGATCGAATCTCTACCTTTGCCTCGACGGTCCCTCGACCATCTGTTGGTCGTCTGTACGGCGGGTCAGGCAGTCGTGAGCCATGTGACCCTACCCGCTACACGAGTAGCACTGTATTCTCCTCATCTATCCTCCTATTTCTCTTGAGCCCCTCACCACCGACCCTATATCTTGAGGTTGTCCTCCAGAAGTTCTGGCCCACTTGGGCCCTTGCGGCATCCATCTACTGCCTGTTGTGGATGACTCTGCTACCAGACGTCCAGTGGTGGCTCTCGCTGTTGGTACCTACTCAGCTAGGAAGATCTTCACCAAAAGTGATCACTCTAGCACCCCAACCTACGTTGGAATGTTGAGCGATATCATCGATGCTCTGATCTTCCATCAGAGGCCCTGCTCAAAGGTCTGGGCCCTGAAGAAAGGGTCTCGTACCATGTTGGTGGCGTAGCGAGAGAGATTAGTGAAACTCGCTGAATACTAGGTCACTGTCACATACATGACTTATTTTAAAGTTAAATTCCATTTAATTTCCATTCATTATTTTTTTTGAGGGTTTCCCAATTTTTAATGGAGGAATGAGTGAGTTTTCATGAATTGGGCCAAACCGTGAGCTCAATTCGAGATTTAAAATAAAATTTGTATTCCTTTATAACTCCTTCATTTTTCAAAATTTTTCATCCATTCCAATTCTTAATTGTCATCCCATGAACTATTAACAACACCATATTAATTTGGACCATTTAGGAATCCATAATCATGGTGGATATGGGTTTTTATTTAAGGGATTGGGCCTGCCCGAAAGCCCATTTTCTGCGTTAAAAATAAATTTTAATTCTTTAATATCTCCTTAAATATTTGCGTTTTTTCGGTGATTCCAACTCTCACCCGAGCCCACTTACCTAAGGCGCTCCCCCCATTCCCTCCTAACACAATTTGGAGCTCAATAGAGTCGCTAAAGTGGTCGAAACTTCTCAGGATTTCAGAAATCTCCCAGATTTGGAGAGGTAAATTAATCCTTTCATAACTCCTTATATTTTTACTCTTTTTCCCCCATTCCAGTTCCTACATGATCTATTAATCCTTGTTCAAAACTCCCATTAATGGTTGGATGTTTTCAAATTCATATACTGGTGGATTTTGGGTCGTTTTCTTCATGATTGTTTTAGGTAAGTGTTTCTCTCTTCAATTTCTCCCTTCTCCTTTGGGTTTCCTCCCTATTTCATTAATTTATAGAATGTACAGAAGTTAGGGTTAGAACCTAGAGTTTTATTTGGTGTATTTTTGGTCAAATATTGTGTTCTAGGGATGGATTTATCTTTCTTGTGGTGCGGCGGTGGTGCGGTTGATGTTTCACACCAAGTTTTGAGGGATTCGACACTTTCGGTAGGTGGTTGCATGTGGAAACAATTATTGATGAGTTAGGTTGCTATATTTATTCATTTTTCATATTCCTAATATATTAGGTGTGGTGTGAAAACTGTTTATGATTAATTTGGATAAGTGTTTAATTTTATAGTTTCATTTTAACTTGAAATTGGGTGTTTTCGTGTGTAACTCATGGGGTATTATTTGGGTGTATTTTATAACATATGGAATTGGTTTAATAAATATTATTTGGCCTTCCAATTATGGTTTTTTAATGTATTAGTGTCATGTGGTCCTAAAAAGAGGGTTTTTGAATAGGTTTTATGTGTAAAACATTGTTATAATTTTTGAGAGTATTTTATGAAAATGTGTGTTTTTATTTGGATCATTTGTAGTATTATTCAAGGTGATTTTATAAAACTTGAAATTGGTTTTATAAATGTCTCTAGGTCTTCCAATTCTGTTTTGGATAGGAATTGGTATGGTTTTTGGTCCTAAATTGGGGGTTTTAAATGAGTTTTGTGTGAAAGAAATATTTACAACACTTGGGTTCTTTTTATGAAAATTGTAAATGTTTTAGTTGGTTAAACAAAGTGGGAAAAGGGTGCATATGTACTGTTTGGTATGCGTGTTCACCTATTATGGGGTTTTGAAAGGTGAAGTGATGTTTTAATATGTCAAACATTTTTAAAATGTTTTGTAAATTTCTGAAATGTTTTATTAAATTGTGATGTTGGAGCGAAACTTGTTTGTGAGTTGTTTTGTGTAAGTTTGGTGATAAAATGATTTTGAAGGTAAAAAGGGTATTATGTAACAAGTGAGTGGGCTGTTATGAGAGTTTTAATATATTTTAATGGTTTTATAAAATTGTTTTATGGACTTTTGGAAGTGTTAAAGAAATGTGAAAAGTGTTGTGGGCTATTTTGGTGTGATTCGGATTTCAAAATCAATTTGAATGAAAAGTGGACTTTTGTGACTTGTGTTGTATACATGTGGGCTGTTTGGTGAATTTATGATATGGAAATGATATTTTCATGTGAAAAGTATATTCATTGACTTGTTGAACTTATTTGAGCACAAATGGAAAACCTGGGTATCTAGGTGGGTGGATGTGTACTGGTATGCTAGTGAATCCGTGGGGTTTGGCCTCAGTTTCACTTAGCAAGATTGACGCTTACAACTCTAACTAAACTATGACGATGATGATGATTGGGTACCACTAGGTTATGGGTATGTTCCCTACTAGTGTCTTGTTCACGAGAATAGATATTTTTGATGGTTACTCTCACTGAGATACGAGGTACCTGGGACCCACAACTAGCTAGTGCCTAGGGGTTATTTCCCATTGCTTGTGCTCACTGGATATTTTGTGCTTACTGTCGGCATATGGTATGAGTGGATGGAAAATTCAGTAGCTTTGGTATTTATTTTAAAAGTGTTTATTCTTTAAATTATCCCATATGAAAACTGTTTTTATTTAATGTTGCATCTTTTAGAAATTGTAACTAGCATTTCATGTTTTTGAAAACTTGCATGCTTTTCATCATTAAATGTTTATCACATGGAATCTCTTAGTGGTGGTATCCTACTAGTAATTGGATCACACCCTACTTACACCCTTGGGTGTAAGTAGACTTGGTTATTTTTGTTGTCGCAGGTTGGGTACAGTTTTCAGTGCCAGTGGTTCGGGTTTCTAGCAGGTCCTTGGTGGTGAAGTCTTGTGGGGATGGCTTGAGGGAGGTGCCTCTTGCCATGTGGAGGTTCTTGGGCTGTCCTTATTTGGTTTCTTAACTTTGTAATTGTAACATCACTCGTAAATAAAGAATAATACATTCTCATATTTAATAATATTTCCAAATTAAATATTAATTTTACTTTAAAGGGGTTGCTATGTTCGATAGCGTACTCGATACGCAACAAAGAGATTCTTTGAAATCTTACGTTGCACACTAGTAATAAAATAATATTATTTTAAATGGTAGTTAACACGTAGTCGTTGTATTGGCGGGAATGAATATAAATAACTAAAATATGATTATATATGTTTGTTAAATGTTTTTACATTTATCCAATAAAGGATAAAGGCTTAAAATACGAAAAGAATTCAATTTTAGGCATATATACTCTAATATTCACTAAAGGTCCACTTACCGTCTTTTGATGGCGAACCGTCATTAAAAATAGTTTTGGTCACTCTTATACATTATATTGGACCAAATAAAATTCTTCTTTAGAATCGGGACATCAAAATTTACTTTGTGTAAATTTTTGGTATTTTTCCGATAAAGTTCATTTTTTTAATAAATAGTGAAAAATGTTGTATTTTAATTCAAAAACTCTTTTTAATCTAATTTGTTTATATGATTAGATTATATTTTGATTTGGTTTTAAAGTGAAATTAGAAAATATTTTTACCATTTAATCCAATAGTGGTCATTGGAATTAATTACACTTTGAAATTGGACTTAAACTAGTGTCAATCTTTTGATATATATTGTTTCATAAAAACACGTTATTTGTCTTGACAGCGGGAATTAATTATTAAATTAATTAATTTAAATTATATGTTTTGAATTTTGTAAAATAGACATCATTTTAGAATTCGGAATATCAAATATATCTTAGGGTGAAGTTTTGGTATTTTTCTGAAAAACTTCAATTTTTGATGAATAGTGAAACCACTAAGTGGTACTTAAAAAACTGATTTTTCATTTAAATGAAATTTTACCACCTCTGTGTTTTGAATTTCAAAAATCCGACATACATGGTTGTAATTAGGAAGTAAAATGTGGTTCAATGGGATTAAAATAATTTTTTGGTGAATAGTAACTTTTAAGTTTTTAATCACGATTAGAGGTAATTAGTGTAGTTTAAGGTAAAAATAATGTTTTAATAATATGAAATGACCTTGACACATGTCCTAACCTTATTGGATGTGTCATGACCGACCAAGACAATCCATGGGTCAACTTGGGAACCCCATGGAGGCACTTTGGTAGGAAAATGACATTAATAACTTTTTATTTAATGTTAAAATAAAAATGTCACAAACATGTGTTGTTTTACTAAAACAATTTTTAAATGGGGTTATACGAGTCATATTTTTGACTATAAATATTCATTAAAATGATAAAAATATTTAATACATCATTATATTTGTTTTATAATTTTTATACATTAAAAAATTAAATTATTTATGACACCATGATGATGCGGTGATTACCTCATTATTTGACGATTTAAATAAAATGAAAAGATAATGTAAAATATAAGACCTACACTTGTCAAAAACCTATTGGATGGGTGGATTTAGAACTATTATCACCTTATCCTAAAAATATATAATTTTGGGACCTTTAAAATCCTAAAATCATTTTATAATAAAGTAACCTTTTATAACTTTCCAAGAGTGCCCCTCCTCTCCTCTTATAAAAGGCCCCCACCTCTACCACCTTACCCACACCTCTCAAGCCTTTGGCTCGGCAAAAACCTACCCATTTTTTCTCTCCACATTCCTCTCTTACCCCTAGAAGCCTCAATTTGGGTAGAATTCTTTCCAAGGAATCCTTTGAACTCAAATAAAAAAGAGTTACCTGATTTAAAGGTAGTGTCTTCTCTTGTGTTCTTATGTTTTATTTTGCTTCTCCAACCCCATAAACTCTTTTTATTCCTTTATTTTGTAACAAAACCAGTATATTCAATATTCTAGGATATTTTTATGAGAATTATTAGAGCTACACCTACACACACCTTCATCTAATGGTTAAAGAACATATTGTTTATGTGGTTGACGATTTTCTGCCTCATGAAACGATGATTGTTCAATATTCTTTTAACACCTTTCATGGTGGCCATTAAGATGTCACTCTATTTATATATGATATATATTATGTTTATGTTTTCCTTATGATTCTGTATTTTTCATTTGTGGCATACCTTTATGGTTTCCATTGTGGGTAAACACGATAATTTCATTTTAGGAAGTGCAGACTACCGCCCCCTCAAAGTGATTTGATTCGTTAATGCCATATGTGGGATGTATAAAGGATATAGTTAATGTTATTATATATGATGTTATACTGTAATTATAATATAACCTTATATCATTATGATTTCACCCCATTAAATACGAAATAGAAATGAAAGTAGCGTTCATGCGTACGTACGGCTTACCGTCTCCATGAACAGTGCATTTCATTTCTTACCTCTAAATGTTATGTACTATTATAAATACATGTATATGCTAGATATATATGATATATATGATATCCAAATCATGAATATCATTCTGTATATAATTAACCTTTGACCACATGAACAACATGTAATTGTGAGAAGTCCATTTTTGACTTATGAACCATATATCGACAAAATGAACATTATTAACTTAAATGATTACATAATGTTTATAACATGGAAATAAGTGATATAAAAGGAATATTAAGCTTGAAAAGGGTTCTTAAGAAAGTATAAATTAACTTTAGTTTATTATTCAGGAGATTAAAGAGCAATTGAGTCACGTCGGACACGAGGTAAGGGACTTCGTCTCAATCTCCTTTCATTGAGGCATATTTTGTTATAATACAAGGATTTATTTTATATGGTGTATAAACCCCTTTGACTTTTAATTTTATACAAAATGAATCTTTTTCTATGAAGCGTTTTACAAAACGACAAAAATGAATGTTCTTTTAACGTACGCGGTGACAACGACCTTTTCCGCCTCCATGAGTATTATTTGGTCTTTGGCTTCCTCAACAAGCCGTGATGTTTTTTAAAATGAAATAAATACCATATACTCTTTTATGTATTTTGGTATTGAAAATGGTTTTTATAATGGATTTTTTATGTCAATATATTTTAGTGATATATTGTGATCGAAATGTGGAAATGTTTTCTTTCCATTATATTTGTTTTATGTCTTATAATTTTATAATGGTACTTGGACATTTGACGGGTGGTTACGTGATAAACCATATGATGGGTGGTGCTGTGAATACCAGGACGGGTGGTTACATTATAACCTCCAATGCATTGGGTATGGAAGTCGGCCGTATAGCTATTCCATTAAGTGATATGTGTGGAAGTCGACCGTATGGTTATTCCATTTAAGTATGTTTATGTCCCAAGTTACCTTTATATATTATGTGTTCTTTATATGGGTTTTATGGTAATATTTTGGTTACAAAATGGTAATTAATGATATTTTATTCAGTGAGGAGTATTTACTACTCCATAAAGGTGAAAAGTATTACTTTGATAAAGTATTCATGGTTTACTTGTTGTTTTGAAAAAACTAACAGTTTTTCTTCTTTGTGTATCCCTTACTGAGCTTTTTATGCTCACCCCAAGTTTTTTTTGAAATGTTTTTCACAGGAAATAATGTGGAATAGGGTCAAGGATGGGATCAAGGAAAAGTCATGCTTTCTTAAACATGGAACTAGAAATGACTTTTTTTTTTGAGTTCATGTTTTGAAAAAAAAGGAAACTTTGTAGAAGTGTCTACTATGTAATCTTTTGAGATGTAATAGTTATGATCTAATTCTCTAAAACTCTAAACCTGAAAAGATCCTCAATGATAATTATTCATTTAATTAAATTCTAAGTAATGTTTAAGGTCGGGGCCTTATAGTTGGTATCAAAGGTCGGTTTAGAAAACTTTAGGAGTTAGAAAATTGTTAAATTATAAATTAATTTATGGTATGATTGAAATGATATAGCATTTAAAGATTACATTTTGCTTCGCCTAAGATATTTCTGTGTTCAGAATGGTTTTCCGCAGAGGAAACAAGGCAGCTATGTTGGGACGACATCAGGAGGAAGACAACCTTCCAAATCAGCAACCTGAGATGGTCGGAATTGGAACTGAACAGTTTGTTGTAGTGATGGCACAGTTGAATTAGGCTATAAATGGTGGTGGTATCCATGCACGAGATCAACCAGATCAACCACATAGGAACATGTCAGTGGTAGAACATTTCATGAGGCAACATCCCCCATCATTTAGAGGATCATCTGACCTTGTGCTAGCTGAAGGGTGGATTAAAGCATTGGAGAAGACTTTTGATGTCATGGGGTGTTCAAAACATCAAAAGGTTAGTCTTGTTGTTTACCGTTTTGAAGGTGAAGCAGATCAGTGGTGGTTGATGATGAAAAATATCAGGGATAGTGATGAGATTGATGATATTTTGGTGTTTTCTAAAAGTAAAGAGGACCATGAAAGTCATTTAAGGGTTATCTTGCAAACCTTAAAAGAAAATAAAATGTATGGAAAATTCAGCAAGTGTGAGTTTTGGTTACAACAAATTTCTTTCCTTGGTCACATTGTTTCAAAAAATGGCATAACTGTTGATCCTGCTAAAACAAAAGTTGTTGAAGAATGGCCAAGACCCACAAATGTAACCGAGATCCGTAGTTTTCTTGGTTTGACAGGTTACTACCGAAGGTTTATTGAAAATTTTTCATGGTTATCTAGTCCAATGACTAAGCTAACTCGGAAGGGTGTTAAGTTTATCTAGACAAAATAATGTGATGATTGTTTTCAAGAGTTGAAAAGAAGATTGGTGAATTCTCCAGTTTTAGAACTTCCTTCCAGGAATGGTGAGTTTTTTATATACAGTGATGCTTCGTTGAAGGGACTTGGTTGTGTCCTTATGCAGAATGATCAGGTAATTGCATATGCTTCACGTCAGTTGAAAACTCATGAGGTAAATTACCCTACACATGACTTGGAATTATCTGCTGTTGTTTTTGCTCTAAAAATTTAGAGGCATCATTTGTATGGAGTAAAGTGTTAAATATATACTGATCACAAAAGTTTAAAGTATATATTCACTTAGAAATAATTGAACATGAGCCATAGTAGATGGCTAGAATTAATCAAGGATTATGATTGTACAATTCATTACCATCCGGGAAAAGAAAATAAAGTGGCTGATGCTTTGAGTCGAAAAAGTAATGCTTTATTAACCATGCTACGTTTGGAACGAGATCCTTTGGTTTTTGATTTGATGAACTTTGGCATAGAAGTTGTTGGTGCAGGAAGTTCTTCTGTTTTGTTTCAGGTATCAGTGAGATCATCTCTATCAGATTAAGCAAGCGTAGAAGAAAGACAGTGGGTTGCAGAAAAAGGTAGAACTGGTTCAGAAGGGTAAGTTGCCTGAATTTAACATTGATAATGATTGTGTTTTGAGGTTTGGGAAGAGATTATGTGTGCCTGGTGATTCACAGTTGAATAATGAGTTATTATGTGAGGCTCATAGTTCCCCGTTTTCAGTTCATCCTGGTAGTACTAAGATGTACAGAGATCTGTGGGAGTATTACTGGTGGGATGGAATGAAAAGAGATATTGCTGATTTTACTGTGAAATGTTTGACTTGTCAGCAGGTTAAAGCCGAGTGACAGTTACCAAAAGGGATGCTTCAACCTTTACCAGTGCCAGAGTGGAAATGGGAAAATATATCCATGGACTTTGTTGTGGGATTACCAAAGACATCTCGAGGTAATAATGAAATCTAGGTTATTGTTGATCGCTTGATTAAATCTACTCATTTACTTCCTATTCGAGATACTTTCTCTCTAGATAAACTTTCTCGATTGTATCTTAAAGAGATAGTCAGGTTGCATGGATTTCCCCTATCCATTGTATCTGATCGTGATCCTAGGTTTACTTCTAACTTTTGGAAGGGCCTTCAGAAGTCGTTGGGTACTGAATTAAATTTTAATACAGCTTTTCATCTTTAGTCAGATGGGCAGTCAGAACGAACAATTCAGACTTTGGCGGATATGCTACGTGCTTGTTTGATGGATTATCAGGGAAGTTGGGACCAACATCTTTCTTTGGTTGAATTTTCATATAATAACAGTTTTCATTCCAGTATACAGATGGCTCCGTTTGAGGAATTATATGGTAAACGGAGTCGAACTCCAGATTTTTGGGATGAAGTGGGTGAAAGGAAGCTGATGGGACCAGAATTGGTAGAAGAGATGGCAGAAAAATTTCAGTTGATTCAGAAACACATGAGAACAGCTCAGAGCAGGCAGAAGAGTTATGCGGATAACCGGAGGAGGGATCTATCTTTCGAGGTAGGTGATCATGTTTTTCTCAAAGTTTCACCATGGAAAAGTGTGATGTGATTCGGTAAGAAAGGAAAGTTGAGTCCAAGGTTCATTGGACTATATGAAATTCTGGAGAAAGTTGGATCAGTTGCTTACCGAGTGACTTTAACTCCGAGTTTATCTCAGGTACACAATGTTTTTCATGTTTCGATGTTGAGAAAGTATATGTCAGATCCATCTCATGTTTTGAGCCCAGAGGTAGTTCAGTTGGAAGAGAATCTCTCTTATGAAGAACAACCAGTCCAGATTCTTGACCGAAGAGAGCAAGTGTTGCGAAATAAGGTAATTCACCAGGTAAAGGTTTTGTGGAAAAACCATATGGTCGAAGAGGCAACGTGGGAATCTGAAAATGTTATGAGGGATAAATACCCCCACTTATTTTGAGAAGTGAATAGAATTGCGAGGACGCAATTCCCAAAAGGGGGGAAGGATGTAACATCCCAGGTAAATAAAGAATAATACATTCTCATATTTATTAATATTTTCGAATTAAATATTAATTTTACTTTAAAGGGGTTACTATGTTCGATATCATACCTGATACACAACAAAGAGATTCTTTGAAATCTTACGTTGCACACTAGTAATAAAATAATATTATTTTAAATGGTAGTTAACATGTAGCCGTTGTATTGGCGGGAATGAATAGAAATAACTAAAATATGATTATATATGTTTTTTAAATGTTTTTATATTTATCCAATAAAGGATAAAAGCTTAAAATACGAAAAGAATTCAATTTTAGGCATATATACTCTAATATTCACTAAAGGCCCACTTAACGCCTTTTGATGGCAAACCGTCATTAAAAATAGTTTTGGTCACTCTTATAAATTCTATTGGACCAAATAAAATTCTTCTTCAGAATCAGGATATCAAAATTTACTTTGTGTAAATTTTTGGTATTTTTCCGATAAAGTTCATTTTTTTAATGAATAGTGAAAAATGTTGTATTTTAATTCAAAACCTCTTTTTAATATAATTTGTTTATATGATTAGATTATATTTTTATTTGGTTTTAAAGTTAAATTAGAAAATATTTTTAGCATTTAATCCAATAGTGGTCATTGGAATTAATTTCACTTTGAAATTGGACTTAAACTAGTGTTAATCTTTTGATATATATTGTTTCATAAAAACAAGTTATTTATCCTGACAGCAGGAATTAATTATTAAATTAATTAATGTAACTTATATGTTTTTAATTTGGTAAAATAGACATCATTTTTGAATTCGGAATATCAATATATCTTAGGGTAAAGTTTTGGTATTTTTATGAAAAACTTCATTTTTTGATGAATAGTGAAACCACTAAGTGGTACTTAAAAAACTGATTTTTCGTTTGAATGAAATTTTACCACCTCTGTGTTTTGAATTTCAAAAATCTGACTTACATGGTTGTCATTATGAAGTAAAATGTGGTTCAATGGGAGTAAAATAATTTTTTGGTGAATAGTAACTTTTAAGTTTTTAATCGCGATTAGAGGTAATTAGTGTAGTTTAAGGTAAAAATAATGTTTTAATAATATGAAATGACCTTGAAACATGTCCTACACTTATTTTATGTGTCATGGCTGACCAAGAAAATCCATGGGTCAACTTGGGGACCCCATGGATCCACTTTGGTAGGAAAATGACATTAATAACTTTTTATTTAATGTTAAAATAAAAATGTCACAAACATGTGTTGTTTTACTAAAACAATTTTTAAATGGGGTTATACAAGTCATATTTTCGACTATAAATAATAATTAAAAAGATAAAAATATTTCCTACATCATGATTTTTTTTATAATTTTTAGACATTAAAAAAATTAAATTATTTATGACACCATGATGATGCAGCGATTACCTCATTATTTAACAATTTAAATAAAATGAAAAGATAATGTAAAATCTAAGACATAAACTTGTCAAAAACCTATTGGATGGGTGGATTTCAAACTCTTATCACCTTATCCTATAAATATATAATTTTGGGACCTTTAAAATCTGAAAAGCATTTTATAATAAAGTAACCTTTTATAACTTTCCAAGAGTGCCCCTCCTCTCCTCTTATAAAAGGCCCCCACCTCTACCACCTTAACCACACCTCTCAAGCCTTTGGCTCGGCCAAACCATGCCCATTTTGTCTCTACACATCCCTATATTACCCCTAGAAGCCTCACTTTGGGCAGAAGTCTTTCCAAGGAAGCCTTTGATCTCAAATCAAAAAGAGTTACCCGATTTAAAGGTAGTGTATTCTCTTGTGTTCTTATGTTTTATTTTGCTTCTCCAACCCCTTAAACTCTTTTTATTCCTTTATTTTGTAACAACACCAGTATATTAAATATACTAGGATTTTTTTATGATAAGTATTAGAGCTACACCTACACACACCTTCATCTAATGGTTAAAGAACATATTGTTTCTGTGGTTGACGATTTTCTGCCTCACGAAACGATGATTGTTCAATCTTCTTTTAACACATTTAATGGTGGCCATTAAGATGTCACTCTATTTATATATGATATATATTATGTTTTTTTTTTCTTATTCTTCTGTATTTTTCATTTGTGGCATACCTTTATGGTTTCCATTGTGGGTAAACATGATAATTTCATTTTAGGAAGTGCAGACTACCGCCCCCTCAAAGTGATTTGATTCGTTAATGCCATATGGGGGACGTATAAAGGATAGAGTTAATGTTATTATATATGATGTTATACTGTAATTATAATATACCCTTATATCATTATGATTTCACCCCATTAAATACGAAATAGAAATGAAAGTAGCGTTCATACGTACGTACGACTTACCGTCTCCATGAATGATGCATTTCATTTCTTACCTATAAATGTTATGTACTATTATAAATACATGTATATGCTGGATATATATGATATATATGATATCCAAATCATGAATATCATTCTGTATATAATGAAACTTTGACCACATGAACAACATGTAATTGTGAGAAGTCCATTTTTGACTTATGAACCAAATATCAACAAAACAAACATTATTAACTTAAATGATTACATAATGTTTATAACATGGAAATAAGTGATATAAAAGGAATAATAATCTTGAAAAAGGTTCTTAAGAAATTAGAAATTAACTTTAGCTTATTATTCAGGAGATTAAAGAGCAATCGAGTCACGTCGGACACGAGGTAAGGGACTTTGTCTCAATCTCCTTTCATTGAGGCATATTTTGTTATAATACAAGGCTTTATTTTATACGGTGTATAAAACCCTTTGACTTTTAATTTTATACAAAAGGAATATTTTTCTACGAAGATTTTTAAAAAATGACAAAAATGAATGTTCGTTTAACGTACGCGGTGACAACGACCTTTTCCGCCGCCATGAGTATTATTTGGTCTTTGGATTCCTCAACAAGCCATGATGTTTTTTAAAATGAAATAAATACCATATACTCTTTTATGTATTTTGGTATTGAAAATGGTTTTTATAATGGATTTGTTATGTCAATATATTTTAGTGATATATTGTGATCGAAATGTGGAAATGTTTTCTTTCCATTATATTTATTTTATATCTTATGATTTTATAATGGTACTTGGACATTTGATGGGTGGTTACGTGATAAACAATATGACGGGTGGTGACATGAATACCAAGACGGGTGGTTACGTTATAACCTCCAATGCATTGGGTATGGAAGTCGGCCGTATGGCTATTCCATTAAGTGATATGTGTGGAAGTCGACCGTATGGTTATTCCATTTAAGTATGTTTATGTCCCAAGTTACCTTTATATATTATGTGTTCTTTATATGGGTTTTATGGTAATCTTTTGGTTACAAAAGGGTAAGTAATGATATTTTATTAATTTATGAGTATTTAATACTCCATAAAGGTGAAAAGTATTACTTTGATAAAATATTCATGGTTTACTTGTTGTTTTGAAAAAACTAACAGTTATCCTTCTTTGTGTATCCCTTACTGAGCTTTTTATGCTCACCCCAAGTTTTTTTTGAAATGTTTTTCACAGGACATAATGTGGAATATGGTCAAGGATGTGATCAATGAAAATTCATGCTTTCTTAAACATGGAACTAGAAATGACTTTTTTTGAGTTCATGTTTTGAAAAAAAAGGAAACTTTGTAGAAGTGTCTGCTGTGTAATCTTTTGAGATGTAATAGTTATGATCTAATTCTCTAAAACTCTAAACCTGAAAAGATCCTTAATGAGAATTATTCATTTAATTCAATGTTAAGTAATGTTTAAGGACAGAGCCTTATAGTAATGGTCTTTAAACATAGTTTTAACTTATGTAATTCAGTTCTGAAATTTTGTAAAAAACGGTTTTAGTTGAAAAATCCAGATTTGTTTTATTGATTTTGTTTGTTGTTTAATGTTTATAAAATCAGGTATATCATTCCCAATTATCATTATATGATACCCGGGCACTTTTTCCATCCCGTGGGGATCGTGAACGCCCTTCGGGCCTTGTCACGGGCTGGGTTTGGGGCCGAGTTCGGTGGTGACCAGATTCGGTTCGTGACAAAGTGGTATCAGAGCAGGTTCAGGTTAACTCTTTAGGTCATGTTATTTGGGGAAGAGTCAGGATAATATGGAGTTAGGATTTTAGGGACTTGGTATTATAGTTATGGGTAGTGTGCCCGATCACCACACCTTATGACAGGATTCAAGTTTCCAAGGGAATTCAGGATTTATCTAAGTCCTTTGGTTTTCTTAGTTTGATGATGGTTAGGGGAAATGAAAAGAGAGTTGGGTTAATGGTCTCAGTGAGCTCGTAGGGCCTGACAAGCCATGTGGATCCGAGGATATTCCCCAGAACACTCTCTATGATAGTGAAGTTATTGGAATATGGTCTCCAACCATATGTCCAAGTCACCCACTGAAACTGGTTTCCTCTCGCATTGTCTTGTGTTCTTTAGTTTTGAAATCTTGAAACTTTGGTTTTAAAGTGACTTGGTTTTAAGAAGCGTAAAGTTTTTTTTGAAATTATTTTCAAATAATGAGGAAATGGTTTGGTTAATGAAATGGTGGAACTGAATTTTCAGATTTTTTTTGAAATGGAAAAGGGTGTGCTTACACCTCTTTTGAAAGCAGGAACTATATTGATGTTTGTTTTGGAAAGTGTTTCCAATAGAGTTTTATAAACAATCAAAGGGTGTTTTAATGGGATGAGATGTTTTGAAATTGATGTGAATATATTGAAAGTGAGTTATTTTCAAAATGGTTGTGTCTTTCTGAAATGTTTTTTAAGATGTGAGTTAGTATTTTGATCTCGTGGTTAGCGGTTTTGAGAAAAAGGATGTGTTGTTTTACCGTTTTGGTTTTGAAAAGTGGAAAGATTTTTTTTAACCTTTGGTATTTTCATGAGAAACCACATGCATGGGTTTGTATGGGATGATGGATGGTTGATGGAACAACTTGATGAGTGTTGGGATGGATATGAGGAGGGTGCCCGGTGTGGCACAGAAACATGCATGTGTAAGGCCCATGGGGTACCATTGGTGGATTCACTAACCGCTGAACCATTTGTTTTCAAGAAATGTTTTTAAATAAAAAAATGATGTCTTGATGAATTATTTGGGGTGGCTTATATTATGTGTTTTTGGAAAATTTTGATGTTGTGGGATGTTTTGAGTCCAAGAACCCTTCCTATTTGAACTGTGTTTTGGGTTTATGTTTGGTCAGTAAGTTGGGTAGAAGGACCGGTTAGTAGTATCCTATGAGATATGTTTTGGGACACCTTTATGGTGGTTCCCTTCATGTGTTTGGATCTGGTTTATGGCTTTTTTGACCAATGGACCAACTTGGTTGGGTCCTTGGGTTCTCTCATTAGATAAGGTATGCCCCCATTAAGGGTTAATGCATAACTGAAGTGCAACCCAGATTGTTTCTCCATTGTAAAATCCTCTAGTTGATCAATATAAGGAATCTTTTATCAATATTTGTTGATTGAGTATACACCCATTCCTGTCTTTGATTTTTATATCCACTTGTAGCGGGAGAGTTCTCATGGAAGGTTGAAAGAGACCTTAGTTTCTTAAGTTTCCTAATTCGTCGAAGCTAGAAGACGTCTAGGGTTGTTAGTGGGGATGAGTGTCTCAATGGTTTCTAAGAGGGCCTCTGGTTTCTTTATAGTTTCTTTGAATCATGAGTTCATGTTAAACCACAAGTGTGGGAAATATGGTCACGATAGGATATTGTGGACACTTTCTAGAATTGTGTGTTGTTTGGGGATGTTGTATAAGGTCCCTCTCCATGCATTGTTTATATCAGTCACAATGGTCATGTTCGGTGATGCCTTATGATGTCCTGTGCTCGATTGACCGTAATGGTGATAGTTGGGCAATCATCTGAGAGTCTCTATTATGTTGGGAGAATGTCTCCCTTGGAAAAACATAAAAATATTCCATTTTAGAGGAAGGTGAGTATAGGTTTTCTTTACTTCTATCGTTTCTCACCCGAACAAACAAGGTGTGATGTGTGTGCATCTTCTAAGCCCTTGTTTCAGTGAAATATCGAGTTAGGGTAAAGTGATTTTGGAATGTGTTATGTCATGGAAAACTTATCAGGATTGCATTGTAGTTGTTGGTTGCACCAAAAGAAGAATTCTCGTTCATGGGGTTTCCAAAGCCTAACTGCGAGGCCAAAGATGCTTCAATCATTTGAGCTCCAACCATAGGTCTCGAAGAGAAGTTGGCTCGTACACTACTGGAAAATAGGGCTATACCCACGGTTTTGCAAAAAACCGTAGGTATAGGGTACCCATATACCCACGGTTTTGGATAACCATGGGTATTGGGATAGTACGTGAACCTATACCCACGGTTCTCCAAAATTGTGGGTATAGGCCACCTATACCCACGGTTCTTGAAAACCGTGGGTATAGGGTACGCCTATACCCACAGTTTTAGAGAACCGTGGGTATAGGGTATTTTCTGAAGACCTATACCCACGGTTCTTCAAAACCGTGGGTATTGGGGTTTTTTTTTTGAAGACTTGTACCCACGGTTCTGGAGAACCATGGGTATAGCTTATGGAGGGGAATGAAAATTAGGCGAGACACGAAAAAAATTTGGCAGGAAGGTATTTTTTCACGGTTTAGTTTAATATATTTATATAAATATAAATTTACATACTCATAATTTGTTTAGCTCGATTGGTTAGAAGTGGAGCCGCGATCATGAGATGCGATTTCGAATCCCGCGATCTGCATTTTTTGAATTTAAATAACTGATGTGGATTATATTAATATATATACGTATATGTATATATAACTAATAATCAAAAGGATTTGCTTGGTTGGTCAGTTGATGTTGCTTGCCCGTGAGGCCCTGCGTTTGACGTGGGTTCGAATTCTGTTGTCTGCGTTTTGGATTTTAATTATCCCATGTGGATTAAATTAATATATATATACGTTGATGTATAAATATATAGAAAGATAAATACCCATTTCGGTTGGCCCCTTGGTGTCATGTAGCCGTGATGCGCTGCGGGAGTGCGGGTTCGAATCCCAGCCTCTCTACAATTTTCAATCCTGCGTTATAAATTTTCAAATCCCACAATCCTATTAATATATATAAATAGATATATGTATATATTACAAGTGAAATCGATAGGTCCTTTGGTTATTTTGTGGGGAGCGGTTGGGAAGGAGAACGTGAGGTGTGGGTTCAAAACCCACCAATTTTTTGAATTTTAATACCCACGATCGTGGGGACTGCAATGTGCCACGGTTCAGCAAAACCGTGGGTATAGGTTGAGACCCCTATACCGACGCTTTTCCAGCCCACAGTTCCCGAAACTGTGGGTATAGGTTATACCCACGGTTTTGGGGGCTATACCCACAGTTTTGAACCATGGGTATAGGCTATTTTTCCAGTAGTGGTAGTCAGGGGAAATCACAGGGTCATTTAAACCCTTGTACAAAGTCCTATGCTCAGTATGAAAGTTAGGAAGATTTTAAACCTATGGTGTCATCATCTTTCTTCTGTTGTTCATGTTCGGTGGAAAGAGGTGGAGGGTCGTGTACCCATGTCATCGCCCAATGTTATTCTCTCCCCCTTTGGTTTCCACTAAGTATTTGGAGAAAGGTTTGAAGTTTGGCTAGACTGGTTGAGAACACGGTTTTCACTTGGTTAATAGTGACCATGCCCCAAAAAAACATGTAGATAGAAGGATCCAAACTATTAGCGCATGGTTTCCCAAATCGTGCAGACTAACCATGTGACCTTCCCAACTCTTCAAATTTTGGGGTCTTTCTGTACTGACCCATGATGGTCGGTTAAGAAGGTTGGTTCTTATGGTGGGGAGACCCACTATGAGTCTTATATAAGTTCTTTCTTAAAGGTCCGATGGAAGTATACCCATTGTACTGGGGAGTCCGTTCAGGCCTCCCCCTATTAGTGTCCTGATTCTGTCTCGGTAAAAATATAGGTTGTCTCTTATGGTGGGGAGCCTATTTTTGTTCCCCCATACCAGTAACTCAGATTTATCCATGATCTTGGCTTGGTGGTGGGTAGTTTTGTTTGGAGCTATCAATCTAACTATATCTTCCTTGGGTAAACATTGAGATTGGAGAGTGCCCAATGGTTTAGTTATAGAAAAGTAAGTGCAACCTTGTTCGATGTTGTTGTTCGTTTGGGTGAATTGCTTGAGTCTTGTTTGGATGGTGTTTAAGGAGTTTTATTTTGGGATAAAGGTTGAATGTGATTGATCATTTCAGGAAAGTGGTGTAAGTTTTGGTTGTGAGAGTAATCTTGTCACGAACCAGTCCGGGTGATCCGGTGCCCGACCCGGTCCGCGACATGGCCCGAAGGGCGTTCCCGATCCCCACGGGCTGGCACAAGTGCCTGGATATCAAAATTAACTCATGGGAACGATTTACCCGAAACAGTAAACACAAAGCAACTGATAAGACAAATAAACTAAAACTAAAAATAGACAACCAAACAGGGCCTTAAACTAAAAACAAGTTTAAATTATACAACTTGAACCAATAACTAAAAAGAAAAGACGACAGCAGAAACTAAAACTCTGACTCAAACCTTCCGGCAAAAGAGAGGCCACAACAACACCACTCTGCATGGGAAGACCAACTGGAACCTGAACCACCATCACTAAGCACGAAGTCACAACTTGAAAAGCATAAGAAACCAAATCTACATACACCAAATGGTGTATGTAGGGTGTGAGCTAAAAGCCCAGTAGGATATCACTAAATAAAATATTTCATGCCGCAATATCAAAGAGATAATTTAACATGCTTATTCAGAAATATATATTTAGAAAAAAACACTTTTAAGGAAAACATTTACATGTTAAAAGTGAAAATGAACACTTTAAGAAAAACCATTTTTTTAAACATTATTTTAAAGCGGAAGGGAAGATTTATAAAGAGCACGCACACACACACCCGAGTGGTCCTCCGTATGCCGACGGAAGGCACCATGTCATGAATAGTATAGCACCATAGGTAAATCCCCTAAGGGTCATCTAACTCGTGTGGGTCCCTAGAACCTTGTACCTCGGTGAAAAGTAACCATGATGAATATTCATTCTCATGCATGAGCCACTAGTAGGGAGCATACCTATAACCTAGTGGCCCCCAATCATCTCCAATATAGTTTTTTTAGTGTTGTCACGTCAAACATGCTAAGTGAACCATGGTTAAAACCCCTCCGTTCACTAGAGTACTAGTTCCGGTCCTCCCACCTAGATACCCAGGGTTTCCCTAGGGCTCAAACAAGTCCCATATGTTACAAAATACTAATTGTACTTAAAAATTCTATTTTTACTAATAATTCCCATTTTGAAATAATATGCACACCAAAGTTTTCTTCAAACATCATTTGCAACACTTAAAAATTCAATAAACCATTTGCGCAATTAAACAACCATTTTCAGCATTAAATAAAGTACTAAGAAAAATTATAAAATAATTTTAAGAAGTCTCACATGACTTCGCACACACAAAAACTCACCCACACCCCGCACATAAAACATACAACATGTCAAACCCTTCAAAAATGTATTTCTCATTACTCACACAACTTAATAAACCATATACACAATTTTTGAAACACTTATAAGAAGCGCAACATGACTTTACACCAAAAACACACTCAAAATCATATTCAGACATGTTTTCAATTACTCAAACAATTCACAATTTAATTTCAAAGATGCACAATAAATTTAACACACCAAAATAATTCATTATCCAATTGAACACATATCAAACACTTCAAAAATATATTTTTGTGACACCACAATAGATCATATAACATATTTATAAAATCGAATAAACATATTAAATTAATCAAATGATGCAAAGGAATGGAACCACCTACCTCGACGTGTACAAACATCCGACAACGAAGAGAATTCCATTCGTGCTTCAATCTCATCACCAAGAGACCAAATTTATCCCGAGGGGGGGTGTTCGCCGGATGGAGCAGGGGGCGGCGGTTTGCAGCACTGGAAGAGGGAGGTCGCCGGGCATAGGCGCGGTCGGGAGGGAGGTCATGGCGGAGTGCGGGAGACCGGCGCGACAGGGGAGCAGGGGTGCGGTCCGGCGAGGGGGGGGGGGTCGTGCGGTTCCGAGCGGGGCAAGGTGCGATGGGAGTAGGGGCGCGGCGCAGCGGGTAGGAGAAGTAGGGAAGGAGGGGGGGTGCTGTGACGGGGAGAAGTGGGAAAAAGGGGGGAGGACGACCCGAGCGGGAGAGAAGGAAAAAAAGAAGGGGGGGGGGGGCGCTGCCAAACTCTAACAAGGGGGGGACAAATAAAAAAAATATAATAGAAATTATTAATAATAATAATAATACGTTTTAACAATTGTATTAATATTAATAATAATAATAATAACAAATCAAAATAGGAATAATAATAATAATAATATTAATAACAATAATTAAAATGGTAATGATAATATTAATAACTTAATAAAATTTATATTCCCAATGATATCAATAATAACAATAATAATAATATTAATATCCCCCAATATTAAAACAAACCATTAAATCTTTATCACATTTCTTATTTAATTTTATTTTCATTTTATCCCTCTTAAACTTTATTTCTTTTTTAATAACTTCTTTATTTAATTGGTTGCACGTCAATCAGGCGTACGAAGAACCAAGTTAGGTCGCGCAATGACCCAAGCGAGGTCGCGCGGCTTTGACAGCGGGGTGCTGAACGCCGAAAAGGCCACAAAGTGCATTTCAAAATAAAACTCAGAAATTTTAAGTTTGGGCCTCAACCCGAACTATCTGATTCCCAATAAAAATAATAAAATAAATAATATAAAAAGGACAGGTGTGACAATTCTCCCCACCCTAAAGCTTTCTGTCCCCGGAAATCCAGAACTAGAACCAAACCCCAAAGCATAAAACTATACTCCCTTAAGGTTCAAAAGGGGATCCCCACTAACATCGAGCAAAGAGAGGGGGAAAGCATCGTGCTCATAGAAATTCACTCAAAATAAAACATCAAGGAAGGCGTAAATAGAATTTCTGATATGTGTCACCCGCCCAAATGGGCTAGAACACCTCCAGTTGACTAAACAAGGAAAACAACTCTCACACCCGTGGAAACCAACATCACAAGATGAAAAAACTCAACCATTATTAACGAAAACCACATCATTTGGTTAGAATGAACAAACAAGGTCAAACCATGTCCAAGGAACACTCTTATCACTTATCACTAATCCATATTTAAAAACAAAAGCAATATATCAACATGGGGAGGCCCGAGGGGCTCCCCACCATTTGGAACTCACTGACGCTCGAGACAAGACTGGAAAACTGACACGGGGAGGTTCGAGCAGACTCCCTACCATTAAAGAAAAGTCCAGCACTGATTCATTCTAGAGACATTCGTGCGAGACCCAATGTGGGTCTCCCCACCATTAAGAACCTACCAACGCCCAAGGCGAGACTAGAAAACCAACATGGGGAGGTCCGGGCGGACTCCCCACCATTATGGAAATGCCAACACCGATTTATTCCAGAGACCTTTGTGCGAGACCCGTCGTGGGTCTCACTGCCATTAGAACGAACAGAGGATACAGAACTTTGAAAAATTCTCGATGGTGACCAAACACCCCACCACAAGGGGAGGGGGGGGGGGGCGACCACCAGGCGTCAAAACCACGACTGACCACAAACCAACATCTCAAAATTTCCTGGTTTAACACCATTCAAATTTGAGACTGAGTTACCCAACAGACTCTCATAAGGACCACTAAAGCGATTGCATCCAGTGGAACGCAACCCCCAAGACTTTAAGGCACTAGATGAACACGCCTCCACATGGTCACGAAAACCTTATGCAACCAGACGGCTTATTCAGAGCGGAACAACCATAGAAACAATTTAAACTGACTCTACTTTTAACACTGATGACAGAAATAAATTTGGGGTCCCATACACTCCCGGGGTTCCTGACCACGCGCCAACTTCACTCCGAGGCCTATGGCTGGAGCCTTGATATTTGAAGCATCTCATGCCTCACAGTCAGGTATTGAGGAATCTCGTGCTAAGCTTGTCTTTTTGGTGTCACACACAACCACACTACAACCGAGGCAACACCAACAAACACAACACATTACAACATCCAACTGATCATACAAGAAACATTCACCAACACAAGAGCTGAAATGGTGCATGCACATCACCCTTTGTCACACTGAATGAGAACATAACAGCACAAATCGTCACCGAGCATGATCATTACTATCGAGAGAAACATTACACTGAGAAAGACTTTAAACCGCATCTTGAACAACACGTGATTCCTGCAAACGACCATAACAGCCTTATAAGACTGGGTCTGCCAAACTAGTAGCCTAACACGAACCTTTTCATAAAAAAAACAAACCAAAGACCAGATTTTATTTAGAACAATAGACCACACCAAAAACTTAGGGTTTCTTCCACCTTTTCCCCACTGGAGTCTCCTTTACCGCTTCCAAACAACCGTTGACTATCAAAGGGATCTCACGCTACAAGACGTCACAAACCTGACCCTTGCGGCCAATGAAATCACTACAGGACTTTCAAGACTTCAGTCAGCGCCGATAACACCGAACCACCTTCAACCTTCCTTGATATAATTCCTTTCACCGCTTCTAGGGGAACCTTTAGACGTAAAAGTGTCAAACCTCATATTCGATGACTCAGACGACTCAAAGAGACCAAAACTCCCTTCAACTCCCCCCGTGTTTTTCATCCTGCTGCGAGAGGATCCACTCACTGAAAAGAAAAAGAGATTGACATAGCACTATCACCAAAAAGGGAGAGTCCTTACTTTAATCAACTGGAGGGTCGGCCAACTGCGAACTATCTGTGGCCGCACGTAATTCGCACATTAACTCTTTATTGGGGTGTACACTAGCCAAGAAGGAGAACTGTAGACCCAATCAAACAGGTCTGATGGTCAATACATACCACAAGAAAACACCAAACGTGTAGGGGGAACCACTACAAGGGCTCCCCGATGTATTTTTCAAAATAATTAACTAGCTACACGCTTGCATACCAACTTACAAATAAGAATTCAAAATCAAGATACAATTCAGTAAAAAAAAGATCCTCGGCTCGAAACTCCTAACACACAAAATTTCCAAAACACAAGGACACACCACGCAACCACCTGTTACTAAAACACAAAATTTTTTATTTAACAAATCTTTTTGAAAATAAGGAAAGATGGTGGGTTGCACAAACACCAATGGTGTCCTATGGGCCTCACACATGCATGTTCCCATTCCACACTGGCACGCACCTCATATCCATCCAGGAACTCATCCGCTCATGTCATTAACCCTTTCTCTTTCCATATACACTCATGCATGTGGTTGCCCCCAAGAACACCAAGGATCAAAACCAAAGCTTTCCATTTTTCAAAACCAAAACATCCAACCCACGCTTTTCAAACCACATACCTCATTTTCTTTTTAAAGTGCTTTATTTCAAAACATTTTCCAAAACATTTTCCAAGACCAAATCATTTTTACTTAAAAAAATGCCAACAATTCCAAAACAAAGAAACAAAGAACGGTGAAAGAGAAAACTAGTGTCAGCGGGTGACTGGAACATATGGTTGGCGGCCATACGCCAATCATGCCACTACCATGGAGGGTATTCCAGGATAGCGTTCCCAACTCTGCATGGCTTGCCAGACCCTGCGAGCTCACTAGGACCAACTGACCTTACCCCTTTTTCATTTCCCTTAGACAAGATTAACCGCAAGGACCAAAAACTCAAAAAAAAACCTCAACATACTTTGGTAACTTGAGTCCCGCCACGAGGTGTGCTGGCCAGGCACCTTACTCGTAGCCAGGATGTCGAGTCCCGACAACATTAACTCAAGTCTATCATGACTCTAACCTGAAATAACACAAACCAAGAGAGAAAACCTCCTCTGATACCATTTTGTCACGAACCAGTCCGGGTGATCCGGCGCCCGACCCGGTCCGCGACATGGCCCAAAGGGCGTTCCCGATCCCCACGGGCAGGCACAAGTGCCCGGGTATCAAAACTAACTCATGGGAACGATTTACCCGAAACAGTAAACACAAAGCAACTGATAAGACAAATAAAATAAAACTGAAAATAGACAACCAAACAAGGCCTTAAACTAAAAACAGATTTAAATTCTACAACTCGAACCAATAACTAAAAAGAAAAGACGACAGTGGAAACTAAAACTCTGACTCAAACCTTCCGGAAAAAGAGAGGCCACAACAACACCACTCTGCATGGCAAGACCAACTAGAACCTGAACCACCATCACTGAGCACAAAGTAACAACCTGAAAAGCAGAAGAAACAGAATCTACATACACCCAATGGTGTATGTAGGGTGTGAGCTAAAATCCCAGTAGGATATCACCGAATAAAATATTCCATGCCGCAACATCAAATAGATAATTTAACATGCTTATTCAGAAATATATATTTAGAAAAAAACACTTTTAAGGAAAACATTTACATACTAAAAGTGAAAATGAACACTTTAAGAAAAACCATTTTTTTTAAACATTATTTTAAAGCGGAAGGGAAAATTTATAAAGAACACTCACACACACACCCGAGTAGTCCTCCATATGCCGACGGAAGGCACCATGTCATGAATAGTAGAACACCGTAGGTAAATCCCCTAAGGGTCATCTAACTCGTGTGGGTCCCTAGAACCTTGTACCTCCTTGAAAAGTAACCATGACGAATATTTGTTCTCGTGCACGAGCCACTAGTAGGGAGCATACCCATAACCTAGTGGTCCCCAATCATCTGCAATATAGTTTTGTTAGTGTTGTCACGTCAAACATGCTAAGTGAACCATGGTCAAAACCCCTCCGTTCACTCGCGTACTAGTTCCGGTCCTCCCACCTAGATACCCAGGGTTTCCCTAGGGCTCAAACAAGTCCCATATGTTACAAAATACTAATTTTACTTAAAAATTCTATTTGCACTAATAATTTCCATTTTGAAATAATATGCACACCAAAGTTTTCTTCAAACATCATTTGCAGCACTTAAAAATTCAATAAACCATTTGCGCAATTAAACAACCATTTTCAGCATTAAATAAAGTACTAAGAAAAATTATAAAATAATTTTAAGAAGTCTCACATGACTTCGTACACACAAAAACTCACCCGCACCCCGCACATAAAACATACAACATGTCAAACCCTTCAAAAATGTATTTCTCATTACTCACACAACTTAATAAACCATATACACAATTTTTGAAACACTTATAAGAGGCACAACATGAATTTACACCAAAAACGCACTCAAAATCATATTAAGACATGTTTTCAATTACTCAAACAATTCTCAATTTAATTTCAAAGATGCACAATAAATCTAACACACCAAAATAATTTATTATCCAATTGAACGCATACCAAACACTTCAAAAATATATTTTTTTGACACCACAATAGATCATAAAACATATATATAAAATCAAATAAACATATTAAATTAATCAAATGATGCAAAGGAATGGAACCACCTACCTCGACGTGTACAAACATCCGACAACGAAGTGAATTCCATTCGCGCTTCAATCGCATCACCGAGAGACCAAATTTATCCCGAGGGGGGGGGGGGGTGTTCGCCGGATGGAGCATGGGGTGGAGGTTTGCAGCACCGGAAGAGGGAGGTAGCCGGACATAGGCGCGGTCGGGAGGGAGGTCATGGCAGAGTGTGGGAGATCAGCGCGACAGGGGAGCAGGGGTGCGGTCCGGCGGGGGGGGGGGGGGGGTTCATGCGGTTTCGAGCGGGGCAAGGTGCGACGGGAGTTGGGGTGCAGCGCAGTGGGTAGGAGAAGCAGGGAAGGAGGGGGGGGGGAGCTGTGATGGGGAGAAGGGGGAAACATGGGGGAGGACGACCCGAGCGGGAGAGAAGGAAAAAAAAAGAAGTGGGGGGGGGGGGCACTGCCAAACTCTAACAAGGGGGGGGGGACAAATAAAAAAATATAATAGAAAATAATAATAATAATAATAATAATAATAAGTTTTAACAATTGTAATAATAATAATAATAATAATAACAAATCAAAATAGGAATAATAATAATAGAAATAGTAATAACAATAATTAAAATGGTATTGATAATATTAATAACTTAATAAAATTTATATTCCCAATACTATCAATAATAACAATAATAATAATATTAATATCCCCCAATATTAAAACAAACCATTAAATCTTTATCTCATTTATTATTTAATTTTATTTTCATTTTATCCCTCTTAAAATTTATTTCTTTTTTAATAACTTCTTTATTTAATTGGTTGCACATCAATCAGGCGTACGGAGAACCAAGTTAGGTCACGCGGTGACCCAAGCGAGGTCGCGCGGCTTCGACAGTGGCGCGCTGAACGCCGAAAAGGCCACAAAGTCCGTTTCAAAATAAAACTCAGAAATTTTAAGTTTGAGCCTCGACACGAACTATATGATGCCCAATAAAAATAATAAAATAAATAATATAAAAAGTACGGGTGTGAAAAATCTTTCATTAATTGATCACTGGAGGTGTTTTGCCCTTTGGGGGTGAAACCTGACAAGGGAGTACCTCTTGGTTTCTCAGTTGGGTTTGGTTGTTACTTTGGCCTTGATGTGACTTTCTGGGGCGGAAAGTTTTCATGGTGGGGAGAATTGTCACATACATGACTTATTTTAAAGTTAAATTACATTTAATTTCCATTCATGCTTTGTTTTGAGGGTTTCCCAAGCTTTTATGGAGGAATGTGTGAGTTTTCATGAATTGGGCCAAACCGTGAGCCCAATTCCAAATTTAAAATAAAATTTTTATTCCTTTATAAATCCTTCATTTTTCAAAAAAATTCATCCATTCCAATTCCTAATTGTCATCCCCTGAACTTTTAACAACACCATATTAATTTGGACCATTTATGAATCCATAATCATGGTGGATATGAGTTTTTATTTAAGGGATTGGGCCTGCCCGAAATCCCATTTTCTGCATTAAAAATAAATTTTAATTCTTTAATATCTCCTTCAATATTTTCGTTTTTTCAGTGATTCCAACTCTCACCCGATACCACTTACCTAAGGAGATCCTCCATTCCCTCCTACCACAATTTGGAGCTCAATAGAGTCACTAAAGTGGTTGAAGCCTCTCGGGATTTCAGAAATCACCCAGATTTGGAGAGGTAAATTAATCATTTCATAACTCCTTCTATTTTTACTATTTTCCCCCATTATAGTTCCTACATGATCTCTTAATCCTTTTTAGAACCTCCCATTAATGTTTGGATGTTTTAAAATTCATATACTGATGGATTTTGGGTTGTTTTCTTCAAGATTGTTTTAGGTAAGCGTTTCTCTCTCAAATTCCTCCCTTCTCCTTAGGGTTTCCTCCCAATTTCATGAATTTATAGAATGTCCAGAAGTTAGGGTTCGAACCTAGGGTTTTATTTGGTGTATTTTTGGTCAAATATTGTGTTCTAGGTCTGGATTTATCTTCCTTGTGGTGCGGCGGTGGTGCAGTTGATGTTTCGCACCAAGTTTTGAGGGATTCGACACTTTCAGTAGGTGGTTCCATGTGCAAACAATTATTGATGAGTTAGCTTGATATATTTATTAATTTTTAATATTCCTAATATATTAGGTGTGGTGCGAAAAATGTTTATGATTAATTTGAATAAGTGTTTAATTTTATAGTTGCATTTTAACTTGAAATTGGGTGTTTTCGTGTGTAACTCATGGGGTATTATTTGGGTGTATTTTATAACATATGGAATTGGTTTAATAAATATTGTTTGGCCTTAAAATTATGGTTTGTTAATGTATTAGTGTCATGTGGGCCTAAAAATATGGTTTTTGAATAGGTTTTATGTGTAAAACATTGTTATAATTTTTGAGAGTATTTTATGAAAATGTGTGTTTTCATTTGGATCATTTGTAGTATTATTCAAGGTGATTTTAAAAAACTTGAAAGTGGTTTTATAAATGTCTCTAGGGATTCCAATTATGTTTTGGATAGGAATTGGTATGGTTTTTGGTCCTAAATTGGGGGTTTGAAATGAGTTTTGTGTGAAAGACATATTTACAACACTTGGGTTCTTTTTATGAAAATTGTAAATGTTTTAGTTGGTTAAACAAAGTGGGAAAAGGGTGAATATGTACTGTTTGGTATATGTGTTCACCTATTATGGGGTTTTGAAAGGTGAAGTTATGTTTTAAAATTTCAAACATTTTTAAAATATTTTTTAAATTTCTGAAATGTTTTATTAAATTGTAATGTTGGAGCAAAACTTGTTTGTGGGTTGTTTCGTGTAAGTTTGATGATAAAATGAATTTGAAGGTAAAAAGGGTATTATTTAACAAATGAGTGGGATTTTATGAGAGTTTTAATATATTTTAATGGTTTTATAATTTTTTTTTATGGATTTGTGTAAGTGTTAAAGAAATGTGAAAAGTGTTGTGGGCTACTTTGGTGTGAGTCGGATTTCAAAATCAATTTGAATAAAAAGTGGAATTTTGTGACTTGTGTTGTATAAATGTGGTCTGTTTGGTGAATTTATGATATGGAAATGATATTTTCATGTGAAAATTATATTCATTAACTTTTTTAACTTGTTTTATCACAAATGGAAAACTTGTGTATCTAGGTGGGTGGACGTGTACTAATATGCTAGTGAATCCGTGGGGTTTGGCCTCAGTTTCACTTAGCAAGATTGACGATTACAAATCTAACTAAACTATGAAGATGATGATGATTGGGGACCACTAGGTTATGGGTATGTTCCCTACTAGTGGCTTGTGCATGACAATAGATATTTGTGATGGTTACTCTCATCGAGATACGAGGTACCTGGGACCCACAACTAGTTAGTGCCTAGGGGTTATTTCCCATTGCTTGTGCTCACTAGATATTTTGTGCTTACCGTCAGCATATGGTATGAGTGGCTAGAAAATTCAGTAGCTTTGGTATTTATTTTAAAATTTTTTATTCTTTAAATTAGCCCACATGAAAATTGTTTTTATTTAATGTTGCATCTTTTAGAAATTGTAACTAGCATTTCATGTTTTTGAAAACTTTCATGCTTCTCATCTTTAAATGTTTATCACATGAAATATATTAGTGGTGGTATCCTAATAGGAATTGGGTCACACCCTAATTATACCCTTGGGTGTAATTAGACTTGGTTATTTTTGTTGTCGCAGGTTGGGTATAGTTTTTAGTGCCAGTGGTTCGTGTTTCTAGCAGGTCCTTGGTGGTGAAGTCTTGTGGGGATGGCTTGAGGGAGGTGCCTATTGCCATGTGGAGGTTCTTGGGCTGTCCTTATTTGGTTTTTTAACTTTTTAATGGTCTTTAAACATAGTTTTAACTTATGTAATTCAGTTCTTAAATTTTGTAAAAAATGGTTTTAGTTGAAAAATCCAGATTTGTTTTATTGAGTTTGTTTGTTGTTTAATGTTTATAAAATCGGGTAAATCATTCCCAATTCTCATTATATGATACCCGGGCACTTGTGCCAGTCTGTGGGGATTGGGAACGCCCTTCGGGCTTTGTCACGTTCTGGGTTTGTGGCCGGGTTTGGTGGCGACCAGATTCGGTTCGTGACAGTCACGGTCATGCTGCCTTGCTGTAAGTGTTGTAGCTCCTGTATACGCACTGAGCATAAAGTCGTTGGGACAAACTCTACCCTGAAAATTCCCTCGAAGTCCGCCTAGATGAGGGTCACCTTGTCGTGTAATTATAGTGTCAGACTCCACCATCTCTCAGCTGCTCCCTGAAAGAGACCGACAACTAGGATCACCTTCAGATCAGCTGGTGTCCCAACTAAGTGAAAAACTCTGGCCACAACCTCTAGCCAGTCCTCAGCCGCCTGCGGATCCGTCTCACCTCGGAACCTCGAAGGACTCTACCATTGAAACTCGTGCAACGCGCTCAGTTGGCGTGCACCCTCTACTGGTGGGGCTGGTGGCAACATCTGCCGAATGGTTAGTAGTGTTGTTGGTACACCACCTGAAGGTGTTAAAGCCGTAAGAGGGCCCTGTACCGAGGCCTCATCGCTCGGTGGGCCGTCATCATGTACTCTCTTGAGAATTCTAGTTGTTTGTCTACATGGAATCATTCTGAAAGAAAAGAGGCGTGCCACAGTGAATAAGTTATACCGACTGAGCTGACTCAAAGAAATCATAAGAAAGACTTTTTAAAACACACGCAATCAGTGTTTTCATGCGCTGAGTCGGAATTCGGAATTTAGGGTCCTGGTGTATGGATACGTCAGTCACCGCACCAACACTGGATTTCCAAAACTGAAAACCACGCTCATAACAGTTAACACTATTGCCACATTGAAAAGATCAGAGTCTTAGTTCTTTGGTAGAACTGACTCCTCTGATACCACTTTGTCACGACCCGTCCCCTGGAGCTCGTGTCGTGACTACCCCAAGCCCTTCTTCCATAGGCCAGGGGCTGACGACTAGCACCGAAAAGGCGTATCCCTATAACAGAAAGACGTTTCCTTTAAACCTGTACAAACACACAAACCAAGAACACAACAAGAAGCAACCACGAAGTAGACTGCTGTAGTAAAAAGTGGGCTAGAAGTAAAGGGGCTGAAATACAAGCCCAACTGGAAAGAACAAGTACAATTGAAAAGAGAAAAAAACTTCTGGATCATCCACCGAGGATCCCACCTAAAGGGCAGGTGAAACTCACGATTAGTAGTCACTATAGCACGTCACATCAAATTGTCCACCTCTGAGCACCGTCCAGTCTGGGCTCCCTCAGCCTCGATCAACGATGTCTGTCGTTTGCAAAAAACACAACAAGGTGCAGGCATAACCCGTAAAGGGGTGAGTATAACAATAATCACTAGGGACCTCGAGACCCTAGAAGGTCTCCTAGAGTTCCAAAAAGGAATAACCACAAAGAAAGACCTCAATCACAAAGCACGAAGCAGTCATAAACTCTACTTAGGTATATGCCCATACATATACCTAAGTTATCAAAATATACTCGTCTCATATGTGAGAAAACATAAGGCCCCAACCTTTAAGAAATTTTAACAATTGATCCACGAGGGAAGAAAACCACAAAGGTAACACCACGAAGGTAAAAGTACCATAAAGGTAACACCACGAAGGTAACACCACAAAGGTAAAAGTATCACAAAGGTAACTCCACGAAGGTAACACCACGAAGGTAACACCAAGGGTAGAAGTACCACAAAGGTAACACCATGAAGGTTACGCCATGAAGGTAAAAGAATCAGATAACACCAGGTATATAACTTGAGTACAAAATTATATATGATTAGTCGTAAAACTAGATCATCTTATTCTGTCGAGAGGCTCTACTACTGACCAACACAGGATCGATAGATGCTGACCCACACAGGATCATTAGGCGCTGACCTACACAGGATCGATAGATTCTGACCCACAGAGGATCGTTAAGCACTGAACCATACATGATCGATAAATTCTGACCCACATAGGATCGATAAGCGTTGACCCACACAGGATCGATGTTCTTTCTTCACGTTACAATCAGTCACAGGATTCCCGCACTAGGCATGCTTGATTCCGGGAGGATCCGCTCCTCAATCCATTGGTCTTACCTTAACCTACACGAAGTTCCACAAAGAATTATCTCAAAGGAACGTCATGTTGTAAGGGTTTCAATGTGACAGACGACACGTCAATAAGACGCTCGATCTGTGAATTATAAGCATTTTAGTACTGAGGGCCCGGTTGGATTCGGGTTCAATCCAACCCGGACATACTCCAAATTTATCCAAAACTAGATTGAAGTATACTAAAAGGACCTTCTCGCTCCAAGGATCCCAGCACCGTTAACGGTTCATCAAACGGATGCTCAGTTCACAAGTTATGACTCTTTTAAGCAAAACGGGGCCTCGGTGGGTCTGACCCGGCCGGGCCTGACCCGGTCTGGGCCGGCCCGATCCCGTTTGGGTCGACCCAAACCTGTTCGGGTCTGACCTGGCTGGGCAAGGTCGCGGCAGGCTTGGACCGCTGGGCTGCGGACCGGCCCGGCCCGCCTGGGCGTCGCGGCCCGCTGGGCTGGCACGACACGGCCCACAGAGGGGCGCGGCCCGCTGGGTTTGTGCGGCCCGGCCCGCAAAGGGTGCAGCCTGCTGGGGCTCATTCGGCTCGACCCGAGGAAGGGCGCGTCCTGCTGGAGGTGTGGCCTGCTAGTGCGGGGCCCACCCTAGCTAGAATGGGGGAGCGGTTCCCCCCATTCGGAAGGTGGAGCGACGATGCCTCTTGGCACTGCGAGGTCGCCTGCGGGACCTGTTGCGGGTCCCGGTCCACCGCCGCGGCTTCCGAGTTGCGGCTGTCTTCAGCGGCGTGTGACGGCGCGCCACTCGCCTCCATCTACGGTCGGCCGATGCCGGCCGCCGCTGTCCGCCGCGGCCGGCCGATGCTGGCTCGCATAAGAATGATGGTTGTGATATACTTAACTTTTTTCAAGGTTATTAACCCTATATGATTTTATTCCAAAACTATGTACACTTTTAGTATCTTGACAATGATATATTTTCATGAAAACCATACACGCAAGACTTTTCCAATATTTTAGGATATCATCCTATACTTAGACTCATCTATAAGGTTTTTACTAAGGTTCTCTGACCCTAATACCAAAGGTAACTAAACTAATCTAAAAAATAACTAAACTAAACTCCAAAATAACTAAACCCTACTCTGATACTAGGTTAAGTGACCCTATATAAACATGACATAAATAATACATTAATCTCATGATTTAAATAATTCATCTAAAAAATTATATAACCTAAAGACCGATAGGTTTAGTGTATTGGAGATTAATATCATAAATATATTAATTTACTAAACTTAAAAACATTTATCTATAATCTTAATCCTCTATACCCTTTCCTATGTACCTTACATGATATAATTATCTTCATAACCTATGGAATGGAAACATAAGAAAGCGATTGGATTAGATACCCAATAAGGGAAAAACATATCATAAATTGTTGGATCATAAACATTAAGAAGTACATGATAAATATGTAAATATATTAATAAGAGATCATAATACCATATATGATAATAATAAAACATAATAAAGAAACATAATATCATAACTAGAATGTTAAGGATGTGTAAAAGTTGTGACTTGGCTCAAAAACATATCAATAACCAAAAACATGTGAGCATTACATAAAAGTACATAATACATTAAAAATATGGTATGATCATGAAGACATAACATAACTTTATAAACAACTTAAAAATGTGTCGTAATCATAAAAATATGATTTCTTATCATTGTGAACCTAGTGACCTACCAACCCATTCACTCTTAAAATTGTAAGTAGAGCTAAATGCCATCACACTCACCCTTTGTGAACCTAGCTACTTGTTAACCTATTAACATACCATTTTTATCTCATGAGATATAATCCTTTACCCAATGCATTTTAGGGAGATATAGGTCTCACCCATCTCATAATCTATACATTTGTACACCACTTGAAAATCAAACATTCCACATCTCATAAAGAACCCATGGAAAAAAGAATGGGTTTCTTAAACTTTTAAAAAACATCACATATCATGAACTTAATAAATCATAAGATATCAAAAATACCATTTTAAAAAATTAATCACATCATAATAACACAAGTAGGGTGATCAAAACATCACTTCATGAAAGATAAACGTTAGACGGTAAATAATTGTGAAAATACAAAAGTCTTCAAAAAAACCTTTTAAAATATTAAAGTTCAAATTAATTTCAAAAAAAATGAATGAAAATAGAATAATTTTTAAAACATTAATATAAAGATTCCCCAAATAAAACATCCTTGAAAATACACAAAGGTCATCTAAAAGAAGAATTGAAAATATTTTAAAAACTTATACTTTTAAAATAATCTTTAATAAACAAGACTTAAAAAATACATAAAGTATTCAAAAATTAGAGGTGAAAATACTTTGAAAGATTTTACTTTTAAAAATAATATTTAATAATGGAACCTTTAAAAGTACATAAAAGTTGTCAAAAGAAAATGTATAGTGGATCATAAAAATTTTTATTTTGAAAGGATGGAAAAACCTTTTGAACATTTTAAAACAACCTTGTTGAAAACCCACTTTGTTAAAAAGGATAATGAAACATTTTATTTAAAATGAGATAAGGTGAATAAAAGTGTAATTAAAGATAAAAACAATTTGATTTTCTACTATGGAAAGGACAACATTTTTGGTAAGTAAAAATATGGACATGGAAGAAAGTTCTATTAAAAGTAATGGGAATTAGTCTTAACAAAAATGCATTTTAACGAAACATTAAAATCATTGAGGAAGAATAGTTTGGTTTGAAACATGATTTCCACAGAAAATATGGTGGAATAAATCCTAAAATCGTCAAAGTTTATAATATATCAATCATGAAAGATAATATATGGAGAAGAGTGATTGTGACCCGAGGAAAATATTTGAGTCATAAAAACCCCTTACAACCTTGGTGACTTTTGAATAAAAACCCCATGAGAGGTATAAATTTTAAATAGAACATTTAATATCATGAAGTATAATGGGATAATGATAAAAAATAAAAATAGGGGAGTATTTACATCATTTAAAATGAAGTGTGGTGCAAAACTTAAGCATGTCTTACGAGATTAAAATTTGAGGCAAAAAAACCCTTATGGATTTAGTAGATTTTGAATAAAAAATCATTAGAAGGTTGAAAATCATATAGTTTTTTTAAATAACATGGATTAAATTATGTATTATAATAAAATACATTCATTTTCATTATATACATCATAGAAATAAGAAACTGGTGCAAAGAATTAAAACATGTCTCAATGAAGAGAAGTTGTAATGAAAACCCTTAGAACATGAGAAGTGAATGGATTAAAAGAATATATAAAAGATATTGTGAAATAAAACTTTATGTATCATGAATAAGGTTTATTTATTATTAAGTAATTCATTTGGGAATAATCTATACCACATCAAAATAAATAGGTTAAAAACATGTAATCAAGCCTCAATGAAAGTGAACTTGAGACAGCAAACCCTAACCTTGCTTCCTTGCCCAGTTGATGACACTCTAACCTCCTATAAAAAAATATAAATTAATAACCTACTTCATAACCTTAAAAAAATATTACCCTATTATAATCCTTATTATAATTCTTTATCATGAGTACATTAATTAGTTATAGCATATTATGACCATTGGGTGTTAACAACTTGAACTGTTTTGCACGTGTTTAATAATTTTGATATCATTACCCATAATTTGATACCAAGTTTACTATTTATATATAATTTAATATTATTTAATATATAGCTTATATTAATTAAATTTTTCTTATTTAATTCCATATGTGTTTTGGTTACATTATGTGAAAACCAAATTGATAATGCCGTATTTCAGTAATTTTAGCGAACGAAAATGTTACTTTAATAGTAAGTTAAGAACTTAATATAATATTTATAGAAACATATACTAATAATTATTTTATTAATATATTATAATAATATTAGTTTTCATATTCCCGTATTCTTCTATAATCATATTTTAAATCATTGTTCACATAGGTGGTTAAACTGACCTAAACTTGAACACGCTTTAACTCGATTGGAGAGTATTATTAAGGAGGTGTTTCTTTTGACATAATATAATTATAAAAGAATAATAGTGAAATTATATTTATTATTTTATAATTTTTAACCATATTTTAATATTTTTAGAGAATTTATGAAAATCTAAATGAAAATCAAAAAAATGTTTCATCGTGAAGGCTGTAATCCGCACATACGCACAATTAGCGTTCTCATTTCTCAACACGTGATATGATAAAAAGGTGGATATTAAATGGAAATTTTAGAATAATAATTATATTTTATATATAATATTCATTCATCATTAACACTATTAATACCATCCATGAAATTAGGTGATAAAAAACAAAGGATGTCGGTTCATGGAGGTGGTATTCTACGCAACACACTAACAATGTTCTTTTGTTTTTCTAAGTGAATGGAAATAAATAAATAGGTTTTTTATCATTAATATAACAATATATAAGTATATTAATGATACTTAAGTCATAATATTATCATGGTGATAATATATTTTGAAGAGTAAGATTAAGAAGAAAACCATAAGAAGGAGATAATACTTATGTTGGGGACTTGATTTTCCCCTTGGAAGTCCCCTTGAAATTGAAGGGATTAGGTTGACTATGAGTGACTAGGGGATTAGGTATATGGGATAGGTTTCTAGGTAGAGTAAAATGGAATATTTTAAAGAATTAATTCGAATTATAGGTGTGTGTTTGAAAGGATGTAAGTGATCCCCTTTTCTAAGAGAGGAAAATGGTATTTTGGAAACACCATTTATAATTTAATAATTCTATGACACTATTCCAAGGTAAATGGATCCAAAGTTTAAAAATTATTGAGTGTGGGGTTTATTTTGGTCTATAAATTAACAACCATGTGTTTCCACACATGTTTTAAATATTTTATAGAGTTTTTACCATTAATTTTTTATATTTTACTTTTCTACTTTTAAACTAAGTAACCAGTTTTTAACTATATGATTTTATATTTTATCAAACATATAACATAACAAATATAACCAAATTTGGGTATTATGTATCTAAATTTAAACTCTATTTAATCCAATATGATTTCTAAATATTACAAAATTAACTTTTAAATTAAAATAGATAATGTGTAAAAAATAGTTTTAGTAGAAAAATATCGTTTTGACCATTATGGATTCTTAATCTTATTTAGTATTGATTAAAAATTAAATGAGTGTTAATATATTTATTTTTGTGTTTATAAATCATATTATATCCATTATTTTTTTTAATTTAATTATTTGATAAAAATTCCTTGATATTAATAAAACAATAATTTTTTTTAAATAATGTTTAATCATTACCGTGGTGATTTGAATTAATCCTAATAATCTAAATTTTATAACTAAAAAAAAAATGGACATATTAAATAATATTAAAATTATTATATCAAATATAAGAAGTATTTTATCAAATTTAATTTATATATTTAGGGAAATTAATCTTAACGTTAGTGCCTGTAACACATGAAAACCCATTTTTTAATAGTTTATTTTTAAGCAAAAAAGATTTATGATTAGGATATAATTATCGATTACATTGATTCCAATAAATTTAAAAAATTATTATCATTTAAATATTATTTATTTAATAATAAAATAAATCAAAAAAATTATTTTATCATGTTATAATTAACTAAATAAAATAGTTGAAAAACAATTTTCATTATAACGCTACATAAATTTTCAAAATATTGACCATGGATTTATAAATTTAAAATATAATTTTAAAATGATTTATTTTACTTTATAATATATAATTTTATAGGAATTTGTTTCCAAAATGTTCAATTTATTTATATAATAAAATAATCTTATAAAAGTGATGACATTAATCGGTATTTTCATTATTCACATGGAAATTGATTATTTTAGAAAAATATAAAAAATTCATCCTAAGATAATTTTTTTATGGGGAATTAAAAAAATAATTTTAATTTATCAATTTAAAATTATAAAATTTATAAATATATCTTTTTAAAACAAAATATATAATATAAAGAAAATGAATTTTATTGAAAATAACCTTTTCAATGTTAAATAAAATTAATTATTTATCTTCTAAATGTAATAGCTATTAATGGACTACAATCTTAGTGTTTATTATATATTTACTAATAATTTCTTCTTAATATGTTGTGGTTTTTTTATGTTGGGTGTAGCTTGTGACACAAGTTATAGAACATAGTATGTATTTTAAAGGATCCAAAATTTTGGGTCTTTATATAAAACACAATAGGAATAAATGTGGGACCCTAGGGCATAACCATAGGAATAAAAAAAAGACATGAAAAACTCTACCAAGATCTAAGACTCCAATGGAATGATCTGAACTGGTGAAGGGATGTGATCGGTTTCGCTCTGATAAGTGTAGTCTCCTTGATTTGGAATCCTTCTTTATTATCTTATATCTTTCTTTCAGGGTGATAGATCCTCATGTTGTTGGTGGATCTAAACCTTGATTTAATGAATTGTAATTATACGGATTCCTCTTTGATATTACTCACCTTATAATCTCTATTGAAGGTTCCTATTTCAGGTGATTGATTGATCATGTGAAAAAGGGAGGTGGTTCCATGAGGCTTTTCCCTACACATGAAACCTTGATTTCTTACTTGATTTGAAATTTATTTTCAGTTAATTTATAAACCTTAATTTTAGAATATTTATATTATTTTAAAAAGGTGAGTAATTGTGAAACAAATCCCTTTTTTAAAGGCTTTGAAAATATTGAGTGGCTTTGAGAAAATTTGGTTTGATATGAAAAGTTATTTAATGAAATTATTTGATGTTAATTATTGAGAAAAATGGCTTTAAATGCAAGGTGATTTTGAAAGGCATGACTTTCTAAAAACCTATGATTTGGTTTTGAATTTTAAATGGCATGTTGAAACTTGAGATTGGGAATTTGAACTATGAATTATGAATTGAATTGAAAATAATGAATTTCCCATGATTAATTCATTGAATGATTTATTGATTTATTAAAAGAACATGTGATCCTAAGTAGTTAGTGGGTGATTAGGAAAATCATGCTAGGACTCTAACAACCTATAAATTGATTGACAATGAAAAATCTAAATAAACCAAATTCATTATGATTTTCCCCAATAGGGTGTTGATTATTTCTATCTCGATAGCTTGAGCCTTAGGGACATGTTCACACCTTGAGATGTGATTGATTGACTGAGTAGTAAGAGGATCCTAGATCTAGGAACTAACCAACCTCAAGTAATATGACCCTTTTCCTTTGTTTTTATTTAATTATTGTATGACAGTAATTATAAATTTTTTTTATTCATGGCATTACATTTATTAAAAATATTCATTTAAGTATATTTTTTATAAATTGTCCATATTCTTGATTTATAAGCTTGTTGATTGAAAATGTGAAAATTTCTTACCATTCTTTTCCTTTATTTAAATTGAAGCATTAATGGTTTATTTTTTATGGAATTTCTTATGAAACATTTTTTGAATTCCTATTAGGCTTTTTTTCTCACACCCTACCTTTTCCCTTGGGAATTTTTAGATTATGTTATTCTAGTTCCATAAAAAGGGAAAGAACCACTTGGAGGTGGTTCCTGTGCTTGATTTATAAGACCTTGGGTGATGGAGGTGATCGATGGGACTGTGATCCACTCATCACATGAATATTTTGAGTTTTCACCTTGATGGGTTTTGTGTCATCTTTTAGATGACGTACTTCTTTGATCATTATTTGTCTTCTTGTGGTACTTTTACCCTTGAGGAGTTTTTGTAATTTCATCTGTTCATTGATTTATCTTCTACTATTATATATTGATTTTTTGTTCTTGGTATGAAATTTTTCCCTCTAGATGTTTTTTGATGCCCTGAAACTAGTATCCAATATGTGGGGATCGAGAAAAATCTCTAGGCCATGTTAGTAAAGGCTTGGGTATTGATGTACCAGGTTATTCGGGTTGGTTTGTGAAAAAATGGTATCAAAGGTTGTTTTCTATGTTTCCTTGATTTTGGTATGAAGTTTGGGATATTCTAGTAGAGAAGAGGTTGGATTTTTGGGACTTAAATGGTAGTTTATAAGAGAGTGTCTGGACAACTCTCATTGTAGAAATCCATGAGTCACCATGGGGTTTTGGGTAAAAAACATATTTTAGGAATAAATTGATATGACTTTGGTCTTTTTCAAAACTTGATCAGATTATTTTTAAATCCTAGAAAATTGAATTCTAACCCATGGAATTGATAATCCTGTATCTCTTGATTAATTTGATGATATGTGTATCCTTGCTGGTGTTTTTGTTTTGTATATTTATTTTGTGTAGTACCATGCCCCTAAGAAGACGTTTAAACATACCTTAAGAGTTAGTTTTTGATAAACCATGAAAATTGAACCCTCCAGTTGATCAGAACTTCTTAAGATAGTAGTTCATGTCTTTTAAGCTTTGGGATAATTAGCAACATCCATTCTTGTTGAGGATACGGTAGTGGAACCTTGAAGGGATGAAACTAGAGATCATGCTCATGGGTTTCTTTAGTATAAACCACTAGCTTTATAAGGATCTAATGATCCTTGGTAGGCATAGGATTGGATGAAAATGGTTGAGTTTCTTTTTTAGTTCTTATAAATTCCATATTTAACAAAGGTAAATTGTGCTACCTTCAAGCTTGAAGGACCTAGAAGGAGGTGGTACGATTTAATGGTTACAATGAAAAAATATGAAGGCTTGGAGTGGAGAGACTTTAGATTACCTTTCACAAAGTAGTTCTATCTAGAGTCGGTGGTTTTAGAAAATTCTATGGAATTTCTCATCCTCTAAAAATGTGATAAAACCATGACTCGGTATAAGAACCAATTTGCCGAACTTGTTTGATTTTATCCCGAGGTAGTATCAAATGAGAAATTGAAGGATTGAAGATTCTATATGGGTCTTCGACCTGATATTTGATCTCAAGTTTTCATACTAAAGCTCACTTATTATATGGATATACTAGATAGAGATTTAATGGATAAGTTTGACATGGCTATTAAGTCAGGGTTGACAAGAGTTCCTCCTACTCCCAGTGGAAGTTCTATTAGTTCCTTTAAATAAATGAGTAAGTGGGATGAGTATCATGATGAATCATAATAGTAGGAATATTATATACCTACTTTATTGTTAGGAAAGGACTCATTTAATTTCCTTTAATATAGAAAGACCAAGCATTTAAAGCAGGTTTGTTCAGAGGAAACAAAGATCTATGAGGTGTGCTATGTTTTTCAGGTAGAATGGGACCAAAGGTCTAGTAGAGTTGGACCACCACCTTAAAAGTTATTCGGGATGATATATGTGTTTTCTTTTGACTTGGAGAAATAATATTTGAGTGGAGATCTTCCTCTAGTGTTCATCAAGTTTTCCAATGTGTTTTTATATTAATTTTTTGGTTTTCCACCTGTAAGGGAAGTAGAGTTTTATATTGACTTAGTAACAGGTACCCAGTATATCTTTATTCCCTCTTACTATATGGCACCGGCTGAATAAAAGGAGTTAAAGACCCAGTTGAATGATTTTTTATATATAGGCTTTATCAACCCTAGTGTGTTTCCTTGGGTGGTGCATGTTCTTTTTTCAAAGAAAACTGATAGGACCCTTTTCCTTTGTGTTGATTACTGAAAACTCAATCGGTTCATGGTAAATAACAAGTATATGTTTCCTTAGATTTATGATTTTTTTGATCAGTTAAAATGGGTGAAGTGGTTTTTGAAGATCTATCTTTGGTTTGGTTATCAATGGCTTATAATTAAAGAGTATGATATCCCAAAGACCACCCTCTGGAGTAAGTATGGCCATTATGAGTGCCTTGTTATATGCTTTGGCCTAACCAGTGCTCCTATAGTTTTTATAGTTTAAATGAACAAGATATTACAAGAATTTCTTAATTCATCTATGGTGGTATTTGTGGATGAAATCTTGGTTTACTCTAAAACCAAGGAAGATCATGTGCATCATATATGAGCAGTTTTGGAAATTTTGAGAGATCATTGACTTTACACCAAGCTATCAAAATGTAATTTTTAGATTTAGGAAGTGAATTTCTTGGGACATGTAGTCTTAGATTATGGTATTTCAATTGATCTTGGGATGGTAAAGGATGTTATGACATGGTAACAACTATGAAATGTTTTCAAGATTTAGAGCATCTTGGTCTTAGTGGGGCATTACTATCGGTTCATTAAAGATTTATCAAATCTGGATTCTCTAATAAACTCTCTCACTCAGAAAGGGGTAAAGTTCTTATAGGATTCAAAATTTCATAATTATTTTGATGATTTGAAGTGCCTTTTGACTTTTGTTCCAGTTTTTAATCTTCTATAGGATGGGAAAGGCTATATATTCTTTTGTGATGCATCCAGTTCAGGTTTGGGCTGGGTTCTAATGTAGGGTAATCATGTGGTGGCCTATGGTTTCCGACAACTTACGCCGCATTAGAAGAACTATCCCACTTATGATCTCAAACTCACTACTATTATGCATTCTCTTAAGAGTTGGTGGAATTAACTTTTTATATAAAGGTTTATTTTTTATTCCAATCACATAATCTTGAGTTATATCTACTCTCAAAAATATTTGAATCTCCATCAAAGACAATGGGTGGAGTATATGAAATCCTTTGATTTCCACATTTCCTATACCCCTAGTATGGGGAATGTAATTATATATGCTTTGAGCAGGAAAATTATAATCCAATATATGAAAGAATCGGTATAAGAGTGGGGTTTGATGGCTCTATTTTTTTGTATGCACTTGGGAGTTCCAAATTATGAGATCGATATTGTTATGACAAGCATTCATTTGACCTTCTATATTCTCAAAATGATTCTTCAGAAGTGAAACTCAATGATGATTTTCATGTCATTAGGGACTCTCTTTATGGTGAGGGGCCATCAGTGAGTGTTCTTTATCATTTGAGGGTATCCTATGCTTCTAAATTCAGTACATCATACCTTTTCCTATAAGAAAATATGCAATGGTGGATTTCCATAATTCTCAGTGGGCGGTACACCTTCTCTCCATAAATATGTTTTATGATATGTGGTGAAGATTATGGTGTCCAGGTATAGGAAAAGATATCATTTATTTTGTTTTTCATTATTATACCTTTCAATAGGTCAATAATGAGCACCAAAAACCTTCAAGTTTTCTTCAACCCATTCATGTGCTGACTTGGAAGTGGGATTATATTTTGATGTATTTTTTGGTTGGGTTTCCATGTACCCATCGAGGGAAGAATGTGATATGTTTAGTGATCAATTGGATGACCAAATCAGCTCACTTTATCCCCATTCATGACACAACCAAAGTTGAATAATTGAGAAGTCTATATGTGAAGGAGGTTGTTATATTGCATGGAGTTCCATCTGTTAAATTTTCTTATATCGATCCACTTATTATTTTTTAGAGAGGCCTCCAGGAGGTGATGGGATCTCAAGTTAGATTGATCATGACTTATCATTCATAGACGGATGGACAAATAGAATGATCTATGCATATTCTTGAATACACGCTTCATGATTGTGTTCTCGACTTTGGTGGATCTTGGGATAAACACAAGGGACTAGTTGAGTTTTCCTATAACAATAGTTAGTAGTCATCCATTAGAATGGAACCTTTGATGCCTTTTATAGCCACTCATGTAAATCTTTTTTGTGTTGGACAGAGATTGGTGAATCTTCCTTGGTTGGGGATAGTTTGGTCCCATAGACAATGACCAAGATTTTAGTTTATTCATTAGAGAATGATGATGGAATAGATCTGGTATAAATCATATGTTGATTTCCATTGATGTACTTTGAATTTTTTAGTTGGTGACAAGGTGTTTTTGAGAGTCTCGCCTTGGTTGGGTCATCGATGGCTTGGAAAATAGATAAAGTTAGAACTAAGATACATGGGACTGTTTGAGGTTATTGAATTGACTAGTAAGGTGTCTTAAGTTTGTATTTTCCACCTCAATTGATGTCGATTCATAAAATGTTTCACATATCACATATCAAAAAGTATCTCTCTTACCCATCTCATGTATTAATAAGGGTGGACCTTGACGTGGAACCTAATTTATCCATGACTGAGAATCCAGTTTGAATTGTTGATTTTGAGATGAAGGTTCATCATGGAAAGACTATACCTATGGTTTGAGTGATTTGGTAGAATAGTTATTATTTTCATGAGACTTGGTAGGGTGAGGTACTAATGAGAGAGAAGTGGACACATCTCTTTGACATGGATTTTTATTGAAATGATTTCTGGGGGTATAAATTATTTATGGTAGGGATATTATGACTTCTATTTACCAACTTTTAGGTGCTTCTATCTCTTGATTTTTATCATACTTTGTTTTTATCTTGTTTCACTTTGTTTTTGGGGACTTTTGGAAATTTTTGGAAGTTTTTGGAACTGTGCATAGTTGGAACATGGTTAGGGAAAATCATGTTGGTTGTCCCAAGAAACTGTGTACCTTTCCATGAGGTTATAAAGGGGGATCATGGTAAGATAAAACCATGTAGACTCCCCCTAAAACTGTGTGGCTTGGGACAGGGGGGAGAGAATGGTTGGTTCATGGTCTCCAAACTGTGTGGCCAAACCATGAACCCATTATCTAGTATCCCGGGAGGGAGTTCATAGTTTGAACTTGGTTTGTCTAACTATATATACTAACCATGAGTCACTCTCTAGAATCCCAATAAGGGTGCACAATTAGGTACACATTTATCCCTAACTGTGTGGCCTAATCCAGGAAATTGTGTAATGGGATTTTTAACCCCTCAAAAATTGTAATTAAACTCCCAAACTGCCCCCCTCATTATAAATCTTAATCATCTATTAATTTAACCTAATATGGACCTTTAAATTTTATAGGCCCTCTAAAGAAGATATTTTCTTCTTTAACCCCTTTCTTTTAAGATCAAAGTGTTAGTGGATACGATTGATCCCTCTCGGGTAAGTGTAGTCTCATTGATTTGGAATCTTCCTTTATTATCTTACCTCATACTTTGAGTAGTATGAATCCCCATATTTTTAGTGGATTTAAACCTTGATTTTATGTATATTAATTCTATATATTCCTCTTTGATCTTACTCACCTTCGACTCTCTGTTGGCGGTTCCTATTTTGGGTGATTAATTGATCGTGTGACAAAATGTAGGTGGTTCTATAAGGATTTTACCTACACATGAAACCTTGATCACTTTATTGATTTGAAATGTATTCTCAATTTATTTTTTAACCTTGATTTTATAAGATTTATATTGTTTTAAAAATTCATGTAATTATAAAACAAAACCCCTTTTCAAATGATTTGAAAATATTGGGTGGATTTGAGAAAAGAGAGATTGAGATGAAAAGTGATTTGATGAAATGATTTGATGTTGATTCTTGAGGAAAATGGATTTAAATTAAAGGTGGGTTTTAAAGGCATGAATTTGATAAAAACCTATGATTTTTTTTTGAAATTGAAATGGAATGTTGAAGCTTTAGATTATGAATTTTAACTGTGAATAATGGATTGAAATGAAAAGAATGAATTTCCCATGATTGATGAATTTATAGATTGAAAGCACATGTGAGCCTGAGTAGTTATTGGATGATTATGATAGGCAAGTTAAGACTCTGACTACATAGAAATGAATTGATGATGATAAATCTAACTAGACCAAATTTAGTATGATTTCCCCCGATGGGGGTGTTGATTGATTATATCTAGATGGATTGATCCTTTGGGACGTGTGCACACCTTATGATGTGATGTGATTGATTGAATAGTGTGAGGATCCTAAGGCTAGGAAGAAAATAACCTCAGGGAATATAACAATGGTTATTTGTTTTGATTTGATTATTGCATGTTAGTGATTATAGAACTATTTTTATCCATCCCTTCCATTTACTAAAATTTTTCATTTAAGCCTATTTTTGATATACTTATCATCTGCTTGATTTAGAATCTTTTTTATTGTAAATGTGAAAATGTATTACCATGCATTGAATATATTTAAATTGAAGTTCAAAGGGTTTATTTTTTTATAGAATTGATTATGGAACATTTGGTGAAATCCTACTGGGTTATTTTTCTCACACCCCACCTTTTCCTTTGGGATTTCATAGATTATGTTATATTGGGTCCAATAAAATGTAATGAACCACTTAGAGGTGGAAAATGTGTTTGATTGATGGGACCTTGCGTGATGGTGGTGATTGGTGGGGTTGTGATCCACTCATCACATAGAGATTTTGAGTTTTTATCTTGATGGTTTTTGTGTTGTCTTTTGAATAATGTACTACTTTGATCTTTATCTATCTTCTTATGGTACTTTTCTCCTTGAGAATTATTTGGAATTTCAACTGTTCATTGATTTATCTTTTTTTGTTATATATTTATTATTTATTCTTAAGGTGAAATTGTTCCTTATAACCATTTTTTGATGCCCCGAAAATAGTATCCAGCTCGTGGGGATCAGGAATGCTCTTCGAGTCATATCAGTGTTGGATCGGTTATTGATGTACCGAGTTATTGGGGTTGTTTTTGTGACAAAATAGTATCAAAGTTGGTCTTGTGTCTTTCCTTTTTGTTGATATTCAGTCTGGGATGTCTTGGTAGTTAGGAGGTGGGATTTTTGGTACTCAAGTGGTAGTTTAAAATCAAATTCCTGACCATCTCTCATCATAGCTAGCCTTGAGTCACCATGTGTGTTTGGGAAAAAATATTTTAGGAATAATTTAATACGACTCTATTATTTTTACAAACTTGATCCAAGTATTTTTAAATCCTATAAAATTGAATTCAAACCCATATAATTGATAATCCTATATCTCTTGATTAAGTTAATGATTGGAGTATCCTTGCTGATGTTTTTATATTACCTATTGATGTTGTGTAGTACAATTCACCTGAGAATACAATTGAATTAAACTAGAGAGGGATCTACTGATGAACCATGATAAGTGATCCCACCAGTTGATCAAAACCTCATTGAGATAGTAATGTTTGTTATCCAAGCTCTAGGACAGGTAGTCACACCTGTTCCCATTCATTCTTCAGTAGTGGAACCTTAAAGGTATAAAACTAAAGATCATGATATGGAGTTTATTCGGTCGAAACCACCAAATTTCCAAGTACTGAATGATCATCAAGATGTATGGGATTGGTTAAAATGGATTTATCTACTTTTAGAGTTCTTGGAAACTTCAAATTCAATAAAGGTGAATTGTGCTACCTTAAGCTTGGATGACCTAGTGGGAGGTGATGGGATTAGATGGTTACAATGAAGAAACATGAAGTCTTTGAGTGGAAAGACTTTAAATATATTTTTAAAGAGATTTTCTATCTAGAGTTGATAGTTTTTTCAAATTCTATATAATTTTTCAGCCTCTAATGAGGTGATAGAGCCGTGACTCGGTATGCGAACTGCTTTACTGAACTTGTTTAGTTTTCTCCAAAGGTAGTATCAAATGAGAAACTAAATTACCAAATATTCAATATGGGTCTTTAACCTGATATCCAATTGTAGGTTTTTAGGTTGAATCTCACTTCTTATGCAGATGTGCTAGATATATCATTAATGGAAGATCTTGACCTGGCTGGTAGTTCAGGGTTGACAGGAGTTCCTCCTACTCAAAGTGGCAGTTTTGTTAATTCCTTTAAAGTAAATAGGAAGTGGGGTGAGTCTCATTATGGATCACAATATCATGTATCATCCACACCTTATGTGATGTCATTAAAGATCTCATTGTCTTTTCTTTAAATGTGGAAATATCTAGCATTTAAAGTGGGTTTGTTCAGAGGCTCTAATGATCTGTGGTTTATGTGGTCACTCTGACCATCTATAGAAGTTATATCATGTCTTTTATACCTCTCACAATGGAACAAGATCATCATCACCTAAAGGTGTTGTGTTTTAGTCAAATTATTTAAGAACTAAGGGTTTATCACCATAGACATCTAGAATGAAGCTTCTTTATGTGGTGGACGAGTCTCTAGAGGAAGTTGATGCATGTCCAATGATGGTGAGAGGTTCCATCACTATAGGTTCGTCTTTATTGAAAAGTTTATTTGATATGGGTGAATCTTATTTGTTTTTATAGACTCGCATTGTGAATATTCTAAACCTTACTAAGTATCTTATGTCTTATGTGATGGATATTTCTACGCCCCTTAGAACGAAGAGAGAAAAGGGTTTCAAATTCCCCTCTTGTGCCTTCTATTTATCGGAGATTGATCTCACCTGGGATTTTCTAGTTATCAACATGAAACCTTTGGATGGCATTATTGGGATAGATTGGTGATTTCCTATAAATCTCGAATTAACTATTATCTTTAGTGGGTATCCTTTACTACCCCCAATGGGGCATGCCATTTTTTTCAAAGAGAATGGAAACCAAGATCAATTAGAGCCATACCACCTCATTTATAGTTGTTCAGGATGATATTTATGTTTACTTTTGACCTGGAAAAGGAATATTTGAGTGACGGTATTCCTCTAGTGGTTGTCAAATTTTCTAATGTGTTTATGTCTGACTTTTCTAGTTTTCCACCAGTAAGGGAAGTGGAGTTTTCTATTAACTTGGTATTAGGTACCCATACTATATATATTCCCTCTTAAAATGTGAAACTAACTCAATTGAAGGAGTTAAATATCCAGTTAGATGATTTGTAAGATAAAGTATTTATTCTCCCTAGTGCGTCACCATGGGAAGTGCCTATGCTTTTTATAAATAAATATGATGAGACCCTTAACCTTTGTGTTGATTGCCAAAAAATCAATCAAGTCACAGTAAAGAACAAGTATTTTTTGCCTCAGAGTGATGATATATTTGATCATTTAAAAGCGGTGAAGTGGTTCTCAAATATTGATCTCCATTCTGGTTATCACCAAATCATAATTAAAGAGTCTTATATCACAATGACTTCCTTCCATAGTAGGTATGGCCCTTATGAGTACCTTGTTAAGCATGTTGGACTAACCAATGCTCCTATAGCTTTTATGGGGATATGAATGAGATATTTTATGACTATATTGATTTGTTTGTGGTGGAATTTGTGGATGATATCTTGGTTTACTCTAAAATTGAGGAAGAACATGTGTGTTATTTGAGAACAATTTTGGAAATTTTGAGAGATTGCAAACTTTTCACCAAGCTATCAAAATGTAATTTCTGGATTTGGGAAGATAATTTCTTAGGATGTGTGGTCTTGGAACATGGTATTTCAATTGATCTTGAGAAGGTGGAGGTTTTTATGACATGGGAACAACTGTGAAACGTTTTCGAGATTCAGTGCTTCTTGGGATTAGTACGGTATTACCACTGGTTCATTAAATATTTTTCAAAGTTGGATTCTATAATGATTTCTCTCACTTGGAAAGGTGTAAAGTTATTATGGGATTCAAAATGTCAAAATTATTTTGGTGGGTTGAAGAACATTTTTATTTCAGAACCAATTGTAACGTCCCTAACCCAGTTGCCACTCAAAGGGTGCCCCAAACCCATTTGGTCACATGACCTCAAGCGCATTTCCCCAAATTCTAGAGGCTACCGACTAGCAGTGAGGGCCCAGGTATGATAGTGGGGGAACTATGCCCTCATTTGTCAAAGTGTAGTGCAATGGAAAAGATAAATAACATACAACAGCTGAAGCAATAAACAATATACAACTGAAATGGACAACTGAAGGAAAAGAGAACCAGCAGTCATATATATAAAGATACAACATGTCATTAATTCTATGAAAACATCCAGAACATGATACACTTTAGTACAATACAATACAACTCAATTACAAAGTTAATCCAAACAAAACTAAGCAGAGTAAACAGAACGCAGCAGCATCGCAAGACAAAGCTCGGTCCCATGCTCTCCTACTCCTCTACTACAATCATGTACCTGTATAGGGACCCTTTCCCTTATCCACACCTATAGAAATGTAATCTGTTTGGGACGAAGACATGACCCAAACGGGGTGTGAGAAATAAATCCAAGTAGGCACCCACCAAAGGCATGTGCCCAACTGTTAGTGAAATTGTGCAACAGTAGTGTGCAATAGTAAATGCAATAAACTAAGAAGTAATAAAAAGTAACTAAATTTACCAGTCATATTTACATTTTAATATTCATTTAACCATTCAATTTAATAACATTATGTTCTCATCAGAACCAAGCCCTCAGGCCAATCAGAACCTTGCCCTCAGGCTAATATAATAAAACCACGCCCTCAGGCTATCAAATATTGACCTCAGGCGTACGAGATATTTCCCTCAGGCACAGAAGTCACTGCCCTTAGTCATAAGAAGTGTTTCCCTTATGTGAAATAGAACATTGCCCTCAGGCTAAGTAGTACCATTTCCTCAGGCTAAACAACCAATGCCCTCAGGCTAAAAAGAACATTGCCCTCAAGCGCAAGTAACCAGGATGAGCCCAAAGCATAAACAAGAAATTTATATACAATTCCTCTCAAGGAAATTCAATACACATTATAATCATGTCATACCCTCGGGTATCTTGGTCAAACGGCTAAACAGAGGAACACACCCCCGAGGTGGTCCTGTATCGAAGTAGTGATCCCAAACAACAGTTTATAGTTACATTTAATTACTTATACAGTTCTAGGTATTTAAAATAGCCAAGTCCTCAGCCACACGACACCCCAAACACGGGTTTATAGCACAAAGATACACAATTTCAACACCACAGTTGGAAATAAACATCAGACCACCTACCTCGATCGCCCCTGATCAGTATACGTGAACGATGCTTCCAGAAACGCCCAAGAACGACGTAGATCTAGGAATAACAACAACACGTTCAAACCTAAATAACTTACCTTAGAGGAATAATTGGTAAGAACTACTCAAGAAGAAGGAAGGACTTACCAGCGCGGTCCCAACGTGATCGACAGAAGCGAAAACAGATTCCCGGTGCACGGTCAGCTGATCCTCCAAGGTTCGTCCGTCCTCCCGAGCTCCAAATGACGTTCTAAGCTTCCTCTGTGAATAGAGGAGGATACTTCCCATTTTAAGCAAAAAAAACAACATGGTGTGTACTCTCAAGTACACGATGTGTACTTTTCTCATTTAACTGTTCCTCTGACGGCTACTTTTTCACCGCCAAACTGTTTACTTGCCGACATGAGTACACGACGTGTATTCCCGATTACACGGCGTGTACTATTGCACTGCTGGCAGCTACCTCCACCACCTTACTATTCACCTGCTAACTGAATACACGGCGTGTAAATACCCCTTACATGGAATGTAGTCAGTTTTTACGCATTTCATTGCTGACAGGCCTACACGCCCTGTGTGCTCATCCCACACGGCCAAAGTACACGGCGTGTGGAAAAGTACACGGTGCGTAGTCATAAATTTTGGGAATTTTCCCCACTTTCCTTATTTTTTCAAAAACACTTAAGGAAAAAGGAAATGAAGAAACCCGCACCTCAAGAATAAGAACTGGGTTCTTATAAACTTCCCCCCTCAAAGCAATTCATCCTTGAATTGAACTTCCAAGGGTGGTGAAGATAAAGCTTAGAACAACTCTGGCCACTGAGCACGTACGTCGGTCTCCCGCTCCCAGGTTTCGTCATACACTTGGCCATGCTTCCATAGCACCCGTACAAGAGGAACTGACCGACCTCATAGAAGCTCTGTGCTCCTATAAACGATACGAATCGGATGATCCTCAAAGGATGCATCAATCTAAAGCTCAACCTCCTCAGGCTGAAGGGCGTGAGATGGGTCTGAATGATAATAGCGCAGCTGAGATACATGGAAGACGTCATGCATGGCCCGATACCTCTGTGATAACTGCAACCGATAGGAAACCGGCCCGACTCTCTCTAGAATATCAAACGGCCCCACATACCTCGGTGAAAGTTTACCCTATCTCCTAATCCGACTATGTCCCAACCTCAGTGAAACATGCAAGAAAAAATGATCCCTGACCACGAACTCCAAGGGTCATCTGCGGCAATCAACATAAGATTTCTGACGAGACTGTGCAGTATCCATCCGCTTCTGAATCAACTGGACCTGCTCTGAAGTCTCCTGCACGAGACGTGGTCCCAATAAAGCTAATTCACCTGCCTCCATCTAGCACAAGGGTGATCAGCATGGCATACCATATAAATCCTCGTAAGGTGTCATCTCAATAGTTTCCTGAAAACTATTATTATAGGAAAAATCAACCAGGGGTATATGCTTCTCCCAAGAGCCCTCGAAGTCTAGGACGCATGTGCGTAGCATGTCCTCAAGCACCTGTATCGTACGCTCTGACTGGCCATCGATCTGAGGGTGGTAAGCTGTGCTCAGAAGCACCTGTGTACCCAATTCCCTCTGAAAACTCTGCCAGAAATGAGACGTAAAGCAGGCATCCCTATTAAAAACGATAGAATGAGGGACCCCATGAAGACATACTACCTATCAGATATACAAATTTCTGAGCTCGTCAACACCAAAGGTATCCTTGATCAGCAAAAAGTGATCTACCTTTGTGAGTCTGTCCACAACAACCCACAAGACATCATTGCCTCGAGGTGACCTCAGCAACCCAGTCACAAAGTCCATCACGACATCATCCCATTTACACTCCAGAATGGGTAATTTCTATAACAGCCCTGCTGGCCTCTGATGCTCCGCCTTCACCTGCTGACAGATGGAACATCTTGTAACAAAACCAGCTACCTCCCTCTTAATACCTGACCACCAGTACTGAAGTCTCAAGTCACGGTACATTTTGGTAACTCCGAGATGCACTGCCCAAGCTGAAGCATGAAACTCCTACATCATCTCCTCGCGTATGTCCCCTGGAACCCACACTCCTCTATGGAAACACAGTACCTCATCATCGCCTACTTTCCATCCAGGAGGAGGGTCCTCACTTTCCACCGACTCCCATAGAACTATGCCTTCTGAATCAGATAGTTGTCTCATCCTCACTCTATCCAGGAGGGTAGAAGTCATAGCTATGGAAGAGATATATTTCTACCCCTGACTATAGCGAACCTCCAAATGTATCTCAGATAACAAATCCATAAGCTTCCACTCACCACTGGCCTCCTGCACTGCCTGTTTCTGAGTCTTCCTACTCAGTGCATCAGCTACTGCATTCCCCTTACTAGGTGTATAGGCAAGCTCAAAGTTGAAGAACTGAAGGTATTCAACCCACCTTCACTGTCTCAAATTCAAGTCACGCTGAGTAAAGATATACTTGAGACTTTTTTGGTCGATAAAAACCACTAAATTCTCTCCCAAGAGATAATGTATCCAACAGCGCAATGCATGAACAACTACAGCCAACTCAAGATCATGCGTCAGGTAATTCCTCTCATGTGGCCTCAACTGCCGAGACCCGTACGCAACTACTCAATTTACCTGTATCAACACCACTCCCAGCCCAATACCTGATGCATCACAGTAAACTGTATATATCTTCCCTTGCTTTGGAAGTATCCAGACTAGTGTTGATGTCAACCTTCCCTTCAGCTCCTGAAAGGTTGTATCGCAAGATTCTGACCAAACGAACTTCACACCCTTCTTAGTCAAACCCGTCAATGGGACAGCTAAGCGGGAGAAGTCCTGTATAAAGCGCCTGTAGTAACCATCCATCCCCAAGAAACTTTGTATCTCAAACACATTCTTAGGCTGCTTCCAGGAAACTACTACTCTCACTTTCTTTGGGTCTACTGAAACTCCTGCCTCTGAGATGATATGACCTAGGAAGTGTATCTGGTCCATCCAAAAGTGGCACTTTGAGAGCTTAGCATATAGCTGATGCTCTCTCAGTGTACTCAAAATGATCTCAAGATGGGTGGCATGGTCATGTTGAGTGTGAGAGTACACCAAGATGTCATCTATGAAGACTACCACAAAAGAGTCCAGATAAGGGTGGAACACACGATTCATCAGAGCCATGAAAACTGCTGGCGCGTTCGTGAGTCCGAACGGCATAACTAAGTACTCGTATAGACCATATCTGCTCTGAAAATCTATAAGTGGTATGTATGATGGTCTAACGCATAACTGATGATATCCATATCTCAATTCAATATTCGAGAACACTCGTGCTCCTCGAAGTTGATCAAAAAGATCATCAATCCTCAGTAAGGGATATCAGTTCTTAACCGTCAACTGGTTCAGCTTCCGATAATCCACAAAAATTCTGAGGGTACCGTCTGCCTTCTTTGCAAAAAAGACAAGAGAACCCCAAGGAGAAGTACTAGGTCGGATGAAACCCTTTGCCTGTAACTCCTCTAACTGTCTCTTGAGCTCCTGCAACTCTGGTGTAGCCATCCTATAAGGAGGAATGGACACCGGTGATGCTCCTGGCACAATCTCAATTGAGAAATCCACCTCTCGCTCTGGAGGTAGACCTGAAAAGTCGTCCGAGAAGACATCCCTGAAACAATCAACCACTAGAGGGAAATCCTGCTGACAAGTCCCCTGATCATCCAGATATAAACTCACAATTTGGGTTGTCACTCCACCTCGCCCATAATGCTCAGGTCCATCTCAGCTCGCCTGGACATCCCATTCGCCCTTGTATAGAAACTCTCTGCCCTCTGGTGACATGAAACTCACCCTACGACGATAGCATTCCACAAAGGATCGAAAGGGTACCAACTAGTCTATCCCGAGAATGACATCATAGCTTGTCATCTCTAAGACATATAGGTTCCATAGAAAGTGAGACCAACTAACCTTTAGGGGGCACTCCATGAACTTATGCACACCAGCCGTTCTAGTCCCCAATGGAGTGTCTAGCATCATAATATCAGAAGATGAAGAAACAAAGAGGCCAAGGCTCACCACAATGGGCAAAAATAAAAAGCTATGTGTATCACCCGTATCGAAAAGTATTGAAGACAAAACAGAAGAAACTAGAATAGTACCTATGATAGTGGAAGGTCCGGGATCCTGATCCTGTTGGGTCTGTTGCACTGCATATGTCTGCCCAGTGTTGCGGCCCTACGACACAGCCTGGATACCCTGAGCTGACCCGCCCTACTGTCTCTGAGATCCTGGCGTCTGGCTACCACGACCATGACCACCACCTCTACCTGTACATCCTGACGCATCCCAATTGCCCGACTGGTAAGAAGCTGCTGGTCCTGATCCCGCACGCGGAGTCTACACAGAACCCCTTTCACTAGTTACTAGTAGGAATGCCCTATAGAAACACTGTAGATGACCCATCTTACCGCAAGCTCGACACTCCACTGGGTCACAGGTACACTGAGGTCTCTTGTGCCCCTCTCTACCACACTGGTAGAATATGACCGGGCCACCTGAAGTAATCACCTGGCTAGTACTGCCACTGTGAGAGAAAATCATCTGTATCTTCCTCTTCCTAGTAGAAATAGTACCAGAAACTAGTGTTGAACCACCCTGGACTGCACCACTAGCTTCCCGCAGGTTCCTCTCAGTAATCAGTGCTTGGTTCACCATAGAATGTACCATAGGCAACCTGAAAACGTTCACCAGCACTCAGATGTCATATCAAAGACCATCCTCAAAGCGTCTAGCCCTCAACACCTCATCACCCACCAGAACGGGTGCGAAATGCTGAAGCTCGGTGAAGCGAGAAGAATATTTCATCACTGACATAGCGCCCTGCTGCAAATTCATGAACTCTCGAGCTTGATCTGCCCATAGCATCTCAGGAAAGAATAAGTCATAGAAGATAGCCTGAAAATATTCCCATGACATGTCTCTGTGATGCTCTGACTAGGTGGTAACATTCCACCACCTCTTAGTGGAATCACGCAGTATGTAAGTAGCGAGCTTGCCCCTCCGCCCTGGAGGCGTCTCTAGATTCTCGAAAATAGTCTGCATAGAATCCATCCAAGACTTCGCAGCATGTGGTCTACTATCCCCTGAAAACATAGGCGGGTTCTGCTGTTGGAAGATACAAGTTATATCTGCCATAGATGTGGCGGCCTGCGGTGCTTCCTGGAAGGTCTGCATAAACCACATGAAGCCTTCACGGAACTGAACCTCCGCACCTATGTCTGGTATAACGGTTGGAACCGCATCTGGATCTGCTGTAGGATCCATTGGTAGCCCATGGCCCACCATTTCTAGAGTATAATTGTTGCCACTCTTTTGACGAACAACTCAAGGTCGTCTTGGCGGCATGACTCTACAAGGTCAAACACACGCCTTAGATCACGATTTATCAAGGATTGAAAACAAGGAGTGTAAGAAGGGAACAAGGAAAATAAAACTTTTAAGTTTTACCAAACAAGACTACACAGCGTGTATAATATCTACACGGCGTGTTTCCTCAAGTCTTTCACATGGGCGTGTACTCTGCCCAAACTGGTCGTGTAACACCCTAAAACACATGACATGTTGTCCACACACATGGTGTGTACTTGAATTTTCCTCCCTGCCCAAGTCCCTCTACATGGCTTAGCCACACAACTCTCCTATAAACAAAACTACACGGCGTGTACGGCTTAATTTCCAACTGCCCGTGTTGTTAGTGACATGGCTGACCACTCAGCTGACCCTACACGGCGTGTTACACTCGTACATGGCGTGTACACCACTCTGTCTTCCAGCCCCACGGCCACGTCCACACAGTCTTCCCCAGGTAAAAACTACACGGCGTGTTCCACAGGTACACGACGTGTTCAAGAAGAGGTAACATCGACCCGTGTTGTTAGTGACATGGTTGGGTACCTGAGTCAGACTACGCGACGTGTTCAAGGTAGACACGACATGTATGTCTTAAGGTTTCCTTCATCCGTGTTGTTAGTTACACGGGCGGACACCGGGTCAACACTACACGAAGTGTACAACTTGTACATGGAATGTTTCTCCCAATCCATTTTCTACCCCGTGTCCCTGTCCACACGGTCTATGACATGGGAAGGTACTACACGATGTGTACTGAGGGTACACGACGTGTACTCAAAAAGTTTCATTTCTTCCCAAACAGGAGACCACACGGTATATGTCCATAGAACTACACGTCATGTATGCTGGGTTTTCTGGACAGCAATCCTTAGAAACTACTCTGGAACCCATAAACATTGAAGACAACACCTAAGTTCCAAATTCTGATTCGTGAGGTCCCATACTCCCCGCGAATCAAAGTTTGGCATCTTATGCGTGTTATAACAAGATAAATAGTCAATGATCCACCAAATTCTGGTCAATGAGGGCCCATAATCCTCAAGAACCAAAGTTTGGCATTCATTTTATCAGCCTCTTACAAAAATACTCTATCAAATAGCAGGTATTTATCAAAGCAGTTATCACAATAGCATGCTTTTCTAGCACAACAACTATCACAACAACATGCAATTTCTAATGCACCTACATGGCATGGAAGGAGTCATGACATGTGATTATAGCATGTACCTAAATGATGCATGGAATACCCTCATCTCATCAGGTTGTGACTAAATAGAACCCATGTATAAAATATAAACAGCACACCACAAGTGCATCACCCAACGGTGAAAATCAAATCAACTGTAAAATTGAAAAATCAGAAAAATTGCAATAACTGAGGTAGACTGTCTTTTCCCTGTACACGGGTTAGCTACTCCCGGGCACAGCTTATTACCAACTACCATTTCCATCCTATCCCTGACTAAGTCTCCAAATAGTAAGTCAAAGAAAAAAAACCCCTCTGATACCACTTTGTAACGTCCCAGATCCGGTTTCCACTCAAAGGGTACCCCGAACCCGGTTGGTCACATAACCTAAAGCGCATTTCCCCAAATGCCAGAGGGTGTCGACTAGAAGCGAGGGCCCAGGTCTGATAGTGGGGAAACTATGCCCTCATTTGTCAAAGTGTAGTGCAGTGGAAAAGATAAATAACATACAATAGCGAAAGCAGTAAACAATATACAACTGAAATGGAAAAATAAAGTAAAATAGAACCAACAATCATATATATAAAGATGCAGCATGTCACTAATTCTATGAAAACAGGCAGGACAGGATACACTATAGTACAATACAATATAACTCAAGTACAAAGTATAGCCAAACAAAACTAAGCAGAGTAAACAGAACGCAGCAGCATCGCAATCCAAATCTTGGTCTCATGCTCTCCTACTCCTCTGCTAAAATCATATACCTATATAGGGACCCTTTTCCTTATCCACACCTACAGAAATGTAATCTGTTTGGGCTGAAGACATGACCCAAATAGGGTGTGAGAAATAAATCCCAATAGGCACCCACCAAAGGTCTGTGCCTAACTGTTAATGAAAATGTGCAACAACAGTGTGTAGTAGTAAATGCAATAAACTAAGTAGTACTCAAAAGTAACTAACTTTACCGGTCATATTTCCATTTTAATATTCATTTAACCATTCAATTTAATAACATTCTGTGCTAATCAGAACCAAGCCCTCAGGCCAATCAGAACCTTTCCCTCAGGCTAATATAATAAAACCACGCCCTCAGGCTTGCCCTCAGGCTATCGAATATTGCCCTTAGGCGTACGAGATATTGCCCTCAGTCACAGAATTCACTTCCCTCAGGCATAAGAAGTGTTTCCCTTGGGTGAAATAGAACATTGCCCTCAGGCTAAGCAGTACCTTGCCCTCAGGCTAAACAACCAATGCCCTCAGGCTAAAAGGAACACTGCCCTCAGGCGCAAGTAACCAGGATGAGACCAAAGCATAAAAAAGTAATTTATATAAAATTCATATCATGTCAATTCAATACACATTATAATCATGGCATACCCTCGGGTATCCTAGCCAAACTGTTAAACAGAGGAACGCACCCCCGGGGTGGTCCTGGATCCAAGCAGTGATCCCAAACAGTAGTTTATAGTTACATTTAATTACCTATACAGTTCTAGGTATTTAAAACAGCCAAGGCCTCAGCCACACGACACACCAAACATGGGTTCTTAGCACAACGGTACACAATTTCAACACCACAGTTGGAAATAAACATCAAACCACCTACCTCGATCGTCCCTGATCGGTATACGTGAATGACGCTTCCAAAAACACCCAAGAACGACGTAGATCTAAGAATAACAACAACACTTTAAAACCTAAATAACTTCCCTTAGAGGAAGAATTGGTAATAACTACTTGAGAATAAGTAAGGACTTACCAGCGCGGTCCTAACGTGATCGACAGAAGCAAAAACGGATTCCCAGTGCGCGGTCAGCTGATCCTCCAAGGTTTAGCCATCCTCCCGAGCTCCAAACGATGTTCTAAGCTTCCTCTGTGAACAGAGGAGGCTATTTCCTATTTTAAGTGAAAAAAACAAACTACACGGCATGTAATCTCAAGTACACGGCGTGTAATTTTCTCATTTAACGGTTCCTCTGGTGGCTGATTTTTCACCGCCGAACTATTTATTTGTCGACATGAGTACACAACGTGTATTCATGATTACATGACGTGTACTATCACTCTGCTGGAAGCTACCTCCACTACCTTACTATTCACCTACTGACTGAATACACAGTGTGTAAATACCCCTTACACGGTGTGTAGTCAGTTTTTATGTGTTTCATTGCCGATAGGCCTACACGCCCTGTGTGCTCTTCCCACATGGCCAAAGTACACGATGTGTGGAAACGTACACGGCATGTAGTCATAAATTTTGGTATTTTTCCCCACTTTCCTTATTTTATCAAAAACACTTAAAGAAAAAGGAAAATAATAAACTCGTACCTCAATAATAAGAATCGGGTTTTTACACCAATGTTGGATCTTATAGGGGTTGGGCAGAGCAATGTGTTCTTTTGTGGTGTATCCAATTTAGGTTTGGTTTGCATTATCATTTAGGTGATCATATAGTGGTCTATGGTTCCTGAAATATTAATCCACCTGATAAGAACTATCCTACTCATGATCTCGAACTCACAACTATGATGTATGATCTTAAGAGGTGAAAGTATTACCTTTTTGGAGAAAGATTTATCATTTATTATGATAAAAAAATCTTGACTTACATATTCTCTAAAAAATATTTGAATCCTCATCAGAAGAGATGGATGGATCACCTTCAATACTTTGATTTTGACATTGCATATACCCCTAATAAGGGTAATGTTGTTGCAGATTCTTTGATTTGGAAAATTAAAACCCATGTCATGAAATAATAATTAGAAGAGTGGAATTTAATGGATATATTTTCTTGTAATCACTTGGAAGTTCAGGAGGATGAGACCGATATTGTTTTGACAAGTGTTCGGTTGATATCCCCTCTTCTCGAGATGATTATTCGGAATTAACATGTCAATGATGAGTTCTATGGAATTAGGGGCTCTCTTTATGGTGGGGAAACCATCAGCAAATTGTCATTATCTTATGAGGGTATCCTATGATTCCAAATCTGGTATGTCATACCTTTTCTGGTAAGAAAATATGTGATGGGTGGCTTCCATAATTCATAGTGGGTGGTACAACCTGGCACCATGAAGATGTTCTATGATATTCTGTGATAATTATAGTGGCTAGGTATAAGACAAGACATCACTGATTTTGTTTCTTACTATTATACTTGTTGGAAGATTAAGGAAGATCACCAAAACCTTCATGTTTTCTTCATCCCCTTCCTATGTTGACTTGGAAGTGGAATGATATTTTGATGGAATTTGTGGTCGGGTTTCCACATACCCCTCAAGGGGAGAATATGATATGGGTATCGATTGATCAGATGACCAAATCATCTCAAATTATCCCCATTAATGACACAACCAAAGTTGAGGACTTATGAAGTCTGTATATATAGGAGATTTTCAGATTTCATGGAGTTCCATCTGTTATGGTTTTTGATATGGTTCTCTAATTCACTTCTTATTTTTGGAGAGTCCTCCTATAACAAACCTGCTCTTTATTACACATTGATTCATGATTTATTACATAAGATTAGACTTAATACAACTCGTAAGATCAAGAATTATAATGTATTTGGGAATTAGTTACATTACATAACAACTTAACATAGTAAATACATCATCTTTATTGAAAACTTCCTTAACACGCTCGTACTTAAAACTACATGGGATAACCTAGGGAAATACATAAGAAAGGGGTGAGCTATAAAGCCCAATAAGGGAATAGACATGAAATAACATGAATTAAGTAATACATTTTAGACAATAGAAATATCAATGGGATATAAAAATGGGTGAGAATATTAAACATGAATAATGAGACATGATACAGCATGATAACATAAAGGAAACACGGGGAAATGTGGAAACAACTTAAAAGACTACATCATAAACATATGACAAGGCTAACTGCTAAGAAATCATGATGAAAAAAGTCCCATAAATGAATTAGGTTTACTCTATGTCCCAATATGATGTATCATGAGACTAAACATTACCCAATTCATTGGATCACTATATAATTCTGGGCGCACCCATCACTTTCATTTCATTCTCATGCTTAAGTTTGTCGCATAGATTATACAACATGGATTCATTCATCATCATATTTTATTCCAAGATAAAGGAGTGTAGAATACATAAATGTAATTCCCAAGTCAAATAAGTATAATTGTATAAAGTTAAACACCCTTGATATTAAATGGGTATGGTATTCACTATATAATTGTTTTGGCATGGAAAATCGATGTGAAATTTCGGCAGCATAACAGAATCACTTAAAAATTCATAAAATGGATTGATGAGAGCGAAAGGGGTCTATCATCATTTTAAAATAAAATGGTAAGTAATAGGTAAATGTAAATACATATCCTAACATTAGTAATTGGAAATAAAAATCATGAGATAATAAAGAAACTTTAATAAAGAGGAGAATGAGAGGATCCCTTACCTTGAGAGTGTGACTTCAAATGATTGGGAGGAGATTCTTGAGAGCTTGGTGTCACCTTGGGAGGACTCTAGAGAGGATGGGTAAGATTAAGGATGTGATCCAAGTATTTTGAGTTAAGATAAGTGGGATCTTGAGTGGGTTTATATAGGAAATGAGTGGGGAATTCTTTATCATTTCTCAAACATAGGTTTTGGACTCTATATAATAAAATAACCAAAAACACAAAACTTACCATGGTTTTTGCCTATGGTTTCTACCAAAGGGGAGTGGTTTTTATTATTTTATAAGGCTAAGGTTATAAAATAATAAAATAATACCCCTTCTTATGTGTAATTGAGTCATACTCTTAAAGAAATGATTTTAAAACCTGAAAATATATTAATGGTTTTGGAGGATTCATAAAGGCTTTATATAATTAATAAAATAAACATAAAATCACATTATTTTAAATGGAAAACATATATTTGGTCTTGGATACCATTTATAGTATTTATTACATCACTTTTGATTCATTATGATGCCGTAATATACACTGTATATTTATACGGTATTTAATTTTTACTCAAAAATTCGATTATCTCAGAGAATTATGAAAAATTCACCATTGGATAATTTTAATTTTCTAATTCCAAAAATAATATTAATTTTATCAAAATTATTTTCTAAATATGTGTATTATCACTTTAAAATAATAATCTGTATTTATTGAGAAATGCTGGGTTTTTTTTGACAATAACAGTTTTCAAACCCTTATAAAAATTACATTAGACTTCATAGAAATTATATGATCATTTATATTTAATAAAAAAATATTTAGTAATAATATTTTATTAAAATATTATTTATTTAAAAAAATTATTAATTCATCAAAATAAATGTCTTAATTGAAATTTAATACCAATTAAAAATGCAATTTTTGTTTTATTGTATAAAAATAAAAAACATTTATAAAGTAATGATTAGAAGAAAATATGAACATTATTATATTGAAAATAAAATATACATATTCATATTATCATGGTATTGATACATATCCCTTTAATACACCAATAAACACCCTAAGGGTAAGGTTCATGATGGTGATACTTTCATGGGGTGGTTCGGCGTACATGGTTTGGGTCATGATCTTGATGAGCTTAAACTTCTCCCATAAACAGTTTTGCTCGTGTTTAAGTTATTAGATCTCAGCTTGGTCTTGGTTATGGGAAAATCTCAGTGATTCTATCTCCCTAAAAATCTCCAATAAATGGTCTTCATAGGGTATGATCCTAATGGTTGAGTTCATCACCTCTTTTTTTTGTCAATTAGATTTTTTTTAAACCTTTTATCTATACTAATCATGTGGTCACTGTTCAATGACTATATTATCAATGTTAATGATAATTAATGTTCTTTTAAATCCAATAGGATATAATAAAACCAAATAATTGCATGTGTTTTCTATAACCATAATACATACTAATACATTTAAATAATAAGGGGATTTTATTTATAAAAGTTCAGGTCGTTGTAATCTTCCCCCTTCAAAAATTTCACCCTAAAATTTTTCATTTCACACACTAAAACAAATGAGTGTAATTTTGTTTTATCACTTCCTATGGTTCCCACATTTCATCTTCAAACTTGTGGTTTCTCCACAACACTTTTACCAGGTACATTGTCTTATTTAGTAGAACTTTTTCTCCATGATCTAAGATCTTCATCGACTACTCCTCATATGAGAGATCATTATCCAACAGTACCACCTCTGGATTGAGTATATGTGATGGGTCTGGTATTTACTTCCTCAAGGGGGATACATAGAATACATCATGTACTTGAGATAGGTTAGGTGGGAGTTCTAGTCGATAAGACACCACTCCAATGAAATCAAAGATCTCAAAGGGACTGATGTATCTTGTACTAAGATTTCATTTCTTCCCAAATCACATGAATTTATTCTATAGAGATATGTAGAGTAATACCATGTTTCCAACATCAAACTCTAGGTATCGTCGATGATTTCCAACATAGCTCTTTTATCGACTCTGAGCATCCTTGATGTGCTGCTGAATAGTCTTAACAATTTCCACCATTTCCTAAACCATTTTAGGACCCAAAAATTTGTATTCCCCAACTTCATCCCAACATGTAGTTGTTCTTCACCTCTTCCCATAAAGGTTTTTATAGGGATCCATTTGGATTCTTGAGTGGAAACTATTATTGTATGAGAACTTGACCATAGGAAGATATTGATCCCATCCTCCTTTGAAGTCAATTGAGCATGCTCTCAAAATTTCCTCAAGTGTATGGATACTCTACTCGTATTGGCCATCAGTTTGAGGGTGATAATTCATGCTCAATTTCAACTTAGTATTCAGATCATTTTAGATACTCTTCTATAAATTGGAGGTAAATCTTAGATCTCGATCAAATACAATCAATAGTGGTGTTCCATGTAGCCTCACCACTTCTCTAATGTATATCCTTGCATGTTGATCAAGTGTGAAGTCCTCTTGAATCGCAATGAAGTATGCAGTATTTGTAATAAGATCCACCACAACATAGATATAATCATTTCCTCTTGATTTATTTGGAAGACCAGTGAAAAAATCCATGGTGATGTTTTCCTATTTCCATATAGGTATGGGTAATGGTTGCATCATCCCCTTGGATATTTTCCTTTCTGCCTTCACTTGAAAACATAAAAGTCATCTTGATGTATATTCTGTGATCTTATTCTTCATAGTGTCCCACCAATAGTGCTATTGGAGATCTTGATACATCTTTGTACTCCCAATATATATAGAGAAGGTTGAACTATGTGAATCATCTAAAAACTCCTTTAATTTGGGATTTAATGGAACACATATTTGTTACCCAAATCTTACAACACCTTCTTCATTAACATTGAACTCTGAGGATTTCCCTTTTCTTATAGTTTCCACTTTATTATGAATTATCACATCATCTTCTTGAGAATCCTTTATCCTCTCCAGAATGGATGGTTGAGCAATCATTTGTGAAAGGATTAATGATGTTTCTTCCTTTATGATTCTCATGTCCATCCTTTTCAAATCTAAGAATATCATATCCCTCTCAATTCTCATCAATGATATAATTTTTTGATCCTTTTTACTTATAGCATCTACCATTTTATTCTCTTTCCTAGGATGGTAGTGAATTGATCATTCATAATACTTGATCATCTCTAACCATCTTCATTAGTGCATATTCAGATCTTTATATGTGAATATATTTATGATCCATATATATTTCACACTTCTCTCCAAAGAGATAATGCCACCATATTTTCAAAGTGAAGATCATTGTAGCCAACTTCATATCATATGTTGGGTAGTTTTGTTTTTGAACTTTCAACCACCTTTTAGAATATGCTATCACTTTGTCATTTTGCATTAACACACACCACAATACCTTCTCTAAAGCATCATTTAATACCACAAAAAATTATCCACTTTTGGGTAGTGTGAGAACAGGTGCAGTGATAAGCCTCCTTTTCAACTCCTTGAAGTTCTCTTCACATTCATAATTCCAAGAAAACTTTACTCCCTTACAAGTTATCTTGGTTATAGGGTTTTACAATTGTGATAAATTTCTCACAAATCGATGATAGTACCCATATAATCCAAGGAAACTATGGATATCTGTCACAGATGTTGGCCTCATCCATCCTTCAATTGCTTCTGTTTTTTGAAGGGTCCATAGATATTACATTGCTTGTGATGATATACCCCAAGAATGAGACTTCCTTTAACCAGAACTCACATTTTCTGTACTTGGAATAAATCTTATCCTTTTGTAAGGTCTTTGTCATAGTGATCAAATGCTCCTCATGATCCTCCTTGCTTTTAGAGTATATTAGAATATCATCAATAAAGACTACCAAAAATTTGTTGAGGTAATATATAAAGAATTTATTCACCAATTCCATTAAGATTTTTGGAGAATTAGTGATTTTGAATGACATTACTATGAACTCATAGTTCCCTTAACTTGTACAAAATGTAGTCTCGGGGATATCCTCCTTCTTCACCCTAACTTGGTAATATCCTGACCGTAGATCTACCTTGGAGAAGTATTGTGCTCTATGTATCTAATAGAATAATTCATCAATCTTTGGAAGATGATAATTTTTCTTTATCATGATCTTTTTTATCTCATGATAATCAATTCAAAGGCACATTACCCATCCTTCTTCCCGATGAAGAGGATTGGTGCACCCAAAGGTGAAGCACTTGAGAGTAAGAACTCTTTATCCATATTCTCCTATAGTTGTTTCTTCATCTCATCATGTTCCACAATAGTCATTCTATATAGAGTCTTGGATAATGTTAATTACCCAGGGATAATCTTGATTGAAAATTCAACCTCTCATCTAGGAGGAAGACTAGGCAATTCCTCAGGAAACACGTCAGCATATTCCCTCACAATGGGTATGTCTTCAAGGATGATTCTTTCCTTAGACTCAATTATTTGAGCTAGATATTCTTACTTGTAGGGAAATAATATCCATTCTTGGGATGTTGGTGGTAAAAAAGATTCATCCATCTCTTTGTATTTGTATAGAATCAGAGGAAAATTCACGATACGAAGATTTATTTCCTTATTGTGGAAATTTATATTGGCTCTATATAGGGAAAGATAATATATGATTATAATTGTATCAAATTCCACCAAAGGGGGTATGATAAGGTTCTCTGGGAAGTTAAACCCACAAATTTTGACCGGGGATGAGTTATATACTTGGGAAGAAATAATTTCCCCATTTTCCATTTTCACTTAAAGCTCTAATTGCATGTTTTATGGTGGTTTTTGAATAGTTATACTAAACATTATTGATATAAAGGAATGCATAGAACCAGAATCAAAAATTGTGTTTTCTATTATTGAACGAATAACTAGCTTACATGTCACCACCTCATTTTTGGGATCCACCTCAATGGTTTTAATGGAAAAAGATAGTTCTTTTTGCCTTGGAGGTTGTTGGTTGTCTCTAAAAACCCTTGGATTAGTGCATTATTTTGAAAAGTTCTCTAGTTCCTTGTAGTTGAAGTAATGAAAAATGCATCAAGGGTTGATCGGAGAATTACTTTCCTCCATTTCATTGGTGGGTTTCTCCTGTTGTAAATCACTAGCTCTGTGCCCTTCCTTCCCACACCTAAATAATTTACTCACCCCCCTTAGGAAAATTTCAGGGTTCTTTTTAACCTTTGACAAGAGGGATGTTGAAATTTATTAGCACTATTATATTTATCCATCAGATCAAAAAAATTAAACTCTATTTTCCAATTATTATCCCCATGATATCCTTGAGATTCACTGATATATATTTTGACTTTGAGGGCCAATCAGAAAATTTACTCATGGCTATCAAAGTCTCGGATCACTAGTCCTTTTTGTAGAGTAGGTTTTATCCCACCAAAGAAGTGGTCAACCTTGCATTTGGGGGTAACAAAAAAGCCCGAGGCATATCGTGAAAGTCTTTTGAAGTTTTCCTCATACACCCTGATATATTCATTGTCTTTTTTCTTGAGGGAAAGGAAATCCCTTTCTATTTTAAGTTGGAGAGTGCGAGGAAAATATTTATTTAAAAATATTTTTCAAAATTAATTCCACCCCATCACTTCGATCTCTTCCTAAGGATTTGTATTCTTGATAAATATCCACCACTAATCATCCTATCCTTCCATATGATAAATAGCCAGTAAAATCTTCTCTTCCTCGAAACATTGAAGGATGTAAAAGATCTTCTCAATAGAGTTTATCCATTGTTTCGTAATTAAGGGATCAGATGATCCATTAAAATTTAGGAGCCTTTGTAGCATAAAGCTCTCAATTGTATCTTGTTCTTTCTTAAGGGGATTTGGGCGCTCCTCCTGATCTAGGATTCTATTCAGAACCTAATTCATCTGATAGAGTATCATCACAAATTTTGTGATTCCTTCTCCCATCGGTTTGGACATCTCATTGGGGTAGTCATCACATTGCTCGTCACATTGATTGTTTACCCAATTCCTCCTATTTCTGGACATTTTCTAGAATAAAGGTAAAATTAAAGATGAGTATTTTTAAACTATTAAACACATAAATAGGAATCCAATGAAATTAAAGGGATAACTTATAAATTACATGTATTTTCTTAACTTATGAATTTCAAGGCTTCAATCTATGTTATCCATGATCTATTTCCTAAAATATATTTTTTTGAGTATTTTTTATTCCCTTAATAATGGTTTATAATGATCTTATTAATTTACCAAAATATATCCCCTGAGAGTGTCAAACCAGGTGTGAAGAAAGGCCCATTTTCATGCACCAGTTCCCAGTTGAGTCTAGATCAATGCGGTGTTTTTGGGTTTTACCCCTATGTATATATGTGCCAGACCCACATCCACTTATAATATTTAGACATAGATGTATTTGATTGATAAACCAATTACTTTATACTTACTATAATTTAGGGATGTTTTCTTATACTTATTCTAATCCCTAAGGCTTTCACTAGATTTTTCTAATCCTAATCCCAAAAATAACTAAACTTTCCTTTTATACCAACTATAACAACTTTGAACTTTATTAAAAATTAACTCATTATTTATTACATAAGATTACACTTAATAAAACTAAAATATTGGGAATTATAGTGTCTTTAGGAATTAGTTACATTACTTAACAACTTAAAATAGTAAATGCATCATCTTTATTGAAAACTTCCTTAACATGCTCGTGCTTAAAACTGCATGAAAAAATATGGGGACATACATAAGAAAGGGGCGAGCTATATGTAGAGACCCCAACCCCAGAAACCCAGGAGCTGGTGCCTTCTGAACATGATGTTTTTCTTTAAAATAAAACATACACTGGCAAGCTACACATCATGCCCCATACAGAGGATCATGTGCGGTTCGGGTTCTGGGAAACCAACAACTTCTGAAACAGTTTATCTTTTAAGAGCTGATACATGAAAATTTTAAATCAAAATGTAGGGTGAGCATTGAAATACTCAGTAAGGGGTTTTAAAAAGAAATAAAAACAGTGTAACATTTGAAAACATTCTTTTCAAAGATATTGAACACTCACTAAAGGAAAATTATAACACATAACATAAAAATGATCAATCAAGGTTTTCAAGAAGAACATGAAACAATTAGGTCAATTCTCAAAGGAGTAATAATGGTGATCGTAAACAAGTACGACATGTGATTTACTTAAGCATAATTTAAACAGTTAAGAGTAATGCATAATCAGAGTTGCGCATAAAGGAAACAACTTAAGTTCTCATGTGCTGGTTACTATTTTACTAAATGATAATCACAAATCATGCTCTAACTTATACCAGTGAAATGAAAACATAAATGCATTAGTCGTGAAAGGATAGACATTTTATTTTGAAAAGAAATTGATACATAACTTGAATCATGTGGCATCAACATTTTAACTTAGACAATCATTTCTGTATCACCAAGGTTCATCCCCAAGGTGTCATTTGTAAACATTACCAAGGTCCATCCCCAAGGCGTCATTAAATTGGTCATCTCTAGAGATTAAGTCTTTACCCAATGCATTGGAGTGCTATCAGGGCGCACCCTTGACATGTCTTTATTATCATGTGAGCCACATCTTTCATGCTTTACTTAAACTGTTTGTATATTCAAGATGTCCCATACCACCTTTAATAACTCATTCGTTTTAATATTACCCAAGGTGTCCCATACCACTTTTGGTAATCTAATTCCTTAGTTTATTTAGTGATATGTCAAGCATGCATTATGTACAATAATAATAAATAATGAACCATCACAAAATTTTCTAATACATGGTATGATAGTTAATTTTGCAAAATATGTCAATAACTAATCAAAGGAATACGTAGCTTAGTAAAACATTCTTTTCCCATATGCTAATTACTAAAGCATATGAAATGAGGATATAATAAATGATAAATCATTGAAATTATTATTCCATGGAAATGGAGTTCTTAAAGAAAAAACTTGAAATCAGTTATGGTGATAACTAGGCCCTTGAGCTTGTAAATAAAGTAAACCATAACTTGATTAATTAATGCATTCACCAAAGTAGGTTCATTTTGTCTTTAGGCAATAAATGAACATAACATGACGAAATGATCCCATAAATACTAAATCCTCTAATACATATTAATCAAGCCAAAATATACACTTTATCATAGAATACGTCATGGGCTATGTCAAAGAAGCTCCTTTATTACAACATGTTCATTTGTGGGTACATGTATACAAAATACTTGTTGGTTTAGTAAACACCAAAATTATCCTTTATTAAAATCACACATGTATCAAAACATAAAGTCAGTCCTGGTAATCATTACTTAAAAATAGGGTTTGGAATTTATACTTATAAATATATATATACACATCACCATATATACACCAAGAATGTAAAAAAAGTTTTTTACACTAAAACAACAAAACCATTAAAATTTTCTTGAGTTCTAAAAAAAACTCTTAATTTTATTTAGTTAAGAACCAAAAATTTTAAGAGGGTTTAATATTCATGAGAAAATACATAAACATGTAGCAACTTTGGTTTAAAACAAAAACATAATTGAACCTAATCCAATGGCCTAGATTGCATCCAAAATATCATTCGAGGATAGGCATTCATCCCCTAAAATCATACTGACTCGTTTTGAAGACATACAGAAATATTTAGTTATATGTATATATTACATGAATAACATATGTTAAGAGTTGATTTAAAATGAAACCTCATTATACATATATTACTTAGTATAACCTTGCTGAATGACCATGGATACCCTAAACCGAAGGGTTTGGGTTCTATGTATTCACATTTTTTTATTTTTATACAAACTGTATATACACTATATATGTAAAAAAAATAAGTCTTGGGTTTCTTTGTAAAACTGAATCGAGAAAAAAAATTAAAAGGTTTCATACATATAACTCTTCTGATAACGCAAAGGTAAACACCCTTGAGGGTATTACAAACCAAAGGGTTTGTGAATATACAAACTGTATATATACTGAATGTATAATGGTACGGGTTTCTTCCAAAGGAAAGAAAAGCATGGAACCACGCTTACACATACACCCTACTGAAAACACGAAGGCAGATTCCTTGAAGGCTATACAAACCGAAGGTTTTATATTAAGTATATATATAAAAATAAACTGTATATATACCGAGATTATAAAATGGAGGTTCCTTTAAAAGAAAGAAAGCATGCAAGGACCCTTACCTTTCTTGGGGAGGAGGCTCGGACCGGGTGTACCTCGTTGGGTTGCTGGGAGTTCGAGGGAGAGAAAGAGAATGAGGAACCGCCTAGGTTTCATGAAGCAGGAGGCGTTTATATAGGCCTCGGTGTTCATCAGTGACTCGGCCCAAGAGGTTAGATCGACTTGGGAAATACGAAGGAATAGTGAGCTAGTAGGGGGGGTGTTTGGAGGTCAAGAGGAGCAGTGCGGGGGGGAGAGGTCGAGGCGTCCTTGCGCATGCCTATTGGTCGGGTCCTGTTGCGAGGGAGAAGACGATGGGTCGACGCGTACGAAAATGGACGGTCGGGATTCACGAAGGGGAATATCGCATGGCTGGAGATGGAATGGGAAAATTTAAAGATATAGGTTTAATGAGATCAAGGGCCGGGATTAGATCTCGGGGAAGATCGTACGGTAAAAACGTTTGGATGGACGAGATCGACATGAGAGTTGATCGGACGGTCCCAATCGCACGGAGCGCGTCCCACATCGAAACGGGACGCGGTTGAGCAGAGGTTTATAAAACAAATCTTTCCGCCTCCGGTTCAATAACACGAACACACACACACACAGGGGTCTTATACACGGACCCCATGCGGGCTTCATCCCACCCCTACGCAACACGCACCGCGGCCATAAACACAGGCCTGTGCGCGACCTAGAACACCTATGCACAGCTTGGGACCTGGTTGGACACCCACTAAATGCTTGGGGACCCCAATGGTCGGAACCTCGGGTCCCTTGGGGCTTGGTCTCGGCCTAGAGGGCTTGTCCCTTAAGGGATGCCCTCGGCTTGGTCGGGCGCCAACCTAAATTTTTATTAAAAACTTATTTAAATTTATAAAATAACCAGTATAAGTATACTTATTTCAAAATAATGTGTACTATAAATACTTATACTAAAGAGAGTTAATACAATAAAAACAAATAGTTTTAACTAAAAAATCTAAATCCCTTTACTAGCTTATGTAAAATATTTCATATCAACATAATTTTTAATAAAAATTTATTTAGACTTTCAAAATAACTAGTTTAAGTATACTTAGTTCAAAATAGTGTGTAATATAAATATTTGTAGAAAAATGAGTAAATATACAATAAAAAAACAAATAGTTTCAACTTAAAATTTAAATCCCTTTTCTATAAATTTTTTTAAAAGATATACATCTCATATTTTTCATACAAAACCAGTATAACTATTTGGATCTTTAAAATAAGCACCTATCTGTTTTCATAAAATTTAAAAGATCAATATTTTCCCCCAATTCATAATTTTAGTGGTCAAAAGATACAATTATTATAGATACCCTTTAAACATATCTTTTATAAAAAGAATACTAAGTTTTTTAACTATATAGGTATCTATCGGGATTTTTTTGTAGAAACAAAACGATTTATTTCCAAGAATACTATTTTTATTTTAAAACTATGATTCTTTTGTGAAACATATTATAATATTTGAAATATTAAAAAATTATAAGAGAATTAAAACAAGTTTTCATAAATTTATCAATGGTACCCAAAGGTTGTTTTGAAAACCCAACGACTATATAAATTTAACGGTCATAACTTAAAGGACCATTATAAAAAGAAGGGGCATTTCACAAAATCAAAACACTTGAACCAGGAAGAATGGATCTCCTCATACCATTGGTGCTGAGTACATGCGTGGTGGTTATGGTTTTTATATTTTTCACACTGATGGACCCTGAAGACGACGATTATCCGATTACTCGAGTTGTGATTCTTAGTAGTCTTGTTGTGGTTGTGTTAGGTCTTGTGCCTGGTATTTTCAACTAGTTGGGTCTTGTTGAAATGTAATTTTTAAATATATACCAGTTTACTATATTCTTCATGTTTTATTTCATTTCAAATTCTTTATTAGCACACAAAGCACAAAATAAAACAAGAGACATCACTAAAAGCATAACATATAAAACAAGAGACATTACTAAAAGCATAACGTTGTTCACTTGGACCAGTTCATAAAACCTGGGGCGTCACATTATCCCCCCCCTTTAGAAAATTGTGTCCTCGCAATTTATTTCACAAAACTATAAGGTTCTTCAACGTCCTCACCATCTCCACCAACGTATAGGGTCAACAAGTGCATTTAGCGGAACCCCCATAGTGATGCTCACCTCTTCCAGTTCCCTAATCCAAATACACCTAAGACAGGAGGGGTTGCACTTTTGTTCCAGGCCTTCAGGCTTCCAGAGGGAAGCTCGAACAGTACAAAGTTCTGAAATGTCATTACAGACCAATGTATGAAGGACTCGACGAATTATGTCTCGGTCAAGGACATTGAATCCATAGATGCGGTCAAACAATCTAAAGCTGAGAATTTGGAGCATATAAGCCACACGAAGATTTCCCTCTAACGCATCCTCCTGAAATTTCACTCTGGACGTGTAGTTCCGGCCTAGGGTGAACACAAAAAGAGCCCTTCGTGGTAACTTCCTCGTCATTCACGTCCGGCCAGTTGTGCAAAGCCAATGCGGTAATAGATGGAGGCATTCCCCTGGTAGGTGCGGAGAATCTCTGGACCGTTTGTTACCTCAAACCACTGCTTGCATGTTTTTCAAAAATTTGCGAAGGGGTCATACTCGTCCTCACATGTTTTGATTGCAATGATTTCCAGAATCTCAGTGGGAAGAGATAACAGGTGGGTTTTTCCTTCCATATGAAATTTATAAGATGGGAATTCAATCACTTGAAAACCATTCAAAGGTAAACACAAGGTAAAGACAAGGAAGGGGAAAGACAACATTTAAATAAACATACGTTTATTATTAAACATTAGTGCTTGAGTTTCCCTTAACCACCGACTAAACGAACTCCACACAGAGAAGAAAAACTCTCTAACTCCTCGAACCAAACACAGGCTGAGAATTCAGGGAAAACTCATGGGGGAACCTATGACGTCTTATGAGTATAGCATGAGGGGTATGAAGTTGAGAGACATCCACATACACTTGTTGTCTGCAAGACAGTCGGGTGGACTCGTCTTCTAACCTTCCGAAGTCCAACAACTAACCCTAGAAGCCGTAGTTTAAAATCTGACAAAGGTAGCCAGCTCGGAGGTCCCCATCAGCTGCAGCTTCTTGGAAAGGGTTATCAATAATAGTGCCAAAGCTCTCACCCACCGTGAAAATTTGGAAAAGTCCCTCATAGTACCTTCCTCGACGTACATAGGAGGGAAACTGGGTTATCATCATAAGGAGGTAATCTATTCCTACCCCCTGGTGTAACTAAAGCATCCGTGGTGAATTGGATACCTCATAAAGGTGTTTTCATGTCATGCGGATATGGGCATAGTTTAGAAAATCCTCACGGCTAGCTAAAGACACAATGATCTCTAGGGCCTCTGTGGGGAGAGATAAGAGATTTTTGCCTTCGTTTTCCATCTGAAATTTAGGAAAAAACCCATTTTTAAATAAAATTGAAGTATATAACCGTATATATATATTTCTGTTTCAGTTTCTGGCTTTCCAGAGTTATCCAAACCGAACCTCTGATACCAACTGTAGAGACCCCGACCCCATAAACCCAAGAGTCGGTGCCTTCTGAACATGATGTGTTGCTTTAAAAAAAACATGCACTGGAAAGCTACACATCATGCCCCATATAGAGGATCATGTGCGGTCTAGGTTCTGGGAAACAGACAACTTCTGAAATAGTTCATCTTTTAAGAGCTGATACCTGAAAATTTTAAATCAAAAGGTAAGGTGAGCATTGAAATACTCAGTAAGGGGTTTTAAAAAGAAATGAAAACAGTGTAACATTTGAAAACATTCTTTTAAAAGAGATTGAACACTCGCTAAAGGAAAATTATAACACATAACATAAAAATGCTCAATCAAGGTTTTCAAGAAGAACATGAAACAATTAGGTCAATTCTCAAAGGAGTAATAATGGTTATCATAAACAAGTACGACATGTGATTTACTTAAGCATAATTTAAACAGTTAAGAGTAATGCATAATCAGAGTTGCGCATAAAGGAAACAACTTAAATTCTCATGTGATGGTTACTATTTTACTAAATGATAATAAAAAATCATGCTCTAACTTATTCCAGTGAAATGAAAACATAAAGGCATTAGTTGTGAAAGGACAGACATTTTATTTTTAAAAGAACTTGATACATAACTTGAATCATGTGGCATCATCATTTTAACTTAGACAATCATTTCTGTATCACCAAGGTCCATCCCCAAAGTGTCATTTGTAAACATTACCAAGGTCCATCCCCAAGGCGTCATTAAATTGGTCATCTCTAGAGATTAAGTCTTTACCCAATGCATTGGAGCGCTATTAGGGCGCACCCTTGACATGTCTTTATTATCATGTGAGCCACATCTTTCATGCTTTACTTAAACCGTTTGTATATTCAAGATGTCCCATACCACCTTGAATAACTCATTAATTTTAATATTACCCAAGGTGTCCCATGCCACTTTGGGTAATCTAATTCCTTAGTTTATTTAGTGATATGTCAAGAATGCATTATGTACAATAATAATAAATAATGAACCATCACAAATTTTTCTAATACATGGTATGATAGTTAATTTTTCAAAATATGTCAATAACTAATCAAAGGCATACATAGCTTAGTAAAACATTCTTTTCCCATATGCTAATTACTAAAGCATATGAAATAAGGATATAATAAATGATAAATCGTTGAAATTATTATTCCATGGAAATGGAGTGCTTAAAGAAAACACTTGAAATCAGTTATGGTGATAACTAGGCCCTTGAACTTGTAAATAAAGTAAACCATAACTTGATTAATTAATGCATTCACCAAAGTAGGTTCATTTTGTCTTTAGGCAATAAATGAACATAACATGACGAAATTATCCCATAAATACTAAATCCTCTAATACATATTAATCAAGCCAAAATATATACTTTATCATAGAATACGTCATGGGCTATGTCAAAGAAGCTCCTTTATTACAACATGTTCATTTTTGGGTACATGTATACAAAATACTTGTTGGTTTAGTAAACGCCAAAATTATCCTTTATTAAAATCACACATGTATCAAAAAATAAAGTCAGTCCTAGTAATCATTACTTAAAAATAGGGTTTGGAATTTATACTTATAAATATATTTATATAAACATCACTATATATACACCAAGAATGTAAAAAAAGGTTTTTACACTAAAACAACAAAACCATTAAAATTTTCTTGAGTTCTAAAAAAACTCTTAATTTTATTTAGTTAAGAACCAAAAAATTTAAGAGGGTTTAATATTCATGAGAAAATACATAAACATGTAGCAACTTTGGTTTAAAAAAACAACATAATTCAACCTAATCCAATGGCCTAGATTGCATCCAAAATATCGTTCGAGGATAGGCATTCATCTCCTAAAATCATACTGACTCGTTTTGAAGACATGCAGAAATATTTAGTTAAATGTATATACTACATGAATAGCATATGTTAAGAGTCGATTTAAAATGCAACCTCATTATACATATATTACTTAGTATAACCTTTCTGAATGACCATGGATACCCTAAACCGAAGGGTTTGGGTTCTATGTATTCACATTTTTTTATACAAACTGTATATACACTATATATGTAAAAAAAATAAGTTTTGGGTTTCTTTGTAAAACTGAATCGAGAAAAAAAAATTAAAAGGTTTCATACATATAACTCTTCTGATAACGCAAAGGTAAACACCCTTGAGGGTATTACAAACCGAAGGGTTTGTGCATATACAAACTGTATATATACTGAGTGTATAATGGTACGGGTTTCTTCCAAAGGAAAGCAAAACATGGAACCACGCTTACACATGCACCCTACTGAAAACACGAAGGCAGATTACTTGAAGGCTATACAAACCGAATGTTTTATATTAAGTATATATATTAAAATAAACTATATATATACCGAGAGTATAAAATGGAGGTTCCTTTAAAAGAAAGCAAGCATGCAAGGACCCTTACCTTGCTTGGGGAGGAGGCTCGGACCGGGTGTACCTCGCTGGGTTGTTGGGAGTTCGAGGGAGAGAAAGAGAAGGAGGAACTGCCTCGGTTTCATGAAGCAGGAGGCGTTTATATAGGCCTCGGTGTTCATCGGTGACTCAACCCAAGAGGTTAGATCGACGTGGGAAAGACGAAGGAATAGTGAGCTAGTAGGGGGGTGTTCGGAGGTCAATAGGAGTAGTGCGGGAGGGAGAGGTCGAGGCGTCCTTGCGCAGGCCTACTGGTCGGGTCCTGTTGCGAGGGAGAAGACGATGGGTCGACGCGTAAGAAAATGGACGGCCGGGATTAACAAAGGGGAAGATCGCACGGCTGGAGATGGCGTGGGAAAATTTAAAGAGATCGGTTTAATGAGATCAAGGGCCAGGATTAGATCTCGGGGAAGATTGTGCGGTAAAAACGTTTGGATGGACGAGATCGACACGGGAGTCGATCGGACGGTCCCGATCACACAGAGCGCGTCCCACATCGAAACGGGATGCGGTTGGGGAGAGGTTTATAAAACAAAACTTGTCTCCACCGGTTCAATAACACAAACACACACACACACATGGTTCTTACACACGGACCCCATGCGGGCTTCGGCCCACCCCTACGCAACGCGCACCGCGACCTTAAACATGGGCCTGCGCGCGACCTAGAACACCTATGCATGACTTGGGACCTGGTTGGACACCCACTAAATTCTTGGGGACCCCGATGGTCGGCACCTCGGGTCCCTTGGGGCTTGGTATCGGCCTAGAGGGCTTGTCCCTTAAGGGATTCCCTCGGTTTGGTCAGGCCCCAACCTAAATTTTTATTAAAAACTTATTTAAATTTATAAAATAACCAGTATAAGTATACTTATTTCAAAATAATGTGTACTATAAATACTTATACTAAAGAGAGTTAATACAATAAAAAAAATAGCTTTAACTAAAAAATCTAAATCCCTTCACTAACTTATGTAAAATATTTCATATCAATATAATTTTTAATAAAAATTTATTTAGACTTTCGAAATAACTAGTTTAAGTATACTTAGTTCAAAATAGTGTGTAATATAAATATTTTTACAAAAATGAGTAAATATACAATAAAAAAACAAATAGTTTCAACTTAAAATTTAAATACCTTTTCTATAAATATTTTTAAAAGATATACCTCTCATATTTTTCATACAAAACCAGTATAACTGTTTGGATCTTTAAAATACGCACCTATCTGTTTTCATAAAATTTAAAAGATCAATAGTTTTCCCCCAATTCATAATTTTAGTGGTCAAAAGATACAATTATTATAGATACCCTTTAAACATATCTTTTATAAAAAGAATACTAAGTTTTTTAACTATATAGGTATCTATCAGGATTTTTTTGTAGAAACAAAACGATTTATTTCCAAGAATACTATTTTTATTTTAAAACTATGATTCTTTTGTGAAACATATTATAATATTTGAAATATTATAAAATTATAAGAGCATTAAAACAAGTTTTCATAAATTTATCAACGGTACCCAAAGGTTGTTTTGAAAACCCAACGGTTATATAAATTTAACGGTCATAACTTAAAGGACCATTATAAAAAGAAGGGGAATTTCACAAAATCAAAACACTTGAACCAGGAAGAATGGCTCTACTCATACCATTGGTGCTGAGTATGTGCGCAGTGGTTCTGGCTGTTATATTTTTCACACTGATGGACCCTGAAGACGACAACTATCTGATTACTCGAGTTGTGATTCTTAGTAGTCTTGTTGTGGCTGTGTTAGGTCTTGTGCATGGTATTTTCAACTAGTTGGGTCTTATTGCAATGTAATTTTTAAATATATACCATTTTACTGTATTCTTCATGTTTTATTTTGTTTCAAATTCTTTATTAGCACACAAAGCACAAAATAAAACAAGAGACATCATTAAAAGCATAACATATAAAACAAGAGACATTACTAAAAGCATAACGTTGTTCACTTGGACCAGTTCATAAAACCTGGGGCGTCACACTATAAATACTAGTAAGAGAATAAACATGTCATAACATGAAGAAAAGTAATACATTTTAGACAATAGGCATATAAATGGGACATAAAAGGGTTTGAAAATCATAAACATGAACAATGATGCATGACATATCATGATAACATAAAGGAAACATGGGGAAATGTGGCAACAACTTAAAACATTGTATCATAAACATAGGTCAAGGATAACTACTAAGACATCATAATGGAAAAAGGTACCATAAAGAAATTAGGTTTACTCCCTGTCCTAACATGACATCTCATGAGACTAAACATTACCTAGTGCATTAGAGAACTATATAATTTCGGGTTCACCCGTCACTTTCATTTCATTATCATTCTTAAGTGTTCTACATAGATCATACATCATGGATCCATTCATCATTATATTTTATTACATGATAAATGGGTGTTTAATTAATAAATTTAAGTCCCAAGTCAAATAACTATAATTTTATAAAGTTGAACACCCTTGATAGGAAATTGGTATGGTATTCACTATACAGTTTTTTTTCATGGGAAATTTCGGGAGCATAACGACATCACTTAAAAATTCATAAAATAGGCTGATGAGAGAGAAAGGGGTCTATTTTCATTTGGAAATAAAATGGTAAGTAATAGTTGCATGTAAATACATATCCCAACATTATGAATTGTAAATATAATGCATAAGATAATAAAGAAACTTTAATAAAGAGGAGAATGATAGGATCCCTTACCTTGAGAGTGTGACTTCAAATACTTGGTATAAGCTTATTGAGAGCTTGGGGGCACCTTGGGAGGACTCTATATAGGTGAGGAAAGAGCAAGGATGTGCTCCAAGTATTTTGAGTGATGATAAATGGGATATTTGGTGGGTTTATATAGGAAATGAGTGGGGAATTATTTATCATTTCTCAAACATATGTTTTGGACTCTATATATTAAAATAACCAAAACTATAAATATTCCCATGGTTTTTCCCATGGTTTATACCAAAGGGGTTTGGTTCTAATTATTTTATAAGGAAAATTTATGATCTTAATAAAATAATACCCTTGCTTATGTGGAAGTGAGTCATACTCTTAAAGAAATGATTTTAAAACCTTAAAATATATTAATGGTTTTGGAGAATTCATAAAGGATTTATAAAATTAATAAAATAAACATAACATCACATTATTTAAAAGGTAAAACATATATTTGGTCGTGGATACCCTTTATATTATTTATTATATAAATTTTGGTTCATTATGATGTCATAATACACACCGTATATTTATACAATATTTAATTTTTACCCGAAAATTCAACTATCTCGGAAAATTATGAAAAATTCACCGTTGGATAATTTTAAAATTATAATACAAAAAATAATATTTATTTTATTGAAATAATTTTCTAAATATGCATGTTTTCACTTTTAAAATAATAATCGACATTTATTGAGAAATGATGGGCTTTTTGACAACAAAAAATTTTGAACCCTTATAAAAATTACATTTAAATTCATAAAAATTATATGATTATTTATCTTTAATAAAAAATATTTAATAATAATATTTTATTAAAATATTATTTATTTCAAAAATCCATCAATTCATCGAAATAAACATCTTAATTGAAATTGAATGCCAATTAAAAAAAATTGTGTTTTATTGTATAAAATTTGTGTTTTATTGTATAAAAATCAAAATCATTTATAAAGTAACGATTAGAAAAAAAATTAACATTATTCTATTGAAATTAAAATATGAATATTAATATTATTATGGTCTTGATACATATACCTTTAATGAACAAACAAACACCCTAAGGGTAAGGTGAACGACGGTGAGACTTTCATGGGGTGGTTTAGCATACATAGTTTAGGTCATGATCTCAATGAGCTTGAACTTATCCCGTAAGCAGTTTCACTCATGCTTAAGTTATTGGATCTAAGATTGGTCTTAGTCAAGGTCAAATCCTAATTATTATATCTCCCTTATAAGCTCTGATAAATGATATTTATAGGGTATGATACTACTGGTTGATGCCATTACTTCCTTTATCTATGTCAATTAGATTTATTAAAACCCTATATTTATACTAATCATGTGATCACTGTTAAATATATATATTATCAATTTTAATGGTTCTTAATAGTCTTTTAAATCTGATATGACATAATAAAACCAAATAAGTGCATGTGTTTTCTATAACCATAATATATACTAATACATTTAAATCATAAGGGAAATTTTATTTATAAAAGTTTGGGTCGTTACACCTCCTAAAGATAGTGGTATCTCAGGTTAGATTAATTGTGGTATATCATTTGTATATGGGTGTAAAAATAGAATGATCTATAAATATTCTTGAATACATGATTTGTGCTTACATTCTTGACTTTGGTGGAGCATGGGATAGCCACTTGGGACTAGTTGTGTTTTATTATAACAAAAGTTACTAGTCTTCCATCGGGATGGAACCCTTTAAGGCCTTGTATAGACACCCGTGTAAATATCCATTATGTTGGATAGATATTGGTTAATCTTCCTTAGTTGGTCTTATTTTTTTTCAAGAGTTAATGGTAAATATTTAGTCGATTAATCAAAGAATGGTGATGACACATAACAGGTATAAATCTTATGATAATTTTCATTGATGTCATTTGGAGTTTTCAGTTCGTGACCAGGTATTTTTTAGTCTCACCTTGGTTGGGTCATCAACAGCTTGGAAAACAAGGGAAGATAGTTTTAAGATAAATGGGATTGTTTTGGTTTGTTGAATAGATTGGAAAGGTGGATTACAATTTGGATTTTCCACCATAGTTGAAGTTGATTCATAACATGTTTCATGTATCACATCTCAAAATTTATCTCTCTAACCTATCTCATGTCTTGAGTTGGGAGGAAATTGATGTGGATTCTAATTTATCCATGATTGAGTAGCCAGTTCATATTTTCTATTATGATATTAAGGTTCTATATGGAAATTCCATACCTCTGGTTCAAGTGCTTTGGTAGCATGGTTCTAATCCACATGAGACTTGAGAGCATGAGGATCTGATGAGAGATCAATGGACTCATGTCTTTTAAATGGAATCTTATTGAAGGGATATCTGGGGGTATAAAGCATTTATGTATGGTAGATTATAACATCACATTAGCATTTTTAGGTAATTCTATCCCCTGATTTTAATCTTCCATTTTCAGGTTGTTTTGGGTACTTTTTGAAAATTTTGGAAGTTTTTTGGGCTATGCACGATTGGTACATGGTTAGGGAAAACTATGAAGGTTGGACCCAGAAAATGTGTGCCTTTCCATGAGGTTCTAGAGGGGGTCACACAGTTAGATAAAACCATGTGTCATTCCCCTAAAACTATGCGACTTGGGACAGTGGTGAGATCACAGTTAGTGTATGATCTCCAAACCGTGTGTCCAAACTATGCAACCTTTGTCCAGTATCCTAGGAGGGATCACATGGTTGGTGCAAAATTTGTCTAACCATGCAGCCTAACCATGAATCACTCTCCATAATCCCAGTAATAAACCATAGTTAGGTGCACAATTATCCCTAACCATGTAGCCTAACCCAAGAAACCATGTGATGGGATTTTAACCCCCCCCCCTAAAATTGAAATTAAAGTATCAAAACCCACATTATAAATTCTAATCACCTCCTAATCAAACATAATTTGGCCCTTTGTATTTTTTATTCTCTCTATAGAGGATTCTATCTCCTATAATTCCTTTCTTCTCAGATTTATGTGATGGTAGATGTGATTGATCCCTATCTGGTAAGTTTAGTATCCTTGATTTGGAATCCCCCTTTCTTATCTTATATCCTTCTTTGAGAGTGATGGATCCTAATGTTGTTTATAGATATAAACCTTTATTTAATGTATTGTAATTCTAGGTATTCCACTTTGATCTTCTTCACCTTTGACTCTCCATTGGTAGTTCCCATTTCAGGTAATTGATTGATCATGTGATAAATGGTTGGTGGTTTCGTGAGGCTTTTCCCTACACATGAAACCTCAATTACTTGCTTGATTTGAAATTTATTTTCAATTTATTTATAAAACTTTATTTTATAAGATTTATATAGTTTTAAAAATTAATGGAACTGTGAAATAAAATCCTTTTCAAAGGCTTTAAAAATATTAGGTGGATTTGAGAAAAATGGATTAAGATGAAAAGTGATTTGATAAAATGAGTTGATGTTGATTCTTGAGAAAAATGTCTTTAAATGAAAGGTAATTTTGAAAGGCATGAATTTGATAAAAACCTATGATTTTGTCTTGAAATTGAAATGGCATGTTGAAACTTGAAATTGGGAATTTAAACTGTGAATTATGAATTGAATTGAAAAGAATTAATTAATTGTGATTGATTAATTGATTGATTGATTGATTTATTTATTTATTTAAATCACATGTGAGCCTGAGTAATTAGTGGGTGATTAGGATAAGTGATATAGGAATATAACCCCCTAGTAATGGATTGACAATGACAACTCTAAATAAACCAAATTTAGCATGATTTCCCCTTATAGGGTGTTAATTAATTCCATCCCAGTGTCTTGAGCCTTAGCGATGTGTGAACACCTTGAGTAGTGATTTATTGACTGAGTAGTGTGAGGATCCTAGATCTAGGAACTAAATAAACTCAGTGCATATGACCATGGTTCTTTGTTTTGATTTGATTATTGCATGTTAGTGATTATAAAACTATTTGTATTTATGCCCTTCTATTTATTGAAAATGTTTATTTAAGCTTGTTTTTTATATACTTTCCATATGCTTGATTTAGAAGTGTATTGATTGAAATTTTGAAAATTTCTTTCCATTCCTTGAATTTATTTAAATTGAATCATAAATGGTTTATTTTTTATATAATTGCTTATGGAACATTTGGTGAAATCCTACTGGGCTATTTTGCTCATACCCTACCTTTTCCTTTGAGTATTTGTAGATTATGTTATACCAGGTCTAGGAAAGGGGTAAGTGAAACTTAGAGGTGGTAGGTGTTCTTGATTCATGGGAACCTAGTTGATGGCGGTGATCGGTGGGGCTGTAATCCACTCCTCACACGTAGATTTTGAATTTTCATCTTGATGTTTTTTGTGTCATCTTTTAGATGATGTACGGGTTTGATCTTATTTGTATGCTTGTGGTACCTTTCTCCTTGAGGATTTTTTGGCATACTGACTGTTCATTGATTTATCTTCCATTTTTATATATTGATTGTTTGTTCTTAGGGAAAAATCATTCCCTTAAACCATTTTTTGATGCCTTAGGACTAGTCATCATCTCGTGGGGATCATGAATGCTCTTTGGTCCATTTTAATTCCATATGGGGTAATGGTGTACCAAGGTAGTTGGGTTGGTTCATGAAAAAATGGTATAAAAGGCAGTTTTGTGTATTTTCTTGATGTTGGTATGCAGTTTAGGATGTCTAGGTCCATAGAAGGTGGGATTTTCAAGACTCAAGTAGTAGTTTGTGATCAAGTGCTTGGATAACTCTCATCATATAGATCCTTGAGTCACCATGGGTGTTTGTGAAAAAACTTCATTGAGGAATAAATTGATTTGAATCTTATCCTTTTCAAAACTTGATTAGAGTATTTTGAAATCCCCAAAAAAATGAATTCTACATTATGGAATTAATAATAGTATATCACTTGATTAAGTTGATGATTTAAGTATCTTTGTTGATGTTTTTGTATTTCCTGTTGATGTTGTGTAGTGCCATTCCCCTAATAAGATGTTTCAACAACCCTCTAGAGGGAGGTGTTGATGAACCATGGAAAATAAACCCTCTAGTTGATCAAAACTCATTTAGATAGTAATGTGTGTTTTACAAGCTCTGGGATGGGGATTTTTCTATTCCCATTTAGGATCTGGTAGTGAAACCTAGAAGGGATCAAACAAGAGAACATTCTCAAGATTTTCTTCAATAGAACCCACCATCTTTCCAAGGATCGAATGATCCTTAGGAGGCAGAGGATTTGTTGGAAAATATTGAGCTACTTTTTGAGTTCTTGGAAATTCCAAATTCAATAAAGGTGAAGTGTATTACCTTCAATATTAAAGGGCCTAGTTGAAGGTGGTGGGATTCAATAGTTACAATGAAAAACATGAATTTTTAGAGTGAAAAGACTTCATATATCTTTTCATGGAGCAATTATATCCAGATTCAATGGTTTTGGAAAAGTTTATGGAATTTCTTATCCTTTAACAAGGTGATAGAACCATGATTTGATATGTGAACCGCTTTTCTAAACTTGTTTAGTTTTCCCCAGAGGTAGTATTGAATGAGAATATGAAGGCCTAAATATTTGAGATGGGTCTTCGACCTAATATATGATCTTAGTTTTTCATGTTGAAGCTCACTTCTTATACGAATGTTCTAGATAGAGCTTTGATGGTTGAGCTTGACCTGGATGGTAATTTAGGGTTGAGGGTAGTTCCCCCTACTCCCATTGAAAGTTTTGTTTGTTCTTTTAAAGTAAAAAGGAAGTAGGATGAGTCTTGTGGTGGATCAAGATAGCAGGAATCATCCATACCTTCTGAAGAGTCAGTAAAGGGACCATTTACTTGCTTTCAATATGTAAAGATTAGGCATTTGAAGTGGTTCTGTTCAGGGGCATAAAATAATTGCGGTTTTTGTGGCCGCTCAAACCAGCTATAGAAGTTTTTTCATGTCATTTTTGCCTTGAGTAGTGTCATGGGATCATCGGCACCTAAAGGTATTATGGTGCAGTTAGATGGTTCAAGAACTAAGGGGTTCCATTCATGGGAATTCAGAATAAATATTCTTCATGCAGCGGAAGAGTCTTCAGACGAAGGTGATGTGGATTCAGAGATGGTGATAGGTACCATCACTATAGATTTATCCTTAGTGACTACTTTATTTGATATTGGTGCATCTCATTCATTCATATTTAATTTCATTTTGAATATGCTAAACCTTGTTATAGAGCTTATGTCTTATATGATAAGTATTGTTAATTTCCTCGGAATGAAGAAAGAGAAGGGTCTTTGATGAACCTCTTGTACCTTCTTTTTATCATAGATCAAGATCACATGGTATTTTCTAGTTCTTGACATGAAACCTTTGGATGTCATTCTCATGATGGATGGGATGATTGCCTATAAATTCTAGATTAATTGTTATCTTCGACGGGTCTCCTTTACTACCCCCAATGGGGTGTTACGTATTTTTCAAGAAGAATAAGATCTGAGACTAAGTAGAGATAGACCACCTCTTTCGAAGTTGATCAGGATGATATTTGTGTTTTCTTTTAACCTGGATTAGGAATCTTTGAGTGGAGATATTCCTCCAGTGTTTGTTGATTTTTCCAATGTGTTTCTGTCTAAATTTTCTAGTTTTCCACCGGTAAGGGAAGTAGAGATTTCTATTGAATTAGTACAGGGTACCTATCCTATTTATATTCCTTATTATCAAATAGAACCAATTGAATTGAAGGATTTAAATACCCAGTTGGATGATTTTTTTAGATAAATACTTTATTCTCCCTAGTGTTTCACCTTGGGCGACACCTTTACATTTTGCAAACAAATATTATGGGACCCATCACCTTTTTGTTGATTACCAAAAAATAAATCGGTCCATGATAAAGAACAAGTATCCATTTCCTTAGATTGATGATTTGTTTGATCAGTTAAAAGGGGTGAAGTGGTTATCTAAGATTGATCTTCGGTACAGTTATCACCAGCTTATAATTAAAGAGTCTGATATCCCAAAGACCACATTCCAGAGTATGCATGGTCATTATGAGTGCTTTGTTATACCCTTTGGCTTAACCAATGCTCCTATTGTTTTAATGTGGATGATGATCAGGATATTCCACAAGTATCATGATTCTTTCATGGTGGTATTTTTGGATGACATCTTGGTTTACTCTAAAACTAAGGGAGACCATGTTTGTCTTCTGAGAGAAATTTTGTAAGTTTTGAGAGATCGTCAACTTTATGCCAATATATTGAAATGTAATTTATGGATTCAAGAAGTGAATTTCATGGGAAATGTGGTCTCAGAACATGTTATTCCATTTAATCTTGATAAGTTGGAGGCTGTTATGACATGGGAACAATCGCGAATTTTTTTCTAGATTCATTGTTTCTTGGGCTTGGCAGGATATTACCTTCAGTTCATTAAAGATTTTTCAAAGTTGGATTCTATGATGTTTGATCTCACTCAGAAAGGGGTAAAGTTCTTCTGGGATTTGAAATGTAGGAATTCTTTTTGATTATTTAAAGTTCTTTTTGACTTATACACCAGTGTTGACTCTTTTAGAGGTCGGGCATGTCTATGTGGTCTTTTCTGATGCATCTGGTTCAGGTTTGGGTTTCATTCTCATGAAATTTGATCATGTGGTGGACTATGGTTTCCGATATCTTAGTTCACATAAGAAGAACTATCCTACTCATTATTTCAAACTCACAACTATGATGAATACTCTTAAGAGTTGGTGGCATTGTTTTTCAGAGAAAGGATTGCCATTTATTTAGATCACAAAATCTTTAGTTACATCTTCTCTAAAAAATATTTGAATCTTCATCAGATATGATGGGTGAAATACCTACAATCCTTTGATTTTGAAATTTCCTACAACCCTAGTAAGAGGAATGTCATTGTGGATGCTTTGAGTGGGAAAATTTTGACTCATTCCATGAAATAATCTTCAAAAGATTGAAATTTGATGGCTCTCTTTGCTCATGTGCACTTGGGAGTTCAGGAGGATGAGACCGAGATTATTTTGACAAGTGTTCGGTTGTCCTCCTTTCTTCTCAAGATGATTCTTCGGGAGTAGCAGCTCGATGATGAGTTATGTGGCATTAGGGACTCTCTTTATGGTGGGGATACCATTGGCATGTGGTCATTATCTTAGGAGGGTATCCTATGCTTCTAGAGTTAGTATTTCATACCTTTTCCTATAAGAAAAATTGTGATGGGGGATTATCATAGTTCTTAATGGGAGGTACACCATAGAACCACAAAGATGCTCTATGATATGAGGCAATGATTATGGTGTCTAGGTATGAGATGAGATATTATTGATTTTTTTTCTTATTGTTATACCTGTCAGTAGGTCAAGGTAGAGCATCATAAACCTTTGAGTTTACTTCAGTCCCTTCCTGTGCTAACTTGGAAGTTGGATGAGATTTTGATGGAATTTTTGGTCAAGTTTTTATGTACCCATTGAGGGAAGAATGTGATCTGGGTAGTGATTGATCATTAAACTAAATTGTCTCACTTTATCCTCATTTGTGATACAACCAAATTTGAGAACTTGAGAAGTTTGTATATGAAGGATATCATCAGATTGTATAAAGTTACATATGTTATAGTTTCTAATATTGATCCCCAACTCACTTATCATTTTTTAGAGGCCTCCAGGAGGCATTGGGATCTCATATTAGTATGAGCATAACATATCATCCACAGATGGATGGCCAAAAAAACAAGTAGTGTAGATTCTTAAAGATATGCTTTGTGCTTGTGTCCTCAACTTTGGTGGAGCTTGGGATAACCACTTGGGACTTCTAGAGTTTTCCTATAACAATAGTTATTAATCATCCATTAGGATGGAACCCTTTGAGGCCTTGTATGTTTTCTCATGTTAATATATGATGTGTTGGATGTAGATTGGTGAAGCTTCCTTTGTTGGGCCTAGTTTGGTCTAAGAGACGATGACAAAGATTCACTTGATTCATCAAAGAATAGTGATGGAACAGAGCTGGTATAAATCTTATGTTTATCATCATCGACATCCTCTGGAGTTTTCAGTTGGTGACAAGGTTTTTTTTAGAGTCTTTCCTTGGTTGGGACACCGATGGCTTGGAAAATAGGGAAAGTTAGTGTTGATATATATGGAACCATTTGAGGTTGTTGAACAAATTAGAAAGGTGTCTTACCATTTAGATTTTACACCTTAGTTAACATTGATTCATAACTTGTTTCATGTATCACAACTGAGAAAGTATCTCTCTGACCCGTCTCATTTCTTGAGTTGGGAGGACCTTGATGTGGAACCTGATTTATTCGTGACTAGGCAACCAGTTTGGATTGTTGATTCTAAGATGAAGTTTCTTTGTGAAAATTACAGGCCTATGGTTTGAGTTCTTTGGCAGCATGTTTTTGATTCACATGAGACTTGGGATCATGAGGTACTGATGAGAGAGCAATGAACACATCTCTTTAACATGGAGTCTTCTTGATAGAATTTCTGAGGCCATAAAGCATTTATGGTGGGGAGATTGTAACATCTCATTACCAGCTTTTATGTACTTCTATCCCTTGATTTTGATCATCCTTTGTTTGGATCTTACTTTGGATTTTTTTTGGGACTTTTTAAAAAATTTGTAAGTTTTTGGGGTTGTGCACAGTTGGCACACGGTTAGGAAAATCGTACGGGTTGACCCAGGAAACTATGTATCTTTCCCGAAGGTTCTAGAAGGGGGTGTGTGGTTAGAGAAAACCATGCGACCTCCCCCTAAAACTGTGCAACTTGGGATAGTGGGGAGAGCATGGTTGATGCATGATCTTCAAACCATGCGACCAACCTATGCACCCTTTGTCCAATAGGTTGGGATGGAGTGCATGGTTGGTACACATTTTGTTTAACAGTGCGGCCTAACCATACAGTTCTCTCCAGATGAAAAGTAAGAATTCATGGTTTGTCGCACAGTTATCCCTAACTATGCCACCTAACCTTTGAAACTATGTGATGGGATTTTTTACCCCCAAAAAATTATAATTAAAGTCTCAAACCCCCCATTATAAATTATAATCACCTCTTAATTGAACCTAATACGACCCTTTGGATTTTTGAGGCCTCTCTATATAGGATTTTTGGATCCTTTAATCCATTTTTTCTTAGATTGAAGTGTCGGTGGATGTGATTGATCCCTCTCTAGTAAGTGTAGTCTCCTTGATTTGGAATCCTTATTTATTCTCTTATCTCCTTCTTTAAGGGTGATAGATCCTCATGTTTTTGGTGGATCTAAACCTTGATTTAATAAATTGTAATTATAGGGATTCCTCTTTGATCTTCCCCACCTTCTAATCTCCATCATCAGTTCCCATTTTGGGTGACTGGTTTATCATGCGATAAAAGGTAGGTGGTTCTATAAGGCTTTTCCTTACACATAAAACCTTTATTTCTTGCTTAATTTCAAAAAAACAATGGATTTCTAAACCTTGATTTGAGAAGATTTAGATTATTTTAAAAAGGCAAGGAATTGTGAAACAAACCCCCTTTTTAAAGGCTTTGAAATTATTGGGTGGATTTGAGAAAAGATGATTTGAGATAAAAAGTGATTTTATGAAATGATTTGATGTAGATTATTGAAAAAAAAGGCTTTAAATGCAAGGTGATTTTTGAAAGGCGTGAATTTATAAAAACCTATGATTTGGTTTTGAAATTGAAAGGGCATGTTGAAACTTGAGATTGGGTATTTTAACTGTGAATGATGAATTGAATTGAAAAAATTAATTTCCCATGATTGATTAATTGAATGATTGATTGATTGATTGAAAGCACATGTGATCCTGAGTAGTGGTTGGGTGATTTGGACAAGCACACTAGGACTTTGACCCCCTAGCTATGGATTAACGATGATAAGTCTAACTAAACCAAATCTAGCATTATTTTACCCAATGGGGTTTTGATTGATTCTATCCTTATGGCTTGAGCCTTAGGGATGTGTGCATGCCTTGAGTCATGATTTATTTAATGAGTAGTGTGGGGATTCTAGAGCCAGGAACTAACTAACCTCAGGTCATATGACCATGGTTCTTTGTTTTGATTTTATTATTTCCTACCACTAATTATAGAACTATTTTTATTCATGCCCTTCTGTTTATTGAAAATGTTCATTTAAGTCTATTTTTGATATACTTTCCATCCAATTTATTTAGAAGCTTGTTGATTGAAAATGTGAAAATGTGTTACCATGTCATGCATTTATTTAAATTGAAGCATGAATGGTTTATTTTTTTATGGAATTACTTATGGAACATTTGGTGAAATCCTACTAGTCTATTTTGTTCACACCCAACATTTTCCTTCGAGGGTTTGTAGATTATGTTATGTCAAGTCCAAGAAAAGGGAAAGCGTCACTTAGAGGTGGTGAGTGTGTTTGATTCATGAGACCTTGGGTGATGGTGGTAACTGGTGGGGTTGTGATCCACTCATCACATGGAGATATTGAGTTTTCTTCTTGATGGGTTTTGTGTCATCTTTTGGATGATGTCACACCCAGTTTTTCAAGTCTTGTCTTATATTTCGGTTTGTTGGGAATCCCGGTCTTTTTCTCGAGTTTCGGGTGTGTCGAAGGCTGAGTTTTGAAGTGTTTCTTTGCCTAGTTTTTTATCCCATGGTTTATCCTTGGTTTGTTTGATAATTCTTGGAGAAAAATTGAGATTTTTGGCTTGGTAGTGACCTGCGCACAGTTGGTGCACGGTTTGTTAAACCGTTCAGCCATACCCAGGTAATCGTGCAACATGTGAATTTTTAACAATGGAATTTGGCATGGTTTTCACATAGTTTGGAAACTGTTCATCCAAATCGTGCCCGTGCCCAAGTGTGTCCAATAAGGGGAACACAGTTGGCGTACGATTTGATAAATTGTGTGAACAAATCGTACGAGTTTCCCATATCTAAAATTTTGGAATTTTCCAACTTTACCCCTTTTAAGATTTTAACCCAAAACACTCACTTCCTACCCCAATCAGTTCGTTCGACCCTAGGAGGGATATACCCTCTCCTCAAGCCTCCCACCTCCTTCTAGGGTGATTCCAAGTGGATTTATTCAAGGGTTGGGCTAGATCTTCAAGGTAAATTCTCTCTTTTCTTCTCCCTCTTCCTTCTTTTTCTGTTTCTTCTTGAGTTTCTTTTCTCCCATGGTTATGTTGACCTAGGGTTTATGTTTCTCTAAATTTATGTTGGGGGGTTTTGTTCTTTTTGGTTTTCTCTTGGTAGATCTTGGATCTAGGAACCTTCGTGGTGTGGTTTCAGGCATGCGTTGTTGGTGCGTCATGGATTTGAGGTAGGTTCTCCCATGCACTTGCCTTTTTAATTTAAGAATTGATAATTTCATGCTTTACACACCTTTTATATATGCTGAATATTTTTGTGTGACCTTTGGATTAAGTGCTCGGTGTGCAAAGTGGTGTTTTATGCCTTGTTGTATGATAAATAGAATTGTTTTGTTAACTAATTCACACCAAATGTTTAATTAAATGCTTGGTTGGCTTTTATGGGTGATTTGTGATATAAAATGCCTAAATGGCCCAAAGGCCTTCATTGTTTTTGATAATCCACCTTTCAAGGTGATTTTTGATATAAAATGAATGGTTTGGATTTTTAAATATATTGGAAACGTGAAAAATGATGTTTGGGGTTCCTTGTGGTGGTTTCCCAAGTGGTTTTGGTTTTTATAAAGGAAAGTGTATGGGTTTTGAATGCAGTTTGGCATGTGTTGTCGGCGAATGGCCCTTTTGGAATTTTTATAAAAATGATTTTACCTTGAAAGTGTAACGTAAAGGTTTTAAGGGTGTTTGTAAATGATTTTGAAATGGAAAATGGTGTGTTTACACCCTTTATGAATGGTATATTTGTATCTTTGATAAATTTTGGTTTTGTGAAAATGTTTAAAGACCCGTTTAGTAATTTTGGTAAAATGAAAAAAGTTTTTATCATGAAAACCTCATTTGGATGATTCTCGTGACTTGTCTATGTTTAATGTATGGTATGTCCTCACTGTGGAATCCTCGAGATCCATTATTGGAGATCCTCGATACGGACTCCTTATGTTCTTTTTGTTTTATGGCATGGGATCAGTCCTTGGGGTGACACAGGGTGAAGCCTGTTTTTGGATTATTATTACATATGATTGTGATTGGATGCTCGACTAGTATTGGTTGGCGCACTGCCTTTTACATGAGGCATGGGAACCTGGCATGGTGAGAGAATTTTCTGAGAATGATTTCTGCACTTGCTAGTTTACGCACTGGTTGGTGGCCCATAATAGGTGGATATATTTGGGTTTATTGTTGTGGGATTTTCCCCTCGGTCTGTCCTGAGTTAGGGTGGTCGAGAGTTTAGGGCGCTTTTGATTTCATTATGTGTGGCATGCTACTGGGGATGGGTCCACGTATTAGTATGTTCTAGATTATTCACGATCTCCTAAGTTCACCCATGTCTATTAGCACATATCTACTTGCAGTGATGATTGAGATGCTTGGTTACACTTTTATGTTTATTTCCATTGCCCTCTTTATGTGACTATTACATTACTCTCTTGCGTAGTGTTTCCTTGGAAAGTGATGTGTTGGTTTCTAAAGGTTTATGAAAAATGTTTGAAAGTAAAAGTGTTTTATACTCACTCTTGTGTCCTTGAAAATGAAAGCATTGGTTTTGAAATGAAGTGGGGCAATGAACCGTATTTTATTTTCAAGTAAAATATGGAAAAGATTACTTTTATAAATTGTATTTCAAACTTGAAGTTGATGTTTCTTTTAATTTAAAGGAAGTGCATTGAGAATAGATTATAGGGTTAGCCTACTGAGTTTTAATACTCATGCCTATAGTTCTTCTTGTTTTTATCCTTTTGTGTAGGTTTCATCTTGAGTTCGATCGCCTTGGGCGACAATTGAGCTTTGTGTTGGAGAGTGACCCGCGAGGTCACATGGAGATCGGGTGGTCATCTTGTTCGGTTGGTTTTTTTGTGTAGTTATTGTACCTTTCAGCCTTGTGTAAAAGATGTTCATTTTGGTATTGTTTTATGTATTGGGTTGTTTGGTTTATTTCTGTTGTTTGGTTTCTTTATTATTTATTGGGTGAAATCGTTCCCTTTTGTGTACTCTGTTGATGCTTGGCACTAGTTGTCAGCCCGTGGGGATCGAGAATACCCTTCGGGCCATGCCACGGATCATCTCGGGTGACCGGTTCAGGGTTGACCCAGGTTAGTTCATGACAGATGATGTACTACTTTGATCTTTACCTGTGTTCTTGTGGTACTTTTCTCCTTGAGTTGTGTTTGATATATAGATTGTTCATTGATTTATCTTCTGATATTATATATTGATTGTTCTTAGGGTGAAATCGTTCCCTTTTTCCATTTGTCGATTCCTTGGTGCTAGTCGTCAACCCATGAGGATCAGGAATGATCTTCAGGTCATGTCAGTGAGGAGTCAGGTACTGATGTATCGGGTTTTTCAGGCCAGTTCGTAACACTGCTTGGGTGATCAAGATGGCTTAAAATTTGGTCATTTTTTCCCTGTAATGCCAAATCTCATAGGATGCAAAATGTACTTCAAATGATAGTTGTAACATCTTGAAAATTTTAATATTAATAAGTATTTGTGTTGTAATTTAAATAAATCAAAATAAATTTTGGTTATATGATTAAATATGTAAAATTAAAAAAATACTTAAAGATAAATATTAGAAATAAAATTACTTTATATTATTATAATAAATTTTGATTTATTAAATTGTTTTATCAATTCTAATTTTTGTATTATAATGTTTTAAATAAATTATTCTTTTCAAGAAATAAGATTTGAATTTAAATTAATATTTAAAATTATAAACCAATACTGCTTTATTTTTTTAAAAAAATTGTTTTAATTGATTTATAATTTTAGAATGTTTATAACTATCAGTTCGAATTATAAAAACATACTATTTCTTTTAAATATATTTATGAATTATTATTTTTGTAAAAACAATAATTTGAATAAAAAAATTTATGGTAATTTGAAAAGTAAATGAATAAAATTCTAAAAATCATAATTTTTAAAGGAAATATATTATAATTATTTTGAATATGAAATTATAAAAATATGAGTATGATTATAAAAACTGGATTTTGAATTTTTTTAATCAAATTTTAAAATTATAAATATATTCTACAAATTATGATAATATTGTTATTTTGATTTTCAAATTTCTAATATAATGAAATTTATATTAGTTTTCATTTCAAATAAAATAAACAGAAAAATGAAAGAAAAAAAAGAATCGAGATAATGGTTTTAGGGGTGTCGACTGAATGAAAAAAGAGGGCGTTGTTTCATGGGATGTGTTGTGGTGTGGGGTTTGTCTTCAGGAGGAGTCGAAGCTGATGTATGCAGGGTTGAGCTCCGTCTAGGATGGAGATCTCGACGCGGTATAGGGGTTCGAGGCTCGGATGAAGAGGATTGACCGTGGGTGAGGACTTCGAGAGGTCGAGCTATGTCGAGGATTCGACCATGGCTGGGGTTATCAAATGCCTTCAATATTTGAATACCAAATCTGAGCAAGGGTTTCATGGTGAAGCGAGGTAGGTGTTTTGTTTTGTTTTTAGGTATTTGAATCTTATTTGAAGAATTATTTTTGGGTAAACTGTGATGCTTGTCGTTTTCTCTTTTTTCTTCCACCATCGATCGTTGTCATTGTCCTCTGCTTATTGTTTACATGTATTGTGGTCTGATTGTTTTATTAAACACACACACACACATATATATATATATTCAATCTTCTAGAATTATTAAATTTGGGCTAATTTGATTTGGGAATCCTTGATCTATTATGTTTTTGTCAAGGAATTCGGCCAATTTTTCATTTCTAGTCAAAACTACAACTATTTCTATTTTAGTCGGATCCGTATAGATTTTCCAAGCCACGATTTTCAAACCAGGTCTTAACCAAACCTGGTGTAAGCTTGTTCGGCAAGCCACGAGTCTGCACCACGTATTTTTTTAAGAGGAACCAAGAATTGTTTCTTCCTTCATACGACCAATTAATGATATATGTGTGTGTATATAAATATATATCTTTCATCATTGTGTCCGAACAATGATATAAATGGCTCTAAAAGTCATTCTTCGTGTCTAAAAATTACAGTTTCAAACTTGAGCAACGAAGAATAAGAGAAGGTGTCTCTTGTGAAAGATGGTGAATCTGCAAATCCAGTAAGGGTTTTAATTTCATAGTTTATAATTTTAATTCTTCAAAACTATAATTATGTTATTTTGTTTTTAAAAAACCCTTAGTGAGGGAATTATTATTCCTAAATCTCTATATCAATGTTTTCATATTCAATCGTTTATTTTATGAAAATATGTTTAATGTGTAAATAATTTTAGTTCTGCTTCTATGTATGTAAGAGTACTTCTTTTTTTTAACTGCTTCAATGTTTGAAATATATCCTATGTTTAAAATTTTGTTATTGAAATCAATCAGCATTATTTTTATTATTTAAATAACTTTTAATTAAGTCTTTAAGATGGTAAGAGGAGCGTCTTGAATTTTAATTAATTATATTTCAAGAATAGCACTATATGTATTAAATTTTATTTGAACCCCTTAGCAATGGGATTTTTATTAAAACTCTACTTTTAAATTTTTATGCAAAGTAATCTCCATCCAACCGTATTAATTTTATTGATAAAAAATTATTTTTATTATGTCTTTTGATAACAAGGGTTTTATTTTCTAAAAATTTAATTTTAATTATGTAAGTGGATTATTTTATTACAATGGATTATATATCTTAATGTCTATATGATTTTGAGATTGATTTATTTCAAAAATTTGGATTTTGTTTCATTTATAGATATGTTTCATTATAAACATGTGTGTGTGTATTATTTTAGGAAAAATTGATTTTTTACTCTGGTTTTAATAGATACATGTATGTAAATGTAAGTATATATGTATCAATTTATGTAAAACTATTTTATTTATGATATATATATACGTTTCAATTTATGTAAAAGTATTTTTATTATCTATCCATTTGTGTATGAATAGGTAATCATGTTTTTATTCTGATATCAATATATATAAATAAATATATATGTATATTTTTATAAAATTGTTATATATATGTATATAAGTGTATAAATACATATATCATTTCATGTGAAATTACTTTTATCCGGACATATAATTTTTTTATGAAATGGGTATCAAAGTCAATGGTTTTAAAGAATCTTTGTGGTTTTATGATATGAAATACAAATTACCGTATTTTTTAATCCAAACAATTGCACTTGATATGATAAGTAAACTCAAACTATTATGGGATTTTGTCCAACTATGTGATGAGTGCGTTCAGATAGTGCTTCAATTCATTAGATAATGTTATAAATCTCATAAGATGTTATGTATGGTGCACAGAGGTTATCCTAAGCACATTATGGGATTAGGGAGTAAACCTAATACATCACGGGACTATGTCCACCATGTTATGTTGTCTCGGGATTAAATCGCAACTTTATGTTATGATCCAATGTGTCTTTGCTAATTATGGATATTTATGAGTTTTCAAGAGAAATCTTTATTATTTTTGTGAATGAATGAATTAAATTTTCCAAAAGGTTCTATATGTTGAAATTCACTAGCAAGATTGTTTATTTTCAAAAGTGCTCATGATTTATATGGTTTTCATTATCAAACATATAACATGTTTTACTCTTATATTGAATTGAGAACTCTGTTTGGTCCTCGCATGTTTTGAAACCCCTTACTGACACTATCATAAAAACGGTTTTTCGCAACGTCGCCCTTTATTAGGGTTTTTTATAAGCGTTGATAAAGACCCCCATTTACCATAGTTTTTTTACTAGTGATGATAAATGGTATATTTCAAAAAAATATTTCATTAAAAATAATATATTTATATATTTATATATTGATATTGATATAAATATAATATGTATATTTTAAATATGTTTTAGATAAGGCTAAATAGACATTTACACTTAATATATAAGATAATTTGTAAAAATGACTTATAAAATAATTAAAAACATTCTTTTAATTAATAATTTGATTTTTATTATCGATTAATGATCATTTAATAACAATTTGAATATAAAAGAAACAAAAAATAATATTAAAAGATTGAAAACAAGTTGAAAAACGTAACTCGAATTTCAAACGGTCATAAATTTTGATCTGGAAGTTTGTTTGGTCTCTACCACATATCAAATTGAAGATTGAGATGAGATATACACTCTAATGGTATTATAAACCCTCTATTATATCTTTGGAGACCAAAAAATGCTCAAAAAAACCTTCAAAATTGATTTCTTTGTCGGGATACCCCAATTTTTTTAACATTCGATGGATTTTCAGCCTCGTTTAAGGGGGTATTTTTGCCCTTTTTCAATGAGGACTGAATTTATTCTCAGGGATTACATTCATATTGATATTATGTGTTTTAAATTTTATCATTGTTTACAATATATTGTTATTTATAATCAAATATATAACAATATATACATATTTTTTTATATATTCACTCATAAAAAATTAATTTTATAAATAAATCATTAAACATATTTACATATAAAATATATATTTTTCAATATATAAACCTTATATAAATAAAAAATAATATCCATTTTATTTTAAATAAAAATGTATGAATATTTATATACATATACAATTAATGTATATATAATGTTTATATATGTAAATATATTTGTGTCTATATTGAAAAACACACATATATTTATCTATATATTATAATATATGTATATAAATATTGATATATAATATATGTAAATAAATATAAATATGTATAATTATATTTATAAATTCAGAGCAAAGGCAGGCACGCGCGCGGGAACCTGAAGCATGTGCATAGCGCTGTTAAAGGGAGGGGTTACCTAGCGCTATTAAAAGGGGGGTTAGACGAGCACTGTTAAAAGAGGATCGAGCATTGATATAAAGGGGTGGTCCATCCCCAGATTTGCAGGGATTGTTTTTTTAGAAAAATTATTTTTTGACTTCTATCAACGCTAAAAAAAAGCGACGATAAAAGGAGCATTTATCATCACTTTTTTTAGCGCAGATAGCATTGTAAATGTCCTTTTTACGCGCTTTTGTAAGTTTTGAGAGATTGTCAACTTTAGTCCAAGATATTGAAATGTAATTTATGGATTCAAGAAGTGAATTTCATGGGAAATGTGGTCTCAGAACATGGGATTCCATTTAATCTTGATAATTTGGAGGTTGTTATGACATGGGAACAATCGCGAAATTTTTTCTAGATTCATAGTTTCTTGGGCTTGGTAGGATATTACCTTCGGTTCATTAAAGATTTTTCAAAGTTTGATTATATGATGTATGATCTCACTCAGAAAGGGGTAAAGTTCTTATGGGATTTGAAACGTTGGAATTATTTTGATTATTTAAAGTTCCTTTTGACTTATACACTAGTGTTGACTCTTTTAGAGGCCAGTTAGGGCTATGTGGTCATTTCTGATGCATCCAGTTCAGGTTTGGGTTTTATTCTCATGCAATTTGATCATGTGGTGGACTACGGTTTCCCATATCTCAGTTCACATAAGAAGAACTATCCTAATCATTATTTCAAACTCACAACTATGATGAATACTCTTAAGAGTTGGAGGCATTGTTTTTCAGAGAAAGGATTTCCATTTATTTAGATCACAAAATCTTTAGTTACATATTCTCTAAAAAATATTTGAATCTTCATCAGAGCTGATGGGTGGAATACATGCAATCCTTTGATTTTAAAATTTCCTACAACCCTAGTAAGGGGAATGTCATTGCGGATGCTTTGAGTGGGAAAATTTTGACTCATGCCATGAAATAATCTTCAAAAGAGTGGAATTTGATGGCTCTCTTTGGTCATGTGCACTTGTAAGTTCAGGAGGATGAGATCAAGATTATTTTGATAAGTGTTCGGTTGTCCTCCTTTCTTCTCAAGATGATTCTTCAGGAGTAGCAGATCGATGATGAGTTATGTGGCATTAGGGACTCTCTTTATGGTGGGGATACCATTGGAATGTGGTCATTATCTTAGGAGGTTATCCTATGCTTCTAGATTCAGTATTTCATACCTTTTCCTATAAGAAAAGTTGTGATGGGGGGATTATCATAGTTCTTAATGGGAGGTACACCCTATAACCACAAAGATGTTCTATGATATGAGGAAATGATTATGGTGGATAGGTATGAGATGAGATATTATTGATTTTGTTTCTTATTGTTATACCTGTCAATAGGTCAAGGTCGAGCATCATAAACCTTTGAGTTTACTTCAGTCCCTTCCTGTGATAACTTGGAAGTTGGATGAGATTTTGATGGAATTTTTGGTCCAGTTTCTATGTACCCCTTGAGGGAATAATGTGATATGGGTAGTGATTGATCAGTAAACTAAATTGGCTCACTTTATCCTCATTTTTGATACAACCAAAGTTGAGAACTTGAGAAGTTTGTATATGAAGGAGATAATCAGATTGTATAAAGTTACATATGTTATAGTTTCTGATATTGATCCCTAGCTCACTTCTCATTTTTTATAGGCCTCCAGGAGGCTTTGGGATCTCATGTTAGAATGAGCATAACATATCATCCACAGATGGATGGCCAAAAAAACAAGCTATGTAAATTCTTAAAGATATGCTTTGTGCTTGTGTTCTCGACTTTGGTGGAGCTTGGGATAACCACTTGGGACTTCTTGAGTTTTCCTATAACAATAGTTACTAATCGTCCATTAGGATGGCACCCTTTGAGGCCTTGTATGTTTTCTCGTGTAAATATATGTTGTGTTGGATGAAGATTGGTGAAGCTTCCTTTGTTGGGCCTAGTTTGGTCTAAGAGACGATGACAAAGATTCATTTGATTCATCATAGAATAGTGATGGAACATAGTTGGTATAAATCTTATGTTGATCATCATCGATGTCCTTTGGAGTTTTCAGTTGGTGACATGGTGTTTTTGAGAGTCTTGCCTTGGTTGGGACACCAATGTCTTAGAAAATAGGGAAAGTTAGTGTTGAGATATATGGGACTGTTTGAGGTTGTTGAACAGATTAGAAAGGTGTATTACCATTTTGATTTTCCACCTTAGTTAACATTGATCCATAACGTGTTTCACGTATCACAACTCAGAAAGTATCTCTCTGAACCGTATCATTTATTGAGCTGGGAGGACCTTGATGTGAAACCTGATTTATTTGTGGCTAGGCAACCATTTTGGATTGTTGATTCTAAGATGAAGGTTCTTTGTGAAAATTACACGCCTATGGTTTGAGTTATTTGGTAGCATGTTTCTGATTCACATGATACTTGGGATCATGAGGTACTGATGAGAGAGCAATGGACACATCTTTTTGACATAGAGTCTTCTTGATAAAATTTCTGAGGCCATAAAGCATTTATGGTGGGGAGATTGTAAAATCTCATTACTAGATTTCAGGTACTTATATCCCTTGATTTTGATCATCCTTTGTTTGGATCTTACTTTGGATTTTTTTTGGGGACTTTTTAAAAAATTTGGAAGTTTTTGGGGTTGTGCACAGTTGGAACATGGTTAAGGAAAATCATACGGGTTGACCCGGGAAACTATGTGTCTTTCCAGGAGGTTCTAGAAGGGGGTGTGTGGTTAGAGAAAACCATGCGGCCTCCCCCTAAAACTGTGCAACTTGGGATAGTGGGGAGAGCATGGTTGATGCATGATATCCAAACCATACGACCAACCTATGCACCCTTTTTCCAGTAGGTTGGGATGGAGTGCATGGTTGGTACACATTTTGTTTAACAGTGCGGCCTAACCATACAGTTCTCTCCAGATACAAAGTAAGAATGCATGGTTTGTCGCACAGTTAGCCCTAATTGTGCAACCTAACCTATGAAACTATGTGATGAGATTTTTGACCCCCAAAAAATTATAATTAAAGTCTCAAACCCCCCATTATAAATTATAATCACCTCCTAATCGAACCTCATACGACCCTTTGGATTTTGGTGGCCTCTATATATAGGATTTTTTTATCCTTTAATCCCTTTTTCTTAGATTGAAGTGTCAGTGGATGTGATTGATCCCTCTCTAGTAAGTGTAGTCTCCTTGATTTGGAATCCTTCTTTATTCTCTTATCTCCTTCTTTAAGGGTGATAGATCCTCATGTTGTTGGTGGATCTAAACCTTGATTTAACAAATTGTAATTATAGGGATTCCTCTTTGATCTTCCCCACCTTCTAGCCTCCATCGGCAGTTCCCATTTCGGGTGATTGGTTGATCATGAGATAAAAGGTACGTGGTTCTATAAGGCTTTTCCTTACACATAAAACCTTGATTTCTTGTTTAATTTCAAAAAAAACAATGGATTTCTAAACCTTGATTTGAGAAGATTTAGATTGTTTTAAAAAGGCAAGGAATTGTGAAACAAAACCCCTTTTTAAAGGCTTTGAAATTATTGGGTGGATTTGAGAAAATATGACTTGAGATAAAAAGTGATTTGATGAAATGATTTGTTGTAGATTATTGAAAAAAAGGCTTTAAATGCAAGGTGATTTTTGAAAGGCATGAATTTATAAAAACCTATGATTTGGTTTTGAAATTGAAAGGGCATGTTGAAACTTGAGATTGGGTATTTTAACTGTGAATGATGAATTGAATTGAAAAAAATGAATTTCCCATGATTGATTAATTGAATGATTGATTGATTGATTGATTTGAAATCACATGTGATCCTGAGTAGTGGTTGGGTGATTTGGACAAGCACACTAGGACTTTGACCCCCTAGAAATGGATTAACGATGATAACTCTAACTAAACAAAATCTAGCATGATTTTACCCAATGGGGTGTTGATTGATTCTATCCTTATGGCTTGAGCCTTAGGGATGTGTGCACACCTTGAGTCATGATTTATTGACTTAGTAGTGTGGGGATCCTAGAGCCAGGAACTAACTAACCTCAGGTCATATGACCATGGATCTTTGTTTTGATTTTATTATTTTCTACCACTGATTATAGAACTATTTTTATCCATACCCTTATGTTTATTGAAAATGTTCATTTAATTCTATTTTTGATATACTTTTCATCCACTTTATTTAGAATCTCGTTGATTGAAAATGTGAAAATGTCTTACCATGTCGTGCCTTTATTTAAATTGAAGCATGAATGGTTTATTTTTTCATGGAATTACTTACGGAACATTTGGTGAAATCCTACTAGTCTATTTTGTTCACACCCAACATTTTCCTTCGCGTGTTTGTAGATTATTTTATGTCAAGTCCAAGAAAAGGGAAAACGTCACTTAGAGGTGGTGAGTGTGTTTGATTCATGAGACCTTGGGTGATGGTGGTGACTGGTGGGGTTGTGATCCACTCATCACATGGAGATTTTGAGTTTTCTTCTTGATGGGTTTTGTGTCATCTTTTGGATGATGTCACACCCAGTTTTTCAAGTCTTGTCTTATATTTCGGTTCGGTGGGAATCCCGGTCTTTTTCTCGAGTTTCGGGTGTGTCGAAGGCTGAGTTTTGAAGTGTTTCTTTGCCTAGTTTTTTATCCCTTGGTTGATCCTTGGTTTGTTCGATAATTCTTGGAGAAAAATTGAGATTTTTGGCTTGGTAGTGACCTTTGCACGGTTGGTGCACGGTTTGGTAAATCGTTCGGCCATACCTAGGTAACCATGCAGCATGTGAATTTTTAACAATGGCATTTGGCATGGTTTTCACATAGTTTGGAAATTATTCATCCAAATCGTGCTCATGCCCAAGTGTGTCCAGTAAGGGGCACACAGTTGGCGTACAATTTGATAAACTATGTGAACAAATCGTACAAGTTTCCCATATCTAAAATTTTGGGATTTTCCAAGTTTACCCCTTTCGAGATTTTAACCCAAAACACTCACTTCCTCCCCCACTCGGTTCGTTCGACACTAGGAGGGATCTCCCCTCTTCCTCAAGCCTCCCACCTCCTTCTAGGGTGATTCTAAGTGGATTTATTCAAGGGTTGGGCTAGATCTTCAAGGTAAATCCTCTCTTTTCTTCTCCCTCTTCCTTCTTTTTCCGTTTCTTCTTGAGTTTCTTTTCTCCCATGGTTATGTTGACCTAGGGTTTATGTTTCTCTAAATTTGTGTTGGGGGTTTTGTTATTTTTGGGTTTCTCTTGGTAGATCTTGGATCTAGGAACCTTCATGGTGTGGTTTCAGGCATGCGTTGTTGGTGCGTCATGGATTCGAGGTAGGTTCTCCCATGCACTTGCCTTTTTAATTTAAGAATCGTTAATTTCATGCTTTACGCACCTTTTATATATGCTAAATATTTTTGTGTGACCTTTAGATTAAGTGCTCGGTGTGCAAAGTGGTGTTTTATGCTTTGTTGTATGATAAATAGAATTGTTTTGTTAACTAATGCACACCAAATGTTTAATTAAATGCTCGGTTGGCTTTTATGGGTGATTTGTGATATAAAATGCCTAAATGGCCCGAAGCCCTTCATTTTTTTTGATAATCCACCTTTCAAGGTGATTTCTGATATAAAATGCATGGTTTGGATTTGTAAATGTACTCAAAACATGAAAAATGATGTTTGGGGTTCCTTGTAGTGGTTTCTCAAGTGGTTTTGGTTTTTATAAAGGAACGTGTATTGGTTTTGAATGCAGTTTGGCAGGTGTTGTCGGCGAATGGCCCTTTTTGGAATTTTTATAAAAACAGTTTTACCTTGAAAGTGTAACGTAAAGGTTTTAAGGGTATTTGTAAATGATTTTGAAATGGAAAATGGTGTGTTTACACCCTTTATAAAAGGTAGATTTGTATCTTTGATAAATGTTGGTTTTGTGAAAATGTTTAAAGACCCGTTTAGTAATTTTGGTAAAATGAAAAAAGTGTTTATCATGAAAACCTCCTTTGGATGATTCTCGTGCCTTGTCTATGTTTAATGGATGGGATGTCCTTGCTGTGGAATCCTCGAGATCCATTATTGGAGATCCTCGATACGGACTCTTTATGTTCTTTTTGTTCTATGGCATGGGATAAGTCCTTGGGGTGACTCAGGGTGAAGCCTGTTTTTGGATTATTATTACATATGATTGTGATTGGATGCTCGACTAGTATTGGTTGGCTCACCGCCATTTACATGAGACATGGGAACCTGGCATGGTGAGAGAATTTTCTGATAATGATTTCTGCACTGGCTAGTTTACGCACTGGTCGGTGGCCCATAATAGGTGGATATATTTGGGTTTATTGCTGTGGGATTTTCCCCTCGGTCTGTCCTGAGTTAGGGTGGTCGGGATTTTATGGTGCTTTTGATTTCATCGTGTGTGGCATGCTACTGGGGATGGGTCCATGTATTAGTATGTTCTGGATTATTCACGATCTCCTAGGTTCACCCATGTCTATTAGCACATATCTGCTTGCAGTGATGATTGAGATGCTTGGTTACACTTTTATGTTTATTTACATTGCCCTCTTTATGTGACTGTTACAGTACTCTCTTGCGTAGTGTTTCCTTGGAAAGTGATGTGTTGGTTTCTAAAGGTTTATGAAAAATGTTTCGAAGTAAAAGTGTTTTATACTCACTCTTGTGTCCTTGAAAATGAAAGCATCACTTTCACCTTGAAATGATCATGATTCACTATTGGTAATGAACTTGGTTTTGAAATGAAGTGGGGCAATGAATTGTATTTTGTTTTCAAGTAAAATATGGAAAATCTTGCTTTTATGAATTGTATTTCAAACTTGAAGTTGATGTTTCTTTTATTTTAAAGGAAGTGCATTGGGAATAGATTATCGGGTTAGCCTACTGAGTTCTAATACTCACGCCTATAGTTCTTCTTGTTTTTAACCTTTTGTGTAGGTTTCAGCTTGAGTTTGATCGCCTTGGGTGACAATTGAGCTTTGTGTTGGAGAGTGACCTGCGAGGTCACACGGAGATCGGGTGGTCATCTTGTTCGGTTGGTTTTGTTGTGTAGTTATTGTATCTTTAAGCCTTGTGTAAAAGATGTTCATTTTGGTATTGTTTTATGTATTGGGTTGTTTGGTTTATTTATGCTGTTTGGTTTCTTTATTATTTATTGGGTGAAATCATTCCCTTTTATGTACTCTGTTGATGCTCGGCACTAGTTGTCAACCCGTGGGGATCAAGAATACCCTTCGGGCCATGCCACGGATCGGCTCGGGTGACCAGTTCAGGGTTGACCCAGGTTAGTTCGTGACAGATGATGTACTACTTTGATCTTTACTTGTCTTCTTGTGGTACTTTTCTCCTTAAGGTGTGTTTGATATACTGATTGTTCATTGATTTATCTTCTGATATTATATATTGATTGTTCTTAGGGTGAAATCGTTCCCTCTGACCGTTTGTCGATTCCTTGGTGCTAGTCGCCAGCCCATGAGGATCAGAAATGATCTTCGGGTCATGTCAGTGACGAGTCGGGTACTGATGTATCAGGTTTTTCGGGCTAGTTCGTAACACTGCTTGGGTGGTCAAGATGGCTTAAAATTTGGTCATTTTTTTGCCTATAATGCCAAATCCCATAGGATGCAAAATGTACTTCAAATGACAGTTGTAGCATCTCAAAAATTTTAATATTAAGTAGTCTTTGTGTTGTAATTTAAATAAATCAAAACAAATTTTGGTTATATGATTAAATATGTAAAATTAAAAAAATACTTAAAGATAAATATTAGAAATAAAATTACTTTATATTATTATAATAAATGTTGATTTATTTAATTGTTTTATCAATTCTAATTTGTGTATTATAATGTTTTAAATAAATTATTGTTTTCAAGAAATAAGATTTGACTTTAAATTAATATTTAAAATTATAAACCAATACTGCTTTATTTTAAAAAAATGTTTTAATTGATTTATAATTTTAGAATATTTATAACTATCAGTTCGAATTATAAAAACATACTATTTCTTTTAAATATATTTATGAATGATTATTTTTGTAAAAACAATAATTTGAATAACAAAATTTATGGTGATTTGAAAAGTAAATGAATAAAATTCTAAAAATCATAATTTTTAAAGGAAATATATTATAATTATTTTGAATATGAAATTATAAAAATATGAGTATGATTATAAAAACTGGATTTTGAATTTTTTTAATCAAATTTTAAAATTATAAATATATTCTACAAATTATGATAATATTGTTATTTTGATTTTCAAATTTCTAATATAATGAAAGTTATATTAGTTTTCATTTCAAATAAAATAAACTGAAAAATGAAAGAAAAAAAAAGAATCGAGATAATGGTTTTGGGGGTGTCGACTGAATGAAAAAAGAGGGCTTTGTTTCACGGGATGTGATATGCTGTGGGGTTTGTCTTCAGGAGGAGTCAAAGCCGATGTAGGCAGGGTTGAGCTCCGTCTAGGATGGAGATCTCGACGCGGTATAGGGGTTCAAGGCTCGGATGAAGAGGATTGACCGTGGGTGAGGACTTCGAGAGGTCGAGCTATGTCGAGGATTCGACCATGGTTGGGGGTAATAAACGCCTTCAATGTTTGAAGACCAAATCCAAGCAAGGGTTTCACGGTGAAGCGAGGTTGGTGTTTTGTTTTGTTTTTAGGTATTTGAATCTTATTTGACGAATTATTTTTGGGTAAACTGTGATGCTCGTCGTTTTCTCTTTTTTCTTCCACCATCGATCGTTGTCATTGTCCTCTACTCATCGTTTACATGTACTGTGGTCTGATTGTTTTATTAAACACACACACACATATATATATTCAATCTTCTAGAATTATTTGGACTAATTTGATTTGGGCATCCTTGTTCTATTATGTTTTTGTCAAGGAATTCGGCCAATTTTTCATTGCTAGTCAAAACTACAACTATTTCTATTTTAGTCGGATCCGTATAGATTTTCCAAGCCACGATTTTCAAACGAGGTCTTAACCAAACCTGGTGTAAGCTTGTTCGGCAAGCCATGAGTCTGCACCACGTAATTTTTTAAGAGGAACCAAGAATTGTTTCTTCCTTCATACGACCAATTATTGATATATGTATATATACATATATCTTTCATCATTGTGTCCGAACAGTGATATAAATGGCTATAAAAGTCATTCTTCATGTCTAAAAATTACAGTTTCAAACTTAAGCAACGAAGAATAAGAGAATGTGTCTCCTGTGCAAGATGATGAATTTGCAACTCCGGTAAGGGTTTTAATTTCATAGTTTATAATTTTAAGACGGTAAGGGTTATAATTTTAATTATTTTGATTATGTCTTTTGAGACGGTAAGGGTTTTAAAATTATAACGGTAAGGGTTTTAAAATTATAACGGTAACGGTAAGGGTTATAATTTTAATTATTTATATTTCAAGAATAGCACTATGTGTATTAAATTTTATTTGAACCCCTTAGCAAGGGGATTTTTGTTAAAAATCTGCATTTAAATTTGTATGCAAAGTAGTCTCCATCCAACCGTATTAATTTTATTGATAAAAAATTATTTTGATTATGTCTTTTGATAACACGGGTTTTATTTTCTAAAAATTTAATTTTAATTTTGTAAGTGGATTATTTTATTACAATGGATTATATATCTTAACGTCTATATGATTTTGAGATTAATTTATTTCAAAACTTTGGATTTTGTTTCATTTATAGATATGTTGCATTATAAACATGTGTGTGTGTTATTTTAGGAAAAAATGATTTTTTACTCTAGTTTTAATAGATACATGTATGTAAATGTAAGTATATATGTATCAATTTATGTAAAACTATTTTATTTATGATATATATATACATGTCAATTTATGTAAAAGTATTTTTATTATCTATGCATTTGTGTATGAATAGGTAATCATGTTTTTATTATGATATCAATATATATAAATAAATATATATGTATCTTTTTATAAAATTGTTATATATATATATATATATATATATGTATGTATATAAGTGTATAAATACATATATCATTTCATGTGAAACTACTTTTATCCTCACATATAATTTTTTTTATGAAATTAGTATCAAAGTCAATGGTTTTAAAGAATCTTTATGATTTTATGATGTGAAATACAAATTACCGTATTTTTTAATCTAAAGAATTGCACTTGAGATGAGAATTAAACTCAAACTCTTATGGGATTTTGTCCAACTATGTGATGAGTACGTTCAGATAGCGCTTCAATACATTGAATAATGTTATAAATCTCATAAGATGTTATGTATGGTGTGTGAAGGTTATCCTAAGCACATTATGAGATTAGGGGGTAAACCTAATACATCACGGGACTATGTCCACCATGTTATGTTGTCTCGAGATTAAATCATGACTTTATGTTATGATCCAATGTGTCTTTGGTAATTATGGATATTTATGAGTTTTCAAGAGAATTCTTTATTATTTTTGTGAACGAGTGAAATGAATTTTCCAAAAGGTTCTATATATTGAAATTCACTAGCAAGGTTGTTTATTTTCAAAAGTACTCATGATTTATATGGTTTGCATTATCAAACTTATAACATGTTTTACTCTTATATTGAATTGCAAACTCTGTTTGGTCATCACATGTTTTGAAACCCCTTACTGACACCACCATAAAAACGGTTTTTTCGCAACGTCGCTCTTTATTAGCGTTTTTTTTACAAGCGTTGATAAAGACCCCCATTTACCAGAGTTTTTTTACTAGCGCTGATAAACGGTATATTTCAAAAAAAAATTCATTAAAAATAATATATTTATATATTTACATTGATATAAATATAATATGTATATTTTAGATATGTTTTAGATAAGGCTAAATAGACATTTAAACTTAATATATAAAATAATGAGTGAAAATGACTTATAAAACAATTAAAAACATTCTTTTAATTAATAATTTGCTTTTTATTATCGAGTAATGATAATTTAATAACAATTTGAATATAAAAAAACAAAAAAAAAACAATAAAAGATTGAAAACAAGTTGAAAACGTAACTCGAATTTCAAACGGTCATAACTTTTGATCCGGAAGTCTGTTTGGGCTCTACCACATATCAAATTGAAGCCTGCGACGAGCTCTACGCTCTAACGGTATGAGAAACCCTTTGTCATATCTTTGGAGACAAAAAAATGGTCAATAAAACCTACAAAACTGAGTTTTTAGTTGGGATACCCCAATTTTTTTAACATTCGATGGATTTTCAGCATCGTTTAAGGGGGTCTTTTTGCCCTTTTTCAATGAGGACTGGATTTATTTTATGGAATTACATTCATATTGATATTACGAGTTTGAAATTTTATCATTTTTCACAATGTACTGTTATTTATAATCAAATATATAACAATATATACATATTTTTTTTATATATTCAATCATACAAAATTAATTTTATAAATAAATCACTAAACATATTTACATATAAAATATATTTTTCAATATACAAACCTTATCTAAATAAAAAACAATATTCATTTTATTTTAAATAAGAATGTATGAATACTTATATACATATACAATTAATGTATATATAATGTTTATATATGTAAATATATTTGTGTCTATATTGACAAACACACATATATTTATCTATATATTATAATATATGTATATAAATATTGATATATAATATATATAAATAAATATAAATATGTATAATTATATTTATAAATGCAGAGCAAAGGCAGTCATGCGCGCGGGCACCTGAAGCATGTGCATAGTGGTGTTAAAGGGAAGGGCTACCTAGTGATATTAAAAGGGCGGTTAATTGAGCAATGTTAAAAGAGGATCGAGCATTGATAAAAAGGGGTGGTCCATCCCCCGATTTGCGAGGATTTTTTTAAAAAAAAATTATTTTTTGAGTTATGTCAACAATAAAAAAGAATTGATGATAAAAAGATCATTTATCATCATTTTTTTAGCACAAATACCATTATAAATATCCTTTATGTGCGATTTTAAAAGCTATATCTGGCTTTGGTCGATCATTTCAAAATTTAAAATGTTTTTCCCAAATCAATTAAACGTTCTAAGACGACTACTTTGTTCATGGAGTTCGCGCATGCACATCGTTTTTGTTATTTTATTTTATTTGATACCTTTGATAAACTGTAATGTTTTTTTCTAAATATTCAAAATCTATACCTGAAAAAGTCATTAAGTGTATAAAACAACGTGTATTGTTAATTTATTATTTTATAAAAAAAACACTGTATTTTTTATGTACTGCTCTGAAATCGTGGATTCAGGGTCATAATACTAAAAGAGGGGACCGGTGTCGGGTTGTGTGCCGAGGGAGGACGGATGTCGGGTTGTGCATGAAGGGGGGCGACGTCGGGGCGTGGAGGGCAGAATTATAAAGGAGATTGGGTTAGGGTTTGGCTTTTAAGAAACATTCAGTTACGGTTTTTTTAAAAAACTTTTACTAGATGTTTAATTTAGTGGTGGGTTTGATAAAACCGTTGATATTTTTCAATTTCTTTTATTTTAAATATAGTGACGGTTCTAATAAAGTAGCGCTGTATTTGACCGGATCTATGTGGGGGATTTTGCCGGCGACGGTGAGGCGCGAACGAGGCGACCTCGGAATGCGGGTGGCGTGATGAATACGGATGGGGACGTGGGGCGACCTCGGGATTCGGTGCCGGTGTCGGCTGTACCGGCTGGCGGCTGCTTGGACTTGCGTGGCGCATTTGCGTCGCGGAAATCACGGGATTTTTGCGGAGGGCGACGGCCTCGGGCGGGAGAAGTCGGCGACGGCCTCGGGTTTGGTTTCGGGGGCAGCGATGCTCGATGGATGGCAGGCTTTTCGGTGACAGTCACGTGAGCAGATCCGGACAATTCTTCAAGATTCTTCTAGATGGTGACAGTCACGTGAGGCGACCTGGGTCTTGGGTCTTGGGTCTGTTGGAGCAGGTGGTTTGATAACCCGTTGCCATTTAATCGGTTTTTTATACCGATTAAAAAATTGTCCATCAGCATAATAAATGTACTGTGTGGAAGTTGGGGGATGAATCAAATTAAATTCCGGACCATTATCCCCTCCGATAATAGGGTAAAGTATAAAAAAAAGCACTTTTAAATAAAATAATTTCATAAGAAAATTTACTATTTTTTTGAATGTTTTACCCTTGAGTAGAGTGCTGAAGATGATATTTCCCAGAGACCACAGCATAAAAGCTGAAGTTGATTTTCAATTTTTTTTTAAAAGGATCTGGTTGTATTTAAAACGATAAATATATTTTTAATGGTGAAACGGGGAAAAAAGTCATCGGTGCGAAGATTGTGATGATGGTCGCACGTAAAATTTCCCCCCCTTTTTTTGGAAAATATCTTTTTTTTATTTGTTTAATGCATTAATAATTATACCCTTGGTTATTTTATAATACCCCACCACCACCACTCACATGTAGACTACAGGGAATGAATGATTCAGAACAAGTGGCAGCGCCTATAAATACCCATCCAATTCCCCAGGGCTCCTCGCAGAAGCAGTGAAGCCATGGCAAAGCAAGGCGTGGCCCTCTTGTGGTTTGCAGTCGTGGTGTTCTACGTGGTGGCCCCCATACATGTTTTTGCTCATCTTTCCCATCTTTCTCTGGACAAAAATGCAGGGTTTCAGGCGTCTAACACGGGAGTCGGAACACCGGAGCAGCAGCCGCCCGAAACGGTGAGTCCCGGCTTGTTTTTTTTTTATATCTTTCAGTTTCCATGCGCTAAGAGTTTGTATGTTTGGGGTGCAGCACGGCGTGAGTGAAGGCAGCCTTCAACCTTCTGGTGAGGTTTTGAATCTGGTTCGGCTTTCTTTTGTATGTTGTTTGGCGTGACGGTTGGGTGCGTGTGGTAATGGCAGATTGCGGGTCCAAGTGCCAAGGCCGGTGCTCGGCGACGTCCCACAGGAAGCCGTGCATGTTCTTGTGCACCAAGTGCTGCGCCAAGTGCCTTTGCGTCCCCCCCGGCACCTACGGGAACAAGGAGGTCTGCCCCTGCTATAACAACTGGAAGAACAAGGAAGGCGGGCCCTATTGCCCCTGATCACAACCATTCCATATCTGCAACATAATAACAATGACCACTACTGAAAATGAGTGACCGACCAGCTGGTGCTGCGGGCCTGCACGTCGCTTGTACCGATAAATGAGATTTCATTGGGCGTTCAGCAATGGAAATGGGCTTAGTTCCGTAAAAGGAACTGTCGTATCTTCCAACAAACTGTCATATCTTCCTTCCTCCAAATATCAATCTTGGTGCTCCGAGTGGGGTTCACAGATGGAAGTTGAGATTTCGGATTCGGGCCAGAAGGGCTTGTGCTGCACATCCCAAAAAAAAAAAAAAAAAAATACAGTGAGATTTATATTTCCAGAAATACATTGCAGCATAACAATGACACTAAAATTCTAGTTTTTTCAACATGAACAGTGATCTAATTTCTATGTTTAAATGAACAGAAACACTGAATTGCAGATTATATAATTATTGAAAATGCTATATTTTTTCCAGGTTTTTGTAAAAATTATGAGGTTATTTATCTTTAAAATTCATTAAAAATAAATGACAATTTTATACAGAGTATGTATTACTAGCGGCAAGAAAATAAACTAATTCGAGCATGAAAGTCCAAGATTGAGTTTTTTTTATACGGTTTTTAATTTTTTTTTATTAAAAAAACGGTTGATTAATTTTTTTTTTCAAAATACCCCTCAAAGGCGGCAGCGTAGATGCCGACTTTGCGTTTTGGGGCAAAGTTGGCATCGCGGATGCCGCCTTTCCACTGCCGTCAAAATGCGGTACTGCGAATGCCGCCTTTCATCCAGATCTTTGGTGTGACAGAGCTTTTCGAGATGCGTCATTGGAAAGGGGTCATTGCGCATGTTGCCTTTTGCATGACGTTATTTCGAAATGCGGCACCGCGGGTGCCGCCTTTGCCCTCTTGCCCTATAAAAGGGCATCACTCCCCCTTCTCACTTCTAAACTTCCATTTCTCATATTCTCTTTAGAATCTCTGATTTTTCTTGTGCAGTGAAGGTTGTAGGCTTTTTTTTTTTTCCAAAGCATCGTTTAGAGGTATGATTTTATTTAATTTAATGTGTTTTTAGTTTGAATTTTTTTTAGTTGTAAATATTAAAATTTTTAGTAGATTAGATTGTGTAATTACTTTGTTAGTTTTAAATATGATATTTTTATAGCATAAAGATTATGTTTTTTAAGCGAAATCCTTGTTTGGATACAAAAAGTGAATGTGGTTCTGGCACAGATGTACTTAGGGGTAAAATCCGAAAACACCGATTTGAGCTAGATTCGAACGAGAATTGGTGCTCAACGAGCCTTGCTGCATTCTGGTTTGACACTTTCAGGAGATTGCTTAAGAAATTCATATTTCTTTATAAACTACTAAAATATCTGAGAAAACAAAGATATATTAAAAAAACACACATAAAGTACTATCTTTATAGTTGTTATTATTAGCTTCGTAATGATCTTAATAGTTATTATTTAATTAGATTGAATATTTTGAAATTAATTAATAAATAAATGATTAATTAGGATTAAGTAGAAATTGATTAATAAATTAACGATTAAGTAGAAATTAATTAATAAAGTAACGATTAAGTAGAAATTAATTAATAAAGTAACGATTAAGTAGAAATTAATTAATAAAGTAACGATTAAGTAGAAATTAATTAATAAAGTAACGATTAAGTAGAAATTAATTAATAAATTAACGATTAAGTAGAAATTAATTAATAAATTAACGATTAAGTAGAAATTAATTAATAAATTAACGATTAAGTAGAAATTAATTAATAAATTAACGATTAAGTAGAAATTAATTAATAAATTAACGATTAAGTAGAAATTAATTAATAAATTAACGATTAAGTAGAAATTAATTAATAAATTAACGATTAAGTAGAAATTAATTAATAAATTAACGATTAAGTAGAAATTAATTAATAAATTAACGATTAAGTAGAAATTAATTAATAAATTAACGATTAAGTAGAAATTAATTAATAAATTAACGATAAGTAGAAATTAATTAATAAATTAACGATAAGTAGAAATTAATTAATAAATTAACGATAAGTAGAAATTAATTAATAAATTAACGATAAGTAGAAATTAATTAATAAATTAACGATAAGTAGAAATTAATTAATAAATTAACGATAAGTAGAAATTAATTAATAAATTAACGATAAGTAGAAATTAATTAATAAATTAACGATAAGTAGAAATTAATCAATAAATTAACGATAAGTAGAAATTAATCAATAAATTAACGATTAAGTAGAAATTAATCAATAAATTAACGATTAAGTAGAAATTAATCAATAAATTAACGATTAAGTAGAAATTAATCAATAAATTAACGATTAAGTAGAAATTAATCAATAAATTAACGATTAAGTAGAAATTAATCAATAAATTAACGATTAAGTAGAAATTAATCAATAAATTAACGATTAAGTAGAAATTAATCAATAAATTAACGATTAAGTAGAAATTAATCAATAAATTAACGATTAAGTAGAAATTAATCAATAAATTAACGATTAAGTAGAAATTAATCAATAAATTAACGATTAAGTAGAAATTAATCAATAAATTAACGATTAAGTAGAAATTAATCAATAAATTAACGATTAAGTAGAAATTAATCAATAAATTAACGATTAAGTAGAAATTAATCAATAAATTAACGACATGATTAATAAATAAGAGTTAAAAATAACACTAACTCAAAAAACAGAGTGAAACAAAAAATATTAGGAATGATTAATTAAAAATGAATTAAAAAAATAAAGAACATGTCGTGAAAATATAAATAACACAATATTTCGAGGTTCTGGCCTTTATTGGAACAGATTGAATATCAAAATTTCAGAAAACCTGTTCTGAAATTTTGATATCCAATTCGTTGCAATAAAGGCCAGAAGCTCGAAATATTGTGTTCTTTATATTTTCACGACATGTTCTTTATTTTTTTACTATACTAACAAATTATTAATTTTGTAAGAAATAACTAATGATTGAAGAATGTTGAAGTGTATAAATATTCGAGTTTAAGATATAAGATAGTTTAATTAAATATTCACAGTATAGAAACTTTTGATTTTTGAATGTTTTTTTGAATATAAAAAATCAGTCAACGTATTAAAAATAATTTGGATTAATAATATTATATAGTTAACCATCAATGTCACTTACATTATCCGAATCTTGATCAGAAACCTTTTTTTACGTAGAGCATAATGTTTGCTTGTGTGTACTACTATGAGGAGGTTATTCAAACTGAGCAAGGAGCTTCTTACAGTACCCAACCAATAACAGTGGTTAATACAAGTGATTGTGTAACCCTAAGTGACCTTCAAGACAGAATTAGTGGCTCATTAAATCTAGGACCCGATCAAAAGATCAAGGCAATGAGTTATAGACATTTGCAGTTCCCGTCAACATTGTGGCATATAGCTTGTCCATTGGTTGATGATGCGCACTGGATGCAAGTAATTAATTTGTTTTCTCAACGATCGGATGGTACAATGATAGAGTTAGACATAGACTTAGAAGGGTCATTGAAGATAGTCCACCTCATGAAGTTGAGACTATTCCAAATGATGAAGAAGAGGACAACCTACTTGATCTCCCAGATATACATGTTAACCCAACTTCTGATGAGGAGTTTCGTAATAACGAAACAGATGATGATAATAGTGGTGATGAGGAAGGAACAACAGAAGTTTTGAGAAATGCAGTAGTTGTACAACAGACTCGACCTACAATAAATCATCCACCACTTTTTGCATCTTGGTCAGAAGCAATGACACGTGTGCCTGAATTTGAAGATAATGTTCTTACACCGACAACAGAGTTTCCTGGAGTTATACGAGATAGGTTTAGTGAGCTTGACAAAACTTTATATGTTGAAAGAAATTTTTCAAGTAAAGATGCATTAAAAAATACGTTAAAGAGATTTCACATTGAGAGACACTGCAACTATGTAGTTTATGAATCAGATCGTAGAAGATATGTCATACGATGTGAGAAATATGGGGATGATTGTAGATTTCAATTGAGGGCGATTCCGGACATTGCATTTGGAGGTTGAAGAATCTCGAAGATTGAGGCAACCCATACTTGCGTTCAGCCAAGCCTGACACAAGATCATGCTTCATTGGATGCAGAATTTGTGTCATCCATTGTTGTTGAGATGATTAGGACATGTCAAGATGTTCCGATAGCCCTTGTGCAAGAGAGGATACAACAGACATTTGGTTATAAGATTTCGTATAATAAGGCATGGAAGACGAAACAAAAAACAATTGTGAAGGTTTATGGTGATTGAGATGACTCATACCGAGTATTGCCGCAATTGCTTGCTATACCGAGTCATCATAACCAAGTTGTATTCCATCTTGATACAAACGAATATGTGTCTCATGATAACAGACTTGATCCATCTCGTGTTCGATTTCATCGATTGTTTTGGGCATTCCTACCATGTATCTCCGCATTTCGTTTTAGTAAACACTTCATTCAGATTGATGAAACGTTTTTATACGGAAAATACAAGGGTGTATTGTTGATTGCGACAACCCAAGATGGAAATCGTTCACCTCTCCTGCCTGCCTTTGCCATTGTAGAGAAAGAAAACTATGAATCATGGAGTTGATTTTTGGCATGTATCAGTAATCATTTTCCTAACATTCATGGTGTTTGTTTGATATCTGATCGACATCGGGCAATTAATGAGGCAATCAATGCGGATCGTGATACATGGGGTTATCCAAATGCACATCATCGGTTCTGTATTAGACATATTGCTAGCAACTTGCATAAGAAATTTCACAACGAACCGATGAAGAAGGCAATCACCAGACTTGGTATGTATTGTATTTGTTTTTTTATATCAACGTAAAAATAAAGTCAAAATATGTGAAATATCATCTATTCTGTGTAGCATATGAGTCGGATCAACGACGGTTTGAAGAACGTTTCGAACAAATCCGTCAGGTTAATGAAGAAGTTTACGATTATATGATGCAGATTCCAAAAGAAAAATGGACATTGGCATATGATGAGGGGAAGAGGTACGGACACATGACTACCAACATTGTAGAGTGCATCAATGTTGTCTTCAAAGGGCTGCGCAAGCTACCTATATCTGCCCTAGTTCAGGAGACATTATATCATTGCGTGAAGTACTTTGTTGATAGACAAAAACTAGCATCAGATGGAATACACCAGAGGGTAACGTACGGAAGACATTTTCAATGAGAGATTGAAAAGAACATTGAAGAAGCTTCTGGTTATCATGTCAGTCTATTTCGGCGAGAAGACTCTCGATTTGAAGTTCAAGAGAAGTCGAACCCCATCACAAATAGCATTGATGAAAAATGGTGGTATTACTAGGAACGAGGCAATGCCAATGTGAGAACTTTCAGGCTTTACGGTTTCCATGCTCACACGCCATCGCAGCATGTGCCTCTATTAACATATCATGGGAATCATATGTTGATCCAGTGTACCGGATGAACACCATTGCTAACTGTTATGCTGCGCCATGGACACCTATTGGCGAGTTTCGTTATTTCCCAATGCCTGAAGGTCAGGCGATAGTGGTACCTGATAAGAATCGATTGCGTCCCCGTGGGAGACCGAAGGCCAGTAGGATGCGAAATGAGATGGACTGACCTCAAGAACACAGATAGAGTTTGAGATGCATCATATGTCATCAAGAAGGTCATAATCGGAAACGATGTCCTAACATTGTTGGGTCGACTTCACACTCTAAGGCCCAATGATGTATTGTTGTTATTTGTAGATTGTTATATTATAAATTTGTTCTTATATATTCCTTTTATCTTGGTTTTTAAAACATAATGTGTGTCACGACCCCCTCCCCACAAAGTGTACCCCTCCTTGGCCGACAATGTGAGAAGAGAGATAATGACCCCCGAGTCCCGCCTCCAGTAGGCCCCGGGTTGACGACTAGCACCGAGGGTATAATAAACACACAAATGTGAGACATTACCCTCTAAGAGAACACATGCAGAAGAGAAAGATAACATAGACACCAATCAACTCCAACTCAAAACTGAAATATAAAAGAAACCCAAGTACATATATGAAATGTCATGCAAAAGTACTACAACTGAAAGGGGAAACTAAAAGTACCCAAACATTTGAAGAGATTTAATAGATTACTCCATTCTCATTTTACTAGTTCCACTGTATGTTAATTAATTCTTTAAACATTAATTAATCATGAACAATTCCACATTAAACTAAAAAGACATCACATAAGAAAAATCAACTGCTCCTTTTAAAATTCACATCACCTTTAAAATCTAGTATCTCCATCCCCATGGATTTTCACCATTTAATCAAACTTTCATTACAGAAATACTTTCCCATATTCTCAGGCATTCTACAGAAGCACCCTATGCTACTAAACACAAAGGAGGCTCAACACAAGCAGCAGGCAAACAACAATCACATCCATGGGCTCTTGGCCCTTTAACAAACAAGAGGGTAACTCAGAACCCTTTTAGAAATTATCAAACAAGGGATTCATTAATCCATATTGAACTAATCAGTAAGCTGTCACAAAAGGTTTAACATGCTTACTATGCCAAGTCTACCGATAGAAGTCCACCGATAGAAACACTGTTCAAGTCTACCGATAGAAGTCCACCGATAGAACCTTACCGATAGAAACACTATTCAAGTCTATCGATAGAAGTCCACTGATAGAAGCACTATTCAAGTCTACCGATAAAACCTCACCGATAGAACCTCACCGATATAAACACTGTTCAAGTCTACCGATAGAAGTCCACCGATAGAACCTCACCGATAGAAACACTGTTCAAGTCTACCGATAGAAGTCCACTGTTAGAACCTCACCGATAGAAACACTGTTCAATTCTATCGATAGAAGTCCACCGATAGACACACTGTTCAAGTATACCGATAGAAGTCCACCGATAGAACCTCACCGATAGAAACACTGTTCAAGTATACCGATAGAATTCCATCGTTAGAACCTCACCGATAAAAACACTATTCAAGTCTATCGATAGAAGTCCACCGATAGAAACATTGTTCAAGTCTACCGATAGAAGTCCACCGATAGAACCTCACCGATAGAAACACTGTTCACTGAACCTCACCGATAGAAACACTGTTCACCTACCGATACAGTTCATAAAACTGGAAACACTGTTTAGAGAACTGGAAATTTGGCAAAGTGTTGGGGATAAGTCACCTTGACCTCCCGGAACACCTCCAACACCACATTTTCACAAAGTAATGGACCAGAGAGGTCCGGGCCATTACAATGTGACTGAGACAATAAATATGAAACATACTGTTGTACCTCTCGAACCCCTCAAGGTTTTATTTTCATGATCACAATCATCCTCTTTTTTATCTAACCCTCTTTCAAGTGTTTTTGATTGATAGGAATCAAATCAGGTGGCCAAGGAATTGGGCCAAGAAAGAAAGAAGGCAAAGTGGACTGAAATCCAGACCACCGGCCAGCCGGTGGCACCTGCATTCAAGAAGGAGCCACTGCCTTACCACCGGCCAACCGGTGGCCTCAGCACCGGCCAGCCGGTGGCACCCAGACTGAACAGGATGAGCTACTGCCTCACCACCGGCCAGCCGGTGGCTCTGGCACCGGTCGACCGGTGGAGCCTGGACCAGAATTCTCAGCCACTGTCAAGGCACCGGCCAGCCGGTGGCCCTGCACCGGCCAGCCGGTAGCCCAGTCAAACTAGCCGTTGGGTTTGACCAGTCAACCTTCTTTTGGCCTCCAACGGCTCCGAAGACCTCTCCAACGGCTCCGAAGCCTCCCCAAGGGTTCCATGCCTATAAATAAAGGCCAAGGAAGCCCCGGACACTCACCGGATCATATACAAAGCCACCGTACACATTTTCCATCCTTGGCGTACCTCTGGCGGACTTCCTTCAAAGGAACCCACCTAGCTCCAACAACTTCCACATCCAAGGAGCTCCTTCAAAGAAGCTTGGAAGCGGCCTTCAACATCTCCATCCAATCAAAGGCGCCCAAGTCTTCCCAAATACGGGTTTTATTGTTTTACTTTTTATTGAGCTTTAAATTTGGGTTTGTGCCTACAAACCCCAAACTCTTTTCTCATCCCCTTTTCTTTGGGTTCTCACACCACCACTAAGGTGTGAAGAGGTTCACAAGCTTTTCCTTTAAAAAGCTTGAGACACGGTGAGCTAGCCTTCACCCGTTAAAAAGGCTAGTGGGTTCTTACTTAACCATTAAAAGTAAGTGGGTTCTTGCTCAACCATATAAAAGCAAGCTGTAATAGGTCCTAGTGCTACCTCAAAGCCTAGTGGGTTTCTTGCTAAAACCATTGAAAAGCAAGCGGTAGGAATCTCTCAACGGTTGAGTTGGGAGCGGAGACGTAGGCCGGGTTTTGGCCGAACTCCGTTAACAATTTCTTGTGTGATTGCCTCTTTATTTTCCGCTGCACTTTACTTTGATTTTTAATTTGTTAATCAATTTTTTAAAAGGCAATTCACCCCCCCTCTTGCCATCATTCCTTGCTTCTTCCGACCCAACAATTGGTATCAGAGCGGTAATTTGAGTAATACCTTAAAAGGTTTCAAATTCAAAGATCCATTGTGATGGCATCCACCTCTTTCGCCCCCGAGGGCTACTCATTGGGTCGGGCTCCATTTTTTGATGGGACCGACTATAATTATTGGAAAACCCGCATGACCACCTTTTTAAGAAGCATAGGTTATCCCATATATAAAATTGTCATGCATGGTTACACTTTGTCTACCCCCGACGAATCCAAATGGACCCCCGCCGATATTAGAAACTTTGAGCTTGATGGCAAAGCCATGAATGCTCTACATTGCGGCCTTGACCGAAATGAGTTCAACCGAGTTTCCACTTGCACCTCATCTCATGAAATTTGGAAACTATTGGAAGTGACCCATGAGGGCACTAACAAAGTTAAGGATACTCGGTTAGACATGTATAGGCAAGATTTTGAAAGCTTTTCCATGCATTCTTCCGAATCTATTACCGATATGTTTACACGCTTCACTGACATTTGCAATGGAAGGAAATCTCTTGGTGATGATGTTTCAGCCGAAGCAATGGTCAAGAAGATCCTATGGGTCCTTCCGAGCTCATGGGCACCAAAGGTGACGGCGATCCAAGAAGCTAAGGATGTAAAGAACATGCCGGTAGAGGAGCTCATCGGATCCTTAATGACGTATGAGATCACGATGAGGAGGCAAGCACAAAAGGAGGGCACACCAATCAAGACACCAAAGAACATTGCCCTCAAGGTACAAAAGGAAGTAAGCTCCTCCTCATCTTCTTCCTCATCTCCTTCCTCATCGTCCTCATCATCAAGCGGCGACTCGGAAATGGAGAATCTCGCCCGCCAAATGCACAAGTTTATGAAGAAGCACAAGAAGAAGAAATCCCGCAAGCATCGAAAGCAAGAACCCACCGCAAGACCCGAGCCCAAGGTAAAATGCTACGGGTGCGGCCAAAAAGGGCATTACAAGCCCGATTGCCCACTCAACAAAAACCGGGCCACGCCAAAGGAAAAAGGGAAGAAAAAGGTCCTCAAAGCGACATGGAGTGACACCTCCTCATCCTCCTCCTCCTCCTCCTCGAGCGACAACGGTAACAAATGCCTAATGGCATTCCATGAGGTAACTTCTTCCGATTCCTCCTCCTCTTGTTCTTCAAATTCAAATTCTTTAAATCATTTATCATATGAAGAACTCTCACATGCTAGAGATCAATTAGAAAAAGGTTTTCATGAGCTTTCGTCAAAATTTGTTGCTTTAAAAAAATCTTTCAAAAAACTCTCCTCCGAAAAAGAACAACTTCTCAAAGAGAAGGAGGAACTCACCCTTAAAATCCAAAATTTTCCAAATGTTGATTCTATGGAATCAACCATCAAAGACCTTAGGGAGACCCTTGCTAAGTTCACCCAAGGGGAACAAAATTTGAACAATTTGCTTGGTTCCCAACGTATATCTAGAACCACCCAAGGGTTAGGATATACCAACCGAGCTTCCTCCTCCCATGCACCCACTATTTTTGTAAGGGGGAGCTCCGATTTTAAATTTTGTAATTATTGCAAAAAACCCGGGCACCTCATTTATGAGTGTAATTGCAAAAATGCCCGGTACGGTAGGCCAAAGACTATTTTCTATTCGGACGAGTTTTATAGGAGAAGACCCACCATGAGACAAGTGTGGATTGAAAAATCCCTCTTAGCGAGTCTCTCCGGGCCTAAAATCATTTCTTTTCAAAATCCCTCTCCCCGGTGATTCATTGTTTTTATTTAGGGGGAGTTAGGCCTTTTTGTGAATTCAAACTTTCAATTTCAACACTTGGTTTCAAATTTCAAAATTCAATTGGTTTTTGATTCAAAACTTTCAATTCAAACTGTTATTCAATTTTCATTTCAAAATTTTCAACAATTGATATCATTTTCAATTGATTTAAAATCTTGTTTTTCAAACAAAATCCCTCAATCAAGTTTTATGCCCCATTCTATTTTGATAATCACAAAGGGGGAGAAATTTCTTGATTGATTGGGGGAGAATCCTTTAAAGCATGTTTTTCATTTCATTTTCTACATTGTTTGTTTCGGTGATTGTGATCATCAAAATAGGGGGAGATTGTTGTACCTCTCGAACCCCTCAAGGTTTTATTTTCATGATCACAATCATCCTCTTTTTTATCTAACCCTCTTTCAAGTGTTTTTGATTGATAGGAATCAAATCAGGTGGCCAAGGAATTGGGCCAAGAAAGAAAGAAGGCAAAGTGGACTGAAATCCAGACCACCGGCCAGCCGGTGGCACACCACCGGCCAGCCGGTGGCACCTGCACTCAAGAAGGAGCCACTGCCTTACCACCGGCCAACCGGTGGCCTCAGCACCGGCCAGCCGGTGGCACCCAGACTGAACAGGATGAGCTACTGCCTCACCACCGGCCAGCCGGTGGCTCTGGCACCGGTCGACCGGTGGAGCCTGGACCAGAATTCTCAGCCACTGTCAAGGCACCGGCCAGCCGGTGGCCCTGCACCGGCCAGCCGGTAGCCCAGTCAAACTAGCCGTTGGGTTTGACCAGTCAACCTTCTTTTGGCCTCCAACGGCTCCGAAGACCTCTCCAACGGCTCCGAAGCCTCCCCAAGGGTTCCATGCCTATAAATAAAGGCCAAGGAAGCCCCGGACACTCACCAGATCATATACAAAGCCACCGTACACATTTTCCATCCTTGGCGTACCTCCGGCGGACTTCCTTCAAAGGAACCCACCTAGCTCCAACAACTTCCACATCCAATGAGCTCCTTCAAAGAAGCTTGGAAGCGGCCTTCAACATCTCCATCCAATCAAAGGCGCCCAAGTCTTCCCAAATACGGGTTTTATTGTTTTACTTTTTATTGAGCTTTAAATTTGGGTTTGTGCCTACAAACCCCAAACTCTTTTCTCATCCCCTTTTCTTTGGGTTCTCACACCACCACTAAGGTGTGAAGAGGTTCACAAGCTTTTCCTTTAAAAAGCTTGAGACACGGTGAGCTAGCCTTCACCCGTTAAAAAGGCTAGTGGGTTCTTACTTAACCATTAAAAGTAAGTGAGTTCTTGCTCAACCATATAAAAGCAAGCTGTAATAGGTCCTAGTGCTACCTCAAAGCCTAGTGGGTTTCTTGCTAAAACCATTGAAAAGCAAGCGGTAGGAATCTCTCAACGGTTGAGTTGGGAGCGGAGACGTAGGCCGGGTTTTGGCCGAACTCCGTTAACAATTTCTTGTGTGATTGCCTCTTTATTTTCCGCTGCACTTTACTTTGATTTTTAATTTGTTAATCAATTTTTTAAAAGGCAATTCACCCCCCCTCTTGCCATCATTCCTTGCTTCTTCCGACCCAACACATACCATAATGTGAGCAATCATATATAAATTATAAATCACATCCCTTTATAATAAACATCTATATAACACAGACAAATGTTTTATATATGTAAATATATAAAACCATATATTACAAATCACTCAATTTTAGATAAAAGAATATCTTATTAATACGCTTTGAAGAACATGACTTATTTTGGTAAAAAAAAACTTCATAAAACGTTGTGAATAAACATGACATGTCTTGCATTCGATAAATCACAATATTTTACTGATCATGATGTTATATTTACAGTTTACACTTACAACTTATTTCATTTGTTTATATGCAGATGAATGATACCGTACTACTCAGTCAGCAGGCTACCCATTGTTCACAGGTGAAAACACCAACGATTCCACATAGCTCATCGAACTCTTCATCACCAAATCTTTATCCTTCATCATCTTCAAAAGCCTTCTGTAAGACCTCATTGATATATTCATTCTAAACACTCACATACAAGTATACTATAAAGGCATAAAAACCAATAAAGTTTTCCAGGTAATCAAACCTGAAAGATCGAGGCAAAACAAACTTGTAGGAAAGTAGACATTTGTTTTGAGAACTCATATGCCTTCCGATGAATTCTAGATAACGATGGAGATGAAACACGTTCAAGAAATAAATAAATGTAGAATCATTAACAATATCAGAGGTGTCCCTCATAAAGCAGTCAGAATATAATCAATTATTCTGTTAAAGTCAGCATAACTTTAAAAAATAAACAATATTCCTAACTTAAATAATAAGGTATAAAATATATATCATATATGTAAATAAAACCTGTTATAATAGATAAAAAATGTCAATGACATTAGAAATGTGAGTTCCTGATTAATTTTCATGTCAGTAGAAGGGTTTTATCTAAAACAGTAAGTGTGTCTTCCTTCACTCTCACTCGGAGGTTTACCATGGACGTCTCTCCCCCATCGAACGGTATGAACCCAGGGGCGTCAGAATTGGAGGGTTAATTTGAATATGTGACTGATATTTCGGTAAAAACGAGGGGTTGTCCAGATTTAATGAAACTAAATTGAACACTTAAGCTGCATTTAAGACACTGCGGTGGTATTTCCCACAAAACGAAATGCGGATTCAACCTTTCTTGATATCCAGTATTGATTTTGATATCCAATTCACTGCAACAAATACCAGAAGCTCCACATAAACACACCATTTTTGGACCTTGTGTTATTTCTTACCGTGAATTGCATATCTAATTTTATACTGTATATTTTATATGCTTTTAAAGTTATTAATTTTAAATTTAATAATTAATGATATCTTTCAAGAATTCGACTTTGAAAGCTATCAAATATAAACTATGCCTAAAATATAAATAAAAACTGAAATACTGGATAACCATATAAGAACAACTCATAGTAATAATAGTATATTCATTTTATAGTCTTTCTAAATCACGTACTTGAAATTCCTTTTGTTTTCAACTATTTATTATATGTTTAATCAATTTTTAAAGTTTCATTTATATTCGTTTCATAGTTTATATTTTATAGTCTTTCAAAGTCACGTACTTGAACCTTTTTTATGTTTCATGTAGGCGGTTTTGAAAGCTTATAGATTACTTTTCACTAACATTATTTTGGAAATTCCTTTTGTTTTCAACTATTTATTATATTTTTAATCAATGTTTAAAGTTTCATTTATATTCATTTCATAGTTTATATTTTATAGTCTTTCAAAGTCATGTACTTGAACCATTTTTAAGTTTCAAGTAGGCGGTTTTGAAAGCTTATAAATTACTTTTCACTAACATTTTTTTGGAAATTCCTTTTGTTTTCAACTATTTATTATATTTTTAACCAATGTTTAAAGTTTCATTTATATTCGTTTCATAGTTTATATTTTATAGTCTTTCAAAGTCACGTACTTGAACCATTTTTAAGTTTCAAGTAGGCGGTTTTGAAAACTTATAGATTACTTTTCACTAACATTTTTTGGAAATTCCTTTGGTTTTCAACTATTTATTATATGTTTAAACAATTTTTAAAGTTTCATGTATATTCGTTTCATAGTTTATATTTTATAGTCTTTCAAAGTCACGTACTTGAACCATTTTTAAGTTTCAAGTAGGCGGTTTTGAAAGCTTATAGATTACTTTTCACTAACATTTTTTTGGAAATTCCTTTTGTTTTCAACTATTTATTATATGTTTAATCAATGTTTAAAGTTTCATGTATATTCTTTTCATAGTTTATATTTTATAGTTTTTCAAAGTCACGTACTTGAACCATTTTTAAGTTTCAAGTAGGCGGGTTTGAATAGATTACTTTTCACTAACATTTTTTTGGAAATTCCTTTTGTTTTCAACTATTTATTATATTTTTAATCAATGTTTAAAGTTTCATGTATATTCGTTTCATAGTTTATATTTTATAGTCTTTCAAAGTCGCGTACTTGAACCATTTTTAAGTTTCAAGTAGGCGATTTTGAAAGCTTAAACATTACTTTTCACTAACATTTTTTGGACATTCATTTTGTTTTTAAATATTTATTATATGTTTAACCAATGTTTAAAGTTTCATTTATATTCGTTTCATAGTTTATATTTTATAGTCTTTCAAAGTCACGTACTTGAACCATTTTTAAGTTTCAAGTAGGCGGTTTTGAAAACTTATAGATTACTTTTCACTAACATTTTTTGGAAATTCCTTTTGTTTTCAACTATTTATTATATGTTTAAACAATTTTTAAAGTTTCATGTATATTCGTTTCATAGTTTATATTTTATAGTCTTTCAAAGTCACGTACTTGAACCATTTTTAAGTTTCAAGTAGGCGGTTTTGAAAGCTTATAGATTACTTTTCACTAACATTTTTTTGGAAATTCCTTTTGTTTTCAACTATTTATTATATGTTTAATCAATGTTTAAAGTTTCATGTATATTATTTTCATAGTTTATATTTTATAGTTTTTCAAAGTCACGTACTTGAACCATTTTTAAGTTTCAAGTAGGCTGGTTTGAATAGATTACTTTTCACTAACATTTTTTTGGAAATTCCTTTTGTTTTCAACTATTTATTATATTTTTAATCAATGTTTAAAGTTTCATGTATATTCGTTTCATAGTTTATATTTTATAGTCTTTCAAAGTCGCGTACTTGAACCATTTTTAAGTTTCAAGTAGGCGATTTTGAAAGCTTAAACATTACTTTTCACTAACATTTTTTGGACATTCATTTTTGTTTTTAAATATTTATTATATGTTTAACCAATGTTTAAAGTTTTATTTATATTCGTTTCATAGTTTATATTTTATAGTCTTTCAAAGTCACGTACTTGAACCATTTTTAAGTTTCAAGTAGGCGCTTTTGAAAGCTTATAGATTAGTTTTCAATAACATTTTTTTGGGAAATTCATTTTGTTTTGAACTATTTCTTATATTAATAATCAATGTTTAAAGTTCCAGTTATATTCGTTTCATAGTATATATTTTATAGTCTTTCAAAGTCACGTACCTGAACTATTTTTTAGTTTCAAGTAGGCGCTTTTGAAAGCTTATAGATTAGTTTTCAATAACATTTTTTGGACATTAATTTTGTTTTTAAATATTTATTATATGTTTAATCAATGTTTAAATTTCCAGTTATATTCGTTTCATAGTATATATTTTATTGTCTTTCAAAATCACGTACTTGAAACACAATCGCACATCAGAAATGTAGAATATAATGCGCAGGAAAGGAAAAACTTGAATTCCGCATCGGAAATACAGAATGGATTTAGAGCAACCTATCTTATAAAAGGGAGGTCTGGGTGAGGGTTTCTGTCAGAATCTAGACTACTGTAATGGAAATACCGTTGGATATTTAGTAGCAGAGAAATTCTGCTGAAAAATTTTGTTTTGTTTATATATATATATATATATATATATATATAAATAAACAAAAACAAAAACAAAATACAAATAAAAAATTTTAAAAAAAATATATAGGGGAAAGGCGGCATCGCGGATGCCGCCTTTCAGGTAAAGGCCAAAGGCGGCACCTCCGATGCCGCCTTTGACGAACATTTTGACAAAAAAATTTAACCTGACCATTTTTTAATTTTTTTTAAAAACCGTATAAAAAAAACTCTCCAAGATTACACACCAATCTGCACTGCCTCATGCTAATTGCAAAAATACAAAAACAACCAAAATCTGTACCAATTTGTAGAATAAAAACAAAAACTAAACCTGCATTGCTAAACTCAAGAACATGAAAACCCACATTACATACAAATTTGCATTGCCTCATCTCTCAATTTCTCATTAATATCTCTCATTGTTCATTAATATATCTCATTGTTCACCAAAGGAATTAAAGTCCCAAGTTCATTTGATTTCTCAATCGGAAATGTAGCAAACACTTTGATAATGTGATGTGAGCTTATAGGACAGCGTACAAGACCCCTATCGGCATGTCTCCATTTCAGATTGCTTTTGTAAAAGTATGTCATCTCCCCATAGAATTAGAGCATTGGGTTTATTAGGTTATAAAGAAATCCAATATGGATTTGGTTCAAGCTAAAATTCAAAGAAAGATGGAAATTCAATAGATTGAAGAGATTCGATTGTCATCATATGGGAATTCAAAGCTCTACAAGTAAAGATCAAAATCTCATTATAGAATGATCCAACAAAGAGTTTCATGTTGAATAGAAAGTCTTATACAGTTTACGATTGAAGCTGATGCCTGGTAAGTTGCGTTTCAGATGATTAAGTTTTTATGTCGTGTTTAATGTTTTTTCTTATGGTGCATTGGATATCACACAAGAGGACACCGAAATGAGCTTTATAGTCAATGGACAACGTTTAAAGAAATACATTAAAGGACTTTACACTCATTGGTCGGGTAAATTCTGAGTAAGTTACTTCAAACTATTTTCATGATCCGTTAAACAATTTTTCAAAACATTTGTAAAATCGATGAATACTTAAGGGTCATGGAGTGATTCATCGTAATTACCCTGTAGACCCCAAATACTTCATTCTTGGTCTCATACAATGTTTTTAGTGAATTAATGAACTTAAACATGAAGGAATTGTAAAACACTCATATCAATTGCACAAACACATCAATAACAATTTATTTCCACAATTAATTCTCAATCATCACCCACAACCCCAACACACCCTTCTATTTTAGAAAAAATTAAAAATATTAGAGCCATGTACCTTATGCAAGCTCTATTCAAAGGAAATTTCCTTTTTCTTCGTACCGTCTTTTAAGAAATCCTCGAAGCAAAAGATCATCTTGTCCCAGGTTTGGATATACTCTTCCTTTCTTATCTTCCCTTCATTAAGGTCGTGAATCAAAATGAGATCTTGTTTGTTAATCCATGATTCATGCTCATCATTTAAGTTGAGTTGTAACTCTCTTTCAAACATTTTCACGACGTCCTTCCTTGGGGCCTTAATTTTCTTAATCTCATTATCTAAAGCCTTGTCAGGATCCTCATCCAACATCTCTTCCCGAGAGTGCATTAATAGGTCCAATTCAACTATTTGCTTACTTATAATTTCCCATGTGCACGGGTCCTTATTAACCCCATGTTCTGAAACTATTGGATCTGAGATTAGGTTGGACAACCTCTCAACTTCCTCTGTGTTATCCCCCTCATTTTCCATAGCATCAAGAAGATATATCAAAGAAAATGCAGCAAGTCCTTCGATGATTTTCCAGCTCCTTCCAGCTTTTCCTTAGCCAAGAATGCTCTCTCGGATGATTCCTCCTCTTCAAATCGTCAACTCTCCCCTTAATTACTCGCCCCCCAACATCTGGGGGTGATTATGGGTTTAAATCTCGGGTCAAAGGGTGGCTAAGGAGGTAGATGATGAGTGGGTGGCAAAGCTGATCAGGTCGCACGGTTTAGGTGCATGGTTCGATATGTCCACCCATTTCTAGGTCGCACAATTCTTGATCGAGTCTATGTGATTTGGTTAACCTTACAAAATGGCTATATCCCTTCAATTTGTATCTTGTAAGGTTCCTAGGTGATTATGCACGGTTTGGTTAACCGTGCAGAGACCGTGTGGGTGTCACTTCAAATTGTGTCTTGCACGGTTTCTTGAGCTAGCACGCATGATTTTTGAGTTTCAATAGAAACTATGCACAATAGAAAATGTGCCCAAACGCCTCCATTTTACCTTCAAATTTCCCGACTGATGCCAACATCAACCAAGGCTTCATTAAATGTCTATTTTTCTCCCATAAAAACACATTAAGGCCATAAATATATGACATACAAATGTAAAAACCATTTTTTAAGTGAATTACATTCACACTTGGTCGATTGTTTGTCCTCAAACAATCACCTAGACAATCATTCCAAAGGGACCACCAAAGAACAAAAATAAACATAACAATTCATATTAACTAAATGAATGTGAGTTTAAATGAAAAATCATTGAAACTTCTACAATAACTTTTTTTATAACACCCATATCTCCAAAGAAAGTAAGAATATTAGATTCAAGCTCATCTTAAACCATTTTTCTTTAAGTGTGAAATGAAACCCCCTTCTTCATTCAAAAGAAATTCACCCAATTCATATTCATTTTCTCACACCCTTTGGTAAGATAAACAAAGAGTTCATTGAGATCAAATGATCGGTAACCACTTTTATAGGTCACACAATCTCATTGACTTGAAACTTTGAAGCATAATATAGGATCATCATCATCATCTTAAGCATGTTTTTGATATCTCAAATTTTTCATTAAAGTGAGATATCAAAATTGAAATTTTGGTACCCATATTTTTCTGATCACTCGCCTTGATGAATTGTAAAATCAAGTCAAAAGTTCATGAAATTAAGACTGCATACTGACCACGTGTGCGATATCAACAAATTTCGAGCATCAGTTCCCCAAAATGCGTAAGTAAGACTTCAACTTCAAAGGTTTCCTTAATTTAAATTGATCCATTGAAATATCACTTAAATGAAATATTTTAAGATGAAAATTCAAAAGATTTTACTTGAATTTTCCTAAGCCAACTCACTAAAAAAATGGTTTATCAATCCAAACATATGTCAACCCTCGAGATGATTCACCCAAGATCTTTTCTCATTTAACAAATATCCATGTATGAAATTTATAACAGGCCCTTAAATGGTATCTAAGAAAAACATGTGATCCTTTACAATATTGAGGCAATGATCAAATAGGATGCCCAAATTTGAGGTAACCTCCCCCACACTTAAGATCAAGCATGGTCCCCCTGTGATTGTGTTAAGGTTAACAAGGGTGAGTAGTGAAAATACATGCAAGTTAAGCGGAAAATTCAAGAAAGAAGTGAAAGCACAAGAAAAGAAATAAGACTCCCTTGGAATGTTGTCCAACAACATATGTGAGGATGGTGTGCGAGAGCCCACCAAGTGGAAGAGTGTGCACGGGATGCAACATCCCAAGCCGGATCACCACCAGTATATTCGAAGTCCATGCCCACCGTGGATGGAGGATCAGCACCGTCACCACCTTTTGAAGAAGCTCCAACCCCGGGTAGCATGCCTTGTGCCCTCTGCGGTGGGCTAATCCCCAATAGCCCATGATGGCTAGGCAACATGTTGGTGAGAGGAGGCACCACTCAGAAAGTAGTATGATGGGGGATGGACCCCGTTCACGCATCGTTGCCCCCACAGAAGATGCGTGAACCCCGTTCACGCATCCTTCAGCTGATCTGTGGAGGATGCATGAATGGGGTTCACGCATCCCTCTGCGTCGACGATGCGTGAACGGGGTTCACGTATCCGAACCGTGGGAGGGATGCGTGAACCCCGTTCACACATCCTTCACAGACCAGCTGAAGGATGCATGAATGGGGTTCACACATCCCACCGAGAAAGTTTATAAAACGAGCCCCCCCTCAAAAATCATTGTTCTCCTCTGGATTTTATTGCGGAGCCCTACAAAAATTCTTTCTCAAAAAATATTTGCTGCTTTTATAGAGGTAAAATTTCTATTTAACATTTTAATTGTTTTAATTATGTTTATTTATTTCATTTGTATGTTTAATTGTGTGTGATTTATTTATTTCATATGTTATGCATGATGTGTAATGTTTTGTATGATTTAATTTTCTGGATTTTGAATGTTCGTATGATTTAATTTTTTGAATGTATGTTGTCTGAATATTGAATGTTTTATGTTATGTCTAAAATGTTGAATGTTTAGGAAAAGTAATTTATGTTAGAGAAGTTTATTTTAATGAATGATTTTGATGTAAGTGTAAATTATATTACTTCTATTTACTAGTAATAATATTTTTAATCAATAAAGTAGAAAATATATTTACTAATACTTTGAAAAGTAGAAGAATAGCCAAAAAAAATTACAATTTCATAAAATTTAAAACAACAAAAGTGTTTATTATGTAAATCTCAATTATATTAGTTATAATAAAATTTACTAAATGTTATTAATAATTATATATATATACACATGAAGTTAAATTTTTGGAAAAGAGATGTAGTATTTAATATACATTTCATTTAGTAATAGATAAAGTTATATAATATGGATAATATAATAATTATACCAAAAAACATGGTATGAGTGATGACTGCTCTAGAGATGACCAACCATGCATAATTGAAATTGCTTGTTTTATTTTGTGTATGTGGTTATTCAATTTTTAATAATTGCATTTTTTCCGCATTGATGACCTGCGAGTCATCTCTCAGTAAGTGTAAGGACCTCCGTGTCTGCTTAAAAAAAGTTATGTATTTCATACCCCTATACCCCCTCACATGCATGTGAGTAAATTTGTAATTAAAAGACAGACGCCCCCGAAGAGGTGTCCCCGAACAGGCTTCCTCGAAGAGGTGTCCGCGAAGAGGCATTAGAGAACTCATTCGAGAGGAGGTGTTGCTGTTTGACAGGAGATTGGCGGTTGCTGAAATATTTGATAATAGAGACATGAGTCCACCCATAGGTTGTGGTTAGTTTATCAGATAATGATAAACTAATCATAAGTCTCAAGATCAAGTCATGATTATATATTCATAAGTAATTAAACTTTATGAAACATTATATTAAATTTAATTTTGTGATAATATCACAATCACCATACCTTAACAGTGATAAATCAATACATAAAAAAAGTCTCAAGATAATCAATTATTCAAAACCAAATTAAATAATTTAAAATTTTAATGTAGTATATAATATTTTTTAAATTATTTTTTATAGGTAATTATGTTTGCGCAAATATATTGCAACGATGAGGTAATTTATACCGAGCATGGTTTTAGCTACAGTGTGCCACCTGCCAGAGTGGTAAATCTCCATAGTTGTATGACATTGGATGTAGTTCGTAATAAGATTCATAGTCGGTTAAAACTGAGGGTTGAACAAACAATCACTTCAATTAGATACCGACATCTTCAATATCCTGAGCATCTATGGCACACCGAGTACCCTATAGTCGATGACGAGGATTGGATGGAGGCTTCTCTGTTATTCAGGAAACGGTGTATTAATGGTTTGATGAAATTATTTATTGTCATTTTTGATATTGATGTGGTGCGATCGATTACTACAGAACCATGCTTTGTGAGCTCTTTAGAAGTCGATCCTTCACAGAAGTCTTATTCATTGCCTCCTCCTCATATGAATCTTGTGGAAGAATGTTATGAAGAAGATGATAAAAATTTGGAAGGAAATGTAGATGACATCCCTTTGTGTGCTGATATAGTGCATGAAAGTTTATCCGAGGAAGAAGAATCTAGTGAGTCATCAGGAGATGATGTGGTGGGGAATGAACCTTATGAGGTTCCTTTGAGAGATAGACATCCACTACATCCACCAGTTAGTGGTAATCAACCTTTAGTTTTGAGTTCCTTAGTTGAAGTAATGTCTCGTGAACAACATTTTGATTGGGATGTCATTACACCGACTTCTGAATTCCCTGACATTATAGGGAATAGGCTTGCATCAAATGATAATGCCATATATGTTGGGTAGGAGTTTGAAAGTAAACTGAACATGAAAAATGTGATAAAGCAATACCACATTGAGCAACATTTTACATTTGTGGTTGATGAGTCAAAGAAGACCAAATATCTCATTCATTGTGAAAAATATGGGTCAGAATGTAAATTTTGATTAAGAGAAATATTTGATAAATATTATGGATGTTGGAAGATAACCAAATTAGAAGGCCCACACACTTGTCTGCATCCCATCTTGAAACAAGATCACTCTTCCCTTGATGCAGAGTTTATATCTACTGTTATTTGTGAGATGATACGAACATGTCAGGATGTTCTTGTTGCCCTTGTCCAGGAAAGAATTCAACAGTTGTATAACTATAAGATATCATACAACAAAGCTTGGAATGCAAAACAGAAAGCCATTGTAAAAGTGTATGGTGATTGAGATAAATCTTATGCGATGTTGCCACAGCTTATGGAATTGTTGTCTCTTAACAATCAGATTGTTTATCATTTGGACAATGTTGAGTATGTATCCCAGAATCATCGACTTGATCGGTCAAAGGTGAAGTTCAATAGGATTTTTTGGGCATTCAGACCATGCATTGCTGCCTTTCCCTATTTCAAACAATTTATTCAGGTAGATGACACATTCATTTTTGCCAAGTATACATGTGTTCTACTCATTGCTGCCACAAAGGATGATAATCGTGCTCCTCTTCCACTTGCTTTTGCTATTGTTGAAAAAGAAAATTTTGAATGTTGGGGCTGGTTTTTGGCATGTGTACGTGTTCATGTCACGCAAAAACAGGGCGTGTGTCTGATATCTGATCGTCATCGAGCGATTATAGAGACCGTGAGTAGTGATGGGGTTTCTTGGACTGAGTCGAATGCTTATCATCATTATTTCATTAGACATATTGCAAGTAATGTGCATAAGCATTTTAGAGATGAGGCCATAAAGAAGGCGATCCTCAAGTTGGGTATGGTTTTCTAAACTTGCTTTTTTTAACAAAATTTAATATCCATTTTAATACATTATTATCTTTTGGTTTCAGCATATGAACCCCAACAAGAAAGGTTTGATCGACGTCTTGAAGAGATTCAAACTGTTAATGAGGAGGTATATGAATATATGATGCAAATTTCAAAGGAAAAATGGTTATTAGCATACGATGGTGGCATGAGATATGGGCATATGACCACTAATATAGTGGAGTGCATAAATGGGGTCCTCAAGGGTGTGCGCAAACTCCCAATCACAGGGTTAGTGTAAGAGACATTTTTTAGATGTGTTCACTACTTTGTTGACCGGTCCCAAAAGGCCTACAAGAGGATGGAAAATGGAATGCCTTTTACTCATCATTTTCAAAGTGATATTGATCGGATATGGAATGAGACTTCAAGATGGAATGTTATAGCCTTTGACAGGGAAAAGAGGAGCTTTCGGGTAAGACAATGCTACGACCAGGCTACATGCACTACTGATGGAGTGTTTGTCGTGATGTTGGAAAACAAGTACTGTGATTGCGGCAACTTTCAGGCATTGAGATATCCATGTGCACATGTTATCGCAACTTGCGTTTCGGTAAATATATCATGGGATCCATATGTTGACTCGGTGTATCACATGAGCACTTTGGTTAACTATTATAGTGCTGCTTGGATGCCTGTTGGTGACTTCCATTCTATCACATTGCTTGCTGATCAACCGACCATCGTCCATGATATTTCCAGGTTTTCATAAGTTGGTTTTGGTTTCATTTATGATTTTTTCAATGTCTATCATTTTTAAAATTATTGGCTTCATGCTACCAGGTTGCGGCCCCGAGGAAGACCGAAGTCAACTTGCATCAGAAATGAGATGGATTGGCCTCGACAATGAGGAGGGAGAATACGATGCAGTATTTGTCACGCAGAAGGACATACTCGTAAGAGATGTCCCCAAGTGGTAGGACAGAGTTCCACATCTCGTCATCCATGATCGAGTCTGTGTACCGTATCATTAATATGTATATGTTGTTTCGTATGTGAATGTTTCATTATTGAATCCTTTTATTTCTGACCTGCTCCATTTTTGAGATGTTTGAATTTTGGTTTGTCTCATTTTTGGATTTTATCATAAAGAATTTTATGATACTAAAACTATTAAAAAAATAAACACCAAACAAAAATGAATATATCATGCTTCCACATCTTCAATGCAGGTTTTTCATCACTGCTGCTTTATTTTCTACCTTATTTTGCTTGTTGTAGATTTTTTAAAATAAAAGTTTAAATTTTTTGGATTTTATCATAAAGAATTTTATAATACTAAAATTATTAAAAAAATAAACACTGAACGAAAATGAATATATCATGCTTCCACATCTTCAATGCAGGTTTTTCATCACTGCTGCTTTATTTTCTACCTTATTTTGCCTATTTTAGATTTTTTTAAATAAAAGTTTACAATTTTTATTCAATTCACTATTAAAAAGTAACGATGATATCATGTGTGCAGATGGAAGGTTTTCCATTGCTTACATCTCATGCTACTCATGTACCGCGACTGCTTTTAGAGGGACATCCTGTTCCTCCCTTCAGTGTACGCAGATCTCACCATTTCCATCATACCACACCACCTCCCGCTATCGCCCCCCATCTTCGTCGAGCTGGATTCTATGGAGTTGCGATGTGCGACTTCACATTTCTTGATCATCAGCTCATTGCCGCACTTGTAGAGTGATGGAGGCCAAAGTCGCATACTTTCCATTTCAGTGAGGGGGAGATGACTATTACGTTACAGGATGTGACCATTATGTTGGGCCTCCCTATCGACAGACATGCTCTGACAGGCCGAGTTCCATCAGATTTTCCTGATCTTGTTCATAGACTACTGGGCATAGAGGTCCATGATGATGGAAGAACCATCGTCGGTGATAGATTACGGATGCCTTGGTTAGACCAACACTTCACACATTTACCAGATGATGCTGATGACGTCACCGTGCTGCGATTTGCACGCGCATATATTTTGAGGCTTATCAGTGACACGCTTTTTGTTGACCACTCTATTACTTTTGTGCACCTGATGTATTTATCTTTTTTGGAGAATTTGGACCAGGCAGGCCGGTATAGCTGGGGGTCTGCCTGCCTAGCATATACATACAGGGCCCTATGCAGCGCATGTCGCATCGATAAGATGCAGATCATAGGATGCATGGTTCTTCTGCAGATGTGGGTATGGGAGCACATCCCTCGTTTAGCTCCACATGCCCGTGCGCCATTACCCATTGATATTGTAGCAGAGTCTCCACATGGACGTTGATATGTTATTAATTCATTCTAATATCTAACTTAATTATATAAGATTCTATTATGAAATGTAAAAATAAAAATGTTATCTACAGGTGGAGTCAGGCGCATCGACATTCAGATTCTCCCAGACATGATGTTCATGCCTACAGACTTATGTTAGACATCATTCGACCAAACGATGTAAGTGATTATTATTTATATTGTTAAATCTTTACTCTTTACTATACATCTATTCATTTATTAACTGATTATTCATTTTTTCTTTTAAATTACATGAATGCCATATACAGATGATATCCTTCAGAGTCTGCCACCGTACTGTACATCGATGCTTGCTATCGACTCCTGTAGGGTTCCAATGATTCAATTTCATATAGTCGAGTGGCATCAGACGGATATGGTTATGAGGCAGTTTGGATTCCTTCAGCCAGTTCTTGACCCGCCTAGTCAGTTGGATTCATTGCATTCCCTGAAGGTGTCAGGGAAGAGGGATTTTGATTGGAGGAGCTACCATGCTAGATATGTTGCGTTATGGGACAGACGACGGGAGTCCCAGTTGCGAGGGGCAGGGACAATACATTTTCATTTGACGGATCAGATGGATTATGCAGGCTGATACATCAGGTCCCCAGTTAGATTTTCGACACGACACGAATGAGGCTTTCATGAGTTGGTATGCATTCTTCCTTCCATTGTTCAACAGATTTTTTATTCAATTACTTAACAACGAAATTTATTTTCACAGGATGCTCATATTTTTCATCAACTTCATATGTCTGATCCAGTGGAGAGAGCTGCCTTTGACCCAGCATATTTTCACACCCTTGTGGCACAACTGCTTCCGTCGATGGATGAGATTTATCATGACATTTTCTTTGATCCACCACCTACTGCGGAGGCCGCAGAGCCTGTTGAGCCTCACATAGATGTATCTGGGGGTGACAAACCTGTTATGGATGCTGCTGTTCCACAGGAGGAGGGTGTCCAGCTTGCTCGGCCACATGCTATTGTTCTACTGGAGGAGGGTGTTCAACATGATCAGTCAGATGCTCCTCTAGCTTCTCAGGCACAACCACAGGTACATACAGATGATGACTGGTTTGAGATCAATGCTTTATTGCAGTCATCCGCAGCAGAGCAGCCATCTACTTCCTATATTGGTGAGAGTTCCAGCCAACTTCCACTATCCTTAGATGCGGGCCAGGGTACATGCGGTGATACTGTACATCCACCGCCTGTCACACAGGAGGATGTAGAGGTTGCTGTCGATGAGGATGCGCAACATATGCCAGAGCACAGACATAGACAGACACGGCGTGGGCACATCCAGTATACGCCTGGCTGTGGGACAGAGGAGCATCCACGCCAGAAGCATAGATTAGGTTGATATTTGATTTATGATACATTTTTATGCATCTTACTGTTATCATTTATAGACTTCTATTCTTTTTTTTAATAAGTGTCTTACTGTTATCAAATTATCTACCAATATATATATATATATTTATATGTATAATAAATAATATGATTAAATTAATTAATAAATATTAATTATATTAATTATTTTGAAATCAAATAGATTCTGGATGAAAAGATGCGTGAACTTGAAGAAATCTTGAAAAATATTATTGATCTCAATGATTTAAAATTAGATGTAAAATCCTAGAATATCATGGAACATGATTATTTGTTTTAAAAAAATTAAATTGCATGAAGAATAATTTGAATGAATAATGGATATTTGTGAAGAGTAGATGATTATGATTGAAGATCAGAATAACTACAATATGAATTAGAAGTTCATTTGGCCAATTTTGAGAAGATACATATTCAGACTTTATAAAAGGAAACAATTTCTGCTGGTACACAATCTTCACTAGAGGATTTTACTATTAAAATACCTCCATCATGTAATAAAATTATGGATATTATGAAAAATATTGAATTCATATTCTTCCAGAATAAGAAACAACCCTTAAGAGGGTTAAGATTGCACCATACATGAAAACTAATAAGGGAAACAAATCGACACAAAAATCCAAATGTAATGCGAAGGGATCTCTGCTACACAATATAAATTATAACAAATGTTCAGATGTACAATCATGAATACTATCGAAACAGGACCAACTCCATTGATAAGGAAGAAGGTCATCATTGATGAATTTTAAGAATACATGTTAGCATATCCAAGACAATAAGTATAAAGAAGATATCATCATGGTTAGATCATGTTTTGGTATCCTGAAAAATAAGTATTGAAGAAGATCATCCTTGATGAAGTTATATAAGTTTTCAAATCTTGACATTCATAAGCCGAAGATAAATTCTAGTGTATTCTCTATATTAGAACATCTTGAAAACCATTATTGAAAAAATTCACCATTATAAAGATGTTTATGAGTGTTTCCCTTGAGGGGGAGATAAATTAATAAATATGAAATTACTTCCATAATTAGTATATTAATTAGAATCAAACCTAATTACTGTAGAATGTTCAGGAAGATCATGTTATTGAAAGAGGAATGTTTTTCTAAATCCCTCTTCCTTTTTTAACAAAAAAATAAATTGAATAAGAAGAGGTTGTAATTCAATTAATCAAAGACATACAAAAATTTCAAGTATGAATGTTCTCAAAGGCCACTTATCCTTCTTTTTTGCATTTGAATATTTTTGATCTATTTGTTAAAGTTAGTGCATGAGTTTTAGGGTGATTATTCTAATAAAAGTTACATATCACATTTAATATCTTCATCCTGAAATAAATTTGGATCACCCTTGATGATAAATGCATAAGTTCTTGTTTCATGTGGTATCATGATCAGTTGGTAGAGGACGACAATATTTCCCAAATCGACCAGTGCACCAAAAATATCTATTAATAATTATTTAATGAATATATATTATCCATGAATATTTATTAATAATTATTAACATTATTTTAATATTTTCTATTATTTAATTGATATTTATTAATATTTCTCAATTTTTACTTTAAGTTTATTAGTTTGTAATTACTATTTATAAATATTGACAAATATTTTGTTTATATTTATTACTATTTTATTTATATGTTTAATTAATATTTATTGATATCATATTGCTGTTTTTTTTATTTCAGCTCTCTGTGGGATTTGTGAATCCCATTCACGCATCTCAGACCCCTTTTTAAAAATATTGAAAACCCTATCCCTTTTGTAATTTTTTTTTTAAAAACCCGTTTAAAATGAAAACCCTTCTTATGTTGTGTCTAATGTTTTTCCTTATAGTGCAGTGGATATCACACAAGTGGCCACTGAAATGAGCTTTACAGTCAATGGACAACGTTTGAAGAAATACATTAAAGGACTTTCCACTCATTGGTCTGGTAAATTCTGAGTAAGTTACTTTAAACTATTTTCATGATCCGTTAAACAATTTTTCAAAACTTTTGTAAAATCAACGAATACTTAAGGGTCATGGAGTGATTCATCGTAATTCCCCTAAAGAACCCAAATACTTCATTCTTGGTCTCATACAATGTTTTTAGTGAATTAATGAACTTAAACATGAAGGAATTGTAAAACACTCGTATCAATTGCACAAACACATCAATAACAATTTATTTCCATAATTAATTCTCCATCATCACCCACAACCCCAACACAACGCGCTATTCTAGAAAAAATTAAAAATATTAGAGCCATGTACCTTATGCAAGCTCCATTCAATGGAAATTTCCTTTTTCTTCGTATCGTCTTTTAAGAAATCCTCGAAGCAGAAGATCATATTGTCCCAGGTCTAGATATACTCTTCCTTTCTTATCTTCCCTTCATTAAGGCCGTGAATCAAAAAGAGATCTTGTTTGTTAATCCATGATTCATGCTCGTCATTTAAGTTGAGTTGTAACTCTATTTCAAACATTTTCACGACGTCCTTCCTTGGGGCCTTAATTCTCTTAATCTCATTATCTAAAGCCTTGTCAGGATCCTCATCCAACATCTCTTCGAGAGAGTGCATTAATAGGTCCAATTTAACTATTGGCTTACTTCTAATTTCCCATGTGCACGAGTCCTTATTAACCCCATGTTCTGAAACTATTGGATATGAGATTAGGTTGGCCAACCTCTCAACTTCCTTTGTGTTATCCCCCTAATTTTCCATAACAACAAGAAGATATATCAAAGAAAATGCAGCAAGTCCTTCGATGATTTTCCAGCTCCTTCCAGTTTTTCCCTAGCCAAGAATGCTCTCTCGGATGATTCCTCCTCTCCAAATCGTCAGCTCTCCCCTTAATTACTTGCCCCCAACATCTAGGGGTGGTTAGGGGTTTAAATCTCGGGCAAAGGTTGTCTAAGGTGGTAGATGATAAGTGGGTGGAAAAGCTGACCAGGTCGCACGGTTTAGGCGCACGATTCAATATGTCCACCCATTTCTGAGTCGCACAATTCCTGAGAGAGTCTACGTGATTTGGTTAACCTTAAAAAATGGCTCTATCCCTTCAATTTGTATCTTGTAAGATTCCTAGGTGATCATGCACGGTTTGGTTAACCATGCAGAGACTGTGTGGGTGTCACTTCAAATTGTGTCTTGCACAATTTCTTGAGCTAGTGCGCATGATTTTTGAGTTTCAATAGAAACTGTGCGTAGTAGAAAATGTGCCCAAATGCCTCCATTTTACCTTCAACTTTCCCGATTGATGCCAACATCAACCAAGGCTTCATTAAATGTCTATTTTTCTCCTATCAAAACACATTAAGGCCATAAATATATGACATACAAATGTAAAAACAATTTCTAAGTGAATTACATTCACACTTGGTCGATTGTTTGTCCTCAAACAATCACCTAGACAATCATTCCAAAGGGACCACCAAAGAAAAAAAATAAACATAACAATTCATATTAACTAAATGAACGTGAGTTTAAATGAAAAATCATTGAAGCTTCTACAATAACTTTTTTTATAACACCCAGATCTCCAAAGCAAGCAAGAATATTAGATTCAAGCTCATCTTTAAACTTATCATCTTAAATCATTAATGTTTAAATGTGAAATGAAACCCCCTTCTTCATTCAAAAGAAATTCACCCAATTCATATTCATTTTCTCACACCCTTTGATAAGATAAATAAAGAGTTCATTGAGATCAAATGATGGGTAACCACTTTTATAGGTCACACAATCTCATTGACTTGAAACTTTGAAGCATAATATAGGATCATCATCATCATCGTAGGCATGTTTTTGATATCTCGAATTTTTCATTAAAGTGAGATATCAAAATTTAAATTTTGGTACCCATATTTTTCTGATCACTCGCCTTGATGAACTGTAAAATCAAGTCAAAAGTTCATGAAATTAAGACCGCATACTGACCACATGTGCGATATCAACAAATTTCGAGCATCAGTTCCCCAAAATGCGTAAGCAAGACTTCAACTTCAAAGGTTTCCTTAATTTAAATTGATCCATCGAAATATCACTTAAATGAAATATTTTAAGATGAAAATTCAAAAGATTTTACTCAAATTTTCCTAAGCCAACTCACTAAAAAAATGGTTTATCAATCCAAACATATGTCAACCCTCGAGATGATTCACCCGAGATCTTTTCTCATTTAACAAATATCCATGTATGAAATTTATAACAGGCCCTTAAATGGTCTCTAAGAAAAACATGTGGTCCTTTACAATATTGAGGCAATGATCAAATAGGATGCTCAAATTTGAGGTAACCTCCCCCACACTTAAGATCAAGCATGGTCCCCCTGTGATTGTGTTAAGGTTAACAAGGGTGAGCAATTAAAATATATTCAAGTTAAGCGGAAAATTCATGAAAGAAGTGAAAGCACAAGAAAAGAAATAAGACTCCCCTGGAATGTTGGACAACAACATATGAGAGGATGGTGTGCGAGAGCCCACCAAGCGAAAGAGTGTGCATGGGCTGAAACATCCCAAGCCGGATCACCACCAGTATATTCAAAGTCCATGCCCACCATGGATGGAGGATCGACACCGTCACCACCTTTTGAAGAAGCTCCAACCCCGGGTAGCATGCCTTGTGCCCTCTACGATGGGCTAATCCCCAACAGCCCATGATGGCTAGGAAACATATTGGTGAGAGGAGGCACCACTCAGAAAGTAGTATGATGGGGGATGGAGCGGTAAGGGCGGTAGAGTTCTGGAGTGGTAAGGTCATACAGGCTGATTTCTTCCAATTGGCACCTAGTAAACTCAACTTTCCAGTTGAAAATGGCATATTGATCCGGTTGGAACTTCCATTGGAAGTCTGGGTCATCATAAGGTGTGCCCTTGTTATGTGAAAAATATTGAGAGAGGGAGAGAGAGAAAAAAAAACCGTAGAATCTGTATATTAATTTCCGAATAGGAACATGAGTGGGGATACAATAGAAGGATAAAGAGGAGGGGAAAGAGAAGAAGTAACCCGCAGGAGGAGACCACCCTTCCACAATCCCAACTGAGACCACCGGTGACCTACTGCCAAGCAACTGCTAAAATGATTTGTGTCCCTCTACAAACACTGACCCCCTATTTATTAACCCACCCTGCTAGCTAACCAACTCAACAAACTATCAAAAGAAAAGTATAGAACTACCCCTAGGAATTTACACCCCCTCCTGCCTCAAACAGACAGCCCCTAATAGCATACTCACTTATTTCCAACTCTGCAACCCCACACCCAAACTTCTAACATTTCCACCCCCTTAAAAACCACCTTGTCCCCAAGGTGGATATATTTCTGAAACAAATGGTCTTCATCTGCTCAACATTTGTTGATCGCCCAGAGAGAACTTGTTGTTGCCATTTCCAAGTATGCGCTTCTTTGCTTCAACATAAGCTATTTGAAAAACATCATCTGAAGCTTTAAACCAGATTCACGGATTGTTTAGTCTCTCTCTGTCATCCAAGTACAATTTTCTGACTACTCTAGATACTAATTCAGCGGCTGTAGCAGCAACAACATCAGCTCACTTCAAATTCGGGCAAGCCAGCTAAACAACATTTATTTTAGAATTGCTCTCCATAGAGCCATAATCATCCATGGATTCAAAAACAGGAGCACCAATATCTACTGCATCCTTGTTTTTCAAGGTTGATTATTTTTTAGCTTCAATATCTGAATTGACATCACCACTAGGATGAGCCAACTCACTTCCATCCTATTGAATAAATTCCTTTGAAGAATCGGATACTGCTGAACCAGGGAGGAAGCTTGCAGGACTATTTGAGCATCTCAACAAGCTCTCAACTTTAGAGGCACTCACTAATGAGTTGGTGCCCATGGTACCAGAAGCACAAACAGAATGGACACTGACAATCAATGATGATGACGATTCCTCATTAATATTAGTAATCAAATTCCTAGTTTTTGATGCCTCAGTACCATTTTCCAAAGGTTCATGCGACTCAGACAAATCATGAATACCATCATCAAGATCATGGATAACTTCGGTTTCTGAGACAGCACCTCCAGTCTGATCAGTAAACAGGCTGTCAATATTTTCAATTGAAAGGCACCCATTGACACCCTCTAGTTCCGACTCTCTGGTATTTGTGTGAGTAAAAGCCATTTTGGGATCGAGCACCAAGTCCATCACAATATTTTCCAGAGGTGCTCCTACCAATAACTCATTCTAAAATTCTGCTCCTTGGCCTCCCAAATTCAAACCAACCTGAATACCTTTATTACCCACAATTTGGGTTAATTTCAATATAAACACTAAGTGTGGAGTAAAACCAAAATCATGAGCCAGAGAAAATACAGTTCCCCGCCCTTTGGAAACTTTAGCCAGCTGAGAACACTGCATACTGAGAATTTCTAAAAACTAAGAACCATTTAGAGGAACTTCCAAGTAATAATTCCCACATGGCTCCACTTCTTCCACTTGCCACACAAAAAACTCAGATGTAACCACTTCCTTTTCTTCCCCTTTTGACATTGCTGAAAATTCTTCCAAACTTGTATGTGTAACACCCTTGAGCAGTGTAACTGGAACTCGCAATTCTCGATGAACTTTATGTGGGATGGAATATTTCTTTGCATATCCACCCGCTAAACCCTCTGTTCCTACTTTATTTATGTAAAAACCCTTTCAAAAAATGGGAGAAACCTCCAGCCCCAACCAGAATTTCCATAATTTTGTAGCCTCGGTCAAGGATGAAACAATACAACCTCCCCTATCTTTAGCTGCCCCATGCAAGAAGTCTATGATTTGGTGCATATATCAAACACTGATTCTGTAGGACAACCACAAAATGCTGGTATTTCATCCGCTATAGCATCCGTACTGTTGATTTCTGCCTCTGTGGTCTTAGTAACCAGCGGTCCCTCAATCAAAGCATGCTCAACAACATGATAAAACTTGTCTGTTGAGATTCCTCCATGTGTGCTGCAAGAATTAGAAGTTAGGATGTCATTCCCCTGATAATATTCCTCACGTCCTATGCCAATGGTTAAGTGATTTTCCTATGCAGACTGTTCCAAGCTGGAATCAAATTGCTCCTGCACATCCACATCGGAAATCAAATATGTAACCTCCTCAGTAGGTTGTACCAATTTAGACCCAATCTTCTCTACAATAACAGTCTCTCGAAGCCCCTTTAAAAACCGTTATGGATCTCCCTCCATCATAATTCCATACCTTTTTATCGGTTCCAGTTTCAGATTTTCACATGACACCCTGGGATTAGCTTTCAGCCATGATAAGAACAAGTATAGAGTTGATTTCACCATACAAAGCTGTGACCAATGTATTTTCATATCTTCTGTCATCCTATCGATCAAGAAATAAACTTCCGCTTCAATGATCCAACCAAGAGGATCCCCTCCAGTAAAGTCAGGTAACTTAACTCTCTTGGTCACACCTCTCATCTGCTTTGACAATAGTGTCTGTATCGCACTTAGTTGTCTCATGTATTCAGCTCCCCCCAACTGAAAACTTCGTCAGACGATCGCGCTTCTAGCTCATAGCTGAGCAAGCTGTGCATCTGGCTGGTTTGCTCTGAAAAAATAGCCATTTGCTCTAATGTCTCCAACTCGTGTGCCAACCAAAAACAACACTGTCAACTTCTGTCAAGAGAGACAAAATTTCCTACAAATTGAATTTTCTCTTTTTTTTAATAGTCATCCATCTAAAACACCACGGGTTTTCTACGGTTTTTTTTTCTCGTCCATCTTTAGCATACGCGTTGTACGCTTTCCACGTTGTTTTTCTTTTCTTCTTTTCCCTCCGTCAAAAGCCATCCGTTAATAGCACTTACGTCAGAAACTCACCGCGACCCAAAATCTCTCCCAGACACGGTCATCCTCCTCTATCGGCTTAGCTGCGATCATTTCCCCCCGGTGTTCCAGCTCTGTTTGAAAGTCCAGGACACGTCTCCCTAGCGACGTCTGCCTGCTCAACAGCTATGTTTCACCTTTCTCCTATCGCCATCTTTTCGGCATTCAGCTCTCAGCAAAAATGGAGGTTCATCGGCAATGATCGGTTACCCACGACATACGCGTCTCTGGTAGTAAATGACCACAAAAGATCGCACAACAGCTCGATTTTCTCCGGCCTTTGCTCCCTTGCGCGCTTCACTCATCAACTTACACAGCATCTATTGTCCTGCTGTTGTGTTCGGTTCTCTTCTATAGGGAAGGAGTTTCTCCAGCAGCGATCCTCCCTCTCGCATGACACTTCCCCAACGTTACACCTCAGCTGCGACGCCTCTCAGCTACACTGCATCAGAGCTGATTTCTTCTTCTTCTTCTTCTTTTTTTCTTCCTACTGCTACAATTTTCCAGCAGAAATCCTCCTCTCTTGCGACGCCTCTCCCCAAGCGTGCGATCAGTCCTCTCGCACGGCAGTTCCCCAGCAGAGTCGCCAAATTATTACGTGAAAAATATTGAGAGAGGGATAGAAAGAGAAAATTGTAGAATCTGTATATTAACTTCTGAACATGAACAATAGTGGGGCTACAATAGAAGGAGAAATAGGAGGGGAAAGAGAAGAAGTAACCCGCAGGAGGAGACCACCCTTCCACGAGCCCAGCCGAGACCACCGATGACCTGCTGCCAAGAAACTGCTAAAATGATCCGTGTCCCTCTACAAACACTGACCCCCCTATTTATTAACCCACCCTGCTAGCTAACCAACTCAAAAAACTATCAAAATAAAAGTACAGAACTGCCCCTAGGCAGTTACACCCCCTCTTGTCTCAAACGGACAACCCCTAACACCATACTCACTTATTTCCAACTCTTCCATACCACACCCAAACTCCTAACAACCCTGAAGGTCCGAGTGGGCAGGATAAGGGTAGTACAGGGGTGGATCTGGGTGGGTGGGATGCCTTGGCATGAGGTGGTGTAAAGTGTTTCCCCTTGGGTGGACGTGGGGTGAAGTGCTACTCCACGAGAGGGGAATGGAATTCCTGAGGTCCATCCTGAGCTGCTACTTGGGCAACTGGAAACCAATACTATTGTCCATCATATGCTAGCATCAGCATGCACCCAACCATAGTCAGATCAAAGGTAAGAGGCAGTTCAATCTCTATGAAGGTCTCTTTATCAAAGTTAACTCTCAAATGCTCAGCCAAGAGTGTGATGTATGGTCCTTCAAAAATCCCCCCCTTTGGCTTTGTAAACATGTGGAGGAGGTATAGCGTGAACACGAACGCTAAGTTGATCAAATACCCGATAATCATGGAATGAAACACAAAAAGTAGGGTTCAACAGCTTTGAGGCGTTGTCCTGTTTGAGGAATGTAAGCAGGCTCCAGTTGAGTGATTGTTTCTCAAAACTGTCGGGTTGCATTGGGGTCCCAGGTCAAGGTAGCTTCGGTATATTCTGCGTTTTCCACAAATTATTCATCATATAACCTAATCAAGATTGCAAATTACTCGAGGAGTAAGGAGTAACCTCAATTTAGGAGGCAGAATGTGACATTGCCCTCCTTTTCCATGATTTCACCTTTGTTATTCGTGGCACACCTGTCATTGTATCGGAACATGGTTGCGAACTCAAGAACCAAATCCTTGTACGTTGGCGCATGAGTCAAGAGAGCATCCATGAGGTGACTCTAATGTAGTTTTGAATCTCCTACGCTATGCCTAATGCAACAAGATTTTGTGGCTCAAAGTACCGGTGGGAACAAACATGTCGGGTGACTAGAACCACAAGTTTTCTTTGATGAAGGGTTATCCATGGTGAGGGGGTCGGGAATGAGTTCCTGGAGGCATACAATACAACTAAATTTCAAAAAATACAAAGAAAAAATTTTATAATCAAATTAAAACATGTAAATCCTAAGATACTTTCATGGCAGCCCTAAACTTATGTATTTTTGTGAAAGAAAATTGGAAGGTTTTGAAAAAAAATGGGGCAGAGTGTGTGCACAATGAAAGATTTAAAAATTTGAGCTTCAAAACTCTTGGAAATCAAAGGGAATAAATAAATTGAAATAAAAATTGAAAGAGGGAGGGAGAGAAAGGGATGGCCAAAACCTAAACAAAAAAAGATATGAAAAGGAAGAATAAGAAAACATACCTAGGGTCGGCCACATGGAGGCAAGAGGATGAAAGAGGGGAGGGAAGAAAGGAGGAGAACGAGAGAGAGAAGGGGAGGGATAAATTGCGATAGAGAGAGCCGAGAAGCTAGTGAAATCAAGGAGTGTCAGGTCTGATTCATAGTAGGTCGGAACATCCTCGGATTTCGTGCGACCGGAGGCAGTCCAATCTTGGCAGGGCAGGCTTTCAGATGCCAAGGACATGTGGTCACTCTTCCGCATTGGGTTGCGAATTCCATATCCTGGGGATGTTTGAGCCTCATCCAACCTCCTCTTTGATGTCGACCCTATCGAAGCGGGAATATATATATGGGATGCTCAATTACGCCATGATGAAACGGGGGGCCGCTGAAGGGGTTGATGAATCGTCCGCTGATGAATGGGACAACTTCATCGATCCTCAGGATGTAAGTTTTCCCTTATCCTGTTTAACTCGTTTGTCATATTATTCTTTGTTTTGAACAAAATGCAGCTAATGAGGAAAGGGTGACCTTGATTTGCAGCAGGTAGAGGGAGAATCGGCTGGGATCCCATCACCAAAATATGCCCCGACATGTACCCGTAGGGGATGAGGAATCAACTCCTAAATTAGGGGATATATCCTCAGGAAAGAGGATGATGAAAGAGGAGATTGTTGGGGCGCAACGAAGGTGCGTGGTACCTCAAAGATACAAAACGAGTATCAAATGGAGCAAACACACAAGATTTATGTGGTTCGGTCAGATGACCTACTTCCACGGGATAAACAGGGTCACTTCTCTATTCCCTTATCTCCAGATAATCACGGAGGATCACACAATCACACATACACAACAAGGGATTCAATCCCGTTTAAAAAGAGGAATCAACAGAAGGGTTTTCTCCAGTTGATGGGGTGGTTCATCTACCCCCAAGACTTCCTCCCTGCCAGCTGCTTCAATATTGGCAACTTCAACGATGGCTGCTATAGGTTGGGTCGGCTGCCAACCAAGGAGGAGGCTGCTGCCGACCAAAGACTCCCAAAATGGGAGTGGTACTCAAAAATCTCCCCCTCACGACCAATTTGGGGTAGAAGCTTGACCTGCATTCTCCTTGCAGGTGTTGAAAATTTCATCAGCAAATCGAACATGCTTCTTCACGCCAGATGACATGGCACTTCCACCACCTTCATTCAAGCTCGGGCTAACTGTGGTCCCCATAAAATGATACAGCCCTTGGGACTCCTTCCCAGTAAACATCGCTGCATCCCCACGTGAGACTTACAACACTCCACCTGCTATGGAAATCTTGAACCCTTTTGCATCAAGCCTACTTAATGATATCAAGTTCCTCCTCATCCTCGAAATGAATTTCACGTCAGCCAGTTTTCTAATTTCTCCATCGAGTGTCTTCAAATTCACTATCCTGACTCCTCGAACCTCGCATGTTGACCCATCACCAAGTCCCATCGAGTCTCGCACCTGGTGAAAAGTATCAAATGTACCTCTCGTCGTACATATGTGTGTTGAGATCCCCGAATCCAAAACCCATCTGTCTTCCTTTGGATTTTGAGCTCGCTCGCTCTTCCTCTTTAGAAATCGGCATTCCCACTTTATGTGCCCGTATCTTTTTCAGTAATGACACTACACTTATTCCCGATCAACTCTCTCATCTGAGTGAAAACTTCCCGTTGTCACGCAGATTTCATCATCTGCTGATAATCCTGTGATGTTCACATCCTCTTCTTCAACTTTCTTCTTTCCAGCAACGTACCGTTTGCGCTCTCCACAATCACTTTTACAGTGACCCTTCTTCTCGCACCAGAAACACGTGATTTTTCTAGGATCACGTCCTCTGGATTTTGGCCGCCATTCTTTACCTTCTGACTTCCGATGTCAGCTCCTCCCACATTGATCATCTCGCATCACCATGATTTGCTCGCCTGAATTCATCACGGGTCTTCGGAATGCCTCTGAATCTTGAAGTGATGACATCACCTCGTCCAACTCCAATGTCTCCTTCCTCACGAGCAATGCAGTCACAAGCCCATAAAATGAGCTTGGTAGGGATGATAAAAGAAAAAGTGTTTTTTCTTCCTCTCTAACCTTCACACCGAGCCCCAATAACTGTGTCATGATCTTGTTGAATTCATTGGTGTGATCCAACAAATTCGTTCCCTCATCCATGCGCAACTGGTACAATTTATTCTTTAAGAACAAATTGTTGGTTAGTGACTTTGCCATATACCGCTGCTCCAACTTCTTCCAGATCTCTTTCGGTGAGTTCTCGTCCAACACCGAGTATTTTACCTCATTCTCCAAACACAGTCGAATTGTGCTGACGACTCGCATCTCGAGCTCTTCCCAATCATCGACACTGGTTGTCACGGGGTTTTCTCCAATCAATGGTATGATCATTACCTACTGCACCAAAAGATCCTTCACCGTGCTTCGCCACAAGTCGAAATTATTTCGACCATCGAACTTCTCGATATCAAATCTTGGTAGTGCTCCGCCACCCGTCATCGTCATTGTCGCAAAATGCGATCACCACCGTCGATGTCGCACCTTTCTGAAACCACCTGATAGAGTTAGAATTTTGGAAAAATAAATGTGTGGATGTGTCTGGAACGGTCGAAATAGTCGAAATCGACTCCTGGATCATCGAAATCGGACGCCAATTGACCGAGATATGGTCAAAACACGTTCAACGGTCCAGATCACTCGCTGACGTGGCATGCCGAAATTCCCACCGGAATCTCGCCGGAATTGTTGTCGGTGGCATGAACAGTGTCATCTTCTCCGGCACAGGTGTACTGTTCACCCGTGGGTTTGACCAAACTTTGACCGAGCCTATCTGGCTCATTTCAACTCTGTTTTTATCGCCGCTTGCACCATTGGAATCGTCTCGTCATCCTCTTCACGGATCTAGCCTCAGAAATATTTTCTGACCACTTTTAATTTTCCGGCCACTGGAAAATTCACCGTCACCTCACCGGTTCAACTTCATTCACTCTGACTCGCCTCTGATACCACTTGTTGGGGTGCAACGAAGGTGCGTGGTACCTCAAACACACAAAATAAGGATCAACCGGAGCAAACAAACAAGATTTACGTGGTTCAGTCGGATGACCTACATCCACGGGATAAACAGGGACACTTCTCTATTCCCTTCTCTCTGGATAATCACGGAGGATCACACAATCACACATACACAACAAGGGATTCAATCCCGTTTAAATAGAGGAATCAACAAAAGGGTTTTCTCCGGTTGGTGGGGTGGTTCATCTACCCCCAAGACTTCCTCCCCGCCGGCTGCTTCAATATTGGCAGCTTCAACGATGGCTGTTATCGGTTGGGTTGGCTGCCAACCAAGGAGGAGGCTGCTGCCGACCAAAGACTCCCAAAATGGGAGTGGTCCCCACAGAGATGGAGGGAGAGTCTTCTCGACTGCCACCTCTAATACTTGGGGAGGCAAGTGCTAACCTTCCTCTATCAAAAGTGATTGAACGACAGAGGGTGAAGCGCTTGGCCCAACAATCATTAATCAAGGTGAGTTTTCATGACATCATTTATTCTTGATTTTCCCAAATAAATTCTTGATTATGCCTATGGGTTTCAGAATCCACTCCCCTCTCCTCTCTTAAGGTGCTTAGAGACGACCCTCCGAGAGTTGAGGAGAACATTCCAGATGAGACATGGATTCCTGTCAGTGAGTCTATCCCTTCAACAGGGGAAGCAATGAGGGATGAGGCCACATCTGTTCCTATCGCTATAGAGAGGGAGTAGAATCCTGGTAAGGTCAAATGCACACCCTATGGCGTTATGCACCAATCATTGACTTCCCTTCCTTGTGATATTCAAATCTATCGCATACACCGGAGGAATCTACGACCACCATTGTTGGTCCTATCACTGCTCCAGAAGGGGCTGACATGGACCTCAAACCATCCAATGAAGGTGTTGGTGTTGATATTGATTCGGCGAGGACTGAAAGGGTCATGCCTGCTGAAGGTACTACAAATGTTGTTGATGGCAGATCCAATTTGAGTCTGGAGCTCAGCATCTTGGACACCCTTACTGGTGATGATTCTATGAGACTTGATGCAATATATAATGAAATAATAGAAGCACTTAATCCAGATATTGATAATCCCGTCTCTCTAGAGGAGTTTAGATAATTTCATAAGGAGTTGAACGGACGTGAGTTTTCCTTTTTTTGTGTTTTCTCTCACAACCGACCTTCTTATGACCACTGCATTAAATCAATGATCTTGATTGGTGCAACTCTGTCTATAGAAAATGTTTCCAAGGAAATCCATGACCAGGGCATTGAGGTCCATCCTACTTATGATATTGGAGGAGTGATAGTCGAGGGCCCCAGAGTGCGAGATTCTCGAGAGCCTTCCATATTAGGCCCTGAGAAAACTCAAGGGAATATTCCTCAGTGCCGGTAATTGCAGCGATTGAACCTAAAATGGAGGCCTCTACCTCAAATCAATCGACTACACAAGGAGAGGAAGATGCTGATCCAGGAAGGAAAACGCAAGTCGCTTCCATAAAAGAACTTATTCTAGATTAGACCTCCCCCCTGTGACTAGCTCCACGGTGAGCCAGGAAGCTCAGGATACTTTCCAGGAACTTCGCCAGTTTGTATGGCAAGACATCTGGGAGTTAGTCTCACAAACACCCATGGAATATTTACCTTCAAGTCCCTCGCAGCTCTAGAACATGTTTGTAATTCTAGGGTACAATGGATTTGACTACCGCATGGTCCACACTACTGTGAAGGAGATCATTCGCAGGTGGAAGTAAAAGCACGAGTCACAACAACACCTTATCAAGGAAAAAATTCTTATCAACAATGATGATCTCCAAGCTGCACTATCCCTATTGAAGCTCAATCATGCCAAGAAATTGGTGGACTTCAAGCAACCAGTTGACGGGAAAGTCGCTCAAATAGTGAACCTCCAATAAGAGATGGATCTCACCCAAGGGGAGCTCATACAACTTCATCATCACCTAGAAGGGGTTCAAGCCGAAGGGGCGACTACCATTGCGACTGCGATGGAGGAACTCCATCTGACTGAGGAGGATGAGGTTGTTAAACTAGCCGAGCTTCGACAAGTCATAGATGGGGATCGAGAGACCCTCCAACAATTGAAGACTTATGTTGATGAACTTTTGTAGAATATGATAGGATGCTCCTATGATTTTTTTCTCTATAAATGAAAAGGATTTGGTTTCCAATAATCTATGTATTCATCCCTATTTTCCTTTGTAATTATAATATAACACTGAAGTTGGTTTGTTTGGCCAAACGTTTTCACGCCAATGAGTTGCAATCACAATAATAGGGATGGGGAGGTGATCTAATTTCTGTCTAGGTCTTTAGACCTAGCAAGCGTAGTTTGACTGTTGCTAGAGTCGCATGGAGGACCCTATGAACTTTATGAATTTTGTGTCATTGTCTTAATTTTTTTCTAAGACAGATATGAATAAAACCTAGTAGGTGAGACTTGACTTTTTTTAGTCCACCCTTTGTGGGTTTTTAGCTTAACAAATGTTGTGCCATTTTCTTTTTGTTGCTCGGTTTTTTTTGCCTAAACCATGCGGAGTGGAGGTCTAGTGAGCTGGGAATCAAATTTTACCCAGGGTTCTCTTTTGTGGGTTTTCAACCTGATGAGTACTATGTCTCTTTTCATGGGAAGTTTAGAGTCTTACAAGCCATACTGATACAACTGGTGTTTTAGGTCGAACTACTTTGACCATGCGTTATAAAATGAGGACCCAAGTAGGGATTACTAGCCAAGAATGCTCCAACATTCCTAAGATACACAAAGGGGGATTTTGAGTCACGATTTTGTGATTTCCAGATCTAAAACATGATATGGGACAAGTATGTAGGGGATAACTATGGACCATATTCAAAAAGAGGTTTCCAGCATGATGTTGTTGGGTCTTACGGAGAGAGAAGAGGTCTCTCCCAAGGAAAAATGTGTCTCTAGTTGATGGACCCTTTTTGTGGGTGACTTACCCAAAATCGAATGTGGCATATCAATGCATAGTCAAACAATGACATCTTCAAAAATCTGACATTCTATTACAGATGGTCAGGGAGTTTATGAAGATCCGGATTTCTCAAGACCACGAAGGGTGGTTTGTGAAGGGAATGTGTCTAAGAATAAAGGGAGCATTTGGGTTGGCACTGACCATGAATGAGGAACTGCTCCTGCACAAATTTGGTTGGTATATAAAGGAGGGTGCATTCTGTTTCGATCATAAGATTACAATGGAGGGGTCTTGGGAGAAGTCCAGAACCTCCCACCCAAATCGGGATTGTGTCCATGAATGAGGAACACACATGTTTTGTTTGTTGTGGTAGTTGGGCCTAAAATGGAGAATCTAGGCATCACTACGTGTCTTGATGGAATGAGCATCAAGTTGTACACAGTTCTTTAGGGTGATACGGTGGATGACCAACATCAATATGAAAGGCTCCTCTATTAATAGGCTTAAATCATTGTGCAGTTTAATGTTGTATGACCAAGACATGGACTGTGCAATTTAACGTCTGACAACAAGGACGTTGAGGGGTACAATCTAAGGTTTTTAGCTTTGATTAGAAAAAATTGGCAATTTTCCCTTTCACGGTGATTTGTTCAAGAATGTTCCATCATCTTTAGGCATGAAGGGAGAAGGTTGTAAGCTGTAATATGAGGGTTTACAAATCCAAAGAGTGATACGGGACAAGTACTCAAAGAATGACTGCAGACCATGTTTGAAAAGCAGTTTCCAAAAATAATGTTGTTTGAGGCTTATAGAGATAGAAGAGGTATCTCCTGAGGATTAATGTTCCTTTGGTTGACAATCCCTTTTTTGGGAGGCTTATGCAAAGCCATATTGAAGCATATCAATGCATAGTCAAAACAAAGGTGTCCTCAGGAATCTGACATTCTATTACCGATGGCTGGAGAAAGCTTATGGAGATTCAGATTTCCCCAAACATAGAGTTTGGTTTGTGAAAGGAAAGTGCCTGAATACAGAAGGGTAATTTCATATCAAAATCACCCAAGAATGGGAAGAAGTGTTTCCTAAGAAAGTATGACCCATACACAGGAAAGAGATTTTTTTTATCACGGCTGGGACCAAGACATAGGATTTGGGCGTCGCTGTGTATCTAGTCGAAGCGAGAATCAAGCCACACATAGTTCTTGTATTTACGCCATGAAAGAGATGTCAACCGTGAAATTTAACATCATGTGGTAAGGATGTTTGATGTTCCTTTTAAGGTATTTCATCCAAGACCATGATAGCCCTAACGTAAACTGATATGTCTTGATCATATGGGGAAGCCTTTACCAAAAATATCAATCCCACGCGAGCTATGCTCAGTGTGAGAAACAAGGAGTGATAAAGGTTGCTTTCACCATACATAGGCGATTAAAAGGATAAGGTAATTTTGATCTTGTGGTGGTTGGACTGGGTTGTAGGATCTATACGTCTCTACATATCTCATGGGAATGAGAATCAAGTCATATATAGTTCTAGGATTTTAACGTTGAATAAGAGGGGCATTAACCATACAATTTAGCATCATGCGGTAAGGATGAAGGTGCCTTGTAGTTTTAGTTCATATGACTATGACCATACGTCATGGAAATGATGAGTGATATAAGGCTTACCGATCCAAGTAAGTTCTGATATACTTCGGGCGTGAAGGAGGAAATTGTAAACCATGATCTTGGGGGTTCTCAGATAAGGATAAGTGATATGGGGTGAAAACACAAGGAATGATCGCGAACCATGTTCAAAAAGAGGTTTCCAGCATGATGTTATCGGGGCTTATGAAGATAGAAGAGGTCTCTCCCAAGGACGAATGTGTCTCTGGTTGACATGACCTTTTTGTGGGTGAATTACACAAAGCTGAATGTGGCGTATCAATGCATGGCCAAACAAAGGTGTCTTTAGTGTTGGATTTATCACAACCTGACCCGTACCAGGGCTTGAGCCACAAATACCCCAAGCCTGCCTCCATAGGCCAAGGGCTGGCGACTAGCGCTGAAGGCACAACAAACCCTGGGAGGCCTTTGCCGAAGAACCTGTACACACACACGCAGCTAACTCAATGCAAAAGTGCAGAGAAAAAAAAGCAAGGTTCCACACTACTATAAAAAGGGAACCAAACAAAAATGCATCGACCTCTAACAGTAAAAGTACAAGAAAAGTAAAGCTGAAAAGGAAAGGGGAAAAAATACACACCCAACTAGAAAAGTGCCACAACCCGACAACAGGTGAAAAAGTAAAACAGCTGGAAGAGTCCCACTCCTGAATCCCAAGCTATGACCACCGCACACAGTCCAAGCACCCTGTATCCTGAAGCTCCTCTGATGTCACGATCAACCTGTCCGTCGTCTGCAAAGGCACGCCAAATGTGGGCAAAGCCCAAGCAGGGGTGAGCATAAAAATACTCAGTAGGATGCCCTGAAGGCTCGAGGGAGCAACAAGAGATGTACTGAAGATGAGAGCAGTAAGAGAGAACAAGGTATAACAAGAGTGAACAAAAAGAGTACAACTCCACCCGGTAATGGATATGATCGCTCAAAGAAACTCAAACGAGAGAGTAAGGGGATCTTCATCTCACAGCTCACACCAGGTATATACCCATACATATAACCATGGCAACTAGATATACTCGTAACTCAGACTTGTAGTCTAGAGACAAGTTACACAACCACATACCCACGCTAGGGATCCAGTTCGAAGATTCCACAAAGCACTCATCCGGGAGAACTCACTCCATGAGTCTGATAGCTCTGATAACGTCCGTCCGAGAAGCGTTGTTCGTTGGGAAAATCCATGAGAGGTAGATACACTCATTATGGGAGAACACACTCCTGAGTGGGAAAGATCACGATAGATAGAACCACTCATTACAGGAGACACACTCCTGAGTGAGAAAGATCACGATACACAGATGAGGATTACTACCAGGGCCATGGCGGATACCGCGACTCATCTGGATTCAACAGCTAGGTAGAGGATCAACGCCCAGTATAGTTTGTCATGTTGATTCCTGACTCTACCTAGGGTCAGGAATGGATAGAGGATCTCACTCCGGGCCTCTCAGAGGGATGCCGACTCTATCACAGAAAGTCCTGCTGAAGGGATCAAACTCCTGTAGAAGGAAATGATGCCTAACCTTCAGGGGAATGAGAAGAAGGGGCACTAACAAAAAAAAACATGTCCAAGATATGGTGAATAATAGGACCATTCCATTTTCCAAAAAGTACACGACATGTAGAAAAATTACACGCCGTGTTGTCTGACCCCGGGTACTGCCTGTGTACAACGACCCGTGTCGTAAGGCTGGTCGTGAAAAACGTGACTACATGGCATGTAAAAAGATAACACGCCGTATCTAAGTATCTGGGGTCTGCCCCGTGTACGCTGGCCATGTGCCCGTACACGGTCTCAACCCATGTATGTCAACCCGTGTAATCGGAACACAAGGTGACCCATGCAACCGACCTGGTCTGGCCGTGTGGTGGAGTATCGACTCCAAAGATAGGAAAACTATCTCAGAGGAAAATGAACCTGCACTCATGAGGTGGGGAGTCCCGTCTCTACCAGAGCAGAGGTGTAAGAAATACCTGCGCCTTGAGTCGTCAAGGGAGTAGTCATCCTAACTCTCACTAAAAGAAACACCCTGGCTCTGCTCCTCAGGTCATCGGTCATAACTCAACTGCCACGAAGTTCTATAAGGGAGCAACCTAAAGGACCGCCATGTCATAAGGGTTCCAACATGATAGACGATGCGTCAATCGGACGCCCAGTCTATAAGTTGTAGGCATTTTAGTGTCGAGGGACCAGTTGGATTTGTGTTCGATCCAACCCAGTCATACATCAAACGACACTAGATAACCAAACCGGTCACACCGTTGCGATCCACATGAAAAAAAACACGAGATGGACTACCCATTTGTCCAAAACGAATAGCCAGTGAAAAAGCTGCATTTCACCGCAACACGCATGTACATGGCCTCGTGGGGCCCTCTCCTCAACCTCGACTTAAATATCTATAATTGGTCTTGAAACATCTATCTTAATTTTAGGGTCTCAACGTCGTAGACGGTTCGTCATTCCGACACCGTATGAGGGAGATATGTCAGATACAAGATCCCGTATTATTATTATTATTATTATTATTATTATTATTATTATTATTATTATTATTATTATTATTATTGGGTGTTTTTTGGACCTGACACACGAACCCAAATTTAGTATCGAACATTAGACTTGAATCGACCATCTTAAAGACAGGGTCACGTCGCCGCTGACGACCAGTTAATCGGACGTCGCATGCAGGAGTTATGGTGGGTCAGAGATTTAACAATAATACTAAATCTATTATTTTCCGAGTGCTTCGGGTACCCAATCTGAAAACCTGAAAAAGACACCCAATATTGGACTCATAATTTCCATCTCGAAGTCAGGGTTACACTGCCGCTGACGGTTCATAAAACCAAGGCCGCATGAAGGAGTTATAGTCAAAACAGTTTTTTCTCAACGATAATAATAATAATAATAATATATTATTATTATTAATGCCTCTTAATTTATCCAAGATATTCTCACGCTCAACCTCTTATATGTTCATCGCATAAGCCCCCCATGATTGACTCCTCTTTTATATTATCATTATCATCATTTAATAATTATTATGATATATAATAATAATGACTTACTAAGGAAGCTTCGCACGCCACCACCAAAATAGGCGCCTCCTCACTCCGTGTCACCCACGCCCCACTCCTTGATTGATTTCTTTTTTTTCTTTTATTATTTCTCAATTTTTGTTATACCATTCTCTCTCCAATCTAATTACTCCCCCAAAAATCTAACGCGGCCTCTACCCTAGCAGCCATCTCCTGCTACCACGCACCCTAGAAGCCATCTCCTGCTGCCACCCAGTCATCTCTAATCTAATTACTTGTCGCTCGCTGAAAGAGCGTTGTCGCACGCGCTCTCAAAAGAACTTCAAAAGTGAGTTACGTTGGATAAAACTCCAAGCACAACACTCTATGAAGCTAATGTTTAGTTTACTTGGTGTAGCATAGGGGGCTAACCAAGGTCGTCTCTCAAAGGAGGAAGTGAATTAAAACATCTTATTAGAGGTATTCTAAAAATAAAATAAAAGAGAATAAAAACACTACTAGAAAGGGATGGGGGTTTTTTATAGTTTATGAATCTAGAAGAAGTTTTCTGGAAGAAGATTGTATTTTTTTTGTTTTTAGTTTTGAAATGAATTCCGATTAAAATAACACAACAAGAAGATGTTTTTTTTTAGAAAATATTTTAAAAGGCGTAATCGATCTAACTCTACCTCTTCATTTACATATTAATCATTATCATTTAGATGAATATCCACTTAATTATGATCCTCTAATTTGTTAACCCTCGAACCCTACAAGAGTTAACTTAACCACAAAGATGGAATTACTTAAACCCTAGGCTAGCTTCGGAACATGCAATCGCAGAACCCTGCTTTGATTGTTGTTCTAAGGTTAGCTTATGGTCAGTGGTTAATTAGAGCACAAATACATTCTGGAAATGAGGATGAGTTGTGTTTAGGGATTATATTTGAACTCTACAAATTTATCCCAAGTGGTCTTGTATTACCGATTAAGCTCGCACTCTCATAATTTACACAAAATCTCGACCTCGCGTGTTTTTGTATTAATTGTTCAATTGCTTGCTTAGTTTCTTAAAATTTAAAAACATAATTCATGGATCATATTAAGTGAATTACAGTAGTCTCAATGATTCAAAATAATTAAATGAAGAGGGTAGAAGATAGATCGATCACTAAAAATTACTCTTCCATGGGTGGCGTAATCATCGTAGAAGCGTTTTGCATGTGCAAAGGTTTATAATGGGTATAACCCAATATCGCTTCTACTCAAGAATTACAGCCCCAAGAGGAAGATTAAGAGAATAATAAATTTAAATAAAACAGAGGAAAAGAGAAGAAATAAAATAAGAACAAAGAAGTTTATTACACAAACAAAACAATTACAACATGAAGGAGAGAAGGAGGCTTCGATGAGAGGATCCTTGCTTCAAGAGCTACCTCTCTTACAATGGTTGTAGAATTTGGTTGAAACCAATTCTCCTCTGCCTCCAATCTCACAATGCACGAACCAGCCTCTCCAAATGAGAAAATCACTAATTTATAGAGTGGAGGGGAGGCTAGGTTTAAAGTGGTTTCAAGTGTGAATGCAAAATCTCGGCCAAATATTTTAATGAAACTTGCACCGCCCATTTGACCTCCAAAACGCGTGAATTGACCGGCCTTCCAGAAGGATGATTTGTGCCACATCATGTCCCCGAGCTTTCCTCAAAATTTGGTCTCAATCCAAGCCCGTATGTAGAGAATATGGCCCAAATACAGAACCTTCTCCATTCTGGCGAGCCCAGCCCAACTTTGACTTCATGGCCCAATTTCAACAACCAAATTAACTCTTTAGCTTTAGTGTCCTGAATAAAAGTTGTAGATAATTAAGTTAGGAACACTGTTACAAAATTTCAAATTCAAATAATAAATATAAAAATATTTATCTTTGAAATAATACAGTGCACTATTAAGGGTAAAACTGGAATTTTCACCAAATTTTCAAATGAATGATCAAATCCCAAATATTTTATAAATAAACATATTTAACACAATGTGAGGAAATTATATCATTTATTATCAATAAAATATTCAATAAAATAGTGTTTTATCAACTCCCCCACACTTACCCTTTTGCACACCTGGGCAAAACCTCATATCAAGTAAACATCAATATCAAATCAAAACCAATTTTAAAACACATATCTTTAAGATCAATCAATTTCACACCAAGAATAAAAAAGATATCATGCCTCATAAAAAACCTTATTTCAGGTTCTCCATTTATATCATTCAATATATTTCCACTTCATTTATCCACCCATGCACAAAACACTTACCTCGCTTGAATTTTCTCTCATCACTCAAATATCAATTTTTTTGCAATGTCTTTCTCATCCAAACTCATACAAGGGTCACCATAGGCTTGATAGATTCCTACATCGCTACCCGATGTGAGTCAAGGACATATGTTTATCATGAGGACTTTTCAGGGTTGTTCTGTGGCTTTCGGTTGGTAGGATTAAGATGTGAAAAACTCTGAGGCTGAATGAGGAGGGCTTGACTCTTTTAAAGCAAAATTGCATTAATCTAATTTTCACTTAAATATGGTCTTCTCTTCAATCCCCATAGTATCAATTCAGCTCCATCATCATGAAAAGTCATGAAAGGTTTACACCATTCATCATTTCAGCATAAAAAATGTCAATCTTCTAGAACATGATTTTCTTGAAAGCTCCAGATGGGCACAGCTTTCCACCTCAATTAGAAGCTCCAGAAAAGGCACAGCTTCACTTGTCATGAAAGCTCCAGAAAAGGCACAGCTTTCAATATAATGACTTTCTTTAGCAGCAAACACATCTCTTCAGAATTTAATTTTCCACCCAAAGTATCACATAATGTGGTGGCACAACACAAGACAGCTTCTCCCACACTTAAGCTCAACTAGATTATGCAATTTCACTTCAAGAGTTGGTTGGATAGGGAAAATTGGCTTGTAATGTGGCTTAACCTAACAGGCTGTGCATGGCTTCTAAGGGCTACAAGGATTAAATATTCAAGGTAGGCCATTATAAAAAAGGATTATTTGAAATAGGGGTTTTAATACCAAACAAATGCCTCAATCATTTAAACACAAGTACCTCAAACCCTCAAGTTTTGACAGGAATAGATCAAATTCTGGTTAAATCAAGTATGGTTTGGATCTCTCAAGAAGTGAGGTGAATGTAAAGAATATGAAAATAATGGTTTAGAAGCCTCACAGGAAAGTGATTTCAAATATAAAGACAGTGAGATTGGCATGGGATTCAAAATTCAGCGTACTTTGCATGAAATTACTAAATATTTGAACTTGAAACAAAGTCATTTCAGCATTCATTTAAGCTTAGTTTCAAGGGGTAAATTGTTTCACTTATTGATATGGATTTAAAAATGGTGATGAGAATCATTTCAGCTCAAAAGTTTCAAAAACACACAGAAAATTGTAAAATAAACACACAAATTTTGAAAAACACACAATTTTTGTTTTTTGGTTTTTTTTTAACAGGAAAACAATTGAAATTACTAAACTAAAAGGTTCCCTCCCCCACACTTAAAATATTGCATTGTCCTCAATGTGAACCCGTGAGATGATATATGCACATGAAATGCAGAATTTTTAAATAGGACAAATAATATAAAAGTGAAAGGGTTAGGAACAGCCTGATGTGATCAAGTGATGATGGGGTCATGCAGTGTGATAAAATCCACTGCATCAGTAGGATGCCCCTCAATGTATCTCTTCAAACGTTGCCCATTGACTGTAAAGCTCCTTCCAGTGTCCTCTTGTGTGATCTCCACTGCACCATAAGGAAAAACATTAGACACAATATAAGGACCTAACCATCTGGAACGCAACTTACCAGGCATCAACTTCAGTCGTGAACTATAGAGAAGGACTTTCTCTCCAATATGAAACTCCCTTTGTTGGATCATTTTGTCATGAGCTGCTTTTGATCTTTCCTTGTAGAGCCTTGAGTTCTCATATGATGACAGGCGAATCTCCTCAAGCTCTTGAATTTGCAACTTCCTTTGAATTCCAGCTTGGGCCAAATCCATGTTACATTTCTTTATAGCCCAATATGCCTGATGCTCGACTTCCACGGGGAGATGACACGCTTTCCCAAAAACAATCCGAAATGGGGACATACCAATGGGGGTCTTGTATGCTGTCCTATAAGCCCACAATGCATCATCCAAGCGCTTGCTCCAATCCTTCCTATTTGGCTGCACGGTTTTCTCCAAGATTTGTTTCAACTCACAATTTGAAACCTCAGCCTGGCCATTTGTTTGGGGGTGGTATGGTGTTGATGTTTTGTGTGTCACCCCATACTTCCGAAGGAGGGAAGAAAAATTCCTATTGCAAAAGTGTGTCCCTTGGTCACTGATGATGGCCTTTGGTACTCCAAACCTGCAAAAAATCTGTGCTTTGACAAAATCCACAACAACATGAGAATCGTCAGTCCTGGTGGCCTTGGCCTCCACCCATTTACTCACATAATCGACAGCAACAAGGATATACAAGAAACCAAATGAACTAGGAAAAGGTCCCATAAAATCAATTCCCCAAACGTCAAAAATCTCACAGAATAAAATGGGTTGTTGGGGCATCTCGTGTCTTCTTGAAATGTTTCCAGTGTGTTGGCAACGAGAGCATGACTTACAAAATACATGGGAATCATGGAATAAACTAGGCCAATATAATCCTGAGTCTAAAACCTTCCTAGCTGTCCGTTGGGGTCCAAAGTGTCCACCACAAGCAAGTGTATGACAGAAATGCAAAACAGACTCAAACTCATGATCGGGAACACACCTCCTAATGACTTGGTCACTACACATCCGCCAGAGGTATGGATCATCCCACACATAATACCTAGACTCACTTTTTAATTTTTGGACTTGATGCTTCTTCAAATTTACTGGGATTTCAGAGCCAACAATGTAATTAACTAAATCAGCATACCAAGGATGCTTACCTGAGATGGTATAGAGATGCTCATCGGGGAAAGTGTCCCGAAGTGGTACCTGGTCCAAGGTGTCACCCTCTAGTGTGTGAGTAAGCCTACTCATGTGGTCTGCCACCAAATTCTCTGACCCCTTCTTGTCCTTTATCTCAAGGTCAAACTCTTGAAGAAGTAGCATCCAACGGATAAGTCGTGGCTTTGCATCTGGCTTCTTTAGGAGGTACCTCAAAGCTGCATGGTCAGAAAAAACAACTACTTTAGAGCCCAATAAATATGAACGAAATTTATCTAAAGCAAATATAACAGCAAGAAACTCCTTTTCTGTTGTGGTGTAGTTTGATTGGGCTGAATCTAGTGTCCTCGATGCATAGGCGATCACATGTGAACGTCCCTCCACTCTCTGAGATAAGACAGCTCCAACCGCGAAGTTGGAGGCGTCACACATAAGCTCAAAAGGAATCTCCCACCGTGGGGGCTGTATGATCGGTGGAGTGGTCAGACACTTCTTTAGCTCATCAAATGATACCCTGCATGAATCATCAAAATTGAAGTCAATATCTTTTTGAAGCAATCGAGATAAGGGTAGAGCGATCTTACTAAAATCTCTGATGAAGCGTCGATAAAATCCAGCATGTCCAAGGAATGATCGAACATCACGCACACATGAAGGGTAGGGTAAGGATGAAATGATGTCTACCTTAGATCTATCAACCTCTATCCCATGTTTTGACACTACATGCCCTAAGACAATGCCATGCTCTACCATGAAATGAAACTTTTCAAAGTTCAGGACTAGATTCTTCTCAATACAACGATTCAACACATTTTCCAAACTACTTAGACATTCATCAAATGAAGATCCATACACTGTAAAATCATCCATAAATACCTCCATGCAGGTCTCAATAAAATCAGAAAAAATACTCACCATGCATCTCTGGAAGGTACCTGGGGCATTGCAAAGTCCAAATGGCATCCTCCGATAGGCAAATGTCCCAAAGGGACAGGTGAATGTAGTCTTCTCCTGATCCTCCGGAGCTATAGGAACCTGAAAATATCCAGAAAATCCATCCAAGAAACAATAGTGCGTCTTCCCAGCTAGTCTCTCAAGCATCTGATCAATAAATGGGAGGGGGAAATGATCTTTGCGAGTGGAATGATTTAGTTTCCTATAATCAATACACACGCGCCAACTGTTTTGTACCCTCATTGGAACTAACTCATCTTTCTCATTTTTAACAACAGTAACACCACTTTTCTTAGGCACAACCTGAATAGGACTTACCCACTGAGAATCTGAAATGGGATAGATTATACCTGCCTCGAGCAATTTTTCAACCTCTTTTTTAACAACCTCTAGAAGGGTTGGATTGAGTCTCCTTTGTGGTTGCCTCACCGGTTTAGCTCCATCTTCCAAAAGAATCCTATGCATGCAAATGGAGGGGCTAATACCTGATATGTCAGCCAAGGTCCACCCGATTGCCCTGATGTTCTCCCTCAAAAGATTCAAAAGTTTTTCTTCATGTTCAAAAGAGAGATTGTTAGCAATGATAACAGGTAATTTTTCACCACTTAACAAGTATGAGTATTTGAGATTTGGTGGCAATGGCTTTAGTTCCAGTGATGGTGGCTGCTGAATGGATGGAAGCATGAGTGGCGTAGACATCTGTGCACAATCATACATATCATCTGAATGAGAGAACAATGCATCAAATCCATCAGAAAAATTAGCAGCCATATCATAATCAGAGTATACATGCTCAGAATTCGAATATGATTGGACAAATGAACCAATCCCAAGATCAGAAAGATCATGAATTAAAGGGGATGAAGTAGAATGAGACATCAAGTTGGACCCAATACTCATTATTTCATTAAGAAGTGAATAGTCCCCAAGAGATTGGGAATCAAAAATAGAGGGACTATCACATGGAGACTCAGAATGAGAGAGAAAGAATGCTGAGTGTTCCTCTGGTGGGTACTTCATAGAATCCAGGATTTTAAACCTCACGATTTCATCCCCGAATTCCATGGAAAGAGTACCCTCATGAACATTGATAATGGTCTTAGCAGTTTTGAGGAAGGGTCTACCAAGAATGATAGGGGCATGAGAACTTACCTGGTCATCTTCCATGTTTAGTACATAGAAATCAGCAGGGAAGATCATGTCCTTTACCTTTACCAACACATCTTCAAGGACACCAGCCGGATATGCTGTAGCTCTATTCGCTAGCTGCACCACTACCCTTGTAGGCTTGAGCTCACCAATCTGCAATGAAGAGAAAACAGAGTGAGGCATCACATTTATTGAAGCTCCTAAATCACAAAGAGCATCAGAGAAGTGAAACTCCCCTATGGTGCATGGGATGGTGAATGTCCCGGGATCCTTGCACTTTGTTGGCATTGCTAGAGTTGGTGTAATGAGTGCTGAGACATTCCTTCCAAGGTTGATCCTCTCATTTCCCTTGAGCCCTCTTCGATTGGTACAAAGTTCTTTTAAGAATTTGGCATACCTTGGGATTTGCTTAATGGCTTCGAGTAGAGGAATGTTGATCTCCACACGCTTGAATGTGTCCAAAACCTCCTTTTGCATTGCTTCTTCAGCCATCTTCTTGGTTTGAACAACCCTGTTTGGAAAAGGAAGTGGTTTAGGAGGAACATCATCAATCTTTTTCTTACCTTTATCTTTCTCCTTGGATTGTTCATCAGTTGGTATGGAATGTGGCTTCTCTGAAGTTGAGGTGAATCCCGGTGGAATGGTAGGTACAGCTGTATTGTTCATTTGCTTCCCACTTCTCAATGTTATGGCACTAACATTCCCCTTTGGATTTGGAGTGGGTTGGGAAGGTAGATTTCCAGAATTCTTACTTACAAGTTCATGGAGGGCGGTGGCAATCTGGCTCATTTGAGTCTTCAACTCCCTCAGCTCCGAACCTTGACTTTTCAGCTCATTCTGTTGATTAAGAACAATTTGTTTCAAAAGATCATCAGTGTTAGAGTCTACCTTGGGTTGGAGATTCCCTTGTTGCTGACTTGTTGATGTTTGAGCTTCAAATCTCCTTTGGGGTTGTTGGAAACCCTGTTGGTAAGGTGGAGGCTGCTGGAAGTTTTGTTGAAAGGGGGGCCTTTGTTGTTGTCCAGAGCCATACCTCATGTCCAGATGATCTTTCCACCCTTGGTTGAATGTTGGATCGAACTTCTTCTGGGGATATGGTTGTTGCTGCTGCTGCTGATATGGTCTCCCAGGGAACACTGCTGCACAATCTTCTGTTTCTTGGAGTTGTGGGCAACAGTCAGTTGGGTGGCTTGTCTCAGTGCAAATACCACAAGGCCTTGAAGGAGGAGGTAAAGATGTCTTTTGTGCCAAAGCAATCTGCCTTACCATAGTTGTCAATTCTTCTAACTTGGTATCAATCAAATGACTCTCAAGAGAAGAAGGACTTACCTGATGTACTCCCCTGACATGTAGTGTACCTCTATCGCCAAATTGTTGGGAGTTTTGGGCCATCTTGTCAATCAATGCACGTGCGGCTATTGGTGTCTTGTCCACCAATGCCCCTCCAGCTGCGGCATCCACCATGCTTCTCTCCATAGCTGTGAGTCCTTCATAGAAGTACTGAATGAGGAGTTGCTCACTGATTTGGTGATGTGGACAGCTTGCACACAACTTCTTGAATCGCTCCCAATACTCATACATGGACTCCCCTTGTGCTTGCTTGATCCCCGAGATCTCCTTACGAATGGAAGTGGTCCTCGATGCTGGAAAAAATCTCTGCAAGAAAAGTCGTTTCAAATCGTTCCAACAAGTTACATCTTCAGGTTGTAAATAATACATCCAATCTTTTGCAGCTCCATCAAGTGAGAATGGGAATGCTCTTAGTTTGATTTGATCTTCAGAGACATTTTTAGGTTTTAGGGTTGAGCAAACCACATTAAATTCTTTCAAATGTTTATTCAGATCCTCACCAGAGAGGCCATGAAACTTTGGAAGTAAGTGAATTAACCCTGATTTTAGTTCAAAGTCCGATTCGAGATTTGGGTTTGCAATACAATTTGGTTGATAGTTAATATCAGGTGCAGCCAATTCTCGAATGGTTCTATTAAGTTCATTTCCATTATTATCAGCCATTGGTTCCTCTTTTATGTTTGAATTTGAATTGCTTCCAATTTCAATGTTCTGATATTGGAGTAATTCTCCAGTTGGTTGAATGTTGAAACTTCCCGTAGACTGAGAATGTCTGATTCGTGCCCTAAGGCTACGTTCAATCTCAGGGTCAAGATCTAAGAGATCTTCGGGATTAGTTCGTGTCATAGATCAAATAAAAATGAAAAGAAAGAAGGTGGACCATAGTAAAATAAAAATGAGAAGTTTGAGTTGATGGTCCACAAAGAAGTAGGAGAAAATAAAAGAAGAGGATGAAAAATCAGATTGGGTAAAGAAAGAAGAAAGAAGAGAGGAAAATAATAAAATGTAAAATAAAATAAATACCTCTAGTTGGTTGAAATAATTACTTGCCTCCCCGGCAACGGCGCCAATTTGAAAGAGCGTTGTCGCACGCGCTCTCAAAAGAACTTCAAAAGTGAGTTACGTTGGATAAAACTCCAAGCACAACACTCTATGAAGCTAATGTTTAGTTTACTTGGTGTAGCATAGGGGGCTAACCAAGGTCGTCTCTCAAAGGAGGAAGTGAATTAAAACATCTTATTAGAGGTATTCTAAAAATAAAATAAAAGAGAATAAAAACACTACTAGAAAAGGATGGGGGTTGTTTATAGTTTATGAATCTAGAAGAAGTTTGCTGGAAGAAGATTGTATTTTTTTTGTTTTTAGTTTTGAAATGAATTCCGATTAAAATAACACAACAAGAAGATGTTTTTTTTTAGAAAATATTTTAAAAGGCGTAATCGATCTAACTCTACCTCTTCATTTACATATTAATCATTATCATTTAGATGAATATCCACTTAATTATGATCCTCTAATTTGTTAACCCTCGAACCCTACAAGAGTTAACTTAACCACAAAGATGGAATTACTTAAACCCTAGGCTAGCTTCGGAACATGCAATCGCAGAACCCTGCTTTGATTGTTGTTCTAAGGTTAGCTTATGGTCAGTGGTTAATTAGAGCACAAATACATTCTGGAAATGAGGATGATTTGTGTTTAGGGATTATATTTGAACTCTACAAATTTATCCCAAGTGGTCTTGTATTACCGATTAAGCTCGCACTCTCACAATTTACACAAAATCTCGACCTCGCGTGTTTTTGTATTAATTGTTCAATTGCTTGCTTAGTTTCTTAAAATTTAAAAACATAATTCATGGATCATATTAAGTGAATTACAGTAGGCTAAATGATTCAAAATAATTAAATGAAGAGGGTAGAAGATAGATCGATCACTAAAAATTACTCTTCCATGGGTGGCGTAATCATCGTAGAAGCGTTTTGCATGTGCAAAGGTTTATAATGGGTATAACCCAATATAGCTTCTACTCAAGAATTCCAGCCCCAAGAGGAAGATTAAGAGAAGAATAAATTTAAATAAAACAGAGGAAAAGAGAAGAAATAAAAGAAGAACAAAGAAGTTTATTACACAAACAAAACAATTACAACATGAAGGAGAGAAGGAGGCTTCGATGAGAGGATCCTTGCTTCAAGAGCTACCTCTCTTACAATGGTTGTAGAATTTGGTTGAAACCAATTCTCCTCTGCCTCCAATCTCCCAATGCACGAACCAGCCTCTCCAAATGAGAAAATCACTAATTTATAGAGTGGAGGGGAGGCTAGGTTTAAAGTGGTTTCAAGTGTGAATGCAAAATCTCGGTCAAATATTTTAATGAAACTTGCACCGCCTATTTGACCTCCAAAACGCGTGAATTGACCGGCCTTCCAGAAGGATGATTTGTGCCACATCATGTCCCCGAGCTTTCCTCAAAATTTGGGCTCAATCCAAACCCGTATGTAGAGGATATGGCCCAAATACAGAACCTTCTCCATTCTGGCGAGCCCAGCCCAACTTTGACTTCATGGCCCAATTTCAACAACCAAATTAACTCTTTAGCTTTAGTGTCCTGAATAAAAGTTGTAGATAATTAAGTTAGGAACACTGTTAAAAAATTTAAAATTCAAATAATAAATATAAAAATATTTATCTTTGAAATAATACAGTGCACTATTAAGGGTAAAACTGGAGTTTTCACCAAATTTTCAAATGAATGATCAAATCCCAAATATTTTATAAATAAACATATTTAACACAATGTGAGGAAATTATATCATTTATTATCAATAAAATATTCAATAAAATAGTGTTTTATCACTCGCCGTGCCACCTCCTGCTACCATGCACCCGACCCCATTTCGCGCCGCCTTCCACCTGCACTAGCTGCCACGGTCGCCTGATCGCCCAACCGAACCGTCGCCTTGGACCGCCGGAACCCTCGTCGGACCCGCACCACAGGATCCTTCCGCGCGCCATACCGACTTCAATTTAAATCGGAAAAAAGAGACGAATGTGGTTCGGTGATTCTTGGGTCGAGATCTCCACGTCCGTATGTCGCGCTCAACGAAGCATTGAGTTCTTGACGCGCTTAATAATTTTGTGATGAAGAACATTCGAAGAATGCACGGATAACGAATAATGAAAGATCACGGTCTAAGTGCGGATCAATAGCTGTGTTAGTTTGACCATCATTTTTGAGAATCAAGAACATGGGGAATTGGAAATTAAATATTTATCATGCTTCAAGAATCTCAAATACAAGATAAACAAGAAGAAAATTAATTCAATCAATTATTTATCGATATGCGAATTAATTTATTTAATTTGCGTTCATCATGAGAAATTAAACCAAGGTAAGGAATCCACAAAGATAAATCCTACCTCAGGTTTGGATAAATTGTTGGAGAAGATCGCATTTGTCAAGATCTGTTCGCTGTTGATGAGGATCGCACTTGCACAACGATGAGAAGAAGATGTTGCGTTCGTCACTCTTCAATTCTCTTGGATCCGAGGCTTTATTGTTCTTCGTCCGTCGTTCATCAACGAGAAGAGGAGGAGAGGAGAGGAAGGGGGGGAGGGTTTACTGTCATTGGACAAAATGAATAATGAGGCCAACCCCCTCTAAACATAGAATTTATAACCTCTCACTAGGTTAAAAGAAATAAATTAAATAACTAAATAAACAATTATTTAATTATTTAATTATTCTCCCGTGATGGCGCATATGCCAAACACCCAATGCGGACAAAGGTTATACCTTTATTAGGGTAAAACCTACGTTTTGAGCTCATCGGTGGCCTCATATTTTTCATCTGGGTCTCTGTTCTTGAGATATTCAGGTTTGAGATATTAAATGAATAAATGAATAATTTAATTTATCCATTTAATACATCGCCAACGAACGAGGGGTCCGAACATCCCGTGCCAACTTATTTTATGTCGCTCCTAGGGGAAACACTATGTTCCAGACCCAAACGTGGTCTTGGATTTCCGATCCAATCAACTATTTAAGATATATCATGTTTTCTTTAGTTAACCGCGCGTGCGTATTATAAAAATACTTAACATTTTTATAAAATTAATTCTGGGCACACTTGGCCTTGGAATTGCACGCCGTCTCAGTGCCCAGCTTTGGAAATATTCTTAGAAATATTTCAAAGTCTTATTAGGCCAAAAACCAGGTCTCTACATTATTCCCTCCTTCAAGATTTTCTTCCTCGAAAAGCAAAACCAGGGAAACCACTCGGGATTCTGAGCCCACACTTAGCTCTCCCACTCCTAGGGAAGCCTGTACGTTTCTGTGCTGCCAAAGAATATGGACCAAATGGGTGGTCCACCCTCATAAGGATTTCTTCAGTTGATGACGTGTGTAGGAACACACACATATCTTCTTAGTTGCAACACATGTAAGGCATCGTTTACCCAGTCCAACTATTTGGGATAAGGCAAGGTGGTATGCAACCTTTCCATCTCCTTGCACAGTCTCAAACGACCTCATAGAACTTGGGGGAAATTTTGCCTCCCCGACCGAACCTCTAGATCAAATGTCATAGCTGGAATCACTATTTTTCACCAGGACAGAGTATCGTAATTCCCTCCTTTAGAATATCCATATGGTGAAACACATAAGGATATCTGGTCACACAAGATTTCATAGTCGATGAATCACAACTAAGACTCTCTTACACGCTCGAGAAGTAAACGAGACAACACCATTGACTGAAGAAAAGTTGTACCCTCATGTTCCACTAGGGTCAGCTGCAGGGAAGTTAAGTGCTCTGAAACTTCCCGCACTAGGTGAGTCTGGGACTTCCCGCACTTCTCGCTAAGAGAATCTGCTACATTACCACACCTTGATTACACAAGTCCGCAAGATTCTTACACCGTGATTTTGCTATGCTGCCTGGGTCCCATAAGACCACGTGCCTGTGACAGATCATGATAAGATCTCCTACGTTGAGATCTCGTCGCCTGGCATCTTCTAGTTGTACTAGACGTCTCAGCTCTATTACGCTCACTGTCACAACCAGCTGTATGACATGACCGGAAGCTTTCTACCACTAGTTCCTACTCTCACACCTTGGCTTAGGTGGGAATGCACAAGGGCACTATGATAGCATAGATCTCTCTACAGAGTCCCCACTCAAACGTCTATTTTTAAAAACTACCGTTATAGACCAGCGGACCACCGACTCTAGCCAATCCTCTACTTTCCGAGGGTATGACTTACTGTGGAACCTTAGCCGTCTCCGACGCTGGAACTTGTGAAGTGCGCCAAACCTGCGCATGTCCTCATCCCGCTCTGCTAGGGCAGTCTTCTTCTCAACAGGTAGGGGTACTGCTACCTGCCCACCTAGAGAAAGGGGCTCGCATGATGGGTCCTGAACTGAGCTCTCGTCGCTCACGGAATCGTCGCCACGAACCGTAGTTAGTATCCTGGATGGCTGTCATTACGGATAAATCCTGAATGTTATCAAGGAGTACTGTGGTCAGATGATCATATCTATATATATCAACAATAATGGGGAGATGACTCGATAATGACAGTCAAAGATTCAATCCTATATGATGCATGTACCATTGTTCCCCGCAACAGGTGTCTCAGGGTGCTGAGTTGACAAGCGGGTAATCAGTGTCCTGGTGAGTGGATACGTCGACTGCCCGTACCATCACTGGACTCCCTGGCATGAGAGACGCTCTCGAGACACATCGACATCATTACCCTAAACCCAACCAAGACCATTTTAGGGAAACGTCCGGACAACGTCCCAAGGGTCGAACCACCTATGATACCACTCTGTCACGACCCAACCCATACCAGGGCACAAGCCGCAACTACCCCAAGCCTGCCTCCATAGGCCAGGGGCTGGCGACTAGTGCCAAAGGTACAAAAACCCAGGGAAGCCTTTGCCTAAGAACTTGTACACACACATGCAGCTAACTCAATGCAAAAGTGCAGAGAAAAAAAATCAAGGTTACACACTACTATAAAAAGGGAACGAAACAAAAATGAATCGACCTCTAATAGTAAAAGTACAAGAAAAGGAAAGTTGAAAAGGAAAGGGGAAAAAATACACACCCAACTAGAAAAGTGATACAACCCCACAACAGGTGAAAAAGTAAAATAGCTAAAAGAGTTTCACTCCTGAATCCCAAGCTACGACCACCGCACGTGGTCCAAGAACCCCGTCTCCTGAAGATCCTCTGATGTCACGATCAACCTGTCCATCGTCTGTAAGGGCACACCAAATGTGGGAAAAGCCCAAGCAGGGGTGAGTATAAGAATACTTAGTAGGATGCCTCGAAGGCTTGAGGGAGCAGCAAGAGATGTACTGAAGAGGAGAGAAGTAAGAGAGAACAAGTTACAACAAGAGTGAACAAAAAGATTACAGCTCCACCCGGTAATGGATATGATCACTCAAAGAAACCCAAACGAGAGAGTAAGGGGATCTTCATCTCACAGCTCACACCAGGTATATGCCCATACATATACCCAGGGAAACCGGATATACTCATAACTCAGACCTGTAGTCTAGAGACAAGTTACATAACCACATACCCACGCTAGGGATCTAGTTTGAAGATTCCACAAAGCATTCGTCCGGTAGAACTCACTCCACGAGTCTGATAGCTCTGATAATGTCCGTCCGAGAAGCGCTGTTTGTCGGGAAAATCCACGAGAGGTAGATACACTCATTACGGGAGAACACACTCCTGAGTAGGAAAGATCACGATAGATAGAAGCACTCATTATAGGAGACACAATCATGAGTGGGAAAGATCATGATACATAGATGAGGATCACTGCCAGGGCCATGGCGGATACCGCGACTCATCCGGATTCACCAGCTAGGTAGAGGATCAACGCCCGGTAGAGTTGGTCACGTTGATGCCTAACTCTACCTAGGGTCAGGAATGGACAGAGGATCTCGCTCTGAGCCTCTCGGAGGGATGCCGAATCTATCCTAGAAAGTCCTGCTGAAGGGATCATACTCCTGTAGAAGGAAACGATGCCTGATCTTCAGTGGAATAAGAATAAGGGGCACTAACCCAAACAAAACATATCCAAGATATGGTGAATAAGAGGACCATGCCATTTCCCAAAAAGTACATGACATGTAGAAAAATTACCCACCGTGTTGTCTGACCCCGGGTACTGCCCGTGTACAATGAGCCATGTCATAAGGCTGGTCGTGAAAAACATGACTACACAGCGTGTAAAAAGATAACACACCATGTCTAAGTATTTGGGGTCTACCCCGTGTACGCTGGCCATGTGCCTGTACATGGTCTCAACCCATGTATTTCAACCCGTGTAATCAGAACACACGATGACCCATGCAACCGGCCTGGTTTGGACGTATGGTGGAGTATCGACTCCAAAGATAGGAAAACCATATCAGAGGAAAACAAACCCATACTCATGAGGTGGGGAGTCCCGTCTCTACCAGAGCAGAGGTGTAAGAAATACCTGTGCGTTAAGTCGTCGATGGAGTAGCCATCCTGACTCTCACTAAAAGAAATGCCCTGGCTCTGCTCCTCAGGTCATCGGTCATAACTCAACCACAATGAATTTCCACAATAGAGAAACCCTAAGGACCGCCATGTCATAAGGGTTCCAACAAGATAGAGGGTGCGTCAATCGGACGCCCAGTCTGTAAGTTGTAGGCATTTTAGTGCTGAGGGACCGGTTGGATTCGTGTTCGATCCAACCCAATCGTACATCAAACGACACCAGAAAACCAAACGGGTCACACCGTTGTGATCCACATGAAAAAACACATGATATGGACTATCCATTTGTCCAAAATGAATAGCCGGTGAAAAAGTTTCATTTCACCACAACACGCGCGAACTGGGCCTCGTGGGGCCCACTCCTCAACCTCGACTTAAATATCTATAATTGGTCTTGAAACATCCATCTTAATTTCAGGGTCGCAATGTCGTAAATGGTTCGTCATTCTGACACCGTATGAGGGAGATATGTCAGATACAAGATCCCGTAATAATAATAATAATAATATTATTGGGTGTTTTGTAGATCCCGCGCGTGCGTATTATAAAAATACTTAACATTTTTATAAAATTAATTCCGGGCACACTTGGCCTTGGAATTTCACGCCGTCTCAGTGCCCAGCTCTGGAAATATTCTTAGAAATATTTCAAAGTCTTATTAGGCCAAAAACCAGGTCTCTACATTATTCCCTCCTTCAAGATTTTCTTCCTCGAAAAGAAAAACCAGGGAAACCACTCGGGATTCCGAGCCCACACTTAGCTCTCCCACTCCTAGGGAAGCTTGTACGTTTTTGTGCTGCCAAAGAATATGGACCAAATGGGTGGTCCACCCTCATAAGGATTTCTTCAGTTGATGACGTGTGTAGGAACACACACATATCTTCTTAGTTGCAACACGTGTAAGGCATCGTTTACCCACTCCAACTATTTGGGATAAGGCAAGGTGGTATGCAACCTTTCCATCTCCTTGCACAGTCTCAAACGACCTGATATAACTTGGGGGAAAGTTTGCCTCCCCGACCGAACCTCTAGTTCACATGTCATAGCTGGAATCACTATTTTTCACTAGGACAGAGTATCGTGATTCCCTCCTTTAGAATATCCATATGGTGAAACACATAAGGATATCTGGTCACACAAGATTTCATAGTCGATGAATCGCAACTAAGACTCTCTTACACGCTCGAGAAGTAAACGAGACAACACCATTGACTGAATAAAAGTTGTACCCTCATGTTCCACTAGGGTCAGCTGCAGGGAAGTTAACTGCTCTGAAACTTCCCACACTAGGGGAGTCTGGGACTTCCCGCACTTCTCGCTAAGAGAATCTGCTACATTACCACACCTTGATTACACAAGTCCGCAAGATTCTTACACCGTGATTTCGCTATGCTGCCTGGGTCCCATAAGACCACGTGCCTGTGACAGATCATGATAAGATCTCCTACGTTGAGATCTCGTCTCCTGGCATCTTCTAGTTGTACTAGACGTCTCAGCTCTATTACGCTCACTGTCACAACCAGCTGTATGACATGACCGGAAGCTTTCTACCACTAGTGCCTACTCTCACACCTTGGCTTATGTGGGAATGCACAAGGGCACTATGATAGCATAGATCTCTCTACAGAGTCCCCGCTCAAACGTCTATTTTCAGAAACTACCGTTATAGACCAGCGGACCACCGACTCTAGCCAATCCTCTACTTTCCGAGGGTATGACTTACTGTGGAACCTCATCCGTCTCCGACACTGGAACTCGTGAAGTGCGCCAAACCTGCGCATGTCCTCATCCCGCTCTGCTAGGGCAGTCTTCTTCTCAACAGGTAGGGGTACTGCTACCTGCCCACCTAGAGAAAGGAGCTCGCATGATGGGTCCTGAACTGAGCTCTCGTCTCTCACAGAATCGTCACCACGAACCGTAGTTAGTATCCTGGATGGCTGTCATTACGGATACATCCTGAATGTTATCAAGGAGTACTGCGGTTAGATGATCAATATATATATATCAACAATAATGGGGAGATGACTTGAGAATGACAGTCAAAGATTCAATCCTATATGATGCATGTACCATTGTTCCCCGCAACAGGTGTCTCAGGGTGCTGAGTTGACAAGCGGGTAATCAGTGTCCTGGTGAGTGGATACGTCGACTTCCCGTACCATCACTGGACTCCCTGGCACGAGAGACGCTCTCGAGACACATCAACATCGTTACCCTAAACCCAACCAAGACCATTTTAGGGAAACTTCCGGACAACGTCCCAAGGGTCGAACCACCTATGATACCACTCGGTCACGACCCGAACCATACCAGGGCACAAGCCGCAACTACCCCAAGCCCGCCTCCATAGGCCAGGGGCTGGCGACTAGCGCCAAAGGCACAACAACCCAGGGAATCCTTTGCCTAAGAACTTGTACACACACATGCAGCTAACTCAATGCAAAAGTGCAGAGAAAAAAAAAGCAAGGTTACACACTACTATAAAAAGGGAACCAAACAAAAATGAATCGACCTCTAATAGTACAAGTACAAGAAAAGGAAAGTTGAAAAGGAAAGGGGAAAAAATACACACCCAACTAGAAAAGTGACACAACCCCACAACAGGTGAAAAAGTAAAACAGCTAAAAGAGTTTCACTCCTGAATCCCAAGCTACGACCACCGCACGTGGTCCAAGCACCCCGTCTCCTGAAGCTCCTCTGATGTCACGATCAACCTGTCCATCGTCTGTAAGGGCACGCCAAATGTGGGCAAAGCCCAAGCAGGGGTGAGTATAAGAATACTCAGTAGGATGCCTCGAAGTCTTGAGGGAGCAGCAAGAGATGTACTGAAGAGGAGAGAAGTAAGAGAGAACAAGGTACAACAGGAGTGAACAAAAATATTACAGCTCCACCCGGTAATGGATATGATCACTCAAAGAAACCCAAACGAGAGAGTAAGGGGATCTTCATCTCAGAGCTCACACCAAGTATATGCCCATACATATACCCAGGGCAACTGGATATACTCGTAACTCAGACCTATAGTCTAGAGACAAGTTACATAACCACATACCCACGCTAGGGATCTAGTTTGAAGATTCCACAAAGCATTCGTCCAGTAGAACTCACTCCACGAGTCTGATAGCTCTGATAATGTCTGTCTGAGAAGCGTTGTTCGTCGGGAAAAGCCACGAGAGGTAGATACACTCATTACGGGAGAACACACTCTTGAGTAGGAAAGATCACGATAGATAGAAGTACTCATTACGGAAGACACAATCATGAGTGGGAAAGATCATGATACACAGATGAGGATCACTGCCAGGGCCATGGTGGATACCGCGACTCATCCGGATTCACTAGCTAGGTAGAGGATCAACGCCCGGTAGAGTTGGTCACGTTGATGCCTGACTCTACCTAGGGCCAGGAATGGACAGAGGATCTCGCTCTGAGCCTCTCGGAGGGATGCCGAATCTATCACAGAAAGTCCTGCTGAAGGGATCATACTCCTGTAGAAGGAAACGATGCCTGACCTTCAGGGTAACAAGAATAAGGGGCACTAACCCAAACGAAACATATCCAAGATACGGTGTATAAGAGGACCATGCCATTTCCCAAAAAGTACACGACGTGTAGAAAAATTACCCGCCGTGTTGTCTGACCCCGGGTACTGCCCGTGTACAACGACCCATGTCGTAAGGCTGGTCGTGAAAAACATGACTACACAGCATGTAAAAAGATAACACGCCGTGTCTAAGTATTTGGGGTCTACCCCGTGTATGCTGGCCATGTGCCTGTACATGGTCTCAACCCATGTATTTCAACCCGTGTAATCAGAACACAAGATGACCCATGCAACCGGCCTGGTCTGGACGTATGGTGGAGTGTCGACTCCAAAGATAGGAAAACCATCTCAGAGGAAAACAAACCCACACTCATGAGGTGGGGAGTCCCGTCTCTACCAGAGCAGAGGTGTAAGAAATACCTGCACGTTAAGTCGTCGATGGAGTAGCCATCCTGACTCTCACTAAAAGAAATGCCCTGGCTCTGCTCCTCAGGTCATCGGTCATAACTCAACCGCAATGAAGTTCCACAATGGAGCAACCCGAAGGACCTCCATGTCATAAGGGTTCCAACACGATAGAGGGTGCGTCAATCGGACGCCCAGTCTGTAAGTTGTAGGCATTTTAATGCTGAGGGACCGATTGGATTCGTGTTCGATCCAACCCAATTGTACATCAAACGACACCAGATAACCAAACGGGTCACACCGTTGTGATCCACATGAAAAAACACACGAGATGGACTACCCATTTGTCCAAAATGAATAGCCGGTGAAAAATTTTCATTTCACCGCAACACGTGCGAACTGGGCCTCGTGGGGCCCACTCCTCAACCTCGACTTAAATATCTATAATTGGTGTTGAAACATCCGTCTTAATTTCAGGGTCTCAATGTCGTAGATGGTTCATCATTCTGACACCCTATGAGGGAGATATGTCAGATACAAGATCCCATAATAATAATAATAATAATAATAATATTGGGTGTTTTGTAGAACTGAGCCATGAACCCGAATTTAGTATCAAAAATTAAAGTTGAATCAACTATCTTAAAGACAGGGTCACGTCGCCACTGATGGCCAGTTAATCGGATGTCGCATGCAGGAGTTATGGTGGGTCGAAGATTTAATAATAATACTAAATCTATTATTTTCCGAGCGCTTCGGTTACCAAATCCGAAAACCCGAAAAAGCCACCCAATATTGGACTCATAATTTCTGTCTCGAAGTCAGGATCTCACTGCCGCTGACGGTTCGTAAAACCAAGGCCGCATGAAGGAGTTATAGTCAAAACAGTGTTTTCCCAACGAAAATAATAATAATAATAATAATAATATATTATTATTATTAATGCCTCTTAATTTATCCAAGATATTCTCATGCTCAACCTCTTATATGTGCAGGGAATAATCCCCCCATGATTGACTCCTGTTTTATATTATCATTATCATCTTTTAATAATTATTATGATATATAATAATAATGATATACTAAGGAAGCTCCTCGTTCCCACGCCACCACCAAAATAGGCGCCTCCTCACTCCATGTCACCCACGCCCCACTCCTTGATTGATTTATTTTTTTATTTTTTTATTTCTCAATTTTTGTTATACCATTCTCTCTCCAATCTAATTACTCCCCCAAAAATCTCAGACGACCTCTACCCTAGCAGCCATCTCCTGCTACCACGCACCCTAGCAGTCATCTCTTGCTGCCACACAACCATCTCCAATCTAATTACCTGTTGCTCGCCACTCCACCTCCTGCTACCACGCACCCGACTGCATGCTGTGCCACCTTCCGCCTACACCATCTGCCACGGTCGCTTTCTCTCCCAACCGAACCATCGCCTTGGACCACCAGAACCCTCGTCGGACCCGCACCATGGGATCCTTTTGCACGCCATACCAGTTCGATTTAAATCAGAAAAAAGAGACGAATGTGGTTCGTTGATTCTCGGGTCGAGATCTCCACATCCTTATGTCATACTCAATGAAGCATTGAGTTTTAGACGCGCTTAATAATTTTGCGATGAAGAACATTCGAAGAATGCACGGACAACGAATAATGAAAGATCACGGTCTAAGTGCGGATCGATAGCCGTGTTAGTTTGACCATCATTTTTGAGAATCAAGAACATGGGGAATTGGAAATTAAATATTTATCATGCTTTAAGAATATCAAATCCAAGATAAACAAGAAGAAAATTAATTCAATCAATTGTTTATCGATCCGCGAATTAATTTATTTAATTCGCGTTCATCATGAGAAATTAAACCTAGGTAAGGAATACACAAAGATAAATCCTACCTAAGGTTTGGATCGATTGTTGGAGAAGATTGCATTCATCAATATCCATTCGCTGTTGACGAGGATCGAACTTGCACAATGATGAGAAGAAGATGTTGCGTTCCTTGCTCTTCGATTCGCTTGGATCCGAGGCTTCGTTGTTCTTTGTCTGTCGTTCATCAACGAGGAGAGGAGGAGAGGAGAGGAAGGGAGGGTTTACCGTCGTTGTCCAAAATGAATTATGAGGCCAACCCCCTCTAAACAAATAATTTATAACATCTCGCTAAGTTAAGAGAAATAAATTAAATAATTAAATAAACAATTATTTAATTATTTAATTATTCTCCCGTGATGGAGCATATGTCAAACACCCGATGCGAACAAAGGTTATACCTTTCTTAGGGTAAAACCTACATTTCGAGCTCATCAGTGGCTTCAGATTTTTCATCTGAGTCCCTGTTCTAGAGATATTCAGGTTTGAGATATTAAATGAAAAAATGAATAATTTAATTTATCCATTTAATACATCTCCAACGAGCGTGGGGTCCGAACATCCCACACCGACTTACTTTATGTCACAACTAGGGGAAACACTACATTCCAGACCCAACTGTGGTCTTGGATTTCCGATCCAATCATCTGTTTAAGAGATATCATGTTTTCTTTAGTTAACTGTGCATGTGTAATATAAAAACACTTAACATTTTTATAAAATTAATTCTGGGCACACCTTGCCTTGGAATTGCACGCCGTCTCAGCGCCCAGCTCTGGAAATATTATTAGAAATTTTTCAAAGTCTTATTAGGCCAAAAATCGGGTCTCTACATTATTCCCTCCTTCAAGCATTTCATCCTCGAAAAGCAAAACCTGGGAAACCACTCGGGATTCTGAGCCCACATTTAGCTCTCCCGCTCCTAGGGAAGCGTGTATGTTTCTGGGCTGCCAAAGAATATGAACCAAATGGATGGTCCACCCTCATAAGGATTTCTTCAGTTGATGACATGTGTAGGAACACACACATATCTTCTTAGTTGCGACACGTGTAATTCATCATTTACCCACTCCAACTATTTGGGATAAGGCAAGGTGGTATGCAACCTTTCCATCTCCTTACACAGTCTCAAACGACCTAATAGAACTTGGGGGAAAGTTTGCCTCCCCGACCGAACCTCTAGATCACATGTCATAGCTGGAATCACTGTTTGTCACTAGGACAGAGTATCGTGATTCCCTCCTTCAGAATATCCATATGGTGAAACACCTAAAAATATCTGGTCACACACGATTTCATAGTCGATGAATCGCAACTAAGACTCTCTTACATGCTTGAGAAGCGAAGCAGTCAACACCATCGACTGAATAAAAGTTGTACCCTCATGTTCCACTAGGGTTAGTTGTAGGGAAGTTAACTGCTCTGAAACTTCCTGTGCTAGGTGAGTCTGGGATTTCCTGCACTTCTTGCTAAGAGAATCTGCTACATTACCGCACCTTGATTACACAAGTCCACAAGATTATTACACCGTGCTTTCGCTACGCTGCCTGGGTCCCATATGACCATGATCCTATGACATATCATGATAAGATCTCCTACGTTGAGATCTCGTCATCTGGCGTCTTCTATCTATAGTAGACATCTCAGCTCTATTACGCTCACTGTCACAACCAGCTGTATGACGTGACAGGAATATTTCTACCACTAGTGCCTACTCTCTCACCTTGGATTAGGTGGGAATGCACAAGGGCACTATGGTAGCATAGATCTCTCTACAGAGTCCCCGCTCGAATGTCTGTTTTCAGAAACTACCGTTATAGACCAGCGGACCACCGACTCTAGCCAATCCTCTACTATCCGAGGGCATGAATTTCTGCGGAACCTCAGCCATCTCTGATGTTGGAACTCGTGAAGTGCGCCAAACCTGCACATGTCCTCATACCGCTTTGCTGGGGTAGTCTTCTTCTCAATAGGTTGGTGTACTGCTACCTGCCCACCTAGAGAAAGGGGCTCGTATGATTGGTCCTGAACTGAGCTCTCGTCGCTCACGGAATCATCACCACAAACCATAGCTAGTATCCTGGATGGCTTTCATTATAGAGACATCCTGAATGTTATCAAGGAGTACCACGGTCGGATGATCATATCTATATATATCAACAATGATGGGGAGATGACTCGAGAAGTACAGTCAAAGATTCAATCCTATATGATGCATGTACCATTCTTCCCCATAATAGGTGTCTCAGTGTACCGAGTTGACAAGGGGGTAATTAGTGTCCTGGTGAGTTGATATGTCGGCCACCCGTACCATCACTGAACTCCTTGGCCTGAGAGCCGCTCTCGAGACACATCGACATTATTGACCTAAACCCAAGCAAGACCATTTTAAGGAAATGTCCGAACAACATCCCAAGGGTTGAACCACCTCTGATACCACTCTGTCACGACCCGACCCATACCAGTGCTCGAGCCACAACTACCCTAAGCCCGCCTCCATAGGTCAGGGACTGGCGACTAGCGCCGAAGACACATCAAACCCGAGGAAGCCTTTGCCTAAGAACCTGTACACACACACACAACTAACTCAATGCAAAAGTGCAGAGATAAAAAAAAGCAAGGTTCCACACTACTATAAAATGGGAACCAAACAAAAATGCATCGACCTCTAACAGTACAAGTACAAGAAAAGGAAAGCTGAAAAGGAAAGGGGAAATAACACACACCCAACTAGAAAAGTGCCACAACCCGGCAACAGGTGAAAAAGTAAAACAGCTAGAAGAGTCCCACTCCTAAATCCCAAGCTACGACCACTGCACACGGTCCAAGCACCCCGTATCCCGAAGCTCCTCTGATGTCACGATCAACTTGTCGTCGTCTGTAAGGGCACACCAAATGCGGGCAAATCCCAAGCAGGGGTGAGTATAAGAATACTCAATAGGATGCCCCGAAGGCTTGAGGGAGCATCAAGAGATGTACTGAAGAGGAGAGCAGTAAGAGAGAACAAGGTACAACAGGAGTGAACAAAAAGAGTACAGATCCACCCGGTAATGGATATGATCACTCAAAGAAACCCAAAAGAGCGAGTAAGGGGATCTTCATCTCACAGCTCACACCAGGTATATGCCCATACATATACCCAGGGCAACTAGATATACTCATAACTCAGACCTGTAGTCTAGATACAAGTTACACAACCACATACCCACGCTAGGGATCCAGTTCGAAGATTCCACAAAGCACTCATCCAGGAGAACTCACTCCACGAGTCTGATAGCTCTGATAACATCCTTACGAGAAGCGATGTTCGTCGGGAAAAGCCACGAGAGGTAGATACACTCATTACGGGAGAACACACTCCTGAGTGGGAAAGATCACGATAGATAGAAGCACTCATTATAGGAGACACACTCCTGAGTGGGAAAGATCACGATACACAGATGAGGATCACTGCCAAGGCCATGGCAGATACCGCGATGCATCCGGATTCACCAGCTAGGTAGAGGATCAACGCCCGGTAGAGTTGGTCACATTGATTCCTGACTCTACCTAGGGTCAGGAATGGATAGAGGATCTTGCTCCGGGCCTCTCGAAGGGATGCCGACTCTATCACAGAAATTCCTGCTGAAGGGATCATACTCCTGTAGAAGGAAACGATGCCTGACCTTGAGGGGAATTAGAAGAAGGTGCACTAACCCAAACGAAACATGTCCAAGATACGGTGAATAAGAGGACCATTCCATTTTCCAAAAAGTACATGATGTGTAGAAAAATTACCCGCCGTGTTGTTTGACCCCGGGTACTGCCCGTGTACAATGACCCATGTCGTAAGGCTAGTCGTGAAAAATGTGACTACACGACGTGTAAAAAGATAACACGCTGTGTCTAAGTATTTGGGGTCCGCCCCGTGTATGCTGGCCATGTGCCCGTACACAGTCTCAACCCATGTATGTCAACCCATGTAATCGGAACACAAGATGACCCATGCAACCGGCCTGGTCTGGCCGTGTGGTAGAGTATCAACTCCAAAGATAGGAAAACCATCTCAGAGGAAAATGAACCTGCACTCATGAGGTGGGGAGTCTCGTCTCTACCGGGGTAGAGGTGTAAGAAATACCTGCGCCTTGAGTCGTCAAGGGAGTAGCCATCCTAACTCTCACTAAAAGAAACGCCCTGGATCTGCTCCTCAGGTCATCGGTCATAACTCAACCGCCACGAATTTCCACAAGGGAGCAACCCAAAGGACCTCCATGTCATAAGGGTTCCAACACGATAGACGGTGCATCAATCAGACGCCCAGTCTGTAAGTTGTAGGCATTTTAGTGCTGAGGGACCGGTTGGATTCGTGTTCAATCCAACCCGGTCGTACATCAAATGACACCAAATAACCAAACAGGTCACACTGTTGCGATCCACATGAAATAACACACGAGATGGACTACCCATTTGTCCAAAATGAATAGCCGGTGAAAAAGTTTCATTTCACCGCAACACGCGCGAACCAGGCCTCGTGGGGCCCACTCCTCAACCTTGACTTAAATATCTATAATTGTTCTTGAAACATCCGTCTTAATTTCAGGGTCGCAACGTCGTAGACGGTTCGTCATTCCGACACCGTTTGAGGGAGATATGTCAGATACAAGATCCCGTATTATTATTATTATTATTATTGGGAGTTTCGTGGACCCAACCCACGGACCTGAATTTAGTATCGAACATTAGACTTCAATTGAACATCTTAAAGATAGGGTCACGTCAGCGCTGATGACCAGTTAATCGGACGTCGCATGCAGGAGTTATGGTGGGTCGGAGATTTAATAATAATACTAAATCTATTATTTTTAGAGCGCTTCGGGTACCCAATCCGAAAACCCGAAAAAGACAACCAATATTGGACTCATAATTTCCGTCTCAAAGTCAGGGTTGCACTGCCGCTGACGGTTCGTAAAACAAAGACCGTATGAAAGAGTTATAATCAAAACAGTGTTTTCCCAACGAAAATAATAATAATAATATATTATTATTATTAATGCCTCTTAATTTATCCAAGATATTCTCACGCTCCACCTCTTATATGTGCAGCGCATATCTCCCCCATGATTGAATCCTCTTTTATGTTATCATTATCATCTTTTAATAATTATTATGATATATAATAATAATGACTTACTAAGGAAGCTCCTCATTCCTAGGCCACCACCAAAATAGGCGCCTGATCACTCCATGTCACCCACGCCCCACTCCTTGATTGATTTATTTTTTTCTTTTATTATTTCTCAATTTTTGTCATACGATTCTCTCTCCAATATAATTACTCCCCCAAAAATCTCACGCGGCCTAGCAGCCATCTCCTGATACCACACACCCTAGCAGCCATCTCCAATCTAATTACCTGTCAGTCACTGCGCCACCTCCTACTACCACACACCCGACCCCATGCCGTGCCGCCTTCAACCTGCACCAGCCGCCACAGTCACCTGCTCGCCTAACCGAACCGTCGCCTTGGATCGCTGTAACCCTCGTCGGACCCACACCATGGGATCCTTCCGCGTGCCATACCGACTTCGATTTAAATAGGAAAAAAGAGACGAATGTGGTTCGGTGATTCTTGGGTCGAGATCTCCACGTCCGTATGTCGCGCTCAATGAAGCATTGAGTTCTTGACGCGCTTAATAATTTTGTGATGAAGAATATTCAAAGAATGCGTGGACAATGAATAATCAAAAATCACAGTCTAAGTACAGATCGATAGCCGTGTTAGTTTGACCATCATTTTTGAGAATCAAGAACATGTGGAATTGGAAATTAAATATTTATCATGCTTTAAGAATCTCAAATACAAGATAAACCAGAAGAAAATTAATTCAATCAATTGTTTATCGATCCTTGAATTAATTTATTTAATTCGCGTTCATCATGAGAAATTAAACCGAGGTAAGGAATCCACAAAGATAAATCCTACCTCAGGTTTGGATCGATTGTTGGAGAAGATCACATTCATCAAGATCCGTTCACTGTTGATGAGGATCTCACTTTCACAATGACGAGAAGAAGATTTTGCGTTCGTCGCTCTTCGATTCGCTTGGATCTGAGGCTTCGTTGTTCTTCATCCGTCGTTCATCAACGAGGAGGGGAGGAGAGGAGAGGAAGGGAGGGTTTACTGTCGTTGGCCAAAATGAATTATGAGGCCAAACCCCTCTAAACAAAGAATTTATAACCTCTCAGTAGGTTAAAAGAAATAAATTAAATAACTAAATAAACAATTATTTAATTACTTAATTATTCTCCCGTGATGGCGCATATGCCAAACACCCGATGCAGACAAAGGTTATACCTTTATTAGGGTAAAACATACATTCCGAGCTCATCGGTGGCCTCCGATTTTTCATCTGAGTCCCTATTCTAGAGATATTCAGGTTTGAGATATTAAATGAATAAATGAATAATTTAATTTATCCATTTAATACATCGCCAATGAGCGATGGGTCTGAACATCCCGTGCTGACTTATTTTATGTTGCACCTAGGGGAAACACTACATTCCGGACCCAACCATGGTCTTGGATTTCCGACCCGATCAACTATTTAAGAGATATCACGTTTTCTTTAGTTAACCGTGTGTGCGTAATATAAAAACACTTAACATTTTTATAAAATTAATTCCGGGCACACCTGGCCTTGGAATTGCACGCTGTCTCAGCGCCCAGCTCTAGAAACATTCTTAGAAATATTTCAAAGTCTTATTAGGCCAAAAACCAGGTCTCTACAGGATTTTTGTAGCCTGATTCATTCTGGATGATGATTGGGTTGAATGATTTTGACCCATATTTCACACCAGGCTGTAACACCAACATGGCACTATAGCAATGCGGACTTTGGCATGACTACTGTAATAGATCAGACTTTAGAGATAACGTTACTGTAGCTATGCAGACTTCTTTCCACCGACCACTATTATACCTTGGACTTGGGTGGCCGTGAGACTGTTGTGAGAGGTATTTCCAACCACCTTTTACTGTAGCACAACAAAATTTCTATGCGGTTGGTAGAATAGTACTTCATCTTCTTTATTATCCCATTTTAGGATAGAGTTTTGGTGTTAGAAAATCTGATATCTCCTTGTAATTGTGCTCCTATATTTCATAGTGAAGTGATTCTTCCTCTCTGTGGACATAAGGATTATTACAAAACCACGTAAATCTATGTGTCCCAAGATCTTTTTCTTGTTTTCCCCCCTTTACCCTTCTATCAATCATCTGTCACTATGACTCTCAACATTTCTACAACATTGAGGAATCTGACATTCTATTACCAATGGCTAAGGAAAGCTTATGGAGATTTAAAATTGCTCAGGATAAGGAGTATGATGTGTGGAAAGAATCTATTCAAGTACAAAGGGAGCATTTGGACAGACATTAGCCATGGAATGTGAAGTCCCTTGCATAGATCTTTGTTTTGTATACAAGAGAGGGACATTTTGTTTCCATGATGGGCTCCCAAATGAGAGAACCTGAATAGGTCTCCTATATAGATCTCTATTTGTATGCAATATGGGTCATTTTCTTCATGGTTGGGACCAGAACATAGGATCGAGTGTTATTACGTATCTCATTGAATTTAGAATCAAGTTACATGTAGTTCTAGAACAGAGATGTGGTGGGAGACCATCACCAAAGATTATAATCCGCTCAAGCACAAATTAAAATGTTATACAATTTTACGTCATGAAACAAGGATGTGAACCATACAAATTTACGTCATGTGGTGAGGATGTTTTCATATAGTTTAACATCTTGTGACTAGGACGTTAGGCTATGTGGTTTAAAGTTTTACAAATCAGACTATGATGTCTTTTAGTTTTAGGTCATATGACTAGGACCATATGTTGTGCCTTTTAAGTTCGTTCATACAGGACCATGATGCTATGCAGTTTAAAATCATGCAACAAAGATGTGGAAATATGATTTCAGTAGTGGTGATGAATTTAGACACCATATCCTCTAGGTTAGACTTTGGCTCTTGTTGCGGTTGCTAAGCCACTTTCTTTTGTTGAGGGGGTTGATATGGATAAGGGTTTTGATACCCTTGTTGATATCAGCCTTGATGGTATCAGTTTCCTTGATGTGGTATCGACTGAGGAGTCTAAAATTAGGGTTGACCATACCCAGGTGGTATTTGAGGTCTCAGTTTTGGGGCTCGTTGCTGTTATTGATTCTAATCAAAATTTTTATTATCCCGGTGATGAAGATTAACAGGGGAAATACTTCTTTATATTAAACCAGAGAGAGAAATAGAGCAGGAATATAGTTGGTGTAAGATTTGGTGTTCTAGAACCAACTGTTTGTACTTTGATTACATAAATATTTAATATATTTAAATATTAAACATCTTATTACATATTGTTCATTGTTTTGTATGACTATAGTGTAATAATGTCCTGGAGTATTTGTTGCATTGACAATGTCATAACAATTCCCCAATGTGATGAGAACCTTGAAGTGTTATGAAAATATTCTTAAATATAGTTCTGCGGTTGGATGACATACTGTCACGAACCAGGTCGGGTCGTCATCCGACCCGGTGCCCGACCCGGTCCGCGACATGGCCCGAAGGGCATTCCCGATCCCCACGGGCTGGCAACTAGTGCCGAGCATCGAAACAAAGTAGTTTGGAATGATTTGGCCCATAACAAAGATACATAAATATAAACTGAACAAGCAGATAAATAAAGGAAAATAGACTGAACAACATGGAAGCGGAAAAAGGAATAAACAAAGCAACGTGACATACCTCAGGTGTCCCCATGGGTCACCACGGTACCTAAACTACACTCGCTCTCAAAAGAGATCCAAGACTGAAATCTGCAACTGAAAAGGAAAGTAGGTATGAGCACCAAGATGCTCAGTAGGAATGCCAAAATATAACCACATCCTATGCCCCTGACTTTAGTAAGAAATCCAATCATGCCAGTTTGAAAATAAGGTATAATAAAATAATGTTTTTACTTCTTTTCAAATTCAAGTAATGAGTTTTAATTTTCAAGTAAAGCATTTCACTCCCACTACATTTTCAAAATAGGTTCCAAGCATGCATTAACGTTTAAAAAAATGAAAAGAAACCAGTTTGGATTAAAACATGGTTTTCACAAACAAGACATCAAGTATGAAACAACTGAAAATAAAGTTACATCACAAGCAGCATGTCACAAATGAGCACCATGGGTAGTCCCTAAAGGTAGCTAGCACAAGTGGGAACCTAGAGACCTCGTACCTTAGTGAAACATGGCTTAGAAACCATGACCCTCATAAAAACGTGGCTTAGAAGACCACGACCCTCATAAAACGTGGCTTAGAAGACCACAACCCTCAGAAATTCATATGTTTAGTTAGTGTTGTTGCGTCAATCCTGCTAGACAAACCGGGAGAACCCCTGCTGTGTCATCTAGCGTACTAGTCCTGGTCACCCACCTAGATACCCAGGTTTCCCATTGTGCTCTATTTCAAGTGGTGGTGAGTTTTCTTTATCAAGCAAACATGTATGTACATAAAACTTTTATTTTTCTAAAACCCATTAAACCTCTCACCACCGTTCTCCCTCCTTAAGCGCATTCCCCCTCTTCCAGGTCACACAATACATAAGCATTAAATTTGGCACATAATAATGCATTCAACTTAAAAATCATTTTTTTCTAAAACAAAAGGGGGCGTGCCTCAAGAGAGGTTTTTCTTTTTCATAAAGAATTCTTAAGATGCCAAACGGGCTCAATTACATAAAGGGAAGACTTTTTTTTTACAATTAACTGGCCAAAAAGGCCAAACACCTTTGGAAATAAACATTACCATTTATAAACCACTTAAAAATCAATTTTCAAGAAAAGGGTTACTTAAGGCCGATAGCATTAGAAATACATTTCAATTTTCAAAACGAATGCATAATCATTTCAAGCAACCGCAACCAAATTTCATGGCATGTGTATATAGCATAAATGTAAAACATACTTTTAAAACATGCAAGCAATTATGAAATTCAAATTAAAGGCATAGGCATAGGGGAACTACCTCAAACATGCCGTTATTTTTCGACGAACACTCGAACCGACCTTGCGCACTTCCATGCACAAGAATTTATATATATATATATATAAATACCCCTAGCTGCATTGCACATATTCCCCACGCCATGAGGGAATATGTACAAAGAGGGCATTTATATATATATATGTCTTACCTTATGCATGCACATGCATGAGTTCTTGACACCCGCAACTTGAAACCATACAGCAGAGTTCAACGTGATATACAAACAATTCAATAAAACAATTAAACACTTAAAAATCTACAAAACGTTTCAAAATAACACATAAGGGTTTTCACTCATGAGACACCCATTTATTATAACACAAGAGTCAACCACATAAACCATAATCATCATCTGCAATAGGAGAGCTCAACAAGGGAAATCAATATCACATCACAAGTGCCAACTAGGCCTTCACTCATTTAATAGAAATTTAAAAATCCATTTCTAAACAAATCTGAAATTTTCATACACTGTTACAAAGGAACACATAAGCATATTCAAGCATACCCACATAAATCCAAGGAAACTCCATTTTCATTTTATAAAACCAACCACCCTTTTTAAATTAAAGAAACCCATCGAACACAAGGACAACCCACGCTAAAACCCATTTGGACTAAAGTCCAATAATCAAGTTCATTTCACAATGAAAACATTTGTTGGCATTTTTTATCAAACATAAGGAATGGATAAAACCCCCATTTCAAAACCAAGTTCCATTTTTCAAAGCAATCCACTATTTCAAATAAAAGTGAAAACCCCATTTCAAATCATTTGAGGTTGCACCTCAATTTAAAACAAAATTCCCATTAAAAGATTTAATAAACCACATAAAAATTTTTATGAAGCAACTCCAAGAGGTATCACAAGGATTTGAACACAAACACCCACTCAAAATCTTCTTCTAAGGCCAAAATCACACCAAAAACCTTTACACAATTTAATTAAAACAATTTTGCATCCATAAAAATTATTTAATACTTCATTTTAAATTTTCATAAACCAATTTTTAAAGAGTATAACACAGCTTTGCACACAAAAATAACCTCAACCTTCTTTAATTACCAAATGCACACAACGCCACATTAAGAACACACTATTTACCATTTATACAAAATAATAAACTAACTACAGAACCTACAAAACACTATCAATTGACCAGATACAAAGTTCTCAACAGAAAGACACTCATACCATAATAACATGCCGCCAAACAAATCAAACACAAACTAAATTATTTTAAAAACTAGTTTCGCACCAAAAAAATTTATTAAGGAACATTCAAAATTAATTAAACATGCAAACTAATTCATCAAATAATGATTATGCACGAAACCACCTACCATTGGTGCCGAAAGCCCCAAATTTCAAATCAAAACTCCAATCACGCACCAAACACGCCGCAAACAACATCAAGTAAACCCTAAATCAAAAAACTAAACAAAATAACATGGAAATCAAACCCCAATAAAAGAAACTCTAACTGAAAACTCTACACAAAGTGGAAGAGAGCTTACCAGAGAAAATCGCACAAAGGGGAGGCCACCAAAAAGAGTTTCACTCCAAAGGGAGTTCACCGGAGGGGATGCGGCGCACCGAAAAGAGGTTGCTGGAGAGTTTGTCTGAGAACGAGGGGCGGCGTGAGGCTATGCGCAGGTAGAAGGGGTGGCGCGTAGGTGGTCAGGGTTCCCATGTGTGGTCGTCGGGGCTTCTCACCGGAAGGAGAAGGGGGCGGTTGCTAGTGAAGGAGGTGGGGTAGGTTTTGACGACTCAAGGGGGTAAGAAGCAGCGCGAGCGAGATAGAGAGGGGGGGGGGGTAGCGCGAGCGGAAAAGAGATGAGGGGGCTCTGTGCGTGACACCCAGTGAGGAAGAACGACAAGAGAAAAAAACCAGAAAGAAAAAAATATAATAAATAAAAATAAAAATAAATAAATAAGATAGAAAATAAAGAAATAAAAGAAAATAAAAGAAAATAAATAAAACTTTAATAAATAATAATAATAAAATTAATAAGAATTTTAATAAACTCCAATAATAATAATAATAATAATAATAATAACTTAATAATAATTATTATAAACTAAACAATAATAATATTATTAATAATAATCATAATAAAAATTATAATAAACTTAATATGATATTAATAAACTTAATATACTTAACAAAATTAATAGAAAGTTAATAATAATAACTTAATTATAACAACTCTATATTAATAAACTTGGTGAACATAATAATAATAATAATAATAATAATAATAATAATAATAATAATAATAATAATTAGCATAATTATAATTTTTAAAATACGTCATGAAAACTCATTTTATTTATTTGTCTTGAACATGAGGCAGGTCACACGGTGACCCGAGCAAAGTCACATAGCTTTGAATACGCCATGCCATGCACCGAATGATGTCAAGGGCAAAGCATTCATTCATAAAAAAAATGCAAAAATTTCAAACAGGCTTGGCTTGAAGCTCGATAGAAAGTTTTAAAATCTGATAAAATAATAAAATAAATTTATTTCAAACGTCCGGGTGTGACAATTATCCCCACCACAAAAACTTTCTTCCCCTAGAAAGTCACCCAATTAACTGAGGAATCAAACTCGAGTTTGAAACTGAACGAGGCCAACAAAATCACAAACTCGATGTGACTTTTCACTCCATCAGTCACACCCTACCAAATCTAAGGGAAACCACAAGGAGAAGAGCCATCAGGAGATGAGAAGGGTTCTCCCCACCACAAGAACCTAACTAGCACACCCAACATTGAGACTCTTAGCATGAGATAACTCTAGAACTGCTAACTTGAGCCAAAGAGGGAAACCGCCAACACAAACCAAAACTCCCACACAAACCAATTCTCGAGGAAGGCATGACAAGATTTATGGTGGGTCTCCCCACCATCTAAGAACTGACCAGCTTAAGCCAATTAGCACAGACCAATACGAGAAACCCAACACAAACCGACCCATGAACTCTCCGCATAAACCAAACCCCCACCACATGGGGTCATCGACGAAAGACCCCAAACCAAATAGCGGACCAAACCCCTATTCATTATTTCCCAAGATGCATGTGTCTCTAAAACGAGCACATCCTAAAACAAGAACAGGTCACCAATGGAGCTAGCCACATGAGAGAAAAAAATCATCTTGAGACTCACAACCATAAAGAGACAACTCCAAAGCTCATATTTGAGGAGGCACAACTACTGGAATTACCAAAAAGACAAGATCACCATGCCTTCTTACAACCACAGTGGGATGTTCAATGAACAAAGACCACAACGAGAAAAAGAGACCTTTACGCCTCTTACAGCAAAATAGAACCTTCAAAGACGGAAGAGATACAACAGGGAAATTCAGACCGTTCCCTTTTTTGCATTGGAGACAAAAATTAGACCAAGGTGCCCCATACCCAACGATTCCTGACTGCGTGAAGAGCTTCACTCCGAGACCTGTGGCTGGAGCCCTGATGTATTGAAGCATCTGCTGCCCCACAGTCAGGAGCTGACATCCTTCGGTCGAGACTCTTGTTGACGATACCACTAGCGGAACCTCTCCAATTGTCCCAAATGGCCACACTGATAGTAAGCCTTCAGAAGATGATGACAAGGCGACTTAAAGTACCCAAACCGAGCACACTAGAAGTAAACAATGGGGTGGCCCAACTAATAGAAGATGGAGTTGACAAGAAGACTTGTATGAGACAGGTTCCTCCGATTCGCTCTCGTCACAGGATGGGGAACCTTCCTGAACACCAAAAAGAAACGGTCCTGGAACCCTGGATGAAGACCCCACACAAGAGAAACTTTAACTGATTCCACGATGCTACCTCCAGATAAATTGGAATCAACCCCTTAGAATGCCCCACGTAGGCCTTCACTGCTCGTTGGCCTTACTCAACACTCACTAGTTCTGCCACTTTCCTCACCTTCACTTCCTCGGGTATAAACCATCGGACGAGAGGGGTCTTAAACACCTTCCAAGACATACCATCATGCAACGACGCTGGGATTATCTCCTCCACTAATCCAAATTTTCACCTTAAAATGGAATCGAACCAACACAGACTCTCATAGCTTTGGGAGTTTCCAATAACCTGAAAATACCAACGATTTCACCAAGCCAGTCCGCTACCTTCAATAGATCACGATCACCATGAAAGTTGGACAATAACCGAAAAGAATTCAATTCCACCGCTCTGCTAAGAGTTTGGGTAGAACCAATAACTAGAAGTGACTCACTAGAACCCTCTGGGACTTTTCTGGGCGGCATACTCAAAAACAAGAGGCACAAAGCCAAAACAAACTCATCATAAATCAAAATCCCACACCTCAATCACAAACTAAATCTCAAACTCAAATCACTATTCCAAACACAATTCAGTATGTCAAAACCAAGAACCCACGAAAAAAGGATACCAAACATGAAAAGAGAACACTAAACAATTTCTCACTCACTTTTCAAAACATTTGAATTACCATTTTTGAAAACCATTTTTTAGCAAACAAAACAACTTAAATATCCACCTTTAGTATTCCATGAAGTACACATACATATCTATGTGCTAGATCAAGCACCCATCCAATCACGTCACCAATTTTCCACTTTTCACATGCACACCTCTATATATGTGATCCCTCATAGGAATACCAAGGGTCAATTCAAGACACTTCTCATTTTCAAAATAGATCATTCATCACAAAGCACAAATTCCCAACCAATTTGTGAAAGTCAATTATCATTAAAGAAACACATTTCCAAATTCCAAAACGTTTTCCATTTAAAAAACCATTTTCCACTCCAACAACCACATTCACTTTTGAAAACACCTTCAAAAAAATCCATTTTCATTTTTGAGATCTACTCACACCAACCAAAATGAAGGTCAAACATAACTCACATCAAAATTTCCAAAAATAAGGGACTAGTGGCTATGCCAACCCGGTAAAATGGCTTAGAAAACCATACTCCGAGCGGGCATCCACCACATAAAGTATCTTGAACCTTGCACTTAGGCTATACATGGGTCGCTACTCCATGCAAATCTTCTACGTAACACCGGCTCACTTCCTTGATCATCCCTCATCCACACAGACCAAACCAAAGAAGGAAATTCAAATCCTGGACTACCCCTGGCAACTTGAGTCTCGGGACGGGAAAGGGTTCATGACGTCCTTCCCACACCTACCTCTCGAGTCCCGACACACCTAATCACCAAGCTACTTGACACCCCAAATAACAAGAACCTCCCACTGATACCATTTTATCACGAACCAGGCCGGGTCGTCATCCGACCCAGCGCCTGACCCGGTCTGAGACATGGCCCAAAGGGCGTTCCCGATCCCCACAGGCTGGCAACTAGTGTCGAGAATCGAAACAAAGTAGTTGGGAATGATTTATCCCATAACAAAGATAAATAAACATAAACTGAACAAGTAGATAAATAAAAGAAAATAGACTGAACAACATGGCAGCGGAAAAAGGAATAAACAAAGCAACGTGACATACCTCAGGTGACACCGTGAGTCACCACGGTACATAAACTACACTCGCTCCCAAAATTAATCCAAGACTGAAACCTGCAACTGAAAAGACAAGTAGGCATGAGCACCGAGATTCTCAGTAGGAATGCCAAAATATAACCACATCCTATGCCCATGCCTTTAGTAAGAAATCCAATCATGCCAGTTTGAAAATAAGGTATAATAAAATAATGTTTTTCCTTATTTTCAAATTCAAGTAATGAGTTTTAATTTTCAAGTAAATCATTTCACTCCCACTACATTTTCAAAATAGGTTCCAAGCATGCATTAACATTTAAAAAAATGAAAAGAAACCAGTTTGGATTAAAATATGGTTTTCACAAACAAGACATCAAGTATGAAACAACTGAAAATAAAGTTACATCACAAGCAGCATGTCACAAATGAGCACCATGGGTAGTCTCTACAGGTAGCTAGCACAAGTGGGAACCTAGAGACCTCGTACCTTAGTGAAACGTGGCTTAGAGACCATGACCCTCAGAAAAACGTGGCTTAGAAGACCACGACCCTCAGAAAACGTGGCTTAGAAGACCACAACCATCAGAAATTCATATGTTTAGTTAGTGTTGTTGCGTCAATCCTGTTAGAAGAACTGGGACGAACCCCTTCCATGTCATCAAACGTACTAGTCTTGGTCACCCACCTAGATACCCAGGTTTCCCATTGTGCTCTATTTCAAGTGGTGGTGAGTTATCTTTATCAATCAAACATGTATGTACATAACACTTTTCTTTTTTAAAAACCCATTCAACCTCTCCCACCATTCTACCTCCTTAAGCGCATTCCCCCTCTTCCACGCCACACAATGCATAAGCATTAAATTCGGCACATAATAATGCATTCAACTTAAAAATCATTTTTTTTCTAAAACCAAAGGGGGCGTGCCTCAAGAGAGGTTTTTCTTTTTCATAAAGAAAATTTAAGATGCCAAACGAGCTCAATTACATAAAGGGAACACTTTTTTTTACAATTAACTGGCCAAAAAGGACAAACACCTTTGGAAATACACATTACCATTTAGAAACCACTTAAAAATCAATTTTCAAGAAAAGGGTTACTTAAGACCGATATCATTAGAAATACATTTCAAATTTCAAAACGAATGCATAATCATTTCAAGAAACCACAACCAAATTTCATGGAATGTGTATATAGAATAAATGTAAAACATAATTTTAAAACAAGCAAGAAATTATGAAATTAAAATTAAAGGCATAGGCATAGGATACCTACCTCAAACATGCCGTTATTTATCGACGACCACTCGAACCGACCTTGCGCACTTCCATGCACATGCATTTATACATATATATATAAATACCCCTAGTTTCATTGCACATATTCCCCGCACCATGAGGGAATATGTAAAAAAAGAGAATTTATATATATATGTCTTAACTTATGCATGCACATGCAGGCGTTCTTGACACCCATAACTTGAAACCATATAGCATAGTTCAACGTGCTATACAAATAATTCAATAAAACAATTAAACACTTAAAAACCTACAAAACGTTTCAAAATAACACATAAGGGTTTGCGCTCATAACACACCCATTTATTATAACACAAGAGTCAATCACATAAACCATAATCATCATCTGCAATAGGAGAGCTCAATAAGGGAAATCAATATCACATCATAAGTGCCAACCAGGCCTTCACTCATTTCATAGACATTTAAAAATCCATTTCTAAACAAATCTGAAATTTTCATACACTGTTACAAAGGAACGCATAAGAATATTCAAGAATACCCACATAAATCCAAGTAATCTCCATTTTCATTTTATAAAACCAACCACATTTTTTAGATTAAAGAAATACATCGAACACAAAGACAATCCACGCTAAAACCCATTTGGCCTAAAGTCCAATAATCAAGTTCATTTCACAGTGAAAACATTTGTTGGAATTTTTTATCAAATATAAGGAATGGATAAAACCCCCATTTCAAAACCAAGTTCCATTTTACAAAGCAATCCACCATTTCAAATAAAAGTGAAAACCACATTTCAAATCATTTGAGGTCGTACCTCAATTTAAAACAAAATTCCCATTAAAAGATTTAATAAACCACATAAAAAATTTTACGAAGTAACTCCAAGAGGTATCACAAGGCTTTGAACACCAACTCCCACTCAAAATCTTCTTCTAAGGCTAAAAGCACACCAAAAACCTTTACACAATTTAATTAAAACAATTTCGCACCCTTAAAAATTATTTAATATATCATTTTAAATTTTCATAAACCAATTTTTAAAGAGTACAACACAGCTTCGCACAAAAAACTAACCTCAACCGTCTTTCATTACCAAATGCACACAACGCCACATTAAGAACACAATATTTACCATTTATACAAAATAATAAACTAACTACACAACTTACAAAACACTATCAATTGACTAGATACAAAGTTCTCAACAGAAACACACTCATACCATGATAACACACCGCCAAACAAATCAAACACAAACTAAATTATTTTAAAAACTAGTTTCACACCAAACAAATTTATTAAGGAACTTGAAAAATTAATTAAACATGCAAACTAATTCATCAAATAATGATTATGCATGAAACAACCTACCATTGGTGCTGAAAGCCCCAAATTTCAAATCGAAACTCCAATCACGCACCAAACACGCCGCAAACAACATCAAGTAAACCCTAAATCAAGAAACTAAACAAAATAACATGGAAATCAAACCCCAATCAAAAGAAACTCTAACCGAAAACCCTACACAAAGTAGAAGAGAGCTTACCAGATAAAATCACTCAAAGGGGAGGCCACCGAAAAGAGTTGCACTCCAAAGGGAGTTCACTGGAGGGGATGCGGCGCACTGACAAGAGGTCACTGGAGAGTCTGTCCGAGAACGAGGGGTAGCACGAGGCTGTGCGTGGGTAGAAGGGGTGGCGTGTAGGTAGTCGGGGTGCCCATGTGTGGTCATCGGGGCTTCTCACTGGAAGGAGAAGGGGGCGGTTAGAAGGGAAGGAGGCAGGGTAGGTTTTGACGACTCAAGGGGGGAAGAAGCAGCGCGAGCGGGATTGAGAGGGGGGGGGGGTAGTGCGAGTGGAAAAGAGAGGAGGGAGCGCTGTGCGCGACACCTAGGGAGGAAGAACGACTAGAGAAAAAAAACCAGAAAGAAAAAATAATAATAAATAAAGATAAAAATAAATAAATAAGATAGAAAATAAGGAAATAAAAAAAAGAAAAGAAAATAAATAAAAATTTAATAAATAATAATAATAATAAACTTAATAAGGATTTTAATAAACTCCAATAATAATAATAATAATAACTTAATAATAATTATTATAAACTAAACAATAATAATATTATAAATAATAATCATAATAAAAATTATAATAAACTTAATATGATATTAATAAACTTAATATACTTAACAAAATTAATAGAAATTTAATAATAATAACTTAATTATAACAACTCTATATTAATAAACTTGGTGAACATAATAATAATAATAATAATAATAATAATAATAATTACCATTATTATAATTTTTAAAATACATCATTAAAACTCATTTTATTTATTTGTCTTGAACATGAGGTAGGCTACATGGTGACCCGGGAAAAGTTGCGTAGCTTTGAATACGCCATGCCATGCACTGGACGATGTCAAGGGAGAAACATTAATTCATCAACAAAATGAAAAAATTTCAAACAGGCTTGGCTCACAGCTCGATAGAAAGTTTTAAAATTTGATAAAATAATAAAATAACATTATTTCAAATGTCCGGGTGTGACACATACTATAATGGGACACATAGTATACAGACCTTCAGGTGCAAGTACTCGTAAGCATACGAGACTTCTTCTTATGAAGTTTGCACTTGGTAATCTCCAAGATGAGAGATTATGAGAACATACCCGCCAGTAAGAATTCCACATGTTTTGGTGTCATCATATATTCCTATCTAAGAGTGTGTGTAATGGTCCTTAGACTTTAATATTATCATTAATATGTGTCATGACTCACACACTTTAATTTACTGATGAAAACTGTCACACAGACAGTTGGCGAGAAGTAGGGTACATTGGGTGCGTCATGAATGACATGTTATTAATGGATAAGTCAAGGAAGGATTTATCCCTTCCATTTATGGAAGTTGATATCTCAGCCCTTTGATTGAAATAGAACTGTCACATGGAATTACATGTCCATGGTGTAACGATGAGTTTATTTCAAGTAGCTAAAGAATGGAATATCAAGCATAAAGGTTGATGACACTATCATGAAACCAATTTTATGAGATATTGAGACAAATGGATTATATTACATAGTGAGAATTTGTATGTGGATGTCGTTTTTGAGACTTTAAGTTCTTTCTCTTGGGTGCCTTGACCTGTTGTTAGACAGTACTCTTGGAATTTAGGTAAGCCTGCCTAATACCAATGAGAAATAATCCTAGAGGGTCACACACTAAGTGTTTATAATGGTCTCAGTTAAATTCTATTTGAATTTAATTAATGGAATAAATATTATTCTCAAGACAGTGGAATAATTTTATTCAAGTTAAAAATGATTGCATAAATTAAATAAATATTTATTCGCAGAATTGTGAATAAAAATATATTTATTTATTTTATTAAACATTTAATAAATATTTATTTAATAGTTTGTAAATAAAATATTTATTTAAGCGAATAATTTATTTATTTATTTATTCGGGTGTTCAATAAATGGAAGCAGAGTTCAAGTGGACCAAGGATGATCCAGTAGTAAAATAATTATTTGCAAGATGGTAAATAATTATTTAACTAGTTGACACAAAACAAAATAATAATAACACGGTTATAATTATACAGTGCAAGATTTTATTTATGATTCCATTTTGTGCAAGTTGACGCATCAAAAATAATAACGTGGTTATTGTTATTATGTAGCATGGGTTTTCTCTAAGGTTATGAATGTATTTAATTTCTGTTATGTAATTAAATATTATAACCGAATCCCCATGTTGATAAATAGAGAGGTATGTCTATTGTGCCATATACAGGAAATCGGTGACGCAAAAGAAATTCCAAGTTAGGAATTTTCTCTTGACTCATCTCCTCTCTCCCTCTCAAGAATGAGAGACATTCTTCAAGATCGAATAATAGACGATCAAGATCGATTGACGCAAGGCATTCGCTTCACCGTGCTAGCACCCAGAAAGCAAGTGGTGTCAATCGGAGACCATTAGAGCACGTGTGGATCACCGCTAGAGGGATTCTGATTTGGATCATTGAAATCACAACAAGACAATCCGAAAGGGTCATCTCAGATGATCAACATCATCAACGAAGAAAGTACCAAAGAACCAGGTATTTTTTTCTTTAGAAAATAAATTTAAATTAATTATAAACATGATGTGAAAGATACTCTCTAAATGTTTCAGGCCTCTTCATTCTTTATCTAAATCTTTGATTCTATTCTATGGAGACTGACGTTCATCATCACATTGATCCTGGAATAATCATTGATCATGGTAAAAATTAATGTTGGGCGCCAGCCCAACCGCGCTTTCGTTGCACCCAAAACCTACAAGTGGTATCAGAGCGAGGTCATCATAGTTTATAATTATTTAAATAATTAATTGATGATTTACGATTTGATAATTTAGTTTATCAATTCAAGGTTAATCGTTCTTATAAACTGGATTTTGAGAACTGTTCTCCCTCTTTTCGTTTCTCACATATTTCACAGAAACGAATGATTTTTTGATTAAAATTAAAACAGAGAACTCATCAGGAGGTGCCGATGATTCTGCCCAGATGACATGAAAGTACATGCCGTGTGTTCAAACTTACATTCCATGTTCTCTGCCATACACACCGTGTAATCTGGACTACATTCCGTATAGTCGTGTTCAACGCATTGGGATTAATTCGGAAATTAATCAATTTGTGTGCATTTATTGCACACAATGTATTTAATTCTACACCGTGTGTTGACTGGGACAGATAGGAACATGCTTACCAGATTACACACCATGTGGCCCACTGAACACGACGTGTAATCCCTTTGGGTCAGGGGCAAAACTATGTATTCCATACATGGCTAAGCCAACAGGTAACCGTGTAATGTGGAGAGAACACGACGTGTAACCCACTATACACGCTGTGTACTCTGAAATTTTCAAAGTATGCTTCACACAACGAGTCCCTAGGCATGTACTTCAGGAAAAACATTGAAGGTAGTACACACTGTGTAGTCAGAACTACATTCTGTGTACTTTACCAAATTACACAAAGTTAAAACTTTAATGTTTGTGTAATTTTTAGAACTATATATCATGTATAAATCATACTACAGGTTGTTACTCTATGAATTGAAACATATTGTATGCCATATTTCATAAGAGTAAAATAGTATGTGAATATAATACATGTTGTGTAGATTCAAACGAGTATTCACCAAGATACCTCCAAGGTGCATTTATGTACTAAGATGAGAATCTCAAGGAAATTCAGAAAATGATTAAGATAAAAGTATTGATTAATTAAAGATAATAATTAATTGATTCAAAGTACAATTTATCTTAATAAGAACAATTAAATAATTGAATGCTAGTTTTATTAAATGCGTAACTCGTTGCATGTATGTGGGTGATCATGAGATATACCAAGACCTTTGTATGTGATTGGTTTCCTTTTAATTAATTTATTAAATTAATTTTTTGCCTTCAAGACATCTCTCCTCATTAATATGTAGGGCCTACGTGCCCATGGTTTATTTTATGTAAAATCTATTTTTACCCCTCCCCTGTGTTTGAGTTAAAAAGTATATGTAATGGATGGAGCTCCCAAGCTTGTGGATGCAGTCCAAGTTAGGAGCTGAGGTGAAACCAATCCAAGGATATACAAAGGTGGATAAGTGGAAAGCTATAAAAATGAATGTGTTTATCCCCTAGGTTAGGGTTAGTTTATCAACTACTAGATAAACTAAACATTATAAAAAAAAGCTCATGATCATGACCTTTATTTTATTTATGTCAGTTGCATGGTTTTTCATTATGGATGTGTTCTCGCGATCACATAATTAATGAACTAACAAGCATGTAAGATGGAACTAAAATAAACCAAAATTGTGCGTAAATATTATCAAGACATGGTTAATCACTTAAGTTAGTTCCACTTAATATTAAAAATCATGTGACAAAGATAATAAGGCAATTTATGCATAAGAGATAAAAATCCCTCAACAAAATATTAAGTCAGACTAAGCCTTCTGTTACTTGATTAAGGGAAAGACTCAATAAAACTATGTGTTTAACCAAACCTTGTTGGGACACTTAATTTTATATATGAATCCCTTATGAAAGGTTTCAGGTTGACTTAACCATATTACATCAAGAGGAGTAACCCTTGCTAGACTTGGTGTAATATTGGAGGCAAGTGTTGAGGAAATCCAAGTCAGGATTTCAGGATTGGGGAGTCCACTCAATGGATCAAGGAGTCACAAGACCACAGTTGACAAAGGCCTGCCTACCTAAATGCCTTTAAATAGATCGAGCATCCCTTGTTAGGGTTATGAGAAGGGAAATATGGATCCTTTCCACCAGAATTTCATGACAACTGGACATTCCGAGTTCAATGGTGAGGGCCATTGGGACTTTATAAAATAGCAGGAGACTTAATAAAATTAATTTATTATTTCTCATAAAATGTAATCAATAAATTTATAATCATCTTCTCTTTTAATTGTAGAATAAAATGACAATCTCATCAACCAAACTATCCCTACAATCAATTATGTATAAAGATAACATCCTCACCTGTAGTAAATTCTAGGAATGGTTTAGATGCCTTTGGGTTATTCTACGCCATGAACGAAAGTCTTACGTGCTGGAGTTAACATTACCTAATCTGCCTGCCCAAGATGTGAGTGATGAAGAGTTCTTGGTCTATGAGAAACATATGAACGACGCAGTCGATTTTCAATGTTTGATGTTATCATCAATTTCTAGTGAGCTCGTGAAGTCTCACAAAAACATGGATGCCTATAGCATGCTCGAGCACCTCCATGGTATTTACCAGGAGAGAGCAAGAAAAGAATGGTTTGAGATCTCCAATGCACTCTTTTAGAGTAATCTTGGAGAGGGTTCCCCAGTTGGTCCTCACGTAGTCATGCTCATTGGATACATTGAGCGCCTGGAGGTTCTAGAGTTTAAACTCCCTAAAGAACTGGGTACCAATCTCATTATTGTATCACTCCCTCATATATTATCCAGATTTTTTGTTAATTTCAATATGAACAACATTGAGAAGTCTCTATCTGATCTTCTTATCCTTATTCGCAAAGTGGAAAAATATATGAAGCGTGAAAATCCTTCCGTCCTTATAGTGAATAAGAGGAAAGGGAAGGTAAAGAGATTTAAGCCTAAAGATTCTTCACGCCCTTCCAATAAAAGGAATATCAAAGGGGAGGCAAGGGAACATGAAGCCATTTATTTCACATGTGGTAATAAGGGCCACTGGAAGAAGAACTACACCCAGACTAAGAAGCAAGGGGAAGCTTCAGGTGCGTTTGTTATTGAATGCAATCTATTTGTTTCTACAAATTGGGTATTAGATATAGTTTTTGGTGCTCACATATGTATCCAAATATAGGAACCAAGTATATTTAGGAAGATTGAACGAGGGTAGGTAGATCTATGAGCACCCAACGAAGCTAGACTTGCTGTTGTATCTGTCGAGGACTACTACCTCACGTTGCCAACTAATATGATCTTGGTGTTAAAGGGTTTTTATTATGTTATGTCTGTTACTAAAAACTTATTTTGTATCCAAATTAAATAAAAATGAATTTTTTTTCAAGTTTGGAAATGAATTTTTCTTCTTTTACAAAGATATCATTTGTTTTGGTAGGACACATTTAACAGTCTTTACGTTTTGGATTACACAAACCAAGTAATGGAAATTGATAACAAAGATACTTCACAAGACTCATATCACACCCAAATTTGGAATCATTGGTTAGGTCATGTAAATGAGAAACGTTTGACAAAGTTACATCAAGATGGATATTTAGATTCTTTAAATCTAAAACCACTTGGCGTATGTCATGCATGTTTACAAAGAAAAATAACCAAATCCACATTTAGTGGGAAAGGTGAAAGGGCTAAAGAGCTTCTTGAATTGGTTCATACCGATGTGTGTGGACCATTTCTAGTTGAATCAAGGGGAGGGTACTCATAATTCATAACTTTTACTGATTATTTTAGTAGATATGGATATATATACTTAATGAGGTATAAGTCGGATTCTTTTGATAAGTTCAAGGAATACAAGAATGAAGTTGAGAACTAGCTTGGTAATAAGATTAAGAAACTCTGCTCAGACTGAGGTGGAGAATATCTTAATCAAGACTTCATTGATTACTTATGAGAGTTTGGGATCCTATCCCAACTCAGTCCTCCTTACATTCCCTAGTGGAATAGTGTGAGTGAAAGGAGGAACCATACCTTGTTGGACATGGTGAGATCAATGATGATTCATGAAAGTCTTCCATTATCCTTTTGGGGATATGCGTTACAAATAACAACACAGATACTGAACCAAGTACCAAAAAAATTGATAAATGGTATTCCATATGAGTTCTGGATTGGAAATAAAGCCATGTTATCGAATTTACATTTGTGGGGAAGTGAAGCGTTTGTTAAGGCCACTTCAGGTAACAAACTTTCACCCTAAGGCACAAAGTGTACCTTTATAGGATACCCTAAGGAAACAAGGTGATATTACCTATAGAAAACCTCATAAAAAATGGTTATAGTGTCAAGACATGCCATATTCCTTGAGAGGGATCACATCTCCAAAAGAGATAGTGGGAGCGAGATTGACTTCGATAAAGTTGAGACTCAAGGTATACAAGATTTGGTACAGGAATAGATTCCACAAAGCCCCATGGAAGAAAAAATTGTTCCAGAGACACAAGATCTACGTAGGAGTACAAGAGAGGTTAGAGAACCAGAAAGATATAGTTTTCTAGTTTCTGAGGATGGTGACTCATTATTAGTTGATAATAATGATCCTTTAACCTACAAGGAAGCATTAAGTGGCACAAATGTTTCCAAGTGGTAAGAAGCCATGAATTTTGAAATGGATTCAATTTATCAAAACTAAGTCTAGATTTTGGTAGATCCTCCAGTTGATGTAAAGCCTATTGGTTTCTAATGGGTATTCAAGAAGAAACTAGACATGGAAGGATAAGTAAGTACCTATAAGGCATGACTGGTTACAAAAGGGTTCAAGCAGAATCAAAGCATTGACTACGACAAAACCTTTTCTCCAATTGAAATACTGAAATACATTAGAATTATATTATCCATTTCTGTTTACCATGACTATCAGATTTGAAAAATGAATGTTAAAACAACCTTCCTTAATGGGAACCTTTAGGAAGATTTCTACATGACACAATCTGAAGGGTTTATGACTCCAAAGGATTCCAATAAGGTATTCAAGTTACAAAAATCCATTTATGGATTAAAGCAAGCATCCAGGTCATAGAACATTCATTTTGATGAAGCCATAAAAGAATTTAGTTTTATCAAGAATGAATGTGAGCCTTGTGTCTACAAACGATTTAGGGGGAGTGCAATCGTTTTCCTAATAGTATATGTTGATGACATATTACTTATTAGAAATGAGATACCAGTCTTATAGTCTGTTAAGGCATGATTGAATCAATGCTTTTCCATGAATGACTCGTCCAAGGCATCATATATTCTTGGGATCAAGATCTATTGTGATAGATCTAAGTGATTACTGGGCCTAAGTCAAAGTATATACATTGAAAAGATACTGAAGAGATTCAGTATGGAACAATCCAAGAGGGGGTTGTTGCAAGCATCACATGACATTAATCTTTCCAAGAAAATGTGTCCTTATACACATGAGGAAAGAAAAAGAATGACAAGGACTCCATACACATCAACGATTGGGTCAGTCATGTATGACATGCTATATACTAGGCTGGATGTCACCTATGCATTAATTGCGGTAGGCAGATATCAAGCTGACCCAGGTGACCACTATTGGATGGAATCCAAGACTATCCTAATGTATCTGAGGCATACTAAGGATATGTTCCTATTTTATGGAGGAGATGAGGAACTAGTCATCAGAAAATATGCAGATGCTAGTTTCCAGACTAATCAAGATGACATGAAGTCGCAAATGGGATATATCTTCACTTTGAATAGAGGTGCAGTGAGATAGAAGAGCTCAAAGAAGAGTGTGCTCGTAGATTCTATAGTAGAATCTGAGTATACCGCAGCTTCTGAGGTAGCTAAAGAAGCAGTTTGGATGTGGAGATTTGTCCAAGAGCTGTATGTGTTACCTAGTAGTAAAGATCCCATCACACTGTATAGTGATAATACCACAGAAGTGGATCTTGCAAAAGATACAAGGTCACATCAGAAGATGAAGCACATACTTTAGAAGTATCATATCTTGAGGGATTTTTCTCAGAGAGGTGAAGTTGTAGTGAGTAGTATTTCCACGAAAGACAATGTGGAAGACCCCTTGATTAAATCCTTAACTCAGTAGAAACATGATCATCATGTGAGGTCTAGCAGACTAAAAGTTGTAGGCAGTCGGATCCAGTCCAAGTGGGAGTTTGTAAGAGTTGGTGTTATAAAACCAACTATTTGTACTTTGATCACATGAATATTTAATATATTTAAATATTAAACATCTTATTATATATTTTTCATTATTCTTAATGACTATAGTGTAATAATGTTATGGAATATTTGTTGCATTGACAAGGTCATAGCAATTCCATGATATGATGAGAACCTTGAAGTGCTATGAAAATATTCTTAAATATAGTTCTATGGTTCAATGACATACTATAATGGGACACATAGTATACAGACCATCAGGTGCGATTACTCATAAGTATATGAGACTTCTTCTCATGAAGTTCGCACTTGGTAATCTCCAAGATGGGAGATTATGAGAACATACCTGCTAGTAGGAATTCTGCATGTTTCGGTGTCATCAGATATTTCTATCTACAAGTGTGTGTAATGGTCCTTAGATTTTTAGATTATCATTAATACATGTCATGACTCATGAAATTTTATTTACTGATGAAAATCATCATACAGACAGTTGGCGGGAAGTAGGGTACATTGGGCACGTCATAAATGACATGTTATTAATGGATAAGTCAAGTAATTGTCCCTTCCATTTATGGAAGTTGATATCTCGGTCCTTTGATTGAAATAGAACCTTCACACGAAATTCCATGGCCATGGTGTAACGATGAGTTTATTTCAGGTAGTCAAAGAACGACATATCAAGCATAAAGGTTGATGACACTATCATGAAACTAGCTTGATGAAATATTAAGACAAATGAATTATATTACATAGTGATCATTCTTATGTGGATATCGTTGTTGCGACTTTAAGTTAATTCTCTTGGGTTCCTTGATCCTTTGTTAGACAGTACTCTTGGACTTTAGGCAAGCCCACCTAATGCCAACGAGAAATAATCCTAGAGGGTCACACACTAAGTGTTTCTAGTGGTCTCAGTTAAATTCTATTTAAATTTAATAAATGGAATAAATATTATTCTCAAGACAGTAGAATAATTCTATTTAAGTTAGTGATTACATAAATTAAATAAATATTTATTCACAGGATTGTGAATAAAAATATATTTATTTATTTTGTTGAACATTTAATAAATATTTATTTACTAGTTTGTAAATAAAATATTTATTTAAGAGAATAATTTATTTATTTATTTATTCGGGTGATCAATAAATAGAAGTGGAATTCGAGCAGACCAAGGATGGTCTGGAAGTAAAATAATTATTTGCAAGATGGTAAATAATTATTTAACTAGTTGGCACAAAACAAAACAATAATAATGCGATTATAATTATACAACACGAGATTTCATTTATGATTCCATTTTTCGCAAGTTGGTGTGACACAAATAATGAAGCGGTTATTGTTATTATGTAGCATGGGTTTTCTCTAAGGTTATAAATGTATTTAATTGATGTTACACAACTAAATATTATAACTGAATCCCCATGTCGATAAATAGAGAGGTACGTCTATTGTGCCATGTATGGGAAACTGGTAACGCAAGAGCAATTCTAAGTCAGTAATTTTCTCTCAACTCCTCTCCTCTATCCCTCTCAAGAATGAGATACGTTCTTCAAGATCAAAGAACAGGTGGTCAAGATCAATTGATGCAAGACATTCACTTCACCGCGCTAGCACCCAAAAAGCGAGTGGCATTAATCGGAGATCATTAGAGCCCATGTGGATCACCGTTAGAGGGATTTTGATTTGGATCCTCGCAAGTGCAATGAGACAATCCAAAAGGTTCATACCAGATGATCAACATCATCAACAAAGAATGTACTGAAGAACCAGTTATTTTATTTCTTTAGAAATTAAATTTAAATTAATTATAAACATGATGTGCAAGATCCTCTTGAAAGGTTTCTTACTTCTTTATCTAAATATTTGATTATATTCCATAGAGACTAGTTTTCATCTTTATATTGATTTCAAAATAATCATTGATCATGGTAAATATTAAATTTGGGCACCGACCCAACCGTGCTTCCACTACGCCCGAAACCTAGAATTGGGAGGGAGGAGAAGAGAAGGTAATGGAGAAAAAACTCAAGAGAGAGATGAGAGTACTCGAGTGAACCCTAGTTCCCCGCCCAAGACAAAGTTAAATTCCCACTACAACATAATATCTTCCTATCCAAGAAGTACCCCACTCCACCCCTTATATAACCACTTTCCATCTCCCCTTGGGCCCCATATTAGATTCTCTTATAACCACTTCCAACTCCCCATGGACCACATCCATCTTCCCTCATGTACAAAGACTATTTTCCCATTCCAGAAGGTTCTTTCTAGGCTTCCAAGATATCCTCTCATATTCCTATCACTGAAACCATTCTGAAAAACCACCTTGTCCTCAAGGTGGTGGATGTGTTCCCAAGTGTGACAAACCCAACATGCCAAGAAATTTTCTAGACAAACCTTGCACCATGGAACTGCGAATGGTGATAAGGTGAACTACCCATATAGTCATGCCAAGAAATATTCCATATGCTCCTCCACAACTTGCTTGGCATTTATTATTGTCAGTTCATCATCGTGTTGAAACTGCCCAGTCATAGTAATGTATCACTGAGAGGGGGAGGGGGTGAATTAGTGATACTATTTTTCTTTTATGTTTCTTTTCAACTGAAACAACCTTCGCCTCCTGTTAGAGATTTCAATTCCCTAATGAAAACAAACTGAACACACATCCACAAGAATACAAAGATTTACAAGGTTCACTATTCAATAAGAATAGATACATCCTTGGTATGGTTTGTAAATGATCCAATACAATAAAATCCATTAAGAAAACAATGCTTGGATTACAATGAGTAGGATACACCCTTACACTCGTGTAGCACTATGAAATAATCCCTCCAGTGCATGTGCACCTCCTAGCACAATAGGGCAATACAATTTCTTTTGTAACAACTCATCTTACCGGCGTTTCTTTTTAATTCACCAAATGTATTCAATTGTAAAACAATTCTTCTTTTCCTTACCCAGAAGAAAGGTAATAACATCAAAGGACTTTTATAAATAAATCATCCTGAATTCCAAGTCTGATTTTCCCAGTCTGGTTCTCTAAGTAAAATTCTTTCAATACAATTCTTCAAGTCCGATTTTCCTGATATAATGTAATACAAATGAATCGGCATTGCTTCAATTCAGAATACAATACTTCCTTAGTTTGAGAAACCCAATACAGAGATACCCAGTATGGAAATCCCGAAGATGATAAATTCAGCCCAATACCAAAATCAAATTAATACAATTGAAAAGTTGAATAAAATGATTCATTGAATATGATAAACCCTGAATACAATGATCAGATGAATACAATTGTTGAAAACTTTCCTCTTCTCTTTCACTTCTTCCCCGTCGAATTGTTCTTCAATACAAAACAAAACGGTACCACTTCAATTCTCGAATACAATTATCATTTCAAATAGAATATGAATGAATTGGAACCACCCAAAACAATTTTCAATCTGAATGGAATTGATCTCTTCTTCTCTCTAGAAACCTGGAGATTCTCTCTCTTCTTAAGTGAACAATGCAAGTCACACAAGTACAATGTACTTCATGCCTTTTATAAGTGACCCAAAACATGTTTAGGTGGGAATCCCAAAAAAGTTTCCCACTCATTTAAATTCACCCAAATCTAAATTTCTCCTGAAATCTTGGAGCAATTATGACTTTTTCAATTATTCTCGATTCTTCTTGAAACTTCTACAATCATCATCTCTTCTTTACCAGAATCCCATTTAAAATGTCAATACGATTACAATTGATGAGAAATACATGGGTCTGATCATCTAAATATGATTCTTTAATGCTAATTTATTCAAAATAATGCTTAATACCATACCAAATTAATGTGTTTGAAGAAATGCACTTCTCCACTTGAGATACAATCACTCTTTAAAAAAAAAACTCCCCCTTGACAATTCATTCATCTATCTCCACTGTCTTTTCTTTTCTCTTGACCCTCTTGAGAAAACACATCATCACATTCAAAAAACAGTGCTTGAATCATGTCTACCTCCATGACTTTGAATTCATTGAGGATCATATTTAGCATCGCCTGAATTCAATTGGAAAGTATTGTAACTTTACATTCATTCCTGCTTCTTTCTTTTAATCTCATCCTAAGCATGATATTTTCTGAATACAAATGGCCTAGATACGGTCATCCTGAATATGATCATTTCTGGTTATGATCATGCTGGTTACGATTGTTGGGTACAATCATTCTTGTTACTATCATTCTGGTTACGATCATTCTAGTTATGATTATTCTGGGTATGATCATTATGGATACAATCATTCTGGTTACGATCATTCTATATACGATCATTCTGGTTACGATTGTTGGGTACAATCAAATACAATGTGAAAAAAAAGATCTACTCGGATATGATACAATGCAATCTGATAAGGATGATCTTCCCAGATACGATACAAAACAATATGAATGTGATTCATTCTTAATTGACACCATCACTTTCCTTTTCTTCTACCTGAATATGATTGTTTTGGAAAACAAGCAGTGTCTCATCTTTCATCGGCACCACCTCTTCCAACAACACCAATTTCATCGGCACCACCTTTCCATCGATACCACTTTCATCGGCACCACATTTCTATCAACACCACTTTCATCGGCACCACCTTTCTATCAATACCACTTTCATCAGCACCACCTGAATAAAAATCGGCACCAAATCTTTTACTTCCACTCAGTATCCAATTGTTTTGAAATACAATCGATACAATTTGGATATGATAAATCTAAATATGATTATTTTATGATTGTTTTGAGAAAAAATTAGTACCACTTATTTCTCTCTTCCATCCATATATGATAAATCTGAATATGATTCTTTTCTGATTGTTTTGAAACACAACATGAATACAATTCTTTTTTGATTGGAAATAGATCTTTCACTATCCTTTTTGTCTATCAAGATCACATCACAAGTTCTCAATACAACTCATGATTTATATGAAATACAAACCAGCAAGGCATCGTCACAATTAATTCAATCGTAGTCATAATTACTCCGATTCTCCAACAAAACAAAAACCTCTTTCTCATCGTATTCAGAGTGAATCTGATGACCATATACTTCTAACAAGATGTTTTCACTTTCAAAACCGCTTCTTCTCATTACAATTGGACTTTCACAGTGATTCCTATTTTTTTTCAAAACATGGATCCGATTGTTTTTGAAAACATGGATTTGATTCCTTTCAAAACAATCCTCAATACAATTGTTTTGAAACCAATACAATTTTTGCTAAAAATAAAATGAATCATAATATCTTTCTTCTTTATTTCAATCCCTTTCAATCCGAATTCCCATTCATCACCTTTCTTAACATCCTTTCTTTCTTCAACATATTGATCAATTGACAACAAATACAACCAAAACACAACTTAGTCCTAAAAATATACCCCTTTATATTTTTTGTTAATACCCAATTCAATCACTTCAACCATAAGAAAAAAATAAGTGGTATTGTTTTGTTTCTTGCTCTTTATATTTGTTTTCTCCCCATTTCTCTTATCTATCCCCCTTATTGACAATAAAATTCAAAGGGGTCATCATGATAAGTTTATCCCTTGTTGGAAAATGATCTCCATTTCCAGAGGTTGGGACTTTTCTTTGACATGGGTATCACATGATTTTCTTAACAAATAACCTTTAACTAAACAACTCTAAGTCTACGTGGGTGAACCTAGTGTAGAAAACAAGAGTGTATAATCAAGGTGATCAATGTTGTCCATAATTTTTTTTTCACATAATACCTTTTCCATACTTATTTCAAAAATCTCATGACTAGGGGAAAACCTTGAAAGAATTTGTTTACGATAAGAGTAACTTGTACCCATCTCAACAGAAAAATCATAAATTTTAGGTGAAAAAAACACAACTTTTCAAATACTCATTACCTTATTTTTCAAGAAAGGTAAGAGAATCATCAAATATATCTTCCTCATTTACACTCCTTCAATTCCCTGCAGGTTATCACAAGTATGCAAAGATATTAGGAATAATGAGGAACCTTGATTGTTTGTTAGAAACAAAAATCAGACAGAGAGTCCTCTCTCGGTCTTTCCTTCTTCTTATTATTCTTCTTAAATTTTTTATTGGATGTGCTTTCTTCCTTATATTCATCCTTCTTGAGTTTTGTAACAAATTTCTTATTATCTATCGAATCTTTTGATGATGATTTCAAATTTTCTTCATCTTTAGGAACATCCTTGTTACAATTAGTTTGTTCCATATTGTCCATTCCTATATTTTTCTCTGGAAAGATAGTTGAATAGTTTTTGATATCATTCCCTTCTTTCTCATCTTCACCATTTGTGGATAAATTTTTGTCATCATTTATCATATATTCATATGTTTTCTTCTTCCTTTCTTCTTTCACTTTTTTTTGTGATTCCTCCAATTTCTTAGCCAGGTCGATGTGTTTTGGCCAAATAACTAAGAACTCTTTCTTTTGAAACTTAGCATATTTGTCTTTCTTGACTTCCAAAACATCTGACTTCTTAGAATTGTTAAGAATCTTTTGTTGTGACAGTATCAAAACAAGACATCCTTTCGCAAGGTGTCCAGGTTACTCACACATTTCACAAATAGTTTCCAATGGTTGAAACCTATTTTCAATCTTTACTTCAATCTTCTCATATTTCTTCAACACAACCTTCTCAGGCTTCTTCTTTTGAGATAATTGACTCCCCCTAAAACCATGCCTTCTATAACCCATGGAACAATAGTAGTGTTGTTGGTTTAACCAACACATATATTCTCTGTATGTCCAAATCCACCACAATACCAGGAATATCCATAAAAGGAGTATTTGCCTCTAAAACGTCAATACTGTCTAGAATTGTGAATGTGTTTCTCAGCCACTTTATTCTATTTATTTTCCAATCCACCAACCTTTCTATTATCAATAGGATTCTTCCTTTTATTTCTTGCAATATCGGAACCAGAAGTGTAACATCCCAAGTAAGTAATGAATAATAGATATTTTTATCTATGTCTATTAATGATTAAGATAGTGTTTTAGAGGCTTAAAATGATAATAAATCCAATCTTAAGCATGGAATACACTAATATTTTTAAAAGATTGTTTTACTGCCTTTTGATGGCAAACCATTTTTGAATCTATCTCTTGACAATTTTATAAACTATGTTTGTCAAAATAAAATTATTATTTATGATTGGGACATCAAAATTTACCTTGTGTGAATTTTTGGTATTTTTCTGACAATGTTCATTTTTTAATGAATAGTGAAAAATACTGCATTTTACATCAAAACTGCTTTTTAATCTAATTTATTTATATGATTAGATTATCTTTTGAATTGGTTTTGAAGTGAAATTAGAATATATTTTTACCATTTTATCCAATGATGGTCATTGGAATCAATTTCAGTTTGAAATTAGACTTAAGCTGGTGTCAATCTTTTGATACTTATTGTTTTATAAAAACATGATATTTGCTCTGACAGTGGGAATTAATTATTAAATTAATTAATGTGACTTATATGTTTTGAATTTTGTAAAATAGACTTCATTTTTGAATTCGGAATATCAAATATAGCTTAGGGTGAATTTTTGGTAATTTTCTGAAAAACTTCAATTTTTGATGAATAGTGAAACCACTAAGTGGTACTTATAAAAATTGATTTTCCGTTTAAATGAAATTTTGCCATCTTTGTGTTTTGAATTTCAAAAATTCGACATACATGGTTGTCATTAAGAAGTAAAATGTGGTTCAATGAGATTAAAATAATTTTTTGGTGAAGAGTAACTTATTAAGTTTTAATCGCGATTAGTGGTAATTAGTGTAGTTTAAGGTAAAAATAATGCTTTAATAAAATAATATGAGATTGACACATGTCCTACCCTCATTGTTTGTGTCATTGCCGACAAAGACAAGCCATGGGTCAACTTGGGGACCCCATGGATCCACTTTTGTTGGGAAATGACATAAATAACTTTTTATTTAATGTAAAAGTAAAAATGACACAAACATAATATGTTTTACGAAAACAATTTTTACATGGGGTTATAAAGATCAGATTTTTGATTATAAATAATCATTGGAAATCTAAAAAGATTTCCTACATCATAGTATTTTTTTTATAATTTTTAGACTTTAAATAAACTAAATTATTTATGACATCATGATGATGCAGCGATGACCTCATTATTTAACGATTTAAATAAAATGGAAAGATAATGAAAAATCTAAAACCTACACATGGCCAAAACCAATTGGATGAGTGGATTTCGAACCCTTATCACCTTATCCGCGAATTATATAAATGTGGGACCTTTTAAAACCGAAACACATTTTCAAATAAAGTAATATTTCTTTACTTTCCAAAAGTGCCCCTCCTCTCCTCTTATAAAAGGCCCCCACCTCTACCTCATTTCACACACTCCTCAAGCCTTTGGCTCGGCCAAACCCTGCCAATTTACTCTCTCCACATCCCTCTCCTCATCCTAGATGATTCCCTTTGGGAATAATCCTTTCAAAGGAAGCCTTTAGGCTCAAATCAAAAGGAGTTACACTTTTAAAGGTAATTCATTCTCTCATGTTCATTTGTTTTATTTTGCTTCTCCAACCCCCTAAACTCTTTTTATTTACTTCTTTTGTAACAACACCAGTATATTAAATATACTAGGATGTTGTTATAAGATTTATTTGAGCTACACTCTCACACAACTACATCAAATGGTTAAAGAACATACGGTTTCCGTGGATGGCGAAATTCTGCCTCCCGAAACGATAATTGTTCAATACTCATTTAACACCTTCAAAGGTGGCCATTATGATGTCACTATTTTTATATATGATATATAATATGTTTATGTTTTCCTTAATCTTCTGTTTTTTTTTCATTTTGGGCATACCTTTATGGTTTCCATTATGGGTAAACACGATATCTTCATTTTAGGAAGTGCGGACTACCGCCCCCTGAAAGTGATTTGATTCGTTAATACCATATGTGGGATGTGTAAAGGATAAAGTTAATGATATTATATATGTTATTATACTGGAATTATAATATACTCTTATATCATTATGATTCCATTCCAAAAAATATGAAATACAAATGGAAGTAGCGTTCATGCGTACGTACGGCTTACCGTCTCCATGAACGGTGCATTTCATTTCTTACCTTTAAATGTGATGTAATATTATAAATACATGTATATGATGAATATATATGATATATATGTTATCCAAATCATTAATATCATTCTGGATATAACGAACCTTTGACCAAATTAACAACATGTAAGTGTAAGAAGTCTATTTTTGACTTAAGAACCAAATACCGACAAAATGAACACTATTAACTTAAATGATTACAAGCTGTTCATAACATGGTATAAAAGGAATAATGAACTTGAAAAGGGTTCATAAGCAAGTAGAGATTAACTCAAGTTTATTATTCAGGAGATTAAAGAACGGTCGGGTCAAGTCGGATACGAGGTATGGGACTTCGTCTCAATCTCCTTTCATTGAGGCATATTTTGTTTTATACACAACCTTCTTTTATACGGTGTATAAACCCCTTTGACTTTTACGTTTATTCAAAAGGAATCTTTTTTATACGAAGCGTTTACTAAACGACAAAAGGGAATGTTTTTGTCGTACGTATGCGGCGACAACGACTTCTCCGCCGCCGTGACCATTATTTGAGTTTCGGCTTCCTCTACAAGCCATCACTTTTTTTTAATGAAAAATAAATACAAAGTTTTAACTTTCTTTTATTTTGGTATTGAAAATGGTTTTGAAAACATTTTTATTATATCCATGTGTTGTATTGATATCTAGTGATTGAAATGTGGAAATGTTATGTTTCCTTTATGCATGTTTTATGTGATACGATTATGTTGTGGTTCTTGGGCATTATTATGAAGAGGGGTGGTTCCGTGATAAACTAAGGGTGGGTGAGCCCGATATAGCTCTCCAATGCATTGGGTAACGCGAAGGAGTGAAACGTTAAGGTTTCTCCGAAGAGATTTTAGGGAATATACTGTGATGGGTATTCCAAACGTAACCAAGAGGGGTACTCCCTACGTAAGAATGTTATGAATGCCTCAAGTTACCTTTATGTCTTATGATTTCTATGATTTGTTCATGATTTTATGAGGTATGTTAAAGTGCCTATGTTTTATGGGTAAAGTATGATTTCACTCTTATGTATATATGTACCCATGTTTCTTTTCCATGTTTTTATATCCCTTACTGAGCTTTTTATGCTCATCCCAAGTTTTTTTGAAATGTTTTTCACAGGTCAAGGGAAAGGTACATGATATGATGATAGTGTCAAGGAAGTGTCAAGAAAGAATCCATTTTTATTTTAAATATGTTTCCATTGATGGGAATGAAGAATACTATCTTTATGTAACCACTTTGTTTTAATGTGGGTTGTAATGCATGTTTTAAGATCTAATTCTCTAAAACTCTAAACCTGAAATGATCCTCAACGTGTAATCTTGTGATAACTCAAGATTAAGTATGGTTTAAGGCTGGGGCCTTATAGTTGGTATCAGAGGTCGGTTTAGATAACTTTAGGAGTTAGAATTCTATTAAATGATTATCCAAAAATATTTTTTTTTGAAATGATATAGCATTTGAAGATTACCATGTTGCTTCATCTAATACATGTTTGTTCAGAATGGTTTTCCGCAAAGGAAACAGGGAAGCAGTGCTAGGAAGGCATACAGAAGGAAATAACCTTCCGAATCAGCATCCAGAAATGGTCGGAATTGGAACTGAACAGTTTGTTACAGTAATGGCACAGTTGACTCAGGCTATAAATGGTGGTGGTATCCATGCACGAGATCAGCCAGATCAACCGCAGAGGAACATGTCAATGGTGGAATATTTCATGAGGCAACATCCCCCATCATTCAGAGGATCATCTGACCTTGTGTTAGCTGAAGGGTGGATTAAAGCACTGGAGAAGATTTTCGATGTCATGGGGTGTTCAGACAATCAAAAGTTTAGTCTTTCTATTTACCGTTTGGAGGGTGAAGCAGATCAGTGGTGGTCTATGGTTAAAAATATCAGGGACGCCGATGAGATTGATGCTCTTGACTGGGATGAATTCAAAGGTATGTTTCTTGAGAAGTATTTTCCTAAGGCTGTTCGACTTAGGATGGAAAAGAAATTTTTGGAATTGAGGCAAGAGGAAGACTCAGTGGCTGCCTATGAAGAAAGGTTCACTCGATTGGCAAGGTATGCTCCAAATTTTATCTGAGACCTTGATAGTAAAATCAATCGTTTTTACTCAGGATTAAAGACAAAATATCGAAGGGCATTAGCTTCTCGTGAGTTTAAAAAGTTATGAAAAGCTTGTTCGATGTGCTGAGAAGGTGGAAATGGAGTTTGCCGATGACCAAGTGTTCTATTACAACCAGCAGAAGAAGAGACCGAGGTGGCAGGAGAAAGGTAAGAATTCTTCAAAAAAGTCTGATGGTAAGAAAACTAAGTTTCTAGTTTGTGATAAATGTGGCAAAAGGCATGCTGGGGAATGTCTTCTGAATTCTGGAAAGTGCTACCGATGTGGTAAGATGGGACATAAGGCTCGTGATTGCACTGAAAAGGATCAAGGTGAAGGTAAGACCAAATTTGATTTACAGTTAGTGAAATGTTATAAGTGCAATGAGATGGGTCACTATGCAAATGAGTGTCCGACAAAGATCTTGAGTGATGGGAAGCAGTTAGACTACAAGCAGAAAGGGGTGGTTAAATCCTTTGCAACTACTTCAGCAGATGTCGGGCCATCAAATGAAGTTGTATCAGCTCTAGGGAGCTCAGTATTTTTCAAAGATTGACTTGAGATCGGGGTACCATCAGCTGAAGGTAAAGGAAGCAGATGTTCCTAAGACCGCGTTCCGTACAAGATATGGCCATTATGAATTTGTAGTAATGCCTTTTGGGCTAACCAATGCACCTGCTGTATTCATGGACTTAATGATTAGAATTTTCCATGAGTTCTTGGATAAGTTTGTGATGATTGTTTTTAGGAATTGAAAATAAGATTGGTGAATGCTCCAGTTTTGGCACTACCTTCCAGGAATGGTGAGTTTGTTGTATATAGTGATGCTTCATTGAAAGGACTTGGTTGCGTCCTAATGCAGAATGATCAGGTAATTGCTTATGCTTCACGACAGTTGAAAACTCATGAGGTAAATTACCCTACACATGATTTGGAATTAGCTGCTGTTGTTTTTGCTTTAAAAATTTGGAGGCATCATTTGTATGGAGTAAAGTGTGAAATATATACCGATCACAAAAGTTTAAAGTATATATTCACTCAGAAAGAATTGAACATGAGACAAAGGATATGGCTAGAATTAATCAAGGATTATGATTGTACAATTCATTACCATTCGGGAAAAGCAAATAAAGTGGCTGATGCTTTGAGTCGAAAAAGTAATGCTTCATTAGCAATGTTGCGTTTGGAACGTGATCCTTTGGTTAAGGATTTGATGAACTTTGGCATAGAAGTTGTTGGTGCAGAATGTTATTCTGTTTTGTTTCAGGTATCAGTGAGATCATCTCTATCAGATAGAATCAAGCAAGCACAGAAGCAAGACAGCGAGTTGCAGAAAAAGGTAGAGCTGGTTCAGAAAGGTAAGTTGCCTGAATTCAACATTGATAATGATTGTGTTTTGAGATTTGGGAAGAGATTGTGTGTGCCTTGTGATTCACAGTTGAAGAGAGAGTTGTTATGTGAAGCTCACAGTTCTCCGATTTCAGTTCATCCAGGCAGTACTAAGATGTATAGAGATATTCGGGAGTATTACTGGTGGGATGGAATGAAAAGAGATATTGCTAACTTTACTGTGAAGTGTTTGACATGTCAATAGGTTAAAGTAGAGCATAAGTTACCGAAATGGATGCTTCATCCATTACCAGTGCCATAGTGGAAATGAGAGAATATATCCATGGACTTTGTTGTGGGATTACCGAAGACATCTCGAGGTAATAATGCAATCTGGGTTATTGTTGATCGCTTGACCAAATCTGCTCATTTCCTTGCTATACGAGATACTTTTTCCCTAGATCAACTTTCCCGTTTGTATCTTAAAGAGATAGTCAGGTTACATGGAGTTCCTCTCTCTATTGTATCGGATCGTGATCCTAGGTTTACTTCTAACTTTTGGGAAGGCCTTCAGAAGTCGTTGGGTACTGAATTAAATTTTAGTACAGATTTTCATCCTCAATCAGATGGGCAGTCAGAACGAACAATTCAGACATTGGAGGATATGCTACGAGCTTGTCCTATGGATTATCAGGGAATTTGGGACCAACATCTTTCTTTTGTTGAATTTTCATATAATAATAGTTTTCATTCCAGTATACAGATGGCACCATTTCAGGCATTATATGGGAAGCGGTGTCGAACTCCAGCTTTCTGGGATGAAGTGGGTGAAAGGAAGTTGATGGGACCAGAATTGGTAGAAGAGATGGCAGAAAAAGTTCAGCTGATTCAGAAACACATGAGAACAGCTCAGAGCAGGCAGAAGAGTTATGCGGATAACCAGAGGAAGGATCTATCTTTTGAGGTAGGTGATCATGTTTTTCTCAAGGTTTCTCCTTAGAAAAGTGTGATGAGATTTGGTAAGAAAGGAAAGTTGAGTCCAAGGTTTATTGGACTATATGAAATTCTGGAGAGAGTTGGATCAGTTGCTTACTGAGTGGCTTTACCTCCGAGTTTATCTCAGGTACACAATGTTTTTCACGTTTCGATGTTGAGAAAGTATATGCCAGATCCATCTCATGTTTTGAGTCCAGAGGTAGTTCAGTTGGAAGAGAACCTATCTTATGAGGAACAACCGGTCCAGATTCTTGACCATAGGGAGAAAGTGTTACGGAATAAGGTGATTAAGCAGGTAAAGGTTTTGTGGAAAAACCACATGATGGAAGAGGCAACATGGGAATCTGAAAATGCAATGAGGGATAAGTACCCCCATTTATTCGATAAGTAAATAAATTGCGGGGACGCAATTTTCTAAAGGGGGGAAGGATGTAACATCCCAAGTAAGTAATGAATAATAGATATTTTTATCTATGTCTATTAATGATTAAGATAGTGTTTTAGAGGCTTAAAATGATAATAAATCCAATCTTAAGCATGGAATACACTAATATTTTTAAAAGATTGTTTTACTGCCTTTTGATGGCAAACCATTTTTGAATCTATCTTTTGACAATTTTATAAACTATGTTTGTCAAAATAAACTTATTCTTTATGATTGGGACATCAAAATTTACCTTGTGTTAATTTTTGGTATTTTTCTGACAATGTTCATTTTTTAATGAATAGTGAAAAATACTGCATTTTACATCAAAACTGATTTTTAATCTAATTTATTTATATGATTAGATTATCTTTTGAATTGGTTTTTAAGTGAAATTAGAATATATTTTTACCATTTTATCCAATTATGGTCATTGGAATCAATTTCACTTTGAAATTAGACTTAAACTGGTGTCAATCTTTTGATACTTATTGTTTTATAAAAACACGCTATTTGCTTTGACAGCGGGAATTAATTATTAAATTAATTAATGTGACTTATATGTTTTTAATTTTGTAAAATAGACTTCATTTTTGAATTTGGAATATCAAATATAGCTTAGGGTGAATTTTTGGTAATTTTCTGAAAAACTTCAATTTTTGATGAATAGTGAAACCACTAAGTGGTACTTATAAAAATTGATTTTCCGTTTAAATGAAATTTTGCCATCTTTGTGTTTTGAATTTCAAAAATTCGACATAAATGGTTTTCATTAAGAATTAAAATGTGGTTTAATGAGATTAAAATAATTTTTTGGTGAATTGTAACTTATTAAGTTTTAATCGCGATTAGTGGTAATTAGTGTAGTTTATGGTAAAAATAATGTTTTAATAAAATAAGATGAGCTTGACACATGTCCTACCCTCATTGGTTGTGTCATGGTCGACCAAGAAAAGCCATGGGTCAACTTGGGGACCCCATGGATCCACTTTTGTTGGGAAATGACATAAATAACTTTTTATTTAATGTAAAAGTAAAAATGACACAAACATAATATGTTTTACGAAAACAATTTTTACATGGGGTTATAAAGATCAGATTTTTGATTATAAGTATTCATTGGAAATCTAAAAATATTTCCTACATCATAGTATTTTTTTTATAATTTTTAGACTTTAAATAAATTAAATTATTTATGACATCATGATGATGTAGTGATGACCTCATTATTTAACGATTTAAATAAAATGGAAAGATAATGAAAAATCTAAAACCTACACATGGCCAAAACCAATTGGATGAGTTTATTTCAAAACCTTATCACCTTATCCACGAATTATATCAATGTGGGACCTTTTAAAACCGAAACACATTTTCAAATAAAGTAATGTTTCTTTACTTTCCAAAAGTGCCCCTCCTCTCCTCTTATAAAAGGCCCCCACCTCTACCTCATTTCACACACTCCTCAAACCTTTGGCTTGGAAAAACCCTGCCCATTTATTCTCTCCACATACCTCTACTCATCCTAGAGGATTCCCTTTGGGCATAATCCTTTCAAAGGAAGCCTTTAGGCTCAAATCAAAAGGAGTTACACTTTTAAAGGTAATTCATTCTCTCATGTTCATTTGTTTTATTTTGCTTCTCCAACCCCCTAAACTCTTTTTATTTACTTATTTTGTAACAAAACCAGTATCTTAAATATAATAGGATGTTGTTATAAGATTTATTTGAGCTACACTCTCACACAACTACATCAAATGGTTAAAGAACATACGGTTTCCGTGGATGGTGAAATTCTGCCTCCCGAAAGGATGATTGTTCAATACTCATTTAACACCTTCAAAGGTGGCCATTATGATGTCACTATTTTTATATATGATATATAATATGTTTATGTTTTCCTTAAGCTTCTGTTTTTTTTTCATTTTGGGCATACCTTTATGGTTTCCATTATGGGTAAACACGATATCTTCATTTTAGGAAGTGCGGACTACCGCCCCCTGAAAGTGATTTGATTCGTTAATACTATATGTGGGATGTGTAAAGGATAAAGTTAATGATATTATATATGTTATTATACTGGAATTATAATATAATCTTATATCATTATGATTCCATTCCAAAAAATACGAAATAGAAATGGAAGTAGCGTTCATGCGTACGTACGGCTTACCGTCTCCATGAACGGTGCATTTCATTTCTTACCTCTAAATGTGATGTAATATTATAAATACATGTATATGATGAATATATATGATATATATGTTATCCAAATCATTAATATGATTCTGGATATAACGAACCTTTTACCAAATTAACAACATGTAAGTGTAAGAAGTCTATTTTTGACTTAAGAACCAAATACTGACAAAATGAACACTATTAACTTAAATGATTACATGATGTTCATAAAATGGTATAAAAGGAATAATGAACTTGAAAAAGGTTCATAAGAAATTAGATATTAACTCAAGTTTATTATTCAGGAGATTAAATAACAGTCAGGTCAAGTCGGATACGAGGTATGGGACTTCGTCTCAATCTCCTTTCATTGAGGCATATTTTGTTTTATACACAACCTTCTTTTATACGGTGTATAAACCCCTTTGACTTTTACGTTTATTCAAAAGGAATCTTTTTTATACGAAGCGTTTACTAAACGACAAAAGGGAATGTTTTTGTCGTACGTATGCGACGACAACGACTTCTCTGCCGCCGTGACCATTATTTGAGTTTCGGCTTCCTCTACAAGCCATCACTTTTTTTTTAATGAAAAATAAATACAAAGTTTTAACTTTCTTTTATTTTGGTATTGAAAATGGTTTTGAAAACATTTTTATTATATCCATGTGTTGTATTGATATCTTGTGATTGAAATGTGGAAATGTTATGTTTCCTTTATGCATGTTTTATGTGATACGATTATGTTATGGTTCTTGGGAATTATTATGAAGACGGGTGGTTCCGTGATAAACTAAGGATGGGTGAGCCCGATATAGCTCTCCAATGCATTGGGTAACGCGAAGGAGTGAAACGTTAAGGTTTCTCCAAAGAGATTTTAGGGAATATACTGTGATGGGTATTCCAAACGTAACCAAGAGGGTTACTCCCTACATAAGAATGTTATGAATGCCTCAAGTTACCTTTATGTCTTATGATTTCTATGATTTGTTCATGATTTTATGAGGTATGTTAAAGTGCCTATGTTTTAGGGGTAAAGTATGATTTCACTCTTATGTATATATGTACCCATGTTTCCTTTCCATGTTTTTATATCCCTTACTGAGCTTTTTATGCTCATCCCAAGTTTTTTTTGAAATGTTTTTCACAGGTCAAGGGAAAGGTACATGATATGATGATAGTGTCAAGGAAGTGTCAAGAAAGAATCCATGTTTATTTTAAATATGTTTCCATTGATGGGAATGAATAATACTATCTTTATGTAACCACTTTGTTTTAATGTGGGTTGTAATGCATGTTTTAAGATCTAATTCTCTAAAACTCTAAACCTGAAAAGATCCTCAACGTGTAATCTTGTGATAACTCAAGATTAAGTATGGTTTAAGGCTGGGGCCTTATAATAAGTATTGGAAACATTTATATATTTAGAATGTTTTAAAACATTTTTGGACTCAGGGTTCTTTGAGACTTCTGAATTACCAACCTTGTTGGTCTTGGCCACATACATAACATTCCCTACTTTGTTCTTTTCAAAAACAATTCCATTATTTTTCTCACCCTTTAAAGGTAAATTTTGTTGATACTTCTCAGGTTTATCATTCCTAGAACATCCACTAACTTTAGAGATAGAGTTTTGGAAACTTTTATTTCTCAATTCAGCTTCAGATAACTTTTGTTGGACAAGTCCCAACTCTTCTTCCTTTTCCTTTAGATTCACTTCCAGATTTTCATTATGATTATTTTCTTCTTTAAGACATTTCTTTAAATCATCAATATCTTTCTCCATATTCTCTTTCTCTTCAAAAAAATATCCTTGATTGCTTGTTTATGAATATTCATCTTTCAACCTTTTGTTTTTCTTTTCAAGACTTCTGATATTTCTCAAGCATTCTTTCAATTCTTCTTTAAAATGCATCTCAAGTTGAGTATATTCTTCATTAGAACTGCTTTTTCTGAATTCACCATCATTAATTGTTGCAATAAAATTATTTTCCCCAGTATGATCAATGGAATTTTCGGATTCAGCTTCACTTTCTTCTTCTTCTTCAGTACAACTACTTTCATTACTAGAAGAACTTTCTTTATTAACTATTGCAATGAATGTGTTGTCTTCACCATCATTTGTAACATCCTCAATATCATATCCCTTAGACAAAAATCTTCTCCTTTTGGATTTGTAGAACCTCTTATCTTTCCTCTTGGAATAGAATTTTTCTATATCACCATTTTTCTTCTAATATCTTCTCAGCCTTGTTTCTTCACCTTAACTTTCTTCATCATAAATTTCTTCTTCATTTCCTATTTGAGGAAAATTGGAAACAAAATGACCAATGTCTCCACATAAAAAACACTTTAAGGGAAGTTTCCTTTTATACCTTCTTGTACCTCTTTTCACATTCTTAGAAAACAAGGACAAAATTGAATCAATATTTTTACATGCCTCATTTTCTGAGTCAGAATCTCCAGTTTCTTCTTCTTCAAGAATCTTATTTTTCTTTCTTGGAAGCCTTGAAAGAAATTTATCTATAAACCTTTGTTTTTCTATTCATAGCATTCTCTCTTCTCATTTCATAAGTGATAAGAGTGCTATGTAAATCATCAAGAGATAATGTTTCAGTATCTCTATCTTCCAATGAAGAAACTTTTGCATCGAATTTGTCGGGTAGGATTCTCAAGATATTTTAAACCATAGTATAATCATTAAAATTTTCACCAAGACATTTAATAATACTCACTATGTCATTTACCTTAGTAAAGAAGTCCCCAACAGATTCATGCTCATCCATATTGATATCTTCATACTTCAATCTCCATATTTGTAACTTTTCCTTCTTCACCTTTTTATTGACTTCATATATGTTTTTAAATTTATCCCATATACCTTTGGCTGTGGAAACACCTTTTACTCTCAAGAATTAACTTTAAGAAAGTGAATACAATATAACATTCTTTTTCCTTCCATCATTCTAAAGATGTCTCTTATCAACAGCTGTAAGTGGAGTTTTATCATCAATGGGAGGAAAACCAACTATTACAGCTTCAAGAACATCAAAAATGATAGAAATAAGATATGGAAGCATTCTATATTTCCATATATGATAGTTATTTCCATCAATGACCGAAATACCTTTATTGTTCAAACATTTCACATTCTCCATCAGCAAAGAATAGTGAAGGGAACCCCTCTGATACCAATTGAAACTGCCCAGTCGGAGTAATGTATCACTGATAGGGGGAGAGGGTGAATCAGTGATACTCTTTTTTTTATATTTCTTTTAAACTGAAACAACATTTGCCTCCTGTTATAGATTTCAATTCCTTGCTGAAAACAAACTCAACACACATCTAGAGGAACACAAATATTTACATGGTTCACTATTAAATAAAAATATCTATATCCTTGGTATGGTTTGGAAATGATCCAATACCATACAATCCACTAAGAAAACAATCCTTGGATTACAACAAGTAGGATATACCCTTACACTCATGTAGCACTGTGAAACAATCCCTCCAGTACATGTTCACCCTCCTAGCACAATAGGGCAATACAATTTATTTTATAACAACTCATCTTACCTGTGCTTATTTTCAATTCACAAAATGTATTCAATTGTAAAACAATTATTCTTTTCCTTACGCAAAATAAAGGTAAGAAACTCAAAGGACTTTGATAAAGAAATCAGCCCGAATGCCAAGTCTGATTTTCCCAGTCTGATTCTCTGAGTACAATTCTTTCAATACAATTATTCAAGTCCAATTTTCTTGATAGAAGTTAATACAAATGAATTGGCACTGCTTCAATTCATAATACAATACTTCCTCAGTCTGAGAAACCCAATACGGAGATACCCAATATGGAAATCCCAAAGCCGTTTAATTCATCCCAATACCAAAATCAGATGAATACAATTGACAAGTTGAATATGACAATTCAATGAATATGATAAACCCTGAATACAATGATCAGTTGAATACAATCGTTGCAAACTTGCCTATTCTCTTTCACTTCTTCCCCGTCAAATTTTTCTTTAATACAAAAAAAAACGACACCACTTCAATTCTCAAATACAATTGTCATGCCAAATAAAATATGAATGAATCAACACCTCCCAAAACAATTTTCAATCTGAACAGAATTGATCTCTTCTTATCTCTAGAAACCTAGAGCTTCTCTCTCTTCTTAAGTGAGCAGTGCAAGTCACACAAGTACAATGTACTTCATTCCTTTTATAGGTGACCCAAAACATGTTTAGGCAGGAATCCCAAAACACTTTCCCACTCACTTAAATTCACCCAAATATGAATTTCTCCTGAAATCTTAGAGCAATTATGACTTTGTCAATGCTTATCGATTCTTCTCAAAACTTTTACAATTATCTTCTCTTCTTTACCATAATCCCATTTCAAATGTCAATATGATTATAATTGATGATCAATACATGGGTTTGATCATATAAATCAGATTCTTTCATGCTAATTTCTTCAAAACAATGCTTGATACCATATCAAATGAATGTGTTTGAAGAAATGCACTTCTCCACTTGAGATACAATCACCCTTTTGAAAGAAAGTCCCCCCCTTGACAATTCATTCATTTATCTCCACTTTCTTTTCTTTTCTATTGACCCTCTTGAGAAAACAAATCATCACATTCTAAAACTAGTGCTTGAATCATGACTACCTTCATGACTTTGAATTCATTGAGTATTATCTTTAGCACTGTCTGACTTCAATTGGAAAGTATTGAAACTTTATGTTCATTCCTGCTTATTTCTTTTCATATCATCCCAAGAATGATCTTTTCTGAATACAAATGGTCTGGATACGATCATCCTGAATATGATCATTTCTGGTTACGATCATACTGGTTACGATCATTAGTTATGATTGCTGGGTACGATCATTCTTATTACAATTATTCTAGTTACGATCATTCTGGTTATGATCATTCTGGGTACGATCATTCTGGATACGATCATTCTGGTTAGGATCATTCTGGATACGATCATTCTGGTTACAATTGCTGGGTAAGATCAAATACAATCTAAAAACAAAGATCTTCCCAGATATGATACAATTCACCTGATAAGGATTATTTTCTCAAATACAATACAAAACAATCTGAATGTGATTCATTCTTAATTGACACCATCTCTTTCCTTTTCTTCTACCTAAATATGATTGTTTTGGAAAACAATCGGTGTCACATCTTCCATCAACATCACCTCTTCCAACAACACCACTTTCATCAGAACCACCTTTCCATCACTACCACTTTCATCGGCACCACATTTCCATAGGAACCACTTTCATCGGCACCACCTTTCCATCGATACCACTTTCACCGGCACCATCTGAATACAAATCGGCACCAGATCTTTTACTTCCACTCGGTATCCAATTTTTTTGAAAGACAATAGACACAATCTGGATACGATAAATCTGAATTTGATTCTTTTCTGATTCTTTTGAGAAACAATCAGTACCACTTCTTTCTCTCTTCCATCAAGATATGATAAATCTAAATACAATTCTTTTCTGGTTGTTTTGGAAAACAATCTGAATACAATTCTTTTCTAATTGGAAGTATATCTTTCACTCTCCTTTTCTTCTATCAAGATTGCACCACAAGTTCTCAATACAACTCATGATTTATATGAAATAAAAATCAGTAAGGCATCATCACAATTAATTCAATCGTAGTCATAATGACTCCGATTCTTGAGAAAAAAAACCTCTTTCTCATCATATTCAGAGTGAATCTGATGACCATCTACTTCCAGCATGATGTTTTTACTTTCAAAGCCGCTTCTTCTCATTACAATGGAATTTGATAGTGATTCCTATTTATTTTAAAAACATGGGTCTGATTATTTTCAAAACATGGATCTGATTGTTTTTGAAAACATGGATCTGATTCCTTTTAAAACAATCCTCAATATGATTGTTTTGAAACCAATACAATTTTTGATGAAAACAAAATGAATCCTAATACCTTTATTCTTTCTTTAAATCCCTTTCAATCTGAATTCCCATTCATCATCTTTATCAACATCCTTTCTTTCTTCAACAAACTGATCGATCGGAAATAAATACAACAAAAACAAAACTTGGTCCTAACACGTGTTGCATCATATTTTCTGAATGGAGAAGTCCCCTAGGTAACATGCAACCATAGAGGTGGGGGCTGGTTTTCATTACAAGCACCCCATGCTTTGTATGGTTTGGTTCCAAGTCACTAGAAATACTGGATGGAGGAACTGTAGGGAAATACACAAGTTAAAATGCCGAAGGGATTGCATCTGTGCCCAAACAGTTCCCATGATTCCCGAAATGCAGTTCCATGCACATATAAATTGTTGTTGACCTTCCTATAGCAGCACACACTCCATTGGTAGTAAGAAGAGAAGTGACCTGGTTTGTGCCAGGGTGTCCCAAGTTCATAGGTACTGCAACACCTCAGGTTCCTAGTTGAATATCCGTAGTTTCCAAAACTAATGCAACATACCGGATATAGCTGGCCGCTCTCTCTCTTTTTTCAAATAGAACCATATGTCGTTCTTCCTCATTTAATGGTAGATCTCTCTCCCTGAGAAAAGTTAGGATGATCTGGTGTGTTGCGATACAATGATCAAAATCAGTAATGATGAGATGTGAGACCGTCCAATTGCTCTGACATTGATTCCTAGGTTTAACAGGCTCCACTAAATGTGATGCTGGAAAAATTGTTATGATCGATGAGTGCACCTCGTCCAGATGAGGCTTCATCTCTATCTGGCATAACATAGTTGGGAACAGAGTCACCCTTGGGAAATCCGATGCCACTGGATGACCTTTCAGAGTTGTAGAACTCTATCCCTACTTCCCTAAAACACAAGATCTCACCAGATTCCCCTCCCACATACCCGGTACTATGTCTTGCATCATTTGAGTCATATCTGAGAATCCAGCAAGAGGTGTTTTAGACTCTTCCGTGACCTCTCTTGGGTGAATCTCCCTCTACAATGGCTGCTTCTATAATTGGCACACAAGGCTGAAGATGTAGTTATGGAATTTAGAGAAACCATTCATCCATTCCTAGAGCACATGTTCATATTGTTCAAGGCACACCAATTCCCAATAATGATGTTGTGCAGTTAAAGCATCCATGACCGATGTCAGAGTGGAAATTATTGAATTGAATTTGAGTTTAAGCATCCCAATTTTGTTCGACACCATCCAGGTGAGACTGATATCGAGCATCCATCTACAGTGAGGTGCGAGAGGAGAGGTGAAGATGGCGGGGCACTACAGGTCGTCAACCTTTGAGTTAAAGATGACCTTGTGTGTCGTCCCATCATGTGCGATGCCACTGCAAGAAAATACGGTTGCCGAGGACCCAGAAACATTGGTAGGAAAAATTCATTATGAAGTTTTCGTTGTAGAAATCCCAATAGAAGCGGCATTCTAATAGAAACAAAGGTTGGTAATGAATTGAGCATCATATGGGTGCACACGCTATTGTTTAAGGATGGCTGATGGTGCGCGCTAGCAGGTCAGACCAATTGATGAAGATTAATAGGGGAAAGACTTCTTTACATTAAACTAGAGAGAGAAATATAGAATGAAGGAAAACATCAGAGAGGGAGGAGAAGAGAACCTAATAGAGAAGAAACTCAAGAGAGAGAGAGAGGAAAGTACTTCGGTAAACCCTGGTTCCTTGCCCAAGCCAAAGTTCAATTCCCACTACAACACAATATGTTCCTATCCAAGCAGTACCCCACTCCTTCCCTTATAATACCACTTGTTGGATTCCCTTGGTCCCTACATTAGTTTCTCTGATAACCACTTCCAACTCCCCATGGCCCACAATCGTCTTCCCTCCTATACAAAGACAACTTTCCCCTTCTTGAAGGTTCTTTTTAGGCTGCCCAGCTGGCCTATCATATTCCTATCACCTGCCATGTCGGATTATGATTGAATGAAAATAAATTCATTCCATGATCTTGTGAAACATAACTCACTTCACCAATAGAGGGGTTGTCACTTAAGTTTGGAAACTTCCCATGGCATGGTTATCACCACAGTTGATGCATGTGGGGTGTTGCATGACTTTAACTTGCACATTAAAGATGATTTAGAGTGCATAAATATTCTTTGACATGTAATCTAATTGGGTAGCTGACATGGTGGTTACATCCTCGTTATGCATGCACCACTTCTGTATCCTGTGCTCTAAGTGCCGTTGGAAATTGTTGGCCGATATATCTTCCAATAAATCAAACAATTTTGCAGGCACCTTCCTCATGACAGTTCCCCTAGTCACTGTATCCATCACAGACTTTGTCCTTGTGGTGATTCCATTGTATAAAGTTTTTTACTTTCATCCATAATGGTAATCCATTGATAGGAATACATGGGTTGTTAAAGAGAGGAAGTGTTGTTGCACAACAGAGGAACTGTTGGTTATGGAATCTATCAAAGAGAGATTGGGTGGACTAGTTGGAGTTGTTAGGGGTTTGTTAGCTAGATGGATAGTTGGGGAATTTCTAGGGGAAGTTGTAAATGAATGGGGGCCATGGGGGATATGTTGGGGGAATATTCTTGGGTCCCACAATATTTAGAGGGGTTTTTTATAGAGGGGCCCATGGGGAATATGTTGGGGGGGACACAGGTGGTTAGTATGGGCTGTTATAAATGGGCAGGGCTAGAGAGAGTGCAGGGGAAATTTTTTTGGTTATCTAGGCAGCTTTAGGCTTCGGATTTGGCCGTGAGGCTTGGGCGTAAGTTCCTAAGAACTCCAGAGTATTTTTCCCTGTTTCTTACCCCATTCCTCTCTAATCCTCTTCTTCATCCTTTGGTTTATTTATGTGGTTCTTTATATATATAAATATCAAGTGTTATTCCTCTTGTTTTATTATTAGTCCGACCTACTGTAATCTGGTCTGCCATAGCACCTGCCGCAACCACCTCATCACTCTGAAGCAGCGCTCGACGCCCTTCCTTTCTTTAGAAAAACATATTTTGTCAGCTTCCTCCCACCAAAAGGAGGCGTACCCTGCTGGTTTGTCACTCGAAAAATCCTCCCAATGAAATCACGCACTGCTAGGACTTTGTTTGGAGGGGATGCACCTTCCTGGCTCACAATAATCAGGTTTTTTTTGTCATGGAGGCCTTTAATCAGCCTCAAGTTGCTTCCTTGGACCAACTCCTGAACAACCTTGAAGTAGTTGTGTCCAATTTGGCATCAAAAATGAATTCCTATACACAGAAAAAAGCCGCGTTCCAGAGGATCCTCTTTTCCTTAGTGGCTAGATTGGAAAAAAATACTACCATAAGAGGAGACATGCCCATCGCTTGTAGTAACAGCCCACTGAGTGAACCTTCCTGTGTTTTAGGGGAGAGGACTGCCACTATGGTAGGACAAACTACTACTATAGGAGGAACAACATTCATAGCCTTCTTTGTGGCTACTGGTTCCAACAGAGGAGGTGACCCTACCTCTTCAGGCGATTATGTAGCCTAAGGCACAGACTGCATCGTCTAGTGAGCGATAGGAGTGCAATGTAGAAATGGCCAACTTCAACATGGGTGTTGCGACTAATTTGTATTCTGTCACATGCCATGCTTTATGTCAGTATGATAATGGAGCTTCATATCCACTCAAAATAAGTGTAGTCGGTGGTCTAAGTGGTTGGCTACTATGTTCAAGCACCGTAAAGAGTTGGTTGTAAGAATTAAGCATTCCATTAAGGTGTGTTGAATCCTTGTCCGTCCTTTTCTGTCATGACTTGGTTGATGACATTGTTTCATGTAAACACAGGGAGAAGTATGCAACACCCATAGGTTCAGCTGGGATCCAGGTCACCACAGTTTGGAATTCAGGAAGAATTTTTTTCCACCACAGGAAAGTTAACTACATTCTTCAGATTTCTATGGGAAAAGGGTAAGACTAGAAATATGATCCAACTAGATGGCGGGAAACAAATATTTTTGTACCAGCTGGTGGGTGTGTGGTGTCTACTTATATTTCCAAGACATTGGAAAGAGTTTTGTGAAGGTACCAGGGCCTGCAGTGGAACTCGGTGGACAGGGTATTTTAAAATGTTCATCGATACGACGACAAAACTTATTTTCTCTAATGATCTGAGTATTAGTAAGGTCTGAGAATCTTGAGTAAATTAAAATAGAACATAAATTAAAACTGAGAACAAACCTGTTCTGATCTGAAGCTGCACTCAATTGCATCTTGTCGACCACAATCGTTTCTTGAAGGATCCATAGTAGGAACCCTCAATATCATCCACACGTGCTTCAAAAATCCATTGGAACATCGATCATCGAATTCTGGGTCCTAGTGTAGAAATCCAATGATGCCTTTGATGTCTCGATGATCACCACATTGTCGAGCTTGCGATGCATGAGGAAGAACTCGATCCGAACACTTGGATCAACTTATTCTCTCTCTACGGAGTGGGAGGAGAGAGATGATCTGGCTGAAATGCCATGAATAGTCATCAGCTTGATCCTCTCTCCACTTATTTATAGTAGATGATGAATAACACTGGGTAGGTTTCCTCGACCCCCAGAAAATTAACATCCACTAAATAATAATTATGAAGAACTAAAATGCGCCATAAATATTATTAATAATTTATCACATACTTGTAATATATAAAATATATTACATGATAAAACCTAGCCATTTAACTCGACTCGTCATTCACACTTAATATTAAACGAACCTTGAGTATTAAAATAATATTCGTTCAAATAATAGTTTCTCATATTTACTTAACTCATAAATACATTAAATAAATTCAATCCCAATTATTCATAACTTGAATAATAATGAATTTATTTATTTATTTGGTGATAGATACCTTGGACAATACTCAGACCCTGTGGTGGGGCCCACCATGTCCAATATACCTATTCAACTTAATAGAGTAGATTCTTGAATACGTTATTGTGTGTAACCATCTAGGCCCTTATCTCGATAGCAGTGAATATAATCCGCAGACCAAGAGCGGAGTTTAACAACCCATCAAGGTCCCTAAAGAGATAAGGATTGTCATAGCAATGACAACCAACCTAAGAACGCTGATTGTATACTATAATCTCTTTGTCTTTAAATATCTCATAAAGAAGAACGCACACTAGTGTCGTCGTCCTTTTATTTCTTTATTATTTTTTGATCTATACGGATGAATTTACCTTTTGACTACTTTGTCCAAAGACTTATGAAGGTAGCACCATCCTGATCAACCAGGACTAAGATATACAACTTCTATAATCTATAAGTAAAAATTCCTTTCTTGACCATTCTACTAATTTCATACCACTAATGACACACCCAACACAAGCTACCTCTCCATAATTTCAATATCATGGTTTTTACCTTGCATCAAAGTATGCAATCAAATGATATACATTGGTAATGGTCTCAAGTTGAGAGACCAATACACATGTCCATATATAGGAACAACCAATGACACTCAAAACATACGACATTCCTATTGGTGGGTATGTCCTCATGATCTCACTATTAGAGATCACCAAGTGCAAACTTCATGAGAAGAAGTATCAATACTTATGAGCACCCAACACCTGATAGTCAAACATCAACTATGTCCAATCAGTATGATGCATCTAGACCATATGACCTTTGTTTAAGATTAATTTCATTGTATCTTGAGGTTCTCATTATAGTCTGGGATCTTCCATAACATTTTGATACAAAAATTAATCTAGGACATTACCATTAAATAGTGTACATAGAGAATTCTACACTATAATGGTAATAATACATCATGTATACTTAACTGTATACACGATGTGGTAATAAAAAGTACTACATATTTGGGTCTAGGGCACCCACTATTTCAACACTCCGACTTGTACTAGATCCAACTTGCTAACCATACTTGTTAGTTACTCACATGATAAAGATCATGTTTCTGCTAAGTAATGACTTTAGCTACTGGGTCTATCATGTTTCCGCTGCATGGCTATTCTTCTATATGCAACCTCATCTCCTTGAGTAAAACTTTTCAATAGATTATAATCCTGAGTATATCATTTGTTCCACTGTCTAAACTCGACATCTTTTCTAGTAATAATATCATAATTTTTATTATGATAATACTTTACTTACTAGGTGTGATTCTAATAAATGGAACAAATCGTTGCATTTAGCTGCTTCTTACCTTCCTTAGAAGCTACAATGTACTCAATATTTGTAGATATGACTACCACTAGATTTTATTAGCTTTACTCGATCGTTGTCTTAGACTAGCTGTGATACTTGATCAAATTGATCATATGAAGACTAGTTTGTGTCCCACCATAACTAGCACCCTTCTTCTCTACGTATCAGGTACATATCATTTATACTTGCATAAGTACAATATGATAGTTTTGATTGCTTAACTTACAATATCTCTGGATATAATTGATATATGCCTACTATAAAGTATATCGTGACAATATCAATTTTTTTTGTACATATCATGGAATAAGGGATTGATCTATCACTGAAGCGTATGGAAATCAACTCACAAATTTAATCTCTTCCCATGTTCTGAACATGTCAACCTAGAGAGATAATGCCATGTGACATTGGAAACAATTCTTAACTTAAATTGTTCCAAATTGTATTTTTTAATACCATCTTACTGTATGTACTATTGACTAGGTCCAAGAAACCATTATATCTAGCTCAGTAGATCCTGTTCCCTAGAACTTAGGTTGTTATTTTAAGTCAATCACTAGAGAATTACTTTTATCCTAATATTAACTAACTGTAAGACCAAAATCTGTTTTCCATATGTTTCCAAACACATTTCTCTTGGAAAATCATAGTGCTTCCACTAACCTTTGGTAAACACATGGAAAAGATCCATTCCAAATTAATGCTTTAAGATCTTGTTGCTTACTTTAATCCAGAACTGAATTTTAGTAACTTGCAACTCTTATTGGCATCCAATGGTGTCATCATCCCTTTCTAGCTGCATCGTATAAACACCTTCCATGAAATATGATCTTTACATCCAATGTCCAATTTCATGATCTTATAAGTTAGTTATGACAAGTAAAATTCTAAGGTATTTAGGCATACTAACTTGGTATAACCAATCAAGCCTTATTGGTACTACTCTTGTACAACTCATGTATCAATTCAATTGAATACCCATCACAGTATTCAATTTATAATCCACTTTTCACTTTGATACATGGAATCCATTATTGAATTTTATTTGTCTTGTCAATATTAGCTAATTACCATATATTTCTTACTTATAGGAATTATTATTCTCAATGAATAATTTATCACCGACCATGGTGAATATAAAACCATCACCATGGTTTCATCCTTCCTATGCAGTATGTGTCTCTGGAACATTACTATTCCATATGTACTTGTGGATATTATTCTTATGCCAACCATTTTTGCATCTTGAGCATTGACTAAACCTAAGTCAATCTTTCTCCCACTATATCAAGTAGATATGTACACACTTTTATAGAAAAGCAGTCTATCACTTTACCACTTTTCTATCTTAGGGATTTATATATCCTATGCAATTATTAGGATAATTACTTAGATGCACTATGTATTTAACTTGATGCTAGTTTGTTCAAATCCTAACAAACTCTTTGAATCTAAACACATATTCTATAACATAGTGGATTTCCATCATACCATGACTCGTATGATATCCATTTTTTATTTTTAGTTGGCATATTGGTTATGGGTTTTCGCCATTATTTGTAAAGCACATCTTGAAATATAATGGAAGTTACTATAAATTGTAACATTGGTATTACTTACATCATAACTTTGATGTATAAAATGTGCGTTTAGAAATTTCTCCATGCTACATTTTGTTGATCAATGTTAACATGTAAAACTCATCATCGATACTCCTTATTATCATCAATGTCATGATGTAGATAAAGTAATGTGTGTTCAGGAATTGCTCCATGCTACATTATCACGATCGATGAATGCTAGGTCAAGATATTCTTTGGCATGTCGATCTGAAGAAAATCATATCATCTGACCATGATTATACTTCACCATCATATTCCTTAAAAACTTAAAGGAATATTATGAAGTATCTTTACCACTAGATTTCCCTTTAAATAGTTCACTCTCACTTGTTTAACTAATTCAAAATCTTTGTGACATACCTTTATTTCTAAAGGTTTCTTTTTCCAAACTAAATATGAAAAATATACTAAAGGTGTTTAGCTATGACGATCCTAAATACTAAACTGGGTATATCCTTGACGCCAACTTCAATTTTTCTTGACAAAGAATTATATTTCTACAACTGGGTATAAGTATTAAATTTTTATATTCATCACTTATTTCCTATTATTCTCATATCACTAAACTTTTTGATGAGTATGAGACACCACAAACAACATTCATTCTGAAACCTAGAATAATGTATCATTATTTCCAAAGGCCACGTGCGATAAATTTTTTGGTTATACCCAACACATTTTTCATCTAGAATCATTCACTTGGCAATTAGAAGTTATGTGTTTCTCACCGCTGACTTATGAATTACCCTTTATCAGCTGCTTAGAGAAAATACCTTACTTATTGTAATGTTTCTATACTTAGTTGGTTACTGTATTTCAATAAATATATGTGAAATGTATATTGTATTAAATACCCAAGAAGTATGTCAGAAACAATACTTTTATTTGAAGAATATACACTGAAGAAGAAGCGGGTTCTTTCTTATTCAATTCAATTTATTGCATTTTTTAAAACTTATATTAATTTATTTCATAAATGTGATGAAAATAACCTCCTGTTTAATAACCAACCAATATTCTTTGAAGGACATTATGAAGGTGACTTTGACATAACTTGTCATTGGCCTTTTCTCCTTATCTTTAATTTATTCACCATAATAACTAAAGATGATACTTTATTTAATATTCTTATTACTTGGTGAACCTTACCTACAGGTAATGAAGCACTTAATCCATACTGTTTTTTTCATTCTTAAACAAAACTAGAGTAATTGGGTGAAAAGGTAGAAGAATGGGATGTCATAAAAGATCAAATTTTTCCTTTCATGTTTACACAAATCCAGTGTAATCATCACATTCAAATCTTTCTTAACTTTCTCCTTGGTAACTTCTTGGAGATAAGACTACATGTGATATCATCCATGTAATGATGTAGTGATCACAACTAACATCAGACATTGATGATAGCATTATGATAGAATCAATCATATGCTTGATTCATGAGTCTCCTGTAAGCATTTTAACACCCATGCTTCCTGAGGTGGATTAATAGGTATAGGGACACCAACACCTTGAATTCCCTATATAGTAGTAATGTGTGCAAGCACCTATAATACACTTGAAATTCTTTCTAGTTTGGACATTAACTTTGTCCAAAATTTATCCCAGTTTTTCTTGTGGTATTACTTTACATTTTCTACAAAAATAAAACTTTAGCATATTAATACTTTTATGTGATTACCGGATTAGACATAACTGATTAATTTAATCATTAAATGCCTCCCACTATTTTATCGAATTCTAAGAACCATTTGTACTAGAATCAGAATACTCTGTCGCTTGTGTATTTTAGTGGTAAGGATCCTTGAACCTCCCCTTATAGTCTACAATATTTGGATACACCACTACTCGAAGGATTCAAGGTAGGCGTTTAGCTAGCCAACAACATTAATTCACAGTTTCTTGATCTATTGAGTGAAGTCCCAACTTCTAAAATAATTACTTGATTTAATCAATGATTGCCTCTAAAATTAAAACAAGCTAGATTTGGCTATTTCTTTGCTATAATTTTAGTTAAGTCAACCCGCCACTCTTATAAGAACTCCTCTGTAGTAAGAGGCACCATCATCTTTGGCATGATTGGCACCCCGAACTGCCGGTTTTGTTCAAGCTTGAATGATGGATGGTGATAATGACTTAATATTACTTTGAAGGTTTTTGTGTTTTTCTCTTGATGAATGTAATCCATTTATATTAATCTTGTTCATATATGTTGTTTCACTCACAACTGAACATTAATAGAAAAATACACGTCGCTTCTTTATGCATTTTATTATTTATTATTTATTATTTTATGTATTTTCCTGCTGTTTTAAAATGCATAAAATAATAAATAAATGCATAAAGATAAACTACTACCTGACTGGTCTTGAGCATCTAAACAACCTAAGGGAATCATACCTGAGTCAAAGCTTGACTCTAGATGCAGCTTTCCCCCGTCCATTATGTTCGTTGCTTTTTTAAAATAACACTTTGACTTGGCGTTCTCTATGCTTTATACCATCCTCATCTTGGTGAGCTCTACGCCATGTCTTGGAGTATCGCCTCATCATACACTGCCTAATCTTGGCGTGGTCCACGTCATACACCGTCTTCATTCGAAGTATAAAAATAATCACGTGTAGGAAAGGGGAACTAGGGGTGTAAAAGTGCATCAGATGAATTTGGACGCGCATGTCCTTATACATATTAACCGAAAATAATACGATGTGCAGACCATCATTTAATTAATTACAAACATCACATGCAGTTAAAATAATCAATTAAATGAATAAATGCAGACATACATGGATCGGTGCTCAAGACCAGTAGGTGGGTAAAATAATGAGTGATAAAATTAAATTGCATTAAATAAGTACAAGGATTATTTAATTAAATTAAATAAATTAAATAATTTAATTATTATTCAGTCCACTAATTAATTTAATTTTAATACATAAAATTAAATTAATTAATTAATTTGTTTTGATTCCAAAATTAAATTAATTTTTATCTCTGGGTATTAATTTTTTTATATTAAACCACAATTAGTATATTAATTAATTTAATTTAATTCTATAATTAAATTAATTAATTATATTAATTGAAATTTACCTCGGCCCTGAAACCCTGCTTTGGCCCGTTGTGGGTCGTGCCGAACCTGTGCAGACCCATAACGGGCCGGGAAAAGCCTGTGCTGGGATTATTTGGGCCAAGCAGGTGTGCCCAGACCCGTATTTGGTCAGTCAAACCCACCCAGTCCTATTTCGAAGCAAACCAGGCCTTGATGAACCCGTTAGGGGTTACCTACACCTTATGTTGGTCAGTTCCTAGACAACGATGCATGACAGCTTCATCCTATGAGGGTTTTCAGATTTGGTCATCCACGAAGGTGCCACCCTGGCGAGGTAGTATGGCACAGAGCTCAGCAGCCACAATAAGAAGGGCAGCCGGGTGGGCGACTCATAGTGGCGGAGGAGGCCGCACGGAGCTAGAAGGGGTTACACAGGTTGGAGCTCTCCGGAGACTGGTAGGGTGTGGCTCTCAATAGGATAGGAAGGGAGGAGGGAGTCCGACGTAGTGGCCTGAGCACGGGCGATGGGTGCCGGCATAGGAGGAGGTGAGGCTGTTGGCGGTGCATGCTGGAGGGTTCCTGGTGGGAGGTAGGTAGCTGGGTTGTAAGGCTGTGGTGCCTCCTTTGGCAGGAGGTAGGGGCAACTGGGTGGGGGGGGGGGGGGTCCACACCCTCCCAATTTCTAGTTTTTTTTTAAATAAAAGGAAATTTTTTATGTGTAATAATCCCATGACCCCACCCCTATCATTGATCTGCCTCTTTCCTTTTTCTGTTTTATTCCCTCCAATTTTTCAACAACCCTTTATTATATTTCCAAAGGCTATATAAATAGCCTTTTATTATAATAATAAATAAGTAATTATTATACAATAATAATTTATTATTACTATAATTATATAATAATAATAATAATGATGAAAATTATAAAAAAAGTAGAATTATAATTTGCACAAAATAGATATTATTTTCAATGAGCCAAAAAACTGACCAGATCATGGCCAAATCTCCAGGATCAGAAATAATCAATGAAATTTTAATACCCGGGTTCAAACCACAAATTCAATCCAATTCGAAAATTTAAAATGGCCATAAATCAGTCATTCAGAATCGGATCGACACGCGGTTTGAACCGTTGTGACTGAAATTTAACCCACTACTTAATTTTAGTGCAGATTAATTTTTCCAGGATCAGAAAATCTATGCAATCCCTCTGATACCAATTGAAGGTACTAGGGCCCGTAGTGGAAGCCAGTGGGCCGGATATTTTAAAATTTTTATCGACGTGACAACGAAACTTGTTGTCACCGACAATCCGAGTCCCAGTAAGGTCTAAGAATCTCGCGTAAATTAAAAAAGAATGTAAATTAAAACTGAGAACAAACCTGTTCAGATTTGAAGCTTTGCTCGACTGTATCTTGTCGACGGTGATCATTGCTTGAAGGATCCATAGAAAGAACCCTCTAGATCATCCACACGTGCTTTAAGAATCATCTGGAACATCGATCATCAAATTTTGGGTGCTAGTGCCAAGATCCAATGATACCTTCGACGTTCGGATGATCACCACATCGTCGACCTTGCGATGCGTGAGGAAGAACTCGATCCGAACACTTGGATCGACTGCTTCTCTCTCTAGGAAGTAGGAGGAGAGAGATGATCTGACCAAAATGCCATGAATAGTCATTATCTTGAGCCACTATCCACTTATTTATAATAGATGATGAATAACACTCGGTATGGTTCCCCGACCCCTAAAAAATTAACATCCACCAAATAATCTTTATAACAAACTAAACTGCACCATAAATATTATTAATAATTCATCACATACTTGTAATATATAAAATATATAAATGATAAAACCGATCCATTTAACTCGACTCACCATTCCCGCTTAATATTAAATGAACCTTGAATAATAAAATAATATTCGGTCGAATAATATTTTCTCATATTTACATAACTCGTAAAAAAATTAAATAAATTCAATCCCAATTATTCATAACTTTAATAATAATGAATCTATTTTTTTATTTGGTGATCGATACCTTAGACAATACTTGGACCCCATGGTGGGTCCCACCATGTCCAATATACCTATTCAACTTAATAGGGTGGATTCTTAAATACGCTATTGTGTGTGACCCTCTAGGACCTTATCTAAATAGTAGTGAATATAATCCATAGACCAAGAGCAGAGTCTAGAAACCCATCAAAGCCCCTAAAGAAATCAAAATTGTCATATCAACAACAACCAAGATATGAACACTGACTGTGTACTATAATATCTTTGTCTTTAAATATATCATAAAGAATAACACACACTAGTTTCATCGTCCTTTTCTTGCTTTATTATTTGTTGATCTATACAGATAGATTTACCTTTCGACTGCTTTGCCCAAAGACTTGTGAAGGTATCACCATCTTGATCAACCAAGCCTAAGATATACAAATTCCATAATCCGGAAGCGACAAAGCCTTTCTTAACCATTCAACCAATTTCATACCACCAATGACGCACCCAACACAAGCTACCTCACCATGATTTCAATATCATGGTTTTTTCCTTGCATCAAAGTATTCAATAAAATGATACACATTGGTAATGGTCTCAAGTCGGGAGACCAATATACATGTCCATAGATAGAAACAACCAATGACACCCAAAACATGTGGCATTCCTATTGGTAGGTCTATCCTCATGATCTCACTATTAGAGATCACCAAGTGCGAACTTCATGAGAAGAAGTCTGAATGCTTATGATCCCCCAACATATGATAGTCAAACATCAACTATGTCCAATCAGTATGATGCATCTAGACTATAAGACCTTTGTTTAAGATTAATTTCATTGTATCTCAAGGTTCTCATTATAGCCTGGGATCTGCTATAAACTTTTGATATGACAATTAATCTTGGACATTACCATTAAATAGTGGAAGCATTAAAGTCTACACTATAATGGTAAAAATAAATCATGTATACTTAACTATATACACGATATGGTAATCAAAAGTAATGTATAGTTAGGTCTAGGGAACCCACAATTTCAACATTTTTTTGGTGGTATGACACTAAAAATGTTAAGGGGGTTAAACCACACCTTCGGGGAATGGGTTCCACAGGATAGTACAATAAGATAAGAGAAAAAACCTGGACACTATTTATCCACTCTCATGGCTATTTTAATATCTACACCAATTTCCTTCAAGAGAGGGCTCACAGTGTCTCTCACAGGGATGCTGACATTAAATACGGGAGTTTAACGAGCCCTAATTTATATTTTCTAGATCAAATCAATATATATTTCAACCTTATGGAAATGAAATTGTTGGGAAATTGGGAGTGGATTACTAAAGCTATGTATGGCGTCAACGTGTTGGATACAATTAGAGAGATCATGAGTATCATAAGCACCATGATCCCTTTTAACAGGACTGAAGAAGAGTCTATCAGATGTGGTGAATTCTTCAAGATCCAATCCCTAGAGTTACAGGATTCACAAAGCTGCGACTGTTTCTTTTAAATGGAAAGGTTGTGATTTGGCACAACACCCTAACCCAAGGACGGCAACAGAAGAAGCCTCTCCTAATATGCTCACTATTGTTTCCCTTTCCCAGAGGGTTTTTAATTTTTAGCATGGGGCACTTGTAATAAAGGCCACCCCCACCACAGTTATTGCATTTCATCCTGGGTTGTGCCTGAATTCTGTAAATCTGGTCACAGGAGGGCAGACCCAAGCTGCCACAGTATGGGACACGACCATCAGCTTGTGGACAAGGTGGTTTTTTCAGGAGGGTGGTAGTGATAGGAATATATGGGCTCTTAAAGATGGGAAGTGTTGTTGGGAAGAGGGATTTTTGGTTACAGAATCTGTCAAAGGAAGATTGGGTGGGTCAGCTGGAGTTGTTAGGGGTTTGTTAGCTGGATGGACATCTGGGGATTTTTTGGGGAAGTTTTAACTGCATGGGGGGCATGGGGGATATGTTGGGGGCATATTCTTAGGGCCCACAACAGTTAGAGGAGGCTGTTATAGAGGGCCCCAGGGGGGATATCCTAGGGGGCCCACAGGTGGTTATTAGGGGATTCTATAAATGGGGAGGGTAGGAGAGAGTGCAGGGGAGATTTTTATGGTTATCTGGGTGGCTTTAGGCTTGGGATTCGGCCGTGAGGCTTAGGCATAAGTTCCTAAGAACTCCCAAGTATTTTCCCCTCTTCTTTACCCTTTTACTCTCTAATCTTCTTCTTCCTCATCCTCTATTATATTTTTTTTGGTTCGTTATATATATAAATACCAAGTGTTAGTTGTCTTTTTATATCATCTATGGTGAGGGAATTTCATTAAGATCTCCTTGACACGCTCTCAAGATTCATAAAGGGGGTCATTTTCAAACTGCTGAAAGTTATGAACATCGTTTCTCAACATAACTGTCTTAGATGGGGGGAAGTATTTAGTTGGGAATACTTTATAAAGAGATTCCTAAGTGATAATGGAATGCGGTGCCATCCCTTGATCTAATCTTTTTCTTTGTCCCTCAATGAAAATGGGAATAGGTGAAGCTTTATGGCATCCTCCCACACTCTATTGTAACAAAAGGTTCCATATTTCTAGGAAGTTGGAAAGGTGAGAGTTGGGGTCTTCACTCAACACCCCCCCCCCCAATTAGACTGTATTCTGAATAAGTTGCATGATGGCTATTTTAATTTCAAAGTTATTGGCCTGAACAGTTGTTCAAACAATGCTTGAATCCGCTCCATGGATAGATGGAAAGCCATACTCCATTAGAGTTTGTCGAGGCGGTAGCTTCACTTGAGGAACTTGCAGTGGTTGGTTTTTCAGCACATATCCCATCACAAACTAAAGTGTTTGTTGGTTTTTTCTCCACATAGGTGCAATTTTTTGTCCAACTCCATGGACAACAACCGGGTCTTCCTCTTCCACATTCGGTATGTGAGAGTTTGGAATATGCTCTCCCATAAGTGATCATTTTCACCTTGATGGCATCCATTCAATCTCCGGATCAAAAAGGAGTTTCTCTGATAGTATGTCTCTCTTGGAATGAGTGAGTCGGGGGATCATGCACTCATAATACTACACAAACACAAATGACACACCAAGCATAAAAAGGAAATACCAAAAATAAGAAAAATGGAAATGGATTTAAGAGCGGAATTTTTCAGATTTTTTGTTTTTTGTTTTCAAATTAATTGACCTAAACACGATCAACAATACATCATTTTAAAGGTTCCCTGACAACAATGCCATAATTTAGCATTGTTCCGCCCGACTAGTAATTTTCGAGCAACCTAAATTGAATTCTACCCAACTCCACAATGAGTATAGAAAAAGTATAAGGTCGATACTCAAGGAACCTCAGGTATTAGCCAAGGTGGATCTCTAGTAAATTATTTGAAGAATAATTTTTTTTGATTAAAAATCATGTGAGACTTTAAATTGACCATACCTTAAATCTTTCAAGATATAAATGAAACTAAAAATTTGAATAATCACAACTGAATTTTGGGGATTTTTAGGATAAAAACACATCAGGGTTATGGGATTTGATGGAGATTGTGGAAATTTTGTTTTTCATGTGTGTTAATGCCTTTTATACTCATTTAACCATCGATATTAAAAGATATTGTAACCTCCTTGGCTTGGTAAATTACAAGTAAGTTGCTTCAAACTATTTTTATGGTCCAATAAACAATTTTTTCAAAACTTTTTTAAAATAATCCCTAAGGCTTCGATCCTCCATTAATTCACCGTAATTTTCTCATAGATCCCCAAATATGTCATTCTTGGTATGATATGATGTTTTTATTGAATTAATTAACTTAAACATGAAGGAATTGTAAAACTCGTCTCAATTGCACAAACACATTAATAATAATTTATTTTCATAATTAATTATCTATCATAGACCACCTCGACACGAAAAGGGGTTTAGATTCTCATGATAGAAATGATGAAAAACAAGTTACACTTAAAATAGGTCTTCATAATAAGAAGAAAAAAATATATCATAGAAAATACAGAATGTCCTTCCTTTGATGATTTCTCAGCCCCTTCTAGCTTTTCCCTAACCAAGAATGCTCTCCAGGATGATTCCTCCTCCAAATTGTCAGATCTCCCACTAATTACTCATCCCCCAGTGTCTTATGGTGGTTAGGGTTATAAATACCAATCCAAATGGTGGTTAAGGAGATATATGAGAAGTCGGTGTAAAGTTGACTAGATCGCACGGTTAAGGCACGCAATTTGGTAAATCATGCAGTTCGATCTGTCCACCCATTTTTGAGTCGCATAGTTCTTAAGTGAGTATGCACGATTTGGTTAACCATGTAGGGACCATGTAAAATGGATTTGTCCCATGAATTTGTATCCCACGTGATTATTGGCTGATCCTGTGCTGTTTGGTTAACCATGTGGGTTGCACTATCTCTTCAAATTGTGTCTCGCACATTTTTCTGGGCTGGGGCACACAGTTCTAAGCTCCAATAAAAATTATGCCCAATAAAAAATGTGCAACACCTCCATTTTGCCTCCAAAATTCATGGATAATGAGAATATAAACCAATGATTCATTGAATGCCCATTTTTATACTATCAAAACATATTAAGGCAAAAAATATATAGCATTCTAATGTAAAAACCATTCTCCAAGTTAATTCCATTGTGAAATTTCCTATGCACACTAATGCATCAATCATCTCGCTAGTTTCAACATAAAATCCCTAAGTATGAATAAAATTTATAAAAATAATACTTAAAAGTATGGGATGAAAAAATACATTATAAGATGAAATGAGGTAAGAGATATAACACTCATATCCTGGAAGAGTATTCTTAAAAGTTTGAACATCTCACTAGTTACAACACAAAATCACTAGCTATGAAGAGATAAAAGATAAGTAAATCCAATATAAAAGAAACTATTATTAATAGACATATCAAATTACTCACTTTGAGTAACGCCCTCAATTTTTATGCTAACTCAAACCATAAATGGACTTTTGGAAAGATACCTAATTGTCATCAACCCCAAGTAAAGTAATAATATTTAATATAGAAAGCAAATTAATTTTCAATTTCAGTTTTTTTCCATATTCCATTGACATACTAAAAGAATTTTTTTTTATTTTTTTTATTTTTATCAAAGAAATATGTGTAACACTTTACCTCCTTCAAGAAAAAAACTTATAAAAGTTAAATAGATAGACAAACATGCTTCTAAAAATCAATTTTACATACCTATCAATGAAACTCCTGTTAATATATATGTGAATAAATTTCAAAAAATGGAAGTGGTAAATAGAAAATGTAACTTGAAGCATGTCGCGATAACATCCCCATTAACTTGGCAACACCAATTCCATTCTCTATACTCAAGGATTCAACAAGTGTTGTGTTAACTGCATGTTAGGATTTCTCAAACTAGTATCAAAACCAAATTATTTGTCAATGGCCTATAAAATGAAGCAAATTATACACTAAGGGAAAAAATGTACATTTAGTGTACATAAGCATCAGTATAAGAATGTACAAGAATTTCAGTGATTATAGTTATCAGAATTCTAGAAAAAAGTGTTGATTCCATGACATCTAAACTTCTACATCAAAAGAATGAATTTTAAGTTTAAATCAGGTGATGCATTGAAGAAAAACTAGTCACACATTTAATTTTTATTACCCACGTAATGGAAGTGAGAATATATTTAAAGCCTAAAAATAAAACAATGAAAAGGTTTTTTTTATCAACTGAGATTGAACATGTGTGTGTTAAAATCATAATTAAAATAGGGATCTTTTTTATCAAAAAAATATAGGCTCCCTTTTGGGGATCCCAGTATATAATTTTCATTGATGATTACATCATATTATTTTTTATTTGTATCTATACTATGTCGGTGGATATGCATAATCCTGAATAAAATTATACCTCAAATATGATAGATGGTCCCTTCTGAGTACCATCACCTATGGTTACATAGATCTGGATCAAAAATTACACATCAACATTCATGAAATGAGGCAATTTTTATAGAACCAGAAGTAACAAAGTTTATACACACTATATTCCTGACCTGAATAATTATAAAACTTGAATCCAATCAATAATCACATAAAACATGATGCCAACAAGAATTATTACCCAACCTCAGTTGAAATTACAAGTTTATTTTGACCGAGGTCTGTAAAAAAGAGTATGGACTGACCCAAACCCTAGCCATGATATACAATATCTATCAAAAAAATTTCCATATGCAAATTTATAGTCATTAAATACCCTTAGGAAAGTCAAATATATATATATATATATATATATATATATATATATATCATGAACAATGAATATAACAAATGGAATCACCATAGGTACTTTGTTTCTTCTGGTGGAGAGGAAGAGAAGATGGGTAGACAAGAGTAGTTACCTTCATCTCACTTGATGGTGGAAATCACTTTGTTGCCTCCTATTTATATGATCGATGCTATGAAAAATCAAATTTTGTGTGTTCCTTATTTTTGGAAGACGATGTAGAGACCCAAGGGGAGGTTTTTGATGGTCGGGGTAGACGTGTTTCCCATGGGGCGCTGCTAGGGTGTAGGAGGTACGACGACAGGCACAACGTGTGGAAAACGAAGGAGGCGTGATGCGCAGAAAAAGAAGGAGGCGTGGTGGCGGGAGGGTGTGAGTGATGGGAACAGGTGCGTGGGGGCATGATGGTGGGTCGGTGCATGACTGTCCTGGGACAACAAATGATGGTGGTGGTCGGCACGCTGCATGCGATGACGCTGGGGCTGGCCTGGGACCAAGACCAGCCAAGACTACTGATAGAAATGTTTCCCTTTTAAGAAAATAAAGTTTATATTAAGATGAAAAGTACACTAAAGTTTTAATACATATTTTTTAATATCCTCAAACACAAGGAGAATACAATAAATATAAACTTTCAATAAACAAAAATAAAATTTCAAAATAACCAAAATAAATAAATTAACCTAAGAAACAAAAAAAAAACACATAGAAAATCTAAAATTATATATTTTTAGATTTATATTGTTTTCATTTTCAATTCTTAAAAAAATATGTTTATATTTATATAGTCCAATAGATTTTTTAATGCATTTTTAGAAAATTAAAACAAATATTGTCTAAAACTAAATGAAATATAATATTTGTTTAATAATAATATACATTTTTACAAATGTGTTATTGTTTTTTGATTTAATAAATGAATAAAATAAAAACTAAAAAATGAAATAAAATGAAATTATATGGATGATCGGTAGGATTAAAGTGTGTAAATAAAAATTTATTATTTGTAAAATTGATAAATCAATCAAACAATGTGATGTGAAAATAATTAATCCTAAAGTAAATGAAATATAAAATTGAAATTAAATACTTATGGACAACTGATAAATCACAAATAAGACATACGAGGCACCGATGAATCCATAATTCAGATAATTTCTGAAAATTAAGCAAAAATATTAATATAAATAAAAAATGATAACAATGATAATTAAAAAAATGATTATATAAAACCCCTAAAAACCAAGGGGGTGGCAGGCCAGCCGGCAGGGGAATCTAGGTGGTGACAAGGCAAATATTTTCTGAAAATAAGTTGAAGTATTAATAAAAATATATTGATAGTAATGATAATTAAAAAAATTGATTATAAAAAAATGCTTACATTTGGAGGGTGGTGACTGGCCGGACGACAGGGGTGGTGGGGTGTCGAGGTGCAGTGATGGGGCACATCACTAGTTGTGATTGCACGAGATTTTTTGTGTATTTTTATTTTTCAAAATGATGTGTTGGTTATGAAATAAAAAATAAAAAATAATAATAAACGTAGAATGAAATCATGGGATGTTATTTAACCACTGATAAAACACTTGAAAAATGAGTTATAAAACAATGATATAAAGATATAAAATATAAATAAAACAAAACATAATTTAAACAAGCATGCAGTGCATGATAAAGTGGGATCCCAAGGCATGTTGAGATATCAGTAGTTGGAAACATAGAAGCTTGTTTAAAGATGAATAATGTGATAAAAAACCACAATTCCTATTGATTGTTCAAATTCTCAACCTGGTATATCATGAAGTTCAAATGATCAACGATAGTTATATTTTTAACTCTAAAGCTTGATCTTGATTAGATTTTATTTTAAATGGTGGAGAAAAAAATATGGGAAGTTTTGAGTACATGTATAGACAAGGGATGATCAATTGGAATAAATTTTGATTGAAAGTGAAATTATGCTTTATGCATGCTAAAGTGAGAAAGTTTGGTGTGGAATACTAAGATCTGCTTCTATTTTTAGGAATTACTAAAACCAATGGGTATCTTGGGTGGCTTGAAATCAGTGACCAAGTTTATACATGCTGTAAAAAGTGGTTCATGTCATATTTAAACTTTCATAAGGCACAAGTTTATGTACTGTAGTCGGCATTATCATATAACTTTATGTGTTGTAATATTCTCATGTTCTAAAAACTGTGCAAACACCTTAAAATGGTCATCAAGGTCGGATTGATGATCGTGGATTAAAAGGAAGGAGAAGATTAAATGTATAGTGTATTTCACACATTTTACAATAACTATATATATTCATGACATTTATATACACACAAAACATTTCACGAACCAACTCAGGTCAACCTCGAACTGGTCTACCCTAGCCAACCCACAACAAGGCCCGAGAGACATTTCTAATCCTCCAAGGATTAAAACTAGTGTCAGACATCGAATATACTCAAGTGGGAACAGTTTAACCCATAAAAAATGAAAAATAAATAAATATAAAATGAACAATAAAATTAAACATTAGTAGCATAAAGAAATAAAATTGCACATACCTCAATATGACCATGCCGGTCACCTCCAACCACTGAACCAACGTCACTCTACAATGATTGAGTCCGAGTTGGAAACAACACAAAAAGATAAAAACAAAGATAGAGTTATAGGTGTGAGTATTAAAAATCAGCAAGCATACCCGAATAAACTATTCTCTATTTATTACCTTTAAAAATAAACCAAGTCATGTTAGTTTGTCTAGGTCACACGATTTTCACTAGCCTGCCACACGATTTCTCATAATCGTGCGCCAACCATGTGTCTTCTTCTGTCTACCCAAAAACAATCATTTGTCCTATAAAACATCTGAGAAAGCCATAAAATTACCACAAAAAAAATAAAATAAAATAAAATAGAAGTGTCGGGTCGGGGTGTGACAATTATCCCCACCATTAACACTTTCTACCCCATAAAGTCCCAAAATACTTGGCTAACCAAGACATGAAAAATTCAATAACCAAAGTAAAACCTCAACTACCAGATGACCGTGAACCAAAAACTTACTTTCCATTAGAAATCCTAAACTCCATGATCTAAATAAGCTGGCAATAACATCCTTAAGGAACCGACTCAACATCCAAAGAAATAACTAACGAGATCCAAATACTTGAACCACCAACAAAAGAACCAACAATGAGGAACTCACATTTCCAAACATATCCTCAAAATAAGGACACCCCAACCCCTAACATAGAATTCACCAAAGAACCCAACATGGTTTGTTTGGGATCCTCACAAGCATCCGTCACATGACCCATTATCCAAGCCATCCGAACTACTATTGTTGGGGTATAGCGGGGAAAAATCAAAGAAACACACTGGCAACACAATTTGAAGTTCCCAAAAAGGAAACACAAGAACTAGAATACTAAGTTCACCATGAATTTTTTTCCTATGGTGGCCTCCCCACCATTTTAGGTTTCTAGCTAAAACATAATTTCCCAAGATAAAACAACTCACAAATCCAACAAAACCTCTAACACCAGTGTGACCTATTAACTTCCCATGTCACACCTGACCACTTTAAGAGAATACATCAACGAGGACCACAGTGGGTATCCCCAACATTAAGGAACTGACTAGAAATATGTTTACTAAGAGGAATGATCAATGAAACCACCCACCAACACTACAAGAGTTCAACCACAGATACTCGAATAGGGCACTTGGCCAAGCCACAATTCATAATTTCCCAAGATACATGAATCTCTAAATGAGTACCACACAAAAACTAAAATCAATCCAAATGAATGCTAAAAATTTAAGGGTTCATATTTCCCTAGGGAACAACCAAAAATATTCTTGGAAAAAATCCACCAAGATCTCCCAAATGAAAGGTTCCCAAGAATAGAAAACCACAGCAGGGAAAAACTTTAATGGTCACCACTCTAATATCAGATATAACATGTTGGATATACATCACCACACCTAAAAAACTCATACACTGCATGAAAAGATTCACCCTAAGACCTATGTTTGAAGCCCTGATGTCTTGAAGCATCTACTACCTTGTAGTTAGGAGCTGACAATTATAGACAAAAACACTCTCTTATGGTGTCACGAGCAGCCACACAGTCAAAAATCCTCTGATGAATTGAAGTAGGATGGATTCGAATGCCCAAACCTCCCACACTAGAAACAAACGAGTGAGTGTTCCTTCTAACTAGAAGGAAGAACTGACAAGTAGATTAAGTCAGGATAGGTTCCTCTAGTTCACACTCCTCACCGTATGGGGAACCTTAACGAGCACCAAAAGAAACCAAGCTATCAACTACCACGAGCTTACCTATGGGGCTTTCTAAGATGAAAGAACATGATCCTTGATCCCCAGACATAAACCCCACATGAAAAGAGGATCTTATAACTGATCACTCAACACTATGACAGGAGAAAAGGAAGCCATCCCATTGAAATGGTTAACATACCCCTTCATTGTCTGTTGACCTTACCAAACATCTACAAGATCTTCCACATTTTTCTCCTTCACTTCCTTGAGAATAAACCATAGAATGAAAGTGGTCTTTAAGATCACCCAATAAATCCAAACTCACAACAAGGATGGAATGATCACCTCCCACCGGTACATTCCTGATCCTTAAAACATACCCAAGACAATTTAGAGTTCCCAAAAACTTGAAGACACTCTTAACTTCCTCAAGTCAATCCACAACCTCTAACAAACCTTTATTACTACAGATGACAAGAAACGATTGAAGAGAGCTCAGCTCCACCACTCTGATAGGAGTCTGGGTAAATCCCATGACTGGAAGAGACTCCATATAAAACTCTTGGGTATTTCTAGGTGGTATACTCTAAACAACATAAAGCACAAAACCAAATCAACATCAAACCAAAACTCCACCAATTAACATTTTAAACCAAACACCAAACTCATAAACCAACACATCACAAAACCAAATCAAATCTCAACTGAAACAAAACCATAATATCACAAAACAATCCAAGAACCCTCTTTTTTTAAAAAAAACACCAATTCCAAATTCACCCATTTTCAAATTCAATTATCCTTTTAGAAATTAAAATAATTTCACTTCCAAAATCATCCTAAACACCAAATCCCATTTTTATCACTTCAAAAAATATTTTCAAAAACCATTTTCCTTTTAAAATCAACTCACACCAACCAAAATCAGAACAATGTATCACTCACGCCAAAATAACTGAAATAGGGAACTAGTGGTCATTCATAACCTAACCACATGGATTAACAGACCATGCACTATCCACTGGAAGCATATTGAACCATGAACTCAGGCTCCACATGGTCCACTACGCCATGTAAGCTCATCGTGTAACACCTGATCACTTCCACTATCATCCCCCAACATATACAAGCTTATTGAACTCAAAAAACACTAACAACATAAACCCAAAAACAAAAATAAGGATTCGAAACCCAACTACCCTTGGTGACTCAGGTCTCGTCATGAGTGGTGGTGATCAGGCACCAAACCATGACCTACCTCCTCAGCCCTGAAGACCCTACCACTGATCTACCTAACATCCCAAATAACAAAGGTCTCTTCTGATGCCATTTTTTCATAAACCAACCCAGGTCAACCCCGAATCGATCACCCAAGCCAGCCCATAATACGCCCCAAGACGAATTCCCGATCCTCTTGGTTTGGAAACTAGTATCGAGAATCAAATATACTCAAGTGGTAATGGTTTATCCCATAAAAAAAGACAAATAAACAAATATAAACTAAACAATAAAATTAAACACTAGAAATAAAAATAAATAAAACTACACATAACTCCATGTGACCCTATGGGTCACCACCAGCCACTAAACTAACGTCGCTTCAAAATGACCGATTCTGAGTAGGAAATAGCACCAGAAGCTAAAAACAAAGATAGAGCTATAGGCCTGAGCGTTAAAACCTAATAGGAATGCTAGGATAAACTATTTTCTATGCATTACCTTTAAAAGTAAAAAACAATTCATTCTAGTTTGAAAATAGAAGATATAAAAATAATATTTTTCTATTCTTTTCAAAAACAAGTAATAAGCTTCCATTTTTAAGAAAAAAAACATTTCCATTACATTTTCCACACAGTTTTCAAATTATGAAAATAATTTTTGATAAATTCCTTTAAAATATTATAATTTCTAGAAGAAGTATTTTAATATGGAATGAAAATCAGGGGTGTCACTTTATTAAGATACAAAAAAATAGAGGAATGTAGCGTACGTGTAAAACAGGTGTCATGGGATCTCAGGTGCTGGTCGAGATGGCCTAGGACAAATCTATAATATTATCTCACAATCAATCTATACCGGTACCGGTTATACACAATCACTTCCCAAACACTTGGAAACACCCTCACTAGCTCGATCGAGGGGCACATCCCATGGTAGTTGAGTTACTTACTCAGGGCCACTAGCCAGTGCATAATCTCAACCAGTGAAGCATGTGTACCTAGACTCCCACCTAACTACACAAGGCTCCCCATGAAAATTAAATGGAGGTGGTTTTTTCTCAAATATTTTATAGGTACATATCATACAATTTGAACAATAATATTCCATTCACTTTCTCACCTTCATCCTCCCTCCTCAAGTGTAGTCCCTTTCCAAAATACATAAACAAGGCATAATCCCATCATCGGGCACACATCTCATACCACATATTTAATACACATACGCCACGTTTCCATTTCAAGGGGAATGCCTTAATGGGGGGTTCCATTTCCATAAACTTTTAAGGGTACCAACCAGGCCTTACCATTTTTAAAGAAACATAATTTTAGAAACCAATTGAACATTATAAATACTTAGCATTTTCCTAAACAAGGTTGAGAGCATGCTTTAATATTAAAACCCCATGTTGGGAGCTTAGGAAGATCATGTAAATAAATGAAAAACCATTTCAAAAAGGTGAAAATAATTTTTCCTAGCACATATATACCACATAAATATAAAAACATAATTTTAAAATGATCATGAAATCAAGGAATTCAAATTAAAGGCTCGAGCATAGGAAACCTACCTCAAAACACGCAGCTTTTAATGATGGAAATCTGAATCCACTCTTTTACGCTTACACATACATGAATTTATAGATATATATATACAAATACCCCTATATGAAATGTAGATATCCCCCTCTACATGAGGAAATATGTATAAAGTGGGTGTATATATACGTCTTACCCATGCATATGCGTGTAGGTCACCCTCATGAATGGTGGTCTAAAACACACTAGAGAAAATACCATAAACTCAAAAATCACAACAACCCTAATTAAAAATTATGCTAAATTTAAGAATAGAATAGAACCTACCTAAAACCCATGGATAATCCACTTTCTTTGATGATTGTGGCTAGAATTAGTCCCAATGGGGCCCAAGGACTCTAGACATCAAGAAGAAATAAGGTAAACCCCAAAAAATGGGTTAGGGTTTGGATGGGTCACACATGCCACATGGGGGAAGAGAAATGGTGCAATGAAAATGGAAGGAAAAATAATCTAAAGAGGATAAAACCTTACATGAGATTATCGCACCAGGATTCAGGGGAGGAATTGACCAAAAACGGAGGCCATAGGAAGGGGGGTAACGTGTGTAAGGGGAGTCCCCCTAGGGGGTGGTTGAGCATGGGAGAGGGAAAGATACACCTTTTGGGGTTTAAGAAAACTTAATAATAATAATAATAATAATAATAATCATATTAATAATAATATTATTATTATTATTAAAACTTATAATAATAATATTATTATTATTATTAAAATATTTTTTTCTTTTTCTTTTTCCTTTTTAAAAATAAAACACTGGTAGGCCTCATGGTCTGTAGAACCGTGCACCAATCGTTCACCTTCTTATGTTCACCCAAAAACCTTCATTTTTCTTGTAAAACACTCAAAAATTCTATAAAATGACCGCATGAAAAAAAATAAATAAAATAAAAGATAATTGTTAGGTCATGGTGTGAAAAAACATACATAAGTTTTGTATATATATATATAACATATAAATTCTCTATTTACATACAAAACATATAGAATATATACATATATATTCATAACCTGTATACACACTATGTATATATATAGAATATATATATATTCTGTATATGTGTGTGTGTGTGTGAGTGAGTGCGTGTGCGTGTTCCATTCATATACAAATTAGATCTATGTTCTATATTTATCTGTATATGTTCAATATATATATATATATATAATTCAAACTCTCTTAAATAACATAGGAAGGGGCAGTAAAACAAAACTCATAAAAGAAAATTACAAAATCTTGAGGTATCTAAAAAAACTAATTCTTATATTAAAGAGACTCTCAAGAGAATCTGACTGGTGGACTCAAAGGGGTTGATTGTTAATTCTCAAGAGGAAACACTTCAGCTTCCCTCAATGAGAAACCTCTCATCATGGTTATATACAACCCAAATTCACAATATAATTTTATTATATAAGAAGATAATATAGGAATGATCTACTTTCATACCAAAAATTATAGAATAAGAATAACATAAGTTAAAAAATGAAGAGAATAAGGGAAAGAATAAAAATGACAATTAAAAATATAGTTAAGGGAAACTCATTTTTCATACCTAAAACCAAGTAGAAGTAGTTTCATTTCTTATGAATGAATAATGGCCTAAAATTTTTTCACCTTTCTAAACTTCCTGAAGATGAAATATTTAGTAGAGAAAAACTTATAAAAAAAGAAAATAATAATAAAGGCACCAAGACTGATATATTATTGTGCTATTTCATTATCATTTTCCCAAGTCCTTATAAAGTGTCAAAAAATTAACTCTTCAAATCAAATGAGTAGGCAAGAACAAGTAGAAAATTCATCATGAAAAGTAATTTCTAGATCCAAATATATAGTTATGATAACATAACAAAGATAGCTAGAAGAGCCTCTCATTATGGCTATATAGTACCCAACTTCCCAATATAATTTCACTATAGAAGAAGCTTACATAGGAATGATCATTTTTCATACATAAAATTATAGAATAAGAATGAAATAAGTTAAAAATTCATATAATAAGAGAGATAATAAAAAACAACGATAATTACAAATACAATTATTAAGGGGATATCACTTTTCATACTTGAAACCAAATAGTAGTTTCACATGTTGTGAATGCATAATGGCTTAAAAAATTGTTTCCTTTCTGAATTGACTAAAAGTGAAATATTTAGTTTTAAAAAATCATAAAAAAATAAAATAATATTAAAGTCATGACGACTACTATATCAGTGCCTTATTTCATTACCATTCTTCCGGCTCATTCTAAAGTGTCAAACAATTAACTCTTCAAATCAAATGAGTTTGTAAGAATGAGTAGAAAATTCTACATGAAAAGTAATTTCTAGAACCAAATGTATATTTATGAGAACATAACAAATATAGCTAGAAGAACCAATCAACATCTGTTCATATTATATATTTAGTGATAATTTTAATATTTCATCGACATCATCTCATTGTATGAAATTTTTTTAATCAATATATGAATAATGCGTAAGAATGTGCAAATTTCTTTTTTTCATTATATATATAAATTTGATATTTTGAATATGCACATTAAATATATAAATATATGTATATTGAGATATATAAATTCAATATATACATAGAAAAACCAACTTTTACATGATGGGTATAGGAATAATTTGTATATATGAATTAAGGGCAACATATAAAGAGTATAAACTTAATGTGGGTACATACTTAATGTATCTATAAAATGAATTTGAATATAAACTAAATTTTTATTTTAAAAAACTTTCCAAAAATCCTATGTGGATCCACCATATGGACATCAACTACTGGCCAGGATTGTTATTCATCTCCTTGAGTTCCATTCACCATTCACATATCAAACATAGGTCACATATTAGCTCAAATATAAGTATCGACTCTAAAAAATATAAATATTCCTAAAAAAATAAATATAGATTCTAATTGAGAGATTGTCACATTTTATGAAGGAGTTTTATATTTTATATAAGTATATATTCATATAAAAATTCATTCACCACATTCAATATATTTATTCTCAAAAGTGAAATGTGTATATAAAAAATTTAAGTATTCTCAAACTAATATTGTAAGTTAATATGAATATACAATATGGATTATGAAAAAATATGCACATTTAATATACAAAAATGAAAAATAAATAGAAAATATAAAAATAGGCACATTGATAATACATACCATGAACAATAGAGAGTAAACAAAAAATATACTATAGAAAATTTGGCGTTTTAATATTATAATAGAACACAGTGAACCAATATAGAGGTGACATTACATATAGTGAACTTTTAGAGAGGCGATGCATAAACAAAAAATAGACAGTGTAGTCTAGCCTCCTTGTAGATAACACTTTAATTGTTTCTCATACCTGACATCTTTTCTATACTTGTTATAAAATATTGGTAAATGATATTGTTCTAAAAAATTAATGATCTTATAGTTAATAAAACTTACATTTTACCCTCATGTATACATAGGTAAAAATATGTTGCCTTGCTTTTTAGACTCCATTATATTGGTTTATTTAATTATAGGATGCATGAGGAATATTTTAAACTGACTAAATATAAAAACACTTCATTATTAAAAATATTAACATGATTTAGATCCTGAATCAACATAGACTAAACAAAGAAGAAAATATATATCATAAAGGAAAAATCATTTAGCAATGCATACTAAACGTTCCATGCATGAGATAAAGTATAAATTAGATACGTAATCACTAAAAAAATTGAAGTAACCAACAAAAAACTCAATGAAATTTAATGGGAATTAAATGAAATGAAAATCACATGAAACTAGAAAATAAAATATCCTAATGAAACTAACATTCATATCTTTTTGGGAAAAAATAAATTTTATTAGAAATCAAAAGTCGGTACCAGCACAACTCCGTGGTGTAGGAAATTGTTGAAACAACAGTGGTTTAGGCCTATTAGTGAGGTAACAGTTACCAGTAGGAATCTATGAATCAAGAAAGCTAAATAAGTACCTGAAATAAATTAATGTCGATGTCTCTAATAGAAAACCCATAAACCATAAACCACTTCATCAATGTGATGCAATTGAATTGAGTGAGAAATATTGAATCTTTCATATGTTAAGAATCATATTGAACCAATGAATCCAAAAAATATTTATGATCAAAGTATGAAAGCTAGTTCTCCCATCCAAAAAGTTGTGTGCAGTGGGGACATTTGTAGTTGATCAAAAAAAGAAAACTAACTTAGGTCATACTAATAAATTGAGTTTTTCAACTTCATCCATAGATTTGTAAACACGTTATCAATTTGATGAAGATGAACACAGGAGTGAGTAGTTGATGTTTTCATCAATGAATCCCTGCATGTGATCTGTGTGAAGAAATTGAGATAGCTTATAGAAGAAAATGTTGCATAGAGGAAGCCCTTATCTGAGAGTAGGCGAGAAGTGTCATCAGTTTGACAATTCAAAACCCTAAAATCCTTTCTAAAATGGTATCTATGGGTCAATGTATTCAGGAGGTAAGAGAGGAAGATATTGATGTGGGATACAATGATACTCAGTGGGGGTAGGGAAGGAAGCAAGGAGCGGGGGAATGGGGACTGGGGGAACTGAGGGATGCCGAGAAGAAGATGGGATGACAACAGGAAGAGCAGGAGACAAAGATAGGAAGTGGGGGAGAAGAGGGGGATACTAAGTTGCTCAATAGTGGTAGGGCGGTAAGTAGGGAGAGGGGGAACACAGAATGGAGAACGAGGAATGAGGGAGAAGAGGGACATCGAGAAGAGGATGGGGCGATGAGACATAGAGCAGTAAATAGAGATGGGAAGCAGGGGAGAAGAGGGGAAGCAGAGGAGAAGAGAGGGTTGGTGGGGAAGTGGGGGAATGGTGAGGAAATAGGGAATGGAGAGGTTGACATGTGTATTTTTATCCATGAGTTTTAGTATGAATAATATATATTATATTTATTGATAATGATATATAATAGTAATAGATTCATTTGTTGGTAAAAAAATATCATTATTAATATAATAAAATAATAGTTCAATGTTGGTAAGATATTTGTTCATATATATTAATTAATAAAAATAGATATATATTTTAGTGAAAACAATTATTGATACTTATAATTAATTTTAATGGATTTTTGTATCTGTTGTAATTGCTCACTTTTACTATATTATCATCACTTAAACTTTTATTCATGCAAGTCACTTTTTTTATAGTGATAGTACATGACCACTAGAATCTGCATACCCTATGTGTGAACCCATTAAGCTCCAAAGGTGTGTTAACACCTTATCCTTAATAAATGGAAAACAGGGATGAATAGGGCTTTGTATTGGCTGGACAAAATCATCGCACACACCCAACAAGAGGATTTAGTCCTTTATACAGACTACTTTCATTTAATGAAGAAAGTCAATCGCAAACTACCGACATTTGGAAACAAAAATATGTTACTGAAGTGAGTCCAATTGTCATCTATCGACCATTCAAAGGTCATGTTCTTAGCTAATGTGTATAGCGGCACTCAGGTCGAATGCTTGACGATATTACTTTTTTAAATAGTCGATTGTTTTTGTTTTATATTTTGAAAATGAGGGGTTTGTTTGTAGTTTTTAATTAAACTTATTTATGGATGATGTTTGATTTAACAATTTTATAAAGATTTGGGTGAGTTAATTATTGGGGATTTAATCTTATGATATCCTTGATATTTGCTTTATATTGCGCTAAATTAACACCCACTTCAAAAAATGATTTTGATCAGAATTACCAAGTGTCAAGCCTTTAATCATAGAATTAACTTAACTAGGGTTCTAATATAAATAAAAAATTATTTATGGTAGTGTATTTATGGTTCCAATAATCCATTGAATCCAAACATTAAACAAAACATGTCATTAATCCATGGTATTTTATGTTTAACATATACAATGTTAACCTAAAGAATATTCATCAAGCAAAAGCTCTCAATCACCTAACATACCCATATTATGACTCACCCCAATGGTATATTTACTCATACATTTGGGTATTTAATAATATAGTTGTAATGTTTATGTATATGGGTTAAAAAGATAAGAAAAAGAAAGGGACAAGATAAGAGTAGTGCACCGAACACACACACAAACGGTGAAGAGAATTAAACATATAATTTTGATTAAACGAGAAAAATAAGAAAGGGTTTATTTTGATTGATTTAAACTATTTTAAGACCATTAATATTATGAAATAAAAGGTTTATTAAAATAGATGATGGTGAAGAAGAAACATGCATTAAAATTCAAATAAAATTGAAAACAACTTACACGATTACAAATGAAGAAGAACAAGAAAACAAAGAGAAGGATGGGACTATCAAGTGAAAACTTGAGTTTTTATTGTCCTAACAGGACTTTGGAAAATGATTTGTTCATGTCAATTTATTCTTATATATTATTAAATTTCAACCCCTTTCAAGGAGAATAGGGGGATGTATTTATAGCCCAAGGCGGTGGGCTGTTTGCATTCCAAATATGCCCCTTGAGTTGGCTCAAAAATTTGATAATTCTGACAACCTAATATGGATAAATATTATTTTGAAAAGTTATATATATATATATTTTTAAATTACACCCTCCAAATTTGTCATCCATTGGACTTTTGTAGCCAAATTTATGGTTGTTTTACTAAACAATGTACATTTGTCCATTTTTATCAACACTTTTTTCAAAGGCTAAAATTTGATTGGGGTTTTGAATATAAATACACCATCAAATCCAAAAAAAATATTCTAAAAAGATATACTCCTATATCTTGGATTTTACATTGCAAAATATCAGCTCAATTTTATGTCTATATCAGGAGAAAGGTCAAGGATTGTGTGCTGCTTTTAAATCCATGACAAAATGGTGGGATGAACTTTCAAGGATCAATTGGGAACCTTATTGATTCATTTGGGACTTGAAATTTTTATCCATTATTATTTTGGATAATCAAAATAATATTATGGAGTTTCATTAAATTTGGGATTCTTTATTGATCCCAAAAATTGTATCATAATGGCTGGTCCAGTTTTCTCAACAGATTTGTTAGGCCTTCTTGTGTGATTCATGTGACCCTTAAAATGGCCGAATTGGATAATCCTGAATGGCCTGAAGGCCTTAATTTTTATTTATTTTTGATAACCCCCCTTTAAAGGGATGAGGGGAACCCTTACAAGGCCTGTAGGCTCAAAGATTATATGGCATGTAGGCTTAGGAGATTACATGACCCAAAGGTCTTAGGGAATTCAACCAGACTATCTATAAGGAACTGCCCCTCCCCAGCATATGCATTGTGATAATAGCTCTCTACCTTTGCATGGACGTCTGGATAGGCTTTCCATGCAAGAATAGGCTGGTCCTGATGGCATATCCATACCCTCTCATTCTGAAAAATCCATTTGTCTCAACTCTGGTGAGTGCACCTGCTCTGAATCCTTCTTCTGGGGATGCTCCTTTTTTGTAGTGTCTATATGGGGTAACTGCATGTGGCCTGAAGGCCTTGAGGTGGCCCGAAGGCCTTAAAGGTGGCCCGAAATCCCCACTAACCCGAAGGTCTGGGTGTCCCAAAAGCCTTAAGGACTCCAAGCCCAAACCGGTGGCCCAAGGTGAATAGTTACAACTACTATAGTACCGAACAATACTTGCTATAGAAACTACTACAGTGCCTGCTACAATACCCGCATAGTGTACAGTCTACAACAGTACCTACACAGTGTACAGTCTGCTACAGCCCCTGCTACAATACTGCTACAGTACAGGAAATATGCCTCTACCTGGTTTTGAACTTGGGTCTCGTGGATGCACTTAAGGATACCTCACCAACTGGGTTGAGGCTCATGTGCCTGAATTGGATAAAAATACCTTCTAATGATGTATTTTAAGTTTCATAAGGAACACTAAAAAAGAATAATCACGTAATTTGAATTTATGTGTTAAAATATATGATCAAAACATTAAATAGTATTCTAATTAAATGAACTCAAACAATGCTCGTCTTATGTGTTTATAATCAAAACATGAACATTGTTTGGAAATTAATCATTTTTAAGTGAAAATTATATGATGGGAGTAATATAAAACTATGAATGAATATTTAATATCAAATACCCCACACTTAGTCTTGTTCATTTCATCATGTACATCAAATAAAAACATAACTAAATCATTTTTACTCACCAAAAAATATTAAAATTTTGTTTTCACTAATTAGGGGGGTCTAGACTAGTTCACTCATCCATAAATAATTCCACCAAAAACATTTACAGCAATAATGTTCCAAAAACAATTCATTTTTCATGCTCAAAATTAAAAATGGAAAATGTATGCAGTCAGAACTTACTCCTCTCAAGTTGATAAAAATTTATTTCTCGAGGTTCACTCATTCACCAACCAAAAGTGAAAATCTTAGAGTTTGAAAGAGATCTCAACTTCTATTCCCTATACTAATGTGTATAAGAATCAAGAGGTACCTTTTAGGGGATTTTCAATAGCTATGGGACGGTAAGAATATAGTGTACAAAAGAGTGGAAAATAGGGTTAAAACACCAATATAGCTAAAATAATGCACAATTTTTTTTTGAAATGAAACATGGAAGGTAATGGAAACACATATTTACAAGGGTGTGGTTGTGTGAAGTAAGACACAAAAGAGGAAGAAAATTTGAAGGGTATGAGAAGATAAAATATTTACAAAATAAAAAACTTCTCCCAATGACATAAGTGTTCTTTTTTTATTTTTATTTTTTGCATTTTTTAGAAAGTTGAACTTGAAACAGATCTCACACTCATATCCTAAGCCATGTTTGATCTCCTCAAAACATTAATTGTAATAGTTATAATAAGATCAAAGGATGAGGAAGAGTGATTTTTAACCCAACCAAGACACAACCCATTCTTTTTTTATTTCTCTTTTTTTTCATATAATTTTTTTAAAAACTTTTCAATAAAATTTGTATAAGATGTCATAAACATATATACATTCCCAAAAATCAATGAATTAAAACCTATCCCCCACACTAAAATGTATTCTTTACATCAAGCATATGATAACATACTGAAAATCAATAAAATGATACTCAAAATGAAATCCATTTCCCCCACACTTAAATTTCAATAAATTATGGAATGAAAATCCATGTAGATGTTGGGTGGGAGAAGTTTTTGGTTTTGTAATGTGGATATCAAAAAAATCATAGTCTCGAAGGGGCTTTCAAAAGGAGGATCATTATAAGGGTAATGGGAGGCCAGTTGGATATTTTGATTCTCATGTGGTTCATAAAATGACTTTATCATATTAATGTACACTAAAGTAGAAAATTCATCTCAAAGGTCCACAAACTCAAGAATCACAATCAGGGGTGGAAAACACACATTTTGAAAATATGGTCATAGGTGGCCTTGCCATGAAAGATGAAATTATTCCTCATGGTTAGGGATGAATCAATTTCTAAATCAAAAATTGGGCATTCAAATTATTATTCATGATAAAAGATTATTTATCCAAATTTATGATGAAAATACAAAATGTGTGGGATTAAAACAAGTCATTGGACTCCCCAAAAATCTTGGACAAAATTTAAAAATTGAATGGTGAGTAATTGTGACTTTTTTTTTTATATTTTTGTTAGTTTTTTAGTGTTTTTAAAATACACACCCATAAAAAGGAGAAAGAGGAAAAAAGGTTTGATGAAGAAAGTGGTAAAAATGATAACAAGAGAAGAATAAGAAGAAATAGAGGAAGAGAGGAAGAGAGAGTTGGAGAGAGAGAGAGAGAGTTAAAGGGAAAGAGATTCCCCATGGTTTGGATTTGGTGGGTCTCCATCTCCATATAGTGGTGGGTATTCCACAATGGTTGGGGATTTAATGTAAGTAGATGTGGTTCATGAGATGTGTGTCCTCTCATGGTGATGATTTAACCGATGTCCATTAACCATGAATGTCCTTTTGGAAGAGGGGTCTTATAGTTGCACTACACCAAATGGGTAAACATTAGTAATTATAAAAGAACCTTCCCAATGAAAATTAAGCTTACCTGGGTGAAGCCAAAATCAAGAATTGAAGAGAATTACATTTTCACCTTCATGAAATACCTTTTGCAGGATTTGTTTTTCATGGAGTGACTTAACCTTTTATTTGTAGAGATTGGAATTCTCATAAGAATCTAGTTGAAGCTCCACCAATTCATTTAACTGCAACAATCTCTCTTCGCTAGATTTTTCACAATCAAAATTACAATTTTTGATATCCCAAAATGACTTATGTTGGATTTAAACTGGTAAATGACATGATTTACCAAAAACTATCCTAAATAGAGAAATCCAAATGGGTGTTTTATAGGTAGTTCGATAATCCCAAATTGCTTTACCAAGTCTTTTAGGACAATCTTTTCTGGTGGGATTTACAATTCTCTCAAGCACACTTTTCACTTATCTATTAGAAAGTGTTGTCATGCCATTTGTTTGGGGGTGATATGCAGTTTAAGTTTTATGTAAAACCCAATTCTTTTTAGAAGAAATTACATGGTATAATTATAGAAATGATTTCCTAAGTCACTTATCAAGGCACGTGGTGTTCCAAACTGGTGGAAGATGTGATTTTTAGGAACTCACTAATAGCATGTGAATCATCCTTTCTAGTGGGTTTGTCCTTGACCCACCTAGAAACACAATCAACCACAATAAGAATATATGAGAATCCATTGTAAGGGGGAAATGGTCCCATGAAATTGATTCCCCAAACATCAAAAATTTCATACAAAATTAAAGGCTTTTGGTTCATTTCGTTTCTTTTAGAAATTATGCCAAACTTTTATCAAGTGGGACATGATTTACCGAACTCATGTGAGTCCTTGAAGAGTGAAGTCCAGAAGAATCCTGAGTCAAGGACTTTTCAGAAGGTCCTTTGTGGTCCAAAGTGTCCACCACCAAGAATTGGGTGACATAATTATAAGATGGAGTAATGTTCATCTTCATCAACACATATCTTAATTATCATTTCAGCGCCGATTTTCCCAAGTTTATCATCTTCCTAAAAATTGAATTTTGGATCACTTTTCAGCTTCACTTTTTTGTTATTTTGAAAAACATTCAAGAAAAACGCCTGCAATTAAGTAGTTTACAATTGGGGCATACCATGGTAACATTGGAGTGATATATGAGAGATGTTTGGTTGGAAATTTAGAATCAATTATTTTAGAATGAGAAGAATTATAAATTCTACTTCGGTGATCAACCACAGGGTTTTTTTTTTCAGGTATATCTTTAATCATAATGTCAAACTCTTGGAGCATTAAAATCTATCTTATTAGCCTCAGTTTGGAATCACTTTTCTTAAGTAAGAACTTTAAAACTAAATGGTCTATAAAGATGATGATTTTGGCACCTAAGAGATAGGTCCAAAATTTATCCAAGGAAAAAAACCATAGTTAAAAGTTCCTTTTTAGTCACAGTGTAGTGAGATTGAGTTTCATCCAAAGTTTTGAGGCATAATAGATGACTTGAGTAATATTTTCTCTTATTTGACCAAGAACGGCCCCAATGGACCTATTATAAGTATCACACATTAATTCAAAGGGTAAGGACTAATCTGGGGGTTGGATTATTAGGGAATATGTAATAATAGCTTTGAGTTCAATAAAGGCTCTCTTGAAAGCCTCATCGAAATGGAATGTGACATCATTTTGGTGTAGTTGAGTGAGTGGGAGGGAAATACTACTAAAGTTATGGATGAATCATCAATAGAAACCAACATGACCAAGGAATGAACGGATGTGTCTAACTGTTGTGGTTTTAGGAAGTGATTGGATAACCTCATTTTTTCTGGATCGACTTTAATGCCATCTTGTGAAATTATGTTCCCTAGAACAATCCCATTAGTAACCATGAAGTGAATTTTTTTAAAATTTAGCACAAGGTTACATTTGATACATTTTTGAAGGACTAGAGAGAGTGGATGAAATAAGGATTCAAATGAATCACCATAAATGATAAATTAATCCATGAAGACCTCCATGAAATGATCAATGGATTTAGAAAAGATACTCATCATATACTTCTATAATTTTTTAGGATCATTTCAAAGGCCAAAAGGAATTATCCTACATGTATATGTTCCAAAGGGGAAAGTGAATGTAGTATTTTCTTTGTCTTGAGGTGCGATTAGGATTTGGAAGTAGTCAATTTATCCATCAAGAAAGTAATAATGTGACTTTCCGATTAATCGTTCTAGCATTTGATCAAGAAAAGGAAAAGGGTAGTGATATTTTCATGTTTTAACATCCAATTTATGATAATTGATGCACACACACCATTTTTTCACTTGAGTTATGACCACCTCTCCATGTTCATTTGTGACAACATTTATCCCACCCTTCTTAGGTACCACTTGAATTTGACTAACCCATTCACTATTAGAAATTGGGTAGATAATACCAGCTTGAAGTAGCTTGGTGATATCTTACCTAACTACCTCAAGGATGAGTGGATTTAGTCTTCTTTGTGGTTGTATGATTAGTTTGGATGAATCTTCAAGATGTATGTAATGCATGAAAAGAGAAGGGTTGATTCCTAGTATGCCATATAGGTTCCAAACTAAGGTATTTTTGTTTTCCTCTAACACCTGAACAAGTTTGGACTCCTCGATTTCAGTAAGTGTAGAAGAGACAATGACAGGATAAGAGTGGTCATGGAAAATGAATGCATATTTTAGGTGTGCAGGAAGAGGTTTCAAAATCAGTCTCATATTTCATTTCTGGGATAGAAAACTTAGGAACTGAGGAAGGGATTTTAGTTGGTTTTGATTCATTTTCCTCAATACTGTCCTAGGCGGAACAACATAGATCAGAGTTGAGATGGGATTCAAGAGAGTTTTCAAGTTTCTTTAGATTGATGGAGTGTCACAACCCGATGTTTTAATTTATTTTTATTTTTTTATTTTATGGCTTCAGTTAACCTTGTCAAGGTGCAGGTTGAGTGCGGGTCAATTTTTTTTGATGTTAAATGTTTTTAGTGGGATTCAGACCCATGCGCGGTCACTGCACGGTGGGTGGTAGCCATGCGGTTGGCTCAGGTGCCTTTGAAAGTGTCTTTCATTTAAAATAAATGAAGTTTTATGTAAATAAAACGAGTTTAATGTTTAAATAGTAAAAATAATAATGTTATTGGGTAGATAAAAATGTTGTTATTATTATGAATTGTTAATGATATTTTTATTATTTAAAAATTGTTGTTATTATAATTATTAATGATTTTTTATTAATATTTTAATTATTATTATTATTATTTTAATTATCATTATAAATTTTATCGTCATTACTATTTTTATTATAATTATTTATATTATTATTACTATTGGGTTTTATTATTATTACTATTATTACAATAAATGAACAAAAAATAGAAACCATAAGGGGGAGGCGCAGGCCCCCCCCTTCCATTTCACCTCCACGCGAGGGATATAGAGGCACATCCCCCCTCCTGATAGGTGCAACATGGTGCACCAAGTCCCCCTTCGTCCTCCTCTCACGTGACCACCTCCTCACCACCAACCCCCTCTGCCTTCGACCTTGCCGCACCCAGGTCCTCGCCTCGATTCTCACCCTCATGTTGTCCCCCCTTACCTCGTGCTTTCCCTCCTTGGTTTTCCCTACATAGCGCTGAAAACACGCCGTGCTCTCCCTCGGCTCCGACTTTATCCCCAGCCACCTGACCTCCCAGCCTCACCTCTCTACCTTATCGACCCTCCGCGCTCTCCCCAGCTGCCGCACCTCTCGAACCCCAGCCGACCTCACCCTCTCCCACTCCCGCTCCGGCCAGGCCCCTCTTCCCTTCAATCCAACAGCCGACCCCACCTCTGACAAGGCCTCCTCTGGCCTCCTTGTTTCGAACAGCAGCGTATCTGAATCCCCTGCACGGGGCCTCTGCCTTGCTACGGTGTGGCCACGTTCCCCCTTTCCGGCAACCATTTCCTCCTCCGGTATTTTATTTTATTTATTTTTCCTTCATTTCATTCGTGGTGTTTTTATTTTTTTTAGATGAATCTTAATACAACGAGTGGTGTTTCGCTCGTTATACTCCTTGTCTAGGGAGTGAAATTGGTTATTTAGTTGTTGTTCGTCTTTCTGCGGATGTGTCGTTGTATCTGCGCTTGATTTGAGGTAGGTGAATCCTGATTTGTCCCTTTCTGATAATTTCCTTTTACATTTTCATTCTTATAATTATTTATTTTATTTGAGTCGTAGATTTATTTTTCTCTTAGATAATCTGTTATAATGTTTTTTTTAATTGCTAAAAGTTGTTGAAATAAAATTTTTAACTCATTTCTTTGAGTATGCTTATCCGCACCAATGAGGAAGGAGTCTGATTAATGCCCATTATTGTTTTAATAAATTTATTACGTGTGAATTGAAATTTTTATGATTATTATTCAACAAATATTTTTATGTGTTTATGAACCCAAAATATTGGATAAAATTTCTTTTCACTTGTATGGTGAAATTAGGGGATTTTATGAAATGTATAGATGTTATTATGTTAAAATGGGATTTGTTTGTTGAAAAATTGGTTTGGTGTGTATGGATTGGTAATTCCATATCTTGGCATGTGTGTCAAAATATTTTGTAAAGGGTTGAATGATTTTAAAAGGGGGCGTTCATGTTTTTCTTAAATGAGGTGAACGGTTGGTTTTGGTTTTAAAGCAGTTGGTGTTTGGTGGAAGTGGATCTGAAATATCTCCTTGGTTGTTTATTGTGCCATTGGACGTTGGCATATCTATGGGGACACTAGGTGCACACATGGATGTGCTCACAAATGATAATGTCACCTTTAAAATGGTGTTTCTTTAAATTCTCAGTTTTCCAAATAATTCTTGTTTTTCTAAATGAGGTTTGGTCTTTGGTGTGGTTCCCCTTAAATGACTTCAAATGTTCTACTCAAGATTTTGGCCCATTTGGCCTTGAAAAATACTTTGGTGTGTGTCTAGAAAGGATAATGGCCCATTTGTCAAATATGAAACATTTGGGTGTGGTGGGTATCCAAGGGCCCATTTGGAACTTTGAACATAAAAGGTGAAATTGACTAAGATTTTATTAAAGGATGTGGTTTGGAAAATTGTGTGTGTCTGATCAGGGTTTTAAAAATGTTTTTAGAAAAATGGTTTTGACATGATGTGATGTGATGTCCCATTTGGCACTTTCAGATTTAGTGTAATGTTTGTGTCAATTCTTTGAAAGGATGGAATTTTGAATTATTGTATGCCCATTTAACAACTTTAATATTTTTTAAAAGGTGTCAAATGGTTTTAATGATTTCATGGCATGATAGCCCAGTTGACACCTTTGATGATATGATGTATATATATATGGGGAACCTCTATTGGGGGGATATAATTTTATGGGTTATCGTATAGAGTGTTTGTGTTTGGGGTAGGCAAGTGCGGTGAGATGAGTTACACATGCAAGGACCTCTTACTTACACAGTATTATTATAACCACCATGGGTTACTGGGCATCTTTTAGATGATCGAGTGATGGTTGCTGATCATCCCCGATTAGACGGGTTGGTACCCCCTAGATTTTTGTTAGGCCAGACAGGCTTTTCCACTAGATTAGTCAGTTTAGGGTGGATAGTTGGTTATAGACTTAGGAGCTTCACCATACGCCGATAGGTGGTTCTGAAACTAAGTATGTCCAGGGGTCTTCTAGGGATGTTTAGGATCACCCATGGTTACTTGTTAATTTAAATTACTTTTTTACTTTCTATCGTACTAGTTTATTTTTATCTTTCCCTGTTTACTTGTATTATTTCAGCCCAAATTTGATATATTTTGTTGCAGGTTTTGTTTATAAAATGGAAAAAATGGTTTTGTTGAAAATAGCATGTAGCGTCTGCTGGGTTTCTGAATGGGAAAATCATGTTGCTTATTTTAAAATGTGAAAACCCTACGTTTATAATTGTATTTCAAACTTGTGTCATTGGATTGTTTTGGGAAGTTAGATTCTTGGATTTGGTGGCTTACCTTGGCAACCCTACTGAGCATTTTTAATGCTCACACCTATTTTATCATTTCAGTTGCAGGCTTCCTCTGCTCAGGTTTTCTTGGTTGAGCTGCTCTTTATTAGAGCAAGGTCGGCCTTTGGTTGGGAGGTGACCTGGAAGGTCACATGGAGGTATGTTGAGTTGTTCTTTTTTTTCTTTTTCCACTACTAGGATTTATTTTTATTATTCTATTTATTATTATTATTTATTTATATGTTTATCTTTATTTCTTGGGACAAATTATTCCCAACGGTTAATTTTTGATGCCCAACACTAGTTGCCAGCCTATGGGGATTGGGAAAGCCCCTCAGGCCATGCCGCAGACCGGATCAGGTGACCGGTTTAGGGTTGACTTGGGTTGGTTCGTGAAAAATGGTTTAAGAGAAGTTTCATGTTATTTGGGGTGTTCGGTAGATAGATATTAGGATTGTCGGGACTCAAGAGGTAGGTACGGGAAGTACGTCATGAACCCTCACCCGTTCCGAACCTCGAGTCGCCAGGCGTAGTTCGGGAATTGATTACTTGTCTCGTTCTAGTTTGTTTTAGATTGAGGGATGAAAAAAGAGAAAAGATGATGTTACATCGTGATTTCACATGGAGTAGTTGAAACGCACGGCCAATTGTCGCCTATCGACCGGTCAAAGTTCCGGTGCTCTGCTAATGTGTATAGCAGCACTCGGGTCGAATCCTCGGCGATGGTACTTCGTAATAGTCGATTGTTTTTAGTTGATTGTATTTTGATTGGGGGGGTTTGTTTGCAGAGCTTAATTGAAATGTTTAATGAATGATGTTTAATTTAACAAGTTGATAAATATTTGAGTGAGTTCATCATTAGGTTAGTTAAGCTTGTGATATCCTAGAGCTTTGCTTTATATTGCATTTAAATTAACACCCATGTCACAAGATGATGTTGATTAGAATTCCTAAGTGTTAAGGCTTTAATCCAGGCCTTAAATTAACTTAGGGTTCTAATCTTGATCAAATATTGTTTATGGTAGTGTATTTATGGTTCCAATAATCCATGGAAACCACACGTTAAACAAATCAAGTCATTAATCCATGACATGCTAAGTCCAACATACACAATGTTAATTCAACGAATACTCATCGAGCAAAAGCTCTCAATCGCTTAACATACCTAAATTAAAACTCACCCCAATGAGAAATTTACTCAGCCATTATGATGTTTATTAATCTGGTAATATATGTTTATGGTGATGAATTATAAAGAGAAGAAAAAGAAAGGGACAAGATAAGAGTAGTGTGCCGAACACACACACGAAATATTTTGAGAATCAAAAATGGAATTTCGATTGAATGAGGAAGCAAGATAAGGTACTGTAATTTAAAATGATTAAAACTATTTTAAGACCATGAATATTATACTATAGAATGTGGAGGAGAATAAGAGATATTGTAGAAGAAACTTTCATTAAAACAGAATTACAAAATAAAGGACTTACAAAATTACAAAAATGAAGAACACAAAAGTAAGTGAAAAAAAGAGAGGAGGAAAGGTCTCTCAAGTAAAAACTTGAGTATTTCAGGTCCTCCCAAGCCTTTGGAAAAGCTTTGGTCGTGCCAATATGATCTCCTCTCTTCTGAAATGCCAACCCCTCTCAAGGAGAGAAGGGGAGAGTATTTATAGCCCAAGGAGTGGACTGTTTGCATTCCCAATCTGTCCCTCCATTTGCATCACCAATTTGGAAATTCAGACAGCCGAATTTCCAAATATCTCCTTCTTCAAGGTTGTAGATAATAAAGTTTTCCGACTACTGTAAAAATATGGAGGAATTTAGACAAGTTTATCCAAAGTTATGTCGGTTGTATTAAACAAAGGTAAACTGTCCATTTCTATCCATTATTTTTCAATGTCCAAAATGTGAATGGATTTTTGAACAGGAAGATGCCTTCAAATCCGAATGACTTCTTCAACAAAGTCGGCCGCCTATATCTCCTCTTTCACACTGCAAAATCTCAGCTCGCTTGGATGCTTAAATCAGGAGATATGTCATTCACACTATAATGATTTTAATTCTCGGACAGAATGGTGGGATGGACTTCAAAGATTTATTTGGGCCCCTTGTACTTGTATTTGGGCCTTTCAATATTTATCCAAGATGAAATGTAGTGTCCCCCGAATTATGGTGGAGAGTTAATGTTTTTGGACTTCTGGATTGAGCCCAGTAAATCAATCTTCAAAGCTGGTCCAGTTTGTTCACAGATTCTTTGGTCTTGTTTGTGAGGACCATATGACCCTTCAAATGGCATAATTGGATCATGGTTCCTTATAATGAAATGTTTTATATGGAAAGGAGAATCCTACAAAACAAGAACCACACAATTTGGATCAGTATAGTGATAGTTATAATTAAAACATTAAACTGACTCAATTTGACTACTTCTAAAAATGCTCAAATATTATACTTAATATTAAAACATTAATATTTCACACAAATTATGCACATTTCATATAAAATAAGTAAAGGGGGAATATAATAAGTCATTAAAATATTAATAACATCAACTCCCCCACACTTAGATTTGCGCGTGTCCTCATGTGCAACAAATATAAAAACATGACAAAATCATTTTCACTCACCAACAAATATTAAAATTTTGTTTTCTCCAATCAGGGGAGGTTTAGAATATTTCACTCATCCATATTGAATTCCATCACAAATTTGGTTCACAATAATGCATCAGAAACAATTCATTTTTTCATGTTCATGGTTTGAATTAGAAAATGTAGGCACTCAAAACTTACTTCTCTCAAGATGATAAAAATGTATTTTAGGAGGTTCACTCATTCACCAACAAAAAGTGAAAATCAAGAGTTTGTAAGAGCTCTCAGCTTCCATTCCCAAATCTAATGTGTACAAGAATCAAGATGTCTTTTAAGGGGTTTTTTTAGTGGCTATGGGACGGTAGGTATATAATGTCCAAAGGAAAAGAGGGGTTAAAAACACCAACATGGAAAAATCAATGCACATTTTTTTTGAAATTTGATTTGAAAGGAAATAGAAACACATATTTACAAGGGCATGAATGTGTGATGAATGAAAAGTGAGGGAGATAGAAAATGGAATAGGGTGAGATGATGGAATATGTACAACATGGAAGACTTCCAATAATGACACAATACAAGATGATTCAAGTGTTCTTTTTTTTCTTTCTTTTTTTCTCTTTTTTTTCGAAAGTTGTGCTTGAAACAAGTCTCACAGTCATCTCCCAACCCAAGTTTGATCTTCTCATGGAACTAATTTTATTAGTTATAACACGATCAAAGGTTGATGATGAATGATTTTTGACCCACCCAAGACACAACCCATTCCATTTTTTTTTATTTTTTTTCATTTTTTTAATATAATTTTTTTTTCATTTTTTTTAACACTTTTCAATGACTTTTGTACAAATGACAATTACACATATACACCCCAAAGATCACAGAATTACAACCTCTCCCCCACACTTGAATGGATGCTTGCCCTCAAGCATATGATGACACATTGGAAATCAATGAAAGTACGCCCAAAAATGAAGTCCATTCCCCCCACACATAAATTTCAATAAATTGTACAATGAAAATCCATGAAGATGTTGGGTGGGACAAGGTATTAGGCTTGTAATGTGGCTATCAAAAGAAAGGTTTTCATAGGCTCAAAGGGGCTTTCAAAAGTAGGATCAATGTAAGGGTAACGGGAGGCTATTTGGCTATTCTGAGTCTCATGTGGCTTAGAAAATGCCTCTATCATATTAATGCACACAAAAGATGGAAATTTAGCTCGAAGGTCCACAAACTCAAGACTCACAATTAGTGGTGAAGACACACAATGAAAAAGATGGCCATAGATGACCTTGTCATGAAGGCTAATGTTATTCCTCACGGTAGGGGAGAATCATTTTCCACCAAAAATTGTTCATTAAAAATGTTTGTTATTGACACAAAATTGTTTACCCAAGTTTGAGATAAAAATTTAATATATTTGAGTTTAAAACAAACCTTGTGACTCCCCAAAATGGTTGGACAGAATTTCAATATTGGATGATGAGTATTTATGACACCCCCTTTTTTTTCAATTTTCATTTTTTTTAATTAATTTTTTTTAATTTTTTTATTTTTAATGACACATCCATACAAAAGAGAAAATAGAAAAAAGGTTGTGGAAGAATGTTGTAAAAAAAATGAGAGGGAGAGAGGAAGAAGAAGAAATAGAGAGTAGAAGAGAGGGAAGAGAGATTGAGGAGAGAGAGAGAGTTAAAGGGAAAGAGGTGCCCCCTGGTTTGGATTTGGTGGGTCGCCATTTCCATCTAGTGGTGGGTCGGCTAGAGAATTTGGGGATTCGGTGGAAGTCGAGGTGCTTCCAGGACAGTGGGAAGTTACCTGAAAAATAAAATTCATTATTCATCTAATGAAAATCTAAAAAGAAATTGAAATTTCATAAAAGTAAAATAAAACATGGGTTGCCTCCCAAGAAGCGCTGCATTTATTTGTCTACAGCTGGACAATTGCAGTAGACTACCCATAGTCTGATGGTGGCCATCGTATTTTCTCAACTCCAGTGTGCTTCCAGAAAAACTTTTTCTCTGGGAGGCCTGATGATTCATTGGATAATTTCTTCCCATCTTTGTTGGTGTGCTTGCAATTCAATGGGGGTGGAAAGAGAATATGACTATCCTCCCTTTGGTCTTCAATGTGAGGAATGATTTTATCCACAAAGTGATGATTTTCTATTCTTGGAAATTCAGGAAGATGTCTCAATTCTGATGGTTCATTTATGTAAGGTTCGGATAACACAAAAGTAGAGTATGAGATCCCAATTGTTTTTGACTCATTTATTTCATCACTTACCGTTGTAGAGTAATGAGGATTAGTGGAGTCATAAGACTGAATAAAATTTTCAATATCCTTTACTTCAATGTTGTTCGCCAAAGAATGGTCAATTTCAACCTCACCAGTGATCACTTTATTAATTAGGGTACAAATATCACAAACATCACTACCATCAGGACAATATAAACACATTGGTTCAAGGTTCACTTCACATATAACAGAATTTTCAGAATCATGGATAGGAAAGGATGAATGTGGGATAATCTGATCTGAATCAACAAATGAGCATTCTAGTTCATTTTTCTCAATACCATCCATGTTGGAGCATTGGAGGTCAGAGGTGAGATGGGATTCTAAAGAGTTTTCAAGATCCTTTAGATCAATGGAGTTTGCATTTGTAATGTTAACATCAATTTCACCATTAATTACTTGGTTAATGAGGATACAATATTCACAAACTCCTATATTAGTAGAACAGGAAGAACATGATGGATTAGGATTCAACACACTCTCAGAGGGAGTTTCAGAAACATGGATTGAGAATGCAGAGTGATCCTCAGATGGGTATCGCATGGCTTAGAAAATGTTGAACTTGAACAGTTGGTCACCGAATTCCATGGATTAGATGCCAGCATGGACATCAATTTTGGTTTTAGATGTCATAAGGAATGGTCTTCCTAGAATTAGGGGAGATCGAGAATAGTTCGTCTCACCTTCCATTTCAAGGACATAGAAATCAGCAGGGAAGATAAGATCATTGACTCTGACAAGGACATCCTCAATTATTCCCTCAGGACTCGTTGTGCTTCGATTGGCTAACTGAATGAAAACACCCGTTGGGTGTAAGGGACCTAGACCAAGGTTGGAGAAAATGGATTTGGGCATGACATTTATTGAGGCTCCAAGGTCTATGAGTGCATCATCAAAGTTGGAACTCCCTATTTGACATGGAACCGTGAAGGTCCCTGGATCTTTGCACTTCATGGGAATGGACTGTTGGGTTGAAACATTTTCAATGTTCCTAAATTGCCTCTTATGGGTGCACAATTCCTTAAGAAACTTGGCATACTTAGGGATTTGTTTGATGGCATCTAAGAGGGGGATGTTCACTTCAACACGTCTAAACAGGTCAAGCATTTCAGGATCAGGTTCAAAGGACTTCTTAGGCTTAGAGATGGCTTGAGGAAAAGGAATTGGGTTCCTTAGAGGAATGGAAGGAGGTGAAGGAGTGGATTCAAGTTCCTTTTCCAGCTTTTTGTTCTTTTCATTTTCTAGATCAACATCGAAAGGGGAGGTAGAGCAATCAGCATGGGGCATAGCAATTTGCTTTCCCGATCTAAGTGCAATTGCACTTACATTACCCTTAGGGTTGGGTAATGGTTGAGCTGGGAGTTGGGATGAATTGGATGGTTGTTGCTGGCTAAGGTGGGATACAAGTTGACCTATTTGGGTTTCAATGTTCTTGAGGCTAGAACAGGTGAAGGAAGCAAGATCCTTTACAGCACATTCCCATGGTTGTTTAGAAGAAGAGGCTTGTCCCAAATTGGGTTAGCCTTGATTTTGGTTCTTGGGAAAGCGATTGTATTGGGTGGGGAATTGGGAAGGCTCGTTAGGATAGTAGAATCCAGGAGGAGGATTGTTCCTTTGGGGTTGAGGAACAAAAGGATAAGGTTGATGGATGTTACCACCACTTTGACCATATTGGAACTGGTTTGGATTTTGATGAGGGAACTGAGGAGGATGAGAAATGGGATTACCATACCTCAGATGTGGGTTAAAGGTAGAAGAGAAGGGCTCAGAGTGGGGTTGGTTGAAGTTTCTAACAAACTGACCTGATTGTTGAGGGTTGAAGTTTCGCTGAGCATATGTCGCATTGAGCTCCATTGGACTAGATGAATCAGATGGATCATCTTGAAGTTGTGGACATGTGTCAGTCGGATGAGATGGAGAGTTGTAGATTCCACAATTCTTGATAGGTCCAGGGAATAGTGACTGTGGAGAAGATGAGGTTGGGGCTTTGGTAGCCACCGCTAGTTGACGCACAAGACCTGTAAGTTCACTCATCCACTCAGTCATCTTGTTGGGCTCTATGGATTGATTCTCTTGGGCTTGTTTCACTTGAGCATGTGCTCGAGTATGGAATTGCTGCGTGTTTGCAGCCATGTTGCTTATGAGTTCTCATGCAGCTGCAGGAGTTTTGTCAACAAGAGCACCGCCACTTGCGGCATCAATGAGAGTTCGCTCCATAGCCAATAACCCCTCATAGAAGTATTGGATCAGGAGTTGGTCAGGGATTTGATGGTGTGGACAAGTTGCCACAAGATTTTTGAACCTCACCCAATACTCATGGAGTGATTCATTAGGGAATTGATGGATGCCGCTTATTTCCTTTCGGATAGAAGCTGTTCGAGAAGCAGGAAAGAATTTCTCTAGGAAAAGTATCTTCATGTCAACCCATGAGTTTATGGAACCAGGTGGGAGGTAGTAGAGCCAAGACTTGGCAGAATCCGCTAGGGAAAAGGGGAAAGATCTAAGCTTGATTTGTTCTTCAGAAACCCCTTGAGGCTTCATGGTAGAGCATACTACTTGGAACTCTTTAAGGTGGAGATGTGGATCCTCACCGGCTAGCCCGTGAAAATGAGGGAGAAGATGAATCAAACCCGATTTGAGTTCGAAGTCAGCCTCTATGATTGGATATTGAATACCAAGAGGTTGGTAATTCATATCAGGGGCAGCGAGTTCTTTTAGGGTTTGGTCCCTAGGATTGGCCATTTCAATTTCAATTGGTTGGGCAATGATTTGTTCTTGGGTGATTTGGTTATCCCTAATGGTCCTCCTAATTCGACGAAGAGTTCTATCAATTTCAGGGTCAAACAAATCCGAGGGATTGTTTGGAAGGCTAAGGGGCATTCAGAGAGATTTTGGAAGAAATAGGAAGATGTGTTTTTCTTTGTATTTTTTCAGTTTATGATTTTTATGAGAAGACGGGTTTTTCTTTGTGTTTTTTTTTCAATTTTTTTTAAAATTTGTTTTTTTTCTGTTTTCTTGACAATAACCAGAAACTAATGACTACTTAAAGCATCATCCCCGGAAACGGCGCCATTTGAAACGCACGGCCGATTGTCTCCTATCGACCGGTCAAAGTTCCGGTGCTCTGCTAATGTGTATAGCAGCACTCGGGTCGAATCATCGGCGATGGTACTTCGTAATAGTCGATTGTTTTTAGTTGATTGTATTTTGATTGGGGGGGTTTGTTTGCAGAGCTTAATTGAAATGTTTAATGAATGATGTTTAATTTAACAAGTTGATAAAGATTGGGGTGAGTTCATCATTAGGTTAGTTAAGCTTGTGATATCCTAGAGCTTTGCTTTATATTGCATTTAAATTAACACCCATGTCACAAGATGATGTTGATTAGAATTCCTAAGTGTTAAGGCTTTAATCCAGGCCTTAAATTAACTTAGGGTTCTAATCTTGATCAAATATTGTTTATGGTAGTGTATTTATGGTTCCAATAATCCATGAAAACCACACTTTAAACAAATCAAGTCATTAATCCATGACATGCTAAGTCCAACATACACAATGTTAATTCAACGAATACTCATCGAGCAAAAGCTCTCAATCGCTTAACATACCTAAATTAAAACTCACCCCAATGAGAAATTTACTCAGACATTATGATGTTTATTAATCTGGTAATATATGTTTATGGTGATGAATTATAAAGAAAATAAAAAGAAAGGGACAAGATAAGAGTAGTGTGCCGAACACACACACGAAATATTTTGAGAATCAAAAATGGAATTTCGATTGAATGAGGAAGCAAGATAAGGTACTGTAATTTAAAATGATTAAAACTATTTTAAGACCATGAATATTATACTACAGAAGGTGGAGGAGAATAAGAGATATTGTAGAAGAAACTTTCATTAAAACAGAATTACAAAATAAAGGACTTACAAAATTACAAAAATGAAGAACACAAAAGTAAGTGAAAACAAAGAGAGGAGGAAAGGTATCTCAAATAAAAAACTTGAGTATGGAAGGTCCTCCCAATCCTTTGGAAAATCTTTGGTCGTGCCAATATGATCTCCTCTCTTCTGAAATGCCAACCCCTCTCAAGGAGAGAAGGGGAGAGTATTTATAGCCCAAGGAGTGGACTGTTTGCATTCCCAATCTGTCCCTCCACTTGCATCGCCAATTTGGAAATTCAGACATCCGAATTTCCAAATATATCCTTCTTCAAAGTTGTAGATATTAACGTTTTCCGACTACTATAAAAATATGGAGGCATTTGGACAAGTGTATCCAAAGTTATGGCGGTTGTATTAAACAAAGGTAAACTGTCCATTTCTATCCATGCTTTTTCAATGTCCAAAATGTGAATGGATTTTTGAACAGGAGTATGCCTTCAAATCCGAATGAATTCTTCAACAAAGTCGGCCACCTATATCTCCTCTTTCACACTGAAAAATATCAGCTCGCTTGGATTCTTAAATCAGGAGATATGTCATTCATACTATACTGATTTTAATTCTCGGCCAGAATGGGGGGCCGGACTTCAAAGATTTATTTGGGCCCCTTGTACTTGTATTTGGGACTTGAAATTTTTATCCAAGATGAAATGTAGTGTCTCCCAAATTATGGTGGAGACTTAATTTTTTTGGACTTCTGGATTGATCCCAGTAAATCAATCTTCAAGGTTGGTCCAGTTTGTTCACATATTCTTTGGTCTTGTTTGTGAGGACCATATGACCCTTCAAATGGCAGAATTGGATCATGGTTCCTTATAATGAAATGTTGTATATGGAAAGGAGAATCCTAAAAAACAAGAACCACACAATTTGGATCAGTATAGTGATAGTTATAATTAAAACATTAAACTGACTCAATTTAACTACTTCTAAAAATGCTCAAATATTATACGTAATATTAAAACATTAATATTTCACACAAATTATGCACATTTCATATAAAATAAGTAAAGGGGGAATATAATAAGTCATGAAAATATTAATAACATCAACTCCCCCACACTTAGATTTGTGCGTGTCCTCATGTGCAACAAATATAAAAACATGACAAAATCATTTTCACTCACCAACAAATATTAAAATTTTGTTTTCTCCAATCAGGGGAGGTTTAGAATATTTCACTCATCCATATTGAATTCCATCACAAATTTGGTTCACAATAATGCATCAGAAACAATTCATTTTTTCATGTTCAAGGTTTGAATTAGAAAATGTAGGCACTCAAAACTTACTCCTCTCAAGATGATAAAAATGTATTTTAGGAGGTTCACTCATTCACCAACAAAAAGTGAAAATCAAGAGTTTGTAAGAGCTCTCAGCTTCCATTCCCAAATCTAATGTGTACAAGAATCAAGAGGTCGTTTAAGGGGTTTTTTCAGTGTCTATGGGATGGTAGGTATATAATGTCCAAAGGAAAAGAGGGGTTAAAAACACCAACATGGAAAAATCAATGCACATTTTTTTTGAAATTTGATTTGAAAGGAAATAGAAACACATATTTACAAGGGAATGAATGTGTGATGAATGAAAAGTGAGGGAGATAGAAAATGGAATAGGGTGAGATGATGGAATATGTACAACATGGAAGACTTCCAATAATGACACAATACAAGATGATTCAAGTGTTCTTTTTTTCTTCTTCTTTTTTCTCTTTTTTTTCGAAAGTTGTGCTTGAAACAAGTCTCACAGTCATCTCCCAACCCATGTTTGATCTTCTCATGGAACTAATTTTAGTAGTTATAACACGATCAAAGGTTAATGATGAATGATTTTTGACCCACCCAAGACACAACCCATTCCATTTTTTTTCATTTTTTTTTGAACACTTTTCAATGACTTTTGTACAAATGACAATTACACATATACACCCCAAATCTCACAGAATTACAACCTCTCCCTCACACTTGAATGGATGCTTGCCCCCAAGTATATGATGACACATTGGAAATCAATGAAAGTACGCCCAAAAATGAAGTCCATTCCCCCCACACATAAATTTCAATAAATTGTACAATGAAAATCCATGAAGATGTTGGGTGGGACAAGGTATTAGGCTTGTAATGTGGCTATCAAAAGAAAGTTTTTCATAGGCTCAAAGGGGCTTTCAAAAGTAGGATCAATGTAAGGGTAACGGGAGGCTATTTGGCTATTCTGAGTCTCATGTGGCTTAGAAAATGCCTCTATCATATTAATGCACACAAAATATGGAAATTTAGCTCGAAGGTCCACAAACTCAAGACTCACAATCAGTGGTGAAGACACACAATGAAAAAGATGGTCATAGATGACCTTGGCATGAAGGCTAATGTTATTCCTCACGGTAGGGGAGAATCATTTTCCACCAAAAATTGTTCATTAAAAATGTTTGTTATTGACACAAAATTGTTTACCCAAGTTTGAGATAAAAATTCAATATATTTGAGTTTAAAACAAACCTTGTGACTCCCCAAAATGGTTGGACAGAATTTCAATATTGGATGATGAGTATTTATGACACCCCCTTTTTTTCAATTTTCATTTTTTTAATTAATTTTTTTTAATTTTTTTATTTTTAATGACACATCCATACAAAAGAGAAAATAGAAAAAAGGTTGTGGAAGAATGTTGTAAAAAAAATAAGAGGGAGAGAGGAAGAAGAAGAAATAGAGAGTAGAAGAGAGGGAAGAGAGATTGAGGAGAGAGAGAGTTAAAGGGAAAGAGGTGCCCCCTTGTTTGGATTTGGTGGGTCGCCATTTCCATCTAGTGGTGGGTCGGCTAGAGAATTTGGGGATTCGGTGGAAGTCGAGGTGCTTCCAGGACAGTGGGAAGTTACCTGAAAAATAAAATTCATTATTCATCTAATGAAAATCTAAAAAGAAATTGAAATTTCATAAAAGTAAAATAAAACATGGGTTGCCTCCCAAGAAGCGCTGCATTTATTTGTCTACAGCTGGACAATTGCAGTGGACTACCCATAGTCTGACGGTGGCCATCGTATTTTCTCAACTCCAGTGTGCTTCCAGAAAAACTTTTTCTTTGGGAGGCCTGATGATTCATTGGATAATTTCTTCCCATCTTTTTTGGTGTGCTTGCAATTCAATGGGGGTGGAAAGAGAATATGACTATCCTCCCTTTGGTATTCAATGTGAGGAATGATTTTATCCACAAAGTGATGATTTTCTATTCTTGGAAATTCAGGAAGATGTCTCAATTCTGATGGTTCATTTATGTAAGGATCGGATAACACAAAAGTAGAGTATGAGATCCCAATTTTTTTTGACTCATTTATTTCATCACTTACCGATGTAGAGTAATGAGTATTAGTGGAGTCATAAGACTGAATAAAATTTTCAATATCCTTTACTTCAATGTTGTTCACCAAAGAATGGTCAATTTCAACCTCACCAGTGATCACTTTATTAATTAGGGTACAAATATCACAAACATCACTACCATCGGGACAATATAAACACATTGGTTCAAGGTTCACTTCACATATAACAGAATTTTCAGAATCATGGATTGGAAAGGATGAATGTGGGATAATCTGATCTGAATCAACAAATGAGCATTCTAGTTCATTTTTCTCAATACCATCCATGTTGGAGCATTGGAGGTCAGAGGTGAGATGGGATTCCAAAGAGTTTTCAAGATCCTTTAGATCAATGGAGTTTGCATTTGTAATGTCAACATCAATTTCACCATTAATCACTTGGTTAATGAGGATACAATATTCACAAACTCCTATATTAGTAGAACAGGAAGAACATGATGGATTAGGATTCAACACACTCTCAGAGGGAGTTTCAGAAACATGGATTGAGAATGCAGAGTGATCCTCAGATGGGTATCGCATGGCTTGGAAAATGTTGAACTTGACCAGTTGGTCACCAAATTCCATGGATAATATGCCAGCATGGACATCAATTTTGGTTTTAGATTTCATAAGGAATGGTCTTCCTAGAATTAGGGGAGATCGAGAAGAGTTCGTCTCACCTTCCATGTCAAGGACATAGAAATCAGCAGAGAAGATAAGATCATTGACTCGGACAAGGACATCCTCAATTATTCCCTCAGGACTGGTTGTAATTCGACTGGCTAACTGAATGACAACACCCGTTGGGTGCAAGGGACCAAGACCAAGGTTGGAGAAAATGGATTTCGGCATGACATTTATTGAGGCTCCAAGGTCTATGAGTGCATCATCAAAGTTGGAACTCCCTATTTGACATGGAACCGTAAAGGTCCCTGGATCTTTGCACTTCATGGGAATGGACTGTTGGGTTGAAACATTTTCAATGTTCCTAAATTGCCTCTTATGGGTGCACAATTCCTTAAGAAAATTGGCATACTTAGGGATTTGTTTGATGGCATCTAAGAGGGGGATGTTCACTTCAACACGTCTAAACATGTCAAGCATTTCAGGATCAGGTTCAAAGGACTTCTTAGGCTTGGAGATGGCTTGAGGAAAAGGAATTGGGTTCCTTAGAGGAATGAAAGGAGGTGAAGGAGTGGATTCAAGTTCCTTTTCCAGATTTTTGTTCTTTTCATTTTCTAGATCAACATCGAAAGGGGAGGTAGAGTAATCAGCATGGGGCATAGCAATTTGCTTTCCCGATCTAAGTGCAATTGCACTTACATTGCCCTTAGGGTTGGGTAATGGTTGAGCTGGGAGTTGGGATGAATTGGATGGATGTTGCTGGCTAAGGTGGGATACAAGTTGACCTATTTGGGTTTCAATGTTCTTGAGGCTATAACGGGTGAAGGAAGCAAGATCCTCTACAGCACTTTCCCATGGTTGTTTAGAAGAAGAGGCTTGTCCCAAATTGGGTTGGCCTTGATTTTGGTTCTTGGGAAAGCGATTGTATTGGGTGGGGAATTGGGAAGGCTCATTAGGATAGTAGAATCCAGGAGGAGGATTGTTCCTTTGGGGTTGAGGAACAAAAGGATAAGGTTGATGGATGTTACCACCACTTTGACCATATTGGAACTGGTTTGGATTTTGATGAGGGAACTGAGGAGGATGAGAAATGGGATTACCATACCTCAGAGGTGGGTTAAAGGTAGAAGAGAAGGGCTCAGAGTGGGGTTGGATGAAGTTTCTAACAAACTGACCTGATTGTTGAGGGTTGAAGTTTCGCTGAGCATATGTCGCATTGAGCTCCATTAGACTAGATGAATCAGATGGATCATCTTGAAGTTGTGGACATGTGTCAGTCGGATGAGATGGAGAGTTGCAGATTCCACAATTCTTGATAGGTCCAGGGAATAGTGACTGTGGAGAAGATGAGGTTGGGGCTTTGGTAGCCACCGCTAGTTGACGCACAAGACCTGTAAGTTCACTCATCCACTCAGTCATCTTGTTGGGCTCTATGGATTGATTCTCTTGGGCTTGTTTCACTTGAGCATGTGCTCGAGTATGGAATTGCTGCGTGTTTGCAGCCATGTTGCTTATGAGTTCCCATGCAGCTGCAGGAGTTTTGTCAACAAGAGCACCGCCACTTGCGGCATCAATGAGAGTTCGCTCCATAGCCAATAACCCCTCATAGAAGTATTGGATCAGGAGTTGGTCAGGGATTTGATGGTGTGGACAAGTTGCCACAAGCTTTTTGAACATCTCCCAATACTCATGGAGTGATTCATTAGGGAATTGACGGATGCCGCTTATTTCCTTTCGGATAGAAGCTGTTCGAGAAGCAGGAAAGAATTTCTCTAGGAAAAGTCTCTTCATGTCAACCCATGAGTTTATGGAACCAGGTGGGAGGTAGTAGAGACAAGACTTGGCAGAATCCGCTAGGGAAAAGGGGAAAGCTCTAAGCTTGATTTGTTCTTCAGAAACCCCTTGAGGCTTCATGGTAGAGCATACTACTTGGAACTCTTTAAGGTGGAGATGTGGATCCTCACCGGCTAGCCCGTGAAAATGAGGGAAAAGATGAATCAAACCCGATTTGAGTTCAAAGTCAGCCTCTATGATTGGATATTGAATACCAAGATGTTGGTAATTCATATCAGGGGCAGAGAGTTCTTTTAGGGTTTGTTCCCTAGGATTGGCCATTTCAATTTCAATTGGTTGGGCAACGATTTGTTCTTGGGTGATTTGGTTATCACTAATGGTCCTCCTAATTCGACGAAGAGTTCTATCAATTTCAGGGTCAAACAAATCTGAGGGATTGTTTGGAAGGCTATGGGGCATTCAGAGAGATTTTGGAAGAAATAGGAAGACGTGTTTTTCTTTGTATTTTTTCAGTTTATGATTTTTATGAGAAGACGGGTTTTTCTTTGTGTTTTTTTTCAATTTTTTTAAAATTTGTTTTTTTTTTTGTGTTTTCTTGACAATAACCAGAAACTAATGACTACTTAAAGCACCATCCCCGGAAACGGCGCCATTTGAAATGCACGGCCGATTGTTGCCTATCGACCGGTCAAAGTTCCGGTGCTCTGCTAATGTGTATAGCAGCACTTGGGTCTAATCCTCGGCGATGGTACTTCGTAATAGTCGATTGTTTTTAGTTGATTGTATTTTGATTGGGGGGGTTTGTTTGCAGAGCTTAATTGAAATTTTTAATGAATGATGTTTAATTTAACAAGTTGATAAAGATTGGGGTGAGTTCATCATTAGGTTAGTTAAGCTTGTGATATCCTAGAGCTTTGCTTTATATTGCATTTAAATTAACACCCATGTCACAAGATGATGTTGATTAGAATTCCTAAGTGTTAAGGCTTTAATCCAGGCCTTAAATTAACTTAGGGTTCTAATATTGATCAAATATTGTTTATGGTAGTGTATTTATGGTTCCAATAATCCATGGAAACCACACGTTAAACAAATCAAGTCATTAATCTATGACATGCTAAGTCCAACATACACAATGTTAATTCAACGAATACTCATCGGGCAAAAGCTCTCAATCGCTTAACATACCTAAATTAAAACTCACCCCAATGATAAATTTACTCAGCCATTATGATGTTTATTAATCTGGTAATATATGTTTATGGTGATGAATTATAAAGAGAAGAAAAAGAAAGGGACAAGATAAGAGTAGTGTGCCGAACACACACACGAAATATTTTGAGAATCAAAAATGGAATTTCGATTGAATGAGGAAGCAAGATAAGGTACTGTAATTTAAAATGATTAAAACTATTTTAAGACCATGAATATTATACTACATAAGGTGGAGGAGAATAAGAGATATTGTAGAAGAAACTTTCATTAAAACAGAATTACAAAATAAAGGACTTACAAAATTACAAAAATGAAGAACACAAAAGTAAGTGAAAACAAAGAGAGGAGGAAAGGTCTCTCAAGTAAAAACTTGAGTATTTAATGTCCTCACAAGCCTTTGTAAAATCTTTGGTCGTTCCAATATGATCTCCTCCCTTCTGAAATGCCAACCCCTCTCAAGGAGAGAAGGGGAGAGTATTTATAGCCCAAGGAGTGGACTGTTTGCATTCCCAATCTGTCCCTCCACATGCATCGCCAATTTGGCAATTTAGACAGCCTAATTTCCAAATATCTCCTTCTTCAAAGTTGTAGATAATAAAGTTTTCCGACTACTGTAAAAATATGGAGGCATTTGGACAAGTGTATCAAAAGTTATGGCGGTTGTATTAAACAAAGGTAAACTGTCCATTTCTATCCATGCTTTTTCAATGTCCAAAAGGTGAATGGAATTTTGAACAGGAAGATGCCTTCAAATCCGAATGACTTCTTCAACAAAGTAGGCCACCTATATCTCCTATTTCACACTGCAAAATCTCATCTCGCTTGGATGCTTACATCAGGATATATGTCATTCATACTATACTGATTTTAATTCTCGGCCAGAATGGTGGGCTGGACTTCAAAGATTTATTTGGGCCCCTTGTACTTGTATTTGGGCCTTGAAATTTTTATCCAAGATGACATGTAGTGTCCCACGAATTATGGTGGAGATTTAATGTTTTTTGACTTCTGGATTGAGCCCAGTAAATCAATCTTCAAGGCTGTTCTAGTTTGTTCACAGATTCTTTGGTCTTGTTTGTGAGGACTATATGACCCTTCAAATGGCAGAATTTGATCATGGTTCCTTATAATGAAATGTTTTATATGGAAAGTAGAATCCTACAAAACAAGAACCACACAATTTGGATCAGTATAGTGATAGTTATAATTAAAACATTAAACTGACTCAATTTGACTACTTCTAAAAATGCTCAAATATTATACTTAATATTAAAACATTAATATTTCACACAAATTATGCACATTTCATATAAAATAAGTAAAGGGGGAATATAATAAGTCATTAAAATATTAATAACATCAGTAGTGACCCATGTGGAGTCTGAGTACACAGTTTAAGTTCCTCTTAGTTGTTGACACTTACTTGGGGCATGACCCACTACCATGTCACCAGGTTAAGCATGACTGCTAGTCCCTCACTTTGGTAATTTGATGCAAGTTGTGTGTTTTCTTTGTTCTTGTTGGTGTAAGTGTGCTTTTTAAAATGAAAATGAGATTTAAAACTGAAAGTTCTTGGTCTAAAAATCTTGTGTTTTCTTGGAATTGGTAGAGAAATGGTTTGGGTGCAACCTCGGGTACTCTTTATGAACGTTTTCACATGTGAGGGAATGCATGGGAAGTGCGTGTTGGTGCATATGAATGAAATAAGATGAAGACATGTGCAATGGTTCATGGGATTACTTGGGTGTGTACTTGGAATTAAAGGCTTGACCTTGTTTTTATAAAGTGATTTTAAAAGGGGAAATGATTTTGGAAATTGAATTTGGTTTGAAAAGTGGGATTGGTATTTGGAAAGTGGCCTTGAAAGAAGGCAGTTTTGAAATCTAAAATGAAAAGGGGGTTTTGAAGAGGGGAATTTTGGGTTGTGTTTGTATTTGTTTGGTTTTTTTTTTGAGCTGGTTGTTTTGGATGAAGGCTCTTTCAATGTTATTTTTTCGGCTTGATATTGGTTTTAGCTCTGTGTTTTATATTTTGTTCAGAAAATGCCACCCAGAAAGGGTCCCTAAGGTTTCTGATAAGTCATGCCCAGTTTTGGGTCCTTTTTGGACATTTCCTATCCTTCATGGTGATCGGGCCCCGTTAGAAGTAGCAGAGTGTCTTGAAGAGGTCGAGTGCATCTTTAGGGTATTGGGAACTCTCAGAGTGGTCAGAGTGCATGCCGTTTTGGGTCTGTTCCAAGATCCAACTCTAGATGAATGGGAGTTGTTCTCCATGCCATCACTGCAAGTTGGGATGACATGGGATGTCTTTAAATCCATCTTCTTCTGATAGTTCATACGTGAAGAGGTGAATACGAAGAAAATGGAATAGCTCATGCGTACTCAACAAGGCCAACGGATGGTGAAGACATATATTGACAATTTCAAGAAGCTTGTGTCCTTTTCTCTGGGGGTAGAATCACAGGATTTGATGAAGACTTCTCTCTTCATTGGGGGTCTTCATCCAGATATCAAGGAGTGGGTCCTCCCTTATAGGGACCATCGTTTTGAGAAGTTGGTGGATGAGGTGTTTTTAGCTAAGTTAGTCTTCGGAGCACAGATGGTTGAAAATATAGCGTATTCGGTTTCTTGAAAAAGTTACCCATCTAGAGAGCAGGGTGCGCTAGATAAACCTATTTCTAAAGAGTCCTCTACAGTGGTTCTAGCTTCCAGTTCGTCGGACCGTTCAGTGGGGTGCCACCATTGTGGCTGGTTTGGGCATGTGAAGCCTTTATGTCGCATCCCTCTGAAGACGTGTCATCGTTGCGACTGTCTGGGTCACTTGGAGAAGTTTAATAGTAATTGTTGCATGAGGAAGACACTATGAATAGAGGAATTCCAGTGCCCGACTATGATACAGGAGATCCTTCAGCCATTAGAGCCCCAACCACAGGTCTTGGGGTGAATCTCACACACAGTCAGCAATTACCAAGGTGTGTGTAGCCTCGGTTTGGGTTTTGTGTTCCGTGTTGGTGGTGGAAACATTTAAACTCTTTTTGTTCTTGTTTTTCTATTGTTAAAGTTTTGACGTTGTTGTAAGTTCATTGTTTCATCATGAAGTTAGGATGGACATGTTCGATTATAATCCAAATAGTCTTGTTTGTCTAAATAGAGTCTTATGGATTGTGCATTTTTCTTAAAAGTGTGTTTGGACCTTGTTTGGCTTGATCTTGGTTTAGCTGTGTTCGTTTGGAGATGTATGAGCCTATGAAAGAATCAATGTTTTTGGTTATGATTGGGTTTTCTTCTTGGGGTAAGTTCTTCTTGGATGTTTTTTATCTAGTGTTGGGGGTTTTTGTTTTGGGTTGAGAGTTCCAAGTTTCAGCTGAAGTGTTGTTCGCTCGTGCTATAGAAGTTAGTTTGATTTAGTTGGGAGTTCCCGTGTCGGCCCCCCTTCTCAGGGTGCTATGTTTGGGTGTTAAATTTCCATGCTAGCTAAGTTCTTATGGTGGGGAGAACCCTCTCATGTTCTCCTATTATATTTTGTTGTGGTTTCTATTGGTTTTAATTGGGCGTGGTTTTTTGTTTTGTCTATTGTTTGGCTGGGTGACTTTTTGGGGGAAGAAAGTGTCTGTGGTGGGGAGAATTTTCACACCCTGATGTTTTAATTTATTTTTATTTTTTTATTTCATGTCTTCAGTTAACCTTGTCAAGGTGTAGGTTGAGCGTGGGTCAAAAAAATTTGACGTTTAATGTTTTTAGTGGGTTTCGGAACCGTGCGTGGTCACCGCACAGTGGGTGGTTGCCGCGCGGTTGGCTTGGGTACCTTTGAAAGTGTCTTTCGTTTAAAATAAATTAAGTTTTATGTAAATAAAACGAGGTTAATGTTTAAATCGTAATAATAATAATGTTATTGGGTAGATAAAAATTTTGTTATTATTATGAATTGTTAATGATATTTTTATTATTTAAAAAAAATTTAATATAATTTTTAATGAATTATTATTAAGATTATTATTTTTATTATTATTATTTTAATTATAATTATTAATTTTATTATCATTATTATTTTTATTATAATTATTTATATTATTATTACTATAGGTTTTTATTATTATTACTATTATTACAATAAATGAAAAAATAATAATAGAAACCCTAAGGGGGAGGCGCAACACCCCCCCCCCTTCCGTTTCACCTCCACGCGAGGGCTGCACAAGCACAACCCTCCCCTCCCGATCGGCACAGAATGACGCACTAGGCCCCCCTCCGGCCCCCTCTCATGTGGCCACCTCCTCGCCGCTAGCCCCCTCCACCTTCGACCTTGCCACGCCCAGGTCCTTGCCTCGCCTCTCGCCCTCACATTGTCCCCCCTTTCCCCATGCTTTCCCTCCCCGGTTTTCCATACACAGCGCCGCTAGCACGCCACACTCGCCCCAGCTACCTCGCCCTCAGCTCCGACCTTATCCTCGGCCACCCGACCTCCTAGCCTCACCTCTCTGCCCAACCGACCCTCTGTGCTCGCCCCATCCGCTACACCTCTCGAACCCTAGCCAGCCTCACCTTCTCCCACTCCCGCTCTAGCCAGGCCCCTCCACCCTTCACTTCGGCAGCCAACCCCACCTCTGGCAAGGTTCCCTCTGGCCTCCCACCTCCTTGTTCGTGCTATCAGCACATCTGAATTCCCTACGTGGCACCTCTACCTTGCTCCGGCATGGTTACGTCCCCCCTTTCCAGCAACCATTTCCTCCTCTGGTATTTTATTTAATTTATTTTCCCTTCATTTCATCTGTGGTTTTTTTATTTATTTTGGCTGAATCTTAATATCGTGAGTTTTGTTTCGCTCGTTCTGCTCGTTTTCTAGGGTGTGCAATTGGTTCATTGGGTGTTGTTCGTCTTTCCGCGGATACATCATTGTATTCGCGCTTGATTTGAGGTAGGTGAATCCGGGTTTGTCCCTTTCCAATGCTTTCCTTTGACATTTGAATTGTTCCAATTATTTATTTTATCTGAGTCGTAGCTTTATTTTTCTCTTAGATTGTGTGATATAATGTTTTTTTTTAATTTCTAGAAGTTGTTGAAATAAAATTTTTAACGTATTTCTTTGAATATTCTTATCTTCACCAATGCGGAAGGAGTCTGATTAATTCCCATTGTTGTTTTAATAAATTTCTTGTGCGTGGATTTCAATTTTGATGATTCTTATTCAATAAATCTTTTTATGTGTTTATGGACCCAAAATATTGGATAAAATTTCTTTGCACTTGTAAGGTGAAATTAGGGGATTTAATGAAATGTATAGCCATTATTATGTTACAATGGGATTTTTTTTGTTGACAAATTGGTTAGGTTTGCAGGGATTGGTAATTCCATATCTTGGCATGTGTGTCAAAATGTTTTGGAAAGGGTTTAATGATTTTAAAAGGGGGCGTTCATGTTTTTTCTTAAATGAGGTGAACAGTTGGTTTTGGTTTTAAAGTAGTTGGTGTTTAGTGGAAGTGGATCTAAAATATCTCCTTGGTTGTTTATTATGCCATTGGATGTTGGCACATCTATGGGTGCACTAGGTGCACACATGGATGTGCTCACAAATGATAATGAAACCTTTGAAATGGTGTTTCTTTAAATTCTTGGTTTTCCAAATAATTCTTATTTTCCTAAATAAGGTTTGTTCTTTGGCGTGGTTCCCCTTAAATGAATTAAAATGTACTACTCAAGAGTTTGGCCCATTTGGCCTTGAAAAATACTTTGGTGTGTGTTTGGAATGGATAAGGTCCCGTTTGGAAAATATGAAACATTTGGGTGTGGTGGGTATCCAAGGGCTCATTTGGCACTTTGAATATAAAAGGTTAAATTGACTAAGATTTTATTAAAGTATGTGGTTTAGAAAATTGTGTGTGTCTAGTCAGGGTTTTAATTTTTTTTTTAGAAAAATGATTTCAACATGATGTGATGCGACGACCCATTTGGCACTTTCAGCTTTAGTGTAATGTTTGTGTCGATTATTTGAAAGGATGGCATTTTGAATTATTATATGCCCATCTAAAAAATTTAATATTTTGTAAAAGGTATCAAATGGTTTTAATGATTTTATGGCATGACGGCCTGGTTGGAACCTTTGATGATTTGATGTATATATATATGGGGCACCTCTATAGGGGGGATATCCCTTTATGGGTTATCGTATAGAGTGTCCGTGTTTGGGGTAGACAAGTGGGGTGATATGAGTCATGCGTGCGAGGGCCTCCTACTTACAGATTATTATTATAACCACCATGGGTTCCTGGGTGTCTTTTAGATGATCGAGTGATGGTTGTTGATCAACCCCGATTAGACGGGTTGGTACCCCCTGGATTTGTTGTTAGGTCAGGCGGGCTTTTCCATTGGATTGGTCAATTTAGGGCGTCCAGTTGGTTATAGACTTAGGAGTTTCACCATATGCCAGAAGGTGGTTTCGAAACCGAGTACATCTAGGGGTCTTCTAGGGATGTTTAGGATCACCCATGGTTACTTGTTAATTTACATTCCTTGTTCACTTTCGGTCGTACTATTTTATTTTCAGCTTGCCCTGTTTACCTATATTATTTTAGCCTAGATTTGGTATCTTTTGTTTTAGGTTTTGTTTATAAAATGAAAAAATGTTTTTTTTTTGAAAATAGCATGTAGCGTATTCTGGGTTTTTGAATGGGAAAATCATGTTGCTTATTTTAAAATGTGAAAACCCTACTTTTATAATTGTATTTCAAACTTGAATAATTATATTGTTTTGGGAAGTGAGATTATTGGATTCTGTGTCTTACCTTGGTAACCCTACTAATCATTTTTAATGCTCACACCTATTTTATCATTTCAGTTATAGGTTTACTCTACTCATGTTTTCTTGACTGAGTTTCTCTTTATTGGAGCAAGGTCGACCTTTTGGTTGGGAGGTGACCTGGAAGGTCACGTGGAGGTATATTAAGCTGTTTTATTTTTTTATTTTTCTGATGTTAGTATTTAGTTTTATTGTTCTATTTATTCTTGTTTATTTATTTATCTTTTTATCTTTTTTCTTGGTCCAAATCGTTCCCAACAGTTAATTTTTGATGCCCGACACTAGTTTCCAGCCCGTGGGGATCGGGAACGCCCCTTGGGCCATGCTGCGGACCGGCTCGGGTGACCGGTTCAGGGTCGACCTAGGTTAGTTCGTGACATGGAGTCTATGAATGAGAGTTCAACATCAACATCCCCATTTATTACTTGTTTAATCATGGTGAAAATATCACAGGATCCCCTCTCATTAGAAAATTATGGAATAGGGTTCAATTAACTCTCAGAAGTGTCCTCATAAGCATGGATTGAGAATGCAGAGTGATCCTCTAATGGGTATTGCATATCTTGAAAGATATTTAACTTGACTAGTTGGTCACCAAATTCCATGGATATGATGCTCACATGAACATAAATATTAATTATTTTTGTTGAGAGGAACGGTCTTCCTAGAATTAGGGGAGATCGAGAAGAGGTTATCTTACCTTCCATGTCAAGGACATAGAAATCAACTGGGAAGATAAGATTATTAACCCATACAAGGACATCCTCAATTATTCCCTCAGGACTAGTTGTGCTTCGATTGGATAACTAGATGACAACACCTATTGGGTGCAAGGGATCTAGACCAAGGTTAGAGAAGATGGATTTGGACATGAAATTTATCAAGGCTCCTAAGTCCATGAGTGCATCATCAGAGTTTTAACTCCCTATTTGGCATGGAACCATAAAGGTCCATGGATATTTTCACTTCATGGGTATGGACTGTTAGGTTGAAACATTCTCAATGGTCCTAAGTTGTCTATTATTGGTGCACAACTCCTTAAGAAACTTTTCATACTTAGGGATTTGTTTGATGGAATCTAATAGGGGAATGTTGACTTCAACACGTCTAAACATGTTGAGCATTTTAGGACCAAGTTCAAAGGACTTATTGGCTTAGAGATAGCTTGAGGAAAAGGAATTGGGTTCCTTAGAGGGATTAAAGGAGGTGAGGAAGTTGTTTCGGGTTCTTTTTCAATCTTTTTGTTCTTTTAATTTTCAATATCAATATTCAAAGGTTCATTTAAGTATCCATCATGAGTTATGAAAATTTATTTTCCTGGTCAGAGTAAAATTGCACTTACATTACACTTGGGGTTGGGAAATGTTTGAGATGGGAGTTGAGAAGAATTGGTTTTTTGTTGTTGGTTGAGTTGGGATGCAAGTTGTCCAATTTGGGTGTTGATGTTAAGGCTAGAATGGGTGAAGGAGGCAAGATCTTTTAAAATTCTTTCCCTTGGTTGCTTTTAATAAGAGGCATGTCCCGCATTGGGATTACCTTGATTTTGGTTCTTGGGAAAGTTCTTGTATTTAGTTTGGAATTGAGAAGGATCATTAGGATAGTGGAATTCAGGAGGAGAAAGAGGAGGATTGATCCTTTGAGGTTGAGGAAAAAAATGATAAGGTTGTTGGAATTTACCACCCCCTTGACCATATTGGAATTGGTTTGTATTTTGAGTAGGTAACTGAGGGGGGTGAGAAATGGGATTACCATACCTGAATCCTGGGTTAAAGGTAGAAGATAAGGGATCATAGTGGTGTTGGTTGAAGTTTCTAATGAACTGACCTGATTGTTGAGGGTTGGTGTTCTCATGAGAATATGTTGCATTGAGCTCTATTGGACTAGAAGAATCAGATGGTTTGTCTTGAAGCTGCGAACATGTGTCTGTTGGATGAGCTGGTGAGCTAAAAATTCCACAGTTTTTAATAGTTCCAGGGAACATAGATTGTGTAGAAGATAAGTTTTGGGCTTTGGAATCCACAACTAGTTGTCTCACAAGACCTATAAGTTCACTCATCCACCCAATCATCTTGTTGGGTTCTATGGATTGATTCTCTTGGACTTGTTTGACTTGAGAATGTGTTTGAGTATATAATTACTGCGTGTTTGGAGCCATGTTGCTTATGAGATCTCATGTAGTTTCAAGAGTTTTATCAACAAGATCACCTCCACTTACAACATCAATGATAGTTCTCTCCATATCCAATAACCCCTTATAAAAGTATTGGATGAAGAGTTGGTCAAAGATTTGGTGGTGTGGGTAGGTGGCCATAATATTTTTGAACCTCTCCTAATACTCATGGAGTGATTCATTAGGGAATTTATGGATACCACTTATTTCCTTTTGGATAGAAGTGATTCAAGAAGATGGGAATAATTTCTCTAAAAAAAGATGCTTCATGTCATTCCATGTGGTTATGAAACCAGGATGGAGGTAGTGGATCCATGACTTGGCAGAGTTAGCTAGGGAGAAAGGGAATGGTCGAAGTTTGATTTATTCTTTAAAAACCCCTTGAGGCTTCATGGTAGAGCACACCACTTGGAACTCTTTGAGGTGAAGGTGTGGATCCTCACCGACTAGCCCATGGAAATGAGGCAGAAGATGAATGAAACCCGATTTGAGTTTGAAATCAACCTCGATGTTTGGATATTGAATACCATGGGGTTAATAATTCATATGAGGGGCAAAAAATTCTTTAAGGGTTTTTTCCTTACGATTGGACATATCTAGTTCAATTGGATGGGTAATGAATAGTTCTGGAGTTATTTGATTATCCCTAATGGTCCTCCTAAATCGGTGAAGAGTTCACTCTATTTTTTGGTCAAACAAATCTGCTAGATTGTTTGGGAGGTTACAGGGCATTCAGATAAGTTTGTAAAGGATGAGGAAGGTGTGTTTTTTCTTATGTTTTTTGTTTTCTATTTATGATTTTTATGAGAAGGGGGGTTTTTCTTTGTTTGTTTTTTCAGATATATTTTTTTATTTATTTTTAAATTATTTTTGTTTTTAAAAAAAATCAAAATCCATCAACTACTAGTTATACAATCCCCAAAAATGATTCCATTTGAAGTCCAGTTTATTGTCACCTATCGACCGTTCAAAGGTTTTGTGCTTTGCTAATGTGTATAGCGGCACTCATATTGGATCCTCAGTGATAGTGCCTTTTTAAATAGTTGATTGTTTTTGTTTTATATTTTGAAAATGGGGGTTTGTATGCAGAGTTTAATTAAATTTATTGGTAGATGCTGTTTGATTTAATAATTTTATAATGATTGGGGTGATTTCATTATTGTGTATTTAAGATTATGATATCCTTGATCTTTGCTTTATATTGTATTAAATTAACACCCACTTCACAAGATGATTTTGATCAGAATTCCTAAGTGTTAAGGCTTTAATCCCAAACTTAACTTAACTAGGGTTATAATATCAATCAAAACTTGTTTATAGTAGTGTATTTATGGTTCCAATAATCCATAGAATCTACACATTAAACAAAATAAGTTATTAATCCATGGAATTTTAAGTTTAACATACACAATGTTAACCTAAAGAATATTCATCGAGCAAAATCTCTCAATCACTTAATATACCCAAATTATGACTCAACCCAATGGTATATTTACTCATCCATTTGGATAGTTGATAATATGGTTGAAATTTTTATGGTGATGTGTTAAAAAGATAATAAAAATAAAGGGAAAAGATAATAGTAGCACACTAAACACACACACAAACGGTGAAGAGAATTAAACATAGACTTTTGATTGAATGAGAAAGAAAAAGAATAAAGGGTTTATTTTGATTGATTTAAACTAATTTAGGACCATTAATATTATTCAACAGAAGGTGGATGAAAATATATTATGATAAATAATAAACATGCATTAAAATTTAAATGAAATTGAAAACAACTTACACGATTACAAATGAAGAAGAACACAAAAGAACATGAAAACAAAGAGAGGTGGAAGGGTATATAAAGTAAAAAATTGAGTTTGGAAGATCCTTCCAGGACTTTTTAAAGGCTTTGTTCATTCCAATGTATCCTCCTCTATTATAAAATTCCAACACCTTGTAAGGAGAAGAGGGGGGGTGTATTTATAGCCCAAGGTGGAGGGTTGTTTACATTCCAAATCTAGCCCTCAAGTTGGCTTGATAATTTGATAATTCCAAAATCCAAATTTGGAGAAATATTCTTCTTCAAAGTTATAGATATATTTTTTTAAGTACACCCTCTAAATTTTGCATCCATTGGACTTTTTTATCCAAAGTTATGGTTATTTTACTAAATAATGTGCAACCATCCATTTTTATCAACACTTTTTATAAGGCCAAAATGTGAATGGGTTTTTGAATAGGAAGATGCCCTCAAATTCGAACCATTTCTTCTAAAAAGTTAGCCACCTATATCTTGGATTTCACACTACAATATATCAACTCAATTTTATGTATATATCAGGAGGAAGGTCAAGGATTGTGTGATGCTTTTAAATCCCAAACAAAATGGTGGATTGGACTTTCATGGATCAATTGGGCCCCTTGTTGGTTCATTTTGTTAGAGTTGGTGTCCTAGAACCAACTATTTGTACATTTATTAGATGAATATTTAATTTATTTAAATATTAAACATCTTATTACATATTTTTCATTGTTCTTCATGACTATAATGTAATAATGTCCTAGAGTATTTGTCGCATTAATAAGATCATAACAGTTCCATGCTATGATGAGAACCTTGAAGTGCTATGACAATATTCTTAAATATAGTTCTATGGTTGGATGACATATTATGATGGGAAACATAGTATACAGACTGTCAGGTGCAAGTACTCATAATCAGATGAGACTTCTTCTCATATAGTTCACACTTGGTAAACTCCAAGATGAGAGATTATGAGGAAAGACCCACTAGTAGAAATTCCTCATGTTTTGGTGTCATCGGATATTCCTATCTGCGAGAATGTGTAATGGTCCTTAGACTTTAAGATTATCATTAATGCGTGTCATGACTCATGCAATTTTATTTACTGATGAAAACCATCACACCATATGTTGGTGGGAAGTAGGGTACGTTGGGTGCATCACGAATGACATGTTATTAATGGATAAGCCGAGGAAGGATTTGTCCCTTCCATTTATAGAAGTTTATATCTCAGACCTTTGATTGAAATAGAACTATATCCCTAAATTACATGGTTATAACATATCAATGGATTTATTTTAGGTGGTCAAAGAAAGATGTATCAAACAAACAGGTTGATGACACTATCATGGAACCTTTTTGATGAGATATTGAGACAAAGGTATTGTATTACACAGTGATAATTCGTATGTGGATGTCATTGTTGTGACTTTAATTTCTTTCTCTTGGGTTCCTTGACCATTTTCTAGACAGTACTCTTGGACTTTAGGCAATCCCACCTAATGCCAATGAGAAAGAATCCTAAAGGGTCACACAGTAAGTGTTTCTTATGGTCTCGATTAAATTCTATTTGAATTTAATTAATGGAATGAATATTATTCTAAAGAATATGGAATAATTTTATTCAAGTTAAAATGACTGCATAAATTAAATTAAATATATTTATTTTATTGAACATTTAATAAATATTTATTTACTAGTTTGTAAATAAAATATTTATTTCAGAGATTAAATTATTTCTTTATTCAGGTGTTCAAAAATGGAAGTGGAGTTCGAGCGGACCAAGGATGGTCTGGTAGTAAAATAATTATTTTCAAGATGGTAAATAATTATTTGACTATTTGTCATAAGACAAAATAATAATAACGTTGTTATCATTATGTGGAATGAGATTTCATTTATGATTCTGTTTTGCGCTAGTTGGCGCACCACAAATAATAGTGATGTCATAGTTATTATGTAACATGATTTTTCTCTAAGGTTATGAATATATTTAATTGTTTTTACATAATTAAATATTTTAAATGAAACCCCATGTCGTTAAATAGACAGGTACGTCTATTGTGCCATTATGCTTGGTGAACCAAATTCTTAGTGAATTGAGAATTGTTGTGCCAAAAAATTCTCTCTCCTTCTCTCATCTCTCCCTCTCAAGAATGATATAATTTCTTCAAGACTGAAGAACGAGTGATCAATAATGATTGATGCAAGACATTCATTCCACCACGCTAGCACCCAGAGAATGAGTGGTGTTGATCAGAGACCATTGGAGCATGTATAGATCACCGCTAGAGGGATTCTACTTTGGATCCTCACAAGCACAACGAAGACAATCTGGAAGGGTCATTTTGGATGATCAACAATCATCTACGAAGAAAGTACTGAAGACCCAGGTATTTAATTTATTCATAAATTATTAAATTAATTATAAACATGATGTGAAAGATATTCTTTCTCAGACCTGGTGTTATTATTCTCTTTGTATAAATCTTTGATTTCAATCCATGGATACTGGTGTTCATCGTCGTATTGATCCTAGATTGGTCATCGATTATAGAAAAAGAAAAATTAGGCCCTCCCAACCGCCACACTTCCGCTGCGTCTAAATCCTTCAAGTGGTATCAGAGCGGGATCATCATCATTTATAATTATTTAAATAGTTTGTTTATAATTTATTCTTTAATAATTTAATTTGTTAATTCATGTTTAATCATTATTGTAATCTAAATTTTGAGATATGTTCTTCCTCTTTTTGTTTCTTGCAGATCTAACAGAAAAAAATAATTTTTTAATTAAAATTAAATCAAGGATATCATCAGGAGGCTATGATAATTCTATCCAGGTAACATGATAATACATGTCGTGTATTCGGAGTTACACGTCGTGTAATATTCCATAAACATTATGTAATCTGGATTACACGTCGTGTAGTTGTGTTCAGTGCATCGAGAGTAATTCAGAAATTACTCAAGTCGTGTGCATTAAAGACATGCAGTGTAATTAATTATTACACCATATGTTTACCAAGACAAACTGGTGCACAGTCAGTCAGATTATACACTGTGTGGCCCATTGGACATGGCGTGTAGTCCCTTTAGGTCAAGGGACAAACCATGTATCCCATACACGTATAATCCAATTGGTAACTATGTAGCCTGGAGACAACATGGCATATGTCCCACTAGACACACCATGTACTCCAAGATTTATGAAGTACACCTCACACAAAAAGTCCCTAGGCGTGTATTTCAGATGAGATGATGAAGGCAGTACACGCTGTGTAGTCGGAACTACACACCCTGTACTTTACCAAATTACACAGAACTAAAACATTTATATTTTTGTAATTTTCATAATTAAATATCATGTAGATTCAAATGAGTGTTCACCGTGTTACCTCCGAGGTTATGGATGAGAATCTTAGGAAAATTCAGAAAATAATGAAGATAAAAGGATTGATTAATTAAATATAATAATTAATCGATTCAAGCGTGATTTATCTTAATAAGAATGATTAAAGAATTTAAGTCTAGTTTTATTAAATGTGTAATTTATTTCATGTATGTGGATGATCATGAGCTAGACCAGACCTTTGTATGTGATTGGTTTCCTTTTATTTTATTTTAAATTAAATTGTTCTCCTGTGTGCCATCTCTCCTAATTAATATGTAAGGCCTACGTGCCCATGGTTTCTTTTATGTAAACCCTATTTTTACCCCTCACCTGCATGTGAGTTAAAAAATCATATGTAATGGATGGATCTCCCAAGATTGTGGAGGCAATTCAAGTAAGAAGCTGAGGTGAAACCAATCCAAGGAGATACAAAGGTGGATAGGTGGAAAGTTGTAGACATGAACCATAAATGGTTCAAGGTGTTTCTCCCCTAGGTCAGTGGTTAGCTTATCAACTTCTAGACAAACTAACCATTAGAAGATCTTATGATCGTGCCCTTTACTTTATTTTATTTCTGTCAGTTGCATGATTTTTTATTATGGATGTGTTTTCAAGACTACATAAATAATGAATTAATAAGCATGAAAAATAGAACTAAAATAAACTAAGCTTATGTGTAAATATTATCATGACATGGTTGATCAATTAAGTAATTTTCACTTAATATTAACGAGTATATGATAAATATAATAAGGTAATTTACGTATAAGAGATAAAAATCCCTCAAAAATATATTAAGTCAGACTAAGCCTTCTGTTACTTGATTAAGGACAAGACTCAATAAAACTATGTGTTCAACCAACCCTTGTTAAGACACTTAATTTATACAGGAAACACTTATGAAAGTTTTAGGTTGACTTAACCGTATTACATCAAGAGGAGTATCCCTTGCTAGAATTGGTGTAATATTGGAGGCAAGTGTTAAGAAAATCTACGTTAGGATTTCAAGATTGGGGAGTCCACTCAACAGATCAAGGAGCCAAGCCCGCAGTTGGTAAAGACCTTCCTACCTAAATACCTTCAAATATCTTGACCAACCCTTTTGGGGGTTATGTAAAGGGAAATATGGATCCTTGCCACTAAAATGTCTAAACAACTAGACATTCTGAGTTCAATGGTGAGGGATATTAAGACTTTATAAAATAGTGGGAGACTTCATAAAATTAATTTATTATTTCTCATAAAATGTAATCAAGAATGTACTAATTATCTGCTCTTTTAATTGTAGAATAAAAATGACAAACTTGTCAACCACACTTCCCTACGATCAATACTGAATAAAGACAACATTCTCACTAGTAGTAACTTCCAGAAATGGTTTAGACGCTTTCGGGTCATTTTACACCATGAACAGAAATCTTACATGATGGAGTCCTCATTACCTGATCTGCCTACCCAAGAGGCGAGTGATGAAGAGTTCATAGTCTACGAGAAACATATGAATGATGCAGTCGATGTTAAATGTTTTATGTTATCATCAATGTCTAGTGAACTCATGAAGTCTCACGAAAACATGGATTCCTATAGCATGCTTGAGAAACTTTTTGGTCTTTACTAGGAGAGAGAAAGATAGGAATGATTTGAGATCTCCAAGGCACTCTTTCATAGTATGCTTTGATAGGGTTCCCCGGCTGGGCCTCACTTAGTCAAGATCATTGGCTACATTGAGAATATGGAGGTTTTAGGGTTTAAACTCCCTGAAGAATTGGGTACTGATCTCATTCTCGCATCACACCCTCATAGATTCTCCAGTTTTGTTGTGAATTTCAATATGAACAACATTTAGAAGTCTCTACCAGATCTTTGTATCCTCCTTTTCTAAGTGGACAAAGACATGAATCTCAAAAAGCCTTCTATCCTTATGGTGAATAAGAGGAAAGGGAAGGTGAAGATCTATAAGCCCAAAGATTCTTCATGACCTTACATGAAAAAGAAGATCAAGGGGGGGAAAGGGAACATGAATCTTTTTGTTTCTCATGTGGCAAGAAGGGCCACTGAAAGAAAAAATGCACCCAGCTAAAGAAGCAAGGGGAAGCTTCAGGTGCATATGTTATCGAGTGCAATTTATCTGTTTCTACAAATTGGGTATTAAATAAAGCTTGTGGTGCTCACATATGCATCCAAATACATGAACCAAGTAGATTTAAGAAAATTGACCTAGGGGAGGTAGATCTATAACATCCAACAGAGCTAGACTTTCTGTTGTAGCTGTCAGGGACTACCACCTCACATTGCCGACTCAGATGATCTTAGTATTAAAAGGTTATTATTATGTGCCTTTTATAACCAAAAACATTATTTATGTATCCATACTAGATACATATAAATTTATTTTCAATTTTGGAAATGAATGTTTCTTATTTTATAAAGATAGCATTTGTTTTGGTAAGGCGCATTTATATAATGGTGTTTATGTGTTGGATTACACAAACCAAGTAATGGAAATTGACAATGAAACTACTTCACATGACTCATACCACACCCAACTTTGGCATCACCGGCTAGGTCATGTAAATGATAAATGATTGACAATGTTACATCAATATGGATATTTAGATTCTTTCAAACTAAAACCACTTGGTGTATGTCACACATGTTTACAAAGCAAAATTTCCAAATCCCCATTTAGTGGGAAAGGTGAAAGAACCAAAGAGCTTCTTGAATTGCTTCATACCAATGTGTGTGGACCATTTCCTGTTGAAGCAAGGGGTTAGTACTCATACTTCCTAACTTTTGCTGATGATTTTAGTAGATATGGGTATATATACTTAATGAGGTATAAGTTGGATTCTTTTGATAAGTTCAAGGAATAAAAAAATGAAGTTGAGAACCATCTTGGTAAGAAGATTAAGAAAATCCTCTCAAATCAAGGTAGAGAATATCTTAATCAAGACTGCATTGATTACTTATGGGAGTTTGGGATCCTATCCCAACTCACTCCTCCTTACACACCCCAGTGGAATGGTGTAATATAATGGAGGAACCACACCTTGTTGAACATGGTGAGATCAGCAATGAGTCATGCAAGTCTTCCATTATCCTTTTGGGGATATGTATTACAAATAGTGGCACACATACTAAACCAAGTACCAACTAAATCGATAAATGGTATTCCATATGATATTTAGAGTAGAAGAAAATCCATGTTATCAAATTTACATGTGTGGGGTAGCGAAGAGTTTGTTAAGGCCTCTTCGGGTAATAAACTTTCACCCTAGGACACAAGGTGTACCTTTATAGGATACCCTAAGTAAACAAGGGGATATTACCTATATGAACCCACATACAAAAAGGTTATAGTGTAAAGACATGTCATATTCCACGAGAGGGAGCACAACTCCAAAAGAGATAGTAGGAGCGAGATAGACTTCGGTGAAGTCGAGGCTTAAGGTACACAATAGTTGGTACAGGAGCGGATTCCACAAAGCCTCATGGAAGAAAGATCTATTCCAGAGACACAAGTATTGCACAGGAGTACAAGAGAGGTTAGAGAATCAGAATGGTACAATTTTCTAGTTACTGAGGATGGTGACTCATTATTAGTTGATAATAATGATACTCTAACCTACAAGGAAGCAATAAGTGTCACAAACGTTTCCAAGTGACAAGAAGCCATGAATTATGAAATGGATTTCATGCACCAAAACCAACTCTGGATTTTGGTAGATCCTCCAATAGATGTAAATTGTGTAGGTTGTAAATGGGTATTCAAGAAGAAACTAGACAAGAAAGGACAAGTCAGTACCTATAATGAACGATTGGTTATAAAAGGGTTTAAACAGCGTTAAGGAGTTGACTACGATGAAACCTTTTTACCAGTTGCAATTCTAAAATCCATCAGAATTCTATTGTCCATTGCCACTTACCATGACTATGAGATTTGGAAAATGGATTTCAAAAGAGGCTTTCTTAACAAGAACCTTCAGGAAGATGTCTATATGATACAGCCTGAAGGGATTGTGACTCCAAAGGATTCCAATAAGATATGAAAGTTTCAAAAATCCATTTATGGATTAAAGAAAGTATCCAGGGCATGGAACATTCATTTTGATGAAGCCATAACAAAATTTTGTTTTATAAAGAACAAATGTGAGCCTTGTATCTACAAACGGTTTAGTGGGAGTGTAGTCATTTTCCTAATAGTATATGTTGATGACATATTACTTAATGGAAATGAAATACCAGTCTTAATGTTTGTTAAGGCATGGTTGAATATATGCTTCTCTATGAAGGGCTTGGGAAAGGTAACATATATTATTGGGATCAAGATTCATCGTAATAGGTCCAAGAGATTTTTGGGCCTAATTCAAAGTACATACATTGACAAGATACTAAAGAGATTCAGTATGGAACAATCCAAGAGGGGATTGTTTCCAGCATCACATGGAATTCATCTTTCCAAGAAAATGTGTCCTCAAACGCATGATGAAAGAAAGAGAATGTCAAGGATTACATATGCATCAGTGATTGGTTCAGTCATGTATGTGATGCTATGTACTAGGCTAGATGTCACCTATGCATTAAGTGTGGTAGGAAGATATCAAGCTGATCCAGGTGACCGCCATTGGATGGCAGTCAAGACTATCCTTAAGTATCTAAATCGTACTAAGGATATGGTCATGGTTTATATAGAAGATGAGGAACTAGTCATCAGAGGATATGCATATGATAGTTTTCAAACTAATCAAGATGACATGAAGTCACAAACGGGATACATCTTCACTTTGAATGAAGGTGTTGTGAGTTGGAAGAACTCAAAGCAAGGCATGGTCATAAATTCTACAACAGATTCTCAGTTTATCATAGCTTCTGAGGCAGCTAAAGAAGCAGTTTGGATATGGAGCTTCATCCAAGATCTGTATGCGGTACCTAACAATAAAGATCACATCACACTTTATTGTGATAATACTGAAGCGGTGGCTCTCGCAAAAGATCCAAGGTCACATCAGCAGACGAAGCACATACTACAGAAGTATCATCTCTTGAGGTTTTTTTCTCAGAGAGGTGAAGTTGAAGTGAGTAGTATTTCCATAGAAGACAACGTGGAAACCCCCTTGACTAAATCCTTAACTTAGCAGAAACATGATCATCATGTGAGGTCTAGCAGATTGAAGGTTTTAGGCAGTTGACTCTAGTCTAAGTGAGATTTTGTTGGAGTTGGTGTCCTATAACCAACTGTTTTTACATTTATTACATGAATATTTAATATATTTAAATATTAAACATTTTATTACATATTTTTCATTGTTCTCCATGAATATAATGTAATAATGTCCTAGATTATTTGTCACATTAATAAGTTTGTAGCAGTTCCCCACTATGATGAGAACCTTGAAGTACTATTACAATATTCTTAAATATAGTTCTACAATTGGATGATATACTATGATGGGACATATAGTATACAGACCGTCAGGTGCGAGTACTCGTAAGCAGATGAGACTTCTTCTCATGAAGTTCACACTTGGTAATCTCCAAGATGGGAGATTATGAGAACAGACCCGCCAGTAGGAATTCTGTATGTTTTGGTGTCATCGGGTATTCCTATCTGCAATCATGTGTAATGGTCCTTATATTTTAAGATTATCATTAATTCGTGTCACGACTCGTGCACTTTGATTTACTAATAAAAACCATCATGTCATGTGTTGGCGGGAAGTAGGTTACGTTGAGTGCGTCATGAATGAAATGTTATTAATGGATAAGTCGAGGAAAGATTTATCCCTTCTATTTATGGAAGTTGATATCTTATCCCTTTGATTGAAATAGAACCATCACCCTATATTCCATGGTTATGGTGTATCTACAAGTTTATTTCAGGTAGTCAAAGAAAGATGTATCAAGAAAACATGTTGATGACGCTATCATGAAACCTGCTTGATGAGATATTGAGACAAAATGATTTTATAAAACAGTGAGCATTTGTATGTGGATGTCATCGTTGTGACTTTAAGTTCTTTCTCTTGGGTTCCATGACCCGTTTCTAGACAGTACTCTTAGACTTTAGGCAAACTCACCTAATGCCAACGAGAAAGAATCCTAAAGGGTCACACACTAAATGTTTCTTGCAGTCTCGATTAAATTCTATTTTAATTTAATTAATGGAATAAATATTATTCTCAAGACCGTGAAATAATTTTATTCGAGTTAAAATGATGGCATGAATTAAATAAAATATATTTATTTTATTAAACATTTAATAAATATTTATTTACTAGTTTGTAAATAAAATATTTATTTAAGTGAATAAATTATTTATTTATTCAGGTGTTCAATAAATAGAAGTGGAGTTCGAGCGGACCAAGTCCGGTCCGTTAGTAAAATAATTATTTGCAAGACGGTAAATAATTATTTGACTAGTTGGAACAAGACAAAATAATAATAACGTTGTTATCATTATGTGGCATGGGATTTCATTTATGATTTTGTTTTGCGCAAGTTGGCGCACCACGAATAATGGGGTTGTTATTGTTATTATGTAACATGGGTTTTCTCTAAGGTTATGAATGTATTTAATTGCTGTTACACAATTAAATATTGTAACTGAAACCTCATGTCGTTAAATAGATAGGTACGTCTATTGTACCATTGCGCCCGATGAACCAAATTCTCAGTGAATTGAGAATTGTTGAGCCAAATATTTTCTCTCTCGAATCCTCTCATCTCTCCCTCTCAAGAATGAGAGAAGTTCTTCAAGACTGAAGAACAAGCTATCAAGAACGATTGACGCAAGAAATTTGTTCTGCTACATTAGCATATGAAGAACGAGTGGTGTTGATCGGAGACCATTAGAGCACGTGTGGATCATTGCTAGAGGGATTCTACTTTGGATCCTCACAAGCGCAATGAAGGCAATCTGAAAGGGTCATTCTGGATGATCAACGATCATCAACGAAGAAAGTACTGATGACCCAGATATTTAATTTCTTCAGAAATTATTAAATTAATTATAAACATGATGTGCAAGATCATCTTTCTTGAATATGGCACTATTCTTATCTTTGCCTAAATCTTTGATTTCAATCCGTGGATACTGGCATTCATCGTCGTATTGATCTTGGATTGGTCATCGATTATGACAAAAGAAAAGTTGGGCCCTCCCAACCGTCACACTTCCGTTGTGTCTGGATCCTTCACATTTGGGCCTTTGAAATTTTTATCCATGATTCCTTTGGATAGTCACAAACATATTCTGGAGTTTCATCAAATTTGGGCTTCTGGATTGAGACCAGAAATTGTATCATTATGGGTGGTCCAGTTTTCTCAACAGATTTGTTGGGCCTTCTTGTGTGGTTCATATGACCCTTCAAATGGATGAATTGGCCAAAGATCCCTCCTAATGGTATGTTGAAATTTTCATCAAGAACACTACAAAAGAATAATCACATAATTTGGATTAATATGTTGAAAGATATGATCAAAACATTAAAATGTGATTTAATTAAATGAACTCGAACAATGCTCTTCTTATGTGTTTATGATCAAAACATGAACATTGATTGTAAATTAATCATTTTAAGTGAAAATTATATGATGAGAGTAATGTAAAATCATGAATGAATATGTAATATCAGTTACCTATAACGTATTCCCGTTGGAGTATTGCGATCATTGAACATTTCAACGATCATGATATTTTTGTAATTTTATAAATGAATAATCTCTATAATTCATAGTCGATGATAAAACCATTCGGAAGACGTGCCAGTATCCCAGGCACCCGATATCATACATTGTATGCCATATCACGTTTCATACTATATGCCATAGGCATCCTTGTACCTTTAACCATACAACCATATTGATTCCTACAATATGCATCACATGCATATCATTGATTTTGATATGAATGAATCATACAATACGGTTCATCTTATTTTAGTGAACATCCAACAATCTTTCACTCATGCTAAAATATCATAACAACTTTATGCAAAACTTCAAAAATCTTTGTGAATTTACTCTTTTGAATATGATTTATCAAACTCTCTTCATTTTGGAACAAACAGTTTCTTTAAAAAAATTCCCTTATTTCAAGGTCTAACTGTGTGACCTTGCGAATATTTGTAACATTGGAAACAGATATGAATTTCCTGATTCATAAATGCATGAAAACTGCGGTCTCTAGCAAAACGTTAATGTTACCCAGGCTACAAAGGGTTCCAGGACGATACCTATAAAACAAACTCACTACAAATAAACAGGTAATTAGCTATGTTTTTAGTCGTGTTTTTTTAACCGTGTTTTAAAGCACGACTAAATTTTAATTTACCTAGGTTTTCATAGAAATACAAAAAAATCTAACTTTGTTTGTTTAGCCACATTTTAAAATGCAACTAAATTATAAGTATATATATATATATATATATATATATATATATATATATATATATATATATATATATATATATTAATTTATAATAACATGTATAAACAATAACACGTATCACTGCCCTCCACAGCCACCAGGGTATCACTGCCCTCCACAGCCACCAGGGTAAATTGTGAGGCGGTGAAATTACCTCAGTCAAAGTCCGCAACCAATGGAGGGAGGGCGCTGCTGGGGAGAGCATGATTTGTATGAGGGGCTAGGGTTATATATATATATATATATATATATATATATATATAACACCATATGTAATAACAATATATGCATATATATATATATAACATATAATAAAATATATATTAATTTACAATAACATATACACAATAACACATAACAAATATAAAATAATAACATTAATAGCATATATATTAACATATAAGAACATATATTAACATATATATATATATATATGAAAATATAATAATAGATAATAACATGTATATTAGTTTATACACAAACATGTAATGAAATATATATTAATTTATATGAAAATACATAATAACATATAATAAAACGCGAATTTGGGAGGGAGGTCGGGACCTAATTTAGGAAAGAGCGTGAAAATTAGGAGGGCGGTGAGCGCACGCGCGAATTAAGAGGGCGAGACGTGTGAATTCGGTAGGGCAGGTGGGGCGTGTGAATGCCGAAGGGTGCATGCAAATTAGGAGGGCGAGACGCGCGAATTTCGGGGTGCATGAATTGGAAGAGCTGGCACATGAGACGTGAAAATCTGGGAGGGCATGTGTGGGACTAGGGAAAAAAAGAGAAGATGGAGATTAAATTAAAAAAACAAATACTTACCCACATTTCTGAAAACGAGGGCAAGTATTTCTCCTCTACCCATGTTTATAAACACGAGTAAGTCGGTTAAATTTACTTACAGGCACACCATTTAATCGTGTTTTTTTAAAACATGAGTAAATATGTTAGTCACGTTAATAAACACGACTAACATAAACAAATGCGTCTAAATTCATCTTTTCATGTAGTGACTCGTAGCTTTATATGAATATGTCCACCATAAAATGAATCATATACATTACATATATATTTATATAATCTCTTTGTTCAAGATATCGAGTGACCACTAGACACGAAACATGTCAATCTAGTATAAATCATCTCACATGTTCATGATTCTTCAAAATAAACTGACTAGCGTGAATGAATACATCACATGTCATTCAGCCAGGTAGCTAAGCATATCACATGTCACTCAACAAAGTGTTGGAGTTGGTGTTCTAAAACCAATTGTTTCTGATTGGATTACATGTATATTCAAATAAGTGAATATTAGTTTAAGTATTTTATTATATATCATTCATAGTTCCGCGTGACTTTAAAATAACAACGTCCTATAGTATTTGTCACATTAAAAGGGTACAATAGTTTTTCACTGCTGGAAAAAAGGCTTTTTGCGACGGGCCATTTGAGATGGGATCCCATCGCAAATGCTCTTTTGCGACGGGGTCTCATCGCAAATGGTCAGTTGCGGAAAAGAGCGTCGCAAATATTACCTTTTGGGACGGACCGTCGCAAAAAGTTATCACTACTAGAAAATCGATTATTAGATACCACCAAAAGCGGTCGCTAATAGTATTTAGGGACTGCTACCCGGCCGCCTTTGGCGGTCGCAGTTGCCCTGTCATTATTGGGCATTAGCGACCGCTTTTAGCGGTCGCTATAGGGTTTCCTAACCCGACCGTGGTAGCGGCCGCTATGAAGGATATTAGTGACCGTATTAGCGGTCGCTAATGATTTGGAAAAAAAAAATAGATTCAGCGACCACCAATGGTCCCCGAACAGAAACCTATAGCGATCGCCATAAGCGGTCTCTAGTCTGGATAAATTTTTATTTTAAAAAACCTGCATTCCAACCAGCAGAATGCAGTAACCAGAACACAAAAAAAAAAAAAAAAACAGCCTGCAAAAAATCCTGTATTCAACAGCCGGAATGCAGTATTATAACTAGAAAAAAAAAACCTGTAAACAACAAATTAAAATCGAGTTTTTTTTATGCATTTTTTTAAATCCTTTTTTTTACAAAAAACGGTTAGGGCATTTTTTTTTCAAAATGCGTCTCAAAGGCGGCATCGTGGATGCCGCCTTTGCATTACGAGTGAAAGGCGGCATCGCGGCTGCCGACTTTCCATTGCCGCCGCGGATCGGTGACGTGGCAAAGGCGGCACCCGCGGTGCCGCCTTTGCCTCCGCGCCCTATAAAAGGGCAGCGCCCCCCACCCCTTCTCCTCACTTCCAAACACCCATTACCACTCAATTTCTCTCTTTTGCGGCAGAATTTTGCGGTTTGAAATTTTTGGAAAGCTTTTCGAGGTATGATTTTTAATTTAATGTTTTTTATCTTGTAGAATTGTTTTTAGTTAAATATTTTTATAAATTTAATGTTTTTTATTTAGTTGAATTGTTTATAGTTAAATATTTTAATTCTTTAGTAGTTTAGTTACTTTTTTTTTGTTTATTAGATTGTTTAATAAGTTATATTTAGGAATTATAATTATCATTAGTATAAATTAATTTAGGATTCTTTTAATGAAATTTTGGTAGCATAAAGATAATGTTATCTAAACAATCAAATCCCTGTCTGGATACAAACAAGTGAATGTGGCTCTGGCACAGATGTACCTAGGGGTAAAGCCCGAAAACACCGATTTGAGCTAGACTCGAACGAGAACTGGTGCACGACAACGGGTCTTGCTGCATTCTGGTTTGACACTCCCGGAGGATATGCTTAAGATATGCATATTTCCATATAAACTACTAAAATATCTAAGAAAAGAAATGATAAATTGATAATTTAGTAATGATGTTGATAGTTATTATTAGGAATGATTAATTAAAAATTAATTAATAAATAGAGTTAAAAATAAATAACATGGAGTTAAAATATAAATAACATAGAGTTAAAATATAAATAACAGCATGTTAAAATATAAATAACAGAGTTAAAAAATAAATAACATGAAGTTAAAATATAAATAACATGAAGTTAAAATATAAATAACAGCATGTTAAAATATAAATAACATAGAGTTAAAAAATAAATAACAGAATATTTCGAGCTTCTTGCTTTTCTTGCAGTGAATTTAATATCAAAATTTCAGAAATCACGGGTTTTCTGAAAATGTTGATATCCAATTCACTGCAAGAAAAGCTAGAAGCTCGAAACATGCTGTTATTTATTTTTTAACTCTATGTTATTTATATTTTAACTCACTAATTAGAAAATGTACTAAGAAATATCATAGTTTAGGATATAAGATCTTTTAAAATTTAAGTATCATAAAGATTGTATAGTTTAGAAGTAATAGTTTTTATTTGAACGTGAGGTAAAATCTAACTTATTTTTAATAAGTAGTTTAATTACAGCTTCAAAGTATAAAATCCAACTTATATTGGTAACCATCATTATGAATGTCACTTACATTATCAAAATCTTGATCAGAAAACTTTTTTTACGTAGAACGGAATGTTTGCCTGTGTGTACTGCTATGGGGAGGTTATTCAAACTGAGCAATGAGCTTCTTACAGTACACAACCAATAACAGTGGTTAATACAACTAATTGTGTAACCCTAAGTGACGTTCAAGACAGAATTCATGGCTCATTAAATCTAGGACCCGATCAAAAGATCAAGTCAATGAGTTATAGACATTTGCAGTTCCCGTCAACATTGTGGCATCTAGCTTGTCCATTGGTTGATGATGCGTAATGGATCCAAACAATTAATTTGTTTTCTCAACAGTCAGATGGTACCATGATGAAGTTATATGTTGATGTTTCTACTGTACAACAACAACATCCAATTGTACAAAGACGTAGACTTACAAGAGTCGTTGAAGATAGTCCGCCCCATGAAGTTCATACTATTCCAAATGATGCAGAGGACAACCCACTTGATCTCCTGGATATACATGTTAACCCGACATCTGATGAGGAGTTTCGTAATAACGAAACAAATGGTGATAGTAGTGCTGATGAGGAAGGAACAACGTAAGTTTCGAGAAATGCATTAGTTGTACATCATGCTCGACCTACAATAAATCATCCACCGCTCTTTGTATCTTGGTCAGAAGCAATAAAACATGTGCCTGAATTTGAAGATAATGTTCTCACACCGGAAACTGAGTTTCCCGGAGTTATACGAGATATGTTTAGTGAGATGGACAAAACTTTATATGTTGGAAGGAAATTTTCAAGTAAAGATGCATTAAAAAGTACGCTAAAGAGATTTCACATTGAGAGACACTATAACTATGTAGTTTACGAATCAGACCGTAAAAAATATGGCATACGATATGAGAAGTATGGGGATGATTGTAGATTTCGATTGAGGGCGATTCCAGACATTGCACTTGGAGGTTGGAGAATCTCGAGGATTGAGGCAGCTCATACTTGCGTTCAGCCAAGCCTGACACAAGATCATACTTCATTGGATACAGAATTTGTGTCATCCATTGCTGTTAAGATGATTAGGACATGTCAAGATGTTCCAATAGCCCTTGTGCAAGAGAGGATACAACAGACATTCAGTTATAAGATATCCTATAATAAGGCATGGAAGGCGAAACAGAAGGCAATTGTGAAGGTCTATGGTGATTGGGATGACTCATATCGGGTGTTGCCGCAATTGCTAGCCATACCGAGACATCATAACCAAGTTGTCTTCCATCTGGATACAAACAAACATGTGTCTCACAATAACCGACTTGATCCATCTCGTGTTCAATTTCATCGGTTGTTCTGGGCATTCCTTCCCTGTATCTCCACCTTTCGTTTCTGCAAACAGTTTACTCAGATTGATGGAACATTTCTGTATGGAAAATACAAGGGCGTATTGTTGATTGCGCCAACCCAAGATGGAAACCGTTCACCTCTTCTGCTTTCCTTTGCCATTGTAGAGAAAGAAAACTATGAATCATGGAGTTGGTTTTTGGTATGTATCAACACCCATTTCCCCAACATTCGGGGTGTTTGTTTGATATTTGATCGACATCGAGCTATTAATGAGGCAATCGATGCGGATCCTGATACATGGAGTTACCCAAATGCACATCACCGGTTCTGCATTAGACACATTGCTAGCAACTTGCATAAAAAATTCTACAACGAACCGATGAAGAAGGCAATCACTAGACTTGGTACGCATTGTATTTGTTATTTTTTTGTATATCAACGTAAAGATAATTTCAAAATATGTGAAATATCATCTATTCTGTGTAGCATATGAGTCCGATCAACAACGGTTTGAAGAACATTTCGAACAAATCCGTCAGGTTAATGAAGAAGTTTACGATTATATGATGCGAATTCCAAAAGAAAAATGGACATTGAAATTTGATGGGGGGAAGAGGTACGAACACATGACCACCAACATTGTAGAGTGCATCAATGATGTCTTCAAAGGGATTCACAAGCTACCTATAACTGCCCTAGTTCAGGAGACATTATATCGTTGCGTGAAGTACTTTGTTGATAGACAAAAACTAGTATCAGATGGAATAAATCAGGGGCTAACGTACGGAAGACATTTTCAACAAGAGATTGAAAAGAATATTGAAGAAGCTTCTGGTTATCAAGTATGCCTATTTCGACGAGAAGACTCTCGATTTTAAGTTCAAGAGAAGTCGAACCCCACCACAAATAGCATTGATGAAAAATGGTTGTATTACTAGAAACAAGGCAATGTCAATGTGGAAACTTTCAGGCCTTACGGTTTCCATACTCACACACCATCGCAGCATGTGCCTCTGTTAACATATCATGGGAAGCATATGTTGATCTAGTGTACCGGATGAACACCATTGCTAACAGTTATGCTGCACCATGGACACCTATTGGGGAGTTTCATTATTTCCCAATGTCCGAAGGTCAACTGATAGTGGTACCTGATATGAATCGGTTGCGTCCCCATGAGAGACCGAAGGCTAGCAGGATGTGAAATGAGATGGACTGACCTCAAGAACAAAGACAAAGTTTGAGATGCACCATATGTCATCAAGAAGGTCATAATCGGAAACGATGCCCTAACATTGTTGGGTCGAGTTCACACTCTAAGCCACAATGATGTATTGTTATTATTGGTAGATTCTCATATTGTAAATTTTATGTTGTTATCTCTTCCTTTTACCTCGGTTTTCCAACCCCCAAAACTGAAAATCATAACAGTAAACCCAGAAACATCTTTTGTATACCGTAATCCTAACAATCTAAACCACAATCCTGAAAATCTTTTCTCAAATCATTAACCTAAACCGTAAAATGTTAAAAGAAATCCAAAAGCCTAGACCCAAAAGGAAAAATGTGAAACCCTAATCTTTAAATCCTAAAATTGAAAACGTGAATCATAAACCCATGCATAAAGTTCTAGGGAATAGAGGAGCACCCCAGAAATTGAACCCTCCTACATTGTTAATGAAGTCATAGAGACAAATGAATCTTGATCTAGTAATAGAATAACACCCCAAAAAGTGAACTCCCTTACAGTATCAAAATATAATCCCTAGTACCACACCTTCCACTTGTCTACCCAAGGATCACATTTTAGATATACATAAAATCATTTTGAAAGGGCATTATAACATTCAAAAATAACAAAAAACCCTTTCTTGATATAAAAACATTCTTTAAAAACTAGTTCACACTTCATTTCACAATTCTTTAAAAACACCCTTCTATCTACCAAAATTAGGGGAAATCATATTTTATCAAAAACCCTTTTCATAAAATAAAAAAATCATGCCAATTATTTTATAAAAAAATTTATAAAACAAAGTGAAATCATGATTCATCCAACATAGATTAGATACAGAACCATTTATAGGTCGTGAATGATCCATGATGTGAATCCTTGATAAAACTTCATTTGTTTATATGCAGATGACTGACACCATACTACTGAGTCAACAGGCTACCCATTGTTCACAGGTTGTGATAGAGGGTGGTCCAGATCGATTGATCAGGGTGCATCGAGCGCACCATTTTTATCACACAAAGCCTCCTCCTGCCATTATACCATACTTGCGTCATGCTGGCTTTTATGGTATTGCAGTATTAGATTTTACATTTGTAGACCATCACCTACTAGCTGTACTCGTGGAGAGGTGGAGAACAGAGACACACACATTCCACCTGCCTAAGGGAGAGATGACCATCACCCTCCAGGTTGTGGCTGTGCTTCTTGGTCTTCCTATCCAGGGGACACCCGTTATTGGATCCACTCGGGCAGCTTGGCCCGACCTTGCTTAGAGCTTCTTAGGCGTTTGTAATGTCTCAGATTTTTCCGTTTATTATTTTTAAATATTATATGGAATTATTTCGAGATCGGGCGTGAAGACAACACATCATTCCAAGGTCCAGTGAGCCCGAAATGGCGGTTTGAACTTTTTTTAGTTAAGTGAGTCAGCGCTTGTGCGCGATTGTGGCAGTTTCCAAACGGATGCCCGGATTAAAAATCTGAGCACACCGTTGCGTCCGGGACGACGACTTTACCTAAGAATGAGGCTAACCTTGACCGGCGCGGGTCAAGGGAAAAAGTTAATTTTCGGACGTTTTAATAATAAAATAAAATAAAATGAAAATCTAAATGTTTATTTTATTTTATGGAAACAACCGCTGCTGCGTGTTAAAAGGGCAGCTGTTCCCTTAATTAAATGCTGTGTCATAATGGAAAATAAATGGAAAGTTGGACTCTTTAATACGCAGCGACAGGACGTCTGTTTCCTTAACTATTGGCGCGTCATAATGACTCAAGTTTTGGAAAGTAGGGGTCATTAATATCGCCGCGTAATTAAATGCCAATCTTGTTTCCCTTTTTTTTAAATGGGTGAACAATTGCTGATCGTTGGAAACTCTTGAGAAGAACCTCTGCCGAATCCGCGAGGCGTTGGAGTAATTCTTGACGACGAACGACAACGGATCGAAACTAAGGATCGTTGCACCGACGTTGAAGGATCGCGACGACAACGGCAGCACGATGCCTTCGTCAACGATCGATCCTTTCAAAAGGTAGGGGTTGTTGTTTTGATTTTTCTTTTCCCCGTTTTTGAGTTTAAACGACGAACACGGATCAACCACGAACAAGTTGATCCGCGGATCCGTACGTTCTTGCGGGAGGGTTTTCTTGGGATAAATTTTGGGGAAATTAATCCATGCTTATTCGTGTTGATCTCTGCTCCATTTAAACCTACCAACGGGAGCGGATCAGGACCGTGACGAACGACGGCAGAGGTTCGTTCCTCAATTTGTTTATTTGGATTTCTTCCTCCTTTTTCCCCGCGCGTTCTTCACGTTCTTCGCGGGGCGACGAACAACGGATCGTTGCGCATCCGTTCTGCGACGCAACGATCCCAAAATCGATGGTTCGACATCGCAACGTCCTTATGGAGGTGCGACGACGTTGGTGGGCGACAAATCGGACCAGATCAGAAAGGGCGTTCTTCGAGCGTTCTTCACGCGGGAAGACCGATCATGTTTTTGGAGCCGATCGGAGGCCCGAAAATGACGGAAACAACTTCGTGGTGTCAGGGCGACCAAAACCTGAAGGTTTCGTGGCGATCGGACGACAGGATCAATGATCGGAGCACCACGGGGGGCGCGACAGCAGAGGTCCGCGTTTCTGGAAATTTCCAGAATACACGGCGTGTAGTTCCGAAGAACACGCTGTGTAGTTCTGATGGTGGCGGCTAGGGTTTTAGGGTCAGAGAAGGATCACACGGCGTGTGACCTCGGTCACACGACATGTTGGACCTTCCCTGAAGCTCGACGTGTACTTCGGGTGGTGCACGGACACGGGATGCTCTACACGGCTACGCAGAGCGCGGTGTGTACCCCGGGGATACACAGACACGGGATGGAGTACACGACCGTGTACTCCCTCACTCGGCCAAGCGCAGGTCACCCCGTGTGCATATTGCACGGGTTGGAGTACACGTGTTGGTGACCATGTACGGGCACATGGCCAGGGTGCACGGAGCCAGCCCCAGTGACCCAGACACGGCGTGTACTCCGTACTACACACCGTGTATAAAGTTTTCTACACGACCAGCCTCACGACACGGGCCGTTGCACACGGGAAGTACCCGGGGTCGGACAACACAGCGTGTGTCATTTCTACACGCCGTGTACTTTTTGGAGAACGGCTTGGTCCTTTTGTTCACCGTGCCTTGAACATCTTTCGTTTGGGTTAGTGCCCCTTCTTCTTTTCCCCTGAAGGTCAGGCATCATTCCCTCATGCCGAATTATGATCCCTTCAGCATGACTTTTCTATGGTAGAGTCAGGCATCCATCCGAGAGGCCCAGATCGAGATCCTTTATCCATTCCAAAGCCTAGGTAGAGTCAGGCATCGGCGTGACCAACTTTACCGGGCGTTGATCCTCTACCTAGCAGGTGAATTCCGGATGAGTCGCGGTATCCGCCATGGCCCTGGCAGTGATCCTCATCTGTGTATCGAGATCTTTCCCACTCAGGAGTGTGTCTCCCGTGATGAGTGCTTCTATCTATCGTAACCCTTTTCCACTCAGGAGTGTGTCTCCCACAATGAGTGTAGCTATATCTCGTGACGGTTCCTGACGAACATCACTCCTCGGATGGACGTCATCAGAACTATAAGACTCGTGGAGTGTGTTCTCCCGGAACGAGTGCATCATGGAATCTTCAAACAGAATCCCTATCGGGGTATGTGGTTGCGTGGATTGTCTTTAGACCACGGTCCTGGGTTTTGAGTATATCTGGTTTGTTTTATATATTCTGTAAACATATATTTTGCTTAGCTGGCTGTACCTTTGCTTTGTGTACTGCTTTGTGGTTTTTGGGGTCCTCTACTGAGTATTGTTATACTCACCCCTACACGGGCTTTGCCCGCACGTCTGGTGTCTTGTGCAGACGAGCATCCTTTTGACAGAGTCCAGGGCGGACCAGGACAGGACCGGGATTTCTGAGTTTCCTACCGGCCGAGGTGTTCCTACGACTACGAGCAGCAGTCCCAGTACCTTTGTGCTTACTGGTTGGACTTTGCAGTTTTTTTTTCAGACTCTTGTCTGTTTTTGGTGGGCTTGTATTGTGGCCCAGTTTACTTTTACAGTACTCTACCTTTCGCCGTGCTCTGTTGGTTGGGTTTAGTTTTATGCATGCATTTTTGTTCCTTAGTGTTTTACATTTCATCATTTGTGGGCTTGGAGATGTGTGTGTGTGTGTGTACAGGTACTTAGGCAATGCCTCCCATGTCAGTGACATGCCTACCCGGTGCTAGTCACCAGCCCCTGGCCTATTGGAGGCGGGCTTAGGGAGTCACGACGCAGGCCCCACTGGGACGGGTCGTGACAGAGTGGTATCAGAGGTGGTCGGTTCTACCTTAGGACCAAGAGTCTGTAAGTTTGGTTGGGGCAACAAGTGTTGAGTGTTTCGGGTTCGGCTTTCAGGCCAGAGACTCCAGTGTTGGTGCAGCGGCCGACGTATCCATACACCAGGACTCTGATAACCTGCTTTTCGACCCAGTTCACGAAAATACTGGTTGCGGGGAAATAAAAGGTACATGCATAATATAGGAATGGGTTGTGTCTTCAATATCCTTGGTGTCAGCTATCCCGATATACTCATTGACTGTGACACATCTTGTTTCTTTACAGGATGCCTCTGCGATGCGTACCCGCTAGGATTCAGCAGCACGATCACAAGGATGACCCCCTCAGTGACGAGGCTTCGATACAGGGACCAGTTCCCCAGGCGTTGCCAACAGGTGGTGCACCTGCTATACCACCACCAGTGGAGCATCCAGTGGTAACAGCGGTACCGACCTGTGAGGAGCGCAGGCTCAGCGCGCTCCATGAGTTTCAGAGACAGAGGCCCCTCAGGTTCCGAGGCGAGCCCGACCCTCAGGCGGCTGAGGACTGGCTTGAGGCGGTGACCAGAGTTTTCTGTCTAGTGAGGACACCAGCAGACCAGATGGTGATCCTATGAGCGAGCCTTCTTCAGGGTTCGGCCGGATGATGGTGGAGTCTGACCACGCAGACTCATGACGAGGAGACTCTTTCATGGAAGGAGTTTGAGCGACTCTTTAGGGAGGAGTTCTCTCCGGTTACGCTGAGAGCTGTGTGCATCCAGGACCTTCTTCAGCTCCAGCAGGGCAGTATGACAGTGGCTGAATATTCATCGAGGTTCACCAACCTCGCCAGGTACTCGATGGATATGGTCAGGGATCAGTACTTCAGGGCTCGGACCTTTGAGCGAGGTCTACGGCGAGACATCCTAGATAGTGTCTTGCCTCTATTCATATCGACCTATGCTGGAGTGCTCGAGTGGGCCTTGGTGATCGAAAGCTTCTTGGCGGAGCAGAGACAGCCGTCGGCAGTCAGCAGCAGGCAGACAGGTGCAGAGACACCGACAGCAGGGAGCTGACGTCAGACGCAGGGATCTGGATGTGGGAGACGTCATAGGAGGACCCAGGACAGGGGATCGATAGTCCAGGGCTCTCAGGCTGGATCCAGTCAGCCTAGGGAGAAGCGATGCTACGCATGCGGCGGTAGGGGGCATCTCGCTAGAGATTGCCTGACACGTTGGGCTGCTGACAGGGAAGTGGTGGATGGGCCACCGAGGCAGAGAACAGAGCAGGAAGATCCGCCAGGCGGCGGACGTGGAAGAGGAGTAGGGAGAGATGCAGGTGGTGGTAGACGCTTCGACTTACTTCCACCACCACCCCCAGGAGGTCCACACCAGGCTCAGGGAGCTGGGGGACAGGGACGGGGACAGCTGCATGCGGTCGAGGCATATGACCCAGGGGCTCCAGGGATGATTCGAGGTACGATCTGTGTCTTTTCTACCTTAGTTGCCGTACTCATAGACACAGGTTCCAGTAATTCCCTTATATCCACATGTCTTGTACGAAACCTTGAGATTCCGGTAGAACCGTTGACTCGATCCTTACACTTGGAGACACCTACAGGAGGAGACTCGACGATCACACACCTTTGCAGACAGTGTGATCTTACCATTGGAGGCGAGAGTTTCGGTTGGAACCTCTTGGTGGTAGCGTCGAGGCCTTACGACGTCATTCTCGGTATGTATTGGTTATCTTCGGTCCATGCCCGGATTGACTATTTTAGGTGAAGAGTGCGGTGTGTCCGCCGTGATGGAACGAGGTTTTCCTTTGTCGGAGAAAAGGAAACCCAGGAAGCACAAAGTGGGCTCATGCATAGGAGGGGGCAACCAATCACTCATGAGTTGGCTAGCCCTACCCTCAGAGCAGTAGATGTTGTGAGATCTCAGTTCCTAGCAGTGGTGGCGGAGTATGAGGACGTCTTTCCAGAAGATGTCCCAGGGTTACCTCCCCGCCGGGAAATTGACTTCTGCATCAACTTACACCCCGAGACGACACCGATTTCCTCATCGGATTATCGAATGGCTCCCGCAAAGCTTCGTGAGCTGAGGGTGCAGTTGGAGGATTTTCATAGCAAGGGTTTCGTGAGACCCAACATTTCACCCTGGGCGACCCCGGTCTTGTTTGCCAAGAAGGCAGACGGGAGTCTGAGGTTGTGCGTGGATTACCGGTGCCTGAACCAGGTGACGGTGAAGAACAAGTATCCACTGCCGAGAATTGATGACCTCTTCGATCAACTAAGAGGGGCTCAATGGTTCTCTAAGGTTGATCTTCGATCAGGCTATCACCAGCTACAAGTGCGGGATGAGGATATACCGAAGACGGCTTTCAGATGTCGCTATGGTCACTATGAGTACTTGGTGATGCCCTTTGGCGTGACGAACGCCCCCACAGTGTTCATGGGGTTGATGAACCGGATCTTCCAGCCGTACTTGGACTGGTTCGTAGTGGTTTTCATCGACGAAATCCTTGTGTACTCGGCGTCAGAGGAGGAGCACGCGAGACACCTGCGGATGGTTCTGGACGTACTCCGAGAGCAACAGCTTTATAGAAAGCTCTCTAAGTGTCAGTTCTGGATTCAGGAGGTCCACTTTTTGGGACATGTCATCTCAGTAGATGGAGTAGCTGTGGACCCAGCCAAGGTGGAGGTTGTGTTAGCATGGGAGCCACCTTGGAGCATGACAGAGGTGCGAAGCTTCCTTGGGTTGGCAGGATATTACTGGAGATTCATCCCTGATTTCTCCCGGATATCAGCACCGATGACGGCCTTGACCAGGAAGGGGAAACCCTTCGTGTGGACAAAAAAGTTCCAGCAGGCCTTTGAGCAGCTGAGGTAGAGTTTGACGAGCGCCCCAGTCTTGAGATTGCCGGAGGAGGGTGTCGAGTACATAGTTTTATGCGACACATCGGGGACCGGGCTCGGCTGTGTCCTAATGCAGTGGCACGCGGTGATTGCTTATGGTTCATGCCAGCTTAGGCCACATGAGTAGAACTATGCCACCCATGATCTCGAGTTATCAGCGGTAGTCTTCGCACTGAATATGTGGCGACACTACCTTATGGGCGAGCGGTTCATTGTCTACTCTGACCACAAGAGCCTCAAGTATATCTTCTCATAGAAGGATCTAAATCTGAGGCAGAGACGTTGGCTAGAGTTCCTCCAGGACTATGATTTCGAGATCATATATACTCCTGGGAAGGGGAACAAGGTGGCAAACGCTCTTATCATAAGGTCAAGCTCACAACTTTTGAGTGAGGCGACACAACAATTAGCCGCGTTACAGTTATCCTTCGTGGATGGTGAGGACACAACTTACCTACAGTCGATGGTTGTCACCCCTCCACTCTTACAGCGAGTTAGGGAGGCACAACTTGGGGATGTCGACTGTGTGGATTTACGTGCTCAGTTAACCACATGACATGCTCCTGATGGTTTTTCACAAGGTGGGGAGCACGTACTTCTCTTCAGAGGACACACTGTTGTACCAGTGGCGTTCCAGGAGGAGGTCCTGAGGGAGTTTCATACATCCCCTTTGGCGGTACATCCCGGAGTGGAAAAGATGTACCGGGATCTCCGACGACAGTTCTGGTGGTCAGGCATGAAGAAGGCAGTGGCAGAGTTCGTTTCTTGATGCCTCACATGCCAACAGGTGAAGGCTAAGCACCAGGTTCCAGTAGAGTTAGCTCACCCCTTGGAAGTTTTAGAGTGGAAGTGGGATGGAATATCGATGGACTTTGTGATGGGCTTACCACGGATGTCCAAGGGGCATGATTCCATCTGGGTGATCGTTGACCGACTCACCAAGTTGGCCCACTTCCTAGCTATCAGGCAGCAGAGTTCCGTAGAGAGCTTGGGACGCCTCTACGTACAGGAGATAGTTCGGCTTCATGGCATCCCCTCGACTATAGTCTCATACTGAGACGCCCGCTTCACATCCTGGTTGTGGAAGGGATTGCAGGAGGCTTTTGGGACTCAGCTATGCTTGAGCACAGCGTTTCATCCCCAGACAGATGGTCAGACAGAGAGGACCATTCAGGTTCTGGAGGATATGTTGCGGGCCTGTATCTTGGACTTTGGTCGTAGCTGGGAGGACCACCTACCACTGGTGGAGTTTGCGTACAACAACAGCTACCACTCCACCATTAGCATGGCACCGTTCGAGGCTTTGTATGGGATACCCTGCCGGTCACCGCTTTGCTGGACCGACCCCAGAGAGTTAGCACTCATGGGTCCAGAGTTAGTGCGAACTACCACAGAGAAGGTGCAGATCATCCGGGAGCGGATGAACACTACACAGAGCTGGTAAAAGTCTTATGCTGACAGATGACGGAGGCCCCTGGAGTTCAAGGAGGGAGACCACGTTTTTCTTCGGGTCTCACCTCGACGTAGGTTGCGGAGATTTGGCCGAGGCGGGAAGCTATCTCCGAGGTTCATCGAACCTTTCCAGATCCTGATCAGAGTTGGCGAGGTGGCGTACCGCCTGGATCTACTGCCACAGTTGCATCGGGTACATGATGTCTTCCACGTGTCATAGCTGAGGAGGTACGTGCATGACCCATCGCATGTCATCGACTGGGGCGAACTGGACATTGACGATGGAGTGACCTTTACTAAGTACCCAGTGGAGATCGAGGATCGGCAGGAGAGGATCCTTCGTGGGCGATCGATTCCCTTAGTGCGCGTCCAGTGGCAGCACGAGAATCTTCAGGAGAGCACGTGGGAGCGGGAGGCCCAGATCCGTGCCCAATACCCTCATCTTTTTGAGTAGCCTTTGTTTTGGCTTTTCAGGGACGTAAATCCCCAAGGTGGGGAGAATGTAATGTATTGGATTTTTCTATTTATTATTTTTAAATATTATATGGAATTATTTCGAGACCGGGCGTGAAGACGGCACATCATTCCAAGGTCTAGTGAGCCCAGAATGGTGGTTTGAACTTTTTTTAGTTAAGTGAGTCAGCGCTTGTGCACGGTTGTGGCAGTTTCCAAACGGATGCCCAGATTAAAAATCTGAGCACACCGTTGCGTCCGGAATGACGACTTTACCTAAGAATGAGGCTAACCTCGACCGGCACGGGTCAAGGGAAAAAGTTAATTTTCAGACGTTTTAATAATAAAATAAAATAAAATGAAAATCTAAATGTTTATTTTATTTTATGGAAACAACCGCTGCGGTGTGTTAAAAGGGCAACTGTTCCCTTAATTAAATGCTGTGTCATAATGGCAAATAAATGGAAAGTTGGACTCTTTAATACGCAGCGACGGGACGTCTGTTTCCTTAACTATTGGCGCGTCATAATGACTCAAGTTTTGGAAAGTAGAGGTCATTAATATCGCCACGTAATTAAATGACAATCTTGTTTCCATTTTTTTTAAATGGGTGAACAATTTCTGATCGTTGGCAACGCTTGAGAAGAACCTCTTACAAATCCACGAGGCGTTGGAGAAATTCTCGACGACGAACGACAACGGATCGAAACCAAGGATCGTTGCGCCGACGTTGAAGGATCGCGACGACAACGGCAGCACAACACCTTCGTCAACGATCGATCCTTTCAAAAGGTAGGGGTTGTTGTTTTGATTTTTCTTTTCCCCGTTTTTGAGTTTAAACGACGAACGCGGATCAACCACAAACAAGTTGATCCGCGGATCCGTACGTTCTTGCGGGAGGGTTTTCTTGGGATAAATTTTGGGGAAATTAATCCATGCTTATTCATGTTGATCTCTGCTCTATTTAAACCTACTAACGGGAGCGGATCAGCTCCGTGACGAATGACGACGGAGGTTCGTTCCTCAATTTGTTTATTTGGATTTCTTCCTCCTTTTTCCCCGCGCGTTCTTCGCGGGGCGAAGAACAACAGATCGTTGCGCATCCGTTCTGCGACGCAACGATCCCAAAATCGAAGGCTCAACATCGCAACGTCCTTATGGAGGTGCGACGATGTTGGCGGGTGACAAATCGGACCAGATCGGAAAGGGCGTTCTTCGAGCGTTCTTCGCACGGGAAGACCGATCATGTTTTCGGAGCCGATCGGAGGCCCAAAAATGACGGAAACAGCTTCGTGGTGTCGGGGCGACCAAAACCTAAAGGTTTCGTGGCGATCGGACGATAGGATCAATGATTGGAGCACCATAGGAGGCGTGACGACGGAGGTCCGCATTTCTGGAAATTTCCAGAATACACGGCGTGTAGTTTTGAAGAACACGCCGTGTAGTTCTGATGGTGGCGGCTAGGGTTTCGAGGTCAGAGAAGGATCACACGGCGTGTGACCCCGGTCACATGGTGTGTTGGACCTTCCCCGAAGCTCGACGTGTACTTTGGGTGGTGCACGGACACGGGATGCTCTACACGGCTACGCGGAGAAAGGCGTGTATCCCAGGGATACACGGACACGGGATGGAGTACACGACCGTGTACTCCCTCACTCGGCCAAGCGCAGGTCACCCCGTGTGCATATTGCACGGGTTGGAGTACACGGGTTGGTGACCGTGTACGGACACATGGCCAGGGTGCACGGAGCCAACCCCAGTGACCCAGACACGGCATGTACTCCGTACTACATGCTGTGTATAAAGTTTTCTACACGAACAGCCTCACAACATGGGCCGTTGCACACGGGAAGTACCTAGGGTCGGACAACACGGCGTGTGTCATTTCTACACGCCGTGTACTTTTTGGAGAACGACTTGGTCCTTTTGTTCACCGTGCCTTGAACATCTTTCGTTTGGGTTAGTGCCCCTTCTTCTTTTCCCCTGAAGGTCAGACATCATTCCCTCACACCGGATTATGATCCCTTCAGCAGGAATTTTCTGTGATAGAGTTAGGCATCCATCTGAGAGGCCCGGATCGAGATCCTATATCCATTCCAGACCCTAGGTAGAGTCAGGCATCAGTGTGACCAACATTACCGGGCGTTGATCCTCTACCTAGAAGGTGAATTCCAAATGAGTCGTGGTATCCGCCATGGCCCTGACAGTGATCCTCATCTGTGTATCGAGATCTTTCCCACTCAGGAGTGTGTCTCCCGTGATGAGTGCTTTTATCTATCGTAACCCTTTTCCACTCAGGAGTGTGTCTCCCGCAATGAGTGTAGCTATATCTCATGACGGTTCTTGACGAACATCACTCCTCGGACGGACGTCATCAGAACTATAAGACTCGTGGAGTGTGTTCTCCCGGAATGAGTGCATCATGGAATCTTCAAACAGAATCCCTATCGGGGTATGCAGTTGCGTGGCTTGTCTCTAGACCACGGGCCTAGGTTTTGAGTATATCTGGTTTTTTTTATATGTTCTATAAACATATATTTTGCTTAGCTTACTATACCTTTGCTTTGTGTACTGCTTTGTGGTTTTCGGGGTCCTCTACTGAGTATTGTTATACTCACCCCTGCACGGGCTTTTCCCGCACGTCTGGTGTCTTGTGCAGATGAGTAGCCTTTTGACAGAGTCCAGGGTGGACCAGGACATGACCGAGCTTTCTGAGTTTCCTACAGGCTGAGGTGTTCCTACGACTATGAGCAGCAGTCCCAGTACCTTTGTGCTTACAGGTTGGACTTTGCAGTTTTTTTTTCAGACTCTTGTCTGTTTTTGGTGGGCTTGTATTCTGGCCCAGTTTACTTTTACAGTACGCTACCTTTCTTCGTGCTCTGTTGGTTGGGTTTAGTTGTATGCATGCATTTTTGTTCCTTAGTGTTTTACATTTCAGCATTTGTGGGCTTGGAGATGTGTGTGTGTGTGTACAGGTACTTAGGCAATGCCTCCCATGTCAGTGACATGCCTACCCGATGCTAGTCACCAACCCCTAGCCTATTGGAGGCGGGCTTGGGGAGTCACGGCGTGGGCCCCACCGGTACGGGTTGTGACAGCGTTGACATTTTTTCTGATCGTAGTGATACCGATGGAGCATCGATATCGATTCCTTGGCTGGAGTCACAGATTCCACTTTTAGCTGATGATGTTGACGATTAGACAGTGATGCGTTATGCACGTGCATATATATTACGACTTATTGGAGGGACCATGTGTACGGATCATTCAGGGATGCACATGCACATGATGTATCTACCCCTGCTAGAGGATTTTGATAGGGCAGGGATGTAAAGTTAGGGATCCGCCTGCTTGGCATACACATACAGAGCATTATGCAGGATATCCGACAGGCGGTGCACAGGTCTCGGGGGATGCGTTATCCTTATTCAGATGTGGGCATGGGAGTACATCCCCGCATTCTGCCCTGATCTTGCTGGTCCGCCAGTCAAGATGGCGGTGCTGCATGACGCTCCGTGTGGACGCTGGTATGATCACTCATTTCTATCAGTTTCTGATGCTACTACAAGTTATTGACTTTAATTTCTCATTATTTATCACTATCGATGTTGTATTTTATAGGTGGTGTCAACGACACAATTTCAATGCGGTTATGAGACATGATTTGGCCGTATATCGGCTCGAGTTGGACTTTCTCTTACCCCATTAGGTATGTATATACAATTTATAACTATCTAAAAAATTTAATAATAACATCATTTTTTTAGTTAACAGATTTTCTAACAAGGGTAATATGTTATTTTAGATTTTATGGGTTCCATATTGGTCTGTTATGGACCAGTTGCCTCCATACTGTACAGTTGGTCTTGATGATGTTATGGCTATAATGCCACTCATTCACTTTCATATTGTTGAGTGGCACCAGCCTGACAGAGTCATGCGCCGGTTTTTCTTCACTCAGCGAATTCCATTACCGCCGAGGCAGACAGATCAACTTCATGGGATGAAGCTGACAGGGAGGCAGGATGACGACTGGCGTCGAGTACATGCTGTATTTCTCGACTGTTGGCACAGACGCACAAAGTTTCGTATCCAAGGAGTTCCTACAATGTAGTTCTCTCTTTCAGCGCAACACGAGTATGAGCCATGGTATAGACTGAAGTCTATACTGTATCTTACCCGAGCCGACAAAGAGATGCATATGATTGTAAGTCAATTAAATTATATTACTATGTTTATTGAGTTATTTTATAATTCATTTTTAACCTGTTTACAGGAGAATCACCCAAACAAACTTCTTCATATGAGTGATGAGGCTGAGGATAAAGTCTTCAGCCGGGAAGCCGTTCATGCTCAAGCGTTGGAGCTGAGGTCATTTGTCCATGTGTTTTCCGAGAGCCTCTTCGAGCGTCCGACACAGAGACATCAGGTTCCTGTCGTGGAGGAAGATCCTGAATCAGCTGCTGGTGCTAAGGAGCCACAACCACGGTGACGTAGACAGGGTCGTTCTACACGTCAGGCCTCACCTGTTCCATAGGCATAGGTCGGCCCTCTAGTAGTCCAGTCTGAGCCGATGCAGGATCTGCCTCAGCCGTCATGGGATCCATCATTTTTGACAGGATATCCTCAGTTTTCTCCATCGTGGGGTCCATATGGAGCGTAGCCTTTGGGTCCAGAGTCATCGCAACCTTGGGGTCCAGACCCATCGTAGAGTTGGGGTATAACACCACTATATGATTTGTTCCCCACTGCGATGATGCCGGGTTCTTCTACCATCGTGGTGGGAGAAGGATCAGGAGGGCTGTACGAGGTGGAGTTGACATTTTCTCCCACTGGCACAAAGGTGGAGGATATGACAGTCGACGTTATAGTGCCTGAGTACCAGCCCTATTTAGGTCATCAGACTCCCCAGAGATCTCTCCATAGACATCCTATTATTAGACCACCATGTGGGACAAGATCTCCTCACCGTAGACATAGACATTGATTGTTTATGCTCATTTATATGTTTTATGTCTATGGAAATGAAAAATTATTTTTTATGAAATGATTTGTGTTAGACCACCATGTGGGACAGGATATCCTCATCGTAAACATAGACATTGATTGTTTATGTTCATTTATATGTTTTATGTCTATGGAAATGAAAAATAATTTATAAGCTTTCAAAACCGCCTACTTAAAACTTAAAAATGTTTCAAGTATGTGACTTTGAAATACTATAAAATATAAACCATAATACCAATATAAACGAAACTTTAAACATTCATTAAACATATAAGCAATTGTTGTAAACACAAATCATTTCATAAAAATTGTTCATGAAAAATAATTTATAAGCTTTCAAAACCGCCTACTTGAAAGTTAAAAACGTTTCAAGTACGTGACTTTGAAATACTATAAAATATAAACCATAATACCAATACAAAAAAAACTTTAAACATTCATTAAACATATAAACAATTGTTTTAAACACAAATAATTTCATAAAAATTGTTCATGAAAAATAATTTATAAGCTTTCAAAACCGCCTACTTGAAACTTAGAAATGTTTCAAGTACGTGACTTTGAAAGACTATAAAATATAAACCATAAGACCAATCTAAACGAAACTTTAAAAATTAATTAAACATATAATAAATTGTTGAAAACAAAAATCATTTCATAAAAATTGTTCATGAAAAATAATTTATAAGCTTTAAAAACCGCCTACTTGAAACTTAGAAATGTTTCAAGTACGTGACTTTGAAATACTATAAAATATAAACCATAAGACCAATATAAACAAAACTTTAAACATTCATTAAAAATATAATCAACTGTTGAAAATACAAATAATTTCATAAAAATTTTTCAGGAAAAATAATTTATTAGCTTTCAAAACCGCCTACTTGAAACTTAGAAATGTTTCAAGTACGTGACTTCGAAATACTATAAAATATAAACCATAAGACCAATATAAACAAAACTTTAAACATTCATTAAAAATATAAGAAATTGTTGTAAACAAAAATCATTTCATAAAATTGTTTCATGAAAAATAATTTATAAGCTTTCAAAAACGCCTACTTGAAACTTAAAAATGTTTCAAGTACGTGACTTTGAAATACTATAAAATATAAACCATAAGACCAATATAAACGAAACTTTAAACATTAATTAAACATATACTAAACTGTTTAAAACACAAATCATTTCATAAAAATTGTTCATGAAAAATAATTTATAATCTTTCAAAACCGCCTACTTGAAACTTAGAAATGTTTCAAGTACGTGACTTTGAAAGACTATAAAATATAAACCATAAGATCAATCTAAACGAAACTTTAAACATTCATTAAACATATAGGATTCAACCCCGCATAAATAGGATGCACAATGTCGCTAGTATCACATACATATATAATCTTTCTTGCATGAAAATATGTTATATCTCTTTTCATGGGACAATGAAATCCATTCTTCCACCCGCCATGTCCATATCCATAGCAACATCCGGCCGCATAAGGGTATGGTGAAAGATATGACACATGAAATTATCATAGGTTCCCATTCCTCCAAATATCAACCCCTTTAACACCACTATGCATCCAACCATTATAATTTCTTCTACAATTGTCAACCCATTTCCCTAGGCCCAGTTGATCAGATGAAAACACCAATGATTCCACATAGCCCATTGAACTCTTCATCACCAAATCTTTATCCTTTATCATCTTCAAAAGGCCACTGTAGGACCTCCTTGATCTATCCATTACAAACACTCACATACAAGCATACTATAAACATAAAAAATTATTAAACAATCAACCTAACAATAAGATACAAAAAAAAACTATTAAACAAGAAAAATAAGTAGATATATATGAATATTGTTGGGTGAAGAAATATTCGAACTATCTAGAATAGAAGGAACACTTGAGTTTTCTAGTGGAGGATGGATCAAAGATGGAACCTAAAATGCATTGGATAAAGGGAGGGGAGGACCATTAGAAAAACCTTGATCCATGGACTTAGGGCCGATGTACGAGAGCAAAGACCTGACCACCGCATTATTGCATCTGAAAGAGGGACTTGAAGTGGGAGAGGGAGATGGATGAGGATAAACCACAAGTCATGGGATCTTAAAAACACATTGTGGGTTGAACACCACCAAATACATGCAATGTGAGCCTAACACCAGAGATGATGGAGGGAGGACCGGAGGAAGATAAGGGAACACCACCAGAGGAAGAGAAGTGAACACCCTCGGGGGAGAAAGCCGAGACAAAGAAGACCAACTATCTAGAGAAAACAAAGGTAAAGAAACCATACCCGAGGCAACCTTCCAACCTTCCTCAAAATCTGATGAAACTGGAGTAGGAGTAGATGATAACCTTGGAGACCAAACCTTGAAGCCAAGACGAGATCACCTGTAAACTGAGAGGGTGTGACCTTAGAGGTGGAACGTTGAGAAAAAGCGATCTGGAGAGGAGTAGAGAATATGTTTCCACTAGGAGAAAGAAACAACAGAATTGAGAAATATCTGAGGTGGTAGAGGATTGGATAAATCCAACTCAACATAGATTCACTCTACTGAGGAATCTAGTAGCCCGAGCGATCCTTCATCAATACACAGGAAGGATCCAAGCGCATTACCGATACCATGTAAGAAGGACAGATTGAGAAATGAATGAGTGATCCCTGGGCGAGTGAGCCATACCACCACTTGGGGAGATTCCCTACCAGAATGCACACACAATGACCACTTGGAGAGGTAGAAGAGACGGTTTCCAAGAACATGAGGGGATCCAGACCAAGCCTGCACAAAATTGGCCCTAGAACCAACCACCACACAAAAAGCCTTCCAATAGAGGACAAAGACCCTACCCAGAGAAGAAAACCCCTAAGAGTTGATGAACACCTGAAATTCTATAAAATAAGAATGATCTAACCCAAATCGAGTAACCAGTATCCAATGGTGGAAATCGACCACTACATCGAAAGGTTCAGCAGGAAAGGAAATCGCGGGTGAGGGATCCGCCCTAACTAACAAGATAGAAACACACACACAGAGATACAATCCCTATGAGAGAAACACACAATCCTTCAACTATAATATAATAGACTGTTGATGTATATCATTTTCCTACGACCAAGCAGAAACCTTCCCCCTTCCATTTTTTGATTATAATAATCAGAGAAGATCCAATATATCCTCAAAGATTATCATCATCCATTTGGGGTAATCCACCCATAAATGTGGTTTATATCACTAGAAAACTTCCCTATATAGCCAAAAAAACATATCAGAGCTGCAAACACACATATATACATCTAGATTTCCCACTCAACTGTTGATTAATTGTGATGATGAAAAAACACACTACTACAACTTGGCCTTTTATCAGCGCTAAAAACTGACATTAACATTGCTAGAAAAGCACTGTTAATGCCGGCATAGATAAAGGGGTGGTCCCCTTTATCAGCGCTCTGAAAAGCGCTGATAAAGTACACCCTTTATCAACGCTTTTTTTAGCGCTGATAAAGGTCGCCTTTATCAGCACTTTTCGGAGCGCTGATAAAGGGGACCACCCCTTTATATACGCTGGAATTAACAACACTTTTCTAGCACTGATAAAGGGGTGCCTTTATCAGCGCTATCTTGAGCACTGATAATAGGGCCCTTTATCAGTGCTATTTTAGCGCTGTTAAAGGTGTCTTTTATCAGTGCTCAAAAAAGCGCTGATAAAGGCACCTTTATCTGCACCTACAGAACTAGCACCAGTACACCTGTACAAACCATCACCTGCACACTTGCACAAAATAACACCTGCACACCTGTACAAAATAGCACCTGCACACAATATTTTGACAAACAATTCAATATACATTTACTTAACATCATGAATACAAAAAAACGCACTGCTATATACATTTCAAACAATGTTTTACATGGTTACAATTACAATTATCCAACAATAGTTATAAACATTAATGTTTTATCCTTTGATATCCATGATCCTCTCTCAAAAATTGTCGTCCATGGTATTTGTTGCCGAACAAAGCATCCGAACTCAAGGAAAAAAATTCACCTATATAAGAAAACAAATATTATGTTAGTAATACAATAATGAAATAAATTAAAACATTAATATGAAAGAATACATTAATATGGAAATGTGAAACTAAAATATGGAAATGATAAACTCAAATGTTTTCATTCTGATAACAATGAAAGGGAATAATGTAAAATCAATATGTTTTTGGATGATTTATCTCATTTAATAAATACTGATTCTTTATCTAATGAAAAGCTTTACCAGTCACACCATGTGTCATATTGAGGTGCGGTTGATTTGTACACGTCACAAATGAATCATGGATCATTTTCCTAAAGTATCAAAATAATCCGAACATGTTTTCTTGGTTTTTCGTATGTCACTTGTGTTGTTTTCTAAAGTTTATGTTAATTTGAAACTGATATTAGACACTTTTAGCTGTACCAGTCACACTGTGTGTTGAATTGAGGTGTGGTTGATTTGTAAACATTAAAAATGACTCATGGATCGTTGTCCTAAATTATCAAAACAATCCGAATGCGTTTGCTTGGTTTTTCGTATGTCACTTGTGTTGTTTTCTAAAGTTAATGTCAATTTGAAACTGATATCAGACACTTTTAGCCATACCGGTCACACCATGCGTCGGATTGAGGTGCAGTCAATTCATAAACCTCAAAAATGACTCATGGATTGTTTTAAAAAATTATCAAAACAATCCAAACGCGTTTGCTCAGTTTTTCGTATGTCACTTGTGTTGTTTTCTAAAGTTAATGTCAATTTCAAACTGATATCAGACACTTTTAGAAATATCGGTCACACCGTGCGTCAGATTGAGGTAAAGTCAATTCATAAACCTCAAAAATGGCTCATGGATTGTTTTCCTAAAGTATCAAAACAATTCGAACGCGTTTTATCGGTTTTTCATATGTCACTTGTGTTGTTTTCTAAAGTTAATGTCAATTTCAAACTGATATCAGACACTTTTAGCCATACCGGTCACACCGTGCATCATATTGAGGTTCGGTTGATTTGTACACGTCAAAAATGACTCATGGATTGTTTTCCAAAAGTATAAAAACAATCCGAACACGTTTTCTTAGTTTTCCGTATATCACTTGTGTTGTTTTCTAAAGTTAATGTCAATTTCAAACTGATATCAGACACTTTTAGCCATACCGGTCACACCGTGTGTCGGATTGAAGTGCGGTTGATTCATACACATTAAAAACGACTCATGTATTGTTTTACTAAATTATAAAAACAATCTGAATGCATTTGCTCAGTTTTTTTGTATGTCACTTGTGTTGTTTTCTAAAGTTAATGTCAATTTCAAACAGATATCAGACACTTTTAGCCATACTGGTAACACCGTACATCATATTGAGGTGAGTTTAATTCTTACATGTTAAAAATGACTCATGGATCGCTGTCGAAAAGTATAAAAACAATCCAAATGCATTTGATCGGTATTCAGTATGTTAGTAGTGTTGTTTTCTAAAGTTAATGTCAATTTGAAACTGATATCAGACACTTTTTGCCATACCGGTCACACCGTGCGTCAGATTGAGGTGATGTTTATTCTTACACCTCAAAAATGACTCATGGATCGTTTTCCTAAAGTATAAAAATAATCCGAACGTGTTTTCTCAGTTTTTCGTATGTCACTTGTGTTGTTTCCTAAAGTTAATGTCAATTTCAAACTGATATCAGACACTTTTAGCCATAATGATCACACCGTGCGTCGGATTGAGGTGCGGTTGATTTTTACACGTCACAAATGACTCATAGATCGTTGTCCTAAAGTATCAAAACAATCCAAATGCATTTGATCGGTTTTCCGTATGTCACTTGTGTTGTTTTCTAAAGTTTATGTCAATTTGAAACTGATATCAGACACTTTTAGCCATACTGGTCACACCGTGCGTCGGATTGAGGTTCGATTGATTTTTACACCTCACAAATGACTCATGGATCATTGAGGATGAGTTGATCTTGGTGAGGGGGTTACTCCATTTTTTGAGGTAGGTGGACCCTATAATACAAAACCATGTTCCAATTTATGCATGATTGTGCATTCATGCATGAGTATATGTGTTCCAGTGAAAGGGATGGAAATCAAGATCAACCTAGGTAAATAAATAAGGTGTTTTTTATCCAACAAGAGATAGAGTGAGGGTTATATTGAATTTTTGTGATTTTGTGATCATTTAGAGATTATATCTCCATGGAGGTGAGGTTTTTAGTTGTGTTTATGAGAGGATCGGGTTTGGTATGAGATTTTTATAGCCTAGTTAGGTTTTCTAAGGATATTTGAGTAGGTATTAGAGTCTTAGGCCTAAAGAAGATGGATAATATAGTTTTATATATCACGTATGATGGGGAACACCCTCTTAAGGATATATAAGAGTCATGGTATGTGTGATGAGTAGGATATTCCATACAGGGATTGGTGAAGTGTGACATAGAGGATTTCCTCCTTAACATCACTCCTGTTATCAACCCACTTGCATTGAAAAATTGTCACTTTGAATTTCGTATAATCCAACTCCCATATTCGTTTGATGATGCCAAAGTATGACATATTCGCATAAATTGGATTTTTGTCCTTAGCACCGGAAACATGCATTGCCTCAGCCACAAGTGTAACCCCACTATTCTATATGGTACTGTCTTAATCATGTTCATTAGTATATAATGTATAACCATTAACTGCATAAGCATTGTAAGATAATACATACACACTTTCTCCTCTGGTTAGCCATCAAAGTCGTTCTGAAATTGAGTCTGGATTTTCATCTAACTGCTTCAAAATATGGTCCTGAAACCATCCTATAAACTGCCGATTATATGTATCTGATATCTATTTTTCATCCCTAGATGGATTCAAACACCTAATAATTTCTTTGTGGGTTTGAACATATGGGTCAACGTTGAAACTGTTATGTAAAACGTAAAGGTGAGCCTGCTCCCGATCTGTAATATTGATTGTGACAACCTCTATTCCAGAAATTCCTTCACCCTCAAGCCGCTCAGTGTGACGAGATTTCGGTAGGCCAACGTTTTCCACACCAGATAGGTATTCAGTACAAAATTCAACAGCTTCCTCAACAATATATTGCTCTGCAATACAACCCTTTGGCCAACTTCAATTTTTGACATACCCTTTCAAAATATTCATATACCGTTGAATGGGGTACATCCATCTATAATGTACAGGACCACATAGTCGAATATCTCTTACCAAATGAACCATCAAATGAACCATCATATCAAAAAATGTCAGCGGGAAGAACATTTCCAATTCACATAATATGACGACAATTTATCTTTCCATAGTTGGCAATTTCACCGGGTCTATAACTTTGCTGCATATAGATTTGAATAAGAAACAAAGCTTCGTTAATGTATGAAAAACATTCTTGGAAAAAATGCAATGTAAAGCTATATGAATTAGATCTTGCATCAAAACATGGCAGTCATGTGATTTCAGACCCTTTAATTTTAAATCGCTCATTGACATGATGTTCTTGATATTTGCTGAATACCCCTCTGGAACCTTTACGTCATTCAAGAAGTTGAAAAACTGATATCTCTCCTTCCAGGAAAGAGTGTAAGCAGCAAGAGGAAGAAATGTTCATTTTTCACCCTTCACTAGTGCCAACTCTTCTCGTATTCCCATCTCAACCATGTCCAATCTAGCCTTAATTCCATCCTTCGTTTTGCCAGGTGCATTTAGCAACGTGCCGATGACACTATCACATACATTTTTTTTTCAATATGCATAACATCAAGAAAATTTCTGTCATACAGACAATTCCAGTATGGTAATTCAAAAAAACTGATCTCTTTTTCCAACCAGTTTTTGTAAGGTTTTTCAAAAATGGTTTACCAAAAGTAGTGTCCAAATATTTTACCTTCTCAAACAATTGATCACCTATTAGTGGAGATGGTGTTGTACATTCTTCTAAACTTCTGTCGAATGATGTCGTCCAAGACCGGTACTTATTCCGTCGGGGTAGATATATGCAATGTCCTAAAAACACGGTTTTCGATGAATGTTTCAACCTAAATGACTGTGTACCTTGTTCGCAAATGGAACACCCTTGAGTTCCTTTAATGCTATATCCTGAAAAATTTCCATAAGCAGGAAAGTCATTTATCGTCCTGTACAGCATGGATTTCAAAGTGAAATCTTCCTTTTTGTAAGCATCATACAACGTAACACCTTAATCCCACAATATTTTCAAATCCTCGATCAATGGAGCCAAATAAACATCAATATCATTACCCAATTGTTTTGGTCCTGATATAATCATAGATAACATGATGTATTTTCATTTCATGCATAACCATAGTGGTAAGTTATAATTTACCAACATAACTGGCCATGTACTGTGACTACTGCTTTGAAAACCAAAAGGATTCACCCCATCTGTAGATAACACCAGACGAAGGTTTCTCGGATCGTTTCCAAATTTAGTATACTCGCGATCAAATCTCTTCTACTGAGGAGAGTCTACCGAGTGATGTAGTTTCCCATATTTAATTCTTGTATCTGCATGCCATGTCAATTGTCATGCAGTCTCCTCACTTCCATATAGGTGCCTAAACTTTGGAATGATTGGAAAGTAACATACAACTTTAGTAGGACTAGAATCATCTTTCTTGTATCGAGAAGCACCAAACTTTGGGCATTCCTTAAGTGATTTGTGGTCCTTGAGAAACAATATACAGCCATTCAGGCATGTATGTATTCTTTCAGAGATCATACCCATCGATCATAGCATTCGTTTGGCATCGTATGTTTGGCTTGAGAGTTCATTAACTTCTAGGAGCATGTCATTCAGTAGAGCAAGTAGTTCCGTAAACTGGCATCACTCCACCCATTTCCTGCTTTCAAATTATACATCTTCATTATGGCTGAAAATGCTATATATTTAGTGCAACCAACATACAATGGCATTTTTTCACAACTCTTTAACTTCTCAAACAATTTTGGGCAATCACGAAGTTCATCTTCAACTATCCTTTTAATTTCCTCAATACAATCTTCATCATCATTCACATCTGTAATCACACCCTCCATACGATCATATTCACTGTTCACGCTTGTAATCATATCAGATCTTCCATAAAATGCCGTGTTATCTGAGCCACTACCTACATTCATTTTCCCCATGTTTATTCCAACATGTATAAATTCGATATATTCCATGACAGATCAGGTGTTCTTCCAACTCCTCTGGACTAATTTGTCTTGAATAACAACAACGTAAACACAGACAAAGGATTTGAGAAGGGTCACATGCATGATCTCCTGCAAACTCGATAAACTCTTTCATGCCATCTTCATACTCTTTTTTCAACCGATTGGCATTCATCTATTCTTTATTCATATTCATTGTCTTTATGGGTTCGATCTCAAACTTTCCTAATATTATGTTTTAATTAATCAAGTAGCATTGTATTGGTTTTATAAAAAAATCATGGTATAAATGCCTCTACAATGAAATAGAGGAACCTACCCCAAAACATGTGAAAGTACTTGAACTCTATCTATATAAGGGGGACTGTGCCCTGTCTTTTGTATATCTCCATGAATTACCTAAAACCTATACATGGAGGACTCTTCACCGAAACATGGGGGAGTACCATACTTCATATTTTCTCCAAACATCTCACTTGTCACTTGTCAACTCTCAAGCAGAGTGAAGATAATTAAAATATCTAAACCACATCATGTTCAATTTCCAATGAATGAGGGAATCATAATATTGTGATCTACATGAGAAGATATTTATAATGGGCTACTCATACATGAAATATTATCATCTAATTGAAAACTAAATAATAATAATGAAATTAACATAGCACACAATTTGTTCAATGGATACACAATGTGTAGGGTTCTCAGTCAAGGTTGGTTGTATACTACCATTTCTAAACTCATGTGAAATCCATATACATGGCGTGTCCAGTAGGGTGAACATCGTCTATGGATAAGATACCTGATTTAATATGACATATATCAAATTAATTCCAAGTTAGTCTTACAAAGACTGAATGATGCCTTTGAAAATACATGACATATAGAACAACTTGAGCTAAAGGCGTGTACTTTAGATACAAAATGAGTCACTTCACCAGCTATGCATCACATTTTTGTGGAATACACGGTGTGTAGTCCTTACATGACCACTAGGGGTGTATAGTCTATACACATCAAGTTTATATGGTATCTATACATGGTGTGAGTGAAGTAAAACACATATCATATGGTTCTACCATTATTTCATGGCATGTACATGGTTTCATGATGAAGTATATGTCTTGGAGATACATTGTGTGTGACCTACGTTCACATGACATGTAACATTTAAAATAAAACTTATTCCAAGTTTGAGTCAGAAGATGAGTCATGTGGTGTAAATTTTAGAGATAACTGTTGTCTGGCATTAAAATCTATATGAAATCCATGTATGGTGAAGCATGTTCCATTTAACAAGACTACATACCATGTATTTTAAAAATATATAGAATTTTAAAAACATCATCTTCACACCATAAGGTGTCTCATAGAGTCCTCTAGAAGTGATTTTTTAGGATTCAGTGGAATTGCACTAGTAACAAAGTGGTGGTGCCATTGAAATGGGTAAAGTTTGGATTGATATTAAATGGTGGAAGAACTACAACATGGAAAACAAATGGCATATCAATCATTCCAACAACTGCAACACCATACAAAAACACAATCGTGCTCACAATCGCAACACCATACAAACCAAACAATCACAATTTTAGATTTTACAAAGCATCCCTTATTCAATTTTGTTTGTTAATTTAGGGGTTATCACAAAAGTTTTATCATCCTAGGAAATTCATTAATAAGTAAATTATACGTAAATTACCAATTTTTATATTCAAATGTTCAACAAGAACCAACCAACATGCAATTAATTTAGTGCGCAAACAAGGACCACCAACGACCACAATTTTGAGTGGGGAGTTTAGCCCGTACATTTCACATTATAAACATCAATATAAAATAGTAATAACATGAGAACAAGAGGAAACCAATGAGTAACAGGAGAAAACTCACCGTGAAGGTGTCGTTAAGCACACGATAGAGGTGAGTTCATAGCAGAGGAGAGGCGCACAATAGAGGAGATTTCCAACTGAAAAGAAAACATAAAATAGGGGAAACCCATGAGAATAAAATAATCTAAAACCGAGTACACCATTTACCACATCCCACAAACCCCAAGAACCCACTAAAACTGAAATCAATCCACACCATGGTTAAACACACCTTAAGATAACAAGAAATTATAGAACCCACCTTCGATAGAACGAGTTCAATAAACTTTTTAAAATATAAAAGATGAACATACAATGGGTAAGCCCTGACCAATAGGTCCTCCTTACTAGGTATAATCCCCAAGTTTATTCTAGATAGCATATCCCAAATGAGTAATCCCTGATCAATCCTATGTTATCACACCTTTCACGAGACATACATCCTAATCACATGACTTTAAACTTCATGGTACAATCTTTTCAAACAACCTTAAACTATTTCCCTTAAACTAGATGTTCCCATGCTTCAATTTCTGCCAAATATACGACCCCCATGATCCAAAGGAATGCATCACCTATTCAGAGACCTCAAAACTAGGTGGATGACATGATGGTAAGGGGGTACCACTAACACAGTACCGTCCCTACTCTTGAAGTTTCATATGAGGGTCTTCACATGTTGAAGCCTCACAACCCACCCCATTATAGGGAAACTATAATAAAGAAAGTGGAACCTACCACCACCATTAATTAATTCAAAATTATATCCCTAGAGAATTATATTCATTATATTCCTTATCTTAGGAAGGTGGATCAAGAATTCATCCATGACCTCAACTCAGTTCAAGGGTCACCCAGTAGGGCTCTTAACAATCGCCACTATCACCAACATCATGTGACCACTAACCCTTAGAAGCCTGTTGAGGGCACTACAATGCAGACCCCTTCCCTAATCTCTTAGATCCAAGAAGCTATGAGATCTCTATAGGAATTAATATCTATTGATCATAAGGAGAAGGTTCATATCCCCACTTCCCCATAATAAGTTTTCCAACACAACACATGGTATCTAGTGAGTAGGATCATATCCCTATTCAAAATCAATGAACCTACCTATACATCTTGACAAAAATTAGGGGGAACGCACATATTTCCAATGGGGCACCCCTAGTACTATTTTCCAATCTTAACATCAAACCATGCCAAAACTCACCACACGATCACCAGTTACCCAACATTATTCCAAAACTAAAGGAATATACCCATGATTCATTACCCTAAACCCATCCATCTAGGTTCAATAGTGATGGTCACATTAAAAACATGATATAAATCAATAGGGTTAGGAATCCAAATGATCATGTCCCTCAACCCAGTCATAACACCAAAACTCAAGAATAGAGAGTGCTTCCCTTATACATATCCAAGGCATGACCATTCCTTCGCTATCAACTTGATAACACCTAATATGCATCAATCCCTCATGTCAAAGAATCTACCCTTCATTTATGTATCTAAGGTATTCATAACACCAAGATAACCCCACTCATTAGTCTCCCCCAACCACCAAAACTCAGTAACTCGCTACTATCCTGAGTCACATGCTAACGACCACTGGGATCTCACACAAACCCCTTACATCAGTTCTTACACAATCCTTAGCCCATGGGTTCCACTCTTATCCCCAACTCAAAACACACATCATCTAGTGAACCAAACCAACCACTTACTATAGGTTCTCACACACCTATATACTTATCATCATTGAGTACTATCTGGCCAGGGAACCAACTATGGGTATTACACATAACAATGTTTAATTTCAATCAATCGTACACACTTTTGGGCCAGACATAGACCCACAAGGGTCATAAGTAATAATAACTCAACATAACATATCATAACTGTTAGTTTCACTACTCAAACTGAAAATGTAGCATGATAGCATCCCTCTATCTAAAACAACCTACAATACAAGGGTCTCACCACCTATGCTCTCACTCTTGCCCCAACTACCCATACATAGGTTCAACTCACTTATAAAAAAACTATAAGTCATCATAATCATTCAAGGATCATAATTTCTCATTTATATTAACCCAATAGAAGGAAAAATACTCCTACACTGACCAGCGGCGGTAGAGGCAGCGGGGGCGGAGGCAGCGGCGGTCACGACAGAGGAGGAAAACCCAGCAGTGGCGGAGGCAGTGACGGTCGCGACGGAGGAGAAAAACCCAACGGCGGCGAAGGCAGCGACGGAGGAGAAAAACCCAACGGCGGCGGCAGAGGAGGAGGAGGAAGAGGAGGAGGAGGACGAGGAGGAGGAGGAGGAGGACACAAAAGAGGAGGAGGAGGAGGAGGAGGATGAGGAGGCGAGGTCATGGTGGAGGAGGGGCCTGGTTCAGCTTCTGTGAAATCTTGACTGCGTGCGAGAGAAGAGGGCCTGTTAGGGTTATTAAATAGAAACCGTTGGAACCTTTATCAGCGCTTGTTGAAAGTGCTGATAAAGGTATGTTTTATCAGTGCTAAAATAAAAGCACTGATAAAACATAAATTTATCAGCACTTTTTCAGCGCGGATAAAGAGATACCTTTATCAGCACTAAAAAAGCACTGATAAATTTATGTTTTATTAGCGCTTTTATTTTAGAACTGATAATTATTATAATTTTATATAAATTAATAATAAAAACTTTTATCATCTCTAAAATAAGCGCTGATAAATGTAACCTTTTATCAGCGCTAAAAAAGGCACTAATAAAGGGTATACCTTTATCAGTGCTTATTTTAGCATTGATAAAGGTTAGATTTATCAGCACTTTTAACTAGAACTAATAAAGGAATACCCCTTTATCAGCGCTTTCTGTTTAGCACTGATAAAGGGCAGCGCTTCCCTTGTCCTGTTTTGTGGTAGTGATATTAGGTCTTGAACCTTGGAGGTGGCATCAAGATTGAATGGACCACTAATAGAAAAATACCCTATACCAATGGTTTGGAACCATTGGTATAGGCCTCCAAACCGTTGGTATAGCCTATAATAACGGTTTGGAGGACCGTTGGATAGTTTGGCATTGGTATAGGTCTATACCAATGGTTCAGGGAAAACCGTTGGTATAGATCATTTGAAAAACTTATACCAACGGTTTCATAAAACCATTGGTATAGGTAATTCAAAAAAAAACTCAACTTGGTTTTGATCCCAGCACCTCCCGTCTATATTCCAACAACCTAACCACTAACCTAACATGACTTCTATGAACATAAATTCATATATATATATATATGTATATTACTAAGTATTTTAACTTTTAATTTATTTAATGTTATTTGAAAAAATATTCCATAAAAAATATGTATACCTATTCCAACAGTTTTGAGAACCGTTGGTATAGGTTCTTTGAATTTTTGAGTTATACCAATAGTTTTGGTGGAACCGTTGGCATAGGGTGGACCTATACCGACAGTTTTGCCAAAACCATTGGTATAGGGTCACTATAATGGACATATACCAACGGTTTTGTCCAAACCGTTGGTATAGGTCCATATAAGTGACCTGCACCAACGGTTTTTTCCAAACTGTTGGTATAGATCCAAATTAGTGACCTATACCAACGATTTGGCCAAAAACGTTGGTGTATGTCTTATTTATAGTAGTGGATGTAGACATATTAGGTCTGTTGTACATGTACTATATTCAAGTATGAGATAAAGGTGGCCTCCATTTATGAATCTATCTAGATATCACTAATGTACATCTATAACATAAACTTGATCCTATAACTATTGATCCCCTAGATCACATAGACAAATAGATTCCACCTTACAGAAGATAAATTAAGAATCAACTTATGGGATTTAAACTAGGTCTTTGGGGAACCAATCTACGGTACCATGTATTAAATTAATAGGGATCAAAGACTCAAGTTATAACTGAGCAGAGTGGGAAGATAAATACTACCTATTGTATGTTCCCCCATGAATAAAGGGAAGTCCACCAGATAAAATAAAACCAATAAATAAAATGGATTTACTTTATAATTCGAGTGAATTAAAATTCACACACCACTTAAAATTCATATCCCCAGTGAAAAGTGCTAGTAACCTTGTTAGAAAGGGAGAAACTGGAGTGGGAGGTGTTTCTTGAGACCAAGACAAAAAAAGTGGATGAAACCATTCGGTTTTCACATGAATATTCTAGTTTCTTGATACTTATATAGTTTTATTCTTACTATCTGATATACTAGTGAGAGAACTATGCATTTCATACTTGAGTGTTGGAACTTATAAAACCATACGTGAAGAAGAAGTTAACTTTAATAGTTATTATTAAGAATGAGTATGGTTTTTGTGCTTTGAATTGTGAATAAAAGATACATTCCTCATAATGTATTATGAGAACATCATATAAACTTAAGTATTCACAAAAAATGTGTAGTACGTGGAGTTTGTGTGTGTGCATCGATGTGCTACATGAATAAGGGTCCCATTTCTTTATGGAAGCTTGAAGAAGGAATAAAATTCATGTTTAGTGTTCAACTACCCAAAGAAGAAGATAAGGAATATTTATTTTATGAAAGTCATTTTTCTATTTGGAAAATGGAATTCATGTCATGTTTGGAAGATCATATTGAAGCCTCTTATGATATTTTGTCAAGTGGTTCTATTTTTCCATGTCGACCTGGAGTTGTGTATGAGACAAATCAAAGAAAACTAAAGATTGGTGAATGTGTCAAGAATGTATTGAAAGAGACCCCGTATAAGAAGGTGGAAGAGGAAGTTGTTCACTACACTACTTCAAAATAAATATGGGTAAAGTTGGAAGATCTGTATGATAAATAATCTATCTTTAAGGATAAATATGAATCTACTAAAGATCTAGTTTTGAAGTCTCTTGAAGAGGAGTGTCACCAATCCAAAATCTAAAAAAATAAGAACAAGTAAAAGTCCAATAAATTGGGTTCACTTACTCAGGTAAATAAAAATGACTCATTGTGCATGTTAGAGTCTAACCCAAAAGAAGATATCTCTTATAAATATGAAGATAAAGATTTTATATCAACTGAATGTGTTGAGGATATAGAAACCACTTAATAAGGTAAATCTAGAAATTGTTGGTGAAACCCAATAAGAGGAGACTCAATCCTTGAGAGATGAAGTTCAACACTTGAAGGCTAAAGTTGAAAGAAGTTGTACTCACATAACAAATTTAGAGGAAATTAGTACACAAATGGATAATAAATTAAAAGAGAAAAGTGATGTGATTGGTGAACCGATTCATGAGTTGAAAGTACTAAAAATATTATTATGGGGCCACTGAATGATATTATAAAATGTTTAGTGATAGATAAATTTCATGTGCAGCTACAAGATGTTTGGGTTCTAGAAGATAGAGAGAAAATTCATATAGAATAGAGAAGTATATTCAGTTGAGGGGATCAATCAAAATCAATTGACCAGTTTAGTGGTTCAAGGATAACATTAATTTATTTCTTTTAATGGATACAAGGAAATCTGAATTCCTAAAATAATAATCATCACATAGTGACTCAAAATAATGGGAGTCAATAATAACTATTATGGTAATTTAAGGTTATTAAAATCCATAATGTTTAACGATTATTGATTGAATAATCATGGAAAAAATATAAATTGATCATAAACATTTAATGAATTTCCTACTGTTTGAATTTAGTCATGCCACATTACCTTAAAAACATGCTCTATGATGATATACCTAGTCATAATCTTGTGTACCTACAACCATATTAGAGTATATGAACATCCATTTGAAAATATGATTCAAAGTCATGAAAAGATAGAACACAAATCATTGCAAATATGAATTAATCATATGCATCTAAAATATGAAAAGGGTGAACATCAAAAAATATATGAAACCTATTGCAGATGTAACAACCACACTATCACTTCAAATTCAATAAATATCATTAAACCATCTTATCCCCATTGGTTCACATGTTCATCAGGATTTAAAAATTATAAAAACAACCACAATTAAAGTTTCCCATATATATCACATAAATCAAAAAAGTCTATGATCCAAGGTATTAAAAGAAATAAATTATTAAAATAATTCAGGCTTCAAATAATATAATATCCAATAAATTTTCATTTTACATGTACTAAACCAAAATTCAATAACAAAAAGATCATATTATCCAACGGTTTTCTTCTACGCTTGCCAAGACACTGTAATATTTCAACTGAGAATTAAAAAAAATAGAAAAAAATGCAATAAAGAAACATCAGAGATGAGAGAAAATACTGTATAAGTAAACAAAGAGAGGCATTACCATCTCATTTGGAAGAAGAAACAATTTGACAAGGTTTTCTGGTTGATAATGACAGTCTTCGGGTAGTTTTGTGTTGGAAACCTCTCTATTTGCAGGTAGCAATAATGACTGGGGATTTTTTGGAGCAAATACATCAGACATTTTTTTGTCCAATTTCTTTATGAAATCAAGATAAAATTCAACCAATTTTTTTCCTAGCAATCTTATATGTTGAAATTGATCCATTTTATTCAACGGAATCAATACCTACAAAACAGTTAATAAATGACAGATGCACCTTATAGAAACATTGCGAGATAGTATCTAATGTAACTTACTTTCAACCTTCCAGAACATCCAATTTTCAGGACCTGCACAAGAATTTTTGTTTGATGTTAATCCCAAACCCAGAAGAAGATACCCATCAATTTGGTTGATTATCTCATCTGTGTCAATATTCTGCAAATCAAACTCTCCATTTTCCTATAAACAAATAATAATAATACTACTACTAATAATAATAATAGAGAAACAACCAACAAATAATTTTTCATCCTTTCCTTCAAGAGGCAAAGAAAATGGACAAGGATAAATTTTAAATGGCCAAAAGCATTTTCTTAGGATGATAAAACATAATCACCTCTTCAAAAGTGGGAAAAAATGGATCAGTGTTACAAGAATCTTTATCAATCATGCTTGATTGGCCCACCTGATCAATGTTCCAAGTCTCATAATTTTGAAATGCATCACCATTCTTCTTGGATCCATTGTCATAACTTGTTCTGAAGATCACTAACTCAAAGAGATGACCTCCATCATAATTCATTTGTATTCATCAAATTGATCGATTATTTTCATAACAATTGGTGAAACACCATTCTTCATGCGCATGCCTGACACCAACCTTTCAACATATTCTTTAAAGACATGCAACCATTAAATTGGGGAGAAAATCTATCCAAACACATATAAAAATGGGAACATATATTCATATAGAAGGAAAACCTTTGATAGAAGAAAGGTCAAGTGTAAACTAATTTCACAGATTAAGATCCATAGTTGGAACCAACCTCAAAGAAATTATTAAATTGATGGTATCAACCTTAATTAGATAAAAAATCTGTAAAATCATAAACTAGAAATGGTAACTTGGAACCCTAGGCCAATACACAACATGGAGAAGATTATCAAGCGGGAACCTTAGGCAGGCGTAGAGGCAGAGGCAGGGTGAGGCGTGAGGGGCGACAGTGAGGGTGGATGGGTGTCATTAGTGACTCTGGGTGCGATAGGGATGGAGAGTGAGGGAGAGGGATTCAATTCCCAGTGCGACAACAACAACAAGTGAGGGACAAGGGAGAGGGATTCTGGGGCAAGGGAGGCGGAGACGAAAGCCGGATCCAAAAGCGGAGGCGGCCAGCGATGGAGGGATAGGTAGGGTTTGTGCCGCGTAGGGGTGGGGGGTGCACGAGTGAGGGGCGGGGTCGCGTTATATAGGTGTTTTTTAAGCCTTGCAACTACCACTGGCGGTCTCTATTGGTCATCAATAGCGACCGCTTTTAGTAGTCGCCTCTATCAATGGCCTCATTTTCCCTTTTTTCTAGAAGTGTATTATTTGCGACGAGCCGACCACCCATCGCAAATAGTTTTCCCGACATTTTTAAAAACTTTTTTTGTAATGGACCGTCACAGTTTTTATTTGCGACGGACCGTCACAAATACTTTGAATAATAAAAAAAAACCTTTTGTGACGGGACCGTCGTAAATAGTTGAAAAAAATAAAAAAATAAAAAAATATTATTAATACTATAACATTAATATAAATGAAATCATAATATTAATATTATTACAATAAAATTTTTTATAAAATAATATTATTAATAATAATATAATAATAATATAAATGAAATAATAATATTAATATTCATAAAATAAAATTAATTATAAAATAATTAAATAATAATATAATAATATTATTAATATTAATAAAATAATAATAATAATATTAGTAATATAATAAAAACTTTGGTATTCGAAAAAATATAAAAATATATTAATTAATAAAATAATAAATATAATAAAAAAATTAAACAAATAATAAAAACTGTAATATTCAAGACATTATAAAAAACACACTATTTAAAACTTTAAATAGTTAATATTACAAAAAAATTGCATTCAAATGTTTTATTATAAAATAAAAATACATCACTGAGGGGGAGGGTCGTCTGGAGGAGCTGAAGGATATGGTGGAGGATACTCTATCCCTAAACTATGAGTTTGATGTCGCATATACTTCATCTGCTGCTGCTCCTACTGATGCCGTCATCGATGTATTTCATCCCGCATCTCCTACTGCTACTGTCGTAGGAACTCTTCCTATTGATGCTGCTGCCACTAACACATCTCCTCCTGCTCCTTACACATAGTCTCTATAATCTCACTCTGAACTCATAACTGCTCCTCATACTGTGCAAGAGATGATGATGACTCTCTGCGATCTCCTCTCGAGCTGGACCCTAACATCATAGAGGTGCCATAAAAACCCCCAGGGGTCAATTGAGAGCTGATACCAAAAACTCAGCCTTTCTCAAAGGAATATTGGGTCGCCTGCATCCATGCTGCCTCATCAAATCAGGGGGCACTGGTCTGACCATCAGTCTTAGTTTGAAACTCACCGTGTGTCTGAAACATCGTGGCCTCATATGACTCCTTCAATTGTAATTTAAAATTAAAATAGTTAAAATATTATTTTTAGTTAAATTTAAAACTCAAAAAGAAGTTATACTAAGTACAATCTGACGTTGGTGAGCACCTCTAATATCTCCAATGGCTGGATCACTATACATCCTCCTATAAACGTCATACTCCGTAATATCGAGCTGTGCGACTACCTATATGAATATAAAATAAAATATTTACATTTAAAGTTATATACAATATTAAAAAAAATGTACTTATCATATACTCCCTATGCATACTGAATGTACAACTAATAGCTCGATGTGTCACCTCCTCTCTCCCCTGATTTTGACAACCTAATGATGATCTACTCTGAAACCGCCTACTCAACCAGTGTGTACATAATCCATCCCAAACCTGAGATGAAATATAATTAAGCCGGTAGACGTGACATGTCTCATTAAACTCTATGACTCCTGCTTTCTCCATTGATTTCTTTTTCAAATTGTGCAAAAGCCGAGTGCAACGTAGACGCATAACTCCCTGCTATGCCTTTCAGATAACACCACTCATGCTCTCATCAATGGGATACCATAAACCCTAAAAATAATTTATTATATCAAGTTATTAATTAAATTAATTTCAAAATAAATATTATTTATTTACTTACCAGCCAATGTTCGAACACGCAGTGTTGTACATCAACATGAATCTAATCCCATGACACCCATGCATCAAAAATATAATTATGCAATATAACGCTCCCCTATCCAACAAATATATGTGTAAAGCTGTGAAAAAAAAAACAATTAATCAAACAATTAGAATATAAATAAATTAATGAAAACTAACTAAAATACACAGGTAAACATACCTCTGCATGCGTGGATCAAAACCTAGATGTGGACATCGTTCGAGGATATGGTCGGGAATCATCAGTCAGGCAAGACCACACCCCCTTCGAGTGCCCCCTAAACCGATATCAGTTTGAGGGTCCGATGATCCAAAATCTTACTCGTCCAAAGGTAGATCGACCTCCTGCAACAGACGATAAAGATCCTCGTCCATCTGAAATATGAAATTATTTTTGTTAACAAACATTTGAAAATAACTATTATATATATAGATATATATTATATATGATTATAACTAGCATTTAACTGTGTCAATGTTCATCTTCATCCTTGTCTTCATAGCTGTTGATGTCAATGTCTTCATCTTCCTCCTCAGCATCATCAATTTCCATATTAGTTTCAGTTTCATCATCTCTCATCATTTCAAATTCAGTTGTAACATCATTGACATCATCGTTACCATCAACCCTTAATTGTGGGGTGTCATCAATGATATTGATGTCTCTTTGTGAAAAAGATAGATTCAGAGCAGTCTCTTGAAAAATTTCAATTCTTTGCACTTTAGCGGAACCACATTCACTTTCAGTAAACTGATTATCTCGAGATTTAATTTTTATTATTCTCCACTAATTACCCAACTCCCTTGAAGTAGCACAATAATTTTCATAATAAATTTGATGTTCCTGATGATCCAATAAAAATGGTTCATTTACTACAAGAAGAATTTTATATTTAATATCAATGATTTCATGGATTGGATATACACGCAAGCCTCTCTCAGCATTCAACCACTGACATTTAAACATCATTATGTAATGTTTTCCCAGATAAAAAAGTTTAATGATTTCTTCCAGCATGTCGTAAAAGTCAACTTCAGTTTCTCTATGACGAGATCCTCTCAATAAAACACCATTATTTATTATTTTTTTTGATTCCCCATATGCACGTGTATGAAATCGAAAACCATTCACCACATATGAATTATAATATTTAACCATTTTGGATGATGGGTTAATCAATACACATAATCTATTATCAATTTTATCAGCATGTTTAGATACATGAAAATTTGTAAAAAAAATTATCACTATTACAAGTATTAAATTATTTTTTTATGTGAAATAAAAAATAATTTATGTTACCAGTTTTTGAAACTAATAGGATTTTTTTTTGACGATGTTCTTCAAGAGAAGCTACTGTAATTTGTGGAAATTGTTTCTTGATATGATTATCATATAACCTACAAATAAAATAAGATTAATGTACTATTACAAAAAATATAGAATAAGTGATAGGAGAACTCACCATACAAATGGTTTCATTTCTTCATAGTTGAGCAGAATATATGTATGGACTATGTGATGTTCATCATCTGAAATCCATCATTCATGAACTCCACTGAAGCCAAGTTCTGGTTGATTGAAAACTAATAATTGATTGGTCATGTCATCATCAACAATTTCCTCTTTACAGCCCATACGGTTGTGTTTTGAGAGATATTCCGATTGAAAGTAATGAGAGCAGAAAAAATAAATTTACTCTTGTAAATAAGCTTCTACAATTGAGCCTTTAACTAATGCTTTGTTACATACATTTTTTTTTCAATTTCTGCATGCATCTCTCAAATGGGTACATCCATCAGAACTGTATCAGACCTCCATTTTTTGTTTAATGTGGAAAATTTAATATCAAATATTCCATTGAGTCAAAAAAACCTGGTGGGAAGATTTTTTCCAGTTTTCATAAAATTAAAATGACATCTTCTTGCAGTTTTCTTACTATATCGTAGTCTGTTTTCAACGCAAAAATGTCTCGAAAAAATATGATATTTCGGTTAGAGCATCACAAATCATAATATTTAACAAACCTCTTAATCCAATTGGCATAATTATTTACATTAAAACATGACAGTCATGACTTTTCAATCCTGTAATATAACCATTTTTGACACATCTGCCCAAATTGGAAGCATAACCATCTGGAAGTCTCAAATCTACAATCCACTGACAAAATAATGAGTGAATATCTTTGGACAATGTATAAGCTGCTTTTGGCTTCATTAACTTCTATGATCTGACATTTTCAAACAGTTCAAGTTCCGGTTGCTTGCAAATTTGGGTAAGATCTAATCATGCTTTTATATTATCTTTGGTCTTACCTGGTGTTTCCAGAACTATATAAAATAAATTATCAAAACATTTCTTCTCAATATACATCACATCTAATATGTGACAGACCAACAAATCAGACCAATATGACAAATCCTAAAAAATGCTCCATTTCATCCAATTGTGCTCTTTTCCAAACCCATCAATTTTCTGTGGTTTATTGTTGGTCCAAATGTGATGGGAGGTAATGAAGAGACAATTGATTTTAACTATGTACCTAATATCATTGTTGAAGGTCCATCTTTTTCAACTATTCCTTTTCTGAAATGATATTTGTTTCTTCGAAAAGGATGATTGGTTGAAAGAAATCTGCAATGATAGTCAAAAAAAGGTTTTTTCCATTGATGAGCATAAATGCTTTACTGTCTCTCATATAGTACAAACATGATTTTAAACCATGTGTACTCCAGCTAGATAACATTCCATATGCTGGGAAGTCACTAATTGTCCACATCAATGCAGCTTTCAGTAGGAAGTTTTGTTTCTCAGCAACATCATATGTACAGACACCATTACTTCATAGTGAATTTAACTCATTAATCAATGGTTTCAAATAAATATCAATATTATTTTTTAGATGACCTGGAATTAGTAAGGTCAAAAACATATATGGCTCCTTCATCAACATCCATGGAGGTAAATTACACAGAGTTATAAAGACAAAAAAACATGAATACTGACTACCATAAGAACCACATGGATAGAAACCGTTAGTAGAAAGACCTAATCACATGTTTTGTGCTTCTAAAAAAAAATACGGATGCACTTGGTTAATTTTTTCCAGGAATCACCATCATAGGGATGATTTAAGATTTTACCAGTTGAAATGTTGGTTTTGTGCCATGAAATCAATGATGATGTGTTCTAAGACATAAATAAACATTGCAATCTGGGTGTGAGCAGGAAATATCTCAATTGTTTTACAGGAATAAATCTATACTTCCCTGATTGATCTTCTTTATACCTTGATTGTTCACATGCAGGATAACTATCCAATGACTCATTTTTACCATAATATAATATGCAGTCATTTGAACATGCATGAATCTTCTGATAACCAAGACCCAGATTACGAACCAATATCTTTCCCTCATATAAATTTATAGGCAACACATTTCCTTTAGGTAGTATTGTTTTTAACAAAGAGAATATCTGATCAAAATAACTATTTGACATTCCATTATCTGATTTAATAACCATAAATTTAGCAACTGCTTTAAACTTTCTTATCTTGCAACCAGGATATAAGGAATCCTCAACGAACCTCAACAACTCATATAAATGATATGGTTCCAACTTTAGGAGTTAAATCAATATCATCATGAGTTTCAGTTTGTTGAATAGACAGAACTGCCACATCATACACTAAATTTTGAAACCATGCTGGATCCGAAACCAAATTATTAGTATCTTCTCTAAAACTGTATTCTCCATGTCGATACCAAAAAACATAATCTGGTTGAAAATCAAAATGCAATAAATAACCTCCAACGTTGCCAAACGTGCCCTACGTCCTCAGAGCACATTTTTTACATGGATACTTAATTGTCCCTTCTGAAACAAATTTTGGTTTCGATGATGCAAATGATAAGAAAGCTTGAACACTCTTAATGTATACAGGATTTAAACTAGAACTGTTTGGATTCCTGTGCTAATTTATCCAAATACGATCATCTAATAATGATTGTTGTCAACTTCCTCATTCCATATTTTTCTAAAAAATATGAAATAATTAGTTATTTTTTATAATTAGATATAAGATAAACACTATCCAAAAATATAAGATAATTAAATTCTCTATCATATAAATTTATAATAATTTCTATTATTTTATAGTTATTTATACTTTTTTAAAGATTTTATACTAATCTACACTCATTTATAAAAATTTATACTAATTACCACTAATTATTATTAATTTTATGTATTTTGTACTAATTATTGTTAATTACCAGTGACACAATTTCTAACATATTGGCGACAACTCTTTTACCTGACGACTCATCCCCTTGTAACTTTCTACGACTGAAATCACTATGAAAAGTTTGCTCTGACGTACGAATATTCATTTTCGTATGCACGAGCATGGAGAGCAGCACGATGAGGCCTCTCTGCTCTCCATCCTCGTACATACGAAAATGGATATTCGTACGTCGGAGCATACTTTTTATGATGATTTCAGTCACAGAAAGTTGTAAGGGGATGAGTCATCGGGCAAAAGAGCCTCTTTTGTCCCACAACTCACCACCTTGAAACTTTCTCGGACTTAAATCACTATGAAAAATATGCTTCGACACATGTCTGAGTAGATTTTTCATACTGATTTCAGTGGGAGAAAGTTGCAAGGAGCTGAGGTGTCGATCAAAAGGAATGTTGCCAATTCGTTGGAAATTGTGCCAGTTTATCAATGTACTCAAATTTATTATGATTCATTACTAATTAATCATAATTATTACTAATTATTATTTGTTTCTACAAATTATTACTAATTATTACTAATTATTACTAATGTTTACTAATTATAACTAATTATTACTAATTATTACTAATTATTACTAATTATTACTATTTTTTACTATTTTTACTAATTAATCCTAATTATTACTAATTATTTCTAATTAATCCTAATTATTAATAATTATTACAAATTATTTCTAATTAATCCTAATTATTACTAATTAATCCTAATTATTACAAATTATTTCTAATTATTACTAATTATACCTAATTATTACTAATTATTATTAATTAATCCTAAATATTACCAATTAATCCTAATTATTACTAATGTATCCTAATTATTACTAATTAATCCTAATTATTACTAATTAATCCTAATTACGACTAATTAATCCTAATTATTACTAATTAATCCTAATTATTACTAATTAATCCTAATTATTACTAATTAATCCTAATTACTACTAATTAATCCTAATTATTACTAATTAATCCTAATTATTACTAATTAATCCTAATTATTACTAATTAATCCTAATTATTACTAATTAATCCTAATTACTACCAATTAATCCTAAGTATTACCAATTAATCCAAATTATTACTAATTAATCCTAATTATCTCTAATTAATCCTAATTATTATTAATTATTACTAATTATTACTAATTATTACTAATTATTACTAATTAATCCTAATCATTACTAATCATTACTAATTATTACTTATTAATCCAAATTATTACTAATTAATCCTAATTATTACTAATTAATCCTAATTATTACTAATTAATCCTAATTATTACTAATTAATCCTAATTGTTACTAATTAATCCAAATTATTACTAATTAATCATAATTATTACCAATTATTACTAAATATTACTAATTATTACAAATTATTTCTAATTATTAAAAATTATTAAAATTTATTCCTAATTATTACAAATTATTACTAATTATTACTAATTAATCCTAATTAATCCTAATTATTACAAATTATTGCTAATTAATCCTAATTATTACTAATTATTACAAATTATTTCTAATTAATCCTAATTATTACTAATTAATCCTAATTATTACTAATTAATACTAATTATTACTAATTAATCCTAATTATTACCAATTAATCCTAATTATTATTGATTATTACTAATTATTACTAATTATTCCTAATTATTTCTAATTATTAAAATTTATTACTAATTATTACTAATTGTTTATAATTAATCATAATTATTACTAATTATTAGTAATTATTGATAATTAATCCTAATTATTAATAATTATTAATAATTATTAATAATTATTAATAATTATTGATAATTAATCATAATTATTACTGATTATTACTAATTATTACTAATTAATCCTAATTATTACTAATTAATCCTAATTATTACTAATTAATCCTAATTATTACTAATTATTACTAATTATTGATAATTATTGATAATTATTACTAATTATTGATAATTATTACTAATTATTATGAACTTTTTCTAATTATTACTAATTATTTCTAATTATTACTAATTATTTCTAATTATTACTAACTATTTCTAATTATTACTAATTATTACAATTTGTTACTAATTATTACAATTTATTACTAATTATTACTAATTATTACTAATTATTACTAATTATTACCAATTAATACTAATTACTACTAATTATTACTAATTACTACTAATTAATACTAATTAATACTAGTTACTACTAATTATTACTAATTACTACTAATTAATACTAATTAATACTAGTTACTACTAATTAATCCTAATTAATACTGATTACTACTAATTATTACTGATTAATCCTAATTATTACTAATTAATCCTAATTATTATTAATTAATCCTAATTATTACTAATTATTTCTAATTATATTTAATTATTCCTAATTATTACTAATTAATCATAATTATTCGTAATTATTACTAATTATTTCTAATTATTCCTAATTATTTCTAATTATTTCTAATTATTTCTAATTACTACTATTTTTTAATATTTATTACTATTTATTACTAATTATTTCAATTTATTACTAATTAACACTTAGATATAACTATTCATAAAAATAAATACTGAAAAAACAAATATCTAATTCTAATTTAATTAAATTACATCTAATTAACAAAAAATATAAATAATTTAAAATCAAATAAATTAACTAAACAATAAAAAAATAGATAAATACCTTGAAACTGAAGCTTTCAGAGTACAAAGTCGCAGATTATGCTCCGATTTAAAAGTTTAAACTATGAAAAAATGTAGAAGAAAATTTTCTAGAAGAGATAGAGAGAGAAGTTGAGAAAGGAGTAAATTGAGAGAAAAAACAGATGATGATATATATAGGTTAAATTATTTGCGAAGAGCTTATTTGCGACGGAGCCCATCACAAATGGGTACCTGCCGACATAGTATTTGCGACGAGACAAGTATCCCGTCGCAAATACTAAAAACCGCCGCTCGGTATTTGCGACGGGAATAGGAACCCATCGCAAATACCCTTACCCGCGGTTTGGCACACATTTCGCGCCAAACCTTTTGCGACAAGTCCTTACCCCCCGTCGCAAATAATAGTTATTTGCGACGAGTTATTTGCAATGGCCCCCTGACCCGTTGCAAATACCCCGTCGCAAATGACCATTTTTCCCGTAGTGTCCCGCTATGATGAGAACCTTGAAATGTCATGACAATATTCTTAAACTCAGTTCTACGATCGGATGAAATTTCATGATAGGGCACATAACATGTTGACTGTCAGGTGTGAGTACTCATAAACAGACAAGTCTTCTTTTTAGGAATTTCGCACTTGATAATCTTCAAAACGAGAGATTATTAAAACATATCTGCTAGTAGGAATTCACATGTTTATGTGTCATTAGATATCCATATTTGCGAGCGTGTGTAATGATCCTTAAAACTTTAATATTATTATTAATGCATGTCATGACTCACATACTTAGTTGTGTTACCATAAACTATGACAATAGTAGTTCACAGAGAAGTTGGGTATGTTGGGTGTCATGATTGATGTGTTATTAATGAATAAGTCGAGAAAGAATTTGTCCCTTCCATATTAATGGAAGTTGATATCCCATCCTCTTGATTGAAATAGAACCGTCACATTAAATTTCATGGTCATGGTGTAACAATTAGTTTATTTCAGATAGTCAAAGAAATACGTATCAAATATATACATTGATGAAACGTGTGTGCAACCTACTTGATGAGATATTGAGATAAAAAGATTACATTACATAGTGATCGCTCGTATGTGGTTGTTGACGTTGCAACATTAACTTATCTCTTTTGGGTGTTTTGACCCGTTTTTAGATAGTAATCTTGAACTTTAGGCAAACCCACCTAATGCTAATGAGAAAGAATCCTAGAAGGTCACACACTAAGTGTTTTCATTGGAATAAATATTATTCTCAAGACCGAGGAATAATTTAATTCAAATTTTATCAATAAAAAATTATTTATTGAATATTTAATAAATATTCATTCATCAGAATTTTAACAACATGTTTATTTTATGAGTAAATATTTATTCAGGTATTCAATAAATGCTAAGGAGGACGAGCAGACCAAGATCACGTCCGGTGATAAATATTAATTTGAAAGCCTGTAAAATAATATTTATCACTGTGTCAGTTAGCGCACACCATGGAATAAAAATAATAATATTATTTTAATACATGGCATGAGGTCAGACATGATTTTAACATTTTATTAAGGTCACTTGTGCAATTAATTAAAATTACAAATCCTAACCCTAGGTCTATGAATAGATTGCTTATACATTTTAAGAAAGACTAATTGAGAATCACTATGCACAACAGATTGCTCTCTAAGAATCATCCTCTCCCCTCTCACATCCTCTTAAGAATGAGAAGATCCCGAGAACTTCTTTAAGGCCCAAGAAAGATGAAGCAATCTAGACGAACAACACAAGATGATCAATTGACCATGCTAGCACCTGATTATTTATCAGTGTCGTTTGGAGATCAAAGGAGAAAGTGTGGATAATCGCTAGATTGATTCTATACTTGGATCCTAAAAATGCAACGAAAAATTACGAAAAAGTTTTTTCAGATGATCAACATCTGCTGCAAAGAAAGATCACAAGAACGAGATAATCTTTCTTTTGAATTGATTAAATTAATTATAGATTTAACGTGAGAAGATCTACTCTTGGTTTCGATGACTTATCTTGTCAATATTCGATTGGAAAAATTTCGTTGGTCATGATGTTCACATCTTTTACAATATGTGAATGATCCATCGAATCTAAAATTTGCTAAGTCAGAACCAGACCCAATAATTGATTCCAATGCTCCCAAAACATCAAGTTGTATCAGAGCGGTCACATTCAAATTTATAATTATTTATTTTATTGTTGATCATTTTGCCTTTAAATGTTAATATTTATTTCAACTTTTAATTAGTTATTCACTACTATAGATAGCGTTTTTAAAAGCATTAGAAATCACTTTTAACAGAGCTAGAAAAGAACTGTTAATCTCAATGAAGATGGGGGGGGCTTTTATCAGTGCTAAAAAAAATGCTGATAAAGGCCCCTTTTATCAGCGCTAAAAAAAGCACTGATAAAAGGGGTCTTTTATCAGCGCTAAAAATGTTAAGATTTATTTCAACTTTTAATCCATTCTTCAATACCACAGATAGTGTTTTCAAAAGCATTAGAAACCATTTTTAACAGTGCTATAAAAGCACTGTTAATCTCAGCAAAGATAAAGGGGGGTCCCTTTTATCATCATTCAAAAAAATGCCGATAAAGACCCCTTTTATCAGTGCTAAAAAAAGCGCTCATAAAAGGGTCATTTATCAGTGTTTTTTTAGCACTGATAAAATTCATTTAAAAAAAAACATTTAAATTAGAGCCCCCTTTTAACAATGCTAGCCCCCACCTGCACCCTCCCACGTGCCTCTGCCTCCCCCAGGATTCAAACTCGAGACCTATCCCCTGCGTGCTTGGACCCTTTACCACTCCTCCATGTTGCTTTGTTCTCCATTCAATGATATATATATATAGTTATATTTATTTTTATATTAATATAGATTTATATTAATATATATATATATTTAGTTATATTAATATTGTAACGCCCCGACCCTAGTTACCCAGAGTCGGTGCATTATTACATAACATTGACATGATCACAAGGAAATCATGTCTCTAAAGACCGATCAGTTTAGTATTATTGGAAACAAGATTCATACATATGTTCAACTTTAGATCTTGAAGAGAAATACAACACAAATATATTTCATTAGGAACATCCAAGCCTCTTAGATTATGCCTGCAGGTCACTCATAACTAACTTCTTCATATCCTGGGAAAAATAAAACATTGAAAAGGGTGAACTCAAACACTCAGTAAGGGTAAGTAATATAGCGGAAAATGACATAAATATTAAGCATGGTAAATAATTGAAACCACATGCCTTTACCAATAATAAACATGAATAATTTTATGGCAAGAATATGAGATGAGTAAATAATGCCATAATAAAACATAATCATGGGTATTCTACTAGTCGAATGACCACATGAACCACCAATATTATTTCCATAATGAGGGAATGTATAATGCCGGACATTCTGAAACACTTTGTCAAGGACTCGACCAAGACGTCTAAAAATGATTAAGGCCTTGGCCAAAACCATAAATCAAATTGGGAAAGGGCCTCAGCCAATTCCACATCTAGTTGTCTCATGAGACCTACCGATGCATCGAAAGCTATAGCGGGCTCCACCTGTCACTTACTAAGTCCAATACATTCCTCATATGAAAAGGTTTAAACATATCATAAACATTCGTATTAAAACTAGCATACGAAATTTCAATACTTTAACCATAAATCATGAATGGTATAAAAATATCACATCCACAGTCAAACATATCACAAAACCTTCAATACAATATGGAAGTTTTGTATCATAATAAATCAACTCCAAATAAACTTAAAATCCATCAAAGGATGTTGACATAGATGAAATCAAAACTCTTTTTAGAGAAATATCTCTTTCTATTTTGAAATCATTTAAGAGTCACATAATTATAAAATAAAACATTTACATTAAAAATATTCTTATAATCTAGTAAGGGAAGCTTCGACAAGTTTATAACGGTAGAAAATAGTCGCACCCGCCATATAAGTTAAAAAAAGACATCCTTACCTTAATTTTGTCGAAAAGGTTAAAAAGGACCTTGTTTGGAAAACGACGGAAAGATTACTTTATAAAAATCTTATAAAAAGTCAAACAAGGGTATAAATGACTTTAACCCATATTCTGTAAAATAGTAAGAAAGTTTTGAAAAACATTTTTAAGAAACATGGATGTGGATGATAAAGAGGTCCCAGTAGATAATTATGTATAAAAAACCTCGGATAATGAAGAGATTGTGAAATAAACCCTTACCTTGTAATTTTACTTGGTTGAGGGTAGTTTAACTTCCTGTATAGTGGTAAAATAATTTTTATTAAATTATACAAGAATCATATACATTAATATGATATCATATATGATCTTTTAACATTGCTTTGTTAATAATATCTTATTATTATCATCGTTTCGGGTGTTAACTTACTCATTTTTTTATATGTTTTGTTACATAAGCCATGTTTGTTATAGATAGGTTGTATCTTAATCATATCCAGAATTATATCAAGTCCTTAACATTATTTTTAATCATCAAATGATAATTATACTTGAATGGATACGATAGAGAATGAATCTCATCGCGTTCGTGGAGACGGTAGTCCGTACATACGCATGAGCGACAATATCATACTTTTGATATTAAAATAATATATAATTGGATGGTATATCATATAGATAGAATCATTATCATGTTATATTTATTATTTTCTAGAATTATACATCATTATTATACCCATCTAAATAATAATATATTGAATAACAATTACACCACAACGTGGAGACGGTAGGCCGTACGTACGCACGTATGGTGACGTGTCATTCAAGGGATGGATAGAATAATGAATTTGTTTGTTCCATATTTATAATAACATCACAATATATATAATATACTGGAGTTATTATTTTAGAATAGAAATAACAAAGAAAGAAGAAGTTGAAGAAGAAAGGAACTTGAAAGAGGGTGGTGAAAACATTACCTCTTCTTCGGGTTCTTCCTTTTGATTTGATCAAAAGGGCTCCTTAGGTTGGATTTATGATCAAACTAAGGACTCTAGGTTGAATTGAGGTAAGTTGGGAGGATATTTGGGCAGAGTTTTTCCGATCCAAAAGGCTTTTAAGTTGTGAATAATTGGTTAGAAGTGGTGTCCTTTTATAAGGGGGAGGAGGGGCTCTTTAGGAATAACTTAAAATATTAATTTATAATAAATTCATATTCGGTTTCTAATGGCTCCAAAGTAGATTATTCAAAGTCTAATGTGGGTATGGGTTGAAATCCTTTCATCCAATATATTTTAGACAGGTTTGGGTGATTATATTAACCTTATCTTTTAGTTTTAACTCTTAGTTAATTAGATTGACATTTACCATGTCACTTTGTATTTTTATATTATATAGTTAATAAACTTACTATATACATCCAAGAGACCCCAAGTGGTACATTAATGATACACCTATCATTATATAAGACCTCTGGACGACCCTTAGATTTTTAGGAATAGAATATCAATTAATAATATAATATTTGTTTTAAAAACTCATTTATGTCAATTTTGACACTATTTAATAATTGACTTTTGTTAAAGTCTTAAAAACTTTATTAATTCTAAACAAATTCATTTAATAAATAATATCATATCATATTAACCAATAAAATTCGTTTATGTCATCAAAACTTTCAAATTATATTTATTTTAACATTTATAATACCAATTATTTGATTCTTTCATTAATAAGGAAAATAATACATCATTATTGTGTCCTAAATAAAGTTAATTATTAAATGTCTAAAAATTATAAATAAAATACCATTATATAGAAAATCTTTTTATCTTTCTAATGAATATTTATAGTCGAAAATCCAACATATATAACCCTATGTAAAAATTGTTTTTCTAAAAGATATATTCTTATGTAATTTTTGTATTTTTAACTTAATTAATATAAAGTGTCCTTATCACCTACAAGTGGCTCCATGGGGTACCAAAATTGACCCAAATATTCCCATGGTCAGACATGTATCAAAAAATAAGGTTAGGAAATGTTTTAGGGTAATTTATTATTATTATAATATTATTTGTTTACCCTTATTTACCAGATTTACCCTTTAACCATGGTAAATAAAATATTTACCGAAGTAATTATTCAAAATGTCTAAATATAAAAGTTAACTATTTACAAAATTTGAACTTATTGATTCCAAATATAGAGTCAATTTTTACAAATTCAAAACACATAAGTGGCAGAAATTAATTTAAAATTAATTCCCGCTGTCAAAACAAAAAGCGTGTTTTTAAGAGATAATAACTATCAAAAGATTGACACTTGTTTATGTCCGGTTTAAATGTGAAATTATGTCCAATGACCAACATTGTATTTAAGGGTAAAAATATATTATAAATATACTTTAAAACCACTCAAATTCATAATTTATCACTATTAATTATTTCGATTAAAAAATTTGTTTTTAATAAAATTTTTATAAATTTTCACTATTCATCAAAATATAAAAGTTATCCGAAAAGTACCAAAATTTCATCCTAGGATAATTTCGATATTCCGAATCCAAAAATGAAGTCCATTTTGAAAGAAAAAATATATAAAATTTCAAAAAGTGGGTATTACTATTCATAACGGCTACTTTGATTGGTCGCGGTGTGTTAGAATCTCGAAGTTGCGTACAACACACGCTACTGTATTATTCAAAGAGAAGCGTACCATGGAAGCTTGGGGTGTTACATTATACCCTCCAAATAATTTTTTCCTCGAAATTTCTCGAATATTACTGCATAAAAAGACTCGGGTGGTTCTTCATCATAAGTTCCTCGGGTTCCCACGTTGCCTCTTCCATTTTATGGTTTCTCCATAGAACTTTTACCAGATGAGTCATCTGGTTTCTCAACACTTTTTATCTCGTATCAAGAATCCTGACGGGCTCTTCGCAATAATAGAGTTTGGGTTCCAGTTCTAATTCCTCATAGGTGAGTACATGCATTGGGTCAGGCATGTATTTTCTCAACAGTGATATGTGGAACACATCGTGAACTTTGGAGAGATTTGGCGGCATTGCCAAATGGTAAGCTACAACCCCAATTCGTTCTAGAATTTCAAAAGGTCCGATGTACCTGGGACTCAATTTACCTTTCTTTACAAAACATATAATTCCCTTCCATGGAGATACCTTCAAGAAAATATGATCTCCCACCTAAAATTTCAAATCGTTTCTTCGGTTGTCAGCATAGCTCTTTTGCCTAGTTTGAGCTGCTTTGATGTGGTTTTGGATTACCTTCACCTTTTTCATCATTTCCTCCACCAGTTCTAGGCCTACAAGTTTTCTTTCGCCAACGTCATCCCAACATGTTGATGTGCGACATCTCTTTTCGTATAACGCTTGATATGGTGCCATCCTAATACTTGAATAGAAGCTATTATTATAAGAAAATTCTACCAGAGGTAAATATTGATCCCACATACCCTGAAAGTCAAGTGAGCATGATCTCAGCATGTCTTCTAAGGTTTGAATAGTTTGTTCTGATTGTCCATCTGTTTGAGGGTGGTAAGTAGTGATCAAATAAAGTTCAATATCCAAGGCCTTCTGAAGACTCTTCCAAAATCTCGAAGTAAAATGGGGATCTTGATCCGAAACAATTGATAGGGGTACTCCATGAAGTCTCACAACTTCATTAATATATAGTCTTGATAGACGTTCAAGTGGTAAATCTTCCCTTATAGCAAGAAAATGTGCTGACTTGGTAAGACGATCAATAATGACCCATATTGCATCGTTCCTTCTAGGAGTCTTTGGTAGTCCCATGACAAAGTCCATAGTGATATTATCCCATTTCCACTCAGGTATGGGAAGAGGTTGCATGACTCCTCCAGGCTGTTGCCTTCCAGCTTTCACTTTTTGACAAACCATACATCTTGACACAAAATCAGCAATCTCCCTCTTCATGTTGTCCCACCAAAAATGTTCCTTTAAATCTCTATACATTTTGGTGCTTCCAGGGTGTATATAGAAATTAGAACTATGATCATATTCCAACAATTCCCTTTTTAAATCAAGTATATCGGGAACACAAAGTCTCCTCCCAAATTTCAAAATTTCATCTTCATACACAAAGTCACTCAATCTCCCATCATTCACATCTTTAATCTTCTTTTTAAATGCTTCATCATAGACTTGAGAACTCTTTATCCTTTCTAGTAAAGATGGTTTGGAAACCATTTGAAAAAGTATCAATGTTTCACCTTCCATGGTTATTCCCATATCCATCTTTACTAGATCCATGTATATAGGATCCTTTTCAACTCTCATATTTTTCAAAACTCCATGATCCTTTATACTCAAAGAATCTTCCACATTATTTTCCTTCCCCGGGTGGTAGTGTATCATACAATCATAATCCTTGAGTAGTTCAAGCCATCTATTTTGCCTCATGTTGAGTTCTTTCTGTGAGAAAATATACTTCAAACTCTTGTGATCAGTATAAATCTCACATTTTTCACCGTAGAGACAGTGTCTCCAAATCTTCAAAGAAAATATTACAGCAGCTAACTCAAGATCATGAGTAGGATAGTTTTGCTCATGAATTTTTAGCTATCATGATGTATAGTCAATAACTCTATCATTTTGCATAAGGACACAACCAAGTCCTTTCTTCGATGCATCACTATAAATAACAAACCCGTCATTCCCTGATGGTAGAGTCAATATAGGATCATTGACTAATCTTCTCTTTAGTTCTTCAAAAAATTCTTCACACTCTTTTTTCCAAACAAATTTAACCCCTTTACGTGTGATCTTCATTAATGGGTTAGCCAACCGGGAAAAATTCTGGACGAAACGTCGATAATAACCTGCCAAACTAATAAAACTGCGTACCTAAGTTATACTCGTCGGTGCTAGCCATTCTTGGACTGCCTTGGTCTTAGAAGTATCAACAGAGATTCCATATTTAGAGACAATATGTACAAGAAAAGAAATCTCTTGAAGCCAGAATTCACACTTGCTAAACTTCCCATATAATTCATGTCTTCTGAGAGTCTTCAATATAATGCGCAAGTGATTTTAATGATATTTGTAGCTTTTGGAGTATACCAAGATATCATCAATAAATACCACTACAAATTCATCAAGATATTCCTTGAAAACTCTGTTCATTAGATCCATGAAAACAGAGGGTGCATTAGTCAGTCCAAAAGGCATTACTATAAACTCGTAATGCCCGTAACTGGTTCGAAATGCTGTCTTTGGAATGTCTTCCTTCTTCACACACAACTGATGGTATCCAGATCGAAGGTCAATATTTGAAAAGTATTGAGCTCCATGCAGTTGGTCAAATAAATCATCAATGCGAGGTAGGGGATACTTGTTGTTTATTGTTATAGCATTGATCTCCCTGTAGTCAATGCACAACCTCATAGATCCATCTTTCTTCTTAACAAAAAGGACAGGGGCTCCCCATGGAGAAACACTAGGGAGGATAAATCCCGTATTACTCAATTCCTCCAGTTGTTTATTTAGTTCAATTAATTCCATAGTGGCCATTCTATAAGGGGTTTTCGATATGGGCCTTGAACTAGGAATTAAATCAATGGAAAACTCAATTTCTTGTTCTGGAGGATGTCCAGGTAAATCTTCCAGAAACACATCAACATATTCTTTCACAATAGGTACATCCTCTATTTGAACATTCATTTCCTCACCCACAGTTATTTCATTCTCTTCCTCCCCGATAATTGAATTTAGTTGAGCTACTGGGGGTGGATCTAGATAAGAATTAGATGGTGACAATTCTTCTCTAAAGATAAGGTGTTCCTTATCATCATCATCAAAAATCGTAACCTCCTTCTTCTTATAATAAATCTTAGCATCATGGTCTGAAATCCAATCCATACCGAGGATTATATCAAATTCAATCATAGGTATGGCGATGAGATCAACAGATAAAGAACATTTATATGCCTTAATGGGGACTGATTGACAAAAAATTGTAGCAATGATACTTCCCTTAGGGGTTTTTATTGACAACATCCTTGTTAAATCAAATTGGAAATATCTAATTTTCTTAGCAAACTTGGAAGATATGAAATAATGCAATGATCCAGAATAAAATAATGCATTTTCTAAACTTGAGGAAACCATTAAATTACCTGCCACCATGTCTTTTGGAGCTTATACCTCAGCAGTAGTGATAGCATAAGCTTGGATTTTATCCCTTGGCCTTTTCTGAGGTAAATTTCCTTGATGCTTAGGGAATTCATTGGCATAATGTCCCATCTCCCTACAATTGTAGCATTGAACATCGGTAGTGTCTTTCTTTCCTGTACAATCACCAGCTGGATAGCCCTTCTGTCCACATTTGTAGCACACTCCTTTTCCTTTTAGACAGGCACCAGGGTGATTCCTTCTGTAATTGTCACAGGGTGGAAATTCAATTCTTCCCTTCTTCCCTGTTTCCTTATTTCCTTTCCCAGAGTGTTCAGCAGATCTCTTCTTCTCTTGCTTTGATTTAAAGTTATAAGACTTAGAGAATTCCTTTTCTGTCTTGGTTGCACACGAGACAATATCTTCGTATGATGAGAAGGATTGTGATACTAATGCTCGACGGAGAAATGGTTTTATCCCATCAAATAAATGATCAATATTACTTCTTGGGTTATGTATATAATCTACAACATACCTCGCTAACCTTGTAAAGTTAGCCTCATACTTCACGACATTCTCATCCTCCTTTTGCCTCAGACTTCCATATTAGCTCGATGGTCATGAGGAAAGTATTTTTATAAGAAAATATCTTTAAATTACCTCCATTACATATTTTATACTTCATCATCTTACTTTGTATTTTGAATCAAGGACCACCGTTGGTCAGCATCTCCAGTGAGGCGGTAAACTTCCCTGACAACTTTTTCCCTTTCGCCACTCCCCAAAGCATGGAATATTTTCTATAAAGAATTTATCCATTGCTCAGATAGTAAGGAATTTGTATTCCCATTGAATTTTGGTGGTTGTTTCCTCATGAATCGATCTAACATTGATCCTCCACGTTACGGATCAGGGTGCTCCATACAGGTAAAGTTATTATTCATAACCTGAGTGAGTTGTCCCAGTATGGTGATTAGCTGATCAGCACCAGTTGCATCACCATATCCACTATAATTATCTTGAGAAGGAGGGAAATCCCTACATGGAGTGCGTGCATTGATACAGTTTCCATTTCTTCCACTAGGCGCCATTTCTAAACAATGGCATAAACTAGATTAGTTTATGAATCGAAATTTATAATTTCAAACTTCTAAAACACTTAACATAAATTCATCAGTTTATGGATATAATCCATAATCTTAAAAAAAGTTTTCTTTGAGGTTATATATACTCATAACCCTTCATAATGGTTTGTAAATAAAATGAGAATTATCCTAAGAATATCCCCCGGGAGTGTCGTAACCAAGAGTGCAACAAGGCCCGTTGTCATGCACTAGTTCTCATTCGAGTCTAGCTCAAAGTGGTGTTTTCAGGTTTTACCCCTAGGTACATCTATGCCAGAGCCGCCTCTACCTGCTCGTATCCAGACAAGGATGTATTGCTCAGAAAACTCACAAAATCTCTACAATACCAAAATTCTAGGAAGTTCTTCTATACTAATCCTCAAAGTCTATCATAGGGCTATGTGTTCTAATTAGAGTTTATCTAAATCTAGTTTCCAAGGTTTGTAATAAACTTCCTCTAATACCAACTATAATTCCCCAACCCTAGTTACCCAGAGTCGGTGCATTATTACATAACATTGGCATGATCATAAGTAAATCATGTCTTGAAAGACCGATCATTTTAGTATTATTGGAAACAAGATTCATACATATGTTCAAATTTACATCTTGAAGAGAAATACAACACAAATATATTTCATTAGAAACATCCAAGTCTACTAGATTATTCCTGAAGGTCACTCATAACTAACTTCTTCATATCCTGGGAAAAATAAAACATTGAAAGGGGTGAGCTCAAACGCTCAGTAAGGGTAAGTAATACAATGGAAAATGACATAAATATTAATCATGATAAATAATTGACACCACATGCCTTTACCAATAATAAACATGAATAATTTTATGGAAAGAATATGAGATGAGTAAATAATGCCATAATAAAACATAATCATGGGTATTCTACTAGTCGAATGACCACATGAACCACCAATATTATTTCTATAATGAGGGAATGTATAATACCGAACATTCTGAAACACTTTTTCAAGGCCTCAGCCAAGACGTCTAAAAATGATTAAGGACTCGGCCAAAACCATAAATCAAATTGGGAAAGGGCCTTGGCCAATTCCACGTCTAGTTGTCTCATGAGACCTACCGATGCATCGAGGAGCTATAGCGGGCTCCACCCATCACTTACTAAGTCCAATACATTCCTCATATGAAAAGGTTTAAACATATCATAAACATTCGTATTAAAACTAGCATAATAAATGTAAATACTTTAACCATAAATCATGAATGGTATAAAAATAGCACATCCATAGTCAAACATATCACAAAACCTTCAATACAATATGGAAGTTTTGTATCATAATAAATCATCTCCAAATAAACTTAAAATCCATCAAATGATGTTGACATAGATGAAATCAAAACTCTTTTTAGAGAAACATCAATTTCTATTTTGAAATCATTTAAGAGTCAAATAATTATAAAATAAAACATTTACATTGAAAATATTCTTATAAGATTGTAAGGGAATATTCAACAAGTTTATAATGGTAGAAAATAGTCACACCCGCCGTATAAGTTAAAAAAAGACATTCTTACCTTAATTTTGTCGAAAAGGTTAAAAAGGACCTTGTTTGGAAAATGATGGAAATATTCCTTTATAAAAATCTTATAAAAAGTCAAACAAGGGTATAAATGACTTTAACCCATATTTTTTAAAATAGTAAGAATGTTTTGAAAAACATTTTTAAGAAACATGGATGTGGATGATAAAGAGGTCCCAGTAGATAATTATGTATAAACAACCTCTGATAATGAAGAGATTGTGAAATAAACCCTTACCTTGTACTTTTCCTTGGTTGAGGGTAGTTTAAACTCCTGTATAGTGGTAAAATAATTGTTATTAAATTATACAAGAATCATATACATTAATATGATATCATATATGATCTTTTAACATTACTTTGTTAATAATATCTTAGTATTATTGTCATTTCAGGTGTTAACTTACTCGTTTTCTTTTATATGTTTTGTTACATAAGCCGTGTTTGTTATGGATAGGTTGTATCTTAATCATATCCAGAATTATATCAAGTCCTTAAACATTATTTTTAATCATCAAATGAGAATTATACTTGAATGGATACGATGGAGAATGAATCTCATCACGTTCTTCGAGACGGTAGTCCATACGTACGCACGAGCGACAATATCATTCTTTTGATATTAAAATAATATATAATTGGATATTATATCATATAGAAAGAATCATTATCATGTTATATTTATTATTTACATGAATTATACATCATTATTATACCCATCTAAATAATAATATGTTGAATAACAATTACACCACAACGTGGAGACGGTAGGCCGTACGTACGCACGTATGGTGACATGTCATTCAAGGGATGGATATAATAATGAATTTGTTTGTTCCATATTTATAATAACATCACATTATATAGAAGATACTAGAGTTATTATTTTAGAATAGAAATAACAAAGAAAGAAGAAGTTGAAGAAGAAAGGAACCTGAAAGAGGGTGGTGAAAACATTACCTCTTCTCCAGGTTCTTCCTTTTTATTTGATCAAAAGGGATCCTTAGGTTGGCTTTATGATCAAAATAAGTCCTCTAGGTTGAAGTGAGGGAAGTTGGGAGGATATTTTGTCAGAGTTTGGCCAAGCCAAAAGGCTTTTAAGGTGTGAATAATTGGTTAGAAGTTGTGTCCTTTTATAAGGGGGAGGAGGGGATCTTTAGGAATAACTTAAAGTATTAATTTATAATAAATTCATATTTGGTTTTTAATGGCTCCAAAGTATATTATTCAAAGTATAATGTGGGTATGGGTCGAAATAATTTCATCCAATAGATTTTAGACAGGTTTGGGTGATTATATTTACCTTATATTTTAGTTTTAACTCTTAGTTAATTAGATTGACATTTACCATGTCACTTTGTATTTTTATATTACATAGTTAATAAACTTACTATATACATCCAATATACCCCCAAGTGGTCCATTAATGATACAAATATCATTATATAAGTCCTTTTTCCGAACCTTAGATTTTTAGGAATATAATATAAATTCATAATATAATATTTGTTTTAAAAACTCATTTATGTCAATTTTGACAATATTTAATAATTTATTTTTGTTAAAGTCTTAACAACTTTATTAATTAGAACCAAATTCATTTAATAAATCCTATCATGTCATATTAACCAATAAAATTCGTGGATGTCATCAAAACTTTCAAATTATATTTATTTTAACATTTATAATACCAATTATTTGATTATTTCATTAATAAGGAAAATACTGCATCATTATTTTTTCCTAAATAAATTTAATTATTAAATGTATAAAAATTATAAATAAAATACCATTATGTAGGAAATCTTTTTATATTTCTAATGAATATTTATAGTTGAAAATCCAACATATATATCCCTATGTAAAAATTTTTTCACTAAAAGATATATTCTTATGTCATTTTTGTATTTATTTTAACTTAATTAATATAAAGTGTCCTTATCACCTACAAGTGGCTCCATGGGGTCCCAAAATCAACCCAAATATGCCCATGGTCAGAAATGTATCAACCAATAAGGTTAGGACATGTTTTAGGGTAATTTATTATTATTATAATATTATTTTTTTACCCTCATTTATCGGATTTACCTTTTAACCATGGTAAATAAAAATATTTACCGAAGTAATTATTCAAAATGTCTAAAAATAAAAGTTACCTATTTACAAAATTTGGATATCATGATTACAAATATAGAGTCCATTTTTCCAAATTCAAAACACAAAAGTGGCAGAAATTAATTTAAAATTAATTCCCGCTGTCAAAACAAAAAGCGTGTTTTTAAGAGATAATAACTATCAAAAGATTGACACTTATTTATGTTTGGTTTAAATGTGAAATTATGTCCAATGACCAAAATTATATTAAATGGTAAAAATATATTCTAAATATACTTTAAAACCACTCAAATTCATAATTTATCACTATTAATTATTTCGATTAAAAAAGTTGTTTTTAATTAAAATTTAGTAATTTTCACTATTCATCAAAATATAAAAGTTATCCAAAAATTACCAAAATTTCATCCTAGGATAATTTCGATATTCCGAATCCAAAAATGAATTCCATTTTGAAAGATAAAATCTATAAAATTTCAAAAAGTGGGTATTACTATTCATAACGACTACTTTAATTGGTCGCGGCGTGTTAGAATCTTGAAGTTGCGTACGATACACGCTACTGTATTATTCAAAGAGAAGTGTACCGTGGAAACTTGAGGTGTTACAAATATATATAGATTTATTTTTATATTAATATATATTTATATCTATTTATTTATATATATATTTAATTATATTTTTTTTATCAATATATCAATATATATTTATAATATTAGTTAAATAAATTTATAAAATATTTTTTTGTGTGTGTTTATAAATAAATAAATAAATACATATATATAACATACATACACTTGTATATATTATATATATGTGTGTGTATCTGTAAGTATAGTTATACATATTTACATATATTTACATATATTTATATATATTATATATTCATATGTATATTCATATGTATATTCATATGTTAGAATATATAGATAATATATATCAGTTTTTTAATACATACACACACTAAGTCACACACACACACACACACATTATATAGGTATATAAATATACATATATTTGTATTTTAAATAAAATGGATATTATAAGGCTTATATATTGAGAAATATACTTTATATGTAAATATGTTTAATTATTTATTTATAAAATTAAATTTTTATGTGTGAATATATAAAAAATATGAATATGTTGTTATATATTTGATTATAAATAACATTAAATTGTGAAAAATGATAAAATTTCAAAGCTATAATATCAATATGAATGTAATCCCTCAGAATAAATTTGAAAAATGGAAAAAAGACCCCCTGAAACAAGGCTAGAATTTCATCGAATGTTAAAAAATTTGGGCATCTTGACTAAAAATTCAGGTTTGGAGATCTTATGGGCCCTTTTAGCCTAAAAAAATATGACATAATATTCCCTTATATTTCCAGCATGTAGATCTCACCGTAGACTTCGATTTGATATGTGGTAGAGCTCAAATAGACATCTGGATCAAAAGTTATGGCCGTTTGAAGTTTGAGTTACGTTTTCAACTTATTTTAGATCTTTTATTAATTTTTTTGATTTATTGTGTCTTAAAATTGTTATTAAATGATTATTAATCAATTATAATTATCAAATTATTAATTAATAATATTTTTTAAAATATTTTAAATCCATTTTCACTAAATTTATTATATATTAAATGTAAATGTCTATTTATACTTATCTAAAACATATTTAAAAAATATATATTATATTTATATCAATATAAATATATTTATATATTTATATATTAATATATTATTTTTAATGTTTTTTTCAAATATACCTTTTAATAGCGCTAGTAAAAAATGCGCTGATAAAGAACCCCATTTATCAGCACTAATAAAAAAAGTGCTGATAAAGGGGCCCCTTTTAACATCGTTTTTAGTGCTGTTAAAGGGTGGGGCTATGAAAACCTGCTTTTGTGGTAGTGCTTGATCTGTCATCGAAATATTTTCATCCTCTTCTTTATTTCTCATAAATATTACCAATATCGGTTAATTATTAATGAAGTTTACATCTGAAGAGCCCATCTAGAGGTCCCAAGGTTTCTGGCCAGATAATACAAGGCTACATGACGTGTACTCATGTGTTACATGCCATGTATCCTTGTTCATTACACAAGGATGCCCAAGTGGATTTTAGGTTGTCATGTAATTAGTACACTCCACATGAAATAAATACACCACATGTAGACCATACGAAGTGGCACATGGCTTTTCAGGAGTACACATCGTGTATTTTGACTAGAGGCCATGTAATCTATGTGTTTTCAATCCGAAAAACTCGAGGTAAAACTGAATTGTGTAATTAATAAACCACATGTATTTAATACATGATTCATACATACTGACAACCATAAAACTAAAATTACACACCATGTACTTTATAAATGTTTGCGAGAAGTACACGCTGAGTCCCTAAGCATGTACCGTGGATATCTGGAAAAGAGAAGTACAAGCCATGCGGCTGGCTTTTACATGCCACACACTTCACCTGTTTACAAGGAAACATTAAATTTAATTAATTACTCCATTCAACCTCATCGAATCAAGTTCTGTGGGTCATTACACATCAGTCGTTAGATTTTATATTATATTAAATGATTAATTAATTCCATGAAATATCCAAGACTATGAATCATGTATGATTATTATATACTAAAGACTCAAAAACATTTAATTGTACAAGCTATGTAATTTTCATAAGTTCCACGTCACATTAAATTGTTCATACACACCATGAAATTATGACACATTCCATGTACAAAATATGCCGTATGAGTGCATTGTTTACAATTAATACCATATTGAGTAGTTGAGATAGGTAATCACCAAGTTGCTTTTAAGTAAAAATCTATGTACTATTTTATTGAGTTTTAAATAAAATAAAATATATTTTTTTATTTAAAATCATAGTGGATGGAAATTTCATGATGACTGGATGAAATAAGATAAAATTAATTAATTTATTAATAATATAATTAAGCCGATTAATTCATGCATGTTTTATATTATTAAAGAATGAATTTAAATTAATGCTAGCTAATTGTTTTAAATGCATAGTTGTTGCATGTGTATTACTGATCATGAGCTTTGAACATACTTATGTATGTGTTGGTTATATTTAATTTAATTTTATTGCATCATTTTGCAATTATTTATTGTTAAATTAAATTTTATGTTCTGCAAGTGATCCCTCCATCTTTTATTATGTATGCCATGTGTGTCCAAGGTTGTTTTAGGTAATTACCCTTAACCATTTTTTTGGTTCCCCTCACATGCATGTGAGTTATAAAAAATATGTAATAAAAGATGTATCTGAAGGTGCATGGAATCAATTCAAGGTAGAGTCGAGGCATAGGAAATTCAAGATTGAGCTGAGATGAAACCAACATGGGAGATACACAAGTGCACAAGGGGAATAATGAAACTCATGATAAGACTGAAACAAATAGTTTTTCCCTAGGGTTATAGGTTGATTTATTGTATTCTCAATAAATCAACCATTAGATAAGATCATAATCATGTTATTTATTTATTTCTATCTTATGCGTAATTTATTTTATGGATGAAAGACCCTAACCACATAAATAAATGAGCTAATATGCAAATATGTAATTTAAATAAATGGATTATGTGTAAACACTTTATCAAAACTTGGCCAATCGATTAAGTAAAATCTACTTAATATTAACAATATATATAAAGGATAAAATAAAAACATTTTACATATAATAAAACAAAATCCCTTAAGTTAATATTAAGTCATTAAGGCTTATATCATCTGAATTAAGATGAACCCATAGTTAAAGCCTCAATCCAGCTTCCATCACAGTCACTTTTAATTATTTGGAATTCTTAACTAAGATAATTGGTAGAATTAACCACATTTGTATTGAGTTTTATGGCCTCTATCTTTCTAATAAAAATTTAGAGGCTAGTGTTGAGGAAATCAAAGTTAGGATTTCTGGACCGAAGATTCCAACCATCAGATTAAGGAACTGCAAGCTGATAATTGGAAATACCGCCTACCTAAATACTTTCTTATAATTTTCATGGCCTCTGTTTAGATTATAAGAAGGGAAATATGGATCCTTTCCACTAGAATGTCTATGGTGATGGGGCATTCCAAGTTCAATGGTGAGGGTTGTTGATACTTGATAAAATAACGTGAGACTTAAATAAATTAAAGCTATTACAGTCTCACATAAATTGTAATCAAGTGAATTACTAATAATATTATTTTTTATAATTTTATAATAATGTAAAGTTCATAAACTACATTATCCCTGTGATCAATTTTAGAGAAATTACATCTCCTAAATGGTAGTAATTTCTATGAATGGCTTAAAATTCTATGGGTTGTATTGCGCCATGAATGGAAGTATTATGTGCTAGAATCCTCACTGCCCTATCTTCCTACTAAGGAGTTGAGTGATGAGGAGTTCACTATCTATGATAAAAATTTGGGTGACATGATTGAAATTTAGTGTTTAATGTTTTTATCTTTGTTTAATGAACTCATGAATTCACAAGAAGACATGGATTATTATAAAAAGATTCAATATCTCTATGGTCTATATTAGGAGAGATCTAGATAGGAACAATTTGAAATATCCAAGGCACTCTTTTATAGTAAACTCAGAAAAGGTGCACCAATTGGGATCATGTAGTCAAACTTATTGGCTACATTGAGAACCTAGAGGTTTTAGGGTTTAAATTGCCCAATGAACTACACACAAATCTCATTAATTTATCACTCCCTCATAGATTCTCCAATTTTGTTTTCAATTTCAATATGAACAACATAGATAAGTCTCTCCCAGATCTTCTCTTGGTACTTCGCCAGGTTGACAAGAATATGAAGTGCGAAAAAACTTCCATCCTTATGGTGAATAAAAGGAAAGTCTAGGTGAAGATATATAAGTCTAAATATTATTTTTAACACCCTTACAAGAAGATAAAGATAAAGGGGTAAACATGGGAACAAGATGACATCTGTTTTGCATGTGGCAAGTTGAGAAATTGAAAGAAAAACTGCACTCAGACAAAGAAACAAGGGGAATATTTCGGTGAGTTTGTTATTGAATGCAATATATCTATTTCTACAAATTAGTTATTAGATAAAACATGTGGTGCTCACATATGCATTCAAATTTAGGAACCAAGTAGATTCTTAAGGATTTACTAAGGGGAGGTAAATATATGAGTATCCAACAGATCAATACTTACTATCGTGTCTATTGGAGATTAACACCTTACATTACCAACAAGAATGATATTAGTTTTAAAAGATTTATATTATGTGTCATCTATTACCAAAAAAATTATTTATATATTCATACTTGATATAGATGGATTTATTTTCAAATTTAGGAATAAATTTTTCTTCTTTTATAAGGATAACATTTGTTATAGTAAGACACATTTAAATGACGGTCATTTTGTGTTAGATTACATGAACCAAGTAATGAAAATCAATAATGAAAATAATTCACATGAATCATACCACACCCAACTATGGAAATACCGAATAGGTAGTGTAAATGAAAATAATTTGAAAAAATTACACCAAGATAGATATTTAGACTCTTTTGAACTAAAACCACTTGGTGTATGTCATACATGTTTACAAGGTAAAATGACCAAATCCCCATTTAGTGAAAAAGGTGAAAGGGCCAAGGAGATTCTTGAATTAGTATATATCAATGTATGTGGACCATTTCCATCTGAAGTAAGGGGTGGGTACTCATACTTCATAACTTTTACTAATGATTTAAGTAGATATGTATATGTCTACTTAATGAAGTATAAGTTAGATTTCTTTGAGAGATTAAAGGAATACAAGAATTAATTTGAGAACCATATTTGTAAGAAGATTAATAAACTCCACTCAGACCATGGTAGAGAATATCTTAATCAAGACTTCATTGATTATCTATTAGATTTTGGGATTCTATCCTAACTCACTCATCCTTGTACACCTCATTGGATTTATGTAAGTGAAAGGAGGAACACACCCTTTTAGAAATGCTGAGATCAATGATGAGTCATGCGAGTATTCTATTATACTTTTAGGGATATATATTACATACAATAATAGATATTCTAAACTAATTACCAAATAAATTAGCAAGTTGTATTCCATATGAAATTTGGTATATAAATTAACCCGTGTTATCGCATGTATGATTGTGGGGATGCAAAGCATTAATTAAGGATATTTATGGAAACAAACTTGTACCTTGAGGAATTGAGTGTATCTTTATAGGACATCCCAAGGAAACAAGGGGATACTACTTATATGACCCTTCAAATAAAAAGGTTTTGGCTAATAGATGTCCCACACTCCTTGAGAAGGATCATTTCTCTAAAAGAGATAGTGAGAGCGAGATATACTTCAATGAAGTCCAAGCTCAAGATATACAAAATTTGGAATAGGGACATATTACAAAAATCCCTATAGAATAGAACATTCCAGAGACATAAGTACTATATAGGAGTATAAGAGAGGTTAGAGAATCTAAAAGATATGATTTTCTAGTCACCGAGGATGGTGACTCATTATTAGTTGATAATAATGATCCTATAACCTAAATGGAAGCAGTAAGTGGCACACATATTGAAAAATGGAAAGAAGCTATGAATTCTAAAATGGATTCATGTACCAAAACTAACTCTAGATTTTGGTAGATCCTCTAGGGGATGTAAATCCTTTTGTTTTTAAATGGGTATTCAAGAAGAAACCGGACATGTATGGACAAGTTAATACTTATAAGGCTTGATTGGTTGCAAAAGGGTTTAAAAAGCGTTAATGCATAGACTACAAAAAACCTTTTATCCATTTTCTATGTTGAAATCCATCAGAATTATAATTTATATTATGGATTACCATGATTATGATATTTGTAAAATGGATATCAAAATAACCTTCCTTAATGGGAAACTTTTGGAAGATATTTATATGACACAACTTTAAGGGTTTATGACTCCAAAAGATGCCAAAAAGATTTGAAAATTGAAAAGATCTATTTATGGATTAAAGAAAGCATCCAAGTCATGGAAAATTCGATTTTATAAATCCATAACAGAATTTGGTTTCAAAAAGAATGAATGTGAGACTTGTGTCTATAAGTAGTTTAGTGGGACTGCAATCATTTTCTTAATAGTTTATATCGATGTCATTTTACTTATTGAAAATGAGATACCAGTCTAACAACCTGTTAAAGCCTGATTAAATACATGATTCTCTATATAAGACTTAGGTTAAACAAAATATATTATTATGATAAATATCCATCGTGATATATCCAAGAAGTTGCTCAGTCTAATTCAAGGCACATATATTGACAATATATTGAAGATATTCAATATGGAACAATATAATAAGTGATTGTTGTCAATGTCACATGACATTTATATTTCCAAGAAAATGTATGCTCAAACACATGAGTAAAAAAAGGATGATAAGGACTTCATATGTGTCAGAAATTGGGTCATTCATGTATGTTATATTATGTATAAGTCTAGATGTCACATACACCTTAAGTGTGGTAGAAATATTTCAAGCTGACCCATGTGACCATAATTTGATGGTAGTCAAGAATATCCTTAAGTATTCAAGATGAACTAATCATATGTTCCTGGTCTATGGAGAAGATAAGGAACTAGTCATTAGAGGATATGAAAATTCTAGTTTCTAAACAGATCAAGATGATATGAAATTGTTGATGAGATATATATTTACTCTCAATGGAGGTGCTATGAGCTGGAAGAGATCAAAAAAGTCATGGTTGTAGATTCTATAGTAGAGTATGAGTATATTTCACCTTCTAATATAACTAAAGAATAATTTTGGATATGCAACTCCATCCAATAACTTAATGTGGTGCTTAACATTAAAGACCATTTACACTCTATTGTGATAATACTATAACGGTGACTCTTACAAAGGATCCAAAGTCACATCAACCGACAAAGAATATATTTTGAAAGTATCATATATTGAGGGGTTTTTCTCAGAGTGGTGAAGTAACAATGAGTAGAGTCTCCATAGAAGACAACGTGGTAGACCCATTGACTAAAGCCATAACTCAGCATAAATATGAACTTCATGTGAGGTCTAGTGGAATGAAAGTCATTGGCGGTTGACTCTAGTCCAAGTGGGAGTCTGTTGGAGTTGATTTTCTAGAACCAACCATTTATACTTGGATTAAATATATATTCAAAGACATGAATATTAATTTAAATATATGATTATATATTGTTCATATTTCTACATGAATTTAATGTAATGATGTTCTAGAGTATCTTTCGTATTAAAGGGGAATAAAAGTTTCCTACTATGATGATAACCTTGAAATTCCATGGAGATATTCTTAAACCTAGTTCTATGGTTGAATGAAATTTTTTGATAGGGAACATAGCATGTTGAATGTCAGGTGTGGGTACTCATAATCATATGAGACTTCTTCTCATGATGTTCACACTTGGTAATCTCCAAGATAGTCTATTAGAATAGATTTTTTCAGTAGGAATTCCACATGTTTATATGTCATTGGATATTCTTGTCTATGTGAATGTGTAGTGGTACTTATACTTTAAGATAATTATTAATACATTCCATGAATTTCATACTTATATGTATTTTCATAAAACATGATGATAATAGTTCATGGTGAAGTTGCATACGCTGAGTGCATCATGAATGATGTCTTATTAATGAATAATCAGAGGAATGATTTGTACCTTCCATATTAATGGACGTTGATATCTTGTCCTTTTGATTGAAATAGAACTTTCACATCAAATTATATGTCCATGGTGTAATAATGAGTTTATTTCAGATAGTTAAAGAAAGATGCACCAAACATATAGGTTGATGACATGTGTGTCTTCTTGATGAGACATTGAGATAAAGAGATTATATTACACAACAAGCACTCATGTGTTATGACAACCCTGCTTTTTTATTACAAATTAAGCATGCTTTATTACATAAAACATCACTTGATACAACAAAGAAGATAGAGAGGTTTAGTGTCTTTGGGGCTTAGGATCATTACATAAAAACTTTAAACTTGAAATACAACATCTTTATTGAAAACTTCCTTTACAAGACCACTACATTCCTTCATACTTAGCATTGCATGGGATAACCTGAGGACATGCATAAGAAAAGGGTGAGCTATAAAGCCCAGTAAGGGAGTACACAATGAATAACATGAGGAGTATAATACATGTTAGGAAATAGGAACATCAATAGAGCATTAGAGTAACATGAACATAAAGGCATGATAAATCCTGATAACCATAACATGGAAATGTGGCAACAACACTTAACATTGAATTAGCATGAGCCAAGGCTCATTGCACATGGAGCACGAGTAAACACTCATTGCACTTGAAGCACGAGTAAACCCTCGTTGCACTTGAATTAGCATGAGTCAACACTCATTGCACATGACGTATCATGATACTATACTTTACCCAATGCATTGGAGTGCTATAAAGGGCGCACCCTTCTTAAATATTTCATTTCATGCATAAGTGTGCCACATGGATCATAAAACATGGATTCATAAAACATAATCATTTATTCCACGATAAATGAATTTGGAATTCATACATGAAGTTTACAATCAATAAGTACATGTGCATAAAAGTGAATACCCTTGATGGAGAAATGGGCATGGTATTCACTACACAATGACATTGGCTTAGAAAATCGGTGCGATTTCGGCAGCGTAACAGCGTGACATAAGAATTCATAAAAAAGGTTGATGAGAGATAAAGGGGTTCCTCATAATATTTACATGTAATGGACATTAAGGAGGTCATATATATACATGTCCCAATAATCAAAATGGAATTTAGATTCATGATACAAAAGTATTGCTTGAATGTAAAAGAAGAGAGAGAAGTTCCTTTCGGAATTTCGGCATAGTAACGAGTGTACATGGGAGGCATTTAATGAGAGAGAAAGGGTTCTACCATCATTTAAACAATAAGAGGGCAGTATGGGGGAGGTGAGAAACTATACCCCAACATTCATAATTTAAATAAAAAGGGCAATACAACTTAAAGAAAATTGACAAAAATGAGAAAGGAAGAAAAAACCCTTACTTGGAAGTGTGCTTCCAAAGGCTAGAGAGAGGCTTGTGAGAGGCTTCTTGGGAGCTTGGGGCACCTTGGGAGGATTATAGAGAGAGTAGGGCAGAGGTTGGACGAACTCCAATGGATTTTAGTGAGGAGGAAGTGGGAGCTTGGGTGGGTTTATATAGGAAAGGTGAGAGAATTTTTTATTATTTTGGTTTGGGACCCCTTATATTAAAATAATCCAAACCACAAACCATCCCATGGTATTTGCCCATGGTTTCTGGAAAAGGAAAGAGGAAAACAATATTTTACAAGTCCAAGGTCCGAACTTATTAAAAAATCAGGGTTGCTTATGTGGAGGTGAGTCACACTCCCATGGAAATTAATTTAAAAAGGCAAAGTGTTGAATAAGTCTTGAGGGCTCCATTAATGCTTTGAAAAGTAAGTCAAACAAACCCAAAACCTCATTATTTTAATGATAAAACACATATTGGCCGAACATAAGGATTATGGTATTTTATTACATCACCATTGGGTCATTATGATGTCATAAAACACATTATATATTTAAATGGTATTTAATTTTTACCCAAAAATTTGACTGTCTCAGAAAATTATGAAAAATTCACCGTTGGATAATTTCGACGTCTTAATTCCAAAAGTAATATTTATTTTATCTGAATAATTTTCTAAATATGTGAATTTTCACTTTTAAAATAAAAACCAACATTTATAAAAAAATTCACGGGTTTTGACAGAAATGGCTTTCAAACCTTAATAAAAATTTTAATTGCATTCATAAAATTATAAGATCATTTATGTTTAATAAAAAATTAATTTAATATTAATAATAATATTTTATTAAAATATTATTTAATTCAAAAATCCTTTAATTTAATAAAATATAATTCTTAATTAAATAATAACTAAAAACACCATTTGTACTTTAAAAACTAATTACAATGTATCAAAAATTACTAGAAATTATATTCATTATTATATAAAAAAATAATGTACATGAACATGGTGCTACTTATTTGTTACATAACCCCTTAAAATAGCCGCATAAGACCTAAGGGTGAGGTGTGCGATGGTGACATACTCTTGGGGCGGCTCGGATAACATCGCTCGAGTGGTAATTTCAATCAACTTCCACTTTTCCCGTAGACGATCACGTTCGAGCTTGACTTGATGAAGCTCAGCTTGGGGTTGGTCAAGGGCAAAGCCCAAAGACGCCACCTCTTTTCCGAGCTCTGACAAATGGGCTTTGTAAGGGTCAATTCTACTGGATGAGGCCATCACTTCCTTTGTCTGAGTATAAATGGGTTCGTTAAAGCCTTATATTTATACTACTCAGATGATCACTGTTCAACAACTATACAAGTAATGGTCACAAATCTTAACGTAAAACTAAAGAAGTTGACATCTTATAAAAACATTTTTCATAAAGAAACATTTAACTGGATCAAGAGGGATTTTCTATTATTGAAACTTTGGGTCGTTACAATATTCCCCCCTTAAGAAATTTCGCCCTCGAAATTTTCCTTTTCCCACACTAAAACAAATGTGGGTAACTTAGCTTCATCATATCCTCTGACTCCCAAGTTGATTCTTCAAACTTGTGGTTTCTCCACAACACCTTGAGGAGGGACATTGTCTTATTTCGTAGAAATTTTTCTCTACGATCTAAGATCTTCACTGGTTGCTCCTCATAAGAAAGATCGTCTTCTAATTGTACCACCTCGGAAGAGAGTACATGTGAAGGGTCTGGTATGTACTTCCTTAAGAGGGATACATGGAAGACATCATGCACCTTGGCCATAGTAGGTGTAAGTGATAGTCGATAGGCCACAACCCCAACACGATCAAGAATCTCGAAGGGGCCGATGTACCTTGGACTTAACTTCCCTTTCTTTCCAAACCTCATGACCTTCTTCCACGAAGATATGCGTAAAAACACCATGTCTCCGACTTTAAACTCAAGGTCTCATCGACGATTATCTTCATAACTCTTCTGTCGACTTTGGGCTGCCTTGATATGCTGCTGAATGGTTTTCACCTTCTCCACCATTTATTTGACCATTTCTGGTCCAAGCAGCTTACGTTCACCGACCTTATCCCAACATGCTAGTGTTCTACACCTTTTCCCATACAGGGCTTCATATGGTGCCATTTGGATGCTCGAGTGGAAACTATTATTATAAGAGAACTCAACTAGAGGAAGATGTTGATCCCATCCTCCTTTAAAGTCCATTGAGAACGCTCTCAACATATCCTCAAGTGTTTGGATAGTCCGCTCGGATTGGCCATCAGTTTGAGGATGATAGGCCATACTGAAGTTCAGTTCAGTATTCAGAGCATGTTGAAGACTCTTCCAAAACTTAGAGGTAAATCTTGGATCTCGGTCAGACACAATAGATAGTGGTACTCCATGCAACCATACCACTTCCCTGATATATATCCGTGCCAGTTGATCCAAAGAGAAATCCTCTCGAATAGTAATGAAGTGTGCAGTCTTTGTAAGACGATCCACAACAACCCAGATTGCATTGTTGCCTTTGGATATCCTTGGAAGTCTGGTGACAAAGTCCATGGTGATGTTATCCCATTTCCATTCTGGTATGGGCAATGGTTGTATCATCCCCTTAGACTTCTGCCTCTCTGCCTTCACTTTCTGACACACCAGGCACTTTGATGTATATTTAGCGATCTCCTTCTTCATATTATCCCACCAAAATTTTTCTCGGAGATCTCGATACATCTTTGTGCTCCCTGGGTGAATAGAGAAATTTGAACTATGTGCACCATCCAAAAGTTCCTTCTTTAGCTCCGAACTTGATGGAACACATAGTCTTTTCCCAAACCGCACAATTCCTTCTTCATTAACATTAAACTCTGAGGATTTTTCCTTTTTGATAGCTTCCAATTTTTCTTGGATTCCCGCATCATCCTTTTGAGCATCCTTTAACCTTTCCAAAAGAGATGGTTGAGCAATCATTTGTGAAAGGATTGATGATGTTCCCTTCTTTATGATTCCCACATCCATCTTCATTAAGTCTAAGAAGATTGGATCCTTATCAATTCTCATCATTGATAGAATCGCTGGATCCTTTCTACTTAGGGCATCTGCCACCTTGTTCGCTTTCCCAGGGTGGTAATGTATTGAACAATCATAATCCTTGATGAGCTCTATCCATCTTCTCTAGCGCATATTAAGCTCTTTCTGTGTGAATATATATTTAAGACTCTTGTGGTCAGTATATATCTCACATTTCTCTTCATAGAGACAATGCCGCCAGATTTTCAAGGCAAAGATCACCACCGCCAACTCCAGATCATGCGTTGGATATTTTCGCTCATGGATTTTCAACTGCCTTGAGGCATAGGATATCACTTTATCATTCTGCATCAGCACACATCCTAAGCCCTTCTTCTAAGCATCACTGAATACCACAAAAGCTCCCCACTTGTGGGTAAAGTGAGCACGGGTGTAGTGATAAGCCTCCTTTTCAACTCCTTGAAGCTTTCTTCGCATTCATCACTCCAAGAAAACTTTACTCCCTTTCGAGTTAGCTTGGTAAGAGGGTTGGACAATCGTGAGAAATTTCTCACAAATCGTCGATAATATCCAGCTAACCCCAAGAAGCTACGGATATCAGTTACCGATGTTGGCCTCAGCCATCCCTCAATTGCATCTGTTTTGGAGGGGTCCACAGATATCCCATTGCATGTGATGATATGGCCCAAGAATGAGACTTCCTTCAACCAAAACTCACACTTTCTGTACTTTTCATAGAGCTTCTCCTTGCGCAAAGTCTCTAGTACAGTTTTTAAATGCTCCTCATGGTCCTCCTTGGTTTTGGAGTATATTAGAATATCATCTATAAAGACTACCACAAATTTGTCAAGGTAATCTCTAAAGACTCTATTCATCAAGTCCATGAATATTGTTGGAGAATTGGTGAGTCCAAAATGCATTACTATGAATTCATAGTGCCCGTACCTTGTACGAAAAGCAGTCTTGGGGATATCTTCCTTTTTTACCCTTACTTGATAATATCACGACCGCAATTCTACCTTGGAGAAGTATTGTGCTCCACGCAGCTGATCAAACAAGTCATCGATTCTTGGGAGAGGATACTTGTTCTTTATTGTTATTTTGTTAAGTTCACGATAATCGATGCAAAGCCACATTGACCCATCCTTCTTCTTGACTAAGAGGACTGGTGCACCCCATGGTGATGCACTTGGGCGTATAAACCCTTTATCCAGATTCTCCTGTAGTTGTTTCTTCAGCTCTTCAAGCTCAACAACAGCCATTCTATATGGAGTCTTGGATATTGGTAGCGCCCCAGGTATAAGTTCAATTGAGAACTCAACATCTCTTCTTGGAGGAAGACCAGGAAGTTCCTTGGGAAATACTTCAGTGAATTCCATCACAATAGGCATTTCTTCAAGGGTGGTTTCTTCCTTGGACTCAATCATCTGAGCCAGATATGCGTGCTCATAAGGCAGTAATATCTATGCTTGAGATGATGGAGCTAAAGGAGATTCATCTTCCTCCTGACACTTGTAAAGAATCGGGGGTCGATTCTCCATATGGAGTGTGATTTCCCTCTCCCGACAATTTATGTTGGCTCTATATAAGGAAAGCCAATCCATGCCAAGAATTGCATCAAATTCCACCAAAGGGAGTATGACGAGGTTCGCCGGGAAATTCAATCCACAGATTTTAACAGGGGAGGACTTATATTCATGGGATGCAATGATTTCCCCATTTTCCGTACTCACCGACATCTTTACTTCCAGGATTTGTGGTGGTGCTGGGATTGTTCTACTAAACATTCGAGATATAAAAGAATGCGTAGAACCTGAATCAAAAAGTACGTTCTCTATTCTTGAATGAATAACTAGCGTACCTGTCACCACTTCGTTGTCGGGGTTCACTTCGGCAGAAGTGATGGCAAAAGATCTTCCTTGCTGTCTTGGAGGTTGTTGGTTGCCTCCGATAACCCTTGGATTAGGGCACTGATTCGCAAAATGACCCGGTTCTTTGCATTTGTATCATTGAACAACGCGTTGAGGTTCGAACGAAGTGTTCCTCTCCTCTGTCGCAGCTGCGGGTCCTACTTGCCGAAAGTTAATAGCTTGGTGCCCTTCTCTTCAACACCTAAAGCATTTTCTCGTCCCCCTAAGGAAATTTCCAGGGTGCTTCTTTCCGCACTTTTGTCAAGTGGGGTGTTGGAACTTCTTAGCACCGTTGGATTTATCCATCGGACCACCAGCATTGAAGTACACCTTACGCTTCTTGTCCCCATGATACCCCTGTGATTCTCCGATCTCCATTTCAACCTTGAGGGCACATCAGAAAATTTCCTCATAGCTGTCGAAGTCACGGATCGCTAATGCTTTCCGCAAGCTAGGCTTCATCCCACCAAAGAAGCGGTCAACCTTGCATTCGGGGGTAACGACAAAGCCGAAAGCGTATCGTGCAAGCCTTGTGAAGTTTGTCTCGTACGCTCCCACAGATTCTTCATCTTTCTGCTTGAGGGAAAGGAAGTCCCTTTCCATCTTAAGACGGAGGGTGCGCGGAAAAGATTTATCGAAAAACATCGTCCGGAATTCCTTCCATTCCAAAGCCTCGATATCCTCCTCAGGATTCGTATTTTTGATCAACATCCACCATTGATCAGCTTCACCCTCCATACGATAAGCCGCCAGGAGAACCTTCTCTTGTTCAGAACATTGAAGGATAGAGAAGATCTTTTCAATGGAGTTGATCCATTGCTCAACGATCGTGGGATCAGATGATCCACTAAAAGTAGGAGACCTTTGTCTCATGAATCTCTCGATAGCGACTTGTTCTTTCTTAGGGGGGGTTGAACGTTCCTCTTGACCCGTGTTTCTATTCAAAACTTGAGTTAGCTGAGAGAGAAGCGTGACAAAGTTCGCGATTCCCGCTCCCATTGGATTGGGCATCTAATTAGTACAATCATCACACTGATCTTCACAACGGTTGTTAGCCCGAGTTCTCCTATTACCGGCCATTGGCTGGAATAAAAGGAAAGTTAGGGGTAACACATAAAGGGTAATCCAAAGACAAAAGTTGATGACTTATAAATAAACTTTAATCTTATTAACTCATGAGTCTATAGGATTCAATCTAGGCTTTTCATGATCTTCCTTCTAACATATATTCTTAGGGGAATTTTTCCCTTAATAAGGGTTCATACTAAGATTGTGAATTTATCAAAACATATCCCCCGGGAGTGTCGTAACTAAGAGTGTAGCAAGGCCCATTGTCGTGCACCAGTTCCTGTTCGAGTCTAGCTCAAAGCGGTGTTTTCGGGTTTTACCCCTAGGATACATCTGTGCCAGAGCCGCCTCTACCTGCTCGTATCCAGACAGGGATGTATTTGTTTGATAAACCACTTACTTAGTATTTACCAAAACTTAGGTATGTTTTTATTATGCTTAGTCTTGTATCTAAGGCTTTACTAGGGTTTCCTAATCCCAAAAATAACTAAACCTATCCTTTGATACCAACTATGACAACCCTGCTTTTTTATTACAACTTAAGCATGCTTTATTACATAAAAAATCACTTGATACAACAAAGAAGATCGATAGGTTTAGTGTATTTGGGGCTTAGGATCATTACATAAAAACTTTAAACTTGAAATACAACATCTTTATTGAAAACTTCCTTTACAAGACCACTACATTCCTTCGTACTTAGTATTGCATGGGATAACCTGAGGACATGCATAAGAAAAGGGTGAGCTATAAAGCCCAGTAAGGGAGTACACAATGAATAACATGAGGAGTACAATACATGTTAGGCAATAGGAACATCAATAGAGCATTAGAGTAACATGAACATAAAGGCTTGATAAAGCATGATAACCATAACATGGAAATGTGGCAACAGCACTTAACATTGAATTAGCATGAGCCAAGGCTCATTGCACATGGAGCATGAGTAAACCCTCATTGCACATGAAGCAAGAGTAAACCCTCATTGCACTTGAATTAGCATGAGTCAACAATCATTGCACATGACGTATCATGATACTATACTTTACCCAATGCATTGGAGCGCTATAAAGGGCGCACCCTTCTTAAACATTTCATTTCATGCATAAGTGTGCCACATGGATCATAAAACATGGATTCATAAAACATAATCATTTATTCCACAATAAATGAATGTGGAATTCATACATGAACTTTACAATCAATAAGTACATGTGAATAAAAGTGAATACCCTTGATGGAGAAATGGGCATGGTATTCACTACACAATGACATTGGCTTAGAAAATCGGTGCGATTTCGGCAGCGTAACAGCGTGACATAAGAATTCATAAAAAAGGTTGATGAGAGAGAAAAGGGTTCCTCATCATATTTACATGTAATGGACATTAAGGAGGTCATATATATATACATGTACCAACAATCGAAATGGAATTTAGATTCATGATACAGAAGTATTGCTTGAATGTAAAAGAAGAGAGAGAAGTTCCTTTCGGAATTTCGGCATAGTAACGAGTGTACATGGGAGGAATTTAATGAGAGAGAAAGGGTTATCACATCATTCAAACAATAAGAGGGAAGTATGGGGGAGTTGAGAAAATATACCCCAACATTCATAATTGAAATAAAAAGGGCAATACAACTTAAAGAAAATTGACAAAAATGAGAAAGGAAGAAAAAACCCTTACTTGGAAGTGTGCTTCCAAAGGCTAGAGAGAGGCTTGTGAGAGGCTTCTTGGGAGCTTGGGGCACCTTGGGAGGATTCTAGAGAGAGTAGGGCAGAGGTTGGACGAACTGCAAGGGATTTTAGTGAGGAGGAAGTGGGATCTTGGGTGGGTTTATATAGGAAAGGTGAGAGAATTCTTTATTATTTAGGTTTGGGACCCCTTATATTAAAATAATCCAAACCACAAACCATCCCATGGTATTTTCCCATAGTTTCTGGAAAAGGAAAAAGGAAAAAAATATTTTACAAGGCCAAGGTCCGAAATTATTAAAAAATTAGGGTTGCTTATGTGGAGGTGAGTCACACTCCCATGGAAATTAATTTAAAAAGGCAAAGTGTTGAATAAGTCTTGAGGGCTCCATTAATGCTTTGAAAAGTAAGTCAAACAAACCCAAAACCTCATTATTTTAATGATAAAACACATATTGGCCGAACATAAGGATTATGTTATTTTATTACATCCCCATTGGGTCATTATGATATCATAAAACACATTATATATTTAAATAGTATTTAATTTTTACCCAAAAATTTGACTGTCTCAAAAAATTATGAAAAATTTGCCGTTGGATAATTTCGACGTCCTGATTCCAAAAGTAATATTTATTTTATCTGAATAATTTTCTAAATATGTGAATTTTCACTTTTAAAATAAAAACCGATATTTATAAAAAAATTCACGGGTTTTGACAGAAATGGCTTTCAAACCTTAATAAAAATTTTAATTGCATTCATAAAATTATAAGATCATTTATACTTAATAAAAAATCAATTTAATATTAATAATAATATTTTATTAAAATATTATTTAATTCAAAAATACTTTAATTTAATAAAATATAATTCTTAATTAAATAATAACTAAAAACACCATTTGTACTTTAAAAACTAATTACAATGTATCAAAAATGACTAGAAATTATATTCATTATTATATAAAAAAATAATGTACATGAACATGGTGCTACTTATTTGTTACATAACCCCTTAAAATAGCTGCATAAGACCTAAGGGTAAGGTGTGCGATGGTGACAGACTCTTGGGGCGGCTCGGATAACATCGCTCGAGTGGTAATTTCAATCAACTTCCACTTTTCCCGTAGACGATCACGTTCAAGCTTGACTTGATGAAGCGCAGCTTGGGCTTGGTCAAGGGCAAAGCCCAAAGACGCCACCTCTTTTCCGAGCTCTGACAAATGGGTTTCGTAAGGGGAAATTCTACTGGATGAGGCCATCGCTTCCTTTGTCTGATTAGAAATGGGTTCGTTAAATCCTTATATTTATACTACTCAGATGATTACTGTTCAACAACTATACAAGTAACGGTCACAAATCTTAATGTAAAACTGAAGAAGTTGACATCTTATAAAAACATTTTTTATAAAGAAACATTTATCTGGATCAATAGGGATTTTCTATTAATGAAACTTTGGGTCGTTACATGTGTGGTTGTCAATGTTACGACATTAACTCTTTCTCTTAGGTGATTTGACCTGTTTCCAGGCAGTATTCTTATACTTTAGGAAAGATTACCTAATGACAATGAGAAATAAGCCTAAAGGGCCACCCTTTAAGTGTTTTTGTCGATCACAATTAAATTTTATTTTAATTTAATTATTGGAATAAATATTATTCTCAAGATCGAGGAATAATTTTATTCAATTTTTATTTTTCAAAAATTATTTATTGAATATTTAATAAATATTTATTCACCAAATTATGAATAAAATATTTATTTTACAAGTAAATATTTAATTAAATATTTATTCAGGCATTTTATAAATGATTAGGAGGAAGAGTTGACCAAGATCGTATCTAGTGATAAATATTAATTTACAAGATGATAAAATAATATTTATCATTTCACTATTTAGCACACACCGTGAAATAAAAATAAAAATATTATTTTAATACATAGAATGTGATCAGACATGGGTTTAACATTTTATTAAGGGAACTTTTACAATTAATTAAAATTACAAACCCTAATCCCAGGTCAAAATATAGACCATTTATAAATTCTAAGAGAGGCTAATCAAGAATCATTTTGTACAACATATTTCTCTATATGAATTCTCCTCTTCCCTCTCACATCCTCTCAAGAATGAGAAAATCTAGATAACTTTTTCAAGACTAAAGAAAGGTGAAGCGATATAGATTAACAATGCAAGATGTTCAATAGATCGTGCTAGCACCTGAAAATTCATCAGTATCATTCAGAGATCAAAGAAGCATGTGTAGATCACTGTTGGAGGGATTCTACACTTGGATCCCACATGCGCAATGTCAGATTATAGAAAAGGGTTCTTTGGATAATCAATATCAACTATGAATAAAGGTCCTAAGAAAAAGGTAATATTTCTTCTAAATTAATTAAATTAATTATAAATTTAATGTGAGAAGATCTTCTCTTTGTTTCAATGACCTATCTTTTCAATATTCGATCAGAAAATTTTTATTGGTCATGATGGTCACATCTTGTATAATATGAGAATGATCCATTTAATTGGGCATTCTCTGAGTCAAGACCGGCCCTGATAAGTGCTTCTGCTATGCCCAGAACCATTACAAAGCATGTCCATGCATTTTCTTAGTAAAATTCAATCATGGACTCAAATTTCATACTTATCATACAAAAGGAAAAATCATGTTTTTGTCAACTTCAATTGATGACATGATTAGTAACATAACCAACCTCCCCTAATTATCTTAACCTTAAGGTTCACATAAGAAAGGTATTAAAGTATGAATGTTCAGATGCTAAGTATCTTTCCAACCTCAAGTAATGGGGATTCATAACAAGCATACACCCATATGTATATCAATGACTGTATGACATTTCATGTGATATACTTTTGTAAGTCAATCCAAAAAATAAGAATTCACTAACTACCTCATGAGTTTACTCTTTGTATTATATACAATATTTTACTCATGCTAATCTTAACATATCATCACAACCCATAATACTCTGTAATGATCACCAATTAGGGATAACTCAAAGTCATAATTTGAGGGGATATTATTATTCCACTATTTATATAATATATACAACACATATGAATGAATGATATATGGAGGTTATATTTATTATAAATTGATAATGCATTTTACAACTGCTACATCCAATCTCTCATGCGTATAATACAAAGAGATTCAACATAGACCTCATTATTTTGTTGCATTATTGTCTTTGTTAAAGGATTTTCTATATTTTAATCTATAGCCACCCAAAAAATATTTACATCACCCCTCTCGATGATCTCTTAAATGAGATGGTATTTGTGAAGAATGTGTTTGGTCCTTTGGTGAGACTGAGGTTCCTTGGATTGAACAATAAATCCATTATTTTCATAGTAAATATCAATTTATCTCTCAAGAAAAGGAACCACCCCAAGACCAATAATTAACCTTTTGATCCAAATAACTTAATTTGCAACATATGATGCAGTTATGTACTCTTTCTCTATTGTAGAGTCCTCCATGGTGTCTTCTTTGAAACTCTTCAACTGATAAATCCACCATTAAAGAAAAACATGAAACTAAATTGAGATATCATACCATATTTTTTGGATTGGAAACTAGCATAATTATTGAACCATTACAATGAGATCATATTTACCACCAAATATAAAGAACATATACTTACTTATTCTCAATCATTTAAGTATATTCTTGATAATAATCTAGTGAATCTCATAGGGAATGAATTGGTATTTACTTGTTATGATCATACTATAAGTTGCATTGGGTTAAGTACATAACATGACATACATGATAGATCTTATGGTGGATGAATAAATAATCCCATCCTTCCTTTCTAAATGATTAGAAGATTTTTCAATCTTCATAAGATTTATTCCATGAAACACTAGTAAATACCCCGTCTTGGTGTTGGGAGGTGAAGTCAATTTCAGTTCACTAGAAGTTCATCTATCATAATTAAATTCACTGGAATTTCATGCACTAGATGTTGGGATGGACATGTGATATAGACAATGAAATTAAGACTTTTCCTATAGATTATAACCATTTGGAGTTTATATATACATATGGATTTATAGTGCAACTCTTGCCGACCGAAAGTTCATCGAAGATGAAGGGTCACCGAGTTGATAATCAAGATGAGACGATCATGCATAGTGATTTGTGATTTCAGGGGAGTAGGTATTATAGGATGACCATATAACACTTAGTATACAAGTGGGTGAGACCTTCAGTGATAAAGATGAGTTGATCTAAGTTTAAGTAGAGTATTGATCACAAATTTGGGATATTGGTGAGGATTATGTGTGATTTTTTAATCTATTTATAATCACCTATACCTTCCAGTTATAATAACATCAAACAAAATGGTTTCCCTCATACATGTAGTACACATCACTCAAATAATGTTAAACTATTATATATTTTCTTGATTTCTATATTACCATTACATGTATTTTCAATAAATATGTTTCTAGTGCCTTGAATGTTTGTGAGTTTTCTTGTGGGTGAGGTTTAACTTAGTGCGGTGGTTAAGGTGAACTGACTTCCTACTTCTAATACACTAAGCTCAGGTGGGTTTTGTTCTACTAGTAGCTAAACCTACTCCCTAAGGTTTAATTTCTTTTGTGCAGGAGAACCGATAGTATAAACTACCAGTTATCGAAAACCACCTTATAACCCTATCAAATGGCACCAGAGAAAATGATTCAAGAAGCTCAAGTTTTCTCTCTTTCTTTGAGTTATTGAATTCAGTGGGATTTATTGAATTGTTGTAATGGCATCGAATGATAGAAAAGTCTAAGTGGAAATGTTTGGTAGAATGGTTTTTGGATTTTGAAGGATGTAGAAGAAATATCATTTGATTCAAAATAAAATTGATACTACACTTACTATTGTTTTTCTAGAGAAGATAAAAAAGGTGGAATGGGAACATATGAAAAAAAACATTGTCATTGTTGAGGATGTCTTTGTCAAGATATTTTGAATTTAATATTTAGTAAATAAATACAATAACATAAGTGATGAAGGCACCAATGAATATATACAAGTAAACTATAGATTTTAAAAAAAGTGTTTATGATGTGGAGGATTTTCAAACTAAGGTTATCTGAGGGAAGACCACTGACAAATCACATGAATGATTTCAAAATGATATAAGGGTAGATCAAATACATGAAGGTAAAATTCATAGGTGATGTGTTGTTACTCTTACTATTGTCATTTCTACCAATGATTTGGGACATGATGGTTAATACAATGAGTAACTCTTTTGAAAAAATAGACTCATTGTTTGATGATATTCAGAATTTGATACTTAATGAAGAACTCTGTCAGAGGGGAGTATAAGCACTGTATGGTAATTATCTCAATGCTGATGGATGAGGATGGTCACCCAAATATAATCAAGTCTATTGGAATAAGTCATCGACAGATAAAAAATTGGATAATAGTTAAGAAAAGTTGGATAATCCTAGTCCAACCTGCTGCAATTGTGAAAAAAAGACACATCAAGAAAAACTACAGAAGTTTCAAGGAAATCTACAAAAGGAAATTAACTTTTAGAAGCTTAAATTTAGTTGGTGTAATAAAAGGAGGCATCAAATTTTTGATTAGTTCTAACATTATAGTGGAGTCATGGAGATTTGAATTAGGAGCATCATTCCATTCACCAATAGAGTAAGGATGTATTTAAAATTATATATCTAGAAATTTTGGAAATGTATATTTGGTGGATGATAATGATCTATAGATCATTGGGAAAAGAGATATGAACATCCATATGAATAATGATAGAGTCTTGAAAATAAAAAATTCTAGGCATATCCTAGGGCTATGGAAAAATCAAATTTTATCTAGGAAACCAGATGAGGTAGGGTATAGAACTACCTTTTCTAGTGGAGTATGGAAATTTAATTGAGGCTCCATAGTGGCTACAAAATAAGTAAAACATGGGATACTGTATTTGATCAGAAGTATAAACACAATTGAATTGGCTAAATTTTTTGAAAATCAAAAGGTTTGAAATTATAGACTTGGTCATCTTAGCAAGAAGAACATGAAGGTTCTAATAGAAAAAGGTATACAAAATATTGATCATATAAATATTAGAATACATGAAATCTGTGCGTTGGGGAAGTAAAAGAGGGTGTCCTTCAATTTAGATGTATGAAAGCACTGGGTTCAGAAGTTTGAAATTGTTCATACTGATGTTTGAGGACCTGCCTGTAACACCCCGAGATTTTATGAGAAATATTATTTTTAATTTTGTTGATGTCTTGTGTTGAATTCTACAACAAGATTAGATTTCACTGTACGAAACACTGTATTAGCTTGTAGTATACGCAAACACTATTCCTGGCTTGTGTTGCACGCAAGAGAGATTTTCCTCAATAGCGTGTGTTGTAGGCAATACCAAGTTTCACTAAACAACGATATATTGTTACGAACTAGCCGTTATGAATAGTATTAACTACATTTTAAATTTTATTACATAATAATTCATCTTACACATATTCTAGAACATGTTATGAGAACAAAATAATTTTTTTGGGTAAAATAAGTATTTTTCAAAAAATGTAGTTTTGCCGCCTTTTGATGGCGCACCCACTTTAAATATAGTTTTTGACACATTTATAAGTTCAATTAGACAAAATAAAATTATTCATTTCAATAAGGATATAAAAATTTACCTTGTATAATTTTTTTTGTTTTTCTGTTAACTTTCATATTTTGATGAATAGTGAAAATACGCTAAATTTTAATTGAAAAAAACTTTTTTCATCGAAATAATTTATATGGTTAAAATATATTATTGAATGATTTTAAAGTATAAATAAAATATATTTTTACCATTTAATATAATTTATGTCTTTATCATTAAATTTATATTGAATTCATAGGTAAAAACATTCCAATCTTTTACAATGTTTTAACTTTTAAAACCCGTTTTCTCAACAGTGAGATTAATATTAAAATAAATACTGCAACTTATGTGTTTTGAATTTGGAAAAAATGGATTCCATATTTGGAATAATTAGGTCCAAATTATGTTAATAGGCTAATTTTTATTTTTAGACATTATGAATAGTAACTACGGTAAATTTTATTTACTACAGTTAAAGGTAAATCGCGTAATTAAGGGTAAAAATAAGATTATAAAATTACCCTAACACCTTCCAAAATTCTATTTTATGAATAAAAGTAGACCCATATAACCTAAGGGTCGTAATATTTTAATTTCATAGACTTTTGACCATGAAAATGATGTAATTATTATTAAAACCAAAAAAAGTGACAACATGTCACTCTCTTATATCTTATAAGTGTAATAATTTTAATTTAGTGATAAAATTCATAAAACTTCGAACATAAATAGTCACAAGAAATCTAATAAAATTATCTACATCACTTTAATTTATTTATAATTTTTAGGGATTAAATAATTATCATTAATGGTGACACAATAGTAATGTAGAAATTATTTTATTGATTGAAATATCAAATAAATGGTTTTGAAAATATTAAAATAAATATTATATGAACTATTTAATGTGCTCCATGAATTTTATAGATAAATATAACATTTTATGAATCTATTAAATATTTTGGTTTGAATATATCCTCTGTGTGGATTCTATTTAAATTCAAATAAATGAATAGTGTCAAAATTGACACTATTGTTATTTTACAAAAATAAAATATTATTAAATTGTTTAAAAATCACAAAAATATTTAAAAATTATAAATTTAAATTTATATTGTCTAAAATGTCATAAATTATCCAATTATGGAAAATTCACAACACATAAGTAAATATTTATAACAATCTAAAATTTAGAATATTATTACCACAAATAAATTTAAATAGATTAAATATGGATAAATCAAGTTGATAAGGTTTAAAATAAAATCCCAACATGTATAAATTTTATTGTTTGATGATATTAAAACCATATATGATCTCATATTATAATTTGAGTCATTTTGGAAGTTTTTAAGTGGGGTTTGGGTTTATTATAAATTAATATTTTAGAGGTTTCCAAAAGTGCCCCTCTCCTCTCTTATAAAAGGGAACCTCCTCCCTCTCCTATTCACAACATTTTGATAATTCAATATTGGAGAAACCCTGTACATTTCTATTCTTCACTTCCCTAGAAAAATACTATAGTGCCTGGTTTTCTTCAAAGACCAACTTTAGTTCCCTAAGAGGAGGTTTAGAACAGGCGTGTCGAAGAAGAGGTAATTTCCTTTACCGATTCTTTCAAATTTATTTCTTCTTGTACATCCTCTTATTTAGTTTTATCATTATAAAGTAATAAAATCAGTATAAATAATATATTATATGTTATTATAAATATGAAAAAACCCTATTTCACCTTCTATCCATCCTACGGAAAATGAATTCACCGCGCGTGCGTACGTACATAATACCGTCTCCACGCCGTGGTGTAATATGTTTTTCCACCACCACCTTACATGGATGGTTATAATGGTGGAAATAATAACTATATATTATTATTATAACATGATATTAATTCTGATATATTATATCCTCCACTCCAATTCCATTCAATAATTATGGGAACGATATCATCGCTCGTGCGTACGTATGGATTACCGTCTCCACTATGTGATGAGATTCATTCTCCATGTTAACCATTCAAGAATGATTATAAAGTATATATAATACGTAATCATTAAATGTATGACATAATAATGCTACTAGATTTATGTATATATATATATATGTAATTTACTTCCATTCAATTTAATAAGGAATCGAAAACAACGTTCATGCGTACGTACGACCTACCATCTCCACAAACGGTGTATTTCATTCTATTTATCGATCTATTATATATGTATTATATTATGAATATATATTATATATAAATCATGTTTTACATTATGGAAGTAATTAAATCATGATATAATTAATTATATCAAGAACAACAAGTCCAAACACGTACGATAAATGAAACGATTTTACCCAAAATGATGATTTAACATGGAATTGACAAATGAAAGGGTAATATAAAGTCATAAGTGAATCATATATGATATCATAAATATTATTATGGTTCTTTTATAAGTTAATAATATGTTTAAACCCACTATACAGGAGTCTTGGACACATACGGAAGAAATTGGACATAAGGTAAGGGATAATTATTACAATATCGTTCTTATTGGAGATTGTTTATTCGTAAGTATTTAATGGGGTTATGTTTATCATCCATGTCCATGTTTTCATAAAATATTTACTATTCTTCCATGTATGTTTAAAGCAATTTCCTTTTATGACTTTTACCACAAGGTATGGAAGGAATATTTCTTTTGTTTACCATATGAGGTACTTTTTGACTTTCCGGAAAAAGTACAAGGAGAATGTTTTTTTAACTTATACGGAATGAACAGATTTTTACGGTTTCATAATGACTTATTTCCATGAAGCTTACTCTATAAGATTTCATGATTATTTTCAACAAAATTCTTTTATTTTAAAATATGCTAGCATTTTGAAAAAAGAAAATGATTTTGAAGAAGAAAGGATATTTTCCTCAAGAATTCATTTCAAGTGTTTTATTAAAACTATTTTCCATATAAGATTAAATTCTTTAATATGGATATGTTTCAAGTATAATATTACTATTATTTACATGTATTGATTTTTTTATGATGAAATGATATCCATTGTTTTATATAGATTATGTTATGATGGGATGATGTTTATGAAACAAATTTTATTCATTCGGGTATGATGAATGATTTATGTTTATTTTATGGCACACGTAAGAATGATTTCATTATGAGATGAGTGGGACCTATATATCCCTCTAATTCATTGGGTAATAATTTATATCTCATGAGATAGACATGGCTCGAACGACAAGTAAAATCTGGTTCAGTAATACAGGGCTGGAATGACAATTAAACCCGGTCCAGTAATGGACTTCGTCCACTATGATGGTCATGGCAGAAATACCTTGGCTACTATGGAAATCATAATATGTGCTTAATGGTTTTCCACAATTACATGTTTTATCACCATGCTACTTTATCATGATAAATGTTCCTTTATGATCTATGCCTTATGTACTGCCATGTTTTATGTCATTGCTCAAGATTTTGATGTTTAGATTTTATGTTCATGTTTTTTATGTTCAAATGTTTATGGATTGTTTTATGTTCTCCATGCTTACCCTTACTGAGCATTTGAGCTCACCATTTTTATGTTTTCTTTTCCCCAGGATTTAAAGAAAGGTTTTAGGTAAGAAAACAAAAGGGGAAGATCTTTATGGGAGATGTTGAAGATCTTTTACCATGATCAGAAGATTATGTCCCAAGTTTGCAAAGACACTAAACTATCACTGTCCTTGGGTGTCTGTTTTTGTTATGTATTAAGTATTCCGAAAAATTAATGTAATTTCCATATACATCAATCTTGGGTCTCTATAGTTGTTATCAGAGTAAAGGTTTAGTTAACCTTTGGAAATTAGGATGCAAAAACTTTAGTGAGATCCCTAGAGATATTTCTAAGGTATGTCTAGGGATGTCCCTAAGGTTAAGTATAAGTATAGGTTATAGTCCTAGAATTATGATAACGATCATGAATAACCTAGTATTAAACCTAAGATTTTAGAGATTGAAATTAATCCCCTTGATTATGTTGTTTTCCTAGTAAGATTTTTTCCTCTCACACTATTCTTTTTTGGGTTTTAGAAAATGGATGGAAAAAGGAAGATTCATGTTAATGGATAACATGATGGACAATGAAATGATATTCTTCATGAGAAACCAAATGAAACAGGATTTGGAATTCCAAACATCGTTATTATGCCTAATCAACAATCTCATAATATGATCAATAATCTCAACTTTGGTAAGTTTCCTGACTCAGCTAATAAGAGAAAGATGGAGTATCATGATGATCATAGAGGAAATAAAGTTCAATTTCCCTCATGTAAATCATGTGGGAAGAGGCATCAAGGAGAATGTTTCAAACAAACCGGATGATGCTTTGGGTGTGGAAAAGAAGGACACAAAGCTAGTAATTGCAAAGGAAAAGGTCCAGTTAACACAATGGAAAAGGGTAATGGTATTGATAAGACATCAACAATGGTTAAATGTTTTAAATGTGGAATTTATGGGCATTATTTAAACCAATTCCCTAATGGAAAGTCTCATGAAGAGAATCAGCATGGTCGTATGGGTAGTATTTATGTTGATGATGATGAAGAGGCTGCAAATGATATATGAGATGAAAGAAGTGTTGAGGAATAAAATGATGAAGCTTAGTCAATGGTTTAAGAAGGTAGTAGAATGATTTCATGTTTATCAAGAATAATGTATGGTACTATGGAATAAAGAAAAACATAGGGATTGTTACACTATTGTTTTTCCTTGAGTATTTGAAAGTATATGTTGTATGGTACCAGTAACCTTGAAAAGTGATTGAAATATTTTTGGAAAGAAGGTGATATGCACATAATGAAGGGATACAGAGAAAATAATCTGTTTGATAGTATTAATGAGCTCATGACTGATATAAAAACAAAGTTACATCATGGTTTGAGTATATAGAAATTTTGGGATTTTAGTATGTGGAAATAATTAACTTTTGACAGCATTCATGTTTTCAATAAGGTTCTATGGTAATTAATGTTTCAAGAAAATACATGATTAAGGTATTCACATGTTTGAAATATGACCAACAAGATATATCTTATGATATATGGGGGATAAATGATGGTAATCACATGCTTTGTATATGACCTCTCTAGTAATTATTTTCTTTATACTATGAGATTGGAAAAAAGTATTTCGGATAAGCCTAAATATTAGAATGGATTAAGTTGAACATCAGATAGTATTGTTTAAGGCTATAACCTTTTGATATTATGACAGTATAGTTTTAGAAAAAGGACAACCCGTAGGATGGGCAGCAACCCGTCGCGTCGGACAAAGATGCGGGAATCGAACCCAAAACTGAAGTACGATAGACCTTTATTGCCTACCATTGTCCTACAGGAAGTCCCTGGTTATTAGAAATTAGTTTTACTTTATTAAGCGGTATTATAGATGAATTATAAGTCCATTTTTGGAATCATATATGGTTAATCTCACCATAGATGAACTTATGTATATTTAATATCTTGTGCTAACCTTTTTTGTGATAGAGACAGATGGAATGACCTATCATTATATCGCATGATCTACTAATACTTCAAGAATGAAAAATTCAACTTCATTTCATTAAATAATAAATGAAGTGGAAATTGTTTATGGAATGAACAATGATGATATTACACTCAAATCAAGTAAGTATTTATTTTAATTCAAAAATTCTTCAATATTAGGGAAATGATCTTGAAAAGAAAAAAATGTTTCCCTAGTGCCCTCATATATGATGAATCAGATTATACCTTAGATCATCGCAAATTTACGGCTTTGTGATTGTTGGATTTTTCATACCCATGTCCTCTACCACTCTTCATCAGAAGTTGATGGTTAGATTTCTCTTCCATATCCATATTTTCCCCTATGTTCTCCCATGTGGAAACCCAGTGATGAGTTAATTTAGGTAACCATTACGTTTCATATTTTAGTTTTTAAAATTATGTTTTGGTATTCCTTTTTACGATGCGAGTTTTTATGAAAGAAACTTTCAAGTAGTAAATGATTTATAACCTCGACGAATTTCGAGGGAGAAATTCATTTTAAGGGGGGTAAAATGTAACACCCCAAGATTTTATGAGAAGTATTCCTTTTAATTTCATTGATATCTTGTGTTGAACGCTACACCAAGATTAGATTGCGCTGTACGCAACACTATATTAGCTTTCAGTATACGCAAACGATATTCTTGGCTTGTGTTGCACGCGAGAGCGACCTTCCTCAATTGGGTGTGTTGTACGCAATACCGAGTTTCCCTAAACAACGATATATTGTTAAGAACTAGCCATTATGAATATTATTAACTAAATTTTAAATTTTATTACATAATAATTCATCTTACACATATTCTAGAACATGGTATGAGAAGAAAATAATATTTTCGGTTAAAATAAGTATTTTTCAAAATATACAGTTTTGTCGCATTTTGATGGAGCACCCACTTTAAATATAGTTTTTGACACATTTATAAGTTCAATTATAAAAAATAAACTTATTCATTTCAATAAGGATATAAAAATTTACCTCGGATAATTTTTTTTATTTTTCTGTTAACTTTCATATTTTGATGAATAGTGAAAATATGCTAAATTTTAATTGAAAACAACTTTTTTCATCGAAATAATTTATATTGTTAAAATATATTATTGAATGGTTTTAAAGTATAAATAGAATATATTTTTACCATTTAATATAACGTATTTCATTATCATTAATTTTACATTGAATTCAAAGTTAAAAACATTTCAATCTTTTGCAATGTTTTAACTTTTAAAACCCATTTTCTCAACAGCGGAATTAATTTTAAATTAAATACTACAAATTATATGTTTTAAATTTGGAAAAATGGATTCCATATTTGGAATCAGTAGGTCCAAATTATGTTAATTGGCTACTTTTTATTTTTAGATATTATGAATAGTAACTAGGGTAAATTTTATTTAGTAAAGTTAAAGGTAAATCGGGTAATTAAGGGTAAAAATAAGATTATAAAATTACCCTAACACCTTACAAAATTCTATTAGATAAATAAAAGTTGACCCATATCACCCAAGGGTAGGAATAGATTCATTTCATGGACTTTTGACCATGAAAAGGATGTAATTATTATTAAAACCAAAGAAAGTGACAACATGTCACTCTCTTATATCTTATAAGTGTAATAATTTTAATTTAGTGATAATATTCATAAAACTTTGAACATAAATAGACACCAGAAATATAATAAAATTATCTACATCAGGTAAATTTATTTATAATTTTTAGTGATTAAATAATTATCATTAATGGTGACACAATAGTGATGTAGAAATTATTTTATTGATTGAAATATCAAATAAATGGTTTTGAAAATATTAAAATAAATATTATATGAACTATTTAATTTGCTCCACGAATTTTCTAGATAAATATGAAATTTTATGAATCTATGAAATATTTTTGTTCGAATATATCCTTTGTGTGGATTTTATTTAAATTCAAATAAATGAATAGTGTCAAAATTGACACTATTGTTATTTTATAAAAATAACATATTATTAAATTGTTTAAAAATCACAAAAATATTTAAAAATTATAAATTGAAATTTATATGGTATAAAATGTCATAAATTATCCAATTATGGACAATTAACAACACATAAGTAATTATTTATAACAATCTAAAATTTAGAATATTATTACCACAAATAAAGTTAAATAGATTAAATAAGGATAAATCAAGTTGATAAGGTTTAAAATAAATTCCCAACATGTCTAAATTTTATTGGATGATGATATTAAAACCCTATATAATCTCATCTTCAAATTTGAGTCATTTTGGAAGTTTTTATGTGGGGTTTGGGTTTATTATAAATTAATATTTTAGAGGTTTCCAAAAGTGACCCTCTCCTCTCTTATAAAAGGGCACCTCCTCCCTCTCCTCTTCACAACATTTTGAGCCTTAAATCTCAAAAAAACCCTATCAATTTATCTTCTCCACTTCCCTAGAAACATACTATAGTTCCTGGTATTTTTCAAATACCAACTTTAGTGCCCTAATAGGAGGTTTAGAAGAGACGTGTCGAAGAAGAGGTAATATCCTTTACCGATTATTTCAAATTTATTTCTTCTTATACTTACTATTATTTATTTGTTTCATTATAAAGTAATAACATCAGTATAACTAAAATACTGACATGTTATTATAAATTTTAAACAACCCTATTTCACCTTCTATCTATCCTACAGAAAATGAAATCACCATGCGTGCGTACGTACGGAATACCGTCTCCACGCCGTGGTGTAATCTGTTTTTCCACCTCCCCCTTACATGGATGGGTATAATGGTGGAAATAATAACTATATATTATTATTATAACATGATATTTATTATGATATATTATATCATCCACTCTAATTCCATTCAATAATTATGGGAACGATATCATCGCTCGTGCGTACGTATGGATTACCGTCTCGACAATGCGATGAGATTCATTCTCCATGTTAACCATTCAAGAATGATTATAAAGTATATATAATAAGTAATCATGAAATGTATGAAATAATAATGCTACTTTATTTATGTATATATATGTCATTTACTTCCATTCAATTTAATAAGGAAACGAAAATAGCGTTCATGCGTATGTACGACCTACTATCTCCATGAACGGTGAATTTCATTCCATTTATCGATCTATTATATATGTATTATATTATGAATATTTATTATATATAAATCATTTTTTACATTCTAGAAGTAATTAAATCATGATATAAGTAATGATATCCAGAACAAAGATTCCAAACACATACGATAAATGAAAAGATTTTACCCAAAACGCTGCTTTAACATGGAATTGACAAATGAAAGGGTAATATAAAGTCGTAAGTGAATCATATATGATATCATAAATATTATTATGGTTATTTTATAAGTTAATAATATTTTTAAACCCACTATACAGGATTCTCGGACACATACAGAAGAAATTGGACATAAGGTAAGGGATAATTATTCTAATCTCGTTCTTATTCGAGATTGTTTATTCATAAGTATTTACTGGGGTTATGTTTATCATCCATGTCCATGTTTTCTAAAAATGTTTTCATAAAATTTTTACTATTCTTCCATGTATTTTTAAAGTCATTTATACCCTTTTATGACTTTTACCACAAGGTATGGAAGGAATCTTTCTTTGTGTACCATACGAGATACTTTTTGATTTTTCAGTAAAAGTATGAGGATAATGTTTTTTTAACTTATACGGCATGAACGGATTTTTACGGTTTCATAACGCTTTATTTCCATGAAGCTTACTATATAATATTTTATGATTATTTTCAATAAAATTCTTTTCTTTTAAAATTTCATGGAATTTTGAGAAAAGAAAATGATTTTGAAGAAGAAAGGATATTTTCTTCAAGAATTCATTTCAAGTGTTTTATCAAAACTATTTTCTATAAAAGATTAAATTCTTTAAAATGGATATGTTTCAAGTATAATTTTCCTATTATTTACATGGATTGATTTTTTTATGATGAAATTATATCCATTGTTTTATATGTATTATGTTATGATGGGATGATGTTTATGAAACCCATTTTATTCGTTGGGTTATGATGAATGATTTATGTTTATTTTGTGGCACACGTAAGAATGATTTAATTATGAGATGGGTGGGACCTATATCTCCCTCAAATTAATTGGTTAATGATTTATATCTCATGAGATAGACATGGCTAGAATGGAAAGTAAAATCCGGTTCAGTAATACAGGGCTGAAACGACAAGTAAACCCAGTTCAGTAGTGGACTTCATCCACTCTGATGGTCATGGCAGAAATGCCTTGGATACTATGGAAATCATAATATGTGCTTAATGGTTTTCCACAATTACATGTTTTATCCCCATGCTTCTTTATCAAGATAAATGTTCCTTTATGATCTATGCCTTATATACTGCCATGTTTTATGTCACTGCTCAAGATTTTGATGTTTAGATTTTATGTTCATTTTTTTACGTTCAAATGTTTATGGATTGTTTTATGTTCTCCATGCTTACCCTTACTGAGCATTTGAGCTAACCCTTTTTAAGTTTTCTTTCCCCAGGATATAAAGAAAAGTTTTAGGTAAGAAAACAAAAGAGGAAGATCTTTATGGGAGATGTTGAAGATCTTTCACCATGATTAGAAGATTATGTACTGAGTTTCCCAAGACACTAAACTATTAAGGTCCTTGGGTTTCTGTTTTTGTTATGTATTAATTATTACATAAAAGTAATGTAATGTCCAGGTACGTCAAGCTTGGGTCTCAACAGTTGGTATCAGAGGAAAGGTTTAGTTAACCTTTAGAAATTAGGATTCGAAATCTTTAGTGAGATCCCTAGAGATATTTCTAAGGTATGTCTAGGGATGTCCCTAAGGATAAGTATAAGTATAGGTTACCGTCCTAGAATTATGATAACTATCATGAATAACCTAGGATTAAACCTAAGATTTTAGAGATTTAAAGTACTCCCCTTGATTATGTTGTTTTCCTAGTATGATTTTTTCCTCTCACACTATTCTTTTTTGGGTTTTAGAAAATGGATGGAAAAAGGAAGATTCATGTTAATGGATAATATGATAGAAAATGTAATGATATTATTCAAGAGAAACCAAATGAAACAGGATTTGGAAGTCCAAACATCGTTATTATGACTAATCAACAATCTCATAATATGATCAATAATCTCAACTTTGGTAAGTTTCCTGACTTAGCTAATAAGAGAAAGTTGATGTTTCATGATGATCATAGAGGAAATAAAGTTCAATTTCCCTCATGTAAATTATCTAGGAAGAGGCATCAAGGAGAAAGATTTAAAGGAACTAGATGATACTTTGGGTGTGGAAAATAAGGATACAAGGCTAGTAATTGCAAAGGAAAAGGTTCAGTTAACATAATGGACAAGGATAATGGTATTGCTAAGACATCAATAATGGTTAAATGTTTTAAATGTGGAATGTATGGGCATTATACAAACCAATTCCCTAAGGTAAAGTCTCATGAAGAGAACCAACATGGTCGTATGGGTAGTATTTATGTTGATGATGATGAAGAGACTACAAATGATATATGAGATGAAAGAAGTGTTGAGGAATAAAATGATGAAGCTCAGTCAATGGTTTAATAAGGTAGTAGAATGATTTTATGTTTATCAAGAATAATGTATGGTACTATGGAATAAATAAAAATATAAGGATTGTTACACTATTGTTTTTCCTTGAGTATTTGAAAGTATATGTTGTATGGTACTAGTAACCATGAAAAGTTATTGAAATATTTTTGGAAGGAAGATGATATGCACATAATGAAGGGATACAAAGAAAATAATATGTTTGATAGTATTAATGAGCTCATGACTGATATAAGGACAAAGTTACATCATGGTTTGAGCATATAGAAATTTTGGGAATTTAGTATGTGGAAATAATTAACTTTTGACAGAATTCATGTTTTCTCTAAGGTTCTATGGTAATTCATGTTTCAAGAAAATACATGATTAAGGTATTCACATGTTTGGAATATGACCAACAAGATATATCTTATGATATATGGAGGATAAATGATGGTAATCACATGCTTTGTATATGACCTCTCTAGTAATCATTTTCTTTATACTATGAGATTAGACAAAAGTATTTTGGATAAGCCTAAAGATTGGAATGGATTAAGTTGGACATCAGATAGTATTGTTTAAGGCAATAACTTTTTGATATTATGAGAGTATAGTTTTAGAAAAAGGACAACCCATAGGATGGGCGACAACCCATCGCGTCGGACAAGGATGCGGGAATCGAACCCACAACCGAAGTACGACAGGCCTTTATCACCTACCACTGGCCTACAAGAAGTCCCTGGTTAGTAGAAATTAGTTTTATTTTATTAAGCGGTATGATATATGAAGTATAAGTATATTTTTGGAATCATATACGTTTAATCTCACCATATATGGACTTATGTATATTTAATATCTTGTGCTAACCTTTTTTGTGGTAGAGAGAGATGGAATGGCCTATCATTATATCGCATGATATGATAATACTTCAAGAATGAAAAATTAAACTTCATTTCTTTAAATAAGATATGAAGTGGAAATTGTTCATGGAATTACCAATGATGATATTACACTAAAATCAAGTAAATATTTCTTTTAATTCAAAAATTATTCAACATTAGGGAAATGATCTTGAAAAGAAAAAATGTTGTCCTAGTGCCCTCATATCTGATGAATTAGATGATACCTTAGATCATCACAAATTTATGGCTTTGTGATTGTTGGATTTTTCATATCCATGTCCTCTACCACTCTTCTTCAGAAGTTGATGGTTATATTTCTCTTCCATATCCATATTTTCACCTATGTTCTCCTATGTGGAAACCGAGTGATGAGTTAATTTGGGTAACCGTTACATTTCATATTTTAGTTTTTAAAATTATGTTTTGGTATTACTTTTTATGATGTGGGTTTCTATGAAAGAAACTTTCATGTAGTAAACGATTTATAACCCTAACAAATTTCAAGGGCGAAATTCATTTTAAGGGGGGTAGAATGTAACACCCCGAGATTTTATGAGAAATATTATTTTTAATTTCATTGTTGTCTTGTGTTGAACGCTACACCAATATTTTCTTGCACTATACGCAACACCATATTATCTTGTAGTATATGCAAACACTATTCTTGGCTTGTGTTGCACGCAAGAGTGACCTTCCTCAATTGCGTGTGTTGTACGCAATACTGAGTTTCACTAAACAACGATATATTGTTACGAACTAGCCATTATGAATAGTATTAACTACATTTTAAATTTTATTACATAATAATTCATCTTACACATATTCTAGAATATGGTATGAGAACAAAATAAATTTGTCGGGTAAAATAAGTATTTTTCAAAAAATGCAGTTTTGCTGCCTTTTGATAGAACACCCACTTTAAATATAGTTTTTGACACATTTATAAGTTCAATTAGACAAAATAAACTTATTCATTGCAATAAGGATATAAAAATTTACCTTGGATATTTTTTTTTTATTTTTCTGTTAACTTTCATATTTTGATGAATAGTGGAAATATGCTAAATTTTAATTGAAAACAACTTTTTTCATCAAAATAATTTATATGGTTAAAATATATTATTGAAAGGTTTTAAAGTATAAATAGAAAATATTTTTACCATTTAATATAATTTATTTCAGTATCATTAATTTTACATTGAATTCATAGGTAAAAACATTTCAATCTTTTACAATGTTTTAACTTTTAAAACCCGTTTTCTCAACAGCGAGATCAATTTTAAATTAAATACTGAAACTTATATGTTTTGAATTTGGAAAAATGGATTCCATATTTGGAATTAGTAGGTACAAATTATGTTAATAGGATACTTTTTATTTTTAGAAATTATGAATAGTAACTACGGTAAAATTTATTTACTAGAGTTAAAGGTAAATCGGGTAATTAAGGGTAAAAATAAGATTATAAAATTACCCTAACACCTGTGAAAATTATATTGGATGAATAAAAGTAGACCCATATCACCTAAGGTTAGTAATAGATTCATTTCATGGACTTTTGACCATGAAAAGGATGTAATTATTATTAAAACCAAAGAAAGTGACAACATGTCACTCTCTTATATCTTATAAGTGTAATAATTTTAATTTAGTGATAAACTTCATAAAACTTAGAAAATAAATAGTAACCAGAAAGATAATAAAATAATCTACATCATGTGAATTTATTTATAATTTTTTGAGGTTAAATAATTATCATTAATGGGGACACAATAGTGATGTAGAAATTATTTTATTTATTGAAATATCAAATAAATGGTTTTGAAAATATTAAAATAAAAATGATATGAACTATTTAATGTGATCCAAGAATTTTATAGATAAATATGACATGTTATAAATTTTTTAAATATTTTTTTCTAATATATCCTCTGTGTGTATTTTATTTAAATTCAAATAAACGAATAGTGTCAAAATTGACACTATTGTTATTTTATAAAAATAACATATTATTAAATTGTTTAAAAATTACAAAAATATTTAAAAATTATAAATTAAAATTTATATGGTCTAAAATTTCATAAATTAACCAATTATGGAAAATTAACAACACATAAGTAATTATTTATAACAATTTAAAATTTAGAATATTATTGCCACAAATAAAATTAAATAGATTAAATAAGGATAAATCAAGTTGATAAGGTTTAAAATAAATTCCCAACATGTCTAAATTTTATTGGATGATGATATTACAACCCTATATCATCTCATATTTGAATTTGAGTCATTTTTGAAGTTTTTAAGTGTCGTTTGGGTTTATTATAAATTAATATTTTAGAGGTTTCCAAAAGTGCCCTTCTCCTCTTTTATAAAAGGGAACCTCCCCCCTCTCCTCTTCACAAAATTTTGAGCCTTCAAGCTCGGCCAAACCCTATCAATTTATCTTCTAAACTTACCTATAAAAATACTAGAGGTCCTGGTATTTTTCAAAGACCAACTTTAGTGCCCTAAGAGGAGGTTTAGAAGAGGCGCGTCAATGAAGAGGTAGTATCCTTTACCGATTCTTTCAAATTTATTTCTTCTTCTACTTCATATTATTTAGTTGTTTCATTATAAAGTAATAAAATAAGTATAAATAATATACTGATATATTATTATAAATATTAAACAACTCTATTTCACCTTCTATCCATCCTACGGAAAACGAAATCACCACCCGTGCGTACGTACGGAATACCGTCTCCACGTCGTGCTGTAATCTGTTTTTCCACCACCAACTTACATGGATGGGTATAATGGTGGAAATAATAACTATATATGATTATTATAAAATGATATTAATTCTGATATATTATATCATCCACTCCAATTCCATTCAATAATTATGGGAACAATATCATCGCTCGTGCGTACATACGGATTACCATCTCCACGATGCGATGAGATTAAATCTCCATCTTAACCATTCAAGAATGATTATAAAGTATATATAATAAGTAATCATGAAATGTATGAAATAATAATGCTAATGGATTTATGTATATATATATTTCATTTACTTCCATTCAATTTAATAAGGAAACAAAAACAACGTTCATGCGTACGTACGAGCTACAGTCTCCATGAACGGTGTATTTCATTCCATTTATCGATCTATTATATATGTATTATATTCTAAATATATATTATATATAAATCATGTTTTACATTCTGGAAGTAATTAAATTATGATATAAGTAATTATATCAAGAACAACAAGTCCAGACACATACGATAAATGAAACGATTTTACCCAAAACATTGCTATAACATAGAATTGACAAATGAAAGGGTAATATAAAGTCATAAGTGAATCATATATGATACCATAAATATTATTATGGTTATGTTATAAGTTAATAATATGTTTAAACCCACTATATAGGAGTATTGGACACATATGGAAGAAATTGGACATAAGGTAAGGGATAATTATTCCAATCTCGTTCTTATTCGAGATTGTTTATTCGTTAGTACTTACTGGGGTTATGTTTATCATCCATGTCCATGTTTTCTAAAAATGTTTTTATAAAATGTTTACTATTATTCCATGTATGTTTAAAGTAATTTCTACCCTTTTATGACTTTTACCACAAGTTAAGGAAGAAATCTTTCTTTTGTTTACCATACGAGGTACTTTTTGACTTTCCGAAAAAAGTACGAGGAAAATGTTTTTTTAACTTATACGGCATGAGCAGATTTTTATGGTTTCATAACACCTTATTTCCATGAATATTCCTCTATAATATTTCATGATTATTTTCAACAAAATTATTTTCTTTTAAAATTTCATGGCATTTTGAGAAAAGAAAATGATTTTGAATAAGAAAGGATATTTTCCTCAAGAATTCATTTCAAGTGTTTTATCAAAACTATTTTCCATCTAAGATGAAATTATTTAATATGGATATGTTTCAAGTATAATGTTCCTATTATTTACATGGATTTATTTTGTTTATGATGAAATTATATCCATTTTTTTATATGGATTATGTTATGATGGGATGATGTTTACGAAACCCATTTTATTCATTGGGTTATGATGAATGATTTATGTTTATTTTGGGGAACATGTAAGAATGATTTCATTATGAGATTGGTGGGACATATATCTCACTCCAATTCATTGGGTAATGATTTATATCTCATGATATACACATGGATGGAACAGAAAGTAAAATCCGATTCAGTAATACAGGGATTGAACGACAAGTAAACCCGGTTCAGTAATGGACTTCGTCCACTATGATGGTCATGGAAGAAATTCCTTGGCTACTATGGAAATAATAATATGTGCTTAATGGTTTGGAATAATTACATGTTTTATCCCCATTCTAATTTATCATGATAAATGTTCCTTTATGATCTATGCCTTATGTACTACCATGTTTTATGTCGTTGCTCAATATTTTGATATTTAGATTTTATGTTCATGTTTTTTATGTTCAAATGTTTATGTATTGTTTTATGTTCTCCATGCTTACCCTTACCGAGTATTTGAGCTCACCATTTTTATGTTTTAATTTCCCCAGGATATAAAGAAAGGTTTTAGGTAAGAAAACAAAAGGGGAATATCTTTATGGGAGCTGTTGAAGATATTTCACCGTGATTAGAAGATTATGTCTCGTGTTTCCAAAGACACTAAACTATTACGGTCCTTGGGTGTCTATTTTTTTTATGTATTAAGTATTCTGCAAAAGTAATGTATTGTCCATGTACGCCAAGCTTGGGTATCTATAGTTGGTATCAGAGGAAAGGTTTAGTTAACCTTTGGAAATTTGGATGCGAAAACTTTAATGGGATCCCTAGAGATATTTCTAAGGCATGTCTAGGGATGTCCCTAAGGTTAAGTATAAGTATAGGTTACAGTCCTAGAATTATGATAATGATCATGAATAACCTAGGATTAAACCTAATATTTTAGAGATTAAAAGTACTCCCCTTGATTATGTTGTTTTCCTAGTATGATTTTTTCCTCTCACACTATTTTTTTGGGTTTTAGAAAATGGCTATAAAAAGGAAGATTCATGTTAATGGAGAATATTATGGACAATAGAATGATATTATTCATGAGAAACCAAATGAAATGAGATTTGGAAGTCCAAACATCATTATTATACCTAATCAGCAATCTCATAATATGATCAATAATCTCAACTTTGGTATGTTTCCAGACTCAGCTAATAAGAGAAAGATGGAGTTTCATGATGATCATAGAAGAAATAAAGTTCAATTTCCATCATGTAAATCATGTGCGAAGAGGAATCAATGAGAATGTTTCAAAGGAACTGGATGATGCTTTGGGTGTGGCAAAGAAGGACACAAAGGCAGTAATTGCAAAGGAAAAGGTTCAGTTAACACAATGGACAAGGATAATGGTATTTCTAAGACATCAAAAATGGTTACATGTTTTGAATGTGGAATGTACGGGCATTATACAAACCAATTCCCTAAGGGAAAGTCTCATGAAGAGAATCAACATTGTCGTATGGGTAGTATTTATGCTGCTGATGATGAAGAGACTACAAATGATATATGAGATGAAAGAAGTGTTGAGGAATAAAATGATGAAGCTCGGTCAATGGTTTAAGAAGGTAGTAGAATGATTTCATGTTTATCAAGAATAATGTATGGTACTATGGAATAAATAAAAATATAAGGATTGTTACACTATTGTTTTTCCTTGAGTATTTGAAAGTATATGTATTATGGTACCAGTAACCATGAAAAGTGATTGAAATATTTTTGAAAAAAAGATGATATGTGCATAATGAAGGGATACAGAGAAAATAACATGTTTGATAGTATTAATGAGCTCATGATTGATATAAGGACAAAGTTACATCATGGTTTGAGTATATAGAAATTTTGGGATTTTATTATGTGGAAATAATTAACTTCTGACGGTATTTATGTTTTCACTAAGGTTATATGGTAATTCATGTTTCAAGAAAATACCTGATTAAGGTATTCACATGTTTGTAATATGACCAACAAGATATATCTTATGGTATATGGGTGATAAATGATGGTAATCACATGCTTTTTATATGACCTCTCTAGTAATCATTTTCTTTATACTATGATATTGGACAGAAGTATTTTGGATAAGCCTAAAGATTGGAATGGATTAAGTTGGACATCAAATAGTATTGCTTAAGGCTAGAACTTTTTGATATTATGATAGTATAGTTTTAAAAAAAGGACAACCCGTAGGATGGGCGACAACCCGTCGCATCGGACAAGGAAATGGGAATCGAACCCACAACCGAAGTATTACAGGTCTTTATCGCCTACCACTGGCCTAGAGGTAGTCCCTATTTAGTAAAAATTAGTTTTTTTATTAAGAGGTATGATAGATGAAGTATAATTCCATTTTTGGAAGCATATACGGTAAATATCACCATAGATGGACTTGTGTATATTTAATATCTTGTGCTAAACTTTTTTGTGATAGAGACAGATGGAATGACATATCATTCTATCGCATGATCTGCTAATACTTCAAGAATGAAAAATTCAACTTCATTTATTTAAATAAGAGATGAATTGGAAATTGTTCATGGGATGACCAACGACGACATTACACTAAAATCAAGTAAGTATTTCTTTTAATTCAAAAATTATTCAAACTTAGGGAAATGATCTTGAAAAGCAAAAATGTTGTCCTAATTGCCTTATATCTGACGAATCAGATGATACCTTAGATCATCACAAATTTATGGATTTGTGATTTTTGGCTTTTTCATAGCCATGTACTCTACCACTCTTCATCAGAAGTTGATGGTTAGATTTCTCTTCCATATCCATATTTTTACCTTTGTTCTCCTATGTGGAAACCCAGTGATGAGTTAATTTGGGTAACCGTAACATTTCATATTTTAGTTTTTAAAATTATTTTTTTCTATTCCTTTTTATGATGTGAGTTTCTATGAAAGAAACTTTTAAGTAGTAAACAATTTATAACCCTGATGAATTTTGAGGGCGAAATTCCTTTTAAGGGGGGTTGAATGTAACACCTCGATATTTTATGAGAAATATTCTTTTTAATTTCATTGATGTCTTGTGTTGAACGCTAAACCAAGATTAGCTTGTGATGTACGCAACACCGTATTAGCTTGTAGTATATGCAAACACTATTCTTGGCTTGTGTTGCACGCAAGAGTGACCTTCCTCAATAGCGTGTGTTGTACGCAATACCGAGTTTCACTAAACAACGATATATTGTTACGAACTAGCCATTATGATTAGTGTTAACTACATTTTAAATTTTATTACATAATAATTCATCTTACACATATTCTAGAACATGATATGAGAACAAAATAAAATTTTTGATTAAAATAAGTATTTTTCAAAATATGCATTTTTGCTGCCTTTAAATGGCACACCCACTTTAAATATAGTTTTTTACACATTTATAAGTTCAATTAGACAAAATAAACTTATTCATTGCAATAAGTATATAAAAATTTGTTGGAACCATGGTTGTTCTATGCATGAATTGGAGTATGGTTTGTGTTTGTTGTCAATCCTCAGTGGATATTTAGAATTTATGCCAGCAAAGTGATCATACAGAACAAGAAGATAACAGTATTGAAGGTGGAACCGTTTTACAGTGTTTGCCAAATTCTTGGGCTTGAAAATCGATAAATGGAGAAAATTGGTTTTTGGCAAAGAGATTTGCACGCCATTGACTTGAAGGAGAGGAAACTTGCGTGCCTTTTGTTTTTCAAGTTCAGAACACAAAAATATAGAAAAGGGAGAAGGGCACTCAAGTTTTATGTTTGGTTTCACAAGTGACTTATGTGCTGAAACTTGCGCACCGAGGGAAGACTTGCGTGCCATCACGTAGGGTATCCAAATGCCTATAAATAGAGGTCGAACCCTCCTCATTCGGCATGAAGTTCAGACTTAGAGAAAATCTGAGCTCCCGTCGCACAGGTGTTGTGGTCATGCAAGTGGTGGTGGGTCGCGCAAGTTGAAGTTGCACGATAGTTGTTTGCTGTGCGTCTAAGGTGTTTTGGGCGAGAAAGGGGGTGAGTCACCCAAGTTTGGAGTTGGTGAAGGAGGTGTCGCGCATGTGGTTTGGTGACACTTACACGCCAGGATTTGAAGAAGCACGACTGTTCATAGTTGTGTGCCAAAATCGGTTTGGGTATAAAAGTAATTGAGTCGCGCATGTTTGAAGTTGAAGAAGTGAGTGTCGCGCAAGTTGGAGAGGTGAACTTGTGCACCGTCTTGAAACTTGCACACCGGGCTTGGAGAAGCGCGCCAGGTGTGGTTGAAGTACGCTAGTCTTTTTAGGGTTGCGCGAAAGCTTAAAGTTTGCCCGATACCTTTGGTGCAAAGTGAAATTAGTCTACAGGTGGAAGTCGAACTTCAACAGAGCATCTACATACAATAGAGGATGTATTCATTAGCGATTATGAGGAGACCTTCAGGTCTATAAACTGAGTGAGACTTCACCAAAGGCAGTGAGCCAGGGGGAGTCAACGGGAGTGACCCAAGGGACGCAGTATGCTATCCATGAATAGTTGTAAAGGGAGTGAGCCTGGGACAGAGTGACTATTCCCAAACCTTTGTAATCCACAAAGAGTGAAGAATAGTGGAATTTGGTATGACCAACAACCTATCGGTGTATGCTCCTTGGAGGTAGCCCTTAGTGGTGAACCAAGTAAAAAGTGATGTGTCATCTCTTTGCATGTGAATTTTTTATCTATTCTCATATCCATCATACATGTTAAACTAGTTTCTACCAACATGGGAACATGATCCGTCAGTTTAGAAGAAAAAGTTGACACCCTGATTCACCCCTCCCATCTCAGGGTGTCCCGAGGTCCTTCAAGTGGTATTAGAGGGAGGTTACTGGTGTTTTATCTGTTTTATACCACCATGTAAAATTCAGCCAGTGTTAGGGGAGTTCCCCTCTTTGATGGAAGTAATTTTCATATTTGGAAGAACAGAATGAGATATCATCTAAGATCCCTTGTAATGGATGTTCTGTTTTATGCTTTGAATGGTATACATGTTACTGATCCAACAGTGCTGGCTATGACTGATGCAGATAGGAAAATTCTTGATGCATATGCTAAAGCATATAATGCTCTCACCGCAGCACTTTCTGATCAGATCTATTTAAACGTGATGAGTTGCACCTCAGCAAAGTCCATGTGGGATAAAATTGAAAATATTTATGAAGGAGACAAAAAAGTGAAGGAGGAAAAACTACAAGTCCTGCATAATAGGTTCGATGATCTGAAGATGCATCCTGATGAGAATGCAGATTCCTTCTTCAATTGAATTACTGAAGTGGTTGGAGCAATTCAGGGTCTAGGTGAAGAAATCAAAGACGTAGACATTGTGAAGAAAATATTAAGAAGGCTTCCACCCCTTTACAATGCAAAGGTTTCAGCCATTGAGGAAAAAGATCTTTCCAAACTTTCTCTAGATGATCTACTGAGCAGCTTGGTATCATATGAAATGAGAGTCAAACCAGAAGATGCTACGACTCGTGTGAGCAAGGAAATGACATTCAAGGCCATGGATAAACAGAAAATTTCAAAAGATATAAGCAGTTAATATGAAAAAGAAAAAGAAATTATTTCTCTCATTGCAAAGAAGTTCCAGAAGGGAAAAGGGAAATTCGAAGGGAAGTTACCTCTCGCATGTTTTCATTGTGGAAAAGTTGGGCACATTGCCTCTCAGTGTTTAAGAAAGATCAATGATGAAGATAGTGAAGATGAAAACATCGAGAAGTCTCGGAAAAGGTTTTTCAAAAAGTGATACTTCAAATCTGGAAAGAAAATACAGAGGAAGAGTTTTGTCTGTGAAGATGAAGATGAGGATACTGAATTTTTTGAAGAAGAAGAACCCAAATTTAAAATAGGAAACCATGCTTCCATGATCACTACCATTGAAAAGTCAGAACCCTCAATCAATAAAGGCAGAGATAATTAGATTACTTCTAATGGTGATTCAAAGAATCAAATTAAGTATGTTTTTTCCAAGATTGAGAATAAATGTAATAGATGAAATAAGTGAAAGGAAATGGTGGAAGAATCATCAGAATATGTTGATGAGTTTGAAGCAGAAATTGAACGACTAGAAGAACTAGTGAGAGTTCAGTCTTAAATCCTTGAAAGAACAGATGATGTTGTGGAACTAAATTTTAGAATTGAAGAACAAGCAAAGGTCATAAATGACCTTTCATCCAGACTAGAAGAGAAGTCCAAGACTATTGAGGGACTTGAGGAAGAATTTGTTACTCTTAGGAGTAAAATTGAATTTTAATGAACCACAAATGAGGGAAAGAAGAAAATTCATTTAGGAAGATTCTCAGATGCTGAATTACTAGAAAGAGACAAGTGTGGTTCAGATGGGGTTGGAAAAATCTTGAGTGATCAAAGACCCGCTTTCATGGGAAAGAGTGTAATTGGATGTGAAGCTGAGACATCAACTGCTGGAAGTAAAGAGAGCCAAAAGAAAGACAAGATGAAAGTTGGACATGTTGAAACATTTCCTGAAATACTGAAAAAGAAACCCTCAATACAAAATAAAAGAAGAACAGAAAATTATCCTCAAACTTTCAAAAATGACAGGAAGTTCAACTATTCTCCCAAGAAAGAAGTCATGAGGAGAAATTCAAGTGAGAATACATTTCCTCTCATGAAGTGTCAGTTCTGTGGATATCTGGGCCATTCCATGTCATACTGCGAAGAGTCAAGGAGCTACTTGAATGGGGAAGATATGGGATGCCAAAAAAGGAGACTTACTTCATATCCTCCATCTTATAGAAGAAATAGTTTCTATGGATACTGTTTTCATTGTTCTAACTTTGGCCATAAGGCTATGTATAGTAGGCAGAGATTTGATAGGAGAGATTCATACAACTCTCAAAGACTTGTCAATATTCCCCCGCCTGTTGGTGTTGATATCACAAACAGGTTTTCTCCTCTGAAAGAAGATTATGGGTATGAAGAATATTATTATGTGGAAGAAATAATTAGAAGGCCATAAATATCTTATACTCAATCCAATATCTCTTGGAAATAAAAGAAGAAGATCGAGAAATCCAATCTTGCAGAGGTTGCCCTCAAAGCTACAAAAAGCAATAGCACCTGGGTTCTAGATAGAGGTTGCTCATATCATATGAAAAGTAATGTAGGCCTGTTAACGGACATCAAAAGGAAGGTTGATGGTACAATACGATTTGGTAATGACGGAGCTCTGAAAATCAAAGGCAGTGGAAGTACTGAATTAGGTAATAGAGAACTAAAGAAGACTGAAGTCCTTTATGTTGATGGCCTATGTCATAATATAATCAATGTGAGTCAACTCTGTGACTCAGGACTTATAGTTACTTTTAATCAGAAAGAATGCACTATCAAGGGAAAGACATGGAATTCACTTATGAAGGGATGCAGAACAGAAGGCAACTTGTATCAGGTTGATAGTAAATAAAATGTTTGTTACATGACTGTTGAAGAAGAAAACAGTTTGTGGCATCAGATATTGGGACACATCAATCAACAATACATGGAGAAAATATCAAAGTTGAGGATTTTCATGGACATTCCCATCCTAAAGCGTGAGCGTGAAAAGTCTTGTGATGCTTGCATTCGTGGTAAGCTGGTCTGCAGTTCCTATCGGCCAAAAAAGAAAAAGGCATCTCATCTTCTTGATCTAATTCATACAGATGTATGCGGGCCGATAAATGCTGCCAGAACTCATGGAGAAAGGTACTTTGTCCTTTTCATAGATGATTACAGTGGAATGGAATGTGTAATGGTCCTTCACAGGAAATGACAAGTTCTTGACTGCATGAAAACATATCGGGGAATCGTCGAGAATGATATTGGATGAACAATCAAAGTATTGCGATCTGACAATGGGGGGGAATACACGTCCATTGAATTTGAAAATTACCTGGAGAAGCATGAGATACAACATGAGGTAGCTACTGTAATAACTCCACAAAAAAATGGAGTTGTTGAACATAGGAATTGACAGGTGAAAAACATGGCACGAACTATGCCGATTGAGAGTCGTATTCCATGACTTTACTGGAAAGAGTCTGTTCAAGATGCAGTGTATATTCAAAATTGAATAGGACTTTATATGGGTGATACAAAGACACCATATGAATTGTGGCATGGAAGGAAGCCCTCTTTGAAATACTTTCGTGTTTTTTAAGTAAGTGATTCATCAGAAATAAAGAAGGAAATCAAGGGAAGTATGGTGATAATGCAGATGAAGGAATTTTCCTCAGATACTCAATGAACAGCAAAGCCTACAAGTGTTTCAACAAGCGATTAGGAAGGATTGTGGAAAATAGTGATGTTAAGATAATTTAAGAGAAAACCACAAATGCTTCAAGGACGTCATATGCTGATGTGATAGAAAGTGAGGAATAAAGTGAACGTGGAGAAAATACAAATATAGAAATAGAGGAATCTCTACAAAACACTCATCAGTCACATCATGATGCTGACTCAGAAGAAGAATCTGAAAAAGAAACTATGGCTGGAGAGAATACAACTGAACCTCATAGGAGAAATCGAAGAGCTGATATTGATCAATCTAACATAATTGGGGACAAGAGTGCACCCACACAAACAAGGAGGATGAGGAATAACATGCAATCTGCATTTCTGTCAGTTTTGGAGCCATCCTCATTTGAAGAAGCTACAAAGGATGAATCATGGGTGGAAGACATGAATGAATAGTTAGATCATATTGACAAGAATCAGACATGGGATCTTGTACAGAGACCTGAAGCTCACAATGTTATTGGTACAAAATGGATCTTCAAGAAATTTTTTGATGAGCATGGAAGTGTTATTAGAAACAAGGAATGACTGGTATGTAAAGGATACTCTCAGATTGAAGGCGTTGATGTTGAAGAAAGCTTTTCTCCAATGGCTAGACTGAAGTCAATTAGGATTTTCCTTGCCATGTCACTCCAAATAGGATATAAAGTATATCAAATGGATGTCAAGACAACATTATTGAATGGTTTAATCGAAGAAGAAGTCTACATTGAACAATTAGTGGGTTTTGTTCTTGGTACTGATGAAACAAAGGTCTACAAACTGAAGAAAGATCTATATGGTTTGAAGCAGGCACCACGAGCATGGTATTCCCGACTAGACTCGTATCTCAAGAAGCTGGAATTAAAAAGAGGAGGAGTAGACCACAATCTATATGTGAAGAATTCTCCAAAAGATCAGTTCATGGTTCTAGTCTACATTGATGACATTATATTTGGTGGCAGCAGGCACAAATCAATGGATGAATTTTCCAATCACATGAAATCAGAATTTGAAATGTCTATGATTGGGGAGCTCACATATTTCTTGGGGCTACAGGCGATTCAAAGGCAAAAATACACTTTCATTTCTCAAGAAAAGTATGCAAGAGAGCTGCTGAAGAAGTTTAATATGCAATACTCCAAACCAATATCAACTCCGATTGTAGTTGGAACCAAACTTGGAAAGCATGAGGATGGGGTATCTGTAGACCCCACTATATACAAGAGGATAATTGGGAGCCTACTGTACCTGACAGTGACATGACCAAATGTTGTCTTTGCAAACTGTCTAGCGGCTCAATTTCAGAGTAATCCAAAGTAGGAACATATGAAAGCGGTAAAAATAATCATGAGTTATATTCAAGGTACTCACAATTGTGGCTTATACTTCTGTAAGAAGAGATAGTGAATTATCAACATTTTCTGATGCTGACTGGGCTGGAGATGTAGTTGACAGAAAGTCCACCAGTGGTGGAGCATTCTATATTGGAAATAAATGTGTTGGTTGGTTGAGAAAGAAACAAGAAAGTACTTCTCTTAGTACTGCTGAAGCTGAGTATATCTCCGCCATAAAGGCATGCACTCAACTGCTTTGGATGAAGCAACAACTAACAGATATTGGTGATGAGGTGAAGCAACCAATGGTAATTTACTGTTATAAAAAGAGTGCAATTGATCTTATGAAGAATCCTGTTCAACATTATTGTACAAAAAATATTGAAATCAGGTATCACTTTATCAAGGAAAAATTTGAGCAAGGCATGATTAGAATGGATCATGTGGGAACTGATGAGCAAGTGGATGATATCCTAACCAAGCCACTATCAGCGGCTGTGTTTGAGAAGCATCGGTTGAACCTTGGTGTTTAGCCACCTCCCAGTGTATAAGGAGGTTACACAAAACCCCTCTCCCCAGTTATGTTAATTGTTTTTAATCTGTTTAGGATGCGATGTAGGTTTTTGTGGGAGATACTATCTAGGGAGAGTGTTGTTTGATCTGAACAATGAACAATTACCGGTCTTTGGGTTTATTGTCAATGGGGGAGAAAGGAATAAATTCAGGCATGTTATGCTTTTGTGACACATTGAGAATTCAGTTTCGGTGATTGGATGGGAAGGAATACAGTGGAAGGGAACTTAATTCAAGCTTCCTCTCTTGTTTTCTACACAGAGCATTTCTTACATAGACTTAGAGTGTTGGCTGAGTTGATTCTTGCATTTGTGGTTTTCCTATGGCTGGTGCTCTATTGAATTTATTTACTGATTGCCAACAAACCCAAAGGGGGAGATTGTTGGAACCATGATTGTTCTATGCATGAATTGGAGCATGGTTTGTGTTTGTTTTCAATCCTCATTGGAAGTTCAGAATGTGTTCCAACAAAGTGATCATACAAAACAAGTAGATAATAGTATTGAAGGTGGCACCGTTTTCTAGTGTTTGCCAAAATTTTGGGCCTGAAAATCGACAAATGGAGAAAAGTGGTTTTTGGAAAAGAGACTTGTATGCCGTTGACTTGAAGGAGAGGAAACTTACATGCCTTTTTTTTCAAGTTCAAAACACGAAAATATGGAAAAGGGAGAAGGGCGCTCAAGTTTTATGTTTAGTCGCGCAAGTGACTTGCACGTCGAAACTTGCGTGCCGAGGGAAGACTTGCGTGCCTCTGCACAGGGTATCAACATGCCTATAAATATAGGTCGAACCCTCCTCATTCAGCATGAATTTCAGACTTAAAGAAAATCAGAGCTCCCGTCTCACAGGTGTTGTAGTTGCGCAAGTGGTGGTGGGTCGCACAAGTTGAAGTTGCGCGACAGTTGTTTGTTGCGCGTCAAAGGTGTTTTTGGTGAGAAAGGGGTTGAGTCGCCCAAGTTTGGAGTTGGTGAAGGAGGTGTCGCGCACGTGGTTTGGTGACACTTGTGTGCCAGGATCTTAAGAAGCGCGACAGTTCATAGTTGCACGCCAAAATCGGTTTGGGCGTAAAAGGAATTGAGTCGCACAAGTTTGAAGTTGAAGAAGTGAGTGTCACACAAGTGGGAGAGGTGAACTTGCGTGCCGTATTGAAACTTGGGCACCGGTCTTGGAGAAGCGCGCCAGGTGTGGTTGAAGTACGCCAGTCTTTATGGGGCTGCGCAAAAGCTGAAAGTTTGCCTGATACCTTTGGTGCAAAGTGAAATTAGTCTACGGGTGGAAGTCGGACTTCAACAGAGCATCTACATACAACAAAGGATGTATTCATTAGCGATGATGAGGAGACCTTCACGTCTATAAACTGAGTGGGACTTCACCAAAGGTAGTGCATCAGGGGGAGTCAACAGGAGTGACCCGAGGGACGCAGTAGCCTATCCCTGAATAGTTGTAAAGGCAGTGAGCCTGGGACAGAGTGACTGTTCCCAAACCTTTGTAATCCACAACGAGTGAAGAATAGTGGAATTTGGTATGACCGAAAACCTGTCGGCGTATGCTCCTTGGACGTATCCCTTAGTGGTGAACCAAGTAAAAAGTTCTGTGTCATCTCTTTGCATGTGAATGTTTTATCTATTCTCATATCCATCATACAGGTTAAACTATTTTCTACCAACGTGGGAACAAGATCTGTCAGTTTAGAAGAAAAAGTTGACACCCTGATTCACCCCTCCCCTCTCAGGGTGTCCCGGGGTCCTTTAAAATTTACCTTGGATATTTTTTTTCCTGTTAACTTTCATATTTTGATGAATAGTGAAAATACAATTAATTTTAATTGAAAAAACTTTTTTCATCAAAATAATTTATATGGTTAAAATATATTATTGAATGGTTTTAAAGTATAAATAGAATATATTTTTACCATTTAATATAATGTATTTCATTATCATTAATTTTACATAGAATTCATCGGTAAAAACATTTCAATCTTTTGCAATGTTTTAACTTTAAAAACCAATTTTCTCAATAGCGGGATTAATTTTAAATTAAATACTGCAACTTCTGTGTTTTAAATTTGGAAAAATGGATTCCATATTTGGAATTAGTAGGTCCAAATTATGTAAATAGGATTTTTATTTTATTTTTAGACATTATGAATAGTAACTACGGTGACACAATAGTGATATAGAATTTTTAGGGATTAAATAATTATCATTAATGGTGACACAATAGTGATTTAGAAATTATTTTATTGATTGAAATATCAAATAAATGGTTTTAAACATATGTAATAAATATTAAATGAACTATTTAATGTGCTCCATGAATTTTCTAGATAAATATGACATGTTATGAATCTATTAAATATTTTGGTTTAAATATATCCTTTGTGTGGATTTTATTTAAATTCAAAAAAATGAATAGTGTCAAAATTGACACTATTGTTATTTTATAAAAATAACATATTATTAAATTGTTTAAAGATCACAAAAATATTTAAAAATTATAAATTGAAATTTATATGGTCAAAAATGTCATAAAGTATCTAATTATGGAAAATTAACAACACATAAGTAATTATTTATAACAATTTAAAATTTTGAACATTATTACCACAAATAAAATTAAATAGATTAAATAAGGATAAATTAAGTTGATAAGGTTTAAAATAAATTTTCAACATTTCTAAATTTTATTGGCTGATGATATTACAACCCTATATCATCTCATCTTCTAATTTGAGTCATTTTGGAAGTTTTTAAGTGGGGTTTGGGTTTATTATAAATTAATATTTTAGAGGTTTCCAAAAGTTCCCCTCTCCTCTCTTATAAAGGGCACCTCCTCCCTCTCCTCTTCAAAACATTTTGAGCCTTTAAGCTCAGCCAAAACCTATCCATTTCTCTTATCCATTTCCCTAGAAACATACTATAGGTCTTGGTATTCTTCAAATACCAAATTTAGTGCCCTAAGAGGAGGTTTAGAAGAGGCGCGTCGAAGAAGAGGTAATATCCTTTACCGATTCTTTCAAATTTATTTCTTCTTCTACTTCCTCTTATTTAGTTGTTTCATTATAATGTAATAACATCAGTATAAATAATATACTTATATGTTATTATAAATATTAAACAACCCTATTTCACCTTCTATCCATCCTATGGAAAACAAAATCACCGCGCGTGTGTACGTACGGAATACCATCTCCACGCCGTGGTGTAATCTGTTTTTCCACCACCACCTTACATGGATGAGTATAATGGTGGAAATAATAACTATATATTATTATTATAACATGAATTTTAACTATGATATATTATATCATCCACTCCAATTCCATTCAATAATTATGGGAACGATATCATCGCTCGTGCGTACGTACGGATTACCGTCTCCACGATGCGATGAGATTCAATCTCCATGTTAACCATTCAAGAATGATTATAAAGTATATATAATAATTAATCATGAAATTTATGAAATAATAGTTCTACTGCATTTATGTATATATATATATTTCATTTACTTCCATTCAATTTAATAGAGAAATGAAAACAACATTCATACGTACGTACGACCTACTGTTACCATGAACGGTGTATTTCATTCCATTTATCGATATATTATATATATAAGGCCCCAGCCTTAAACCTTACTTAATCTTGAGTTATTACAAGATTACACATTGAGGATCTTTTCAGGTTTATAGTTTTAGAGAATTAGATCATGAAACTTGCATTACATTCCACATTTAAACAAAGTGGTTACATAAAAGATAGTATTCATTCTTCCCATCAACGGAAACATATTGAAAATAAAACATGGATTCTTTCTTAACACATCCTTGACTCTATCATATTATCATGTACCTTTCCCTTGACCTGAAAAACATTTCAAAAACTTGGGATGAGCATAAAAATCTCAGTAAGGGATATAAAAATATGGAAAGGAAACATGAGTTCATATATACATAAGAATGAAATCATAATTTACCCATAAAACATAGGCACTTTAACCTACCTCATCAAATCATGAATAAATCATAGAAATCATAAGACATAAAGGTAACTTGAGGCATTCATAACATTCTTACGTAGGGAGTAACCCTCTTGGTTACGTTTGGAATACCCATCACAGCATATTCCCTAAAATCTCTTCGGAGAAACCTTAACGTTTCACTCCTTCGCGTTACCCAATGCATTGGAGAGCTATATCGGGCTCACCCGCCCTTAGTTTATCACAGAACCACCCGTTTTCATAACAATGCCCAAGAACCATAACATAAACGTATCACATAAAACATGCATAAAGGAAACAAAACATTTCCACATTTCAATCACAATATAACATTTTAGTATTTTTGAAATAATGAATCCATACAAAAAGAAACCATTTCCAAAACCATTTAAAACATTTAATAAAGAGATTTTTGAATCAAAGTGTCCCATACCACCTTGAAGCTTAAAATTTTAAACCATTAATATCCATATAAATAAATCCTTAAAACCATTTTGAAAACATGGATATTAACAAGAACAAATAATTAAAATATTTAAAACGATATTTTGGTTAAAGGGGTTTTACCAAAATTAGAGACACTTGAATACAATAATTGAGGAATAACATTTAGCAAGAACTTTATAATATCATGAGAATAAATGGATTCATGATATAATACTCCAAAGGATATTATATACACCATATAAGAGTGAATTGGTGCATAACAACAATGAACCCTCAATAGAAATGTCAAATGTGATGAAATCCCTTATAAAGAAGGTATCCTTAAATTAAGGACAAATCAATCTCAAAAATATGTGTGACAAATATAAATACACCCAATATAAGTGGATATTAAGTGTAAAACAATAAAATGTCATTCACACATATTCAATAGATGACATATTCAATGACTACATGTTGAACCCAAAGAAATCGAAATTGGGTTAAAAAGTTCCCTTGACAGCCTAACGGCATCACATCAAAATGAGTTGATGAGAGATAAAAAGTGTATCTCATCACTTGGACATAAAATTTACATCAATAAGGATATATGAGAACATATCCCAACATAACAATATGTAAATTAAAAGACCCAACAAAAGAAGTCTTTTAAAAAAGAGGAGGGTGAAAGGTTCCCTTACCGACTTGGGTATCTTTCAAACCATACACCCCACGAAAGAAGGACAATAGATCATTGATTTAAATACTAATAAACGAAAGTATATTACACAAAGAGTAGAATAATGGTCAGTACATACACCACTCAATGGAATTTGTGGAAAATGTAGCATAAATCTCACGGGAATAAAAGTGAGATGAAAAATCCCTTACGAAAATTCGGCAGCCTAACAGCGCCACTCAAAACTTCCAAAATGGATTGATGAGAGGAAATAGGGTACATCATCATATTAACATAATAAGTATAGTAGGAGTAATATAAAAGAACATCCCAATCATAAGAAATATGAGCTTAAAAGGAATGACATAAAAGAGTGTACTTAAAAAGAAAGAGAGGTGTAGGATCCCTTACCTCGGGTCCGACTTGACTCGATCGTTCTTTAATCTCCTGAATAATAAACTTGAGTTAATTTCTACTTCATTAAGAACATTTTTCAAGTTCATTATTCCTTTTATATCACTTATTACCATGTCATAAACATTATGTAATAATTTAAGTTAATAATATTTGTTTTGCCGATATTTGGTTCTTAAGTCGAAAGTGGACTTCTTACAATTACATGTTGTTCGTGTGGTCAAATGTTTATTATATCCAGAATTTTATTCATGATTTAGATATAATATATGTCATATATATCCAGTACATGCATGAATTTATAACATTACATAATCATTTAGAGGTAAGAAATGAAATGCACCGTTCATGGAGACGGTAAGCCGTACGTACGCATGAACGCTACTTTCATTTCTATTTCGTATTTTATAGAATTGAATAATAATGATATAAAGGTATATTATAATTCCAGTATAATATCATATATAATATCATAGTTCCATCCTTTATACGTCCCACATATGGTATTTAACGAATCAAATCACTTTGAGGGGGCGGTAGTCCGCACTTCCTTAAATGAAGATATCGCGTTTACCCATAATGGAAACCATAAAGGTATGAACAAAATGAAAAAAAATCAGAAGCTTAAGGAAAACATAAACATATTATATATCATATATAAAAATAGTGACATCATAATTTCCACCTTTGAAGGTGTTAAATGAGTATTGAACAATCATCGTTTCGGAAGGCAGAATTTCGCCATCCACAGAAACCGTATGTTATTTAACCATTTTATGTAGTTGTGTGGGAGTGTAGCTCGAATAAATATTATAAAAACATCCTAGTATATTGAAGATACTGGTGTTGTTACAAAAGAAATAAATAAAAAGAGTTTAGGGGGTTGGAGAAGCAAAATAAAACAAATGAACATGAGAGAATGAATTACCTTTAAAAGTGTAACTCCTTTTGATTTGAGCCTAAAGGCTTCCTTTAAAAGGATTCTGACCAAAGGGAATACTCTAGGATGAGGATAGGGGTTTGGAGAGAGTAAATGGGCAGGGTTTGGCCGAGCCAAAGGCTTGAGGAGTGTGTGAAATGAGGTAGAGGTGGGGGCCTTTTATAAGAGGAGAGGAGGGGAACTTTTGGAAAGTAAAGAAATATTACTTTATTTGAAAATGTGTTTCGGTTTTAAAAGGTCCCAAATTGATATAATTCGTGGATAAGGTTATAAAGGTTCGAAATCCACCCATACAATAAGTTTTGGACATGTGTAGTTCATAGATTTTACATTATCTTTCCATTTTATTTTAATCGTTAAATAATGATGTCATCACTGCATCATTATGATGTCATAAATAATTTAATTTATTTAATGTCTAAAAATTACAAAAAAATTACTATGATGTAGGAAATCTTTTTAGATTTAAAATGACTATTTATAATCAAAATATGGACTTGTATAACCCCACTTAAAAATTATTTTAGTAAAACAATTTATGTTAGTGTCATTTTCACTTTAACATTAAATAAAAATATATTAATGTCATTTTCCAACTAAAGTGGCTCCATGGGGTCCCCAAGTTTGCCCATGGATTGTCTTGGTTGGCCATGACTCACCCAATAGGTGTAGGACAAGTGTCATGGTGTTTTCACATTCTTATAATATCATTTTTACCTTAAACTACACTAATTACCACTAATCGCGATTAAAAACTTAATAAGTTACTATTCACCAAAAAATTATTTTAATCTCATTGAACCACATTTTACTTCTTAATGACAACCATTTATGTCGGATTTTTGAAAATCAAAACACAATTATGGCAAAATTTCATTTAAATGAAAAATCAGTTTTTATAAGTACCACTTAGTGGTTTCACTATTCATCAAAAATTGAAGTTTTTCAGAAAATTACCAAAAATTCACCCTAAGATATATTTGATATTCCGAATTCAAAAATGAAGTCTATTTTATAAAATGAAAAACATATTATTCACATTAATTAATTTAATAATTAATTCCCGCTGTCAGAGCAAATAGCGTGTTTTTATAAAACAATAAGTATCAAAAGATTGACACTAGTTTAAGTCTGATTTCAAAGTGAAATTAATTCCAATGACCACTATTGGATTTAATGGTAAAAATATTTTCTAATTTCTCTTTAAAACCAATTCAAAATATTATCTAATCATATAAATAAATTATATTAAAAAGAGGTTTTGAATTAAAACACAACATTCTACACTATTCATTAAAAAATGAACTTTATCGGAAAAATACCAAAAAATTACACAAAGTAAAATTTGATGTCCCGATTATTAATAAGAGTTTTATTTGGTCCAAAAGAATGTATAAGAGTGATCAAAACTATATTTAATGACAGTTCTCCATTAAAAGGTGATAAGTGAACCTTTAGTGAAAACTAGGGCATATACACCTAAAATTTAATTCTTTCCGTATTTTAAGCCTTTAGCTTTTATTGGATAAATGTAAAAACATTAAAAAACATATATAATCATGTTTTAGTTATTTATATCCATTCCCGCCATTATAACGGCTACATGTTAACTACCATTTAAAATAATATTATTTTATTATTAGAGTGCAACGTAAGATTCCCAAGAAACTCGTTGTTGCGTATTGGGTACGCCATCGAGCATAGCGTCCCCTTTAAAGTCATATTAATACTTTATTCAAAAATATGGATAAATATGAAAATTTCTATTCTTTATTTACCTGGGGTGTTACATCCTTCCCCCCTTTTGGGAATTGCGTCCTCGCAATTTTAAAATTGCGCTTGGAAACATCCTTGAAAGTCCCACATCGGAACAAGAGTCGGTAAAACAATCACTTTAAAATAAAGAAAGATAAGCACAGAGGTCACCCGAGTTAACCCATACTAGGACTCCATGTAGGAAAACATGGACATGGAGGAGAAAACATAGGGTCATGTTCTGATGGAGAGTGATAGAAAACATGTTTAGGAGAAAGTTAACAATGAGAAAATCACAAACTTGTGATGGGTTAAACGGTGTTGGGTTCCCCAGTAGGAAAAGTTAATAGACAACATTTTTGTTTTAAGTTACTTTTTATTGAGGAATTTATTCATAAGGAAACATAATCACTTATCATGTTGACTCTCAACTTTTACTAGATTCCTTAATCAAACTCATATTTTTTTCCAAAAGACGAGTATTTAGGGAGACTTGTTCGCATTAAGAGTACTATAAACAACTTCTAGAGGAGCACCTAAAAAAAACTATACATTTCCCATGTCTTCAAACCTTAACCAAAACTAAAACCAAAAAGGTTACTACAAGACCAGATAATCCAGAAAAGGATAACCCTTTATAAAAAGAAAATCTATTCTTAATCTCAAAATTTGTCCAAAAAAAAACACAAAGTTCAACGAGGACCATCCGATAAACAATTTGTCCATAAAATTCTTCAAAGTAAACCAATATAATATTGAAACCCAAATATTTGAAGGATTTAGTCACATAGTCTTCCAAGTTAAATCGTAACATTTATCTCCAAACAACATTAGTTGCTCCTAAAGTCTCGTATTGAAAAGTAATTAACCTAATCACATATCCTCCATGATAGGTTAATCATTTTTATAAATAACCCAAAATAAACTTACTCTTAATTCATAAAATCATATAACTAGAATGAATCAGTCAAACTAACCAGGGACTTCACGTAGTCCAGTGGTAGGCGATAAATACCAGTCGCACTTTGGTTGTGGGTTCGATTCCCGCAGCTTTGTCCGACGCGACGGGTTGTCACACGGTCTATGTGTTGTCCTTTTTTCAAAACTATATAATTCTCAAAACATTCCCCAAAACGAGATAAAATCTTCAAAAATATTCATAACATATTTTAACCTCAATTTTATCTCATGCCTTCCACTTCAATCATAACATTTAGTAACCCATAATTTCCTTAAAAGTAAGGATCATATAAACCCAAATGGTTCTTTATAACTATGTCCACAAAAGAAAAGATAACTATTCCTTGGATAAAATTTTCCTATATTAAACATCAGGGTTACACATAATATAAAAAGTCTTCTAATGTAACCCCATCATCAAAAGAAACTTGATACTCTTAAGAATTTCACCATAACTCTTGAAGCCCTTATATGTTGACATCTTACTCATTCAACATTCTTCATGATCCATTATCCATTCCTTTCCAACCTATTCCGAAATACCTCTTTCCTACAAACAAAATCATGAATCATATCCTAAGATTCCAAAATAGGAAAACAATAGTCATGAAATAGTACATACCTTTGATTGGTCATTGTCAGTTTCTTCATCCTCAATAGGAATGGCATTAGGTATTGGTAAACGAACATTTGTACGCTCTTGGTGACCCCATTCACGAAACTTCTTCATAGAACATGTGTTTTCATAATGACCATGCACACCACATTTAAAACATTCAATTGATCCCTCAGAAAGATCTTCTTTCCCTTTCCTCGAGTCAACTGGATGATTCCTTTTTCCATGGCAGGTTCTTGCTTTATGACCTTCATTTCCACATCTATAGCATATTTCTGTCCCTTTGAAACATTTTCCTAGGTGTTTCTTTCCACATCATTGACACATAGGTTTTTGAACACACTTACCTTTATGATTATTACCTGTACTTCCGTAGGGATTTGTTTCTTGCATATATGATGCCTTAGAGAAAAATCCAAGGTTTAGGTGGTCAATCATGACTCCAGATAGTTGGTTGAGGATAATCAGAAGAGTTCTCATTACAGCTCCCATATCAGTCAGTTTCTTTCTCAAAAAACTATCACAGTCTCCTTCACATCCACTGTTACTTTGGTGCCTTCTAGATCCAACCATTTACTAAAACCAAAAAGGTCAGTGTGAGTATATCAACAAAACCATCATGTACTAATGAGGAAGATAAACACTATGATACACTTACTCATTCACTTTATCTAAAACTAGGACTCTTTCTGAAATCCTAACCATTATGGTAATGTCACTTATGCTTAAAGAGTACCCTAAACTCTAAAGTTATCTAAACCGACCTCTGATACCAACTATAAGGCCCCAGCCTTAAACCTTACTTAATCTTGAGTTATTACAAGATTACACATTGAGGATCTTTTCAGGTTTAGAGTTTTAGAGAATTAGATCATGAAACTTGCATTACATTCCACATTTAAACAAAGTGGTTACATAAAAGATAGTATTCATTCTTCCCATCAACGGAAACATATTGAAAATAAAACATGGATTCTTTCTTAACACATCCTTGACTCTATCATATTATCATGTACCTTTCCCTTGACCTGAAAAACATTTCAAAAACTTGGGATGAGCATAAAAAGCTCAGTAAGGGATATAAAAATATGGAAAGGAAACATGAGTTCATATATACATAAGAATGAAATCATAATTTACCCATAAAACATAGGCACTTTAACCTACCTCATCAAATCATGAATAAATCATAGAAATCATAAGACATAAAGGTAACTTGAGGCATTCATAATATTCTTACGTAGGGAGTAACCCTCTTGGTTACGTTTGGAATACCCATCACAATATATTCCCTAAAATCTCTTCGGAGAAACCTTAACGTTTCACTCCTTCGCGTTACCCAATGCATTGGAGAGCTATATCGGGCTCACCCGCCCTTAGTTTATCACGGAACCACCTATTTTCATAACAATGCCCAAGAACCATAACATAAACGTATCACATAAAACATGCATAAAGGAAACAAAACATTTCCACATTTCAATCACAATATAACATTTTAGTATTTTTGAAATAATGAATCCATACAAAAAGAAGCCATTTCCAAAACCATTTAAAACATTTAATAAAGATATTTTTGAATCAAAGTGTCCCATACCACCTTGAAGCTTAAAATTTTAAACTATTAATATCCATATAAATAAATCCTTAAAACCATTTTGAAAACATGGATATTAACAAGAACAAATAATTAAAATATTTAAAACGATATTTTGGTTAAAGGAGTTTTACCAAAATTAGAGACACTTGAATACAATAATTGAGGAATAACATTTAGCAAGAACTTTATAATATCATGAGAATAAATGGATTCATGATATAATACTCCAAAGGACAGTATATACACCATATAAGAGTGAATTGGTGCATAACAACAATGAACCCTCAATAGAAATGTCAAATGTGATGAAATCCCTTATAAAGAAGGTATCCTTAAATTAAGGACAAATAAATCTCAAAAATATGTGTGACAAATATAAATACAACCAATATAAGTGGATATTAAGTGTAAAACAATAAAATTTCATTCACACATATTCAATAGATGACATATTCAATGACTACATGTTGAACCCAAAGAAATCGAAATTGGGTGAAAAAGTTCCCTTGACAGCCTAACGACATCACATCAAAATGAGTTGATGAGAGATAAAAAGTGTATCTCATCACTTGGACATAAAATTTACATCAATAAGGATATATGAGAACATATCCCAATATAACAATATGTAAATTAAAAGACCCAACAAAAGAAGTCTTTTAAAAAAGAGGAGGGTGAAAGGTTCCCTTACCGACTTGGGTATCTTTCAAAACATACACCCCACGAAAGAAGGACAATAGATCATTGATGTAAATACTCATAAACTAAAGTATATTACACAAAGAGTAGAATAATGGGCAGTACATACACCACTCAATGGAATTTGTGGAAAATGTAGCATAAATCTCACGGGAATAAAAGCGAGATGAAAAATCCCTTACGAAAATTCGGCAGCCTAACGGCGCCACTCAAAACTTCCAAAATGGATTGATGAGAGGAAATAGGGTCTCTAATCATATGAACATAATAAGTACAGTAGGAGTAATATAAAAGAACATCCCAATCATAAGAAATATGAGCTTAAAAGGAATGACATAAAAGAGTGTACTTAAAAAGAAAGAGAGGTGTAGGATCCCTTACCTCGGGTCCGACTTGACTCGATCGTTCTTTAATCTCCTGAATAATAAACTTGAGTTAATTTCAACTTCCTTAAGAACATTTTTCAAGTTCATTATTCCTTTTATATCACTTACTACCATGTCATAAACATTATGTAATCATTTAAGTTAATAATATTTGTTTTGCCGATATTTGGTTCTTAAGTCGAAAGTGGACTTCTTACAATTACATGTTGTTCATGTGGTCAAATGTTTATTATATCCAGAATTGTATTCATGATTTAGATATAATATATGTCATATATATCCAGTACATGCATGAATTTATAACATTACATAATCATTTAGAGGTAAGAAATGAAATGCACCGTTCATGGAGACGGTAAGCCGTACGTACGCATGAACGCTACTTTCATTTCTATTTAGTATTTTATAGAATTTAATAATAATGATATAAAGGTATATTATAATTCCAGTATAATATCATATATAATATCATAGTTCCATCCTTTATACGTCCCACATATGGTATTTAACGAATCAAATCACTTTGAGGGGGCGGTAGTCCGCACTTCCTTAAATGAAGATATCGCGTTTACCCATAATGGAAACCATAAAGGTATGACCAAAATGAAAAAAAACAGAAGCTTAAGGAAAACATAAACATATTATATATCATATATAAAAATAGTGACATCATAATGGCCACCTTTGAAGGTGTTAAATGAGTATTGAACAATCATCGTTTCGGGAGGCAGAATTTCGCCATCCACAGAAACCATATGTTCTTTAACCATTTGATGTAGTTGTGTGGGAGTGTAGCTCGAATAAATATTATAACAACATCCTAGTATATTGAAGATACTGGTGTTGTTACAAAAGAAATAAATAAAAAGAGTTTAGGGGGTTAGAGAAGCAAAATAAAACAAATGAACATGAGAGAATGAATTACCTTTAAAAGTGTAACTCTTTTTGATTTGAGCCTAAAGGATTCTTTTGAAAGGATTATGACCAAAGGGAATACTCTAGAATGAGGAGAGGGGTGTGGAGAGAGTAAATGGGCAGGGGTTGGCCGAGCCAAAGGCTTGAGGAGTGTGTGAAATGAGGTAGAGGTGGGGGCCTTTTATAAGAGGAGAGGAGGGGCACTTTTGGAAAGTAAAGAAATATTACTTTATTTGAAAATGTGTTTCGGTTTTAAAAGGTCCCAAATTGATATAATTCGTGGATAAGGTTATAAAGGTTCGAAATCCACCCATCCAATAAGTTTTGGACATGTGTAGTTCATATATTTTACATTATCTTTCCATTTTATTTTAATCGTTAAATAATGATGTCATCACTGCATCATTATGATGTCATAAATAATTTAATTTATTTAATGTCTAAAAATTAAAAAAAAATTACTATGATGTAGGAAATCTTTTTAGCTTTCCAATGACTATTTATAATCAAAATATGGACTTGTATAACCCCACTTAAAAATTATTTTAGTAAAACAATTTATGTTAGTGTCATTTTCACTTTAACATTAAATAAAAATATATTAATGTCATTTTCCAACTAAAGTGGATCCATTGGGTCCCCAAGTTGGCCCATGGATTGTATTGGTCTGCCATGACTCACCCAATAGGTGTAGGACAAGTGTCATGGTGTTTTCACATTCTTATAATATCATTTTTACCTTAAACTACACTAATTACCACTAATCGCGATTAAAAACTTAATAAGTTACTATTCACCAAAAAATTATTTTAATCTCATTGAACCAAATTTTACTTCTTAATTACAACCATGTATGTCGGATTTTTGAAAATCAAAACACAATTATGGCAAAATTTCATTTAAATGAAAAATCAGTTTTTATAAGTACCACTTAGTGGTTTCACTATTCATCAAAAATTGAAGTTTTTCAGAAAATTACCAAAAATTCACCCTAAGATATATTTGATATTCCGAATTCAAAAATGAAGTCTATTTTACAAAATTCAAAACATATTAGTCACATTAATTAATTTAATAATTAATTCCCGCTGTCAGAGCAAATAGCGTGTTTTTATAAAACAATAAGTATCAAAAGATTGACACTAGTTTAAGTCTGATTTCAAAGTGAAATTAATTCCAATGACCACTATTGGATTTAATGGTAAAAATATTTTCTAATTTCTCTTTAAAACCAATTCAAAATATTATCTAACCATATAAATAAATTAGATTAAAAAGAGGTTTTGAATTAAAACACAACATTCTACACTATTCATTAAAAAATGAACTTTATCGGAAAAATACCAAAAAATTACACAAAGTAAAATTTGATGTCCCGATTCTTAATAAGAGTTTTATTTGGTCCAAAAGAATGTATAAGAGTGATCAAAACTATATTTAATGACAGTTCTCCATTAAAAGGCGATAAGTGAACCTTTAGTGAAAACTAGGGCATATACACCTAAAATTTAATTCTTTCCGTATTTTAAGCCTTTAGCTTTTATTGGATAAATGTAAAAACATTAAAAAACATATATAATCATGTTTTAGTTATTTATATCCATTCCCGCCATTATAACAGCTACATGTTAACTACCATTTAAAATAATATTATTTTATTATTAGAGTGCAACGTAAGATTCCCAAGAAACTCGTTGTTGCGTATTGGGTACGCCATCGAGCATAGCGTCCCCTTTAAAGTCATATTAATACTTTATTCAAAAATATGGATAAATATGAAAATTTATATTCTTTATTTACTTGGGGTGTTACAATATATGTATTATATTCTGAATATATATTATATATAAATAATGTTTTAAATTATGTAAGTAATTAAATCATGATATAAGTAATGATATCAAGAATAACAAGTCAAAACACATACGATAAATGAAACGATTTTACCCAAAACACTGCTTTAACATGGAATTGACAAATGAAAGGGTAATATAAAGTCATAAGTGAATCATATATGATATCATAATTATTATTATGGTTCTTTTATAAGTTAATAATATGTTTAAACCCACTATACAGGAGTCTTGGACACATACGAAAGAAATTGGACATAAGGTAAGGGATAATTATTCCAATCTCGTTCTTATTCGAGATTGTTTATTTGTAAGTATTTACTGGGGTTATGTTTATCATCCATGTCCATGTTTTATAAAAATGTTTTCATAAAATGTTTACTATTATTCCATGTATGTTTAAAGTCATTTATACCCTTTTATGACTTTTACCACAAGGTATGGAAGGAATCTTTCTTTTGTTTACCACACGAGGTACTTTTTGACTTTACAACGAAAGTATGAGGATAATGTTTTTTAACTTATACGGAATGAACGTATTTTTATGGTTTCATAACACCTTATTTCCATGAATCTTACTCTATAATATTTCAGGATTATTTTTAACAAAATTATTTTCTTTTAAAATTTCATGTCATTTTGGGAAAAGAAAATGATTTTGAAGAAGAAAGGATATTTTCCTCAAGAATTCATTTCAATTGTTTTATCAAAACTATTTTCCATACAAGATGAAATTATTTAATATGGATATGTTTGAAGTATAATTTTTTTATTATGTACATGGATTGATTTTTTTTATGATGAAATGATATACATTGTTTTATATGGATTATGTTATGATGAGATGATGTTTACGAAACCCATTTTATTCGTTGGGTTATGATGAATGATTTATGTTTATTTTGTGGAACACGTAAGAATTATTTCATTATGAGATGGGTGGGATCTATATCTACCTCCAATTCATTGGGTAATGATTTATATCTCATGAGATAGAAATGGCTAGAACGACAAGTAAATTCTGGTTCAGTAGTACAGGGCTGGAACGACATGTAAACCCAGTTCGGTAATGGACTTCGTCGACTATGATGGTCATGACAGAAATGCCTTGGCTACTATGGAAATAATAATATGTGCTTAATGGTTTTCCATAATTACATGTTTTATCCTCATTCTACTTTATCATGATAAATGTTCCTTTATGATCTATACCTTACGTACTACCATGTTTTATGTCATTGCTCAAGATTTTTATGTTTAGATTTTATGTTCATATTTTTTACGTTCAAATGTTTATAGATTGTTTTATGTTCTCCATCCTTACCCTTACTGAGAATTTGAGCTCACTCTTTTTATGTTTTCTTTTCCCCATGATATAAAGAAAGGTTTTAGGTAAGTAAACAAAAGGGGAAGATCTTTATGGGAGATGTTTAAGATCTTTCACCATGATTAGAAGATTATGTCCTGAGTTTTCAAAGACACTAAACTATTACGGTACTTGGGTGTCTGTTTTTATTTTGTATTAAGTATTCCTCAAAAGTAATGTAATGTCTTTTTATGTCAAGCTTGGGTATCTACAGTGTACCCCTTGGTTCCTTTTTATGAAACTTCAATGCACCTTATCTCCTTCACTTGAACTTTTATTTTGGCCCACAAGTATCCTGTCCTTAGTGTTTTCCATGTAGAATGTGATGATTCCCTCAGTTTCAGAATTAAAGATACGATGTTAAATGTTTTGGGCATGATGATTATGGATGTGATGCCTGATTATGCCAGTGATCAGGAAGGATCACTAGAGGATTCTTCCGAGTGAAACTCCCTATCAGAATGGGCCCAAGTGATCAATGAATAGATTGGAACCCCCTATGAGATCAGGGTGCAGGTCCTCAACCACTAGAGTAGAACCCCCCCATCAACTTGGGCACATGTACTCTATATCTATCTTTCTGAGTGTAACCCACATATTAGATAGGGAAAAGGTCCTTAATGATTAGAGAGGAACCCCCTGTTATACCAGGGTGTGGGTCCTCGACCATTATAGTAGAACCCCCCACATCATCATGGGCGTGGGTCCTCTTCCTACCTAGTAGAACCCCCTATCAACATAGGGACTGGCTCATCATGAAATTAGAGTAGAAACCCTCATCGGTGTGGGAAACCATCTTCTACATATTCTATTAGAGTGGAAATCCCATGAATCACTAGGGAATGAATCCTCTACTTCGAGTTTGTTGCCACTCGGTTGTGAGACATAGTGACAAGGCATGGTTAGACTTGCACAGTTACTTCTGGGTATATGTGTGAGATTTAAGGCATCATTGATGGACTTTTGGAACTATTGTATACTCTTCATCTTAGGATGAGCTATGAGATGAAGGTCCCCTTACTCTCTCTTTTAGGAATATTTTGTCTGAACACACACACACACACATATATATATAAATTCTTATGTATACACACCTTAGATTTGGTTACTCTCATTCCAGGAAAGACGAAGATGCGCGGGGTGTGCCATGTGATTTTTGTGTTTATATTCTCAAGGTTGGATGAGTATACTCTCTTAATATAGGTGGTGAATACTCGAGGGTTAGTTCATCTACTCATCGTGTCGATCCCCTTGTTCTTGGAGGAGGCTACATTCACTCTTGGTTGGAGTTGAGATGTTATCTTTCATGATAGATCATGCTATCTATTACCTATCTCTTCCTATTTTATCTCTTACTTACACCCTTCATATTTTGGGGAATCCTATTGGGTATGTATATACTCACTCTTTCATGCGCTTTAGCCGCACATGTCTTGTCTTATACAGATAAAAAACATGTTGACTATGACTTGAGAGGATCTTAGTGACACTGGGTGCTTGGACCACATTCGATGATCATATACTGGTCTTTCAGAGTTGGGATCTCCCAGGTGTTTACATTTATAGTTCTTTTACATTGGGACATATTTATGGTTGGGTATGTATTTTTCCCATTTACTTTCTTATTTTTCACTTCTATACTCTTCTAATGTACATAGGATCATGCATTCTTGGCTTAATTTATATCAGTGTTTCATCTTTTACTCTTTCCCTCTACACTTTTTCATTTAGATGGATGCATTTTTGCATACAAGAATTTAGGCAAAGACCACCCTGAGTTATGCCTTTAGCGCTTGTCACCACACCTTAGCATATAGAGGCGGGCTTAGGGTAGTTGTGACTCGAGCCCTGAAATGGGTTGGGTCATTATGTATTGGTATTAAAGAAAGTTTATTCCATAGGAAAATGTTCATACTACTCCCCTTAAGAGGATTTGGTTTGGTTTACGGAAACATTTTTAAAATGTCTCAACTGTGGCTCTCAGACAAAGGAATCCAATTATGGTGCGGTGGCTGACATATCCATTCACCAGTATTATGAGTACCTTCTTGTCAACTCAATATACTAAGACATTGGTTGTATGGTTTAAATAGTATATTCATCATATAGGATTGAGTATTTGACTTTACCTCTTGAGTCATATCCCCATTTGTTGATATATATATATATATATGTTCATCTGAACATGGTACACCTTGATAAATCCTAGGATGCCTCTGTAGCAACAACCATCCAACATACTATTTGCAGTTCGTGACGATGACCCACTGAGCTATGATGCCCCATTTTAGGGTCCATCTCGTGACACCCTTCCTCTAGTTGGGTAGGTATAATCACCTCCATATATTGATTAGTAAATCATCCTAATAGAGTATCCTAAGGATGTGGATAGTCTTAACATGCTCCATGAGTTCCAGCACTAGAGGCTGTTGCGGTTCCATAGTGAGACAGATCCTTAGGATACAAAGGATTAGCTAGAGATAATGTTCTATGTCTTTAGGCTTGTTCAGACCTAAATGGATCAAGTGGTTATACTAGGTGATGGCCTTTTCGATAGAGTAGTTGGGAATTAGTGGAGCATTGTTACGTAGATGAATGATGAGTTGAAAATCTCATTGTATGACTTCCACCAACTATTCCATGAGTAGTACTACCCATAATTATTTCACTCTGTCTAGATCTAGGAGCTTCTAGAGATGTAGCAGGGTGGGGTAACGGTGGATGAGTATGCATAAAGATTTATAGACCTTACATGTAACCCTCTTAACATGATATGGGATGGATACTTTCAAGCATGAAAGTTTAAGCAGGGAATCCATAGAGATATCCAAGCCAAAGTTGTTCCCTTATACATCTCCACTTATGTTGGGGTGTTGGAGAGGGAACTGGGGATATAGAGATTTATTTCATAGAGATACCAGAAAATTGGAGCTGGCAGTGGGTGCCACAGATTTGAGTCATCTATAGCAGCTAGTGGATGCCAGGTGTCAGGATCTCGATACAAGAGACCTCCCCAAGATAAGACAACGATGTACTTTCAAAGGAAGCGTAGAACACTAGGGTATCCTAGAGAGGGGTGATGCTTTACCTATTACATGAGAGGTCACATAGCACAAGACTTCCGAACCAAATGTATTGAAAAGCACAAATAGATAGTTGATGGAATGCCACAATAGAGGGAACACTATAATCAGGGATCTCCCAGGAGAGGACAAGGTGGTCCCTAGGGAGGTGGAGATAGAAGAGTAGTAGGAGGAGCTATGGGTGGTGGATGAAGTTATGAGATCCTTCCACCAACACCACCAGGAATACCATGTCAATAACATGGAGCTAGTAGCCAAGGAAACAAACAGTAGATGATTAAAGGTATGATCTATGTTTATTATACTCTTGATTAAGTATTAGTATACATATGTTCTAGTCATTCCTTTATCTCCATAATCTTGGTGTGATAGATAAGGCACCCAATTGAGGTTCTATCCCATCAAATTAATCTTGAGGTTCCTATAGGGAATACTTCTTCTGTATCTTTTATCTATCGGCAGTGCGAGCTATCTCTAGGTGGAGAGAGGTTTACGTGGGATGTTTCAGTCTTCACAATGGAACCCTATTATTTCATATTGCCTATGGATTGGTTGTATATGGTCTGAGACTAAATAGAATGTCCCCAAATAAAAGTTATATTCCTATGCACTGATGGGACAATATTCTTCTTTTTGGGCTAGAGAGATCTTATAGTGCGACAAGTGGTTTCAGTAAGCAGAAGTCTTGTACCCATCACCCAAAATTTAGTTGGTATATCCCTTAGTTAAGAAATCTCTTCAGGAATTTGGGTTCCTTCAGTTGTGGAGTATTATTTGTATATATTCCCCAAGGACGTTCCAAGACTACCTCTGAGGTGGGAGATGAAGTCTTTTAATGACTTGCATCACGAACCCACTCAGATATCTTGTAAGGAATATCAAATGGATCCTATCAAGCTCCGAGAGCTATGGTTGTATTCGGAGGACCTTTGAGATAATGGTTTCATCAGACCGAGTGTGTTTTCCTATGAAACACCTGTGTTTTTTTATGAAAAATCTGGATAGGATCTTGTAGATTTTCATGGGTTATCATTGGATGGACCTGGCCATGATAAAGAACAATTACCCCTTGCTGAGAATTAATGACCAATTTGACTAGCTGTGAGATACAAGATGGTTCTAAAATATTGATATCAGTTCCTGATACCACTAGTTTAGGGTTTATGAGATTGATATTCTAAGGTTCTCATTCTGATGTCGCTACATATACTATGAGTTCCTAGTAATTCCCTTTGGTTTGACAAATTCCCTTACCATGTTTATGAATTTGATGAACCAGGTTTTCTAGCTATACATGGAAAAGTTTGTTTTTGTATTCATCGATGAAATACTCATCTAATATAAATTAGAGGAGGATAATGCATATCACTTTAGGATGGTCATATATTTTCTTCGAGAGAACCACCTTTATAGAAATCTCTCAATGTACTAGTTCTAGATTCATGAGGTTCACTTTTTGGGGCATTTCATTTCTGAGGATGGTTTAGTTATGGACCCAGTAAATATTGATGCAGTGTTTTCTTGGGGTCCAACAAAGAGTGTGTCAGAGGTGAAAATATCTCTTGGATTGGTGGGGTACTATAGAAGTTTTGTAGCAAACTTCTTCAAAATCACAGCCCCTTTGACCACCCTGATGTAGAAAGAGCTGTCATTTACCTAGTCTAAGGAGGGAAAGAGGGCCTTTTTGGATTTGTGGCTGAGGATGATGAGTGATCCAATGCTGAGACTACTAGAGTAAGGTGTTTAGTTCATTGTATATTGTGATTCCTCAAGAGGTGGTCTTAGTTACGTGTTGATGCAGCGACAAATAGTTATTTCAAATAGGTCAAGGAAGTTGAGTCCCCATGAGAAAAACTACGTCAATCAGGACCTAGAGAAAGTAGTGTTAGTCTTCTATATGAGGATATGGTGGCCCTATATTTTAGGAGAGAACTTTGTGGTTTACTCAGACCACCAGAGTCTCTGGTATGTCTTCACGTAGAGAGACATGAACCTAAGACAACGATACAAGTTGAAGTTTCTATAGGACTATGACTTCGAGATAATAAATAATCTAGGGAAAGGTAATATTGTAGAATATTAACATAGTAGGAAGTCCCATGATCACTTAGTGTAGGAGGATTTAGAGCAATTATCTACCTTGTAGCAGAACCTGATGGATCAGGAGGGTTCAATTTTTATGCAGTTGATGGTGTTGAATCCTTCACTTTTGGAGTGTCTGAGAGAGTTCCAACTAGAAGAAAATGAATTCATGGTCTTACATGATCAGACACTGCACAAAATTCATATTTTAGTGGTAGTTTTTTTTGCAACAGTTTACTAAATCTGGGCTAAAAAAAATTCCGTGCTTTTAGCGATATTTTTTTAAAACCATCGGTAAATATTATGTTTTTTTTTAAAAAATGACTATTTCTCCCCCACCATACCTTCTATCTTCTCCCCCAAGAACACAACCCCCCTTCTCACCTAAGCACCCCTACCCCAAACCCTATCCACCACCCCTTATCGGTGGTTCAGTGTGTCACCCCATTTTCGACGCTCCTCTTTCCCCTAAGATCCCCTATGCACTCACAACCTATTGGTCCTCACCCTTTCCAGTGCTCGAGCACCACCCCTTGCTAGTGCTCGAGCCCCTCGAACCCCCACCCTTACCAGTACTCAATCCCCTCCCTCTACTCGATATATGGTTTCCCCTGACCCCCATCACCCCTGGCCTCCCCCTCACTACCTACAGGTATTTTTTCTTCATGCAGTGAAATTTTTTCTATTTTTTCCACTGTACTTTTTGACTATTACTATAAGATGAAGTGATGTTTGGATTTTGTCTCTGTATACCATTAGGTCTTGGTGATTCCACATGTTTCTTCTTAATTTTTTGTTTCCATTATCATTATAATGTTTTTAATTTCAATTAATGTTAGTTTCATTCTATTATACTAGGTTAATTTTTTTAATGTGATATAGTTTTATTTGTACCAAATAAGTTTTTTTCATGTCGGTTAATTTTTTTTATTTGGTTCATGTTAGTAGGGTTTGGTGGGTTTCAATTCATTTTCATTCAATCAAGTTTTATTTAGTTTGGTATAATTTTATTTTATTAGATTTTAGATAGGGTTTAATTGGTGAAATTAGATTTAATTTGATTAGTGTGATTCAAGTGGAGTAGTGGTGGCATGGGAGATGTCAAATTTGGTTGAATTAGTTTGATTTAATTAAATTTAGTTAGCTTCTGATATTTCTACTACAAGGTAGTGTAGTTAGGTTTTTTGTTTGGTTTTATTATATCTAGTCTCTATCCATTTAAGTTATACTTTAATTGATTTGATTATTCTCTATTTATTATAATTATATTATGTTTGTGTTGGTTCATCTCACATCGCACTACATATATGAGTATAATATTTTTTAATGGGGTATAGTGAATTTGATATTTTTCTAAATGTATTAAATACATTCAAATTTAATTATCTTTTTATATATTTTTGTCTTTTACAAACAACTAATATACGTTTAACCCATATATAGGGGTCTATAACATTTGATAACACTGATTTGATATCTTGAAGAGGGAAAATAGATACCTAAAAATGAAGGTATGTATCAGTGAAGTTCAATTTAAAATTTCAAATTATTTTTAGGGTTTCTCACATTACTAGGCTTCTAATTAGTCTTTATGAGAGATTTTTTTTATCTGGTTATTTTATATAATTAATAAATAAGGTACACAATTTGAAAACCATTCACCCAACCATGAAAAGGTATTACCCAATTATTGAAAACAAATAGTTAGTGTACTTGGTTTTACTATCCCATTCTATTTTCTTGTGTTCTTAGAAAATAAAATAAGTTTATTAGATAATCAAAGGTAATATAATGTATCAATGATTATTTTATCAATGGAATTCAATATTTTCCATGATTTTCCTTTTTTACTTAAAAGGGGAATTTCATAATTTAACTACATTTGTAATTAAAAAATAAATTGGTACACGCAACCTATTTCATAAAATGTCTATATGGGTTTTCTCTAGAAGAAATTACTTTTACAATTGTTTTTGACTAAAAATGATTTATAATGTTTATTTTCATATATTTTATCAATTTCCTTTCCTTATATAAGGGTTTTATAGGTGTATTTCGTCATAATAGTCATTTTATTTCTTTATTGTGATTACGATTTTGAGTCAATAATATGTTCATTAGATTTTATATTTTTTAAAGATTAATTTTATTGATGTTGTGGTTCTATACATATCTGTAAAATAGTTTTTTATGAATTCAACTCATTTTATAAATCCAAAATCCAATTTTATAAACAAATATGATGTTTTCATCAGGTAAATAAATAACCATGAGGTGGTTTCCCATTTGGTTTTGATTTTTTAATTTTTTATGTTATGTTATACAAATAAGTTATTATTAAATATCAATAATTGAATGGGATGCATTATAATATGTGATTGGAATTGAGATGTGTAATTTACATGATGTGTTTATTAGACACCATATCATGATTTTTTGATTTTTTTTAGAGATTCTTAATAAATTATCATTTGAAATCTTGGATAACATAGTGGGAAATTGAGAGATTTTTGTGATACCAGTTAAGTTTATATTGGATATAATCCCTTGTTGTCCCAATGAAAAATTCAATTAATACAACAAGTGGGGGATGAATTATTATAAAGTTAATTTTATCTGATTAAATGAAAGGAATTCCAAGGAGGAAGTGTTTCACTGATCCCATTCAACTCGTAGTTAATGTTCCATTGACCACACTGACATATGGTGATCCATCGGTCTCCCTCCCTATAGCATCTAAGAAACCCTCCATCCACCCACCTTTACCTTCTCTCACACCCTCCATTATGTCAGTTTCTGGAACACCCTTCATCAGCATTCCATCAACATCTGAGATAATGACTCTCCATTCATATATTTCAGTAGTAAGGGAATAAGTTTTCTCATGAGGATATTTGTGGGTGAAGGTTATAGATACTAAATTTAATGTGGATAATTTTTTGTATAATTATTTTATACTACTAACAATTTTTTTCATGAAAGATACAAACAATGTTACTATGGAGATAAATATAAATAGTTTAGATGTCTGGAATTTGAACAGAATGAAGATAGTTATCTCATTTGACTGCTTTGAGGTTCACACTAATGATGTCACATGATTACTTGGCTAGATTCTTGACCAATTGGTGGATGATCCGGTTACCCTTCTGATTACCTATAAAGATTGGTGGAACGTGCCTTAGACATGAAAAAAATGATGTTTTTGATTAAAAAATAAAGGAAATTTTAAAACATTATGGTGCAATTTAATTCCATTATGTTATTAAATTCTAATAGTTTAAAAATTGATCTCTTTGTATATACTATTTTCTACTTTACAGTTATGGATTTGATCGCATGAATGTGGACATTGAAAAATTTGGGAATGAAATAAAAGGATTTTAAATGGAGATTATGGAATGAATTCAATGACACTTCAATGAGCAGTCAACAACTATATTCTATGGTAAATGAAGGGGTACCTACAGAGAAATGGAAAGTTTTTGTAGAGAAACATCATCACGAGAAGCACGTTTTATTGAGATATATATTATTATATTAATATAATTTTACGTATATACATGCATACTACAAGGAGATGACATTGCATACATTACTATTAAATTTCATGTTATTTATTTTAGGATGTTTCAAGAAAAAATGTATCAAGTAGAGCTAAACAAATCATCCCTTACATTGCTGGGTCAAAGAGTTTTTCCAAAAACAGATCGAATCTGGTAATATTCTCAGTAGTTTAAATATTTATAAGAAAAAACTATCTATTTCACATTTTAAATTTTTGATTTTTCTTTGTTTAATATAGTTAATGAATTCAAGGCACCAAGTCTCCCAAACAGAACTGTGGTTGGATGCTCATACAAAATCTGATGGGAGTTATGATAATGAGCCTTCCAAATAAGTTGGGGTATGAATTACTTTTTCGTTAAATATAAATTATTTTCAGTTGTCAATATATTAATATATATTACATCGAATATGGATCATGTTTTATTTATAAGTAAAAATAAAAGAACTAGGAAATGCCAATCCCGCATGATCTTTCTCTGTCTCCCAAGATTACCCGATTGGTCAAGTACTTGGGAAGGAGCATCCTGGTCGATTGTGTGGGATGTGTTTGGGAAAATTACCATAGGAAGTATTTAGAATAACATCAAGGATTATAGAAGCATCTAATCCTAGTTTTAGTGACTCCCTACCTTGAGATGGATAAAGGGAGTTTATTCCAATGAAAAAAAATTCAGGAACAGGGGGCTCACATAAAGATACAAGATGTAAAGGTTGATGATTCTCCAAAAGAATTGATTAAATTAGATTAGAAGACTACTGGATCTATCCCTGCTGATATTTGATCAATGTATGGCAGTGAGGAGTTAAATTACACAACTTTAAAATCATTTAGTACACAAACATTTATTTTTTTCAAGTTTAAAATTAAATATAAAAAATTGTTTAATTTTCAATATATTGTCATATAGGTACCGGTATCAGGAATTGGAGATGGAGATAGAGAAGATGTCAATGAGATTTCATCTGATTATGATTAGGGTTAACTATGGATTTGGAGATGATTTTTAAATAAACATTTTATGGTTGATTGACACATTTCCTTGGGAGTAATGGGATTATATTTTATTTGATATATCTTATTGAGATGGAATATTTTAGTTAAAATGTGATATAGTTAGGAGAATTAAAAATTCATGATGTCACATTTAAGTAAATATATTTTTTAAACATATTTTATTGAATGGATTTATTTTTTTAAGGTTAATTTTGGGAAATTTTGTACTTTTCTAGTCATGTTCATGGTTAGTTCATAGTTAGGATAAACCATGTGGCATTCAAAGATAACATGTATCTAGTGATGTTTTGGGGAAGTGGCATTAAAAATTGTTTGTAAATAGGTAGAAAAACTATTTGACTAAACCATGAGGCTTCCCAGTAAGATATAAATAGGCACACGATCGATCAATAGATTTAAAAAATGTGTATCCAAACGATGATATGGAAGTTAAGTTATCAAAAAATTACTATTTTTGAACTCGATATGCCTCTAACTGGCCAAATTCTTCCATTTAATGATTATTCTCTTGACCCTATCTATTCAAATTGGAAATAGTGGAGATAACAACCCTTTTGGATTGAGATTGCAATGGTTATTGAGGTGTTAGATCTTGTAAACATAGGTAATATACCAATCATTATTTTTCTTCATAATGTTTCTAGATCTCCTATATTCATATTGATAGGAATGGCAGATTGGGGATGTTTTTTATAGATCTATGGGTTTTGTTAAGATATAATGGGTTTTCTAATATATTCATTTTGAGAATGGAATGAAGAGACCAGAAAAAGGGATTTTATGTGGATTCTTATTGTTTAATCAGTGTTTTGGATTTCAAATTCTCTCATATGATAGTGTTAAGGTCTTGTGATTTTGTTTGATTTGGTTTCCTATTTATTGTGGACTTTTGGTGATTTATTTTATTGAATCCCTTGGTTTTAATGATTGGATTAATATGTATTCTATATTACTCTCTTTGTAACTTCCAATGAATTTTGATATATATATATAAATTTAAATTATGCTGATTCTGGTTTGGTTTGGATATTGTCAATTAGTTTTTTTGGCTATCTGGGGGAAGCAGATTCTGCAGTTGTATTTTTTTTGAAATGTGATATATACCGATGGTTTAAGATGTCACTATATATGTCAAATTAATATTTAGTGGTTTTTTAAACAGCTTCCATATCAGGTCAAAATTTATTTAGAGGAAGTTTGTAGAGTTTTAGCTATGGTTTATGATCCAAATAAATGGCAATAATATTATAGTAGTTTATACCACTTATATAATATGGAAATTTTTGGGAGCATAAACCACCACTAAAACTCTAAAAACATATACTAAACAAAGTTTTTGTGATGGTTTCCAGAAACCACTACTAAATGGTTGGATGTCACGTGAGTTGGATGCCAACACCAAATTTAGAGGCTATTTTTGGAAATCCGCATGAAAACATATGATGGCAGTTTAATCGTTGTTATTAGTCATTTTTTTGTAGTTAGATATCCATAGGTGTCTCAGTAGATAGATATTATGAAGTAGGAAATCATGTCATCTTATTCTAGAGGAGAACGGTGGCTCTGATTATGATGCAAGAGGAGGGGATGTGTGAGTTACAAACTTCTCCTCTAGCTATACATCCTCATGTGATGAAGATATAAAGATACTGTCAATGATAGTTTTGGTGTTCTAACATGAGACAAAGCGTAGCTGAGTTCATCTCTTGGTGCCTCACCTTTCAATAGGTAAATCCTGAGCACTAATTTTTGGAAGTTTTTTTGTAGCCCCTTGAGATCCTGGAGTGGAAATGAGATGAAATATCTATGGACTTTGTCACTCGGATTCCACACACAATGAAGATCCATGATGCCATATGGGTGATAGTTGACTGACTCATGAATTTGAAACACTTACTTTACATTAGGGAGAAGATTTCAATGGAGATTTTGGGGCATTTATATGTACATGAGATTGTTTTACTTCATGGGGTGCCCTCGATGATTGTTTTCAATCATGACACATGGTTTACATCACAATTGTGTAGAGCCCTGCAAGAGGAATTCAAGACCCACATGGGATTTAGTAAATACTTTGATCCCCAGAATAATGGGTAGACCAAATTTACTATCCATGTTTTAGAAAATATGTTGAGGGATTGCATGTTATACTTTGACCAGAGATTGGAGGATCAATTATCCTTGGAAGAGTTCTCATACAACAACATCTACCACTCTACCATCGGCATGGAAACTTTTGAAGTCCTGTATAGGAGACCCGTTAGGTCACCATTATGATGGATAGATATTAGCGATACATCTCTTGTGGGCCCAAATATGGTGTAGGTGATGACATAGAAAGTCTAGGTCATCCATGAGCGGATGGGGATATCCCAGAGATGATAGAAATCTTACACTAATTTCCTTCATTGGCCCTTGGAGTCTGAGTAGGGAGACCTTGTTTTCCAAAGATTCTACCCATGATGAGGATTTATAAGGTTCGACAGGGGAGGAAAGCTGTCCCCAAGGTTCATCGGTTCATTTGAAATCATGCAGAGGGTTAGTGAGGTTGCTTAACACCTTGTCCTACCACCAAAGATAGAGCAGGTGCATGATGTCTTTCATATGTCTCAGATGAGATGATACGTTCATGACACCAAACACATCATCGAATGGGGAGAGCTAGACATCAAGGATGAATCCACCTTTGTTGATATCCTAGTGGTGATCAAGGATCGGTAGGAGAGGACCTTGTGTGGATGGACCATCCCTTTAGTTCGCGTGTTGTGGCAGTACTAAAACATGCAAGAGAGTTTCCAGGAGTGGGAGATCCATGTGTGGGCTTAGTATCCTGAGCTATTTTCTTAGTTTTTTATTTTCATAGATGAAAATATTGAAGGAGGTAATTATGTAGAGACCTTATTTTTCCTTGTATGACTTTTAAATATATATATATTTATATATATATTTCTAGAGTTGTGTATTAAGACGATGTGTTATTCCTAGGCCTAGTGTGCCTGAAATTAGTTTTATAAATTATTAAATATACTTTATATTTAGTATGAAAAAATTCTTAATGAAAATAGAATAACTATTAAAAGGAAGCTCATATAAAAAATATGAGACAACAGTGGTGTCTAGAATGTGTTGTTTACCCTAGGCACGACCTAAAGTGGGTCGGCACGGGGTGATTAGACTTCTCGCTCAATAACAGAATGTATAATAAGCTAATTTATTATTAAATTAACTAATTAATTTGTTTTGACATAGTGAAGTGATCTATAATATCACTTTTAGTATGATTTCTCCATGGGTAGTTGCATAAACCATGATAGAAATCTAGAGATTTTCCTCCATACTATGTTGGTGGATCTCATTAAATAATGATGAAATGCTAGATCAGGTCAGACCGGGATACAATGAACACAATGAATCTCAATCATTGGCGGACACATTATTCATCAATGAATGATCCATAATATAGGTAGGTCTTTTCATTTGGTGGTTTTATGCTCTTCTATTAAATTGATTGAGCAGATCGATCATTATTTTTTGATCTACATCCTTTTGCATCCTTTGCATGTGCCCAAGAATTGAAATCTTGATTAATTTTAATCATTTTCTAACCCCGTGTTCCCTATTATTTACTAATTGGCCAAGAACACTTGTCATAAACCATTTAAACTTTTTTTTTCTCATTCTTTTCTCCCATTCTGCTTCATGTTCATCACTGGTTGGACCCCGCAGTCCTAGTTTGACATTGTCAGGTGGTACCAAGCCCGATCAGACCCATGGAACCAAGAATGATTGACAGAAGATGCATGTATTGGTGAAATAATACAAGATCTGGGAATATTGTGAGGCACATAAAATCATTTGGATGGTTTTAGATTGTGAAATTTATGGTCGAAGGTGCGGTGACATTAAGAATGTATAGTGAAACCTTGAAAAACCACCAGAGGCTGATTTCAATTGAGTGATTGCCGAAATCCAGAAACCCTGACTATATTTTCCATTTTGGCCGAATATAGGATAATATAGAAAGGGAAATGGTGAAATTCAAGGCATGAAGATTGGATCTACATTTCTACCAAAAACCTGACTACAGGCCGTGTTCAAGGATGAACACCCGATGTACAATCCACTCAGTTGAAATAGATAGGGTTTCAAAAAACATAAGGATGACATGGATGAAGTCCACCTATATTCCGTTTACCCCTTCCCCATATTAGAATCAATGTGGTGGATCAAACGAATGAGAAACCATGTGGAAGTACATGACTAGGTAGATAGTCATGTACTAGAGTACACAGACACAATACCCGGTACATGGACATGGCTAGTAGGACACAAATCAGTCCTGTTTAGCATGGACATTCCATGTATTCCACCTACAAAATATATGCTAATACACAGATAGGGATCCATGTACTAGATAGGGACCCAACCAAGATACGGAGTGGGACCACATACCAGGTAGGTCCCCTCACATGTTGTGTACCCATTGGTTCCTTTTTAGGAAAATTCTTGGTTCTTTATATCCTTAATTTGAACTTGGATTTTGGCCCACGAGTAGCATTTACTGAGTGTTTTCCATACAGAACATGATGAATCCCTTAGTTGAAGATTTTGAGATATGATTTGGAATTTTCTGAGCACATCACTTATGAAGGTGATTCCCGATGACTGCAGTGATAATGTCAGATCACGAGAGGATTTTTTTGAGTGGAACCCCATAAGCATGTTTGTAGGTCCTCAATGACTAGATTTTAACCCCCACTTGGCATGAAGGCACGAGTCCTAAACTGATAGAGTGGAACCCCCATCAGTATGTGTGTAGGTCCTCTACAACTATCTTTCCACGCAGAACCCCTATCAGACAGGGCATGAGACCTTGATGATAAGAGTGGAACCCCCTATTATATAATTGTTTGGGTCCTTAATCTTTGTAGTGGACCCCCCACCCCCATCAGCATGGGCACATGTCCTTTACCTACCTAGTGGAACCCACTATTAGAATAGGGCATGGGTCCTTGTGATACTAGAGTGGAACCCCCCATCGGCCTATGAACAGTCCTCTACAGATTCTATTAGAGTAAAAACCCCATGATTCACTAGGTCACAAGTCCCCTAATTCATGTTTATACCCACTTTTATGTGCATCATAGTTATAAGACTTTTCTAGAATTGCATGGTTACATTTTGGTAGATGCGCGAGATGATGGGAATCATTGATGGAATTTTTGAATTATTGTCTACTCTTCTTCATGGGATGATATGTGAGATAGAGATCCCATTACTCTCTCATTTTGGATTCTATTGACGGAGCATATATATATATATACATTCTTCTGTATCCACACCTTGGATTTAGTTACTCTCCTTTCAGGAGAGGTGGAGACATGTGGGGTATGCCATGTGATTTTAGTGTTTAGCTTCTCATGGTTAGATGAGTCCACTATCTTGATAATGGTGGGAAATACTCGACGGGTAGTTCATATACTCACCGTGTCGAGCCCCTTCTTCTTGGATGAGGTTACTTTAACTCTTGATTTTGGTTAAGATATTTTCTTTCATGGTACCTTGTTTTATCTGCTGTCTTTATATTCATATTGTATATCTTAATTCCCCCTTCATCTTTTGGGAAATCCTAATAGGTATATATATACTCACTACTGTATAGGATTTTTCCAAACATGTCACATCTTATGTATATGATGGAAATGTTGACCATGACTTCATTGGAGCATAGGGATACTAGGTGCTTGGACTGCGTATAATGGTCATAGCTTGGGATTCAGGAGTTGGTCTCTCTCAACTATTTACTTTTCATGTTTTGTAACATTGATACATATTTCAATTTAGGTGTATATTTCCCCCCTTTACTTTTTAGTTTAAAATCTCAAACTCTTTTATTATCCATAGGTTCATACATGCTTGGTTTACTTTATAATAGTATTGAAACTTTTACTCATTTCCTTTTCACTTTTTCATCGTGACAACTATTTGTGTGCATAAAAGTATTTAGGCAAAGGTATCCCCAAGTTAGTTATGTCTTTGACACTTTTATCCACCCCCTAGTCTATGGAGGTGGGCTTGAGGTAGTTGTGGCTTGACCCCCAGCTTGGGTTAGGTTGTGACAATCCAAATCTCTTTTGGATATGGTTAATCAAAATCTTTTTATTCAAGATAAAAATTTTGTTCAAAATTTATTACTTAATATAAGGCCTAAATGTATGACCCTATGAGCCTTTGTAACATTGAAAATGGATATGAATTTCCAAATTTATAAATGTAAGAAAATAGTGATCTACAGAAAAATGTTAGTGTTACCAAAATTATAAATGGGGTTGGGATGAATAGTGTATGTGTGGGATGGGAATATTCAGGAGGTCATACACTGGACTTGAAAAAAAATAAAAAATAAAATGGTGGTAGAATTAAAAAAAATAAATGCTTTCCCACTTTTCTAAAAAAATTATTAATTATTTTTCATTTACTTGTGGGTAATTCAGTTAAATTTACTGACACACATTTTTCATATAATGAATCATACCTATATATGAATATATACACTATAAGGTGAATCATATATATTTTTTATATATTTATACTATTCCTTTGTCTAAAAAATTGAGTAATCACCAAACATAGAACATGTCAATATAGTGTATGTTATCTCATACATTCACGATTCATCAAAATATACAAACCAGTATGAATGAATACATCACATTACATTTATCCAAGTAGTTATACACATCACATTCCACTCAAAAAAGCATGACCATGTATTTATTATTTTAATTCAATCATGGACCTATATGGCATACCTTTCATATAAGAAGACAAATCCTGTTTTGGTCAACTTGAATTGATGACATGATCAGTACCACAACCAACAATCCACTGATTAGACCAGTCTTAAGATTGGCATAAGAAATATATTAAAGTATAAAGGATATCTCATAACTTCTTAATTATTAAAAATAGGTTGATCAGTATAAATGAGTACATCACATTCCATTCATCCAAGTAATTAATCACATCACATTTTACTCAAAAAATTTTGATCATGAATTTCCTTAGTCTAAATCAATTATGGACCTACAGGTCACAATTTTCATATAAGAGGAATAATAATGTTTTGGTCAACCTCAATTGATGACATGGTCATTAATATAACCAATCATCCCCTGATAAGCTCAGTATCAAGGTTCGTGTAAGAATGATATTAATGTACGGAGGTTCAAATGCTATGTATCTTTCCAACCTCAAGTAATGAGGATATGTAATATTCATAGACCACAATGTTTATCAATGAATGTATAATATTTCATGTGATATAATTTTTTATGTCAGTCCAAATAATTATTCTCCACTTAATATCTCAAGATGTTGCTCTTTATATCATATATAATATTCTACTCATGATAATCTTAACATATCATCACAACCCATAATATCTTATAACAATAATCAATTAGGTATAACTCAATGATGTACTTTGAGGGGATATTATCATTCAACTATTCATGTAATATATAAAAAAAGATGAATGAATGAAAAATGGGGATTTCATTTATTATAAAACTATGATACATTTTAAAACCATGATGTCTAATCTCTCATGTGTATAATACAAAGAGATTCAGAATTGCCCTCATCATTTTGTTTCATTAATGTTTTTTTCAAAGGATCTTCTATATTTTAATCTGTACTAACCAAATAAATATTTAAATCTCCCCTCTCAATGATCTCTCCAATGATATGATATTTATGAAGGATTTTTGGGCCTTTTGTGGGACCTAGATTCCTTATTTTTTGCAATAACTCCATTTTTGTTACAATAAATCTAAATTTTCCCACATGGATAGGAATAAACCCATGGTTTGTAATTAACATTTTGATCCAAAAAACTTCCTTCAAAATATCTGATACATATATATACTTGTCTTCTATTGTTGATTCTTTCATGGTGGATTTTTTGAAACTCTTCCAACTGATAGCTCCACCATCAAAGAAAAACATGAAATTGAATCGATATCTCATATTATATTTTTATAATAGGAAACCATCATCCCTATAAACCCTTACAATGATATCATATTTACTTACAAGGATCAAGAACATTTTCTTACTTCTTCTTAAGAACATAAGGATATTCTTGGAAATAATCTAGTGACTCTCACCATGAAAGGATTGATATTTACTTATTATGATCAAAGAATAAGAGATATCAGGCTAAGTACATATCATGAAATATAATTTAGATCATATGATGGATGCATATAAAATATTATCCATCCATTCTAAATAATTAGAATATTTTTTTAATCTTCTTAAGATTCATTCCATGAAACACTGTCAAATAACCATTCATAGTATTGGATAATGAAGTTTAATTATTTTCACTAGAAGTTGATCCTTTAGAATTACATTAATTATAATTTCATGCACCAGATGATGGGTTAGACCTGAGATGTAAATAGTGGCAGTGAGAATTCTCATACGGAGAAGGGCCATTAAGAGTTCACATATACCATTGCTTTTATAGTGTAGTGTTGGAGGTCTAAAAGTTCATCAAAGATGAAGGGTCACCAGGTAGGTAATCAAACTGAGATGACCATGTTTAGTGATCCTTTATTTCTAGGGATCAAGTATTACAAGTCAACCAGATAAGATTTAGTATATAAGAGGGTGGGACCTTTAATTCTAGTTATGAGCTGAGTTGAGTTAAAACAGAGAATTAATTATAGAGCTGAGAAGTTATAAAGGATTATTTGTCCATTTTTAACCTATTTGTAATAACTTATATCCTCTAGTTATAATAACTTCAATCATAAGTTTTTCTCCCATGCATGTAGGACTCATCATTTGAAGCATGTTAAACTCTTGTATATTTTCTTTCTTTCTTTACTAATATTATATTTATTTTCAGTGAATGTATTTCTAGTGCCTTAAATATTTTTTAATCTTCTTGGGAGTGTGGTTTGACTTAGTGCAGTGTGTAGGGTGCATTAACTTAATATGGAGCCAAGGTATTTTACTAATGAAAACCGTTTTTATTTTGTATTTGTTGTTAATACACACTAAGTTAATTAAAAACTTTTCATGATAAGTGATCTTACGGTGTAGATGGCCTCAGTGTTGAAGGTGGAATCATTTATCAATGTTAGCAAAAAATTTTGGAGCTCAAAATCTAGAGGAAGGGAAATGAATTGGGAAATATGGTTTTCTAGGGAAGGATCATTAAATATATAGAGAAGTCATGGATTTCATGAAGGTTGGAGTTTCATGAAGATGTGAAGCTTCAAGAAATATGAAGTTCAGTATTTGAATCTTCCAGATATGATAAAGGATCGAGTTTCCTTAAGGTTGGATTTTACAATGGTTGGACTTTGTGAAGGTTGGACTTTTACGACGGTTTGGAGCTTCAATAACGCATGATAGAAAGGAGGTGATCTTCATGACCATGAGAATATTCTCAAATGAGAATATTTCATTAGAGATTCGTGAATGAAGGTGCTTCATGAAAATGGATTAAGAGGTTTGAGAAAAGCCTGTTGAGAGTTTGGGATCTCCACAAATGGATATGTCTATCAATAGGTGTCCAAACCTCACTTGAGATATATAGAGAATTTGAGAAAATGGTGAATCAATCTGAATTACTGAAGGTTGGGATCTTTGTGAATCATGAACTCTTCATGAGCGTAATCATCATGAAAAGACTTGTTGTCACGAACCAGGCCGGGTCGCCATTCGACTCGGCACCCAACCCGGTCCGTGGCAAGGCCCGAAGGGCCTTCTCGATCCCCACGGGCTGGCACAAGTGCCCGTGTTTCATAAGTAACAAGTGGGAACGATTTTACCTGAAATAGTAAACACAAAACAACTGACCAGATAAATAAACTGAAACTAGAAATAAACAACCAAACATTACTTTAAACTATGAACATTTTTTTAAGTCTAAAACTCGAACCAAGAACTAAAAAGAAAAGACGACAGCAGAAACTAAAGCTCTTACTCAAACCACCTGGAAAAAGAGAGGCCACACGACACCACTCTCTGTGAAAAGACCAACTGCAACCCGAACCACCATCACTGAGCATGAAGTCACAACCTGGAAATCAGAAGAAACATAATCTACATACACCCAAGGGTGTATGTAGGGTGTGAGCTAAAAGCCCAGTAGGATGCCACCGAGAAAAGGTTCCACGCATAATTATTAAAATAAAAATACATTTGCAATTTAACAGAATAAAAATAAACAAGTTTTTAAAGAATTTTAATGAAAAAAGTTTTTAAGGGGAATCTTCTCAAAAAGGAAAACACCTTAAATTATCTTACACACACGTACGCACGCCCACACACGCACGCACACACACAGACGCACACACACACACACACACAGACGCACACACACACGTACACATGCACACACACAGACGCACAACCACACGCAGACGCACGCACACACGTTCACACGCACACACACAGGCGCACGCCCACACATACACACACACACACACAGAGGCATGCACACACGTACACACGCACACACAATTTTCTTGGTAACCCCAACGTCACACCGTGTGCCGACGATGAGCAGCAAGCAGAGGAAGAGCACAATACATGGGAGACCCTAAAGATACTAGCGAGAAGTGGGACCCTAGAACCTCACGTCTCGGTGAACCGTATCACACATTACCGTGCCTGAGCCACTGGTAGGGAAACACCTCCTACCATAGTGGTCTCCAGTCATCATCCAATATTTAGTTAGTGTTGTAAGCGTCAATCCCGCTAAGTGAAACTGGGCCGAGGCCACTCCCGTATCACTAGCACGCTAGTCTAGTCCGTCCACCTAGTACCCAGGCATCCCGTTTGTGCTCAAGTAATTCAAAGTTCATGCCACGTGTCATAATAAAACACTCAAACCCAGCAAGACATCACGCACACCAAAAACCACCATTCGCACACACAGAAGCCATTTGAAATAATACGCACACTAAAAGAAATGTTTTCAAAACACACTTCACACAACTGACATAATTTAATAAACCATTTAAAAAGTTTATGAAACAATAGAAAAAGAGTGTCACATGATTTTACACACACAGAAGTAACTACTTATAAATCCAAAACACACTCCAACATTGCACTCACTCAAATCCAATATAATGCGTGACCTGAACCACCCAAACAATTTGATGGAAAACCTTACACCACATATACAAACACTTTTACATAAACTATAGAACCTAATAAGCCAAAAACTAAAGCTCACAATACAATTTTAAAGAAGTAATATGGCATCACTCATTAACCCCCACAAAACCTTCTTTTATGATAATATGCACATGACACTACGTCAAAAAATATGGTTCACACTAATGGAAAAACATAATAAGCTAATATCATAATTTAAAAATGGTTAACAACTCAATGTGAGTTTTCAGCAGAAAACACACCCATAAAATATAAAACTGCTACCAGATAATTAATATGAAATCAAACCTCAAAGAAGAACAATTTTGCAAAATGAAGATTAATTAAATAACATACTAAATTAATTAATTGCAAATTAATTTAATCAGGTAATAATTAATAGTGGAACCACCTACCTCGGTGTGGCAGACTTTACAAAAAAGGTGCGCAAGGATCGTCGCACACCAACTGCAACTCAGACAAACCAAAATTGACCCTAAACCAAACAATTGAACCAAAATATCAATAATTAGCCCAAAATTTGTTGATTTCTTCAATCGAATCCAATGCGCACCATAAACGAACCCAAGGTGAACCTTAAATCATGAAATTGAACCAACACAACTTCTGATTAAACCCTAAAAGAACCAAATAACCGCTGGAAAACCAAAGACTCAATAAAAAAATAATAAGAGTACTTAACCAGGGGGTTGCTTGCGCGGAAGGTAGGCAGGGTGCCGAAGGTGTCACCGACCAGCATGGGGAGGGCGTAGTTCAAGGGGTCGTGCATCCAGCTGACCGAGAGGGAGGGTGCAGGCTGCCGGCGTAGCAGCTTCCCGGGAGCAGTGGTGCGTGCAGCCAGTCGGGATGGGGGGTGTGAGCCGGGTCGAGGGCAGGGGTGCATCGTGCAGGGTGGATCCGAGAGGAGGAGGCAATGCCGGATGGAGGTGTGGTGCGGCGCGGTGGGCTGGAGGCTGAATAGGAGGCAGGGGCAGCGCAGTAGGGTTCCAGAGGGTGTGGTGCAAATAGGGGGCACAGATGGTGATAGTGAGGCGGCGCGTGCTGGTATCGTCGGATGGAGGTCGGCCAAGGAAAGATGGATGGTCGGCGCAACAAGGGGAAGAGCCACGATCTGCAAGAGGTGGAGAAAAAAAAAACGACGCACAAGGAAGAAGGGGGGGTCTGAACCCTAGCCAAAAAAAGAGGGGGAAAAAGTAAAAACAAAATAAATAAAAAGAACTAATAATAACAATAATAAAATTAACAAAACAAAATAATTGTAATAAACTAAAATTGGAATAATAATAATAATATTCTCAAATAAAAATATTATTATTACCATTAAAACAATTAACTTTAATTGTATCTAACTCTTATCATTTTATTTTCTCATTATTAATTCATTCCATTTAGTTAATTAGACATCGGCAGGTCACCCGGTGTACTAGGAGAGGCCACGCGGTTTCAGAAACGTGCCCCGCCCGAGGCCGCACGGTCTCAATTTTCATTGTATTCTCATATTATTATTCGTCACATAATGCTCATCTGCCTTGAACAACGGGCAGATCGTGCGGTGAGCTGGGCGAGGTCGCGCAGTGACCCAGGCGAGGCCGCGCGACTTCGACCATGGTGCGCTAGATGTAACCAAGGAAAAAACATCCGTTTTTAAATAAGAACTCAAACGAATTTAATTCGGGCCTTGACCCGAGCCACATGATTCCCAATAGAAACAATAAAATAATTAATATAAAAAGGACGAGTGTGACAATTCTCCCCACCATAAAGCTTTCCGTCCCTGAAAAGCCACAACTAGAACCAAACCCCAAAGCAGAAAACCACACTCCCTTAAGGTTCAAAGGGGATCCCCACAAACACCAAGAAAAAAGAGGCAAAATCATCGTGCTCAGAGAAAGTGACTCAAATACAACTTCGAGAAACTCATATAAAGACTTTTTGATATGTGTCACCCGCCCCAAAGAGCTAGAATGCCTCCAGCTGATTGTTTTAGAAAACGAACTCTTGAACACACAGGAACCAACTTCACAAGACTAAACACCTCAAGCACTATTAAACCGAAACCACACCATTTGGATAGAAAGTAAAAATAAGGTCAAACCATGTCCATGAAACATTCTTATCACTTATCACCAAACCATATTTATAAACAGAATCAAAAGATCAACATGGGGAGGCTCGAGGGGCTCCCCACTATTAGGAACTCACTGACGCTCGAGATGAGGCTGGAAAACCGACACGGGGAGGTTTGAGTGGACTCCCCACCATTAAAGAAAAGTCCAACATAGATTCATTATAGAGACTTTCATGCAAGACCCAATATGGGTCTCCCCACCATTAAGAACCTACCAATGCCCAAGGTGATACTAGAAAACCAACATGGGGTGGTCCGAGCAGACTCCCCACCATTCAGGAAATACCAACACTGATTTATTCCAGAGACATTTGTGCGAGACCCATCGTGGGTCTCACCTCCATTAGAATGAATAGAGGATACAGAACTCTGAAAAATTTCCGTTGGTGACCAAACTCCCCACCATAAGGGGAGGGGAGGGGGGGCCTGACCACCAGGCGTCAAAACCAGGGCTGACCACAAACCAACAACTCAAAATTTCCTGGATGAACACCATTCATATTTGAGACTGAGTTACCTAATAGACTCTCATAAGGACCACTAAAGTGATTGAATCTAGTGGAATGCAACCCCCAAGACTTTAAGGCACGAGAAGAACACGCCTCCGCATGGACACGAAAACCTTACGCAACCAGATGGCCCATTCGGAGTGGAACAACCATAGAAACAATTTAAATTGCCTCTACTCTTAACACTGATGACAGAAATAAAGTTGGGGTCTCATACAATCCTGGGGTTCCTGACCACGCGCCAGCTTCACTCCGAGGCCTATGGCTGGAGCCTTGATATTTGAAGCATCTCTTGCCTCGCAGTTAGGCATGGCAGACTCCCGAACGAAGCTTCTCATTTTGGTGCCACACGCAATCATATTGCACCCGAGGTAACACCATCAAACACAACACATTACAGCATCTGACTGATCATACGCGGAACATTCACCAACACCAGAGTTGAAATGGTGCATGCACATCACCCTTTGTCACACTGAATGAGAACATGACACCACCAATCGTCACCTGAACATGACCGTTGTTTTTGAGAGGAACATTACGCTGAGAATAACTTTAAACTACGTCTTGAACGACACGTGATTCCTGCAAACAACCATAGCAACCTCATACGACTGGGTCTACCAAAATAGTAGCCTAACACGAACCTTTACTTAAACGAAACAAACCAAAGACCAGAGGTCATTTAGAACGATAGACCGCACCAACAACTTAGGGTTGCTTCCACATTTTTTCCACTGGAGTCTCCTTTACCGCTTCCAAACCACCGTTGACTATCAAAGGAACCTCACGCTGCAAGACGTCACCGAACATGACCCTTGAAGCCGATGTAAATACTACAAAGCCCTTCAAGACACTGGTCAACACTGAAAATTCTGAATCTCCTTCACCCTTCCCCGCTGGATTTTCTTTCGCCATTTCCAGGGGAAACCTTCAAACGCAATGATGTCAAATTTCATACCCGACAACTAAGACAGATCAAAGAAACCAAAGATCCTATCAATTTCCCCTGTGCCTGTCATCCTGTTGTGAGAGGATCCTCTTAGTTGTGAAAAGGAGAGGTGGGTTCAATTCTAGAATCCAAGAGGAGATTCCTCTAATCAACCGGAGGGTCGGCCAACGACGAGTTGCCTGTGTCCACACTTCAATCACATGTCAACACTTTATGGGGGGGGGGCATACACTAGTCAAGAAAGAAAAACATGGACCCAAATCAAACTGGTCCAATGATCAAGACATACTGCAGGCAAACACCAAACGTACAAGGGAAACCACTGCAAGGGCTCCCCAATGTACTTTTCAAAAGAAATAACTAGCTACACGCTTGCATACCAACTTAAAAATAAGAATTCAAACTCAGGAAACAAACCATTAAGAAAGAATAATCGGCTCAAAACACCACACATCCAACATCTCAAAAACACAAGGACACACCACGCAATCACCGGTTACTAAAACACCAAATTTTCATTTAACAAAACATTTTGAAGATAAGAAAACCAGTGGGTTGCACAAACACCAATGGTGTCCCATGGGCCTCGCACATGCATGTTCCTATGCCACACCTGCACCCACCTCATATCCATCCATACACTCATCCACTCGTGCCATTAACCCTTTCTCTTTCCATATACACTCATGCATGTGGTTGCCCATGAGAACACCAAGGATCAAAACCAGACCTTTCCATTTTTTTCAAAACCAAAACATCCAACCCGCACTTTCCAAACCTTTCACATCATTTTGTTTTTAAAAATCTTCATTCCAAAACATTTTTGAAGACCAAATCATTTTTACTTAAAAACCAAATTTCCACGAATCCAAAACAAGGAGACGAGAAACAATGCAGGAGGAAACTAGTGTCAGCGGGTGATTGGAGCATATGGTTGGAGACCATACGCCAATCACGCCATTGGCCATGGAGAGTATTTTAGGACAGTGTCCCCGGCTCCACAAGTCTTTCCAGACCTTGCGAGCTCACTAAGACCACTAACCCTACTCCCTTTTCATTTCCCCAAAACAAGATTAACCGCAAGAACCAAAGACTCAGACAAACCTCAACTTACGTTGGTAACTCGATTCCCGCCACAAGGTGTGCTGACCAGGCACCTTACTCGTAATCAGAACGTCGAGTTTCAACACCCTTAACTTTGGCCTACACTGACTCTATCTCAAAAGAACATGACCCAAGAGAGCAAACCTTGCCCTCTGATACCATTTTATCACGAACTAGGCCGGGTCGCCATCCGACCCGGCGCCCGAACTGGTCCGCGGCAAGGCCCGAAGGGCGTTCCCGATCCCCACGGGCTGGCACAAGTGCCTGGGTGTCATAAGTAACAAGTGGGAACGATTTTACCTGAAATAGTAAACACAAAACAACTGACCAAATAAATAAACTGAAACTAGAAATAAACAACCAAACACGCCTTTAAAATATGAACATTTTTTTTAAGTCTAAAACTCGAACCAAGAACTAAAAAGAAAAGATGATAGTGGAAACTAAAGATCTTACTCAAACCACCCGGCAAAAGAGAGTCCACACGACACCACTCTCCGTGAAAAGACCAACTGCAACCCAAACCACCGTCACTGAGCACGAAGTCACAACCTAGAAATCAGAAGAAACATATACACCCAAGGGTGTATGTAGGGTGTGAGCTAAAATCCCAGTAGGATGACACCGAGAAAATCTTCCACACATAATTATTAAAATACAAATACATTTGCAATTTAACAGAATAAAAATAAACAAGTGTTTAAAGAATTTTAATGAAAAAAGTTTTTAAGGGGAAACTTCTCAAAAAGGAAAACACCTTAAATTATCTTACACACACGTACGCATGCCCACACACGCATGCACACACACAGATGCACACACACACACAGACACACGCACACACGTACACACACACACACACAGACGCACGCCCACACGCAGACGCACGCACACACACACACACGCACACACGCACACACACAGACGCATGCCCACACGTACACACGTACACACACATACGAACGCACACACGTACACACACACACACACACACACACACACACTTTTCTTAGTAACCCCAACATCACACCGTGTGCCGACGGTGAGCAGCAAGCAGAGGAAGAGCACAATATATGGGATACCCTAAAGATACTAGTGAGAAGTGGGACCCTAGAACCTCACGTCTCAGTGAACCGTATCACACATTCCCGTGCACAATCCACTAGTAGGGAAACACCTCCTACCATAGTGGTCTCCAGTCATCATACAATATTTAGTTAGTGTTTTAAGCGTCAATACCTCTAAGTGAAACTGGGCCGAGGCCACTCCCGTATCACTAGCACGCTAATCTAGTCCGCCCACCTAGTACCTAGGCATCCCGTTTGTACTCAAGTAATTCAAAGTTCATGCCACATGTCATAATAATACACTCAAACCCAGCAAGACATCACACACACCAAAAAACACCATTCGCACACACAAAATCCATTTGAAATAATACGCACACTAAAAAAATGTTTTCAAAACACGCTTCACACAACTGACATAATTTAATAAACCATTTAAAAAGTTTATGAAACAATAGAAAAAGAGTGTCACATGATTTTACACACATAGAAGTAACTATTTATAAATCCAAAATAGACTCCAACATTACACACACTCAAATCCAATATAAAGCGTGACCTGCACCACCCAAACAATTTGATGGAAAACCTTACACCACATATACAAACACTTTTACACAAACTAAAGAACCTAATAAGCCAAAAACTAAAGCTCACGATACAATTTTAAAGAAGTAATCTGACATCACTCATTAACCCCCACAAAACCTTCTTTTATGATAAGATTCACATGACACTACGTCAAAAAACATGGTTCACACTAATGGAAAAAACATAATAAGCTAATCGCATAATTTAAAAATTGTTAACAAATCGATGTGAGTTTTCAGCAGAAAACACACACATAAAATATAAAACTACTACCAGATAATTAAGATGAAATCAAACCTCAAAGAAGAACAATTTCGCAAAATGAAGATTAATTAAATAACATACTAAATTAATTAATTGCAAATTAATTTAATCAGGTAATAATTAAGAGTGGAACAACCTACCTCGGTGTGGCAGACTTCACAAAAAAGGTGTGCAAGGATCGTCGCACACCAACCGCAACTCAGACAAACCAAAATTGACCCTAAACCAAACAATTGAACCAAAACATCAATAATTAGCCCAAAATTTGTTGATTTCTTCAATCGAATCCAATGCGCACCATAAACGAACCCAAGGTGAACCTTAAATCATGAAATTGAACCAACAAAATTTATGATTAAACCCTAAAAGAAACAAATAACCACTGGACAACCAAAGACTCAATAAAAAAAAAGAAGAGTACTCAACTAGGGGGTTGCTTGCGCAGAAGGTAGGCAGGGCGCTGAAGGTGTCACCGGCCAGCAAGGGGAGGGCGGAGTTCAAGGGGTCGTGCATCCAGCCGACCGAGAGGGAGGGTGCGGGCTGCCGGCGCAGCAGCTTCCCGGGAGCGGCGGTGCGTGCAGCCGGTCGGAAGGGGGGCACGAGCTGGGTCGAGGGCAGGGGTGCAGTGTGCAGGGTGGATCTGGGAGGAGGAGGCAACACCAGAGGGAGGCGCGGCGCGGCGCGGCGGGCTGGAGGCTGAACAGAAGGCAGGGGCAGTGCAGTAGGGTTCCAGGGGGTGCGGTGCAATGAGGGGCCACAACTGGTGATAGTGAGGCAGCGCGCGCTGGTATTGTCGGATGGAGGTCGGCCAAGGAAAGATGGATGGGCGGTGCAACAAGGGGAAGAGCCACGATCTAAAAGAGGGGGAGAAAAAAAAAACGACGCACAAGGAAGAAGGGGGGGGGTCCGAACCCTAGCCAAAAAAAAGAGGGGAAAAAAGTAAAAACAAAATAAGTAAAAAGAACTAATAATAACAATAATAAAATTAACAAAAAAAAATAATTGTAATAAACTAAAATTTGAATAATAATAATAATAATATTCTCAAATAAAAATATTATTATTACCATTAAAACAATTAACTTTAATTGTATCTGACTCTTATCATTTTATTTGCTCATTATTAATTCATGCCATTTAGTTAATTAGACATCGGCAGGTCACCCGTTGTACTAGGAGAGGCCGCGCGGTTTCAGAAACGTGCCCCGCCCGAGGCCGTGCGGTCTCAATTTTCATTGTATTATCATATTATTATTCATTGCATAATGCTCATCTGCCTTGAACATCGGGCAGATCATGCGGCGAGCTGGGAGAGGTCACGCGGCGACCCAGGCGAGGCCACGCGACTTCGACCGCGGTGCGCTAGACGCAACCAAGGGAAAACATCCATTTTTAAATAAGAACTCAAACAAATTTAATTCGGGCCTCGACCCGAGCCACCTGATTCCAAATAAAAACAATAAAATAAATAATATAAAAAGGACGAGTGTGACACTAGTTAAGAAATAACTGATGAAAAGTCATTTCAGAAAAGGGAGTTTCATAAAGATTGGGAGTTTTATGAAGATGTAGAGTTCCAAAAAGGATGGTATCTTCATGAAGGTTTTGATATTTTTGAATTATGGGAGCTTCAAAAAGGTTGGTATCATCATGAAAGTTTGTAGGGTCATTAATGATGATATATATTTGAAACAAAAAAAGGTTATTGTGATGGTTGGGAGCTTTGAGAATTGTACTGTTGAACATATGATTTAAGTGAACAATTCTTCTAGGTGTATCATATAAAGACTATGGTGTAAGAGAGTCTCATGATAATCAGGAAAAAAGACATAAATTCCAAACATAGTGAGGTGGAATTCATGTATATAAATTGTGTAAGACTTTAACCAAGTCAGTGGTCTTGGGGGAGTCCATGGAAGTATTCCAAAGGTGGCGGTGTGCTACCACTAAAAATTATTTTAAAGGTAGTGTGCCTAGAACAGAGTGACAACGTTTGATCTTTTGTAGTCCATAATAACTATTATAGTTTAGTGGATTCAGGTATGACCAAAAAATCATCATTTAATGCTCCTTGAACTATCCCCTAGTGGCGAACCAAGTAAAACTACTATGGTGTGTCTCTACATATGGATGTTTAATAACTCCATGATTCCATCATACATGTTTTAAAAGTTCATATCAAAATGCTAATAAGATCCTTCTCTTTAAAATAAAAATTCAACACTATAATTCACCTCTCCCCTCTTAGAGTGTTCTAGGGTCTTACAAGTGGTATTAGAGGGAACATGTTATAAGTATTAAATTTTTCCTCTGTTGTGTTCATGGATAATTATATGAATGTTAGGGGAGTTTACCTGTTTAATAGAAGAAAATTCTAGATTTATAAGAATAGAATGAGATCTCATCTACTATCCCTTGGAATGGATTTTCTCTCTTCCATAACTAAAGGGTTTTGGTCAGTGATACTATAGGTTTCTCTGTGAATGAAATAAATAATAAAATGTTTGATGCATATTCCAAAGATCATAATGATATTACCACTTCTCTATCTGATTAAATCTATTTGAAGGTGATGAGTTTCACTACAACCAAGTCCACTTTAAAGAAACTATGAAATATATATTAATTCAATAACAAAGTGAAGGAGGAAAAACTTCAAGTGTAGAAAAATAAGTATTGGTGATCTAAAAATACATCCAGATGAAAATACAGGTAGTTTCCTTAATCTTATTAGTTATGTTTTTGGAGCTGTTTGAGGACTTGGGGAAGAAATTAAGGATATTTTCATTGTGAATAAAATATTAATAAGGATCCCATAAAGGTATAATACAAAAGTATCATCCCTTGAGGAAATAAATTTTTCTATTACTTCTCTTTATGATCTTCTAAGCAGTCTTATGGATTATGAAGTGAGAGTCAAACCAAAAGATTTAATAATTCTAGTAATAAAGGAAATGATATTAAAATCCTTGGAAAAACTTGATATATTCAAGGATAATGATGATAGAGATGATGTGGTTGATGAACTTATTTATATATATTTTTTCTATTAATTTCAAGAGAGGAAAAGAGATTTTTGATGGTAAGATTCCATTGGTTTTTTTTTCTAGTGTGGTAAAGTAGGGAACATTACTGCTTGGTGATTAAGAAAATTTGATGATATAGAAAGTGAAGCAGATGTCATACAGAAGCCTCAAAAAATGTTCCCTTAAAAGGTATAATTAAAATTAGGAAATAAATTAGAGATAAATATTTTCATTTTCAAAAGGAAAAATATGATAATAACTTTTTGGAGGATTTAGAACCAGAGTTTAAACCAAATCTTGAAGCATCCATGATGACTATAATAAAAAAGGTAGAACCTAAAAAAGATAAAGATAATCAGTCTATTGGTGTTTTTGATCTCATGTTGGAACATGAGGGTTCTCTTAATGATCTTGAAATTCAAAAAAAAAACATAAGGATATGATACTTGTTAAAATAGTCATCAAAGTATTTAGATCAACTTGAAAAAGAAATTGATGAACTGGAAGGAGAGGAAAAAGAGGATTTAAATTTTTTTGAATGATTGGAAGAGGTTATAGAGTTTAAAATTAGGATTGAAGACTAGGAAAAAGTCATCAATGACCATAAATTGAGACTGGAGGAAAAGGAAAATATAGTTGAGGGAATTGAATAAGAAGTTGTTACTTTAATGAGTAAACATGAAACTAAATCAAAATTGAGGGAAATGAAGAATAATTTAATGCTTAAAATATTTTCATATTCATATCTATTGGAAGGAGATAAAAATGGTTTTGAAGGATTAGAAACGTTTTTGAATTATTAGAGATCCACATTTATAGGAAAAAGTGGAATTGGCTATGATACGAAAACATCAAAGGATATAAATAGGATGAGACAGAGTAAAAGGAAGTATAAATTTGGACATATCCGAAAGGAACCTAATGTACTAACATAGAAAAATTGGAACCAAACATAAAATAGAGATGAAAATAATCCTCCAGTATCTAGAGAGGATCACCGATAAAATACCTTTACAAAAGAAGGGTAAATGTGGTGGAATGGAAGTTTTAAGATTTTTTCCCTTATGAAATGTCAATTATATTTATTTTTGTGACATACCATGTCCTATTATGAAGAGGCATGGAGCTATCAGAGTGGTGAAGTGCCTGGAAGTCACATTAGAAGAATGAGAACATATCCTTCATCATATAGAAGAAATAGTTTCTATGTATATATTTTCACTATTCTAACTATGGCCATAAATCTATTCATTGCAGACAGAGGAAGGGTGGGGAAAATTACTACAAAACTCTAAGATAATTCAATACCTGTCAATTAAGAAGAATAACCCTTGAAAATAGGAATTATCCCCTAGAAGAAGAAGGATATGAGTATGATGAACTCATGTATATTGAAAAGATATTGGAAATTACACCCTTTACCTCCACTCAATAAAGTATCTAATGTATGGAAAAGAATAAGATCGAGAAAGCCACTATTGTATAAATTTCTCTCAAATCTACAAAAAAAAGTAACAATTGGATTCTTGACAGTAGATGCTCATCCCATATGACTGGTAATACTAATTTGTTGAAAACTTTTAAGAAAATTGCTGATGGAAGAGTGAGATTTGGAAATGATGATACCTTAAAGAACAAAGGAAGTGGAAATAAATAACTAGAAAATGATGATCCAATGAAAATAGATGTTCTTTATGTGGATGAATTGCATCAAAATATCATGAGTGTCAGCCAACTGTGTGACTTAGTACTAGTAGTGAAATTTAATAAGAAGGGGTTCACTATCAATGTAAATAAAAACAATTCTCTCATGAAAGGATTTAGAACAAATGGAAATTTATACCAGTTTTTCTATAAATAATACACTTTTTACGTAATAATTAAAGAGGAAAACAAATTATCACATCGAAGGTTTGGCCAAATTAATCAAAATATCATGCAATAAATATTCAAACTAAATATTATTATTAAAATTAACAATCTGATATACGACCGAAAAAAGAAATGTAATAATTCAATGTGAGGAAAGATGGTTTAGACTTTATATCGGCTGAAGAACAAAATGGCATGGAATCTCCTTGATCTCATCCACACAAATATGTGTGGTCTAATAAATGTGGATGGAAAGTATAGAGAGATAGGTAATTTATTCTTTTTTTTGATAGTAAAATGGATTGTGTGATGTTTATACAGAATAAATTACAATAATTTTGGATGAATACTACTCAGAGTATCTCAAGAAACATAGAAGAGGTGGGGGATGAGTCTCAAAAAATAAAATGCAATAATAACTGTTTGGGAGATAAAGCTGATGGGGATGATAGTTTTCTCCTTAAATTTTTTTAAATTACCACATGTTAATTTAAAATTACATATACCATCTCAAAATACTAAAAGTTACATAACACTAGCATGAGAACATCAATTGATCCCCACTGAGATTAACCGACTATAATCTATGTTGGTAGTTATTCTACCTCACATGTATCTCAAATATGAGAGCTCTATGTCCACTGAGGTTCATGTGTAGGGTGTGAGTATAAAAACCAAAAAGTAAATACTAACAGGGTCCCTAAAATATACAAAATTTCATATATTTGAGTATATGTTTAAAGTAGTAACACTCAAAATACACATGTAATTAAATTCATTATTTACTAACTAGGACACCATGATAATGAAATAAACCTACTTAATTTCATACCAGTGAATTATACTAATCATACCATAAGTTTATACCATGGTTTTCCCCTAAAATTAAAATCATTTCACAAATAAGAGGTTAACATTTGAATCATCGAAGGAGAAAAAATTATTTATCTCCCTCTGAAAATAACCACATCATACGTACCATGTGATTTGAACTTATACCCCTAACATACAAGACTATCCCTCATGAATAAATTTCACATGTACTTATTACATCTAAATCATGAAAAGGGTATAACATAGACATTTTTCTTAGAAAGTAAATTTGAAATTTGGGGAAGTCTTAACATACTTTGTTCCCTTTGGAAAGAACCACAAAATGGTTTCTAGAATACATTAGTTAAACTTAAAATTTGAAAAACAATAAAGAAGAAGAAACAACAACAAGTATGTCACATCACCCTTAACCTATCCCTCTATGAATCACTAAAATGTATATAGTAACTTGCATTCTAAAATATCATACCTAGCCCTCACATAATACCCATAATATTTTAATATATGATACTCAAATATTAGTTATCTTTGGAATTCATCATCATTTTCATCGATCACTTGTTATATAATCTCATAGTCCATAGGCCATAATTCATCACTCACACACCTCATATCTCAAGACAAAGTAAGCTATATAATTAAATAATCCATCCTACAATTTATAGGTTATCCCACTAGGATTCAGGGGATTATACTTGATTTTATACCACATATCTAATCACTACTAAGGTGATCATATAATCCCTCTTATTACATCACTACCCTAAGAAACAAATTCATAGGGAAATTCATACATTGTTCTACCATTATGGGATGCTTCCATTATCCATGATTACATGCACTAGGACTCTCATAATCTAACCTTTGTACAACTAGACATTAAATTCCATGGTGGTTTCCTGTTTCCTAAGTCCATGTCTCACTTTCTTTATGAACCATGGCCCATAAGAAAATCATTTAAAACCATCAATCACACAATCCATTTTCAAAGGTCCCTCTCACACAATAATACCATAGTACTATAAAACCGGCCTTTAAGAGTGCTAGAATTTATCAGCGCTAGAAAAAAATGTTGATAAATGGCATATTTATCATCGCTATAGAAAACACAGATAAATATAACCTTTTATCAACGCTTTTTTTACCACTAATAAAGGGAACCTTTATCAGTGCTTTATTTTTTGTACTTGTAAAGGGTATCCTTTATCATCACTTTACTTTTAGTGCTGATAAAGGGTAACCTTTATCATCGCTTTATTTTAAGTGTTGATAAAGGGTACCCTTTATCAGCGCTAAAAAAATACTGATAAATATTTATTTCATCAATGCTTTTTTAGCACTGATAAATGTCTGAATAAATTAAATGGAATAATTAAATAATATAAAAATGAAAATTGAGTTTATTAAAATAATATTATAAATTTTATTAATTAAATAATTATTAATAAAAATGTGTAAATTGATAATACATAATTAAATATTAATCATTTTATTAATTTGATAATTATGATAATTAATGTTGTTAAACTTTATATAATAAACATATAGATATATATTAATGTATATAAATATGATTTATATATTACAAAATATTTATGTGCTCAAATTTACATTAAATAGTCATATATTCATTGAATAATAGTTTATAATTAAAAATTAATATGGATTAAAAATATTGACTAATTTCATAGTACTTGTCATATAATTGTATATAATTTGATTTTTAAATTTAACATAGATCAAATTTGTGTTATATTGATTTCACATATACGTAATTAATGCATTTTTATACACAATGCACATATATAAAACTTATCATTTTTTCAATATTGTTAAAGTTTACTTATTCTTAGTTTATTCAATTTTAGTCATTTTTAATATATATGCATGCACTTAAAATTATATATCCATTAATAATGTTAGAAAATAATTGTAAAAAAATATTTAGAAATAAATATATTTATAAATGTACATTTACTATATTTATATGACTATATATTTATAATTACAAAAAAATAATTTTTTTAAAAAGTATTTATGTAATTATAAATAAATAATTATATATATTTAAGTAATTATTAAATTTATAATAAATTTACTTAAATAATGAATATATTTACTGTATTTATATTTATATTTATTTACTATATATATGTCTTTATAGTTATATATTTATATATATATAATGATATAAATAATATTTTTTAAAAATATTTCTATAATTATAAATAAACAATTTTAAAATTATAATAAATATATTGAAAAAGAAACATATTTACTATATTTATATTTATATATATTTATCAAGTATATATAAATGTTTACAATTTTTTTATAATTATAATTATAAATCCTTTAATAGCGCTTAAGTAATAAGCGTAGATAAAAGAATCTTTATTAGTGCCTTTTTTGAGCTGATAAAGATGAGGCTTTATCAGTGCTAAGCAAAGTGTTGACCAAATGAACATTTACCAGTGCTATAAGTTTAGTACTAATAAAGAGTGCGATTATCATCACTTAAGTAATAAGCACTGATAAAATGAATATTTATCAGCATTTTTTTATAAGCACTCATAAAAGTGTCCTGATCTCATTAAAAACCCTAACTATTTGGGAACTCGTCACGATATCAGAAGATTTCCATGGAAGACACCCACTATCGGAACTCCTCCTCTATGAATAGAAGCTTTAATCACATCACTCGACTACATCTAGTTGCTCAAACATCATGTCTCACATTCAGTGCTCGATTGTAGTTAGGGTTTCTGAAGAGGGTCTCGTATTTTCTTCAACATGGCGTGGTAGTCCTTCCGATTTTTTTGGGTGCTTCTGTTTTTTTATTTATTCTTTGATGATGTAATTATTTGTGGTCTGGTGATTGTATAATAGCAAGGTAGACCTTCCTATTTTCTCAGTTTCTAATTTTGACTCAACTCTTGATCAATCATAGAGAGTTTACTGTTTCTGGAATCAATGGTAACACATGGAGTCAAATGGAGTTTAGTTGGTTGTTTTTTTTAAAATTTTCAAAATTGATCACCCAAAGCTAACATACATATTTTCCATTATTTATATTATCAATGTATTACATACATGTGAAATTTTAGAAATTGAAACTGGGGATTTTGTGTGTGAGAGATTTAAAGGTAGGTTAAGGGATTTATATTATATTATACTGCTTCATATCTTTATTTTTTCTACTTATCTAGGCTGGTGTGGGAATCCAATGTATGGATACATCATGGTAGTTTTTATTTAAATTTTCTTTCTACAAGTTTTATTTATTTTTTGGTCCAAATCATTCCCATTGTGTTGTTTTTCATGCCCTCGTGCTTGTTTCCAGTCTGAGGGGGATCACGAATATCACTTGGACACTACCATGGGCCAGCTTAGGTGTTTGATATATGGTTGTCTTGGATTTTTGGAAACTATATCTTTTGTTAAATGTGTTATACATTTTATCAATAATCCAACTTCCTATGTCTATGCACTTTTAAAAAAATCAATTTTATTTTTCTCCCTCTTAAGATTAATCCAACATTATTTAAAAATTCTTTTAATAATAATATATCAAATATTACACCTTGATGTTATATACTATTTTACAACTATATTCTAATTTTTCATCATCATCCTACTCCCCCTCTCTCAATAATTTATGATAAAATATCCTATTGAGATTACCCCTTTTTAGTTATACCACATTTTTTAGACTTATATACTACTATAAGACATTATAATTTCTTTCTCAGAAATGTAATTTTCAATAACATCTCCCACTTTTGAGTATTTATTTAACTAATAACAAGTATATTTACATGGAATCACATTTATACCTAGCTATATAACATGTAAAAAATAGTATGTCAAACCTTTTTACTATAAAAAAAGGTGGCATATAATGAATCTACCACACTTCATGATATAGATTGACATTCCACCCACAACCTTTAAAATTTTATTCAATTTTTAATGGGTTTCAACATGGGTTTTTAATCTTCCTTTTAAAATCTATAAAACACTTCCCTCAAATACATTTATTGGGAAATAAATATCCCATGAATTCCATTAGTCACTTTTAAACTAAGGAAAATGTCAACCCACTAATCATCAATATCTAAACATTGGTTATTGTTAATGTAGAAAATTATTATCACCATTCATCTATTTAACCTCTAATTTTTTGTCATCCACATTGATAAACACTTTCAATGTATCCATAATATTATTTCTTATGTAATGATTATGATCAATTCCTCATTTTTTTAAATTAATGTTTCTTTAATAATTCATCTAACCTTCAATACCAAGCTCTTAGTTCTTATTTCAATTCATCCATCACCTTTGTCAATTTATAAACATTATTCTCATATTACAAAATGAGAAAAATATCTGTTTGTTTGATATAATTCCTATTCATGTAATCCCTTAGTAAATGCTAATTTTACATCTAGTTAGAGTACCTTGAATTTCCTTGGGATGGGTTGGTCTGGTGATATGACATCCCAAGATTCTTGAGAAGTTTTCAAATATTGATATACCATTAATTTTAAATGTAATAATTCCCTATGTTGCTACATCACTTGTTCTAATGTATTTTTATATCTTCTAGTGCATTAATTGATAGTTTATTATTATTTTTTATCATATTAGAGTTTCTTGGTACCCTTTAATTGCTTATATTATATTTTAATTTGTTTATGGGATTAAATAATGATTTTATATGGAGTAATTATTTTCTTAAATTCAATTACCCATTTTATTCAACATAATGAAATTCATTGAAACAATCAAATGTTGAGATTCCCTTATTATAATTGACTATAACTTTCAATTTTGATAATTAATATATTATGCGCATTTATTTATATATTATATAAAATTAATCTTTTATGAGCATAATAGGATTGTATGAATTGAAAATGGATGCATTCTAATCATTTGAAAAATTAATAAGAAAATAGAGTTAAAGAGTTCGTCAAGTTTCCAAGAGAGAATGCAGAAAAACCTTCTAAAATCTTGTGTCTGTGTTTTCATTGTTATTATTCAATAAAAATTAGTCTTGAAGAGTTGGAAGATTATTAATGTCTATTTGGATCCATTGATCAATGGATCCAAAATAAGGAATGGATGTGCTTCACTCATAAATCTAATAACAAAACTAAGTATTCTTTATGCACTTCACTACTATTGGTTCACTACCACTTAGCATAACATCTGAACTGAAATTCCTTACCGAATTCCCCATGATGGTCTCATACAACACATATATAGAAACAAACTAATTATATTCTTGATCATAGAGAGAAATTTTTATATAATAAGCTAATTAATTGGGTAATGGTTTGGTGGAAAACACATATGATTGAAGAATCCACAAAATAATTAGAAAATCAAGGAAGGAAAAATATTCCCATATATTTAAATAATGAATAAATTTTCTAGGAAGAAAAGGAAAAGTGAATTCTGAATGATGATATGATAGATATGGTGGCAAGAATGTATGGGATGAGAACGTCACAGGGACGTCAGAATGGAAGTTCAGGTTAGATGCTATACTAATAAGTAGTTAACAAATAGCAGGGAAGTGCATAAAGAATCATTAGTTTTGTTATTATATTTTTGAGTGATGCACAACCATTCCTTGTTTTGGCTCCATTGATCAATGGATCCAAATAGACATCAATATCACTAATTGTATCATAGTTTCCTAACATCCATATAGTCTTCTAAACAGTAATGAAGTGTACAAAGAATCCTTAGTTTTTTTATTAGCTTATATCTGGACTAAATAAACCCTTTGGAAAGTTGTAAAGGAAATGTTACAATATACTTTCTTTATTTTACCAAAAAATTATATAATGAAATTATGATTTAATTTTTATTATTATTTTTAGAGTTTGTTTATTTTAGAAGATTTTTGTCCATGTGTAAGGCCATTATAGGAATAAAAATGATTCTATCTCTACTCAATCACAGAGTTAATATTGATGTTTTTATACTAAAATCATTGTCCATAAAATTAATGTATTGTTTCATATTTATTTTTAATTTATTTGTTTTTAGTATTACTCACATAGTATTTTTTTCTTATACAGGTGGATTATTTTGTTCGAGTTGGAGTGCTCTATCCAACTGTCATTCTTCTTATCCCTCAGAAACTCTGCACCTGTAGGGGTTTCACATATCACTTTCTTTCATGTTCTCTCCACTGCCTTTGTAGGAAGAGAAATGAAGCTTCCTCTATTCAATCACAAAGGTAATCCTGATGTTTACATAGCAAAATAATTTTCTATAGATTTAATGTATTATTTCGTATTTTTGTTTAATTTATTTCTTTTTAGTATTTCTCACATAATAATTGGTTTCTTATATAGGTGGATTCTTTTGTTCGACTTAGGGTGCTCTATCCAATATTCATGTTCCTTCTTCCTCAAAACCTTTTCACATGTAGAAGTTGCATTTATAACTTTATTTCAAGTTCTCTCCATTACCTTTATAGAAAGGGAAACCAAATTATCTATTCTCAATCATAGAGGTAATCTTGATGTTTTCAAAGTAAAATAATTGTATATAGAATTAATGAATTTTTTCATATTTATGCTTAAATTATTTCTTTTTAGTATTACTCACATAATAATTGTTTTCTTATGCTCGTGGATTATTTTGTTGGTGTTGGGGTACTCTTTCCAAATTTCTTGCTTCTTCTCCCTTAAAACCATTTCACCCATGTAGTGTTTCATTTATCACTTGCTTTATGTTTTATCCACTTTCTTTGCAGGAAGAGAAATGACGCTACCTCTACACAATTTTAGAGTTAATTTGTCTTTTTTTTACAGTAAAATCATTGTCCATAGAATTAATTTATTGCTTGATATTTATGTTTAATTTATTCCTTTTTAGTTTTAATTAAATTATTATAGTTTTCTTATACAAGAGGATTTTTTTTGTTCGAGTTGGGGTGCTCTGTCTATCTCTTATTTCTTTCTACCCCAAAACATTAGAGACTTATTCTCCCTAAAAACCTTTCACCCCTATAGTATTGAAATTTATCACTTTTCTTTAAGTTCCCTCCATTGCTCAATCATAGAGGTAATCTTGATATTTGAATATTAAAATCAGTCTCTATATAGTTAATGTTTTATTTCATATTTATGTTTAATTTATTTCTTTTTAGTATTACTTATACTAATTTTCTTCTTTTACAGGTGGATTCTTTTTTTTTCGAGTTAATGTGGTTTGTTTGAAGATTCTCATGTAGTATTGGTAGTTCAATATATAAATCCAAGGTAAATCATGGTAACATTGATAGTTAGGATTTTTTTTGAGACTTTGGGATGTGTAGGAATCATCCAAACCTCATCCGACACATTATTTTACCAGTATGACTCCATGTAATTATTTATATTTTAAATTAACATTAATTTTAGTAAAAAATAAAACTAACTCAATGCGTTAGTTATTGGTTTAAAATTGATATTTGACTTTAAAAAGTTACACTCACAGAAAATTGAGAAAACAAGTTCATATTTTATTGATAATTTAGGGAATCAATTCATAAATCATTTGTGACATATAGGAATCAAACTTACATCAAACTGATACACGATGTGATACATCTAAGTCAAAGTGTGTGTTTATTTTTTAAAATTTCATTTTAGTAAAAAGGACAAGTTACGTACTCAAAACCAAGAAAAATCATTCAAATTGTTTTGGTACTTTAGGAAAATAATTCATTTTTGATTTGGAATGTGTTGGAATTATCCACAACTCAATTCAATGCATAGTGTGACCAATATGACTCTAAGTGCGTATTTATTTAAAATTGATATCAATTTTAATAAAAAAACTAACCTAATCAAAACCAAAAAAACACATTAATATTGTTTTTATACTTTAGGAAAATTATCCCTAAGTGATTTTAGATGTTTTTGAATCAGTCGCACCTCAATCCGATGCACGGTGTGACTGATATGACTCAAAGTGCATGTTTTTATTTAAAATTGACATCAATTTTAGTAAAAGGCCAACTAACCTACTCAAAATTGATAAAATGCATTGAAATTGATTAAATACTTTAGTAAAATGGTCCATAAGTCCTTTGTGATATGTATGAATCTGCCGCACCTCAATCCGACACACAATGTGATCGATATGAGTCAAAGTACATGTTTCAATTTTAAAATGAAATTTTAGGAAAAAGGAAAGTGACATACTCAAAACCAATAAAACACATTCATATTGTTTTTATACTTTAGGACAATGATCCAAACATCATTTGGGATATTTGGGAATTGTTCACATCTCAATCCGATGCACGGTGTGACCTGTATGACTTGAAGTGTGCCTTTTTATTTAAAATTGTCATCAATTTTAGTGAAATGGAAAACTGTCCTTATCAAAACTGAGAAAAAAAATCTGATTGTTTTGATACTTTCTTAAAATTATTCATAAGTCATTTGTGATGTGTAGGAATAAACCGCTCCTCAATTCGATACACTATGTGTCTGATCTGACTCAAAGTGTCTACTATCAGTTTAAAATCAACATTTTAGTTCAAAACTTATCACCCACTATAAACTGATCAAACATGATTTTATTTTCTTAATAATTTAGGAAAATGTTTCATAAGTAATTTTTGACTTTTAAGAATCATTTTCACATAAAACTGATACAATATGTGATCATAATGAGTCAAAAGTTTGTGCTTGTAGTTTAAAACGATATTTTAGTAAAAAATAAAACTGACATACTCAAAGCTGAGAAAACACATTTAGATTGTATTGATAGTTTAGTAAAATGATCCAAAAGTCATTTGAGACATGTTGCAATCAACCATACCTCAATATAGTGCACGATGTGATCAGTATGACTCCAAGTGCACCTTTTTATTTAAAATTGACAAAAATTTTAATAAAATTAATAGTTTTTATTATTTTATTTCTTTATATTATTACTAACATAATAATTGTTTTATTATATAGGTACATTATTTTTCTTGAGAAGGGGTGGTTTTTTAGGTAATATCATGATTCATTTTAGGATTAAAAGATAAAGGAACATTGATGTTTTTTAATGTATGTAATAATTTGTATTTAAGAGATTTCATAAACCAATGTTTGAAATGTCTATTATATAGTGCTTTCTTATTGTATTTTTTTGTAACATTCATTTCATTTAAATCCTTTATTGGAACTTGTTTTTGTTGATATCTAGCATGTTAATTAGTGTTAATATCGAGTATTTTTATAATGATGTGGTGTGATGTTACAGTAGGTTATAGTGGTGCTGCAGTGTGCCATTAGATCACACTATAGAATGTCCCTTTATAAACACTTTTAGAAGAACTTATAAATACCAAATTCCTCAGAACTTTTAAAATATTTGATAAAAGAACCTTTATCAGTGTTTTTATAATCATTGATAAATTGTTTCTTTACTGATGCTAAAAAAGTGCTGATAAAAGATCAGGGTTTTTAACCTTACTCATGTAGTCAATGATTTTCTATCACTAATAAAGGCTATTTCTAGCACTGTTAAAGGCTGGTTTTGTAGTAGTGGAAGAATACCCTAGGATCACCTATTTCATTTTATATTTTAATATCCCTTAGGATTTTACAAACTAACCAACATGAGGATCATGAGGTGAAGAAACCACAAAGTGAGACTATAATCTTCACACATAGTATGGAATGACTATTTTTTTCCAAATCATTGTTTCCTATTATACATCATGATCATAACCTCATATCAGCACTCACTATGGTATCCTTTCCCCAATTAGCTATTCCTACATATCACAATTTATATGAAAACACTTATAAATCATTACTTGGATGGAAGGATGATCCCGTAAGGGGAACCCTGCTCTAGGGTTTCCATATCATCACCGCCGCCTCCTTACGCCTCGATCTGGCTTGGCGCTCCTCTTCGTCCTCGGTGAGTTCGTGATGGTCGTCCCCCTATCGCGGTGGCGTTGTGGCTTGGCTGTCTCGAAGCACCGTTGCTGGATTTTTTTGCTCGATTCCCTCTTCTCTGGATAGGGATCCTCGGTGGCACAGTGACAGTTCACAGTTGGGTTTCTGCTTCATCAACTTGGGATGGCATCTTGACTCCGGTGGTGTGTAGGGCGGTTTGTCATTGACTCTTCGAGCGTCCCGGTAGGCGGCGATGGGTCTCGGTTGTGACAGACCTTTTTTCCGGATTGCTGGTGATGTTATGTTTTCGCTTTAGTTTTCTCATTCATTTCTGGATTTGGATGATTTTGGTGGTTCGTTCGTTCGCGATGGCATTGGAGAGACTCCTCCGATGAGATTTGGTTACGGTGAGGATTCGACCCGTTCGGGATTTTCTGGTTCCTCTGTGATGTCCGTGTGCTGTTTTTGTTTTTTTCTTTGGCATAATCTGTGATTTTCTATTCCTGGTTCATGTTGCATTATTAATCTTTCGGATTTCGGATGGAAGAAGGACGATTGTGATTCTTGGGAGGCGAAAGGAAAGGATTTGGTGGATGTTGAACATTCTCGCTGGCAGTAGGATTTCGCTGCAGGGGTGTGGCTCAAGGTGGCATTCTGCCCGAGACGCCTTGGTACTGGTGTTTGAAATGTTGGAATGGATTTTGAATTTTGAATTTGGATGGATGAATATGTGGCTGGGGTGTTTGGTTGTAATTTGGATCAGTTGCTATTTGGTTACCGGTAACCCATAAACCGGTTTTGAGAAAATGGAAAAAAAATACTTCCAGCTTATAAATCATTGCTTGATAATTTTGGTACCACCCACCTATTTTATGAAGTTAACCATATGGGCATCACTTTTCTCATTCCATGCAAGCCTGCTACATAAATACTCAATCACACGAGACCATATATCACGAATAAAATAATAAAATACTTGATTATAAAATAATTATAATTAATTTCCATAGCATATCAACATTACCAACCTAGAACATTGGGGGAAACCCTACCCCTGGATGAAGTACGTGTTCCAAAAAGGATTATAATACCCTGATGTGCACAAATACCATATCATTATTCTAGAAATATATTATGGATCTTGCACCTTTACCATGATCAATTTTCTAACCAGGGATTTCTGATAAGAACATTCCATAAACACACAATTAAGAAAAACCATGGACATATCAAAATCTATAATGTTAGAATAGTTCTTTGTCACAGTATTCATATTGTTTGAGGGTATAACTAATCCCATAGAGGACCAGTACCTTGTCAATTCAATGACATCAAACATGTGTGTACATAATTCCATGGAGAATAGACCCACATAAAAATGGTTGGAGAGTACATTTCTCTATTATTTATACAGGAGAACCTTGGCTTATTGGTCCCAAAGGAGTTCTAAACACATGATATATTATTTTGATTCATCCCCCCAAGAATATGGGGGAGTAATAGAAACTATAATGAATGTAGGGGGATGTGTTACGGAATACCATCCCCTCACTAGGGGAGTGCCTAACCCATACACCCAAAAATCCCATGCACACTCATCAAAAATACCACCACCTAAGTCAAAATCACCTTACGAGGAACCCAAACAAGCAATCAAAGGGTGAGGAGGAGGATAAAATAAAATACATTGGATTCTCAAGCTTTTATTTTTCCGAGAGAAAGTAGAGATATCACGCACGAAACCTTGGATTCGTTTGAGACATGGATTCTTTCAAAACTGGATTCGTCTGAGCCTTAGATTCAAGCCTTGGATGTGTTTGAGACATGATTTGAGCACGTATTCGAGGATGAGGAGCAACAACAGCAAGTGGCTTCTGTAGAATGCTTTAGATATTGCAACTGAAATAGTCATGGTTGGGGTTATTTAAATAGATCAGGAGACTCTTATCAGTGCTTCTAAACAATCACTGATAAAGGTACATTTTATCATTGCTAAATTAATAAGTGGTGATAAAGGGTTTATAATTATAACTGAAAATAAAAAAATTAGTAAATATATTTATATATTTATTTATTATACTTTTATAGTATTTATATATATATATATAAATATTTATAATTATATAAATAATTTTTAAAAAAATTATATTTTTTATTTATAGTTATAAATATATAATTTTATAAATATATTAAATATACATTTATAAATACATTTATAATTATTTATCTATAATTATGAATATATTTATATCATTATATATATTTATATAATTAAATATAAATATAAATATAAATATAAATATAAATATAAATATAAATATAAATATAAATATAAATATAAATATGGTAAATTTATTCATTATTTAAATATATTATAATTTTTATAATTATTTAAATATATAAATAATTATTTATAATTATAAAAATAATTTTTTTAATAAATAATATTTATATATTCTTATCATTATATATATATAATTATATATATATTTAATAAATATATATAATTAAATATATTTAAAAATAAAAATAAAAATAAAAATAAATAAAAATATAGAAAATATATTCATTTTTTTAAATAAATTTATTATAATTTTATAATTATTTATTTTTAATTATATAAATATTTTTAAAAAAGGTAATATATATATATATTTATTAATAGAAACATATTAATATATAAATTTATAAATATAGTAAATTTACATTTATAAATATATTTATTTATAAATATTTATTTTCAAATATATTTTTAACATTATTAATTAATATATTATCTTAAATGCGTGCATGTTAAGAATGAGTGAAATTGAATGATTAAAAATGAGTACACTTTAGAAATACTGAAAAATGGATAATTATTGTCAATTAATGTCACACCCGTCTTTTTTTAAATTACCTATTTTATTAATTTTCTGGGCATCGGGTAGTCTGGGTTAAGGCTCGACTTAATTATTGAGTTATTATTTAAAGAAATGCATGTTTTGGTCTTGACATCGTTCAGCGCACCGCGGTCGAAACTGCACGGCCTGCCCGATATTCAAGGCAAATGAATAAAATATAATGAGTAATAAAATGGGAATAAAAAAGAAGAAGTGTAATTGGATTCAAGGGACTATTTGAATGAGGATGATAATAACCTTGTTTGATAATATTTTTGTTGTAATTGATAATGTCAAGAGTGAAAATTTTATTAAGTTATTAATATTATAAGATTTGATATTATCGTTAACACAAAATTAAGTTACTATGACATTTTATTTTTATTTTTATATCTTATTTGGTTTTAAAGTGTTTCGTCAAGGCGCGAGCTAAGTCTCGATTGAACTTGATGTTTTTGTCGATAAGCGAGTTTCTCTTTTGGGGCGCGACAACATGCGACGCGTGGGTGAAGCGGAGTTGCAATATCATACAGCCTCGCCAGTGCTGCCGTGTGGGCCGCCCGTTGTCCAATTAATTAAATAAATTGAGTTAATAACAGTGAAATAAAATTTAATGTTTTGAAGAATAAAAATGAAAATAAGATGAGAAAAATGTGTTAATAGTTTAATAAGTTGTTTTTTTATAAGTTGTGTTTTAGTGATAATAATAATAATAATAATATTATGGTTTTAGGTTAAGAATATTTGTAATTTTATTATTAATAATAATAATATTATTAATTGGTTTCTTTTAGTTTTTTAGGGTTTCTTTTATTCTTTTTTTTCTTTTTTCTTTTTTTTATTCTCCCTCCCCTCACTCTCTCCCATCGGAGCCCTCCCCCCATCTCCTTTGCGTTTTTTTCTCCCCCTTAAAACCCTATGTGCCACTCCCTCCCCTCCCATTGCCGACCCTCCCTCTGTCCGGCGGACTCCCCATCGCCCCACCTGCTTCCCTCGGCCGACCTTCATCTGGCGACGCACCACACTCCACCGGCCCTCCTGCTTCCTTCGGCGATGGGCCGAACCACCGCCCCTGCTCCATCCGGCGTCGCACCACCTGCCTGACTCCACCCAGCCAACACCACCGCCGACGCACTTTGCCTCTCCCCATTCTTCTGGATCGCGCCGCACCCAGCTCGCCGATTGTCCACCGACCCCCTAGATCCCGTAGCCCCTTCTTCTATTTTTCTTTTTTTCCTACTTCCCACGAACCCCCACACCCCCCTGGTTCACTTCTCCCTCCCCGGATCCCCCTCAGCCCGTCGCAGCCCTCTCCCCTCCTTTACCCCGTCGCATCGCACCGCTCTCCCTGGAACCCCGCCGGACCCCCTCCCACTTCCGGGTTCCATCCGGCGGCCGCCCCTCCAGTTAAGATGCTCCTTAATTTTATTATTATTATTATTATTATTATTATTATTGCATTTATTACTATTTATTTATTTCTTTCTTTGAGTTTTGTTGTTCTGGTTTGTTTTTCTGACGGATATAAGGTCCGATTATATGGTTCTAACTTGAAGTTATTGTTGAATTCGTGTTTTGGGTTTGCACGAGGTCCTTTGAGGTGCGATGGTCGTGCGGTGGGTGTTTCGCGCCAAACTCGCAATGTTTTGGTTCACCTTGGTCCATCCGCCACTGTCTCGAGGTAGGTGGTTCCATGTCTTTACATCCTCTGGATAATTTAATTTGGTTGTTTAGTTAATTTAATATGTTATATGATTTAATTGCGTGATGTGATCTATGTTTAAAATGGTTTGTAATGCTCGTTTGATGAAATCGAATTTCCAAAATAGTATGGTCTTGTTGTTTATATGTTTGTTGTTTTATAAATGGTTGGCCGTGCTTTACAGGTTGTGCGAAATGCGTTTAAAAAAAAGAAATTATTTGACATGTATGCATTTTGAAAATTTCTCTTTGTTTAGAAACAATCATGTTTTTCATTTCGACCTTATTGGGGTAAATCCTAAAATTGTTTAATCAATTGTTTATATGGTGCAAGTGAGGTTTTAGAATAGTTGAGTGTGAAATTGATTTTAAAATGGCCTTTGCACGTAAAAATATGTGTTGTTTTGGTGCAATGTTTTCAAGTTGGGTTCTAGGTGCAGATGGTCCAGATAATTGTGTGGTTGGTGTGAAACTAGTTTTAAAGATAATTTATTAATCAATTGGTTTGAATGACTCTCTTGTTTTCAATTGGGTGTGTTTATCTGTGTCGAACCTTGTTGTGTTCTTTAAATAATGCTTTCTAAGTTGTGCGAATTGTTTATGTTCTTTGAGTGTTGCCAAATGGGGGTTTACGAAATGATTACGTAATGACAGATGTATTTTTAGAAAGGTATTTTGGGTGTGCGTGAGTTTTTGAAATGTTGTTTGGGTATACAAATGGTGACTTTTGTGTGCAATATCTTGTTTGGTCTGCGATATGAGAAAGAAATATACTACGTGAATGTGAAACTTGATTGAGCACAAGGGAAAACCCTGGGTATCTGGGTGGGAGGACTAGAACTAGTGCGCTAGTGAACCGGATGGGTATCTTCCCTGTTTCACTTAGCTGGATTGACGACTGCAACACTAACTAAACATATGATATCTGAGGTTCGTGTCCTTCTAAGCCACGTTTCACCGAGACACGAGGTTCTAGGGTCCCACTCGAGCTAGATGAACCTTAGAGGATTTACCCATAGTGCTCTACCATCTTTGGCGTGATGCCTTCCGTCGGCATATGGAGGACCACTTGGGTGTGTGTGTGTGTGTGTATGTGTGTGTGTGTGAGTATGTGTGTGTGTGTGTGAGTGTATGTGTGTGTGCCCATAACAAACTTTTCTCATCCTCTTTAAAATCGTGTTTGTGAAATGAGTTCTTTTTAGTGTTTTCCTTTAGCATTTGGCTTGTAAATGTTTTCCTTAAAAGTATTTCGGAAGTATAACTTGAATAAGCACATTAAATTGTCCTTTTGATGTTGTGGCATGGAACCTTTTTATTGGGTGACTTCCTACTGGGCCTTTCGCTCACACTCTGCATACACCTTCGGGTGTATGTAGACTTTGTTCCTTGTGTATTCCAGGTTGTGACATCGTGCTCAGCGGTGATGGTTCGAGTTGTTAGTGGCCTTCTCATGTAGGTTTGTGTTGTGGCGTGCGGATGCTACACCACTCTTGTCACTTGGAGGTTTGAGTTATAGTGTTAGTATCTTTTGTTGTTGTTTATTTTTGGACGTTGGTTCTAGTTTTAAACCTTTAAATTTTAATTTCAGTTTAATGGTCTCTTTGATTGTTGATTCCTAGTTTAATTTTTATTATCTTGTTAGTGTTTCCATATACCACTTCGGTTAAACCGTTCCCACAGGTCACTCTTGATACCCGGGCACTTGTGCCAACCCGTGGGGATCGGGAACGCCCTTCGGGCCTTGCCACGGACCGGGTCGGATGGCGACCCGGCCTGGTTCATGACAAAATGGTATCAGAGGGAGGTTTGGTTTTCTCTCTTGGGTCGTGTTCTTTTGTGATAGAGTCAGTGTAGAGCAAAGTTAAGGTTGTCGGGACTCGACGTCCTGGCTACGAGTAAGGTGCCTGGCCAGCACACCTCATGGCGGGACTCAAGTTACCAAAGTATGTTGAGGTTTGTCTGAGTTTTTTTGGTCATTGCGGTTAATCTTGTCTAGGGTAAATGAACAGGGAGTAGGTTCAGTGGTCTTAGTGAGCTCGTAGGGTCTAGAAAGCCTTGTGGAGCCGGGGACACTGTCCTAAAATACTCTCCGTGGCCAGTGGCATGATTGGCGTATGGCCGCCAACCATATGCTCCAATCACCCGCTGGCACTAGTTTCCTCCTACATTGTTTCTCATCTCTTTGTTTTGGATTTGTGAGAATTTGGTTTTTAAGTAAAAATGTTTTGGACTTGGAAGATGATTTTTTTATGAAGCGCTTTAAAAATAAAATGAGGTATGAGGTTTGAAAGGTGTGGGTTGGATGTTTTGGTTTTGGAAAAAATGGAATGGTTTGTTTTTGACCCTTGGTGTTCTTGTGGAAAACCACATGCATGAGTGTATATGGGAAAAAAATGGTTAATGGCACGAGTGGATGAGTGCTTGGATAGATATGAGGTGGGTGCCAGTGCGGCATGAGAACATGCATGTGCGAGGCCCATGGGACACCATTGGTGTTTGTGAAACCCACTAGCTTTTCTTATTTTCAAAATGTTTTATTAAAGGAAAATTTGGTGTTTTTAAATAACCGGTGTTTGTGAGGTGTGTGCTTGTGTTTTAAAAATGTCGGATGTGAGGCGTTTTGAGCCGAGGACTCTTTCTGAATGGTTATGTCCTGAGTTTTAATTCTTATTTGTAAGTTGGTAGGCAAGCGTGTAGCTAGTTAATTCTTTTGAAAAGTACATCGGGGAGCCCTTACAGTGGTTTCCCCTGCCCGTTTGGTGTTCGCTTGTGGTATGTCTTGACCATTGGACCAGTTCGGTTGGGTCCACGGTTCTCCTTCTCGTCTAGTGTACGCCCCCAATAAAAAGTTAATGTGCAGATGACGTGTGGCCACAAATAGTTAGCTGTTGGCCGCCCCTCCAGTTGACTAAAGTAAGGAATCTTCCTTTTTAGTGACAATGCTAAGTCTATTCCTTTTTTACTTCAGTTAAGCAGATCCTCTCGCAGCGGAATGACAGATGCGAGGGGAGATGAAGGGAGTTTCAGTCTCTTTGAGTTGTCTGAGTCGTCAGGTATGAAGTTTGACGTCGTCGTGTTTGAAGGATTCCCCTGGAAATTGCGAAAGGAAATCCAGCGGGGAAGGGTGAAGGCGGTTCCGAATTTTTAAGTGTTGACCAGTGTCTTGAAGGGCTTTTCAGTATATACATCAGCTGCAAGAGTCATTCTCGGTGACGTCTTGTAGCGTGAGGTCCCTTTGATAGTCAATGGTGGTTTGGAAGCGGTAAAGGAGACTCCGATGGGAAAAAGGTGGAAGCAACCCTAAGTTGTTGGTGCGGTCTATCGTCCTAAATCACCTTTGGTCTTTGGTTTGTTTCGTTTAAGGAAAGGTTCTTGTTTGGTTACTAGTTCGGCAGAACCAGTCGTATGAGGATGCTATGGTCGTTTGCAGGAATTACGTGGTGTTCAAGACGTGGTTTAAAGTCCTTATCAGCGTAATGTTCCTCTCAACAGCAATGATCATGTTCAGGTGATGATTGGTGGTGTCGTGTTCTCATTCAATGTGATAAAGGGTGATGCTCGTGCACCATTTCAACTCTGGTGTTGGTGAATGTTTCGCGTAAAATCAGTCAGATGCTGTAATGTGTTGTGTATGATGGTGTGGCCTCGGGTGAAATATGATTGCGTGTGGCACCAAAATGAGAAGCTCCACTCGGGAGTCTTCAATGCCTGAATGCGAGGCAGAAGATGCTTCAAACATCAGGGCTCCAGCCATAGGCCTCGGAGTGAAGCTGGCGCGTGGTCAGGAACCCCGGAAGTGTATGGGACCCCAACTTTATTTCTGTCACCAGTGTTAAAAGTAGAGGTAGTTTAAATTGTTTCCAAGGTTGTTCCGCTCCGAATGAGACGTCTAGTTGCATATGGTTTTCGCGACCATGTGGAGGTGTGTTCGTCTCGTTGCCTTAAAGTCTTGGGGATTGCGTCCCCTTGGATGCAATCGTTTTAGTGGTCCTTATGGGAGTTTGTTGAGTAAATCTTTCTCAAATATGAATAATGCTCATCCAGGAATGTGTAAATGCTGGTTTGTCTTGGGTCATGCTTTTGACTCCCGGTAGTCGGGCCCCCCTCCCCTCCCCTTGTGGTGGGGTGTTTGGTCACCATTGAGAAATTTTCAAAGTTCTATACCTTCTGTTAGTTAAAATGGTGGGGAGACCCACATTGGGTCTCACACGAATGTATCTGGAATGAATCTGTTCTATACTTTTCTTTAATGATGGGGAGTCCGCTCGAACCTACCAGTGTCGGTTTTCCAGTCTCGTTTCGAGCGTCACTGAGTTCCTATTGGTGGGGAGCCCCTTGGGCCTCCTCTTGTTGACCTTCTGATTTTGTTTTTTTTAAATATGGCTTTGTGAAATTGAAAAAGACACATGAATTTACTAAAACTGAAATTTAATCAAAGAGTGATCTCTAGAAACAATTTAGTGTTACCAATGTTATAAATGGGTTTGGGATGATATCTATCAAACACACTCACAACAAACAAATATGTAATTAAATTTTTTTAACATTGTTTTAAAATGTGGATAATCATTAATTTTCCACATTTTCTTATAAATGTTGCTAATTGAAGCATGATTTCACCCGTGTCTAAAAACATAAATAAATTTAATTTATCCACATTTTCATTAAAACATATAAAATGTATCTTTGTTTGTTTAACAATATTTTAAAATGTGGAAAATACATAAGCATATTAACATATTAATTTATATATTAATAACATATATAAATATATAATAAAATACATATTAATTTATAATAACATGTATAAATAATAACATATAATAACATATATATTAATTTATATGTAAATATATAATAGCATATAAAAACATGTATATATATATATATGAAAAATAAAATAACACTTATATTAACATATAATATATATATTTATATATTAATTTATATATAAATGAATAATAAAATATATTTTAATTTATAATAACATATATAAATAATAACACATATCATTTCCTCGAACTATCATCAGGGTAAATTGTGAGGTAGTGAAACTACCTTTCCCAAATACAGCAGCCAGTTGGGGGAGGGAAATGCTAGGAAGAACTTGATTTTTATGGGGATTGGGATTTATATGATATATATTTAATATGTAACATATAATAAAAAATAATATATATATATATATATATAAATTTATAATAACTTATACACAATAACATATGATAACATATATATTCATATTCAATAGCTTATAATCATATGGACATATATGTATGCACACACACACACACAGATATATATATATATATAGTATAGTTCAGCAATGGTTTCTGTACTAATATATATATATATATATATATATGCAACATATAATAGCATGTATATAAATATAAAATAACATATAACAACACACACATATACAATATATAATAACATATATGTTAATATATAATAAGAGATATATTATTTTATATATGAATATATAATAAAATATATAATGACATAAATAATAATTTTTAATGGCATAAAATTGATAACATTAATAGCATATATTTTAATATATAAGGACATAAATTAATATATATATACATATACACACACATATGAAAAATATAATATAATATAATAATGTGTATATTGATATATATATAAATATATAATAAAGTATATATTAATTTATATTAAAATATATAATAACATATATATTATTTTATATATTATTATATTGTATATATATATATTAAATTATATATAAATATGATATATCATGCATGAAGTATCAAAGTTGATTTCGGATGAGTAGTCACACACTTGTCTTGGTTCTCAATTCCTCGACATCATTGGTTTGATTTTTGATGGGGGTAAAATAAAATTTTACAATGCGAGGGGTGATGATAAATCCAAAAATATCACACGAGATGTGAAATTGGGATGTGAGAATGATGTAAGGAGCGTGAAAATTATGAGGGTGATTAATTCGTAAGTAAACCCATGAATTATGAGGGCGAGACACATGCCCCATGGGGAGAAACCTAGTGGTTGCATCCCCATGGTGGTGTGTGGGAGGTCTAGATTTCGAGCCTCCCTGCATGCATGTAGGTAGATCTTGGTTGTTTATTCTCCCTCCCCACAAAAATCTAGGAGGGTGAGACATGTGAATTCAGGGTCACATGAATTAGAAGAGGATGTGCGGGGGATGGGAAAATTTGGGAGTGCGTACATTGGACTTGAAAGAAATAAAACAAAATAGTGGTTGAATTTCAAAAAATAAATACTTATCCACTTTAAAAAAATCAGTATATATTTTTCATTTACCCACGAGTAAGTTGGTTAAGTTTATTGACACATAGTTTTACTATATTTTTACAAAATTTGTGTAAATGAATCAGTCTCATTAATAAAAACAACTAACAAAAAAAAAACACTTCTAAATCCATTTTCTCTTGCAGTGACTCATATCTCTATAAGAATATGTCCACCATAAAATAAATCATTTATATTATATATATACTTATATTATCCCTTCATCTAAAAAATCGAGTAATCACCATATAGAACATGTTAATATGGTATAATTCATCTTTTACATTCATGATTCTTCATAATAGACTGATAATATGAATGGATACATCACATTACATTTATCCAAGTACATAAACACATCACATTCCACTCAAAAAAGCATGACAATGCATTTCCTTAGTATAATTCAATCTTAGACCTATATTTCTTACTTTTCATATAAAAGGATAGATCCTGTTTTGGTTAACCTCAATTGATGACATTATCAGCAACATAACCATATTGAGTCAAAACTTTTTTACTTTCTAATTTTCCATTCCTTAGTTTTATAAATCAAAAAAACTTTTTAAAAATAGTATTTTACTAACTTTTTTATATCCCAAGTGTTTTAGTATATTTTTGTAGAAAAAAAATTCTTTTATACCTAATGAATAAATAATTATTATATAAAATGAGTATAAAATTATATTATTTGATCCGAGACTGAATGAGCGTTTGGTACATCAGACCAACTTTTATATTGACTAGTTGTTAGACTCATGGATTTCTTATCAAACTGAAAAAATATTCATGACTATCAGAATAAAATTGGTACTGATACATTAGAATGATCTTTATTTAGTTTATCAAATTAACAAATAATAATGAAGTACACTAGACTATCCAACGTTTAAAATCGAAGTATATCGATTTGTTTCTATCAGATGAAATCCAAATTAGCATTTTAATGGTGCTAAACTAAACAATGTTGGATCAGGAAATTATTACGGGTCAAGTTCAAGATCCAGATCATTATGAGATTTTAAATTCAAATAAGTCTTAGACCATTTCAACTAACTCAGAAATATGATAGTTCAAATATTTCCTATATATAGCTGGTCATTGGAAGATTTGGGAGTTGACACATTTGCAACTCAAGACTTTAATTATTTCTCTCCATGAACACCTCATCCCAAGTATTTTTTAACTCTTTTTAGAGTTGGAGTTCTAAGTAATCCTTGTAAGGATTTTATATTCCTTAAAAAAACTTGATTGTGTATTTACTATCTCATCATGGTAATGATGAAGGGCTTATGGGGAAATGAAGATGGTGAATATGATTCATCATATCTAGGGATTATGGGGCTAGGAAGATAAAGAATGATCATTATATTGAGGGACTCTGGGAATAGGATTAAATATCTATACTGATCATCATATCAAGGGATTTAATAAATACATTATGTTTTTTTTACTTTTATTATATACAATAAGTCTTATAAACTTCTTATTTATACATTGTTATTACACTAACATGTAATTGTAGAAAATTTTTTCTATTGTTTTGGTAAGATGACATGGTTAAATGTCAAAGCCCTTGAAAATCTGAATCTGTGCATACCATATATCTCTGATGGTGCTGATAATGAATACTAGAGAGATCGAATAAAGAATTTTCTCATTAACATTGGAGTAGATAATTATTTCATGCTTAATGTTAATTAAAATATTTCTGATTAGAATCTTACCCCCTTTACAAATCATTAAAATTAGGAATATCAACTCAATTATATAGTAAAGAGATATTTTTTATATTCTATGACTTTAAATATATATAGTCATATTTGTTCTTGTGAATATGCTAATAGTATTTGAAAGAAGTTTTAAGTAACACATTTTGGAACTTATAATGTTAGTGAAACAACAAGAGAAATACTTTATAATTCTTATCAAGACTTTTATTTTCTACCTAGAGAGTCATTTGAAAAGATTCACCAAAGGTTTATGACTATCATAAATATTTTATAGTCACTTGGAGATAAATGTATTAAAGATAATAGTTTGGTTGATAAAATCATAGACATTATTCCAAATCAGTGGGAATCCAAAAGGAATGCTTTGGATGATATGAGTAATATTACAAATACAATTATTGATGATTTGATTGATACAATCATGAAGTATGAAGGAATAATGAAGATAAATGGTGAATAAAATGAAAAATAAGAATGGAGGACTTTCTTTTTAAACTACATCCAATGTTACTATTAAAACACAATCAATAGATAAAGTTATAAAATATTTTAGAAAGAAGAAAGTTGTTATTCAGTTTGATAGTAGTTCATCAGAAAAGTATAAAAAATACTTGGAAAATATTTATAGAAGGATGAATAACATTGTTGGCATGAAAGACTTATAATATAGATATAATAAATATCACAATGATATCATTGATATAAAATAATTAACTGAAGTGATCTGTTATGAATGAAAAAAGACAAGACACATTCAACCGGATTGTCCTAAGCTGAAAATGAAAGGTAAGAAAGAGACAAATTCAGAAAGTAATTCAATAAAGTAATATAAAAAAAGAATAAGAAAAGTTTTAATGCTTTGGAAACTTGAAGTGCTAATAATGGAGACATTTATTTATACAATTCTCTAGAAATTGAAAGATATAGATACAAAAATATTGGTTTGTTTTATGAAATCCCTATGGTGAATAAATGTCTAATAGAAAAGGTATACACTATCGAATACCTTAAAAACCATAAATTAAATGACAATTATCTAGATAGAAATAATTAAAATTATGATGGAGAATATTCCTCAGCTGATGATGATAATACCTTACATATTTATGAAGAAGTATCTAGGTTTTCAAAATTTTTATAAAATGAAAATTGTAAATTTTATAAAAAACATGAAAATTCTTAAGAAAAAATTTCAAAGGAATATTCAAGGATAACTATTTTAAATAATGAAATACTAGATATTTCTAAAGATCTTGATAAATATAATTCTAAAAAAGAATGTTTTTAAAATATATCGATAAAAATATTTCTAAGAATAATAGATACAAGCTGATTTTGGAAAACGTAGTCTGAAAATTTATACTACTGTAGATATAAACATATTTATTAAACTAAAATCCAAAATATCAAGTTTTAGGAAACATTTTTACAAGTTTACCTTAGGTAAGGAAACCTTTTATAATATGTACAAAAAAATTATACCTCATACTAATATTTGTCAAATGGGATTACTAATGAAAAACCTATTTTTCGTAATAATTATTTTTTTATAAAAATTGATCCATTTATTACAAAATGCCAAAGTGGTAGACATTGGAAAATTAAATGTTATTTAAATAGAGTTCAGTCACTAGGTTTTTGTAAAGTATATTTTTCAAAGGAAATGACATTCAATCAAGGTAATAATGTTGAAAAAATGTGGTTACTGAAGATTCAATTTTTTGATAATACCAGACCCAAGAAGGTTTGGGTTATGAAAAACTAATATTTTATTTTTTACAAAAATAAAGAAATTACAAACAATTTTTTTTATACATGGATAATAGTTTCTCCAGACATATGAATAGAAACAAATACTTCTTTGAGAAGATTATTAATATGAATAGTAGCAAAGTAACATTCAGGGATAATGCTCAAGGGGAGATTATCAGTATAGGTAATGCTATTCTTATTAGAAAACCCTTAATTTAAAATGATTTATTTATTGTATTAATTAAGAAAAACCTTATAAGAATACGTAAATTATGTGATGAGGGTTATCTTGTGAACTCCAGGAATGAAAAATGTACTGTACATAGTTTAAAAGATGAATTTATTCTTTCTGCAAATCGAAATGAGAATATTCATACTTTAAAGATAAAATACATTATGAGACAAGATCTAACTTGTATTAGTATAATGGAAGATCAATCTAGGTTATAGAATAAATGGTTAGGACACTATAACCTTATAAATTTAGCTATGTTAACTAAGAAATGACTTATTAAGGATCTACCAGAACTTAGGTTTTATTATTTAAAAGTCTATGATCCTTGTCAATTTTGTATAGAACATAAGTAAAGTATTATATATATTAGTGAAGTATCAAATTTTTATGATTTATAGTTAGTTCTCACATAATTATTTGTTCATATACAAACTAGAAGTATTTGTGAAAAATAATCTATATATGTTTTAGTTGATGAATACACTAGATACACAATGGTCTATTTTATAGAAAGAAAATATGAAGCCTTTAGTTATTTTAAAACTATTGTACCTAGAGTTATAAAATAAAAAAAACATATCCTTGATAAATATTCCAGTGATCATGGTAAAGAATTTTTAAAATATGATTTGGAATCTCTTTAAAGTAATAAAGGTATTATACATAACTTTTTTGCACTTAGAACTCCATATTAAAATGGTGTAGTTTAAAGAATATATAGAGTTATTTAGGAGATTACTAGAACCATATTGAGTGAATACTCAGTTGCTTAACATTTTTTGGCTAAAGAAGTTATTATTTATTATTATACTATAAATCTAGTTTTAATTAGACATTTTACTAACAAAACTTCTTATGAGTTATGGATAGGAAGAAATGAAAAACATTATTACATCAATGTTTTTGGATGAAAAGTAATCATCTTGAATAATAACGGTAAATTACATAAGTTTTCACCAAAATCAAATAAAGGAATTTATTTAGGTTATTCCACAACTAGTAAGGCTTAAAGAGTTTTTAATAAAAATACAAGTACTTTTGAGAAAATAGTACAAGTTATGTTTGACGAAACTCATCTGTTTGTTTTCAAAAAACCCCAACCGATGTATTCTGATGTTATTTCTATTTTTTTTCAACCTATGTTAGAAATTTGTTCACATAAGTAAATAAATCAAGAATATATTTCTAATGTTTTTCCTCAAGAATATTCTCTACCAATTATTTAATAAAAAAAATTTGAAAACCCAAGAAATTGGTTGTTTCCTAGGAATCATCATAGTGATAATATCATTGGTGATATAGATCAAATAGATAGAACTAGAAGTTATTAGAGAAATGAAATTGAACATCTATATTTCTTATCTCAATTCAAAACTAAAAATATTGATAAGGATTTATGAGATAAGTATTGGATAAAGGTAATTCAATATGAACTTAATGAGTTGGAAAGGAACCATGTATGGACTTTAATTGAACAACCTAAAGACACTTATGTAATTAGAGTAAATAGGGTATTTCAAAACAAATGTGATGAAAATGAAATAATAGTTATAATTAAATAAATACTTGTCTATATGGGATATAATCAATAATAGGGAATAAAATTTGAAGAAACCTATGCTCCAGTATCAATACTTGAATATATTCATATACTTCTATATTATGCAGGATTATTAAATTTCAAACTATTTCAAATGGATGTGAAGTATGATTTCCTTAATGGATATGTCACGGAAGAAGTTTTTTTAGAACAACCACCTAGTTTTTAAAATTGAAAACGTCTAGAACATCTTTATAAACTTACCAATTCACTTTATGGGCATAAATTATCCCTTTTAGATTGGTATGTTAGGTTAATTGGATATTTTAAAAAATATTGTTAAGGGAGTTGCATATCCAACACTTTTTATAAAATAAGTTATTAAAAATATTACAATTTTATAAATCTATGTTGATGAAATTATATTTTTTTCAACTCAAAAATATTTATCAAATTAATTTGTAGATATTTTGAAGTTTGAGTTTGAAATGAGTATGATGGGTGGGTTAACATAATTTCTAGGTTTTCAAATCTTACAAAAACCAGATGAAAATTTTATATCTCAACATAAGTATATAAAATATTTACTTAATAAATTCAGGTATGACAAACACAAAATTTAATAGTTCTCTAATAAGAACCTCAAATACTTTAGATCTTGATGAAGCTAGGAAACTAGTTGATCAAAAGACTTTTAGAGGTAATATTGATCATTTAATTTACTTTATATATAGTCATCCATATTTAATGTTTTCAGTATGCTTATGTTCTAGATATTAAACCAATCCAAAATAGTCCCATAATAAAGTTGTTAAATGATTTTTTCGTTACCTTAAGGGAATTATGGATTTAGACTTATTATATCCTTCTAGAACTAATTTTGAACTATTTTTTTTTCAGAAGCTGACTTTTGAGGATGTAGATTAGAAAGAAAAATTACTTCCAGAACATGTCACTTTTTACGAGAATATTTAGTTTCTTATTGATGTAAGAAACGAATCTCATTAGAAATTTCCACTATAGAAGTTAAATATGTTATAACTAGAAGTTTTTGTGTTAATGTGCTATAGATGCAACACGCCCTCACTAACTATGGCATGAGTTTCACCAAAACTCAAATATTGTTTGATAAAACAAGTGAAATTTCCCTAAGTAATAAACTAGCACAAAAATCATGTGCTAAGAACATAGATATAATAAACCATTTTCTTTGGGATCAAAAAATTAAGGGATATATCATTTTACAGTATATCATAATTCAATAACAACTTGATAACATTTTTACAAAACCCCTTAGTTGTGATATATTTGAATACATTAAACAAAATCTCAAAATGATCAATATAAAGTGATTATTAATATCTACTTATTTTTTTACCAATAACCTTACATTAATAAAATCCTTTTCAAAGGGAGAGTACATATATTTTTAGCTTTCTTAAAACTTTTAGTTTCCAAAAAAATCTTAGTTTTCTAAAAAATATCTATTTTTCTAAATGTTTTTTTTTCTAGAATGTATTTTAGATTTCAAAAAGTCTAACCGTAATAACCTAATGACACTCAAGTTTGTTATAAAACCTTTTGGAGTCGTAATTTGTTATAAAACATTATGATTTAAAATTTTATCTCGAGTAAAAAATGTTAATAAATGTTTTTTAATGGTGTTTTTCAAACTCAAAAGAATGTTCATAAAAATTCTAGGAAATAATTTCATTGTAAACTATATAATAATCAGTTTATATTACTAAAACCAAGAATAATAAGGCCCTCATACTAATTATTTTTTTAATCCAAAAACTATTTTTCATTTAGATTTTTCTCTTATTCATTAATTTAGTTATAAATGTTGTTGTAAATATTATTTTATCTTTTAAAACTTCTTATTATTCGTAAACCTAAATTTTTTTTCTAATAGGACTATTTATCACTCCAATAAAAGTTTTCTTGAAAAAACTTTAAGAATTAAATGTTATATTTAAAAAAATTCTTTAAATAAATCTCGACCATCAAACTAAAAAGAGTTTTAATATAATCCATTAAAAAATTTCTAGAATATAAAATTATGTTTATCATGCCTATATAAAGGTGGATCACCCCCTGTCCCACATCAGATTTCAGAGACTTCTGCAATGACTCTCGCCACTCTTTTTAGTGCTCAATTTGATCTTTTTTTCCAATATCTGGTTGAAGACTCAGTATGATGTCTGCAATATATGATTATACATAGAGATAAATCATCAGAGAAAGACTTATTGATAGAAACTAGTATGAAAAGTATGATTCAATTCTCAAAAAGGTCATTATTTTTCAAATATGGGAGAAATTTTTCATATAAAAACTAGATAAGGTGTTAGACTAACATTACCCCAAAATAGTAAGATAAATTTCTACTTTGGTTGAGTTTCTATTATACAATGATAAGGATGAAGTGCCTTTTACTCTGTTTTCTAAAAATTACAATATTTCTTATCAACAAGTAGTGGATCTTGTGGATGTTCCTTGTCAAGGTGAAACATATATCCCATTTCACACATTACCTGATAAGATTGAAAGTTTTTTTTTAAATTAAAGGTTGAAGAATATTGATTTCGTTATTATGAGAAATTCATAATTTGTTTTACCTCTCACTAGACATAAGATTTTTCACATTATGGATACAAGGTTATCTCATACCAAGAAAGGGTGACATTGATATCCTAAAAGGATCAGAAATTTTTGTTTTGTATTATATGATGAACTTGAGGTAGATCAATATTGTAAATTTTTTTTTATTACAGTTGAATCCATGATTATGTCCCTGATGAAGTCAATGATCTTGAGTTTACCCCCTTTATTATCATGTTATTAGTAAATTTAATGAAAGTCTCTAAAATAATGACTCAAAATTATCCCATTAGGGAAATCATTTACAAGATTGATGATGAAAAAAATTCAATATGGAACTTTTTTTGATACAAAGTTGAACAATTTTTTGATAAAATAGAAAATAGCTCTAACCGAGTCAATAATAGTGAAAGAGAAATAAGTTGAGAAATGAAAAAAGAAAGGACAAGTCATCACCTTCAAATAACAATAAGAAACCTAAAGTTATGTTTGATGAATACTTCAAAAAATGATGGAACATACATCCCTGAATAAATTTGGGGATCCAATGTTTGTGATTAATAAGGTAGTGGTCTTATCTTTTAAAATTAGAACTGAGGATGAGTTAAAGGAAGAAGAAATTAAAAATAAATAGAATAAGAAGTTATTAGAGATAAAAATAATAGAAATATTATTGAAAAGTGTTGAAAAAGCCTTAGAGAATCCAATTCTTACTATCTCACCTTTAACAGTAATGAAACTAGTTCAAAATAGTATAAAATATCCTCATGTCAATTAGTCACATCCTAATGTCGAAATAAAATTAGTTGAAATGTCAGTTTTACTATTATTATTTGCTTCAGTTACAAACAAGGGTAAAGGAAAAGAAATTTTTGAAGAAGTCACAAAATATATCCTAGAAATGGTTTATAATATTATTTAAAAGAAAAAAAATAGTTGCTAAATTTTTTGGTAAATGTATTCTCATAACTATATGACCGTTAGAGAAATAACTAGAATATGAGGAAGAAGAAAAAGAACAATAAAGAGAATAAGAGGGAAAAGAAGAGGAAAAAGCAGAAGATGAAGAAAGTGATAAAGAATAAATAGAATATGTAAAAGAGATAATGGAAAAGGAAAAATCATTTTCATATACATCTTTAAATCCTATACATTCATAGTTAGATAAGGATTCAAAATTAGAAGAATTAGAAGAAAAAAATCAACTTCTAAAGAGAAATAAAATCTATCTTCAAAAGTAGAGGAAGAAGATAAAAAATCCCAAACAAAAATATATGAAAAGGCTGAATTAGATAAAGAGGTGGATATTTTAAAAATATCCGAAGAAGGAAAGGATTCTAAGAAATGTAGAGGAAATTTTGAGATAAAATAAAAATCAGATATCAAACCAATTCATCCAAAAGATCCTAAAAAATTGTCAAAGTCATCATACTCTAAAGGTGTCATGACCCATCCCCCAGGGGCCTATGATGTGACTACCCCAATCCCGCCTTCTATAGGCTGGGGTTGGCGACTAGCACCAAAAAGGACTATCCATGTAACAAGAAGGCATCACCTTTAAACCTGTACAAACACACAATCCAAGAACACAACAAGAAGAAAATACGAATTAAACTACTGTAGTAAAAAGTGTATTAAAATTAAAGGGGGTCAGAATACAAGCCCAAATGAAAAGTACATATACAACTGAAAAGAGAAAATATCTCCCGGATCATCCATTGAGAATCATATATGAAGGGTAGGTACAGATCATCTCCACAACACTCCATGTTAGCCCATCTCCTCTGTGTACCGCCTGGTCATGGCTCCCACAAGTCTCAGCCCAACTGCTCGTCATCTACACAAGACACAATAAGGTGCGGGCGATGCCTGTGCAGGGGTGAGTATAACAATACTTAGTAGGAACCTCGAGACCCTCAAAGGTCTCACATAATTCCACAAAGGAAACCAAAAATCACGATCTCAATCACAAATCACAACGCAATAAACATAGATCAAACCAGGTATTAGTGAAGCATTGAAGTACAGATGATTAGTCACAAATCTAGATCATATTATTCTATCAAGAGGCACTAATACTGACCATACAGAGTATGAACCAAACATGATCAATAGGTAATAACCCACCAAATGATCTATATAAGATCCGACCCGCCCATAGTCGATAGGTACTAACCCCCGCAATGACCCATATATGACCTGACCCACACAGGATCAGTATGCACTGACCCAAACAGGACCGTTGAGCACTGAACCACATATGATTTGACCCACACAAGATCAGTATGCAGTGACCCACAAAAGATCATTAAGCACTGAACCAGATAGGATTAGACCCACATAGTATTGGTAAGTGCTAATCAACATAGGATTACTCGGTACTAACCTTCGTATGATCTGTCTCCAACCTCTGCCTCACTGCCAACCACTGGATTCTTGTTCATAGCACATTTGATTCTAGAATAACCACTCCTCATGCCATCAGTCATATTTCAACTGACACAAAGTCCCACGAAGAATCATATCAAAGGGACCGCCCCGTCATAGGGGTCCCAACGTGACAGGAGGAACGTCGATCAGACGCCTGGTCTGTAATATATGGCCACTTTTAAAAAAGGAGACCTGCTGGATTCAAATCTGATCCAACCTAGGTCTCATATCAAACTCTAAAAAAACTCACATAGTGTATTTCAAAAAGACCACCTTGTCACTAGGGTCCTTATTCCATAGACGACGTGTTAATCGGATGCCCGGTCTATTAGATACATCCCTTTCTGTGAAACGGGGGGTGATCGCAGCTCAGTCTGACCCGGATCAGTCGGGCTTGCCAGAATATGCCAAAGGGACCGCTTCCAAAAAGGGGTCCCAACGTCACTGACGGGGTGTCAATCAGGCACCTGGTTCATCAGTTACGAGCATTTATTTATTCGGGAACTGGTTAGGTCTGGGCCCATTCCGACTCGGTCGGACCGGCCTGACACAATGGGTCCTGGGGTCTTCTTGACCCTGCCCGGGGTCTACCTGACCCCGCCCGGGGTCTACCTGACCCCGCCCGGGGTCTACCTAACCCTGCCTGAGTTTGCCTCATTAAGGGTCGGCCTGGTTCACTAGGTCTGGCCTGCTGGGGTCAGCCCGGTTCGGTTTGCGGGCCTGGGCTGCGGTTGGCCCGGCTCGTCGGGTGGGGCCCAACCCACCCGCGCTAGCCCACAGGGCTACAGGTCTGGTCCGGTCCGCTCGGTCGGTCTGCACTGGCTCGGTTCGCCCGGAGGCTGACCGTTGAATCCTACTGGCCTCGCACTTGTGGGGCATTTTAGGCCAGCAAGTGGGGCGCTGCCCCCCCCCCCCTCCGCGTTTCAACGGTCGACCGTTCAGCCGACTGGTTTCTGCTAACGCGGTGCGATGCAGGTCGTGCCGCACCCTCCTGTCACAACCTCTTGGTCGTGGTTTCTTCTGCTAGCAGCACCTGTGGGCGCCACCCTTGTCCCGTGCGGCTGGCTCGCGCCGTCCGCCTTCAGCCACCGCGGCGCGCCGTCCCGCGCCGCCTTCCACTGGCCGCGACCAGTTGCCGCAGGTACCCTCTGGCCACCGCCAGCCGCCACTGTCATGGCACGCTAGCGGTTTCTTCCGCGGGTCATCGGACGTGCTCCAGTTTCTGTTCTTAGTGTCATCTGTGCCTACAGCTTTCTTGCGCTGCCGCCATCATAGCGTGGCCCACTATTTCGCGTTGCCATCAAGATGAAAATTGTTTCCCGAAGTTCACATGAAGAACGAAGCGGCGGAGGGTCCGAGCCTTGTTCGTTTAGCATGCTCCCTTCTTGTTAAGGTGATAACAAACAGAAGAGGATTTAATTCATCAAAATAAAACTTCAAAATAAACCCCCTACTTGGAAGAGACGTTCGATGACGATGATCAAAGGAACCCCTTCGTCATTGTCATCGGTTTGGGATTCGGTGGTGCTAGTCACCACTCGCTGGAACCAGTCTCATACCCCAAGTGGATGGCATCGTGGTAATTTTCCAGAGCTTCGTCGCTTGGTGAATCCGTGCCAACTCTCTACCCCGAGCTTCATATAAATAGGAGAGGGGGAGGGTGAGTAACACACGTGGAATTAATGAGGTTCATTTAATTGGAACCTTCCTAATTCCAACGGTGTAGTTACAAGAATAAAAGAGAGTCAAGCCATTTAATATCATGACATGTCGTCGGTCCTACCACGGCCCCTAGTCCATTGGAGGAAAGGAAAAACAATAATAAAATAACTTTTTTATTTTATTATTCTCTTAAATGTCCAAAAACTATTTTTTCTCCTAAAACACTATGGTCTAAGTGAAGCATCTCTTAAGAAAATCCCAGTGTTGTGGATTCAGTGATGGTCTTGGATTTTTGATCCGAGTAATGAGTCAAAAGATAGAAAACACCGCCCATGCGGTTATAGAACGTACCCTAAAAAAGTTAAAAAAATTATTAACAGTCACCCTCGACCCATGCCGGTCGAGGTTAGGCTCTGCCTAAGGGAAAAACGACCCAACGAACTCAACAGTACTCTTGGATTTTCAATCCGAGTTACCGTTTAGAAGTTATGGATTTTAACAATAAAAAATTATTACTTAATTATTTTATTTATGGCCAAAAACTAACATCTATTGTTGGCCCATGTCGGACAATGTTATTATCTTCCTAAAGATATAATACCCTAAAATGCTCAACGGTGGTCTCATATTTTTAATCCATGTCACCGTTCATGTGTTATAAGCATTTGAAAAATAAAATAACTTTATTTAATTATTTTATTAATGATTATGAAATTTTTGGGTTTTGTCACCGGAGGCTTGCACCGACTAAACTTATGTCACACCTAGGGTAAAAGCGTTATCCTAAATGCAATGAATCCCTTGGATTTCTAATCCGGGAACCCGTTTATGATTTATTCCACTTTTTTAGGAAAACCACTCACGCACACCATTTTAAACTTAACATTTTCAACGGATCATTCTAGGCACTTCGGGCCTCAGAATCACACACCGTCAAATTTTTTGGTCTTGAAATAATTTCATATAGTTAAAAAAAATTTATACAGAAATTTTGGGATATTACATTATCACCACCTTAGGGATTTACATCCCTGAAATACAAAACATAGGAAAATGAAACAAATGAGGATACTGAGCACGGATCTGAGCCTCCCGCTCCAATGTGCTCTCCTGGAGGTTCCCTTGCTACTACTAAACTTGCACAAGAGGAATCAACCATCCATGAAGGACTCAGTCCTATCGATCCTCTATCTCCACCGATAACTTCATAAAAGTCACCCCATTGTCAAAGTCCAACTTTACCTAGTTGATAACATGTAATGGATCATTCAAGCATCACCTCATCTGTGACACATAGAAAATGTCATGCACCCGATGCATCTGTGGGGGAAGATCTTGGTGATACTCCACCTCACCAACTCTGCTGAGAACCTGAAAGGGTCCAATGAACCTCAGAGATAGCTTAACACCAAGGCCCAATCTCTGAAATCCACATCAAGGTAAGACCCATAGGAAGACATGGTCTCCCTCATAGAACTCCAAATGTCTTCATCTCCTATCAGCATAAGACTTCTGCCTGCTCTATGTAGTATTCATATGCTTATGGATGATATTCACCTTCTCGGTGGTAGCCTGTACCAACATTGGACCCATAAGTGTTGACTCCTCTAGGTTTGTCCAGCATAGAGGTGATTAGCATGGTCGACCGTACAAGGCCTCGAACGGTGCCATACCGATGGTGGAGTGATAGCTGTTGTTTTATGAGAACTCCACCAAGGGAAAGTGATCCTCCCAACTGCGACCGAAATCTAGGATTCAAGTAAAATGCAAGTCCTAGAGTGTTTGTATTGTCCGCTCCATCTGACCATCCATCTAAGGATGAAAGGTGGTGCTCAAACGTAGCTAAGTCCAAAATGCCTCATGTAATTCCTTCCACAACCGGGATGTAAAATGTGCATCAAAGTCAGAGAAGATCATCAATGGAACCCCATAAAGTTGCAGAATCTCTTATATGTAGAGGCATCTCAAGCCCTCTACTGATCCCTGCTCTTAGATGGGTAGGAAGTGGGCTGACTTGGTGAGTCAGTCAATGATCACCCAGATGGAATCATGTCCCCTGGATGTTCGTGGTAGCCATGTCACAAAGTCTATGGAGATACCATCCTACTTCCACTTCGATACCTCTAGTAGCTATGCCAAGAGTGATTGGCTTACATGAGGGTATGGCTGGGCAACTCAAGAGTGATCAACTACACCCTCCTGTGCATGAGTTTATCCTGTGCTACATGAGTTTCCTTTTTCACCGACCAAGGAAAACCCCATTCCAACACTGTAGATATAATACATCCTCTCTGCCTAAAACAATCAATCTAAGTATGAACTGTGGATGTACAGTCCATCCCCAAACTAACATAATAAGGCCTCGATTCTTCCACCAGGAGGTTCCAACCAAAACTCTTTTCTCAAGGCTCAGATCACACCATCGGCATAAGTGTGATTATCGAGTCTCCTCCAAAAGGTATCTCCAGACGTAAGGGTCAAGTCCTCAGTTTAACCAGAAATTTTAGGTCTTGAACAAGATTCATGGAAAGAAGGAATGATTGGTACCTATGTATATTAATACATCAGTTATTATTAGACACAAACCATACCTTGAATCATTCCTGGAGCCCTTGGGTTATACTCCTTGACCGCATGCAGCTACTTCTTTCCCCTGTCCTCCAGATCCCTAAGCTTGGTGGGGACCACATTGGGGTGGTGGTTGTAACATGTCGAAATGCATACCACCTCATGCTGGTCTCCTATATCTACATCCATGTCTGTTGCCATTAAGATTCATCTTTCCCTATCACTTCCCTTTCCTGAAACATTTTATATGCCCAAGTCTCTAAGACTGGCATCCGTTTCCTACTTTCCCACTGCTAACATTCACTGGCTGTATCCGCTCAGCCAAAGAAAATTCAACCAAAAATGTTCTCTCTATCACCTTAACATAAGTAAGAATTCATAGAGGATTAGTGCTAGTTTGGATGTCCCTAAACATACCTCGCTCAGAGGTTTGAGCCCTGAAGCACTGATCATACTGTATTCATCGAGTACCTGGGATGGTCAATACGCCTCGATGAATACTTAGCAACCTACTTGTCATCTTTCCAAAACTATAGAAGCTCTAGGGAACACTCACCCATTATCTTTTTATGGAAAGATACCCCATTCCTTGAGGAATTTTATCAAGTTTTTCCATAGAAAATCCACCACTTCGCAAGATAAGGGTAATCCAAACCCTATCATCGTCCTGCTGAGCAACATAGAAGGATCTATACCAGGACTTCCATCTGGTTGAATGGTGCCCTGGATAGATGGAAGCTTGGCCACCACCTCAAGCCGGTACTTAGCCACCTGTAATTTGGGCTCACCTCAGTACCTGAGGGTCATCTGATGCTGTAACACGTGTAAGGCACTAAGCCTACATTTTTCCTCTACCAGTACCGCCGGTTGTAACTGCTCACCAATGGGTAGTGATATAGCTGGAAAACTACCCAATGGTACCATCTCGGGCAATAGTCCATGTACCGAAGCCTCATCACCATACAGACCATCCTCATGGTCACACACTGATAAAGACTAGTAGCAATGATAACCATATGATCTGCTGGTGTCCCAACTGGGTGAAAAACTCTAGCCACAGCCTCCATCCAGTCCTCAACTGCCTGGTGATCTATCTCACCTCAAAACCTCAAAGGCCTCTACCACTAGAACTCATGAAATGCACTCAGTCGGTGTGCACAGTCTACTGGTAGGGTTGGTGGCATCTTCTACCCAACGGGTGGTGGTGGTGCTGGTGCACCACCTGAAAGTGCCATCACTATAAGAGGGCTCTACACTGAAGCCTAATCGCTCCGTGGTCCTTTATCATATACTCTCTCAGTAATCCTAGATGGCTATCTACGAGGTGACATCATGATAAGGAACAGGTTCTCCATATTCATTAAGTTATATCTTGTGATCCGACTCCAAAGAAACCACGGAAAAACATTTCCAAAACACACGCAATCAGTGTTTTCGTGCACCATGTCGGAAATCAGAATTTAGGGTCCTTGTGTATGGATATGTCGGCCACCGCACAAAAAATGGACTCCCTGAACTGAAAACCACACTCAAAACACTTAACACTATTACCCTATTAAAAGATCAGATCCCTAGTTCTTCGGTAGAACCGACTCCTCTGATTCCACTTTTTCACGACCCATCTCTCGGGGCCTATGCCCTGACTACCCCAATCCCACCTTACATAGGATAGGGGTTGGTGACTAGCTCCGAAAAGGCATATCCCTATAACGGGAAGGAATTTCCTTTAAACTTGTAAAAACACACAATCCAAGAACACAACAAGTAGAAAATATGAAGTAAACTGCTGTAGTAAAAAGTGTACGGAAAGTTAAGGGGGCCAGAATAGTATCCTAGAAAGGATCTTATTATATTTTATAAACTGTGAAATGGATAAGTGATTTGATTCCATATATTCCAAAAATATAAGGAAGGTGTAAACTAATTCAAAATAGCCTTAATGAAAAATTAGAATCACTAATTTTTTTGAAAGAATCATTTATTCAAATTGAGGCAGATTTGAAATATTTTAAAGAAAAGGCTAAAGATCAAAAGAGGTATTAAAATCATATTGGTGAGTGGTTAAACAATGTAGACAAAAATATTATTGACCGTGATGATCAGATCATAGAAGATAAGAAAATTTCTATAGAAATTGAAGAATATTTTGAAAAATTATCAACAATTATCTCAAATAGAGTCATGTTTATAGAATATTTTAGAGACATGACTAATGAACAAAATGAATAAGTGATGTTTTTAAAAGAAAAGGTTCAAAACCTAAAATTTGATAAAATTAGACTTGAAACATGGGAATATGAAATGATCATTATGAAGGAAGAGTACCAGAAGATGAGTGATGATGTTGAAATCTTGAAGGGTGTGTTGAGTCAATAAGGTTTCCTTATGAATTTTCAATTCTTCTATGTTTTTAAAATCATAAAAAATTTATCTTAAGGCAAATTAATTTTCCTTAAAGACTATTTTCATAAGAAAAATTTCCCTTCTCTAAGGAAATTTTTATCCTTACCTTTTTTTATTGCCTCATTTTATAATATATTAAAACCAAAATAATTTTATTACTAAGTAAAAAATTCAGATTTATACCTAAAACCTCGGAATCTTATAATACCTTGGATATAGGGTATTTTATTTTCAGGTTTTGAGTTATCTTAAATTCATATTCTGAATTCTATGAAATTCAAATTCCGAAATCTCTGAAATTTAGATTCTGAATTCTCTAAAATTCAAACTCCGAATTCTCTAAATTTCATATTCTAAATTCTCTAAAATTCAGATTCTGAATTCTCTAAAATTTAGATTCTAAATTCTCTAAAATCCATACTTAGAATTACTCAAAACATAGACTCTTAATTCCTTAGGATTGAGACTCTGAATTTCTTAGAATTCAGACTCTAAATTCCTTAGAATTGAGACTCAGAATTCCTCATAATTAAGATTCAGAATTCCTCAGAATTCAGACTCAAAATTCCTCAGAATTAATAATCCAAATTATTCAGAATTTAGACTCCGAATTCCTCAGAATTTAGACTATGAATACATTAGAATTAAGATTCTGAATTCATTGGAATTCAGACTCTAGAATCTATTGAATTCAAATTCAGAATTCTTTATAAAACTGAATCTGAATTTCCATGTCTGATAGAGTCTGATTGTTTATATGGTTAGACTCTGAATTATATTTTTCCTTAGACTCCAAAAAATATATTTGGTTATGTATTTTCATTTTCCTTACACATGCTATTATTATGAAATGATGTCGTTTAATCCATTCTTAATTAACTATTGGTGGAGTGACATGTGTATAGGTCCCTATGAGATTTAAGGGAAAATATGATCTTTGGAGGGAGGAGCTAACCATTGGAGTTGTGGCTATAACTAGGATATTATTTGAACAATCTCATAATCAGTTGATCGACCTAGAGATTACATTCCGTGAAGTGATTTATAGTGAGAGAAATACCCTCATGCTTTGTGGGGATCTGAACATCTTGTTCAGCCTTTCTTTGTGAGACTTTGATTGTTGCTGAGTACAATCGAGGGCTTCTAATGATAGGAATATAGATGTGCTATCTACCTTAAAGATTGAGGGCTTGCGAGGATAACAAGACATATTCTGATATTTCCATCGAGGTCTTACCCTGGTGTGGGTAAGATAGACTTTCTTGAAAGTATAAATCAAGGGACCTTTATCTAAGGTTATTGGATACCCTACTATTTTGGTTAAAATATTTCCTACTTGTTACTTGTTTTGTTTCAAGTTTTTTATTTCCACTTCCTTTTGATAAAGGAAGAATGTATAACTTTTTTATACTTTCTTGTACTTTTGTATACTCTGATAAATAAGATTCTATATGATTTAAGGTAGAATATTTCTTAAGTAAACTTTCCTTAAGTTTTTTTTTCTAGAATAATATTTACAGAACCTAAGAAAGTTTGTCTTATAGAACTATTTTCGGGGTTTTGAATTTACCTTGTTTAACTTTGTTAAACATTGTTTTCTTTATGGTTAAAAGAAGTTTTTAAACTTACAATTCACCCCTATTGTAATTAAGTATCTACATATTCTATTTTGATTGTAAAATTGGTTTAGAGCAGGTCTCTGAATAATTATAATCACATATAAGTTTTTGTTGCTCAATTTTTTCCTTGTTCTAAGTTCTTCTTGCTTAACTTTTAAGTTTTTATTAGAGATTTTTATCTTTTTTTATAAAATTTTTCTATTAACAAGTTTTTTGGGAAATATATTTTCTTATTAGAATTGCAGGAATGAATGTTGGGTCTATTGACAATATAAATCCTACCAGACCACATATTTTTGATGGTAATGATTATGAGTACTGGAGAGATAGAATTAATACCTTTTTCATTAACACCAGAGTAGACAACTTTGTTATGCTCACTGGTGATTACAAAATTCCATAAAAGGAAATCAAAACCTTCACCAACCAAAAAAAACCAGAATACCAACTAAAATACAAGGTATGCAATACATTGTTGTGTTCTATAACCAGGAACATATATAGTAAAATATCTTCATGTGAAGATACCAAATACATTTGGAAGAAACTTGAGGTTACAAATTTTGGTACTTCTAATGTGATAGAAACTAGAAGAGCTATGTTGAGAGTAGAATATCATGCATTTTTATTTCCTTATAGAGAGCTTCTTTGTAAAGTACAACAAAGATTTATGACCATTATCAATATTTTACAATATATGGGAGAGAAAGGTCTTGATGATGAAGATCTTGTGGGCAAGATAATTGATATCATGTCAAATGAGTGGGAATAAAAAAGGGCAGTTATTAATGAGTATAGGAAAGTATCTCAAATCACTCTTGATGAGTTATTTTGAACTCTTATTCAACATGAAACTAGAATGAAGGGAGATGCTAATTTCAACAAAAATAAGAATGGTAATGGAAGTGTATCTTTAACTACTACATCTAAAGAAAAGACTCATGAAAGGGTTACAAGATCTAAGTCTAATAAAGTCACTGTTATATATGAGTCTAGTGAAAGTTAACATTCTAAAAATGAGTTAGCTAATCTTGCTCGAAGGATGAACAAGATAGTGGGAATAAATGATTTTCAGTATTGGTATAAGAAGAAAGAATGAAAAGACAATCAAGATTCAAAAGTCACTTGTTATGAATGTAAAAGAGATGGACACATCAGACTAGATTTCAAAATGCTTAAGAGAAAAGATAGTAAGAAAAAGCATTATGAGAGAAACATGAAGAAGTTTTACAAGACTAATGCTAAGAAGGGTTTGAAGGCTAATGACACCTATAGTTCTAGTGGTGGAAATTCTTTAGATTAATCTTTAGATTATGAATCTTCTGGTCAGAAGAATATTGGTCTAACAGACAAAGTATCTATTGAAAATCATTGTCTTATGGCTAAGGTACACAATACAGAATACTTAACCGATATGTCTTTAAATGAAAATTTTTCTAATGAAGATTATTATGAGTCTTTAGATGATGAATCTTCCTCATCTGAAGATAATACCTTACCTTTATTTGAAGAAGTATCCAGATTTTCTAAACTTATTGAGAATAAAAATTTTAAGATAAAAAAGAAGTTAGAGAAATAAATTTCTATAATTTCAGTTTTAACCAAAGAATTATCAGATCTTTCTAATGATCTTGATTTTTTTTTGATTTGAAAGTGTTTCTAAAAACCTTAAGGAAGTTAATTTGGATAAGGCTAAACTTTATAAGTATCTGGAATATTCTATTTATAAGAAAAACACTTTAGAGGTTAACTCTTGTTCTAAAACTAATAACCATGAGGATAAATACATGGTGATTAAACTAATATCTGAAATATTTTTCTTAAAGAGATTCTTGTAAAATGTTACCTTAAGTAAGGGAAATTTTGACAAGATGTATTCCCAAATTCTTCTATTATGGAATCATTCTGGATTTGGTTATATCTACTCAAAACCAGTTTTTAGTAATAACTATTTTGTTCCTCAAAGTGCTCCATTTTGTACTAAATGTTAGTATAATGGTCATTAAGAGAAAAAAGTTTCTTTAAACAAAACTCAATCTTTAGGTTTTCATAAAGATTATTTTTCTAAGAAAACGTGGATTCCTAAAATCTTACTTTCCGAAATTTCTAGATCCAGGAATGTTTGGATTCCTAAAGTCTAACACTCTTATTTATAGGAAAATAAGAAAAGTAACAACAAATATACATGGTACATGGATAATTGATGTTCCTGGCATATTACTGGTAACAAAAACTTCTTTGAAAAGATTATAAAGGCCAAAGGAGGAAAATTAACTTTCATAGATAATGCTTAGGGAGAAATTGTTGGTATATGTACCATTTTTCTGCTTGAAAAAACATTGATTTCAAATGTTTTATTTGTTAAGGGTCTTAAGAACAACCTCATTATCATAATTTAATTATGTGGTGAAGGTTACCTTGTAAATTTTTGGAATGATAAATTCTTAGTACACAATTTAAATGAAGAGTTTATTCTTTCTACCCATAGGCAGGAGAATTTTTACACACTGAACATAGATGACCTTAGGATCCAAGATCTACCTTTCCTTACTGCAATGAAAGATCAATATTTGTTATGGAATAGAAGGTTAGGACACTGTAACCTTAATAAACTATGAAATATCTCAAATAAAAGACTTGTTAAGGATATACCAGAGCATAGATTTGATTCTTAAAAAGTTTGTGATCCTTTTAAATATGGAAAGTAACATGAATAATGTTTTAAATCAATCAGTGATATCTTAAAATCTAATGCATTACAGTTAGTGCATATAGATCTTTTTGTTTCAACAGAAACTAGAAGTGTTAGAGGAAAATATTATTTATTTGTTTTAGTTGATAATTACACTAGATTTACATTAGTCTATTTTCTAGGAAAGAAATATGAAGATTTTTCTTATTTAAAAACTTTTAGACCCCAAGATAAAAATGAGAAAAAACATTCTTTGATAACTATTCATAGTGATCATGGAGGAGAATTTCAATATTTAGATTTTGAATCTTTTTGTAGTAAAAAAGGCATTACTCATAACTTATCAGCTCTAAGAACTCCTCAATAGAATGGTGTTGTTGAAAGAAGAAATTGAATTCTTAAAGAGATAACTAGAACCATGTTGAGTGAATATTCTATAGCTAAACACTTTTGGGCAAAATATATAAGTACTGCTTGTTATACTATAAATGAAGTTTTAATCAGACCTTTTCTTAAAAAAACAACTTATGAATTGTGGAATTGTAGAAAACCTAGACTTTATTACTTTAAAGTAATTGGTTGCAAAGTATTCATCCTGAATACTAAAGATAACTTACATAAATTTGCACCCAAATACTATGAAGGAATTTTCCCAGGCTACTCCACAACTTCTAGGGCTTATAGAGTTTTTAATAAAAACACATGTACTGTTGAAGAAATAGTGCATGTTAAATTTGATGAAAATGATCCTTTTTTTAAATAACCCCAACGTACATCTTCTAATATGTTTTTAAAAAATGATGATCAATATTTGATATAAGATACTTCTAATAAGGAAAATTCTCAAGAAAATATTTCAGAAGCATTTACCCCAGAATATTTCCTACCATATATTGATGGACATGTTTTACAAAACCCAAATCAATTGTTTCTTAAGAATCATCCCAGTGATAGTATCATTGGTGATGTAAATCAACCAGTAGGGACTATAAGTTCCTTATGAAATGAAGTTGAAAATATATCATTCAATTCCCAATTAGAACCCAAAATCTCCGATGAAGCTTTAAGTGATGATGATTGAATTAAATCCATGCAAGATGAGCTAAATGAATTCGAAAGGAATAGAGTCTGGACCTTGGTTGAAAGACCTAAGGAAACTTCTATAATTGGAATAAAATGGGTCTTCAGAAATAAGTGTTATGAAAGTGGAATCATAGTAATAAATAAAACTAGATTAGTTACTAAAGGCTATAATCAACAAGAAGGAATATACTATGAAGAAACCTATGCTTCAATATCTAGACTTGAATCTATTCACATTTTACTTTCCTTTGCAGCATTCATTAATTTTATATTTTTTCAAATGGATATAAATTGTACTTTACTTAATGGATATGTTCAAGAGGAAGCTTACATTGAAAAAACTCATGGTTTTGAAGACATAAAATATCCTGAACATGTTTTTAAACTTACCAAAGATTTATATGGACATAAAAAAGTCCCTAGAGCTTGGTATGATAGACTTATAGGATTTTTGTTACAAAAAAACTATGTTAAGGGAATAAATGATCTAACTCTTTTTATAAAGAAAGATAATAAAAATGTTTTTATTGTTCAAATTTATTTTGATGACACTATATTTAGTTCAAATCAACAATCTTTAACTAATTTGTTTGCGAATGTAATGAAATATGAGTTTAAAATTAGTATGATGGGCCAGTTAACATTTTTCCTAGGTTTTCAAATTTCTCAAAAACCAGAAGGAACTTATATATCTCAAATTAAGTATACTAAATATCTTCTTAAAAAGTATGGATTTTACAATACTAAAAGTATAAGCACTCCAATTGGTACCTCAAATCCTCTTGATCTTAATGAAGCTGGGAAAGCAGTGGATTAAACATCATTTAGAGGTATGATAGGAAGTTTATTATAATTGATATCTAGTCATCAAAATTTAATGTTTTTAGTATGCTTATATGCAAGATATCAATCTAATTTAAAGGAATCTCATTCAAAAGTAGTGAAAATAATTTTTCACTATTTAAAGGGAACCATGGATTTAGGACTTTTCTATACTTCTAGAAATGATTTTGTTTAAAAAGTTTTTCAGATGCTGATTTTTGTGGATGTAGAATGGATAGAAAAATCACATCAGGAACTTTTCATTTCAAAGGATATTCATTCGTTTCTTGGACTTGCAAGAAGCAACACTCAGTTGAACATTCCACTGCTGAAGAAAAATATATAGCAGCTGGAAGTTGTTGTGATCAACTGTTGTGGATGCAACACACACTCACTGATAATGACATGAGTTTTACCAAAACATAGATATTGTGGGATAAAACTAGTTCTATTTATCTAAGAAAAAACCATGCACATCACTCCTGTGAAAAATACATAGATATTAGGCATCAATTTCTTAGGGATCGCACACTTAAAAGAGATATCATTCTTTAATTTATCAGAATGATAGATCAACTTGTTAATATTTTTACAAAATATTTACCCTCTAATAGATTTGAATACATTAAAAAAAATTTAGGAATGACAACCATAATGTAATCTTCCATATTATTTTTTTGTTGAAACCTATCTTTTTTACATTAAGAAACCCCTTTTCATAGAAGGAGTACATTTTCTTATTGAACCAAATTTTTTTCTTTCGTAACCAATTTTTTTTCCTTAATCAAAATTTTTTTAACCAAAATTTTTCCTTATTCAAATTTTTCGTAACCATATTTTCATTTATATAATTTTTTTTTGGAATTCAAATTTTTGGATCCTAAATTTTTCTTTACTAATTAAAAATTTCCATAATCCCAAAAATTTTCCTTCCTTAATTTCTTTTTTTGAAATCTAAAGTTATTAAAGAAGAATTTTCTTCATTACTAATAGTTTCCTAGCAATCCAGAAGGTATGTTTTCTTACATAAATTTTCAGTTGGATTTTGTACTTGTTGGTATTTTAATATTATTTTAAGCAATTGTTTTTGGATTCACTTTCCTTAAATCCTTATTACCTTAAAAACCTTAAAAGATTGGAACCTACTAAATCCTTCTTCATATTTCATCTCATATGTCAGATCATATCATGCTTATTTGAACCATTGGATCAATTCAGGAATACAAATCTTTTCTTCAATGCCTATATAAAGAACCCCTATTAGTTGTCCCACACTAGTTTTCAAGTATTTGTGTGCCGAAGTTTTTACTCTCTACATAAGGGTCATTCCATATTTATGGTTTTCTTAACTTCTAATGTCATTAGAATCATCTCCCAAGAAGCAAATTTAATCTGCTAAATAAGTCTCATAGTAGCATATTTACAGAGAGAGTTTAGTAGATATGAAGTTCTTTTCCAACTACAATTATCTTATTTTGAAAAATATCAAGTTGAATGGTTGGGAGAGTCTCTGCATAGCTAAACCAAGTAGACAAGATCCAGTTTATCCAGAGTTTCATGTAGAGTTTTACGAGTTTGTATATTTTTTCAATGAAGGTGGTAGAGATAAGTTTTCTTTCAAGAGTTATGGGAAAACCTATTCCATTTACTTTAGTATGGATGAAATCATAATTGGAATTCCATATGAGGGTGAAGCAGATTTCTGTACCCATAAATTACCTAATGAATTAGGAATTTTCTCAGATGTAAAAGGCTTTAGAGTTCCTTGGTTTAACATAATTGACGACACAAAAAATCAACTATCTTTCTATGAATTTTAGGATCCTATAATTATGGCTTCAGGGGTTTCTCATTATGAGAAAAGATGATAAGGACACCTTGAAGAAGAGTGATATCTATGTTATAGATTTTCTATTAAACTTGAGGAAGATAAACTTGGTACAATATATATTGTTGAATATCACCAACATCAAGAACGAGACACTTAAATATCAAATTATCATATATCTGGCAATCCTATCAAAGATCATAGTCCTTTTCTTGGATTCGTTCAAAATCCCATGCAGTTCTAAGCTAAGAACTTTCAAAGTTTTGTTTTTATGTGATGATACCCTGAGGAGGATGAAGGTCATTTTTAATAGAAAATATAGATAATTTTATGACATATAAGAAATTTAAATTTAAGCCTTAACAAAGAAGGTGGAAGTAGCAGAGGCTTCTGAGAAGGGTCAGAAGAAGAGAAAGCTGAAGGAACTGGTAGTCGTTGAAAAACCTACAATTTGGGAAACTTAGTCATCACCCAAAATGTCTAAAAACAAATAAACCTACCCTGATGAAGTGGTTGATAAGTGGATAGAGGATAAAGAGAATATGAAGGTAGTAGATCCTAGCTTTGGTCTAGATCCTGCTAAGGCAAAATCTTTGAAGATTAAGGCTACCGAGGAGTATGAAAAATAGGAAAAGAAAAAGAAGCGAAGGAAGAAAATATCTGAGGTTGAAATAGTTTAAGATCTTCTCAAGGACATCGAGAAAGATTCCGAACAAATCCAGGAACCCAAATATTTTCTTCAAGAATCAGTTCCTGTGACTCCAGAAAAATATTTGGTTATTCCAGAACCTAAAAAAGAGGAAGATATTTTTCAGGAAGAGGAAGTAGAAGAAGAAGAATAAGAAGAAGGACATTATACTGATGATTTCATTAGGAAATTTGAAGAATATCATGAGAAGGAAAGTCCTTTGGAAAAATTGTCGACCTGGACTTCTCAGGATGAATCTACAAAACTTGCTTCCCTAGGAAAAGAAGAAGAGGGTCAGGAAGAGGTGAATAAATCATCTGATGATGGAAGCTGCAATCATTATCTTGTTCAACCAGATGATCTTGTGAAAGATGTTGAGAATGAAAAGTTTGATGAAGATAGAATCATTCAAGTTTCAGATAGTAGACATGAATCCCCAAAAGCTGTAGAAACCATTTCTAGATCTGATAAAGGAAAACAAGACATAGTTGATACAACTATGAAAAATTTTGTAGCTAAGAAATATATTGATGGCTCATTAAAAAGAAAGACTGCCGACATAGAGAAAGAATCCTCACCAAGAAGGGAATCAGATTCAGAATCATCCTCCATGGGTAAGAACTTTGTGGTTCAGTCCATGAAGAAATTAGTTGATACTATTCCATTATTTTTGAGTATTAACTCGAGGTGTCAGATGCTTCAACACTCATTAAATTAGAAATAGGTTTCATTTATCATGATTATTGAAAAATTCATTAAGCTTGAGTCTGATTTTAAAACCTTCTACATTGGTTATGATGATCACATGAGGTCATGCAAGGAAATCACTAACTAGTCCAAGAAGAAAATTTAATATCTAAAAATTCTTGATGAATTTCAAGACTCTGTGAAAGATGATTTTGATAGAGAAAATAAGAGGATGACGGAGTTTATGAAAAGTTTTTCAGAAAAGTCGAATCTAGAACAAGCATCCTAAAATTAGGAAGTAAATTATTTGAATGGGATGCTCAATTTAGTTGCATTTAATTTAAAGAGGGAAAGGGATCTCATAATCGATTTCAATGATAAGTTCAGAAAGGAAGAAGAGATTTTGAAGTCTCAAGAAGAAATCCTTAAGACTTAGGATAAAAAGATCAAAGCTCTGGAGAAGAAATATGAGGATCAAGAACAACTGCTCAAGCTCTTTGAAGAAGATCATAAGGAGCTTAAGAAGCTAAAGGTAATCATGAATAAGTTCTTGCCAAAGGAAAAATAAGGATGAATATTTTTACTTATAAATATGATATTTTGTTGTACCTTCCCTGTATCAATATTTCCAATCTTAATTTAAATTCTTATTATGCATCATTTTTTTTTGTTGTATATAGTTTTAATCTTTCAAGTACTATTTTTTTTCCATTCTCTCTATTCCTTTTTTAAAATTTCAAAGTGGGAGAAAGGAATGATAAAAAATAATACTAAGATTTTCCAAATTGAGGGGGATTCTATCTAAGGAGGAGTTTTCACAAATAAGATTTCCTTATGTAAGAAAAATAAAAATATATTTAATAAAGTCAAGAATACGATCCTTAGGAATTTAAAAACCTAAGGGGTAGATATTCGTATTCACCATGATTCATATGTAATGGGAGAAAAGTTTTTCTTTTAAAGTTAATAAAGAAATTTCTTAGTCCTAATGTTTTTTTTGAAAGGATGTTTGTTCTTTACAAAAAAGGGGATATTGTTGAGTCAATATGCTTCCTTATGAATTTTCCATTCTTCTATGTTTTGAAAATCACAAAAACTTTATCTTAAGGAAAATTATTTTTCCCTAAGGATTATTTTCATAAGGAAAATTTCCTTTCTCTAAGGAAATTTTTTTCCTTACATTTGTTTTCATGGCCTCATTTTATAATCTCTTAAAAACAAATTCATTTTATTACTAAGTCAAAAATTCAGATTTATATCTAAAACCTCTGAATCTTATAATTCCTTGGATATAGAGTATTCTGTTTTCAAGTTCAGAATTCTCTAAAATTTAGATTCTGAATTCACTTAAATTCACATTTCAAATTCTCTGAAATTCAGATTCCGAATTCTCTGAAATTCAGATTCCGAATTCTATGAAATTAAGATTCCAAATTCTCTGAAATTCAGATTCTAAATTCTCTAAAATTCAGATTCCAAATTCTTTGAAATTCAGATTACGAATTCTCTGAAATTCAGAGTCCGAATTCTCTGAAATTCATATTCCAATTTCTATAAAATTCAGATTCCAAATTCCTCAGAATTTAGACTCTGAATTCCTTATAATTTATAATCCTAATTCCTCAGAATTCAGACTTTGAATTCCTTACAATTTAGACTCCAAATTCCTCATAATTAAGACTCCAAATTCATCAAAATTCAGACTCCAAATTCCTCCAAATTAAGACTCTGAATTCTTCAGAATTCAGAATCTGAATTCCTCATAATTGAGACTCGAATTCCTCAGAATTCAGATTCTGAATTTATTGGAATTCAAACTCTAGAATTTATAAAATTCATATTTCATTTTTTTGTAAAATAGAATCCGAATGTCCATGTCTTATAGAGTGTAATTGTTTATATTGTTAGACTCCGAATTCTCTTTTTTACATTGACTCTGAAAAATATATTTGGTTAAGTATTTTCATTTTCCTACACATTCTACTATTATGAAATGATGTCATGTAATATGTTTCTAACTAACCGTTGGTTGAGTGACACATGTACAAGTCCCTATGAGATTCAAGTGAAAATATGACCGTCGGAGGAGGGAGATGACCGTTGGAGTTGTGTGTCATGACTCGTCCTTGGGGCCCGTGTCGTGACTACCCCAAGCCCGCCTTCCAAAGGCCAGGGCCTGGCGACTAGCACCAAAGGAGTAAATCTCGATAAAAATAGAAGACATTGCCTTTATGAAATGTAAACACACACAACTAGAGTACAAGCGGAAGAAAACAATACATAAAGTGAAAACAAAAGTAGTGCTAAAAGTAAGGGGCCAGAAATACAAGCCCAACAGTAAAGTACAATGTAAAAGACAAAACAACTGGAAGGTGACAAGCAGCTCCTGGTTCGTCCACCACAGATCCTTCCTGAAGGGTAGTTACAGATAGCGCAACTCCTAGATCGTCCACCACGGATCCTACCTAAAGGGTAGTTACAGGTAGCGCAGCTCCTAGATCATCCACCACAGATCCTACCTGAAGGGTAGGTACAAATAGCCTCCTCATCGCCCTCGTCCGTCAACCTCCTCCGGGTAACGACTTGTCGTGAGGTCCACCTCCGGGTACCGACTCATGATGAGGTCCACCTCCGGGTACCGACTCGTCATGAGGTCCACCTCCAGGTGCCGTCCAGTCCTCGTACACTCGGCCTCCGTCAGTGCTGTCCGTCATCTTCATCCAACACAACAAGGTGCGGGCATAGGCCATGCAGGGGTGAATGTAACGATACTCAGTAGAGACCCCGAGACCCTCAAGGTCTCACTAAGTACAACAATGATAAACCACAAAGAAATATCTCAAAAGATACCCTTTACATAGGTATATACCCATACATATACCTAAGTTATCAAGCAACCCATCTCAATCATGAGGAAAACACAAAGGTCATTAACTCAACTCAAACCAGGATTTTTATTCACGATGAAGAAACCACAGCTGCTGGAGAACTCCTCCTCTATCGAGCACAGTAGTCCTGTCACGACTCCGAGGTGCCACTCACTAACCTTAGACTACTAAGGTACTCCTCCTCTGTCGAGTATCGTGGGTTTGTCACCCCAACACAGTAGCGATCCCCGCCAAGGGTATGCTGCCCCAACACAGTAGCGCTCCCCCTAATAGCCTATAGAGGTAATCCTCCTGTCGAGTACCACGGGTCTGCCGCCCCAACATAGTAGCTCTCCTTCACCATGGGTCTGTCTCCCCAACATAGTAGCATTCCCCACTGGGCTAGTCAAGTCACTCCGAATCGAATCAGACAAGCAGTCATCAGGTCTCAGCCAGCTACAAGGTCACCGTACTCCGTATGATCATATCCGGGAGGATCCGCTCCATGAGCTACTGGTCGACACTCCAAGTGTCACGAAGTCCCAAGAAGAAGTATCTCAAAGGACTGCCTCATCATAGGGGTCTCAATGCAACAGACGACGCGTCAATCAGACACACGGTCTGTGAGTTATTAGCTTTTCCGTTCGAGGGGCCCGGTTGGTTTTTAAGCTAAAACCAACCCGTCCGTACTCCAGCTTCATTCGAACCTCGAGAAGAGTATGCCAAAAGATCCGTCACAACAAAAGGAAGCCAACATAATTGACGGGACGTCAATCAGACGTCCGGTACTTATGTTATAAGCGTTTCTGCTCCGAGGGCCCGGTTGGATTTCGGTTTCGAACCAACCCGACCATTTTTCAAAAGTCGTCCAAAACTCAGTTAGAGTATCGCAAAAGGACCGCCTCATCGCGAGGGTCTGAGTGCTGCAGATGGCGTGTCGATTGGGCGCGCGGTCTTTATGTTATTCACGTTTAAGTGAAAACGGGCCCGACCCGTTAAGCCCGGTGGGCTGACGGGTCCGGTCAACCCAGAGATGGTGGGTTCGACCCGGTAGAGGGTGTAGGACCGGCCCAAATTTTTGCATGGTCCGCCCTGAGGGGTGTGGCCCGGCCCGAAGTGGCACGGCCCGGCCCGACGGGGCGTGACCCGGCGGGGCGCGTGGCATGGCTGGCTCGACCCGAAGGCCAAGTGGTCTGAGGCAGGGGCGCGACCCCCGGCTGCCCGAACCGGCAGCGCCAAGTGGCGCCACCCTCCCTAACCGGCTGGCTAGGCCGACCGGCCTTCTGGTGTATGCGGCGCGCACGACGTGCTGTGGGTTTCTTCAGCGCGACGCCCTCCTAGCGCCGCGGTTCGTCTCTGCCCGGCCCGCCGACGGGCCCGCCGGTTCTCCAAGACAACTGGTTCTTCCCCCGAAGCGGCCCGCAGAGCGGGCTGCAGTTCCCGCTGCATAGCCGGCGCGATGGCGCCGGCTCCCTCCACCGCGGCCTACGCTGGCCACGGCTCCGCATCCCCTGCACAGTGCGACGGTGCCGTGCTTCCTCCGCCGTGACTCGCTTGGCCGTGACTTTTCTTAGCGTGTGCGACGGCGGCCCTTGCGTCGTCGGCCTCTTCCGTGTTCCACCTCCGATCGCCAATTCCATCAATAAATAGGATCAAACGGAGGGTCATCGGGCCGTGTTTGTTCGGACCGCACCCTCCGCGTTAAGCGATAGCAATAGGTCAGAAAAACAATATTATACAACAACGAACCGAGGCACAATTTTAATCCATTAAAGTTGAACTTAACCCCTACCTCGATAGTTGATGTTGCACGTCAGGCATCGCGGAAGACGGCGTCGTGGGGAAAGAATTCGTAGGTGATGTCAGAGTGCGTCCGAGGAGGAAGTGGCGTTTCCTCACTTGTCACGGAGAAGAGAATGGTTGGAACATCGTCATTTTTTGTGGAACCAGCATTCTTTGTGGATGAGACGTCGTTCCTCGTCAAGAGAGGAGTTCTCTTCTTCTTCACAAGAGTTCTCTCCCAATCTTTCTTAGCACAAAGAAAACCCTCCCAAAATAAAATAATAGGCTTCTCCTATTATTTTATTATCACACGCCATTTAAAATTCAAATTAAAACCACTTAATTAATTAATTGATGTGGTTGAATTCATTAAATTAATGTGTTGGCAAGAGTTAAAGAGGGAGAGAGGAGGAGGTGAGAGGTCTCATATTTAAGAGGAGTTAACAAATTAAAGAAGGGGGGTTAATGAGTTTAGGGGGAGGTGAATGGTTGGGGCTCATGTGGGATCCACCTTTCAATTATCCACACATGGGAAGTTGGGTGGGTGTGGGCCCCACCAACAACTTCCCATGGGAGAAATTAACCTCCTTAGATATAAAATAAAATTATTCCAACATTTTTATTTACTTCTTAATTAAACCCCAATAATTAACTTCTCCTCCAGCACAAACGAAACTACGGTAAAGGTCCCCTTAAGAAATTACCAGCGTTGTGAGTTCATCAGTGCCCTCAGATTTCAATTCCGAGCACCGGTTCAAAATATAGAAAAACCCGCTCGTTCTTTTACTGAACGTGCCCAAAATAAACTTTGGAAATTGATTCCGGGAACACCGGGTCTCGGAATCAAGTACCGTCAGAAGTCACAGACTCGTAAAATTCCAAAGTATTTAAGAAAAAATTTCCCTTGAAATTTCAAGGTCATTACATTACTCCCACCTCAAGGCTTTATGTCCCCATAAAGCTACAACATAAACTAGGAAAACAAATGAGGGTACGGAGCACGCATCTGAGCCTCTCGCTTCCATGTGGTCTCCTGGAGGTTCCCGTGCTGCCAATAAAAGCGCACCAAAGGAATCGACCATCCACGTAGGACCCGATCCTATCGATCCTCAATCTCCACTGGGACCTCTGTGAATGTAGTCCCGTCATCGATGTCCATCTCCCCATGATCAATGATGTGGGTCAGGTCGTGCACGTATCTCCTCAGCTGAGATACGTGAAAGACGTCATGCACCCTGTGCAATTGAGGTAGAATGGCTGGGTGGTAATCCACCTCGCCTACCATTATGAGGACCTGGAATGGTCTGATGAAGCATGGAGATAACTTTCCACCCCATCCAAATCTCTGTAATCCCCATCGAGGTGAGACTCGTAAGAAAACATGGTCGCCAACCTCAAACTACAGTGGTCTCTATATCCTATAAGTATAGGACTTATGTCTGATCTGTGCAGTATTCATCCACTCCTAGATGATCTGGACCTTCTCCGTCGTAGCCTAAACCATCTCTGGTTCTACACGAGCTGCTAAGATTTCCCCTTTGCCGAATAGAGAAATTTGGTCACATCCCCTGGATGAACCACATTCCTTGCCTAATACAGTCATTCCTGACATGAACGGTACAATTCAAGTCATGGATGACGTTGTAAGGCCTCAACGCTACTACCAAGAGATCCAACCGTTACTCTTACCTCCAAGGCTCAAGTCACACTATCGGCATCAGTGTGTGGTCACTGGGTCTCCTCCAGTAGGAATCATGAAAGTGAGGTTCAAGTCAATGGTTTTAAATCGGAACCTCTTAGTATTAACCCCACATAAGGCAGTAAAGAAAACATCACAAAGAAAAGTGTCTTTTATTACTACAACTTAAAGTACAAATGCACATAAAACTCACAAACAAACAACAACATGGAAACAAGAAGCACCAAGAACAAAGGCCTCAATTCCTAGAACTAGTCCCACTCCTGTCCACCTGCTTCCGGAGCTCCATAGTGTTATGCTTCAGCTGCCTGAAGCTGTGCTCTCCCATGTCCACCCATTCCCTTTGGTCGGGGTGGACCTCCTGGTGGTGGTGGTTGAAACACCTCGAAGCATCGTCCACCACTAGCTGTACAACCAACTCCTCTGCCTCAGTCTCCGGCTCCTTGCGGTCCACCTCGATCGAACCTCTGCCTATGCCTAGGAGGTCCTTCTTCTATCTGCTGATCATCTACATGGTGGGTCGGAAAATCACAAGCCATGTGACCCTGTCCACCATAGGAGTAACATTGCCTGGTAGGTCTGGCTCTGTCTCCACCCTAGGTTCCCCACACTACCGACCCTGAGTCATGCGGTCAACCACCTATAGATTTGGTCCTCTTGGACCTTTGCATCATCTGTCTACTATTAGCTGAAGAAGACTCTGCTGCATGCCAGATAGTGGTGGGTCCCGCTGCCAGAGACTGTTCAGCAAGGAAATTCTTCACTAAGAGGGCTCACTTTAACACCCCCGTCTGCGTCGGGATGCTGTGGGAGGAAACTGAATCTCTAATCTCTCGCCTAAGTCCCTTCTCAAAGGTCCGGGCCTTGAAGAATGGGTCCCGTACCATATCGGTGGAGTAGCGCGAGAGGTCGGTGAACCTCGCTGAGTATTTCCCCAATATCATGCTACCCTACTGAATATGCAGTAGATCCTGTATACACACTGCTCGAAGAGTAGCTGGTACAAACTCCACCTAGAACAGGCTCTCGAAGTCTTCCCATATAAGTGTCTCCTCGTCATGCATCTGGAGCATTAAGCTCCACCATCTACCTACTGCTTCCTGAAGGAGGCTGGCAGCAAGGATCCCCATAAAGTCTACTGGCGTCCCTACTAGCCTGAATACTCTCACCACAGCCTCTAGCCAATCCTCAGACGCCTGTGGGTCTGTCTCTCCCCAGAACCTGGGTGGCCTCTGGTGCTGAAACTCGTGCAGCGCGCTCAAGCAGCGTGCATCACCTGCTGCTGGGGATGGTGGCATCGGTGGCCCAATGGGTGGTAGTACCACTGGTGCCTCTTCTAGTGCCTCAACTAGAAGAGGGACCTGTACTGAGGCCTCATCGCTCGGCGGGATGTCAGTAAGTAAAAATCTCGGGGCTCTACCTGGTCGTCCGCGGGGAGGCATCCTGAAAGAAACAGATGCGACACGGTCAAAAGACTACACCTGGTGAGCTGACCTGGTTTTGAGATGACCTAAAAGAAAACTTTTGAAAACACACACGCAATCAGTGTTTTAGTGTACTGAGTCGGATTTCAGAATTCAAGGTCCTGGTGTATGGATACGTCGACTGCCGCACCAACACTGGACTCCCTGAACTGAAGACCAAACTCTATACCATTAACACCATTGCTTCACAGAAAATAAATATCAGAGTCCTAAGTTCTGTAGTAGAACCGACTCCTCTGATACCAATTTTTCATGGCCCGTCCTCGAGGCCCATACCGTGACTAACCCAAGCCCGCCTTCCATAGGCCAGGGGTAGGCGACTAGCACCAAAGGTGTAAATCCTGATAAAAAGGGAAGGCATTTCCTTTATAAAACGTAAACACACACACAACTAGAGTACAATCAGAAGAAAACACTAAGTAAACTGAAAACAAAAGTAGTGCTAAAAGTAAGGGTCCAGAAATACAAGCCCAACTGTAAAGTACAAGGTAAAAGACAAAACAGCTGGAAGGTGACAAGCAGCTCCTGGTTCGTCCACCATGGATCCTACCTGAAGGGTAGGTACATATAGCGCAACTCCTAGATCATCCACCACGGATCCTACCTAAAGGGTAGTTACAGGTAGCGCAACTCCTAGATCATCCACCACGGATCCTACCTGAAGGGTAGGTACAGATAGCCTACTCAGCGCCCTCGTCTGTCAACCTCCTTCGAGTACCGACTTGTTGTGAGGTCCACCTCCGGGTACCGACTCATTATGAGGTCGACCTCCGGGTACCGACTCGTCGTGAGGTCCACCTCCAGGTGCTGTCCAATCCTTGTACACTCGGCCTCCGTCAGCGCTGTCCATCATTCTCATCCAACACAACGAGGTGCGGGTATAGGCCGTGCATGGGTTAGTGTAACGATACTCAGTAGAGACCCCGAGACCCTCAAGGTCTCACTAATTCCAACAATGATAAACCAAAAAGAAAGATCTCAACAGATAACCTTTACTTAGGTATATGCCCATAAATATACCTAAGTTATCAAGTAACCCATCTCAATCATGAGGAAAACACAAAGGTCATTGAATCAGCTCAAACCAGGACTTTTATTCACGATGACGAAGACACAGCTGCTACAGAACTCCTCCTCTGTTGAGCGCAGTAATCCTGTCATGACTCTGAGGTTCCACTCACTAACCTTAGACTGCTGAGGTACTCCTCCTCTGTCGAGTACCATGAGTATGTCGCCCCAATACAGTAGCGATCCCTGCCATGGGTCTGCCGCCCCAACACAATAGCGCTCTTCTGCCATGGGTATGTCGCCTCAACACAGTAGCGATCCCCACTGGGCTAGTCAAGTCACTCCGAATCGAATCGGACAAGCAGTCATCAGGTCTCAGCCAGCTACAAGGTCACCGTACTCTGTATACTCGTCTCTGGGAGGATCCGCTCCACAAGCTACTAGTAGACACTCCAATTGTCACAAAGTCCCACGAAGAAGTATCTCAAAGGACCGCCTCGTCATAGGGGTCTCAACACAACTGACGGTGCGTCAATCGGACGTCCGGTCTGTGAGTTATTAGCTTTTCCGTTCTTGGGGCCCGGTTGGTTTTTAAGCTAAAACCAACCCGACCATACTCCAGCTGCATCCGAACCTCAAGAGGAGTATGCGAAAAGATCCGTCTTAACAAAAGGAAACCAACGTAATTGACATCACATCAATCGGACGTCCGATCCTTATGTTATAAGCGTTTAAGCTCCGAGGGCCCGGTTGGATTTCAGTTTCGAACCAACCCGGCCGTTTTTTCCAAAGTTGTCTAAAACTCACTTAGAGTATCACAAAAGGACCACCTCATCGCGAGGGTCCCAGTGCTGCAGACAACGCATCGATCGGGCGCGCGATCTTCATGTTATTGACGTTTAAGTGAAAACGGGCCCGACCCGTTAAGCCCAGTGGGCTGACGGGTATGACCAGGTAGGGGGTGTCGGACCGGCCCAAAGATTCGCGTGGTCCGGCCCAAAGAGAGCGCGGCTCGGCTGGCTCGACCCAAAGGCCGAGCAGTCCGAGGCGGTTGCGCGGCCCCTGACTGTCTGAACCAGAGGCTCCAAGCGGCGCCGACCTCCCAAACCGACCGGCTAGGCCAGCCGACCTTCTGGTGCACGCGGCCCGCATGGAAGGCTGCGGGTTTCTTCAGTGCGGTGCCCTCCTAGCATCGTGGTTCGACTCCGCTCGGCAGGCCGATGGGCCGGCCGGTTCTCCAGCGCGGCGCCCTCCTAGCCCGGCGACTCCCCTTCGCCCGGCCGGCCGACGGGCCGACTAGTTCTTCTGCAGAAGCAGCCTGCAAAGCGGGCCGCGGTTCCCGCTGCACAGCCGATGCGACGGTGCCGGCTCCCTCCTCCGCGGCCTATGCTATCTGTGACTTTGCATCCCCAGAACGGTGCAACGACGCAGTACTTCCTCCACCGCAGCTTGCTTGGCCGCGACTTTTCTTAGCGTGTACGATGGAGGCCCTTGCGCCGCCGACCACTTCTGTGTTCCACCTCCGATCGCCAATTCCATCAATAAATAGAATCAAATGGAGGGTCGTCGGGCCATGTTTGTTCGGCCTGTTCCCTCCGCGTTAAGCGATAACAATAGGTCGTACAAACAAGAATATACAACAACAAACCGAGGCACAATTTTAATCCATTAAAATTGAACTTAACCCCTACCTTGATAGTTGACGTCGCACGTCGGGCGTCACGGAAGACAGCGTCGCGGGGAAAGAATTCGTAGGCGATGTCGGAGTGAATCCTAGGAGAAAGAGGCGTTTCCTCACTTGTCGCAGAGAAGAGAATGGTTGGGGCATCATCGTTCTTCATAGAACCGGTGTTCTTCATGGATGAGACTTCGTTCCTCATCGAGAGAGGAGTTCTCTTCTTCTTCACAAGAGTTCTCTCTAAATCTTCCTTATCACAACGAAAACCCTCCCAAAATAAAATAATAGGCTTATCCTACTATTTTATTATCACATGCCATTTAAAATTCAAATTAAAACCACTTCATTAATTAATTGATGTGGTTGAATTCATTAAATTAATGTGTTGGCAAGAGTTAAAGAGGAGAGAGGAGGAGGTGAGAGGTCTCATATTTAAGAGGAGTTAACAAATTCAAGAAGGGGGGTTAAGGAGTTTAGGGGGAGGTGAAAGGTTGAGTATCATGTGGGACCAACCTTTCAATTATCCACACATGGGAAGTTGGGTGGTTGTGGGCCCCATGAACAACTTCCCATGGGAGAAATTAACCTCCTTAGATATAAAATAAAATTGTTCTAACAATTTTATTTACTTCTTAATTAAACCCCAATAATTAACTTCTCCTCCCACACAAACTCAACTATGATAAATGTCCCCTTAAGTAATTACCGGCTTTGTGAGTTCATCAGCGCCCTCAGATTTTAATTCCGAGCATTGGTTCAAAAGATAGAAAAACCTGCTCGTTCGTTTACTGAACGTACTCGAGATAAACTTTGGAAATTGATTCCAGGAACACCGAGCCTCAGAATCAAGTGCCGTCAGAAGTTACAGACTTGTAAAATTCCAAAGTATCTAAGAAAAAATTTTCCTTGAAATTTCCGGGTCTTTACATTGTGCCTATAAATAGGAGCTAATTTGAATGATATCATAAAATATTGATCAACGAAGAGATTACATTTTGTAAAGTGATTTATAGAGAGAGAAAGACTCTCATGCTTTGTGAGAATCTGAACATCTTATTTATCCTTGAATCATGTGAATCCGATTGTTGCTAAGTACAATCATGGTCTTCTTAGGATAGGAAGACAGAGGTGCCGACTACCTTAAAGATCGATGGATTGCAGGGATAACAAGATAGATTCTGATATTTCTATCGAGGGATTACCCTGGTGTGGTTAAGAAAAAATTTCTTGAATGTATAAATCAAGGGACCTTTATCCAATGTTTTTGGATACCCTACTCTTTAGGTTAAATGATTTCCTATTTGTTACTTGTTTTGTTTCAAGTTTTTTTTATTTCTACTGAATTTTGATAAAGGAAGAGAGTATAACTTTCTTATACTTTCTTGTACCTTTTTATACTCTGATAAATACGATTCTATATGCTATAAGATAGAATCTTTCTTAAGTAAACTTTACTTAAGTTTATTTTTCGGAATCATATTTCCAGAACGTAAGAAAGTTTGTCTTATAGAAATATTTTAGGGTTTTTGAATTTACCTTGTTAACTTTGTTAAACATTATTTTCCTTATGGTTAATAATGAAAGTTTTTAAACTTACAATTTACCCCCTCTTGTAATTGAGAATTTACATATTCTATTTCTATCCAACAAGATGAGGTTTAGAAGTTGGTATTTATGGAATATATTATTGTGAATCTTGAAGAATCAGTCAAAACAGTTGAAAAGGATCAAAACGATGTTAAAAATATGAAGGAGATCATGAAAAATTTGTTGAATAAATAATGAAAATTTTCTTTTGAAGTATTACTATAATATTTTTGAAACATTTTGAATGAATTTTGAATTTGAATGACTTTTTCATCTAAATAATTTATCCTTGATTTGTTTCGAATTATATTTGGATGTATGTTCTTTCTTTTATTACTTGGTTAGATAATTAATTCAAATACAATTTTTTAAATCTTATTGCATTACTAAAATTTCATGAAATTATAATTTTCTTCCCTACTATTTCTATAAATAAAAAATGTATATAAATTTATAAAGGGGGGAAGTTTATAAATGGAGAAGTTTATAACGGGAGAATATTGAGGGGATAAAGTTTTAGAGAAGTTTCAAGAGATATGTTTAAGGGGGAGAGTTATAGAAGTGGAAGAAATTTCTAGGAAATAATTTTATAAATGGGGAGATTCCAAAGTAGTTTTACTTATCATTGGATCATAAAGATATCATAAACTTAGGGGGAGTTATGAAATAAAGTATATCTTCATAGTTCTTAATAGAAAAAATGGAGGTATGTTTTTTTTTCAAAGTTATTAATTTTTCATTTTATGTTTTGGGTTTTGTACTTTCCAAATAGGGGTAGATTATTGAGTCAAAAGTTTTACTTTATACCTTTAATTTCTTTAGTTTTTTTAGTAAAAAAAACATTCTTAAAACACTATTTTACTAAATTTTTATATCCCACATGTTTTAGTATTTTTTTCTAGAAAGAATAATTTTATAGACAATGAAGAAATAATTCTAATATAAAATGACTATAAAGTACTATTATTCAATCTGATCCATCAGAATAAAGGTGCATCCATTAAATTAGATCAAATTTTTTCTTTATCATTGGTTAGAATCATGTCATGTCTATTAGACTGAAAAAATTCATTACCATCAAAATGACATTGGTATTGATACTTCAGACTGAACTTTATTCAATTTATCAGATTGGGAAATAATAAAAAAATCCATATGACTATCTAAATATTATAATTGTTGCTTATTTATTTGTTTCTATCTGACAGAATCCAAATTATAATTTTATTGGTGCAAAACTAAATTGAAGTTGGAACATGAAATTATTAGCTATCTAGTTTGAGATCCAAATCATTATGCGATATCAAAGTGAAATCTGTCCAAGGACATTGCAACTAACTCAAAAATATGACTGTTGGGAGATTTACAATATATATCAGTCCATTTTAATATGTGGTATATTATGCATTCACAACTCAATAAGTATGAATATTTCTTGTCATGAACACCTCATTTCTAGTCTTTGTAATTATTTAGATAGTTTAAGTTCTAAGGAATCCTTGTTAGGATTGTATATTCCTTAGAACAAATTTCTTTTGAATTCATTGTTCGATCATGGTATAGATTGAGGGATTCTAGGGATAGAAAAATGATGAATCTGATTCATCAGGTCAAGGGATTATGGGGATATGAAGATAGAGATTGGTAATCATATCGAGGTATTCATAGAATAGGAAGACATAGCCATACTGATTAACATATCGAGGAATTTTATGGTAAGGAAAGAAAAACCATTATAGTAGGTACTAAAACTATGGATACCTAAGTTAGGGTTTTTGACTACCTTAAATCTTAAGGTTAATGTGTAGATTCATTTATTATAATCTTATAAGTAATTATTACCATTATAATATATTTTCTAATTATTGAAGAAGTTTATTTTCTTTTGTGCATAAACATTAGAAGGTTATTTTTATAATTAACTTTGTAATAATTTTTTTATTGATATAACTGTGAGGTCAATAACATTCTAATGTAACTATATTCTTTCTAGTCTTGACTCCAATAATATAATAATCGAATGATCTGTGAGTCTGATCATTTTTACTTAATAGTAATTGTGTTTTGTTTTAGTTTAATTTTAAAACCACAATTCACCCCCCTCTTATAGACATCGTAAACTCTTAAGATCCAACAAACCAAGCATGACATAATTATCTCAGCCTTTAGTGTGGCGCAGGAAAGGCATTGATGGATAAAGGTTATCTAACACATTCATGATTTTTTGAAATAGACTGACCAGTACTAATGAATACATAACATTCCATTTATCCAATTAGTCAACCTAATCACATTCCACTCAACAAATCATGATCATGAATTTCCTTAGTCGAATTAAATCATGGAAGTATATTTCATTATTAACATATAATATGAATGATCAAATTTTAGTTAACCTCAACTTATGACATGATCAGTAATATATCCAACCATCCCTGGATTAAATCAGCCTCAAGGTTGAGGTAAGAGAGGTATTTAAGTGTGAAGGTTCATATGATAAATATATTTCCTACCTCAATTAACAAGGATTCATAATATGAATACACCAAAATGTAAATCAGTGACAATATAAAATTTATTTTGATATACTTTTTCATGTCATTCTAGATTATAAGTCTCTACTTAATATCTTTAGAGTTTACTCTTTGTATCATATCTATTTTTTTACACATTCCAAACATAATAGACCACCAAAACCAATAATAATTTTTAATGATAATCGATTAGGGATAACTCAAATATTCACTTTTGTGGGGATATTATAATTCCTCCATTCATGTAATATATATTGAACACATGAATGAATAATATACATAGATTTCATTTATTATAAAACTTTTATTCATTTTAAAACCATTACATCCAATCTCTAATGTTTATAATACCCAGAGATTTAGCAAGACCATCATGATTTGTTTCATTAATGGGGGTTTCAAAAGATCTGTTATATTCTAATATATACACACCCAATAAATCTTTACACTCCCAATGATCCCTTTATTGAGATGGTAATTGTAAAGGTTTTGTTTGGTCATTTAGTGGGACCATGATTTCTAGTATTTAATATCAATTCCATTTCTATCATAGTAAAGCTCAATTTCACCCTCATGTCTTGGAACCACATCAAATTTATTAATTAAAATTTTGATAAAAATGGATTCATTCACAATATCTAATACATCTATGTACTCTAAATCTATTATTGAGTCCTCCACAGTGGCCTGTTTGGAACTCTTCCAACTGAAAGATACGCCTTTAATAAAAAACATGAAACCAAATGGAGATACCATATTATCTCATTCTAATTAGAAACTATTATCCCTGGAACCCCTTACAATGAGTTAAAATTCAATTAAAAATATCAAGAACATATCCTTACTTATTCTCAATCATTTAATGATATTCATGAAAATATTCAATGACTCTCATCAGGAATGGATTTTTATTTACTTATTATGTTCAAATCATAAGAGTCATCCGGTTTAGAAAATAACATGACACATAATATATATCCTATGGTGTATTCATATAGAATCTTATCCATCCATTCTAAATCATTAAAAGATGCTTGAAACTTCCTAATATTTATGTCATACAAAACTGGTAGATATCCATTATTAGTGTTAGGAGACGAAGTCTATTTTGGTTCACTCGAAGTTTATCCTTCAGAATAAAATTCATGAAGATTTATTGCACTGAATTATGGAATGGACCATAAATTAAAAAATTAGTAGTGGGAATTTTTCCATAGAGTAGTTCCATTAAGAGTACACATATTCCAATGGTTTTATAGTGTTTCACGAGAGGTCAAAAATTTCATTAAAGATAAAGGTCACTAGGTGGGTAATCATGATGAGATGGTTATGCTTAGTGATCCTTTATTTCAACGGAGATGGTGTTACAGGTTTATGAGATAGAACTTAATATACAAGTGGGTGGCAACTTAAATGCTAGAGATGAGTTGAGTTGAGATAAATCACAACATTAATTATAGATATGGGAAGTTAGAAAATATTACTTTTGTTTTTGTAACCTTTTGATAATATCATGTATCTTCTAGTTATAATAACATCAAGTAGTAGTGTTTCTACCATGCATATAGGATATATAATCTGAATCACATTAATTTTTTTTCTATTTTATTGTTTTATATAATATTGTTGCATGTTTTTAGTGAATGTTTTTTTAGTTCCTTGAATGTTTGTGAATCTGATTGGGAGTCTGGTTTGACTTAGTATGATGTGAAAGGTGCATTGGATTACTATTTCTGGTACACTAAAAACAAGTGTGGTTTATTCTACTGGTATCTGAACCTTATTTTAGAGGTTTTATTTTCATTGCATATGATAATTGTTAGTATGAACTACTAGGGATTGGAAAAGCACCTTAAATTCCCATCTAGTGGTATCATAGAATACAATTTAAGCAAATCAAATTCCCTTTCTTGATCATCATTATTGAATTTAGTGGGAGTTAATAAATTGGTGTAATGGAATAGGAAGATAGTAAGGCCTAGATAGAAATGTTTGATAGAATATATTTTTTTATTTTGGAGGGTGAAGATGGAAGATCATCTGATTCAGATGGGCCTTGATACTCCACTTACAAGTGTTTTTATAAAGAATATGGAAAAGGTGGAATCAGAATGGATAAACAAGAATACATTAGCACTAGTGAGGATATATTTGGAAAGGAATATTTCAACTAACATCTATGAAATAAATAATATGATATAATATATGAATGTGTCAATGGATATTCATAAGAAACATAAAACTTTGAACAATTTTTTCCTGATGTAGAGGCTATTCCTCCTAAGGTTATTTTAAGGAATACCAGTAGAATATGACATGGAAAATTTTAATATGGTCTAGGGTATATCGAATTGGTGAAGGTAAAATTAATAGATGATGTGTGTAAATCTTATTATTTCTATCACTATATAATAGTTTGGATACAATGGACATTGTAGTTAGTTTCTATTCTATAAAAATAGACTTTGTTTTTGATGATATTGGAAATTTAACTCATTGAAGAACAGTTTTAGAGGTATGTCCAAACAAACTTCTAGTAATTATATGAATGCTGATGCATGGTGATGGTTACCCCAACATAAACAAGTATATAAGATGAACCCATCTGTAAATAATAAGTGGAAGAAGAGATGAGGTGATTTAGATATTCTTGGTCTGATTTGTTTGAAGTGTGGAAAGAAAATACACATCAAGATAGACTTCATAAGTCACAAGGAATGATTTAGAAAACCATCATCTTCTGGAATCACAAATTTCATTGGTGTAATGGAAGGAGATTATGAATCTTTTCTTAGTGTTTACATTCTAGTGGATTCATGGATAGTTAACTAAGGTACATCATTCCATTCAATAGGAAATCATATATGATTTAAAAATTTCATAACCAATTTTTTTGGTAAAGTACATTTGGTAGATTATAATGCTCTATATATCATTAGGAAATGATATAAGAATATCTGAAAGAAGAATGAGGGATTCTTGACACTGTATAATGATAGGAATATCCCATATTTACGGGGAAAAAATAATTTTAGTTGTAAAATTAGATAATTTAGGGTATGAAACTATATTTTCTAATGGACTATGGAATGTTACTCAAGGAACTATAGTGAATAATAAAAGAGTAAAATATGGGAAACCATATTTGATTGGGATTATAAACAAAATTGCATTGGTTGAAATTTCAAAAAATATGGAGGATTGATATTTCTGACTTGGTCATCTCAGTGAGAAGAGTATAATGTTTCTAATAAAATAATACCTAATAATTATCGATCGCACAGACATATGAAGATGTAAAATCTACGTGATTAAGAAGAAAATGAGGGTGCACATCAATTTAGATGGACAAAAGCCTAGGGTTTGAAAGATAGAACTTGTTTATACTGATGTTTTGGGACATTCCACTATTCATATCTTCAGGGGTTCTTTGTATTTTGTAACCTTAATTGATTATTCAACAAGAGAAATTTGTATTTACTTTTTAAATAATAAGTTTGATGTTTTTTCAGGCATTCAATTAATGGAAATCCATTCAGGAAAGGGAAAGTGTTTAAAATTTTAAATGACTACGATTTGAAAATGGTGGTGAGTTAACTAGATACAAATTATGAAATTTATGTAAGAATAAGGGAATATGAAATAAGAATATTGTGCCCAAAACTACACAATATAATATAGTGGATGAATGGATTAATCAAACATTACCAAAAAAGGCTCGAAGTATGAGCATGCACTTTGGAATGCCTAAGGGAATTTGGATTGAAGCTCTCAAAATAGCTTCTTATCTAGTCAAAAGAAGTCCAACATTTTTAATGTGATAGGAACTATTATAGGAGATATGATCCTATAAATAGATGAAATTAATCCATCTCAGAGTCTTCAGAATCTTGAAAAACATGTATACTAATGCTAACGATAGGAAAAAACGTGAGGCTATGTCCAATGATTATTTCTTCCTCAGGTATAGTTATGAGAATTTTGGATACTAGTTGTGGGATGAGGAAAAGAAATAATTCATCATAATTTGAGATGTCCACTTTAATGAATGGGTTATATGAATGGGACAAAATTTGGATAATAAATATTTTGTGAATAAATCAAAAATAGAAGTCCAAGTTGATTTATGTTAAATCACTAGATGTTTGCAAAAAATAGTGAACTCAGATGAAATAAATAGAAGTTTAGAATTGAGACCAATATAATAACCTCTAGAAAATTCAATAATTTCTCATGTTTGAGTGGGTGCACTAGTAGTAAAGTCTCCAGAAGTCAGAGTACTAGATTTTTTGTTACCCTAAGAAAAAGTTTGGATATGTAGTGTAGAATAACTAATTCAGTTGAGGAAATAAAAAAGAGTTATAAGTAATTTTAAGAGATTTAGGGATGATATAAATTTTCTAGTTTTAACATATGTTGGAGAAACAAAATTATTTAAATAAGTGGCATCCCTCGGTGACTCGAAGGAATAGAATTCAATAATGGATAAAGAAATAGCTTCACTTTAAGTTCAACAAAACCTGGGAATTAACTAACTTACTAGAATTAAAATGTGTACTAAAGAATAAATTGTTTTACTAGATAAAGTAAGATGTTAATGGAAACAAATTATTCAAAGTATGGCTAGTAGTAAAGGGTATCTAATTAAAGGAAGGTGTTGGATTTATAGAAATATTTTTACTAGATGTATAATATGACTCTATCTAGACAGTTCTAATTACGGTTATATCAATAGATCTATACTTGGAATACATGGATGTATAAATTTAATTTCCTTTATTTTCATTTAGAGGATGAGATATATATTAAAAAATTGATAGGTTTTCAAGTAGAATGTAACCATAATTTGGTTTCTCAGCTAAAGAAAAACCACTATGGGATAAATCTATCCTCTCAATAATGGAATCAAAATTTTGATTCATTCATGACAAAAAAAGGTTTCAGTATGAGAAATACATGTTATTTGTATTTCCTAAATAAATGGGAAGATGAAAAATTTAACACATTTCTTTTATATTTTGTTGAAATCTTGATAGATAGACCTGATGCTATGAGAATCTGGAAGTTGATTTCTAATTTTTATGAAATATTGGAGATGGAAAATCATAGATATGAAAGAAAGATTTTTTGGGATGAAGATCAAGAGATATGGGAAAGTATTTATATTGGTTTTATCTTATATGGATTATATCCCAAAGATCATTGAAATCTTTGGGATAGTCAAAAGTAATCCAGTATCTAAACCTCTTGATTCCCACTTCAAAATATCCATGTCATAAAACCAATAATAGATGTTCAGAATTAGTATATAAATAAAATTTCATATCCTTTAATGATAATAATTATGATGTATTATATGATGTGCATGCAACCATAAATTTACCATGATGTGGGAGTTGTGAGTCGGCACATGGTGAATTGGGAGAATTAGTATTTGGAAGCTGTGAAGTGGATCATTCATTATTTGAAAGTAGTGGAAGATACAACCCCATTATTTGGAATGAATGATCCATTACAAGGGTTTGTGGAATCATGATTTTTTGGTGATGTGGATACAAGGAAAATTAAACTATGTTTTGTGTTTACTTTATAAGGAAATTTTATCATCTAGTCATCAAAGTTATAGTGGAATGTTTCTCTGAATTCAACAGAATATGAGTATATATCTAGAAAAGAAATGGTGTGGTTAAAGAGATTGTTGAAGGATCTTGGTAGAATTTTGGAAGGATAAATTCTTTTATATTACATTGAATGTGAAATCGATACGGCTAAAAATTTAGTGTTCCTAACTTGGATGTATCACATTGACCATAAGTACCATTTCATTTGAAATATACATTAAGAAATAGATCTAAGTCTATGAAAGATAATAAGAATGAAAAATACTATAGATATGTTTAACAATGTGGTAAATTAGGAAATTATGAGGTAGCATCATGCATTAGTTGGTTTTGGGTGAATAAGAGAAGAAAATAGAGAACAATGTTTCATACTAAGTCATTGAGATCTATTGATGATCCCTGAAAAAAACATCATGTTGGAGATTTTTGGATGGTGAATCATGTTTCAGTTCACTAAAACTTCATCTGTTGGAACCACATTCATAAAAATATCATGCGTTAGATTATGGGATATATATGAGATGAACAAAGTGGCAATATTACTTCTCATTAGAGTAGTATCATTTAGAGTTCAAATCTACTGATAGTTTTGTGGTGTAATGATAGAGGTCTAGAATTCCATCAAAGATTAAGGGTCACTAGGTTGGTGATCAAGCTAAGAAAATAATTCTTAGTGATATGTGATTTTAGAGGGTTAGCTATTACATTCTTACCTAAAAAAAATTAGTTTATAAATGGGTGTGGTCTTAAATATTAGAGTTGACTTTAATTGAGTTTTATAAGAGAAATAATTATAAAACTAGGAGGTTAATGAGGATTATTTTTTCTTTTGTAATCTGTTTGTAATCACATATATCTTCCAGTTATAATAAAATCAAACAATAATTTTTCTCTGATTCATGTAGGAAATATAATTATAATAACATTAAACTCTTGTCTATTTTCTTTATTTCTATATTACTATTGAATATATTTCTGATAAATGTTTTTTTGGTTCATTGAATGTTTGTGAGTCTACTTGGGAGTGTGGTTTGATTATATGATGTTGGTAGGGTGCATTGAATTCCTACATTTAGTACACTATGATCAAGTGGGGGGTTTTCTCTATCAGTATATAGACCTACTTATAGTGGTTAAATTTATACCGTGCAAGATAATTAATAGTATGAAATACCGGTGATCATAAAATCACCTTACGATCCCATCAATTAGAGTTCTCCATTCCAAACTGTGTTAGTGGTTTATCAACATATGTGTTTTGAATATTTATTAGAAACTTATTTTCTCAATCTCTATAAATATTCATAACTATTATGTAGGAAAATTAACCCATGTAATACATCAAGAAGCACTTTCCCAACCATATCTTTGTATAATGGAAATTTGGAACATAATTTTTGACAAAAAGTACGTCATCCACTTACAATATCAAAAACACCACAACACTCCCACTAACTTGCTTGTATATAATAGAATAATTAATAATCTTGATAAAACAAAACATATTGATTAAATTAATAAATCAGATGTTCCATATTCTAGATGCATTTTTTAATTCATAATGAAGTTCCCCAAAACCACACTCCTAGATCTGGTTCAAAAAACACATTCTTTAAACACTGGATTTGATACCAACCATGACGCCCCATATACATGACAATATCAATTATAGGACTTAAAGAAAATATTTCATTATATACCTTCCCAATACCATTAAGGTTTAGATTTTGAAAGAATTATGATAAAACATTAAATAAAAAACCATGTCCTTTTCATCCAAAATACATTCTTTATACTATATAAGAAACTAATTTATCTATAAGAAGCCTTCAAAATATCCCAAAAATTTCTCCATACATGGTAATATTATAGAAACACTATATGTATTACTTTCCTTTATAAAATGAGGAAATGGAAACATAATAATGAGGTGATATCTGATGCTTAGTAAGGGTAAACATATGCGATAATTGATAATGATCACAAGTGATCATAAAATCTGTAAATGGTATTAATAGACATACATAATAAAATCAAACACAAAAAGCATATATTAAGAGTCATGAGTCATAAAATAAGGATTAGAATATTATAATACATAAATCAAAAGAGTTTGAAAACATATTACACCAATCATAATCCATAATAGAGTTTCTTATGCATAATAATAATAATAATACAAGTATAGAATAACATTGAAATGAAACCTAAATGGAATCTTAGAAATATGGAACAATTATAGAATTGGAAAACCTTTTGATAAAACTCATTATACCGAAGCCTGTGTGAACAAACTCATTATGTTCATTCCAAAAACTATAAGCAAACTCATTATTCCCATGCTCATATAAGAAACTCATTATATCCCAGCCTAACTATCTCATATTACATAAATTTAAAACAATTCCTTGAAGGGAAATATAAGAACCAATATTTTATCATCCAAACATATTTGTGAAACAAAAAATAACTCATCATCATACCATAATTAAATTATTGAAATAATATGGGCTTTATATCCTTTTCAAATGGAATCATATAAAGAAAATATTCATAATTCCATCAATAATCATAACATGATATACCCATGGAAGACAAATAGATATCCAAATATATTCAGTAACATTCCTGGTAAATTAAATTCAATAATTATAATAGAGCATATGGTATTTACACCATATAGATAAAGGATTCATAATTAAGTCAATATTTTTGCCAATCAATCGAAGTATATCATCTAGGTGAATACCCTTCAATCAATGGAATGAAATATAAAGTGTTCATTGTGGAAAGGCTTTGTAAGAAAAATAATAAAAACTCAATAAATAGGAAAGAAAAATATAGTAATGGATTTCCATGATTTTAAACCCCAAATAACATAGTAAAATTTAGGGGTAATTCATGAAAGAAAATTTCCAAGTAATTAAATATTTTTTGAGTTAAATAGTACAATAAAACCAGAAAATAGTCTTTAAAAAACGTTTTCAACATTGTCATAAAATAAACGGTTATGGTTCATTTCTAAAAGATATTTTTTTGAAAAGGAGATTTGAAAAATTTCAAAAACATTTAACTTTTAAAATAATCCTTAATAATGGGGTATTTAAAATAATATATAAATATTTTAAAAAATATATGTAGAGTGAAAGATAAAACATTTTATTTTTAAATAATTGAAAACCTTTTTTAAATATTTTTAAATACCATGGTTGAAAACCCATATTGTAAAAAGCAATAACCAAAATTATTTTTTAAAAGGGGAGATGGAAGTGTGAAGGTCACATGAGATAACACAAAATTAGGTATCTAAATGTAATGTTGAACATTGGTGGGAATGAAAACATGGAAATGGAGGAGAAACCATCATTAAATATGTGATATTCATTAAAATAATTTTCACTAGTGATAAAGATAGAGTACCATTAAATAAAATATTACGGTGTAAGAAACTAATCATATTAGAAGGAAGTTCAATAATAAGTATTTTTATTCAATGAAGGGAGTTGGGTTAATAAAAACCCTTACAGTAATGGTAACACAAGAATCAAAATAATAAGAGAGTGTTACTATTAAATGGACATTGAAATATCCTAAAATGAAAGATATTCAATATAATTGAAGGAAATAGGATAATTAATACACCATATAATATATATATGGTGCACAATATGAGACATCTCTCATGGAGTTGAAAATTTGAAAAATAAACTCTTAATTTTTTGTAATTCTTGAGTCAAAACCCCATGAGAGAAATAACCTACAATAGAACATTAAACATCTTGCAATATAAGTGAATCATAATAGAAAATATTAAATTGGAATTATGTAAAAACATAGATATTATTATAATAAATAATTTTCACTCCTTCTAAATATCCATTAGGTAGATATTATAGATTAATACCCATTATAAAAGTGTGAAGTAATTTTAAAATCAAAACAAAAATAGTTTTATTAAACTATTTTCTTATATTGTTTTATTTAAATAATTAATTTTAAATTTATATATTTTAAATTTTAAAAAAATAATTTAATTTTTGAATTTATCATGTTAAAATTAGCTTATGATGATTTTTTTCAATTTGTTGAAAAGATCTATTTTTTAGTAAATAATGAATTTTTTGTATTTTATTATTAACAATGTATTTATTTTAAAGTATTTAAAAATTAAATTTATATTTTTGATTAGTTTTAAAATATCATTAGTTTAATTTTTTTATAATAATATTTTTTTAAAAAAATAAATTTTATATTATAATTTAGTATAAAAACATTTTTACATTAAAAGGCCACTAAAAAAACTAATTTTCACTACATTTTTTCCATTTAATTTTAAATTAAATTAGATCCATTATGTTTTTGAAGCTTGAAAAATGGAATAAATATTTTTAATCAATGGTTCCAAATTGAGTAAATAAGACTCCTTTATTTTTTTTCAATATGAATAGTGACCTTGGTAACTTTTTTTACCACGATAATGGGTAAATCAGACAATTAAAGTTGAAAATAAAATAATAAGGATTATAAATTGACCTAAAACATAGATTGAATTTTATTGGATGATCCCATGTTTCCATAATAATTAAATATTTAGTTATGGGTCTATTTTTTCTTTTTGTATGTGATGATAAGTTTTATAATATATTATTTAAGGATAAGTAAAAATATCACACTTTAGTTTTTAATAACATTATGTTTTATGAACATAGGGTTAAACAATTTCTATATTTGGTTATAAACATTATTTATAAATATAAATGATTTATACTCATCGTGTTAATTTATTTAATATTTAGTAATGAAATAATTTCCTTAAATATTTTCATAGCATTGATGCAGTAATTATTCAATTAACGGAAAAACAAATAAATGATATTAAAAATATAAAAAGTAATATAATTTGATATTATTAATGTGGTACATGAATTTTATAGATTAAAATGAAATTTTATGGATGTATTAAAATATTTGGTTCAAATATTAATTGTTGTATTCATGTTATTAAAATCATAGTAATGAATAATCCTAAATATTGACATTAATGATATATTATAATAAATAATATTTTATTAAATGATATAAAATTAATAAAACTATTGTATTTATCCAAGTGAATATTATATTGTTTATAATATCAACCATTATAAATTATGGTCCACTTTTTCATTTATAATAACTACATCGACCCTCAAAGAGTAAAAATACTTATTGTCATAGTAAGTGTGGAGGGGGTTAACGAGGGGTTAAGAAAAAATGATAAGTGTAAAAATGTTACAAATACATGTATAATTTTTTTAATGAGATTATTTCTATCCAAAATCATCCTATATTTGAACTAAATATTATTTGGGAAATTTGTAATTGAAAATTAATTTATATTAATTTAATATTTTTATAAATTACAAGAGATCCTTCCCTCTCTTATAAAGGGGCACCTATTCTTCTGTTTACGTTACACTATAAAATCCATTTGGTTTGGCCTCAATATTTCCAAATATATTCCTAAAATTCCTCCCACATTATAGAGGCATTATTTATTACATAATACCGACCATAGTGGTCGTAATGTGTTACAAAAGTAAGGTTTTCCAAAAAAGTGGAAGATAAATAATGTACGTGATGAGTTTGACACAAGGTAAGAGTCTTTATTTAAAAAAAATACTAATTTAATGTTTCCCTTAAAACTATATTTTTTTATATATCCATATTTTTTTAAAATTAGTTTATGGATATATTTTCATGGAAATTAGTGAATTATAAATGATATTTTATGTCTTTTTGAGTTTATTTCAATTGTTTTTAAAAGGAATATTTTTACAGAATGTTTTTATGTTATTTAAAAAAAATAGAATGTAATATTCTATTTTATTATATATGAAAAAATATATTTCCCACCATCATAGCCATTATTTTATGTTTTAATTACTTTATAAGATTTCATATTTTATTAAAAGAAAAATACACTCTACCTTTTTCAGGATATTTTGGTATTGAAAATGAGTTTCTAAAAATAAAGGGTATTTTGATATAAGAAATGTTTTTCACATGGGTTTAATAGATTTTTTGAAGTGTTTTATTTATTAAATGATCCTAGGAAATTTTTTATGAATGGTTGGGACCCATTTTATCTCATGGGTGAGCTTGATATATCTTACTTTATGGGTGTGCCTAGATAGCACTTCAATGTATTGGGTAATGATTTTTTACTCTGGAGAATTATATTGGAAGTCGAATATATGATTATTCTAATTATAAGGGTTCATGCAAGGGTTTTGTAAGGGTTTTAATATGATGATATTCCAAGGAACCTGTATGAATTTTTTATGATTTATATTTTGTTTTAATGTAATTTATTTAATTTTAAAAGTTAAAATAATGATATTTTAGAGGAAAAATAATGATCTTTTTAGATAGAAATGTTTAATTTTAAGGAAAGTGGTTTTTATGGGTTTTCATGTTATTCATTGGAATAATATATCTCTTATTCTTATATCCCTTATTGCTATTTTTATGCTCATCCTATTATTTAGAATCATTTTTATAGGTATTAAGGATATGCAAGGGAAATGAAGAATTCATGGTGAAATTTGTGAATATATTTCATTAAATGAAATCATTTTTTATTTCAAAAGTTTCATATTCTAGAAAAATAGATACTAAATACACTTTTGCACCTTATATATATATGGGTTTATTATGTAAGTGTTATGACCTAGCTCTATAAAACTCTAAACATATAATATATTTCAGAATATAAGAAAGTGAAATCTAGTTTAAAGTGACTAGAATATGTAATCATAAGGTGTTTGTCCTTACAGTTAGTATTAGAGTAAGGTTTAGATAACATAATGGGTTAGTATAATGATAACATAATACCCTTATAATATTTTACCTAATGGTTAATTTAAAATGATGTAGAATTTAAAGATTACCATATTTCTTCAACTAAGCTATGTTTTCTCAAAATGTTTTTCTAAAGGGGAAATAGGGAGGTTTTAGTAGGAAGGCGCCAAAACAACAATATCCTTCCAAATTAGTAAATTAGAATTTTTATAATTAGAACTGAGTAGTTTGTTTTTATGATGGATTAATGACACAAGATATACATTTTGGTGGAATCCATGTTATATAGACACTAGATCTACAATAGAGAAACATAAAGATAGTATAATAGTTTATTATAAATAATCCTCCATCATTTAGTGAATCTTTTTATCGAGTGGTAGCTAAAGGATTGATCAATTACCTAGAGAAAATAACTGATGTAATGGGGTGTTCAGAACATTAAATGAAACCCTTTACATTTACCATTTTTAAGGTGAAATTGATTGATGGTTGTATTTAGTTAAGAATAAAAAATATATCAATGAGATTGATTATATAGAATGGGATACATTTAAGAATCTGTACCTCGATAAATATTTCCCTATGGCTTTTTTTAACTCATTATGGAGAAATAATTCTTGAAATTGAGGAAAAAGGATTATGATTCTATAGTTGTGTCTGAAGTAAAGTTTTAAAGATTTTCTAGGTGTGTACCATATTTTATATGGGATCTTGACAGTAAGATTAATCAATTTTATTTAGGGTTGAAACCAATAAATCAATGGGAATTTTATTTTAGTGAATTCAAAATTTATGATAATATTATTCTGACTATCGAGAATGTTGAAATAATGTTCACTGATGATCATGTATTCCATGAAAACAAGTAGAAAATAGGTCTGGATTGCAAGAAATGGGGATGAATTCATAAAATAAATCCACAGGTGAGAAAATCAATTTATCATTTATTGATATGTGTTGTAAAAGGAATCCTACATTATTCTTTTTGTAAATTATGGAAAGTGTTACCGATGTGAAATGTTTGGTCACCTGGCTCGTGACTACAAAGAAACGATTCCTAAAAAATCAAAGAATGGGGTAACTGATATCCATTCATCTGGGATATGTTTTAGTTTTCACGAGTTTGTTCATTATGTTATCATGTGTCCAAAGATAGTTACTGAAGATAGAAATCACCAATAATCAAATAATAAAGGTGTGGAAAGATCTTTTACCACTACTACAATTAGTGTATGGCCATTTAATGAAGTGGTGATAGGTATGTCAGTTGTTTATTTGAATTATGTCAATACCTTATTTAACTATAAACCATCACATTAATTTATTTTTTTTATAAATCCACCAGAATAATAGAAATTCCACATCATGAATGTATAATAGAACTTTTAGTGAAAACTCTATGTAGAAATATTAAAGAAACCAAGATTTATTGGAATCTTCCTATTATTATCAATGGAATGGTATTTTGTAAAAATATTTTTCAATTGAACATTGTAGAGTTTTATATTATTGTGGGTATGGATTGGATTTTGGTATATCATGCTGTGCTTGATTAAAGATCAAAGAAAGTTTTATTCAATGATTTTATACATTTGATAACTTACCAAGAAGATATGAAATTGATTATAAATGACAATGAAAGTTACTTAGAAATTATTTTTTAAAATATATAAACTGTGTATATTAGTAATTTCCCAATAGTGAATGAATATATGGATGTTTTTCCTATGGATTTTATAGGAATCATTCCAGACTAAGAGGTTGAGTTTACAATTGACTTATTACCTAATACTAAGCCAATTTCAAAACCCCCTTATCGAATGAATTAAATAAAACTTTTTTAATTGAAAAATAAATTATTAGATTTTAAAGATAAAAGTTTTATTCATCAATGTACTTCACCTTGGGGTGGTACTATTTTTAATTTTAAAAAGTAAGATGGTTATATGAAGCTTTTCATTGATTATAGAGCTTCGAATAACATCAATATTAAGAACGAGTATCCTTTTCCTCATATCCATTATTTGTTTGATCCACTCTAGGGAGAATATTATTTTACAATGATTTATCTTAGGTTAGGTTACCATTAGTTGAAGATGAATGAAGAAGAAATTTAGATGAATGAATTTAAGACTAGATATGGCCGCTACAAGTCTGTAGTTATTCCATTTGAGTTATCTAATTTACCAACTATATTTACCGATCATATCAATAGAGTCTTCAATGAATATTTGGATAAGTTTTTGGTTGTGTTAATTGAAGATATATTGGTTTATTTTAAAATTCATAAGGGCCATGAAATACATTGAAGGATTAATTTACAAACCTTTAAATAAAATATGCTACATGGAGAGTTTATTATGTTTGAATTTTGGTTGCACAAAATTTATTTCTAGGGATATATTGTTTATAAATATGGAATAACTATTGACCCTGATAAAACTAAAGTTTTTTAAGAGTGTCCAGGTCCAAGAACTATCACAACGATTCATATTTTTCTTGTTTTATCAGGGTATTAGAGGCATGTTTTTGAAAACATTGCTCAATTATCTATCCCACTAACTAAGTTAACTCAAAAGAGAGTTAAATTAATCTAGACAAAATAATGTGATGATTTTTTTAGGAACAAAAAAAAAAGATTTCTAAAAGCATGAATTTTGGATTTTCCCTCTAGATATGGTGAATTTTTTATCTATAGTGATACTTCAGTGAAGGGAATTGGTCATGTTCTAATGCAGAATGACTAGGTAATTTCTTTTTCTTGATGAAAACTAAAACCCCATTAGTTAAATTATCCTATAAAAGATTTGTAATTATTTTCTATAATTTTTTTACAAAAAATTTGGTGGCATCATATATTTGGATCCAATTGTGAAATATATACTAATTATAATTTTTTTTAGTTTATTTTCACTTAGAATGTTGAAATCGAGAAAAGAAAGATGTATATAACTAATTAAGTATTATGACTGCATGATTCTTTATCATCCTTGAAAACTAAAAAAATTCCAATAATTTTAGTTGGAAAAATAATGCTACATTAACCATGTTACAATTGGAACATGACCATTTGATGAATTTTATCGTAGAAGCTGTGGATTTAGAATCTTACTCTATTTGGTTTCATGTTTTAGTGTTGTCGACTTTGAAAGACACAATTAATAAATCTACAAAGAAACACCATAGGTTATAGGAAATAGTGGAATTGGTTAAGAATGGTAAGTTTCTTGAATTTAATGTTAATAAATAATGTGTTTTGATATTTGAAAATAGAATATGTGTTACTTTTGATTCTCAGTTGAAGAAATATTTTCGGAGTGAAGAACATAGTTCCCCATTTTTCATTCATCCTTATAGTACTAAGATGTACAAAGACCATGAGGAGTACTACTGGTGGGATGGAATAAAAATATATATTTATCAAATTGCCATGAAATGTTTGACTTCTCAATAGGTTAAGGAATAATAACGATTACTAAATGTGATACTTTATCCGTTTCCAATACTAGAGTGGAAATGGGAAAATATATCCCTATATTTTTTAGAGGGATATCCAAATAAATATCAAGGTAATAATGTGATTTGGGATATTTTTCATCGATTAACTAAATCTATTCATTTACTTCTCATTCAAGATACTATGTATTTGGATCAAATTTATTGATTGTATCTCCAGGAGATAGTTGGGTTTCATGGAGTTACCCTCTTATTCGTATCTAACAGTGATCCTTGGTTCACTTCAAATTTTTGGAATGGACTATAAAAGTCATTGGACACTAAATTAAATTTTATTACAACTCTTTTCCCTAAATATGATGAACAATACAAAAAAAATTCAAACATCAAAATAAATTCTTTATTCTTGATCAATGAATTACCAAGGAATTTTGGATCAATATATTTCTTTAGTTGTGTTTTCTTATAATAATAGTTTTCATTCAAATACAAAAATGGAACCATTTGAGGCTTTATATGGAAACCATTTTTAGACTCCTGAATTTTGTGTTGAATAAGGAAAAATGATGTTTATGGGGACATATTTGATAGAGGAAATGGTTGACTAGGTGAAGGTAATTTAATAACATTTGAGGATAGCTTAGAGAAGGAAAAAATGTTATGCGGATAACCAAAGGAATGATATTTCTTTCAAGGCATGTTATCAAGTTTTTGTTAAACTATCTCCAAGGAAAATTTTTATGTGTTTTGGTAAAAAGGGGATGTTTCTTCCACAGTTCATTAGACCATGTTAAATACTAGATAATGTTGGATAAATTTAATACTAAATGTTTTTACCTCCAATTTTATCCTAGGTACATAAATATTTTTATGTTACAATTTTAAGAAATTATGTGCCACATTCATCTCATGTTTAGAGTGCTGAAGTAGTTTAGAAGAAAGAGAACCTTTTATATGAGGAACATCTTATTTAGATTATTGACTATAGAGAGAAATTATCATAGAATAAGTTAATTCACTAGGTTATGTTTTTGTAGAAAAACCATATTTTTGAAGAAGCATCATGGGAGTCCGAAAATGCTATGTGGAAAAGGTATCCCCACTTGTTTAGTAAGTTAATAAAATTGCAAGGATGCAGTCTACAAAATAGGGGAAGAATGTAATAACCTAGGCGATGTTAGAATAAATCATTTTAGTGTCTTATAAATATTTATTAGTTAGATCTTATAGAGTCATACTCACTATAAAAAATGTTAAGTAAATTTTAAATCAAGAAATGAAATATTTTTATTAAACTCCATTCTTATATGGTTTTATTTAAAAATTTAATTTTAAATTTAGATAGTTTGAATTTTTAAAAATGAATTTAATTCTGTAATTTATCATGTCAAAACTATATTATGTTGAATTTTTGATAATTTTCTGAAGAGAATATTTTTTAGTGAATAGTAAAAAATTATAATTTCATTATTTATTATTTTCAAGTATTTACAAAGTCAAAATTTATTTTTTATGAATTTGAAAAATTAATTAGTTTATTTTTATTCGAAATAACTAAATTATGCTTTCTAAAAATGAAATATATACTTGAATTTAGTATAAATGTTTTTGTACATTAAAAATAAACTTTTCTGAAAAACAGTTTTCAACTCATTTTTTCAGTTTATTTTTAAATTAAATTATTTAAATTTTGTATTTTTAACTCTTGAAAAATGGATTTCATATTTTAAAACATTTTTTTAAATTTTTTGAAGAAAAAACTTTTATTTTTTGTCAGTATGAATAAAAACCTTTTTATTTTTTTGTTACCACGGTAAAGGGTAAATAAGATAATTAAATTTAAAAATAAAATGATAAGGATTATAAAATGATTCTAAGACTTACCTTAATTTTATTTTATAAATCCATTTCATCCATAATCATCCAATATTCAATTATATTACCTTTTGTGGCCATTTGGATGTGATTATAACCTTTATAATATTTTATTTAAAGAATAGTAAAAAATGCTGCACTCTTGTTTTTAATAAATATAATATTATTCACACAGGGTTACCCAAATGATATTTTTGTTTATAAATATAATTTTTAAATATAAATTATTTATGTTTGTCATGGTAATTCATTTTTAATTTTTAGTAAACAAATAATTATCTTAAATATTTACACAACGCTAATGCAGTAATTATTCAACAATGGAAAAATAAAATAAAATATATTGAAAATATTGAAAGTAATAAAATTTGAGATAATTAATGTGATACATAAATTTTATTGATTAACATGAAATCTTATGAATGAAATAAAATATTTTTATCTAATTTTACTTTTTCTCTTGATGTTATTAAAACCAATGTAATGAATAGTTCTAAAAATTGACATTAATGATATATTTAATAAATAATATTTCATAAAATGATATAAAATGAATAAGAATATTAGATTTGGACATTTTATTAGGATATGGTTCATAATATCAAAAATGGTCCATTTTGGGGACTCTTTTTCTATTTATAGTAACTATATTGACCCTCAAAGATTAAAAATCCTTGTTATCATATTAGGTGTAGAAGAGGCTACTGCGGGGTTACAAAATGTAAGGGTAAAAATGTGATAAAAAATGTATTTTTTTTGTATGAGATTATTTTGATAAATAATTATCCTATATTTTAAATAAATCAAATTGGATCCATTTATAATTGATAATTAATTTATATTAATTTAATATTTTGAGAAATTCCAAGAGTGCCCTTCCCCTATCTTATAATGGGCATCTCTTTTCCTCCCTTTACTTAACACTCCAAAACCCATTTTATTCGGCCAATCTCTACCCAAATAAATTCCTAAAATTCCTCCCCGTGTTCAATAGGGGCCTTAGTTAGGGTATAATTACAATCTTAGTGGTATTAAGATGATTAGAAAAAGAGGTTGTCTGAAGAAGAGGATGATAAAGAACGTACGTGATGAGTCAGAATCAATGTAATAGAATTTATATAAAAAGAATCCTATTTTAGAGTTTCTATTAAAACTATATTTTTCTTACATATCTATATTTTATTAAAATTATTTTCTGGGTGAATTTATATGTATATAATTGAATTATGAATGTCATTTTATGTCTCTTTGACTTTATTTAAATGGATTTCAAAAGGAAACTTTTTATGGAATGTTTTAACATTGTTTACAAAACAATTCAATGTTATATTTCAATATATATGGAGAAAATTAACTTTCCCTCCACCGTAGCCATTATTTGAAGCTTGCATTCCTTTAAAATATTAAATAAAAACCACAATTCCCTTTTTCTTGGTGTTTTAGTATTAAAAATGGGATTTTAAGAAGAAAGGGTATTTTTATATCTAAAGTTTTTTCCCACATGGTTATAAAAGAGTTCCTAAAGGGTTTTAATCATGATATGGTTCTTGGAAGGTGTTTATAAAGGGTTGATCAGTCAGAAACCAGCCCAAGTCGACCCTGAACTGGTCACCAGGCCAGCCCGCGACATGTACCAAGAGGCATTACCGATCCTCCTAGGATGGTGAAAAACACTGAGGGAATAAATATAGTACAAAAGGAATGATTTCTACAAAATATAAACTATCAAACAAATAGCAGAAAGAAATGGACAACCCAAAAAACATTTACAAAAAAATTGAATCGAACATTATTTTTACAAGAAACTGAAAGTACAAATAAACCAACAACTCAACTAAAAAAACTTGATAACTAACTAACTTCATGTTACCCCACTGTTCACTCTCTAACATAATGACCACACGTTTCCCAATGCGATCAAACTCAAGCTGAAACCTGTATAAGGGCTAAAAAATAGAAGAAGACTATAGGCGTGAGTATTAAAACTCAGTAGGTTAGCCCGATATTATATTCCCAATTCACATCATTTAAAATAAAGGAAACATAAATTTTATGTTTTAAATACCAGATATAAAAGTATGTTTTCCAAATGAGGTTCCATGTTATAATAATTATCAGACAAAAACTTGCATGTTTTATAAACAAGAATGCTAGTAACAAATTTTCAAAGGGATAAAACTTCAAAATGAAAATAGCTTTCAAGAGGGATGATTTTAAGAAAGTAAAATTTAAAATAAATCACACATGCTACTGAATTTACCAACCAAACACATTTTATGCCGATGGTGAGTATTAAATAGCCAATGAGCACAAGTCACAGGAACAAACCTAAGCATTAGTTAGTTGTGAGCCCTAGGTACCTCGTATCTTGGTGAAGGTAACAATAATGAATATCCATTCTAGTGCACACGAGCCAATATTAGGCAGAATAAACATAAATTAGTAGTCCTCTAACATCATCATCATCATAGTTTAGTTAGTGTTGTCATCATCAAACTTGCTACGTGAAACAAGGGCCAAACCCCACCGGATCACTAGCATACTTATACACGTCTTCTCACCTAGATATCCAGGATTCCCTTTAGCGCTCAATCAAGTTAAACATATTATCAAATACACTTTCCATATGAATATTCAATTCAAAAAACATAAACACACAAACAGCCCAAAAACATGCTTCAAATTTCTTTCACGGCTCAATAAATAACTTAAAATTTTCATAAAAAAATTTCAAAGAGTGTAATGAGGATTTGCAAATAAAAATAATTCAAAAACACTATTTTAAGTCCAAGAATACATAAATACCATATAAAACCATGTTTGGAAGCCCCAAAACCAATTAATAAATCAATTTCATGGACCATAAAATTTCTCCAAAAGATAGAACATGTAATACAAATGGAAACCTTTTTCACAAGAAAAATATCAATCGGGCCTTTAAGCCTTTATCAAAAATAACATTTGAAAAAGGTATACATTTAAATTTTATTAAGGTGGTGTATGCACACCATTCATATCAGAAAAACAATTTCATAAATCCCTTAAAACACTCAGGTTACATATTCAAAACACAACCATTTTCATAAGAATGTGAAACGGGCCGTTTTCCAGCAACCTAGGGCAAAACATGTTTTAAACCAAAACGCATTTGTTTGTAAAAATAAATACACATTATAAATCCATTGAAGGACCCAAAAATAACATTTTTCATGGTTAAAATTCATTTATAAATCCAAAAAAATATTTTTTAAATCACACTTAACACATAAACGCCAACCAGACAATTTACCGAACACATGACATGCACTTTTAAACAAAACAATTTATTTTAAGTACTTGACAAGGAATAAAACACAAATTTCATGCCATAATTTTATTCAAGCTGCTTAATTTTTTTAAAAATACCATAAACCAGGTTTTAAACCTCACAAACTAGGTGCAAAAGATAATGAAACATTTAAACAAACACTTGGTGTGCACTTTTATGACAAAACAACACCCCTTTTCAAAAACAATAAGGCTTAAACAACCATTTTTTCACACCAAGAAATTATACAAAGGTTGAAAAAAATAATAAACATATATATCAGGTTATAAAAATAATAAAATGATGAAACTTAAATGATAAAGGCATGTGAAAGGGATATCCTACCTCAAGTCCTTGGCGGAATAGAAACGCACACCCGATAACACCATCCGAGGGTTTATAAACCGTAAACCTATGAATAACAACCCAAAATTAACAAAACCCCCATAAAAAATCATGTTAAAACATAAAACTAGGTCTATCATTACTAGGTGATAATAGAAAACCGAGAAATAATGAATGGAGGAGGAAGAGGGAGGAAAAAGGAGAAGAAATCTCTCCTTGGAAACTAGAAAAATCTTCATGTTCTATTAGATCTTCAACCATAAACAAAAGGGAATGGCTTGGAAATTAATGGAGTGGCTACTAAGGTCTTTAAAAACTATAGAAATAATATTTGTGAGATAAAGAGTACGAATTGGATGATTTATGAATGAGACAAATTACCATTTCCAAATATAAACGATTTGAGGCCACATTGAGAAGTTTTTACCTAACACCTGACTAAGATGAGCTCCAAAGATGAAAAATTGAACATGAGGATCCTAATAGTTCTTTTGGATTTGATTGGGAGGTGTAATATCCAAAAATTACTAAAAAATAAATAATATATAAAAGAAACAAATTATTTTTTTAAAATTGGAAATGGGCCCATGGGCTAGCCCAATACCTAATAAATAACCTATATTCACCATGATTATGAATTTCTAAGGGTTCCAAAAGGATATGGTGGATTGAATATGTCAAGGGATGAAAAGTGTGAAGTTTAATGGGTGAAAAATGTTGAATAAAAAAGTATTTTTAAAATATTTTTTTTAAATCTAGAAATGGGTCATGCTTTGGCCTGAATCATGAAGTGACCACCCTTTCTCCAAAAACTCTCAAAAAAGAAATGGGGCACCCAAAGTAGGTTGATTAGACATATATGGAAATTAAATACTCAAAATTAATCTCACCCAAAACCCCATAAAAGGATCAGGATTTCCAATGAACTGGATCAAAACCAAGACATGAAGAAAAAATGCGGGTGTGACATTTTCCCCACTATTAAAGCTTTCCACCCCTAGAAATCCATAAAACTTTACAACTGACAGAACAACACCTAATGATTCCTTAAAAAAAATCCATCCTTTAAATCTATGTAAATATCATTCACCATTAGTGGAACTTAATCATATTTCCCAAACAAAACACCAAATAAAAACCACTTCCGGAGAATCAACGGAAAGATCAAGCCACCACCTACTCAACCAAGCCAAGAACTAGACTATTGGCCCTTTTCCCAATGAACCCAATGATCTCCCAAACCCTAGTTCAGTCACTAAATCCAATTACTTTGGGGGAGTCTGGAATGGGATTTCCACCATTAAATAACAACTACCATCCGAAAAATCCTTAAACGAAAGATCTTTTAGACCTGTAGTGGGTCTCCCCACTATTAGAGACCAACTAGAAATGAAAAAAAGAATTCAACATGAACTAGAATTGGTCCTCACCCGCACATTCCCACCAAAACTCTCCCACAACAACCCAAAAACCCAAGTTAAGAGGGTTAAAATATGAACATCTAAACCACCCACTCCCAAACAGAGGGGACAAGAAATGGGCCAACACTTTCTGCACAGATCCGGACCCCTACCACTCAGGGAGGGGATGGAAGCGGACCCAACCACTAGTACAATGAAACCACAAAAGAAAAAAAGGATCCACCCATCATTATCCACCTACGAACATGTAAGATGAAGACCACACCCGATTTACACAGGTGGTCCACACAAGGACATTGATCGGAAACCCACATCCATGAAGGCATAACCAAAGACACTATATGAGGGGTAAGTCCACCATGATCATTATGAAAAGAGTAAATTCACAGTGATGATGAAACACAATATATACTTAGAAACTAACTTACCATAATGGTGGAGGCAGGATCCTTGTCGAGCTCCCCCCACCTCTAGTGGTTTCCTTACAGCATGAAAAGATTCCCTCCAAGGCCTATGAATTGATCCCTAATGTTTGAAGCATTTGTTGTGCCGTATTCAAGAGCTATGAATCAAATTATCTCATGAAATGAACTAACTCAAACAAAACACAAATACCCAATAGAGACTAAGGTATACACAACACTATTATAACTTACCTGGAATGATGAGTGAAATGAACAAGGAACACGGTGAAACACAACAATCATCACCGAACACAACCACTATAATCAGGTGAATCATCATAATAGAAAGGCAATATAAATCAAGCCCAAACATATCTATATTTCAAAAAATGGGAAGATGAATTATTTTAAGAGGTGGATCTAGATTGTGAAACATGAGAAAGAATCCTTTGGTTGATCAACTGGAAATCTTGCAAATAGAGAACTCTCTGTGGCCACATCGCAACATCCAACACATCTTTAGAAACCCACTGAACATTACTCCAAAACCGAGCCACCAACAAGATCCCATCTCAAGACAAAACAAGAGTATGATTTCTGGATCTCAGGGAATCATACTGAATAAACAACACATCCAAGTCACAGAAAAAAAGCCACATAACCATCAGTTTATAAACAAATGACACAATTTTTCAGCTCAAAACACTTTTGAAAAACAAACTAACTTGGTGGATTTCCACATTCTCCAATGGTATTTCACCAAGTCTCACTCACATGCACATTTCCATAAAACCCTAGGCACTCAACCACCATTCCATATAGTCTATCCTTCCAGATATCAATAAAACCATGCATGTGAGAACCCATGAAAACACCAAAGGATAAAACAAAACAACATCATTCTAAAAATCATGAACCTTCCAAAGGAACACTAACCACTAAGTCAAAAAACATATTCAGATTTCACAAAACAAACCACAATTAATCAAGAACCATTGGCTTAAAAACATACCCCTTTTTATTTTTAACAAAATTTAAAACAACCAACCTACTCCAAACAACCCCATCCCATTTTCTAAAATTCAGCAAGGTATATTTTCATAATATGATAGACACTCAGACCAATACCCTTTCTAGGAAAACACAAACTACTCAAAACCAATTAATCAGATTCAACACTTTTCAACATCCCAAAACATCCCATTTTAAACAAAGATTCAAAATCAACTTAAAATTATTAACACTTTAAAAACATTTTTTTTCAACAAACCACAAGTTTAGACTAGGGAAAATCCAATCCCATCATTCCACTTCCTCCCTAAAATTTGTTTTGCAAAAACACAACCTTCCAAATCCATTATTATATTTAATTTTGGAAAACTCCCTTTTCCACTTTCCATAATCCATTCCCCCATTTAAAATTCATTTTCACAATTCTCAAACAAGAATTTTCAAAATAAACATTCAGAATTCAAGAAAGGTCCAAGAGACCCAGAAAAGGGAACTAGTGTCAGTGGGTGACATAACTATATGGTTGGTGGCCATATGTCAAAAAAAAACAACGAGAGACTTATTAGGACCATTCCCTAGATCCACATGGATTTCCAGGCCTTGTGATCTCATGGAGGCGATTAGTCAGACTCCCCTTTTCATATCCCAACACCAAACAATCATCAAGAACAAAGGACACTAATAAAACTGGACTTCCCTTTGAAACCTAAGGATTAGGACAAGAAAGAGTTCGTGACTCACTTCCTGCACTTACCCCTCACATCCCAACAATCCTACTTCATTAACCTTGAAATCCCCCAAATAACAAGGGCACTCTAAAAACCTAGGTCCTCTATGAGCCGACCTCCTCTAATATGATTTTTTCACGAACTAGCCCGAGTTGACCCTGAACCCGTCACCTAGGCCAGCCTGCGACAAGTCCCGAGAGGCATCCCAGATCCTCCCGGGATGGTGATAAGCACCAAGGTAATCAATAGAGTACACAAGGGAATGTTTTTCCCTAAATATAAACTATCAAACAAACATCATAAAGAAATGGACAACCCAAAATACATTTACATAAAAATTGTACTGAAATTTTTTTGTACAAGAAAATGAAAGTACAACTAAACCAACAACTCAACTGATAAAACCTGATAACAAACTAAATTCATGTGACCCCACTGGTAACTCTCTAACAAAATTATCACATGTCTCCCACTGTGATCAAACTCAAGTTGAAACCTGCATAAGGGGTAAAAAATAGAAGAAGACTATAGGGATGAGTATTAAAAATCAGTAGGTTAGACCGTTATTCTATTACCAATGCACATCCATTAAAATAAAGGAAACATAAATTTAAAGTTTTAAATACATTATATAAAATTATGTTTTCCAAATGAGGTTCCATGCGATAATAATTATCAGACAGAAACTTGCATGTTTTATAAACAAGAATGCTAGTAACAATTTTTCGAAGGGGTGAAACTTCAAAATGAAAATAGTTTTCAAGAGGGATGATTTAAAGAAGGTAAAATATTAAATAAACCACACAGGATACTGAATTTATCAACCAAACACACCGTATGATGATGGTGAGTAAAAAATAGCCAATGAGCACAAGTCACAGGAACACCCCTAGTTGTGTGCCTGAGGTACCTCGTATCTCGGTGAAGGTAACCATAATAAATATCTATTCTCATGCACACGGGCCACTAGTAGGGAGAATAACCATAAACTAGTGGTCCTACATCATCATCATCATCATCAAAGTTTAGCTAGTATTGTCATCGTCAAACTTGCTACGTGAAACAAGGGTCAAACCCTGCCGGATCACTAGTATACTAGTACACGTCCACCCACCTAGATACCAGAGATTCTCATTAGTTCTCAATAAAGTTAAACATATTATAAAATAAAATTTCAACATAAAAATTCAATTCACAAACCATAATCATAGAAATATACCACAAACACACTTCACATTTCTTTCACAGATCAATAAACCACTTAAAATTTTCATAAAACAATTTCAAAGAGTGTAATGAGTATTTGCACATAAAACTCATTCAAAAACACTCTTTTAAGGCCAAGAACACATAAATACCATATAAAAACATATTTTTAATCCCCAATACCAATTAATAAATAAATTTCGTGGACCATAAAATTTCCCCAAAATATAGAACATGAAATACAAATGGAAACCAATTTTACAAAAAAAACATCAAACATGCCTTTAAGCCTTTCAAAAAACTAACATTTGACAAAGGTACACATTTAAATTTTATAAAGGAGGTGTATAAACACAATTTATAGCAGAAAAAAGCTTTCATAAATTCCTTAAAACACTCCAGTGATATATTCAAAACACAACCATTTTCATAAGGATGTGAAACATGCCACTTTCTGGCAAAAACATGTTTAAAACAAAAACCCATTTTTTTATAAAAGTAAATCCACATTGTAAAGAAATATAAGGACCCAAAAATAAATATTTTTAAGATTAAAATTCATTTATAAATCCTAAAAAATAATTTTTAAATCACACTTAACACATAAATGCCAACCGGGCAATTTACCGAACACATGACATGCACTTTTAAACAAAACAATTTATTTTAAGTACTTGACAAGGAATAAAACCCAAATTGCATGACATAATTTTATTCAAGCTACTGAAACATGTTAAAAATACCATAAAATATGTACTAAACCTCACAAAATAGGTGTGAAAGATAACAGAATATTTAAACAAACACATGATGTGCACTTTTATGACAAAACAACACTACTTTTAAAAAAACAAGGTTTAAGCAACCATTTTGCACACCAATAAAATTATAAAAAGGATGTAAAACAATATTAAACATATATATGAAGTTAAAACAGTAATAAAATGATCAAAATTAAATGATAAATTCATGTGCAAGGTATATCCTACCTCAAATCCTTGGCGGAATGGAAACACATACCCAATACCACCATCTGAGGCTTTATAAACCCTAAACCTATGAAGACCAGACCCAAATAAACAAAACCCCATAAAAGATCATGGTATAAAATAACCCTAGGTTGATCATGACTAGGGGAGAATAGAAAACCAAGAAATAATGAATGGAGGAGGAAGAGGGAGGAGAAAGGAGAAGAAATATCACCTTAGAAACTAGAAAACTCTTCTTCTTCCCATATATATTCAAAATTAGATAAAAGGGAATGGATGGGAACTTCTTTGAGAGTATATTAAGGTCTGGATGAAATATGGAAAGAATATGTGTGGGAAAAATAGTACGAATTAGAAGATTTATGAATGAGACAAATTACCTTTTCCAAATTTGGACGATTTGAGAAACGTTGAGAAGTTTTTCCCTAATCCAAGACTAATATGAGACCCAAAGAGGGAGAATGGAAGATGGGGGTGAGAATATGTCTTTTGGATTTGAGTGGGAGGTTGAATCACCAGAAATTATAATTAAATGAATATGATATAAAAAGAATAATTTCTTTTAAAACTAGAAATGGGCCCACGGGCTGGATCAATACCTAAATAAATAACCAAAATTCACCCTGCTTATGAATTACTAAGGGGTCCAAAAGGATATGGTGGTTTGAATATGTCAAGGTAGGAAAATTGGGAATTTTAATGGGTGAATAATGTTTAATAACAAAATTTTTATAAAATAAACAAAATTTGTTTTTAAATTTGGAAATTGGTTATGATTTGGCCCAAATCATGAAGTAACCACCCTTTCTCCAAAAACTCCCAAACAAGAAATAGGGAACCAAAATTAGGATGATTATAAATATATTGAAGTTCAAAAATAAAAATTAATCTCATCCAGAACCCAAGAAAATGATCTGGATTTCCAATGAACCAGATCAAAACCAAGACATGAAGAAAAAAACCAGGTGTGAAATGATCCCCATTATAGCTCACATGTGAGCCTAATTTAGATTATACTATGGGTGCTCCCAAAGGGTGATCCATTGAATTGGGTAATTATTATTTTTTCCAGAGAATTATATTGGAAATATATCATATGTTTATTCTAATTTTAAGTGTTCATGTAAGGGGTTTTTAAGGTTTTTAAGATGATGATTTCGTAATGTATATACATGATTTTTCTTTTCTTGATATTGAGTTTTCATGGAAATATTTTGATTTAAAAAGGTGATATAATGAAATTTTTAATAGAAAAGTAGTAAAATTTTGAGACAAAAAAATATGTTTTTAAGAAAATGTTTTTCATGGGTTTTTCATGTTCTTCACTATACTAAAAAATTTATTCTTCGTATGCCCCTTACTGATATTTTTATGCTCATCCCATGTTTTAAAATGTTTTTCACAAGGCTTAAGGATCAGTATGGGAAGAAAATAAGTCAAGTTGTAACTAATGAATATTTTTCATGAAAATAAATTGTTCTTTATTTCAAAATTTTTATATATTGGAAAAAATGGATTCTGAATAGAAGTGTCCACTTTATATATATATGTGGGTTTGTTATATAGGAGTTATGACCTTACAATCTAAAAATCTAAACCCAAAAGATATTTTAGAATGTAAGAAAGTGAATTATATTTTAATTTAACTCGAATATTTAATGTTTAAGGTTAGTTTTATATACAATAGATACAATATTTCAAAGAAAACATGGTGTATGATATGAAATATTTATCAAGGTGTGAAAATTGAGATAAGAAACCCATACCTTATTCCTTATTCATTTTACGCATGTGTCTTAATTCATGAATAATAAAATTAATCATATTATATACCTCATTATAAACTATATTAATATATATTTAATTTAATATTTACAATATATATTCATATATTATTTATTTATTATATATTTGTTTCTTATGTTTGTGTGAAAATTGAATCAGTGTTAGCTTATTTCAATAATTCTATCAATCAAAGATGATATTTCAATAATATGTTAAATAGTTAATATAATATTTATATAACCAAAAATAAATAATTAGTTTCTTATTAAAATATTATAATATTTGTATTTATGCTCTGATATTCATACATGAAAGATTTTCATATCATTGTTCAAGTTGAAGGTTAAACTAAACGAATCATGAACACACTATATCAACATGGGTGATTATGGTGGAGAGAGTTTATAATATAATTATAACATAATAATAATGATTTTTTACATTTTTTTAATTTGGTTAATTATATTTTATGTGGGTTTTATAGAGAATGAAAATATAGATGAAAAATGAAAAACAAACTTTACTTAATGGAGGTGATGGTCCTCACAACACAACATTAACGTTCTTTTATTTTTATAAGTGGATGAAATGAATAAAAATGGTTTTTACATTAATATAATAACACTTAAATATTATTATAATACCTATGTAATTATATTACTATGTTTATGGTAGGTCTAGAAAATATATATCACAAATTTAATGTAAGGATAAAGTAATACTTTTGTCGAGACCTCAAACATCCTCTTAACGAACTCCTTTGAATTGAAGGAATTAGGATAACTTATGGTGAAAAGGGGATTTAAAAAATTTAAGGTAATTATAGGAGAGGTAAATTGACCTAATTTCATGGATAATTTTAAGGATATGTGTAACATTGAGATGGTGTTATTGATTGTCCTTTATAAGTAATGAAAATTGAACTTTTGTGAACACCCATTATTTTTAAATAATGAAATGAAATTGTTAATGGGTCAATGGTTCCAAACATGATAAATAAAGAATTTTTTGGTGATATAATTTTTATCAATTCTACATAACACATTCTACCACATGTTTTCTACATGGTTCAAGGCTTTTACTATTATATTTTTAACATTTTACCATTTGGGTTTTACCTTAGTAAATATTCTTTATACTAGTTGTTTATATTTTATTAAAAAATATAAGGAAAGTTATATAACCAAATTTTTATGTTATAAAGATAAATTTAGGGTCCATATTATCTAATTAAATTTTAAAATAATAGTAAATTAACTTTTATATCTAAACATTTAATATATTGAAAAACTATTTTGCTGAAAAATTCTGTTTTTTACTGTTTTGTGTTCTTAATATTATTTAATATTTTACTAATTAAATATTTATTAGTATGTTTATATATATGTTTAATAATTATATCAGAGTCATCATTTAATATATATATATTTAATTTAATATTTAATAATCACACAATATTAATAAGACAAATAACAATTTCATCATTATTGCGGTAATTAAAATTAATCATAGTAATATTATTTTTATGCATAAAAATGAAATGAAATTTATAAAATAAAATGGAAATGCTGATATAAAGCATTAAATCCATTTTTTTTAGATTTAATTTCTAAAATTGATAAAATTTAATTTTTAATAAAAGAGCATAAAAATAGATTTTAGAGAAAAATATTTATTAATCATAAAAAATGTTAAACATAGATTTTATAAATGAAAAATAATATTTAAAAGATTAATTTTATTTTAAAAATATATTTTTTATATAAAAATGTTTCAAAACATTTTAATCCATAAAATAAATTGTATTACAATAATAAAAAAAATTACTAATCACCTAGAAATCAATTATTTTAGAAAAAACTAAAAAATTTATCTTAAGACATTATTTATATGATTAATAAAATAATTAATCAATTTTTATCAAATAAAAATTATAAAAATTATAAATTATCTTTTAAATAAAAATTAAATATATATAGTAAAACCTATTTTTTTTTCAAAAATATTCTTTTAAAACATTAGGTGTTCTTAATCATATTTTGTATAAATTTATAATTGATTAATATATTTTTATATACCATAGGTTTTATTCCTATTATAATTTTCTTATCTAATATATCTTGAATTGTTTTATTTTGACGTTGTTTTTGAAATAAACTATAAATACAATGTTTATTTAAGGGGAAATATATTCTGAAATATCAGGGTGTAACACATAAAGAGGCCATTCTAACATGAAAATATTATAATGCACATTTTGTACTTCAAAACCATTGGGATATATAATATACACATACTAAATGAAATTACCATTAAGGAATATAGTTTTAACATTCATTTGATATATATTAAAATCATAATATTCTTCTATGGTAAGCATTATCCAAATGGAATTTATTATCACAACTTGTGAAAAGTTTTATTCTTAGGCAATACCATGAATTGGTTTAATTATTTTTACACTAATCAATATTTATTACTGGACACTATACCATTAATATTAATGTTTTTATGAAAAAAACCACTTGCAACCTATGTGTCTCAACCCTTTATGTGAATCCACCATGTTTTAATCTTTTTGATTGTATATGGAATCCATTACATATTCTATGCAATTAGTCAATTTATCATAAATATAACTCTTGATTTCCTCTTAGTAGGTAGTTGGTTCATCAATTATGAAAATAAATTTATCATCATTTCCTACAAGATGCCCATATATATTAGGATTCAGATAAATTCTACTAAACCTTATAGTTTATCATGTAACCATAACTGATTCTTTTTCCACAAATCTTTGTAAACCAAATCCACCCCATGAAAATTTCCTAATTATTGATCTTGAACTTCTATAATTTTAAAATTCCACCCCTGAATCCTATACTCATGTGATCCTTCTCAATTAAATCACCATATTAATCCAAAAAATTATATTTAGTAGGGTTATAGAAATAATATCCCTTTGTTTTCTTTATCTTTCCATCAAAGAATAACATTATATATTTGAGCCAAAAAAGTTCATGGAAACAAAAAATTTAATATATGATTCATGGAAATAAATATTTATATAAGATAAATTGGGATGGATCCCAGTCTATATCTCATATTCTATATTTTTAATTAATTTAGATGGAATAAAACTAACTAAGAATGTAATGGTATTTAGAGAATATACTCATAATTATATAAGAAGGACACACTGGCTCATCATTGTTCCGACCACAAAAAAAATATATTTAATTACACCTCTTAGATACACTATTAAATTGTGGTGTTTTAGAATGATTGAGATATAAAACAATTCTAAAATCTCTCTGATGATTAGAAAATTACCAGATCATTTACTCACTACCCTGATTTTGAACACATGAATTTTCAATGTTTTCAAACATATATATCATTATAAACACTTATCCATACTGATTAAATTCATCAATAATGGTTACAGAGTATCTATAACCACCACTTTCTTAAGTACTATTTAGACCACATACATCCCTATGTATAAGATTCAATAGTCCACTAACCCTCTTTTCTCCTCCACTAAATAGCATTTTGGTCACTTTTCCTTATAAAAAAGATTCCTAAGTGTTATTTTTGTAATTAAATTAGTTCAATAATCCATCTCTATGGAGTCTTTATAATCATTTCTCATTTACATGTCCAAGGTTAAAATGCCAATAATAAGTGGTATTGGAATTATCATTGACCTTCTAATATTGAATGCTATAGATATGAATATCCATTTCCAAAATATATAAAATAGTTATCATATTACTAAAGACATAAAACATTTCATTCATGAATATAGAATAACTAATATTCTTAATAATAAATAAAAAACCAATCTTCTCCAAAAAATATATAGAAATCAAATTTCTCTTTATATTTGAAACATAACAATAGATATCTTACTCTAAAACTAACTCACTAGGTTTAATTAGAAAATAAGTGTTGAACTCCAACGTATAAACTCTCACCTCATTTCCATCATGATGATCAACTTCACCTTTCATCAATTATCTCATATTTCAAAGTCCATGTTTGTTAACGCAATTGTTCGATGCACACCTGGTATCCAATACCAATTTTTCAAAATTGGATAAATTGATCTCTATAATATTCAAAAACATATTATCATAATTATTCTCTTTTATAAAAATTCTTGACCTTATATGCTAGTATATAATTACTTTAAATCCATATTTACAAAAGATATCAATATGATAATCATGATGCATAACATAATCTATAATAAAGGCACATTTGTGGGTTATTTCTGTGTTTTCTATCTTCTAATTAATTAAATATAATTAATGTAATCACACTAAAATAATAACCCTATACATACTTATCTTTAGTAGTCTAATAAATTAATTTCACTAATATTTTTGTCCCTTTAGTATTTCTCTCATTAGTTAGCTATTTAGGTAGGACAACATGCCAACCATATCAAATATAACTATTGGATGGATAAGTGGAATACCCTTTTTCCCAAATCCATCATATGGATAAAAGTTTAACATCCCAAATCATCCCACTCCATAATAAATGGACCTAAATTCCCTATGACCTGAGATGCGCCTCCCTATATGCTAGAGGATTTTGGCCTGTAGTTATAGTTTATGGTAATATAATGGGGTGAATATTACCCTATATCAGAGTTAAAAAAATAGTGTAAATAAAAAATATTCATACATAAAATTATATAATTGAATAAAAGAAATTAAATGGAAAATACGATAAAAAATAACATTCTATAACAAAAATAACTATCAAAATGTCACATAGTTAGGCTGACATCAATAAGATCTCTCATGGACTTCCCATATACAACAACCAAAATTAAATAATCTAAACCACAACCTAGTCCTGATTCATAACCCTATCCCATATTTTGAATCCATTTAAGCTATCCATCTTAACCATCCAACACTAGGCCTCTTCACTATATGTAGCTGTGATCATGAGGTCTTATCCTGCAACAATGTGCTAATGATACCTATAAAGGGTGTTAGTATAACTTAGTTGAACACCAATAAAATATTCCTTAAAATAAATAATATATAAAGTTCATGTTCAATGAATTATAATTAGAAATAATAAATAAACAATTTTATATAAAATACCCATCACAACCACAGGCACTATCAAAGTCACCCACGAGTGACCATACCTACATCAACTAGTTACAAAGTTTCTCCAAGTATAATACATCAATATATAGGGGGAATATATCTATTCCATGTATTCCATAATATAATATATATCATCAGGGGTATTAGTTTCCACCACATATACAATCACATATCATCAGGGGGATTAGCGCCTGCCCTGTATACCATCATATATTATCTAGGGGATTAAGAACCACCCTGTATACCATCATATATCATTAGAGGGTGGAGGGGGGATAATTAACACCCCATAAAACATCATATATCTTCCAAGGGATTCATTTCTACCTCATAAACCATTATAAATGATCAGAGCAAATAGTGCATTTCCTATATACAATCATATATCATTCGAGGAAAAATCACCCACCTAATATACCATCATATATCAATAGGTGGAATAGTACCCACTCTATATACCATTTTATAAAATATACTCAAAGGTATAAACATCCCACCTTAATATCACCATATATCATAATGATTGGGGGGTAAGTGTTGCGCCCAAATATCACATATCTACCAATCATCAGGGGGATAAACAACCCACCCATACATCTCTATATCACCATCATCATCACATGGGTTAGAAACTTTTTCAAACCCAACATACAGTTCCTAGGTTTGATTCCCAAGCACACAAACTATTCCCATCACTGCATTAGGATACATTCATGTTATACCTATGTTCTAATCCTCTAAAACGTTAACACAAGGTAAATGCACCCTCTATTGTCCTCAAAGTAACATCAAGGTCAAGAAAACCCATGTGGGTTCCAAAATGATTATATCACTTCTAAAGTTAAACCTGATTGATCCTATCACACCAAACCCATACATAAATACATTTCCATGATATCCCTACTCAGATACATAGAGACTCACACATAGATGAGGAGCACTCACCACTTAGAAAAATCCTCTATTCAAGAAGCTATAAGGTATCCTAAGATTCTGTATGACCCATCCTTAATCCATACATTCTCAATCTATCACTCTCTCTACCCAGAGGGAACCAAGGGCACATATCTCTTGGTCCACTATACTAAATTCATTAATTTTTACCACTCTTGGGTTTTTATACCATATAATACATATTTATGGTCAATCCCTCGACCATCAATGAATGCAGAATGAAACTAGTGTTCAAGGGTGTCGTGAGTGGGTTACCTAGACCCAAATCCTGTATGAAATTTGATTACCATTAAATTTATATAGTTTTATGTATAAATGTGTTCATCTTGCCGTCATAGTTACATTTATTATGCTTGTGCTATATGTATGGTAATGTCCTTAGATTCCATGTCATATATAAAGGTTATAGAAGTTCCGCTCTATAATGAGAACCTCATTATAGTATGAAAGTATTATTGAATATATATCAAATGGTATATATGCATCATGATAAAAAGATATAGATGATGTATGAATATTAGGTTTAGGGGGATCATAAACCTTGAGAATTCGTCTTATGATGTTTGAACTTGGTGATCTCAAGTAGAAGAGATCTTGAAGACCGACATGTCAATAGGAACACAAAATATTTTAGGTGTCATTGTCTATTCTTATCTATGAAATTTTTTATTAGTAACTTGAATTGAGATAATTATCAGTGTGCACTATTTGATTTAATGATTTGATGAAAGATAAAAACAATGACATTTCTATCTATGATGAAGTAGCTTATAATGGGAAAGACATTAGTGGTATGAATTTTTATGAATGATCATAAAAAGATTTTTCACTTCCTAATTGAGGAAGAGATATGTTAGATCTAGTTGAATAAGATGTTAGTGCCTTCACTAAATCCATTGCAATGGTAGAAGAAGTAAAGACTATCTAGCAAGGTCATTAAATGAATAAATAAATCATGAAAGGATGGTGGAACAAGTTATGAATAATTCTTTATGAGATATCACATGAAAAAGAGATAATATTATGAAACATGTGTTCATATGAGAGGTTGTTACTGTTATAAAAAACCGTATCTCCTTAGGGGCCATGATATGTTGCTAGGAATCACTCTTGGTTTATGAGTAACAATCACTGCTATTTATATACATTCCTAATGGGTTACACATAAAGTATATTTAGATGCATATATAATTCTATTGAATTAGAATTTAGGGCCTGGTGTTCCCAGGATTGGGGTACAAGATATGTACATGTTTAAATGTTCACAAAAAACAAAAAAAATTAATATAATTCATGTTTATAATAACATGAGTTGAATTTATTTATTCATAATATTAATAATATGTTAGGGGAATATGAGGAGTAATATTTTACGAATGAATAGTTTTATTCAATGTTTTTTAAATATTTTTAGGAGAGATGAGTTGAGATTAATATCTTGTATTTTATCATAAAACACAATTTAGATGTTATAAGTAAGTGATAAAATAATTATGTCATATGTGAAATGTCCACTAATTCAAATGCATCACATGTGATTTAATTTATATGATTTAATTTATTGAAGGTAAAAATTGAAATTTTCATCACTGAAACCACCTATATAAGAAAATTTATACCACTATGTAGGAATAATATTCCTACCATGATTTTACAGTGTGTGTCTCTTCTCCCTCCCAACTCCAAGAGATATAAAAGCATGATCAAATCTCTTTGATCAATGTCTCCTTCATAGATAAAGTGACATATATCCTATAACCATTTACATATTTAAATAGTTTATAATTCTCTATGATAAAACCTAGAAATAAATGATCAATGAATCCACACCAATTTGGAGCATGTTTAGTTGTTCTAGGGAGATTCAACATTGGATTTTTCAAGTAGTTATCACAGGTGATAAACAAAGCAGACACACGTATTCATAATCAAAAAAGGTAACAATTCAATTTTTTATTTTGTTCTTAATTCCTTAAACATGAGATCCTTAGGTCTCAACTAGGAACTACCTTGTATGAGATGATGTTATTACATCATCACAGTGATAAAATTATGAAATTTATCTATTTCATACTTTCACAGCATGATCAGTATAACATAGAGATAATGTGAATAGTTAAGATGTTTTTTAAATTTTATTTCATATATTTGGTATAGGGAATTATTAAAACTCCAATTATATGAATAAAACTTCAATCCAAGGTCACATAAATGATTTATGACCATCTCAAGATCGAAAAATGGATTTAGGGCTATAAAAAATTAGAAGGATATACAAATACATTGATATATATATATATATATATATATATTTACTTATGGTAGTATGATATGATTTATAGTGGCCCTACTATGGGTTCCTAAGAATAATAGTATTGGGGGTATGGAGTTTGGTCCCTTTCAATGAAAAATGAATAAAAAAACCAAAACTATATCCTATCACATTGGAAGGAGAAAAAAGAGAAGAAACATAAAAATAAATATTATGGGATGAAAAAGATGCATATTTTATTTCTATTAGGGTCAATACAAATTGATGTTGGTAAAAATATATTTAGAAAAATAATAATATTTCTACTTTTTAGCAATTAGCTGTATGAAGAAGGGGGTCACCACCAGGTCCCTATATGCTCGGGCAGCGTGCTCTACTATTCGAACCCAGGTTGGGTAGGTTCATCCCCTGCGTGACTCACATGGATCTTTTGGGCCCAATAAGTGTCTAAAACCCTTTAGAGAAGGTTATCAAATAATTAGGAGCCCAAAAAATATAAAAAAGCATATATATTTTTTATAAAATTGGTTATGATACAATATGATGAGTATTTTGTGAATTAAAATTAATTTTAATTCATAATTAACTCATTCGAGTTTAATTAATAACAAATTTATTTTTATATTGTATGTTTATTTCATGTTGACTGACCAAGAGCGAGACTAGCCAATGTATGTCTAGATTTTAATTCATGAATTTATTTATTTATTTATTACACCGTCATTGATTGTTAAAATTAATTTATAATTTTAGGTCTTTGTACTTTCCTTCAATCACATTATATACATAAGGGTCTGCATGTCCAAGGGCGATTTTATTCCTGCGTAAATTAAATTATCGAGACCCACCCACCTATGTGTGAGTATTTATGTCTAATGGAAAAGTTGAATGAATATGTAGTTCACATTGAGACATGGAAAAATATCATATATAAGTTAGATACATTGTATAGGTTGGGCACTACAACTTGAGTCATATTGGACTCAGGGGGTTACCCCTAGGGTCTAGGTTGATCCATTTTCTACTCAATAAACAAACCATTATAAAAACACTCCCGATCATATCAAATTTATTTATTTATTCATGGTTCATTATTTTGTTAATTTGTTATGTTTATATGGATACATATAATAATAAACAAGAATACACATATAAAAACATATTAACATGTGGTGAATCTTATCTATTGAAAGAATGGATTGTTTTTAGTGAGATTATATAGAAAAATCATGTTAAATAGAAAAATAATTTTATTTACTGAGATAAAAAAAATCCCTCAAAGAAAATATTATGTTAAATATCTTCAATTACATGAGTTTTAATGAACCCATATGTTTGAGGAGCTCGTGATCCATAATTGATTATGTGTCTAACTATTTGTTAATTATTATGAATGTTTTGGGCCAAAATAAATAAATATTTCATCAAATAAGTATCCATATCAATCTTATGGTAATTTTAGACATATATTATTGATTATTTCAAGGTTGTAATTCACAAAATCTATGAATTCATTCAATAGATCAAGGATACCTGAGTTAATGTGGTTGGCCAACCAAAAACCTACCTTGTAACACTACAAGTAGTGGTGTATCCATAGATTAAACTACGAAGATAGGTTTTTAAGGAACCTTTCCACTAGAATTCTCAAGAAATGAAATAATCTAAATCTAGTAATTGAGGGCTTTGAGGATTTGATAAAATATTTTGAGTCATTTAAAGAATTAATTAATTAGTATTCTCTATCTTCAATCAAGATAAGTAATAATTTTCTAAATTTTATTTGTTGTTGATAAAATTAACTTCACCATAACCAATTCAAACTCACTATGATCAATATTATATAAAGATAATATCTTGAATGACCATTACTTCCATGCACGATAAAGGAACTTATGCATAGTGTTATTCTATGAGAAGAAGCTATATGTATTGGAATCCAAAATTTATATGAAGCTCCATACAAGGGTGAGGAAGATAATTAAATATAGAAATAAAAATCATATGGATGAGGTAATAGATGTCCAGTGCATTATGTTGTCATCTATGCCGAGTGAACTGTATAAAATTTATGAGGATGAAGATGACTACAAATTACTATCTCATTTCTAAGAAATATATTAGGAGATATCCGAATAAAAAATATATGAGATATCTAGTGCATTATAAAAATAAAATCTATCATAATGGAGTCAGGTAAGACCTCTTTTACTCAAAATGAATGGGTACATTGAGGGACTGAAATTCATTGAGTTCAAATTAAACGAATAACTAAGAACAAACCACATTATTAACTCTATATCATAATTATTATTGAGTTTTAGTTTTAATTATAATATGAATAAAAAGAAAAATTCACTCCTAGATCTTTTTTATTTAGTTTTCCAAGAAGATAAGGTTATAAAGAATTCTAACTCTTCAATTCTTATGGTGAATAAGAGGAGGAATGGTACATATCTATGTCTATGAAAAAAAAACTAACACACTACCCTTCCAAGACTCCAAATATATGGAGGGATAGAAATGAGTAAGAATAATGCCTCTTTTCCTATGGAAATAAGGGCCACTAGAAGTATAATTTCCCAACTAGAAGTGGAAGTAAGGTGATTCTTTCACATCATGTATATTTTTCATTAGATTTAATATTTATATATATTCAAGTTGTTTATTGGATATGTAATGTAGTTTTCACATTTTTATTCAAATACTTAAACTAATTAGATTTAAGAAGATTAAAAAGGATCAGTTTGATCTATGAGAATCAAATAGTGTAAGACTTGAATTATTAATTGTAGGGTATTTCCTTATTAAATTACCAAGATATTTGGTTCCTAAATTAAATAATGGTTATTTTATACACTCAATTACTAGAAACACAATTTAAGTGTCATGTTTAGACACCATGGTATTTTATTCCATGTTTATGAAAAAATATTATCTCTTTTATATGGATTAAATGTGTTATGGTATGGAACATTTTAATAATGGAATGTATATAATTGAACTTGAGAAACCTATTTTGGAAATCAATGGAAAATATTCTCTGAATGACTTATATCCTACCAAATTATTGATCTACATGATTATTATTATAAATGTGAAGTGGTTAAATAAATTAATTCAAGAATAATATTTAGAATATTATGAGTTAAGACCCTTATATATATGTCATGATTTTTTATTATAAAAAATGACCAAATAATATTACACTAAGAAGGGATAAAGAAGTAAAAAACTACTATAATTGATTCTTACTAATGTATGTGGTCTATTTCCATTAGAAGAAAGGGATGCGTTTTCTTAATTTATAATTTTTACTGATAAATTTATTCAATATGGTTATATTTACTTAATTAGGTATATGTAAACTTCCCTTTGGATGTTTAGGGAATATTAGAATGAAGTAGAAAACCAGCATGGTAAGAAGATTAAGACACTCTACTCAAACTTTGATTAGGAATATCTAAATGAAGTGTTCATAAGTCATTTAAAGGAGTGTAAGATAGTATCCCAACTCACTCTTCCTTATTCACCTCCATAGAAGTTTTTAATTGAAATTAGAAATCACACCTTTCTTGATATGGTAAGATTGATGATGATTCATGCAATTATACTATTATACTTTTGGTGATATACACTATAGTTAGCATCATATACACTAAACCATGTTCCAATTAAAGTGGAATAAGGGACTAAATTTTATTTATGGTATTAAAGAAACCCATTATATTACACAAACATGTGTGGGGATATGGGGTGTTTATCAAGATAGTAATAGTATCATACTAATGTATAAAGTGCGCCTTTATAGGTTTTCCAAAGGAAACTAATATATATTACTCATATAAACCTTATGAAAGAAAATTGGTTATGGTGATACATTCCATATTTCTTGAAAGGTGAAACATTTACAATGGAAATAGTGGGAGCAATATTGACTTTGATGAAATCGATTCTCTTGATGTATATGAGTTGGTAAGAGAACAATAATTACAAGAGATAACAGGAGATGATGATATCCTGGAGATAAAAGTATCATGTAGTTATACTAGAGAGGATTGATAACTATATAGATATGATTTTATTTTCACCGAGCTAGGTGAAATATTACTCCACGAGGATAAAAACTTCTAACCAAAAAAGAGGCAATATATGGTATAAATGCTACTAAATAGAAGGAATTTACGTATTCAGAGATAGATTCCATGTACCAAAATAAAGTGTGGATTTTGGTAGACCCTACAATTGATGTAAAACCTATTGGTTTCAAATGAGTATTGAAAATAAAATATAGACATATATAACAAAATAAGTACATATATATCACAATTTGTTTCAAAGGGTTTTATGAAATTTTAGGGCATAAACTATGAACAAACCTTCTTATTAGTCATGATGCTAAAATTCATTAGAATATTATTTATAACAATTTTCTTCTATCAATATTCTATTTAGAAAATGTATATTAAAACTAATTTTCAAAATTAGAGGTTGGATGAAGATGTATATATGACACAACCCAAAGGGTTTATTAGGTTAAAGAGTGCTAATAAAGTATGTAAGCTATAATGATCCATTTATGGATTGAAGAAGAAATCATGATCATGAAATGTTTATTTTTATGAGTCTATGAGATAATTTGATTTCATTAATAATGAATTCAATCCATTTTTCAATAACAAGGTTAGTGGGAATGAAATCATTTTCCTAGTATTATTATTTATGGGAAATGAAGTGCAAGGCTTACAGTTAGTAAAGACTTAGTTAAATGAATGATTCTCTATGAAAGACTTAGATAAAATATATTATATTATAGGGATAAAGATCTATTGAGATATATATCAAAGTATACTAAGGATAAATCAATGTATATAGTTTATCAAGGAACTCAAAAGTTACTATATAGAACAATCCAAGAGAGTATTGTTTCCAATTGCACATGGTATCAACATATCTATTAAAATATACACACAAACACAAGAGGAGATTAAGAGGATATGTATATTCCCCTATTATTTTTTAGTAGGATATATCATGTATTTCATGGTATATACTATGTTATATTCTTACTTTTATTTGATCATGGGGAGAATACATCAATCTAATCCAGGAGAGCTGTATTGGGATATTGTAAAAATTATCATAAAGTACTTGATATGTATAAAGGATATGAACCTAGTGTATAGAGGAGATGAGGTTTTAGTAATTAGGGGAAACATTTATGGTAGATTCTAAAAAGATCAATATGATATGAAAGCATACTCAGGCTATCTATTTTTCTTGAATGATGGTGCAGTGAGATAGAGAAACTAAAAGAAAGCTATGACCGCCAATTCTACAGTGGAATTTGAGTATATAGAAACTTATGATGTAGATAAGTAATACATCTGGATACAAAACTTTGTAATAGATATTGGAATTATACCAAGATGATAAACCCTATTAAAATATACTATGACAATACTACAACATTAGTACTTTTCGAGGATCCTAGGTCACACTAGAAGAAAAATAATATACATTAAAAGTTTCATCTATTGAGGGATTTTACTTAGAGAGATGAAGTTATAGTTAGTAGAGTTACCAAATAAGATAATTTAGAAGACCCCCATAATTAAATACATATCTCATTAGAGGCATGATTCTCATATGAGAGCTATCAGGTTCATAGTTGTTAGTAGTTGGATCATATTCAAGTGGGAGTGTTGTGAGTGGGCTCCCTAGAACCAACTCTTGTATGTACTTTGATTACCATTACATGTATACAGTTTTATATAGACATGCGTTCCTCTATCACGACCCGTCCTCGGGGCCCATGCTGTGATAACCCCAAGCTCGCCTTCCATAGGCCAGGGGCTGGCGACTAGAACCAAAGACGAATCCCCGATAAAAAGGGAAAGAATTGCCTTTAAAACTGTAACACACATAGTCTGAACACAAGCAGTAGAAGCAAAAAACACTAATATAGAAAAGAAAAGTGTGATGAAAGTAAGTGGGCCAGAATAAAAACCCAACTGAACAATAAGTACAAGTAAAAAGGGGAAAAACATCCTGGATCTTCCACCGGGGAATCCTACCTGAAGGGTAGGTACAGAACTCGAACAAATCATCCCTGAGGTATATCCCGTCTAGTCCAGCTTCGAGCAGCCTCCCGTCCTTCACTCTCAGCCTCAATCACTGCTGACCATCATCTGCACATAACACAACAAGGTGCGGGCGAAGCCCATGCAGGGGTGAGTATAACAATACTCAGTAGGGGACCCCGATACCCCTGAAGGTATCCCATAATCCACTAAGGATAAACCACATAAGAAAGATACAATCACGAAGTATCGACCAACCTTACTTAGGTATATGCCCATACATATACCTAAGTTACCAGTCACAATCCGGCTCCAACTCTCGAGCCCAAGCACAACCCAGTCCACAAAGGAAGTAAAGTCAATCACGTAGATGATAATGATTGAAAGACAAGACTCATCTCACACAGGTATACAACACATGAAGAGGGGTAAATATGATTATATTTAGCCTCTGAATCATCTCCTCTATCAAACCCATGTAGGATCCTGGAACAATATCAGCGCTGTTGAACCCACGGAGGATCTCGGTACAGAAGTCAACACTGTCGAACCCACGGAGGATCCCGATACAGAAGTCAACCCTTTTGAACCCACAGAGGATCCCGGTATAGAAGTCATCACTGTCGAACCCACAGAGGATCTTGGTACAATATCGTTGCTGTAGAACCCAAAGAGGATCCTGTCATCTCAGTCGTAGCCAGCCATAGGATTCCTGCACACAGCTCGCTCGATTCCAGGAGGGTGCGATCCTTGAGCCAAGTGTCGATACATCAACTACCACGAAGTCTCGAGTTGATGTATCCTGTAGTTCCGTCTCATCATAAGGAACCCAATGCGACAGACGTCGCGTTAATCGGACACCCGATCTGTGGGTTATTGGGATTTCCATTCTAGGGGCCCGGTTGGTTTTTAGGCTCAAACCAACCTGACCATACCACAACTGTGTCCGAACATCACGTGATATATGCCAAAAGAATCGTCTCTCTCCAAGAATTCCATCGCCGTAGACGGTCCGTCGATCAGACACCCGTAGCCCAAGATGCGGGCTAAAAGGTATAAATGACTATAGGGGGCTGGGTTCGATTCGACCTAGTCGGGCCGACCCGGCCAGACCTGGTCCAACCAGGTCCAAACCGGGGTCTGACCCGGTCCTCGGGTGTGGTCCAACCCGAGTGGTTGGCCCAGCCCGAGTGGGCGGCCCGAACCAAGCAAGCGGCCCGACCTGAAGGCGCGACCCGACCCGAAGGCCCGACCCGGCCTGAGGGGCGGCCAGACCCATGGAGGCCCATCCAAAAGGAGGCCCAGCTGTGGCGGCCCGGTCCGTGGGGGCCCGACCAAAGGGTGACCCGGCCGTGGCGGCCCGACCAAAGGGTGACCCGGCCGTGGCAGCCCGACCCGTGGCGACCCATCCAGTGGCGGCCCAGCCGAAGGGCGGCCCGACGCGTGGTGGCCCGGACAGCCATGCGTGTGAGGGGGTTTCCACGCCCCCCGGTTTGTCGAACGGAACCGGTGCATTGAGCCGGTTTAGGAGCCACGGGACCCGGGTGTTCCCACATGATCGTCTCCACAACGGCTGGCCCAACCGGCCGCCACCTCTCCTCCATCGTGGCACGACGTCACCGCGGTCCTCCTACCCTCCACATGGCGCGACGATGCCACACCCCCACCACCACGCTCGACTTGGCTACAGCCTTCATCTCCACCGCATAGTGCAACGACGCCACGCTTATTCATCTACCGTAGCCCTCCCATCCGCGGTTCCTCTCCGGTGCGGCGTGACGACGCCACACCTCTTTTGTCCGCCATGGCCCTCCTGGTCACGGTTCTTCTCAGGGGCGGTGAGACGGCACCACGCCCTTCTAGCTCCACCTCCAACGTCAACCAAACAAGAACCAACAGAGGGACGTCGAGCCATGTTTGTTTGGCCCACGCCCTCCGCATTAGGTGATAACAATTGGTCAATGTCGAACCATAATAAACGACTTAGAACGAGGATTTAATTTAATAAAAATAAACCCCTACCTCGTATTTGTCCTCCATTGACGTTGTTGAAAAAAATAGTGGACGTCGATTCGTTGATGAAGCCACAGAAAGGTGACGTCAAAAAACGTCCAGGGTAGGAAACCGTGGAAGAAGAGTCATCGGTGTTCTTCGCAGGTGGCTCCTTCTCTTTTCGCTTGGTCGAAGATCGGGGATAATGTTCGTCGTTCTTCGGAGATGAGGGGAATTCTTCGTTGGATAGGATGTCGTTCTACAAGAATCTCCCAAGTCCTCTCTCAAAGTTCCACCCAAGAAGAAGAACCAACCAAAATAAAATAATAGCTTCCCTATTATTTTATTGTTTCCAAGCATTAAGAAAAGAATTCAAAAGTTTTCAAAAATATAATTAACTGTGGTCATTAATTAAACTTTAGGTGTGTTGGCACCATTGTGGGGAAGTTCAAGAGTTTCCCCTATTAATGGGGAGCTCAAGGGGTTTAAAGGGGGGTTAGAGGAGTTAAAGGGTTCGGGTGGGCCCCACCCTAAAACATACTCCCAAGGGAGGTTAGGGTGTGGTGGACCCCACCACTAACCTCCACTTGGTGGTTTTAACTACCAATCAAATAAAAATATTCTACACATATTTTTATTTAATTTTATTTAGAAACCCCAAAAATTAACTTCCATTCCCCACAAAACGCAACTGCGGAAAACATCTCCTTAAGCGAATATCGACGTTGCGAGTTCAAAGGTGTCCTAATATTTCAATTCTGAGCACAAGTTCAAAAGATATAAAATCCCACTTGTATGTTTACTGAACGTACCTAAACAAAACTTCAAAAATTGATTCCAGGCACACCGGGCCTCGAAATCAGGCGCCGTCACAAACTGCAGACTCATAAAAATCCCATGTATTTAAGAAAAAAAATTTCAATTGAATTTTTGGGTCTTTACATCCTCTTTACATCATAGTTACATTTCTTATATTTTTATTATATGTTTGGTAATTTCATTAGATTATATTTCATATAAAAAGTTTGTAGTAGTTCCCATATGTACAAGAACCTATAGATACCATAATAGTAATATTAAATATATTTCTTATGTTTTAGATACATAATAATAAAGTAACACATATGGTTTTTGAATGTCTGGTGTTGGGGGATCATAAGAATTGATATTGCTTCTCATAAAGTTCACACTTTATGATCTTGAGTATATGAGGTCACAAGGATTGAATTGGAAATAGGAACACCAAATGTTATATGAGTAATTGTTTGTACCAATCCAAAAACATGTGTATTGGTCTATTTAATTGAGAAAATTTTCAGTGTGAACTATTTAATCACATTACTTGATGTATGATTAAAACTATAACATTTGTGTCTATGACAAGGTAACATATGTTTTGTATGTCATTGGTTGTATGAAAATTTTTATCTGATCATGAAAATATTTCTCACTTCCTAGTTGAGAAACTTATATCTAGGGACTAGTTAACCAATATTGTATTACCTTTACTAAATCCATTTCCATGATAAAATAAGGTAATTAAATCTAGTAAGCCCATTAATAAAAGGAACCATCAAGATCTATGTAACCACTAAGCATGGGGGGGAGGTGAACTAGTTGTATGCCTTTTAATTTTTCATTTTAATAAACAACCTTAACCTCTAGTTATAGAGATTTGAATAAATTGATAAACTATACACAAATATACCCACAGGAACATAAGAGTTTACCAAGTTCACTACTCAATAATATTAGGTAGTCCTTGTCATGGTTTGAATATAATCCAAGACCACAAATCCACTAGAAAAAAATCATTTTTGATTTATGTCAAGTAGGGTATATCGATCACTTTAATAACACTGTAGTTCTTTTATAGTGAATGTACTTATAACATAGATAATATGAAAGAACAATTTTTATAACAACTAAATGAACCTTTACCAACTGGATTCAACACATTGTTCCTATTCTTCATGAATTCTTCAAATTTTCCTTATTATATGTTATTGTCCCTATTTGATTTCTTGCATTGCAATGAGAAAGAATGTTTGTCTGAAATTATTTCTCTAAACCTATATATCTGATAACTTATTTTATCTGGTAGAGTTCTATTCAGTACCCTCTTTCTAGTAATCTGTCCATCCGATACCTCTCCATCTAATACCCTACATCTAGTATCACTCTATCCAATACCCTATGTCTGGTATCACTATATTTTATATTTTTGTGTCTGATTATTTCATAAAAAGACCACTTAAGCTCTTTGGTCAGAACATAACTTAATCATCAATTATATAGACAATAAAAAATACTTCATAATTTTATTTATCCCCTTTTTATATGTATTTTTTATGAATAATAAGGGAGGATACCAGACATGAAATTTGAATTTACCAATCAAAATTTTAATGTTCTGCTTGAGTATTTCTTCAATTAACCCCTTCAAATCTCTAAATAAATCTTAGTAAAAAATATTCATAGTTAGTTTCCCCAAATATAAACAACAATGATCTTTAAAACATCCATAAATCTTGGATAGAATCATGATTTTACGTTTATGATTATTGAATCACTGAACATCCAAATGAGTATCTTCATAATTTATGAATTTTAAAAAAATATTGTTAAGATAATCAAGCCTTCATTTCGTATATCATTGTAGGAACTCTATTTTCTAGTAATGCTCCATGTTGTTTAAATTATTATGGTTCTTTTTTATAGTTCCTCTTCATTCATTAGTCTTCTTATTTGACCATCTAATAATAATTAATGTTTTACTCTACCTATATATTTTAAAGTATATTTATCCTATGAAACATCATATATAAAATTTTTCTGATGAACATCACTCTAAAACTTCTATCCAATGATCTTGCTCGAAAACATATGTATAATGACATTCCTTAAAAACCTCTATTTGATAACTTCATGTAGAAAACTTTGTTTTATTCCATTGCTTGTATTATTTTGTTTGATTACCTCACACACATTATTAATCTAGTGGAATCTATCTAGAAATGTCTATATATTAAATTCCCAAAATTCCCTCCATTCAATGAACTCACAAATCTTCATCTGGATTCTTCTATCCTATAATTCTAAAAACTCTTCTCTATATGGTAAACTCTATCTGAAAAGACTCACGTTCCTGATTTATCTTTCATTAAACAAACATATATAGAATCATGAATACCTTATTGTAATCATGATGATGGGTATCTTGAAGAATAAAAAATAATAAACTAATTTTTTTCAATAAAAATTCCATCAAATCACCTCTCTACATTAACAGAATACTTCTCTATCTAGAAAACTCCATTTGGAAACTTTATTATGGAGGATCATCATTATCATGTGATTTATGTACTGATAAAAAATGACAATGTAAAGTAATCCTTATTTATATTAAATAAAAATTCAACATCTATTAGTCACAAAATACTCCCCCTTTTTATTTTTTTCATTCAAGGAATATGAATCACTGAACTTATAAAACTCATGGAATGGATCCATATCCAATAATTACAAGACCATGTGAGACAACTTTATGTATAAATCAAGAATCATTGAACAAAAGTATTTTTTTTCAATAAAAGAGTGATTATAAATCATTCTAACTTCTTCATGAACTCAAGAAATTATTATTACAAACCAAAATATACATTAAAAAGTTGTAGAATCCACTTCAACAAACTATTAAAACATTTCATAGATAATGACATCATATCTTACCCCTTATAAAATCTCCCCTTAAATATATTATCTCACTAGAAAATTAATGAACAAATCAATTTATATTGTAATATTTATCATACTTTGAAAATAATATCCATTGAAAAGATGAGAGAGGGAAATAAACTATATGACATAGCCTTGAATATTGTGAGGTTAAAAATCCATAATCAACCAAAGCTTTTGAAATGTTATGTTTAGTAGTGGTTCGGTAAAGATATCAACTACTTTATCCTTTTTATGTATAAACTCTTATTTTAGTTTATTTATTTTCCAATGTTCTTTGATAAAGTGATATTTAAAATCAATTTCATTAGATCGTGAATGTTGCACAAAATTTTTGGTGATATTGATATCACATTGATTATAAAAACCTAATAGAAGGGGTAAATTCACATTAACTAAAAAATCTACTAGGTATATCCTTATCCACATTAATTATGTTGTATGTGGATTGGTATCTATACACTTATATTATTTAGTGTTGATATTTTCTTAAATTTTATTTTTATGCCCACTACCACAAATTTCTCTTTGAAAAAAAACTCCACCATATGTGGATCTTCTATTATCAAAACAACTTTCCCAGTCTATAATTGTATATCTAAATAGATTAAAATTTCATTTACTTTCATAATTTATTCTACAATTTTTTGTTCCATTAATGCATCTAAGATTTCTTTTTCTTCCAAAAAATGTGTTATATTTTATGCACTATGAAATCTGGAACATTTAGTGGCAATATAAACTAAGTCTAGTCTAGGAAACTATTTTCTCACTGAGATAAGTGTGGAAATAGGTTCTGAATCATCCATGACAAATAATTTAAGTAATTCCTTGTAATATTTTTCTCAAGATAATAAAATGATATCATTCTCTTGATAAGTTTTCCAAAAAATAAATTACACTATTCATCCTAGCATGCACATTTCACACAATATTTTTTTTCTTTAGAAATTTATTCACATCTTTTTAATTATTCATTAAAAATACAATATCAATGACATAAAAAATTCATAATTAGGGAATCCACTATATTTTACTTTATATAAATGTTTCTGTGTACTCTTCCTTTTTCAATGTTTAACTTATTTAGGCATGTATCCATCTTATAATACCAAGATCCCACATCTTATTTCCACACGTAAAAAGCATTCTTTAACTTGAAAACATTGTTTTCATTTGGAAAAAGTAAGAATCCACATGTTTATTTAATATAAACTTATTCTTCCATCACTACATTGAAAAAATAAGGCTTAAAATACATTTTAAATATCTTACATCACTATTTTATAGAAACAGTAAGAAAAATTATGATGGTTTCAAGCCTTATTATTAGGGAAATTGTCACATCAAAATCAATTCATTCAAAATTTGATTAGTCCTTACAAACTAGTCTTTCTTATTTCTTATCACTTATCCTCTTTCAAAAAACTTATTCTAGAAACACCATTTTATTAAAATGATATTTTTATCTTCTAGTTTGGGAAAAGTTCCCATGTGTCAATTTTTATCAATCTGATCTAATTATTCATTCATGGAATCAATCCACTATTAATGATCTGGAGCTTCTTCAACATCTCTTGGATCAAACTATGAGAAAATGAGGTATGTGAAATTTTCCTTAATGTTTTCTACTTTAAAACTATTATACTTGATCTCCAATTATATTTTGGATATACACATTCTTCCTCATCCTTAGATGAGCTGATCATGTTTTTCCTTTAGCACTTGAAATAGATGAATTTATATCTAAATTCTTATATATCATCACCTCTGTCTAAAACATAGTCATGTCATTTTCCTGAACTAACTTCATATTTTCTATCTATTATACCTTTAGTTTAATAGGAAATATTTCTCTCAGAATGTTCAATAACTTTCACATCTACATAGTAAAAAATACTTTTAGTTTTATTTTTTTAACCCATGTATCCTCTATCATTAGGCGGGTATCCAAGGGAGATACCATTAACACCTATTTGGTAAAAATTCCCAAGATTATCACCCTTGATCTTGATAATGCAAGGGATACCAAACACACATAGGTATTTCAAAATTGGGGTATCTTTATAATACATCCCATATATATTTATATTAGTGTTTTCCTATAGAAAAAATGATTCTAAATGTGAAATGTTTCTCTAATAGCATGTATCTAAAGTAGTCAATATGTATCATGTTCAATTAGTATGGTTTGATCCATCACATATAAACTTCTATTTTAGAAAAAATATTCTATTGTGGTGTGTATGGTTCACTATGTTCATAATTAATTCAATGTACTTCAATAGAATATTTAAACTTCCAATTTGTGTATTGAACATTATTATCAGTTCAAAGATTATTCATAAAATATCCACATCCATTTTTAGTACTTATCCTACAATTTTTAAACATCTTGATAGCCTATATTTTTTGTTTTTAAATAATATATATAATACAAGAGAAATAATCAATAAAATAAATAAAATTTGTATTACTATTTTTTTATTTCATTCTAATGGGCATACATATGTTATAATGAATAAACTCCAAGATATGAGTTTAATGTGTCTTAAACTTCTAATGTATTGAGTTTGTAATCTTTCCTTTTGTTAATATCAAACAACACTAGTTCCCTCTTCCTATAATATTAGGAACATCCAATCTATACCCTCTCTTTGTCATATTTTTTATACTTCTCTATTACATATATGCAATCATTTTATGTTAAAACTTATTTTATTTCTTCATTCTCAGATACAATAAACTCTAAGCATCAAAAAATTGAAAACTATTTTCTTTATCTTGTTTTCATATTATTATAAATTTCCCATATTTAATAATTTTAATAAAAATATTAATATATTATAAAAACTAATTCATTTACTTTAACACAAATTTGTGAAACACACAACAAATTTGGTTTCAGTCCATCAACAAATAAGGTGCTTTTGGATTTTAAAACTTCATTACCAAGAATAGTAGTTTCTATGCCTTTGATTCTGAGTGAATCATCATTTCCAAATGTAATTGTAACTTATTTGTATTATTTTATACTTTTAGAAAATTTAAAATATATAGTCATATGAGAAGAACACCCACTATACAATATCCTTGGACATTCTCACTTTATGGACTTGAGAAAAGTTTCAACAACTAAGGCATTTTCTTTTACTTTTTCCTAATTCACATGAAGATTTTCAAAACTGTTATTTAATTTTTTTTTCTCTAGTTGAATTATAATACATCCTTTAGTAGGATATCTAGATTGATTACCTATTTTACAGATAGTTTCTAGTGGTTGAAGTCCATTTTTAAAATTTTAACTGAATTTTCTAGGTTTTATTCTCTGATGTAATTGAATCCCCATTAAACTATGCCTAAAAAACTTCATGGATTAATTATAGTGTTAATGATTGAACCATAAAAGTTTCAATATATTCTTAAATCCCCCATAGTGCCATTAATATCCATAGAAAGAATATTTTTCTCTATAACCTGTATGTTTTCCATAATTGTGTAGATTTTATCCTTCATCATTCTGAACATGAAATGTAGCTCCCTGTTTTGAACCATAATTTTAGTAGATTATGAACATATTAATATTTATCTTAGACATATACTTATCCTTAATAGAGTCTCCAATTGCATCATTTTTTTCTTCAAACTTTGATTCCTCAGAAATTTCAGAAATTTTGACATCACTTGTTTTAGCTACATACAGGGTTTCCTTGACGTGGTTATTCATATAAACATTTTCGAACTAATTTTTTACCTATGAGGATGATATTTATTGATCCTTATAATTTTTAAACTTCTAAACTTTTAACCACTTCTAAAATTGATTTCTGGATGTTGGATATTCCTTATTATGATTCAATAAGTTTCTATAGAAAAAGATCAAATTATTTATCCTTCGCTTTAATCTTTTATTCAAGCATCAAATTTGTAGTTTTCTATTATTAAAGTAACTCCTTTAGATCATTAGTCTTTATTAACAACCTGAAATTCTCTTCAATTTCCAATTCATGATTGTTTGTTGATAAATATTGTTTATTCAAATTATTTTTCTCTTTATCAAGTTTAAATATATTTTAAGGATGTTATTTCAATTCTATTATAAGTATAAACTTCATCTATGATTCCTCAACTTATTGTTCTTTAAATTTTCTATTTTCATCACTAATAAAACTCTCAGCATTAAATTCTTTAATAAGAAACTTCTCAACACCATCATCACTATAATTTTCAACTTCTGTTTTACTGTCATCAACTTTCTCACATTTGGACAAAATTTTCTCTTTCTAAATTTAATGATCTTCTTATCAGTTTCATTAAAATAAGGATTTGATTTATCTATCTTCTTTAGATAGTTTCTTAACATTCAATCTTTTTCACGATTATAATCATCATTCCTTATCCTTGAAAAGTTTTATAAAAAATGACCAATTGAACATTTTTTAAAGTACTTCAATGGTAACACATCTTTATACCCCCTTTTGACTCATTTAGCCTTTCTAGAAAATAAATATAGGAGTTAATCAAAATTTTTGTAATAACCCATGTTTTTATGAGGTATGGATTCCTTATTTTTTAATTTCAATGTTTAAATATGTCTTATTGTGAATTCACTTTGAGTTCATGGAGGTTTCAGTGGTGTCTTGGGCTTGTTCGGATCCTGAAACCCATGTTTTGGGATGAAAACAACCTAGTGCATGGTCAGTGAAAAATGTGCAAGGTAGGCCACACTATTTAAAAAACTATGCGAGGCCTATGTTGAGAGTAGGTAAGGATGACATGGTTATGCCAAACCATGCGACTTGGGGTGCACAACCATGCTACCACCTTTTCAATTTTAACAGAGTATTTTTTCATGATTTGTGCATAATTAGTCAAACCGTGTGAGGAAACCCCATGAGTATCCAAACCCTATAGGTTCCCATGAAAGGTTGGGACACTTTTTATCAAACCATGCACCTAAAACATATGAACCCTTTAATTTTTTTAATTTTATAAATTTTAATTAAAATAAAAATCTTTTTAAAACCTAAATTGGTTTTCATTCTATGCACAAAACCTCAACCATTTTGTGAACAACCCTTGATAACAATTCTTGGAATTGAGGTGGTTTCTCTATTTAATCTTTTATTTAAGCACAAAACAACTCATTGGAATTGTAACTGTAAGACCTCAATTTTTTTTAGTCTTTCCTTGTTCTTCTATCCATCAACTGCACTATTTGGATTTAGGCTCACATTCCCTTATTTTGGGTTCTTCGTATGTTCTTAAGATTTATCCTGATCTATGTCGAATCAGGAGTCGATACTGGATGAGCACTCCACTACTGAGCTAAGTTATGTGGTATATACAACTTTCACTAATTTTAGTGCTTTATTAGGCTTCAATCTATTAGGATTCTAGTCAGAATTTTCAGCATGAACCCAGTTCTGAGCTGGTTAGTTGAATAATATGTAATTCGATCAGTTATGGATTCCCTTAGGTTCCATTGTGGTTCTATGGTAGATGTTTCCAAAACCATGGCTACCCATGGGGTGTGAATTATGAATTACCTTATATTCCTTTGCTGAACCACCTAAGGGGTGACTTCTCATCTTTTCCTAGATGTAGGAAGACTAATTTCAATTAAATGGAATTGAATTGTTTGTTAGGGATATGTCCAACATCCTTATCTAATTCTATGTTGATATTTCATGCTCGAATTGGTTGAATGGATTATATGTTAAATGGTTAAATGAGTGGAAATACTCATTTAGTTTCTCTTGAATTGATGTTTCTTTTAGTTGGAAAAAGTGAAATATGACTAGGTATACTCATGACATGGGTTGAATGTTTAATGGTTATGTGAGTGGGTATACTAACATTGTTTGTAATTATGAATGGTGTAAATGGTATGAATGATAAATTCATGATTATATTCCTTGGACCAATTCCATGGAATTTGAAATGGTAGTGGATGCCTTGGATAAACATACTCCTTGGGTTTTGATTCTGTGGGATGCCTTAGGCTTTACTACCCCTTGTATATGACATGCTTGGACTCAAGCAGGACATGTCTGATATGAAATGATCCTAGGACTCCAACCAGTTCCTAATCAGGTTTCTATCGAGATGGTCCTGGGACTCCATGAGGGTTCCTTGGTATTTTTCACCTTGGATCCGACCCTTCATGGTCTAACACTCTGACATACATCATGACCATGATAAATGATAAAATTGGTTGAATATCTTGTCCATGATTAATATGGAACTCAAAATACACCGCAAGGCCGTGGTGGTATGATATGAACAAATGAATGAAAAGTCCATGTTGTTTATTTATGTATTATATGTAGCTACCTTGTATAGGATCATGAAAATTTTGTGCAAGGATACATGAGAGGCTATTAGAGTGTTCCTAGAATAGAATTTACATGTCATGAACATCTTTATTATTGTTTACTTATTAATTATTCACCTATATTTTTTATCTTATCATATTGATTAGATTGGAATTGTATAGATCTTTAGGTGGTTTCCAAATAGGATGTTATATCACAACTTGTTTTGGCCTCCCAGGGGGACCCAAATAGATTATTTGGTTGAAGGTATTGATAAGGGAAAGTTACCTAATACATGTTATTGGTTTCTGCATAGGAGTAGGGGAGAATGAGATGAATTTGAGGCTTGTGATGCAACTGGGATACTTTTTTGTATTTTTGGTTTCTTGATACTCATATTTTACTATACTTCCATGTACATATTTTTTTTATATTTTCTAGGTAAAAGTATCATCATCATCATTATATATGAGACACTTATGGATTTATTATATATTTATGTCTTATTTATTTATCAATTCTCTGCATGTTATATCTTCTTCCACTACTTGTATGTTATTGATATTCCATTGTGTATACTCTGGTGATGAGGAAATAGTCTCCCCACTAACACACCTATTCCCCAACAACTTATTTATCATGATATGACATTGGGGGAGATGCTTTTGAGGCCTTATGACCCACTGGTCTCAGGACACTGTTGAGTGGAATCTGAGTTAGGGATGTTACAAAGTGGTATTGGAATTTATTTTCTAGTTTAATTTACTATTTGATGACAATAGACTATGATAGTAAGGAATTGGGATTTGGTAATGAGCTGTTCTTGAGCATAGTTAATCCACATATAGAAAAAATCCAAATTGCGTTGAATTAAATTTCTATTTTTGGGATTTTGAAAATTATAGTTGATTTGATTCCACCATTGGGATATGCACTTGATTTATGCTGTTATTGTTGATATGACTATGGGTTCTATTTTATTACAACCCTATGAGACAAGGGTATGCCGTCTCATGCATTATATAGGAACCTTGCTTGAAATCACATGGAATACCATTTAGGATGTATTAATTAAAGAATCCTATTGTGATAGGTGTTATGATATATATACCAAATATTGTGATAGATTTTGTGTAGAGGAATAGAAAGTGATTCCATATTTCAGTACATAAAGAGTTTGGGCCCTTACGGATTGGAAAGCGACACACCTTTTGTTTTGATTCGTTAAATTGAATGTGATATGGTATGGATTGTATAGGTTCCACACTTTGGTTCCTGAGGTGTGCGTTCCCTTATGGATAAAAATATTACAAGACATTGGTCTAATCTTTTAAAATTGAATTCTAATATTAAATATTAAATGCATATGAATTCAAATGGAAAAGTGAATTTTGAAATAGAGACTCAACCTAGACCAAACTTTTGAGTGGGAAAGAGGTAGTGTCTCTAGGGGATTTTGGTGACTGTTCTTTTTATCATCCTAGATTTAGGAGAAGGATATGGGTAATGAGTTAGTTTTATGAGGGGTTTGACCAATCCTATGATTTTGAGTTGTAAATATTGATATATTTATTTTATGAGCTGTATGTCTGGAATTGTAGAGGCATGCCACCATAAAAATCTCTAGTGGTGCACTAGGAGGATGGAGACAACCATGATCCAGAAGTGGTGGTCCATGGGCTATAGATGGATCATCCTTTTGTGCAATTTTTGACACAAAATATTATTTCTAAAACATGTGATGAGGCAATGTTCCATAAGGGATTCTGTCACTTCTTCAATAATTATCATAGAGCACCGTTATTTGCTTTTTATATGGATGAGTTGACACAAGTGTTCCAGCAACATCAACCTCCCACTTTTTTAGGGGATGACAGTCCACAGGCTGCTGATCAATGGATATAGGACATGATAGAAATAATTTAGCACCATGAAACACCTCCTTAGGGGATGTTAAAGCTCATGACATATATTATATGTGGTGGAATAAAGTTCTTGTAGGATGTACTGAACTTGGATGATAGGCTATGAGATATGGGTTAGGCTGATTTACAAACCCTATTCTATGACTATTTATACCCATAGACTCTATACGCAAAGTGGTCAAGTGGATTCATGCGTCTAGAGAAGGGATCAATGATGGTTATGGAGTACTAGTCACACTTTACAATGTTGTAGTGTTTTGCATCAACGTGCCTTATTGATGATCTATCTATAGTGAAACACTTTGAGTAAGGGTCCAAAATTCTATTAGATATTAGGTCAATATATTTAGATTGACCTATATCACTATTATTTTGAATTATATGTTAATTAATGAAAGGAACCTAAGGGAAGATGGGGTACAGAGTAAGGTAGTGTTGCTTCTCAACCTAGTGGTTCAGCGTCTTTAGGAAGGAATCAATGTTTTGAGGCTTCCTATGGGATGAGTACCAGCTAGGCCATCAGTTCAGGAAATGTAGTGTTTAGTCATCAATGTGAAATACATTTCCATATGAATAATAAATGAGACCGTGACCGATTAGAGTGCCAAGATTAAGGCAGAATGGGCCATGTGCAATGTTTTTTCAGGACCTTCCATCCAGATGTGAGTGGTAGGGGGTCATCATGAATGATAGGTTTAGGAATATATTTCTCACATCCACATTAATAAGGTATATTGAGAAGTGTTAGTCGATCAGTCTGATGTAGTGGTGGTTTTGGCAGAGGTAACCAAGCACCATTTACACTGAGACATCAGAGTGGGAATACTCTGGGTAGCGAGGTTGTATCACAGGGCTGTGGTTCATACGAGATCTATTTTTTATATCCTGTCCTCATAGAATAGTGTTCTAGACCATCTATGATAAGAGTTATGATCCTAATATCCTCTACTATCTCATCAACTCTTTTTGATATAGGTACATCTCATAGTTTCATATCTACACCTACGGTGAAGTGCCTTGGGATTGTTATACAATCTTCTGAGAGCGTTATGATGCTGGAAACTCTGTTGAGAAATAGAACGTAGGATGTATGATGATACAGAGAGTCCCCCCTTAGTGTTTTATGGGTATCACTTATTTTAGGATCTTTATATCATCGAGATGAAAGGGTCTAACATCATACTTGGGAAGGATTTTCTAGTAGGTTATTAATCCTACATTGATTGCTATTGCTGGAGGGTGAAATTAAAAACACCAGAGGGTGATATGTATACTCACAAGGTTTAATGAGACATCTAGGTGAGCTGAGAATGATCACAACATCATGCATTGGGCAGGATGATAGAACATATTTCTAGTTTTTATATGGGTGACTAGGGAACACGTAAGAAAAACTCTCCTATAGTGGTTGGTCATTTCCGAGATTCATTCCCCGAAAAATTTTGTTGTTTACCTCCTGAGAGAGTGGTTGAATTATCTATAAATATAGTGCTAAGAGCTACACCAATATCTATTCCTCCTTAAAGGATGGTTATGATAGAGTTGTAGGATCTCAAAAGGCAGCTTGATGATTTGGAGGAACATTTGTTTATTCAACCCAATATTTCTACATGGGGTTCACCAATCATTTTTTTGAAAAAGGTGGATGAAAATATTAGGCTATGTATGGTTTTTTATAAGTTAAATCATTATACATTTAAGAAATAGTATCCATTTCCATAGATAGATGATATTTTGATCAAATTAGAGGTTCTCAAGTGTTCTTGAAAATTGATTTGAGGTATGGATATCATCATGTACTTGTTCGACCTGCAGAAATAATTCATATATTATTTTGTATCAGGCATGATCTATATGGGTATCTTATTATGCCATTCATTATAATGAATGTGCTAACAGTTTTCATGGTGATCATGAACTATGTGTCACATCCTTTCCTAGATTCATTTATGGTGCTTTTCATGGACGTCTTCATGTATTATCAAAATCTACACAACCATTCCAAACACCTTGAGATCGTTTTGGATACCCTGATAGGGTATAAGTTATATTATAAGTTCACAAAGTGACAATTTAAGATGGACCAAATTCACTTATTAGGTCACATTTTCTCCGACACAAGAGTATCAGTAAACCTAGATAAGGTGAGAGATATAGTTTCCTAGGGGAATCCCCAGAATTGTTTTGACAAATAAAGTTTCTTGGGAATATATGGATATTATAGGCACTTTATACAGTACTTCTCACCCTTAGCATCACCATTGACAGTCTTGAATAAGAATGGTGTGAAGTTTTTATGGTAATATTCTTCTGAGATATCCTTTCAAGAGATGAAAGTGAGATTGACATAAACATCGGGCCTGATACTTCCAGAATTGGGAAAGTGCAACAATATGTATTGTGACGCATTAGGTATCTGGTTGAGAGTAGTGATGATGCTGGGGGAAAGAGTCATGGTGTACGTGTCTCAACAATTGAGGCCATAAGAGAGGAATTACCCTATTCCTAATCAAGTGTTAGCTGCAGTCATTCATTGTTTAAACTACTGGGGACATTAATTTATGGGAGAGACTTTTAAGGTGTACATAGACCAAAAAATCCTAAAATATATATTTACACAGTTTTATTTGATTATAAGGCAGAAGAGGTGGGTGGAGTACCTATACTCTTTTGACTTTGAGCTCACCTACACACCTAGGAAAGACAATTCATTGGATGATGCACTAATTAGGAGAACTCAAATATTTGTAGTTTAGTAGGCCAGTAGTGAGTGGAATATAATGTATTTTTTTCTCTAAGATGCACTTGGAGGTGCACAATAGACAGGGAAAGACTTATCATTTATCCTTAGATGTGAACTCTACCCCACTGTATAGAGTGAGAATGAAGCAGCTATTGGATTCTGAGGGCCTAGTCTTATGGGAGAGTGTGGAAGGCGATGGTCCACCTCCTGGTTGGACCATTGGTGAGGATCAAATACTACATATCCATGGTAGTGTTTGGGTCACAATGGATATACATGAGAAACTGATGCGGGATATTCATGCCTCAGCTTAGGTAGTGCACCTCGGAGTCACCAAGATGCAGTGTGACTTATGTCTTCAATACTGGTAGCTAAGAATGAAAACAAAGGTAATTTATTTTTTTATGAGGAGTTCTACCCATCAGCAGGTGAAGGTAGAAAAGCAGTGACCAGTCAGACTTTTAAAAAATTTACTAATTCCTGAGTGGAAATCAGATGATGTTGTGATGTATTTAATGACCAATTTACAAATGTTACCTCAAGTTTATTATAATTTTTGGTTTATTATTCAGAGGCACGTGAAGGTTTCTCATTTATTTTCAATCAAGGATACCTTCAGTGTGGATGATCTTGGTAGGTTGTATATCTGTGAGATAGTACAACTCTATGGGGTCCCGATCACTATCATTTCTGATAGGGATGCCCGATTTATGTATTATTTCTAGAAAATTATTCATAGTTCACAGGGTATAAAGGTTCTTGTGTAGGTTTTTGTGTGTTTAGGAAAATATATTAAAGATTCAATGGGTGGATTGAAATATGGAAACTTATACATGAAAGATATCTTAGAGATCATAAACTAACCATTAATAATTTGGTCTATAAATTCTGATCAAAGGAACCTAATAAAAGACATGAAATAGACATTGTTGGGGATTAGATATGAAATAAAAATGTGTTTAAAGTATTATACCATGATTATTTTTATATTATTATTATTAGAAGTGAATTTAAATGTAAAATATTATTATTAGAATGATCAAACTAAAACATCATTTTTCTCTTCATCTTTTATATTCCAGTTTCACAATTTTTATTTTTTTATTCATGTTTGTGATCTATATATCAGTTTATGATTTACCCTTCTAGAAGATTGTATGTTTTTGGTTATACATCATAAAAATGTACATTAATTTGTGTTTTTACTCTAATTAAAATTCAGTTTGTTCTTTTGTTGTGCCTTGTTCAATAGAAAGGTAAGTTTAACTTTTATAGGTTGTGCCTCCATTTGTGCATAAGTCAATATCTATAAAAGGTTATCACATCCTTTAGAAAGTTTTTTTTCTTTAATGAGTGTGATTTCTCTCTTAGAGAATCTATGAGTGAAGAGTACATGTTGGATCTCATTGATCCAAACTACTATAAAAATACGGTGTTCATAGTATTTTATTTTTATTGCATATTTTCATTATTCATATCAATGAACTTGAACTATAATATAAAAATAAATTGTTTATTATTATAAAAATTACACAAGTTTTTAAATTTTCCTATTTTATTGCTCTCATATTGAATAAATTTGTTTGATCTATTTATATTTAATAATTTTCTATCCACCCTCCTCTAGAACTATTAATTATCTCATACTTGGCCAATAATTGGTATTAGAGTTCTCAACTTAGAGTTTTGGTTTTAATATTCTATATTATATTGCTACTAAATATCTTCTATAATTGTTCATCCATGGAAAATAATTTTTTGAGAGTGAATAATGAATTATAATAATTGATGGATCCCATATATGCCACTATATTTTGACATTAATAATTATTGTTATAGGAAAGTGATAATGTAAGTATAATTTAAACATATGAGTTTAGATCAATGGATAATAACCGTAAATTTATAAAAAAACATAAAGTAATTCTAGATATTAATATAGGTAACTATGTGGTATGGTATTTTTTAAATTACAATGTCATAAATATATAATACTATGATATTAATCGAAGTATTTTCATCCATGTGTAAACTTATAAGACTTATTAAGAAATATGGTGGATACTACAAGTCACAGACTACGATATAGAAAATTTCAAATGAATAATTTTTTTAATGATATCTGTGGAATACCAAGACATTATGACAGGATAAGATGAATCAATGAAAAAAATGATTCAAAAATTTACAAGAATCATAAATGGTATGAAGGTTCTTTGATAACTATTGGACAAAACTTCTATAGTTGAAAGTGTGTTTTGGTCACTACCAATCAATTATTAGGTTAAGAAGGTTCCTATTGAAGATTTTATGAATTTTAAATAGTATATATTGGATAAAATCATTAGTTTATTATTACAATACAAACTTGAGGTAATGATCATTATAAGCGAATAGACTTCAAAGAAAAAAGGTGATTCAATCAAATCAAATATAACAATTGTTTCTAAGTATTTTAACTCAAAATCATTGAAAATTAATAAAAATGTGATATCTCACCTAACTAAAGGAATTTAAAACATAATGAAAATGAAAGGGTATTAAAGAAGTATTTCGTAAGGTAATACCATAAGGAATATAATAAAGTTAATAATAGTAAGTATAATGATGATTCAAAAGTAACATGATATGAGTGCATAACTAATGAACATATTAAGATATATTTCATAAATATAAAAAATCCAAGGAAAGATAATGACTATAGGAAGAAGGAATTGGAAGAAACTATGGATGGATAGAGCTATACAGAAGAATTATACTCAAATGATGATTCAAAAAGTGGAAATGAGTCAGTTAACTTATGCTTAGTAGTCAACACCATGAATGAGGTTAGTATGGATTTCAATTCTAATTTTTTATATGATTCAAATTATAAAAAATCTAGTGATAAAGAGTTATAATAGAAAAATAAAAAAACTATAGAAATATATTTTAATAATTTCTGAGTTTTACCAAAATCTAAAATGATAAATTAAAAAAATGTTAAAAAATAATTAAATGGAAAAAAAATTAAAAATTTATAAATATAACTTCTTGATCTAATGATTGTTTTTATAATGAACCAAATTTTTAGAGATGTATGTTTTATTTTTAGTTTTGGTTGTACCCATAAACCACACCTAAGGCCAGGCCTGTCTGCTTTTGGAATGGGATGTTGTAGGTGGGTGGAGACTAGATATAGGCCAAGTACATGGTGTATACTGAATACAACTATGGTTTATTTGGAATAAATGATGTTTATTAATTCTAAAATAAGTAATTAGTTGGATAGACCCTTTACATGTTGTGAGTAAGATTTTACTGGGGGAGGGGAATCAATCTTTACGCGATGTGTAAATCATTTACATGCCAGGTAAATTCCCAACTCATATTTTTAAAAAGAGACATGGGATCCTTTTTTATAGAATCTCCATTTTCTCTAGGAGAAATGCATGACTAAAGATCCTCCCCAACCTCAATATAGGATTTGTGGTATATCATATGCCGCGCCCCATTCACTTCACCATCACTTGTGTTGGAATCCTCTCAGTAATGTATCGATTCTGCATTCTTTTATTTCTAGTTTCTCTTTCTATCTCTTATTCAATTTAGGTCAGATATGATTTTCCATATTTTCAGGGTTTTTGTCCATTTTACCCTTTTTTCCGATTCTAGTTTCAATCAAAGCCAAAAATGGATGAGTGGTTATCTAAGAACCAAAGGTAGGTGTCATAGTTTCCTTCCCTAATATTTTCTTGCTTTTATATTATGAACTCTTGTTCCACACAATGTAAATTTTTTGGTATGAGTCTAAATTTATTAATGAATTAAACTAAATGGTTTTCTATACCCTATATATCCCAATCTTATGGAGAATCACCATCATGGATTGATTTTCTTATCTTGAGACACCCCATGGTTGTGCCTTCCTCAGAAACCTATTTCTCCCTTTTCCTTAGATCGTTTGAAACACCTTTTTGAGTTGTGTTGACCTTGTAATAAATGTAATAGGATGTGAAATGAATTAAGAATATGTTGTTTCATGTGTTAAGACATTTTCTTTATACTGTTTCTTGAATTGATTATTTAAATGAACTGGACTACATGAATAAAGTAGCTTGATTAAAATCACTGGTTAAATAATATGTGTTATTGATAGCTATATTAACTCACACCCAAGGTGAGATTGATACTTGGATCCTTATGGGATTCCATGAATAGGCTGATTTAGCTTTATTATTAGTTCTGTATGTGGATTTAATACACGTTAGGAGTGATAATAGTTTTTCCTAGGATGGGCACACAGTGCATTTACCTTACCTCCATGTGAGGGACATTGGTTCCCTAGGGGAGACACCATGGATGGGCTCTATAGCTAGATGGTCTGGCCAAGTCACGAGTGATACTCAATCCCCTATGTAAAAAAATGGATGGGTTTAGTGGGTTGATTACATTCCATGTCAACAGTGATACTTGGGATTCAATTTATGGATAACCTTAGACGGAATCTTACAATATTGGGATTTTATTGTGCCCCTGGAGAAATACATGGGATTCCTTTTGGATCATCTTTTATGGGATTAGGGTGATTTTTCTAAAATTATAAAGTTTAATTTTAAATTAATTAAAAATAATGAGTAACTAAAATTCCAGGGATGTGTCCACAAAGACAAATCACAAGCTTGGACATGGTCCACCTTTTGATACTTATTTATCATGACCCTTGAATAATATATATCTCACTTTATATGTCAACTTGGTTCAAATACATATATCTTAGGACGTATTAGGTAGATTCAGATGGGTATCCCATGGGGAACTGATCTAATGTATTTTTCTTATCATATAATTCCATTCATTTAATATTCTTGGAAAATTGATCCTTTTATATGAATGGTCTAGATTGATATAGACACCATTGGGGGTGGAATATTATGCATATCTCACACCCAACTTGGTCCTCATTTGGTTCCCAAGTAGACTTCATGATTACCAGTATAGATAAAGGGAAGCAACCTGCTTCTGATATGTTAATTCTATTTTATAATGGAGTATGAGAGAAGAGGAACGATCTTATGCTCACGTTGAAAGTTGTATTTTATTAAAGTATTTTTGGTATTTTTTATAGAAAGGTTTATATTCATTCTCCCCTATATCCTTTTTACTTTATGTTTTATGAATACAGGACATATCATCATCATCATCTTTTATATCTATTATGATTCAGCTTTTGAATGATTTTTATTCTCAGATGATTTATCATTACTACTTACACTAATGTATGTTCTTATCCATTTTAACCACTAATCTATATTTATATCTACTATTCTACACTCTAAATCATAAGGTCATAGTCTCCTCACGAACACACCATAGGACCTCACTACTAGTCAGCATCCTCTGGCATACAAGCAGGAATGCTTGAGGTTATGTGGTCGACCGTCTTAGGGGAATGTTTTAGTGGATTCTAGGGTGGGATTATATAAAGTGATATCATAGAGTTATTTTCATTTTTTTTACTATTTTGTTGGTAAACAAGAGACTATAATGTATCAGTACTGGGAAACCAAAATTACCTAGGATGTGTTATTTCTATTATTAGATTATTCCTATTATAGCTGATTTGATTTAACTATCAGGTGACTTACATGTTCTGTTACATTTTTATTAATAATTTTATAATTATGATATGTTTTCTGAAATTATCCTGATTATATGAGGGTGTATCAATTCATGCACCATATTAGGCACCATATGACTTGGATGAAACACATTTTTCTATTCCATTTCTATATTACTGCATGCATTGCCTATGTTACATGTGTTTTTTGGCATATTCCTTTATTGTTATACATATTGAAATGTGCTAATGTTTATGAAAGAATAACATAATTGGATTAATTAATGTGATTAAATAAATTTAAATGGGTTTTCCCACACAGGTTGATGATGAAACCTTAATTAACCAATTATCACACTTTTGAGCTATGAAAAACTAGTTTTATAGAATGAAATGTTAGTTTATTTGATTAATGATTGTAAATGGAAATTTAAAAAGAAAGTACTTCTAAAAATATAGAATGTTATTCATTCAATAAAATCAATATACTTGACCTTTTATAACCTTATACGAGACATACAGATCATGATGCAATTACTTTATGTTCTAATTTTAGTTTATACAAAGTATGGTCCTTTATAAATTTAGAATTGGTGACACAATGAACTATATTGATATATCAATATCTATGTAAAAAATAATGAACGTCAATAAATGTAATTTTTTTTAAAATGAAATGGTTATTGCTAAATGGGATGAATGTTAGAATGTAAAGGGTGTTCTCCTCTATACCATGCAATTGATGGTCTATATACAAGAACCTCTACAATTTTGGGTGAGACCATGACCCTGAATTATGGGTAGTAGTATGTGACTCTTTTGATCCTTCTATGACTCTTCATTATCAACTTTACCAAGGTTTAGGAGTAGGTAGAGTGGTGTGATTTATTATAGGATGGTTGTGTACCCATCGTTTCCTTCTCTTATAATTTTTTGTCTGATGTAAATATTATTTGAGGTGTGTGCTTATAAATTGAAGCCATGTGAGGCCATGATGTTCTCGAGTTATACGCTGGGGTGTGGAGAGGACCATGCTATGGAGGTGTTGGGCCCTGAGCCCCCAATATTACCTCTTGTAGTTCCACCTAAGGCACCTTCTTTAGAACTTATACTAGGTTTCAATGCTCAGTATCAAGGTTGTTTCTATTGCTTTATGCAGTTTGTAAAGGGTTCTCCCTGAACTTATCCTATTGTGGTAGAGCTGACTCAGGAATTCCAACATAATCATCCTCCCAAATTCTTAGGGGATGGAATATCTCAGACTTTTGAGTGTTTATTGGAGCCCACTTTGACTATAATTGAACACATTATGATGCCTCCCTAGTGGAGAGTCAAGATCACTACCTAAATGCTACAAGATTATACTAAATATTGGCGGGATGTTATCCCCCAGGTTGGAAATCACCAGGGTATAGTATGGGTGGCCTTTTATATTTCCATCCATAACTACTTCTTCCTCGAGACACTGATATAAGATCATGCACAAGAGTTCATGTATACTCAATAGGAGGCCCTGTCTATGATAGAGTACTTGAATTGTTTCCCCAAGGTGAAACATTTTTTACCAAACCTTACTAGTAATGAACTAACCAGTATGAGCTAATTTAAGGACGAGTTCATGTATTCCATCTAATCCTAGGTGAATATTTTATGGTAGACCACCATTTTAGAAATAGTAAACCAAAACCTTTTCATTGAGAGGAACTTGAAAGAAGGTGGAAATATGAGATAGGGTGGTTCGGTTTCTAAATAGGGAGATGGTTTATTCAATTGTAGGAAGAATTATTTTGAGGGTGAATGTGGGGGCAGTTCCAGCCATATTACATGAACTAACAACTATGTGGTGTTTCATCAGTGTGGAAATATAGGCCATATGAAGCCTTAGTGTAGAAGGAACTCGATCGAGTGTCGAGCTTGAATTAGGATGGGTCACATTCAACGTTTTTGTCAAAAATTATCTCTAGTGTATAGTGAGAATGGATATATACTGACACCATGTTTAGGTATATGATTATTTGTACATCACACTCCTTAATATCTATTATGGATTTGGAATTTATTGGCCTAAAGATAGATTAATTATATGGCTTTATGACTCTCAACACACTGTTAGGGGTCATAACAGAGAACATATGCTAGTAAAAGGGATTCCCCTATGAGGTAGGTGGATATCGATTCCTATGGAATTTATTTTTCCTAGATATGAACGGACTCAACGTCATACTCATAATGGACTGTTTAGTGTCATACCAAGACCATGTTGATTATTATCACTAGTGGGTGTCGTTTACATCACCTGAGGGAATCAAATATCTTTATAAGCCCGAATGAGATATGTAGGCATGTCGATTTGGAACCACATTTCATGGGGGGGGGAGTGTGATACCCCAGATGACTAGTCTCTTCACGAGTAATCAGGGAATTTAGCAAGTATAATTATATCATTTTTTTATTGTTTTAGGGATGTATTCCCCAAAAATTTAAAGGGTTTATCACCTTTGAGATAGGTGGAGTTCACCACTGAGATAGTGCCATGTGTGGCCCCCGTTTCTATTCCTCCCTATAGGATGATAACTATTGATCTCAAGGAACTTAAGAAGCAGTTGTAATACTTGGAGATAAGGGTTTTATATGACCCAATACTGCACATTGGGGGTTCACCGATACTTTTCATCAAGAAGACATACAGTACCCTCAGGTTTTGTGCGGATTATAGAAAGTTGAACTAGCTTATATTGAAGAACCATTATCTACTATCATGTATAGACGACCTCTTCGACTATCTTCGAGGAGAAATGATTTTCACTAATATCAATTTCTAATTGGGCTACCATTATGTGTGTTTGAGGCATCTAGAAATACCATGTAAAGAGTTCTAGAGTAGAGATGTCTTGTATAAGTATCTTTTTATGCCATTTGGCCTTAATAATACCCCAATAGTCTTTATGTCCTTGATGAATTGGGTTTCCACTCATAATTGGATTCATTTTTGGTAGTCCTTATTGATGACATCATGGTGTATTATCGCACCAGAGACGACCATTCCACTATTCTCGAGATCATGCTGAATACACATGGAAACATCAAATATATGCAAAGATATATATATTCAACTTTTGGATCGATAAGGTTCACTTATTGGGTCATATCATTTCCAAGGTAGGAGTATCAGTTGATCGAAAGAAGGAAAGTGTCGTGGTTTCCTCAGAGCATCCCAAAAATTTATTTAATATACAATGTTTCTTGGGGATGAGGAGCTATTATAAATGGTTTATTCTATATTTATCACACCTAAGAGTTCCTCTCACTAGAATAGCTAAAAAGGGTTTGAAATTCATATGTTTAGATGCTTTTGAGATATCCTTTCATGAGTTGAAAGGTTGAATGAATTCAGCACTGATCATAATTCTATTTTCATTGGGTATAAGCTATACTATTTAATATGAAACTTCAAGAATCATGATGGGAATAATTATGATGCAGGGAGATCGAGTCATGGTGTATGGGTCCCACCATATGAGACCTCACGAGCAGAATTAACCTACACAGGACCTCGATCTAGCAGTCATAATTTATGATTTATACAGTTAGAGGTTTTATCTAATTGGTGAGTAGTTTGTTATTTTCACTGACTATAAAATCCTCAAATACATCTCTATAGTGTGTGACTTGAATCTAAGGCCACACAAGTGGGTAAAGTACCTATAGTCATTTGGAATTGAGATTTCTTATACAACCAAAATGGGTGATGTAGTTGATTACTCCTTGATCCAGAAGACTTAGATATAGGAAGTATAAGTGGCCAATAGTGATTTGCAATTGATGGATTTGTTTTCTAAGATTCACATGGAGGTTCATGAACAACATGGGTAGTGTGTTTTAGTAGCTCTAGTAGTGAAATACTCCCTTCTATAATGGGCGGGGATGATATATCTATCAGATCACGAGGTCCTCATCCTAAGGGAGACTGTCTCAGGAGAGAACCCACCACTTGGTTGAGTTGTGGATGGGAATGTGACCCTACTCTACCATGATATTGTGTGTGGGTTATTTTTAGCATATAGAAAGAGTTGATGTGGGAATATCATGCTTATATTTGGAAATTTCCCCCAGGGCTTACCAAGATGTATTGAGTTGTACATTTTTAGTATTGGTGGCCAAGTATGAAGATATAGATTGCAGGTTTCATCAGAAGGTGTTCCACTTATCCGTAGGTGAAGGAGACACACCAATGAACTCCATGAATTTTATAGTCTGTATCCATTTCTAAGTGGAAATGGAATTACTTCACCATGGATTTAATGAATGGATTATTGATATCTTCTCAAGGAAGCAATGTGGTATGGGTTATCGTTGATAGGTAAACCAAGATTTCACATTTCCTACCTTTTTGGGAGACCTTCTTAGTTTATGAGCATAAGAGGAATTATATCTCGGATAATATTTACCTTAATGGTTTTCCTCATTCTGTCATATAGGATCGAGATTCCCAGATTACTTCATATTTCTAGTTGGGGCTGTAGAATGCACTGGGTTCACATTTTTTCTTGAGTACAACATACCACCCTTAGACCGACAGGCAGTCCAAGTGAATGATATAGGTATTGAAGGACATGCTCCAGGTATTACTCCTTGATTTCAAAGGTTCATGGGAAATATATAAACCTGTTATAGATTTTTCCTATAATAGTAGCTTCGAAGGAATGATTCAATTGTCTTTGCATGATTTCATATATTTTAGGCCCTAACATTCACCGTGGTTCTAATTAAATGTAGGAGAGGCAACAATACTGGGTCCTCATCTCATTTATTAGACTTTAGAGTGAGTAAAACTAATTTAGAAATGTATGGCTACAACTCGTTATAGGCAAAGTATTATACCGATCATCTCCATTGACCTCTGGATTTCAAAGGGGGACATCAGGTCTTTCTACAAGTTTCCCCCAGATTGGGTCATAGATGAATTTAGAGATCAGGTGAGCTATCAAGTCATTATGTTGGGCCTTTAAGGATCATAGAGAGAGTTAGACTAGTATCCTATCAACTACAATTACCTCAGGTGCACCATTCCATACACGACATCATCCATGTATCAGAACTTAATTAATATTATATTGACCTGTATCATTCATTTGACAACAAGGATATTGAGATGGAGGCTGATGAATCCTTTGAGGATCATCTAATATGTATTGGTGATCAGATAATGAAGAATATATGAGGCAGGCCAGTCCTACTAGTCTAGGTGATATAGTAGCATCAATGTGTACAAGAAAATACCTTGGAGATAGAGGCAGATGTTTGTGCTCAGTGGTCATAACTTTTCTTAAACGATTTCTTACCAACCTCGAAATGGAAACTCAAGGATGATTTGATTTAACATTGGGAGGTTCGAACATCCCCGATTTTCAGTGAGGTGCATTTTATTTTTAGTTTTTGTTAAACTCATAAATCTCACCTAAGGCTAGGACCATTTTCTTATGGAACGAAAGTTTTCATGGGATGGAGACTGGTTGCAGGCCAAGTACATGATGTGTACTGAATACACACTATGTATTTATAATACATGTTACGTATTGAGTACATGATGTGTAATGGGATGGGTACACCCTATTCACGTTGTGAGTTGATTTTCCTTGGGGGAGGGGACCCTGAGCTTTACACCGTGTGTAAATAATTTACATGCTGTGTAAATTCCTGACTCATTTTTTTTCAAAATAGGTAGGGGTCCTTTTTTATAGAATTCCTACTTCATCTAGGATCTGTTTATGACTGATGCCCCTCATCCACCTCAACCTAGTCTTTAGGGTATCTCCTCCTTCTAAGTTGCATTTTTTTAATTTTAGGTTGCCTTGGAATCCTCTAAATAGGCACTTGACTCCACCTTATTCTATTTATAATTTCTATTTCAATCTTTTTTTTAATATTTTAGTGTGAGATGATTTTCCATATTTTAGTCTTTTTGTTCATTTTCCCATTTTTTCACATTCTAGCTTGAATCAAAGGTCAAAAATGGATGAGTGGTCATATAAAAACCTAAGGTAGGTGGTCTAGTATCCTTTAATCAGGCTTGTTTGCTTTCATATTATGCACCATTGTTCGACACGACAAATTTTTTTAATGATGCATCTAAAATGAATAATATATTAAGCTAAATGGTTTTCCATGCACTATACAATCCATTCTAGCATTGAATCACCATTATGGGTTGATTTCTTTATCTTGAGAAACCCCATGGGTGTTCTTTCTTTAGAGGCATATTTCCCCTTTTTCCTTAGATTGTTTGAAAAACCTTTTTAGGTGTGTTTCCCTTATAATAAATATTTTTGGATGTGAAATGAATTTAGAAGATGTTTTTCCATGTGTTATTACCTTTTCTTTATGTCATAGATTGAATTTTTTAGTTAAATGAACTTACCAAATTGATGTATCCTAATTAATTTTTTGGTTATATAATATGATTTGTTGATATCTTAGTCACCTCATAACCAAATAGAGAGTGATACTTTGATCCTTATGGGATTCCTTGGACGGGCTCACTGAGCATTATTATCAATTCTACATGTGGATTGTTTACATTCTAGGATTGATACTAGTTATTACTGAGACATAATCAAAGTGCATTTAACTTACCTCTATATGAGGAATATCAGTTCCCTAGTAGAGACCGTGGATGAGCTTAGTAGCTAGATGATCAGATAAGGTCTTGAGCTATACTCGGTTCACTACATGAGATACCATGGATTGGCTCAGAGGGTTTATTACATGCCATGAAGAGAGTGATAATTGGGATTCAATTTATGGATCAACTTTGATAGAATATTATGGCATTGGGATTTTACAATTCCCCAGGATAGATACTTGGGATTCCATCCAGATATCCTTAGATTGGCTCATGGAGATTCATCCCAAATTATAAAAAATGAATTTAATAAGAATGTGTTAATAAAATTCTAGGGACATGTCTTCCAAGACAAATCACATTGTTTGGAACAATACACCTTTTGATACTTATTGAATATGAACCTTATATACTCTATATCATACTTGTACATGCCACCTTGGTTTAGAGACATTCAACTTAGGCAGAAGCAAGAAGAGTTGGATGGGTATCCAATGGGGAACCCAGCCCAATGTATTTATTTACATATTTAATGCCTTTCATTTATTATTATCAAAATAATGCTTATTTTATATGAGTAGTCTGGATTGATCTAGATACCATTGGTGGTGGCCTATTGAGTATATATCACACCCTTCTTTGGATTTATTTGGTACAAAAGAAGTCTTCATGATTGCAGGTATAGATAAAGGGAAGCAGACAAATTCAAATGCTTGATTTTAGTTATATGATGGAGTAAGGAGCAGAGGACTAAGCGTATGCTTGCGATTCAAGTTGTATCTTCTTTTTTATTTTTTGGTATTATGTAGAGAATTTAATATATGCCTCCTCTTCAATATCTCATGCACTTTATTTTTTACCTACATGACATGACCATAAACATATTTTATATCTATTATGATTCGACTTCCACTTGTTTATTACTCATTCATGATTTATCATTACTTGTTCTGATGCAGTAAGATCTTACCTATTTCTATTTACTATCAATATTGATATTCACAGTTCTACACTCTGACTATTAAGGGAAAAACATCCCCAAAAGCACACCATAGATACGAAATTCTATTTGGAAGCCTCTATCATATGGTGAGACATAGTTGATGTCATGTGGAAGACCATCTTGAGTCACCTTTTAGTGGATTCCAGGGTGGGGCACCACATTTACGATGAAAAAAATGTTTACAAAGATATAATGAAAATTTTAAGAGACAAATTTTCAGTCTGAATGAATCTTTATTTAATTTTTTCAAGGAGACGATAAATATGATAATATAATTTCTATAAATAAACTAAATAAATAAAATCAGGTTTTGGTTATAATAAACAAATACCTAAAATGTTTAAAACCTTTTTGTTAAAAAATCAAAAGGAATTGTTTCTAATGTAAATTTTATTTAATGTAGAATGAAATTAAATTATTCCACTGAATTCTCATTGATATTTTATAAATAATTACATCATAGTAAAATTTTATTGCTAATAAATTATCTTCCAGATTAATTAAAACTAAATGTCTAAAATCTATTTGAGTACCTATGAGTTATTTTACTAACCCTATTGGACCCAAGATAGCATGGGTACCAATTTTTGTCTAATTAATTGATTTCATTAAATCCACCTTAATAGTGTCAAGGAAACATGTTAGACATATAAATAGTAATCCATCAAACTTTATATCCTAACATCAATGTAATAGAGGCTCTATCACTTTTGGGGGAAACTCCAAAGAAAATATTAGATGATTCAGTGAAGTATGTATTTCCAAAACTATAATAATTTATAAAGTATTATTTATAAAATGATTAAAACATAATTTAATAAGTATTTAAAAATTTTGTGACAATAAAAAGAGTTTTTTGTTTGAGGATACCAACTTTTTTTAGAAGAATGAAACTATTTATATAATGAAAATTGAAAATATAATATATTGACTATTTAATTTTATGTGTTAAATAATCAGAATGTAATGTGTATTAATGCCATAGATACCGTTGATATCTTATGGAATAAGTTTCATGTACCTTCTTACTTTAAGTTTTTTTTAAAAAATTGTTAAGGTATGGAATGGTTCTGGAACTGTGCAAGTTTAAAGTATGTTTCATGTTTGTGATTCATGTTTAAATGGAAAAAACATAAGCAAAGCTTCAGATCTATTACTAAATTTAAAACTATATAACCTCTTGAAATTAGTTATGTTTATGTATTTTGAGTAATTAAAAATTATATTTTTTTATGAAAATAATATGATTTTGAAATATTTAATGATTTTAGTATGTTTATATAGATATATTTTATGTATCATAACATTGAAACCTTAACAATATTTATTTATTTTTATATGTATGTTCAAAATATAAAGGGTTATTTAATTATCTCGATTAGAAGTGATAAATGTAGAGAGTTTATTAATTTATATTTTGAGATATTTTTTAATTTAATAGTTATTCACACAATTTTTTCACTCTTAGGATCCCACAAAATATTGTTGTTGGAAAAAAAGATCAATTTTATAAATGGAAAGAGCTACACTTAATGAATTTAATTTAACTAAATAATTTTGGGCTGAATCATTTAATACAACTTGTTATATCTTCAATAGATTTTTTATTATACCGTTGTTAAAGAAAACCACTTATGAATTTTTTAAAGGAAATAAACCTAATATTGGATACATTAGAATTTTTGAGTGATTTGTTTATCTTAAAGACTAAGGATAATTAAGATAAATTTGATTCTAAAAGATATAGATGGATTTATCTAAGATATTATAATATTAGTAACATATATAAAGTTTAAAATAAAATAACTATGGTTATATAAGGAAACATACATTTCATTTTTAAGGAAAATATTGTGAAACATAATTCAAATTTAGAAAAAATTAAATATGAATTTAGAGAGTTTAATTTCAGTGAAAATATAACTCAAAATAATAGTGTATCATTTGAGTGGGTGGATATACCATATAAATATTATCCTAAAAATTTGAAATATCATAAACATCACACCCAATAGAATGAAATTACTAATGTTGAATCTGGAATTAAAACTAGGTAATCTACTACGAATTATTTCACCAATTCTTCTTTTATTTCGTAATTTTTACCAAATAATATTGATGAATATATGAAAGATAATAATTGGATTGTTTCTATCAAATAATACCATAAAAAATTAATTATATATGAAATGTTGAATTTAATTGAAACCCCTAAAGATAAACTATAACAACCCAGAACCCATACTCCCAGAACTGGTAATAAATTCATAAACATTACATTTTCTTCCTTTATGCCAAAGAATGCGAACCAATTTTACCAAATAAAAATGTATAAAATCCAAGATAAATAATAGACCACTTAAATACCCATGGAAATTTTAGGTTTATAGTTTTATATAATTAGGACTAACTCATATCAACTTGGATTCATAAAAAACTGGTTCATTTTACATTAGTCAATCAACATCATCCATATGAAATACCTTCTAGAAAATATTTATTTAACCTCATTCTTTATAACCTGAGGAAGAGGAAACATAATAAGGGTGAGCTCAAATTATCAATAAGGGTAACGTAAGTATTATAAATTGAATGTTGGGAATGAGCATAAGAAGTGAATAAGGGTATGAAAACATATTCAGAGTGCTTGACAGAATCATAAAACAACTCATTCCCATCAATACCTGGATCATTAAATATGAAGACATGAAAAATTAAAGAGTCATCAGAATCAATAATCATGAGAAATGTGATATAAAACATGTGCATAAAAATCATTGTAAACTCCTAACAAGCATAAAAAAATTCATTGGTATCTTGGAACATTTTTCCTCACAACCCTTGTAAAACCTACATAAAAAATAACTGGAGCACAATTAAATCCACAAGAGAAAACCTTATGTAATTCCCTTATTTCCTCTCAAGGCACGGTACATTACCCAATGTATTGAAGAACTATCTAGGTACACCCATCATATAATATATAACGGGCTCACACAACTCTATCTAGACTGCCCCATCCTATAAGTTGTAATGGGATTACACGACGCTATTTGGGTTTCCCCATTATTTAAGTAGTAACTGGTTCATCCAACATTATCGGAGCCACCCCGTCGTATATAATGTCTAATAACAACAACCAGAAAAAAGTATATAGATATTTCATAATAAAACATAATGAAACAATATTTATTCCTCTCATAACATGATTATCTCATAGAAAAGAAATGGGTTCCATAACAATATCTTTAAAAAATGATTAACCTATTGAAAAGAAAAGGGTTCCATAACAATATCATTGAAACAATATTAATCTATCTAGAGAAATAATGAGCATGGTATCATTACAAAATTTCCCCATTAGAGAATGAGTAAAAATTATGTTTTTTTGATGTTGATAAATGGAAATACTGTTAAAATATCATTAAAAATATTTTGAGGAAAATAACTTTCTTAATTTAAAAATAAATTATTAGAAAAAAAATATTTTGAAAATAATTTTCTTTGATTATTTTTATAAACCCATAATTTACATAATATTGAGAAAAAATTTTCTTTTAATAACAACATTTTTAACTTTAAAATGAATCTTTAATGAAATGATAGTCATGTCTATGGGTAATTTTATACATGCCGTAAATGAACATTCCTTTTGCATGGTAAAAAGGTTAGAGAAGTTCCTTAATCAGAAAGCTATAAGAATATTAATTTGAAGACATAATTTAAGGATAATATGAGTAAAAATGACTCTAATAAATCATTTTAAATTGGTTTAAATCATGTTTGAAAACATTTTCAGAAAACATGGCTTTGGAAGAAAATAGATTTCAGACTGAATTTAGAAATAATGTCAGGTTTTATTAAAACAATTATCAATTATTATAACTAAAAAAGTGAAAAAATTATAATATAACTTGAAAATATCATTAATAAAAGTATTAGAGGACAATTAATTGGAATTATAAGATTTAAATATCAAATACTTAATCATACATAATCTCGATAAACAATGAGATTGCAACTAAGGAATCTTACCACTTTCGTAGCTTTAAATCATAATACCCATCTAGGAATAACAAAAAATTAAACTTATAATATCATGAAATTAATGTTATTTATTATATAACATGTCAAATAGGCAATATATAAACATCCTTAAAAAAGATAGGGGTATAACATAACAAATGTCTCAAAGAAGGAAAATTGAGACAAAACATATCTTACCGCTTTGGAAACATTGAAACCATAATCCCCATTAAATAAGGATACTCAATTATATAATTAAATACCCATAAATTTAAGTATAAGTATAGTAAAATAAATTTATCTTTATTATATATTCCACACAGTAATTATAAGTGGTGAATATGACCTGTATCTCAAAAAATAAAAGTAATATGAGAAAATCTCTTAACTTGAGTACAACATGTCACATGTGTCTTTATATTTCTGAAAAATAAACTTATTTTTATTATTTAAATTCTTAATATAAATTTTCATGTTTTTGTATTAATTTTATTTCAATTATTAACATTTTATATACAATTCTTAATTAATTAAGTTAATATTTGTTGTTTTGACCATATTTGTATTGTGTGTCAAAAATGACTTAGGTGGGTCGACTATGGTCAAAGATTACATTATTTAACCATCTATAAAATAATAATCATTAAATAATTATCATATTTATATGTAAATTATACATTTTAAACCCATCATGAAACATGGTTATAAAAAATAGACCAATGTTATAATCATGGAGACCGTAGGCCATACATACACATGAGTAATGTTTCCATTTTTCAATAAACATTATGAAAGAAGGTATGTAATATTTTATCTTTACATAGACAAGCTGCCCTATTTCCAAGACTGACCTTCTCGGTGGCGGTGCATTTTTATCGCTTGACGCATCAATCATGTGGCTGGTTTCTCTCATGTTGGCGAGCAATGTCCGGGACGACTACTTTGAGGAACAAGCGGCTAAAGGCAATGAATATGGTGAAGTCCGGGGTGGCGGGTTTTAGGTAGGGGCTTGAGGTTTTTTTGTTTTATTTTTGTAGTTTGGTTTGGGGCTCTCTATTTTGTTATATCTATTGACTCGAAATGTTTTTATCTTCCTCCTGGAAATGTGGTGTTGAATTTGAGTTTGTGATTATGAAACATCTGTTCTGTTTTGTCTTTACATAATGATAATAATATCCCAAATACCATATTATTTAATTATATATACTAATATATAGCATTTTGGTGATTTGGTGGTGAAAAATGGATCATATCGCTTTGAGGAGGCGGTAGTCCACACGTCCATGAACTATGTTATCACTTTTTCAGTTAGTGAGAAGGTAAGAAACACAATGTTAAATTATACTTAAAGAATGATAAATAATTCATTAATATCATAATATTTATTAATAGGACATATATTCATCATAGTTATGCTTATTACCTTCCATGTAATGCATTAATGAAAACGAATCACATCGCTTCGCGAGGTGGTAGTCTGCCGTACACATGAACAACATTATCATATCCCTTATGTATTGGAAAATAAAAATGTTATATATGAAATAATTACTACAGAGATATAATTATTTTATAAATATCATATATAAACTTTAGATCTATCATTATACCCAAATATGATATGTGGTAATGGAAAAACTAATGACGTCATTTCGTGAGGCGGTAGTCCACTGTACACAAGAATTATGATTTCGTAAGCCATTTGATGGAAGTTTATGTGGTAGTAAGTAAAAAAATTAACATAAAATAATCTCAGTAAATTTAATATAATAATTTTATTATATCATCATGGTATAATGATAATTTAAGTGGGTGGAAGAAGAAATAACACAACAACACTCGTTGATGAATGTTACCTCTTCTTCGGATATATCCTTTTAGTTTGCACCAAAGACCTTTATTGGTTGTAATTATGCCCAAAACAAGGAATATAGGATTATGGATGGGATGTATTATGTTATTTGGGTAGTTATTTATAGAATTCAAGAAAATTTAATGTGTAAAGAGAGGAGGAAAGTGGGTTAAATTTTATAAGTGGTGTGAGTGACACACTTGTAATTTTTTGAATGGGTGAATTTGAAACATGTTTTTTTTCATTTCAAAAGGAACCTAAAATGGTCCATCCTCTATAATAGAAGTGATAAGGTTTAATTATGGATATCTAATGTTTTTTGAAAAAATTTATAGGTCATTTTCTTCCATAATGATACATTTGAACCATTAAGTAAACTCCTTTTTACCTTAATCGCTGTAATTAATTATAATTACTTTCAATAATATATTTGGACAAAAATTAAGTTGAAATTATTAGAAATTTTTAGTTATGATTATTATAAATATGGAATACATTTTTCAAAATTCAATTCACAGAAATTGTAAAGTTTAATTTAACATTAATCCCAAAGACACGACGAGACTGGGGGTTTTAATTAGAGTGTTTTTTAGAAAAAGATAAATGTATATTAACTCCCTGAATAATAAAAATAATAATTACATAAAAAATAATATTTAATTATATATAATATATAAATATAATTTCAAACATTCCCAATTAGGTATTATTTTAATTAATTTAAAAGGAAAAACATTATGTATTTTAAAATAGTTTATAGAAAACCCCATTTTGAAGCCCAAAAAAAAAACTTATACTAAAAACCAATATAAAGTTAATTAAAATAAATTAAGTAAATTAAATATTAATTTTTTACTTAAAATAACAATCAAAAAACATTTTTAAAATTTTTAAATACTTAATTTATTTAAAATAAAACACTTATTACAAAAAATAGTATTTTTCATTATTCATTAAAGAAATATTTTTTTTGAAAACTACCAAAAATTTCACCCAAAGTAAAAGTTTATATTATATTTCAAAAATTAATTCAATTTAATCAAATAAATTTTATAAATGTTTAAAAATTTAGTTTTGTGATAAGTGTGCTATAAAATGTAACGCCCCGACCCCAGTTACCCGGAGTCGGTGCGTTATTGCGTAACATTGGCATGATAACAAAAGATCAAGTCTTGAAAGACCGATTAGTTTAGTAGCCTTGGAAACACAAGATACATTCATAAATGTTAAATTACATCATAAAGTGAAAAAATACAATAAAAAAGCCTCCATTGTCCACACTCATATCCTCTTCTGACTATCCCTGCAGGTCAATCATAAAATATTTCTTCACATCCTGGGAAAAATAAAACATTGAAAGGGGTGAGCTCAAATGCCCAGTAAGGATAACAATATAGTGGAAGCTTTCATAAATAAACATAAACATTTAAGGCAATGTATGACTAAAACAAAAGACTTTTAAACTTGAACTTCAACATAATATGGCAAAAGTAAAATGATATAATTCCATTTAATTATTCACATGGATATTCTACTGGTCGAATAATCACATGAAATATCAATAACCACTTTCATAATGATGGAATGCATAATGCCAGACTATCATAACCACGTAGCCAAGGCCTCGTGCCAAGACTACAAATAAGATTTTTTCAAGGCCTCATTCCAAGACACTAGTTTGTCTCATGAGACCTACCGATGCATCGAGGAGCTATAGCGGGCTCCACCCATCACTTATTAAGTCCAATGCATTCCGCATATGAACAGGTTTTAACATATCATAAACCATAACATAATTGTATCACATAAAACATTCATAAAGGAAACATAAGATTTCCACACTTCAATCACAAGATATAAATACAACACATTGATATAATAAAAACTTTATCAAAACCATTTTCAATACCAAAATAAAAGAAAAGTAAAACATGGTATTTATTTTTCTTTTAAAAAAATGTTATGGCTTATAGAGGAAGAAGAAACTCAAATAATAGTCACGGCGGCGGAGAATTCGTTGTCGCCGCATGCGTAAGAAAAAACATTCCTTTTGTCGTTTAGTAAAAACACTTCTTATAAAAAGATTCCTTTTGAATAAAAGTAAAATTCAAAGGGGTTTATACACCGTATAAAAGAAAGTTGTGTATAAAACAAAATACGCCTCAATGAAAGGAGATTGAGACAAAGTCCCTTACAGAGATCATTTTTTTTAAATAAAATAAATCTATTATGTGTATTCACTATAAGTACACATTAATAAAGTACAAATTCAATATAGGACATAATAATATCATGACATAATTTGAAAGTAGGGGATTAACCCAAAGAATAGAAATTGGGTTAAGAAGTTCCTTTACCTTGTGTCTGACTTGACTTGATCGTTTTTTAATCTCCTGAATAATTAACTAGAGTTAATTTATATTTTCTTAAGAACATTTTTCATGTTCATTATCACTTATTACCATGTTATGAACATTATGTAATTATTTAAGTTAATAACGGTCATTTTGTCGATCTTTGGTACTTGAGTCAAAAATAAACTTCTTATAATTACAAGTTGTTCATATGGTGAAATATACATTATATACAGAATTATATTCATGATGTAGATATCATATATATCATATATATCCAGTATATACATTCATTCATAATATTACGTAACATTTATAGGTAAGAAATGAAATGCACCGTTCATGGAGACGGTAAGCCGTACGTACGCATGAACGCTACTTTCATTTATATTTTGTATTTAATGGAATGAAATAATAATGATATAAAGGTATATTATAATTCCAGTATAATATCATATATAATATAATTTACTCCATCCTTTATACATCCCACATATGGCATTAACGATTCAAATCACTTTGAGGGGGCAGTAGTCCGCACTTCCTAAAATGAAGATATCGCGTTTACCCATAATGGAAACCATAAAGGTATGACATAAATGAAAAATAAAGAAGCTTAAGTAAAAAATAAACATATTATATATCATATATAAATATAGTGACATCTTAATGGCCACCTTTGAAGGTGTTATATGAGTGTTGAACAATCATCGTTTCGTGAGGCAGAAATTCACCATCATCAGAAATAGTATGTTCTTTAACCATTAGATGTAGGTGTGTGTAAGTGTAGCTAGAATAATTCTTATAAAAAAATCCTAGTATATTTAGGATACTGGTGTTGTTACAAAAGAAATGAATAAAAAGAGTTTAGGGGGTTGGAGAAGAAAAATAAAATAAAAGAACACAAGAGAAGACATTACCTTAAAATTGGGTAACTCTTTTTGATTTGAGCTCAAAGGCTTCCTTGGGAAGACTTATGCCCAAAGTGAGGCTTATAGGAGTAATAGAGGGAAGTTGAGGGAGTATTTGGGCAGAGGTCGGCCGAGGAAAATGGCTTGGAAGGTGTGAATAAGGTGGTAGTGGTGGGGGCCTTTTATAAGAGAAGAGAAGGGACACTCTTGGAAAGATTGAAATGTTACTTTATTATGAAATGCTTTTCGGATTATAAAGGTCCCAAAATGATATCTTTAGAGGCTAAGGTAATAAGGGTTTGAAATATCCTCATCCAATAGTATTTTGACATGTTTAAGCATTAGATTTTACATTATCCTTTCATTTTATTTAAATCGTTAATTAATGAGGTAATCACTGCATCATCATTGTGTCATACATATTTTAATTTATTTAATGTCTAAAAATTATAAAACAAATATCATGATGTAGGTAATCTTTTTATATTTCTAATTAATATTTATAGTAAAAAATATGACTTTTATAACCCCATTTAAAAATTGTTTTAGTAAAAGAACTCATGTTTGTGACATTTTTATTTTAACATTAAATAAAAAGTTTTTAATGTCATTTTCCTACCAAAGTGGCTCCATGGGGTCCCAAAGTTGACACATGGATTTTATTGGTCGGCCATGACTCATCCAATAGGGGTAGTACAAGTGTAAATGTATTTTCACATTTTTATAATATCATTTTTACCTTAAATTTCACTAATTACCTTTAATCGCGATCAATTAAACTTAAAAGTTACTGTTGACCAAAAAATTATTTTAATCCCATTGAACCACATTTTACATCCTAATGAAAACCATGTATGTCGGATTTTTGAAAATCAAATCACAGAAGTGGTAATGTTTCATTTAAATGAAAAATAAGTTTTTTAACTACCACTTAGTGGTTTCACTATTCATCAAAAATTGAAGTTTTTCAGAACAATGCCAAAATTTTACCCTATGATATAATTGATATTCCGAATTCAAAAATGATGTCTATTTTAAAAAATTCCAAACATATAAGTTTCATTAATTAATTTTATAATTAATTCCCGATGTCACAACAAATAGCGTGTTTTTAAGAAACAATATATATAAAAAGATTGACAATTGTTTATGTCCAATTTCAAAGTGAAATTAATTCTAATGACCACCATTGGATAAAATGGTAAAAATATATTCTAATTATAATTTAAAACCACTCAATAGTATAATTTATCACTATAAAGTATTTTGATTAAAAAAGTTGTTTTTAAGTATTTTTCACTATTCATAAAAAATTGGATGTTCTTAGAAAAATACCAAAAATTCAACATAGGATAATTTCGATATCCCAAATCCAAAAATGAAGTCCATTTTGAAATATAAAATATATATAATTTCAAATAGTGTTTATTACTATTCATAATGGCTATTTTGATTGGTCGCGGTGTGTTAGAATCTCGAACTTGCGTACAATGCTAATTTCAAAAAGTGGGTATTACTATTCATAATGGCTATTTTGATTGGTCACGGTGTGTTAGAATCTAGAACTTGCGTACAATGAAAGCTATTTCATTATTGAAAGAGAAGTGTATTGTGGAAGCTCGAGGTGTTACATAAAAGGTTATAAAACTTCTTTTTGAAAAAATACAATTTTATGAATAAATTTTGATTTTTTTCTATCTCATGTATAGAAAATATATAGGATGAATGGTAAAAAATAGATTGAATATATAATATATAAATTGAATTGATATAACCTAGAAAGTATGATATTATTAATTAATTGTTGTTGAACACACTTGTTCACATTGAAATAGTTTTTCAGAAAAATATTTACTTTTATTTTCAAAAGGGATTTATTTTCATTTATAATTAATTGGGAATAAATGAATATATATATATACCATATTTTCATAATTTAGTTAATAATATTCATACACACCATTCAAATAGCTTGTTTATAATGGTAATATATATCATGGGTCTTTTAAGTTTAGTGTCGCATGTTGAATACACTATCAGACATAAAAATACCGAGGTTGCAAGTAACACAAGTAAAACTGATTGTTTCATGTAATGAAAGCTAAGAATAGTGTTTCTTGTCCTTTAGGATATTGATTATAATAATTTCCTTTTAAAATATCATGGTGTTACATCCTCCCCTCTTTACTAAATTGTTTCATATTAATATTAACTTTATCTCAATAATCAAAGGTTTGACATTTGAAAATACTTTTTTTGTAAACCCACTTCATATAAGGGTTAATAGAACATCTTCTTGATAAGATAGAAAAGGTATGTAAAAGGTAATATGGAAAACCACATCACTAGGTTTCCAAATTGGATTACATATGTGTTAATAGAATAAAATCATAAATAATTATATAGAGTGATTGTGGTTATTGACCATAAGAAAGTGAATGATCAATGAAAGGTTAAGGGCCTCAATACCATAAATATTTAAGGATCTAGAAGTCCATATAATTCATTGGATATAAAGGTAATAGGATAAAATTTTTGTACCAAGAGACATTTACTTGAGTTCAGGAATTATATTACCATATTGATTAAGAGAATATGAAAATATACTTACTTGATGAGTAGAATTTCATCCTTAAATAAATTTCAACCACAACCTAATATTTTTATCCAAAAGACGTGTTTTCAGGATGATTTTTTCATTCCTAAAGCACTAAAATGAATTTTTAATGACCACATAACCATAAAATAGAGAAAAATATATTCCTCTTGTATTTAAACATTAACCAAATAATAAGATAATTCCAAAATGAATAAACCTACATATGATACAGTAATCTTCAAAATTCAATAGCCATGCCCAAAGATAAAAATAAAATATGCCATAACCATATATCCCAAATAACCTCAATAAACTAAAAATTAATGATTTTTTAACCTCAAAGGTTATCTCATACGTTTTTTAATTGATGTCAAAAAATATGGCGATCTCTTTTTTATGTAACATTAATCACTTTTACACCACATCACTTTCCAATCATGTGGTTATCTATATGATAAAACATGTGTTCTCAATATACAGGATTATATAAACCCCAATGGTTATTAATACCTTAAAAATAATTTCCAAAAAATTTAAGTGCATGCTTCATATTAAACCATAGATTTACAAATACTTTCACTTGTTAAAACATCTCCTAAAATGTAATTAATGAATTTAAGTTCTCATTGCTTAAAACTTAAAAGGGGTGTATAATAATTTTAACATATGATTATCCTTAGTCTTTTAGACCTATGATGGTATCCATAACTCTTAAGATAAAATCACATGAAAAAAATAATAATCTCCCAAGTTATCTAAAACTTTCTCTAATAGCATCTATAACATCCCATAATTCACCCTCCCATATCCGGTGATAAATCCATAAACTATATATTTTCATCTTTGATACTGAAGAATATGAACCATTTTTTGCTAATAAAAATTTACAAAATCCAAAATAAATATTGGATCACTTACACATGCATGGACCTTTTAGGTTTAGAGCTTTATAGAATTAGGACCAAATCATATCAACTTGGATTCATACATAACTGCTTTATAAAGATGAAAATCATATCATGTTATATTCACCTTTTCCTATTTCACATTAGTTCACTGACATCATCCATATGAAATACCTTCTAGACATTATTTGATCAAACTAATTATTTATAACCTTGAGAAGAAGAAACATAAGTAGGGTGAGATCAAAACCTCAATAATGTGAAAATAAACATTATTAATTGAATGTAATCAATGAGGATAAGAAGTGCATAAGGGAATGAAAACATAATCAGAGTGCATGAGAGAATCAAAAAAGAACTCATACCCATCAATACTTGGATCATCAAATATTAATACAAGGAAATGGAAAGAGTCATCAAAATCAATAATCAGGATCCATGTGATATCAATTGTGATCATAAAAAACATTATAAACCCATAAAAAACATAAAAACATGTTTTTTATCTGTGAAAATGTTTCTGCATGACCCCTGATAAGCCCATTTCAGAAATACCTGGAGATTAGTTAAATCCCTAAGAGAAACACTCATGTAACTCCCTCCTTCTTTCATCTAGAGACAAGTTACATTACCTAATGTGTTGGATCATTATTTGGGAACACCCATCATATAGGATACAACAAGATCACATGAATCTATTAGGGCGACCCTATAATATAAGCTTTAATGGGCTCACTTGACATTGTCTGGGCCACCAAATCATATAAGCTATAACGGTCTCACCCAATGCTATCTCGGCCACCCCATCATATATAATTTCCAAGAACCACAACATAATTAAATTACATATATATTTCACCATAAACATCATAGAAGTAATCATTATTATTTTTATAACTTGATTAACACTTAGAACAAAAATGGGTTCCATGAAAATCTCTTGGAAACATGATTATCTTATGAAAATGAAACTAGTTCCACAACAATCTCATTGAAACAATATAAATCCATTCAGATAAATAATAAGGATGGTCTATTAAAAAATATCCCCATTAGACAATAAGTAACAATGAGGCTTGTTGATTTTTATTAAGGGAAGTACCGTTAAAATAACATTAAAAACATTTTGAGTAGAATAACCTATTTCAATTTGAAAATCACTTTTTAAAACATAAAACATTTTGAAAATACTTTTCTTTGAAAATCATTTTTAAAAACCAATAATTTATTGAATATTAATAAAACATTTTCTTTAAACATAATCTTGTAAAATTTAAAAGTAAGCTTCATATAAATTAAGGTCACGTCAATGAGTAATTTTGTATATGTCATAAAGATCATTCCTTTTGCTTGGTAAAAAGTCTAGAAAAGTTCTGTCATCAGAAAGTGACAATAATATTGATTTAAAACATTTTATTTGAGGAAAACTGGTTAATAATGAATTTAATAAATCATTTTAAAAGGAATAAAAACATTTTTCAATTTTTCTAAAAAACATGGTTTTGGAAGAAACAAATTTCTCATTGAAGAGAGAAATAAATTAATATAATATTAATGTTTTTCTCAGTTATTATAAGTAAAAAATAGTGTTCAAATGGTACTATTACATGAAAATATCACGAATAACCATATTATAAGTGATGTCAAGAGAATTATAATATTTCCACAATGGAGACATAACGATACACAATCCCGATAGATGATGAGATTGTAACAAAATAATATTACCACTTTAGTAACTTAGAATCATAATCCCCATAAAGGATAAAACTAAAATGAAACTTATAATATCATGATAATAATCAGATTCATGATATTACATTTTAAAAGGGTAGTATATACACCTCATAAAAGAAGGTAGGTTTATAACATAACAAACATCTCAAAGAAGGTAAATTGAGATTAAAATACTTTACCTCTTTGGTAACTTTGAAACCGTAATCCATATGAAAGAGAGATAATAAAATTGATATTTAAATACACATAAATTTATGTATAATTATAATAAAATAAATTCATGGGAATTACAACACCAAACTATTGTATCAAAAGTTTCTTTATGAATTTTCCACTCCTTTTATTTTGGAAATCAAAAACTCTTTCTTAAATACTTGATTATTAACTCTTTTATGTCAAAAGTGTTTTAGAATGTGTTTGTAGAAAACATAAACCTTTATCATACTTAGAATTAGTTCTTGAAGTATTCAAAAATTTAAGTCAACTTTTTTCATTACAATAAATGTAATGGGTATAGATCTAATAAAAACCAGATTCACCTTATCAGATTAGATTTAAGACCTTTTTTCTTCATACTAAATAACTATTTTCAACAAAACTGATATCAGAACTGATAAAAATCAAACTCACACTCATAAATATTATCGTAATTAAATCTATAAGGAAGTCCATCGGACTAACTAAGTTTAAATTATGAATATAGAAAACTAATTTCTATTATAATGGAATACCTTTTACATTTAAATGGTGTAAAAAATGAAATTGGGATATCTATTATGATATAGTTATTAAAATTACATCCTTCCAAGTCGTTGTAAAAAACATAGAGAAAATATGACCATTGGATAAAATATGGACTTTTAATGGTTTCCTATAAATACACATATCATTTGAACAATTAGAAGCATATGATTCCATTTTTATCTCAATTTTTAAAATGTCTAGAAAGCATGAATAACTTTTTCTTATTCCCTTGTATTTCTTTAGAGAGAGTCCTTCTAAAGAAAACCTTGTTAGGTTGTCTCATTAATAAATCATTTTGTAATTTCTTTATGTATCTAATTAAGTGAATATGATTGAGGGATTATAAGGATTGGAAGATAGAGATCCGATTTTCTTGATTGAGATAACACATGGATAGTGTAATAGAATCCAATCCATCAGATTGAGGACCACTGAGGATAAGAAGACAGAAAATCCAATCATTGTATTGAGTGATTTTCTTGATGAGGAAAGGCATAATTTCTTGTATGTTTAAATCATGGTATGACTTTATCCATGGTTTGTGGCTACCTTACTCTTAAGGTTAAAAGAGAATTATTCTTATAAATAACTATATGTCATTATTACATTGTAATTATTTTACTAATTATTTATATAATTATTTTAAATTCCACTGTTCATTTCGTGTTTTGATTTTATCGTAATGACACTCATTCTGAAAATTACAACATGTTTTACTTAATCAGATCTAATATGAATCTGTGACATACTAAATTAATTATTCCTATCTTAAATATGAAATGTTTTCTATGATAAAACTGGATTTATTATTATTACGATTCTCGCACTCTAATTTTATCATAACCAAACTGATTGTGATATACTGATATAATCAGTTTGAGGGCTAATTCTAAATCTGATCCTTTTACATAAATATGTATTGTAAATTAGTTTATATTTAATCCTTTTAAACTAATTTTTTTAAAACTACAATTCATACCCTCTTGTTATTGATCCATCTAGAATAAATTCCTCGATCTTAATAAAAATATAGCTCATATTTTTATCCAAAAATTGGTATGAGAGTGGGATTCCACTAATTCTATAGAATATATAGTTTTTATTAAAACTTCATGTACTATCGAGGAAACAATACATTTTAAATTGAATGAAACCGACCCTTTTGTTTTTATACATTCACACCCCAAATCCTCATATGTGTTTTCTAAAATTGATTTTCAAACATTTTTTTAGAAAATTATTCTTATAAAGAAAATACCTACGAAAAACATTCTAAAGTATTTACTCAAGAATATTTTATACCTTATGTTGTTGAATAGGTTTTAAAAAACTGATTTCAATTGTATCTTAGGAATCATCCTAGTGATAATATCATTAGGGACGTTGATCAACCATTTTGGACTAGAAGTTCCTTAAGGAATGAAATAGAACATATTTATTTCCTTTATCAATTTTAACATAAGAATCATGATGAAAATTTAGGTGACGGGGATTGTATTATGGTTATGTAAGATGTGGTAAATAAATTTGAGAGAAACAAAGTGTCAACCTTGGTTGAAATATGTAAACAAACTTTTATAATTGGATTATAATGGGTTTTCATAAAAAAATCTGATGAAAATGGAATTATCATTATAGATATATAAATACTTGTAAAAAAAGGTTATAACCAATAAGAAGGCATAGAATATGGATAGACCTATGCACCAATATAATGATTAGATTCTATTCTTATTCTTTTAGACTTTGCAATAATTTTTAATTTCAAAAATTTTAAATGGATGTGAATTGTGATTTTCATACTTTATTTTTTTAATATGAATTTTATGTTAAAAAAACCATAGGTTTTGAAAATAAAAAACATATTGAATATGTTTATAAATATACCAAAGATTTATATCGCGTTAAATAATCCACTAGATATTAGTATGAGAGGTTAACCAATTTTTTTTTAATTTTATTTAAGGGAGTTGGGGATTCTACTATTTTTATAAAATAAGTTAAAAAAAATATTATGATAATACAAATATATGTTGATGAAATTTTATTCAGATAAAATAAAAAATATTTAATAGATTATTTTACAGGACTTACGAAACTAGAGTTTGAGATGAGTATTATGGGTGAGTTAACATTTTCCAATGGTTTTTAAATTTCTAAAAACCAGAAGGTACTTATATATCACAACCTAACTATATAAAATATCTTCATAAAAAGTTGGGATATAAAAATACTAAAAGTATTAGCACTCCCATCGGTACCTCAAATACACTTGATCTTGTTGAGTTTGGGAAACCTGTTGATCAAATAAATTTTAGATGTATGATATAATTTTTATTACACTTAACCACTAGTCGAACAAAAAAAATATTTTTTTGTATGCCTATGTGAAATATATTAAGAGAATCCAAAGTAATGGCAACTAAAAACTATAAAAATTGTTTTTCATTATCTTAAGGGAACTATAGATTTTTGAATTTTCTATTCTTATGGAAATGATTTTGAACTAATTTATTTCTTAGATGATGACTTTGGTGGTTGTAGAATAGACATAAAAAGTAATTTCGTAAATTTTCATTTCATAGTAGATTAATTAGTTTCTTATTCTTGTAATAAACAATAATCAGTATCACATTCCACTCCTAAATTCGAATATGTGGAAACTCGAAGTAGTTGTGATCAAGTATTGTGGATACAACACACACTCACTGATTATGGAAGCAGTTTTACTAAAACTGAAAAACTATGTGATAACAATAGTTTCATTTCCTTAAGTAAGAACCCTACACATCAATCCCATGAAAAATAGATAGATATTAGGTATCACATTCTTAGGGATGACACAGTCAAAGGATATATCAGTTTACAATTCATCGGAATGCAAGAAAATCTTGCTGAAATTTTTATAAAACCTTTACATTTTGATAGATATGAATACATTAAATAGAATCTAGAAATGATCAACATAATTTAATCATTCATATATACTTTTTTTAACCATCTACTTACATTAAGTAACTTCTTTTCATAGGGGGTGTACATATGTTTTTTTTCAAAACATCTTGTTTTTCAAAATTTTAGTTTTCTTAAATTTTTATTTTAATGGGATTACAAGATTAATATTTTTATTTGGATTCAGTATTCTTAAAAGAAACATCAGAATTAGAAAACTTTGAGAATCTTCTAGACTCTTTCTTTACAAACTTTTTGGATTCATTGTTTTTTAATGAGTTTTAATATTAAAACTATTTTATTTAGTTTGTATAGTAGTATAAATAGTTTAAAAAAATAATGGAGAACATCACTATCATTTTGAATAGTCATTAAAACTTCAAAATGTATTTTTATTATATTATAATTCTATTTATTTTTTTAATAGTTATAAGTATGGAAAAAAGACTAAAGGGGTGAATAGTCATTTTCAAAATTTAAACAGAATTACTAGAAATCATCAGAGTTTATAAAAATCAAACCCCCTTGGTGCAGTGTTCTTTGTAAAGAAATGGATGCAGTGGAAAAATAAAGTACACCAACATAGAGAATTGTTATGGTGGTTCAGATATAAATATCCTAGTACACTCATATATCTCCTCTACTTCTTGAGGAGACTCGTACACACTAAACCTTTCTTTTAAAGGTGTGATATTCTTTTATAGACTCTGCCTTTTACAATTCCCAAAGGCACAACCCAGTATTTACTATAGGAGACTACCCTTGTCTGTTTCCCTAAATGTTTTTCAGGATTCAAAACCCAATCCACCCTCTTGGGTGGTATAATAACCATAGAATGAGTAAACCTTCTTTTGAAAGGTAAAACGATAAACCATACACCGAGGAAGTATAAATAGAAGATTATAGAATTAAAAGAGGTAAAAAAATTCAATGAAAACAATAGACAATATAATTGTTGTTGATATATGTGGCACTAGATCGTGGGTCAGTTGAAGGAATGGATGATGAATATATAGTCCTAAATATTATCATAGAATATGGTGGAAGTCACAGATGATCATGAACCAGTTTTGGAAATAGTATAAATTTGAAGTATCACACTGGTCTGGTAATATTTTATTTTCATTTGTCTTTTGAATGATCTCTATAGCCCCTTTTAGAGGTGTCCCTTTGAACAGTTCTCAAGGAAAATTTAAAACAGAATCCAAAAATCACATATCTATGTTCACTCACTACCTGAAACTTGTTAAATAATAACAGAAATAATTCCATTACGAGTAGGTTATTAAAAAAATAGTGAATTCAAAAATTAAACAATAAAACTATTTAATCAAAAGAAATATTAATGAAAACAATTAATATAACTAGTAACACACATGTAATCAAAATATAATTGAAAAACAATTGAATTAATAAATTGAAACAATTGATTCAAACAAGAAGCAAAAAATAATTCAAATAGTTTATCATATGAAATATTAATCTTCTTGTATAAAGTCTTATAAAAAAATTTCAGCACATTAAAATACATATTTCAATCATGAAATAATAAAAATATAACAATTTTTTTCTAACAATATTTAAGAAGTTAAAATTTGAAGAATAATTTTAAAAAAGTAAATTTTCTCACTGGTGTATGACCAATAGTGACTCATTTGACATACCATTGCATGGAGCCAACTGTGAGTCTTTTGACATACCATTGTATGAATCCAATGACGAATCATTTGACATGTGTTTTTGAGTTTAAGAAAAACTAAATTTATTTTTAGAAAACTAACTACATCATGATTATCTATGATAAAGAGGGTATAGCATTTAAATAATAAAAAATTACTCACCGTTTGAATTCCAACGATGACTTACTGACCTACCGTTGGGTGACTTACTAACCTACCACTGTATGAAGTCAATAGTGTATGGAAACGATGACTCATCTCAATTTGTGAATCGTCTCAATGACAACTCATCTCAATGGTGACACATCTCCATGGTGACTCATCTCAATGGTGAATCATATCAATGTTGACTCTTCTCAATGGTGAATCATCTCAACGATGGCTCATCACCATGGTGACTCATCTCAATGCTGACTCGTCTCAATGGTGACTCATCTCAATGGTGACTTATCTCAGTGTTGACTCATCTCAACGGTGACTCATCTCAATGGTGAATCATCTCAATGGTGACTCATCTCAAAAGTTACTCATCATAATGGTGCCTCATCTCAATGGTGACCCATCTCAACGAGAATAATATATTTGAAAATTTAGGTAATAGAAATTTAGCAAATAATTTATCAAAACATAATTTAAAAAAGTGAGAAAATTAATATAAAATGTTTACATACTTTTAAATTGTAGCAAATTTTAACTTTTTGTAAATTACAGAATACAAATAAAAATATTAAATTTTCAACATAAATCTCCCCCTTTTGGAAATTTATCAAAAATAGAACCTAATATTAAGTAAAAACCCTTCTTCTAAAAACATGTGAGCACGGTGCATGAAGAAGTTAGATATAGTGAATATTCTAACAAAAAATTTAAGCATATAACATTCCTAATTCAAATTTCATGTTTTAAAATTTAGTATAATCTTTGGGTTTTGTGAAAATTTATGCTAACTGATTCTCACTAGGAATAAATTCCAAATAAATATCACCATTATTAAGATGATCTCTTGAGAAATGAAATCTAAAATATATATGTTTTTTTTCTAGAATGTTGAATATGGATTTTAGAAATTTAAATAGAACTATAATTATCACAGTAGATACTATTTTTATCAAATCATTTATTAACATAATATATAGTTTGTTTAATCAATATTCTCAATGAAAAATAGCTAGCAGCTGAAACAAACTTAGACTCAGTTGTTGATAGTTCTAGTGATAGTTGTTTCCTAGATCCCAAAGAAATTAAATTTTACCAAGTAACACATACCTGTCGTACTCTTTCTTTAAAGAATGCAACCTCAAATGTTAGAGTCAAAGTAAGACAGTAAGTCAAAAAAAATTCTTTTGAATAAAAAAGACCAGTACTAACAAAATATTTGATACACCTTATTATTCATTTAATAGCTTTAAATTGAATTTCATTGGGGTTATATTGGAACCAAGCACACAAGGATAATGAAAAAGTGATATCTATCCTAGAATTAGTGAGATATAAAAGACTACCTATCATGCCTCTATATTGTTTAATGTCAAAAAACTTAGTAGATTAATCTAAGTCTAATTTAAAATTAGTGCTCATGGGTATTTTTATAGCTTTACTAGAATCTAAACTAAATATTTTTTCAAGATAATTATTATATTTAGCTTAATTTATGAAAATACCATCCATCCTTTGATTAATTTGTAATCCAAGGAAAATTTTTATTTCACCCATCAAACTCATGTGAAATTCACTAGTCATAAGATTAGAAAAATAATTACCCAATGAGTCGTTTCTTGAACTGAAGATTATATCATCTATATAAATTTTAATAAGTAGTAAATCACTTGAAACTATTTTGATAAATTTTTTTGGATCAATCTTACCTTTAAAAAATTAATTTTTAAGTAAAAACAATGTAGGTCTCTCATACCAGGATATTAGAGCTTGTTTGAGACCATATAAGTCATTATTAAGTTTTTAAACATGATCTAGAGAATTGAATTTTTCAAAACCATGAAATTTTCTTATATAGTCTTCCTCCAAAATAATTCCTTTTAGAAAATCACTTTTTACATCAATTTGAAATAATTTTATATTTTAAAAATAAGAAATGACTAGTATAATTCTAATTGCGTCAATCCTTGTAATAGGGAAAAAATAATCTTCCAAGTCAATGTAATCTTCATTAGAATAACCATGAGCTACTAGTATAGCTTTATTTTTTAAAAAATTTCCAACTTTGGCAAGTTTATTTTGAAAAACCAATTTGGTTCCTATAACAGGCTTACCTTTAGGAAAAACAACCATATCTCACACATTATTTCTTTCAAATTTATTTAATTTATTATGCATAGAATTAATCTAGTTTGTACCAGTTAAATTATTTTCAATATTTTTTAGATCAAAATCAGATAAAAAATAATAATTAAAAAAATAATTCATAATAGATTTACTGGTTTGAACACCAGATTCAACACTTTTATTTAATTTTTAAATTGGGTGATAATTAAGAGTTTTCCATTCCCTTGGTTCATTTTTAGAAGAGGAATTATCCCCATATACTGAGGTATTATCATTTTTAAGATTATTATCATCACCAAAATTAAAATTTCAAAATTCATCATTTTCATTTAAAGAACAAGAATCCTTATTTTTAGGGTAATTTTCATCAAACATTACATGCACAGATTCTTCTATAACTAATGAATATTTATTAAAAAATTGTATAAGATTTACTAAAATCCAAATATCCTAAGAAAATTACATTATTCAACTTGGATTCAATTTTAACTAATTTATCTTTAGTATTCAATATAATAATTTTACACTCAAAGACCCCGAAATAACCTACTTTAGATTTAAAACATTTCAAGAGTTCATAAGGGGTCTAAATTAGAAAGGTACTAATAGATACTATATTTCACACATGGCAAGCTATATTTATAGCTTATGCCCAAAAATATTTTGGAACAATATATTCCATAATGATGGATCTAGCCATTTCATGAATGGACCTATTTTTTACTTTCTACAACACCATTCTGTTGTAGTGTCCTAGGGATTAAGAAGAACTATTTATAGACATTAGATTCCCAAAACTTATCAAGTTATAAGTTCATAATCTCACCACCACTATCACTTATAATATAGATTATTGATGTATTTTTTAAATTCTGAATAAGTTTAAAGAAATCATATAATTTGGATAATGTTTCATTTTTATGAGACAATAAATAAATCCATAAAATTCTACTATAATCATCTACATTAATAAAGACATATCTTTTACCACCTAAACTAGGAGGTTGAATTGTCCCAAATAAGTCAAGATGCAATAATACTAAGAATCCAGAACAAATAATATCATTAATAGATTTAAATATTTCTTGGTGTTGTTTACCTTTCAAATAAGAATCACACAAATAGAACTTACTTGTTTGAAGCATTATAAATTTAAGAACTTGTTCATGCATTGAAAATTTATTCAACAATATAAAATTTTCATGCCCAAGGCTCCTATTCCATAGTACACCATCAGTTTTTGCAACATTCATACATTTTACCTCTTATTTAGTTAATTCAGAAACATTAATAGAGTAAAAATTTTATTTTCTACTTGCATAAAATAGAACTATGTTATTTTTCAGAACTGTACACTTATCATTTTTAAAAAAAAACTTTGAACTATCATAACATAGTTGATATATACATAATAGTTTTTTTTCAGACCATATACAAAGAGTAATTTTGAAATTATTATAGTTTTAGAAAATCCTACCTCACCCATACCTTTAATCTGTCACTTGGAGTTGTCTCCAAAAGTGAAAAGTCCACCATCACATGTATTATATGTTAGAAATTTACGGATATTAGTAGTAATTTTCCTGGATAAGCCACTATCTATGTACTATGAGTGTTTGAGACTTCCAAGATATATTTCCTGTAATTAATCAACCAATAAATTGTTTTGACACCCATACCAATTTGGGTCCAATTGGGTTTGTGGTAATTTTTTTTAAAACCCATATAGAATTAAATAATTTATTAGAGGGTTGATTAAAAAGTGATTCATTTTAAATATAAGTTTTTTTATTCCAAAAAAATTGTGTGAATCTTAGTGAACACTCATCAGTATAATGTCCTTGCATTATATATTTAAAACATGTTACAATCAAAAAACTACCTTTCGAGATTTTACCAAAAGTAGTTTTACTTAAATTAGGAGTAAAACTATTATAACCAAAACCAGTCTGGTTGTGATTTATTCTCTTTAAAGGATTAATCTTATCATACTGTTGTTTTCCATATAGAAATATAGCCAATCAATATTTAAGATTAACCACTTCATCTTTTAAAGCTAATTTCTTCCTTTTGAATTGTTTCTAAATAATAAAATACCTTTTCTTGTGAATTTGATGGAGTATTTCTCAGTTTCTTATTTTTTTTTAAGATTCTTGAATTTATTTTCCACTTCCGTTAAATCATCAAAAATAAAGTTAAATTTTTAATCATGACTTTTATCATTAACAACCAGAATATCTTGAATTATTTCATTTTCATTCTTTAGTTTAAGTAATTTAGAATTTTGATCTTCTTAAGACTTATTCTTTTGGGAATTAAAAATTTCTAGATTTCAACATTTACTTTTAAATAAAATATATTATTTTGAAAAATTATTATTCCTTAATTTTAACTCATTATATTTTTTTATTTAATATTTCTCCACAACTCTTTAATTCTTTAATTTCATCCTACATTTTATTTTTTTCTTATTTCTGTAATCAAAATAATATGATGAATCAAAAAACAATTCAGTATCATTTATAGATAAATAATTTTTATCACTAACATCAAAAGATATTAAATGAGTAAAAAGAGAGTTATTTACCTTATACTGAATACCCATCAGGGCTATGTTTTCTATCTCATATGCATATTCATAATTATTACTGTCAGAGCTGTCTGAGCAGTCCCAACCTCCAAATGGAGCATGTTTCTCTTTCCTTTTTTTTCCTCTTTGTATTTCTTGGGATTTTTGAGTTTAGTGTATTCATTCCTTATATTACATTTATTCCTACACTCATAACATATTAATTTGGAAATATCATTATTATTGGAAGAATTACCATTTCTATTGTCCTTACTAAATTTTTTCACAAATGACCACTTCCCACTTTTTTTCATGTAATTGAAAAATTTATTACTAAATTTTGAAAAATCCTTTTTAATATCCTAATAATATGATTTGGGGGCATCATTGGTATCCATACTTTTAGATCTAAATACAATACCTTTTCTTTTTTAGACTCCTCATCAACAATGTTCTTTATTACAAGTTTATATTATAGTAGTGATCCAATCAATTCATCTTGATTGTATTCCTTGAAATTATTACATTCATCGATGAACACCTTATTTTCATGAAATATATTTGGAACATCTCTCAGTACTCTTTTCACTTGAGTAGTGTTGTTTAACGTTTCACTAAGACCACTCGCCCAATTTTTGATGCTCGTAAACCAATGGAACATCTTGTTCATAGATTATTCATCACCCAACTTTAAATCATGATATTATGCTTGGAGAAATCCAAAATTTCTTCTCTTAAGCTCATTAATTCCATAATGGGTCAGTCGTAGAATCCTTCATATGTCATGGGAAGTCTTACAGGTTGATACATGGCTATATACATTCCTACTAATAGCGCAATAAAAAATATTTTTAACCTTGTAAATTAAGTCTTATCTCAGAATTTCATTACCAGTAAGAGTTTCTAGATCAACTTTATATAACTTGTATTCTTTCTCCATTATGTTTTAGTGTTCAACACTTAGTTACTTTAGGTAAGCTTTAGTTTATTCCTTTCAGTAACAATAGTTACTACTATAATAGAATGTGGGTTTTTGTGGTATCCATACATCATTGGTATTTATTCTTTACATTTTATAAGTAATAACTTCTTTTGATTCTTAGACTGTTAATTCTATAATTTCAAGTTAGCACAGTGATAACAGATAAGTAATGGAATACTTATTTCAAAAAAAGACCTATAGAGCTAGTAAACCACCTATGATACCAATTTTTGGATCATTATTTTTATGGAAAAAATATTGTGGGGGGGGGGGTGAATTACCATTTTCAAATTTTAAACAATGTTATAAGAAATAATCAGAATTTATAAATATAAGCCTTAAGAGTGCAACATTCTTCGTAAGGAAATGTATTTAATAGAAAAATAAACAACTCTAATATAGATAATTTTTATAGTGGATTATTTATGAAGATTCTAGTCCACTCATCAGTATACCCTACTCCTCGAGGGGACCGGTACCCACTAAACCTAAATATTAAAGGTGTGATAACCTATTATAGAATCTGCCTTTTAAAATACATAGAGGCATAAACCATCCTTTACTAAAGAAGACTAACCTTGTCCGTTTCACTGACTTCTATTCAGGAGTCACAACCGAAGCCTTCCTTTTGGGTGGTAGAATAACCATAGAAAGATAAAACCTTTTTCTGAAAGGTAAAATCATCAACCAGACACTGAAGACATACATGCATAATATTACGAAATTATACAAAGTAAACAAATACAATGAAAAAAAGTAGACGATCTGATTATTTTTGATGTGTGTAGCACAAGATCTCATGTCACTTAAAGGAATTTATTTATAATATTAAGTCCTTCATATGATTACAATAGATGGTGGAAATCATAGATGATTGCAAAACAATTTTGAGAGAAGTATAAATTTGAAGTATCACACTGTTCTTTTTGTATTTAATTTTTGTGTTTATTTTGAATGATCTACACAGCCCATTTTATAGGAGTCCCTTTGGATGGTTCTTTGGGAACATTTAAAATAGAATCCAGGAATCACATATCTAGGTTTACTCATTTCATGACACTTGTTAAATAATAATAGAAATAATTCTGTTATGAGAAGGTGATTAAAAAACATGGTGAATTCAAAAATAAAACAAACATGATATTAAATAACATGAAATATTATTCAAAATAATTAATATAACTATTAATGCACTTTTAACCAAATTAGAAATTAAAAATAATTGAATTAATCAATTTAAATAAATATTTCAAACATGCATCAAATATGCATTAAAACAGAGAATCACATGAAATATTAATCTACTTGTATAAAGTCTTATAAAAACATTTCAACACATTAAAATACTTATTTAAATCATGAAATAACAGAAACATAATTAAAATCATTTTTTCTAATAATATTTAAGAAGTTAAATTTTGAAGAAGAAATTTAACAATGTAAATTTTCTCATAGGTGGATGACCAATGGTGACTCATTTGATATACGGTTGCATGAATTCAAAAGTGACTCATTTGACATACCATTGTTTGAATCCAACATTGACTCATTTTTCATACTGTTGTGAGTTTGGTAAAAAATAAATCGTGTTTTACAAAACTAACTATATCATGATTATCTATAATTAAAAAGGGAAACAATTTAAATAATAAAAAATTACTCATTGTTGGAAGTCAAACGGTGACTTAACGACCTACCATTGTATGAGGTAAACAGTGGGAATCAACAGTTAATCATCTCAATTGGTGACTCATCTTAATGGTGAATCGTCTCAATGAAGACTTGTCTCAATGGTGACTCGTCTCTGTTTCAATAGTGACTCATCTCAATGGTGACTCGTCTCAATGGTGAATTGTCTCAACGGTGACTCGTCTCAACGATGACTTGTATAAACGATGGCTCCTCTCAATGGTGACTCATCTCAATGGTCACTTGTCTCAATGCCGACTCATTTCAACGGTGACTCGTCTCAATGGTGACAAATCATATTAATGATGAATAATCTCAATGATGACTCATCTCAATGGCGACTTGTCTCAATGGTGACTCATCTCAACAGTGACTCATCTCAATGGTAACTTGTCTCAACTGTGAATCATCTCAATGGTGAATTTTCTTAAAGGGGAATCATCTCAACAATGACTTGTCTCAACGGTGAATCGAGACTTATCTCAACGGTGACTCATCTCGATGGTGACTCATCTCAATGGTGACTCATCTCAATGGTGACTCGTCTCAATGGTGGATCCTCTCAATAGTGACTCATATCAATGGTGACTTACTTCAATGGTGACTCATCTCAACCATGAATTCTCTCTATGATGACTCATCTAAAAAATGAGTTATCTCAACGAGAATAATATATTTGAAAATTTAATTTTCAAAAATTTACTTATTAATTCATCAAAATATAATTTAATAAAGAGAGAAAATTAATATAAAACTTTTATATACTTTTAAAGCCTAATATTCTATATAATAATTATCTTTGTTTTTCATACAATTTATTTCATATTTCATGATTTTTTTTAAAAACATAAAATATTATTCATTATAAATAAGATAAGGTTTTTTAAAAACTCAAGAGTTCAAATTTAATTAAATCTTTTTCAGATCAATCTCACCAGTCAGATGAGATAAGATCAAACTCAATCGTTGGATTAGATTTGGAAAATAAACTGTCATCTGAGTTTCCTATATAATGGGTAGACACCCATGTCCCACATCAAAAATTTTCAAGATCTTTCCCCTGAAGTGATTCCACATTTAAAATTCTCTAGTTCTATTCCTAAATCCTCTTGTTCGAATTTTAGAATCACTAGCATCTTCTCAGAATACAATGCCCAGAGAAAAGGATTTTGAAGAATGGTTTTTATTTAGAGAATGTATTATTGAGAAATTTTTTTTATGATATGTATGATTCTATTCCGAATAAAGGTATAAAATTCTATGGATGAGAGTATTGGTGTATAAAAAATATGATGAGGATCAAGATCCAATAAAGACTGATATAGTCCGAGAATATTATAAATCAGTGATGTTTTTCAATGAGAATGGAAAATAAATGATCTCTTTCATGATTTACGAAAAAGGATATTGGATGTCTTATAGAAAAGAATATATTTGTATTGGAATGCCTTCAGAATGAGAAACTTTGGTTCATTATCCTAAATTACCTGATAATCATAGTTCTTTTAATAAAGAGAATGTAGAGGAATCTTTATTTAATTATTATGAGAAAGTTAGGAATATCCATTACCTAACTGCAAAAAATCAGATCGTTTCATTATAAATTCATGATTTCCTAGTACTGAGAAAAGGAGATGGTGATACTCTTAAAGTCACATATATGTTTATTCTATATTTTCTTATGTATGTGAGAAAGATAGATCTGATCAGATACATTTTTCCCACCATTAGAAAAATAAAATCGGGATACATTAAATCTTATATCATAATGTGTCTATTAATATTAAAAAAAATTATTTAGGGTATGATATTTTTTATTGTCAAAAATAAGTCAGAGCATAAAAAGATAAAAATTATTCTCGTTAGTGGTGAAACTCTCAAGAAAATGATGTTTGTTTTTGATGAAGAAAAAATGATGATTTTTGAAAAGTCAAGAGAAATATCTCTAGAAACAAAAAGTTATAAAAATTTAGATAAAGGTTCTCAAAATTATAAGAAGAAAGTTGTTTAGGTTAAATAATAAAATAAGGGAAGATTAGAATATTAGAAGCCTAAAAAAATAAATAGAAGAATGTTACTGAGGAAATAGCTGAAGAGTGGAGAATGAAAATGGATAAATGAAAAATAAGAGATCCTCAATTCAGACTTGACCTAGATGAAGATTTTCTTATAATATTACATGGTGCCAAAACTCAAGAAAAAGAGGCAAACAAAAATAAATTGAAAAGGAATCTTCAAGGTGAATTTTTGGTTGAATATTTGTTGAAAGGTGTGGAAGAATCCTCAGCAAATGTTATCTTACATTAAACCTAAACCGGTCAAACAAATCAAGATGCAAGATTATATTTTCATGAAACTATATTTGTTCATGCTAATATTCCATCAATTGATGATAAAGGAAAGGTTATAGATGTTAATGAATCGGTACCTACCCAAGTTAAAAAAAGTATCTAAATCGATACAAGATAAAAATGATAATTTAAAAATAGAATCTCAACTACATGAGGAATTTCAAAAATAAATGCAAGAAGGTGATGTTGGAGTTGATGTTTTAGCCAAAGAATCACATGATCAGGAATGATAAGGAAGTGACTATAAAGAAATAGAAAAATTTGTTGATGAAAATGATGAATAAGAAGCAGAATAATAATAATAATAATAATAAAGTAAAATTAAGAAAGTTGATGGAAATCAATAAGATGAAGGTGATGGTGATAAAAATGAGGATAAAGATAAATATGTTCAGTCCAAGAAGTTTTTCTTAGGAACCTCACAAGCTTCCTCTATAGAGTTACCCTTTAGAATTGACCAAAAAGAAAATCAAAACTCATGAGAAGATAAAGTCCCCCATAATTAGGAAAGTTAAATCTTCATCTAAGAAGGATGAAAAATAGAATAATTAAAAAAATTATGATATAGGTCATTCTTATAAAACAAATCATGGTGATGATGATTTAATTAAAATTTCTAATGAAAATCAGGATACAGACAGAGTTGAAAAGATGGTTTCATAAAATGATGACAAAGGAAAAAAGAAAACAAATGGAAGTCAAAACCTATCATCCTCAACTGCCTGATATTGAAATATCTGATTCAGTGGATACAATGACAGTTCAAGGAGAACATTAAATTTTTCAATATTTTCATAGAATTGAAAGGAATAATACTTATTATAACACCCTGATCCCAAAAATCTAGAATCATATGTCTGCTATCAATTACATTAACATGATTACAAGTAATCAAATCCTGAAGGACAAAAGGTTTAGTAGTCTTGGTAATCCAGATACCTAAATGAGTATTTTATTACAAAATAATACACTAATTACTATATATTTGTTTTAGATAAATAACTTCTAGGATAAATTTATTCCATATAGTAAATCCATGTATATCTTTTATAGTACACTTCTTGGATTACTTGGGAAAGAAACATAATAACGGTGATATCAAATGATCAAAAAGGTAAAAAATATATAGCAGAAGAAATAACGAATCAATAAGATTAATAATTATGGAATGGTAATTAACTAAACAAACATACAATGTAATCAACAAAATGAGAAGGAACTGAAAAAACAATATGGAAAGGTAAAAACATGGAATACATTACATTCAAAAAACTAGATATAGAAAAATTAATATGAAAAGGTAAGAAACTAAAACTATTTCCATTTAATCAAAGAACTGAAAATGAAATGTATCCATATATATTTCAATGCAAAATCTCATGGATGTATAACAATTGAAACTAAATGAAGGCAATGCTTTCTTTATGTATATCATGTTTAAGGAACATGAATTCTAATATCATCAAGACCATTTAGAAGATGGTTTAAAAACACAGATAAAAACCTTTTTAATTTATGAAACTAGTTTCTCTAATGAGAACCTATTGATGAATAAAGGGGATATATAATGTTTCGGCACCAACCGTTATAACCAGTTAAAATAATTCCTCATATCAATTAATCAAATTAAATAATATGTCATATGAAATATCCATAATTAATTAGAAATATTTTTTTATCTATAGTTCTCTAGTTAATCGAATAACTATCAAAGTAACACCATATATAAAATAGTATACTATTTAGTTAATAGAAATATAAATGATAAATGATACAAATAATTATGGTAAATTTAATTTTCAATGATCATATGAAATTAAATATTTCATAATGACTAAAAAGGAAACAATGAAGTAAATAGGAATACTTTTCTTCTCTAAAATAAATCAAAAACCATCTATAGAAAGGATATGGATGGTATCAATACAAAATATCCCAAGTGGAGTAAAAATAGAGGGTTTTGGTCGTTGATGAAATAACATAATAACTTAAAGAATATTCTTGAGGAAAGTATAAGTTTATTTGAAAAAACCTTTTGAAAATAGTTTTCTTTGAAAATCCATTTTATAAACATTTTTATTAAAAATAATCCTTTTAAACACTCAAATAAAGCTTCTAGGAAACGATGACAGATAAATCCACACATGTTGTATGAGGTAAAAAGAAACATTCATTTTGTAATGTAAAAAGAGTTAGAAATATGACTTGTTCAGAAAACAACAAAGAAGATTTCTTTGATAAAATTCATAAATGCAAAAACGGGTAAAAATGTCTTTACCAAATCATTATAAAACCGTTTTTGAAAGAATTATTTTATACCACATGGATTTTATAAGAGAATAGGTTCTCCGAATAAAGAATGAAATGAAATCAGGTTTTCATAAAATAATTTTCTAAAAAATTTGAGTACCTAATAGTGAAAAAATGATACTATAATTGAAAAAATCAATTAAGAACTGTAGGATATTAAAATTAAAGTGTTTATTTAATAATTATCCAATAATTTCCATAAATAAAAATTCAACTAGAAATAATGTCAAATAAAATTTAGATTGTGGAATAAACCCTTGAAAAGGATATAATATAGAAGTGAGGAAAAATCATTGAGTTGTTTTTGTGTATCAACTAAAAATAAACATAAGGAAAGTTTAAATACAATAATATATAGAAATTATCTATTACACACAAAATCATAGAATATTAACGATTATGAGTAAGTAATATAACTCAATGAAAAGAAATTAAATTATTACATTTCATTCCACTTGGTAACTTTTAACTCAAATCCCTTTAAAAAGAACAATACTAATTAAAGCATAAGACATCATGAATAAAGATTAATTAATGATATTAAATGTCAATGTTTCATTACATACACCGTATATAAGAAATTAGGTTCACAATAATTATGTATGCCTCATGAAAAGAAAATGAGACAAGAATCCCTTACCTTGTGCCTAACTGGTCTCGTTTGTCTTTATATTCCTAAATAAAAACAAATATTAATTATTTACTTTATATAGAATTTTTTTCATGTTTACCATTGACTTTATTTTACTTATTATCATGTTTTATTATTCTATTAAATCAATTATGTTTACATGAGGTGTTTTGACCAATTTCATTTTATATGTCAAAAATAACATTGTTGGGTCAACTATGGTCAAAGGGGACCTTATAAAACATCTCCAAAATAAAAACCATGTAATAATTATCATATTTATACATCAATTATAATTTTAAAATCAATAATTAAAATTTTTTATGAAAGATGAACCTAATTTACAATCATGGAGACGATAGGTCGTACATACGCATGAGTAACGTTACCATTTTTCAATGATATTTTAAGAAATAAGGTAAGAAACATCATTCATTATATAATTATTATTATATTATAATACCATGATATTTAATAATATATACATATATATATATAATTATTGTGATGTGAAAGGAATGCCATCGTGTCGAGGAGGCGGTAGTCCACACATCTACGAACGACGTTATCACTTTTAAAGTGCGTGAAAGGGTAATAAAGAAAATGAAAAATATTATATTTACATAAATAAACTTATGTAATAAATATCATATATATGTTGTTTATGTAACATATTTTTAATTAAAATCATCATTTACATAATCCACATATAGTGTGAACTAATCACATCACTTTGAGGGGGCGGTAGTCCGCACTTCCACAAACAATGTTATCAATTTTAAACAAAATAAAAATATTAAAGATATGTTTTGTAAAATAATTATATAAGATTAAATAAATGATAAATATGATATATAAAACATATAAATATAGTGTTCATAATAATGGCCACCATGGGAGGTGGTAAAGAAAAATGAACAATCATTTTTTTGTGAGGCGATAGTTTGGCGTAAAAATAAACAGTATGTTTGTTATCCATTAGATTGAGGTGTGGGTATGTTTAGGTAAAAAACATTGAATAAAAATATACTATATTATATAGGATAATTGAGTTTATATATAAACACGTAATAAGAATATTTTAGGGAGTGGAAAATGGAAATTAAATTAAAGGGCTTTAGGAAAGATGTTACCTCTTAATCAGGTAACTCCTTCTGTTTTACTCCAAACAAATTCCTTGAATTTCATTATGAAAAAGGGAGGATTAAATTATTAAAGGAGGGATGTTGGGGGAGTGAATTGGGATGATCTTGGAAGAACCTAAGTGTATTGAGAGGTGTGAGGAAGAGGGAGGAAATGCGGCCTTTTATAATGGAGGAGGAGTGACACTCTTATAATATTTTAGAAGAAAGAAATCCCACCCACATTTTTTATTTAAAATGGATAAATAATAATGTTAAGAAAATGGAGGATATGGTAGAAATATTTCTATAAAATGGATTTTGGAGAATTTTATAGGTCATTTTGGGCTATATAGTTATGGTTCAAGCCTTTATTATTCTTAATTTAACCTTAATCATTATAATTAATTTTAATTACATTCACTAATATTTTTGGTAAAAATAGTTGAACTTATTATAAATTATATATTTTTATGATTATAATTATGTAATCCAATTTTCCAAATTAGAATCATATAATCAGAATAAATTAAATTTAAATTAATCCCACAGATGGGATGATAATGTAGGTTTTTAAAGTTAAAGTGTCCTAATGTTTGCTAAAATTTTATAGTGAATTTCAAAGTGAAATTGATTCCAATGACCTAAATTGGATTAATTGATAATCTAATTATAATTTAAAAAAAATTATAATTATAATTATAATTAAACCTTATGAATAAATTAAATGAAAAGGTAGTTTTGAATTAAATTTCGGTATTTTTCACTATTCATTACAAAATGAAACTTCACAGAAAAATACCAAAAAATAACTATAATATAATTTTTATGTTCCAATTTCAAATATTAAGTTTATCTTTGCATATAATATTTATAAAATGGTTAAAAATTGGATTTAAAATGGGTTATCTATTAAAGGCGGTAAAAGCGCCTTAATAGAAATATAAGTATTTATGCATAATATTGTGTTTATTCTTATCATATGTCTATAAAATATATTGGATGACTATAAAAAATATTTTATTGAATATATGGAATAAAAAATTTATTAATATCATTCAATATTTTTAGTTAATTTAATTTATTAATGCAAAATTACTTTATGAGCATAAAAATAATATTATTTCCTTTGTATTCAATTGGTTTATATTTTCATTTTAGATTAATTAGTAACCTATTAAGTCATTTTATATTTGTGTAAAACTTATATTTTCATAATTTTGATAATTCTATTCATAACCTCTAATTTAATGTCTAGGTTAAGTATTGAAAAATAAATTTTTTTTAATATATTATTTATGGGTAAAACTCAATCTTGTGTATCATGGAAGCTATCAAAGAAGGTCATTGTTGTGTGTGTCGCATACTAAATTAGTTTCACCAATATCAAAAACTGAATTATAATTTTAATTTATACAAAATATTATATATGTTTTAATGTATTGGGATATTATATTCCCATAAGTTCTTGGTGTTATGTGTCATACACACCATCAAATACAATGTTACAACTTTAGATTTTCAGGACGTTACATTATCCCCTCCTTAATTAAACTGCATCCTCGGAATTTAAAATATATATTGATAATATATTGTTTGATATTTCCTATATTAAAACCCCCCATCATGATAAGGGTTCGTAAAACATCCTTTATAAAAGAGATAATGGGATGTGCATGAGTCACATGGAATAACATATAACTTGGTTTCTATGTAGGAGAAAATCAGTGGAAAGTTGAGATGCATATTTGGAGAAAAAACATGAATATTTATAGGGAGTTATTGAGGTCATCAATCAAAAAAAGTGATTGATCAATGGAAGGTTGAGGGCCTCAAATACCTTAATCTGTGATTATTTAGTATACCATTGGTTGAACAGAAATCAGGGTATTAGGACGACACATTTTTTTGATAATTTTCCTAATATTGAGAAATAACTTTACTACCTAAGAATAAAAGGAAATATAATTTATTGATAAATATAAATTTCATAAGAACAATTTCATATTTTTATTGTGCTTTGATGAAATTATAATTCATACCCTACCTCAAGAAATGGGTATCACAAATTTACATTAATCCCTAAAGCAGTAAAATACATTTCTAAAGGAACTTAAGGCCCATAAAAATGTTATAAGTCTAACTATTTGACTATAAATATTCTCCAAAGGCAATATGGTCAATATATTAATATATTAACATAAAAGGTAACACTATTAGTTCATCATAAATATTGATTTATATATTTTTTAAATAATTACACATTAACTCAGGTATCACATAGTCCAGTAGTAAGTGCACAACCCATTTCATCCTTCAATCATGGGTTCAAGCTCGATGACCTTAGTGGACATCATGGGTTGTCGCCCAGAATAAAGGTTTTCCTTTTCTAAAACAAAATTAATATAATTTACAATATTAATCTAATGGACATCATTAAAATTTGATCATTAAATATACTCTTAAGTAAGGTTTTCAGAAAAACCATTTTTTATAATGTTTCATAGTATTATTTTACTACTATCATGATGTCATTACTGATCATATGAACCCTAAAGGTTATAAATACCTTTAAAATTACCTCTATATAAATTTAAATGCATTATTTTTTAAATAAACCTTTTCCTCCAGAACATATGCTTATAAAATCAAGAATATTCCTTAGAAATTTCATGATTCTTATAGGTGAAAATACCTCTAGTAAAATACTTCAATAATTTTATTATTTAATCCTAAAAATACTTTATCAAAATTATTCCTCAATAAGTATAAGGTTTATCAATTATATTATTTATTGGATTTCTAAATCATGAAACCTTATCTTCAATTTAAAACACATTTTGTTTAACTTATGTTATTCATTGTCAAAATCATTCATAATGGTTTGTAAAGAAAATGTAGACTATCCTAAGAATATACCCTAAGAATGTCAAACAAGGTGTGTAGTAAGTCCTGTTGTCATGAAACAAGTTACCCTGAGTCAGGATCGGAACACCTTGTCAGATTTATTACTCCTAGGTAAATATTTTCTAGAACCATGTCTATTTGTAGTATCCAGATAGGGATATATTTTAAGAAATATTCACCAAATATCTACCTTACCAAAATCATAGAAAGTTCTTCTATACATATCATCAAATTTTATCCTAGGGTTATATTCTCAAACCTACATTTTCTTTAAATATAGTTCCCAAGGTTTCTACTAAACTTCCATTGATATCAATAATTGCATCGTGACCTTATATAGCCTGAAGCCAATGTATTCTATCAATTACATTGGTATTATTTCAAGGAATCAAATCATTAAGGACCAAGAGATTAGTAGTATTGGTAAACCAGATAGATAAATGAGTATTGTATCATAAAATAATACACTAATTATAACATAATTTTGTTCTTTCAAAATAAATAACTTCGAGGATAAATTTATTCCATATTGTAAATCCCTTTATATCTTTTATAGTACAATTCATGGATTCTTAGGTAATGAAATATATTAAAGGTGAGATCAAATGATTAGTAAGGTGAAATAATATAGCAGAAGAAATAATGAATCAATGAGGGTAATAATTATGGAATGGTAAATTACTAAACACACATACACTATAATAAAAAAATAAGAAGGAACTGAATATATAATATAAAAAGGTAAAACATAGAATTACATTCCATTAAAATAACTAGATAAATAAAAATCAATATATAAAGGTAAAAAACTGAAACTAATGCAAATTAATTATTGAACTAAAAATTAAATAGATCCATATATATGTCAATAAAAAATTTCATGGATGAATAATAACTAAAACAAAATGGAGACAATTATTTATTAATGGATTTCATGTATAAGACACATAAAAAACTATATCTTTAAGACCCTTCACAATATGGTTTTAAAGCATGGATAAAAACCCATTTAATTTTTTCATGTCGTTTTCCTCATGAGAAACTATCAATGCATCAGAGGGTTATATAATATTTGGGTCCCACCCATCATTACCAATATAAGTCCTTCCCTATATCAATTAATCAAAATAAATAATATTATTTTTCAAATATTCATACCGAATGAGCCCTAGTTAATCAAATAACTATCAATGTAACACCGTATGAGAATTTTTATATAGTGTAGACAATATTAATATCCATGATAAATTATATAGATAATAAGGGAAAATTCAATACTCAATAATCATATGAAATTTAATATTTCATGGGGACTAACAAGGAAATCAAGGAAGTGAATACAAATATATTCCTTGGACAAATAAATCAAAAACCATCTTAATAAAGGATATTGATGGTATTAAATTTTTTTCCCAAGTAGAGTAAACATAGAGGGTTATTTTTTTGATGAAATAAAATAATAACATAAAAAAATATTATAAAGGAAAATATCCTTTCTTTTAAAAAACCATTTTCAAATACTTTTCTTGGAAAATAAATTTTAAAAACATTTTTATTGAAGATAATCCTTTTAAACTTACAAAGTAAGCTTCAAGGAAATTTTGATGGATAAATTCATACATGTTGTATGAGGTAAAAAGAAACATTACCTTTTCAAGGTAAAAAGTGTTATAAAGATGTATTGTTCAGAAAAATATTAGAAAATTCCTTTAAAAACATTCATAAATGAAAAAATGGGTAAATATTTCTTTAAAAATCATTATAAAATCATTTTTGACAACATTTTAATAAAACATGGTTTTTTGAAGATAAAAGGTTCTCCAACTAAAGTGTGAAATGAAGTCGGGTTTTCATAAAATCATTTTATAAAATATTTGAGTACCAAAAAGTGAAAAAATGGTACTATAAATGGTAAAGGTCACTAATAAGTATAGGAGATTAAAATTAAAGGGTTTATTTAATAATTATCCAATAATTTCCTCTAATATAAATTCAAGTACAAACAATCTTGAATAAAAATGAGATTGTAATATAAAACCTTTGAAAATATATATTGTCAAAGTGCGTATAAATAAATGAGTAGATTATGTGTATCAATCGTAAATACACATAATTTAAGTTTAAATAAAAAAATATATTGTAAGAAGTTATAACACAAAAAATCTTATAATATTAATGACAATGAGAAAGAAACATAACTCAATGAAAAGAAAATGAGTTATGAAATTTTATTCCACTCGGTAACTTTTTACTCAAATCCCATAAAAATAAATAATTCAAATTGAAACATAAAATACCATTATTAAAGATTTATTAATGATATTACATGTCAATGTGGCAGTATATAAACCATATATAAGAAATTAGGTGTACAATAATTAATTATGCCTCATAGAAAGAAAATGGGACAAGAATCCCTTACCATCTGTCTTACTTGGCTCATGTGTCTTTATATTCCTAAATAAAAAACTTATGTTAATTATTTAATTTATTTATAGCATTTTTAATGTTTATAATGAATTTTATTTTACTTATTATAATGTTGTATTCAACTAAAAAATCAACTGAATTTACACTGGGTATTTTGACCAATTTCATTTTCTATGTCACAAATAACTTTGGTGGGTCAACTATGATAAAAAAGGTTATTATATAACATCTAAAAAATAATAACCATGAAATAATTATCATATTTATACATCAATTATAATTTTTAAATCAATCATTAAATATGGTTTTTAAAAATGAATCAATGTTATAATCATGGAGACGGTAGGCCATATGTACACATGAGTAACATTCCCATTTTTCAATGATCTTTTAAGAAAGTAGGTACATATCTTCAATCATTAAATAATTATTATTATATTAAAATACCATATTATTTAATCATATATATTTAAATTTATAATTATTATGATGTAAAAGGAATCACATCGTTTCAAGGAGGTGGTAGTCCACACATCCACAAACGATGTGATCACTTTTTAAGTGTGTGAAAGGGTAATAAATAAAATGATATATATTATATTTATATAAATATAATTATGTCATTAATATAATATATATGTTTTTATGTAATTTTTTTTAAATAAAATCATCCTTTATACATTTCTTGTATAGTGTGAACGAATAACATCGCTTTGAGTGGGCAGTAGTTCGCACTTCGACAAACAATGTTATTGTTTTTACTCAAAATGAAAAGAATAAAGATTTGTTTTGTAAAATAATTAAATAATTTTAAATAAATAAAAAATATTAAATATTAAATATTTAAATATATTTTCCATCTTAATGGACACCATGAGAGGCGGTAAGGAAAAATGAACAATCATTATTTCATGATGCAGTAGTTCACCATACATGTAAACAATATATTCATTACCAATTAGATGGATGTGTGTGTTAGTGTAGGTCTAAAACATTGAATAAAAAATACTAGTGTATTTATGATACTGGATTTTATATGTAAACATGGAATAATAAAAGTTTAGGTATGGTAGAATGGAAATAAAATTAAAGGGCTTTAGGAAAGACATTACCTCTTAATCAGGTAACTCCTTTTGTTTTACACCAAAAGAATTACTTGGATTGATTTTTTCAAAAAACAAGGCTTCAAGAGGAAGGTAGGGATGTTGGGGAGTGAATTTTAAATACCATGTAAGAATCTAAGTGTCTTTATATGTGTGAGGAAGTGAGAGGAAAGGAGGCCTTTTATAATGGATGAGGAGTGACACACTTGTAATATTTTAGAAGAAAGGAACCCCACTAGAATTTTTTTAATTTCAAATAGAAAGATAATAATCCAAAGTCAATAAAAGGGAATATAGGGTCTACATATGTCCAGATAATGGGTTTTAGAGATGTTTATAGGTCATTTTTTTGGCTTAATGTTGTGGTTTAGTCCCTTATTATTCTTAATTTAACATTAATTATTGTTAATAATTTTTATTACATTTGCATTTTTTTGTAAAAAAGTATGTTCACCATATTTAAAATTATAAATTATTCTAATTACATAAATGGAATACATTTTTAATAATTCCAATTATAGATGCTTCAAAAATTAAATAAAAATTAATCCCACAGACGGGACAACATTGTTGATTTTTAAAGTAAAAATGTTCTAATGTTTTCTATGTTTTTATAGTAAATTTCAAAGCGAAATTGATTACAATGACCTAAATTAGTTTAATTGATATAAATATCATTTAATAAATCTTTTAAAAAAATTAAAAGTATAATTTAACCTTATTAATAAATTAGATGAAAAAGCAGTTTTGAATTAAATTTCAGAATTTTTCACCATTCATTAAAAAAATGAAACATCACATAAAATACAAAATATCAACCATAATCTAATTTTTATGTTCCTATTTCAAATATTATGCTTATTTTTACATATAAGGGTTATAAAAGGGTTAAAAGTTGGATTTAAAATGGGTTCTCCATTAAAAATCAATAAAAGCGCCTTAATAAAAATATAGGTTTTTATGTTTAATATTGTGTCTATTATGATCTTTTGTGTATCGAATATATTTGATGAATATCAAAATTATTTTATTGAATATATAACCTATATATTTCATTAATATCATTCACTAATTTGATTTAATTTATTTAATAAAAAAACTGCCTCTGTGGGCATGAAAATAATAATATTTCATTCATATTCAATTTGAATATATTTTCATTTTTAATAAATTGTTAACCTATTAATTAATTTTATATTTGTATAAATAATATGTTTTAATATGTTATTTAATAATATTTAAAATCTATAATTTAATGTCTAGGTTATGTGTTAAATAATAATATTTTAATAATATATTATTGTTTGGTAAAACTCGATCATGCATATAACGCAAGCTATAGAAGATGGTTATTATTGCATGTGTCACATGATAACTCAGTATCACATATATACCATACAAAATTATAGTATTAATTTATTTAAAATAGTATATATTTGTTAATTTATCGATATATTATACTCCCGTACATGGTTGGTTTTGCGTGTCATACACCCCAAGAGATACAATATTCCAACTTTTGATTTTTAAGGCGTTACATTCTCCCCGCCTTAATTAAATTTCATCCTAACAATTTAAATTCTATATTGGTAATATATTTTTTGATATTTTAAATTTTTAAATCACCAATCATGATAATGTTTCGTAAAACATACTCTAGAAAAGAGAGAATGGGAAGTAAAAATACCACATTGAATAACATATAACTAGGCCTCTAAGTAGGAAAACATTAGTGGAAAGTAGGGAAACATACTTAGAGGAAAAATATTAATATTTATACGGAGTGATTGAGGTTATCAATAAAAAAATTGATTGATCAATGGAATGTTTAGGGCCTCAAATCCATTAATCTGTGATGATTTAGTAGACCATTGGTTCAATAAAAATCAAGGTATCAGGACCACACATTTTTTTTTGATAATTTTCCTAATGTGGAGTAATTATTTTACTAACTAAGAATACAAGAAAATATAATTTCTTGATAAATTTCAATTTCATAAGAATAATTTCATATTTTGGGTGTGCTTTAATGAAATTATAATTCTACCCTTACCTCATGAAATGGATATATGAAATTAACTTTGACCCCTAAAGCATTAAAATACATTTCTAAAGGATCTTAAGGCCCATAAAAGAGTGATAAGTATAACTATTGGTCTTTTAATATTTTCCAAAGTAAATATTATTAATATATTAATATCTTAACCTAAAAATAAACACTATTGGTTCATTATTAATATTTAATTTTAAAATTATTTAAATAATTACACATTAACCGGGGCATCACATTGGCCAGTGGTAGGTGAAAACCCATTGTCATCTTTAGGTCATGGATTCAAGCCCCATGGCCTTTCCAAACATGATGGGTTATCACCCAGAATACATGATTTCCTTTTCTAAAACCAAATTAATATAATTTCTAAAATAAATATAAAGGACATCCTTGAAATTTAATCATTAAATTGACTCGAAATTATGGTTTTCAATACAACCATTTTTTATAAAATATCATAATCTTATTTAAATATTTTTCAAATTTCATTACTGATAATATAAACCCTAAAGGTTATCAATACCTTTAAAATTAACTATGTATAAATGTAAAGTCATTAATCCTTAAATAAACTTTTCCCTCTAAAACATATGGTTATAAAATAAATATTATTCCTTATATTTTTCATGATTTTTATATCTAAAATACCACGTGTAAAATACTTATTCAATTTTATTATTACATCCTAAGAATAATTCATCAATATTGTTCCTTCCTTAGTCTAAGGTTTAACCATAAAATCATATATTGGATTTCTAAATCATGACACCATATCTTCAATATAAAACACTTTTGGTTTAACCAAGGTTATTCATTGCCAATATATTTCATAATGGTTTTTAAAGTAAACATAGATTATCCTAATAATGTCCCATGTGAGTATCAAACCAAGTGCTTAGTAAGACTTGTTGTCATGTACCTGGTTAGCCTCAGTCAGGCTCGGAACACCCTGTCAGAGTTGTTACACCTAGGTATAGCTATACCAGAACCACATCCACCTATAGTATCCCGAAAGAGATATATTTCTAGGAATATCCACCAAATCCCCCCCTTTACAAAAATTATTGAATTTTCTTCTATACTTATCCAAAAATTCGATCCTAGGTTTAAGTTCTCTAACCTATATTTTCCTTAATCTAGTTCCCAAGGTTTTTACTAAACTTCCTTTGCTAGAAACTATTGCGCCGAGACCCTAGATAACCTGAAGCCATTGTCTACTATCAATTATATTGACATGAATAAAAGGAATAAAATATTTAAGGTCTGAGAGTTTATTTTTCTTAGTAAACTAGATACATAAATTATTATTTTATTATAAATGAATATACTAATTACAGCATAATTATTTTATTTTTAAATAAATAACTTCAAGGATAAAATTTTTCCATCAAGTAAATATTTGTATATCTTTTATAGTATTCTTCTTTGATTCCTAGTGTATGAAACATAATAAGGGTGAGCTCAAATTCTCAGTAAGGGAAAAATTATAGTGTAAGAAATAATAAATCAATGAGAGTAATAATTACATAATGGTAAATAACTGAACACACAAAACATGTAATCAAATAACCGATAACGAACAAAATAAATAATATGGAAATGTAATAACTATAAATACATGAAATTAAAATAACTAGATAAGGAAAAATCAATATGAAAAGTTAAGAAACTAAAACTCATTCCATTTAATCAATAAACTAAAAATAAAAGGTATCCATATATAATTTGATGAAAAACATCATGGATGAGTAATAACTAAAACTAAATGAAGGAAATTATTTCTTAATATACATCATTTCTAAGGCACATGAAAACCTATACCATCATGAACTTTCATAAGATAGTTTAAAACCATATATAGAAACCTATTTAATTTTTTCAACTAGTTTATCTTAAGAGAACATATCAATGCATCGAGGGGATATATATAGTCTGTGATTCATCCAAAAAATTCTTCAAATCAATTAATAAAAATAAATAATATTCCTTATCAAATATCTGTATTGAATTAGAAATATGGTTTTATCAATAATTCCTATATTATTGAAATAACATTAAAAGTAAAACCGTATATAAAATGGTATACTGTTTAGACAATATAAATATCCTTGATAAATGATATGGATAATTTATGGAAATTTAATGGTCAATGATCATATGTAACTAACAAGAAAATAATGTAAGTGAATATAAATACTTTATTTTTCCAAATTAATAAAAAACCATTCAGAAAAAGGATATGGATACTATCAATAAACAATATCCCAATTGGTGTAAAGAAAGAGGGTTGCTGTAGTTTATGAAATTAAAGAATAACATAAAAAAATATTCTTGAGGAAATTATCTGTTGCTTTGAAAGAACCGTTTGAAATTAATTTTCTTTGAAAATAACTTTTAGAGGTTTTTTTATTAAAAATAATCCTTTTAAACTTTCAATGGAAGCTTTAAGGAAACAATGGTTGATAACTCTATAAATGTCGTATGAGGTAAAGTGAAACATTCCTTTTCCAAGGTAAAAATAGTTTGAAAGATGGATTCTTCAGAAAGTAAACAGAAGATTCCTTTGAAAAAATTAATAAATGACATAAAGGGGTAAAAATTACATTGAAAAATCATTATAGAATAAATTTGGAGAAATTTTTACTAAAACATGGTTTTTAGAAGAGAACAAGTTCTTTAATTAATGAGAGAAATGTAGTCATATTTTCATGAAATTAATTTTAAAACATTTGAGTACCAAAGAGTAGAAAAATGGTACAATAATTGATAAAGTGAATTTGGAACCATATGATATTAAAATTAAAGGGTTTATTGATCAATTATAAATTAGTTTCCTTGAATGGAAATCCAATTACAAACAATCTCAAATAGAGTTGATATTGTGAAATAAACACTTAAAAAGATATAATGTTGAAGTGAGAATAAATAAATGAGTATATTATGTTTATCAACTCTAAATCCACATAAACTAATTAGAAATACAAAAATAAATAATAAAAAGTGATTATAGACAAAATCATATAATATTAATGATAATGAGTATGAAATATAACTCAATGAAATGAAATTGAGTTATAAAATTAGATTCCACTTGGAAACTTTTAACTCAAATAAACTTAAAAGAAATAATCCAAATTGAAACATAAAATACCATGAATAAATATTTTTTAATGATATTACATGTTAATGTGGTAGTATATGAAACATATATAAGAAATTAGGTTCACAACAATTAAGTATGCATCATAGAAGGAAAATGAGACAAGAATCCATTACATTGGATCTAACTTTTCTCGTGTATCTTTATATTCCTGGAGGATAAACTAATGTTGATTACTAAAATTTATGAGAAAAATTTTCATGTTTATCGTAACTTTTATTTAACATATTATCATGTTGTATTCAACTACTAAATCAATTAGGTTTATGTCAGGTTTTTGGATCAATTTCTTTTTATATGCTAAAAATAACTATGGTGGGTCAACTATGGTCAAAGGGGTCTGTAATAGTATGTACTAATCCGATCTATTTCTTTGTTGAAATATGGGTTTTGTGGTGTTATTGGAGGTAGATTTTATTTATTTCTAACAATTTTCCAAATTTCCAGTTCTGTGAATAGTGTTTCTAGATCGGCAAGTCATCTACCAGTAGGTCATCTTTCAGGAGGTCATCCATCAGTTAGTAGATTTGGTGACTCACATCAACGAATTGAATCAGTGAGTCATATCATTGAGTCACATCAATGAGTCACGTCGGTGACATGCATCAGTGACTCACTTCGGTAGATCGCATCAGTGAGTCATGTCAGTGACTCGTGTCGGTGAGTTACATCGGTGACTCATATCGGTGAGTCATGTTAGTGACTGACATCGATGACTCATCAGTTATTTTTTTTCCAAAGTCTTATGGTGTCTCCCCTTTGATGTTATCTTTGACATAGAATTAATTCAAAGCCTCATTTTAATGGATTTAAGGATGTTTCAAATCCCATAACTCCTACCTAATTTTTCTAAGTGTTGGGGTACCTTTACATGGTCAAACCACAGTCTTGACAGATCCTCCTTTAATGGAAAATCTAAACCACATCTAAACTAATGATCTATTTATATTTTCAATAGGGCAAGATACCTTCTTATTTGTTTATCCTTATTGATTTACTTGGTATGATTATGATCAAAACTATCTTCCCAAATTATTCATGCGATCTAACTTTAATCCTCAGACAGTGTTTCCCTTGGAGTTTTCCTACTGAATGTGCACCCCCTGTTTTGGTGAAACCCAAAAGTGTTTATCCATCAACAATAAAAGGTATGTTTTACCACAGTCTTATAGGTTCCCCAACATATTTTATTCTATTTTCATTTCCATGTGATGGAATGTGATCTCCATGTTTATAATGGAAATTTCCCAGTTGTTGGTTTTTACGATGGCATCACAACATCCTTAGGTGGATGTAGCCGTTACGGGAAAGGTGATTGTGATCCACTGTGTTGGTCTATTATCATGAAAATAATTTTAGAATCCTTTTTGAGGTATGGTATTTATGGATTTTCTATCTTATTTAGATGCAATTATAGAGATATCATGATTTAGCCCATTGGATCACATAGAAATTAAAATGATAAATAATTGAACTTGATTAAAGAGCTAGTATAAATTCCTTAGTGATTTTATTGCATCTTGATTTTCTAGATAGAAAGATATCTTTTCTTTTCTTGTTTATCATGTCATTATTGATGGAAATTGGTAAAGAACATAAAGCTGAGATGAATCATAATTTAATTGACCAATGATAAAGAGGCATGTTTAATGAATCTGGTTGTTTTTGTTGTTGTGTTTGATGATAATCAAATCGATTAAGTTAAGTATGTTAATTGAATTGGTTAAATAAACCGAATCATGATGATTTTTTTGATAGATTATTAATGGAATTCCAAATTAATTTGTTTAATTAATTTGTGATAGCTTGTTTCTTAGGTTTCTTGTTGTTGGAACCTAAACACTGAATCAGTTAATTACAGGTGGAATAAATAAATATTTGTGTGATAAAATATAATTCCTTTGTGTGGTCTAAGTTACCCATTTTTTAAAGGTTATGTTCCTTGTGATTTAGAGCCACGAGGGCTCATTATGTGTGAAGTATGAATACCTTGTTTAGGGCTAAGAGCCTAGTTGTTATGTTTGTTTGTTACCTGCTGCTGTTGATGTGATGTGAGCCTGGGATGGCTGAACCTAGAGGGCTATTGTGGTATGTGGGGCTGGGAGGCCTAGTGGTTGTGGTAGAATTTTACACATAGAGTGATTATATTCATCAATTTATGCATTTGGGCGTTAGAGGAAGACACTATAGATGTTGGAATGGGTTAAAGCTAAACTTACCCATTGATGTAATAGTTTAATGACTATTGAATCTATTTTTTGTTTATCTGATTTACTTTACCACTAATTGAAGAATATGGTATTTCTTACCCTCCACCCAAAAGAGATAAAGATGCTTAGGGTATTCCATATTCTTTCCGTCTTTATTTTCTTTAGGATGTATTGGTATACGATCCTATTATAGGTCGAAAATACTTTCCGGGTAGTTCATATACCCATAGTGTTGATCCCCTTTTGTTTGGTAGCTTAGAATATCTTGTCTAGACTACTTGGAAATATGGGGAATGATAATGATGTTAATAAATGAATGAATAATTTATTTTGAACCCTTGGGGTTGGATTCTACTGTAATGCAATGATGAGGATATGCTTTTTAGGAACCATGGACTCATTTTGGTTATTCTTGGAGGGCATGGAACTTTGTTGTGATGCTAAGAAAATGTAATGTAGTAATGATAATGGTTGATTAATTATTAAAGGATTAATTAACAAAAAGTGAAACTATTTTTATGTGAAAATATGTTTTAATAAAAATCTTTAAATGGTTGTGTGATTATAGGATATCTAGTCTTAGTAGTTGTAGATGGGAGTCTGAGAGACGTTAGTTGGAGTTGTGTCTAAGACAATAGTTTTCCCATATTGTGGTTATGAGATATAATATATCACATAATTTTTGTGTTTCTACATACTACCCACCCTGTTGGTTAGGGAAACTGAAACCCTGAGGATTCTGAGCCTTAGGAGGGGGGGGGGGTTTCCAATATCCCGGTGGGAGGATGGATGGATGACTTCCCACTTTGTCCCATATCTAATCTCTTGGTAGTTACTTGTGTTGGTATGTATGGTGGTTAGTTTCCCCCCATATATGTTTGTAGAGGGCTGTATTGAATTTTGGTTAGTTCACACACATATATTCTGGACATAGTTTCCAACTGACTACTATAGGTATAACGTGTATAGGATATGGTGGCTAGAGGACCCATACTTGGATTATGATCTATAATGGATGGATGCATAATCCCCGATGTATGATACACATTATGTGGGATATCATGGATCCTGAAAGCAACCTGGTTACTTCTAGTTGTGTGGATGGTGTGGTGATTCACCCAGGTGTTTTTGAGAAATCCTTTTTGTTGCACGAGGCGCAAATTGTGGTGCTCGCCCAAGTGTCTTCTGGATAGCCTTTTTGGAGAGAGATTCTTATGACATGTGACATTAGGGAAAATCATCAAACCATTGGGTAATTTGTAGTGGGGTACCCTTGAGATTCTTTATTATATTTTATAATTCTTATGCGATATTTTGTGAGAGTATCTATGGTGAGGCAGGGTAGTTAGTATACTTGTTTTGGTAATAAATTAGTTTCACTTATTGTTCACTATGCTTCAACATGCTTTCTTTAATTTTGAACCAGAGGCACCATGGAGGATCCTTCTGAGTAAACTATTATACTCACCCAACGTCATATAAACTGATTTCAGATCAGTTGGAGTTGGGTGAATATTAAGCTAGTTACTACTAGCTTGTAGGTTTTTCAATTGTTAGTTGAGCTTCATGATCATTTTTGTTTTACTTATTTTTGATACTTGGAGTTTTTCCTTTCAGTTGTAGTAGATCTTGCGTGACATTACATATGTGTAATTGGGTTTATTTTTATATTATAGTATGAGAAGTATTTGGTCGATGTATATCTTGTATTTATCTTTTTCATGTGTTTCCTTTTAGGGTAATACCTCCCATTTGTGTGTTTACTATACCCTCAGTTCTTGTCGCCAACACGAGGCTTATTGGAGGCAAGACTCGGGGGGTCATAATTTTTCTTCTCACATTACTGGCATATGAGGGGTACACATTATTGGGAGGGGGCCATGACATAGTGGTATCAGAGGTAGGTTAGTGGTGTAGAATGGAGTATGGAGTTAGGCATAAGTGAGGTTGAATGGGTTGGTAGGGCAATGACGTTAGCTAATATTAGCAAATTCTGTAAACACTGGAGATCAGATGAGACATAGGTATTTATAGCCCCTTGTTATTTGAGGGACGAACCTTTATGTTTACAGTAGATACTAAATGAGGTGATACTGGTTATGTGGAAGAGACCTAGGAAAGGATCATGCATCATTATTCTCTGAACATGTGTTTGAATGGGAAGACATTGGGAAATGTTAACAAAAAATTAATAAAATAAAAAAATTAATTAATGTTAATGTTTTCCATATTATAGGTTTAGGAGCTCTAACTATTTTTCCTTTTATAGGTACAACTCTAGGTCGACTTCCTCATCAGGTTCACGTAGAATATGTTCAATAGGTTGTGTTAGCATATTTCTCTAGAGTATAGGTTGATGAAAAAGACACTTAGAGGAGGACACTCCGAGAGTTTCAGTTCCAGAGTCTACAAAAGTACGAGCGATCGGTTTTAGATTCATTCAAAAAATACTAGTCAGAGAAGGTTGAGATAGATTTTAGTTTGATCCATGGTCGGAAGTAGAACTGGGTATCGTTGGTTGTGATGATTCTACATGGGGTAGAGAGGCAGCGGTGGTTCTTTTTCCTCAATGGTCTTGAGGAGTCAGTGATATCATGGGATAAGTTCTGAGAGATGTTCAAGAACGACTTTATTTCTTCAACCGTGAAGGCGGATAGTTTCCAGGAGCTACTTACCCTTCACCAGGGAATCTCTAGTGTGTGGGAGTTCAAGATTAGTTTCAAGAACCTTCGACGATATGCTTCGAACCTATTGCTATATGAGGAGGTTAGAGAGACGCATTTCAAGTAGGATCTGTATCTAGAGATCTAGCGCCAGGTCACCCTATTTATGATGATGATATATCTCAATGTGATAGTGAGGGAAGAGGTCGTTGGGAGGATATTAGACAAAACTAGATTGTTATGAGAGGGTTTTCATCAGTATTCCTCACAAATCAGAGATGTGGTACAGGGTTCCCAATTTTCCGGGAAAAAGAGTTGATGTTTGGCATGGGGTAGGTCCAAACCCCCAATGTATTGTTTCTCTAGGGGAAGATACTCTCAGACCTATACTAAGGGATCATGCTCTTGATTTTCTCGTGGATGATGAGGTCATCAACAGTGGGAGTACCTGAAATTTTAGGGAAGACAACACGTGTCATGTGTCCCACTTCAGGTTCCTCTATTGAGGAAGTTCTAGCCGAGGCAACAGAAGCCAGTTTCACCAGCTTTGGATCAACTGAGAGTAGATGGGGTAGGTAGTGGAAAGCCTAGGGATTCTCCCTATCCTATGAGAGTAGATCATATCCACGGTGGTGGTCATCATTAGGGTTAAATATTCCTTGGATAATTTCATGGTCTGCTTCATGCTTTAGCATTTCCAGTTCCAGGTGATCCTAACATCATTCGAAGTACCCTTTTCTTATTTTCTACTTAGGTGTATACCTTGTTTGATTCAGGAGAAACATACTCCTTAAAATCACCTACCTTTTTCTATTCCTTGATACATGAGATATTAAGATTTTCGGTTCCCTTGGTAGTGACTACGCCAGTTGGAGGTCAAGATTACATGTTTGAATTATATAGAGACTGTGAGCTAGTGTTGGGGAAGTACCACTCTCAGGGATATTTCTTATATTTACAGATACAACCATATGATTTCGTTCTCATCATGGATTGGTTATATTTGGTTCAAGATTTCATGGATTGCATCTAGGGGTAGGTGGTGTTCTTTGATGTTTATGGAGAGTCAATAATGTTTATTAGTGAGTGAGACCCTCAGATGGGTCAGAGGAATGTTCCTTCTTTGTCATACTTGATGAATGAGTTGATGTTGAGTTCATCAGAGTTTCATCCATCAACATTTCCAAGGGTCATGAAAGAGTAACCCGATGTATTTATAGAAGAGGTTGTAGTGTTACCCCCTCGATGATATATTCAGTTTGGGATCAAGATGCAACTAGGTGTGTCTCCTATCTCGATGTATCAAAATAGGATGACATCTTCCAAGATGAAAGAGATACATATATAGCTAAATAGTCAGTTTTAGTGTGGTTTTGTTCATCCAAGTGTGTCACTGTGGGGTTCACCATTTTTTTTGTGAAGAAGGCTGACAATTGTTTGTGGTTTTGGGTCAATTATCATCGATTGAACAAAGTGACAATGAAGAACCACTATAAAATTCCATAGATTGATGATTTTTTGATCAAATGATGGTTTCAAGTTGGATCTAAAAGACTTATTTTCAATATGGGTATCATTAGATGCTTGTGACAGATGAGGATATCCCAAATAATTCTTTCCATTGTCGTCATGGGAATTATGAGTTCTTGGTGATACCATTCAGTGTGATAAATGCTCCAGGTGTGTTCTTGGGGTTGATGAATGATGTGTTCCATAAGTTCTTGGATATGTTCGTGATGGACTTCATTAAAAAAATCCTTGTATACAACATGTCTAAGGAGGAGCATGTAGAGAATCTACATTCTGATTTGGGAGTTATTCATTGATTATGGCTATTTGTGATATTTTCAAAGTGTGGGTTTTGGGAATGAGAAGTCCGTTTCTTTGGGCTTGTTTTATCCGAGAAGGTGGTAGCTTTGGATCCATCAAATATATAAGTAGTTGTGTCTTGGGAATCCCCCAGGACAGTGGTAGAGGTATGATGTTTTCTTGGTCTTTATATATATTACCAAAGGTTAGTAGCTGACTTATCTCAGATTGTGACTCCTTTGACAATGCTGACCATAAAGGATCCGGCGTTCATGTGGACTGACCAGTGCTAGATAGCTTTTGAGTATCTGAAGAACAAGTCGGTCAGTGCTCTTGTTCATTGTCTTCTAGTAGAAAGAGTTTAGTTTTAGGTTTTCTATGATTCTTTTCATATAGGATGAGACCATGTTTTGATACAGTAGATATCAGTCATTTCTTATGGGTCTTGAAAGGTACATCCTCATGAGTGTAACTATGCTGTCCATAATCATTTTCTAGAAGTAGTAATTTTTTCCCTGAAGTTGTAGAGACATTACCTCATCAGAGAGTGCTTTGTGGTCTTCATCGATTATAAAATACCAAGGTATGTTTTCTCCTAGTGTGACTTGAACTTGTTAAAATGTCGATGGATGGAGTTCTTATAGGATTACGACTTTGAATATTTGTATACACTTGGAAAGTGGAATTTTGTAATCGATGCGATGAGCATGAAGTTGTGTGGTGATGTAGTGCATGAATTGGGTGATTCCAAGAGAGTAATGGAAGAACATTCAGCATTACATCTAGATATTGGAGAAGTTAGGGGAATATGATGTCTTTTTCAGATGATAGTGCAATCATCTCTGGTGCAGCATGTAGAATATTCCCAATTGGGGATCTTTAGGTGGTGGTCTAGAGAGACAATTTTTTTGGTGAGGCCCCTAATGGTTGGTCTATGGATGAACAACTCCAAGTGTTTTTAGGGAAGTATTTTCACTCCTTTGGAGCCTTGTGAGAAGGTTCTAAGAGAGTTCCATCATTATCCGTTTGCAGTATATCTTGGAATGAAGAAAATGTTCCAGGATTTGAGGAGTCAGTTTGGGTGGCATGGGATAAAGCATGATGTTTTAGAGTTTACGCATCGATGTTTGGTCTACTGGAAGATGAACGTCAAACACTATTATCCTGGTGGGTTGCTCCAACCATTAGATGTTACTCAGTGGATGTGGGAGGACATATTGATGGAATTTTTTACTGGTTTACCACGAGCTCATGGAGGTTATGGCGCTATATGGGTAGTAGTGGATAATTTGACAAACTTTTCCCACATTATAGTGATCAAGGAGTCAATATCATTGGAGGTTTTGTCGAGGTAGTATCTGGAGGATGTGGTGAGACTCCATGGTGTCCCGAGGATGATCATTTTTTATCAAGACCCATGTTTTTCCTTTATAGTGTGGAGAGGTCTCCATCATGATTTTTGTTCTTAGCCATGTCTTAACACTTCTTTTCATCCATAGAAAAATAGTGAGACAAGGAGTATCATGCAGACTCTTGAAGATATGTTATTATTTTCTATCTTGGATTTAGGAGTCTCGTGGATGAGGGACCTACCCTTGGTAGTGTTTGCTTACAACAATAGTTTCGACTCTAACATCATTATGGAACCATTTGAATCCATGTGTAGTCAAACATTCTGTTCTCCATATGTGCTGGACTGGGGTCAGAGACTCTGCAATTCTCAGGCTGGAACAAGTACAAAATACGATAGAGATGGTTTAGGTAATTCACAAGAGAATGAAAAAAGCATAGGATCATCATAAGTCCTATTCCAATCATAGGAGACATATGGAGTTTCACATTTTGGATTATGTGTTTATGAAGGATACATCCCATTATTGGTTAGCGAAGTCTTGGTCATGGGTGTAAGCTTTCTCCCCAGTTTTTAGGGCTTTTCAAGTGTTGGGTTGTGTTGGAGATGTAGAGTATCAGGTATCACTTTCCCCACAGATGATGAAGATACATGAGGTTTTTCACATGTCGTAGCTCTGTCGTTATCTTCATGAAAACTCTCGCGGAAACGATTAGGGTGTGCTAAATGTTGATGATAATGAGACCTTCGAGGAGTGGCATGTAGAGATCTAGGAACATAAGGAGAAGGTGTTGCGTGGGCATGATATACCCTTGGTTCTTGTCTTGTGGTGGTATAGTGTCCAAGAGGATAGTACATAGGAATGTGAGTCACAGATACATGAACAATATCATGAGCTACTTTATATTTATCTCTTCGCTCGTAACGTTATTCATTCCCTGGTTATATACATTTCCTATTTATGAGATGGATTTATTTTGATGTTTGTTGTGGATTTATCTCTTTTGAGATATATATCCCATAGGAGAGTGTTTAGGATATGGTTGTGGTTTTCTCTTGGTTTCACGTTGTTCCTTTAAGGGAGCGGTTGTACTCCTTTTGTGGTGAGATCCTTGAGTGGTATCTTGAAGGGTTGTTATTCGAAACTATTTTTTTATTTCTAATCTGGGTTTGTTTTGGATCCTTGAAGATGAGAATGTTTTTGGATGTATCTGATGTATTGGATCAGACCCATCTGGTCCATTCCTTTTCCCAAATTTGGTGTTTGAGGTGTTCCGAGTGGTCAAGGTGACATATTTCTAACACTTTACCAAATTTAAAATTCTTTGAACTCTGTTTCTATATCGGTGAGTCATCTGTTGGCCGATCATCTATAAATAGGTCATCCATCGTTGAGTCTCATCGATGACTCACGTCAGTGACTCGCATCGGTGGATCAAATCATTAACTCACATCAGTGATTAGATTTGGTGAATCACTTCAGTGAATCACATCAGTGACTCACATCGGTGGATCACATCAGCAAATCATGTCGGTGAGTTATGTCAATGACCCGCATTGGGGAGTCGCGTCGGAGATTCACATTAGTGACTCGTGTCGGTTAGTTAGATCAGTGATCCATTTTGGTGATTTTCATCTGTGACTCGCATTGGTGAGTCCCTTAGATGAGTTGCATCAGTGAGTTGTGTCGGTGAATCGCATCAGTGAGTCGAGTTGGTGACTCACATTGGTGACACGTGTCAGTGACTCTTCAGTGAATAATGTTTTTAGCTTCCTACATTTTTACCCCTTTTATGTTATCATTGACACAAAAGGAATTCAAAGCCTTGTTTTTAAGGATTTATGGATGATTCAAAGCCATAAATCCTACCCAATTTTTCCTATGTGTTAGAGTGTCTTTAATTGGTCAAACTATGTAGACTTGATGGATCCTACTTTAATGGAAAATCTAAACAATATTTAAACTGTTGCTTTGTTTTTATTTTAAAAATGACAAGATACCTTACACCTTGTTCATACTTCTTGTTTTTACCTGGTATGAGACACCCAAACCTTTATTCACATAGGGGCCATGCGACCGAGCTACAATCCTCATACAATGTTTCCCTTGGAGTTTTTCCTACTGCATGGGCACCCCCTACTTTGGTGAAATTAGAAAGTGTCAATACATCTTCAATATAACAAATTTTCTACCACTATCTTCAAAGTTCCTCAATGTTTTTCATCCCATTTCTCCATTCCATGTGATGGAATGTGATATCCATGTTTATGTTGGAGTTTTCTCTATTTTTGGTTGGTATGGTGGTGTTGCAGTGTTCTCATGTGGATACAACTGTTGTGGGAGAGGTGATCATGATCCACTTTGTTATACCATTCTCATGAAAAGAATTTTGGAAACCTTTTTTGGTAAGGGATTCATGGATTCTATATTTTATTTATGTTTAATTGTAGAGATAGCATGATTTAGCCCATTGGATCACAATAGGGTTGACAAAATAAATACTTGAACCGGATTAAAGAACTTTTAACAATTCCTTTGTGATGTTATTGACTCTGGATTGGATGGATAATGTGATATATATGATTTTTTTTGTTTAGCATGTCATTCTTGATAGAAATTGGTAAATAATGTAAAGCCTTGATTAATCATAAATTAATTGACCAAAGGTAAAGAGGCATGTTTAATGAATCTGGTTTTTTGTAGTGTTTGATGATAATCATATGGATATAGTTATGCATGTTAATTGAATTGATTAAATACCTAAATAATGCTGATGATTATTTATAAATTATTAATTACATGTCATATTAAATTTTTGAATTAATTTGTGATAGCTTATGATAGATTGTTGCTTAGGTTTCCCATAATTAGAACCTGAATAATGAATTTGTTAATTATAGATGGAATAAACAACTGGTTGTGTGATAACATATAATTCCTTTGTGGGGTATATGTTACCCCCTTGTTGCAAATTACATGTACCTTATTCTTTGGATCCTTGAGGGATCAATGTGTGTGAATGTTTAATGCCTTGTTTAGGTGCAATAGCCCAATTTTGATGTTTCTTTGTTTCTTACTACTAGTGATGTGATGTGTGACTGGGATGGATGATCCAGGAGGGATGTTCTGGTATGTGGGGCAGGGATTCCTAGTGGTTGGGATAGGAGTTGATTCCTAGAGTGGAGAGAAGAATTGGTTTATGCATATGGGAGTCGGGGAGGACATAGGGGATGGATGAATGGGTTGAATCTATGATTACCCATTGATGTGAAAGTTGAATTCCCATTGAATCTGCTGGCTATTTATTTTTTTACATTTCCTACTGCTTGAGGTGTCTGGTCTTATTTACCCTCTTTCCAAAAGAGATGAATAAGTTTTGGGTATTAAATGTGGTTTCCATGTTTAAATTATTGAGGATTTATGGGTATACACTTTTACTATAGGTGGAAAAGACACAACGAGTAGTTCATGTACTTCCCATGTTGAGACCCTTGTGTTTGGTAGCTTAGAATTGCTTTTCTAGAATTCCTAGAAATATGGAATATGATAATGATGTTAATAAATCAATGAATAAACGATATTGAACACATGGTTTTGGATCTTGTAGGGATGAAATGTTGAGGTTATAATTTTTAGGAACCGTGGAATCATTTTGGTTATTCTTAGAGGGCATGGAACATTGTTGTAATGCTAATGAAAGTAATACAGAAATGATAATGGTTAATTAATCATTAAAAGATTAATTAACATAAAGTGAAACTGATTAAAAGTTACACGATGTTTTAATAAATCTATTTAAATGGGTTTTTACTTATATTATATTTAGTCTCAACAATGGGAGATGGGAATCTGAGAGACGTTAGCTGCAGTTGTGTCTCAGAATAGTTTTTCCCATAGTGTTTTTGTGACCTATAATATATCATGTAACCTTTGTGTTTCTATACTTTAATCCACCTTGTTGGTTAGTGTAACTAACATGTTGGGGATTATGAGCTGTTGGGGGTGTTATCCCCAACATCCCAGTGGGAGGAAGGATGGTTGACTTCCCCCTGTGGCATCACTCTCTTGTCTTGGAAGTTACTTATACTGGAATGCACAACATTTAATTTTACACCATATATGTGTGTAGAGGGATGTAATGGATTACGGTTTTTTAACACACATATATTTTGGATATAGTTTACTATGGCATACTATAGATATAAGGGGTATAGGTTGTGTTGTATTGAGGATCTTTACTCAGCGTATGGGATGTAATGGCTTGAGGCATAATAGCCGTTGTATGATACACCTTATACAGGCTTGTTGTGGATCCCAAAAACTACATGGTTACTTCTATTTGTGTGGATGGTGTGGTGCTTCGCCCAAGTGTCTATTGGAAAGAATTTGTGTTTTATGAGGGGTATGTTGTGGTGCTCGCCTAGGTGTCTTCAGGCCAGCCTTTTTAGAGAGAGCTGATAAAGACGTGAGATGTTCAGGAAAAGCCTCAAAACAGTGGGGAAGTGGTAGTGGTGTACCCATGAGAATCATTATTATATTATATATTTTTTTATGCTATACTTGGTGAGAGTATCCATTATGAGGATGGGAATGTAGTATACCTATTTAGGTAGTGAGTTAGTTTCACTCGTTGTTCACTGTGCTTTAACATTCTTTCTTTACTTTTTCATGAGAGGATCTAGGGAGGATCCTACTGAGTCTACCATTATACTCACCCTACATTATATATACAGTTTCAGGTCATTTGGAGTATATTGGAGATCAGGTTGGTTACTACTATTGCGGGTTTTACAGGAGATGTTCGGGCTCTGTGGTCATAACTGATTTACTTTCATTTGGTGCTTCTATATTTTTCCTTTCAGTTGTAGTAGTTCTTTCATGACATTACATATGTGTACTTGGGTTTCTTTTTATATTGTGTATGAGTAGGATTTGGTTGGTGTCTATTTTATCTCTCTATTTTACATGTGTTCTCTAAGAGGTCAATGCCTCTAATTTTTGTGTTTACTATACCTTCAGTGTTAGTCACCATCCCGTGGCCTTCTAGAGGCAGGAGTTGGGGGTCATTATCTCTCTTTACACATTGCCTCCCTAGGAGTGGTATACTTTGTGGGGAGGGGGTCATGACAGGGTTATTATATATATCTCCATAATAAAAACCATGACATAATTATCATATTTATATATCAATTATAATTTTAAAATCAATCATTAAATATGGTTATGAGAAAAGAACCAACGTTACAATCACTAAGAAAAATTTATTATTAGAAGGTGTTGTTTCTTCATTTAGAGGGGGTTATAACCCCCTCTAATGGATTTAGATATGGGTATGGTGAACCGGTTCTAAAGTGGGTGCAATGTATAATTTGCGGTAGTTTTTCTCAACTACTAGTATGTAGGGATGAACATTAGAGGTGTTGCATTAGAATGGGTTTAAACCCATTATAATAACACAATAAATCAACCAAAAAGAGACAATTTAGAATAGTTTTAAACCCCTTCAAAATAATATATTAGTTTAGGGGAAGTTAGAACCGACCCCAATTGATTTGAAAGCACAAATTTAATGGTGGTTTTAAAACCACCCCTAAATGTGCCTGTTTTTCAAATGTTCCCACACATCATGTGTCCCCTCCCTTTCCACTCTATGGATCCCCATTAAACATTCCCAACCCTTCCATCCCCTAGTTCCACTCCGTACATTTCCCTCTTTTACCATCCAGTTCCCAGCACGTCCCCCCTTCCCCCTCTTGTTTCCCATGAGCCCTCTCATTCCCCATCCCAAACGATCAAGACCCAGACTCTCTCTCTCTCTCTCTCACTTCATGAATCCTTGTCCACAAAAAATATACCATGCCATATAAAATTAATAATTAGTGGGAATTGAACACAAGAATAGTCGCTTCGGAGCGCCCGCACGTCCAACCCCTACTACCATTATGAAAATTCAATTTTTCATATTTATTCACACATGAATATATTTATATAAATTTGATTATCTATTTAAATAATTATTATTTACATAATATATATAAATGATTTTAAATATATAACATATATATAAAATTATATAAACTATATATATACACATATGTTTATATATTTATAAATATATAAATATAAATTATTTATATACTTAAATACATATTTGTATATTATATACATGTTTATTCATATAATATATTTAAATAATTATATTTACATATATAAATATATATATTTATAAATGCATTTATATTTGTGTGTCTCTATTTATGTATTTATATAATATTTATAGATATAATGTAATTATAATATATATTTATTTAAATATTTTTATATACTTATATGTGTGTGTGATAACAATAATATTATTTATATTTTTACAAATGTTTTTTAAACTATAAAAATTATATGTTTGTTTCATAAAGACTATACATTTATTTTATGATTTATATCATACATATATTATATTAAATAAAAATATATTATATATTTATATAAATTATTTTTATACTTAAATACATATTTATATATTATATACATGTTTATTTAGACAATATATATATATATATATAAGTATTTACTTAATATATTTATAAGAGGTCTTTAAAAATATTTATATAATGTATTCCAATACACATATTTATTATTATTATATATATATATATATATTTGTATAAGTAAACTAATATTATATATAATTAATATATAAGTATTATTATATAAAATACAATTTATACACATTTTTATATTTTATTTAATTCATATTATATGAAATATGATTTATAAAAATATTTATATAATTTTATATGAAATATGATTTTATATTTTATATAATTAATATGTTTATTATATATAATCAATATTTTATGAAATATAATTTGTACAATTATATATTTAATTTTATATGAAATACAATTTTATATTATATATAAATAAATTTATGTAAAATATAATTTATATAAATATTTATACAATATATTTCAATACATATATTTTTTATTATGTACCTTAACATATATCTATTTCATTAAATACAATCGTATAATATTTTTTAAATTAATATGCATTTATTTTTATAAATTATATTTCAGATATTATTAGTTATATATAATATAAAAGTGCAAACATATTATTTAAAAATATATTTATTTTTATTATAATATAAATTATAATAACTGAAATCTTTGAATTTTATATGATATATTTTTTAGATAAATTATATTTATATAAATATTTATAAAATATATGTATGATTTTATATTATAAATAACTAATATTATATTAAATTCAATTTATAAAAATTAATATATATTTATTTACATAATATTATTCAATTGTATTTATGTATTGATATATATACAATTAAATACAATTATATAAATATTTTATATAATATGTTCGTATAATGTATTTAAATACATTTATATATTGTGTTTTATTATATATATATTATGAAAGTTTCTTTTTAGAAAAAAATTATTGGTGTTCACAACCCCCTTTGACCTCTTAAATTAGAGGGGGTTTGAATGGCCTCTAATTTAAATACATTAGAGGGGGTTTTAAACCACACTCCCCCCTAATTTAAGAAATTAGAGGGGGTTTTCAACCTCCTATAATTTAAGATATTATATGAGGTTTTAATCCACCAGTAAAATTCAAATGGATATTAAAAAAACAATGTTAAAAGTTTATAAAAGGTAAAACCCTATATAATTTAAGAAATTATAGGGGGTCCATAACCCCTCTAAATTCAATGATTAGTGAGGGTTGTATATTACCCACCAATATTTTTTTAGAAAATGTATTTAGTGGGGGTTTATTACCCCCTCTAAATTTGATAATTATAAGTGGTTGTGCAGAACCCCCTTTAATTATACAAAACATGAAATTAGAGGTTGTTGTTCATAACCCCCTCTAATCTACAATATTTTTGTAGTCAATCAAAGAGATGGTAGGCCGTATGTACGCATGAGTAATATTCCAACTTTTTCAATGATAGTTTAGGGAAAAGGGTAAATTCAATCATTCCTGAACGATCATTATATTATAATAAAACATTATTTAATCATATATTTATATATATATAATTCTTGTGATTTAAAAGGAATCACATTGTGCCGATGAGGAAATAGTCCACACGACCACAGATGACATTAACACTTTTTATGTGTGTTAAAGGGTAATAATGAAATTGATATATATATATTATATTTATAGAAAGATAATTACACCATGAATATCATATATATATATATATTTTTATCACATATTTTTAATTAAAATCATCCTTTAAACATTCCATGTATAGTGTGAACAAATCACATCACTTTGAGGGGGTGGTAGTCTATACTTCCACAAATAATGTTATCATTTTTACACAAAATGAAAAGGATAAAGATATGTGTTTTAAAATAATTAAAAAATATTAATGGACTAATAAATTATATATATAATATATAAATAGAGTGTCCATCATAATGGAAACTATGAGTGGTGGTAAGCAAAAATGAATAATCATCATTTCATGCGGTCGTAGTTCGCAGTACACATTAACCGTATATTTTTTAACCATTAGATGGAGGTGTGTGAATGTGTAGGTCAAAAAATTAGAATAATAAAATCCTATTATATTTATTATACGCGAGTTTCTATATCAATATAGAATAAGAATATTTTAAGGAGTGAATAATGGAAATAAAATTAAAGGGATTTAGGAAAGAAGTTACCTCTTAATCGGATAACTCTTTTTTGTTTGCACCGAAAGACTTCCTTGGTTTGAATTATAACCAAATGTCGGCTTCAAGGAGGTATTGAGGTATTTTTGGGAGTGAATTAGGTAGAGTCTTTTTGAATCTAACTGTCTTGATAGGTGTGAGGAAGTGTGAGGAAATGAGGCCTTTTAAAAGGGGGGAGGAGCGACACTCTTGTAATATTGTAAATGAAAGGAACCCACCCATGTTTTTTCATTGAAAGTGAATAAATAATTTTAAAAAGTAGATAAAAGGGAGTATATGGTAGAAATATGTACATACATTGGCTTTTGGATATGGTTATAACTCATTTGGGGCCTTAAGATTTTGGTTTAGTCCCTTATTAATATTAATTTATTCTTAATCGTTGTTATTAATTTTAATATCTTTCACTAATATTTTTGGTCAAAAGATAATTTGGACTTATTAAAAATTATAAATTATGATTATTCCAAATATGGAAGATATTTTTCCCAATTCTAATCATGAAAATGGAATAAATTAAATTAAAATTAATCTCACAGATGGGACGACAATGTCGATTTTTAAAGTAAAAGTGTCCTAAAGTTTGCTATGTTTTAAAGAAAATTTCAAAGTGAAATTGATTCCAATGAACTAAATTGAATTAATTGTTAAAAATATTACCTAAAAAAATTTAAATCAAATTAAAAGTGAAATTTAACCTTATTAATCAATTATATAAAAAATAAGTTTTGAATTAAATTTCAGTTTTTTTTACTATTCAGTAAAAAATGCTACTTTATATAAAAATACCACAAATTCACCGTAAACTAATTTTTATTTTATAATTTCATTTATTAATTTTTTTTTCATATAATATTTATAAAACAGGTTAAAATTTTATTTAAAATGGGTTATCCATTAAAAATCAGTAAAAGTGCCTTAAAAAACATGGGTTTTTATGTGTAATATTGAGTTTATTCTAGTATTATCTCTATTTAATCAATTATATTATTATAAAAAGAATTTAATGAATATATAACATAGTTATTTTATTAATATCATTCACCAATTGTAAATAATTTAATTTATTAAGACAAAATTCTTTTATGGGAAATGATAATATTTTTTTATATTCAATTCGTTTATATTTTCATTTCTAATTAATTGGTAACCTATTAATTCATTTTATATTTTTTTAAAAAATATATTTCCATTATTTCATTAATTCTATTCATATCCTCTAATTTAATATCTAGGTTTAGTATTAAATACTAATATTTTAATAATATATCACTCTTCGGTAAAACTAGACCTTGCCTATAATGTAAGATATCGAATAAGGTCATTGTTGCATATGTCACAAGCTAACTAAGTATCAAGTATATCAAAAACTAAATTATAGTTTCAATTTTTTTAAAAGAGTAAATATGTTGTAACGTATTGAGATATTATATTCCCTTACACGCTTAGTATTGTGTGTCATCCACGCCGTCAAATATAATGTTCTTACTTTATATTTTTTGGGTGTTACACTTACTTTCCCATATTAGATTCCAAGATTTATGTTTTTCATTAAAAATTGTTTAAAACATAAGAGTCTATCAATGTTTTATCTGATAGAGTTATTCAAGATGAGGCTGAGCTGAAAATTATCCATGAAAGTTCTCAAGCTCACGAGAAATCATGAAACAATGTTTAGAAATAGTATTATAATGTTGATACCAAGATCAAGGTGCATGAAGAATAAATTGAAGAATTAAATAAATACATATAAGAATACATAGAATATTTTTAATGATTTATCCAAAATTAAATCAGCCAGAATGAAGTTTTTAGAGCAATTCAAGAAATCTACAGATAGCCAAACTCAAGAAGTGAAAGATTTGATTAGGAAGATGAAGTATTTACAAATTTAAGTGACAAAAAAAATATTATAAAGATGAAAATAGTGCATTGAAAAAGAAGAATGAAGCAATGTCTAAAATGTATAGGATTCAAGAAGAAAGAATTGATATCTATGAAGATAAAAATCAGTCCCAATATGAATTAATAGAAAGTATTCTGGAAGAAAAAAAGAATTAATTAATATGAAGACTATTGTGAGATCATTGATGAATAAGAAAGATTTAAATTTTTAATTTAAACTCCTTTTGTTATTATTTCTAGAAAAATCCTTTTAAAAAAATTATATTTTCATCCAAATATGATTGCTTGAATGATTTATTAATTATAATTATCTTAATATTATTTCAAAACATTTGTGGATGATCAGTGAATTCATTATTTTTTATTATATAGTTTCTTGTATAACCCTTTTCAGGTACTTCATGAGTTTACCCAATTCCTTTATAGAAAATCACAAAGTGGGAGATGTTTTATTTATGGGGGAGAAAAACTTTCATAAGGGAGATATCTATAAAGGGGAAGAACTTTTTTTAAAGAAGAGAATACGATCCATATGGGGAGATAGTCATATTCATCATTGTATTAATATAAGTAATAAACTCAGATGAAGATAAGTATTAATTTATAATTTTTAATATAATGTTCTAAAATTAATAATGGACTCTAATTTTCAATGTTATTTTCCAGGTAAGTATTGTGATGCGTGTTTTCCAAAAAGGGGGAGATGGTTGAGTCAAAATTTTCTTTATGAGTTTCCCATTCCTTTGGTTTTGGAAATCATAAACTATTTATTAAATAAATTATTACTAACTCTATTATGTTTAAATTGTTTTATATTTTTTTTTATAAAAAACAGAAACCTTTACGATATTTAGAATTACATCTAATGTATTCTAGAATTTAAAATTTATTTTTAATTAAAATTAACATAATGGGTATAGATCCAATCAAAATTGGATTTACCTTATCTAATAAAATTTAAGACATTCTATATTATCTTCATACAAAAAAATTCATTTTAATTGGACTGATATTTGAACTGATAAGCATCAGATTCACACTCATAAATATTATCCTAACAACATCTGTAAGGAATTCCACCAGACTGACTAAGTTTGAATTATGAATATAGAAAACAATATTCTATTTGAATGGAATACCTTTTACACTATAATGGTGTAAAAAATGAAGTTTGAATTTATTCTATGACTTCTCCATTGAATTTACAACTATCCAAGTCATTGTAACCAACTTGGAGAAAATATGACAATTGGAGAAAATATGCTTGTTAGAAGGGTGGCCCATAAATACTTGACCATCTGAAGAGTTTGAAGCATATGATTCCATTTCTCTGGCCATTTTCCCTAAGTCTACAAAGAATGAAAAAAAATTCATAGTGTCTTGTATTTCATTAGAGATTGTATTTCTTAAGGTAACCTTGTTAGGTTTTTTTCTTAAGAAATTAGTTTCTAATTGCTTTGTGCATCCATTTATGTGAATACAGTCGACAGATTTTGAGGCCATAAAGATAGAGATTAGATCTTCTTGATCAAGGGAACATGGGGATAGTGTGAAAAAATCTTATCCATTAGATTGAGGTATGATGAGGAAAGTAATACATATAATTCAATCATTGTATCAAGGGTTTTTCTTGGTTAGTAAATAAAAACATTCTTGTAAGTATAGAACAAGGGATACTTTTAGCCAAGGTTTGTGGCTGCATTAATCTTAAGGTTAAAAAAGAATAACTCTTTTAAATAATTGTATGTTATTATTATATCATTGATATTCTATTAAATATTTCCTAAAATTATTCTAAATTATGTTGTGCATTGTATGTTTTTATTTTCAAATAACAACTCTCATTATTATAAAAACAATCTGTATTACTTAATCAGATCTATTATGAATCCGAAACATACTGAATTAATCATATCTATCTTAAATACTATTTTTATTCTAATTATACTAAATATATTGTTATTATTATTCTCACACTCTGATTTTAGAATAACCAAACTGATTATGATACGTTGATGTAATCAGACAGAGGGGAAAGACTGAATCTGATCCTTTTACATAAAAAGGTAGTGTGAATTAGTTTAGTTTAAACCATTTTAAACTATTGTTTTTAAAACTACAGTATACCCCCATATTGTTATTGATACATCTAGAATAAATTCATCTATCTTAATAACAATATAACTCATATTTTTATCCAACACACACAATAACAGTAAGTGATGAATATGAAATGTTTCCCAAATAAATAAAAGTGAGAAGACAAAAACCCTTACCTTGAGTTTGACTTTCCACGTGTGTCTTATCTTCAAAAATAATAAAATAATATTAATTATTTAATTAACTAAGATACTTTTCCATGTTTATTATTAATTTTTCCTCACTTATTATCATGTAATATAAAATTACTTAATTGATTAAGTTTACATCATATGTTTTGACCATATTTGACTTGTGTGTCAAAAATAAATAGGGTGGGTTGACTATGGTTAATGATTTAATTATTTAATAATATATATAATAATAATTATGAAATAATTTTTATATTTATTAATTAATTATACTTTAAAAACCCATAATAAAATATGGTTAAGAAAAATGAACCAACGTTATGATCATGGAGATGACAGGTCGTACGTATGCATAAGTAACATTTCCATTTTTCAATGATCATTATGGAAATAAGTTAAGTGATATTTTTCTTCAAATAATGATCATAATATCATAAATACCATATTAGTTAATTATATATACTTATATATATCATCCCTATGATGTGGTGGTAAAAAGGAATCACATCACTTTGAGAAGACAATACTCCAAATGTCAACGAACTATGTAATCAATTTTTTAGTGCATGGAAATGTCAGAAATAAAATGTTATATTATACTTAAAGAATAATAAATATTCCATGAATATTATAATATTTCATTTTTATCACATATATTCATTATCATTACCCTTACAACCTTTTATGTAATGAGTTATCGAAAACGAATCACATCACTTCAAGAGGTGGTAGTCCACTATACACATGAATGACGTTATCACATCCATTAATTATTGGAATATAAAAAGAGTACCTATGATATAATGAATAAAAAGGTATAATTATGTTATAAATATCATATATAAACATTAGATCAATCATTATACCCAACTGTGAGAGGTGGTAATAGAAAAATGAATGATATCGTTTCTTGAGATGGCAGTCCACTACACACACTAGTGGTGATTTTGTAACCCATTTGATGGAAGTGCGCATGGTGGTAGGTTGAAACCTTAACATAACAACATATTTGTATATTTAAAATAATTAGGTTATTATATCATCATGGTATAAGAAGAATTTATGGGGGTGAAGGAAGAAATGAAAAAACACCCATTGATGAACATTACCACTTCTTCAGGTATCTCCTTTTGTTTTTCACCAATGGCTTTATATGGGGTCTTTTTTACCTACTCAATTTATTTAAAATAAAAGTATTTTAAAAAAATAGGCATTTTCACTATTCATAAAAAATCATTATTTTCCAAAAATATCAAAAATTCAAGCCAATTAGATTTTTATATAATAATTTAAAAAATGAATTTTATTTAATTAAAATTTTTTTATATATGTTTGAAATTTTAGTTTTAAGATACGTGTGATATAAAAGGTGACAAAACTACTTTTTGAAAAAAATACAATTTTAAGAGTAAAATTGGATTAATTTTTATCTCATTTCAAGAAAGCACAAATGTTTAATTTTAAACATTATATTGAATATATAATATCTAAATTTATTTAATATAACTCAAAAGAGAGATTTTTTTAATTTATTGGTATAAGATACACTTGTGCGCATTAAAATAGTTTTTCATAAAATTATTTTCTATTATTTTCAAAAGGGTTTTATTTTAATTTCTAATTAATTAGTCAAAAAATAATATATGTAAACCATATTTTTATAATTCAATTAAATATTATGAATATGAATTGAAAAGTGATGGATGTTAATTGTATGACTAGAGAGTATGAAGATGATGCCAAATGGTTCAACAAATTTTCAACAAATCATGCAAACAACTCCATTCAAATTATCTGTCTATGTATAAATTCTTAATATTAAATTAATATTAGTATAGATAAATGAAAAGAAAAGTTTATATATTATTGAATTATTTTTTAAGAACCCAAAATTTTACTATTTATTTTTTGTAAATAAACTCTATGTTGATAGATTGTTCCACACCCAACACTATAATAAAAAAATCTAATCCCACTTACATAATAAAAATTTAAAAAGAATAAACCAAATGGAAGAGAAAAATATTTAAATTAATTATACATTTATACAAAATATGATCAGAAACACTTATTATTTTGAAAGGCAGTTTTTTCAAAAAAAATTTATTTTTTATTATATAATGTATTTTCATTTAAAATATAAAATTAACAATTTTAGAATTTTAATTTTTTAAAATGAACATCATTTTTGAATTTTGTAAAATGAACTTCATTTATAAATTATCTATGTCAATATTACCTAAGAGTGAATTTTTTGAAATTTTTCTATAATAATTATTTTAAATAAATTTTAAAATACCGATGATGCTAAAAACTTTCAATTTTTTGAAATTATCTTAACACAAGAGTGAAAAAAATGTTTAAAAAACATTTTTTTATAGAGAATATATATATATATATATAAGTAATATAAATTGTTTATTAATATATTTTTTAATTTATAAAACATATGTTTAAAATTTTGGAAACTCAAGTAATATTTCACACTAATAACAGCTTTTATGCGCTTATATTAAAAATTAATTTTTAGCACTTATAAAAATAAAATCTAAAAAACTATATTTCATATTTTAGATAAAAATTTTCATATTATTTTGTACAACTAACATCCTTTGAAATCCTAAAGGACTTCAATTTTTATTTATTTTTGGATAATACCCCTTTTAAGGGGTGAGAGGGAACCCTTACATAACCTGTAGGCCCAAGGCCCAAGGACCATACATGAATCAATGGCCCTGAGGCACAAGGAAAAATACACGTCCTTGAAGGCCCATGACCTGACTATTAGAAACAACCCCTCCCCAGAATCTGTATCTTTGAAGGAGGCTAGATCCTCTCCCTGAATGGCTGATTAGCGGTCATTTCTACATGTAGAGATGCATGATGCCTGGTATTGATGGGAGTTTCCATACCCTCTCATTCTTTTAAAATGTTTATCTATTCTCTAGTGGTTGCTACTTTCTCTAAACCCCCTTCTAGTTTTTCTCCAATGTGGTCTTCCAGAACTGCTTCTTTGTATCTGTGTCATGAATCCCTTATGGCCCGAAGACCCAAAGGCCGTATGGACAGAAGGACTTTTGTGTAATGAAGGGCTTGATACACATAGACCCAAACTGGTGGCCCTAAGGTGAAATAAAGATGAATAGTTTTGGCTGCTATAGTACCATACATCACATTCTACCATAACTGTTACAATACTGCATAAGTACTCAAAAAATTAACCCCACTTAGATTTGATCCTAGGTCTTTCAGATTCCAAGAAGTATCCTATACCTCTTAGGTATTGGATTTTTGGGAATACAATTAATTTCATTTTGATAAAAAATATCATTATTGAGATTAATGTTAAAGAACACGATAATGGTAAAAGGGTTATTTTCGAAGAATTGTTTTATAAATGTTATGTAATTTTTATCTGATAAATTAAATTGATTTGTTTTTCATAATTACAATAATATGATGTTTAAACACATATATAATTATATTAATACACATTTAATTAGAAATAAATTCTAAGCTAGATTAAATAAAAATAGTAAAAACATTTTTTTTTCAACAAAATGATAGTTTTTCTATATATAAGATGTTTCAATTTTAAAGTTAATTTTAAACAATTTACAAATATAATTAAATTAAATGGATGTTCAATTTAGGTTCACCAAACCTTAATTTGTGAATAACAATAATTTTATATGTTTAGTAAAACAAAAGATACTTGGGTAAAAACTAGTCACCCTAGTAAAAAATGGTAAAACTACAAATATAAGAGTAAATGACTTCAATCTTGTGTGGAAATAATTGGTTGAGTCTTTATCAACCTAATATCACTAAAATTATTATTAATTATAGATTTTGGGGTCATTAACTCCTGAATAGTGTATTGATATCATTAAAAATTAAAGGGTATTCACAAAACTTCCCTTCTTTTCACTGATAAGAGGAGATCACTTCTAACATTACAATGATCCACTTTTCCTTCAAAATATCGTTATAAAAAAACTCATCTTCTTTCTAGTATAATTAAAATGAATTTCATAAATACCCTGGTCACTAAAACATATCACAATTCCTTTAATTCTAAGAGTTCATCAAGAAGAATTTCAAGGTCTCGATGTTTGTATTACTTAGTCCTTACATTTTTATTCTTAATATTTCACTTCAATAGTAGTACAAAACCTAGAAATATAAGTACATTTGTATCATTAGTATACTTAAGTGTTAATATATTAATTAAACAAACCTTATTTACTCTTTCCCATCCACTTAGGAAAATAAAAGAATATCAATCATGCATTGTGAAAACTACCACCTCCATGAAGTAGCATCTTCTGTTTTCACTGTTGCCTCTCTTAACTAGTTATAAGGATTTAATTTAATGATTAAATGTGACATATATAATATACTTATCATTATTAAGCGTTAAATTATAATCCACCTTCATTCCCTCTTATTCTTTGGAAAAATAAAAATGTTAACCATGCGTTGTGTGGACTACCACCTCCATGAAGTAGCATTTTCCTGTTTTTCATATTGATTTAATTCAATATCAAAACCACCTAAAATACTATTTGATAACATAAAAAATTAAAAATTATATCATTATGAATATATTATATTGATATTATAATGTACCCAAACCATACTCACCAATCAAGTTATTATGTGTTCTTGTTTTTTTAGTTTAACCACCTACATGAACGATAAAATAAAACTCTATCATGGATAACCATGTGAACTTAAATACTATTATTGTTATAATTACATAAGAAAATAATGATTTTATTATGTTTATAAAAATTTTATATTAGATATTTTAATTCTTATTAAAAAATAATCTTTGATTTCTAAAATTATAAAAATATGCCGACATTGATTCAATTTTCACGCAAAATGAAAATCCTAGGAATAAAATATATAATAAATATATATATTATTATAATACATTTTTATGATTAAATTAAATATAGATGAATAAATTTCTTAATAAGGTATATAATAAAAATAATTATATTATTCATGAAGTTAGGCACACACATAGGGTGAAACCACATACTTCAAGTTGGTTTTAATTTGAATGTTTATAAGATCTAAAGTGTTTATGTTAACTAAAATTTCTTCCATTGAGTTACAAAATTTCTTATAGAACTATATGGTTCTAATTTTTTTTAATATACATAAAAATTAATTTTTATTTTATTTCCTCATTATTTTATGGGGTTCTACAGTTCTTCCTTATAACAAAATTTTGAAATAATCTATACCTTAAGGATAATGGTACGTGAAAGGGTTTCTTAGTATGAATTACTACATCTTGAGACATATTTATTATTAAGAAATAATTAAAATATTTATGGTATATTTACTACTTATTTTTAATATTTTAAAATGAAATATATTTCCTTCCCTTTATTTGATGTTCATGTTTAATTTCTTCTTCCTTCAAGGGTTTCGATTTTAATGTTACTTGAGCTGTAAGGTTTCATTTCACAACATCATTTTGAAATTTTGATCTTTAAAATGTGATAGAAAAATACAGGGTGAAACACCCCAAAATTATAAATTAGGTAAATTTTATTATATATCATATATGACACACAACATCATGTATAAACATCCCATGAAATAAATTTCTTTAAATTTATTCTATTTGATAGCTTATAGAACGCGCAACCCCCTGTCTAAATGAACTATAATGTAATATACCAACCATTAAATTGGAAGGTATGAATAGTACTAACTAAAGTTTTAAAATTCTGGTTATCTATCGAGTATAAATAAAATATGAATCATTTAAAAGAAAAAATAAATATTTTCTAAAAAACTGTATTTTTTTTCTAAAGGATGGTTTAGTCTCCCTTGACGTACATAATTTAAAATTAATTTTTAAAATTATTATATTTTTTTGATAAAATGAATTTAATTTTTTATATAATAATATAAAAATTATATTATGGTTAATTTTTAGTATTTTTATGAAATGTTTCATTTTTCGATGAATAGTGAAAAATACAGGATTTTAATTGAAAACCATGTTTTAGTTTAAATTTTTTATAAAGTTAGATTATATTTTTAATTGTTTTTAAAGTAAAATGAGTTCAATTTTATATATATTAATTTAATTTATGTTATTTTAATTATTTTAATATTTAATTTTGATATAAAAACTTTGTAAACTTTTGAACATTTTATATTTGAAAATCAACTTTCTTGTCATGTCTCTGTGATTATTTTAAATTAAATTTTTTTATTATGTGAATGGAATTTGGAAAAAATATATTACAGATTTGGAATCAACATAATATATATCTTGTAATAATTTTAACTTAATTTTTGACCATAATTAATAGTAAAAATATTAAAAATTAGTTCTCGTTGTTATGGAAAAAATGGAATTGCTGAGGGGTTAAACTAAAAGGATAAGGATTAAAATGGCCTAAACACTTTTATAAAATCTATTTTATGGACATATTTATAACTCATAAATTATGATCTTCTATAATAAACCATTTTTACCCTTTTTTATGTTAATAATGTGGGTATACCATTTTCTTTTCAATGATTACATGTGTTCCACTAACCTCACTTATAAAACCACCCCCAATATCCTCTAATTTTCACACCTTAAAAACTTTTCCTTCTGCTATTACCTACCAAAAAAACATAAAAAATTCAATCCTATCATCCCAGAATATTTGTTTTGGGCATAAATCCATCTTAGGAAGGCTTTGGTGAAACCCTCTTGGAGGATAACTGAATAGCGGTATTGTTCTTCAACAAGCATTTTTTAATTTGTTTCTTCCTAAAACTCATTAAATTTTTATTTAAAAATGATGAAATTATAAGAATAATTACTTTAATATAATGGTAAGTTTTTATGTTAATGTAATGTCCTAAAAAATCCTTACTTCCATCTAATGGATTATGAAATCATCAATCGTGTGTACAGTGGACTACTGCCTCACAAACCAAAGTCATTCATTTTTCCATTACCACATCTCATGATTGGGTATGATGATGAATATAAAGTATATATATGATATTTATAACATAATTATACCTATTTATTTATTATATTATATATATAAATTTTTTAAATTCCATTCCTTATGGGATACTATAACATCACTTGTGTGTACGATAGACTACCACCCTGCAAAGTAGTGCGATTCGTTTTTCACTAACACTTTTGTGGATGGTAATAAAGATACATTTAATGAATATATATGATATATAAGAAATAATTCTTATATTAATGTCACATTTAATATTCTTAATATATAATATATCATTTTATTTCTTAAACTAAAAATGATAACATCGTCTTTGTATGTAGAGACTACCATCTTTACGAAGTAATTTGACTCTTTTCATCACCACACCAGATAGATGATATATATAAGTATATTTTATAAAATAATATGGTATATATGATATTATTATCATTTTTATAGATAAAATATCACTTAAATTCCATCCATAATGACAATTAGAAAATGGAAACGTTACTCATGGACACATACAACCTACCATCTCCAAGATCGTAACATACTTCATTTATAAAAACATCTTTAAGGATTTGTTTTAAAAGTTTTATTGATGCATAAATATGATAATTATGTCATGATTATTTTTTTTATATTATGTGACTATATAATATGGACAAGAACTAGAACGTTCATGTCAAATCACGAATAAGAAAACAAGGAAATTAACATTCAAAACAATGAAAATAATGAAAGATTATTAATAAATGGGTGATAATATGTTTTAAAAGGATCATATACAATAAATTAAATATTAATATGGTTATTTTATAAGTTAATAAGATATTGAGAACCACAATACATGAGGTTAAATCAAATTCAACCAAAAGGAAGCATGTGGTAAGAAACTTAGTCAAAATTTCCCTTCGTTGCGGTATATTTTAATATCTTGCACCTAATTTAATTTATATGGTGTATATAATTACCATATGACATGTAATATCATGATAAATTCATAATTAATTCTATTTTATGTTTTTATTTTAATTATTTAATCCCAGGAGAATTGAATTTAAAATTACCATGTGGTAATGCTATTATATAATCTCACTTTCTTTTACGATTGTTAACTTTGTCTTGATACAATCACTTTTTTGTGATCATTTTTCATTGTTATTTAAATTTATATTAAATATATACATATTCTTTTATTATGGATATGATTATTTCCTAAATCAGACACCCTTTTTACATATAGTGTTTACATTGAATATTATTTGATTAACTCCATAAATATAGATAAATCTGTATCATTTACTCAATGATGATATTTGTTGATAAGGATTATTATTAATGAATTAAATAAATCATTAGAGATATGTGGAATTATTTTAAAATGAATAAATGGGTGGGTATTGGTTATATTTAGCCCCTCAATGCATTGACAAGTCTTATGATAAAAATCAGTTTGGCCAAACTAGATGAGTTTGTACCTAGTAGTTTTAAATTAGTTGACCAAACCAGATATGTTTGTACCTAATAGTTTTAAATAGTCTTTTGGAAGGTATTTATGGTTGAGATATTATGTTTCTGATACATGATTTCAAATAATTAATCATTTAATTTATTGATAATTCAGTTATTTTTATTATCTGTGGTAGTTTCTCTATGATATTATCTCTCGATACATTTTATTATAGTTATTGATTAAATGAAATGTATTTTTAGTAATTTACCTTTACATATTGAATATTCCATAAATTTTCATGATAGAAATGCTATTTAAATGGAATTTATGTTCAATTATTTACCATCCCATTTTGATTATTCTATATTGATTCATGATAGTTTCCACTATACGTAACCCTTAATGAGTATTTGAGCTAATATTATTTTGATTATTTTCCCATTAATCATAGAAGTGTTATATTATTGACATTTAAGGATATTCTAGATGGAATAATTCTATTCTCAATTTTTTTTGTAATTTTTGTATTCAAATGTAATTTAAGACTCAAGTATGTATCTAGTTTACCAAGAATTCTAAACTATTCTCTCCTTCAGTATGTGATTATTTGTATTTTATGCCAATATAATAAAGCAGACACTGGCTCCAGGATACTAGGGTTGGGGTCTATATAGTTGGTATTAGACGTAGTATAATAGAATCCATGGGAACTAGATTTATGAAAACATATATTAAGGAACATAACCCACTGATAAACATTGAGGATAAGTATAAAAGAACATCCTAAATCTTTGGGATGGAAGAGATAAGTTGGGTTTTCTTATAAATATATCCTTATATGGATAATAAAAGTGGAAATGGTTTTGGTATATTTGTATCTATGGATAATAACTCTGAGTAGGGAACATTGGGCTTGAACTAATCATCACCAAGTATATGATAACGGGCCTTACTAAGCACATGGTTGGACAATACTAGGGGAAATTCTTATGATATTTACATTTTATTTAAAATCCATTACGAAGGTTTTCATTAGATAAAAAAATGAATGACCTAGGTTAAAAATAAGGTTTATTAGATTAAAAAATTATGTTATTATTTAAACATCTTTTAAATGGTTATATAGTTTTCCTCCAATGATTATTTTTTCTCATAATATACTTTTGTTGTTTTTGTTAATGGATGGAACCCGAATGAAATATGTTAAAATTTAATATGACGAAAATGGTGGTGACTATGAGAAACCAAATGGGATGATAATAGTAGTGAAATATATCTTGATTATTCCTAATCAATTATCTGGAAATGTGGTTAACAATCTCTACCTTAACAAACTCCTATAATAACTAAATAAGAGAAGGAAAGAGTTCTTTATGAGCTCGAGTGGTGGAGACCATAGATAAAATAAGGCTCAATTTCATTCATTTATGAAATTTGGAAGGATAGACCAAGAAAGTGTATTAATGGAATGAGAAAATTCTTTATGTGTGGAAAGGATGGGCATAATTCAAATAATTTTTGAGCAAATAGGAATAGTATAATGGAATGAAAGAAATCTAATACTAGGGGTATATTAATATTTATTTGTATTAAAGTTAGAGAAAAATGAAATTATCCAAGTCAATTCCCTTATCTAATGTATAACTCATAGACCAAGGACGAACTTATGTTGATGCAAAACGGTTGAAGTATTAATGTATTGGGATTCATGAATTAAATTGTAGAATTATTTTATTAATTTTATTTTGGTCATGAAACTTCTAAGGGTTGTTTTAAATTTTGGAATCATATGTGTTATAATTAAATAAAGAGTTATAGATACCACCATGGGTTTATTAGTTTAAGATTTATCATATTTTAAATGTTTTAAACACCCCTTTTTTAGGTTTTATGTGATGGGAGTCTACCAAGAATAAAGATACTTTTGGAGAAATTTATGGAAAGTATATGTCTTAATGGAGACTTTATTTGAGAAATAATTCCTTTACATTTTATAAACACTAGTTTATACATATTTATGACCTTTAGGGTTAATATGATCATTAATTGAATTGTAATAATAGTCAAATAATATTATTAGACTTTGTGGAAAAAATAATTTGTATTGAAAACATAAGTAAAAAAGTTATTTAATGATTAATTTTATGTCAAGGATATTCATTATATTTTTTTTGGGAATGTTATCGGAATTATATTAATATATTTTTAGAAAATGGAAGACCTGCATTCCGAGTGACAACCTGTCATGTTTGGAATGGCTGTGGGGATTGAACCCACAACCAAAGGATGATAAGGTTTTAACGACAACCACTTGAATATATAATGTCGTAGATAATTTGTCTTTGTTTTTAGTTAAAATTTTGAAAAATAAATATTAATGAGGAACCACTAGTGTTACATTTGAGGTTTAGAGAATAATGTATCATATTGGATAGCTGGTGATAACCATATTATTTTTTTAAAATAGTTAGATATATATGGAAGTACTTGTCACACTTTTATGGATCTTATGATTTGTCAAAAATGAATTTTAATTCTTTAGGAATAAAAAATAATTCTTGGATATTCATTTCATTGAGTAAGGAATGAATTGTAAATTGATCTAAGAACTAACAAAGGATGAAATCGTTCTTATAAAATAGAAACATATCAAGAAAGTAAATTACGTTATATTCTTATATATTAAAGTAATTATTCAACTATAGTAAATGGATATTAAAGAAATATTTTTATCATATTACCTTCACATATTGGGAATGATATGGTCTTTTAAATCATCACATATTTATTGTTTTGAGGTTCTTAACTTTCTATTGATCATTCACTTTATTATGATCAATGACCTCTATCAATCTCTATAATTATTTACTCTTTTCTTCCACGTATATATCTTCACTTTCCTCCAATTGTTTTACATATACAATCCTAGTTATGTGTTATTCTATATGTCCTTTCTAATTCCCTTTCTCTCTTATTAATAGGATTTTATGCCTTTTATAATGTGGGTTTTTCAATAAAGAAATGATAAAATCTCAAACCCTTAATTACTGAGATCAAGTTTAAACTATGAGGATGGAATTTATCAAATTTATAGGAAATTTAACACTCTATAATTATAAAATAAAAATATTAGATATTATAGCATATGAAAAATGCAACATCAAGCTTAAACAACCCACGAAATATATTTCATTAAATTTATTCACTTCGATATCTTGCATCACACACAACCCTGAGACCAAATGAAATATAATATAATATACCAATTTTTAAATTGGTGGGTATGAATATTACTCACTAAATAATTAAAATAATGATTGTCTATTTGTTATCAATAATATAAGAATCACTTAAAATTAAAATAAGTGTTTTATGAAAAATAGTATTTTTTTTAAAATATGGTTTAGTTGACTTTTGGGAACATAATTTAAAATTAATTTTCATAACTTTATGAAATTTATTTGAAAAAATAAAATTAATTTTTTAAATCATAATATCGAAATTATATTATGGTGAATATTTTATATTTTTTTGAAATGTTTAATTTTTGGATGAATAGTGAATGATAATGGATTTTATTAAAAACCACCTTTTCATTTAAATTATTTATAAAGATAAATTATAATATTAATTGGTTTTTGAAGTAACATAAGTTCAATAATATATCCATTAATACAATTTTAATTATTTGAATAATTTTCATGTTGAATTTTGATATAAAAACTTCTTAATCTTTTGAACATTTTCTTTTTGAAAACTCACTTTCCCATCATGTATTCAAGATTAATTTTAAATTATGATTTTCCAGTTGTGTGAATGGAATTAGAAAAAATTAATTCCATATTCGGAATAAAAATAATTTACATTGTATAATAAGGTTAAAATAATTTTTTATCATAATGAATAGTAAAAATAATAAAAAATATTTACCACTGTAAAGGTAAAAATGGATTTAACGAGGGGTTAAACTAAAAGGATAAGGGTTAAAATTAACTATAAAATTGTCTAAAATATATTTTTTAGAAATATTTAAACCTTATAATGTCTAAATATCAATGAAACTCCATTTTGGACCATTTTAAAATGTGGAGAATGTGGGTACACCTTTTTCTTTTAAAAAATTACAAGTGTATCACTCACCTCACTTATACAAGTGTACCCCTTTACTCTCTTCTTCACATATTAAAAACATTTTGGCTCAAGAAATACCTAGAAAAAATGATGTTTAAAATTAAATCCTCTCATCCATTAATCTTTATTTTTGGTATAAATCCAACCTAATAAGGATATGGTGGAAACCTAATGAGTGTATCCGAAGAAATAGAAATGTTTTTCAACGAGAATTTTTATTTCATTTCTTCCTCCACATCCTTAAATTATTATTAAAAATTTATGATAAGATAAATCCAGTATCTAAAATATAATTACATGTTTTATGTTAAGTTAATGACATACAACCATCTCCAATTTCAACAAATGGGTTTTGAAATCATCATTTGTGTGTACTACATAGTATTTCCTCATGAACCGATGTGATTCATTTTTCATACACCACATCTCATGGTTGGGTATGATGATTGATATAAATTATATATAAGATATTTATTATATAATTATACCTATAGATTAATTATTTTATATATAACATTTTTTACATTCCATTCCTTATGGGATATGATAAGGTTGGTCGTGTGTACGGTGGACTATTGCCTCACGAAACAATGTGATTTTTTTCCACTAACGATTTACCTGGAAGGTAATAAGGGTAAATTTAATGAATATATATGATATAAATGAAATAATGATAATATTAATCACATATTTATCATTATATAAAGATAATATCTCATTTATTTCTTACACATAACATTGATTACATCGTTCATGTACATGTGGATTATCGCCGTCATGAATGGATGTGGTAGTATTTTCATCACCACGCCACATGGATGAACTATATAAGTATATTTGAAGAAATAATATTTTATATATTATATTATTATCTTTTTTGAATGGTAAAATATTACTTACCTTCTTTCTATACTGATCATTGAAAATGTAAACGTTACTTATTCGTATACACGACCTATTGTCTCTATGATCGTAACATACTTTATTTCTCAAAAACCATATTTCACGATTCATATTAAAGGTATAATTGAAATATAAATATGATAATTAATTCATGATTATTATTATAGATATTATATAAATATATAATATTCAAAATAACCATAACTTTTATGATAAATCCTGAATGAGAAAACAAGGCAATTAATGGCTGAAACAATGAAAATAATGAAATATTATTAATGAAAGGGTGATAATATGTTTTAAAAGGACAATATATGATATTATAAATATTAATATGGTTATATTATAATTTAATAACGTTTTTAAAACAACTATATAGGAGGTTAAATTATGTTCAACCAAAATGAAGCATTAGGTAAGGGGCTTCATCTCAATTTCTTATCATTGAGGCATCTTGAAATGTCATGAACCTAATTTCTTTTATATGATATATAGACTACCAATTTGACATGTAATATAATGATTCTTTAATAAATAATGGTATTTTATGTTTTAATTTGAATTAATTTATCCAAGTTTATTTTACTTGAAAATTATCTGGTGGTAAGTGTTATTGTACAATATTGCTTTCTTTTATGATTGTTAACATTATCTTGAAACAATATATTTCTTGTGATCATTTTTCATTGATCATTAAATTTATCTTAAATATCCATATTATTGTATTGTGGATAATATTATTCACAAAACCTAATATAATTTTTACATACAAATTTTACTTTGAAATATTTTTTGATTAAGTGGAGGAAATATAGATAAATCTATATTCTTTACTCAATATGGGTATTTGTTGATAAGTCCCATTGTTCATAAATTTAATTGGATAGTAAATATATCAGTAATGATTTAAAAAATAATTCATGGGTTGGTACTAGTTATATATATATATCCCCTTGATGCATTGACAAGTCCCATGATACAAATCAGTTGGCTAAACTAGATGAGTTTGTACCCTATAGTTTTAAATCAGTTTACCAGACCAGATGAGTTTGTACCCAGTAGTTTTAAAAAGTCTTATGAATGTTCATTAAGATAGAGGTATCATGTTCTTGAGACAATAAATCTCATAATTAAGCATTTATGTCATTCATAATTCAGTTATTATTATTAATATTATTATTATTATGCATGATGATGTTTCTATGATATTATTTCTGGATGAATTTAATATTTAGTTATTGATTAAATGTAATGTGTTTTATGTTCTTTACCCTTATATAATAACTTTACCTTATCCTATCATTATATTAAAGTTATTTAAATAGAGTTTTTGTTTTGTTATTTACCTATCCATATTAATTATATATTATCTAATTATGGTCTCCAATTTATTGATAAAATGACATGTGTGTTCAATTATTTACCTTGAAATATTGATTATTGTTTATTTATTTATGATAGATTACACTGTATGTAACCCTTAATGAGTATTTGAGATCACCATTATTATTTTTTATTTTCCAACAAATCCATGAAGTGTAATATGATTCACATATAATGATATTCTAGAGTGAATAATGTAATTCTAAAAATAATTATGTTGCAACTTTTGTATTCGAATGTAATGTAAGACACAAGTATGTATCTTGTTTATCAATTCAACTAAAATATTTGGTCATTTTGGATGATATCCCTTGTGTCTTATGCCAATATAATGAAGATGACACCATTTATGGGATATAGGGGTTAGGGCCACCTCACATGAAATTTTTATAGTAACTTTTTCCAAAATCTCAATCATTTTATTCCCCTATGGTTATCCTAACTGATCTTTATTTCTTATTTATATTGTTTTAAAATTCATGTTCTATAATATTTTTAAACATTGGGGTTTTATTTTTTTTTAGTATTTTTCCCTCTTTTGTTGATATCATTTAAAACTAACATGACTCCCTTTGGAAATGTTTTAAAAGAAAACCATTTTATCATTTTTCTGTATGGGTCATTCTTGAAAAATATATCTCTTTTATAATTCTGTGTGAAAATATCATTTCATCATTTTTTGTTTTATATGAAACTTTTTCTCTATGTTTTAATTTTGTATAAAATAAATTGTTTTTCTCCATGTTTTAAAAAAGGCTTGTTTTAAAATGCATTCATATGATCAAGAATATTTCTTATTTTAAAAGTGATTTTTTCTAAAAATCACAAAATGTGTTTTTTCTACAAGCCATTTTCACTAAACATATCTTATGATTGATTGAGGATATTATATATATAATACCATACATTTTATTTATCTAAATAGATTATGTGATATCCTTCTATTTTAGTGGAATGATCCATTACTGCCTTTTTCTTAACTAATCATCCTCTGTGTATAAATATGATTTTTCTTCTAATGTTTTCCTCTGCAAACACTATATATTTCCTACCATAGGTAAAATCATGTTCACCAAGATTACATACATTCTCTTATTGGGAAAATTATTAACTTAGAGGTATACCCTTTATCTATATGGTGTAAATACCATATTCTTTATGATCTTGATTGAATGGTATTTACGTTGAACGTGAATTTATCATGAACCCACCTCCCAAAGGTAACCCTTCTAGGTGAAGGAGGATAAGGGCCACCCAAATCCCACCTCCATAATGCAATGGGTTGACGATGGGCAGTGAGGGTACAATTAACAAACAAATGAGAGGTGTTACTATATAAGAGAACATGCCGAGGAGGGAGATAAGATATATAAAGCATTCAAATACTACACATAATGGTAAAATGATCCCATGTGCATTCATGTAATTCCATACAAGACTAAAATAACTAGAAAGGAAAACTACAAGTACCAAAAAGGTAAATTCAACAATGACCCCAAAGCCCAAAAAGATCATAATCAACCACCTGCTAATAATATCCAGCTCAATCTCCAACCTTCTCTCACTGACTTATAAAATAGTTTCTATATACATTGGGTGATAATAATAGGTATACTCGGTAGGATTCTCCCTGGTTACTCTTGTGAACAAGATATAGAAATCATACTAAATTCTAGTGAACAAGTAAAACAAACTCATAATGTAAAATTATATACTATGTTCCTAGCCTCACCATGGATACATCTCACAAAGAATCACATACAAGAGATAATATATTATAGTAATAAAACAAGGGTAACCAGATACCGCTTCCCTACAAGTTTGCTTCTTATCCCCCAAATTTTATATCCTAATACATCTCTCTCTAAAAGAAGCTATCCCAAAGACACTTGGGTTATGTATCACAATATAAATCTCATGTATCATATCATATCATCATCCAATACACATCCCCAAATAATATTCTACTTGTTTCTGGGATCCACCACATCCTCTATGCCATGTATCATATATCATGTATTATACCTCAATCCATTAAAACCCATAAACTGAATATGTATATCAATCCATCAAAACCCAACACATCATACCTATAATAACCATGTGGATACTATATCCACAGATACATGTGTGTGAAATAACCATAAGACATTAAAACCCTCTATACACATCTATGTGTAAACTGAATACCCTAAATACCAACACATAATACTACCAATAGGAGAGAGAAGGGCCGGAGAGGGTAGTCATCCGTCTATCCTCACTATTAGGATATTGGGGAAAACATCCACCTAGGGTACAATAGGTTTCAGTTGAACCACTAAATAGGGTAGGGGAATATAATGAAATCAAAAATCATACAAGATATAATATATCTCACAACTACACTATGATAATTAACACAGTCTTAGGCTTAACTATAGTTATCATCACTGGAACCCATAACAACCACTTCTTTGGACTATATATCTTATAAGCACACAAGAATTTAAGAATAATTTCATTAAATTAATTATTTATATTTTTACATTTTACTTTATGTTAATTAATTCATTATACATTAATTAACATCATTCCAAATTACATTTCATTAACTATTAGAGTGATGACCATTCCCTTTAGGTGTAATCCCACCAAGTCCACTATTTCCCAAGATTAACATTAGAATTTTAATTCCAACAAGAGCCAAACCTATGGTTAAAAACATTCATTATTCCTTTAAATTCCCATAATTTTAGGTAGTCATTGAGTACATCTTAAACTACCACAAAATAGATGCATAACCATGCACAACTAGTCGCCTCTAGCAACAGGGAAAAGAATAATGAAAAAAAGTAACTCGATTATTCGACCTTAAATATATTTTTAACATCCCAGGTAAATAAAGAATAATACATCTTCCATAATTATTCATATTTGTGAATTAAATATTAATTTTACTTTAAAGGTGTTTCTATGTTCGATAGCGTACCCAATACGCAACAAGAGGTTTCTTTGAAATCTTACGTTGCACACTAATAATATAATATTATTATTTTAAATGGTAGTCAACGCCTAGCCATTGTATTGGCGGGAATGAGTAGAACTAACTACAATAAGATTATACATGTCTGTTAAATGTTTTTACATTTATTATATAAAATTTAGGGGCTTAAAATGTGAATGAATCTAATTTTGAGCATAAATACTCTAATATTCACTAAAAGGTTGATTTATTACCTTTTGATGGAGAACCCTATTTAAATCTAGTTATAGTCACTTTTATATGTTATAGTTAACCAAATAAAATTATTCTTTATAATGGGGGCATCAAAATTTACATTGTGTAATTTTTTGGAATTCTTCCGATAAAATTCATTTTTTAATGAATAGTAAAAAATACAGTATTTTAATTCAAAAGTGCCTTTTAATCTAATTTATTTATATAGTTACATTATATTTTTAATTGGGTTTAAAGTGTAATTATATTATGTTTTTACCATTTAATCCAATGTTGGTCATTGGAATTAATTTCACTTTGAAATTGGACATAAACAAGTGTCGATCTTTTGATAGTTATTGTTTCTTAAAAACATGCTATTTGTTTTGACAACAGGAATTAATTTTAAATTAATAAATCCAAATTATATATTTTTAATTTGGTAAAATAGACATTATTTTTGAATTTGGAATATCAAATATATCTTAGGCTGAATTTTTGGTAGTTTTCTGATAAACATCAATTTTTGATGAATAGTGAAACCACTTAGTAGTGGTTAAAAATCTGACTTTTTCATTTAATTGAAATTTTACCACTTCTGTGAATTGAATTTCGAAAATTTGACATAAATGGTTGTTATTAGTAAGTAAAATATTGCTCAATAAGATGAAAATAATTTTTGGTGAATAGTAACTTTTGACTTGTATTTACCGTGGTTAAATGTAAATATGGTAATTCAAGGTAAAAAAAATATTATAATAATTCAAAATTACCTTAACACTTGTACTAACCTTATTGGATGAGTAATGGCCAACTATGGGCATACTTGGGTCTATTTTGGGACCACATGGAGCCACTTATGAATGATAATGACACTTTAGATTAATTAATTTAAAGTAAAGGCAAAAATGACATAAACAAAAATCATTTAGTAATTTTTATATGGTGCTATAAAAGTAATCGTTTTGACTATAAATATTAATTGGAAAGCTAAAAATATTTCCTACATCATGGTAATTTTTTTATAATTTTTAGACATCGAATAAATTAATTTATTTTAGACACAATAATGATGGAGTGTTTACCCCATTAACAAATCATTTAAATAAATAATATTATAAATATTAAAATAACTTCCAAAACCTATAAAATACCTATTGACTGATTTTATTTCGACCATGAGTAATCTTATCTTTGACTCTAATGATTTTTGGAGCTTTAGAAACCAAATATCATTATATAATAAAATAATATTTTCACACCTTCCTAAAGAGCCCCTCCTCTCCCTTATAAAAGGAGACCATTTATAACCAATTACTGACACCTATCAAGCCTTTTGGCTCCTCCAAAATCTACCCAATTAAGCTCCCAACATCCCTTACCTCCTCCTATAAGCCTTACCTTATGAATAAGGCACTTCAAGAAGTCTTTCTGGTTCAAACCAAAGGAAATTACCCAAATTAAAGGAGATTAGAGAACGAATGGGTCAACTTGGACACGAGGTAAGGGACTTCATCCCAATCTCCATTCATTGAGGCATATTTTGTTTTAATACACGACTTTCTTTTATACACCATATAAACACCTTTGACTTTTCATTTCATTCAAAGGGAATCTTTTTCTACAATGCATTTTACTAAATGACAAAAAAAGAATGTTTCCTTTTTTACGTAAGCGGTGACAACGACCTTTCCGCTGCCGCAAGTATTATTTGATCTTTGGATTCCTTAACAATCCGTAATATTTTTAAAAAGGAAAATAAAATACCATATACTCTTTTACATTTTTTGGTATTGAAAATACTTTTTATAATGGATTTTTTATGTCAATATATTTAAAAGATATATTATGATTGAAATTTGGAAATATTACCTTTCCTTTATGTTTGTTTTTTGTGTTATGAATATGTTATGGTTCTTGGGAATTATTTATGTATATGGGTGGTTCCATGATAAACCTAGGGCAGGTGATCCCGAGATAGCTCTCCAATGTGTTGGGTAACGTGATGGAGGTAAACGTGAATGTTCTCCTAAAATATTTAAGGAATACACTATGATGGGTATTCCAAATGTAACTCCCTACGTAGCTGTGATAGCTACAATGTAAGTATAATATGAATGCCACAAGTTACCTTCATGATTTATGATTTTTATGTGTTATTAATAAATCTTATGATTTCAAGTGGTAAGTAAAAGAGTTTAGGTTTTGTATGTATTTATGAACTAATGTTTTATTTCTTTGTTTTATAACCCTTACTGAGATTTTTATGCTCATCCCATGTTTTGAAATGTTTTCACAGGACTTATAGATGTATAGGGTCAAGGATGGGATCAAGGAAAAGTCATGCTGTCTAAAACATGGAACTAGACATGACTCTTTTTTTCAAGAGTTTTTATTTTATGAAAAAATGGAAACTGAGTAGAAGTTTCTACTTTTTAATCTTTTGAGATGTAGTAGTTATGTCCTAATTCTCTAAAACTCTAAACCTAAAAATATCCTCAATGAAAATTATTCATTTAATTAAATATTATGTAATGTTTAAGGTCCGGTCCTTATACTTAGCATCAAAGGCCGGTTTAGATAAATTTGGGAGTTAGGGTATTGTTAAATTAATATCCATAAAGTAATTTATGTTAATATTGAAATCATATAGCATTTACAGATTACCATGTTGCTTCGCCTAAGATATTTCTGTGTTTGGAATGGTTTTCCACAGAGGAAACAAGGCAACTATGTTTGGATGACATCAAGAGGAAGACAACCTTCCAAATCAGCAACATGAGATGGTTGGAATCAGAACTAAATAGTTTGTTACAATGATGGAACAATTGAATCAGGATATAAATGGTGGTGGTCTCCATGTATGAGATCAGCCAGATAAACCACAAAGGAACATGTCAGTAGAAGAGCATTTCATGAGGCAACATCTCCCATCATTCAGAGGATCATCTGACCCTGTGCTAGTCGAAGGGTGGATTAAAGCACTGGAGAAATTTTTTGATGTCATAGGGTATTCAGAACATCAAAAGGCCAGTCTTACTGTTTACCATTTTGAAGGTGAAGCTGATCAGTGGTGGTCGATGGTGAAAAATATCAGGGATAATGATGAGATTTATGCTCTTGTTTGGGATGAATTCAAATGTATGTTTCTTGAGAAATATTTTCCTAAGGTGGTTCGTCTTAGGATGGAAAAATAATTCTTGGAATTGAGGCATGAGGATGACTCAGTGGCTGCTTATGAAGAAAAATTCACTCGACTGGAAAGGTATGCTCCAAATTTCATACGAGATCTTAATAGTAAAATCAACCATTTTTACTCAGGATTAAAGCCAAAATATCGATGGGATTTAGCTTCTCGTGAGTTCAAAATTTATGAAAAACTTATTCGTTATACTGAGAAGGTGGAAATAGAGTTTGCTGATGATTAGGTGTTCTTTGAAAAACAATATAATAAGAGGTCGAGGTGGCAAGTGAAAGGGAATAACTCTTAAAAAAAGTCTGATGGTAAGAAACTAAGTTTACAGTTTGTGAAAATTGTGGTAAAAATCTGTCTATAAAATGTCTTTTGAATTCTATTAAGTGACACCGATGTGGTAAAATGAGACATAAGGCTCGTAATTGCACTGAAAAAGATCAAGGTAATGGAAACACAAAATCTGATTTACAGTCAGTAAAATGTTTTAAGTGCAATGAAATGGGTCATTATGAAAATTAGTGTCCAAGAAAGAACTCAACTGAGTGAAAGCAGCCAGATGATAGGTAGATAGGGGTGGTGAAATCCTTCACAACTACTTCAGCAGATGTTGGACCATCAAATTAAGTAGTATCAGGTACACTGTTTGTTTGTTTAGATTATGCCAATGTATTTTTTTTGAATCACGGTCTATACACTCTTTCATTTCTAAGAAGTTTTCTAGTAAATTGGGAATTTCATCTCAAGCTATGAATATGGAACTTATGGTAAAAACACCTGGAGGAAATTTTGAGACAAAACAAACATAAGAACCTTCATGTCCTTGTGTACTGAAAGAATATACCTGTAAACCTTTTGTTTTTCCTCTAGTAGAGTTTGATGTTATTTTGGGTATGAATTGCCTTTCTGTTTATCATGTTAAGATTGACTGCAGAGCTAAAGAGGTTTCTTTTCAGAATGATTTTCAGTTTGTGTATAAGAATGAACCCTTGATTTTGATAACATATCAGGTAGCTAGTAAACTTGTAAAAGATGGAAATTAATGTTACTTTTCACATATTGTCGAAAATAAAGGAAGTGTGGAGATCAATGATGTGCCAGTGGTAAATGAGTACCTTGATGTTTTTTCTAATGAGTTTCTTGGTATTATACCTGATTGGGAAGTTGAGTTTACTGTTGACTTATTTTCTGATGTTAAGCCAATTTCAAAACCCCCTTATCGAATGGCCCAAATTGAACTTTTAGAGTTTAATAAGCAAGTGCATGAGTTATTAGATAAAGGTTTCATTCAACCTAGCACATCACCATGGGGTTCTCCAGTATTGTTTGTCAAAAATAAAGAGGGTTCAATGAGACTTTGCATTGATTATAGAGCATTGAATAACACCCCTTTTAAGAACAAGTATCCTTTTCCTCATATCGATGATTTGTTTGATCAACTCTAGGGAGCTCAGTATTTTTTGAAGATTGACTTGAGATTGGGGTACCATCAGTTGAAAGTGAAAGAAGCAGACATTCCGAAGAAAACATTTTGTACTAGATATGGCCATTATGAATTTGCAGTTATGCCTTTTGGGTTAACCAATGCACCTTCTATATTCATGGATTTTATGAATATAATTTTCCGTGAGTTCTTGGATAAGTTTGTGGTTGTTTTCATTAATGATATTTTGGTTTATTCCAAAAGTAAAGAGGAACATGAAATTAATTTAAGGGTTTTCTTGAAAACCTTAAAAGAAAATAAACAGTTTGGGAAATTCAGAAAGTGTGAGTTTTGGTTAAAAAAATTTCTTTCATTGGTCACATTGTTTCAAAAAATGGCTTAACTATTGATCCTGCTAAAACAAAGGTTGTAGAAGAATGGACAGGACCTACAAATATTACTGGGATCTATAGTTTTCTTGGTTTGACAGGTTATTACCAGAGGTTTGTTGAAAAGTTTTCATTATTATCTAGTCCAATGACTAAGTTAACTCCAAAAGGTGTTAAGTTCATTTGTACAAAAGAATGTGATGATTGTTTTCTGGAATTGAAAAGAAGATTGGTGAATGCTTCAATTTTGGCACTGCCTTCCATAAATGGTGAGTTTGTTATTTACAATGATTCTTCGTTTAAAGGACTTAGATGTTTACTTATGCAGAATGATCAGGTAATTTCTTATGCTTCACACCAGTTGAAGCCTCATGATTTATATTACCCTACACATGATTTGGAATTAGCTGCTGTTTTTTTATTTAAAAATTTAGAGGCAAATTTTTTATGGAGTAAAGTGTGAAATATATACTGATCAAAAAATATTAAATCATATATTCACTCAAAAATAATTGAACATGAGAAAGATGAGATGGTTGGAATTAACCAAGGATTATGATTGCACGATCCATTACCATCCAGGAAAGGCAAATAAAGTGACTGATGCTTTCAGTTGAAAAAGTAATGCTTCATTAACAATGCTACATTTGGAAAGAGATCATTTGGTTTTTGATTTAATGAACTTTGGAAGAGATTTTATTGGTGTAGTAAATTCTTCTGTTTTGTTTCAGGTGTCAGTGAAATCATCTCTATCAGACAGAATAAAGCAAGCGCAGAAAGAAGACAATGAGTTGCAGAAAAAGTTAGAGTTGGTTCTGAAGGGTAAGTTGCCTGATTTTAACATTGATAATGATTGTGTTTTGAGGTTTGGAAAAATATTATGTGTTCCTTGTGATTCATAGTTGAAGAATGAGTTGTTATGTGAAGCTCATAGTTCACCATTTTCAGTTCATCATGGCAGTACGAAGATGTACAGAGATCTTCATGATTATTACTGGTGGGATGGAATGAAACGAGATATTGCTTATTTTACTGTGAAGTGTTTGACTTGTCAATAGGTTAAAGAAGAGTGGTAGTTACCGAAAGGGATACTTCAGTCATTATCTGTGCCAAAATGGAAATGAGAAAATATATCCATGGAATTCATTGTGGGATTACCAAAGACATCTCAAGGTAATAATACCATCTGGGTTATTCTTGATCGATTGACTAAATCTACTCATTTCTTTCCTATTCGAGATACTTTGTCTCTAGATCAACTATCTCGGTTGTATGTTAAATAGATAGTCAGGTTGCATGGAGTTCCCCTCTCCATTATATCTGATTGTGATCCCAGGTTTACTTTTATCTTTTGGAAAGGCCTTCATAAGTTGTTGGGTACTAAATTAAATTTTAGTACAGCTTTTCATCTGCAATCATATGGGCAGTCAGAACGAACAATTCAGACCTTGGAGGATATGCCACGTGCTTGTTCACGGGATTACCAGGGAAGTTTGGACCAACATCTTCTTTGGTTGAATTTTCTTATAATAACAGTTTTCATTCCAGTATACAGATGGCTCCATTGGAGGCATTATATGGAAAGCGTTGTTGAACTCCATCTTTTTGGGATGAAGTAGGTGAATGGAAGTTGATGGGACCAAAATTGGTAGAAGAGATGGTAGAAAATGTTCAGTTGATTTAGAAGACCATGAGAACAGCTCAGAACAGACAGAAAATTTATGCAGATAACTGTAGGAAGGATCTATCTTTTTAGGTAGGTGGTCATGTCTTTCTCAAAGTGTCTCCATGGAAAAGTGTGATGCATTTTGGTAAGAAAGTAAAGTTGAGACCGAGGTTCATTGGACCTTATGAAATCCTGGGGAAAGTTGGACCAGTTGCATACAGAGTGGATTTACCTCCAAGTTTATCCCAGGTACACAATGTTTTTCATGTTTTAATGTTGAGAAAGTATATGCCAGATCTATCTCATGTTTTGAGCCCAAAGGTAGTTCAGTTGGAAGAGAATATCTCTTATGAAGGACAACCAGTCCAGATTCTTGACCATAGATAGAAAGTGTTGCGGCATAAGGTAATTCACCAGGTAAAGGTTTTGTGAAAAAACCATATGGTTGAAGAGGCAACGTGAGAATCTGAAAATGTTATGATGGATAAATACCCCCATTTATTTGATAAGTGAATAAAATTGCGAGGACACAATTCTAAAAAGGGGGGATGGATGTAACATATCATGTAAATAAAGAATAAGACATTTTCCATAATTATTCATATTTGTGAATTAAATATTAATTTTACTTTAAAGGGGTTTCTATGTTCTATAGCATACCCGATACACAACAACGGGTTTCTTTGAAATCTTACGTTGCACACTAATAATATAATATCATTATTTTAAATGGTAGTTAATGCCTAAACGTTGTATTGGTGGGAATGAATAGAACTAACTACAATATGATTATACATGTCTGTTAAATGTTTTTACATTTATCCAATAAAAGTTAGGGGCTTAAAATTTGAATGAATCTAATTTTGAGCATAAATACTCTAATATTCACCAAAAGGTCGATTTACCACATTTTGATGGTGAACCATATTTAAATATAGTTATAGTCACTTTTATATGTTCTATTTAACCAAATAAAATTCTTCTTTAGAATGGGGACATCAAAATTTACTTTTTGTAATTTTTTGGAATTTTTTTGATAAAATTCATTTTTTAATGAATAGGAAAAAATACGGTATTTTATTTCAAAAGTGAATTTTAATCTAATTTATTTATATGGCTAAATTATCTTTTTAATTGGTTTTAAAGTGTAATTATATTATGTTTTTACCATTTAATCCAATGTTGGTCATTGGAATTAATTTCACTTTGAAATTGGACATAAACAATTGTCGATCTTTTGACAGTTATTGTTTCTTAAAAACACGCTAGTTGTTTTGACAACATGAATTGATTTTAAATCAATAAATCCATCTTCTATTTTTTTTTTATTTTGTAAAATAGACATCATATCTGAATTCGGAATATCAAATATATCTTAGGCGGAATTTTTGGTAGTTTTCTGAAAAGCTTCAATTTTCGATGAATAGTGAAACCACTTCGTAGTAGTTAAAAAACTTACTTTTTCATTTAAATGAAATTTTACCACTTCTGTGAATTGAATTTCAAAAATTTGATACACATGGTTGTTATTAGTAAGTAAAATGTGGTTCAACAAGATGAAAATAATTTTTGGTGAATAGTAACTTTTGACTTGTATTTACCGCGGTTAAAGGTAAATAAGGTAATTTAAGGTAAAAATAATATTATAATAATTCAAAATAACCTTAAAACTTGTCCTAAACATATTGTATGAGTAATGGCAGACCATGGGAATCCTCGGGTCTATTTGGGGACCCCATGGAACCACTTATGAATGATAATGACACTTTAGATTAATTAATTTAAAGTAAAGGAAAAAATGACATAAACAAAAATCATTTAGTAAATTAATTTTTATATGGTGCTATATAAGTAATAATTTTTACTATAAAAATTCATTGTAAAAATAAAGAGATTTTCTACATCATGGTATTTTTTTATAATTTTTATACATCGAATAAAATAAATTATTTATGACACAATAATGATGTAGTGTTTACCTCATTAATAAATCATTTAAATAAATAAGATTATAAATATTAAAATAACAGCCAAAACCTATCCAATTCTTATTGAATGATTTTATTTAGACTATGAGTCATCGTATCTTCAACTATAATTATTTTTGGACTTTTAGAAACCGAATATCATTATATAATAAAATAATATTTTCACACTTTCCCAAAGAGCCCCTCCTCCCCCTTATAAAATGAGACCATTTATAACCAATTCCTCACTCCTCTCGAGCCTTTTGGATCATCCAACCTATGAAAAATCAAGATCCCTACATACCTCTCCTCCTCCTATAAGCCTTACCTTAGGTAGAAGACACTTCAAGAAGTATTTTTGGTTCAAACCAAAGGGAATTACCCAAATTAAAAGAGATTAAAGAAAGAACGGGTCAAATCGGACACGAGGTAAGGGACTTCGTCTCAATATCCTTTAATTGAGGAATATTTTGTTTTAATACACGAATTTATTTTATACGATGTATAAACACCTTTGAATTTTCATTTCATTCAAAGGGAATCTTTTTCTACGAAGCATTTTGCTAAACGACAAAAAAGAATGTTTCCTTTTTTACGTAAGCAGTGACAGTGACCTTTCCGCCGCCATGAGTATTATTTGATCTTTGGTTTCCTTAACAAGCCATAAAGTTTTTTAAAAGTAAAATGAAATACCATATACTCTTTTACGTATTTTGGTATTGAAAATTCTTTTGATAATGAATTTTTTTTATATCAATATATTTAAATGATATATTGTGATTGAGATGTGGAAATGTTATCTTTCCTTTATATTTGTTTTATGTGTTATGAATATGTTATTGTTCTTGGGAATTATTCACATATATGGGTGGTTCCATGATAAACCTAGGGTGGGTGAGCCCGAGATATATCTCCAATGCATTAGGTAACGTGACAGAGGTAAATGTGAATGTTTCTCCTAAGAGATTTAGGGAATATAATGTGATGGGTATTCCAAATGTAACTCCCTACATAGCTGTGATAGGTACAATGTATGTATGATATGAATGCCACAAGTTACCTTTATGATTTATGATTTCTATGTGTTATTCATAAATATTATGATTTCATGAGGTAAGTAAAAGAGTTTATGTTTTGTATGTATTTATGAACTAATGTTTTCTTTTTTTGTTTTATAACCCTTACTGAGATTTTTATGCACATACCAAGTTTTGAAACGTTTTCACAGGACATAAAGATGAATAAGTTCCAGGATGGGATCAAGGAAAAGTCATTCTGTCTAAAACATGGAACTAGACATGACTCTTTTTTTCAAGAGTTTTTATTTTATGAAAAAAATGGAAACTGAGTAGAAGTGTCCACTTTGTAATATTTTGAGATGTAATAGTTATATCCTAATCCTCTAAAACTCTAAACCTGAAAAGATCTTCAATGTAAATTATTAATTTAATTCAATATTATGTAATGTTTATGGCTGGGTACTTATAATATTTATCTATAAAGAATATCATCTTTCATCAAAACCAATTTAATCCCATTTTAAGCCCATTCTATTAACTATGGATCCATTCTCTATGCTCTCATGCATATCCCCATGCATCTCACCATCACAGTTGTAAACTGCTATTGAAAACCTGGGCCTACCCACCCGTATCTCGTCAACCCTAATAGAATCACATAACATCGTATAATATGGATCATATCTAGAGAAAAAATGTTTCAAGAATCAAAACATATTTAACAGGGTATCTATGACCTAAAACAAAGCATCTAACCTTCCCATGAAAAAATATCTCATGGATCCAACAGAAGGCATTTAAGCTTTACATGAAAATGAGAAATAATAAAAACCAATTATATTTATCAGACAATCAGTTTTTATTCCATCTTGAATTAAATGATTCATTATTATAGGTTAAAACCATGATTAAACTAAGTCATCAATTATAATAACCTATTAAATTATTTAAACACGATTCATAGCATCAATTCTAGTTTCAACAGAATTTAAAGAAGAATAATTCTCATTTAACACGGATTTTTTATTATCATCAATAATAATTAAAGCCTTATTTTCCTTATCTAATTCCATCAGCACCTGAAAGGAACAATTCAATTTGAAAAATAATTAATCACCAATTTTATTTCGATCAAATTATAAATACAAACTAATTAAACATGCCACTTTATGTTCTTTTCTATACCAAAATTATTGGATTTGCATTCTTTTACCAATTTAATCAAACCATATGATAACATAAGCATGGAAAACATGCTAAATAAGAATAAAATAGATAAAAAATTATCTAGAATATTGAGAGGCAAACCATTATCATGGTGTAAATAGAAAAAATCTCTAACTATAAACCAATTCTTTATTAATCCACTTTAACGTATATTTGGGTTAATGCCACCACGACCCAACAAGTGAAATAATGGACAATTTATGATTTCATAAAAAATAAAGGATAATAAATTAATCCCCTACCTAAATATTTTTTTGTTCTTTACATGGTAATGGATTGACAACATCGATCTCCGATCACCTATCTCAAAAGGAAATATACATCCCTCTAAGAACAACACACCACAACTATGCCATCAAACATCAAGGAATCTCCTTTAGAAAGATAGAGATAAAACACTATAACATGTAAAGAATAAATTTGAGGAAATGAGACAAATCCATGTATAAACCACAATAAAGAGAGGTATAACTCACCTCTAAGAACCAGGGATCGAACACAAGAAGCCGGTGATTAATCCCCGTCAAAAGGGGCTTCAAAGCCATTGATAATCTATCTTTAGAACCTAGGTGTTGAGAGAGAAACCTTGGTGAAAAGTTGGTGTCAAGAGGGGTTTAGTTATTTTAAGGGAAAATTAAAAGCTAAAGACCACAATGTAGCTATCCAGGGAATGTAGATGAATTGACTAACTCAAGGCACACAATGGAATAATACAAGGGACCACACCGTAGCCCACCCAGTCAAAGGCGTGTTCGGGGAACATGGAAACATACAAGGTGAATATAATATTTACAAATATAGGGGTTATAATAAAGCCTAAACCACCATGATGCAGAATCATAATCCCAGAGTAGAGACTATGTCGTAACCCGAATCCACACAAAAGGGTTCCCAATTTAGAAAAACTGACCAAATTACACACTAGGGCCCTTATGCCATAGCTATTCACTCTATGTGGAAACCATTCGATCATCATTGAATTACCATGATGAAACATGAATACAAACTATAGCTATTCTAAAAATGTCAGTGGATCCAAATTTCCCATTCATAGGACACTATGCTATATCTAGACATACTTCACCGCAACGACCATCATTACGGTGTAGCCTAGGGATCCATGATGTAGAATCTATTTAACCCCTCATTTTCCATAAAAAATACCTCTGAATCTTCTTCAGAAATCTTCAACACCCAAACACACAAAGTAAAGGGTTACTAGGTTATGGATTCTTACATGAGATACCTATCAAACTATTATCATCCAAGCTAATTTAAAACTGAACCAATAGAGAAAGAAGGATTTTTTTGAACAACCATCTTGCAAGTTACCATTCATGAATATCTCAATCACATGATCTCAACCATCTTACTTAGAGGAAAAAAGAACAAAGCCATTCAACAATGAAATCCAGCTCCTGAACACTCTCCTGAGGGAGATACCTGTCAAACAAGAACAAGGTTACTAACAAAGCAACATGATGACACCATATCATAAACTAGAAAAGGGAAAACTCCATAAAATATAATCGCTACAAGAGAAGAGTTAAAAAACAACTTTAGATACTGAGCATGTATATGTGGATCATGTTCCTATGTACTCTCCTCCTTGTAAACATGTCACTAAAGTAATTGAAGCAAGGGAATATTATTCCCATGCAACACCTTCTACGAATGGACCTGGATCTCCATAGGCCACTCCTTAAAGGTTACATAATAATCAACATAAATATATTCACAATTAATGCATGAGATTAATCACAAAGGTAATAGAAGACCCATTAATCAAGGAAGAAATCATGTATTTGTCTCATCTATAGGGGGATTTCTATTTGATATACTAAAAATCCAAAAAGACTAGGGAGAAATATTACTCCCATGGCCAAGCCATCGTTACCCAAGATGAAGACTCATATTAAGAAACACATAATCTCCAACATTGAACTCCAGAGGTCTCTTATTATTATCAACCTAGAATTTATGACAATCTTATAATACCTTCATTATCTCAAAAATTATCTGTGGCACTCTGTCATGCTCGGTACTGTTTTTGGGATGATAATTTCTGACTCTCCAACCCCAGTCCAACATAATGGAGTTTTGAAAGGTTGGTCATACAAAGATTAATATGGTTCCATTCTAGGGATAAAGTGTAAAATACTGATTTATTCAAACTCAACCAAGGGTAGGTGACTCATCCATGAACATTTAAAATCCATGAAATTTGAACATAGCATATCTTCAAGAGTATATATGATCTACATTGTATAAACTTCCATTTGCGAATGAAAATCAATTCTAATGCATAACCGGGATTGAAAAGAACCAAAATAACCTCTCTATACAGTGGAGATAAAATGATAATCATTATTAGATATTATCATCCTCAAAAAAACCATTAATGACATAACCATAGAAAACTCAGTCTATCGAGGTATCCACCTTATAATCCTCTATTTGGAACTTCTCCACAGGCAACCCCAAATATGAATACACTATTTTCTAAAAAAGACAGCCACATCCTCCAACATTTCCTATATCAAGATGCATCAGTGAGATCTCTTCCATTACTCTCTGGTAATATCTAGATTCACTCAATACATTATGATGCAACTTTTTTCTAAGTGAATTATCCAAAACACCACCCATTCCCAGTATATATGGAATATCAAAGTCATAACATTGAAAGAATTCCATCAACTATGACTAGATAATGAACAATATATATTGGTATAAGACATTACTCAGGCTGTTATGATAAGTAAAAACCACAAATGGCCACTAAAGAGGTAATGAAACCTTATTTTCAAGGGAAAAATGATTTCCACCAACTCTAGATAATGGATGGAATAGTTGTTCACATAGATACGTAACTCATGAGATCCAAAAGAAAAAAATTCTATACTATATCAATACACAACCCAAACCAAGATGTGAAGTATAAAAAAACAATGAACCAAACCCACATTTCTAGTAAATAAGTAATTGGAGTGGTGACCAACCTCTCCTTCTAGTACTTGAAATCTACCCAAAATTGGCCAGTCCAGAAGAAAGCATGATCCTTTCTATTCAAATATATCATAGGAGTAAAAAATGAAAGAAATTAGCTACAAACTCCTATAATAGCCTATATGACCAATGAAACTCCTCCCCTCTACAACAGTATTAGTGGATAATAAAGAAATAAATGCCTCTATATTCAATTAATCCACAACTAATCCCTAATTGAACATTGTGTGACCCACGAAGTGAGCTTTATGAGACCATAACTCACACTTCAACAACTTCTCAAATAGAGGATGATGAAAAGGAAATCCCAAAACAAAATGAAAATGATTTTCATGACCCTCCTAATATACAGAGTACACAATAATTTCATTAATGAATACCACTATAAACCAATCTAAGAACTCTATGAATGTTTCATTAATAATTCCCATGAACTTGGCTAGAGTGTTTGCCACAATTAACAACATCACAATGATATTATAATTGCCCTGTCATTATTTGAAAGTGGTCTATATAATATTCTCATACTTCACCTACATATGGTGATATCGTTATCGTGGATCGATATTTTAGAACCAACTATATCCTTTCAGATGATCTAACATATCATCAATCCATAGATGAGGATAGAGGTTCTTTAATATCACCTAATTTAATTGATGATAATCGATAAAAACTACCATTGAACCTATTCATAGATAAAATTGTTTCACCCTAACATGGAACACTTACCCAAATAAAACCCCAATACAATAGATCATCGATCTATACTCCTAGATCTCATATATCATAAGGCATCATCCTATAAAGAGAAATCAAGATAGAATAAATGTTCTATTCTAAATCAATCCAAAACTTAATCTCCTATTGAGGGGGTAATTTTACGACTGCCTTAAGAAAAACATTAGGGTACCCTTCCACAATATAGGTAAACAGAGTCAGATGAACCACTCATAAATTCTAGATGAGCTCATCCATCAAGGAAGACAATGATGAAAAAGTCCTCTAACCCGTGTGAGGTTCTTGCTCGAAAATGAGCACTTCTAGTTCCTTATTAAGATCATTGAACATAACCCATATTAAGAATCAATATATAATATCCTGAATCGAATATATCTAGTGTATTCCATGGATGATATTACATGACTATATCTATAAATAGAGGAAGTCTCCCCAAGAGAGATTATAACCCAAGACTATCTCAAAGTATCTACATACATCATAAAACTTTGCTCAACCTCCAACTAGTATAGCTAAAATCAAGGGAACTAGAAGTATCTCCACAGAGAGTCCCAAATCATATACTAGGGAAGGTGATATGAAGGAGTTTGTAGATCTTGAATCAAATAAAGAATACACCCACGTAGAAAACAAGTAAAGGGTACCCCAAATGGAATCCGAATTGCCCGTTACTGGAAACACTAAAAAATAAAGATAACCATGACCTGCCCCATGTCATCTCTTACCCTAATGAAAACCACCTCTATATATTCACTATGTTATTTGATGATAAGGAACATATTTGGTATTTACTCTACCTACCCCATCTCATCTTCAATAATTCCAAGGTAAATAATCCTACTACTACTGCCTTAGCTAAAAAAACCTCAATAGAGGATCTTAATGTTGGAATATAGGTGCAAAATTCCTGCAAAAAATGTTGGAAACTCTAGTTTCTATTAATCTCAACCTCCACTTGAAAAACAAATGTCTGATCACTTGGAAAATGATTGAGAGCTACCACCCCCATAGAAACAAGATGTTGAGGGATGTGACCTACCCCTTAAATTTGAAAGATCTTCTGTCCATAAAATTGGAAACCTAGACCATAATTATTCTTCATTAGGAATCCCAACTACCCCTTTATCATGATGACCAAATTCTAGCCAATATTTTCTCAAAAAAAAAATCTCTCTCCAACACCTTGAGATATGTATGCAACATGAATGGGGTGACCTTGCACTGGATATCTAGATAAAATTCCTCCAAAAAACAATTAATCCTGTCCAGCACATCTAGAAAAAGATTCAAAATATATCAGATAAGGGTCTTTAAATAGATCATGAAATCCAACATGTTTGAACTACACTATCAAATGGTAAGTAGTTTCTAGAGACTAGCCACCTTCATGGTTGAAGAAAAAAACTCTACTCAAAATTGGTCCTTTAACTTCTCCCATGACACCTATGTCTCCTCAAAATCCCTTAGGAACAATATAAACCATTTCCTTATAGTTCAACACAATATTATCACATCTAATGAAATCCAGTACACCTGTAGAGAAAAAATCTAACTAAAATCTATTACAACTGCCACCAACCAGTATTCTTTCATTTAGTCGTCAACAAATAATTTTTAATTATATAGATTATAACACTAAAACTCTCATAACTTCCTCCTCTATGTTTCATAATCATCAACTTTTTCACTATTATTATCTTCCAACACATCACACTAAACAACTTCTATGTGGTACCGATGAATTAATCAACCTCGATCTATATCTATAAATGTGAAATGATTAAAGACTTATAAACCTGAAATATGAAATGTTTAAAGTTTATTTATTTATATATTAATTATGTTTTTTAATTTACGGTTTAGCCTATCCCATGGTGTACCAATTTCGAACACACGATAAAAGAAGAATGATGCGTGATCCTTTCCACTTCCCTACCCTTATACTAGTATAACATCCTATAGTAGGCTTAGTAAACTTAAAGGTCCATGAATTAGATCATAGGGTCCCTAAATACCCATGTCTCAGCCAATATCCCTTATTTAAATATCTTTGTAAAATTATCTTACACTGTTTCACTATCAGACCATTCAGTATCACCTATTAATAACTCCAACCATCATTCTACCCCTCAACATGATCTTTTGATACTGCTCTAGCACAACCCCATCTTCTTAGAGGTACCCCTCAAAGGCCAAAAATGAGAGAAGGAGGATAGTGACTTCCTGAAGCTCACCTACAATATAAAATGGTTTAGCAGAAAACACTAAGGGTATAATAAAAATACAAATGGTAGGAATTACACTCTAAGAGAAAATGAAGAAGTGAGAGATAAGAAAAATACACCAATAATATTCTACTTATAATGTTAAAATAAATCTAAGTTTATAAATGTAATTTCATACAAGATTATATAAAATGGAAATGAAAAATATAAGTAGCAAAAAGGTAAACATTGAAGTGACCATAGAGCCCAAACAACTCATGATTAACCTAGAGCTAGTAATTTACAGCTTGATCTATAACCTACTCCTACCGACCTGGAAGATAGTTTATATATACATAGTGTGAGTATAACATATATACTCAGTAGGATCCTCCCTGGATCCTCATGTGAAAATGATAAATAAATAAAACTAAATCTTAGTGAACAACAACTGAAACTAACTCATCACCTAAATAGGTATATTAAGTTCCCATCTATACCAAGTCTATCACTCACCAGTTATCATATAAAAGAGATCATATATTATAGTAATAAAACAGCGGTACTCTGCCACCACTTCCACACTAGTTTGTAATTTTTACCAACATCAGATATCTTGATCCATCTCTTCCCAAAATAATCTTGCCTAAATATACTTATGATAAGTATTATAACATGTATCACGTGCATCAAATCATCTCATTATCCCATCAAATTATTTATATTGTATGCGAGTCATTTCAAAGAGCCACCACATCCCATATAATGTGTATCATATATTAAGTATTATAATTCATGCCATTATAGCCTATACACCAAGAATGTACCTCAATCCATCACAACCCATACATTTCATATCTATAATAACCATTTACATACTATATTGATAGATACATGTGTATGAAATAACTATAATACATTACAATATTCAATACACATATGTGGGGAAACTGAAAATCATGCATACTAATATATAATACTACCAAGACAATAGAGTGGGGCTATAGGGGGTAGTCATCCATCCATCCATACCACCAAGATATTGGGGAAACACCTTATCAAAGTCTATTAGGTGTCATTAAATCTAATGATAAGTGTGGTGTATCATATGAAATTAGAAAATATTAAGAATATAATATATCTCACACCCACACTATAGGAATTAACCTAGTCATAGGCTAAACTGTAGCTATCATGACTTGAACACCTGACTGACACTAATAGGGACTCAATATCTTATAAGCACACATGAGTTTAAGAATAATTCCATTAAATTACTTCCTTCCTTTCTAAATTTCAATTTATATTAATTAATTCATTATCCATTAATTAACATCACCCTAAATTACATATGATTAACCATTATAGTGAATTATATGTTCTCCAGGAATAATCCAACCAAGATCACGGTTTCTCAATAATAACATTACCATTTCCATTTGAATAGTAATTAACCCCATTTCTTAAGACATTTATTATTCCATTAAATATACATAATTCTAGGGACTCTAGGAAAAAAATCTAAACTACCAAAAAATAGATGCATTACTATGAACAAATAGTTACCTCAAGAAATGAAGAATGTAATATAGATAAAAAACTAATCGGACCATTTGTGCTTAAACAAATTTATCAAGAAAAAATACTATATTTTAACGCAACCACAATTAATAGCAATGTAAACTTTTTCTATAAACTCTAGGGCCATACTCGACTCCCTCATGAATATACCCATACATATCACCAACATAGTTGTTAAATTAATCTCCAAAATTGTGCCTCCCTACCTATATCTCATCAGACATCCCATGATAAAATAACATCATGTAGTAAGGTTTATGTCTAGAGAAATAAAAAAAGGAATCAAGTTAAAAAGATAGTTAACAGTGAATCCATTCCCTAATATAAGGCATCAAAACATTACATGAAAATAAGCTCCCATGACCCCAACTTAAGGAATTTAACCTTTAAAAGAAAATGGGAAACCATGGAACTATATATTTTCATTTATTAAACAATTGGTTCTTATTTCATATTGAATCAACTAATTTATTACTATAGGTTAAAACCACAATTAACTAAAGGAGTACAATATAACAAGCTATTAAATTATTTAAACATTCTTCCCAGTAGTAATTTCAATTTCAACAAACTTTAAGGAAGAAAATTTTCATTAAAATGAATTTTATTATTATCATAAAAATGTAATATATATTCATTTTCTTTATCAAATTACATTTTCAAATGTTAAAAAATTATACATTTAACCATGTATTAAGCATCAATTTTATTTTCATCAAATTAAAAGAGGCTAAGGATTTATTAAACATGCACATTTAAGCTCTCTAGGCATAAAAAATTAAAAGATTTATGTTCTTTAACCAATATAATCAAAAACCATACTAACAAAAGAATAACCAATATTATAAACAAGCATAACATAGATAACACAATATCTATAAAATAAAGTGGAAATTTACTATCATTTTGGAAAAAAAGAACCGATAACCATAAACCAATTTCTATTAATTTAGTTTATACATAATTAGGGTTAATTCCACTGCCACCCAAAAAAGAAAAAACATGTTCAATTTATGATTTCACATAAAAATAAAAGATAAACCCCAAATCCTATACTTCATGTTTTTGATGTTCTTCACATGAGAATAGAATGACAACATGAATATCTGATCGCATATCCCACAAGGAAAGCTATGCCTTGTCAAGAAAATATTTCCACAACTAAACCAAAAAAATCATGAAAACTCTATTAGAATGATGGGGATCAAACTCCATAACATAGAATGTAGATTCTGGAGGAAATAAGACCAATCCATGAAGAAACCAGAAGAAATATAGGTAGAAATAACCTCAGATCACTATAGATGAAACACAAGAAGATGTGGATTAATTTCTATCTAATTGGGATTTAATGACTCTAAAAAAAATCTCTTGGGAGACTAAGGGTAGAGAGAGGAACTTGGGAGGAAATTGGGTTCAAATGAGAGTTTGGGTATTTATAAAAAAACATAAAAATTAAAGACCACAACACATCTATATAGACCATACCACAAATCTATCTGTCATGAACCATACTACGATGTAGTGGAAGGGACTATGCGAGAGCACACATGGCCAAAGGAATTTTCGAGGAACAGGTAACCTTACACAGTGTTGATAACTTTTACCTAGGAGGGGATAAGACACAATATAAAATGGAAAAAATAGAAACTGAAAACTATAAGTGTAGGTACACTACAGTTATAATCCACACCATAGGGGTGTCAAATTTGGTATAAATAACCAAATTCCACCCTGAGGCCCTTGTACTACAGTTGTCGGCTCCACACCACCTCCACATGGCCACTAAGAAATTCATACACCACAACCTTCCACCACACCATATCTATTCTGAAAATAGAAATAACTTCAAATTTCCCATTCATATGGCCCTAATCCACAATGAGGCCCAATATGCCATATAATCTACCCTTATAATGTAGCATAGGGCTCCATGGTGTAGAATCTTCTTAACTCTACACTTTCCCTCCAAAACAGATTGGAACCTTATCCTAACAACTTAAAATGCCCAAAAATACGATGAAAAGGGTTACCAGTGTATGGATCCTTATATAATGTCATACGAAACCAATTTATTTTGTATGTTTTTATCGTGTTATGATTATTGATGGATTTATGAATAACCCATTATGAAAATCCAATTTGAAATAGATATGAAGCCCATTTCTTTCCATGAGTTATTTATGATTTGATGAATCAAATAATTTAAAATGGAACTCATATGTATGTATGATGATGGTTGGGGTCCAATATCATCTTCCAATGAATTGGTTAAGGATTTATATCTCATGGAATAATGATGCATTTAAAAGGGTGGATGTACTAGGATTCTTTTACAACCAAAAGGGTAGAAAATCGTGGATTTTTCACAATATAAATAGAAGAAAAACTTGTATTGTTTCATAATGTGTTCTTATGATAATTTTTGTGTCACAACTATATGCTAATTTTTATGACTATTCTATTATCTTATCGATCATGTTTATTGACTCATGTTTCACCACTCTCTTGATTTACTTTTTATTTTATTCCACGTTGTATTCCATTACTCATGTTTTATGATCTAAGATTTGTTGGGTATTATTTTATTATGTATATTTATTATATACACATTCTCATCTAATGATCACTTATGATATTTGACTTTAATCAATTATTCTTACCTTTATTGAATTTATAATCTGACCCATTTCTTATATTTCCATTATCTCAGTTATGAAGATGAGTATAATCTATGAGAATTATATAAGGTAGTCTAGTATTGTTATATTATATTGAAATATCCACATGTTTGGTAAAATAAGTTTTCTATAAAATATTTCCTCAAAAAACACTAAACCAATAGGTTCTCTATGTTTTTTAAGATTATTGTGATATTTAATACTAATGTGAAATTCTTAAAATTTTATCTTGGATCATCTCACTTGGTATCAAAGTTAATTTTTAAAAGTATGTTTTAAGAACTAATTCTAGGTGTGTGGATCTGGTAAACCTCTATTAGGATCAGAGGACTGTTTAGTTAGTTTTGGGGATTTTTTTATTTTTGATGAAGAAAAGATAATTTTAGTGAAAATTATTCAGATTAATCTATTGGATAAGTATAAGTATTGAATAACATCCTAATGTTTTGATAAAATAGTGATTGTATGGATTTATTGGAAATAAAATCCATATCTCGATTCTATAAGTGATGCAACATAATCTACAAAATAATTATTTTGAATCATTTTTATAACTAAAACATTTCATTACATAATACTATTAACATATCAAGAATCGATAGGTTTGGGGACTTTGTATATTAGCTACACAAGAGACTTATTATATAACACTTGTGAAAATATCCCCATAATTTCATTATAAAATATCTTCTCCTAGATTTATCACAAGTTAAAATCATCCTCCTGACCTGTAAAATAGAAACATGATAAAGAGGTGGGATGAAAAAATCAGTAATGGAATAATAAACATTTCAACATGTTACCCAAGGATACATTTTTAAAATATGATAAAAAATAAACAGGAGAGAAATATTTAATTAAAATAACATGGAATCATAAAAAATTTCACATTTAATAATAAGATAAAAATTAATACCATAAGATTCAACATATAAAATGGTGTAATTACTATGAAAACATGAGACATAAATCCTAATTCAAGGGCATACCATAGTCACATATCAAAATAGTGTAAAACCAACATAAGAAAAAAATCAACTTTATGGATCAGGACCTAAAACTGATTTCACCTAATGAATAAATACACACAATGAATTTCTTATATAATACTAAACATCACAACCTATTTCACATAAAGGATTTGTCATGACAACCTATTTCCCATTTTGGATAAATCATCAGACCTTTTTTCACCATTATATAATGAGATATAAAAATTTATCCAATGCATTGGTGGGTTATATATGGACCAACCAAAACCTAAACATAAACTATACATGTGTTCCATAAGAAAACATAAAATAATCCCATCATTAAAAAACAATAAAACAAATGGGTTTCACGTTACATTTAAAAATGTATCTTATAAATAACTAGAAAAACCTGAAAAATCAATTCCAAATTTAATCACCAAAAAGTGGAAATTCATAAAATATTTTAAATGTGGTTTATAAAACATAAAATCATGGAAAATATCTATGTTCATATAAGTTAAAAAATTGAATCCAAATCTAAAAAAATTTAGTTTTAAAGGAAAAGTATTATTGATATTTTGAAACAGACTTCTTAAAGACACACATAAAAAAATATCATGAAACTTATCTTTTAAAATTAGAAAATTAAATTATAAATATCATATAAATTTACACATAAATAGATTTATATACTTGAAATTTAAACATTAAAGGTCTGTGAAATTAGTGACTTGAAAAGAAGAGCTAATTAAGATATAGAGGTTCATTTTTTATAATGATTTAATTTTAGGGGAGAGAACAATAAAGTAAGAATATTTGAATAAAAAGATATATTTTCCCTAGAAATATAAATGATAACATCATATGAAATGGGGAATCAATTATTAAATGGAATGTTTATGGTAAATACTTAAACGAAACCATATAACTAAAAGAAATATATTTGAGTTACCAAAGTCCCTTTCCTTTAATATTGACTTTCAAAAAAGTGTGTTAAAATCCTATATAATAACGATTAACATATTTATAAACTATTTTATAACCATAAAAAGGATTGTTTACATTTAAACTTTTCATTTTAAAATATTCTCTATGTTTATATTTTCAATATATTTTCCCACAATAGATGATTATATTTTTGACCATTTATACTAGTTTCATAGGTGTAGTGTTAGTATTCTTTCTTATTTAAAATTTTATCCAAAAATATTGTTAATTTTAATATAATGGATTATTTATAATGACTTAAGAATTATAAATTTTCTTTCATGAGTTCTTTGATCTTTATCCTATAATATTAAATCAATAATAATCATATTTAAGAGATTTTTAACCCACAAAGTATATTTTCCAATTCAATGAATTAAATATTTTTATAAACCATAAATAACAAAAAAACCATTTATTTACATATTAATATCGTATTACACCGTGAATTATGTTTTCATATTCAACCATGATATAATTTTATTACATTGTTCAAGTAGGTGGTCATACTGACCCAAACCTGAACAAACAATGAAAAAATGCATAATTATGAGGCAATTTAGTTGAAATATAATTTCACCAATAATAGAATGATTTAATTTAGTGATTATTAGTATTATATAAAAAATTTATAAAGATGTAATTAAATATTTTATGGTTAAAAAATTACTTATTGTAAATAAATTGATTTTCCTCTTAGTTCTCTTGTTAGAATGATAAATTTTTTAACGATTGTATATCATTTATAACATTAAAGTGATATAAAATTTGAATTAAAAAAACTTATTCATATTATAAACAAAATAGTTATACTTTAAAACCACTATTATATCTATATATGAAATCCAATATTGAGATAAGAACTTGTTTATTCACGGAGGTAGTAGTCTGCACACACTTCCATTTCATGTTTTCATTTTTCTTAATGGAAAACGAAGAAGGTGGTTAATTTTTTTAAAATAATTATAATAACATATTAAAATAATAAATATAATTATTTTCTCATTTTAATATTGGGTAATTTTGTTTTAAAAAGTTTGCATGAAATAAATAAATAGAAATGAGAAAGAGAGGTTAGGAACTTATACCTCACTTCATAGATTATCTCCTTTATGAAGGTAATTAAGCCTTTGAGGGATAGTCTTATGAGAAGAAAATAACCTCTATAAGGTGTATAAGAATATTTAAGAAAGGGTAGGTTAGACTATTTACTAAAAATAGGTGGTTTTCATGTGATGGGAAGTGAGGATAGAAGTTCCCCTTTTATAGGTGCAAAAATGTGACATTTTTTTAAATACAAAAATTTTTTCAATAATGAGGGGACACTCTCTATGAAAGTGACCCAAAAAATTAAAAAAATTGGTGGATAATAGATATGTTTTATAAATTATCAAAAAAAATTCTGAACACATCTTTTAAACATGTTCCAATCCCCTTCCCACATGAATTATTACTTTTACTATTTTAGCTTTTATAGTGGTAACTATTTTTTAATAAATGTAACATAATATTTGTGTTCAAAAAAGAATGTTTTACTTACTAAAAAATTTTACAAACTTATTATAAATTTTAAACCATTTTTTTTCAATTTATAAATGTGTTAAAAAATATTTTTCTTGTAATAAATGTTTAATGATTTAATTTTTTTAAGAAAAATATCACTTGATTTATAGAATATAAAATATTTGTTAGAAAAATATAATAAATATTAAAAAACTGTTTAATTTAAATTATAAAATAAATAATTTTTTAAAAAAATATTTCATAAATTTATAGGTCATACATATATACTAATAATTTCTTAAAAGTCAAAATATTAGTAAAAATAGTATATTGCACTTTTCACCTAAAAATTAATTTTTTTTACAAAAAATATAAAAAGTTCATATTAGTATAATGTGATTTTGATTAATTTAAAAATGAAGTTAGTTTCCCAAATTTATTTCTTAAAATTCATAAAATTTATTTTTAATAAAAAACATAAAATATAGCGATTTTTTAAAGGGAAATGACTTTTTGTGTATTATATATTCTTCTTCCATATGTCTTATAAATTATTAATTATAATATTGTTATATACTATTCATATCAATATATATAATAGTTGATAAAAAAGTAAATTTTATAAACAAATATTTTATTAGTTACTTAGCTGCACTAGTTAAGTTGAAATTTAAAGTGATCTTTATTTTGTCTTGTTCTTCATTATATATATATATATGAATATATATATTGTAATTTAATTACCATTTTCTACCTACCCATTATATTTATACCTTACAATGGTCTATATTTTTTTGGTTTTGGTGTTGGAGAAATTTATCAAACATTGTATTTATTTTAGGAGGAATATTTTACTAACACTTAGGTCATTACATTCTACACCCTGAAAAAATATTGCCCTTGAAATTATATTACATGGAAGAAGAAAAGAGAGGGTGATTTTCTACTATATGTATTTCATGCATGTATTTTATGGTATTTTAATATTTTGATTTCAATATTCAAATTATTATTCTTTACAATTTATGAAAGGTTTAACTCATTTTGTGTCTCATGGAAGAATATAAAAGAAAATTGAATAAGGATAAAAAATACTCTAGAATGCGAGTGATGAGAAGTGGAATGATGCCAATTTTTTGAGGATAATCATGATAACCTCAAAGGAATATAAATGTTGAACTGAGAAAAAATGAGGCTTTCATAGAAGTAAATAGACATTACATGTCCTGTAATCATCACACGTCTTGAGCCGGTTCAATATGTGAAAGAAAGCCACATGTCAGGATTTTTGTACACTTGGTGCAAGATTTATACGTTGTGTATTCATTACACATCATGTAAAAAGTTGTTATGGTATTTAAATGGATATATTTGATGCATCATCAAAATTTGACTCATTTCAAGACTCGAGACCCACTCGAGACCACTTTTGGACCAATCCTTAATGTCAATAATTATTATCCAAGCCTAACTATTGGCTATAAATTGAGGGATATCCTGCTACTATTGATGTATCCTAGAGACCAAATCTTAAAATGAGAAGATGTGTAGTGCATGGTCCTCTATAGTTTCATCTCCATTTTCATTATTCTTTCATTTTTAATTATTATTTCCCCCTTAACCTCTCATCACTAGGATGAGAGGGTAAACTCTCCTTGTGCACTGTTTTTATATTAGAAGGGAGAATGTGATTTTATATCTATCTATTTTTATTATATTCATGTATTTGGTTTTCAAAAATTTAATCTTCAAATTAAAATTACATTCTTTTACTTTTCTCATGAACATTGATATTTGAATCTAAAAGGAACTTCAAACTTACACAATTGACTACCCTAAAGGAGGAATGCCCATTTAGAAATTTAGGGGAATCAGGTTTAAATATGTTATCAAGATAGACTTGATTCAATGAAACCATAAATTACTAGACCAATGGAAGTAGGGGATTGCAACATAAAGGAGGGGATACCAAGACCATTGGATCTCTATTTTCTCAACTCCAACACAAATTATGTATCAATCAACTCATTTTCTAAAATCCAATTATAGATAATCACTAAAATTATAAAACCCAATCCCACTTTTTAAATCTTATCTAAAACAACCAATCTACTTTACTTTCATATTTTTAATTCTTAAAATTAATCAAATCAATAATTACTTAACATATTTCTTCAATTTAGTAATATAAAATCTTTTAAAAACCTAATAAAACTAATTCAACGACTCTGTGGGATCTACCTAAAACTTTCACATTACTAAATTTTAATTCATTTAGTATCATATTTTGGATTTTTATAATTTTATATTTTGATTTGACCCATTGGAAAATAAGAACACCCCGCAAGAATGTCATTTTATCTCATAACATCCTCCAGTTCCCATATAGCTTCCTCAAACATATTATTCCTTCATATAACTTTGAGAAGATGAGTGGTATTATTCCAAAACACCTTATCTATTCGATCGAGAATGTCAACTGGTTATTAGTCATATTAAATTCCACCTTCCAATTGTACAAATTTTGAGCTCAGTATATGTAATTGATATTTTATGTTGTTACTCAAAATTGAAACATTGAAATGATCATACACTTTAAGGAATTTTTGTAGTGGGTTTTAAGAGATAAGCTATAAACTTGACATGGTCATGGATCTTGAAGGGATCAATGTATCTAATTGTTAACTCATAATTCTTCCCAAATATCATAACCTAATTCCATGGAGATATATATTGAAATACCATGTAACTATCTTAAAAATATAGATCATATCAATAATTATCTTCATAAATATTTTATCAAATTTATATTGATTTTTTATTCCATTGAATGGTTTGAAACTTGTTTTATAGTTCTTAGAAAATGTTAATACCTATTAGTTTCCTCTCTCCAAATTCATCCTTGCATTTTGGAGTCATATATTTCTTCCTATAAAGATCCTCATATGGTACCATTTGAATACTATTCTGAAAACCCTTGTTATATGAGAACTTTACCAAGGGTTAGAGTTGATCCCAACATCCCTAAAACTCCATATAAGAATTTCTCAATATATCCTCTAGATTTTGGATATTCCTCTCAGTATAACAATCTATTGGGGGATGATAAGAAGTGTTAAATCTCAAATCTATCTCAAATTCTTTCGGAATACTTTCATAGAATCTAGAGGTAAACCTCTGATCTTGACCAGTTATAACAAAGACATGTACTATATTCATCATTAATACTTCCATTATGTATATCCCAAGTATTTGGTCATGAGATAAATATTATTTGATAAAAATAAAATTCACCGTCTTAGTAATGAAATTGACTACAACCTAAATAGTATCATAGAATTTATGAATTTTGAGGGGTCCTATAAAAAAATCCTCATTAACATTTTCCCAATTCCTTATTAGTGAAGGTAATTATTTCAATATAACATTAGTATTATATCATTCAAGTTTAACTTACTAGAATATTAAGTATCAATATATTTATTATTTAATATCCCTCTTTTTTTATCCCACCAAAAGTTTTTCTTTATATATTTATACATATTTGTACAATCAAGATCAATAGAGATTAATGAGATATGTAAATAATAAAATTATCCTTATTTAATTTTGAACTTTATGGGACACATATTCTGTCTCCAAACCGTATATCTTCATCCTTATCAAAGTTGAAGTCTAAAAAACTCACTTATTATTTCTATAGGTGTGAATCATCTTTTTAGGATTCTATGATCTTCACATGAATGGATGGTCGAGAAATCACATGGGGAAGTTATGATTTCTCCCACTGCCTTATGATTTCATGAGTATTCCATTAAAATTAATGAGTATTGAGTGTTTTTAAATCCTTATAATGGATATGATATAATGATATTTCCTACTCAGGGAATTGTCCCCCTTGTTTTCCTTCCTTTGGTGATGATATATTAAGCAGTCATAGTCCTTTATTATTTATAACTATCTCTTTTGGTACATGTTCAACTATTTTTGTGTGAATATATACTTTAAACCCTTATAGTCAGTATAAATATCACACTTCTCCCTGTATATATGATTCCACTAAATTTCCAATGCATAAACTGCCACTTCCAACTCCCGATCATGTGTTTAGTAGTTTCTCTCACAAGACATTAATTGATTTGATGCAAAAGAAATTATATTCTCATTATTCTTAATAATTAATACAAAACCTTTCAAATAAGGATTAGTGTATATCACATACCTCCTCCACTGCAGGGTAGGGTATGTAATGGTGCAATGACCAATTTCTTCTGAATCTCCCTAAATCTTTATTCACATTTTTCTATCGAGAGGAACTTATATCCCTTCCATGTAAACGTAGTTATTGGTATGGATAATAATGACAATTTTCTCAAAAAATTATTGTAGTATACTCCTAATCCTATAAAACTCTAGATCTCTATCTTAGAGGTTGTCCTTGACTGTATTTAAAATCAAATCTATATTTGATATACTCATATATATACTCTCATTGATGATAACATGACCAAATAAGGATAGTTATTTCATCCAAAAGTCACACTTACTAAACATAAAATATAATTTATCCTTTCGTTAGATCTTTATCACAATTCCGAAATTGTTATTATTTCCTTCATTTCTCTTAGAATATATGATTATATCATCAATAAATAATACAATGAATTTTTCAAGGTAATATCTAAAGACTCTATTCATAAAATACATAAATATAGAAGATGAATTTGTAAGTCTAAAAATAATTACTATAAATTCATAGTATTTGTACCTTGTGAGGAAAGATACATGGGGAACATTTTCTCTCTTTACCCTTAATTTATGATAACTAGATCAAATTATAATCATATAAAAAATATTAACCTCCTCATAGTTGATCAAATAGATCATCAGTATGGAGAATAAATTATTTTTTCTGTATCATTCCCTTTTTAAGTCCATGATAGTCAATGTAGAGTTTCATTGATCCATCCTTATTCTTTAAAAAAAGAATTAGTGCACCCCAAGGTGAACCACTCAAGCATAGAAAGACTTTATCTATATTTTCTGGAAGTAGCTTCTTTAATTCTTCTAAAACAATGAGAGACACTCTATAAGGAAACTTTTATATAGGTATAGACCCATGTACAAGATTAGTAAAAAATCAAACCTCAAAATTTGGGGGAGACCATGCATTTTATCTAGAAATACATCAGTATAATACCATATAATAGTAATGTTATTAATTTTGAATTCAAACCCAATAATTTGAGGAAAGAGTCCCTTATTATTGGGAATCATGACCCATATTATATAATTTAATTCCAAGGGGTTATCATCCTTATGTTTATACTTAAGAATATGGCGATTAGAGATATGAAATGAGATCTATTTATCCCAAAATTTGATATGGTACCTATGTAGGGATAGTTAATGCATACCCAATATTATATCAAATTCACCAAGGGGAGAAGAATTAGACATGAAAGAAGTATATTTCCCAAGAACTTGATCATAGAGTATTTATGTATCTTATATGAGATTATTATACCAATATGAGATTTCATAGTTATATTAATATCCAAATATTTTGGTGATTATTTGACTTTCATAGAAAACTTGTGTGATATAAAAGAATTTGAAGAACCTGGATTTGATAAGGTATTCACAAATCTTGAATAGGGGATAAGTGTACATCACATAACTTCATTATCACAATCCATCTTAGTAGTAGTGATTTCATATACTCTCCCTCATTCCCTCAGTTTGGTAGGTTGATAGGGAATATTCTATTCCCTATCTTTAGATTTAGGGAATTGATTATCATAATGAACAAAATCCTTTATTTTGAAACTTTGAAGTGAAAGAAGAGTATTAGTTCGGAGATTCTTCCCATACATTGGTGTTTTTAAATCATTTTTTTATTCAAAGGATATATTTCTATATATTCCACATTTAAAACAACCTTCTGACCCTCTAAGGAAATTTCCAAGGTATTTTTCTGAATTTCTATCATGAAAGAAGTTGAATATTATTTCCTTTCTAATATTTTTCTTCTAAACATGCCAATCATTTTTTTCTACCATTTCTTATATTCATAGTAGAAAGAAAATACATCTTCCATTTACTCCTTAATTTCACATCAAATGATCTCTTCATATCTACTAAAGTATTTTTTATCTAGTTCCCTTCAAAGACCGAGTTTAAGGATACAAAATATTTATTTGAACTTACTCTCAAGATCATTAACAAAGATGCAGGCATACCATTCCATCCATTTTAAGTTCACATTATAAGTTCCAATGGATTCATTATCCATTTTTTCCTAATCCAATAATTAACTCTCAATAATTTCACAAATAAAATACCTGATGAGAAAAAATTATTTAAATCTTCCCATATAATAAAGTCTATTTCCACCATCATTGTATTATTAATTAGAGTCTACTAATGGTCATATATTCCTTTTACGTGATAGAAATCTAGAATAACCTTCTCATGTTTTGAGAAGCATAGAACGTAAAACATATTTTCCATCGCATTGATCCATTTCTTGAAAATAAGTATATAATAAGAGACAATAAGAGAGGGTGTTTGTTTCCACATGAAAGACTCAATATTATTTTACTTAATCATTGGTGAATTTTCTAGATGAATGTGATTTTAATTATTATTCATATCTTGTGAGATATGGGAAATAATTTCCATATGTTTTTGTACTCCAACCCCAATTCTATTGGTTTATTAGTTGGGTAAGTTGTCACATTGTTACTTACACCCAATTGTTAATTCAGTTCCATATAGTTCGATACATATCTAAAAAAAATGTGTTAACATAAGAGATAAAATTTTAACATCACATGGGATAATAATAATCAATAACATAAAAGGGGTTCATCCTTAAAACCCATTAACCTTTTACATCATAACATTATATTGTAATTCCTTTAACTAAATTAAGTTGGATTATCCTATACTTTTGAACCTAATCCCTCCAAGTAACTTGGAAATAAATACATCACAGTAGTTTGTAAAGATCATATGATTATCCAAATAATATCCACCATGAGTTTCAAGATAGGTGTTTAGTCTTAGGCCCACTCATCATGCATTTAATTGATGATCACATCGGTGCTCAACCAATCATTTTTGGGGTTATTACCCCTAATTTAATCTCTTATATAGCTATATCCACATTCTAGTATCCTCCGTGTGATTTTTTATAAGAAAACCACACACCCAAGAATTTATAAATATTTTTGGATTTTATCCTATATTTGGACACATCTATTTGGGTTTCTATATGGTTCTCTATCCTTAATCCCAAAATAAACTAAACAAATATAAAAAATAACTAAACCTTATTCTAATAACAACATAAGATACCCAATCTAAACATACCATTACTTTATGACATTTATATAATTAAAATATTAGTTTATATAATAATATCCACATATTAAGAATCTAGAGGTTTAATATCTTTGATGACTATAAACTTTTGTGATCTAAATTACAATTATTGTGAATATTTCCATATAATTTCATCATATTAGATATTCTCCATGATTTATAAAAAGTTAAAATCATCCTCATGACCTGGAAAATGGAAACATAAGAAATGGGTTTGTTCAAACACTCAGTAAGGGAATAATAAACATATAAACATGTTACCCAAGGTGATATCATAATCATATGTGAAAACATAACCTAGATAGAAATATGTTATTAAAATAACATTTAATCATAAAAATGTTTCATATTGAATAATGAGAGAAGTGTAATACCTTATTATCAAACATTGAAAAGGTATAATGATTATGAAAACATGACATATAAATCAGGATCTAGGGGCATATCATAGTCCTATATCAAAATAATATGGTACCAACATAAGAATAAAAACCCAATATTGTGTATTAGGCCTCAAAACCTACTGTATAGAGTAGATCAGGAATCAAATCCTATTTTATGTTTTGGATCAGGAATCACTACTCATTTAACCATTATCTCATGAGATATAATGTTTTAACCAATGAATTAGATGGATATATAGGTCCCAAAATTCACATAAATTTTATCTATACATGTGTTTCTAAAAAAAACATATATTAATGGCATCATTAACAACCTAGAATAAAAATGAATTTCATGTGACATTTTAAAATCTATCAAATTAATAACCACACAAACCCAATCAATCAAAATATTTAATCACCAAAATAATAACATCATAAAAATATTTTAGAGGTAAGTTCATAAAGAATAGCTTTATGGAAAATATGTTCCTTGATATAAGGAGTAAAATTGAATCATAAGAAAAAACAATTGATTTTAAAAGGAGAATCATTTTTGATATTCGGAAACAACTTAATAGAAAACCCACATAGAAAGTCGATAATAAAATATATATTCTAAAAGTTGAAAAGTAATGTATATAGATAACATAAATAGATACATACTTGGATTCTAATACATGAATGTATAATAATAGTGGAAAGTGAAAATATAGACTTGAAATAAAGAGACAATTAAGTGATAAAGGATCCTTGTCGACAACATTATATTTTTAAGTGAGATAAAATCCAAGTTTGAATAATTGGAAAATATTACAAATTATTCATTGAATGATAAAAGATAACATTATATAAAATGGGAAATCAATTAATAAATATAATATGGAAGGTCGAAGCTCAAAAGAAACCATATAACTCAATGAAAGGGATTTAAGTTAACAAGATCCATTACATTTACTCTTAAATTTAAATTAAGTTCTTTTACTTTGTGTATAATAAAGATAAAAATCTTAATCACCCAGTTTAGAATCTTACTATAACACACTGAGTTCTAACAAAACAAAATATACTATTTAGATTACTATTTAACATGGTCATTATGACCTAGATGTTAAACATGGAAGCATGAATATGAATAATAAAATTTTAAATACTAACTATAATGAATTTATATCAAGAAAAAATATTGATAAAAAATTAATTATGTTTTGTTAAAGTCTTTATATGTTTCAAAAATACCATTTTCTCAAAAATGCTTTTATTTCTTGTTTGAAAAAATAAAAAAATTAATTTTTGAAAATTTAAGAAATATTGTTTTAATAAAATAACATAATTTATTGAATTAATATTTCATTGTTATCTTAGGGTGATTTCTTTTGGTATTTTTATGAATAATTCATTTTTTATGAATAGTGAAAAACACTAATTCTTATTGAAAACTTCATTTTTCATTTAAAAATATTATATGGTTGAATTTTGTTTTAGAATTATTTTAATAGTAAAATTAATTCAATTATATTATAATCAATAAAATATAGTTCATTTTAATAAATTTAATATTTAAATTTGGTGTAATTTTTTTAAAACATTTTAAAATTCTCTCTTTGGAAAACTGCTTTTTCATCGCGTATATGGGTCTAATTTTAAATTTAATTCTAATAATTAGGTGACTTAAATTTAGAAAAATGGATTTCAAATTTTGAATAATTATAATTTATATTATATAATAATATGAACTTAATATTTGACCATAATTAATAGAGGAAAAATAAAAAACTATTTTTGGTGATTAAGGTTAAAACAAGTTTACCATGGGGTTAATTGTAAAAGATATGCAGTAAATTTACCTATAAACTTATAAAAATATATTTCGATATAAATATTTATAAAATATAACCTCTAATGTTATATAATTACTCATTTTTATCCATTTTTCATTTTTAAAATGTGGTATATGTTTTTATATTAGAAAAATTCCATGTGTGTTATGTCCCCCACTTATAAAAGGAGACCCCCTATCATCTCCTATTCACACATCCAAAACCATTTGGATCAAAAAATAACAACAAAAATAAATTCCTTAATCCCATAATCTCATCCCATATTAATTATTTTTATTATGAAATTTTCATGAGGAGGCATTAGGTATAAACCAAAAGAGGCTTTCTGAAGAAGAGATGGATTTTTTTAATCTTATGTTTTTGCTAATTTGTTCCTCCACCACATTAGAATCTTATAAAATAATTATAATATAATAAAGCCGGTATATTAAACATAATTATATGTTATCATGTTAATATAATTACTTAAATTTTTCTTATATTCCCTCAAATGGAAAATGAAGTCGTTAATTATGTGTACGGCGGACCACCGCCTCACGAATTGATGTTATTCATTTTCTATCAGAACCTCTTACAAATGTATATAATGATAGATTAATTGTTTATATATGATATTTATGATATTAATTTTCTTCTATAAAAATGTTATAAAATATTCCCTCTTACTTTCCATTCTATGGGGATACGATAGCGTTGCTCATGTGTACTGTAGACTGTCGCCTCACGAAGTAATGGAATATGTTTTTCACAAATTATTTACATGGAAGTTAATAAGGATATATTTAATGAGAATATGTGATATATATGAAATAATAATAAATATATAAATGTTATATATTATTTACCTTCTATTATTTCAATCCATCAAGAAAATGTAAACAACATTCATGTGTACATATGATTTACCATCTCAATGAACCGTGAAACTCATTTTGTACATCTAAATTTATTTGATTAATAAAAATAAATATATAATAAATATATATGATATTAAAATCATGATAAATATTCTATAAATTTTTGAACCATGATTCATGTAAAAGGATGAAAATTAACAAAACAAAACATACACAAAAAAATGAAGTAGTTACTACCTAAAATATACTTTTAACAAGGAATTATTAACAAAATGTAATAAAAATTTATAAATAAATAATAAATGGTATGATACATATGATAATAGTTATATTATATATTTATAATAAACTCATATTTATTAAATTTTTGGATCAAATGTGTATGAAGGAATTCAGTATATAAGGTAAGGGATTTTGGTCTCAAATTGCCTTCTTTAGGACATAAGATATATTATGCACCTATTTTATATAATGGGATATATATAATACCATTTTAAATGTTATATATTTATTATCCTAATTATATTGATACTTAATGTGTCATTTTATGTCAACATTTAATGGTGATTTCTATTCCAAAGTCACCAAAATGGTAAAGATTTTGTGTTACAATCTCATCGTTTATCGAGATTGTTTATGACAATGTTTCAAGTACTGAAACTTTATGACCTATATCTAAATAAACACATGTATTTTTTCTCTTATGTTTATTTATTGGGAATATATGTTTAGTCATTTATTTTTTTCTCCTCTAGTTATTTATTTATAATACGTGTTTTACATTCATTTTCTTCTGTTTAAGTACCGATGGGATAAAAAATATGTCTTTTTAAGAAAAATAAATTTTATTTATCTCTTTGGTAAAAATTTATTTTTATTCCATATCCATATTTTTAAAAAATTCTTTAAAAATATCCTTATATTTTTTAAAGTCTTTTCTACCCTTGTTTGACTTTTCAGAACATTTTTTAAAAAGAATATTCTTTCAATTTTTTAAATGAGGGTGATTTTAATTTTAACAAAAATGTGAAAGGAATATCTATTTTAAATTGAACATCATAACATTAATTTTCTACCATCATTAACAATCAATGTTTTATAGATTCCCTGAAAAATTTCCAATATTATTTTCAAAGAAATTTTTTCTTTAATATTTTGGATGTTTTTTTATGTTGAAGAAGTGTTTTCAAAATGAAAAGGGTATTTTCCTCAAGAATTTTTCAATGATAATTTTTTAGAATTTACATTCACCAAAAACAACAACATTTTTGTTGCATAGGTTTTGTTGGGGTAATTATCCAGTTTTACCATCCTTATTCTTTTTATGGGAAGTTTATGATTATGATAAAGAGATGTTTAGGAAACTAATTTATTTTTAATGGGTTAAGATAGGATGAAATTTATATAAAACTAAATTATTTTCCATTGGTTATGATTTTATGTATTTCTTATGAAACTATTTTCTTTTAATTGGTTATGATATGATGGATGTTTCATAATCTTGTAGAACAAATTTTTATGATTTCTATTATGTTACTGGTGGGACCTATATGTTCCTCTGATTCATTGGGTAATGATTGAAAGATCATAAGATAAATAGAACTGGAATGGGGAGTAAACCTGGTTCAATAAAGAACATTTTCCACTGTGATAGTATTGGGAGTGAAACTTGACTTCTATGATAGTTTTGGGAGTAAAACCATTTAATTATGATATACATGGCAATGAGAATTAACTACTATGGAAATGACTTTATTTACCTATGTGTATGACAAAAATCCATGTATTATTCTTATGTTATGATTCCATGACTTATGTTATTTGATAACATTATGATTCACGTCTTATGAGCTGCCAATATTTACTCCATGACTCAAGATTATAATCTTTTATATGTGTGGTATGGTTTTAATAAGTTATTCACATGTTATCATACCATTATGCTCACTTTATGTTAAAATATTTCCCTTGTTTACAATAACTAAGCATTTGAATTTACCCTTTATTATGTTTATTTCTCCCTTGTTATGATGACACATATTATATGTGATATGTCTAAAAATGGTGATATTTATGATGGACTATTTTGGAGATGATGTAGAGATTATATAAACCTTTTTTTAGGTTTCCATGTTTCCAATGGCACTATACCTTTACGATCATCATGCATGTTTTTGGGTAATTTATTGAATATTCACCTAAAAAGATATAATATATATGTATGAAAATATTGATTAATTATAGTTTGTGTAAGAACATTAGTTTAGTTAACCTTAATAAATTATAATGATAAAAATTTAGTGAGAACCCTTGGGATAAGAATAATTATAGGGTAACATCCTAAAGTTTTGGAATAGAAACAATTATGTAGTTTACCTAGAAATAAATTCTTCTCTTGATACTATATATAGATGTGGTTCTAAAACAAATTTCATATATGGGTAATAAATCCAAAAAATGTACACCAAGATTTAATTGATCTTTACTTGGAACACAATAATGGGTCTGATTGTGTACATGGTTTGGGACTCTTGGGGGATATGATATGGAAATTAACAATATCTCTATGAACCATCATAAAATATTTAAATAGATAATGTCCATTGATGACCTAGGTTAAACCTGAGGTGTTATATGTTTAAAATAAGGTGTCCTGATTTAGAAATCCTAAAATATTTTTCATGACTATGGGTTTTCCACTATGATTAGTGTTTATCACACTACACCATTTGGTTTTAATAAATGGATGGAACCAGAAGGAACTTGGTTAACCTTTAATGTGATGGAAAATGTGTTGAGGAGCAGTCAAATTATATTATGAATATAGAATATGATATTGTGATTATTCCTAAACATATATTGTCATATATGATTAACAACAGGAACTTCAATGAGATTAAAAATGAATAAAATAAAAGGAAGATGGAATTTTATGAAATTTTAATTTGGTTAATGAACAAATAGGAAAAAATATTTAGCTTCCTACACGTCAAGATGGTGGTAAAAAGATTCTATAAGTATATATCAATTGGTGGGAAGATGTTTTCATTTTAGAAAAGAATTTCATTGAGTGATGAATTATCGAGGAGTTCAATATCCTATGTGTGGGGAACACGGGCATTACCTAATCCAATTACATAATCAAATATATAACTTCTAGACTAAGGAATGACCAATTCCATTTAAATAATTTATATAAAAGGGTTGAATTATCTATGTATTGGGATTCAATGATTATGTTGTTGAAGTATTTTTACCAGTGGTATTTGGGTTGTATGACAACAATAGACTGTGTTACATTTGGTACCATATATATATATATATATATATATATATATATATATATATATGTATGATTAATATAAGAGTTGTGGATACCATCATGGGTTTTGAGTTTACGATTGATCATATGATCAAATACCTAGACACACCTTTTAAGGCTTCATGTTTTTAGAGTTTATCAAGATTAATGATATTTTGTGAGAAATTTAAGGAAATACAACCCATTTGTTGTTTACATGTTTTAGTGAAAAATTATTTAAGGAGTTTATATCCAAGATATAATTCCATAAAATGTATGGAAACATTTATTATATATTTATTCCATTTGATTTTACTAATTCCACCACTATCTTTATAGATTTAATGAATAAATTCTTTATAGAATACCACGATCAGTTTGTGGTAGTCTTTAAAGACCACATTATTAGATATTCAAAGAGAATTTAAGTACATGAATATCAATTAAAAATTGAACTAAAGATACTATGTAAAGAGAAACTGAATGAAAATTCTTACAACAATAAACTTTGGGTATAAAATGTTGAATTTTTGGGTCATATAATCTTACGAGAAGGCATGTCGGTGGAGCCATCAAAGATAGAGGCTATTGAACATTGGACCAGAAAAACTCTGGTGACTGATATCATTATATTTCTTAGTTTAAAATGATATTATTTACTATTTGGGTTCAATTTATCATGAATATATATTCCATCCACCAAGTAAACTTATATGGGAGTCAACTTTCTATGAACAAATGAATGTGAGGTAAATTTAATGGAATTGAATAAGTGACTAGTCAATGCATTTGTGATTACATTACCCAACAGTGTATAATGGTTTGTATTCTATATTGATTCATACAAGAGGGTATTAGGATGCATTATCATGTAGAATTACATGGTTATAGATTATGCCTCATGAAAATTGACGGTTCATGAGAAAATTACCCAACTCCTGATTTTGAGTTAGATATGGTAAATTTTCAATTAAAGATACAAAGGATTTATATTTACAGATAAAATTATGATATAAATATTGATCAAAATAGTTTAAATTATATATCCATATGTAAGGACTTGAATATTAACCAAAGAAGATGGTTGGATTTGATTAAGTTTAATGTATGCTTAATATATTTCCACCTTGGGAAAGCGAACAAGGTTGCTAATGCTTTGAGTCAAAAGATCATGCTATCTTATCCATGATGAGGCTATGAAGAGATATAATATTTCAATATTTTCAAAATATGGATATTGAAATCCTAATAGAATGGTAGAAATCATATCTTCCTCAAATTAGTGTTCAATCATCCATACAAGTGATGATTAAAGAGGCACAAAAGGAAGATATACAACTACATTAGAGAGTGAGAAATGTTCTTGACTTCAACCTTAATAGAGATGGAATGATAATGATTAACAAATGTGTATGTGTTCTTTCCATACTAGATTTGAAGAAGGAGATGTTAGAGGAGATTCTTATTTCTCCATTCTCTATTCATCATAGATGTAAAAATATGTATAGATATTTGAAAGATGTTTCTATTCGGATGGAATGAGAAGATATTTTTAGAGTCTATATCTTAGTGTTTGGTATGTCAGAATGTTAATGCTAAGAGAAAAAATTATAATGGGATTTTATAATAATTACCCATACTAGGATGGAAATGGTAAAACATCACTATGTATTTTGCCGTTGGACTCCCCAAAACATCTAAATGGAATAATGCTATATGGATTTTAGTCGATCATCTTATAAAGTCAACACACATTATTATAATTAGAAAATTTTTCTCTCTGGACCAGCTTTCTAAGATTTAAATTAAATATTGGTAAGGTTTCATGGATTTACATATTTTATTTTGTTTGATCGGGATATAAGGATTTCCTAAAAGTTATATGGAAGTCTTTAGCAGGCTCTAGATACAGAGTTGAGTTTAAGAATTGTGTATCATAATAATACATATGGTCATTATAAGAGAATAAATCAAACCCTATGGGATATGTTGAGATCTCTTTCTGTGGATTTAAAATGTTTTTGGGATCAAAACCTTCATATGGTTCATTTTTTGTACAAAAATAGCATTCACTTGAGCATTAATATAGATCTTTATGAATCCATATTTGGAAAGAAGTGTAGAGATCCAATGTGCTAGAATGAAGTTCGAGAAGGACTGCTATTGGGACTTGAGATAGATAAATAAATGAATAATAAGGTTAGAACTATTCAAAAACATATAAGGGAAACAATAATTCAACAAAAAAGTTATACTGATAGTCATCAACATGATATATAATTTAAAGTCAGTGATAAAGTGTTTTTAAGAATTTATCCATGAAAGAAGGCAACATGATTTATAAAGAAGGGAAAAATAAGACCTGGGTATATTGTTCCCTTTGAAATTATTAATCATATCGGAAAGTTAGCCTTTCAGTTGGCACTTACACCAAACCTCTTTTAGGTGCACAATGTATTCCATGTACCTCTCCTGTGAAATTACATACCTAACCCTTCATAAGTAATGAAATCATAGTTCATACCATTGGAGTAAGATAATTCATATGAGGAGAAACTGGTGGAGATTCTTGATCATATAGAGAAATTTCTAAGGAATAATAACAGTCACCTGGTGAATGTTTTGTGGAGAAACCACTAGCTTGTGGAAGCTATGTGGGAACCTAAGAATGTAATGAGGATAAATTATCCGCATTTTTATATCATAGTGATGAATTTTTAGGGATAAATTAATGTGATGTTGGGTATAATGTAACACCCAGATATTATATAATTTTTTTTAACAAATTTTTATTTTTTTGATAACTTGTGCTACAGGCAACATCGAGTTTTAACAAACTAAAATATACTATTCGTATTACTAGTTAAAATATTTGTTTCATAGCCATTAAACTTGATAGTATGAATATGAATAAGAAAATTTTAAATATAATATATAATAGTTTTATATATAGAAAAAATATTTTAAAAAATTACTTAATTTTTTATAAAGTCTTCATATGTGTCCAAAATACTATTTTCTCGAAAAAGGAATTTATTATTTTTTTGAACATATAATAAAATTAATTTTTACAACATATATAAAATATATTTTAATAAACTAAAATTCATTTTTGGAATCAAAATATCAAAATTATCTTAGGGTGAATATTTGGGATTTTTCTGAAATAATGAATTTTTGATGAATAGTGAATAATATTTTTATTTATTGAAAAATGAATTTTTTAAAGAATTTATATAGATAAATTTTTTTTTGAAATGGTTTCAAAATTAACAATGGTTAAATTATATTATAATTAAACCAATATAGGTCATTTGAATTAATTTCATGTTAATGTTTGATATAAGAACTTTTTAATTAAAATCCATATGTGGCATCTCCCCCAATTATAAAAGGACACCCCCTCTCCTATCATGTTCATACTTAAAAACAATTTGTTTGAAAAAATACCTGAGCAATTCCACTAACTACATCCATAATTTATTACTATATACCTTCTTATGATTATTAAACCCTCCTAAAAAGGAATTAGGTTTAAACCAAAAGTGGCTCTCCAAAGAAGAGGTAAAATTATTAAACTTTTGTTATTATTTTATTTCTTCCTCACCCACATTAAAAAATTATTAGAACCTGATAACATAATAAAACAATTATCTTAAATATACCTATATGTTACTATGTTAATTTAATTACCTACATCTTTCTCCTCTTCCCTAAAATGGGAAATGAAACTATCAATCACGTGTACTGTAGACAACCGCCTCAAGAACAGATGTTATTCATTTTCCATAACCACCTCTAAAAACTAGATATAATGATAGATTTAATATTTATATATTATTATTATGATTTTATTATCCTACTGGAATCATGATACCACATATTACATATTACTTTCCATTCCATGGGGGTACTATAATGTTTCTCATGTGTACAACAGACTATCACCTCACGAAGCGATGTGATTCGTTTTTCACCGACGCATTATATAAAGGGTAATAATGATAAATTTAAACAATATATGTGATATATATGAAAAAATAATTAATTTTTAGCAGTTATTTATTATTTACCTTCCTTTCTTTCGTTCAATCGAGAAAATGGAAACAATGTTCATGTATATGTACGACATACCATTTCCGTGAATGGTGTAACTCATTTTCTACATATAACCTTAATGGAATAAAATAAATATATATAATAAATATATATTATATTTATATTATGGTTAATACTTTGGAAATTATGGAACTATGATCAAAGTAAAAAGAAAAAAAAACACCAAACCAAAAACATCACTAATACAAAAAAACATCCTTTAACAATGCTAGAATAAGACTTTATCAGGGCTAGAAAGCTGCTGAAAATTTGCGCATAGTTAAAAGCCTGAATATTTTATCATTTCTTAAAAAGTAAAATTAAATTTCCCCTTTAACAGTGCTGCAAAATTGTTGTTTAAAGATTCCTTTAATGGTTATTGTTTAGCACTATTGAGGTGGCCATTTAACAATGCTAAAAAAGCACTGATAATGGCCCCACTAATGAATGATATATAAAAAAATTCCACTCCCACCCCCTTTATCAGTTCTTCCCACCACACCCCTTTAACAAAGGTTTCCCCACCCCTTTATTAGTGCATCAAAAATCCCCCCTTGCGCATGCCCCTATTTCTAGGGAGTATCGAACTTTAGACCTCCAACATACACACCAAAGCCTTTTCCAAACCCCTATAAAATTTTCTTTTAAATTTTATGATATATCTATATACCTATTTATATTTCATTACATTTATTTTCTTATATATATATTTTTGTATATATATTTATATATTAATAAAGATATATTATGTGCAAATATTTTTAATAATTCATTTATAAAATTTAATTTTTATATGTTAATATATAAAATATTATGTATATATTGTTACATATTTGGTTATAAATAATAATACATTATGAACAAATGATAAAATATCAAAATCATACTATCAATATGAAGGTAATACATGGGAATTAACATAGTCTCCATAAAAAAGGCAATAATACCCCCTTAAATGAGGTTGAAAATCCTTAGAATGTTTAAACATCAGGGCACCCAGACTAAAAACTCATTTTGAGTAATTTTAGGCCCTTTTTTGCCCAAGAAAAATGTGAGAGAGGCTTACCTAAATTAGTAAGGGCGTAGATCTTGTTGCATTCTTTGATTTGATATGTGGTAGAGCCCAAATAGACACCTGGATCAAAATTTATGTTCATTTGATGTTCGAGTTACATTTTCAACTTATTTTAGTTATTTTATTATTTTTTTGATTTTTGTTTATCATCAAATTGATATTAAATTACTATTACTTGGTAATAATAAGAAAATTATTAATTAATTTTTTTTATTAATTTATATGTTATTTCCACTAAATATCTTATATATGAAGTGTAAATTCTTATTTACATAATGTAAAAAATATTTTAAGAAATATATATTATAATTATATCAATATAAATATAATTATATATTAATATAATATTTTTGATGAAATATTTTTTTAAAGTATACTTATAACATCGCTTGAAAAAAAACTATGATAAATGGATGGGGGGGTCTTTAATCATAACTTCTAAAAAAGAAATGATTCAATGTTTTTTTACCTCAAATGATAAATGAACACATTTATCAGTTACTTTTTTAAATCACTTATAAAGCCCCCCCTATAATAGCACTTTTTTAATTCCTATTAAAGCCCCCCTTTAACAACACTTTTTTTTCACGTAGACAAAGGGTGTCTTTAACAACATTCTTAGCTAGCACTGTTAAAAACCTAGCACTAGATTAACCTAGTTTTTTAGTAGTTTATACACTAAAACCAAAGCATTTGTTACCCGAAACATGATTTTAACAAGGAATTATTGATAAACTGGTATAAAAGTACTAGGTAAATCATATATTCTATGATAAAAATGAGTATGGTTATTTAATAGATGTATAATAAAGTTATAGTTAGTATACAGAAGGCTTAAATGTGTATGAATGAAGTCAACACTTATGGTAAGGGATTTTTGTCCCAAATTTCATTCTTTGGGACATACGATATGTTATGCACCTATCTTATTTTATGAGGTGTATATAATGAACTTTGGCATTTTATATCATGAATATTATTATTTCCATGATAATTAACTTTTCATTTGATATTAATATTTAATAGTGCTTATGGGATTCTGAAAACATCGAAAAGGGAAGGAAAATACTCCTACAAATTTGGTAAAGGAATAAGACACATGTACGATTTATAATTGAAGAAAAATATTGATGAAATCTAATTTTGAATTGGAACAAAGTGGTTGATATACATATTTTTGGGAATGGTACAAACATGGTGTTGCCCATGAATCGAACGGTATGTGGACAGATTGTGTAATACTGTCCAATGAGGCACTTCCCATTGAACCAGGCAGTTCACAGAATAAATGAGGAATTCCACCTCTCTCCTGTGATCTATATCATTGAAAGAATGGATGTGGAGAAATTCCACCTCCGAACTGCATCCCTATGAACCTCAACCCTAAGAACCTTAGTTGACTGAGTTGTCTACAGGGCAGGAAATTTCTTCATAGGCTTCCACAAAAGGCATCGTATCCTCCTCAACACTCTATAAAAGAACCTCTTTGCGATCCAAGAAAAGGGTGATATAGGACTAGATTTTTAGAGAGCTTGGAGTTTACATATGTAAGACTTCAGCAGAAAACGATCAACGAAGTATAGAAAAACAAATGATTTCTAGTTGGTATAAACACACAGCAAACCATAAAAAGAAAGAAACATGATAGTATGGGAAAACCATGAACCTAATTGGTGAATCGTGAACCATAATACCTTTGTGGATGAACTTCCCTTACACTGTATAATTAATGCCCCGTATTCAATCTAGTGTTCCACATAGCACATCTTTATGCACAAGAAATCCTACCTTGCATAGCATTCTTCCACATAGATAGACCCTAGAGCTTCATATCAGCATTGTATGTGGTTGGAACCCAAGGCTGCATACCACCTTAGTATGCAGATTTCATCCAGGTATGCATACCACATAAGTATGAAGATGAAATCTTTGTCTGCTTACCACCTCAGTACATAGATTTCCCCTCCACCCTAATAGCAGTACGCCATGTGGAGGGTACCCTACCTTGCTTGAACAAGTGGTATGTGGAATATGGTACCTTAGGGATTTCTGCCTTCTGGTCCTGATCATGCCCTTCAATTTCCATCCCATCCTCGGAGTCCCCTCCATTAACCAATCTATAGTAATTAGGCCAAAGTCTCTTCCAAAGCCACTGGATCCATATGATAAAACCACCAGGCGCATCATCGTATCCTTATGAGTTTAAATACCCATGGTAAGAAGAGTCCCATGGGTGATCCTAGCCAAGGTGGGGACCACCTATAATGTATTTAAGTCAATATTTGCATGGTAACTAGGAACCTACCCTGGGATACTAACATGAACCTCCCGGTTCTTAGGATCAAGGGTGATCAATGTCTTTTCCATTCAATGAGGGACAACGATAAGTCAAAAAGATCATTCCCACCTTTGTTTTCATAAGAAGTGATTCTTCTCCCAATTCTATGGTAGCAATGAGCCATTTCATCTAGCTTCCTCTGCGCTTCCTCTAGTTTCTGAGGAGCATAATTCAATAATAACCATGTAATGGTATCCTTCATTATGAATCATCCTCTTGATGATATAGTGGCCTTAGGAATGGTTTTCTTGACTATCTAGGCAGCAAGTTGGTCATCCACATGTGGATTCAGAATATATGAATCATACAATAGTCCTAATCCATAAATTGGTATCCAGTCTGATATTGGATACTCCCTTTGGGTTATGGTAACCGGATTCACTAAGGAATGATACATTGGGGTGACATGAATATTTTTATCGATATAGTCCACCACAGTCTTTTTTATTTCTTCTTATAGATAAAAGGGGCACAATGATAAAATCAGTAACAACAGTAGCTTCGCCGCATCTTAAGGAATATCCATCTCTTTCCTGCATCAAAAAGAACATTCAAAAGGTTTAGTATAAAAAATTATTTGTGAAGAAGACAAAAAAATTGGCAAAGGACAATAAGAATTCCACATAGCGATGCTCTATGTATGGAACACCAGAAATGGTTCACATAATGCATTCCTCGCGAACCAGAAGTTTGTAGAATGCTTCACAATACGTTGGCCCATGAATCGATTTCTTGCGAACTGAACAGTTCATAGACTAAGCAAGATATATACCGAGCCTTGCTACGTGGTCATCAGAAGTGAAGACTTAAAAGTTAAAGTTCTAAATTTAATGTTTAGATTTCTGAATTGAGGATTAGTCTGCAGAGTAGGAAAATCGTGTGGCATATTACTACACTACAATTCAAACATAGGTTTTATGTTTCATGGTTCGGTTCGCAGATTCAAAGATTTGTTTTAGGACAAGTATGAACATGAACAGTTCTCATTTCATGGAATGTGATGCATAGTTCACGAACAATGGATTTCGTGAAGGAACTGGTACACAGAAGTAGGGAAAGTCGAGGGAAATTTTCCAAACACTTTTTTTTGAGATGTACGGTAAATGAAAAATTACATGGCCCCCTATATATTAGTGTGATCCACCCAATGGGTCCACCTTTCAACCGAAAACTAGTTCAGTTCATGATTGCTTTATTTATCGGAATAGATTCCTCTTCATCCCAATCAGAACCCACTGTAATGGGGGGAATTTGTAGGGTATTAAAAACTCTGCAAAGTGAAGGAAAATACTTTCAAAAATTTGATGAAGGAATAATACATAAGATAAATTGAAAATTTGAGAAAAAGAGTGAATAAATAGAATTTGGAAGAGGAATAAAGTAGTTTGAATACTGATTTTATGGAATGGTACATGGATGACATTTCCCGCGAGCCAAAAAGTATAAGGAAACCCCATGAAATAATCATCCACTGAACTAAGAATTTCATAGAATGAATGAGGAAAATCATCGATCCCCTGATAACCACATCATTGGAGGAATGGAGGTGGAGAAATTTAACCCGCAAACCATGGCCCTTTGAACCACTTCATTGGAGAAAACATGAAGTAGAGGTATTCCCCCACACACCATACCCAAAAAATTAGTTCACCTACAATGTAAGGCCATTGGCATACTGCAAACTATGTTGTTCATAGGATTGAGGTAGTGATTTCCACCACCACAAACCAAATCCCCACAAATATCTATTGACTGATTCATCTGTGGGCTAGGTGATTTCTTCATGGGATTCCAAAAAAGGTTTTGTGTGTCCCATAGATACAACCTCCTTGACACTCTATTTAAGGACCCCAAAGGGAGAAATGAAAATATAGAGGATCAAATTTTCATAGATATTGGAGTTTACATATGGAACACTTCGAAGTACAATGAATGACATTGTATGTAACCAAGAACGGTTTCCATCATGTATAAACACACTAAAAACCATAAAAAGAAGGAAGAAATATAGGTAAACATCAAACCTAATTGGAGAACCACCAACCATACTCCCTTCACATATGAAGTTCCTTCGAACTACAAGACTAATACCCCTAATTCAATCTGGAATACTGTATAACACCTCTCTATACGGATGAAGCCCTACCCTGCATAGAATTCCTCCACAAAGATGGAATCAATTTCCACATATCACCATGGTATGCGGATGATACCCAAGGTCTCATACCACCTCAATATGAAGAAGACCCCTTCACCAGTATAGAAGTATGCCATGCTAAAGGTTACCTACCCCCACATGAATAGGTGGCACACAAAATGGGGTACCTTCAAGATTTATGCCTTCTAGTCCTGATCATGTCCTTCCATTTCCATCCCATCCTATGAGTCCTCTTTGCTAACCATTCCATCAGCATCAGGCCAAAGACTCTTCCAAATCCACCATATTTGTATGATAAAACCCTCAGGCGCATCAACGTGCCTTCTGAGTTTACATACCTATGGTAAGTAGAGTCACATGGATGATCCTAGTGAAGGTTTGTACCCCCATATTGTCTTTATGTCTACAATCATATGTTAACAGGGGGTATTAACTTGGGATACTAATGTAAACCTACCTGTTTTGGGGATCAAGGGTAATCATTGGTTTTTCTATTCAATGAGGGACATTGATATATCAAATGGATCTCGCGTGCCTCTCCCTTTGATGAGGAGAGATGCTTCTCCACTTTCCTAAAACCAGCTTTAGGAAACCCCCTTAATGTGACCCAAAATCCTTTTTACTGGAGGTGTAACTCTTGCTACTCTGAAGCTCGGCCCAAGATATGTTCAAATAGATTTCCAAATGTGAGTATCCGAGATATCAACATAGGTTAGAGATGGCACATTCAAATCCCCCTCTCTCTTATCGATCCTTCTCCCCAACCTCTTCTGTAATTGTCCTCTTTTTCTATCATAGGAGAATGGGAAGTTTTTGGTTTGTCAGATCTATATATTCCGCTTATTTCTCACACCGAGCATGAATCACATGTGCTTAGAGTATAATTATGATCAAAACATCCACACCATCCAAAAATTAACTATGAGAACTCTGATTCCTATTCTAACCAGGACACATAGGAGGCCTATCTGAAAGCCCTATCTCAAGGAAAATTCTACTAAATGTGAGTCCCAATAATAATTTCCCCCCGACTCACTAAGGTATCCTCTATTGGAATAAGACCCACTGTGACTATTTCTAGAAAGGCCTCCTCTACGGTGTATTCCACAACCATGTTTTCTCAAATGGAGAGCTTCCACACATAATCCCCACCCAAATTAACTATTAAAACACTGATTAATACCCCAAACAAGATACATAGGATTCCTGTATAAAGGGACAAGATCAAAGGGGATCCTTTTAAAAGGTTAACCCCTAATGATTCCCCCATAAATAGGGCCTCCTTTATGGTATAATTGACAACTTAAACCGGACTATGAGGGCTTTAATTCGTAACTAATTAGGATACATAAAAAGCCTCCCTCAGGTCCAAACCCATGCCCAAACCACCCTAGGGTTCACTCGGCCATATCCACAATAGGGCCATATCCATCCAGAAGACTATGCCTCTCTTAAGCATCATATTTCACTTAAGTGTAAGTCCCAAAAAATATCTTAACTATGAATCCTCCACATTTTTGTACTTATCTCATGATTTTAAACTGCATGGATGAGTCCTTGTCGTGCGACCTTAAAAAGTGATGTGACCAATGAAGTTGAACCTAACTATATGGGTTCTGATTCCTCTCATGATGATACGTAGGAATCCGATCCTATGAATTTTATCCTAATAGAAAAAAAATGTTATTCTTGGATGAATATTAACTCCAGAGAACCTCATAATACCACTTAAACTAGAATTGTATCAGTAACTACAAACCTATACATATATATGGTTAATCTTGAAACCCATTGGTAACCTGTAGAAACATTCATGAGAAAGAACCCATGAATCACTAACATATAAACATTTCATAAATATATAAGAGTGTCCCAGAGTAGGTAGTAATTCCTCCAAAAATGTTGTGATGAGCCCGACCTTCCATCCTCTTGACTAATGGAACCCTTAAGTGTTGTTCAAAGAATTTTCATCCAACAAGAACCTGTCTTTGGAAATCAAGTCCATGAATAATTGATACAAGGGTCATTGGGTGTTTATATCTCCACGAATAGACCCATAGGAGACCATCCGAGGACATCATACCCAACATGGAACCCTTTATAAAAATAGACAATTATTTACTATCCGTTGGGACATTTTTTCCACCCTATGGTATGATGTGAATCGAGTCGAAAAAATGGTGAACCTGATGTGAATCCTTAACCAAGGTGGCGGTATTATCCCACCACAATCCCGTTTTATTCAAAAAGGAAGTGGGTAATGCAAGATCATCAATTATACATGTGATTATGATATGATACTTTGACGATGTTTTGTTTTCTGTATATGTCATATATATATTACAAGAATTTAATAGAGACCTCTTCGACCCAACTGGCATCTTGAAAATTTGGTTAGAAATGCATGTTAGTGACCACACAAGCATCTAGGTCCCCAACAAAGAACATGACTCCCTCTCTTATGTAGCGTCTTCAACACTGGGTTTCAAATGTGCTGATAAAATAGTACAACCAAGATGGTACAATCCCTATGATGGCGGCTACAAGGCAGGACCTCCAATCAGAGAAAGATCACTAGTTTCCTCTTTATTTGCGACCAGCAATACAATATATGACAACTCCACTAGCCATCTCAAGTCATTTTGGGAGATTTTTTCTTGGAAAATGAAAATGAATACCTTCCTTATATTAGGGAGGTAGATTAGGTCAACACCAATGACTTCATCCCAGCTGCACATGAACCCCACTGAAAGGATCCTTCCGGAGGACGTTGCCCCCAACAACATAAAATATGACATCCTTTCTCTGAAGAGGATCCCATGACAAGGGAACCTACTAATTTATAATGGAAACATTCCCCTCAGGATTCCCACTAAGAGAATAAAATGAGTAATCAAGATCATGTTATCACCCTAGTTAATGAGGAGGAGGTCCACCACACAAACACGGCAGCATATAATGGGCATGTATACGATTCTTCCCCTCCTTCTAAATCCTTCCATAGAAATATAGTAGAAATATACGAGGAGATGAATATTCATGTTTCCTCCTATGAATCCTAACATAGAAATAAGGGGGCACAATACAAGAAAACACACATTCCTTCCCATGCTCTACAGTCCCGCCACATAGATAGAGTGGAAAATTATAAGTAGATTCAAATCTTTTTCAATATGTAAGAATCCTGTCATCCAAATAAGAAGGCACCCACCTATAATTAGGCACAAATTCCTACTAATTCAAATCATTCCAACCATCCAAATACACCAGAAAACCAGGGTTAGTGATATAACACTTCTGATGCATATGAAGCCACCTGGTCAAATATAGTGGCAATCCACATACAGATAAAAATTCATACCTTCCACAACAATGCGCACAAGTTAAATACGATGGAAATAAAACTTGATTTGCGTCAAAATCTCATATATGAACACAAATACCACCATATAAATATGGTGTAAACTTGAGAAAACAACCGGTGATAGACTCTTTCCACTATCCTGACATATGATAACTGCCAGTACCCACTAGAAACCACTGGAGGACAAGATCACACACTAACTCCTGCTCCAACATCATAATGGGGATTTATACATATTCCATCCAAAGATGTATATCAACACATCTTGGCCATGATGGAGGATCAGAAATTGATCCCAGATTATATTCTCTAGACATGTCATGATGTCACTACATCAATATATAAAGTGAGGAGTCAAGCCTATGAGATCTCCTTAGGTGAGGTGATTCATCCACAAAATCAGATAGTCACCCAAGAGCATAACCACATCCCTACTCCAGGGAAAGCATATACCCCTTCCAAAACTCAATATGATCTTTAGCATGTCCTAATGAAATCATGGGAACCAACAAAATAGGGTATTGTATATGAAGGATGCTACCAATAGTAGGTAGCCCCAATTTATTTCAAGGGAGAACCCAAAGATGAAAGGTGCCAACGGAAACCAAAAAATACATATCAGCCTCAAGATTCTTCTCTACTGCAAGCTGGAATTCTTGATTCCATCAAACATCTATCAATAGAGGCTCAAGATCCTGTCAATACATTACCATATTAGGGACATTACAATAGAAGTTGAGAAGGTCATACCTGAAATGTCTCTACCAACATCTCTGAAGGTCCTCCCTAGAGCACCCACAAGGGCTTACTGTATAGACTAAAAACGATCGATCATGAGAGCCAATCTCTTAATGAATGTTAGGGTAGCCCTCCCATTGAACAGAAGAGATAAAAAAAAAGAAGTTACTACCATTTATCTCATATAACCTGATGGTCCTCCCCATGGTATACACTATATATATGTTTCTACCTTTGGTTGGATATCAAGATGTGATGGTATTCCTCTTTATGTTGGAAGTCACATCGAAGGCCCTCCCCATAGAGACACCAAACAATGAGAAGGTCCTCCCCTAATTGTAGTAAATCTTGAAGGCCCTCCCTAGAATGTACACTGTAGATACTCTCCCTACAGCCAAAGCTACGATGGTAGTCATCACCATGATAATAGTCATTGTGAATGACCTCCCTTCAATGATGCAAACAACAAGATGGTTCTCCCCTTACTATGGTCCCCCCTAAATGTCCTCCCTAGGGTATGCACCATATAAGTACTCTCTATGGCTGGACAATAAGATATGATGGTAGTCCTCACCATCATGAAACCGACTGCTAAGGTCCTCCCCAAAGTCAAAATTTACGTCGGTGAAAAGATCCTCCCCTCATCGGGCCAAATGAGAGAAATCCCTCATATGCCGAGGTTCTTGAAATAATGAAGTATCATATGTTGGATACTATCTACATGAAAAGATATATCCTTTCTTAGCAAGAGGATGGCCCGAGGCCATGATTATCTTTCGATCCACCCTCATACCATTCACATGTTAATGGGACTCCCGCTAACCCCGCTGCTTTGACGAAATCATTAAGGAGCAGTCAAAATTGGGCGGATCATGCAGAAGAGTCCTTGGGGGGACAACAAAAATATTTGTTTCTTGTTTGAAGACATGTGGATATGGATGAAATACTAGTGATGTATTGTCACATGAACACTTCTTTGTTCGACAAACCAATAGAGTTGTCAAAAGAATGCACAAATAATGTTCTCCTCAATATCATGAAAACTCTCCGCCAGACTTCATGTGCTAGCAAACCTTCATGCACAACACATGTTGACCTGCCTTATTTTCAATTCCTTGTATGGTGTTAATATACTGGGATGGGGAGAACTATGATCTATACATTTAACCCCACTTTCCATCCAGTAGAACCCATTAGACGTGAAATCCGGTAATGTCATCATCCCTATATGAGAGTCAAATGATGACCCTACTCAGGAAAGGTGGAACAATCGACAAGAATCGGCCTTTAGTAAGTCTCCGATGTTCCAGGAATGATGAGAGTAATCCATTAAGAAGCTTCTAAACTCATTCACCAAGAACAACAAACATACCTCCCATCAAAGGGAACCCAATATATGACCACAAATTATGTTCTTAGGAGAAATCAATTCACATTCACACTTGACACCATATCTACATCACACCTGCATGGGAATTCATGAGATCAAGAAGGAATAAATAGCAGTAGTAGCCACCACAACATGGGGGATGGGGGAATTTTTAACACAAAACACCCACGTAATACCAAAAAAATTGGGTCGAGGAACATGAATATAAGAATGCGAGAAACCCCGACCCATAGGGTGAGGGAATTTTTACCTCAAATTCCAATCCAACAGACATATGTCTTCTACCATTTGGGGATAACAATGGATAGAAGGTTCATCTATTCTATCCCATCATGTGCGTTACACCCCCAGAATGGTGGCCAACAGAAATGTCATATAAGGGCTCTCTTCGAGTCACTCTCCTCCGAGAAACCTAAAGAGCGTCACAAAATGGCCAGTGAAGATCCAATAATGGACAGAAGAATCTCTCATACCATTAATCGCCTAGTAAACAACCCCAATGTGGTATGAATAGGTGAATGTCATGTAAATTATCCCCACACAACTTCCTGGAAATGATATAAATAACGTGAAAATAGGATAATACAGTTCCTATTGGAGAGATTCGACACCGAGCCTAGAGGTGTGCACACTGGAAACCAATGATTTTTCAAAAATTTGGGCACCCCCTCAGTCCATTTTCCCCAAACTGCCACATGTATCCCAAAAAAAGAGAAGAATAAGAGAAAGTTTTATGACCCACCATCTCCTCCTCGTAAAGATGACTCTCCCATTCTTGAGGAGAGATTCTCTTGACAGGAGGAATAAATGAAATACCTAAGCCGAATCAATGCTGAGATGCTAAGAGAATTTTTTCTTAATGGGTATGTTCCTTGGTTGGAGTGTCAAAACACACTTCCATAAGATGTAACTATGCCTCAAAGGCTCATCCCAATGGATTAATCAAGGATGGAAAGCTTATTAAAGGTAGATCTGGGACCATAAATGTACATGAACTCGATATCGGCAGGATGTCAAGATTTCCCTCCACTAGGGAAGGAACTTGAATATATTTATGATAATCCAAAAGGTATTCCCTCATATGGGTATCTAGCTCAAGTTCTAGCAGCACCGTAACATAAAATCTTACACCCTGCTGCACCTACTCATAGTCAGGTCCAACATGATATGCATCGAGGGCCCCTGAATACCATCGAGTTATTGATAACTAGAATGGAATCAATCAAAATACGACACACTCCAATACATCCAGAATGGAAATACAACCCAAATTGGGTAAGCAATGTCCCTACATTTCCAAATTTATAGAACCCCATATTCCCAGTGTTCAATGGATCTGGGGACCCAGAACAACATCAAATGAACTTATCTTCTCACTATGATCCCATGATGGGAACCTCATACAACAAGAAGCTGTAAATATCAGATTCCTTGTGTGAACACTGCAAGGTTTATCCTTTGTGAGGTAAACTATTTTTCAAGATAACTCAATAATAGGATGGGAGGATCTCTGATGTTAGTTCCTATTCCAGTTCATCTCGACATTTCCAAAAACAACAGTCAGTGACCTCATGAATTTAAAACAATGAGAGAACAAGATAGTTTCAGACATCATTTCTAGATGGAATGGTATGAATGAATCCTTAAACCAGCCACTCCCTCAAGATGAGATGATGTCCATGTGCATCGACAACCTTTGTGATGAGATACGAACACTACTTATTCTGGTGAAATATACATGTGGGTTCTGGGACTTCTCCGACATTGCTCAAAGTAGAGAATATTCCTTAAAATGGACTAATATCAAGTATCAGGTTGCCCCATCAGCCCCAATAAAAGGATAAGGGAGATCTTAAGTAGCTTCTTTCTTGCATATTCTTCCCCATACACCAACTCTAGATCTAAGGCCCCCACCATACTGTGTAGGGCCTGTTGGATGTCAAAAAAATCCCCTGCCTCAGCATGATGAGTGGAGGGGATCTAAGAGGAATCAATTAGAGGAATGAAGGAACAGGGTTTATTCATTCTAAGATAGCCAAGTCTGTAACTACATCATAACTGACATGAATTGAAACTTTCCTTAACTTATAGAGCCAAAACGAGCTGATGAAGTAGGTTTTGATAACTTTATAGATTACTATCCATTCCAATGGATATTGGGGAAAAACATCAAGAAATGATTTCTGTTCAAGGAACTCCTGCAAATGATGACATATTCCAAACATGTCAATCTATGGACACTACTAGTGAAAGTGGTGTATGGTTCCACTACTAATCTAGAAGAAGATGGGAAGTGGAAAAAAATTAACAAAAAGAAGAAAAAATTTGATAGTTGGTTGCCTCAGAAAACAATCAACCAGGCCCATAGTATCCTCCATGCATAGTTAAAGCAACCGACTGTGCCTCCAACAACTCCTGATGCAATAAAACCGACATCTCCAACCCCACGACCCTCTAAAGGCCAACCAACCAAAAATTAGCCCAATCATAAGGACAAAAAATAATGAGTATAAAGATTAACTTAGACCAAAGAAAAATATGACATTGACACTATCATATTTCAATCCATAAAATCTGAAGACATAGTCCCTATCCCACCAAATGGAACCATCGAGGGCAGATGATAAGACAAATAATAATTAGAAGAGGTGCTGATTTTTGGTTCCATTAATGTCATCCACTTGATGGATACCTTCTCTGAATATGAATATGATTATCAACCACAATTCCCCACACCCAATTGGGATCCTAGACAAAGAATCCATAGAAGTCAGGGATCTAAAGGGAGATACAACCTTGGAAACAATCAAGCTTATAGAAGCACCCCCACTCAAACCATTAGTGTTAGAGAAACCTGCGGAAGGACCCTCCAGCGAATCCAAACGAAATAAGAAAATTCTCTTGCCCCTATAAAAATCCTCCATATTCTATTACTTTAGAAATATCCATAAGAGGAATAAGAATTGACTAATTTCACTTTCCAGGGGAGCAGACCTATCCGAATGATCCACAATGGACTAAAGCTCTACCAGCTCTGACCCCAAGGGTCAACCCATATTCATCAAATGCTCAAGCCCCTAAAGCACCTATTAAAGATAATCCCAAATCTAGGAAGAAAAAGTCTTTAGATAATAAATATGACATCTATAAATAGGTAGACTTGCTACCAGCTATGTTCTCAATCATGGATGCATAGAATCTATCAGTAGATCTCAGGGAAGCACTCATTAAATCTTTGCTATGTACCTAGGAGATTGAATATGAGGTGACCTCCATTGAAGTCTACTGGACAGAGATCAATACTTCAGAATTCCACACAATTATATCCCCCATGGATCAAGATGGATAAGCCATCATGAAAGAAAACATCAAACCCTTATATGTATATAACATAATAAATTGTGTTGATACTCAAAAGTCATCATTGATGATGGATGAAGGGTTAATCTCCTTCCATGGTGGACACTTCATCGACCGAGATACAATGAGCAAGTTCTAACACCTTGAACCACAACCATATTGGGAAATGAAAAAATCTAGAAGAACCAGTTAGGTAAAATCATGCTCGAAACCCGGTTTGCTGACCTCGTAGCTCACCCAAAATTTCTAGTGGTCCGAAATAATATGCCCTTCATCCCCCTTCTAGAGAGGCCTTGGAAACATAAACATAAAAAATCCCCTTCTCATACCATCAATGAATAAAATATATCATTAATGGAAAATGTGGGGCACTACATGCCGATAATTCCCTATTTGACCTTTGAAAATCACACTATATTGATGCAAGGTTTTTTAAACCAAAGGGAAAACAACCCTTGGCTGAGAGAATTGATTAGGTATCTGAATCAAATGGTTTGGAAATGTTTCCCAACAATCCAGTAAATAATATCAGGGAATAATAAATACCATCCATCAATGATATTGAAAGTACAAGTTTGAATTTGGACATGTATTCAGTAGTCCTCAGGATTTGAGTCATGACTTCCGAGCCTAATGTTGTTAAAAATCTCACTAACTCCCAAGATAATGGTGGGGATTTGAATGAAAATTCCATTAAACCATTATAATAAACATAAATAATTCCTACGTCACTGACTAAGGTGGGAGGAAGTGCCTCATCACTCAATGAAGAAGAGGAAACTCTTTTTCCACTCACTAAATCTTCTCTATAGAATCCCTCATTGATGGTCTAGGAAGAAGAGATTTCTTGACCTCTGAGACAAAAAAATTGAAATTCGTCTCTCAACAATGGAGAAATCATTAAATGGATTTTTCCCTATTAGATAAAAAATAGAAGGATAATGAGGTTGTAGAAGAGGAATAAGTGGACCTATGATATTACCCTACATCATTTGAGGAGGGAATCTCCACCACTATTAATGAACTCAAGGAAATCAATTTGGTTATGAAAGAATACCCACGACACACTCTAGTTAGTGTGGCCATGAATTTCGAAGAGAAAAAGGCATACACTAATTTTCTGAGGTAGAATCGAGTTTTTTTCTTTGAATTATAAAATATTATATATATCGATCCAAAGGTGGACACTCACCACCTAGGCCTGCTTGGGGACCACCGTGGTTACATGGAATCTCCCAGAAGAACGCACATGACGCATGATGCCAAAATAGAGGCTGAATTTGACCAGATCATCAAAGATAAAATCATTTAGGAGGTCCAATACCCCATATGTCTCACAAAAATTGTTCCCATAAAGAAGAAAAAAAATAAGATTAGGGTCTGTATCAATTTCAGGGGCCACTACGATCACTGCCCGAAAGATGATTTTTCAGTCCCGATCATAGAATTGTTGATCAATACAACTACATGATATGAGGATCTCTCTTTCATAGATGGATATTCAAGATATAACCAGATATGAAAGGACAATAAATATTAAGGATACACCACCTTCAAGTCTCTCTAGGGAGTGTTTTTCCATACGGTTATTCCATTCAGTTTGAAAAATGTCAGCCCCACAAATCAGTGTGCCATTCATTGAATTTTCAAACACTTAATGGGAAAGTTCATTGAATGCTATGTTGATGATCTGATGGTAAAATCATGAAAACACTCCTACCATAAAGAATATCTTTAAACAGACTTCCTTAAACCATTATAGCACAATCTAAAAATGAACCCCCTGAAATGTGCTTTTGGTGTTACCTCCGGGAAATTACTAGGCTTCATCGTATACCACCAGGGAATCAAAGTTGAACCTGAGAATAAAAATTCCTTCCTTGGCATGTCATGTCCTTGAAACCTCACTGATTTTAGGGGACATAAAGGACACCTGGATTACATTCACTGCATCATAGCCAACCTCATAGGTAAATGCTATCCGTTCACTAGGATGACGAGGAAAGGGTTAGAATATCACTGCATTAGAGACTATCATGAAGCATTTGACAATATCAATAAATATATCTTAATCCCACTAGTTATAATTCCACTTGTTGATGGAAAACTTCTCATTCTATACATAACTACCTTGGAGCGATCCCTAGTTTCCTTTCTCTCGTAGAAGAATGATGCTGACAGTGAGAATAGACTCTACTGCCTCAATAGAACCATGATTGATGCTAAGACTCATTATTCGAATATCAAGAAGAGCTTACTTGAATTAATATGTGCAGTCCAGAAGCCGAGGTATTACTTGAAGCACCAGAAAGTCTACTTGGTCTCACGTAGCTACCCATACAAGTATATTCTCAGGCGTCCAACGTTAACTGGAAGCCTATCATGGTGGGAAGTCATCTTACGAAAGCTCAATATACAGTCCATACCATAGAAATCCATCAATTTACAGATATTAGTAGATTTACTAGTAGAGTATCCCTCAATATAGGTGGAACCATTATATTTTAAGCTACCTGATAATGAAGTGTTCTATATTCAAGAGAAATCACAGATGTGGGAAATGCACTTCAACAGTTCATCCAGAAGCCTATAGGGAAAATTAATGGAAGGCACCATGTTCAACAAAGTGGGGTTAAGATTCATACTCATATACCTATAAAAAGAAGTTCTCATCAATTACTTCATACTATAATAAGGATGTATGAATAGTGAAGTAGAGTACTGAGCCCTCTTTGCACCCCTAGAGTTGTTATTTCAATCACAAGATGAACACCTATAGATTAATAGAAATTTAGAATTGGTCATAAAGAAAGTCAATGATGAATATTTTATCAAGAAAGGGGAGATGACCCCTTTGATGTACTATGTACAAGAATTGATGGAAGAATTCCCTTTAGAGCTGACATTGATTTTTGTCCCCCAGTCGAAAAATGTGCAAGCTAATACTTTGGAAAATGCATCCATAACTCTAGATGACATGGATCGGAACAAAACATTCATCAGTATTGCCCACCAATGGATGGTCTTACCATTCATTCAGGATAACATAGAATAAATTAAATAAATTAGACCCATCTTAGAGCTGTATGGTCCTACGACATGCTGGATGACTCCCATTGCAGTTTACCTTCAAAGGGGAGAGCTCCCACCATATTGGGATAGAAGGGAGAAAATCTAGAGATGGGAAATCAACTTCTTATTGTACTATAGAACAAAAAAGCAGAAGTTACTTCATAAATAAGTCCTTGATGGTGTCCTTCTCAAGTGCATTGATGGAGAAGAGACAACCACCTTCATAAAATAATTCTATATCGAAACTTGTAGATCACATCAACTGAAATATAATATCTCCCAGTAGAATCGAAGGCTTGGGTACTATTGGATGACTATGATACATGATTACACCAAATTTTCTAGGAAGTGTCATCCTTACAATTTTTATGAAAATTTCATCCACCATCCCCTGAAGTTACTTCTCACAGACTTGTACTCCTAGAAATTTTCTATATGGGGAATAGACCTTATAGGACCATACCCTACCACCATAGCTAGAAAATTCAAATATATTAAAAAAAACTGACTTCTTTTCTAAGTGGGTAGAAGTTTTACCCCTTAAAGAAGTCAGAGATAAAATCATTGTCACCATTTTGAAAGCCAACGTAATCACTAGGTTTGTTTTCCCTCATACAATACTGAAAGAAAAAAGCACCAATTTTTTCTTTGTTTAATTGGACAAGATATATCAGGAGCATGGCATCAAGGCTAACTGTTTATCCTGCTATCGTATAGTGGCCAACGAGAAGATAGAGGCATTCAAGACCCTATCCAATATATTATATAATATTGTAGACCAGGAGAAGAAATCATGTCCAGGTAAGATCCTACATGCTTTGTGGGCTTAATGAAGCACAAAACAGACCGCCACTGACGAAACCTCATACTCGTTGGTATATGGAAAAGAGGAAGCTCTACCCATTGTAGTTCCATTAATATTTCTTCATGTGGACATTTGTGACCAACTATCCACAGATGAGCAGTACTAGAAATGGTTCATTGAGCTGGAATAGATGGATGAGGAAATATCTCACACTCGGCACCATTTGAAAGTTTACTAGAACCAGATTACAGGAGCCTTCAATAAGAAGGTTCTCCCTCGATCTTCCCTCGAAGGAGAAATGGAGATAGTACATAGAACCCTGATGATACTGAGAAATAAACCTACAATGTTGGAGCCAAAATGGGAAGAACCATATGTTAAACACAAGGGATACTACAATAGAGTTTATTCATTAATTTAAATGGATGGGAATCTCACCACAGTTCCCACTAATGCGAGGTTCCTAAAGAAGTACTTCATGTAATCGTATGAAACTCATCTTATCTACATGACGTTAAACTACATAGAACCACCTATGTCTATGTTAAACAATGTTAAATTGTACAAAAATGGTCTGGATCGTATGAAATTAAAATGCATGATAAAACCCTCTTAGCTTCAAGACATTAAACTAAATAGCAATATATGCATCCATGCTGTACGACGTTAACCGCTTGGAAACTTTTTCCTTACCACAAGTTGTTAAACTGCATGGTTATAATTTTTTCTGGTGCAATGACTTTTTTCACATGAATCAAATCTATGCAAGGGAATGTTAAAAATTCCCCCTTTATGTGTATGGGTCACACTGGAAAAAAGAGTGTGTCTTAGAAATACTTATGGATTGATTACCATTCATAAATGGGATATGTAGTGATTCCTGGTTTATACATCCTGGTCTAGCCACTAGTCAATGTAAACAATTCCCCTCTCCCTACGTATGGGTTAGACTTTCACATGGGAATCCATGAAAAGTCCTAATCATATGACATTAAACTGCAGAATAACGCAAGAACTATATATGACATGTTTCCTGGCCTCACCGGATAGGTAGAGGCATATTGACCCTAAGCCTTGGTCTAACCACCACATGATACAAATACACCCATCTCTATTAATAGGATAGACATGGAAGGATTGTTTTCAAGAACTACATTTGGCTTGATTCCTTCCATCGCATGATAGGTAGTGATGCCTAGATCATTTATCACGGTCCAACAACCATTTAAATTTTTTTTCTCTTTTTGTATGCATGGGTTAGACCGGAATGATGAGCATGTTTTCAGAACTACATAGAATTTGATTCCCAGCTAATTAGGACACATAGGAATCCTTCATGAGGATCAAGCCTGAAACTTCACTCACCTCATATTTTTCATGTTGGTTCACTCTCGTCCTTATCATATGATGTTACACTACATAGAATACAATAACTACATGTGGATTGATTCCCATCCATCAATGAGACATGTGGTGACCCCTGTAACTTATCGGGTCCAGCTTCCATGAATCAAATGTCTCCCCTAAAAATAATTTAGACCTGCGTAGGGAAATTCATGACTGCTAAGTTCATGGTGTTTAATTTCACGTCCAAAGAAGTCCTAACAACAAGACATTAAACTATAAGGTATCTCAAGAACTTTGTGTGGCTTGATTCTCGGTATATTGAGATACATAGTGATAGTCAGGCCAGAAATCCCAGGTGCATCCTTGCAGAATAAAAACAAATTCCCCTAATATCATGCATGGGAAATGAAAATATTTGATGTGGATTTTAAATTGTGAGTCTTACATATAAAAAGTCTCAAAAGACCATGTAACTCCCCGACCCCAGTTACCCAGAGTCGGTGCATTATTGCGTAACATTGGCATGATCACAAAAGATCAAGTCTCGAAAGACCGATTAGTTTAGTAGCCTTGGAAACACTAGATACATTCATAAATGTTACATTATATAATATAGTGAAAAACTAAAATAACATAGTCTCCATTTTCCACACTCATATCCCCTTAAGACTATCCCTGCAGGTCATTCCTAAAATACTTTGTCACATCGTGGAAAAATTAAATCATTGAAAGGGGTGAGCTCAGATGCTCAGTAAGGATAACAATATAGCGGAAGCTTTCATAAATAAACATAAACATTTAAGGCAATGTATAACTAAACAAAAGCCTTTTAAACATGATCTTCAACATAATATAGAAAAAGTAAAATGAAATAATGCCATTTACTTATTCACATGGATATTCTACTGGTCGAATAATCACATGAAATATCAATAACCGCTTTCATAATGATGGAATGTATAATTCAAGACTTTCATAACCACATAGCCAAGGCCTCGTGCCAAGACTACAAATAAGATTTTTTCAAGGCCTCGTGCCAAGACACTAGTTTGTCTAATGAGACCTGCCGATGCATCGAGGAGCTATAGCGGGCTCCACCGGTCACTTATTAAGTCCAATGCATTCCTCATATGAATAGGTTTAAACATATCATAAACCATAACATAATCGTATCACATAAAACATGCATAAAGGAAATATAACATTTCCATATTTCAATCTCAAGATATCAATAAAACACATTGATATAATAAAAACACTTTCAAAACCATTTTAAATTCCAAAATAAATGAAAATTAAAACTTTGTATTTATTTTTCATTTTAAAAAAAGTTATGGCTTGTAGAGGAAGCCGAAACTCAAATAATGGTCACGGCGGCGGAGAATTCGTTATCGCCGCATACGTACGACAAAAAAAACATTCCTTTTTTTCATTTAGTAAAACGCTTCATATAAAAAGATTTCTTTTGAATAAACGTAAAAGTCAAAGGGGTTTATACACCGTATAAAAGAAAGTTGTGTATAAAACAAAATAAGCCTCAATGAAAGAAGATTGAGACAATATCCTTTACAAAGATAATTTTTTAAATAAAATAGATCTATTATGTGTATTCACTATAATTACACATAAATACAGTACAAATAAAATATAGGACATAATAATATCATGAAATAATTTGAAAGTAGGAGATTAACCCAAAGAACGGAAATTGGGTTAAGAAGTTCACTTACCTTGTGTCCGACTTGACTCGACCGTTCTTTAAACTCCTGAATAATAAACTAGAGTTAATCTATACTTTCTTAAGAACCTTTTTCATGTTCATTATCCCTTTTATATCACTTATTACAATGTTACGAAAATTATGTAGTCATTTAAGTTAATAACAGCCGTTTTGTCGATATTTGGTACTTGAGTCAACAATAAACTTGTTATAACTACAAGTTGTTTATGTGGTAGAATATCCATTATCTCCAGAATTATATTCATGATTTAGATATCATATATATCTTATATATCCAGTATATACATGCATTTATAATATTACATAACATTTGGAGGTAAGAAATGAAATGCACCGTTCATGGAGACGGTAAGATGTACGAACGCATGAACGCTACTTTCATTTCTATTTCGTATTTAATGGAATGAAGTTATAATTATATAAAGGTATAATATAATTCCAGTATAATTTAATGTATAATAACATTTAATCCATCCTTTATATATCCCACATATGGCATTAACGATTCAAATCACTTTTAGGGGGCGGTAGTCCACACTTCCTAAAATGAAATTATCGCGTTTACCCATAATGGAAATCGTAAAGGTATGCCATAAATGAAAAATACAGAATCATAAGAAAAAAAAACATAATATATATTATATATAAACATAGTGTCGTCATAATGGTCACCATGAGAGGTGTTAAACGAAGATTGAACAATCATCGTTTCGTGAGGCGGAAATATTTCAACCACAAAAACAGTATGTTCATTAACCATTAGACGAAGGTGTGTGTAAGTTTAAATCAAATACTTCTCATAAAAACATCCTAGTATATTGAAGATACTGGTTTTGTTAAAAAATAAAGGAATAAAAAGAGTTTAAGGGGTTGAAGAAGCAAAATAAAACAAAATAACATAAGAGAAGACATTACCTTAAAATCGGGTAACTCTTTTTTGATTTGAGCCAAAGGATTCCTTGGGAAGAATTATGCCCAAAGTGAGGCTTCTAAGAGTAATAGAGGGAATTTGAGAGGGTATTTGGGCCAAGTTTGGCCGATAAAAATGGCTTTGAAGGTGTGAATAAGGTGGTAGTGGTGGGGGACTTTTATAAAAGGAGAGGAGGGGAACTCTTGGAAAGTCATTAAATGTTACATTATTATGTAATGAATTTCGGATTTTAAAGGTCCCACACTTATATATTTCGAGGATAAGGTGATAAGGGTTTGAAATATACTCATAAAATAGGTTTTTGACAAGTTTAAGTCTTATATTTTACATTATCTTTTCATTTTATTTAAATCGTTAATTAATGAGGTAATCACTGCATCATCATGGTGTCATAAATAATTTAATTTATTTAATGTCTAAAATTTATAAAAAAATATCATGATGTAGGAAATATTTTTATCTTTATAATTAATATTTATAGAAAAAAATAATACTTTTATAACCCCATTTAAAAATTGTTTTAGTAAAACAACTCATGTTTGTGACATTTTTATTTTAACATTAAATAAAAAGTTTTTAATGTCATTTTCCTACCAAAGTGGCTCCATGGGGTCCCCAAGTTGACCCATGGATTGTCTTGGTCTTCCATAACTCATCCAATAGGGGTAGGAAAAGTGTAAGGGTATTTTCATATTTTTATAATACCATTTTTACCTTAAATTTCACTAATTACCTTTTATCGCGATTAATTAAACTTAAAAGTTACTATTGACCAAAAAATTATTTTAATACCATTGAACCACATTTTACTTCCTAATGACAACCATTTATGTTGGATTTTTGAAATCAAATCACAGCAGTGGTAATGTTTTATTTAAACGAAAAATCAGTTTTTAACTACCACTTAGTGGTTTCACTATTCATAAAAAATTGAAGTTTTTCAGAACAATGCCAAAATTTCACCCTAAGATATAATTTATATTCCGAATTCAAAAATGATGTCTATTTTAAAAAATTACAAAAATATAAGTTTCATTAATTAATTTTATAATTAATTCCCGCTGTGACAACAGATAGCGTGTTGTTAAGAAACAATATATATCAAAAGATTGACAATTGTTTATGTCTAATTTTCAAAGTGAAATTAATTCTAATGACCACCATAGGATAAAATAGTAAAAATATTTTCTAATTAAACTTTAAAACCACTAAATAGTATAATTTATCACTATAAATTATTTTTATTAAAAAAGTTGTTTTTAAGTATTTTTCACTATTCATAAAAAATTGGAAGTTCTCAGAAAAATACCAAAAATTCAACATAGGCTAATTTCGATATTCCGAATCCAAAAATGAAGTCCATTTTGAAATATAAAATATATATAATTTCAAAAAGTGGGTATTACTATTCATAACTTCTACTTTTATTTGTCGCGGTGTGTTAGAACTCGAGGTTGCGTACAACACACGCTGCTCTATTATTCAAAGAGGAGAGTACCATGGAAGATTGGGGTGTTACAATCTCCCCTACTTCAATAAATTGCATCCTCGCAATTGAAAATTTTTCTTTGAAAATAAAAGGATGAAAATAGAAAATACCTTTGTGGAAAACCCACATCAGAAATAGGGTTAATAAAAATATAACTTTAAAAGAAAGAAAGAGTCGTACAAAGGTCACCTGAGATAGCCCATACTATGATTCTATGAAAATATGGATATGGAAGAAGAACAAACCATCAAGGTCTGATGGAGAGTTGTAGAAAACAGGATTAGGAGAAAGTTAACCCCAATAAAATCACAAACTTGTGATTGGTTAAACGGTCATTGAATCCCTAGTTGGAAAAGATAACCGACAACGTTTTTGTTTTAAGTTACCTTTCATAAAGTTGAGAAATTTATTTAAGAGATTTACTAAGAACGTAAGGAAACATACTTACTTGTCATGTAGACTTTCATTCTTTAATAATTTTTTTACCACAAACCCATCTATCACTCCAAATGGTAACAGATTTCAAAAATATTCTATTTATCCTAATTGTATAAGGTTCCAAATATTACCACATACCATTTAGATTAGGAAAAATATTTTGTAAAAACCCGGAACTTCCTGTAGGCTAGTGGTAGGTAATAAAGGCATGTCGCACTATGGTTGGGGGTTCGATTCCTGCAGCTTTATCTGACGCAACAGGTTATCCCCCAACCCGCAGGTTGTCCTTTTCCTAAAACTATAGTATTATAATATTCCAAAACCAATCTTCAGAAATTCCAAAGTTAAACTTAATCCATTCCAACCTTTATAGTTATCCAAAATACCTCTGTCCATACTTTCTCTAAAAGGTCTCTAAATTCCAAAATCAATTGTAACATCAGATTCCCCAAACAGAGTAAAGTTTCTCTTATTGTCACATACTAAAAATATGATTACCTTCATCATATTAAAACCTTAATGAAAAAAACAAGTACTGCAGTACAATCCTTATATACATCACATTATTCTTATAACCAAAATATAATCCTTGAGTACAAAAGCACCAATACATTAATTATTCCACTTCAATTGTAGTAACAACATGAGATTTTCCTTGATCCCTTGGACTTTTCTGAGGTAATTTTCCCTTATGCTTAGGAAATTCATTTGCATAATGCCCGATTTCCCTACAATTGTAGCATTCAACATTGATAGCCTCTTTCTTTCCCTTGCAATCACGAGCCTGGTGACCTTTTTCTCCACATTTATAAAAAACTCCCATTCCATTTAGGCATGTACCGAGGTGATTCTTCCCACAATTATCGCATAATAAAAAATACTTCTTTCCCGTTTTCCCTTTATTTGTCTTTTGTTCCACCGTTCTCTTCTTCTCTTGCTTTACTTTGTTGTCATAAGACTTAGAGAATTCCTTTTCTGTCTTGATATCACATGAGACAATATCTTCATACGTTGAGAAAGATTTTGATACTAAAGCTCGATGGAGAAACAGTTTTAACCCATCAAAGAAACAATCGATCTTACTTCTTGGGTTATGTATATAATCTGCAGCATGCCTCACTAACCTTGTAAAGTTAGCCTCATACATTGCGACATTCTCATCCTTCTTCTGCCTCAGACTCATAAATTTCCTTTCCATATCTGCTTGATGGTCATGTTGAAAGTATTTTTCTAAGAAAATTTCCTTAAACTACCTCCATTCTATACTTGATACTTCTTCATCTTCCTTTTTGTTTTGAATCAGCAACCACCCTTTATTGGCATCTCCAGTGATGTAGTAAACTACCATGAAAACTTTCTCCCTTTCGCTACTCCCCAAGGTATGAAATATTTTCTCTAAGGAGTTTATCCATTGCTCAGCTACTAATGGATTTGTACCCCCATTAAATGTTGGCGGTTGTTGCCTCATGAAGCGGTCTAACATTGATCCTCCACATTGAAGATTAGGGTGCTTCATATGAGTAAGGTTAATATTCATAACCTGAGTGAGTTGTCCCAGTATGGTGATTAGCTGATCAGCACCAGTTGTATCACCAACTCCATTATAATTATCTTGAGTAGGGGGGAAATCCCTACATGGAGTGTGTGCATTGATACGGTTTCCATTCCTTCCACTAGGCGCCATTTCTAAACAATTTCATAAACTAGATTAGTTTATGAATCGAAATACATAATAACAAACTTGAAAAACACTTAACATAAATTGAACTATTTATGGATATAATCCATAATCATAAAAATGTTTTCTTTGTGGAAGTATATACTCATAACCCATTATAGTTGTTTGTAAAGAAAATGAGAATTATCCAAAGCATATCCCCTGGAAGTGTCGTAACCAAGAGTGCAGCAAGGCCTGTTGTCATGCACCAGTTCCCGTTCGAGTCTAGCTCAAAGCGGTGTTTTCGGGTTTTACCCCTAGGTACATCTGTGCCAGAGCCGCCTCTACATGTTCGTATCCAGACATGGATGTATTGCTCGTAAAACTCACAAAATCTTTATAATATCAAAATTCTAGGAAGTTATTCTACATTAATCCTCAAAGTCTATCTTAGGGATATGTGATCTAATCATAGTTTATCTAAATATAGCTTCCAAGGTTAGTACTAAACTGCCTCTGATACCAACTGTAACGCCCAGACCCTAGTTATCCAGAGTCGGTGCATTATTGCGTAACATTGGCTGATCACAAAAGATCAAGTCTCGAAAGACCGATTAGTTTAGTATCCTTGGAAACACTAGATACATTCATAAATGTTACATTATATCATAAAGTGAAAAACTAAAATAACATAGTCTCCATTTTCCACACTCATATCCCCTTTTGACTATCCCTGCAGGTCATTCCTAAAATTCTTCTTCACATCCTGGAAAAATTAAAACATTGAAAGGGGTGAGATCATATGCTCAGTAAGGATAACAATATAGAGGAAGCTTTCATAAATAAACTTAAACATTTAAGGAAATTTATAACTAAACAAAAGCCTTTTAAACATGAACTTCAACATAATATGGAAAAAGTAAAATGAAATAATGTCATTTACTTATTCACATAGATATTCAACTGGTCGAATAATCACATGCAATATCAATAACCACTTTCATAATGATGGAATGCATAATGCCAGACTATCATAACCACGTAGCCAAGGCCTCGTGCCAAGACTACAAATAAGATTTTGTCAAGGCCTCGTGCCAAGACACTAGTTTGTCTCATGAGACTAGCCGATGCATCGAGGAGCTATAGTGGGCTCCATCCGTCACTTATTAAGTCCAATGCATTCTCATATGAATAGGTTTAAACATATCATAAACCATAACATAATCGTATCACATCAAACATGCATAAAGGAAACATAACATTTCTACATTTCAATCTCAAGATATTAATACAACACATTGATATAATAAAAACACTTTAAAAACCATTTTCAATACCAAAATAAAAGAAAATTAAAACTTTGTATTTATTTTTCATTTTAAAAAAAGTTATTGCTTGTAGAGGAAGCCGAAACTCAAATAATGGTCACAGCAGAGAAGAAGTCGTTGTCGCCGCATACGTATGACAAAAAAAACATTCCTTTTTTTAGTTTAGTAAAATTCTTCATACAAAAATATTCCTTTTGAATAAACGTAAAAGTCATAGGGGTTTATACACCATAAAAAAGAAAGTTGTGTATAAAACAAAATATGCCTCAATGAAAGGAGATTGAGACAAAGTCCTTTACAAAGATAATTTTTTTAAATAAAATAGATCTATTATGTGTATTCACTATAAGTACACATAAATATAGTACAAATACAATATAGAACATAATAATATCATGACATAATTTGAAAGTAGGAGATTAACCCAAAGAACAGAAATTGGGTTAAGAAGTTCCCTTACCTTGTATCCGACTTGACTCGACCGTTATTTAACCTCCTGAATAATAAAATAGAGTTTATATCTACTTGATTAAGAACCATTTTCAAGATCATTATCCATTTTATATCACTTATTACAATGTTACTAAAATTATGTAGTTATTTAAGTTAATAACGGTCATTTTTTCGATCTTTGGTACTTGAGTCAACAATAAACTTCTTATAATTACAAGTTGTTTATGTGGTAGAATATCCATTATCTCCAGAATTATATTCATGATGTAGATATCATATATATTCTATATATACATTATATACATGCATTTATAATATTACATAACATTTAGAGGTAAGAAATGAAATTCACCGTTCATGGAGGCGGTAAGCCGTACATACGCATGAACACTACTTTCATTTCTTTTTCATATTTAATGGAATGAAGTTATAATTATATAAAGGTATAATATATTTCCAGTATAATAGAATGTATAATACCATTTACGTCATCCTTTATACATCCCACATATGGCATTAACGATTCAAATCACGCTTAGGGGGAGGTAGCCCACACTTCCTAAAATGAAATTATCGCATTTACCCATAATGGAAATCATAAAGGTATGCCATAAATGAAAAATAAATAATCATAAGGAAAAAAAAAACATAATATATATCATATATAAAAATAGTGTCATCATAATGGCCACCATGAGATGTGTTAAAAGAATATTGAACAATCCTCGTTTCGTGAGGCAGAAATTTTCCAACCACAGAAACAGTATGTTCTTTAACCATTAGACGAAGGTGTGTGTAAGTGTAAATCAAATAATTCTCATAACAACATCCTAGTATATTAAATATACTGGTTTTGTTACAAAAGAAAGGAATAAAAAGAGTTTAAGGGGTTGGAGAAGCAAAATAAAACAAAATAACATAAGAGAAGACATTACCTTAAAATCAGGTAACTCTTTTTTGATTTGAGCCAAAGGCTTCCTTGGGAAGAATTCTGCCCAAAGTGAGGATTCTAGGAGTAAGAGAGGGAAGGTTAGAGAGTATTTGGGTAGAGGTTGGCTGAGCCAAAAGGCTTTGAAGGTGTGAATAAGGTGGTAGTGGTGGGGGCCTTTTATTAGAGGAGAGGAGGGGCACTCTTGGAAAGTCATGAAATGTTACTTTATTATATAATTAATTTCGGATTTTAAACGTCCCACACTTATATATTTGGAGGATAAGGTGATAATGGTTCTAAATATACTCATCCAATAGGTTTTTGACAAGTGTAAGTCTTAGATTTTACATTATCTTTTCATTTTATTTAAATCGTTAATTAATGAGGTAATCGCTGCATCATCTTGGTGTCATAAATAATTTAATTTATTTAATGTATAAAAATTATAAAAAGATATCATGATGTAGGAAATATTTTTATCTTTATAATTAATATTTATAGTAAAAAATATTACTTGTATAACCCCATTTAAAAATTGTTTTAGTAAAACAACTCATGTTTGTGACATTTTTATTTTAACATTAAATAAAAAGTTTTTAATGTAATTTTCCTACCAAAGTGGCTCCATGGGGTCCTCAAGTTGATCCATGGATTTTCTTGGTCGGACATGACTCATAAAATAGGGGTAGGACAAGTGTAAGGGTATTTGCATTTTTTTATAATACCATTTTTACCTTAAATTTCACTAATTACCTTTAATCGCGATTAATTAAACATAAAAGTTACTATTCACCAAAAAATTATTTTAATACCATTGAACCAAATTTTACTTCCTAATGACAACCATGTATGTCAGACTTTTTAAAATCAAATCATATAAGTGGTAATGTTTCATTTAAACGAAATATCAGTTTTTTAACTACCACTTAGTGGTTTCACTATTCATCAAAAATTGAAGTTTTTCAGAACAATGCTAAAATTTCACCCTAAGCCATAATTGATATTCCGAATTCAAAAATGATGTCTATTTTACAAAATTCCAAACATATAAGTTGCATTAATTAATTTTATAATTAATTCCCACTGTCACAACAAATAGCTTGTTTTTAAGAAACAATATATATCAAAAGATTGACAATTGTTTATGTCCAATTTCAAAGTGAAATTAATTATAATGACCACCATTGGATAAAATGGTAAAAATATATTATAATTACACTTTAAAACCACTCCATAGTATAATTTATCACTATAAGTTATTTTGATTAAAAAAGTTGTTTTTAAGTATTTTTCACTATTCATAAAAAATTAAAAGTTTTCAGAAAAATACCAAAAATTCAACATAGGCTAATTTTGATATTCCGAATCCAAAATTGAAGTCCATTTTGAAATATAAACTATATATAATTTCAAAACGTGTGTATTAATATTTATAACTGCTACTTTTATTTGTCGCGGTGTGTTAGAACTCGAGGTGCATACAACACACGCTCCTCTATTATTCAAAGAGGAGCGTACCATGGAAGATTGAGGTGTTATAGACCACTCTTCACTTTACATATAAATTGGATCAATTTGGAGGATCTCATACCTCAAAACTAATCATGGTCTGGGTATTTATCACGTACCCACACATCCCCTTTTCATCCATCAAAACCCATGACTTGAGAAAGCTCAGATCACCATAATCACCCAAAAATATCTAAAATTCCATGTCAGTGTGTTGTGGGAACTTTTTCATGACTATGAATACAGTACCCTGGTGGTTCTGCATATATTTTCCACAAAAAAATGGCCTATCAACCAAAGAGAAATTCATCCCTGGAAGAGGACATTCCTTCTTCTGTACACACATTGTCTCCTAAGCCTCACATAATCCTTCCTAACATGAGGGATCCTAGAATCATGGTTTACACCTTCTTCCCCCACTCATGTTTGCGGTATACCATAAATAACCCAGGCTGATTATCTCATATTTACGCATGAGCCCATTATTATTCCAACCATGCAACATGACATTTAACTATTCTATCAACATCCTTTATGTATGACTTAAAACTATAGGGTCCCTCAATAGCTAGCTCATTCACGTCAAGTCACCCACCTCCCCACTACCTGCCATTAAACTTCATGGCCCAAAAATGTTATTTTAATTGATCCTTCCATACCTAGGTGGTTGAGTAAAACACTTTAAACCCCTCATTTCTCATTACAAGAATAGCTCATGTGGGTTCGGAATTTTGGAAGGGAATTCACCACAAAGCTAGAGTGAATTAGTCTATAATGACTGACCATACTAGCAAGACATGAAAAGGAATATGAGTGTTTCCCCTCCATATTAGGAAACCTAAAGTCCTAACCATATGAATTTAAACATTATCATATCCCAAATATAGATTAAAAGACCCCACTCCTTGCCCACATACCAAACATGGGTAGGATATCTGATCATGGGATAACTAGATCTTCAAAAATGGGCCCTGATTCTACAAGGGATTAAAAATTTCCCACCTCACATACAGTTCAATTATATGTAGAGAGACTCCCATTTTCGCAAATAATCACATCCTGAGTATTTTTGATATGTCCAAACCAACTCTACCCATTCGTCAAACTCCATGGTTTGAGTGATCTTGGATCATCATAATAATTCATGGACATAGGTAATTGATGTTTAGTGTCTTAAATACACTTTTTTTGACTATCCACGCAATTCCCTGACGACTCTATATATGTTTCCCACAAAAATGGCCTATCAATCAATGTAAAATTCGTCCCCAGGAGAGGATTTTATTTTTTTCATACGCTTAATGTCTTACAATCCCCATGTAATTTATCCTAGTCTTGGAGAAAATTAAACCATGCATTAAACTTTATTTATACCCATGTCCTAGACATGCTAGAATATCCTGGATCAATTAACCTCTAGTTATCTAGGGATTCTATTTCAATGTCCCAATCTCTAGATGATTAAACTTCACGATACTTGATACCTGGTATTCACCATTAGGCTATGTCATGTAAAAATGGTATTTCCCCTCGTGAAATTTCATAAGAAATGAATATTCATAGGAATGTTCAACACACACCCCACCTCATTGGAGAATGCATATAAAAAACAAAAATTCCACAAACATATGTGTGAATCATATCCACATAGGAATGATCCTTAAAATAACTATGTAAAAATTCATTACTATCATCTCAGGAAATGTTGTGGCATCAGAATATCAAATTTCATATCTATCCATGAAATAGTATTGTCCCATCCCCACCCACGCAAGGTTCAAACCTACATAAGAAATCAACTCACTTAGATCGGATAAAAATTCCTCCACCAATTCCCGGTATTCCTGAGAATGTCCAACCAAGAATTCCCCCTTTTCATGATTAGGTTCCCCTTATTACACACCATACTCTGCATCTAGAAATATTCTAATCCCCATAACCATACTTTTCCATCAGAAATGGAAGGCCAGTGTCTTGCAGACACATTTGTTTTACTATGCACATAATGCCTTGGAGGCTATGTATATGTTTCCCACAAAAAATGGCATATCAACGAAAGAAAAATTCATCCTCAAGAGAGGTTGTTCCTATCTCCATTAATCCCTATGACGTTTATGTATCACCTCATTCCCTAGTTTTGGAAACCCCCTAGATTACAGTTTACATTTGTCCACCTCTTTCCTCAAGGGGATATAACATTGCAAGATGAACTGTTGTGTAAAAGAAAAATTATTTCCCATATCTTTAGAGTTAAAATAAAAATTTAAACCATATTTCACAAAATTTCTAGTTGTATGACATTAAACTACACCATAAACTATCCCACCATTACACAATTAAAAGTCATGTGGGAAAAACTTCTAAACCAAAGCCAATATAAATGCCCCAATACGTTTAGAAATTTTTCCTTCAATAGGCTACCCACTGTGGCCCTCAATATAAAAACAAATCCATACTTATAAACAAATTTTTGGGCCATCGGAAATGGATGGTCGTTGTCTTACATACACCACTATTTCACTATACATACAATGCCATGGAAGCTCTACATATGTTTCCCGGAACAATTGCCTATCAACTAAGGGAAAATTCATCCTTAGAAAAGGCATTTCCCACTTTTTTATGCCCCATGGATTCTATTCCCCATATCATATCCCATATCTAGAAATCACAAGTTAGGGTTAATAAAGATCCATCCTCCATGTTTGAAAGTTGTCAGTACAATCTTGGTTAATGAGTCTTAAATTGGGGCCCTACCCCCACAGGTAATGGTCAAATATGTTCAACCTAAAACATTATTGATGATAGCCCAGAGGGAAAGACTCCAAACTACCAATGAAAAATACCCAACACTCATTAGGGTGATAACTTACAAAGGGAACCCTATAAAAAATTCGAGTACTAGATCGATAATCCTATACTATATATGGTTTAGGCAAAACATCGAGAAATCAAAAAAAAATCATCAAGAGATGAAAAGAATATTAGGTAAAAAACCCACAATGGGTGGCCTAAGAAAAAGTCAAGTTATACCCGCTAATCCCAAACCATTATAAGCTTAAAAAATAATGTGATAATGAAAAAGAAACAAAGGTTGTAGTGTTTTCCATGCAACCCTAGAAATAGTCAAACTACACTCGTTGATCCCCTCTACTTAGGAAAAAATTAGGGCATGATTTGATTATTCACTTTATCCCAGATTATGAATCAAATTGATATCCATTTAATATTATCATTTAAAATGTAGTTGATCATAAATGATTGATATTTTATGAAATGGTACAAGAGTAACACTAGAAAGAAAAATGTTTTTGTTTTATCAAAATAAGTGAAAGTGGGTGGGGGGACATCCAAAAGCTAGAGTCTCTCCCCAATGTCAAAACAAAAGTGGTGTAGGGAAGCCCAAAGTATTACAATGTGGCCTGACTTGATCTTTTTAGCAGGTCGATAACTGCATGATGAGGATAGTCAAGGGATTATTAAAAATTAGCCCTCTGCTCATCTTCATCTTGAACCATTGGGTGTAACCAGTTCATAATAGTCTAGAGGTCTCACCCTTTATGTTTGACGATCTCATAATTAGCACTCGATGATGCCAGTTGGGATTTTATTTTGGACATGCGAACCTCACTCTCGCACAATTCCTCCATCTAGGGAAAGAAATAGTCTTGAGAATTAGATTCCTCAACATCTAGATAATGCAACTCAATATTAATATCTTAGAAAGTTTGAGCTTGTTGGTGAGAATAATTAAACTGAATGAGGCCACCTTCGCAAGTAGCAAGATCCTCTCGAGCTATAACAATTTGGTATGCAAAGAGATGTAGGTGTTAGTAATTAAGTCTTCCTGAATCCAAATTGACAAATTATTGTCAAAAGTTATCCTACCCATTGGAAAATTCTGTTAGGGAGTTTCTATGTAAGGTGTAAAAATTTGATGATACGTCCATTTTCGCACAGCTTGATGCCTCATAATGGCACCAGAATCATGGTCCTCCTCCATCAAGACATGTATGTAATCAGGAAGCATTGTTATCGTATATGGAAGTTCCCTAAGATAAGTCACCAAATAAGGGGATAGTTTCCCCCCAATAGATGGTTTGGACTCTGGGACTAAATGAGGGGGACCGGTAGAAACTTCAAGAACACCTAGGGATTCCCCACTCGGACTAGCTTCGATAGGACCACAGACCATATCGTCAAAAGATACAGGATCTAAGTCGCTTTCCATGAAGATGGGTTATGTGGATGAATCCCCTTCCAAAATCATATAACGGCGGTAAGAACACTTTATCAACACATGTAGGGGAAAAATAGTGCAACTGGAATGGTTGAGGCATGATTGGAAATAACAAAGGGTCTCTGAACCCATCGAATTGGACTTCCTAATGCCCTTTTAGGGTATCAAGATACCAAAAATTTGGAGTAATCTAATGATAGGTAAGTTAATGATACTTTGAGAGGAATGTGTACTTAAACATTATCATCCTCTCGTATCATGGCCAACCACAATTGGTGAAGAATAACAGGATGAGTCTCCCTCTTAACTTGAACAGCAGGGAGATGTGCGGCCTGTTGAAGGTATCCAAATTTTCTAGAAAACCTATAAGGAGCGTAGGGTTCAAAGATAGTTGGACTACCTAAAAGAGTAGATAAAACACCACCCCCCAGTGTAATGATATAAAAACTCTCTTTTGAAGATCTTCTTTAGTTATCCATCATGGATCCATGGGGCACAATGTACGGTGTGAACAAAAACTGAGAAATGTAACTAAAATGTTTGGTTGTATCATCAATACTCAATGATTGGGGACGATTGGTAGAAATGTTGAGAATAAGTAGGTGAAATTCAGAATGATTAACCCTCCCAGTTTGTCGATACTCGTAGTAGGGGAAATACTCTTCCATCCATCCATACAAAAATTGAAATGGATTGCTAAGACAATGTGGATTTTCCCTTCTTGTATCTTCGCTAACAATTCATAGACCCACATGAGGGTAGGAATGAACATGTTAATGGGTTTCCCCTCAACCAATGTGGCTTCCACCATCTGAGTGAAAGCTCTAACAATGGTATAAACATCATGAGAGTAGAAGACCCATCCACTCAAAAACATAGACATGAATCTTTTCAATCTAAGATTAGGAGGTACGTCTGCCCGAAGTCCGTACCCCCAGGCAGTGTATCGACCTACATCAAGGGTGGCATAACATGAGCCATGGATTTTATGTGATTGTTCAGTTGGGTGAGTCCGACAATGATGAACCCTTGTCCAGGTACCATTAACCTACTAAAAAAGTACTGATCCAATCTTTGAATGAAATAATAGAACGAGAATGGATGGTTTGATTGAGTAATCCCTCTACTGTGACCAATAAATTCCTTTCCAGTGGAGATACTTGTTTGAAATTCCCACATGAATTGGACACCAGAAGAATCTCATCATACATGTTTCCTAGAATGGGAATCCCCCTGAGTTTATGGATATCCATTAAACAAATCCCCAACTCCCTGTGAAATAAGTAGATGTTCTAGGTTCTTGAACACCAATGACTAGGCAGTTTGGGAGGCATCTAACATAGTAAACAGATTAAAAATTAGGAAACCTATGCTCTCTAAAATAAGTTCAATACTTCCAACTGGTCAGTGGACTCCAAATAGATATGATGCACCCAGAATGGATAGACCCACTCATCAGAGATGTATCCTCCAGATCGCATGTCCCATTGGGTGCTCCACCCACCATAGGGATTCTCTCAAGAAAGATTGAAAATAGATCAGTACTCCCAAATGATTGACCTCAAAGTGGTGTTAAAATTAAAATGATTACTCTGAGTCCACATAGATACTTTTAGTTTGAACACATTCTCTTGAGTAAAAGAAGTTATTAGTCCTCCCATTGAAGATATATATTTTCCCAATCACACCATTGGGATGCCTTGAGGTGAATAATATGAGTACTATGATTGGAAAATGACAAGGGAACATAATCTAAGAGGATGAAGTTGTAAAGCAGAAACTAGAAAGATAGAGGATTGAAAATAATTTTCTCCATTGTGAAAGACAACATCATATCTAGGTTTGGTGTCCCTCATACAATACTAAGAGAAAACAACACCAATTTATGTTCTGTTGAATTGGAAAAGCTATATCAGGAGTATGTCATCAAGGCAAACTGTTTATCTTACTATCATGAACTGGAAAAAAGTAATATTGAGGCATTCAATACCCTATCCAATATACTATAAAATATTGTAGACTAGGAGAAGAAATCATGGTTGGGTTAGCTTTCACAAGCTTTGTGGGATTACTGGAGCACGACCCGCACCGCCACTGAAGAAACATCATACTCATTAGTATATGGGAATATTGTAGTTCTACCCATTGTAGTTAAATTACCATTTTCTCATGTGTCCATTTGTGACCAACTATCTGCCGATTAGCAGAACCATAAATGGTTCGATGAGCTGGAACAGTTGGACGAGAAAATATTTCACACTCAACACCATTTGAAAGTTTACTTGAACCAGATTATAGGAGCCTTCAATAATAAGGTTCTCCCCCAATCGTCCCTTGAAGGAGAAAAGGTGATAGTCCATAGAACCCTGATGATACTTAGAAAGAAACCAAAAAAATTGGGGCCAAAATGGGAAGGACCATATGTAATACACAGGGTCTAATCCAATGGAGCATCTTCCTTAATTTCAATGGATGGGAATCTCACCACAGTTCCCACTAATGCGAGGTTCTTAAAGAAGTACTTTGTGTAATTATATCGAACTCTTATTAACTTCATGATGTTAAACTACATAGCACCACCTACGTCTATTTTAAATGATGTTAAATTGTACAAATTTTTTTCGGATCATATGAAATTAAACTGCATGATGAACCCCTCTTAGAAAAAAAGGAATTAAACTGAATAGCGACATATTATTCCACGTTTTACGACGTTAACTTCTTGGAAAATTCATCCTTACCATAAGATGTTAAACTGCATGGTTATAATTGATTCTGGTACAATGACTTATTTCACATGAATCAAGTCTATGAAAGGGAAAGTTAAAAATTCCTCCTTTAGGTGTATGGTCAGACTGGCATATAGAGTGTGTCTTAGAACTACATATGGATTGATACCCATTCATAATTGGGATATGTAATGATGCCTAGATTATACATCATGTTCCAGACCCTAGTAAAAGTCAAAAATTCCCCTCTCCTTGCATATGAGTTAGACTTGCATAAGGGAATACATGAAAGGTCCTAACCGTACGACATTAAACTACTAGATACCTCATGAACTACATATTACTTGATTCCTGCCCTCATAGGTTACGTAGAGAAACATTGACCCTAAGACTTGGTCTAACCACCAAATGATACAAATTCACCCCATTCAATGCATAGGCTAGACTTGGATAGAGAGTTTTCAAGAACTACATTTGGCTTGATTCCTTATGTCACATGATAGGTAGTGACCCTAAAATTCAAGGTACAACCATACAGAATAAAACAAAAAAATTCCCCCAATCTTCTATATGGGAAATGAAAATATATGCTTGGGATTTAAAATCTTGTGTCTTACAAAGGTTTCTAAGAATACCATCTTGAGGAACGATGTAGGAACGAAGGTTGTCTTCAAAATTCTCAACCATAGAATCTCTCATCCCAGTCACTTACTATGAGATAAGAGGAAGATCCATCTCCTTCCTCCTTCAAAAAGTAAATTCAAAAGGGCCAGTACAAAAAAATATTTGGGAAAAGGCCAAAAATCGAAAAAGGACTACAAGAAGTCTGCATAGAAAAGCTCCACATAATGAACACCAAATATGGTTCGTGGAATGCATTCCCCAAGAATAGGAGGTTTATGGAACACTCCAAAATATGGTAGCCCATGAATTAATGGACAAAGAACTGAACAGATTACTAACTATGACACACGCAAAACGAGTCTTTCTACGCAGCCATCAGAAGTGAAGAATTAAATGTTTAAGTTAAAAAATCATTTTCTAGTTTCTAAATTGATTTTTAGTCCTAAAAACATAGGCTCTTACTTTGATATAGTTCAAACATAAGTTTTATGTTTCATGGTTTGGTTCATGGATTCAAAGGTTGGTTCATAGATGATGACTTTTGTGAAGAGTTTGTAGATCACAAAATTCCAAGCACGGTTAGGAGATGACATATTTTGTGAAGGAACATGTACGTGGATGTAGGGAAATATGAGGGAAATTTGTAGAGAAAATTTCACCATGATTTTTGGTAAATGAAAAATGACATGTGCCCCTTATATATAGTAATTTCCCACTTAATGGGTCCAACTTTCTACCACAATTCAGTTCAGTTTAGGACCACTTTCTACATCGGAATAGCCTCATCTTCATCTCGATCGAAACCCATTCTGATGGGGGGAATATTTAGGATCTTGAAATCACTACAAAGGGAAGGAAAACACTCCTAAAATTTTGAAAAAGGAATAAGACACATGTTTTATTAAAAATTCAAGAAGAATATTGGTTAAATTTAATTTAGGAAAGGACCAATGTGGTCCACGTATGTATTTCTAGGAATGATATGCGAATGGTGTTTACCGTGAACTAAAAAGTACGCAGAAAGCACACAAAATGATCTTCTATAAGGGGTTGGCCAGTAAACCATGAATTATTCTGAATAAATGAGGAACAAAGAAAATACCCTATTAACCATGTCATTTGTAGGAATGGAGTTTGAGAAATTCCACCTACGAACCACAACCCCATGAACCTCATCCCCACAAACCTCGGTTGATTGAGTGGTCTGTGGGCCTAGAAATTTCATCATGGGATTCTGTAAAAGGTTATGTGTGACCCATAGATACAACCTCCTCAGCACTATATAAAAGGACTCGAAATGTAGACAAGAAGAGGGAGAGAGGGGATCATATTTTTGGAGAGATTTGAGTTTACGAACAGAAGACATTGAAGGAAAACAATCGACAAAGTACAGAACCACGAATAGTTACTAGTAGGTATAAACACACCATGAACCATAAAAAGAAAGAATCATAATAACATGGGTAAACTATGTACCTATTTGGAGGAAAGTGACCCATAATCCCTTCATGGATGAAATCACCACAAACTATCGGACTAATGTCCTTTCTTCAATCCGGCATAGCACATAGAACATATCTATAGAGATGAAACACTACCTTGTGTAGCATTCCACCACACAGATAGACTCTATCACCGCATACCACCAGGGTATGGAAATGAAACCTAAGGCCACGTACCACCTCAGTATGAAGAAGACAACCAAGTCTGCATAGTACTTTGGTACGTGGATGGAATCGAAGTCAACATACCACATCGGTATGCGGACGAACCCTCCACTCGCATAGCACTACACCATATAGAGGTTACCCTACCTCACATGATTAAGTGGTATGCAGAATGGGGTGCCTTTGAGATTTATTCCTTCTGGTCCTGATCATGCCCTTCCATTTAAATCACATCCTCTGAATCTCATCCAATAACTGGCCAATCAGAATCTAGCCAAAGACTCTTCCAAATACACCAGATTTTTATGATAAAACCATGAGGCATATTTGCACGTCCTTCTGAGTTTACATACCCATGGTGAGAGGAGTCACGTGGGTGATCATAGTGAGGGTTCAGACCACCAGAATGTATTTAAATCTACATTCCCAAGGTAACCCAAGGTCCTATCTTGGGATACTAATGTGAAACTCCATATTCTAGGGATCAAGGGTAACCACTGGAATTTCCATTCAATGAGGGACAATCATGAGTCAAAGGGATCATCCTTGGAATTCATTTGACAAGGAGTTATGCTTCTCCCCTTTCCCAAAACTAGCTTTAGGAACCCCCCTTAAGGTGACCCCACAACCTTTCTACTGGAGGCGGAACTACTTATCCTCTTAGGCTCTGAAGAAGACAAGTCTATATAGATTTAAAAATGTGACCATCCTGGATATCAACATGGGTGAGAGTTATCACATTCAAATCCTCCCTCTCATCAATCCATTTCCACTGCCTCTTCAACTATCCACCTCCTTTTCCATCGGAGGTGTAGGGAATGTGTGTGGTTTTTTGAGTCTACAAAATCCTCTTTTTCTTACACTGAGCATGACTAACGTGGGATTAGAGGTTAAAAATGATCATAACATCCACACCATATATCCAAATGAACTATGAGAACTCTGATTCATGCTCTTACCAGGATACGTAGGATTCATGTCTGAAGGTCTACACTCAAATGGGTGGCTTCCATGTGTAATCCCCACACCAAATGAACTACGAGAACTCTAATTCATGCACTAACCAAGATACATAGGACACTTGTCTGAAGGCCTATGCTCAAATGGCCAGCTCCCATGCATAGGAACAATCATTTACTATCTCTAATTGAACTATGTTAACTCTGATTCCTACTCTAACCAGGATATGTAAGACCTAAGGTACAAAATCAAGAGATATTCTCTTTAAAATTAAGTCCTAATAAGAATTCCCCCAAACTAACTAGGGAATCCTCTTCATAGATAAGAACCCACATGACTCATTCAATAAAGGCCTCCTCTATAATGTATGCACTGACCATGTCTTCTCAAATGGTCTGCATCCACAAATAAGACCCAACCCAAATGAACTACAACAACTATGATTTCTGTTCTAACATGGATATATATGATGAATGTATGATGACCAAAGCTCAAATGGGATACTTTACAAAGGTAAATCTTCACTTATGACCTCCCACAAATTGGGAGTCCTTTATGTTACAATCCATAACATAAACTAAACTACATTGGTTTTATCCCTAACTAACTGGAATATGTAGGAAGCCTCTTTGAGGTCAAAACCCAACAACCGAACCACCCTAATGTTCACTGGGCCATATCCCCGGTAGGGCTATATCCAACCAAGAGAACATGCCTCTCTTAAGCATCCTTGGCCACTTCAGTGTATGTCCCACACAAAATATTAAATAGGCATCATGCACCTAGATGTCCCTAATGAATAATGTTTAACTTCATGGATGGGCCCTCATCGCGAGATATTAAAAAATGATGTGTCCAGTTAAGTGGCACCAAACTAAATGAGTTCTTGATTCCTCTCATGAAGATATATATAAATTTCATCTTATGGGTTTGATCCTGACATCAAAAAAACTTATGTCCCCTCTAGATGACGATAAACTCCAGAACACCTCATCATACGACTTAAAATAACATTGTCTTAGTAATTACTAAACCATGCATATATATTGTTAATATTGAAACCTAGGGGTAACCCACGAACACGATCTTGGGAAAGAACCAAGGATTCATAAACATATGATCATTTCTTAAATCTATAATAGAGTCCCATAATAGGCAATATTCCCCCCCAAGGGTGTGATGATCCCAACCTCCCATCCTTGAACCAATAGCGTCCTTAAGTGTCGTTGGCCAAATCGACATACAATGTGTGCCTACCTTTAGAAAGAAGGTCTATGAATCATGGATACAATGGTATTTGTGTGTTTCTGGATCCATGAATAAACCCACTGTAGGCAATTCAAGTACATCATCATCGATTTGGAACCCTTCATAACAACGAACAACTGGTTACTTTCTATCAGTCCATTTTGTCCGCCCCCATAGTACGATACGAATCAGATCAAAACTGTGACTATGATTCAAAAGATACCAAAGTGGTAAATATTTTATTTCAAAATCACATTGTTTATTAGGGGTGATTATTGTTATTTTTTAAAAGATTAAACCTTATGATCTATCTCTCATGAAACCCTTGTATTTTATTCTCATATGGTTATTTATTTGGAATACATTTTTAACTTTATTTTTCCTCTTTTTATGTACTCAAGGGATTAAAAATAAATATTTTTATGAAAAATCTATTTTATTTTTATATTCAGTTGAAAATTATCCTTCTTCTATATCATTGTTTCAAAAAAAAAACAATGTTGTTAAAAATATAGTATAATTTTTTACGATCATTTATACCCTTGATTTACATTTCATTTTTTAAAAGGAATATTATTTTCTTTTTCCAAATGATTTTCTTTTGATTTTTTACAAAAATTTAAAAGGAATGTTTTTAAAGTGTATGGAGGGAAATTAATTTTCCACCATCATGAACACTCAATGTTTTAATTATCTTTTAAATGTTTCCAAGAATATTTTCATTGAAATTGTTTCTCTAATACTTTGAATGTTTTTATATTTTAATGAAATGTTTTCAAAATAGAAATTATATTTTCCTCAAGAATGTATTAAGGACATTTTTTTAATTTCTATTCATCAACAAAAATAACATTTGGTGTTGCTTATGTTTTATTGGGGGTATGATCCAGTTTTACCATCCCTATTATTTATATAAATTGTTTATTATTATGATTAATAGATGTTTATGAACCCCATTTGTTTTCCGTGGGTTATTATATGATTAAATTTATATGATACCCCTTTTTCTATGGGTTAGTCTATGATGTAATTCTTATGAAACATATTTATTTTCCTGGTTTTGACTATGATGATTGTTATTTGTTCTTTTAGCACACATTTTTATGATTTTCATTTTGTGATAGTTTGGACCTGTATCTCCCTCAAATTAATGATGTAAAGATTAAATATTAAATATATTAAAAGAACTAGAATGGGTAGTGAACCTAGTTCAATGATAGAATTTTTCCACTATGATAGACTTGGGAGTAAAAAAATAATACTATGATTATTTGATGAGTGAACCCATTATACTAAGATAGACTTGTCAATGATCCTATACTACTATGAAAATGATTTTCTATTCTTTTGCGTCTTCCAAAAATCTATGTCTTATGACTATTTTATGCTCTCAAGGATTATGTTCTTTCATTCCTTTACGATTTATGACTTACAAACTACCAATTTTTATTCCATGGATTAATATTTTGATCTATGATATATAAGGAATATTTTCACAATTTATGATCATGTTCTCAAACCCTTATTCTCATAATATGTTTATATATTTCCCTTGTTTACCCACACTGAGAATCTGAGCTCACCCTTTTAAATGTTTCTTTTCCTTAAATTACGATTATAGGTATTACATGTGACATGTCTAACAGAGGTTATATTTATAAGGAACTATGTGGGATACAATTTAGAACTCCTATGAACTAGTTGTTTAGGTTTACATGTTTCTAAAACCACTACACCATTACGATTCTTAGATAAATGTTTGTGTAATGTAATGTATATTCATCTAAAAATAAAAAATATAAATGTATAAAATTCCTAGGAAATTATACTTAATCATAAATATTTCTAGTTATACTTTTCATTTATAAATTTTCACTACATTTATATTAGTTACCTATTCTCCCACAACAGGTGTTTAATGTTTTGAACATTTGTACCAGTTTTATAAGAGTGGTGCCAATGTTCATTACTATTTCAAAATTAATCCTTATAATATTATTAAATTTAATGTAATGGATTATTTATAATGATTTATAATGTCTAAAATTTCTTCCATGAGTGCTTTAGTCTTTATCATAGATAATGAAATCGATAAAAATAATATTTTTGTGATTTTTAACCCATAAAGTGTGTTTTCATAGTTAATGAATTAAATATTTATATTACCTTTAGAGAACAAATAAAAAATATTTATTTACCTAATTATACCATCCTACAAAATTTATTAGTTTTTCATATTCATCCATGATATAATTTTATAGCATTGTTAAACTAACCTAAACATGAACATATTATGATAAATGAATAATTATGTGGTGATTTAGATGGAATATAATTATACCGATGGAATAATTATATCATTTGGTGTTTATTAGTATGATATACCATAATTATAAATAATTAATAAATAAATTTATTTATAATAAACAATTAAATAGTATGAATAAATTTTTTTCCTCATAGTTCACTAGTTCAAAATAATTAATTGTGTAACGATTATTTATCACTAATAACATTTAGAAGATTTTAAAATTTTAGTACCAAAAGCATATTAATATTATAAAACACACATTTATCCTTTAAACTCATTCTTATATCCATACATGAAGTATGGTATTGAAAAACATACTTGTTTATTTGCAGAGGTGGGTGTCTGCACATACACACATTTTATGTTCTCATTTTTCTCAATATAAATGAAAAAAATGTGGTTAATGATTATAAAAAAATTATAATAAAAAAACACCATAAAATGAAATTTATTTTAAAATTTTAATATGGTGTAATTAATTTTGAAAAATAATGATTGTACACAAATAAATAAAATGAAAAATATATGTTTTAATTTATACATCACTTCTGGTATTGCCTATTTTTAAAAGGGAGATAATCCTTTAGGGTAATGGCCTTTTGAGAATACCATAACCTATTTAATGTGATTATGAGTGTTTATAATAGGTTCTTTTAAAGTTAAAATTGATCTTAGAGTTATATGGTGCGAGGTATGGTGGAGAGAGGAGTTCCCCTTTTATAAGTGAAATGGGATGGCATTTTGGTGAATACCCAAAATTGTTCAATAATGGGGAGTCACTATCAAGAAAAATGTCTCAAATATTTTATAAATAATTGGGTTCAGAGGAGGTAATATGGAGAAATCCTATACCCATTTTTTTGTACATGTATTTTATGCACAATTCAATCCTACTACCTCTTGAATTATTACTTTTTCATTTTTTACTTTTACAATGATATCTTGTTTTTAACTAAGGTAAATTAATATTCACACATAAAAAAAGTGATACTTATTTTATAATTTGGTACTAATAATTCCAAACTTTAAATTCATTATGGATGATTAAATTTATAAAAGTGTTGAAAATTAATATTAATGTAATAAATGTTTAATGTATTAAAATTTGTTTTGACAAATATATTACTTTGGTTCCAAAATATCAAATATATGTTTATAAAAAATAATAAATACATAAATACAAAAAAACATATAATTTAATTTATAATATACATATTTTGTTAATAAAAATGTTTTATATGTTTTTAAGTCATACTTATATACTAATAATTCCAAAGAAAAATCATAGTATTATTAATAACGATATATTTCAATGAAAACATACTCTAAACTACTTTCATGAAACAATATTATTCCATAAATACCTTCTCCTATTTTATCCTTATGTATGTTCCATTTTTAAATTGGAAGTCATACTTCACAGAGATGTGTGAGATCCCTTGGACATCCTACCCCATAGTTTTCCTAACCATGGTACCATGATTAAAAATTAATTTTACTAACTTATGATATAAATGTTTTACTTTTTTTAGACTTGATAGAAATTCTTATTCATGATCTATTTTGATAAATGTTGTATTCATGAATATTTTACAAAGAACCTTGATAATGTATACTTTGATGAAAAATATATTGTACGTATTTTATAATAGTTATTGAAAATGTTTCATTATGCAGTTTTTATATGAACAATCAAAATATTTCTGTAAAATGTTTTTTTACATTATGCTTAATTGGGTTCTCTAATATGTAATTCCTACAAATGACTAGTGAAATCATATTTGGACTTCATATCACACTTTTCCTTTTCCATTAGGAATATGTATAATTCCTTATTCTAGGTCATGGTAAAGGGAATCCACCACTCAAATATGGATGGTGTACTTTACATTAGAGAGCTTCAGAAGTTGATAGAGCTGGATGAAGGTCATGATCCAATAGTTGTGCTAGGTTGTTTAGCTATTCTAGATACTTGCATTAGGGATTTATTGACCCTATTATTTTATAGATATTTTTTTATACCGACCATGCAAATCTACTTAATTATATTGTTTTGTAACTGTTGTTTTGAATTCATTCCATCTTTCCTTATTTTTATGCTATCTAGAATGTTTCCAGGCTATGAGGATTGAGAACTCTATTCTGACCATGTCACGACTGATTTGGGAATCAGTGTATAATGCTTTCTAGGTTGGTTGATGATAATAGAAATATAATGATCTTAGTATCATTAGTATAATAAATTTTTATTATATTTTTTGAACAACCTTATTTATTCATTCAAATACACTTATAAAAACAAATGAATGTCAATCTTGCATTGTGCGGGCTACCAACTCCATGAAGAAACATCTTACTCTTTCACCACTATCTATATTTACTAGTTATAAGGGTGTAATTTAAGACTAAATGTGAAATATATAGGATAGTTATGATTAATAAGTTGAAAATTATAACCCCCTTCAATCCCAACCATTCCTCAAGAAATTGAAAAATTAATCATGTATTTGTTTGTACTAGCACCTCCATAAAGTAACATTTTTTTCTCATCTTGATTTTAACTAATAATACAATCCAATTAAAATGTGATTCACAAAATTAAAATATCAAAATAATATCACTATTATTATTATTATATTATTATTATTATTATTATTATTATTCTATAAAAATTCATAACCATACTCACCCATTGATTTATATCGTGTTCTTGTTTAGGTTAGTTAAAACACCTACCTGAATGATGTACAATAATCTACTATGGCTGACCATGGGATATTAAATAGAAATATTATTATATGTTATTAAGAAAATAATGATTGATTTATGTTTTTTAAAATTTTATTATATGTATTTAAATTATTATTAAAATACGATTTTTCATCACTAATATTATTGAAATAGGCCAACACCATTTAAATTTTCACACAAAATAATAAACATAAGTGAAAACTGTATAATAAATAAATTGAATATGATTAAAAGGGTCTTTATGAAATAAAATATAGGGGAATAAAGTTGTTTATAAGTTATCTAATAAACTTAATTATATTATTTAAGAAGTTAGGTGCATTAGTAGAGAGAATAGGGACTATGATAAGGGTTTCTTGTCTTAATTTTCAATCCCTTTACACATACTTGTTTTATACCCCATCTTTCCATTGTTATTATGTATCTAATACCCCTTTTATATATTTTATATTGATTTTAATATTATTCAAGGTATTTATATTTCATTTGAAAAAAAATCCTTTAAGGGTTTTTGATTAATAATGTTTCTAACAACCTAAGAGTTTTTTTAAACTCAATTTTCTTCCGTTGAGTTTCAAAAATTCTTATGGAAATTTATAGGTCTGTATTGATATGTTTGATGTAATGAATAGTTTTTAATGTATTTATTCCTTATGTTATAGTAATATATAATAATTATTTTTAACCACCTAGTCAAATTATTTTTACAACAATTATCTTGTGAATTGAAAGGGTTTCTACGTATAAATTCCTATTTTTGGTGACATATTTCTTGTTATGAACCAAATTACATTTTTATGGTTCATATATTTCCTATTTGTAATATTTTATCATTAAATATATTTTTAAAAATTATTTTATGTTTAGTTTCCAGATCCACTTCTGTCAAAGGTTTCATTTTAATGTTACTAAAACCATAAGGTTTATTTTTCCATCCTCATTTTAAAATAGAGATCTCTCAAACTTGATAATCTATCTATAGAATTTGTATAGTATAATTTTCTCAAGATCTAAATCCTTATCTTATCATTTAGTTGTCAATGGTAATTTTTTGTCTCTGCTTATATTATTTTAAAATGGGTGTTCTATAATCTTTCTTATAAATATGGATTTCAACAAAGGTATTTTTAATACAATAAAAATAAAATTCCTTCTGACACATATTTTGTCTCCTTTTCTACACTTTGAGGATATCACTATATTATTATCAAAACTAAAAAAGGTAATTTTAAATTACCTTGAATCTGTTTTCAAATTTATTAAAATAAACCAATTTTAATGTTTTCATTATGGGTATTTTTGATAAAATAGTTTATTTTAACGTTCTATGTAAACATATCGTTCCACCACATTTATCATTTTTGATAAAAACATATTTATGTATTTTCATGTTTTTAAGATAATTTTTTTTATCTTAGTTTTAAAATTTTCTCTTTAACTGATCTTTCCAAAGATCAAGGATATTTCTTATTTCAAAATATATTTTCCCTAAAAATCCTAAAAAGTGTTTTTCATACAATTCATTTTACACTGACATATCTTATGATTGATCAAGGATATTATTCAAATGATACAATAAACATGATATCTCTAGATGGATTATGTGATGACCTTGTATTTTTGTGGAATTATCCATTACTTACCCAATCCTTCCTAATATCTTTTTTGTATAAAATGAGTTTTATTCTAGTGTTTTTTCTTAATGAACACTCTATATTTCCTTAATATTATTGAGGGATTTTTTTAGATTCTATGTAATAGTTTACTAATGAAATTATGGGATTAACTATATTCCCTTTATCTATATAGATTAAATAAAATAATCTATATTATCTAGATTCAATAGTATTTACCTTTAAATCCACTTGATGTCATTAAAAACCCATTTATTTTCCATGAGTTTATCATGTTAGGTGTTATCATGGATTTATGAATGATTCCTTATGTGAATACAATTTAAAAGGATATGGAAACCATTTTCCTTCCATGAGATCTTTATGATATAATTAATCAAATGATTTAAAATTGAACTCATATGTATGGATATTGATGGTAGGGGTCCTATAACACCCTCAAATTCATTAGTTAATGATTAATATCTCATGAGATAATGATTTATCTAAAAACTTGGATTTTTTCACACAAAAATTGGTGGAGGTTTTTGGATTAATTTTCAAATTAAAGTGTAAACATAAAGGTATTTTTTAAAAACATAAAATGTTGACATACATATATTTATTCACAATGTGTTACTATTATTATGTTTGTTCTATAATTTTATTATTATTATTATGAATATGTTATGAACTTATGGATAATGTTTATTGAATCATGTATCTTCACTCTCTTGATTCATTTATGATGTTATTTCATTTTGTATGACATGAATCATGTTTTATTATCTAAGCTTTGTTGGGTAAGATTTTGTTATATACCATTTTTATACTCATATTCTCATTTTATGTTCACTTATGAGCCATCATTTTTATCACTTATTTTTACCCTTACTAATCATTTAAGTTCACCCCTTTCTTATGTTTCCATTTCCCAATTTATAAAGATGAGTTTAACCTTTGATAAGTCTATAAGAGAGTCTAATATGGTTCTATTGTAGAGAAATGTTCACAAGTTTTTTAAAATAATATTGTTATGTAACTGGTCCTAAAAGACACTAAACCCAATGTTTCTATAAGTTATGTGAGATTTTTTTGGGATGTAATAATATTTTGAATTTTGTAAAAGTTTATATGGGATATTATCACTTTTAATGAATCTTAATTTGAAAAATTATGTGTTTTTAGCAGCATTCCTAGAGTGGGAATCTAGGTACATAATGGTTAGAGTTATACATTTTTTAAAAAATATAAAAAATATTTAAATGAATTTATTAAGTAGAAGAAAAGCATTTTAGGGATAATATGAAATCAATAAAAGTTTACACAATGATATATATTTTATTTAGAAAAAGACAAAGTTTGTTTTAAATAATCTTAAAGATTTTTTGTAAATTTTTGAGAGATTGAAAACATTTATAGAGATGTTATTATAATTTCAATATATTAAATTTAAAAAACTATTGAAATTATTAAAATTAAATAGCCTAAAAGTAGGAAATTGATAGAGTGACAATAGATTTATTGAAACACATTCTCTATTAAATTCAATAATTTTATGTAACAATGAGATTAATTTTTTAATATAAAAATGAAGTGAATTACATTCACTGTTGTCCAGATCTATTGAAAAATACATGTTTTCCATTGTGTTTTATATAATTTAAAAAAGGGAACTAATATTTATAGAAATTCACCAAGTGTGATACATATTAATACATAATAAATTAATTAGGTTAATTAAAAATTTTAAGTTAAATTACAACCATTCTAAGATGGTGAGGACTATATGGAAGTTTAGATACTGAAAGTCAATTAACAAGGAATTTAGATAAATTAATCATGGATTATAAATATAGAAAGTACACAGATTCTCTTTTGTGTAAAGAAATTAATAATGTGTATCCTAAATTTTGGAACAAGTCATAATACTTATGTTTTACATTATATATATGGTATAATCATAATAGGGTATAAATCCTCACTATAATGCATGGTCAACTATTTTGGTAAATTATATATTTCGATAATGGTTATGATTGATGTAAATATTTGTCATGTTGTATTTAATTATTTTAGGGATAAACAATCAGGTATTTATATTGATACTAATTTGGATCAGATAATTTAATAATTAATATTATTGTGGGATATATGTGACATGGTGTATAATACTCACAATAAATAAGATTTCACTTTGAGAGGCATATTATTTAATATGAAAAATAAATTTTACAATTGTGGTTATTTTTTGGGAACACCAGTAAAGGAAGGTTGAGGTGTACTATATGTGAAGAAGGTACCCATGTAGTTAGGTTGAAACATATTATGAACAATTTATTTATTATAATTCATAGGTTTTTAACTTTATTCCATCAATATTAATCATGGGAGAAATCAATCCATGCGAAGTTCGAAGAAGGATTGTCACATTCTCCATTAATAGGTGATGAGCCACTTGATAAGGTAAAATATATTATTATTATTTTGTAAAAATTTCTCTAAATACAGATCCATAGTTCCCTAGGAAAAAAAATTAGTTGGCATGCCTAATATTTAATATACCACAAACTTTTCTAGATAAGAAATAAGGCTCTAGGACAATGGTCAGTTTGACCGAAATTAAAATAACCAATGGAAAATTTACTCAAGATATATTTCAATCTCATTACAATTCTAATACCTAATATTTATAAATAATAATTATCTTCTTAATTCAAGATCATAAACTAATACAAACCAAATTCAAGGTTGATGAAAACTAAATCAATTATCATACCAAGCATGTGACTATATATATGTATGTATCATAATATATAATCAATTTAACTCTTTAAACTAATGTGTGCATCATAAATCATAATAAAAAATTATATTTATGAATAATTAATGGAGTAAAATAAATAAATGAAAAATTATTATATTTAAAAAAAGATAAAAAATATATCACTGATTCAAAAATAAATTATAAACACTACAATTTAGACCTTTTTAAACGTAGAGGATTCCATTTTATCCAATGTTATCTTTTTATATTAATACTTATATGGTTTTAATATAAAATTTATCTTATTCAACATTATATGATGTCTTATGAAAATTTTTTTTATTGATTAATAGATATTTCTTATTTTATGTAATTTTTTTACATAAATAAAATATCACATATTTTATTTTATTTAAACCATTGATCATATCAACATTCAATAATCCTCGTAGAATGATTTTTTTCAAATAATTCTATAACATATAAATTTTTTTTTATGAACTCTTCAGAAATTAATATAAAGAATTTTATATTTAACTTATTTAATTTATTAAGTTCTAGAAATTATTCAACCATATATATTCATTTTAAATGAATATAAAATATATAAAATATTATTAAGTATTATTTTTAAAAAAAGTTTTTGTATAATTTTAAGAAAAATATTTTATCTTTTAAATTCTACTCAAAATGTTTTTCACCACACCATAGTGAAATCCATTTTGGTATTTTAAAATTCCATATAGTACTATGATTTTGGAATCTGTTTTTATTTATGAGCATATTATGAATGTGATAATTTTTTGTTCTCCATTTCATTAGAAAAATATATTTCTTATATGGTTAATTAAGTCCTAAAATAACTTGAAAACTTCTAATATATTGTGGCTATTCTTGTGGTGGATCTAGACCATGACCTAGTAATTATCTATCCATGGTATGTAGAATTATCCAATGATGGTCAATTTTTTTATTGACAAACAGAATAATTTTATAATTACCATTTCCATAACACTAATGCCTTGGTATTTAAATGTGAAGAACTATAATAATTGTTTTGGATTAGGCTATGCTATGATATCTATAATTTTAGAACGAAATTGTATGATTTGGAATCAGCCATGGGTTGTTACCTAAAAAATTATTTTTGTAGAATGAATTTTCCATTTGAATATCTATGGGATTGTTGATTGATTATTTTTGATAACAATGTTGGGTTTTAGAAGAATATCTAACAACTAAAACATAGTTGGTGAACACTATAAAACCCAATTAAACCCTAAATGAATCTATTCATTTGTAATGAAAAAATGAGAATAAAAATGGAATACCTAATACCAATCAATCCATTACATTACCAATATTTAGAGACATTTGATCGATTTAATTGAGGAGAAACTATATGAAATATTTCTTTAGAAGTATCCATGGACTGTACGAATCTATCAATGAGTAGGAAAGATCTATCTCAATCCACTGTCTACATAAAATATGTATTAAAGGAAAGAGATAATCAAGATCCATATTACCTTATACTGAGAAGTTTATATGTTAGAAATCCACCCCCATGTCTAAGGATTGAACTTTTTTATATAACCACATAAAGGCCCACTTTGGAGTTAAAACATTTTACTATATTGATGAGGTGTTTCAAATATTCTCAAACATTATATATCCTTGTAACATAAAAATAAATTCTCTTAATAATATTTTAACATATAAATAATTATTATAGAAATTAAAAATCCTTGAATCATCATCTCATTATAATTGTAACTAATGTACAATATGTAGTGTCGAAGATTAAAATTGAGCCTCATCATATATCCTATTAAATAGGTTTTCAAGTACTATACTCTGTCCTGATTAAACTCACCATGTTATGATATATCTCAAATCATACTTTGACATGGTCCAAACCACCATTCCATGGTGGGTTATTTGGTGCACAATTACATAATTTAAAATGATTAAAATAAATAATTTTTTAAGAATTCCTATCATGGGGCATGAAAAAAATAAAATTTCTAATTTTTTTCATAGTGCTATGTAGTGGTTAAATAGATTAATCTCACTCGAGGAGCTTCAAATTTTTTTTTACTTACTAATTCTAAATCATCTAACAATACTTGTTTTTTTTGTTTTTATTATTTTCTAAATGAAATGAAATTTTTGGAATTTTATTATTATCTAGAGTAATGAAAATACATGCAATTATAAATTACCATTCAATGAAAATAAATTTATATTAGAAAGAAAGTACTTTAGGTTCAGTATCAGGTTCTATTATTATTCATGATTATATGTTTAAATTTTAGTTTGATAGCTCAATTGTGAGATATCATTCATGAAATAATATTATTTTATTTATTGGTTGTGGAATATCAAATGCATATATAATCTAAATCCCTCATCCTCCTTTTATCAATGTTGTTAGAACACCACAATTTAGAGTGTGCCACCTTCATGAACCCAAATCCATTGTATGTCATTTCATCCATTAAATGGATCAACTCCACCACGTGAAGATATTGTGCAAAAAAGGTGATATAAAATATAAAATAAAAATAGTTTAAGTATAATTGAGTTTCATTTCATGGTGGTCAAACATCACACCCATTAATGTCACTCACATCTACTACAAACATTAAATGAAACATTAAGAGATTATGTTCAGAATTTAAGAACAAATAACCTCCCCTAAGGCCAAGACTTGGTTAAGGATCCCATTATTTGGAGGGAGAGGTCACTATGGTAAGAATAATAGGAGAAAAGAGAAGAAAATAAAATTAAAATAATAAATATAGAGAGAGAAATACAAGAGTAAAACAAATAAAATAAAAAATTGGAGAAAGAGAAAATAGAAGAAGAAGAAGGATTTGGATTAAAAACACTTGTTAAAATAATATGAACGAATTATAATTACATATCTAAAATAAAATAATGAATAATAATAATAATATATAAGTAAAATAATACAAGACACAACATTAGTCAACAACACATTCTCTGGTGTTTAATTCCTCGTTTTTTGTAGAAACTCACTTTTATTTATAGATGGAGGGTTTGCACTTCTTTCTTATATGGTTTGTGATATATTACACTTTAAAATTTGTATTTATATAGAACAAATATATTCAATTATCCCCATATATGTAATGGGGGGTTTTAATTTTTTAGCATGGAAGAAATCCATTAGTGTAGCACATGGCCTCGGGGTGCATATAGTGCATGGCGCATGGCAGTGTGGAAACATGGAAATAATGGTGAAATGATAGTGGTGAATAATGCTAGACCTATAGAAATTTAAGTGGTGGGAGTGGTTATTGTTTTCTTTCATGGCATACACATTCTATCAAAAATGGGTTTAGGGTGGTCGTATGACGTCCCATGGTTGATCTATAGTGGTTTAGACCAGCAGTAATGATAGTACAACTTGATTTAAAGCTCCCATGGAGGCTACCATGCAGGTTATCAGGTGTTTTATAGGTGGGGGTGGTGTTTATTGGTAGTGGTTCATAGAAAATAATGAATAGTAACGTGTTTGATGGAGAGGGTGAATGATTAATGTGAAGCAACACTATTTTAGTAAAGAAGAACAATACATGGGACACAATTGTTCAACATAAAAAAAGTGGAAGAGCGAGTCACTTGTTTAAATAACATTGTATGGAGGTAACTGGGCATAGAATCCAGATTGGAGTTAGAGGACTCCTACCGATGTTGTGGATTTAATCACCCAATAAATCCATCCTATCATCTCCATGTTGGTCTGATCACTACATGTCGGTGTGTGGGCCTCACACCATGTTATGATATGTGGGTCTCTATAAGATCACATCCATACTACTCGGTAATACTCTCCTACGGGCCACATGGAAAGAAAACCCTATAGGGACAGATATGTTGTCTGTATCCCATGGTTAAGGGATAACCCTGGGTTGAACTTTTTTTTTAAATGAAAGTATTGAAATAGTTAGAAACAATTAAAACCAAAATTTCATGAATAAAATTATTCATTATAAATACAAAATTTATTAATTTTAATCCATTTTTATTCCTTTAATTATAAATTCCAACATTTAAATAAATAATTGAAATACATGGGAATTATTCATTAAAATCATCCAAAGACCATTCAATTATATTTAGAAATGTGCATGAAATATGAATGTTCTAAATACCTACACACATAAACTATAATTTCCCCCAAGCATTAAATCTCAAAATTGAATTTCAAGGATTTCCAATGTTACCCAAATTTAAAATTTAAAGTAATTAAGTTAAATGACTATATATTTTAAATCAAATATTATAAATTCCATATAAAATATTAATTTAATTTCTCAATTTTCAAAGAAACAATCACCTAATGTATTTTACTTTTATCCTTTTTAAAATGGTGCAACTTCTTATTTCATACATTCAGTATCCTTAATTAATTATTATTAAAAATGAAAAATAAATATTTACCATAATTTGGGATCATTTATATCATCTTTAATGATAAATGTTTATGTAGAATCGTTCTCATATAATGAGAGTATGTTTCTTATCCATATGTAGGTAAAGGAATTATTTTCTCTACTTTGTAAAGTCAAAAGACAAATGAAATCATGAGGACATTCAATAAAGGTTCATATAACTCTAAGTCTAAATGTTGGAATAAATTAGTGTTTAAATATTAAGGTTCAAGGAGGATTTTTCTATATAATTTACAATTCATGATATAAAAAATAAGTGGAATAAAATTATCCCCATCAAAGTAGCAAATCCACTTTCCCCAAACTCAGAGTAAAGGTTTTGAAATATGAAAGCATATTGAATGATTTGCTCCTTATTGATTTTTTCCTTTTTAGATTTTTACTTATTCAAAATATATTATTAGAAAAAACTTCATATCCCCCACCAAACCACATATAACATAAATCATTAGTCTATTAATGGTGTTTTTTATTTCTCCAGTTCACAAACCATTACTATTTTTTTATTTTCAACTCAATAAGGGTTAATAATAATTTTTATTGGATGATTCAAAAACCTTTATCAATTACCAAAACCCATGATAACACCCCCACAGATTTCCATGAAAATGAAAATTCATCCCTTCCACTATGACTGCCTTTATCCCCAAACTTCATTTTTAGAATATCATAAAAAATACTACATGCATAGCAAAAATTGATAAAAATGGATTTGAACATATCTCATTTCTACTAATGGATTTCATGGTCTCTAATGGAAATTACAGATTAATGTAAAAAGTGATCTAAAGAATATGGTATTATCAATAAAAATTTCAGAATCACGTTAAATGTGTACTTACAGATTCATAGTTTTGACAAGTTTCAAACAAATATCTATTAGGTGGGATGTCCCAAAATCACACAAGAAATTTTATCAATATAAAATATGAAATATTTTCTCTATGAATCCCCTCAAGAATTGATAATATAATATTGTAAAATCACTCATGAATTGAATAATAATATCAAATTAATTAACATGAATTTTTCAAATTCAAATAATGAAAATTTATAGGGAAATTTTATTTATGTGAATCAATTAATTCCCTCAAAACATGATTCTTTATTTTAATATCCATGATTCACACTAACAAATAATTTCTCAACTATACTCATTTTTTCTCATTATCATTGAAATCCAAAACATGAAATCATTAAGTTCCTAAGAAACACATGTCTCCTCGATAAGTCAAGTAAAGTAAATATTCAAGTATGGGAATGAAATTTTGAATTTAATGTTTATAATAGGCTTTTAGAAAATATTGTAGTGATTCAAAAAGATAAGAATTAAAAGTAAACCTCCATTTCTCATGAATCTGAAGTCCTCCTCCTTCGATTTTTGGGGGCTGGTTTGCACCATCATATGCCTATAAAAGATACTATATCATTTATATTCAAGGACCATTTCATTAATTATCAAAATGATAGAGGGACCAATTTCATGGTAAACTATTAATAAGGTTTAAATTGAATGTCTAAGAAATAAATTAAAGATAAATATTGATATGATCCCCCAAGTGAGACCATTCTTTTTACTACCTCTAGAGTGAAGTACAATATTCAATCAATAGTTAGTTGGTGGATGGAGTTTCTTAGACTTGAACCGTCACATGTGGATTTTACCAGCTTTCACTTCTTCCATCTACTTCACAATTTGGTATATAATTCATGGTGGTTTATGATAAAGTATATACATATCCCATCATAGTTTCTACATATGAATCCTCCTCATTCTTGTCTAGTTACATCTCAATATGGTCTATATGATCTGAATTTTTAGAGGAGTGCTTATAATGTTTTTTATATTGGACAGAATGAAAACATTCATAATGAAAATCCAAATTCTCCCTTTCAATATGAATAGCCTCTATCTTATTCTTATTGAACTCGTCCACTTGGATTTATTCATGTACTCTCTTTAATGAACGTTTAATTAGTGTTGTAAGTTCCTTTTGTTCCTCAACAAGTTCTTTTGTTGTATTTTTATCTTCCTCTAAGTTAAAATATGGAATATATGTATATAAAATTTTAAAATTGTGGGATTTAATAGTAACTTCAGATTGAATAAAATAACATGAGAGAGATTTTTAGTTAATATGAAATCCTAGAGTTGGTTCATATTCAATATCTTCTTTAGTGGTATGTGCCACTTGAATTTTTATTTTACTGGATAAAGGTAGATATTCATGGCCCTCTATCATTTCTTCAAATTCCACCAATTGGGTGGCTTAAACCTCTTCCATGCCTAGAGAAAAGTAGAGTGGTGCTAGATATTCAAATTTTTATGGAATGAGAAGATCATATTGTTCCTCATACTCAATCAAAATACTTTCTAGATCTTTTTGATCTCCTACACATAGATCAACATGAATGTTTTCCTTATCAGGAATCAACTCTAGCCTCTCATTATCATCTTGGATTTGGATCATCAAATTGTTGGGCTATTTATTGTCCTCATGATGGTCATAAATTTTTTGGATATCTTCTATGAAATAAGTAATGACTAAGGATTATTTCTCTTGTTTAGTTTTATGTTTCTATTTGGATGTATGGACATATGAAGTTATGAATTATATATTTCTCTCTATCTATTTTATAATTTCTTTGAGTTCTCCCACCTGATATCTATTGTTAGACACTTTTTACTAATATTTTACTGAAGGGAGATTTTTAGAAAGGTTGGGAAGATAAAATGGGGACTCATATTAGAACATGAACACTTGATAAAATTTTAGAAAGTATTAGGAGAACTCAGTTATCTCTCGAGACATGGCTTTAAAAATCAGTTCATATATATCCTCCCATAGGTAAACTATGAATTATTTGAATTCCTACTCCTCATGGTTTGTTTTTCTGAATGATCTCAAAATATTAGCAAAAATAGATAAAAATTACTACATAAAAAAGGTTAATTCACCAATTAGATCTTACACATATATGTAATTGTTCAATGAATAGAAAAAAAGAGGAAAATTTTTTTTGTATAATTTTGGTTTTTGGTTTTTATTATAAAAGTAATAAAAAGTATACAAAAAGTGAATATAGAAAATAATAATTAAAATAATGATTTATTCCCTATAAACAACACCTATTTTGACTCATGCCTATCATAGGGAATTGAAGAAGCTTATTTTTAATTATTTCCTAATACAACACAATGGATAACCATAGTTGTGTCACTTGAGGAACTTTAAAATTGTTTAATTACTAATTCCAAATCATATATCACTACTTAATTTTGTAGTTTTAATTATTTTCTTGTAAAAATCATATTTTTGAGTTTTTATTATTTTATAAATCAATAAAAGGAAATGTAATTGTAAATTTCCATAAAATTAAAAAATAATGAGATTAGAATGAAAGTACATGGACTTTTGGTTAAGTTTCAAGCTCCATTAGTATTTTTATTTGTTTATTTAAATTTCAGTTTTATATCACAATAATGAGGTCTCATTTATGAACTACTAAATTTTATATATTGTTGGTGGTATAAAAAATTCCTATAAAATCTATATTCCACCTCATTCTATAATCATGGTTGATGGTACACCTCAATCAAGAGCGTGACACCTTCCATGACCCATTTCCATCATATTTCATTTCATTCATTGAGTGGCTCAACACCATTGTGTAAAGAGACTATTTTCAATATGAGGGAGGAAAAGGATAAAAATAAATGAAAATATTATATTTGAGTTGAATTTCATGGTGTACAATCTCCACACCCATTCATATTAGTCTCATATACAACAAAAATAAAATAAGGCATTAAGAAATTAATCATAGTATTTAAGAGCACCTAACCTCCCATGAGGCCAAGCCTTAGGTCATCCTTCCATCATTAGGAGTAAGAGGTCACAATTTTGATAATAATAAAAAAATAGAATAAAATGAAATAAAAAGAATAATGAGATATAGAAAGAAATAGATAAAATAAATAAAATAAAAAAATTGATAGAAGAGAAAATAAAACAATAAGAATCAGAAGAATAAGAAGAAGAAGAATTTTGACGTACAACACTTGTTAACACACTAATAATGAATTAATATTAGATAAATAAAATAAAATAATATTAAATAAAAAGAAAAATAAAAATAAAAAGAAGGAAAGTAGTATAATTAATCAGCAACACCTTTTTTAGTGTCGAAATCCTTTTCTTCTTCATCAACTCCATCTATTTATAGAGGGGGGTTCCCATGTGTCCTTCCATGACCAATGATATGTTCATTTTTTAAATTTCCATTTCAGTGGAATGGTGATAGGTAATTATCCCCTTTAGACCAAATGGGTTTTGAATTTTTTTGTATCGACGAAATCCATGGGGGCAGCACACAGCCTCAGTGTGCATGTTGTTATTCATTGTGGCCACGTGGTAGTATTGGTTCAATGAAAGTGATGAATTGTACTTTCTAAAGACCTATGTACTTAAAAATGGCTTTAGGGGGGTCTAGTTGTCTTTCATGATCTCAAATTCATTAAAAAATGGGTGTAGGGTGGTCAAATGGTATCCCAGGGTTGATCCATGTAAGTTTGAGCCTACGGTAGTGAGATTGTAGATTGAGTTCAAGCTCCCATAGGGTATTATATGTTGGTTCTCATGTGTTTTATAGGATAATTGGAATTGAGTTTTGGTGGAGAGTGGTAGAGAAGGTGGAGGCATGTGTTTGAGTGAGTGGGTGCACGATTGAATTGTAGAGACACCATTTAAGTAAAAATGAATAGTATATGGGTTATGGGTGTCCAACATCGTAATAGCAGTAAGATGTTGTGATCATTTTAATAATAATGAATGGTAGTAATTAGGCATATAATCCAGAATAAATTTAGAGGAATCCTACCACCACAATGTATTTGATCACCCGATGAAGCCCTCCTCCAGTCGCCATGTGGGCCTAACCACCACACATCGACACGCAAGCCTCATCACAAGCTCTAGTCCATCGGTCACCCAAAAGTTCATATCAATGCCACTCGGTGAGTTTCTCCAATGGGATGACTAGCCGGCCATCCCAGTAGGGATAAATAATTGTTGTGTGGACCATGGTTGAGGGTTTTCCTTTGGTTGACCAAATTTTTTACCTGGCAATATTAAAATAAATAGAAATAATTAAAACCAAAATTTCATAAATAAAATTAATCATTAAAAATCACCAGATTAATTGGTTTTATCTTTTTTGATTTCTTTAGTTATGAATTCCAAAATTTTAATAAATCATTGAAATAGGTGGGAATTATTAATTAAAATCATTTAAAAACCCTGTAATTAGGTTTAAAAATGATCATGAAGTATGAATGTCTGAATTATCATGTTTTGGTTATAGATATTGTGTACATGGAAATATATTATATATTTATGAAAAAAATTCTTACATATAATAACTAGTTTATATTAATTTTTAAAATGAATATCCGAAAAATTTATTAACTAACTAAATTTTCTAATAATGAGAAAAAAATTATTGTCCTTTTATATGATCATGATATGTTATTCTCACTACCATTAATAGTATTAATAACTCTCTTGATGATTTACTTAATAAATGTAATTACTCCATCCTATCCTTCCAATGACCTTATTAAAAACATCATGACCCGAAGTAAATTATTTGATGTCTAAAGGGTGATGACTTGAACCAAGGGTTTATATTTATCATTGGGGAAACATTTATCATCTTTAGTTGAAATTTGACTCCAATACTAGATTTTATATAAAATATAGAAATACCCATCTATATCTCGAGAATTTCATAAAATAAAATGATAACCAATATTCTAAGAAGTACATATATTATCTATATGAAAATATAAATAAATTATTTATGTGTATATTACAAAAAATAAAGTACTAGACCCCCATTAAAATTATATATAAAACCATAGACATGATGAAACTAATATACTTAATTAAGGGAAAAAAATTCACAAAAATCTTGGAACACCTCATGCCTGTGTTGGATACCATCACTCTACATCCTAGTAGTGTTCTTACCAATTAAAACAATTTGATCATAATCCATAATATATATAATAAAATATCATCACATACCAACTCGTATATAAAATTCTATAAGTGAGTTGGCATATGAAGAAAGGTATATATGATGGGTGTGGTTACATAACTATATTGGCACAACTAATGATGTCCTTAGCATAATCCTGAGATGTAATAAATACCTAAAATAACTATAAATTCAGTTAAAAACAATTAAAAAAATTATATTCTTCCACTAGGAAACAATATTAAACATTTAATTTTGAAACTGATATTTCATGTGCTCACAAAATAACTATAGGATGCTCCTATAACAGCTTAAATAAGCATGAAATATTTAGTTACACTTTCTTGGAGTATACATTGAAGTACAAATTGAAGTACTACAACCTCTTAGTAAAAGAATACACAATATAAACATATATTTAATCTACATCCTCTCATAAGTTGGGAACATTTTCTAGGAAAGGATCCATATCCTTTAAGAAAATGGAGAATAACATGTTCCCCTAACACATGACAATTTTGGAAGGGGGAACATTAATTTACATAGGTACCCCAAGTACTCCGAAGATGTACTCATAAGACCTTTCCATCCAAACTAATAGTACTTTCTCAATCAATATATATCAAAACTTGATATTCCCCTAGTTATAATAATTAACCAACTCATACATAATATTTATAACAACAAACAATATATATGTATCCCTATTTATAATTCATGGATTAAACATGTATAATAACTAGAGTAATCTCTATATAGGGGAAAAATAAGAAACAACATTATATATTTCCCATTCAAATCTCTAAGATATCACATGTCTATCATAATAAAAAAGAGTGTATACATTTTATGAAAACCATAAATATATGATCAAGTTAAGAAAGCATTGAATATAATAATAAAAAGAATAACATGAATTATAAAGTGAATGATCATCTTAGAATCATAATTATTTTCATTTATTTCACCCAAAAAATATTTAAATAATTTATTTTAAAATATAAAATGCATTATTATTATTTTAATTTTTTATTACACTACCAATATACACCCATGGTGGGTATATATAAGATAGAAAGGATCACCCTCTCTCGATAAGTCAATAATCTCTTACTATGAGGACTACTCTAGTTTAGTTAATGATAATCTATTCAATTCTAAATAAATTATTAAAAATTTATGAGGCCTTTATAAGTCAATAATACCCTATTATATCAACAATAGTTCTAAGATAACTATCCATAATGCACCTTCTTAAAGGTGACTAGATTTCTACAATATATAATATACATTTTCATGACCAAAAAAATGAACAGAATCATCATCCGATAGATAAATTCTCACTAAAACTTTACCAAAACCATAGTAAAGTATAAGCAATGAAAAAAGACACCATTCAATCACTTTCCCACTCAAATAGGTATGTTTTATTTTGAATAAACTCCCTTAAAACATGGAACTTCAACCTAATTTATCTCCACACTTAATAATAACTCGCTATTCTTGATAAAATACTGAACATAATTCTATCAAATCACATAGGGATAAACTAGACTCAACCCAAGGCCCAACATCCATTAATGGTTCAAATTATAATAAAAAAAATGGTTTTATAATAAAATCATTGTATAAAGACACCAAAACAATGATACACCACATGAATAATATTATTCATAATTCTATAATCCCTTAATTGGCCAAAATTGAACATCCTAAGACATAATGTCTCATTAAAATGCCACACACACTACCACATACCCAAATTATATGCCACGTCATCCATTAAGACACATATGAGTTGAGATAAAATGTATGGGAACACCAACCATAGACTAGAAGGAGTAGACTCATCATATATCATTTGAGGATTTGAACACAAATTCATATAATTAGCGAAGTGGGACTTCCCCCAAAATTTTGGAACTTCAGATGAAAATTTAAGAAATGAAGAGAGAGGCTATGAAGTAAAGGAAGATAAGGCCTAGTATTATCTCTAGGATATTAGTAAATTGGATGAATCGAAGATCGAATGTGATCTCGTAGAGATTGAATAAGAAGATGGATATGGGAGAATAGAAAGGGTGGGGATCAAGATCTTGGTTTTTTTTACTATATGAGGATACAAAGGAGAGTTTTTAGTTTAAAATAGAATTAATTTAATTAATTTTTTAAAAAATAAACCATGGATATTGTGTATGTATTACACCACCACAAGGTACTTTAAGGTTGACTTGGACCACCCCTTTACTAGACCCCTCATTAGGTACCTTATGAGTCTTTTTGGGTACCCCATACAATATATTGTCTTATAATTCATGTAAACAACCCCTTAATATCCCTTAGATCCTCTATTAAATAATTTTAACCCCTAAAAACATGTCAAACCATCCTTAATTCCATATTGTATCTTTAAAATTCATGTGTAATTAAAAAAAAAACCATCATCTTGATTAGTTTAATCCTTGTTTAATGTAGTTCCACTACAATTTCTAGATACATGTATCTATAGTGATAAAGATATATTCAAATCTTTGGTCCCTTATATTATTAATATCTTTGTCCTATTTGAAAATTATACGAATATATTTATATGTTATGTCAAAAATCATAGTGGAAAAATGTTATATTATAGATTTTTATATTATTGGAAATGACATTGAATTTAGACTAAATATGTATTTTATGTGAATAAAATTGGTCCTCTAAAACATTTTTATGATGGATACATCAATGATGAAGGAATTTGAAGAAGATTGGTTGTTACACGACATATTTTAGATTGATGATATGTTCATTTTCTTGTTTTTCTTAACATTATAGAGGTTGTGACCTCTATTTTAACTCACAAAGAAATTATTAGGAATTAGAATACAATGAAGGATGAATTTTATATATCAGATATATTTAGTTAATGGTTAATTAGTTGATTTCAATATCACATTTATAATTATTTATCCATAAACTAAACAATAAATTTAGGAAAATTATGATGCTTAGTTGATAGTTCAATTGTAAATGTGTGATAAAATAATATATAGAGGTATAAAAACACTTCATCCATTAATGAAAATAAAATAATTATAAAATATATGTTTTTTTCACTGGGGTTTTGGATATATAATATATGTTATATCTATATAATACATGTTTAATATAATGTTTATTTATTTTAATTTATTTTTATAACACTTTCTATAAATAATTTATTCTCCTCTTTATGATGTTATTCTCTCCAATTAGAAAAAATATAGTGATCCCAAATATAAAGAACAAAATACATTTTACCAAAAATAAAAAAACTAGATCATTTTTAGACGATAGTATTATTTTAATTTAATAAATCAAGAAGGAGTGGTTTGAAATTTCACTTTATACATAATGATTTTGGTTAAACTATTGACCCAGAAAATCAATTTTAGTTAGTTGTATTGTGGTTAGTATCAAGTTGAACATGTTAATTGGAATAGATACTTAACATAATTTTGTTCCTATAATTACTGAATTCAATATGGAAGATATTGAAGTAATGTTTTGTTATTATTTCTCTTCATTTACCATTATACAAATTCATGATATACTAATCATTTTAAAGAGTATATTTACACTAGAATATTATAGAACGAATTTTCAATTGAGATATATTAGAAATTTTCATTAAACTTTTAATGTATCTATTTCCACTAAACATTAGAGATATGATTATGTGAATTTTGATCTTCATACTTCAATAATATATATAATATTAGTATCCTATAAAACATGAGATTATGTCATTTCCAAATATAAGGAGTTTTATTTAATGTAAATTTAAATTGATTTTAATTTATTTTACATGAATTATTTATAGAATTAAATTTGATACATGTTAATTTTGAACATGAAAAATATTAGAGAGTAAAAAATGCACAACCAATACACTATACATGTACTATAAATCAAAGATGGGATAAGATTTAATTTTTAAACAACTCGTATGTACGTTGAGTTTAGAATAAAATTTTTATGTAATATATTTTTAAAAATGATTCATGGATCTATGTTTAAATATATATTTAACAATTTGATTCTTATAATTCCATGAACCAATGATATGTTTTATGGAAGGAGTATTGCATAAATAAAATGGTCAACTTGTAGATGAAAGCATGAAAAAATGAGAATCATGTATAAGTATGATAAAATTTTTATTTATGAACCTAGATACCTATTTACATTGATAATATTGAAATTCAAATACTGAAATATGCTATTAGAACCTTCATAAAATGAACATTCAATCTTATAATGTTACATAATAAAATAGGATGAATATCTTTTCTAAATTATATTTTATTAAAAATATTTTATGATAAATTATAAAGTTATAAACTACTATATATAATAAAAAAAGTGGAATAAAAGGATATTCAAGGTAATTGAAGAGATCTACTACTACATCGAAAATCTAACCAAGGACCCCACTTTTTCCATACTACCGAACCAGACACACTTAATTACTTTAAATGATACTGTATTTTTTTTTCAATGTTGATATTACTTGTGAATTTATAATTATAGATGAAATATATGTACTAGACACCATTGAAAATATTTTTTTAGAGAGTATAAGTGAAAATATTTAATAGTATTAATTAATAACCTCAATTATCAATGTATATATGAGGTACATTGTCAATATTTTTATATCTAATTATTGACACTCTATTTTATTAAATTTCATGGTATTGTTTTTATTCAAATTAATTATATAATTATTGTGCATTCCTAGATCTAGATAATTATCTTTATTCCTTTTTAATTCCCCATATTCATTTTATATAATGTGTATGAATAAAGAAAGATGAAATTATAATAAAAGAGTTAAATTTTTCCAAATTATTTAATTAAAAATAATCATATGATATACTGTTTTTAATAATTTTTAAGAAAAAGTAAAACAATATACTATAGTTAATGTCATGTTTAATCTTCTTAAAATTAATTTCTTATAAATTTTTAATTCATATAGGGATCATATCATTTAAATTATAATAAGTAAAATAAATATGATAATACATTTTTTTGAGATCCAAATCATTGTTACATAATAGATCTACTACATATTATGTCCCTTTTAATTTTTATGATTCTATTTTTCAACATATTATATACAATATTTATATTCAATATTTTATAAGATGTGTTAACTTTTTAGTATTTCATCAGTGGTGCGGTGCTAATATATTTGACACTGTATGGTTTCAGAAAAATAGGAAAAAAATGAGAAATATATAGATTACTATATTCTAATTGGATCATGTTTATTTAATAATATTTTACTATTTTATCATATATGCTAAAAAATTTATTACAATTTTCAATGTTTTCCTATTGTCTTAAATAACTAAATGTCCCTGATTGTTCATATATTGTCTATAATTTTTTAAAGGATTTCATAAACCATATAATGCATAACATCACCATAGAAGTGTCTATTATATGAATATATATATTTAAATATATACACCATCACTTAAAATCATTATTAAACATTTCAATATTTAAAAATATTCACTACTACATGGATATGTGTGATATATAATTTTTAGAGGATGGATATTTTATTTTGAGGATAAATAGGTATATTGCATTAGGTTGTAATGTTTATAAACATATTGAATGGTATTTTCTAACAATGTATTTTTGTTATTATCAAATTTATGATATATATGATTATAGGGGTTCAGTTACCCTAGAGGGGTGGATTTATAATCTTCAAAGAACACACCTAACACGCCATCATCTTCTTCAAATTTCACAAACATTGTAATAGAATGGCCTCTAGATCCATCTCACCCTTCCACCTCCGTCCCTTTCACGCCTCCTACAATCCGACCTCTATGTGTTCAATATTTCAAGGATGTTTTGGGTGAGAACTCTTTCAACCCAAATAGATTTGAAGTTCGCTTTGAGGTCTCTCAAGAATCTTCTTCCCACTTAGATGGAAATATTTATCCCATAGATATTTATACTACAGGCTTCCATGAAGCTTCTAATCATCTTCACTAGACTTTTGTATCATGATTTGGTATTGAAATGACTAATATTATACTTTTTCTAACATTTCGATAGCTCGAGGAAATTGGTCCCTTTGGATAAGGTTTTGGTTCTTGATTGGAAATCCTTTTTCATTGTGCTTTCATAACAGGATGACTTCGTCTCTACTTGGTGAAACAATCTACATTTTTTTGGGTGTTGGAAATTCTATCTTTTTTTTGGTCGATGGATGATAATCTGGGCACAAATTCCTCATAGGAAGAAGTGTGGATTTCCCTACCTAGATTTCCACTTCTTTTCCTGTTTCTCAGATTTATCAGCATCATTTTGAAAACTATGGGTTCCTTATTTTTTTAAAATCAGAGGTATATTCTCCTAGAATATACGACGACATTCCACGTTTGGGTGGAGTTTGGTTTATTACTTAATCTTCTATCTATATTTCTTCTTAGAGTTTAAAGGATGCATGTTTGGTCTCAAATATTGGTCTATCCTTATCCTCTGTGATTCTTATATAGTAAGCACCTTCAAGGAAATTTGACCACATAATGTAGTAAGGAATGGTAGAGAAAGTCCCTCGATCAATCTAAGATTCATCATTGTTCTGAGAGACCTTTCATGGTGTTAGTTTCTCCTCCAGTTATGGAGAAGTAGGATCCTAAAGTTTTAGGGAAGAGTGTCCTGATTTGATCATCCTCTATAGAATAGGAATCCTCTTTATAATATTCTAATTAATTGTCGGTGTCCTTAGAATCTCTTTGTCGAGATCTGGTCCCACTCCTTCCCCTCAAGGAATTCTTAGCTCATGCTCCCAGCATGTTACGCTACTTGCACCAATTTTCTCCCCTCTATGAGAAGCTTATGGTGGCTTGAAATTCTCCCCCATTAGTGTTACTCACCATCAAGGGGATGGACCCAGGAGATTACTATAATAATATTTTTCTATTCTCCACTCCAGTTGTAGGTTCTATATCCTCCAATTTGGATGTGAACTTCTTGGTCTCTCCCCTTATGAACAACAATCCTTCTACTCTGAAGGCTTTGGTATCCAAAAGGAATGTCTAAACTACTAATCATATCTATCTTTTAAATGGTGTTTGATATAGATCTTAGTCACATACCAAATATAGATTCTGGTCTTCTATGCAATTTAAGCACCAAGAGTTTAGGGAATGTACTAGAAAACTATTCCTAAAATGATTAATCTCATCCTATGGAATTCCTATTGTTTGGGCTCTTTGGTATGATTGGATTTTATCTCCGATGAGTTTTTCCTTCAATCTGTTTACTTTGTTTCAGTTCTGGAACCCAAAAATGTATATTCAAGGATTAAGGACAATTCTCAGTGTTTTAGATCACATGGTTTTCCTAATGGTTTCCTAATCAACTCTCATATTTTGATATTCTAGAAAAATAAAGTATATGTTGACTTTATTTCTTCTTCTGATCAATATATCAACTTAATGCTCTCCAATGGTGATAAGATTCTTTTTCTTTTAGCCATTTACGATAAATGAGAGTATCAATTCCCTGAGTCCCTTTGGGATGATTTGAGAGCCTCCAATATAGGTGATTCTCCTTGTCTTATTTGAGGGGACTTGCACATTATAGTTTCTCATAAGGAGAAAAGGGGATGTGGCCCTTTTCCTAGAAGAGAAAGTGAGGAATTTTCCTCATTCATAGAAACCAATGGACTCTAAGACATGGGATTCTAAGGCGATCCATTTGTATGGTGCAATAACCACCACAAGAACCATCGATCTTGGAGCTATCTCGATTGGTTCCTTATTAATAGAGTGACAACTTCTTCCTTTCCTTCCATCAATGTCTCAAACTTGGTTTGTGGTTTATCTAATACCTCACCTATTTGAATTAAAATGGAGGCCATAAGCCATAAAGAGGAGTTATTCTACTTGTCCTCTACTTGGAATGACATCCCATAATTCCTTGACATTATAAGGAATGAATGGAGTTACCCTATTTGAGGTAATATATGGATTTCCATTCACAAAACATGAGGCATCTGAAAGGCCTTCTTTAATCCTGGGTCAAGAATCTTCCTCCAAGTGATCATGAAATTGAGACTATTAGAAGAGCTATCCAGTGGCTAGAGTCGAGTATAGAGAACGTTAAGGATGATGATGTGTTTTTTGATTTTAGATGCAATAAAGATACTATGGATGGCCTATTTCAGAAACATGAATGAGTTTATTGTCTGAAATCATGAGTAAAATGGTATGGATAAGGTGACAAAAACACCAAGTATTTTCACGCGTGTATCAAGGAGAAACACAAACTTTTGAATCCTAAATTTCTTTTGGTGGATGGATCCAATACTAATAATACATATATATTTGTTCATATAGAGAATACTCAATTAAATTCACTTTTTTCATATATAAACTCATTCATGGTGGGTGGATATCCGAGAATATATTCTGATCAAATTGGTTTCATTCCTGGTCTTGTGTCCGAATTTTTAATTGATCATTTGAAGGATATACCAAATGGGGATGAAGTTCACAATGATCTATGGTCCATATATAATTAAATTTCTCTAGAGTTGGATGCTTTTCACATATCTTTTTATAGGGCTTCTTAGGACATGGTTATGAAGATCTTGATCAGTATGCTACAAGAAATTTTCATGGTGGTGACCTCTCTAGTGTGGCTTGTGCTACTAAACTTGTTATTGTTCCCATGGTCAAAGAACCACACTCTTTGAAAAATTATCTCACTTTTAGCATATGTAGTGTACCATAAAAATCCGTGGTTGGAATTATTAACTTAGAGATTCCTCCCTTCCTCCAAAATTGGGTGGTTGAGGAGAAACATGGTTTTGTGAAAGGAATATCAATTCAAGAAGCTATTGCATTATCCTAGGAAGTTATCAGTGACACTAACTTGGAGAAATATGGTTTCAATTTGGCCATCAAATTAGATATGATCAAAGCATATGATAGAGTTTAATTGAAATTTATTATTAAGGTTCTTACAAGAATGGGTTTCTCAGGTTGGGTGATTGATATCCTCTTTCATTATTTTATCTCTCCATGGATGGCTATTTCTTTTATGGGAAATCCATTTTTATTTTTGAAAACAGTTAGAGATTTATGGTAGGGTAACCCACTCCCCCAATCACTATTTATTATGGATCAATATTTTCGTGATCACTATGTTAATCATTATAATTTAATGGAAATGATTGACTAATATCATAATAAGTACGTTAATGGGGCCATCTCTCATTTCATATTGGTATACGATATAAACATTTTTGATAATATGAGAATAAGTTCTATTTAGGGGGTTAATAAATCTTTATAATCTTACTATACATAGAGTGTACATGTTTCCAATAAGGAGAAAAGAAACTTCTTTGTCCCTAAAAATTATTAGAGAGAAGTTAAAGATCTTTAGAAGCCATTATTTACATGAAAAAAATGGACTTTCCCATTATTTACTTGGGCTCCCCTATTTCCCCTAATACCCACCTCATTAGACACTTTGATATGGTATCTGATAAAATTTTTGTCCATATTCTTAATTACAAATATAGGTTCTTATCATTTGTAGGGAGAATCACCTTGATCAATTTTGTCCTCTTCTCTAACCCCGTACATATCTTATTCAACATGAAGGTTCTAAGAAATGTGATATCCATCATTGAGATTACACATTTAACCTTTCAAGGGGACAAACACTTCCAAGGTAAATTCCATTGGGATTACTAGAATAAATTGGATAAACCTTTTAAGGATTTGGGTATTAATATAAGGAGTATCTTGGGAACTGTGAATGGTATTCATTCTATAAATTCCTTGAAGATTATTAAGGGAAATTATTTGTGGAATTTTTTTAACACATGTGGCTTGTAATGGAACATATCAATATTTAAACCATCCAAAATTTAGAGGTCGATTTACTTTAATTTACCTATTATTCATCAACACACCCACTTGCTAATAGGAATGATTGATGTCTGTTATTGGTTTCATAATTGGTCAGAGAACATTAATGGGTTTTTGGGCTTCCCTACTACAAATATCAACTTTGGGGAGGCCATTTCTAATCCCAATGTCAATCGCACCACCATGGATGAAAACTAGAAGGATCTCTTTGATAACATTGTGATGACCAACAACTCTGATAAATGTATCTTCAAATTCTCCGAGGCTGGTAAATTCGACCTCAAAGACTTTCTTAAAATAAAATCCTATGATTTTTCTTAGGAATGTTGGGATGAATCCCAATGGTGTAAGGAACTTCCTTAAAAATTCCTCTTTATAGTGTGTCATGTTCTAAATAATAATTTTCAATCTATTGTTAATACCCAGTATAGGGGATAAGACTTGCATCAAGGTGTCTCTGTTGGAGAGAGCCATCTACTGGATCTACTAAGCATATTTTTTTCAACAGTGAGTGGGACAAGTCAATATGGATGTCATTTGGGATGTTTACAAGCTGGTCTTATCAATCCCTTACCACTGAAACATTCACTTAGCACTGTTGAGAGAAATGATAGAGTTATTATTCTAACTATAAGAGACTAAATTCTACGGTCTTCTAGAAATAGAAATTGAAATCAGTGTTTGTAATTTTCATCCATGGGTATCATCTTTAAAACTATAAATTTAATCTCTAATCACTGAAGGTTATGTTAGGACATGTTTAATGAACCTTTTATAATTCTCATGTTTCCACCACATCCCTCCCTCAATAATAATCCTACATTCCAATGTTCTTGGATTAGTTGGAGGCCTGCCCTCTCAGGGAAAAAGATTAACACCGATGGATCTTGTTGTATGGGTTACATGTGTGGTGGTGGAGATATTAGAGATCCCAAGTGCTCTATTGTGGCTTCATTCTCATCTTTCTTTTGGAGTGGTGATTTCCTTAAAGAGGAAACTAATTCCATATTAAATGGATTCATATTACATAATTAGAGGCACATTCCTATTATAGATAATGAGACTGAATCTTTAACAGTCTACAATGATTTTTCAGGTAGTGGACCTATTCCGTATTCCATTGAATATTCTGTCAGGAAATGAAAGTGACTGATGCATAATCATATGTCCATCCATCATACATGGAATGAGGGTAATGTGGTGGAAGAACTTATTTCTTCTAGAGCTTGTCAGAATGACCATCTCCTTATTTTTTCAAACATGAGATCCTTTCCTATTGAGGGTAAAAAAATTCTTCAGGCTGATTCTCTTGAATTTCATTATTTTATACACACTCAATTATGTTTCTTTGTAGGATTTTCAGACACTTCTCCATCAAATAAATAAAAATTATTTTGTGTTAATTTATGTTATATGTGAATTAATCTCGTGTCATTTTTACTCTCAGTACAGTTGGAATGAAAAATAATTTTCAATATTAACTTAGAAGTGAAATTTTAGATAAAACTATTCATTTCATGTTCAAATTTGTGAATAATATCTTATATTATTATGAAAATCTAGGTTTATTATCATCAATTTATTTGAGGCTTATAGGAAATACCTAAATGTAATTTCGACTTGATGTGTGATATGAATGGACATAGATATATTTTTATATATTAAGTGTGATTTATGATTAAAATGATTGTCACATGCTCCAAATTGCGGAAATGAGTTCATAATAGCATAAATATATATATAAAAATATTCAATGATTTATTTGTAACTTATAGGAATGAATCATTTATCATTCCTATTTATTTATAAATCCTTTTCTTACTTTTCCATACCATTTGTTTTGGAAACCATAATCTCTTTATTAAATAAATAACTACTAACTTTCTTATATCCAAAGTGTTTTAATTGTTTTTGTATGAAACATAATATTTTACCATACATAGAATAAGTTATAATGAATTATGGTAGTAAATTTATATTTCTTCATTATGATTTTCATAATGTGTATCAATTTGATAAAAATAGGATTCACCTTTATCAAGATCAGGTGTTAAAATTTCTGTCTTATCTATCATGCAAACAATGTCTTAAAAATCATTTTGATAATGGTATTTATAAAAATTTGATTGATACTCATAAGTTTTAATATATTGAAAATCATAAGGAATTCTATCATACCTAATTATATTTATAATAAAATTCAAAAAAAATATTTATAATGTTATGATGGTATCAAATCAATAAAAAATAAGAAATTTCGTTATGGAAGATCAATATGATTTTTCATGTTATAGGTGTCCAATTCCTTGACTCAAACATCGAGAAAATTGGACCATTGGGAGAAGAAAATGACTTTTGTGAGTTCTCCTACAAGTACCCAGTTATTTGACGAGTTTGATGCTTACTGATTACATTTTCCCTAGATTTATTCTAAATCTTACATAGCGTGAACAAATTGTTCTTAGTATTTTGTAATTATTTAGAGACCTTTATTCTAAGAAAACATTGTCAGGGTGTATCCATAATAACATATTTAAAATTTTGATTTTATCCAACTATTTGGATTACAATTGAGGGATTTCAGGGATAATAAGATAGAGAATTCGATCATCTTGACCGAGTGATCACGGGGATATTGAGATAGGAAATACGATCCATGAGATCGAGGGCTACCTGGTATATGTTGATAGATAAAATTCAATCTTCGTATCTAAATCATTTGTGGCTAGGAATACATAGATGATATTTTTATCAAGATATTTTCTTTCTAAATAAAGACATACTTTCTTGTAAGTATAAATCAAGGGATACCTTTAGTTAGGGTTAGTGACTACCTTACCCTTAATGTTAAAAGTGATTATTCTTTTAATAGATGTATTTAATTCTTTATTTATTATAGCTATTTCTTGTTGATTACAAGTTATTTTTTTGTTTTACGTAATAATAGTAAAGTTGATCATCATATTAAATTTATTTTCTTCAATTTGGTCTATTATAATATCTATTATTACGATTTATATAGTGAAAACATAGATCTACTGTGAATATGATATATTTTATCTGATATAACTGAATCCTATGTGAATAAGATTCTATAACTCTGATATATTAAAAAAAATCTTCATTATGATATTTTGATATCATCAGACTAAGGGCCAAGTCCGAGTATATACTTTAAGATACTTAATGTATTGGTCTATTTTTTTTTGTTTTTTAAACTATGTTTTTTTTTAAAAAATTCACCCCCTCTAGTAAGTTATATATATATATATTCTTATGATCCTAATCAGTATACTTCTGATATACTGATTCAATAAGTTTTATTAGAGCAGGATTTCACTGTGCAAATACTTTCTAAGGTTTTTAATTTTCATTACAATTAAATTTTTTTTGTTTTAGTTTTATTTTTTTGTTCATAGAACTTTTGTTACACAAATTTGTTTTATGGAAAAGAATATATCTTTTGTTTTAATAGTTATGATAGGAATTAATATCATATCCTTAGATAATTTGAATCCCAAAAAAAACCCAAAAAATTTCAATGGTGATGAATATAAATATTTGAGGGACATGATGAAGTCTTTAGTTATCAATACTGGAGTTAATTTTTTTTTTTAACTGGAAATTATATGATTTCTGATAATGAAGTTACTACTTTTACAAATAAAGAGAAACAAGAAAATAAAATCTACTAAATAGTGAGAAATATATTGTTATTATCCATGCATATGAGAATAAATAGTTAAATTTCATCAAGTTAAGTAGCTAAAAGTATCTGGAAAAATATTAAAGTAAAACATGTTGGAACCTTGAAGGTTGTTGAAAAAAGGAGAGATATGTTAAGATCCCAATATAAAGACATTTATTCTCATCTTGGAAGATATTCTTCCCAGATGAAGTAGATATATATGAAAATTATTAATAGTTTACAATATATTTGTGAAAAAATATTAGATGATGAAATGCTTGTGGAGTAGATAATAGATATTATGCCCAGTGAGTAGGAATAAAACAATAATATTATTGATTAAATAGGAAATGTGAATAGCCTTACCTTATATGATCCCATTATAACCCTTATGCAGTATGAAAATTGACTCAAAAGAGATGCTAATATTTAGAAGAATAAAAATGTTGGAGTATCTTTGCTTCAACAGCAACATTACCAACTAAAACCCAATCTACTGAAAAGATTGTTATGTATTCTATAAAAAGGAACATAATTGTTCTATCTAATTTAGATACTTATGAGGATTCTGAAAATAAGATACAAAACCTTTCCAGAACGATGATGTTTTTTGTAAGGAGTAATTTATAATAAAAATATAAGAATGTTCATATGGATAGAAATGGTAAGAAGAATGAAGTAAAATGTTTTGAATGTAAGACTGCTAGAAATATCAAACCAGATTTTCTAATTTTTAAAACGAAAGACTAAAAGGATTGATAGCCTAAATTAAATTCTAAAATATATTAAAAATATAAATGCAATAATGTTATTAAGGCTTCTGACACTTGGATTTCTAGTGGAGGTGTCCCTCCTGAAGATATTTTTTTGAATGAATGCTCCAGAAAGAGTAACATATGTATCTTTGCTAGTGTACCCCAAGTAAATCATAAATTTATAGAAATGGTACAAAAATATGATAATATTACAAATATTCCACTTAACGAAAATTATCATGATGAAAAACAATTTACATTTCTAGATAACGAATCTTCCCAGTAGAAGATAATATCGTAAATTCATATGATGAAGTCTCTTGATTTTCAAAACTTATAGAAAATGAGAATTCTAATGTTTGAAAAAAAACATGATAAATGTACTTCAATAATTGTGGTTTTAATAAATGAAATATCAGATATTTATAAAGATCCTGATAACTATGATTCTAAAAAATAAACTATTTCTATAAATATAGGAAAAATAATTTATCACAAATATAGTTTACAAACTAGTTTTGATAAACGCCATTCTGAATCCAATACTAAAGAGGAAAAAGATTTTGTTGTAAAACCAACATCCAAAATCTAAAGTTTGAGGAAAATTTCATCAATATTACCCCTGGTAGTGATTTTTTTTAAAATGTATGAGAAAAGTCTTCCTCATGGTACTAATTATGGAATGTGTTATACTTATAAAATTCAATTTTTAACAAAAATTACATTGTTAATAAAAATTCCCCTTTTTTTACAAAATTTCAAAGTGGAGGTCACTGAAAAAATAATTCTTTCTGTAAAAAAAATTCTATCACTATGTTTTCCTAAAGCCTGATTTTAAAAAAGTATTGACATATTCCCAAAATAAAAGATGGAAGTTCTGGTTTCCCATTATTTTTTTTCTAACAATACTGACCCAAAAACGATTGGGTTCCAAAATACAAATGTTTTTGTTTTCAAGAAAAAAAGAATATACCAATAACAAGAATACATGGTACACAAATAGTGGATGTTCTAATAATATGAATGGTAATAATGATTTTTTTCGACAAGACTATCTAGTTGAAAGGTGAAAATGTTACTTTTAGAGATAATTCTCAAGGAAAGATTATCAGTATAGGTAATATTGTTCTTCATGGTAAAACCTTAATTTTTTTTGGTTTATTAGAGGTTTTAAAAAAAACCTTATAAACATAACTCAATTATGTGACAAAGGTTACCTTGTGAACAATTGGAATGATAAGTGTCTAGTACATAGTTCCAAGGATAAATTTATTCTTTCTACCCATCAACATGAATATATATATATTATTAACTTATAAGACCTTAGGAGCAAAGACATACCTTACCTAAGTGAAATAGAAGATCATTCTTGGTCATAGATTATAAGGTTAGGACACTGTAACATTACTAAAATATCCATGTTTACTAAGAAAGGACATGTAAAAGATCTTCCACAACTTAGTTTTTATTCGTCAAAATTATATGACCCTTGTTTATATGGTAAGCAGCACAAGACATGTTTTAAATCTATTAGTTATGTATCAACATCTATCGCATTATATTTACTGCACATGGAATTATTTTTTTATACCAAAACTAGTATTATTGGAGGTATATATACTGTATTTTTTTTAGATGATGATTACACCAGGTACACATGGGTTTATTTTCTCACAATGAAGTTTGAAGCCTTTTGTTTTTTAAAACTTTTTTACCCAAAGATAAAAAAATGATAAAACCCTTACCTAGATAACTATTTATTTTGATCATGGTAGAGAATTTGAAAATTATGATTTTGGATCTTTTTGTAGTAATAAATGTATAGAACATAACTTTTCAGCACCTAGAACCCCTCGATAAAATTGTGTTTTTGAAAGAATAATTATAATTCAATAATAGATAGTATGATTCATGTTGAGTGAATACTCAATCTCTCAATATTTTTCAGATGAAGTGGTTATTATTTCCACATATACTATAAATTGAGTTTTAATTCATCAGTTTCTTAATAAAACTCATTATGATTTTTGGAAGAGAAGAAAAACAAATCTATCTTACTTCATATTACTTGAATGAAATTTATTCATCTTGATTACAAAAGATAAATTATATAAATTTGTACCCAAACCCATTGAAGTACTATTTTTGGGTTATTTGGCTACTTATAAGGCATATAGATTTTTTAAAAAAAATTCTTGTACTATTTATGTAATAGCACATGCTAATTTTGATGAAACTGATCCTTTTGTTTTTAAAAAACTAAACCAAAATGATCTTTAGATGTGTTGTCAATTTTTTTTTCAACCTTTGTTATAATGATTCTCTCATAAGGATACCCCTCATGAAATTGTTTTCAAAGTTATTCCTCATGAGGATTTTCTACATTATTTTGATGAGCATAATTTTCAAAACCCAAAAGGAAGTTGTTTCTCTAGAGTCATTCATGGGATAATATCATTGGTGATTTTGATCAAATAGTTCAGACTAGAAGTTCTTTAAGGAATAAATTGAACATCTAGATTTCTTATCCCAATTTGAACATAAGAATCTTGATGAGGATTTAGGTGATGAGGATTGGATTAATTTAATGGAAGTTTATCTCAAATAATTTTAAAGGTAAAAATATCAAACATTAGTTGAACAACCTAAAGAAACTTCTATAATTGAATTAAAATGGGTTTTTAGGAACAAATGTGATGAAAATGGAAATATTATTAAACATAAAGTTATAATTATTAAAAATGATATAAACAAAAATAAGGCATAAACAATGAAGAAACTCGGGTTCTGATATCTAGATATGAATCTATTCATATTATACTAGCCTTTATAGTATTATTTAATTTCAAACATTTTTAAATGGATATTAAGTGTTATTTTCATAATAGATATGTTCAAGAGGATATTTATTTTGAACAACCCCTGGTTTGGAAAATTTCAAACATCCTAAAAGTTTATAAACATACAAAAGCTTAATGTGGGCATAAACAAGCCCCTGGAGCTAGGTATGATTGGTTAAAATTATTAATGTTACTAATTTTTTTGTTAAGTGATCAATAGATACAACTCATTTTATAAAATAATTTATCATAAATATTATGATTGTTCAAATATATGTTGATGAAATTATATTTGGTTCAACTCAGAAATCATTAAAAATTCTTTTGCAGATCTTATGAAATATGAGCTTGATATTAGTATAATTGGTGATTTAACATTATTCCTTAGTGTTCAAATATCTAAAAAACTAGAAGCTACATATATATCTCAATATAAGTATATTAATGATCTTATTAAAATATTTGTATATGAAAATACTAAAAGTATTAGTACTCCTGAAGGGGACTCGAACACTCTAGATCTTGATGAGGTTGGAAAACTAGTTGATCAAATAATTTTAGAGGTATGATATGATGTTTAATATACTCATCCACTAGTTTACATATTTAATTTTTTTCTATATGGTTATGTGAAAGATATCCAGCTTATCCAAAGTAATCCTATAAAATATATAAAATAATATTTTCGTTATCTTAAAGGAACTATAGATTATGAAATTTTCAATTCATCAAGAAATGATTTTGAATTAAAAGGTTTTTCGAATAATAGATTTGGTGGTTATAGAATGGATATAAAAAGTACATATGAAACATATTATCTTATGGGATATTGTTTAGTTTATTGGTATGGTAAAAAAACAACTAGTATCAATTTCCACTACTAAATCTTAATATATGCTAGCTTGAAGTTGTTGTGATAAAATGTTGTAGATTCAACACACACTCACTGACTATGGCATGAGTTTTACTAAAACTTAAATACTATGTGATAACCCAAGTGTCAATACATAATGAGAAAACCTAGAACATCACTCATGCAGTAAGAACATAGATATAAGAAACCATTTCCTTAGGGATCACATAAAAGTATATGTCATTTTATAATTCATCAGAATTTAAGATCAACTTATTGATATTTTTTTCTAAACCTTTACCTTTCGATAAATTTGAATAAATTAAACATAATATTGTAAGGATTAATGTAAAATTATCTTTCATATATACTTCTTGATTAATTATATACTTACATTATGTTATTCCTTTTCATAGGTGGTATATATGTTTGTTTATTTTTAAAAGTTTTAGTTTATAAAAATTGTAGTTTTCTAAAATTTTATCATAATGAGTTTTCCAAAATCATATTTCATTATAAAAATTTCATACTCTAAATTCCAAATAGGATATTCAGAATATGAAAATATTATAAATCTTTTTGGACTAAGTTTTTTTATAGTATGTTTTTGGATTTAAAAAATATCATAATAAGTCTTTCTACTAAATCTCTTACAACTACTTTTCATAAAAAACATAATTAGTTTCCTATAAAAACATTTATATTTAGATTTTTTTAAATTTCTTAATCAACTCTATATAATAAAGACTATCATAATTTACTTATTTTAAGAAGAAAATAATATAAAAAAGTCTTATATACCGATGAATATCTTCACTTCAAAAGGTACTTCTATTTTCGTTCTAGTTTTATCACTATATAATTATGTTAGTTATTTTATTAATATTGTTACTGTTAGTTTTATAAATTTTTTCTTAGAGACATTAGTAAATATCTTTCCTTAATGAACCCAAATACAAAAAATATTCTGAAACCTCAAGAGTAAAAAAATACATCAAATCATTATTCAGATGATTTTTAACTATCAGACCATTAGAGTTTCAATATCAAACATTGGATATGTTTTTGGAAGGTAAAACATCACCTTGAGTGATTATATAAAGGCCCCCATGTCCCATATCAGCTGCCCACATCTCCTTTCATTGAGTTACTACTACTCTAAAGTGTCACAATCTGAATTTTCTATTGTATTCAAATCACTAGATTCAGTATCAGTCTCAGAACGATGGCTTTTAATGAGGAGTACAATAATTTTTCTATTTTAAGAGAAAGTTTAGTTGAAAGACCCTTTATTGATAAATATGATTATTATTTGAAAAATATTATTATGTTTCAAGGGTGTGAATCAATTTCTGTTTAGAATTTGGAGAATGGTTTTACATTTTCCATTTGGATCTTGTTTGAATATTTTATTATTTAGTCAAATTTCTCTACGAAGAAGGAATTGAACAATTTTCATTTCTTATGAATGATAAAATATAAATGTTATCTTATATAAATACTTTGAGTATTATTGGAATACCCTCATAAGTGGCATATTTCTACCGTTCTCACAAGCTTATAAATGAAATTGGTACATTCAATAAGAAGAAAGCAAAAAGATTTTTTGTTCGATCATTAGAAAAAAGTTTATAATGTTGTCTATATAACACTGAATAATTGTGTTGTTTCCCTATGTGTGTAAGGATTTCTTATTATAAGGAAATAATTTCTATATAAACTTATGGTATCTGATGTATTCATTTTGGATTATTTAGTGAATATGAGAAGTTAAATATCATAAGAATCATTTTTTTTCCAGAAAAAACATTAAATATGGAGGCATCAAATCAAAAGTCATTATTTTTCCATCTTTGTTAAGATAGTTATTGATTTAATGAATGATGTTTTTCAATATTTGGATTAAATTAACTCTAAATTGAATGAATCTTTTATAGATAAGTGATAATATAATGAAGAGGATAAGATTTATTTTTTATGATGAATCAAAAATGTTCATTGAGAAACCTGGTGGTGATTCTTTGGTAGCAGAACCCTCAAAAAAATAAGATAAGGGTGAGAGAAAAAAAGAAAAAAATCCAATTCCTTAAAACATAATAACTTGAAGAAAAAAAAGAATGTATTAGAAGAAGTTTATTATAAATGGATTAAAAGCAAGGATAAGAAGTATTTTTGAGGTCCAGTAATCAAAAATAACCTAGAAAAGCAAACACCCTTAGAGATTAATGATGTTTATACTTTACAAAAATAAAGAAAGAATAAATAGCTGATGAAGAATATGAAAGAAGCCTAGTTATGTGATAATGTTCTGAAATGAGTTATGTTAGAATTAGGGAATATAGTTCCACTAACATCCCATGCTTATTAACCAAACTTAGAAACCATATTAGTTTTTGAAAAAATTTGAATTATTCATGTCGATATTCCTTTGGTAGCTGCTAAAGTAAAGGATAAAGTTCTTAATGAAAAATCAGTAATAGTTAGAAAAGAAGATTAAAAAACATATGAATAGTTCTATGAGGATTTTGATAAATCCATTAAATAATAGATTAAAGGAATATATAAAATACATAAAGATGTTGAAGAATAAGAAATTGAATATACCAAAATTGATGAATTTGTTGAAGAAGAAGAAGATGATGACGATGAAAATAAAAATAGTGAAAATGAATTGGATAAATATAAAGATAACGAGAATGATAAATATGTAGAAAATAAATAGAATTATAGACATAATGAAGATGATGATGAAGATTTTGTTTAGAAATAAACCCAATCCGATAAAATTTCATTAAAACAATTGGAGAAATTAACATCATAATTACCTTTCAAATCTGATAAAAAAGAAAAATCTCAATGTTCTAAAGATAAAGGATCATCTATGGAAGAAGCTTAATCATAATCTAATATGGATGGGGAAGACCATAATTCGAAGGAAAGGATAAGAAATCTTACACTGACCACATTAAGATAAATGAATTATATGACAACAAAGAATTTGGTGAAAATGTTTCAAAAAATTATTGATAATGGGAAAATTAAAGTAGTAGAAATTTGGAACCAATTATGCTAAACTACCTGAAATTGAGTAAGATGAATTAGATTTAGTTAACCCCTTAACTCCTCAAATATTTGATTAAATTATCCAAGCCTTGAAGATATGTGAAGTAATAATTATATATTTTAAAAAACATTAATCGAGAGTAGAAATTATTCATCAAAGTGTTGACCATGAATCCGAATCATTAAAGATGATAACAGAGTGACTTATTTTGGAATGAGGAATATTTAAAAATATTACAATAATGTTCTCAATATCATATGAAGGCATGAAATAATGATGTAAATTGGTCTCATCAGATTGATACTGGTATCATTTTATAAAATGAAAAATGTGAATATGTGAAGAATCTTATAATAGAATGTCTAGAATCCAATAATGAATTTAAAAATATTATAGAAAGAGTAAATTTTATGGAAACTGTTAAAGTTTATCATGTTGATCAGACTTTGGAAATAAAAACCCTAAATGGGAAGATGTGATACATCTAGTTGGTGATAACAAGACTCAAAGACTATAAAGATAAGTTCAATGTGTTGAGAAATTAGATCTAAGAGTAATCTAAAAATGTCCGGGCTCCAGAACAAATAACTGTAAAGATAGTTAAAAACTGAAAACAATTCAAGAAAATTAAAACCATTATGATTCCTTTAATGAAGAATGTTTAAATGTTTCCTTATGAAATCATGTTGTACTTTTTTGGAAAACCTTTTCTATCAATTTTTTTATGAATGGATTATTCCTTTCACCCAAATAAACTCAAGAGAAGTTATGGTATTATTACATAAAATTTGAATAAAAATTACTTAAAAGACTAAGGAATGTAAGTGTTTTAACTTTATTTTTTCATTTAACTCTAGTGGTTTCTTGTTTCAAAAAATGGGGAGATTTTTGAGTCATAAATTCTTTTATTACATGTACATACCATTTTTTGGAAACAAGAAACTCTATATTAGATACATAATTACTAAATTTATTCTTTACAAAGTTATTTATTATGTTTTGTAGAAAATATAATCTTTTACCATATATATAATAACTTATAATTAACTCTTAAATTAAACTTATATTTCTTCATTATGATTATCATAATGTGAATGGATATTCTAAAAACTAGATTCACTATTATTAAGATCAGGTGTTAGGCATATTGTCTTGTCTATTGTGCTAAAAAAGTCTTAAAAATCAGTTTGATACAGTTACCAATAAAAATTAGCTTAACACTCAAAAGGATTATCATAATTAAAGTCATAAGGAAGTCCATCAGACTACCTTATTTTTATAATCATATTTGGAAAAAAAATTCAAATATAAAGAAAACCTTTTAAAATTTGATGCTGTCAAATCAATATGATGTCAGACATTCTATTATTCCAGATTAATATGAGATGTCAAGTGTTAGGTGTCCACATCCTTGAAAAAAACTCAGAGAAAATATTATTGTTGGGAGAAGAATATGATCATTGGGAGTTCATCTACAAATAACTTTTAATTTGAAGAGTTTGGAGCTTACTGATTAAATTTTTCTCTCGAATTCTTCTAAATCTTACAAAGAGTGAACAAAATATTCTTAGTGTTTTGTAATCATTTAGAGATATTTTTTCTACGGAAACATTGTGGGGTTGTCTCCATAAGAACATTTTTTTAATTATAGTGGCATCTAATTGTTGTTTTTACGATTAAGGGATTCAAGGGATATAAAAATAAAGAATCTAATCATCATGATTAAGGGTTTATAGGGAGTGAGATAGAGAATCTTATCCATCAGATTGAGGGATACCGAGGATAGGTAGATAGAGATATTCTGATATTTGTATCAGGGGCTTCCATGGATAGAAAGATAGAGCCGATATTCTTATCGAGGTGCTTCCTTACTAAGGAAAGAGGTACTTTCTTGTAAGTATAATATAAGGAAAACCTTTAGTCTGGTTTAGTGAATACCTTACTTTTAAAAGTAAAAAATATTATTCTTTTAATATTTATAAGTAATTATTAAATTGTTATAGAAATTTCTTATTGTTTAGAAGTTAATTTTATGAAGTGAAAATTAATAATAAGTTGATCACCACATTCAATTTAATATACTCTATTTTTTCTATCGGAATAATTGTGATTATGATTCATATTCTGATAAATCATATCTATTTTGAATCTAATATGTTTACTCTAATATAATCGACCCCTATGGAATTAAAATTCTAAAACTCTCATATATTGAAATCAATAATGATTATGATACTTTGGTATCATTGGACTAAGGGACTCGTCTACTTATACACATTGGGAGGCTTAATGTATTTCATAGTTTTTTTTCTAAAACTATTTTTAAACTACAATTCTCTCCTATTATAAGTTATCAATCTATGTATATTCTTACCATCCTAACCAGTTTAATTGTAAAATACCTATTCAAAAATTCCAACATGTGATATGGTTAGAGTGATAAAATATGTTATTTTGATCTAAAATTATTACCTAAACAAAAAAGACACATCCCTTTCACAAAATTAGGAAAATAAGCTCAACATTTCATGAAAATATAATAAAATTATATTTAATTCATTTTGGACCTATAGGAATGAACCACACAACATTTTGATGCATGGTGTGTTCAAAATTAATAAAAATATTATTTTCCATTTTTAAAGTGTTATTTGTGTTAAAATTTCACGTTATAGACTCAAAACAAAGATAATTATCATGTCTTGTCATGAAAATATTTAAAATTGATTATCAATTAATGTTTAACCTGTAATAACGAACTATATGTCACTCTAACATGCATTTTTTTTTCTAAAATTACTTAAATTGTATTTTCTTAATTTAAAAGATTTATTTTTTATAAAAACATGTGTCACATAAATAATGATAAGAAAATTAGTTGTAAATATTATAAAAACATTTAAAAATTATCATTGATTTATTTTCTCCTTTAGGAATTTTCCATTTTTCATTTCAACATGTTGGGTGGTCAAAATAATTGGAAGTGAATTTTTCCATTTTTAGAGTTATCAAATTTAAAAACATGTTTCACATGACAATAATTAAGAAAAAAGTTCATATTATTATGAAAATATTTGAAAATGATCATAGATTCATTTGTAACTAGTAACAATGAAGCATATATCATTTCAATATGTAGTGTGGTCCAAATGACTAGAAATACAATTTTCTATTTTAAAATTATTATATAAGGTAAGAATTTATGTTGTGTGCTCTAAACTGGGAAAACAAGATATGATTATTAGAAAATAATAGAAAAATGACAGCTGATTCATTTATTACTTTTAAGAATTAATTTTTTCTCACATTCTTATTTAATGTGATTGAAACTATTAAAAGTAATTTTTTCTCATTTTAAAAATGTTATCTAAAATAAAAATAAATACTGTTGATTTAAAACTGAGAAAATGATATTATATTTTCAAGAAAATCTTGGAAAGTGATCATGGTTTTATTTTTGACCATTAGTATTGAATAATGCACAATTTTTTAGCGCAAGGTTTTTAGAGTGACCAAAAGTGATTTTTGTCAATTCTAGGGTTATTTTTTGCTAAAAAAATTCATAACTTGGCCAAAACTCAGAAAAGGAGCTCAATTTCAGGTGAAAATATTGTATAAATATATTAAATTAATTTATTATACTTTAAAAAAGTTTCTTGTACCATGATATTTATGTCTTAAGTTATTCTATAACAACTCAATTACAGCCAGTTTTAAATTTTAATTACAAATATAAATAAAATAAATGTTTTTTATAATCACTTATATATTACTTTTAATTTAATTATAGATGCATTTAATTAGTATTTTAAAAGTAATGGGATCATTGATGAGTGAAAAACATGTTCTTATTCATGTGATGTAGAGTTTGAAAAATTATTTTTATGATTTGTTTGTAATTACTATAATTATAACTAATAGTTTTAATATAAACGATTTTATAAGATAATATAAAAAATTTATTATTTTAAAATAAATTTTTATTCATATTGTTGTTTGATTTCTCATTTTTTAAATTTATTTGGTATTTAAAACACTGTAATGCTTCTACAATAGTCAGGTTGTAATATTTAAGCACAAAAAACTTCTAATAATGACTTATTTTTTTCTTAGTGTAGTAACCTCACATCATTTTTAGCACATATAAGGTTGTTCATAATGTTAATCAAGTTCCTTTTTTGGTATTTAAATGAAAGTAAAAAAACCACATAGAATCATAAAAAATTTATATAGATCTAATAGATAAAGTATCATTGATGGGTTATATAGGACATCTCAATGCCTAAATATGGTTAAATAAAATGAAAAACTTAACCACACGATTGAATGAGGGGGAAATTATAAAAATAAATAAAAAACATAAACCATGCTTAGCTCACTTTATGTCTTTATTTCAATATAATTAGTGGTGCTTATGGAAAAATCATAGTGATTACAATGAAGCAATCATCTTCATAGGTATCCACTGACCAAATAGATTCAAAAATCCCATTGAAAGTACATCTTCTCTTTCAAATGGATATCTAGAACCACCTCCAAGGTTAATGTTGAGAAGATAATGAATGAGATTTTTGGATTTTATGAGATCAATCACATATTATGAAATGTATTGCATAATCTAACATTAAATATAACTTTCTCATTGAATGAAGGAGGCACTTGAGGTTTGTCCATTTTGAATGTTATGAAGTATACCATCTGATTGGATCTATTCCTTATATTTTTCTGTTATAAAACATGAAAACTCTTTTAATATATTTTTTATAATTTTAAAAATATATATATTTTGTTAATTTATCATTAAAATCCATTAGTAATAACTTAATCATCAACACATTATAACATAATGTGTCACACAAAAATAGTATGATTACCATAATATGATATGTGGTCGAAAGATATCTCATATCATTCCTGTTGAATACCAAATCATGGAAAAAACTATTTCATAAAAAAATAATTGTGTGGTGACTTTCACCACACCATGGTTTATTATTTACATTATATATCCAATAATATCTCACATCTAATAAATCTTCTCTAATTGTATTTAAAAATTAAAAACTCTTTTTAAATCTAAAAAACTGAGTTGGATAATATTATCATAAAAATAGTTTCAAATTTTTAGAAAATATTTTTGACTAAAATAAATCCTTATTTCATGGAAAACTATGTGTTCCCTTGGGTCCTAGTAGTATTGAAAACAATCATAAATTAACTAATCCATAAGTGTAAGAAAAAAGAAACATATAGAAAAATGGAACTTCTACTTAAGATAAAAATACGTCTAGGTTGAAATCTATAAAACACACTCATGTGTTCATATCAACATGTCTGCCACAAAATATAATTCCATACAACATATGTATACACATATAACCCCTTTGTACAAAACAATAGGACATCCACTAAACATTGAATGAAAAAATTCAATCAAGGACCACAATTTCATAATTTTTTTACAATAGTAAAATACCATATAGAATAAAATATAGAAACAACATGAGTAAAACCATTTCTAAAAACTCTTCAATTATATCATTCTTAAAGATGATGTAAAAAGTAACCATCATATAAAGGTTAAATTTTGAGATAACTTGAAAGCTTTTTTTAATTAGTATTCATATAAATATTACAACCCTAAGTATATCAATGAATATATGAATGACAATTCTTGTGATATATTTTGGTGGGTCAGTATTAATAATAACCCATTACTTATTAACTCACAAGTCTACTCAATTTTACATACAAGAATAAATTTACAATGATTTTAACATATCATCGTGGTCTGTAATATTTTATGATGATCATCGATCATGGTCAAATAAAATATATTCTTTAATGTGATTTTATTATTCCACTTTTCATGTAAAAATGCATCAAATATGAATAAATGTTAAACAATTTATTTATTACAAAACCATGATACATTTATATTTTAAAAAAATATTACATTGTGTCTCTTATGTATCTAATACCTAGACACAAAACACCACACTCATATTTCTACCAATTTAATGGATTTTTAATTTATCCACCATATTATTCATTATATCTACCCAAATAATTCTTACAATACCCTTTTTAATGATTTATCAAATGGGATGACATTTTTGAAGGAAGTGTTTTTTCCTATGGTGAGACTAGGGTACCTTGGACTAGATAATTTCTTCATTTTTATCACAAATAGAGTTCTATTGAATATAATATACTAATAAAAACCTAATGGTTTTTAATTAACTACTTAATAAAAATATTTCAGCATATTATTTCATATAATAATATGCTTGGACTCTATTGTTTAGTTAAACTTTTTTGGTTATTTGGAACATTTTTAAAAAATAGCTCCACCATGAAGGAAAAACAAAAAACTAGACTGATACCAAGAATAATATTTGTTAATTAAGAAGCCATCGTCAATTAAATACTTTACAATGTGCTCTTCCCCACCACTAAAGACCAAGAATAAATCCTTCATTCCTATTAAATACTTACTGATGTTATTATCTACAATATATAAAATCTCACAAAGATTGAATTTTTATATACAATTTATTCTCAAATAATAAGAGACATTAGTTTGAATACATAAAAATAAATTCATAATGTATTAAATTAACAGATCAGAAGGAATATCATCATTGAATTTCCTTTCAAACTCAATAAAAGGATATTAAATCATTTATCTGTCACACCCTGAAACACTGAAAAAAATATTTTCTTAGAATTCTCTATACCAAACCATTTTATCATTTTATCAATGATTGTGTTTTTTATTAAACCAAAAAACCTTTTTTATATATCTCTATAGATACTTATACCCTGTATATAGCCAGATTCACCATAATATTTCACCGAGAATCTTTTTTTCAACCACAACATTACATAATTTAATGTTAGGATATCATTACTTATGATTATTATTTTATCTAGATAAAATTATATAAATTTCACAAAAATCCCACTAACCTAATCATATATAATAGAATAATATATTTTCTTGATAAAGCCAAAAAATTTAACTGCATCATCGAACTTGATGCTCAACTTATGATAATATTTCTTCAATCTATAAGTAGATCATTGAATATTGTATAATTTATTGATATAATTTGGATTATAAAAAAGTATAGGGTTTATCATTCTCATTTTTTCAACTAAATTCTCTTTAAGGAATCTGGTTTAGATATCCATTTGATATGTATGATAATCATAATTAGTTGTTATGGAAGGAAATATTTCAATAAAATTTATCATCACTCTCGATGAAAATATCTCTTCATATTCAATGCTAATTTTTTTTATAAAATTTTTCCACGAAGAGAAATATAAAGGTAGAAAGTCTACTATCAATGTTAATTTCCTATAGAAAATAGACTTCTACCATTTTTGTTTATCCCATTTGGGTTCATCCATAATGTTACAAACTTAGTTAGTGTACACAAATTCCATCTCAGATTTCATAGCCTATAACTACTTATAGAAAATATAACTCTCAATGGAATCTTAGTAACTAGTAGGTATATCCTATATAAATGTTAATTTATTATCATTTTCGATTATAAATCAACATTACTTTGGATTATGAAGAATCTCATTACAACTTTGAGGTTATTGTGTAACCTGATTCCTTTTAGTTTCTAAAACTTCTAACATAATTGACTCACTATTTATCTCATGAACCATTCTTGTTTTTTATTCATAAACTTGTTAATGTTAAATTTTACTTACACAAGATTCTTGAGTAATATTTTACTTCTTAAGGAAAATAATATTTTAATCCATAAAAACCTAGTGCTTTGTAGGGTTATAAAAATAATATCCCTTAGTTTTTTTGGGATAATCAATAAATAATATGTTTTACAATTTAGCATTATGTTAAACTAAAAAAATTATATTTTTATGTTTTGGTCACGGGTTCCATTTTTTATTAGTATGTCAATATTATTTGGTTGATAAAGTGGTGATTCTTGTAATTTTTTTTGGATACACTCAATCACATAAGATGTCATGCTTGAGAAATTTTCCATGGTAACCATGATGATCATTGAATCCATTCATAGTTTTCAAAGACATATGAAAAAGAGAAATGAACAATGTATAAGAAAAGTGATGATCCTGAAAATATTTACTTGCTTGAAGAGTGAAAGAATATTTCAAGTTGGTGCATGTAAAAAAGGAATTATATTTTTGAACGAGGTTCATTTGAGGGATATATTTGAGAATGGTTTGAAGATAAAACTTATAATGAGATATTTGTAATTATTATTTATAATAGAGGCCTTATTAAAAATAACGTTTTTCCGACATTCTATCCTAATTCAGGATTGACGAAGGATCTATAGGACATGGAGGTCAAATATATAACAACCATGCGCTTTATTTCATATTTAAACAGGATTTAATACAGAAAAATTCACTTAATAAATTTATTAATATCAATAGGGATATTGTATTTGGGTATTTGTAACATTACATATAATCGTAAAATAAGAAATACACATCTTTATTGAAAACTTCCTTAACATGACCACAACATTCATTCATACATAACATTGCATGTGATAACCTGAGGACATAAATAAGAAAAGGGTGAGATATAAATCCTTGCAAGGGAATAAAAATATAATAACATGAGGAAGATAATACATGATATTTAACATTCATATAAATAGAGCATAAGAGAAAAATTAAGATAAAGGGAGGATATAATAAGATTATCATCACATGGAAATGTGAAGACAACTTAAAACACCACATCAAAAACATAAAAGAATTAGGTAAAAACCTATCCCAACATGGAAGATAATAGTCCTATAAAATTATAAGGTTAAACTCTAACCCAACAAGACATATCATGATACTAAAAATTACCTAATGAATTGAAGCTCTATCAAGGCACACCCTTCATAATCATTTCAATCTCATTCTAATGTGTGCTAAATAGATCATATATCATGGATTCATTCAACATCCAAATTTATTACATTATAAATGAATGTGTAATTAAAACATATAACAAAAAATTATATAAGTATAAGTTCATAAAGGTGAATATACATGATAGAAGAATGGGTATGGTATTCACTACATGATGATTTTGGCTTGGAGAATCACAATGCAATTTTGACAGCATAACGACGTCGTATAGAAAATCATAAATTGGGTTGATGAGAGTGAAAGTGGTTTATCATCATTTATAATTGGGTTATAATTTAATGGGAATATGTAACATAATATCCCAACATGTGAAATATAATTTAGATGTATAATACAAAATAAATTCTTGGATGGAAATGAGAAGAGAGAAATCCCCAAAGAAATTTCGGCATGGTAACAGGTGTACACTAGAGGGATTAATGAGAGATAAAGGGGAATATAACCATGAAAACATAATAAGGTAACTATGGGGGTGGTGTAAAAATATATCAGATCATTTTTAATTGAAAATAAAAGGGTGTAATATTATATTGAAATATTGATAAAAATGAGAAATGAAGGAACCCTTATCGAATTTTGGTATAGTAATAGGTGGGATTAAACGATCATTGCAGGGATTAATGGGGGTGAAAGGAAGAGACCATAATTTATAAATAAAATTTAAAGTAAATAGGTATATATGAACTCATCCCAAATCAAGAAAATGTAAATTAAAAGGCTTGACATGAAAGAGGTTCTTGAAGAAAACGGAGAGATTCAGATCCATTACTTGGATGTGTGATCCCAAAGGATTGGGAGAGGCTTCTTGGGAGCTTGGGGGAGCCTTTTAATGAATATAGAGAGTCAGAGTGATAGGTTTTTTGAGATTAAAATAGATTTAACAATGAGAAATGGGAGCATGGGTGGGTTTATATAGGAAAGGAGTGGGGATTTTTTTATTTTGGTTTTGGACACTACACACTAAAATATTCAAAACCACAAACCATACCATGGAGAGTGACAAATATACTAATGATCAAAGAGAAGTAATATCCAAGCATAATATTATGGTACAAAATAAGATTCATCCTCCTCCATGAAATTTTATAGAACCGGGGGTCAATTCACTATATGGGGAGTGATTTTCCTCTTGCAGAAATTTATGTGAGATCTTTATAGGTAAATCCAATAATTGCCAAAAAGTGCATCAAATTTTACTAAGGGATGTATTACGAGGTTCATTGGGAAGATAAATCCACAAATTTGGATAAAACAGGCATTTATTTTGGTTTTGGACACCACACACTAGTCATCTAATCACTATTCAACGATTATATTATCAACAGTAAGGATACATAATAAGTTATTTAAATCCAATTTGATATAATTAATCAAAAGGAATGAATGTTTTTTATATATCCATATGAAATTTAATTAAAATAAAGGTAATATTATTCATAAATTATCATGTTGTTACAACCATCCTGTTTAAGAAATGTCACCCTCAAAATTTCATTTTCACACATTAAAATAGATGAGGGTAACTATGCTTCATTACTTCCTCCTGATGCCACATTTCTTCTTTAGACTTTTACTTTTTCCACAATAAAATGACAAGGGGCATCATCTTATTTCGTAGAACCTTTTCTCTACGATCTAGGATTTTCACCATATTCTCCTCATAGGAGAGGTCATTATCCAATGGCACCACCTCTAGATTGAGTACATGTGATGGGTTAGGTGTGTACTTCCTCAAGAGTGATACATGGAATACATCTTCCACTTGAGACTGGTTCTGTGGGAGTGCCAGTCGATAGGCCCCTTCTACGATTTGATCAAGGATATCCAAAGGGATGATGTACCTAGGAATAACCTTTCCCTTATTACCAAATCTCATAACTCTCTTCAATAGAGATATGCAGAGGAATACAATGTCTCCAACATCAAACTCTAGGTCTTGTCAATGATTGTCATCATAGCTCTTTTGTCAAATCTAGGTATCTTTTGATGTACTGTTGGATCATATTAACTTTATACTCCATTTATTTGACCATTTCCAGACCTATATGTTTTTATTCTCCAACTTCATCCCAACATGTCAATGTTCTTCACCTCTTCCTATAAAGGGATTCATAAGGAGACATTTGGATTCTTGAGTGGAAACTGTTGTTGTAATAGAAATCCACCAAAGGAAGACATTGGTCCCATCCACCTTTGAAGTCAATTATTAATGTTCTAAACATTTCCTCATGTGTCTAGATAATCCACTCATAATGGCCATCATTTTGAGGGTGATATTCCATACTGAAGTTCCACTATGTTTTTAGAGTATGGAAGAGATTTTTCCAAAAAATAGAGGTGAATCATGGATCTCGATCAGAAAAAAATTGATAGTGGTACTCCATGCATCCTTACCACTTCTCTGATTTACTTCTGTGTGAGATAATCCAATGAGACATTGTCTTGAATCAAAATTAAGTGTGCAATATTTGTAAGACAATCCACAATAACCAAGATAGCATTGTTTCCTTTGGATTTCTTCATAAGTATAGTGACAAAGTCCATGGTGATGTTTTCTCATTTCCTTGTATGTATGGGTAATGGATGTATCATACCCTTAGACTTCTACCTCCCATCCTTCACTTTCTGACATACCAATCACTTTTATGAATATTCAATGATCTCCTTCTACATGTTATCCCACCAGTTTTTATCTCAGAGATCTTGATACATCTTCGTGTTTCGTAGGTGAATAGAGAAATTTTAATTACGTGCATCATCTAAATATCTTTCTTTAAATATGTATTTGATGGGACACATAGACTTGACAAAAATATCAAAAATAATTATCCATTAACATTTAACTATGATCATTTCCATTTTCTTATAGTTTCCACTTTCTTTTATATGCTCACATTAACTTTTTGAACATCCTTTAACCATTACAAAAGTGATAGTTGAGAACTAATTTGTGAAATTATTGATAATTTTCACTTATTTATGATTCCCATGTCCATATTCATCCAATATAAGAATATTGGATCCTTTTCAATTCTTATCAATGATATAATTGCTAGGTATTTTCCACTTAGAGCATCCACAATCTTGTTCGCATTCCCATGGTGGTAATGGAATGAGTATTCCTAATACTTGATGAGATATAACCATATTCATTGGTTCATATTCAGTTTTTTCTATATGAATATACATTTGATATTTTTTTGATCTGTATATATTTCACACTTTTCCCAAATGAGATAATACCACTATATTTTCAATGGAATGATCATAGATACCAACTCGATATCGTTCGTGGGATAGTTTTTCTCATGAAGTTTTAAATTCCTTGAGCCATAGGAAATGAAATTTTTATTCTGCATCACAACATAGCCTAATACCTTATTCATAGCCTCACTGAAGATTATGAAAATATCCCCACTTGTGGGTAGTGAGAGAACATGGGCAAGGAAAAGACTCTTCTTCAACTCCATGAATATTTCTTCACATTGATCATTCCAAGAATACTTGACATCCTTCTATGTTATCTTTGTAATATGTATTTAAAATCAAGATAAATATATTATAAATCATAGATAATATCTAGATATGCTGAGTAAGCTGTAGATCTCTATCATATATGTAGGCCTCGGCCATCCATCAATTGATTTTTTTGGAAGGACCCACAGATATTCCATTACTTGTGATGATATTCCCCAAGAATGTGACCTCCTTCAACTAGAACTCACACTTGTTTTACATTTCATAGAGATTATCCTTTGACAAGGTATCTATAATAGTTCTCAAATGATCCTCATGGTCCTCCTTAGTACTGGGTTATATTAGAATATCATCTATAAATACTACAAACAATTTGTCAATGTAATTTCTAAAGTCTCTATTCATCATGTCCATGAAGATTTATGGATAATTAGTGAGTCTAAATGGCATCACTATGAACTAATAATTCCCTTACCTTGTATGAAAATAAGTCTTGGAGATATCCCCCTTATTGACCCAAAATTGGTAGTATCCTAACTGTAGATCCACTATAGAGATGTATTGTTCTCTACGTAGTTGATCAAAAATTCATTAAGTAGTGAAAAATGATACATTTTCTTTTTCATGATTTTTTGAGCTAATTATAATCAATTAAAAGTCACATTGACCCATCCTTATTCTTGACGAAGAGGAATGGTGCACCACATGGTGAAGCACTTGGGAATAAAAACCCTCTAGCTAGATTCTCCTATAGTTGTTTCTTTATCTCCTCAAGTTCCACAATATCCATTCTATACAATGTCTTAGATATTGGAAACACCTTAGGTATATGATAAATCTATAACTCAACATCTCTGCTAAGAGGATGACAAGGAAATTACTTGAGAAAGAATTTAGGGAATTCCCTCACAATAGGAATGTCTTCCAGGATGGTTATTTCCTTAGACTCAATCATATGTTAAATATAATCAAGATCAAAGGGAAGTAATATCCAAGCTTGAGATTATGGTACAAAATAATATTCATCCTCCTCTTTGAACTTTTATAGAATCGAGGGTCAATTCACCATATGGGGAGTGTTTTACCTCTCACAAAAATTTATGTCAGTACTATATAGGTAAATCCAATCAACGCCAATAATTTCATCAAATTACACTAAGGGAAGTATGATAAGGTTTATTGTTAAGATCAATCCACAAATTTGGTAGGGGGAGTCATATACATAGGGTGTAATAATTTCCCCATTTTCCATTTTAACCGACATCTATACTTCCATGATTTGTGGTGGTGTTTGGATTATTCTACTAAACTTTTGGGATAAAAAAGAATTCATAGAAAAATAATCAAAATGTATGTTCTCTATTCATTAATGAATAACTAGCATACCTATCACTACTTCATTTTCAGGATTCACTTTTGTGGTAGTGACATTAAAAGCTCACCCTTTCTACCTAGGAGGTTGTTGATTGCCTCCGAAAACCATTGGATTAAAGAACTAGTTCGAAATGTTCACTATTTCATTTTTGATGTAGAATTAAAATATTAATTGAGGATCGAATGGAGCGTTCCTGTCCTTAGTCGCAGTAGCAGGTTTTTCTTGATGGAAATTGCTGTCTAGGTTCCCTTCCATCTCTCACATAAAGCATTTACTCATATGCTTCAAAAAAATACATGATACTTTTTTCGACACCTTTGGCATGCAAGGTGCTGAAATTTCTTAGCACATATGGATTTATCCCTCAGACCTCCCAGACTAAAGTCCACTTTTCTATTATTTTCCTTGTGATACCCCCCATATTTGATGATCTCCATTTTGACTTTTAGGGAACATAAAACAATCTCCTTATAGCTGTCAAAGATGCAAATCACTATGGATTTCAATATAGGATTTAGCCAACCAAAAAAGTTGTCAACCTTTTATTTGGGGGTAAAAAAATCAGAGGCACATCATGAATTTATGGTGAATTTTTATTCATATTCCTCAATAGATTTGTTGTCATTTTTCTTCAGTTCAAATGAAATATGCTTCCATATTAAGAATAAGGGCGAAAGTAAAATATTTATCAAAAAAAATTATCTAGAAATCCTTCCATCTCATCACCTCGATCCCCTCCTCAGGATTCATATTTTTTTTTATCAATTTCCACCATTGATCAGCTTTACCCTCCATATGATAAACATCTAGAATAACCTTCTCTCATTCAGAACATTTAAGGATAGATAAGATCCTCCCAATGGAGTTGATCCATTGTTCAGTGATTGAGGGATCAGATGATCTGTTGAACACAGGAGGCCATTGTCTCATGAATCTACTGATCGTGACTTGTTCTTTCATAGGGAGGTTGTACATTCCTCTTGATCCAAGATTTTGTTCGAAACATTAGTTAACTGAGTGATTAGCTTGAGAAAGGTTATAATTTCCATGCCTATCATATTGGGCATCTTATTATATTAGTGATCACATTGATCTTCACATTGGTTGTTAGCATGATTCCTCATATTACCATCCATTGATTAGAATAAAAGGAAAACTAAGGATATGCATTTAAAATTAGTAACCAAAAAAATGGATAACATATATATTACATTTATTTCCTTAACTTATGATTTTTTAGGCTTAAATATATGTTATCCATGATACATTTAATAACAAATATTCTTATGGTATTTTTCCATTAATATTAGTTTGTATTAGGCTTATAAATTTACCAAAGCATATCCCCCAGGAGTGTTAATCCAAGAGTGCAGTGAGGCCCATTTTTGTGCACCAGTTCCTGTTCGAGTCTAGATCAATGTAGCATTTTTAGGTTTTACCCCAAGATACATCTGTTCTAGATCCAACTTTACTTGTTCATATCCAGACATAGATGTATTTTCTTAATAAACCACTTACTCTATAATCACAAAAAATTAGTGATTCTTTTCTTATAATTTGTCTTATCTTTAATTATTTCACTATAATATTATAATCCTAATCCCAAAAACAACTAAAACTATCCTTTGATACAAACTATAACAACCTTTATATTTATTACATATTTAAACATGATTTACTACATAATAATTCACTTAATACAACTTAGAATATCAAGAGTTCTAGTTTCTTTAGGACTTAGGAAAATTACATAACAAATTAAAACTTTAAATATGGATCTTTTTTGAAAACTTCGTTTTGATGACCATAACATTCTTTCGTACTTATCATTGGATGGGATAACAGGAGGACCTATATAAGAAAAGGGTGAGATATAAAGCATATTAAGGGAATAAACATGTATTAGCATAATGAATACAATATATGTTAGTCAATAGGCATATCATGGAGCATAAGGGAAACATGAACATAAAAGTATGATATATCCTAATGATCATAACATGGAAATATGGAAACAAATTAAAACACTACATCATCAACATAATGAAATATAGTAAACCCCTATCCCAACTTGGTAGGAAAAGTCCTATAAAGGAATAATGTAAAACTTTATCACAACATGATGTATCATGATACTAAACATTACCAAATGCATTGGAGCTCTATCTTGGTGGACCCTTCATAATCATTTCAATCTCATTCTTAACTATGCCACATAGATCATATAACATGGATTCATTCAACATAATCATTTATTACATGATCAAGGAATGTGGAATTTATACCTATAAGTAACATTTTTATAATTATATGCGCATAAAGGTGAATACCCTTGATATTGTAATGGGTTTGGCATTCACTACATGATTATTTTGGCATCGAAAATGATAGTGAATTTTTTCCAGCATAATGGCGTCATATTGAAATTCATAAATTGTGTTGATGAGAGTGAAAGGGTATCTCATAATTTATAAATGGTATTGAAATTAAGGGGATCATGGAACATAATATACCAATATATTAAATGGTATTTAGATTCCTAATATAAAATAAATTATTGAATGGAAATGAGAAGAGAGAAATCCCATACCGAATTCTTACATGGCAACAGTTGTACACAAGAGGGATTAAAGAGAGAGAAAGGGTAATATCATCATTAAAACATAATAAGGGAAGTATGGGGTAGGTTATAAAACATACCCCATCATTTGTAATTTAAAACAAAAAGGATGTAACAATATATGGAAACATGGATAAAAATGAGAAAGGAAGGAACCCTTATAGTGTTTCGGCGTAGTAACCAGTGGGCTTGAAGGATCAGAGGGGGGATTAATGGGAATGAAAAGAAGATACCATCATGTATATATCACACAGATATTAAGGGGTTAAGGAAGAACATATCCAAAATCCATAAAATAGAAATTAAAAGGTAAGACATAAAAGAGGTGCTTGAAGAAAGCGGAGAGAGGGAGATCCCATACTTGGATGTGTCATCCCAAATGATTAGGAGAGGCTTCATGGGAGATTAAGGGTTATTTAAGAGTACTTTAGGGAGTAGGGGGAACAGGGTGGTGTAGATACAAAGATCTTTAGTGAATTTAAATGGAATATTGGGCGGGTTTATATAGAAATGGTGGGGGAATTCTTTATTATTTTGTTTTTGGACCCTACACACTAAAATATTAAAAAACAAAAACCTTCCAATAGTTTTTCCCATAGTAAATATAAAATAAGAGTGGTATAAATTATTTTTTAAGGATAAAGTTTGAAGATATTAAACTATTGTCCTATCTTATGTATAGGTGACTCACACTCTCAAGGAAATTATTTTAAAAACATAAAATATTTTATAATTCTTGGAGGGTCCCCTAAGGCATTACAAAATAAATAAAAAAAATATAAAAGCACAATTTTTTAAATATAAAACATATATTTGGACAATTATTCTTTTAATATTATCTTATTACATCACTATTTGGTCATTATGATTTCATAAAACACATTATATATTTATACGATATTTAATTTTACCTAAAAATTCGATTATCTCAGAAAAATATGAAAAATTCATAGCTAGATAATTTCAACATCCGAATTCCATAATTAATAATTATGTTATCTATTTTTTTTCTAAATATGATAATTTGAACTTTTAAAATAAAAGATGACATTTATTGAGAATTTACAGGGTTTGAAAAAAAATAGTTTCCCAACATTAATAAAAGTTACTTTTGACTTCATAAAAATTATATGATCATTGATATTTAATAAATGTAATTTAATAATAATATTTTATTAAAATATTTTTTATTTTAAAAATAAATTACTTAAACAAAATATATTCCTTAATAGAATTGGAATATTTATAGAAAATACTATTTATTATTTAGAAAATCATTTACAATGTAAAAATAATAGAATTAAATTATATTCATTATTTGATAAAAAAATAATTAAAATGTTGGGGTCATGAAACATATCAATTTATTACACTATAATACACCATAATAGTATGGTGTGGGATGGAGAGGCTTTTATGGGGTCATTCAGTGAAGATGGTTTGAGCCGTGATATCGATGGGCTTGAACTTCTCCTGTAAACTGTTTTGATTATGCTTAAGTTTTTGGTTCTATGAATGGGATAGGTCTAGGGAAAATCACATAAATGATATCCCCATCAGAAGCTCTGATAAATAGGCTTCATAGGGTATGATCCTACTGGCTGAGGCCATCAATTCTTTTTCTGTGTCAAAAGGATTTGTTAAAACTCTATATTTATATTAGTCATGTGATCACTATTCAACATCTATTTTATCAATGGCAAGGATACATACCAGTCATTTAAATAAATTTCTATATAATAAATCAAAAGTAGTGCATGTGTTTTCTATATCCATAATACCTTTAATAAAAATAAATAGAATTTTATTCATAAATTATTGGGTTTTTAAAAACCATGCACAAGGGAACCATCTTAGGAAATTCCATGGGTGGTAGAGGTCAGTAAGAATAGATCCCACATTATGATATAATTCCCTTGTATAAGCACCATAGAGAGAATGCCCGAAGGCGCAATTGGGGTAGAGATCCTACTAGGCTGAAGCCCTTGTGTGTGAGTCATGTTATCCTGGGTTATGATCCCTCACAACCATGGAATACAGTATAAGATGAGTGGTTAGTATAAAAAACCATTTTCTAATCCAATGTGATTTATAATGTGGGACAGATAAAAGAAATGGGTACTATTCACCAACATAAAAGATTTGGATATCTCAGCGTGCATCTAATCTAACGTATCATACCCATCTAATTTAAGGAGTGATTTGTCTTCATCCTCTAAACCCTTGATTGATCTACTATTCACCAAAGAAGATGGTCGAACCACCACTGGTTGAGTTTGAGGCTATCATGGATATTATATACATGAAATATATGTCTTTCATTAATACAAAAAACATGAATACAAGACATGAATGAATGTAATAATTAGTTTTATTAGTTAATTCAAATAAGAGGATATGTTTGATACTCTAAATGAGGATCATGTGATAATGGAATTCATATAAGGACTCCACCACTAGATGGAAATGGGTTCTCACATAAGGGGAGACACAATTACTATAATAGTATATTTGGGGAGAACCAAATTCTTCAATGATATTAAAATATGTATAACACATAATATTTCGTGTAGATTCTACATGATCTAATTCTTTAAGGTTGAAGTCATGCAAGGCCATTTCCCTTTTCTAGAAATATTTAAGCACTGAGGACCATGTCATATTTCCAATTATCTTTAGATTAAATCATTTTTTCTAAATAAATTAGAGCCATTCTGTAGCTACTACTTGCATGAATAGAGAATACCCCTCAATATAGTTTTACACGAAGGAGAGAAGGAAATCATATGGGTCTTTTGACTTGAATATAACACATTATATGGCTTCACAAAGGACATGATCTACGATGTCATTTGAGGAAGTGTGAAGCCCTTTCTTGAAATCTATCTAGTTAGAATGAATCCACAATAATTTTACTTATTAATCGTACTAATTTGTGTGAGTCTGGTTGCATGCAATTAGGAAGAAAATTAATTTATGATAGTTTGAGATATCATGAAAAATACTTTTGTGAAGGCTTCCATGAAGAAGACAATGCATTTGATTCATGTAACTTTTGTGAAAGTGGACAACAGACCCACCCATTCAGTTTAGTGAAAGGAAGACAAATGATTTCATGTGGAAGAACATTAATTCTTGAATGTATATATGAAGAAACAGTTTATAGGACAATCCAAAAGAATAAATCTAAAGTGAACATAAAATAATAAATAATGTGAATGAATTTTATAGGTTTCAGATCTAATTCATGAAGTAGAATTGAATTGAGATTGTGAAAGCATTACTATTTCATAAAATACTAAAGAAGGTTGTGTGAACCACTTGAACATATTTAATTTAGACCAAGAAATTCATTAAAAGAAGTAGTATTTGCCCAATTATTTGATATTCAATGAAGAAGACAACTTTTAATTTGTTGATAGATTTTTCAGTTTATCATTCTAAAAAGATAGTAAATGTAAGTGGAATTTATATCCTTCAACTATTTAAGAGTACTAGGGTGATGTGTATAAAATATATGATTGGCCTAAAAGGGTCCTATATACCCTCAAATGGGGGTGAATCAGGGTATGTACATTCTTTTTGAAATTATTCCTACCCCACAGAATCTTGACCTCTTTGTTTTAAGGGTCACATTAATTTCTCTTGGGTGTTTATGAATATCTATTATTTTATTATTTATCTAATAAAGAATATTTTAATGTAAAGTAAGAATTAAAGAACACATAAACATATATTTTTACTTTTTTCACCCTCACTAGGCTATATCCAAGTAGAGTACAACGACAATGTACTGATTGTACCAAATCCACTAAATCTAACTGCAGAAATTATGGTTCGGGATATATCTCTTCTATGCCAACAATCACTGCCTTTACAAGGTTTAGAGTCAGATAAATACTTTACCAAGGGTAACTCCTTATGTATATTTATATGGCTTACTACTAGTGGAATGGATCACTATAATCTCCTCTTTTTCTCACTTCTCTTGGAAGGGATTCACCCACAATTTATGGACTTGTATATCCCTTCATTTGCATGAATGTACACATCCTCAGATATTGATGTATTCTCTATTTATGTTCTACTTTAATCCAATTTATGAATACAATATTACCAAAAATTTACTAGTAAATACCTTCTAATCACTTTTCATGTTGGTTACTACCTTCACAAAGCTCTCTATTTAATGAATCTCAAACAACCTTCATGAAGCTCCCTCTTTTGAGAAGCTTGAACAACCTCCTTGAAGATCCTTCTTTCACAAAGATCAAATAGCCTCTAGAAAGCTCATTATTTATTTAATCTTATACATCCACCATGAAGCTCAATCTTTCAATAAGCTTAAATATCCTTGATAAAGATCCTACTTTCATGAAGCTCCAACAACCTCTACGAAGTTCCTTTTTTTCATGAAGCTCAAAAAGCCTCAGCGAGGCCTCTTCTTTTGCGAAGCTCAAATAGAATCCATGAAGATCATTCTTTCATGGAGCTTAAACATCATAACTGAATATCCTTCTTTCATGATGCTCAATACCCTTCTTGAAGATCACAATTTTCAAACATCTTTTATAGCCTTTGCGAGTTACATTACCTTCACATTGTTCAAAACATTCAATTGGATATCATATTCATCATGAAATTTTTTCCATGAAGCACCTTCACGAAGAACCTTCGTGAATCTGGAGACTTAAGATCTTCGTTAATTATCAATTTCTTTCTAAAGGGGGTGTAGGCCTATTTATGGACGCTTCCATCAATTCTAGAAGCTCTCGCCCATGTCATCACTATTTTTGCATACTACATTATTTATGTCATGCTTATCCCTTCTTCATGAAGCACCAAAGAAAATTCCCATTAGTTTTTCTTGTTATAAACTCCATGATTTCCATCTAAAACCTTCATGTTGTTTGTGATCCTTATTGCAATCATGTATATTTCTATTAAAACCTCCATGACTTCCTGAGCCACCCATCATGAACACAATATTTGTGAAACTCATTTCCTTGAAATGTTTTTACAAGGACTTAAAAAATAATTCTATATCTCACAATGACCTATAAAAAATCAGTATTTGGGAAGCTCGTTGTAATCACAAAGATCGCCATCATATCCTTTACATGTTCACAATGCTCATTCATGATGCTCATTCGTAATGATTCATTTTCGTCATGAACCTACTTTCATGAAACTCATGTATTTGAAATATTTTCTGAAGACCATCAAGGAAATCCATCTTTCATTCATCTCGCCATCCTTCAAAATTTGGATCCCAAAAATTTAGAAAACATGAAAAATGACGACACCTAGTGTACACAATTTTATTTAATTTTTATAGGAAATTCATTCCTTTATATTAGATATTTGAAAACATTCTCAGTCAACCATCAATCTAGATTCCACAATATACCTTAGAAACCCTATTTTTCAACAAACATAATCAACCAAAAAATAATGTAATGTTACCTTGATGGATTTTCCCCAACAATATCCCCCTTTGGGTTGGTTGAAATCTCTTCTCATTTTTATATCTCATTAAAGATTCTTCCGTATTCAACTTCTATTCACTTCTGGAAATTTAGATGGAGATAAAATATTTACTCAACACATACTCTAAGCCCACATGAACCTTGTTTGGCATGAGAAAAAGTGTAAAATGAAAAGTTCATCAACGAATCACTTCATTCTCAAATCCAATCAACTATTTTCATCACGAACAACATTTTCATGATGTATTATAATTTTTTGACCAAATTTATAATTATTGGTTTTAAAACTCCCCATAGTTCACTACTCCCCCTATCAAGTTCCCCTACTTCACTACTCGACCTATCAGCTTCTCTATTGTCTTGATTAAAATTTTTACTCTTTTTGACATCCAAAAAATCTCCCCATTTTTCAGTGATCCCAAAGGTTACATTGTTGTTCTCTACAATATGGTAAATAACACATATTTGTACATTAGGGGAAAACAATCTATACCTTAGGGAGAGGGGGTCCCAAATTCACACTTTTCATGTGTGGGGAGTTGAATGAACTCCCATATCCATTCAATACCTCTGAAATGATTCTTTGGGTAAGGGATTTGTCATAATGTCTACAACCTATAGTTATTTAGGAACATACTCTAACTTCATAAGCCCTTCCTCCAACTTATCCTTGATAAAATAATATTTCATTTCAATGTTCGTTTTCCATGAGTGATGGATGAGAGGTTTTCTAAGATTTATATCACCTGAATTATCTCAACAGATTATGATCAGATACTTCACTTCAACTCCAAGACCATCAATTCATTTCTTCATCCAAAATAACTGTATGCATTATTTAGTAGCTGTAATATATTCATCTTCTATGGTGATCAAGGAAATTCAATCTTTTTTCTTTCTTAGCCAAGAAATACACAATCTACCAAGATATAAATAACCTCCTAACATTGATTTCCTATCATTTATTGATCCAACCTAATCTATATCTATATATCCCAATAACTCTCGTTGATATGTTTCATTATACATCAACAAAAAATCCGTCATGCCCTTGATATACTAAATTATTATTTTCATGGAATGAAAGTGGATTTATGTGGGATTTATTTGATACCATGCTGCTTGAAATGCCAAAAACAAAATATCTAGGCATGTCTATTTCATGTACAATAGTCTACCAATGATATGCTTATATTCGGTGACATTAACCGCTTTTCCTTCATCATATCATGATAGTTTCATCTGAGTAGCCACCAGAGTCATCATCACTTTATAATTATCCATTCCAAATATTCTCAAAACCCATTTGGTATACTTATATTTAAAAATGAATATGAAATTATTTCCTTCTATCACCAATGACGTTTTGACTCTGTAATTTAGCTTAGATCTTCATCTTTTGTGATGATATAGATTTAAGAACCTTATGTTAATCATCAGTATCTTATTTTGAATCATAATGTTTTAATTTACTCCATCGAGTATCTTACCACTTCATCACTTAAATCAGAAAACTTTTCACTTTGTCATTGAATATTTTGTTTCAAGCTACAAAACAATGGCATCATTTATTTCAACTACTTTTCATGGCTTCTTGTTTAAACATTGTTTAAATTATGTAATATCTTCTTGGTATCTTGAAAAAAGTCAGCTGATACCATATTATTAGAATGTTTTTGTAATCATGAAATAAATGAATGTTTCTACTTCTCATACAAGTAGTCTTCTCTCGGTGGAAAACTGGCTCCTGAACTGGGGCATGATAGTCCTAGTTATATGATCCATGTAACTTTTAAAAACTAGATCATCCAATTTTAGCTTTGAATGTTCTTTAGTTCTAAAGAATACTCTTTATTAAATCAATCTTCTTGATTTTATAAAACATAAAATTTAATCCTTTATATACCATTTAGACCATCCATGTGATTATATGTTTTAGAAACTTCACTAGTTTAATTAATTTTTATAATTGTAGATGTCTTAAATAATATTTTCAGTGTGTGAACTTACCACTGAATAATGATCCACCAAAAAACCTCTAATTCTACTGAGTTGGAACTAAATGTAAAACATAATAGAAAAAGTTAATAACCCCATCACTATCCATTGCACTCAATTATGACCCGTCCCAGTGGGGCCCACGCCGTGACTCCCCAAGCCCGCCTCCAATAGGTCAGGGGCTGGTGACTAGCACAGAGTAGGCATATTAATAATCATGGGATGAATTTCCTAAGTACCTGTACACACACACACATCTCCAATGCCACAAATGCCTAAATGTAAAAACACTGGGGAACAAAAAATGCATGCATACAACTAAACCCAACCAATAGAGTACGATGGAAGGTAAAGTACTGAAAGTAAACTGGGCCATAATACAAGCCCACCAAAAGAAAAGTCTGAAAACTGCAAAGTCCAACCTATAAACACAAAAGGTACTGGGACTGCCGCTCGTAGTCATAGGAACACCTTGGCCAGTAGGGAGCTCAGAAAGCTCAGTCATGTCCTGGTCCACCCTGGACTCTATCAAAATGCTGCTCATCTTCACAAGACACGACATGTGTAGGCAAAGCCCGTGCAGGGGTGAATATAACAATACTTTGTAGAGGACCTCGAAACCCACAAACAAGTACACAATGTAAAGGTACAATCAGCTATAAATAGTATATGTCTACAGAACATATATAAAAAACTAGATATACTCAAATCTCGGACCCATAGTCTAGAGACAAGTCACACAACCGCATACCCCCACCCAGGGGTTCAGTTCAAAGATTCCACGAAGCACTCGTTCCAGGAGAACACACCCCATGAGTCTTATAGCTGTGATGACGTCCGTCCAAGAAGTACTGTTCTTCGCGTACCGTCATGAGAGGTAGTTACACTCATTACGGGAGACACACTCCTGAGTGGGAATGATTATGATAGATAGATGCACTCATTATAGGAGACACACTTCTGAGTGGGAAAGATCACGATACACAGATGAAGATCACTGCCATGGCCATGGAGGATACCGCGACTCATCCGGAATTCAATTTCTAGGTAGAGGATCGATGCCTGGTGGAGTTGGTCGCGTCAATGCCAGACTCTACCTAGGGTCAAGAATGGATAGAGGATCCCGATCCGGGCCTCTCGGATGGATTCATGACTCTATCACAGAAAGTCTTGCTGAAGGGATCATACTCATGTAGAAGGAAATGATGCATGACCTTCAGGGGAACGGGTAGAAGGGGCACTAACCCCAATGAAAGATGTCCAAGATACGGTGAACAAGAGTACCACACCACTTTACAAAAAAGTACACGGTGTGTAGAAACGTTACACGCCATGTTGTCTGACCCCAGGTACTGCCTGTGTACAACAGCCCGTGTCATAAGGATGGACATGTTGAAAAACTGAGTACATGGAATTTATTACATCATACACGCCGTGTCCGAGTGATTGGGGTTGGCTCCGTGTACGCTATCCATGTGCCTATACACGGTCATCAACCCGTGTACGCCAACCCGTGTAATCAGTACACGGGGTGGCCCACGTTACTAGCCTCACCTGGGCATGTGATGGAGTACATAGTCGTGTACTCCATCCTATGTCCGTGTACCCCCTGGATACATGCTGAGTTCCACGTAGCCGCCTCTACCATGTTGTACACACCGTGTCACCTGAATCCATGTAGTCCAACCCATGTCCGTGTACTTCCTAAAATATACGTCGAGCTTTGGGAAAAGTCTAACATGGCGTGTGACCAGGGTCACACACCGTGTGATTCCTCTCCAACCCCTGACACCCTTGCCACTGCCGATAGTACTACACAACATGTTCTTCGGAATTACACGCTGTGTATTCTGGAAATTTCTAGTAACACAGACCTCTGACGTCGCGCCTTCCGAGCTACCCCGTTCGTCGATCTGTCCATCTGATAGCCACGAAACTCCAAGGTTTTGGTTGCCCTGACACCACAAAGCCGCTTCCAGTGTTTTCAGACCTCTGATCCTCTCTGAAAACATGTTTTGATCTCCCCGCTCCAAGAACTCTAGAAGAACTTCCCTTCTTGATCCGGTCTGATTTGTCTTCCGCTATCATCATCGCACCTCCGCAAGGTCGTTGGGGTGTTGAACCTTCAATTTGAAATCGTTGTGTTGCAAAACTGATGCACAATGATCCGTTTTTTGTCGCCCCGTGAAGAACACAAAGAACGTACTGAGAAAGGAAAAAGGGAAGAAATCATATAAAAAAATCAAGGAACGAAGCTCCGCCATCGTTCGCCACAACATTGATCCTCTCCCATTAGTAGGCTTAAATGAGGAAGAATCAAACAAAAAAAATCAACATAGATCAATTCTCCGAATCATCCTGATAAAACCCTCCCACAAGAACGAAAGAATCCACGGATCTACTTATTCATGGTTGATCCGTGTTTGTCTTTTAAAATAAAAAATGTAGAAAATAATTCAAATAACAAACCCCTACTTCAAGAATGGATCGATCAACTACAAAGAGGTCGTGCTACCGTCGTCATCAAGATCCTCCAACCTTGTTGGCGCAATGATTCGCAGCTTCAATCCGTCGTTGTTCGTCACCGAGAGTTTTCTCCAATGCTCCACAGATTCTCGAGATATTTTTCTCAATCGCCACCAATGAGAAAACATAAATTATCCTAAATAAAAAGGGAAAGTTATTTGACATCCCATCATGCAGCAGCATTAATGAGTCAGAATTTCTGTTTCTGAGTCATTATGACATGACATTAATGACTGAAACAGCTGCCTCGTCGCCGCGCTACAGCGGATGTTTCCATAAAAGAAAATAAAATAAACTTGTGAATTTATTTTATTTTATTTTACTTAAAATGTCTAAAAATTAACTTTTTCCCTATACTTGCACCGTTCGAGGTTAGGCTTGTTCTTAGGTAAAGTCCTCATCCCGGACACAACGGTACCCTCATATTTTTAATCAGGGCATCCGTTTGGAAACTGCCACAACCGCGCACAAGTGCCGACTCACTTAACATAAAAAAAGTTCAAACCACCATTCCGGGCTCAGTGGGCCTCGAAATGATGTGCCTTCTTCATTCCCAATCTTGAAATAATTCCATATAATAATACACGAAAAATACAGGACATTACATTCTCCCCACCTTGGGGCTTTAGGTCCTTGAAAATTAAAAACAAAGGCTACTCAAAAAGATGTGGGTACTAGGCACGAAGCTTGGCCTCCCGCTCCCACTTGCTCTCCTGAAGATTCTCGTGCTACCATCGGACATGCACCAAGGGAATTGATCACCCATGAAGGATCCTCTCATGATGATCCTCGATCTCCACCGGGTACTCAATAAAGTTCACTCCATTCTCGATGTCTAGCTCGACCCAGTCAATGACGTGTGATGGGTCATGCACGTACCTCCTCAGCTGCGACATGTGGAAGACATCATGTACCTGATGCAGTTGTGGTGGTAGATCTAGTTAGTACACTACCTTTCCTACTCTGCATAGTATCTGGAAAGGTCAGATGAACCTTGGATATAGCTTTCCCCCTCAGCCAAATCTCTGTAACCCTCATCGATGTGAGACCCGAAGAAAGACGTGGTCTCCCTATTCGAACTCTATAGGTCTCCGTCGTCTATCAACATAAGATTTATTCCTACTATGTGCAGTCTTCATCCGCTCCTTGATGATCTACAGCTTCTTGGTGGTAGCTCGCACCAGCTCTGGACCCATGAGTGCTGACTCTCTGGGGTCGGTGCAGCAAAGCGGTGACCTGCAGGGTCTCCCATACAAGGCCTCGAACGGTGCCACACCAATGGTGGAGTGGTAGCTATTGTTGTACGCAAACTCCACAAGTGGTAGGTGGTCCTCCCAACTGCGACCAAAGTCCAAGACATAGGCCCACAACATATCCCCCAGAACCTGAATGGTCCTCTCAGTCTGACCATCAGTCTGGGGATGAAACGCTATGCTCACGCATAGCTGAGTCCTAAAGCCTCCTGCAATACTTTCCATAACTAGGATGTAAAGTAGGAATCTCGGTCCGAGACTATCATCGAGGGGATGCCATGAAGCCAAAATATCTTCTTCACGTAGAGGCATCCCAAGATCTCTATATAACTTTTCTCCCTGATAGCTAGGAAGTGGGCCGACTTGGTTAGTCGGTCAATGATCACCCATATGGAATTATTCCCTTTGTATGGTCGTGGTAATCCTATTACGAATTCCATCAATATTACATCCCACTTCCACTCTGGAACTTCCTGGGGGTGAGATAATCCTGCTGGAACCTAGTTCTTGGCCTTCACTTGCTAGCATTTAAGGTATCGAGAAATGAACTCTGCTACTGCGTTCTTCATGCCTAACCACCAGAACTGTCGTCGGAGGTCCTGGTACATCTTTTCCACTCCAGGATGTACCACCAAAGGGGATGTTTGAAACTCCCTCAGGACCTCATCATACAACACCACTAGTACAACAGTGCGTCCTCTGAAATGAAGTATGTGCTCCCCACATTGTGAATATCCATCAGGAGCATGTATTGTGGATAACTGAGCACATAAAGCCACATAGTCAACATCTCCTACCCGAGCCTCCCTAACCCAATGTAAGAGTGGAAGGGAGACAACCATCGACTGTAGGTAGGTTGTATCTTCCCTGTCCATGAAGGACAACTTCAATGTGGCTAACTTCTATGTCACCTCACTCTACATCTCTATGCTCGACCTTCTGCTAAGAGCATCCACCACCTTGTTCCCCTTCCCAAGAGTATAGAAGATCTCGAAATCATAATCCTGGAGAAACTCTTGCCAATGACTCTGCCTCAGATTCAGATCCTTCTGTGAGAAGATGTACTTGAGGCTCTTATTGTCAGAGTAGATGATAAAACACTCGCCCATAAGGTAGTGTCGCCACATATTCAATGCGAAGACTACCGCTGCCAACTCGAGATCATGGGTTACATAGTTCTGTTCATGTGGCCTAAGTTGGTGCGAACCATAAGCAATCACTACCTACCTCTACATTAGGACATAGCCGAGCTCAGTCCCTGATGCGTCACAGAAAACTATGTACTTGACACCCTCCTCCGACAATATGAAGACTGGGGCGCTCCTCAAACTCTATCTAAACTGCTCGAAAGCCCGCTGGAACTTTTTTCGTCCAAATGAAGGGTTACCCCTTCCTGGTCAAGGCTATCATTAGTGCTGATATCTAGGAGAAATCAGGAATGAATCTCTGGTAATATCCTGCCAACCCAAAGAAGCTGCACACCTCCCTCATGCTCCGAGGTGGATCCCATGCTAACACAACCTCCACCTTGGCAGGGTCTACAGCTACACCATCTGCTGAGATGACGCGTCCAAGAAATTGGACCTCCTAAATCTAGAACTGGAACTTTGAGAGCTTCCCATAAATATGGTGCTCCCGAAGTTCGTCTAGAACCATCCACATGTATCTTGCATGCTCTTCTTCTAACGTCGAGTACACAAGGATGTCGTCGATGAAGACCACTACAAACCGGTCCAAGTACGGCTGGATGACCCGGTTCATTAGTCCCATTAACACTACATGGTTGTTTGTTATGCCGAAAGGCATCACCAAGCTCTCATAGTGACTGTAGTGGAATATGAAAGCCGCCTTCGGTATATCCTCATCCCACAATTGTAGCTGGTGGTAGCCTGATCAAAGGTAAACCTTCTAAAACAACTGTTCCCCTCTAAGCTGATCGAAGAGGTCATAAATCCTTTGCAGTGGATACTTGTTCTTCACTGTCACATGGTTTTGGTGCCAATAATCCACACACAACCTCAGACTCCCGTATACCTTCTTGGAAAACAAGACTCGGGCCGCCCAGGGTGAAACACTGGGTCTCACGAAACTCTTGCTCTGAAAATACTCCAACTACACCCTCAGCTCGTGAAGCTCTGTGGGAGATATCCGATTTTCTAATGAGGAAATTGGTGCCATCACAGGGTGTAAGGAGATGCAGAAGTCGATATCCCGGTGGGGAGGTAATCTTGGAACATCTTCTCAAAATACATCCTCATACTCCACCATTACTGCTGGGAATTGGGAGCTCACAACACCCACTACTATGAGGGAAAGGCTAGCCAACTCATGAGCGATTGGCTGTACCCTCCTATGCATTATCCCATTTTGCGCTACTTGGGTTTCCCTTTCTCCAACAAAGGAAAAAATCATTCCATCATGGAAAACACACCACACTCTTCACCTAAAACAGTCAATCTAGGAATGGACCAAAGAAAACCAATCTATACCGAGAATGATGTTGTAATGCCTCGTTTCCACCACCAAGAGGTTCCAACCGAAACTCTAACCTCCAAGGGTAAGATCACAGTGTCTGCAAAGGTGCGTGATCATTGAGTCTCTTCTTGTAGTTGTCTCCAAGAGTAATGATCAATTCAATGGTTCTTATGGAATCTCGGGGTTTCATACAAGACTTGTGGAAATGAAGGAATGACTGGAACTTGTGTCTATAAGTAGGGAAACTAAGGTAGAAAAGACACAGATCGTACCAAGAATAATCCCTGGATCCCCTAGGTCATATGCCTCGAACACATGCAGTTGTCCCCGCCCCAGTCCCCCAGCTCCCTGAGCCTGGTGCGGACCTCCTGGGGGTGGTGGTGGAAGTAAGTCAAAGCATTTTCCACCATCCGCAGCTCTCCCTGTTCCTCTACCACGTACTCTGCCTAGCGGGTCTATCTTCTCCACTCTTTGCCTCTGCCTCAGTGGTCCATCCACCACTTCCCTGTCAGCAGCTCGATGGGTCGGACAATATCTAGCGAGATGTCCCCTACCGTCGCATGCATAACATCGCTTCTCCCTAGGCTTACTGGATCCAGCCTGAGAGACCTGAACTATCGATCCTCTGTCCTAGGTCCTCCTATGACACTTCCCACATGCAGATCCCTGAGCCTGATGTCGGCTCCCTGCTGCCGGGGTCTCCGCACTTGTCTACCTGCTGCTGACCATTGTCGGCTGTCTCTGCTTTTCCAAGAATCTCTCGACCACCAAGGATTTCTCGAGCACTCCAGCATAAGTCGATATGCATAGAGGCACGACACTAGCTCATATGTCTCTTCGTAGACCTCTCTTGAAGGTCCAAGCTCTGAAGTAGTGATCCCTAACCATATCCATCAAGTACAGGGAGAGGATAGTGAACCTCGATGAATAGTCAACTACTATCATACTACCCTGCTGAAGCTAAAGAAGTTATTGGTTACATACCACTCTTAGATTAACCAGAGAGAAATCCACCCTAAAGAGTCGCTCAAACTCCGTCCATGAAAGAGTCTCCTCATCATGAGTCTATGTGGTCAGACTCCACCATCATCCCGCCAAACCCTGAAGAAGGGTCACTCCTAGGATCAACATCTTGTCTGCTGGTGTCCTCACTAGATGGAAAACTCTAGTCACCGCCTCAAGCCAGTCCTCAGCCACCCGAGGGTCAAGATCGCCTAGGAACCTGAGGGGTCTCTGTCTTTGGAACTCATGGAGTGCACTAAGCCTGCGCTCCTCTTCATTTGGTACTACAGGTACCACTGGACGCTCCACTGGTGGTGGCATAACAGGTGCACCACATGGTGGAAATGTCTAAGGAACTAGTCCATGTATCGAAGCCTCTTCACTGAGGGGGTCGTCCTTGTGATCTCACTACTGATTCCTAGAGGGTATGTGTCATGGAGGCATCCTGTAATGAAACAAGATGTACATTGGTCAGTGAGTATATCTGAATAGCTGACACAAATGATATGAAAAAAACAACCCATTACTATATGATGCATGTACCTTTATTTTATTTCCCCACAACTAGTGTTTTCATGTACTATGTCGAAAAGCAGGTTATCAGAGTCCTAGTGTATGGATACATCGGCCGCCGCACGAACACTGGATTCTCTGGCCTGAAAGCCAAACTCGAAAAACATAACACCGTTGCCCCGAACCAAATCTCACAGACTCTTGTTCCTAAGGTAGAACTTACCACCTCTGATACCACTTTGTCCTAACCTGTCTCAATGGGGCCCACACTGTGACCCCCAAGCCTGCCTCCAATAGGCCAGGGGCTGGTGACTAGCACCGAGTAGGCATATTACTAATCATGGGAGGAATTACCTAAGTACCTGTACACACGCACAAATCTGAAAGACCACAAATGATAAAATGTAAAAACACTAGGGAACAAAAAATGCATGCATACAACTAAACCCAACCAATACAGTATGACGAATGATAAATTACTGAAAGTAAACTAGGTCAGAATACAAGACCACCAAAACAAAAGTCTGAAAACTGCAAAGTCCAACCTGTAAACACAAAAGGTACTGGGACTACCGCTCATATCCATAGAAATGGCTCGTCCTGTGGGGAACTCAGAAAGCTCGGTCCTATCCTGGTCCGCCCTGGACTCTGTCAAAAGGCTGCTCGTCTGCAAAAGACATGACATGTGTGGGAAAATCTTGTGCAAGGTGAGTATAACAACACTTAGTAGAGGACCCCAAAAACTACGAAGAATTACACAAAGTAAAGGTACAATCAGTTATGCACAATATATGTCTACAGAACATATAACACAAACCAGATATACTCAAAGCCTGGACCTTTAGTCTAGAGACAAGTCACACAACCGCATACCCCCAGATAGGGGTTCAATTCGAAGATTCCACGAAGCACTCGTTCTGGGATAACACACTCCAAGAGTCTTATAGATCTGATGACGTCTGTACGAGAAGTACTGTTCATCAGGAACCATCACGAGAGGTAGTTACACTCATTATGGGAGACACACTTCTGAGTGGGAAAGATTCCGATAGATAGATTCACTCATTACGGGAGACACACTCTTGAGTGGGAAAGACCATGATACATAGATTATGATCATTGCCAGGGCCATGGAGGATACCACGAATCATCTATAATTCACCTATTAGGTAGAGGATTGAGGCCTGGTGTAGTTGGTCACATCGATGCGAGACTCTAACTAGGGTCAAGAATGGATATAGGATCTTGATCTGGGCCTCTCAAATGGATGCCTCACTCTATCACAAAAAGTCATGCTGAAGGGATCATACTCATGTAGAAGGAAATGATTCCTGACATTCAGGGGAACTAGAACAAGGGGAACTAACCAAAACTAAAGATGTCCAAGATACGGTGAACAAGAGGAACACACCGCTTTCCAAAATGTACATGGCGTGTAGAAACGTTACACGCCATATTGTCTGACCCCTGGTACTGCCTGTGTACAACAGACCATGTCCTAAGGCTGGTCGTGTAGAAAAACTGAGTACACGGTGTGTAGTACGGTGTACAAGCCGTGTCCGAGTGATTGGGGTTGGCTCCATGTATGCTAGCCATGTGCCCGTACACGGTCATCAACCCATGTACTCCAAACCATGTAATTGGTACATGGGGTGGCCCGTGTTACTGGCCTCACCTGGCCATGTGATGGAGTACACAGCCGTGTACTCCATCCCGTGTCCATGTACCCCCTAGATACACGTTGATTTCCACGTAGCCACCTCTTCCATGTTGTACACACCGTGTCGCCTAAAGCCATGTAGTCCAACCCATGCCCGTGTACTTCCCAAAATACACGCTGAGATTCAAGGAAAGTCTAACACACCGTGTGACCAGGGTCACACACCATGTGATTCCTCTATGACCTTCGAAACCCTAGCCGCTTCCACCAGTACTACATGGAATGTTCTTTGGAAGTACACACCGTGTATTCTGGAAATTTCTAGAAACACAGACATCCACCGTCGCGCCTTCCGAGCTACCCCGTCCGTCGATCCGGTTGTCCGATTGCCACAAAACTCCGGGTTTTTGGTCTCGGCTACACCACGAAGTCACTTCCAGTGTTTTCGTACCTTGGATCAGCTTTAAAAACTTGTTTTGATCTTCCCTTTCCAAGAACGCCCAATGAATGGCCCTTCCCGATCCGGTCTGATTCGTCGTCCTCTAACATCGTCACACCTCTGCAAGGTCATTGGGGTGTCGATTCTTCAATTTGGGATCATTGCGTCTCAAAATGGATGCGCAATGATCCGTTGTTCGTCGCCCTGTGAAGAACACGAAGAACATATGGAGAATGGAAAAATGGAAGAAATCCAATAAAATAAATCGAGGAACGAACCTCTGCCGTCGTTCGTCACTGCATTGATCCGCTCCCGTTAGTAGGCTTAAACGAGGAAGTATCAAACAAAAAAAATCAACATGGATCAATTCCCCGATTCATCCCAATAAAAACCTCCGATAAGAATGAATGAATATGTGGATCAACTTGTTCGTGGTTGGTCCACGTTCGTCAGTTAGAATCAAAAATGGGGAAAAGAATTAAAATAACAAACCCCTAATTCTAGAAGGGATCAATCACTGACGAATAGGCCGTGCTACCGTCATCGTCGAGATCCTCCAACCTAGTTGGAGCAGTGATTCAAAGCTTCGATCCATCATCATTCGTCGTCAAGAGTTTTCTCCAAAGCTTCACGGATTCTCCAGATATTTTTCTCAATCGTCGCCAACGCGAAAAAATCGATTATCCTAAATAAAAAGGGAAAGGAATTTGACATCCCCTCACATTGCGGAATTAATGAGTCAACATTGCTGTTTTTTGAGTCATTATGACATGACATTAATGACTGAAATAGTTTCCCCATCGCCGCGCTGCCGTGGATGTTTCCATAAAAGAAAATAAAATAAACTTGCGAATTTGTTTTATTTTATTTTACTTAAAACGTCCAAAAATTAACTCTTTTTCTCGACCCGCGCCAGTCGAAGTTAGGCTCGTTCATAGGTAAATTCATTTTCCTGGACGCAACCGTGCCCTCAGATTTTTAATCCAAGAATCCATTTAGAAACTGCCACAACCGCACACAAGTGCCGACTCACTTATCTTAAAAAAAGTTCAAACCACCATTCTGGGCTCACTGGGTCTCGGAATGATGTGCCGTCTTCGCACCTAGTGTTGAAATAATTCCATATAATAATACATGGAAAACATGAGACATTATAATTAATTTATTTCTTTATCAACTCTAGTAACTAATTTTAGTCAGTTGACATTCCCAAGCACATTACATCACCAAATTGCATATTTTGATGTGAATTCCCCTTGTATTGTATCTCCCAAAAACATGAAGCACTAGAACATTAATTTATAGAATTTAAACACATAGGGAGAGGGGATTATCTATAATCCTCTTGAATAATATTGTGGTCAATCCATATTGATCAACACTTTGATAATTTCTTTAAAATAACTATAATGTTTTTGTTCTTATTCCAACTACCCAACCAACTTCAACTATTCTACCCATATGACTAAGCATTCACTATTTATTTCTCTTCAATAAGTTATCTAAGGCACTATACTATTTATTACCGGTGGTGGGTGATTCTATAAACATACATTCTTCTTACTCAGAAATGGATTAGCTCCTCCATTGTTATTCCATGTTTTCTCAAATTAACTCCAAGAGAGTGTCTGTGAGTGTACTAGAGGAGGTGTTTGATTGGAATTTTTTAGCTCCCTGTGTTTCCTTTTCCTCCCCTAATTTCATCCTACTTCAACATATTTCAAAATTCCCATGATTAATACATATAAAACATAACCTAGTAAAAATAATCCTCATGTAATCATTTATTGGTTGAGATATTGATGCATCCATTGTTCTTCTTCTTTTGACATTGATTCCTCAGGCTTCATGATGCATACTCTTGGTGTGTCTCTATCTTCCACAATAACAACGTCTGATGAATTATTTCTTCTAAGAGGAATTATTTTTTGGCTTTTCAAGATGCATCCTCTCATTCTTAGATTTAGAAATATTTCTACATTCACAATATTAAATATAGTCCAATGCATTAGAATGATAACTTGATGTATGGCCATTCATCCCATAAAAATGGTACATGATGTCATTACTTCATGTAAATATATTTTAGGTGTGTTTTTAACACCTACAAGATTATTCCTATTTCAATAAATATTCAAAGGTTTCTTCTTATCATAAATGGGAGAGAGATCATCATATCCAATAATAGGTTTTCCCAAAATAAATGGCCTTTATGATGATATAATCCTTCCATGTTTCACCTTTGAAGTATCATACTTGGTTTTCAATTCATTAACATGTTTCATAAGGTAATCAAATAGTAAGTGAAAAGAATCATTCAATTTTGGATTGATGTTGGAATTAGATTGACCTAATACTTTTTTAAATGATTATTTCTCCTATTCTAATTATTGAATATTTATATCTCTTGATTCAATTTGAGCACTAAGTTCTCTCTTATGATTTAACCCACTAATCATCTCAGCTTCCTATTCTTGTGTGATCTTATCTATCATGTCATATTGATCCATTATTTTAGAATATTTCTAGAAAACCGAGTCATTATAACATGAATTATACTTTTGAAATATTTGGTTCTACTGAACCAGTTCCAATAGCTATGTAGCACTATCATCATTTCTGACTCAAAGATTCTAAATTTATTCAGAGTTTATATTTTTTCCATTTTCATCATCTTTGAGTTTTTCTATCATTGTAGACATATTTTTCAGTTCTTCATCTTATGAATCATTCTTCTCATTCTTGTAATTTCTTCATCATCATTAGTTCCAGTATCACTTATAATATCATGTTTGTCACTCTTTCCTAAAACATCATTGAATGAGTAAGTATTTTCAAATTATTATTTATCCAAATAATTATTCTCGTCACTACATGATTCCTTCAACTAAATCACACTCTTTGAATAGAAACTTCCACTCTAAGGAATACCACCATAATTTTTAATCTTATTTGATGTTCATCCCTTTTACATGGAAGTCCAAGATAAGAGAACACTAAAACATCAATTGAAAAAATTAACAAAATAAAGTTAGAGAAAAAATATGATAAAAGAAAACAATGCTCTGATACCAATTGTTACGTCCAAAGGGGAATAGATACCTTGAGAGGGGGGGGGGGTATGAATAAGGGTATGTATATTTCTTTTGAAATTATCCCCACCCCACTAGATATTGACCTCTTTATTATAATGGTCACATTATTTTCACATTTGTGTTTGTGATGATCTCTTATTTTCTTCTTTATCTAATGACGATGTTTTGAAAGTAAATTTAGGATTTTAAGCACAAAGACAGAAATATTTTTACCAGGTTTACCCAAATTAGTCTACATCCAAGGAACATACAATGACAATGTGCCGATAATACCAATTCTACTAAATCTCACAACCAATATAATGGTTTGGTCTAGATACTTATATGCCCAAGCTCACTATATCTACAGGGTTTAGGGTTAGGTCACTTCATTTCCAAAGGTAAATCCCTATGTATCTTTATATGGATCATTAATGGTTGAAAGGATCACTATTTTCTCCTACATTTCCTTAGTGCTCAAGGAAGGGATTCACCCATAGTTCATTGACATGTAGGTCCATTAATTTTCTTGAATAAACACATCCTTAGTTGTAGATGGATGATATATTGAATTTTCACATTAATCTAATGAATAAATTCCACTTTACCATATATTTTGTGGGAAATACATTTTAAACACATTTTGGAAGTCTTTATGCCTTCTTGAAGATCCCTCTTTCGCAAAGATCAAATAGTGATCATGAAGATCTCTATTTTGTGAATCTCAAATAGACTCTGTAAAGCACCTTCTTCCACAAAGATCAAACACCCTCCATTATGATCCATTTATCGTGAAGCTCAAAAATCTTCTGTGAAGATCCTTCTTTTGAAAAGAACATGTATCCTCTATAAAAATACTTCTTTTATAATGCTCAAAAATCCTCTGTGAATCTCTTTCTTTCGGAAAGCTAAAATAACCTCCATAAGGATCCTTCTTTTGTAAATCTCAAATAGCCTCTGTGAAGCTCCTTTTTTCACGAATCTCAACTAGCCTTCTTGAAGCTCACAATTTTCGATCAGCTTTTATAGCCTTCATCAATTCCAATAATTTCGGGATTCTCAAAATATTTTATTGGATATCATAGCCTTTACAATTTTTTTTTATTGAATCACCTTCATGAACCACCTTCGTGAATCTGGGTCCTGATGATATTCATTAAGTCTACCTTGATTGATGAAGCGGTAGAGGCCTATTTATAGGTGTTTCTAATGATTCTATATTCTTCTAGCCATGCCATCACCATTTCACGAGGTTCCCCTAATTCCCCCACGATACTCCCTTCTTCGCGAAGCTCCACATAAATTACTCATTCAAAATGATAGTCATAATCAAAATATTTCAATAAAAAACCATCTCATCATTAGCGATTCCTAGAGGAATCATGAAGCTTTCCATAAAAAAACTTTTCACATTTGTGAACCACCCTTTATGAACCCAATCTTCACAAAACTCATTCATTTACCATATTTTCATTATGGATTCAAAGAAATAAAAATTTTACAATTATATGGGAATGTTCACCGTTCATGAATCTCGTCATAATCCTAGAGATCACCATCAATTTCATTACATGTTCAGGATTCTCATTCAAGATGATCATTCAAGGTGATCCATTTTTTTTATAAACTAACTTTTGAAAAACTCAATCTTTACAAAATGCATGACTTTTCCTTATATTCATAAGTCTACCAAGGAAATCCAAATTTTGTGATTCTATCCCTCCTTTAAATTTTGGCCCCAATTGTTTTCAAACACTAGGAAATGATGTCACCTTGTTTATGAAATTTTCTATATCACTTATTAAGAATTCCATACTATTTCTTGGATCTTTGACAACATACTCAGTTAATAATCTATCTTTATTCCACATCATTCCTTGGAAACCCTCTTTTTCAAAAAATACTGTCAACCCAAAAATACTATAATGTTACCTTGAGGGATTTCTCCCAAACTATATTGTTGATGATGTAGTAGTTGAAGAAATCAGTTGAGGAATAATATTATCTAGTTGATGAAAAGTCATTTATTTCAGTAGATAGATCTTTTTAATTTTGTTTATTAAATATCCTTGAAAAACTATTGGTTCTAGTATAAATAACGCCATTGAATACGGGTGGTACCAGTAAAAATAATTCAATTGATTTAGGAAGTTAGATTTTTTTCTGCATGAACAATGTATGCCAATTCTAGGAATTTTCAATCATTACAAAGTTACGTTGATAAAATAATATCTGAAATAACTACAGGTTGATCATAATAAAGAGTTGGTATTCATATGAAACATTTTAGTAATCTTTGTCTACATATTTTTCTTTTATTATCCATATTGAATGTGTATGTAATGTTTTAGATCACACAATAGAACCATTCTTCTTAAATGAGGTATAAGTTTGAGAGTAAGTGGGGATAAATGAAAATAATGTAAATTTGGTAAAAAGTAGGGAACATTGATTTATCCCCCCCCCCTCAATGTCCATGTACTTCCCATCTAGGCTGTACAAGTGGTATTAGAGTTTATGTATGCCTTTAATTTGATCAAATTTTCTATCCCTAGTTGATTTTAAAAGGTATATATGAAGTTTATATTTGATATTGATACTAAATACCCTCAAGTGGAAAATGTAGTTTCTAACCTAGAAGAATAATACATGACAGTCTCTTCCAAGATTCAGAAAAATAATAATAATAGGGAAACAAAGTGATTGTGAGAAATCTCAAGGAAGATAAGGATAAGTTATCCTTATTAACTCAGTTGACAATGATCCATTTTAAAAAAATAGCACAATATATGGAGAGTATAAGGAAGATGAGTATATAAATGTTGTTCAATACATCTACTCTCAATTAAATTGATACATGAATAATGTTCTTGAAGATATGATAATATATATATAATTTATTTTTTGAAGGAACTATTTGATGAAAGAGAACGTCTTGAAGAGGAAATTAATAAACATTAGGATAAAATTTGCAACAAATTGAAAAGGTATAATTTTCTCACAGAACTTATTTACGTAATGGATGAATCTAAGACTCTTTGGAAAAAATTATTTCTATAATTCAAAAATAATTTAAATGGAATTATTATTAGATCATTGTGAGTGAACATGTTTTCGGTGAAGTAATTCTTGCACTTGAAACATTTCTCATTGTTTCTATGATTGTTAGAGAAACTCAAATTGATGAAAAAACATTTAAAGTTATAGATATTTTCATGTTAGTGGAAGAAAAGACCAAGATTCATAAAGAGTGTATTCAAAATACCCATGATCTATAAGAATAATATAAATATACTATTAGTGTTAAGGAAGATCATTTGGAATTAAATTCTAGATGAATCAAAGAAATTGAAAACTCTTTGAAATATGGTAAAAAATAACATGATGATCAAATTCATAAAATGAAAATTTAATGGGGAGGTAAAAGGATTTTAAATGAAAATTTGTAATTTACCTTCAATATGAAATTCCTTGAACTAGAGATTGAATTGAAAAATTTGATTGAGACACATTCAAGAATATCCCTTGCTATTGAGAAGAAGAACTCTACAACCCAAACATATGAAGAGAGTAAAACATAAAAAAAGTTGTTTCTATCAAAAATATTTTTGAAAATTATGCCTCTAAATATATTCATATTAGTATAAATAAGAGCTCAAAATTATCTTTTGACCAAACTTCAATATGCTCACGAAAAAATGATACTTATATTATAGTTAATTCAGTTTCTACTAATGAAGTCTCATCTTCCAGTTCAGAGTAAATACTGAAATTTGGGAATATAGTGGTAGGTAGAATTGTTTAATAATCCCCTAGAACACCAAGGTTGGTTACTATAAATATCATGAAAAATAACTCTCAAAATGATGCTCCAAAGATTGAAATTAAAACCCATAAAAAACATAGTACTAAATCAATCAATAATTTCACTAAAAGAATAATAATGAGATTCTCTAGTTACAATTGGTCCTACTATAATTTTGGACATCATGTTGTTGAGTGTTAGAAAAAAATAAGAATGTATGAGGGCTATAAAAGGCCAATTTGCAGCTGTATTAGAGGAAAAAAAATGAAGAAACCCAATAAATAAAATCGTATTCCATAGATGAAAATCAATTTGTACACTAAAAGTAGATTCAAATGTCTTTATGATTTCTATAAAAACTAGACTACATATAGCCAAATAGATGAAGAGTGCTGGTATACACCTTCTATGTATAGATTATGCGGTAATGAGAAAATAATACCACAATATTGATAGAAGAATCATGTTATTAATATATAGGAATTATTTTCCAGGGCAGATAAATAGGTGGAAATTGTTTTTCAATAGATTAATTGTCCAAAACAAACCACTCTTATGAATTTTAAGAAGATGGATTCCAAGAATTTCATATCAACCAAAAATGTATTATTATACTATGGAAATATAGTTCATACAATAGACTAATACAAATAGGCCATGGAAATGAATGAAAGATATCTAATATGTATAAGAGAATAAATTAATTGGAGAAAATAGAATATATGATTGATTAAAAAGATTGTTGAAGAATATTTTTATATGTTACCGAAGAAATCAAAGTTAAAAACACTTAAGAATCCATTTGGAAGCTCTAAAATTGAATATGGTAGAAATAAATGTTTAATAATTTTCCAAAACAAGTGAATTATTCTATAAAATGAAAAAATATGAAAATGTATCAGTAGATAGAGTAAAGGAAAATGGAATACGGATTGTTTCACAGGGATATGAATTCAAATTTCATAAGAGTTTGTAAAAAAATTACAACTCTAGTGTCTCAAAACAATTTTGTTTAACATGAAAGAAGACTAGACATAATACAATAAATTGTATGACTATTATACCAAATAAAAATAAGATAATAAAGATATAAAAACAAGAATTATGAGAATCTATTAAATTAATTGAATATTTAAAGATAAATAATCCACCCAAGATAAAGGTGAATGTAAGTACATAGTGCATCATATTAAAGAAATATCATAGTGTGAAATTTATTGTAAGAAAAAAAAAGAAGAGTACTTGAAACCACAGTGATATAAAGAATATAGTATCTCATTTGAGGAAAAATTCTCAGACTTCTTGTACAAATTAAGAATTTTTAAACTATTCCACCTTATTCTGTTTCAACATTTTCAGTTTTTGTGTGGCCACATGGAAGGGATTTGATGGTGAAGTTCATTATCAATAGGATAAATGAATGAGAAAAATGGAAAATGATAAGTTGTAATGATTATTCTTGATTTGATAAAAAGATAAATTATTCAAGAATTGTGGATCATCATTATGAATATCCTAAGAACTATTTGATGAAACTATCCACTAGTTAAATGAAGGGATTTCATCCCTTTAGTGTGAGGAAACATAAAAAATATTTTATAAAGGCTTTTTCTAGGTAAATCTAAAAGATCTAGTCATCTCTACAATAGAATAAAATGGAGGTATCCCAATAAAATTTCCATACCTTGGCATGATCATTTAAAATATGATCATTATCAAGGAGTGTTGGTTTCTGAGTAAACTCATGGAAAGGGGTATAAAATTATTATTACACTTTAAATTTATGATGTGTTTGCTGATGTGTATAGAAGAATATTTTTCTTAAAAAATTTGATTTATATAGACCCAATTTTTGAAATAATAAAGTTCTAAACATGATTCAACATGCACAGTATTTTCTAGATAGTTTAGACATACTTTGTTATATATATCTTGTTTTCAATATTGGGTTATTCCAGATAGAGTTAGAGTTGATTAACCTAATGAACTGTACAAAGAGAACCATGTTAGATCACCCCTATCTTAGAAGTGATCATGGAATCTTTATATAAAGGAAATGATCATACTTTTGAGAAGAAAGATGAGTTGAGAAGGACCAATTTACCATTTGAATATTTATTTCCAATGGTAGGGATAAATATATCACCACATATTAACTTATTATATATGATGATATTGGAAAAAATAAAAAGGGGGATATTTTTTAGCCCAGATTGAATTTATTGTCAGCAAGTCAGTATGTATTTGTGGATGAAGTGGCGATGCTTAGAAAATTGTTGTAGATTCCCATGTAGGAATCACATCTCAAGCTCGAACAATTTTCAATGTTAATTGTGGCGATTCTTTAATCTATTAATAATTGTCATAGACATGTGAAAAAAAAGAATTACACAATGCATACAATGATGGAAGAGAAAGAAAATATTTATTTTCATGAGGAGAGGAAGAATAATTGAACTTGAGCCATAAAAAAAGGAATTATATTTTTTCATGTGCTATGTTTGAAGGATATATTTGATAATATATTGATGTTCAAATTTATACTTAGTTATTTCTATATATCATTTATAATGGTGGAATTATTAAAAAATAAGTGCCAACCAAAACACCTACCTAGACTGAGATTAACCAAGGCTTTATGGGATCTAGAGGTCAATTGTGCCCAAGGGAGCCATCTCGGTCCATCCCATGAGCAGAAGAGGTGGGAAGACATAGATCCCACATAGTGAAGGCATGTTTGTGTATCAGGCCCATAGAGAGCATGCCCAATGGTGTGGATGGGATAGAGATCTGGATGGATGAAGACTCTGTGTGTGGGCCATGTTATATGAGTGCTCATCCCCTAAAACCATGGAATGTTGTGTAAGAGGAGAAGCTAGGATAAAAACCCATGAACTCAACCAAAGTGATTTTTTATTTGATATGGATGAATGTCAAGTGTATTTTTCACCCACTAAAAATATACAAACATTTCGACGTCCATATGATCCCACTAATATTAGAATTTAGATCAAATGAGTTTCATTTCCGTCATCATCTCGACCATAGATGATTCTACTGTTCATCATAGAAGATGGATGAACCACCATTGGTCCAGTTTGAGGATTCCATGGATGTTATGTGATCATTTTTATTTGGTGATGATGATATGAATCACCATGCATGCAATATAAATCATCCATTAATGAGTTTGAGTTCTAAATAGAGACCATTTGTTAATGACGTGCACGTAAGGAATCCACCTCTAGGAGAAAACATGTTGACACATAAGAGGACAAACCATTATTCTCAGAATATAGAAGAACCAAATACCTTAGTGATTTTAGAAGATAAAGGATGAAACATATGTTATGGAGATTATACAATGCATAATTTTACACGATTATGTGGCATAATGAACTCTTACTTGACTATAAATATCAAAGAACTAAGGACCGTTTCATATGTATGATCATCCTGAGAGTACTTTAATTTTTCTAAACAAAACAGAGCCACCACATCGATCCTACTTTCTCAAATAGATAATCACTCTTCATGATAATCTTACACGGAGGAAAATAAGATATCATGTGGGTATTTTGACTTGTATCTAACACACTAAAAGGATTCTTGAGCAACGTTTTCAATGAATTCATTCCAAAATTCATGATACTCTTACACACATTCTCTCTAGTTAGAAAGAAGCATCGATAACCCTCAATCTTAACCATACCAGTTTGTGTGAATCTATTTTCATGCATTAAGGAAGTAATTTAATTTACAATAGTGTGATATCCAATTCAAAATACTTGTGTGAAGGCTTACATGAATATTAAAATCAATTGGATTCATGTCACTTGTGCGAAAGAGGATAGTGTATTCTCTTATTTCGGTTAGTGAAATTCATATAGAGTATTTCATGTGGATAACCATTCATGATGGCATTCATAAAAGAATAAACATTTGTTAAAACAATCAAAAATAATAAACCTAAAAGGTATGTTAAATAATAAATAATATTAATGTATGTACTAAGGTTTGAGATGCCATACAACTAACTCATAAAGCTGAATTTAATTGGTATTGTGCATGTATTACTCTTTCATAAAATATGGTTTATGTTTTTGTGCACCACTTGAGAAAATATTATTAACTTCATCAGATTTATTAAAAGAAGGATTATCTTATTGAGAACCTTATATTTGAGGAAGAAGACAACATATAGTGTGTTGATAAATATTTCAGTTTATCATTATGAAAAGACAATTAATTAGAGTGTAATTTGTATCCTCCATATATTGAAGAGTAGCGGGGTGAAATACATAGAATATTGTTGATACGGTAGCAATCTACGACCTCAGATGAGGAAAAAGACTATGTAGTTGATGGAAGGTGATCTATTACAGTACAAAGATCTTGTTTAGAGTGATTATTGAATATCTTTTAAGATCAAGTGGTGAAAGTATAAACATTGTCATTGAAGACTGGTTGTACCAGTATAAAAATTCCACTTAATGATGATGATTTATTGTTTCCTTTCTAAACATTATAGGCAAATTCTAGGTGTTTTTAATCAATAAAATGTTATAGTGAGAAGAGAATATTTTTAATGGTAATAGGTTGATCATGACAAGAGTTAGGTATTTGTACTAAAAAATGTAAAAATATTTATGTGTTTATATATATTTTATAATCAATATTTCATTTCATGAAATTTTTCAGATTGCACATCATATCCATTCATATTAACTAGGGAAGAGGATTGAGAGTAAGGGGGGATAGTCGAAAAGAAAATAAATTTGGAATTTTTTTGGAACATTGATTCACCACCCTTTTGTGCCCCTACAATTTCCATCTAATCTCTATGTGAAGTATGCTCTATAACCCCAAATTCTCATAAAATAAAAATTGGGATACTAAGCAATCCATATCTCTAATAGTGTCTATATGCCTATAAATGGAATGTTCATAAGAATGAAAGAATCTTTTATAAGATAATATACAATGAATGATATAGTATGGTCATACTAACTCATTATCAATCAAACGATATATAAAATGGTATTATTACTCTTCCCAAGAACACCATTCAATTATGGTGTTGTAGGAGGAGTGATGTAACATCACACCCCAATACGATCTTGCAACCAAGGTGAAATTACACATGTCTTAAATTTAACTCCCTAATATCACAAGGCTGGTGACTAGATCCAATAGGTATAAGTTTCCATTTAATGGTCTATAACATTAAATAAATTGATAATAAACATCAAACCATCAATAAATAGTGGATGAAAATCATATCAACTGAATATGACCAAAAAAATATCCTAACATGTCCAAAAATAACATGAAGTCAAGAATTAATGAAAGTAAAGTTATACATATTAAAAAATAAGGAATATAACAAAAAATGGTGATGAAAGGGATTTAATACATCCCAACCCAGAAGAATTCACAAGACCAATAACTATGCTCCAATGATTTTATAACACCCCAAGATTTTAAAAGAGGAAAATCATGATGGATAGATATGAAATGAAACACCAAAATTATAATATAATGATACACCTAGATACATTACAATATATTTAATTTTAAATAAAATTAATCTCTTTGATAGCTTTTTATGCACACACCACAAGGTTTAAATAAAGCACGATACTTTATGAAAAAATTATTATTTAAACATGGACATTATAACCAAGCTGTTATGTTGGTGGTTATGAATATATATTAATTAAATATAAAAATTAAATAGTTTAAACTTTTATTAAAAATATTCAATGATTATATATTTATTCGAAATAAAATAGTAATCATTTTAATAAAAAATAATTGTTTTCTAAAATGTTGTAGTTTTCCAAAAAGTGGGTTCGTCGAACTTTACACGCACATTTTTAAAATTATTTTTTAACAGGGGTTGAAAATTTATTTTATAAAATTCACTTCATTATTTTAAATAAGAATATAAGCATTATCTTTGGGTGAATTTTTGGGATTTGGTAGAAAAGTTTCATTTTTTAATGAATAGTGAAAATATAAATTTTTATTAAAAAATTGTCATTTCATTTAAATAATTTATGAGACCCATTTCATTTTATTGTGGTTAAATAGTAAAATTAGTAAAATTTAATTTTAAATCATCTAAATTAGGTCATCTGAATAAATCTCACATTGAATTATCATTAAAAAAACTTGTTAATATTTTGAATGTTTTCCATTGGGAAAACCATTTTTTGACACGTCTATGGGTTAAATATTAAACTAAATTCATAAATTATATGAGTTGAATATAGTTAAATGTATTAAATACTTATAATAATTATAATTTATATGATCAAAAAAATTCAATTTAAATTTTTACCATAATAAATGTTGAAAACAATAAAAATTATTTACCATGGATAATGTAAAAAAATGTTTTCCATTAGGGAAAACATAAAAAATGTTTAGAAATAGAACAAATATTTTCTAATTACTATTTTATGATAATATTAATAAATTAACTCTTATTTTGTTATAAAATGATTAATTTTAGATCCTTTAGGATTGAGAAAAATGTGGGTGTTATTCTTTCTTTTCAAAAATACCAATAGTGTTCTCTCCCCCACTTATAAGAGGTCACCCCACTGATCTCATTTAAAAACATAAAAAACATTTTGGATAGGAAAATAACTAAAAAAACACTTCCATACTTCCATAAAATAATCTTATAGATCATTTTTTAGAAATCCAACCTAAGAATGATTTTGGTGAAAAACAATAAAAGTTATCTAAAGGAGAGGTAACATTATTAAAAGATCATTTTATTTTATTTCATCTTCCACATACATAAAATATTATGAAGAGAATATTATATAATAAATAAATTCTCTTCCATATAATTAGATTTTTATATTAATCTCATTACATATAACCATCTCTTTCTCCCTTAAATGGGGAACAAAACTATTGATCATGTGTAAGTCATACTACCGCCTCAAAAACCGACATAAATCATTTTCCATCACCGCTTTGAATGAATGTATATAATATCATTTATTCCTTATTAATTCCCACTCCATATAAAATATGGTAACATCGCTCGTGTGTACAACGGACTAGCACTTCGTGAAGCGATGTGATTTGTTTTTCACAAACACATTACATAGAAGTTGATAACAGATAAATTTAATTAATATAAGGGATATATATGGAATAATATTTATTCAATAACATTCATATATAATCCAATCCATTAACCTTACATTCATTAAGGAAATGATAAGGTCACTCGTGGGTATCTACGACTTACAATCTCCATGAAGCGATCCGATTCATTCTCTATGTTAAAAATTAAATAATGATTTGAAATATGTATCTAATGAATTAATTTTATTTATAAAATTAATATAATTATGTATATGATGTAACTATAACCTATTTTCATGACAGAAAGACTTTAAGAAGAAACGTGCAGAATAAAACCAGACAATTAACACCAGAAAGAATAGTGATAATTTATGATAATTAACAAATGAGTAATAAGGTATTATAAAAGGATTATATAAGATATTATAAAAAACAATATTATTCTATTATAAGTTAAAAAATTGTTTAAATCCACTATATAAGAGGTTAAATATCACTAAACTAAAGGGAAGTTCTAGTTAAGGGGTCTCTTAACTAAATTTTCATTCATTGGGTTATACATTTACAACATTGATTATATCAGTAAAATGTTATGTGTTAAATGAATTATTTATTTATTTTATATTTAAATTATATATATATACATTAAACATAATTTTCTCATTTATTAATAGTTATATCAATGATTCATACTTTTTAAGTGTCTGGCCTCAAAATTCCTTCTTTGAGACACATGTTCTTTTTTGTAGATAATTTATTTTGAATGGTGTATAAAATAAATATTTACTTAATATATTAGGAATTATTCTAACATCATGATAGTTTATTTTACAATTCATATAATTTATTCAAGGGAAGTTATGTTTGAAAATTTACAAAATCAGTAAGGATTTATGTTTCAATCTCGATTTAATTGGGATTAGTTATGCTTGAATTTCCATTAAAGGAAATTATTTTATCACTGTACAATAAAACCCTTTAATTTGATTTATCATCTTCTTATTAATTATGTTTTCATATGATAGTACTGTTTTAATCCTGTTGGTACATGAAAATATTTAAGAAAATGTTTTTTTATAAAAACTTACTTTAGTTCTCTCTTCGGTTCAAAATAATTTTAGTTAAAAATCCATGGTTTCTAAAAATAATTTCAAATCTATTATACTATGAATGTATAAAGAAATTTCTACCAATAATTTGTTTTTAAATGATTTTTAAAATTAATAATCATATCATTTTCCAAACCAGTAACATTTTTACCTTTCTTACAAAAATATGAAAGGAATACTTGTTTATAACGTATCCAGCCTGAATTAAACAATACTATCATCATAAAAACTCAATGTTTTAAAGATTAATTTTTATGTTCCAAAGGTTATTTTAAAAAAAAATCATTAATATTTGGGTAAGTTTTATATTGTAAATAATTTTTTATAAATGGAATGATTATTTTTCTCATGAAATGTTAAAATTGATCTTTCAAAATAATATTCCATATAAGATGATATCCTTTGATGTTACTCAAAGTGAAAAAATTATTTTCCAGAAAAGGTTTTTAATCAGTTTAAAAATATTTTCATCAATTAATGAAACCATTTATATTATGTATAACATGAAAATTATATATATATGTCTCTCACATATATACGTAATTTATTATCACTTCCTTTGATAGGGAATTATAAACCTTATGATCATTTCTCAAATGTATACATTATGAAATTTACATTGATTATGCTATGATGAAAGATTATGCAACGTGTTTTCTTTATATGGATAAATATTATATTATTTGTTATGATTGTTTTCCATTATGTGGAACACATATATAACAAACATGTTATGATGGGTGCTCCTAGATAGCAGTCCAATTCATTGGGTGATGTTATAGTCTCATGGGACATCATTTATGGAATTAGGAAGTAAACATAATCCATTATGGTACTTTCCCCCCAAGTGATATTGTTTAGGTAGTTAGCTTTGACACAAATTTATATCATGTTATATTTTTATCTCACATTTATTATGGTACTAGGATCTTATGATACCATATTATTTTAATTAATTATTCCATTAATTATTCATGGTCTTTCTCTTTATTGTGTTATATTATAATTTTGACACCAATGTTATGTTTCTTTATCATGTTTATTCCCTTACTTGGATTTTTAGCTGACCACTTTTTTTTATGTATTACCTATGTTATTTCATACATTTTGGGACCTCTAATCAACTTAGGGGCACAAAATTGAGAATAAAATAATTTTTTTTTTATTTTTACTCTCACATTGATTTATTATAAACATTGACTTTCAAATACAAACATCCTTTACAATCTTTTTATTCTATTAATACGAAATTATGTCGAGAAATATTGTAATAATTGGTGTAAAATAATTGGACCATAATATTTGGTATCATATTAAATTTTTAGTTAACCTTTAGAAATAAGGATAAGAAAACATTAGTGAGAACCATATGGATAATTATGAGGATAAAAAAGTATAGAAAAATATCATGGAATCTTGGTGATGTATAGAGAAGGTGGTTTTTGAGAAATTACATCTTTGTTTGTATACTACAAGTGGAAATGGTTTGGGAATATATGTACCTTGGGGAAATAAATACTAAAAAGGAACATCGAGCTTGAATCAAGTGTTAACTAGTATATGAAAACAGGTGTTACTATGCACCATGTTTAAAACATATAGGGGAAATTATTTTTAAATTCATAAAAACTTTATGAACCATCATGATGTATTTTAATAAATGAAGTTCTTGGATGACTTAGGTTCAACCTAAGTTATCTTTGATTGAAATGATGTTGTCATGATACAGACATCCTATAAATAATTTATCAGGACTATTTTGTTTCCCAAATTGAATTTTTTTTATCACACTAGGCATTATAGAGTTAGTCAATAAAAGAAACTAGAAGGAAACTGGTTAACACTAAATTTGATATACAATGTATTGATGAGAAACGAAATGGAATAGTGAATAGAGTAATGGCTATTATGATTATGCCTAATTTGTTATCATAATTTATGATTAGTAGCTTGCACCTTAACCAACTATTGAACTCACTAATGAAGAGAAGGATATAGTTCGCTGAGAGTTTGGGTGGTGGAGATCAAGGAAAAAATACGACTAAGTTTTTTATATTTCAAGAATGCAGGGAGAAGAACTCAAGCGAATGTCTCAAAGGAATGAAAAGATGATTTACATGTAGAGAGTAAATACACAAATTATGAAATTTTTGAGGAAATATGAAATGTTTAGTTAAAGAAATGAATGAGAATAAATGTTTTCCTAAGACACAATCAATGTTTGAATGTTTTATATATAAAATGAATTTTAATTAATAAAATATATATCCTTGGGTGAAATATCACGAATATGATCAATAGTGTTTTACATTTAAAGGTTTTATTTTTGATGATGAAGTGACTACAAATGATATATGAAAATAATGATGTATTAAAGAATAAAATATTGAATCATAGTCAATGGTTTATGGATGAATATATATGATTGAATTTTTTATAATATAGAATTCAATAATTATGTGAATCATGATGTATATATATAAATAAGGATTGTTCTACAAAGGTTTTTCATTATGTATTTTCATTAATGTATTGAATGGTACTAATGAACTAGAAAGGTGATTTAATGGTTAGGTGATACTCTATATAAAAAAATAATTGAGGATATTATAATAAAGGATATGCTCATGATGCAGCGGAAAATAGTTGATTTTGTGGAAGAAAATGAGTTGTAAATAAAACCACAACGGTTAAAAAAATTGATTTGACAACTAATGTTATTTTTGAAGATTATCATTATATCTTTGAGAATGTTATTGGTACATAGTTAATTATGAATATAATCACCACATAAGTTTTTACATAGTTTTAGAAAAATGATAACCCATAAGCCTCTTAACAACCCATAACATCAATAAAGGACACAATGCTTGAACCCACCACTGAAGGGTGATAAGGGAGCAATGAATAACACTAGACTATGTGACGTATTGGTTAATATAACATTGTTTTTAAATAGATGGTTTTAATGATAAATATTAATTTGATTTTGGGAATCATATTATTAGATCAAGTCATTTGATTTTGGGCTGAAGAATGAAAATCCGGGAGATGTTTTATTGGGTTGAAGTATATATAATCTTTTGGATTAATGTAACGGATTATCTGGGAAGAATAGTTTTATTTTTTTGAGGTGTACATATAAAGGGTATCATATAACATTTAAGGATAAAACCATCTTCCCTGTTGAGTTTATTGACATTATATGGGATACATGGTTATTTTCTTAAGGAATAATATATGTTAAACCATTTTTTTCATTGTAAAATTTCGAATATTAAAATATTTATATTCATTTATGGATATTATTTTAGTTTTTCTATCCATTTTGGATTGATAAAATATAATAGGAATACATTTTTACTATTTTATCGATCATACAATCCATTAAAAGTTATCTTTAGTGCTTTAGGCATAAGAAATTCATTTTTTTGATATCTATGTTTTGGAGTAAGTGATGAAGTGGAAATTGATCATTGATAAACTAAGGGATGAAATTTTGATAAATAGGATGATATCAAGTAGGTGTATTTCTGTATATTCGTGGATTGTAAAATAACTCCTCAACATTAGAAAAATGATCTTGAAATTTTTTTATCATATAACCTTCATATCCTATGAATCAAATGTTCTTTTAAATCATCATATATTTATGGTTTTATGGTCATTAACATTACAGTGATCATTCAATTTATTGTTATAAATGATCTCTATCACTCTCTATATGTATTAAACTTTTCTACCATGTCCATATCGTTACTTTCCACCAATCTTCTTATACATGAAAACCTAATAATGTGTTATTAGAAATGGCCTCTATACATCCATTTTTTTTCTTATCTATAATAATTTTTATTAAACCTTTTTATGATGTGGGTTTTTAATAATTATGTTTTTAAATGTTAAACCCTTCCTTGAAGATATCAATTTTAAATTGTAAGGAAACAATTAATGTAAGAGGGGTAGAATGTAACATCATGATATTTTAAGAAAAAATAATTTTGGATGGCATATATTACACAACAAAAATATTATACGATAATTTAACACACCAAATATTTATAATATATTTATTTTTAAATAAATTTAATATCTTCTATATCATTCAATGCACACAACTCCGGGTTTAAATGAAACACACTACTTTATTAAAATATTATTATTTTAACATGGCCATTTTAACCTAGCTATTATGTTGGTGGGTATTTATAGGATTGAATAAATAATGAAATTAAAATGGTTTATGCATTTATAAAATAAAATAAATTATTATATATTTATTTTAAATAAAATATGATTCATTTGAAACAAACAAAAATATTATATGCACGAATGGCCCAAAGGCCTTCTTTTTTATTTTATTATGGATAATACCCCTTTAAGGGTTTAAGGGGAACCCATACGTGACCCGTAGGCCCAAGGGACTAGGACCGACAAACCCACAATACATGACCCAAAGGCCCAGAGGCATACCATGACCAATACATGACCCGTAGGCCCAACCCACTTGAACTGCCCCTCCCCTACTTTCTGCATCATTGATCACCTAGCTCCCCACCTTGCACTGCGGATCGGCTAGCATTGCACCGTACAAAGCTGCACGGTGCCTGGTCCTGATGGTGGTGCCTGAACTTTGCTAAAAAATGGTTCCACCATGATTTGCATGCATATTTGAAAAATTAAATTTTAACACCCATAGAATATTTATTTTAAAAATTTAAATTAATTTTTGTAATAATAATATAAAAATTATTTTAGGGTTATTTTTTGTATTTTTCTAAATAGTTTTATTTTTCAATGAATAGTTAAAAAGTACTGATTCTTTTAAAAAACTACCTTATCATTTAAAGAATTTATAAGACCCATTTTTTAATGTGGATATAAAATCAAAATTATTTAAATTATATTTCAATTAATCCAATTTTATTATTAGAATAAATTTTATGGTGAATTGTTATATAAACTTTTTTATCTTTTGAATGTTTTTCTTTTGGAAAAACATTTTTTAGACTGGTATATGGGCTGAATTTTAAATTACATTATTCCCCTTCTATGATGTGAATTTGGAAAATTACAATAAATATTATTATTATTATTAATTTATATTGTATAATTGTTTCAAAATAATTTTTGATGATAATGAATAGAGAAAATAGTAAAAATTAATTACTACGGTTAAGGTAAAAATAGGTTCACCGAGGAATAAACTTAAAATATAAGGGCTAAAAAATTACCTAAACATTTTACAATTAAAATTTTCTATTTCATCCTTATATCTTATAAGTTATGGAAATGTTCCATTTGGGAGTCTGTTTTTTAGATAAAAACATAGATTTAATTCTTTCTTTTCAAAAAATACCTAATGTATCCTCTCCCCCACTTATAAAAGGCCACCCACTATCCCCTCATTTACACACTTTCAAAACCGTTTTTTTTTCATAAAATAGATGAACAAATAAATTAACTAATTTCATCCCATATTAATAGAATAATTTTTTTAGTTAGAAACTCAACCTAGGAAGGATTCTGATGAAAACCAAAAGTAGTTGTAGGATGAAGATGTAATATCTTTAACCAAGCATTTTATTTTATTTATTCTTCCACATCATTAAAATATTATAATGAATGATTATATAATAACCATATTATATTTTATATAGTGAGTTTTATTATTCTAAGGTCTCAACCTACTATCATTTCCCCCTCCCACAAAAGGGAAACAAAACCATTGATTGTGTGTACGACGGAGTACCACCTCACAGACCAATGTAATTTTATTTTAATCACTACTTATAACAGATGGATATAATGATAGATTGGATGTTTATATAATATATTAATGATATAATTATACCAATTTATTAAAACTATCATATATTATTTCTCACTTTCCATTCTATTGAGAATATTAAAACATCGCTCGTGTGTACCGCAGACTGCCACCTTGTGAAACGATGTGATTCATTTTTCACTAATGATTTAAGTGGAAGGAAATAAAGGATAAATGTAACCCCCAAAGTTTTTTAATATAAATTGAAATCCATGAAACACTTAATATATAAATAATTACACCTTTTTATGTAGTTAGTTATAAACAATCCATTAGACATAATTTTGTTGCTTCTATGATTTGAATTTCAAAAAACTGACATACATAGCTGCGATCAGTATGTTTTTTGTTGTCTGATCGGAAAAGAATATTTTTATTGGTGAATAGTAACTTACCCTTATGAATAGTAATTTTAACCTTATGAATAGTAATATGACCCAATTAATAGTAACCTCACTAATGAATGTATTTATATTATTTTATGAGAGCTTGATTAAATTATCAAGGTATTATAAAATTAATCATAGTTTTAAAATTATTAATTTTGGAATAAATTATTATTTTATTTATAAATTATATTTATTATTTTTATAAAATTATGTTCATAAAATGGAGTTCAATTTTTAATTCTACATGTTGAAAAATGGTTTGGGTTAATTTTTGGGTTTTTTCTAAAATACTTGAATTTTTGGTGAATAGTGAAATTCGATAATTACAAAATATGATAAATAAATGAATTAATGCATCGTGATTGAGTTATGGATGATGTAAATGGACATTGGTTTGAACTCACAAGAACTTATTACTTTTTATGATCACATGAATCAAGAAAATTCATAGTCTTGAGCAAAAATATTAAACTAATGATTAAAATAGTGTAAATCACCTCCTCTCTTCCACTATATATTCCACCCTCACCACCTCTTCATCTCACACCTCTCAATCTTTGTGAATTTTATAAGATCTACATAATGCTATTCCCAAGGATCATTCACACGTCCAAGAACTGTTTTTCTCACCAAAAGGCCAAAACCAAAGGCCTTAAGGAGGATCTCAATGAGAAGAGATCAAGAGTTAAGAATAGTCTTTAATTTTCTTATTTTTTCTTTTCAATTACATTTATTTTCAGATAACCCATTACCCATACCTTATAAAAGAGGAATGGAAGATCCAGAATCTATTAAATTCTGGATTTTATCATCTTTATGGAAAAATTCTTCAACTAACTTCATCTCCTCCTCCACTTATAAAAACAGTTTTCGTGATGTGTCGTTTTACAAAAAATCCTAGAGATGCGTTTGAAATTTCCATTAATTCAATAAAAATTGTTTGTAAAACCATTTTAATTATTGAAAAATATTTTAAGATTTATTATATAACTTCTATTATGTTATATAATAAACTTCTATTCATAACATTAAATTATATAACGAAACAAGTTCACGATTATCAAAGAACCACCACAATGATCTAAACAGATATTAATAATGATTTATTTAATGATTGATACTCATAAAATATAACCAAATTTATTTATAGAATAATTTTATATTTTGTATACATATAAATACCACTTAATTCAACTTGTTTAATTTCAATTCCATACGATAAGGAAATCAAAGACAAAACCGACGACATAATTAATGAAAAAAACACACCCGAAACAATAGAAGGAACAAAATACTAATAATTTAAGGGTGAAATGATGTTGGGAAATGATAAAATAAGGTATTATAAACATAAATATGTATCATTAAGACATTAATAAAAATATTTTTACCATTATACAAGAGTTTTAAACACAGTTGACGTAAGAGAAACCCGATGTAAGGGAATTTTTAACCCAATTTCAATTCTTTGGGTTACTTCATTAATTATGTGGTATTAAAATTGTTTGTGTGATAAATTTTCTTTATATTATTATTAATTATGTGTATTTAAATTTTATATACATATTCAATCCACTCTATTAAAGATCACTTCAATTATTTCATATCTTTAAGGTGCTTTTCATTTAAAATCATCTTTTAAAATTTTGTTTTACCAAATTCAAATGCATTGTTTTTATACAATTATTCATGTTTTATGATTATGTTATAGTTCTTGGGAACATTTTATAATTAAGGTTGGTACCTATATATCCCTCCAATTCTTTGGGTATGTGTAGGTTGTAGGTCGACTATATGCTTACTCCAAGCACAACTGTGATGGTTACACAATACGATAGTAGTGAGGGTTACATTGTAAGGTAGCCTTGAGGGTTACAAATCATAAGGTAAGTGAGATAGTTACTAGATTTTTTAAGTAATTCTCCAAGATAATGTTATTGTTTTATATATGTTCATTAATTGTTTTATGGAAATCTCATATTTCAAAAAGTATATATGGGTGAGAAGTTTGTCTTTATGTAAGTGATTTCATATGAATAAAAGTATTCATAGACTGCTGATTTCTTTAATTTTTTTATACACCTTACTAATAATTTTATGTTCATCCCATGTTTTTAATGTTTTTCATAGTTTTTAAGTATGTGAAATTTAAATAAGGAATTCATGTTAATTTTTATGACGTTTTTTCAATGAAATCATGATGTTGTTTGGTGTTAAATATATTATGTTATGGAATAAATGGATATTGGTTTAATGGTGCCCAATTTTTATGATTGTGGGTTGATATGTATGAGTTATGTCCTAAAATTCCAAAAATATCAACCAAAAAGATCTTTGGGAATGATATGAAGTGAAATATAGTTGAAATAGCTATATTATGTAAGATTTAGGGTTGAGACCTTATAATTGGTATCACAACACAATTTAGATAACATTAGGAGTTAGTATGATGTAGAAAGAATACCATAAATTATTTTTAGGTTATTTTTATGTTGAAATGGTATAGAATTTAAGTATTACCATGTTTCTTCATCTCTGATTTGTCTCTTCAGAATGGTTTTGCGTAGAAGAAACAGGGAAGCTGAAGTTGGAAGGAACTGATAGGCTGATATATTTCCAAATCTACAACTGGGAATGGTGGGAATTGGAACCAAATAGTTTGTGATTATAATGGATCAGCTAGTACATGCAATAAATTGTGGTGGAATCCATGAAAAAGACCAACCAGAGCTACCACAAAAGAACATGATGATAGTGGAACATTTTATGAGGTAATAGCCTCCTTCTTTTAGTGGATATTAAAACACAGTAGCGGTTGAAGAAAAGATTAAATCCCATGAAAATATATTTGATGTCATGGGGTGTTTAGAAAACCAAAATTTATATATTTTCAGTTATCATTTTTATGGTGAATCCAATCAGTGTGGGTCAATGGTCAATAATATCATGGATAGAGAGGAGATTGATTCCTTAGAGTGGGATGATTTTAAAAATCTTTTCCTTGAAATATATTTCCCAAAGGTGGCCCAGATAAGGATAGAGAAAAAATTACTTGAATTGAGGGAAAATGAGGAAGATTTAGAGCCGGTTTATGAAGAAAACATCACTCGATTGGGAAGATATGATCCAAATCATATTCAGGATCTTTATAATAAAATCAACTATTTTTAATTAGGATTAAATCCAAGACATTTAAGGGCATTGGCTTCCAGTGAGTTCAAAAGTTATGAGAAACTTCTCCAATGTGCCGAGAGGGTAGAAATGGAGATTTCTGATGATCCCATGCACTTTGAAAACAAGGAGAAAAAGAGGTTTAGATAGAAAGAAATGGGTAATAATCAATCAAAGAAATCAGATGGTAAGAATATTTAGTTACCAGTTTGTGAAATCTGTGGTAAAAAGACCCCTGTAGAATGCCTTAAAAAACATGGAATAGTTTTCGATGTTGTCTGTTTGGACATATGGCCTGATATTATAATGAAAATTATTATAATCTTAATCTTGATAAGAAAACTGTAATGTGTTTCAAATTTGGTGAGATGGATTATTATGAAAATGCGTGCCCAAAGAAAGATTTGAATGATGAAAATTATCCAGACTACAAGAAGGAAGGTGTAGTGGGATCTTTTGCAACTACATGAGTAGATGATGGGCCATAAAATGAAGTTTTATTAGGTACCTTTTTTTTACTAAGATTTTGGTTAAGTTTTGTTTGATATGAGTTCTACACATTCATTTATTTCGGTCAAATTTTCTGGTAAATTGGAAATATCACCTCACTAAATGACACCAAACCTTTTTGTTAAATCACCAGGGGAAAATATTACAGAAAATAAGAATTATAAGAATCTTTTTATTGTATATGTGGAAATAATTTACCTAAAAATTTTGCTGTTTATCCCTTATTAGATTTTTATTTCATTTTAGTTATGTATTGGATTTATATTTATCATATTAAGATTGATTATAGATCTAAAGAAGTTATTTTTCATAAATAGTTTCAATTTTTATACAATAATGGACCCATTCAATTAATAACATGTCTAGATCCTGAGAAATTGTTGAAATATGTAAATGAATGTTATCTTTCACATATTGTTGAAAATAATGGAACTATTCAGAATAATGATGTGCTAGTGGTAAATGAATATCCTAATGTTCTTCATGATTAGTTACCCTGTGTTATACCAGATCAGGAAGTTGAATTCAAAATTTACTTAGCTGTTGATGCTAATCCAGTTTCAATGCCCCCTTATGGAATAACTCAAATGGAACTTCATGAATTTAAAACTCAGTTGCAAGAGTTTCTTGAAAAAGATTTATTCATCCTAGCAATTCACTATGGGCGGCACCTCTCTTGTTTATTAAAAAGGAAGATGGTTCAATGAGACTTTTCATTGATTAAAGTTCATTAAATAACCTAACTGTTAAAAGAAAGTATACTTTCCCTCATATCGATGACTTATTAAATCAGTACTAGGGAGCATAATATTTTTTGAAGGTTGACCCTAGGTTAGGGTACAATCAGTTGAATGTAAAGGAACCAGACATCCTGAGGATTGTGTTCCACAGTAGATATGGGCATTATAAATTCGTTGTTTGGCCATTTGGGATAACTAATGAACCTGATGTATTCAAGGATCTTATGAATAGAATATTTCATGAGTTCTTAGATAAGTATTTAGGTGTGTTTATCAATGATATTATAGTATTTTATAAATATAAATAGGAGAATAAAAAATATCTAAGGGTTGTATTTGAAACCATAAAGGAAAAGAAAATATATGGGGAATTCATAATGTCTGAATTTTGGTTTTAAAAAATATCATTTCTTGGGAATATTATAAATAATGATGGAATAACAATTGATCCTAACAAAAAAAGTGGTTGGTGAATGTAGAAGACCTTCAAATGTCACATAGATACGTTGTTTTTTTGGACTAGTTGGTTATTACCGATGGTTTTCTAAAACCTTTGCATAGTTATCTAGCATGCTAACTAAGTTAACATGAAAAGGGGTTAAATTTTTTTAGATAGAAGAATGTGTTGTTTGTTTTTAGGAACTGAACAATAGATTGGTGAACGCTTCATTTTTTTCCCTACCTTACAGAAATGGTAACTTTGTCATCAATAATGATGATTCATTAAAGGGGACTTGGTTGTGTTATGATGCATAATGATCAGGGAATTTCTTATAATTCATGAAAACTAAAACCTCATGAGTTAAATTATCTCACAACTGATTTGGAATTAGCATTTGTGGTTTTTTTCTTTGAAAAATTTATAGCATCATTAATACAAAGCCAAATGTGAAATATATATCGACCATAAAATTCAAAAATATATATTCAATCTGAAGGAACTAAACCTGAGGTAGAGAAGATGGATTGAATTGATAAAGTATTATGATTGCATAATCAATTATCTTCTGGGAAAAGAAAACAAAATGGTGGATGCCTTGAGTCGAAAACATCATGAATCATTAACCTTGTTATGTTTGAAACATGGCCCCTTGATTAATGATATGATGAATTTTATATTTGAAGTCATTGGTTTAGGAAATTACACTATTTTGTTTCAGGTTTTAGAGCATTCATCTTTGTTAGACAGAATTAAGTTAGCAAAGAAGGAAGATGGGGAGCTACAAAAAAATTAATAATTAGTTAAAATGGGTATGTTGCTTGAATTTAACATTGATAAAGATTGTGTTTTGAGATTTAGATGAATATTGTGTGTGCCTTGTGATTCTCATCTAATGATAGAGTTGTTTTGTGAAGCTCATAGTTCTCCATTTTAGTTCATATTGGCTGCACAAAGATGTATAGAGACATTCAGGGGTATTAATGGTGAAATTTAATGAAAAGAGATATTGCATATTTTATCGTCAAATGCTTGACTTGTAAATAGGTTAAAGCATCACCAAAGTTACAGAAGGGGATTCTTAATCATTTTACAGTACAAGAGTTGAAATGGGAAAATATATCCATGGAATTCATTATGGGACAACCAAATATTTCTCGAGGAAATAATGTAATCATGGTTATTGAGTATCGATTGACTGAATCTTCTCATTTCCATCATATTCAAGATACATTGATATTGGATCATATTTCTAGACTATACCACAAAGTGAATGTCAGGTTACATGGTGTTCCTATTTCCATTGTATCTGAGCGTGATCCTAGGTTCAATCCTAACTTTTGGAAAGGCCTTCAGAAGTCATTGAGAACATAATTAAATTTCAGTACACATTTTCATCCTCAATCAGATGGGCAGTCAGAATGGACGATTCAGACTTTGGAGGATATTCTTCAAGCTTATTCAATGGATTACCAGGGATATTGGGATCACTATATTTATTTAGTTGAATTTTCTTATAATAACTGTTTTCATTCCAGTACACAAGTAACACTCTTTGAGGAATTATATGGGAAATGGTTTCAAACTCCATCATTTTGGGATGAAGTTGTAGAAAGGAAGTTCATGGGATATAAATTATTAGAGGAAGTGGTTTAGAATATGAATATGATCCTGCAACACATGAGGAGAGCTTAGAGTGGGCCGAGAAGTTTTACAGATAACAGGAGGAAAGAATTTTATTTCAAGGTAGTTGATCATGTTTTTCTTATAATATCACCATGGAAAAGTGTTATGTGTTTTGGTAAGAAAGGGAAGAATAGTCCATGGTTTATTGAACCTTATGAAATCATGGATAAAGTTAGAATAGTTTCCCACTGAGTAGATTTTCCTCCAAGATTATCTTAGGTATATAATCTTTTTCATGTTTTGATGAAGAGAAAGTATGTGCTAGATTCATCTCATGTTTTGAGCCTAGAATAAGTTCAGCTGGAATAGAAACATTTTTATATAGAGAAACTTGTTCAAATTGTTGATTGAAGAGAAAAACTATTGTGGAATAAAGTAATATACCATGTAAAAGATTTGTGGAAAAACCATAGGGTTGAAGAATAAACATGGGAATCTAAAAATTCTATGAGGAAAAGGTATCCTAACTTATTTAATAAGTAAATAAATTTCGAGGATGTAATTTTCAAAATGTGGGCATAATGTAACATTCCATGGTTTTAATAATAAATTAAAGTTCATGAAAAACTGAATCTCTATATAATGAAATTTTTTTTAAGGAGACAATTATAAACTAGTTATTAATCCAAATTTTTCTACTTATATGATTTGAATTTTGAAAAAATGACATACACGATTGCAATCAGTATGTATTTTGGATTCAGATAGAACAAACATATCTTTAGGGAATAGTAACCAACCGTTATAAATAGTAAAATTTTCCTTATAAAAATAAATATGACCAAATAAATAGTAACATCACCAATGAATGTCTTTCTAATAATTTATGGGACCATGATTAAATTGTTATGGTATTTTAAAATTAGTCATAGTTTTAAATTTATTATTTTTGAAAAAAATTATTATTTTATTTTAAAATAAAATTTCGCATATTTAGAAAATTATTTTGATAAAATGGAGTTTATTTTTTAATTATACCCATCGAAAAATTATTGGTGTGAATTTTTGTATTTTTCTAAAATAATGGATTTTTTTTTGTGATTAGTGAAATTTGATAATTACAAAATATTCTAAATAAATGAATTGCTGCCTCATGCTTGAGTCATAGATGATTTAAATGGCCACTCGTTCAAATTCACATGAATATATTACTATTTTTGGTCATGTTGATGAATATTATTCATAGTATTGAGAAACAAATATTATACTAATGATTAAAATAATGTAAACCCCTCCTCTCCCCCACTATAAATACCACCCTCACCCCCTCTTCCTATGACACATCTCAAGAATTTTCCATTGCCTATGTTCATACCAATCCCCTTACCAAGGCACTTACCCATGTACAGGTAGTTTTGGTATCACCAAAAGGGAAAAAACAATGGCCTTAAGGATGATCTCAAAGAGAAGAGATCAAGAGGTAAGAAGCCTCTTTCATTTTCTTTTATTTTCTTTTCAATTCCTTTTCTTTTCATATACTCCATTACACTCCCTATATCTAAAAGGCATGAAGGTTATTGAATCTTATATATTCTTTATTTTATTATGTTTATGAAAAAATTCATCAAATTACTTCATCTCCTACCCTCATATAAAAACACCAGTCGTGATGTGTCGTTTTACCAAAATCAGGGACAATGTGTTTACATTTTTTACTTACATCCTTAAAATCTATTTTAAAAACCATTTTTAAGTTTTAAAAATAATTTAATTTGTATTATATAACCTATTTTTTTTCTAGAGTGATCTTATATTCATGACATTAAATTATATAATGAAACAAGTTCATTATTATCAAAGAAACACCAAAATGTTATAAACAGATATCACTAACGATTTATATAATGATTAATCCTCATATCATATAACCAAAATGATTTATGGAATAATTTTATATTTTGAAAACATATTAATACCATTTAATTCCACTTCTGTAATTCCATTTCCATACGAAAAGGAAATAAAATTCCAAACCTACGATGAAAATCATGTAAAGAACGCACCTGAAACAATGGAAGGAAATAAATATGAATAATTAAAGGCTGAAATTTCATTATGAAATGATTATATAAGGTGTTATACACATAAATAGATTTTTTTAAAATATTAATAACACACTTTTAAACATTATAAAAGAGGTTTAAAAAAATTGATGTAAGACAACCATGATGTAAGGGAATTCTTAACCCAATTTCAATTCTTGGGGTTAACCTTCTACATCATCAATTATGCGGTATTAAAATTTTTTGTATGATGATTTTTTAAATTATATTTAATAATGTTTATTTATAGTGTATATAAATATTCCATAAACTCTATTAAGTCTCAATTCAATTATATGATATTTTTAAGGGGCTTTTAGTTTAAAATCCTATTTTTAAATTCTGCTTTACAAAATTCAAAAGAAATGTTCTTATTCAATTAATCATGTTGTATGATTATGTTCTAGTTCATGGCAATCATTTATGATGAATGGTGGGACCTATATCTCCTTTCAATGCATTGGGTATGTGTGTGTTGGAGGTTAGACATATGGTTACTCCAAGTGTGACTGCGATGGTTACACAATAATGTAGCCATTAGGGTTACATTGTAAGGTAGTCGTGAGGGTCACACAAAGAAAGGTAGATGAGAGTGTTACAAGATTATGTATATAATTCCCTATGATACCTTTATGGTTTGTTATGTGTTGTTTAATGTTTTATGGAAATATCATGTTTCAAAAAGTAAGTATATACTGGAGAGACGTATGTCTTTGTGAAAATGATTTCATATGTTTATAAGTATTCATGGACTAATGGTTTATCTCTTTCTTTCTATATACCTTACTGATATTTTTATGCTCATACCATGTATTCAATGCTTTTCACATATTATAAGGATGTGAAATATAAATAATGAATACAATTAAAATGTTATGAAGTATTGGAAATGAAATAATGTTGTTGTTTTGTGTAAAAAATATGATGTTTTAGGGGAAATGGATACTATTTTAATGTTACACAATTTGTATGCTTTGGGTTGATACGTATGAATTATGTCATAACTTTTTAAAATCAAAACTAAAAAGATATTTGGGGATGTGAAGAAGTGAAATGTAATTAAAATAGCCTGATTACGTAATGTTTAAGGTATGGACCTTATAATCAATTCAATGAATATATGTTATATATATTACATGATATTTATTTTGAAAAAATAATACAAAATACACTTCCTTACCATTTTTTCCAATAAAAAAATAATGTTTCTCATGAGTATGTATGACCTATCATCTCCACTGAGCGATGCGATTTATTCTCCACAATTGAAATTATATATTGATTATAATGGTTTATATAAAGAACAAAAATTATATTTTCAACATTAATATCATCCGGAATATGATTTAACTATAATATATGTTCATGATTTGGAACTTTCATGATGAATCTTGTAGGAGTAAACAACGAAATTAACACCTGAAACAATAGTGACAAAGTAATATTATTAATTAATGGGTAATAAGATGTTAGAAATGGATCATATATGATATTATAAAGGAAAGTGAAAGGTAAGGGGTTTCATAACATAATTTTTATTCATTAGGTTATAAATCTCATTAATTGATTATACTACACCATGATTATGTTGGAAATTAATTTTTATTTATTTATGTTTTATTTGAAATTTTATTTGTGCAGTTATAATTTTGTTACACATAATCAAACCATTTATTAACATTCTCTTCAATGATACTGTTGAAACTGGAAAACACATCCAAAATATATTCCAAATGCTTACATATATGATCCAAGAGACTATCCTATTTTTCTTGCTTCTATTTGACTGGTCGTAGATCCCAAATGGAGTTAGGAATTAGGATTTATTGACATTCAAATTTAGGCTAGAAAAATGGTTTACGGAGCCCATTTGCAGAGCTCCCTCCATGATTTCGGAGTGAAGGAACTTGAATGGAGCCTCCAAGAGCATCATGAAGGCCCTGAAAGAAGTCTTTGTGAGTCCAAGGAACTTAACTAGAGCCTCTGTGAGCTTTGCAGAGGCCATGAAGATAGGCTCCATGACTCTAAGAAACTTGTGGGAATTTCCTTCGGCTGCGAAGAACAATTTCCTTAGCATCAACATTTTCTCTTCACAGTTCACATTTTTTCACAGAGGCAAGCTCTTCCGACCTCCATCTCCTATAAATAACCAACTCACCCCCTTTATAGGGATGGTTACGCCACCCCTTAAGTATCATATCTACCATTTCTTGTTAATCTCAAGCACTGTGAAGTGATTCCCTTCACGAAGATATCCACCATATTTGAAGGAGGGAGCCTCATTCAGGGTGGCTGAGGCTCCATCAAGCCTTAAGCTTTCTCAGATCACTCCCTTAACAATGTTCCTTATACTAAGGTGAGGCTATGCTCTGCAAGCACCTTTCCTTCGTAAAGCTGCTTCTGGAGACCCTGAGCTCCAGGAAGCCCCAAGATCTATGAGACCCTATGTTCCGCAAGACCATGATCTGTGTGACTGTATTCTCCATGAAGCTCAATTATTTGTTTGACCATAAGCCCTGTGAACCCCATTCCTTTGTGAATCCATATCCTTCACAAAGATCCTACCTTCATGCCCACCTGTCCATACCATGGGGGCTGTGCCCCCACATCCCCACCTGAGATCACTACTGGGATGCAGTCCTGTACCTACAGGCCAGTTGTTCTCTATCGTCACTGACCCCCATAAAAAACGGATAGTCACACCGCAATCTTTTTGGGTGGGGATGTCAACATTTTCCATCACACCCTTATTTGTATCCAATTTTTACCTATGGAATAACATGATTCTAGATACGCCTCCACACTCCATGAAATATCATGAATCGACATATTCTTCTGGGTCACTTTCACATATTGTGAGTTGAGATTCTCATCTTCAATTCATTAAATACCTTGAATTGAACCATTCCTCAAGCAACTCCTCCAAACCCAATCACATGACTCCTATGCTAGGTTGAGCCAGAAATGGAAACTTATGCGTAAGTTCTAACACCAACCATTACTAGGTGACTTAATCCTAATATCCCTCTCTATATGATAATAAAATTTTTTATACCCTATATGCAAAAATAGGATGTTTAGTATTTCAAATAAGATATGCCTTAGCATAAGATGCCAATAGTCCTCACTACATGACTTTAAAATATAACATGTACTAACATTAAATAATTTGATTACTCTTATTCTAAATAAGAGATACCATATGTGAAAAGTAGAATATGCCTCATACTATGATTACAGTGGCATAATTTCATGAGTGTTGGAATATATTTGATCATTCCACCACTCCACCTCATGCTTCATGCGTCCTTAATTCGGATCATCATCCTCTTTTATTTCTGGAGGGACCCCCTAATAGCCTGGATCCATGCTTCTTCGACTCACCTACCATTCTAGGGCCATGGGACCAGAATTCATTGGATGACATGTCGATTTTGGCCCTGTGTTTCGAATACAGTCAGCAGTTGGCCCTCATTTGATTATTTCAATCTCAGTCTAATGCGATGTGGATGTTGTGATTCAAATATAGTCAACAATTATCTACCTTTTTCATTCCTCCCCCATTATGTTACGAATGTTGGGCATGTGATTAAAACTCTTCATCTCCCTTTGTTAAACCGATTCCAACACCCTTGGTTTTATCCCTCTTATGCACTAGTGCATAGGTGTTGGCCTCAATTATATATCTCAACCCACCGGTTAGTTGGAATTCCCTCATGTCAAGAAATGATTATGAAATTACCGGCTTCTCTCATGGGTAATCCCCTTCCATTTTTTCCTCTCCTCAGTGGAACCTAGGAAGTGTCCATGGGTAATCCCTTTACATCATTCCTCCTCCTTAGAGGCACTTAGGTAGCATCCATGCATAAGACCATTCCATCGTTGTCTCTCCATAGCGGCACCCGAGTAGCATCCATGCTTAAGCCCCTTCCATCGTTTATTCTTCTTAGCACCTCCCGAGTAGTGTCCATGTGTATTCCCCTTCCATTTTTGTCGATCCTTAGTGGAACCTGTGCATCTTCCATGCATAAGAACCTTCCATCTGTTCCCCTCCTTAGTGGAATCTAGGAAGCGTTTATGTGTAATCCCCTTCCATCATTGCTGCTCTTTAATGGCAGCCTACCTTCACCCATGAGTAAGCCCATTCAATCATAGTTGTTCCTTAGCATCACTTGAGATCCAACCATGCATAAGCCTTATCCATCATTGAAACTTACTTGGGGAACCTTGGCTATACCCATGTGTAAGCCCCATTCACCACCCTTTGTGTCCACACTTTTTGTTCCATGATCGTCAAGTCTATTTGTACCTATTGTTTCTCATATCGAGCATGAATCACATGAACTTAGAGTAAACTGTGACCATGACATCCTCTTTGGGACATCATTGTATATATTCCCCATTCCCCTTTTCACCAAACTAAATATAATTTGATCCTTTCCCCATTCGGATCAAGCTATGGGGGAAGCCCACCTATTTTTCAATCCCATCACCCATTGGTCCCGAACACTACACGTTGGTTCCCCCTTATCCCACAAGACGTTAAGCTATATGCCCCTTTCATCCCGCATGATGTGAAGCTATTTGATTTAAAACTATGTGGGTTTTGATCCATATCTCCTAGGTTGGGTATGTAGGAAGCCTCCATTAGGTTCAACCCCAAACCCTAGTAAACATCGGTGTCCCCTTTGTTGGGACCCACATACTTGGCCTGTCCCTTAGTGGTGTCCGACCAACTCTTGGGATGATAACCATGCATAATCCCCAACATGGTGTCAGGTCATTGTCCTCTTTGCACACCCTGATTATATACCTCATCTTAAACTATGTGGACTTTGATTATCTTCCATGGGGATATGTAGGAAGCCTCCCCGAGGATCAATCCCATCACCTATGTCTCATCCTTGTCTCTCCCTTGAGCTTCTCTGTTTTGGGATGGTCATGCACCAACATGGAGGTTCTACTTACTCTAGGTCCCATCCATGTGTCCATCATCATGGGCCACCTCCTTAGGTGTCCCATTGCCCCACCGAAATATGTGGACATTGATTCCCTTCCACATGGATATGTAGGAAGCCTCTCTGAGGATCAATCCCAATATCACCGTCATCTTCACGTCGGTTCCATCCCCATTCACTCTATCCTTCAACACTCCATCCATATTCATCTTGATTCTTACTTTGGCCTCCAAATCTTGGTAAAATCATGCCATCCACCCAAGAAACTAACCATCCATAATCTCCACACAATCCATAACTATCAAACCAAGATTTTTCCTCTTACGAGGGGCCGCTATCCCTGCATGATCACCATCATGTTTCTGGGTCATTTTCCTATGTGTACACCCAAATTCCATGTCTCTCCCTTAGAACTACATTGGTTTTGATCCCCTTAATCTATACAGGGTATGTAGGAAACCTCCTTGAGGTTCAATCCCTTCAAATGGTAAAACATGGTGTACCCCTCTCTAGGGTGTGCTTTCCTTAATCCACCTTTAGTGGTGTCCAGATTAGGCCTCATGGTGTGATATCTTCCCTCTAGGGGACACACCACCTTAGATCCATCGTCATTGGGCATTCTGATCCACCCATATGTCAAACCATCCATGTGATCCCTCCTATGGATGTACAAATCCAGTTGGTCTTTATGGGATGTTCTGATCACTCTCATATAATCTCTGCAAGATGTTAAAATCGCAGCTTACCTCGTGTTAAACATTAGATAACTGGGGGAAGCCTCAGAAGACACGCATTTGTCACAATCATCTCCTCTAGACAGAAAACTTGCGGAATACCTCTTGTAAAATATAAGAAGTTGAGGAAAAGCTCAGGGACATGCCTATGTAATATAATTCCTCACACTCGATGTGGGATACCTCAGGCTTCTGTGCCCTTGAGAAGACCTCTCATGAGAATGAATACATGTTCCCCAATGTCCACGCATCCATAGATGCCTTGAAATGACTGATTTCACCATCTACTCTAATAGAAGGTTACTACCCATTTCAATACCCCTTGGAATTTCCGGACAGAAGTAGTATAATTAACCAGCATCCACAATGATATGGCACCAGGAATAAGACCGGGAATAATATTCACAAACAACGACTCAAATCTATGAGGGATGCCTGGACTAGGCGATGAGTTCCAAGGAGGAATCCATAAGAGGAGTGAATGACATCCCATCATACCATTTTGATCATGAATAAGACTTCCTTTACTATAAGACAGATGATGCCTACCTTTGAAATGTAGGAGTGAAGGGAAACAACCAGTGTGGCGCGGCATAATGGTGTGGACCCTAGAAAAAGTGTCAGAAACATAAATGGTGAAGTTTACATGAACAAGCTCTTCTCCATCGACTTTGAGTAGATGAAAAATATTAGACATGACCAAATTGAATTTTCACCAATGTGAATCCACTCAACTTTATGTGCGGGAGGTTGAGTAACAATGAGTGTGTGAAGAACCGATTCCATCAACTCCCCATCGACTCCTCCACCTTAATAGGTTGTATTGGGGGCATCCATTACGTAACTCCATCAGCTCATCTCCGACAACACCACCTTCATAGGCAGTGCAGGGGGCATTCACTAGCCTGACCCCATCGTTGAATCACCGACTCTACTGCATTCATAGGCCACGCAGGGGGCATCCACCCCTGACTCTGTCGGCTCCTCGCTGACTCTACCTACTTCATAGAAATCCCTAGGAGCATCCAACCCCGACTCTATAGGATCCTCACAGACTCTGCCGCCTTTGTAGGTCATGAAGGGGGCATCCTACGCCGGAATCTATCTGCTCCTTGCCGACTCCACTACCATAATAGGCCAGGCATGGGGTATCTGCCCCCATCTCCATTGACTCCTCATAGTCTACCCCACCTTCATAGACCGTGCATGGGGTACTCCCCCCCCCGACTCCATTGGATCCTAGCCAACTCCACCACCTTCATAGGCCGTACAGGGGGAATCCTCCCCTGACTCCGTCAGCTCCTCTCCGCCACTGTCACCTTCGTAGGCTATGCATGGGGCATTTTCCCCCAGACTCTGTCGGCTCCTCTTTGGATCTGTCTCATTCGTAGGCTGTAAAGGGGAAATCCTCCCCTGATTCCATCATCTCCTTGCCAACCATTCCACCTTCATATGAGACTCTCCCACTCTACTGTCTTCGTAGGCCGTGTAGGGGGATTCTCTCCCCGCACTCTATTGGCTCATCACTGACTACACCATCTTCATCAGGCCACACATGAAGCATCCACCCCCGACTCTATCAGCTCCTTGCTGACTCCGCTTACTTCATTAGGCCTCTCAGGGGGCCTCTATCCCCAAATCCGTTGGCTCCTTTCCCACTCATCCACCTTCATCATACTGCATCGGGGGCCTATGCCCCTTGACTGCATCAACACCTCAATGACTCCACTGCCTTCATAGGCCACACTAGGGGTATCTTCCCTAAAAAATCATCAGTTCCTCACTGTCTCTGCAGCCTCAGGGTCCGAGTAGGGGGAATCCAACCCCAATCCAATGGCGCATCCCCAATAGCACAAATAGACACTACGGAGGTCCCCCACACACCACTATAATTAGGCATGAGAGTCCTCCCCTTTTCCACCAGAAGTCACTATGGTGGTCCTCCCCACACTGCTATCATCAGGCATGAGAGTCCTCCCCATCACCACTAGAAGCCACGACGGAGGTCCTCCTGACACCGCTATCATTATCCACTATCAAAGTCCTCCCTGCATCACTATCATGGAGCAGAAGATTCCTCCCCATCACCACAAAAAGCCACTATAGTGGTCCTCCCTGCACCGCTATCATCAACCACTATGGCGGTCCTCCCCACATAACTATCATCAGGCACGAGTGTCCTCTATGTTTCCCTTATCAACCAATATGGAGGTCCCCCCCCGTCAATGCTATCATCAGGCACATGAGTCTTCCCCATTGCAATCATTAGACATTGCAGAGGTGCTACCTGCACTGCTACCATTCTCCACGGAAGTCCTCTATGTTACCAATATAAACTAACATAGATTCCCTCCCCATGCATCTACAAAATATGTCATGGAGTCTCCCCTATTGAAAAATCCATTTCTTTCTATGAATAAATAGAATTGGGAACAGTTCGATCATATCCTTGCTTTAGTTTCTCAACATTTTGGAAAGACGTTCTAGGCTTCCACACCGACGAGGCTATGTCGCCCTATCCTACCAATGATCCTGGCATCCACGGCTTCCAGGCTCCATCACCCCATCATACCGATTCTCCATGTCTCCGCACCTTTCAGGCTCCATCACACCATCATACTGACGCTCCAAGCTTCCACGCCTTCCGAGATCCATTGTCCCATTTGTACTGATGCTCCAGGCTTCCATGCCTTCTAGGATCTATCTCCCCATCGTACAAACGATCCAGGATTCCACACCACCTATGCTCCATCGTCCCATCATACCGATGATCCAGGATTCCACACCTCTCAGTCTCCATCGACCCGCCATACTAATGATTGAGGCTTCCATACCTCCTGGGATCCATCGCCCCATCCTTCTGACGATCGAGGCTTCCACGCCATACGGGATTCGTCGCCCCGTCATATGGACACTCCAGGCTTCCACGCCTTCTGAGGTCCATCGCCCCATCATACCAACGCTCTAGGATTCCACGCCTCATGAGAAACATAACCCTCTTATATAGATGATCTAGACGTCCACAACTTCCGAGATCCATCACCCTGTCATACCGAAAATCCAGGCTTGCACACCTTCCAGGCTCCATCACCCTATTATACCAACGATTCCGGATTCCACACCTTCTGGGATCCATCTCCCTATCGTACTAATACTCCGAGCTTCCAAAACTACTTGGGTCCATCTCCTCATCGTACCAACGATCCAGGATTCCACGCCTTCAGAGCTCCATCGCCCTGTCGTACCAATGATCTAGTCTTGCATGCCCTCCAGACTCCATCCCCCATCATACCGATGATCTAGGCTTTCACGCCTTCTGGGATCCATCGCCTCATCGTAGTGATGCTCTAGGATTCCCCACATCATGGGCTCCATCATCTCATCATACCAATGATCCTGGATTCCACGCCTTCTAGGCTCAATTGACTCGTTGTACTAACGATACAAGCTTCCACGTCGTCTGGTCTCCATCACCCCACCAAACCAATGATCCAAACTTCCAGGTTTTTTAGGCTCCATAGCCCCGTCGTAACGACACTCTAGGTTTCCATGCCTCTCGGGCTCCATCTCCCAATTGTACCGACAATCTTGGCTTCCAAGCCTTCTGAGCTCCATCGCCCCTGTCAGACAAATGATCTGGGCTTGTACGCATTCTGGGCTCCATCACCCGGTCATATTGATGTTCTAGTCTTCCACCCCTTCAGGGATTCACTGCGCCTTCGTACCAATGCTCCAGGCTTCCATGCCTCTCGGGCTTAATCTCCTCGTCGTACCGATGATACAGGCTTCCATGCCTTTAGGGATCTATCACCCCGTCATACCGATGATCCAGTCTTACACACCTTCCCGGATCCAGCTCCCTATCGTACCGAAAATCCAGGCTTCCATGTCTTACATGCTATAATGATCCATCGTACCGATGATGTAGGATTTCACACTTTCCAGGCTCCATCTCCCCTTAATACCGACGATCTCGGATTCCACACCTTCTAGGATCTATCTCCCCATCATATTGATGCTCCAAGATTCCACAGCTTACTAGCTCCATCACCCCTCTATACTAACAATATAGGATTTCACACCTTCTGGGTTCCATTTCCCCATTGTACCAACGATTCAGGTGTCCATGCAATTTGTTCTCTATCATTCCACCTTACGAAGGGCATGCTATCAACCCTACCACCCTTGTGACACTATCTTTCATCCCATCTACTACATTGTATCAACCATAGAGGTACTCCCCGTGGTCCCGACACTAGCTTGTGGAATGTTCACTATGGGATTTCCCAGCTCAAACATAGAGAAAATCCATGCCGATGCTGAGTTAATTTTAGGGTAATTTCATCATATAGATTCCCACTAATCTAAAACCACCAAAATGAGATAGATATGTCCATCCCTATATTGACATAGTCTTTTTGATTTCATATCATAGTTGCATGAAATTAAACTGTATAACAACCACATCTTAGTTGCACGACATTAAAATACATAACAACAACGTCCTAGTAGCATGATGTTAAACTCCATAATAATCTTCATCTTAGTCACATGAAATTAAACAATGCAACAAATGGTCAAATATATGGGACCTCAAACTCCAATAAAAATGGTCAAATCTATGCAACATTAAACCACATCTGCTACTTGTCATAATCACATGACATTAGACTGTATGATGCAATGTTCTCATTTTATGAAGTTAAAATATGTGTCTATTGTCCTCATCACATGACATTAAACTGTATCCTTACCCTGTTTTAATCACATGGGGCCTTATATTATTTACTGTAGATGGATCCACATCCCCATCGCATGATGTAAAACTGTTTAGCGTCATGATCTTCTATATGGGGTAACACTCTCTATTCTACATCAGTCCACTACTAGTCCACTTCAAGAAAAACCTAATGACCCTCATCCTTGCAAAGGGGTTCAAATCCTTCTTTTAGATACACCATATTGACATGCTTAAATGTACTATGGCATAAAACCTCGAATGTTGGACTGCAAATGGGAAAACATTAAATCCATTTCCATAATTTGTGTCATACCTCTATTTGGATCCCCATCGTATTAAAGTATTAAGGGACCCCCTAACGGAATGGTTTCACCCAATATTGGATCACATACCATTTTGGGCCAACACCATAGAAGACTTTAGATGACCCTTTGAGTTTGTTCCCGCGTTTCAAATATGGTCAGCGACCGACCCTCATTTGTTTTTTCCTTTCCATGGAAACATGATATAGATATTATGTTTTGAATATGGTCAACACCTATCCTCCATCATTAAACCACAATCATTGTGATCCACATATTAGATTCTATGATTCACATCTTTCTGCCTCCTTATGTTTAGGTGGAACTCCAACACCCTTGGTGTTACCCTTCCTTGCATATTTTCATGTGACTGAGTAGGCCTGTACTGCTAGAATATTCCTGATCTTTAATCTACATCCCCCCTTTTGTGTTCTTCCATGTTTCATGAAAATCCATAATTAATTCTTTTTTTCCACACGGAGATTGACTGATGCGATATTATTAGTTTTGGTAGGATGTGTACTGATATAGTTGAGAAACATAGTCATCTTCATCCTGCATGATGTTAAATTGCATTATAGTCCTACATGCCATTAAACTGCTCATCTTTGTCCAGCATGTCATTAAACTACTTTATCATCCTGCATGACATTAAAATACTAATATTTGTCCAAGATGATGATAAACTATATTATCATCCTATATGAAAATAAACTGCTCATCTTTGTCTTACATGATGTTAAACTACATTATCGTCCTGCATGACATTAAACTGCTCAATTTCGTCTTGCATGACGTGAAACTGCATTATCATTATGTAATACATAAAAATGCATATTTTTTTAAAGGATGATGCCTTGACCTAAGTGGCCAAAGCATAGAATTTATTAAAATAATTCTTACAAAAGATGAATGTATGAGATCATTTTACAATATTTCACATGGAAAGGAATAAGATAAGCAGTGAGGTCTTTGCACCAGTTCATGTCTTGAATAACTCCTATGTTGGCCAAGCCATCAGAAACCATGTTTTCTTCATGATAGAAATGTGTGATGATGTAGTTCAGGTCGGTGAGCGAATAGTTTCATTCTATCCTACGGGTAGTAATCGGCAGAGATAGATGAGTTACACCATTCCAAATAGCTTGAACGATTGTTGTTGAGTCACTTTCAATCCAAAGGTTGTTCCAACCAAAGCTCATGGAAAATTTTATCGCATAAATCAAACCCAATATCTCAGCTTCAAGGGTGGTGGAAATGCCACAATGACCTATGAAGAATCCTAGAATTTGGCCGAGATGGTTCATGAACACAACATCACATTCGGAAGGCCCTAGATTTCCCTTAGAGGCACCATCAATGTTGATTTTGATCCATCCAGGGAGTTGGATTCTTAAAAACTCCTCAAGAGTGCGATGTGGCTGACAGAAGTTTCCGTTGATCTGTAGATGTTAAACTACATATCCTCATCCTGGAGAAAATTAAACTACTCATCCTAGTCCCACATGATTTTAAATTGTCTTTTACATACCACATGACGTTAAAATGCATGGTCTGTCTAGGATAAAGGACATAAAACAACCCAACACCCATCCCACATGATGTTAAATTTTATTACCATTCTACAAGATGTTAAACTACCTACACTCATCTTAGCGGACGTTAAACCACCACCCTCGTCCCATATGACAATAACCTGAAAAATGGAGTGATCTCTATGTCCTTAAACTAAGATCTCCTACATCCTTGTCATATGATGTTAAACATCATGAAATTTCATAACTACGTATGGATTGATTCCCATACTCATCAGATACATAGGAACACCGAGACTTTTTATTCATGGCCCAGCCTCAGGTCCCTTGACCTTTCTGGCCTCCTGGCTCAAGTTATCACTTAGGATTGTGCAGTGTGGTATGGACTACACATCCTCATTCATGTTAGGATATTGTTTCCACACCACACACATCCCTTTGAGACACCCCTCCTTCATCCATCATCCTTACCGCAAGACGTTAAACTATATGGATACCAACATGATTCACGCATCCCTCCATTCGGGTCTCCATCATCACTCACATCCAAAACGAACCCCTTTAACAGCTTGGTTTCACACCACCTTGGATCACCTAGTATTTTGGTCCAATGTTTCTAAGGATTTCAAATGACAATTTGGCACACAAGTGCCGCATTACGAATATAGTCAGTTGTCAAAGCTCAGTTTTTTGTTCATATTTTAGGTCAAATGACATGGATACTATGTCTCGAACATGGTCAGAAGTTATCCTCAATTGTTATTTTTTCCCCATGGTCTCCAAGATGGCAGGCGAGGTGATTTACATTTTATACCCTTCTGTCCCACAGACACGACATTAAACTGGGCATCTATGGTCTGAGCTCTATAACCATAAAATTAGATCCACCAAATCCTTATCACCTGATATTAAACAGAACGACATCTTGAGAACTATGTATGTATTGATTCCTATCCTCATGATACATGTATGATTGCTCGAATATTTCATTTTTGGTCCATCTCTAGTTCATCTATTATTTCTCTGGTCCATTCAGACTGATTTCACTCTTGGAAATATGAATGTTGTGGCATATGTGGGATTATGTCCTCATTCACATCAACTTATTATCCATGAAATTCACATTCCTCTTCGAGGTACCCTTTCCCCTTGTCTTTGTCGTGTGATGTTAGACTTCACAGTACTTCAGAACTATGTATGGCTTGATTCCCATCCTCATGGGATACGTAGGAACGCATGACCCTTTCCTCTTCGGGTCCAGACATGTTTCTTAGAAACCTTCTCTTCCTTCTGGTCACATGGCCTAAGTCCTCCAAGGGGGTATGTGGTGTAGTGTGGGAATATGTCCTCATTCATGTAGGGTTTGCAACAACCATACCACATACCTCTCTCTTGAGAGATCCCTATCCCCCTTTCCTCCACTCATCTTCTCAAGTCATATAGTCTCAAATTGGGCCCCTTGACCCTAATTGGAAATTCTCCAACGTGCCTAGATGCACTATGAATTGGGACCTAGAGTTCTGGTTTCTACATGGACATGTTTTCTTCCGTTTCCATGGTTCATTTTTCCCTTTATTTGTGTTTTCATCATTATTCACATTTGAAAGGACCCTGGAATGGAATTGAGGCTAGACCTCAGTGCTCTCCAACCATCTTGGGCCAATTCCCCCTTGGGATTTTGAATGAAAATTTGACACAAGTCCCATATTTTGAATATGGTTAGCGGTCGATGCTCATATGTTTGTTCATATTTCAGGTCACAAGGTATGGATGTTGTGTTATGAACATGGTCAACAATTATCCTCCATCATTACACCACCCCATTATGTCTTAAATACTTATTTCATAATTCACATCCCTTTCAACTTCATTATGTTCATGTTGAAATTTGACACTCTTGGTGATATCCCTCAGTGTGTGTTTGAACATTAAGAGGGTGAATCAATGGTGTGGTGTCATTCGAGGCTCTGTGCCATTTCCCCATTCTCTATATTCCAAATGTTTTGAAGATATTATCAACCATTTTTTAGACAAAAAGCATAGCTCACATGGGCCTTAGGACTTGGCCATGTTTTACGCCCACTTGGAAGAATCTCACTTCTTTTGGTCCAAGATATATAATCATAAACGAAGACCCCCCCTCGTTCTTATCACATGACATTAAACTACATGAATTTCGAGAACTATGTACAACTGTATTCCCATCCTTTTGGGATACGTAGGAATGCCCGAACATTTAGTATTATGATCCAACTAAGGCTCCACTAATTATTGCTTATGATCAGACTTTTGGACCTGACTGTTATTGGATTGCGCAGTGTGGCGTATGTTGGATTATTTATTTATTCACGTTGGGTCTAAAATAGTCTTACCATATACTCCTCTTTCTGGGATAGTCCTTCTTATCTCCATCCATTCCATGAAATTAACTTGTATGGAATTTCTAAAACTACACACGGCTTGATTACCATCCTTATGAGATACATATAAATGCCTGAAAATTTCATCCTTGGGTCTATCCCTTGGTTTTTGACCTTTTTGGACCCTTCAACCAAGGTTTCTCCACTGAAATTGCATGTGGTTTGGTGTGGACCACATCCTCATTTACGTCAGGTATGCTTTATCACACCATGTGAATTACCTTTAGAACCTCGATCTTCTATGTGATTCCAAGCCATAAAATGTTAGACTATAATACCTGGTCCCACATGACATTAAACTATTGTGTCCTTGCATCACGATGATAAAACTCATGGGATGGTCTTGTCTTACGACCCTAAATCATGACACTATCATCCAGGCCACATGGCAGAAAACAAAACTTCATTGTGGTGTCATCACATGAGGGGACATCAATGTTGGTATCAGTCATCCACCATGCCATTTTTCAAGGCCTACATATGGCTTGATTCTTTCAGAAATTACCAGATTCTCCATCCTGGTTTAGTTGTTTAAAAAAACACATCCACCATATAGAACAAACAAGATCCATCAATTGTCGCTTCATTTGGGGCATGGGCCAGACCTCCAGGATAGTATTTCCCTTTTCATTAGTACCCTATCATGACATTTTCCAGAACTATGTGCTGCCTGATTCCCATCCTCATGGTATACATATGAACACCTGAACATTTCATCTTTGGGTCTATCTCTAGGTATCTCAAATCACGTCCACTTTCTGTCCCCCTTAGCCCGAACTTTGTTAGAAGCATGTGGGGCGATGAGGACATCTTGGGTCCCCATTCAAATCAGGTTTATGATAGACATTCCATGTATTTCCCCTCATGGATATTCCTTCCATTCTCCTACATCCTTATCATATGACCATAAATTGCATGAAACTTTCCAAAACTACGTATGGATTGATTTCAATCCTCATGGGATACATTGAAACACCTAGGTTCTTTGCTTTGGGTTCAACCAAAGCTTTCACTTTCGGTCCCTCAACCAAAGGTTTCCCCTGGGAGCTCATTGTGTGGTGTAGAATCCTTTTTTACACATTCATATCGGGTTGTTCAACAACTGCACTTTGTGTTTCCATTATCTCTTCCTAGCCTAGTCAGAGTTCTAAGACCATAAACTAATATCTTCCTAGGAGACAACATATGGATTAATTCCAATACTCATGGGATATTTAGGAACCCCTAGATGTTTAGTGTTTGGTTCAAGACACAGGTACTTAGAATCCTTCATTATTATATGCACATGATGTTAAATTGTGTTCCCTAGTCGAAGAATCATGACATTAAACTGTGTGTGGGTTTTCATCAAGAAATTTTCAAAAGATGGAAGGAATGTATGGTCCCTCATCCACGTCGGGTTTTTCTACTTCTCCACGCTTCACACATTCCATTAAACCAAGTCCCATATCAATGGTCCATTATGTGACCTTAAACTAGGAGTTTTCATCCCTATGGACCATTTCTTTGGAAGGGGGTTTGAATCCCTCAATCTAATGAGTCTCATTAGCATACTCAAATGCGTCGTGGAATAGAGACCAAAATATAGGATTCCACATAGACATTCCCTTATTTTGTGTGAACACTTCATGAGAAATTTATTTGGATCTCTATCCTCTTCCATGTATGAGGGAACCCCTTTATATCCTGGTCTCATGCCACATTGGCTCACCTACCATCTTGGGACAATGAACGAGAAGACCTTGGATGACATTTTGCGATAGGTCATGTGTTTGGATATTGTAATGCCCCGACCCTAGAAGCCCAGAGTCGGTGCATTATTACGTATCATTGACATGATCATAAAAGATCAAGTCTCGAAAGGCTGATTAGTTTAGTATCCTTGGAAACACTAGATACATTAATAAGTCTTATATTACAAGATAAAATGGAAAACTACAACAACATAGTCTCCATAGACCAAACTCATATCCCCTCATACTATCCCTACAGGTCATTCAAAAAATAATTTTCACATTGTGGGAAAAATAAAACATAGAAATGGGTGAGCTCAGATTCCCACTAAGGATAACAATATAGCATAAACATTTATAATTAAGAATAAACATTTAAGGAAATGTATAACTAAAACAAAAGCCTTTTAAACTCGAATTTCAACATAATATGGAAAAAATAAAATGAAATGATTCCATTTAATTATTCACATGGATATTCTACAAGTCTAATAATCAAATGAAATATCAATAACCACTTTCATAATGATGGAATGTATAATTCCAGACTATCATAACCACATAGTAAAGGCCTTGTGCCAAGATTACAAATAAGATTTTGTCAAGGTCTTGTTCCAAAACACTATTTTGTCTCATGAGACCTACCAATGCATCGAGGATCTATTGTGGGCTCCACCCGTCACTTACTATGTCCAATGCATTCCTCTTATGAAAATTTTGAAACATAATCATAAACATTTGTATTAAAACTAGCATACGAAATGTCAATACATTATCCAGAAACCATGAATGGTATAAAAATAGCACATCCATAGTCAAACATAAATCATTCAATATAATATGGAAGATTGTATTGTAACAGATTAACCTCAATCGAGAATAATAAATGATATTGACATAGATGAAAATAATCATCAAAACTATTTGAGAGAAATGTCCGCCTTTTTCTTGAAAACATTTAAAAGACACACTATTTGTCAAGAATCCATTTAAAAATAGATTTTTGAATCAAAGTTTTCCATACCAAATTGAAAATTTTAAAAGGAATTTTATTTTTAAAACTTTAATTTCCATATAAATAAATCCTTAAAACCATTTTTAAAACATGGACATTAACGAGAAAGATTTAGAATAATAAATCTTTAAAACAATTAAAATAATATTTTTTTAGAGTTCCTAACCGAAAGAGAGACAGTTGAATAAAAATTATTGAGGTAATAAAAACACTATAATATCATGAGAATAAAGTTATTCATGATATACTATGTCAAAGTACATTATATACTCCATATAAAAGTGAATTGGTGTATAACAACAAATAACTCTCACTAGAATTTAAATTGAGATGAAATATCTTATAAAGACGGTATCTTTAGGTTAACGATAATTCAATGACATAATTATGTGTTAAAAATATAAATACACTCAATATGATTGGATATTCAGTGTAAATCAATCAGAGGACATTCACACATATTCTTGTAAAAACAAAACCAATCAATTGGATATTTAACTCAACAAATGGAGGTTGAGTTAGAATTACTCTTATCAAGTTCATATCGATGACTTGAGAATTTATAAATGGAGTGATTATGTGTATCAAAATTATATTCACAGAAAGGGGAGTGGAAATTATGACATAAGCAAATTAATATTTATTCCACACATAATCTTAGAGTAAAATAATCAACAAAGTATGTGTAAAGCCGAATGAGTGGAAATTGAAATTTGTAATTACCTTACAAATTTGGTAACTTACAAAACATACATCCCATGAAAGATGGATCATACAATTATTATTTAAATATAAATAAATTAAAGTATATTACACAATGAATACAATCATAGGCAGTACACACACCACATGTAATAAATAAGTGGTGAACAATGGAAATCTCACAGAATTAAAAGTGAGATAAGATACCACATACCTTGTACTTTTACTTGGTATATGGTAGGTTAAACTCCGGTATAATGGTGAAATAATATTTATTAAATTGTAAAAGAATTATATACATTAATATGATATCATATATTATATTTTAACATTGCTTTGTTAATAATATCTTACTATTATCGTCGTTTTGGGTGTTAACAGATTCATTTTCCTTCATATTCATTATTATGTGAGTCATATTTTTTATGGATGGAATGTATATTATTCTAATACAAAATTATATCAAGTCTGTAAACATTATTTTTAATCATCAAATGAAAATTATTCTTTAATGGATACTATGGGGAATGATTCTCATCACGTTCGTGGAGACGGTAATCCGTACGTACGCATGAGCGACAATATAATTCTTTTGATATTAAAATAATATATAATTGGATGGTATATCATATATAAAAAATCATTATAATTTTATATTTATTATTTAATTCAATTACACATCATTGTCATACCCATCGAAATAATAAAGTTTTGAATAACAATTACACCACGACGTGGAGACGGTAAGCTGTACGTACGCACGTATGGTGAAATGTCATTCGAAGGATGGTTAGAATACTGAATATGGTTGTAACATATTTATAATAACATCCCAGTATATATAAGATAATGGAGTTATTATTTTAGAATGGAAATAACAAAGAAATAAGAAGTGGAAGAAGAAAGGATCTTGAAAGAGGTGGTGAGATTTTTACCTCTTCTTCGGGTTCATACTTTTGATTTGATCAAAAGGGCTCCTTATGTTGGATTTATGACTAAATCAAGGACTTTAGGATGAATAGAGAAACTTTTAGAGGATATTTGGGTAGGGTTTGGTCGATCAAAAATGCTTTGAAGGTATGAAATTGAGAGAAGGGGGAGTGCCCTTTTATAAGAGGGGTGATGGGAACCTTTGGAAAAGTTAAAAATATTATTTTTTAATAAATTCATATTAGGTTTATAATGGATTAAAAGTGGAATATATAAAAGTTAAAGTGGGTATATTATAAAAACACGCAACCAATTGGTTTCAGACAGGTTTGGGTCACTATATTAACTTTGTCGTTTTTATTTAACTCTTAGTTAAATAGTTTGAAATTTACCATGTCTCTTTGTATTTTTGTATTATATAGTTAATAAACTTGATATATACTTCAAAGTGACCCCCAAGTGGTCAATTAATGATACAAATATCCTTATATAAGTCCTTTTTCTGAACCATAGATTTTTAGGAATAGAAAATTAATTAATAATATAATATTTGTTTTAAAAAACCCCTTTATGTCAATTTTGACACTTATTAATAATTGATTTTTTAAAGTCCTAAAAACTTTATTAATTATAATAAAATTCATTTAAGTAATCCTAACATGTCATAGTATCCAATAAAATTTGTGTATTTCATCAAAACTGTCAAATTATATTTATTTTAACATTTATAATACCAATTATTTGATTCTTTCATTAATAATGAAAATAATGCATCATTATTGTGTCAAAAATAAATTTAATTATTCAATGTCTAAAAATTATAAATAAAATCCCATTATATAGGAAATCTTTTTATTTTCCTAATTAATATTTATAGTCGAAAATATAACATATATAACCCTATGTAAAAATTGTTTTTTTAAAAGATAAATGCTTTTGTCATTTTTGTATTTACTTTAACTTAATTAATATAAAGTGTCATTATCACTTACAAGTGGATCCATGGGGTCCCCAAATCGACTCAAAGATGCCCATGGTCAGATAGGTATCATCCAATAGGGTTAGGACACTTTTTAGGGTAATTTAATATTATTATAATATTATTTTTCACCCTTATTTACCGGATTTACCCTTTTAACCATGGTAAATAAAATATTTACCGAAGTAATTATTCAAAATGAGTAAAAATAAAAGTTACCTATTTACACACTTTGGACATCATGATTCCAAATATGGAATCCATTTTTCTAAATTCAAACACAGAAGTGGCAGAAATTAATTTAAAATTAATTCCCGTTGTCAAAACAAAAAGCGTGTTTTTAAGAAATAATAACTATCAAAAGATTGACACTTACTTATGTCCAGTTTAAATGTGAAATTATGTCCAATTACCAACATTGGATTAAATGGTCAAAATATAATCTAATTATACTTTAAACCCACTCAAATACATAATTTATCACTATTAAGTATTTTGATTAAAAAAGTTGTTTTTAATTAAAATTTAGTAATTTTCACTATTCATCAAAATATGAAAGTTATCAGAAAAGTACCAAAAAGTCACCGTTAGCTAATTTCGATATACCAAATCCAAAAATGAAGTTCATTTTGAAATATAAAATGTATAAAATTTCAAAAAGTGGGTATTACTATTCATAACGACTAGTTTGGTAAGTCGTAGTGCGCTTGAACTCGAAGTGGTGGGCAGTGTAAGTTATTGAAATCTTGGGGTGTTACATTCTTCCCTCCTTCAATAAATTGCATGCTCGCAATTTTTAAAATTGGGCTTGAGAATACAATGTAAAGTCCCACATCATAAAAGAGTGAATAAAACTATCACTTTAAAAGAAAGAAAGAGAAGTACAAAGGTCACCCAAGATAACCCGTACTAGGATTCCATGTATGAAAACATGGATATGGATGATAAAATAAGAGTCAATACCTGATGGAGAGGGATAGAAAACATCATCAGGAGAAAGTTAACAATAATAAAACAACAAACTTGTGAAGGGACAAACGGTTATTAGTTTTCCAGTATGAAAAGTAAACTGACAACATTTATTTTTGTTTTAAGTTACATTTCATAAAGATGAGGAATCTATTTATGATATTGACTAAGAACATAAAGAGATATACTTACTTTTTAAGTATAGTTTCATTCGTTAATAAATTTCTACCACTAACTCTTTTTGTTAAATGATGAGTATTCAAGAAAACTCGGTCACACCGAAAGAGATAGAATAATGTTCTAGGGAATCACATGATCCACAAGGGATAAACTATATGTTTACCTTGTCTTTAGAGATTAATCAAAACCAAAATGGTTAGTACAAGGTCTAATGATCCCACAAAAGGATATTCCTATAGAGAAAGAAACACTAATCTTAATTTCTAATATTAAACCAAAAATACCCCAAAGTTAAATAAATACCATACAATAAACAATTGTCCTTAAAATCCTTCAATATAATCCAAAATAATATTGAAACCAAAACTTAGAAGAATTTGGTTATGTAGTCTTCCACGTTAAATTGTATCTCTAAATGACATCAACTACTCTTAAAGTCACATACTTAATAGTAATTAACCTAATCACATATTCTCTATTTTAGGTTAATCATTTCTATAAATAACCCAAATCACTAGAAATCCAGAATAAAAACATAGATAAAAATCCACCATTACTCCTCCAATGAAATCCCAGAGTATTCTATTTTCCCTGGGCATATAGTGTTCCAAACAAAGAAAAAGTCTTCCAAAATAACATTTATCACTTAATCACCAAAGAATTTTCATATTCTAAGGGTATTAATTTGATAAGACATAAGATCTCTAATCAACTTATTAGTGATCAATAAAATCATTTAACTAAAAATAATTAGTCACACTAACTAGGGACTTCACATAGTCTAGTGGTAGGCAATAAATCCCAATCTCACTCTGGTTGTGGGTTAGATTCCCACAGCTTTGTTCGATGCGACAGGTTGTCACACGGTCTGCATGTTGTCCTTTTTCTAAAACCATATTTTATAAAATTACCAAAATTAGATAAATTCTTAAAATAACCGTAACAAAATTTAACCACAAATGTTATCTCATACCTTGAATTTTCATCCCAAAATATAATAACTTGTAATTTCCTCAAACCCAATGATCATATAAAACCAAATGGTTATTTATAACTATATCCAAAAGAGAAAATATAAGTCTTCCTCAAATATCACTTTCACATGGCAAACTACAGGGTTAAAAATACAAGAGAAAATCATTCCAATGTAATCCCATCAACAAGGAGCACTGATACATTTAAACATTTCTCCAACCATTTATTTCCACATAGCTTCTTCTTTGACCAAGAAAATATCCTATCGAATAGGGCATTCACTCAGGTAATGGCAAGGTCCCCAACATTTACAGAAAATGACTGTAAATGGATTCTTGGGACCATTTTAACTTTCTTCCATAGTACTCATCATTTTTCATCGGCAATTCTTCACTTTATGTCCTTCTTTCCCACATGTAAATCATTTCTTTGATCCATTGAGATACTTTCCTGGGTATCTCCTTCCATATTTCCTACATGATGGAAATTGAGGATTATTTTCTCCATGGTCTCCACTATTGGAGCTCTTATCATTCACCACTTTTCTCTTCTTTGTTGAGTATGGGAGTTGGTTATTATATATGTTTCTGATCATATTTTTGGAAAAATGATTGGGAATAAACGCGATATCTTTTAAGCCTATCAACATTCCATTTTGTTTTCTCATTTTCACCATCGTTCCCACCTTGTACATCATTCTCAAAGCTACTATGACTTCCTTGGAATCCAGCCATTGACTAAAACCAGAAAGCATTGTGTGTGTAACAGTAGTCATAAAATCATTTAGAAAATATCACGACACCATATTTTCAATTTGAAACACCTTAGGATTAACCAAGGTCATTTATTCTCATCTTATATTAAAATTCCTCAAATAGGTTTGTAAAGAAAATGTAAAATATCCTAATCATATCCCATGGGAGTGTCGTAACCAAGAGTGCAGCAAGGCCCATTTTCGTGCACCAGCTCTCGTTCTAGTCTTTCTCAAAGCGGTGTTTTCGAGTTTTACCCCTAGGTACATTTGTACCAGAGCCTAATCTACCTGATCGTATCCAGATAGGGATGTATTGCTTGTAAAACTCACAAAATCTCTACAATACCAATATTTTAGGAAGTTCTTCTATACTAATTCTCAAAGTATATCTTAGGGCTATGTGCTAAAATAAGAGTTTATCTAAATATAGTTTCCAAGGTTTGTACTAAAATTCCTCTGATACCAACTGCAAAGCCCCGACCCCAGAAGCCTAGAGTCAGTTCATTATTACGTATCATTGGAATGATCATAAAAGATCATGTCTCTAAATACAGATTAGTTTAGCGACCTTGGAAACACAAGATACATTCATGAGTCTTATATTACATGATAAAATGGAAAACTACAAAAAGATAGTCTCCATAGACCACACTCATATCCCCTCATACTATCCCTACAAGTTATTCATAAAATACTTTTTCACATTCTGGGAAAAATAAAACATAGAAAGGGGTGAGCTTAGATACAGAAGAAGGATAAGAATATAGAGGAAACTTTCAAAATTAAGCATAAACATTTAAGGCAATGTATAACTAAAAAAAATCCTTTTAAACTTGAACTTCAACATAATATGGAAAAAATAAATTAAATAATTCCATTTACTTATTCACATGGATATTCTACTAGTCAAATAATCACATGCAATATCAATAACCACTTTCATAATGATGTAATGCATAATGCAATACTATCATAACTACATAGTCAAGGCCTTGTGCCAAGACTACAAATAAGATTTTCTCAAGGCCTTGTTCCAAGACACTAGTTTGTCTCATTATACCTACTGATGAATTGAGGAGTTATAGAGGGCACCACCCGTCACTTAATAAGCCCAATGAATTCCTCATATGAAAATTTTGAAACATAATAATAAACACTCGTATTAAAAATAGCATACGAAATGTCAATACTTTATCCAGAAACAATGAATGGTTTAAAAATAGCACATCCATAGTCAAACATAACTCATTCAATACAATATGGAAGATTGTATTGTAACAGATTAACCTTAATCGATAATAATGAATGATATTGACATAGATGAAAATAATCATCAAAACTATTTGAGATAAATATCCCCCTTTTTCTTAAAAACATTTAAAAGACGCACTATTTGTCAAGAAGACGTTTAAAAATAGATTTTTTGAATCAAAGTGTCCCATACCAATTTGAAAATATTAAAAAGAATTTTAATATTAAAACTTTAATGTCAATATAAATAAATCCTTAAAACCATTTTTAAAACATTGACATTGATCAGAAAGATTTAGAATAGTAAATCTATAAAATATTTAAAATGATATTTTAGTTAGAGTTCCTAACCAAAAGAGAGACACTTGAATAAAAATAATTGAGGTAATCAAAACATTATAATATAATGAGAATAAAGGAATTCATGATATACTATGTCAACGTACATTATATACACCATATAAAAGTGAATTGGTGTATAACAACAAATAACTCTCACTTGAATGTAAATTGAGATGAAATCTCTTATAAAGACTGCATCCTTAGGTTAAGGATAAATCAATGACATAATTATGTGTGAAAAATATAAATACACTCAATATGATTGGATATTAAGTGTAAATCAATAAGAGGACATTCACGCATATTCTTGTGAAAACAACACCAATGAATTTGATATTTAACTCAACAAATGGAGATTGAGTTAGAATTACTCTTATCAAGTTCATATATATGACTTGAGAATTTATCAATGGAGTGATTATGTGTATAAAAAGTATATTCATGGATAGGGGAGTGGAAATTATGACATAAGCAAATTAATAGTGATTCCACAAAAAATCTTGGAGTAAAATAATCAACGAAGTATGCGTAAAGCCGAATGAGTGGAAATTGAAATTTGATATTCCCTTATTAATTTGGTAACATACAAAACATACATCCCATTAAAAATGAATCATAAAATGATGATGGAAATATCAATAAATTAAAGTATATTACGCAATGAATACAATCATGGGAAGTACACACACCACATGCAATAAATAAGTGGTGAACAATAGAAATCTCACGGAATTAAAAGTGAGATAATAAACCCCTTACCATGTACTTTTCCTTGGTATATAGTATGTTAAATTCCTGTATAATGGTGAAATAATTTTTGTTAAATTATAAAATAATTATATACATTAATATGATATCATATTTTATCTTTTAACATTGCTTTGTTAATAATATCTAAGTATTATCGTCGTTTTGGGTGTTAACGTATTTGTTTTCCTTTATATTATTTGTTATGTGAGTCATATTTATTATGGATGGAATGTATCTTATTCATATACAAAATTATATCAAGTCTCTAATCATTATTTTTAATCATCAAATGAAAATTAGTCTTGAATGGATACGATGGGGAATGATTCTCATCACTTTCGTGGAGACGGTAAGCTGTACATACGCATGAGCGATAATATCATTATTTTGATATTAAAATAATATATAATTAGATGGTATATCATATATACAGAATTATTATAATGTTATATTTATTATTTACTTCAATTACACACCATTATTATACCCATCCAAAAAATAATGTTTTGAATAACAATTACACCACGAGGTGAAGACGATAAGCTGTATGTACGAATGCATGGTGACATGTCATTCAAAGGATGGTTAGAATACTGAATATGGTTGTACCATATTTATAATAACATCAAAGTATATAGAATATACTGGATTTATTATTTTAGAATGTAAATAACAAAGAAAGAAGAAGTGAAAGTAGAAAAGAACTTGAAAGAGGTGGTGAGATTTTTACCTCTTCTTCGGGTTCTTCCTTTTGATTTGATCAAAAGGGCTCCATAACTTGGCTTTCTGACTAAATTAAGGCCCATAGGATTAAGTGAGTGAAGATTAGAGGATATTTGGGTAGGGTTTTTCTGAACCAAAAGGCTTTGAAGGTATGAAATTGAGAGAAGGGGGAGTGCCCTTTTATAAGAGGGGTGAGGGGCACCTTTGGAAAAGCTAGAAATATTATTTTATAATAAATTCATATTCGGTTTATAATGGATAAAAAGTGTATTATGTAAATTTTAAGGTGGGTATTGGTCTAACACCACTCAACCGATAGGGTTTAGATAGATTTGGGTCACTATATTAACTTTATCTTTTTTATTTATCTCTTAGTTAAATAGTTTGACATTTACCATGTCTCTTTTTATTTTTATATTATATAGTTAATAAACATACTATATACTTCCAAGAGACCCCCAAGGGGTCCATTAATGATACACCTATAATTATATAATTCCTTTGGCCGAACCTTATATTTTTAGGAATATAATATCAATTAATAATATAATATTTGTTTTAAAAACTCCTTTGTGTCAATTTTGACATCATTTAATAATTGATTTTGGTTAAAGTCTTATAAACTTTATTAATTAAACCCAAATTCATTTAAGTATTCCGAACATGTCATATTAACCAATAATTTTTTTTTGTCATAAAATCTTCCAAATTATATTTATTTTAACATTTATAATACCAATTATTTGATTCTTTCATTAATAAGGAAAATTCAGCATCATTATTGTGTCATAAATAAATTTAATTATTCAATGTCTAAAAATTAAAAATAAAATTCCATTATGTATGAAATCTTTTTATATTTTTAATTAATATTTATAGTTGAAAATATAACATATATAACCCTATGTAAAAATTGTTTTGCTAAAAGATATATGCCAATGTCATTTTTTATTTACTTTAACTTAATTAATATAAAGTGTCATTATCACTTACAAGTGGCTCCATGGGGTCCCCAAATCGACCCAAAGATGCCCATGGTCGCAAACATATCATCCAATAGGGTTATAACACGTTTTAGGGTAATTTAATATTATTATAATATTATTTTTTTATCCTTATTTACCGGATTTAGCCTTTTCACCATGGTAAATAAAATATTTACCGAAGTAATAATTCAAAATGTCTATAAGTAAAAGTTATCTATTTACACAATTTGGACATCCTGATTCAAAATATGGAATCCATTTTTCTAAATTCAAAACTCAGAAGTGGAAAAAATTAATTTAAAATTAATTCCCATCGTCAAAACAAAAAGCGTGTTTTTAAGAAATAATAACTATCAAAAGATTGACACTTGCTTATGTCCAGTTTAAATGTGAAATTATTTCCAATGACCAACTTTGGATTAAATGGTAAAAATATAATCTAATTATACTTTAAAACCACTCAAATGAATAATTTATCACTATTAATTATTTTTATTAAAAAAGTTGTTTTTAATTAAAATTTAGTAATTTTCACTATTCACCAAAATATGAAAGTTATCAGAAAAGTACTAAAAATTTGCCCTAAGATAATTTTGATATAATGAATCAAAAAATGAATTTCATTTTGAAAGATAAAATTTATACAATTTCAAAAAGTGGGTATTACTATTCATAACAACTAGTTTGGTAAGTCGTGGTGCGCTTGAACTTGATGTTGTGGGTAGTGTAAGTTACTGAAATCTTGGGGTGTTACAAATATGCTTTGGGTCAACCCTCATTTTTCTATCCCCATGCCCAGATAATGCAAAACATATGTTGTGTTTCGAACATGGCCAATAGTTATCCTCCATCGTCACACCACCATCATTGTGATCCAGATCTTCGGCTTCATCATTCATATCATTCCACTTCCCTATATTTATGTGGAATTCCAACATAATCAGTTTTACCCCTCCGCACATCTATGTGCATTAAGTAATAAGGTTAGTATTATTGGGATTACATTCACCTAGAATTCCATTTCCCCTCATGTGTGCTTCCCTATACTAAGAAATCCCCATCAGTACTCTGTATTTCCCACATCGAGCACGACTCACGTGGGGTTAGTGGATTTAGTAGACTGTGTACTGGTGCAGACGAACTACACATGCCTTTTTTCCTGCATGATGTTAAAATGCACTCTCAAAAATACTTATGGCTTGATTCTCATCCTAATGAGCTACATAAGAATTCCGAAACACTTTTTATTGATCCCAACCCAAATCTCACCATCTTCGGTCTCTTGACATATGATTTCCCTGAGGATTATGTGGTGTGGTATGGGCCATTTTGGGACTCATTCATGTGGGTTCTTTAACACCCTCATCATGTACTCCCACATTTGGGATCTACCCTTTCACTATACATCCTACCATATGACGTTAAACTACGTGGGTCCTCTAGAACTATGTATGGATTGATTCCCATCCTTATGGGATACGTAGGAATGCCCGAGCACTTTCCCTCGTGTACAACCCCAAGTTAGGCCATCTCTGATCTGTGGTATAAATAATCCCAATGGGAACACATGGATTAGTGTGGACTCTTATGATCCCCACTCACATATGAATATGTACCGCATAGTGAAATTCCTTTCTAGGTAACCACATCATTTTCATATGATGTTAAACTGTGCGACATCTCAAGAACTATGTATGGATTGATTTGGACCCTAGCTGGATACTTAGTGACATCTGGATGTCTATTTCCAAGATCCAATCACGTGCTTGTAAACTCTCTAATATGGTCATCTTGGCCTCATACCTCTTTTAGGACCATTCATTGCCTCAATCCTCACCGTATGATGTTAAAATACGCGTATATAATCCTCGTTGTCATGACGTAAAACTACATTCCACTTCAGGTTGTTACCAGAGAGATCCTTTTAGGAAATGAGTACGATCCTTAATTAGACTGATTCACTCACCAAATTTATCTTAATCATGGTGGAATTAATTTATGAGTGTTGTAATCCATTCGAACAACTCATCACTCCACCCTTCATGCTTTGTGTGCCCTTTATTTGGATCCTCACCCTCTTTCACATATAAAGAAACCCCCTAATAGCATGGATGCTCAGCCTATGGACCGCATACTATCTTGGGCCAATGTTTCGGAAGACTATGGATGTAATTTTGAGTTAGGACCTATATTTTGAACATGTTCTCCTCTCGGCCATCATTTATTGTCCCCATTTTAGGCTAACATAATAGGGATACTATGTTTCAAACATGGTCAATAGTTATCCTTCATTTTCATTCCATCCCTACAGTGTTCTGAATTTTGGGTATCATAATTCACCCTTTGTTCAGATTGATTCCAATGCCCCTTGAATTATCCTTCTCACACACCAGATCATGTTGGGAGAATAAATTCATCTATTCAAAGAACCTTTTTCTCCATTAACAATCTCTCTCATTCAGGATAATCCTAAAGGTGATGGATTCCCCATTTTGATCCCCTTATATATTCCACTATTTATCACTCTCATACATGTGAATGAAATTCTATTATATATTGTATCCTACACCAAGAATGGTTCGCGTGGGCTTAGATACTTGGTTGGTTATTTTCACAATGCGATAGAGATACAATGGACCCTAGAGTAGGTGTTTTCCTTAGCTATTTCATCAGAACAAAGTTCCCCTAACCCTCCCCGTCCTCATTAAACCACATTATTAGGGGTGGGAATTTGTTGACACTAGAAAATGCATCCATGATATATTAAAAATTCTTCCATGAATGATCCAAGAGTGTAGAATATTTTTCAGGCTTTAGTTTGATTGGTCGTTGATCCCAAATTGAGTTACGAATTAGGAGTTATGGACATTGGAAGTTGGGCTGGAAAACTGGTTTGTGGAGCCCATTCATTTAGCTCCCTCCACAATCGTAGGGTGGAGGAACTTGACTAGAGCCTCTACGAGCACTGAGAAGTCCATGATGGAATAGTCTTCGAGTCCAAGGAACTTGACTAGATCCTCCGTGAGTTACTCAAAGGCGATGATGGTATCCTCCATGACTTAGAGAAACATAAAGGAATTGTCTCTAGTTGCGGAGCGCGATTTCCTTTATGTCATCCTTTTTTCTTCATGACACAAATTTGTTCTATGCAGAGAGCTCTTCCTACCTCAATTTTCTATAAATAGATAGATCAACCCCTTAATACAAATGGTTATGCCGCCACTTAAGTGAATGATTTCCAATTTCGTGGTGCTCTCAAGCACTGCGAAGTGATTCCCTTTGCGAAGGCCTCTGGCCATTGTGGTGAAAGGATCCCCATCCAGGGCTAATGGGGGCTTCACAAAGCATTAGGCCTTCACATGATACTCCCTTAATAATTCCACTTATGCTAATGCAAGGCCATGATCCGCAATCACCTTTAATTCCCAAAGCTGCTTCACGAGACCCTGAGCTCCGCAAAGCCCCATGCTCCGCAAGACCCTAAGATCCATGTGCCCCATGCTCCGCAAGACCCTAAGATCTATGAATCACCATTATTGAAAAGACCCTAAGATATGCAAACCCCATTCCTTTGTAATGTTCTTCCCTTCTCAAAGATCCTACCTCCGCACCCACCTATCCATACCGCTGATGTTTCACACCCGTACCTCCGCTCAAGATCACTGTCGGGCTGCAGTCCCAGCCCTCTGGGCTGGTCTTTTCTCTACCGTTACTAACCCCCATGAAAAATGGACACCTGGACCACAACCTTTTTCGGCCAGGATGTTGACAATTTCCATTGCACCCTTATGCATATCCACCTTCCACTTATGGAATATCATGATTCAAGATACTTCTCCATAATCCATGAAATATCTTGAGTCTACATATTCCTCTTGATCCTTTTCACATGTCATGATATGAGATATGAATATTCAATTCCATGTGTGCCTTTAGATGAAACATTTCTCAAGAAACTCCTCCAAATCCATCCACTTGACTCATATGCCAGGTTGAATCACAAAGGGCGACTCTTGCATAGGTCCCAACACCATCCATTGCTATGAGGCTTATTCCTAACAGTCCCCTCTACATGACTATAATCTGTAGTATTCCGTATTTGACAAATAATTGATGCCTCCTATTCTGAATAATAGATTCCTTATGCACCAAGAATAAAATGCCAATAGTCCTCACTACATGACTTTAAACCATTGCATGACCCATCATTTAATAAAATGATGCCTATTGTTCCAAATAATATATTCCTTATGTGACAAGCATAAGATTACTCATTCCATGATTATAGTGATGTAATTTCAAGAGCGTTGGAATCCGTTCGGTCATTCCACCACTCCACCTCATGCCTCATGTGTCTTTCATTCGGTTTATCATCCTCTTTAATGTATAATGGGACCCCCTAATAGCCTAGTCCAATGTCTCAACAGCTCACCTACCGCTCTAGGACCAATGCCCCATATTTATTTGGATGAAACATTGAGTTTGGACTAGTGTTTCGAATACGGTCAGTGGTTGGCCCTCATTAATTTTTTTACATCTTAAAACAATGAAATGTAGATGCTGTGACTCAAATATGGTCAAAAATTTTCTCCCTTAGTCATGCCGCCCCCATTGTTTTCCCAATATTAGGAATGTGATTATCACTTTTCATCTCCCTTTTTTGGGACTGATTCCAACACCCTTGTCGTTTCCCACTTGTGCACTAGTGCATAAGTGTTGGCCTCAATTTTATGCCTCTACCCACCAGTTAGTGGGGATGAAATCACGGCCAGACACGAGGAAGACATTACATAATGCTCCCATGTGTAAGCTGCTCACATCGTTGCCACTCTTTAGTTTCACAAGATAAGTTTTCATGTGTAAGCCCCTTCCACCATTGCTGCTCCTTAGCATCACCTGTGAAGAATCATTGTGTAAGTGTCTTTCATCATTCCCACTCTTTATCGGCACCTTGGATGCATCCATGTGTAATCCCCTTCCATCGTTACCACTCCTTAGCAGCTCCCAAGAAGCATCCATGCATATATCCCTTCCATCTTTGCCTCTCCTTAGTGGAACTTGAGATGCATCCAAGAATAAGCCCCTTCCATCATTTCTGCTCCTTAGAGGCACCCAGACATCATCTATACGTAATCCCCTTCCTTCATTTCTGCTCCTTAGTGGAACCCGTGCAACATCTATTCATAAACCCCATCCATATTTGTTGTTCATTAGTAGCACCTGGGCTACAACCATGCATAATCCCTATCCATCATTTCCACTTCATAGGGGCACTTAGGCTGGTTCCATGTGTAAAGCCTATTCACTACCCTTCATGGAAACACTTTTGAACCATGATCATCAGGTCTATTATTTCCTTCTATTTCTCCCACCGAGAATGACTCATGTGAGCTTAAATTAAACAGTGACCATGACAAACTCTTTGGGACACCATTGTATTTAAGCCCCATGCCCCTTATCACTGAACTACATGGACTTTGATCCTTGCCCATTTTCAAACAAGGTACGTAGGAAGCCTCCCTGAGGTTTAATCCCATCACCCATAGGTCCCAAACACTTCACGCCAGTTCACCCTCATCCCACATCACGTTAAACTGTATCCCCATTTCATCCCACATAATGCCAAACTATATGCTATTGAACTACGTGGGGTTTTATCCACGTATCCTAGGCAGGGTATATAGGAATCCCCCTTGAGGTTCAACTCCATACACTAGTAAACATCTGTGTCCCCTTTTTTGGGACCCATATCCTTGGTCTATCCCTTAGTGTTGTTAGACCAACTATTTGGCCTCTAACTATGCCTAAGCCCCAGCTTGTTGTCATGTCACTGTCCTTTGTGAACACTCCAATTCTATCCCCCATCCTAAACTACATGGAATTTGATTCCCTGCCACGTGGATATGTAGGAAGCCTCTTTAAGGTTCAATCCCATCACCCCTGTCTCATATTGGTCTCCTCCTTGATCATCTGTTTTTAGGGAAGGTCATGCCCCAAACTTGAGGTTCTACTTCCTCCGAGTCCCATCCATGCATATATCCTCATGGGCCGCCTCTTCAAGTGTTCCATCACCCCACTGAACTACATGGATCTTTATTCGCTGCCACATGGATACGTAGGAAGCCACTTCAAGGTTAATTCCCAACATCACTGCTATCTTAACATAGGTTCCATCCCCACTCACTCTATCCATTAAAACTCCATCCTTATCCATCCCAATTCTTACCCTATCCACCACATCTTAGTAAAATCATGGCATCAAACATGGTAGATAACCATGCATAAGTCCCATACAATCCATAAACATTCAAATAAGAGCGTCCCTCTTGCTTTGGGACATTATCATTGCATGAGCCCCAACATGTTTTTGAGTCTTTATCCTCTTTGTACACCCTAATTCCATGTATCTACCTTTGAACTACACGGTTTTTGATCCCTATCATTTACACATGGTATATAGGAAACCTCCCTGAGGTTCAATCCCATCCAATGATAAACCTTTATGTCCACCTTTATAGGGTTCGCAATCCCTAATACATCCTTATTGGTGTCTAGATTAGCCCTCACGGTGTGATATCTTCCCTCCATGGGACACACCCCCTCAGATCAATCCTCATTGGGTGTTCTGATCCACACATATGGTAAAACTTCCTGGTGCTTCCTCCTAGGGATATACCAATATTATCTGTCTATATGGGATGTTCTGATCACTCTCATACCATTTCCATGAGACGTTAAACTCACGGATTTCCTCATGTTAAAAATGAGATTCTTGAGGAAAACCTCAGAAGGTATTCCTTTGGCATAACAGTCTCTACTAGATGTTAAAATCACAGCCTAACCCATGTAAAACATGGGAAGCGGAATAAAACATCATGGACATGCCTATGGAATATAATTACCCACACTCGATGTGGGATACCTCATGTTTCTGTTCCCTTGACAATACCTCTCATGAGGATGAATACATGTTCTCCAATTTCCACACATCCAGAGATGCCCTGACATGCCTGATGTTACCATCTACTCCGATAGAAGTTTTCTACCCTATTAAGACCCATTGGAATGTCTTGATAGAAGCATTGTAATTAATTGGTGTCCATAATTATATGGAACTAGGAATGTGGTTCACGAACAATGAATCGATCTATGAGGGAGACCCGAACTAGGAGACGAGTTCTAATGAGGAATCTATGGAAGGAGAGACTTTAATCCCATCAACCCATTTCGATCAAGAAGAATGCTTCCCTAAATAAGCGACATATGCTGCTCGGCTTTGGAATGTGGGAATGCGAGGCAACAGCTAGCGCATCGCAGCACAACAAAACGTGCCCCGAAAAATGCGTTGGAAATAGATACAAACTTTGTAAGGATTTCACCCCAAAAATTACTTCTTTGATATAAATATTCTTTTATGAACCTAATTTATATGGAATGGTGTATATATTTACCCTTTAAAAAATATATCATAAATCCTTCCAACATAATGATATTTTAAGTTATAATTAATCTACTTTATTCTTGGAAGATTAGGATTCAATCATTAAAAAATCAGTAATGGTTTATATTTTAATCTCATTTTATTTGGGATTTCTTGTGATATAATTTCCATTAAAAAATATTTTATCATTTTATAATAAAAACCATTAATTTTTATAATTACCTTTTTTCATAAAGTTTTAATTTGATAGTACCATTTTTCATCTCTTTGGTACGTATGATTAATGAAGAAAATATTTTTATTAAAAATCCAATCTCATTTCTCTCTTTAGCCAAAAATAATTTTCCTTCCAAAACAATGTTTTCTAAAAAAAATTTAAAAAATGTTTTACAATGCTTTTTGGATACATTTTTACTCATAATTGGATTTATAAAAAGTATTTAAAAATGAATACTTCTTTAATTTTACCAATATGGTACATTTTTAATTTTATTACAAAAAATGGGAATGGATTCCTTGTTTTTAACATCTTTAATAATAATGGGACTCTTCCACCATCATGACTACTCAATGTTTTAAAGCATCCATTTTAATGTTTCTAAGGGTATTTAGTAAAACAAATTAATATTTGAGAAGGTTTTAGATTTTAAATAAATTTTTTCATAATTTAAACGATATTATACTCAAGAAATGTACAATGTGATATTTATAAATCATTTTCCATATATGATAAAATATTTTAATGTTACTGAATGTGAAAAGGTTATTTTCCTAAATAATGTTTTTAATATTTTTATAACTATTTTCATCAATGAAAATAGCTATTTATTTAATGGAATTATTTTATATTATGTTTATATGTCTCTCTAAAATATACCTAGTATGTCCTACCTTACTTTTTCAAGGTAATAAATGCCTTAAAATCATTTCTAAAATTCCATCATTATGAGGTTTCCATTGATTACGATATGAATCAAGATCATGAAAACCATTATCTTTCCATTGGTAACTATTAGGTTATTACTTATACATTATTTCCTTTATGTAGAACACATAAATTTAGAATATATTATTATGGGTGGAATGAAATAGGGATCAAGTGAATTGGGTAATGTTATAGTCTCATGAGACATCATGTATGATATTAGGAAGTAAACAGAAACAATTTTGAGACTTTGTCGACCATGTTATATTTTCCTGGAAGTTATCCTTGAATTGTGTTTATGTAATTTTATATATTGATTCCAAATTTACTATGCTAATATTATATTATAATACCGTTTTTTGATGTTAAATTTACATACGATTACTCACGAGCCTCCTATTTCTGATGTCATGTTATACTTTTGACTCACATGTAATGTTTCCATGTCATGTTTGTTCCCTTAATTTTATTTTCAGATCACCCATTTTTCTATATATTCTATAGTATATGGAATTCATTTTTGGATATATAATGGATTTAGGAGATTTTTATGTTGAATAAAATAAAATTATTATTTTTAGTCTCACTTTGGTGTATTATGAACCTAGTCTTCCAATGAGAGTCAACCTTTATGATCCTTGTGTTTTATTAAAGAATATTTATGTTTATAAATGATGTAAAATATGATTAAAATGACTGAGTCATCATATTTTCTCTAGACACCAACTCATATCTGTTGATTCCTCTTTACACTTCTTGTAATTTTGTTCATATAATCTATTCACACAAGAGGTGTATGTATAATAAGTGAGAATAAAATATTTAGTAGAAACCACTATAACCCCTGCCAACTAAAAAAGTATGTATGGGAATATATATATATATAAATGTAATGATAAAATGATTCAATTACTATCAATTTTATCAATGTGATGAAATTGTTAGTACGGCCTTGTCACCCAAAACAATTATACCTTAATTAGAAAATTCCAGTACCTAAGGATAAAGAAATATGCTCATAGCTATTCAAGGAATCCTGGAATCACCAAAGGCCAAACACGGACATGAAATAAACACATATAAATTATCATGACCCATAACATCATATAAAATATACCCCTAGGGTTCCACCATTCTATATTAAGGAATATCATATATACAACCTTTTTAGGGAAAATATTCCACATCATATTAGAATAATTATCCACTCCCCTTAGGGAAAACTATGTAATATCATGGAATATCATATCATGGCCTCGAATAGGCTTATTGAAATTGATAATATTCATGGAAAAACATCCCATGACATGGTTAGTAGTAAATATCTCACACATCCCTTAAATTACCACATAACATATCAGTTATAGATCATGACAACTTAAGAGGTCATTTTTTTCACCTATATAACATGTATAATTATTGGTAATAAAAAAATCCATATCCAACATAAAATCATATATTTTTTCATAAAAAACATTAAAACCCATTAAAAAGTTATAAATATCCCATATTACAAGATATGTTTTTTTACCCAACATTTTACCAAATGAGTAATCCATTTAATCATTTAATGTTCCAATTCTAGCTTGCTCAAACCATTCTTCAAGTTAGAAAACACACACTTTAACCCCCATGTCACAAGGTTAATTACCTAGGAAAAAATATTAAATTATTCCCATTAAATAATCTATATTAACATTTTAATATTACCATTATATGAAAATCTCCACTAATTATACAAACTAAAATGTTTCAAATCTACCCCAAACACATAATAGATTTCATTATCACATTATATTAATTTATATGTCAGTGTTTGATATTTAACACAAAAAATATCCCATTATCATATAATTTGAAACCTTTTTAACCATTTAAAATTTTTATTTCAATATTTAGTTTATTTTAATATTTTTTAGGCCATTTCCTTCCAAATTAAATATTTAAATCATGGTTAACTCCAAATTACAACCCCAAACCAACACTTAAGGGTCATATTTTACAATTATTAAATCTTAATAAATTTATCTCCCAAAAATTTGATCAACATAAAATCCAATAAATATATATAATAAATTTAAATAATAAATCTATATGTAAGTCATATATAAATAGAACCTAAATACATGGGAAATAAAAATTTCACTTACCATAATGAAGACAAGAAATTCACTCAAGGCACGAGCCTCTTGCTACTCTATAAACTGAAGTATTCAATATTCATAAAATATAAAACTAAGCGAAAGCTATTTGAAACTACATAGTGTGTAAGACCTAATTTTCTACTAGTATAATGGTAATATTTATAATTAAATTTTTGTTAAAAATTCAATACAACAATATGATCTTTAATCAATACTCAAATTGGGTTACAATTAAATCTTGAATATAGAGAATGAAGAGAAGGACTTAGGTCTCCAAAACTGCATCCAACATCATCTAAATGATCCTTAAATCAATGTTGCCACATTTTATGATCCAAATACACAAAAAATAAATTATAATATTTCTACACATTAAAAAAACACTCATATTCTCTACCAGGTACCCATATGGGCATCATCAGCCACCCGATATCCCCTATGGAACACAGTGGCAGGTTTAGTGGATTTGTTTCAATGGATGAACTAGTGGGTTTTTAATACCAAAAATCATGGTATAGTATTTCCATTTATAGGTATTTCCTAGAAAATTCACCACTACCCCTTCCATTTTCTAATCCTTATACATCATGCTCTCAAAACAAAAATTCAAACATGTCTAAAATCATAAGGATGTGTCAAAATAAAAAAAAGAATACACGTATTAATGAAAAGAGATGTTACAAAATATTTCTTTATGATTTTTTAAAAATGGTTTTATTTTTAGAAATATAAACACCAAAAAAATCATAGATTAATGATAAGGCTATTACTATAGACCAAATTTCTTATGCGAGACAGTCATTGAGGTTTCTCAATGAGGATGCTTAAGAACTCAAATTAGTCTAGATTGGGGGAGTTCAGGATCATCACAACATATTAGGGAAATTATTTTATACTATATAACTATTTAATATATTTAATTCATGTTTGTGATCATTACCAATCACAATATTGGACTAGTAACCCTAATGTTTGAATTCAGTTAATTCTGTACGTTGTTGCGAGCAATATTACATGTCAGAGACATCTCATTGAAACAAAAAAAAATTATGCATCAAAGGTTATAAATGAGAATTAAAATCTATAGGTATCAGAGAATGTCCATATTTTTTCATTGTTACTTAGCAATTCCTGGTTTTAAGAAACAATGGCTTAATGCCATAAAGTTGGGCACTTTAGTGTTTATCATTGTCCAAGATGGATGTGGATATCTTTTGTGTTAGGATACGACCCCTAAAGTGCCATACTATTTAACAAACCATGTAATATTAAGATAAATAATTTTATTTCCTTATTAATATTCATACATTATATTTTATAATGTCATATTCTCTACAAGAATATTAGTTAATTTTCAATCAATGGAAAAAAAGAATTATTTCTAACTAAATTTGTTGTTTATCCATTATATGGTTTTATTTAAAAACATTATTTAAAAAATAGAGAGTTTAAATTTAAAAAATAATGTTTTTTTGAATTAATAATGTCACAATTATCTTAGGAATAATTTTTGATAATTTTTTGAGTTGTATTGTTTTTAAATGGATATTTAAAAATATGATTTTTATTGAAGTCTCTATTTTCCTTTCAAGTATTTACAAATTCACATTATATTTTGGATTGGTTTTAAAATTATATGAGTTAATTTTTATTAATAATAATCTAATATATTTTTTATTAATAAATATTATACCTTAAATTGGTATAAAAACATTTTTATACTTAAACAGAATTTTTCAAAAAACTGTTTTTTATTATGTTTTATAGGTTATAATTTAAATGAAATTATGAGTCTTATATGAATTGAACTGGTAAAATTGATTCAATATTTATACTAATAATACTAATTCATATTATGTAATAATACTATCTTAATGTTTTGTCATAATAAATTCTAAAAGTATTAAAAATATGTTATCGCGGTTAGTAATAAAACATGATTACTAAGGGTTAAAGAGATAATGGAGAAAACACTCTAAAATATTATCTCAATCATATTATATAGACACATTTCAACCCTATATAATTTCGTATTCATAAATGGTTTATTTTGGATTCATTTCTCTAGAGTAATACATCAATATATTTTAAATGTTTTGAAAATTCTAAGTGTGTCCTCAACCCATCTTATAAAAAGACAGCCCTCTCCTCTTCTCTCTACAATTTGAAAAACTTTTGGTTTATCCAATAAATACCAAAATAATTTTATTATGTCTATAACCATTCCCTAGAGGCAATTATTTTATGATAAAACAAATCAATGAAGGCTTTAGTTATTAACATAAAAAGATCGTCTGAAGAAGTTGTATAGTTCATAACCGTGGGTTTTTGTTTTATTTGTTTTTCTTCCTCAATAAAATATTAATAAACGATTATAAAATATTAACACCAAGAAATTATATATCCTAATACGTTGTTAGTTTAATTTTATAACATATATCCCTATCATTCTTCTAACAAATTGGAAATGAAACCACTATTCATGTGTACGATGGACTACCTCCTCTCAAGCAATGCTATTCATTTTCTATCACTACCTCTCATGATTAGAAATAATTATGGATCTAATTTATAAATATATTATATTAATTATTTATTTATCATAATTTAATGAAAATAATACATCGTTTTTTTCCTTTCTATCCATTTAAAAATGATAGCATCGTTCACGTGTAAGTGTGGATTATAACTACCATAAAGCAGTGAAATTAATTTTTCATGACCACATCCCTAAACGCTATATATAAGTGAATTTAATGATATAATATTATAATTATTATATATTCATAGTTATTTAATGATAAAAATTATACTTAATTTCTTTCCCTCATTCATTTTGAAAAATGAAAACGTTACTCATGCGTACATACGACCGACCGTCTCTATGATTGTAACATAATTAATTTTTCAAAACCATCTTTCTTGATTGATTTTAAAAGTAAAATTAATGTATTAAAATTTAAATTTTATCAATATTATTATTCTATTGTTTATGTAATAATTACCTCTTTAACCATAATTAACATAACCAAGTCATTTTAGATATATAACCTAAATACCATCGGAACATCTGACTTGACCTTAATTGATTAAGTAATTGTATATATCATGTTAATATATAAAATTAAAGTAATAATAAATATGAAAAAAATTCTTAAGAAATTTAATAATTGGCATTATTTTCTTACTAATTAAAATAAATAATGTATGTGGTGAATCAGACTTGAAGAAAGGTGAACTTTAACTAAAGAAACTTCTTTAAATATTTTAAATATTTATTTTCTAAATCAACTTCTTCTATGTACACATTCCTAAAATAGTTTAATGAATTATTTACATCAAAAACATGATTTAAAAATTATATTTTATGGATTTTTTAATATTGTTTAATGGGTTTCATAAGGAAACTTTTAACATATTATATAAGGAATGTTTTGATGAAAATAAAAAATAACATTTTATTTTAATTTACATAGTTTGAATTATTTTCCCATCATAATAACCAATATTTTATTTCTGTTTCCTTTACATGAATTAAATTTTTAATCAAATAAAGACCTTCATTTAATTTTTTCATGGTATTTTTAAAAAGGGTTTTAAATTTAATAGATATTCCAATATCTGTATATGTTTTTCTTTTGGGTGAAAAAAATATTTTAATGAGTGTTATAATGAAAATACAATATTTTATGTGTCATGATTAAAAGATAATAATTGGTAATTATTTATAATAATGGGTAATGCCAATATTTATCATGATGATGGGTGAGATTTATATATCTCAAGACTATGGGTGAGCCTGATATAGGTATCCATTGCATTGGGTAAAGGGATGGAGTTAACTAATTATGTTTATCGTAAGATATTATTGGAGTTTACTAGGTCGATTATTCCATTTGTAATGGTGATTATAACTGCGATGTGTAAATGGTTTCCCAAATTATCTACATGAATTAACTATTCAGTCTATGGGTTTTTTATAAAAATATTATGATTTTACAAGGTAAGATTATGAGAATATATATACATGAAAGTATATTCAAATTAATATGGGTGCAATATATATGTTTTAAAAAACATTATTTGTTTTTATTATTAAAAAAACTTCATTATTTTTATTATTTTCTTTTAATATGTATTATGAATTGTTTTATGAATATTTTTTAGTAGAGATGTATATTTATTGCATAAGAACATTTTTATTTTGAGCTCAATGATTACTTTAAATAAGGAAAATTATTATATGTACACATGGAATAACAAGTTTATTTATTTATTTTTATATGTATCTTATTGATATTTTTGTGGAAATATCTTTTTTGAAATTATTTTTTATAGGGGTTTATAGATGATTAGGGACAATGATGAAATCAAGATTAACAGTGTGAAGATATGTCAGGAAAATAAAACTGGTTATATGTAAAATGTTTTTTATTTTGGGAAGATGGATAACGAGTAGAAGAGTCCACTTTATGATTTAATATTTTATTTTATGAGGGTGATAAAATAATATTCTAAAACTATAAAGCTATAAGATTTTGAAGAATGTAAAAAAAATAAATTAGTATCTTAGTAATTAATTTTTATGGATTGTTTATGGTCAGGTCTTTATAGTTTTTATAATTGGAAATGTTTATAAAATTTTAATAGTTTATATAATGTAAGTAAATATCCTTAATAGAATATAATTTATGGTTACCATGATATATAATTTTAATATTTTTATGTTGATTATTCTAAACTATGATTGTTTAGAATAGTTTTTCATGAAGGAAACATAGAAGCTGAAGTATAAAGATGCAATAAAAGAAATATCCTTCCATATCAGAAACATAGAATCATTATAAATAAAACCAAATAGTTTTTTGTTGGGATATATTAGTTGAAATTTATTATAAATGGAGGTGTAATCCATGCTAGAGAGGAACTCGATCTACCGTAGAAGAACATGTTGACAGAGGAGAATTTTATGAGATAACACCCACTAATATTCAGTGGATCTTTTCACTCAGTGGTACTTGAGGGATATATTAAATGTTTGGAAGATATATTCAATTTCATCAGTTGTTCTAATCATAAAAAGAAAACACTTTTTATTTATCATTTTTAATGTGAATCTAATCAATGGAGGAAAATGGTTATGAATTCTATGGAATGGGAAGACATTGACACCATAGAATGATATAAATTTAAGAATCCATTTCTTGAGAAATATTTTTCTAAGGCTATTCAACTTTGTATAGAAAATAAATTCTTGAAATTGTGGTAGAGATAGTATGATCCAGTGGCTTCCCATGAATTAAAATTCACCCAACTTTCAAGGTATGTAACAAATTGTTTATGTGATCTGGATTGTAAAATAAATTAAGTTTACTTAGGATTAAATCCAAGATAAATAATTGAATTTTTATCTAAAAAATTTAACAGTAATGAGAAACTTTTATGATGTACTAAGAATATTGAAATGGAGTTTTGCAATGATGAGATGTTTTTCAAAAACAAGTATAGAAAGAGGTTCAATGGTAGGAAAATGAGGATAATCCGTCAAATAAATCAAAAGGTAATAAAATAAAGATTATAGTTTGTGAAAGCTATAGTAAAAATAACCACAAGGAATGTATTTTGAAATATAAGAAGTGCTTTTAATGGGGTATGTAAGAAAATATGTATCATGATTACAAAGAAAAATATCTTAGTATCTATAATACCAATTTTGATAAACATGAATTAAGGTGTTTTAAATGTAACAGGATGTGTTATTATGAGGTTTTGTTTTTGAATAATCTCATGTATGATTGAAATAAAAAACATACTACAAATAGAAGGGTATGGGGAAATCCTTTACAACTACCTAAACCTATGTTTTGAGATCAATTCAAGTTATAATAGTCACATTAATAATTTATTCAGATTATGATAAAGTTTTTTTATTCATGTTTTACAAAATCTTATATTTACAAAAAAAAATTCTAGTAAAATGAAAATTTCACCTCAGGAAATGATGTCACGAATATTGGTAAAACACATGGGGTAGTTTTAAGTCTATAAGAATTTATAAATATCTTCCTATATTTATCTATTGAAGGGTTTTCTCTAAAAACATTATTGTATTTACCATTAAAGAATTTATTTTATTCTAGACATGGATTGAATTTCAATTTATCAAGCTAGGATATATTATAGAGTCAAAGAAGTTATTTTTAAAAATGAGTTTTAATTTTTATAAGATAATGAATTTGTAACTTTTATAATATATCTAGATACAAAGAAAATGAAAAAATATTGAAATGAAAGATATCATTCTTATATTGTTAAAAATAAGGGAACTGTTCATATTAATGATGTTATAGTTGTAAAAGAATATATGGATGTTTTTACTAATTATTCACTTGTTATTATACCTGATTGGGAATGTGAGATAATTATTGGCTTGGTTATTTATGGTAAGATAATTTAAAAACACTCTAATATAATGACTCATGTATAACTTATATAATTGAAAAATAAATTTAAAGAATTGTTCAATAAAGATTTCATTCATTCTAGCACTTCCCCATGGGGTGCTTGTTATGACCCGTTCCCTGGGGCCCATGTCATGACTACCCCAAGCCCACCTTCCATAGTCCAGGGGCTGGTGACTAGCACCGAAGGCATAACTACCTAAAACTGGGAAGGAATTTCCATTATAACCTATAAACAGACACACAAGAAAGAACACAACTGGATGAAACACCAAGTAAACTATATATATCATCCCACCTTTTTATCACATAAACTTTCATTACATTTTCCAAAACCGAGGATCTTTAAGGTTTATTATCTTGGAAACCAGGAACTTAAAACATGAAAACATAAAACATTCTTCTTAAACACTTGAAAGGATTCTCCGTAGGTTCATCCTATGTTCATTACTTCATCTCATAACCTGGGGACATACATCAAAAGAAAGGGTGAGCAAAAGGCCCAGTAAGGGAAACAAGGGGAAAACTTAACATGTGAACTTGAGATACATCAGCAATATCATGAAAAAGAACTTTAAGGCATGAGAAAGAAATCATGAGGCATATCATAAGAAAAATAACGTATTTCATAACTTGAATATGTGGCTACAATATTTAATATTGACAATCATTTCCGTTTCACCAAGGTCCATCCCCAAGGTGTCATTAAAAATTACCAAAGTTATTCACAAAGGCGTCGTAAAAAATGGTCATCTCTAGAGATTAAGTCTTTACCCAATGCATTGGAGCGCTATCAGGGTGAACCCTTAAATTTTCCTTTATTATCATGTGAGCCACATATATCATCATCAATCATTTCATAAACAACCCATATAGCACAAAATAAATGGGTTTCATTTCATAATCATAACGTTTTAAAAACTGCTTTAAAGACATGATCTTTATGTCACATTAAACCCACAGAAAGGGAAAGAGGGTCTCATTTATGTAAATCCCAGACTTTAAAATAGAAAATTTTGGTATATATGTGAATACCCATTTAGAATAAAGTTCTTGGAGTATTCACTTAAAAAAATGAATTTTAGGATAAGAGAGAGACATTTTGAGACGGAAATTCTGCAGTATAACAACTATGTTTTAGGGTTTTAGAAAACATTGAAAAGAGAGGGGACATGGGTCACCCACTCATAAATGATCCATAAAGAAGTAGAGGGACATAATATAAAGGGTATAAGAATATGGTAATGAAATTTGAAAGATATACCATATGAAATGAAAAACATAGAAGGAGGAAAAAAATAAGATTTCTCTTATGAAAATTCAGCAGCCTAACAACGTCACTTAAACTTCAACAAAAATGAATTGATGAGATAAAATAGGGTATCTCATCATATGAACATAAAAGATCAGTTTGATATATATAGATATCATACCCCAACATAATAAAAAGGAACTTGAAATACTTGACATGAAAATAGATCTTGAAAATGAGAAGGGTGAAAGAATCCGTTACAAAAATTTCGGCATCCTAACAACGCCACTTAAACATTCATAAAAAGAAAGTATGAGAGTAAGAGGGGATCTCTCATCATATGAACATAAAGGATCAGTATGATAGATATATAGATCATAAACCAACATATTAAAAAGTAACTTGAAATACATGACATGAAAAAGGAGAAAGGTGAAAGAATCCCTTAAAAATTCGGCAGCCTAACAGCGTCACTTAAACTTCAACAAAAATGAATTGATGAGATCAAATAGGGTCTCTAATCATATGAACATAAAATATAAGTATGATAGATATAGATATCATACGCCAACCTATTAAAATGTAATTTGAAATACTTGACATTAAAATAGATATTGAAAATGAGAAGAGTGAAAGAATCCGTTACAAAACTTTCGGCATCCTAACGACGCCACTTAAACATTAATAAAAAAAATGATGAGAGTAAGAGGGGATATATCATAATATAAAAATGAAAAGGGACGTAAGAGGAATATAAAAGAACATCCTCCAAACTAATAACATGGAGCATAAAATAAATCACTTAAAAGAGAGTATTTGAAAAGAAAGAGAGAGTTTGGATCCCTAACCTTAAAACGTAACTCTTAAAACTCAGAGGTTGGGACCTTGAGGGCTTGGGGACATCTTTGGAGGACTCGTTGGGAGGTAATGAGACCAGAGCTTCATTGGGGGAGAGTTGGGAGTCGAATGGATGAGAGGATGGCTTGGTATTTATAGGGAAAGTGAGGGGACAAGGCATTAATGGCCAAGGGACACCTCACAAGTGGTTTTCTCAAAACCATGGGCTCTCCCATGGTATTTCCCATGGATTTAGGCCACATGTGCCCCCCCATAAAATAATTCATCACCTTTGGTCGGTCAAACCTTAAAATATCTCATGAAATCATCATGACACAGTTATTATGTCATTAAACATACCGAAACCCTAAAACTGTATTTTTACTATTCACTGAAAATTCAACTTTCTCAGAAAAATCCCAAAATTTCAACTTAACCAAATATAGATGATCTGAGTTCAAAAATGAAATCCATTTTATAAAAATAAATTTCTAAATATTTTAAATTTAATTTTTAATTAAAAAACACTATTCACCTGAAAAAACTAATACTTGACTAATAATTTATGAAACCGTTATTTAACCATTTTATTGAATCACATTACTTAATCAAGGTGCCTAGATTATATTAATAATTTCCTTAAGTGATATTACTAATACATTTGGCCACATTACTAATCCTATGCATAAAATCATTATTCATAATTTACTATTCATCAAAAATTAAGTTGATCTTATTAGACTCTAAATTTCGTACTGAACATAATTGTAGAAGACCATTTTTTGAAAATCATTTCAAATTTTTTATTATTTAAGATTTATATAAACATTTTTTTTAAAATATCCTTTCTCTAAAATTCAACAAAAATATGCATACTATATTTATCCAGACATTTGAAAATTCATAAACTTCATCATAAGAAGAAATCAAAATTTTTATTTAAAACAAAGGATTACACAAGGCAGTTACGGTCTCCTTACATAGCCCCTTATCACACCAGCATAGGACCTAAGTGTAAGGTGTGCTAAGGTGAGAGAATCTGAGGGAGGCTCGGCCAACATCACACGAGTATTAATTTCTATCAGTTTGAACTTCTCGTGAAGGCGATTCCATTCTAGCTTCACACGGTGAAGTTTGGCTTGGGTTTGGTCAAGAGCAAAGCCCAGTGGTGCTACCTCCTTCCCAAGTTCTATTACATGGGCTTCGATCAGTCCAAGACTACTGGGTGAGGCCATCAAATCTTCTTTCTATATTAATTAAACAAGATCACTTGTATTTAGAGACAATAATCAAAACATTTAGTTTCCAGCGGTCATATTGACTAACGGTCATATAATAGTCAAAACCCAACGGTCTCATTTAAGTTATACTCATGTTATCAAATGAAACAGTTTTGTTGAGTATATATAAAAAAAATAAAATAACATACAAAATTAGGAAACAATATTTATTCAAAATTTCAGGTCTTTACAATCTTCTCCCTTAAGAAATTGCGTCCTTGCAATTTTTAAAATTGGGTTTTGAAATTTCATTGAAAGTCCCACATCGGAAAAGGAGTCAGTAAATCTATTACTTTAAAAGAAAGAAAGGGATGTAAAAAGGTCACCCGAGTTAACCCACACTAGGTTTCCATGTAGGAAAACATAGTCATGGAGGAGAAAACAAAGGGTCAATTTCTGAGGGAGAGTAAAAGAAAACATGATTTGGAGAAAGTTAACCACGAGAAAATCACAAACTTATGATGTGTGTAAATGGTCTTTGATTACCTAGTAGGAAACGTAAAACAACAACGTTTTTATTTTACGTTACTTTTCACAATTTTGAAGAATTAATTTACTACATAGATCAAAAACATAAGGAAATATACCTACCTTCAAGTAGAGTTTCATCCTTTAATATGTTTCAACCAAAACTAATCTTTTCTCCAAACGATGAGCATTCAAAACACTTGGTCTCATCAAAACACAAGAATCATCTTCTTGAGAGTCACAGAATCCACAAATGATTAACTATCAATTTCTTCTAACTTTAAACATTATCCCAAAAACATTAAGGGTAAGATAAAACAACTCTTAAAAAAGAAAGAATCCCATAGGAAGGGGAAACTACTTTTAAATCATCAAAGATCCATGGTACTACCCAAAGTTCATCATAGACCATTCTATAAATAACTAACCTTAAAATTCCTCAAAATAAACCAAACTAAGATTGAAACCCAATTATAAGAACGATCTTATAGCATAGTCTTTCAAGATAGACTTTATCGTTCATCTTCAAACAACATCAACAACTCTTATCATCTTATAAGAAACCTAACTATCCTAATCACATTTTCCACATGATAGGTTAATCATTTCCATATGTAAACTAAATTACTATAAGTTCTCCTTAAATTCATCTATTATTCAAAATATAATTCTACCTTTATTCCTCAAAGAAAATACCATAGTAATCTATTTACCTCGATCAAATAGGGTTCCCAAAATAGTGAACGTTTTCCAAAATAATAATCACCTTTTAATCCCCTAATCACCCTCTATTTTTTTAAGGAGAAAAGCTTCACTACATCAACATGTGGTACATAACAATAGATGTTTTCCTTAATGATATAAAATCATCTTAGGTAGTGACTCGATGATCTTAGAAAACATAAAATACATGCTCATAGAGAAAGAACTAAAATACAACTTGACAAAGACAATTATTGTAAAGAAGTTACATGTACTTCAGTCATCATGATCCATCTCAGCATAGGACTTGCATTGTTCCCTTGTCATCGAAGATTGTTGATGCTCATCATGCTTCTCATCCATTCCAAGAGATCATTTCCATGGATAATGTCTAACTTCTCCACATTTACGACATTGAAATGTACAAGGTACATTAGATCGAACCTTATCTCTATTCATTGCATTATCCATTTTTAAAGCAATTGGATACTTTATGACCTATCTTCCCACACTTAAAACATCTCACAGTTCTTTTATGACATTCTCCTTGGTGCCTCTTCCCACAATTTTTGAAAAAAGAAATTGGGTCTTCTTTCCCTTATCAACTTTATTAGAAGAATATCCTTGAGACTTTGTCTTCTTCTTCCTTGATGAATTTGAGCATTCAACTAGGTACCAATTATTAGTTGTGATTTTTGATAGCTGGTTTGGCATAATCACAATATGTTCAACTTTATCTTTCATCATCTCTGTCACATTAATAGGGAAATCATCACATTTCCTATCACATTGTTTGTTGGGACATGCTCTTCCATTTCACGCCATTAACTAAGAAAAGAACGTATAATTAGGGGGCTTAAATACTTATCCAATAATCATGAAAAGTAAACTTAAAGCATAGAAGGATAAACTTGTAGAAGAAAAGTATACCCTAACTTGTGATCCTCTAGGTCCCAATATAGTTTATCCATGATCATATATTCTTATGTGAATCTTTATTTTATTTTATCTTTGTTCCTTTAATAATGGTTCATACTAAGCTTATGAATTTACCAATGTATATCCCTCGAGTGTGTCGTAACCAAGAGTGCAGCAAGGCCCATTTTCATGTACCAGTTCCTGTTCGAGTCTAGCTCAAAGCAGTGTTTTCGGGTTTTACACCTATGTACATCTGTGCCAGAGCCACCTCTACCTGCTCGTATCCAGACATGGATGTATTTTCTTGGAAATCCCTTACTCAATACTCACCAAAATACAAGGAAGATTTCCTATATTTAAAATTTCCCATAGGGTTCTTCCTAGAGTTTTCATATCCTAATTTACACAAATAACTAAACCATCCTTTGATACCAAATATAGAATCCTGCATTTTTATCACATAAACTTTCATTACATTTTACAAAACCGAGGATCTTTAAGGTTTAGTGTCTTGGAAACCAGGAACTTAAAACATGAAAAAATAAAACATTCTTCTTAAAAAATTGAAAGGATTCTCTTTAGATTCATCCTAGGTTCATTACTACATCTCATAACCTGGGGACATAAATCAAAAGAAAGGGTGAGCAGAAGGCCCAGTAAGGGAAACAAGGGGAAAAATTTAACATGTGAACTTGAGATACATCAACAATGTCATGAAAAAGAAAATTAAGGCATGAGAAAGAAATAATGAGGCATATCATAATAAAAATAACATATTTCATAACTTAAAGATGTGGCAAAAACATTTAATATTGAAAATCATTTCTGTTTCACCAAGGTCCATCCCCAAGGTGTCATTAAAAATTACCAAGGTTATTCACCAAGGCGTCGTTAAAAATGGTCATCTCTAGAGATTAAGTCTTTACCGAATGAATTGGAGCGATATCAGGGAGCAACCTTAAATTTGCATTTATTATCATGTAATACACCTATATCATCATCAATAATTTGATAAACAACCCATATAGCATAAAAGAAATGGGTTTCATTTCATAATCATAACGTTTTAAAAACTGCTTTAAAGACATGATCTTTATGTCACTTTAAACCCACGGAAAGGGAAAGAGGGTCTCATGTATGTAAATCCAAGACTTTAAAATAGAAAATTTTGGTATATATTTAAATACCCATTTAGAGGAAATATCTTTGAGTATTCAATTAATAAAATGAATTTGAGGATAAGAGAGAGACATTTTGAGATGGAAATTCTGCAGTATAACACCTATGTTTCGGGGTTTTATAAAACATTGAAAAGAGAGGGGACATGGATCAAACACTCATAAATGATCCATAAAGTAGTATAGGGACATAATATAATGGGTATAAGAACATGGTAATGAAATTTAAAAGATATACCATATGAAATGAAAAACATAGAAGGAGGACAAAAATAAGATTTCTCTTATGAAAATTTGGCAGCCTAACGGTGTCACTTAAACTTCAAAAAAAATGAATTGCCGAGATAAAATAGGGTCTCTAATCATATGACCATAAAATATTAGTATGATAGATATATATATCATACCCCAACATAATAAAAAGGAACTTTAAAGACTCAACATGAAAATAGATCTTGAAAACGAGAAGGGTGAAAGAATCCGTTACAAAAATTTCGGCAGCCTAACGAAGCCACTTAAACATTCATAAAACGAAATGATGAGAGTAAGAGGGGATGTCTCATCATATGAACATAAAAGATCAGTATGATAGATATAGAGATCATACCCCAACATAATAAAAAGTAACTTTAAATACTTGACATGAAAAAAGAGAAAGGTGAAAGAATCCCTTAAAAATTCGGCAGCCTAACAACGTCACTTAATATTAAAAAAAATGAATTGAACAGATCAAATAGGGTCTCTAATAATATTAACATAAAAGATCAGTATGATAGATATAGAGATAATACCCCAACATAATAAAAAGTAACTTGAAATACTTGACATGAAAATAGATCTTGAAAACAAGAAGGGTGAAGGAATCCGTTACAAAACTTTCGGCAGCGTAGCGACGCCACTTAAAAATTCATAAAACGAAATGTTGAGAGTAAGAGGGGATCTCTCATCATATGAACATGAAAAGGGAATTAAGAGGAATATAAAATAACATCCTCCAACATAAGAACATGGAGCATAAAATAAATCACTTAAAAGAGAGTATTTAAAAAGAAAGAGGGAGTTTGGATCCCTTACCTTAAAACGTAACTCTTAAAACTCAAAGGTTGGGACTTTGAGGGCTTGGGGGAACCTTGGGAGGACTCTTTGGGAGGTAATGAGACCAGAGCTTTTTTTGGGGAGAGTATAGAGTCAATTGGATGAGAGGATGGCTTGGTATTTATAGGGAATGTGAGGGGACAAGGCATTAATGGCCAAGGGACACTCACAAGTGGTTTTCTCAAAACCATGGGCTCTCCCATGGTATTTCCCATGAAGTTATGCCACATGAGTCCCCCATACAATAATTCATCACCTTTGGTCGTACAACCCTTAAAATATCTCATGAAATCATCATGACACGGTTATGATGTCATTAAACAAACCAAAACCCTAAAACTGTATTTTTACTATTCACTGAAAATTCAACTTTCTCAGAAAAATCCCAAAATTTCACCTTGACCAAATATCGATGCTCTGAGTTCAAAAATGAAATCCATTTTATAAAAATATTTTTCTAAATATTTTTAATTTAATTTTTAATTAAAAAACACGATTCACCCAAAAAAACTAATAATTGATTAATAATTTATGAAACTGTTATTAAACAATTTTATTGAATCACATTACTTAATCAAGGTGCCTAGATTATATTAATACTTTCCTTAAGCGAGATTACTAATCCATTTGTTCACTTTACTAATCCTAAGCATAAAATCACTATTCATAATTTACTATTCATCAAAAATTAAGTTGATCTTATTAGACTCCAAATTTCATACTGAACATAATTCTAGAAGACCATTTTTTGAAAATAATTACACATTTTAAATTATTTAAGATTTACATAATCATTTTTTTAAAATATCCTTTCTCTAAAGTTCACCAAAAATATGCATACTATATTTATCCGGACATTTGAAAATTTATAAACTTCATCATAAGAAGAAATCAAAATTTTTATTTTAAACAAAGGATTACACACGGATGTTGCAGTCTCCTTACATAGCCCCTTATCATACCAATATAGGACCTAAGTGTAAGGTGTGCTAAGGTGAGAGAATCTGAGGGAGTCTCGACCAACATCGCACGAGTATTAATTTCTGTTAGTTTGAACTTCTCGTGAAGGCGATTACATTCTAGCTTCACACGATGAAGTTCGGATTGGGTTTGGTCCAGAGCAAAGCCCACTGGTTCTACCTCCTTCCCAAGTTCTGTTAGATGGGCTTTGATCGATCCAAGACTACTGGGTGAGGCCATCGAATCTTCTTTCTATATTAATTAACCAAGATCACTTTTATTTAGAGACAATAATCGAAACGTTTAGTTTCCAGCGGTCATATTGACCAATAGTCATATAACAGTCAAAACCCAACAATCTCATTTTAGGTATACTCATGTTATCAAATGAAAAAGTTTTGTTGAGTATATATATAAAAAATAAAATAACATACAAAATTAGGAAACAAGATTTATTCAAAATTTCAGGTCGTTACACTGTATAACAAAAGAGTGATGAAAGTAAAAGTGGCCAGAATTCAAGCCCAACAATAAAGGTACAAGTACAATTGAAATGCAATACAACTGAAGAAAGAGAAAAGATAGCTACTGGATCGTCCTCGGAGGTTCCTACCTAAAGGGTAGGTACAGATCGCCTCCTCAGCACTCCACGTCTGTCCGCCTCTTCTGGGTACCGACACGCTGTATGGTCCACCTCTGGGTACTGTTTAGTCCTGGTACTCTTAGTCTCAGTCAATGCTGTCTGTTGTCTACATCCAACATAACAAGTTGTGGGAATAGCTCATGTAGGGGAGAATATGACGATACTCAGTCGGGACCCCAAGACCCTCACGATCCCCCAAAAATCCACCAAGGATTAACCACAAAGTATTAAATCAACAGATAACCCTACATAGCTATATGCCCATACATATACCTATGTTATCAAGTAATCAATCTCAATCATGAGGAAAACACAGAAAAACAGACTCAACTCAAACCAGGATTTTATTCTACAGGTTAGTATCAAGTAACATCTCTAGTCACATTGTTGAAACCTTGGCTGCTGGATAACTCCTCCTCTATCAAGTACAATGGGCCTACCGCGAAACCAAGCACACTTCCCACTAACCTTGGACTATTGAGGTACTCCTCCTGTAAATTACTGTGGATCTGCTGTGTCACCAAGCGCGCTCCCCACCGTGGGTTTGCTGCGTCACCAAGTGAGACCCACCTCACAGCCTGTTGAGGTACTCCTCCTATCGAGTATCTTCGGTCTGCTGCGACACCAAGGAAGTTCTCACTGGGCTAGTCGAGCCACTTCGAGTCGTAACGGTCAATAATCATTAGGTCTCATCCAGCTACTAGGTCTCCGCACTACGCTCACTTGTCTCTAGGAGGATCCGCTCCATGAGCTACTGGTCAATACTAGAACTATCATGAAGTCCCACGAAGAAGTATCTCAAAGGTATGCCACTTCATAGGGGTATCAACGCAATAGACGATACATCAATAGGACACCCGGTCTGTGAGTTATTAGATTTTTAGTCCTGGGGAACGCTTGGATTTGTGCACGATCCAACCTGAACATATATCCAGTATACCCCAAACTCCAGTGGGGTATAATCAAAGGGACCTCCACACTCCAAGATTTCCAGCGCCGCTGAAAGTTCATCAAACCGACATCCTATTCCCAAGATATGGCTGAAGGAGCATAAATGGGTTTTAGTGGGTTTGGGTCCGATCCGACCCGGTCGGTGCGTCCCGACCTGATCCACCTTGACCCGACCCTATTCGGGTCAACCAATCCTGACCCATTTGGTATGGCCCTGTCTATTGGGCGGGCCAGCCCGTTGGGTTCGGGCTGGCCTATTGGGCCTAGCCCAGCAGGCCGCGAGGGGCCGCGAAGAGTCGTGTGGGTGCGGACCCACCGCGGGTCAACGCGAGGGCGGTTCGGCCCGGAGGGCGCCGCGTGGGCGGCTCGGCCTGGAGGGCGCCGCGAGGGCGGCTCGACCCAGGGCGCGGGGCCGGTTCGGCTCAGAGGGTAGCGGGGGCGCTGCTCAGGGCGACTCGGCCCGGGGGACAGGGGGGGGGGGGGGTGGCCGGGGCCAGTTCGGGCATCGGGTGGCGTGACCGGGGCCGGTTCGGCTGGGAGGCCGGAGTGGCTGGGGTGGCTTGGTCGGTGAAGGGCGTGACCTCAGTGGATCGGCTGGGAGGCCAGGGTGGCAGGGGCGCGGTGGGGCCGGGCTGTAATGCGGCTTGGGGTTGGTTTGGCCGGAAGGCCGAAGCGCCTTGGGGGCAGCGTGGGTCGTGGAGGCTGCGAGTGGCGGCGTCGTTGCCTTCATCGCCTTCATCGCATTCGTCACCTTCCTCCATTTCAAAGAACACCTCAAATCAACACAACGGTTACAGAGAGGGAGGGCCATGTTAGTTTGGCCCACACTCTCCGCATTAGATCGGTAGGAAGAGGTTCACAAGAACGAAGCACATCAAACCCTCCCGAAAAGATTCTTCCCAACCAACAAAAGAAAAAGAAGGGGTTCATGGAAAGTGATGAAAAAATATCATTAAACCCCTACATGTTTGTTGTAGGTTGATGTTGGTGTGAAAAGGCAGACGTTGATTCGTTATAGATGAACACATCCTACGTCGGTGGAAGTTCCGAGGAAGAAAGTCGATGTCAAGGTCGATCTCCATAGTCCAAGGCGTTCTTCATCGGTGTTCTTCGTCAGTGGAGCATTTTTTATTGGGATATTTCTCTCAAGTTCCTCCTCTCCCCAAAAATCTAAATTAATTATTGTGGGTGGAATAATTAATCAAGAGAAGGGTTGGTATAAATTAATGGTATCTTCATTGGCACAATTAAAATGTGGAGGTGTTGAAAAGGATCCCCCCAAATTTATTAGGGAGTTGAGGGTTTCTACATATTAAAGGGGGGTTTCAGGGGGGTTTAATCCTGGGTGGTCCCCACCAACATAACCTATCATGGAAGGTTAAGGTCTAGTGGTCCCCACTTCTAACTTCCACATGGTGATTTAGTTTTGGTGGACCCCATATCCCAAAACCCACATGGGTGTTGCAAATAAAAAAATGTCATATACTTTTTTTTTATTTTATTCTTACACGAAAAACACAAAAACTATCTTTCACTCTCAACCCAGTACCATCGAGGTGAATGTATCCTTAAGCAAATACCGGTGCTGCGAGTTCAACGGTGCCCTCAGATTTCAATTCTGAGAACTATTTCAAAAGTTAGAAAAACCCACTCACATGTTTACCAAACGTACCCTAAAAAAAGTTCAGAAACTCATTTCGGGCACTCCATGCCTTAGAATCACGCGCCATCAATTTTTTTGGACTCATAAAATTCCCATATATTTTAAAAAAAATTACATGGAAATTCAGGGTCTTTATATTATCCACACCTCAGGGCTCTACGTCCCTATAAGCCACAGCTAAAACTAGGTAAAAAAGTGGGGGAACTGAGCACACATATGAGCCTCCCACTCACAAGTGCTATCTTGGAGGTTCTCGTGCTACCAGAAAATGCGCACCATAGGTATCGACCGTCCATGAAGGAGTCGCTCCTGTCAATCCTCAATCTCTACTGGAACCTCCATAAAAGCCACCCCATCATCGAAGTCCAACTCTATATGGTCGATGATGTGAGAAGGGGCGTGTACGTATCTCCTCAGCTGGGATACATGGAATACGTCATGCACCCTGTGCAATTGAGGTGGAAGAGCTAAGTGGTATGCCACCTCGCCAACTCTACTGAGGACCTGAAAAGTTCCGATGAACCTCAGAGATAACATGCCACCTTGGCCAAATCTCTGCAAACCTCATTGAGGTGAGACCCATAAAAAGAAATAGTCACCAACCTCGAACTCTAGAGGTCTCCATATCCTGTCAGCATATGACTTCTGCCTGATCTGTGCAGTCTTCATCTGCTCCTGGATGATCTGCACCTTTTCTGTGGTAGCCCGTACCATCTCTGGTCCCACTAGTGCTGACTCCCCTAGGTCAGTCCATCACAAGGGTGATCTGCATGGTCGCCTGTATAATGCCTCAATAGGTGCCATCCTAATGGTAGAGTGATAGATGTTTTTGTACACAAACTCCACAAAAGGCATGTGATCCTCCGAACTGCAACTAAAGTTGAGGACACAAGCACCCAACATGTCCTCTAGGTTCTGAATTTTCCAGTTAGTCTGACCATCCACCGAAGGATTGAAGGCGGTGCTCAAATGAAGCTGCCTCCCGAAATCCTCATGCAACCCCTTCCATAGCCGGGAAGTAAAACATGCATCATGATCGGAGACAATCATCAAATTTACTCCATGAAGTCACATAATATCTTTCACATAGAGGCATCCCAAGCTCTATACTGAACCCTGCTCTCTGATCAGTAGGAAGTGAGCCGACATGGTGAGTCAGTCGATGATCACCCAAATCGAGTCATGTCCCCTGGATGTACGTGGAAGACTCTTCATGAAGTCCATGGATATCCCATCCCAATTCCACTCGGGGACCTATAAAGGGTGAACCAAGCCTGCTGGTACCTGATGCTCAGCCTTCACTTGTTGACAACTGAGGCACCGAGAGAAAAACTATTTCTTCATTCCTGACCACCAGTGCTGTCATCAGAGGTCCTGGTACATCTTCACCACTTCTTGATGTACCGCTAGAGGGGATGTGTGGAACTCCCTCAACACTTCCCCCTGAAGTGACACTGGTACCACGGTACATCCTCTAAAGAGAATGACATGCTCCCCACCATCAGAAAATATATCATGTGCCTGTCCTGTGGATATCTGAGCACGTTGTGCCTCGCAGTCAGCGTCCCCACGTTGCGACTCACTGACTCGCTGAAGAATCGGGGGAGTGACTGTAAGAGACTAAAGGAAAACTTCTCCATCTCTATCCACATAGGATATATGTAAAAAAGCCAGCTGTTATGTTGCCTCTCCTAGAAGTTGTATACCAGATCTCCTGCTATGTGAATCTGCAATAACGTTTCCCTTCCCAGGAGTATAGACTATCTCGAAGTCATAGTCCTGGAGGAACTCAAGATAACGTAGCTATCTCAGGTTCAGGTAATTCTGAGAGACGATATACCTAAGACTCTTATTATTAGATTACACTGTAAAACACTCACCCATCGGATAGTGTCACCACATCTTCAAGTCGAAGAACACTACTGCTAACTTGAGGTCATGGGTAGCATAGTTCTGCTTGTGCTGTCTCAGCTATTGAGAACAATATGCGATTACTTCTCTATCCTGCATCAGGACACATCCAAGTCCGGTCCCTGATGTATCGCAGTAGACTATGTACCCTACAGATTCCTCTGGAAGCCTCAAGATGGGGTCACTAGTCAGCCTCTACCTCAGCTCTTGAAAGCACTGCTATCATCTCTCTAACCACACAAAGGGATTCCCCTTATTCATCAAGGATAATAGTGGTGCTACATCTCTAGAGAAATCTGGCACAAATCTAGGGTAGTATCCTGCCAAACCCATGAAACTCCGTACTTCCATCACACTCCTGGGTGGATCCCAAGCAATTACCGCCTCAATCTTTGCTCGATCTTCTGCGACTCTAGCCTCTGATATGACATATCCTAGAAAGTGAAACTCTCAGATCCAGAACTAGCACTTCGAGTGCTTACTATAATGCCGATGCTCTCGGAGTGTGTCCAATACTACCCATAAATTCTAGGCATGCTCCTCCTCAGTAGTCGAGTAGATCAGAGTGTTGTCGATGAAGACTACTACGAAGAGATAAAGGTACGACTTAAATATCATGTTCATGAGTATCATGAACACTACTGGAGTGTTGGTTACGCCGAATGGCCTAACCAAGAACTCGAAGTTGCTGTACCGAAACCTGAAGGCTGTCTTCTACACATCCTCATCTCATACTCTGAGCTAGTGATAACCTGATCTGAGGTATATATTTGAGAACCACCGTGATCCCTTCAACTGATCGAAGAGTTTTGAATCATTGGGAGTGGTTACTTGTTCTTCATAGTCACCTGGTTCAGATGCCAACAATCAACACAAAGCCTCAGTCTCCCATCCGCCTTCTTGGCGAACAGAATTGGGGCTGCCCAAGGAGAAACATGGGGCCGAATGACTCCCTTCCCCTATTAGACCTCTAACTATACCTGTATCTCACGAAGCTCTATGGGAGAAATCTGATATGCTGGTGTAGATATCAGTGTCGTCCCGAGGTACAAGACAATATAAAAGTCCACCTCTCTACGAGGAGGTAGACCTGAGACATCATCAGGGAAAACATCCGCGTACTAGTCCACCACTACATGATAATTCATACCCTCCAAATCAACAACTCTAAGGGTAATGCTTTCCAACTAATGAGTGATCGACTGCACTATCCTCCGACCAAGTCCATCATGTGCTGTAGAGGCTCCCTTCTCGCTGGTGAAGGTAAACTTGGGTGGCCTCTGGTGCTGGAACTCATGCAACACGCTCAAGCAGAGTGCACCGTCTACTGTTGGGGATGGTAGAATATGTGGCCCAATGGGGAAATGTACCGCTGGGGCCTTTGATTATGCCTCAATTGGATGAGGTCCATGCACCGAGGCCTCATTTCTCGGTGAGTTATCGGTGTGTACAACTCTCGGAACCCTATCCAGCTATCTGTGTAGAGGAATCCTTAAAAGAAACAGGTGCACTACGGTTAAAATTTATACCTAGTGAGCTGACATGGTGAGCTGACATAATGAAATCTTTTAAAAACACACATGCAATCAGTGTTTTTGTGCATTGAGTCGGAAATCAGTAGTCAGGGTCCTTGTATATTGATACGTCAGCCACCACACCAACACTAGACCCACTAAACTGAAAACTACACTCACTATAGTTAACACTATTTCTTCACAGAAAAGATCAAATTTCAATGTTCTGTGTTAGAACCAAATCCTCTGATACCAATTTGTCATGACCCGTCCCCCAGGGCCCATTCCGTGACTACCCCAGGCCCTCCTTCCATATTCTAGGGGCTGGAAACTAGCACCAAAGGCATAGTTACATAAAACTGGGAAGGCATTGCCTTTATAACCTGTAAACACACACACAAGAAAACACATAGCTGGATGAAACACCAAGTAAACTGTATAGAAAAAAGTGATAAAGTAAAAGTGGCCAGAATTCAAGCCCAATAGTAAAGGTACAAGTACAACTAAAATCCAATACTACTAAAGAAAGAGAGAAGAAAGCTACTGGATCCTTCTCAGATGTTCCTACCTAAAGGATAGGTACAAATTTCCTCATCAGCACTCAATGTCTGTCCGTATCCTCCGAGTACCGACACGCCGTATGGTCCACCTCCAGGTACCATCCAGTCCTGGTACTCTTAGCCTCAGTCAGTGTTGTCCGTCATCTGCATCCAACATAACAAGGTGCAGGCATATCCCGTTCAGGGGTGAGTATAACGATACTTAGTAGGGACCTCGAGACCCTCAAGGTCTCACAAAAATCCACCAAGGATTAACCACAAAGTATGAAATCAATATATAACCCTAATTTGGTATATTCCCATACATATACCTATGTTATCTAGTAAACCATCACAATTGTGAGGAAAATATAGGAAAATTAACTCATATCAAACTAAGATTTTATTCTATGGGGTAGTATCAAGTGACATCCTTAGTCACATTGTCGAAACCTCGGCTGCAGGAGAACTCCTCCTCTATCGAGTACAATGGACCTTCCATGACAACAAGCATGCTTCCCACTAACCTCGGACTACTGAGGTAATCCTCCTGTCGAGTACCATGGATCTGTTGCATCACCAAGCGTGCTCCACACCATGGGTCTACCTCATCACAAAGTGTGCTCCCCCATGTAGCCTGCTAAGGTACTCCTCCTGTCGAGCACCGTGGGTCTTCCGCGACACCAAGGCGCTCCCCACTGTGGGTCTGCCGTGACGCCAAGGCACTCCCCACTGAGATATTCGAGTCACTCCGAGTTGTAATGGTCAGTAGTCGTCAGGTATCAGCCAGCTACTAGGTCTTCGGACTACTCTCGCTCGTCTCTGAGAGGATCCTCTACATGAGCTACGGGTTGAAACTCCAACTATCACAAAGTCCAACGAAGATGTTTCTCAAAGGTCCTCCATTTGATAGGGGTCTCAACGCAATAGATGACGTGTCAATTGGATGCCCAGTCTATGAGTTATTAGCCTTTTAGTCCCAGCGGCCCGATTAGATTCATGCATGATCCAACCTGACTGTATCTCAACTATACACCAAACTCTAGTGGGTTATACTCAAAGGGACTGTCACACTCGAAGATTTCCAGCGCCGCTGACGGTTTTTCAAATGGACTTCCGATGACAATGATATGACCGAAGAAGCGTAAATGGGTCGTAGTGGGCCTGGGTCTGGTCCGACATGGTCGGACCGACCCGGCCCGACCCAGCTTGGGCTGAACTGGTTCGAGTCAACCTGGTCTGACCTGTTGGTTTTGGTCTGGCCTGCTGGGCCCAGCCCAGCAGACCGCGAGGGGCCGCATAGAGCCGTGAGGGCACAGACCGGCCACGAGGGCCCGTACCGACCATGGGTCAGCACGAGGGCGGTTCGGCTCAGAGGGTGCTGCGTGGGTGTCTCGGCCCGGAGGGTGCCTCGAGGGAAGCTTGGCCCGGGGTGGGGGGCCGGTTTGGCTCAGAGGGCCATGGGGGCGCGGCTCGGGGTGACTCAGCCCGGGGGGCCGGGGTGGCACGACCGGGGCCGGTTCGGCCAGCAGGTGGCGCGACCGAGGCCGGTTCGGCCGAGAGACCAGAGCGGCCGTGGTGGCTCAACCTGTGAATGGCGCGGCCTGGGCGGCTCGGCTAGGAGGTCGCGGTGGCACAGTCAGGGTGGCTGGGGTGAGGCGCAGCAGGGGCGCAGCGCGGCTCGGGGCCAGTTTTGCTGAAAGGCCGAAGCATTGTGGGGGAGGCGCGGGTCGTGGAGGCTGTGGGTGGCGTCACCATTTCCTTCGTCGCCTTCGTCTTCTTTGTCTCCTTCCTCTATTTCAAAGAACACCACAAATCAACAAAATGGTTACGGAGAGGAATAACCATGCTAGTTTGGCCCTCACTCTCCGCATTAGAGCGGTAGCAAAAGGTTCACAAGAATGAAGCACATCAAACCCTCCTGTGAAGATTTTTCCCAACCGGCAAAAGAAAAATAAGGGGGTGCATGGAATGTGATAAATAAATAGCATTAAACCCCTAATTGTTTGTTGTGGGTTGATGCTAGTGCGAAAAGGTAGACGTCAATTCATTGTAGGTGAACACATCATACGTCGGAGGAAGTTCCGAGGAATAAACTCGAATTCGAGGTCATTCTTCATAGTCGAAGGCATTCCTCATCAGCGTTCTTCGTCGGTGGAGTGTTCTTCGTTGGGAGCTTTCTCCAAAGTTCCACCTCTCCCCAAAAAGCTAAATTAATTATCGTGGGTGGCATAATTAATCAATATAAGGGTTGTCATAAATTAATGGTATGTGGATTCGCACAATTAAAATGTGGAGGTGTTGAAGAGGCTCCCCCCACATTTATTAGGGATTTGAGGGTTTCTCCCAATTAAGGGGGGGGGGGGGGGGTTCAAGGGGGTTTAATCTCGGGTGGTACCGACCACTATAACCTCTCATGGGAGGTTAAGGTATGGTGGTCCCCACTTCTAACTTCTACATGGAGGTTTAGTTCTGGTGGACCCCATGCCATTGAGGTGAAAGTCTATTTAAGTGAATACTAGCACTACGAGTTCAACGGTGCCCTCATATTTCAATTCGGATCACCGTTTCAGAAGTTAGAAAAACCCACTTGCACGTTTACTTAATGTACCAGAAATATAGTTCAGAAATTCATTTCGGGCACTCCGGGCATCGGAATCACGCACCGTAAATTTTCCGGGACTCTTAAAATTTCCATATATTAAAACAATTAATTGGAAATTCCAGGTCTTTACAGTGTTTTTGTTTTTCTAAGATTGTTGCATGAGGATTTTCATTGATTTTAAATAATTTAATAAAATTACTATTATGAATAATTATCTATTTATTTATATAGATTTCTTGTTTGATTAGGTTTAGGGAGAACGGGTTTTTAATGTTGATCATAGGTCTATGTACCACCAGCAGAAGGTGAATGAGGTTGAAATTCATAATTCACATTTTATACTAGGTAAGGTCATTAAGATATTTTGGTTAGGCATATTGGGTTGATGAATTCCCCAACTATATTCTAGGATATTATGTATAGCGTTTTCCAAAAACATTTTGATAAATGTATGGTTGTGTTTATTGATGGTATTTTAATTTATTATAAAATTACTGAGGTTCATGAAAAAAATATAATAATTATTATTAAATCCCTAAAATAAATTAATTTATATGTAAAATTTAGTAAATGTGATGTCTGTTCATATCATATTTCATTCCAGGGATATATTTTAAATAGATATAGCATAAATGTTGATAATACTAAAACTAAAGTGAATGATTAATGGACAGAAAAAATAAAGGTTACAAAGAATAATAGTTTTCTTATGTAAATAGGACATTACTGGAGTTTTCTATAAATTTTCATATTTATCTCGTCCACTAAACAGGTGAACATGAATAGGATTTTGGTTTATCTTGAAAAAAAGTGATGAATCTTTATAGGAATTTAAATAAGAATTAATAATGCTCTAGTTTTGGATCTACCATATAGCAATGGTTACTTTTTTATCTATTGTGATTCTTATTTAATTGTTCTAGGTTGTGTTATAATATATATTGTTTGGGTAATTTCTTAGGCTTCATGTCAATTAAAACCTCATGAGAAAAATTATCCTATAAATGACCTTGAAATGATGGCTGTAGTGTTTTCATTAAAAATTTAGGGATGTCATTTATATGGAGTAAATTTGTGAAATATAATACAGATCATAAAATCTTGAAGTATATATTCACTCATTAAAAGTTTATAATGAGATAAAGAATATTGATGGAATTGATAAAAGATCCAAACTGCACAATTGTTTACCTTATAAGAAGGGAAAAAATATTAGCTAATTTATTAAGTCAGGAAGATAATGAATTATTTAATACACTACATTTGGATCATGATCCTTTGGATAATTATTTGATGAATGTTGGATAAAATAATTTCATATTGGAACTCTCTCTATTTTGAATCAAGGGCTTATACAGTCATCATCAGACATGATTAAAAATGATCATAATGAAGATCATGGGATAAAAAATCCATAAATTGTAAATAATGTTAAGATAAATCTTTTTCCCTTTGTATTAATATTCATCAACATGATTCAATAATGTTATATTCATTATAATAAAATTTGGCAATTCCTCATTCATAAAGAAAAATCATTCTTTATAACCAAATTATATTTTCATATATTATATGATTTTATTTAAATTTTTTATTTCCATATTTTTTTAATATGTATTTGGAAAACTGAATTTCAGTTTTCAATTAATAATTTTAAATTTAAATTAATATATATTTGGGATAATTTTTTGAAAATTTTGATTTTCAATGATTGGGAAAAATACTGATTATTATTGAAAATATCTTTTCATTTAAAGTATTTTCAATGTAACATTCTATTTTGGATTATTTTTTAAAATTAAATTATTTAATTTTGTTTAAAAATAATCCAATAAATTTTAATGGAATCAACATTATATTTCAATTTGGTAAAAAATATTTTCATAATTAAATGGATTTTTTTGGAAAACATCTTTTCATTGTGTTTTCCTTGTTTAATTATAAATGGAAATTTTCTAATTAATTGATTTGAATTTGATAAAATATATTCCACAATTGGAATATAAATAATTAATATTAGGTAATATATTCAACTTATTTTTTAGTCATAATGAATTTTAAAAAGAGAAAAAATATGTTACCATAGTTAGGGATAAAACAGGTTTACCAGTGGGTTAAACTAAATAGTTCATCATTACGATGACCTAATATCTTTTCTAAATCCTATTATATGGTCATATTTTAACCCTATATCATCCCAATTTCATAAATGTTTCATTTTATATGCATTTAGGTAAAGTAACCCGTTAATATACTTTAATATTTTGGATAATTCCAATTTTTTCCTCTCCACCACTTATAAAAGGACTCCCCGTATCATATTCTCTCCAATCCAATAGATCATTTTAGTGTAGCCAATCCATACCCAAATAAATTCTTTAAATCACACCCCACATTTTATAGGCCCTTTTCTGATCATATGACCAACCTAGGAAGGCTTTAGATATAAACATAAATAGGTTTTCTAAAAACATGGTATAGTTCCTAACTAAGCATTTTTATTTATTTTTATTTTTTACCTCCATAAAATATTCTTCAATTATGATAAAATAATAACAATTTTATCCTAAATAAAATAAAATTTCATTATTTTAATTTCATAACCTAAATACAAATCATTCTTCCATCAAATGGGAAATGAAACCATCATTTGTGTGTATAGGGGACATCCGCCTCACAGACTGATGTAACTAATTTCACATCACTACCTATCACAAATAGTTATAATGATGGATTCGGTATATATATATATATATATATATGAAAACAATAGTATATTTATAATTCTTGAAGATAATATATAATCTTTTTCTTAGATATTTATCCATTAAAAATGATAATGTTGTTCGTGCATACGTGTGGATTACCGCCTCCACGATGTGATTTAGTTTTCAGGACCACATCACATAGATGATATATATAACTGTATTTAATGATTTAATGTGATATATATAATATAATAAATGTTCTATAAATAAAAAATTATTTTTTCCTTCATTCCAACATTCTCTTAAAAAATAGAAATTTTACTCATTCATACATATGACCTACCATCTCTATGATTATAGCATAATTATTATTTCATGGTCATATTTCATAGTTTATTTTAAAAGTATATGTTAATTTAAAAAATTATTATTATTTCATAATTAATATTATATATATGGTGGAATAGTTCTTTATTTTATAATAGTCAACTTACAAAATTCATTTTGTATATATAACCTGAATGTTGTTCAAATAAAAAACATTAACTTAATTGATTAAGAAATTGAATATAACATCGTAAAAAATTAAATAAAAAGAATAATAATATTTAAAAAATTTCTTATTAAAGTTAATATTTAACATAATTTTATTATTATGTAATATAAATAACGAACGTGATGAGTCACACATGAGGCAAGGGACACTATTCCTTAAAAACCATGTTTTAAATGTTTTGAAGATTTATTTTTCAAATCATTTTCCTCCATGTAAATATTCATAGATTTATTTTATTGATGTATTTATATATACATAAATTAATTGTAAATAATGTTTTATTTTGATTTTTAATTTCTTTCATAGTATTTCAGAAGATGTTTTTTATGTATTTTATATGGAACATTTTGAAAAGAATAAAAAATAAAAAATTTATTTTAACAAATAAGGATTTGGAAATTTTTCATTATACCATAACTATTATTTTATGTTTGGATTCCATTATAATATTTCATGTTTTTTTAAAATAAAAAATGTACTTCCCTTTTGGGGGGTATTTTCAAAATGGTTTTAAAATAGGAAGCATATTTTGATGTAATGAAATGTTTTTCTTATAGTTGAAAAGGAATATTTTATGACTATAATGACGAAAATGAAATATTTCATGTGGTATAATTATGTTATTATTCTTGTGAATTATTTATGTTGATGGTTGAGATAATAAAAGCTCATAAGGATGGGTGATACAACTATATATCTCCAATGAATTATGTAAAGGGATATAATTAACCGATTAGGTTTATACAAATAAATTTTTGGAATTTATGATATTGGTTATTCCATTTGGAAAAGTGATTTTAAGAGTGATATAGAAATGATGTACCTAGTTACCTATATGATTTATTTATGATTTATATGGGGTTATTATAGAAATCATATTATTTCATATTCTAAGATAATAGGATTATATTTTAAAAAAAGTATATGATACTTATTAAGGGTGAAATGAATAACTTTTTGAAAATGTTTCATGAGTTTTTTAAGATTTAAAAGAAACATTTATGAGTTTTAGCTTTTCTTTTATGATTTATTATGAATTGTTTTATGAAAAATATCAAAGTGGCGATATTTATTTCTTAGGAAGGAAAATATTTATTTTGATCTCAATGTTTATTTTTAAAAAACAATAAAATTATATGTTTTTAGACTAAAAGTTTTATTTATTTATTTTTTATATCCTTTAATAAGATTTTTTTCTCATCCAACTTTTTTAAAAAAAAATTCCTGGGATTCTGAGGATTAATAGGTAAAATGATGAGGATAAGATGAAAAATGTGAAAAGTTGTTATTAAAAAAACGGTTATATCTTAGATGTTTTTTAAGTGGATACTGAATGGAATTGTATAGTCTATAATTTAATGTTTTTATTTTTTACGATTGATAAAATAATTCTATAAAACTATAATCTTTAAAGATATCTAATATTTGGAGAAAATGAATGAACATATAATGAATCAATTTTTATTGATTGTTTTTGGTTGGGTCCTTTTATCCTATATATCCTAGTAAATGGAATCAGAATCAATGTAATTTGGTGTCTTTTATCAGGGACCACTGTAACTTTTATGGTGACATGACAAGGATCAGTCCATGATAAATTTATCATCATACGATATGGATTAATATGAGAAATATACGTAACAATGGTTGGTTTATTACTTATGCATGAGAGGCCATTTCTAGTTTACCATGAAGTTAATACGACCCAACAAGAATGGGTTGGATTCATAAGGAATATAAATTGATATGAATAATTTGACAGGTCCTTGAGGGAAATGGACCAATGAGGGGGGTGTAATTTAATTATGATCTGGCCTGATAAAGGGATGGTCCACAGGGAATATGGCCCTGGTGTTGGTGGAGATAAGATTTATGATATTGAGTTTAAACCAGAGAGATTTGTCCCATATATATTGTTGAAATAGGAGTCAAATCCCATAAATATTGAATGAAAATGATTACTATCATTTGTCAAGATTGCACCATGAATTTTAACATAATTTGGTAATTAATTTTTGAATAGTTTTACATCATGTGATTAAAAAAACTGTCTATACTGGTTAACATAACTATATGGGGATTTCTATGTCATGAAATGTCTGAAAACAGAGGATTTTGTGTGGCATATCCATTTTATGGCTTCCCAGGTGTGCTTCATTGAGAATATGTACTTTTGAATGAATATATCATAGGAAATATGGAAATTTGGAAATGAATGTTTTTGTAGCATAAACATAATAAGGATGCCTAATTAGTGGCATTTTGACATGTTTTTGGAATTAACATCATAGATGTTTATGTTCACTTGATTCATGCTTAGTGTGTGAAACAAGAGGTGGAAAAAGATCAAGAACATTGTACAATCTTATTTAAATGGGAATTACACCTAAAAAGAAAGCCTAAGGATGAAATCTAATCACTTTTCACTATTGGATGAGGGAGGGGATATGAAAGGAAATAGGGATATAGAATCCATCAAGATGTGCTTTAGGCTTAATCAATAGGGGATTCCCTTAGTCTGGTCTTCCTACCTATTTCTAATCCTAGTAAAGGTATGGAGGTAGAATCCTTTAATGAAGACCAGGGGATTACTATAGAAGTGATTTTCTATTTAAACTAGCTCAATTGGAATAGAATGAATCCACTATCTATCTAAGAGTAATCTCTTTGTCTTTCACTAGTTTGGGAGCTATGTTATCAATGAAATCTATGATCATTATTCCCCCAGTATTCTACCTATGTAGATAGATAATTATTGATATTCCTTCTATCATGGGTATCCATGGTCGAAGGGGTGAATCCACTAATCTTGTATATTTGGTGGCCTCTAAGAATGTCTCGGGTTTGAATTTTTATAGTTTTGAACAAGGTGAAATGAATACACATGGATCAATCATATGGTACATGAAGTGGACATAGTGAAGATAAATTCTACAAAAGATAAGGGTATTAAGAGAGGAGTAATAAATATCCTTGGGAAGCCCCATTTCCAATAGGGTAATTTCTCTACATAATGTGCCATTTACAAAGGGTTTACCTCATGATGGTCACCCCTTTACTAAGGGTCTTCCCTAGAGAGAGAATGAGAGGGAATTCCTTCATGAATACCCTATAGGGGAATTCCTTCATGAAGGGCCACTTTGGAGGATTTATTATTTTGTTTCTTCAGTAGATCTAGATTACATGAAGGATCTATGTGTGTGTGTGTGTGTGGGGGGGGGGGGGGGGGGTTGATCAGAGTATCATGTTTCCATAATTTAATAGTATCCATATTTTCGTCTCCCATTTTTTCTTTCATCTCCCCATGTGTCACATATGTCTATCCCTATTCTATATTTATAATAATCTCCCAATCAACCACTCTCATAAATAAGAATTCCACATGGAATTTCCCAAACCCTGGGGGGACAATAGGATTTAACACCTCACAAGAAGCCTTAGGGTAGATATGGCAATTCAACATAGTGTTATTCAATGATAATGGTTTTCATGCAGCTATTAAAAGACCTGTTTTGATCGTAAATGATAATTCTATGTGGGAGAAGGGAGTATATGTTGGGATATAAATTCAATGTAGACTGTTTATTTTTTTCCCATATTTTATGAATAAAACAAATTTGTCATAGGTCATAAAAAAGATTAATTTTTGTCACAAATGATAATACCATACTAGGTAATGTAATATTTTTGGTGGAAAAGTGTTTTGAAACCACCATGACATTACCAAATTTTGTGACCCAAAAATTATATATGAGAGGCCATAAAAAATGACTCTTAATCCCTTAAAGAAATTTCATCTAGGATATGGTAGTTCATGGATTTACATTGATTCTTAATGGTTGAGTTCCTTACAAATGAGTAGTTATTTCACATAGAATGGTATGTTCTATGCACAAATAAGCTTTTTTTTAAATTATACCCCACTTTTCATAAAACTGAACTAAATTTTGGTTAATTAATTTCTTATTTAAACCATTGAAACATTTTGGTCATTAACAAATTCTCCCCCCTATAATGGGGCATAATCATCAAGAATAGGTTCCAGGTTTGAGGAACAAACATGTATCTTTAAAGTTATTTGTGGCAAACCATTATACTGAGAGGGGGGGGGACCACTTATTTATAAAGGGTGTCAGACTACTTAATTTTGCATGAATTGGTTAGGGTGATTTATGATCGACTAAGATCTGATTACCTGAATATATTCCTCACTTGATGGATATCAATCTATTTGTGGACTATTATTTCTTTGTGGGACACCGTAATTCTATTTCAAGGTAATTTGCGAGATTTTAGTTGGGTTTCACAAAATATTTCCTTATGTAATTTCAACAATCTTGTATAACCATAGCTATCCACATAACTATTAAGGTGTTATGCAATTTACATTATGATTATAATGCTACATGAGATTTTTCACTTTGTAATTTTTTTTATAATTTAATCACTTTATTTGGGTTTTAATGACTTCCCTTGGTTTTATATTTGTCTAGAAAGTGTATTCTGGGCCAATTCAATTTTCATATTTGGTTGTTATGGTTGAAAGACGGATATCTATCACTGAAAATTATGAGGTCATCCCCCAATGTAATATTATTCCTCTAGGTGATATCTAAAATAATCTTCATCGACATTAATTTAAAAATTACGCATTATTTATAATATTTCCACTATTAATTTTCAGTTTGAAAGATGATTATACTATTTTGGAATCTATTTAAATATTTCTATTATCTTGGTTTTTAACTTTCATCAAACTATGTTCAAGAAAATATGTCAACCATAGGTCAGTTGTAGAGTCATGTCAAGTAGATTTATATATCTTGAACGGTTCATTGAATAGTTATTCATAAACATAATATAGTTATAAAAAATACTCATATCGTATCAATTAAAATTAAATATCAGTTTTAATCCCCTCATAGTATAATTTCAATGGATGGTGAAATTTAAAGTTCAAATTTAGGTATGGTGGTAACTTCTATGACGAGTGGGCCTAGTATTTCAAAAGACATCAATGATGTACATAATTTCCTATAAATTTGGATGCATTTTTTTAATACTAAGAAGTGGGATTATCAATTTATTATGCATCCAATAACTGGTATCATACCTAAGTTGACCAACTAATTGAGTTCTAATACAAAAATATTCCATCTACTATATGGTGAGGTCAGGATTATTTAGGGGGTTTTTACCAACTGGGTGGAATTCAAATCCTTGGGAAGATGTATAATTAGTTCTTCACCCAAAATAACAATTGGGTAGTTGTAGGGAATATCCCTCCTCTAGTGAGATACATGTTAAATTTGACTAATATGTCATTGGGGAAATCTCTTCAAACCTATTCAATTATCACTTTTGGTGACCAGGTGAAAATAAGTTTCAAACTAAGGGTTTGAGGATGAATGTTAGGTGCACACGAAACCACCATAATAAATAGTATCAATATGTTTTCGGATCATACTGGGAAACCATATAAGTGGTTCAATACTCACCAAGGGGTACCATGGTTTGGCCAGATGTAACATCAGATCATCTGCTAACAATATATCTCACCGTGTTTCTGAGTGGAACACTTTTCCCAGCCTGTGATGCTCATTTGAGTATTAGGATCATCACTATGATTATGGTGGTTAAATTTTCATAAGAAAACCCCTTAAATTATCTACACCCACCAATTCTATTATTTATCAGTTAATGGGATATATACATGGATGAACTCTACATCACATTATAGGACTATTCTAATTTCTATATAGATAAATTGAAGAAAACATTCAATGGTATGATTATTAGAACATAAAAAAATACCTCATTATACTTTTCATCCTATGTTTCTCAACATTAATACCATTCATCATATATCCTTGTATTTATACAATGCTAATGCAATGTTGAAGAATCCAATTGAATTTTCTTTTGTTCCTAACATTGCACCTTATTAAACAATAACAAATAATAGTGGGGGAACCCAGGAAGAACTTTCTTACATCATCTCACCTCAAGATTTGATTTTGATCTCGTTAATAGATGGACTGATCATTTGGTAACCTTACACCCCTTATAAATTCACATGATAATTTGGATATCTATAACATGTAACATTATTATCTCATACCAAGTGTTTTAGGGAGAAATATTAAACCATCCTATTTCAACTTTGGTTGATGCTGTTGCATTAGAATATTGGATTGAGAACTCTTCTTCCATATATTGGTTCTCTGAACAACCTTGCATTGGGATACACTATATCATTAGTGGAGTATTTCTTGAATAGAATATTAAGAGCACTAGTGTGGTGGGTAAATAAAACATTGACTTCCTCAAGTCCACTATCTTACATCCTTTCATAATGGGTTTTGAAGATCAATAATCATATAGACAAACATTCCAAAAAATATGGGTAATCATCACTTTAAATCCTCATTTTTATTGGTAGTATTACATATATATCCTTATTGATTGATATTTTTATTGTATTTACTAACATTGGAATTTATATGATAGTGATGAGAAGCTCATTAGTAGAGATTACCCCCATCAACCCAGTCCTTGAGGTCAATTGGAAATTCAAAGCAACACGTGTCTCCATATCTATATTACGAGTTAAATCAAAAAATTATGCATTTAACCCAATTCCATTATATTTATATGTAACACCAAATAAATAGATTTTGGATCCCAATATTACTACTAAAAACTAGGTTGTGGGATAATAGTCCTGGTTCCATGTTCATGTTACAACTATAGAGGCTCCATTAGAGAATATTATCGATTAATTGAGTATCATTCTCTAACACTTACATAGATTTGGAATAGGTGGGGTTAACTACAAACACATATAAACTCTATTCCATCATGTTCTCACTTCTTGAGAGGTACTAGTGTATTGGGAATGTGACATCATAAATTGTAATCATTAAAAAAGGCACAAAAAATCTCTAGAGTATTCTATTATAGAGATTCATCATTTTTTCATAGAGAAATAAAAAAATTATTATCCTAATTATGTGAATACTTTATAACTATTGGAATATAAGGATTATGTGGAAAGAGTGAAGGAATAGTTACTATAAGTAAAAATCATGCTTGAAGTAGTTGGATAAATAAGTCAAGAGTTAATTGTTTATATAAAAATAATACACACATTGGATGATGCGAAAGATATATAATGACGAAAATTCTAGAAATCCATCAATACGTCTCATTTGGTGTTGAGTTTTTTTTAAAATAATGATCTGAGTCGATTATAACTTTTATGTTCATTTCTATTTATTTATAACATCAAGGAGAGAATATATATATGGATGATCCTATTTCTTTGTGTTTATCACTAAATAAAATCTTAACTTTTTTTTTAATTTTCATTCGTTCCCATCATTTTTTATATATTTATTTCCACTTCATAATAACCTCTAAAACAAAAGGAGGAATCAACATTGTGATAATATGAAACTATTTGATCATTGAACTAAAAGGGAAAAAAGTCAAAAATTGTTCTAAAATGATTGTGTCTGAAAATATTTTCCACATAACTGTGGATCATGGATAGGTATAGGTACAAATACCATCACCATAACAATAGAGTTAGTCTATTTGGATGAATAATTTTTTCCCGAGCATGTCTCCTAGATGGGTATAGGCACAACTATGATAACTGTAACACTAGAGTTAGTCCATTTGGATGAATGATTTTTTTCTTGAGTGTGTCTCATGAATGGGTATAAGTATAACTACCATAAAAATAACACTAGATTTGGACTATTTTGATTAATTATTTCCTCTTTATCATGGCTCATGGATATGTATATGCATAAGCACCATCTTTTTAACACTAGAATTAATATAGTTTAATAAATTATTTCTTCATAGGCATGACTCAAAGATCTGTATAGTCATAACTACCATCATTTAAACACTATATTTTCTTCCAATTGGATGAATTATTCACTCCTAGGTGTGTCTCATAGATGATTATTGGCATAAATACCATCCCCATAATGCTATAGTTGGTTCATTTGATGAATGATTTGAATCAATGTTATGAGGATCATGACAAGGGAAATTTTGAATATGGATTACAATATTTAAAATACTTTGAGTGACTTGAAGTTATATATTAACACATTTCCCATGGATCATCCATAAACCCCATATTAGAGAATGTGTGGATGCTCAATTTTTTTTATAAAGAAAAGGATCCATGTGATCACTTTTTAGCATTTACTTGAATCATATTATGAACCCCTGTAGAATTGAGGCATTTAATTTATCACACTAACTTTTTACGAAGCCTCATATTTGGGAATCATAGTAAGAAAATATTTGTAATTTCTCATGTTCCATTTTATTGGTTATCAACCTAAAAAATTCTATGCCTCTATTCAATTTGGAATGATCATTTTTACCAGGATCATACAAGGTGTATGTTTAGTGAGTGGAGACTTTACTTTTTCCCAAGACTATATTATTGGTTTATCAAATTGGTGTGTAATATATCTATTTAATTATGAGATTTTAGGTTATAAAAGTTGGACTCATGTTGCTGTTGTTTAAGGTCAAAACAATTCTACTAAAATGCACCCAGTTTAAGTCCCTTGTGCATAGACCACATATTTACATAGTTTAAGGTTGTATATAGTTGAAAAAAATTTATAGGATAGTTCCCCTAGAAAATGTAGGGAATGTTCAACACGAATAGATATCCCAATATTGAGGTAAACTATACCAAAAATGAGTTCAGTTATTTTATGGTCATGGACCTCAAACCATTGTGTTATATGGTTGAAATTAACATGAAGTGGACCAATTAAAAGTTTAAGCAGGTGAGGTTATATTTTTTTCCTTGTAAAATGAGTTCAATGCATGAGTGTATAAGATTTAGGGTATCAAATCCACATGAATAATTGGATTATGGAGTGTGTAAGTCATAAATGAAAGAGTTTGAATCATGATTGATGACATGAAAAACATATGTAGGGAATGAACCCCAACCATATTTAGAAGATGGTATTCACTACAATAGTTGAAGGGAATATGAGGGCTATAGGTTTATATTATATAGGCTGATGATTCCTATATTGTATAGGACATATCGAGGGAACTTATACATAAACATATCATGGTCCTCATATGAATAGTGAAGAAGAAGAATCCTTTGAATTTGAATGTGCTCATTTCCGATAGACAAGAAAAAGTTATCATAAGATTCTAGAACTTGTGAATTGAAGAATTCTTATGGAGGGAAGGAGTATTTTTCTAGTGTTTTTTCACCATAATGGCTATGACACCATGTATATACCATACAATCCGTGAGAAGGGATATTATATCTCACTATTTTATCTTTTTCCTAAACCAGCAGGTCTAGCGAGTAAGGAATGGCTTTTTATAGGGCCAAATTGTGGGACCTATAAGAATTGAAACTTTTCAGTTTATAATCTAATGTTGTTTAAGCTCCAATGTTGAGAGGATTAGTGAGTATAGAACCAAATTTTTCTCAAGACACATTTTATAGTTTTTCACCTTGAAATGAGTCTTTTCTTTTTCACCTATAGTTCATGGTCTTATGACATGGATCAATTATAGGCTATAATTTAGTGTTATATAACATTGAAAATTAAAAGAGTGAGTTTAAAGATATACATTATTCACCATATGTGAAGTGGGGAAACCTTTTTGGATATGGAGTGGTGAAAACAAAATGTGAATGAGGTGCCTAATTCAAATATAGAATATCTCACAAAGGAGGTTCACATAGTTTATGGGCATAGTGATTGGATCAAAAAGGGGGTTGAGATAATCTATTTCGTGTGAAAAGGTAATTTTGACCTAATGTGAATGGATGAAAAAATTCTACTATAGACTATTTCAATGGGTGTGTGTAAAAAGTTTAAGGTCATGATTTTCAGACCTGATAAACAAGAATGATAATCCAAATGGGGCCCAAAGGTTAAGGATGCCCCAACACATTTTGAATAAGTGTGATGACTCTTTAAATAATAACATAGGATTCTTGGAATAGGATTAATGATGTGGAGAAGGTATGTAATATACTTCCATGGACTATATTTTAAAGTCGAGATCTTATGCAATGCTACAAAAGTGTACAGGTTTAGAGGGCTCTCATCATTTAGACCAAAAGGCTTATAGTTGACAAGACATATCAGGGGTGGTTATGCAGATCCATATATGAGTAATTGTATGTATAAGCATATCAAAAATTCCTTTGAGGTTAAATGTTCTCATTAATGATAGAAAATGAAATCTTTTTTTGGAAATCCGATCTTCTTAGAGAATAAAGTGTGGTTAATCTGAAGAAATAATCTAGGAAGCATGGTAGAAAAATATTGGGTTTTAGTTATCCATGAATAAAATGCTATGATTACCTTTAATGAGTGTTAAATGAATGATAACTTATGGCTAGGTCCTATACATGTGGTCTTGATGTGTATACATAAATAGAAGGATTCAAGACATTTATAACCATTATATTATAGAGGAGGCTTGTGATGTTAGGATGTAATGTTGAGAAAGGGAAATTTCATCCTTATGTTTATTTGGGGGATTTCCTGGTGTTAGACACCATTACATGTATTTCGAACTCATGTAGGGATACTTTGACAAATATTAGAATCCGATCAGAGTAGTTTAGGGTTATATAGGATAGACCACTTGTTGTACATTTCAACATCATTCGATAAGGACTTATATTCCATTATCTAATAAAAGGAGGTATTCTATCATATCATATGTCCATGGATATATCAAAAATCCTATAATGAGTGAATCTTTATGTAATCTACTTTCTCAATGTAGGATTCTAAATTGATATTCACTAGAAACTCATATGTGTAGGAGAAGAGATCATTTTGTGTAGTGATCCCAACTATAGTTTTCTAGAGCCAGTGTATACGTTATTACATAAGCACTAGATACATGGTATAAAAAAAAGTACCAAATAGTTTAGAAACATTGTAAAAATAGATACATACTTGAAATTCATATTATAATTTAAAATATTAAATAACAAAAAATCTTTGAGAATTCTATTGTTAAACTTATCGTATATCGGTGTATCAATCACAACACACTTCCTCGTATCTTGGGGAAAATGAAATATAATAAAGAAGTGAGCTCAGATACTTAGTAAGTGTAAGCATAAAACATAATCCCTGAATAAATGAGTTATAATAAATATGGAAAGGAAAATAAAGAAAACATATGCCATTTAATCAATAACTTGTACATAATATGGAATGAATAGATGATGATCACATAATTCTATATAAATAATCACACAATCTTGAAAACATGACCATGTATAATATATGTAATCAATTAATCACATGGAATATCAATAACTGAATTCATAATGATGGAACACATAATATCGAACTTCTAAAATGTACCATTGCAGACATGTCCTGTGGCATCTAAATAATTTGGAAAGGACTAAGAAAAAACCCAATCTAGTTTGTATTGTGGGACCTACTGATGCATCGATGGTCTATAGCGGGGCCTGTTAGTCACTTACTATGTCTAATTAATTCCAAATATGAATGGGGTGAAACATAATCAAAATAAACATTCATATTGAAAAAAGAAGATACAAAATTGTAATACTAATCCCAATCAATAATCTTAATCATATAGCGTACAACATAAAATAGTTAATAGTAATAAAATTGTGCATCTCCAATCAAACAAATGATAAACCATTTGGAGAAATAATAGGGATAGTTTCATTTTAGTATATCCCCATGAAAAAATAAGTGACATAAAAGGATATATTTTCATATGGGAAATTATTTAGAAATATCACTTGGTTCATTCCTTGAGGAAAATAACCATTTCATTGAAAATCACCCCTTTTTTAAACTTAAAAATTCATAAAATATTATCATAATACATTTACTTGAAAATAACCTAAAAAACTAAGAATTTATTTAATATAAAAAATAAAATATTATTTAAAATATCCATGTAAACTTTGGAAGGATTTTTCAATGAAATAGAATTCATAATTACATGTAATATTTTTTATGTCATATAAGGTAAAAAGAACATTCCTTTTTCTATGTAAAAAGGTTAGAAATGTGACTTATCCAAAAAAATTAAAGATTCCATTAAATATATCGTGTGAAAATTAAATAATGGGTAATAATTTATTTAATAAATAATTTATATAATTATAAAAAAATAATTTTATTAAAAGACATGGTTTTGGAAGAAAAAGGATTTTCAACCAGAGAGAGAAATATTGTCGGATTTTGTTAAAATCTATATAAATTAATTTATGTATAATAGAGAGGAAAATAAAAATTTTACTTGAAAAACATTTTCCCATAACCCTGTGAGATGAAATTATATTGATTTTAATATATAAATATAAAATAATTCCCCCAATAGAAACATAAATAAACAAATCCTGAAAAATGATGAGATTTTGATACAACCCTTACAACTATGGTAACTATTAAATAATAATCCCCATAAAATAATTAAAATAAATTATAGTTTAAATAATATTAATAGAAATATATTCATGATAAAACATATAAAAATGGGTATTATATACAGTATATAGAGGAAATAAGTGGTGAATATGGAATATGCATCATGGATGTAAACGTGAGATGAGAATCCCGTACCTTGAGCCTGACACATCACATACATTATTTTTATTCTTGAATAATAAAATTAGGTTAACTATTTAATTTCACAAGAAAAATTTTCAAGTTTATTATTCCTTTCCATATTATTAACAATTGCGTAATCAAATAAAATTTATATTGTGTGTTCAAATGATATTTGACATATGTGTCAAAAAGGACATTGGTAGGTTGTCTATTGGTCTAAGAGGTAATTATGTAAACATATAAATAACATTAATCAATAAAAAATAATCATATTTGTACATAAATTATAATTTTACTACCAATCTTGAAATATGTTTTTGAGAAATGATGTATGTTACGCTCATTGAGATGGTACGTCATACGTACGCATGAGTAATGTTTCCATTTTTCAATTATCATTATAGAAAGGAGTTAAGAAAAAAGTTATCTTTACAGAATGATCATAACATCATAAATGATTTATTACTTTATTAAATATACTCAGATATACCATCCATGTTTCATGGTGATGAAAATAGAGTAACATGACTTTGTGAAGGCAATAGTCCACATATAGATGAACAACGTTATCATGTTTCATAGAGTGAAATGGTAAGAAAAAAAGATATATTATCTTATAAAAAGGTTAAATATTTCATTAATATTTTAATTGTATCATTTATATCACATATTTTTATTAAAATATTCGTTTTTAACCTTCCATGTAATGCGATAGTGAAAAATAAATCACTTCACTTCGTGAGGTGGTACTTCACCATACACACGAGCGATATTTTCATAACCCTACATAATAGAAACTACAAAATATATATATGATATGTTGAAAAAAGTATAATTTTCTTATAAATATCATCTATATTTTTTAGATCCATCATTATACCCAACGGTGATAGGTGTTGATGGAAAACGTCTCACATCAGAACATGAGGTGGTAGTCCGTTGTCCTGATGATCAATGTCATTTTCTCACATTATAGAAATGGATATATGTAATGAAATTAATATAATAACATATAAATATGTGTTATATAATTGTTTTATTACATAATCATAAATGAATAATATTTTAATTATAGGGAATGAGAAATAAAAAAGCATAGTTAGGAATTTTACCTCTTGTCAGACCACCTATTTTGGATTGTTCAAAAAGTTTTACAAGAATGGATTTATGACCCAAAAAGGAATCTAGGATGAGTTGATTGTATTTTTAAAAGTTATCTTTTTATTTATATTCCAAATAAAAAATGGTTTTAATGTGAAAATAAGTGACGAGAGGGTGTTTCCTTTTATAAGTGAGATGAGTGGCACACCTGTAATTTTTTGGAAAATATAAAGGTGTAACCACATTTTTCAAATGAAAAAGGTTCCAAAATGGATTATTCTAAATAAATTTTCATGATAATATCCAATTATGGTCATAAAATATTCTTTTGAATTTTTGGGTCATTTTAACCCTTATATTCTTAGTTCAACCAGAAGGTAAAACAATTTTTACTTTAACCACAATAATTAATTATAATTATTTTCACTATTAATTTGGTCAAACATTATCTTGAAATTATTAGATAAGATAAGATATATTGTTCAAAATATGAAATCCATTTTTCAAAATTACTTTCTTATAAGTGTAAATTTTTAATTTATAATTAACTCGTAGAAGCGATTAGAAAGCGGGTTTTGAATGAGAAAATGTTCAAAATTTTACAAATTTTTTTCCTCAAATTCAATATGAAAATGATATTAAATACCTAAATAGAATTATTAGAACTATAATTGAACTAATTTTACTTTAAAACCAAATAAAAATATAATTTTACTTTATAAATAATTTAAATAAAATTTGGGTTTCAATTAAAATTCAGTATTTTTCACTATTTATCAAAATCATTATACATTCTAGAAAAATCATAGGAATTAATCATTATATAATTTTTATATAAAGATTTTAAAAATAAATTTATTATAAAAAATAAATTTTTCAAAAGTGGATAAATTTAATTATAAAATTTTTGTATAAAGGATGACTAAACTCTCCTTTAGAAAAATAAAGTTTTTCAGAAAATATTTCTTTTACTTTAAAATGATTATTACATTATTTAGATTCATTTGTTCGTCATTTAATTTAATTTAATCTTTTGTAAACCATATAATATTCATAATTTTGTTATTACATTTCATATTCACTAATTTAACAGCTTTGTAAGAATGGTCATGTTTAAATAATATAATTTTAATATATTATCATGTTTTATTTTAACCTAGTCTAGTGTGCATCACAATATATTAAAGATATTGAATTTATTTTAAAAAATAAACATATTATAAGGTATTTGGATGCTATATTCTATTCTAAGCATGATTTTTAATGCAAAACATGTTATTGAACACGTTGTTAATATTTTCACATATCAGGGTGTCACATTTTCACCCTTAAATAATTTACATCCTCATAATTTAATCATGATTTTCATAATCAAGGATTTTACATTTGAACAAACCTTGGTTGAAAACCTAAATCCTAATTTTTTTTAACAAAACATGCTTTCTGTAAGAGAGAATGGGATGTAGCAAGGTCATATCGAAAAATCACAGAAATGGGTTTCAATATAGGGGAATATAGGTGGGAAGTGATGATATGGACATGGATGAAAAGTGTAATGACCAAATAATGATGGAAGGTGATATAGGGTATTGATCACAAGAAATTGAATGATGAAAATAAAGTTAAGGACCTCAAAACCATAAATATGGTGTAATTCCTTTACTATCTTGACTAAGAATTTATGAAAATAGACAAACTTGATATTTTTTTATTTCATAGGTACAATTTTATTTTTTCTTATTCTTTGATTATTTCCCACATTATTTGTTACTACAAGAAATGAATATCAACGATGAATATTTTCCCTAAAGAACTAAAAATTAACTTTTAACAGATCAAAAGATCCATAAAAGAGTTATAATTCTTTCCTTATATTTATAAATATTTTTCAAAATTAATATGGTTATCACAGGTTTTCGAATATAATACATTAATCTCTAAAAATCAAGAGTAACACTAGTGGTTAAACATTATTATCTATTAATCAAATAATTTAACTAAAAATAATTACATTTTAACCAAAAATCATGTTGGTCTATGGTAGGTTCCAAACCATTATTATCCATAGGTTATGGGTTAAATCCTAAAGTCCTTTCTGGATGCAATTGGTTTTTACTTAGGATTTAAGTTGTCTATTTTCTAAAATAGTAATATTATAATTCCTATAATATTATTAAATAGTAATAACTCTCAATTTCTTCAATATAATATATTAGATAAATATTTAAGGTTAGAAATAACTTCATAAAAACATATTTATCATTATTATCTCAACATCAGGAACATATTAAGGGTTATACTCCCTCATTCTTGTGTTTTCCAAGATGATCAAATTTCTACTATGTAACTTTTCATGGCCATTCTTACCATTCAACATCATCTCTCAAATAATTAATGAAATAGTACTATAGTACAATCCATATATATTTTATAACTCTTAAAAATAGAATACCATTGATTAAAATAATCTTATAGCATAATTAGTCAATCTAAAAACAATAACATTAATCATTCCACATAATCTATAGTAATATAATATTCTTGAAATTGATCCCTTAAATTATTCTGAGATATATTCCCATGACACATGAAGATATCATTTTCACAGTTCTATATGTCTTTGTAGTGTAATTTTTTTTCAATGGATGATTATTTCATTCCCATAAAATCCCAAGCATGGTGGCCTTATTTTTATAATTGAATAAAAAGACCTTTCCTTTTAAGCATGTACTAATGTGTATCCTTATACAAATATCACATGACTTAAAATCCATTTTTCCCTTCTTCCATTTATCAAACATCTTTGCTGTCATCCTCTTATTATTATAATTCCCTATGAATTCATAAGAGTTGTAGAATTATTTCTTTGTCTCGATAGAACATGATACTATATCCTTGTATGATGATAATTTTTTTGAGACTGCTGACCTTTGGAGATTTATCTTACCCACATCAAAGAAATGGCCAATCTTTCTCTTTGGAGTACGTATGTAGTCTACATTAGGCCTTTTTAACCTTGTAAAGCTACATTCATGCATTGAAACACTATCCCCTTCAGTATATCATACAATCAAGAATATTATTTCCATATATTCATGTTGCTCAAAAGGAAAATACATTTCCAAGAAGAGTACCTTGAAAACATTACACTCTATGCTTGTTATTTCCTCCTCATATATAGTGTTTTGAATTAATCACCACCATTTATTGACATCTAGTTAGTGATTATAAACTACTATAAAAAATTTCCCCTTTCACTAATTCCTTGGGAGAGAAATATCATATCCAAAAAAATTATCCATTTCTACAATAAAATGGATTCTTAGTTCCATTTAATGATGGAGGTTGACGAAACATGAAGTAGTATAGAATATTTACACTTCATAGTGGATCAATAGGATTATCCATATAGTAAAAGTTATTACTCATAACTCAATTTAGCTACACCAATATTGTTATAATTTGATCATTTATAGCTCTATCTATAGCTCCAACTTCATTATCTTTCACAAGAGTAAATCCCTACATGGGTACATGCATTAATACCGTCTACATTCCTTCTATTAAGTGGGTTTTTTAAACAATACCATACACTAGGTTAATTTATAACATCATGAAACATAATTTATAATCCCAAAACAAGTGAAACACTTAACATGAATTTTAAAATTTATGCATATATAATCTAATAATTGTAAACATGGTTTCTTTGGGAATACCATTATTTTCAACTCCATCAAATTGGGTTTTAATGAAAATGTGATGTACCATGAGCACATATGGTAGGAGTGTCAAACCATGTGAAAAATAATGTATGTTGTCTTGTACTAGGTGATTATTGGGTCAATTAAAATAATCCATTTTAAAAGTTAATACCCCTAGGTACATCTATGTGAAAACCTCAAACATTTTTAGAATCTAGAGAGGGATATAATTTTTTTAAGAAAGCGCGCATATTTTATTTCTAACCAAAAAATTTTGATTTTCTTTTATACATATCGTCAAAATATTTCATAGGGTTACATTCCCAAATCTATGTTATCCTAAATCTAGAATCCAAGGTTTCTACTAAACTTCCTTTGATACCAATTATAGCAACCTTGAACCCAGTAGTCCAGATCTTATGTCTACTTTATTACGTTGGCACTAGATATAAGGTATTGTATCCTAAAAAACTGAATATTTTAGTATAATTTTTAAAAAAGATAAAGAATTGATATTCACATAATTTTTTAAAACTGAAAATAAAAAAAGAGTTTTCTTTGAGAATGATACTGTTCCCTTAAATGTATCCCTTCATATTAATCACAAAATAGTTACTCTTATCTTGGAAAAAATAAAAATAATAAATGGGTGAGTTCAGATGATTAGTGAGGGTAAGAATATGTCAAGATCTATAAATAAATAAGGTACAATAAATATGAAAAGATATATAACTAACCACTTTCCATTTAATAATAACCTAAGAATAATATGTAAGGAATAAATACTGATCAAATATTTCCATATAAATAATCACAAGTTCATAAAAACATAACCATGGATATAATAACTAAATGAATAATCACATGGAATATCAATAACTAAATTCATAATGATGGACCACATAATTATAGATATATAAAATGTATTGTCAGTGCCTTAAGACAAGAAATCTAAATAAATGGGTAAGGCCGCTACTAAAACCCAAACTAATTTGTCCCATGAGACTTACCAATGCGTTGAGGGGCTATAACGGGCCTCTCCGGTCACTTACAAAGAATAATGAATTCCACATATGAATGGGGTGAATCATAATCAATATAAACATTATTATTTAAAAACTAATATAAAAATGATAATATTTACCCCATCGATAAACATAATCATAAACCTCCAAGAGTAAAATTTTGAATGATATTAAAATTGAATATCTCAAGTCAAAATGACCATAAACCATCTAAAAAAATAATTAGGATAGTATGATTATACTATATCCCCATTCATAAATAAGTTACATAAAATGATTTATTATTATATTGAAAATGATTTTGAAATATCACTTGGAACATTTATTAAGGAAAATATTATTTCTTTTAAAATCACCATTTTTATTATAAAATAAGAAAATTCATAATTTTTTTTCAAAATCTATTTAATTAGAAATAAAAATTAAAAACAAATATTTTTCATAATATTAGGAAAATAAATTTATTTTAAAACACAATTTTAAACATTAAAAGTAAGCATTAATGAAAATATAATGATGATGTTGGATAATTCAATACATTCCATATAAATAAAAAGCAACATTCCTTTTACATTATAAAAAGGTTAGAGAAGTGCATCCTTTAGAAAATGAAAAGAAGAATATTTTCAAACAATCTTGTAAAAAGTAATAAATTGATACAAATTTCATTAAATAGTCATTTTTATAATGAGAAACAAAAATTAAAACATTTTTAATAAACATGGTTTTGGAAGAAAAAATATTTTTGACTGAAGAGATAAATGAAGTCAGATTTTCATAAAAACATTTTATTAATCATTTTTAGTACCAAAGAGAGGAAAATTGTTAATATTAAATTAAATAATTCATTAAAAACAATATGAGAAGAAAATTAATTTATTTTAATATAGAAATATAAAATAATTCCCCTATGGGAGGCTTAAAAAAAAATCCTAAATAATGATGAGATTGCGAAAGAACCCATATCACATTGGTAGCTATTGAATCATAAGCACCATCTGAGAAGTTAAATAAAATGAAACTAATAATTACATGAATTTAAATACGTTAGTGATAAAACATATCAAAATGGGTAGTTTATAAAATAAAAAAAGTAAATAAATGGTGAATAATATATATGTCTCATTTAAGTAAAAGTGAGATGAGAAACTCTTACCTTGAGTCTGAATCGTCATAAATATTCATTATATTCCTAATTAATAAACATATTTTAAAAATTTACTTAAATAATATACATATTTTATTTTATTATTCCTTTTATCTCACTTATTACAATGTTATATATAATTACTTAATCAATTATATTTAGGATAAGTGTTTTGATGATATTTTACCTATGTGTCAAAAAATGACTTCAGTAGGTTGACTATTGGTCTAAGATGTCATTATTTCAACATATTCTGAATAACAATAATCAATTAATTAAAATATTTATACATAAATTATAATTTTATGACCAATCATGAAATATGGTTTTGAGAAATGAAGTATGTTACGATCATGGAGACTGTAGGCCATAGAAACATATGAGTAACATTTTCATTTTTTGATGATCATTATAGAAATTTGGTAGGTCATATTTTTTATTTATAATATGAAAAATATCATAAGTACCATATTTTTTCATAAAATATACTTATATATATAATCATTGTGGTGTGGTGATGAAAATAGATGTACATCGCTTAGTGAAGAAAGTATTCCACACGTACACGAACAACGTTATCGTGTTTCAGTGAGTGAACAGGTAAGAAATAAAATAATATATTATATTTTAAGAGTGATAAAAATATGATTAATATCACAATTATTTCACATATATAACTATTAATCATTAAACTTATCCTTATTTCCTTCCATCTAATTTATTAGTGAAAAATAAATCACATCGCTTTGCAAGGTGGTAGTCCGCTGTACACACGAGCGGCATTATCGTATCCTATATGTAATGGAAAGTAAAATTTAAACTTGATTTAACGACTCCAGATGTTTATTTATTTTATAAATATAATATATATAGTTTATATACATCATAATACCCAACCATGAGAGGAGTTTATGGAGAACTTGTCACATTAGTTCGTGAGGCAGTAGTCCGCTGTACACACAAGTGACACTATCATTTCCAATTTAAGGGAAGAAAAGATGGATATCAATCATTACCTTAACAAAATAAAATAAAATAAAATAATATTAAAGTTATATTATTTATTATATAAGGATAAAAAAATAAATTTTATGGAGATTGAATAACAAATAAAACAAAAATTAATAATTAGGAATTTTACCTCTTCATGGACCACCTATTTAGGATTATTGATAAAGTCTTCCCAAAATAAATTTTTGACCAAAAAATTAATATAATATCAGAATATGGAAGTTATTAAGTTAATTGGGTACATGTTTTTTTGAATCATAAGGGTTTTGGGTTTGAATATAAGAAGAGAGGGGTTACCTTTTATATATATGGTGAGCGATACACATCTAATTTTTGAAAATTAAACTATGTAGACATGTTTGTCATATAAAAAAGAATGAAAAATAGGTTATTATGTAGAATTATAAATTATGAGGTCGTTAAAGGGCCATAAAATGGGCATTGGACATGTTTTGGTCATTTTTAACAGTTATATTTTTAGTTTAACCCGATAGTAAACCCATTTTTATCATAACCACAACAATTAATTTTTACTATTTTCACTATTAATTTTGGTTAAAAATTATGTTTAGCTTATTATATAATTAAAATTATTCTAATGATTATTATAGAATCCATTTTTCCAAATTCCACTAATATATTTGGAAAATTTTAATTAAAAAGTAATCCTAAAAATGGGATTAGAAAGCTAGTTTTCAAAGAGATAATGTTCAAAATTTTACTAAGTTTTTATATGAAGTTAACTATGAAAATGATTAAAATGAAGTAAATTGGATTTATATATATATAATTGATATAATTTTACGTTAAAAACAATTCAAAATATATTCTGAATTTCTAAATATTATAAATTAATTGTAACTTTTAAATTAAATTTTAGTATTTTCACTATTTATTAAAAAATTATACATTTAAGAAAAATAAAAACAAAATCAACCTAAGATAATTTTGATATGATAATTTAAAAAAAGATTTTTATTTTTTAATTTTTTTTCTAAAATCTATTAAAATAATTTGAAAATTATGTGCAAAAAACATGACTAAACTACCTTTTACGAAAATATAGTTTTTACAAAAATTTTTATTTTACCTTCAATTAATTTTTCCTTTATTTCTAATCAATAGATATAAAATTAATTTATTTTATACATGTGAAAAGGATATAATTTTTATATATTTGTTATTATTATTCATGCTCACTATTTTAGTGTCTAGGTTATAGTGGCCATGTTCAAATAATAAATTTTTTATTGGGGTATCATGTTTTCTTTAAACCTAGTTTCACATGAATCAAAAGCTATTGATGAGAATGAATTTATATAAAAGAGAAATATATAGTAATTTATAAGGATGTTATATTATTTTATTATCTTGATGTTATGTTTCACACATGATATCAAACATGATGTTGCTATTTTGAAATCTCGGGGTGCACATTCTGGTTGACATAATATATTGGTGGGCCCTATATAAAGGGTGTAGGTGTTACTATATATCCTATGAGGACCTGAATTGATACACACATAGTTCTTGAAGAGAATTCACCAAGAATATATCTTAATAATATACATAAGAAGTGAATTTTTTATGTATACATAAATAGTAGTTACTAGTACCAAATACTCCCACATAGATCTGAATTATTCATAAAAGATAGAATTTTTAGGTTTTTAGTTTTTGATGGATTTTATTCATGCATGAACCAAAAATAACTCTTTATAGTATTAAAAAGGGTAAAATAATAATTGTGTGTTAAGAGTGGTTTAGTTAGGCACCAAGATGACATGGGGGAATTTTTTTCCCTTTGCCTAGACTCAATTAATGAATTATTACTCTCACTTTATATAAAGTGAGGACAAGAATGAGGACCAAAATAGTTGTTATATTATAACCTCTAATGTATATCAAGATCTTATAAAAGGATTAGATAATTTAACACTTATGAAATTTACATATGTACCAAATATAGGGGATCTAGATGTCACTATGTATCCTGTTAGAAAAGAAATCAAGATACAGATAGTTCTTCTAAAAGAATATTCTTTTATAGATCTATATACTATGAAAGGAAATGGTGGTTGATATCATTTGGCACACATAGATCATGTTCGAAGGATTCCAACATAGATAAATCTATTATATAGGAAAATTATTCCATAGAGAATAGGCCTCTCTATAATGTTTAATTTCTTTCACGGTAGACTAATTTTCCTCCAATATTTGGTCATTGTGCTCCAATTTATAAAATGGGGTGATCATTCAATACCTCTATGCTCATGTGAGTCATTCTCAGTGTGATAAATAATTGTAAATCATATAATAACTCCTAACATTATTAGGTAAATGAACAAATAATTCTTAACACATACAATGAGGTTTTTCATCTTGGATATAGATATTTTTATGCGGTTTAATGTCCCATGATAAGGATATTGTCTTATAGATTTTCCTCATGAGACAAGGAAAAAAATATAGTTTAACATATTATGGTGAGGAATTTTTCACGTAATTTTATATCGTTCCACTAGGAAAAAAACCATGTAGTTTAACATCATGATATACTGTGTAATTAAAATTCATATAGTTAGGACTTATTCCACATACTTTAATATCATATGAATGGATGATTATGCCATTGAGTTTAAGGTTGTATGATAAGGAAATAGGATACAAAATTTAACATCATGATATAGGGGTGTCAATGAAATTATATTAAATTTATATAGAATATTTTACGGAACCTTGTATTGGTGGTCGACATAATATGTTCTACATCCATAGTGGCTAAGGAGTTAGCTACATTAGTGTAAAAATTGTGCATGATATAAGGTCCCTCTCATTTTGGTTTGAGAATTGATGGATTATTTACTGCTATCATTTGAGTTCTAAGAAACAATACCATCTATCCTTCCTGGTATGATTGAACATGAACTTTCTTATTGAAGGCTCATGTAACTCAGTTCTACTGAACTGCCCATACATTCAAAGTGAAAAATCTATTTTCATTAATTTATTCCAAATCACCCAAAAACTTTTGATACTATTCAGATTTAGTCAAATAGTGGTATATGGTTTTGTATAGATTATTTAGATAGACCTTAATGGGTAGGATAGCCTCTATCTTATATACAAGAGGGTATGTGGTCTCTTACATGGTAGTGTGAGTCATGGAATGGTAGGACCATAATGCATTCAAAAGTTTATCTAGATATGAGTTCTGGTCGTTTTCCTCCATCATATGGATTTACTTATATATAATCATATTGAAAGACATAATTAGTTCATTTTACACTATATGATTGCGGGGTGTGTTCTTATAATGAATTCCATATTACTGATACAACCTTTTCTACTTGAATGTGAAACAATTGGTTCCATTTACCATCAATATCATATGAGAGACACCAAATGTGTAAATGAATATTATCTTCACAAAGATAATGATATCCTTTATCCCAACCTACTTGATGGATATCTCCTCATCGTAATTAAAGAATAAATTAGTGGAAGTAAGGATGTACTTAAATTATCTGATTGTTGGTGGGATATATGATGCCAATAAATTTATTCCCTATTTAAAAAATTCCAAGAATATTTGGATGCATACAATAGTTATATGTGTTGATGGATTAAGTTGGGATGTATTTGAATGTAATGGAATTTCATGGTTAATTCTATTAAATCACATGTCATCAATGGATCAAAAATATTTGACACCCCTAACTTGATTAGAGATATTGGTTGTTGAATGACGATCACCACAATTGTCTGCGTGAACTTCTTAAATAATGGAGAGTTTGTGTCCTCCTATAATGCGTCTGAGGATTATTCTATCAATACATCATTTAAAAAAGGCTTTCTTTGAAAATTCGGTCCTTCATAAAGAGTAAAAATGGATTAATATCATTATATATATTGTTTCTTTTCTCTATTTGACAAAAAAGTTCAACTTTGAAATTAATAAAATATAGTGGACATCCATCCAGTAGAAGAATTAGTTGGTAATGATGTCGTCTTAGCTTGTTAATATGTGATATAGATCTCACTTATCTAATCCATACCATTTATAGTGAGTGTGGATACTAACATGAGGTTTATAATGCTGATAACCATCTCATATAGGTTTAGATCCTAGAGGGTGGTGGGTTTATATTCCAATGCATTTTCATGAGAATTTTGTGAACAAAAAACACAAAATAGTATCATCTCATATGGAAATTAACCCATAAAAAATCACAAATAATAAAACATGGGAATCAATTCCCTTTTCTTAATAGAATATTCGCCAATATTAAGTTTTACCGCCAAATTTTAATCACCCTTGATATTTGGATGGACCACTGGTATTAGCATGGCCAATTCCAAAACTAGAACGAGGGATTGATATTAATCTTCATTATTGGTGATGTCTTAGGATAATATAAAATAATAAAAAAAATAACTTATCTAGGAATGTATGGATTATCCCCCGACCGTCCTAGTTGAGTTTTGTGTTCTATGCTATTTTTCTAATCAAACTTATGGAGACACTATAAGTACAATTCTGATGTAGGAGGAGCATCTTGAATAGAGAGTACCTCTTTTTCAGGAAATTAAATATTCACTGGTGTGCTTCTTGTAATGGGATTCACTATGAGAATCTCTATAAATAGTTTTCCATTGAACACATACCATGGTATGACTAGATATCATATTATTACAAAATTATTCCCCACTATGAGAATCATCCATCTAACATTGGATGATTGATTATTTACTTGAGCATGTCAATACAAGAGACCTAAAGGACCTCATGATACAGTTGGTAGTTTATAAATTTTTTATCTACAATTATTAATGAAGGAATATTATTTTTTAAATCTGAATATTGGGTCTTAGTATATAGCCTGGTTTTTCTATGATTGTAGAGACTATATAATTTTCCTAACATATTATTGTTGTACAAGAAGAGTACAATGTGTCTAATCCATGGATTCCACATATTAGATGATAATAAACCTCTATACCGGGGTCATTAACATTAATGTTCTTGAGTGGTATTTATTATGATTTTGAAACACCTCATGATAGTCCTAATCCTTCTAGTAAGTGACTCCCATATTCATAAGCCTGATGAAGGGTAAGCACACTCCCATAATATTTTCTATAATGAAACCAATATATGAAATGAATCCTTGATTCCCTTTTAGATATTCGAGATTCTATGGATTTTGAATACTAAGGATCACCTTAGTATATCAGGGTTAACCTAAAATTTTGTGATTTAATAAGATAATTCTAATAAACATTCATGAGGTAACTTTGGAAGAACATTTTAAGGGGATAATTTCTGGATATTATACCATAATTTGTGAAAGAATAAATCAAAATTATAACTATAGTCACAACAATATTGGTATTTAACCACCAATATATCTATATATCATTCCGTGGTGTTCCCTAAGATTATTATAGAAATATAATGCCTAGTAAATTAATATGTGGAACTAGAACAGTTTATGATGAAGGGAATCACTCTATAATAGTATAATAGATGATGTATCCTAAAAATAAGGTCCTATTCATCTTTAGGATCCATTTAGATTTCTTCATATGATGAATATTCATCCAACAAATTAAGGAACTAGTTTTCTATAGTCACGTCGATTAGAAGTTCTATTATTGGGATTGGAAAATCCTTTTTTCAGCAGTGAAGGTTGAAATCCCTAAAATCAATACAGATCCTGATATTTATATGTTTCTTCTTCACCAAGTTAATATTGTTAATACAATTTGGGTATTAGACATCATCAATGAAGTTATATTTGATTATTTTTTCAACATTGGCTTCAACTTTGGAAGCATGAGTGATATGAATTCCCATGTATACCAACATGAAACCATGATGAACATTGGGGATTCCATGATGATGAGAGGTGTAAGAAAACATTTTTTCCTTTAGGTGTGGATATTTTTAATTTCTGGTTTAATCTCTTCTAATGTTCTTTTTTTGGTTTAGTCCCTAAAGAAAAGCACTGGGTCAGTTGGTTTTTTTGAATATAAGGAAACATGAGTGCTATAGGTTAGCTGCAAGCCAATTCCATACCGTGTAATCAAGATATATTATGGGTTTCAATTACATGACATATAATGGTCAGGAAAGAATCATTGATATTATGTAAATAGTCATTCCTAGAGAAGAATACCCTAAGCTTTACATGACATGTAAAGTATTTACACACTGAGTAAATACATAAGTTAGTTATTAAAAAATAGGGACATGGCCTCTATTTTTGGTTCGAACCTCTTCCATATCCCTTCACTCATGAAGGATCCCCCATGGAGCCCTAAGATATGTTCTACTACTGCTTCACCTTCTAGACGTTGATTTGAGTTCGATTTGTTATGTTGGATAGACACCCGTGATTTTCCTATTCTTCTCACTGCTTTTCTCGTTGCTATTATAATCGAAAGAGTTATATTGGTACATTCCCACATGCCTTATGTTCAAGGCATTAATCAATTATTTGGTGTTATTTTGATTCAATCTAGACATTTGGATTGATACTATATGAGTACAGTACTACATGTATACAGTAGGTGTTCTACGAATCCTCCCTCAAGTCCCAAATTTTTATAAACTACTTTCGCTGCGAGCATGATGATTATATCTGGTGTTTTCTATTAAATTTAAATTCTTTTCTTATATTCATCCTAATAATATTCTAGATCCCATTACATATAGTATCATCACATTTTTGGTGGTTGAGACCTCAACACTATACACCCTACATAGGGTGATCCCTTATTTATGCATGTGATCTTTAGTTATTACCATATGTGCCACCATTTAGGTGTGTCATTACATGAACTTATTAAATGAATGTTTTTAAATTAAATGAATGAATTTTTTAATGGATTTTACTTCATAGTATCACTTGATCCTTCTAAGGTAGGTGTTCTAAATAATCAGTGAACCCTTTAAATGGGGATTGGAAAGTGTATCTATAAAACTAACATGGCCTTGTTAAATATTAAAATTTAATGACTTTGTTTCATGCGTATAGCTCCAATTTCTATGTTTAATGGATGGTTGTGAAGTGAACATAATTAATGACTACATAATTAATATGTTAAAATGGTTACATGTCCTTGTTATGCCTTGGAACACTAATGAAAGGTATCGAATGAACCAAATCTCCTTACTAAATGACATGAGTATTACAAGGCCTAATTTATTAAATGAATTAGTTATAAGGTGCCCATTACATATGGACCTATTCAAATTTATATGCATTGTTAGACTTGAGAAAACATTGTATTCCCAATTAAATTCCTTGAACACTCATGGATTCCATTCTGATTCAAGGATTCCAGTTTCCAAGGGAGAAACCCACCTCAGAACCTAGTCCTTTTCTACATGTGGATGTATGAAATGACACTGTAGGATCACTCCATTATTTTTAAGATATTAAGATGATTTGGGAAAAATCCCTGGATATATAATGACATTTTTATAAAAGTGGATCCACTCAAACCCCCATTGGGATTAGTCATTGTTTATCCCATATTATTTTAGATGAGATCCTTGGACTCTGTTAGAATAATATTATAGTATAATTCCATGGGAAATGCCCCTTGAATTACAGACATAACCCTTATAGTCGGGTTGATGGTTATTACTAAGTTGGATCGACCCATGAGGACATGGATGACTTGGTCACTAACTGGGATCCTCTTCCTTATGATCATCATAATGGATACATTGGTTATTAACTTGGATCCCTTGTTACTAATATAATTATAATATTCCTTAGTTATTACCTTCGATTCTCTATTACCACTATCATTATAAGATGTTGTGGTCATAACATGAGACTTCTTACATCACATACATAAATTAGAAAATTACTAATTAAATGATTACATTTTCGGACCCTAGATGAAGATAAAACATATATGAGGGTATTTACATTATTGTACTTCTTTACATTTATATACACTCACACACATTCAAATTATATTTCTCAAAATTGATGGTATAGATGTTGTTGGCGGTGGAATACTGAGTTTTATCTCACACACTATCAATACAGACATTCATACCTGGGTAGATTATAAGTATGTAGTTTTTGATAAGGTGTAGCATCCCACTTCAGACACCTGATATTGATTTCATGCATTAGGATGGAGCATAGTAGCAGATGATCGGGCCAGCACTCGAGATTCTCAGATAGTTTTTGGTTTTTTATTCTTTTTTATAATATATATTTTCCACTTCCATGTGTACCTATTTTACATATTTTTAGAGATATGACATATTATTATCATTTTTATATGATACTATTTATCTTTTGAGTATTTTTATCTATTGTATGGATATATATATCTTCATCCGCTATAGAGAGTTACTGGTCCAATTGTTTATTTATTACTCTTCTTTTGAGATCTACCTATTATTTCATATCTGTTACGCTATACATTGGAAATGAGGGCATAATATCCCCATGTACACACCGTAGGCTCTCACAGGTAGTTGACAATCTCTGGTGTAGGAAGAGGTGCTCTTGAATCCATGTGGCCAACAGGTTATGGGGAAACTCTAAGTGAACCATAGGCAGAGATGACAAAATGTGGTATTAGATCCAGTTCAACTATTATTTTTTACTATTTTCAAACAATATATAGGAGATTAGGATTGCTTTAGAACTTGGTTATAAGATGTTATTGGGTGTAGTTAACCCATGTATCGGAAAAATACCAGGCTGCCTAAGATAAAACATTTTGTTCCTTTTTTTATTATTATAGTTGATATCATTTCACCATTGGGGGATGAAAATTCTATGTGATGATTATTTTTATTTTTATGATTGAGAATTTCATTTTATCCTTGGATTGATGAGATGAGGGTAAAGAGCGTTGTCACATGAATCAATATAGGCACCTAGAATTCACATGACATGCATATTCAATGCCAAATAGGTGAATTTTACTACTACATTGCTTGTGTTTCCTATAATTTTTGAGTGAGATATGTTTTTTATATTTTATTGTGCTTATCACATAATACCTTTTATTACATGAGTTTCTATTTGGCTATAACTGAGTGATTTACAATTTCAAATCATGAGGCTTATAGGTCCTCGTGGGTAGGAATGTGGAATTTATCAAGTAAACACATTATATATTACCCATTATATTATGATATTGAATGTCGATAGGGGTAAATAGATACTAAATGGGTGAAAAATTTAGTTATAAGGTGTATGGGCCCTTATTCACTGCAAATGGAGGTCCATTTTAATTGATCATTGATAGATATATATAAGAAAATGAACATTTTAAATGAAAATCATGACATATAAAAATAATATGGTTTCCTATAAATTAATAGGGAAATTATATTTAATTGTTCATCTATTAGAGCCCATATTAATTAAACCTAAACACTTACCAATATTTGGACTTCTATGTAGGTGGTTATGGTAGTACATATTGTGTAGTGATCCCTTCTTCTTGTGGTCTACATCCGCTAGTGATTTTATCAACTCCTAAATATTGATATGATAGGTGTTATTGGAATTTTTATACCTAATCCACCATGAATTACTTGTGTCATATGACAAGAGGGTGCTGGAAACCATGTTCCAAACATGGTGGGGCCTAATCCACCAGTCTTACCGCTAGAAGTACCACTCAAAGCGCTGACTGTTATACCTGATCTAGGATATGATGCTCATCTTCATGATATTTTTCTATATTTTAAGTAGTCCATTCTTGGTTCTCCATGACATGTAGATAATATGGATGATTGAATCATGATTTCCAACATCAACATCCTCCAAATTTTTTAAGGGATGGCTGTCCACATACGAATGATTCTTGGATGGATGCCACTCTATCAATCTCTGATAATCTAGAGACACCTCTAGATAGAAGGGTTAATATTTCTACCAAATTACTACATGATTCATCCATGAACTAGTGGGATTTTATTAACTAGTTTGGTCATTATCAGGGCATAGTATAGGCTAATTTTCAGAATTTATTTTATGATCATTTCATTCCACAAATGGTGAGAGATGACAGAGCTAGAGAGTACATGCATCAAGAGAAGGGTTCCATGTTATACATGGATTATTCGTTGTGTTTTACTGAGTTATAGTGCTCTGAACTTCTTCTAGTTAGTAATTAGATAACAAATTTTATATGTTTCAAAAATGGGCTTTATTATTCCATAGGTGCTTAGGTGAATTTATTTCACCTACCTTGAAATTAAGGCTCCTATCACTAAATCAAACTTGAGTGTTGGTGTTGGTACTAGGCACATAGGAAAAGTGCTGAGATATGCTAGTAGTTTTTTTGGTAGAATGAATCATTCTCTAATGGTTTCATGTCAGACCAGTGGTTGTCAAAGTAACCGTATTTTTAGATATTCTATATTCCATCAGTATAGACGATAAGGGAATATGAAGCCTCTATGTGATAGAGACCCTCTAGGGTATCACACTTGCAACTATATGGTGAATATTAAGATATTAATTCAAAACATTCCATATAGTTCTAGTAGAAGAGACTCAACAATATCTATACCTTTAGGGGGATTATCTTTAATGCTGTGTTAGGCTGGGAGTTTAAGTAAGACTGGTTGGACTAGCTGAGGAGGAGGTCTTGGCCCTGATAACCGGACTTCGGATCTCTAGTGTCAGTAGAGCAGATCTTCTCAGGATAGTACAATTATGTCATAGAGTTGAGGATTAGGATAAATTCATAATTTATAACTGATACCCGATGTTGATAATGAAAGAACATATATACTATAAGGTACTATTCTATTAGCCTCAACTACTATATTTACTCTATTCGATATAGGTGCTTCACACTCCATTATCTATTTATTGACCATTGAAAATCTCGGTCTTGAAGTTCATTATTAATGTGGTGTGATGAACCTAGATACATCATTGGGATTATGGTGAGAGGGAATTCTCCAATGTAGGGATGAACCTTGAGGCAGGAAACTATCCTTTATTATGGGATGTAATAATCCATGAGATGAAGGGTTTCGATTTCTACATTATGATATATTTATTAGTTCACTATCATGATTTTGTAGACTGCTATCATTTTTGGGTGATGTTTACGTCACAAGAGGGCATCAATTACCTCCAAAAGGGTGGCCATGCCAGGATAGATGGACTTGAGTATCATGGGCTAAGTGGAATAACAACCCATATTACTTGTATTTTCATGGAGGAGAAAGTTTTCCTAAATTAGATTTTCCTCGCATCGTAGTTTTTTCCATGACATCTTTCCAATGAATTTTTTTCTTACCTACTGAGATAGGGGTTGAGATTACAATTGAGGTCTTTCTAGGAGGATCTCTAGTGTATATTCCTCCATATAGGATGACACCGACTAAGATCCTAGAACTCATGATATTTTTGCATGATTTAGAATCTAAAGTATTTATCAGACCTAGTACTACTTCTTGGGGTTCACCCATGATTTTCTACAATAAAAAAGACCGAACCCATCATTTATGTATGGATTATAAATGGTTAAAGTAGATTATAGTTATGAAATAGTATCCACTTACTTGGATAGATGATCTCTTTGACTAGCTATGAAAAGTTAGGGTATTCTAAAATATTGATATGAGATCAGGGTATCATTTAGTGTGAGTCATAACATCATACATACATTTTAAGAACATTTTATAGTAGCTATGGTCTGTATGAGTATCTCATTATTCCATTCGGTATCATTAAGGTGCCTTTAATTCTCATGGAAATGATTAATAGGGTGTTCCATCCCTATCTTGATTCTTTTTCCATGTTATATTTCAACAGAATCTTAGTGTATTCTCACACTCATAGAGACCTTGAAAAACATGTTGATATCATTGTATATATAATAAGAGAGATTTTTATGTGCCACTTTTGGATCAATAATGTTCACTTCATGGTCATACTAATAATTAAGAGTGTCTATTTCCTTAGATATGGTCAATGTTGTGATTTCCTAGGAGTAGTAAATGAATGTGTTTGATATATGTGGTTTCTTGAGGAGGTATATAAAATTCATGCATTTCATACTAGATTTATCATGACTTGATTCACCTATTAATGGTTCTACAAAGAAGTGTGTTATGTTCATATGGTTGGAATTGTGGAAAAAATATTTCCATGAGTTAAAAGGAAGGATATTTTCAGAACATATGCTATTTCTACCAGATCCAGATACAGGTTGTACAGTGTTCTGTGATGAATCATAAATTGTCCTGGGAGTAGTGATGATGTAATTGGATAGATTCATTGTATATGAATAACAGTTTTTGAGGCCTCATGAGAGAGATTACCAAACATAGTACCTTGAGCAATAATCCATTGTCCATGCCTTATGTTTTTGGAGACACTATCTATTGGTTGATCACTTTATGGTGTATACAGACGCAAAGTGACTCAAATGTATCTTTACATAATGTGACCTGAATCTAAAATAATGGATATGAGTTAATTATTTTTAGTCCATTGATTTTGAGCTTGCCAATATTCCTAGAAAAGGAAATTCAGTGGCAGATTCCCTGAGATAGAAAATTCATGCACAAGCCGTATAGAAAGCCATTCAAAAATGAAAATTTATTGCCATATTTTCTATGATGTATTTGGGGTTTCACGAAAATCAAAAGAATAATTATTTATCATCCTTTAAAATCACCTCTTCACTTTGTATGTGGGTGAAGAGGAGAAAAGTTTTATATCCTGAAGGCTTTTTTGTCCAAAATTATATTTCTGGTAAGGACCTGCCTCAAGATTGGTATTTTGATAGAGGTGAAATCCTAGATATGCATAGAAATGTATGGGTTCTTATAGATATGAGAATGTAACTAATGTGAGAGTCCCACAATTCTCAATAGGATCTTAATAATCAAATCCATAAGATTTATTAAGATATGTGATGCTAGTATTGGTTCCCTAGGATGAAAAATCATATAAAAGGTTTTATCACTAGGTGTTGCACCTGCTAGGAGGGGAATGTAGAGCACTAGAAACCTAATATCTAATTTTATCCATTTCTAGTACTAAAATGCAAAGTAGAAGATGTTTACATGAATTTTTTTTGTTTTATTATTGCGGTATCCTTGAGGTAGCGATATAGTTTGGGTAGTCTTCGATCGGCTGAAAAAAAGTATCCCACCTCATTCCTATTGGGGAGATTTTCTCTATTGATGAGATGGGATAGTTATATGTTTGTGAGATCATATGGCTACACAGAGTCCCTCATACTATCATTTTAAATATGGATTCTAGTTTAATATCATGTTTATGGTAGGGTTTATAGAAGGCTATGGATAAACATGATCTTTTGAGCACAACCATTCACCCCCAAATTGATGGACATTCAGAACATGCTATATAGGTTTTAGAGGGAATGCTCTGAGCTAATGTCCTTTATTTATGAATTTTATGGGGGAATCATATACTTATTATCAAATTACCATATAATCATATCTTTTAAGATTTGATTCAGATGGATCCATATGAGGTATTTAATGGAAGGACATGTCATTCGCCCCTGTGCTGGCTAGAGGTATTTGAGGCAGTGCTACTATATCCTTGTCTCATGCAGGAGACTTCAGAGTAGGTTTAGCTACATAGAAATCATAGGCATACTACTCAGTCTAAATAGAACTCTTATACTGATATCTATTTTAGACCACTAGAGTTTAAGGCCGGGGTTCATGTTTTCTTATGGGTATCACACAGACATGGGTTATAGATAGATTCAAAGCCATGAGAACTTGTCTCCTCACTATTTCATGATGTTAGAGAATTTGGATAGAGTGAGTCCAATAGAATGTAACTTGTTACTACCTCATAGGTGTCATTCCATGCACAACATATTCCATTTTTCAAATCTTCACCGGTACCATGTTGACACATCTCATAATTTTTATCCCAACTAGGTTAAGTTTGATGCTGATGATTCCGTTATTAGAGTATCCCATATGCATCATTGAATAGAGCATGAAGGATCTCTGAGTCCGATCTATCCCTTTAGTATGAGTGTTATGGTATCACACCCATGTATAAGAAAAAATCATGGAGATAGATTCCTATGTACATGTTGAGGGGCCAGATTTTTTCTCAGATAGTGTTTCAATACCCTTAGAGGGTGAACTTATAGATGACTTCCTTTAAGGGGAGAAGACTGTGTGAACCTAGTTATTTCTTCTGATATCAATCCTTTTAATTTATTATTTAAGCTCCTGAAAGGATATATTTTTTTGTTTAGACCCTAAATAATAGTAGTGGGAAGGTTGTTTTTTTAAGAGGACAAAACTAGAGGTTTATAGGTTGGATGTATGCTATTTATACACTGTGTAATCAGGACACATGATGTGTATGAATTACATGACATATAATGATCTTGAAAAAATATTTTACATTTCGTAATGGACTTTTCTTAGGGAGGAAGACTCCATTCTATACATGATGTGTAAATAATTTACACCTCATGTAAATTATAGAATTATTTTTAAAAAATAGAGGTAGGACCTCTATTTTCAGACAAAACCTCACCCTATCTCTTATCACACATAGGATCCCCCATGGAGCCCCATGAAGCCGTAAGATAGGTTCTAATATCACATCACTATCTCGACTCTGATTTCAGATTTTTCTATCACATTGGATAGTCATCTGTGATTTCCCATTCCCCTTTTGGTTTTTATCATTTCTCTTCTCCTCGATAGTGTTATCTAGGTGAAGGTCGACATGCCCTATTTTCAAGGCATTGATCTGATCTTCCATTTTCATTCACTATAGACCAAACTATGTGTCAACAATGGATAGAGAGAATTAAATAGACATATGGTAGTTGTTGTATCCTTGATCCCTCAAGTCCTTCCTTATTATAAACTAATGTCATTGTATGTATTCCGATTTCATCACGCATTGCCTATTAAATTTATATACCTTGATTATATTATTTATGATCATATTCTAGAGCCCTTTATATACAGTATCATCACAACAATGTAGGTTGATACCTCAAATATTTCCACCCCAAGAATGGTGATCTATTATTTATGTCTATAATCATGGGTTATGACCTTCTACGCCACTATTCAGGTGTGTCTTTACTTGGCCTTATTAATGGTAAGTGTTTAAATTAAATAAATGAGTTGTTATGGATATTACATTATAGAATCACTTGAACCTTCTAAGGTAAGTGTTATAATTAATAAATTAACCCTTTAAATTGTGATTTCCATGTATATCAATAAATATCTTTTGGACTTATTGATTTTTATAATTGAATGACGTGATTAACTGTCCATTGAACCATTTTCCATTTTTAATGGAAAGTATCAGATTGAACCCAATTAATGACTAATTAATTAAAATTATAAATTTTTTCATGTCCTTGTTATACCTTATCACACTAATGAATTGTATGGAATAAACCAAATGACTTATTAAAAATAATGAGTATTACATGACGTAATTGTTTAAATGAATCAAGTATAAGGTTATTTTTTCCGGTAAAAATGTTCACCTTTATAAGATTTATTAGACTTTATTGAAGCATAGATTCTAAAAATAATGTCTTCATCACTAATGGATGCTATTATAATTCAATGATGACAATTTCCAAGGGAGACACACACCTCATAACCTGGTACTTTTTTACCTGTGGATGAATAACATGATTCTGTAAGATCCTACCATTATAATTCAGATATTATGATGCATTGGATACACTCATTGGTTCCAGAATGATGTATTTATACATGTGGTTGCATGGATACACCCATTCAGCCTAATCATTTCTTATCCCATTTTACCTATGATGAGATACTTAGACTCAGTTAGAATCACATTAAAGTGGGATACCTTGGAAAATGCCCCTTGGATTACATGAATACCCCTTATAGCAAGGCAGTAGGTTGTTACCGAGTTTGATTGACCCACAAGGTCAAGTATTATTTGGTTAATGCATTGGATACTGTTATTTATTATCATCAAAAAGGATGTTTTGGTTGTTACCTTGGATCCTCTCTTACTACAATCATTATTGGGCGGCCTAGTGATTACCTTCGACCATCTATTTATCTAATAATTATATGATTCCTTGGTCATAATTTGGATCCTATTACAACCATTATATAAACTAAAAATAATTAATTAAATGATTACATGTTAAGACTCCAACAAAGGTTGAAGTATGTATCGTGGTATTTGTATTATTGTACTGATTTACATTTACATATGGCTTTATATTCTCAGTTTATATTTTTCATACTGAAGAGTATAGACACCATTGGTGCTGGTCTACTGATATTTATCTCACACCATAATTGAGCGACCATTGTTCCTGGGTAGATAATATTTATGTAAGTGTTGATAAGGGGAAGCATCCTTCTTTGGACTTCTGATCTTGATTACTTACACTAGGATAGAGCTTGGAAGTAGATGACTGAGTTAACAATTAGTATAAATGGATAGTTTTGTATTTTTTTATTCTTTCATATATCATATATTTCTTCATTCTAATAATACATGTTTTTCAAATTTCTCGAGACATGACATATTAACATCATTTTTATATGATATTGTTTAGCTATTGTGTATTGTTATCTATTTGTTGGATATTTATGCCTGCTTCTACTACAATAGGATAACAGTAAAGTTGATTCTTTATTATACTACTTCTTCTATTTACCTATTATTAAATATCTACTTTTCCACACTTTGGTAATGAGGGAATAATCTCACCATGAAAACACCACATGCCTTAATGCTAGTCGGTAGCCTCTGGGATATGAGGAGGTGGGTTTGAGTCCATGTTGACAATGGAGTTTGGGGCACCTTTGAGTGGTACTTGGGGTAAAATGGAACACATGGGCCACATTATGATCATGCAATTTAAATATAATTTTAGAAAAAAAATCATGATTCTAATTCATAAATGTGATATATGCCTCTTTTTCTTCTGGGGAATTGGGGGCGCTAATCGTTGTTGGTCTCACATCATCCTCTATACCCAAATCCACATACTACTCACCAATACTAGTATAAACACATTCCATAAATGATGGAGGTACACATTTAAGATCTTATTTATCTTCTTCTTCCACTTATATCACAGTGGGGTTGGGTGATGAAGGATTGTTTCAATGCAGATAGGCAATTTGGAGGAATTGTTTTCCTCTACAAATGAAGTAGATGGGTCCTTAGATTATAATTGTAACAATTTATAAGAATTACGGTTTGAGGAACTCAATAACTTTTCTAGTTCACTTCCATTAATATTACTTATGTTAAAAGTACTTGCAAACGTGACATTTTTGGTGCTAGAAAATGATATGGAAGAATTATTATCTTCTGTGAATTATAGAGAGGCGTCTATAGACACCAAAAGTGCCAATTTCTAAGAATAATCATTGGAATCATTTTTTATATGCTATATTTGGATTCTTATATTATTAGGGGTAGGAGAAATAAACACACTCTGTGAATTTTGATGTATCTTATGGGAATTTACATTTCATGTAGATGAAGCTGGGGAATTTTATGACCATGAGGATGCTGCATGTGTCTATTTAAAATATGGAGATAAATTAGTGGTAATTCTCTCTAGGACATCATTATTACAACTAGGAGTAGATCCTTATCCTGTAAGGATGGATTCATCGGTCATGGATGATATCATGGAGATGAGGTTAAATGTGACTATCCAGATTTCTATATTCTACAACATGGGTTGAGGATGATATGGTCAAAGAGCCCTTCTAATGTAGTCTAAATGTTAGTAAGACTGTCCCTTACCTTTATATGTTCTGAAGAGAGATTAATTTTAATATGTAGTATATTTATCTCTCACTATATTAGTGGAACCTAATCAATGTAGTTATCTTCTTGGCTATCATATGACAAAGAGGTTATTATATGTCTCATCCAATCAAATAAAATTCTCACAAACCAATGACTACCTGAATTTGGAATATTTACTCAATATAGTTAATGAGTACCACATTATTCACAATGATTTAAGGAATTGGGTTAATATAGACTAACTCCAAACCATTTAGAGTAGTGATCTGAGTGACATTATTAATCATGGTCTATTTTACATCTATCTAGTAAAACCCTACAATAATATAATATAAATTTTAGGATTTAAAATAATTTTTGTATCCATAATATTCCCTTTTTTTATTAATAGTGTATTTGAGACACTAATGATACGATGATATTATTACTGTATGTTGATGAATCTATGGTCTTCTTAATAAGAAATTAATATCTACGTATTTTTATACAATCATAATCTCTGAATCAGATTCTAGTTCCACGAATTGAGCCCTAATATTTATTCATACAAGATGATTATGTTTACTCTTAACATACCCATATTTATTCAGAGTATAGGTTGATAAATTAGACTCACTATGGAACAACCGTCAGAGTGTATGGTCTTGCATGAGGTTGACCCTGAATCCATTATCGATCAAAACATGATGGATGTCGATGTCATCCAACTTTCTATATACATACAAGGGTCTCACATAACCCTATACGGTAGTCTCCTAGTATTTATTGGTGATGGATATTATTGTGTAAAATTTATAGAATCAGTTTCTATGTGGGACACTTCAACAGTAGGAACCTCAACTTGAAAATCTTATGGTCTCATAATGTATTCCATAAGTACCTCCCAAATCTCTTTCGATAGTTGAATGGAATCCATGATGAGATAATTTTGGGTATGAAAAAGATCTATTTCATGATATCAATTTCCGAGGGATAATTAACTATTCCCACTATGAATATTTTCCTTGGATTGAGGGTTTTTATAAAGAGTTACTTATACTAGAAACTCTTTTTTCTAATCATAATTTAGTGGTATTTACATCACATGTGATTTTGAGTGTCCCTTATTTCCCATATTTTGACATTGATTAAACATCTGTTTTATTCCAATCAGTCTTCTAATATCATTCCACTAAAATATGATCTAGAATACTCAAAATGAGACAATTATTCCTTCTAATACCATTGATGTTCTTCTCTCTAGGTTTCTATAGTATATATAGTTTTTCATAGATATGGAAGGGATGTTGAAATTCATGTCGAAAGGTCCTCCTTGACCCAACCATACCTGATGATTTATCCACTATGTTCTTTATTTTTTGTGGAAAAATCCAATTCATATGGATGTTCTTATTTTTAGGAGAAAGTATTAGTCAAGTGAATCATATTTCTATAGTTTTATGTAGACCCTTTATCTAAAGATCATTATAGTTGGTGGGAAGGTTCTAGTTGTATGATTTTATAGGGTGGTTCTAGTTCTCCTAGTTATGATGGAAGACATCCCTGAGGGTTTGTACCATCTCAGAAATTGACATAAATTTATTTTCATGTTCCTTATATTTATCATGTCAGTTACACTATGTTTTTGAAGATCAAAACGTAAATTATTTTAATGGTACTGAAGTTGGTCACATTATTGAAAAAGATTTCATGGATATGTCTTCTATATTAACTGTACCTTAATAATTTCATGTGATCAATTCACCATTTTACATTCTCCTTCATCTTATAATGTGGTTATAGAAACATAATCCACTTTCAGTTGAGGTTTGACCTACTTAATAGGTCCTAAATCTACCATCTCTTAAAGGATGTATTTAAAAATTAAACATTCCTCAATGGTACACCCCAATATTTGATGGTAGGGGAAAAATGAGGTGGTTATTAAGGATAAAATAATTAGGATATGTAAATTTTTGTATCTTGATCATATTATTTTCCATAACATTATTGAAATATATAGGGACTTGGTCATTTTAGAAAGAGTAAAATATATTCTTATTTTCATCATATTATGTTATCATGTGCTCTTTCCCTCCTTTTGATGAATGTGATTTTATTTATTTTTGTTTTCATTAAGGATGGGTAATAATGAAATATTTCATAGTTTTAGGTTCCACACATGGAGTCAGTGTTGGATTAAGTGTAAAAATTTATTTTTCAGATTGTTTTTATATATTATTGAAGATGATACCATTGGACGAGGTTTGGGTTTGATCCAAAGAATGAAATCTTCAATAATTTTCATGACTAAAGAAATATCAAGTAATCACCTAAGTTATTTTAGTTGGATGAGTGGAATTTGTAACTCATTGTAGATATTTTAAATGTAGATACATATAAACTTTTCTTGAGGGATATTTATGTTGATGAAATATATCATACCTTTCCACCTTCTGATAAATTTTAGGGATCTATCATTTTCAAAATTTTTATAGTTTATGTGTTTGAGAACTATTCATTTCCTTTACATATAAATAAATTTTTATAGAAAATATCAAAACATTTATTCTCATAGTGTGAGCACCCTAGATAGAAGATAAATGTAGTAGAAAAATACTGGTCTACCTAAGGTTAGAAGAAAGCACTTCATCTTAGCTACATCTTTCTTTTAAGGGCCCCCATCAGAGGGTTAACATCAAGATAAAAAATTCATCAAATGTTTATCTAGGTCCCCATTTACATTTAAAGTTGAATGTTAGAAGTCTTGATAAGTAATTATCCCATCCATCCATCCAATATATTATTTTCCCTCTAGTGGCACTTGTGAAACCGCCCATAGATACCACCCTTTGAGACTTCAATGATTCAATAGTATCAAAAAGAACTTATGAAACATCTACATGGGTTGAAATTTTATTAGGTGAAATGATGGGAAAATCCTATCATGGTGGGCCTTTTGTATTTGTTGTTGATAACTAGCGTGGGTTAACCATGGGTAAGTTGTTTGAAAATGTCTTGGTTGCATCCCCAATAGAGGTAATTATTGATATTCATCAATCATTGGGTATTGATAAATTATATTTCTAGATCTCATATTATCCATTTTTATTTATTATATTCTTGTAAGTATGGTAGACTCTTCTTACTAAGGGAGATTTTTTTAAAGATGAATGTGAATCCCAATTGAAAGGATATACCCAGAAGAGATATTTCCCATGAGAAACTTAGAATTGTGTCTTCTTATCTCCTTTAACTCTACATCATTATAGGATAATATAACATCAATTTTAGGGGGATAAAATTATTTTGGTAATTGGTGGGATATGTCCCCACCATTTCCCCTTTCTTTGTTTAAAACAGTCCAAAAAAGTGGTAGCTATGGATTTTAGGGAGATCCAAAAATTTTTATCTTGAAATTGATTTCTGGTTTTCACACATTCATCAACTCATTAGATGTGGATTTTATTTTGAATAGATACATAAACCTCTTAGTCTACTACACAGAATTCATGCTCTACATCATCTGTAGGACCAGTTTTGATGACTTTTACTAATGTATAATGTGTTTTCATTATCATATAATCATCATAATGTTAAGAAAACTTGTTTCCCTTTGAGTATCTATTGGGTGGTATATTACCACTCCATTGAGTTCTCTTCATCTTAAGGTGTTTTTTCAATTTTAATCCCATATGTGTCTTTGTTTTTTTCTTAATGAATCCCCTAGGACAACTTTTTTTAGGGTAATCAAGAGAGATTCCTGAAAAAAACTTTTCATATATGTCCCCAAGGAGAAAAAAGAGTAAAAAAATAGATAAATTTAGGATGATTTTCTTAGGATGTTTCTACATTTTTGATAATGAATTAATTCTTTGAGGGGGAGGATGTTACTGTAGAGCTTCCACCATCACTATGTATTGAAGATAATCATATCCATTAGTGAAATATTCTTGAAGAACTAGAGATCGATGATCTTGGACATGATATATGTTGTAAAAATTACCCCATCCCTATGGGATGGGGTTTCTGCTGGATGGGCATGACAATAGTGGTGGCTACCTTTCTCTTAATCTTGAAATATCTAGTTCAATCATGAGATGTTCTTGGTATAGGATTTAAGTGTGAGATTTGTTCATTTAGAGTAAAAATTGTGGATTAAGGTTTGGAATTTCTCAAATGATATACCTACGCATGATTTTCAAAGGCTTGTTGTTTGATCATTTTAGTATCTCCCTCTCATCAAGATCTAAATATATGAGATTTGGAAATAATAAAACCATGTTGAGTAGATCAAAAATCAGGAACTTGGTTAAGAATTATAATAATGACGTCTCATAATTCAATTGATAGCGTTTTATGATAATTTGGGAGTAGGGTGAAATGTAATGCTCCATGTTTTCCATGTCCTCTTATATACATGTGAAATGAAGTGTCGATAATCAGCTGGTGTAGACACCTAAACAAACCAAGGCACTCATATTAGACATTCTCACAAATATTTTCAAACATTAAATATTGTTCCACTAAAAGGGTGGAAAAATCAATATATTAGTGAAATCCTTCAATTTCCATAATTTGGTCCACATATTCCATAGAAAAAGAAATTTGAACTTCAAATGAAAATGTTTCATCAAAAATCCCAATCAAAGATGGTGTATACATTCCTCTATTAAATATTTCAGAACTATATTTGAAGAGGTGGCTATATGATAAAATAAAACTAGTATGTTGGCATTGGCTATTTTTTTCCTCATAACCAAGGTAGTTTCTTTATCTTTTGGGAGATATTCCACCACTAATTCTGGCCATAATAGTTGTTTCCCTACTTACTTATTTTAGAGAGTGGGGATGAATGGATATTCTCTAATATATTGGATGATATAAAATCCAAGGGTGGTTAAAAGAATGAAAATTTCCTCAGGTTGTCTTCTGATTGAGAAAGAATATCTATCATTATAGATATGATGATTCATTTTTCCTTTCGTAGTTCTCAAGTGTCTTATGATATTATGGATTTCTCAAAGTCTCATCATTAGGGGATGAACTTCCTATTAATTAATATTTCACTATAGGTTGGATCGTCATAGTGAAACCCATTATGGGGAGGAATACCATTATGGAAAAATATTTTCTTATAGTGGGGACTCATGTGAACTATACCCTAAGGATGACCATCAGGTGGACAATGAAAATAAAATGTCATTATTTCCATTCGATCATCTGATTTTGATGAGTATTTTCATGGTACTTATCATGATAAATGTTTCTATGATCAATATTGATAATTTTATAAGGATCAATATCATGTATTGTTCTCTGAGGGGGGCCTATAGTGGTATTGGTAATGATATTGTGGGTAAAACCATCACAATTATTACTTCATCCTCATTCGGGAAATGAGTTAGAAATATCTGAGGCTACAATCCTTAAATTTTTAAGGACCTCCTGATTTCCAACATCATGAAGAGTAGATATATAGTCTTGTTTCAGATATTTTGTCTTCCCATTGAGATATTTTTCTTTAAATACTTTTTTTGAGGAAAACAATTCATATTTTATTCATGCTGACTCTCATATATGGGAGCCTCCTCCAGAGACATCATTTTTCCATTGGTCTGGGATAATATAAATTTTTAGAATGAGCAGAAATAGTTTCTTTTATTTTTGTTTCTATTAAGATATTCCAATTAAACTTCAAGCATTTAATGTGATAAGAAATATATACCTAAAATTGAGTGATTATAAGAATATATGAAAACTATTTAATGATTTGGAAATAATATGTTTATTCCTTGAAGTGTCCACTGACATGGGCCATTGATCTCCATTTCGAAGTGGACATTGTTCCTAAGGATGCTATTAATTTTTCATCTGGATGTACTAATGATACCCCTAAATGGGAGAAGGATTGTTTACCTTCTCTTGAGTATCCCTTGATATGTATTGAAGGGATACTTTGGTTGTGGGGTTGGGAGTATATTCCTCTCTCATGATTATTATTGGGGAATTATTCAACCATTTTTAATTGTAAATTACATGATATATCAATGGTTTAGAATAATGTGGTTAGGAATATAGGCCCACATATCCTTTTGTGTAAAAATGTGTTAGTGGGTCTCTGTCGTGGGAATGGGGATATGAACCCATTATTTAGTCAGAGCAGGGATATGAGTCAACTCCGATCCTCTAGTTTCCATTGGTATATGATGATGTGTTTGATATGTTGGGATGGGAATGTGTTCCAGATCACTTATTATTATCAGGATATTCCAATAATATTTTCTAGATTTTATAGGAGTATGATGAATTTTTTTGGTGTGGGTTGAGATGTGTGATTCTCCACCAGTTTCAAACAAGATAAGTTGGTAGAATTACTTAATAAAATAAATAATATGGGCCATATCTCTATGATTTTCAACTCACTATGACTAGTATCCTCTCTTAGATAATCAAGTATGAATGATCAGAGGAGGTGTTTCTTATATGGTATCATCAATCACCTATTGAGGGTTAGGTTCTCGATGACACTAACAAAAGTGGTTAATAGGAACCCTCTTAGGAAACTCTTAATCTTGGGTGAATTCATATTCAAACTCTTGATCACACACCATGGGATATGTGAGGTATTTATTGATGAACTTTGGGGAGTTACTCTGAAAACATATTGAGCTGGAAGTATATTCCACATCACTCTTCACAACCCATCATTATTAAGACTATCATTGAGGATTTATATCAAATAGGGATTCTTGTGCAACCATTAATGCTAGAATGGTACCATGAAGATGGTACTAACAGATCAGTGCAATCGTAACATTGTACTAAAGGAATTGTGTGTGTGATAGCATCATTTAATTCAATGAGTCCCCAGGTGAAGAAGTTTCTAAATGATAAATCTGTCATTGAAAAAATTCCATTTGGTATCAGGGGAGTTTTGACGATGAAGGTAATGATATGTAACAACATTCACAAACAAAAGAACCTATTAATGGAACACAACAAATAATAAATTTTTTTTAACAAATTTTAGGCAGAAAACTCAGTCATCTTCTTTAACAAAAGAATCATACCGTATTTACAATTTATGTTTCTGGTGATACATGGAAAAATTGGCCCACTGTGTGGGCAATCATATAACTTATGAATGATTCGCTTCATGATCATTATTTGTGATTATAATGGTTTATACGAAACAATATGTATTGATATTTGGGAAACCTAATTTATTTTCATAGTTTAATGTTGGGTTTACTATTTTTTCAGGGTTTTACATAAAAATGGCTTGATGTATCAGAAACTGTATCTATCTTGAAATATTCACATTTGTTTGAATATTTTGTCGATGTAAGTTTTCTAACCGGGTTTATCTATTAAAGAAAAAAACCCTATAAATACCACATCATTGAAAGGGGTGTTTCCATGGATATACTTTCTAAAGTATTTTGGAAATTAGATTTTCTCACCAATTATGCTCAATAATTCACATTGGTTGAGGGAATGAGACATTGGGGTCATCACGCCATATTAGGGGGAATTATTTCTTACTCTGAGATTCTCTCATTCAATTATTTCATTCTCTTTACTTCTCAAATACTCATATGGTATGGTTTCAATCATGTTAAAAATTAGTTATTATCATGTTTTAATATGATTATCTATATGTGTCAGAAGTATCTCATTGAAATAAATTTATGATGTATCAAATGTTCCCCATTAATGGAAACATTTGTTTGCAGTATTAGTTCTCTATATTATTTCATTATTACTTCATAATGTATGGTTCCAAATAACTATAGTTTAATGTCCCATAGATAAGAACTCTAGAGTTTAACTTCATCTCAGAAGACAATGGATTTACATGGTGTTGGGATTAGTCACCTGCAGGGGAATCCTATGTATCATTCTGAAAGGAATCAGAACCCAATTATTTGGTTTCACTTAACAGGATACACCATACCTTTTATAGTTATATAACAAGAACTGGGTATGCTATTTACTAACATGTGGTGAGAAAAACTAGGGAAAATTCCACATAATTATTACTGTGGGACTTATGAATGATAATATATTTTTTTTACCTTGAAGAGAATATGTTCCAATAAAGATGTGTTGGTATCAAAAGGATTATGGAAATGTGAAGATAGGTATCACATGGAATATGGCCCAATAAGAATAATATGACAAGACTCGGAGGAAATATGGCCCTCTTTGTTAGGGAATGAGTTTATTAGTAATATAGCATAATTTAAAGATAATGCAAAAGGTGTATTTCTCTGGTATAGATATAGATAATATTTATGGTGTCTAGTTTGAACATCAGAGAGATAACCAATATATCCCATTGAAATAGAAAAAAATACCGACATAGTTTGAATGAAATAGTTTATGTTCTTGTGAAGAATCTATACTATGAGGTTTAATGCCATGTTGTAAGGATGTTGTCATGCATTTTTACTTCGTACAACTATGATATTGGCCACATAGTTTAACATCATGTTGTGGGGATGTCTCTGTCATGAAATATGTGTTAATAGAATATTGTCTTGGTATTACACATATAGGGGATATAAAAGGATTATTTAGGGGGAATATATCCCATGGTGTAATTTTCTTTAGCGAATGTGACCCTTAGATTAGGAAATATGGTTTTTTGGGATTACACCTAAATTGGATCACAATATGAGTAACTTTTTATATGATTATTAAATAACCATGAAAGATAATTAAACAAACATGTGTTATGATTAGTGTGAGAATCATGAAATAGTTGAAGATCTAGAACATTGAATTAATATATTTTCATAGTAATTACACCTCAAAAGGAATTCCAAGGATGAAATATACTACCAGTACACTGATAGATAGGGGAGGTGATGTAGAAGGTTGGAGGAATAAGGAATCATGTTATAATGGATAGGGGATTACAATAATAGGTCTTCCCATACTATTGTATTGCTACAAGTTTCAAAAAACATTAAATGTATGGAGGTAACATCCTTTAATGAAGATTAGGGGCTTAATCCAGAAGGAAGTGCCTATTTAACATAGCTTAATATGCATAGAATAAAATCACCATTGAAATAGGAGAGATCACACTGATATAATCCGGATAGTGACCCATGTTATCAAGGGAATCCAAGGTTGTGATTCCACCAATGGTTCTACCCATATAGAAGGATAGTTCCCATGCCTCCTTTTATCATGGGTATCCATGATTTAAGGTGTTCATAGAGGAGTGAACACGCTGAATGTGTATATATGGTGGCATTGGAAGAGATTTTAGGTTGTACTTTTCAAGGGCTGACCTTGATGAATGGAAGCCATATGGTTTATTTTTATTCTGTGTGAAGTGTCCGTGATGATCCCAAACTCTACGTTGGATGAGTTTAACTCCCCCAAATTTTAAAGTACATCTTTCTATTCGATAGATTGTATGACACACATCACCTAGCACGTAAGGGAATAAAATATCCCGAGACTATACTATATATTTAATAATTTAAATAAATTCAATACATGACATGTATTGTATTTTATACAACATAGAGTTTATTTTCATCACATGCAAGAGAGACCTTCCTCTATAGCTTGAGTTATACATAAGATTGAGTTTCTCCAAATAAAAAATAATTGTTGAAATACTAATATTTAATATAATATGGTATAACCTAAATGTTATGTTACTGTTAATGAATATTATTAACTATATTATTATGATTAATGTTTTATATAAATTTAAAATGAAATCATTGGTTACCATATAATGAAAAAAGAAAATAAGAACCAGTTGGATATAAAAAGGAATATTAATATTTTTATGCTTCCAAAGGATTTTTCTATTAACTAAAAAAATAATTTTATTTAATGATTTCAATGAAATATATATGTTATCAATTAAATCAAATATATTTTATATTGATACATTATGGTTTTTATGCTTAAGATAAGAAGAAACTGTATTTTACACACCAACCCCTATATTTTAATAAAGGAAATTTTACATTCTTTTAATGGAGAAACCATTTTAAATATTAATTTTTCAAAATTAATTTATTTAATAGGTCAATATAAAGTTAAAATTTTAAATAGAATCATAAAAATTAGGTTAGGGTAATTTTTATGATAATTTTTAGAAAAAATAATATTTTTTAATGAATAGTGAACAATTCTAAAATTTAATTGAAAACTACTTTTTGAACTAATATATTTATATAAATAAATTATAATTTTAATTGGTTTTAAAGTTTAAATACATTATATTTTTCTCAATTAAAATAATTTAACTAATTGGAATCAGTTTCACATTGAAATTGTCTATACAAACATTGAAAACATTCATATGTTTTTACATTAGAAACTCGTATTGTCTTCCTGTCAACGAGATTAAATTTAAATTAATTTTAACCACTAATATAATTTGAATTTGGAAAAATAAATTCCATATTTGAAATATTAATAATTTATAATGTCTGATAAGACCATATTTTTTTGACCAAAAATATTAGTGAAAGTGATTAAAATTATTGACAACGATTAAGGTTAAATTAAGCTTAAAAAGGGACTAAACCTTATCTTTAAGACCCAATCAGTTCCTTTAATCAATTTTTCCACTACATGGTCCACTTAAAACATTAAAAATTTGTATATAATTCATTTTCCAAAATATTAAAAGAGCGTCACTCCTACTCCACTATAAAAGGCCACCAATTCTCTTAATTTCTCACACCTCTAAAGCCTCATAGGTTCTGCCATGATCTGTATAAATACATTCCAAACATCTCTAACATATAACATTAAGCCTCCATTTGGGAATAAATCCTTCAAAATAATCCGTTTGTTATACACACAAATAAGTTATCCGATTTTTTAATGCAATGCTTTCCAAAGATCATATTTTATTCATTTACTTCTCAAAAAACTCAAATACCATTATTCCATGTTAATATAATAAAATAAGTATCCTAAATATAGGGTGATTTTGTTTAATTATGGGTTAGACCAACACTAATACACATTTCCATCTAATGGGTAATGCATATACTATTTTTGTGTACGATGAACTACCCTCTCACAAAACAAAAATTGTTCATTTCGCCTTTTTCAACTTTCATGGATAGACATTATGATGTAAAATATGATTTTATATGTTATATATGATATTTATTATGTATTTATACTTATGTAATAATTTTATAACAAATACAGTTAATACTTTTCGTCTTACCTTAATATGATATCATCATTTGAGGAAGTGTGGACCATCGCCCTCTCAAGGTGATGTGATTTATTTATACTAAACATGGAATGTATTATGAATAATTTTAATAAATATATATGAAATATTTTTAAATAAAAAGGGAAATAGAATTATTATATACATTAATATAAATATTAATAACCTTTCATTCATTTAAAATATGACAAAGAAATTGAAGTAACGTTCATGCGTATGTATGGACAACTATCTCCATTAATGGTGCATTCCACTTCTTATTTCCAAATATTATGGTTTATTATATATATATAATGTAAATATATGATATTAACATCATGGTTTACATTCCTGATATGATGAAACCATGATATATTTAATAATAATAACAAATGACATGTTAAAACATACTCGACAAGCTAAGCAATTAACACATAAAATAGTTAAAATAATGAAATGTTATTAACAATGGGTAATACGATATGATAATATGATCATATATGGTATTATAAATATTAATATGGTTCTATTATAAGTTATTAACACGATTAAACTCATTATACATGAGGTTAATGGACGTTCACCTGAAAGGAAAAACAACGCAATGGATTCTCAATTCACTTTTTTGCATCTGTGAGATAAATTTCATTCTCACCACCAACAAGTGTTATATGGTGTATATACTTCCCATTTTCTAATATTATATCACTAATAATTTTATATTAATGGCATTTTAAACAATCCTTTCATATTATTATTTCATTAGGAATAAGATTTAAATTTTTTTAAAGTGGTATGGGACCCATTAGCATGTTAAAATATTATTGCCCTCAATAATAACTTTAATGATATTTAAACATAATTTCCTTTTGAGGAAATGACCATTTTTAAATAAAACCTTTCATTTTCTCTCGTATTGTCATTCATGACCTTTTTTAATTATTAGTACCATTTTCCAACTTTTTGGTACTAAAATGTTTTAGAAAATGTTTCTTTTTAGAAAACCTCACATTATTTATCTCATTTGTTGGAGAACCCTTTCCTAACAAGGCATTTTTCAAACATTTTTACCATAAAAAAGAAATGTTCTTTTACCTTATATTAAAATAATGGATTTAATCCTCATAATTTCATTTAATATTACATTTCATATATATAAGGTTACTTTGAATTTTTTTTTCAAAAGTGATTTTCAATGAATTTTTTTTCAAACTATTTTAAAAAACAATAAGATATTTTCATAAAGAATTATTTTAGGTTATATTTTTATAGAAATCATTTCATCAACAACAAAAACCCTTTAATTTTACTTCACTTGTGATTTATTGTATTGAATATATACTTATTCTTCTTATGGATGGTTTATTATTTATTTGTTCTAGGATAATATTCACAATCAGTTCCTTGAATCATTTTTTATCCCCCTTGAAATATTCGATTTCATATGATCATTATTCATTTAATTTCCACCTAATTATCCATTTCATCTGTCATGAACTAAACTATATACCATTTAACATATGGTGTCTACTTTGACAGTTATTTTTTTGGGAAATATCCATAATTTTGTATTCTTTATCAATATGGATATTTTATAAGGCAAATTATTTTTTTGGTTATTCGATATGAGGAATGATTTGGACTGGTAATGATGGGTCGTTCTTTGAAATTATATAGTCCCTCAATGCATTAATAGGTTCTCATGAGACTAATTAGTTTCACATATTAAATAGGTTTCTGTCTACAGTTTGAAACTATGTTGTGAATGGTCTTGAATGTATAGCTTTTCATGTACCTTAGACATGAAATTCATTAAGAAATAATTTCCTACATTTATTTTTAGTTATTATTAATCCATGAGATTTTTTGTTAAAATATATACGGATACATTTCATTTTCATTCCATTGATTAAATGGAATGTGTTTAGGTTTATCACTAGGATATATATGTTTGGCCTTATCTAGTTTTTAGAATGGAATGTGTTTCTAGTTATTACAATTCCATATATTTTAGGCACTTATTTCTCTATTTTTTGATTGTGTGGTATGTGTGTTCAGTTATTTACCATTCCATAATTATTACTATTATTGATTAATTATTTATTACATTATATTTTTCACTTACTGAGCATTTGATCTCACCCTTATTATGTTTCCTTTCCATAGGAATCCATAGAGTAAAAATATATTCAAGGATATACCACATGGATTAGTGTTATCCTAAAAATTATTTATTTAAAGAGAAAAGAAATTATGTTTTAATTAGTGTAGTAATTTGAAATAAAATACTCATTTGTGTGTATGGTTTTCCGTGACTAATAAACTAATTGGTCCGTTAAGGATTGATTCCATGTAATCATTATAATGTAATTTGTAGAATACACTAACTTTGGTATATTTGGGGTCAGGTCACTATAGTTGGTTTCAAAGGAAGTTTAGTAGCAACATTTGGAACTAGATTTAGGAAAACATTGGTTTGAGAAAATAACCCTAAGGTATAATTTGAGTGGAAGTATACAAGAACATCTTAGAATTTTTTTAAGGTAGAGATCATGTGGGTCTTCCCAGCAACACATCCCTATGTAGATACTATAAGTAGACGTCGTTCTAGAAAATATATACCTATGATTAATAACTCCAATAAGGTGTTCTATGCCAGACTTGGAGTAACCTGGTTTATGAAATCATGCCTTACTATGGACCTTGTTTGAAACTCTTAGGGGATATAATTTGGATAATTTACATTTTCTTTCTAATACTCTATAAAATATTTTGACAATGAATAAACTGGGATACACCAATGGTGTTTTCAGATTGAATATTTGGGTTCATGATTTAGAAATCCAATAAATGATATTATAGGTAAACCCTAGACCAAGGGAAAACCTATGTGGAAATAAATTGATGATGTATTAATGTATTAGGGTTGTATTGAAAACCACAATTAAAATTTTATTTAGTGATTAACCATATTTTAACTATATCCATTATATTTATTTTTGAAATTATGTTAATTTGGATTTAAAAAAGGAAAACCTGTAATCTAGGTTAAAAATAATCAAATATAGAAAGTCCACAGGTCTTGAACCCAGTACCGAAGGGAGATAAGGGTTTTGGGACAACCACTATCCTACACATTGTCCTGGTTAATTTTTCAATGTTTTTAGTTAAAAAAATTAGTAATATATATTAATGATAAACGATTGGTATTTTTAGGTTTAGAGATATATTTTTTTACCATATTTGATTTGTAAAAATAATTTAATACAAATAGTTATACTTTTCACTCTTTTATAGGCCTTATGATCGTTTAAAATTTTCTTTTAGTAATTCAAGAATAAAAAACTTATTATTGGAAATTAATTTCTAGGAGTGAAGGGCTGAATTAGATTTTGATTGAAGTAAACACAAAATGTTATGATATTTCTTATGAAATTGTAACCTATCAAGTCAGAATATTTTTTGTATATTATTTGTGAGTAAAAGAATTACCCAACACTAGAAAATGACTTCAAAATAAAATTATTTTCTAATACCATAGTTTCTATTGAATCGTTGGCCTCTTAAATCATAATTTTTTTGGAATTTTTTCCGTAAACATTAAATTTATTATTTACTTGTTTGGGATTGATTACCTCAAAATACCCCTATATGTATTGTATGATATTCATCAAATTACGTATCACTACATTCTAATGATATTATCTTACTTAGAGACCTATTTATATGTTATTCCATGTGACCCTTGTACTCCCATTCACTCTTTTCAAGAGGATTTTTTATGAACACTGCTCATGATGTAAGAACTCAAAAAAGGAAACATCAAACAATATATCACCAAGATTGAGTTTAAATTGTGAGGACATAATTTATTGAAGGTGGGAAGAATATGACACCCAAAAATTCTAAATTAAAACTTTGTATTCGATAGTGTGTGTGACACACAACACCAAGTGCATAAGGGAATATTTTATGTGTTATTAAAATATTATCATTTGATATATTATGATATAAACAAGATATTATATTAAATTTTATGAATAGTGTTAAATATCCTGTGTAGATTTATGGTTTATATAAATATAACATGAATCATTTGTTTACCAATTAATGAGAATCGAAAATAAAAACTAGTTGGAGATTAAAAATAAATTTTAATATTGGTATGCTTCCAAATATGTTTTTACTAAATAAATAAAATTAATTACTATTATATAATGGTATTAATGAGATATATATGCTATAAATTGAATAAAATATTTTCTTTATTCATAGAGTTGGTTTTAAAAGCATAAGATAAGAAAAAATCTATTTTACACATAAAAACCTATATTTTTATAAAGGCAATTTTAACATCATTTAATGGTGAGACTATTTTAAATATGAGTTTTGAACCTTTAATTTATTTAATATTTCAAAAAAACAATTTATTTTATGTATAAACATTAAAATTTGTTTACTGTGAATTATTGATATTTTTTCAGAAACATATTAGTTTTTAATGAATAGTGAATGTTACTAAAATCAAATTAAAAAATGCTTTATCATTATTTTTTTAATGTTAAATTATACATTTAATTGGTTTTAAAGTTTAAGTAGATCATATTTTTATCAATCATTTTAATCAATTTCACGTGGAAATTGACATATTTTAACATAACCAACTTTCATGCATTTTTTCATTAAAAACCCGCATTGTCATCCGGTCTGGGGGATTAAATTTTAATTTATTATCTCCACTTTGGTGATTGGAATTTGAAACAATTTACTCCATATTTTGAATCACAATAATTTATAATGTCTAATAAGACCAAATTTTATTTTCAAAAACAATATTGGTCATAGTGATTGAAATTAATTAGATCGATTAAGGTTAAATTGAGCTTAATAAGGGAATAAACAATAACCTATAGACCAACACGACCTATAAAATTGTACCAGATCTATTGGGTATCCATATATAGACACTATACTCTATTGTATGTAATTGGGTCCATTATTGGATCCACTTTCAACATGAGAAATGTGTATAAAATTACGTTCTAAAAAATACTATAGGAGTTCTAGTCATCCTCCACCATAAAATGACACCACTTCTCTCAATTACTCACACCTCTAAATCCACTTATTTTCAGACAATATCTTATCAAAGAGCTTATAAAAATATTTAAAATCTACCTTAAAGCCTAACTTTTCAGTTATATCCATCCAAGTAATCCATCTGGTATACACCAAAATGAGTTACCCGATTTTTAATCTATTGCTTTCCAACAGTCACTTTTCATTCATTTACTTCCCCACCACCTCAAATATTCTTCTTACATGATTATGTAATTACAATATAATACTAAATATACTATTATGTTGTCTTAGTATGATTTCTACCTACACTAAAACACAATTCAGTCTAATGGGTAACAAATATATTGTTTCTGGGTATAGTGAACTACCGCCTCAAAAAATGATGATTGTTCATTTCTCCTTTACCAACTTTCATGGTAGACCATTATGATAGAAAATATATTTTTATATATTTTATTTATATTTTATTTATTCTATATATTTTATGTTTTATGTATTCATTTTTATTTAATAATTTTATAACAAATACCTTTAATATAGTCCATCTAATGTCAATACGTAACATCGTTTGAGGAAGTGTGGACTACCACCCCTTCAAATCGATGTGATTTGTTCACAGTAAACATGGTACATATTAAGGATAATTTTAATAAACATATATGAAATATATATTAAATAAATAAGGTAGTGGAATTATAATATAATTGTATATACATATCATTTACATTTCATTCTCTTAAAATATGACAATGTAATGGAAGTTGCGTTTATGCATACGTACGACTTACCATCTCTATGAACGGTGCATTCCATCTATTATATCCAAATATTATGGTTTATTATAGATTCATATATAATGGATATATATTATATTAACATCATGTTTTAAATACTATATATGATGAAACCATGATATATTTAATAAGAACAACAAATACAAAGTTAAAACATACTCGACCTGATAGGCAATTAACAACCGAAATAGTTAAAATAATGAATGTTTATTAACAAATAGGTAATAAAATATTATAAGAAGATTTTATATTGTATCATAAATATTAATATGGTTCTATTTTAATTAATAACACATTTAAACCACTTATAAATGAGGTTAAAGGACATTCACCCAAAAGAAAACCCAAGGTAAGGGATTATCATCTCACTTTTTACATCAGTGTGGTAAATGTCACATTCACCACATAAATATTTTGTGCTATGTAGGAACTTTTCATTCTATTATTTTATATTATTAATAATTGTATCTTAATGGTATTTTAATCTCCCATTTAAAATTATTAATTCATAAGGATTATGATTTAAAATGAATCAATGTGGTATTGGACACTTTGAAATGTGTAAAGATTATTTTTTATACAATTAAATTAATGAACTTAAAATAGTATTTATATTATGGGAAATTTTATGAAATTTATCCAATAAAACCATTCATTTTATATTAACTGGTTATTCATGATCATTTTTATGTATTAGAAACATTTTCCAATCTTTGATACTCAAAATGTTTTAGAAATTTCTTTTTCAGAAAACCAATCATTATTTCTCTCCTTAGTTGGAGAAACTGTATTTCTTATAAAAACTATATTGTATTAAAATGTTTTAAAAAATTAATTTAAAATGATATGGTATTTTTATTTTCCCTTTTTTATGCCAATTTTTTCAAAGGAATTTTACTGTCACTTTCCCAAAAAGGTATTCTTTAAAATTTTTTACCATGTAAAAGGAATTATCTTTTACCTCATTCGACAAGTACAGATTTACTCTTAGTCATTTATTTGAAGCATCCTTTGGATGTATAAAATGATTAATTTTATAGAAAATGTTTACAAAATATATTTCCAATGATAAGAGGTTTCAAAAGGTTTTAAAAAAAATATTTTTTCCTCAAGAATTATTTTTAGAGATATTTTTATTGTATTCCTATTAATTCAAAACTACAACCCTTTATTTTTACTCGACATGGAATTTTTTCTATTAACACCATTAATATTATTCTTATGGATGGTTTATTATTTATTTGTCCAAGGATATAAATCCCAATAACTTCCATGTATCATTTGTTATTCCCCTTGAAATATTCAATATCTTATGACTGTAGAACATTGAATTTCACCCTAATTATCCATTTCATTTATCATGGATATTTCTATTTCATAAAAAACTACCATTTTACAAACTGTTTCTTCTTTGAATGTTATTTGATTATTTTGGTAAATATTGATAATTATTTATTCTTTATTAAATATGTATATTTTATAAGGAATATTAATTATTTTGATTATTCCATATGAGGAATTCTTTAGACTGGTTATTGTAACGACCCGAACCTGGAGCCCTTCCACTGGTGCCCCGTACCCGGTTCGCCACATGACCTCAAGCGCATTTCCCCAAACGCCAGAGGCTGCCGACTAGTAGTGAGGGCCTTGGTAAGTTATTGGGGAAACTATGCCCTCATATGGTAAGGTATACAAGGAAAGAAAGCAACAGTCAATAGCGGAAGCAGTAATCAACATAGAAACACTGAAAATAAACAGTGGAAGCAATAAATATATTATGATAATGATAATGATGCAGAACATACAAGTATCTAAGGGAAAGCAGAAAACACAACAACGTGCTGAAATACATCTGGAAACAATGTACGAATGTAAACAAAAACTCTAGCAGCATCACAAGCCTTAGCTCGGGCCTATTCTCTCCAGCTCCAACCAGCAATCACGTACCCGAAGTAGAAGGGCTAGAATCCCTATCCACACCTGCAACCATATAACCTATTGGAGCCGAAATGCAGGACCCAAACAGGGTGTGAGACTAATCCTAGTAGGCAATCACCACGAGATCCATGCCCTACTGTCAGTGAGTAATATAGCAAACGTAAAGGAAATAAATACAGCAGAGAAGGAAAATTACACTAAAGCAAAAAATCCTACAAATCTCCATTCACATTTATTTAGCTGTTCCGTAAAATCAAATAGCTATCAACCAAGGAACCTAGAAACATCTCTATACTCCCAAGGAAAGAAAGTAATCACAAAAGGTAACTCAGCAGTCTACCTAAACAGCAAGCCGTACAAACCCAAGCTTGTTCTTTGGCTTGGTGGACTCGTCACAACCAACCAACTAACAAATAAAACACTGACTCTCTGGGTGGATCTTACTAGCAAACCCCTATAGTCAAGTAAACGTACAAAGGCACAAACACTTTGGGATTCTCTCACCATCAATTCCCCTGTGGTCTTGCAACAAAAGATATAGACTCTCTGAGGAAGCACATATGTCTAATTCCCACTATAGTCTCGCTACGTAACTATGGACACTCTGATGAAGCACAAAGTCACATTCCCATAGGTCCTGCGATCGATACTAATTTTAACAAACTCTCTAGGGAAGCCCTAATCGTCAATTCCCCCTTTAGTCAACCACACCAGGTTCACTCAGCCCTGAGCAGTTTAGTCATGCGTAATTGACTGTTATCTGCCTAATTAAGTTCAACAACTACTTGGCCTATAGCTACAAATGCATCCACAAGCATATAAACAGCCGACAATACATTCAATCAAGTCAACAGGCATACTAGCAATGTGAAAAAAGGGTTGCCTCGTAGGCAAACCGTGCCAAATGGAAATAAACATCCAAAACAAGGGAAACACCCATGGGGTGATCCTCAAACAAGCTAACAAGCAATTATTAATCATCTAATAACCTCAAGCATACAAGCAATCTAAGGCATATAACAAAACAAGATCAAACCCTAACCCGAGATACCCGATATATGGGTATCCGAAACTTTTGCACCAAAAACTCAAATACATTCAACGTATGGAAACAAAACACCTACCTCAATCCTAGGAGATTGATATTCTTGATCGTCGTCCTGTGAATCAGCTTAGAACGGAGTAAATCTACAAAAACGTCTAAAACGTTCAACCTTAGATAACTCTCACAAGAGGAGGAATCAGGAAACATGGCCAAAGAAGAACCGAGAACTCACCTCTGTGATTCTAATGCACCTGACGACATTCGATTTAGAAAACCGGTGAAGAATTGGTGGCTCGGAGAAGAATTGGCTCTCTAGGTCGCTCTGGACATAATTATGCGGAGAAGAAGATGAAAACGAGGATTAGGAACGACCTCAGTCCGATTAGTGAAATAAAAAGAAAAGTACATGGAGTGTACTTATTGAGTACATGGATTGTAGTCCTCTTTTCCGTATGCCATATTAATCAGACTCCACCTCATCGCTACACCCCGTGTGAATGGCCCAGACACGGCCAACACACAGCCTTGAGCGGAAGAAAAGTACACGACGTGTACTTACAAAATTTCCAGATTCTCCTCTTTTTCTCAAAAATATCCAGAAAAGAAAAACATACCTGAAAAGAAGGTCTGGGTTCTTAAAAACTTCCCTCCTTAAAGAAATTCATCCCCAAATTTCCCTAGCAAGGTGCCGAAGAAGAAACTTCGAACAACTCTGGCCACTGTGATCGCATATCAGCCTCCCTCTCCCAAGTCTCGTTCTGCACACGACTATGCTGCCATAGAACCCGTACCAGAGGAACAGAACGGCCACAGAGTACCTTTGCGCTACAATCAAAAATCCTTATAGGATGCTCTTTGAACGATGCATCCTTCTCCAGCTCAACCTCCTCGGGTCAAAAAACATGAGACGGGTTTGAGAAATAGCGTTGAAGCTGAGAAACATGGAAGACGTCGTGCATAGACTGATATCTCTAATGTAACTGCAACCTATAATCCACCAGCCCGACTCTCTCCAGAACCTCGAATGGCCCGACGTATCTCGGTGAAGTCTTACCCCGTCTCTTGATCCTCTTGTGTCCCAACCTTAGGGTAACACGTAGGAAAACCTAGTCTCCGACCCCGAACTGCAGAGGTCGCCTCCGCTGATCAACATAATATTTCTGAAGAGACTGTGCAGTATCCATCCTCTTCCGAATCAGCTCTATCTACTCTGAATTCTCCTGAACAGGACGAGGTCCCAGAAAAGCTGCCTCTCCTGCCTCTAGCCAGCATAAAGGTGATCGGCATGGCCTACCGTACAAAGCCTCATATGTCGCCATTTTAATGGCCTCTTGGAAACTGTTGTTGTAGGCTAACTCCAATAGAGGAATATGCTTCTCCCAAGAACCACCAAAGTCTAGGATGCAAGCTTGGATCATATCCTCTAGAACCTGTATCGTGCGCTTGGACTGGCCATCAGTCTGGGGATGGAATGCTATACTCAAAAGTACCTATGTACCCAAGGCCTTCTGGAGTCCCTTCCAGAATCAAGAGGTAAAGCGCGCATCCCTGTCTGAAACAATGGAGTGTGGAACTCTATGCAAACGAATGATATACCGGGTGTAAAGTCATCCCAGATCATCGACACTGAAATTCTCCCAGATTGGAAAGATGTGAGCAACCATTGTAAGCCTATCGATGACGACCCACACCGCATCGTTTCCTCTCGACGAACTTGGAAAACCAGTCATAAAGTCCATCGCGACGTCGTTCCACTTCCACTCTAGAATGGGTAACTGCTGCAAAAGCCCTACTAGTCACTGATGCTCTTCTTTCACCTAATGAAAAGTAGAACATCTCATGATGAAACCAGCAACATCCTTCTTCATACCTGGCCACCAGTACTGGGGATGAAGATCCCGATACATCTTGGTGATGCCAGAATGAACTGCCCAAACAGAGGAATGGAAGTCTTGCATCACCTCCTCACGTATATCTGCTGGCACCCATACACGTCCCTGGAAACGCAAGATCTCATCCTCGCCAACGGTCTACCCGGGAAGAGGGTCCTCTCTTGACACGCTTTCTCGTAGGACTGGCCCTTCTGAATCTGCCAGCTGCCTCATTCGAACTCGGTCCAGAAGTGCCGAGGTAACAACCATAGAAGATAGGGACTTCTGCCCCTGCCTGTCGTGCACCTCCAAATGCATCTCCAAGAACAGAACCATCAGTTGCCACTCACTACTGGCCTCATGAACTGTCTGTATTTGAGTTATCCTGCTCAGTGCATCAGCCACTGTGTTGCCTTTCCCAGGAGTATAGGCAAGCTCGAAATCGAAGGACTGGAGATACTCAACCCACCTCAGATATCTCAGATTCCGGTCATGCTTCGTGAATATGTACTTGGGACTTTTATGGTCAGTGTATACCACAAAATGCTCTCCCAGAAGGTAATGTCTCCAACAACGTAAATCATGAATAACCGCAACCAACTCCAGGTCATGTGTAGGATAATTCCTCTCATGAGGCCTCAACTACCGAGATCCATATGCAACCACTCGATCCTCCTGCATATGCACTTCTCCAAGTTCGATGCCAGATGCATCACAGAAAACTGTATAGCTCTTTCCCAGCTCCGGAAAAACTAGGATCGGTGCTGAAGTCAATCTCCCCTTCAACTCTTGGAAGGCTGAGTCAAAGGCTTCTGACCAAACAAACTTTACCCCCTTTTTAGTCAAGCCCGTCAACGGTGCTGCTAGGCGTGAGAAGTCATGTATAAACCTCTTGTAGTAACCTTCCAGCCCCAAGAAGCTCCGTACTTCGAAGACGTTCTTCGGCTTCTCCCAGGTAACTACTACTCTCACCTTCTCTAGGCCTACTGATACTCCTGTCTCTGAGATGAAATGACCCAAGAAGTGAATCTCGTCTATCCATAAGTGTCACTTTGAGAGTTTAGCATAAATCCAATGCTCCCTTAGTGTACTCAAAATGATCTCAAGATGGGTTTCGTGGTCGTGTCGAGTGTGAGAGTATACCAAGATATCATCCATGAAGACCACGACTAAGGAATCCAAGTAAGGATGGGACACTCAGTTCATCAGAGCCATGAAAACTGCTAGCACGTTCGTAAAACCGAATGGCATAACCGTAAAGTTATATAGGCCATACCTGCTCTTGAAGGCTATCAGAGGTAAATATGAAGGCCTAACGCGCAGCTGATGACAACCGAACCTCAAACCGATCTTCGAGAACACCCGAGCTCCTCGAAGTTGATCAAATAGATTATCAATCCTCATAAAGGGATATCAGTCCTTGACCTTCAACTGGTTCAACTTCCGATAATCCACGCAAATCCTAAGGGTACCGTTTACCTTTTTCGCGAACATGACAGGCGAACCCCAAAGAGAAGTACTGGGTCAGATGAAACCCTTTTCCTACAACTCCTCAAACTGCTTCTTGAGCTCCTACAACTCAGGTGTAGCCATCCCATAAGGCGGAATGGACACCGGTGTTACTCCTGCCACGAGCTCAATCGAGAAGTCTACCTCACGCTTCGGAGGCAATCCTGAAAAGTCTTTTGGAAAGACATCTGGAAAGCGATCAAACACTAGAGGAAAATCTAACTGAGAAGTCCCTTGGTCATCCAGGTAAAGACTAGCAATCTGGGCTGTAACACCTCTTAGACCATGATGCTCGAGTCCAGTTCGACTCGCCTGAACATCCCACTCAACTTTATAAAGGAAAGATTCACCCTCTGGTGATATGAAACTCACCCTGCGGTGATAGAAATCGACGATTTCCTGGAATGGAACCAACCAGTCCATACCGAGAATGATGACATAACCCATCATCTCCAGGGCATAGAGGTCCCACAAGAAACGATACCATGCAACCTCGAGAGGGCACCCCATGCACTGATGTACACTAGATGTCATTATCCCCAAGGGCGTGTCGAGAGTCAACATGTCAGCAGATGAAAAGACACAGAGCTCAAGACTTTCCACGATAGAAATAGAAATAAAGCTATGTGAAGCACCAGTATCAAAAAGATCTGATGATAAAACTGAGGATACTAAGATTGTACCACGAAATGTAGAGGGTCTGGGATCCTGCTCCTGATGAATCTGCTCTACAGCAAAAGTCTGGCCAGTACCGCGGCCCTGTGTAGCAGCCTGAAAACCCTGAGATGCTCCCCCCTAAGCCTGACCACTGCATCCACGACCACTAACCTGACCTGAACGACCTATAGAACTCCAGCCCCCAGTATGCTGTGGAGCGGGTAATCCTGATCCAGCACACGGGGTCGAAACTGATCCTCCTTCACTAGGCACTGGAAGGGAAACCTTGTAGAAACTCTGCAAATGACCCATCTTGTCGGAGGATCGGCACTCCACTCGGTCCCTCAGGCACTAGGGATTCTTATTCCCACTCCTACCACACTGATAAAACACCAAATTGGTGCCATAAGGGGCATATCGTCTACCAGAAGGAATACCTCGCTTCCTCGGGTCGCCTCAGGTAGACTCTCGGTGGCGCTTCCTGCTGTCTGTCTGAAGGGAATCAACCTTGGATGTTGTACCAACCTGGTCCACATCTCCAGTCTCCCTCAGGTTCCTCTCCGTGATGAGTGCCTGGTTGACTATAAGTGTAATAGAAGTCAATTGAAAGATATTCACTTGCGATCTGATCTCCGGTCTAAGGTCTTCCTCAAACTTCCTTGCTAGAAACAACTCGTCATTCACCTGAACGGTAGTGAATCGCTGTAACTCAGTGAAGCGGGAGGAATACTCCATAACTAAGAGAGTACCCTACTACAGGCTCATGAACTCCCTGGCTCTGTCAGCCCTCAGCGTCGGTGGGTAGAAGTAGTCGAAAAATGTATGCTGAAACTCATCCCAAGCCATAACTTGCTGGAGCCCCGTCTGAGAGACTACGTCCCACCATCTCTTGGTGGAATCTCGCAGCATATATGTCCCGAGATTCACCCTCCTCTCTAGAGGTGTCTCCAGATGCTTGAAGATGGATATCATGGCCTCCATCCATGACTCTGCTGCCTGAGGTCCTCCATCCCCTATGAAAGTGGGAGGATGCTGCTGCTGGAAGACCCGCGTCAGCTCTGCCATAGTCGGGGCAGGATGCTGAACTCCCTGTAAGGTCTGCATAAATCTCATGAAACCATCTATGAACTGAGTGTCGACACCAGTTTCTGGAATCACTATAGGTGCCATGTTCGGAATGTTGGGTGGAACTACTGGCAGTCCCTAATCGGTCGTATTAGGCGTATGATCGCTGCTTGGTTCCTGGCGTGCAACATGAGGAAGTCTCGATGACATAGCTCTGAAAGACCAAAACACACCTTCATTAAAGGATAACACAGTTTCAAAATAGTAGAGTAAAACAGAACAGGAGAGAAAAACCTTTAAATATGGGAAAAACATGACTACACGGCATGTAGTACCACTACATGGCGTGTTTCTTAAAAGTTTACCCAGGGCATGTACATTGTCCATACATGGCTGTGTAAACTACCTGGCTACATAGCGTGTTCTTAAACTACATGACATGTACTAGCCCTTTTCTCGCTGCCCTATTACTCCTACACTACTAAGTCACACGGACTGTCCCAGCCGAAGTCTACATGGCGTGTTTAAGGAAGAAACGACGTGTACTAGACATGCCTTACCTGGCCAGTGTTGTTAGCGACATGGCCCGACACACGGTCGACACTACATGGCGTGTTCCTAAGAGACACAGTGTTCACTTGAAGGGAAACCTCGGCCCGTGTTGTTCGGGACACGACCGGGTACCTGGATGATCCTTACACGGTGTGTTTCGAACAAACGCGGCGTGTATAAGAGAAGATAACACCGACCCATGTTTTTCAAGACATGGACGGGTACCTGGGAATGGATACACGACGTGTGCATACCGAACACGTCATGTAATAAACATGCATTAACTGGCCCGTGTTGATAGTTACACGGCCGGGCTCCTAGTTAACCTCGACATGGCGTGTTCCCGAAAACCATTTATAGCTACATGTCCCTGTCCACACGGTCAGTGACACAGCCAAAAACTACATGGTGTGTATTTATAAAGTACACGCCGTGTATTCTGGGTTTTTCTGGACAGTAGCCTTAGAACTGCACCGGAGCCCAGAAAACAAAGAAAAAAGGAGGTTAAGGTTCCAAATTCCGATCTGTGGGGGCCCATACTCCCCGCGAATCAATGTTTGGCATCCTAACAGTGCATATAACAAGTAAACAGTATAAGAACTCACGACCCACCAAATTCCGATCCTCGAAGGCCCATAATACCTCTAAGATCAGAGTTTGGCGTTCAAGATAAAAAGCTCCAAACAATGATACCCTATCAACATAGAAGGTATTCTATCACAACAGCTATCACAACAACATGCATTGTCTATCACAAATCCTATCACAACAGTATGAAATCTCTAATGCAACCTATATGGCATGGAAATATGCATGGCATGTGATCTTCTAACATGTTCCTATATGATGCATGAGATGGCATACCCTCATCTCATCGGGTTGCAAAAAAATAGAACCGTAATCATATAAACAGTAACAACAAAAAACAAGTGCATCACCCAACGGTGAAATCAATTAAATAGTAACATTCACAAAACTCAAAACATGCAATAATGGAGGAAATATGGATTTTTCCCTATACATGGGTTCTAGAATGCTCAGGAATAGCTATTTAACATTTACCTATTCCGTCCTATCCCTATCTAATGTCGCTAAACAGTAAGTCAATAGAAAAGGAAAGAACTCCTCTGATACCACATTGTAATGACCCAAATCCGGAGACCTTCCACTGGTGCCCCGTACTCGGTTCGCCACATGACCTTAAGCGCATTTCCCCAAATTCCAGAGGTTGCCGACTAGCAGCGAGGGACTTGGTAAGTTATTGGGGAAACTATGCCCTCATTTGGTAAGGTATACAAGGCAAGAAAACAATATTCAATAGAGGAAGTAGTAAGCAGCATAAAAACACTGAAACTAAACAACGGAAGAAATAAACATATAATGATAATGATAATGATGCAGTAGGTACAAGTATCTAAGGGAAAGCAGTAAACAAAACAACATGCAGAAATACAACTGAAAACAAAGTACAAAAGTAAACAGAAACTCCATCAGCATCGCAAGCCTAAGCTCTGTCCTAGGCTCTCCAGCTCCAACCAGCAATCACATACCCAAAGTAGAATGGCCACAATACCTATCCACACCTGCAACCATATAACCTGTTTGGGCTGAAAAGCAGGACCCAAACAGGGTGTGAGACTAATCCCAGTAGGAAATCACTACGAGATCCATGCCCTACTATCAGTGAGTAATATAGAAAAATTAAAGGAAATAAATGCAGCGGAGAAGATGAAGTACACTAGAGGAAACAATCATACAAATATCCATTCACAATTATTTAGCAGTTCAGTACAATCACTTAGCTATCAACCAAGGAACATAGCAACGACTCTATACTCCTAGGGTAAGCTAGCAATCACAACAGGTAACTCAGCAGTCTACCTAAATAGCAAGTAGTACAAACCCAAGATTGTTCTTTGGCTTGGTGGAATGGTCAAAACCAACCAACCAACAAATAAAACACTAACTATCTGGGTGGATCCTACTGGAAAACCCCTATTCTCAAGTAAATGTACAAAGGCACATACACTATGGGAAGCTCTCACCGTCAATTTCCCTGTGGTATAGAAACAAAAGATATAGACTCTCTGAGGAAGCACTTACGTCTAATTCCCCCTATAGTCTCGCTACGTAACTAAGGACACTCTGAGGAAGCACAAAGTCCCTTTCCCATAAGTCCTGCAATCGATACTAATTATAATAGACTCTCTAGGGAAGCCCTAATCGTCAATTCCCCCTTTAGTCTACCACACCAGGTTCACTCAGCCCTAAGCTATTTAGTTGTGCGTAATCGACTATTAGCAGCCTAAGTAAGTTTAGAAACTACTTGGCTAATAGCTACAAATGAATCCACAAGCATATAAATAGCAGTAAATACATGCAATCAAGTCAACATGCATACTAGTAATGTGAAAAAGGGTTGCCTCATAGGCAAACCGTGCCAAATGGAAATCAATAGCCAAAACAAGGGAAACACCCATGGGGTGATCCTCGAACATGCTTATAAGCAATTATTAATCATATAATAACCTCATGCATACAAGAAATATAAGGAAGATAACAAAATAGGATCAAACCCTAACACGAGATACCCAATACATGGGCATCCGACACTTTTGCACCAAAAACTCAAAGACATTCAACGTAGGGAAACAAACCACCTACCTCAATCCTAGGAGATTGATATTATTCAACCTCAGCCTTTGAATCGGCCTAGAATGGGGTAAATCTACAAAAAAATCTAAAACGTTCAACCTCAGATAACTCTCACAAGAGGAGGAATCATGAAACACATCCAAAGAAGAATAGAGAACTCACCGCTGCGATTCTATTGCACCCGACATCGTTCGATTCGGACAACCGGTGAAGAATCGGTGGCTCAGAGAAGAATCAGCTCTCTAGGTCGCTCTAAACGTAATTAGGTGGAGAAGAGAATAAAAATAGGGATTAGGCACAACCCTGATCTGATTAATGAAATAAAAAAGAAAAGTACACGACATGTACTTCTTGAGTACACGGTGTCTAGTCCCCTTTTCCGTACGCCGTATTAATCAGACTCCACATCATCTCTACACCCCATGTGACTGGCCCGGACACGGCCAGCACACGACCTTGAGGGGAAGAAAAGTACACATCGTGTACTTGTAAAGTACACGACATGTACTTAAAAAATTTCCAGATTCTCCTCTTTTTCTCAAAAACAGCCAGAGAAGGAAAACATACCTGAAAAGATGATCTGGGTTCTTACATTTATAAAGATGGGGCCGAAACATTATACAACGCATCGATTCATCGATAGGTTCTCATGACACAAACTAGTTTCACAAATTAAATGGGTTTCTATCTATGGGTTTAAACCATCTTATGAAAGTTCTTAAAGGTATATGTTTTCATGTTTATCAGAAATTATGTCCTTTAAGAAAACATTTCCTTCATTTAGTTTTAGTTATTACTCTTCCATGATATTTTGTGTTGGAATATCTATGGATACAATTAAATTTATGTTTATTGATAAAATTTTATGTGTTTCAGTTTTATTCTTTTCCATATTTATTTTTCCTTATCTAGTTATTTTCATAGATTCTATTTTGAATATTTACCTTTCCATATTTTATATGTACTTCCTTCTTAGTTTGTTGTTTACATGGTCTATGTGTTCAGTTATTTACCAAGAAATAATTATTACTCTCACTAATTAATTATTTGATCCACTGTATTTTTCCCTTACTCATCATTTGAGATCAGCCTTATTCTGGTTCCTTTACAAATGAATCCAATAATTAATAATGATATACCAGGATATACTAGCTGGATAAGAGTTATCCTAAATGTTATTTATTTAAAGGGAAAATGAAATTATGTCATAATTAGTGTAATCATTTTTAATATAAGACACACTTACGTATCTGGTTTATGAAGACTACTAAATTTATTGTTCCTTTAGGGATTGATTATTTGTAATTATGGCAGTATTTTTAGTTGCAGACATCGGCTTTAGGATCTTTGGTGCCGGGTTCCTACAATTTGGGTATTAGGATAAGAGTAATTAATAACATAGGGTTATCCTATTTCACATTAGTGAGTTACTATATAGAATATAGCTTGTAAAAGTGGTGTCACTCCTGAAGTTAACCACTTTGTGAATGATATCATCAATTGAGGGCCCAAAATAGAGTTACTTTGTGAATGTCGCACAAGGGAATTCCTTCATGAAGAGACTCCTTTTTATGGGATTAAATATTGTTTTAAGTTAACTCATGATTACCTTATGGTTCTATGTGGGGGTCGATCGAAGTATCAATTCGTCAAATTTAGAAAGTATTCAAGTACTTGTCTCCAAATTTTCCTCCATCTTCATATGTGTCCCTTTGGACATTATCTGTTCTATATTTATAAGAATTTCATGGTCATCCACTCTCTATAATTAAAAGGACATGTGGTAGTTAATCAATTATAAGGGAGATACATATGATTTAAAGCCTCATGTGTGGAATTATGGTGGATATGGGTGTTCTCCATAGTGATATGTGATAAGAATTGTTTTTGGGAGGCCATAAAAATATCCCCCTTACTCGTATATGAAAATGACATGTAGGAGAATGAACTTTTTGAAGGGATCAAGGAGTTATGTGGACACTCATTGTTTTCCAAATTTTATGAACCCAAACTCATATATGGGTGGCCATAAAATGGAGCCTTTTAATCATAAATGATAATAAAATGTAGAAGATGGTAGTTTGCGAGGGGGAAAAATTGCGAAATGACCACCCTAAATTTTCCCAATTTTAGGAAACAAAACTCATATAAGGGATACTGTACAAAGGACACCTATTTATAAAAAATGATAATGTCTTGCTAGAGAAGGAATGTCATTGACCTATATTGATTCTTTTTGAATGAGTGCCTCACAATGGAGCTACTGTTTTTCATGAAATGGTATGTGATATGAAAAAATCTTCTACTTTTCAAATTATTCCTCACATTTCTACCAAGAAATCAATATTTTTGGTTAATAAATTTCTTATATTAACCTTTTCAACCTTTCAGGCATCAAAACACCCCACCATAATGATCCTCAACCATGAGAAGCATCTCCTGTCATGAAATAACTATTTCACAAAAAAAGACTAACACCACAACAAAAGAAGATTCATTTGATTCACCAACTTAGGAGTTTCAATTTTAAAACCAATATACCCAAAAAGAAACATTAGAAGTCATCAAATTTTGAGTAAATCAAATCATATCAAAATATACTTCCTTATAATCACTATTAACTAAGCAAGGAATAAATACCCCAAATTATCAAATCTAAACACAATACTCACAACATGTAAACCCATTTTTAATGTATAAATTATATAATTGTTTAAAATAATTATAATAACACAAAATTGATTAAATTACTCAGAGTAAACACGCTTTAAAATCACATATAATAACAAAAAACAAATCATATTCCTATAATGCTAACATAATAATTCCACCAATAGTCTATAAGATCTTAACTACTCCAAGGATAAACAATAATTAGTTGAATCTCAAAATACATTTCCCCTTAAAAGAATTTATTTAAATTATTAATATATTTTTCAAATTTCCCTTTTACCGTCTCATATCCCACTAAATAAATTTCTTCCTATATCAAAATCAAGATATTATACCCCAAGTTATTAAAAAAACTATGAAAACAAAACAAATTACCCCATGAAAAAATACAATTTATTTTCCTATTAAACCCTATTTACATTTAACATACTCAAAGTTTATTAGTTAAAACATAACCACCTCATCAACCAAATTAACATCAAAATTATATCCAATGAACAACATGTTAAAGCCACCCAAAATTTCTCCTTCATTACCCTTTTTACTCCAACAATGGAATAACCCAATTTAATTTAACCACATTCCACAAAAGAACATTATTCTTACCAATATTTACCAATAAATTCCCAATATAAGTGTCTAAAAAAGTATTCCCATTTTCAAACATCAATTTGACATCATCATCATAAATCATAAGTTTATTATATGCACACAACCGACTCCCATTAATTTTTTTCCATATCATATTAATATATAACTATCATATTCAAATTCAACCCAATAGTTGAGTTCAACCAACATATATAGCTTCTTATCCCCAAATCCAAACACACCACTTACATTCTCATTCCCTTGAGTTTAAAAATTAATAGTATACCCATTATATAAAAACTACATAATAAACTCTTATTCTTCATTACATTCAACCCATTACATTAATATTATCTTTTCCAATAAATCAAAAAACATAATACACTACCAATAACATCATTTGGGTTTTTTAGTTCAAAAAAATTAAATTAGAGGACACAAACCACTAAATTTCATTCCCGACCACATTTGGTGTTACCTCACAAAAATTTAATTTAAAACTATCCATTAATCCCCTTTGATAACTCAATTCTTTTATATCCCCAAAAACACTATATGAACATAACCCACACATTATCAATGAAACTCAGGATATAATTACCATGATTTAGGATACATAAAACAAATAAATAACAAAACAAAATCTAATACCCAATAAAATTGAACACCATATTAACTAGTTTTTTCTATTCAATTTATATTTTTCTCAAGGAAACTAAAAAAATAAAATTTATCCTATCGTCAAATTTTTAACCATAAAAAATATACAGTTTTCACCATAAATGACACTAAAACAATTATAACCATCATATAATATTTTACAAAATTAAAGAAATTATTATCTTCATAATTATTCAAAAAGAATATAATTTTTGATTGCATGATTTACAACTAATTTAATCTTTTAAATAATTCAATAAAACCGACAATTCTTAAATATATAAATTAAACATGCTCAAAACTTGTTGAATATAAACCATGAATCTCCTTGAATTTCATTTATTTTATAATTATTCATTAATAATTTCTATATAAGAATATTATCAAAATAGTTACAGTAAGTTATAAAAATCATCATAATAGTGAACTGTAAATTTTAATTAAACAAACTTGCACATAATAAGAAAATTAAAGTCTTAAAAAAATGATAAAACCCATTTTATAATTTTATTCTAGTATTATATTTATAGGAATTAAAAAATTAAAAAACATTTACCATGATCTAATTAATCTCTTCCTTTCAACTTGTTTTTTATAAAAAAAATCCTATCATCGTAATAATCACTTCATAAAAAACAATATAATGAAACGTGCTATAGTTTCCAAAAATTCCAATTTACAATTGGATAACTATAAATCAATATGAATCAATATATAAAGAATCAAACCCATCATGTTTCCCTTTAAAAATACCTTATACCTTCTTCTCTTGATGAATATTCTATTAAGCTTGTAATTCATGAAAAATAAAAAATACATTCCATGTAAAATCATTTAATCCATTAATACCACTTACATACCCATTTTTATCTCCACATGAATCATTTATATATATTAATATGCCTAAACATGTTGAAATTAATACATCTATTTCACAGAAGCATGATTTTATGGATTTATCAAAATCCCAAACAAAAATAATATTAAAATTATACACAATGTAAACAAAATTTTATTAATTCAAGGTTAGATTTTAGCATGACTTAAATACATTTAGAATATATCAAACATTAATTTAATAATTATATTATTAGTTTTTACATAAAAAAACTGAAAAAAAAATTAATTCATTTTCAACATAAATTGCACATATCAATGTTGATAAATTTTAACCTTTCATTTTTATTGGACAATGAATATTTATCCCTATTTTTTTATTTTAAACAACTAAAAATGAATCACACAAATACATATCAACAGATTAATTTAAAATTTAACTAATAACACCACTTGTTTATTTTACCATACTATATATGTATTAAATATTCCAATTTTTTTTAATTATAACTCTCAATTTTCTTTAATTACATAATTAAATTCCTTTTATGTTTAAAGAATTTAAACACATAAGAAAGAAACTTAAAATTACACACCTAATAACACCATTAAATAATTTTTTAGTCCAATAATAATGTTTTCTATTTCAACTCATGAAATTTAATTTTCCATAAAAATTAATATCCCATTAGTAAAAAATAATCAGTAATAAAATAAAATAATATAGTATTATAAAAAAATACATTTGATTTAAATCAATCAATTCATTATTAATAATCTATTTTAGAAAAAACAAATTAAAAAATTAATAATTGAATTATTTAACTAAAATCCACTCTCAATAAATTCACAACGTAAGCACAATAACATGATAACTCACATACTTATCTTATATATTTGTGACAATATTATACATGAATAATCCTCTACTCACTCTAAAGTGAGTGAGTAAAATAATAGTTTTTATATTAAATTTTGAAATATAGCCCCATACATACCTGAAAACATAGACTTCTACAATGGTTCTACTGGGAATGATCTAATGAATAAATTTCATATCATCTTATATCCTCTAACATACAAAACTACCAAATGATAAGGATCCATAAGGGAACTAGATTGATAATATTTTTTAATATTACACCTACAGGGGAATAAAAAAGGATTATTAGAAAAATTTATGATAACTATATGGGGAGAAAAATCAATTAAAACAATATATGAACTTTTATCAATCATCCAGTCAGATGTCTTTATGATCATATCACCCAGCATAATAGAAATCTCTTAATAGAACTGCATAAATGTTTATCCAAGTAATATCTCCTCCCGATCTTAAACACTACAACTAATAAGATGTACAATTTAAGGAAAAAATATATATAAACACACTTCACACAAAAAGAGTAAAATGAACACAAAAACAAGATTATGTGGTTCAGAAAATTATTTTATATCCGTGGTAGAACACTAAAAAATTTACATTAATTGACATACATGTGAATAAAATACTCATTTGTTAATTCCTCTACATATTAAAAAGTACCATACAATGAATTCATAAACAAAAGTTAACCCAATAATGAATCCAAAAATCACAACTATTCCCCCACATGTACTTATAGAAGTGTTCAACCAGTGAACCAATCACATCACCTTCTGATAAGTATGGTCATTGTACGATTGACTAGAAAAACCTCTTATACATTTTTGAACAATCCCATGAAATTTCCAATTGATTATATCTATGTTTTCACCCCAAGAATTGAGTTACCATCCTGGTGAACATAGAACACTATTTGATGGGATCCATACAATGGACTCTATCAGATATACACCGCATGAGGCAAGTCTTTCTAGGGAAGCTATTATTCACAAACACATTGAAACCACTCAATATGAAACCTCTATTTTGTGACCTATTTACTATAATCTGAATATGAAAAAATCTATCAAATTAAACCAAACAATCTTCAAAAAACCCTAAAATTCTCACTTAATGATTGGTTCATGATTATATTTTCCTTTAACCATCCACTAGATAGCATCCTCTTTCAGATACATGTTGTTTTATCGCATATATTTGATTATATATATACAACTAAGGAACAATGTTTCCTCAATATTTCTTAAACTATCCTAATTATATGAATATAAATAGGATTACGCATTCCAACCTTATTCTACATCTCCAACACTTTATCTTCTTGTAAAATTTTTATAAAGTGATATTTCATTTCAATGTGTTTTGTTCTTATAGAAAACATGATATTGTTGGAAAGATGGAGGAAATTTGAATATCACAATATAAATTTCCTTTGTACAATCCTTTTCCAAGTTAATTTAACAAGAACACAAACCATATCATCTATTTCCCGTTATTAGAAACAGAAACATTGTTTTCTTAGATTACAGATAATGTAAAAATATGTTACATCAAAGTCATCAAACAGAAAACTATTCCACTAAAAGTAACCATAAATCATGTTATTCATTTCCATGAATACATATCTCAATAAATATCTTCATATTTATATCTATTTAAATGATTATCATATTTGAAACATAAATTCATTTCTATAGATATTTTTATGTATCAAATGATCAATTTCATATCTTCTCAATGACTTCATTTGGGATTTGAAATGAAATGATTAATAAGTAAAACTACAAAAAGAAACTTCTATTCATGAGAATACCATTACATATATCAAACATCTGATATCCAAATCCAAATGAACTCTTTACATGTTTTAAGATTCCACATCCAGTGATAGTGCATGTGCTTTAGAAATATTTAACTATTCAGTGTGGGGGTTAAAATAGGTTTACAACTATTCATTTTAAACATATTTTTGACCATCATGATGTATTAATTATAGGATAAAACTAAAGTTACAACTTTATAATCCCTCTTAATAACTATCCCCATGATTTTCTTTGAATATCTATTGTTATTCTTCTCAAAGATACTTAAAAAATTCCTATTTGGTCCACCAACCCAATGAATCTCTTAACCTACAATCAATATATAATCAATATTCTATAAAAGTAAGAAATATATTCCACTTTCACATTTATTATGAAAAAAAATGATAATAATCACATTGGATGAAGCTTTTATAAATCATTAAAGTGTCTAAAATTAGATTCCATTATCATAGAGCATGCTTCAAGATATAAAGACATTATTTCAACATACAAAAAAATTATCCTTTTGGTGAATTTTATAACCCTTGAAATATATCAAGTAATTTTTTCCACTAAATACCCATGAAGAAAATCCATGATTACATATATCTTATAAAGTGAATATTATCAAATGAAATATAGTTGATCACCATTTGAATGATTCTTTCTTCAAAAATGGTGAAATTTTTAGATAAATCAATACATTTTTTTGTTGAAAAATCATCACCACCAACCATTATTTATATCTATTACATTCATTATATTCCTATTTAACATTAATAATCAATCCTTTCTACATAGCTATTTTTCCTTATGGATGTTCATAAAACTCTCATATATTGTTTAGATTTAAGGAATTTATTTTCCATATGGATGAACCCCAATATTTTGATTATTTTGGAGTAGTTTCCTCATATAGACTTTTTTTATCCAATATCCATTAAAATTAAAAAAGTTAATATAATCCATAATCCACAAAACTATTTTTTTATATGAGTGGATCTTCTTAGAAAAACCACTTGTTCTTCTTGTGGAACCTCTCCATCCAAAATCCATTCATCTATACATTCCCCATTAGACCGACTGATAGTTAGAGTGTTAGCTTCTAATGTTTCCTTGAAGGCTACCTGACATGGAGTTTATCTAGTAACATTTTTTCAATCATCTCGAGACATAAATGCATTTTTTCCCATTTTCTGAACCTTCCACATATGTTCCTTGTTGAAAATAACAACAATAATCCAGATGATTTGTTTCTTTTCATCATTACATAAATGATATACAAATGTTTCATCACTATATATAATTATGAATAACACCTTGAATATTTCCTCCAACTTATCACAATCTTTAGTATTGATATGAATATATGTTATACTTATAGATACAAATAGACGGCTCACCTCTTGTCTCTTATCGAAACAATTTAATGAAAACTATTATAATTAATAGATATTAATTCATGATCGGTTAAAGAAGAATACACATGTTAAAACCCAGAATATTGAGAAGTCTACCTTCTTTGGTTAATTATGTAAAATACATAATAACTTACAATAGGGGATACATAAGCATTATTGAAAACATTCTGAACATGCTCTTTATATTCCATAAATATTAAAAATGCATGGGATAACCTAGGGACATACATTATAAAGAGGTGAGATATATAGACCAGTAAAGTAATACACAAATCATAACATGTATAATGTCTTAAATCTCTTAAAATTGGATTTTCAATAGGATATAAAAATAGTCATAATCATAAATATGAACAATGATTCATGATGTAGCATGATAACATAAATTGAACATGTGAATGTGAAAAATATTTAAACATGACATCATCATTTTATTTCATGGTTAATCATCAATATATCATTAAATAATGAACATAAGATAACCACTAGTACACCATACATGGCATCATATGAGACTAAAACATTTCTCAATTCATTGGAGCACTATCTGGTTGCACATATCATTTTCACATCATGTACACGCATAAGTGTGCCATAATGATTTAATAACATAACAAAATATTTCATAAAATTTAATCCCTTGATAAAATATTGTGTGTAAAATAAAAGGATGTATCCTATTGAGTAATTATAGGCACAACTTGGTGAATACCCATGATTGGAATGAGTACATGAATACACATCACCAATGTCCAGTATGGAAAATCACAGTGACATTTTTGAACCATAAAGACCATACCTAAATATTCCTAAAATGAGTGAAAGGGATATCTCATCATTTGGATGTCAATATCATTGTAATTGGATTGTGTTAAAATATATCCAAATATTAGGAATTAGAAAACTAAAGGTATAAAATAGATAATATGCTTGAATAGAGAAGAGAAGGAGGGGATCCCTTAATAAATTTCTACCTTGTAACGACATAGCTAAATGTTTTATTTAGAGGGGATAAATTTTATATAATTATTATAAAATGAATTTTACATTATATGGATCTTTATAAATTCTTGAAAACAAACCTATTTGTGATTCAGAAGGCTAAATAAAAATAATGTACTTGAATGGAAAAGATGATAAAGAGGTCCCTTACATTTAGTGGGTGATTCCAAATATTGGAAGGAGCTTCTAGAGAGATTTGTGTAACATTGGGAGTAATATGGAGAGGGAAGGGAATATTAAATATTATCTTAGGTTATTTAGTGAAAATCAATGGGGGGATTTGGTGGGTTTATATAAAGAAAGATATTAGATTTCCTTATTATTTCACAAACCATGGTTTTGAATGTATATAATAAAATAATATAAACCAAAAACCTTCCAACAGTTTTTATCAAAGTTTCTATAAATGTCGAGTCTATTTAATTATTTTATAAGTACAAGGGAATAAATCAATAAAATATTTCCCTTGGTGATTTAGAAGTGAGTAATTTTTATGAAGAATTGATTTTAAAACCTTATAATATGATATATTTTTTATAGGAATCATAAATAATTTATAAAATTAGTAAAATAACATAAAATATCCCTTTAAAAGAAAAACATATATTTGGATGTGGATACCTTTTGTATCATTTTTATATCACATTTGGGATTTTATGAAGTAATAATACACATTATATTTTATACTGAATTTTATTGTTTCACTAAAATTTGATTCTCATAGAAAATTTGAAAAAATTATCCATTGGATTATTTTTATGTTATTATTCAAAAAAAATTATTTTATCAAAATAATTGTCTACTTTTTTATGTCTCACTTTTAATACATGAATAACCATTTATTGAAAAATGATGAAGTTTTTCTTTAAATAACAGTTTTCGAACACTTATGAAAATTACATTTGAATAATTAAAATTATATTATAATTTATATTTAATATTAATTATTTAATATTATTATTTTATAAAAATAAAATTTATAATTGAAATTCATGAGTTCATCAAAAATGTATGTCTTAATTGAATTTTTTTAAACAAAAATACAATTTCTGTTTTGTCATATCAGAATAAAAAGAATTTATAAAGTAACAAAAACAAGAAGTAAATATTACAATTACTAGGATTGCTTTAGAACTTGGTTATAAGATGTTATTGGGTGTAGTTAACCCATGTTTCGGAAAAATACCAGGCTGCCTAAGATAAAACATTTTGTTCCTTTTTTTTATTATTATAGTTGATATCATTTCACCATTGGGGGATGAAAATTCTATGTGATGATTATTTTTATTTTTATGATTGAGAATTTCATTTTATCCTTGGATTGATGAGATGAGGGTAAAGAGCGTTGTCACATGAATCAATATAGGCACCTAGAATTCACATGACATGCATATTCAATGCCAAATAGGTGAATTTTACTACTACATTGCTTGTGTTTCCTATAATTGTTGAGTGAGATATGTTTTTTATATTTTATTGTGCTTATCACATAATACCTTTTATTACATGAGTTTCTCTTTGGCTATAACTGAGTGATTTACAATTTCAAATCATGAGGCTTATAGGTCCTCGTGGGTAGGAATGTGGAATTTATCAAGTAAACACATTATATATTACCCATTATATTATGATATTGAATGTCGATAGGGGTAAATAGATACTAAATGGGTGAAAAATTTAGTTATAAGGTGTATGGGCCCTTATTCACTGCAAATGGAGGTCCATTTTAATTGATCATTGATAGATATATATAAGAAAATGAACATTTTAAATGTAAATCATGACATATAGAAATAATATGGTTTCCTATAAATTAATAGGGAAATTATATTTAATTGTTCATCTATTAGAGCCCATATTAATTAAACCTAAACACTTACCAATATCTGGACTTCTATGTAGGTGGTTATGGTAGTACATATTGTGTAGTGATCCCTTCTTCTTGTGGTCTACATCCGCTAGTGATTTTATCAACTCCTAAATATTGATATGAGGGGTGTTATTGGAATTTTTATACCTAATCCACCATGAATTACTTGTGTCATATGACAAGAGGGTGGTGGTAACCATGTTCCAAACATGGTGGGGCCTAATCCACCAGTCTTACCGCTAGAAGTACCACTCAAATCACTGACTGTTATACCTGATCTAGGATATGATGCTCATCTTCATGATATTTTTCTATATTTTAAGTAGTCCATGCTTGGTTATCCATGACATGTAGATAATATGGATGATTGAATCATGATTTCCAACATCAACATCCTCCAAATTTCTTAAGGGATGGCTATCCACATACGAATGATTCTTGGATGGATGCCACTCTATCAATCTCTGATAATATAGAGACACCTCTAGATAGAAGGGTTAATATTTCTACCAAATTACTACATGATTCAACCATGAACTAGTGGGATTTTATTACCTAGTTTTGTCATTATCAGGGAATAATATAAGCTAATTTTCAGAATTTATTTTATGATCATTTCATTCCACAGATGGTGAGAGATGACAGAGCTAGAGAGTACATGCATCAAGAGAAGGGTTCCATGTTATACATGGATTATTCGTTGTGTTTTACTGAGTTATAGTGCTCTGAACTTCTTCTAGTTAGTAATTAGATAACAAATTTTATATGTTTCAAAAATGGGCTTTATTATTCCATAGGTGCTCAGGTGAATTTATTTCACCTACCTTGAAATTAAGGCTCCTATCACTAAATGAAACTTGAGTGTTGGTGTTGGTACTAGGCACATAGGAACAGTGCTGAGATATGCTAGTAGTTTTTTTGGTAGAATGAATCATTCTATAATGGTTTCATGTCAGACCAGTGGTTGTCAAAGTAACCGTATTTTTAGATATTCTATATTCCATCAGTATAGACGATAAGGGAATATAAAGCCTCTATGTGATAGAGACCCTCTAGGGTATCACACTTGCAACTATATGGTGAATATTAAGAGATTAATTCAAAACATTCCATATAGTTCTAGTAGAAGAGACTCAACAATATCTATACCTTTAGGGGGATGATCTTTAATGCTGTGTTAGGCTGGGAGTTTAAGTAAGACTGGTTGGACTAGCTGAGGAGGAGGTATTGGCCCTGATAACCGGACTTCAGATCTCTAGTGTCAGTAGAGCAGATCTTCTCAGGATAATACAATTATGTCATAGAGTTGAGGATTAGGATAAATTCATAATTTATAACTGATACCCGATGTTGATAATGAAAGAACATATATACTATAAGGTACTATTCTATTAGCCTCAACTACTATATTTGCTCTATTCAATATAGGTGCTTCACATTCAATTATCTATTTATTGACCATTGAAAATCTCGGTCTAGAAGTTCATTATTAATGTGGTGTGATGAACCTAGATACATCATTGGGATTATGGTGAGAGGGAATTCTCCAATGTAGGGATGAACCCTGAGGCAGGAAACTATCCTTTATTATGGGATGTAATAATCCATGAGATGAAGGGTTTCGATTTCTACATTATGATATATTTATTAGTTCACTATCATGATTTTGTAGACTGCTATCATTTTTGGGTGATGTTTACGTCACAAGAGGGCATCAATTACCTCCAAAAGGGTGGCCATGCCAGGATAGATGGACTTGAGTATCGTGGGCTAAGTGGAATAACAACCCATATTACTTGTATTTTCATAGAGGAGAAAGTTTTCCTAAATTAGATTTTCCTCGCATCGTAGTTTTTTCCATGACATCTTTCCAATGAATTTTTTTCTTACCTACTGAGATAGGGGTTGAGATTACAATTGAGGTCTTTCTAGGAGTATCTCTAGTGTATATTCCTCCATATAGGATGACACCGACTAAGCTCCTAGAACTCATGATATTTTTTCATGATTTAGAATCTAAAGTATTTATCAGACCTAGTACTACTTCTTGGGGTTCACCCATGATTTTCTACAATAAAAAAGACCGAACCCATCATTTATGTATGTATTATAAATGGTTAAAGTAGATTATGGTTATGAAATAGTATCCACTTACATGGATAGATGATCTCTTTGACTAGCTCTGAAAAGTTAGGTTATTCTAAAATATTGATATGAGATCAGGGTATCATTTGGTGTGAGTCATAACAGCATACATACATTTTAAGAACATTTTATAGTACCTGTGGTCTGTATGAGTATCTCATTATTCCATTCGGTATCATTAATGTGCCTTTAATTCTCATGGAAATGATGAATAGGGTGTTCCATCCCTATCTTGATTCTTTTTCCATGTTATATTTCAACAGAATCTTAGTGTATTCTCACACTCATAGAGACCATGAAAAACATGTTGATATCATTGTATATATAATAAGAGAGATTTTTATGTGCCACTTTTGGATCAATAATGTTCACTTCATGGTCATACTAATAATTAAGATTGTCTATTTCCTTAGATATGGTCAATGTTGTGATTTCCTAGGAGTAGTAAATGAATGTGTTTGATATATGTGGTTTCTTGAGGAGGTATATAAAATTCATGCATTTCATACTAGATTTATCATGACTTGATTCACCTATTAATGGTTCTAAAAAGAAGTGTGTTATGTTCATATGGTTGGAATTGTGGAAAAAATATTTCCATGAGTTAAAAGGAAGGATATTTTCAGAACATATTCTATTTCTACCAGATCCAGATACAGGTTGTACAGTGTTCTGTGATGAATCATAAATTGTCCTGGGAGTAGTGATGATGTAATTGGATAGAGTCATTGTATATGAATAACAGTTTTTGAGTCCTCATGAGAGAGATTACCAAACATAGGACCTTGAGCAATAATCCATTGTCCATGCCTTATGTTTTTGGAGACACTATCTATTTGTTGATCACTTTATGGTGTATACAGACCCAAAGTGACTCAAATATATCATTACATAATGTGACCTGAATCTAAAATAATGGATATGAGTTAAATATTTTTAGTCCATTGATTTTGAGCTTGCCAATATTCCTAGAAAAGGAAATTCAGTGGCAGATTCCCTGAGATAGAAAATTCATGCACAAGCCGTATAGAAAGCCATTCAAAAATGAAAATTTATTGCCATATTTTCTATGATGTATTTGGGGTTTCACGAAAATCAAAAGAATAATTATTTATCATCCTTTAAAATCACCTCTTCACTTTGTATGTGGGTGAATAGGAGAAAGGTTTTATATCCTGAAGGCTTTTTTGTCCAAAATTATATTTCTGGTAAGGACCTGCATCAAGATTGGTATTTTGATAGAGGTGAAATCCTAGATATGCATAGAAATGTATGGGTTCTTATAGATATGAGAAAGTAACTAATGTGAGATTCCCACAATTCTCAATAGGATCTTAATAATAAAATCCATAAGATTTATTGAGATATGTGATGCTAGTATTGGTTCCCTAGGATGAAAAATCATATAAAAGGTTTTATCACTAGGTGTTGCACCTGCTAGGAGGGGAATGTAGAGCACTAGAAACCTAATATCTAATTTTATCCATTTCTAGTACTAAAATGGAAAGTAGAAGATGTTTACATGAATTTTTTTTGTTTTATTATTGCGGTATCCTTGAGGTAGCGATATAGTTTGGGTAGTCTTCGATCAGCTGAAAAAAAGTATCCCACCTCATTCCTATTGGGGAGATTTTTTCTATTGATGAGATGGGATAGTTATATGTTTGTGAGATCATATGGCTACACAGAGTCCCTCATACTATCATTTTAAATATGGATTCTAGTTTAATATCATGGTTATGGTAGGGTTTATAGGAGGCTATGGATAAACATGATCTTTTGAGCACAACCATTCACCCCCAAATTGATGGACATTCAGAACATGCTATATAGGTTTTAGAGGGAATGCTCTGAGCTAATGTCCTTTATTTATGAATTTTATGGGGGAATCATATTCCTATTATCAAATTACCATATAATCATATCTTTTAGGATTTGATTTAGATGGATCCATATGAGGTATTTAATGGAAGGACATGTCATTCGCCCCTGTGCTGGCTAGAGGTATTTGAGGCAGTGCTACTATATCCTTGTCTCATGCAGTTGACTTCAGAGTAGGTTTAGCTACATAGAAATCATAGGCATACTACTCAGTCTAAATAGAACTCTTATACTGATATCTATTTTAGACCACTAGAGTTTAAGGCCGGGGTTCATGTTTTCTTATGGGTATCACACAGACATGGGTTATAGACAGATTCAAAGCCATGAGAACTTGTCTCCTCACTATGTCATGATGTTAGAGAATTTGGATAGAGTGAGGCCAATAGCATGTAACTTGTTACTACCTCATAGGTGTCATTCCATGAACAACATATTCCATTTTTCAAATCATCATCGGTACCATGTTGACACATCTCATAATTTTTATCCCAACTAGGTTAAGTTTGATGCTGATGATTCCGTTATTAGAGTATCCCATATGCATCATTGAATAGAGCATGAAGGATATCTGAGTCCGATCTATCCCTTTAGTATGAGTGTTATGGTATCACACCCATGTATAAGAAAAAATCATGGAGATAGATTCCTATGTACATGTTGAGGGGCCAGATTTTTTCTCAGATAGTGTTTCAATACCCTTAGAGGGTGAACTTATAGATGACTTCCTTTAAGGGGAGAAGACTGTGTGAACCTAGTTATTTCTTCTGATATCAATCCTTTTAATTTATTATTTAAGCTCCTGAAAGGATATATTTTTTTGTTTAGACCCTAAATAATAGTAGTGGGAAGGTTGTTTTTTTAAGAGGACAAAACTAGAGGTTTATAGGTTGGATGTATGCTATTTATACACTGTGTAATCAGGACACATGATGTGTATCAATTACATGACATATAATGATCTTGAAAAAATATTTTACATTGCGTAATGGACTTTTCTTAGGGAGGAAGACTCCATTCTATACATTATGTGTAAATAATTTACACCTCATGTAAATTATAGAATTATTTTTAAAAAATAGAGGTAGGACCTCTATTTTCAGACAAAACCTCACCCTATCTCTTATCACACATAGGATCCCCCATGGAGCCCCATGAAGCCGTAAGATAGGTTCTAATATCACATCACTATCTCGACTCTGATTTCAGATTTTTCTATCACATTGGATAGTCATCTATGATTTCCCATTCCCCTTTTGGTTTTTATCATTTCTCTTCTCCTCGATAGTGTTATCTAGGTAAAGGTCGACATGCCCTATTTTCAAGGCATTGATCTGATCTTCCATTTTCATTCACTATAGACCAAACTATGTGTCAATAATGGATAGAGAGAATTAAATGGACATATGGTAGTTGTTGTATCCTTGATCCCTCAAGTCTTTCCTGATTATAAACCAATGTCATTGTATGTATTCCGATTTCATCACGCATTGCCTATTAAATTTATATACCTTGATTATATTATTTATGATCATATTCTAGAGCCCTTTATATACAGTATCATCACAACAATGTAGGTTGATACCTCAAATATTTCCACCCCAAGAATGGTGATCTATTATTTATGTCTATAATCATGGGTTATGACCTTCTACGCCACTATTCAGCTGTGTCTTTACTTGGACTTATTAATGGTAAGTGTTTAAATTAAATAAATGAATTGTTATGGATATTACATTATAGAATCACTTGAACCTTCTAAGGTAAGTGTTATAATTAATAAATTAACCCTTTAAATTGTGATTTCCATGTATATCAATAAATATCTATTGGACTTATTGATTTTTATAATTGAATGACGTGATTATCTGTCCATTGAACCATTTTCCATTTTTAATGGAAAGTATCAGATTGAACCCAATTAATGACTAATTAATTAAAATAATAAATTTTTTCATGTCCTTGTTATACCTTATCACACTAATGAATTGTATGGAATAAACCAAATTGACTTATTAAAAATAATGAGTATTACATGACCTAATTGTTTAAATGAATCAAGTATAAGGTTATTTTTTCTAGTAAAAATGTTCACCTTTATAAGATTTATTAGACTTTATTTAATCATAGATTCTAAAAATAATGTCTTCATCACTAATGGATGCTATTATAATTCAATGATTCCAATTTCCAAGGGAGATACACACCTCATAACCTGGTACTTTTTTACCTGTGGATGAATAACATGATTCTATAAGATCCTACCATTATAATTCAGATATTTTGATGCATTGGATACACTCATTGGATCCAGAATGATGTATTTATACATGTGGTTGCATGGATACACCCATTCAGCCTAATCATTTATTATCCCATTTTACCTATGATGAGACACTTAGACTCAGTTAGAATCACATTAAAGTGGGATACCTTGGAAAATTCCCCTTGGATTACATGAATACCCCTTATAGCAAGGCAGTAGGTTGTTACCGAGTTTGATTGACCCACAAGGTCAAGTATTCTTTGGTTAATGCATTGGATACTGTTATTTATTATCATAAAAAAGGATGTGTTGGTTGTTACCTTGGATCCTCTCTTACTACAATCATTATTGGGCGGCCTAGTGATTACCTTCGACCATCTATTACTCTAATAATTATATGATTCCTTGGTCATAATTTGGATCCTATTACAACCATTATATAAACTAAAAATAATTAATTAAATGATTACATGTTAAGACTCCAACAAAGGTTGAAGTATGTATCGTGGTATTTGTATTATTGTACTGATTTACATTTACATATGGCTTTATATTCTCAGTTTATATTTCTCATACTGAAGAGTATAGACACCATTGGTGCTGGTCTACTGATATTTATCTCACACCATAATTGAGCGACCATTGTTCCTGGGTAGATAATATTTATGTAAGTGTTGATAAGGGGAAGCATCCTTCTTTGGACTTCTGATCTTGATTACTTACACTAGGATGGAGCATGGAAGTAGATGACTGAGTTAACAATTAGTATAAATGGATAGTTTTGTATTTTTTTATTCTTTCATATATCATATATTTCTTCATTCTAATAATACATGTTTTTCAAATTTCTCGAGACATGACATATTAACATCATTTTTATATGATATTGTTTAGCTATTGTGTATTGTTATCTATTTGTTGGATATTTATGCCTGCTTTTACTACAATAGGATATCAGTAAAGTTGATTCTTTATTATACTACTTCTTCTATTTACCTATTATTAAATATCTACTTTTCCACACTTTGGTAATGAGGGAATAATCTCACCTTGAAAACACCACATGCCTTAATGCTAGTCGGTAGCCTCTGGGATATGAGGAGGTGGGTTTGAGTCCATGTTGACAATGGAGTTTGGGGAACCTTTGAGTGGTACTTGGGTTAAAATGGCACACATGGGCCACATTATGATCATGCAATTTAAATATAATTTTAGAAAAAAAAAATCATGATTCTAATTCATAAATGTGATATATGCCTCTTTTTCTTCTGGGGAATTGGGGACGCTAATCGTTGTTGGTCTCACATCATCCTCTATACCCAAATCCACATACTACTCACCAATACTAGTATAAACACATTCCATAAATGATGGAGGTACACATTTAAGATCTTATTTATCTTCTTCTTCCACTTAAATCACAGTGGGATTGGGTGATGAAGGATTGTTTCAATGCAGATAGGCAATGTGGAGGAATTTTTTTCCTCTACAAATGAAGTAGATGGGTCCTTAGATTATAATTGTAACAATTTATAAGAATTATGGTTTGAGGAACTCAATAACTTTTCTAGTTCACTTCCATTAATATTACTTATGTTAAAAGTACTTGAAAACGTGACATTTTTGGTGCTAGAAAATGATATGGAAGAATTATTATCTTCTGTGAATTATAGAGAGGCGTCTATAGACACCAAAAGTGCCAATTTCTAAGAATAATCATTGGAATCATTTTTTATATGCTATATTTGGATTCTTATATTATTAGGGGTAGGAGAAATAAACACACTCTGTGAATTTTGATGTATCTTATGGGAATTTATATTTCATGTAGATGAAGCTGGGGAATTTTATGACCATGAGGATGATGCATGTGTCTATTTAAAATATGGAGATAAATTAGTGGCAATTCTCTCTAGGACATCATTATTACAACTAGGAGTAGAGCCTTATCCTGTAAGGATGGATTCATCGGTCATGGATGATATCATGGAGATGAGGTTAAATGTGACTATCCAGATTTCTATATTCTACAACATGGGTTGAGGATGATATGGTCAAAGAGCCCTTCTAATGTAGTCTAAATGTTAGTAAGACTATCCCTTACCTTTATATGTTCTGAAGAGAGATTAATTTTAATATTTAGTATATTTATCTCTCACTATATTAGTGGAACCTAATCAATGTAGTTATCTTCTTGGCTATCATATAACAAAGAGGTCATTATATGTCTCATCCAATCAAATAAAATTCTCACAAACCAATGACTACCTGAATTTGGAATATTTACTCAATATAGTTAATGAGTACCACATTATTCACAATGATTTCAGGAATTGGGTTAATATAGACTAACTCCAAACCATTTAGAGTAGTGATCTGAGTGACATTATTAATCATGGTCTATTTTACATCTATCTAGTAAAACCCTACAATAATATACTATAAATTTTAGGATTTAAAATAATTTTTGTATCCATAATATTCCCCTTTTTTATTAATAGTTATTTGAGACACTAATGATACGATGATATAATTACTGCATGTTGATGAATCTATGGTCTTCTTAATAAGAAATTAATATCTACGTATTTTTATACAATCATAAACTCTGAATCAGATTCTAGTTCCACGAATTGAGCCCTAATATTTATTCATACAAGAGGATTATGTTTACTCTTAAGATACCCATATTTATTCAGAGTATAGGTTGATAAATTAGACTCACTATGGAACAACCGTCAGAGTGTATGGTCTTGCATGAGGTTGACCCTGAATCCATTATCGATCAAAACATGATGGATGTCGATGTCATCCAACTTTCAATATACATACAAGGGTCTCACATAACCCTATACGGTAGTCTCCTAGTATTTATTGGTGATGGAGATTATTGTGTAAAATTTATAGAATCAGTTTCTATGTGGGACACTTCAACAGTAGGGACCTCAACTTGAAAATCTTATGGTCTCATAATGTATTCCATAAGTACCTCCCAAATCTCTTTCGATAGTTGAATGGAATCCATGATGAGATAATTTTGGGTATGAAAAAGATCTATTTCATGATATCAATTTCCGAGGGATAATTAACTATTCCCACTATGAATATTTTCCTTAGATTGAGGGTTTTTATAAAGAGTTACTTATACTAGAAACTCTTTTTTCTAATCATAATTTAGTGGTATTTACATCACATGTGATTTTGAGTGTCCCTTATTTCCCATATTTTGACATTGATTAAACATCTGTTTTATTCCAATCAGTCTTCTAATATCATTCCACTAAAATATGATCTAGAATACTCAAAATGAGACAATTATTCCTTCTAATACCATTTATGTTCTTCTCTCTAGGTTTCTATAGTATATATAGTTTTTCATAGATATGGAAGGGATGTTGAAATTCATGTCGAAAGGTCCTCCTTGACCCAACCATACCTGATGATTTATCCACTATGTTCTTTATTTTTTGTGGAAAAATCCAATTCATATGGATGTTCTTATTTTTAGGAGAAAGTATTAGTCAAGTGAATCATATTTCTATAGTTTTATGTAGACCCTTTATCTAAAGATCATTATAGTTGGTGGGAAGGTTCTAGTTGTATGATTTTATAGGGTGGTTCTAGTTCTCCTAGTTATGATGGAAGACATCCCTGAGGGTTTGTACCATCTCAGAAATTGACATAAATTTATTTTCATGTTCCTTATATTTATCATGTCAGATACACTATGTTTTTGAAGATCAAAACGTAAATTATTTTAATGGTACTGAAGTTGGTCACATTATTGAAAAATATTTCATGGATATGTCTTCTATATTAACTGTACCTTAATAATTTCATGTGATCAATTCACCATTTTACATTCTCCTTCATCTTATAATGTGGTTATAGAAACATAATCCACTTTCAGTTGAGGTTTTACCTACTTAATAGGTCCTAAATCTACCATCTCTTAAAGGATGTATTTAAAAATTAAACATTCCTCAATGGTACACCCCAATATTTGATGGTAGGGGAAAAATGAGGTGGTTATTAAGGATAAAATAATGAGGATATGTAAATTTTTGTATCTTGATCATATTATTTTCCATAACATTATTGAAATATATAGGGACTTGGTCATTTTAGAAAGAGTAAAATATATTCTTATTTTCATCATATTATGTTATCATGTGCTCTTTCCCTCCTTTTGATGAATGTGATTTTATTTATTTTTGTTTTCATTAAGGATGGGTAATAATGAAATATTTCATAGTTTTAGGTTCCACACATGGAGTCAGTGTTGGATTAAGTGTAAAAATTTATTTTTCAGATTGTTTTTATATATTATTGAAGATTATACCATTGGACGAGGTTTGGGTTTGATCCAAAGAATGAAATCTTCAATAATTTTCATGACTAAAGAAATATCAAGTAATCACCTAAGTTATTTTAGTTGGATGAGTGGAATTTGTAACTCATTGTAGATATTTTAAATGTAGATACATATAAACTTTTCTTGAGGGATATTTATGTTGATGAAATATATCATACCTTTCCACCTTCTGATAAATTTTAGGGATCTATCATTTTAAAAATTTTTATAGTTTATGTGTTTGAGAACTATTCATTTCCTTTACATATAAATAAATTTTTATAGAAAATATCAAAACATTTATTCTCATAGTGTGAGCACCCTAGATAGAAGATAAATGTAGTAGAAAAATACTGGTCTACCTAAGGTTAGAAGAAAGCACTTCATCTTAGCTACATCTTTCTTTTTAAGGTCCCCCATCAGAGGGTTAACATCAAGATAAAAAATTCATCAAATGTTTATCTAGGTCCCCATTTACATTTAAAGTTGAATGTTAGAAGTCTTGATAAGTAATTATCCCATCCATCCATCCAATATATTATTTTCCCTCTAGTGGCACTTGTGAAACTGCCCATAGATACCATCCTTTGAGACTTCAATGATTCAATAGTATCAAAAAGAACTTATGAAACATCTACCTGGGTTGAAATTTTAGTAGGTGAAATGATGGGAAAATCCTATCATGGTGGGCCTTTTGTATTTGTTGTTGATAACTAGCGTGGGTTAACCATGGGTAAGTTGTTTGAAAATGTCTTGGTTGCATCCCCAATAGAGGTAATTATTGATATTCATCAATCATTGGGTATTGATAAATTATATTTCTAGATCTCATATTATCCATTTTTATTTATTATATTCTTGTAAGTATGGTAGACTCTTTTTACTAAGGGAGATTTTTTTAAAGATGAATGTGACTCCCAATTGAAAGGATATACCCAGAAGAGATATTTCCCATGAGAAACTTAGAATTGTGTCTTCTTATCTCCTTTAACTCTACATCATTATAGGATAATATAACATCAATTTTAGGGGGATAAAATTATTTTGGTAATTGGTGGGATATGTCCCCACCATTTCCCCTTTCTTTGTTTAAAACAGTCCAAAAAAGTGGTAGCTATGGATTTTAGGGAGATCCAAAAATTTTTATCTTGAAATTGATTTCTGGTTTTCACACATTCATCAACTCATTAGATGTTGATTTTATTTTGAATAGATACATAAACCTCTTAGTCTACTACACGGAATTCATGCTCTACATCATCTGTAGGACCAGTTTTGATGACTTTTACTAATGTATAATGTGTTTTCATTATCATATAATCATCATAATGTTAAGAAAACTTGTTTCCCTTTGAGTATCTATTGGGTGGTATATTACCACTCCATTGAGTTCTCTTCATCTTAAGGTGTTTTTTCAATTTTAATCCCATATGTGTCTTTGTTTTTTTCTTAATGAATCCCCTAGGACAACTTTTTTTAGGGTAATCAAGAGAGATTCCTGAAAAAAACTTTTCATATATGTCCCCAAGGAGAAAAAAGAGTAAAAAAATAGATAAATTTAGGATGATTTTCTTAGGATGTTTCTACATTTTTGATAATGAATTAATTCTTTGAGGGGGAGGATGTTACTGTAGAGCTTCCACCATCACTATGTATTGAAGATAATCATATCCATTAGTGAAATATTCTTGAAGAACTAGAGATCGATGATCTTGGACATGATATATGTTGTAAAAATTACCCCATCCCTATGGGATGGGGTTTCTGCTGGATGGGCATGACAATAGTGGTGGCTACCTTTCTCTTAATCTTGAAATATCTAGTTCAATCATGAGATGTTCTTGGTATAGGATTTAAGTGTGAGATTTGTTCATTTAGAGTAAAAATTGTGGATTAAGGTTTGGAATTTCTCAAATGATATACCTACGCATGATTTTCAAAGGCTTGTTGTTTGATCATTTTAGTATCACCCTCTCATCAAGATCTAAATATATGAGATTTGGAAATAATAAAACCATGTTGAGTAGATCAAAAATCAGGAACTTGGTTAAGAATTATAATAATGACGTCTCATAATTCAATTGATAGCGTTTTATGATAATTTGGGAGTAGGGTGAAATGTAATGCTCCATGTTTTCCATGTCCTCTTATATACATGTGAAATGAAGTGTCGATAATCAGCTGGTGTAGACACCTAAACAAACCAAGGCACTCATATTAGACATTCTCACAAATATTTTCAAACATTAAATATTGTTCCACTAAAAGGGTGGAAAAATCAATATATTAGTGAAATCCTTCAATTTCCATAATTTGGTCCACATATTCCATAGAAAAAGAAATTTGAACTTCAAATGAAAATGTTTCATCAAAAATCCCAATCAAAGATGGTGTATACATTCCTCTATTAAATATTTCAGAACTATATTTGAAGAGGTGGCTATATGATAAAATAAAACTAGTATGTTGGCATTGGCTATTTTTTTCCTCATAACCAAGGTAGTTTCTTTATCTTTTGGGAGATATTCCACCACTAATTCTGGCCATAATAGTTGTTTCCCTACTTACTTATTTTAGAGAGTGGGGATGAATGGATATTCTCTAATATATTGGATGATATAAAATCCAAGGGTGGTTAAAAGAATGAAAATTTCCTCAGGTTGTCTTCTGATTGAGAAAGAATATCTATCATTATAGATATGATGATTCATTTTTCCTTTCGTAGTTCTCAAGTGTCTTATGATATTATGGATTTCTCAAAGTCTCATCATTAGGGGATGAACTTCCTATTAATTAATATTTCACTATAGGTTGGATCGTCATAGTGAAACCCATTATGGGGAGGAATACCATTATGGAAAAATATTTTCTTATAGTGAGGACTCATGTGAACTATACCCTAAGGATGACCATCAGGTGGACAATGAAAATAAAATGTCATTATTTCCATTCGATCATCTGATTTTGATGAGTATTTTCATGGTACTTATCATGATAAATGTTTCTATGATCAATATTGATAATTTTATAAGGATCAATATCATGTATTGTTCTCTGAGGGGGGCCTATAGTGGTATTGGTAATGATATTGTGGGTAAAACCATCACAATTATTACTTCATCCTCATTCGGGAAATGAGTTAGAAATATCTGAGGCTACAATCCTTAAATTTTTAAGGACCTCCTGATTTCCAACATCATGAAGAGTAGATATATAGTCTTGTTTCAGATATTTTGTCTTCCCATTGAGATATTTTTCTTTAAATACTTTTTTTGAGGAAAACAATTCATATTTTATTCATGCTGACTCTCATATATGGGAGCCTCCTCTAGAGACATCATTTTTCCATTGGTCTGGGATAATATAAATTTTTAGAATGAGCAGAAATAGTTTCTTTTATTTTTGTTTCTATTAAGATATTCCAATTAAACTTCAAGCATTTAATGTGATAAGAAATATATACCTAAAATTGAGTGATTATAAGAATATATGAAAACTATTTAATGATTTGGAAATAATATGTTTATTCCTTGAAGTGTCCACTGACATGGGCCATTGATCTCCATTTCGAAGTGGACATTGTTCCTAAGGATGCTATTAATTTTTCATCTGGATGTACTAATGATACCCCTAAATGGGAGAAGTATTGTTTACCTTCTCTTGAGTATCCCTTGATATGTATTGAAGGGATACTTTGGTTGTGGGGTTGGGAGTATATTCCTCTCTCATGATTATTATTGGGGAATTATTCAACCATTTTTAATTGTAAATTACATGATATATCAATGGTTTAGAATAATGTGGTTAGGAATATAGGCCCACATATCCTTTTGTGTAAAAATGTGTTAGTGGGTCTCTGTCGTGGGAATGGGGATATGAACCCATTATTTAGTCAGAGCAGGGATATGAGTCAACTCCGATCCTCTAGTTTCCATTGGTATATGATGATGTGTTTGATATGTTGGGATGGGAATGTGTTCCAGATCACTTATTGTTATCAGGATATTCCAATAATATTTTCTAGATTTTATAGGAGTATGATGAATTTTTTTTGGTGTGGGTTGAGATGTGTGATTCTCCACCAGTTTCAAACAAGATAAGTTGGTAGAATTACTTAATAAAATAAATAATATGGGCCTTATCTCTATGATTTTCAACTCACTATGACTAGTATCCTCTCTTAGATAATCAAGTATGAATGATCAGAGGAGGTGTTTCTTATATGGTATCATCAATCACCTATTGAGGGTTAGGTTCTCGATGACACTAACAAAAGTGGTTAATAGGAACCCTCTTAGGAAACTCTTAATCTTGGGTGAATTCATATTCAAACTCTTGATCACACACCATGGGATATGTGAGGTATTTATTGATGAACTTTGGGGAGTTACTCTGAAAACATATTGAGCTGGAAGTATATTCCACATCACTCTTCACAACCCATCATTATTAAGACTATCATTGAGGATTTATATCAAATAGGGATTCTTGTGCAACCATTATTGCTAGAATGGTACCATGAAGATGGTACTAACAGATCAGTGCAATCGTAACATTGTACTAAAGGAATTGTGTGTGTGATAGCATCATTTAATTCAATGAGTCCCCAGGTGAAGAAGTTTCTAAATCATAAATCTGTCATTGAAAAAATTCCATTTGGTATCAGGGGAGTTTTGACGATGAAGGTAATGATATGTAACAACATTCACAAACAAAAGAACCTATTAATGGAACACAACAAATAATAAAAATTTTTTAACAAATTTTAGGCAGAAAACTCAGTCATCTTCTTTAACAAAAGAATCATACCGTATTTACAATTTATGTTTCTGGTGATACATGGAAAAATTGGCCCACTGTGTGGGCAATCATATAACTTATGAATGATTCGCTTCATGATCATTATTTGTGATTATAATGGTTTATACGAAACAATATGTATTGATATTTGGGAAACCTAATTTATTTTCATAGTTTAATGTTGGGTTTACTATTTTTTCATGGTTTTACATAAAAATGGCTTGATGTATCAGAAACTGTATCTATCTTGAAATATTCACATTTGTTTGAATATTTTTTCGATGTAAGTTTTCTAACCGGGTTTATCTATTAAAGAAAAAAACCCTATAAATACCACATCATTGAAAGGGGTGTTTCCATGGATATACTTTCTAAAGTATTTTGGAAATTAGATTTTCTCACCAATTATGCTCAATAATTCACATTGGTTGAGGGAATGAGACATTGGGGTCATCACGCCATATTAGGGGGAATTATTTCTTACTCTGAGATTCTCTCATTCAATTATTTCATTCTCTTTACTTCTCAAATACTAATATGGCATGGTTTCAATCATGTTAAAAATTAGTTATTATCATGTTTTAATATGATTATCTATATGTGTCAGAAGTATCTCATTGAAATAAATTTATGATGTATCAAATGTTCCCCATTAATGGAAACATTTGTTTGCAGTATTAGTTCTCTATATTATTTCATTATTACATCATAATGTATGGTTCCAAATAACTATAGTTTAATGTCCCATAGATAAGAACTCTAGAGTTTAACTTCATCTCAGAAGACAATGGATTTACATGGTGTTGGGATTAGTCACCTGCAGGGGAATCCTATGTATCATTCTGAAAGGAATCAGAACCCAATTATTTGGTTTCACTTAACAGGATACACCATACCTTTTATAGTTATATAACAAGAACTGGGTATGCTATTTACTAACATGTGGTGAGAAAAACTAGGGAAAATTCCACATAATTATTACTGTGGGACTTATGAATGATAATATATTTTTTTTACCTTGAAGAGAATATGTTCCAATAAAGATGTGTTGGTATCAAAAGGATTATGGAAATGTGAAGATAGGTATCACATGGAATATGGCCCAATAAGAATAATATGACAAGACTCGGAGGAAATATGGCCCTCTTTGTTAGGGAATTAGTTTATTAGTAATATAGCATAATTTAAAGATAATGCAAAAGGTGTATTTCTCTGGTATAGATATAGATAATATTTATGGTGTCTAGTTTGAACATCAGAGAGATAACCAATATATCCCATTGAAATAGAAAAAAATACCGACATAGTTTGAATGAAATAGTTTATGTTCTTGTGAAGAATCTATACTATGAGGTTTAATGCCATGTTGTAAGGATGTTGTCATGCATTTTTACTTCGTACAACTATGATATTGGCCACATAGTTTAACATCATGTTGTGGGGATGTCTCTGTCATGAAATATGTGTTAATAGAATATTGTCTTGGTATTACACATATAGGGGATATAAAAGGATTATTTAGGGGGAATATATCCCATGGTGTAATTTTCTTTAGCGAATGTGACCCTTAGATTAGGAAATATGGTTTTTTGGGATTACACCTAAATTGGATCACAATATGAGTAACTTTTTATATGATTATTAAATAACCATGAAAGATAATTAAACAAACATGTGTTATGATTAGTGTGAGAAGCATGAAATAGTTGAAGATCTAGAACATTGAATTAATATATTTCCATAGTAATTACACCTCAAAAGGAATTCCAAGGATGAAATATACTACCAGTACACTGATAGATAGGGGAGGTGATGTAGAAGGTTGGAGGAATAAGGAATCATGTTATAATGGATAGGGGATTACAATAATAGGTCTTCCCATACTATTGTATTGCTACAAGTTTCAAAAAACATTAAATGTATGGAGGTAACATCCTTTAATGAAGATTAAGGGCTTAATCCAGAAGGAAGTGCCTATTTAACATAGCTTAATATGCATAGAATAAAATCACCATTGAAATAGGAGAGATCACACTGATATAATCCGGATAGTGACCCATGTTATCAAGGGAATCCAAGGTTGTGATTCCACCAATGGTTCTACCCATATAGAAGGATAGTTCCCATGCCTCCTTTTATCATGGGTATCCATGATTTAAGGTGTTCATAGAGGAGTGAACACGCTGAATGTGTATATATGGTGGCATTGGAAGAGATTTTAGGTTGTACTTTTCAAGGGCTGACCATGATGAATGGAAGCCATATGGTTTATTTTTATTCTGTGTGAAGTGTCCGTGATGATCCCAAACTCTACGTTGGATGAGTTTAACTCCCCCAAATTTTAAATTACATCTTTCTATTCGATAGATTGTATGACACACATCACCTAGCACGTAAGGGAATAAAATATCCCGAGACTATACTATATATTTAATAATTTAAATAAATTCAATACATGACATGTATTGTATTTTATACAACATAGAGTTTATTTTCATCACATGCAAGAGAGACCTTCCTCTATAGCTTGAGTTATACATAAGATTGAGTTTCTCCAAATAAAAAATAATTGTTGAAATACTAATATTTAATATAATATGGTATAACCTAAATGTTATGTTACTGTTAATGAATATTATTAACTATATTATTATGATTAATGTTTTATATAAATTTAAAATGAAATCATTGGTTACCATATAATGAAAAAAGAAAATAAGAACCAGTTGGATATAAAAAGGAATATTAATATTTTTATGCTTCCAAAGGATTTTTCTATTAACTAAAAAAATAATTTTATTTAATGATTTTAATGAAATATATATGTTATCAATTAAATCAAATATATTTTATATCGATACATTATGGTTTTTATGCTTAAGATAAGAAGAAACTGTATTTTACACACCAACCCCTATATTTTAATAAAGGAAATTTTACATTCTTTTAATGGAGAAACCATTTTAAATATTAATTTTTCAAAATTAATTTATTTAATAGGTCAATATAAAGTTAAAATTTTAAATAGAATCATAAAAATTAGGTTAGGGTAATTTTTATGATAATTTTTAGAAAAAATAATATTTTTTAATGAATAGTGAACAATTCTAAAATTTAATTGAAAACTACTTTTTGAACTAATATATTTATATAAATAAATTATAATTTTAATTGGTTTTAAAGTTTAAATACATTATATTTTTCTCAATTAAAATAATTTAACTAATTGGAATCAGTTTCACATTGAAATTGTCTATACAAACATTGAAAACATTCATATGTTTTTACATTAGAAACTCGTATTGTCTTCCCGTCAACGAGATTAAATTTAAATTAATTTTAACCACTAATATAATTTGAATTTGGAAAAATAAATTCCATATTTGAAATATTAATAATTTATAATGTCTGATAAGACCATATTTTTTTGACCAAAAATATTAGTGAAAGTGATTAAAATTATTGACAACGATTAAGGTTAAATTAAGCTTAAAAAGGGACTAAACCTTATCTTTAAGACCCAATCAGTTCCTTTAATCAATTTTTCCACTACATGGTCCACTTAAAACATTAAAAATTTGTATATAATTCATTTTCCAAAATATTAAAAGAGCGTCACTCCTACTCCACTATAAAAGGCCACCAACTCTCTTAATTTCTCACACCTCTAAAACCTCATAGGTTCTGCCATGATCTGTATAAATATATTCCAAACATCTCTAACATATAACATTAAGCCTCCATTTGGGAATAAATCCTTCAAAATAATCCGTTTGGTATACACACAAAGAAGTTATCCGATTTTTTAATGCAATGCTTTCCAAAGATCATATTTTATTCATTTACTTCTCAAAAAACTCAAATACCATTATAAATAGAAGTAAATACATGCAATCAAGTCAACATGCATACTAGTAATGTGAAAAAAGGGTTGCCTCATAGGCAAACCGTGCCAAATGGAAATCAATAGCCAAAACAAGGGAAACACCCATGGGGTGATCCTCGAACATGCTTATAAGCAATTATTAATCATATAATAACCTCATGCATACAAGAAATATAAGGAAGATAACAAAATAGGATCAAACCCTAACACGAGATACCCGATACATGGGTATCCGACACTTTTGCACCAAAAACTCAAAGACATTCAACGTAGGGAAACAAACCACCTACCTCAATCCTAGGAGATTGATATTATTCAACCTCAGCCTTTGAATCGGCCTAGAATGGGGTAAATCTACAAAAAAATCTAAAACGTTCAACCTCAGATAACTCTCACAAGAGGAGGAATCATGAAACACATCCAAAGAAGAATAGAGAACTCACCACTGCGATTCTATTGCACCCGACATCGTTCGATTCGGACAACCGGTGAAAAATCGGTGGCTCAGAGAAGAATCAGCTCTCTAGGTCGCTCTAAACGTAATTAGGTGGAGAAGAAGATAAAAACAGGGATTAGGCACAACCCCGATCTGATTAATGAAATAAAAAAGAAAAGTACACGACATGTACTTCTTGAGTACACGGTGTCTAGTCCCCTTTTCCGTACGCTGTATTAATCAGACTCCACCTCATCTCTACACCCCATGTGACTGGCCTGGACACGGCCAGCACACGACCTTGAGGGGAAGAAAAGTACACATCGTGTACTTGTAAAGTACATGACATGTACTTAAAAAATTTCCAGATTCTCCTCTTTTTCTCAAAAACAGCCAGAGAAGGAAAACATACCTGAAAAGATGATCTAGGTTCTTACATTTATAAAGATGGGGCCCAAACATTATACAACGCATCGATTCATCGATAGGTTCTCATGACACAAACTAGTTTCACAAATTAAATGGGTTTCTATCTATGGGTTTAAACCATCTTATGAAAGTTCTTAAAGGTATATGTTTTCATGTTTATCAGAAATTATGTCCTTTAAGAAAAAATTTCCTTCATTTAGTTTTAGTTATTACTCTTCCATGATATTTTGTGTTGGAATATCTATGGATATAATTAAATTTATGTTTATTGATAAAATTTTATGTGTTTCAGTTTTATTCTTTTCCATATTTATTTTTCCTTATCTAGTTATTTTCATAGATTCTATTTTGAATATTTACCTTTCCATATTTTATATGTACTTCCTTATTATTTTGTTGTTTACATGGTCTATGTGTTCAGTTATTTACCAAGAAATAATTATTACTCTCACTAATTAATTATTTGATCCACTGTATTTTTCCCTTACTCATCATTTGAGATCAGCCTTATTCTGGTTCCTTTACAAATGAATCCAATAATTAATAATGATATACCAGGATATACTAGCTGGATAAGAGTTATCCTAAATGTTATTTATTTAAAGGGAAAATGAAATTATGTCATAATTAGTGTAATCATTTTTAATATAAGACACACTTACGTATCTGGTTTATGAAGACTACTAAATTTATTGTTCCTTTAGGGATTGATTATTTGTAATTATGGCAGTATTTTTAGTTGCAGACATCGGCTTTAGGATCTTTGGTGCCGGGTTCCTACAATTTGGGTATTAGGATAAGAGTAATTAATAACATAGGGTTATCCTATTTCACATTAGTGAGTTACTATATAGAATATAGCTTGTAAAAGTGGTGTCACTCCTGAAGTTAACCACTTTGTGAATGATATCATCAATTGAGGGCCCAAAATAGAGTTACTTTGTGAATGTCGCGCAAGGGAATTCCTTCATGAAGAGACTCCTTTTTATGGGATTAAATATTGTTTTAAGTTAACTCATGATTACCTTATGGTTCTATGTGGGGGTCGATCGAAGTATCAATTCGTCAAATTTAGAAAGTATTCAAGTACTTGTCTCCAAATTTTCCTCCATCTTCATATGTGTCCCTTTGGACATTATCTGTTCTATATTTATAAGAATTTAATGGTCATCCACTCTCTCTAATTAAAAGGACATGTGGTAGTTAATCAATTATAAGGGAGATACATATGATTTAAAGCCTCGTGTGTGGAATTATGGTGGATATGGGTGTTCTCCATAGTGATATGTGATAGGAATTGTTTTTGGGAGGCCATAAAAATATCCCCCTTACTCGTATATGAAAATGACATGTAGGAGAATGAACTTTTTGAAGGGATCAAGGAGTTATGTGGACACTCATTGTTTTCCAAATTTTATGAACCCAAACTCATATATGGGTGGCCATAAAATGGACCCTTTTAATCATAAATGATAATAAAATGTAGAAGATGGTAGTTTGCGAGGGGGAAAAATTGCTAAATGACCACCCTAAATTTTCCCAATTTTAGGAAACAAAACTCATATAAGGGATACTGTACAAAGGACACCTATTTATAAAAAATGATAATGTCTTGCTAGAGAAAGAATGTCATTGACCTATATTGATTCTTTTTGAATGAGTGCCTCACAATGGAGCTACTGTTTTTCATGAAATGGTATGTGATATGAAAAAATCTTCTACTTTTCAAATTATTCCTCACATTTCTACCAAGAAATCAATATTTTTGGTTAATAAATTTCTTATATTAACCTTTTCAACCTTTCAGGCATCAAAACACCCCACCATAATGATCCTCAACCATGAGAAGCATCTCATGTCATGAAATAACTGTTTCACAAAAAAAGACTAACACCACAACAAAAGAAGATTCATTTGATTCACCAACTTAGGAGTTTCAATTTTAAAACCAATATACCCAAAAAGAAACATTAGAAGTCATTAAATTTTGAGTAAATCAAATCATATCAAAATATACTTCCTTATAATCACTATTAACTAAGCAAGGAATAAATACCCCAAATTATCAAATCTAAACACAATACTCACAACATGTAAACCCATTTTTAATGTATAAATTATATAATTGTTTAAAATAATTTTAATAACACAAAATTGATTAAATTACTCAGAGTAAACATGCTTTAAAATCACATATAATAACAAAAAACAAATCATATTCCTATAATGCTAACATAATAATTCCACCAATAGTCTATAAGATCTTAACTACTCCAAGGATAAACAATAATTAGTTGAATCTCAAAATACATTTCCCCTTAAAAGAATTTATTTAAATTATTAATATATTTTTCAAATTTCCCTTTTACCGTCTCATATCCCACTAAATAAATTTCTTCCTATATCAAAATCAAGATATTATACCCCAAGTTATTAAAAAAACTATGAAAACAAAACAAATTACCCCATGAAAAAATACAATTTATTTTCCTATTAAACCCTATTTACATTTAACATACTCAAGGTTTATTAGTTAAAACATAACCACCTCATCTACCAAATTAACATCAAAATTATATCCAATGAACAACATGTTAAAGCCACCCAAAATTTCTCCTTCATTACCCTTTTTACTCCAACAATGGAATAACCCAATTTAATTTAACCACATTCCACAAAAGAACATTATGCTTACCAATATTTACCAATAAATTCCCAATATAAGTGTCTAAAAAAGTATTCCCATTTTCAAACATCAATTTGACATCATCATCATAAATCATAAGTTTCTTATATGCACACAACCGACTCCCATTAATTTTTTTCCATATCATATAAATATATAACTATCATATTCAAATTCAACCAAATAGTTGAGTTCAACCAACATATATAGCTTCTTATCCCCAAATCCAAATAAACCACTTACAATCTCATTCCCTTGAGTTTAAAAATTAATAGTATACCCATTATATAAAAACTACATAATAAACTCTTATTCTTCATTACATTCAACCCATTACATTAATATTATCTTTTCCAATAAATCAAAAAACATAATACACTACCAATAACATCATTTGGGTTTTTTACTTCAAAAAAATTAAATTAGAGGACAAAAACCACTAAATTTCATTCCCGACCACATTTGGTGTTACCTCACAAAAATTTAATTTAAAACTATCCATTAATCCCCTTTGATAACTCAATTCTTTTATATCCCCAAAAACACTATATGAACATAACCCACACATTATCAATGAAACTCAGGATATAATTACCATGATTTAGGATACATAAAACAAATAAATAACAAAACAAAATCTAATACCCAATAAAATTGAACACCATATTAACTAGTTTTTTCTATTCACTTTATATTTTTCTCAAGGAAACTAAAAAAAATAAAATTTATCCTATCGTCAAATTTTTAACCATAAAAAATATACAGTTTTCACCATAAATGACACTAAAACAATTATAACCATCATATAATATTTTACAAAATTAAAGAAATTATTATCTTCATAATTATTCAAAAAGAATATAATTTTTGATTGCATGATTTACAACTAATTTAATCTTTTAAATAATTCAATAAAACCGACAATTCTTAAATATATAAATCAAACATGATCAAAACTTGTTGAATATAAACCATGAATCTCCTTGAATTTCATTTATTTTATAATTATTCATTAATAATTTCTATATAATAATATTATCAAAATAGTTACAGCAAGTTATAAAAATCATCATAATAGTGAACTGTAAATTTTAATTAAACAAACTTGCACATAATAAGAAAATTAAAGTCTTAAAAAAATGATAAAACCCATTTTATAATTTTATTCTAGTATTATATTTATAGGAATTAAAAAATTAAAAAACATTTACCATGATCTAATTAATCTCTTCCTTTCAACTTGTTTTTTATAAAAAAATCCTATCATCCTAATAATCACTTCATAAAAAACAATATAATGAAACGTGCTATAGTTTCCAAAAATTCAAATTTACAATTGGATAACTATAAATCAATATGAATCAATATATAAAGAATCAAACCCATCATGTTTCCCTTTAAAAATACCTTATACCTTCTTCTCTTGATGAATATTCTATTAAGCTTGTAATTCATGAAAAATAAAAATTACATTCCATGTAAAATCATTTAATCCATTAATACCACTTACATACCAATTTTTATCTCCACATGAATCATTTATATATATTAATATGTCTAAACATGTTGAAATTAATACATCTATTTCACAGAAGCATGATTTTATGGATTTATCAAAATCCCAAACAAAAATAATATTAAAATTATACACAATGTAAACAAAATTTTATTAATTCAAGGTTAGATTTTAGCATGACTAAAATACATTTAGAATATATCAAACATTAATTTAATAATTATATTATTAGTTTTTACATAAAAAAACTGAAAAATAATTAATTCATTTTCAACATAAATTGCACATATCAATGTTGATAAATTTTAACCTTTCATTTTTATTGGACAATGAATATTTATCCCTATTTTTTTTTATTTTAAACAACTAAAAATGAATCACACAAATACATATCAACAGATTAATTTAAAATTTAACTAATAACACCACTTGTTTATTTTACCATACTATATATGTATTAAATATTCCAATTTTTTTAATTATAACTCTCAATTTTCTTTAATTACATAATTAAATTCCTTTTATGTTTAAAGAATTTAAACACATAAGAAAGAAACTTAAAATTATACACCTAATAACACCATTAAATAATTTTTTAGTCCAATAATAATGTTTTCTATTTCAACTCATGAAATTTAATTTTCCATAAAAATTAATATCCCATTAGTAAAAAATAATCAGTAATAAAATAAAATAATATAGTATTATAGAAAAATACATTTGATTTAAATCAATCAATTCATTATTAATAATCTATTTTAGAAAAAACAAATTAAAAAATTAATAATTGAATTATTTAACTAAAATCCACTCTCAATAAATTCACAATGTAAGCACAATCACATGATAACTCACATACTTATCTTATATATTTGTGACATTATTATACATGAATAATCCTCTACTCACTCTAAAGTGAGTGAGTAAAATAATAGTTTTTATATTAAATTTTGAAATACAGCCCCATACATACCTGAAAACTTAGACTTCTACAATGGTTCTACTGGGAATGATCTAATGAATAAATTTCATATCATCTTATATCCTCTAACATACAAAACTACCAAATGATAAGGATCCATAAGGGAACTAGATTGATAATATTTTTTAATATTACACCTATAGGGGAATAAAAAAGGATTATTAGAAAAATTTATGATAACTATATGGGGAGAAAAATCAATTAAAACAATATATGAACTTTTATCAATCATCCAGTCAGATGTCTTTATGATCATATCACCCAGCATAATAGAAATCTCTTAATAGAACTGCATAAATGTTTATCCAAGTAATATCTCCTCCCGATCTTAAACACTACAACTAATAAGATGTACAATTTAAGGAAAAAATATATATAAACACACTTCACACAAACAGAGTAAAATGAACACAAAAACAAGATTATGTGGTTCAGAAAATTATTTTATATCCATGGTAGAACACTAAAAAATTTACATTAATTGACATACATGTGAATAAAATACTCATTTGTTAATTCCTCTACATATTAAAAAGTACCATACAATGAATTCATAAACAAAAGTTAACCCAATAATGAATCCACAGATCACAACTATTCCCCCACATGTACTTATAGAAGTGTTCAACCAGTGAACCAATCACATCACCTTCTGATAAGTATGGTCATTGTACGATTGACTAGAAAAACCTCTTATACATTGTTGAACAATCCCATGAAATTTCCAATTGATTATATCTATGTTTTCACCCCAAGAATTGAGTTACCATCCTGGTGAACATAGAACACTATTTGATGGGATCCATACAATGGACTCTATCAGATATACACCGCATGAGGCAAGTCTTTCTAGGGAAGCTATTATTCACAAACACATTGAAACCACTCAATATGAAACCTCTATTTTGTGACTTATTTACTATAATCTGAATATGAAAAAATCTATCAAATTAAACCAAACAATCTTCAAAAAACCCTAAAATTCTCACTTAATGATTGCTTCATGATTATATTTTCCTTTAACCATCCACTAGATAGCATCCTCTTTCAGATACATGTTGTTTTATCCCATATATTTGATTATATATATACAACTAAGGAACAATGTTTCCTCAATATTTCTTACACTATCCTAATTATATGAATATAAATAGGATTACGCATTCCAACCTTATTCTACATCTCCAACACTTTATCTTCTTGTAAAATTTTTATAAAGTGATATTTCATTTCAATGTGTTTTGTTCTTATAGAAAACATGATATTGTTGGAAAGATGGAGGAAATTTGAATATCACAATATAAATTTCATTTGTACAATCCTTTTCCAAGTTAATTTAACAAGAACACAAACCATATCATCTATTTCCCGTTATTAGAAATAGAAACATTGTTTTCTTAGATTACAGATAATGTAAAAATATGTTACATCAAAGCCATCAAACAGAAAACTATTCCACTAAAAGTAACCATAAATCATGTTATTCATTTCCATGAATAAATATCTCAATAAATATCTTCATATTTATATCTATTTAAATGATTATCATATTTGAAACATAAATTCATTTCTATAGATATTTTTATGTATCAAATGATCAATTTCATATCTTCTCAATGACTTCATTTGGGATTTGAAATGAAATGATTAATAAGTAAAACTACAAAAAGAAACTTCTATTCATGTGAATACCATTACATATATCAAACATCTGATATCAAAATCCAAATGAACTCTTTACATGTTTTAAGATTCCATATCCAGTGATAGTGCATGTGCTTTATAAATATTTAGCTATTCAGGGTGGGGGTTAAAATAGGTTTACAGATATTCATTTTAAACATATTTTTGACCATCATGATGTATTAATTATAGGATAAAACTAAAGTTACAACTTTATAATCCCTCTTAATAACTATCCCCATGATTTTCTTTGAATATCTATTGTTATTCTTCTCAAAGATACTTAAAAAATTCCTATTTGGTCCACCAACCCAATGAATCTCTTAACCTACAATCAATATATAATCAATATTCAATAAAAGCATGAAATATATTCCACTTTCACATTTATTATGATAAAAAATGATAATAATCACATTGGATGAAGCTTTTATAAATCATGAAAGTGTATAACATTAGATTCCATTATCATAGAGCATGCTTCAAGATATAAAGACATTATTTCAACATACAAAAAAATTATCCTTTTGGTGAATTTTATAACCCTTGAAATATATCAAGTAATTTTTTCCACTAAATACCCATGAAGAAAATCCATGATTACATATATCTTATAAAGTGAATATTATCAAATGAAATATAGTTGATCACCATTTGAATGATTCTTTCTTCAAAAAATGGTGAAATTTTTAGATAAATCAATACATTTTTTTTGTTGAAAAATCATCACCACCAACCATTATTTATATCTATTACATTCATTATATTCCTATTTAACATTAATAATCAATCTTTTCTACATAGCTATTTTTCCTTATGGATGTTCATAAAACTCTCATATATTGTTTAGATTTAAGGAATTTATTTTCCATATGGATGAACCCCAATATTTTGATTATTTTGGAGTAGTTTCCTCATATAGACTTTTTTTTAACCAATATCCATTAAAATTAAAAAAGTTAATATAATCCATAATCCACAAAACTATTTTTTTATATGAGTGGATCTTCTTAGAAAAACCACTTTTTCTTCTTGTGGAACCTCTCCATCCAAAATCCATTCATCTATACATTCCCCATAAGACCGACTGATAGTTAGGGTGTTAGCTTCTAATGTTTCCTTGAAGGCTACCTGACATGGAGTTTATCTAGTAACATTTTTTCAATCATCTCGAGACATAAATGCATTTTTCCCCATGTTCTGAACCTTCCACATATGTTCCTTGTTGAAAATAACAACTATAATCCAGATGATTTGTTTCTTTTCATCATTACATAAATGATATACAAATGTTTCATCACTATATATAATTATAAATAACACCTTGGATATTTCCTCCAACTTATCACAATCTTTAGTATTGATATGAATATATGTTATACTTATAGATACAAATAGACGGCTCACCTCTTGTCTGTTATCGAAAAAATTTAATGAAAACTATTATAATTAATAGATATTAATTCATGATCGGTTAAAGAAGAATACACATGTTAAAACCCAGAATATTGAGAAGTCTACCTTCTTTGGTTAATTATGTAAAATACATAATAACGTACAATAGGGGATACATAAGCATTATTGAAAACATTCTGAACATGCTCTTTATATTCCATAAATATTAAAAATGCATGGGATAACCTAGGGACATACATTATAAAGGGGTGAGATATATAGACCAGTAAAGTAATACACAAATCATAACATGTATAATGTCTTAAATCTCTTAAAATTGGATTTTCAATAGGATATACAAATAGTCATAATCATAAATATGAACAATGATGCATGATGTAGCATGATAACATAAATTGAACATGTGAATGTGAAAAATATTTAAACATGACATCATCATTTTATTTCATGGTTAATAATCAATATATCATTAAATAATGAACATAAGATAACCACTAGTACACCATACATGGCATCATATGAGACTAAAACATTTCGCAATTCATTGGAGCACTATCTGGTTGCACATATCATTTTCACATCATTTACACGCATAAGTGTGCCATAATTATTTAATAACATAACAAAATATTTCATAAAATTTAATCCCTTGATAAACTATTGTGTGTAAAATAAAAGGATGCATCCTGTTGAGTAATTATAGGCACAACTTGGTTAATACCCATGATTGGAATGAGTACATGAATACACATCACCAATGTCCAGTATGGAAAATCACAGTGACATTTTTGAACCATAAATTCCATACCTAAATATTCATAAAATGAGTGAAAGGGATATCTCATCATTTGGATGTCAATATCATTGTAATTGGATTGTGTTAAAATATATCCAAATATTAGGAATTAGAAAACTAAAGGTATAAAATAGATAATATGCTTGAATAGAGAAGAGAAGGAGGGGATCCCTTAATAAATTTCTACCTTGTAACGACATAGCTAAATGTTTTATTTAGAGGGTATAAATTATATATAATTATTATAAAATCAATTTAACATTATATGGATCTTTATAAATTCTTGAAAACAAACCTATTTGTGATTCAGAAGGCTAAATAAAAATAATGTACTTGAATGGAAAAGATGATAAAGAGGTCCCTTACATTTAGTGGGTGATTCAAAATATTGGAAGGAGCTTCTAGAGAGATTTGTGTAACATTGGGAGTAATATGGAGAGGGAAGGGAATATTAAATATTATCTTAGGTTATTTATTGAAAATCAATGGGGGGATTTGGTGGGTTTATATAAAGAAAGATATTAGATTTCCTTATTATTTCACAAACCATGGTTTTGAATGTATATAATAAAATAATATAAACCAAAAACCTTCCAACAGTTTTTATCATAGTTTCTATAAATGTCGAGTCTATTTAATTATTTTATAAGTACAAGGGAATAAATCAATAAAATATTTCCCTTGGTGATTTATAAGTGAGTAATTTTTATGAAGAATTGATTTTAAAACCTTATAATATGATATATTTTTTATAGGAATCATAAATAATTTATAAAATTAGTAAAATAACATAAAATATCCCTTTAAAAGAAAAACATATATTTGGATGTGGATACATTTTGTATCATTTTTATATCACTTTTGGGATTTTATGAAGTAATAATACACATTATATTTTATACTGAATTTTATTGTTTCACTAAAATTTGATTCTCATAGAAAATTTGAAAAAATTATCCATTGGATAATTTTTATGTTATTATTCAAAAAAAATGATTTTATCAAAATAATTGTCTACTTTTTTTATGTCTCACTTTTAATACATGAATAACCATTTATTGAGAAATGATGAAGTTTTTCTTTAAATAACAGTTTTCGAACACTTATGAAAATTACATTTGAATAATTAAAATTATATTATAATTTATATTTAATATTAATTATTTAATATTATTATTTTATAAAAATAAAATTTATAATTGAAATTCATGAGTTCATCAAAAATGTATGTCTTAATTGAATTTTTTTAGACAAAAATACAATTTCTGTTTTGTCATATCAGAGTAAAAAGAATTTATAAAGTAATAAAAACAAGAAGTAAATATTACAATTACTAGGATTGCTTTAGAACTTGGTTATAAGATGTTATTGGGTGTAGTTAACCCATGTTTCAGAAAAATACCAGGCTGCCTAAGATAAAACATTTTGTTCCTTTTTTTTATTATTATAGTTGATATCATTTCACCATTGGGGGATGAAAATTCTATGTGATGATTATTTTTATTTTTGTGATTGAGAATTTCATTTTATCCTTGGATTGATGAGATGAGGGTAAAGAGCGTTGTCACATGAATCAATATAGGAACCTAGAATTCACATGACATGCATATTCAATGCCAAATTGGTGAATTTTACTACTACATTGCTTTTGTTTCCTATAATTGTTGAGTGAGATATGTTTTTTATATTTTGTTGTGCTTATCACATAAAACCTTTTATTACATGAGTTTCTCTTTGGCTATAACTGAGTGATTTACAATTTCAAATCATGAGGCTTATAGGTCCTCGTGGGTAGGAATGTGGAATTTATCAAGTAAACACATTATATATTACCCATTATATTATGATATTGAATGTCGATAGGGGTAAATAGATACTAAATGGGTGAAAAATTTAGTTATAAGGTGTATGGGCCCTTATTCACTGCAAATGGAGGTCCATTTTAATTGATCATTGATAGATATATATAAGAAAATGAACATTTTAAATGTAAATCATGACATATAGAAATAATATGGTTTCCTATAAATTAATAGGGAAATTATATTTAATTTTTCATCTATTAGAGCCCATATTAATTAAAACTAAACACTTACCAATATCTGGACTTCTATGTAGGTGGTTATGGTAGTACATATTGTGTAGTGATCCCTTCTTCTTGTGGTCTACATCCGCTAGTGATTTTATCAACTCCTAAATATTGATATGAGGGGTGTTATTGGAATTTTTATACCTAATCCACCATGAATTACTTGTGTCATATGACAAGAGGGTGGTGGAAACCATGTTCCAAACATGGTGGGGTCTAATCCACCAGTCTTACCGCTAGAAGTACCACTCAAATCACTGACTGTTATACCTGATCTAGGATATGATGCTCATCTTCATGATATTTTTCTATATTTTAAGTAGTCCATGCTTGGTTCTCCATGACATGTAGATAATATGGATGATTGAATCATGATTTCCAACATCAACATCCTCCAAATTTCTTAAGGGATGGCTGTCCACATACGAATGATTCTTGGATGGATGCCACTCTATCAATCTCTGATAATATAGAGACACCTCTAGATAGAAGGGTTAATATTTCTACCAAATTACTACATGATTCATCCATGAACTAGTGGGATTTTATTACCTAGTTTGGTCATTATCAGGGCATAGTATAGGCTAATTTTCAGAATTTATTTTATGATCATTTCATTCCACAGATGGTGAGAGATGACAGAGCTAGAGAGTACATGCATCAAGAGAAGGGTTCCATGTTATACATGGATTATTCGTTGTGTTTTACTGAGTTATAGTGCTCTGAACTTCTTCTAGTTAGTAATTAGATAACAAATTTTATATTTTTCAAAAATGGGCTTTATTATTCCATAGGTGCTCAGGTGAATTTATTTCACCTACCTTGAAATTAAGGCTCCTATCACTAAATGAAACTTGAGTGTTGGTGTTGGTACTAGGCACATAGGAACAGTGCTGAGATATGCTAGTAGTTGTTTTGGTATAATGAATCATTCTCTAATGGTTTCATGTCATACCAGTGGTTGTCAAAGTAACCGTATTTTTAGATATTCTATATTCCATCAGTATAGACGATAAGGGAATATAAAGCCTCTATGTGACAGAGACCCTCTAGGGTATCACACTTGCAACTATATGGTGAATATTAAGAGATTAATTCAAAACATTCCATATAGTTCTAGTAGAAGAGACTCAACAATATCTATACCTTTAGGGGGATGATCTTTAATGCTGTGTTAGGCTGGGAGTTTAAGTAAGACTGGTTGGACTAGCTGAGGAGGAGGTCTTGGCCCTGATAACCGGACTTCGGATCTCTAGTGTCAGTAGAGCAGATCTTCTCAGGATAGTACAATTATGTCATAGAGTTGAGGATTAGGATAAATTCATAATTTATAACTGATACCTGATGTTGATAATGAAAGAACATATATACTATAAGGTACTATTCTATTAGCCTCAACTACTATATTTGCTCTATTCAATATAGGTGCTTCACACTCCATTATCTATTTATTGACCATTGAAAATCTTGGTCTAGAAGTTCATTATTAATGTGGTGTGATGAACCTAGATACATCATTGGGATTATGGTGAGAGGGAATTCTCCAATGTAGGGATGAACCCTGAGGCAGGAAACTATCCTTTATTATGGGATGTAATAATCCATGAGATGAAGGGTTTTGATTTCTACATTATGATATATTTATTAGTTCACTATCATGATTTTGTAGACTGCTATCATTTTTGGGTGATGTTTACGTCACAAGAGGGCATCAATTACCTCCAAAAGGGTGGCTATGCCAGGATAGATGGACTTGAGTATCGTGGGCTAAGTGGAATAACAACCCATATTACTTGTATTTTCATGGAGGAGAAAGTTTTCCTAAATTAGATTTTCCTCGCATCGTAGTTTTTTCCATGACATCTTTCCAATGAATTTTTTTCTTACCTACTGAGATAGGGGTTGAGATTACAATTGAGGTCTTTCTAGGAGGATCTCTAGTGAATATTCCTCCATATAGGATGACACCGACTAAGCTCCTAGAACTCATGAGATTTTTGCATGATTTAGAATCTAAAGTATTTATCAGACCTAGTACTACTTCTTGGGGTTCACCCATGCTTTTCTACAATAAAAAAGACCGAACCCATAATTTATGTATGGATTATAAATGGTTAAAGTAGATTATAGTTATGAAATAGTATCCACTTACTTGGATAGATGATCTCTTTGACTAGCTCTGAAAAGTTAGGGTATTCTAAAATATTGATATGAGATCGGGGTATCATTTGGTGTGAGTCATAACAGCATACATACATTTTAAGAACATTTTATAGTACCTGTGGTCTGTATGAGTATCTCATTATTCCATTTGGTATCATTATTGTGCCTTTAATTCTCATGGAAATGATGAATAGGGTGTTCCATCCCTATCTTGATTCTTTTTCCATGTTATATTTCAACAGAATCTTAGTGTATTCTCACACTCATAGAGACCTTGAAAAACATGTTGATATCATTGTATATATAATAAGAGAGATTTTTATGTGCCACTTTTGGATCAATAATGTTCACTTCACGGTCATACTAATAATTAAGAGTGTCTATTTCCTTAGATATGGTCAATGTTGTGATTTCCAAGGAGTAGTAAATGAATGTGTTTGATATATGTGGTTTCTTGAGGAGGTATATAAAATTCATGAATTTCATACTAGATTTATCATGACTTGATTCACCTATTAATGGTTCTACAAAGAAGTGTGTTATGTTCATATGGTTGGAATTGTGGAAAAAATATTTCCATGAGTTAAAAGGAAGGATATTTTCAGAACATATTCTATTTCTACCAGATCCAGATACAGGTTGTACAGTGTTCTGTGATGAATCATAAATTGTCCTGGGAGTAGTGATGATGTAATTGGATAGAGTCATTGTATATGAATAACAGTTTTTGAGGCCTCGTGAGAGAGATTACCAAACATAGGACCTTGAGCAATAATCCATTGTCCATGCCTTATGTTTTTGGAGACACTATCTATTGGTTGATCACTTTATGGTGTATATAGACCCAAAGTGACTCAAATATATATTTACATAATGTGACCTGAATCTAAAATAATGGATATGAGTTAAATATTTTTAGTCCATTGATTTTGAGCTTGCCAATATTCCTAGAAAAGGAAATTCAGTGGCAGATTCCCTGAGATAGAAAATTCATGCACAAGCCGTATAGAAAGCCATTCAAAAATGAAAATTTATTGCCATATTTTCTATGATGTATTTGGGGTTTCACGAAAATCAAAAGAATAATTATTTATCATCCTTTAAAATCACCTCTTCACTTTGTATGTGGGTGAAGAGGAGAAAGGTTTTATATCCTGAAGGCTTTTTTGTCCAAAATTATATTTCTGGTAAGGACCTGCCTCAAGATTGGTATTTTGATAGAGGTGAAATCCTAGATATGCATAGAAATGTATGGGTTCTTATAGATATGAGAAAGTAACTAATGTGAGAGTCCCACAATTCTCAATAGGATCTTAATAATAAAATCCATAAGATTTATTGAGATATGTGATGCTAGTATTGGTTCCCTAGGATGAAAAATCATATAAAAGGTTTTATCACTAGGTGTTGCACCTGCTAGGAGGGGAATGTAGAGCACTAGAAACCTAATATCTAATTTTATCCATTTCTAGTACTAAAATGGAAAGTAGAAGATGTTTACATGAATTTTTTTTGTTTTATTATTGCGGTATCCTTGAGGTAGCGATATAGTTTGGGTAGTCTTCGATCGGCTGAAAAAAAGTATCCCACCTCATTCCTATTGGGGAGATTTTCTCTGTTGATGAGATGGGATAGTTATATGTTTGTGAGATCATATGGCTACACAGAGTCCCTCATACTATCATTTTAAATATGGATTCTAGTTTAATATCATGGTTATGTTAGGGTTTATAGAAGGCTATGGATAAACATGATCTTTTGAGCACAACCATTCACCCCCAAATTGATAGACGTTCAGAACATGCTATATAGGTTTTAGAGGGAATGCTCTGAGCTAATGTCCTTTATTTATGAACTTTATGGGGGAATCATATACCTATTATCAAATTACCATATAATCATATCTTTTAGGATTTGATTCAGATGGATCCATATGAGGTATTTAATGGAAGGACATGTCATTCGTCCCTGTGCTGGCTAGAGGTATTTGAGGCAGCGCTACTATATCCTTGTCTCATGCAGGAGACTTCAGAGTAGGTTTAGCTACATAGAAATCATAGGCATACTACTCAGTCTAAATAGAACTCTTATACTGATATCTATTTTAGACCACTAGAGTTTAAGGCCGGGGTTCATGTTTTATTATGGGTATCACACAGACATGGGTTATAGACAGATTCAAAGCCATGAGAACTTGTCTCCTCACTATTTCATGATGTTAGAGAATTTGGATAGAGTGAGGCCAATAGCATGTAACTTGTTACTACCTCATAGGTGTCATTCCATGCACAACATATTCCATTTTTCAAATCTTCACCTGTACCATGTTGACACATCTCATAATTTTTATCCCAACAAGGTTAAGTTTGATGCTGATGATTCCGTTATTAGAGTATCCCATATGCATCATTGAATAGAGCATGAAGGATCTCTGAGTCCGATCTATCCCTTTAGTATGAGTGTTATGGTATCACACCCATGTATAAGAAAAAATCATGGAGATAGATTCCTATGTACATGTTGAGGGGCCATATTTTTTCTCAGATAGTGTTTCAATACCCTTAGAGGGAGAACTTATAGATGACTTCCTTTAAGGGGAGAAGACTGTGTGAACCTAGTTATTTCTTCTGATATCAATCCTTTTAATTTATTATTTAAGCTCCTGAAAGGATATATTTTTTTGTTTAGACCCTAAATAATAGTAGTGGGAAGGTTGTTTTTTTAAGAGGACAAAACTAGAGGTTTATAGGTTGGATGTATGCTATTTATACATTGTGTAATCAGGACACATGATGTGTATCAATTACATGACATATAATGATCTTGAAAAAATATTTTACATTGCGTAATGGACTTTTCTTAGGGAGGAAGACTCCATTCTATACATTATGTGTAAAGAATTTACACCTCATGTAAATTATAGAATTATTTTTAAAAAATAGAGGTAGGACCTCTATTTTCAGACAAAACCTCACCCTATCTCTTATCACACATAGGATCCCCCATGGAGCCCCATGAAGCCGTAAGATAGGTTCTAATATCACATCACTATCTCGACTCTGATTTCAGATTTTTCTATCACATTGGATAGTCATCTGTGATTTCCCATTCCCCTTTTGGTTTTTATCATTTCTCTTCTCCTCGATAGTGTTATCTAGGTGAAGGTCGACATGCCCTATTTTCAAGGCATTGATCTGATCTTCCATTTTCATTCACTATAGACCAAACTATGTGTCAATAATGGATAGAGAGAATTAAATGGACATATGGTAGTTGTTGTATCCTTGATCCCTCAAGTCTTTCCTCATTATAAACTAATGTCATTGTATGTATTCCGATTTCATCACGCATTGCCTATTAAATTTATATACCTTGATTATATTATTTATGATCATATTCTAGAGCCCTTTATATACAGTATCATCACAACAATGTAGGTTGATACCTCAAATATTTCCACCCCAAGAATGGTGATCTATTATTTATGTCTATAATCATGGGTTATGACCTTCTACGCCACTATTCAGGTGTGTCTTTACTTGGACTTATTAATGGTAAGTGTTTAAATTAAATAAATGAATTGTTATGGATATTACATTATAGAATCACTTGAACCTTCTAAGGTAAGTGTTATAATTAATAAATTAACCCTTTAAATTGTGATTTCCATGTATATCAATAAATATCTATTGGACTTATTGATTTTTATAATTGAATGACGTGATTATCTGTCCATTGAACCATTTTCCATTTTTAATGGAAAGTATCAGATTGAACCCAATTAATGACTAATTAATTAAAATTATAAATTTTTTCATGTCCTTGTTATACCTTATCACACTAATGAATTGTATGGAATAAACCAAATTGACTTATTAAAAATAATGAGTATTACATGACCTAATTGTTTAAATGAATGAAGTATAAGGTTATTTTTTCCAGTAAAAATGTTCACCTTTAAAAGATTTATTAGACTTTATTGAAGCATAGATTCTAAAAATAATGTCTTCATCACTAATGGATGCTATTATAATTCAATGATTCCAATTTCCAAGGGAGATACACACCTCATAACCTGGTACTTTTTTACCTGTGGATGAATAACATGATTCTGTAAGATCCTACCATTATAATTCAGATATTATGATGCATTGGATACACTCATTGGATCCAGAATGATGTATTTATACATGTGGTTGCATGGATACACCCATTCAGCCTAATCATTTCTTATCCCATTTTACCTATGATGAGATACTTAGACTCAGTTAGAATCACATTAAAGTGGGATACCTTGGAAAATGCCCCTTGGATTACATGAATACCCCTTATAGCAAGGCAGTAGGTTGTTACCGAGTTTGATTGACCCACAAGGTCAAGTATTCTTTGGTTAATGCATTGGATACTGTTATTTATTATCATAAAAAAGGATGTGTTGGTTGTTACCTTGGATCCTCTCTTACTACAATCATTATTGGGCGGCCTAGTGATTACCTTCGACCATCTATTACTCTAATAATTATATGATTCCTTAGTCATAATTTGGATCCTATTACAACCATTATATAAACTAAAAATAATTAATTAAATGATTACATGTTAAGACTCCAACAAAGGTTGAAGTATGTATCGTGGTATTTGTATTATTGTACTGATTTACATTTACATATGGCTTTATATTCTCAGTTTATATTTCTCATACTGAAGAGTATAGACACCATTGGTGCTGGTCTATTGATATTTATCTCACACCATAATTGAGAGACCATTGTTCCGGGGTAGATAATATTTATGTAAGTGTTGATAAGGGGAAGCATCCTTCTTTGGACTTCTGATCTTGATTACTTACACTAGGATGGAGCTTGGAAGTAGATGATTGAGTGAACAATTAGTATAAATGGATAGTTTTGTATTTTTTTATTCTTTCATATATCATATATTTCTTCATTCTAATAATACATGTTTTTCAAATTTCTCGAGACATGACATATTAACATCATTTTTATATGATATTGTTTAGCTATTGTGTATTGTTATCTATTTGTTGGATATTTATGCCTGCTTTTACTACAATAGGATAACAGTAAAGTTGATTCTTTATTATACTACTTCTTATATTTACCTATTATTAAATATCTACTTTTCCACACTTTGGTAATGAGGGAATAATCTCACCTTGAAAACACCACATGCCTTAATGCTAGTCGGTAGCCTCTGGGATATGAGGAGGTGGGTTTGAGTCCATGTTGACAATGGAGTTTGGGGCACCTTTGAGTGGTACTTGGGTTAAAATGGCACACATGGGCCACATTATGATCATGCAATTTAAATATAATTTTAGAAAAAAAAATCATGATTCTAATTCATAAATGTGATATATGCCTCTTTTTCTTCTGGGGAATTTGGGGCGCTAATCGTTGTTGGTCTCACATCATCCTCTATACCCAAATCCACATACTACTCACCAATACTAGTATAAACACATTCCATAAATGATGGAGGTACACATTTAAGATCTTATTTATCTTCTTCTTCCACTTAAATCACTGTGGGATTGGGTGATGAAGGATTGTTTCAATGATGATAGGCAATGTGGAGGAATTTTTTTCCTCTACAAATGAAGTAGATGGGTCCTTAGATTATAATTGTAACAATTTATAAGAATTATGGTTTGAGGAACTCAATAACTTTTCTAGTTCACTTCCATTAATATTACTTATGTTAAAAGTACTTGCAAACGTGACATTTTTGGTGCTAGAAAATGATATGGAAGAATTATTATCTTCTGTGAATTATAGAGAGGCGTCTATAGACACCAAAAGTGCCAATTTCTAAGAATAATCATTGGAATCATTTTTTATATGATATATTTGGATTCTTATATTATTAGGGGTAGGAGAAATAAACACACTCTATGAATTTTGATGTATCTTATGGGAATTTATATTTCATGTAGATGAAGCTGGGGAATTTTATGACCATGAGGATGATGCATGTGTCTATTTAAAATATGGAGATAAATTAGTGGTAATTTTATCTAGGACATCATTATTACAACTAGGAGTAGAGCCTTATCCTGTAAGGATGGATTCATCGGTCATGGATGATATCATGGAGATGAGGTTAAATGTGACTATCCAGATTTCTATATTCTACAACATTGGTTGAGGATGATATGGTCAAAGAGCCCTTCTAATGTAGTCTAAATGTTAGTAAGACTATCCCTTACCTTTATATGTTCTGAAGAGAGATTAATTTTAATATGTAGTATATTTATCTCTCACTATATTAGTGGAACCTAATCAATGTAGTTATCTTCTTGGCTATCATATGACAAAGAGGTCATTATATGTCTCATACAATCAAATAAAATTCTCACAAACCAATGACTACCTGAATTTGGAATATTTACTCAATATAGTTAATGAGTACCACATTATTCACAATGATTTCAGGAATTGGGTTAATATAGACTAACTCCAAACCATTTAGAGTAGTGATCTGAGTGACATTATTAATCATGGTCTATTTTACATCTATCTAGTAAAACCCTACAATAATATACTATAAATTTTAGGATTTAAAATAATTTTTGTATCCATAATATTTCCCTTTTTTTATTAATAGTGTATTTGAGACATTAATGATACGATGATATAATTACTGCATGTTGATGAATCTATGGTCTTCTTAATAAGAAATTAATATCTACGTATTTTTATACAATCATAAACTCTGAATCAGATTCTAGTTCCACGAATTGAGCCCTAATATTTTTTCATACAAGAGGATTATGTTTACTCTTAACATACCCATATTTATTCAGAGTATAGGTTGATAAATTAGACTCACTATGGAACAACCGTCAGAGTGTATGGTCTTGCATGAGGTTGACCCTGAATCCATTATCGATCAAAACATGATGGATGTCGATGTCATCCAACTTTCTATATACATACAAGGGTCTCACATAACCCTATACGGTAGTCTCCTAGTATTTATTGGTGATGGAGATTATTGTGTAAAATTTATAGAATCAGTTTCTATGTGGGACACTTCAACAGTAGGGACCTCAACTTGAAAATCTTATGGTCTCATAATGTATTCCATAAGTACCTCCCAAATCTCTTTCGATAGTTGAATGGAATCCATGATGAGATAATTTCGGGTATGAAAAAGATCTATTTCATGATATCAATTTCCGAGGGATAATTCACTATTCCCACTATGAATATTTTCATTGGATTGAGGGTTTTTATAAAGAGTTACCTATACTAGAAACTCTTTTTTCTAATCATAATTTAGTGGTATTTACATCACATGTGATTTTGAGTGTCCCTTATTTCCCATATTTTGACATTGATTAAACATCTATTTTATTCCAATCAGTCTTCTAATATCATTCCACTAAAATATGATCTAGAATACTCAAAATGAGACAATTATTCCTTCTAATACCATTGATGTTCTTCTCTCTTGGTTTCTATAGTATATATAGTTTTTCATAGATATGGAAGGGATGTTGAAATTCATGTCGAAAGGTCCTCCTTGACCCAACCATACCAGATGATTTATCCACTATGTTCTTTATTTTTTGTGGAAAAATCGAATTCATATGGATGTTCTTATTTTTAGGGGAAAGTATTAGTCAAGTGAATCATATTTCTATAGTTTTATGTAGACCCTTTATCTAAAGATCATTATAGTTGGTGTGAAGGTTCTAGTTGTATGATTTTATAGGGTGGTTCTAGTTCTCCTAGTTATGATGGAATACATCCCTGAGGGTTTGTACCATCTCAGAAATTGACATAACTTTATTTTCATGTTCCTTATATTTATCATGTCAGTTACACTATGTTTTTGAAGATCAAAACGTAAATTATTTTAATGGTACTGAAGTTGGTCACATTATTGAAAAAGATTTCATGGATATGTCTTCTATATTAACTGTACCTTAATAATTTCATGTGATCAATTCACCATTTTACATTCTCCTTCATCTTATAATGTGGTTATAGAAACACAATCCACTTTCACTTGAGGTTTTACCTACTTAATAGGTCCTAAATCTACCATCTTCTAAAGGATGTATTTAAAAATTAAACATTCCTCAATGGTACACCCCAATATTTGATGGTAGGGGAAAATTGAGGTGGTTATTAAGGATAAAATAATGAGGATATGTAAATTTTTGTATCTTGATCATATTATTTTCCATAACATTATTGAAATATATAGGGACTTGGTCATTTCAGAAAGAGTAAAATATATTCTTATTTTCATCATATTATGTTATCATGTGCTCTTTCCCTCCTTTTGATGAATGTGATTTTATTTATTTTTGTTTTCATTAAGGATGGGTAATAATGAAATATTTCATAGTTTTAGGTTCCACACATGGAGTCAGTGTTGGATTAAGTGTAACAATTTATTTTTCAGATTGTTTTTATATATTATTGAAGATGATACCATTGGACGAGGTTTGGGTTTGATCCAAAGAATGAAATCTTCAATAATTTTCATGACTAAAGAAATATCAAGTAATCACCTAAGTTATTTTAGTTGGATGAGTGGAATTTGTAACTCATTGTAGATATTTTAAATGTAGATACATATAAACTTTTCTTGAGGGATATTTATGTTGATGAAATATATCATACCTTTCCACCTTCTGATAAATTTTAGGGCTCTATCATTTTCAAAAATTTTATAGTTTATGTGTTCGAGAACTATTCATTTCCTTTACATATAAATAAATTTTTATAGAAAATATGAAAACATTTATTCTCATAGTGTGAGCACCCTAGATAGAAGATAACTGTAGTAGAAAAATACTGGTCTACCTAAGGTTAAAAGAAAGCACTTCATCTTAGCTACATCTTTCTTTTTAAGGGCCTCCATCAGAGGGTTAACATCAAGATAAAAAATTCATCAAATGTTTATCTAGGTCCCCATTTACATTTAAAGTTGAATGTTAGAAGTCTTGATAAGTAATTATCCCATCCATCCATCCAATATATTATTTTCCCTCTAGTGGCACTTGTGAAACCGCCCATAGATACCATCCTTTGAGACTTCAATGATTCAATAGTATCAAAAAGAACTTATGAAACATCTACCTGGGTTGAAATTTTAGTAGGTGAAATAATGGGAAAATCCTATCATGGTGGGCCTTTTGTATTTGTTGTTGATAACTAGCGGGGGTTAACCATGGGTAAGTTGTTTGAAAATGTCTTGGTTGCATCCCCAATAGAGGTAATTATTGATATTCATCAATCATTGGATATTGATAAATTATATTTCTAGATCTCATATTATCCATTTTTATTTATTATATTCTTGTAAGTATGGTAGACTCTTCTTACTAAGGGAGATTTTTTTTAAAGATGAATGTGACTCCCAATTGAAAGGATATACCCAGAAGAGATATTTCCCATGAGAAACTTAGAATTGTGTCTTCTTATCTCCTTTAAATCTACATCATTATAGGATAATATAACATCAATTTTAGGGGGATAAAATTATTTTGGTACTTGGTGGGATATTTCCCCACCATTTCCCCTTTCTTTGTTTCAAACAGTCCAAAAAAGTGGTATCTATGGATTTTAGGGAGATCCAAAATTTTTTATCTTGAAATTGATTTCTGGTTTTCACACATTCATCAACTCATTAGATGTGGATTTTATTTTGAATAGATACATAAACCTATTAGTCTAATACACGGAATTCATGCTCTACATCATCTGTAGGATCAGTTTTGATGACTTTTACTAATGTATAATGTGTTTTCATTATCATATAATCATCATAATGTTAAGAATACTTGTTTCCCTTTGAGTATCTATTGGGTGGTATATTACCACTCCATTGAGTTCTCTTCATCTTAAGGTGTTTTTTCAATTTTAATCCCTTATGTGTCTTTGTTTTTTTCTTCATGAATCCCCTAGGAAAACTTTTTTTAGGGTAATCAAGAGAGATTCCTGAAAAAAACTTGTCATATATGTCCCCAAGGAGAAAAAAGAGTAAAAAAATAGATAAATTTAGGATGATTTTCTTAGGATGTTTCTACATTTCTGATAATGAATTAATTCTTTGAGGGGGAGGATGTTACTGTAGAGCTTCCACCATCACTATGTATTGAAGATAATCATATCCATTAGTGAAATATTCTTGAAGAACTAGAGATCGATGATTTTGGCCATGATATATGTTGTAAAAATTACCCCATCCCTATGGGATGGGGTTTCTACTGGATGGGCATGACAATAGTGGTGGCTACCTTTCTCTTAATCTTGAAATATCTAGTTCAATCATGAGATGTTTTTGGTATAGGATTTAAGTGTGGGATTTGTTCATTTAGAGTAAAAATTGTGGATTAAGGTTTGGTATTTCTCAAATGATATACCTACGCATGATTTTCAAAGGCTTGTTGTTTGATCATTATAGTATCTCCCTCTCATCAAGATCTAAATATTTGAGATTTGGAAATAATAAAACCATGTTGAGTAGATCAAAAATCAGGAACTTGGTTAAAAATTATAATAATGACGTCTCATAATTCAATTGATATTGTTTTATGATAATTTGGGAGTAGGGTGAAATGTAATGCTCCATGTTTTCCATGTCCTCTTATATACATGTGAAATGAAGTGTCGATAATCAGCTGGTGTAGACACCTAAACAAACCAAGGCACTCATATTAGACATTCTCACAAATAATTTCAAACATTAAATATTGTTCCACTAAAAGGGTGGAAAAATCAATATATTAGTGAAATCCTTCAATTTCCATAATTTGGTCCACATATTCCATAGAAAAAGAAATTTGAACTTCAAATGAAAATGTTTCATCAAAAATCCCAATCAAAGATGGTGTATACATTCCTCTATTAAATATTTCAGAATTATATTTGAAGAGGTGGCTATATGATAAAATAAAACTAGTATGTTGGCATTGGCTATTTTTTTCCTCATAACCAAGGTAGTTTCTATATCTTTTGGGAGATATTCCACCACTAATTCTGTCCATAATAGTTGTTTCCCTACTTACTTATTTTAGAGAGTGGGGATGAATGGATATTCTCTAATATATTGGATGATATAAAATCCAAGGCTGGTTAAAAGAATGAAAATTTCCTCAGGTTGTCTTCTGATTGAGAAAGAATATCTATCATTATAGATATGATGATTCATTTTTCCTTTCGTAGTTCTCAAGTGTCTTATGATATTATGGATTTCTCAAAGTCTCATCATTAGGGGATGAACTTCCTATTAATTAATATTTCACTATAGGTTGGATCGTCATAGTGAAACCCATTATGGGGAGGAATACCATTATGGAAAAATATTTTCTTATAGTGAGGACTCATGTGAACTATACCCTAAGGATGACCATCAGGTGGACAATGAAAATAAAATGTCATTCTTTCCATTCGATCATCTGATTTTGATGAGTATTTTCATGGTACTTATCATGATAAATGTTTCTATGATCAATATTGATAATTTTATAAGGATTAATATCATGGATTGTTCTCTGAGGGGGGCCTATAGTGGTATTGGTAATGATATTGTGGGTAAAACCATCACAATTATTACTTCATCCTCATTCGTGAAATGAGTTAGAAATATCTGAGGCTACAATCTTTAAATTTTTAAGGACCTCCTGATTTCCAACATCATGAAGAGTAGATATATAGTCTTGTTTCAGATATTTTGTCTTCCCATTGAGATATTTTTCTTTATATACTATTTTTGAGGAAAACAATTCATATATTATTCATGCTGACTCTCATATATGGGAGCCTCCTCCAGAGACATCATTTTTCCATTGGTCTGGGATAATATAAATTTTTAGAATGAGCAGTAATAGTTTCTTTTATTTTTGTTTCTATTAAGATATTCCAATTAAACTTCAAGCATTTAATGTGATAAGAAATATATACCTAAAATTGAGTGATTATAAGAATATATGAAAACTATTTAATGATTTGGAAATAATATGTTTATTCCTTGAAGTGTCCACTGACATGGGCCATTGATCTCCATTTCGAAGTGGACATTGTTCCTAAGGATGCTATTAATTTTTCATTTGGATGTACTAATGATACCCCTAAATGGGAGAAGGATTGTTTACCTTCTCTTGAGTAGCCCTTGATATGTATTGAAGGGATACTTTGGTTGTGGGGTTGGGAGTATATTCCTCTCTCATGATCATTATTGGGGAATTATTCAACCATTTTTAATTGTAAATTACATGATATATCAATGGTTTAGAATAATGTGGTTAGGAATATAGGCCCACATATCCTTTTGTGTAAAAATGTGTTAGTGGGTCTCTGTCGTGGGAATGGGGATATGAACCCATTATTTAGTCAGAGTAGGGATATGAGTCAACTCCGATCCTCTAGTTTCCATTGGTATATGATGATGTGTTTGATATGTTGGGATGGGAATGTGTTCCAGATCACTTATTGTTATCAGGATATTCCAATAATATTTTCTAGATTTTATAGGAGTATGATGAATTTTTTTTGGTGTGGGTTGAGATGTGTGATTCTACACCAGTTTCAAACAAGATAAGTTGGTAGAATTACTTAATAAAAGAAATAATATGGGCCTTATCTCTATGATTTTCAACTCACTATGACTTGTAACCTCTCTTAGATAATCAAGTATGAATGATCAGAGGAGGTGTTTCTTATATGGTATCATCAATCACCTATTGAGGGTTAGGTTCTCGATGACACTAACAAAAGTGGTTAATAGGAACCCTCTTAGGAAACTCTTAATCTTGGGTGAATTCATATTCAAACTCTTGATCACACACCATGAGATATGTGAGGTATTTATTGATGAACTTTGGGGAGTTACTCTGAAAACATATTGAGCTGGAAGTATATTCCACATCACTCTTCACAACCCATCATTATTAAGACTATCATTGAGGATTTATATCAAATAGGGATTCTTGTGCAACCATTAATGCTAGAATGGTACCATGTAGATGGTACTAACAGATCAGTGCATTCGTAACATTGTACTAAAGGAATTGTGTGTGTGATAGCATCCTTTAATTCAATGAGTCCCCAGGTGAAGAAGTTACTAAATCATAAATCTGTCATTGAAAAAATTCCATTTGGTATCAGGGGAGTTTTGACGATGAAGGTAATGATATGTAACAACATTCACAAACAAAAGAACCTATTAATGGAACACAACAAATAATAAAATTTTTTTAACAAATTTTAGGCAGAAAACTCAGTCATCTTCTTTAACAAAAGAATCATACCATATTTACAATTTATGTTTCTGGTGATACATGAAACAATTGGCCCACTGTGTGGGAAATCATATAACTTTTGAATGATTCTCTTCATGATCATTATTTGTGATTATAATGGTTTATACGAAACAATATGTATTGATATTTGGGAAACCTAATTTATTTTCAAAGTTTAATGTTGGGTTTACTATTTTTTCAGGGTTTTACATAAAAATGGCTTGATGTATCAGAAACTGTATCTATCTTGAAATATTCACATTTGTTTGAATATTTTGTCGATGTAAGTTTTCTAACCGGGTTTATCTATTAAAGAAAAAAACCCTATAAATACCACATCATTGAAAGGGGTGTTTCTATAGATATACTTTCTAACGTATTTTGGAAATTAGATTTTCTCACCAATTATGCTCAATAATTCACATTGGTTGAGGGAATGAGACATTGGGGTCATCACGCCATATTAGGGGGAATTATTTCTTACTCTGAGATTCTCTCATTCAATTAGTTCATTCTCTTTACTTCTCAAATACTAATATGGTGTGGTTTCAATCATGTTAAAAATTAGTTATTATCATGTTTTAATATGATTATCTATATGTGTCAGAAGTATCTCATTGAAATGAATTTATGATGTATCAAATGTTCCCCATTAATGGAAACATTTGTTTGCAGTATTAGTTCTCTATATTATTTCATTGTTACTTCATAATGTATGGTTCCAAATAACTATAGTTTAATATCCCATAGATAAGAACTCTAGAGTTTAACTTCATCTCAGAAGACAATGGATTTACATGGTGTTGGGATTAGTCACCTGCAGGGGAATCCTATGTATCATTTTGAAAGGAATCAGAACCCAATTATTTGGTTTCACTTAACAGGATACACCATACCTTTTATAGTTATATAACAAGAACTGCGTATGCTATTTACTAACATGTGGTGAGAAAAACTAGGGAAAATTCCACATAATTATTACTGTGGGACTTACGAATGATAATATATTTTTTTTACCTTGAAGAGAATATGTTCCAATAAAGATTTGTTGGTCTCAAAAGGATTATGGAAATGTGAAGATATTTATCACATGGAATATGGCCCAATAAGAATAATATGACAAGACTCGGAGGAAATATGGCCCTCTTTGTTAGGGAATGAGTTTATTAGTAATATAGCATAATTTAAAGATAATACAAAAGGTGTATTTCTCGGGTAGAGATATAGATAATATTTATGGTGTCTAGTTTGAACATCAGAGAGATAACCAATATATCCCATTGAAATAAGAATAAATACCGACATAGTTTGAATGAAATAGTTTATGTTCTTGTGAAGAATCTATACTATGAGGTTTAATGCCATGTTGTAAGGATGTTGTCATGCATTTTTACTTCGTACAACTATGATATTGGCCACATAGTTTAACATCATGTTGTGGGGATGTCTCTGTCATGAAATATGTGTTAATAGAATATTGTGTTGGTATTACACATATGGGGGATATAAAAGGATTATTTAGGGGGAATATATCCCATGGTGTAATTTTCTGTAGCGAATGTGACCCTTAGATTAGGAAATATGGTTTTTTGGGATTACACCTAAATTGGATCACAATATGAGTAACTTTTTATATGATTATTAAATAACCATGAAAGATAATTAAACAAACATGTGTTATGATTAGTGTGAGAAGCATGAAATAGTTGAAGATCTATAACATTGAATTAATATATTTCCATAGTAATTACACCTCAGAAGGAATTCCAAGGATGAAATATACTACCAGTACACTGATAGATAGGGGAGGTGATGTAGAAGGTTGGAGGAATAAGGAATCATGTTATAATGGATAGGGGATTACAATAATAGGTCTTCCCATACTATTGTATTGCTACAAGTTTCAAAAAACATTAAATGTATGGAGGTAACATCCTTTAATGAAGATTAGGGGCTTAATCCAGAAGGAAGTGCCTATTTAACATAGCTTAATATGCATAGAATAAAATCACCATTGAAATAGGAGAGATCACACTGATATAATCTGGATAGGGACCCATGTTATCAAGGGAATCCAAGGTTGTGATTCCACCAATGGTTCTACCCATATAGAAGGATAGTTCCCATGCCTCCTTTTATCATGGGTATCCATGATTTAAGGTGTTCATAGAGGAGTGAACACGCTGAATGTGTATATATGGTGGCATTGGAAGAGATTTTAGGTTGTACTTTTCAAGGGCTGACCTTGATGATTGGAAGCCATATGGTTTATTTTTATTCTGTGTGAAGTGTCCGTGATGATCCCAAACTCTACGTTGGATGAGTTTAACTCCCCCAAATTTTAAAGTACATCTTTCTATTCGATAGATTGTATGACACACATAACCTAGCACGTAAGGGAATAAAATATCCCGAGACTATACTATATATTTAATAATTTAAATAAATTCAATACATGACATGTATTGTATTTTATACAACATAGAGTTTATTTTCATCACATGCAAGAGAGACCTTCCTCTATAGCTTGAGTTATACATAAGATTGAGTTTCTCCAAATAAAAAATAATTATTGAAATACTAATATTTAATATAATATGGTATAACCTAAATGTTATGTTACTGTTAATGAATATTATTAACTATATTATTATGATTAATGTTTTATATAAATTTAAAATGAAATCATTGGTTACCATATAATGAAAAAATAAAATAAGAACCAGTTGGATATAAAAAGGAATATTAATATTTTTATGCTTCCAAAGGATTTTTCTATTAACTAAAAAATTAATTTTATTTAATGATTTTAATGAAATATATATGTTATCAATTAAATCAAATATATTTTATATTGATACATTATGGTTTTTATGCTTAAGATAAGAAGAAACTGTATTTTACACACCAACCCCTATATTTTAATAAAGGAAATTTTACATTCTTTTAATGGAGAAACCATTTTAAATATTAATTTTTCAAAATTAATTTATTTAATAGGTCAATATAAAGTTAAAATTTTAAATAGAATCATAAAAATTAGGTTAGGGTAATTTTTATGATATTTTTTAGAAAAAATAAAATTTTTTAATGAATAGTGAACAATTCTAAAATTTAATTGAAAACTACTTTTTGAAATAATATATTTATATAAATAAATTATAATTTTAATTGGTTTTAAAGTTTAAATACATTATATTTTTCTCAATTAAAATAATTTAACTAATTGGAATCAGTTTCACATTGAAATTGTCTATACAAACATTGAAAACATTCATATGTTTTTACATTAGAAACTCGTATTGTCTTCCCGTCAACGAGATTAAATTTAAATTAATTTTAACCACTAATATAATTTGAATTTGGAAAAATAAATTCCATATTTGAAATATTAATAATTTATAATGTCTGATAAGACCATATTTTTTTGACCAAAAATATTAGTGAATGTGATTAAAATTATTGACAACGATTAAGGTTAAATTAAGCTTAAAAAGGGACTAAACCTTATCTTTAAGACCCAATCAGTTCCTTTAATCAATTTTTCCACTACATGGTCCACTTAAAACATAAAAAATTTGTATATAATTCATTTTCCAAAATATTAAAAGAGCGTCACTCCTACTCCACTATAAAAGGCCACCAATTCTCTTAATTTCTCACACCTCTAAAACCTCATAGGTTCTGCCATGATCTGTATAAATATATTCCAAACATCTCTAACATATAACATTAAGCCTCCATTTGGGAATAAATCCTTCAAAATAATCCGTTTGGTATACACACAAAGAAGTTATCCGATTTTTTAATGCAATGCTTTCCAAAGATCATATTTTATTCATTAACTTCTCAAAAAACTCAAATACCATTATTCCATGTTAATATAATAAAATAAGTATCATAAATATAGGGTGATTTTGTTTTATTATGGGTTAGACCAACACTAATACACATTTCCATCTAATGGGTAATGCATATACTATTTTTGTGTACGATGAACTACCCTCTCACAAAATAAAAATTGTTTATTTCGCCTTTTTCAACTTTCATGGATAGACATTATGATGTAAAATATGATTTTATATGTTATATATGATATTTATTATGTATTTATACTTATGTAATAATTTTATAACAAATACAGTTAATACTTTTCGTCTTACCTTAATATGAGATCATCATTTGAGGAAGTGTGGACCATCGCCCTCTCAAGGCGATGTGATTTATTTATACTAAACATGGAATGTATTATGAATAATTTTAATAAATATATATGAAATATTTTTAAATAAAAAGGGAAATAGAATTATTATATACATTAATATAAATATTAATAACCTTTCATTCATTTAAAATATGACTAAGAAATTGAAGTAACTTTCATGCGTATGTATGGACAACTATCTCCATTAATGGTGCATTCCACTTCTTATTTCCAAATATTATGGTTTATTATATATATATAATGTAAATATATGATATTAACATCATGGTTTACATTCCTGATATGATGAAACCATGATATATTTAATAATAATAACAAATGACATGTTAAAACATACTCGACAAGCTAAGCAATTAACACATAAAATAGTTAAAATAATGAAATTTTATTAACAATGGGTAATACGATATGATAATATGATCATATATGGTATTATAAATATTAATATGGTTCTATTATAAGTTATTAACACGATTAAACTCATTATACATGAGGTTAATAGACGTTCACCTGAAAGGAAAAACAACGCAATGGATTCTCAATTCACTTTTTTGCATCTGTGAGATAAATTTCATGTTCACCACCAACAAGTGTTATGTGGTGTATATACTTCCCATTTTCTAATATTATATCACTAATAATTTTATATTAATGGTATTTTAAAAAATCCTTTCATATTATTATTTCATTAGGAATAAGATTTAAATTTTTTTAAAGTGGTATGGGACCCATTGGCATGTTAAAATATTATTTCCCTCAATAATAACTTTAATGATATTTAAACATAATTTCCTTTTGAGGAAATGACCATTTTTAAATAAAACCTTTCATTTTCTCTCGTATTGTCATTCATGACCATTTTTAATTATTAGTACCATTTTCCAACTTTTTGGTACTAAAATGTTTTAGAAAATGTTTCTTTTTAGAAAACCTCACATTATTTATCTCATTTGTTGGAGAACCCTTTCCTAACAAGGCATTTTTCAAACATTTTTACCATAAAAAAGAAATGTTCTTTTACCTTATATTAAAATAATGGATTTAATCCCCATAATTTCATTTAATATTACATTTCATATATATAAGGTTACTTTGAATTTTCTTTTCAAAATTGATTTTCAATGAATTTTTTTTCAAACTGTTTTAAAAAACAATAAGATATTTTCATAAAGAATTATTTTAGGTTATATTTTTATAGAAATCATTTCATCAACAACAAAAACCCTTTAATTTTACTTCACTTGTGATTTATTGTATTAAAACTATACTTATTCTTCTTATGGATGGTTTATTATTTATTTGTTCTAGGATAATATTCACAATCAGTTCCTTGAATCATTTTTTATCCCCCTTGAAATATTCGATTTCATATGATCATTATTTATTTAATTTCCACATAATTATCCATTTCATCTCTCATGAACTAAACTATATACCCTTTAACATACGGTGTTTACTTTGACAGTTATTTTTTTTGGGAAATATCGATAATTTTGTATTCTTTATCAATATGGATATTTTATAAGGCAAATTATTTTTTTGGTTATTCGATATGAGGAATGATTTGGACTGGTAATGATGGGTCGTTATTTGAAATTATATAGTCCCTCAATGCATTAATAGGTTCTCATGAGACTAATTAGTTTCACATATTAAATAGGTTTCTGTCTACAGTTTGAAACTATGTTGTGAATGGTCTCGACAGTATAGCTTTTCATGTACCTTAGACATGAAATTCATTAAGAAATAATTTCCTTCATTTATTTTTAGTTATTATTAATCCATGAGATTTTTTGTTAAAATATATACGGATGCATTTCATTTTCATTCCATTGATTAAATGGAATGTGTTTAGGTTTATCACCAGGATATATATGTTTGGCCTTATCTAGTTTTTAGAATGGAATGTGTTTCTAGTTATTACAATTCCATATATTTTAGGCACTTATTTCTCTGTTTTTTGATTGTGTGGTATGTGTGTTCAGTTATTTACCATTCCATAATTATTACTATTATTGATTAATTATTTATTACATTATATTTTTCACTTACTGAGAATTTGATCTCACCCTTATTATGTTTCCTTTCCATAGGAATCCATAGAGTAAAAATATATTCAAGGATATACCACATGGATTAGTGTTATCCTAAAAATTATTTATTTAAAGAGAAAAGAAATTATGTTTTAATTAGTGTAGTAATTTGAAATAAAATACTCATTTGTGTGTATGGTTTTCCGTGACTAATAAACTAATTGGTCCGTTAAGGATTGATTCGTTGTAATCATTATAATGTAATTTGTAGAATACACTAACTTTGGTATATTTGGGGTCAGGTCACTATAGTTGGTTTCAAAGGAAGTTTAGTAGCAACATTTGGAACTAGATTTAGGAAAACATTGGTTTGAGAAAATAACCCTAAGGTATAATTTGAGTGGAAGTATACAAGAACATCTTAGAATTTTGTTAAGGTAGAGATCATGTGGGTCTTCCCAGCAACACATCCCTATGTAGATACTATAAGTAGACGTCGTTCTAGAAAATATATACCTATGATTAATAACTCCAATAAGGTGTTCTATGCCAGACTTGGAGTAACCTGGTTTATGAAATCATGCCTTACTATGGACCTTGTTTGAAACTCTTAGGGGATATAATTTGGATAATTTACATTTTAATTCTAATACTCTATAAAATATTTTGACAATGAATAAACTTGGATACACCAATGGTGTTTTTAGATTGAATATTTGGGTTCATGATTTAGAAATCCTATAAATGATATTATAGGTAAACCCTAGACCAAGGGAAAACCTATGTGGAAATAAATTGATGATGTATTAATGTATTAGGTTTGTATTGAAAACCACAATTAAAATATTATTTAGTGATTAACCATATTTTAACTATATCTATTATATTTATTTTTGAAATAATGTTAATTTGGATTTAAAAAAGGAAAACCTATAATCTAGGTTAAAAATAATCAAATATAGAAAGTCCACAGGTCTTGAACCCAGTACCGAAGGGAGATAAGGGTTTTGGGACAACCAATATCCTACACATTGTCCTGGCTAATTTTTCAATGTTTTTAGTTAAAAAAAAATTAGTAATATATATTAATGATAAACGATTAGTATTTTTAGGTTTAGAGATATATTTTTTTACCATATTTGATTTTTAAAAATAATTTAAGACAAATAGTTATACTTTTCACTCTTTTATAGGCCTTATGATCGTTTAAAATTTTTTTTTAGTAATTCAAGAATAAAAAACTTATTATTGGAAATTAATTTCTAGGAGTAAAGGGCTGAATTAGATTTTGATTGAAGTAAACACAAAATGTTATGATATTTCTTATGAAATTGTAACCTATCAAGTCAGAATATTTTTTGTATATTCTTTGTGAGTAAAAGAATTACCCAACACTAGAAAATGACTTCAAAATAAAATTATTTTCTAATACCATAGTTTCTATTGAATCGTTGGCCTCATAAATCATAATTTTTTTGGAATTTTTTTCCTAAACATTAAATTTATTATTTACTTGTTTGGGATTTATTACCTCAAAATACCCCTATATGTATTGTATGATATTCATCGAAGTACGTATCACTACCTTCTAATGATATTATCTTACTTAGAGACCTATTTATATGTTATTCCGTGTGACCCTTGTACTCCCATTCACTCTTTTCAAGAGGATTTGTTATGAACACTCCTCATGATGTAAGAACTCAAAAAAGGAAACATCAAACAATATATCACCAAGATTGAGTTTAAATTGTGAGGACATAATTTATTGAAGGTGGGAAGAATATGACACCCAAAAATTCTAAATTAAAACTTTGTATTCGATAGTGTGTGTGACACACAACACCAAGTGCATAAGGGAATATTTTATGTGTTATTAAAATATTATCATTTGATATATTATGATATAACCAAGATATTATATTAAATTTTATGAATAGTGTTAATTATTCTGTGTAGATTTATGGTTTATATAAATATAACATGAATCATTTTTTACCAATTAATGAGAATCGAAAATAAAAACTAGTTGGAGATTAAAAATAAATTTTAATATTGGTATGCTTCCAAATATGTTTTTACTAAACAAATAAAATTAATTACTATTATATAATGGTATTAATGAGATATATATGCTATAAATTGAATAAAATATTTTCTTTATTCATAGAGTAGGTTTTAAAAGCATAAGAGAAGAAAAAATCTATTTTACACATAAAAACCTATATTTTTATAAAGGCAATTTTAACACCATTTAATGGTGAGACTATTTTAAATATGAATTTTGAACCTTTAATTTATTTAATATTTCAAAAAAACATTTTATTTTATGTATAAACATTAAAATTTGTTTACTGTGAATTATTGATATTTTTTCAGAAACATATTAGTTTTTAATGAATAGTGAATGTTACTAAAATTAAATTAAAAAATGATTTATCATAATTTTTTTAATGTTAAATTATACATTTAATTGGTTTTAAAGTTTAAGTAGATCATATTTTTATCAATCATTTTAATCAATTTCACGTGGAAATTGAAATATTTTAACATAACCAACTTTCATGCATTTTTTCTTTAAAAACCCGCATTGTCATCCGGTCTGGGGGATTAAATTTTAATTTATTATCTCCACTTTGGTGATTGGAATTTGAAACAATTTACTCCATATTTTGAATCACAATAATTTATAATGTCTAATAAGACCAAATTTTATTTTCAAAAACAATATTGGTCATAGTGATTGAAATTAATTAGATCGATTAAGGTTAAATTGAGCTTAATAAGGGAATAAACAATAACCTAAGGACCAACACGGCCTATAAAATTGTACCAGAGCTATTGGGTATCCATATATAGACACTATACTCTATTGGATATAATTGGGTCCATTATTGGATCCACTTTCAACATGAGAAATGTGTATAAAATTACGTTCTAAAAAATACTATAGGAGTTCTAGTCATCCTCCACCATAAAATGACACCACTTCTCTCAATTACTCACACCTCTAAATCCACTTATTTTCAGACAATATCTTATCAAAGAGCTTATAAAAATATTTAAAATCTACCTTAAAGCCTAAATTTTCAGTTATATCCATCCAAGTAATCCATTTGGTATACACCAAAATGAGTTACCCGATTTTTAATCTATTGCTTTCCAACAGTCACTTTTCATTCATTTACTTCCCCACCACCTCAAATATTCTTCTTATATGATTATGTAATTACAATATAATCCTAAATATACTATTATGTTGTCTTAGTATGATTTCTACCTACACTAAAACACAATTCAGTCTAATGGGTAACAAATATATTGTTTCTGGGTATAGTGAACTACCGCCTCAAAAAATGATGATTGTTCATTTCTCCTTTACCAACTTTCATGGTAGACCATTATGATAGAAAATATATTTATATATATTTTATATATATTTTATTTATTTTATATATTTTATTATTTATGTATTCATTTTTATTTAATAATTTTATAACAAATACCTTTAATATAGTCCATCTAATGTCAATACGTAACATCGTTTGAGGAAGTGTGGACTACCACCCCTTCAAATCGATGTGATTCGTTCACAGTAAACATGGTACATATTAAGGATAATTTTAATAAACATATATGAAATATATATTAAATAAATAAGGTAGTGGAATTATAATATAATTGTATATACATATCATTTACATTTCATTCTCTTAAAATATGACAATGTAATGGAAGTTGCGTTTATGCATACGTACGACTTACCATCTCTATGAACGGTGCATTCCATCTATTATATCCAAATATTATGGTTTATTATAGATTCATATATAATGGATATATATTATATTAACATCATGTTTTAAATACTATATATGATGAAACCATGATATATTTAATAAGAACAACAAATAAAAAGTTAAAACATACTCGACATGATAGGCAATTAACAACCGAAATAGTTAACATAATGAATGTTTATTAACAAATAGGTAATAAAATATTATAAGAAGATTTTATATTGTATCATAAATATTAATATGGTTCTATTTTAATTAATAACACATTTAAACCACTTATAAATTAGGTTAAAGGACATTCACCCAAAAGCAAACTCAAGGTAAGGGATTATCATCTCACTTTTTACATCAGTGTGGTAAATGTCACATTCACCACATAAATATTTTGTGCTATGTAGGAAATTTTCATTCTATTATTTTATATTATTAATAATTGTATCTTAATGGTATTTTAATCTCCCATTTAAAATTATTAATTCATAAGGATTATGATTTAAAATGAATCAATGTGGTATTGGACACTTTGAAATGTGTAAAGATTATTTTTTATACAATTAAATTAATGAACTTAAAATAGTATTTATATTATGGGAAATTTTATGAAATTTATCCAATAAAACCATTCATTTTATATTAACTGGTTATTCATGACCATTTTTATGTATTAGAAACATTTTCCACTCTTTGATACTCAAAATGTTTTAGAAATTTCTTTTTCAGAAAACCAATCATTATTTCTCTCCTTAGTTGGAGAAACTGTATTTCTTATAAAAACTATATTGTATTAAAATGTTTTAAAAAATTAATTTAAAATGATATGGTATTTTTATTTTCCCTTTTTTATGCCAATTTTTTCAAAGGAATTTTACTGTCACTTTCCCAATAAGGTATTCTTTAAAATTTTTTACCATGTAAAAGGAATTGTACAGATTTACTCTTAGTCATTTATTTGAAGCATCCTTTGGATGTATAAAATGATTATTTTTATAGAAAATGTTTACAAAATATATTTCCAATGATAAGAGGTTTCAAAAGGTTTTAAAAAAAATATTTTTTCCTCAAGAATTATTTTTAGAGATATTTTTATTGTATTCCTATTAATCCAAAACTACAACCCTTTATTTTTACTCGACATGGCATTTTTTCTATTAACACCATTAATATTATTCTTATGGATGGTTTATTATTTATTTGTCCAAGGATATAAATCCCAATAAATTCCATGTATCATTTGATATTCCCCTTGAAATATTCAATATCTTATGATTGTAGAACATTTAATTTCACCCTAATTATCCATTTCATTTATCATGGATATTTCTATTTCTTAAAAAACTACCATTTTACAAACTGTTTCTACTTTGAATGTTATTTGATTATTTTGGTAAATATTGATAATTATTTATTCTTTATTAAATATGTATATTTTATAAGGAATATTAATTATTTTGATTATTCCATATGAGGAATTCTTTAGAATGGTTATTGTAACGACCCGAATCTGAAGCCCTTCCACTGGTGCCCAGTACCCGGTTCGCCACATGACCTCAAGCGCATTTCCCCAAACGCCAGAGGCTGCCGACTAGCAGTGAGGGCCTTGGTAAGTTATTGGGGAAACTATGCCCTCATATGGTAAGGTATACAAGGAAAGAAAGCAACAGTCAATAGCGGAAGCAGTAAGCAACATACAAACACTGAAAATAAATAGCGGAAGCAATAAATATATTATGATAATGATAATGATGCAGAACATACAAGTATCTAAGGGAAAGCAGAAAACACAACAACGTGCTGAAATAAATCTGGAAACAATGTACGAATGTAAACAAAAACTCCAGCAGCATCGCAAGCCTTAGCTCGGGCCTATTCTCTCCAGCTCCAACCAGCAATCACGTACCCGAAGTAGAAGGGCCAGAATCCCTATCCACACCTGCAACCATATAACCTATTTGAGCCGAAATGCAGGACCCAAACAGGGTGTGAGACTAATCCTAGTAGGCAATCACCACGAGATCCATGCCCTACTGTCAGTGAGTAATATAGCAAAAGTAAAGGAAATAAATGCAGCAGAGAAGCAAAAGTACACTAAAGCAAAAAATCCTACAAATCTCCATTCACATTTATTTAGCTGTTCAGTAAAATCAAATAGCTATCAACCAAGGAACCTAGCAACATCTCTATACTCCCAAGGAAAGCAAGTAATCACAAAAGGTAACTCAGCAGTCTACCTAAACAGCAAGTCGTACAAACCCAAGCTTGTTCTTTGGCTTGGTGGACTCGTCACAACCAACCAACTAACAAATAAAACACTGACTCTCTGGGTGGATCTTACTAGCAAACCCCTATAGTCAAGTAAACGTACAAAGGCACAAACACTTTGGGATGCTCTCACCATCAATTCCCCTGTGGTATTGCAACAAAAGATATAGACTCTCTGAGGAAGCACATATGTCTAATTCCCACTATAGTCTCGCTACGTAACTATGGACACTCTGATGAAGCACAAAGTCACATTCCCATAGGTCCTGCGATCGATACTAATTTTAACAAACTCTCTAGGGAAGCCCTAATCGTCAATTCCCCCTTTAGTCAACCACACCAGTTTCACTCAGCCCTGAGCAGTTTAGTCATGCATAATTGACTGTTATCAGCCTAATTAAGTTCAACAACTACTTGGCCTATAGCTACAAATGCATCCACAAGCATATAAACAGCCGGCAATACATTCAATCAAGTCAACAGGCATACTAGCAATGTGAAAAAAGGGTTGCCTCATAGGCAAACCGTGCCAAATGGAAATCAACATCCAAAACAAGGGAAACACCCATGGGGTGATCCTAAAACAAGCTAACAAGCAATTATTAATCATCTAATAACCTCAAGCATACAAGAAATCTAAGGCATATAACAAAACAAGATCAAACCCTAACCCGAGATACCCGATACATGGGTATCCGACACTTTTGCACCAAAAACTCAAATAAATTCAACGTATGGAAACAAAAAACCTACCTCAATCCTAGGAGATTGATATTCTTGATCGTCGTCCTGTGAATCATCTTAGAACGGAGTAAATCTACAAAAACGTCTAAAACGTTCAACTTCAGATAACTCTCAGAAGAGGAGGAATCAGGAAACATGGCAAAGAAGAACCGAGAACTCACCTCTGTGATTCTATTGCACCTGAAGACATTCGATTCAGAAAACCGGTGAAGAATTGGTGGCTCGAAGAAGAATTGGCTCTCTAGGACGCTCTGGACATAATTAGGCGGAGAAGAAGATGAAAACGGGGATTAGGCACGACCTCAGTCCGATTAATGAAATAAAAAGAAAAGTACATGGAGTGTACTTATTGATTACATGGAGTGTAGTCCTATTTTCCGTATGCCATATTAATCAGACTCCACCTCATCGCTACACCCCATGTGACTGGCCCGGACACGGCCAACACACAGCCTTGAGCGGAAGAAAAGTACACGACGTGTACATACAAAATTTCCAGATTCTCCTCTTTTTCTCAAAAATAGCCAGAAAAGAAAAACATACCTGAAAAGATGGTCCGGGTTCTTAAAAACTTCCCTCCTTAAAGAAATTCATCCCCAGATTTCCCTAGCAAGGTGCCAAAGAAGAAACCTAGAACAACTCTGGCCACTGTGATCGCATATCAGCCTCCCTCTCCCAAGTCTCGTCCTGCACACGACTATGCTGCCATAGAACCCGTACCAGAGGAACAGAACGGCCACAGAGTACCTTTGCGCTACAATCAACAATCCTTATAGGATGCTCTTTGAACGATGCATCCTTCTCCAGCTCAACCTCCTCGGGTCAAAAAACATGAGACGGGTTTGAGAAATTGCGTTGAAGCTGAGAAACATAGAAGACGTCGTGCATAGACTGATATCTCTAATGTAACTACAACCTATAATCCACAGGCCCGACTCTCTCCAGAACCTCGAATGGCCCGACGTATCTCGGTGAAGGCTTAACCCGTCTCTTGATCCTCTTGTGTCCCAACCTCAGGGTAACAAGTAGGAAAACCTAGTCTCCGACCCCGAACTGCAGAGGTCGCCTCCGCTGATCAACATAATATTTCTGACGAGACTGTGCAGTATCCATCCTCTTCTGAATCAGCTCTATCTACTCTGAATTCTCCTGAACAGGACGAGGTCCCAGAAAAGCTACCTCTCCTGCCTCTAGCCAGCATAAAGGTGATCGGCATGGCCTACCGTACAAAGCCTCATATGTCGCCATTTTAATGGCCTCTTGGAAACTGTTGTTGTAGGATAACTCCACTAGAGGAATATGCTTCTCCCAAGAACCGCCAAAGTCTAGGATGCAAGCTTGGATCATATCCTCTAGAACCTGTATCGTGCGCTTGGACTGGCCATCAGTCTGGGGATGGAATGCTATACTCAAAAGTACCTGTGTACCCAAGGCCTTCTGGAGTCCCTTCCAGAATCAAGAGGTAAAGCGCGCATCCCTGTCTGAAACAATGGAGTGTGGAACTCTATGCAAACGAATGATATCCCGGGTGTAAAGTCATCCCAGATCATCGACACTGAAATTCTCCCTGATTGGAAAGATGTGAGCAACCATTGTAAGCCTATCGACGATGACCCACACCGCATCGTTTCCTCTCGACGAACTTGGAAAACCAGTCACGAAGTCCATCGTGACGTCGTTCCACTTCCCCTCTAGAATGGATAACTACTGCAAAAGCCCTGCTGGTCACTGATGCTCTTCTTTCACCTAATGACAAGTAGAACATCTCATGACGAAACCAACAACATCCTTCTTCATACCTGGCCACCAGTACTGGCGATGAAGATCCCGATACATCTTGGTGATGCCAGAATGAACTGCCCAAACAGAGGAATGGAAGTCTTGCATTAGCTCCTCACGTATATCTGCTGGCACCCATACACGTCCCTGGAAACGCAATATCTCATCCTCGCCAACGGTCTACCCAGGAAGAGGGTCCTCTCTTGACACGCTTTCTCGTAGGACTGGCCCTTCTGAATCTGCCAGCTGCCTCATTCGAACTCGGTCCAGAAGTGCAGAGGTAACAACCATAGAATATAGGAACGTCTACCCCTGCCTGTCGTGCACCTCCAAATGCATCTCCAAGAACAGAACCATCAGTTGCCACTCACTACTGGCCTCATGAACTGTCTGTATTTGAGTTATCCTGCTCAGTGCATCAGCCACTGTGTTGCCTTTCCCAGGAGTATAGGCAAGCTCGAAATCGAAGGACTGGAGATACTCAACCCACCTCAGCTATCTCAGATTCCGGTCATGCTTCGTGAATATGTACTTGGGACTTTTATGGTCAGTGTATACCACAAAATGCTCTCCCAGAAGGTAATTTCTCCAACAACGTAAAGCCTGAATAACCGCAACCAACTCCAGGTCGTGTGTAGGATAATTCCTCTCATGAGGCCTCAACTACCGAGATCCATATGCAACCACTCGATCCTCCTGCATATGCACTGCTCCAAGTTCGATGCCGGATGTATCACAGAAAACTGTATAGCTCTTGCCCAGCTCCGGAAAAACTAGGATCGGTGCTGAAGTCAATCTCCCCTTCAGCTCTTGGAAGGCTTAGTCAAAGGCTTCTGACCAAACAAACTTCACCCCCTTTTTAGTCAAGCCTGTCAACGGTGCTGCTAGGCGTGAGAAGTCATGTATAAACCTCCTGTAGTAACCTTCCAGCCCCAAGAAGCTCCGTACTTCGAAGACGTTCTTCGGCTTCTCCCAGGTAACTACTACTCTCACCTTCTCTAGGCCTACTGATACTCCTGTATCTGAGATGAAATGACCCAAGAAGTGAATCTCGTCTATCCATAAGTGTCACTTTGAGAGTTTAGCATAAAGACAATGCTCCCTCAGTGTACTCAAAATGATCTCAAGATGGGTTTCGTGGTTCTGTCGAGTGTGAGAGTATACCAAGATATCATCCATGAAGACCACGACTAAGGAATCCAAGTAAGGATGGGACACTCGGTTCATCAGAGCCATGAAAACTGCTAGCACGTTCGTAAAACCGAACGGCATAACCGTAAAGTTATAGAGGCCATACCTGCTCTTGAAGGCTATCAGAGGTAAATCTGAAGGCCTAACGCGCAGCTGATGATAACCGAACCTCAAACCGATCTTCGAGAACACCCGAGCTCCTCGAAGTTGATCAAAGAGATTATCAATCCTCATAAAGGGATATCAGTCCTTGACCTTCAACTGGTTCAACTTCCGATAATCCACGCGAATCCTAAGGGTACCGTTTACCTTTTTTGCGAACATGACATGCGAACCCCAAAGAGAAGTACTGGGTCAGATGAAACCCTTTTCCTACAACTCCTCAAACTGCTTCTTGAGCTCCTACAACTCAGGTGTAGCCATCCTATAAGGTGGAATGGACACCGGTGTTACTCCTGCCACGAGCTCAATCGAGAAGTCTACCTCACGCTTCGGAGGCAACCCTGAAAAGTCTTTTGGAAAGACATCTGGAAAGCGATCAACCACTAGAGGAAAATCCAACTGAGAAGTCCCCTGGTCATCCAGGTAAAGACATGCAATCTGGGCTGTAACACCTCTTAGACCATGATGCTCGAGTCCAGTTCGACTCGCCTGAACATCCCACTCAACTTTATAAAGGAAAGATTCACCCTCTGGTGATATGAAACTCACCCTGTGGTGATAGAAATCGACGATTTCCTGGAAGGGAACCAACCAGTCCATACCGAGAATGACGACATAACCCATCATCTCCAGGGCATAGAGGTCCCACAAGAAACGATACCACACAACCTAGAGAGGGCACCCCTTGCACTGATGTACACTAGATGTCATTGTCCCCAAGGGCGTGTCGAGACTCAACATGTCAGCAGATGAAAAGACACAGAGCTCAAGACTTTCCACGATAGAAATAGAAATAAAGCTATGTGAACCACCAGTATCAAAAAGATCTGAAGATAAAACTGAGGATACTAAGATTGTACCTCGAAATGTAGAAGGTCTGGGATCCTGCTCCTGATGAATCTGCTCTACAGCAAAAGTCTAGACTGTACCGCGGCCCTGTGTAGCAGCCTGAAAACCCTGAGGTGCTCCCCCCTAAGCCTGACCACTGCATCCACGACCACTACCCTGACCTGAACGACCTACAGAACTCCAGCCCCCAGTCTGCTGTGGAGCGGGTAATCCTGATCCAGCACACGGGGTCGAAACTGATCCTCCTTCACTAGGCACTGGAAGGGAAACCTTGTAGAAACTCTGCAAATGACCCATCTTGCCGGAGGATCGGCACTCCACTCGGTCCCTCAGGCACTAGGGATTCTTATTCCCACTCCCACCACACTGATAAAACACCAAATTGGTGCCATAAGGGGCATATCATCTACCAGAAGGAATACCTCGCTTCCTCGGGTCGCCTCGGGTAGACTCTCGGTGGCGCTTCCTGCTGTCTGTCTGAAGGGAATCAACCTTGGATATTGTACCAACCTGGTCCACATCTCCAGTCTCCCTCAGGTTCCTCTCCGTGATGAGTGCCTGGTTGACTATAAGTGTAATAGAAGTCAATTGAAAGATATTCACTTGCGATATGATCTCCGGTCTAAGGTCTTCCTCAAACTTCCTTTCTAGAAACAGCTCGTCATTCACCTGAACGGTAGTGAATCGCTGTAACTCAGTGAAGCGGGAGGAATACTCCATAACTAAGAGAGTACCCTACTACAGGCTCATGAACTCCCTGGCTCTGTCAGCCCTCAGCGTCGGTGGGTAGAAGTAGTCGAAAAATGTATGCTGAAACTCATCCCAAGCCATAACTTGCTGGAGCCCCGTCTGAGAGACTACGTCCCACCATCTGTTGGTGGAATCTCGCAGCATATATGTCCCGAGATTCACCCTCCTCTCTAGAGGTGTCTCCAGATGCTCGAAGATGGATAGCATGGCCTCCATCCATGACTCTACTGCCTGAGGTCCTCCATCCCCTATGAAAGTGGGAGGATGCTGCTGCTGGAAGACCCGCGTCAGCTCTGCCATAGTCGGGGCAGGATGCTGAACTCCCTGTAAGGTCTGCATAAATCTCATGAAACCATCTATGAACTGAGTGTCGACACCAGTTTCTGGAATCACTATAGGTGCCATGTCCGGAATGTTGGGTGGAACTACTGGTAGTCCCTGATCGGTCGTATTAGGCGTATGATCGCTGCTTTGTTCCTGGCGTGCAACATGAGTAAGTCTCGATGACATAGATCTGAAAGACCAAAACACACCTTCATTAAAGGAGAACACAGTTTCAAAATAGGAGAGTAAAACAGAACAGGAGAGAAAAACCTTTAAATCTAGGTAAAACATGACTACACGGCATGTAGTACCACTACATGGCGTGTTTCTTAAAAGTTTACCCAGGGCAAGTACATTGTCCATACATGGCTGTGTAAACTACCCGGCTACATAGCGTGTTCTTAAACTACATGACATGTACTGGACCTTTTCTCGCTGCCCTATTACTCCTACACAACTAAGTCACACGGACTGTCCCAGCCGAAGTCTACATGGCGTGTTTAAGGAAGAAACGATGTGTACTAGACATGCCTTACCTGGCCAGTGTTGTTAGCGACATGGCCCGACACACGGTCGATACTACATGGCGTGTTCCTAAGAGACACGGTGTTCACTTGAAGGGAAACCTCGACCCGTGTTGTTCGGGACACGACCGGGTACCTGGATGATCCTTACACGGTGTGTTTCGAACAAACGCGGTGTGTATAAGAGAAGATAACATCGACCCATGTTTTTCAAGACATGGACGGGTACCTGGGAATGGATACACGATGTGTGCATACCGAACACGTCATGTAATAAACATGCATTAACTGGCCCGTGATGACAGTTACACGGCCGGGCTCCTAGTTAACCTCGACATGGCGTGTTCCCGAAAACCATTTATAGCTACGTGTCCCTGTCCACACGGTCAGTGACACAGCCAAAAACTACATGGCGTGTATTTATAAAGTACACGCCGTGTATTCTGGGTTTTTCTGGACAGTAGCCTTAGAGCTGCACCGGAGCCCAGAAAACACAGAAAAAAGGAGGTTAAGGTTCCAAATTCCGATCTGTGGGGGCCCATACTCCCCGCGAATCAAGGTTTGGCATCCCAATAGTGCATACAACAAGTAAACAGTATAAGAACTCACGACCCACCAAATTCCGATCCTCGAAGGCCCATAATACCTCTAAGATCAAAGTTTGGCGTTCAAGATAAAAATCTCCAAACAACGATACCCTATCAACATAGAAGGTATTCTATCACAACAGCTATCACAACAACATGCATTGTCTATCACAAATCCTATCACAACAGTATGAAATCTCTAATGCAACCTAGATGGCATGGAAATATGCATGGCATGTGATCTTCTAACATGTTCCTATATGATGCATGAGATGGAATACCCTCATCTCATCGGGTTGCAACAAAATAGAACCGCAATCATATAAACAGTAGCAACAAAAAACAAGTGCATCCCCCAACGGTGAAATCAATTAAACAGTAACATTCACAAAACTCAAAACATGCAATAATCGAGGAAATATGGATTTTTCCCTATACATGGGTTCTAGAATGCTCAGGAATAGCTATTTAACATTTACCTATTCCGTCCTATCCCTATCTAATGTCGCTAAACAGTAAGTCAATAGAAAAGGAAAGAACTCCTCTGATACCACATTGTAATGACCCAAATCCGGAGCCCTTCCACTGGTGCCCCGTACTCGGTTCGCCACATGACCTTAAGCGCATTTCCCCAAATTCCATAGGTTGCCGACTAGCAGCGAGGGACTTGGTAAGTTATTGGGGAAACTATGCCCTCATTTGGTAAGGTATACAAGGCAAGAAAACAATAGTCAATAGAGGAAGTAGTAAGCAACATAAAAACACTGAAACTAAACAACGGAAGCAATAAACATATAATGATAATGATAATGATGTAGCAGGTACAAGTATCTAAGGGAAAGCAGCAAAAAAAACAACATGAAGAAATACAACTGAAAACAAAGTACAAAAGTAAACAGAAACTCCATCAGCATCGCAAGCCTAAGCTCTGTCCTAGGCTCTCTAGCTCCAACCAGCAATCACATACCCAAAGTAGAAAGGCCACAATACCTATCCACACCTGCAACCATATAACCTGTTTGGGATGAAAAGTAGGACCCAAACAGGGTGTGAGACTAATCCCAATAGGAAATCACTACGAGATCCATGCCCTACTGTCAGTGAGTAATATAGAAAAATTAAAGGAAATAAATGCAGCGGAGAAGATGAAGTACACTAAAGGAAACACTCATACAAATCTCCATTCACAATTATTTAGCAGTTCAGTACAATCACTTAGCTATCAACCAAGGAACACAGCAACGACTCTATACTCCTAGGGTAAGCTAGCAATCACAACAGGTAACTCAGCAGTCTACCTAAATAGAAAGTAGTACAAACCCAAGATTGTTCTTTGGCTTGGTGGAATGGTCACAACCAACCAACCAACAAATAAAACACTGACTCTCTGGGTGGATCCTACTGGCAAACCCCTATTGTCAAGTAAATGTACAAAGGCACATACACTATGGGAAGCTCTCACCGTCAATTTCCCTGTGGTATAGAAACAAAAGATATAGACTCTCTGAGGAAGCACTTACGTCTAATTCCCCCTATAGTCTCGCTACGTAACTAAGGACACTCTGAGGAAGCACAAAGTCCCTTTCCCATAAGTCCTGCAATCGATACTAATTATAATAGACTCTCTAGGGAAGCCCTAATCGTCAATTCCCCCTTTAGTCTACCACACCAGGTTCACTCAGCCCTAAGCAATTTAGTTGTGCGTAATCGACTATTAGCAGCCTAAGTAAGTTTAGAAACTACTTGGATAATAGCTACAAATGAATCCACAAGCATATAAATAGCAGTAAATACATGCAATCAAGTCAACATGCATACTAGTAATGTGAAAAAAGGGTTGCCTCATAGGCAAACCGTGCCAAATGGAAATCAATAGCCAAAACAAGGGAAACACCCATGGGGTGATCCTCGAACATGCTTACAAGCAATTATTAATCATATAATAACCTCATGCATACAAGAAATATAAGGAAGATAACAAAATATGATCAAACCCTAACACGAGATACCCGATACATGGGTATCCGACACTTTTGCACCAAAAACTCAAGGACATTCAACGTAGGGAAACAAACCCCCTACCTCAATCCTAGGAGATTGATATTATTCAACCTCAGCCTTTGAATCGGCCTAGAATGGAGTAAATCTACAAAAAAATCTAAAACGTTCAACCTCAGATAACTCTCACAAGAGGAGGAATCATGAAACACATCCAAAGAAGAATAGAGAACTCACCGCTGCGATTCTATTGCACTCGACATCGTTCGATTCGGACAACCGGTGAAGAATCGGTGGCTTAGAGAAGAATCAGCTCTCTAGGTCGCTCTAAACGTAATTAGGTGGAGAAGAAGATAAAAACAGGGATTAGGCACAACCCCGATCTGATTAATGAAATAAAAAAGAAAAGTACACGACATGTACTTCTTGAGTACACGGTGTCTAGTCCCCTTTTCCGTACGCCGTATTAATCAGACTCCACCTCATCTCTACACCCCATGTGACTGGCCCGGACACGGCCAGCACATGACCTTGAGGGGAAGAAAAGTACACATCGTGTACTTGTAAAGTACACGACATGTACTTAAAAAATTTCCAGATTCTCCTCTTTTTCTCAAAAACAGCCAGAGAAGGAAAACATACCTGAAAAGAAGGTCTGGGTTCTTACATTTATAAAGATGGGGCCCGAACATTATACAACGCATCGATTCATCGATAGGTTCTCATGACACAAACTAGTTTCACAAATTAAATGGGTTTCTATCTATGGGTTTAAACCGTCTTATGAAAGTTCTTAAAGGTATATGTTTTCATGTTTATCAGAAATTATGTCCTTTAAGAAAACATTTCCTTCATTTAGTTTTAGTTATTACTATTCCATGATATTTTGTGTTGGAATATCTATGGATACAATTAAATTTATGTTTATTGATAAAATTTTATGTGTTTCAGTTTTATTCTTTTCCATATTTATTTTTCCTTATCTAGTTATTTTCATAGATTCTATTTTGAATATTTACCTTTCCATATTTTATATGTACTTCCTTCTTAGTTTGTTGTTTACATGGTCTATGTGTTCAGTTATTTACCAAGAAATAATTATTACCCTCACTAATTAATTATTTGATCCACTGTATTTTTCCCTTACTCATCATTTGAGATCAGCCTTATTCTGGTTCCTTTACAAATGAATCCAATAATTAATAATGATATACCAGGATATACTATCTAGATTAGAGTTATCCTAAATGTTATTTATTTAAAGGGAAAATGAAATTATGTCATAATTAGTGTAATCATTTTTAATATAAGACACACTTACGTATCTGGTTTATGAAGACTACTAAATTTATTGTTCCTTTAGGGATTGATTCTTTGTAATTATGGCAGTATTTTTAGTTGCAGACATCGGCTTTAGGATCTTTGGTGTCGGGTTCCTACAATTTGGGTATTAGGATAAGATTAATTAATAACATAGGGTTATCCTATTTCACATTAGTGAGTTACTATATAGAATATAGCTTGTAAAAGTGGTGTCACTCCTGAAGTTAACCACTTTGTGAATGATATCATCAATTGAGGGCCCAAAATAGAGTTACTTTGTGAATGTCGCACAAGGGAATTCCTTCATGAAGAGACTCCTTTTTATGGGATTAAATATTGTTTTAAGTTAACTCATGATTACCTTATGGTTCTATGTGGGGGTCGATCGAAGTATCAATTCGTCAAATTTAGAAAGTATTCAAGTACTTGTCTCCAAATTTTCCTCCATCTTCATATGTGTCCCTTTGGACATTATCTGTTCTATATTTATAAGAATTTCATGGTCATCCACTCTCTCTAATTAGAAGGACATGTGGTAGTTAATCAATTCTAAGGGAGATACATATGATTTAAAGCCTCGTGTGTGGAATTATGGTGGATATGGGTGTTCTCCATAGTGATATGTGACAAGAATTGTTTTTGGGAGGCCATAAAAATATCCCCCTTACTCGTATATGAAAATGACATGTAGGAGAATGAACTTTTTGAAGGGATCAAGGAGTTATGTGGACACTCATTGTTTTCCAAATTTTATGAACCCAAACTCATATATGGGTGGCCATAAAATGGACCCTTTTAATCATAAATGATAATAAAATGTAGAAGATGGTAGTTTGCGAGGGGGAAAAATTGCTAAATGACCACCCTAAATTTTCCCAATTTTAGGAAACAAAACTCATATAAGGGATACTATACAAAGGACACCTATTTATAAAAAATGATAATGTCTTGCTAGAGAAGGAATTTCATTGACCTATATTGATTCTTTTTGAATGAGTGCCTCACAATGGAGCTACTGTTTTTCATGAAATGGTTTGTGATATGACAAAATCTTCTACTTTTCAAATTATTCCTCACCTTTCTACCAAGAAATCAATATTTTTGGTTAATAAATTTCTTATATTAACCTTTTCAACCTTTCAGGCATCAAAACACCCCACCATAATGATCCTAAACCATGAGAAGCATCTCATGTCATGGAATAACTGTTTCACAAAAAAAGACTAACACCACAACAAAAGAAGATTCATTTGATTCACCAACTTAGGAGTTTTAATTTTAAAACCAATATACCCAAAAAGAAACATTAGAAGTCATCATATTTTGAGTAAATTAAATCATATCAAAATATACTTCCTTTTAATCACTATTAACTAAGAAAGGAATAAATACCCCAAATTATCAAATCTAAACACAATACTCACAACATTTAAACCCATTTTTAATGTATAAATTATATAATTGTTTAAAATAATTATAATAACACAAAATTGATTAAATTACTCAGAGTAAACACGCTTTAAAATCACATATAATAACAAAAAAAAATCATATTCCTATAATGCTAACATAACAATTCCACCAATAGTCTATAAGATCTTAACTACTCCAAGGATAAACAATAATTAGTTGAATCTCAAAATACATTTCCCCTTAAAAGAATTTATTTAAATTATTAATATATTTTTAAAATTTCCCTTTAACCGTCACATATCCCACTAAATAAATTTCTTCCTATATCAAAATCAAGATATTATACCCCAAGTTATTAAAAAAACTATGAAAACAAAACAAATTACCCCATGAAAAAATACAATTTATTTTCCTATTAAACCCTATTTACATTTAACATACTCAAGGTTTATTAGTTAAAACATAACCACCTCATCAACCAAATTAACATCAAAATTGTATCCAATGAACAACATGTTAAAGCCACCCAAAATTTCTCCTTCATTACCCTTTTTACTCCAACAATGGAATAACCCAATTTAATTTAACCACATTCCACAAAAGAACATTATGCTTACCAATATTTACCAATAAATTCCCAATATAAGTGTCTGAAAAAGTATTCCCATTTTCAAACATCAATTTGACATCATCATCATAAATCATAAGTTTCCTATATGCACACAACCGACTCCCATTAATTTTTTTCCATATCATATAAATATATAACTATCATATTCAAATTCAACCAAATAGTTGAGTTCAACCAACATATATAGCTTCTTATCCCCAAATCCAAACACACCACTTACAATCTCATTCCCTTGAGTTTAAAAATTAATAGTATACCCATTATATAAAAACTACATAATAAACTCTTATTCTTCATTACATTCAACCCATTACATTAATATTATCTTTTCCAATAAATCAAAAAACATAATACACTACCAATAACATCATTTGGGTTTTTTAGTTCAAAAAAATTAAAATAGAGGACACAAACCACTAAATTTCATTCCCGACCACATTTGGTGTTACCTCACAAAAATTTAATTTAAAACTATCCATTAATCCCCTTTGATAACTCAATTCTTTTATATCCCCAAAAACACTATATGAACATAACCCACACATTATCAATGAAACTCAGGATATAATTACCATGATTTAGGATACATAAAACAAATAAATAACAAAACAAAGTCTAATACCCAATAAAATTGAACACCATATTAACTAGTTTTTTCTATTCACTTTATATTATTCTCAAGGAAACTAAAAAAATAAAATTTATCCTATCGTCAAATTTTTAACCATAAAAAATATACAGTTTTCACCATAAATGGAACTAAAACAATTATAACCATCATATAATATTTTACAAAACTAAAGAAATTATTATCTTCATAATTATTCAAAAAGAATATAATTTTTGATTGCACGATTTACAACTAATTTAATCTTTTAAATAATTCAATAAAACCGACAATTCATAAATATATAAATCAAACATGCTCAAAACTTGTTGAATATAAACCATGAATCTCCTTGAATTTCATTTATTTTATAATTATTCATTAATAATTTCTATATAAGAATATTATCAAAATAGTTACAGCAAGTTATAAAAATCATCATAATAGTGAACTGTAAATTTTAATTAAACAAACATGCACATAATAAGAAAATTAAAGTCTTAAAATAAATGATAAAACCCATTTTATAATTTTATTCTAGTATTATATTTATAGGAATTAAAAAATTAAAAAACATTTACCATGATCTAATTAATCTCTTCCTTTTAACTTTTTTTTTATAAAAAAAATCCTATCATCGTAATAATCCCTTCATAAAAAACAATATAATGAAACGTGCTATAGTTTCCAAAAATTCCAATTTACAATTGGATAACTATAAATCAATATGAATCAATATATAAAGAATCAAAACCATCATGTTTCCCTTTAAAAATACCTTATACCTTCTTCTCTTGATGAATATTCTATTAAGCTTGTAATTCATGAAAAATAAAAATTACATTCCATGTAAAATCATTTAATCCATTAATACCACTTACATACCCATTTTTATCTCCACATGAATCATTTATATATATTAATATGTCTAAACAGGTTGAAATTAATACATCTATTTCACAGAAGCATGATTTTATGGATTTATCAAAATCCCAAACAAAAATAATATTAAAATTATACACAATGTAAACAAAATTTTATTAATTCAAGGTTAGATTTTAGCATGACTAAAATACATTTAGAATATATCAAACATTAATTTAATCATTATATTATTAGTTTTTACATAAAAAAACTGAAAAAAAAATTAATTCATTTTCAACATAAATTGCACATATCAATGTTGATAAATTTTAACCTTTCATTTTTATTGGACAATGAATATTTATCCCTATTTTTTTTATTTTAAACAACTAAAAATGAATCACACAAATACATATCAACAGATTAATTTAAAATTTAACTAATAACACCACTTGTTTATTTTACCATACTATATATGTATTAAATATTCCAATTTTTTTAATTATAACTCTCAATTTTCTTTAATTACATAATTAAATTCCTTTTATGTTTAAAGAATTTAAACACATAAGAAAGAAACTTAAAATTACACACCTAATAACACCATTAAATAATTATTTAGTCCAATAATAATGTTTTCTATTTCAACTCATGAAATTTAATTTTCCATAAAAATTAATATCCCATTAGTAAAAAATAATCAGTAATAAAATAAAATAATATAGTATTATAAAAAAATACATTTGATTTAAATCAATCAATTCATTATTAATAATCTATTTTAGAAAAAAAAATTAAAAAATTAATAATTGAATTATTTAACTAAAATCCACTCTCAATAAATTCACAACGTAAGCACAATCACATGATAACTCACATACTTATCTTATATATTTGTGACAATATTATACATGAATAATCCTCTACTCACTCTAAAGTGAGTGAGTAAAATAATAGTTTTTATATTAAATTTTGAAATACAGCCCCATACATACCTGAAAACTTAGACTTCTACAATGGTTCTACTGGGAATGATCTAATGAATAAATTTCATATCATCTTATATCCTCTAATATTCAAAACTACCAAATGATAAGGATCCATAAGGGAACTAGATTGATAATATTTTTTAATATTACACCTATAGGGGAATAAAAAAGGATTATTAGAAAAATTTATGATAACTATATGGGGAGAAAAATCAATTAAAACAATATATGAACTTTTATCAATCATCCAGTCAGATGTCTTTATGATCATATCACCCAGCATAATAGAAATCTCTTAATAGAACTGCATAAATGTTTATCCAAGTAATATCTCCTCCCGATCTTAAACACTACAACTAATAAGATGTACAATTTAAGGAAAAAATATATATAAACACACTTCACACAAACAGAGTAAAATGAACACAAAAACAAGATTATGTGGTTCAAAAAATTATTTTATATCCATGGTAGAACACTAAAAAATTTACATTAATTGACATACATGTGAATAAAATACTCATTTTTTAATTCCTCTACATATTAAAAAGTACCATACAATGAATTCATAAACAAAAGTTAACCCAATAATGAATCCACAGATCACAACTATTCCCCCACATGTACTTATAGAAGTGTTCAACCAGTGAACCAATCACATCACCTTCTGATAAGTATGGTCATTGTACGATTGACTAGAAAAACCTCTTATACATTTTTGAACAATCCCATGAAATTTCCAATTGATTATATCTATGTTTTCACCCCAAGAATTGAGTTACCATCCTGGTGAACATAGAACACTATTTGATGGGATCCATACAATGGACTCTATCAGATATACACCGCATGAGGCAAGTCTTTCTAGGGAAGCTATTATTCACAAACACATTAAAACCACTCAATATGAAACCTCTATTTTGTGACCTATTTAATATAATCTGAATATGAAAAAATCTATCAAATTAAACCAAACAATCTTCAAAAAACCCAAAAATTCTCACTTAATGATTGCTTCATGATTATATTTTCCTTTAACCATCCACTAGATAGCATCCTCTTTCAGATACATGTTGTTTTATCCCATATATTTGATTATATATATACAACTAAGGAAAAATGTTTCCTCAATATTTCTTACACTATCCTAATTATATGAATATAAATAGGATTACGGATTACAACCTTATTCTACATCTCCAACACTTTATCTTCTTGTAAAATTTTTATAAAGTGATATTTCATTTCAATGTGTTTTGTTCTTATAGAAAACATGATATTGTTGGAAAGATGGAGGAAATTTGAATATCACAATATAAATTTCCTTTGTACAATCCTTTTCCAAGTTAATTTAACAAGAACACAAACCATATCATCTATTTCCCGTTATTAGAAACAGAAACATTGTTTTCTTAGATTACAGATAATGTAAAAATATGTTACATCAAAGTCATCAAACAGAAAACTATTCCACTAAAAGTAACCATAAATCATGTTATTCATTTCCATGAATACATATCTCAATAAATATCTTCATATTTATATCCATTTAAATGATTATCATATTTGAAACATAAATTCATTTCTATAGATATTTTTATGTATCAAATGATCAAATTCATATCTTCTCAATGACTTCATTTGGGATTTGAAATGAAATGATTAATAAGTAAAACTACAAAAAGAAACTTCTATTCATGTGAATACCATTACATATATCAAACATCTGATATCCAAATCCAAATGAACTCTTTACATGTTTTAAGATTCCATATCCAGTGATAGTGCATGTGCTTTAGAAATATTTAGCTATTCAGTGTGGGGGTTAAAATAGGTTTACAACTATTCATTTTAAACATATTTTTGACCATCATGATGTATTAATTATAGGATAAAACTAAAGTTACAACTTTATAATCCCTCTTAATAACTATCCCCATGAATTTCTTTGAATATCTATTGTTATTCTTCTGAAAGATACTTAAAAAATTCCTATTTGGTCCACCAACCCATTGAATCTCTTAACATACAATCAATATATAATCAATATTCAATAAAAGTATGAAATATATTCCACTTTAACATTTATTATGATAAAAAATTATAATAATCACATTGTATGAAGCTTTTATAAATCATGAAAGTGTCTAACATTAGATTCCATTATCATAGAGCATGCTTCAAGATATAAAGACATTATTTCAACATACAAAAAAATTATCCTTTTGGTGAATTTTATAACCCTTGAAATATATCAAGTAATGTTTTCCACTAAATACCCATGAAGAAAATCCATGATTACATATATCTTATAAAGTTAATATTATCAAATGAAATATATTTGATCACCATTTGAATGATTCTTTCTTCAAAAAATGGTGAAATTTTTAGATAAATCAATACATTTTTTTTGTTGAAAAATCATCACCACCAACCATTATTTATATCTATTACATTCATTATATTCCTATTTAACATTAATAATCAATCTTTTCTACATAGCTATTTTTCCTTATGGATGTTCATAAAACTCTCATATATTGTTTAGATTTAAGGAATTTATTTTCCATATGGATAAACCCCAATATTTTGATTATTTTGGAGTAGTTTCCTCATATAGACTTTTTTTATCCAATATCCATTAAAATTAAAAACTTAATATAATCCATAATCCACAAAACAATTTTTTTATATGAGTGGATCTTCTTAGAAAAACCACTTATTCTTCTTGTGGAACCTCTCCATCCAAAATCCATTCATCTATACATTCCCCATAAGACCGACTGATAGTTAGAGTGTTAGCTTCTAATGTTTCCTTGAAGGCTACCTGACATGGAGTTTATCTAGTAACATTTTTTCAATCATCTCGAGACATAAATGCATTTTTTTCCATGTTCTGAACCTTCCACATATGTTCCTTGTTGAAAATAACATCTATAATCCAGATGATTTGTTTCTTTTCATCATTACATAAATGATATACAAATGTTTCATCACTATATATAATTATAAATAACACCTTGGATATTTCCTCCAACTTATCACAATCTTTAGTATTGATATGAATATATGTTATACTTATAGATACAAATAGACGGCTCACCTCTTGTCTCTTATCAAAACAATTTAATGAAAACTATTATAATTAATAGATATTAATTCATGAACGGTTAAAGAAGAATACACATGTTAAAACCCAGAATATTGAGAAGTCTACCTTCTTTGGTTAATTATGTAAAATACATAATAACTTACAATAGGGGATACATAAGCATTATTGAAAACATTCTGAACATGCTCTTTATATTCCATAAATATTAAAAATGCATGGGATAACCTAGGGACATACATTATAAAGGGGTGAGATATATAGACCAGTAAAGTAATACACAAATCATAACATGTATAATGTCTTAAATCTCTTAAAATTGGATTTTCAATAGGATATACAAATAGTCATAATCATAAATATGAACAATGATGCATGATGTAGCATGATAACATAAAGTGAACATGTGAATGTGAAAAATATTTAAACATGACATCATCATTTTATTTCATGGTTAATCATCAATATATCATTAAATAATGAACATAAGATAACCACTAGTACACCATACATGGCATCATATGAGACTAAAACATTTCGTAATTCATTGGAGCACTATCTGGTTGCACATATCATTTTCACATCATGTACACGCATAAGTGTGCCATAATGATTTAATAACATAACAAAATATTTCATAAAATTTAATCCCTTGATAAACTATTGTGTGTAAAATAAAAGGATGTATCCTATTGAGTAATTATAGGCACAACTTGGTGAATACCCATGATTGGAATGAGTACATGAATACACATCACCAATGTCCAGTATGGAAAATCACAGTGACATTTTTGAACCATAAAGACCATACCTAAATATTCATAAAATGAGTGAAAGGGATATCTCATCATTTGGATGTCAATATCATTGTAATTAGATTGTGTTAAAATATATCCAAATATTAGGTATTAGAAAACTAAAGGTATAAAATAGATAATATGCTTGAATAGAGAAGAGAAGGAGGGGATCCCTTAATAAATTTCTACCTTGTAACGACATAGATAAATGTTTTATTTAGAGGGGATAAATTATATATAATTATTATAAAATAAATTTAACATTATATGGATCTTTATAAATTCTTGAAAACAAACCTATTTGTGATTTAGAAGGCTAAATAAAAATAATGTACTTGAATGGAAAAGATGATAAAGAGGTCCCTTATATTTAGTGGGTGATTCCAAATATTGGAAGGAGCTTCTAGAGAGATTTGTGTAACATTGGGAGTAATATGGAGACGGAAGGGAATATTAAATATTATCTTAGGTTATTTAGTGAAAATCAATGGGGGGATTTGGTGGGTTTATATAAAGAAAGATATTAGATTTCCTTATTATTTAACAAACCATGGTTTTGAATGTATATAATAAAATAATATAAACCAAAAACCTTCCAACGGTTTTTATCATATTTTCTATAAATGTCGAGTCTATTTAATTATTTTATAAGTACAAGGGAATAAATTAATAAAATATTTCCCTTGGTGATTTAGAAGTGAGTAATTTTTATGAAGAATTGATTTTAAAACTTTATAATATGATATATTTTTTATAGGAATCATAAATAATTTATAAAATTAGTAAAATAACATAAAATATCACTTTAAAAGAAAAACATATATTTGGATGTGGATACCTTTTGTATCATTTTTATATCACTTTTGGGATTTTATGAAGTAATAATACACATTATATTTTATACTGAATTTTATTGTTTCACTAAAATTTGATTCTCATAGAAAATTTGAAAAAATTATCCATTGGATAATTTTTATGTTATTATTCAAAAAAAATTATTTTATCAAAATAATTTTCTACTTTTTTTATTTTTCACTTTTAATACATGAATAACCATTTGTTGAGAAATGATGAAGTTTTTCTTTAAATAACAGTTTTCGAACACTTATGAAAATTACATTTGAATAATTAAAATTATATTATAATTTATATTTAATATTAATTATTTAATATTATTATTTTATAAAAATAAAATTTATAATTGAAATTCATGAGTTCATCAAAAATGTATGTCTTAATTGAATTTTTTTAGACAAAAATACAATTTCTGTTTTGTCATATCAGAATAAAAAGAGTTTATAATGTAACAAAAACAAGAAGTAAATATTACAATTATTATATTGAGAATATAAAAAAAATATTCATATTTTTACGGTATTGAGAAATTTTACATTATTACGCCATAAAATCCCCAAAGGGTAAGTAGTGTGATGGTGATATTTTCATCGGGTAGTTTGACATACATAGTTTGGGTTTTGATCTCGATGAGCTTGAACTTCACCCATTAACGGTTTCAAAATTTCTTTAGTTATTGGATATTATATTGGGATTGGTTAAATGAAGATTACATTGATATTATCTACCTTATAATCTCTAAGAAACCAGATTCATTGTGTATGATCCTGCTAGTGGATGCCATTTCTTCTTTCATGTGTGTCAATTATATTTATCCTAACCATATCTTTCTTCTAAAAGTATGATCACCGTTAAATATCTATTTTACCAAAGGTTATAGTGATTTGTGATATTTTAAAACTGATAGGATATAATAAAACCAACTAAGTGCATAATTTTTCCATAACTATAGTAGGCTATTTAATTCAATAACAAATGAAATTTTATTTATAAAAGATTATGTCTTTACAATCTTTACCCAACCGAAATTTACACCCTAGAAATTTTAATTTCACAAAATAAAAATGATGATGGTAATTATATTTTATAAACATGTATGTTTCCGATACTGCTTATTCAATTTTTTGGGTTCTCTTCATCACTTTGACTAGGTGTATTATCTTATTTAATTGAAAATTTCCTCTATAATCTATGATAATTATAGGTTTCTCCTCGTATGAATGATAATTTTCCAATGGTACACATTCAGATTCATTACATGTAAATTTTATGACATGTTCTTCCTCAAGAGTGATAAATAGAACTCATAATATACTTGATATAGGATAGGTGGAAGTTCTATTTGATAGGAAACCACTCCTATGTGATGAAGGATCTCAAAGTGACCAATGTATCATGAACTAATTGTTTCCTTCCTCCAAAATCTCATGAAATTATTCCATAAAGATATGTGGTATGATACATTATCTCCAACCGAAAACTCCATGTCTCATCAATGATTTTCATAATGGCTATTCAATAAATTCTGAGTATCCTTGATGTGATGATGAATGGTCCTGATATTTTACACCATTTAGTTAACTATCTTAAGACTTGGATTTCTTTCATCCACCCACTCCATCTCATCATATATGTGTTCTCCTTTTCATCACATAAAGGGATTTATAGGGATCCACTAGAATTTTTAAGTAGAAAATATTATTGATTGAGAATTTGAATAGACAAATATGTAGATCCCATCCTTCATTGAAACTCATTGAGCATGGTCTCAACATTTTCTCGAGTGTTTGGATAGTCCTCTCAGATTGGCCATCAGTTTGAGGGTGAAAATCAATGATGAAGTCCACGATAGTATTTAAGTCATGTAGAAGACTCCTCCAAAATATGTAGGTAAATCTTGGATCTTGATCAGATATAATCAATAGTGGTGTTCCAAGAATCCAAAACACTTCTAAAATGTATATACATACAATTTAATTTAGTGTGAAGTTCTCTAAAATTGAAATGAAGTGATTAGCCTTTATAAGATGATCCACCAATACACTTATAACATTATTTCCTTTTGATTTATATAAAAGACAAGTGACAAAATATATGGTTATGTTTTAACATTTCTATTTAGGTATGGGAAATGGTTGAATCATCCCCTGGGATATTTTCCTTTCAACCTTTATTTATTGAGATACAAGACACCTTGTTGTATATTTTGTGATCTCATTATTCATATTATCTCACAAATAGGTCTATATGGGATCTTGATACATACTCGTTCTCCCTATATGGATGGATATGGTGAATATATGTGCATCATCCATTATATCTTTGTTTAAATCAGGATTTGAAGGCATAAATAGTCATTACCCAAATCTTACAGCTCCTCTATTATTTTTGAACTTTGATGATTTCCATTTTATGATACCTTCCACCTTCATCTGAATTTTTACATTGTATCTTTATAGATCCATTATTTTCTCCAAAAAGGATGGTTGACCAATCATTTATAAAAGGTTGATAAAATTCCTTCATTTATGGTTCCCATGTCCATCCTTTTCATGATTGAGAAGACGAGATCCTTCTCAATTCTCATCAAGGCTAAAATTTAATGATCCTTTCTACTAATATAATTTTCTAAATTATTTGTATTCTTAGTATGGTAGTTGATTGAGTAGTTATAGTACATTAATATCTCTAACCATATTTACTAGCCCATATTTATCTCTTTATGTGTGACTATATACTTGAGGATATTATGATTGGTACAAATTTTTTATTTCATCCCAAAGTGATAATGATGCTAGATTTTCAATGTGAAGATTACTCCATCCAACTCTATATCATGTGTGAGGTAGTTTTATTAATGAACATTCAATTTCCTTGAGGCATAGGCTATCACTATGTCATTATGTATTAGTGAATATCCCCAACCCCTCTTTTAAACATTAATGTATACCATGTATAATTCTCCACTTGTGGGTAGAATAAGTATAGGTGTGGTGATAAACCTTTTTATGTAAATCCTTTAATCTCTCTTGAAATTAACTATTCAAAAAACAATTCACTCTATGATGAGTTATCTTCATTAGAGGGGTTTAGAATCATGATAAAGTTTTAAAATATTGATGATAATACTAGATTATCTATGAAAAATATGGATTTCAATCATATTCATTGTTCTTGGCCGTCCCTTAATTGCCTCAAGTTTTTAATGGTCCACAGATATCCCATTTCTTGTAATAACATGCCCTAAGAATGAATTTTTTTTCAACCAGAAGTCACATTTTCTCTACTTCTCATAATTATTCTTCGTTTCTATGGTCTTTATCATAATTCTCAAATTCCCCTTAAACTCCTCCTAGATTTTGGAGTATAGTATAATTTCATATATATAGACTACTATTTTTTTCAAGGTAATATGTGAAGACTCTATTTATCAAGTGCATGAAGATTACTAGAGCAATAATGAGTCTAAATAAATTTTTTATAAAATCATAGTGTCCATACATTGTATGGAATGAAATATTTAGGATATATTCCTTATTCAACCTTACATGATGATACCACAAATGAAGATCCACCATAGAGAAGTATTAGGAACCATGAAGCTGATTGAAAAAGTCATCAATCAATGGAAAAAAGGGTAATTATTCTCTATCATGATATTTTTGATAGCATCATAATCAATTAAAATTCACATTGACCCCTAATTCTTCTTAAAAAAGAGGAATGGTTCACCCCGAGGTGATGAAGTTGGGTGTTTGAATACTTTATCTAGATTTACCTATAGTTGATTTCTAAAAACCTTAAGATCCAAAATAGCCATTCTATATGGATTCTTATATACTATCAAATACCTATGTATAATATGGATTAAAAATCGAACCTATCATTAAGAGTAAGGGAAAAAATTATTCAGGAAACATATAAGAAATTGTTTCACAATGGGAAGATCTTTAAGGATTATATTCATTGAAAGAATCAATCACTTGATCTAGATAATTATTATCCCCTTGAGAACCTTAATATTTACTGATATCCATTTTGACATTAAAGGAACATTATAAAATTTCCTCATATATTTCAATGTTCTATACCTTTGGGAATTTTCACAGACTTGGGTTTACCCCACCAAAGAAGCGGCCAACTATTCCATCGAGGGTAACAAAAAATCTGAATGCATATCATGAATGTATTTTAGAATTTTATTTTTTAAGTTATTGAGTAGAAGGAAAATAGTTTTTAATTTTTTTTTTCAGAAATTTCTTCCTACCCATCACTGTTATATCTTCCATAGGCTTCATATTTTTGATCAATGTATAAAAATTTCCATATTCTACCGCCATATGAAAAATAATCATTATAACATTATTATGATTGGATCATTTAAGGATGGAGAAAATCATTATAGTGGATTTGATCCATTGTTCAAGATTAAGGGATTGGATGATCTATTGAATGTATGAGGCCTTTTCCACATAATGGCATTAATTGCAGTTTGTTCTTTCATAGGGGAACTTTGTAATTCTTCCTAATTCAAGTTTCTATTATGAAACTTAGTCAAATAAGAAAGTATCATTACAATGATCATGATTCCTACTTCAATTAGTTTGGGAATCTCATTCGGAAAATCGTCATATTTTTATTCACATTTGTTGTTTACTTGATTCCTTATATTTCTATACATTGGAAAGAATAATGGGTAAATTAGGGATGAGTAATTTTAAACTATTGAAAACTAAAATGATAATCAAATGAAAATAAAGGGATAACTTATAAATGAAGTTTATTCATTAACTTATGAATTTATAGGCTTTAATCTAAGTTATCCATGTTCTGTTTCTAGATATAGACTGTTCTGGAAATTGTTTTTCCCTTAATAATGGTTTGTAATGATCCTGTGAATTCATAAAAGAATATTTCCTATGAGCTTCAAAACGGGTGTGAATCAAGGCTGACTATCATGCACTAGGTGATGATCAAGTCCGGAACAATGTTCTGTTTTCGAGAAGATTACCCCTAGGTACCTTTATTTCAGAGCCACATCCACTTGTAGTATCCAAAAAATGATGTATTTGATCAATAATCACATAAAATATACATAGCCAAAATTTAGGGATGTTTTCTTATGTCTATTGTTATCCCTATGTATTTCACCAGTGCTTCCTTATCCTAATCCCAAAATAACTAAATGTTCCTATGATAACAACTATCTAAACATTTTTCTTTATTATAAACTAATTCACGAGTTTTTAAATTAGGATACAGATATTAAAAAATCGAATATGGATAAGTTCAATGCCTTTGGGAAATTTAGTACATTACGTAACAACATAAAATATGGGATATATCTGCATTATTAAAAACGTCCTTAACATGATCATAATATTCTATTGTTCCTAAAACTGAGTGTGATATCATTGGGAAATAATTAATAATGGGGTGGGCTATAAATCCTAGTAAGGTAATAAACAAAGAATAACTAATTGGTCAAAAAGGGTGAGAATACTAAACATAAACAATGATGCAGGGTGATGAATGATAACAAAAAGGCAGCATGGGAATGTGGAATCAGATGTAAACATGACATCATATGTATAATTAAAGGTTAACCAATAATAACTCATAACACAATGTGATTATAATAACCTCTAAGGAACCATACAAGGAATCTCATGAGACAAAAACATTACCCAATGAATTGAAGCACAATCTGGGCACACCCATCAAAATCTTATCATGTGCCTACATAAGTGTTCTAAAAATATCATATATCATAAGAAAATATATCATCACATTTAATCCAATTATTGTAGGTTATAAACATGCAAGTCCCCATTCAATGAATTATAGGTACATCTAGGTGAATATACTTGAGTGTACTGTGCATGGGTATACACCTCCCAAATGATTGGCACTGAAAATTTTAGTGACATTTTTGTATTAAAAAGAGAATACATAATGATTCATAAAATGTTTTAATAATAGTGATAATGTTCTCTCATCATTTGAATGTCAAAATTATAGTGATAGTGATGTTGAAAAACATATCCCAACATCAAGAATTGGAAATAAAAAGGCATTAAATACAGAAGTTTCTTGTATCAAGAGGAGTAGGATATGATACCTTAGAAAATATTAGAATAGTAATAGCTGAGGTAAATTACATAATGAGAGGGGATAAATGAATTCTCATTAATAAGACATCTATTGGAAGGTTCTTGAATGGAATATAATAAGAAGAGGTCCCTTACCCTGAGAGGGTGATTCCAAAAGCATAGGACTCACTTTATGAGGGATTGATGGAACCTTGAAAGGACTCTATAGAGGAGAGGGAAGATAAATGAAATGCTATATGCTTTTTGAGTCATGGTGAATGGGGTTTGGGGTGGGTTTATTTTGGAAAAGAGAGTGGAGATATTTATAATTTTGAAATCATAGGTTTTGGACTCTATATAATAAAATAATCATAACAAAAAACCTTCCAAGGGTTTTCTAACTAAATAAAATATTACACATGGTGATGTTGACGTGACTCATGTTTATAAAGAACTGATTTTAAAACCGTAAATTATGGTGCACATTTTGGGGAATTCATATTAGATTTATAAAATTAAAAAAAATAAATCCAAAACACATTATTATAAAGGTTAAATATATATTTGGACACGAATACCTTTTATATTATTTATTACATCACTTTTGGACTTTTTTGATGAAAAAATACACCCCGTATTTTATTCGTTATTTCATTTTAACCCAAAACGTTTATCATCTCTTAAAATTATGTAAAATACACCATTGTATAATTTAAACATGGGAATTCAAATAATATTTTTTTTATTTTATCAAAATAATTCTACAAATTTATGATGGTCTAATTTCAATACAAGAATCAACATTTATTGAGAAATGCTGGGGTTTTTTCACAATAATAGTTTTTATATCCTTATAATAATTTTATGTTAGTTCATAAAAATTTTATTATCATATATATATTAAATAAATTTTATTTTATTGTATTATTTCAATATAAATAATTTATTTTTAATATTATTTAATTCTTCCAAAAGTAATGTACTTATTGAAATTTCATATTACATAAAAATACAATTTGTGTTTTATCGTATCAAAATCAAAATCATTTATAAAGTAAAAAACTATACTAAGTAAACATAATAATTAATATCTTCAATTTATAGTGTACATATTAATATAATTAGGGTCTTGATACATATTAGTTTATTAACCCAGAAAATATTCTAAGGGTAAGGTGCACAATTGTGAGATTTTCATGGTGTGGTTCGACATACATGGTTTGAGTAATGATCTTGAAGAGCTTGAAATTCTCCTATAAATGGTTTTTTCTCAAGTTTTAGTTATTGGATCTGATCTTGGTCTTGGTAATTGTAAAATCTTAGTGACACTATCTCCTTCCAAACATCTGATATACAATAATACATTTACAGACCATTGCTTATTTCATTTAGGTTAATCGGATTTATCACAACCCTATCTTTGTCGTAATTGTATGATCACTATTTCATGACTATTTTATCAATGGTTATGATTCTCAAAATTCTTTTACATCTAATAGTATATAATAGAACCAAATAACCACATGTGTTTTTCGTAACCACAATAGGGAATATAATTCAATCATTAAGGTAATTTTATTTATAAAAGATTTAGTCGTTACAAATTTAATCTAGTAGAACTTTCCCCATGGCTAAAGCTAGAATTGTATTCATCCAAATGCTATTGTAGTTATATTTTCATTCCAAATTCCATTAGGTACTCATTATTTAAGCCTCATTATTTGATATTTTCCTTGCAAAGTATGATTCATCCTTTAAAATACTCTATTTTTTTTGAAGTTCATGGAATAATATTTTCATTTCTAATACCCTTCATCCTTTAAAATTTATGAATGTTGTGTCTGGTGTATTCCCCACCACTTTCTATCTGAAATGACATAAACTTTCATTCACACTCTATTTTAAAAAAAACCTTCCACAAAATAAACATTTGAAAAATATCATTTCTATTATTCAATAAGTAAACCAAGAATATGTGATTTTAATCACCATGAAACTCACAAATTATAATGGAAATCCATTGGAGTGACATGAGATGGACCCCAAACATCTAAATTAATCCATTACAGCTTCCAAGTCAGTATATTTAACCCATAAATGTTACAGGAAACTATCTTCTTCATCCACATCACATTGCCCTCACTCCATCCAAGGTCCGTGTGATTGGGTTTATCTATTCCCTAATCCACTATAAATTTCAAATTGTTCTCATTAAGGTGAAAAAACAAATAGTTAAAATCTATTGGACAATTCAATGAAGTGATTCAGATCAATTCAACTTCATTCTTACATGCTATCAAGTAAATGGATCCATGCTTTACTATGCGAGTTATCAACATAGGGACTCTAGTTATTTTACAAACACCACATTATTATTTTTGAAACTAACAGAATCATGTTATCCAACTGTTATAAGGTTATTTTGGAGACCTGGGACATGTTTAAAATCTTTTAGTCTCAAGATTATTACATTTTTCATTCAAATATTAATATCTCCATTTATAATTTTCTCAACAGATTCATTTTCTTCTAGATGAACACTTCATAATCTTCCAAGTACATAATCTACCATGCACCTTCGCAATATAGTCGAATAAAAAGTTTCACCTAATTCATTATCATGTGATTATTATATAATGTTCATAATATATAATAATATGGTTCCCATATCTATTTTACTAATAGAGTTTTTTTATTTGGAAGTTGAAGACATAGTCCAATTCCTACAATATTTCATGATATCTTCGTACTTACAATAAATCCAACATGATGGACTTGTAAAAACTGATTTACAACAAATTATTCTCTGGGAAACATAATTTAAAGACTAATTATTTTGATATCCCATCTGTCGAGGTGATTGTCCCTGCATGTTAGTAACAAGATAACTTTAAAATGGATCTTGTACTTCTTTTTACTCAATTTCATCAATTGAGATCAGGTTTTGAATGTTTTAAAGTTCTAAATATATCATCCAATTAGATTTTACCACTAAAATCACAATGGAATAAAAAATATTTAAAAGCTAATATGGTAGAATAAATTTGAAAACATCATCCATGAAACTTATATTCACCAATTAATGTTTCCCTTAGATCATATTTATATAATTCATGTGATTTTTACAGGTATTCCACAAGATAACCTCAAGCTGAAAAGTCATCATATTATGAAAACAATTTTTGAGAGCCATTGGATTCCCATATATTTCACATATTTCATTATTAACTTCTAAAATAGCTTTATTTTCTCAAATGTTGACTGCAACATTATCATAATGTGACATCGTTATAAATTTAATGTATATTCTATCAAAAAACACATATTCTTTATTTTCCATCTTTTCAAGAAATTCATTGGATGAAGGCGAATCTGACTCATTCTATATATGAAGATCCACTAAATGAAAAATCTTATTCTATAGACCTCATTAATAAAAACCTTCCATTCCTATGAAGTCATTATTTCAATAATATATAAAATTTAAAATCAATCAACTTTCCAGACAAGCAGAGGATAAATATAATTTATGTGAGTGAAGTAATACATTATTTTCAATAATTTCCTCTCTGGGGAAGTAACAAGGATGAGGATAACTCCTTACAATCATTATATGGACACAATAAGTACTTCATATACGAGACATACTCTTATCAAACCACCGGTCAAAGAACCTTCTGATTGTCTCACCCAACATTGTGGAAATCAAGAAACACCACTATGAAAAGGTTTCTCTAATAACAAATCCCTCCTAAGATTATAGATTAGAAATAGGATGATACCCACATAATAACTACAAAAACACAATAAATACACTTCACACAAATAACATAATAGAAAAAAATAGGATTATGTGATTCAAATAATCTTCCTACATCAACATGATAATACCATTAATATATTCAATAAAAGAGATATAAGAAAATAAAAAACGCATCACTCACTTCCTATTTATCTACAAATTCTCAAAAAATATAGTCATAAACATACATTAAATCAATAATTTATCCACAGATAATTTTTGGGCTACCAAATCTATTTATAGAGTTATTTATTTGATGAACTGATCACAATAACTTTTTTCAAACATGATCAACCTCCCATTAACTAAGGATATTAATGATACACTATTGAAACTTTAGATAAAACATACAATAGTTTATATCTATGTTGCAGCCCCATCCTTGAGGCTACAACCAAGTATTGTTTTTATGAACCTAATGTCATTTTTGTGGTTTATATATTGAATTTTTGAGATAAAATATCATGAATTACCTTTTAATCATGATATTTGATGTTTAATTTTAAACTATATATTGTAGTTGTTTTCATTTGATACTTTTTAAAGTCTTATGGGGTTTCTTGGTCTCAATTCACATTAATTGAGACATAGTTAATTTTTATATAATGATTCCTTTATATATTGTTTTTACATCCCATGTATATTTTTTTCATACTACTTCTATTTCATGGGATTTACATAAAAAATAATTTCCCCATATTCATGTGTCTATTTATTTAGTTGTCTCCCTAGTACTGGGAATTTTTAGTAACTCAATTTTTATTATTATGTTATGATCCTCCTTGGAACTTATTTTATATAATGGAGAAGGTTATAATTTTTTATTTTATTATAATTAAGAGGTATTAAATCATGGGTTTTTGGGGATATATATTCCTCCCACATAAACACTTTGAAAAATATTTCTCACATCTTTGGGTATGATCTATAAAAACAGCCCACCTTTTTTCTATAAATTTCTTATGATCATGTTACTTTGGTATCGTAATAGTCATATACACATTTATTAATATAGTGTGAGAGTAACATTTTACATAAATCAGATTGGGTTGTGATCACCTAGAAATTAAGATATTCTATTTAAATGGGGAAAATTAATAATATAGTGTATAATTTTATTCAAGTACAGATGATTATTAGAATGTTGACTATGTGATGTTTGTCTATCCAAATTCATTCTTTAAATGGGTTATGATCTTGTAACTATTTTTATTTAAATAAGGAAATGTATTTGAATTATTGATCATTAACGGTTTTTAATGATATTTGATTATCTATTTTATTTTTTTATTTCTAATTATGAAGATAACCAATTATTATTGAGTAAGAGGCTCCTCAGGGAATGGTATGAAATGAATTTTTGACTCTTACGATTAATGCATTGGACCTAAAAAACTAATTTGTTGGGATAAAAATTATATAGAACCTTGATTTATCTATGGGTATCATGAGTCAAAATCAGTTTTGGTATTTGGTGTATAGATTCAAAATTTAGAAAGATATCTTGATTATGATCTCAATAACAAGTGAAGTGTCTTAAAATAAGGCCTTAACAATAGGTTTTTCATTTCCAACATTTTTAATTTCATTAGTATGAGACCCATATTATTAATATCCTTTTTTTTATTATTTTTCTTGATATATAATAATCCCGGTTTCATGTAGATTATGGATTCATGTTTTTTACCTATTCACATCATAATATATATTCAATGTTTTCTTTAATTATATGTTTACATTACTAAGAATTTAGTATCACCCATTTATTATGTTCCTATTTCACCAAGTTATAGATAAAATTAGTAAAAATAATGTTTTTAGAAGGATAACCCATGGGAAATTATTTTTAGGATATATTGAAGACTTATTAGGAATTTGGTAATTTCATATATAACGGGAAAATTGTGTATTTGATAAAATGAACATGGAGATTATATGTTTATATTTCTTCTTAATTCTAGAATTCTTAAAATTTGAAAATATACTTAATATTTAAGTCATTTAAAATAATTTATTTATTTTTTAGTTATGGAAGGTTATATCCATGATTTAATAGCTTGTATTAAAGTAAACATGAAATGTATGTGTCTATGAGCATCATATCTGGGAGTGCCGATATGAGGTGTCAGAAAAACTACTCCTCATGTTATTTAATGCTAGAATGAACGTCAAATAAAATTTTCACTGGTACAACAAAGGACTACTAATAATTATCATACATCTCCAAGCATTATTTGAAACTTTCTAAGAAAAAAGACACACCAAATCCATGTCTACCAAGACCATCAATAAGGTTTTGTGTCATATAAAAAGACAAAACACATGTAGTCACATATTCCAAAAAGCGGTGAGTTTAAACATACCTAGTAGGACACCCAAAAATCAATAAATACCCCAGTAAAATAGTAAACATAAAGGAATCAGTAATTGAGAGTAACTAGAAGAAAGAAAAGGAAAAATGATCCATATACACCAAATAGATATAATTATTAGTGAATATAGAAGTCTCATTCATATTATATCCAACCCAAAAAGATAAAAATACCATTAGAAAATAGGATACTTAGTGCACTGAGAAGAACATAAATCCTGAATTCAATATTCATCTATAAATAACATCGCAATGGAAACCCCTGTAATCCAAGGAATAACATGTCCGAAAAACATCTATACTAGGAAAACTTCTAACAACAACACCACTGATAGGATTCATGGTGGAAATACTACTGCGTTCTGAAGTATTACCATCATTCGAGAGTGTATCACCCCCTTAAATCAATCAATATTGTACCATTGATTAAGAATCTAAACTACAAATACTATGAAACTCACAGAACCTCACTAGAGGAGTGGTAGAGGATATCGTTCCCTAGGTGATTTAAAATGATTTTTCCACCTATAGAAGATCTTGTACCTTGTTTGAGATCATTAGATATATGTATATAAAAATTACAAATAGAAGAATACACACCCTTAGTATGTGGGGGGGGGGGGTACACCCACCCTATTTAACATAGTAAAAGGGAAACCCACACCCTAAGTCTTTATGTGTGTGTATGTGGGTGGGGGAGAATATTAATGACCCTATCATAGTAATGTGGGTGAAACCCACCCCATGATATATCCACAACACTAAGGAGGGAAGGAATCCCTTTGAATTCTTCATGCATCATGCATTAACAATGTCTCTGGCCATAAAGATCTGAATTCAAAATCTACCAACCCCACATCATAATTTTTCCTAAGTGGATAAATAGACCACACCATCCTGTTTTACATGAAAAATAATCACTATAATATTTTATTTTATTGAAAAAATTTATAAGATCAAATGTGAGCATTTGATCGTATCATAAATGATGGAAAGTACATGGTGGGACTTGAGGCCCATGCCACAAGTTGGAATTGTGTAATAGATATTATTCTTGAAACCTAAGTCTCATTGTTTATTCCCTTTCTCTTACTAGGTCATCTTTCATGATAGAATATGTAATCTGACATTAATATTAAAATTATTATTATCATTATATATATAATTATAAGTGGAAAAGATTCATGCCAACCCCCATCTCTAACATGTCCACCACTTTAAAAATTATGGCTACATAGACAACATAAACACCCTCCCCTTTTCTTTTTATTTACATAATTGTTTACTTATTATTTAATATAATTAAATGGTTGTGAGGGAGAAACACTATCCAACCCTTTTTTAGTTATGAAAGATGTAGTGGGGACCCCCACCACCTCACCAAAAATTATCACCACAATGACCATATTCCCTCCATTGACCTTCATGCTAAAGTGGTTCCCCCGAGTGGCCTCCCCTTACTCACATTCATCCGCACGCTACAATATCTTCCATCTTCTATCACAAACTAGTGAATGAGCCACAATATCCATTGGTGAACCCTTAACATTATCCTACCCTATTATGCCGACACACCCTTCTCAACCAACCTCAAACTATAAATTCCATTGAATAACATGGTTTATATTTTTTGTGATGATGAGAAGAGAGGAAATGTGGAGACAAAAAATAGAGAATTTGAGACCATTTTCATCTTCAATCCACCATCGAAACCACAAATTCAAAATAAAAAGAGTTACTGGAGAAATAATTCCCCTAATTTTAAAATGTAATATATTATAATTTCAACATAAATATTTATCAAATATTAAAAAATAAATTATTTATAATCAGTCCATAAAACATTGTTTCAGAAATCGAATTATTAAATGTAATTTTATTTTTTTCAATTTTGAATTTAAATATTATGTAGTACCATAAAAAGAAAAACTACAAAAATTATCCCTAAATAAGAGATATATTATCAAAAAAATCATTAATAACTATAAAAATTAGATAATGTTAATATTTAATCAGTTTCATTCCTCATTAATATTCATGGATTATATTTTATAGTGTTATATTCATTATTATAATATTATGTAATTTTTTAACCAAGAATAAAATAGATTTATTCTTATATATTTTTATACATGCATTATAGGGTTTTATATAATGGAAAAATTTCCAAATTTATGATTTTTAAGTTAATAATATTAACTTTATGTTTGACAGAATCAATCCAAAATTCGATTATTATGATTTTTTGAGAATTTTATAAAAAATATTATTTATGGATGAATTATAGATTATAATGATTTTGAAGAAATGTTTCTTTTATTTTCATGTATTTAAAAAGTCACATTCTATTTTGGATTGGTTTTAAAATTAAATTAGTTCCTTTTAAATAAATATAATACAATCTATTTCATTTTAATCAACATTATAATTGAATTTTTTAGGAAGACATTTTTATGATTTAAATGTATTTTTCTGAAAATACAGTTTTCATCATGTTTATAGATTTATTTTAAAATTATCTTATGCCACTTATAGGAATTGAATTATTTAAAATATATTCCATATTTAGAATCAAAATATAATTTTTTAATGAGGCCAATTTTATTTTTGGTCAATATTAATAGTACCTTTAGTAAAAAAACTGTTTCCATAGTAAGTTTTAAAATTGCTTAAAGGGGTTAAAACTACAAATATAAGGGTTAAAATGACATAAAAACATTTGAAAATCATATTTTATGACCAATTTTAAACCCTATATTACATTTTATTATAGCATGAGTCTTTTTAGAGTCATTATTGTTGTGTGAGACATTAATAAATTTTAATCATTATAAAATTCCAACTGTATCCACTCCACCACTTATAAAAGGAAACCTCATATCCTATCTTATAAACACTCCAATATCCTCCTATATCAGGAAATACCTATCTAAATCCATTCCTAAGATAACTTCCCACATCAAATAGGTTCTGGTTTTATCATAGTATCATCATAGGAATGATTTAGGAATAAACCAAAGGGGATTTTGTGAAGAAGATATATATATCTTAACCGATTCCTTTCATATTATATATTGTTCTACCTCCCATAAAAATTCATCTATCATGATAAAATATTAACATAATTATGTTACATATATTTTAATATTTTTATGTTAATGTTATCACTATTTGTTATCTACTTAACCATCTAATGAAAATGAAAATATCTCTCATGTGTACTTGCGGAATACTACATTGCGAGAAGATGATTTTCAATATTCATTACAATATATAATAGGTCATCATAATGATATATAAAAATATAATAATAAGATATAAATTTATATTATATAGTAATATTTAAATATTATACTTCTTTATTTATCGTTTGATGAAAAATAAAAATGCCGCTCATGTGTACATGCAGAATCCCACCTCATAAACCAATATATCTTATTTTTCTTCACCACCTCAAATAGATTGTATATAAGTGTGGTTTCAAATAAATTACACTATTTTTATGATAAAAAAATCATTATTTAGTTATAAAATGATAATTATCTTTTTTTTCAATCATTTTTGTTGAAAAATGAAAAAGTCACCCACCTGTATGTACGACCTACCATCTCCATGGTTGTAACGTAATTCATTTTTCACAACCATCAGACATATATTGGTAAAATATCATAATGAATGTATAAATATAATAATTATTACATGATTAATATTCTATAAATGATATAATCATGATCTATTTGACTAATGTCAACCCACCGAAGTAATTTTGGACTTAAAACCGATGTAACATCAAAACATTTAGTAAAAGTAATCAATTATGTGATTAAATATGAAGTGTATATAAGTTAAACTAAAATAATAATAAAAAATAAAATGTTTATTAAGAATATAAATTATTATAACAAGTTTAATAAAAATGATGATAAAGAACACTATTGACAATTAGTTTTTTCAAGTGACGAAATAAGATTATCAAATGTTCTATAGGCATATTAAAGTACCAAAAAACCCTAACTATGATTAATGGGACATTCCTAAGTTGAAGTATGCATGGATTCCATTGAGCATTAAAAGGATGGAATAACTCCCCCATGCACCACCAAAGGATAGGTAACCCCTACGCCGAGCACCTAAGCCAGTCACCTGCACCTAGAACAAGCGTAAGTATCCTCTTTCAACCAGGGTCTACTTATTTCATATAGATAGGATCAATGGGCTTTTCATTCGAACAGCTAATAATTAAAAATAACCTCCCCATTCTCTAGTCACCCATCCTCTTCACCCAGGTCCTTCGAAACATCTCAGGTAGCTCTCCAAATCATGAGAGAAGAGATAATTAAAGGGGACAGGGAGATGAATGTCTCTTTAGGGACTAAAACATGAGACACATACATGAGGAACATACTTCCATAATATGAATCCACCTACACGAGTCCCCTTCCTTATTTAAGAAACTACAAAATTCCCATAAAGGGAAACCTAAGGAGACCTTTGCTTATTAGGTTAAAATACTCACATAAGTTATTATTCCTAGGTGGTACACTTTTAATGGAATATCCTGCTCGTAAAGGAAAATTCCCCCTATATTAAGCACTTTAAGTTACCCCTAGGCCCTTCAAGACCCACCTACGCTGAATACATGTGCTGAGAACCTCCACCAGGACTTGCATGAGTCACCTTTTGAGAGCCCTCCCAAGCCACCAATTACTAGGCTCGTCCTACTTTAGATCCCTGGTCTGAAAGGGACCATGTGTAAACCTCCGACGAAGCCTTTGTACTTGCACAACCATGGAAAATGGTACATAGGTGCGTCCCCTATTTGGTTGTGTATTCCTATGGTTAGAGGATTCCCACTCATGTTCGGTTGGCTGGTTAGGGTCCACGGAGCACCTGTGAGTGTGTATCCTTGTGGGATTGATGAATGATACCCTAAAGATGGTTTCATGGAGTTCTCAGTCTCAGATACAAGGGCTAGGACCATGTACTATCCTTATCATCTTTATGACCTTTATCTTCTAGATATCGGTGGGGAGGGTAAGGATAATGCTTGATTTTCCATTCAATATGGAATGAGATCATCCTCCCCCATCACATGGCCAATTTTAGAGCATACCTCTTAGATTAAGACAGTAGCCTTATTTTATGTCCTCTCCTATTTCCTTCCCTCCCTAGTATCCATACCATGGATTTATTCCAGAGTTATGTGAAGATAGGTATGTTTCGTAGCCCCAACATATTCTACTAGCGGAGGTGGAGAAGTTTGTGTCCTTCCAGATATTCAATTTCCTCCTTGTCCATAACATTAAAGAATGAATCATCTAGAATCATTTGGACATAGAGTTTAGCCACGATCACGAAAGCCACACAGTTAGATGCATGTTTTGGAAGAGGATCGTCTTTTGAATCTTTCTTTTTCCTCCCTTCAGAGTGATTCCATAGGCATGCATCCTCAAGGACATGTATCAAACTCATAGAAAAGTTGATCATGTGATTTCATAGATCATTCATTTTCTCTAGTTTCTCACGTCGAGGATAACTCATGTGGCTTTAGAGGTTGATGATAATCCTGAAATCCACATGATCCAAAACCCTATGGGAATCCCCTTTAGGATTATTCCCCAATTTTCATCCCATTCACAAGGGAAGCCTTAGTTTATAATCCATAAGGATTGAACTGTGATAAAATTGTTTCCTTATATAATAAATATATATAGGACGACCACCTAGGGTATGAGATCCACAGAAATACCCATCAAGAATAAGCCCCAATCATAATCAAACAAATCTTGGAATCCTCCTCAAGTGTTTTTCCCAAAGTAAGTCACCAAACCACAATGATTTGATACATCCCTCATGATCCCTTTACTGGGAATCCTCTTCAGATGTATGCCCCAATTTAATCCCCTAAAAGGGAAATACTCTCCTTTTAGACATACCTTTGAGGCCCCACATAAGCATAGGTCCTCAACACCAAAATAAATGGGATTTTATTAAAACTTTGGGACTGAAATAAATGGGCTTTGAATCCCATCTAAATGGGATATGTTGGAATCCTCCATATGGTACAAACCCAACACCTCAAACCAACCCTATTCTTTAATGTCCAAATTCCTAGTAGGGTAGAATTTATTTCGAAATCCATACTTCTTCCAAGATAAAAAATCTATATTAGCATATGTCTCATACAAAACATTGAATAGGAACCTCCAGCCTAGAAATCCTTGCAACATGACGCTAAAATGCATGGTTGCATCCTTTTAAAATGACCTTATAAGGTATGATGTGCCACATTAAGTGGTGAAAAACCATGGGGGTTCTGATTACATTCATGAGGATATGTAGGAATCCAATAATTTGGGTTTGATCCCAATATCATAAAAACATTCATCTCCCTATATGACAACACACACTAGAGTGCCCCACTATGTGGCTAGAAAACTAGCATCAACGCAATAGAGACAAAATAATCTCTAAGAAGTACGTAAGAGGAAACCATTGATGGGAACCCTATATAAATACTGAAATCTTAATTGATAATGAACCAAAAATAATTATAAATGAATCTAGATTCAATACAAGATAGTAATTGACTCTTTATTCTAGGGTGACCCACATCATACTTGGGAATAAAAAAAGGATTCATAAACATATCTTAAATCTATAAGAGAGTATTGAGGTAGGAAATATTTACCCACAAAGGGTGTGATGAGACCAAAATCCCATCCTATCAACCAATGTGAGTTCATAAGAATCCTTAAAAAATATTACTATTGAGAACCTACCTCTGGAAAACAGGTCTCTCGTGGATATAGAACCATTGGGTGATTCTAATTCCACAAACAAACCTATTGGAGACCATTTACAGTAGTGTTTCCAAGACTAGAAACACATACAAGGGAAAAAAAATTGTAAAAACTAACATGAATCCTTACCTAAGATGATATCACACCCATTTATTAGGAAACATTCACTCTTAAAACCATATAGGGCCAGACATGACAATCAATCATTCATGTGTTAAGAAAAATTAGACTCTCCTTTGACACAGTTTTCTTATTTGTGTTTGCCGTATATTTTGGAACTTCTTTTTATAAATACCCTCAATCAAATGGAATCATATCAACTCTCAGCAGTGAATTCCCTAGGAACTGATAATGTTGGACCTTCTTCCCTGTAGAGGATTCCATCACTAACCCAATTTATTCAACATTGGGTCTCAAACTCATTTTTATGGGAGTACCATCAGAATGATACTATTACTACCATAGAGGCTGCCCAATAGGCCCTCTATGTCACTATGGTCCAGCGATCATTCGGTCAGCGACGAACACTGCTCTTAACGTAGACTGTGCCGACCATCATCCTCAATTATTTCGGGAGACTATCCCTAAAACACAATATCCAATCCATCCATTTCATTAGGTAGGTGGATCAAGAGTCCACATAAAACCTCATACAAAAGAAATATGGGTTCTTCTTATGGGTTTCTACTAGTAATCAATGATCCCAACACCACATGGTAGTAATCCCTCAACATGATGAGAGTGTATTACACGGCTGTCCAACCTAGGACCTTCAAACCCAGGAATAAACGACGACCCGCCATGGGAAAAGACTGTTCACCAAGAAGTAGGGACACACCACTCTCCCCACCAGAGAATTCCATCATCCAAATTAGTTATAAAATTTGGGGTGGGATCATACACCTGTCCACATTAATTTATCTAGCCATCAGACTCGCCAAGCGACATTCAAGTAATCCCACTATCCAAATAGAGCGATAACCCACAAATAGGAACGTACACCTGCCTTCACCCAATAAGCATGCCAAAATACTTTAATGATAACACTCAAAGAATACTATCAACCATGTTTGGTGGAAATTCACTAGTAGTAGTATGCACCATCCTGGATTCATGATGGTTTCTAGAAGCCTCGTCTAGCATTATTGAGGGAATTTGGTCGGGAAGTCCCTACAACAAGTAGGAAAAATACCCACCTCTCCCCCCCACACAAAAGAGTGCCATCAGTATCCACTGGAAGTAAAGGGAGGTTAAGAGCAGGCACATAAAACTACTCCAGATAGATAATGGACATATATCCCCATTCTAATCGCTGATGTTATCAAAAATATCCTGAACATGGTGAAAGGGTAGAGGCCAATCTTATCACACATCATAAATACTTGTCAGTACATCATAATAGAGATGATAATAGTACCCAAATGGTTGATACACAACTTCATACCCAGAAATGGGGTGACTCTTCAACTAGTCACCCTAGATTAGACAGATGCCTCTGTTCCCATCTATGAGAGCCATAGGAAAAACTCCCTCATAACAGACTAATAACCAGATCAGGAATATACACCCTCTCTAACTAGAGATGATTGTTCTATCCTAATGGCCATTCCAAGGTATACACAAACACCTGCCTATGAAAACCACTTCCCCACAACAAGTGTCCCTAGTCGCTCTCAATATGGTAACAAAAAATAATCCTCACCAATGAAAAAAAATAAAAGAGCTTATCTATGATCCACATCTATGAAATGATGATGTTCTTTAAGACCTCAGAAATTAATATGTGGAAGATCATGATCCTATTATCCCATTAAAATATTATGGGAGTTGTAATAGTATGTCTGAAGGTCCTCCTCAGACACTTCACCTTGAAGGACACTTTATGTCTACATTATGATATATCTAAAGATCCCATCTCCTAATGAGAACCACAACATCCCCCCTTATGTCCAGATGATCAAAGAGTGAGAGGGTATCCCCCTTGTTGTAATCCACCATGGTGGTCCTCCCCCTAAAATAATTTTCTGTGAAATTCCCCTTCATAGAAAATTTTCACATTTTCATGAGAATTCTCCAATTGGAAATGTAGCGATGAGAAATCCATCTTTTGGTGAGGAACATGAAAAAAAATGCCACTCATGTTTGATTCCTTATCATTGGTATGTGAAATCATTTCTAAACTAGAATATAGACCAAGGAAATGGACATTCCCTAAAACTTTTTTGGACCACCTTCCATCCAACATAGTAGAGTATATCCTAACCAATATAACTGATTTTGATAAAGAGGTTATGAAGTGTCCACTCTTGTCGAACTAGGTTTAGTATCCTATGGTGAAAGAAGAAGAATATTTTCTAAACATAGGGTAATAGTTGGCTATAAATGGAATTCCATTTATGTTTTCAACTTTATCCACCCTCAAAACTATATTTCATTGCCATTTTCAGTAAATTTTATTCATGAAATCCACCTTAATATAAGGAAATATATTCATCACATGAATGGGAAAGTATTACCCAACAATTAGTATCATATTCATACCAAGGTAATAGAAGGTATGAACTGAAAAATTAACTTGGAAACACTCCTGGATTCACAACATCTGTAGATTGAAAAATAGCAAGGAACCCTTCAATGTGCATGCCTTGACACATTAATAATGTTGTGACAACTAATTGCTGATACCCCATCTGGTGTTCATATCATAGGATGGGGTGCACATGAAGCATCACATTTCACTATAATCACTAATAAAAAATGATTGATATTAGATATATCATTTAATTCCACATTCAATATGGATCTACTAGGAAGACTATATCCAAGACTAAATATATGATTAAAAAAGGGGCCCCAAATGACTCTCATAAATGTCATTCTAGGAGAGAGAAAGATTTTGATATATTGTTTCATCAAGCATCTGAGAATATCATGCAAGCCTCATTCTTAGATAATGTCTACCATCATATAGTAAAAATGTTCAAAATTAAACAACTATCTTTAAAAATAGTTTGTCCAACTGCATACCGAATCGTGAAATCAATGCACATTCTGATAAAATAAATCAAAATCAGAAGGGAAGCCATAAAAATATCATCCATGATAGTTTAGGAGCTACCCCAACCCATAGGGCTAGGGGAATTTTTAACCCAACCCTTTTGATCAACAAATCAGAAATGAAGGGTTGTGAAAGAAGAACAAGAACATCCCTAGACATCCAAGATGGGGGAATTTTCACCAAAACAATCCCCTCCTCAATGGGAATCATTATTCTCCCAGTTAGGAAAGATGGGGCAGAGTGGACCCTCTAAGGTCATACCATCCCATGATCTAGTATCCATGTTGGGGAAACACACAACCAGACTTTCTGGAGATTCCCTTCGGATCACTATATCCCATGAGGCTCATAGAGAATCAACAAAGGATAGTATAAGGCCACATGGAGGACGTAGAATAATATAGTCTCACAATGAAAATGTTAAAATACCTGAAATTCATTTCACATCAGTGAATTTCTTCAATGCTTCCATCGCGGATTCTGTAGAGCATGAGGTTAATTTAGAGGAGTTGGGAGAGGGTTTTCCTATTCATAATGTGGTTCACACTTAAAAAAATGAAGAAGGTGTGATTACTTAGAACCATAAAATTTTAATGAATTTGAACACCCATCGAACAATCCATCATTTCCACCTTGAAAAGAACCCAACATGGAAAATGGTAAGGGTCAAAGTGTATCTCTCCTTCCCTTGAAGTGCATAAGTCTATTTCTTTGGAGAAACAATTTTCTCAAAAAGCGAAGTAGATTCATGAATTGAGAAGACTCAATATATAAGTACACCAAAGAAGCCATCTTGATAGATTTTTTCCAATAACATCATAAAAATATTAATTTCATCAAGAACACCATGACAAAGAGGGAATTCCATAGCAACTGAAGTAGATTTGGAACATCCTATCAATAAGGGATATTAACCAACAATATATTTGGATGAAGGATTAGACGAACAAGAATTACCTCTGTTGGATTCACAATTAGAGTAGTTTTAGGAACATACTTATAGGACTTACCCTATGGGTTACCCACAAAAGATACCAATAGTACCACTACATGTGGATCTACCTGCCATCAGACCTATTTAGGCTGCATCTGTCCCACATGTTTAAGTATTGACTCATTCAGACATTCCTTGAGGGCTTATAAACATAATTGATTCCCTAACAGTTCAATTGGCAGCCATGGAGGAATGAATCATTTCGATACAACTATAAAATATTCCTTATTCTCATAGGGTAGATCTGACTCTTCCCCCACCAAACTTTTGGAGTCATACATTTCCAATCTTCTATGGATCAGGAGACCCAGATAAATACTTGATGTAGTTTTCCTCTCACTGCGATCCCATGTTGGGGACCCCTAAACAATAAAAGGTAGAGAAACCTAGGCTCTTTGTGCAATAATTGTAGGGCCCATGCTTTGTATGGTACACAAGTTTGAAATCTCAATCAATTGATGGATGAGAAGACCTGAATAAAAAGATTTTCTTCCAGATCAGATCAATGTTGTAGAAGACAATAGTCCTTTATATCATTAACTGCATGAAATTAGGGAATTAAAGGTTCTCAATTTTCATTTCATGTTTGAAAGGATTGAGATAGTCTATGAACATACCACTCCCTCAAGAAGAGTTTCTACCAATCTATATATAGAATCTTCATAAGAAGTTTTAGATTTTGCTTGTCCATATGAAATCCAAAGGAATGTTTTGAGAAATTTCCATAATTGATGAAAAGTTGGAGGACTCCATCATGGTGAACAAGCCAAGGCATGATTAATTCCATATTCTTAGGGAAGGTGAAATGAAAATAAGAGGCTACCAATTTTACACTTAAGGGGGACATTATGCACACTCATACTTCAAAGCCTGTACCATATCATTTTATTCACTTCATGAGTGTTAGAAATAACACCCAACTAATCAGGATGATTAGGGAGATCCTAGGATCAATCAATTTGAGGAGAAGAAAAAAGGTCTCTTAATTTTGAAATGAAAAAGTCTCCAGTTAAATCATATTATCATTAGAAAATAACACAGCATAGTTTCCAAACCCCATGAATCCTAGAAAAGAATGTAATGAAGATATCCAAACCTATTACCCCATCCATTAAATTCTAGGGCACCACATTGATAATTATTTTGTTTTATAATTCCTCCTACTAAATACTGTAGAATCTAGGAATGTGAAGCTGAAAAAATTCACTCAATCAAGTTGCATATGTTTCTACCACTAATCCTAAGCAGGAAAATGAATGGGAAGATGTTAAGAAATTCAGTTCAAGGGAATTTGGTTCCTAGATGATTAAGGAAAAAATCATCCAGACTCATAATATTCGCTAAACATAGTAAAAATAGCTGAATGTTCCTCCGTCCACTTCCACTACAATACATCCAAATTCACTGATATCATAGTCCTCCAAAGGCGAGTCCTCCAAAGGCGAGTCCTCTAAAAAGAAACATGTTCAAATGGGTAATAAGCTGACATAAGAATAAGACCATACACTAATACCAATGTTTTCCTTAAATTTAGAATAATTCATGCTTACAGTCCCAAAAGTACGGGCATCATCCCACAAAAAAGAATAATAGAGGTATAGCCACTAGGAAAAGTATTCACAAGAAAAAGAGTTTAGCTTCCATTCCATTAATGTTATTCACATAATGGATCCATTTTTAGATGATGATTCTGCTTATGAACATGAATTCACTACACATGATTGGGGAATGATGGGTAGGGGCTATCAGAGTTGAGGATATAGGGGAAGACATGGTCCTATTTTGACTCTTTACTTTAACCGCACCACTTCTCAAATCGTCCACTCGGTCAAAACTAGTGGGAGAGATCTCCAATGAAATTATTAGAAAAAATTAAAATACTCCATCCATGATAGGGTCTTCTCTAAGACAATATTCCTAGAAGATAAATTAGAGGATATGCCATCACATAATCCACCAAGATGTTTAGGAAGAACCAACTAACCACACCCACTAACTATGGAAGCACTTTCAACTCAAATTCCGAGGAACAATACATCTATGTTAATAACATCACCTCCCAAATAACCTATTAAAGAATATCCCCATGTTGGGAAGTACAGACCTATGAATCAAAAGTTTGATGTTATGAAGAACCATTCCCACTTTCTGGGAAAGTTTTTAATCTTGTATGCTTTGAGTATGTCAAAAGACCTAGAGGAAGAAATCATAGTGGCATTGTCTACCCATATAGGGTTTGAAGCCTAGGTTTACACTACTGAATTATATATTCTATATAATGGTCCATTATAATTCCATGTAGTCATCTCCTTCACAAAAAATGGTGAGGATAATTTCATACAAGGACATGTCATACCCTTGCATATATCCAACAGGATAAAAGACATGGATATTTAAAGAGCCCTTTTTGACAATGGCTCAGGTTTCAACCTCATCCAAGTTCAGACACATATCTAATTGGGTCTCAATAAATATCACCCATCCCCCAATACTTTAATGTTATAAGGTTATGAGAATAATGAGAAATAGCCTCTTGGTGAGATCACACTCAAAATTCAATTCGTATATCTTGTGTTCGACTCAGAATCCATGTCTGTTAAGTAGGATAAAACCTTTAATGTCATTCTAGGAATACCATTTCCACATCATCAAGAAAAAATTCCTTCATCATACCACCAATGAATCAAATATTGTATCAATGGTCAAATTTGAACATTTCATAGTGATAAGTGACCATTTTAATCCTATGATTCATAGTACATTGATTTTGGATTCTAACACATGAGAGGAAGATAGTCTAGGGATGAAAATGTAACATGAGTCAATGTCCTAAATGGTTGGGAGAAGATTTGGGAAAATTCATTCAAGAAACTATGTGTAGAGTATGTCCTAACCATTAATCAAATCAAAGGGGTTGGCCAAAATTCAAGCACACATTCAGAAAAATCCATAATGTCAGTCGTGACAATTGAAAAGAAGAATTCAACTGAAGTTGTCAACTCTCCGAGTAATGATTAAAGCCCGGGTGAAAATTTCTTCATTAAAACTCCCTAGCTTCAATTAATATTTTTTTTCATCAGCTAGGTAGGATGACGTTTTCAAATTAATGGGAGAAGGCATATATTTTCATTTTGAGTCCCTAATATTCTCTTTCTCAAAAAATGACTCGTGCCAATGATTTAACTGCAAATTATTGCCTCTTATTCTGGTTGTCAAAATAATGACTCTCCCCTCAACTCTGAGATTCTTTCTTAATCACCTACCTCTTAGGAAGAGGCGATGAAGTAAAGAGTAAGGAAGAGTAAGAATATGATGGCCTTAGGGATTCCCTTCCAACATTTGAAGAAGGTGTATCCACCACTATAGATGATCCACAAGAGATAAATATTTTTACAGATTAAGATCAATTGACCACATTAATTAGTGAAGAACTGAATTTTAAATAATAATAAATATATACTTCCTCAATAAAGAAAAAACATGTCATTTTCAACAGGAATTTTATATAAATTCTATGTGATGACCCTGAGGTTTCCACCAACCACTTAGGTTTTTTAGAAGAGAACCAGGGATACAAATAGGCAGATATAAAGACTCACTGGACTCATGACACCAAAATTTGAGGCTGATGTTGACAAGCTCATAAAAATGGACTTCATCTGATAGATACAATATCAAAAATGGATAGCCAACACAGTCCCGATGAAGAATAAAAATAGAAAAATTAGTGTTTCCTTTGATTTCATAGATGTCAACCGACACTATTCGAAGGTTTACTTCTCGATTCTAATCATAGAACTCATTATTGATTTAATGAGTAGTTATCAGTACCTCCCCTTCATAGATGTATACTATGGGTATATCCAAATCTTGGTGATGTTGAAAAATGGAGAATAAAAAACCTTTAGAGACCCTTAAAGAGTATTTTACTATCAGGTAATGAACTTTGGTTGAGAGATGGGAGAGAAGAAGATGGGCAATTGGAGTCTTATCCGACAATGCGATGAGGTCTTATATAGTTTCAGACACCCCATGGTGGTTCTAAAATATTTTGGATTCAATATTCTCCCTACCTCTAAAAGACCAGGGTTGGCGGACCCCTCTTTTCAATCAATGACTTCCCACACATTGGTCGATGATACTTCTAAAACTTATAAAGATTCATGGAAGAATATTAACACAACATTTGTTCAATAAGCCCTGTTTTCCTCTTTGGCCGACATATCTAAAGGTGAATTCAGGTTTTTGTTCCTCAAATTTAGTGATATTGATCCAATCATATTTCTTTGGCAGGTGTGGTGGTGTCTTCTGGTCATGCTTCATCCGCGACGCTTGGGACTCAGAGAATCAAGGATGATTTGCCCTGATCTGATGTAGGGGTGATGTAAAATGTTGTTGTGGTTTATACAAATAAAAAAGACATTGAAGGATCACATATTCTTTATGCGATAGATTATCCTCGGTCGATGGTGTAATTGGGGGAAGTGGAGGGTAGAACTCATCGATCTACCATTGGGTGGGAGAACCGGACCCGAGTGACTCATGGTGTTCCTAAAGAGGGAACCTCTTTTAATCCCTCCTTTACTAGCTTCAAAGGAATGATTGAATCGTCCATTTGATGACAACAGAACATTACACACATCAAAGGTGACCCTAATGCTGTATCAAAGAGGCTAAAAATGGCCGAGTTATCGATCAAAACTGGACTATTTCTTCCTAAAATCTCCCAGCCTATGAAAATTGATGAAATCATAGAGTAAATCTTTTTTAGTTGGGGTTTTCATCCTGGAAGTGGTTCTCACCTAGTGAGGGATACTTTTATATACTATTCTTTGTGGAATAACTAAAAGTTTGATCTTTGGGCTTCAGTTCCATTGCGCTCAAACATGGAATTATTTATCTTCATGAATGGGATAAACAATTCACCCTATTTGGTGTTGGTAATACAACTAGTCAAGTTTGGGTAAGTGTTTTTGGGTTTAATTGGAATACAAGGAACCCCAAATTTTGTATGATTTTGCTATATATATCAGAATCCTAATTAAAATGTACATGGAAATAAATGTGGCTCGATCTGGTCACTTTTCTAGTTTCTTGGTTGAGGCTGAACTGGGATCTGCTCTAGTTGACACGGTAATATTTACAACTAATGATGTCATTAATGAGATGAGGATCATTGATGAAAAAATGAATAAATTCTACAAGGATTTCAATGTTATTGGTGATGAATCATCTACCTATTTTCACACCACATTTTACAGCTTTTATTATTTATGTGGACATGTTATGAGTAATTGTCTCAAGAAGAGAAAAAATACTTCTCCTTGGAAGGATGATACTCTTACTAAATCCCAGTGGCACGAGGACAACAAATTTTTTTAAGAGAGTTGATGGATTGGAAATTTAACCCATTAATATTGAATAGAATAAGTACAAACATTGATATAATTCTAAGGATGTAGTGAAGCCAAAATAGGATGAGAAGGGTGATCAACCATGTGACTCACCCAATTTCTCTACCACTACATATGAGAACAAGATGAAGTCATGAGATTCCATTTTTTCTGAATAGGTGAACCAAGGTCATGATGATGACATAATATATTAAAAAGTGATTGAGGAAGAAATTTTACTAGAGGTTGATCAGCATATTTCACAGGAAAGGATGAATGATTTAGGAAACATAAAGGGTAAAAAAATTTTAGAATCTGACTCTAGAGTAATTTGAAAAATGATCCATGCCTCTTCAAAACCCAAGTGGATAAAGAGGGGTTTCATCTTGTTTCTTACAAGAAGAAGAATTATTTTGTTTTAACTACAGTGGTGGTTGTGAAATATTTATGGTTCCATTGAGATGTAGGATTCAATTCCACACTCTTCTAATAAGAAAATGCATCCAGAGATTTTGACTCCGGTTGAAGAAATGGATTAAGAGCGGATGATAACTCCAGTTACAAGAGACACATCTCCTGAAAAAATGAGAATAATGATAAGAGGATAGATCTAATTTTGAAATTACAGATTCCTAGATTCTCCATGAAAGGATTCAATATCTTCATCCAAGTTGGTATAGATCAAGAGGTCATGGGTGTGGTTGTAGAAAAACTGATTGGTATGCCATTCGAGATGAAGAATGACAGATAAGTGAAAGATTGCTGAAAAACTTAGGTAGTTAGTTTTTTTTATGGGGTTTCCTTATTTTCCTACAGTAGTTTAGGTTCTTATATTTTTCATTTAATTAAATTTGCATAACATCTGTCTTTCTATAAAAAAATTCTGTTTGTCTAGAAGAACAATGGTACCAAATACCAATGTTCTATGCACTGAATCTTTAAAACCTCCCTAGACATGTTTGTTGAATGTTACATTGATGATAAATTAGTTAATTCCTAGTATCATTTTTATCACTTAGATGACCTAATAACCATCTTCAATAAGCTATGACTATATATCCTAAAGACCAACCTCTTAAAATGTTTTTTAGGGTAACATTAGGGAAGTTCCTCAACTTCATTGTATGCCATCGCAGAATCAAAGAAAACCCTATGAAAAAAACTAACCGTAGCATGTAACCTCCCCAAAACCGTAACAAGTAGAGAGTAATTCAAGGACACTTGGCCTATATTCTATGATTTACAGCTAACCTTATAGGAAAATGTTTTTTGTTCACCAAATTTATGAATAAAGGAGTCACGTAAAAGTGGACCAAGGACCGTAAAGAATCATTTGACACCCTAAAAAGATTCCTCTTGATACCACTAGTGTTGAAACCACATATTGAGGAAAATATGCTCATCCTATATGTGATGTCCTTAAATATATCTTTGGGAACCTTCCTTGTTCGAAATAATGATGTTGGGAACAAATGTAACATTTACTATCTTAGTCAGAGTATGCTCGTTGATGAGACTCATTATTCAGATATCAAGAAGTCCTCCCAAAAATTAATCTTCATACTCTAGAAAATGAGACACTATCTCCAGAACCATGATGTCTACATATTATCTCATAATAATCCGATCAAATACATCCTCACCTATCCTATGTTGATAGGGTATCTATAATAGTGATGAGTTATTATATATTAGTTTGATATAAAAATCATTCCTAAGAAATCAGTTAAAGGCCAAGCCTTAGTATATTTACTTGAAGATCACCCATATACAGTAGAGACATCATTAAATAATTAATTTCTTGATGAAGTGATATTTTCTATTCATGACATCCCCCAAATGTGGGAAATTCATTTTGATGGAATGTCCAGGATCCCAACAGGGAATAGGACGAAAGATACGAATTTCAACAACGTTGGTTTCGTAATTTTTCTTGTGCCCCAAGCAAAGGGAGTCTTACCTTACACTTTTTTACTATCATAAGGATGTAGTAAAAAAGAGGTGGAATAACATATTCTCATTATAGGTCTAGAACATGCAGTCTAAATACCAATGAATAACAATAAGGTGAAGGGTGACTCGGAGTTAGTAATCAATCATATAAACAATGAATATTTCATCATAAAAGAAGATTCAATCCCCTTACATGACTATGTCCATGGATTAATGGTAAAATTCACACTAGAGACAACATTGACTCATGTCCCGTGATAGAATAATTCCCAAGTCAACACATTGAAAAATGTAGCTACTACTCTGGCATATCTAAACTGTGAAAAACAATCATCAATATTTCCCACCATAGAATGGTCTCACATTTTGTTCATATTATAGTAGAATAAATCAATGAAATTCATCCAATTACTAATACATATGGACCTATGACTAAGTGTATGATGCGAATGATGGAAAACCTTTCGGATGGAGTGCTATTGATGAATATAGTTGGGAAATAGAAAATCCAATGGTGAGTAGTTAACTTCACTTTTTTATGATTTGTAAAATCACTAGAAAGTTGTTCACAAATGAGGATTTGATGAGATCCTTCTCAGATGTGCTGACGGAGAGGAGACTAGGAATATTATAGATGAAGTACATTTAAGAGCTTATGGTGCTCACTAGTCAGGGAAAATGCTTTCAGATCAAATCTAAAGGCTTGGATACTTCTGGAATTCAGGGACATATGATTTCATAGAATTCACTAAGAAATTGCATTCCTATCATGTCCATTCTAAATTAATCCATAAACCCCTAGAGTTTCTACATATAGACTAGCACTCCGATCCATTCACCATATTGGGAATGGATGTTGTGGAACCATATCCTCTAGATACGAACAAGAGAATCTAGTATATCCTTTCTGATACTGATTTATTCCCCAAATGGGATGAGACAATACATCTCAAAGATGTTAGGGCCAAAAGCGTTGTCATCTTTGTAAAATCCAACATAATTACTAGATTTGGTGTCCATCATAAAATATTGATGGAAAACAGCTCTGATTACTATTCTAGGGAGGTGGAAAAGATATATCAAGAATATAATTCAAAATCCAACCATTCATCCCAATATCATTCTACAGTTGATGGATAGTTGGAGGATATTAAAAAGGCAATGTTAAAAATACTCCAGAATATAATGGGCAAAGATAAAAATTCTTTCTTTGACAACCTATTTCATATCTTATGGGATTATGACACTATAACCTGTACTGCTGCTCGTGTGACCCCATACTCATTGGTATACAAAATAGAATAAGTCTTTCCCATTGAAGTTTAGTTTCCATTTCTCTATGTTTCCGTCTCTGATATTCTATCTATAGATGAGAAATCCTAGAAATCACTGGATTAATTGTAGCAACCTGATTAAAAATGATTACGTACCACATATTACTTTAAATTATATCAAAATCGTATAACCTCATCCTTAAACTTGAAAGTTTGACTCTATTATTTCCTTCAAGTAGAATTGAATTAGTCCTTAAGACTCCAATGATACCATTAATGCTTCCTCCAATGCATGATCCAATGTGGGAGGGACCTTACTCCATACACAATTTCCATTATGACGGAGCTTACTCCTTGATCTCAATGTATTGAGATCTCATTGCATCTCCAACCAATGCATGGTTCATAAGGAAGTATTTTGTGTAATCTCAAAAAGTCCTTCCTATGTACCACCACAAACATCCCGACTACAAGATGTTAAAATGTGTAATTTGTTTTTGTCACATGATCTCAAAAGACATGACATGACATCCTTGTTGCATGATTTTAAACTACATAGCATCATCGTCCTTAATATACGATAATAAACTACATGACATGAGGTCCTAGTCATATGAAATGAAACTACAAAACACCATTATTCCTTTACACATGACATTAATCTATATAGTTATCAATTCCCTCATTTGACATTAAGACCCCCCAGATATAATGTGCCAAGATACTCAGTGTGGTCCCTCCAAATATGGACATATCCCATATATAAGGCCCACTCACATCATTATCACTCTATAGTTCCACTTCATCCACCTTTACATGAATAATTCCCAACATTATAGTGTTCTCACTGCATGAGATTTTAAGAACTATGCATGACTTGATTCTTACCCCTGGAAGATATGTAGTGAGAACTGTGTCCTATCCCCTGGTCCAATGAGAATGTTTCTTTCACATCATGAGACTAACATCCTTAATACATGATGTTAAAATGCATGGTTATTCATCAACTACATGTGTCTTGATTCTCATTCCAATGAGATACAATGTGATTCCTTGATCCCCAATCTTGGGTCCAGCCAAGACCACAACGAAAAAATTCCCCTTTTCCCTATGTGTGAACATGAACTAAAGAAGGATATTTTCCATAACATATGGATTGATTATAATTACAACTAGATACATAGTGACACCTGGACCTTGTGTCTTTGGCCCATCCAATATTCTAGAAATTATTAAGTCCCCTTTTCACCATGTTGAGGCCTAACGGAAGTGGGAAAAAATTTCAAGAACTAAGTGGGGATTGATTTATTCTCCATCATGACAAGTAGTGTTACCCATATATCCAACATCAAGTCCATACATAATCAAAAAACACCCACTCTCTATGTATGAATAAGGCCTACAAATGATATATCCTCGAGAACTATATATGGCTCGATTCTCATTCCAAAGTGACATTTTGAAATTCATAGATCATATCTCCTGTGCCAACAACAAAAGAATCTAAATTCTCATATCCCCCACTTATGTTTTCGATGTTCCATGAAATAAACCTTTACCATTCTTTGTTTCTCACACTAATCATAACTTATGTGGGATTAGGATAACATAAAATAAATACCAAATGTTTTTGTCTCATGATAATAAACCGTACGATCTCCTCAATAACTACGTGTGGATTGATTCTCATTCATATTATATATGTAGTGATGCTTAGATATAAAATCGCAGGACCATCCACAACACAATACAAGAAATTCCCCAATTCTCCCATGTACAAGTTAGATCTACATGAGGGGATCTAATTCAAGTTCTAATCCTATGAATGAACACATATCCAAAACCCTGTTGTCCTCAACACATGAATTTAATCAGTGATGGGGAAATTTATCCATTTGAAACATGTTTTTACTAATTTTCACTTATTGAGAGATATATTAACGTCTAGGACACAATTTCTAGTCCCTACCATGGGGACAAGAAAAATTACCCCTCTCATGAATACAAAAAAAGGTCCATGTAGAAGATTTGATTTTTTGTCCCCCCATTAGGGGGCCCACAAACGAATGAAAGTTGTCTCCATTCTACATATGAGACAAATATATATAAGGAAATTCCAAAAACCTGTCCAATATTGGTACAAAAACTTCCTTTATGCTACGATAAATCTCATCTACACGTCATACTCTTAATATTGAACACTTTAATATCATCATAGTCTTTCCTCAAATTCTGGTGGTGGAATTTCTAATACATGAGAGTTATTTTTCCTATTTATATGATAATACTAAGTAGTTGGTGATGAAAAATGTGGCCCATGTAATATAATGGTCACCCAAAGGATACCACTATTTTAATATGCAAAATTCTTTCTAGTCGACCATTCATAAAACATCCCACAAAATTGATTTTTCAAAAAGTTTTAACTTCACTCTTAGGAGAATCATCTTCTATCCCTATAACAATTGATGACAATGAGATAGAACCCATGATTCATAGTAAATATCCACCCCTCTCATATTTTTCTCATGTCATCTCTCCCTATATGAAAACCTCAAAAACCATGTTTATAATTTCCTCCCCCATGTCCAAAGTATGTAAAGACAATATTGGGCAGGTAGGTCACGTAACATCTATCAGTTTCAGTGGTATTACGCACCTATTCACATGAACTAAAACTACAAACCCCATATTTCCTATGTTGGATCAAACCTATGTAAGAAACGTTTTCCCCATTCTTGACAAATTTGGACTCGAAATACCCCTTTTCTGTTCTGGAAGTTTCCTCATGTAAAAAAAATTCTATGCCCATGAAAATCTGATTCTAGGAAAAATTTAATTGGTTATTAATGATATTATTTCATAACCCAAGATGAATTAATTTTATGACTATGCTGTAACACACCCAAGTTGGATTTGTATAAGTTGCTCAAAAATTTCAGGGCATTTCTGTCAAAGGATTCCACAATTGACTATGCAGTATGTGCCCTAATCATATTTGAATAAAACATCCCACAAAATGGATTTTTCAATTAGTAATAACTATGTCCTCGAAAGAGAACCCCTCTAACAACATAATCCCCTTTTCCCCAAGCCACTACTTGGATATGTTAATCTCAATGTTACATATCACAACATCCACTTCTCACACATGAAATTGGTAGCACGTTTCTAGACAAATTACCAAGATTGGGAGAACCATAATGCTTTTGATCGTAGTTAAAGACCTTAAATTATAGCTCCCATAATGTCATTTTTGTGTTAAATTAACATGTATAATATAACTTCCTCTCGGTAATATGGTAAAATACATGGTAAATGTCTTGATAGCATGAAATTAAACTCCATGATACATTAACCCTTATCAAAAAGGGGACTTTTCACCATGACATCATCTATTTCGAAAAATGTACCCTTATTCACTCAATCCAATTTTTTGTAGGAGTGGTTTCTCCTTCATAGCTAGTACCAATACAAATATTCCCTTCACCACCAGTCACCTCCATATAAAGAATCCACCCATCGCTGTCTTGGGAAATCTGAATCTTAAAATTTTATCTTTAGTGATTGAATGTTAGATATCCTGAGAACCCCTTTTCATTTATTCTATATAACACACCCCAATTGATTATATATAAGTCACCCATAGATTTTAGAACATTTCATCCAAAGGGTACCACTATTTTTCAATGAAGCACACAACCCATTTTCCTTGCATAATGTATCAAAAAAGGGTTTATCAATTATTGGGAGCATCATCCTTAAGACATAAATACTCTGTTCCCTAATATCATCCTTTGGATTTGAGAACAACAAAATCACGACTCAAGATTCTCAATTGGGTATCTGTAGAATGTCAAAACACTCTTGGCCCATAATCGTTATTTGGTCCATCATATAAAGAGTTATGGTTAAAGTTATTCAACCTAAAACACTGTCCTTATTAGTCCAACATGCATAAATTTAAATTTATCATGAATATAGATAAAGTAATTTATAGATTTAAAACTCAGAAAGGGAAATCTCGAAAAGAAGTTGAGTCTCAAATCACTATACCTATGTTTTTCAGGATTTAGGACAAATATCAAGTGATAAAAATATAAAAGGAATCCAACTAATTTAGAATAACACCCAAAAAGGAGTTCTAATAATAATCCAATTCCTTCCTTCTTAGTCCCATTAATAATTAGATTAGAAAAAAATAGGTCAATGACATAAGAGACACAATGTTTTGGGTTATCCATACAACCCTATCAATATTCAATCTATGACCGCTAGGCCCCATGGATTTGGAAAACATTAGATCATTCTCCCCAACCTCATCACTATGATTTTGACTAGATGGAAAAAATTTGTTTTTTACACAAATTAGTTTCAATGTTGTGTTAAAATATCATAAGGTAAACTTGGATGAAGAAGCAATTAAGTTGGGACAAAAGAATGATTTTCATTTATGTTCTAAAGTGCAGAGGAACTTCCACATGATGGAGCCTCTTCTCCAAATTCAACAGTTTATTATCGATATAATATTTGAGAAGTTTAACTGTACCCTGATCAACTAATAAAACCTCAAAAAGCTCATTCATTTGGATACTAGTAGCCTCTACAAATTTATGATGGTTCCCCTACAAGGTGCTAAAGGCATCTATCCTTCTTGTTAGAGCCCAATATAGGGATCGATAGAGTTAGACTATCTATCCTCAAATGACATTTAATTATAATTTGAGGAAAACTATTTATAGAGGATTCTCATCAAGTTGATTCTGATACACCTCCAACTACATGGAATAGATGGCCTCAACATGGATTGTAGCAGCTCTAGGGTTCTCAAACTGGCCAGCCTCTTGTGCCTCAACCTATTTCACTCATTTGTCCCTATACCTTTTCTGGATGATAACCATCACCATATAATGGATTTTTCAGTTATTAAATACACCATATCACAATAATTAATCCTTTAACAGAAGTAAGATAAGTCTTTATGACATGTCCTTAAGAGGAACCTCCTAGACTATCTTCAAGATATCTCACTAGTTAAGAAGATGAGTAGGGAGAAAAGACTCCATCAAATTTGGATAGACTCAGAGCCACTTTTTGACGGAGATACATAATCAAAGATCATTTCACTCAATGATACACCTTGTTCGACTCCTTTAAATGTATCCCCATGATCACCTACAGATGATAGAGGTTCTATCATAGAATCCCCTATCTGAAACCCAGTTTTCAAATTCAATGACACTGAAATGAAAATGAAACTTCTTGTTAACATCAGGAGGTTAATAAGTAGAGAAGGTGGTAAAGAAACTAAAATAATTGAGTAAAATCACCCATTGTTGGATTAAATTCGAAAATTGGTATATCTTCATCACCCCCAACCCCAACGTTTAGGGCTATAACCTCTTGAAAAAGAACATCTTATTGATTTTTCTCACTATCTGAAAGAAGAGACTATAAAATCCACAACTCTGGGGTTCTTAACCATTGTTTCTTTGACAAAAACAGTAGGGTGGACATGGATGCCCTAATATTGAAGGACTCTAGAGACATTATCTATAGAAAAAGCTACATATGTTGAACCATAATGTGAAACAATAGGTGAATGAAAAACAACTTTCTTTGAGAAGTGAATGAATGATAATACTCATGCCATTCTAATTCATTATAGAAATAATTGAACTCATCAATGATACATGGAATGTCAATTTCTAGATTAAATAATTCCAAAAGTTCATGATATGAATCCTCATGTCTTGCAGCATCCTCACCAATTGTGATATCTGAGACACGTTTCTCATAACCCAAATTGGATCAACCATTGATCCCCTATACAAAATTTTCAACAATCATGAAATCATCATACCCTATGAAGATAGAGTCAACATTATCAACTTCTTCTAAACATCATAGATCCATGTCACCACTTTTAGGGTGATAAGTGGATCCACACTAACTGTCGTAGGTTCTTCTAGTGCCTTGAATGGATGTGAAATGTTATGAGGAGAGAATAGTCAGATACAACACATAAAACCCAATGACGTGAATTTTTCATTACCATGACCATATACACTCTTATTATGAATGAGGGAATATGTGGATGCATATATGGATTATTCATCTGTCAGATTAACAGATTAATTTTTATAGTTCCCTCCGTCCCCTAAGGAATCTTCCATGAATCATGAAGTATTAGTGCTAAATCCCTTAAGGGAAGAAATTGATGCATATTCTATAAGATACAAGTATGGTAATAGAAAACATTCTGAACAAGTCGTTATATCAAATAATATTACCAAATACTTACTACATCACATTCATCGGGCCAAAATTGATGGCCTCCTTCACCTCCTCTCCTGGTATGGTGATGAACCCGTCTCAGTCCACTTGAAGACAAATACTTAAGGTGATGGTCAACTGGTTCCCACCACTATCACATAAATCATGTCCCAATGACCTGAGTATTTCCTCATGGAATCAAGTGTATCATATGTTGCATCAATGGGGGTTCCCATGGTCCCTAACTTCAGTGACCCATAAACCTCTACTAATACCCCATCTCTAATTGGTGGTTCTTCTTATCTCCATACAAAATGTAAAATAAAATTCCTTCATGATTGATGAAAGGGGATGAAATAGTATAAAATGGATATGTGAAAGGATAAATACGTCACCAAGATTGATATAGAAGTCACATTAATCATTGGTATGAAAAACTACCACCTCAAGCACTCATCAGTTCATAATTTTAGACAGTCTCTTTGTGGACTGAGTTTGGTCATTAATTCCATATATCGAAGCCTTTAACTCATGAAGATACTTCATGACTAGAGAAATAACACTATCAAGGTGGATATTGGAGGGTGATATGATATCACACAAAACTGGGATTTGCTGTACAACCTGGAAAAAGTCCCACACATCTCTACCTACATGAGTCGTGCTCACCCAAACTCAAATTTCTAAGGGTCACACATAAGTTGAATCAAATGGGGCCTGCTGCAAGGAATACCTGACTCCCATTGACCTGAAATCCTCTTCAGTCTGCTTTTCTCTCATAGAAGGATGAGGGGAAACAACACGATCCTCTTCTGAATGATGTATACTGGACCATCTTGGTTTGTATGGTGTTTTCTTCTCAACCCTAATTTACACAGTGGTCTCTTCATGAGATTTCATCAAAGGTAATATAGATTCAGAATCATAATCTTTAGCTTGGTCCTTTTTACCATGCACACCATTCCCAATATTTTTCATAGTCCTGAAAAAATTAATTCCCCTTATCAATTCCCCTTGAGTGTATAAAGAGATCCACGACTTGGAGTACCCAACATCTAACCTGATTGATGCGTCTGATGGAGGTAACATGATTGAAATTTTGAACACCTCCTTGGTCATCAAGATACAAAGCTTCTGAGCTACCATAAGATGTTCATATAGACAAAAATATATAGGGGGAAATTGTTTTTGACTATTTAATACATTTAAACTACCTTGAAAAATAAATATAGATCATAAACCTCAAAGTTGATCTCACTATCAATGCAGGCCACCACTGCACTATCTCTGAATGCTACCATATACGACCTCAGATCACAATTTTTATCCTTTCCATCATCAATAAATTTTATTATTGGTGTGTTACCATGTAGAAATAGGATATATTCCTATGTTGAATTCATCATTTTCAATACTTCATACCTCAGTCTTAGTGGATGGATCCCAGAGATAACCTGAATGAATTGGATAAATTAGCTGTTAGAGATTTGTATTAGGCTCAGTATCACCTATGAACTAAAATTTGCTATGATTAACCCCCACAATAATGGAAATGGGTGTCAAGTTCTAAATAGGGCCATCCCATTATATGCATGCAATAAACAGTGGTAAATTCTTTCCAAAACATGTGAAAAAAATTCTATGGACTTTCCTTTTTCTAGTTTGGAGGCTATAATAGAGGTCCCCAGCCTCACACTATGACAATAATTAGGGAATTAGAGAAGATAAATGATTATCCACCTATTAAAGAAGCCACCCACGAGAGTATTTGCATCAATCTTGGGATTAACCTTGTAACCTCAATGTGTATATTGACCCTTCTCCAATGTAGGCCAAAATGGGACGGGATCACACATATTCTCTAATGTCAGACATATGGTAGGGTTATCGCAAGTGGGACATTCTCTTATCGGTTTGAAAAAATTCTTCATCCATGTTCTATGTTGGGTTTCATACCTAGGGAGAGGTTCATTTTTATTTTTTAATTTCTTCTCCATCTCTAAAAGCTCATAGACCAATGGTGGTGTCCTCTTAGAATCATCCCACATTGTATTTTGTAGAAAAAATTAATCTGAAATCTCCGTAAGGATAGGGTCACATAAATTTGATATAAACCCCATTGTCTAATGCCAATTTTTTTTTGTGTCAGGGAAAAAATTCATCAGTGGACTCCATCATCTCAGAAGTTCAAGTATGTTATCTTTGTTCTTATACAGGTAGGTTTTTCCTACTCAAAAATTATTATCTAAATTGATATATTGTAGTTTCTACTTGAATTAGGCACAAGTTTGGCACACCCCATATCCCAACATCCACTCAAGCCTGACACCCCCTCCATAGAGAAAGTCCCATTCCACCATGCAGTCTTGTGTTTGATCTATCCTTGAAGAACAAATGTTTGAATCATAACAATGAGGGCTCATCTATGGGATATGAAACATAAAATATAGAGTGAATCTAATATGATACATGATACAACCAGAAGGTATCATCCCCTATTGATAAAAGCACCCTTGGAAGGGATTTTTTCAAAAGGGAAGTCAATATTCTATATGATCTAGGACACCGGGAAATAAATCTTAACCCTAGGGATAAAGGCATCCTTAAATAGTATGTTATCATATAAGGATAGGTAATCACATCGAAAATAATCACATTGATACTATGTCAATATTTTCACCAAATCTAGATGACTATAATCAACTACATCATAATAGTCTATTCTAAAGGCTTTGATCATCTCAATAGATCATCAAACAACTTTCTCATTACCAGTCCTTTAGTCATGCATTGAAAAACTACAATAAAGAGAAAAATTATTCCTCTTAGATAAAATATTGAATTAAAAATTATAACTATTTACCAAAAAAGGATTCCAATATTTTGGTAATGGAAGTAATTCACACGACCCCTTTGGCTAGGTCCCACATGCAGCCCCTTCGACAATGTTCCAAAATCATCTCCCTCGATCAAGTCCTTCACAATGAATCCTCGATGAGGTCCATCACATGAAGAAGCATAACCAAAAGTAGTCAAACCATGTGAATCTTTTCAAAAGACCTTTTCAAGAACAAAAATGAGCTAGAGCTAAGAAAATGAAATGTTGGGTGATAGGGAAATTCAGAATCCTAAAAAATTTGGAAAATTAGAAAGGGGACTTTATTATTTATAGAAGTTGTTGTCCTATGGATGAAACCTATGAAACTAGTCTGCACCGTGGACTTGTGTACTATACCTACACCACATCCCTTTACTATAGACCTACAAGATTTTCCATAACACCCTTCATACTCTTTTCCCTATTCTACCATATGACTAAACCCTCCCATTTTGATTAGAACCAATCCCGAGGAGGGGGATTTGTTGGCACTCCATATTTTCAAGTGAAGTAGAAATATTATCAAGTGTACCTTATGAATTTTAAAGTACCCAAGAATCCCATATAAGATCAAATGGAAATTCTAAATTTACCATGATCATGAATACCCTTGCACAATAGAAAACTGACAGAGATCCCTTATGCAACACTAAAGGGCAGGTCACCCCTACACTGGGGACGTATGCCAGACACCTATTCCTGACACCTGCAAAATTAACCTCCAATCGGGGTCCCCTATTTTCCTATAATAAGACCATTTGGATCAATATCTGAACAATGTAAAATTTGGAAGAATCACCCCCATGATCCAGTCATGCAGCCCCTTCTACTAGGTCTTCTGAAACAACTCTGGTAGCTCTACAAAACCCGAGAGAATAAATAATTAAATGGGATAAGGGAGATCAATTATCCTTCTGGGTATAAAATACAAGACACCTATATAAGGAGCCTTCTTCCAAAATAGGAATCCACTTACGTGAGACCCCTTCATTAAGGAAGGAACTGTAAGAAGCCCATAAAGTGATAGCTGAGGACACCCTTGATGATTATCATAAAAGCCTTTTTAATTGTTTTTCCCAATTGGTCCAATTATAAAGTCATATCATACTAGTGTAGCCCAATTCACACTACAAGAATAAATTTTAGTACCTCCCAGGCCCTGTGTGTCCCACCTGCGCTGAATACCTATGTCGAACACAAGCACCCAAGTCCTATGTGAGTCATATTTTGAGTCCCTTTCTAAGACAAAAATGGCATGTGTCCTACAACTTTTCCCCCCTTTTCTAAACGAGACCAAGTTGAAACCTCAATTAAAGCCTCTAAACTTGTATGACCAGTGAAAGAGGCACATCAAATTGTCCCCCATTTGGGTGTGTTTTCCAATGGTTAGAGGTTTATTACAGTTTCTTGGTTGGATAGTCAAGGTCCTTGGGGCATGTATGAGTGTTTATCCCTATGATCATGAGGAACCCAACCACAGATATAGTGTCAAGGAGTTCCTAGTATCAAATACAAGGGTTATGACCATGTCCTACCATTGTCTTCACTAACACCTAGAGCCTCTAGCTCTCATAATGAAGCGTATGGATTACACTATCATTTACATTCAATATGTTAATTAGATTATCCTCCCTCACCACATGAACAATTTTCGGACTTCCCTCCTCGAGTAATCCCCTAGATTTTTTTAGGATGTCTCCTGCTTCATTACCTCCTCTACCTCTATACCTTAGACCCATTACAAAGTAATGTGAAGAGATGTAAGTGTTATAGGCCTATCATCTTCCATCAGAAAAGGAGGAAAAGTGTGTGGTATGCCAGATCTTCTACTTCCCGTATGTCCATGACATTCAAACATGACTCATCCAGAATCATGTGGGCACATAGGTTAGACACGATCACGGTACCCACACTCATAGATGCATGTTTTGGAAAAATAGAATTCATTGAATCTCCTCTCAACCCATTTGGGTTCTTCCTTAAGAGTGAGCCCTCATGTAAATGTATCCAACTAAAGGTAAAGTGAATCATGTTATTTCTCAGATCTTCTCTTTCCTACTGTTTCCCACACTGAGCATTACTCATGTGGGCTTAGAGGATGATGGTAATCAGGACATACATAGGATCCTAACCCATATTGGAATCCCTTTTATGAGTATGCCCTAATTTTCCACACATTAACAAGGGTAGACTCTGTGCGTAATCCCTAAGGATTAAACTAAAAAAACTCTACTTATAGCTATAATCAGGATATATAGGATTCCCACCAAGGGCCAGATCTTAATGAATACGCCCTCAGGAATAATCCAAAATCACATTCAAACCAATCTAGGAGTCCTCCAAAGGAGTAATCCCCAAATCCATACTCCAAACCACCATAAGTTAATACATCCCTAATTGTCCCTTTATAGGGAATTATCTTCAAGAGTAATCGCTAATTTAATCCCATCAAAGGTACGTACTCTTATTTGAGAGAAACCTTTGTGGTCCTATATAGGCGTAGGTTGTAGGTCCTCAATACCAAAGTATGGGTCTTTAATTTCCATCCAAATGGGATATATAAGATCCCTCCATGTAGTCCAAACCAAAAACCTCAAACCAAACCTATTAACTTTGGGCCACCTTCCAAATAGGGTCTAATTTAGGTTGGAAATACATACTTCTTCCAAGACTACCAGGCTGTCTTGACATAAGTCCCACACCAAACCTTAACTAGGAACATCCTGCCTAGATGTCCTTGATACAAGATGTTAAACTATATTGATCGGTCCTTATCAAATAGATATGAAATTCATGATGTTCCTAGTTAAAAAATGCCAAACTACATGGGTTATGATTCTTTTCATGATGATATGTAGGAATCCAATCACATGGGTGTGATCCCAACATCATAAAAATTCAGTAACCATAGATAACAATACACTTCAGAATACCCCACTGTGTGGCCAGAAAAGAAACATCTTTATATTAAAAACCAAAGAATATCTAACCATTTCATAATAGGATACTATTGATGGATTACCTCTGATACATACTAAAATATCCATTCATGAAGAACCTAAAATACATATAGATGATTCTAAATTCCAAACATGCTAATAATATATTGTTAATTATATGGTGACCCACATCCTAATTGGGAATAAATAAAGGATTCATGAAGATATCATAAATATAAAAGAGAGTCCCGAAGTTGGAAATAATCCCCCCCAAAAGGATGTGATGAGATGAACTCACATCCTCTCGAACAATGTGAGTTCATATGCATCATTAGCCAAACATCTAGATAAGTGACTGAATTTTTCAAGTAGGTCACTCATGGATATAAAACCACTAGGAGTTTCAGGATCCTTGAAAAGACCCATTGGAAATTATTACTAAATAGAGATTCCTAGCCCAAACATGCTTCTAATAGAAACCAACGCATGTAAAATGTAAGACACGAGGTAAAGGGAACTTTACCTTATAAACTCATTTTCAATGTTTAAATGATTTATTTTATGGACCATTTTCTTCCATATACATATTCTTAAAATTATTTTATGAATGTATTTATATTGAGAAAAATAAATTAAAAAGTAAATTTTATAACTCATTTTACTTTATTTAATTTTTTTTAAAAAGATATATATTTTATATATTTTTAATGGAATGTTTTCACTTTGATTAAAAATTGAAAAAGAAATGTTATATTATAACATATCAAACATAAGTAGTTTTATTCACCATTATAACCATTATTTGGTATTTATATTCCATTCTAATAAACCTCATTTTTTCAAAAATCCCTTCATCCTTTTGTTCTAAGTATTTTAGTTTTGAAAATTTGGTTTTAAAGGAAATAGTTAAATCAATATCTGATTCTTTTGTTATGCATTAAGAAGTATATTTTTATGAGATTGGTAAGGGAAATGAAATTATTTTTGTGTTTCATAAATATTATGATCCATTGAAATATTTTATTATTATGGGTTTTCTAGATATAGATCCCCATTACATTGGGTAATGATTATGTTCTCTATATTTTTTTTATAATTAACCGACTAGGCTATTGAATTTTTAAGGGTTTTTATATGGGTTTTAGGAAGATAAAGTCCTAAAAACATACATGAATTTTCTATTCTTTATAATGATATTTTCATTTAAATTCATTTACTTCAAAAGGTAATATACTGATCACTTATTTAATGGAATAATTATTCCCTTTAAGGGGAAAATGGATATGTTTTTAATAAAATGTTTTTATAAGTTTTCATGTTTTCTAAAAAACCCTCTTAATTATGTTTTTTATGTTTTTTAGATGTGTTTTAGAATAAGTTTGGGAAATAAATATGATTTCATGTGTATGAAAAATATTATTTGAGCACAAGTTTTATTATATTAAACTCAAACTCTATTATATGATCCCATGGTTTTGTAATACAAAGAAGATTTTTATTACTTTTTTATGTCCCTTACAAGTATTTTTATAATCATATCACAATTTCAAATATTTTTTAATGGTTTGAGGATGAGTAAAAATAATAATTATGTCAATTTATAAATAATTAATATTTGTAATGAAAAGAAAATTTGAATAATTTTATTAGTATTGTTTTGTGAAAAAATGGATACTAAGTGGAGGTATCCAATTTTTATTTTATGGGTTTATTATGTACATGTAATCAACTAATTATCTAAAACTCTAAAACTAATAATTTCTTAAGGAATCCAAGAATGTGAATTATTATATAAAAATTGTATTATGGGTTGAAAAAGGATCAGGTACTTATTGTGGTAATCAATTCTAGGTCAATATTATTTTTATTGTTAGGATAATCTATGTAAGTACCCTTAATATATTTTTATTCATGGTAATATGATTTAACCTTTCAATATTAAAATTATTATTTTTCTAAAAAAATTTGTATATAATTATTTTCTATAATGAAAATATGTAAAAAATATTTGGAAGGCACCAAGTGGAAAATATCCATCCAAATCAGCAACATAGAATTGTTAGAATTTTAAAGGATTTGTTTGATACTATGATGAATTTTTTCACCCATGATGTATGTGGTGGAAATATTGTTGCTAGAGAAAAATAATGATCACTGTATAAGATCATATTCATTATCGAGAATTTCATGGAACGTCACCCTTTAACATTAAGTGTATCATCTGACCATAAAATAATTTAATAATGGGTTAATGTATTAGAGAAGATATTTCATTCCATGAGTTATTTAGATCATAGTAATGTAACTATTTATATTTACTATTTTAAATGTGACAATAATAAATGGTGGTGAATGTTTAAGAATATAAAAAAAATTGAATATACTGATTCCCTATAATTAGATTAATTTATGAATATATTCATAGCGAAATATTTTCATAAGGTTTTTTAACATGGGATGAAAAATCAATTATCAGAATTGAGGCAGATGGAGGAAGATTCAGTGGATTTATGTGAAAAAATATTCACACGATTGGAAACTTATGAAAAAAATTGTATTAAAAATATATATAGTAAAATTAATCAATTTTAATCTACATTAACATAGATATATCAAATGGAATTTGATCACCAAGAATTTAAATTCGTTAAAAAACATGTTCTATGTGTTGAGAATGTAGAAATAGAGTTTTTCGATGATATTGTGTCCTATGAAAAAAATATAAAATAGGACTAAGTTGCCTGAAAATGGTAATAATCAACTGAGGAAATATGAAGTGGTGAAAATCAAGTTTCTATCTTCTCACAATTGTAGTAAAAATAACCCAAGTGATTTATTATAAAATTTAGGAAGTTTCTTTCAAGTTGTAATTTTTTAAATATAGCACATGACTATAATTAAATAGACCATAGTAATGGATAAATAGATAGTTTTAATACTAGGGTATGTTGGATTAATAATAATGATGAATTGGTCAATATAAGAGGAATTTTCTGAATATTGTAGTAAATGATGGATTTCATCAATCTCACAAGATGAAATGTGTGGATAAATCCTTTATGACTACATTAGAAAATGTTAAATCATCTAATGATGTGGTGTTAGATGAAATATTTGTTTATTTATATTATTCCAATTGCATAATCGATTCTAGGCCTACACATTTTTTAATTTTAGAGAACTTTACTATTAAATTGAGAATTTCACATCAAGAAATGAAGCTTCGTGTTTTTATAAAAACACATGGAGATCGTGTTAAGTAAAAATAGAGTTATATGAATCTTTGTGTTATTTTATATGAAAAGGATTTAAGTAAAAACCTTATCATCTTTCCCGTAATATAATTTCTTGTTCTTATAAGTGTGGATTGGATTTTTGTTTATCGGTCGGTGATAGATTGTAGAGATTAAGAACTGTTTTTTAAAAAATTTATTTTAGTTTGTATATAATAGTGAATTCATACCTTTGTTGACATATTAAGAAGAAATTAAGTTTATTAAATATTGAAATTAATGTTACCTTGCACATATTGTAGAGAATAAAGAGGATGTTCAAATTTTTGTTGTTTATATAGTATATGAATAGGTGAAATTATTTCTTGATGAATTTACTTGTATTATACCCAATCATAATATTAAATTTACTATAAGCTTAGTGTTTGATGATAATCTAATATCTAAAATTATTATGAAATTACTCAATTAGAAAAATTGTATTTAAAAAATAGTTATAAGAATTACTTCACAAGGTCCTCATTCATCCCAATAATTCTCTACGGGGTGCTAGGATTTTTGTTTAAAAAAAGATGGTACCATGATGCTTTTCATTGATTATAGTGAATTGAATAACATCAATATAAAGAATAATTATCTATTTTCTCATTTAGATGACTTATTTAATTAGCTCTAGGTATCTAAAATATTTCCAAAGGTTGATCATATGTTTGATTACAATCGACTGAAGGTGAAGGATTATGAAATTGTGAAGAGTGCATTTCAAACAAGGAATGATAATTAACGGTTTTCTTGTTATGAATTATGGGTTAAAAAATAATCCATATATATTTATAGACCTTATCAATAGTTTTTTCCATGAGTTATTAGATAAATTTATAGTTGTGTTTATTGATGACATCCTAATATATTCTAAATGTAAAAACAACCATGAAAAACATTTGAGAGTTTTTTTTAAAAAAATTGTATGAAAATTAGTTATATTAAATTATTATAAAATTTTATTTATGGTTGGGACATATTTGTTTCAATTACTATATTGCAAATAAATATATAATGATGGTTGATACAACCAAAAATAATTTTAATTTGGAGTTTAAATGGTTTATAAATGTCAAAATATAGGTATTTTTCTTAGATTAATGGGTTAATACATATGATTTGTTGAAAACATTACTCTATAGTCTATCAAACTAACTTAGTTTACATGAGAACGATTTAAATTCATTTAGATAAAATAATTTGTTGAGTATTTCAATTAATTTATAATTATATAAGAAAATGTTCTATTTTGGCCCTACCATCTAGATATGATGACTTTTTATCTAAAATGATGGGTTTAAAGGAAAAATCGGTGTGTTATAGTAACTATTGATATATTAATTTCTTATGATACACATCATTTGAATCGTTCCGATATAAATTATCCAATACATTAACATTAACATTTAACCATTTTGATTCCTCTAAAAATATGAAGACATCATTTATATAGAGTAGATTGTAAAATATAAACGTATCATAAAATGTTCAAGTATATATTCTCTCATAAATTATTGAGCATGTGGAAGATATGATGGATGTAACCGATTAAGTATTTTCATGATTTATTACCATCATGGAAATTAAAATAGAGTAGATAATGCTTTAATTTGAAGGGATAATTCTTTGTTAACTATTCTTTGTTTGGAACATATTCCTTTGGAAATCTTTTTAATGAATATTAGACTATAATTTTTTAATGTTGAAAAATCCTTTATTTTGTTTTAGGTTTCAGCATGGTCATAATTATGAGGCAGAATTAATAAAAATTAGAATGAGATATTGGTATGAAAGAAAGTGTACAATCAGTCTGGAAGCATATGTTTCACTAGTTTAATGTTCATAAAGAAGGTGTTATCAGATTTTGATAGAGGTTTGTATTACTAAATGATTAATTGTTGAAGAGATAATTTTGGAGTGAAGATAATAGTTCTCTATTTTCTATTCATCCCAATATCACTATAATATATTTAGATCCCTTCGAAGAAATTTCTAGTGGGATGGAATTAAAAGATACACTGCATAAATTACTAAAAAATGTTTAATTTTTCAAAAGTTTAATGCATAATGATACTTAATTAACGGGATACTTCACCTATTTGTAGTTATAAATGGGAAATGGGTATATATATAAAGGATTTTTATGGTAGGATTTATAAATAGTTCCCAATGTTAATAACACAATTCTGTTTATTATTGATCGAGGGTCTAAATATTCATATTTCCTTCATATTATATATAATATGTATTTAGATAAAATATAATGATCTAATATCAATGTGGTATTCATGTTACCTGTAATTTTTCTCTATATTATATCAGACATTTACCATATGTATACTTTTATTTTTTTTAATGTTCTTCATATGACATTAGGCACTGAATTAAATTTTAGAAGAACCTTTTATCGTCAACCTGATGGATTGTTAGAGAAAATGATTTAGAAATTGGGAGACATGATTTGATATATTTATATAGATTACTATGTATGTTTAGTTACATATATTGTTTAGTTTAAATTTCATATAATATTATTTTTCATTCTTGTATAATGATGGAACCTTTTGAAACATTATTTGGAAAGAAGTGTGAAACTCTTTCTTATTGGAATGATGTAAGTCAAGGAAAATTGTTGGGAACTCAATTGGTAGAGTAAATGATTTAGGTGGTGAATATGATTCATCAATATACAAGGATGGATAAGAGTAGTCAAAATATACCATGGATAACCACATAAAAGATCTTTTATTTTTGGTATGTGAAAAAGTTTTTTTCCCTTGAAGTATCTTCATGGAAAAGTAGTATGGATTTTTGTAAAAAGAGATATTTAAGACTACAGTTTATCGGTACATATAAAATCCTAGAGAATGCTGGATTAGTTTTCTTCGTAGTGGAATTTCCTTTGAGTTTATCCCATCTTCATGATATGTTTCATGTTTCATTGTTATGGAAGTATATACCTAATTCATCTCATGTTTTTAGCCCAGAAGTAGTATGGTTGGATGATAAACATTCATATACGGACCAACCATTTTATATTATTGAACTATAAGAGTTTTTATTATTGAATAATGAAATTCACCAGGTATGTTTTTGTGGGAAATCCAAATAATTGTAGAAGAAATATAGGAATTAGAAAATTCTAGGAACAAAAAATATCCACAATTGTTTAAGTAATGAAAAAAATAATGGGGATGAAATTTAAAAGGGATGATAGTATTTCAAACTAGGTAATTTTAATTGTAAAACAATTTCATACCTTATTATTATTAATTAATTATATTTTATAGATTTATATTCATTATAATAATTTTTGGTAAATTTTTAATGAAAAATGAAATAGTTTTATTCTTATTATGTTTGTTTATATATATTATATGTATTTTATTTATAAAAATACTTTAAATATATATTATTTTAATGTGAAAAAATTAACTTAATTTTTTATATCATCAATTAAAATTTATATTATGATGAATATTTCATAATTTTTTGAAAATGTGGATTTTTGGTGAATAGTAGAAAATACTAATTTGTATGAGAAATTCCAGTTTTTTTCATGTATATAAAGTGTAATATTCTATTTTTTATTGGTATTAATATTGAATTAGTTTATTTTTATTAAAAAAATCATCTAATCAATGTCATTGGAATAAAAATAATACTTTAATTTTGTAAAAACACTTTTATTCATAAAAATATATTTTTATGAAAAACAATTCATCGCGTTTTACTCATTTATTTTAAATGTAATTTATATAACATATATAAATTGAATTTGATAAAATGGAATAAATATTTTGAAATAAAACATATAAATTTGGTAATGATTCATAATTTATTTTTGGTCAACATGAATAACAACCTTGGTAAAATAATTATTGTTATAAAAATAGAGTTAAAAATTGGGTTAAAATTAAAAATATAATAGATTAAGTAACCAAAGAAAAAATTATAAATCTTATTTTTATGACCCAATTTCGACTGAAAATTATCAATTAACTTAATATTATTTGTTTTGGATCCATTTTTCATGATTAATACATTAATATATTTTAATATTTTAGAAATTTAAAGTGTATCCCCCCCCCCAAATTTTAATAGTCACTACCTATCCTCAATTATACACATTTCATGAGAATATTATATCATAAAATAAATATCTAAAAACCTTTCTAACAACCCTGTAAACTTCCTAGAGGAATCTGATTGATCAGGATACCATCCTAGGAAGGCTTTAGGTATAAACCTAAAGAGGTTATCCAAAGTAGAGGTAGAGTTACTAACCGAGTATTTTGTAAATATTTCTTCTTCTAAAACATTAAAAAGTTATTCAAATATAAAGAAATTATTATATTAGTTCCTTATATATAATAGAATAATATAATGATTATATTATAACTCTATTTCATCTACTTAACCATATAAAGAAACATACAAATATTCTTATTATGTACATGAATACTACCACCTCACGAGATGTTGTATTTTATTTTAAATCAAAGGAATTTATAATTGATCATAATTATGAATAAAAATTAAATAATATGATAATAAATTTATTTTTCTAACTTCAAATAAGTATTATTCATTTTTCTTTACTCTGTAATGAAAAATAAAAATGTTTCTCATTCGTACATACATACTACCACCTTGCGAATGATGTATCTTATTATTGTCTATCACCTCACTTGGATTGTATATATTGGCTATTATAAAGAAATAATATTTTATTAAGGATTTAATAATAAAAATATAATGACAAAATTAATCTTATATTCTTCTCCTCATGTTCACTGAAAAATGGAAATGTTACTCATGCATATGTACAACCAACCATCTCTAAGATTTGAATGTAGATCAATTTTCATAACCATATTAACAAGTTTGTTATAAAATAATAAGTAATGTATTAAAATGATATTAATTATATTATTAATATTTTATTAATGATAAAATTGGTATTTATTTGATAAATGACAACCTACAGAAGATATTTTCGACTTATGAACTGAACAACCTCAAAACATATGAAATAAACTTAATCAACCATGTGATTAAGTGTGACAAGGTAATAATTGAAATAAATGAAATAATAAAACCAAAAATATTAATATCATGAAAAAAATAACATATGGTTATTATTTAAGAATATAAAGAATGTATCTGACAATTCAGGCTCAATGTATGGGATAATTTACTGTAAAACAATGTTTAAATTGTTTTAAAGATTTATTTTATAAATAATTTATTCCATTTAAATATTCTTCAAATTAATTTATGGATTTTTTATATACACATAAATAAATTATAAATGAAATTTTATCCCTCTTTTTAGTTTCATTCAATTATTGTTGAAATGAATCTTTTTATATGTTTTATACAGAATATTTTGAATATATTTATAAAAGGGAAAATGATTTTTCTATTTTAACATATAAAACACCAAAAAAATCATGACACTATGAGAATTATTTTTTTGGGATTCTATTAAGGGATTTCCTATTTTATTAAAAAAGAAACCCACATTATTTTTCGTCTGGGTATTTTATTTTTGAAATTTGAGTATCAACAGAAATATATAAAGTAATATCCAAAAAAAATTCTTATATGTTCAGAAGTATATTTTTATGAGTTCAAATATTTAAATGTAATATTTTATGTGTTTCATGTATGTTATAGTACTTTAAAATTTTTTTATGATGATAAGTGAAACTAATATCTCTAATCAAATGGTTAATTATTATGTTCTATGTAGAATTATGTTTGAATCAATCAAATAGGTTATTCTATCAAAATGAGTTATTTTTTTAATGGTAATATGAAGAATAGTAAATAAGAAACCTACATGATTTTTATATGCTTGATAATGAATTTTTTAGAAAATATTTTGATTTAATAATGTAAGAATATGATCTTTTATTAACGGGATTATTATTCCCTTTAAGAGTAAAAAAGGTATTTCTTTAAGAAAATAAATTTCATGGGTTCTCATGATTAAAAAACCCCTTATGATTATAAATTTTTTCCATTGTGTTTTATTGTAAGTATTTTTAAAAAAAAATTGGCAATGATGGTTAAATTCATCTATAAGTAAATGATTATTTTATATCAAAGATTATTATGTTAATAAAAAAGTCCCTTAAATTTTGTCATATTTCTGAAATCGCCTAGCGTGTTTCATTATTCAATTTTTTATGTCCATTAGCAATTCTATCAATTTTAATATACGCAATTTTTTCTTTTCAATACACCACCACACTCCGAATTCTATGATGGATTAGCCTCAGATTAAACATCACACACTAAAATCTATGGTATAATTAGATAATTTTTCAAAGGATATCTTCTCAAAAAAATCATCAGTTTACCCATAGAGAGGACCTAATAATAAAAAACTCAAAATTGAGATATGTCACATTAAGAAGAAACATATTTCACTATGTACTCACAAAATTTAAAACATTATTTCCTCAAAAGTGAAATAACTAGGTCTACAAAACAAAAAATCTTATAAATCAATCATGTGTGGCACACTATAGCCATTATACACACTATGTTCGCCTATGATGGTCGAAGCTCTAAACAATTTTTTTACTCAACTTCTCAGAAAGGATGTATTTTCATCCATAATAAAATATTCCAACTCCATCTATCTCAAATAGACTATGAAGAACCCTGATGTCTTCTTTGAGTGATTATTTCTATAACAAAAAACCAAAAAACTATTCTAATGTGAATGTTTTCCTAGAACATTGGATGAATCAAAACCAAGATCCATTAAAACTCATCGAAAAAGGATCCATAAACAATCTTATCCCTATTGTGATCACCAAACTATAGATATTTTAAGAAAATTATTCATTGTTATCATATAATAACAACCCATCCACACCTTACAAAACACGAAGTGCTTCACAAAATTCCATACTAACATCAAATGGGTTAAACTTATTAATCTTACCTAGTTCAATTTCAATTACTTTATTATCTTCAAACTACAAAACAAATTAACATATGTTAGTAGATCATGACCAAATGTACATACAAGAATTTTTCTCTAACGTCATTATTTACATGAATCCTCCTTTTGTATCTCAATATATAGAGGTTTCACATTCACTATCAACAAAATCATAGTTGTATTTTGTTCTCCCCTTTGAAAATATACTATAGAGAACTATATGAACAACTACAACCTCATTTAACATCTCAATATCACACCACTTCCAATTGGGTTTCACAATTCACCCAAATTTGGTGCAGAATGTACTCACAGTTTAGATGAACCTTCTCTGTCATCTCTAGACCTTACGATAACACTTATCTAAGCCCCAAAATTTTAAAACCACCTGAGAAAAAATCCATCCACACTATAGAAAAAGAGTTTCTATATAATGGGAACACCTAAAAATATACATTATACATTCCACAGTAAGGTTCATGCTTAACTAGGGTGGTCTCTACTCAGGATGAACATTATGATATTTAATAAAAAAAACAGAAGCAAACCATCAAACTAAAAATGTGGTTGATGTGCTCTCTACATTATATAAAACCTTTAATGTCTGTAAACTAATACCTGTTAGTCACATATGATTATCTAATTAACGTCACCACTATATAAATCATTATATGGTAGAAGAGTGTGTGGCCCCCACCATCGATCGAATGTAAGTATGCCTCCATTTTTTTGGAAACATAAATTCTTCAAAATTAGTTACTCAAACTCATCTCCATCATATGCACATAGATTCCAATACTAAAATTTTGGACCATTACTCCACAACCTCTCCATTAATATTGATCCATGAATCTAGAACTCATGTCGTGATATGTTACCACAAAATAGATACTTTCATGGTGAGATCATTGAATCCTTCTAAAATAACAATAGTATCCTAAAAATAGATACTTACAATGGATTTATACACATACATTGTAAACTACAAATGAGATGTTAATTGTTCCACTCAGGTAAAACCAAACCTTTCTTATAGAATACAAGACAATTCTCAGATTGTTCACCCACTATAGAAAACTATGGGACACCCTTTGGTAAAACTCCTTAATTATTCTACATTGACTATATCTGAATCTATCATCCACAGAATATTACATAAATCCACCCATACCGTATTATGGGGTATAAATTCATCTCCCAAAAGGGTGGATCTACTCGCTACACTATTGATGAGTAAATTTTGAGAATAAACTTTTAAAACCATTTATCATCGTGGAACATATATGATTAAATATATTAATAATGTTCTAAATATAAATCTTGACTGAACCATGAATTTCTAAACCTATATTTGAATATGATGATATCATATTATATATAATTTGTGAGTGAAAGTCAGTCTCTATCAATGTGTAATCTATACTTGACAAGTGATATTATAGGGATTCAAATAAGGTTTTTAAATCTTGTACATCAGATGTAGAAGTTATATATCAAGATTATTATGTCCAATAAGTGGGTACCTATTAAGAGAACACAAATAAGACTCTAAAATGTGTCTTTTGATGTATAAAAATGGTCATCTATCATAATTATCATCTTGTATTTAAATCCCAGACTTCATGGATATATTTCCTTGTTCAAATTTTCATTTTAATATATTGTTTTGGGTTAAATTTATTTTTCCCAGGAGTATGAGAAACCTCAGGGTTGTTTTGTGGGTTAAGGACATAAAATAACAGAAAATCGGGATAAACTATGCTAGGGGCATGGTTGGAGCATGGATATGGAGTGGTTGAGTAAACTATGCGAGTCATAATCCATTTTGGGATAGTGGGATCTCACATGTTTGGAACATGGTTTGTGAACTATGTAGACCTACCCCTGTAATTGTTCAACCCAACATCCATGGATAGTGTCTTATTCATGGTTTTCACATGGTTTCTCAAACCTTGTGGCCCTATAATGTTTCAAAAAAGTACAAAAATGAAATTATTGGATTATAAACACTCACCCATGTTTCACCCCACATTTCTCCCCATGAACCCTAGTGATGAACAAGATCTCCCAAGAGTTTCTATGTGAGATTATTCTTTATCTATTGGTCATTTTGAGTGTCTTTAGTTGTGGATCGAAGCTCCAGGTAATTCTAATCATACTCTTTCTTGTCTTTTTGGTTTAGGGTTGGCATATTTCTCTTATCTCTATTTGAAACTCTAAAAACCCACATTCTCGATGTGATTTAGGTTGAGGCATCAACAGGTGGATAAATTTGGATCTAAGGATTAAATTAAGAGTTTTTCATCAATGTATTTGTGGTAGGTACATTACAAGTTATATCCTTTGATTTTTAAATATATTTTTTTATGGGTTTATGTTTTTATAATCTCTTCAATGTGTTCTTGGTGATGTTTGCTATATTTGATATAATGGGTGGCTAAATAAATAATAAAATCTCTCATTATCTGTAAAACACAAGATATTATAATATTTTCCATTTCTGATTTTTTTCTTTCTTTATTTTTATGAATCACCACATTATGCTTACTCTAAACACAACAATGGGTTGGATTCCATTATAAACAAGATCTAGTATTGAACAATGATATATTAATAAAATAAATTTTTTAATATATAACCTAGCTATTAAATCAGCAGTTATGAATAGTATTAACTAAAATTTTAATTTTATATATTCCATATGATTTTAACATTCATTTTATATGACCTGATATAAGAATAAAATCAATTTTTGGATAAAAGAAGTGTTTCTCGTAAAATGCATATTTCCCCTTTTGATGGAAAATCAATTATATATATATATATTGACCATTTTATATGTTATCTTTGACAAAATAAAAATCTTCTTTGAAACAGATATATAAAAATTTACTTTGGATGAATTTTATATATTTTTCTGATAAGTTTTATTTTTTTATGAATAGTAAAAATATACAAAATTTTAATTGAAAACAAATTTTTTCATCAAATTTTTTTCTGTGGATAAATTCTATTATTGAATGTATTAAAAGTAAAACTAAAAAATTATTTTTATCATTTAATATAATTATGGTCATCGGAATTAATTTTACCATGCATTTGGAGGTAAAAAAAATTTAATCTTTTACAATGTTTTAGCTCTTAAAAACACGTTTTACATTCCATCAACATGCTCAATGTTAAATTAATTACATCAACTTATATGTTTTTAATTTAGAAAAATGTTTTCAATATTTATAATTGGTGGGTGTAAATTATGTAAATAGTTTCCTTTTGTTTGAAGTCATTATGAATAGAAACATTAGTAAAGTAAATTATTACTGTGGTTAAGGGTAAATCAGGTAATTAAAGGTATGAATAATATTATAATTGCACCAACACTTTTCTAATTTCAATGGATAAGTGTGTTTTGACCAAAATAATCCTCGGGTCTTTTGGTATGATGAATATTTATAGTGGACCATATCACTTATATAACCTCATATAAAAAATATTTTACTTGTTAACAACAAAAGTATAATATTATAACATAAATTATTAAATCCAACGGCCCAAAGGCATTTAATATTTTTATTATAATAAAACCCCCTTTTAAGGGAATAAGGGGAAAACCCAACAGACTTCATGAACTTAAAGACAGAACATGACCTGAAAAAAAACCAAACTTACACATGAAACACCCCTCCCCAACATGTAAACATGATGAAGCACTCCATCATTGCAAGGCTAATCAGCAAGCCAGTGTCCTGTGTCAAAGCACATGCCCGATCCGATGGCAGACGCCATACCCTCTCAAACATCCATGTCTGAAAAGCTCTACAAGATGATCTGTCAGCTCAAAATACTCCTTGGGGCCTGATCCATATGGTCGATTCCATCCAGCTTGGAACATTAGCATACATCATATAAAATTGAAACAAAAAAAAACCAAAATCCACCTTCCACAATCCTACTACCGTTGTCACTTTCCAAAATCCACAAATCCAGATTCAAAAATTCAGACAACATCAACCTTCATGGGAAACGAGTACCTCCCTGCCTCAAGTCACACACCAGAACACCACAGACCCGATCCGATGGCAGACGCCATACCCTCCCAAACATCCAAGTTTGAAAAGCTCTGCAAGATGAACCGTCAGCTCAAAATCTTCCTTGGGGCCTGATCCATATGGTCGAGTCTAGCCATCTTGGATCATCAGCATACAACATATAAAATTGAAATAACAAAAACCAAAATCCACCTTCCACAATCCTATTTTCGGTGTCACTTTCCAAAATCCACAAATCCAGATTCAAAAATTCAGACAACATCAACCTTCACGGGAAACGAGTACCTCCCTGCCTCAAGTCGCACACCAGAACACCACAGAGCACCACCAAAATCCACCATCGAATCAAGAGATTCATCCACTTCCACGAACTCCACAGATGCCACTATCATCCCCCTCCACTATTGCATCTCCCGGAGCTTCCTAGAAACCCTTCCGCTCACACCAACCCAAAACCTCCGCTGAACCAAGACACTCGACCGACTGGGAAGGTATATTGGATCTGGAAGCCAAAGAAATGGTAGCGCAGAACCTCCACAACAAGCCATTCCAGAAGTCACAGCAATGAGAGAACCGAAAGCCAAGCATTAAAACAAAGATTAGGAAAACCATCACCACAAGCGTAGATCCAGGCCGGAAGACGACCACCAAAAATATACAAAACCAAACCCATCACCACCATCGCTCGAGGACCCTGCAGATCCAGCCAAAGAACTCAAATGAGACATGGCTGCAACCTCTAACCGCATCAAAATGACTCTCGACTACATATTCCACCATGCCACAAGGAAACTGAGCCCACCGAAGATGCGAGTCTTCGACGCCGCAGAAGCCCATTATTGGCTACAACCCACGACGCCGCCAGAGTACCCACGAACCCTTGAAACCAAAGAGCCGAAACCTTGAAAGGTTGCTGAAAGCTGAAATCCAGCCTCTCGTTAGCACATCAGGAGAAGCACGCCGCGATCTCATCGAGAACCGAGAAGCAGGGCCGCAGACAACCAAGAACAGGATGTCGGCGATGGGGAAACCAGCGACAGAAATACACAAGAGGAACCAGCGACAGAAATCCACAAAAAACCCACTATATTCAAAACCAATCGACGAAAACCCGAAACACCAAAAATATCCAAAACCACCAAAACGAAGAACCTGCGAAAGCTCACCGAATCCGAAGTCCAAAGCCTCCCCCCTCCGGGTACACAGAATCGACGTCGAGCAACACAAGGAACCCGCGGAATGCGTGGCTAGGTCGCGGAGGACTCACCGAACCTAATCCACCGTCGACACTGAAATCTGAGACGCTCATAACTGAGACCACGCCGATCTACGACGTCAACAGTAGCCATTCCGGGATGGATGCCTGAGATTTGGAAGCGACACTTCGAGCCAAGCGATGACACCGAGAACAGGAGTCGGATAATGAACCCCATTAGATGCAGACACACATCCCCGATGCCAAACCACGCCTACGACGAGCCGAGCCCAGATAGAGCTGCGAGTCGATCCATTCCGGAGGGGGAAGGGGACGAAGAATCAATGGGAAACCCTAGCCACCGCGGAAGTGCAAAGAGATGCCGATCAGAGGCTCCTAAATTATTAAATTAAATGGTGAAACAACGATGTTGTGGTAATTGATTTAGTAAAGGATGAATCAATTAAATTGGATTAATAATATTAAAATAAATACAATTTTAACCATTTTAGGATATCCAAGAATTTTTTGGATGAAATTTTCATATTAGGGAGCAGTTAATTTAGGTTTTTCGAAGAAATAAAGTTTTTCTGATTTTATAAATATTGTTAAAATTGACATAAATGTGATTTTAAAATAAATAACATTTTTATTAAAGGATACAGGATTCATAAAAATATATAACTTGGCCATCAAAATAGGATAATTTTATAGATATCATAACGAACTGTTTTGAATCATTTAATGGACACTTGTCATTGAACATGTCATAGATATTATTAAAATTAAAGATTGTGACAAAGTGTCGCACTATCATTTCTATTGAGTTCAATAATTTTAATATTGGTATTACCTAGAGATAAATTTGTTCACAAATAGTATCTGTAAATATAAAACAATTATATACATTTTAGTAATTTATTTATAATTATTAAAGACTAAATAATTACAATAAATGTTACACAATAGTGATTATGTAATTATTATATTAATAGAAATATCACATAAATAGTTTTATAAATATTAAAATAAATATAATTTTACATAATTGAGGTTATCGATGAATTTTGTAGGTGAATAGTACATGTTAATAGAGTACTAAATTGTTTTTATTGATGTTATTTTTATATTTGAATTTTAGTTAAATGTAATGTTATTAATAGTGTCAAAATTGACACTATTGATAATTTATAAAAATAACATTTTATAAAATTATTTAAAAATAATAAAACTATATAAAAATTAAAAACTTAAAGTTATAAAATCTAAAATGTCATAAAAGTTCCATTTATGGACAATTTACGCCACATAAGTAAATATTTATAAATGTTTAATATTTATAATATAATTTCCACAATTAAAATTAAATTCATTATTTAAGGATAAAGTGCAATGATGAGGCTTAAAATAAAAATAAAAACATGTATAAATTTTATTTTATTAGATTATTTTGTCCCATATTCATCTTATCTTTTAAATAATTCACTATAGATCCATTTGGAATTGAAAATTAATTTAGATTAATTAAATATTTAGAGAGTTTCTTAAAGTGACCCTCAACTCTCTTATAAAATGGAACCCTTCCTTCTATTTTATTGACACCTCTAGACCATTTGGATCAGCCAAAACCTAACCACATCTCAAACCAAATTCAATCAATTCTTATTAGAGGCCATAAATTGGGCATAAATCCATCATAATGAGTCATTTTGTTCGAATCACAAGGAGATACCTGGAAAAAGGTAATTATTTTATCACCTCTTTCAATGGACTTTTCTTCTTCCACTTAATCTTTCTATGATATTTCCATACCAAATTAAAAAATACAATATCATACATATATTAAGATGTTATTATAATCATGGTAGAACCATATTCCTCATTTTATCCTTCCTACGAATAACCATATCACCATTGTGCGTACATACAGCTTACCAGTTCCACATTGTGGTGTAATTTGTTATTCAAAAATAATTTATTATGATGGGTATGTTTATGACTATAATAGATATAAATAAATAAATAATATTATAATTATTTGTTATAATTAATATACCAAAAAATTCCATACCATTTAACCATCAATGGAATGATACCCTCGCTCGTGTGTAAGTACTATGTGTACGTATAACCTACCGCCTCCACGACATGGTGAGATTCATTCTCCACGATAACCATTAAATAATGATGATAAAATTTAAATGATGTTTAAAAATAAAAATTATGAAATTAAAATAATTCTGTATATGAATAAAATACATTATATGAATAAAAAATATGACTCACATGACAAAACAGTAATGGGAAAATGAAGTAGTAAACACTCGAAACAATTGTTATACAAAAATATTATTATTAAAACAATATAAGAGCATCATATATGATATCATAAATATGGATATTATTTGTTTATAATTTAATAAAACATATTAATAAATGTACATGAGTTCAAAACACCCTCAAATAAAGGAAAGTACAAGGTAATGGTTAATTTAACAATCTCATTTTTATCTGATATTGTTTATACAAAAGTATCTACAGGGAAATCATTATCTTCCAAGTCCATGTTTCTTATAATGTATTTCATAATATTATTATTATTCCAAAACAATTATTTAAATTCATTTTTACCCATGTTTTAATTTTTATAAAACATTTCAATGGAATCTTTCCATCACTTTCTAAATGAGGTACTTTATGAACTTTTCAACAACTTATGGAAAAAATGTAATTTTAACTTATATGGTGCAAGAAGATATTTCTTACTTTAGGAAACAATAATTTTTTGATGTTTTTACAACAATTTTTCAATGTTAATTTAAAAAATAAATGTATTATTTTAAAATTTCATAGGCTTTTAAATGAATTTCAAAGTAAGAGGGTTATTTCTCTCAAAGGGGTTTAATGATTTTAATAGATTATTTTCATCTATGTCAACATCTATTATTGGATCTTATACTTAATTAAGGATGATTTATTATGCTACATTATTCTGTATTATATTAAAGGTTTTATGTTATGATTGACTGTGGATGTTCTATTTTGAAACTATTCATGGTTTATAGTTAAAGTGTTAACATTTCATATAGTAGAATTAATAAAAAAAATTATATTCGTTATATTTCACATTTTTCATGTGAGGAATTACTTATAATTAGTATGTAATGGGTTTGGGACCAGTTAATGAAAGCCATATGGGTTGGGGATCAGTTAATGAAAGCCCTAAGGTTTGGGGACTAGATAATGAAATCTCTACGAGTTGGTGACTCATTAATGAAATCCCCTCCCTACATCGATAGTTCTCATGAGACAAAATAATTCAATCTTTGATTAACATCTTACCCATATGGTCTTGGAAGTAGGCCTTGATGGTATGTCCGACATTATCCATTCCCACATTATATGATTAGTTATTGATATTACATGCGATTATTCGACCAGTAGAATATCCATGTTAATGTTTAAATGGAATTATTTGATTTATTCTTTCCATATTTTTTTGAAGATTATGTTAAAAATCCAATTGTTTCAGTTTTATATACTTCCTTACTAATTTATTCTTATTTATGATAGATACTGATATATTGTCTACCCTTACTTATAACCTAATCTCACCCCTTTATTATGTTTTATTTTCTCAGGATGCCAAGAAGTGTTTTTGATCAATATGAAGGGTTAAGCAAGAAGAATAATGGCGTTCTCAACTTATTATCTACACTTTATTTTATTTTTGAAATTTTAATGTACATTTCTTGTATTTAATCTATTTTTGAAGATATTTAAATAAATCTATCCTTCTAGATTTGATTCTTAATAATAATTACAATGTATTAAACCATTTCACTTGATTAGAGATTCTAGGGTTGGGATGTAACAGTTGGTATCAATGGATGTTTTATACAAACCTTGGGAATTTTATTAATAAATACTTTGAATATGGAACATTACCCTATTACACACATTGACGACAATTATAGAATAACATCCAGGAATTTTGGTAAAATAGGGATTCTGTGGGACTTTCAAGAAATACATCCATGTATGGATACTATAAGGGAATGTGGTTCTATCATAGATGTACCTTGGAGTATTAGTCTGATAGGGAGTTCTAGCCTTGAATCAGGGTAACCAAGAACATGACAACATTATTTCCTATGCACCTTGTTTGACACTCATGAGGATATGCTTATGATAATTGAAATTTTATTTATAAACCATTATGAAGGATTTATGATTAATTATGCACCAAAAAAACATTTTTATGATTATATATTATAAATACAGAAATTATTCAATTTATGTTAAGTATTTTACTAGTTTCAAATTTTTTATAAGGATTCATAACCTAATCTAGTTTATGCCATTATTTAAAAATGGTTTATAGTTGAATTAATGGAAACTGTATCATGAAACGTAATCTATATAGGGATTTTCCTCCTATGAAAGATAATTATAGTGGAGCTGGTGATACAACTGGGGATGAATAGCTTAGAACCATACTGGGTCAGCTGTCTCATGTTATGAATAATAAACATACCTATATGGAGAACCCTGATGCACAACATGGAGGATCAATGTTGGATCACTTAAAGAGACAATAACACCCAACATTTAATGGGACCATGAATCCATTTTCATCTTAGCAATGGATATGTTCATTAGAGAAAATATTTCTTACATTGGGGAGAAATGAATGGGAAAAAGTTTTCAAGATAGTTTATCATTTCTCAAGAGATGCAGATCAATGTTGCTCATTAATTCACAACACAAAGGAAGATGAAGAAGCATAAAATATGGAATAGAGGGATATTAAACAAATTTTCTTGTGAAAATAGTTTCCTTGTGAATAGAGAGATACTAAAGAAAGGAAATTTCTAAGTCTGAGGTAAAATCTTGATTAGAATATTTTAAAGTACGAGGATAACTTTACAAGGTAAGAAAGGCATGATACATACTACATACATAACCCAAGGAGTAAGATTGACCATTTATTTGATGGTTCGATGAAATTTTTATGAAAGGAATTGGTCTCCTAGACATCATTATAATATTAAGATAATGTCTCCTATGCTATCAAAATAGAGATATAATTTTCCAAGTCATATGGATTTAAAAGAAATCATGAGAAAAAGAGAAAAAAGAACAAGGTATGGATAAAGGGGAACATAAATAATGATTTCCCTTATGTTATAATTGTGGCAAGAAACACCCTACTACATGCCATAAAGGAATGTAAGTTTTTTACATGTGTGTAGAAAAAGGTCACTATGATGTTGATTTTAAGGGAAAGGAAGAATCTGTAAATGTGCAATGCTATAATTATAATGAGATGGGACATTATACAAATGATTTTCCAAATAGTCAAGGAAACTTTTCTTATAAGAAAAAAATCAAACAAGGTCAAGCTTAAACTATAACTATGGTCGATGTGGAATAATTAATGTATCTGTGTTTTTGGATTCAAGAACTACGTTATTATATTATTATATTAAGAATAATATGATATATAAGGATTGTAATTCATTACTTTTTATTTAAGTACATGGGATCATGAATGTTTTCATTATGTTTTTAATATAATTAATGTAATTATATATTCAGTATGTGAAAATAATAGAAAAATAATTTTTTAGGGAATATGATGATATGATTGATTTTGGAAATTTAGAGTACTTTTTAAACTATCAATTTAGAAATAAGTATTTTAATAATTTATTAAGTTTAAAATAGAGTAAGGTGAATATTGGATATTATTTGTCAAATTTATAGTATGATTTATTTGATACATTGGGCTAACATTTTTTATTTCAGTAAATAATTAAAGGATTAAGGAAATACTGACGGGCCTTATGATTTATCAAAAGTCATTCTGGTGTGAAAACTTCATTCCGACCTTTCATGTACAGGTTTAAAGGATGAAGTGAAAATAGATCAAACTACAACCAAATGTTGATATTATGTTTTTCAAGTGGAAGGAAATCAATTATGTTATTATCCAAATAGTAAAATAATTCTTGTACTCTGGGGAAAGGATCCTAAAACCAAAAATTATTTCATAGTTCTTTTTCCGATGAATCAAATGATCCCTTATATCATTCCATATTTAGAGCTTTGTGATTGTTAAAGTTTTCTTCATCATTGTTTATATCACTATCCATTAGACCATGATGGTTATTTTTTTATTGTAGATATTTTCAAACATGGAACCCTAGTATGTGTTTTCTATATCACCCTTTGTACTTATATTTATATATTTTAAATAGAGGTCTCAATAACCCTATTTATGATATGGGTTTTCCATAAAGGTATTTTCTCTATATGAACCTCTTATTTTCTATGTGCAATTTCAATTTGTAGGGATGAAATTTATTAAAGGAGGTGAGAGTGTAACACCCTAAGTCTTTACAATATTTTCTGTTTTCTAAATAAATATAATTTTGTTTCTTGTTTTCTTTCTATGAAACATATATTATTCTTACAGAGCACACAACAATGAGTCGTCTTGCATTACATGAAAGGCTCAGTTTAACAGAACAATGATATATTAATAAATAATAATTACATAAAAAATAAGATAGCAGTTAAGTTAGTTTTTATTAATAGTATTAAGAAAATTTTTAATTTTATATATTCTATATAATTATAAAATTGTTCTTATATGAAATGATATAATAATAAGTTGAGTTTTTTAGACAATAGAAGTATTTTTTTAAATAAAATTTTGTAGCCTCTTGATGACAAAACCATTTTAAATATAGTTTTAACACTTTTAAAAGTTCAGTTTTATAATATTAACAGATTCTTTAGAATAATTATATAAGACTTTAATTTGAATTAATTTTTTATATTTTTCAGATATGTTTTTATTTTTGATGAATATTAAAAATATTCTAAATTTTAATTGAAAACAAATATCTTTATTGAAATAATATTTGTGGATAAATTATATTATTTAATGGGTTTAAATTAAATATATACTGAGATTTTATCAGTTAATATAATGTTATTCATTGGCATTTATCTTACTATGAATTTTGATGTGAAAACTTTTCAATCTTTTGTAATGATTTAACATTAAACTATTTTTTATTCCAAAAAAATTATTAATTTATAATTATTTACTACAACTACTATTTTTGAATTTTTGAAAATGGATTCAATATTTGGAATTAGTGGTTCTAGATTATGTAAATATTTTTTACTTTTTGTAAAATATTGATACGTAACTTTAGTAAAAAAAATTATTATTGAGGTTAATAATAAATCACGTAATTAAAGTTAATAATAATTTTATAATTACCCTAAAACTTGTCCTAATTTAAATAGGTAAGTGTTTATTGGCCAAAAAAATACTTTGGCCATTTTTGGTACTACATGGAGCCACTTGGATGACATTAATATATTTATTATATTACATTTAAAGAAAATCCAATTCTGTTATACATTTTTTTACAAGTATAATATATTTAATATGTGGTAAAAAATGTTATGTTTTATAAAATAAATATTAATTAGAATTAAAATTTTTTTTATATAAATTAATTATATTAATTTATAGTTTTATAATGTAAGTAATTAAATCAATTGGGGACATAATGATGATGTGGTAATTGATTTATTAAAGGATGAATCAATTAAATGATTTTAAAAATATTAAAATAAATATAATTTAAAACTTTATTCCATAAAAGATTTAATTATATTCCATTATCATATTAATGATGATTTAATGTGGTTTTCTTGAATCAATAATGTTGTTTCGATTTTATAAAAATTCAAATAACAAATAGTGTCAAAATTTACAAAAATGAGATTTGAAAATAAATAATATTTTATTAAACAATATAAGATTCATAGAAGTCTATAATTAGGCCAAAATACTAGGATTATATTAAATATATCATAATTACCTATTTCGGATTATTTAATGAGCATATTTCAATGAAAATGACATAGATATTATTAAAATTATAGAATGTTATAGAGTGTCACACTATCATTTCTTCAATGATTAATAATTTTAATATAGGGATAAACTGGAGATAAATTTGATCATGTATATTATATTGAAATAAATATAATTATATATGTCATATAAACTTATTTATAGGTTTAGAGACTAAATAATTACCCTAAATTATTACACAATAGTGAAGAAGTAATTATTTTATTAATAGTTATATCAAATAAATGATTTTATAAATATTAAAATATATAACATTTGACATAATTTAGGTGATCCAAGAATTATATAGGTTAATATTACATTTTAAGAATGTATTAAGTTGTTCTTTCAACGTTATATTTATTTTTTAAGTTTAATTGAAGTTAATGTTAGGAATAGTGTCAAAATTGACAGTATTGATATATTATAAAAATGACATTTTAATGAAATTATTTAAAAATCATCCAAATATTTGGGAGTTAAAAAATTGAAATGGAAAGGTCTAAGATGTAATTAAGTTTACATTTATGGATAATTTCCATCACATAAGTAAATATTTATAACCATTTAATATTTATAATATTATTCCACAATTAATATTAAATAGATTAATTAAGGATAAATCAAATTTATATGGTTTAAAATAAAATAAAAATATTTCAAAATGTTATTTTTTGAGATTATTTATACCCATAATCGTCTTACCTTATAAATTATTCACTTTGGTGCCACTTATAATTGAAAATCAATTTATCTTAATTTAATATATTGAGAGTTTCCAAAAGTGATCCTCACCGCTCTTATAAAAGGGCACCCTTACTTATATTTTATTAACACCTCTAAATCCATTTTGTTCAGGAAGAACCTACCCAAATATCCTCCCAAATACACTAAATTCATCATATTGTCCATATATTGGGCATAAATCATACATATGGAATTTTTTTTTCAAATCAAAAGAAGATACCCAAAAAAGAGTTAATTGTTTTATCAACTATTTGAAAGTTGTTTTCCACTTCTACTTGGATCATTATATGGTGTTTCACAAACAAAGTAATAAATATTGAATCATACATATAAAAATATATTATTATAATCCTATTACAACCATATTCCTCATTTTTTCCTTCCTATGAATAACAATATCACCATGCGTCCATATATACAACTTATTATATCCACGTTGTGGTGTAATTTGTTATTCAACACTAATTATTGTTATGGGTAATATGTTGTGCATAATGTATAGAAATAATGAATAAAATATAATAATTATTCTATATAATTAATATACCATCCAATTCCATAACATTTATCCACAAATAGAAAGATACCCTAACTCGTGCGAACGTACTTGTGCATACGTACGACCTACTATCTCCACAACCCGGTGAGATTATCTATAATTGTTTACCACTAAAGAATGAATATAAAATTTATTTTATGAGTAGAAATAATAATTATAAACATAATATAATTCTCTGTATGAATAAAATACATCCTATTCATAACCAAGATGACTTACACGACAAAATAGGTATGTGAAAATGAAGCAGTTAACACCTGAAACAATGGTAATACTGAAATATTATTAACAAAAAGGTATTAGAGGATTCTATATGACATAATAAATATGGACATGATTTTTTTCATAATTTAATAACATACTTTAATCATTATATAAGAGTTTAATGTACCCTCGACTAAAGGATATTACAAGTTAATGTTTAATTGCACAGTCTCATTATTATATGAGATTATATATATGTTTGTATTTGTTGGGATATCATTATCATCCATGTCCATGATTCATAAATTGTATTTCAAAATATTATTACTATTCCTCAATAATGTTTTAAATTCATTTTTACGCATGATTTAATTTTTATAAAATGTTTTGAAAGGAATCCTTCCATTGATTTCTAAATGAGGTACTTTATGAAACTTTTGAAAAATTATGGAATAATTTTTTTTAACCTATACGGTGTAAGTGGTTATTTCCACCATTATGATGCCTTAATGTTTTAAATCTTATATAACAAGATTAAAATATTATTTTATAAAAATAAATGATTTATTATATAATTGTGTAGTCTTTCAAATGAATTTAAAAGTAAGATTGATATTTCTCTCAAATATATTTAGTGATTTCATTATATTATTTTCATCTATGTCAACATCCTTTGTTGAATTTTATGCTTAATTAAGGTTGATTTATTATGATAAAATCTTCTATACTGTATAGTAGGGTTTATATTATGTTTGGATATAGATGTTTTATTTTGATAACATTGATGTTTTATGGTTAAAGAATCAATATTTTGTATGCTAGTTATAATAAAAATTCCTTTGTTGGTCATAATTTACCCTTTTCATATGAGGAATGCATTGGAATTATTATGTAATGGGTTAGTAGAATGTTAATGAAATATCTATGGGTTGGGGGCCAGCTGGTGAAAGTCTTATTGGTTTATAACTAGTAAATGAACGCCCTATAGGTTGGGGACTAGGTAATGAAATCCACTGGACACATCAATAGTTCTCATGAGACAAACTTATTTTGGTTCTGACTAACGTCTCACATGTATGGTCTTGGCACAAGGCCTTGATGTTATGTCTGAAATTTTACATTTCTTAATTATATGATTAGTTATTGATATTACATGTGATTTTTTAACTAGAAGAATATCAATGTGAATGTTTAAATGGAATTATTTGATTTATTCACTCACTATTATATTGAAGATTTTTTTTCAAAAATAACATGTGTTTCAGTTTTATATCATTCTTAAAAAATTTATGCTTATTTACGATATATTTCTATATATTATACACCCTTACTCATAATTTGACCTCACTCTTTATGTTTTACTTTCCTAGGATTCCAAGAAGTGTTTTATGATTAATATGCAGGGTTAAGCTAAGAGAATAATGGTGTTCTAAAATTATTATATATGTTGTATTTTATAATTGAGATTGTAATGTAAATTTCATGTACGTAATATATATTCCAAGAATACTAAAACTATTATTCCATCAGGATTTTTTTCCTCATAATCATACCAATGTATTAAAATAATGCATTGACTCAGGGCTTTTGGGGTTATGTGTTAGATGTTCCCTAGGGGATGCATGGAGGATGGCTTGACCTATTTAGGGCCAATCATGGGGTGTGATGACCCTCATGAACCTTTTTAACAGAAATATAAAGTGTGAAATTGAATTGTGTTTAAGTAGAGCCCATGACGAATGTGAAAATTTGGTAATGTAATGATTAGGAATGGATTATTAGTATTTGTCTAGATATGGATAATGGTTAGGGGGTTGTTGATTTAACAAAAGAAATGTGCAAAATGGGAGAAATGTGAATACACCAAAGGAATGGTTTTTTCACATGAAATTCATAAGGGAGTTGATTCATGGGAAGTGGTTGAATATTCATAGTGTGTTAGGGATGGGGAATAGGAGTTGGGTTAAATGGATATGTTATATAAATAATAAATCTGTTAATAGATTGTGGAATAATATTGATTCACATTTTTTGTTTTTGTTTGAGATATTTATAATGATATTATATATGTTTCGATGTAATGTGGTTATTCATAGTAAATGAATAAATAAGTATATGAAAATTGATTGGTAGAGTCGGGGTGTTGACATGAGGTTTAACGCCCATGTGTTGAGTTGGACTGAGGCTCTAAACTCTACCCTTTATTACATGGGTTAGGGAAGAGGAATGAGTTCTTATTCCCCTAACAGTTTTATTCAACCCCGAACTGAGGCTTCTAGGTGAGGATAATGTGATTGTTGTGATGTTTTTCATTGATAGGATAGGGATACGACTTATTCCCATAGGCATTATAATTTATGAATAAACCTAATCCATTAGACCCATGAAAAGGGTGAATTAAGCACTAATATAATAATTATTGTATCTTAATATAATGATGGATTAACATAGGGGGAACATTATTTATAATGGATACCTAAACTGTATTTTAATTATTTTTCATTATTTATTACTTTCATGCAGTAATTTTTAGATTGGTTATTTTTTAGACATAATTGGTGGAGGGATAATGAGTTGTACTCACACCCTACTTGGTCAGTTGTTGGGTACTCAAGATGATTTCATGGTTGCATGTCAGGAAAATAGAAAAGGCCCCATGCTTGGTATGTGATTCAGATTTGGGATGTTCCTGGTTGAGGATCTGAGATTTGAGTGAGGACTATTTTTTGGGATATTGATGTTTTCTTCATTTTGGGTTTTGTTCACTTGGCACTAGTAGCAGGACGTGACATAATTACTGTTGGTTGTGGTTTCTACCCAGTTTGGGAGAAGGATATTTATGTATGTTCATTTATTATCTTATTTTATGTATCATATTATATATGTCTCGTGCTATGGATTTCTATAAAAAAGAGGGTATAATCTCCCCATGTGTCATTGAGACCCTCGCTGCTAGTCAGAAACCTCTGGTATATAGGGAGGCGTGCCTGAGCTCATGTTAGAACCTGTCTTGGGGAACTTTTTTGTGGATTCCAGGTTAGGGATGTTATAATGTGGTATTAGAGTTGGTCTTCTCTATGACATAAACGTTATTAATGGTAGATAAGATGGTATGAAGGTGTTGGGACTTGGAAATGATCTTGTTCTTCGGTGTATCTAAATTATGTATGAGGGAAAACCCATATCACCAAGGGTGGGAATTGTTGTTGTTGTTGTGTGTTGTTACATTTGATTATTTTTCATTATCTCATGATGTAATTGTTATGTTATGTGATAGTTTTATGATATTTTTATCATGGATGGAAATGGCATGATGTTGGGCATTCATGCATCATTTTATTAACCTATGTACATGAATGACATGAATCATAGTAGGTACACACATGGGTTGGGTACGTGGGATGTAGAAGGTAGAATGCATCATATTTTATTCAATGTGGTGATGATTGTGTCTAATTAAATTACACTGATGGGTAGAAAGTGATGTAAAATTTAAAATTATAATTACAGAATTGTTCTTGATATCGGGTAATAATTGAATTAAAGTAGTTGAAAAAATTCATTAAATGGGATTTGTTTTGATATGGTGTAGAAGGTAAAGATTGTAACCATGAATGTGAGTTACCCCATATTATCCATGGTCCTCAGTATGGATGGTCGAGGGTTGTGTTTTGGGAATGATAATGCCCATTTGGGTGGTGTATTTAATTTGGTTTTCTTATGGCCAGCGATGAGCCTTCCATTAGATTTCATGAAAACATTATGGTTCATGTTCTAAAGATATTGTTTGATATTATAGATAAGTTACTCCACCAAGATGTGTTTATGTTGGGTGAAAATAGGACATTGTTGAGAATTATCCTGTGGCAGTGGAGAAAGAGAAAATGGCAATTTAGAAAAATAGAGATGAGATTTTCTGGGAGTGATTTTATCATTTAATGAAGATGATGGACTGGGAACAAGGGAGGGTTTCACACTATTTTTTCAAGATGGCCATGGAGTTTCAGTTGTGTCACCCTCTGACCATTACAAGAGAGGGTGCACCTAGGGTAGTAGAGTTATGGATAGAATCTATTCAGAATATTCTTAATCATATAGATAATCCTCTATAGAAGTGAGTCACATTAGTGGCCTATATGCTGAGACTTCATGAAAATAATCAGTGGGGCAACATTGATCAAACAGAGCATCCCAAAGGAATGATGCGAAAGGACATCAAGGACACGTTTCTTGAAAACATCTATCCAAGAACCTTGAGGCAGGTGAAGGGTAGATTTTATGATCTTGACCTAAGGGGAAATATATGTAATGGATTAGCTAGTAGTTTCACCAATTTGAGATGCTTTTTCTTAATTTTGGTATGAGAAGACGCAAATGTGGAGAAATGTTTCTAAGATGGGATAAGACATGTGATCAAGTCCCAGGTGAACATCTTCCATTTGAAAAGCATTTTTGAGTAGTGGATCATGCCCTTATATCAGAAGGGAATCTGATGGGAGATTTATGTAGTGAATTTGTTATGCTAGCTGGGTGGGAAGTGGTGCCACTTCTGAGAAAAGGAAGAACTATTTTGGAAATCTTCATTAGGGTGGATATGCACAGAGCGGTCATATGAGGGGACTAACCTCTCAGGGTGGTGAACATGTGTTATTTTATCTGTGTGGTAGGTCGAGGCACATGTGTGGTCAATGTCCTCAACCACTAATTGAGTGCAGAGCGTTTGGAATTTAGGGCCATGTGTAGAGGTTCTGTAGGATCTTGAGATTGTCATGAAATGGTGGAGGTCATTGGTATATGCTGAGTGAAGGTAGGGGGTCGGTTACCCCAGATTAGGCAGGTAGTTGGATCTCTACTGGTCGTACCGGTAGGGTTGGTGGATGTGGAACTCTAGGGTGAGATCATCCATTCCAGAAAGGTAGTGCAGTGCATGGTACATCGGTTGAAGCCCATAGTAGAGGGGTAGATCACCTTCATGCTGTCAACTCTACACCTGAAGGTGGAACAATGGGTCATCTACTATTCATGGTACGATTCTTGTATCTCCCACACTCGATCATTCTTTATTTAATACAGGTGTTAAGAATTATTTTATTTCTACATAGTATCTAGTTGTGTTTGGATTTACTATTGAAAATATGGGTTGATTTATTTCATTTGATATAACATTAGGGTCATTGGTTCAATATATTAGATTCTGTAGGAGTTGTGCATTGGAGGTTGGTGGATATCATTTTTGTGGCACCTATTTGTCCTCGATATGTTAGGTTTAGACCTGATTTTGGGTATAGATTGGTTGGTATTGTATCAATCCTATATCAAATGATACCAAAATAAAGTTATGTTCATGTCTCTAAATAAAGATACTTATTTCTTTTATGGTTATGTGGTAAGTTTGAGTAAGCCACACTAGAACAATTTTCCAGTAGTTTAGAGAACATAGAGCTCAAGTGGCTTGCAGTGTGGTATATGAAGGATAAAGGTAATGAAACGTTATCCCTTCCATTTTTGATCAATTTTAGGATGTATTTACTGAGGAAATCTTAGGGATACCACCTAATAGGCATGCTGAGTTTGTGATCAGGTTGCTGGTAGGGGCAGAACCAGTTTCAATTCCACCATATCGAATAGTGCCGACTGAACTCTAGGAACTGGAGGTTTAGATGGAAGAGTTGGAAAAAAGGGATTCATCAATCCTTGAATTTAACCATTGGAATCTTTTGTGTCATTTTCCAAGAAGGATGGGATATAATTGAATTTATAGGTTTATTTTAGAAAGATGAATTATATGACAATTAAAAATAGGTACCTGATTCCTAGGATCAGCGATTTGTTTGACCAACTGAAAGGTGCTTCAGTGTTCTCCAAGATTGATCTGAGAACCAGATACCATAAATTGAGTGTAATACCTTTAAACATACTATAGAGATCCTTATATAGTTGTTATGGGTGGTATGAGTTTGTAGTTATGTTTTTCGGGTTGTCTTGTAACACCCCGAGCTTCCATGATACGCTTCTCATTTAATAATGCAATAGCTTGCATTGTACGCAACTTTGAGTTCTAACAAAATGCAAATAATCAAAGTTGTCATTATGAATAGTAATACCCACTTTTTAAAATTATAGAAATTTTATATTTCAAAATGGACTTCATTTTTATATTCGTAATATCAAAATTATCCTAAGTTAAATTTTTTGTAATTTTCTGAGAACTTCCATTTTTTATGAATAGTGAAAAATACTTAAAAACAAATTTTTTAATAAAAATAATTTATAGTGATAAATTATAATATTTAGTGGTTTTAGTGTATAATTAGAATATATTTTTACCATTTTATCCAATGGTGGTCATTAGAATTAATTTCACTTTGAAATTGGACATAAACAATTGTCAGTCTTTTGATATATATTGTTTCTTAAAAACACGCTATTTGTTGTGACATCGGGAATTAATTATAAAATTAATTAATGAACCTTATATGTTTGGAAATTTTTAAAATAGACAACATTTTTGAATTCGGAATATCAATTATAGCTTAGGGTGAAATTTTGGCATTGTTCTGAAAAACATAAATTTTTGATGAATAGTGAAACCACAAAGTGGTAGTTAAATAACTGATTTTTCGTTTAAATGAAATATTACCACTTCTGTGTTTTGAATTTCAAAAATCCAACATACATGGTTTTCATTAAGATGTAAAATGTGGTTCAATGAGATTAAAATAATTTATGGTGAATAGTAACTTTTAAGTTCTTAATCGCGATTAGAGATAATTAGTGTCATTTAAGGTAAAAATAATGTTTTAATAATATGAGATGAGCTTTAAACATGTCCTACCCTCATTGGATGTGCCATGGCCGACCAAGACAATCCATGGGTCAACTTGGGTACCCCATGTAGCCACTTTAGTTGGAAAATGACATAAATACCTTTTATTTAATGTTAAAGTCAAAAAATGACACAAACATTAAATGTTTTACTAAAACAAATTTTACATGGGGTTATACAAGTCATATTTTTGACTATAAATAGTCATTATAAAGCTAAAAGGATTTCCTACATCATAGTATATTTATATAATTTTTAGACATTATATAATTTAAATTATTTATGACATCATTATGATGCAGCGATGACCTCATTATTTAACGATTTTAATAAAATAAAACGATAATGTACAATCCAAGGCTTAAACTTGTCCAAAGACTATTGGATGGGTATATTTCGAACCCTTATCACCTTAGCCACGAATTATATAAGTTTGGGAACTTTAGAATCCGAAAATCATTGTATAATATTGTAAATTTCCTTACATTCCAAGAGTGCCCCTCCTCTCCTCTTATAAAAGGCCCACACCTCTACCACCTCATTCACATTTTCAAGCCATTTGGCTCGGCCAAAATCTGCCCAAATACTCTCCCAACTTCCCTATCTTACTCCTAGAAGCCTCACTTTGGGAATAACGCTTCCCAAGGAATCCTTTGGCTCAAATCAAAAAGAGTTACCCGATTTTGAGGTAATGTCTTCTCTAATGTTGTTTTGTTTTATTTTTCTTCTCCAACCCCCTAAACTCTTTTTATTAATTTCTTTTGTAACAACACCAGTATCCTAAATATACTAGGATGTTGTTATAAGAAGTATTTGAGCTACACTTACACACACCTACATCTAATGGTTAAAGAACATACGGTTTCTGTGGATGGCGAATTTCTGCCTCACGAACGATGATTGTTCAACACTCATATAACACCTTCAAAGGTGGCCATTAAGATGTCACTATATTTATATATGATATATAATATGTTTATATTTACTTATGCTTCTATATTTCTCATTTATGGAATACTTTATGATTTCCATTATGGGTAAACGCGATAATTTTATTTTAGGAAGTGCGGACTACCGCCCCCTCAAAGTGATTTGAATCGTTAATGCCATATGTGGGATGTATAAAGGATGGAGTAAATGGTATTATACACTATATTATACTGGAATTATATTATACATTTATATAATTTTTATTTCATTTCATTAAATACGAAATAGAAATGAAAGTAGCGTTCATGCGTACGTACGGCTTACCGTCTCCATGAACGGTGCATTTCATTTATTACCTCTAAATGTTACATAATATTATAAATGAATGTATATACTGGATATATATGATATATATGACATCTAAATCATGAATATAATTCTGGAGATAATCTATATTCTACCACATAAACAACTTGTGATTATAAGAAGTTTATTGTTGACTCAAGTACCAAAGATCGACAAAACGACCGTTATTAACTTAAATAATTACATAATGTTCATATCATTGTAATAAGTGATATAAAAAGGATAATGAAATTGAAAATGGTTCTTAATAAGGTATATATTAACTCTAGTTTATTATTCAGGAGGTTAAAGAACGGTTGAGTCAAGTCAGACACGAGGTAAGGGAACTTCTTAACCCAATTTCTATTCTTTGGGTTAATCTCCTACTTTCAAATTATGTCATGATATTATTATGTCATATCTTGTATTTTTACATTATTTATGTGTAATAATAGTGAATACACATTATAGATGTACTTTATTTTAAAAAATGATCTTTTTAAGGACTTCTTCTCAATCCCCTTTCATTGAGGCATATTTGGTTTTATACACAACTTTCTTTTATACGATGTATGAACCCCTTTGAATTTTACGTTTATTCAAAAGGAATCTTTTTTATAAGAAGCGTTTTGCTAAATGAAAAAAGGGAATGTTTTTCTTTCCATACTTATGCGGTGACAACGACTTCTCCACCGCCGTGACCATTATTTGAGTTTCGGCTTCCTCTACAAGCCATCATTTTTTTAATGAAAAATAAATACAAAGTTTTAACTTTCTTTTATTTTGGTATTGAAAATGGTTTTGAAAGCATTTTTATTATATCAATGTGTTTTATTGATATCTTGTGATTGAAATGTGGAAATTTTCTGTTTCCTTTATGCATGTATTATGAGATACGATTATGTTATGGTTTATGATATGTTTAAACCTATTCATATGAGGAATGTATTGGACTTATTAAGTGACGGGTGGAGCCCGCTATAGCTCCTTGATGCGTCGGTAGGTCTCATGAGACAACTAGACATGGAATTGGCCGAGGCCATTTCCCAATTTGATTTATGGTTTTGGCCGAGGCCTTAGTCATTTTAGACGTCTTGGCCGAGGCCTTGACAAAATGTTTCAGAATGTCTGGCATTATACATTCCCTCATTATGAAAGTGGTTATTGATATTGCATGTGATTATTCGACCAGTAGAATATCCATGTGAAGAAGTGAATGGAATTATCTCATTTTACTTTTTCCGTATTATGTTAATGTTCAAGTTTAAAAGGATTTTGTTTTAGTTATACATTGCCTTAAATTTTTATGTTTATTTATGAAAGCTTCCGCTATATTGTTATCCTTACTGAGCATCTGAGCTCATCCATTTCAATGTTTTAATATTTTCCAGGATGTGAAGAAGTATTTTATGAATGACCTATAGGGATAGTCAGAAGAGGATATGAGTTTGGACTATGGAGAATTTGTTATTGTAGTTTTTCATCTTATGATGTAATGTAACATTTATGAATGTATCTAGTGTTTCCAAGGATACTAAACTAATCGTTCTTTCGAGACTTGATATTTTGTGATCATGCCAATGTTATGAAGTAATGCACTGACTCTGGGTAGCGGGGGTCGGGGCGTTACAGTTGGTATCAGAGGAAATTTAGTTCTAACCTTGGAAGCTAGATTTAGATAAACTCTGATTAGAACACATAGCCCAAAGATAGACTTTGAGGATTAGTATAGAAGAACTTCCTAGAATTTTGTTATTGAAGAGATTTTGTGAGTTTTCCGAGCAATACATCCCTGTCTGGATACGAGCAGGTAGAGGCGGCTTTGTCACAGATGTACCTAGGGGTAAAACCCGAAAACACCGCTTTGAGCTAGACTCGAATGGGAACTGGTGCACGACAACGGGCCTTGCTGCACTCTTGGTTACACACTCCCGGGGGATATGCTTAGGAAAATTCTCGTTTTCTTTACAAACCACTATGAACGGTTATGAGTATATACTTCCTCAAAGAAAACCTTTTTATGATTATGGATTATATCCATAAATAGTTCAATTTATGTTAAGTATTTTATAAGTATGGAATTATGTATTTTGATTCATAAACTAATCTAGTTTATTCCATTGTATAGAAATGGCGCCTAGTGGAAGGAATGGAAACCGTATCAATGCACGAACTCCGTGTAGGGATTTCCCTCCTTCTCAAGATAATTATTGTGGATCTGGAGATACAACTGGTGCCGATCAACTTATTACCATATTGGGACAACTCACTCAGGCTATGAATAATAACCTTACTCGTATGGAGCACCCTGATCTGCAACGTGGAGGGTAAATGTTAGACCGCTTCATGAGGAAACAACCACCAACATTTAATGGGGGTACAAATCCATTAGTAGCTGAGCAATGGATAAACTCCTTAGAGAAAATATTCCACGCCTTGGGGAGTAGTGAAAGGGAAAAGGTTATCATGGCAGTTTACCGCCTCACTGGAGATGCTGATCAATGGTGGTCACTGATTCAAAACACAAAGGAAGATGATGACATATCGAATATGGAATGGAGGGAGTTCAAAGATCTTTTCTTAGAAAAATACTTTCCTCATGACAATAGAGCAGATATGGAAAGGCAATTTCTGAGTCTGAAACAAAAGGAGGATGAGAATGTCGCAAAGTATGAGGCCAACTTTACAAGGTTAGCGAGGTATGCTGCAGATTATATACGTAACCCAAGAGGTAAGATTGATCGTTTCTTTGATGGGTTAAAACCATTTCTCCGTCGATCTTTAGTATCACAATCATTCTCAACATACGAAGATATTATCTCATGTGCTATCATGACAGAAAACGAATTCTTTAAGTCTTATGACAACAAAGTAAAGCAAGAGAAGAAGAGAATGGTGGAACAAGAGACAGATAAAGGGAAAAAGGGAAAGAAAGAGGTTATCAATGTTGAATGCTACAATTTTAGGGAAATGGGGCATTATGCAAATGAATGTCCTAAGAATCAGGGAAACTTACCTCAGAAAAGGCCAAGGGATCAAGGAAAATCTTATACTGTTACTACAGTTGAAGCAGAATAATTAATGTATTGGTGCTTTTGGACTCATGGATTATATTCTGGTTATTAGAATAATGTGATATATATATATATAAGGATTGTACTGTAGTACTTATTGATTTCAGTAAGGTTTTAATATGATGAAGGTAATCATATTTTTAGTATGTGACAAAAAGAGAAGCTTTAATTTGTTTGGGGAATCTGATAAATTGATTTTGGAATTAAGAGACCTTTTAGAGAAAGTCTGGACAGAGGTATTTTGGATAACTATAAAGGTTGGAGTGGATTAAGTTGATCTTTGGATAGTATTGTTTAAGGTTAAAAAAATTTATGAAGATTATTTTTGGAATATTATAATACTATAGTTTTAGGAAAAGGACAACCTGCAGGGCGGGGCATAACCCGTTGTGTCGGACAAAGCTACAGGAATCGAACCCACAATCATATTGCGAAAGGCCTTTATTTCCTACCACTAGCCTACAGGAATCCCCTGGTTATTACAAAATAATTTTACTAATCTAAATAGTATGTGTTAACATTTGGAACCTTATACAATTAGGATAAGTATAACATTTTTGAGTTCTATTATCTTTTTGAGTGAAAGATGAGTTGAAGGTTGAAACTCTAATTGTCAAGCATAAATATATATATACCTATCTCTTATTCAATGAATTAATTAATTCTTAAAATTTAGTAAAGGGATATTAAAACAAAAAAATGTGTTATCCTAATACCTTATGTCTTGTTGAACTGATGATATTTTAAATCAACATAGATTGAAGGCTTTGAGGCCCTCAATTTGACAGTTGATTGTGATTGATGACCTCAATCACTCCCTACAAATATTTACGTTTTTCCTCCAATTATATGTCTCTAATTGCCACCAATGTTCTCCTAATCGAGATCATAATTGGGTGGTGACTTTTTCATTTCCCTTTCCCTCTTATTAAGGCTAAATTTTATTAATCTTATTTCCGATGTGGGTTTTCCAAAAAGGTATTTTCTATTTTCAACCTTTTATTTTCAATGAAAAATTTCAAATTGCGAGGACGAAATTTATTGAAGGAGGGGAGAATGTAACACCTCGAGCTTCCATGATACGCTTCTCATTTAATAATGCAATAGCTTGCATTGTACGCAACTTCGAGTTCTAACAAACCGCAACTAATCAAAGTTTCCATTATGAATAATAATACACACTTTTTAAAATTATAGAAATTATATATTTCAAAATGGACTTCATTTTTATATTCGTAATATCAAAATTATCCTAAGTTAAATTTTTTGTAATTTTCTGAGAACTTCCATTTTTTTATGAATAGTGAAAAATACTTAAAAACAACTTTTTTAATCAAAAAAATTTATAGTGATAAATTATACTATCGAGTGGTTTTAGAGTATAATTAGAATATATTTTTACCATTTTATCCAATGGTGGTCATTAGAATTAATTTCACTTTGAAATTTGACATAAACAATTGTCAGTCTTTTGATATATATTGTTTCTTAAAAACACGCTATTTGTTGTGACAGTGGGAATTAATTATAAAATTAATTAATGAAACATATATTTTTGGAATTTTGTAAAATAGACATCATTTTTGAATTCGGAATATCAATTATAGCTTAGGGTGAAATTTTGGCATTGTTATGAAAAACATCAATTTTTGATGAATAGTGAAACCACTAAGTGGTAGTTAAATAACTGATTTTTCGTTTAAATGAAATATTACCACTTCTGTGTTTTGAATTTCAAAAATAAAACATACATGGTTTTCATTAAGAAGTAAAATGTGGTTCAATGAGATTAAAATAATTTTTGGTGAATAGTAACTTTTAAGTTCTTAATCGCAATTAGAGGTAATTAGTGTAGTTTAAGGTAAAAATAATGTTTTAATAATATGAGATGAGCATGACACAGGTCCTACCCTCATTGGATGTGCCATGGTAGACCAAGAAAATCCATGGGTCAACTTGGGGACCCCATGGAGCCACTTTAGTTGGAAAATGACATAAATACCTTTTATTTAATGTTAAAGTAAAAAAATGACACAAACATGAAATGTTTTACTAAAACAATTTTTACATGGGGTTATACAAGTCATATTTTTGACTATAAATAGTCATTAGAAATCTAAAAGGATTTCCTACATAATATTATATTTTTATAATTTTTAGACATTATATAAATTAAATTATTTATGACATCATTATGATCTAGCGATGACCTCATTATTTAACGATTTTAATAAAATAAAACGATAATGTACAATCCAAGGCTTACACTTATCCAAAGACTATTGGATGGGTATATTTAAAACCCTTATCACCTTAGACACGAATTATATAAGTGTGGGACCTTTAGAATCCGAAAAGCATTGTATAATAATGTAAAAGTTCCTTACTTTCCAAGAGTGCCCCTCCTCTCCTCTTATAAAAGGCCCCCACCTCTACCACCTCATTCACACTTTCAAGCCATTTGGCTCGGCCAACCTCTGCCGAAATACTCTCCCAACTTCCCTCTATTACTCCTAGAAGCCTCACTTTGGGCAGAACGCTTCCCAAGGAAGCCATTGGCTCAAATCAAAAAGAGTTACCCAATTTTGAGGTAATGTCTTCTCTAATGTTGTTTTGTTTTATTTTTCTTATCCAACCCCATAAACTCTTTTTATTCATTTATTTTGTAACAACACCAGTATACTCAATATACTAGGATGTTTTTATAAGAAGTATTCGAGATACACTTACACACACCTACATCTAATGGTTAAAGAACATACGGTTTCTGTGGATGGCGAATTTCTGCCTCACGAACGATGATTGTTCAACACTCGTATACCACCTTCAAAGGTGGAAATTAAGATGTCACTATATTTATATATGATATATAATATGTTTATATTTACTTATTCTTCTGTATTTCTCATTTATGGCATACTTTATGATTTCCATTATGGGTAAACGCGATAATTTCATTTTAGGAAGTGCGGGCTACCGCTCCCTCAAAGTGATTTGAATCGTTAATGCCATATGTGGGATGTATAAAGGATGGAGTAAATGGTATTATACACTATATTATACTGGAATTATATTATACATTTATATCATTATGATTTAATTCCATTAAATACGAAATAGAAATGAAAGTAGCGTTCATGCGTACGTACGGCTTACCGTCTCCATGAACGGTGCATTTCATTTCTTACCTCTAAATGTTACGTAATATTATAAATTAATGTATATACTGGATATATATGATATATATGAAAACTAAATCATGAATATAATTCTGGAGATAATGGATATTCTACCACATAAACAAGTTGTGATTATAAGAAGTTTATTGTTGACTCAAGTACCAAAGATCGACAAAACGACCGTTATTAACGTAAATAATTACATAATGTTCATATCATTGTAATAAGTGATATAAAAAGGATAATGAAATTGAAAATGGTTCTTAATAAGGTATATATTAAATCTAGTTTATTATTAAGGAGGTTAAAGAATGGTTGAGTCAAGTCAGACATGAGGTAAGGGAACTTCTTAACCCAATTTCTATTCTTTGGGTTAATCTCCTACTTTCAAATTATGTCATGATATTATTATGTCATATCTTGTATTTTTACATTATTTATGTGTACTTATAGTGAATACACATTATAGATGCACTTTATTTTAAAAAAATGATCTTTTTAAGAACTTCGTCTCAATCCCCTTTCATAGAGGCATATTTGGTTTTATACACAACTTTCTTTTATACGGTGTAAAAACCCCTTTGAATTTTACGTTTATTCAAAAGGAATCTTTTTTATACGAAGCGTTTTGCTAAACGACAAAAGGGGATGTTTTTCTTTCCATACATATGCGGCGACAACGACTTCTCCGCCGCCGTGACCATTATTTGAGTTTCGGCTTCCTCTACAAGCCATCATTTTTTAATGAAAAATAAACACAAAGTTTTAACATTCTTTTATTTTGGTATTGAAAATGGTTTTAAAAGCGTTTTTATTATATCAATGTGTTGTATTGATATCTTGTGATTGAAATGTGGAAATGTTATGTTTCCTTTATGCATGTTTTATGAGATACGATTATGTTATGGTTTATGATATGTTTAAACCTATTCATATGAGGAATGTATTGGACTTAATAAGTGACGGGTGGAGCCCGATATAGCTTCTCGATGCGTTGGTAGGTCTCATGAGACAACTAGACGTGGAATTGGCCGAGGCCCTTTCCCAATTTGATTTATGGTTTTGGACGAGGCCTTAATCATTTTAGGCGTCTTGGCCGAGGCCTTGAAAAAATGTTTCATAATGTCTGGCATTATACATTCCCTCATTATGAAAGTGGTTATTGATATTGCATGTGATTATTCGACCAGTAAAATATCCATGTGAAGAAGTGAATGGCATTATCACATTTTACTTTTTCCATATTATGTTGATGTTCAAGTTTAAAAGGCTTTTGTTTTAGTTATACATTGCCTTAAATTTTTATGTTTATTTATGAAAGCTTCCGGTATATTGTTATCCTTACTGAGCATCTGAGCTCACCCCTTTCAATGTTTTAATATTTTCCAAGATGTGAAGAAGTATTTTATGAATGACCTACAGGGATAGTCAGAAGAGGATATGAGTGTGGACTATGGAGACTTTGTTATTGTAGTTTTTCATCTTATTATGTAATGTAACATTTATGAATGTATCTAGTGTTTCCAAGGCTACTAAACTAATCGGTCTTTCGAGACTTGATCTTTTGTGATCATGCCAATGTTACGAAGTAATGCACCGACTCTGGGTAGCTGGGGTCGGGGCATTACATGTCTAATGAAAATAATGTTTCATGGATTTAATGAACTAGATATTTCACCCATATCTGAATTAGTTTTTGGTGGTACTTTTTAATGAAATATTGGTGTACTCAAGAACCCTTAATGATCATGAAAAACATATTTTTATTATCCCAAGATCATTAAGAGAGCATATGACTTCCACCAAGCTATAAAAATTTCTATTTTTGATTGATAAAGTTCACTTATTGGGAAACATCATTTCCAAGTAAGGTGTATTGGAGGATCATTAAAAATTGTTAGTGGTGGTTCCTTGGGAGAATCCCAAAAATGTATCTAACATTTAGAGTTTTTTGGGTATTTCCAATTATTATCGAAGTAACATTAGAGATTTCTCACATTTGGCAAGGCCACTATTAGGCTTAACCAAGAAGGGGGAAAGGTTTGATTGGTTGGAGGCATTCGATAATTCTTTTTAATGGTGGAAGAAGTGGATGAAAACTATGCTGATTTTGATCTTACCCAAACCTGGTAAGAGGTGCACCATGTTTGGTGATGCGTCTGGTGTTGGACATGGGGTAATATTGATGCAGGGTGATTGATTTGTATCTTATAGGTTTAAAAAGTTAATACCATAGGAAAAAAATTATCCTACTCAAGACCTTGAGCTAGCTGATGTGGTTTATGAATTAAAGTGTTGGAGGAATTACATGTTAGGAGAATGGTTCAATGTGTTTAATAGTCATAAAATTCTGAAGTACAACTTCTCTCAATCATATATGAATCTTCGATAGAAAAGGTAGATCGATTAATTAGATTTCATTGTTTTTTATTTTTTATAGACCATGGAAAGGGAATAGTGTTTCATATTCTCTAAGAAGGAAGACTGATAATCATGTGGTTCAAGAATCAAATTCTAATTAGAGAATGATAGAATGGTTTATTTAGATAGATCTCGAAGTACAAGATCAACATAAGAAAAAGACCCCTACATCTAGAGAAGTAGAGTCTTCATTTTTGAGATGGTTCAAGGAGAGTCACCTGGTGGAACCATAGATCCTGTCTATGAAAGAAATTCTTAAATGTTGGTTCTCACCTTGTAGTTGGGTTGTTGGTACTGATGGAGTTTTTTATGTTCATGTCATTGTTGTGCTGTCGATAGGTGTATGGGAGGAGTTAATGCATGAGTTCCACAAATCGATGTGGGTAGTCCATCCTGGCTCGACTAAGATGCATCATGATCTTCCGAGACAATATTAGTGGTTGAGAATTAAGAAAGAGTTCGCGGGTTTTGTAGACCGATGCCTTACCTATAAATAGGTGAAGAGTGAGTATCACTTCCCAAGAAGGTTGTTATAGTGATTGCCTATTCTGAAGATGATCTTGAATGACATAATTGTGGAATTCGTAGTGGGTATTCCACATATTCCCTAGAAGTATAATTCAGTCTGGGTAGTTTTGGATAATTTAACTATAGTGGATCATTTCTTACAGATCCAAGAGACTGATGCAACTAATCAGTTGGGTGAGTTATATGTTCAAGATATAGTAAAGATAAACAGTGTTCCAAGAATCATAGTTTCATATTTTGATCTATGTTACACATTATTTTTCTGGTAGGGGTTATCGAAGGCACTTGGTACTTAGGTGTTTTTGAGTATGGCCTATCACCCACTGATGGATGAGATGTCACAATGTACAATTCATGTATAATAGGAAATGATGAGTGATTGTTATCTGGATTTTTTCAATTTGTGGGAAACCAACTTGTCACTCACTACGTTTTCTTACAACAACATTATTCAAGCAACAATTCAGATGGTGCCTTTTGATGGAATCTACAAGAGACTGTGTAGATCTCTATTGTTTTGGTTTGAAGCTGTGTAGTTTGAGGTATTAGGAACATGTCTTGTGTAAGAGATGTCAGAAAAGGATAATTTTGTTCAGAAGCGCATGTAAATGGATGAGATTAGGAAAATTTCATATAAATATTGACATCATAGACTGATTGTGTTTATGGTGGGTGATAGTGTGTTTCTTCAACTATTTACAAGGATGGGTCACCATCAAATTTGCAAGAGGGGAATGATGGAACAAAAGTATGTAGAGATGTTGGATATTGTGGACAAGATCGAGATAGTGTCTTACTGATTAGATATTCTATAATGGTATAGTGGGATGCAATGTGTTTTTCATGTTTCACAACCCCAGTAGTATCACCATGATCCATATCCTATGATTGATGTTCAATATGTTGAGTTTGAGGCTGATTTTTCCTTTTGAGGAGTATCCGGTTTTATTTTGGACCACAGTGAGAATGTATTGTTGGGAAAGACTATGAATTTGGATTGAATTTTATTGAATCATGGGAATGTTTAGGAAGAAACATGGGAGTGAGAATCAGATACGTGAGCCTAGTGGCATGATCTATTTTTTCAGAAATTCAATGATGCTTCAGAAGATTGAATCAAGGAAGATCTTTCATAAAGTGGGGATGTTGTAAGATACCAAACTTCCTAGAGGTATGTACTTTTTTAAATTATGGGTTAAATCTATTGTTTTTAGTTAATTGATTTTTTACTAGGAGAATGGGAGACCTTGGTGGTGTTACGGGGGTCTGGGGCATGAAAGAAAGGGAAACTGAGATAAACAGTGTTAAGAAAACAATTGGAGCATAGTCGGGGCTTGGTGAAGTAAACAGTGAAAGGTAGGAGAAATTTTGGGATTATGGTATTTCGTATGGTTGGATCACAGTTTGTGAATTTTTCAGAACTATCTATGTAATTGTGTGAATGAGCTTCCTATGGTAGTTTATTGTTGATGGATTTTAAAACCTTGCTGGTAAACCATGCTTCCCTGTAATGTATAGAAAAATTAAAAAAAATGTTGTTATAGGATTTTAAGCCCTCGCCCGATTTTCACACCTAATTTACTCCATTGAAACCTAGTAACAAACAATATATACCAAGAGCTTCCAAGGGTGATTCTACGTCATTTATAGCTTGGTTGGACTACCGTCCTTTGAGGATCGTAGATTTGGATAAGGGTGATAATCCACTTTATTCTCTTTTTGGTTTAGGGTAGGAATCTTTCTCTTATCTCTATATGATAATCTAACACCCATCCTTTCCAATGGGATCTTGGTCAATCCATCATCAGGTGGTTGAATTTGGATCTAATGATTCTATTAGGAGTGTGTTCTTCAATGAAATTGTGGTAGGAGTCTCCAAGTTATATCCTATGGTTCTTACATAGATTTCTCCATGTCAGGTTATATTTTTTTTCCCTACTTGATGCTTTCTTAGTGTTGTTTGAAAGATTGGTTATAATGGGTGTCTAAATAACAAGTATAACCTATCATGATCCAAGTGGGATGCATGGAGGATGACATGATCGATTTAGGTCCACCCATGGGGTGTTCCGACCCTCCCAAACATGGTAATTGGAAATATAAACTAAGAAATAGAATAGTCTTTAAGTAGTGCTTATGAAGAAATTAAAATTAGCTAATGTAATGATTATGAAAGAATTATGATTATTTGTGTCATGATGTGGATAATAGTAAAGGGGTCATTAGCTTAACATAAAAAATTTTCTAAATGGGAAAAATGGGAATGCACCAAATGTGTCACGACCCCCTCCCCACCAAGTGTACCCCTCTGGGGCCGGCAATGTGAAAAGGGAGATAATGACCCCCCTCGAGTCCCGCCTCCAGTAGGCCCCGGGTTGGCGACTAGCACCGAGGGTATAATAAACACACAAATGGGAGGCATTACCCTCTAAGAGAACACATACGGAAGAGAGAGACAAGATAGACACCAACCAACTCCAACTCAGAACTAAATTATAAAAGAAAACCCAAGTGCATATGTAATTTCATGAAAAAGTACCACAACTAAAAGGGAAAAACTGCAAGTACCCAAAAGAAAGAAAAAACTGCAACAACCACAAGCCCAAACAACTCCTGCAACCACAAGCTAGTAGTAACCAGCCAGACCTCCATCCTTGTCCAAGTGACCTGAAAACAGTTTATATATATGTAGGGTGAGTATAACAGTATACTTAGTAGGATCCTCCCCGAATCCTCTTGTGCAAAAGTAAGGAAAGCATGCTAAAGCACAGTGAACAACAGTGAAATTAACTCGTCACCTAACAGGTATACTATGTTCCCAACCTCAACATGGATACTCTAACCATGTAAAGCATACATGAATATATCATATAATAAAGAATATCAAGGGTACCCCGCTAATACTTCCCCACTGATTTTCCTCTTTTCCACAACGACATACATCCTGCACATCTCTCTCCAAAGGCTTGCATGTATAAACTTGTGTTAAGCTCCAAAATCTGTACCACGTGCATCACAAAGGCTTGCCCGCAGACACCTTGGCTAAGCACTACACCATCCTCACAACCAAAAGTAACCAGGTAGTTTCTGGGAGCCACCACAGCTCTCATAATGTGTATCATACGTTGGGTATTATACCTCAAGCCATTACATCCCATACACCGAGTAAGGATCCTCAAGCCATCACAACCCATACACATTACACCTATAGTAGTGTATAGGATACTATATCTTGAATATATGTGTGTGAAATAACCACAAGCCATTATAGACCTCTACACACATATGTGGGGAAACTAACCATTGTGCCAATGTCACTAGTATCTACCAAGAGAAGAGAGAGGGGCTAAAGGGGGTAGTCAGCCATTCATCCTCCCACCGGAATGTTGGGGAAAACACCCCCAAGGCTTAGAATCCCCAGGGTATTAGTTTCCCTTACTGACATGGTGGTTTAGCATATAGAAACACAAAAATTACAGAATATACTATAAGTCACAACCACACTATGGGCATAACCTAGTCTTAGACACAACTGCAGCAAATGTCTATCAGACTCCGGGATTCCACTTCTAAGACTAGGTATCCTATAAGCACACAAACAATTAAATAACATCATTAGATTACTTCATCTCCTATTTTTTTCATCAATTCCACTCTATGTTAATTAATTATTTACACATTAATTAACCAAGAACAATTCCACATTACGTTCCCTTAACAGCACATCCAGAAACTACTATCCCTTTCAGAAGTTCTCAACCTCCTCATTATGTTTCATCAAACTCCAACCCCATGGGTTAACACTATTTATTCAAACATTCATTACATAATTACTTTCCCATATTCCCAGGAATTATATAAAAGCAACCTATGATACTAAACACAAGGGGGCTCAACACGGTGAGTAGACGTACTACCCATCGAGTCTTTACCGCCTATAGCAAGAGCGTAGACCCATTCTCCCTTGAGAGGCTAAACACGGAAATCATGTGGTATACCCCGCGTTTCTTCACCTCTATCGGAAGAAGGGTAAGCAAGACTAGCTGCCTTGACCGGTGGAGAAAAGTAAAGCATATAAACAAACAAACCAAGAACCAAGCATCCAAAAATGACAACCATCCCATTCCATCATCCCCGGTGTCCTCCCCGACACCCACACGCATAAACCGATGCATCTCGCCACTCTAGGCGTCATACACTGTCACAACCACAAGGTCACCCTGCCTACACATACCACAACACCCCTCCAGGGTCACATCACAACACAAGATATCACAACACCCATCCAGGGTCATAGTGCAACACAAGTAGCAGGAAAACAAACATCACATCAAATTGGGATCTTGGCCCTTTAACAAGGCATCTGGCCTTCAAACAAAAAGAACCAATAGATTTTAGGTTTACCAATGAACTAAGTTAATCACGTACATCGGCATCAATTTGATTAACATTAATTTGGAACAACATCCAAAACAACAACAACCAGATTCATTTACATGACTCTTTATATTTATCCAATTAATTATCAATTAATTCCGACTTTATGTTCTTTATCAATTTCATCAAGAGCAACATGCTAAAAATCAAGGAATATATATCACACTATCTAGCATATCAAGAGGTGAACCATTACCATGGTACAATGCAACAACATGTGATCACCAATTCTTTTAATCCGGTGAAGTATTTAATTAGGTCAATTCTATTGTGATCCAAAAGACTAAATCATGCTAACTTTATGATTGCAAATAAACAATTAGAGAAGCCACGAATCCCCTACCTCAAAGGTTTTCGAGGGAAACCACAACGGTCGATGAGCGCCCAAGATCTCGAGAGAAGAGGTGGAGTAGATCTACATAGATCTAAGAAACCAAACAAAAGGATCACATACCCCGAGAAACCGGCTTTGATTCGCAAAGAGAAGCCTCTGGATCGCCTCCAAAATGTTTGGGAGTGGTTCTTCTACCTCCATGGAAAGGTAATACCATGTTATGGCTGATTAGGGGCTTAAACGAGGTGATTAAAGGAAAAACGAGTTAGATCCACAATTTTAGGATCTATATTTAAGTACCTACATGGTTAGTCCGAACGGTTTAACAAACCATGCACTAACTGTGCGTTAGCTTCTACCTCAACAATCACTCCTCGCATGGTTAGTCCACATGATTAGACAAACCGTGTGCTAACTGTGCGTTAGCCACTGCCTCAAAGACCAGCCTTGCACGGTTTGGACACACGGTTTAGGCAAACCGTGCGCCTCTCGTGCGAAGGCCATAACCCTTTAGATTTATTTAAAAGTCCACCCAAACACACCCACCAAGTCACCTTGAACTCTTCGAACACCTCTAGCACCACATTTTCACAAAGTAATGGACTGGAGAGGTCCGGGCCATTACATCAGATACCACTCAATACATTCTCATCCCCGAGAATCCAAAACCCACCTAAAGAGAAAATGAAACCGGGTCTGAACAACCACCCAACAAGATACCTCTCAAAAGAGATCAATCCACCAATGCAACAAAGGATGCCCTCTCATAAACATGAAACTACCACAACCACATAAGTTACAGCGATACACAATAAGAGTTAAACATAAAAAAACTCTGGGTACTGAGCACGTATCTGTGACTCACGTTCCCAAGTACTCTCTTCCAAGCCGCAGTGTCGCCACAAGACATGAACTAAAGGGATGGATCGCCCGCGTAACACCTTCTCCTTGAGGTTTTGGATCTCCATAGGTTGCTCCTCAAATGTGGCATCATAATCAACATTGATCTCTCCCCAATCGATAATGTGAGAGTCGTCATGAAGATAACGACGTAGATACGATACATGGAAAACATCATGTATCAGACTCTTCTATGGCAGAAGTGCTACTCGATACACCATAGCTCCAACATGAGCTAACACCAAGAAAGGACCAACAATGTGGGGATAAAGCATACTCCCATGACCAAAACATCACTTCCCACGATGGGGAGTCACCTTAAGAAACACATGATCCGCAACATTAAACTCTAAGGGTCTCCTTTTCTGATCGACATATGATTTCTGACGATCTTGCACTGCCTTCATCCTCTCAAGAACCACCTGAACCATCTCTGTTGTATTCTGCACTAGTTCCAGTTTGGGGAATTCTGACTCTCCAACCCCAGTCCAGAACAATGGAGAATGGCAAGGCCGGCCATACAAGGCTTCAAACGGCGCCATACCGATGGTGGAGTGAAAACTATTATTGTATGCGAACTCCACCAAGGGTGAGTGCCTCATCCATGAACCTCCAATATCAAGAACACAAGAGCGTAACATGTCTCTAAGAGTCTGGATGGTTCACTCGGTCTGACCATCCGTTTGAGGGTGAAAAGCAGTGCTAAGGCATAGATGAGAACCGAAAGCATGCTAGAGACCTATCCATAACCTGGATGTAAAACAGGGATCTCGATCAGAAATGATCATCCTTGGGACTCCATGAAGTCTCACCACCTCCTCCAGATACTACCTCGACAAAAATTACACTGATCTCGACTCCTTGATTTCTATGAAGTGGGCCAATTTTGTTAAACGATATACTACCACCAAAATAGCATCACGTCTTCCCGGAGCTCGAGGTAAAACTGTAACAAAGTTCATTGAGATGTCCTCCCACTTCCACTGAGGAATATCTAATGGCTGGAGAAGACCACCAGGAACACGGTGCTTGGCCTTCACCTTCTGGCAGACTAAACATTGAGAAAAAAACTCAGAAACCGCACGCTTCAGCCCAGGCTACCAAAACTGACTCCTCAAGGATCGGTACATCTTTGTCACACCAGGATGAACCGCTAAAGGAGAACCATGTAACTCTCTGAGGACCGTCTCATGCATCTCCAAGGGAACAAAAAGCCTTCCATGATACAAAACTCTGTGTTGTTCATCTTCAGACCTACCATCAGGGGCCTCACAAAAAACAACTAGGTATCTCCAGACCTCCACCTCAAGATCCCCCAACTAGGACTTTCCACCCTCTGCATCCGGGATAACTGTACCGTCATCTGAAAAAGACAACCTCTACCTCCGACTTCTCCCATATCAAGATGTAATGCCGACAGTTCTTCCATTTCCCTCCAAGAATCACCAGATTCACACACAGTATCACTACGTGACTTTCGGCTCAGCTCATCAGCTACAACATTCCCTTTTCCAGGTGTAGACGATATTTCAAAGTCGTATTCCTGTAGGAACTCCATCCACCGACGCTGCAGCAATTTCATTTCATGTTGGGAGAAAACATACCTCAAACTCTTATGATCAGTGAAAACCACAAAGTGTTCACCAATGAGGTAATGTATCCACAACTTCAGAGCAAACACCACAGCTGCCAACTCAAGATCATGGGTGGAATTGTTGCGTTCATGGGGATGCAACTTCCGAGACCCATAAGAAACAACTGACCTCTCACTACTAGAAAAATAACCTATACCAAAGGTTTGGAACTGTTGGTATAGGCCTCCAAACCGTTGGTATAGCCTATACCTATGGATTGGAGAACTGTTTCCAAGTAAGCCTTTGGGATAGGTCTATACCAACGGTTTTGGGAAAACCGTTGGTATAAGTAATATGAAAATCAATACCAACGGTTATGGAACCATTGCTATATGTATATATAAAAGAACATCCACTGGGATTTTATCCCAGGAGCCCTAGTTTATCATTGAATTACTTAACAACCAACCTAACAAGAATTTTGTGAATATAATTATATAAATATATATATGTATTCTCATAATTATTTTAAATTTTGATTTATATAATGTTCTCCGTAAAGAGATCTGATAAAAAATCAAAGGAACTATACCAACGGTTGTCAAAACCGTTCGTATATGTCTATACCAATGGTTTTGACAACCGTTGGGATAGGTCCTGCTTCTGGATTCAAATCTGGGTTGAAGGTTGATTTATTTTCCACGTTTCCCGAATGTTTGGCCAATCCATTGGGAAAGGTGCCCAAAAAGTGGGCTTTCCCAATGGTTTGGCCAAACCATTGGGAAAGGGGACCTATAAAAACAGTTTTTACAAACCGTTGCTATAGAAGCGTTGAGAAAGTTCTGATTTACAGCAGTGTTTGCTGCACGAGGACACAACCTAACCCCAGATGTGAAGCATCATAGAAAGCATCAAACTAAACTCCCTCAGCTGGAAGACAAAGGACTGGAGAACTTACTAACTTCTATTTTAGATATTCGAAAGGTGCCTGACACTAATCAGTCCATATGAAAGCCTGATCTTTCCTCGTCAAAGCTGTCAGACGATTTGAAACTCAGGAGAAATTTGCTACGAACCTCCTATAGTAGCCTTCAAGTCCAAGGAAACTTCGCACCTCTGACACTGTCCTGGGGGATTCCCAAGACACAACAGCTTATATCTTTGATGGATCCACAACTACTCCTTGTTGGGACACAACATGCCCCAAGAAATAGACTTCTCGAGCCCAAAACTCACACTTTGACAACTTTACGAACAGCTGATGTCGATGAAGAACTACCAAAATGGCTCGTAGATGCTCTGAGTGCTCTTCTCTAGATGTGGAGTACAGAAGGATTTCGTTGATAAAAACTACAATGAACTTGTCTAGGAACTGAAAGAACACAAAATTCATTAATCCCATGAATACTGCGGGATCATTCGTCACACCAAACGGTATTACAATGAACTCATAATGCCCATGATGACAACGGAAAGCAGTCTTCGGAATATCCTCATCCTTCACACGCATCTGATGATATCCTGACCGAATTTCGATCTTTGAGAACCAACTTGCACCCTTCAGTTGATCAAATAAGTCATCAATCCGTGGAAGGGGATAGCGGTTCTTTATTGTCACTTTGTTTAAGCGATGATAATTGACACACAACCACAAACTTCCGTTGGCCTTCTTCACGAACAGAATTGGTGCACCCCATGGTGACACACTTGGACGAACAAAACTACACTGCAACAGACCATCGAGCTGTATATGTAGCTCTCGTAACTCATAAGGGGCCATCCTATATGGAGACATAGATATAGGAGACGTTCCTTGATGTAGCTCGATCCCAAACTCGATCTCTCATCGAGGGGGTAAGGCTACAACCTCTCCTAGAAAAATAGAAGGGTACTCCTCTACGACCGTAGGAAACGCCAACTGTCGAACCTCTGAAGAACTCAACATCATCTCAACCACCATGGTTGATAAGGATGAAACTCTCCTGTGACCCTTCCGAGGATCTTGCTCACCAACAAACATCACTTTCTCTCCATCAGCATCAAATAAAACAACCTTCTTCCTATAGAAATCCACAATATCATGCACCGAATACAACCAATCCATGCTGAGGATGACATCATATGGTTGTATTCGTAAACATAGGAAATCTCTCCAAGAGCGGTGCTGCCCAAACACTAGCTCAAAATCTCTACAAACATCAAACAAGTCAGCTCGACCCCCAATTGGAGTAGTCAACGCCAAGGGCACTAGAAGCCTCTCTACCTCAAGTACTAAGGTAAGGAAAAGGGTAGGTTATATGAATGAGTGTGTCGCTCCTGAATCAAACAAGGCATACACCAAGGTAGAAAACAATCAAAGGGTACCTCGAACGACATCTGTTTTGTCTAGAGCTAGAAACGCTAGAGCATGAAGCTTACCACAACCTCCTCCATAGCCTCTATGACCCTGATGAAGGACGGGGAGCCTCATGGGGCTGTCCTATACCCGCCCCATCTCCCCTCTGCTGATCGAAAGTTGGTGCAACCTGCTATAGCTGCCTCGGCTAGAACTGCCTCAATGGAGGAACCTGGAGTGGAGCGCCCGGTGCACGATGACCGCTCTGAAAGGTCGGGCACTCCCGCGACTGATGACCACGACCACCACAAGAAAAACAAGCGCATGATCCCTTGGCATAGGCCTGAGAGATGTTTCCTCCGGAGAAACTATATGTGAAGGGTTAGGACCTACCCCCGGTTGAACAGAAACTCTTTTGCCCTGAAAACCGGGAACCCCAGACCACAACCTTGCTTCGTGAGGAATCGTGCCGATCCCCCTCTTGTGATGATCTGGTCCTGGACAAAGTCCTCTAAACAACCTATGTCCTCACCAACACCTCAAGATATGTGTTTAACATAAATGGGGTGACCTGTCATTGGATCTCTAGATGCAAAGCCTCCTCAAAATGCCTTTCCCTAGACTCCTCATCTGGTAACAGGTCCGAAGCATATCGTAAAAGGTCCCTGAAACAGATTCCAAACCCTCGAATAGTAGAGATCCCCAGTTTAAGGGTAAGAATCTATTGGTGAATAGACGCATTTGTAGTCGAGGAAAGGAACTCAACTCTAAACTTGTCTCGGAACTCCTCCGATGAGATCACTGGCTCCTCACGATCCCCTAGGAACAACAACCACCACTGCCTCGCTTTTCCATGAAACATCATCACAACCAAGGACACCCAGTGCTCCTTCTGAGCACGGATCAAACTAAATCCGATCTAGACCTCCTCCAACTTGTCTTCTATGACTGCATCTGAAACGGAGACCTCATACTTCTTCAGACTCTGGCGCTGAAACTCTCAGAGTGTCTTCCTCCATGTGTCTTTGTCGTCGACCTCCACCCTGCGGCGATCTACTAGGATAGCCTGCTGGAAATATTCTACACAAACCAGAAAAGGACGTCGACCTGGAGCCATACCACCAAATAACAAAACGTTAGAGCTCCTAAGCCTAGAATACAATAGACTCAACATTACTTAATTACTTGTTTTCTTTCATTTGTTTTCGGTTAACCTATCCCAAGGTCTACCCATTCAAACACAGGCACAAATAAGAATAATGCATGATCCATTCCTAGGCCTCTATCATGTAACCAGTATCACCCTGTTTAGTAGCCATTGTAAACTTAAAGGTCCGTGCATCAGATCATAGGGGGCCCTAAATGCCTATGTCTTAGCCGGTCTCTAGTGTTTACCTCACTTGTTAAACATGAATATCACCATTTCCCTACCAACCCATGCAACCTCACATGTGCCTAACTCCAAAATCCATCATATCCCTCAACCAGAACTCTGATACCACTCTGTCATGACTCCCCCCCAACAAAGTATTCCCTCCTGGGACGACAATGTGAAAAAGGAGATAATGACCCTCTTAGTCCCGCCTCCAGTAGGCCCCGGTTTGGTGACTAGAACTAAGGGTATAATAAACACACAAATGGGAGGCATTACCCTCTAAGAGAACACATGAAGAAGAGAGAGATAAGATATACACCAACCAACTCAAACTCAAAACTAAAGTATAAAAGAAAACCCAAGTGCATATGTAATTTCATGTAAAATTACGACAACTAAAAGGGGAAAACTGCAAGTAACCAAAAGAAAGTAAAAACAGCAGTGACCACAAGCCCGAATAGCTCCTACAACCACAAGCTAGTAGTAACTAGCCTGACCTCCAACCTGCTCCAAGTGACTTGAAAACAGTTCACTTATATGTAGGGTGAGTATATCAGTATACTCAGTGGGATCCTCCACGAAGCCTGTCATGAAAAAGTAAGGAAAGCATGATAAAGAACAGTGAACAACAATGATACTAACTCATCACCTAATAGGAATACTATGTTCCCAACCTTACCATGTATACTCTCACCAAGTAACGCATACATGAATATATCATATAATAATGAATATCAAGGGTACCCCGCTACTACTTCCCCACTAGTTTTCCGCTTTTCCCCAATGATATACATCTTGTGCATCTCTCTCCAAAGTCATTCCCATATATAATTGGGCTAAGCTCCATAATCTGTAACACGTGCATCACAAAGGCTTTCCCACAGACACCTAGGCTAAGCACCACACTATCGTCAAAAAAGTAACCAGGTAGTTTTCGGGAGGCACCACAGCTCGCATAACGTGTATAAAACGTTGGGTATTATACCTCAAGCCATTACATCCCATACACCGAGTAAGGATCCTCAAGCCATCACAGCCCATACACATTACACCTATAGTAGTCCATATGGCACTATATCCAGAATATATGTGTGTAAAATAACCACAAGCCAAAACATCCCTCTACACACATATGTGGGGAAACTAACCGTTGTGCCAATGGAACTAGTATCTACCAAGAGAAGAGAGAGGGGCTAAAGGGGGTAGTCAGCCATTCATCCTCCCACCGGAATGTTGGGGAAAACAACCCCCCAGGGCTCAGAATCCTTGGGGTGTCAGTTGCCCTTACTGACAGGGTGGAGTAGCATATAGAAACACAGAAAGTACAGAATATACTATAACTCACAACCACACTATGGGCATAACCTAGACTTAGACACAACTGCAGCTAACGTCTCTCAGACTCTGGGATGCCACTTCTAAGACTAGGTATCCTATATACACACAATCAATTAAATAAAATCATTAGATTACTTTATACCCTTATTTTTTTCATCAATTCCACTCTACGTTAATTAATTCTTTACACATTAATTAATCAAGAACAATTCCAAATTAAGTTCCATTAACAGCAATTCCAAAAACCACTGTACCTTCAAAAGTTCTCAACCTCATCATTAAGTTTCATCAAACTCCAACCCCGTGGGTTAACATCATTCATTCAAACATTCATTATAGAATTACTATCCCATATATCCAGGCATTCTTGAAAAGCAACCTATGATACAAAACACAAGGGGGCTCAACACGGTGAGTAGACGTACTACCCGTCGAGTCTTTGCCGCCTATAACAAGAGCGTAGACCCATTCTCCCTTGAGAGGAAAAACACAGAAAGAAAGTGGCATACCCCACGTGTCTTCTCTTACTTCGGAAGGAGGGTAAGCAAGACCGCTGCCTTGTGTAGTGGGGAAAATTAATGCAGATAAATAACCAAACAAAGAACCAAGCATCCAACAACCACAAAAATCCCATTCCATCATCCCTGGTGTCCTCCCCGACACCCACATGCATAAACCGATGCATCTCTCCACTCTAGGCGTCATCCGCTGCCACAACCACAAGGCCTCCCTGCCTCCACATATCACAACAACCCTCTAGGGTCATATCACAACACAATATATCAGAACACCGCTCCAAGGTCACAACATAACACAAGAAGCATGAAAACAAACATCACATCAAATTGGGATCTTGGCCCTTTAACAAGGCATCTGGGCTTCAAACAACAAGCACCAACAGATTTCAGGATTACCAAACAACTAAGTTAATCACGTACATCGACATAAATTTGATTAACATCAATTTGGAACAACAACCACAACAAAAACAACAAGATTCATTTACATGCCTCTACATCTATTTGGGCTTCTATATATCACACTATCTAGAAAATCAAGAGGTGAACTATTATCACGGTACGAAGCAACAACATGTGATCCCCAATTCTTTTAATCTGGTTCAAGTATTTAATTAGGTCAATTCCATTGTGATCCAAAGAACTAAATCATGCTAACTCTACAATTGCACATAAAAAATTATAGAAGCCATGAATCCCCTACCTCAATGGTTTTCGAGGGAAACTACAAAGGTCTATGAGCGTCCAAGAAACCTAGTCGATTCTCCACAAATCCTCCTTAGATCTCCTCTCCTGACAAAACCATTACCAAATCTCATCATAAACGACATCCACAGACTTACATCTACCCATAACGAGCGTAGATCTATGATCCCGAGAGAAGAGGAGGAGTAGATCAAAGAAACCAAACAAAAAGATCACATAACTCAAGAAACCGGCTTTAGTTCGCAAAGAGAAGCCTCCGGATTGCCTCCAAAACACTTGGGAGAGGGTTTTTTACCTCCAAGGAAAGGTAATCTTGAGTTATGGCCGATTAGGGGCTTAAATGAGGTGATTAAAGGAAAAACGAGTTAGATCCACAATTTTAGGATCTAACTTTAAGTGCCCACATGGTTAGTCCGGACGGTTTAACAAACCGTGCGCTAACTGTGCGTTAGCTTCTGCCTCGACAATCACTCCCCACAGGGTTAGTCCGCACGGTTAGACAAACCATGCGCTAACCGTGTGTTATCCACTGCCTCCAAGACCATCCTTGCACGGTTTGGCCGCACGGTTTAGGGAAACCGTGCGCCTCCCGTGCGAAGGCCATAACCCTTTATATTTCCTTAAAAGTCCACCCATACGCTCCCCCAAGTCACCATGACCTCTCAGAACACCTCTAGCACCACATTTTCACAAAGGAATGGACCGGAGAGGTCCGAGGAATTACAAAATGAATGGTGTTTTTAACTTGTAATGCATATGGGGGTTGATACATGGGGAATAGTTGAATATGCTTAGTGACTTTGGAAAAGGGAATGAGAGTTTGGTTAAATATTTATGTTATATAAATGATAGTTGTGTTAATGGATTGTGGAATAATATTGATTCCCTTTTTTTGTTATTGTTTGAAATATTTCTAATGATATTGTTTATGTTTGGTTATAATGTGGCTATGTGTGGTGAATGAATAAATAAGCATGTACAAAAATATATTTAGGGTAAACATTATTGATGAATGATACATGAAATATATTTTATTTTATTTTTATTATTTATTACATCCATGCACTATCTGTTAGATTGGATATTTTTAGACACTGTTTTTGGTGGCTACTGAGTTGGACACACACACTACTCATGTTGTTATTGGGTACCCAAATAGATTTAATGGTTCCAGGTTAGGAAAAGGGAAATGACATTGTGATTGGGAAGTGAGTTGAATTTTGGAAGTGCATGGATGAGGTTCCAATATTGGATTTTGGACTATTTTTTTGGGATTTCACTAGTGTCTTCATTTTGGGTTCTATTCAAATGGCACTATTAAGAAGACATAACCCAATTATAGTTGTTTATGGTTTGTACCCAATTTGTGAGATGGTTATTTATACATGTTAATTTATCATATTATATTATTTATTCTATTTTATATTTCTTCTACTATGGGTAACTCTATGAAAGAGGGTATAGTCTCCCCACATGACTTCAAAAATTTCACTACTAGTCGAAAACCTCTGACATACAGGGAGGCATGCCTGAGGTCTTGTAACAACCGAGATCGGGGAATCAGTTTAGTGGCATCTGAGTCAAGAACGTTTCCTTGTTGACCAGAATATCAGGACCTATGTGTGATAGGAACATACCAAATGTAGTGATTAGGTATGGGAAATATAACATCATCTATTTGTGTCGATTCATGTACAATCAGCTTCCCAACCCAAAATAACATCTTTCTTGGACCGTTCATTTTATATGAATGTATCTAATTTTAATTCCATCCTCTACATATAAAACCATACCTTTCACCTCTATAACTGTTTTATTGGGATATTCTAGTAGCTCCAAATCTAGGTTAAGTCTTCACAATGATCTCAGCCACTAAATCTCGATTTGGGGCATTGAAATAAATGGTTCTCTATTAGAACAACAAAATAACTCAACAATCCTTCCCCTGGAGACCTCATATAATCTATCAACAATAATAAATTACATTATAAAAAACATGTACATGGAACACCTCAAGAGGTCCACGATGATTTTCTCATACTTGAACAGAGTCAAACAACTCAATATAAGGTCATATATCTTTATATAGAACCCTGTATCAAACAATGTTTTCATTTTACTTTTATGGAAGATAAATACAATCATTAGTTCATGGAAAAAATATTCTACTAATGACTAATTATGTCCTGTAGGAATCTAGTTAAACAAATTGAAATTTAATTAGTTAAATTATAAACTACATGAAAAAATCAATCTTATACTAAATCTAGACATTTATAACCCAATGTTTACCCCCACCTAGATAATCTATGCAATATTTATTGAAAAAATAAATTTAACACATCTAGACCATCTATAGTCTCATCTAATATAGTACGGACTTCCATATGATCTATGAGAAATGTATATATTATGTTTAAAATAGAGAGAAACTACCTAAAATCATTGGGACATTACACCACTTAATCAATTATCTAAGATATAATGTTTCATCACTCAATAATAAACGGTGAGAGGAAAAATTATAATAATAGGTTCTTCATATCCTCGTATTAACATATATTATGTCTATTAGTGAGAAACACCCTATATTTGATAAAATTAACTCAAAATATTTAGATATTTTCTGGATAAGATGACAGATGAGGTATATAAAAGATCATTATTCTCAATTATATTATTCACATACCAACATGAAACCAATAATGATGTCCAAGATATTTGGGTTGATTAATAAGTTTTTAGATTCATGGGGAAATGATACATCACCCACCTCTCATAGTTTAGTACCCTTAGTTTGATAACCAAACTCAAGACCCCCATGACATAATTTAATCAATGTTCCCAACAAAGTATTCACATGATCACTATCTCAAATCTCTATCCATATAGAAAACCTATAATGATAAACCTCTCTCATTAACTGAACCACAAACTCCCCACCTGGACTAGAAGTAAGTCAATATTTCCATCCTGAGCTCACCTTCAATAGTCAATGTCTAGTAACTAGCATTAAGTAGGAATATCTCACAATATTGGAGGCATTATCCTATATCAACCTATAATAGATACATATATGTAATCAAAATAACAAATACCAACTCCAGAATGATGTATATATAAATAATAAATTGAATTATTTAAAACACATGCATGATACATTTTGTATCAATATATCACCATAAATAAAAATAAAAATTAATTTTTCATTTGAAAAGACTATAAATATGACAGTTACAGGATACATAAAACTCTTACTTCCCATATGTGCACCTTGAATAACCTTCAACTGTATTGTTCACAAAAAAAAAATAATGGACCCCAATACCTATCTGTAATTTTCATGAATCAATCAGATTTAGATTTGAATAAACCATACACAATTCATTTTAACCAAGACCATATCTGAACCTATACATATTCTACATATACATAAAATATATGGGAAAAAATATTATCTATCGTTGATATTAAACATACCCAGTAGGAATCCTAAAAACCTAAAAGTAAATACAAAAAAATCATGAGAGAAAACATCATGATATTAGAAATTATTTGGATGGATGAAAAGGAAAAATAGTTTGTATATGCTATATAATTATAATTATAAAGGAACAAATAAATCATCTTTATCTCGACATTATCCAAAAAATATACAAATATGATAAGAATCCTAGGATTTTAAAAGAACTAGGAAGTCAACTAAGCTTACACTTGATGAACACCTATAATATACATATCAAAGGAAATTCCTACAGTGTTGAGAAATTACAAGTCCTATAGAAGTATATCACACAAAAACTTATAAGTACCTAAAAATCTCTTGAATCAAATAAGGGGAACATACTCATCACATAATTGTGCCTGTTAATAGAGGGGGTGTTGTGCCCTTTTATATATAAATATCATACCACAAGTTTAGTATCAAAACATCCAATTCGATGAAACTTGTGTACCCTCATAAGAACTGTGAGGGAGGATTACATTACCTAGTTAATTGGGAATGAATAAAACATATATGGAGGATATTATTCCCCATCAAATATCCTAATAGAGGGGATCCGAACAGTGCAAATAAATTATCACGTGCCTAATGCAATTGGGGGGATACTAAACCTATCTAATAAAAAATTAGAGTATCCCCACTCTGAGATTTCAGGGGGGGTGGTATTAACAACCATTTCTGTAGATATTGTGAGAAACACACATCCCCACACGACCATATTTTTAATAATGGATAAAATCCCTATAAAAATTCCATTGATCACTCTAAAACCCAATTATTGACTTTACAAAGAAAAACATTAAATCTTTCTATCATGCCTTGAAAATTGAATCATATGGATGAATAAACCATTCCATTGTGATCTATATGAAAAAATACTCAGGAAAGGATTTTAATTTGATTGAAAAAAATGAATTATATGAAAAGTGTGTATTTCACCATATCATAGATGGAGGGAATTTCATGGTGGGACCAAAGGACTATTCAATTATTCAAAATTATATAATATATATATATATATATATAAAATTATATGGTTGATATAAGTAAGGTATTCAGGATTCCCCCTCTACGCACAGGGACTACTCTCCCAATATTTATGTGATGAATACAAAGAAACCCCTATCCATTTTATTTTATTATAATTTATAATTTAATATTTTTTATAAATCTAAGTGGTTTGTTTGGGGAGAATGTCTTTCCAATGCCCCATGTTCCTTTCATTATTCTTAAAATGACATGGGGAAAATTAGGCCCCCACAAAATCTCCATTTCCTACAATAATAATGGATAGTTGGCCACGATAAACCCTTATACCTATTTAGTTCCCCTTGAGTGGAATTTCCTTGTGTTATTTTATTCATTCATTTCATTATCTTCCATACTTCATCACAGATTAATGACCAAGACAATGAAATCATCAATTCTTCCTAAGAATTGTCCTCCCGGGATAAGCTAACATACCCCACTCAAGACACCTCATACCAAAATATCCTCATTGGGCCTATGTTCATCCTTTATGTGAGGAGAATATATAAATAGTGTAGTCATTAAAAGATAATAGGAAATCTAAGACATTTTTCATCTCTAATCCACCACTAAAACCATATATTCCACAAGATACTATTTTAGGGAAGGAATAATTCCCTTAATATGATAACATCATATATTTCAATACCACCACAAGTGTTTATAAAATATTCAAATTAAATTATTTATAATCAATCCATACATATTAATTTTCTAAATAGAATAATGAATGTTAATTCGATTAGTTTTGAGTTTTGATTTTACTATTATATTCTATAATCATAATAATAACCACATAAATTATCTTTGATAAAAAATCAATCCGAATTCATTTATTATAAATAAAATGAATTATAATAAGGAAATACAATTATAATAAATATTACAATAATGATTCAATGAAGAAAGGAGAATAAAATAAATTATGAATCCCTACATCAATGGAAGAATCACCGATGCTTCAATATATTTTCAATTCCAAGGTCTCATACATCATTATTAAATAATTCTATATCATTCTTCAATCTGATATCATATCCACGAAAACTATAGTTTCTCTACCCTACCTGACTATATGGTTTATTTCAATAAAGATGGACTCTTTCTACAGGGGTAGAATAATAGGGTTTAAAATTATATCATTCTATGGTATTAAAACTAAAAATAAATTTGTTAAATATCAATTAATTTATTTTATCACTATCCTATGATAGACTAAACCCTACCACCTGATTGAAACATAAATTATATAACAATTAGGTTAAACCACATTCAAAATGCAACTAAAAAGATTATTTTCTCATATAATTCAACTTTCAATAAATATAAGCGTTTCACTTTAAATACTCTCATATAAGACAAAATAAATAATTTTTACTAAGTATATATTTATCATGCCCCACCAACCTCACAATTCCATGCCATATTAGTTAGGGTTTAAATACAAACCCCCAAAATCAACAGAACCATTGTATAATTTTTTATTGTCTTATTTTCGGGAAAATTAATCATTTTACCCCTAGGGAGGTCCAAGGAATTTGAAATAAAACATTGAACTATGGATCATCCTATAAAAACATGGGTTACTAAAATTTAACTTTTTATGAGTTTAATAATAAACATATTAATAATGATAAGGGAAAATAACTTGTTTTTACAAAAACAATCAAGGAACACATAGAATTAAAATATATGGACTTGATTAAAAAAATAGAAGAGGAAGATGAGTACTCTAGTGAATCTAAAGATGATAAAGAAAGAGAAAAATATCTATATAGTACAATTTCTCTTATTTAGAAGAGCTTTAGTAATGGAAATGGACTGTAAAAAGGTAAAATCCCAAAAAAATGTTTTATGTTTTATAGAATTGGGAATTTTCTAATTTATTTTCTTAATAAAAAATTTGAGATTATGAAAATGATGAGTATAGAGAAAGGATTCAAATAAAGAGATGAGGAAAAGTTATAAGATAGTCATGAAATATACAAAGAGAAATGAATATTTTAAAATTATAAGAGAAGAAGTATACCAAGAAAATCAGAGGAAGTCTAATCCAATTAAAGTATTTAATCCAAATAATATGTTTTGGAAATGTTTAGGAACTTTATGATTCCTATTATCATGAAAAATCTAAATGTAGTGATAATTATGATGACTAAACCTACAATAAAAAATATTGAATATTGATCTTGAGTCATGTATTGATTGAGAAACAATATACAATAGGGAAATAGATTCTATAACCAGTAAGGTGCATAAGATAATGAAATTAGAATATGAATTCTGAAAGAAGAATAACTATATTTGGAAAATACATCTTCTTAAAGTTAATGTTTTTAAACAAAACAATATTGAAATATTTTGATGAGAAATCAATTAAAATAGAATATTAATTATATAATAAATAATCAATGAGCCTTAATGATGAAAAGAACCTATTAAATGAGATATAACTAAAAGAAGGTGTGTAAGTAAATTCATATTCATCACAAATTTCTGATAAATTTTTGAAAAAATCTATAGTAAAATTGGAACATGTGAATGAAAAAAATGATAGATATATTTTTGGTAGTAGTGAAAGATCCAATGGAAAATTTGTGTATTTTTAGACTATTAAATATAATGATAATCATACTAATATATCAAGGGAGTTTAGAGAAATCTTGTTAAGGGATATGTTTCCATGGAGAAGGTAAAGTGAATCTTTGAATGTAACTATATAATAAAAAGAATTTATATATAGATTCATCTGTTTCAGAAGAGACTAAATGCTAGAGTGTATTGTTTGTATTATTTAGTCTATGGGAATAAATTTTATACCTTATGTTTTAATATTTCATATCTATAGAGCTAAAGGATTAATTAACATATTACTATCACTACAATGAAAATATAATCATGTTGATAGTATAATTGAGGTTCATAAAAGAAATAATGAAAACGTTTATAATTATTGAAGTGGCTCTTAAATAAATAAAATGAAATATGCCATGGACAGTTGATAGTGTCTTATCATCTCACATGACGAGTGATACATAAATATTGACTAGTATTTAAGAGATTCATAGAATAAAAAATACACACAGAAATGAATATTACATGATAATTAGTGGAATTGATACTAATTATATTAAAGCTCAAAAAACCGAAATCTAATTATTTTTTGTTTATTGATGGAATTAATTATTACTTTTTGATTGTAATGAAATATTGTGATGATGAGAAAGATTTTTTTAGAAAAAATTATTTTCTTATCATGAGAATAATAAACTTAATAATAATGATAATGTGTTAAATAACTAGTGGTAACTTATTACAAATTAGGGATCTATGTAATTCCTATTTTATATATAGTAAATAAGAAAAAAAATTAACATAAAATATTTTTGACACTTTCCCAAAATGTTTTGAGTGAAATATAAAAGGGATATGTGGTGATATATCCCCCCCAACTAATCAAATAAAGCAATGTTATTTGTGAAACATGTCAAATGGATAAATTATTTCAATTACAAGGAAAACAACTACAATTGTTTTTTTAATACATAATGGTTTAAACATCCATTAATTGATTCATAGTGTTTTTTCAAAACATCACATTTCACTGACTCTTTTATTAATTAGTGTGGGTATGGTAAAACTTATGTGAATCCATAATTGGTGGTGGGTTTGAAATATATTCTATAATAAATGAAGTGGTTTAACATTAGGTATTATCCTCATATGTAGTTAAAATATTTTCAATTTTATATTTTCTAAAAAACAACTAAAATTTTAACCCCATGAATTATTTATTTATATTCCTTAAGTATATAATGATAGTTTAATAGTATATATAATTGTTTTTAACCTCCACAAATTATATATTAGTTTCTTAAACAACCGTTATATATAATAAAAAATAAAATAGAAACATGGTGAATCTGAATATGCAACTACCTATGATTTAAAGTAAAAATATATATAAAAGGTATATAATTCAACACATTTAACAATAAGATAGAGAAAAGGAGACAATAATTAGAAACATTATATCAAATGTTTTTTTAAACATATAGAAATAAATATTTAAGTTAGATTCTAAAGAATGTTTTGGTGATATATATAATATATGAAAAGGTGGATCCAACATCAGGGCCAATACGTTATGTTAGGTTATATATCCTAAAATGATATATCCTCCTAAGTTTCCTATCGAAAAAATTCTTTTAGTGCATCTGAATCCTACATTAAATTTAATTTAGAATATAAATTTTTTAATTTAGATATTTTTTATTAAAATATTTTGATAATAGTTATCATTATAATATAAGCACATTAAAAGTAAATTTAATAGACTATGTATCACTAATATCAAGGATAAAATGTCTAAAATAGTACTCCATGTTATTCATTGATATAGAGTATCCACTGCAATCCCTATCCCTACAAAATGATCATCCCATGATATCATTCATCATGACTAATGATCCAATATTCTATTCTTATGGATCAAAATTTCCATTTTTGATTATTATTGATCAAGAATTATAATATTACACAGACCTGTAGTAGGAGGCATCAATGTTAATGAATATTAGATCCTTTGAACTACTAATTAGGGTGGGGTTAAGTACCAAAACCTTACACAAGACTGACTTTATGCTTCCAAAAACAATGGAGATAACATTCTACTGGGGATTGATAATAATTTTGGTGGATTTTCATACAACACATCTTTAATTTGTTTACTTCAAATAAGATAAAATATAATAATATAATTTCTTAAAAATAAATTTCGAATTTATATATAATACCATAATGTTTACAGTGGGTTTATGTACAAGATTTCTATCGTTTTCCTTCCGTACTTCGAATCACAACTCAATTCGACTAATCATAATGATAAATTATTTTTCCTATAACATAAAAGGTAAAAATAAATAAATATAAAAATTTACAATCATAATATGAAACAAATTTATATTTTATAATTACTAATAAATTACATTGTTTGATCTTCACCTCATAAACTTTTTAACTAGCTATTTGTTAGATGAATTGTTCCTACCTTCTTGATGAATTATTTTTTTGAATATTCTAGAAAAAAGATATCATTGATAATATTTAAATTATTTCTAATAAATTAATATCTACATAGTAGTATAATATTAAATACCTTAAAGAAATTTTAATGATGAATGTCCACAATTAAATTACATAGATCTTATAGTATCCATTAATGTATATCTTCATACATTTTACGGAAACTCAAAGAGGTTTCAATAAACTGAAACAATAAACTATATATAAAGTACTTCCACTTTTCCTCAGATAATTCAATTTCCACTGATACACAACAACATTATGAACATTGAAATTAAAATACATCAATATATTATATATTAAAAATTATTCAGAAATACATTTCCTTGGAATTATAGATAAAATAAACTATAAATATTTAGTTTTTACTTACATTCAATTGATAAAAAAATATCATTATTCTAATTGATGTGTATGTTCCTCAAATTATTATATGTGATGGGAAATGACTTAATATAACTTTCCTACAACTTGAATATTTTTTTATATGCCTTTGACATTATCTGTAGTCACCCCATACATATCAAATAGAAAAACCATTTTAAATTATTTTAGCCCGTAAACAAATGAAATGTTCATGTAAATTTTTATAATATTATTCTCTAAACATTTTCAATAAATATATTCAGTAATTTATTTATATAAGTAATAAATTAGTCTTTTCATATTTATAATTATATTCTAATAATTATTACCCTACAATACCCTCATGATGGTAACACTTACACCATATTCTCAGTTAATGACCAATCCATAAATTCTTCATCTCACCCCCTTTACATCCTTAAAGTATACATTCATTGAAATAGAATTAGGTATAATACAAAATGGATATCAAATATTGTTATATAATATCAATAAACATAAAAGGGTTGTCTAGAATGTCCAGATCATACATAATCATAGTGGGAGAATATTATTTGGGTTATTATATAACCAGATAGTCATGGAATACCTGATCGTATCATTAATAAATTTTATTGTTATCATTCTATCAACCAATAAAATTATAAAAAAATATATAAAATGAAATATGATATAAATAAATAAAATGATCTGAAAATTATATATATATGTTATTTGAATACTTTTATTCTAAAAAAATGATAATAGATAAGTAAAAGGATGTCCAAAAATAAATTCAATTATTGAATCATTTATATATTATTTTCATCCAACACTATTAACAGGATTTCATTATGTTCAATCTCTATTATAATATAGAATATTTCATTATCATGGATTGATAGACCAATAACATATTGTTGATAGTGTTCGATATCATGAAAAAAATCATCATATTCATCACCCATACCGTACATGTATCTTAATTTAGAATGGACTATAAAACCTCACCCTTAATCGACTATATCATCCAAATAATAAAATTTTTTTTTTTGTGAATAAAAAAAATAAACAGATCCCCCTCTTAATTCCCACTAATATAGATTATATTAGATAAGTTATCATAATTTAATTTTAGTAAATCCTTCCTTATTCACCTATAAATATCAACAGAATTGATTTTTTATAGCACAACTAAAAATTCTACAAAATAATTTAATTCAATAAAGTCAATATATTTTAAATAGTATACAAACTTTGAATATTTAGTGAAGATGACACTATTTTGTGTCATAAAACCTTCCTACTGATAGACAATACAAAACATAAATCCATATATAGTATATGCATTGAATCTCCAAGACTTATTCAAAAGTTATAAGTACAAATATTCCAAATCATCCTATAATAAAGATTAATTATCAAAATTCATGATATATATATATATATAATATTAATAATTACATAATAAAATTATACCAATATATTGTGAATTATTTAACACCATGATATATTAATATATTTTTACCGTTTAATAAGTCAAATGTGTTCAATATTATGCTCTTCACATAACATTGAACAAAAGTGGAATCACAATATATCTAAATAGATATAACCTAACCATTTAATTATCAATAATTAATAGGATTAACTACTTTTCTAAATATATAAAAAAATAAGGGATTGTTTTTATATAAATTAAACACAATTAGTTTACTTCAAATGATTTTAAATATTATTTATTATTTCAAAAATATTTTTATTAATTTTATGTTTATATGTGATATCTATTTATATTTAATGGAGCTTTTTAGTAATTATGAAAAAATAAATTTGATATGAAAAATTTGTTAATAATAATTTAATAATAAAATGATATGAAATATTTATGAGAATGATTACTATTCTTAAAAATCTAATTTTTTATAAAACCATTTTTTCATTATATCTCAAATTTTTATTTAAAAGACAAGTATATAAAATTTTTAATCATAATTTTACAGAATGAAAACTATTTTTTAAAACATCATTGTGATATTTTATTTATATTAAGATTTGGGATTTTTTTTGAATGTAGTATTTTTATGTGAAAATAATTTTCTTAAAAATAAAAATAATTTTATAAAATTATTAGTCCGTAAGTACAAATTTTAAATTTAGGAAAAATTTTATTATACCATATATGTATTTTATATATTACTTTATAATTTGATTTTTTTATTCAAAACCCTATATTTTATTTTTTAGAATACAAGTCATATTTTCTCAAAAATTGTGAATAATATATTTGATATGTTTATTTTAAAATTTCTTTTTATCACTTTTATAAATTAAATAAAATTAAAAGGGAATTCATATTTATAATCAGTTGGTTCAAATTATTTAATTATTATAATCTTATTTTTAGTAAATTCAAATAAATTTCCTAGAAAAAAGATTAATAACCATAGTAAAAGTAAATGTTTGTTTTGAAAAAATTAATATTATATAAAAATAATGTAGATTAATATAATTGATAATATAACTCAAAAAATTGTTTTTAAACAATTTAAAAAATATAAACACTCATTAAATTAATAATTAATATGAAATTATAAGGAAAAACACTAAATATATAAAAAATGCATTTTTCTAGGGAAACAGTTTATTCATTGCCTTAGAATTTAACTTAAAATTAAATTTTACCATATATATAAATTTAATTATTTTAATGGATCCCAAATTTAGATTCATATTATAAAATTTTTCAAAGAATAATAATCTTATATTTTTAGTAATAAAATAACTATAATGGTTAATTTTTTAAGGGTAAAATGGGTAAATTATGTACCTAAAATAATAATTTATTAAAGGGAAAAATACACTATATATAAAAATATTTATGTTTGAAATTAATACCCAAATGTCTCATATACCATTTATTCAAGTTAATCATATTATTATTATGAAATTCCATTCTCATCCCTCACCCAACATACATTTCTTAAAATTTTCCATCTTTTCACCTATTAAAGGAGATCACATCCTCCCACTTCAATCTGCACCTATAGTTATAAACTACCTATAAAACCATACCAATAATCTTATTATAAATCAACTATAAAAAATTTCAAGTATCTAGCCTAAAGAAAGTTCCATAATTCTTTGATTTGTAAATGATACATCAAGAAAAGATTAAATTTCTTAATATAAGTATTACTTACTATTATATATTTATTTTGTATCCTTCTCATCCAACCACCTAAAAACCCCATTTTAAACATGATTATGTAATGAAATAAGTATAAATAATATAATTAAATGTTATTATATTTATGTTTTAAGAAATATATATCCCCATTCTATTCAATGAAATAAATGAAAACATTTCTGTTGCATGTGTACATAATATCACCTCTATGAATGACACATTTCGTTTTTCATCCAAAAATATAAATTAAACTCTTAGAAATGGGTTTAGATAGTATATATTTTTTTTAAGTATATATTTATACTCCATAAATATATATTAAAAATTCCATACACAATATTATTTGTGAGAAATCGTTATAACATTAACCATCTTAAACTACCATAGTGAGATGAAAATATTTTTAATCATGATATGTAATATTTTCATATCCATTAAATATTAGTATAATTACATTAAATCTTAATATATTATAATAATAAACAATAGTTAATATCATTATACTTCTATTATACATATATTACAACTAAACTACCTCATAATCATACATTAATCGATGTAAGATCATGTTTGGGTCGGTTTAACCATGTACTTAAACAACACTATTAATTTATATCATGGATGATAATGAGAATGTAATTATTTGAATAATACTACATAAATACATAAATCATTTTTTCTATTTTTTTATGATAATGTTGTATCAACATTTGACTCATAAATTAAGAGATCATCCTTCGCTCCTTCTAAAGAACATGAATATGCTCGTCACCAATTTCATCCTCATTGATCATAACTAAATCTAGATTTAAATTAAATTATAGATTTTTAACTATCATGTAACATATATGAAATTATATTTAATTATATTTGAATTATAATGTTTTTAACAACCACAACCCCAGCAGCTTGGAGCTTGTTCCTACTACCATTACATTGTCATAAGAAACAAGGAATCACATATTTAAGGACTGAATAGTATAATATTATTGGAAACCATATACATACTTGAGGATTGTATTTTATTTTAATAAAAAAATTACAACATTTATTTAGAATAAATTTATTCTATCTTGAATATCAATGTATATCAGTCACAGTAAACTAAATGAAATACATGGGAAAGGAAAGAAAATACGGGTGATATAAAATGCTCATTAAGTATTAAGGATAATAAAATATATGAAGAATTAATAACAATAATTAATATAGATAGATAAATTACCAAGTGAATATTCCATTTAAATAATAGGATAAGACATAATAAAAATGGACTCGTAAATAACTCTGCACACATTCAATTTAAATAAATCTAGAAGTAATAATCATTATAATAAAGTAAATAAATGAAAACACATTATATTTAATTAATAATATAAAATTAAACACATCTAGAGATACTTTTATAGTGAAATTATCTTAGATAAAAATACCTCTTAATGAAGGGAAATCTAAATGATCAGTTTTCATATTTCTATGGAACATGATTCCTTTAAAGTCAATATCTATCCTCAGAGTAATTTGAAAAATATTGGGTGAAAAACCATTTAGCTAAGCTGATCCAACTGATTCAAGCCACGAGATTAAAAAAATCATAAATAGTTTACATTAATAGATCCCAAAAACATGTATTTCATGTCAAAATAATTCATCAATTAATATATTTAATTCAAAAATAACAGGCCTTATCATTAAATAACCATATTGAGTAAAGGATACATATTAATAAATTTTTCTCAGTTTATCAAATAACTGCCAATGTAAACATCATATGTAAAAAATGGTATATATTTTTTGGAAATTTTTTTCCATGATTAATAATATTGAAATTTAGGGGAAATTTAATTTCTAAAGTAAATGTAACAATTCAAGGTAAAGATAATTACTACAAAAAATAACTAAATAATTTAATATTAATACTTTCCTTGATTAATATAATCTTTATCTATCTAAAGGAAGAATAAGGATAGTATTAAAATATATTAATTTGAGTAATAATAAATGTTTGCTGTCATTTATGAACAGAATTACAAAAAAATATCATTACAGACATTTTTACTGAAAATATCCATTTCATTTTGAAAAACTTGTTGGAAATTATTTTCATTAAAAATAAATTTTAAAAGAATTTTATTTAATAAGTTCCTTAAAAACTGGAAATGGAAGATTCAAATAAATGATGATCATGAAGACAAGTAATTATGTACATGCTTTAAACATTAAAAAACATTTCTTTTTCATCATAAAAAGTTAGGAAGGTGCCTTGTTCCAAAAGCGACAAGAAGATTCCTTTGAGGTTTTCATTAAAATCAAAATGAGCCCTATTTTTAAAAGTATATAAAGATCCATTGAAAAAAAATTTAAATGGTAAAAATAGTTGAAAATAAATTTTAAAAATTATTTTAGAAATGTTAAAAAAATTAATTTTTTTAGTAAACATTATTTTGGAAGAAAACTTAATTATAATCAATGTGAGAAATGAAGTCAAATTTTCATAAAAATATTTTCTAAAATGTTTATGTACCAAAGCATGAGAAACATGGTAAAATTAATTTAAAAATATCATTAATAACCATAGAAATTTAAAATAAAAGGTTTTATTAAGAAATGATCAAGTAATTTCATGCAACTGATACTCAAGGATAAACAATCTCAATTAGAATGATATTCTGAAATAAATCCTTAAAATGATCAAAATGTTTAAGGTAGAATTAATAAATAGATTAATTATTTGTATCAACTACAAATACACAAATAAAAATAGTAAATTCAAATTAATATATTTATAATTAAGTACATAAATAATCTTATAATGACATAATCAACAATGTAGAATTTTAATCCAATGAGTGAAAATTGATTTAAGAAATCACATACCACATGGTAACTTTTAATTATATTAAACTTAGATGAAATAATTCAATTTGAAACTTAAAATACTTTGAATAATTAATTATACATGATGTTTCATGTTAAAGGGATAGTATATACCCCCTATAAGAGAAATTAGGTGCAAAAGATAACAATATGCCTCAATGAAATGAAATTGACACAAAAACCACTACCTTAAGATTCTAATTGTTTGGAATTAACATAACATCATATATAGTGGTTTTAAAATTTTACCTTATAATATCAGTATATTGATATTTATAATATCATATATGATACTTTTTTGACATATTATTAACTTTTCATTAGTAGTATTTCATCATTTTTACTATTTCGTGTGTCAATTGTTCAGTTTTCTCATACAGGTTTTGTTATAATTTTTTTTCTTGAATATATTATATAGTTCTATCTTATCCGTAATATCCATCAAGGAATAATTATTATATGTTCAAATAAAATTTAATTTGAAAACCAGTAATGAATGATGTTTATTGAAAATTTAGTATGTTATGATCATGGAGACGGTAGGTCGTACGTATGCATGAGAAACATTTCTAATTTTCAAAAGATCATTATGGAAAGGAAGTATGTAATATATTAACATTCTATAATTATCATGATATATTAAATATTTTATTATATATATTTATATATATATATATCTCATACATGTGGTGTGGTGATGAAAATAAATCCACATCGCTTCGTCAAGGTTGTAGTCCACACGTCTATGAATGATGTTATCATCTTTACGTGAGTGAAAGGAAATAAAAAGAAATAAAATTATATAAATAATTTTTATATAATCATAAATAGATCATTTATATAAAACTTATTTCATTTATATAACATATAATCATTAACTTAATGTTTATCACCATTCATGTGAAGTGTTAGTGATAAATTAATCACAACATTTTGTGATGTGGTTTTCTTCCGTACACATGAGTAACGTTATTATACCACATATGGAATAAAAAGTAAATATATATATATATACATACATTATAGTAACTATAGAGGTATAAATATGTTATAAATATCATATATGTACTATAGATCCATCATAATAACCAAAAATTAGAGGAGGAAATGGGAGAAATAATGACATCAGTTCACATGATGGTAGTCTACTGTACATATGTAAAATGATTTCATATCCCATTTGATGGATGTGGATATGGTTTTAGGTCATTAAATTTTTATAAATAAAATACTAGTATTTTTAATATACTATTCTTATTCTATCCACATTCTTTTTAATAAAAATTGAATGATATGGATAAAGAAGTAAAATAAATACACTTGTTGGAGAATGTTACCTATTCTTAGTGTATTTTACACTCGATTTCATAAAAAACTTCATAGTTTTGATATCGGGAAAAAATAAAGCCTCTATGTTTTATAGAGGGAATATAAAAAATTATTTGGGTAGTTATTGGATGAAAAATTGGTTTTTTTGTGAAGTATAGAGGAGAGAGGGAGGCCGTTTATAAGTGGGGTGAAGTACAAACTTGAATTTTTTTAAAAGATTGAATTCGACCAACAATTCATTCCCAAAACCAGCCCACAATAATGGTCTATTATAGATACTATAAGGTATAAAGTCCAAATATGAACATCTATTGTGTTTTTTAAAATATTGTTTTGTCATTTTTATGGTTTATATTCTAATTTTAACCACTAAGTGAACTCTTTTTACATAAATAGATGTAAGTAATATTAACTATTTTGAATAATCATTATTGTTAAAATATTATGTTTACCTTATTAGATAATATAAATACTCAATATTTAAAATATTTAATCCATTTTTTTCAAATTCATTACACATAATTGGAATAATTTAATTTGAAATTAATCATGTAGATTTAGAGAGAAAGAGCGTGTTATTTAGGTGAAAATATTCAAAAGTTTATAATGTTATTATTTAAAAATTAAATATGAAAACGACTAAAATGAACTAAATTGGATTAGTATATATAAAACTAACCTATTTTTAATTAAAATAAAATTATAAATATAATCTAACAGTATAATTTTTTATAAGAAAATTCATTTTTAATTAATATCCCTTATCTTTCACTATTAATCAGAACATGAAATATTTTAGAAAAATACCAAAAAACCACCCTATGGAAATTTTGGTGTTCCAAATTCAAAAATTATGTTTTTTTTGTCAAATATATTTTCTGAAAGTGTTAAAATTTATTTTTAATTGTATGATAAAGGAATGACTAATCGTTCCTTTAGAAGAAACATAATTTTAAAAAAATATTTAAGTATATTTTAAATTATAATTATTTTATTAATGATTAATTTAAAATTCATGAACATGTACAAAAAATATATTTCCATAATTTATTTAATCTTATTCATTCTGGTAATTCCAATGTCCATGATATTACTATCATATTAAATAATTATATTAATATTATGTTGTTGTTAAGTGAAATTGGTTTTTTCAAGTAACACAAGCTATCAATTAAAATTTTCATTGTTTATATAATATGATATCATGAAAAATACGTTTATTCTAGAAGAAATATATTTTTAATGTATTGGGTTTTTATATTCTCTTATAATATAGGTTTTTTGTTACCCACATACTATGAAACATAATGTTATTCTTTTACAATTTCGTGACGTTGCATTCTCCCCACGTTAAATAAAAGTATTCCCTCACAATTTTAGACTCGATCATTGTAATTAAGGGTTTGATTTTTTGGAATTATTTTATTGAAAATCCACATCATAAAAATGGACAATAAAATATCCTTTTAATAATAGTGAAAAGACAAGTGTAAGGGTCATGAAACATTACTAGGATTATATATAGGTTAAAATTGGTGGAAAGTGAACATGTGGACATAGAGGTAAAGCATAAATAATTATAGACTATTACTGAGGAAATTGATCACAAGAAAGTTAACAGTCAGTGGAATGTTATGGTCCTAAAATACATAAATATATGATGGCTTTCCTGTATATATAACTTATCATATATGAATGGAATATGATAAAATATTTTTAAAGATCCTTTTCTGAAAGTTGAGTAATTTTTTATTATCAATGAATATATGGAAATATACATACTTGATACATTTAAATTTCATAATGAAAGCATCATCCTTTGGTTGTGTTTCAATAAAATTCTAATTTATCCCTTTACTCCAAGAAATGAAAATTCAAAAAATAATTTCTAATGCCAAAAGTACTAAAATTCATGTTTAATAGATCTTATGATCTATAAAACAAGTATTTACGTCAGTCTCAAACTATTTACCAATTTAAATATGGTTATTAAAATTTATATAATATACTAATCTATAAACCTCAGAAGCAAAACTATTGATTCATCATTAATCATTATATTAAATATAATTTAACTAAAAACATTGACAAAATAACTAGGGCCTCACGTAGGACAGTGGTGTGCACTAAACCATTATCTCCATTCAGTCATGGGTTCAATGCCCCACTGACTTGCCGTATACAATGGGTTCTCACATTTAATATGATTGGAAAAATTTATAAACTATATTTATATAATTCATATAATGTTACCATTAATATGATTAAAATCAATGAAATAAAGTTACTTATTAAATAATATTTTTCATTATGGTTTTCAGTACAATTTTTAAAAAAATTTAATTATCTTATTTTACTATTACTGGAATTTCATTCATAATCATATTAAAAATAAAGTTTATCAATACTTTTATACATATTTCTATAAAATGTGAAGACATTATTTATCATATTATTTTTTTTAAAATATATTCTTTCCAAAAATTATTCCCAAAATATCTATAATCTTGTGACATTGCTACCAAATATGTTTTTAAATAAGTTTCTTCAAACTCTAAGCTTATGATCAACCATATAATAAAAACTTATGATGGTAACCAAACAGATATTTCATTAAAGAAATATATGATTCTATCAAAATCCAAATATTATTTATGATTCATTTAACCAAAATAAAAATGATAAAAATAATTCTAAAAATATATTTTTTAATCCCAATACATAAATATATCATTCATTTTATTTCAATATATATCCTTCTATGATCATCAGATTAACCTAGGATAATAATTTTCCTTATCTATTCAAATATTTTATGAAGGTTTATAAAGAAAATGTGAATGATCCAAAACATATCCCCCGTGATTGTCAAACCAGGCACTTAGTAATGTTCATTATCATATACTGGGTAATTCCCAAGTCGAGCCTAATGTAACCTTATTAGATTAATTAACCTATAAACATATGGGTTAGAAAAATTTCATTATAGTATCCATACATGAATTTATTTATGGTAAAAACCAAATATTATAAGATTTATTAAAAAATTAGGATAATATTCTATACTTATCCTTAAATTCTATCATATGATTATCCTCCCTAATCAATTTCATCCTAAATATAGTTCCCAATGATTCAAATGAAAATTATTTCATATAAACCATAGTGACCTCGACCACATTATCCTAGAGCCATTGCATGTTACCATTACATTGGCATAAGATACAAGTAATTGCATCCTAAATGTGTAAAAAGTTTGGTAGTCATGGAGAACTAGATTCATAAATGAATTTTATATTACATTTGAGAAAACAAATTAGTACATATTATTTTTTTGAGAATGATTTTATTCTATTTATAATATCACTATATATTAATCATAATAAACATCATGGAATATTGGGGAAAGGAATCAAATTATGATGATCTCAAATGCTCATTAAGTGTTAAGTATAACCGAAGATATCATGAATCAATAAGAATAAGAAACATGGAAAGGAAAATAATTGATCAAAAAATACATTTACATAATTTGATATGGAATAATAAATATATAAGGATAAATAATTGAGAACACATGGAATTTAAATAACTCTATAAGTCAAAATCAATACAGATATGTAAATAACTAAAAACACATGCCATTTAAACAATAATATGAAACCGAAATGTATCCAGAGATAATTTCATAGTGAAAATATCCTTGATAATAAAATATATTAATATAATAAATTCCTAATTATAAAAGATCATGTTTATCAAGAACATGATTCCATTTAGGTCAACATCTCTCCTCAATTCAATTTAAAACAAACTAGGTGAAAATATTTTTAGTAGAGGTTAACCAACTAATTCTTCCCCTGAGAGTACTGATTCATCGAGGGTATTACATTAATTGGTCCCCAATCCATCTATCACTTTTCTAAATAATTACTCATATTTCGAATAATCTATTCAAATCCTAAACAATTTTACAGATCATTAAATATATGTATTGAGTAAATGATACATATTTATCAATATTCAACAGTTATACAAATAAAATTCAAATTAAACACCATATGTAGAAATGGTATATGTTTTTGGAAATAAAAATATCCATCATAAATAATTTTTAAATTTTGGGGAAATTTAATTTATACATGAATGTAAATTATCCAAGGAAAAGTTAATGACTACAAAAATGAATCAAGGATGTTAATTTCAACTCTTTTATTGGTCAATATAATCATAACCCTTCTAGATAAATAATTATAATTGTAAAAACATAAACCCATTGGAGTATGAATAATTTGTTATTTTAATTGATGAATATAAATAAAAGAAAAATATATTTATAAACATTCTTGGGGAAAATATCCTTTTCATTTTGAAAGGCATGTTGAATATCATTTTCATTGAAAATCAATTTTGAACAAATATTCATTAAAAATGTCCTCATAAAATTACAATGTAATTTTAAAAGAAATGATGTGCATGAAATAAGGTAATTATATAAATTCCATAGAATTATGAAAAATAACATTTTTTTCTCTATAAAAAGGTAAGGACTATGAGTTTTTTTAGAAAATGATAAGAAGATTCCATTCACATTTTCAATAAACCCAAACATGCATTGTTTTGGAAAAAAATAAGGCTCTATTTATTTTTTTAGTAAAATGTATCAATGGGTTAAAATAATGTCGAAAAATCATTCTAAAATGTTTTAAATAATTTTGAATTTTTTAAGAAAACTTGTTTTTGTATGAAAACATATTTTTGAAGTAGGAGATATATAATATCTAATTTTCTAAAATTCATTTTCTAAAATGTTTTAAGAACCAAAGAGTGCTAATTGATACTATTAATAAAAAACGTCATGATTAATCATATGAAAAAAATAAATGGTTTTATTAAGAAAATTTAATTTAATTTAGTTTAACTTGTATTGAAGAATTAACAATCTTGATTAGAATAATATGGAGAAATAAACCCTTAGGATGGTTATACCATTGACACGAGAATTAAATTATGGTTCGATTATGTGTATAAAATGTAAATAAACATAATTTTATTTAAATAAATTATAATTTAATAAAAATTTATTAGTCACATAATTTTATCATGGAATACTCAATTTTTTTGTTATGTTTAACCCAATGGTTGGAAATTGAGTTAAGAAATAACTTACCACTTGGTTACTTTTAATTCAATTTCCCCTTATTTGAAATGATTTAAATTAAAACATAAAATTCAAGGAATAATTATGTATTAATGATATTACTTTTCAAAGGTATGGTATATACAATATGTAAAATAAATAGGGAGTGTAATAATATAATATGATTCAATAAAATGAAATTAAGGCGAAAACCCTTATCTTATGCTCTTCTTGGTTGAACATGACTTAAACTCATGTATAGTAGTTTTAGACATGTTATTATCTTATTAAATTACCATATTAATATTTATATATCATATATGAACCTTTTATCGAATTTTATTACCTATTCATTAATAATCATTTGTCATTTTCATTGTTTCAGGTGTTAATTGACATGTTTCCTCACATGTTTTTTATTATAAATGTTGCAATTCTTATGAAGGTTATGTAGTTATATAATCTCTAGAATAATAATAAGGATATATAATTATTATATTTTAATATCAATTTTACATTTAAAATTGATAATAAATTACAGTTATGAAAAATTATGTACTTTATGACCCAGGAGACAGTATGTTGTACAACCATATGAGTAACATTTCCATTTTTTTCAATCATCATTATGGAAATGAGGTATGTAATTTATTACCCTTAAATAATTATCATGATATAATAAATACCATAATAATTCTTATATATATATATGTGTGTATCATCCTTGTGGTGTGGTGATGAAAATAAAGTCACAATACTTCATGAACGTGGTAGACCACACATTCACAAATGATGTTATCATCATTATGTGAGTGAAAAGAAAATAAAATTATGTGTATTATTTTTCAAGAATGATAAATATTTCATGAATATGTTAATTATTTCTTTTATATCACATATAATCATTTAATTATATTTATCACCTTCCATGTCAATCATTAGTGTATGAAAAATCACATCACTTCGTGAGGTGGTAATCTGTCGTATACACTAGCAATGTTATCATATATACTTGAGAATGGAAAGTGAAAAAATATATAATGATATATTCACTATAGAGGTATAAATATGTTATAAATATCATCATTTTACTTTATATCTATTATCATAACCAAACCTTGAGAGGTGAAAATGAAAAAAAGAACAACATCGGTTCGCAATGCAGTTTTCTACCGTACACACAAATGAGGATTTCATAACCCATTTGATAGAAGTGGTGATGTTATTAGGTAATTAAAATATTATAAAAAAAATAAAAGTATATGGAAGAAAAAATGGTTATTATATCATCATTGTTTAATAAAAATTGAATGAGGTGGAGAAAGAAGTAAAATATAGACTCTCGTTTGAGAATGTTGCATCTTCTTCAGGTATCACCATTTAGTTTACAGTGACACTTTATAAGTAGGATTTTCTCCCAAAATAATGATTCTAGGTTGATTATAAGGAATTTTCAGACTGATATAAAAACTATCCAACCGAACTAATAATGTTTGAAGGTATGAAGTGTAGAGGATGGGGGGGGGGGGTTATTATTTGGGTGAGTGGAACACTTGTCATGTTTAAAAAGAGTGAATTACACATACATTTATTTCATTTTATTAGGACTTAATAATTTACCCTTATCAGGAAATGAATGTATATTGTTGAAATATAGACTTAAATGGTGTTTTGGACAATTGTTTTCCATTTATACACCGTATATACTAAGTTTAACGACACCATAAACTCATTTTTACCTTAATCTTTGTAATTAATATTAACTATTTTCAGTAATCATTATTGTATAAAATTAATTTGACCTTATTATTGAATATAAATTATTTTGATTCCAAATTTTGAATCAATTTGTCCAATTTAATCTCATAGAATTGGTGGTATTTAATTTAAAATTAATTCTATAAACATGGTGAGAGTTCTGGTTTTTAATGTGAAAATGATCAAATGTATACAATTTTTTAATTACTTAAATTGTATTAATAGATATATAATTGAATTATTTTTACTTTAAAATGAATTTAAACTATAATTTAACAATAAAAATTATTTAAATGAAAATACAGTTTTTAATTAAAATCAATCATTTTCACTATTATTCTTAAAATAAATTCGTTTAAAAAAATAAAAAAATTAACCATAAGATAATTTTGATATTTTTATTTAATTTTTTTTTATTTTTTCATATAAATTTTATAAAATCATTAAAAAATAATTTTTAATTGTTTGTTTATGGAGTGACTTAACCATTCTTTAAATGAAATATGGTTTTCCAGGAAACATTTCATTTCTTATTATATAATACAAATTTTATTAGTACTCAAAAGGAAATTAATAAAAATTTATAAACTATATATTTTCATAATTTAGTTAATCCTATTAATTCCATTTATTCCTATGACAAGATGATAACTATCATATTAAATAATAATATAAATAGTATTTTTTTGGTAAAACTTATAATTTATTGTAACCCAAACATTTAAGGAAACTCATTGTTGTGTGTATAATAATCTATCAGATAAATTATATTTATTCTAAAGGAAATGTATTTTAACGTACATGGGTTTTATATTCACTTCAAAGAGAGGGTTTTCATTTTATATTTTTTATTGAGTAAGACACCATTATTTTATAATATTAGGGTCTTAGAAATGTGAAAATATAAATAATTCATACATAGTTTTTATAGAACCAGATTAAATTGATAATGATAACTGACACATTGTATTTAAAATCTGTAAAAACCAACACACACACACACACATATATGAATGTATAGAATGTATATAAATGAGGCTTATTAATTGTTACAGTTATGAAACATGTGTTTGGGTATGTATTTAATGATATTAATTTAATTATTCTAGATGTTTGGTAAAATTACATAATAAACAAGAACTAAGGTAAGGGGTTTCATCTGAAATTCCTTTCGTTGAGACAAATTTGGTTTTATGAAACTTATTTCATTTATGTGGTGGATATACTCTAAAAAATATATATTATGTCATGAATAATCTTTTTTACATGGTATTATATGTGTATTTACAAACCCACTCATTTTAGGGGATTTGATTAATGTGTTACTCAACCTATAAGAGTTATCTTTATATCAATTCAGATTCTATGATGCTTCTTAAAATTTATGGACCATGTTTCCTTTATTATTTTGATATATTTATTTATAATATTATAAGTGTTTTATGTATATTTTCAATATAATTCATCAGATAAAATATTATAAATAATGTTCATTTCAGTAAATGTATTTTGAATCAAGTGTTACCTCGATCATATATGTTTTTGGTTACTCAATTTTCTTTCATTGGTTTTCAATTCTTCACATACAATTATTTCATATAAGTTATGTAAAGTATTCCCTTTTATTGTACTGTGTTATATTATATTATTCATTCCATTTTCACCAAATAAATCCCTTTTTAAATGTTTCTGGTTTTAGAGAGCACGTTACCCATAAGTGATATTGATAACTATTGTATAATTTCATTTGATTATATTGTTACATTATGAACATTATTCTTCAATGATTTGGATCTCCAACCATAATATTTTTATGGAAATTTGTAATCCTATTTTAGAATATTAGGTTTTAATATAATATAATGTCTTATTACCCTTCTTAAAATGTTATTCTTAAACAAAGGTTCTTGGAAGATAATAAAATATGTTTTAACATTCACTTTAATATGTTTTTTCTTCCTCACATAATTCCATCAATATATTCTTCTTTAATTTAAAATTTTAATTATTGATGATCTATATAAAAATGAACAGGTCTCAAAATCTTTCACATCAGCTTATTAAAACATTCCTTTGAAAGAAACGTGAAAATATATTTTTATATCAATGTTACAAAAGTTTTATAAAATATATTTTATGTTTTCAGATTAATTAACCCTTCATTTGGAAATTTTCCCTAATAGGGTTTATGTTTTATTCTTTATACTATATTATAAATATTTATCCTTAGGGAGAATTAACACATGGTACTAAAAAAATCTAATTCCTGATTTGTTCTTGGGTGGTAACATTTGAGAAATCATTTGTAAAGATGTTTCTTTATCTAAGTAACCATCCTTACAGTGTTTTGTTATTACTCTAGGGTTATGTTTTTTCGAAAATATAAACTTTATTTCTTTGGATTACTTATGATCATGTTATTCCAGAAATGATATAGCTATATACTCATTGATCTACACTATTTGAACATCCTTATTTATATAAATCATATTGAATGATGTTCACCTACAAATAATTTTATTCTCTTAATATAGGGAATTTTATTGGTGTACCATATGATTTTATTCTAATATAAATTATTTTTGGACAGTTTACAATGTAATGTTTCGCAATCCACCTTCATTATTTGGATATTTTATGATCATGTTATATCATTTCTTGACATGGGGAAAGTGTTCATTTTTTTTGATTATTGACTAATAACATAGGTTGATCATGAATTGATATTCTGTATTATTCATTATACAAAAAACATGATTTTATTTAGGGAAATATTTCTTAGGGAACGATACTGTATTTCTTTCTAGCTATTTTTTGGAATGAATTAGAATTAATCAAGTGATGAGTGGGGAAAAAGATTATATATCCCTCTAATGAAATTAAAGGTCTCATGAATAAAACCATGTTTTTGTACTTGGTATATTCCTAATCAATTCAACAAGATATGTTGATTGTATTATATACCACAAGTAAATGTCTTGGAAAAAGACATTGAGAGTATTGTTTGATGTAAAAAATAATGCAACACATAACACTACATTCATTTTTTAATATTTATATGATATATTTTTGTCAATACTATCCATGGAAATAATTTATTATTTGACACTATTTATTATAGAGTCATGTTGTTCACCACTTCCCACTATAATATTTATGTCATGATTAATCCATCATTACCCCAATTATATTTTTCACCTACTAAGATATTATTCTTACAACCATTTTATATTAATATTCTCCATGATATAAAAATATTATTGCATAGAACATGCCTATTATGATACTTTTGGAAAATTAATAAGAGATATTAATGTTTTATTTTGGATTAATGTGTTTCTCATATTGGGAAATAATATACATTATTTGAGTAAGGCATGAGATTTATTACATTATGATGTGTACTAATTCACTCATGCTCTAAACCTGAAAACATCCATTGGATGTGAGAAATTAAACAATCATTATTGATTTTGTAAATTTTTATGGGTATGTATAGGATTTTACGTATGGTTTCAAATAATACATATAAAGTATGTGTTTCTAGAATTGGGCCTAGGAGGATGAGTCTGAGGCATTATAATTGATATTAAAAAGGTTTAGAAACATTTTGTGGTTTGGATATCAATTAAGAATAGTTTAAGGGTTTATAAGTAATGTTTTATCACAATTTCAAAGGTATATATAACCATTTTGGGATATTGTATGATTTAATGAAAAGGGAACACTGATCATCTTATTTAGGGGTTATGATGAGAAAAAATTAGTGTAAAAATTATGAATAGGTCTATATATAGAATGACATCCTTATGATTTTTTAAATCTTGAGTATGTGATTTTATTATAAATTAAATATCTTTCTGGATACTGGAAAGTGGATGTGGCCATAGAACAAATATACCTAGGGGTAATAATCGTGAATAGGGCTTGTTGGGTATTAACTCAACTATGAACTAGTGTCTGATAATGATTCGTTACTACAAACATGACTGAAAAGTACTTGTGGATATTATTTGGTAAATCAAACTCTATTTATAAACCCTTATAATGGATGTAATATTGATGTTAACTATTTATGTTAGACAATCTAATTAAAAAATGACCATGGATAACCAAGGACTTAATAAAGTGAGTAATGGATTGATCTAAAAGTATCATATGTAACAAAATGTGTCTTAAGGAAATATATATTTGTATTGATGTTTTCATATTCATATATTTGATATTACCATAACCATTTTAGTTTTTTAATTGGTAGAAACTTCATAAAAATTAACTTGAGAGTTATTTGTTATTGAGAGTATGTTATTAGGGTATATTCTAACATGAGAATATGATTTTAAGAATGAGTAATGCATTTTGAGTACGGATAAGTAACTTGATACATCCTAAGATAGTATAATAGATTTCATATTAGAGGTTATAACTTAAATGATGAATATGTTAATAATTCCCTCACTGAATTTCTTTAATGAGTAATAATTAAAATTTGGATGATAAAATTTATTTAATGTGGAAGAATGTAACACCCCATGATCTTGAAATATTATTTCCTTTAAATAAGAAAATTTTGTTCTATATATCGCTCTACATGCTACACTGAACTAAAATAGAATAATGATATGTAAGTTAAATTAAAAAATATCAATAGAATTAGTGATAATTAATATGAGTAACCACTTCAATGAGTAATAATTAAGATATGGTTAATATTCCTAAAAACATTCCAATAAGAATTGTTTTAATTATATCTCATATTTTCATTTAAATGTTAAATATATAAAATTTATAATTTTAAATTTTAAAAATGAAAATTATTTTCGTATTAATTATAGTAATATTTTATTAATTTGAATTGTTCTGATTTTTCTAAGAATAATAATGTTCAGTTCAAAATATTATTTTAAAATTAAATTAACTTTTATGAAATTTTTAGTATATAAGTTTTACATTGGAATTTCAGAAAACAAATTTATATGAAAAAAATTTGTTTTCTATATGGGACATTATAATTTTAAAAATCATGATTTTAATTGAAGAATAGTATTTTTTTATTTTTTTAATATATATAGAATTTGTAAAAATTGTTATTAATAAATTATAGGTAATTATTTTTAAAAAAATCAATCAACTTAAATAAATTGAAAAAATAAAAATTGAATTTATATTTAGAATCAGTATGTACTAATTATGTGACTTTTCCAATATTATTTTTATTCATTGAAAATAAATTATATTGGATAATGATTAATTACCACTATTAAAGTAGAACAGTTGTTTTTAAAAAATATTTTTTTATCTAAATAAGTTAAATTAAAATAATTTAAGATATTACACTAATATATTTTCAAACACATAAAAAATATTTATAAAATATCATTCAAAAATTAAATAATAGAAAGTAGTAATTTAAAAACAAAATATATGAAAAGGAATTTTAATATAAACATTGTTTTATTATATCTTATATTTTAAATTAAAATTCAATTTTCCTAGATTCAAAAATTTAGTTATGTTAAATGGATCCCAAATTTGAATTCATGATGTCAAAATTTGATATTATGTGCCATATTAATTTTTTAATTATAAAATATTCCACAAGGTTAATTTTTAACTATAAAAATAGTAATTAAACTGTCTCATATATTTAATAATTAAAATGTCACACAAAAATTATATAAATAATTATTAGATATGATAGTTAGACACACATTCATCAACTACCATTTATCCACCTAACTCACTTAACGCTCATGAAATTTCATTCTTATCCCTTACTAAACAATCTTATCCAAATATTTTCCCATGTTTTCATGTATAAAAGGAGATCATTTTCTACCACATCCAGACACACATATAATTTTATATTCTAAAGAAAAACTACCTAATTAAATCCTTATTGATCTCATATACATATTTCACAATTCATTCATCTCGAATGGATACTTCAAGAGAATATCCTAATTCCCAACATTAGTATTACTAACCCTTTTTACTTTTATTTTTACCCTTTTAATCCTTTCTCCACCAAGCCCATTCTAAACAAATTTTTATAAGTAAAATTGTATAAAAACATACATTAAAATTTATTATATTTATTTAATTAATATCTTCTATTCCCCATACATTCAATCGAAAAAGGGAAAATGTATCTCATGCACATGTGCAGACTACCACCTCCATGAACGACATGTTTCGTTTTTCATCCCCACCATTCAAGGATGGTTATATGAATGGGTTTCATGAATATATATTTTATTTATGTATTGATTTTTATTTTTTAAATTTAAATTAGGAATTATAAAATTAATATTATATGTAAGATATCGTTGTAACATTGACCATCTTAAACAACCATACAAAGAGGAAACCATTTTTTCATAATAATTATTACATTATTTTCAATGAATACATCTTATAATTATTTATAGTTTTAATATATCACACTACTATTCAATGATTAAGATCATTATTCTAATATTACTATTATATTACAACTATGCCATATCATAATAATCCATTAATCTATGTAGGTTCATGTTTGGGTCAACTTAACCACTTACATGAACAATACTGTTCATTTATGTCATGGATAACTTGGAGAACCAAAATAGTAATATAATATGATATAAATATGTAATAATTGTTTTTTATGGTAAGGTTATAATATCATATAACTCATCAATTAATCAATCACCCTTCATTCGTTAAGAATCATCGATACATGATCATCATCAATTGCAAGCTCATAGATCGTAAGCAAAGCTACCAATAAATGAGATTATAGCTCTATAACTATAATATAAAATATGTTATAGTATCTATAATTATATTATAATTATTAAAATTTAAATAAAAAAAATTACCAATACTATTTATATGAAACTAGATCTATACGATAATGATTATATACAACTGATGATAAAAAAGGAACAAATAACTTATATATATATATATATATATATATATATCACACACTCTGTATCTTTATCTGGGTGTATAATGACTATAGATGAGTATTATAAATGTTTATAGAGATTAAAATGGTCATTTGATAAGTATATAATGAGATTAATTCAATTATTTAGGATGTTTGATGCTAGTGCATAATGAATCATGGCTGAGGTAAGGGTTTTCATCTGAAATTTATCTCTTTGAAGAATGTTTGGTATTATGAAAAAATTTCATTAATGTGTTTTAAATATTAATTATATTAGATATAATATCAAGAATTATATTTTAATCATTTTATTTTTTGTTTAATTACAAACTGAACCATTTATGGTGTTTTGATTACAGTTTTACTCATGCCGTAAGGGTCTTGTTTGTCTCAATTCTGATTATTTGAGGCATGTTTCTAGTTATGATCCACATTTTTTGTATGTTGTTATATATATTTCATATCACAATAATGTTTTATATATTTTTTCCTTATTACTCATGGGATAAACTAATCCAATTAGATTTTTCTTCTATAAATTTCATTGGACACAAGAGTTTGTCAGAATGTGTATGTTGTTCCAATATCGCTCCATGTTATGTGTTTTAATTATTTAAAAAATCCATAATTTTATTCAAAAAAGATTATCCGAAATGTTTTAGATTTTATTTATCTTAATCTATTTGTCCATGTTTTTATTTTACGATGTATGAAGCATTTTATCATATAAAAAAATGAACATCATCAGTTTGATCAGAATCAGAAAGTGATGAAAGTTTATCCTACAACATAAGATGTTATATTATAGTGTACGAATAAGTTTCTCAATATATATGTTTTTTAATGCCCCAACCGCAGTTACCTAGAGTTGGTGGATTATTACATAACATTGGAATGATTATAAGGAAATCATTTCCCGATAGACCGATCCGTTTAGTAGCCTTGGAAATACTAGATACATACATAAGTTTTACATTACATTATAAAATAAAAAACTAAAACAATATAGTCCCTATAGGCCACACTCATATCCCATAGGATATCCCTATAGGTTAGTCATAGTATACTTCTTCACATCCTAGGAAAATTAAAACATAGAAAGGGGTGAGCTCAGATGCTCAGTAAGGATAACAATATAGTGGGATCTTTCATAAATAAGCATAAAAATTTAATTCAATTTAAGACTAAAACAAAAGCCTTTTAAACTTGAAATTCATCATAATTTGGAAAATATAAAGTCCAATAATTCCATTTAATTATTAACATGGATATTCTACTAATAAAATAATCAAATGCAATATCAATAGCCACTTTCATAATGATGGAATGCATAATGCCTGACATTAATAACCACATGGTCAAGGCCATGTGCCAAGACTACAAATAATATTTTGTCATGGCCTTATACCAAGACAGTAGTTTGTCTCATGAGACCTATCGATGCATCAAGGATCTATAGTGGGCTCCACCCATCACTTACTAAGTCCAATGCATTCATCATTTGAAAAAAACATAACATACTCATTTGTATTAAAACTATCATATAAAATGTAAATAATTTATTCATAAACCATGAATGGTATAAAAATAACCAATCCAAAGTCAAACATATCACAAAACCTTCAATACAATATAGAATATTTGTATCATAATAAATCAACCTCAAACAAGTTTAAAAATCCATCGAAGGATGTTGACATAGATGAAATGAAATCTATTTGATAAAAATACCTCTTTATATTTTGAAGCCATTTAAAAGAAAAAATTTATTTTGTAAATATAATTATTATCTTATAAGGGATGTTTTTACGATGTTATAATGGAGGAAAATAGCGGCACCCACAGTATAAGTTAAAAACAGGCATTCTTACCATAATTTTGTCGAAAAGGTTAAATGGACCTTGTTTGGAAAATGACAGAAAGATTCATTTATAAACATCTTATAAAATTTAAAAAAAAGTAATAAATGACATTAAACCATTGTCTATTAAATAGTAAAAATGGTTTGAAATTCATTTTTATGAAACACGGGTGTGGATGATAATGAGGTCCCAGTAGATACTTACGTAAAGACAACTTCGGATAATAATGAGATTGTACAATTAACCCTTACCTTGTACTTTTACTTAGTAGATGGTATTTTAACTTCCTGTATAATAGTAAAATCATATTAATTAAATTATACAAGAACCATATAGAAAAATATGTTGTCATATATGATCTTCTAATATTCATTTGTTAATAATATTTTAGTACTATCGTCGTTTCAGGTGTTAATTGATTCATTTTACTTTATATTATTTGTTATGTGATTCAAGTTTGTCATGAATGGGATGTATCGTATTCATATACAGAAAGATATAAAGTCTATAAACATTATTTTTAATCATAAAATTAATGTATTTCTTGAATGGATATGATGGAGAATGAATCTCATCGCGTTCGTGGAGACGGTAATCCGTACGTACGCCCGAGTGACAATATCATTCTCTTGAAATTAAAATCATTTATAATTGGATGCAATATCATATATACAGAATAATTATCATTTTATATTTATTATTTATAATAGTTATACTCATTATTACACCCATCCAAATGATGAAGTGTTTGAATAATAAACATCACCACGACGTGGAAACGGTAAGCCATTCGTACGCACGTATGGTGACTTTGTTATTTATAGGATGGGTAGAACAATGAATAGGGTTGAACCATTTTTATAATAACATCACTATATATAGAAGATATTATAGTTATTTTTATATAATAGAAACAAAAAATAAAGAGGAAGTGGTAGAAGAAAATAACTTGGAAGAGGTAATGAAATATTTACCTCTTCTTCGGGTTCATTCTTTTGATTTTATCAAAAGGGCTCCTTAGATTGGATTTATAACTAAATTATGGCCTCTAATATGAAGGGAGGTCAGTTGATAGTATATTTTGGTAGGGTTTGGCTGATCCAAATGGCTTTGAAGGTGTGAATTATAGGGAAGTCGGAGTGCCCTTTTATAAGATGGGTGAGGCGTATCTTAGGAAAAACTTAAAATATTATTTTAAAATAAATTCATATTCAGTTTATAATGGTTCCAAAATGATTTATTTAGATGCTAACGAGGGGATGGGTCTAAAAACTCTCAACAAATATGTTTTAGACATGTTTAGGTCACCATTTTAAACATATCATTTATATTTAACTCTTAGTTAAATAGTTTGACATTAACCATGTCTCTTTGTATTTTTATATTATATGTTAAATAAACCTACTATAAACTCCCAATCGAACCCCTTGTGTTTCATTAATGATATACCTATCATTATATAAGTCCTTTGGCTGAACCTTAGACATTTATGAATATTATATGAACTAATAATATAATATTTATTTTAAAAACTCTTTTATGTCAATTTTGACCCTATTTAATAATTTATTTTTGTTAACATCCTAAAAACATTATTAATTCAAACTAAATTCATTTAATCAATCCTCACATATCATATTAACCAAAAAACTTAGTGGAATTCATAAAAAGTCTCAAGATGACATTTATTTGGATATTTATAATATCAATTATTTTAATATTTCATTAATAACGTAATTACTGCATCAACATTGTGTCAAAAATAAATTTAATTATTTAATGCTTAAAAATTATAAATAAAATACAATTATGTAGGAAATATATTTATATTTATAATGAATATTTATAGTTTAATTTATCTTATGTATAACTCTATACTAAAAATGGATTAATTCTTAAACTTTGATTTTAACACTTTTAACACTTCTTTGAATTAAATAATAATAAATGTCCTAATCTAATCCAAGTGGGCCTAAAGGATCATATTTTTTTCCTGAGGTATTTTTTGGTCGAAATAAACATATCCAATATAATTAGGACGTGTTTTAGGGTAATAATAATATCATTTTTACCTTTAATTACCCTATTTAGTTTTAACCGTGGTAAATAAAAGTAAAATGTTACTATTCATAAAAAAAATATTTTCATCTTATTGAACCATATTTTACTTACTAATATTAACGATGTCTCTCAGATTTTTGAAATTCAACCCACAGAAGTGATAAAATAATGTTTTATGCAAATTTAAAAATTCTCTTAGGAGGTGGGTGAAAGACGGTAAAATGTTCAATAAAATTATTATATATCTAAACTCATTATAAAATGACTCCAATGAATTACATTGAATGTATATAGGTATTATGTTATATTTTTATATTAAATAAATTTAAACAAAATAAATATTTATTTAAATAAAAAGTCAGTTTTAAACTGTAACTCAGTGTTTTTCACTATTCATCAAAAATTGATAGTTTTTAGAAAAATACAAAAAATTCACCATCAGCTAATTTCAACAATCTGAATACAAAAATGAAGTCCATTTCGAAAAATAAAATTTATAAAATTTCAAAAAGTGGGTATTACTACTCATAATGGAATGTTTGATTGGTCGTAGTGTGTTAGAATCTCAAAGTTTTGTATAATGCAAGCTATTGCATTATTCAAAGGGAAACATACCATAGAATCTTGGAGTGTTACATTCTCCCCTCCTTCAAATAGTTTAGTCCTAGAAATTTTTAGAATATCACTACATAAAAGTACTCGGTGGTTCTTCATCATATGTTCCTTAGGTTCCCAAGTCACCTCTTCCATCTTATGGTTTCTCCATAGAACTTTTACCAGACGAGTCATCCAGTTTATTAACACTTGGTATCTAGTATCAATAATCTTGACAGTCTCTTGGAAATAAGACAGATCGGGTTCCGGTTCTAATTCCTCATAGGTGAGTACATACGTTGGGTCAGGCACGTATTTTCTCAACAGTGATACGTAGAACACATCATGAACTTTGGAGAGACTTGGAGGCATTTCCAAATGGTAATCTACAGCTCCAATTTGTTCTAGAAATTAGAAAGGTCCTAAGAACATGGGACTTAATTTACCATTCTTACGGAATCTTATAACTCCCTTCCAAAGATATACCTTCAAGAAAACATGATCTCCTACATGAAATTCCAAATCATTTCTTTGGTTATCAGCATATCTCTTCTACCTACATTGAGCTGATTTGATGTGGGTTTGGATAACCTTTACCTTTTCCATCATTTCCTCAATAAGTTCTAGGCTTACAATTATTCTTTCACCAACATCATCTCAACAAGTTTGTGTGTGACATCTCATGCCATATAACGCTTTATATAGTGCCATCTGAACACTTTAATGAAAGCTATTATTATAGGAAAATTATACCAAAGGAGAATATTGATCCCACATACCATGAAAGTCAGGTTATAAAGATATCAACATGTCTTCTAAGGTTTGAAGAGTTCATTATGATTGTCCATCAGTTCAAAGGTGGTAGGCAGTGCTCAAACAAAGTATAGTGTCCAGGGATTTCTGAAGACTTTTCAAAAATCTTAATGTAAAACGGGGATCACGATCAGAAACAATCGATAGCGGTACCCCATGATGTCTTACAACTTCATTAATATATAGTCTTTCTAGACGTTCTAGTGGTAAATCTTCTCTTATAGCAAGAAAATGGGTTTACATGATAATAGGATCAACAATGACCCATATTACGTTGTTCCTTCTAGGAGTCTTTGGTATCCCCATGACAAAATCCATTTTAATATTATCTCATTTCCACTCAGGTATTGGATGAGCATGCATGACTCCTCTAGGATGTTTCCTTCCAGATTTCACTTATTGTAAAACCATACATCTTGACAGAAAATCAGAAATATCCCTCTTCATGTTGTCCCGCAAAAAATGGTCCTTCAAATCTCTATACATCTTGGTGCTACTAGTGTGTGATGAGAAATTGGAGCTATGAGCATCATCCAACAATTCCATTTTTAGATCAGGTTAATCAGATTCAGAAAGTCTCTTCCCAAATTTTAAAATCCCATATTCAATTATGAAGTCACTAAATCTCCCATCATTCATGGCTTTAATTTTCTTTTGAAGCTCTCCATCATCAGTATGGAATTTTTTTATCCTTTCTAGTAGAGATTGTTTGGAAACCATTTGAAAAAGAATTGATGTTTATCCTTCCTTGGTTATTCCCACATCCATATTTTCTAGATCCATGAAAATAGGATCCCTTTCAACTCTCATCTTATTCAAAACTCCATGATCCTTTCTGCCAAAATAATCTTCCACCTTATTTTCCATCCCCAGGTGGTAGTGTATAGTGAAATCATAATCCTTGAGTAACTCAATCCATCTCCTTTGCCTCATGTTGAGTTATTTTTGTGTGAAAATATAATTCAATACCTTGTGATCAGTATATATCTCACATTTTTCACCATAGGGACAATGTCTCCATATCTTAAAAGAAAATATCACAACTGCTAACTCAGGATCATGAGTATGATAGTTTTGTTCATGATTTTTTATTTGTCGTGATGCATAGGCAATAAATCTATCATTTTTCATAAGGACACAACCAATTCCTTTTTTTTGAAGCATCACTATATATAACAAACCCATCATTCCTCGATGGTAGAGTAAATATAAGATCATTGACTAATATTCTCTTCAGTTCTTCAAAACATTGTTCACACTCTTTTGTCTAAACAAATGAAACCCCTTTACATGTGAGTTTCGTTAATGGGTTTGCCAATCGGACAAAATTCTTGAAGAAACGTCGATAATAACCTTATAAACCAATAAAACTGTATACCTTACTTATACTTGTTGGTGCTGGCCATTCTTGGATTGCCTTGGTCTTAGAATGATCAATAGAGATTCCATCCTTAGAGACAATATGGCCAAGAAAAGAAATCTCTTAAAGCCATAATTCACAATTTCTATACTTGCCATATAATTCATGTCTTCTAAGAGTCTTGACAATAATTCTCAAGTGATTTTAATGATCTTAATAGCTTTAGGAGTATACCAGGATAACATCAATAAATACCACTAAAAAGTCATCAAGATATTCCTTGAAAACTCTTTTCATTAGATCCATGAAAATTGAGGGTACATTAGTCCACCCAAAAGGCATTATAGTAAAATCGTAATGCCCATACATAGTTCAAAATGCTGTTTTCAGAATGTTTTCCTTATTCACACACAATTGATGATATCCAGATCGATGGTCAATCTTTCGAAAATATTGAGCTCCATGAATCTGGTCGAATAAATCATCAATGAAAGGTAGGGGATACTTGTTTTTTTTGTTATAGCATTAATCTCCCTGTAGTCAATCCACAACTTCATAGATCTATCTTTCTTCTTAAAAAAAGGGTAGGGGCTCCCCATAGAGAAACAATAGGGATAATAAATCTTTTATTACTCAATTCTTCTAGCTGTTTATTTTGTTCCACTAATTCCATAGTGGTCATTCTATAAGGGGTCTTTCATTTGGGCCTTAAACCTGGAAATAAGTCAATGGAAAACTCAATTTTTCATTATGGAGGATGTCCAGGTAAATCCTCTAGCAACACATCAACATATTCTTGCACAATTGGTACATCCTCTATTTGAACATTCCTTTCCCTACCCATAGTTATTTCATTATCTTCCTCCACAATAATTAAATTTAGTTGAGCTACTGGGGGTTGATCTTTATAAGAATCATATCATGATATTTCTACTCTAAAGATTTGGTTCTCCTTATAATCATCATAAAAAATTGTATCCTCCTTTTTTTACAATAAATTTGCGCATCATGGTCAGAAAGACAATCCATACTGAGGATTATATCAAATTCCATCATGGTTATAACGATGAGATCGACAAATAAATAACATTTGTCTACCTTAATGGGAACTGATTGAAAAAAATAGTTGCAATGATACTTCCCATAGGATTATTGACTGAAAACTTCCTTTTAAAATAAAACTAGAAATATCTAATTTTCATAGTAAACTAGGAAGATTTGAAACAATACGATGATCCAAAATCAAATAAAGCATTGTCTAAACATGAGGAAACCATTAAATTACCTGCCACCATGTCTTTCAGAGCTTCAACCTCAGCAGTAGTGATAACACAAGCCTGGCCTTGAACCCTTGACCTTTTCTAAGGTAATTTTCCATGGTGGTTAGGACATTCATTTTCATAATTCCCCTTTTCTCTAAAATTGTAGTATTCAACATTGACATCATCTTTCTTCCCCTTGCAATCACGAGCTTGGTGGCCTTTTTCACCACAATTGTAATATACTCCCATTCTCTTCAGGAAAGTACCAGGGCGTTTCTTCCCACATTTCCTATAATATGGATATTCAACTTTTCCCTTCTTCCCCTTATTTCCATTTCCGTAGTGTTTAGTAGATCTCTTCTTCTCTTGCTTTTCTTTAAAGTTGTACGACTTAGAGAATTCTTTTTTTTTCTTGATAGCACATGAGCAAATATCTTCGTACAATGAGAAGTGTTGTGACAGTAATGATAAATGTAGAAATAGATTTAACCTAACAAAGAATCAATCAATCTTGCTTCTTGGGTTACGTATATAGTCTAATACATTCCTTGCTAACCTCTTAAATTTAGCCTCATACTTTGCGACATTCTCATCCTCTTTTTGCCTCAGACTCCGAAATTGCCTTTCCATATCCGCTCGATGGTTAAGAAGAAAGTATTTTTCTAAGAAAATATCTTTAAAGTACCTCCATTATGTACTTGATACTTATTCATCTGCCTTTGTGTTTTTGAATAAATGACCACCATTGACTAGCATCTCTAGTGAGGTGATGTATTGCCATGACAACTTTTTCTCTTTCGCTACTCCCTAAAGAATGAAATATTTTATCTAATAAACTTATCCATTTCTCAGCTACCAATGGTTTTGTACTCCCATTGAATGTTAGTGGTTTTTTCCACATTAAGTGATCTAACATTGATCCTCCACGTTGTGGATCAGGGTGCTCCATACGGGTAATGTTATTATTCATATCCTGAGTGAGTTGTCCCAATATGGTGATAAGATGATCAGCACGAGTTGCATCACCAGCTCCACTATAACTATATTGGGTAGAAGGGAAATAACTAAATAGATTATGTGCGTTGATACAGTTTCCATTCCTTCCACTAGGCACCATTTCTAAGCAACGACATATAGTAGATTAGTTTATAAATTGCAATAGATAATTCAAAACTTGTAAAAAACTTAACATTAATTGAATAGTTGATGGATATAATCCATAATCATAAAAATATTTTCATTGAGGAGGTATATACTCATAAATCCTTCATAATGGTTTGTAAAGAAAATGTGAATTATCTTAAGTATATCCCCCGGGAATTTCGTAACCAAAAGTGCAGCAATGCCCATTGTCCTGTGCCCGGATACCCCATGTCAAGTCCGAAACTCCTTGTCTGAGTTTTCACTCTTAGGTACATCTGTGTCAGAGCCGCCTCTACCTTCTTGTATCCAGATAGGGATTTATTTCTTGGGAAATACAAAAAATCTCTACATTAAGAAATTTTTTGGAAGTTCTTCTTTTCAAATCCTCAAGTTCTATCTTAGGGTAATGCACTCTAATCAGATTTTATCTAAATCTATTTTCCAATGTATGTACTAAAATTCATCAGATACCAACTGTTACACGCTGACCCTAGTTACCCAGAGTCAATGCATTATTACATAACATTGGCATGATTATAAGGACATCATGTCCCAAAATACTGATCAGTTTAGTATCCTTGGAAATACTAGATACAAACTTAAGTTTTACATTACATTAGAAAATTAAAAACAACAACAACATAGTCTCTATAGGCCACACTCATATCCCACCTACAGGTCAGTCATAGTATACTTCTTCACATCCTTGGAAAAATAAAACAAAAAAATTGGTGAGATTAGATGCTCAATAAGGATAACAATATAGCAGGAGATTTCATAAATAAGCATAAACATTTAAGGTAATGTAAGACTAAAACAAAAGCCTCTTAAACTTGAACTTCAGCTTAATATGGAAAAGATAATATTAAATAATTCCATTTAATTATTCACATGGATATTCTACTAGTCGAATAATCACATGAAATATCAATAGCCACTTTCATAATGATGGAATGCATAATGGCAGACTTTCATAGCCACATAGTCAAATCCTTATGCCAGGACTACAAATAATATTTTTTCAAGGCCTTGTGCCAAGACACTAGTTTTTGTCATGAGACCGATCAATGCATCAAGGAGCAATAGTGGGCTCCACCCATCACTTACTATGTCCAATGCATTCCTCAAATGAAAAAAACATAACACAAACATTCGTATTAAAACTAGCATTTGAAATGTCAATAATTTATCCAGAATCCATGAATGGTATAGAAATAACACATCCCCAGTAAAACATATCACAAAACCTTAAATACAATATGGATGATTTGTATCACAATAAATCAACCTCAAACTAGTTTAAAATTCCATCGAAGGATGCTGACATAGATGAAGCGAAAACTATTTGAGAGAAATATCTCTTTCTATTTTGAAACCATTTAAAAGAAAACATTTATTTTGGAAATATTCTTATAAGCTTTTAAGGGAAGCTTTGACAATGTTATAATGGCAGAAAATAGCCACACCCAACGTATAAGTTAAAAAAAGTCATCCTTACCTTAATTTTGTAAAAAATGTTTAAAGGTCCTTGTTTGGAAAATGAAGGAATGATTCCATTATAAGCATCTTATAAAAAGTCAAAAAAGCACATAAATTACTTCAACACATTGTCTATTAAATTGTAAAAATGATTTGATTTTTTTAATAAACACTGATGTGGATGATAAAGAGGTCTCAGTAGATTCTTACGTAAAAACAACATTAGATAATAAATAGATTGTGAAATTAACCCTTACCTTGTACTTTTCCTTAGTCAAGGGTACATTAAAATTTTTTATAATAGTTAAATCATAGTTATAAAATTATACAAGAACCATATACAAAAATATGATATCATATATGATCTTCTAAAATTCCATTGTTAATAATATTTTTGTACTACCATCATTTCAGGTGTCAATTGATTCATTTTACTTTATATTCTTTGTTATGTGAGTAATTTTTGTTTTGGATGGGATGTATATTATTAATATCCAGAATGATATCAAGTCGTTAAACATTATTTTTAATCATCAAATGAACGTTAGTATTGAATGGATACGATGGGGACTGAATCTCAACGAGTAAGTGGAGACGGTAATCCGTACGTACGAACGAGCGACAATATCATTATTTTGATATTAAAATAATATAAAATTGGATGTTATATCATATATATAGAATCATTATAACTTTATATTTAATATTTACATCAATTATACTCATTATTACATCCATCCAAATGATGAATTGTTTCAATAACAAACATCACCACGACGTGGAGACGGTAAGCCGTACGTACGCACGTATGAGGACTTTGTAATTTATAGGATGGGTAAAAAAATGAATAGAGTTGTACCATTTTTGTAATAACATCACAGTATATAGAAGATACTGGAGTTATTATTTTAGAATGAAAAAAACAAATAAAGAGGAAGTGGAAGAAGAAAAGAACTTGGAAGAGGTGGTGAAATATTTACCTCTTCTTCGGGTTCTTCATTTTGATTTGATCAAAAGGGATCCATAGGTTGGATTTCTAACTAATGTACGGCCTCTAGGATAAAGGGAGATTAGTTGAGAGATTATTTGGCCATGTGTTCACCGAACCAAATGGCTTTGAAGGTGTGAATTTGAGGGAAGGGGGAGTGCCCTTTTATAAGAGGGGTGAGGGGAACCTTATGAACAACTTTAAATATTATTTTATAATAAATTCATATTCAGTTTATAATGGTTCCAAAATGATTTATCTCGTATATAAGGTGGGGATGGGTCAAAATATTCCCAACCTATAGGTTTTAGAAAAGATTAAGTTACAATTTTTACATTATCATTTAGATTTCACTCTTAGTTAAATAGTTTGACATTTATCATATCTATTTGTATTTTTATATTAGATAGTAAATTAAATTACTATAAACTTCCAAGAGAACCCCAAGTGGTTAATTATTGATATAGATATCATTATATAAGTCCTTTTTCCAAACCATAGATATTTTAGGAATAAATTTTCAATTAATAATATAATATGTTTTTTAAAACTCTTTTATGTCAATTTTGACACTACTTAATAATTGATTTTTGTTAAAGTCCTAAAAACTTTATTAATTCGAAATAAATTCCTTTAATCAATCCTAAAATGTCATATTAACCTAGAAATTATTTTAATTCATAAAAATTTTCAAATTAAATTTATATAGATATTTATAATATCAATTATTTTAATATTTTATTAATAAGGTAATTACTGCATCATCATTGTTTAATAAATAAATTAAATTATTTAAGGTATATAAATTATTAATAAAATATTATTATATAATAAATCGTTTTATCTTTCTAGTGAATATTTATAGACGAATTTATATTTTGTATAACTCTATATTAAAATGGTTAATTATTAAACATGGATTTCAACACTTTTAACTCTTCTATGAATTAAATAACAATAAATTTCATAATCTAATCCAAGTGGACCTAAAGGATCATATTTTATTCCTAAGGTTGTTTTTGTAATAATTACACTTATCCTATAGAATTATGACATGTGTTAGGGTAATAATAATATCATTTTTACCCTTAATTACCCAAATTAGTTTTAAACGTGGTAAAATAAAAGTAAAAAGGTACTATTTACAAAAAACTATTTTCATCTTATTGAACTAGATTTTACTTAATTATATTAACATTGTGTCTCGGATTTTTTAAATTCAACCAACAGATGCGGTAAAATTATTTTTTATGCAAATTTGAAAATTCTCCTAGGTGGTGGGTAAAAGACAGTAAAAAGTTCAATAAAATTTTCATATATCTGAACTCATATAAAATGAATCCAATGAATAAAATTGAACATATATAGGTATTATGTATCTATTTTTAACTAAAATGAACTTAAATAAAATAAATAATTATTTAAATAAAAAGTTGGTTTTAAACTATAACTTAGTGTTTTTAACTATTCATCAAAAATTGAAATCCTCAGAAAACTACCAAAAATTCACCCTAATCTAATTTTGATATTCCGAATCCAAAAATGAAATTTATTTTGAAAAATAAAATTTATAAATTTAAAAAAGTTGGTATTATTATTCATAACTGCATGTTTGATTGGTCGTGGTGTGTTAGAATCTCGAAGTTGCATACAATGTAAGCTATTTCATTAATCAAAGGGAAATGTACTGTAGAATCATGGGGTGTTTCATTCTCCCCTACTTCAAATAATTTAATCCTTGAAATTTTTAAAATATCACTACATGAAAAGACTTGGGTGGTTCTTCATCATAAGTTCCTCAGGTTCCCACATCGCCTCTTCCATATTATGGTTTCTTCATAGAACTTTTACAAGATGAGTCGTCCGGTTTCTCAACACTTGGTATCTGGTATCAATAATCTTGAAAATCTATTGGGAATAAGACATATCAGATTCTAGTTCTAATTCCTCATAGGTGAGTACATGCTTTGGGTCAGGCACGTATTTCCTCAACAGTGATACGTGGAACACATCATGAACATTGGAGAGACTTGGCGGCATTTCCAAATGGTAATCTACAGCCCCAATTCGTTCTATAATTTCAAAAGATCCTATGTATCTGGGACTCAATTTAACTTTCTTATCGAATTGTATAACTCCCTTACATAGAGATACCATCAAGAAAACATGATCTCCAACCTGAAATTCCAAATACTTTCTTCAGTTATCAGCATATCTATTCTACCTACTTTGAGTTGATTTGATGTGGGTTTGGATAACCTTCACCCTAACAATCATTTTCTCAATAAGTTTTGGTCCTACAAGTTTTCTTTAACCAACATCATCCCAACAAGTTGGTGTGTGACATCTCTTTCCATATAATGCTTCATATGGTGCCATCTGAATACTTGAATGGAAGCTATTGTTATAATAAAATTCTACCAGAGGTAAATATTGATCCCACATACCTTTAAAGTCATGTGAGAAAGATCTAAAAATGTATTTTAAGGTTTGAATAGTCCATTCTGATTGGCCATCAGTTTGAGGGTTGTAGGCAGTGCTCAAACGAAGATCAGTATCCAGAAATTTTGGAAGAATTTTCTTGAATCTTGATGTTAAATGGGGATCAAAATTAGAAAAAATCTATAGGGGTATCCTATGAAGTCTTACAACTTCATTAATATATAATCTTTTTAGACTTTCAAGTGGAAAATCTTCTCTTATAGAAAGAAAATGTGCTAAATTGGTAAGATGATCAACAATGACTCATATTGTGTGGTTCCTTCTAGGAGTCTTTGGTAGAAACATGAAAAAGTCCATTGTAATATTATCCCATTTCCACTTTGGTATGGGAATAGGTTGCATAAATCTTTGAGGCTGTTGCCTTCCATCATTCACTTGTTGGAAAACCATATATCTTGACACAAAATCAACAATCTCCTTATTTATGTCATCCCACCTAAAATGTTCCTTTAAATATATATACATCTTGGTGCTACCAGGGTGTATAGAGAAATTGGAGCTATAAGAATCATCCAAAAATTCCCTTTTTAGACGAGGTAAATCAGGAACACAAAGTCTCTACCAAAATTTTAAAATCCCATCTTCATATATGAAGTCAATCAATCTCCCATCATTCACGACATTAATTTTATTTTTAAGATCTTCATCATCATTATGAGAAATTTTTATCATTTCTAAAAAATATGGTTTGGAAACGATTTGAAAAACAATTGATGTTTCACCATCCATGGTTATTCCCATATCCATCTTTACTAGATCCATGAAAATAGGACCCCTTTCAACTCTCATATTGTTCAAAACTCCATGATCCTTTCTTCTCAAAGCATATACTACTTTATTTTCATTCCTCTGGTGGTAGTGTATAGTGCAATCATAATCCTTGTGTAACTCAAGCCATCGCCTTTGCCTCATGTGGATTTATTTTTGTGAGAAAATATACTTCAAGATCTTGTGATCAGTATATATCTTACATTTTTCACCATAGAGAGAGTGTCTCTATATCTTCATTTCAAAGATCACAACTGATAACTCAATATCATTAGTAGGATTGTTTTGTTCATGAATTTTTAGCTGTCATGATGCATAGGCAATAACTCTATCATTCTGCATAAGGACACAACCAAGTCCGTTCATTGAAGAATCACTATAAATAACCAAACCATCATTCCCCGATGGTAGAGTCAATATAGAATCATTGAATAATATCCTCTTCAGTTCTTAAAAAAATCTTTACACTCCTTTTTCCAAACAAATTTAACCCCTTTACGTGTGATCTTGGTAAATGGGTTAGCCAATCGAGCAAAATTCTGGATGAAATGTCTATAATAACCTGCTAAACCAATATAACTGCATACCTCAGTTATACTCATTGGTGCTCGTAATTCTTGGATTTCCTTGTTCTTAGAAGGATCAACATAGATTCCATCCTTAGAGACAATATGGAAAAGAAAAAAAATCTCATGAAGCCAGAATTCACACTTACTAAACTTCCCATATATTTCATGTCTTCTAAGAGTCATTAGAATTATGCATACGTGATTTTCATGATCTTCATAGATTTTGGAGTATACCAGGATATCATCAATAAATACCACTACAAAGTCATCAAGATATTCCTTAAAAACTTTTTTCATTAGATCCATAAAAACTAAGGGTGCATTAGTCAGCTCAAAAGGCATTATTGTAATCTTATAATGCCCATACCTGGTTCCAAATGCTATTTTCAGAATGTCTTCCTTCATCACACACAACTGATGATGTCCATATTGAAGTTCAATCTTTGAAAAATATTGAGATCCATGAAGTTGGTCGAATAAATCATCAATGCGAGGTTGGGGATACTTTCTCTTTATTGTTATAGCATTGATCTCCCTATAGTCACTGCACAGCCTCATAGATCCTTCTTTCTTCTTAACAAAAAGTACAAGGGATCCCCATGGAGAAACACTAGGGTGAAGAAATATTTTATTACTCAATTCCTTTAGTTGTTTCTTTATTTCCACTAATTCCAAAATGGCCATTCTATAAGGGGTATTCGATATGGGCCTTGAACCAGGAATTAAGTCAATGGAAAGCTCAATTTATCATTCTGGAGGATGTCCAGGTAAATCTTCTAGAAACACATCAACATAATCTTTCACAATAGGTACGTCCTCTATTTGAACATTCCTTTCCTCACCCATAGTTATTTCATTCTCTTCCTCCCAAATAATTGGATTTAGTTGATCTACTGGGGGTGGATCAATATATGAATCAAATGGTGACGTTTATGCTCTAAAGATAAGGTACTACTTATCATCATCATAAAAAATTGTAACTTCTTTCTTCTTACAATAAATTTTCACATCATGGTCCAAACTCCAATCCATACCGAGGATTATATCAAATTCAATCATGGGTATGACAATGAGATCAGCAGATAAATAACATTTATATGCCATAATGGGAACTAATTGACAAAACATTGTTGCAATGATACTTCCCTTAAGAGTTTTGACTGACAACTTCCTTGTTGAATCAAATTGTAAATATATAAATTTCTTTGCAAACCGGGAAGATATTAAAAAACGCTATGATCCATAATCAAATAAATTATTGGCTAAACATAAGGAAACCATTAAATTACCTTCCACCAGGTCTTTCAGATCTTCAACCTCCCTAGTAGTGATAGCATAAGATTGGCCTTGATCCCTTGGCCTTTTCTGAGGTAAGTATCCTTAGTTCTTAGGACATTCATTTTCATAATTCCCCTTTTATCTATAATTGTGGCATTCAACATTAACAGCCTCTTTCTTCCCCTTGCAATCATGAGCTTGGTGGCCTTTTTCACCACACTTGTAACAGAATCCCATTACCTTTAGGCAAGTACCATGGTGTTTCTTCCCACATTTACTGCAGGATGGACATTCAACTTTTCCCTTATTCCCCTTATTTCCATTTCTAGAGTGTTTAATAGATCTCTTTTTCTCTTTCTTTACTTTAATGTTGTAAGAAATAGATAATTCATTTTCTATCTTGATAGCACATCAGATAATATCTTCGCACGATGAGAAGGATTGTGAGACTAATTTTGACATAGAAATGGTTTTAACCTTTAAAATAATCTATTAATATTACTCCTTGGGTTACATATATAATCAGCTACATGCCTTGCTAACCTCATAATGATAGCCTCATACTTTGCGACATTCTCATCTGCTTTTTCCCTCAGATTTAGAAATAGTCTTTCTATATCCACTCGATTGTCATGAGGATTGTATTTTCGTAACAAGATCTCTTTAAACTACCTCCATTCCATACTTGATACTTCTTCATCCGCCTTTATGTTTTGAATCAATGACCACCATTGATCAGCATCTGCAGAGAGGTGATAAACTTCCAAGACAATTTTTTCCCTTTCGATACTCCCCAAAGAAAGAAATATTTTCTCTAATGAACGTATCCATTTCTAAACTATCAATTGATTTGTAGTCCCACTGAAATTTGGTGGTTTTTACTCATGAAGGGATCTAACATTGATCCTCCCGGTTGTGGATCAGGGTGCTCCATATGGGTAAGGTTATTATCCATAACCCGAGTGAGTTGTCCCAGTATGGTGATGAGCTCATCAACACCAGTTGCATCACCAGATCTTCTATAATTATCTTGAGTAGGAGGGAAATCCCTTCCTGGATTATGTGCATTGATATGGTTTCCATTACGTCCACTAGACATCATTTCTAAACAACGACATACACTAGATTTGTTTATAAATTGCAATACATAAATCAAAAATTGTAAAACTCTTAACATAAATTGAATAATTTATAGATATAATCCATAATTACAAAAATGTTTTCATTGAGGAGGTATATACTCATAAATCCTTTATAATGGTTCATAAATAAAATGCGAATTATCCTAAGAATATCCCTTGGGATTGTTGTAATCAAGAGTGCAGCAAGGCCCGTTGTCATGTACCTGGATACCCCGATTCAAGCCCGAAACACCTTGTCAGAGTTTTCACTCCAATGTATATCTGTGTCAGAGCTGCCTCTACCTGCTCGTATCCAGATATGGATTTATTTCTTGGAAAATACACAAAGTCTCTACATTACCAAAATTCATGGATGTTCTTATATACTAATCCTCAAGGTCTATCTTAGGGTAATGTAATCTAATCAGAGTTTATCTAAATCTAGTTTCTATGGTTTCTACTAAACTTCCTCTAATACAAACTATAATGCCCCGACCCTAGTTATCTTGAGTCAGTGAATTATTACATTATATTGGCATGATTATAAATAAATCATGTCTCAAAATACCATTCAGTTTAGTAGCCTTGGAAATAATAGATACATACATAAGTTTTACATTACATTATAAAATGAAAAACTACAACAACAAAGTCTCCATGGGCCACAATCATATCCCTTATAATATTCTTATAGGTCAGTCATAGTATACCACTTCACATCTTTAGAAAAATAAAACATAGAAATGGTTGACCTTAGATGCTCAGTAAGGATAAAAATATAGCGGGAAAGTTTACAAATAAGCATAAACATTTAAGGCAATGTAAGACAAAAAAAAGCATTTTAAACATGAAAATAATCATACTATGGTAAAGATAAAATAAAATAATTCCATTTAATTATTCACATGGATATTAAACTAGTCAAATAATCACATGCAATATCAATAGCCACTTTCGTAACGATGGAATTCAAAATGCTAGAATTTTATAAACACATAGTCAATGCCTTATGCCAAGACTACAAATAAGATTTTGTAAATGCCTTTTTCCAATAAATTTGTTTTTCGCATGCGAGCTACTGATGCATCAAGGAGTTATAGCTGGCTCCACCCGTTAGTTACTAAGTCCAATGCATTCCTCATATGAAAAATATGTAACATAAACATTCGTATTAAAACTAGCATATGAAATGTAAATAATTTATCCCTAAAAAATGAATGGTATAAGAATAACACATCCACAATCAAACATATCACAAAACCATCAATACAATATGGAATATTTGTATCATAATAAATCAACCTCAAACAAGTTTAAAAATCCATCTAAGTATGTTGACACAGATGAAATGAAAACTATTTGAAATAAATTCCTCATTCTATATTGAATCCATTTAAAAGAAAACATTTATTTAGGAAATATTATTATAATATTTTAAGGGAAGCTTTGATGATGTTATAATGGCAGAAAATAGCGGCACCCACTGTATAAGTTAAAAAAAGACATTATTACCATCATTTTGTCGAAAAGGTTAAAAGGACCTTGTCTGGAAAACAACGAAAAGATTTCTTTATAAACATCTTATAAAAATGAAAAAGGGTATAAATGACATTAAACCATTGTATATTAAATATTAAAGATGTTTTGAAATACATTTTTATGAAACACAGATGTGGATGATAAAGTGGTTCTAGTAGATACTTACGTAAAAACAACCTCAGATAATAAAGAGATTTTGAAATTAACCCTTACCTTGTACTTTTCCTTAGTAGAGGGTATGTTAACCGAATATATAATAGTTAAATCATAGTTATTAAATTATACAAGAACCATATACAAAAATATGATATCATATATGATCTTCTAATATTCCTTTGTTAATAATATTTTTGTAATATCATCGTTTCACGTGTTAATTGATTCGTTTTCCTTTATATTCTTTGTTATGTGAGTCATGTTGGTTATGGATGGGATTTATCTTATTCATATCCAGAATAAAATCAAGTATTTAAACTTTATTTTTAATCATAAAATGAATGTTTGTCTTGAATGGATACAATGGGGAATAAATCTCATCGCATTCGTGGAGATGGTAATCCGTACGTACGCATGAGTGAAAATATAATTATATTGATATTAAAATAATATATAATTGGATGTTATATCACATATAAAGAATCATTATCTTGTTATATTTATTATTTACATTAGTTATACTCATTATTACACCCATCCAAATGATGATGTTTTTGAAAAACAAACATCACCATGACGTGGAGACGGAAAGCCGTACGTACACATGTATGGTGACTTTGTTATTTATAGGATGGGTAGAATAATGAATATGATTGTAACACTTTTAAAATAATATAATAGTATATATAAGATACTGAAGTTATTATTTTGGAATGGAAACAACAAATAAAGAAGAAGTGGAGGAAGAAATGAAATTGGAAGCGGTGATGAAATATTTACCTATTCTTCAGGTTTTTCCTTTTGATTTGATCAAAAGGGATATTTAGGTTGGCTTTCTGACTAACACAAGGCCTCTAGGATGAAGGGAGTTCATTTGAGAGGATATTTGGTCAGGTTTGGCCGATAAAAATTACTTTGAAGGTGTGAATTTTAGGGAAGGGGGAGTTCTCTTTTATAAGAGGGGTGAGGGGCACCTTAGGATAATCTTAAAATAATATTTTATAATAAATTCATATTAGGTTTATAATAATTCCAAAATGATTTATTTTGAGGAAAATGTGGGGATGGGTCAAAATACTCTCAACCAATAGGTTTTAGAAAAGTTTAGGTCACCATTTTAACCTTATTATTTAGATTTAACTCTTATTTAAATAGTTCGACATTTACAATGTCTCTTTCTATTTTTATATTATATGGTTAATAAACATACTATAAATGTAACAGCCCAAGATTTTATAAAAAAAAATATCTTTTTAATTTTATTAATGTCTTGTGTTGTACGCTACACCAAAAGGAGCTTGCACAACACGCATCCTTGTCTTGCCTTGCATTACACGCAATCGCGACCTTCCTCGATAGCGTGTGTAATACGCAATACCGAGTTTCAATAAACAACGATGTGCTATTAAAATATTATTAAAACTAGCCGTTATGAATAGTAATAACCACTTTTTAAAATTCTGTAAATCTTATTTTTCAAAATGAACTTCATTCTTAGATTCAGAGTATCGAATTTAGCCTAAGGTGAAATTTTGGTACTTTTCGGATAACTTTCATATTCTGATGAATAGTGAAAATTACTAAATTATAATTAAAAACAACTTTTTTAATCGAAATAATTAATAGTGATAAATTATTAATTTGAGTGGTTTTAAAGTATATTTAGAATATATTTTTACAATTTAATACAATGTTGGTCATTGGTTGTAATTTCACATTTAAACCAGACATAATCAAGTGTCAATCTTTTGATATATATTGTTTCCTAAAAACACGCTATTTATTTTAACAGCAGGATTTAATTATAAAATTAATTAATGCAACCTCTATGTTATGAATTTGGTAAAATAGATTTCATTTTTGAATTCGGAATATGAAATATAGCTTAGGATGAAATTTTGGCATTGTTCTGAAAAACATCAATTTTTGATGAATAGTGAAACTACTAAGTGGTAGTTAAAAAAACTGAATTTTTCATAAAACTTAATTTTTCCGCTTCTGTGAATGGAATTTCGAAAATCCGAGAGACAGGGTTAATATCAAGTACTAAAATGTGGTTCAATGAGATGAAAATAATTTTTTGGTGAATAGTAAATTTTTACTTTTTTTTACCGCGGTTAATAGTAAATAGGGTAACTGATGGTAAATATGATATTACTATTACCCTAACACATGTCCTAATTCTATTGGACAAGTGTAATTCGACCAAAAACAAACTTAGGAATAAAATATGACCATTTAGGCCCACTTGGATTAGATTAGGACATTTATTATTAATTTATTTAAAGAAAGGTTAAAATAGTTAAAATCAATGTTTAATAAGTAAATCATTTTTAATATGGGGTTATACATAAGATAAATTCGATTGTAAATACTCATTAGAAAGATAAAAATATTTCCTACATGATGGTATTTTATTTATAATTTTTAGACATTAAATAATGTAATTTATTTATGACACAACGATGATGCAGTAATTATCTTATTAATGAAATATTGACATAATTGATGTTATAAACACCAAAATAAATGTAATTTGAGATTTTTTATGAATTACACTAATTTTATAGGTTACTATGATATATTAATGTTGATTAAATCAACTTGTTTCGAACAATTAATTTTGTTATGACTTTCACAAAAATCATATATCAAATAGTGTCAAAATGGACACAAAATAGTTTTTAAATCAAATATTATATTATTAATTGTTATTGTATTCCTAAAAATCTAAGGTTCGGCCAAATGACTTAGATAAGGATATATATATTAATAATAAACAATTTGGGGTTCGTTTGGCATGTTATAGTAAGTGTATTAACCATATAGTGAAAGAAAACAAAAAGACACGGTAAAAGTTAAATTATTTAACTTAGAGTTAAATCTAATTGATAAGGTTTAAAATAAGATCCAAACATGTCTAAATTTGATTGGTTGATGATATTACAACCCTATCTCATCTAAGCTTCGAATATGAGTCATTTTTGGAGGTTTTTAAGTGGGGTTAGATTTATTATAAATTAATATTTGTGAGAATTCCTAAGGTGCCCCTCTCCTCCCTTATAAAAGGGCACCTCCTCCCCCTTCCTCCTCACACCTATTTGAGCACTCAAGCTCGGCCAACCCCTGCCAAAATCCCTTCTCCACTTCCCTAGCAACATCCTAGAGGTTCTGGTCTTCCTCAAAGACCAATTCTAGTGCCCTAAGAGAAGGTCTCAAAGAGGCACTTCAAAGAAGAGGTAATTACCGTTACCAATTCTTTCATCTTTATTTCTTCTTCCACTTATTCTTCTTAGGTTGTTTCATTATGAAGTAATAACATCAGTATCAATCATATACTGATATGTTATTATAAGTATGAAAAAAACCTATTTCACCACTTATCCATCCTACGGAAAAAGAAATCACCGCGCGTGCGTACGTACGGAATACCGTCTCCACGCCGTGGTGTAATCTATTTTCCACCACCACCTTACATGGATGGGTATAATGGTGTAAAGAATAACTATACATAGTTATTACAAAATCATATTGATTCTGATATATTGTATAATCCACTCCAATTCAATTCAATATTTATAGAAATGATATCATCGCTCGTGCGTACGTACGGACTACCGTCTCCACGACGCGATGAGATTCATTCTCCATGTTAACCATTTAAGAATGATTATAATGTATATATAAGAAATAATAATGAAATATATGACATTATAAAGCTACTGGATTTATGTTTATATATACATATGTATGTCATCTACTTACTTCCATTTCAAGACAATAAGGAAAGAAAAACAGCGTTCATGCGTACGTACGGACTACCGTCTCCATGAACGGTGTTTTTCATTTTATTTATCTATCTATTATATATATATATATACTGAATATATATGATATATAAATCATATTTTATATTCTGGAAGTAAGTAAATCATGATATAAGTAATAATGATGTCAAGAACAACAAGTCAAAACACCTACGATAAATGAAACGATTTTACCCAAAACGCTTCTTTAACATGGAATTTACAAAAGAACGGGTAATATAATGTCATAAGTGAACCATATATGATACCATAACAATAAATATGATTCTGTAATAAGTCAATAACATTATTTTAATCATTATACAGGAGTTTCGGACACATACGAAGCAAATTGGACCTAAGGTAAGGGAAATATCACAATCTCATTTTTATCCGAGATTGTTTATTCGTAAGTATTTACTGGGGTGTATTTTATCATACACATCCATGTTTCATCAATATGTAATATTATTTTCATCCACCTACAATTGTTTAAATCCATTTTTACCCTTCGGTGAGTTTTTAGTAAAAGAAATAAAAGGAATCTTTTGTCGTTGTTCGTACGAGGTACTTTTTGACTTTTCCGACAAAAGTACAAAGAATGTTTTTTTTAACTTATACGGCATGAATGGATTTTTAAAACATTATTTCCAAGAAGCTTCCTTTACAAGTTTTCAAGTTTATTTTTAATCAACTTATTTTATTTTAAAGTTATATGACATGTTATGAAAGGAAAAATGTTTTTGAAGAAGAAAGGATATTTTTCTCAAGAATGGAGTTCAAGTGTTTTATCAAAATTATTTTCCATATAAGATAATAAAGGGTTCTGTTTTTATCCCTATTATTACATTGATTTGATCATGTTGTGATGGAATTATTTTTATGAATTCCTTTATCTTATATGAATTGATTTATGAGGTCATGATGTTTCAAGAATCCCATTTTTGTTACATGTGTTATGCGATGATGTATGTTTTATGATTATGTGGAACACATAAGAAAGGATTCATTATAAGATGGGTGGGACCTATATCTCCCTCCAATGCATTGGGTAAAGATTTTATATCTCATGAGATAGACATGGCTGGAACGGAAGGTTATTTCGGTTCAGTGATACAGGACTAAAACGAGGAGTGAACTCGGTTCAGAAAGGGACTTTGTCCACTAAGATAGTCTTGGCAATGAGTCATGACTAACAAGAAATGATTTTACATGATTATGTGTGCATGCCACAAAGATTCAAGTTTCATGTTATGATTATGGGGATCTCATTTTCACTTCTATGATTTATTCCATGATAAGATATTATGATCTCTTTTGCAGGTTTTGATTTTCAAAAAGATATGATATGATTTTTATTTCCTTTATTTGCCCTTGCTGAGCATTTGAGCTCACCCTCTTATGTTTTCTTTTCCCCAGGATATAAAGAAAGGTTTTAGGTAAAAAAAGTAAGATCTTTATAGGAGATGTTGAAGATCTTTCACCACGATTAGAAGATTACGTTCCGAGTTTCCAAAGACACTAAACTATTACGATCCTTGTGTGTGTGTGTTTTTGTTATGTACTAAGTATTCCGCAAATGTAATGTAATGTCCATGTACGTCAGGCTACGGGTCTCTACAGTTGGTATCAGAGGGAAGGTTTAGTCAACCTTTGGAAACTAGGACGCGAAAACGTTTGTGAGATCCCTAGAGATATTTCTAAGGTATGTCTAGGGATGTCCCTAAGGATAAGTATACGTATAGGATATATTCCTAGAACTACGGTAACGATCTTAGAATTTAACCTAAGATGTTAGATATTGAAGGTACTCCCCCTTTATTATGTTGTTTTCCCTAGCATGATTTTTTCCTCTCACACTATTCTTTTTGGGTTTTAGAAAATGGCTGGAAACAAGGTGATTCACGATAATGGAGGATATGCTGGACAATGGAATGATATTTTTCATGAGCAACCAAATGAAATGGGATTTGGAAGTCCAAAAATCATTATTATTCCGAATCAGCAATCTCATAATATGATCAATGAAGTAAAATTTGGTAAGTTTCCTGACTCGGCTAATAAGAGAAAGATGGAGTTTCATGATGATCATAGAGGAAAGAAAGTTCAATTTCCCCTATGTAAATCATGTGGGAAGAGGCATCAAGGAGAATGTTTCAAAGGAACTGGAAGATGCTTTGGGTGTGGAAAAGAAGGACACAAAGAAAGTAAGTGAAAAGGAAAAGGTTCAGTTAAAACCATGGATGAGGATAATGGTATTGCTACGACATCAACAATGGTTAAATGTTTTAAATTTGGAATGTACGGGCATTATGCAAACCAATGCCCTAAGGGAAAGTCTCATGAAGATAATTAGTATGGTCGTATAGGAAGTATTTATGTTGATGATGATGAAGAGACTACAAATGATATGTGAGATGAAGGAATTGTTGAAGCTCAGTCAATGGTTTAAGAATGTAGTGGAATGATGACATGTTTATCATGTGTAATGTTGTATAATTAATCTCATGGTACTATGGAATAAAGAGACATCTAAGGATTGTTACACTGTTGTCCTTCCTTGAGTTTTGAAAGTGTATAATTAATGGTACAAGTATCCATGAAAGGTTATTCAGATATTTTTGGAATGTAGATGATATGCGCATAATGAAGGGATAAAGAGGAAATGAAATGTTTGACAGTATTCATGAGCTCATGATTGATATAAGGACTAAGTGATATCATGGTTTGAGTATATAGAATTTTGAGGATATTGGTAGGTGGAAAGTGTTAACTTTTAACTGCATTCATGTTTTCACTAAGGTATTCAAGAGAATACATGATTAAGGACTTTGAATGTTTGGAATGTGACCAACAAAATATATCTTATGATATATGGGGATCAACGATGGTATTAAATATCTGGTAATCGTTTTCACTATGTTATGAGAGTGGACTGCAGTATTATGGATAAGCCTAAAGATTGGAATGGATTATGTTGGACATAAGTTAGTATTGTTTAAGGATAGAAGTTTTCTCGATATTATTGATGGGATGTTATAGTAATATAGTTTTGGAAAAAGGACAACCTACAAGACGGGCGACAGCCCATCGCTTCGGACAAGGCTGTGGGAATCGAACCCACAACCGAAGTGCGACTGGCCTTTATCGCCTACCACTGGCCTACAGAAAGTCCCTGTTTAGTAGAAACTAGTTTTATTATATTAAGCAGTATGATATATGAAGTATAAGTCCATTTTAGGAACCATATATGATTAATCTATAGAATGACTTATATATATATTTAATAACTTTTGATAACCTTTTGTTTGAGACAGATGGAATGACCCGTCATTCTATCACATGATCTGCTAACACTTCACGAATAACAAATTCAACTTCATTTATTTAAGAGATGAAGTGGAAATTGTTCAAGGCACGAACAATAGTGAGATTGTACCAAGATAAAGTAAGTATTTATTCTAATTCAAATTTTCAACTTTAGGGAAATGATCTTGAAAACCAAAAATGTTGTCCTAGTGATCTTATACCTGATGAATCAGATGGTACCATAGATCGTCACAAATTTATGGATTTGTGATTACTGGATTTTTCATAGCCATGTTCTCTACCACTCTCCATCAGAACATGATGGTTAGATTTCTCTTCCATATCAATATTTTCACCTATGTGGAAACCCGGCGATTAGTTTATTTGGGTAATCGTTACATTTCATACTTTAGTTTTTAAAGCCAAGTTTTGGTATTCCTTTTTACGATGTGGGATTCTATTAAAGAAACTTTCGAATAGTAAACCATTTATAACCCCGACGAATTTCGAGGGCGAAATTCATTTTAAGGGGGGTAGAATGTAACAGCCCAAGATTTTATAAAAAAAAATATATCTTTTTAATTTTATTAATGTCTTGTGTTGTACGCTACACCAAAAGGAGCTTGCACAACACGCATCCTTGTCTTGCCTTGCATTACACGCAATCGCGACCTTCCTCGATAGCGTGTGTAATACGCAATACCGAGTTTCACTAAACAACGATGTGCTATTAAAATATTATTAAAACTAGCCGTTATGAATAGTAATAGCCACTTTTTAAAATTATGTAAATCTTATTTTTCAAAATGAACTTCATTCTTAGATTCGGAGTATCGAATTTAGCCTAAGGTGAAATTTTGGTACTTTTCGGATAACTTTCATATTCTGATGAATAGTGAAAATTACTAAATTATAATTAAAAACAACTTTTTTAATCGAAATAATTAATAGTGATAAATTATTAATTTGAGTGGTTTTAAAGTATATTTAGAATATATTTTTACAATTTAATACAATGTTGGTCATTGGTTGTAATTTCACATTTAAACCAGACATAATCAAGTGTCAATCTTTTGATATATATTGTTTCCTAAAAACACGCTATTTATTTTAACAGCAGGATTTAATTATAAAATTAATTAATGCAACCTCTATGTTATGAATTTGGTAAAATAGATTTCATTTTTGAATTCGGAATATGAAATATAGCTTAGGATGAAATTTTGGCATTGTTCTGAAAAACATCAATTTTTGATGAATAGTGAAACTACTAAGTGGTAGTTAAAAAAACTGAATTTTTCATAAAACTTAATTTTGCCGCTTCTGTGAATGAAATTTCGAAAGTCCGAGAGACACGGTTAATATCAAGGACTAAAAAGTGGTTCAATGAGATGAAAATAATTTTTTGGTGAATAGTAAATTTTTACTTTTTTTTACCGCGGTTAATAGTAAATAGGGTAACTAAGGGTAAATATGATATTACTATTACCCTAACACATGTCCTAATTCTATTGGACAAGTTTAATTCGACCCAAAACAAACTTAGGAATAAAATATGACCATTTAGGCCCACTTGGATTAGATTAGGACATTTATTATTAATTTATTTAAAGAAAGGTTAAAATAGTTAAAATCAAAGTTTAATAAGTAAATCATTTTTAATATGGGGTTATACATAAGATAAATTAGATTGTAAATACTCATTAGAAATCTAAAAAGATTTCCTACATGATGGTTTTTTATTTATAATTTTTAGACATTAAATAATTTAATTTATTTATGACACAACGATGATGCAGTAATTATCTTATTAATGAAATATTGACATAATTGATGTTATAAACACCAAAATAAATGTAATTTGAGATTTTTTATGAATTACACTAATTTTCTAGGTTACTATGATATATTAATGTTGATTTAATCAACTTTTTTCGAACATTTAATTCTGTTATGACTTTTACAAAAATCATATATCAAATAGTGTCAAAATTGACACAAAATAGTTTTTAAATCAAATATTATATTATTAATTGTTATTTTATTCCTAAAAATCTAAGGTTCGGCCAAATGACTTAGATAAGGATATATATATTAATAATAAACAATTTGGGGTTCGTTTGGCATGTTATAGTAAGTGTATTAACCATATAGTGAAAGAAAACAAAAAGACACGGTAAAAGTTAAATTATTTAACTTAGAGTTAAATCTAATTGATAAGGTTTAAAATAAGATCCAAACATGTCTAAATTTGATTGGTTGATGCTATTACAACCCTATCTCATCTAAGCTTCTAATATGAGTCATTTTTGGATGTTTTTAAGTGGGGTTAGATTTATTATAAATTAATATTTTTAAGAATTCCTAAGGTGCCCCTCTCCTCCCTTATAAAAGGGCACCTCCTCCCCCTTCCTCCTCACACCAATTTGAGCACTCAAGCTCGGCCAAACCCTGCCAAAATCCCTTCTCCACTTCCCTAGCAACATCCTAGAGGTTCTGGTCTTCCTCAAAGACCAATTCTAGTGCCCTAAGAGGAGGTCTCAAAGAGGCACTTCAAAGAAGAGGTAATTACCGTTACCAATTCTTTCATCTTTATTTCTTCTTCCACTTCTTCTTCTTAGGTTGTTTCATTATGAAGTAATAACATCAGTATCACTCATATACTTATATGTCATTATAAGTATGAAACAACCCTATTTCACCACTTATCCATCCTACGGAAAAAGAAATCACCGCGCGTGCGTATGTACGGAATACCGTCTCCACGCCGTGGTGTAATCTATTTTCCACCACCACCTTACATGGATGGGTATAATGGTGTAAAGAATAACTATACATAGTTATTACAACATAATATTGATTCTGATATATTGTATAATCCACTCCAATTCAATTCAATATTTATAGAAATGATATCATCGCTCGTGCGTACGTACGGACTACCGTCTCCACGACGCGATGAGATTCATTCTCCATGTTAACCATTTAAGAATGATTATAATGTATATATAAGAAATAATAATGAAATATATGACATTATAAAGCTACTGGATTTAAGTATATATATACATATGTATGTCATCTACTTACTTCCATTTCAAGACAATAAGGAATGAAAAACAGCGTTCATGCGTACGTACGGACTACCGTCTCCATGAACGGTGTTTTTCATTTTATTTATCTATCTATTATATATATATATATACTGAATATATATGATATATAAATCATATTTTATATTCTGGAAGTAAGTAAATCATGATATAAGTAATAATGATGTCAAGAACAACAAGTCAAAACACCTACGATAAATGAAACGATTTTACCCAAAACGCTTCTTTAACATGGAATTTACAAAAGAACGGGTAATATAATGTCATAAGTGAACCATATATGATATCATAACAATGAATATGATTCTGTAATAAGTCAATGACATTATTTAAATCATTATACAGGAGGTTCGGACACATACGAAGCAAATTGGACCTAAGGTAAGGGAAATATCACAATCTCATTTTTATCCGAGATTGTTTATTCGTAAGTATTTACTGGGGTGTATTTTATCATCCACATCCATGTTTCATCAATATGTAATATTATTTTCATCCACCTACAATTTTTTAAATCCATTTTTACCCTTCGGTGAGTTTTTAGTAAAAGAAATAAAAGGAATCTTTTGTCGTTGTTCGTACGAGGTACTTTTTGACTTTTCCGACAAAAGTACAAAGAATGTTTTTTTAACTTATACGGCATGAATGGATTTTTAAAACATTATTTCCAAGAAGCTTCCTTTACAAGTTTTCAAGTTTATTTTTAATCAACTTATTTTATTTTAATGTTATATGACATGTTATGAAAGGAAAAATGTTTTTGAAGAAGAAAGGATATTTTCCTCAAGAATGGAGTTCAAGTGTTTTATCAAAATTATTTTCCATATAAGATAATAAAGGGTTCTGTTTTTATCCCTATTATTACATTGATTTGATCATGTTGTGATGGAATTATTTTTATGAATTCCTTTATCTTATATGAATTGATTTATGAGGTCATGATGTTTCAAGAATCCCATTTTTGTTACATGTGTTATGCGATGATGTATGTTTTATGATTATGTGGCTCACATAAGAAAGGATTCATTATAAGATGGGTGGGACCTATATCTCCCTCCAATGCATTGGGTAAAGATTTTATATCTCATGAGATAGACATGGCTGGAACGGAAGGTTATTTCGGTTCAGTGATACAGGATTGAAACGAGGAGTGAACTCGGTTCAGAAAGGGACTTTGTCCACTAAGATAGTCTTGGCAATGAGTCATGACTAACAAGAAATGATTTTACATGATTATGTTTGCATGCCACAAAGTTTCAAGTTTCATGTTATGATTATGGGGATCTCATTTTCACTTCTATGATTTATTCCATGATAAGATATTATGATCTCTTTTGCAGGTTTTGATTTTCAAAAAGATATGATATGATTTTTATTTCCTTTATTTGCCCTTGCTGAGAATTTGAGCTCACCCTCTTATGTTTTCTTTTCCTCAGGATATAAAGAAAGGTTTTAGGTAAAAAAAAGGAAGATCATTATAGGAGATGTTGAAGATCTTTCACCACGATTAGAAGATTACGTTCCGAGTTTCCAAAGACACTAAACTATTACGATCCTTGTGTGTGTGTGTTTTTGTTATGTACTAAGTATTCCGCAAATGTAATGTAATGTCCATGTACGTCAGGCTACGGGTCTCTACAATAAACTTCCAAAATAACCCCATGTGGTTAATTAATGATATAACTATCATTATATAAGTCCTTTGGCTGAACTATAGATTTTTAGGAGTACTATATAAGTTAATAATATAACATTTCTTTTAAAAAAACTTTTATGTCAATTTTGACACCATTTAATAATTAATTTTTGATAAAGTCCTAAAAACATTATTAACTAGAACTAGATTAATTTAATCAATCCAAACATGTAATATTAACCTTGAAAATTAGTGTAATTAATAAAAAGTCTCAAATTACATTTATTTGGATATTTATAATATCAATTATTTCTATATTTCAATGATAAGGTAATTTCAGCATCATCATTTTGTCATAAATAAATTAAATTATTTAATGTCTAAAAATTATAAATAAAATATCATTATGTAGGAAATATTTTTATATTTATAATGGATAGTTATAGTATAATTTATCTTTTGTATAAACTTATATTAAAAATGGGTTAGTTATTAAACTTTGATTTTAACACTTTTAAATCTTCTTTGAATTAAATAATAATAAATGTCCTAATCTAATCCAAGTGCACCTAAAGGATAATATTTTGTTACTAATATTGTTTTTGGTCGAATTACACTTATCCAATATAATTAGGACATATGTTAGGGTAATAATAATATCATTTTTACCCTGAATTACCCTATTTACTTTTAACCGTGGTAAATAAAAGTAAAAAGATACTATTCACCGAAAATTATTTTCATCTTATTGAACCAAATTTTACTTACTGATATTAACTGTATTTCTCAGATTTTTGAAATTCAATGCACAGAAGTGGTAAAATTAAGTTTTATGCAAATTTTCACAATCTCCTAGGAGGTGGGTAAAAGACGGTAAAAAGTTCAATAAAATTTTTATATATCTAAAATGACTATAAAATGACTCCAATGAATTAAATTGAACTTATATGGGTATTATATATCTATTTTTACCTAAAATTAATTTAAATAAAATAAATAATTATTTAAATAAAAAGTCGGTTTTAAACAATAAGTCAATGCTTTTCACTATTCATAAAAAATTGAATGTTTTCAGAAAAATACCAAAAAATCACCCTAAGCTAATTTCAATATTCAGAATCCAAAAATGAAGTCCATTTTGAAAAATAAATTTTTTAAAATTTCAAAAAAAAATATTACAATTCATAACGGCTAGTTTGATTGGTCGTAGTGTGTTAGAATCTCGAAGTTGCGTACAATGAAAGCTATTGCATTATTCAAAGGGAAACATACCGTAGAAGCTTTGGGTGTTAAAGTTTTGTTTGGAATGAAAATGTGAAAAGAAATTATCTTTTTAATAGAATATTCATATATATAAGAAGTTGAAGAATCTATTTGTTTCATTATAATAATATATTTATCTTACACTAGAGATTATTTTACATAACATTAAAGTCAGTTTATCTTATGAAGAAGACCTGCTTTATCTTACAAAAGATACATTAAAAAATAGTACTTCCGGTTGGTAACTTATGAAGTAATAACTATTTTATAATGTAATTATTACTTTTTTAATCTCTCGATAAGTCATTTCATAATTTTATAAGACTTCAAAAATGAGATTATACATTTAAGAGTAGACCAATCTTCATAAGACTTTTCATAAATGGATTGGTCTGAAGAATGAGAATATTTTTGACACTATTTCCACAAAATAAATTCCTATATTTTTAAATAATAGATGAATATATTTAATAGTATTCCTTATAAATATCATTTTCTATCTCACTCATACATTTGGATTATTTCTTGCTTAAGTTCAAAAAAGATATAAAAAATACCAGATTATCATTACAACAGTAGGAGAGGATATAAGTTGTTACAATTTTAAAGAACACATATAAATAAATTTTCATGGATACCTATACATATTTTAAAACTATAAATGTTCATGTTTTTCCTATTATGTTTATCTATTTCACTAAATATCATCCTGAGCTATACCTTGGAGTCTATCCCATTCTTTATACGAATCTTCATTATCAGGCAATTGATCCGTGAAATTGTGTGTGAAAAATGTTTCTCCCAATGTTTTTATTTATTATATATTGTTTAAACTAAGTTTAAGAGTGTGGTTAAGACTGTGGATAAGTATAATAAAGGGGATCCTGGTTAAATTTTCATGTACATTTTCATAAACTAACATCTACTTATACTCTGTTGGGAGACCCCTGGTAAAAGTACTGTTATATTGAAAATCACCAAACTCATGGAGTAGAGTGTTGGTAGAGAGGACTAGAGAATTTTTTTCCCCCAAAACACTATAAATCTATTGTTCTTGACATCATTACAAAATTTTCATATTTCTATTAAGGATAATGTTTCGAATGATCATACCCAAAGAGGTTTGTTCTTTAAAAAATAATTTTTTTTGGAACTCAATTCATCATCTCTTAAGTGTTCAGTTGGCCACTCTCTAGAAATAAACATTGTATCAAGGAATGTGACTGTTGAGATTTTAATTTTCAATGGTAATAGTCGAAAATATATATCTCACAATTGATACTATGGATGATAACCAAGAAGGTATGTCAATGGTTAGATCTCTAAAAATTAATGGTGAATACTATGGTAACTAGAAATCCCTCAAGACAATTTATTTGAAAAAACATGGCTAGAATGTCTATATAAAAGAAGATTGTACCTATGAAATTCCTAATATGGAACATGAGAAATCAAACTCTACAACCAAATAAAATTGAAATCTAAATTCAAAATCTAAGGATGCTGTCATTCATGGGTTAGCGCCAAATGAGTTTAACTAAATCTCTCAATGTCAAAAAAACAAGAAATGTGATCCACTATAGCACTTTAATATGAAGGTACTAACAATATAAAATCTCATATATATTACATATCTAATATTATGTTTTATAGATTCAAAAAAGGCCGAAGGAGAGAGCATTACTCAACTAAATGGAAGAATCACTAAGATTTTGAACAATATCGCTCCTCTATGAATGCCTTTCACTAAGTCTGAGCAAGGGTTTGTAGTTTTCATTTTTATAAAACTCAAGTATAGTGAAATATGAGCTACTATCAAAAAATATAATTTATTCAAAAATATTTAAGGAATAAGATTTTATTGGAACTCTCACGATATATGAAGATGATATGGAAACTAGATTTGAAGGTCACAAGACGGTCAGGAATAAAAATACATCCTTGACGAGATCTACTTATAATGATTATTGGAAGAGTAAAATCCCACAAATATCTAAAACATTTGATGCATAATATTACTAAAGAAAATATGAATCAAATTATATGCTTTCAGAAGTTTCTCAAAAGTTCAAGAAGTTCTATAACAAGAGGCTTAGATTAAGAAGACTCTTCAATAAGAACAAGAAGAATAATGACCAATATAATGAAATGAGACGCTACAAGTTCAAAAAGAAGGGTGTTTATGAAGGCCATATGTTTAAAAATTAATAATTATATTAATATAGAGAAAAAATACTTTAAGAATGTTAGTCATAAGAATTTTACAAATTCTATGAATGCCAACTTGAGTGCTTCTAAAGATTCTATCAAATGAACATCATCAAAATCATAAGCTAAAGATACTAATAAAAAGACCAAAATATGTATTATGGTATAGTAATAAAAAGTAAAATATTATTACTATTATATGAATTATCATGAATTAGAAAATAAATATTTCTCATACAAGGAATTAAATGAGTACATCCCCATTTTGGAAACAATGTATGAAATCATGGAAATTAAAATTAAAGCTCTTATAAATTCTTGTAATAAATTTTTTAGTGAAGAAGAAAAATTTAACAACAATATTTTAGACATAAAAAATCAGTTGGGAAAATCTAGTGCCTCAAATACTAAACAATTCAAAAAAATTGAGAACCTATAGTAGGATGTTAAAATATTCAATGATAATGCAAGTATATTTTACATAGGGGATATTATATAAAACAAATCCTTGGTCATAATCACCATAGAAAAGAAAAATATGTAATTTGAAACTAAGGTGAATGGACCAAACTATTAAAAACAATTGTACCTTGATATAAAAATTAACACCTCCCAAAGTTAATTGTTACAATTATGTAGAAGTAGAACATTGTTTCAATAGTTGTTATTTAATAAAACATCAATATTTTGGAATCAAAAAAATTTCTAATTTTTTTTAAAGTTTTCTGGATAGCTAAAATAAGTCTAGATTCCTATATATATTATACATAACATTTTCAAAACCAAAATAATTTGGTTACCAAAGAATTTTATTGTTTTATTTTAGATTATAGGGAACATACCCCAAAAAACAATAAAATATAGTTTATGGAAAGTGGTTGTTCATGGAAAATGAGTTGATATTTATCCAACATTCACTCTCTTTCAAAACTAGATAGAGGATATGTTATATTTTGTGACAATGAAAAATTAATGATATCTTGTATTGGTTCAGTTGGAAATACTATGCCAAATTTCATACAAAATTATTTTACAGTGAAGGCTTCCATCAAATCCTAATGGCTATTTATCAAAATTTTTATGATGGATATTCTGTTGTATTTTCTAACAATTCATGTTTAGTTTATAATGATATATGTCTCAATTTTGAATAACTGAGTACAAACAATGTTTGCACACTAGATCTCGATTGTTTGGGTAGACAGATGTAAAACTGTTTAAATGCTGAAATTATTGGATCATGGATTTGGAATACTAGTATTCGACATTAAAATTTTGATTTATTGATAAATTTTTCAAAAATACATTTCATTTCATTCTTTACTAACATTAAATTGGAATGAAACAAGCTACGTGATACATGCCAAATGGGAAAGCAACACATGTCATCTTTCAATCCAATTTAAGATGTTACTACATATAGACCTCTTGATCTTATTCATATGGATATATTTATACCTAATTTATAGAAACTCATTCTGGTAAGTTAATTTTTATACGATAGATGATGATTTTTTAAGATTTATGTGGGTTTACATTTTAAGGGAGTAAAGTGAAACATGTTTTGTATTTATTGAAATCCTTAAACATGTACAAAAAAAAGATTTCAAAATCATGTCTTTAAGAAGTGGTCTGTGATGTGAATTTTAGATTCATGTATTTAAATATTATTTCTATAAAAAGTAATAAAATAGACAATCTTTTCCCCATTGGAGCCTCAACAAAATAGTGTTTTGAAATGATGAATAAAGCACTGTAATAAATTTCTAGAACTATGTTTTATGAATATAACATGCCTAATAATTTCTAGGATGAGGCTGTTAACACAATCTGTTATGTCATTAAGACAGTTTTGATAAGGCCTATCTTAAATAAAACACCATATGTGTTATGGAATAATAGAAAACACAAGGTAGGATACTTCAGAGAATGTGTATTAATGGTTTATATCTCGAAACAACGAGGATAATCTGGGAAAAATTATCCTAAGGCTGATTGTGGTATCTTTCCAGTATACTCTACTATATACATATATTATAGAGTTTTTAGGTAAAGGGCAATTATTTTTAAAGAATTAACTCATGTGAAGTGTGATTAAAGTTATTCGTGTGATCAAAAAATGATTTAAATTAATTATCAAAGTGATTCATTCAAGAATATGGGACCTGAGACCCTCTTTACTGATAACAAGGGTGATGATATAAAACTTTTTTCCTTTAAACCAAATCCAATAAGGGTAGAATATATTGAAACATAAATTGTTTTTTATAGAATACATAGAAATTATAATTATCTTCCTCTAGAAATAGTTATAGGAATCCTAGATGAAGTATTATGGTCTTGAATAAGTATAATAAATGTAGTATAATTATATTCCTTTTCCCATAAAAGAACATAAATCCATAGAGGAGTCCTTGATAAAAGCAATTTCGTACATAGCTATGAAAGAAAAGTTAAATCAATTCAAAAAAAATAATGTATGTGAATTAGTTAGAAGACCCTTAAACTATCCTATAATTATAAAAAATTGGATTTTATAATCAATTAAGATGATATAAGAGTGATAACATGAAATAATGATAGATTAGTTTCCAGAGGATATAATCAAGAAGTATGAATAAATTATGAAGAAACCATTATTCTTGTAGCTTAATTAGAAGCTATCAAAATACATCTAGAATATTCATTGTATATTAATTTTGAATTATATCATGTGGGTGTAAAATATGTTTTTTAAATATATTATTAATGTTAGATTTTTATATAGAAGAAACTCCTAGTTTTTAAGATCCTCATTTTATAGATTCTATAGTTAAACATTCCAATGATCTATATAGACTTAAACAAGATCCAATGGGATGGTATGAAAGGCTAAGTAATACTATTTTATCAAATGGTTTTATATTAGGAATTATAAATCATTCATTATTTATTAAATATTCATCATTATATATTTTTTGGTACAAATATATGTAGATGTGTTATTTATAGATCACCAAATCAACAATTTTGCAATGAGTTTTCAAAACATAATTATTTTTTTTTGAAATTAGTATAATGGGTAAAAAAATTATTTTCTTTCATTTAAATTCTATGAAAAATATTTCAGAAATGTCGTAATTCCAAGTAAATACATACTTGATCTACGTAAGATGTTCGGACATGAAAAATTAATACTCAATAAACTCATATGAGCGCCAATATTAAACTAGAATCAGATGAAACTAGAAACCAGTTGATAATAAGTTGTATAAGGGAATCATTTGATGTTTTATGTACTATAATTATAGTAGAAAAAATTTTATTTTATCCGTATGCATTATAAAAATATTTTAGTCTAACCCAAAACAATGAAATTTAAATGTAGATAAAATAATTTCAAGATATTTAAAAGGATCCATGTTCCTTTCACTTCTATTTCTAAAAAACTCTAATTATATATTAATTTCATACTCGAATAATGATTTTTCTAGATGTAGACTAGATAGAAAGAGCATCTCAAGAACCTACTATTTTCATGGTAAATCCCTAGTGTCTTGTTCAAGTAAGAAGAAACTATCTATGTCATTATCTAATAGGGAAGCTAAATATATTTGTACTGGTTTTTTCATAGGTGATGTGGATGCAACACACCTTAGTAGATTTGAGATTTAGTTTTAACTGTGTTCCAATCATATGTGATAACACGAGTGCTATTAAAATCTCAGTGAAAATGTAAAAAAATTCAAGGATAAAGCATCTTGATTTATGAAATCAGTTTCTAAGAGTTCATGCATAGAATAATTATATCTCTTTAGAATTTTCTTGCACAAAAAATCAATTAGATTATATTTTTACAAAACCATTTCCTACTTATTGATTTTATTTTATTAATCCACAATTAGGTATGATTTATATTACTAATGATTTTTTTATATCATATTTCTCATATTAAATGTTAATAAATTATTTAACTTATTTTATTTAGTATTTATCCCACAATTTTAATTACAAGTCATTTTCAAGATACAGTGTAACCTAGTTTTAGTAATAACTACGCTATACATCACTATGTGCCCCTACTATTACATTAAATGAAAAGTATTGTGTATCAACTCTACGTTTGAAACACCTTTCATGCCTTTGGAACCACTCTATATTCCCAAACCTTCATTACCCTAAACATCCAACCTTATAAATCATCTGTGAATGGAGAAATCAAAAAGAACCAAGGGTGCCTCATAAAATAAAATAAAATGGAAAAGGATCTAAAATAAATTTATTATATTTAAAAGAAATTTATTTTAAATGGATGTAAAATACTAAAAAGTTTCTAAAGATTGTCATAAATCATCAAGGATAATAGTAAGACATCAATAAAATGAATATCGTGTTAATATTTAAAAAGGAATTCCATGAGTTTTATGAATCAGTAGTCTTTTATTTTGGTGATGATGAAGACATGGTCACTTCAACAATTAACCAGAACAACATCTCTATAACCTTATATTAGTAAGTAGAAGCCCAAAAAATCTCTCATTAAGTCTTATTATTTTTTAGTAATCTCTTATTTACTAGAGATTGAGTCACTACACTGGATATAATGAAGTAATTCATTGGGACATCAGATGTTGAAAAGAATCCAGTAAACGATTTTGAGAACAAGAGAAACGATCTAACAATGTTCATAAAGTCAGAAATAATTAAAAGAAACAGTGAGCATATGATTTTTTTTTCAAGATATCAAATTACATTATAAGTTTTTTATAGAATAAAATGTAAATCTGGAATGTGACATTATCCTATATATGTTTCATGTTAAGAATAAATATATGAATTTAAAACATTTTTTATGAATATTAAAACTTTTTTTTTAAAAAAATTTGATTTTTCGTGGATGATAGTAACTTAAATTGTTTTCTTGGTTTGGAAACCATAACTGCAAATGTTTTAAGAAAAATTGGGATTTATTGTAATTTTTCGATATGAATGTTGGTGTTCATAACCATTGTTGTGAGAGTAGAACCTAAAATGACTTAGGGGAAGTCATGTCACTTATAATAAATTCCAGTGTGGGTAGAAGGATCATCTCACAACACTGAGATAAAAAATGTTTGGATGATGGTGAAAAAATCACTGTAAGGAGATGAAGAGTATGAGGTTGCATTCAACCTGGAGAAAAAATGGACTATTCATAGTGTACAACTCCTCCCACTATTTTGTTACCAATAAGTGTTAATAATGAAATGATAGCCTCAACTATTAGTCACATGTTTTATGTTTTTCAAGACAATTAAAATTTGGTAAGACCTAGAATGTACCATCTTATAATTAATTCCTACTCACAATAATGAGAACAATTGGCCAAAATAAGTTTTTGTAGAACTTAATACCAAGAGTTGAATCATGTGGATGAAATAACAGATGCTATAGAAAAGAATAAATAGGCGAAGAATGCTTGAAATTCATGTTTTAAAATCATTCTACTATTCATGGGAATGGTGGAAATATATAATTTAAAGAAGTTGGAAGAGGTGTCTCTAAAAAATCTCCAGAGTGCTACATGAAGTTGTTGTCTATGTAGAATCAATAAAATACCAAGTGAATGAGTTCAGGAAAAAGTTATAACTCATCAAGATCAGATATCCTCAAATTCATATATTTAAGAAGTAAAATTTTCTGTTTAATCTACGATATAAATACTATAAAAAGAACCCACTCTTGGAATTGAAAATGGTTATGATACATAATTGAAGCTAAAGAAATTATCTCAAATTTTGGATACCATGACTATAGCTCTTGGCTCTATACATTGTAAATTTATCTCAAGGGTGATGTTTAAATATATTTATAAATGTGTGGAATATGAATTTAGAAGGATACAAGTTCTTCCTAAGGGTGTTGTTAAGTTCGTTGATAAATAAAAAATGGAAATGATCTCTTTAAAGAAATAAAAGAAGACAAAAGTGAAAAAATTCAATCTAATTGAAGAAAGATGTTAGTTTTTTTCATCTCCAATTGACAAAATATGTCTTTATTATTTTCATATAATTTTGATTTCATAAAAAAATAAAGTTGAATATTTAAAATGAGTATTTGTTACCACTCTAAAGCTAGATTTCTTGAAAGATGAAGATGATGTAGAAGTTGGTTCTTTTGAAGAACCCTCAAAAAATAATGTGTATGTTAATGGAAAAAATTTACTTCTCCCAATGTATTGACAGAAAACCAGTTCGAAGTGTTGAAATATCTGGTATATAGTTGTACCAATAAAATAGTTATACATTATTTCATTGTAAATTTCTCTTATAATCTAAGAATAGGATTTAAAACACTTTTGGACTACTGTATGAATGACATTGTGAAAAGAATTTATGCAGGTGCCAATGCGATGTTTTAGATATGTGGAATAATTTTTTGATGACCATTAAATTTTGATTTCAATCCATCCAAATCACATATTTTAAAGGAAATCATTGACCCATCAATGATCTATCAAAGGGAGAACCTCTGGTTTGATGAAGAAATATATTAACCTTTACCTGACCATACTCTAAAATAACCTTTTTCAATGTTGATAAATTTGATTTGGTATGGGAACATCAATCCTCTCCCAATATCCAATCAACACTAGTATGTTTTTCTAATTGAGATCAAGACAATCTTGGAGGGTCTATACGAGAATTGGGTGATATTGTTTGCATGAAAGCTAACATTCTTATATTTTCATCCTCGTTACCTAATGATCAACCATTATCATTCTAGAGGCCTCCTCTAAAAATTCATTTCATGATATGAAATTGATACACTCTCCTTCTTTTGTTATTGAAATGGGATTTCTATAGGATGATATCTAAATAAATTGAATCATTCCAACTTTAAGGATATATTAAAAACTTTTGAATCTATTTGTAATTTAACATATCTTTTCATGACTGATTTCTAGTCTTTAATCCCTATAATGTTCTTGATATAATTTTTAGTTTTGTTATGTTGATATTCTTTCCAAGGTTATTTAATATTCTTTTTTTATGATCTTTTTCCCATATATTCTTTTATCATCCTTTTATACTATACTGTTTTAGTGATTCCATATGAAACCTATTTAATAAAAAACTCTCTTCATCATTAGTATCATTAATTATTTACTCATGTTTCTATGAAACATATAGTGTATTCCTTAATCTACTTATTTTAGATATCACAAAAGGGGGAGAATTAATGGAAAGCACAAAAAATAAAAATAAAAATTTAAAAATTATATTCTTATTTCTAAAATGGTGAAAATTATAGGAAATAACAATTGAAAATTATAGGAAATAACAAAAATTTAGAACATTACTATATTTTCAAAAAGGACAAAATGAAAAGGGAAACATAATTATTTACAATATTTTCCTTGATTTTTTTAAGAATTTTTTTTTTCAATCTCATTGGTCTTGGGATCATAAAAAAGAGGGATAGTTTTTGTAAATAATTAGTTGTTCTAATATTCCTCCATGTTATGTTTTTTGATGGTTCAAAAAATCACTACTATTATTATAAAATGTGTATGCTAAATTCTTTAGATTTTATTTATCATATGTTGGGTGTCCACGTGTTTATCTTATAATGTGTAAAAAAAATTATGTAATGGAAATTAGAAAACACCTTTATTTTTCTTATAATCAAAATAAACTACAAGTTTATCCTACTACATAAGATGTAATCTTATAATGTATGATGGAGATTCTAAATACAGATGTTTTAGCCATAATGAAAACTTGAAAAGTCAATATATTTCTATAAAATATCCATATCTAGAAGAAGTTGAAGAAATTAAGTGTTTTACTATAATAACATATATATCAAATGTTGAATAATTATCCAACATAGCATTAACATCAGTTTATCTTATAAAGAATAAATGAGTTATCTTTTGATATTTATCGTGCAATGAACAATACTTCTAGTTGGTATCATATGAAGATATAGCTATTGAAAATTTTTAATATTACCATGATAATATATTGATAATTAATTTCATGCTTTTATAGCACTGAAAAAAAGAGATTATCTATTTAAGGAATGATTAATCTATAGAATCCATTCTAAAAATGAAAAATCTAATGAACAAGAATATTTCTACCGTCATGGATGAAAAATTAATTCATATACCTTGAAAGATTGGATGCATATCCTTAATATCCTATCTTATCAAGATCATAGTGTTTCTCTCATGAAGGTTAGGATTGTCTCATGTTTAAGTTAAAAAGAGATATAAAAATATATGTAAGTATCTTCAATAAAATGAGATGAGATATTTTGGTTACAATTTTTAATAATGTATATTCATAAAAAAAGGTTGGATACTTTTACATAGTTCCATACCAGAAATATTCATTATATTCTTATCACTCATATCAGTTTTACTGAAGATCATTCTAAATTATTCCTTGGATTTTATCATATTCTTCGTAAAAATCATCATTTAATTTCAGTTTCAGCTTGGAACTATGTGCTAAAAACAATTATCCCAATGTTTTTGTTTCATTTTATCATGTTTACACTTAGGTTAAGATTGTGGTAAAGATTGTGGATATGTATTTTAAAGGGAGAGCCTAGTTAAAATCTCTTATACCATTATTTTAAGAGAAAAAATTGTAATCTGTTGGGAGCCCCATAGTAAATGTGTTGTTATAGTTAAAATCACAAAAATCATAGAGTAGAGTGTTGATAGAATGGAGGAGTGGAGTTATAACCCTGAAACACTATAAATTTATCATGTTTGATCACATTTCTTAAATTATAATTTTTTATTCCTATTTTTCTTGACGAAATGTTTTTGAATGATCGGATGTGAAAAAGGTGGTTCACTACGAAAGAATTTTTTAGAAACACAATCCACCCCTATTGAGTGTTCAACACGTCATTATTTGGGACATCAGTTTTACCCTAGTCATAAGTGCAATGGCTAACTCAATTGTAATTCATTGAGTTATGATCATTCAATTGAAATAATTTCAATTTTTTTTGTAAATCCTTCTCGTTGATTTTATTTTGTGGTATTATATCACAGTTCACATTTTTAATACATAACCCCTTTTTAAAAAATATTATTATTATTTGAGTATTTTTTCTGGTTAGGGATATTGATATGTAAAGTCTTATTTCCTGGAGTTATATTATTTCTTCATGAAATTCATTCTTCAGTGATTTGATTATCGAAACCTAATATTTTAGTATAAGGTATTTTATAATACAATTTTTAAAAATGATGTTTTAATACAAATGAATGTTTGTGTACTATTCTTAAAATTATAGTTTTAAAAACGGTATTTTGAAATTAATATCAAGGGGTTTTTCTGTCACTTTCATATGACTTATCCTCTTCTCCTCTTTTCTCAAGAAAAAACATGATTACTTATCAAGGATCTATTAATTAAGATTATTCTTAAAATTAATATTCTAAAAAAGACTTCACATCACCATTTAAAAATTTATCTTATAGAATCTATATATTAAATTATGTTTCACATCAATGTTAAAAATGTTTTGCAAAAAATATATAATTTTTTTAATTCCTTTTCTCTTTTATTTTATAATGAATTTACCATGATATGGATTATTTTTAACTATTTATACAAAAAACAATATTAATATTTTTTGGGTAATGAACTCATGACACCCAACAAACCATTTCAAAATCCCTTATTGGGTGGTATAATTCAATCATTCTTTTACAAAATTTTTTATATATATAACAACATCTTTCCTAGATTTCTTTATTACAAATTATTATGTTTTTTTTGAATGAATCTTATTCCTTTATCATAGTAGATTATAATCATGATATTCCATTAATAACTAACCTGTAATCTTATTGATCTCTTAGGTGTGAACATTATTTTCATATAATTTATATTAGATGATGTTAACCAAGAAATAATTTTATTCTACTGACATGGGGAAACTAATTGGTGTATCTTATATTATAATTAGAATATATATGATTTTTTTACATTATAATATTTATTTTTTGAAAATACACCTTCTTTATCAAGAGTGTTTATTAACATGTAATTCCTTTTGTTGATATGTTTTTGGAAAAAACCCCTCAATGTAACATTGTTGTGTTTTTTGGTTGATTGTGTTTTTTTACAAAGTGGGTTTCCAAGGAAGCGGTGGTGTTCCAATGATATTTTTGACAAGGTATGTTAACAAATATCTAAGACAATGGAATAGGTGATCTGTAGGTCGTACATAAAATTGTGTAAACAAGGTGGCATCATTTCCAATTGGATGGCAAATTTTTGCAGTCCAAAATTGGGACGATGGATCAATCATTGAGAAATTTGAATTTCCATGCATGCCTCGAAAAAAAATTTAAAATCCATTTATTTCCAGAAGATTTCTGTTTCTATACAACATAGAGATTTGAGAAGTCACTTGGTTGTATGAAGAATGGGTTTTGTGATTTTGTAGAGCATCATAGTTTTGTAAAGAATATACGGTACATCTTTGTGACTATGAGAAGCTTCATGAATAGAGAAGTTTCCATAGTTCTTTTCTAAATAATGATTTTCATGAATTAGATTTGGGATCATCATGAAAATGACATGAAGATGATGGAAGCATATAGAATGGGAGGAAAAAATTATTAATAGGGGTGTCCCTCATATTTGAGAAGAGATCTCAGAGAGACCCTAATGAAAATACATAGGCTTTGATTTCACAAAGGTGATTAACGACTATTTTTCTTGTGGAAAATTTCACCATGAAAGGAGGTTTTATGAAGGATGTTAAAGCTGAACAAAATTTTTTAGCACCGTGAATGTATTGAATCCACAATGGTTGTAATAATCTGACCAAATGTTGTGAGCTTCTTATAGGATATGTGAGATTTAGAATAGTGTTTCATCATAGTGAAAGAAGGGTTCATTACGAAGGCTATTTTAGATTACTAAACGTGTTCAGGATCACGACTGTTTAGGGGTTCAAAAAAGTAGTATACACTTATGAAGAATTGTAGATCATCACAAAGTCTGGGCGATCTTCAAGAAGGTAGTGTGCATTAAGAAAGTGTTGAAAATGGATTTCCCATTAAATCTATGTTACGGTGTCATTCATCAAGTGAAAGAAATTATAATTAAAAAAGAGAAAATATTTACAACTGAAGATGTGTGCATTATTTACAATGTATGCACTTACATGTCCATAAACATTGTATATATCCTTTCTAGTGTTGTGAGCACAATAATAATAAGAAACCGATCATTTCTGCTCATAGTGCACCATATAAGGAATGATTTAAGGTGTGACCCCTGGGTGGAGATATTATATCCCTAAAAATTGAAAAGGTAGTGTGATTGGGAATAATAGTTATGTAGTTGTAACATCATTTTTACAGTGACACTTAGTGGACATGGTACATCAGCACATTTTCATTGTATGTTCATTGTATGTAGCCTAATGAGGGGGAACCGAGTAAAATTATTATGTATCATGATTGATTTCTGTTCTTTTCAAACATTTATATTCTTAAGAGAGAGAATAGTGAATTTAAGTGATGAATGAAGATCGAAAGTGGTGGTTGTATTAATTATTCAAACCCTGATTCACAAAATTTTAGGGTATTTATGCTAGTTGGGCTAACAATATCGAACAATTATTAACATTTTTAATGATTACTATCTAATAATATAGGTCATCATGAATTATAATTTTATATTCATCATTATATAGATTAAAAATAATGTATTTATCTAAAGATTCCTTAAATAATGGTATGAAAGGTGTTTGGACTCTTATGGTGAATAAATTAGATTTAATCATGTAACAGGTATAACCTGAAACAATATAGTCCCTTAGTGCATCAAGATATCTTATAAGACAAAATATGAATGGGTATATAGGGTGTACCAACCAAATTCAGTAAGTTGTCTTAATTTATTTATTAATGAAATGTTAATTTTTGTGAACAAGGCCAAAAAATATGATTTTGTTGAATGAAATTTTTCATTCCATCACTCTGAATTTCGTTACTATTTTCCATGTGATACATTTATTATCTTTGATATCCTTGTAAATATTAAAATCTCAATTTTAGTTTATTATAGCCTCATAGTGATTTCAAATTTTTTATTTAACATTTATTCGATGTCAATTTCATGATTTTCCAAATTATAACTTTCCATTATTGTGTTTTTGAGCTCACCCATTTCTTATGATTTCATTATATAGGATATAAATAATAGTACTATATATGTCTAATGATATAGATGATGTGAATAATTTATGGGATATGTTTAAGAATTATGGGATAATAATTTGTTTCTCATATATTGAAAATAATATCCATCATTTGAGAAATACATGAGATTTATTAGTTTATGATTTCTTCCAACTTTCAAAATAAGGAAACCACAGAAGATCTTTCAGATATAAGTTACTCAAAAATCAATATTTATTTTGTAACTATGTTTGTTTTTATCCAATATTTTATATATTGTATCAAATAAATTTTTATATTATGTGTTTAGGGCACTAGATCTGGGATCTTGGTTATGAGACATCATAGATAATAAATTTATTATGGTCATACATGACACAAAATCCAATCAATAAATTATTTTATAATGTATTTTTTATCACTTTCTTATTTCATGTTTGAATATGAGGTCATCACTTTCTTTGAATCATCAATTATATAGTGAAAGGATATGAAATATCTCAATTGATTAACAAATATCTAGGATATTGTATAAACAACATTTGTGATAATGAAACTTATGATATTTTAAAAATTAGAAAAAAACAATGGAACTTTTTTTGTTTTAAAAAATTATATTTTTATTGTTGTTAACACATCAATATTAATTATATCATGACTTAATATTCTACAAATACCATGAATAAAAATCGAGACACTCTTTAGATATATAACATTCTGTAATAAGTCCTTCCAATTTCTTTGGATTCTCAAAAAATATTTCAAATTACCAAAATAGATAATGAAGAGTGAAACATAAAATAATAAATCATATATACAATGATTTGGAAAATTTTAATTTTGTAATGATAAAAAATAATAGTAATGACACATGTTTATCTGATATATCAATACAAAATGAAAAAATCCTCTAAATTTAACTTCCTTAGTTAAATTTATAATTAAATGAATCATAAAAGTGAGAAACCATGTTGTCAATACCATATCCAAATTAAAAAGTGTCATTACAAATATTCCCTAATGTTTTTCGATACCAATAATTTTTACATTTATCTACAATTTTTTTTTTAAAAATGTGTAAAACTCAATTATGAATATATTTATTTATAGGTAACAATTTACTAAATACAAAAATAGAAATTTTTTCATAATAATATATGGTTTTTGGATTTTAATACAATGTATATTATGATATTTTAAATTAATTCATAATAAATTTTTACATGAATATCCATTATATACATTCACTTTTTTTATTATTTAATAGAATGTATCTTTTCTAATTTTCCAATAAAAAACTATTATAGTATACTTTTCAAAAACATTTCACCATATATCACACATTATATTAATTTTATCTAAGATGTTATGAGAATTGTTGTGATATTTTTATTTTCCCCACTCATTGAATATTATAAAAACCAATTTATCACTTATATTCTTTTAAATTTGAATACTGACAGGATTATGAAATAATAATTAATATTATAAATAACTAAAATTTGAAAAATAATATGTTATTCCCATTCCTATATACCAAATATATTTTATGATCATTGAATTATTTTCCTAGAAAGGTTAAACTAACACTCCTTAAAATCACATCAATAGTTCATAATTAAGGGATTATTTCTGAACCAGATAAAAATTTAGGTGGTGGATTTGAATAATTTTTTTCTCTAAAACATTGAATTATTATATATATGTGTATGTGTGTTTGGGTAATGCATCAAAGAAACTCCAATGACACATGAAACACCACATACTACTTTATGGATGTATAACAGACTCAATATCAAGGTTAAAAGCTAGATAAGCATGGTTAGTGTGAGTGATCCAACCATATAGGTTTCTAAATTCATGGAAACTACTAATCATCCATATTATAGAAACTCACACTTTGAAAATTTTGATTTGTGATGAGTCACATTTAAACACCATCATCCCATACCCATGAAACCCCTATATAAGTGGATAAATATATAAATTGATTCCATATATAGGCAATCTCATTCATAAAATGATCATTGAAATAATAAAAAAATTTCAATTTCATAAACATCCAATGAGGTATATATTATGGGATCAAAATTATTTTCCAAATTCCATAAGTTTTACTTAGACACAGGAATGGATTAAATCCATTAGTATACAATCACAATCACAAATTCTAGGATCCAAAAAATATAAATATAAATAATAAATTGATTTACCTGATTTCAAATCTCTTTAATGTTTTATAAATCCATCATTTTTTTCTATAGATTGCAACATAACTTTCTATAGCATTTTCGAAGACATGAACAATATTTTTAATTACTGCTTTAATGGAAATTAATGTAAATTATTTGAAATAATATTATTTCTCTTCTTCTTCATTTAACATTCATCAGGATTCGCTGATTTCCATCTATAAATATAACATCTTTTACATTATTCTTTATTTAAATCATTTACCTAATACATTGATAGTCATTAGAACATATATGTATCATTTTACAATTGAGATAAATTTTAATGACAATATACTCCATCTAAAAGTATTATTAAGAGATACTAAATTTAATTAATTCATCAGGAAACAACTCCAATATCATAAATATAAATTTACTTTTAATTATAATAAGCAATTGATATGGTTCAACTTTAATATAAAGGTATGTTTTATTATTTTCTAAATACATTATAGAACTCTTTTTTCCCATCATTTAAAAAATTATAAATACATTAATTTCTCAGTATGATTCTTCCTAATATTAATCTCTAAAAAAAGATAAATATACCCCACTAATATGTTACAATATTCATTGTGTTATACAATAGTGCCAGAAATATCATCAATCATGTTAAAATATTCAATATCTATCATCGAGGTAGGAAATTCCTTATTCGAAAGATGGGTACAAATCAAACATTTTGAAATGACTCATTCCTCCTACTATATCCATCTCAAATGTCTAGTAGAAAGTTTTTTCAGCATCATGTTCATGTAAACACCATATATTTGCATCCATCATATTAATTTACAAACATGATATGGTCATTTTATTTATCCATTAGTAGAATCCTTAAAAATTGAAAATTATAAAATTCCTCCAACCCCTTAACATATTAATGTGTATTCTTGGATAAAATAATCAAACATTTATCCATGTGTCATATTGATAAATATTTTTACAAAAAATATAACATATAATAATTAAATAAATTCATGTTTAAAATAAAACATATCATGTAATAACATATATTTATTTACTAAATTTTATTAAGAAAAATCATTAAAAATAATATAATTATTGTCAATTAATATTATGATTTCATATTTTTTGATATAAATATATCATATAAAATTTATATAAATATATCAAAATTCATACAACAAAACATCATATGTTTCATTGAAGCCATTTATTATTGTTTATGTTATTCATAATTGCATATGTATTATGGTTTTTCCTTTTTCTTATATACTTTTTTAAAGTGACTTTAAACTATTTCATTTTAAATATTTGTTATATCCATAAATAATGAATATTAAAAACAAAAAATTATCATATAATGTTTGATAGCTGATAAAATTTAATGAAGAAATTTGAAGATTAAATGAATAATAATTTTTTAGAAAAAATTATATATTCTATTTAGCAATAAAATAATCCATAATAATGAACTCAATACAAAAAACATATAACATTTATTATCTTTATAAAATAAAATTAAAACCATCTCTAGTACAACAACAATCAAATATAGAAAATATTAAAATATTTATTTCTTTACAATATATCAATAATGAAACTATTAAAAAATGAAAAAAACACGAATGCATCAAAACAGAAATGTCAAAAAAACGAAACCAACCCAATTTTTTTACCCAAACGATATAATAAATATTTACAACATATTATATAATAAATAAAACAAAAAAATTGAACACATAAAAACATTACCAGATCACTAGATTTAGACTATAGATACAACTATAACTAGAAAATTGGTTGGGGAAGAGGGAATGATATGGTATACATTAACTCTAGGGCTCATAATAAGTAAATTTTACTATATGATATAATTTCTTGATAAAAAAATGTATACCCCTTCAAGATAAATCCTGAATTCCCCGATTTACAATTACTATGTAAAAACATATAGATCATTAAAAAAAGAATAACATATAGATGATAAGAGTAGTTATTCAATAAACATTTCTTTCTTGTGGAAGCAAACAACTTGAAAATCTGATGAATAAAGAGATAAACAAGGACAATGAGAAGGAGAATTGGAAGATCTTCATGTGATGGATGGAGAGGATCAGAAAGAATTGGGGTAAGATTAGTGCATGATGGGTGAAGGATAATTGGGAGGTGGTGATGAAAGTAAATGGTAATCCATCATAGGTATATGTTCTAATCAGTGTCGATTTTATAAATAACAATAACTAATCATCCTAATCATAGTGGTAATTTGAAAATCTATATCTAATATTTATATTTATAGTGATTTTCTTTGATAAATACTGATAAAATTGGATAATGTATTATAAAAATCATGTTTCATAATTAGTACCCCAGATTTTAAAATTTCACTAATAAATTTCCACAAAGTATGATTATTTTCTTCTAGATTACATGGGAAATATAAATGAGTCGAAATTTAATCCACCATCCCACTTGAATTAATTTATTCTAATTTTTATATTTTAAGGGGAATTAAATCAAGTAATGGTGGTATGAAAATTTTTAAAATCATTAATGGTTTCAATAAGATGTGTAATATGATTTTCTTGAAATATAATTCAATATACATGGAAATATTCAAAATGTTCAGAAGATGAGTTGTCAAAGGGATGAATATTTACATAAATAACCTAAGAAATGATAATTTAAGGGAGAAAAAAAATTTATTTGGACTGAAATATTATTGATAGTTATATTGAACAAAAATATATCCATCATTATATACCTCTAAATAGAATGGAGTTGTTTTTAAAAAGAATATATTATTTATTTAAATAGGAAGAACCTGTCTTGCTTAATTTAAGTGCACACAATTTTTTTGGAGAGAATATTCAAGTATATATGTGATTATTAAGAATATATTCTTGATGAGAGTCATATTTAATATCAATTCTTAAATTATGTGGTGCCACAAACCTGGTATCAACTACATTAATGTTTTTGGATGTCCATGTTTGATTAAGATCCATAATTCAAAATCTGAAATGATTGATGAGAATACAAAAGAAGGTATTTTTCCTGGATAAATAAATTGAATGAATAGATACATCATTTTGAAAATAATTTCACCTAGTATTTTGTCCAAATACCAAAAGGTAATAATTCCATATTAACTAAGGTGTTTTTTAGAAACAAGATCAACGATAAATGTGAATTTTCAAGAAACCGATATGTATTAGTTTTAATAGTCTATATATATATCAAATGAGTTTATATCAGGAGGCATTTTTTCCTATTATTAGAAATTAATTCATAGGATTGTTATTTTAGGGTCCATCTCATAATAATTTAAAATGTCATCTGAAGGATGAAATTTCAAACTTCATTAATAGAAAACATAGAAAATAATTTAATGTTATGTAATAAGAAGGTTCTATTATTTATAGTTATTTAACAAGGGTTTTTAGGATGAATAAATATTTATATGGGTTAAAATAATCTCTTATAGCATGATATTTAAATATTGACCATTGCTTGAATGAAATAGATTTTATCAAAGGTTATGTTTACAAAAATATGTATCTGAATGAAATATGTTAAAATAATATTATTATAGTTATTTATATTGATAACATATATTTATAAAGGAAACAAATTTTATTAGTATGAAATTTATTATAGAAAATGACAATTAATTTTAAATTTCTATGATTGGTGAGATTAGATTCTTCTTGGGATTTTATGTTATGTAAAAGAAGCTTACATTTTTATATCCTAAGAAACAATATTACAATGAATTTTTTAATTAGTTTGATAAGAAGGATTCCTATGTGGTATGCAATCTCATGATATTTATTATAAACCAGTACAAGTGTGATTTATGGAAATGCGTGAATCAATTGAAATTATGGAATTTTATTGGAAGGTTTCTTTGTCTCAATACATCTAGAATTGTTATTTTTTAAACTATGATGGCATGCATAATGTATCAAATTAATCCTATTGAATCTCAATTGATGTTTGGAAATATATTTATTAACCACATAAAATTGAATTTATAATTTGGGATAATTTGTAGTTGATGTGATCTATTATCCTATTTAGACACATAGATATAGATTGAGTGGGAGATTATAGTGACTTTAAATAAATTTTAGGTATAATATTGTTTATTAGAAAACTTTTTGATAGATTAAAATGAAATAAATAAAATTTTGTGACATTTATACCTATTATGTATGAGTATATGAATAATATACATTCTTGTATATATATATGATTATAATAATATGGAAATCAGATGACATGAACATGAGGTCTGAGAAGACCTTGAGATTTTCATGTGAAAATAACATTAAAATTGAAATTTTCTATACATAGTGAAATAACATTGATCAAAAAACATTGATATAATATATTATTTTTTAAAATATAGTTTTTAGAAATGGATAAGTGTGTTTGGAATATATTCTCTCAAGGGATCAATATGAAGATATTTTCACAAAGTCCTTATGTATAGAAAAATTTAAATATTTGAGGTTGAATATGCATTTTAATCCCTTCCCTATTACTTGATGATATTTTGTATGATGAAATTTTTTATATATTATATTGTAAAAATTGGATAAATTTATATAACTCTTATGTATTACAATTTTAAATCAAAAATTTTAATTCTTGTAAAAAAGGGGATATATGAGGGAGTTGATTATGGGTGACATCATTAAAATACATTTTAAATAACTTAATTATAAAAATGGGTGAAAACATCCTATAAAAATTTATTTATCTATAATTTTTTGTCAATAAATTGATCTTTTATAATGTCTATGATTTGATGAAATCCGAATTGAGTTGTTAGAATTGACAATAAATAGAAAGTGGGTGATTGAAGAACCCATGGAATTTATAAAGGTGTATTGTACATATTTAGAACATTGATTGAATATAATTTTATGTTATTAAAATTTATTTTTCATATGTTAATCATTTCATTGATGTGATTTTAGATAAAGCTATGTGGTTGAAGTATTTTGGATTTGTTCTAAGAAGAAGAGAGAAAAATCCTAGATTGAACTTTTTTTCAAAATTTGTAAAAGTAATGATGTATAATGTGATGAATAACATGTTATAGATGGTATGTAGGATATTATTCCAAACATATAATATATTTAAATCCATATATAAGGTATTTTTGGCACAAATAAGATATATGCTGATGTTTATAATTATATGTGATAAATGAAATATCTTATATATAATTAAGATATTTCAGATGAATACATAATATTTCTGTTGAAATTCATGAAAAAAAATGACAAATGAAATATTTCACAATGAAACATGTGATATGGGGAGAATAAATAATAAATCAACAATGATATAAAAATATATAAAATGGTAACATTGTTGGGAATAATCGGTCCCACTGTGGATGTAACATATTTTTATGATATGAATGGTACGTAAAGGCATACATGTGGGTTTTTTGGGAATATATTTAATTTCCATGAGCATGAGAAAGATATTATAGAACATGAACATGATATTTTATCTCACAACTTTTATATGAAAGATATTCAATTTCTCTTTTCATGTTTACCATTTTGATAAAATTTCAACTTTTTAGTGATTGTAGTCAAAATCTGTTGTATTAATATAAAAATAATAAATATCACATTATTGAGGGAATTGAGACATTATTAAAGTCATTTTATAATCGGAATTCAATGAATAACAATTTACAGTAACATGGAAATCTAATTCTTGGATTTCAAAGTTGAATATTTAAATTCATTATTAATGATAAAAAATAAGTTCTTTTAACAAGTTATCTTTTGACTAGATTTAAATGCATAATAATGCCTTCATAATTTAGAGGTGGTTTCCATATTCAAATTATGAAAATAAAGTTATCAAGTTTCAGTTACTTAACAATAGAATAAAAGTAGAATGTAGATAGAATTGGTGAAGGAGAACAATGTTCTCCTTATACTCCTGGTTTTTATCTACATCGAGGAAAGCTGATACAAGTGTTGATTAAAAATGACTTATTATTTAGTTAGAAGAAGAAAATTTATTATCTCGTGTTATCATGATTATCTATGTACTTTTAACTCTTTAATAAGAAATTTTATGTGTATACAGTGGTGTTGTTAATTTTTAGACATTTAATGATCTACTTTTATAGAAAAATATATTAGGTTTTCACGTAGAGACAACAAAAAGCACAATGATTATATTTTTCATAAGAGTATAAGGAGTACCATTAATTACTAGATGGGTCAAGTATAATATTATAAAAATGATTAATCTTGAGAGATTTCATTGTGTCAAAGATAATATCTTCCCTAGGGATAAAAATGATACCTTACCACCCATCATATGTGTTGATTGAAAGATGGTACTTTCTCATATTCTGAAATCATTGTTAAATTATAGTGATAAAATATGTGTCTCAAACTCACATAAAACACGATAAGAATAGTTCCATACATTTTGGGAGAACCCTTTAAAACTAATTATGTGCCCTATATTTCATTCATTTCATTTTCATATGGGTGAGAGTGAGATTTTAAAATAGTGCATCAAGACATTAACGAATCATAGAGATTTATTTAAGAGAATAAATTTAAAAAACATTTTCACTAATTTATACTCCACAACCTTGGGACACATAACTACTTACTTGATCACTTCACAAGTCATTATATTAATTCCCAGACAACAATTTTACCATAGCTCATTAATTAGTCTGCATTCACAAGTGAATATGACCATTATAGTAGAAAAACCTCTCATTATAGATAATAAATAGTTTCAAATCATCCCCAATCAAGTAATAGATTACATTCTCAAATTAAATGGTTTTATAAGGTGGTGTTTGATATTTTAAAAATGAATTATGCATATCAATAATAATTCTTATCTTTGTTTTACCATATTAAATCATCAAATTAATATCTATTGAATTTACACATTTTATTTTTATATTTCCACAAATAATTTGATATTAATTTAATTTTAATTCCCAATTCCAACCACAAAACAACACTTTTGGTTCACATAAGACATTAATTAAATCATAATAAAATATTATCTCAACAATTAGATCAGTATTGAATACATGAATGAAATATCAATAGTTTAAATCACTAGAAATTATATATTTCTTATATAAACACATGAATTATCCTTATGATATAAATATGTCACCTACCACAATTAAGACATGAAATTCGATCAATGATGGATCCTTTAAGAACATAGAGAAATCAAGAATTATAGATTTGAAAAAACTAGGTTTAAGAGAAATGGATTTTGAGGTAAATCATAATCAATACATCATCACCAATGCATAAAAATGTAAGATTCATAAAGTACATACTGAGACAAAGGAAAATAATGAATCAAATGTAAAATATGAGATTAAAAAAGCTTATATCAAATCATAAATATTGATAATGAAGGGAGGGATTTGGGTATCAAAATACCCATTGAAATTAATCCAAATTATTTTCAAACATATGGGATCCTATGTTAATAGAAAATCCCCAACCAAGTAAAGGAAAAAATTGGATACCAATAAAAATAACTATCGTAGGAACTAATGAGTACCCTTTTAGGAATAAATTTCTACCAAGTATCCCATAAGTCACCCAATGAATGTACATCATGAACTTAGTGGTATTTCCTGTAGATTATATCTCCATGAGAGACCAATAAGTTCCTAAAACCCCAAAATCTGGAACCTAGTTCCCTTTAGTGGTTAATTTCCCACAAAGTCACCTCCACATATTCTCTTTTCACTTATATTCACCCAAAACACCCATAAAAAATTGAACATGTCATAAATCATAAGTAATTATAAAAATGAAAAATAACACATACTGAAATTATATGGCTCATTGCATGAGATATATTAAACTATTCCATAATTTCTTATATGATCAGTAAAATCCAAACTCATATATTCACCACCCTGATCCGATTAATAAAAATCAATAAATTTCTTAATTTTATTTTCATTTTATTTTTTGAACTATGTTAAAATTTTAATGGTTTTGTTCATTTTAATAAAAATAATAAAATATCCACACCTATTGAATACATTAGTTTATGCTAAAAAGTATTTATACACTAACTTTGTTCTGTATTATTTGATTCACATATACATCCCTATGTATTGATTCTAACAGTCTATTATTTCTATTAAATCATCTAATAAAAATTTATTTAATTTTTTTTCACCATAATAAATTCATAATTATCAAATTAATGTACATATTTATGGAGTCTTTGTATGTTCTTATCATTTATATACCCATGTAAATAATTTAAAAAAATTATTGATTTTAGAATGTAATAATGTGACTCTCATATCTTGAATTTTATAGATAAGACTTTCTATATAAAAAATGTATAAATCAATCACTATATTACCAATGGAATAAATCATTTCATTCTGATATATAGAAAACCCCTTGTGTGCAATCATCGATGAATGCAATAACTCTTTATCTATTAATGATTCATATATATTTTTTCACTTCCATTAATACTCAAATATTTTTCATTCTATATAAATCAATTAAAATGTGTAATGCCCACATGATATCCAATAAACTGGAGTTAAAACTATAATAACTAATTTATATAACATTTAGTTCCTTGTTATATTAATTATAATCCATTATTTTACTTCTAAGACGTATATAACAAACTATTAAAACTTAGATCCATCCATTATGGTATCTCAAAATTATTTTCATGGCATATTCTATAATCAATATAAATAAATATTAATTGACTTAGCATTTTATTTTTCATATAATCATTAATTAATTTTACTAAAAAACTCCAAAATAAATAATGAATTTGAACATAATGTATATTACTGATTCAAGATTAATATTTTCCTAAATAATGAATCAGTATATCATTTCTCTCAACATTTATATATTTTGGTAGATATATGTGTGTTAAGAAATATATTCAAGGATCATGTATTAGTTTATCATTATTTCATGACTTAGTTAAATGGAAGATAACATTGGAAGGATTCTCCAAAGGCTTTACCATTGGGTTCTCTAGATGGTGTCATTCCCCAATAATTTTGGGTAGTCAGACTACTAAATGTTTAGAAAGTGGATTCACAGTTAAGATGACTATATTTAAATTTTAATCTCTCCTTTTCTTGAGTTTTCATGTATATGTGAGGTATAGGTTCAATTTTTAGTTATTAATGAAAGATAGTCAACTTGAGGAATGCTACAGTGGATTAGTGGTTGCGCAATGCAATAGATTGATGACAATGTTTATAGGAATATTGGGTGACATAATTTCCAAGTGAAACATTTTATAAAAAGGGGGAAAGACCACTTTGATGTGGTTGTTGGTAATTAATTATTCATAGTAATTAACATTGATAATAAGTCACAAATTGTAAACTCCTAGTTCTTCCGATGAAATAAAATCAAAGAGTGTTCTCCTATTGATATAGAATAAAACTCTAATCCATAAAAAAATATTTTTTCCCTTCATGATTGTTTTCTATATTCATGTATGCATTCATGGGGATATTGGATTCAGTGTGATGGCTTGGCTGTAGCAGTATATCCATGTTTTGATAAACTAATCATCTATATGATTCATACTAGTGATTTCATTCTGACTTTATTTTATCCATGTGTGAACTTATAATGTATGGAGTTTGGTTTTTATTCTCAAATAGTACTATCAATTATTTATTCAATTCATGTTATGACAAAAAATTTAAAAAATTATCTTCTTTGAACCACCATGACGATTTGGTTTTAGTAGGAGGTATTATATCATAGTCATGAAATCAAAATATGGGAAGATAAAGAAGGATATGTTTGAGGTACGACCGTCTATTTCTAGTAGATATAGAATGAATATTTTCTAATACAAAAGGATTGTGATGTTTTATTGACTAAAAATAATCATGATAGTATCGAAAAGTCTGAATATAAGAAGATTTATATAAAATATATTCTTTTGTTATAGATGATGTTATAAAGGAATGTCAAGTTTATAAAATAGTATAAGAAGACAAATGAAGATCATATAGAAGCAGTTACTAAAATCTAGAAGATTCCAGTTATGATAAAAAACATTTATTATTAGAAAACTATTAATTTTGAAAGTAAAAAAATAGAGATCTATATAATATCTTGTGAATGATTTCAACACGATACGAAATACACTCAAGATATTAAAGATAACAATTTTAAAGATATACTGGAGATTTTTTTTCTCATTATTCTTTTCCAAAATCATGGGTATTGTAGAAAATTATTGTCAGATATTCTTCCAGAAAAAATAATATGTTATTCATTAATATCTATAATTTATCCATGAATGAATAAATATGGATGAATAAAGTATATGGATCCTTTTATAATGTAATAAATGCATATAGAATAGGTTGTTCACTACATATAAGATAATAGAGGTGTTTAGTGGACACATTCAGAGGAAGTATTCAAGGGAAATCATTCAATCTTAGTCCTACGTGATGGCACTATGGGAAGAGAGTTGAACACAAAATGGATTATTAAGACCATGAAACCAACACGAGTTCAATTTCTGAATATTCAGCTTCTAGATGTACAATAAATGAATAGGGGTGTATTTTTTCATATATTATTAATATTCCAATGGAATATTATATCATTTATTCATGGGAATATTTTAATTCTACTTGAGAATTTGGATATATGAAAAATTATTTCTCGATAAAGTTTAGTAATGTGAAACCATTAGATGATAAATATTTTTTGATTTTGTAAAATGGGGATGTGAAAACCGAGCTAAATAATGGAGGAATTATTAAGATGAAGGGTATAAATTTTATTCCCAGACTCTAAAAATGTATATTTTCTATTGGATATAAATATTATTCTAGTTTTGGAACAAATTTTTCTATTAGATTTTGGAAGAGTATTCAAGGATCTCTCAAACTTGATAAAGAATTTTAATTTTTAATCCTTCACTTCACTAAAGGAACAAATGAAGTAACAATTTCAAAGAATTAAATTAAAAAAAATTAGATTCATGGAACTATTAAACACATTATCTCAATGAAAATATTATAATTATTATAACTAAACCAAGGTATTTATGATTAGGTATTAAAAAATTGATAGTTGTGAGGGTTATAAACATGGAATGTAATTGAAGGTATATATTAATATTAGTATAAGAACTCAAAAAAACTGAAAACTAGAATACATGCATATAGATTTCTAGGAACCTACCATTGTCAAATATCTTTTATGGATACATTAATTTTTTATTTTTAAGGATGATTCTGAATTTAATGTTTCAGTTTATTTCTTGAAATAGAATCTAGATGTGTATAGAATCATTTTTTTTGTGGAAATAAATGGTGGAAGGAGAATGTAAATGTAAGATAAAGTGTTTGATATATGATAATGGGGATGAGTTCATCCAAAGGAGTTTCTCGAAATAATACACACACACGGTAAAAAAACACGAGAATATAGTTCCTGGATTTATTGAACAAAATGGCATATACGAGAGGATGAACCAAACAATAATAGATTATGTGAGAAACCTATGGATTCACTACATAATTCCCATGGAAATTTATATATAAACTCTATATAAAACTGAGTATCGGATCAACTAGAGTTCATATTATGTAGTATGACAACAATCACTAAAGGCATGGTGGTATAATTAAACACTGTAACATCATCACCGAATAATATTTGACCATGTTTCCTATATTCATGTTGATTCCAATGTTCGAGAAATGGTTGATTTAAATTCTAAAACATGTTTCCTAATTTGATACGTTAATAGGGATTTTTTATTTTTTATTTGGAATTAAAAGTGAAGAAAATTCATTAGAAGTAGAAATGTGTTCTTCAATGAGCTATTTGTTTGGATGTACTGAAACATGGTGGCCAAGTGACTTAAGAAAAAAATAATGATAACAAGTGTAAGATTATGATTGAAATAAGTTCTGAAATAATACAACTATAATAAATTCCTAGGGGTACAATGTTTATTAGAAATATAGAAATTACAGAGGAATGTTTAGAGAGTAAAAATGGATATTTTGATACTAGATTAGTGGATGATCTAATGTAAAGCTCAAAATATGGTGGATCTGAAAGAAAAGAACTTGTAGGTGATTTATCCAAAGTATCAGTATCAGAAATAGCTGAATCAATAGAGGAATTGAAAATATAATTGATAGAAAAAATATTTTCATAAATATATATATAAATTATTTAATCCAAACAAATTTATCAATATGAGTTTATGGCATCAATTATGGTGTGTTGTGAGAAGTTTTTTAAAACATTTTTAAATTTGGATTTTGAAAAATTCCTATCATAAGGGTATTTTAGGAATAATTTTGAAATATTAATACAATTTGTGTGATTTTTTGTTAGAATAAATAATTTATTATTTTCATATTTTTATTTCAAGACCAAGAGCTAGTTCGAATATCCCGAGGCCTGAAAAAATCGTCGAAGTTGGAAAATACTTCATGTGGACATCATGGACCCCACCTATATAACATATAAATTTATTAGAAGACACACCTCCAATTGATGTTATTATACTTTTAATAGAATGAAGACTCACAATATAATTATTCTAATAAACATAATGATTTAATGATATCATCAAGGTGTCCTTTGAATAAAATATTTTGAAGGAAGCTTCCTGGAATAATTATTCTTAAAAAAGTAAAAATAATTACAAAATTCACAACTCCTACATTCAATGGACAATTAAGCTAAATTTTTTTGGGCGAATGGGGGAAAAATTATGAAAAATATTCATGATGAATAATATATATGATTATTCCATTAAATGTGTAAAAAGAATGACAACATTTAGAGGAAAAAAGTATACATATAAAAGAGGGGAGATCTTACCTCTCAAAGCATGACAATCAATACCATTCCCTATAGGGAACCAAAGAGAGGATTAAAAGGGCCATTTAGGATTTATATTTTATATCTAATTTAATCATAGTTCTATTTTCCCATTTAATGAATTAATATTTTTTATTAATGTGATTCAAATTTATTCTACCATATCTCTTCCCCTTTAAATCTTAATGTCATTCTCTCTCATCCATATTTCCATCAAGATCTATATTGAATTTACAATGAAAAGGGACTAACATGAGTCTTGGCCCTGGGAGAAGTTCCATGGTGTTTTTTTATTGCACTTGAAATCAGAATTATTTAAATATATTTGCAGTGAATGCAGAAGTATTGCACCAGTGTGGCGGTCATCTACCATCACATTGCATAAAATTAAATTTCATTCCATTGTTTAATTATTTTTCAATTATGTATCCTATGAAAACCCTTCAAATTGAGGATTTGGGGACACTATAATTGTTGAAATGACATATGGTGGACCAATTCTTTTAGGAATAGAATTCTCAGTTGAATTGTTATCCTAATTAGCTATTGGAGGAGGTGAGGTCCGATGTGTTGGAGGCACGCAAAAATCAAAGACATTAAATAAAAGGAAATTAATTCATTAATATAGTTTTATAAAATTAATTATCAAATTGAATTTATATAATAAATAAATAAAAAATAATCTCGTGTTATCCAAACCTCGGACCATGTTATTTCTTCCCTATTTGTATTTTGTTTGCATCTATACCTCCATCTAGATTTAATGTTTTATTTTAATAATTTTAATTTATTGTTTTTAAAAACCAACACCATTGTATTAAATAAATAATAAAACCCCAAAAATAATTATATTAGTTGAATTATAATTAGTGATTGAATTGAATTCAGTGCTCCTCAAGTGAGACAGCCTTAGTCAACCTCTGTGCTACATTATGTAAATAAATTTGGTTTTTCCACAACCTACGACTAGTGTACATCTAAACTGGAAGTGATTCAAGGGAGATAAACACTTATTTAGATATATTATTCAAAAATAAAATTTATGTAAATATTTTTCATTGTTTTCTCTAAAAAATACAAATGCCAATTTTTCCCATGTTCTTTTCAAACGATCATTTTTTCAATTCAGGGAACAATTTCTCACAGGTTTAAGGTAAATAAATAGATAATATGAATGAGGAAATCTGTAAGGGGTGATTATGTTATGATAATGTTCAAACAGTTGAAAATATGATGAGAGGAAGGTATCTCACCATAAGGAATGATAGTTTGATCGATGAACTCCAGATTGACTTTCTATGATTCAAGGCCATAAAGGAAGTTCCACTGGTATTTTATGATTTCAATAATGACATCCAACATGTTGAGGCCAAATTTTAGGTGGAGGTGCCAGAATACCTACATCAATATGCCAATAATCAACACCAAGAGGAAATTTCCATTAAAAAACATATTCAAGCTGAACTAATTCATAGAGATGAAAAGTTATTTAACTCAAACTCATTTAATTTATTTTTTAAACTACTTTGAGTACTACTCCAAACTATTTTGAATTATCATAATTTTATGATTGATATTATTCTCGGGATAATGATAAGGGAACAATAATTTCACTTTTTGAGGAATAATTAGTGTTCCCAACAGATATTAAATAATCACTAGTGGGAGTAAAAGAAGAAAAATAAGCGTTTGGACAAGTAGCAATGAAGGAGGAGGATGTTCCATAATTCATCCCACCCCCACTATAAAAGTGTTCCACATTAAGTAGGGTAATATCTAGTGTAATATATACATAAAATTATCATCAACAAGAACAAATATGTCAACACTAGTAAAATCCACATGTGGGTGTTCATGTCAAAGAATCCCCCACCACTATTAGACTTTGGATATCAGCTAATACTACACTCTAAAGGTAGTAAAAATTCAAGGTCTGCTTTTGGGATTGTTCTAAGATATATCATTAGATTCTTTCTAGGAATCTATATTTAAATTTTATTTCTTAAAAATTATTCTAGAACAGATCCCAGTCTTCGTTATCTTATTGATCTTTAATGACATTATCCTTGTTCATAAGTGAGTAATTATCTTTTATAAGTTCATAAATGGGAAATTGAATCCTCAAATAGAGGAAGATAAGGACTAATCATCATAAGAACGAGAGTTAATTTTTATTATTTAAACATTTAAACTCATTATGTTTTTTTTTCAAATCATCCTTTGAGATTTAAAGATAAAATTACATGCCCACACATGAATTATGATTTACTTGAGTAATCTAGAAGATACAAGTTTGGTAGGAATCAAGTGATGTCATGTTTTAGATATCAATTTTAATGAAATTAAATGAATAAAATGTAAAATTTAATATTTAAAGTGATCCATGGGTATTGAAATGATGAATCGTGATTTCCGGGAATAGATTGATTCAAGTAAATGAAATTTCTCAACAATTTTTCATAATAGGAAATTTTGAAATTCATGTGAATTGATTTATTATTATTAATCATTCCATGAGTTATTATACAAAACCATATGTCTCATTCCTAATCATATTTCAAGACCACTTACTTCATATTTCTCTAGAGAATATTTGTTGAGGGATCTTGGTACATGTAACCTACCACAACTTGTATTGAAACTTGTCAAAGCTATGACTCTACAAAAATGCCTTTACAATTATTAAAGCATCTTTGGAAAATACCTTACCCTTAAATAAAACCTTTAACTTCAATCATTCATTATCCCATTGACCATAAATGACATTTATAGTGATGACCCATGTTTCAAACCATTTTATCATTTCCTACCATATTCTTATTATTTGAAAGATAAATTAAAGTTGATTTGTGGGGGTGAAGAGAATCGTGGTAAATGGGATGATTTAAATTTTGAAGAAGCTATGGGGTAGTGATTTTTTTTTTTGAATTTTAAAAGTTTATTGAATCATTAATTTTACCCTAATTTCCCCTCTTGACATAAAAAATGTGAAAAATGAAAAACATAACCAAAATATGAGAAAAAATGTGTTTTGAGTTTGGAAAACAAAAAAACACCCTTTTCTAGACCGATGATATTCTAATAATATGTGGTATGTTTATATATGTGAGGTTTTATTTAATCATAACTTTGAAAAAAAAATTAAAGAGAAAAAATTTAAAAAAAATATTCAAGTGGTTTCACAAATCATTCATTATGCTTACTTGATCATAAACATTACATTTAGTTTTGGGGAAGTGGGTGTTGCTAAATTGAAGGGGATAATTTTATTAAAAATTTAATTTTCATATCCTGAATTTTACTTAATAGATTATCCTCATCATTGATCCTTAGTTTTTAAGCATCAAATCCGACCAACCTTATGCCTTAGTGTCATTTGGACCATTATTGAAAAGTCCTCATGGTATTACTTGACTTTTGTATTTAAAAAGTAGAGAAAGTAGTTCATTTACAAGATTGTGTATAATGATTATGTTATCATTATATTAGAATTACTCCACTTTAATTTTATTCATGAGAGATGATATAAAAGATTCATACAATGTAAATCCTATTTTGGCATGTTTAATAAATATAAATTAAGAAGCATGAATAAGTAAAAGGACAAGTTATTTCATTTTTCAAAGGGGAAAAGTAATATATATGAATTGATTTTTTATATGAATAATGAAAATGTAAATTTATATTTTATCTATATTTTTTTAGTGTTTTATTTTACATTGAAAATTATTTGTTTTTATTAATACGGAATTTATATTTTAGTAACATTGGTGGCCTCTGATTTACTTGTTGAGATTTTATGCACGAGGTAAAGCATGGTCTAATTGTCAGGGAATAAATAGAACCATTATTTTCTTCATTTTTATATATATTTAAATAATTTGATACAAATTAATTTATCAACATGATCTAACTACATAAAATTTTGATTGATTGTGTGTTTTGAGAAAAAATATTAAAATTTATTAAATATTGATTTTTGAAATATTAAAATAACAAGTGTATTTTGGGTATAATTTTAATTTTTTAATCTAATTAATTTGATTAGTTTTTTGGTATTACTTAATTTATTTTAATCATCTCGGTTTTTAGGACCAAGAGATTATTCGAACATCATGAGGCCCCAAAAAATAATTGAAGTTGGAAAATTTTCTAGGTGGACATCATCGACTCTAGCTATATAATAGATGCATAAATAATGGTACATACCTCTAATGTTGTTTATTAAACATTTAATGCAATTGGGAATTTTAGGTGTATTATTATAATAAATTTAATGGAGTTATGAGATCATTAAGGTGGTCTTTGAATGAAATATTTTGAAGGAAGCTTCATAGAACCTTCATCCAAGAAAAGTAAGAGTAATTTAAAAATTTATAACACCAACATCAAAAGGCTAATTAAGCATAAATTTTTAAGATGAACAGAGAGTAAAATAATGAAAAAACATTATGAATGAGGAAATGCACGACTCATCCAATTAAAGGGTCTAATATAAGACAAATTTTGGAGGACAAAATTATTCCTATAAAAGGTGAGGAGATACTACCTCTCAAATAATTCAATTCATACCATTCCATTTAAGAGACTATAGATAGAATTCCAAGGGATATTTATGATTTCAATTCCATTATATATTTTAATTTTACTTTTATTTTCCCACGTAATGCATTCATATTTTTTATTAATGGGATTCTATTTTATTATTCCATCTCTCTTTCTCTTACAATCTTGTTCTCATTATCTATATTATATCTTCCAATAATGATCTCTATTAAAATTTCTATGAAAAGTGAATAACATAATTCTTGGACATTGGGGAGGTTTCACAATGTTTTTTTTATTGTGCTTCATTTCAAAATTATTTAAATATATTGGTAGTGGACACAAGACTGTTGTAAGGGTGCAACAATCATCCACCATAACATTATTTGAAATTCTATTTCGTTCCTTTGATTCAATCATTTTCCCCAATCATCTTTGGAAAACCCTTTATATGGTGGATTTGAGGATTCCATACAAGGCCCCGACCTTAAAGCTTACTTGATATTGAATTAAACGAATAATTCACATTGAGGATCTTTTCATGGTTTAGAGTTTTAGAGAATTAGGACATAACTATTACATCTCAAAAGATTAGAAATTAGAAACTTATACTAAGTTTCCATAAAATAAAAACTCTTAAAAGGAAACATGTCTAGTTCTATGTTTTAGATAGCATGAATTTCCCTTGATCCCATCCTTGACCCTATTCCACATTAAGTTCTGTGGAAAAAATTTCAAAATAAAACTTGGGGTGAGCATAAAAAGCTTAGTAAGGGATACACAAAGAATAAAAACTGTTAGTTTATCAAAACAAAAAAGTATGCCTTGTATACTTTATCAAAGTAATACTTTTCACCTTTATGAAGTACAAAAAACTCTTCAATGAATAAAAGATAATTACTTACCCTTTTGTAACCCAAAGATTACCATAAACCCATATAAAGATCACATAACATATAAAGGTAACTTGGGACATAAACATACTTAAATGGAATAACCATACGGTCAACATACACACATATCACTTAATGGAATAGCCATACGGCCGACTTCCATACCCATTGCATTGAAGGTTATAATGTAACCACCCGTCCTGGTATTCACGGCACCACCCGTAATATAGTTTATCACGTAACCACCCGTCAAATGTCCAAGTACCATTATAAAATCATAAGACATAAAAAAAAATATAATGGAAAGAAAACATTTCCACACTTTGATCACAATATATCACCTAAATATATTAAAATAACAAATCCATTATAAAAAACCCTTTCCAATACCAAAATATATAAAACAGTATATGGTATTTATTTAATTTTAAAAAAAACATTACGGCTTGTTGAGGAAGCCAATGAACAAATAATACTCGCGGGGGCAGAAAAGGTCATCATCACCACGTACGTTAAAAGAAACATTATTTTTTGTAGTTTAGTAAAATGCTTCCTAGAAAAATATTCCTTTTGTATAAAAGTTAAAGTCAAAGGGGTTTATACACCGTATAAACGAAAGTTGTGTATAAAACGAAATATGCCTCAATGAAAGGAGATTGAGTCGAAGTCCCTTACAAATATCATTTTTTAAAGAAAATAGATCTATTATTTGTATTCACTATAAATACACATAAAGAAAGTAAAAATACAAGATAGGAAATAATAATATCATGAAATAATTTGAAACTAGGAGATTAACCCAAAGAACAGAAATTGGGTTAAGAAGTTCCCTTACCTCGGGTCCGACTTGACTCGATCGTTCTTTAACGTCCTGAATAATAAGCTTGATTTAATTTATACATTCATAATAACCTTTTTCAAGTTAATTATTACTTTTATATCACTTATTACCATGTTATAAACATTATGTAATCATTTAAGTTAATAATGTTTGTTTTGTCGATACTTGGTTCTTAAGTCGAAAGTGGACTTCTTACAATTACATGTTGTTCGTGTGGTCAAATATTCATTATATACAGAATGATATTCATGATGTGGATATCATATATATGATATATATCCAGAATATACATGTATTTATAATATTACATTATCATTTAGAGGTAAGAAATGAAATGCACCATTCATGGAGACGGTAAGCCATACGTACGCATGAACGCTACTTTCATTTCTATGTCATATTAATGGAATTAAAACTAAATGAGAAATATGTATATTTTCATTCCGGAATTATATTAATCATTTAGATGTAACATACATCAGATATATCCATTATGTATATGTACTTATAATAGTACATTACATTTGGGGATAAGAAATGAAATGCATCGTTCATGGAGATGGTACGCCGTACATACGCATGAACGCTACTTTCGTTTCTATCTCATACATTAATGGAATGAAATAATAATTATATAACGGTATATTATAATTCCAGTATAAAATCATATATAATAACTTTAAATCCATTCTTTATACGTCCCACATATGGCATTAACAAATCAAATCACTTTGAGGGGGCGGTAGTCCGCACTTCCTAAAATGAAGATATCGCGTATACCCATAATGGAAGCCATAAAGTTATTCCATAAATGAAAAATACAGAAGCTTAAGGAAAACATAAACATATTATCTATCATATATAAATATAGTGACATATTAATGGCCACCTTTGAAGGCGTTAAAAGAATATGGAACAATCATCGTTTCGTGAGGCAGAAATTCTCCATCCACGGAAACAGTATGTTCATTAACCAGTAGACATAGGTGTGTGTAAGTGTAGCTAGAATACTTCTTATAACAACATCCTAGTATACTGAATATACTGGTTTTGTTACAAAATAAAGGAATTAAATGAATTTAGAGGGTTGAGGAAGCAAAATAAAACAAAAGAACACAAGATAAAACACATCCTTTAAAACGAGTAACTCTTTTTGATTTGAGCTCAAAGGCTTCCTTGGGAAGACTTCTGCCCAATGTGAGGCTTTTAGGAGTAATACAGGGATGTGAAGAGACAAAATGGTTAGGGATTGGCCGAGAAAAAGGCTTTGGAAGTGTGGGTAAGGTGGTAGAGGTGGGGACCTTTTATAAGAGGAGAGGAGGGGCACTCTTGGAAAGTAAAGAAATGTTACTTTATTTTAAGATGAGTTTCGGATTTAAAAGGTCCTACATTTATAAATTTCTAGGATAAGGTTATAAGGGTTCTAACTACACCCATCCAATATGTTTTTGACAAGTTTAGGTCTTAGATTTTACATTATATTTTCATTTTATTTAAATCGTTAAATAATGAGGTAATCGCTACCTCATCATGGTGTCATAAATAATTTAATTTATATAATTTCTAAAAATTATAAAAAAATAATAATGATGTAGGAAAACATAATAGCTTTCTAATGAAAATTTATAGTCAAAATGATTACTTGTATAACCCCATGTAAAAATTGTTTTAGTAAAACAACACATGTTTGTGACATTTTAATTTGAACTTTAAATAAAAAGGTATTAATGTAATTTTCCTACCAAAGTGGCTCCATGGGGTCCCCAAGTTGACCCATTGATTTTCCTGGTCGTCCATGACACATCCAATGAGGGTAGGACACGTTTCTAGGTCATTTCATAATATTAAAACATTATTTTTACCTTAAACTACATTAATTACCTCTAATCGCGATTAAAAACATAAAAGTTACTATTCACCAAAAAATTATTTTAATCCCATTGAACCACATTTTACTTCTTAATGAAAACCATGTATGTCGGATTTTTGAAATTGAAAACACAAAGGTGGTAAAATTTCATTTAAACGAAGGATCAATATTTTTAAGTACTAATTAGTGGTTTCACTATTAATCAAAAATTGAAGTTTTTCAAAAAAATACAAAAAATTCACCGTAAGCTATATTTGATATTCCAAATTCAAAAATTAAGTCTATTTTACAAAATTCAAAAAATATAAGTTTCATTAATTAATTTAATAATTAATTCCCGCTGTTAGAGCAAATAACGTGTTTTTATGAAACAATATGTATCAAAATATTGACACTAGTTTAAGTCCGATTTCAAAGTAAAATTAATTCCAACGACCACTATTGGATTTAATGGTAAAAATATATTCTAATTTCACTTTAAAACCAATTAAAAAGATAATATAATCATATAAGTAAATTATATTAAAAAGAGGTTTTGAATTAAAATACAACATTTTTCATTATTCATTAGAAAAATGATCTTTATCGGAAAAATACCAAAAATTTACACAAAGAAAATTTTGATGTCCCGATTCTAAGGAAGAATTTTATTTGGTCCAACAGAATGTATAAGAGTGACCAAAATTATATTTATAGACGGTTCTCCATCAAAAGGCGACAAGTCGACCTTTTGTGAATGTTAGAGTATATATGCCTAAAATTGAATTCTTTTCATATTTTATGCCTTTATCTTTTATTGGGTAAATTTAGAAACAAAAAAAACATATATAATCATATTTTAGTTATTTCTAGTCATTCCCGCCAATACAACGGCTACGTGTTAACTACCATTTAAAAATAATATTGTTTTATTACTAGTGTGCAACATAAGATTTCAAAGCAACTATTTGTTGCGTATCGGGTATGCTATCGAACATAACAACCCCTTTAAAGTAAAATTAATATTCAATTCTCAAATATTAATAAATATGAAAATGTATTATTCTTTATTTACCTGGGATGTTACATCCTTCATCCCTTTTGGGAATTGCATCCTCGCAATTTTATTTACTTATCAAAATAAGTGGGGGGTATGTATCCCTCATAGCATTTTCAGATTCTCACGTTGCCTCTTCATCCATATGGTTTTTCCACAAAACCTTTACCTGGTGAATTACCTTATTTCGCAACACTTTCTCTCTTTAGTCAAGAATCTGGACTGGTTTTTCTTCATAAGAGAGATTCTCTTCCAACTGAACTACCTCTGGGCTCAGAACATAAGAAGAATCTGGCATATAATTTCTCAACAAAGAAATATGAAAAACGTTGTGTACCTGAGATAAACTTGAAGGAAAAGCCACTCGGTATGCAACTTATCCAACTCTCTCCAGAATTTCATATGGTCCAATGAACCTTAGACTCAGCTTTCCTTTCTTACCAAATCGCATCCCACTTTTCCGCGGTGAAACTTTGAGAAAAACATGATCACCTACCTCGAAAAATAGATCCTTCCTCCAGTTATCCGTATAACTCTTCTTCCTGCTCTGAGCTGTTCTCAGGTGTTTCTGAATCAACTGAACTTTTTCTGCCATATCTTCTACCAATTCTGGTCCCATCATCTTCCTTTCACCCACTTCATCCCAAAAAGCTGGAGTTCGACACCACTTCCCATATAACACATCAAACGGTGCCATATGTATACTAGAATGAAAATTGTTAGTATATGAAAACTCAACCAAAGAAATATGTTGGTCCCAAATTCCCTGATAATCCATAGAGCAATCTCGTAGCATATCCTCCAAGGTATGAATTGTTCATTCTGACTGCCCATCTGATTGCGGATGAAAAGGTTTACAAAAATTTAATTCAGTACCCAAAAACTTCTGAAGGCCTTTCCAAAAGTTAGAAGTAAACCTGGGATCACGATCAGATACAATGGAGAGAGGAACTCCATATAACCTGACTATCTCTTTAAGATACAAACGGGAAAGTTGATCTAGGGAAAAAGTATCACGTATAGCAAGGAAATGAGCAGATTTATTCAAGCGATCAACAATAACCCAGATTTAATTATTACCTCGAGGTGTCTTCGACAATCCCATAACGAAGTCCATGGATATATTTTCCCATTTCCACTCTGGAACTGGTAAAGGCTGAAGCATGCCTTTCGGTAACTGCCGCTCTGCTTTAACCTTTTGAAAAGTAAAACACTTCACAGTAAAATCAGCAATATCTGTTTTCATTCCATCCCACCAGTAATACTCCCGTAGATCTATGTACATCTTAGTACTGCCAGGATGAACTGAAAACGGGGAACTATGAGCCTCACATAACAACTCATTCTTCATCTGTGAATCACCAGGCACACATAATCTCTTCCCAAATCTCAAAACACAATCATTATCAATGTTGAATTTAGGAAAGTTACCTTTCTGAACCAGCTCTACCTTTTTCTGCAACTCACTGTCTTGCTTCTGTGCTTGCTTGATTCTGTCTGATAGAGAAGATTTCAATGATACCTAAAACAAGACAGAAGGACATCCTGCACCAACAACTTCTATACCAATGTTCATAAAATCCTTAACCAAGGGATCATGTTCCTAACACAACATTGTTATTGAAGCATTACTTTTTCGACTCAAAGCGTCAGCCACTTTATTTGCTTTTCCCGGATGGTAAGGAATTGCACAATCATAATCCTTGATTAATTCTAGCCATCTCCTCTATCTCATGTTCAATTATTTCTGAGTGAATATATACATTAAACTTTTGTGATCGGTATATATTTCACACTTTACTCCATACAAATGAGGCCTCCAAATTTTTAAAGTGATAACAACAAAAACTAATTCCAAATCATATGTAAGGTAATTTACCTCATGAGTTTTCAACTGTTGTGAAGCATAAGCAATTACCCGATCATTCTGTATAAGGACACAACCAAGTCCTTTCAATGAAGCATCACTGTAGATAACAAACTCACCATTCCTGGAAAGAAGTTTCAAAACTGGAGCATTCACCAATCTTCTTTTCAACTCTTGAAAACAATCATCACATTCTTTTGTCCAGATATACTTGAAACCCTTCCGAGTCAGCTTAGTCATTGGACTAGATAACCATGAAATTTTTTCAACAAACCTTCGGTAGTAACCTACCAAACCAAGGAAACTACGGATCTCAGTTGCATTTTTTGGTCTTGGCCACTCTTCAACAACTTTTGTTTTATTAGGACCAACAATTATGCCATCTTTTGAAACAATGTGACCAAGGAAAGAAATTTGTTGCAACCAAAACTCACACTTTTTGAATTTTCCATACCATTTCTTTTATTTTATGGTCTGCAAAATCACCCTCAAATTTCTTTCGTGCTCCTCTTTACTTTTATAAAACACCACAATATCAACAATAAAAACAACCAACATTTTTCACCTGATTCAACTAAGCCATCACTACAGCAAACTGTTTAGTTCTGATTCTGACCATCTCAGGATACTTATTTGAAAGGTCATTTCCCTCTGTATGTCTTCCCAGAAAATCTGTTCTGTTTCCTCTATGAAAAACCATTCTTAACACAGAAATTTCTTAGGCGAAGCAACATGGTAATCTTCAAATGCTATATCATTTCAATCATACCATAAATTAACTTATAATTGTAACACTTTTCTAACTCCTAAATTTGTCTAAAGCGGCCTCTGATACCAACTATAAGTCACTGGCCTTAAATCTTACTTAATATTTAATTAATTGAATAATTCACATTGCGGATCTTTTCACGTTTTAGAGTTTTAGAGAATTATGACATAACTATTACATCTCAAATGATTACAAAGTAGAAACTTCTACTAATTTTCCCTAAAATAAAAACTCTTAAAAGGAAACATGTCTAGTTCCATGTTTTAGATAGCATGACTTTCCCTTGATCCCATCATTGACCCTATTCCACATTAATTCCTGTGAAAAAAATTTCAAACAAAAACTTGTGGTGAGCATAAAAAGCTCAGTAAGGGATACACAAAGAATGAAAACTGTTAGTTTATCAAAACAACAAGTATACCATGTATACTTTATCAATGTAATACTTTTCACCTTTATGAAGTAGTAAAAACTATTTAATGAATAAAAGATCATTACTTACCCTTTTGTAACCCAATGATTACCATAAACCCGTATAAAGATCACAAAACATATAAAGGTAACTTGGGACATAAACATACTTAAATGGAATAATAATATGGTCGACTTCCACACATATCACTTAATGGAATAGCCATATGGCCGACTTCCATACCCAATGCATTAGAGGTTATAACATAACCACCCATCCTAGTATTCACAACACCACCCGTCATATGGTTTATCATGTAACCACTTGTCAAATGCCCAAGTACCATTATAAAATCATAAGACATAAAACAAATATAATGGAAAGAAAACATTTCCACACTTTGATCACAATATATCACTTAAATATATTGACATAAAAAATCCATTATTAAAAACCCTTTTCAATACCAAAATACACAAAATAGTATATGGTATTTATTTAATTTTAAAAAAACATTACGGCTTGTTGAGGAATCCAAAGACCAAATAATACTCACGGCGGCAGAAAAGGTCGTTGTCACCACGTACATTAAAAGAAAGATTCCTCTTTGTCGTTTAGTAAAATGCTTCGTAGAAAAATATTCCTTTTGTATAAAAGTAAAATTCAAAGGGGTTTATACACTGTATAAAATAAAGTTGTGTATAAAACAAAATATGCCTCAATGAAAGGAGATTTAGACGAAGTCCCTTACAAAGATCATTTTTTAAAGAAAATAGATCTATTATCTGTATTCACTATAAGTAAACATAAAGAAAGTACAAATACAAGATAGGACATAATAATTTCATGACATAATTTGAATGTAGGAGATTAACCCAAAGAACGGAAATTGGGTTAAGAAGTTCCCTTACCTCGGGTCTAACTTGACTCGATCGTTCTTTAACGTGCTGAATAATAAACTTGAGTTAATTTATACTTGCTTAATTACCTTTTTCAAGTTCATTATTACTTTTATATCACTTATTACCATGTTATAAACATTATGTAATCATTTAAGTTAATAATGTTTGTTTTGTCGATACTTGGTTCTTAAGTCTAAAGTGGACTTCTTACAATTAAATGTTGTTCGTGTGGTCAAATATTCATTATATCCAAAATGATATTCATGATTTGGATATCTTATATATCACATATATACAGCATATACATGTGTTTATAATATTACATAATCATTTAGAAGTAAGAAATGAAATGCACTGTTCATGGAGATGGTAAGTCGTACGTACGCATGAACGCAACTTTCATTTCTATATCATATTAATGGAATTAAAACTAAATGAGAGATATGTATATTTTAATTCCAGAATTATATTAATAATTTAGATGTAACATACATCATATATATCCATTATGTATATGTACTTATAATAGTACATTACATTTGGGGATAAGAAATGAAATGCACCGTTCATGGAGACGGTAAGCCGTACGTATGCATGAACGCTACTTTCATTTCTATATCATACATTAATGGAATGAAATAATAATGATATAAAGGTATATTATAATTCCATTATAACAACATATATAATAACTTTAAATCCATCCTTTATACGTCCCACATATGTCATTAACAAATCAAATCACTTTGAGGGGGCGGTAGTGCGCACTTCCTAAAATGAAGATATCGCGTATACCCATAATGGAAGCCATAAAGGTATGTCATAAATGAAAAATACAGAAGCTTAAGGAAAACATAAACAAAGTATATATCATATATAAATATATATACATCTTAATGGCCACCTTTGAAGGTGTTAAAAGAATATTAAACAATCATCGTTTCGTGAGGCAGAAATTCTCCATCCACGGAAACAGTATGTTCTTTAACCATTAGACGTAGGTGTGTGTAATTGTAGCTCGAATAAATCATATAATAACATCCTAGTATATTTAAGATACTGGATTTTTTACAAAATAAATTAATAAAAAGAGTTTAGAGGGTTGGAGAAGCAAAATAAAACAAAAGAACACAAGAGAAAACACTACCATTAAAACGGGTAAATCTTTTTGATTTGAGCTTAAAGGCTTCATTGGGAAGACTTCTTCCCAAAGTGAGGCTTCTAGGAGTAATAGAGGGATGTGTAGAGACAAAATGGGCAGGGTTTGGCCGAGCCAAAGGCTTTGTAAGTGTGGGTAAGGTGGTAGAGGTGGGGGCCTTTTATAAGAGGAGAGGAGGGGCACTCTTGGAAAGTAAAGAAATGTTACTTTATTTTAAAATGAGTTTCGGATTTAAAAGGTCCCACAATTATAAATTTCGATGATAAGGTGATAATGGTTCTGAATCCACCCATACAATAGGTTTTTGACAAGTTTAGGTCTTATATTATACATTATATTTTCATTTTATTTAAATCGTTAAATAATGAGGTAATCGCTGCCTCATTATGGTGTCATAAATAATTTAATTTATATAATGTCTAAAAATTATAAAAAACTATCATGATTTAGGAAAACTTTTTATCTTTTTAATTAATATTTATAGTAAAAAATCTGACTTGTATAACCCCATGTAAAAATTGTTTTAGTAAAACAAGACATGTTTGCGACATTTTAATTTTAACTTTAAATAAAAAGGTATTAATGTCATTTTCCTACCAAAGTGGCTCCATGGGGTCCCCAAGTTGACCCATGGATTGTATTGGTCGGCCATGACACATCCAATGAGGGTAGGACATGTTTATAGGTCATTTAATAATATTAAAACATTATTATTATCTTAAACCACACTAATGACCTCTAATCGCGATTAAAAACATAAAAGTTACTATTCACCAAAAAATTATTTTAATCCCATTGAACCACATTTTAATTCTTAATGTCAACCATGTATGTCAGATTTTTGAAATTCAAAACACAAAGGTGGTAAAATTTCATTTAAACAAAAGATCAGTTTTTTTAAGAACCACTTAGTGGTTTCACTATTAATCAAAAATTGAAGTTTTCCAGAAAAATACCAAACATTCACCCTAAGCTATATTTGATATTCCAAATTAAAAAATGACGTATATTTTAAAAAATTCAAAACATATAAGTTTCATTAATTAATTTAATAATTAATTTAAAAATTTAATAATCCAATAGCGTGTTTTTATGAAAAAATAGGTATCAAAAGATTGACACTAGTTTAAGTCCGATTTCAAAGTGAAATTAATTCCAACGACCACTATTGGATTTAATGGTAAAAATATATTCTAATTTAACTTTAAAACCAATTCAAAAGATAATATAATCATATAAATAAATTAGATTAAAAAGAGGTTTTGAATTAAAATACAACATTTTTCACTATTCATTAAAAAAATGATCTTTATCGGAAAAATACCAAAAATTTTCACAAAGTAAATTTTGAAGTCCCGATTCTAAAGAATAATTTTATTTGGTCCAATCGAATGTACAAGAGTGACCAAAAATATATTTATAGACGGTTCGCCATCAAAAGGCGATAAGTCGACCTTTTGTGAATGTTAGAGTATATATGCCTAAAATTGAATTCTTTTCTTATTTTAAGCCTTTATCTTTTATTGGATAAATTTAGAAACAAAAAAAAACATATATAATCATATTTTAGTTATTTATATTCATTCCCGCCAATACAACGGCTACGTGTTAACTACCATTTAAAATAATATTGTTTTATTACTAGTGTGCAATGTAAGATTTCAAAGAAACTCTTTGTTGCATATCGGTACGCTATCGAACATAGCAACCCATTTAAAGTAAAATTAATATTCAATTATCAAATATTAATAAATATGAAAATGTATTATTCTTTATTTACCTGGGATGTTACATTCCATAATTGTTGAAATGGCATATGGTGGAGGCGGTTCTTTTAGGAAAAGCATTATCAGTTTATGTGTTATCCTAATTGACTATTGGAGGATTTATGGGTTGGTGTGCCGGAGGCATACTAAAATCATACACTCTTTAAATAAAATGAAATTAATTAAATAATGTGGATTCATAAAATGAATTATAAAATTGAATTTAAATAATAAACAAATAATGAAAGAACCCATTTTATCCAACAATATGACCAATGTTTTCCCTAATTTTATTCTTATCTACGTATGCATATGAATTTAGATTTAAATATTTAATTTCATTATTTTTATTTCATGTTTTCAAAAAAAACTCTATTTTTTCAATAAATATTATAAAACCCAAAAAATATTATATTGGGTGAATTAGAATTATTGATTGAACTAAATTCAACGTTCCTCAAGTGAGATGAGCCTGGTTAGCCTATGTGCTACATTAGAAAAATAAATTTTGTATTTCTACACCCTACTATAGGCATGTGTCAAAACTGGAAGTCTTCTCAATGAGATAAATAGTTATATCAATAACTTTTTCAAAATTCTCATTTCTGTAAAGATTTTTCTTTTTTTTCCTTTTTTAAAAATAGGAAAGAATTTGTTTCCCATGATATTTTCAAAGGAGAATTCTATAAATTCAAGGAAAATATACTCACAGGTGGAGGGGCCTAAAATTGACTATACTAAGGAAGAACTCCAACAAATGGGTGATTATCCTATAATAATGTTGAATCAATATAAAGTAAAACAAGATACATGGATCTCACCAAAATTCTTGTTGATATTTATCGATGAAATCTTGATTGAATTTTATAGATTTAAGGCCATGAATGTAGTGGCACTGTTCATTCTTGATTTCACTAACGACATCTAAGAATATGAGGCCAAATTTGTGGTGGAGGAGCCTGACATCCAACCTCAATCCACCGATAATCAACTCAAAAAGGCACCTAAAATTAAAAAATACATTCAATCTTAACCATCTTATGGAGATGATTAATTATTGAACTCAAACTCATTTAATTATATTGAAACTAGATTCACTATTACTCCAAATAATTTTGAATAATCATAATTAGATGAATCTTATTATGCCTAGAAGGATTATAAGGAAAAATAAATTTCTGCTGTTGAAGAACTCTTAGATATCCCAAAAGACATTGAATAATCACTAGAGTGGGTAGAAGATGAAAAATAAGGTTTTGTAGAAGTAGCAATGATGGAGAAGGAGGTTTTACAATTCTTACAACCCCCTTCATGTGAGCTACACCACATTGAGAAGGGGATGATCTAGTGTACACTATACGTGGAATTATCCTAAAAAAGAATAAAAAAGTAAATGATGGTAAAATCCACATGTGATAGTTCATGTCAATGAAGCCCCAACCACCATCAGATATTGGATACCAACTGGTACTGCCCTCTGAAGGTAGTAAAAATCCAGGTCCCACTTGGGGGATTATACAAAGATTTGTCCTTACATGATTTATAGGAATTTAGATTGAAATTTCATTTCATAAAAAGTATTATAGCATGAAACCCATCCCTCTTTAACTTTTTGATCATTAAGAACATGATCTTTGTTCATAATTAAGTAATTTTCTTTTATAGGTTCATAAATGGGAAAAAGAAGCCTCAAATAGTGGAAGATAAGGACTGAAATTAATGGGAACAAGTGGTTAATTTTATTATTTAAACATTTAAGCTCCATAAATTTTGTTCCAAATCAATCATTGAGCATTAAATATAAAATTGCATGCCCACACTTGAATTATGCTTTACTTGACTAATCTTGGAGAAATTTGTTTCTTTGGAATCTAGTGATTCCAGGTTTTAAATATAAATATTAATAAAATTAAATGGGTAAAATGGATGATTGATTGTTTAAAGTGAATCATGGGTATTGAAATTATGACTCTTGATTTGATGGAGTTGATTGATTCATGTAAATGAAATTTTACAAAAATTTATCATACATTGAATATACTAAATTTATGTGAATTGATTTGTTATTGTTAATCATCCCATGATTGATTCTCCAAAATTGTATGTATCATTCCTGGTAGGATTTATAGACAAAGACGTAATTATTTATCTTGATAATATTTATTGAGTGATCTTGGGACATGTCACCTGCCCGAACTTGTATTGAAACATTTCAAATCTATGACTCTACAAAAACACATTTAAAATCATTCAAGCATTTTTTGAAAGACCATTATCCTTAAATACCAACTTTACATATATCATTCACTATCCCATAGACCATAAATGACACTTATAGGGATGACCCCTATTTAAAGACATTTTAACCATTCCCACTATACACTTGGATTTTGCATGATATTTTAAAATTGAAGTGTGGGGGTGAAGAGAATCATGGTGAATGAGAAGATTTATATTTTAAGTAAGCTTTTTGGTGGTTATTATTTTGAGAATTTTAAAATTTTGTGGAATAATTCATTGTTCCATATTTTTTCCCTCATGAAATAATATATGAAAAAAAGACAAATAGAACCAAAAACTGAGAACAAATGGGTTGGGATTTGGGAATTCAAAACATCACTATTTTCTATACCGATGATCATTTGATCATATGTGGTTAGGTTATGGATGTGAGGTTTGATATAATCATAACATTGAAAAAAAATAAAAGATATTAAATGAAAAAAAATCAAGAGGGTATACAAATCATTCATTATGCTTACTTGATCATAATCTTTACTTTGAGTTTTGAGGAAGTGGGTCTTGATACTTTGAAGGGGATAATTTAATTACACTTTTAATTTTGATCTCATGAATTTTAATTAATATATTATCCTCATCATTGAGATTTTATTTTTCAATAATCATATCCCACCAACCTTAAGCCTCATAGTCATTTGAACGTTTATTTAAATGTCCTCATGATATTATGTGCCCTATGTCTTTAGAAAGTGGAGAAAGTAATTCATCTAAAAGAAAATGGATAAGTAATATGTTCTCATGATATTATTATATCTCCACTTGAATTTTAACTTCTGATATGATATAAAATATTCATGTGAAGTAAATCATGATTCCGAATGTTTAATAAACATAAATTTAGAAGCTTGAATGAATTAGTGGAGAATCTCCTTCATTTTTAAGAGGGAAAAAATAAAATATATGAAATGATTTTTTATATGAATAAATAGAACATAAATTTTTATTTTATGTGGGGTATTTGATGTTTTATTTGATATTGTAATGTTTTTAATTTTATTACTTTGGAATTTGAATATTGGTGACATTGGTGTCCCCTAATTTCGATGTTGAGATTTTATACTTGAGTGAAATCATGTTTTAAGTGTTGGGTAATTGATATAGAAACGTTTTTCATAATTTTTTCATATATTTTTATTATTTAATACAAAAAAATTTATCAATATGATCTTAATGCATTATTTTTTTATGGTGTGTTTTGAGAAAAATTGTAAAAATTGTTTAAATATGGATTTTTGAATGATTTCTATCACAAGGGTATTTTTCGTATATATTTTTAAATGTTAGTATAATTATATTGATTATTTTTTTGTATTCCTTAATTTATTTTCTGTATCTTTTTTTATGACCAAGAGCTAATTCGAACATTATGAGGCCCAAAAAAATCAGTGAAGTTGGAAAATTCTCTCGGTGGACCCCGTGGACCACACCTATGTAAAAGAAGCATAAATCAGGATAAACACATACAATTTAGGTTCTTACACTTATATGTATATGATAAATTAGAGTATCATTTGTTTACTAAATTTAATGTAGTTTTGAGATCATCAAGGTGGCCTTTGAATGAATTTTTTTATGGAGGTTTCCTAGAACCTTCATATTTAAAACATAACAGTAATTTAAAAATTAAAAAATCATACATACAGTGGTAAAATAAACATTAAATTTTAGGATGAATGTAGGAGACAATTATGAAAAACATTTATGAAGGATGAAATGTGTGACTCATCAAATTAATGGGTCCAAAACAAGAATACATTCAGAAAAAGAAATTCTGTCGAGAAAAGGAGGGGAGATCCTACCTCTCAAAGGATTATAATCCATCCCATTCTATCTAGGGAACAATGTAAAGGAGTCCCAGGGCAATATATTATTTCTCTTATATTATATATTTTTATTTTAGTTTTATTTTCCCATGTAATGTATTCATATTTTTTTATTAAAATGATTCCATTTTCTCCATCCATCACTCTTTATTTTCCAATTTTAATGTCATTCAATATCTTCGATCATTCCATCTTTATATCTATTTACTTTTCAATGGAAATTTACTATGTCATGGCTTGGACTATAGGTATGTTTGATGGTGTTTTTTTATTATTAAATTCAAAATGGTTTAAATATTTTTATGGTGGATGCGAGAGTATTGCATGGGTACATCAGTCATACATCAAGACATTATTTCTAATTCTATTTCGTTACTTTGATTAATTATTTTTACCTCCATTATCTTAGTCAAACCCATGATATGGTGTATTTGAGGATTTCATATGGGTTGAAATGGAATATGGTGGAGCTGGATCTTTTAGGAAGAGAATTCTCGATTGAGGTGTTATCCTAATCGATTGTTGGAGGATGTCTTGGTTAGTATGTCATATGCATTCTAAAATCAATCTCTCTTTAAATCAAAGTAAACTATATCAATAATGAGGTTTCATAATATTAATTATCAAACTGAATTTAAAAATTAAAATAATAATCAATGAACCCGTGTTATCTAACCCTGTGACCTATGTAAGAACCTGGTTCCTATTCTTGAGATACGAGTTTCTTCATTTCTATTTTCGTTAAGCGTTTTAGAGAAAATATGGAAAATGGGGGAAACTCCCAAATTTTGGAAATACACACCATGTAATTTTCCACATGTCGTGTACTTTTGGCCGTGTGGGATGAGTACACATGGCGTTTAGCCATGTTGGTGATAAAAGGTCTAAAAACCGACTACACGCCGTGTATTCGGTATTTACAAGCCGTGTAGTCAGTCGGCAGGAAAATAGTAATGCGGTGGCCATCTGTGTGATACAACATGCCTTGTACTCAAGAAGACACGCCGTGTAGTCATGTCGGCAGATGAACAGTGCCACACTGGTAGGAAACCGCCCGAGGAATAGTTAAAAAATGGGATGTACACACCGTGTACTTGGAAATACATGCTGTGTACTTTTTTTTCACTTAAAATGGGCAGTAGCCTCCCCTGTTCACAGGGAAGGCTTATAACCGGAAGAAGGAGTGGGAGAGGGAGGCTGAATCTTTGTAGATCCGCCGAACGCACATCGGGAATCTGTTTGCTACACCGTCGATCTCCCTGGAATCGCGCGGGTAAGATCTCCCTTCTCATAGAGTAGTTCATAACAATTATTCATCTAAGGGAAGTTATTTTAGTTTGAATGGGTTTCCTTCTACATCAGATCAATGTCGTTCTTTGACGTTTCAGAAGGCGTCGTTCGGGTATATCATTTGTGGGTGTTAAAGGTAGGTGTCTTGGTGTTTAATTCCAACTATCATGCGTTTTTGTGTGTTTTTGAGCTAAGAACCCATATTTGGAGTGTCGTGTGGATGAGGATGTGTATATTTTAAATACCTAAAACTTTATAGCTAATTAAATGTGATATTAAATTGCTTTTTGGGATCGCTGTATGGATCCAGGACCACCCCGGGGGCGCGTTCCTCTGTTCAGCTGTTTGGCCAGGATACCCGAGGGTATGCTAAAATTATTTTGCGCATTAGTATTTCCTTGAGAGTAATTGTATATGAACTGCTTATTTACATGTTGGGAATGTCCCGATTACTTGTACTTGAGGGAAGTGTTTTACTCCATCCTGAGGGCATGACTATATTTTCCTGAGGGCAATGTTCTCTTTCGGCCTGAGGGAAACTTCTTCGTGCCTGTGGGAGATAGACTTTGTGCCTGAGGGCAACACTTCGTACCCCTGAGGGAAAAATCTGTTATGCATGAGGGAAAGATTCTGATTACCTGAGGGTAAGGGTTTGCGTGTCTGAGGGCACTAATTGTTCACATAGAAATTCACTGTGGTGGTTTCTTAAATAATAAATCATGAAATGAATGTAAAATGGAAATAACTGGCAAAGTAAGTTACTTTCGAGTACTGCTTAGTTTATTGCATTTTACTACTGCACACTGTTGTTGCATGCTACACACAGTTGGGCACGAGCCTTTGGTGCGTGCCTACTGGGATTTATTTCTTAGACCCTATTTGGGTCATGCTTTTCGGCCCAAACAGATTACGTTTCTGCAGGTGTAGATAAGGCCAAGGGTTCTTATACAGGTACTTGATTGCTACTGAGGAGTAGGATAGCATGGGATCGGGCTTAGGCTCACGATGATACCAGTTTCTTTTTTCTCTTTTGTTATACTCTGTATTGTATGGCACTGCTATGTAACATGTTCTGGCTATTTTCTTAGAACCTGATACATGTTGCATCATATATATATATATCTGGCTAGTTATCCTTTACTGCAGTTGTTATATTAAATGTGTATGCTTTATTGCTTTCGCTATTGTTTTATGATTTATATTTTATTCTGCTGCGCTACACTTTAAAAAATGAGGGCATAGTTTTCCCACTATCAAACCTGGGCCCTCGCTGCTAGTCGGCAGCCTCTGGCATTTAAGGAAATGTGCTTGAGGTCATGTGGTGAACCGGGTTTGGGGAACCCGTTGAGTGTCACCCAGAACAGGGATGTTACAAAGTGGTATCAGAGGGGTTCTTTTCTTTGACTTACAAATTGGAGCCTTAGTCAGGGATAGGATGGGAACGATAGTTGGTAATAAATTGTGCTTGGGTGTAGCTAACCCGTGTACAGGGAAAATCCAATTTACCTCGTATTGCAATTTTACTGATTTGGCATTCTACAGTTGATTTTATTTCACCGTTGGGTGACGCACTGGTGATTGTGCTCTTTATATTTTATCTATGGGTTCTATTTAGTTCAAACACAATGAGATGAGGGTATTCCATCTCATGAATCATTTAGGAAAATGCTAGAAATCACATGTCATGCATAGTTTCATGCCATGTAGGTGCATTAGAATGTGCATGTTGTTGTGATAGTTGTTTTGCTTGAAAAGCATGCTGTTGTGATAGCTGCTTGATAAATACCTGGTATGTGATAGGGTATTGTTGTATAAACTTGTGAAAAGAATGGTCACCAAACATTGGTTTATGGGGAGTATGGGACCTCATTGACCGGTATTTGGGGGATCATTAGCTGTTTATTTTGTTAAAATACAGATAAGATGTCAAACTTTGATTTGTGGGGAGTATGGACACTCACAGATCAGAATTTGACACTTAAGTGTTGTTTTTCGGTATTTTCTGGGATCTGGGGATGTTTCTGAGGCATATTGTCCGGAAACCCAGTTTACACGCCGTGTAGTTCCTTAAACATGCCATGTATGGTCTTCTGTTCGGGAAGAAAAGAAAAAAATTTTAGTACACGTCGTGTACCCTGAGTACACGCCATGTAGTCTCTTCCCATGTCATAAACCGTTTGGGTGGCGACACGAGGAAGGGAATAGCATCGGGCGAACATGTTGTGTAGATGATTTACACGCCGTGCAGTGTTGACCTGGAGTCCACCCGTGTAACTAACAAACACGGACAAATGAGACCTTAAGACATACACACCGTGTCCATAGTGGCACATGCCATGTAGTCTGATCTGGGATTTCTTTGTGTAACTAACAACATAGGTCATTGTAATCCTTTTGTGTACACGCCGTGTGTGTATCGAACACACCGTGTAGTGTGAGCTGCGTGTCTAGCCGTGTAACTAACAACACGGGTAGGAGGAGCTCATCTAGTATATGTCGTGTACTTGTGGGACACGCCGTGTAGTCTCGTCTGAGGATAGACCGTGTGGACTTAGCATTGTGATTGGGAAACGGGGTTGTGTACGCGCTGTGTTCAGGTGTAACAAACCGTGTAGTGTCAAACTGAGTAGTCGTCCATGTCACAAATGACATGGGAAGTTGGAAAATTACACCATACATGCCGTGTAGATTATATACACGCCTGTACAACGGGAGCAGTGTAGCTTAGCCGTATAGAAGGACCTGGGTAGAGAAGGGAAGTCAAGTACACGCCATGTAGTCTTGTTTTGAAAACCTTTAAATGAATTCTTCCTCCTAATTTCCATTGGGGTTCCTTGATTTTCAGTCTTGATATTCTTGAATCTAAGGCGTGTTTTTGACCTTGTAGTTTCATGCTGCCTAGACGTTCACACATTGTTCACCAGGAGAGTGGAAATGATTATACTCCAGAGATGGCGGACCATAGGCTACCCATTGGATCCTCCAGTAGAGCCAGATATGGCTCTATCCATTATACCGGACACATGCGCGGATGCGCAGTTCCATGAAGGCTTTATGCGGTTCTTGCAGACCTTTCAGGGAGCACCGCCGGCTTCCACATCTATTTCTGAGCTGACACCTTTATTCCAGTAGTAGAATCTGCCTATGTTTTTAGGGGATGGTGGACCACTGGCTACAGATTCTTGGTTGGGGTCGATGCAGACTATTTTTGAGCTTCTCGAGATGTCTCTAGGGTGGAGGTTCAAGCTCGCGACGTACATGTTGCGTGATTCCGCCAATAGGTGGTGGGATGTTACCACCCAATCAGAGCATTACAGGGACATGTCGTGGGGAGATTTCTAGGTAGTTTTCAATGAATTCTTCTTTCTAGAGACACTGAGGGAATATAGAGCTCGAGAGTCCATGAATTTTCAGTAGGGCACTATGTCAATGATGGATTATTCTGCTTGCTTTACCGAGATTCAACGTTTTGCACCCATTATGGTGGGTGATGAGACTTTGAGGGCCGGGTGCTTTGAGGATGGTCTTCGGTATGACATCTGAGAACTGGTGAATGTTTTCAGGTTTCCTTCAATACATGCTATTGTGAATCAGACGCTGATTACAGAGAGGAACCTACGGGAAGCTAGTGGTGTGGGCCAGGGAGGTTCAACACCAGTTTCTGGTAATATTTCTACTAGTAAGAGGAAGATACAGATGGAATTTTCTTAGGGTGGCAGTACCAGCCAGAAGGATGTTTCAGGTGGTCAAGTCATGTGCTACCAGTGTGGTAAAGAGGGGAACAAGAGACCTTAGTGTCCACGAGAGCCAGTGGAGTGCCGAGCTTGCAACAAGATGGGTCATGTGCAGCGCTTTTGCAGGGAGTTCCAACCAGTGGATAGTGAGAGGGGTTCTGTGTAGACTCCGCAAGCTGGAGTAGGACCAGCAGCTTCTTACGAGTTAGAGAACTGGAATATGTCAGGGCGTGCAGGCCATGATGGGGGTCGTGGCCGTGGTATCCAGATACCAGGATCTCAGAGACAGCAGGGAGGGATAGCTTAGGGTAGCTAGGTTGTGTCTCAGTGTCGCGACACTGGGCAGGCATATGCAGTGCAACATACCCAGCAGGAGCAGGATCCCAGACCTTCTACTATAAGTGGTACTATTCTAGTAGCTTCTGTCCTATCTTCAGTACTTTTCAGTATGGGTGCTACACATAGTTTCAAATCTGTACCTGTTGTGGAGAGCCTTGGGCTCTGTGTTTCTACTTCTTCTTGATATCATGACACTAGACACTCCATTAGGGAATAGAATGACTAATGTGAGTCAGTGCAAGGAGTGCCCCCTTGAGGTTGGTGCGTTCCACTTTCTTCGGGACCTCTATGTCTTAGAGATGACAGCTTATGACGTTATTCTTATAATGGACTGATTGATTCCCTTTCAAGCCTTTGTAGACGGCTATCGTCACAGGGTGAGTTTCACGTCACCAGAGGGCGGAGAGTTTCAATACAAGGGAGAATGGGATGTTCAGGCAAGTCGAGTTGGACCAGAGCATCATGGGTGAGGTGGAGTCACAACCCAGATTGCGATCTTATGTCTGGATGATCAGGGGACTTGTCAGAATGATTTATCTCTAGTTTTTTATCATTTCAGGGATGTCTTCCTGGACAATTTTTCGGGTCTACCTCTGGAGCGAGCTATGGATTTCTCTATTGAGCTTGTTCAAGGGGAAGCAGCAGTGTCCATTCCTCCTTTTAAGATGGCCATTCCTGAGTTGCATTAGCTCAAGAGACAGTTAGAGGAGTTACAGGAAAAGGGTTTTATCAAACCCAATACTTCTCCTTGGGGTTTGCCAGTCCTCTTTGCGAAGAAGGCGGATAGTACCCTCAGACTCAGTGTGGATTATCAGAATTTTAACTAGTTGATGGTCAAGAATCGATATCCTTTACCGATGATTGATGATCTCTTTGATCAACTTCATGGAGCATGAGTGTTCTTGAAGGTTGACTTGAGACCAGGATATCATTAGCTGCGCGTTAGACCATATGATATACCTCTCACAAATTTCAGGAGCAGGTATGGTCTATACAAGTATACGGTTATGCCGTTCGGACTCACGAACATGCTAGCAGTTTTCATGGCTCTGATGAATCGTGTGTTCCATCCTTATCTGGACTCTTTTGTGGTGGTATTTGTGGACGATATCTCGGTGTACTCTCACACCCGACATGACCATGCCACCCATCTTGAGATCGTATTGAGTACACCGAGAGAGCATCGACTATATGCTATGCTCTCAAAGTGCCACTTTTGGATGGTCCGGATTCACTTCCTGGGTCATATCATGTCAGAGATAGGAGTTGCAGTAGACCCAGAGAAGGTGAGAGTAGTAGTTTATTGGGAGCAGCCTAAGAACATGTTTGAAATATGGAGTTTCTTGGGGCTGGCTGGTTACTAAATATGCTTCATACATGATTTCTCCTACTTAGTAGCACCGTTGACAGGTTTGACTAAGAAGGGTGTAAAGTTATTTTGGTCAGAAGCTTGAGAGACGGCCTTTCGGGACCTGAAATTATGGTTGACATTAGCACCTATCCTGATACTCCCATAGAAGGGAAAGAGCTATACCGTTTACTGTTATGCATCAGGTATTGGTCTGGGAGAAGAGTTGATGCAGGGCGACCGGGTAGTTGCATACGAGTCTCGGCAGAGGAGGCCACATGAGAGGAATTACCTGACGCATGATCTCGAGTAGGATGCAGTTGTGCATGTGTTGCTCTTTTGGAGTCATTATCACTTGGGAGAGCATTTTGTGGTTTTCACCAACCGCAAAAGTCTCAAGTATATCATTACTCAGCGTGACTTGAATCTGAGACAACGATGGTGGGTTGAATACCTTCAGTCCTTCGGCTTCGAGCTTGCCTATAAACCTGGTAAAGGTAATGTGGTAGTTGATTCACTGAGAAGGAAGACTCAGATACAGGCTATGCAGGAGGCCAGTGTTGAGTGGCAGTTCATGGCTTTGTTCTTTGAGATGCATTCAGAGGTGCATGACAGTCAGAGGCAGACCTATCTTTCTTCTATTTCTGTGACCTCTACCCTCCTGGATAGAGTGAGGATGAGACATCTATCTGATTCGGAAGGCCTAGTTCTACAGGAGTCAGTGGAAAGTGAGGACCCTCCTCCTGGTTGGATGATAGGCGATCATGAGGTATTTATTTTCCATTGATTAGTGTTTGTTCCAGGGGATATATGTGAGGAGTTGATGTAGGAGTTTCATGCTTCATCTTGGGCAGTTCATCCCGGGGTTACCAAGATGTACCGAGACATGAGATGTGAGTACTGGTGGTCGTGTATGAGAAGAGATGTGGTTGGTTTTGTTATGTGGTGTTCCACCTGTCAGAAGGTGAAGGCAGAGCATCCACAACCAGCTGGATTGTTAGCGCAGTTACCCATCCCGGAGTGGAAATGGGATGATGTCGTGATGGACTTCGTGACTAGGTTTCTGAGGTCACCTCGAGGCAATGATGCTGTGTGGGTTGTTGTGGATAGACTCACGAAGGTAGATCACTTTTTTCCGATCAAGGAGACCTTCGGTGTTGATGAGCTCAGGAAGTTGTATATCCGAGAGATCATATATATTCATGGGGTCCCCCATTCTATCGTTTTAGATAGGGACGCCCGTTTTACGTCTTGTTTCTGGCAGTGTTTTAAGAGGGAACTGGGTACACAGGTGCTTCTGAGCATGGCTTACCACCCTCAGACCGACGGCCAGTCAGAGCGTATGATACAGGTTCTTGATGACATGTTGTGTGTATGCATCCTAGACTTTGGGGTCTCTTGGGAAAATCATATACCCCTAGTCAAGTTTTCCTATAACAATAGTTTTCAGAAAACTATTGAGATGGCACCATACGAGGCTTTATATGGTAGGCCATTCCAATCACCCTTGTGCTGGTTAGAGGGAGGTGAGGTAGAATTACTGGGACCACGTCTCGTGCAAAAGACTTCTGAGCAGGTCCAGTTTATTCAGAAGCAGATGGCCACCGCACAGTCTTGTCAGAAATCATATGCTGATCACCGCAGACAACCTTTGGAGTTCGTGTTCGGGGAACATGTTTTCTTGCATGTTTCACCAAGGCTAGGACACAGGTGGATCAAAAGACAGGGTAAACTTTCACCAAGGTATGTTGGGCCATTTGATATTCTTGAGAGAGTCGGTCTGTTTGCCTATCGGTTGTAGTTACCACAGAGGTACCAGGCCATGCACGGCGTCTTCAATGCATCTCAATTGCGCCGCTATCATTTAGACCCGTCTCACTTTTTTCAGCCTGAGGAGGTTGAGCTTCAGTTTGATGCCTCCTTTGAGGAGCATCCGATTCGTATCGTTGATAGAATCGAGAAGGTTCTCCGAGGCCGGTCAGTTCCTCTTGTATGGGTGCTATGGCAGCATGGCCGAGTGAAGGATGAAACCTGGGAGCTGGAGACCGATGTACGTGCTCAGTGGCCGGAGTTATTCACGTCATTATCTTCACCACCATTGGAAGGGAAATTAGGGGAAAAATTTCTTCATGGGGGGAAGTTTGTAAGAACCCGGTTCTTATTCATGAGATAAGAGTTTCTTCTATTCTCTTTTCCTTATGTATTTTTGAGAAAAAAATGTAAAATGGTGGAAAAATCCCAAATTTTGGAAATACATGCAGTGTACTTTTCCATAGGCCGTGTACTTTTGACCGTGTAGGATGAGTACATAGGGTGTGTAGCCATGTCAGCGATGAAAGGTGTAAAAACTGACTACACGACGTGTAGTAGGTATTTACACGTCGTGCAGTCAGTCGACATGCAAATAGTAAGGCGGTGGCCAGCTGTGCAACAGAACATGCTGTGTACTAAAGAAGACACACCGTGTAGTCATGTCAGCAGATGAACAGTGCCACGCTGGCGGGAAACTGCTAGAGGAACAGTTAAAAAATGGGAACTACACGCTGTGTACTTGGAATCACACACCGTTTACTTTGTATTTTTTCACTTAAAATGGGCAGTAGCCTCCCCTGTACACAGGTAAGGCTTAGAACCTAAAGAAGGAGCGGGAGAGGGAGGACAGAGCTTTGGAGATCCGCCGAGCGCATGTCGGGAATCCGTTTGCTGCACCGTCGATCCCCTAGAACCGCACAGGTAAGCTCTCCCTTCTCATGGAGTATTTCCTACCAATTCTTCCTCTAAGGGATGTTATTTGAGTTTGAATGGTTTTCCTTCTACATCAGATCTACGTTGTTCTTATACGATTCAGAAGGTGTCGTTCAGGTATATCGTTCGTGGGTGTTAAAGGTAGGTGGCTTGGTGTTTAATTCCAACTGTCATGAGTTTTTGTGAGATTTTGGGCTATGAACGCATATTTGGGGTGTCGTGTGGCTGAGGCCGTGGCTATTTTAAATACCTAGAACTGTATAGGTAATTAAATGTTATATTAAAATGCTGTTTGGGATCGCTGCTTGGATCTAGGACCACCCCGTGGGTGCGTTCCTCTGTTTAGCCGTTTGGCTAGGATACCCAAGGGTATTCCTTAATTATTTTTCGCATTACTTTTTCCTTGAAAAATATTTGTATGTGAAATGATTATATACATGATGGGCATTGCCCGATTACTTGTTCCTGAGGGCATTGTTTTACTATAGCCTGAGGGCATGACTATATTAGCCTGAGGTAAATGTTCTCTTTCATCCTGAGGGAAACTTCTTCGTGCCTGTGGGCGTTAGACTCTGTGCCTGAGGGAGACACTACGTACGCATGAGGGAAAAATCTGTTATGCCTGAGGGAAATATTTTGATTACCTGATGGTAAGGGTTTGCGTGTCTCAGGACACTAACGGTTCACATAGAAATTCACTATGGTGGTTTCTTAAATAATAAATCATGAAATTAATGTAAAATGTAAATAACTGATAAAGTTAGTTAATTTTGAGTAATTCTTAGTTTATTGCATTTTACTACTGCACACTATTGTTGCATGCTACACACAGTTGGGAACATGCCTTTGGTGGGTGCCTACTGGGATTTATTTCTCACACCCTGTTTGGGTCTTTCTTTTCAGCCCAAACAGATTATGTTTCTATGGGTGTAGACAAGGGCAAGGGTTCATATACAGGTACTTGATTGCTGCTGAGGAGTAGGGGAGCATGGGACCAGGCGTAGGCTCGCGATGCTACTGGTTTCTTTATTCTCTTTATTTGTACTCTGTATTGTATGACACTACTATGTAACATGTTCTGCCTGTTTTCTTAGAACATGAGACATGTTCCATCATATATATATATCTGGCTGCTATCCTTTACTGCAGTTGTTATATTAAATATGAATGGTTTATTTCTTCTGTTGTTGTTGTATGATTTATATTGTATTCTGCTGAGCTACACTTTGACAATTGAGGGCATAATTTCCCCACTATCAGACCTGGGTCCTCACTACTAGTCGTGAGCCTCTGGCGTTTGGTGAAATACGCTTGAGGTCATGTGGCGAACCGGGTTCTGGGCACCCATTGAGTGTCACCCAGAACCTGGACGTTACAACCTAGTTCTTTCTTCCATAATTTCATTCTGTCTACATCTGCATCTGCATTTAGCTTTAAAGTTTTCATTTCATTATTTTAATTTCATGTTTTCTAAAAGCATTACCATTTTTTCAATAAAAATTAAGAAACAAAAAATAATTAGATTAGGTGAATAAGAATTAGTGACTAAACCGGCTTCAAATTCTCCTCAAGTGAGACGACCCTAGTCAGCCTCTGTGCTGTATTAGGAAAATAAATTTTCTTTTTCTTCGCCGTACGAAAGGTATAAATCAATAATAAAAAGTCATAAGACTATTAAAAAGTTATGGATATGTTCCTCACTTATTACTTTTGATGTATGGAGGATAACCTGAAATACCATAGGTGGTATCCTTACTCAATGACTCTAATAAGTATGAGCTTTCTAGTAAATATGATTTTCATTCATTATTTGAGTATAAAACCTAGAAGTGAGGTAAAAATCCACACAAAAAGATGTATATAGATAAATAATGGATCATTTAGATAAAGGAAGAATCTATAAGATTTTTATGGTATAAGAAAGGTGTGGTGTTGAATGGTTTCCAAGAGAAATAATTTATCACATTTGTAGAAATATTTTCACTATTTGTTAATAATGAAACTATAAGGATGTGTTTAGGGTGGTTTCTAAAAAATATCTATCATGAATAAATTGATGCGAAGTTGAATTTTCTTCATGGGTATCTAAGGGGATATATTAATATGAAACAACTAGATGGTTTTTATGATAAATGAAATCTTGGATTTGTGTGTAAACTAAAAAGTAGATATTATGGGTTAAAGAAAGCCCCATGGAAATGTTACAAGAATATTGATGATTTTATATACGATAAAGGTTTCATATAGAGAAAAATAGGTTTTTGTTACTACCATAATATTTTTAAGGATGTTTATTTATTAACCAAATCATATACATGGACAATATACTTCTAGATGGGCATGATGTCTAAATGATACTGAGGCTAAATAAATATTTTTCAGGTGACATTGAAATGAAAGGTATTGGTGAAGCCAAAAAGATCTTAGGCATGCATAATGGAAGGGATTGAAGTTCTATAATCTTCGAACGATACAAAAATGGGTACTGCAAAAAAATTATTGAACATTTTAAGAGCACAGGATGAAAATATATTTTTACTCATATTGTGGGAAATTAAAATTATCCATAGAGAAAGAACCTAAAATTGAATTTAACTCAAGTAACATGGACTAAATAATATATTTCATCTTCTATTGGATGATTAATCAAAAAAAATTGTGTAGAAACATTTTGAAATTTATTATTCAATGGGAGTTGATATGAAGTTTATGGAAGGGAAAAGAACATTGGGAATTCATGAATTCGATTATATAGTATCTCAACAAAACAATAGATAATTACCAATGATTTTTTAAGAATGTGTTAATACAAGAGTTTACTAGCACTGATTATAGGGAATAATTTGATACTCAAGATAGTACATTTATTTATGTCTTTACATACAGTGGAACATTAGTAAATTGGATGTTGTTTTGTAGGTCCTTGAAATGTGTTTTCTAATTTTGAGAATCATGGCTTCTAGGTGGATTCCATAGAATTTATTTATGGAACCGGAAACATCCCACAGTTAATTATCCAAAGGGGACCTACTTTCCAAAGTCATGTGTTCGTTATGTTTAAAGATTATGATACTTAAGAATGTATATTGGTCAAGAGGATTGGAGGTCTGACTCATCACAACCTTTTGAGGGGGGAATTATTGTCTACTCTAGGAATCTCTTTTTAATTGTATGATATATTCACAAATCCTTATCAATTAACCAAGTATAAAATAAGTTTACCTTGGAATTTTCAATCACTTATTAACAAGTGTAATATTTAGAATCATTAGAATGTATTAAATGTTCTTCATTAATAGAGATATCTCTATGTATTCAAGTTTCTACATCAATAGTAGCCTTTCATATACTATATAAATATTTAATCAATCATCGTTATGATGATACTGGTTTTTAAGCCACTCATCGGGGCACTCTAGAATTTATTGTCGTACATGGATATGAAGGATTGTTTTGATATGGAGATCGTACCCATAAAATAGGCTACATACATATCATTGTGAAAGGAATCAGAACCGTCATAGTTCAGTTCCACTTAATGTGACGCATCAGACATTTTAATGTCATTTGATAAGGACCTAAACATATAGTATAATATCATGTGGTATGCACATCTAAGCAAAAGGTGCTTAGTCATTTTTGGTGCGGGACTTATTCCGAAACATCCCAATGAACCTGGAATGGATATGGATTTCCATGTTACATTAGACCCTATGAGGAATATGGCCCAAAGAGAACATGTTTAATTTGAAATGTTGGGTTTGAACCTCAAGGAGGCCTCCTACCTGTCCCATATGGATGGGAATAAAAGGCCACATAGTTCTATAAGCCTCATAGGATAATAGTGTCCTTTGAGAGAAATGAGTTTGGGATTACATTATGAAAATAATGACTTAATGATTTATGGGTTTAATTTTGGACTTATTCCTAAGGAGGATGCCCAAATTAAGGGAATTAGAGTTGAGTTTATGAAGAGTATATTCAGTGAGCTCAGGCACGATGAAGGCTCCCTACATATCCCAATTATGGAGAGAATCAGAGTTCCCATAGTTCATTCACCGTGGGTGTTTGTGCACATGTTGTAATCATCACAAATATTAAAGACCACATGAGTCATGCTTGGTGAGAGAAATAAGAGGATGTGAATAATTCAAGAATGGAACTTCACATATTTCCTCCTCTGTTGGTGGAAGAGGGTGCACCTACAGTGGCGACGATGTATGAGGGCGATGTGATGAGCCTACCCTCTATTCAATTCACATTGGAAAAGGGTCCAGTGAAAGGAAGAAGGGATAATGGTTAGGGGATAAAACTAGGATGACCACCCATGCTGACAAAGCTCAGTGGGAGAGGGAAAGGGTAACAAAAGTACATGTTCCCATCTATCATTTGGTCTTTAGCACAAAATAAGAGTTGGGGATAAATGCTGTGACCTCCTACAAGAAAAGCTAGGAGATTACACTAGGATGGTTACCATTGAATTGATCCTGGTAGGGAAGGGAGATTTATATTTTTCTTTCATGGAAAAGTAACTATGAAATGCACCTTTCCTACCAAAGACATTAGGTTCTGAGTCATCTCTTTGGGAAGGGAGAGGTCAGGACCCAAAATCTCTTCCAAACAGAAAACTTCCCCACATTGTTCCCCATAGAAAGGACTATGTGACTGTGGATATACAATCTCAAATAGGAGACACATTGATGTGCCTTTCTCAAAGGTTTGATAAGTCAGGAGATTTGGTGAAGGTCTCAACAGAATCTCTTTCAAACAAGGGATCCAAGGAAGAAGATGCCTTTCTATGAATGGATTTGAAGAAGGCTTGATGGATAGTAGACTAAAGACAGTGAGTGAATCGAAGAGGGGTGCCCAAGTAGGTAAGGGCACACATGTATGGGTGTGCAAGTGGGCATGGCCGACCTTATGTTCACTTATGAGATGAATAACCTGTATGGTAATACTTGGGAGAGACCTTGGTCAAGCCTTCAAGAGTATTATTATGTGATCCCAAAAGTGGAGGGCTCATGTTCCTATAAGTGGAATATGTGGCGCATAGGTATTTCATATTTTGGGAGGTCAGGCGCTTTAGCCACATAAGTTTTACGGTTTTAAAACACTAAAAGGGCTTAAGTCCAATGAGCCTCCCTTATTTCTTCCACTAAAGGTGTTGAATAACTTCATTGAAAGGTTAGAAATACTGGGGTTAAGTACTAGGGAGACCAGAGCTGCAATTCGGCTATTGGGAAATTCTTCCATAGAAACAAAGTCCACAAGGGTCTATTTATAGGAAACAATAGGACCCTGGGCAAAAGGATATTGGGAACACACGTTACTTGTGCACCAAATTGTGGTGTGCAAGTAACTTATGCACCAACAGTGTTTTGGAAAGACTTGGGCACCGCTTTGAGTACTTTTCCAACAAAAGTTACTTGAATCAGCTCTAGCATGGTGGTGTGTAGGTTTCTGTATGCATGTACCTTGGGAACATCTTTGGAAACCTTGCCAAAATAATTTCTCCATACCACAGGGGAAGCGTCCCCACACCCCTACATGGGCTCACTGTTGAGCTCCAGTCCCGGCCCTTCGGGCCAGTGCCTTTGCTACCATCAGTGACCCCCATGAAAAATACATATTTGCATTGTAAACTTTTCTAGCCCAGTTGAGTATATTATGTGGAGAAGTGCATCAAAAACATTTCATGGTGTCTTCAAATGTCAAGGTTCTTAGAGGTTGTTACTCTCTCATCAATTAAGGATGAATATATTGCAACAACATAACCATGAAAATAACAGGTGGGCTTAATATATCTTCTTGATGAGATTGAAAGGCGTTATGAAAATGGGATTAATTACTATGATTGTAAAATTATTATTTAATGAGTGAAGAATATGGTTCTTTAGCCAAGTACAAAACTTATTGTCCATACGTACTTTTATATCCATAATTTACTATTAGATGGGGAGATGAAGATAGAAATGATTGCTGGAAAACTAAATATATTTGATATTTTCAATAATTTATTGGTTCAAAATGTTTGAGGAAACACTCTGTCTTAATGGGGATGCAGTGAATGGAAGAAAGAGGAGGATAAAGCTTTCTACCATAATGGGAATGAGATAATGGTTTCTAAGAGACCCATAAAAAGGAATTCAAGTGGATTATTATTAGGTTTGGGAAGATTCTTAATGGATCTGGTATTATTTTGCAATAACATATTGACTCATTTCACTATATGATGATTTTGGAAAGATGTATGTGATATTTATTATTTGGTTCTCAAAAGGGAGTTATGAGACTAAATGTTCATACAGTCAAGTTACCAGATGTTTATATATTAGTTCCACTAATAAGAGAACCATGAATATGTTTTTGTCCTTATTTAGGTAGATTTTTTTGTTAAGAGCATGGTGTAGGTGTAATATTCATTTATTAGTGGAAAGTAGACAATCTGATGATTTTTAGAGGGGATCGATAGTTTCATAGTGAAAAATATGGACGATAATATTTATATTAATCTTTGGTGATCTAATGGTTTTGTGTGGCCTTCTATATAAATAGTGTGGGACCACTTTACTGAGATTTTTCGTGAAACAATTTTCTTAGTAATTAGTGTTTTTAAAATTAAATAATTATAAACACATAAAACATTCAGCAAAAAAAATCATGCAATGTTCTCCTATGGATGTTGTATAAAAATAAAAACCACAAAAAATAGTGGTTTCCCATTTTTATTTTCCCTTTGCTTTATTTTTGTGCACTATTATTAGATTCAATTATATGATTTGGATTTATCAATACTTTCAAGTTCTAATTCAATAAACATTCATAGGATATCTATTTAGGATCAATTTCAGTTTTTATAATCAACTAATGGAAAATATTTTGATACTCAATGTTTTGGATATATTCTTAACAATATAATCATGTAAATCATATCACTTATCGATATTTTGTTATCAGGTGGAAATAACTTTTCTTAATTCACTATTTAAATTATAATAAATAAATTCCTCTTTTGGAATAATCATAAAAGGGTAACTGAGATAAGTGTAACGTAAAGATAATAACCTAATATAGGCAGCCAATCCTATTAGGGTCACCTATGCCAAACATGAATTACTAAAGATAATCCATGAACACCCAAAACCTTCATGAACTACCCATTTGGATGATTAAGGTTTACATACATTTTCACATTGAAGTAAATATAATATATTGTAATACATTATATTTTTATTGTCTCAATAGTTTTAGATACATGTAAGGTATATCCTTGTATCTCATCTAATCCCTATATATTTTCAATATTTTAAAATTTTAGTTTTTAATCTTATATCTTCTACCAAATTAAAATTTTTCAAAAATATTAAAATATAACTCATTGTGAAACTAATGATTTATTTCACATACCCAAAAATAAAAAATAATTATATATACTCATATCCAAATATATCTCATTCATAAAGTACATGAAACCCATTAATGTAAAGGATTATAAAATTATAAAACTAAAATATACTCAGAAGAATGTATTTTTAAATGGGTAACCAAACCTCACCTTTCCAAAATAGAGCCCAATATTTATGGATAGTGGAATGTACACCCTAATGATCCACTATTCATAGATCAATACATAAGAGAGACCTTATTCATAATACAATTAAAACACATAATATGTATAAATCACATTGGAACATTATTATTGAATTTATAACATAAAAAACCATATTATTTGTGGAATAAAATTAAATCTTATGTCATACATGGAATATAAATACTATATACATGGTATTAAAATGTAAATATGTAATTTAAACACTAAAAATTGATGAAACCCGACATTTATATTATAATAAATTTATATATATCAAAATCAAATGTATAGTTAAATAAATGAATAAAATTCTTGTATTTATCATGAGATATTAGAATAATAAGGTAAAATTAATTCTATAAAAAAACTTTCGATACGGTCTAAAGTTACAAACTTTTTATCTGGGCTCTTGGGACCCACCCTAATGAATGTTTTTGAGACAATTTTTTTTATATTCAAAAAAATCATGGAAATTAACTATGAAATGGTTTCCATGAATAATCAAATTATGTCAATATTTTATTGAAACCCACTCCTTGATCAATTCCATTGTTACTTTTCATAATCAGTTTCTCATAAGGACTTTCTCAATGGTTACAAATTAAAAAAATGAAATGGTTTCAAATTTATATCATGTGGTTTTCACAAAGAAATATAATTATCATAAACGACGACCATTTTAGAAAAAATAAATGATGTGGGAAAAAATATTTTATGATTCTATTTTACTTGATATGAAAAATAATGATATTTTTCAAAAACCCATATTATTTGAATGAAAATTTATTATAATACATGACATTCTTATATAAACTATATCATTGTTCTAGAAAAACTATTTATCATTTTACATTTTTCATACTTCATCAGATCGAATCAGCATATACCGTTACTATAATACCACTAAAGGGTATTGTAGGTTATATCAATCCCCAAATACCATAAAGGGGAAACTAAAACTAAACCATATGATTATCTGAGTGAGGAAATCATACAATATATAATGATAACCTCACTAATGATCTTTATTTCTTTATTATCTATGATGATGGTTCATATATTTGGGTGCCATCATGAATCACTCTTCTCCGTAGGTTCCCACTAAAAAAATTGTATAATTAGATATTTTAAAAGGACAATTTTTTTTCAAATGGATTACTAGAACCAGTTCCATGATTAATGATGATAAGGGAATCAGAGAGAGTGTTGAAATGTATGAGATCAATATCCAATTTGAAAATGAGATCTATGAATTCAATTTAAATTGAACAATTTAATTTAATTAAAGAGACACATGATGTTTTCCATTTCATACGTTACAAAAAAATCTTTAAATATATTCACTATAACATTTTAGTGGATACCTCATTTATTAACAAATAGGTAAACTCCTTTAACATGAAATTGAAAATCAAAAAATAATAACATATTGTGGAATATTTTAATAATATGATTATCATTATTGTATAAGTGCTAAATGATACATCATATCATTCAATATGAACATCATGATGTGGAATAAAAATAACACGATAACACAAACCATGACATGGGGTGACTACATAATTGTTTATGGGTTGTTTCATACATACAACAACAATAATATTTAACACTACTCAATTAAGGATATATAAATTATAGTTGAATGTTGATATCCATCGAGGCCTATTGATCCCAAAAACCATGGTCTTGAGATATATATTTAATCATTAATAAATAAAAATGAAGAATAGAATATTTAACGAGTGTATTAGACAAATAACCTAAAACATAAAATTGTTAACAATAAATATATAGTCTTATTTAGCTTCATGATCATGGTTAAGGTTCTTATGGTGAAAATACTGAAATATTAATCTGATCAAATTATATTAAATTATTATGACCATAATATCATAAAAAAATATAACAATTTTATATTAATCTTGTAAATTTATTAACATAAAATATTTACTAAATAATAAATAAATAAATAATCCACTATAAATAGTTAATTTATATATTTAGATTAATTATCATTTGAATGATAAAAAATTCATTAAAAACATCGAAAAATAATTTCAAAAATCAGACATTATAAGTAATTTATATAGATTCAACTATTTAATTATCCAATTAATTTTATATATTGATAAAATTACTCAAATATCAATGTAAAATTCTTCAATACACACATGATTCACAATTTAAAAATGAAAAATATTTAAATTAACTATATAAAAGTAGACAATTTATAAATCCCACAATGAATATAAATAACAAAATAAATGGAAAAAAACTACCGAAAATGAAAAAAGAGTCACGAAAAACATAAGATACAAGTATATCAACCTTTTATACAATTACATTAACATATCTATGGTATATTTTTTGATGAATATAGCTCAAATGTGTTGAGTAACATTCAGTACAAAAATTGATAAGAAATTACAATGTTCCAAAATTTTAGGGTAAATTTTAGATTAAGTAGAAATTTAAGATATGAGGAAACTAAAATTAGATATTATTATTTATATTTAAAATTTAACTAATTATATTAAGAGGTAAATAAAATAGATATCAATTAATCATTTATAAATTATGGTTTCCACAATATTAACCCATTTAATTTATTAAAACTCGAATGTATTTTTTTAACTCATTATTTTTACTCTAACCAATTATATTTGTAAAAATAACATTAAATGATTTTAATTTTGTAATTACCCAGTTATAATATAAATAATTTAAAATTAATATATATATATAGTGAATAAATATAAAAATTTACAAATATAATTCAATATATTCCCATTAATTTAAAATTTATATTTATTAAATTATTAATTATTAATATTATCATAATTGAATAAATCATTTATTTATAAATATAATTTAGAGTGAACTTAAAATAAATAAATTATAATGAATTGAATTATCTATTTATTATTTTTGGATGTTGTATAGAACATTTCTAAACATAGGCGTTGAGATGATGTGCTATTCTTAGCCATGGTACACCCGAAATAAATGTTTGAAATATAATAAATATAATAAATATATTAGAAACAATGAGTTTAGTGTTTTCATTAAAAAATGAAAAGAATCTAAATGATATATCATAACATAAATATTACGGAACCATTGAGTTCAAAATGTACGTTTTTCTATAGGCACGATATAACCTTGGTCGATGTCGGGCGTTTGTGGAAAATCCTTCAGAGGTGCAAAATAACTAAAATAATTAAGTAATATTGTTTTATTAATCCATTAACACAATGACCTAAATTATTATTGAAAAATATGGTTATAAAAAATCCATAGTTTATCTATATAACCTTACACCCATTGAAGAGTGCATTTGAGGATATCTCTTAGGAGAGATTTTTCCAGATCATAGATCGATGATCGATGTACAAGTGATTTGAAGGATCTCACCCATGCCCATTATTTAGGACTATTCTTCATCAGTGACCAATAAATATTGATGTATAAAATTTTGTTGATTTGATTATTTCCCTATTCGTAGTTCATATTATGAACATGAATCAATTGATCAAAAGATTTATTCACAGATCGGTCGTCTTGCGGGATGGGTTACATTAATCAAATTTTTAGAGAAATAATTTATGATTATTGATTCTTTTATTGTCACCTTAAAAGAAATGAACCAATATTGTCATGAACACCAATTGAGGTCCATTCATCTTAATTTTCTATGTTCATTTCTCCCAAGATTATCCATTTATCCCGGGAGTTATTTATTTGGACCTTGGATCAATATACACTGATGAAATCATTAATTTGGATCCTAATTCTTGGAAAACCTATTTGATATTGTAGATATGGGATCATAATGACATGATGGCGGTACGAAAATGGAAGTGGTGGTGAATTAGATAGTTTCAAATACCCTATTTTGTGTTCTTTAGTGCGCATTAAAGAATAAAAAATGATCATATTTTATGTACGAATCGAAGGGTCGAATATTGTTTTTAAGTGATGGCATGAATCGATGAGGAAGTATACATACATTTTAGGAAAAACAGTCACTGGATCAAAGGATAGAGTAATGGACAAGAGGAGAGGAACATGATATATAATTCTAGATAATTATGAACTACATGGTGTGTAATGTGGAGCCACAAAAAATGTGGGAACCCTATGTCATGGGAAGGGTTTTGGAGGAAGTTAAGAATCACACGGCGTGTGAAACTATCACATATTTTGTAGTCACTCCCTGGAAAATAGACATGTACATCAGAAGTTACCCAAACATGGGTTGCAGTACATGGGATGGAGCACACTGTGTACTCTACTACATGGAAAATATTTATAAACGTATATTAGCTACTCTATGATCTAGGAGGTCAATGATTCAAAACATATTCAAGGGGAGGTGATGAAGGATAACATACAATATTATATATCATTGAAGACCCTCTCATACGGTCATAGTTTCCATGGGATTGGTTCGAAGGATGTGATTTCTATCCAACACTCAGAAAATAGTGGTTTTGATGTGCTCGATAGAGGTCTTCAAATCCTTAGGAGTTAGAAAGGGAGGAAGAACAATATGGATGCAGAGAGCTTCATAGTTCAAAATGGAAGCAAATAAAGAGGATGTAAGGACTAATCACACATACGCAATATGATGGAAAATAGATCTTCCAAATAGAATAATATTTTCAATGGTGAAGCCATGGATCATGATAAGGGTGACAAGGATATATAAAATGTTTCAGATTAGTAATTGAATTATTGGGTGTAGTGATGTCATGGAAACAAAACAGTGTGGTAATAAGAGGGAGGATTTGATGTAGTAGGTACCCAAGGAGGTTTAATTTAATTCCCAAACCTAGGGCCTTATCCTACACTCAAATAAAGTTATGTTCAACGATGTTCTACTATTCAATGAATTTGAGGAGATGTTGATAGGATGACCGAAAGTCTTTAAGTTATAGAAACCAATAATGAGAATAAATATTGGATCAACCAGAAAGACCAAATTATATTAAAATGTTTTAATATAGGATAAATGAAAGAATAGGTTAATATCCAATCATGGGACAAGATGGATTACTGGTTTGAATATCTTCTAAAATTATATTTCGAGACAGAATTACATATTCTCTACTAGAAATTATTTAAGAAGAATTATTGAATATGATGAAATTAGACATTACTTGTTTTGAAATATCATATGGCACATGGTACTATTATCATGAATTTTTTAGGTTCCCACATTTACATAAAAGTGTTTAAAAATAAAAATTCAAGTTTTAGTCATTACTTCAACTTGGACAGAAACACAAGATGAGACACAATCAATTTACATGGGCATGTACCAAGATCTAGGGACATAACATGTAACCCTACTACATGTCACATACTATTTAAATGTTTGATTGGATCTATTATCCTCCATATATTTGACATTATTTATGGTTTGTTTCCCTTATCAATTACATAAGGGTTGTTATTGAATGTCTACTTACTTCTAGGAACATGATTCCTTTAGTAGGAATTCTTGGATTGAGTCATTAGAATCCCTCTTTAAGGCCATAAGGGAGAACCTCTACTCATCTTAATTCCATTGGTGGAGTTATTGTATCATCGTGACCAACACAAACGCATGCAATGATCCTCTCCTAAATAGGTTAACACATATTGATTTTATGGTATACCTCATATCTTTGGGATTGATCCTCATCAGTGTATCACATCTCTTTAGGAATTCAGCGTATACTTATAAGGGTGATAATTGGTGATAATTAACACTCGGAAGGACCTCATCATTGCTATCAGGCACATGAGTGTGTTCTCCCAAACAAATTCTATGGGGAGACTTTGAGCTACAATCTGAGGATGATTATTACAGTGGGGGATCATCTTTAAACCGTTTTTCTTTGTTGATTATATTTGGATATTCTTGTTATATGTGTTTTAGAAATATATCTATTCAGATATGAATGTAATTCCTTTTTATTGGATTTGTGGTTTCTGGGAGTCCTACTGATCATTTTTATACTCACCATTGCACAATCATTTATAAAATGTGTCATGTCTTCTGAAGATGATTTTCCTTTTTATAGATTCATAGTCAAACATGGAATAGAAAGTTCTTAGTGATATCAGAACGACCAAGGTGTGTTCCTACATCATTTTGACAGTAGTCACTAGATTTAATTTCATCTTGGGCTTGTTTTCAGACTCATTGTGGTGGGAATGATTTTGGTGCGGTTTAGATTCTGTTACATGTTTTCATAATCTGGTTGGTGGATTTTGATGTACGCATTCATAGTAGTTTTGTTTTTTAACATTTCAGAATTCTATATGTTTGTGTATTTATGAGTGCGTATATGTACTTCGTCTAAGGCTTACCATGTTATTTAGTTTCCTAGATGGTGAAATTTATCATCCCCTGAAATACTAGAGGTAGGATTGGGAAGTCTCGAATGATTCCCCACTGGGATGCATCATGATAGATTAGTCTCAGAGAGATCAGTTATAGATTAGGTCTAGAGTCTATGAGAATGGTTTGTGGAAACAATGTTAAGTGTTTTGAGTTCAACATTTAGGAAAGGGACTCTATTGTTGGTGTGATGGTCATCATATCCACACACCCGAACTCTGATCACCTTATTATTGAATCGATACATGTGAACATTGGTTGAAGAGAATATAATGGCACATGAATCATATTATAATGGGTTGTGGATTACATATCCATCTACCATCTATCTTGACATACTAATTGGTCATGGTACATATTTTTTATTTTAGGGATTCCTCTACAATGTTTGATAGATATTATTCAACATAATGATCATAAGGATGATCCCATCAGTGATGACACATCGATACCTAGACCAGATCTAGAGGTTCAACCTCTATATTGTGCACCATCTATAGAACATATTGAGAAGCAGATGGTACCAAGAGTACCACTAGGCAAGGTGTGCATGTTGATTTAACTTCATGAGTTTTAGTGATAGAGACCACTCAGGTTTCTAGGTGAGCATGAACCATAGGAATCTGAGGACATGCTTGAGACCATTACCCAATTGTTTCTTCTTGTCCTTACACCCACATATTTGACGGGGGTCATAGTAGAAAGCATTCTTCATGACATAATAGGGGGATTTTGGGGGGTTAGTGTCCCATTCATACAATGAGGATACTATACGATTTTCAGAGTTAGGGAATATATTTATATAGGAGTTTTCTTTATAAATGCAGAGTGATATGTGTATCTAAGAGATTCTCAATATGAATCATGGAAACAAGATAGTAGTAGTGGATTCATTATGGTTTACCAACCACTTTAGGTACTTGAGGGATTTGATTCTGGATATGTTTTTCATAGCTCTAAACTTCGAGTGAAGCATGTGTAGTGATATATAAGAAATTGTTATCCCTCTATGAATTCCTACCTATGTAGGGTTTTTAGAGAGAGTCTTGGTGGTAGAGAGATTCTTGGATGAGCAGATAAAACTAGTGGTTTCTAGTGGCAGGTATAGAAGAGCATAGACTTCACAAATTGGGATCAATCATTAATTTTAGGGACCTAGATGCATTTGATATTTTAGGAGGAGGTTCCATGACTAAGGATCAGTGATTTAATGATCAAATGATGGGTCCAGTCATCCCTTAGAGATGTTGTTCCACTCATTTGTTGTTATGGGAAATCGTCCATGAGATTGTACAAACTGATGTACAGTTGATAAGGATACCGTGCATAGGCCACCAAGGTAGAGAAAATGATAGGAGAAGTAATTTTAGTAAGGAGGTAGACATGGAAAAGGAAATGGGAGTGTATAAGGATGTGATAGACTCATTGACTTGTTACCACTAACGCCTCTAGGGTGTCAATGCTAGGCTCAGGGAGCTGGAAGACATGGGAAGGGAAAACTACATGTGGTCAAAGAATACAACCTAGATAATCTAAGAATGATATAAGGTATGATCTATTTATTTTCAACATTACCTATAGGACTATTAGACATAGGTTCTAGGTAATCATTTATTTCCACATATATTATTCGAGACTAAGAGATTATGATTGAGCCCTTGGCTCAACCCCTTCTCTCAGAGAATATTACTAGATAAGACTCATCAATCACACAATTTTCTGAAAAAGTTAATTGACTCTTGGAGGAGATAGTTTCTATTACTATATCTTTATAGTAGTGATGAGGCCTTATGACATCATCTTATGTATGGACAGTATATCCATAGTTAAAGCCTAGATTGATTTTTTTAGGAAGAGGATGCAGTGCACTTGGACTGACAACACTTGGTTCTCCTTTATTAGTGAAAAGGAATCCTAGGAAGAATTGGATAGATTAATTTGTATTCAGGTGAACCCAATTACTCATCAGTTGGCCAACCTAACCCATGGTGCATTGGATGCTATAAGTTTCCAACTTCATGTAGTGGTGAGAGAGTGTGATGATGTCTTCCTGGAGGATGTTCTAGTCTTACCTCCCCAATCAGAGATAGACTTATGTATTGATCTACACCATTAGAGGAAACCAATATCTTCACCAACATATCAGATGGATAAGGCAGATCTTATCATGATGAGGGTGCTGTTGGAGGACTTATAGAGGAAGGGAATTTTTGGACCCAGTTTTTCACCCTGGGCAGCCATATTTTTGTTCTCAAAGAAGTTGTATGGGATCTTGAGGTTATGTGTGGACTGCTGATATTTGAAATAGGTGAAGATGAAAAAAATTTATACACTATCCAGGATGATTGATCGCATTGATTAGTTCATAAGGGCTTGATGGTTCTTGAAGGTTGACCATAGGTAAGGTTATAACCAGTTTTGAGTATAAGATGAGGATATACCGATGCCCGTATTCAGATGTCCTTAAGGTCACAATGAGTACCTGATTATTCCCTTTGTCAAGAAAAACTCTCCATCAATGTTCATTGGACTCATGAAGTAGATATTCAATCCCATCTTAGATATATTCAAGGTAGTCTTTATTGAATATTTCCTTTTATACTCTGTGACATGGATGAGTATGTGAGACACATAATAATAGTTCTGTATGTACTTTAAGAGAACCATCGTTATAAAAATATCTCGAAGATAGGGTTTTATATTTAGTCTATATAAATTCTTGGACACATTATCTTAGTGGATAGAGTGGCAGTGGACCCATCCATGGTCAAGGAAGTCGTAGATTGGTAGCCACCCAATAGTGTAAAGGAGGTGAACAACTTCCTTGGTCTAGTAGGCTATTACCAGATATTCATTAATAGTTTCCCAAGGGTATCAGTACCCATGAATTCTTTTACCTAAAAAGGGAATCCTCTTTTGTGGGTAGAGAGGTCCATACATTATTTTCATTAGATGAGATAGAAATTGATGAGCAATACCATATTAAGATTAAGAGAGGAGGGTACTGAGTATATAGTATTTTGTGATGAATCTGGAACATGGAATGGTTGTGTTCTAATGAAGAGGTAGTTATGTTTTTCAAATGGTACACATTAGTTGGGACTATATGAGCAGAACTATGAGACCCACAATTTTGAGTTAGCATCGGTTTTATTCACACTAAAGATGAGGTGACACTACCTGATGGATGAGTGGGTTATCATCTAATATGATCACAAGTGTCTCAAGTATGTATTCCATCATTAGTATCTTAACTTAAGAAAGAGGTGATGTCTAGAGTTCCTCTAGGATTATGACATAAAAAGTTTCTACAATCATGGGATGGGGAACATAGTAGAAGATTCTCTCAGCAAAATATCTTGTTTAAAATTTATGAATGATTCATCAAAGAGGTTTGTATCATTGTAGTTATAATTTGTGGATAGAGATGGAGTAGGTTAACTATAGTTGATGATTTCACCCCTCTTCTCTCTCCATTAGTTAAGAAGGAACAACTATGGGATGCCAAATGTGATACCATACGTACTCAGATATCCCTAAGACACGATCCTGATGGATTTTATAAAGGTGGAGTGTAGAAACCCAAATCTTGACGTACATGGACATTACATTACTTTTGCGGAATACTTAATACATAACGAAAACAGACACACAAGTACCGTAATAGTATAGTGTCTTTGGAAATTCGGAACATAATCTTCTAATCGTAGTGAAATATCTTCAACATGTCACATAAAGATCTTCCCCTTTTTGTTTTCATACCTAAAAACCATTCTTTATATACTGGGGAAATGAAAACATATAAAGGGTGAGTTCAAATTCTTAGTAAGGGTAAGCATGGAGAAAATAAATCAAACCATATACATTTGAACTTAAAAACACGAACACAATGTTTAAACATCAAGATCTTGAGAAATGACATATAACATGATAATACATAAGGCATAGATCATAAATAAGCATTAATCCTGATAAAATAGCATGGGAATAAAACATGTAATTGTGGAAAAACATTAAGCACATGTTATAATTTCCATAGTAGCCAAGGCATTGCTGCCGAGACCATATTAGTGGACAAAGACCCTTACTGAACCAGGTTTACTTGCCATTCTAGCCCTGTATTACTAAACCGGATTTACTTGTCGTTCCATCTATGTCTATCTCATGAGATATAAATCTTTACCCAATTAATTTGAGGGAGATAAAGGTCCCACCCATCTCATAATGAAATCATTCTTACTTGTGATAAAAAATAAACATACATCATTCATAATAACCCAACGAATAAAATGGGTTTCACAAACATCATCCCATAATAAAATAATACATATAAAAGAAATGGATATCATTTCATAATAAGAAAAGTGAAACCATGTAAATCATAGAGGCATTATACTTTAAGCATACACATATGAAATAATGTCATCTTAGATGGAGAATGGTTTTGATAAAACACTTGAAATGAATTCTTGAGGAAAATATCCTTTCTTATTTAAAATCGTTTTCTTTTCATAAAATGTCATGAATTTTTAAAAGAAAAGGCTTTTGGTGAGAATAGTAATGAAATCTTTTGGAGGAAGCTTCATGAAAATAAGGCTTTATAAAACCGTGAAAATCCTTTCATGACATATATGTTAAAAAAATTCTTCTTGTACATTTGCTGGAAAAGTAAAAAAGTACCTTGTAAAAGAAAGATTCCTTACACACCATGTAGAAAAATTCAAAAATGTGTTAAAAGGAATTTAAAAATACTTGAAACCGTTTTTATAAAATAGGGACATGGATTATAAATATAACCCCAGTAAATACTTACGAATAAACAATCTCGGATAAAAATGAGATTGAAAAATTATCCCTTAAAAAAAAATTTTTGTAAATAAAATAGATCACTTATGTGCATTCACTATAAGGTCACATAAAGAATTTATAAATACATGATAAGATATAAAAATTCATTTCTCACATAATCAAAGATCTACATAAACAAGAAAGAGAAGATCAACCCAAAGAACAGAAATTGGGTTAAGATGTTCCCTTACCTTGTGTCTGACTTGACTCGATCGTTCATTAATCTCCTAAATAATAAAACAAAGCTTATTTCCACTTGCTTAAGAACATTTTTCAAATTTATTATTCCCTTTATATCACTTATTACCTTGTTATAAGCATTATGTAACAATTTATGTTAATAATGTTCATTTTGTCGATATTTAGTACTTGAGTCAAAAATTGACTTCTTATAATTACATGTTGTTCATGTCGTAAAAGTTTCATTATATCCAAAATGATATTAATGATTTATATATCATATATATCATATAAATCTATCATATACATGTATTTATAATTGTACACAACATATGGAGGTAAGAAATGAAATGCACCGTTCATGGAGACGGTAAGCCATACGTACACATGAACGCTACTTTCATTTGTATTTTTTATTTTAATGGAAATAAAACATAATTATACATAGGTATATTATAAATACTATATAATATCATATATAATATCATTAACTAAATCCTTTATAAATCCCACATAAGGCATTAATGGATCACATCACTTTGAGGGGGCGGTAGTCCGCACTTCCTCAAATGAGATCATCGTATTTACCCATTATGGAAACCATAAAGGCCTGATATAATTGGGAAATAAAGAAGCATAAATAAATCATAAACATAATATATATCATATATAAATACAGTTCCATCATAATGGCCACCATGAGAGGATGTAGGAGAAAAACGAACAATCATCGTTTCGTGAGGCGTTAGTTTCCATCCACAGAAACATTATGTTCTTCATCCATTAGATGAAGGTGTGTGTAAGTGTTGTTCAAATCCTTATCATAAAAACAACCTAGTATACTGAGGATACTGGTGTTTCTACAAAATAATGGATTAAAAAGAGTTTAGGGGTTGGAGAATTAGAATAAAAGAAAACAACTTAAGAGAAACTATTACCTTTAATTTGGGTAACTTCCTTTGGTTTGAACCAAAAGGACTTCTTGAAGTGCCTTATGCCCATGTTAAGGCTTCTAGAGGGAGGAGAGGGATGTAGGTAGCTTAATGAGGAAAAGTTTGGATGATCCAAATGGCTTGATAGGTGTGAGAAATTGGATAAAAATGGTCTCCTTTTATAAGGGAGGGGAGGAGATCTTTAGGAAAGAGTGAAAAAATTATTTTATAATATAATTATATTCGGTTTCTAATGGTCCAAAAATCATTATAGTCGAAGCTAAGATGACTCATGGTCGAGATATAATCATAAAATCAGAATTGGACATGTTTTGGATAATATTTTAATCATTATAACCATATTTATTTAAATCATTTATTAATGAGGTAAATACTGCGTCATTATTGTGTCATAAATAATTTAATTTATTTGATGTCTAAAAATAATAAAAAAATACCAACATGTATGAAATTTGTTTAGATTTCCAATTAATATTTATAGTAGAAAATATAATTTATATATCCCCATATAAAAATTAATTACTAAAAGATTTTTGTTAATTCTAATTTTGTCTTTACATTAAATTAATTAATCTAATGTGTCATTGTTTTTCTTAAGTGGCTCCATGGGGTCCCCAAATCATCCCAAGGATGCCCAAGGTCGGACATTACTCATCCAATAAGGTTTGAACAAGGTTTAAGGTAATTTTGAATTATTATAATATTCGTTTAACCTTGAATTACCCTATTTATCTTTAACCGAGGTAAATAAAAGTAAAAAGTTACTATTCACCAAAAATTATTTTTATCTAATTGAACCACATTTTACTATTTGATATTAATCAATTCTCTCATATTTTCGAAATTTAACTCACAGAAGTAGTAAAATTATGTTTTATGAACAATTGCAAAAGCTCCTAGGAGGTGGGTAAGAGATGGTGAAAAGTTCAATACAATTTTTTATAAACCTAAAATTATTATAAAATTACTCCAATGAATTTCATTGAACTTATATAAGTATTTTGTATCTATTTTGACTTAAAATAAATTTAAATCAAATAAATGAATATTTAAATAAAAAGTCAGTTTTAACCAAAAACTCAGTGTTTTCACTATTCATAAAAAATTGATGTTTTTCAGAAAAATACTAAAAACTCAGCCTAAGCTATATGTGATATTCAGAATTCAAAAATGATATATATTTTTACAAATTCAATACTTAGAAGTGGAATTAATTTGTTTTAAAATTAATTCTCGTTATCAAAACAAATAGCATGTTTTTAAGAAATAATAACTATCTTAAGACTGATACTTGTTTATGTCCAATTTCAAAGTGAAATTAATTCCAATTACCAACATTGGATTAAATGGTAAAAATATATTCTAATTACACTTTGAAACCAATTAATAAGATAATCTAACCATATCAATTATCGTGATGAAAAAAGTTGTGTTTAATTAAAATATAGTGTGTTTTTACTATTCATTAAAATATGAAAGTTGTCAGAATAATATGAAAAATTTAACCAAAGTAAATTTTTATATCATAATTACAAAGAAGAATTTTATTTTATCAAATTGAACTTATAGACCTGTCAAAAACAAGATTTGAAGTGGGTGCAAAATCAAAGGGTGGCAAAACTGTATTTTTTGAAAAATAATTATTTTATTTGAAAAAATTATTTTGTTCTCATACCATGTTCTAGAAAATATGTAAATGAATAATAATGTTATAAAATTCAAAATTTAGTTAATAATATTCATAATGGCTATTCCATAATAATATTATAAAAATATATCATTGTTTAGTGAAACACGGTATTGCGTACTACACATGCTATCGAGGAAGGTCGCGATTGCATGTAATGAAAGCCAAGTTGGGGTGACGTGTACTGCAAGACTCTTTTGTTGTTGCGTATAACAAAATAAAACCATATTTCATTTATACATTAAACAAATTTATACTTAATGTTGCATAGAATAATTTCTACAAAACGAACTTGAAATTGTGTGTAACACGAGCCAAGAATAATGTTGCGTATACTGCAATCTAATACGGTGTTTCGTATAGTGCAATATAAACTTAGTGTAGTGTACAAAAGAAGAAATCAATGAAATTGAAAAGAATAATTCTAATAAAATCTCGGGATGTTACGTTCTACCCCCCTTAAAATGAATTTCTCCCTCGAAATTCGTCGGGCTTATAAATGGTTTACTTCTTGAATGTTTCTTTCATAGAAACCCACATCGTAAAAAGGAATACTAAAACGTCATTTTAAAAAGTAAAGAAAGAAACATAACAGTTACCCAAATTAACTCATCACCGGGTTTCCACATAGGTGAAAATATGTATATGGAAGATTAATCTAACCATCAAGTTATGATGGAGAGTGGTAGAGAGCATGGCTATGAAAAAGCCACCAATCACAAAGCCGTAAATTTGTGATGATCTAAGGTACCATCTGATTAATCAGATATAAGAGCACTAGGACAAAATTTTGTTTTCAATATCATTTCCTAAAGTTGAAGAATTTTAATTAGAAGAAATACTTACTTTATTTTGGTACATTCTCACTGTTGTTTGTGCCTTGAACAATTTCCGCTTCATCTCTTAATGAAATGAAGTTGAATTTTTCATTCTTGAAGTGTTAACAGATCATGTGATATAATGATGGGTCATTCCATCTGTCTCAAAGAAAAGGTTAGAAAAATTTATCTAACACATAAGTCCATGTATGGTGAGGTTAATCAGATATGATCGCAAAAATGGACTTATACTTCATCTATCATACCGCTTAATAAAATATAACTAGTTTCTACTGACCAGGGACTTCATGTAGGCCAGTGGTAGGCGATAAAGGCCTACCACACTTTGGTTGTGGGTTCGATTCCCACAACCTTGTCCGACGCGATGGGTTGTCGCCCGTCCTGCAGGTTGTCCTTTTTCTAAAACTATATTATTATAACATTCCTGCAACAATATCAAAAAAAAGTTATAGCCTTAAACAATACTATCTGATGTCTAACTTAATCCATTCCTATATTTAAGCTTATCCAAAATACTTCTGTCCAATATTATAGTATAAAGAAGAGGATTACTAGAAATTTCATCAACCAAGCATGTGAATACCATCGTTTATTACCCATATATCATACGATATATCTTGTTCGTCACAATCCAAACAAGTGAATACCTTAATCATGTATTCTCTTGAAAAATGAATACCCATTGAACCTTAGTGAAAACATGAATGCTGTCAAAAGTTAACACTTTCCACATACCAAAATCCCAAAATTTCTTTATAAACAAACCATGATATAACTTTGTCCTTCTATCTGTCATGAGATCATGAATACTGTCAAACATTTCATTTTCTCATTATCCCTTCATTATGCGCATATCATCTTCTTTCCAAAAATATCTCAATAACTTTCCATGGTTACTAGTACCCTAAAATTATTGAAAACCACAATAGACCAATACATAAATATTCCAATATTCCACAATACTATATACAATATTATTTTGGAATCCCATTACATAAACACTTAATCATTCAACCACATCGTTTTCATATTCAACATCACCAATAGTGATCGCATGTGACTTCCCTTTGTCCATTGCCTTAAGTGGTTGCTCATGTCGATCATCATTAACCCTTGGATTAGGGAATTGATTAGCATAATGCCCCATTTCGTTGCACTTGAAAATCATTGAAGTGTTGGTGGTGCATTCTCTACAGTATTTTATTTATTCACATCATTAGAAACCCTTTTTCTATTACTTCGACACTCAGCTGGTCGATAAACTTCTTTTCCACACTGAAAAAAATTTTGAGTCCCTTTAAGACAATCTCCACCATGCTTCATTCCACACTTTGAGCATAAAGAAACATTCATATTCTTTTCACCATTATTCTAAGATTTCTCCTAGAACTCCATCTTTCGTTTCCTGTCAAAACCATGAGATAAATATGTAACACCTACTTCCATTTCTACCTTGATAGAACAAAACACAATTTCTTCATAGCTATTGAAGTCTTTTATAGCCAATAGCCTTTGAAGACTTGGTTTTAAGCCACTAAAGAATCGATCAACTTTAATTTCAGGTTGGATGATAAAGCCAGATTCATACCTTACATGCCTTGTAAAATTCGCTTCGTATATACCAATAGATTCATCATCCTTTTCCTTAATCTCAAGGAACTCCTTTTCCATCTTTGTTCGAATAATACAAGAGAATTACTTACTGAAAAACAAGTTCTTGAACTCATCCCATTCCATGGATTCAAATTCATCTTGGGGCCTTGTATTCTTAATTGGAGTCTACCAATTATCTGCTTCACCTTCTAAACGGTAAACAGTTAGAATGACTTTATCATGTTCCAAAAAGTGAAGTATGGAAGATATCTTTTCAATGGTACTGATCCATTGTTCAGCAACAAGTGGATCAGAAGACCCATTGAAAGAAGGTGGACGTTGCCTCATGAAGGACTCAATAGAATATTGTTTCCTTCTCTGCTCATTCGGAAGAGCAGAATGATTCATAGCTTGCGTAAGTATAACAATAAGATTTTTCACTCCATATCCCATATCAGTGGTTTGTTCAGGAGGAAAATAATTGCATTGTCCATTACATTGATCAACACAGTTCCATCGGGTTCCATCCATCATCTAAAACCCAAAAAGAATATTGTGAGAGGGAAAAATCATGCTAGGTAAAACAACATAATAAAGTGGGAGTAACTTTGATATCTAACATCTTAGGTTTAATTATAATATCATTACTGTAATTCTAGGACTATAACCTATACTTATACTTAACCTTAGGGACATCCCTAGAAATACCTTAGAAATATCTCTAGGGATCTCACTAAAGTTTTCGCATCCTAGTTTCCAAAGGTTAACCAAACCCTTCCTCTGATACCAACTGTAGAGACCCAAAGCTTGACGTACATGGACATTACATTCCTTTTTCAGAATACTTAATACATAACTAAAACAGACACACAAGGACCGTAATAGTTTAGTGTCTTTGGAAACTTGGAACATAATATTTTAATCGTAGTGAAAGATATTCAAAATCTCCCATAAAGATCTTCCCCTTTTTGTTTTATTACCTAAAAACCTTTATTTATATCCTGGGGAAAAGAAAACATATAAAGGGTGAGATCAAATTCTCATTAAGGGTAAGCATGGAGAAAATAAAACAAACCATATACATTTGAACTAAAAAACATGAACACAATGTTTAAACATCAAGATCTTGAGCAATGACATAAAACTTGGAAATATGTAAGGCATAGATCATAAAGAAACATTAATCCTGATAAAATATCATGGGAATAAAACATGTAATTGTGGCAAAACATTAAGCACATGTTATGATTTCCATAGTAGCCAAGGCATTACAGCCAAGACCATGTTTGTGGACAAAGTCCCTTACTGAACCGGGTTTACATACCGTTCCAGCCCTGTATTACTGAACCAGATTTACTTGACAATCCAGCCATACCTATATCATGAGATATAAATCTTTACCCAATGCATTGGAGGGATATATAAGTCCCACCAATCTCATAATGAAATCAATCTTACTTGTGCCAACAAATAAACATACATCATTCATAATAACCCAACGAATAAAATGGGCTTCATAAACATCATCCCATTATCACATAATCAATATAAAAGAAATGGATATCATTTCATTATAAGAAAAGTGAAACCATGTAAATCTTAGAGACATTATACTTGAAACATACACATATGAAATAATATCATCTTAGATGGAGAATGGTTTTGATAATACACTTGAAATGAATTCTTGAGGAAAATATCCTTTCATCTTTAAAGTCATTTTATTTTTACAAAATGTCATGAAATTCTAAAAGAAAATTATTTTGTTGAAAATATTCATGAAATCATTTGGAGGAAGCTTCATGAAAAAAGGCTTTATAAAACCTTAAAAATCCTTTCATGACGTATAAGTTAAAAACTATTCTTCTCGTACTTTTGCCGGAAAAGTCAAAAAGTACCTCGTAAAAGAAAGATTCCTTAAAAACCATGTAGTAAAATTAAAAAATGGGTAAAAATGACTTTAAACATACATGAAACCATTTTTAGAAAACAAGTACATGTTTTATAAATATAACCCTAGTAAATACTTACGAATAAACAATCTCGGATAAAAATGAGATTGAAAAATTATCCCATACAAAGATATTTTTGTAAATAATATAGATCACTTATGTGTATTCACTATAAGGTAACATAAAGAATGTATAAATACATGATAAGATAAAAAATTCATTTCTCACATAATCAAAGAACGACATAAACAAGAAAGAGAAGATCAACCCAAAGAACAGAAATTCGGTTAAGACGTTCCCTTACCCCGTGTCCGACTTGACTCGATCATTATTTAATCCCTTGAATAATAAACCAAAGTTAATTTATACTTTCTTAAGAACCTTTTAAAAATTTATTATCCCATTTATATCACTTATTTCCATGTTATAAACATTATGTAACCATTTACGTTAATAATGTTCGTTTTGTCGATATTTGGTACTTGAGTCAAAAATGGACTTCTTATAATTACATGTTGTTAATGTGGTCAAAGGTTTATTATATCCAGAATGATATTAATGATTTATATACCATATACATGTATTTATAACTTTACATAACATATGGAGGTAAGAAATGAAATGCACCGTTCATGGAGACGGTAAGCCGTACGTACACATGAACGTTACTTTCATTTCTATTTCTTATTTTAATGGAATTAAAACATAATGATACGTAGGTATATTATAATTAAAATATAATATCATATATAATATCATTTACTACATCATTTATACATCCCACATAAGGCATTAACGAATCACATCACTTTGAGGGGGCGGTAGTCCACACTTCCTCAAATGAGATCATCATATTTACCCACTATGGAAACCATAAAGGCTTGATATAATTGGGAAATAAAGAAGCATAAGAAAATAATAAACAGAATATATATCATATATAAATACATTTCCATAATAATGGCCACCATGAGGGGCGGTAGGAGAAAATCGAACAATCATCATTTCGTGAGGCGTTAGTTTGCCATCCAAAGAAACATTATGTTCTTCATCCATTAGATGGAGGTGTGTGTAAGTGTAGTTATAATTCTTCTCATAACAACATCCCAGTATATTTAGGATACTGGTGTTGTTACAAAATAATGTATTAAAAAGATTTTAGGGGTTGGAGAAGTTGAATAAAAGAAAATAGCATAAGAGAAACCGTTACCTTTAAATTGGGTAACTTCCTTTGGTTTGAACCAAAAGGACTTCTTGAAGTGCCTTATGAATAAGTTAAGGCTTATATAGGGAGGATAAGGATTTAGGTAGGTTAATGGGGCAGAGGTTGGATGAGTCAAATGGCTTGAGAGGTGTGAGGAATTGGATAGAAATGGTCTCGTTTTTTAAGGGAGAGGAGGGGCTCTTTAGGAATGAGTGAAAATATTATATTATAATATAATGATATTCAGTTTCTAATGGTCCAAAAATCATTATACTCAAATATAATATGACTCATGGTCTATATATAATAATCCAATCAGAATTGGACATGTTTTGGATAATATTTTAATCACTATAATCTTATTTATTCAAATCATTTATTAATGAGGTAAATATTGCATCATTATTGTGTCATAAATAATTTAATTTATATGATGTCTAAAAATTATAAAAAAAATACCAAAATGTAGGAAACATATTTATATTTCAAATTAATATTTATAGTAGAAAAGATAATTTATATAGCCCCTTATGAAAATTAATTACTAAAAGATATTTGTTAATTCAAATTTTGTCTTTAAATTAAATTAATTAATCTAATGTGTCATTGTCTTTATTAAGTGGCTCCATGGATTCCCAAAATCGACCCAAGAATTACCATGGTCGGCCAGTACTCATCCAATAAGGTTTGGACAAGTGTTAAGGTAATTTGAATTATTATAATATTTTTTTAACCTTGAATTACCCTATTTACCTTTAACCGTGGTAAATAAAACTAAAAAGTTACTATTCACCAAAAATTATTTTTATCTAATTGAACAACATTATAATACTTGATATTAATATTGTCTCTCGGATTCTCGAAATTCAACTCACAAAAGCGGTAAAATTATGTTTTATGAATAATTGCAAAAGCTCCTAGGAGTTGGGTAAAAGATGGTGAAAAGTTCAATAGAATTTTTTATATATCTAAAATTATTATAAAAAGACTCCAATGAATTTCATTAAAATTATATAAGTATTATGTATCTATTTTGACCTAAAATAAATTTAAATAAAATGAATTATTATTTAAAAAAAAGTCATTTTTAACCAAAAACTCAGTGTTTTCACTTTTCATCAAAAATCGATTTTTTTCAGAAAAATTCCAAAAAATCAGCCTAAGCTATATTTGATATTCCAAATTCAAAAATGATGTCTATTTTTCCAAATTCAATACATATAAGTGGCAGTAATTAATTTTAAAATTAATTCCTGTTATGAAAAAAATAGCGTGTTTTTAAGAAAGAATAACCATCTAATGATCGATACTTGTTTATGTCCAATTTCAACGTGAAATAAATTCCAATGAACAAAATTTGATTAAATGGTAAATATATATTCTAATTACACTTTAAAACCAATTAAAAATATAATCCAACCATATAAATTATTGCGATGAAAATAGTTGTTTTTAATTAAAATATAGCGTGTTTTTACTATTCATTAAAATATGAATGTTATCAGAATATTATGAAAATTTATCCAATGTAAATTTTTATATCCTGATTCAAAATAAGAATTATATATTTTCAAATTGAACTTATAGACAAGTCAAAAACAAGATTTAAAGTGGGTGCACCATCAAAAGGCAACAAAACTGCATTTTTTTTGAAAAATACTTATTTTACCTGAAAGATTTATTTTGTTCTTATACCATGTTGTAGAAAATGTGTAAGATGAATAATAATGTTATAAAATTCAAAATTTAGTTAATACTATTCATAACGGCTAGTCCATAATAATATTATAACAATATATCTTTGTTTAGTGAAACCCGGTATTGCATACTACACACGCTATCGAGGAAGGTCGCGATTGCATGTAATGCAAGCCAAGTCAGGGTGACGTGTAGTGCAAGACTCCTTTGTTGTTTGGTATAACAAAATACAACCATATTTCATTTATAAATTAAACAAAATCTATACTTAATGTTGTGTAGAATAATTTCTACCAAAAAAACATGAAATTGTGTGTAACACGAGACAAGAATAATGTTGCGTATACTGCAAGCTAATACGGTGTTGCATATAGCGCTAGATAATCTTGGTGTAGCGTAAAACAGAAGACATCAATGAAATTAAAAAGAATAATTCAAATAAAATCACGGGTTGTTACATGGAGAGAATGCATTTTTTTCATAGGATGCACAATGGTACTAATATCATTGTTGGAGGAGGTTATGAGAGAGTTTCAAACATCCCCTTAGGAGTATATCTAGCTATGTAAAAGATGAACCAGAATATCTGACATCAGATTTGGAGGCAAGGGATGAAGAAAAGAGTTTTAGATTTTGTCTCTTCATATCTTATTTGTCATTGAGTGATGGTTGAGAACCTTATTCCGGCTAGTTTAACTAAACCCATTGAGGTGGTAGTGTAGAAGTGGTAAGGGATATACATTTAATTCATGAATATATTACCATGTACATTAAAGGGAAAAATTCTATATCGGTGATCATTGGATAACTCACCATGTTAGTTTACATCTTAGCTTTTCGGTGTTAGAGATTAGTAGAGAGATTGGGACACCTCTACATTTATGAGGTAGTCCGACTGCATGGATTTCCATTTTTGACCATTTCAAATCATGACACTCGCTTCACATACAGATTGTGTAAGGAAATAAGAGTGGAATTTTGGAGTTAATTATTATTGAGCACATTGTTTCACCCCATAACTGTTGGCCAAGATGAGTAGAACATTCATGTATTGGATGCCATGCTGTGAGATTTTATGTTGGACTTCAGTCGTAGTAGGTGGCATCACCTATCACTAGTGGAGTTTGTATGCAAAAATAGATACTATTCCACAGTTTTTATGAAACCATTTTAGAATTTGTATGGGAGACCCTAAAGATCCTCACCTTCCTAGACCGAACTAGGATAGTCAACAATCATTGTCCTAGAGTTGGTGTGAGCTATTACTGAGAAGGTGTGGATTATCTAGGAGCGGATGATGACTAAAAAAACCCATCATAATTCATATACAGATAGACGATGGTGGTTGTTTATGTTTGAAGAAGGATACCATGTGTTACTATGAGATTCACCTTAGTATTGGTTATAGAGGTTTGGGTGTGGTCATGTTATCTCTAAGAATCATTGACCCTTCCAAGATATATCATAGAGTTGGTGATATGGTATACATCTTAGCTCTACCACCACATTTATATTGGGTACATGATGTCTTCCATGGGTCGCTACTAAGGAGGTACTTGCCTGACCCATCACACATTATCAAATGGAGTGGGATAGACATCGAGGATGGATGCACCTTTGATGAGTACTAGTTTGATAATTAGGATCAACATGAGAGGATCCATCATGGGTGATAAATACATTTAGTGAATGTCTGGTGATAGCACAATAATATTCAAGAGATCTCATGGGAGTGGGAGGCTCAGATTCTTTATCAGTACCCACATCTATTTTTGTTGTCCTTGTTTTAGATTTTCGAGATGTAAATCCCCAAGGTGGGAAGAATATAGTGACTAAGATTTTCCATATATTATTTTTGGATATAGTATAGATTATTTTTGAGACTATGTTCTAAGACGCAGTGCAATTATGTGGCCTGGTGTGCCCATAATAAATTTTTAAATATATTAAATATTTTAAATAACACACGCAAGATTTTTCTTGAAATTTTGTGAATAAGTTATAAATTGGTGTCCATATCAGAAATATGAAGGAACTGTTGATTTCATAATGTGAGTATTAACCTAGAAATGACTTAACCATGGTTATCATGGGGAATTTTTGGAAATATTATTGCGGGAATAAAATAAATAAAACAATTAAGTAAGATTATTTTATTAATATATTGATATATTGACCTATATTCATATTTAAGAATATGGATAGGATGAAATCCTAGTGATAGATGCCTAAATGTGGCACTTTTAGAGAGATCAGAGAAGGATATCTATCTGGGGAACTTTCTCCAGACCGTAGATCTATGATTGACATGCAATAGAATCAAATAATCTCCCCAAATTCCATGATGCATGATCGTTCATCCTAAACAATCGATCCATCTCAAGGTAGGACATTTGTTTTGATTAGATTCATTCCTTGTTCTTAGTTTCTATTATTAATGTCAATTAATTGACCAATGTATTGATTCATGGATCGAATATCTTATGTGATGGGTTTTATTAATCTGGTTTTGGGATAATTACATTGTTATTATTGAATATTTCACTTTATTTAAAATAGAAATAACCTTAGATCGACACAAACATTGATTTTGGTCTATTCTTATTTAATGTTCTTTTTATTTTCTCCCCCGTTTATTCATTCATCTTGGAAATTCTTCATTTGTCCCTTGGATCGACATCCAACAAAGAAATCAATCATTAAACACCCGATTATTGGTGCAATGGTTTGATATTGTAGCTCTAGGATCATCATTAAATGATGGTGGTGAAAGGATACAAGAAATGGATAATTTGATGGATTCAGATATCCAATTTTGTGATCTTTATCATGCAATGAGGACATTTTAATGATACAATTTTCCAAAAACATCTATGGGTTAGATCTTATTCTTTGGTAAATGAAAGACTCGACAAGGCTTGATTCATGATTTTATGGTGTAATGATTTTAAGATCAAAGAATGATGGAATGACCAAGATATGTAGAACCAAATCATGAAATCTTGAATATTCTGCACTATAAAACATATAATGCAGATAAAAATTCCATGTGCACCCCTCAATGTAGTGGCTAAAATAATGGAGAAACTTATTTAAAATATAGTGTGTGACCTTGTCACATGATGTGTGGCCTCTTCATATCGACTCAGTGTGTACCTCAAAGGGTACACAGAAATTGGATCAGATACACGAGTTAGAGAACAACGCGTATTCCACTACATGTAGATGGAATAGACAAGTACAAAGGTTATGTGGTGTACTTGGACATGGGTAGATTACACTGGAGTATGACACTCCATGTACTTCTATACAAACACAAACACATGATGAGACATGTGGCATTTACACAGTAGGACCAGGGGTCAAGGGACATATTGTGTAACCCTGATACATGTTTTTTACACCTTAAATATTGTCTTGGGTGTATTTGCCTCTATATATTTGTCCATTTTGGTTAGGGTGTGTTCTACTTATTCATCCCCTATGGTTTTATATGGAATCATCTCCCACTCCTAGGACAAAGATCCATTCTGCATGACTTTTTGGATGGAGTCGTTGGAATCCCTTGTGTGTCCCCGAGTGAGATCCTTTATCCATATTCATTCACTACGAAGAGTTATTGGTATCATAATGAACAACACTATGTGGGTATAAATCCTTTACATAGAAAATCAACACATGTTTAATTTTTGGTATACACCATGGAATTAAGAGTGATCCCCAAATGTGTATCACATGTATTTATACCTTCAGTGTATATTTATAATGGAGAGTCTCTATGATCTTTACCTCTCAGATAGACTCAATTTGTGTTATCAGACTCTGGAGTGTGTTCTCACAGACATGTATTATATGGAACCTTTGAGCTAGAATCCAAGTTTAATTGTTACAGTTGTGACTTACCTTTAGACATTGTGTCTTTGTTGAGTATATTTTGATATTATTATTATATGTGTTATAGAAATTTACCTTTGTATAGGTTATTGTATTTTATTTTTTTATGATTTCTATTTTTAGAGAGTCCTACTAAGTATTGTAATACTCAAGCCTACACATGCTTTTCACTCACGTACCATGGCTTGTGTAGATGATTGAACACTTGACATAACACTATAAAGACCAGGGTCGAATGGTGCTTAGGGATTTCAGATAGACCAAGGCGTGTTCCTATGGAATTTTGGCAGTAGTCATTAGCATTAAATTTATGTTGGAATTTTTTCATACTCTATGTTGTGGGATTGTATTTGGCCTTATTTACTTTCCTCTACTTAGTTTATTAGTCTAGTTTTGGTATTTAGATGTATGCATGCATGTTTGTTTAGTTGTTTTTATATTTTAGCATTATATAGGATTGATGGTGTGTGTGTGTGTACATGTACATTGGCTAAGGCCTTGCATGTTTGTGTTATGTCTACTAAGTGCTGATCTCCAGCCCATGGCCTATTAGAGGTGGTCCTAGGGAGTCATGGTAGAGACCCCAATGGGAAGAGTCATGATATAAATAATTTTTTTATTTTAAAAATTATAATAAAATATTTAATTAGTAAATTAATACTAATAATTAATATTGTATTTTTTTGAGTTTAGTCTTAGACTACTATCATAATGTTAAAAATTCTTCAAATTTTATATTCACAATACTAATCATATAAAAAAATCTGATTATACATTATCATAACCATATTTAATCTGACTAGATATCAAATTAATTAACATTAATTCTCCTAACTAATACAAAATTTGGTGACTAACCAACAATATGTCTTAAGACATATAGTGGGCTGGTGCTCTCTAAAAAACGTTTCCCCATTATATTAGTGTTCTTTCTTTCTATTTAGATGATATAATGATATTGGGGTATTTGTTTGACTGTATTTTATTTTTTATTCTTATGTTCAGTTTCATAAATTTCTATAAATTGGTATTTCAACCATTCCTTCACACTAGACTAATTATTTAGACATATGTATATATATTTAAGATAATATTTAATATTTAATAAATATAAAAAATTATAAAAAATTTATAGAATTTGGGATAGGTTTTTGCAAAATATGAATTAAAAATATGATATATTTAATTAAATAAAATAGTATATATATATAATTAGTATTAATCCTTTTTATATACAAAATTTCTTATAAACACATATATAGAATAACATTTATATGAATAATTCAATACAACAAAAAATGTATTCTATTTTTATAATATTTATAAAATTAAAATATATAATAAATTAATAAATTTAAGAATCAAAGCTTAAAATTGAAAAATATTATAAACAAAAAAATAAGAAATTAAATTGGAAAATGGAAACAACACCAATAATATAAAAGTTCTAATAAAATTGATTGAATTATGATTCCACACAACAACAGAAGAAAGAAACATATAAAACACGACCATAAGTAAAATAAAATGAATAAAATATGAAATAAAACATTATTACCAATCATCACATATAAACCCAAAATAAAAAAAATTATTATATTTAGAAATCATTATTTTAAATAATAATATATTACCATAAATAAAAATAATAATATGTATTTCACATGAGTACCTTTCAAATAAAAACCCCAATTTCTAGAGTCTGATCAAATAAAAACATCATCAAAATGGCCAACACCATGGTGGTTTCTAACTTGAGTTAGTACAAGTTGATGATAATACATTCACCGAGTCAAAATAAAGAAATTATAGAGTAATGAAATTAACTAGTTATATTAATTTTTATGACACCCCCATGTCACTGTTGTTTTATATTTTATATTATTTTGGACTAATTTAAATTTTTTGGAGTTTTATCTTGAAAGTGTTAATTCTAGATGTTTTTTATTGCATGATTAGTATTAATAGTTTAGGTTGAACTATGTAATATCATGAGCTAATGATACTTTCTTATAAATTTCGTTCATACATGGTTTGGTTTGTGTGGTCAGATCACTTTTAGAACTAAATATTGAGAGTTTTAGTGGAACCCATGAGATTTCTTTTTTACATTAGGGTGTTGGAACATGACTTGAGCATGGATAGAGGAGATCATGTGAATGACCATGCACTAGTGTTTTAGTTTCTGATAATGGGGATCTCATTGTTGGCCCATAGTCCGTAAACCACACATCTTGGTAGTACGAGGTGTTTGGGATGTTTCCAGTTCATATAGCGACCATGGATAAGCAATCATAAATAATTCATTGATAGCATGGTTTAATTAGTACATTTCCCAAATAGTTTCACAACCCATAGACTTAATGGATTATTATCATAGAGGATAAAAATATAAAACCCCCTATATTACATGTTGTGAACATTTCTCCATATACTAAACCCCATCTTAAGCATTCCTTCAGACACAATCATTATTAAATAATGTATAATGGATGAAATTGGAAGGGTTGAGATCAAAATTCCATTAAGGGATAACATAATACATGGAATATTGGTTAGATAATAAATATATGGTAAATAATGAATATGGGAAAATATCATATTTAAAATCACATAAATCCATAAATGTTAACCATAAGAATGTAAGTAATACAAATTGTCTCCAATGATAACACTTCAACCATGCGTTGATAAAATAAAATACTAAGAGTATAACATGATACACGTAATGTACAAAACAAAGCGAAACAATTATAAAAATATGATTTATTTTCATTGTTATCTATTTTAGCCACTAATTTGTTCACACATAATATTAGGAGTAGATATAACCACCATCACATTAACATATTATAGACCTAGATAATAACTAACATGTTCACATAACATTTATATACGGTGAGATATAAAACATTATCGAATAAATTGGAGGGACAAATAGGTCTCAACCATCTAATAATCCATTCGTTTGTGTGCCTCTTGAAATACAAAAATGACATCATAAAAAACCCCATAGAAAGAAATCTTGGAAAAATATTGCTTTAATTGCACATTAATTCATGATTTATTAAATAAGAATATATATAATAAAACCAGTAATATCAAGGAAATTATTATATAATGATAAGTTGGTATGTTACATTAAAACATAAAAATAGGTGGTACATCATAATTATTGAAAATATCCTTAGCATGCTCAAAATAATACGTCGTCGTCAAAAATACATTAGATAACATAGGTACATACATAAAGAAGGGGTGATCTAAAATGGATAGTATATGATTAAACAATTCATAACACAAAAAAAAATTACATGTCAAATAATAAGATATTCAATGAGACAAAAATGTGGGAAAATCAAAAACATGATAATGAGGATCGATATTACTAAATAACATATAAGGAGCAAGAGAATATGGAAATCACTTTAAACATGACATCATATGAATGATTCAAGGATAAAAACAAATAAATAAAATATAATGGAATTATGATATCGTCCAATGCACCACAAATGGAATATTATTTGACCAAAAAATTACCCAATACATTATAAAACTATCTGGGTGAACCCATCATAATCATATCATATACCTGCATAAGTGTTCCATATAGATCATATAATAGAAGAACATATTTCATTACATTTAATCCAAATATTTTGTATTGTGGGTTACATACATGGATCTCCCCAATCAATGAAATAGAGGTAAAAATATTTTAAAACCCCTCAAAAAAGCTAGTCATGGAAAATCATAGTGATAGTTTTTCAATGTAATAACAACAAATGATGATTAATAAAATAGTTCAATAAGAGTGAAAGGGGTTTCCCATAACATAGAAGTAAAAATTTTAGTGTAAGGGATATTAAATAACATATTCCAAAAAGTATATTTTGAAACTGATTGGAAAAATAGTAGAAGGGTTCTTGAATAATAACTTGGAATTGAAGACAGATAATAATTGTGGCAGCTTAATGAGGATATATAATGAATCATGGAAGGGATTAATGAGAGTTAAAAGAAAAACCCATCACTTTTACACAATAAGGTAGGTAAAATGGATGTGAAAGAGTTTATCCCATCAAAAGGAATAGTATCAACTGGTTCTTTAATTAATTAATGTGCCTGAATAATGAGGAGAATAAGAGGACCCCTTACATTTAGATAGTTATTACAAAATAATTGGAGGAGAATCTTGAGAGATTTTGGGAACCTTAGGAGGACATAGAGAGTGTAGGGATTATTAAATATTTCCACCAAGGACTTTTAGTTATGAATAATGGGTTCTAGGGTTGTTTTATATTGGAAAAGGGAGGGATGTTCTTTAATATTTCCAAAATGTAGGTTTTGGACACTATAGAACAAAATAATCGAAAACACAAAACATCCTATGGGCTTTCCCATCCATTCTACCAAATATGAGTGGATTCATAATTTTATATGTCCAATGGAAATATTCATTGAAATATTACCCTTGGCTATGTGTAAGTGAGTAATATTAATAAAGAAATGATTTCAAATCCATAAAATATAATATCGGAATTGGAGGATTTATAATGGTATTATAAAAGTATTAAAATAACATAATTAGAAGAATATGTTAATGTTTAAACATATATTTTTTCATTTATACCATTTATATAATTCATTACATCATAGTTTGGTCATTGTGATGTCATAATTCACACCATATATTCATTCCATATTTAATTATTAATGGAATATTAAACCACATCATAAAATTATAAAAAAAATCAATGTTAGATAATTTTAGTGTTTAAATTCTAATAATAATATTTACTTTATCAAAATATTTTTTTAAAATATTTTAATATTAACTCTTATAATATTAATTGACATTTTTTAGAAAATTATGGGTCCTTTGAGAATAATAGTTTTTTAACCCCTATAAAAAATTATATTTGACCTCATAATTTTTTTAATTTCATTTCAATTTAAAAATCATTAGTTAATATTATTATTTTATTAAAATATAATTTATTTTAAAAATACATGAATTCATCAAAAGTTATATTTTCTTTGAAATTTTATATTACACATAATTATTTTTTTATTTTATCCTATCTAAAACAAATTCATTTAAAATATAATTTCAATTGACATAAATATATTATTTATTCCATAAAATATACATATTCTTATTATTAGTGTTATCATACATGTCACTATATTACACTAGAAAATTACTTTAGGGTAAGATACCTAATGGTGATATTATCATGGGTGGTTTGGCAGACATGGTTTGGGTCATGATCTCAATAATCATTAACTTATCCCATAAATGGTTTCTCTCATGCTTTAGTTTTTGGATCTTAGATTGGTCTTAGTTAATGGAGATTCCGTGTGATGTTATCTTCCTGGAGTACTCTAAAAAATGGGCTCTGTAGAGTATGATCATACAAGTTGAGGATATTTCTTCTTTGGTTTGTGTGAACTAGATATATCAAAAACTTATGTTTATATTAATCACATGATCACAATTCAACATTTTGTTTGTCAATAATTATAATTTTTAAATATATTTTAAATCTGATAGAATATAATAAAAAAATAAATGAATATGTTTCATATAACTATAATACATAGCATGTCATTTAATTATAATGTAATTTTGTTTTCAAATGTTCCAGTCATTATATTCCTCCCATTCAAAAATTTCACCCTCTCAATTTTCATTTACTAAACTAAAACGGATGAGGAGAATTATGTTTCATCACCTCATCTTAATATCACACCGGTACATCAGGCATGTGATTTCAAAATAACACTTTGATTAAGTTGATAGTGTTATTTTGTAGAACATTGTCTCTTCGATCAAAGATCTTCACCAAATTATCTTTATAAAAAAGTTCATTCTAAAATGCTTCCACCGTTGGATTCGGCACATGTGAGGGGTTTCGAATGTACTTCCCCAATAGGGATACCTGGAACACATCAGTTATATGAGATATGTTAGGAGAGTGGAAGTAAATAGGACACTACTCAGATGGGATCAATGATCTAAAAAGGACTAATGTATCTTGGAATCAGCTTTCCCTTCTTGCCAAACATCATGACTTTAATCCATGGAGATATATAGAGGTTTACCTTATCTATAACCTAATGTTATAGGTATTTTTTATAATTTTTATCATATATTTTCTATCAACTATAAGAAATAGTAATGTCCTACTGAATGGTTTTATCCTATTCCACCATTTCCTTGACCATTTTGGACCCAACCATTTGTAGTCACCAACATCATCATAGATTGAAATTTTGATACATATCATATCATAAATTAATTCATTGGGAGCCATTTTGATTATTTAGTGGAAGATAATATTATATAAGTTCTTTAAAAAAGTAATATTCCGATATCATGCTCCCCTAAATTCTATTGATCATGCTCTTGACATGTCCTTGAGTGTCTAGATAGCCTTTTCATATTGACCTTTTGTTTTAGGGTGATTAGTCATGATAATTCTTAATCATTATTTATAGTATTTTGGAGACACCTATAAATCATGGAAAAAAATACTGCTTCTCAATCAAAAAACATTTATAGTGGTGCTCCATGTATCCTCACCACTTCTCTTATGTATATCCTTACAGGATTATCAAGTGATAAGTCCTCTAAAATTGAAATGAAGTGAGAAATCCTTATAATATTATCCACCATATCCCACATATAATTATTTCCACTTGATATTTTCAAAATTCTAGTGAAAAATCCAACGTTTATGTTTTTTCATTTCCATATAGGAATGGGTAATGGTTTCATCATCCCCTCAGTTTTTTTCTTTTTAGCCTTCACTTATTAACATATAAAACACCTTAAATTATATTCCATCATCACATTGTTCATAATATCACACCAATAGTGATATCATATATATATATTTTAATTTTTCTTCCTATAATTATTATAAAGGCTGATGTTTCTTTATCTTCTAACAGATCATTTCTTAACCCCATATTTGATGTTACAAATAGTAATGATCTAAATATTACAACTCTTCCTTAATTAATTTTGAACTACAAATATTTACATTTTATTATTTCTTCCACTTTCCATTGAATTTCTATATCATCCCTTTGACCATCCTTTAGATTCCTTATAAGGGATGTTTGTGCATTAATTTGTGTCATGACTTTTGATTTTCCTTTCTTTATGATTCCCATGTCCAAATATTTAAAGTATATAAAGATCAGATCCTTCTCAATTCTCATAAATGAAAAAATTGACGGATGTTTTCTATTTTATCGTTGACCACATTATTTTCATTCACAAATTGGTAGTGAATTTACTAGTCGATGTACATAATCTTCAAAAACCATATTCTCTATCTCATATTAATATTTCTATATGAAGATATTCATAAGGATCTTATGACCCATATATATTTATCACTTTTCCCTAAAGAGATAATGAATCCATGTTTTCAATGTTGAAATTACTACAACCAACAACATACCATGTGATAGTTAATTATATTAATAAACATTAAATTTACATAAGTCATAGTTTATCACTTTTAAATTGTGAATTATTGGAAAACCTAATTCTTTCATTCAAGAATCGCTATATATTATGAAAAGTTCCCCATATGTGGGTTGAATAAGTATTGGTGTAGTGATAAACCTCATTTTCAACTCCTTGAATCTCTCTTCACATTCATTATTATAAAAAAAACAGGATTCCATTACGTGTTATATCGGATGAAGTGTTTTATAATCACAAAATATTTCTCACAAATTATTGATCAAACCTATACAGTCTTGAAAACTATAGATATTTGTCATAGATGATGGAATTATCTAGCCTTAAATTACTTATATCTTTAAAAGGTCTAATGATATCCCTTTATTATAGATTATTTTTCCAAATAATGTAACATGGTCCGTGTATAAGTTTTATTGAGAACTCAACTACTAGTTTAAGAGGTGTATGAGGAAATTATTCAGGAAACACATATGAATAGTCCCTTAAAATGAGAATGTCTTAAAGATTGATATTTTCCTTAGTATCAATAATGTTGGCTAGATACAATTTCTCGAAGGGAAATAATATATATTCTTTTGAGGATGATACCAAATAAGATTAATATCCCCCCTTTAACTATTATAGAATAATATGGTGATTCATGTTTTGATGGGTGAATTACTTCTCCCAGCTATTTACGTTGGATTTATAAAAGGGAAACCATTTCATTACTAGGATAACGTCAATTTACACTAAAGTGAGACTGATAATATTTTGAAGAAGAACATTCCCAAAATCATAAAAAAATTATTAAATAATAACAAAATTTTTCTTCTATGATATAAAATTGTTTTGGGTGGTGACTCAATTTTCTTAGGAAAGATACAATATATGATAATAGGGTATATATTAAAATACAACATGAAATATATTTGTATGAAGTAGATGTAAAATATAATTCAGTTATCATGATATATCTCAGCATAGGAATCGACGCTTTCCCTTGTAATAGGAGGTTGTTGGTGCTCACTATGCTTCTTAGTCATTTGAATAGGGAATTGGCTTAAATAATTCCCATCTTCTCCAAATTCCTGACCTCGAACTGTATATTATCCATGAAATTGAAATTTATTACCATATGTCAAATTATTAAATTCTCCATGCCAATTTTCTACTTTATCATTTATTTTAGAATATACAAACCATATTCCAACTCATTTTTGTAATTCTTCGTGGTGTATTTGTCCAATTTTTATTGAAAAAGGAAATTGGGTCTTACTTCCTTTATAAACATTATCAGATGATCTTTCTTGGTTTCTTTCCTCTTATTATGAACATATCTAAAATTAAACTGTGTTCCCATTGTTTACAATTTGTTTTGAGAGATGGGTTTACATGATCACAAGATGCCTTTCCAAATAACTCTTTATGTTACGAATCTCATTTATATCATCATCATTGGTTATTTTCTTGGTTCCACCCATTTTCGGTAATTGGATAGAATAAAGGGAAATGTATGGATGAGTAATTTTAAAATATTAATCAATGAAATGGAATACAATAACATTAATGCTATAATTTATAAATTAAATGTATTTGTTAAATTATTAATTTCTTTGAATCGATATATGTTATTCCTAATCTATTTAAAAATATAGATTGCTATGGGAAATTTGTTTCATTTAATAATTGTTCATAACATGATTTCTAATTTACCAATGAGTATCGATTGATATTTTCAAACTATTTTTTATTGAAATGAGATTTTTTGTTCTCTCTGTGATGATAGATTCTATCCCCGTGTTCCGTTTTGTGATTATTACCCATAGTTACCTCTGTTCGAGAGCCAAATATACTTTTAGTATCTATACATGGATGTATTTTCTTGGAAAATAGATAATGTATATTTTAAAAAAATTACGAATTTTTGTGTATGTTTAGTCATGTCCATATATCTTTCTCTAGAGTTTCTTAATCTCAATCCCAAAATAACTAGACTTTTCTATATTACCAACTATAAAAACCCTTTTCTATATTACACTTTAATTCATGAGTTATTGCCTAAAAATACACATAGTACAACCTAGAAGATTTCGAATCATATTTTCATTGGGTAATTAGGTACACTTTATAATAACGTAAAAATGGTTAGTACATAAATATTACCGAAGGCTTACTTAACATACCCATAATATGCTATCATTCTTAAAACTATAAGCGATATCTTGGAGATATACATAAAAAAGGGGTGAGCTATAAATCCCAATAAGGGAATAAAAAAATCATAACCAAAAAAATTATAACATGTTATAAAATGAGAATCTCAATCTGATATAAAAGTGGTGTGAATAAAAAATATGAACAATGAGGGATGATATAACATGATAACATAAAGTCAACATGAGAATTTGGAAAAAATTGTAAACATGGAATCTTAAGAATAATTTAAGGATAACCACTAAGAAATCATAGCATAACGAACTTATAATAACCTCTTATTAGCTGTACATGGAATCTCACGAGACTAAAACATTTCCAAATGCATCAAATCTTTATATGGGTGCACTAATTATAATCATTTAATGTATACGAATAAGATTTCCATATAGATCATATAAAATAAGAACATATTTCATCACATTTAACATCATGATTAAGAATTTTGGGTCACATACAGGGAATTATTCAATAATTAAACTATAGGTAAAAATAAGTGAATTCCCTTGAGTGGAAATTGGTATGGGTATACACCTCACAAATGTTCAGTAAGAAAAATCGCAGTGACATCTCGGTAGTGTAATAAAAATACATAATGATTCATAAAATGGCTAAATGAAGGAGAATAGAATTTATCATCACATAGAACTTAAAATTAAATTATTATGGATATGTAATAACATAATAAAAGATAAATGGTGTGGAATTAATAAGAATAACACAAAGAGTGTGCTTGCAACAAAACATGTCAAGGAAAAATAGAACGACATTTTCGGCATCTTAACGGGTGTACATAATGAATCATGATATGGATTAATGAGAGTGAAAGGGGTAAATTTTAATTATTAAATAATAAAGGAAGAAATATATAATTGTTATAGAATATCCCATCAAATGTAATTGGAATATAACGTGCATTACTAAATAATTTTCTTAATGTAGAAGATAAAGAGATGATCCAGTACCTTGAGAGGGTTATTTCTAATGATTCGGAGGAGATTATTAAGAGATTTAAGAAACCATCAAATGACTATAGAAATGGGTGAGATGAGTATGTATATTCTATTTTTTTTAGTAAATATGAATGAGATCATTAGTGGGATTATATTAGAAATGAGAGGGCAATTCTTTATTATTTCCCAAACATAGGATTTGGACTATATATAATAAAATAATCAAAACCATAAACCTTATATTGTTTTTCCCATGGTTTCTGAAAAATAAGAGTATTTTTACTTATTTTATCCTTTAGGGACAAAATTATTGAAATATTACCCTTGGTTTTGTGGAAGTAAAACATTTTCATTTAGAAATGATTTTAAAACCATAAAATATAATACAAATTTTGGAGGATTCAGAAATGATTTATAAAATTAATCAAGTAACCTCAAAATAACATTATTTTAAAGTGTAAATATATATTTAGTGGTGCATACTATATATTATTTATTAAATCACTTTTGGGTCATTATGATGTCATAATACACAATTTAAATTTATTTCATACTAAATTTTTACAAATTTTTTTTACTATCTCGAGAAATTATGAAATATTCACTTTTGGTTAATTTAGAAATTTTTATTCAAAACTATATTTATATTTATCAAAAAATTCTTAGTATTTGAATTTTTTCTTTTCAAACAACAATTAAAATTTATTGAGACATTCTAGGCATTTTTCACAATAACTATTTTTGATCAATTATAATAAAATTACAATTGAATTCAAATAAATTATATTGTGATTTATATTTAATAAAAAATATCTAATTAATTTATTTTATAAAAATATAATTTATTATTTAAAATCTTGAATTCATCAAAAAGTGATATTTTAATTGAAATTTATATATTACCCAAAAATAAATGTTTGTTTTATCACATCAAAATCAAAATCCTTTATAAAGTACTGAAAAAAAGGAAAGAGATTCATTATTCTATAATATATAAATTTTCATATTATATGGGTATTTATAAATATATATTTATTACACCAAAAAACACCCTTAGTGTAAGGATCATGATCGCGATATTACCGTGGGGTGGATCGGCACACATGGTTTAAGTCAAGATCTCTATCAGGTTTAACATCCATCATAAAATAGTTTTTTAAATGTATTAGCTATTGGATTTAAGATTTTGATTGGATATGGGAAAATAATAATTGTTTTATCTCTCTCATAAGCTATAATAAAAGGGATTCATTGGATATTATCAAGTTGTTTGAGGTTATTTCTTTTTTTTTTGTCATTTGGATTTATCATAACCCTATATTTATATAAATCAAATGATCACTATTTAATAAATATTTCATCAATAGTTTTGATTCATATTGATATTTTCAATATAATTGGATATAATAAATTCAAATAATTTCATATGTTTTCTATAACGATAATACTTAATAGGGCATTTAGTTCAAAGGGAATACTATTCATAAAATTTGATTACATTAAAAAAACATAGTTTTATGACATAATCAAATGGTATTTCATAAAATATATTGAATAATAAAATCATATGAAAACAAAATTTGTTCACCCTAATAAACTATATTAGAAGAGAATATATGAGGTTAATCTTAAAACACAACTCTATTTGAGGTAAATGAATTATATATAAAGAGGAAATTGGAAGAAAATACATAAAAAATATTTCATTAAGAAAAATATAAATGTTTTGTAAAATATATTTTCAAATCACTCCCAAAATATTGTTCATAATATTTTGAAGAGGATTTTCAAAATATAGTTTCTGAAATTAATAATATCCATTGAATTAGTTTCTTGTATAAGAAAATGCGGTTTAGATTATAATTAAATTTCAATAAATTAAAACATTTTATATGTACAAATATTATTTTGTTGATACCCACATAATTTTAATAATTAATAGAACATCATTCATAATAGTGGTAAATATAAATAGGATGGAAAAATGAGATAAAACATATTATATTAGCAAATAAGAATGAAATATTTAGTGGGAAGGGTAAATATGGAAATGGAAAAGGGGGTCATTAGAGAATACATGAATTGTTCTTTACAATATCAATCTTTATAAATAAAATCATCATGAAAGAAGAAATGGATATAAAAATAATTTCCTTGAAAATAATGATGGATTAAAATATAATAATATCCTTGGGATGATTAGAACCAAATATCAAGGATAACATTCAATAAAGATGTGTATAGCTAAATAAAAGGTAATTGAGTGATCAAAAACCTTAACATGAGAGGCTACTAACTCAAACTTGCTATAACCTCATAAATAATGAACCCAACGAAAATATATTCTTAATTTAAGAGAAAAAAATTATTTCCCTTTATATACCTTATTTTTACTCCTTAATTATGAATATATTACTTGGTTATAATTATTTTTACAAACAAAAGTTTGAACATTCATTCGTTGGTCTAGTTAAAATATCATGGAAGAAAACTTCATTAATACTAAGTTGTTTCATGTTTATTATGAACTAATTATTAAATATATGATAATAAATTTTTAAAAATTATGTCATAAGTTTTATTTTTGTTCTCTAATATAGATGAACAAGGTTTATAATAATTGGAAACATCATAAACTAGTTTCAATGTGCTAAAAAATCGAAAGGTGGTATATTAATAAATATTTAAAAATAATAATAAAACCATTATAAAATCATTAATACATATTAAATTAATTATAATCAGTCTATATCACTATTATATTACATCCCATAATGGGTTATGTCATAACATTATAACAACTTTCATGTAGGTTGTAAAACCACTCCAATAGTAACATTTTATAATGTCTGTATGAGTAAGGGGATATATATAGATAATGGTAATATGAATAATTTAAAATATTAAACATGAAATAGTTATCATATATCCTTATTTAACCCATTTTTATAACTATGTATAATGGGTAATGTCGATAAATGATGTTTTTTTCATGGAGGCAATTGTCTCCTCATATGCTTGATTAACGATCCCACTTCTCAAAAAATGGAAAGACAGATGGTATATGATAAAATATTTATTATAGAGTTTTGAATATTAAATATAAAAAATTATAATACATAATATCCATAATATTTCCCAACAATGACCAGAATTGATGAAAACTGAACAGTATTGCTTTGTGGAGGCAGTAGTCCATACATATTGTTGATCAATGTTATTTGTTTTTGTCTCAGTGGATGCAAAGGATTTATTTTTTTTCAATTAATATATTTAATTTTATTATTATAATGGCACTTATTTCATTACATTAATATTTATATTGAATATTATGATGTAGTGTATTAAAATAAATACTAAGAGAAAGCAATGCTCATGTTGGATGCTAGAGTTTTATAATGGAAGAACCCTTAGTAATGAAGGAATTAAAAAAATAATGGTGAATTTTTTATGTGTATGGGAGAGGGTTATATTAATAGAAACATTGATATGTTTATGGTGGAAATTTGGATTAATGTTTATGAAAAGAAGAGGTAGAATTGATCCCCTTTTTCGGTGAAGATAAATGAAGATTCGGAAATACCCATTTAATTTCAATAATTTATTTCACTATCAAAGAATAAAGGAATTGGAACGGGAAAATGAGTAAGTAGGGTCGAGTTTTTATATTTAAATATTAACCATCTATTTGGAAACATTTTCTTAACATGTTTTTCCTTTTCCCCTTAGTAGAAAAATTTTGTTTACTTTTTATAATTTTTTTCAGGGTAAGTTAATTTTTTAACTTAGTAATTAATATTATTGTAAAAAATTAAAATTTAACATATTATGTATTATTAATCATATTATTTAAAAGTCTAATATAATTTTAATGTATAATATTTCTAAATGTGTAAAAATCTAACCTTAAATAAATATATCTAATCTTATAAAAAGAGTTTTTATGAAATCATTTTTTAATATGAAAATTTATATATAAGGTAAAATTATAATGGTTACTCATTTCATTGGATTTAATTTTGTTAATTAAAATAAATTATTGTTATGAGGCTTCAAATTCAATCCAATAACAAATTTCTACATAAAAATTCTTGATTCAATGTAAATACCAATTTTTTTTAATGGAATGTTTTACCCTAGTTATGAAAATGTTGAATATTGGTTTTCCATTTTCAAAGAATATGTCAAAATTAATACTCTTATTCCTCAAATATGTAAATGTTTTCTGAATTTTTTGTTTTCATATTCTAGGATATGAATAAATAATGATATAATCACAATAACCATAAATTTAAAAAATTACATATTTTTTGACTAATTATTTGAGAATAAGAAACTAATTTGTTGCTTAGTAAATTTTGATATGATAAATTTAGAAAATTATTTTATTTTAAAAAACTGAAATTCAAAAATTTTAAAATTTATCTTATAAAAGAAAAGGTAAACTATACATAATCTGTGTTTTAATGGTTACATTTTTCAATAATAAAAAACAATAATTAATTATCTTCTAAAGGTAATATGTTTTAATTGTTCAGCATATTAGAGTTTATCATATCATTATTAAACAATTTCTTATAATATATTGGGGCCTTTTATATTGGGTGTAGAATGTATTGAATAATATTTAAGATAACACCAGTTTTACAAAGTCTAGGATTTCAGGTCGTCATATTGTATCCCCTTAATAAAATTCAATCATCATTTAAAAAAAGGAAAACAATTAAATATATTTTCCCTAATTACATCCTTATGTTCCCATTTACCTTACTCAATAATGTAGTTCCACCATAATACCCTAACTAGATGGGTGGGAATGTTCCATAGATCCTTATATCGTCAATCCTGATCTACTTGGGTTGTTCTTCATAGGAGGTGTTATGTTACTGTTGAATAACATCTATGATTAGTACGTGTGATGGAATTAGTATTTAATTCCTAAAAATGATATGTGGAATACATCATGACCTTATGATATGTGAGTAGGGGGTTCACATTATAATATGTTACCACAACATGAAGAAACATCTCAATGGGATTGATATGTCTACGGATTAGCTTCTATTTCTTACCAAACCTCAAAAGCCATTCCATGGAGATATTCCATGAAACACATTATCAAAAAATTAAAACTCTAGATATATTTGGGGATTATAAGCATATATCTCTGTATTTTTTTTACTGTTTTCATATGCCATTGAATTTTTTGGACCATTTTCTTTATTTATTTGACAATGTTAGGCCTTATTATCTTTCAGTCCTCAAATCATCCAAGAACATTGGAGACTTGCATCTGTTCCCACAAAGATAGTCATTAGGTGATATTTGGATAATATAATGGAAAATGTAGTTATATAAGAACTCTTTCATTAGATGATATTGATCCGAACATCATTGTCAATATATTAAACAAGATCTCAATATATAATATATAGTTTTAGTGGTTCTAGACGATTTACCATATTTATAAGGGTTATAAGAGGTGCTATAATTCATAATACTTCCAAAAACATGCTGGTGACTTTTTCTAAATCTGGATGTAAACCTCAGATCTCAATCATATTCTATATAGATGTGTACTCTAGGAATCATACCTCTATAATATATATTTTAGAATGCTAACAAAGGGATAGGTATTATCTAATATAAATTAAAATTATTGAAATTGTAAGATGATCAACTATTACCCATATGAATTTGTGAAATTTAGATTTCCTAAGGAGTCCAATGACAAAATATAGAATGATGATTTACTAATTCATTATAGGCACAGGTAATTTTTTAATCATACCTTTAAGAGTTTTTCACAATTCATTAAATTTATGAAATAGAAAACATTGAGATATATATACTATGTGATTTCACACTACATTTTATCCCACAAAAATGTTTACTTTAGATCTCTCACTATAATAAAACAAATGATTAGCAGTGATTTTTTATAAGGTGTTATGCACAATCCCCTATAAATTAATTTTAGAGGGGATTCTGCACAACCACCTCTATTAATCAAATTCAAAGGGGGTTCAGAACCCCCTCAAATTTTTTTTTTCATTTTCTATTTGTAATATTTGGTTGGATTTCAGAGTTACTTGTGTCAAAACCACAAGAATATTAATAACTAGTGGCTCTATATGTTCTGTAGGATTTTAGAGATTATATATATATATTATCAATATATATATATATTAGAGAATATATATATAACCAGGAAATTGTTTTTTAAAGGAAATAGTTGGGGTTTACAACCCCCTATATTCTATTAGATTATAGGGGTTTCATGAAATATAGTTATTCACTTAGATTAGAGGGGGTATTGAACCCCTTCGAATATTTGAAATTAGAGGGGGTTGTGAACCCCATCTAATTTATCATATTATATGGGGTTTTAAGCCCCCTCCCCACTAATTCAAGAAATTATAGGGAGCTCTTGAAACACTGCTAATCCCTTTGATTAGAGGATTTTTATAACCCCCTCTTATTTTATATTTATTTTTTAAAAATAAATCTCTTATAAATTCAATTTTTTAACATATATGAGGGTCCGACTGTGTGCACGCACACACACATATTTATATTACATAAAAATATTATATAAATGTATTCAAATTCATTATAAACAAACACACACACACAGACATATATAAAGTCATTATATAAATACATTAAATAAATACTTATACATATAAAAAAATGTATTCATATATAAATATGGAATATATAATATAAATGTAATTATAAATATAATTATTAAAATATATAAATTTTATACATGGTTTTATAAATACCATACATTTATATTATGATTAATATTATAAACATATTACATTAAATAATTTTTTATGGTATATATGTGTATAAACACATTAATATTATATTTCTTATACAAATAAATATAATATATACAAAATTTAAAATAAATATAAACATATATATATATATATTATATTATATTATAAATATCTTATTCTATATAAATTTATATGTATTATATAATTATTATATATACAATTCATTATATAATATTAATTATAAATTGATTTCGTATATATATATATATATCACTTAACAATATTATATGTGTCCAAATATATGATTGTTTTTAATTGTATTTATATGTATATATAAATATAATTGTACAATTTTATGTACAATTATATATGTATATATATTTTTATAAATTGTATTTCACATAATATGAATTATATATAAAATAAAATCATCATCATATTATATAAATATATACAAAAATATAATTAATTTAAGAAATAAATCAAATAAAAACTCAAGCTTGTAGTTTTTATAATTTATATTACAATAATAATAAATTATTTTTATATAATATCTTTATGATTCTATATTATATATAATTAATATTACAGGATATAAAATTTATAAAAATAAATATATATAAATGTGGAAAATATTATACATTTATATTTATTGAAATACATATATATTAATGTACAAAATATTACACAATTATATTTATTTAAATACACATATATTAATGTTCATAAGAATAAATAAATGTATTGAAATTCATTATATAAATATTTGTATAAATATTATTTAATATAATATTAATTATATAATTGTATAAATTGAATTTTATATTACATTACATAAATATTTGTATAAATTTTATTTCATATAAAATGTGTTTTCAAATTGTATTTCACATATTATTTATTATATACAATATAAAAAAATTTATACAATTAAATATATATTAATTTAAATACTAATTAATATATGTATTAAAATATAATGTATAAATATATTTTTAATGACATAGTATAAATATATTAAATAAATACTTATAAATATATTATATAAATAAACATGTTTATAATATATAAATATGTATTTAAGTATATAAATAGTTTACATAAATATATTTATAAATATAAAAATATATGTGTATATACATGACATGAATAGAATTAAAATATATATACTCAAATGTGCGTAAATACACATATACAATATAGAAATTATATAAATGTATAAATTTAATATAATATTAATTTATTATAATATATATACATAACTTTATAATATAGAAATATATATATTAATTTAGACAATTATATATGTATTTAAGATTTATTGAAATAATATTTATTTTCATTAGTTTCATAATGTATATAAATATATTGATGTGTTAATAAATAAATAAAATTGATTATCATATTGGTGGGTTCGTTGTTGAACTAGAGAAGGGTGAGAGAGATTGGTCGCACATGTGAGACAGAAAGGATGAGAACCAGAAGTAGGTTAAGACACGGGGGGTCACACCATGTGATAACTTGAGTGAGGGTGTCAAGGATGGAGGGTCTCATGGATCACATGGGAAAATGGATGGTCACGGAGGGTCAGTGGATAGGGTGTGGATGTACGAACTGGCGGTACCACATGACGAGAATTGGATGGACTTGTGAATTGCACGGAGGGTGGGGGTGGAGAACGAGATTTAGAATAATATATATTTATCTGATTTAGAGGTTTTTTAAAGAACCGTCTCGAATATAATACATTTAAAGGGGAATTTAATCCCATTAAATATGAGTATTAAATAGAGGGAGTTCTTCAAAAAACCTATATTCTAGCTTATTCAACTCATCTAGCGGTGGTTTCTTGCTGCCGCTAGATTGACCAGTAATTTACAGGGGTTAAAACCCCCTCTAAACTGAGATTGTATGATAAAATTAGAGGGGGGGTTTTGACAGCCTCAAAATGAACCATAGATAAATTTTAAACTACTTCACCAATGGTTCCTCAAAGACATCTCTAACCAGAGTAGGTGGGAACATTAGTGGTGGTTCATCATAACTGCCTCTAATGTGTTTATAAGGGGTTATAACCCCTTCTATTCAGGTATTTTTGGTACTTTTTATACATCTATATGCCCTTAATATGGATAAAGAAGGATAGACTATGTGTATCATCCAAAATATCCTTCTATAATGCCAATACAAATGGGGGTTTATATTGTATATTCATACCATATAATGAAATCTTTATCAAAGATGAAATACATAATACTTTCAACCTTGTTTTGAAGCTCCACACCATCCTTCTATAATTATTTGATATTTAGATGAATAATGGGTTGATAAGAGAAATAGGTACAACAATACCCATCCCATTACATTTTTAATTCAATATTTATTCTTTGTAGTATATGTGTATTGGGTCATTTAAAATAATAATCATGGAAAATGTCGCGTCATCTTCTCTACTCAAAGCATCTGCCACCCTATTTTCCATTATAGGGTAGAAATGTATCAAGTTTTCATAATAGTTAATTATATCTCACCATATCCTTTGGATTATATTTAACTACATCTATGTGAATATATATTTCAATCTCTTGTAAGAAATGTATAAGTCCTCCTTAATGGAAATATAATGCCACTAAATTGTCAATGCCAAAATCACCACCTTTAATTCCAAATCATTCACTGGGTCATCTATCTCTTATGTATTTAAGTAAAATAAGACATAATAAATTCAATTATTATTTTTCATGGGGATGCATCCATGTAATTTTTATAATTAATCACTATAAATTAATGAACCTTCACAATTATATGGTAATGTAAGCACACGTGCAACGACCAACCATTCCTTGAGAGAATTCAAGGATTCCTTAAATTATTCCATCTAGGGAAACATTAATAATTTCATTGTTAACATGTTTACTGTAAATTATATTCCTAATAAATTTTTCTTAATGAATTAATAATATCCATATATCCTATGATAACATTGTATTTAAGTCACAATGGTCAGTCTCGGTCAATTCCGAATAACCTTTTTCTTTGAAAGATATGCATATATATAATGTCTTGTGTTGGGATGGACAATGAATGAAATTGTTTTTATACAGGATTCACATTTGTTGAGTGTGCAATAAAATCTCTTATTACTTTGTGTCTTCAATATAGTATTTACATGATCTTCAAACTCTTTCATGTTTTTTAGAATATATATGGATTCCTCTATAAATACCAAAACATTAATATTTGTAATATGTAAAGGATTTATTCTTAAAATCCATCATTAGGCTAGGGGAATTAGTAAGTCCAAATTACATCACTATATACCCATCATCTCTACATGTAGTTTATAACATGTCACTGATATTATCCATAATTTAAGATATCCATATTGGTGGTCAATCATTATAAAGAATTTAGATCCTCTAAATTTATTGAACATGAAGTTAATATGTGACCAAGGATACCTATTTTTCCTAATTTATTTGAGATCATGATAATATATAAAAATATACATTGATCAATCCTTGTTGTTTTTAAATAGGGATGGTGCACCCAATGTCGATGTACTAAGGAATATAAAACCCTTTTCAATATTCTCTTGTAATTTTTTATCTGATTTCACTAATTCAATAGAATAAATTATAAAGCGATACTTTAATATTGATAATAATTGAGGTATAAGTATGATATGAGAAATTAAACCCTCATTCCTTGGAAGAGTAAATCATCAACCAGAAATACATCAATATATTCCTACAAAATAGTCTTGTTAAAAATTCTTACTTCTTCCCTAATACATTTGAGTCAATAATCCAATATATTTTGATATCATAACCAACAATATATAATTTTCTTTCATACAAATTTCATAGAATACAATTATATTTTGATCTATAAATATGTATTTTTGGATCTACATTATCCATAGTCATTTTCTCATTAGTATCTCTAAACTAATTAGGTAAGATCATTTTAAAATACTTAATTACATATTGTAAGGATAATGTGATTAACCAATGTATATCCCCAGGGATTGTCTCTAAATATTTGTAGTTATTCTCCTTTGTCATGCACTAGGTTATGGTTTAGTTAATACCCAACACACCCTCTTTAGGGTTATTATACCTAGGTGTAACTATGACATAGCTTACATCCACTTTCTAGTATCAACATATATATAAAATTTCCTAGAAAACAACATAATTTACACTTTACTAAAATATAATGATGTTATCAGAGACATATCCTTATATTTTTCAATAATTTTTTCTCAACCAAATATCAAAAATAACTAAACATTATTATAATAAAAACAACATTGACCGAAGTTAAATACACATAAATATTATATTGATACCATGGTCTAATTATTATATTTCAAAAATAGTCTCACATCCCTAGGAACTAATGGTTTAGTGTATTGGAGACTAGTAAACATAAAACACCATATTTTACATTATGTTAACATTTCTTACTAGTCACCTTATTATATATTCCATTAGAAATAATAATCATCAAATCTAAATAAAGGACACAAATAAAAATGTGTGAGATTAAAGGAATATAAATGGATACCATTACAAGGTAAATATTTTTTATTTCAAAGAAATTTGTAAATGAATGAATGTGGGATAATATTTCATTTAAAGGAACATGAATAAAAAATTGTTAATCATAATAATGGAATGAAATAATAATACATTAATTTTATATCATGAACTGTGGAAGACAGGAATGAAAGTGGGAAAATCATAAACATCAGATTTATTATTATTGTGATCCTAGATACCCACCAACTTATTCACATATAGAATTTTCTGTAGAGATAAACACCACCACATTTACCGTTTATGAACATAAAAACTTGATGACCTATGTATATAAAATTTATATCTCTTGAGATATAAGCCATAACCTAATTAATTGGAGGGAGATATAAGTATCACCCATCTAATAATTAATACATTTTAGTTCTTATTAAAAAAACACCATATCATAAAATAAAACTGAGAGTAAAATGGGGTTCTTGATATTATAAAATGGAATCTCATAAGACAGATTCAAATATAAAATAATTTGATACGGTAAATTATTCAACCAAATAGATTAAATTTTAATGAAATATAGTTGAAGAATGAAACACAATTCCATCAGACAATAATATTTTTGAGATAGGGATGAAATTGGAATAAAATAAGTTAATAAATATATCATTATAACCATTGAATTTTTTTTCTAAAATATAGTTTAAATTATTTCCAAAAATATTTTTCAAATAGTTTCAATAATAATTTTAATTTTTTTTGGAAATAATGAATCCTAGAATAATAATTTTCCAATTTAAGAGAATGTGTATTATAAGAAAATATCTCTTCTTGAAATTAAAATATTTTTTATGAAAAAATATTCTTTTTTAAAACACCCATAATATTAATAATTTACAAAAATTTCTTTTTAAAATTATTGATGATAAGTATGGGGTATAATAGATAAAAAAATCATTCCAAATTAGAAGGAAAAATATTTATAGGGGGAAAAATGTGGACGTGGAAAATAATGGTTCATGAGAAAATATGGGGATTAATATTTATAATATGAAACATTATAAATTAAATCATCCTAAAATAATAAACGGATAAAAAATAGAATTCCCATGAAAATAGAGATAAGTTATAACCTAATATAATCATTGGGAGAATTAAAACTTGATTTTAACAATAATTTTTAATAAAAATTAGTATAACTCAATGAAAAAGAATTGAGTCATCAAAATCCTGACCTTGTTTTTCTAATAAATCAACCTTTCCCTAACCTCTATTATAATTAAAATTGTTAAATAAATTACTTATTCCAGGAAATTAATAATATTTATTACCTTTTGTATAATTTATTTATATTCCTTCATTACCAATATATTAGTTAGTTATAGTTATTGTTTCTAACAAAATATAGAATATTTGTTTATTTCTCTAATTCAAATATCGTGAAAAGTTGTTGATTCATTATAAGTTGAAAATATTTCATCATTACATTATAATTGAATATATAACAATTATAATTTTGAAATTGTTTATAATTAGCCTTTTTATGAATTGAAATACATGAATACAGTTTGAGAAATTGGGAAATATGTTAAATTAGTTTCGACGTGATTAACGATCAAAAGGTTTTATAGTAATAAATATTTAAAATATTAATAAAAAATATATATATGAATTATTCATAATTAAATTTATTATTATAAAAATATATCCACATTAAATGGTTTCCCAAAAACGTTTATGACATAAAATTTAAAACATCATTCAAATAGCTTGTAAAACCCACCCAAATGATAACATTTGATAATGTTTTCATGATTAAATGATTGTTCATAGTTAAAGAAAATTTGATATATTTATAAGAATAAAATTTTAATAATTATTATATTTACGTATCAAATAGAAAATTTAAACCTTCAAAGATGAATATTGATGACAATCTAAAATCACTACCTATGGTGGTGGTGGTCCACACATACACATGATTAATGATCTCTTTTCTCAAAAAATGGTAAGAAAAATCGTATATGATAAAATATATTTATATATTAATAAATGTTACATATGAAACATTATAAGTCATCAAATAAATACTTGTTATCATACATTATATACAATGATTAAAAATAAAAAAAACATCACTTTTTGGAGGTTGTAATCTACATGACTAATGCTATTTTTTTTTCTTAGTGGATAGAATGGATTGAAAAATTATTTTCCAATTTAGATAACAAAATATAAGCCTAGAAATTATAATTATTTCATTATATTAATATTTTTAATTATATTATGAATGATTAGAGAAAAATAAAAACTAATAGAATGTAATACTCGTATTGGATACTTGAGTTGTTTTAGGAAGACACCTTAGAAATAAAGGCCTGAAGAAAAGTAATGGTGACCAGAAGCATATCCACATGGGATAGGGTTATTAAAGGAAAATGTTTTAGATTTTTAGGTTGAAATATTAAGGAAATGGTGTAACATTAATGGGTGGAAGACATCCCCTTTTATAGGTGAATATTGTGGCAGTTTTGGAAATTCGCACTAGATTTCAAATATTACATTTCACTATTAAAGGGTCAAGGGATTAAAAAATATAAAAAATAAGAAAGGGGTTCTGTATTTTTCAATCCATAATAAAACAATCCAATTGAAATAGTTTTTCAGTTTTTTTGTCCATTTCCCATTTAAAAAATTATTTTTACTATTTTTAGTTTTTAGTTGGGTGATTAATTTTTTATAATTATAATTAATTTAAATGAGAAAAATTAATATTTCCACCTTTAAATAATTTTAACCCTCTAATTTAAATTTTAAAAATCATTTTCACATATAATATCTCTAATGGTGTGAATAATTAGTTATAAAATAAATTTATGCAATCGTGTAAAAATTATTTTTGACAAAACAAGTTTTCTATCTATTTTTTTTGCATTAGGTAAAGCCATTATGGTTACTAATTTACGTGTAATATAATGATTTATAATAAAATAAATATGATATATAAGGCATTAAAATCAATCAAAAAGAAAATTTCACCTTAAAAATTCTTCATTAAAAGAGAAGAATAATTTTTTTTATTAATGTAATGTATTACATTATGTCCGAATATTTTAAACCTTGGTTTTCCAAGTACATATAATAATTTTAAATAAATAATTTTTCACCTTAAATAAATACATGATAAGATAAATCAAATATTTGTCTCACAATTCATTATTATATAATGATAAAATCACAAAAGTGTATTATTTATAAAAACTATATTTTTTGACTAAAAATAAACCTTTTAGAAAAATATCAACATATTATACTACGTAAATTTTGGTTTGAAAAATTCCAAAGAATTTGTTTTTTTATAAAATTTTAAATATAAAATTTAAAAATTTATCTTTTAAAAGAAAATATAAAATATACAGAAAAAATTAAAGGTAACCTTTTTTTATTGTTTATCATATTAAATTTTTGTCTTATAAAGGTAATAATATTTATTTATTAACCATCTTAGATTATATAATATATTTATAAATAATGTTCTTATAATATTTCGAAGTTTTTTTCATTGCATTCTCCGTGTATTTTATGCTATCAAAGATAAAATTGGTTCTATAAACTCTAGAATTATTGGTTTTTTATAGAGAGATCCTCATAGAAAGAAATGGTTTAGTAAATTATGTGACCCAACCAAGAACGTTTCTATGTTTTTCTTAAAATTTTATTTCTGATTTTTCTATCATTTATTTATAAGGGTTGTGGACCTCCTCCATCAAGGTCCTCATTTAATGGACCCCTTCAATGACAAAGGGTGGTTCCCTCCCCTCTTTTGATGATATTGTGGCCTCTATATTTGGAATTAATGAGTTTTATCATGGTAAAATTCACCATTAATAATGTTGTTTTGTTTTCCTCTTACCTAGACTTATTATTTATTATCTTATTTTTCTTCTATAAACCCTATGGGCTGTTTTAGCAGAGAAGGGGTTCCAGTTTGGTTCTAATTGGGGTTTTAGGTGTTTATGTCTTGAAGGGGGTGTCTTATTATTTGGTATGACAGTCTCCCTCAAAACCAATGTTTAGATACATAGTTCTTATTTTTGTGAGTTTGATATTTTTTTCCTTCAATTAAATGACATAAGATTATGTGCTTGATGATATTTCAAAAATTTATTAAGGGTTTTATCATTTTTTATAGTCATGTCATATGGTTTTTGTTTTCTAAAGTAATTTTTTAAATTAGTTGTGTTTTAAAATATTTATAAGAGGATTATTTAAATTGGATTAATTGAATAAGTGATTTTGACCCCATTTTCTCCATTAAAAAGGGAATAGACTAGTCTATAGAGAGTTTTTTCAGAAATAAGTAAATGGTTAGATTTATTAAATTGAGTTAATGAATTGAGGTTTTGAGTTTAAATGGTTATATTTATAGATTTTTTTAATTTTGTTTCATATTACTTGTTCAATGAGATTTAAAATGTTAAAAATGATTTGGAATCTAAAGACAATTTTAAATGAAATTTATATTTGGAGAATTATGAGAAGATTCATTTAAAATGTCTGAGACACTATAATGATCCACTTGTAATTCTTATAGACATTGTGGATTATTATTTATATGGTATGTTTTATATTATGACACATTTATGTGATTATTATACACATAAAAAGCGTTTGTCTCATGTGGGGTTGTTGAAAGTGATAAGTTTGATATATTTGTTGTGTTTCATTAGTGATAATGTTATGATTCTTTATCCGTATTGTATTCAAAACTAAATTTATGTTATATAATAGGAATCCAAGGAGTTAATAGGTGATTAAGATAAGTAAAATCCCTAGTTTAGATTATTTCATGAGTGGGGAACATTTATTAGTTAGATAGGATATGTTCTATGGGGATGGATTATCAGGCATACAGTAGAGCGAGCACTCTATAGATGGATTATATAACCCGATTACATTTTCTGGAAAATTGGGACATTGATGAGTTAATCAGTGTAACCCTAGGGTTTTAGATTCATCTTAAATCCAAAATTAGTTGATCCCTGGGTATTTTCCCATGATTCCTTGTTATCCTAAGGATTATTTTTGGGGCTTCCATTATATTTATTATCTATATACAATAGATTTTGATTTGTTGGCATGGAGGTAGAGCATGGTATACTATTTACCTTTGAAACTAAAATTTTATATTATCCTATATAATGTGTATAATTTCACTAAATAAAATCCTTCATGATGGTACTTTATTTTGGGAATCTGTTAGTTTATATTTTTCTTCTAAATGGGGGAAGAGTTTGGCCACTGATCATTTGTAAATTAAATAATCAATTTTTTTATTTTACATTTTTTCCATAATTATTGAGGTGATTTAATTAATTATGGATTAATATTATTACATCCTTTATCTTTTTTCAGAAATTGAATTAAATTAACATCCACTTCACAAGATCATTTTGATCGTAATTTTTGAATGTCTAGGATTTAATCCATGTCTTAACTCGGGTTATGATCTTAATGAATTATCATTGGTATTAGGTTAAATATTTCAAAAACCATTGTTTATTTGTGGTTCTAATAATCCAAAATATCTATATATTAGTGAAAAAATGTTATTAATTCATGACTTATCATGTTTAGCACACACGATAATAATTTAAATAATATTAAATGATAAAAAAGTCTCAATAACTTAACATCCCTAAATTACGAATCTTCCAAATATTATATTTTCTCAAAAATATTGACTATTAAAAATATGGAAGGATTTATTATAGTGATAGTCTTAAAATGAAGATAATGAAATGAATAATAAAATAGTGGTGCAAACACCAACACATGTGCTTATATTGAAATAGTTAATAGTGACGGGATATTAACATAATCAAATCTATTTTTTGAAAATATTATTATAACTACAAGATGTAGATGAGAATATATATAGATAATGAAACATCTAATAAAATTAAAAAGGAATTACCAAAATTCGTATGATACTATAATAAATCATGAATATAAAACAATATATAGAAGAAAGGATTAGGTTATTCTCTAGTTGAGAATAAGATTTAGGTGTGTAATTACTACTAGTAAACCAAGGATTAATTAATCTAAATAGCCTTTAAGAAATCTAAAATTTTATTCCATTATAAAGAGAATATGGGAATGCATTTATATCTCAAGGGGAGTTCTGAGTTCACTTCAATTATATCAAACATGTTAGACACCCCATTTGATCATTTAGACAATATTTCCTCAAAATGGATTCTTCTACAAAGTTTTACCTCTATCTTGACTACATACCCAACAAAAATCTCATCCATCCAGGTTTTTTTCCAATTGTATTGTTATTTTTCTAAACCATGTACTAATGTATTGGAATGTAAAGTGTATCTAGTGTGCACTCTTGTGAGAACACTATGGACCTTCAAATGACCACACTACCCAATGATCGAATTAAATTAATTATATAATGTAGAATTACGAATGATAAAAAATAATAATATCATTATATGATTAGTATGGTGATATTTTAGATAAATTTATCAATCTACATTTTGATTGGAAATAATTGACCAATGCTTATAATATATGTTTATGATAAAAATAAGAACAATGATTGAAAATGTGTATTTTTAAATGAAAATATTGCAGTGTAATTAATTTAAATGCCATACTAAATATAAAATATAAATATCTTACCATACTTTTCATACATAGTTGTTAAATTGGAATAGGTGAATATTCATTACATAACATTATGATCCAGAATAGTATCCTTTAGGATTAATGTCTTTAGAAACTCCAAAAAAAATTATTCATAAGAGATCTACATAATCTCCAAAAATGTTCTTCATATCTTGAATCCTTATTAGGAATATCATAGATTAAATGTTTCCACAAAACATCGGGAAATAAAACATAAGAAAGGGTGAGATAAGATGCATAGTAAGGGTAAATGAGGGAGATATTAATGATCACTATAATATAGAATTAGAATAAGCATATGGGAGTTGTATATTAAAAATTTAAAACCTTAACCAATATATCATAGATCATAATCCCGAATAATTAAATAAATATAGGTAATTCATAACACATGAATCATAATAAAATCAAATAACATGATCCATGAGGGCATGAAATTTAAATAAGACATCCGTTTTCAGAAATACATATATTCATAGAAAATAATTTCCTTACTAAATTGTCACTACAAAGACTATCAGAGTGGATTGGTTTTACTACCCATTCCATCATATCCTCTATCAAGGTTCACACCCAAGACTACCACAATGTAAAGAGTCCCCTAATGAACTGGGTTCACTCCCCATTCTAGTACATATTATCTCATGATATATCCATCATTAACAAATGAATTAGAGGGATATATACATTCGTGAACACCCCTAAAATAATCATAATCCATTCATATAATTTTCAAAATAACATAAATAATTAACTATATATCATAAACTATGTAAAGTAAGCATGTTTCATAAACATTTCTACATTTTCATCATATCATAATACATAGAAAATTAATAAATTTCATAAACATCTCTTCACCATAATCAAATCCATCTAGATAATGAATAAGGATCTTATCCTTTGATAATAACTCTATAAAATCATGTGTATCATCAATTTATTTTATCATAGATTAAAAATAAATTAAAATATAATTGGAACATTTCATGGATCAAATATCCTTCTCACGTGGAAATAATTTATTTAATATATAAAAGATTCTGAAATATTAAAGAAAAAATTTTCCTTGAAAAGAACCATGTAAAATTTTAAATGAATCATTAAATAATTGAGTGGTCATTATGGTGTGAAACTCTATTCATGCTATTCATGTAAAAAAATATTCTATTCAAATTCTCAGTAAAAATTCAACGTTACCTCATTAAGAAAATGAATTAACGATTTAAATTATAGTATTTATTTAAAATTTAAGCAATGGTAAAAATGAATTTAGAAAATCATTTCAAATTCATAAGAAAATTCTATATTTTTTATAAAACATGGATATGGAAGAAAATTGATTTTCAATCGAAGAGAGAAATATATTGGGTTTTTCTTAAGACAAATTTTAGGTCTCTTGAGCTCTTAAAACGGGAAATGAATAGAAAAAATTAATCTATAGAAATAAAAGGTGGAAAATAAAATTAATCAATTCTTGAAAGATAATTCATAAGTCCTTTCACTTAGAAACATGATCATAATCATTCCGGATAAACAATGACATTGTTACATAAATCACTTTCCACTTTTATAAATTTAGAAAAACATAATGAACAATATAATAATATATTGATATCTAAATACATTTAATTTTTTGTAGAAAAATCTTAATATAAAGTCATGATGAGTACATAAAATAAATAAAATACACAATTGGAAAATTTTGTATGTGATTCATTTAAATAAAAGTGAGAAGAAAGTCCATTTTCGAAAGTTTGAAATGATTTGATGGTGCTCTAATATCATGTATATTAGATTTAAATTTATTATATAAATTTATTATTGTATATTTAATACTAATAATGTCATATATTATCCATTAATAACATTTCAACACCATTATACTAATAATTCCTTATAAAAATCATCATTTTCGAGTGTTAACTGTTTCATTTTTCATAAGAATTTCAGAATGGTAGTCTTATACCTTGTACATTGATCATTGATCCATTATATAAAAAATATTATACATGATATAAATATCCTATATATTTATTATATATATATATATTTATCCATTAACGATAAGAATAGAATTACGAATTACATCTTTCATGGAGACAGTAGACCATACGTACGCATGAAAGTAGTTTACAATTTTTTATTGTTTGAATGTAAGAAAGGTAAATAATGATTCAAATTTATAAAATAATTATTATATAATATATAAAATATAATTATTAAAAATATACTTATTAATATCAATTTATATTAAAAATGAAAAATGATTCACATCTCTTCATGGAGGTGGTAGTCCACATGTACGCACATGCAATGTTATTGTTTTCCAATATATTGGAAGGTAAGAAGGTATATATGATAGTATAAATAAATAATCATAATTATTTCATTAATATCAGATACAATCTTTGAACCCATCACAATAACCATCCATGAAATATCGTGATGGAAAAGGAATTATATTTGTATGTGGAGTTGATATTCCAAGTGTATGCATGAGTGATACATTCACTTCAAATTTTATAGGAAATATGGTTAATATTGGTAGTTGAAAAAAAAATTAGTATATTTAAGATACTAAATTATTTTTTATAATTAATAACATAGATTTAGAAGAAGTAGTTGAAAAAAAATATTTGTTATTTGTCGGGTAATAAGATTATCACTTCTTCAGTAGGCCTTCTTCGCATCCTTTCTTAAGGTGACTTCAGAATGGGTTTTTGAGAATAAAATCACCTATAATTCATAGATATTATATTTTTTAAGATAATTGTGTAGTTTTTAGTCAGTATAGATTAAAAATTATGGTGTGAATATGAGAATGGAGGGGTTTCCTATTATACGTGGGGGAGATGACGTACATGGAATTTCATAAAAGATTAAAATATAATAATTTCATACTCAAGATAAGTACATAAAAATGGATATATAATTGAATTTTGGATAGAATAATGTCTAAATTTTGACATTAAATAGTATTTAGATATGTTTAATTGTGAAATTTATCCTTATATCTTAGTTTAGCCTCACCGATAACCTTGTTTTAATCCTGGCTACAGTAACAATTTTTTTTGGTTTTACTATTAATTATGGATGAAAATTAAGTTAAACTTATTAAATAATATTAATTATTATTATCATTAAGATGGTTTAAATTTTACCAAATTCAATTCATATAAGTGGTTTAATTGTATTTAAAATAAAATCCATAAATGTGATGAAAACAGTTTCCAGAATGAAGTATTCTTAAGTAAAAAAAGTTTTTATATAATAGAAATTTAATAAAAATGCCATAAATGTAATTATTAAAAATAAAATTATACTAATTATAATTTTAAATCCATTTTAAAAGTGAATTTTACTTTACATATTCATTAAATGAAAATTATTTTCTTAATGATTATTATTATTTTTCACTATTAATTGAAAAAATATTTAGAAGGTTATCAAAAACTATATGAAAAATTATTTCGAAATGATGATTAAAAATATTATGTTCATTCTTTTCAAATAAATTTCTTAAATTTGAAGAAAATTAATTATATTTGTTTTCTCACAGAGTGTTATAAAACCATTTTGAGGAAAAATCTAATTTTAAATCATATAATGAGTTCACTAAAAATTGAGTTTTTATTTATTAATATATTTGTTACTAAAATAAAAATACAAAATATAATTTTTTTTTCAATTCATTATACCAATTTAATGGCTAGTTTATAATGATATACTATATTAGAGTACTTTGACTTGAGGATGTGTGTATCACAATATATCAAGGAAATTAAAATATATTTGAAGAGAATTATATCATAAAATAACAGGTTGTCAACTTATACCCACCTTATAATGAATTTCAACCCCAAAAATACATCACATTGATAAGAAATGAGGATATTTGAATTTCATTAAATCCTGTATATCCTATGTATCTTTATCAATATTCTGACTCCTCGAGAGGACATTAACCATGTGAGTAGTCCTATTCTATATAAATTTATCTCGATGATATGAGATTTGTACTAGTTGTTACTTATAGGAAATATAATGCATTATTTGTATTAAAAATTATTTTAGTAAATGAAATGGCTCCGGTATGTGAATCTATATGGTAGATACATGGATTACATCATGAACCTGAGAGAGTTTCAGTGGAAGAACCAAGGGATAAACTATTATTCTTACATGATAAAGCATCTCAAAGGGGAAAATATACCTAGGTAATTACTTATAATTAAGATATAATATCATAAATTTATTCCATAGATTAATTCATAGAAATAAATTGTCACTAACTTCAAATTCTATATTATTTATATGATTGTCATCATGAATCATTTTGACTTTGAGCTAAATTGTTATGCTCATGAGTGAATCCGATCATATTTAGCATTAACTTACCTAGATGAAATATCAATATATACCTTTCTCTAACACCATAGTAGATGGATATATTTATATAATTGTTTTTATACTGGGCTTCTTAAGAATCCATCTAAATGCTTGAGTTCAAACAATTATTATAAGAAAACTCTACTAGGGGAAGGTGTTGATCCCAATCAGCATTAAAATCCCAAGAAAGATATCTCAAAATATAATAAATGTGTTTGAATGGTAATCTATGACTAACTATTTTTCTGAGTATGATAATCATTAAGGAAAAAAAATCAAAATATAGATCTTTTCAAAGACTTCACAACAACATGGAGGTTAAACTCATTTCAAAATTAGATAAAATATTATATCGTAATACTTCAAATCTTACAACTTTCATTATGTATATTTGGTAAAGCTGGTAATGATATAAATCATCACTGATAGAAATTATGTATTCTAAATTGATAAAGAAATTTATTATAACCCAAATAAAACTATGGTATTTTGATATTGTTGGGAGTCTGAGGATAAAATACAATGAACTTTTTCCCCATTTCAATTGTGGTATGCGTAATGGATTGGAAATCCCTATAGAAATATATATACTAGTGTTAAATTTTTGATATAGAAGAACCATTATACATAATATAAAATACAAATCTTCATGTCATTCAACCGTAATTACTTCTTTATATCTTGATATATCTTTATACTTATAGTATGCATAGAGAATGATGAATTGTGAGCTTCATCTGACATCTCCTTCTTTTAATTCGATATGGATGGAACACATACATGGTTCTTGATAATTATAATTCTATAATAATCAATATTGAACTAAGGAGAATCTCTCAACTTCTTTTACAAATATATATCTTTAATATATATATTTGTCCTCTTCTATAAAGATTTCAAGATCCATTATATAAAAATCTTGAAATATTGGATTTTTTATGAAACTCATCATAGATAATAATACATTGTTCCATTTCCTTGGATTGTAATTTATTGACAAGAAATAATCCTTAATCAACTTCAATCATCTATTCTAATGCATATTCATCTATTTCTGATTTAATGTTTACTATAATATTTTATGATCAGTATATTTATCAAATATCTCTCCATAAAAATTATACCTCCATATATTAACTGAAAAAAATGACAATAGCTGACACAAAATCATGAGTTAGGTAATTTTTCTCATGAAATATTACCATTCATCAGAACAAATCTATAACCATATCATTCTGCATAAGGATGAATCCAATCCCCTTCTTTTATTCATCACTATATATTCTTAACCCTTATACACTAAAGGGTAGTGTATCCAAAGGTGCATTAACTTACCATATATTCAATTCCTTTACATTTTATTCACATTTATCTTTCTAATTAAATTATTGAGTAGATTATATTTATATGAGATATTCTAAAAAAATAATAAATAATATCTAGACAAAACATGAAAATTATGGATCTCAGTCACAGTGGTTAGCCCAAACCAATGTTTAATAAATTTATTCTTTGATGGATCCACTGATATTACCTATCTTGATATTATATAACGAAAAAGGAATCCTTCTATATCTAAATTCAAACATGGTAAATTTTTCATAAAACATAATTTTCTATTGGGTCTTCAATACAATTTTCAGGTGATCCTCAAGCTATTTTTTTCTTGGGATATATAATAGTACCATCTATAAAGGCTTCCAAAAGTTTATCAATGTAATTTATAAATACTATATTCCTTAAATCCATGAAGTTAAAGGTGATATTACTAAAACAATGTGGAATCACTATATATTCACAGATCCCATACATTCTATAGATTTATGTCTTGGGTATGTCTTTATTTATACCATCAATTGATAGTATACCAATCAAATATAAATCTTGAAAAACGTTGAGTTCTTTATAATTGATCAAAAAAATCATCAATATGAGGTTAAGGATACACATTAATTACTTTTATATTGTTAAGTTCCACATAATCAATGAATTATTACAATGATTCATCTTTCTTCATAATAAAAAGAATATGTATACCCCAAGGTTACACATTTGTATGAATGAATCCATTTTTAATATTCTCCTGAAGTTTCTTCTTCAATTCTTGTAATGTAATATGGAAAATTCTATTTGGAGTCATTGAAATTAGTGTTTCACTGGGTATGAGTTCTATTTTAAAATCTACTTAAGGATTCAATGGAGGACCTGGAATCTTTTCCAAAAAATAGTTAAAAACCCCTACAAAATATGAATATCTTAAATTTCTAGTCTCTCCCAAAAAATATGAGATAATTATAAATTTTTTATTAAAATAATGGCCTATATAATAGATGTAATTTCCATTGGATGTTCGTATTTATAATCGCACTGATATATGGTCATAGATTGGTTTAGAATATCAAATTTGACTACCCTTCCTTTGAAAATGATTAGGTATTTATTTAAGGAAAGATAATCCAGTACTAAGATAACATAAAAATCAATTATGGGTTGTGTAATGATATTTAAGGGAATCAAATTACCAAAAACATCAATTAGGAAATAACCACAGACTTGATATGTGATCATTATTCCATTATGAGTTCTCACTAATAATTAAACAACCAATAATTGAGGTTACAAATTAACATTCCAAAATACCTTTCATGATATAATGGAATTTGTACTACTATGACAAAATAAGATAAATCAATATTTGATAATACCTATAATCACCTCAACATTATTATTTGACTGAAAATTTCTTTTTTTATTTTGTTAAAATAAAAACTAGGAGGGGAGTGGAGGACCTCCTCAAGGAGGACGAAATTGGTGAAGCCCAGTAGCATCATACTCCATGATATCCCTAAAAACAGGGGGAAGGGACCCTAAACTGTCATAGATGATCATTTCCTCTGCCTCATTTCCAAATCGGGCAAGTGAGTCTTCCGCAAAGTTGGCTTCCCTCCAAGTGTGTTGGACCTCCCTCTTAGCACATGTCACAGCAGAGCCTCTATGAACCATGTAGATTAGGTCCCACGACACCTCATGGCTACCCTTCAAATCTCTCACCATGTCTTTGGAATCTGACACCACCTCTACCGTATGGAACCCATGGTCCTTTCATAGTGTAACACCAGATAAAGGAGCTCTAGCTTCATCACCTAGAGAGGACCCAAGACATTAGTAAGCACAGAAGTCAAAGAGAACTGAACCCCACAAGTCGCGCAACACCCCTCCACCTCTCACAACCCCTACCCTAAACGAGCCATTAACATTGAGCTTCAAGAGACTACTTGGAGGATTCCATTTTACCAAGTGTCCCACCATCTGGCTAAGACCGCATTGTCTATTGAACAGGTTTCTTGAGGACTATGATAATTGGTTTTCTTTGAGAGAAAAACCTAGCTCAATGATCATAGATTTAAGATGCATTTGAAGGAACTTGTGGGATCCCTTGATGCCCGAACATGTCTTGTAGCATGCCTCTCAGATCATTCAGTAGAGAGCAGCAAAGATGATGCCTCACATCTTACCTTCAGCGCCTCCATAGTTGCTTCTGTTGATCCAGGGTTCTAGAGCTTCCTAAATCGAGTTTTGAGCAACCTTAAGGTGAGTATGAGATGAGAATAAGGAACGGAGGAGGCATGCCCAGGTGCTATGGATAAAAAGATTAATGATGGAACCTGTTTTGGGGATAACACAACAATGGCACCGAGACAAAAAGGTAACTTTTTTCAATTGGACATTATCCTCCATTGGGAGCCCTTTATTCTAGATACTCTAGGAGAGGAAATTAATCCTTTTCAGGATCTCCTTACACCAGATCATGGAAGGCCACACGCCATTGTTTGAATCCGCATGCACGAGATCCCTACAATCTTTTGTGGTAAATCATCCTGAGGCAGAGCCCGTAAAGAAGCACTGCTATACCACTTCCTTCAGGGTGATATCTTCGAAGACCTTCATATGATCATGGGAAAGGATATCTTTGATAAAACTGGGTCAATTTTGGGCGTCCTTGAAGGATATCTCCGGGTGGGGGAACCTAATGTATTCCAACTACTCACCTGACCATTTGGTATTCCAGAAATTGACCGCTCCATTGCCGATGATCCTTCTAGTGACACCCAAGAGATCATCGAGATGGGAGGTCATGCATCTATAAAATAGAGATGGATGAGTGCCTTTCCCATTAATCTTATCCCATTGCACTTTTATCACCTCTTGTAGAAATTACCCCACAATGAATCAACCATGATGATTTTCCAAGCCAAGCGACACTCCATGTCATGCATGGATTCACTGATATCGCGAAGTCTAACACCACCCTCCACCACTGGTCTTCCCATGTGCTACTAGGAGGTCTAATGGCTTCTTCCAGATAGGTTGGCATCCCAAATAAAGGAGTTGAGAATGCTATCGATACACCGGGTCACTCCTTTGGGAGGGTTGAGCAGCAAGGAGTCGTGCATCGGGATGGATGTCAAGACACTATTAACCATCACAACCCTCCTACTGAATGAAATAAATTTTTTCTTCTAGTTTAGAACCCTACCTATCAGCTGATTGGTGATATCTTCAGAGTGTTGGTTCTTGATTTGGCCGTAGGATGACCAAAATGGGTCGCATGACAAACAAGTATTGTTAATAAGAGTGATTAATCTTGAAAATTAAATTATTACATGTTTAAATAAAGAAACAATCTTTTTATCCTTTGATATGTTATGTTTAACCCAGGATATTCATGGTCATATTCTTTTACAATCCTTCAAAATGGTTTATAATGATAATTTGAATTAACCAAAGCATATCCCCTGGGAGTTTTAAAATATGTGTATAGTATGGGAATAATCACTTTGAAACAGAATGATGGTTGAGATATAATCATCCATTTTTCTGAGTTTATTACCCATAAATACATTTTTGAACAACCAAATTCACTTATAATATCCAAATGGTGATGTTTTTTCAAGAAAAACAACATTCCTCCCTTTACAATATCTTAGGAATTTCTATTATGAATAGGATTATCCTAAGGGTTATCACTATTTTTTTCCATTCGTAGTTCCTAATGGAAACTAAAAATTTCTTTAATACCGACTATATAAACCCAATCTATTGATACAATGATATTGAAACTTGATAGATGACTAATCGATATATAAAATTATGATCCACAACAAATTCATATATTTTTAGTGCCTATAAAATATCGACACATAAAAAATTGGTTCATAAGAGATCTACATAATCTCCCACTACATTCATCATAACTAGAATCCTTATTATACATTTCATGCTAAAATCCAATCATCATAACATTTATAAAGGAAACATAAGAAATGGAAGGATCAAATACCTAGTATTGTTAAATAAGGGAGATATCAATGATCACTAAATCATGAAATGAGAATAATGTAACGAGAAAATAATACAATTATTTTAAAACCATAAACAGTATATCAAATATCATAATCATGAACCATGGAATAACTATTAGCATTTTATAAGACATTAATCATAAATAAATAATATAATAAGAGGCACGATATAATAAAATTATCATAAGACATACATTTTTAGAATACACATAATCATAGAAAAAAAAATTTAGATAAAATTATGTCTAAAAAGGTGACGATTGTGTATTGGGTTTACTCCCTATTCCATCTTATACAAAGTCAAAATTCACACCAAGACTATCATAGTTGTAAGAGTCCCTTACTAAAATGGATTCAATCCCCATTACAAGACATATTATCTGACGAGACATCCATATATACCCAATTAATTGAGGGGATAAATAATTCTAGTAACACTCATCACATAAGGATAATACATTCACATGTATTCCACAAGATCATGAATCAGTCATTATATATTATAACAGATGTAATGGAAACATGCTCTATAAAAATATCAAATTTTCATCATAGAATAACACATGGAAAATAAAATGGTTTGAAAAATATCCCACAATACATTTTCTGAACCATACAAAGAAATATTAAGTATTGTATCCTTGTATCCTAACCATAATAAGTCATATTTAAAATCTATAGATGTTATCATAGATGGAAAGTGCCATTAAAGGATCACCTAAACATTTCATGATTAAAATATACATTTCAGTTTGAAATAAATAATTCAAAATAACAAATTTACTAAACTGAGGGAAAAAATTCATTAAAACAATCCTTAAAAATATTATAGTAATTATCAATGTATTGAGAAATCAGAGTAATTTAAATTATAATCATTCTATGTGCATAAAAAGAATTTATTTTACTTTATCGATAAAAGTGAAAAATTACCTCAATCAAAAAATGAAAAGGATATACTACTTATTTTTTAAAAAAAATTAGAAAATGGGAAAAGATGACTCTAAACAAAAATGTGAAATTAGTAAAAAAATAATAAATTTTTTAAAACATCGATAATGATAAAAAGGATTTTTGACCAAAGGAGAAATTAAATTATCATTACATAAAACATTCATTCAGTCTCTAGAGTTCATTAGGAGAGGAAAATGTTAGGAAAAAATTTAATATAGAAAATAATACAGGATTATAAAATATATGGGATAAATTGGATTTTTGAAAAAAAAATCACCATCAGAAACATGGTCATAAAAAGTATTAATAAATACTAAGATTGTAACATAAATCACATATCACTTTAGTTAAGTTCGAATCGAAACATCATGAAATATGGAAAATTAAATGGATTTGAAAATCACTATAATTTTCATGTGAATAAAAATAAAATACATTACTATTTATTATATAGAAAACATAAATCAATAAAGTGATGAATATGACATGTGTCTCATAGAAATAAAATTGAGACTACAATCTCTTACCTCAAGTTAGACTTTCTTCGAAAGCTCTCTAAACTAATGGATAATAAATTTATATTTATTATAATTATATACTAGAATCACTGACATACTTATAATATCATATATAATCAAATAATAACATTTTGATATCCATTTATTAATTATTCCTTATTAAAATAGTTTTTTCAGAGTGTTAACAATTTCTTTTTCCATAAGAAGTATGGTTTTATATTACCAGTACTTATATTTTTAACATGTTTAAATCATCTCAAGAATATTAAAAATGATATAAATATCATATATATTAATTATATATATATATATATATAATCAACATCATTCATTAATTGTAGAGATAGAAAAATAAATTAAACTCTTCATGGAGAATGTAGGACATATCTATAAATAAATAATGCTTTCACTTTTCAAATGATTGAACAAAATAAAGGTAAAAAATAATTAAAAGATAATTAATAATTATTATATAATAAATATCCTATATATTCATTAAATTAATCCTATTTACCATCAATGTAAATATGAAATGAAGAATGATTCACATCACATCATGGAGGTGGTAGTCCACACATACACTCGAGCGATATTATTATTTTACAATAGATTGGGATATGAGAAGGTAGATATGATATTATAATAAATGAATCATGATTATTTCATAAATATCATAAATATTATTTTAACTGACCATAATAACCATCCATGAATGATCTTTACAGAAAATCTATTTTTTCTCCATGTGTTGGTGGTAGTCCACACGTACAAACAAGTAGAACCTTCACTTCCGATTTGATTAATAAGTGGGTTAATTTTGGATGTTTCAGAATAATAATTGAAAAATAATATATTCATTATACTTAATTTATAATTTTATGATTAATAAAATGGTTTATAAAATTTTAAGAACTTATAGATTGAAAGAGTTCATGTTATATGATTACCTCTTTTTCGGTAATCATCATTTAGATCCATTGTTAGGGACTATTGGAATGGTATTTTGATAACTATAGTACTATTAATTAATATATATAAATATTTTTAAGTGACTTTATGTGGATTTGGTTGATATATATGGAACATATTTCTGTAAGGTATATAAAGGATGGGTGCCCATTTTTATGTGCGAGAGAGGACAAACCTAGAATTTCTTGAATGATTGAAATATAATAATATCATAATCATGAAAAAAGGATTAAAAATGTGTATATATTTTAATTATAAATAGTATAAGGTGTATAATTTCCATAAAATGGGATTTAGAAACATTTATATTGTTAACTTACCAGAATCTCTTTGTATAACCCCCAGGTAAACCTGTTTTAACCTAAACCTTGATAATAACTTATTACTATTTTTTCTATTATTATGACCACATATTTAGTTAAACATAGAATATAATGTTAATAATGATTAATAAAAATATTTAATCCAATTTATGAAATTAAATTCATATAATTGGATGATTTTAATTAAATTTACCCCTATAAAACGCGATGAAAATAATTTTTCTAAAAAATATGTTTTCTTATGTATAAATTATTTTTAAATAAAAATATAATAGAAATTTGACACGAATGAATTAAATTTAACTATTAATAATATAATTCAAATAATGATACATTTAAAATTGTTTTTAAAAAAAATTATTTTTGAAAATGCTTTAAATAAAAAGGGAGTTTTCAATAAAAATAGATATTTTCACTATTCATAAAAATTAATTATTTTCAAAAAAGTACCAAAAAATAATATATGATAATTAATAAATATTTATTTTATAAATAATTTTCATTTTTCTAAATAATATTTTTCAACATGGTAATACTTATATATATTAATTTCTCTTAAAAAGCAACAAAACCCATTTTTTGGATAAAAATGTTTTTTAATACATATAATTAATTTACTATTAATCGATCACATCTTTATTAATAAATTTATTTTATCTAAAACTGCTATAAATAATTTGAAAAATGATTTTATTTCTACTAATTCTGCTAATTTAATTATAATTTAATATTTTTATACCATATAACAGGTCCTTAAGAAACGGGGTTGTCTATCTAGAAAAATATTAAAGAAATAAAATTTATTTGAAGAGAAATATTCATAAAATATAAGGGTGATATAATATAAAAACCCATACACTTCATATAGGTAATGTACTGATACATTAAAAAACACAACAAAATCATTTTTCCAACCAATAAATAAAAAAACATTGGTTTCTCCAATCAAAGAGTGTATACTCATTCACTCATCCATAATAAATTCCAACAATTGTTTTACCCCAATCACTTGTAAAAAATAATTTTCAAAGATCAATATTTAATTTGGAAAATGTTGATTCACAAAAAAAAATTCTATTCAAACTATTTGAATTTATTTGATGATGTCCACTCATCCTCCAACCGAATGTGAAATATTAGAGTTCCTTTGAACTCATAGATTCCATTATTAACCTAATGTGAAAACAATTAAGAGGTAATTTTCAAGGTTTTAGTGGCTATGGGATAATGGGAGTATAATTTTCAAAATAGAGTAAAATAGTGGAAAAGATATCATCATAAATAACCGATGCAAAATTTTATTATATGAGACATGCAAGAGAGAAGAATAAAATTTTTACAGGAGAAACAATTTTTGAAGATGGAAACAAGAGATTAAGAGAGAAAAATAAAAAGGATATGATGAAAATAAATTTTTTTACCAACCATAAAAAATAACTCAAAGAAATATTCTGTAAGTGTTTATTTCTTTTTTTCATATACATATTGTCATTTTTTAATATATTTTTTAAATTTCATTTCATTTTTATCACTTTATATTAATATTTTTACTAAATGAGATTGTAGAAAGTAAATTTCCAAACACACCCAATGAAAACCTCACCCACACATCTAAAAATATACTTGTCCCGAAGAATGTGAAGATTGAATGAAAATAAATGAAATTTATCCCAAACATAAATCTATTCCCATGCACAATTTTTTTTTAAATAACTCATTAAAATAAAATCTATTTAGATTTTGGGTTTGTTAAAGTACTAGTCTTGTAATGTTTCTATCAGAAAATATTGTTCTCAAAATATTGAAGGGTATTTCAAAATAAGATTTAATTTATGGGTAATAAGGGTATATTGGGCTATTTTTATTCTCATGTAGTTCACAAAATGACTCTATCATGTATATGTAATATAAAGAAAAAAGTATCTATCAATGGCCAATAAAACCAAAACTCATAAATATGGGGGAAAAACTCACATGAAAATAAGATTATCATAGGTGAGCATTCCATGAAAGTATAAGTTATTCCTCATGGTTAGTGGAAAATCATTTTCCAATAAAATTAAGAATTTAATACTATTTGGTACTAAAATTCAATTCTCCATCCATGTTTTTGATGAATATATAAAACTTATACAATGAAAATAAAAGTATATAAACTCCCTAAAAATGGATGGATACATTTTTTTTACAATTTAATGATGAAAAATTATAATTTTTTTTATGAAAAACTTGTTGAGACAACAAAAAATAGTGGATTAAGAATATATAAAAAATGAAAGAGAAAGTGATAAATAGAGAATAATTATATTTTAGAGAATGATATAAAGGGGGGTGGTGATGGAGAGATAGATAATATGAGAGACTGAGATTTATTTAAATAAAAATGGGTTCCCCTTAATTTATAAAATCTGGGATATATTATGCATCAATCAATGGGTTTACTCTAATAGATATGTACATGGTGGAAGTCTATATGATTCCCATTGAATTTTGTTTCTAATTGTCATACTTTAGTCAATAGAAATTAAAAGTGAATGTATTTTTAATATATGGATAATGGACATACACTACACTAAATGGGAAATAATTATTAATGATAAAAGGAATTTCTCAATGAGAGTTAAGATTACACAAGTGAAGTCAATGATGATAATTAAATATAATTACCATATACCCAACATGAAATAACTTTCATTGGATGTTTTTGTTATGGAGTACCTTATATTTATATTTATAGAGATTATAATTAACAAAGGAATCAAGTCAAAGATTCTCCAGCCCCATTAATTGTAGTAAATGATACTCAAAAGAGTTTTCACCAAAAAAATGACATGTTTTACAACACAAAATGGTTTATGTTGATGTTTAATTAGTAAATGAAATACTTTTCCAAAAACAAGTAAAAATAATGAAATCTAAATTGGTGTCTTATAGGTAGTTTTTTATAAAAAAAGTTTCTTACCATTTTTTAGACAAATATTTTCTTGTAGGGTTAAAAATTATTTCAAGTTATCTTATATTTTGTAGCTGCTCATTTAATGACAAGGAATAACCTTCCCAGTTAGAACCAAAAAACCAACTTCACTTCCTAGGGTTATGTTACACCAAAAACCAATCCTATATAGAGAAACCATCGACCTAGTTTAGCTCAATGGCATTGCTTTATTAACCATCCTCTCGGTGTATATTAATGTGTTGTATTATGAATAGGTCTCCATAGTCAGTTTAAAAATTTCAAGATCAACCCTTACTTATTGATCAAATGTTTCAAATAACTACATATCACATAGTACACATACATATCGTAAAAACCATTATGTATTGTGGAATTCACCAATTATAAGATATATTTTATATTATCAAGGTAACCATTATATATTAATAACATTATCAGTTATATATTTTATTTGAATGATTATAAACAATATGTATCATCTAAATAAACCCTTACATATTGAGTACAATAATATTTCTATTGCGCTTACAAATTAAAGTTACCCATATGTATCATTTTATAACCCTTATTAATTGCTCACTCCACCATTTCATAACCCTAAGATACAGAAGTAACATTTATATATAATACATTAACCCTTACATATAATATAACATACCATTTTATAACCCTTACATATTAGAGTAACCCTTATAAATTAAATATCTTTCATTTTTTTCTATTTTCTCAGAGTGATCATTATTCTTTATAGAGTGACCCATAGTTAACACTTATATATTCTAGGGTAACCCTTACATACCATAGAGATAATTCCTATATATCATAAGGTGAAATAGAGTTATTCTTTGTGTATTTCCTTTTCCACTCTGTCATCCACAAGGCATGGAATCCTTTATTTGTTACATTTATGATAAGGAAAACTTATGTGTTTCCTTTTTTGTAGGTAGCCATTATTTCTTGACTTTTCTATAAGAAACCCACACATAGTGAGTTATTTTCCATTACCCATGCATTGGAGAATCCATATGTAATATAACCATTATGTACCAACACTTCAATATTTTCTCATCCTAAAAATTAAATTAAAAAACACATTGAATTCATCTCTAATTTATCTTAGATAATTAAAATAATTTTAAAATACCCCAAATAACCACTAGAATAAATAAAATATCCTCATAACTCTTCAAAAAATCACAAAATCATGTTGAACTAAAAACATTATTATAATATAGAGGAAAATATTATAAATAATGAATTCTCCATTTTAATATTAGTGAAACAATTGTTTTCCAATTAACTAAACATTTACTTCAACATGTACTTCATAAAAAGGTCACCCTAACCATATTTGAACACTCACCTGACCACCATATAAACTTAATGGGCCTCTAAACACGTCTAAAAACACCTCATAAAGATGTTACAATTCATGTAACTCCAATATAAGTCCCAATGATATGAATATACCCTCCTCAAGAACCAAAAAATCAAATTTCCCTCTATTTTATGATCCAAAAAAAATTATTTACGAAACTCAACAATTTTCCTCGGGTATCATAATCCTATTACAGTTTCCTAGTGATGTGTATCCTAAATATTATTGTTGAATATGTTCAAATAATTCTATTATGGCCACATATATCCATCATTCCTTATATAGGATAATCCATGGGAACCGTGTTTCTGTATGACCAACCTAGTTTGATAATCAAGGTCTTAAAATGTGGATACATTAGAAGGAATATCAAAATTATTATTAATGGTTCTTTCTTAGTCTCATCATTTTTATTTGCATCATATGCATTTTATTTCATAACTATTGTATCAAATGAAGTATTTATTATCTCATTATTTATTCCTATATGTATGAGTAATATGAAAATTAAAAACAAGCAATTTATCTTATAAATTAAGGAATATATAATATACATATTATATAATTAATTATATACAGGAATATTTAAATATGAATAACATAATTAAATTATTAATTCAATTATTTAAAGTGATATATACTAATGGTAGGAAAATATATTATCAAGAATACTTTCGAAATAGTATTATTCATTAGGTTTCATAATGGTCCCTTCGGGCGTACGTTAATGATGGTTTTTTTGGGAAACTAATTTTTTTTACATTTTTATGGTATATCATATTTGATGAAAAATATTATCTATCACACACTATGATTTAGTCGTCACACTATCATAGGTTATCAGTTATATTTAACAATATATGCTCTATTGTATTTATGACACAACCCTCTATTTTTGGAAACATTAAACATGAGTTAAAATCTATTGATAGTGAATTTCTATTTGATTTTATAGTGTCAAACAATGGGTTTTAATGAATCATAGTCTATAATACATCATGTTTTACCCTACGACAAAAAAACCCGGAATCACCTATTATGATATCTTATAACGTAAATAATAGAAGATCGATCCATTGGTTAATACTTATTAATTCCATATCATATTTTATGATATAGCCTTAATAACATTATGAAATATATAATTCTTCTAAAATTAATATGAAAACATGTTCATTAAAAAATGATGGTCGATCTAGAACCCCAATGGATTTTTTAGGAATATCCTATTTTTATAACAGTGGAAATAACCCACTGAACATCAAAAAATAAACATGTAAATAAATTATTTGAGATAGATCGGTATACCTTATGTCAATTATGTCCCATCAAAACATGTATGTTTGAGAAAGATCACTATGCCAAAGCACTGTGTCTCTTTCATCCTCAAGTATTACACATAAAAATAAAATCTACATACACTATATAATGACCCCTCAGACTATAATGGTATGACAATACATTCACCTAAAGGAAAAATGGATAACATATGAGGATGAGAGATTCATCTTGGAATGATAGAATCAATACACACACCAAACTGGAGGATCCATTCATTTATGTGAATTCACTTTATTTAATAAAGGTAGTCAGGTGTTCAATACCAATGTTTGTATACCGATATAAATTACATATAATGTTTTACCATTATAATATTAAGATCATTGAATATTTAAATTATCATTATATGTTTTTTATTCAAAAATTGAATTATATATATGATTTATAATAGATGATAATGTTTATTAGAAGATGTGGAAATGGATCATACACCTGATATCTGATATCATATTCAATATCAGATATCATACTATATGATATATATATACCCTTTCATTAAAAAATATAATCATATTGATTTATATGATACACCTTACATTCATATAATTTATTATGATATGAATAAATCATAAAATATAATTTATTTTATTTTAGTGAACATCCAACACTCTTATGTACACATCTTCCTCTTATGAACACCTTATGAATCCAGTGTATTTAAGTATCCTTTCATGATGGGAGTTCCATTATTTTCAAGCATTCTAAAAACCACATGATGCTTTTTTAAACTTATATACTTGATTCTCTATGTTTTCATAATAATACACTAAGTATGTATCATTAGGAGTTATTTATGTAACATCCAATTAATAAATTCTCTGTTTACATCCATGTGATGAACATCCAAGACACAGTTGGTATCTTTTCCAATAATGACATGTATCCTACCATGTCATGCCATTAGTGAAAACATTTTTTCACGATCCGCTGCTCATCACGACACATGCCCTTTTGTGGATACTCCTGAATTTTTTCAGACAATGCTTCATTAAAATACCTTCTTTATCTTACAAAAAACATTTAATTAAATAGTTTTGTAGACCAGTAGAATTATAATGAGAATCCAAGTATTGTTCATCCCCATTGACTTAGTCATTTTTATCATAGACCATTCACATTGAGCATCCACAACTAATTTATTAAATGAGGCTACCTCCTCTCCATCTAATAGAAACTATTCATCTAGGATTCTAAACATCAATTTCCTTGACCTTTCATTATTATATTGATCCATTACCAATACAAAACATGCATATATTTCCATGTTATGTGGGTGAAGTAGAAACTAGAGTAGTTTTCGATGTGGTTCTTAGAGTATCCACTGTAATAAATGTTGTCGAGGATCATTCTCTTCCACTTAGAGATTATGGAATGTATGATGTTGGTTCCCAGTTGCTTTGTGATGTCCCTGCAATAATTCTTATTCTTATTGGAGAGACATACTCCTTTAATAGATAATTTATATTATCCAACATCATGATTTATAATAAATTTCCTACAACTTAATATCTTCCTACATTCTAGTTTATACTCTACATCTTATTAAAAGAATACCATCTATAATTACATGTATCTTGTCACATTAAAGGAGAAATAAGTGTAATGTTTTCTAGCCCTCATATACACCAATATAGAAAATGGCATTGATTTGGTCATCATGTTTCATTAATCATGGCTTTATAAACATGACATGGGATATACACCAATACACCCATAGTTGAAAAAGGCTTTCCCTCCTCCCAATCTCGGATTTAAATTTCTTATTCATATGAAATTATTTTATTGGTAGGTGGTTCAGTAAGCGCACCACATGAAACACCTCCTCACACAAAAATCTAGTGTAAAAATTCATTGTCTTGAATAGTGACGCCATAACAACCATAAAAACATGGTTCTTATACACATCCATAACACTCTATATTAGAGTGTACATTATTTTGATGTGAATATTGACCCCCACTCATCACACCGGTCAGTAAGAGCACCACATGCAACCCTTGTAGTTTTTTCACTATAAAATTATATTACTATAGGAATGGATGAATAGAATTATTGGAAATCAATTACCCTTTACAATGATTTATTTGTGGCATTTGATGATGGGAATTCCAATCACCATATTCTTCACTCATGTGATTTTTAAGATGTGGAAGTGGATATTGATGCATATTTCAGGATGAATCCACATTGGGTAATGATTTTTTATCATAAATAAAACTAAATTTTATGTTTTACTTAAATTTTGTAAATTAAATTTGGTGAATTCCTCGATAACATGAGGAGTACACAACTCTTATCAATCACCTTCGTGTGACTATTGGAAATCTTCACCCAATGTCTATTTTCTGTCATCTACCCATGATTTAAAATATTTGTTTAATGTATAGTTATTTTTTATAACTTATTCAAGACATTTTGATCAATATTATCACACAAGAATATGAAAACCATATCTCTATTACATATAGAGTGGAGTTTTCAGGAATTCTAACTTAAATGTGATGTTATCATCTAGCTCCCTGATTTTTTCTTGGAGGAACATCATGTGATTTATTTTGTTTTTATCCAAATACCAAAAAATAGTGTTTATAGGTTTCTCATTGATATTGTGAAGATATGGAACCCACTTTTATTTATTTATAAGAAAAATATTTGGTAAATTATGGTTAATAAATTACTCAACTAGAGACATGGTGTTCATCATGGAAGGTTCTTTAACATCAACCGATGTGAGGTATGCTTCTTCATCTTACTACATGATCCTATAATCAAAAGAGTACAACAATATTTTATTAAAATTGAAACATATAATTAGACCCCCCCCCCCCTCTAATTTAAATTTTGGTACAATCATCACCATCATGACATGATATATTGTAATAGTTGTGATGTCACTTTTTGTCATTCATGCCTTGGTCAGGACTAATAAATTGATTACCTCAATCCATTATACCATGTATATGTGGTTTTACACCGAATAATGACATTATAATATCACCATTATGTTTTATTTATCACTCAATCTGAGTTAAAAGGAGGTGGCTATATTCATTTTTTGTGTTATAATAGAAACACATGTGCTCTTTATTGGATTTCAATCAACTAATTACTTCCTCAAATTGAAGGTGTTAATCATTAATAAACTACATGATTAGTTGATTAACTTGTTATAAATTGTATTTAATGGATTTAAGGAATTTCATGAAAATTTCTATATTAGAGAAAGTGTCCCCAAGGATATTGAACTTTATTTCCATAAATCTCGTCTTTAAAAAAATTAATCGATAGACTCTGCCTTCCACACATATAACATTCCAAATTCACTCTTGAGGTTTTTTAGTCATGCATTCTTGACATGGTCCTCTACAAAAAAAACTCTCTTCGATGTTTTCCAATTATTTTTTTAGTCTTAATATTTGTAAAATTTTACAAAATTTTCTCATGTTATGATTATAGTATATTTGATCTCATCACATTATCTGTCATTGTCTTCATGGCCACCCTAGCAATCATTTTGATAGAATCCTTGACTTTAAGGGACTCTATGATTTCCACTATTTAGATTTCCCACATGTTCAATATGGATTATGTTTGTAACACACCACTAAATTATGCTTTATTTACATTCAAATAAATTTAATATATTCAATGTCTTTTGATGCATGCCACATTGGTTTTTAATGAAACATGATACTCTATTAAAATATTATTTAAACCTGACTATTATAACCTAGCCAATAAGTTGGTGGTAATGAATATGAATACCATAAATTTGAAAATAATATTAATCAAACATTTAAAAATCAAATTCAATTGATATCTATTGATTAGAAAAAAATATTAATAAGTTTAAAGAAAAAACAAGTTTTTTTCTAAAAAAATATTTTTCAAAGAGGAAATTTAGTGGAAATTTCCCCACATATCATAAAATAAATGTTTTCCACATTCATAAAATTTACATGAAAATATAAACTTCAATTTTTAAATCTACATTTAGAAACTATCCTTCGGTGATTTTTTGTATTTTTCTGAAAAGATTAATTTTTTTGATTAATAGTGAGAAGAACAGATTTTTATTAAGACAACATTTTCATTAAAATTATTTACAAAATTAAATTATATTTTAAATTGATATTAAAGTAAAAATATTATATTTATATTATAATAAATAAAATTTGGGTTAATATAATCAATTTAATAAAAAATATTTATATTAAAATCATTTATATTTAGGAGAATATTTGCTTTTGAATGTCATTTCTTGACGCATTTACAGGAATAATTTTGAATATGATTCTTTCACTTATGTGAATTGAATTTACAGATATGGAATACATATTTTCAATAAAAATAAAATATACTATCTAAAAATTTCATCTTAACTTTTTACTATTATGAATAGTAAAATTATAAAAATTAATTTCCATAGTTAATGTGAAAACAAATTTATCGATGGGATAAACTAAATTGATAAGTGTTAAAATGGCCTTATAACTCTTTCAATATAGGTTTGTTGGACATATATCAACATTATAACCAATAAAAGATGATAAATATACATTTTATATGCTTTCTAAATTATAAAAACGTGTGTTGAATTGATTTTTTTAAAAATTTCACGCGTGTCGTCTCACTCAATTATAAATGGCCACCACTCTCCTCCCCATTTCACACATAGAAAAAAATTTCGAAAATACTAACAAAAACTACTTCATTACACCACTAAAAAATCATATATCACATTTTAGGATAATAAATCTATCATATGATGGCTTTTTTGAATACTTAAATAGGTCCTCCACAAAAGATGCAATGTTCTTAAATGTCCTATTTTATTTTATTTATTCTTCAACGTCCTTCAAATATTATTCAATAATGACAATTTAATAAGATTATTGTATTCGATATAATCATATTTCAATTTTTTATTGGAATAAACTATATCTATCTCCTCTTCCTTAAAATCAGAAATGAAATCATTGATTGGGTATACGACGAACAACTGCCTCACGAACTGATGTAAATAATTTTCCATAATCACATAAAATGTTCATATATAATGATGTATTTAATAAATATATATAATATATGTTATAAAATCATAATTAATGAATTATAATATCACTTATAACATCTTAATTTCCATTCTTTTTAAAACATCATAATGTCGCTCATGGGTACAACAGACTACTGCCTCATGAAGTGATGTGTTTCATTTTTCACATATGATTTAAATCGAAGGTAATAAGGATAAATTTAATAAATATATCTGATTTTTATGACATGACAAGAAATATTTAAAATCAATATATCATACACATTCTTAACCTTCCACCCATTAAATGATAGATATCATCGCTCATGCATACATATGACCTACCGTATCCATGAAGAGATTCAACCCATTTTCCTTAACCAATATTCTAGAATAGTTATTATAACGACCCATACTTTACATACATTGTTATTACTTCAGAATTGAAGCGCACATATTACAACATATAACAAAACCAGTAAAGGACCGTATAGGTATAGTGTCTTTAGAAACTGGGAAACATAAACAACTGGTTCATAAAGCATCTACACTGACTCTCATTTATTTCATCATATCTATAGTCCCTTTTGGCATATCTTACTTAATAACCTTCTTCCTGACCCGGGGAAAGAAAACATACAAAAGGGTGAGCTCAAATGCCCAGTAAGGGTAAACAAAATAAATATCAATCACATCATATACATAATAACATAACTTTTGGAAATATTAACCTGCAAAAGAAATCATAATCTCATAACATGGGATAAATCATAGTAGTGAAATGTAATCCAAATAATCATAACGTAAAACATGAAACTTTGTGGCATACACACATAATCATAGAGAATCATTTCTCATTAGTCAAGGCTCATTGCCAAGACTATCTTAGTGGAAAAAGTCCATTTCTGAACCGAGTTCACTCCTCATTTCAGTCATGTTTCACTGAACCGGTTTAACCTGCCGTTCCAGCCATGTCTATCTCATGAGATATAAAATCTTTACCCAATTAATTGGAGGGAGATATAGGTCCCACCGATCTCAGAATGATATCATTCTTATGTGTGCCACAAAATCATAAACCATACATCATAGCATAACCCATGTAATAAAAATGGGAATCTTAAAAATCATGACATCATAAAACAATTCATATAAGATAAAGGAATTCATAAAAATAATTACATCACAATATAATCAAATCAATGTAATAAATGAGATAAAAACAGAACCCTTTATTATCTTAGATGGAAAATAATTTTGATAAAACACTTGAACTCCATTCTTGAGGAAAATATCCTTTATACTTCAAAAACACTTTTCCTTTCTTAACATGTCATACAATTCTAAACCAAAAGAAGTTGATTAAAAATAAACTTGAGAACTTGTAATGGAAGATTCTTGGAAATATTGTTTTAAAAATCCATTCATGCTGTAAAAGTTAAAAAACATTCTTCTCGTACTTTTGTCGGAAAAGTCAAAAAGTACCTCATACGAAAAATGATAAAAGATTTCTTTCATATCTCTTACTATAAACTCACCGAAGGGTAAAATTGTATTTAAAAAATTTTAGGTGGATGGAAATAATATTACATATTGATGAAACATGGATGTGGATGATAAAATAAACCCCAGTAAATTTCAAAGTATAAACAATCTCGGATAAAAATGAGATTGCGATATTTCCCTTACCTTAGGTCCGATTTGCTTCGTAAGTGTCCGAACCTCCGGTATAATGATTTATATAATGTTATTTACTTATTCCAGAATCATAAGTATTTTTATGATATCATATATGGTCATATTCTTAGCTTCTTATTAGTAATATTTCATTACTACTTGTTATTCGGGTGTTTATTACTTTTTGTTCTTATGCGTGTTTTGTCAAATAAATTCTTATTTTTCTTTTTAGGTTATACATACCTCATTTCCAGAATGTTATTAGTGTAATATATATCATATTCATTCATTCAGTTCATTTATATAATCATTATTCAATGAAGATCATGTAGAACGAGTCGCATCACATCGTGGAGACGGTATTCCGTACATATGCACGAGCGACGATATCGTTCCCATGATTGTGGAATTGTATTGGAGTGTATGTATACTATTTCAGAATCAATATCGCTTTACAATAATCATAAATAGTTATTATTTACACCATTATACCCATCCAAGTAAGGTGGTGGGGGAAAATAGATTACACCACGGCGTGGAGACGGTATTCCGAACGTACGCACGCGCGGTGATTTCTTTTTCCGTAGGATGCATAGATGGTGAAATAGTTTTGTTCCATACTTATAATAACATAACCTTATATGAGTGACACTTATGTTATTACTTCATAATGAAACAACCTAAGAAGAAGAAGTGGAAGAAGAAATAAAGTTGAAAGAATCGGTAACAGACATTACCTCTTCTTTGAAGCGCCTCTTTGAGTCCTCATCTTAGGGAACTAAAATTGGTCTTTAAAGAATACCAGGACCTCTAAGATGTTTCTAGGGAAGTGGAGAAGAGAATTTGGCAGCGGTTGGCCGAGCTTGAAGGCTCAAAGTGGTGTGAGGAAGAGAGGGAGGTGGTGCCCTTTTATAAGGGAGGAGAGGGGCACCTTTGGAATAACTAAAAATATTATTTTATTACAAAGTCAAATTCGGTTTTTAATAGCTCAAAATTGATATATTTCGAAGCTAAGGTGGGGATGGGTCGAAATACTCTCATCCAATAGAATTTAGAGATGTTTACGTTCGTATTTTAACCTTCTCATTTAGATTTAACATTAAGTAAAATAATTTTACTTTTACCGTGTCTTCTTGTGTTCTTATACTATAAGGTTAATAAACTTACTATAACAAGACAAACGAAGCCCAAGTTGTCTATTATTAATATATATAACCTTATCTAAGTCATTTGGACGACCCTTAGATTTTTAGAAATAAAATAACAATTAATAATATAATATTTTCTTTAAAAACTATTTTATGTCAATTTTGACACTATTTAGTAATTGATTTTTGTGAAAATCATAATAGAATGATTTGTTAGAAAAAAGTTAATTTAATCAATACTTTCATGTCATATTAACATAGAAAATTAGTTTAATTCATAAAAAGTCTCAAAGTACATTTATTTGGGTATTTATAACATCAATTATGTCAATATTTTATTAATAAGATAATTACTGCATCATCTTTGTGTCATAAATAAATTAACTTATTTAATGTCTAAAAATTACAAATAAAATATAATTATGTGTGAAATAATTTTAGCTTTCTAATGAATATTTATAGTCTAATTTATCTTATGTATAACCCTATATTAAAAATAAATTACTTATTAAATGTTGATTTTAACTATTTTAACCCTTCATTAAATAAATTAATAATACATGTCCTAATCTAATCCAAGTGGGCCTAAATGGTCATATTTTATTCCTAAGGTTGTTTTTGGTCGAATTAAACTTATCCAACAGAATTAGGACATGTTTACGGTAATAATAATATCATTTTTACCCTTAATTACCCTATTTACATTTAACCGTGGTAAATAAAAGTAAAAAGTTACTATTCAGCAAAAATTATTTTCATCTCATTGAACCACATTTTACTTACTGACATCAACTGTGCCTCTCGGATTTCTGAGATTCCACTTACAGGAGCGGTAAAATTATGTTTTATGAAAAATTCAGTTTTTTAACTACCACTTAGTGGTTTCACTATTCATCAAAAATTGAATATTTTCAGAAAAATACTAAAATTTCACCCTAGGCTAATTTAGATTTTCTGAATCCAAAAATGAAGTCAATTTTGAAAAATAAAATTTATAAAATTTCAAAAAGTGGTTATTACTATTCATAACGGCTAGTTTTAATAATATTTTAATAGTAGATCGTTGTTTAGTGAAACTCGGTATTGCGTATGACACAAGCTATTGAGGAAGGTCATGGTTGCGTGTAAAGAAAGCCAAGATAGTATTGTGTGTAGTGAAAGATTCCTTTGATGATTTATATAACATAAAAACAAAATATTTCTCATAAAAGTCTCAGGTGTTACATTCTACCCCCCTTAAAATGAATTTCTCCCTCGAAATTCGTCACTTTGTAACAAACAGATGAGGATACCTCTCCCTCATCATATCCTCAAGCTCCCATGTAGCTTATTCTAATTGGTGGTTCCTCCATAAAACTTTCACCAAGCAAGTGGTCCTGTTTCATAGGAATTTTTCGCTACGATCCAGAATCTCTATCGGCTGTTCTTCATAAGAAAGATCATGCTCCAGCGGTACAACTTCTGAGCTGAGCACATGTGAAGGATCCGGTATGTACTTTCTCAGGAGAGATACATTTAACACATCGTGAACTTTAGAGATATTCGGTGGAAGCGCCAATCAGTAAGCGACCTTCCCAACACGATCCAGTATTTCGAAAGGATCGATATATCTAGGGCTCAACTTCCCCTTCTTTCAAAATCTCATGACCCTCTTCCAGGGAGATATTCGTAAGAAAACATTATCACCCACTTCATACTCTAGATCTTTTCTTCAGTTGTCGGCATAACTTTTCTGTCGACTCTGATCTGCTCTTATGTGTTGTTGAAAAGATCTGACCTTTTTTGTCATCTCATCAACAAGATCAGGTCCTAATAGCTTTCTTTCCCCAACTTCATCCCAGCAAGTTGGAGTCCTGCATTTCTTTCCATAGAGAGCATCATAAGGAGCCATCTGAATACTGGAGTGAAAGGTATTATTATAAGAAAATTCTACCAAAGGTAGGTGTTGATCCCAACCACCTTTGAAATCCATAGAGCAAGCTGTCAACATATCTTCTAGAGTTTGAATTGTTATCTCAGACTAACCGTCTATTTGTGGATGGTAAGCAGTGCTAAAACTCAACTCTGTATCCAGAGTATGCTGAAGACTTCTCCAAAACATTGAGGTAAACCTCGGATCCCGATCAGATATAATATAAAGTGGTACTCCATGCAATCTTACCACTTCCTTCACATATATCCTAGCAATCTGATCCAGAGAGAAATCCTCTCTAATAGAAATGAAGTGTGCAGACTTTGTAAGATGATCAACTATGACCCAGATAGCATTAGTGCATTTAGATGTTTTAGGAAGTCTGGTGACAAAGTCTATAGTGATGTTTTCCCATTTCCAATCAGTTATGGGTAATGGTTGTAACATCCCCTTAGACTTCTGTCTCTCACCTTTAACTTGCTGACAAACCAAGCATCGAGAGACATATTCAGCAACATATCTTTTCATGCCATCCCACCAGAAGTACTCTTTCAGGTCCCTATACATCTTTGTGCTTCCTGGATGAATAGAGAATGAAGAACTATGAGCCTCATCCAGCAGATCCTTCTTTAATTCGGGGATGGGAGGAACACAAACCCGATTCCAGAACTTTATTATCCCATCACAATAAAGGTTGAATTCAGGAACATTTCTCACCTTCTTTTGTAACTCGACATATTCTTTCTGTGCCTCTTTCATCTTCACATGTATAGATGGTTGAACATTCATTTGATAAATATACGATTTTTCCCCTTTCATGAAAATTCCAAGATCCATCCTTTGTAAATCTATAAATATTGGATCTTTTGTGATCCTCATCATGGATAAACTGGCATGGTCTTGATGACTTAATGCATCTTCCACCTTGTTTGCTTTCCCAGGTTGGTAATGGATAGAGTAGTCGTAATCCTTAATCAGTTCCAACCATCTTCTTTGGTGCATATTCAGCTCCTTTTGTGTGAAAATATACTTTAAACTTTTTTGATCAATATAAATGTCACACATTTCTCCATAACGATAATGCATCCAAATCTTTAATGCAAAGATTACCGTAGTTAACTCCAAATCATGAGTTGGGTAATTTTTCTCATGTATTTTCAATTGTCGTGAGGCATAAGCTATCACCATATCATTTTTCATAAGAACACACCCCAATACCTTCTTGGATGCATCACTATAGATCATAAACCTTTCTCCACTACAAGGCAGGGTGAGCACAGGTGCACTGGATAACCTTCTTTTCAACTCCTTGAAATTCTCTTCAAATTCCTTTGTCCGGACAAACTTAACTCCTTCCGAGTCAACTTGGTGAGTGGATTAGATAATCGTGAAAAATCTTTCACAAAACGTCGATAATATCCAGCCAAACCATGAAAACTTTAGATCTCAGTTACTTTTGTTGGTCTCGACCATCGTTCGATAACCTCTATTTTTACTGGATCCACAAATATACCCTCTTTTGAGATTATGTGACCCAAAAATTCAACTTTTTGAAGCCAAAATTTACAGTTGGTCAATTTGGCATAAAGCTTTACCTTTCTCAGGGTCTTCAATATAATTCTCAAGTGATCTTCATGTTCTTTCTTGCTCTTTGAATAGACAAGAATACCGTCTATAAAGACTACCAAAAATTGATCAAGATTGTCTCTAAAGACTCTATTCATCATATCCATGAAGATAGCAAGGGCATTAGTAAGACCAAATGGCATCACTATAAATTCATAGTGTTCATACCTTGTACAGAAAGTCGTCTTTGTTATATTCTCCCTTTTGACCCTTAGTTGATTATACCCTGAATGAAGATCAATCTTGGAAAAGTATTGAGCTCCACGTAGTTGGTCAAATAAGTCATCAATGCGAGGGAGAGGATATTTGTTCTTGATAGTGATCTTTTTAAGTTCTTGATAATCAATGCAGATTCTCATTGATCCATCTTTCTTCTTAACAAACAGAACACGTGCTCCCCATGGTGACGCACTAGGGTGTATGAACCCCTTATCAAGATTCTCTTAGAGTTGCTTCTTCAATTCCTGCAACTCAATTGGGGCAATTCTATAATGTGTCTTTCAAATAGGCAAAGCACCAGGTACAAGTTCTATTGAAAACTCAACTTCACGATTTGGTGGAAGCCCCGGTAATTCCTCCGGAAAGACATCGTCAAACTCCCGTACAATGGGCATATTCTTAATCGTGATTTTCTCACCAACCATTTGAGATAAATACCCTTAATTTAGTGGAATCAAGACCCATAAGATGGAAGAAATTTCCACTGGAAGGTTATTTTCATCCTTGCATCGATAGACGATCATAGATTGATCTGGAATATGAAATGTGACTTCCCTTCTTTGGAAATTGATATGAGCTCCATATAAAGAAATCCAATCAATGCCAAGAATCACATCAAATTCCACTATAGGAAGGATCACAAGATTTGTAGGAATCACTTTCCCACAAACTTCAATCGGAGAAGAATTATAAACTTTTCATGAAACTGTTGTGCCATTATGGGTTGTCACAGCTAACTCAACATCTAATTGTTGAGGTAATATGGTGATATGCTTAGAAAATTATTCAGAAATAAAAGAGTGGGTGGATCCAGAATCAAATAAAACATTTTCTACTTTTGAGTGGATGGAAAGTGTACCTTTCACCACATCGTTATCATACTCCACATCGCTGACAGAAATTGCATGTGACTTTCCTTTGTCTTTAGCCTTAAGAGTTTGTTGACATCGACCATCATCATCAACCCTTGGATTTGGGAATTTATTGGCATAATGACCCATATCCTTGCACTTGAAACATTAAAGTGTAGTAGGTTCATTCTATGTATCCCTTCCTTTGCTTTCATCATTAGACATCTTCTTCCCATCATTGCGGCATTCAAATTCCCTATGACCTTCCTTTCCACATTTGAAACATTTACTTGTCCCTTTAAGACAACACCCTAAATGTTTCTTTCCACACTTTGAGCATAAGGGAAAGCTCGTCTTCTTTTCTGTGTGCTCTTTATATTTTCCTTTGAATTCCATTTTCCTCTTCTTATCAAACCCATATGACTGATGGGTTACTCCAATCTCTATATCGACTTTGAGATCACATCGAACAATTTCCTCATAGCTATTGAAGTCCCTTATGGCTAACGCCCTTCGAAGACTTGGTTTTAAGCCACTAAAGAATCTATCGATCATACTCTCAGGTTGGATAATAATACCAGAAGCATACCTTGCAAGTCTTGTAAAATTTGCTTCATAGGTACCAACAGATTCATCATCCTTTTGCTTCAGTTCAAGAAACTCCTTCTCTATCTCTGTTTGGAGAATACGAGGGAAATACTTATTGAAAAATAATTTCTTGAACTCTTCCCATTCCATGGACCCAATTTCATCCATTTTCCTCGTATTCTTAATAAGATTCCACCATTGATCAGCATCACCTTCCAAATGATACACTGCGAAGATGACTTTATCATGTTCAGAACATTGAAGAACTGAAAATATCATTTATGTAGTACTAATCCATTGTTCAGCAACTAATGGATCAGTAGACCCGCTGAATGAAGGTGGGCGCTGCCTCATGAAGGATTCAATAGAATGTTGCTCCTTCCTTTGCTCGTTTGGAAGTCCTGCAAGATCCATAGCTTGAGAATGTTGTGTGAGCATGGCTACAAGATTTTTCATTCCATCTCCCTTAACGTTTGGTTGCTCAGGGGGACAATCATTGCATTGCCCGTCGCATTCCGCATTAACACGGTTCCTTCGAGTTCCAGTCATTGAATAAAACCAAGAAGAATAGTGTGAGAAACAGTAATTATAATAGGAAAACCACATAATCAAGAACAAAATTTCACACTTAAGGTCTTATCCTAGGTTATTCATGGCCATTTATAAAACACTAAGATTGTGTTCTATGCTTAGACTTATCCTTAGGGTTCTTACTAAGGCTTTCACATCCTAGTTTCCAAAGGTTGACTATACCTTTCCTCTGATACCAACTATAACGACCCATAATTTACATACATAGTTATTACTTCAGAATTGAAGCACACTTATTACATCATATAACAAAACCAGGAAAGGACCGTATAGGTATAGTGTCTTTTGAAACTGGGAAACATAAACAACTGGTTCAAAAAGCTTCTACACTGTCTCCCATTTATTTCATCATATCTATAGTCCCCTTTGGCATATATTAATTAATAACCTTCTTCTTGACCTGGGGAAAGAAAACATACAAAAGGGTGAGATCAAATGCTCAGTAAGGGTAAACAAAAGAAATATCAATCACATCATATACATAAGAACATAACTTTTGGAAATCTTAACCTGCAAAAGAAATCATAATCTCATAACATGGGATAAATCATAGTAGTGAAATGTAATCCCAATAATCATAACATAAAACATGAAACATTGTGTCAAACACACATAATCATAGAGAATCATTTCTTATTAGTCAAGGCTCATTGCCAAGACTACCTTAGTGGACAAAGTCCATTTCTGAACCGAGTTCACTCCTCGTTTCAGTCATGTTTCACTGAACTAGTTTAACATGCCGTTCCAGCCATGTCTATCTCATGAGATATAAAATCATTACCCAATGAATTGGAGGGAGATACAGGTCCCACCCATCTCATAATGATACCATTCTTATGTGGGCCACAAAATCATAAACCATACATCATAGCATAACCCATGTAATAAAAATGGGAATCTTAAACATCATGACATCATAAAACAATTCATATAAGATAGAGGAATTCATAAAAATAATTACATCACCACATAATCAAATCAATCTAATAATAGAGATAAAACAGAACCCTTTATTATCTTAGATGGGAAATAATTTTGATAAAACACTTGAACTCCATTCTTGTGGAAAATATCCTTTTTTACTTCAAAAACACTTTTCCTTTCTTAACATGTCATTCAATTATAAACCAAAATAAGTTGATTAAAAATAAACTTGAAAACTTGTAAAGGAATATTCTTGGAAAAATTGTTTTTAAAATCCATTGACTCCATATAAGTTAAAAAAACTTTCTTCTCGTACTTTTGTCAGAAAAGTCAAAAAGTACCTCGTACGAAAAACGACAAAAGATTCCTTTCATATCTTTTACTAAAAACACACCGAAGGGTAAAATTGGATTTAAAAAATTGTAGGTGGATGGAAATAATACTACATATTGAGTAAACATGGATGTGAATGATAAAATACAACCCAGTAAATTTCAAAGTATAAACAATCTCGGATAAAAATGAGATTGTGATATTTCCCTGACCTTCGGTCCGATTTGCTTCGTAAGTGTCCAAACCTCCTGTATAATGATTTAAATAATGTAATTGACTTATTACAGAATCATAATTATTTTTATGATATCATATATGGTCATATTTGTAGCTTCTTATTAGTAATATTTCATTACTACTTGTTATTCAGGTGTTTATTACTTTTTGTTCTTATGCGTGTTTTGTCAAATATATTCTTATTTTTCTTTTTTAGGTTATAGATACCTCATTTACAGAATGGTATTACTGTAATATATATCATATTCCTTCATTCAATTCATTTATATAATCATTATGCAATGAAGATCATGTAGAACGAGTCGCATCACATCGTGGAGACGGTATTCCTTACGTACGCATGAGCGAAGATATCGTTCCCATGATCGCGGAATTGTATTGGAGTGTATGTATACTATTTCTGAATCAATATCGCTTTACGATAATCATAAATAGTTATTATTTACACCATTATACCCATCCAAGTAAGGTGGTGGGGGAAAATAGATTACACCACGGCATGGAGACGGTATTCCGTACGTACGCATGCACGGTGATTTCTTTTTTCGTAGGATGGATAGATGGTGAAATAGTGTTTTTTCATACTTATAATAACATATCAGTATATTAGTGATACTGATGTTATTACTTCATAATGAAACAACCTAAGAAGAAGAAGTGGAAGAAGAAATAAAATTGAAAGAATCGGTAACGAACATTACCTCTTCTTTGAAGCACCTCTTTGAGTCCTCCACTTAGGGCACTAAAATTGGTCTTTGAAAAAGACCAGGACCTCTAGGATGTTTCTAGGGAAGTGGAGAAGAGAATATTTCAGGGGTTGGCCGAGCCTGAAGGCTCAAAGTGGTGTGAGGAAGAGAGGGAGGATGTGCCCTTTTATAAGGGAGGAGAGGGGCACCTTTGGAATAACTAAATATATTATTTTATTATAAAGTCAAATTTAGTTTTTAATAGCTCCAAATTGATATATTTCTAATCTAAGGTGGGGATGGGTCGAAATACTCTCATAAAATAGAATTTAGACAAGTTTAGGTTCCTATTTGAACCTTATCATTTAGATTTAACATTTAGTAAAATAATTTTGCTTTTACCACGTCTTCTTGTGTTCTTATACTATAAGGTTAATAAATATACTATAACAAGACAAACGTTCCCCAAGTTGTCTATTATTAATATATATAACCATATCTAAGTCATTTGGCCTACCCTTATATTTTTAGGAATAAAATAACAATTAATAATATAATATTTGTTTTAAAAACTATTTTATGTCAATTTTGACACTATTTAGTAATTTATTTTTGTGAAAATCATAACAGAATGATTAGTTCAAAAAAAGTTAACTAAATCAATACTAACATGTCATAGAAACCTAAAAAATCAGTTTAATTCATAAAAAGTTTCAAATTACATTTATTTGTGTATTTATAAGATCAATTATGTCAATATTTCATTAGTAAGATAATTACTGCATCGTCCCTGTGTCATATATAAATTAACTTATTTTAAGTCTAAAAATTACAAATAAAATATCATTATGTAGGAAATCTTTTTAGATTTCTAATGAATATTTATAGTTGAATTTATCTAATGTATAACCCTATATTAAAAATAATTTACTTATTAAACATTGATTTTAACTATTTTAACCCTTCTTTTAAATAAATTAATAATAAATGTTCTAATCTAATCCAAGTTGGCCTAAATGGTCATATTTTATTCCTAAGGTTTTTTGGTCGAATTAAACTTATCAAATAGAATTAGGACATGTGTTTGGGTAATAATAATATCATTTTTACCCTTAATTACCCTATTTACTTTTAACAGTGGTAAATAAAAGTAAAAAGTTACTATTCACCAAAAATTATTTTCATCTCATTGAACCACATTTTACTTCCTGACATCAACTGTGTCTCTCGGATTTTTGAGATTCCACTCACAGAAGCGGTAAAATTAAGTTTTATGAAAAATTCAGTTTTTAACTACCACATAGTGGTTTCACTATTCATCAAAAATTGAACGTTTTCAGAAAAATACCAAAATTTTACCCTAGGCTAATTTCGATATTCCGAATCAAAAAATGAAGTCAACTTTGAAAAATAAAATTTATAAAATTTCAAAAAGTGGTTATTACTATTCATAACAGCTAGTTTTAATAATATTTTAATAGAATATCGTTGTTTTGTGAAACTCTGTATTGCGTACGACGCAAGATATTGAGGAAGGCTGCAGTTGCGTATAAAGAAAGCCAAGATAGTATTGTGTGTAGTGAAATATTCCTTTGATGATTTATATAACATAAAAACAAAATATTTCTCATAAAAGTCTCGGGTGTTACAGTTATAACAATTTATCTAATGAGTATATATTATATTTATTAGATTATTATCATTAATGAGATGATTATATATATAATCTATACAATATATGACTCTTTTATGAAAAATAGGCATGAGAAAACATGACAACTAACACCCAAAATATGAAAATAAAGAAAAATTATTATTAAACAGATGGTAATTTTTTTAATAGGATCACATATGATATTATAAATATTCTTACAGTTCTATTATAAGGTAATAACATTCCGAATACCATTATATCTAAGGTTAATGCATGTTAAACTAAAGAAAAGCATGGGGTAATGGATTTCATCACAATTTCAATTTCATTGATATATATTTGTAAATATAAAAGTATTCATTTTTATGTGGTGTATATACTTCCCATTTATTGTATTTAAATTTATTACTGATTTATTCATTATAATTAATGTTTTGGTTTAATTTTATTCTTCATGGGAATACAATTAAAATTTTTCTGTATAGGTAAAATTATTATACAATCTCACATTTTTTGACTGTTTACTTTCTCTCGAAATAATCACATTATTGTGATAGTTTTTCATTAGATATTAAATTTTTATTAAATATACATATTATTTTATGGCTTATATTATTATATCCTAAAACATATATAATTTTTTACATATGGTAGTTACTTTAAATGTTATTCGATTAACTATCAAAATATGGATAAATATATATTCTTAACTCAATATGAATGTTTGATGATAAAGAATATTTATTCAGGAATTAAACTGATTACATTACATATGTGGAATTATTCTGAGACATAGTTATGAGTGGGGACAAATTATAGACATCACATTGATGCATCAACATGTCTCATGATACAAATATGGGATCCAAATTAGTGTTTTTTCCTGTAGTTTTAAGTTGTCTTTTGAAAGGCATGGGCAATAGAGGTATAATGATGTTTAAGATGATTAAATACAATATTTAATCATTACATTCATTGGTAATTCAGATATTGTTATTGTCCATGATATTTTCACATGGATATTATATCTATATTCATATCATTTTGTGTTTATCAATTAAATGACATGTGTGTTCAGTTTGTTATCATTCTATATTGATTATGGCTTATTTCTTATTCATGTTATTGATTGAATGGAATGTGTTTTCAATTATTCACATTTATATATTTAATATTATTTATTTAGTCATGATAACTTATAATATATTTAACCCTTACTGAGCATTTGAGCTCACCCATGTTTTTTCCCTTTCCCTTGAATGTGAAACAATTATTCAAATGAGTTTCAATTTTGCAGATCATTTGATTCTGTTATTTATATTGGTTTTATATTCCCAATTTAAAATGAATATCATGTAAATATATTATTCTTAAATAATACTAAACTATTTTTTATTTTTTTATGTGATACATTTTATATATTTCTAGTGTAACAATGTAGACACTCAAATTGGGTTACTAGAGATAAGGTTATTACAGTTTTTATTAGAGGAATATTATTAAAAACTTTAGGAATAAGATTTAGTAAATCATAAATGAGGGAAAATAATCATATGACATAACTTTAGGATATTTATATAATAAAATCCAAAAGTTTTGGTACAGAAGGTATTATATTGTTTTTCTGAGAAATATATCACTGTCTGGACACTACAAGTAGACGTGGTTCTAAAAAAGTACCTAGGGGTAATAACTCTGAAAAAGGTGTCTCATGCTTGATTTAAGTTTTCCTATAACATTATAATGGGTCTTATTGTGGACCTATTTTAACACTTCTATGGGTTATGCTTAGGGTAATTAATATTTTCCTTCCAAAACATTATGAAGTATTTTAAAATAATGACATCCCCAATGAAACCATGTTTATTATTTACAAAATTTCAATGCATAAATTTTGAATTTTTGTTAAGTGTTACACCATATTTGGAATTATATATTATTATATAAAATTAATCATTTCAAAATATAATATATTATATTCCATTGATTGGAAATGACACATTGAAGGATAATGGTATTAATACTCATGGCCAATATAGAGATTTCACTAGTGAGAAATCCAAAATAGTTGATATTAGAACTAAGTGGGTTATAAACATATTAATGTAGGTTGATTAGGATATATAAAATAAGCTTAACCAAATAAAGATATCTATTGTTCAACAACAATATTATCCTATGTTCAATCACTTCATAAGACATAATCCTCTGTCTTTTAGTGGGACTACTATTCAAATGGTAGGTTAGTAATTGATTAAGTCTCTTAGGAATATATTTATGGCCATGGGATGTAATGAAAAAAAAAGTTTACAATTTTTGTGTAATATATCAAATTATATATTGATCAACATTGGTAATTTTTATAGAATAATAATGAGGAATAGAAACTGGAACACATAGAATGGTTATCTTTTAGGGATACATTATTTAAAAACTACTTCCCTCATGTTCAACCAACTAAACGAAAGAAAAATTTTACTATTTTAAAGTAAAAGGAAGAAGGGAGTGTTAAGGATTATAAGGATACATTCACAAGGATAGATGGATATGCTACATATTACACATGAAACACGTAATGTAAGATCAAATATTACATTGAATGATTATTAAATGTGATCAAGGGTGTTGGATTGTCAAACCTTTTTTACATTTTTTGGGATAGTTTTATACGACATTAAAAATGAGAATGAATTATCTTAAAACCTATATATTAAAGGGGAATAATGGAAATAAGAGGTTAATTGAGAAACCCAAAAAATAAAATTCACCAGAAATAAGAAGAGAATGGAACATTTTCCATCTTTTAAGAATTGTGGATGAATAATCATGGGAAATTAATGAAGGGATTTAGTGTTTTGTTATATGTTCTGACATAAGGTTTCTCCAGATAAATAATAAAAAGGGATGAAGGAAAAGTCAATTATTATTTTTTAAATATAGGTAGATGGGGTACTATACAAACAGATTCCCCAACCATTAAGGGAATCTACCAAATAAGAGGTTATGAGGAGAAGTCCAAAATTATGTGATTTCAAAAGTTGAGGTGGAAGTACAAAATGATGTGGTGTCTCATACTTCAATACCAACTTTAAATTTATCAAAATCAGTATTTGATTCTGGATCATCAAATTATTTTACATCTTCCATGTTTTCCCAGGAAATTATATTTTTTTATAATTTATTATGTATGGAGTTGTCAATCAAATATAATAGTGGAATTCTTATTAGAATATGGATGTTCTAGGAAGTCCCCATTAAGTCACATTAACATTATTTATTTTCTTGGATTATTATCATACCTATGGTCTAATTTAATATAATGATTTTTATGTCATTTATTTCAAAACATGATGAAAAATTTTATTATGATGAGAGGGAAACTATGATTCATGATGAAGATATATAATTATTTATCATTAAAGAAGATACTTCACTATCTGTGTCATGTCTAGATCAACCACAAGTAGATTATAGGAATTAGATACTTGAAAAATAAGTGAAAATAAAATATTTAAATTGATATGTTAATAATCAAATTTAGGATATACCAATTGTAAAGTAATATATTGATGTATTTATTTAATAATTACATATACATACACTAGAATGTGTAATTGAGTTTTCCATTGATTTAATATATATTGTAAGACCAATATCAAAGACTCCATAAAGAATAAATGATGTAGAATTGGTATATTTAAATAAACAACTATATGAGTTATGTGATAAATGAAATATTCGTCCTTTAATTTCACCATGGGGAGAACATGTTCTCCTCATTATAAAAACAGTTGATATATGAGGTTGTGTATTGATTATAGGTAAATCGATGTTATTAAAATAAAAAAACTATTTCATCTTCCTCGCATTGATGCCTTATTCAATCAACTTCACATAGCTTAATATTTTTCAAATATTGAACATTGTTATGGCTATCATCACTTGAGAGAAAATAAGAAAGACATTATGAAAAATATATCCTCAACGATGTATTAAAATTATAAGTTTATATTAATTCCATTTGGATTCACTAATTAACCCATTATTTTTATGGATCTAATTAACGAAATATTCAAGGAACTTCTTGATGATTTTTTTGTGGTATTAATTGATGAAATCTTGGGGAATTGAAAAATCTACGAGGACTATTAGAATCTACTTTGGATAATTATTAATACTCTCATATGTAAAGTGTTATATTAGAAATTAATTTAGTGATATTTTTAGAATCATGATGTTTCTATTTAGGGCCATATAACCTCCATGGATGAAATCTAAATTCATAATATGGAGGAGAAGGTAGTCAGATAATGGAATACACCAATAAAAGTAACAGAGTTACATACATTGCTTAGTTTTGAACATTACTATCAGAGATTCATTCAGAATTTTTGCTGATTCGATGACATATTAACTAAGATTGCATGTAAACTGGTAAGTTCGTTTTGACAAAGGAATGTAAAAATGGTTTGATAAGGTGAAAATGAGGTTGGTAAATGCTTTAATATCGGATCTACAATTTAGAAATGAAGGTTTTTTGAAATATAGTTATCCAAAAATGAATACACATGGTTTTGTAGAAATATAAAGTGATAATTTTATTGAAAACACATAGAGGCAATTGAAGAAACATAATCAAAACTATCCAACCCTTGATCTTGAGTTAAATAATGTAATACTTGATTTCAATATATAGACTCAGTGTCATTATGATGAAATTTATTAGGATATACACAAATCAAAAAAAGAATAAAATAAGTCTTTCATAAAAAGTTATTAATATGATTCAAAGTATATGGATTGAGCTACTCAAGGGTTATAGTTTCCCAATACACTACCATCCATGGAAATAAAAAAAATTGTAGACACATTGAGTAGGAATAATCATGGAGTTCTATAAAAAATTTGGATTGATAGGGATACTATTATCATATACCTAGTATATATATATATATATTATTAAGGAATAAGATACATCACCCATTTTCCATATTTTTGTTAAACAATCTTTATTATGAAAGAGAAAATTTTCTCAATAATATTATTTGAATTTTAAGAGTAAAATTAAAGGTTATGAATAATGGAAATTGGAATAATTGATTTGGGAAAATAGAAGTTATGAAATTAAAAAATAAATTAAGTGTTCCCTACATATTTGACCTAAAAATGGGATTTTTGAATAACGTTTATAGCTCGAATTTCTCTATAAAGACCAGTAGCACCAAGATGTACATGGATCTCAGGGATTATTTTTTTACAGGTTAACATGAAATGGTAAATTATAGAATATGTATATTGATTCTTGGTTTTTCAATATGTCAATTATGAGAGGTAGTTTCCTATATGAGGTATACAACTACTTCATATTCTAATGTGCATGTTGTAAGATGTTACCATAGACTTCTTCAAGGGACTAAAAAAATATTTGGTAGAATGATTTTATATGGGTTATTTTTTATCACCTCACAATTTATGCACCTTACCTAGATATAATAGAATATTTAACTCTTCAGTACCTCACAAGGCTCTATATCAATAATGTTTTAAGACATTGGGGTCAAGCTCATTCAATTTCCTCAGGTCATGGTCCCCATTTTACATTAAATTTATTGAAGAATCTTCAAAAGCCACTTGATACTAAGATTCATTTTATTATTACATACCATCCTCGAAAAAAGGAAACTATAAAAGGACTATTCAAAAAATGTAATATATGTGGAGGTTGTAATCACATTACATTCAAGGTATACTCGATGAGTATTTACCTTTGGTATAGTTTTCATATAAAAATAGTTTCTATTAAAGTATTCAAATGGAAATGTATAATGAATTATATGGAAATAGATGGTGTACACAATCTTGTTGGGATGAATTTAGTGAAATGAAACTTTTGGGACCCAAAATGATTGAAGAGAAAAAAATAAAGACTATTCAGGTTCATGTAAAAAAATCTCAAAATATGCAAAAGACTTATATTGAAAATCAATGGAAGGATTTAGAATTCCATGCGGGAGATCATTTCTTTGGGAGAGTATATATATTGAAGGGTGGTAAACAATTTGTTAAGAATTCAAAACTGGGCCTTAGCTACATTAAACCCTTTGAAATCCTAGAAATAATTGGAGTTGTTTCTTACCATTTGCAAATTGAACCATGTCTCTCAAAATTAAATGATTCTTTCCATATATCATTGTTGAGAAAGTACACAAAAGACCCGATACATGTTCTCACCTCTGAAAAAATATAATTGGAACATAAATTATCTTACTATAAGGATCCCTTCCAAATTATTGATACTAGAGAGTATGTATTTAGTAATTAGATGAATATATTTGTTAAAGTACATTAAAGAACTCGCGAAAATGGAGAAAACAATATTGGAACAAGAGGATTCTACAAAGAATTAATATACTCAAATGTGTAGAAGGAAATATCAAAAAATTATGAATGATTAAATTTTGGTATGAGAGTTGAATATAACACCCCAATACATTGTAATTAATTTATTTTTAAATAAATTTAATCACTTCAATATCTTGTTATTCACACATCACTAGTTTTAAATACACCGTGATTCTATATTAAAGTATTGTTTCAACCTAAACATAATATATCATCCATTATGTTATTGGGTATTAATAAGACTAACCAAATTAGAAAAATTATATGGATTCCACATGAATAAAATAAATTCAAATGTCTTCTATTTATTATATGTAAAATAAGAATATTTTGAAATAAAAAAATATTTTCTAAAAAAATTTAATTTTTTAAAAGAATATTCGATATTTCTTTATGCAGGTAATTTAACATTAATTTTTACCACATTAATAAAATTATTTTACAAACAAAACTTCATTTTTTAAATATAAATTTCAAAATTTCCATTTGGTGAATTTTTTCTATTATTACAAAATGATAATATTTTTTTGAATTGTGAAAAATATATATTTCTATATAAAACATAATTTTCATATAAATTACTCACTAGAACTCCCTGACCCTAGAATCCTAGAGTTGGTGCATTATTTTATTACATTGGCTTCATTAAACAGAAATAAATACTAAAGGACCAATAAGATTATCATTCATGGAAACCCATATTACATATATGATAACCATAATGCATTGGTAAAACAAAAAAAAATATGATACACAATAAACTGAAATAAACTACATCCTTGATAGCTTATTCAATGTTCTCTACTTCATATCCTGGGGAATGAAACATTATAAGGGTGATCTAAAATAATATATAAGGTTAAATAAAATTGTATAAATAATTAATCAATATATAAGGAAAGGTAAATAATTTAGAATACTTTCCATTTATAGAACATGTTAATACAAAATTAATATGGCATGGTAAGAAACTGAAATGCATTCCATAAATCAATAAACTAAAAATAAATTACATGTATATATTTTTCAACACAAAATGTCATGGATAAATAATAATTGAAACTAAGTTAGAGAAATACATTCTTAATGCATGTCATGTATATGGAACGTGAAATACTATTCTTTCAGGACCTTTCATAAGATTGTTTAAAACTACAAATAGAAACCCAATTAATTTACCAACTTATTTTTTTCATGATAACCAATCGATATTGTAATGCCCCAACCCCAGTTACACATAGTCAGTGCATTATTACGTAACATTGGCATGATAAAAAAAGATCAAGTCTCGAAATACCGATTAGTTTAGTAGCCTTGGAAACACTAGATACATTCATAAATGTTACATTACATCATAAAGTTAAAAAATCAATGAACATAGTCTCCATAGTCCACACTCATATCCCCTTCAGACTATCCCTACAGGTCAGTCATAAAATATTTATTCACATCCTGGAAAAAAAACATAGAAAGGGGTGAGCTTAGATGCTCAGTAAGGATAACAATATTGCGGAAGCTTTCATAAATAAACATAAACAATTAAGGAAATGTATAACTAAAAAAAGCTTTTTAAACTTGAACTTCAGCGTAATATGGAAAAAGTAAAATTAAATAATTCCATTTACTTATTCACATGGATATTCTACTAGTTGAATAATCACATGTAATATCAATAACCACTTTCATAATGATGGAATGCATAAAGCCATACTATCATAACCACGTAGCCAAGGCCTCGTGCCAAGACTACAAATAAGATTCTGTCAAGGCCTCATGCTGAGACACTAGTTTGTCTCATGAGACCTACCAATGAATCAAGGAGATATAGAGGCCTCCACCCGTCACTTACTAAGTCCAATGCATTCCTCATATGAACAAGTTTAAACATATCATAAACCATAACATAATCGTATCACATAAAACATGCATATAGGAAACCTGACATTTCCACATTTCAATCACAAGATATCAATAAAACACATTGATATAATAAAAACATTATCAAAATAATTTTCAATACCAAAATAAAAGAAATGTAAATCATGGTAATTATTTTTCATTTAAAAAAAGTTATGGCTTATAGAGGAAGCCAAAACTCAAATAATAGTCACGGCGGCGAAGAATTCTTTGTCGCCGCATACATAAGATAAAATATTCATTTTTTCGTTTAGGAAAAACGCTTCGTATATAAAATATTCCTTGTGAATAAAAGTAAAAGTCAAAGGGGTTTATACACCGTAAAAAGGAAGGTTGTGTATAAAACCAAATATGCCTCAGTGAAAGGAGATTGAGATGAAGTCCCTTACAAAGATAATTTTTTAAATAAAATAGAACTATTATGTGTATTCACTATAATTACACATAAATAAAGTAAAAATACAAGTTAGGACATAATAATATCATGACATAATATGAAAGTAGGAGATTAACCGAAAGAATGGAAATCGGGTTAAGAAGTTCCCTTACCTCGTGTCCGACTTGACTCGATCGTTCTTTAACCTCCTGAATAATAAACTAGAGTTAATTTATAATTGCTTAATAACCTTCTTTAAGTTTATTATTCCTTTTATATCACTTATTACCAATTTATGAACATTAGGTAATTATTTATGTTAATACCGGTCGTTTTGTCGATATTTGGTACTTAAGTCAAAAATAAACTTATTTTAATTAGAAGTTGTTCATGTGGTAAAATATCCATTATATACAGAATTATATTCATGATGTAGATATCATATATATCATATATATCCAGTGTATACATTCATTTATAATATTACACAAACATTTAGAGGTAATAAATGAAATGCACCGTTCATGGAGACGGTAAGCCGTACATACACATGAATGCTACTTTCATTTCTATTTCATATTTAATGGAATGAAATCACAATTATATAAAGATTTATTATAATTCCAGTATAATATCATATATAATATCATTTACTCAATCACTTATACATCCTATATATGACATTAACGATTCAAATCACATTGAGGGGGCGGTAGTCCGCACGTCCTAAAATGAAATTATCGCGTTTACCCATAATGGAAATCATAAAGGTATGCCATAAATGAGAAATACATAAGAATAGGGAAAACATAAAAATAATATATATCATATATAGAAATATTTTCATCATTATGGCCACCATTATAAGTGTTCAAATAATATTGAACAATCATGGTTTCGTGAGGCAGTATTTCACCACCCACAGAAACAGTATGTTCATTAACCATTAGAAAAAAGGTGTCTGTAATTGTAAATCAAATCCTTCTCATAAAGACATACTAGTATATTTAAGATACTGGTGTTGTTACAAATTAAAGGAATAATAAGAGTTTAAGGGGTTGGATAAGCAAAATAAAACAAAATACCATAAGAGAATACATTACCTTAAAATCGGGTAACTCTTTTTGATTTGAGCCAAAGGCTTCCTTGGCTAGAATTCTGCCCAAAGTGAGGCTTCTAGGAGTAATAGAGGGATTTTGAGAGAGTATTTTGGAAGAATATGTCCGAGCCAAATGGCTTTGATGGTGTGAATAAGGTGGTAGAGGTGAGGGGCCTTTTATAAGAGGAGATGAAGGGCACTCTTAGAAAGTAATGAAATGTTACATTATTATGAAGTATTTTTCGGATTTAAAAGGCCCCAAAATTATATAATTAGAGGATAAGCTGATAAGGGATCGAAATCTATCACCCAAAAGGTTTTTGAAAAGTTTATGGTTTAGATTTTACATTACCTTTTCATTTTATTTAAATCGTTAATTAATGAGGTAATCGCTTTATCATCATGGTGTCAAAAAAAATTTAATTTATTTAATGACTAAAAATTATATAAAAAATATCATGATGTAGGAAATCATTTTATCTTTCCGATTAATATTTATAGTCAAAAAGTTGACTTATATAACGCCATTTAATAATTGTTTTAGTAAAACAACACATGTTTGTGACAATATTATTTTTACTTTAAAGAAAAACTTAGTAATTTCATTTTCATACCCAAGTGGCTCGATGGGGTACCCAAGTTGACCAATGGATTGTCTTGGTCGGACATGAGTCATCCAATAAGGTTAGGACAAGTGTCAAGATATTTTCATATTTTTATAATATCATTTTTACCTTAAATTCACTAGTTACCATTAATTGGGATTAATAGAACTTAAAAGTTACTATTCACCAAAAATTATTTTAATCCCATTGAACCAAATTTTACTTTCTAATGACAACCATGTACGTCAGATTTTTGAAATTTAATACACAAAAGTTGTAATGTTTCATTTACATGAAAAATTAGTTTTTAAACTACCACTTAGTGGTTTCACTATTCATCCAAAATTGATGTTTTTCAGAAAAATACCAAAAATTCACCCTAAGCTATAATTGATATTCCGAATAAAAAATTGAAGTCCATTTTGAAATATAAAATTTATATAATTTCAGAAAGTGGGTATTACTATTCATAACTGCTACTTTGATTGGTTGCAGTGTGTTAGAATCTCGAACTTGCGTACAATGCAAGCTATTGCATTATTGAAAGAGAAGCGTATCGTGAATGATTGGGGTGTTACATTCTCCCCTCCTTCAATAAATTGCGTCCTCACAATTTGAAAATGTTCTACGAAGATAAAAGGTTGAAAATTGAATATACCTTTGTGGAAGACCCACATCGGAACTAGGGTTAAAAAATATAACATTAAAAGAAAGAATGAGAAGTACAAAGGTCACTCGAGAGAGCCATTACTAGGATTTTAGGGAAATATGGATATGGAGGAGAAACACACCATCAAGGTCCAATGGAGAGTTGTAGAAAACAAGATAAGGAGAAAGTTAACTACAAGAAAATCACAAACATGTGATTTGTTAAACGGTCTTTGATTTCCCCAATTGGAAAAGTTAACCGACAACATTTTTGTTTTAAGTTAACTTTCATAAATATGAGGAATTTATTTAGGAGATTTACTAAGAACGTAAGGAAATATACTTACTTATCATGTAGAATTTCATTCATTAATAAATTTTTACCACAATCCCATCTTTCACTCAAAAAGATAATAGAACTAAAAAATATTATATTTATCATAATCGTACATGGTTCCAAATATTAAAACATACCATTTAGATTAAGAAAACTATTTTGTAATAACCAGGGACTTCCTATAGGCTAGTGGTAGGTAATAAAGGCCCGTTGCACTATGGTTGTGGGTTCGATTCCCGTAGCTTTGTCTGACGCGACAATTTATCCCCCAACCTGCAAGTTGTCCTTTTCCTAAAACTATAGTATTATAATATTCCAAAAATAATCATCAGAAATGTTTTAACCTTAAACAATACTATCCAATGTTCAACTTAATCTATTCCAACCTTTATAGTTATCCAAAATACCTCTGTCCAGAATTTCTCTAAAAGGTCTCTAAATTCCAAAATCAATTCATCAGATTCCCCAAACAAAGAAAGTTTCTCTTATTGTCATATACTAAAAATATGATTACCTTCATCATATTAAAACCTTAATGAAAACAACAAGTACTTCAATACAATGCTTATATATATATATCACATTATTCTTATAACCAAAAAATAATCCTTGAGTCTAAAAGCACCAATACATTAATTATTCCAATTCAACTGTAGTAACAGCATAAGAGTGTCCTTGATCCCTTGGCCTTTTTTGAGGTATGTTTCCCTAATGCTTAGGACATTCATTTGCATAATTCCCCATTTCCCAACAATTTTAGCATTCAACATTGATAACCTCTTTCATTCCCTTACAATAATTAGCTTGCTGGCCTTTTTCACCACACTTGTAACAGACTCCCATTCCTTTTAGGAAAGTACCGTGATGATTCTTCCCACAATTATCGCATAATGGAAAATCCTTCTTTCCATTTTGTCTTTTATCTATCTCTTGTTCCACCGTTCTCTTCTTCTCTTGCTTTAGTTTATTGTCATAAGATTTAGAGAATTCTTTTTCTCTCTTGATAGAACACGAGACTATATATTCTTACGATGAGAAGGTTTGTGAGACTAATGATCGATGGAGAAATGGTTTTAGCCCATCAAAGAAATGATCAATCTTACTTCTTGGGTTACGTATATAATCTGCAGCTTGCCTCGCTAACCTTGTAAAGTTAGACTCATACATTGCGACATTCTTGTCCTCCGTCTGCCTTAGACTCATAAATTTCCTTTCCATATTAGCTCGATGGTTAGGTGGAATGTATTTTTCTAATAAAATTTCCTTAAACTCCCTCCATTCCATACTTGATACTTCTTCATCTTCCTTTGTGTTTCGAATCAGCGACCACTATTGATCGACATATCCAGTGAGAAAGTAAACTACCATGACAACATTCTCCCTTTCACTACTCCCCAAGGCATGGAATATTTTCTCTAAGGATTTTATCCATTGCTCAGCTACTAATGGATTTATACCCTCATTAAATGTTGGCGGTTGTTGACTCATGAAACGATCTAACATTGATCCTCCACGTTGCGGATCAGGGTGCTCCATACAAGTAAGGTTATTATTCATAACCTGAGTGAGTTTTCCCAATATGGTGATAAGTTGATCAGCACCAGTTGTATCACTAGTTCCTCTATAATTATCTTGAGCAGGAGGGAAATCCCTACATGGAGTGTGTGTATTGATACGGTTTCCATTCTTCCCACTAGGCGCCATTTCTAAAAAATGGAATAAACTAAATTATTTTATGAATAAAAATACATAATTACAAACTTGAAAAACACTTAACATAAATTTAACTATTTATGGATATAATCCATAATCATAAAAATGTTTTCTTTGAGGATGTATATACTCATAAACCCTTCATAATGGTTTGTAAAGAAAATAAAAATTATCTGAAGCATATCCCCTGGGAGTGTCGTAACCAAGAGTGCAGCAAGGCCTATTGTCGTGCACCAGTTCCCATTCGAGTCTAGCTCAAAGTGGTGTTTTCGGGTTTTACCCCTAGGTACATCTCTTCCAGATCCACCTCTACCTGCTCGTATCCAGACAGGGATGTATCGCTCGGAAAACTCCCAAAATCTCTATAATACTATAATTCTAGAAAGTTATCCTATACTAATCCTCAAAGTCTATCATATGGCTATGTGCTATAATCAGAGTTTATCTAAATCTAGAATCCAAGGATAGTACTAAACTACCACTTATACCAACTGTAACACCCCGACCCCAGTTACCCAGAGTCGGTGCATTATTACGTAACATTGGCATGATCACAAAAGATCAAGTCTCGAAATACCGATTAGTTTAATAGCCTTGAAAACACTAGATACATTCATACATGTTATATTACATCATAAATCTAAAAACTTCAATAACATAGTCTCCATAGTCCACACTCATATCCCCTTCAAACTATCTCTACAGGTCAGTCATAAAATATTTCTTCACATCCTAGGAAAAATAAAACATAGAAAGGGGTGATCTCAGATGCTCAGTAAGGATAACAATATTGCAGAAGCTTTCATAAATAAACATACACAATTAAGGCAATGTATAACTAAAACAAAAGCCTTTTAAACTTTATCTTCAGCGTAATATTGAAAAAGTAAAATGAAATAATGCCATTTACTTATTCACATGGATATTCTACTAGTCGAATAATCACATGAAATATCAATAACCACATTCATAATGATGGAATGCATAATGCCAGAATATCATAACCACGTAGCCAAGGCCTCGTGCCAAGACTACAAATAAGATTTTGTCAAGGCCTCGTGCCAAGACACTAGTTTGTCTCATGAGACCTAGCGATGCATCGAGGAGCTATAGCGGGCTCAACCCTTCACTTACTAAGTCCAATGCATTCCTCATATTAACAGGATTAAACATATCATATACCATAACACAATCGTATCACATATAAAATGAATAAAGGAAACATAACATTTCTACATTTCAATCACAAGATATCAATACAACACATTGATATAATAAGAACATTATCAAAATCATTTTCAATACCAAAATAAAAGAAAAGTAAAACATGGTATCTATTTTTCATTTAAAAAAGTTATGGCTTATAGAGGAAGCCAAAACTCAAATAATAGTAATGGAGGCGGAGAAGTCATTGTCGCCGCATACATAATAAAACACATTCCTTTTGAGGTTTAGTAAAAATGTTTTGTATAAAAAAGATTCCTCTTGAATAAAAGTAAAAATCAAAGGGGTTTATACACCATATAAAAGAAAGTTGTGTATAAAACCAAATATGCCTCAATGAAAGGATATTGAGACGAAGTTCCTTAAAAAGATCATTTTTTAAATAAAATAGATCTATTATGTGTATTCACTATAAGTACACATAAATAAATTAAAAGTACAAGATATGACATAATAATATCATGACATAATTTGAAAGTGGGAGATTAACCCAAAGAACGGAAATTTGGTTAAGAAGTTCCCTTACCTCGTGTCCGACGTGACTCGATCGTTCTTTAACCTCATGAATAATAAACTAGAGTAAATTTATAATTGATTAAAAACATTTTCCAAGTTTATTATTCCTTTTATATTACTTATTACCATGTTATGAACATTATGTAATTATTTATGTTAATAACGGTCGTTCTGTCGATCTTTGGTACTTGAGTCAAAAATAAACTTCTTATAATTACAAGTTTTTCATGTGGTAAAATAGCCATTATATCCAGAGTTATATTCATGAAGTATATATCATATATATCATATATATCCAGTATATAAATTCATTCATAATATTACGTAACATTTAGAGGTATGAAATGCAATGGACCGTTCATGGAGACGGTAAGTAGTACGTACGCATGAACGCTACTTTCATTTCTATTTCGTATTTAATTGAATGAAATCATAATTATATAAAGGTGTATTATAATTCCAGTATAATATCATATATAATATCATTTACTCCAACCTTTACACATCCCATATATAGAATTAACGATTCAAATCACTTTGAGGGGGCGGTAGTCCGCACTTCCTAAAATGAAATTATCGCGTTTACCCATAATGGAAATCATAAAGGTATGCCATAAATGAGAAATAAAGAAGTATAAGGAAAACATAAAAATAATATATATCATATATAGAAGTAGTTTCATCATAATGGCCACCATTAGAGGTGTTAAAAGAATAATGAACAATCATCATTTCGTGAGGCAGTATTTCTCCACCCACAAAAATAGTACCTTCATTAACCATTAGACGAAGGTGTGTGTAAGTGTAAATAAAATCCTTATCATAAATAAATCCTAGTATATTGAAGATACTGGTGTTTTTACACAGGAAAATAATAACAAGAGTTTAAGGGGTTGTAGAAGCAAAATAAAACAAAATAACATAAGAGAAGACATTACCTTAAAATCGGGTAACTCTTTTTGATTTGCGCCAAAGGCTTCCTTGGGTAGAATTCTGCCCAAAGTGAGGCTTCTAAGAGTAATATAGGGAAATTTAGAGAGTATTTTGGAAGAGGTTTTCCGAGCCAAATGGCTTAGAAGGTGTGAATAAGGTGGTAGAGGTGGGGGAATTTTATAAGAGGAGAGGAGGTGCACTCTTGGAAAGTAATGAAATGTTACATTATTATGAAGTACTTTTCAGATTTCAAAGTTCCCAAAATTATATATTTAGAGGATAAGGTGATAAGGGATCTAAATATACTCATCCAATAGGTTTTTGATAAGTTTTAGTCTTAGATTTTACATTATTTTTTTATTTTATTTAAATCATTAATTAATGAGGTAATCGCTGCATCATCATGGTGTCATAAATATTTTAATTTATTTAATGTCTAAAAATTATATAAAAAATATCATGATGTATGAAATCTTTTTATATTTTCAATTAATATTTATAGACGAAATTTTAACTTATATAACCCCATGTAATAATTGTTTTAGTAAAACAACACATGTTTGAGACAATTATATTTTTACATTAAATAAAAAGTTATTAATGTCATTTTCTTACCCAAGTGGCTCCATGGGGTCCCCAATTTGACCCATGGATTGTCTCGGTCGGCCATGAGTCATCCAATATGGGGAGGACAAGTGTCAGGATATTTTCATATTTTCATAATATCATTTTTACCATAAATTTCACTATTTACCTTTAATTGAGATTAATAGAACTTAAAAGATACTATTCACCAAAAATTATTTTAATCCCATTGAACCACATTTTACTTCATAATGACAACCATCTATGTCGGATTTTTGAAATTCAATACACTGAAGTGGTAATGTTTCATTTACACAAAAAATTTGTTTTTAAACTACCACTTAGTGGTTTCACTATTCATCAAAAAATTGATGTTTTTCAGAAAAATACCAAAAATTCACCCTATGATATACTTGATATTCCAAATTCAAAAATGATGTCTATTTTAAAAAATTTAAAACATATAAGTTGAATAAATATATTTAATAATTATTTCCCGTTGTCACAACAAATAGAGTGTTTTTAAGAAACAATATCAATCAAAAGATTGACAATTGCTTATGTCAAATTTCAAAGTGAAATTAATTCTAATGAACACCATTGGGTAAAATGGTAAAAATATATTATAATTATACTTTAAAACCACCCAATAGTATAATTTATCACTATAAATTATTTTGATTAAAAAATTTGTTTTTAAGTATTTTTTCTATTCATAGAAAATTTGATGTTTTCAGAAAATTACAAAAAATTCAACTTAGGATAATTTTGATATTCGAAATAAAAAAATGAAGTCCATTTTGAAATATAAAACTTATATAATTTCAAAAATTGTGTGTTACTATTCATAACTGCTACTTTGATTGGTCGTGGTGTGTTAGAATCTTGAACTTGCGTACAATGCAAGCTATTGCATTATTGAAAAACAAGCGTATCGTCAAAGCTTGGGGTGTTACAGATATATTGAAGAGATATATTGAGTCTGGGACCCACCCATAATTACCAATATTAGTAATTTATATTATAGAATAATTGAATAAATAATTTGACTTATCAAATATCCATATAGAATAAATAATATAGTTTTGTAAATACTTCCCCAGTTTATTAAATATCTGTCATAGTGAACACCGTATGTAATACGATATACGGTTTAAGAAACAAAAATATACATTATTTCACAATATGGATATTAAAGAAAAACTCAAATTAACGTTGATTAAAATATTTTAATTGTTTTGATAAAAAGTTAAAAAAACAAAAAATTAAGTGCAATTGAAATGTTAATTATCAAGAATATTCTATAAGAGAATAATCATTAGCATTCCAAAGCATCTCATACCACTTTGAAACATTTGAATCATAATCTCCAAAAAGGTATGACATTAAATTAGACATATAATATCATTAAAATAATTGGATTCATGATATAATCTGAAAATGGAATTATATACAGCTTATAATAGTGAATTGGGACATAATAACAAATAAGTCTCAATGGAATGTCAATTGTGACGAAATTCAGTTACCTTATCCTTCCTTTTTTGTTGTGGGGTCTTTATCCTCAGGTATAATGGTTTAAAATATTTAAAAAACTAATAAAAGAACCATACTCATTTTTATAATATCATTATGATCTTTTTATAATATCTTATTACCCATTTGTTAACAATCATTCATTATTTTCACAAGTTCAGGCATTAATTTTGTAGTTTTTTTAAGTATGTTTTTGACCTGTATATTGTTGATACATTTAAATAGATCATGATTTATTCATATATAGGATGTTAACCATGACTTAGTTATCATATATATTCATTATATTCTTATTTAGCATAATCTATAATGTTAGGAGATAAGAAATGAAATGTATTGTTCATGGAGATGGTAGGTCTTACAAACGCATGATGGATACCTTAATTTATTGGTATTATTGAACGAATGAAATGAGAAGGATATGTATATAAATAAATTTTTTAATTATAGTTCAATGTAATTTGTGTCATATATGTTCATTATAATTATCCTTAATACTTTCCCTGTATAATAAGGAAGAATCACATCATATTGAGGGGTTGGTAGTCCACACTTCCTCATATGATGTAATCATATTCCCAAAAAATGGAAAGTATTAAACTATGTGTTATAAAAGGATTAAATAAGTATAATTAGATTATAATTATCATATATAACATATATAATTATAGTTTATATCAAAATGGCCAACCATGAATGTTGGTAAAGGAAAAAATGAACAATCATTGTTTTATGAGGTGGTAGTTCACAACACATAGAAATAATATGTTCATTATACATTATATGGATGTGTGCATTAGTGCTGGTAGAACAATTAATTAAAAAAATTATATTGAGGATTATGGGGATATTATATTATCATGGAAGAATTATATATGAGGTGGTGGAAATGTAAATGAAATAAAATAGATCGTCAGGAAGAATTACCTTAAATATCAGGTATCTCCTTTTGGTTTATACCAAAGAGATTCCTAGGAATGATTCTATACCAAAGGGAGGATTAAAGTAATGCTAAGTTATTTTTATGATAATTGGGTACATATTAATTTAACCTATGTGGTTTGAGCGGTGTGAGGAATGTGGGGAAGTGGTGGCCTTTTATAGAGGAGGAGGAGTGACACTCTTGTAACATTTTGACAATGGGATTTCTAACATGTTTTTCAAAATTCAAATTGATAAAATTATAGAAAAATTGTATCCAAGTGACTATAGGGCCTATATATGGTAAAAAATATATTTTGGACATGTGTATTGGTCGTCTTGGGCCATAAAGTTAAGTTTTAGCCCCTTATTAAGATTAATTTAACATTAATCGTTCTAATTAAGATTAATTTCAATGACTAATTTTTTTTGAAAAAATCCAATATGGAATTATTATAGAATATAAATAATTATTATTCCAAATATGGAATCCATTTTTACAATTTATAATCACATATTTTCCTTAAATTAAATTAAAATACATCATACATGTAGGACAACAATGGGGGTTTTTCAAATAAAAACATCCAAAAGATTGGTATGTTTTTACATTCAATTTTAAAGTGACATTGATCACAATGATCTAAATTTTATTCATTGAAATGTATATGTTATAATGTGACATTAAAAACTAATTCCAAATTTAATTTATTGCTACAAATAAATTAGACAAAAAATGCTATTTTGAATTAATATTCAGTATTTTCAACAATTCCCTAGAAATGGAAATTCATGGAATATTACAAAAAATTAACCCTAAAATAATTGTTATGTTTTTATTTAAAAAATTAAGATTATTGTGAAATATTATGTAAATAAATTTTCAAAAATCAAGATTTTATATAGGTTTCCCTTACAAGGAAATAAAATCGCCTTTATAAAAATATAGCATTTTAAGAGTAAAATGGAATTTATTCATATATTATGAAAATTGAATATAATAAATTAATGTGAAAATATTTTTATTGAATATATAATAATAAAATTATATATATAAAATTAATCAAATTAAAAAAAATGAATAAGTTCTGTTTTTTTAATCTGCAGTTCCATGTGATGTAAATCTATTGATAAGACTAAATTTATTCTAAATGGATAATATGGTGAAGAATTGGTGTGCTATGATTTTTCCTCCTACAAAAATATTATCCTCAAAAATTTTGGGCTAATAGAATATGAAAAATGATTTCCGTATTTCTCTTCCATTGAATCCTCTTCTTCTCATGCAGCTTCTTCCATTTTTTTATTTCTCTAGAGCACCTTTACTAGACGAGTCTTCCGATTTCTCAATACCTTCTCTCTGATTTCATAAATCTGGATGGGTTCTTCATCGTAATAATGGTCAGGTTATATCTCTATTTTTTCGTAGTTTATCACATGTTTTGGGTTAGGCATGTACTTTCAAAGAATATATATATAGAACACATCATGAACTTTTGAGATATTCGTAGATATAGCCAAATGATAAGCAATAACTCCAAATATTTAAATAATCTCGAAGGTTTTGATGAATTAGGGAATTAGATTCCCCTTCTTAACAAATTTGATAACACCCTACCTTGGAGTTACCTTTATGAAAACTTTATCTCCCACTTGGAATTCCAAATATTTTCTTCTATTTTTGGAATAACTATTATGATTAAATTTAATCATTTTGATACGAGCCTAAATATCCTAAACCTTTGTCATTGTCTCTTCAACATGTTTTGGACCTACAAGTTTCCTTTCTCAAATTGAATCCCAAAATGTTGGAGTACGAAACCTCTTTCCATATAATACATCATACAATGCCATTTTAATAGTTGAATGGATACTATTATTATAGGTAAATTCCACCATAGGTATGCATTTATCTCACATACCCTGAAATTCATGTGAGAATGAAGTCAACTTGTCCTCAATTATTTTAATTATTATTTTAAGCTATCAAACATTTTAATGATGGTAGGAAGTTCTCAAGTGAGGCTTGATGTCATGATAATTCTAAAGACTCTTCAATAATTTTGATCTAATGCATGAGTTTTTATTAGAGACAATTGAAAGGGTTTATCCATGAAGTGTAATAACATCATTAATATTGATCTTTTAGAGGTGCTCAAGAGGCGACCATCTATATAGAAAGGAAATTTGTTGATTTGGGTAGGTTATCACTGATATCCCATATTGCATCATTCTTTCTAGGAGTCTTTGGACGTCCCATGATAATGATCATAGTAATTTTATCACATTTCCACCCAAGAAAAGAAAGTGGTTATAGGAATCCTATAGTATGTGGTCTTACAACTTTCACTTATTGAAAATTATTCATCTAGACACATAATAAACAATTTCCCACTTCATGTTATCTAATTAGAACTATTACTTCAAGTCTCTATACATATTTTTTTACTAGGTTGTAAATGAAAATATCAGATATGAGCATCATCAAACAATTATATTTTTATCTCTGGTATAGATGGAACATAAAGCCTCTTTCCAAATTTGAGGACACCATCTTCACAAATAGTGTATACTAATTTCCATTCAGTCATGCCATTGATATTCCAATTAGATTCCTCATAAATAGATTTATAATTATTTACCCTCTCTTATTAAGATGATTTTTCAATCATTTTAATGATTATTGATGTATCCCCTTCCATAGAAACATCCATATACAAATTTACTAGAACCCAAAATAAAGTATCTGTCTCAATCCTCATTTCGGTTAGAACTCAAAAATCTTTCAAAATCAATGAATTATCCACCTTATTTTTGTTACTTGATTTGTAATTTATTAAGCAATCATAATCCTTGAATAGATTGGGGCATTTCATTTTCTCATGTTCAGATTTTTCTATGAGGATGGATTTTAGGATTTTAGGAGCTATGTATATCTTACATTTCTCACCATAGAGATAATGTATACATATCCTAAAAGTGAAGATTATATCCACCAACTCAAGATAATGGTTTGGATAGTTCTATTCATGATTTTTAAATTTCATTTATACATATTCAATGACATTACAATTTTGTATTAGTACACAACCATGTTCCTTAATTTTTGTATCACAATATATGACAAACCCATCACTTTAAGATGCTAGAGTCACAATCAAACTTTTAACCAATTGTCTCTTTAACTCATTAACGTATACTTAACATTGATTATTCCAAAAAAAATTAACCCCTTTTGTGTAAGTTATTTTAACAGGTTATCCAATTTGAAAAAATTCTGAACGTATCACTTAAAGTAACCTTCAAAACCTATGAAACTACATACCATAGTTATATATGTTGGAGTAGGCCATTATCTGACTTTTTTTATCTCTTCAAGATCAAATGATATTCCATTCATGGAGAAAATATGTCCAAGAAAGGAAAATTCGAAAAACCAAAAATCACACTCACAAAATATCTAATATAACTCTTCCCTTCTATGAGTCTTAATAATGTTCCTCAAGTGATTCTCATGCTCCTAATAGATTTTGGAATACACCAAAATATCATCAATGAATTACAAAAATAATCATCATGATATTACATGAATACTCTATTCATTAGGTCTATAAAATGAAAGGTTTCATTATTCAATCCAAATGTAATTACACTAAACTCATAATGTTCATACCTCATCTGAAAAGTTGTATTTATAATGTCTTCATTCTTTACTCACAATCAGTGATTTACAGAACAAATATATATCTTTGAGAAATATAGGGATACATGAATTTTATCGAACAAGTCATCAATGGGAGTAATATGATACTTATTATTTTTTATAATAGCATCTATTGCACTATAACCAATGCAAAACCGCATGGATCCATCATTCTTTTTAACGAAGAGGACATGGGTTGCCCATGGTGAAACCCTTGGTCAAAAGAATACTGTATTACCCAAATCCTTAAATTATTTCTTCAAATAAATTAATTCCACTATAGTCATTCAATAGGGTGTCTTTGATATTGGCCTTTCCTGTGATATTAAATCAATAGAGAATTCAACCTCACATTCTTGGGGATGTCTTCGTAAATCCTTAGGAAATAAGTCAATGTATTTCCTACACAATTGGTACATCATAAATTTGAATATTAACATAATTGTAACTAGAGGTTGTTTTCTATTCTTCCTTAATAATTTCTTTTATTAGAGCTACTATGGGTGGATCTTGATAAGAATCGGCTGATGAAACATCAACTACAAAGATGAGGAATTCAATATTTTCCTCCCAAATCGTATCATCCATTATCTTGAAATAAATTTTGGGATCATATTTTGTGATCCATTACATACATAGGTTTATGTCAATTTTAACCATAGGTATGATGATAATTCCAGCACCTAAATCATGTTTATGTTTTATAATATGGACTACCCGACACATCATTTTGTAATAATAATTCCATTAAGTGTTTTTTCTAACAACTCTCTTCTTAAATTTAAATTGAAGTGTCTAGTTTTCTTGAAAAAATAGGTAGATATAAAAGAGTTTGATAATCCACAATCAAATACACATTGGAGAAATTTTAAGATAGTATTAATGTATATGTTACCACATTATTTGGTACATCTACCTCTGCGGTAGTGATCGCATAATATTTATTATTACTCCTTGTCCTTTTCTGTGTTAGATCCCCCTGATTCTTGGGGAATTAATTTGAATAATACCCCTTATTATTATTATTATATCATTGTACATCATTTATCCTCTTCTTCCCCCTTACTTTTATAATCCTTGTGACCCATATCTTTGCATTTATAGTAAACCCCAAGCCCCATTAATTTTTTTCCAAATGTTCTATTTCCCATAGTTTTTACAAGATATAGAAGGATAATATTTCTTTTACTTCATGGATGAATTCCCTTATTCATGGTTATCAGATATTCTCTTCTGGTCAATGGTTCCATTTAATATATTTAATCTAGAAAATTATTTCTCTATCTTAATGGAATATAAAATGATTTAATCATATGATTAATTTTTTTGAGATACCAAGGACCTTTAATGATTTTATAAAAGATAGAAAAATAAGTTTTGCATATTATAATCAATGTTTTATTTCTAATTCAAATCATATCTGCATGGCCTTGTGATGGTGGCTTCATAATCTACAACACTCTTTTCTTCCTTTTTCATTAATTTACAAAAGTCTCTCTTTATCTCAATAATTTGATCACGATAGATGTATTTATTAGTGAATGTTTCCTTAAAAGATCTCCCTTCTATGTGTTCAATTACTTCTTCACCCTAAGTGTTCTGAATTGGGGACCACATTTTATTAGGATCACCTTGGATACAATAAATTTCAAGTGTAACCTTTTCCTTTTCTCTTCCTCCCAAGGTCATAAATAACTTCTATAGGGACATAAACCATTTCTCAGTGACAATTGGAGTTGTACTCCCACTAAATGATGGGGTATTCTGTCACATAAAATGATCCAGGATAAGATATTCCATTTTTGTAATTGGTTTCTCTATTCGGGAAAGAATATTTTTCATAACATGATTGTGTTTTCTAAGTTTTAGAATAATTTTCTCTGTTCCAAATCCACCTGTATTTGTTTCCTTGGGAAGGAAATATCTTCATTTTCCTCCAGTATTGATAAAATAATTACTTATAGGTTCCATTTCTAAGAAATGAAATGCATTATATTTTCTCATAATATATAATTACAAATATAGTATATCCCATAACATAAATTTATGTATCGTAAATCATCGAATCCTAAATATTGGTGACTTGGGGGGGAAACATAATTTTTAGTTCCATCATAATGGTAGGTAAATAAAATGTTAATTATTATAAACCTACCCCCATGAGTGTCAAACCAGTTGGAAAGTAAGGCCCTTTTTTGTGTACAATTTTCCCCAAGCCTGGATTGGAAAACCTTGTTGGGGTTATTACTCTTAAATGCATCTATTCCAGAACTACGTCCACTTATACCATCCATATATAGATAGATTTCTTGTAATACCCAAATAATATCTACCGTAACAAAATTCTATGAATTTTTTCTATTATCATCCCCAAATTTTACCTTTTCACTGTTTTCTATAATCTATTTTTTCTAATTCTGGTTTCACAGTTGTTGCTAAAAATTCATTGATACAGATTATTACACCCCAACCCTGGAAACTTGGATCCATTGAATTATTTAATTACATTATCATTATTACATAGAAAATAATTCAGACAGACCAATTAGTTTATCACTATTGGAAATCCAAAATATATACATGATAACCATAATATAATGGGAAAACCAAAAACACTGAAGAATACTGAATCTTTGAAAGCTTATTCAATGTTCTATTATTTATAACATGGGTAAAGAAACATAATAAGGGTGATCTCAATATATTATTAAGGGTAAATATAATAGAATAAATAATGAATAAATATATATGGAAGGGTAAATAACTAATCACACATTAATTTTACAAAACTATATAAGGCATAATTAATATGGAAATGTAATAAACTAAAACGCATGACAGAAATCCACAAAATGAGAATTAATTATATCCATAGATATAAAGACACAAAATATAATGGATAATTAAAAACTAAAACTATATCAGGGAAAATATTTCTTAATGTGCATCATGTCTAGAGAACATGATAACCTATATTATCAAGACCTTTCACTAGATAAATTAAAACTCCTAATAGAAATGAGTTCATTTTGGCCAACTTATATATCTCATGAGAACATATCGATGCATCTAGGGGATATATAAATACCGAGCCCCACTCATACATACCAGTACAAAGAAATAATCATATATAATAAGGATATAAATATCATTCTATATCAAATATCCATATTGAATAAAGAATATCGTTTTATCAAAAATTCCCTACTTAATAACATAACTATCATAGTGAACACTATATGTAAAATGATATACAGTTTAGGCACTACAAATATACATTGTACGAGAATATAGATATTCAAAAAAACATCCAATTTTTAATGATTAAAATTAATTAATTTTTTTATTATACGATTAAAAATCATAAAAGGAAGTGGGATTTAAAATGTAATAATTAAGAACATTATTTAGTAGAATAATATTTTACATTTCAAAGCATCCCATACCACTTTTAAACATTTAAATAATAATATTTGGAAATATATTGAATTAAATGAAACTTAAAAGATCATAAGAATAGGTTAATTTATTTTATAAAATGAGAAATTTATTATATACCCCAAATAAAATTTAATTGGCGCATAATAAAAAATAAGTATAAATGAAATGTAAATTGGGAATAAATTCCTTTACATTAAGCTTCATTTCTGTTGTGTGGTACTTATACTCTTATATAGTGGTTTAAAATATGTTACTAACTAATACCAGGACCATATATAGGTTTACAATATTATATATCATCTTCTTATAATATCTTATTGCATATTTGTTAAAAATCTTACATTTTTTCATTTTTTTGGTATTTATTACCTAGTTTTATCATTTTTGTTTTCGACATATCAATTGATGTTCCTATTTATTAGATCAAGATTTAATTATCTATATAATATAAATCATGAATTAATTATAAAATATATTCATTATATATGTATTTAAAATAATCAATAATGTTTAGATATAAAAAATGAAATGTACTCTTCATGGAGACGGTAGGCTGTATGTATGCAAAAATGCTACATGCATTTCTTTGTCACATAAAATGATAGAAAATTAAATGATATGTATATACATGAATATTATAATTATATTACCATTTAATATGTTACATATATGTTCATTATAATTATCCTTAATACATTAAATGTATAACATGAACCAATCATATCACATTGAGGGGGCAGTAGGCCACACTTCCATAAACAATGTTTTCAAATTAATGGAAAAATGAATTTATTAAGTGTATGTGTTATAAAAGTATTAAATAAGTATAAATACATAATAAATATCAAATATAACATATATAAACATATTTTTCATCATAATTGGAAACCATGAATGCTAGTAAAGGAAAAGTGAACAATAATTGATTCGCGAGGCCGTAGTTTTATATACACAGAAACAATATGTTAATTTCCCATTAGATAGAAGTGTTTGTTATTGTGGGTCTAACCATCAATAAAAAACATCACAGTATATATAGGAAAATTATTTTATAATTTTAACATTGAAAATTAATATTTTATGTGGTGTAAATATAAATAAAATAAAAGTGATCATTTTAAATGTTACTTTCAAAATCGTGTAACATATTTTAGTTTATAGGAATGGGATTCCTGGGAAGGATTACATCCCAAATTGAGGATTTGAGATTAACATAATGTATTTTGGGAGGTTAATTGGGATTATATTGGATTAAACTATGTGTTTTAAGAGTTTTATGGAATGGGGAGAAGTGGTGGCCTTTTATAGTGGTGGTGGAGTGGCACTCTAGTAATCTTTTGAAAAAGAAAGTCCAACCACATTTTTCATATTCAATGTGGATCAAATTATACAACCAATTAGATAAAAGAGAGTATATGGTCGATATATGTCTAACCATTTTCTTTTGGAAAATTTTTTAAGTCGATGTGGGCCTGAAATTTAAGGATTAGTCCCTTATTAAGCTTAATTTGACCATACTCATTATAATTAATTTTAAGTAAATTCACTAATATTTTTGGTCAAAAATAAAATTAGTCTTATTGGAATTTAGAAATTATTATCATTCCAAATATGGTATCCATTTTCAAATTTCTAATTATAAAAGTGGCATAAATTAATTTAAAATTCATCCCGTAGGTGGGAAGATAATGTTTGTCTTTAAAGTAAAATCACCCAAAACATTGATAATTTTTTACATTAAATTTCAATGTGAATTTGATAAAAATGACCTAAATTTAATTAATTGATATTTATTTTATATAACTTTACTTTTAAACCAATTCTAAATGTAATATACACCACTAAATAATTTAGATGAAAAAGTAGTTTTGAATTAAAATTCTGTATTTTTAACTATTCACTAAAAAATGAAGCTTTATATAAAATTACCAAAAAATTCACCCAAATATAATGTATATGTTTATATTTCAAAAATTATGTTCATATTAAAATATTAAATCATTAAAAATTTCAAAATTATGATTCAAAAAATTGTTTTATATTAAAAGGATGTAAAACTGTATTTTTTAAAATATAGTATTGTTGGAGTAAAATTATGTTTCTTTTTATATTAGGCCTATTAAATATATTAAATGAATGTAAAAATATTTTATTGAACATATAATATATAATTTTTTTATAATCTCTATAAAAATTAAAAACATGACTAATTTTTTTTCATTAAATCAAGAGTTGCGTGTGTCGTAAAGCTGTTGATAAAAAAAGTTTATTATAAAAGGAAAATTTGGTAAAGTATAGGGGTTATACACACACAAAGTTAAATAATATTTTAAACTGGTTTTAAATTAAAATTATTTCAATTATAATATAATAAATACAATTTAGGTCATTATAATCAATTTCTTATATAATTTTGATGTTAAAATATTATAAACATAAGATAATATTCTCTTTGGAAACCCACATTTTCGTCACGTCTACAACCATAATATTAAATTTTTTCTTATAATTATAAGAACTATATTTGGAAAAATATATTCCATATTTTGAATCATAATTATTTATATTATCTAAAATTGTAAACATAATTATTAACCTTTTGGAATATGAAATGTTTTAATGATTAAGTAACAAATTTAAGGTAAACACTGATTTATCACGCAGTTAAAAAACGAAAAGGGTAAAAGATTCATTAAAAAATGTCCAAAAACGTATTTTAGATTATTATTGAGACCTTATCACCCATAAGGGTAGATATTTAAATTTTTTATAATATTTTAGAATGATAAAATCATGGTTTAATTGATTTTTTTAAAAAATCTTCTTGTGTCCTCTCCTCCACTTATATAGGACACTTATTTTCCACCAATCTGAAAACATCCAAATTCATTATTTCGGAAATTAATTTAGAAAAATAACATACCTAATCCCTCAAAAAAATCATATAATGTTTGGTTTAATTAGAAATTAATCTTATGATGGAATTTGGTGAAAACATAATGAGGTCATCTAAAGAAAAGGCAATGTTCTTAAATGATGGTTTTGTATTATATATCCTTCCACAACCGTAAAATATTATTCAATTATTGTAGTATTATAAAAATATTATATCTGATATACATAGATGTAATTATATAAATTTTACAACCTATATCAATATCATTTTCCATCATATATGAAATGAGATCATCGATCGAGTGTACGGCGGACTGCCGCCTTGCGAACTGATAAAAATCATTTTCCATCAACATCTCTCATGGTCAAAAATATTTATAGGTTTAGTATATATATATATATGATATAATTATTCTTATGTAATTATAATATCCAATATACCTTATTATCTTCCATTAAATATAAATAATAACAATGTCGCTAGTGTGTACAGTGGAATATCGTCACACAAAGCGATGTGATTCGTTTTTCAGTTACAATTTACATAGAAGATGATAAGGATTAATTTAATAAAAAAATATTTCTATATTAAATGATATATATTATTTAAAATTAATATATCATAAAATCCCTTACCCTTTCACCCATTAAGGGAATGATATCCTGGCCCGTGCATACGTAGGACCTACCATCTCCAAAAAGTGATACAATTAATTTTCCATAAAAAAAACCAGAATGGATTTAATAATTCACATAATTAGTGAATATGAAATTTTGAACATTATTTATATTAAGTAGACTATGTATTTATATCTTATGTATATAAAATTGACCTTTAATAATAAACCAATTAAGAGAAAACAGGGAAATTAACATCGAAAAAAATGAAAAAATGAAAAATTATTAATAAGTGGGTGGTAAAATGTTATAATACGTTCATATATAAAATAATAAAAATTACCATTTTTATATTATAAATTAACATAAATCTTAAAACAATTATACAAGAGTTTAAATAACCTTCAACAAATACAATGTGTGAGTTAATAGATTTTATCTCAATTTCCACTTCATTACGACATAATTTTTAAAAGGAACCTATTCAATTTTATATTGTGTATATACATAAAATTTCAAGTATTTAAAATGAATACCTATTTATTCCCAATTATTTAAATTTAATTTAATGTTTATTATTCAAGGGGTTGTAATATAAAATTTTCCATATAGGTTAAAATTATTGCATAATCTCACATTCTTTTGTGATTGTTTACAATCTCTTGAAAAAACCAATTACATGAGATAATTGTTCATTATAGATTACAATTACATTAATTATAAATATTCTTTTATGATATATATGATTTTTTATAAAACCTTGTATGATTTTCTTCTTACAGTTTGTTACTTCAAATGTTATTTTATTAATTTGGGACATATCGATAAATTTGTATCCTTTACTTAATACAGATACTTAATGATAAGGCATAATTATTAATGAATTAAATTAGTTATTTGAAAGACATGAAATTATATGTAAATGACATTAAGGGAGTGAAACTATTATATATAGATCTGTGATTCATCAATAGGTCTCATCAGACAAATCATTTGGCCAAATTATATGGGTTTTAACTCATAGTTTTAAACTCTATTATGAATGGTCCTGATAGTATATGTATCATAATGTATGAGATAATGATTTCCAATAATTAAGCATTTAATTATTTTATTAATTCAGTTATAAATCATATCTTTTATATTTTCGTTTGGAAAATATATATGTATGAATTTCAATATCAATTTATTGATTTAATGGCATGTGTGTTCAGTTGGTTACCTTTCCATACTGATTTTTACTTATTTAATGCCCATGTTGATAATTAAATTAAATAGGTTATCAGTTATTCACCTTTTCATATTGAATATTATTTATTTAATCATGATATATTCTAATGTATGTTACTATTTCTAATAATTTTTGTGTTCCCTTATTTTTTTCCATTCACAATGATATGAAGATGAAAACGTTGAATTATCTTCAAGGATGGTGATCATTTGATTTTTTTATTTAATATGTTTTTCAATTATGAATGTAAAATGTATATCATCAATATATATAGATATTCATGTATAATGTACTATTCAATCATTTGGAATGTTATATCTTGTATATAGTGGAAATGAAAAAATGTAGACAATGGCTCTAGGTTATTTGAGGTTGGGTTGTTACAATGTTGGTTTCTTGTATTTGAATAATATGTCATTAGTCTCCATTAATATGTTTTGGATGGTAATTTAAATGATTAAGAAACTTCAATATTTGGGCACGTAACCATTTAATTGACACTAGATAATGGATGCAATACCCATACTTATGATAAAGTAGGAGATTTAATAACCAAAAAATGGAAACACAAAGGGAGGAGTATGCCAACCCATATCTTTAACACAATTAATTTCTTTTTCTATTACATTAATCTATACATAATGAAATACAAAAAATAAATAGGCATAGTTCCCTTATTAAATTAGATACATAGCACATTAACATGAATCATTGATATAATGATATTATTAAAAAACTCCATAACACACATTTCAATTCCATTGATCATCTAATAATACTAGGGATAACCAAAAGATGTACATAAGAAAGGGGTGATCTTTCAAGATTAGTAAGGGAATAATTATGGCATGACAAAAAGTAAATTACTACATGAGTTTCATGAGGCACAACATGGTGACATTAAATGTTGTGAAAAATAATCATGAAAATTGAAGAATAACATAATATGAAAACATCAAGACATCTTCTGTATGTGGAAGCAACATAAATATTAAATCATAAGCATAACTCCTGGATAGTTTTTAATAATTTACAACATATTATGCCGATTATAACCTCTAATTTACAATAAATGGTATCCTATGAGATAACAAATTACCCAATTCATTTGAGGGGTATATAATTATGGGCCCACCCATCATAATAAAATCAAGTATGTGAATTTTTTTTCCGCATGGATCTAAAAATATATGAAAATATTTCATCAATTTTAATTTTATGAGTAAAGAGTATAGTATACATACTTGGAATTCCACAAACAATGATGTATTTTTAAATATATTTGAATATCTTTGAGTAGAAATGTGGATGGTTTCCCACTAAAAAAAATTTTGTCCTGGAAAATCGAAGAATAATTTCATCAGTATAACGAGTGTAAATAAATATTCATGGCTGGAGTTAAAGAGAGTGAAATGTAGACTATAATAACCATTGAATGGTTATTATAGTAAAATGATGTATAAAATTAACTTTTAAACATGAAAATTTTGAAATCAAAATGCACAATACTAAGAAAAGATTTAAAAAGAATATTAATAGGATAGAATATCCTACTTGATAATTTTCTTCCAAAATATTGGGAGGATCATATTAAGATATTTTCAATACCATGGGATTGATTTATAGATTAACATGGAGAATATATTCATGCTCAATGGGGTTTGAGTTAAGAGTATATGGATTTTGGGTGGGTATTTTAGTAAAATAGAAACAAATTCTTTTAAAATTTCTAAAGATAGGTTTTGGGATATAAGTAACAAAATAATAAAAAAATCAAACCATCCCATGGGGTTTTGTCATGGTTTATATCAAAGAGTATTTTCCAATTTTTTTAGTTTAATAACAATACTCAATAAAAATAATACCATTATTGATGTGTAAGTGAGTAGGTTTATAAATAATTGTTCTAAAACATTAAAATATAATATAGGTTTGGGAGGTTTCATTATATGTTTTTTAAATTAATAAAATAAGACAATAAAATTATTAAAAAATAAAAAAATATTTTTTTTTGTGGAAGCCTTTTGACAGTATTTATTACATCACTTTTTTATAATTCTAAAATTATAATACATAACATATATTTATTAAATATTAGATTTTTACCCAATAAATCGATTGTCTTAAAAAATTATTAAAAATTCTCCATTAGAAAATTTAAACCTAATGATATTATAAATGAAATTTATTATACCAAAGAAATTTCATCATTAAATTATGTTCAACTATTTAATAATTACCCTTATTTATTGAAAAATATTAGCTTTTATGAAATAAAAAAACATTCATACCCTTATAAAAAATACATAGGACATTGTTAAATTATATTAACATTTATATTTAAATAAATATTTTTCAATAATAACATTTCATGAAAATAAAATTCATTTCAAACACATGGATTTATCAAAAAAAGTGTTTTAATTGAAACTATATATTACCCAAAAAATGGATTTTTTTATTTATATAAAAATATTATTTTTATCACAGTCATTATATAAGATATATATATATATATAAAGTAGTATGAAAATGGAATCAATACCATAATTATTTTATTAAAATTAAAGTATAAAAATTCATATTATTAGGGTCTTGATACATAACCACTTATTACAACAGTATACACATTATTGTTATGGTGTGTGATAATAGTATCTTCATGGGTGGTTTAGAGAACATTGTTTGATATGTGATCTATATAAATAATAACATCTATCAAAAATGGTTTCATGTGAGTTTTAGTTACTATCACTTGGTTTGTTTATGGTCATATTAAAATATGATTGATGTTATCTCTCTCATAAGATTTGAAAAATTGGATTCATATAGTATGGTTCTACAGGTTGATTCCATCTTTTCTTCCTTCTTCATATGTTAGATTTTATTTTTAACCTTTGTGCATACTAGTAGTAATGATCACTATATTATGGCTATATTACCCAAAATTATGGTGCTTAATAGTTTTTATTCCTTACAGTCATATTATATCTATATTTTATTACTAAACAATATAAAAAATTATATATAGTGTATGTTTTCTATATAAACATCAAATAATAAGGAATTTATTAATTCATAAGTTAATTTAATTATAAATTTTTAGGGCATTACACTCCCCCCCTTCAATAATTTCACCCCCATAATTTAAATTGAAATCCTAAAATTGATGATGGTACTTTTTCCTCACTTATTCAAGTTCTCATATTGTATCTTCAAAAAAAAACTCCACCATGGTACTTTGACTGGGCTAGTTGTCAAATTTTGTCGCTATGTAATAATATCTTCACCGACTACTCAACATATGAATGATCATTCCCAGAAGGTACCACCTGTGTATTTAGTACATGTAAGTGGTATATTATATAGCTCATTAAGAGGGATACATGGAAGACATCATGTACTTTGTATTGGTTAGGTGTGAGTTATTGTTGATAAGATAAACTCCAATGTGATCAAGGATCTCAAAGTAATTGATGTATCAAGGAATTATCTTTCCCTTAATCCCAAAATATTTAAAAATGCTGATATAATATGAGACCTCTTATCTCCACCATCAATATCTAGGTGTTATCTATGATTGTATATATAGATTTTATAAAATGTTTTCATTAATTTCCTCTAAAAATAAATAGTTTGAACATTCTTGCTCATCTTATGGTAAAGATCAGGTTCCATCATCTTCCAATCTCTAACATTATCTCAACCTATTTGACTGTAATATAACTTCCCATACATAAACTCATATGGTTTCTTTTGATTGGTAAAATGTAAACTATTTTTACATTATAAAACCACTTGGGGAAGTTATAGATCCTATCATACTTATAAATCCATTGAACATGATATCACCATATCCAATAGATTTTGAATGGTTCTCTTAGACTGACCATCTATATGCGGGTGATATGTTGGTCTGAAACTCTACTCGATATCCAATTCATACTAAAATATTCTCTAGAACCTCAAGGTAAACAACTAACCTGAATCTGATCAAATGTAGAGTTATACTCCATGTAGTCTTACCAACTATCTAATGTATATCATATTGAGTTTTTCAAGAGATAAATATTCCTTGATTATAATGACATGTATTCCAAATGTAAAGTTATCGACTATAACCTAAAGGGATTTATAACCTTTATATATTCTAAATAGTTCATAAATAGAATTCATGGTTATTTATTATATTTATATAATGGAATCAGAAATTGTAGCATCATTAATTTATACTTTTATCCTTAATCCTTGACTTATTGTCAAACTAAGCATTGACATAAAAAATTTCAATCTCCCTTTTCATATTATCTGACGTGATGTTAATCATTACATCTCTATACATCTTAGTGATTCAAATATTAAATGAGAAGGTTGATATAAAACCATTCATGATTTCCCACTTTTTTTATATTTTTTGTGACGCATATCCGAGTATAATTCCTTATTACTTCATATTTTGTAATGATGAACGCTAGGATATTTTTATCATTATAGGTATCATTCCATCATCTTTTTGTGATTCCATGATTCTCTTAGGAAGGTATGTTTGAGCATAAATTTGATATAGGTATGGTGAAATTCCATTTATGATTCGCATTTATATCATTTTTATATCAAATAATAATACATGACTTTAAAACCTCATTATGGATAGGGATATTCGATGCTTTTTAAATGGAAAATATTCTATTTATTTTCCTTTAAAGGATGGAATTCTATTGAAAAAACATAATTATTTTTTATAGATAACCATATTATTCAGTATTGGTTGATATAATTTTGTGTGAATATATACATGAGGATTATATGATAATATTTTAAGTTATAATTCTACTCATAGAGAATATGTTTCCAATGCTTCTATGAAAATATAATTGTAGAAAATTATAGATCAATTTTTTTGGTAGCACTGACCATTGATATTTAATTTGTGGGTGTAATTTATAGTTAGTATATCATTTTCATGAGTTCACAATGAAGTAACATTTATATGAATTATATTATATCAATGTTCTTTCCCCACTAGTGGAAAATATGAGAACAAAAGTAGTGATTAGCCTCTTCTTTAAATCATTAATGCACTCCACATATTTTATAGTTTTTAAAACATGTACTTCATTAAATGTTTGATAGGTTAGTGGGTTTTAAAATCATGATATATTTATCACAAATCAATGATCATAATTATGTAACATAATGATATTATAGATCTTCATCATTTATGTTGTCTTGAGGCATCATCTAATTACCCTAGTAGTTGAATGATCGATATCCCTTTGGTTATCCTAACATACCCAAAAATCATACATGAACTATAAAAAATCATTCAATTAATATACATCAAATACAATATTTCCTTTCATAAGGAATTCTATACAAATTTCAAATATACATCATGTTCCTTCCTTGCTATAAAGCTTATTATAATATAATCTATGAAGACTTCCAAAATTTTATCAGTGAAATACTTAAAGAAACTATTCATTAAATTTTTGAAGATAGCTGGAACATTATTGAGTCTAAATGGAAGTAATATGAATTGAAATTTCCTAGAGAATGTTTGAAAATAAATCTTGGTGATATCATCATTCTTCACATTTACTTAATAACATCTCAACTAAAGGATGACCACCGAGATGTACTCGGCTCCACAAAGCTGATCTAAAAAATCATCTATACGTGGAATAAGATAATTTTTTTTTTATCATGACCTTGTTAAAATCATGATAATCAATGTAAAGGCACATGGACCCATTACACCCCTTAACAAAATGCATTGTCACACCCCATGGTGAAGCACTTTGAAATATTAACCATTTATCCAAATTCTCATTTAGTATATTATATAGTTATATTCAACAATGGATATTATTTATTATGTATTGGATATTTTAAATGATTTTTATATAAGATTTATTGATAAATCAACGTATCTGTTATGATGATGACCATATAGTTACTCGTGGAACACATCAACATATTCTCTAACTGTGGGTTTTTCATCATGGATGGGATTTTCATTTTTCTAAATCATATGAAATAGATATATAATCTCATAACATAAAAATATCCAGTATTTAGATGATGATCCAAATGAGATCCACCCTTATCTACTCACTATTATTGAATTTTAAGGTGATTCACATTATAGAGGGTGATTTTCTTATCCCAAAATTTATGTTTTCTATATACAAAGAAATATAATAAATTCACAAAGTTGAATCTAATTCCACAAAAAATGAGTTTCATGATGTTCAATGAGAAATATAGCCTACAAATATTTATAGTGGATATGTCTTATGCTTGTGATATAATAATTTCTCAATTTTCCATTTTCACTAGTTACTCGAAGACCATTTTATGGTGGTTTTGGAATGATTTATTAAACATACGTGATATGGAGGCATATATTTGACAATAATTAAATAAATTTTTTCTATTCATGAATGAAAAAATATCATCCCTCTAACCACTTTATTTTTAGGATATACTTATTTAGTTTTGGTTGTATATTCTCTCCCGTTTTCACTAGGCCGTGATTGTTTTTTTCATTGATTATATTTTAAAACTGTTAGATTGGTGTATTGGTTTGCATAGTGTATATATTCCATAAAAGATGAAAAATTAGAAAAGAGGATAAGGGTTGAATGTAACTATAAATCCATGATATTTAATGATATAAATATCTTTAAATAAATTTTTTCTTTGTGATCTTTATTCACACACAACACCAAGTTTAAATGAACCATGAAATATTATTGAAATATTATAATTTCATGTGAATGCTATAAAATAACCATTAAATTGGAGATATGAGTAGGAATAACAACATTTGGATAAATATTTATATAGATTTCATATAATAAAAAATTATTTATTAATGTAAAATAAATATGTTGTCAATTTTCAGTAAAATCATTTTATTCAAAAAAATTTATTTTTAAAAAAGTTTGGTTTTATTGATTTTTGTATGTGAACAATAAAATTAATTTATGATATATTTATGAACTACCTTTTAGGGAATTAATTCCAGTTTTGAAACTTACATGTCAATATTATCATTTCATGAATTTTTTGGATTTTTTTTAAAAGTTTCATTATTATGTTAATAGTTAAAAATACTATTTTTTTGGTAATATTATCATTTATTTTCGTTAAATCGTGTAATTTTAATTTCCCATTTTTTATTTAATATTATCATAAAGTGATACATTACTCAACTAATTACATATAATTTATTTAATTTCATATGAATCAATATTATACTTGATTTTGGAATATGTTTATTGTTGGGATTAAGATGTATTTTTTTAAAATAGTGTCTCACAGTGTTTGATGAATATATAATAAAAATTACTTCTAGATTTTAGAAAAATTTAATATTAAAAAATTGTTCTCTATTTGGAAAAAAAAATATATTTAAATTTGATAAAAAAATACCCATATAGTAATTAGGTAGTATGAATAGTAACCACATATAATATTTGCCACCATTGGAAGGTTAAAACAGGTGAAACATTGTTGAAACCACAAGATATAGCCTAAAAATATTCAAAAAATTGAATTTATATATTTTATAGGGTTTTTATACCTTAATAGACTTCTCATTTAGGGTTTGGAAATTTCAGTCCATTTTCTTTTGATAATGACAATAATATAATTTTATGTATTGAATAAATAAAAAATACCACTCTATTCATTTTAATATCTCTAACAGTTTATTCATAGGGATAAAGAGAGGTTATATTTTATTTGAAATGGTTATTTTAAATAATAATTAATTTTTTATCATTATAATTTATTTTTTAATTTCATGTGATGGAATAATTACTTTAAGTGCATATACAACTCCTGCAAAGTATATTTTCAAGTGACAAAAGACTCAAATAAATTACTTCAAAAATAGTTATCCTATTTCAATTAGGAAGAATAATTTTATTATAAGAATCAATCTAGATAAATATAACATATTAGTTTTCTTTTAAAAGTTTATATTTCAATTTTATTTCTATCATGTCTTTAAAATAAAATTATGTAAAGAGTCCCTAAATGATATTAATGGTATCAATGATTAAATATTATACTTTTAAATGATTTTAAATTCAATGTAATTATATATTTGTCCTCGTTAATGGTATATAGTAATTCCTATCATCTATTTTCTACTAATAGATATAGTTTTAATTATATTGAAACTTTATTGACCCCTAAATAATAAAAAACATTGATATCATAGAAATAATCAAAAGGACTAAAAAGGGTTAAAAATTTGAGAAAAGGGTTAAAATAAAACCTAAACTTTTATAAATCATATTTTATTAGAGTATTTAAACTAAAAATAACCCAATATTATAAATATTCAATTTAGAAACACTTGAACATGAATATTAATTTATACGAATTTAATACATTTTTAAATTCAAAGTGTTCCCCTCCCCTCACTTAGTGAAGGTTATATCTTATTCAACCTTTTTCATTAATATTTATCCTTATATATTTGTAAATAAATATCACAATACCATTATATATTTATTATCCACATCTAAGAGCTCTGGTTTTCCAATATACTATCTTTACAATTCTTAAGGGGTACACCAAATGTGGTTTCTCAATAGGGAGGGATAACTCGTACCCGAGAATTTTAAATATTATTTATTTTACCAATTAATTAAAATATATGTTCTAAATTATAAAATAATTAGTTCTTTGTCATAAATAAAATAAATTTTAATTATGTTTATTTAAAAGAAATTGTACACCACTTTTCCATCTTTTTTAGAAAAGAAAAAAAATCATGTGTGTACTTGTGGACTACCACCTCCAGGATGTGATGCATTTAGTTTTTAATCATCAGTTATAATTTATAGTTTTTTATTATTTAATAAATATATATTATATATATTATATTACTATTTCTATAAGAAATTGGTATTATTCACTTTTCTTTTGTTCCATCAATCAAAAGGGTGAAATATCACTCATGCGTATGTATGGACTACCGTCTCGATGAAGTGATGTAATAAATTTTTATCATTTCTCAATATGAATAGTTATAAAAGATAATATAATTATTACATATTTTAAAAAATACCTGATTAAAATTCTATATATTATGAAACCATGAGCTAAAAACAAGTTTCCTGACTTCTGAATTGAAATATGCAAGAAAGTTTAAGCATTTATCACTAGGAACAGTTATTTTAATAAATAATTATTAAAAAATGGGTGATAATATGTTATAAAAAATACATTACAGTATGATATATAAGATTATTTTTCTATAATATATGTTTAATAAAACCATATTTAGTATAAATAAGGTTCTAATGTATATGAATTATGTCTATACTTGAGGTATGAGTTCTTCATCTAATTTTTTTTTGTCGAAGAATATTTGATGTTATGCTCATATTTAGGTTTATGTGGTGTATATAATACTACTTTGACATGTTATATCATGTATAATTCTTAATTCAGGGTATATAATGTTACTTTCCAAATTATATCATTAATGTTGTTTTGATTTTAATGTTTCTACTGTGGTAAGGGGTTATCATCTAAATATGCTTTTTGGGAAATATGTTCAGTCATAGACATATCTTATTGTGATATGTGTATCCACTTCCCAATTGATATATTATATCATTAATATTATTATATAAATGTTATTTAAATTTTCATATTATGTTTTATCTTTCATGGGGGGTTTGTTTAAAAAGATACTAACAGAGTTAGTGTTTATGATACACTCTAATTTCTTTTCTGCATTATCAATAAAATATTTCCAATGAATAATATGTATAGATATTATAATTTATAAACTTGTTATTTTATTATCTTTTTTTTCATAAACATTTAAGTATTATTACCACTTTCCTCTTTTTGTCACTTAAAATGATCAATAAAATGATTTCAAATAAAAGTCAACATTATTTTCTTTTAGGTTAGTGAAATTTTTCATCCACATCTATGATCTTATAATTTATTTTGATGAAAGTTTTTATCTATTATTTACATGTTTTTTGAAGTTAATATTCAATAACGTCACTTTTTTACAATGTTTTAAGAATGATTATTTCTACAATTTTTCTAAAAATGCATTTTTCAATTTTTACAACATTGTGAACAGAAGGTTTTATTCTATGGTATATGACATGGATGAATTTATTTACCTATATGACTATTATTTTACTTTAATATTACATTAAATTTTTTCTTTAGGTATTTTTAAAGATAATGATTCTCTAAATATTTTGAGATTTTTTGTGAAAATTATAATAAAGGAAAATCATACTTTCACATATTTGTTTAAGAAAGGTTTGAATGTTTGTTAAAGTTATTTCTCATGTATGTCGACATTATTTTTGGGTTATTTCTTCTCAATATGTATTTTATCTGAAGTTACAATAAAATTTATTTCTCTATATGGCTGATTATTATGATGATTTATGGATACTTCAATGAAACCATTTTCAATCCCATAGGTTTACTATGTTATAATGAAACCTTTACAAAACTCATTTCTTCTCCATAGGTAATGATATGATTAAAAAGTAAATTTTTTTAAAAAACCCCTTACCTTTACATGGGTTATGATATTTTGATATGAAGAATGTTGATGGTATTTTGGATAACATATGAAAGGTTTTCATTATGTGACCGGTTGGACTAGAATTATGTATCCCTCCAATTCATTGTGTAAATACTTATATACTAGTAGTATTTACTGGAAATTATTTGAAGTGTTCAATACACTATTGTAAGTAGGTAATTTTGTATGATCCACTATGATATAAGAATAATTTTGCGAGGAATGATATGCTTTTAGATGGGAAGTTGGTGGTGATTGATGATTTTATTTATATAATAGTATAAGGAGTTAACCATTAAATGCAATATGGATTTATACTTGTTATGGTACTACACTCTTATGAAATTTTATTAGTATTTTGATGGTTTTTGGTGGTTCTTGAATCTTGTGACATAATAATATTTTTTTTCATGAACCACGATTAAGATCTATGATTTGTTATGCATGAATATCCAATGATAATAATATATTCTCATATAATTATCTTCATGAAATTATGTCATATGATCATTGATTTATATCTCCCATTTTTATTCTTAATAATATTATGAGATCAACCCTTCTATGTTTTAATTTTACAATATTTATCAATAAGTAAATTATGTTTGATGATCCTAGAAGTGTGCCTTATATTACAAATGTCATTTGAGATGAAAAAAATATTACTTAAGTAATATATTTATGTATCTAGTATCTAATTACACTAATCCTTAATGGTTTTCAGATATATTTATTTAAGAGATATAAATAATATTAATTTAAAATATGTTATAACTGTGTATGTTATAATTGGGTCACTATAGTTTGTTTCTAAGTAGGAATTAGTTATTTTTAGATATTGTTATTATATTATTTTGGTGAAAACTCTAGGGATCAACCTATGTATAGGATATAAGCCTAATAATTTTAAATGGTAATTTATTATGTGGTTTACCTTGAAATAAATCCCTATATCAATACTATATGTAGATGTGGGACTGGAACTGAATCATCTATAAATAATAACCTAGAAAGGAGTTGGTATAGTTCATTTTAACCATTATTCTAGAGCATGTTGAATAGTCCATTATCATACACCTTGTTTTTCAGTCCTATATGACATTCTTCGAATAATTGATAGTTTCCTTATGAGATACTATTAAGGATTTTAGAAGGAGGTGTCTATAAATATCCTAAGTTAAACATAAGGTGTGATTGATTAAAAATATTATGAAATTATTTAGACAAACTATAAATTATTTTTAACGATAATATGATTTCTCACTATGATTATTATATCTCACACTGTAATTTTTAGTTTTAATCAGTGATTGTACCCTAGGGATTCATATTAAACATAAATGTGATGGAAAATAGAATAATTAACCCCATGATCAATCAAATTAAATGAGAGTTGGGATGTAAAAATTGTTGTTTATTCATAATACCCTATCTTATTATATTACTAAAAACCTCATTATGTGTGACTTTCTAGCACTCCTATAAAGATTAAAATTGAGTTTCATGGGAGGTTAGTTGTTGAAGACCATATAAGTAATGAGATTGACATTCCTACATGTTTATTATATATAATTAACCACCTAGGAAAATTCCTCAAAGTATTGATAGGATGTTTTATGTATAGAGAGTATAAAAAAAATAAGTAATTTTTGTGGAAAAATTATGTTTTCAACAGAGGGAAATAAATAATATCCAAAGGAACCATTTATTAATAAATATATTATGTTTGGGGAATATGGAAATTTTCTTAGTCAATGCCCTAATCCAACAGATAACTCATAGACCTAGGTAGGGGGTATGTTATTCCAATTATTAAAACGGAATGATTGATCTTTTTATGTATTAGGATTTTAGAATTATGTTTTTTAAGTTCATTATCAATTATAATATGGTTTTAAGAATCTTAAAACATTTAATTATTTTTATGTATTAGTTTTTATTTATGAATTTTCAATCACATGTTAAATTATATTGATAAATGTCTAAATAAATTTAGTAGGAAAGTGATATTTTTGAAAACACGTGATTGAAGGATATATGACCCATAATAAGTGAATATTATTGAGATAATAATTATTATTTTAGATAAAGGGATAATTTATATTGAGAATGTGAAATGGATAGATTATGTTGAATTAATTTTTTGAAGAATACACAATTTTATTGTGGTATTATGTTGATTCATGATATTTATGGAAATGATTATCATATTATGGGGAGTACACGATTTAGATATATAAATTTTGGTATATAATTATTGAGTGATTAATATTATTATGATATAATTATTATATATTAAATATATTAATATGTTATTGAATCATTCTAATCCATGGTTTTAAATTTTCATTTGGAATATTTAGAAGATTTTTACGTTTAGTAAATTTATGGAATGATTTGTGTTTAACTTTGGGGGTTATTATGATGATTTTAGAGATTATGGTATACATATATATTCATATTTGATAACTTGTGCTATCCATTTCAATTATGGTAAATATATAAATATAGGATACATTACATGTTATTATTTGGTGGATCTTATATGTTTCATAGAATTTATTATATTATTTATCTACCCAAAATATATGGTTTTTGGTCATTAGCATTCTCATGAGTTTGTTATTTATCACTTTATATTATTCCATTGCTGTTTCTTTTCTCCTCCATATCCTTATTTTAACATCTTTATAATGTTATCCTTAACTAGGAACCTAATTATGTGTTATTTTAGATAACCTTTTTGATACCCAATTTCCCTTTTTAATGAAACCTTTATTATCATCTTGAACGAAGTGGGGTTTCATCAAAATTATTTTCAAATATTGATCCTTTCATTGATAAGATAAAAATCAAGATGAAACAATTTATTTAAGGAGTATAATATAAAACTCATGGAATTTATGATATATTTCTGTTCAAATAAATTTTATTTCATTGATACATAACTTTAAATGAAACCCCGTGTTTAAAAGAACCACGACATAATCTTTAAAAATATTATTTAATTTGAGAATTATAACCTAACCATTAAATTTATAATATGAAAATGAATACCCAAATTATAAAAAATATGTATAAAGGTTTTATATAATTAAAATTAATATATTAAAGAATAAAAAATAATTTTTGAGCATTTAGTAAAGACATTTTATTATTTAAATACTTATTTTCACAATTATTTTTATTTTTTATATTTTGTGAACATAGATTATTTTTAGTTTCAATCATATTTTAAAATTAATTTTTTTTAAAAATTATGATGTTAAGATTAACTTGGGGTGAATTTTTGGGATTTTATTAAAAAATATTTATTTTTAATTTAATTGTGAAAATTAACACTATTTTTAATATTACAATTTCTTTTCGTTAAATCATGTAAATTAAATGAAACAATACATTTATAATACATATTATAGTGAAATATGTATCATTAAATTATAAATAATATAATTATGTTCCTAAAAATATAAATTATAATTTATTTTTGTGGAAATTCATTTAAGGATCAAAACGCATTTTAAAAAAGAAATCTGAATGTCTTTTACACATTTATAATAAAATTGGTTTTTGAAACATCAAGGAACATAATCATTAAAAATGGATTCCATAATTTGAAACATGAGTTATAAATTAATTATATATTTCCCTTTATTTTATGGTAATAATGAAGAGAAATCGTGGTAAATATTTTTCACAGAGGTTAGGGTAAAATGATTAAAAAATGGTGTAAACTATGAGGTAAGTCATAGAAATCCCTAAAACACATTCATTTCCTTCATTATATGGGTTACATTAGACCTTTTGAATATGTCTTTAATTTTTTTTGTAAATTTCATTCAACATTAATCATATAATTATCCTAATACATGTCTTTTATATTTTTGTTAAGAAATAATTACCTTAAATGAATGTTCAATACCAATACATTTCTTATTCAATAAATTGGAAATTCCTTGTAAATAATTTTAAAAAAAATTAAAAGTAATAAAATTTGGATAAATTATCATATTCGAGGAAATTAATAGATAAATATTAAATATTATTGATTTGTTAAAATATTAGATTTGAGTTCATTTTCTATATTTCTTTTATAATAAAATTATGTGAATATTGTATGAAAAAAATTAATAGTATCATATATGAGACAATATTTTATTAAATCGTTTTAAAGTTTAAAAAATCAAATATTTGGAAAATTGATTTGGATATGGGTGATAATATCAATCATTATCCACTTATGGATCACTTTATCTTTTATAATAACTTTCTCGACCACTAAAATGTAAAACCATTGATACTGTGTAAATCATTGAAATGGTTAAAGGGGCAGGGGAAAAAAGTTCACTAAAAAGTGTTAAACATCACAAAAAATATTATAAACATTATTTTATGATATGATATCTACTAATACTCATAAATTCATTGAAATATATCAACTTGGTTATACATGGACATGAAAAGTATTTCATATTAATTTAACACATTAGGTAATTCCTAGGGTTCCCCTCCCCTCACTTATAAAAGAACAACTCCTCATCTACCTTATTCATAATGTCTTTAAATTCTAGATCACATAATCACTTACATAATTACATAATACATTCCTCACTCACATACAATAGAATATGGTATTTCTAAAATAACATCTTTTTAATGCTTAAGTTGTATGCCAATATAGGTTTCTAAACAAAGAGGTACAACTCTTAACCAAGTACATTTCATTTCATTTCTTCTTCTACCCTCCCTAAATACCTAGTACCCTTATAAAATAATTAATTCGGTGTCCTAAATATATCGAATTGTTTTTATGATTATTCAATAGTCCTTATCCACCAATTTTCTATTCCATGAGAAAATAAAACATCACACGTGCGTACGTGTGGACTACAACTTCCATGAAGTGAATTATTTCATTTTTCAACAACTATTCATATTGATGGTTATATTGTTGGATTTTATAAATATAAATGATATATATTATATTATTATAGTTTTTTATAGTTGAATTAATATTTACATTACATTCTTCTTATTAATCGATTAATAGAAACATCCGTAATGCATACGTAATGACTACCATCTCTATCAAGTAAGGTATTTAATTTTTCATCACTAATTTATATTAATAGTTATTAAAGTGTATATGATGATTAAAAATTATACTCATGAAAAGATTAAAATAATATATATGAAGGAATCGTGATCAAAGTACAATGATCGAGACTGCTTAATGGAATCATGCCTGCAAAAAGAAGCAATTATCACCTGGAATAGTGAATTAAAAATATAAGTGATAATCAATGGGTGATAAGATGTTATATGTAAACCCAATATTGTATGATACATGAGAGTATGTTTTTGAAATATATTTTTAATGAATATATTCTTATAATACTATAGTTTGAAATTTTTATAAATAAAGACAATAATTGAGGTAAGTGCTCTTTGTTTCAATATTGATTCATTGAAACATGTTTGATGTTATGAACCTATTTATGTTTATAAAGTGTATATAAATTTAATTTGATGAGGCATACCAAAAAATTCCTTCAATGAATATAACATATTATTAGATTAATATTAATTATATAAAATTGTGATCCATGCTATTAACCTTAATGTTTTAGTTTCTTTAGAAACATTGATACATAAGGAACTGGAATATAAAATATCTACACAATATTAAACATTGTTTATGATAACTAGTAAATTTATTAGAAATATAACACTTACAACCCATATTTAGATCCAAGGTAAAATGAAACATTATAAATGGTTGGATTATATTCCCAATAAGGGTAAAAAAGAATATTTTAGTTATCATTTAAGAATTTCGTGAGCATAAGGGAATAAGAACATGTGCTTAACATTTAAAATGAATACATTGAAATTCATATATCATAATCATGTTTTGTGATATAAATATTGGTAGTTCAAATGAATTCAATGATATTGAAATCATAGAACAAGAGTTATGATAGAATAACATTGGCTTAATATTATATCATGAAATAGTGCCATATTGTGAGGCCTAGTCATAATCATATAAATCCTATATCATGAAAACCCACCAAGACATTCATCACATGTTATTAATGGGATATCCATCCACGCACCGACATTGGGATTGGTATAACATCCTATGTACACTATCTTTTGGGTATAATATGACCATAATTGTGCCCTCGTTTTGGTCATGGGATAACCTCCCATATACCTTCTGATATCGTAAAATAATAACCTTTACCAAATTCATTGTATGGATATAATGGAACCACTTTTCACATAATCATAATATAGTTATATAAACTCTAATATCATGAAATTATTTATCATTCCATCATAACTTAATCCATGGAAAAGTATATGGGTTCCATCAATATTTGAGAATCCTAACTATAAACCATTAAGATAAAGAATATGGATTAAATCAAAAAATCATATATCCAATGAAGGATAAATAAAATCAAAAGATGTTATTATAGATGATAAATGATTTTTAAAAACTAGTAGAACATTTTTGGGGGATAATGCAATTTTAATTTTGAAAATAATTACATAAATTCTGTTTTTTTAATATTAAGGGAAAATTTTTATTGGAAATGAATCATTAAAACTAGAAAACTAATATTTAAATCATATATAATTAACGAAAATGGAAAATTTCATTCATTGCGTGTATGTTAAAAAAATAATAATTTAAAATTTTTAAAAAACAATTCAAATGTTCCTCTTCCAGAAAATAAAAATAAGGATAATTTTAAAAAATTTATAGAAATTAAAACATGGTTAAAAATACATTAGAAAATAAATATATGATATTAAAAATTTCTTGAAAACAGTTTACAAAAATTACGGGCATAGAGGAAAAATATTTCTAAGAGAATTACAAAACATGACTAGTTTTCCTTAAAAACATCTCTTTAAAACATAAAGAAATAAATTGAGAAAAATGAAATGAAAAAAATAATCTCCATAAATAATAAGAAGATAATAAATTAAAATATATTTTTTATTTAAATATCATATCCTTAAATAATCAAAATTTTATGTATGTAAAACCGAATGAAAATGAGTTTGTAATGCAAAACCATTACCTTAGTTATATCGTGATTTATAAGAACTATAACCCCTTCTATATTAGAGTTAAATTTATTATACTTATATAATAAACCAATATTTAAAACCGTTATTCTATATATTATCTACTTAAAAATTTACAACTCCCATTATTTAATAATTCATTATTAAAAGATTATTTACGAATGTTCACTATTTTGTTTTTTAGGAAAGATTTAGTTTGGTTGTTTCATTCCTTATAGATTTATCTTCGTTCCATCGCCACTATAATTTTATTCCTGATATAAATAGTATAGATAATAAAATCAATTACATTGTTCATAAAGATGGTTGCATGTATGTACACATGAACATGGTTTTAATTTTCTAAAAAAAGAATAAAAGAAAGGAAAATATTATTTTCTCATCATAGAACCATTATTACATCATAAATTCCATAATTTTTTTTATTAAATATAATATTATAAAAAATAACGGAATATAGAGTTAAAAAATGAATCATACCACTATGTGGAGATGGGAGTCCCCACATATGCATACATGATTCTCTAAATTCCCATTTAATGGAGAATATGTGGAAAGTGTTTTTTTAGTATTCTTAATCACATCTAATTTTTTTGATTATATTAAAATAATTATTTATATTGGATACTATATATTTATTGGATGAATAATAAGAAATAAAATTTAATGTAATCAGTTAAGGGTTATACCTCTTGTTGAGAAACCTCTTTAGTCATTCACCTCAAGCCTTGAAAAGGAAAGTATTTTTGAAAAAATGATAGATATATGATGTGGGTAATAAATCTAGGTTGGTATTAGTAACAAAAATGGATTATATGGAAGCCTAAAACATTTTGAATAATTTATAAAAGGAGGTTTTCTATTATATGTTATAATATGGGCATCCATGGAATTATATAAACTAATAGTCACAATAAAATAATTTTTTATTAAAGTGGAAATATATTGAAATATTTAAACTAAAAAATAAAAATGAGTCATAATTACCTCATAAAATAATATTTATATTAATTTTTACCCATACTTCGTAATTTAAACATGCTATTATCTATTTTGATGTTTATAGCGATATCAAAGTTTTCTCATCTTTAATAGTCATGAATGTTACTCGAAATGAAAAATTGACACATAAGTTTTATGTGGATGATATTATAAACCCTATCCCATTAAAAAATCTAAATATAATATTTTTTGTGAATTTTAATGAATTTAAAAAATTATTATTTAATACAAGATCCATTAATTTCATTTTTAAGGCTATTAATATAGATCGATTTTTAAGATAACAATATGAAAAATGGAATTCAAATAAAATAATTTAAAACATAAATAATATTATTTATATATTTATAATATTCATTTTAAAAAATAATTATGAAAAATTATATTGCTTTTAAAATTATATAAAATATTTATTCGATTTTTCTATGACTTGAAAATGTATTGTGTTAGAGTTTTGTTAGAATTTAAGGTAACAATTACATCATTAAAAATTAAAATTATATCACCATGATAAAAATATTCTCATTATATTTAAAATAACTATTTATAACTGAACATAAACCCCTTTTATCTCTATGGAATAAATATTACTGTTATTAAAACAAAGAAAGATACATTTTAGATTTATTCATTAATGAAAATAATATGAAATTCATTATTAAATATAAGTTGAACCAAGATTCCATTTATTTTATAATGGGATGATTATGGTAGAAATAAACTCATTCAATGGAAATGATGTGTATTTTATAACATTTTCATTGTCTTAAAACATTATTCTTTAACCTTAATTACCAGATTAACCCTGAGTAAGGTGAAAAATAATTAACATAATTACAATTCATAGTGACCAAAAAATCAATTGTATATATTTTCCAAATAGGTATGTGATGGTTCCAAATATTTTTCTTGATTAAATATCTATAATTAATAAAACTCCCTTAAAAAGTAATCATGTAAATAATAATGAGAAATGATTTAAAAATGATTTTAAGCCTAAAAGTTGATTTATTCATATTCAATTCCTAATAAAAAAAATTTTATGAATATTGATTTTTTATTTAATTTATAATATACTAATTTTATCAAAATCAGTAATTAATAGGTATTAATTTTTTATGTTATGATAAAATACATTACACCCACAAAAACAGTTTTTTAGAAAAACAACTCTTTTTTCTTTTAAATAAATTTATCAAACTATAATCATTGAATTTATTATATACATGAGTACCTTTTAAAAAAAAATATCATTCTATTTTTAACCACAGAAAAATATATAGTAGATAACTATAACAATAAATTATAATAAATCAATAGTATAATGCTTCTCATTTTTACTCAGTGTTTCATGCATTAAAACTTGCAAATAAATTAAGTTTCTTTCAAAAGAAATACATATGAAATATTCCGTTTATATATTTTTCATGTTACAAAATGGATAATTATTTATCCATGGTATATAAAGTTACAATTTAAATTATTTCATTTAAGGGGTTTTTATTCAAAAGATTAGAGTGTTACAATGACCTATTGTCTCAAATTGCCTTCTTTAGTAAATATCTTATGTTATCCATCAGACGTACTTTATTAGGTGTATCTATAACACATTGATAAGTTATATCCTTAATATATTTATATTAATGGTATTTAAAATCTCGTTTTACATTATATATTTAATTAGGATATGGTTCAAATGTTCCTAATGCGGTAAGGGTTTGTGATACAATCTAATTTCTTATCCGTATAGTCTTTACTCAAATTATATTGAAGGAAATTTCATTAATGATATCCTTTAAAAAATTTATATTTTATTCAACTCTAGTAAAACCAATAATTTTTATGTATTGGTACTATTTTCCTCTCTTTGGTACTAAAAATGATCAAAAAAATAACTCCAGTAATATACTATAAAATTTTAGTTATAAAGTTACCAATGGAAAGGGGTATTTTCTCATGTCTTTAAAGAAATTTTCAATTGTTATTTTAAAGTTATTTTTCATTCATTTCCACATCCTTTAATGATATTCAAACTTAAATATGGTTATTATCTTATGATACCATACACTTTCTTTCCATTGATTCCTTATGATGATGAGATTTATTTATGATTCTAGGAAATCTATTATATTCCTATATGATTACTATTATATGATTAAACCATTAGTAATATTATTTATTTTACATGATAAATTTTTTGATTAAATTGTTTAATATTTGTGAAACATGTTAAATTTATAGGGGTTTTGATATGATGAATTGTTTATGATCTTGTTGAACACATATGTGTGGTTTTCATTATCTAATAGACTAGACCAGAATTATATAGCCCTCCAATGGATTGGGTAATGCCTTATATATATTTAGATAATTATTAGAAATGATTTTATGTGATAAATACAATATGGGAAAAATTTTGGGAAGCCTGGTCCACTATGTTGTGGGAAATGGGTGGTAATTCATGATCTACTCTGATATGAGAAATACTTGGTGATTACCGGTCCACTATGATAGGATGGCCTCACTAGTTAACATCGACATATGATACTATTTCAATTGTTAGGATGATATCACACTCTTTTGAAATATTGTTAATATTATGATTTTAACTCATGGCTTATAATTTTTTTTAATTATTCCCAAATATTATTACATGCTTATGTTTTATTCCATGACTCGTGATTGTGATATATGAATTATTAGGTATTATTATTTATTGATATTTCCATGTTTTCAAACCTTTATGCTCATGATATGATTTAAAATTATCATTGATTGATATATAACTTGTTTACCCTTACTAATAATTTTTTATGAACTCTTCAAATGTTTTATTTTTCCTCAAGTTATAAATAATGGTTTTATGTATTATGAATATAGAATGGTAAATTAAATAAAAAAATTATGTTTGAGATGATGATGATTTTACACAAATAATATGATTATGTGTATATTCTCCTTGTATTCTAAATAATTATATTTAGAATGATTTTTTATATGGAATATATAATGAATATTTAATGAAGATATTTAAAATCTTTTTATATTATTCAGGGATCATAATAAAAACTATCATTTATTCGACCACATAAGTCTATTTCTCCTGTCATAATTTAGTAGCTTTATGCCCATCATTCCAAAACATAAAGAATATATTTATTCCCTTTAGGAATTTTTCTGTTTCTTCTTCTGATACTTTTGGAAAGTGACATATTTTAAATTATCACCACCATTAAATTTTTCAATCACACCCCCTGAATTAAACTCTATTATCAACTTTCTTTATCTATTCTTATGAGACACTTTAGATTCTCTAATTTAAATTTCAACTTTGGGGGTATATATGGAAATTTCATCATCGATTCCAAAGTCCATAATCACCAAAGAAATTCATATATTGAGTTTTCTCTAGATAAATAAGTGTATAGATTTACTTTTAGGAATAATAAAAATGGTGTAGGTGTTTAGTGAAAGCATTGTTATGTTTTACTTATACCCCGCCTTGATTTTCGTCATTTTGAATTAGGAAAATAAGCTCTATCTCTATTTTATATTAGTGATTATAAGGAAAATATTTATTGAAAATAGTTTCTCGAATTTTTTACACTCCATCATTTTGATTTAATCCTTTGGATTCATATTTTTGAGAAATGTACACTATCGATTAGCTACTCCCTCTGAGAAATAAATAGCATGTTCAACCTTATCTTTCTCATAGAATTAAAGGAGAGGGAAGTAATTTTCAACATATTCAATAAATTGATATATTATTAAGGTTTCCAAATTTTATTAAATATGCTATATAACGCACCTAAATGTTACTGAAATTAATTCTAAAATGGATTGAATGGTGTTCTCGATCCCCATAGGATTGAGACTAGATTCTGGGCAACAAAATAATAAATAAGTAACAATTTAAATGTAATAAAAATTGATCAAGAAAAATTGATGGACAAAAAACAAATATTATATAGTAAAAATATTTATCCACAGGAGATAAATTACCACAAGAAGAAATATACATGAATAACACAATATATAAACTAGATTCATCAGTCATGACCATAATGAAATCATCATAGAATCACTATTCAACAAATAGATCATTAGCTCCACCTATAATCACTAACTTCAAATGTCCTATAAATCAAGAACACTCACCACCTATGAATGGTGATTTCCTTTTCCTTGGACCTTACATATGTTAATATTCCAAATCAGGATGGAAATGGTATGGTGTGAGAAAAAAATCCTTATAGGATCTGAGCTGGCATTTTTTAAGCATTCTATATGAAATTAACAAATTTTTTCTAAATTGTGAATAAACATGGCATGTTAATACTTTTATAGTTCATATCAAATCATGATTTAAGAAAATTCAATTTCAACTATAAAATATGTTTCAAGTGAATTTCCATAAAATCCCGTGGATATAATTTTTTTATAAAAATAGATATAAGAAATATTTTTTATCAAAATATACATGGATATATCATTACAATATTTGATCCACATATATCATAATTTTCATTCATAGAACCATGGATAAGAGACATGGGGTTAGATTAGTACAATTATTTTTACACATATTAATGAAATACTACACCTAGTACACACACACTCCCTAGATCCCAATCCTCATGGGAATATAAGAGAATCCATAAGAATAAACTCTATACACTCAAGATAGTTTAGTTAGCATTTCCATTATCAATATATTTCTATGTAGAAAAATTAAGTTCCTCATATGTTTTATTCTCACGAAAATATATAGAATCTCATTTTATTAAAGGTAAATATAACATTTAAGGTGTTCTCATTCAAATTATTCAATCTAAATCTTTTCAAATAATTATTTAAATTGTCCCCTAGTTCAAGTTTCAAAAACGATCCATTTATATCAAAACCAACATTAAGTGGGTTTTAGTCTTAAAAATCATTAATTTTTCTTAAAATACTATAATTTAAAATCATAAAATATTTCATCAATATTCATATCATCAAAATAAATTTTCAAATCATTCGTTTCATTTCAAGTTCATTTCAAAAAATGAACACAAAATTTTAAAAATTAATTATCACGGGCTTTCATATCACAAACCAAGACATGTGAAAACATTTATCAACATATTTTATTAAATATTTAGAAATTAATTAGAGAAAGTATTTTAGTTAAATAACAATCAATGGTTTAAAATGATAAATACTTCCTTCGGAAATAACCTATCTCGCTCAAGATCAACAACAACCAGACATGATTCACTAATCGAGAGATGAGGTATATAATAATAAAGAGAGAATACTAAAATATAAACACAACAGGAAAACATATAGACCCATGAATGAAATTATGATTCAACATTATCAATTTGGAATAAATAGAGAGAGAGAGAAAGATGAAGGAATGGATAATCCATGATCAAATTGAGATTACAATTACAATTAGAGATCAAACACATCCACCAACATATATATCTAATAATAAATGTTGTCTGGATATGAATATTAATCTATAAGATGTATGAAAAGTGTTTTGGGTTAAATAAAAATAAAGGAGGCAATTTATAATAAAACTGAAGGTTAAACACAACAAAAATATGGTATTTCCTTACCAAAACCTGACCCTATTTATTGCACCAGCTTGTATATGGCCTCCACTGGATACTCAGTGGTACCTATAATATTTTTATTAATATTTCATGTCCCAATGGATGGATAGTGGGATACCAATAGGAATAGAACATTGGAATCCTCTCATAGGTTCGATGGTGGACCCCATCAGCTAGCCAGTTAGCGTCCTATAGCTTTTTAAGATATAATTGCGTGCACACTCCCATGCTAAAAACCATATCCACCTCCCGAACTCTTATAAAATAATAAAACACTCTATTAAACCACTATAAATGATAGAAAATAGATAAAAAATAATAAAGGGACAATAATAACGATGAATTCAAGGAAACATAAGAATAATCATAAAAAATAACCAACTAAAAATAACGTTTGTACCAGAAATACGTTAAAAAGAAGTCAAAATATCCCACTATAAATGATTTATACTCCCAGAAATCCAATCTATAAGACTAAAACACAAATAGGTCATGCTAATGCTCTCTTCTCAAAGACCCATGCTCCCACAACTCATGGTAATAAGAATTTTACATTCATAACACCTGAACCCAAGGGTAAAAACATTCCGTAAATAACCATTATTTGAGAGCCAATAATCATATTTGAATACCCAATCACTGATACATCTGGTTCCAAATCAAGGTCCTCCAAGATCAAGACTTTAGATGGCTTAGATATATAATTTATGATATATTAATAATGGAATAAGTTATGGATTAATGTCATCTGAGGTGGAGAATACAAATTGTAACACACCCTTCCATTCGAGTTAGTGATAAAATCCCCTATTATCCAAGACAACAATGATCAATCTATGTTCAGGGTGTCAAAAACATTAGGTTACCATCTGTTAACTCAAAATGAAATTGATTAAGATCAGAATAATATTTAAAATTTCTTCATTCCATTACCATTTTATAAAGAACCAACTAATTATATTACTTTATGTCAAAAAAACAAAGTATGTTCGATAAGGGAACATTTACTAAAAATCAAACCACATTTATATAATTTACATAGAAAATAATACAAGGCCTAAAATGGTTTCTTCCTGATGGATGATTGATAATAATTTTTAAAATAAAATTCAATTAGTTCCTTGTAGAATTCTCAAGATCCACTAAACTCAAGGACACAAAAATGAAGAATATCATTAATAATATGCATAAACTATTCCATATAATTTATTTCTTTAAAATAGAATGTCATTATTAAATTTATATGGGATCCCATCATCTCCAGGATGCCTCTTTAAAAATATTAGGAAAACCTGGGATCCCTATTGTAATTAATGGTAGACAGAACACTATAAATTCTGATGGTCTCATATATATATATATTTATTAAGTTGTAAACAATGTTGGTATCAGGAATTGGAATAATTTGGGCATATTTGGTTAATTAGTCAATCAGCACACAAATAGTATTGTTTCTTTGTTGTGTATATAAAAACTCAACCTAAATTTAATTTAATATCTCATCCCTCTCCTAAGATGGCAGTAAATGTGTTTAATGAAAACTTGAAGGATTATGATGATCGATGTTTATCTAATTAAATGTCAAAAAATTGGGAAAAATAATTAATATCCCATTTTATTACAATAAATAGAAATATAAACCTCGTACCATAATAGTTTTTTATTATACCTGGTTGTAGTCCATACAATGAAAGATGAAAATCCCCCATCACAACATCCCCTGATGGTAGTATATAACATAATTTTTCTTAAATAAAAGGATACACTAAAAAGAGAGAAAACTTACTCATGGTCTCCCCACTAAAAAAAGATCAACGATGCCTCAAAACTCATCGTTAAGCTACTCTTCCTATAGAATCATCTCAAGATGTGAGGATTCCAATTGAACACTAACAAAAAAAAGCCGACTCTCATCCTCCTGAACATCCAAATGATTATGAAGAATGAGATCCATCATTTTCTATCCCTCATAACATTAATTAATGGATTGGGATAGAATTTTATTACATAATGAATCAATGATGACATTACCCTTACCAGGATTGTATGAAATGAAAAAACAAAAATACATATAGTACCCTTCCCACCACCTCTACTAAAGATTCAAATATTTTACAAGAAGATATAAATAAAATTTAAATGTTCATAGTAGATGGTAAATATTTCACCAAAAATACAACTCTACCAATTCTTCAGAGAATCAACCACATATGTGAGTTCAAGATCGTTAGTGGGATAGATCCTCTCCTCAGGATATAGTTTATGAGAAAGATAATCCACATCACGATCACACCTTATTAGAAAAAAACCCAAAATGAACCGTATGAATCATAGAATACCACATATACCTACACAACTTCTAGAAGATTTAACACATTCGGTAAATTCAAACTATGATTCAAATCCTAATTGGATGCCTAACATTTATAATTCCATATAAAATTTACTCACTTTTCTGAGAAAGTGGTCAAATAAAAATCAAACCTAGAGAATTTCTTTATAAAATGGAGATAATTCCATACCAATCCCAAGAATATCTGAATCATAAAGATATTTTTTTGTTTCTTATAAGTCCAAATAAATTTTACCTTATTTGGATCATATTAATTATCATGTAGTGAAACCAATTTTCATATGAACATTATCTTCTAAATCCATATTTTTCATTTATAAAGATTGGTATAATGATAGTGATTTCTCATGATATATATGACTACTCTCAAATGATGCAAATGATCCTCCTTGGTTTTAGAGAAATATTGTATGTCATGTACAACCATTACTATAAATTAATAGAGGTACTAACGAAAATAATATTCATCAAATTCATAAGAATTATAAGAGAATTGTTCAAGAGAATAGGCATAAAAATGTACTTATAAAAAACATACATAACTTTGATGTCTATATTAAATATATTAAAATACATGATCCTAATATGTTGATAATCAGATCAATGATGAATCATTAATAAACACCAAACCCCTTTCAACTGGTAAAAATATCACCAAATTTGGGAAACATATACTTGTTATTAACCATGTATTGATTGTGATTTTGGTAGGCAACACAAAGGTGAAGGGTTCCAAAAACATTGTTTGAATAAATCATGATTGTTTCCCACAAAGATAAGTTCGGTAGAATAAATACCTTGGAAAATATTTCATCAGACTAATCCTTTAACATATTTAGTTTAGTTGTTTCTATATTATAAGAGAGAATAAAAATAGTCTGGGTACCTAGTACAAAGTAGATAGAAATAATTACATCCCACATCAAGAAAAGATCATAATGTTCGAAGGAAACACGTTATAAAAGTCATTTTATATTATAGGAATGTCAATTCTAAGAAATTTATACTATACTTCTAACAAAAAATGGATATAAACCTAGACATCATTTTAAGATGAGGTATGGATTGACTCAAACTCATGTACCAATCTATCAAAATGATATGGAAAACCCCATCAAGGGCAGTAAATGAGGTCATACTAATATAATAGTGGATTTTATACCTATGGAAAACTTTCTAATCTATACTATGAATGAAATATAGAGGATTCATATCCAAAAACAAAAAATTCCAAAAACAAGCCATATTTTTTATAAAGATAGAGTACACGAAGGTAATCAGAGACCCTGCTCTCTCTTCATTCTGAGAGGGATAACAATCTAGATCACATAATGCATTATATTTACTGGAAAATTCAATAGATCCCTGAAGTGGATATATATTAAGGAATGAGAGACACCAATATAAAATAAATAAACAATTATAGATGATGAAATTAAAATGATATCCTTCACTGTCATATGACCTACATCACCTCTAATTAGATACTCATCCACTATGTGATACAGTTTCATTCCTCATGCCTATAGTTGGAAAAGATATGTTCTTGAAGCATCTGACTATTCCACAGTTTCTATAGGTACTATTAAGAACATACCAATCAATGGATTGGTAAAAACATGGAATAGCCTCTCTAAGTATCCTGAGATTCCATAATTACTACAGATCTTCAATGGCTCTATAGAAGGTCTCTGGGAGTGATTGAATTATCATAATGGAAACATATACGTGTTATTTTACTAGATACTACGTAATTATTAAATAGACTTTACTACTAAGATCCACAACTATAGTTTCCACCATGATACCCATCCCTCCCCCTCTTCCATTAAAAACGACCACTCATGTAACCAATCAGAGTAGGAGGAACTCCTATCAAACCTAATATAACAACCAAGTCCAGTTCACCATCAAAGCTATATAAAAAACAATAGTGTACGAGGTGATGATGAGTTTAAAAACATGAGATTATATATATATACATATTATCATTCATCTCAATCCTCTAGGCTTTCATATTCTTATAAAATAATTCTTCACGAATGAAATGAACAAGATGAAAAAAATGAATGGAAAACTTAGTCACTGTGTGATCATCATGATGAATTTTATTAAACTTTATTGACCATGATAAAACCAATGATTCTGAAAAAAACTATGCTATGAAAAAGACCTCATGTTTTTCTATAGAAAGACAAAATTCTTCCTAGCTAGAACAATCAAATCACAATACCTTCTACTATGTCCTTCAAGTTTTAAGATGACACACATCACCTTAACAGAATCTTGGTTGTCCTGAAACTCAAATAGTTACACATACTTTTTTGAAAAATACTCAACATCCTCAATAGCATCAGTACCCTATAATGATGGTGTATTGTATTTTTGAAACTTTTAGGAATGATCACTCATATCATCCATTCGAGATACAACATCTGCATCCTAAACATGAGCATGTGAAAAAATCTGAACAAGAGTCTAGACCACATGTACAACAAATCCTATAATATTCCAATCAACTTTAGGGTTCAATTTACATGGTTCATTGATAAAACCCTTCCATGTTTTGTTAAATAATTATATTGGTGAATGGTAATATATAAAATCAATAGATATTAAAGAAACATCATTCAAGATATATGAGATCTTCAACTCTTTTAATTATAATTCAACTGGGGAAAAAATATCAGATCAAATATTTTTTTAAAGTATAGAATTAGATAAAACAAATATTCAATGAAATTTTTTCCCAACAACCCATGGTAAATAATGATTTATTTTAACGAGATATAACTAGGAACTCACTTATAACATACCCTTAGGTCTGAGAAATTCCATCACCAGTTTACCAAGACATCCAAAACTACATACCTACATCGAGAAAGGACATGACCACCATTGATACCAATTTATCATGAACCAACCTAGATAACCTGTCTATGTGGTACCCAAATCAGTATTTACATGGAACAATGGGAATTTACAATCCCCTTGGGCTGGAACATAGAACATAACCATCAACAAAATCAAGAGGGACCAGTTCATCCACAAAAAACAGATCATGAAAGAGAATTGGATACAAAATAAGAAATTATTGGTATTAAAAAACACTACTGGATAGAAATTATTACAAGATGATAGATACATGTCTCAACTTTTTTATTAACCAAATTCATCATCCAATAACATCAAATCATTATCCCAGGAACTCTATGGAATAAGTTGACCCCATGATCCACTAATCACCACCACCTCCCACAATCCCACTAGTCATGAACACCTGTCACAATTGATTTGGGTTTTTCATTTACATGGACATAAAATAATAAAATATATAAATTCTTGATGTAAAATTTATGGTATGAGAAAAAAATCCATGTAGGATCTCACCAAGTATTTCATAAAAAATCTATAACAAATAAATCAACATTGGTCAGTTTAAAAATAGTTTTGGAATACTTTCATAGTTCATAGAAAAACATGTTTTTTTTAAAAAAAGCCAATTGATATTATAAAATAGGTTTCAATATCATTTATATTAAATTATTTACATATATGATTCATTTTCAAAAAAATAATGAAAAAGTATTTCTATAAAAATAAAAATGAATAAATAATTACGATCAATCAATGAAATGTAAAATAATTTTCATTCATTGAACCATGCTTAAGAGACCCATTTTTATATTTGTACATGGATTATCACATATATCAATTAATTATGGATTAAGGTCTCTACACATTCTCTATATCCCAATCATTCTATAATTTTATAGATTCCAAAATAATAAAATCCCAGACCCCAAGATAGTTTAGCCATATTTTTCATCATTAATCAATATATATTTAGAACTAATACATTATTATAAAATGTTCTCCCGATAAATAATTAGGATCCCATCTATGTGAAGATAAAAAAACATTTATGGGGATACTGTTCAAATCACTAAATCTTCATCATTTCAAAAAACCATCTCAATCATCCCATAGTTCATATTTTAAAAGATGACTTTCATTTAAAAAACCAAAACCAAAATAATTTTTTTCATAAAAATAAATAACTTCAATTTCAAATTATCCCATATAAAATCATAAAAAATTTCATTACATTTCATCTCATAAAAATGATGCATCAAATTAATAATTTTAAAAGAATATCAATTTCTGTAAATCAATACTTAAGAAGTCTTTTTATATGGATTTCATCACACACACCATTCCATATCAAAAAATTTATCAAGATTCTAAATTCAATATTCATAAATAAAATATAAATCAAATAGTAATTTAATAAACATTCATGGTTCAATTGGATATATATTTACTTGTAAAAACATTCACATTAATCAATATAAAAAATAACCACATGATATCCACTAATAGAGTTATGAAGGATAGAATGATTAATAGTGAATCAAATATTCACAATTCACAATGTTAAGATCTAAATCCATCAATGAACTGGTGAGTAACCATGATCAAAGAGTGACATAGATGAGAATCAAATAATAAATGATCGAATTTAGATTACACTTACAAGAAAATATCTAACACATCAACTAGTATTTAGATATAAGAATAAAAGAAGTTAGGAGATCCAAATTTATATTTAGGGATTCTCCAAATATTTTTGGGATGAATAAAATTTTAGAGTGCTGATTTAAAATTAAAATAGAGATTAAACACAATTAATATGATACTTCCTTGAAAACACATGGCCCCATCAGTGTCACTAACAACATGGTTTCCTCCATCAGATACCCAATGGCCTCTATCAGCTACCCAGTGGCACCATGAAGAATTACATTACTACTATAAGTACCACTGATGGGAAATCGGGATTCTGAAATCACGAAAATGGTTCTCCTATATCTTTTTCAGCTATATGAGATGACCCACTATCGTGCTAAAATATCGATTCAGCTTAATGAAAGTAAAACTAGAATAAAATGATCATCCACACAACTCTAAAATCTCACATAAGGAGAAAACAGTAATAATAAAAAATTATAAAAAGAGGTGGTGAAAATAACTATGAATTAATATGAAAACAAAATTAACGAAGAATAAAACAAGGATCTCACATGAAAGATGGTTTCAAGGTGTTATAAAAATGATTTACTAAAATACATAGGCCTTTGTCACATAATGGTAATAATTGAATCATTCAGTTTTTTATGGTTTTTGTAAATGTTCTTCCAAATTCATGTTTCTACTCAAAATTTAGGTTAATTTATTTTTTTTATTTTGAGGAATTTCTTTAAGTATTCTCCCATAAGACCATGAATCTCATTTCAATTGTCATCAATTTTCCTCTTGTATTAGTTTTTGACATGATTTCTTATATTTCCTGATAAGTACTAAAATACTAGAAAAACAGGGATGACAAAGTTAAAAATATTAAACATAAAAAAGGAAAATTAACCAAATTGAAGGGAAACCCCAAAATGATGTGAATTATTTAACCTTTTAGTTTATATATTTATTTATATTATTCCATGGTCTATTTTATAACAATAATTTTCTTAATTTTTATTCCCATCACAATAGTTTGTAAAAACAACATAATTAATTAAATAATATCTTCTAATAGTGTCTCGAATGGAAAGTACTATTAGGACCTTTTTTGTGCAACAGGTGGAAGTTGTGTTAACACCCAATGAAAAAATGTAGAGTTATCACCCCTAGGTATATCCTTTTCACAACCACATACATTTTACAGTATCTATAATGGGATGTATTTTCTTGAAAATAGTTCACTCTATCCTTTATGATAATTTATTGATGTTTTACTCTTTTTAGTTTGATCTCTATGGTTTTCACTATTGTTTTCTAGTCCAAATCCACAAAATAGCTTGATCTTTCTCCAATACCAATTATGATCAACCATATATTTTATATATTTAATTTTATTATTTATTATATAAATATTCACATAATATAATCTCATAAAATAAAGAGAAATATTGTATTTGGAAAATTATAAACATGTCATAATAACATGAAACACGGAAATGATGACCTTATATAATTACTACATAACATGATCATAAATTCCATTGTTATTAAAAAATTTCATTACATAACATGAAGATGTATTTAAGAGAGGGGTGAGTTATAAATCCCAGTAAGGGAATAATCAATTCAAATCATTATGTAAAGAAATGGTTGTGTGTTAATAGGCATATCTTCGTGACATAAAAATATAAGAATAATAATAATGAACATGAAAGAATAATATAATTTGAAATCATTAAAGAATATTAAGAATGTTGAAAATATATAAAATATTACATCATAAAAAATAAGTCATGGAAAACATATGATATATAATAAAAAAGTGTGATTATGATAACTAAACATGCACCATATGTGGTATCTAATGAGATAAAAACATTAACTATTTAATTAGATTGAAATATATTTCTAGGACCACCTGTCATTTTCATATCATGTATATGAATTTTTGTTTCCAAATAGATAATACAACATAAGAGAAACATTCATCAATTTTATTGCAATGATTGCGGAGTGTGGGTTACATACATGGTAGTCCAAAATAAATTTAGGATATTTATATATATGTGGACACCCTTGAGTAGAAAATGTGGGTAGGTATTCAAAAAACAATGTTTAGCATGGAAAGTCATGGAAGAATATTGGTATCATATTCTGTGTATATAAAAGATCCTAAAAGTGGTTAATGAGTGTGAAATGTGTTCTCCCAAAAAATGGGAATTATATGAAAATTAATAGGATGCATTAAAAATAGAATCCAGCATGAAAACATGTAAATAAAAAAGGCATAGTATAATGAAAATTACTTTGATGAAGTAGAATAGGAAGATGATCCCTTACTTGAAATGTTTCAACTAAAAGCTTGTGAGGAGTTTCTTATGATCATGTGAACACATTTTGATGTAATTAGAGAGGTATAGGGAGATGAAGAGAAATATGTAGAGTAAATTCATTATCAATGGTTTTTTAGTTAAGAGGAAAGGTTTGATGGGTAGTTATTTATATAAAAATAGATGGGAATGGATAATTATTTTATAGACATAGGTTTGGACTATAAGTAATAAAATTTTTAAAACCCCAAATCCTTACAATGTTCATAAAATGGTTTACTCAAAGAAGAGTGTATTCTAATATATCATTTTTTAATAATAAAACTCATTAATATAATACAATTCATGATGTATGAGTGAGTAATTTTTATAATGAATTGTTTTGAAACATTAAAATAAAATATAGGTTTTGGTGTATTCAATATACTTTTGGAAAATTACTAAATTTAATTTAAAAACCCATTATTTTAAATGGATAACATAGTTTGGCAATGTATTTATTTTATAGTATTTATTACATTTCTTTTTGGATATTATGATGTCAGTATAGATAGAGTACATTTGTGTCATATTTATATTTTACCACAAAATATTGATCATTAAAAAATTATGAAAATTTTACTATTTAATAACATTAATTTTCAAATTCAAAATATGATATTTATTTTAAAAATAGAGTTTCCAAAATAAAAAATTCCCTTTTTCAAATTCAAAACCCTTATTTATTGAAAATATTATTTTATATCCCACAAAGAAATTTCTCTCCCGTATAAAAAAGTAAGGAGAGTTCATTAAATTATATTTTAATTTATATGGAAATAATTATTAATAAATAATAATAACGGGAAAAAAATTATTTCATAAATATAGTATTTTTCAAAAATATTGTTTTAATTGAAAATATAAATTACCCAAAAATAAATCTTTTATTCTTTATAAAAAGATAATTTTTATGAAATTCATTATATAATCATATTTATATATAATAAAATAATAAAACGTATAAATATAATTATTAATTTATTAAAAACAAAATATAAAAATTCATTCTATTAAGGAATAAATATGTGACCCCTAATTACACTAACATATTCGCCAAGGGTAAGATGTTTGATTGTATTATTTTCATTGGGTGGTTTGATGAACAAAGTATGGGATGTGATATATTTTAGTTTTAAATTATCTCATTAAAGTTTTCCCTTGAGTTTTAGTTATTGAATCTCAACATGATCTTAATCATGGAAAAATAAACGTTATTCAATATCTATTGGAAGCCCTGAGAAATGGGTTTGATATGGTTTGATTCTACTGATCAAGGATATCACTTCTTCTATTAATGTAAATAATATTGTAATATAACCCTTAATATATACAAATAATAATGATATTTTTAGAATTACTATATAAACAATAGTTATGATGGTTAATGGTATTTTAATCCAAAAATTAAAATTTTGGATATATTTTTCAATGGTTTGAAATAAAAAATGAAACACAATACATGTGTTTTCTATAACCACATTACAGAATAAAGAATTTATTCATTCATTAGGGAATTTCATACATAAGAGTTTTGGTTTTTACCATATTCCTCTATTCATAATATTCATCCTAAAAATTTATTTCATATAAAAAAATAGATGAGGGTACTTTTGTTTCATTTCGTCTTCTAGTTCCCATGTTACCTCTTCTTACTTTGGACTCATTAATATTACATAGACTAGGTGAGTTTCCTGGTTTAATATAACTTTTACTATATTATCTATTATATTCATGGGTGGATATTGGTATGAAAGAACTTTCAACATAGGTACAATCAATGTATTCATTAATTTTTAGGGTTATGGTATATACTTACTTAAGAGGTATACATGGAACCCATCATTCATTTGAGATAAGTTAGGTGGGAGTTTTAGTAAATGGGATATGAATATGATGTGATTAAGGATATCAAAGTGTTTGATGTATCTTCGATTAATATTTACCTTATTCTCAAAACCTCAAGTCCGTTTTCCATGGTTATATATAAAAGAACACATTATCCCTGATCATAAACTCTAGGTCTCTACAATTATGGTCTACATAGATTTTTTGTTGAATTTTCATTAATTTCATATGATGTTGAATGTTTTTTTAAAGAAATATCATATCGTGGTTAAGATAAGTTCATTTCATCTTCCAATATCCAAAATTATCCCAATATATTGGGGTCTGGCCCCACTTATCAAAAATAGAATCATAAGATGACATTTGAAAGTTTGAATGGAATCATTTTTATTATGAGAACACTTCTAGGGTATGGTGAAGATCCCAATTTGATTGGAAATTTATTTATCATGTTATAAAAAAAACATTCATCATAGTGAGTTGGCCAAGAGAGAAATCACCATAATAGAAATGAAATGTATTGACTTTATAAGGTGATCAACTACTACCCAAAAGTAATGATGGCATTTAGTTGTCTTGGGGAGTCCTACAAAGGAAATCCATAGTCATGTATTGAAATTTACATAATGGTATAGGAAATGGTTTCATAATACCCTAATACTTATACCATCTACCATTGAGTTGTTTTCATACCAAGAATAAAGATAAAAATTCTACAATCACCCACTTCATGTTATCCCCCTGACGTTATTCTTCAATTGACTATACATCTTAATGATTTCTCTATTAATAGATAAGGATGATCTATGTGCATTATCAAATATTTCCCTCTTTAATTATTCTTATAATGGGACACATAACTAGGTTCACAACCATATGATTATATCGTTATATAGTTTTTCCATGGAATATTTGATACAGATCTCCATTTAATCATGTCATATTTTTTGGTATTTTTAATCCTCTCAATAATGGATGGTTGTGAAATTATTTGAGTGAGGTTTTACATATGTCCTTTTATAAATCTCATTAAAATATTTTCTAGGTCCAAGAATTTTAGATCCCATTAAATCCTTATAATATATAGGGTTGTGGGATCCTTCATTCTCATAGTATTTAGAACATTATTCTATTTCCTCGGATAGTAACGGGTTTAAGAGTTGTAATAATTGATCTACTATAACCACCTTCATTAAACCATATTGAGATTATTTTGTGTGAATATATATGAGTATTTAATGATTTATATATATATATCACAGTTATCCCCATAGAGATAAGGTCTCTAAATCATCAATATGGAGAACACAATAGCTAATTCCAGATCCTTCATTGGGAGGTTCTACTCATGGATCATTTATTGATGGGGGTAATATGTAATAAATTGGTAAATGTTTATAAGTACACAACCGATATCATTTTATATGCATCATTGTAGATCACAAATCCTTCCCCACTAGTCGGTAATGTGAGTACAGGTCCATTGAATATAAATGTCTTCATATCTTTATATATCGCCTTTCGTTCAGTGGTCAATAAAATCATTACTCCCTTTAAATTTTCCATGGTTATTGGGTTTGATAATCTTGAGATTTCTTATGAAAATAGTTGGTACTACCCAACTAATCCATAGAAACTATGGTTCTCAGTCACATTTTATTGTTTAGTTCATCATTCAATTACCTCTATCTTTAAAGGATCCATATATATCCCTTTGATTGTGATAATATTTCCCATGAATATTACATTCTCCATCCAAATATATCATTTAATATAATTCAATTTTAATTTTTTTGGAAAGGTCTTAATTAAAACAATCTAATGATCCTCTTGTTCCTCCTTGATTTTAGAGTAGATAATAATATTATCAATAAATACCACTTCATAATTGACAATAAAATCTCCAATGTCTCTATTCATTATTTCCATGAAGATAGCCAAAGAATTAGTGAGTCCACTTGGAATGAATATTAACATGTAGTTCTCATATATTCAACAAAAAATTAATTGAATATGTCCTCCACCTTCACTTTTACATGATAATATCCCAAATAACAACCAACCAAAGTGATGTTCTTGGATTCATGTTGTTTATGGAACAATTCATCAATCCATGAATGTGGATACTTCTTCGTTATGATAATCTTTTGGATCTCATGTGAATCAATTCAATCATGCATCAACCCATCCTTATTCTTGATGAAAATGCCCAACACACCACATGTTGATGAACATGGGTGTATAAAATCTCTAACTAGGTTATCTATTTTTATTATTTGGGTCATCAAATTTAATAATTTATAGTATTTATATAGTCTTTTATATTTGATAATCTCTTTGTATAAGCTCAATTGAGAACAAAACCATTCATTTATGAGGAATAAAAGACAATTCCATGGGGAACACATTAATATACTCTCTTAAAATTGGAATGTCATAAAAGATGATATTTTCTTTAGTGTAAATTATTTTACTAGATATTATTACTGATAAGGACATAATATCAAAACTTTTGATGATTCTTTAAAGGGAGAAATGTACTCCTCATTACATTTATATTTAATTAGATGGAAATTAATGATACATATGTTGATTTACTTATACTGAAAATGTTTTAGGGATCTATAAATGGAAATAAAACGCATTCCATGAATAGCAATAAATTTCACATAAGGAAATACCACAATGATAATTTTGTAAATTCTAAGTGTATATATTTATAGTGAAGATTTTTATTCTTAGGATGAATTAATTTCAGCATTTATTGTTTTATCTAATAGCCAGAATTCCATGATTTGAAGTAGTTTATAAATAGTTCTATAAAACATGATTCACATGAAAGAATCCATAAAACTAGAATAAAATAGTATATTCTCTGTTCTTGAATAAATAACTAGAATACCCATCACTACATCACAATTATCTTCCAACATAACTTTTGTGAAATAATATTATCCCCAATTATCTCTAGGAAATCAAAGTTGTTTTCATCAGTTATCTTTGAAAACCGAAGGACATGTGTATGTTTTTTTTCAGATTTAGCAACTCTAGAGGGGGTGTGTTAAGATATCAATATAACATTTTGTTAAAAATATGTTAAAATGAAATTCCACATTTTAAAAAAAATGTCCATTTAATAAAAAGAGTATTTTGATATAAATTTTATGTTTAAATTTATTTCTCAAATCCTATGTACTGCATAGTTAAAAAAATATTGAAAATTACCTTGAATTTTGAAATCAATTTATTCAAACAATCCTTATATAAACACTAGTTAAGACTGAATATCAATCTATAGTTTTTGTTTATGGATTTAAAAAATGTAGTTTTGATCATTGAAATAATGAAGAAAAACCAAAACACACAATGGATGAAACAAGGTGTTAAGTCCAAAGCTGAGATATAATCCCCTTCACATGGAGACCACCTAATTCCACACATATTATATAATAATAATCTGATTCAAAACCAAGATTGGGTATAAAAACAATAACATACATGGATTCCATACTCAAAGGCCTCTTTCACAATTATATGTTGGTAGAAAAACAACTCAGTCCACACATGGACCTCAACAAAAATAACCTTGGGTAATCATATGAAAAGTGATAGAAGATAATATAAGGTATTATCATTTTCTAAAACAAGAATCAATGTTCCTTAATAAATATTAAAAACTACACATATCTTGAAACTAAAACAAAATAATATAATGTGAAATTTATAATATATACAAAATATAATGTTACCCAATCTATAGAGATTGAGATGATTTATTTTCCTTAGATTTGTTTTATTGATGTGATTGAATGATTTCTCTTAAAATAGTTGAAAAGTAAAGTATCACAGGGTTTTCTATTATATCTATTAGAATGGATTGATATATTTAGTGTAATCTATAGTTTCACATATGAATTTATTATGAGTGAATCATGTAAGTTCTTTCATGATTAACCTTCATGTATCCATCGATTCTCACACTTCTTTATCATATTACACACACACTCATGAGGGAGTCTTTCAAATAATATTGAACACTACATGAACCCATTAAATAATAACCATAATGTTCTTCTATATCCTCATAGTGAATCTGAATTTGTATTTATTGACTCCATGAAATAGTTAAGAATATAATAATAAAATAACCCAAGGTATTAATTTCATTATCATAGCTATTATGCAAATTTAATTCGAAATAGGAAGAATAGTAACAGAGGCTCTTCTAGAAGTGACTCTTTTCTAGCAGTGAGTCAGTATGGTTTTGGGTGAGTCTGGTGGTGATTCATTTGAACTAATAGTGTCTCAAGATAAATGAATGTCATGTCCAGTGGTAATATATTTTGGTTGTAGCTTATGTTTGGTTTTAGGTAAATTGTGGTGGTGAGTTAGACAAGATAATAGTGACTCAAGCTGGTTGTAAGTCATGTGAAGTGGTAAATTGTTTGGGGGAATCTCCTGTCTTGATCCGGATGAAGTATGGTTGCATGTCTTTATGGTGGTGACTCAATCTTGGAGGTAACTCATGTCATGTGGTGAGATATTTCTAGCTGTAAGACTCAACTAATAACACCTCAAATCTGGTGGTTAGACATTGTGGCGGTGATTCCTATCTAACGGAAGCTCATTACAAAACCTATACAAATATTCATCATATTTATTTATAAAAAATTATATTATAATAAATAAAATTCATTAGAATCATAATAATCATGATTTGTCACCATTAATATAAGGTACTTCCAACAATATCCCCCTTTTTATGGTTACAGATTATTTAATTTTTATAAACAATATGAAAATATTATTTCAGAATAAATAGATTAAGTTAATGATAATATTCAACTTAACATTACAAATTTAAAATGTGATATATAAAGTTGTGTAGTATCATATATATGGTATCAAATCAGAAAAAATAAGTACACAAAATGCACCAAAATTAGTATAGTATAAAATGATAAAAGCCATTAAAATATGATGGTTTTAGAGAATAATATCTAAATAAGTCAGACATCTAGAGAAGTGAAGTATCAATGATAAAGGTAATTACGGTTGTCAAAATTAGTGTAAATCAATTAAAAATTATGATGGTACAAAATAATAATAATTATGGTATCACAAAATGAGTGGAAATAATCTAGGTTTAAAAAACATGGTATCAAGTGATTAGGTATATTAAAGGAAAATTCAGTAACAATAACAAATACAATATGAAGTGAAACTTTTCAAAGGTTATATATAATAGGTATAAAAGAATACATTCAAGTTCAAAGTTAAATCACATCCAAATTTCTCCCCCTTTTAGGATTATAAAAAATGTAAAATACTAAACCGTAAGCATAAATACATGAATAATAATTGATATAAATATCATTAAGCACAAAGAGATATGATACTAGGCCCCAACGAGATACATGGATAAATATTGAAAAAAAACCTATCAAAGACTAATGTATAATCAGAGTCACCCCTAGCATGGGAAGTAGGATCAATAAGGCCCTTTCCCCTGTCAGGTCTAGGTGGGGATGAATAGAGAAGCTAAGGGTTCTATGATAGTGAATAAAGGTATTAAAGGTGAAAAAGGAAGCTCTTTGAGTATCAATAGCCTGAGATAATAGATGGATTCAATGGGACACATGTAGAATGGTTGGTACTAAGGAATTAAAGGGTCTGAGGAAGGAGCATATTATAAAGTAGACATGAGAATAACTTATAGTGAATCCACTTCTGTACAGAAGAAAAATAATAAAGGCTTTATTTGATTTTCAAAAACCATAAAAATAATGCCCCCGGATGCATAACAGTAAAGAAATCATTATTTTCCTCTATAAAAATATTGAGGATCAATACAAAAAAATTCAACTATATAAACCATTCTTTGAATGCCCTAGTAATTAGTGGAATACTTATATTATCATCTAAATACAATAAATGGGAATTAAATTCATGTTAGGTATGCACCCCAGTATTATAGAATGTAATAGACTTAGTGATGGTTTCCAATCACAAATATACTCATTTAAACACTCTATAACTAATTTTTATATGTGCTCATCATTCTGATGAATGTTCCTCAAATCCTCCAAATGAGTATCATGAATATCTTACAAATTACAATGGAGGTCCTCTCAAAATATAGACTAGATCAGATTGGAATCCATTGAAATAGAGGGAGGTGTGGTATAAGTACAAGATGATGATAGTAAACTCTATAACCAATCGATCATATTAGTCTAAATGGCAGCAACATAGGATACCATTTCGCCCATAACTGGTCTAATTGTATCTATTTTTATGTCCAACCATCGGTTCTCAATTTCCACTTTCAGAATGTGAAAATTAATCTTTGGATAGATATAAGATAAAACTAGCCCAAAGATATTTCTTGCATTAGTTTAATTTTGCTGAGTGACTGGAGGTGTCTGAGATCTCAACACTCTACCGAACAAAACAAGAAGTATCCATTTGAACAACTATTAATTTTCTCTAGAAACAACATATGAAGGAACATGAGAAACATGTGTCTCAACACTAGTCATATCGCCTATGTAGGCTCTGATCTGGAAGTAGGTGGAACTAATGGGAAGTCCTAAAGATAACCATTTTGATCAATCATCTTTAAATGGAACCCTTATAATCTTTCCCATTTTCAAATGATACAGTAGTTCCACTATCCATTTATGTATTTCTCCCATCATCATCACTTACATTAGAATCTGGGAAGGATATTACAACCAACATGGACCCCTGAGATGTCCCCCCTTAGAGGATACCTAATCATTTGCTATAATAGAATCACCTAGAGTATCTCTATTCTCTCCAAAATATTATTCAACGTACTAATAATTTTAATCATCCAAACCACGTTGAACAAATCTTGGGAATTTCTCATGCTCATACAGATCATCCACTGCTACTTTTGTAGAAGAATCATCAGGAGTTTCAACTCTGAAATAACTAGGGGATTTATCCACCATAATAGGTTCTATGGTATCTCTTATGGTAGAAGAAACATAAAAAAATAGGTTTATTTGGATAATATATCTCTAAAGACATTGATCTAGCTGAAACATGTCTACCAACATCAGTAGGTCTATTGAGCTAGGTATATCCATAGACATAAATGATTTAACAAAGCTAACATGGGATATATGATGTGACTTCTCCCTGACATCATCAACATCATCATTTTGATTAGGGTTTCCACCATCATTACCTTTATTGTCAACAACATATCCATTATCACCATCGTTTACATATTCTTTGTTTTACTCATTAGAGACATCCAAAAACATCATCAGAAGATTTAGAAGAATAAATTCTAATTTTATTATCTACAAAAAACTCCCTCTCAACATCCTAATATTATTTTTCATCTATTGTTTGGTGAGTTATAGGAGGAAAATTAGGTCCAAAAAACCTAACATGTCTATTTGGAATGTTTGGGCCATTTCCCTCTTCAACTGAGGTAGCCACCTACCCGTCAAAAACTGTAGCAGCATCATTTTCATCTAAATACACAAATATCTCATCTAGATCCAAGATATGATAAAATAGGATATCATATCTAGTAGGTTGATATATATTATTAAAATAAAAATAGATATTTTCATTATCTCTAACCCATATATTCATCAATGAGTTCAAACCCACTTTCATCATTCTATAGATAACCATAGTTAGGCATAGACAACCACATTTTACTTCATCATCATCCTCCTCATCAATAACAGACATGGTTTCCATTATGGCTAAAATAAACTTAGGGTAAATTAGAGAATTATATGTGGAGGATAACTTACACATCGCCTTCATGTGTACCATGTGGTAACGTCAATTGTTGATAAGATCCCCTATTTTCGTAAGGAATATAAGGTTTACATCTTAATATCTCATTTAATTGAAGTATCCTTTTTTGGGAGTTTACAATATCTTGATGAACATAAAAAAAGCTTCAATTCCCCTTTTTACTCAATATAAATTGGCCTTCTTGGAGTTCTGTCAGCTGTCTGATCATATAGTGGATCCTATTAAGAAAAAGGCTCACTTTTACTAGCTATTGTACCATGATAATAATGAAAAAATCCATGGTTTAGAACATTAATTACTCTATCTCATTCCAATTAAGAAAATTTAAACAATTTTCCATAAATAATTATTTGGAACATATTGTTATTATAAACAAAAATAAACTCAACATACTAAAAAAATTTGATGAACTAACCTAGTATAGAAAGGTTATTTATTTATGTAGAACCAATATACACATTCATTGTTCTGGATTACACCGTTCACCAACCACTTACTGGATGGAAACCATTTATCACATACATATTCAATGGAAATGACCACACGACTCACAATGATGCATATTCCATTATTGGAAAATAATTTTTCCTAGTTATCATTTGAAATTATTTACAGGTATCGATTCCATAGGATTTGGCTCAGCATGGAACTTGACTCTCATCATTTCAAAAAATGTAATGTTCAAACAAGGAAACATGAAGACTTAATTATATTTGTTAAAATGAAGTTTAAATGGATCATGAGAGACATTCACAATTGAAAGAGACAAAAATTCAAACATTACTCGTAATATATCATTTAGGTATTTCTAAACATTAAATATATAAAAATATAAAACATCTAAAATGTATAAAAATCAACATAAAAAATTAATAACGATAGAAACAAATGAAATAGTCATTGATGACTTTTATAAAGGTGACTCTCCAATGGTGACACACAAATGGAAACTCACCAATGGTGACTCACCTAAGATGACTCTACAACAGTGACTCAGCAATAATGACTCATCAATAGTAACTCTCCAATGGCTAATCGCCAATGGTTACTCATCGAACGGTTTCTTATCCAATATATATACCTCCAATGGTGGCTTTTGCAACTATTCTCATTAAATGGTAGCTATTCCAATTATTTAACCTCAAAAGGTGGATTTTCCAACTATTTCTCATCCAACGGTGTGTTGTCCAGCTGTTAAATACTAACTGAAAATTTTCATTCCAAATTCAGGTTGGATGTATTTTATTCTCTTAGAATTAAATGGTTTTGTAAATATATAACCATGATGATGTTCAGTTCCAATGAAATCAAGATTTATATCACCATTTTGAAAATGAGCACTCAAAAAGTGATCTCTGACATTAATATGTTTTGTTATTAATTGAGAAAATATATTCATAGAAATATTTAATACACTTTTCATGTCACAATTTTTAGGTACAAGTATGAATTGATATCAATAGTATTGTAAAGTGTGTTTCGTCCACAAAATCCATGCACAAAAACTCAATTTATATATGTATTCAGATTCATTAGTAGATAGTTCAACAATTATTTTGTTTTTAATACACCACAATTCTAGAGACTATCCCAAAATTTGAAGTGATTCTATAGGTTCTTTTTTAACATATCCTAAGAACACCAAAATCATCATTTCAGTAACTCATTATGTCAAACAGTTATCCTATAAGGTTGAATAGTCATAAATTCATTTTTTTGGTATTTGAAATTCCATTCAACAGAAACTAATTGAGAAAAATTAGGGATTTAATGAAAATAGGCACACATACACATGCTAAACATAATATCAGGTTTGATAACTATTATATATATGTTGGGTCTTGAACACTATTAATGGAAGAAGAAGACATTTCCATCAATTTAGAGAGGAAAGGCATAACAAATCAATGAAAGTGTTGAAGAAAAATGTTCAAAGAGGTGAATAATTACAAAGGATGTGATGCCATGAAGAAAAAATCCCTTCACAGACCGCAGCTCCACATGGCAGTCCATCGAGCCTTGAAATCACCACTGATATAAATTTTTCATAGAAGAGTAGGAATCAATAGATCCCATGAGAAACATAAAACCATTTGCAATATTGGGTGGTGATTTCTTCTCTTGAAAAAGTCACCACCTAAGCTAAATATTTTCTTGGGTATAGGCGGTGTCATAATCTCCCACAAATTGAATAAAGTCATTTTTAGAGAAATGTGGGGATTTTGGTGACCAAAACTACCTAATGATGAATAAATCCTCCATATACTTCCATAAAACATGCCTAGTGACCCACTGATGATGACCGAATATACTGGTATCAAATTCTTATGCCCCTCTCTCAATAAGACCACGAGGTGAAAAAAATAAGGATTAAGGATCAAAATATTTATGGAATATAGGAGAGTAAGCCAATGTAACACATCACAAAAATTAGAGCCCCATTTATGATTCCCATATGGTAAAATATGATGCAAAGTATTAAGGGAGAAATAATATTTCATTTGGTGGTATGAGAATCGAGAAACCTATTAATACCTAATTCTCACAAGAAAAGAACCAATATCCCTTTTAGTGGATGAGCATCCCACATAGAATAAAATCTATGTGGATGGAACCAGGTTCTAGATAGTAAAATGCTATGTGGGTGGAACCTGTCCCCCTGAAGGGGCATGCCCCATAGTCTGACTCCTACTCCGATTTTCCCAATGTTATACATATATTCCCCTCACTTTCATAGAAATACGCTATACTGAGGGAACCCTTATCACATAGGATCCTACTACATAGAATGGGGGAACCAAGGGAGTTCTACCATCCAGTGACTATTATTTTATTCTGTCACATAGTTGGACCCAATATTGGACCCTCCATGAACTACTCTACTAATATTTGGAAAATTACCCTTCAAAATACATCAATTGTACATGATCCAATCATCAAGCAAATTAGGGTTCCCATTTGAGTTTATATACCCATGGTAAGTGGAGTCACATGGGTAATACCTAAAATAAGTCGAACCCCTGGACCATCCCTTATTATACATCCCCATGGTTACATGGGTTCTGGCCTCTAGATACAAATTTCAACCTCCCCATTATATGTATTGAGGTGAATTGATATACTTTCCATTCGATGTGGGTCAACATTAAACAAAGGGGGCCACACATGCATTTCCTTTTGATAAGGTATAACTCACCTCCATCATTGAGAAACAATTTCAGGGAACTTCCCTTAAGGTAATCCCTTATCCATTTTTGTGGGAGGTAACACTCTTTCACTTATTCGCCTCTCCCTAGGGAATATCCATAATGATCATTAAACATCACTATCCTGGATATCAAAACAAGAGAGGAAAAGGACACACTTAAAGCCGCTTTTTCTTTCCTTGTGGCCTCTAAAACCATCCATTAGTAGATAGGATGGGATCATGTGATCATAATATCTACTAGTTCCTCTTATTTCTCACAATGAGAGCGACTCATGTGGATTTAGAGAACATTTTCTATCATGACATATGCACGATACCAAACATCATACGAGGATTCTCTACATATCTAATTCCCAATAACAATCCCAAATTGGAAACTCCCACATGTATGCCCAAACCATATCATGTCCCCCAAAATTAGATGCTCCTATACATAATCCCCTAACAAGATATGTCTTCATCCAATATTTAGGCACAAATCATGCCCCCTTAATTTTTATCATCACATGTATTCCCCAAAAATACTTAATGATATGTATTTTGAGTCCAAACTAATTAGGATACATAGGAAGCATCTTTTAGGTCCAAACAGAACACCCATGTTCACCATAACATTATCTAGGAAACATTATAAGAAGGAACATATCCATCCAAGGAGACTATGTATCTTATGGGTTGCTTAAGTCGCCTCATCATAATTCCAACATCAAAAATTGACTAGCCACCTTCATCCTAGACATCCTTTTTCATATGGTGTTATAATTCCTGATCTGGTCCTTGTTACCTGACCTTAAATTTGATGTGTCCAATTAAGTGGCCCCAAAATATATGGGTTCATATTCCTATCATTAGGATACATACAAATCCCATTTTGGGGTTCGATCCCAATATCAAAACAACATTTGTCCCCCATGGATGTTGATAAAATCCAAAGCACCCTATCACAAGGATTAATACCACTGTTATCCAAGTAAACAACCAAGGAATCCATGATCTATCAACAAAAGGGTAAAATTTATTGAAAAACATGGACACATATAAATATCATCATTGATATAGAACCTTAGATTCAATCAAATGATTCTGAATCCACTTATATTTACAATTGATCATTACTTAGGGGTAATCCACTAACACAGGATTGGGAATTAACCAAGGATTCACCAACATATGAACATAAATTAAATATTTATTAGAGTCCAACAATAGGTAATAATTACCCCCCATAAAGGGTGTGATGATTTCAACATTACATTCTCTTGACCAATGTGAGTTCTTTGGTGTCGTTGGCCAATTCATCCAAATAATTCCTACAATTAGAATATTGGTTCAAGAATCATGGGTATGAGAATTATTGGGAGTTTCTTGAACTACAAACAAACCTATTAGAGACCATTGAAATATATTATATCTAAAATTAGTGATTGCACACTATTTAACCCCTTGAAGTCATCCCAATCGGGTAGAACCCATCATCCTTAAAGAAAAAATAGTGAACCTGATATGAGTCCTTAACCAAGGTGACAGTGTTACCCAGTACGATGAACCATGCACAATCAAAATGTAATAGGTTCAAGGAATGACCACCAATTACACATATGGTATTGAGATGCTAAATTGACAAGGATTTTTTGTTTGTATATATCACATAAATTTCATGAAATCTTCAAGCCTTACATCAGTCCAATGGAAGACTTCTAGTTTACTCAAAAACACGCATCATTGACCGCATAGGAGGCCTAATCCTCAATGAAATTGAGGTCTCCACCACCCACCCATCATCTCCAATGCTATGTTTCCAACACACTAACTAGATATTACCAATGAAATAGTACTATTCTAACCCTTAAGGTAGCAAGACAAGTACTCTAGGCCATAAATCCCCATTAGCCATCCCACCAACATTGATCAACGAACCATAACAAGTAGAATCAACTAGACACATCCAATAATTTTGGGAGCATGTCCCTAGAACGTGATAATGAGTAGCTCCCTTACCTTAGGGAGGCAGATGATGTCATCACCAATTCTGAAAACCCTACAATAGAGGGTTCCCTACCAAGGGCCCCTCCAACCAAATCATCACATCTAGTGTCATGTAGCCATGTATCCTCACTATGAAGAGGGTATAACCCCAATGGTTCCTTCTATTGTCCAGTGGACCTGGATCCCCAGGCGTCCCACCAAGGGCGATGTACACACAACCAGGAATAGTTCATTACCCAAGTTCCAAATTTAAAATACTTCCATATAACTATGGTGGAAACCTATGAGCGTACATATATCTCCACTAACTCTTATAAATCCCACAATGAAAATTCTAGGGAATGTAACAAGAAATAAAAGGTTCTACTAATGTTCTACAATCCCTCCGTTCAAATAGGAAAAAAACAACATGAAAATGAAAATCCCTACCCAAAAATATGGAACCCTCAAACAAAATATTTTGGAAACCAAGCCTAGGAAGAGTTAAATTTCCCTTTATTCATTTCCAGCCCTTGAGATAAATAAAACCGAAAATGAGAAGACACAAATCCCTATTTGGGATTTTTAATCCAACTAGTCAAATATGGTGAAATATAGAGAAAATAGCTTACAGATCATAGTTATAAACCAGGGGCATACTCATTCCTCTGACCCCTCAGAGGAGAACTGTCAGTAACCACTCATAGAACATGTAAGACAAGGGAAGGCACACGAGCTTACATCGATATCAGAATGGTAATATATTATCATTCCAGTCGAAGATGTATCTCATCACATTTTGGAAATGATAAAGGATTATAAATCATTTTGTGACTATATTCTTTATAATTGTCAAGACATAATCACATCTAGAGCAGTTGTAAGTATTTGAGCCCACAACAACGCCATCCTAAGAGGGGTGACTAATCCACACAATAGGACGGTCACTCTAGAGGAAACATGCATCCCTATTTTTATTTGAGATGGTCATCAAAAATGTACCATTATAAATGAAAACTATATCGGGCACATGTCCCCCATCCAACTTGGGGACACTAGTCCACCGTAATGGCCACTCTAGGGTAGGCATAAATCCCTATCAAAAAACTGGATGCTCATCGGTATATCTTGGATACACTGTGGATGTAACTCAAATAGGCTTATGTATATGAAGGTAGTAACCCACAATAAGAATCCAATTTTTTCAACAGGAGAGCATAGAAAAATCAATCTCACCAAATGAAATTTGAAAATTAAGAGAATAGTCAAGACACTACTCTATTGGAAGATACAATTAATGATTCAATAAAAAACCTATCATTGGGGGATCAAGATCCTGCTAATAAATTACAAAATTTTAGAAGTGGTATTAGAGGTTTTAATAGTCCTCCAAAAAAATATTGTTACCAATAGATATAAAGATTCTACTCAGAGCACGCACCATGAAGGCTTACATTATGTGTAAGAAACAATCCATCTTGAGATCTTATTTTTTAATGAGAGCCATGTAACCCTCCACATGTCTCGAAGATCAAAAAACAATAAGTTCATCCCCATTTTTTGTCAACTTTGGTGGTCCTCCCCATGGTATACACCATAAATATTCTCCATGTAGTTGGATATCTAGTTGTGTGATGGTACTCCTCAACATTTATAGCACCAATTGTGAAGGTCCTCCCCACAGTGATGTCTTAGTACAACAAGAACGTCTGCCCCTTAATAACATCCACCCTAAGGGTCCTCCCTAGGTTATACACTATAGATATCTAAAATATAGTCCGACATCAATCTATGATGGTAGTCCTCACCATGATAATATACACTTTGTAGTTCCTCCCCAGAGAGAGACAATGGTTCATCAAGAATCTCCTCCCCTGGATGAAGTCCTCACTAAAGGTCCACCCTAGTGTATACACTACAAATATTCTCCTGGAATTCAAAAAAAAACTATGATGGTAGTCCTAACCATTATAGAATCTACTGTGTAGGTTGTCCCCACAGTCCTGTTCTATATCATTAGGAAGGTGCTCTCATTCCTAAATCAAATACAAGAAATCCCTCTTATGTTGAGGCACTTTGACATATGGGGTCCTGAATATCTGACACCCTGTCAATAGAAAGCGACATCCTTTCTTAACCAGAAGACAACCCCAAGATAATATCATCTTCTTAACCACCTTTGGTCTGTTAACATGTCAACAATACCCCCACTAGCCCTATAACTTTGGAAATACTATCAATAATCATCTATGTTTGGAAGATATATTATAGGAGTTCGTATCATAAGAACTAAATGATATGTTTCTTGGGATAATTTAATTTTCCAAGGATGACATACCAGTTATGATTTTTTCCTACAACCACTTCTCACTTCTTCATTAAAAGAGATTTTTTAGAAGAATGTGCAAATAACAATCACTATTATCTCTATGAAACACTCTTCCAGTTGAAAGAAAAAAATTCTTGACCTACAATGTATATGAATACCATTCCAATTCATTAGGAGATATTAATTATCAAATTGACATAGAAGCCCATCCATCTCTATGGAGACCAATATCTAAGAGGTGAAATAATGATATCAACTTTAATTTCTTGCATGTGTTGCCTAAGTTGCATTATATTATTGGTGACACCCTTCTTAGTGGTCATATATAAGTGTTGGGGGAGAATAGAGCATTATATTTCACCCCACATCCAATCTAGAAAGACCACTCAAAATGAAATCATGTATAATCATTATTACAATTAATCAATCATATGAAATTTCTTATCAAGAAATGCAGTGTGACCAACAAGGATTAGCCTAGAGTATGTCTCAAAAGTGTCAAGCCTGACTGGATCAAGCCATTGTAACACATTTGAATTAGGTGACTGAGAAATTTCAACATGCTTTCCACTTATGTGAATCAAATCACCATGTGCTATTATTTTCCATAGAATCAGATCATTCACATATAGATCCAACACAATATCCATCTCAAACAAAAATTGAAATGAATAGGGTCAATAAATCATAAATAGCTGAAGTAACCGACACATTATGGGATCATCCCCACCTTGAAAAGCTATGGGAATTTTTAATAGAAAATATACATGTATGTCTAAAAAATAAAGGCTGAGGAACAACAACATTTGAATAGGAGAATCCCCATCCTGTAGGGTAGGGGTCATTTTTATCTCAGCCACCAACCCAATTGACATTATTCTTTTCCCATTTGGGGGGTGTGGAAATATAGAGGCCTCTTATTCTTCCCCATCTTGTGACTCATTTCCCCACAAGGGAGGAGTTCAAAAGGTCATATAGTGGTTCCATCTGAGATACCCATCACTATGAAGCCCATATAGGATCCAAAAATGGAAGGATAAAATTAAATAATGGACATAAACAACCCTACCATTTCACATTTGGTGCACGACACATAATGTGTTATAAATCATTTAATTTCATAGATTCCAACCCAACTAATGAAACTAAAAAAATAAGAAAATATGGAATATAAAGAAGTGAATGGTTATGTCTATAACTCGTTCCACACTATGAATAAAGGTGTCCGTACATAGAACAAGAGGGCCTCTCGTAATTTGGGTGTTCCTGGTCAATCCTCCACTACCTCCTCAACAAATCCCTAACAAAGGGAAGAATAAAATCAATGTCTCACACGACCTGCGTCTTCAACTCCATGAAAATGAGCTCCTTATACTCGGAGAATTAATTTCATTGCATGAGGAAGAAAGGAATAATTTAGGCAAATCAATGATGAATTAATAAGAGGTGTACCTCAATCACAATAGTTCACACCCAAAAATGAAGAAATTACAGGGAAACCTCCCATCATGGAATTAGGAACATAAATCTACTTAAAACCTCCCATGGACATATATCAAGTCTTCCCTCCATTAATAAAGAATGTATAATGGATGTAGGAACATTCTCGAAAGAATCCCTCAGTCAGATATCCACCTTAAGCATTGGTAGAATCATCATGTAAAATATCTACTCCCTCTATTCCCATCCATGATCAGGATCAAGTGGAAAAGAACAAGGGGATGATTAATACTATAAAGTCATTAGAAGCTTAATTGTAAGCCTTAGAGGATCGATGCACAATAGTATATTCATAATGGAAACCATACCATTATTGGGTGAGCTACACTCTGCCTTCACCAAATTTTTGGAACCTTGTGTTCCCAATATTCAATGATCAGGTGACCCAAAACAACATTTTATACACTATGATTCCTATTGTGATCCCATGATGGGAACCCCAGAGTAACAACATGGAGTGAAACAAATAGGATTCATGCGAACACTAAAACGACCATTCTTGATATAGTATACCAGCCTACTAGCCCAGTAAACAATGGGATGTGAGTATATTTATTGGTAGTTCCTTTTCCCATTCAATTAAAATATACCGACGAAAACAATCAGTGAACCCATGAACTGCCAACAATGGGATAATGAGATAGTCTCATACTTATTTTTTCATATGGAATGGGATGACTTATTCATTTAACCGACCACTCCCCATGGATATGATTCTTAAGATATACAGCAATAGCCTCCATGATGATCTATGAATTCCAATCACCCTAGTGAAATATATAAGTGGGTTTTAGGATTTATCCACCATTACCCAAATAATAGAAGACTCCCTATAATTTTCTATACTAAAGTCCTAAGTTGCTCCACCAGTCCCTATAAAAAGATAGGGAAAAGATAAAATATACCCATTCATGATTAAGCCATCCTCTACACCTTCTCCATCTATAAGGCTAACATTGTATCATGTCTAACCCTCAGGTATCAACAACACCCTCTACCTCGAAAAAGATGAGCAGAGAAAAACCATGACCAATAAATTTGAATAATGAAGGAATAATGTATACTAGTCATGAGATGATCTAGTTTGTGGCTATTTTATATCCATAATGACAACAATTTACTCTATATTCCAAATCCAAAATGACCATGGGGTAGGTATTTATGACCGACAAGATTATGGCCCCTTTCACTATATTATGGGAGATAACATTTAGTAATGTTTCATCTTTAAATACTCCTACAAAGAGGGATAGATTATGGTAATGTAAAAATTGTACCACAATAATTATATGTGGGATATATTTTCACTATAATCCTTGATAAAGGAATGGAGGGTGAAATAGTTGTCATCAAAAGTGTTCAGACGATTGATAGTTGGATGACTCAAAAAATAGTCTTCGGGGCTAATGGCATACTCCAAGCGGAGTTGATGAAAATAACTGTTCCCCCAGAACATCCCACTGTAATTCAGCTAAAATACTCATCCCTAAAATATTCTAAAATAAACATTGAATAGAAATTTAGAGAGAAGGTGCAAGAAGAAAAACCAATGTACTAGAAAAATTCATATTTGACATTCTCAGATTTTATTCCATCAGATATGAAGGAACGCGAACCAACTCACCAAATGACACCCCCAAGAGTAGGTAGTTTGGTATAGTCAACATCATATGTAGATTTCATATTTTTCTCCATTAATGTCATTAATTTAATATATCCCTTCTCTGATAATGAGTATGATTATGAGTCTGAGTTCCCCACACACAGCCGAGGAATCTAAGTAAGAGGTTATTAGAGATGATGAAACTATGGATGAAATAGCCATAGTTAGGGCCATATTTCCATTTTCACCCCTACCCGAATTATCAATTTTGTAGAATCTCACAGAAGAAACCATTAGAAAACATATTAAATTTATAAAAAATCCCCTACCATTGCCTGAATAAACTCTTGCTTGATCATCCTAGAATTTCCATCAGAAGAGTAACGTGTGTATAATTTTCATGGCATGTTGGTATACATACCAAACCCAACCCAAAAATCATAGAAGAACATCCAATTCCTGTCTCGGGTGCTGATCTGTCTACATCCAGCACTCAATCTCCTAAAGTGCCTATGAAATTGAACTTGATCTCCAAATTGAATGTTCATTAAGTAGTGAAACTAATATGTGACAGTTTCATTAATCAATTGTTCTGTAATCGAGACTGTGAAGTTGTGCTTTGGGTATTTTTGATTGGGATCCCTAAAATCAATGAAAACTACGATTTTCCTCTAAATATTCAGTATGGGGATGATATTGTTCAGACATATTGGATATTGGAATCCCATATGATGTTTAATCTAATGATATTGTTGACATTATCCTCAATTTTTTCACCATGTGATGAATGTTCCCTCTAGGTGGATTTCATGTACCAATGAAGATCTTAAGGTAGGTATAGGTGGTTTGTGGCCACATTAGGTTTGAGGCTTGGAATTGAAGTGTTTTTGCTAGAGAAAATATCACAATTATTACTCCAGGAGTTATATACCTCTTGATATTTAGAATACAGGGTAAATTTAATCAAGGTGAATTGAGTGTTGTTTTCTATACCCAGATTTATTTTTATGAGTTTTTAAAGGGAGTTAGAGACACCCTCCTAGAATGTGGAGGGTATCCATAAGGAATTATTCATCTTCCTCCACTTCATCATCTTTTTCTGCATTAAATGTTTAATCAATTCTTGAGATAAGATCCTCATAATTGGAAAAATAGTCAAGATCTAGATACTCAGAATATGATGTTTCTTTTTCTAACATGGTTCATAGTGGGGAATTTTCAATATGGAATAGAGTGAGGGATAGAGGAATTTATCTTTCCTCTTATACCTTAGTGAGTGAGATAGGGGTATCACGATGTACTGAGGATTGATTGAGGGCATTTCAATTCGATCATTCCCTATCTTCTAGATGTTTTATTGATTTCTAATCATTTTTATACGTGAAAACCATGACTGAAATCATGATGAATATTCAATACACATCCAAACATGGTCTCATACACCAAACATGTTGAATAGGTATTATTTATTCTTAATTGATTTGTTTTTAGGATTTAGCAGAGACTATTTTCAAACCATCACTACTTCCAAAACGGCCTATATCAGCGCTCAAAATGGGCTTTAACGGCGCTAAAAAAGCGATGTAAAGCTCATCACTAATATGGGGGGGGGGGTCCCATTTATCAGTTCTAAAAAAATTCAAAAAAGGACCCCTTTATCAGCACTGATACAAGGGGCCTTTATCAGCGCTTTTTTTAAAAGCGCTGATAAAAGTCAAAAAAATTATAAATAATTAAAACTAGCTAAATAATGTGTCGGGAGTGATTTTATCTGCACTAAGAGGTCTCCCGCGTGCTTCCCTTCCCACGAATCCTCACACGTGCACACCACCTTTGCCTCCACCCAAACTCAAACCTGCAACCTCCCCCATTCGTGGCTGCACCTTTACCCCTATTCTATTTCATTTTTTCTTTATTTAATGATATATCTATTTATATATATATAGTTATATATGTTAGTATATTTATATAGATTCATATTAATATAAATATATTTATTCATATATTAATATATACACATTCATTTTTATATTAATATATATTTATTTTTATTTATTTTTATATACATTTTTAGTTATAAATTTTTATCCATATATTTATTTGAATACTAATATATTCTTATAAGATTAGTTTTAAATATAGTTTTGAAATTTTTTTTTATGTTTGTTTATAATTAAATAAATAAATACATACATACATATATACAACACACATAGACACACACAGAAACACACATACACACACATACACAGACACACACACACACACTGACACAGACACTTACGAATAAATACATATATATGTGTCCATGAAAATCCATTGAATGTTAAAACGACTATAAAATATAATCGATAAGACCATTTCAAATCCACAGCCAGTCAAATAGAATAAAATGAAACAATATTCAATTTGATATGTGGTACAAGATTAACGGACATCGGGATCATAAGTTATACCTGTTAGAATGTTAAAAAATCGGGGTATCCCGACTAAAAACTCAATTTTAGAGGCCTTCTGGGCCTTTTTGGGATAAAAAATGCGACATAGTCTTTTCCTAGGTTAATAGCACGTAGATATCGTCACATGATTTGATTTGATATGTTGTAGAGCTCAAACGGACACCCGGATCAAATGTTATGGCAGTTTGAAGATTGAGTTACATTTTCAACTTATTTTAGATCATTTATTAATTGTTATGATTTTTTTGTGCCTTAAAATTGTTATTAAATGATTTTTAATCGATAATAATTAGCAAATTATTAATTAATAATATTTCTAAAAAATATTTGAAATCCATTTTCACTAAATGTTTTATATATTAAATGTAATAGTCTATTTATACATATATAAAATATATTTGAAAAATATATATTATATTTATATTTGAATTAATATACTTATAAAACAATAATGTAATTTTCATGAATTTTTTTTGAAAAATAAATTTTTTCAGCGCTGATAAAGCCCCCCTTTATCAGCGCTTTTTTCAAGTGCTGATAAAGGCCCCCTTTTATAAGCGCTTTTTTAGCGCTGATAAATGGGTAGCGCTTCCCTTGACCATTTTTGTAGTGGTGCATTTTGGGTAGTGAACCAATCAATACCATCAACTAATGTTCACTTCCCATCTTGTAGAATAATTTATTGTGGTAGTGTGACTCAAAAGATTCAAATAGTGAAATATCAGCATGCAACAACCCATTATATCTATATATGCAATTGTTGATGCACTGATGGTATGATGGCGGAATTGTTGTTTGAAAATGTGACCAAGGCCTTCCTAGAAACGCATTTGAGGAGGTGTTTTTTCAAACTACTATAAATTTAATTAATTGACATGATTAACAAACTATGTTTTGAGTTTTATTTGGCCTAAGGGATTCTGAAATTTTTTTTTATAGCACAACTAGGTCATGGGAGAGGGTGTTAGGCTATTTTTGTTGCAGCCCAGCTGATAATTTTTTTAAACTATGATGAGATTAACTCCCAATCCAATTTTAATGAATAGTTTTAAGATATTGACACCATTTATCCTATCAGCCACATATAATGGTTGGATGTGTCATTGCATAACAGTATCTTCCACTAGATATTTGAAAGATATAATTTTGGGGAATTCTATAGAACTAATCTTCATTAGATAGACAACAGGGGTAGAAACTTTGTCCCCTAAGAGATTATTTTTCAATATGGTAATAACATTTGTTCTGAAGACTTCCATCACCACATATTAACATGCGAGGCATCACATATTTAATACCTTCATGTGAATGCTTTTAAAATTCTATGTTGAAGACTTGGTGACAATCCTCGGAGCACCTAGAGGATCATGAAACCATTTTCAACAATTCAGGATAAAACAACATGAAAATGAACTCCTTGAAATGTGCCTTTAGTGTTACCTCAAGGTTGTTTATTGGGTTCATCATATGCCATCGTGGCATCGAAGTAAACATAGAAAAGACAAAGGATATCTTCAGAATATCACCTCCTCATAACCTAACAGATTTGAGAGGACATAATTAAATATATCCTACATTCAAAGAATCATATACAAACTCGTAGGAAAATATTTTCCCTTTACTAAGTTGACATAATAGGGGGTTTCATATCCATGAAATGATGATTGTCATGGAGAAATCAACATTTTCAATAAATATATATTACGTTTATTAGTGCTAATTTCTGCCTTCGAAGGAAGACCACTCGTTTTGTATGTGACTTCCTTGGAGTGGTTTCAAGGTGCCTTCCATGAATAGAAGTATGATGTCAGTAGTTAAACAACCATTACTATCTCATAATAACCATGATCCATGCTAAGAATCAGTTTTCAAATTTGAAAAAGTTCTCTTTGTCACTAATATTTATGGTCAAGAAGTTAAGGCACTATTTGTATCACCATGAAGTCCATTTGGCTTCGGACATCAACCCAATCATTTATATTTCTAGACTTCCAAAGTGGATTGGATTCCTATCATGGTGGGCGGGAATACAATAGCTATTTTTCATATGGTTTATGACTCCAAAACACATCAAAGGACAAGTATTAGCTAATTTCATGGAAGAACACCCCTCAGTAGAAACAAATTTATTAGATTCCATATTTCTGGATGTAGAGTTTTTCTTGAATCAAGATGACTCCTTGATCCGGGAGATGTATTTTAATGGTGAATCCATAATACTGATAAGAAAATGGATGCAAGACCCAAATCTCATCAATATTTGATTGGGGTTCATTCTTATATCTCCAGCAAAGGAATTCATCCATTATTCCTACATAATATTGGAGGTTTCCACATATAATAATCCGTAATACCATTTTTACATTCATGAAAATAGGTGTCACTTCATGTACGAGTAAAATACTTGAGGATAATAGGTGATTCATAACTGGTCATCAAGAAGGTTAATAATAATCATGATATAAAAATTAATAGTTAATCCCATTTCTAGACCAAATCATAGGAATAATGGTGGAGTTCCCTTTGGAACCAACATTGATTAAAATCCCCCAATTGGAAAATGAATGGGATGAAATGTTGTAAAATGATACTACATCCCCTAGCTGATCCAAATTAGAATGAAATTTTCATCAAAATTGCACACCACTGAATAGTCTAACCATTCGTTTGATCCATTAAATAGGATATTGATGATATTAGTCCCATACCCAGACCATATGGTCCTACAACCAGCTGGATGACACTAATTATGGAATAACTTTATAAGGGAGAGATCCCCCAAGATAGACTTGGGAGAGATAAAATATGAAGATGATAAATTAACTTTTTTTATCTTTTGCAGCACTAACCATTACGAAGAACTCTATAACTGAGGCCATGATGGGGTCCTTATCAGGTGCATTGATGGAGAAGAGACCACTACCTTTAGGAAGTAACATCTTGCTAGAGGTTGTCGAGATCACCGTTCAGGTCTCATTCATTCACATCAAATTCAACAGAATGTATACTACTGACCCACTCTAATGCAGGATTGCCCAGAAAACACCAAAAAGCTTCATTCTGACTAAGCCCACGCAAATATCATCCATCAACTATGAGGTTCACATCACAAAGACATGTACTCCTGGAGATTTTCCATGAAGGGAATGAAGGTTATGGGACTATATCCTCCCTCCACAGTAATAAATTCATGAATATTCTCACAACAACAAACATTTGTTCCAAATAGGTTTTTGTTTTACCCCATAAAGAGATCAGGGAAATAAATATTACTAGCTTCATGAAATCCATCCCAATCACTATATTTAGTGTCCCTCACACCATACTTACATAAAAAACACTAATTTCTATTATTCTGAATTGGGGATACCATATTAGTAGTATGACAAAAAGATAAATCATTCATACCACTATCACACAATGGACAAAAAACGATTGAGGCCTTCAACAAGACCCTATCAAATATACTCTATAATATGGTAGATAATGATAGAAAAAATGGATAGACATATTTGTAATGCTCTGTGGGTTTATCAGACCACGACTTCCACCACTACTCAGAAAACCCCATAATCATTAGTATATGGGATATATGTGGTCCTACCCATTGAAGTTCAATAAACCTCACCTTATGTTTCCATTTTTGATCAACTATCCACAAATGAGAAATCGTAGAAATTACTGGATGAATTAGAGAGACTCGATGAGAAAATATTACATAACTTGCATCATTTGGAAATCCACCAAAACTGGGTCACGCGAGCCTTTAACAAAAATGTTCACCTTCAATATTTACTCCAAGGAGAAATGCTATTGGTGCTCAAAACACTAATGATACTCAAAAGGAGACCTCTAAAGTTTGATCCCAAATGGGAAGGACATTATGACATAAATTAGGTCCACTCCAATGGAATATATTCTGTGATTTAAATGGATGGAAAACTCACAATAAATCCAACCAATTCATGCTTCTCGAAGAATTATTTCATATATTCGAATTTAACTCCTCCCAACCACACAATGATAAACTGCATGGCATCAAATTTTCATCACATTAGGTTAAAATGTATGATGGGCATCCTTGTTTCATTAAATTACACTAAATGAAAACCAATGTACTGACCTCATGATGATAATGTGTACTACATATTCCTACTTTTCACATGAAACTAAACTATATAGAAATGTTCCTAATCACATGATGTTAAAATGTAAAATAATTGTCTCAGTTTCATGATGTTAAACTGCACACCACAATAATGTTCTCACTTGAGAGTACATTTCCGTTGCCATTAGTCACCCACTATGAAATGTTATAAAACTATGAATAGGTTGATCCTCATCTAAATGAGGTATGTAACAATGCCTATGTTATACATCATTGTCCATCTTCCCCATATAATAGTCAAAAATCGCCCATTATCTCTGTGCATGCTTCACACCTAGGTAGGGGTTCTAAGAACTATGTGTGCCTTCATTCCTAATGAAACTAGATACATAATGATGCCCATGTTCTACATCCTGGTCCCAACCATGATAGAAAAAAATAATATTTTTCGTGTATGGGTCAGACCTACATGGGGAACTTCACATAACTACATGTGTCTAGATTATGTCCATCGAAAGATATGTAGTGATGTTGGGATCTCCAAACACAGGTCTAGCTACAAAAAAAGATCCAAATCCCCCCTCCCTGTGTTTGTGTTTTATTTGTATAGGGAGATTAAAAATATCTAGATATAACATAATCCACATTTCACTGAGGTATATAGCGATGCCAATATCTTATGTTCTAGGCCCAACTGATGAAAAAAATGGAAAGCATCTGTATCTTCTGTTATATCACACCAATGTGGTTCACTATACTCTTTACTCTATTTTTTTATATCAAAATGTGAATTGCTCATGTGGGTTTACAATTTTTCAAGGGGATTCCTCACTTGAGAGAGGAATATATATCCAAAGTAGGGTCACCACAGTCCTAGTAGCAATACAAAAATGGGTACACTAGGTATTTCTCCTTCAAAATGGGGAACCAATTTCTGGACTATATGATGATAAATAGCTTTGTACTTAAACAATACGTGAGGATTTATTATTGATTCAGTGATATATGTAGTGATGCCTCGGCCTTGAATCATGATCCCATCTATAGAGAAAACCAAAAGAAAAATTCCCCCATCTCTTATATGAAATGACATTTTCATGCAAGAGGTTTCAAGATTGGATCCCACATTAATGATCTGTCAAGGAATCAAGATGACCCTACATACAAATTAGAGCTCTCTAATGAAATTAAAACATCATGACCAATGAGGGTTTGGATATTTTTAGCTTGTTTTTATACCTATCTTCCCCTTATGAAACTTCATGCTATGGGAAATTTCAGATCTTCATAAACCTCTCCGTCCATCATAAATGGAGATTTAGTTTCCTAAGGTCACCTTTTTTGAGTATGCATAATGTTCCCCAGTTGGATTTTAATACGTTTCCCACAACTATGCTTGTCAATCAATGGAAAAGTTGTCTTCATGAGAGGATTTTCCTACCACCGATTGCCCAATGGATTTTATGCCCCATGTTATTTCTATGAATCCGTGAATCTATAGAATCATGGTTTATAAGTTATTCCCTCTCACATATGGGTTTTTCATAACATCCTGGATTGATTAGTACCATTTAATCATCATTCTTATGAAAAAACCTCTTGTTTGTACGATTATAAACAACATGTAATCTTCACCCTTTCTATATGATGTTAAACTATGTAATGATTGTCTAAATAATATGATATTAAAATTTTTGATAAATATCCTTGTTTCTTGAGATTAGAATTCATAACACTAGAGTGTTCTCAATTAAGAGGAAAATTCCCCCGATGTCAGTCAACCTCCATGTGATTTTATAGAAATATAGATGGCGAGATTTATGTTAATACATGATATATAGTGATAGCCATATTCTATGCCTACGTTGAGCCACCACCAGGAAAAAAATAACCCTTTCGTGGTATATAGACCAAACCTATGTAGGGATATTTCTTTTAAGAAATGCATATGGTTTGATTTCCATCAACATGGAATACATAGTGATTTTTATCCATTTCATCTTCTAGCACGACTGCATGTGCATTTAAACATCAATCCCTTTTGTCCAATGTTTTCTTTAGGAGTGTGCGGTGTACCATGGGGCCTCTTAGGACCTTATTTAAATAAGTTCATATCAGCTGCGATGTGCACTACCCAAATTAAAATTCATTCTCCCTCCATCCCCATAATATAGCATTAAAATGTGCTACCAACAACATAGTTGTATGAAGATAAACTACATAGCACCATCGCAATTCACTCATTGGAGAGGACCTCACCCCTCGTATTTGTCACCCATGATGTCATGTTAGAAAATGGAATCCTTTTTGAATGATTTAGATATGAAAAAGAAATCCCCTTATGTATGGGTCAGATCTATGTAGCTATTTTCCAACTCTATGAAAAAAATTCTGTTTTAATGATTATTATATAACCAGACACATATATCCCATTTATCAGACATTATTCTCTGAGATATTCCGAATCATTATAAAAAACCATAGTCATTGAAAATGGAGGGTCATTTTAATGCAGAAACCTTTTTTGAATATGAATAATATTCCCTAGAGGCTCCTTATAAGTTTCCCACATAAAAAGGAATTTCAACTATAGGTAAATTCTTCCTTATAATAGGATTTTCCAACCTGCATATACCCAATAGATTCCTTGAGTTGTGTCATTTCCCTTGATATGAGAATCCCTAAAATAATGGTTTATACTCTCCTTCCACCTCAGGTTTGAGACATGTTGGAAAATACTGAATCAATTATCTAGCATTAATTCTGGGCCCCTATATCAATATCCTAATCACATGAATTCAAACTACATGATAATTGAGGTCCAATGTTCGATCTGGGGTCCATTCGCAACAAAGATTACAAATACCCCTTCCAAGTGTATGGGTTAGACATGCATGGGATGACTCCAAACACAAAAATGAATGCTGGTGACCATGTTCATATTCACAAAATAGATATACAAAAGAGATTCAAATATGATCCTTTCCCCATTGGTGAGCTCGCATATAAGATGAAAATTCCCCACCCCTATACGGGAACTATATATGTATATGGGAGAAAATTTCAAAGAACTATTTATGACTTGATTCATATTATCATAGGATGTATAGTGAAACTAGAACCTCATTCCTCAAGTTGAGTTATGAAACCAAGTCATCTCATTTCTTCATGTGCATAGGTCAGACATGCACATAGAATATCCACAGACCTATAATGGTTGAATGTATTTAACTATTCTCAAGAAGTTTAATATTGAAATTACCCTTTCATAGCTAAGAAAATTATTTTCTCAAACCATACTATGTTTCCTGAATGTTTTGAATCCCCATAACCATTTATGTAACTCAAAAATGGAAGGTTATTGTCTTGAGAAAACATTTTTTTACTATGCATAACATGCCTTGATGGCTGTGCATAAGTTCCCACAAAAAAGTGTACGTCATCCAAAGGAAAATTAATCCTTATGAGATGATTTTTCAACCTATGTACCCATCTATGGCATTTAATTATCACATTACTCTTTGGATTCGATAACCCCGCAGGTCAATGTTTACATTCTTTCACCCAAATTATGCTAGAGGATGATAGGTAATTATTTGTAAAACTACAGTGAAAAGGGATTAATGTTCACCCCTTTAATCGGTGATAAGAAACATTAAATTGTCAGTCTCAAACATCTTGGTGGTATGACATTAAATTTCACCATACGTCAACCCTCCTTTACTCAAGAAAAAGTCACGTGGGATCTGTTTCCCATCCAAATCCGATACAGATTCTCGTATAGTTTTTAGACATCAATCCCTTGAAAATTTGAATTTCACAGTCTTAATAAAAAAATACCAGTTCCCAAAAAGTAATCTAGATATTGGAAATGAAAGGTCTGTGTCCTAAGGAATCCTTTCCTAGAAAATACATAATATACCCTAATTGAATCTACATAAGCATCCCACAAAAAGGCCAATCCGGAAAAGGAAAATTCTTCCTCCAGAAAGGATTTTCCTACCTCGGTATGACCCATGGATTCCATGCCCCATATCATATCTTATATACATAAATTTAAAAACCATGTTCATGAAAAATCCCTCATTCATGTCTAAAAACAATATCAGTGCGTTATTGGCTAGAGAATCATATTGGTCCCATCACCTCACAATTCATGCTCAATGTTGTGTAACCTAAAACATCCTTAATGACAATCAAAGTTTACAGAACATTATTAATTCTTCATAAAGTGACACAAAGATCCCCAAGATGAAAATCCACATTGAGAATCTAGGAAAATAGTTGAGTTTTAGATCCGTAAACCAATGCCACACTTGGTTTTGGAAAAATGTTGAGCAATTAGAACACAAATAGGATTAATGATTATACAGTTGAAAACCTATAAAATGTTTCCTAAGAAAAAGAAATGTTTTACTTGTTATGTCTGTATCATAATGAGGATTTAGAAAAAAATTAGGGTTGTGAGAAAAAAGTCACAATGTTTGCAGGGTTTTTCATTTAACCCTCGAAATAGTCAAATTATGCCCATTGAGTCTCTCGGCTCAAGAAACGGTTATAGCATTATATGATCATTTCAATTAAGTTATCCATGATTATTATTAAAATAAATATACGGTGATGGTTATCTCTCAATATCTGATCAACTTTAATTGATATACATTGTATGAAAAAATTAGAATAACTGGTGAGAAGATAAATATTCATTCCATTAAATGAGAATTGAGAAGCATCCATAAGATAGGGTCACTCCTCTATAGACAAAAATACACTCTTCTAATAATCTAAATGTCCACAATGAGTCTCGTCATTATTTTATCTTCAATTTGATCATCGTCTATCTTGGGCCATTAAGGGTCTATTCTAAAGGATCACTCTACTCATCCTTAGCTTCAGCCTTCATAAACATTTATTTAATAATAAACTAGAGATCCTGACCATTCATTTAGGTGGCTTTGAAATTACCACATGATAATGAAAATTGAACATTTATCATGGCCTCATGAGCCTCTCACTCCCATATCTCTTTGTTCTTTGCAATCGTTTGGGATTATGAATTGGCTTCTTTGTCTATAAAGTGGTGTAACTCAGAAGTAATATCATGTAATTGATTGATAATGGGAGTTTTTGAGATAAGTAATGCGCCTTTCATGATTGTCTAGGTCTACTCTATCTATAATAATTTTGTGAATTAGAATGTGTAAGTGCTGATAGTCAAACCCTCATGAGTTTAAATTAGTAAATATCTACTGAAGGTTATCCATTTTATCCAAAAAAAAATCCAAAAGAGTCTTAGTGATGATGGTATTTATTTGAAGCCATGATTGTCTACGCATGGCCTAACATTCATATGAAGAACTTGTACCTTGATATTGTTCCTCCGTCTGAATGGGTATATAATCTTGGATTACAATACTGGTGGGGATAATTTCCCAAAATTGTGATACCCATGTAGGAAGATATTCTATCTCTGTATGTGATTCAATCTCAGAGGATAAATGTATAGGGTTAACATCAATTTTAGTGATTCCTAGTGTTATTCCAATTGGAACCACGTCAGTGAAACCACAAATAGAATATTAAATGAATATGGGGTTTGACTCAATATCCATAAAATAGGTCATGCAGTTGAATTACCCTCCTAACACATGTGAAGGTGAAAATAAAGTCATTTCACAATAGGAGTGGAAATAGATGGTGAATCTAGTGGAGGGATGGGGGAAACAAGTAGCTTGTAAAATTATTAGATTGATCTTTCCAGAGCACCATATGGTTAGTAAGATACCAAAATTTGAGCATACTCCGATGATATGTAGGTTGCAGCCCTTGTGTGAGGGATACCGATATGTATTTAAGATTCCTCATGTGTCATCAACATCTATAATTGGAGGAGAACCCCTAGATGAGATTAAATCTTTATATAATTAAGTGGAAGAAATGAAATATGATGTAGGAATCCAAATTTCATAGATAACCTATATGGAGAGTAAAGTTCACAAACAATAATTCCATATATACGAGTGGTTAAGATTCTATCTCAAAGTGAAATAATATAGAAAAATTATTTAGAAGAACACCTTCCATCATTAATCAATGCTATATTGGGATTAATGTAAGCCACAAAATTAAATTGAGAAACATCCCTAAAATTTGATAAATTTTGTTGATATTCATGGACTTAGGGTGAACAATATCAATGTATAAAAGGGTAGAGAAAAATGAAAAACTTTTGAATTGAAGAGGTATGACTATACTAATAACATGGGTAATGTTCCGCTATCAATCCATATATAAATTTGAATAGACACCAAAATGAATTGAGGATCATTCGTCATATATTTGGCCGAACATTTCATATATATGGGCAAGAGTGGGAAGATCTATGTTAATGGGTTGTTCATCTACTAATGCAACGACCATCATCAGGGTGTAAAATCAAAAACCAGTGTAGATGTCACAAGAATGGAAAATAAATCCACTCAAGAATTTGGAAAAGAAAACCACCATTCTAAGATCAAGTGATACTTCTGGTTGGATTCTATAACTCCATGTGGTGTACTGGACCACCTCAAGGGTATCACATTATGAACAAGGGATGTATCATGAGTATATGGTTGGGTGATTCCTTCTATGATATAAATTCTTCCCTAAACTGTTGACCTGTAAAAAAACTTTATCCAATAATCAAATGAAATGAGTGAGAGAGACTTAAGGGGTTGATTGATAAATCCATCGGCTGTGACCAATAAATTACTCAACAACAGAGATACTTGTTCGTCATTCTCCCTGGTATTTCCCATAAGAAATAATTCATCATACATCTTTCCTATTATGGGGTGTCCCCTCAACAGATAGATATATTAAAAACTAATTCCCACTCCCCATGTGATAAGTGCAAGGTTTTAGTGCTTGAACACCAATGACTAAGTAATTCAGGAAGCATATCACATGAGGAATAAATTGATAATTGTAAAACCAACACTACCTAGTTAAAATATACAACACCCAATTGTTCTTGAAATATTAAACGGTTTTGGTGCACCCATAACGCCTAGGCCCATTCATAGGACAAACACACTCTGGGCAAAAAATCCCATTTAAGTCTTCACCCTCTAAGGGGATTGCATTTTAAAAGTTTGAAAATAAATGCATAATCCAAGATGATTTATTCTATTGATGTTTCATGGATGTGACAACTACTTTGGGTCCATATGAATCCATTCAAAATAATGACATTCTCTTGATTGGAGCTTGGAATAATTTCTTGTTTAGCGGAAACCTTCTCTAGAGTACACTCTCGAGATATCTCGGACCACAGAATTGTGATTTTTTGATCAACTAGTGGAATATAGACATCATCTTGGACTCAAAAATTGTAAAGTGGTTGGTTATTATACAATAGGTTGGACATAAGTTATAGTGTATCTTTATTAGAGTACCCTCCTGAGGTTTTATGAAATATCGGGGATTGACTTCATCATTCATAACTATGGTCATTCTTCTTCTTCTGGTTATGTTCATTGAAGTGAGAGCTATAGAACTTATTTCCCCTATAATGAGTCATCCAATGTGTGAAAATTTAAATACAAAGAACATAAATCTGACAAACCATAAGTACATAGAAGTATTGGTTCGTGAACCCATAGTTTGTGGAAAATATCAAAACATGGAAGAACTATCCCAAAATGTGTTGGATGGAAAAGTGATGGTCTGTGGAATGATCCCTCAAAAAAGCATCCATCTATATGTGAAAATTTGAAATCATCTTTTATGGATGAAATATTTCAATTCATGGGCGAAAAGTCTCAACTCGTGGAAAAAGTGAACCTCAAAGGATTTACTTTGCAGAAATAATATGCAGTCAGTGATTCATGGGAGTGATGATTTTATTGAGAAAGAAGGTTAAAAATTGATCTTAACCCCCTATATATCGGAATAGGCCTCTCCAAGTCTAAAATTGTACCACAAATAAGTTCAAATCAATTCAACTTTCTATATCTGAATGAAATCCACTTTTTCTTGATCAAAACCCATTCCAATGGGGGGAATTGTATTGGACATGAAAATTGATCATGGAAGAAGAAGAAATTTTCATCAATTTTGAAAAATAAGTAAACAAATTAAGGCTTGTAGAAAAATGTTCAAAGAGATGAAAATTTATAAATATTACTATGTAATGAAACAAGAATCCCTTTGTGGAGTGTTGCTCCGCATGGAGGACTATACCATTTAAAAACCCCACAAATAGAAATAATTTGTGAAGGTGGTGGAACCAATAACACCCGTACACAACATAAAATATTTTTTGAAAAGGGACGGTGTTCTCTGCTCTCACAAAAATTTTCTCCCAAAACTAAATTGTTCGAGGGGAAAGGTAGTTTCTCTAGTTCCCATATAAATAATGATGTTCTTTGTGTGGAAAGACGTTGATTTCGATGAACACAAAGGCCCCCTAGTAACTAATCCCACTACGGGCTCCTAAAAAACATTCCCCACAAACCACTAAGGATGACCAGCTACATAGGAATTCAGTTCCTATATTTCTCTATAAATAATAACCCAATGTGAAGAGAAATGGGGATGAAGGATCAAATGATTTAATGGGTATATAAGACTAAGCCGACAGAACACACCATGAAAACTAGATCCCCTTTGATGATTCCAAAAACGAAAATTGAACTATAAAGCAATAAGGGAGAAATAATATGCCATTTAGTGGTCAGAAAATATAGAACCATTTCATGATGTAATTCTCAAAAGTCAAGAACTAATTCCCCTTTTTGAGTATGATCATCCGACATAGAAAAAATCTATGAGGATAGAACCTGGCTTGTGTAGAATAATATTAGGCGAGTGGAACTAATCTTTGAATAGAAAAATACTACACAGGTAGAACTCATCTCTTCATTGAAAACATATATATGGGTGTAAACTGGACTAATAAAATTGCAGTACCCATGGTTTGAGCCTTTTTCTACGTAGAAAAATGCTATCTGGATGGCCCCCTCACTCACATATATTTACTATACGTAGATCAAACCCGCTCTTGTATAAGAACCTGCTATGTGGAATGGGGAAAATTTTGGAATTCCACTTTTTAGTTCCTATTATTATCTTCCAAAGATTACAGGTATACGTGAACCAATAATCAGGCACATCCATTTTCCCTTTTGAGTACACATACCCATGTTTAGTGTTGTCATGTGGAAATCCCTACAATAATGAAGACTTGTGGACTGTCCCAAATATTACATCCCCTTGGTACACTGGGATCCAACTTCAGGATACTCAGGTAAACATCCTCATTCTATGGTTTGAGGTCAATCGCTATCCTATCCCTTTAATGAGGGTCATCATTAAATATAGTAGTTCACACTTTTGTATCCTTTTGACAAGGGAAAACAATCTTCCATCTCCAAAATCCGATTTCATGGCACTTCTCTGAAGTTAATCTCCTAGCCTTTCTTACATGAGGTGGCACTCTTCCTCCTCTTTGCCTCTCTCTAGGGAATATCTAGATATGTAATTGAACACAACTATCCTAGATATCAAAACAAGAGAGTAAATGGGCACACTCGAAGCATTATTTTCTCTCTACCCGCGGGCTCTAGCACCATCCTTCAATAGATAGGATGGGATCATCTAATCATCAAATCTACAACTTCATATTATTTATCACATCAACCATAACTAATGTGGTCATAGAGGATAGTGGAGATCATGACATCCACAAGATATAAAAATTAAAAGGGTCCTTATATATAGATATAATCCCCACAAAAAAATGAAATGGTCCACACCCATGTGTAAGACCCAACAATATCTTGTTTCCCAAAATGAAAAAAGACAATGAATAATCCCATACCATGTTGGGAATCCTTACTAGATGTAGGCGCCAGTCATTCCCCCTTAATGGGGTTCCTCGATGGTGTAAAACCCAACATATAGAACTACATGGTCATTGATTCACAAATAACGAAGATACATGGCACCCTCTTTGAGGTCCAAACATGAAACACATGTTCACCCTCATGTTTTCTATGTTATATTACTAGTATGGTCATATCCAACCAAAAAGACTATGTCTCGTATGGGTCCCTCAGGTTTCCATTAGATATGCCCCACATTAGAAATTGACTACGATCCTTCTACCTAGTTGTCCTTGTCTTATAACGTTAAACTACTTGGTCGAGTACTTGTCCCACAACCATAAAAGGTGATGTTTCAAGTTAAGCATCACTCAAATACATGGGTTCTGATTCCTATGACAAAGATACATAGTAACCTACCTTTTGGGTTCGATGCCATCATTAATACAACTTCCGTCCCCATAGATGAATATAAACACTATATCCCACCATCACACATCTTAATAGCAGTTTCAACCTAGTAAATGACCAAAGAATCTCTAATATTACATCAAAAGGATAACATTGATAGTGATCAACATACACATGCAGATATCTTAATTATTGTAGAACCTCATACACATACAAATTATTCTAAATCCATTTTTATTTCTGATCGATGATTACCTAAGGGTAATCTACAGACAGAGGTTTGGGAATTAACCAAGGATTCAAGAACATATGAACCTGACATAAATAGAAAATTGAGTCCTAGAATAGGATATAATTCCCCCTCCCTAAAAGTGCTTGGTGAGCCCAACTTCCCATCCACTTGACCAATGTGATTTCTTATGTGTCATTGTCCAAATAATCTAACAAATTCCTACATAGGGAAAGTAGGTCCACGGATCATGGATGTATGAGGCGATGGGTGGTTCTAGATATGTGAAAAAACCCATTGGAGACTATTCAATGATATTATATCTTATACCAGTGATTTCACACCAGTTAAACCCATATAATCAACCCAAATGAGCATAACCCATCTTCGAGTGAGACAATATAGAAGAAATCCAATCATACATTTATAATTTTTTAATCCAATTGTTTTATCTCTTCATCAATATCCATTATACGAGTTGTACACATGGGAATGTGAGTACATTTAGTTATATCAAAATCAAAACATTCTAGATGGAATTTAGTGTAATTTATATTATTTAAAATAATTCCATCATTATTTTGAAAATTTTGGAAATTTTGAAAACCAAGAATAAATTTTAGTTTTCCCAATAAACTCATTTCAAAATTATTTTTCACTATCATTGAGAAATGAGTACATAATGAATTTTCCTAATATCCAAAAACAGTATCACCAATAGAAATTTGAACTACTAAAACAACTTATGAAATTATTTTTACAATAAAATATTAGAATTAGCATTACCATTTGAAAAACCATTAGTAATAAGAAAAAATATAACCCTTTTATACCGATCTCTAAAAAAATCAACCATATAAATATAATGTTAATATTGATGACATTATTTGGAAAATGAGGATTCTAAAAGATGGGGCTTCCAAAAAAACATCCTCAACTTCATAACCATTCAAGAATTCACTTTTGACATCCATTTGATATATTTTGAAATCCAAATGTTCTACATAGAAAATAATTATTATAATGGATTCATCTATAGATAGTGGGAAAAAGGATTCTTCATTGTTAAGAGATTATTCTTTACTATATCCTTGTACACACAATCTATCTTTTCTTCTTACTATAATGCCTAAATCATCGACATTGTTTCTAGAAACCGATAAAGATCCAATAGTCAGAGTTTTGTTAGGTGTAAATAATAGTTCCTAGAAATTATTTATTTGAAACTAATTATGTTTTTTATTCATTTTCATCACCCATAATTCTTCATTAATAACATCATTGATATTATTATCATTATGTTCTGACTACAATTCTTGATGTTTAACCAAATTTCTAATAGAATCTCTAGTTTGAGTACCGGTATATTGGTATCCAACATTAAAAATCTAGAGGATGGTATTTATGATTATTAATAGTTCTAGGAAATGAAGGGTCAAACATCTCATTGTCTTCTACTAGTTTAGGTTTGGGTTCAGAATGTTCCTCATTACTGGATAATTTGTTTTTCTTATTTTACAAAACTATGAGAAGGTTTGAAATTAATTTTCATAGTTTAAAAATATTACTCGGGGTTTTATAAAGAGATAACTGGATTAATTATATCTTTTTAATCAAATTTTACAAGAATAGACCTCTCCATAGTTTTCATTATTTTGTTAAACACTCCATATTACTTACCAGATGTTGAATAACCAAGGAAAATTCTTACATCACCTTAATAATGTTTTAAATGTTATCCTTAGTATTATGAATAAATACTTTTTTTAAAAAAAGTTAAGTAACCTTTGGATTTATACTATTCTATAGTTCATGTAACATCTCATTCTATCCCATGATCATGATATTTTCCTCCTTTAGCCTATCACACATGGTTTTTCTTTCCCTGGGATCTGGCCCTCAAGAAACCCAAAACAAAAGTCCTCATGATGATAGAGATATACACACCACCTTATGAAGGGTTGTATTATGATCCTCATTGTTCCATGTGGGATTTCCATAATCCTACCCCCATTATATTACCAATTTCGTTGATGGAACCTCGAAAATACATCATCTCTAATTCTATTTGAAACTGGACATTGTAGCACGTGATCATCATATTGTTCGATTTGGGCCTAGTCCTCATGGTTTTTATTTCCATGGAATGTGGACCTTAATAATACATTAGGAAAATGCCTCATGAAGATGATGATACCCACACCTCCTTATAAATGGTGGATCATACTCTTCCCCCTTTGACGTGGGATTCCCATAATCATCTTTCAAGATTATGAAAATCCAAAATTGATGGAGGAGGATAATATATCACCATTTTATATGGTGTTGTGGATACCTCTCCCATTATAAGGAATTTTTATAGGGGATACATGAGTCCTAGATCTAAGACAATGAAAAAGTATGTGGGTGGACTAAAGTGGACAATATCATGGTTATGGTATATAATAGGCTGCAAAGAATGGTATCAGAGCTGGTGTCCATTTGATTTTTGTACCCAAATATTCTGGGTGCTACATATGTTAATAATTAAGGCTTTATAAGGCCATATTAGATGAATAATCTTAAAATAATTAGTTTTTAAAAATATTGAAATAAATAATTTGTTAGGTCTAGAATAATATAAACTAGAAGTAGATTTTTTATAAATTGAATTAGGAATAAAAACATCCTTGACAATTTTCTGATGTTTAGGTTGATAACCTATACCGGTTTGTTATTTAGATGCTATCTGTTTTTAATGTATCAGAGTAAGATTATTTATATCATTATTGAAAATGTATTAATATTTATTTAATTTTTCATTAGTAAATTTTAATTCATTTTTCTCATCAACAATCAATCATTTTCTTCATTTTCAACATCAAGATTAGATATAAACATAATAGTTAAAACATTCTATTTATTTAAAATTTTATACGTATCCATAAGCTATGTAAATGTATATTATCACTTGTTATGTTACTCCAAAAAATAATTAATCATATTATCATTATTTGTTATATATCTTGTATGATCATAAATATGAGTAAGAGAAGTAATATATACAATGGATACCTCATATGTGTTTTTAATGAAACTCAAGTATGCTTTATCATGCATTTCTTCATGAGTGGTTTTTGAATCACATGATATGTATTTATAATTAGTCCAAGTTTCTTTATTTTATTACCTTTACCTATTATACTTTTCACCCAATATATTTTTTATTTCATCTTAGGAAATCCATCTTTAACATGCACTATCTTTTTACATTTATAACACAATTTTTCATTAAAGGTGTCATATCTATTCTATTCCATTCTCTAATTTCCACTATTTTGATATTCACCTATATATATTAGTTTCCCAAAGATGATTTTATTAATATAATACTTTTAAAATTGTATGGCTAGAATAGCCATATCTTTATTGAAATCAGTAAGTGATTCTTCATCACTTTAACTTTTAGTTTGAATTTTTTGATTCTATTTTGAAGAAGTGGAATTTCAAGCTATAGATTACCTATATGTTTCATCATCCACATCAAGGTTTACTTTATGTTGTTCCTAATACATCATAAATTTTCTAATAAACTCCTTAATTTTTAGTTTTTATACATTATATGATTTTATGATTGACTCTAAGGTTACTCCACATCTTTTTTGAAGACTCATCAACATACTCTTGACTTGGTCATTATCAAGAACTTGATTTCCCAATGAATGAATTTTGTTACCAATATTATTAAAGCTGAGATACATTTCCAAAATAGTATCATGAATTTTATTTTTAATAGTATCATATTTAATATCAAAGGTATTTAAATTATTTTCATTATCATTAGATAATCTCTCAAGAGAAACAACTATTGGATCCCAAATATCTGAAGCAGTTTTGGAAGCATTAATTCTATTGAATTCATAATCACAAAAAGCAAAAAAAAAATCATTCATAGATTTATAGTTATTATTATAATTAGTTTTATAATAATCCCATATGTCTATAATTTTTTGGTATTTCATATTTATTTAAAAAAATCAATACATTTGTAAAACCCATGCTCTCAATAAGAATTTTAATTTTAAATTTACACTAAACATAATTAAATCCATAAAATAAATAAGGTTTGTTTGTAATAAAACCCTCTTCTCAATTATCCATAAAGAAATAAATTTAGTACTCACTGAAATTATGGATCATTAAAACAAAACAAAAATCATAGTCAAAATATATTTGAAAAATTTTGATACCAAATGTTTATCATATTGAGTAACTTAAGATAAGGGTGTGAACTAAGTTCCCCATTAAAAAATTTTCTAAAAAGAGTTCAAATAAAATCCCCCAAATTATGAACAAAATATACCAGTTAATAAAAAAATTAGTTTTGTATAAGTTTTCTCTTTTGAAATATCTCCGAATTCATGATTACTATTAAATTAAACAAATATTTTAATTTAAATTTACATTTGAAATCAGTTTACTCAAATAAATCATTGTATAAACACTTGTTAAGAAAAATATCAAATTATAGGATTTGTAGATCGATTAGAGACAAATCTAGTTTTAATCATTGAAATATAGAAAAATCAAAAACACATAATAGAATAAAAAATCGTTTAGTCTCAAGTAGAGACATAGTCCCCTCTAGTTGGAAATCACCAATTCCCATGTAGAATATATACCAATAATCTGATCCACAACCAAAATAATGTACATAAATAATAGCTTTATTATTGTACATTGTCGATGGAATATTCCACAGTTATATGTGGGTAGAAAATAACTCAAGAAACAAAGGGACGTACTCTATAATGACCATGGGTTAGCATATGAAAAGTGATAAATGAGAATATCGAGTATTCTTTAGTTCTACTATAGGAGTCAGCGTGTGTTAATAAATAGAGAAAACCACACAATTCACAAAAGTGACGTAAAATAATAGAAAGAGATAGTAATAAGATATATAATAGGTAATTCTACACCAACATTGGTGCTTTATATTATTGAGTTTTTATGGCTTTGGCGTATTGAGTAGCTCGAAATGATTCTCTGAAAATAGAAAGAAAACAGAGCATCACTAGGTTCTAATTTTTATCTATCACAAAGTTTTGATATATTCATTGTACTTACCAATTTCATAGATGAATTTATTAGGATTGTATCATGTATGCTCTCTCGTGATGTCCATTCAATTATATATAAATTCCCACACTTCTTGATCATATTAACCAAATGTTCTCACCAGAGTCTTCTAAGACTATAAAGAATTGCATGCACCCATTGAAGAATAATCATAAAATTATTTCGGTTTCTCAAACATTTTAGGAATTTCTCTTCAATGTTTCACTAAAATATTTATGAAAGTAATAATAAAATAAACCTTTACATTAATTTAATTAATATACTAGTTGGGATAATTCAATTAAAATGGGATGAACAATGACTGAGGCTCTTCTAGACGTGACTCATTTTGTAACGCCCCGACCCCAGCTACCCAGAGTTGGTGCACTACTTCGTAACATTGGCATGATCACAAAAGATCATGTCTCGAAAGACCGATTAGTTTAGTAGCCTTGGAAACACTAGATACATTCATAAATGTTACATTACATCACAAAGTAAAAAACTATAATAACATAGTCTCCATAGTCTACACTTCTATCCTCTTCGGACTATCCCTGTAGGTCATTCATAAAATACTTCTTCACATCCTGGAAAATATTAAAACATTGAAAGGGGTGAGCTCAGATGCTCAGTAAGGATAACAATATTGCGGAAGCTTTCATAAATAAACATTAACATTTAAGGCAATGTATAACTAAAACAAAAGCCTTTTAAACATGAACTTCAACATAATATGGCAAAAGTAAAATGAGATAATGCCAATTACTTATTCGCATGGATATTCTAATGGTCGAATAATCACATGAAATATCAATAACCACTTTCATAATGATGGAATGCATAATGCCAGACTATCATAACCATGTAGCCAAGGCCTCGTGCCAAGACCACAAATAAGATTTTGTCAAGGCCTCGTGCCAAGACACTAGTTTGTCTCATGAGACCTGCCGATGCATCGAGGAGCTATAGCGGGCTCCACCCGTCACATATTAAGTCCAATGCATTCCCATATGAAAAGGTTTAAATATAACATAAACATTCGTATTAAAACTAGCGTATGAAATGTCAATAATTTCACCATAAACTATGAATGGTATAAAAATAGAACATCCACAGTCAAACATATCACAAAACCTTCAATACAATATAGAAGTTTTGTATTATAATAAATCAACTTCAAATAAGCGTAAAATCCATCAAAGGATGTTGACATAGATGAAATCAAAACACTTTTTAGAGAAATATCTCTTTCTATTTTTGAAGTCATTTAAGAGAAAAACAAAACATTTTCTTGAAAATATTCTTATAAGCTTGTAAGGAAAGCTTTTAAGATTTTATAACGGCGGAAAATAACAGCACCCACCGTATAAGTTAAAAAACATTCTTACCTCAATTCTGTCGAAAAGGTTAAAAAGGACCTTGTTTTGAAAACGACGGAAAGATTCCTCTTATAAAAAGTCAAAAAGGGTATAAATGACTTTAACCCATATTCTTGTAAATAATAAAAATATTTTGAAATACATTTTGAAGAAACATGGATGTGGATGATAGCGAGGTCCTAGTAGATAATTATGTATAAACAACCTTGGATAATGAAGAGGTTGTGAAGTAAACCCTTACCTTGCGTCCTTTCCTGACTCGACCGTTCTTTAACCTCCTGAATAATAAAATAGAGTTAATTACTATTTACTTAAGAACCTTTTTCATGTTCATTATTCCTTTTATATCCATTATTACAATGTTATTAACATTATGTAATTATTTAAGTAAATAACGGTCGTTTTGTCGATCTTTGGTACTTGAGTCAATAATAAACATCTTATAATTACAAGTTGTTCATGTGGTAGAATATCCATTATATCCAGAATTATATTCATGATTTATATGTCATATATATCTTATATATCCAATATATACATTCATTTATAATATTACATAACATTTAGAGTTACGAAATGAAATGCACCGTTCATGGAGACGGTAAGCCGTACGTACGCATGAACGCTACTTTCATTTATATTTCGTATTTAATGGAATGAAATCATAATGATATAAATTTATAATATAATTAAAGTATAATATATTGTATAATACCATTTAATCCATACTTTATACATCCCACATATGGAATTAACGATTCAAATAACTTTGAGGGGGCGGTAGTCCGCACTTCCTAAAATGAAATTATCGCGTTTTACCCATAATGGAAATCATAAAGTATGCCATAAATGAGAAATAAATAAGCATAAGTAAAACATAAACATATTTTATATCATATATAAATATTGTGACATCTTAATGGCCAACTTTTAAGGTGTTATATGAGTGTTGAACAATCATCGTTTCGTGAGGCAGAAATTCGCCATCCACAGAAACCGTATGTTCTTTAACCATTAGATGTAGGTGTGTGTAAGTGTATCTCGAATCCTTCTTATAACAACATCCTAGTATATTGAGTATACTGGTGTTTTTACAAAAGAAATGAATAAAAAGAGTTTAGGGGGTTGAAGAAGAAAAATAAAACAAAACAACATTAGAGAAGACATTACCTCAAAATCGGGTAACTCTTTTTCATTTGAGCCAAAGGCTTCCTTGGGAAGAGTTCTGCCCAAAGTGAGGCTTCTAGGAGTAATAGGGGGAAGTTGGGAGGGTACTTGGGCAGAGGTTGGCCGAGCCAATTGGCTTGAAAGTGTAAATGAGGTGGGAGAGGTGGGGGCCTTTTATAAGTGGGGAGGAGGGGCACTTTTGGAATGTAATGAAATGTTATTATATTATACAATGCTTTTCGGATTCTAAAGGTCCCACACATGTATAATTCGAGGATAAGGTGATAAGGGTTCGAAATCTCCTCATACAATAGGCTTTGGACAAGTGTAAGCCTTGGATTGTACATCATCTTCTCATATTATTTAAATCGTTAAATAATGAGGTCATCACTTCATCATCATGATGTCATAAATAATTTAATATATTTAATGTCTAAAAATTATAAAAAAACTACTATGATGTAGGAAATCTTTTTAGCTTTCTAATTAATATTTATAATCAAAATTTGGACTTGTGTAACCCCACTTAAAAACTGTATTAGTAAAACAACTCATGTTTGTGTCAATTTAATTTTAACATTAAATATATATATATTAATGTCATTTTCCAACTAAAGTGGCTCCATGGGGTCCCCAAGTTGACCCATGGGTTGTCTTGGTCGGCCATGACTCATCCAATAGGATTAGGATAAGTGTCAAGCTCATCTCATATTATTAAAACATTATTTTTACCTTAAACTACACTAATTACCTCTAATCGCGATTAAGAACTTAAAAGTTACTATTCACCAAAAAATTATTTTGATCTCATTAAACCACATTTTACTTCTTAATGACAAACATGTATGTCGGATTTTTGAAAATCAAATCACAGAAGTGGTAATATTTCATTTAAACAAAAAATCAGTTATTTAACTACCACTTAGTGGTTTCACTATTCATCAAAAATTGAAGTTTTTCAGAACAATGCCAAAATTTCACCCTAAGCTATAATTGATATTCCAAATTCAAAAATGTTGTCTATTTTAAAAAGTTCCAAACATATATGTTTCATTAATTAATTTTATAATTAATTCCCGCTGTTACAACAAATAGCGTGTTTTTAAGAAACAATTTATATCAAAAGATTGGCAATTGTTTATGTCCATTTTCAATGTTAAATTAATTCTAATGACCAACATTGGATAAAATGTTAAAAATATATTTTAATTATACTTTAAAACCACTCAATAGTATAACTTATCACTATAAATTATTTTGATTAAAAAAGTTGTTTTGTGTATTTTTCACTATTCATAAAAATTTTGGACGTTCTCAGAAAATTACAAAAAATTCAACATAGGCTAATTTCAATATTAGGAATACAAAAATGAAGTCCATTTCGAAATATAAAATTTCTATAAATTTAAAAAGTGGTTATTACTATTCATAACGGCTACTTTGATTAGTTGCTGTGTGTTAGAACTCAAAGTTGCATACAATGCAAGCTTGTGCATTATTGAATGAGATGCGTATCGTGGAAGCTTGGGGTGTTACATTCTCCCCTCCTAAAATAAATTGCGTCCTCGCAATTTGAAATTTTTCTTTGAAAATAAAAGGTTGAAAAGAGAAATTACCTTTGAGGAAAACCCACATCGAAAATAAGATTAATAAATTTTAGCCTTAATAAGAGGGAAAGGGAAATGAAAAAGTAACCACCCAATTATGATCTAGATTAGGAGAACATTGGTGGAAATTAGGGACATATAATTGGAGGAAAAATGTAAATATTTGTAGGGAGTGATTGAGGTCATCAATCACAATCAACTGTCAAATTGAGGGCCTCAAAGCCTTCAATCTATGTTGATTTAAAATATCATCAGTTCAACAATACATAAGGTATTAGGATAACACATTTTTTGTTTTAATATCCCTTTAATAAAGTTTAAGAATTAATTTATTCATTGAATAAGAGATAGGTATATATATATTTATGCTTGACAATTAGAGTTTCAACCTTCAACTCATCTTTCAATCAAAAAGATAATAGAACTCAAAAATATTATACTTATCCTAATTGTATAAGGTTCCAAATGTTAACACATACCATTTAGATTAGTAAAATTATTTTGTAATAACCAGGGACTTCCTGTAGGCTAGTGGTAGGAAATAAATTCTTGTCGCACTATGGTTGTGGGTTCGATTCATGCATCTTTGTCCAACGAGACGGGTTATGCCCCACCCTGCAGGTTGTCCTTTTCCTAAAACTATAGTATTATAATATTCCAAAAATAATATTCAAAAATTCTTTAACCATAAACAATACTATCCAATGATCAACTTAATCCATTCCAACCTTTATAGTTATCCAAAATACTTCTGTCCAACTCACAGTCCAAATTTTACAAGGAAGGTAAACAAAATGAAGATCCTTTTTCCCATGTAATAACATGTGAACACCTTCATCATGTATTATTTTTAAACATAATGAATTACCATGATCCCTTATTCCTTATAGAATACTAGATATACTCCTTCTATCTGAAAATGTATACAAAACATCAATCAGTTTCAAGGAAGTTAAGTATATCCAATATAATTTATCCAAATCAATCACGTCTTATTCCAAAATCACAATCTCAGTATCAGAACCATATTATGGTCTATCTTTCTCTCAACCATATATTTTCCAAAAATTTAACCTACTGTGGAGTCACTTTTCTTGGTTCCACACAATCTCAAGTCCTTGATGAAATAGTACTGCAGTACAATCCTTATATACTCCATAATTATTATAACCAGTACATCATTGATACAACACTCAAATTAAAAAATTATTTAATAACAACATAAGAACTCTAATCATTACTCCTAATTTGTGGTAGTATCATAACTTGATTATTATCCAATAACATCATTTGGGGCATACTCTGATGATTTGGACATTGGTTTGCGTAGTGTCCCCAATCCTTGCAGAAGAAGCATTGTACATTTGAAACCATTTTCTTACCCTTGCAGTCACGCACTTTGTGTCCTTTTTCTCTACACTTATAACAAACTCCCATTCCCTTTAGGCAAGTTCCATGATGTTTCTTCCCACAATTACCGCATATTGGAAAATTCTTCTTTCCCCTCATCCATTTATCCATCATTCTCTCTTCCATCCCAATCGTCTCTTGCTTCGCTTCAAAGCCATAGGACTCAGAGAATTCTTTACTTATCTGATTAACAAATGATACTATTTCTTCATATGTTGAGAACACATGGGAGACTATTTCCCTTCGAAATGTTGGCTTAGTACCGTGAAAGATACGATCATTCTTACTCTTTGGATCATACGTACTCCTGGAGTTCACATTCCTTCTACTGGGCGCCATTTCTATACAATGGCATAAACTAGATTAGTTTATGAATCAAAATACATGATTCCATACTTATAAAATACTTAACATAAATTGAACTATTTATGGATATAATCCATAATCATAAAAAGGTTTTCTTTGAGTAAGAATATACTCATAACCGTTTATTGTGGTTTGTAAAGAAAACGAGAATTATCCTAAGCATATCCCCCGGGAGTGTCGTAACCAAGAGTCCAGCAAGGCCCGTTGTCGTGAACCAGTTCCCGTTTGAGTCTATCTCAAAGCGGTGTTTTCGGGTTTAACCCCTAGGTACATCTGTGCCAGAGCCACGTCTACCTGCTCGTATCTAGACAGGGATGTATTGCTCGGAAAACTCACAAAATCTCTACAATAACAAAATTCTAGGAAGTTCTTCTATACCAATCCTCAAAGTCTATCTTTGGGCTATGTGCTCTAATCCGAGTTTATCTAAATCTAGCTTCCAAGGTTAGTACTAAACTACCTCTGATACCAACTGTAACGCCCCGACCCCAGCTACCCAGAGTCGGTGCATTACTTCGTAACATTGGCATGATCACAAAAGATCAAGTCTCGAAAGACCGATTAGTTTAGTAGCCTTGGAAACACTAGATAGATTCATAAATGTTACATTACATCACAAAGTGAAAAACTATAATAACATAGTCTCCATAGTCTACACTTCTATCCTCTTCGGACTATCCCTGTAGGTCATTCATAAAATACTTCTTCACATCCTGGAAAATATTAAAACATTGAAAGGGGTGAGCTCAGATGCTCAGTAAGGATAACAATATTGTGGAAGCTTTCATAAATAAACATTAACATTTAAGGCAATGTATAAATAAAACAAAATCCCTTTAAACATGAACTTCAACATAATATGGAAAAAGTAAAATGAGATAATGCCAATTACCTATTCACATGGATATTCTACTGGTCGAATAATCAAATGCAATATCAATAACCACTTTCATAATGATGGAATGCATAATGCCAGACATTCATAACCACGTAGCCAAGGCCTCGTGCCAAGACCACAAATAATATTTTGTCAAGGCCTCATGCCAAGACACTAGTTTGTCTCATGAGACCTGCCGATGCATCGAGGAGCTATAGCGGGCTCCACCCGTCACATATTAAGTCCAATGCATTCCCATATGAAAAGGATTAAACATAACATAAACATTCATATTAAAACTAGCATACGAAATGTCAATAAATTCACCATAAACTATGAATGGTATAAAAATAGAACATCCACAGTCAAACATATCACAAAACCTTCATTACAATATAGAAGTTTTGTATTATAATAAATCAACTTCAAATAAGCGTAAAATCCATCAAAGGATGTTGACATAGATGAAATCAAAACACTTTTTAGAGAAATATCTCTTTCTATTTTTGAAGTCATTTAAGAGCAAAAAAAAACATTTTCATGAAAATATTCTTATAAGCTTGTAAGGAAATCTTTGAAGATTTTATAACGGCGGAAAATTACCGCACCCGCCGTATAAGTTAAAAAACATTCTTACCTCAATTCTTTCGAAAAGGTTAAAAAGGACCTTGTTTTGAAAACGACGGAAAGATTCCTCTTATAAAAAGTCAAAAAGGGTATAAATGACTTTAACCCATATTCTTGTAAATAATAAAAATGTTTTGAAATACATTTTTAAGAAACATGGATGTGGATGATAACGAGGTCCTAGTAGATAATTATGTATAAACAACCTTGGATAATGAAGAGGTTGTGAAGTAATCCCTTACCTTGCGTCCTTTCCTGACTCGACCATTCTTTAACCTCCTGAATAATAAAATAGAGTTAATTCCTATTTACTTAAGAACCTTTTTCATGTTCATTATTCCTTTTATATCCCTTATTACAATGTTATGAACATTATATAATTATTTAAGTTAATAACGGTCGTTTTGTCGATCTTTGGTACTTGAGTCAACAATAAACTTCTTATAATTACAAGTTGTTCATGTGGTAGAATATCCATTATATCCAGAATTATATTCATGATTTAGATGTCATATATATCTTATATATCCATTATATACATTCATTTATAATATTACGTAACATTTAGAGGTAAGAAATGAAATGCACCGTTCATGGAGACGGTAATCCGTACGTACGCATGAACGCTACTTTCATTTATATTTCGTATTTAATGGAATGAAATCATAATGATATAAATTTATAATATAATTACAGTATAATATAGTGTATAATACCATTTAATCCATCCTTTATACATCCCACATATGGAATTAACGATTCAAATCACTTTGAGGGGGCGGTAGTCCACACATCCTAAAATGAAATTATCGCGTTTTACCCATAATGGAAATCATAAAGTATGCCATAAATGAGAAATACAGAAGCATAAGTAAAACATAAACATATTTTATATCATATATAAATATAGTGACATCTTAATGGCCAACTTTTAAGGTGTTATATGAGTGTTGAACAATCATCGTTTCGTGAGGCAGAAATTCGCCATCCACAGAAACCGTATGTTCTTTAACCATTAGATGTAGGTGTGTGTAAGTGTAGCTCTAATCCTTCTTATAACAACATCCTAGTATATTGAGGATTCTGGTGTTGTTACAAAAGAAGTGAATAAAAAGAGTTTAGGGAGTTGAAGAAGAAAAATAAAACAAAACAACATTAGAGAAGACATTACCTCAAAATCGGGTAACTCTTTTTGATTTGAGCCAAAGGCTTCCTTCGGAAGAGTTCTGCCCAAAGTGAGGCTTCTAGGAGTAAGAGGGGGAAGTTGGGAGGGTATTTGGGCAGAGGTTGGCCGAGCCAATTGGCTTGAAAGTGTAAATGATGTGGGAGAGGTGGGGGCCTTTTATAAGTGGGGAGGAGGGGCACTTTTGGAAAGTAATGAAATGTTATTCTATTATACAATGCTTTTCGGATTCTTAAGGTCCCACACTTGTATACTTCGACGATAAGGTGATAAGGGTTCGAAATATCCTCATACAATAGGATTTGGACAAGTGTAAGCCTCGGATTTTACATCATCTTCTCATTTTATTTAAATCGTTAAATAATGAGGTCATCACTGCATCATCATGATGTCATAAATAATTTAATTTATTTAATGTCTAAAATTTATAAAAAAAATACTATTATGTAGGAAATCTTTTTAGATTTCTAATTAATATTTATAATCAAAATTTGGACTTGTGTAACCCCACTTAAAAACTGTATTAGTAAAACAACTCATGTTTGTGTCAATTTAATTTTAACATTAAATATATATATATTAATGTCATTTTCCAACTAAAGTGGCTCCATGGGGTCCCCAAGTTCACCCATGGGTTGTCTTGGTCGGCCATGACTCATCCAACAGGAGTAGGATAAGTGTCAAGCTCATCTCATATTATTAAAACATTATTTTTACCTTAAACTACACTAATTACCTCTAATCGCGATTAAGAACTTAAAAGTTACTATTCACCAAAAAATTATTTTGATCTCATTGAACCACATTTTACTTCTTAATGACAACCATGTATGTCAGATTTTTGAAAATCAAATCACAGAAGTGGTAATATTTCATTTAAACGAAAAATCAGTTATTTAACTACCACTTAGTGGTTTCACTATTCATCAAAAATTGATGTTTTTCAGAACAATGTCAAAATTTCACCCTAAGCTATAATTGATATTCCGAATTCAAAAATGATGCCTATTTTAAAAAATTCCAAACATATAAGTTGCATTAATTAATTTTATAATTAATTCCCGCTGTTACAACAAATAGCGTGTTTTTAAGAAACAATTTATATCAAAAGATTGGCAATTGTTTATGTCCATTTTCAATGTTAAATTAATTCTAATGACAAACATTGGATAAAATGTTAAAAAAATATTTTAATTATACTTTAAAAACACTCAATAGTATAACTTATCACTATAAATTATTTTGATTAAAAAAGTTGTTTTATGTATTTTTCACTATTCATAAAAATTTGGAAGTTCTCAGAAAATTACAAAAAATTCAACATAGGCTAATTTCAATATTAGGAATACAAAAATGAAGTCCATTTTGAAATATAAAATTTCTATAAATTTAAAAAGTGGTTATTAATATTCATAACGGCTACTTTGATTAGTTGCGGTGTGTTAGAACTCAAAGTTGCGTACAATGCAATCTATTGCATTATTGAATGAGATGCGTTTCGTGGAAGCTCGGGGTGTTACAAATTTCCAGTGGTGAGTCAGTCTGGAAGTGAGTTAGTCTAAAGGTGAGTCATTTGAACTAACAATAACTGTAGATAGTGGTATGTAATATTTTATAGTAATACATTCTAGTGACAACTATAGTCTTAAAGCAGCTCAATTCGGGAGGTGATTCATTTCAACTAATGGTGATTCAAGATGGAAGTAAGTCATTTCTAACAATAAGATATTATAGAATCTACTCATGTTTGGTGGAAGATCAAGTCTAGTGGAAATTCATGATAGTGGTAAATCATGCTGGAAATGAACCATTCATGGTGGTTACTAATGTTTGGTATTGATATATATCTAGCGATAAGACATGTCTGATGATATCTCAACTCTGGTAGTTAGACAATTTAAAGGCGAGTAATGTCAAATGACAACACATTCAAACACGTATCCAAATATTGGTCAAATTTCATTATAAAATAAAATTATATCATAAAACATAAAATTCATTAATAACCTAACAAACATGATTTGTGAATATTGAAATAAAGAGGTTCTGAAAAATTTTGATAGTGTCCTTATTCATTTTTGGTGAAAAACTAGATAATAGGCTGAGGTTTTACCAGAACATTCCTTCCTCCCATCACATTAGTGGGTTCTCCCATCATCATTCTTTGGATTGATTCCCTAGCTTCCCCACTGAAATGATTCTCATTTCCCCTCTAACAAATTAGTGGGACACGTCTCCATTCACTTTATACAAGTGGTTGTTTGACTTTATTATCACCATGGTATTTCTTTTTTTTTTCTCCCCAAGAATTATATTCCAATCTCCACTTCCCATTCATATTACCATTAATCCCTTTATATTTACAAATACATATTTTGAATTTAAAGGAACATCGACCTTTATTTTTTTCAATGTATCTAATCACTATACATTTTCATACATTTAGATTTTTTCCATTAATGAAGTATACAAAATAAGATTCAGTCTCTATAAAATATTTGAAGGCATGTCATGAATGTATTGTGATGTATTCCTCATATTACCTTATATATTTTTCTCCTTTTTCTTAAGGATCAGTAACTCCAAATGGATTATAACTTTGAGACTGTGGAGAAAATATTTATTGGAAAATATTTTACTAAATTCATTGCACTCAATTACATTGATTTATTCCAGGGGTTTAATATTCATGATAAATGTAAACCATTTAGTATATAGTTCATCATAGTGATAAATAATATGTACAACCATCTATTTATAAGATAATTTTGTGATTAAGGTATCAAAATATCTATTGGAATTCAGAGGCCTTTCACTCACAAAATAATTAATTGCTACTTATCCTTCTTATGGGGATGTGGGTATTTCAATTGAATCGTGTTTATATTCAAAATATGAGTTAGATGAGTAATTATTGTCATGAATTTATAACATCCTACTCCTATCATCTTGAGAGTCTAATTTGGTAAGTCATTACATTACCCCTAACAATTTTTTGTAACATGATTTCTCAAATTTCCACCCAATTACTAAATTAAAAAAAAGTAGGGATGATAATTTTTAAACTATTAAATCAATAAAAGGGATATTATAAAAATTGATGGGATAAAAGTTAAAATACATGTATTCCTTAAACTATGAATTTATATGTTTTAATCTATGTTATCAATGACATATTTCCATACATTAAATTTTATTGGAATATTTTCTTCCTTTCTATTGGTTCGTAATAGGAAGGATATTAATAAAAAATATTTCTTCAGAGTGTGTGTATTAATTTATATACCTAAGAATTTTTATAAAGAACTAGGGTAGATCAGGTTAATACTCAACAATCCCTTTTAGAGTAATTACCCCTAGGTTCATATGTTCTATAGTTGCATCCACATTCTATTATCGATGTATGGATGGAATTTCTGAAAAACCAATAACTGTATACTTTTTAAAAAATTTGTGATGTTTTATTATGTTTATTTTAATCAATATGGATTTCACTAATGTTTTATAATCCTAATCCCCATAAATAAATCATTAATTTTATAATAAAAATTATAACAAACCATGTCTTATATACACTTTATTTCACAATATCATACATAGATATACAAATTATATATTCTAAAAAATTTAATAGGACTACAGTATTTATGAAATTATATAAATTGAGCAATAAAATGTAATATGTATAAAAAATTATTTAAAAACTCTATAACATGCCCTTAAATTCCACTAATCTTCTAATAATAATTAATATATCTTGGAGACATATAAAAGAATATGGTGAACTATAAATCCAATAAATAGAATAATCAAGGAAAAAATAATTCAAAGAAACAAATGTGAGTCAAGAGGTATATCATAGTGAAAAAAAAGTGAGAATCATAATCATGAGAACAAAAACCTGATACATGTAGAAAACATAAATGTATCATAAGAATGTGGTGACTACATAAAACATGAATACATAAATAGAATTCTAGGATAAATACTAAAACAACATAACAATATTTTCCTAGCCTAACTTCCAATCCACCATACATGGGGTCACATGAGGGAAAACCATTTACTAATTCTTTATAGGTGTACATAATTCTGATCCCACCCATCATAATCATATAATGTCCATGAATTTTTGTTCCACATAGATAATACAACATAAGAATGTTTTTTATCACCTTAAATACTACAATTAAGGGGTGTGGGTTACATAAATAAAAGTTCCCAATAAATTATGGATCGTTACATCTAGGTGCATAATAATGAGTGTAAATGGGGAAATTGAATCACAAAACAAATTTTTTTGCACGGAAAATCACAGAATAATTGTGAAAGCATAATTGGTGTATATAAATGTTCATGTTAGTGGTTAATGAGATTGAATAGTGATTTCTCATTACATGGTAGTTATAATAAATTGAACATGAATAATTGGAAATCAATATGTACAATAGAATGAAATGTACCTAAATGACGAGGAAGAGAAAAACAAATAACTTAACTGAGAGGTTTATTCTAAAAGCATGGGAGGAGATTCTTAAGAGCTTTCAAACACCATAAATTTTTTTAGAGCTATAGGGAGTGGAAAATCATGATAATTTTTTTTCTACAAAATATGATAGGGATTTTGGTGGGTATTTATTTCAAAAGAGAGGGGAATTCATTATTAATTTCTAAAAATAGGTTTCAGACTCTAAAATACAAAAAAAATACAAATCAATCAATGGATTGGGGACATGTTTTATACTAAAGTGGAGTGTTATTGATATTATATAAGTTTAACAACCTTCTTAATTAAATAAATACCATTAATGATATATAAGTGGGTCATTTTCCTAAATAACTTTTCTTAAAACATTAAAACATAATACCAGTTTTATAGGATCAACTATGGTTTTGTAAAATTAAAAAATAACTTTATAACACATTATTTTAAAAGGAAATCCAATTTTTGGTAATTTATAACTATTATAATTTTCAATACTTCATATTTTGTCTAACATTATGTCATAATAGATAATATATATTTATACTATATTTTGTAGAAAAAATTGACTTTATCAATATAAAATGAAAAACTCACCCTTAGATAAATTCGACATGGAAATTAAAAAAATTATTTTAATTTGACCAAAATAAATAACTATATATAGGAATTTACACATTTAAATTAGAATACTTATTTATTAAGTAATTTAAGTGTTTATGAAAAAGTAATCTTTCTAGTCCTTTTAAAAATTACACGAGACTTCATTAAATCATATTATCATTTATATTTCAATATATATCATATAAAAAGACTATTTAGTAAAAATAAAATTTATTTCAATACTATTGGATTTATTTTGAAATAATTTTAATTGAAACTATATATTTCCCAAAAATACAATTCTGTATTATTTGTATAAAATTATCATTTTTTGAACTCCTTATATAATAACATTTATGTATAATTTAATTATTACAATGGATAGAAATTATCATTATTTAATTGAGATTAAAATATACAAAATCATACCACTAGGGTCTATATACATAACCACTTATTACAAAAGTGTAATCAAAAAGTTAAATGTTTTAGATAATATTATTTTCGTAGGGTGGTTATGTGAACATGGTTTAGGTGGTAATCTATATAAGCTTTAAATGATCTCATAAATGGTTGTACTCATGTTTTTGTTGTTAAATCTTAGCTTGAAACAAGTTAAGGGAAATGCTTAATGATTTAATCTCCATTGAAAGCTCTAGAAAATGGGCCTTATTGGACATGATTCTAAAGGTCGAGACAATCACTTCTTCATTCTATGTTAATTAGATTTTATTTTAACCCTTAGTATATAAAAATATATTTTTCCATCATATAATCACTATATTAACTGGGTTAATCATGATTTATGATCCTTTATGATTGAATTTTTTTTCTATATTTTATAATTGTATAAAAAACAAATGAAATATAGTTCATGTGTTTTTTATAACTATGTTAAATAAAAATACATTTATTAATTTAGAAGGGAATTTCATTTAATAATGATTGGGATGTTACAAAGAGAATGGGACCACTTTTAATTTATTTGTCTACTACTAATTATTCAAGTAAAAAAACAAATAATTAATTGTAAAAGTAAACAAAATTTCAAGGGTGAACCCAATTACTTTTTAATTCTGAATCAATAATTCAAATTCTTCTCTAAGAAATAATAGAATGGATTTTTAGTGGATAAGACATTGTCACCACAATCCCAGAAGAATTTATCAACAACCATTTCCCAATAAGAAATTTTCATAGTAGCCATGTTGTCATTATTATAGATAAACAAATTTATAATTTTAGTTCATCATTTGATCTTAGAACATTAAAATCAATCACTTTTAAAAGAACCAATAAATAAAACCCGATTAAAAAAACCTAAAATGTTACATATCATAATAGAAACATATTATCCCTATTGGATCAAATTGTTTAAAAATATACATTTGTTATGAAAAATCTATTTATTGTTCTAGAAATTTGGAGTCAACCATAGCAAGAGGATGAACCTCCGACTCCACATCATGTTATAATAATTATCCTCTGATCCCTGGAGATCAATAGAATTAATTACTGTTAGAATGTTGTTTTTTTATATGGTTGGATTAGTTATCAATATGTAAATATATGGACTATAAATAAAAGAGATTTTTATGGTAAGGTTAGAGATTTATTAAAGTGTACAGGTTGGTTATATTTGATTCTATGAGTTGTCTTGAAAACACATTGAATATCGATGGCCATTATGAAGTAAGGTTGGAATATTTATATTTCATAGAAGATGAATTGTTAAGGAACTAAAGGAAAATAATTTTTTATATTAATTTTTTTTGAAGAAGATTTGAGCCACTGAATCATGTTGGAGAAGCCCAATGGTCCTCTAGATATGTTGGATCTCTTTGGAATGATGAAGTAACCACTATATAAATATGGAATACAATAACTTATATATGATTTTTTTTCTCAAAATCTATTATAATTATTTATATGAAATTTTCATGTAATGGAATATGATGGTGTTAAAAAAACTATAATATATTATTAAAAAAAATTAATTAAAGAAAAATATGATATATATGTTATATGAAATCAAAATATATTATTCTATGTGATCAGTTTTTTTATATAAAACCATCATATACTTTCCATCCCATATAAGGACTCGTATATGACATTTTTAATGTAAAATAGACACATTTTTTTCATTAAATTAACATATATAGTGGTTTTTAATAATAACCATCTTATATTATAACCATATAATCAGAAATTACATATTTATTTTCCCACGTGTGACCTATAGATATGAGAAATCCATGACTATATTATATCTTCTAACCTGATGTCTACATGCCTCCCAAAAATAACCTTATACTCAACCTCACATTGACATCCATCCCCTAGAATCTATTCGTTGCCATCTATTCACTATCTCTATCCCTTGATGTCCCACTTTCAGACCTTCCCTCATGATTCCTCCACTAATGGTCTCCCTTGAGACCACCTAACGAATAGTCTCATTGGCCTACTGAACGTAACTACTATCACCCCCTCCCCAATTTCACGATCTCCCAATGATGGAGACTCCATACTCCCATATAATAAATAATTATTCATTTTTATGAATCAAAATGTGTTTTAGTATGAGGAGATTCATCAATATGTATTTTCAGTCTCTGTATTCATATTTGAAAAGTAATTTCATAAGAAAGTTTAAATTGAGAATATTTTTACTTGATAATGAAACACAACTTTAAACCATTCTTTTAAAAGCACTAAAAATTGTGTTTTTATGATAAAAATTATTAGCATGATAAGATCCATTAAATTCCATGACCATTATCATCATTAAAACAAAAATCACTAATAATGGGTTATTTTATTAGTGTTATGAAAGCACTGATAAAGACACCCTTTATTAGTGCTTTTGTTTTAACATTGATACAACTAGAATTCCTCAGTGTTTTTTATAGTGTGTAATTTTTTTTAATTTTTTTTAATAACTCTCCCTCCCCACTCCCTTTCATCACTAGAAATCCCCACTCTCATCCATCGCCCATTATATCACCTGAAACACCCCCTTTTCAGTGCTTTTAAATTGTCCAACTATCTTTCCATCCACATGGATGCATGGACACGATCCAGTGTCAACCCTTGTGTGATTTAAAACCCTTTACCACTACTCTAGACATGTTTTATTCTATATTTCACAATATTAGTAATGATTTATTTATATTTATATACATTTTCATTCATATATTTATAAATTTATTTTAAAATACATTTATAAAATTTATGTTTCTGTGTGTATTATATATATTTATATATACTTATATTCATTTCAATATATTATACATTAATATTCATTTAAATATATTTTGATATATAGATATATATAAATATATATATATTTATCAATACACACACATATGTATATATAAACTTTACATATATATTTTTATAAGTATATTTATGTTCATATATTTTTACATTGTAAAAAATATTGGTAGATATCTTTTTGAATTATACGGATAATTATTATTTTCATACGATTTATGTAGTTATTAAAAAATACAATTTTAAAATATATCCATATATTCTATATTTAGAAAGAAATTTTATACATGATATATATATATATTTATATAAATAATTATAGATATTTTTAATTAATTGTATGTTTAGAAATTTTTTTATTTTTTAAACAAATATTTACTATAAAAACATTTATATACTATATTTAATGATAATGATTTATTAATAAAAATAAATTTATTTATATTATATATTTACACAATATTTAAAAAAAACACACACCCATATAAACCCAAATTTACACACACATGTAGACATTTATATATTGAATATATACATAAATATATTTACATATATGTATTTATTAACATATATTTGAATATATACATAAATATATATTATTGGTTGACTCACACATATTTATATATAAAATTACATGTATAGGAATATATATATATATATATATATATATATCTGTGTTAATTCATTTTTATTAGGAAAATAAAATGGGTAACTTTTTATTTTAAATAAAATTAAAGATAAATAGTTATTCAAATATGAGTTATAAACATAAAAAATTATGTAAATAAGTTTACATATTTATTTATATAATTGATTTATTATTTGTAAATATAATAAAATATATATATATTTTTAATTATAAATCAAAAATAATTTATAAAAAATGATAAAAATTAAAAATTATAATATATATGTGATTTTATGAAATTATAATAAATTCCGTATCCATTGATAATGGACACGAATTCCCACTTAAATGATGTTTCAATATAATTAAATATTAAAAAAAAATATCCCAACATAAAACTAATTTTTGGTGGTCAATGCACCTTTTCGTCCATGAAAAAATAGTGGTCAAGGTATAAATTGGTTAAAACGGCGTAAATCTTTCTCTTCACAAGATCTCATCTAATATATGGAATAGCCCAAAAAGACACCCATGTCAAACATTATTGTCATTTTAAGTTCAAGACATGTTTTCAACATATATTAGATCCATCATTAATTTAAAAATTTTCATGTCATTCAATTGTTTTTAAATTTCAATTAATCCATAATTATCATATTATTAATTAATATTAATTGGTAACTATTTTATCTACAATGTTTCACTAAATATATAATATAATAAGTGTAAAAATATATATAGTCCTATTTAAAAAAATTTAATATATTATATTAAATTCTTATTAGTATATATATATTTATATATTAATTTATTAATTTTAAATATTTATATTTCTTTTATTAAATAGATATTTTATCAGCACTAAAAACATAGTTAATAGTTTCCTTTATTTTTGTTTTTCTGGAACTGATAAAAGTAACCCTTAATGAGTGCTTTTTTAATGAACATTAATGGGAAATTATCAGTAATTATTTTATCACAAATAAATGATTCATTTATCTGCACTCTTATCTAGTGATGATAACGGAGTCACTAATCAGTTTTAAATTTCATGTGATATGTATTAGTGAATGAACTCGACCAAGGATGTTTAAAATATATATTTGATAAGAAATTATTATTTTTGGATATTATTTGGTGTGTTATGAAAATATATATGAAATAATGTATTTATTAGTATAAAAATTTTATTCTAGATTAGTTGAAATGTTAATAAAATATATAATGAAAAAATATAAAACATGTAATCTATCACACTATATTTGAAATTAAATTTAAAATATACAACATTTATTTTATTAGAATATTTACTTGATTTTTTTTAATTTTAGAATGTACACTTATAAGAATAAATTATATTATATTTACTAGTTCATAATTTATACATTATATGTTCATATTTTTTTCTGATCTATTATTTTATATTTATATATATATATATATATATATTTCATTTATAGGTAATTATAAAAAACATATAATATTTTATGAGTCATTAGTTTGAAAATTAAACTATTAAAATATATTATTTATTTAATAATAAGTTTTTTATATATTTATTTCGTGTACATATTTTTTAAAATAATTTTATAAAATTTTAAATTTAAATAAGTAATTTTTCCCTACAATACATTGATTTATATAATTAATGGGAAGCATGAGTTTGAAATAAAACATGAAAAAATAATAATATAAGTTCAATTGAGATTTTTACGAATGTAATTTCATTTTTTTGTAGGTGGAAAAATTCGGCACACCCAAGATGAGCATAAAAGGAAAAATCTCATCATTCATTTGGTGACCGACCCATTATCACCAAGCACGAGGCTGATGGTGGATATTTAAGTTCATAGGAAGTCTAAGTCCAAACACACATCTCTTACTTTGAATACCTCATACCAATATCAAAAAACCATAGTGGATTACCTTTAAGGAGATCAGGCTCACATTTGAGATGACAGAGAATTCCATTGAAGCCACTGGGGGGCTCTACATTTCCACTATAAAATCAGAAGATTCCGTGTATGCACTTGATTGATCTCGAAACCACATCCATTAGAATATGTGAGGACCGGACATCCATACCGTAGCTTGATTGATAGTATAACGGTGATGAAAAACTGATGTTATACTCATAATTATCGGGTTATTTCAAGCACTATCTTCAAGGGAAATATGTGTGTAAAAGTAATTAGAGTTATGTAAGGGTACTGGTTGACTTTATTAAATCCATATAGGCTAAAACATCAAGGTATTGGCTTGTTACTTGTGAAGTAATATTAATCCATGTAAGGGTGTATTAGATGCTACATAATGGTTATGGTTTTAACTAGAAGTGTGAATGATTAATTAAATCATGGAATGTACTGTGTCATGGAATGGAGCCTTCTAAACAAAAGGATTTATGGATATATGTGTAAATGTACAATTAAATTCTCATAGAAATATCCATACAAAATGACGAAGAAAATTTTCCAATAGTGCGCCCCCATCATGGTGAAGATTTCATGAAATGATGCGGGAGCTCCAGCCCAAAATGTGATGAAAGAAGAGATGATAAATATTTGATGATTTATTGGAGTGTTTTTATAAGCAGATGAATCCAGTGGATCATTATCCATGCATATCATAAAAATGGTGGGAGTTAATGAAATTTTTTGTACTATAAATAATATATCATTCCATGAATAATTCAACCATGAGTTATTATTTCATGTGATCAATGTAAGATTTTAGAACTGACTTCAAGCCTATTGATCTGAAATATTGTAAAAGATTTCAAAGGGGCATTTGGACACATAAGATCCAAACCAATAAAGAATTCCTTTTTAAAAATATAGTATTTTTAATATATTTTCAATAGGTATATGGACAAGGATATACTGGTACTTCTATTTCAGATATGTTTGACTAGTTCTACTGCTTCATTTCAATAGGATTTTTTTTTTCATATTCCTCTTGTCTCTATCATGGGATAGTAGTTTTATTTTTTCTAATAAATATAATGGAACTAATATTGTTCTACTGTAAGTATTGTTTTCATATATAATTTAAGTATGATTATTTAATTCCAATTATATTCTTCCATTCAATGTTTTATTTCTTTTGAATTACCAATACATGTTATTTATTAGAGTGTGATATAATACAATTCCTAGATCATGGGAATCTTTATGATCATTGCTAAGGTTGTATTCTAGGTTAAAATTTGTTTTTATCTTACCACATTATCTAACAAACAAATTTACTAGACTATTAGAAAAATGTATTTTATGAGAGAGAGAGGGGGGGGAGAGAGAGTATTCACCTAGATAAAGGGGATAACATAAAAATAATTCCGTTGAACAAAACATATTTAATTAGAAATCCACAATCACCAGTTTATAAACAGGAATATCATATTCTTGAAACATTATTTTTACATTTCATATTCCAATATTTCAAAAAATATTATGCTAGGTTGAGTAGATTTATTTTAATATTCATTATTAGTTTACTGTTATTATTTATTAAAACGATGTATTCTTCAATATAATTATTAGGGAATTTATCATAGACTTATATGACCCTTTAATACTTAATTTTATAAATAACGATTTTTGGTTCATGCTTATAAATTCTAAAATGATTATGTCATATAGAAATAACATTTATCCATTTCTAGGTCATTTTTGGCTCTATTTTCAGATATTTGTTTATAAGATTTTTTATTTCAATTATTCAGATATTTTCCCCTCATCCATTTTCTATTTGTTGATTTAAATTTCAGTTTCTTATTTTTATTTTGATTTTCAATTTTATTCTTGGGTGTTATTTTTATTTTTTAATAATAAAAAAAATAAAATTAGTCCCCAAATTTTAATAGAGATCTAAATTGGGAACATATCACAATAAATTGATGTTCTAAAGAATAAAATTCATGGAAAATAATGGGAGAATCTAATTGAAACAATGATTCTAAAATAGTACACATGCTCAGATGATATATTTCTCCAAAGCATGGTGTAAGATTTCAAATATTGATTTTAAGACCCTGGTTGAATGACATAAGATATTAAATAACTAAAAGAAGAAAGAAAGGATGATGATCAGTTTGAAGAAAAAATTTCAAAGTCATCTAAAAGTTTTGAACATACAACTGGAACTATTTAACACTTATTTCTAATAATGAATCTGGCATTGAATTTTGGAAATTTAGGGAAATCACATTTACACTAGGTGAGGAGAAGGAAAAAGTGGACGATGAAAAATAATAGAATGAAAAATAGGGGATTATCATAACAATTATTATAATGGAAATCGTTAAAGATATAGCAAAACCAAGTAATATATAATGAAAAGATATTGTTGTATTGAATAACACCTTGGACACTGAATAAAAGTAAAAATAAGAATATATTATCAAACTGAAATGAGTAGCTGAGAATATGGGAAAAAATAAAGATCTATTAGAGAATCCCATATAATATAAAAATTAGGAATATTACAAATTTTTTTTAAAAAATTATCCTCTTCTATAAATAAAAAAACTATATTTATTTTGGTCACATCCTCTATAATGTCTCCAGATGAGTTTCAAGATGGGGAAGATAATATCCACCTAAGGAAAACAACAAAGTCAAAATTGGGTAAATATAAAATGGTTAACTTTATACCATTCTATATTTTAAAAATTCAGATATAATTTGAGCTTCATTACCTTAATAAAATAAATTTTAGAGGCGTCCTTAGTTTCTTTATTTGAATATCAGAATTTTGTTTTTATTTCATTTTTATGAATTATTTTAGATTTATATTATAGTTTAGGTTAAATTCCCATAATATAGTTAATATTTAAAGTAAATACGTATGGTATTTCACCTTTATTTGGTATTTGGTTCTACTAAGGAAATAATATATAAGAGAAGGAGAGGAAGGAGTTTTAATTAGAGGGGTATAAGAGTTATAATTATATTTTTTATCATCCAAATATTACTTTTAATCTTTTTTATCTATAAACAAAAAATTACATACCCACATTAGAGTAATGCTTATCGTTTTAATCAATGTTTTAAAATTCACTTAGAATAACCATGGTGACATGATTTAGTTTTTTTCAATGATATTAAATGATAAAAATTGGTGGATGAATTCAAAAATATAAACATGGGGGAATTAATATAAAAAACATGATTTATCATAACTCATTGTTTTATGTAGATGAAATTTCCTTATATTTTACATGATATGAATTTATAAAATTTATGTTTTATTGTTTTATATTAAATTTTATTACATTCTTGATGATATTTTTTCTTATGGTACCATTTCATAGAGTCTTATAGACCTAATATTTCCCCTTAATTCTATATAAATTTCTTAATATATTTTTTGTAAATGATTTCCTTGTAGAACATGCATTTTTTCTAGAAAAATCAATGAAAGTATAAATTAAATTTTATAATGATTTGGTCATTTAATGTTAAAAATAATATTATCCCTAAGATGCAGATGATACATTATATCATATTTTAGTTCTATATATTCTATTGATCACCTTATTTGGGAAGAACCACATTATAAACCCATGCTACCCATTTCTACCATACTCATTCTTTTCTCTTGACATTCAATTAGATTTGTAGAGGGGACTGGTTGATTTTAGTGAAAAGTGACATACATAATTGGTGGAGAGATGAGTTATGTTTTTCATTAGATATGGTGAAATTTCATGATTTTCTAACATTTTATTTCATTGTTCAGCCTCTAAAAATGGAAAAAGAAATATAAAATGAAAAAAAGGAAAAATTGGACTATTTCTCATGTCTTCAGTAAGTTAAGAAAAAATATTTAATGACCTTGATCATATTAAATTTTATACAATTAATACAATGATAAGATCAAATATGGGTTGAGTAGGGGTGTAATACATTTTCCAAGTTAAAATTCCAAAAATTTATAAAAAGAAATTATAAAAACAAAAACAAAAACAATAGCGTGAATAATTCATTAAATATTAAAAGTCATATTCATGAGTGTAATTTTAGTTTGAAGTGTATAGATATGATATAATAAGAATAATACATTCATTGAGATTACATATAAAATATCATATAATCTACTTAAATTTTAACCTCCCTGTTGAGCTTTAAATGTGTTTTAACATCATCACCTACCCTCCCTCAGCCTTAGAGTCATTTAATGCTTAACAAGAATCCGTAATTTTTTTGATGAATATATTTCAAATAAAATTACGTAATATTTAAAATTACATGTACATGATGTATGATAAAAAATCTGTTAAAATATTACTTTGAATTATGATATAAATAATTTTAATTAAGATAGATCATAATTGGTATGCACATTATTGGAATATTTCAGAATATTAATGTAGATTATGAAGGTAATTTCTACTTAAACTAATCGAACATAAAAAGAGTTATTAACCAAATATCCTTAAAAATGTGGATTTTTAGATGTTTTCTAATATGGATATTAAAAATTATATTTCTTATTAATGAAAATATTAATTTTTTTGAAAATATTGGTTGGACAGTGTTCATTTGAGATTCATGTTGAAATTATAATATTTAAGAAAAATAATATTCTATGTTTGGGGGTATTTGATGTCATGATTTCATACATATATTTTTTTATTTTTATTTCACTTATATTTTAATTTAATTATATAATTTTATTGAGTTACATTATTTTTTTTAATTTAGAGTTTGAAATAAATTCATTATAAAAAGGAAAAAGAAAATTTATGTTCAAGTGATATTTTTAAAAAGGGAATTTTATTTTGTTTTTTAGAGTATGGATTTGGGAAAATCAAGAATATCCTTGGAGACTAGCCCAACAAAAACATGGTATTCCAATCATCATTAATTCCAAATATAGAACTGGGTGCATATGTGTATAGTAATGTTGGCATGTGTTGATTGATATATCAATTAAAAATGGGCCAAAGGAGGTCCTGATGTGTGGAGGCACTAAACATGAGGAAGCTCGAGCATGTCATCTTGGGAGCATCACATTTTAGTCAAGGGTGATACATCAAATATGCTAAAAGAGAAAACCCTATAATGATTATTGCCTATAAATAAAGAGTTTTTTCTGGATAATAGAGAAGAATGAGGATATGAATAGAGATGTGATACTACAAAAGAGAGTCTGGACCAGTTCCATGACATTATTTTATATGGTATTTTATTTATTTATTTCACTCAATGCTATTATGGATAACATTAAGGGATGTTTTTATTGGACCATTATATACATTAAAATTGTAAATGTTTTTGTATAAGTAATATTTTTATATTTATTCAAGTTGGGTAATTTAATTACAATTATATTCCCCCCTAATTTATGTTATTTCTCATATGTGACCATTACATTTTGATTGAGGGAGTGTGATTTAATGTAATTTCTTAAGATAGGCCTTACCCATTATAATTGGGTACATTGAATTCCCTATTTAATTATGGTTTCATGTTACCTCTTTAACTAATAATCTAAATTAAATATGAATTCGTAAATTGTAATTTATGAGAAAGAGTATTCATCCAAACCAATAAGCCTACACATACTTATTTCATAGGATAAAAAGATTAATTATTTAAACATTCACAAGCATTGTTCATGAACCCATATATCATATTATTCAGATGTTTTTATTACTTTTATTCACGCACTCTTTCCAAAATTCACAAGCTAAGTAGAGTACATTACATTATTTTTCATTATTTTTTTATTGATCATAATTATTTAATTTTTTTATTCTCTAACTTCATATTCATGTAATCGATCGTAGACTTACCTGTTCATATGATAAATCATTATAAATTTAGGGATTTGTTGTTCTTTTTTCTAAATTCTAAAGCAATTGAGATTTTGAAAAATTAACGATCATCTAAGGAGAATTCAGTTATCAAATTTCACTCTATAATATTCATTTTACTAAGATTTATAGTTTATAAAAAAACTAAATTTATATATATATATATATTCAAATTATTGGTTCCAATCAATTATTTGTGTGATTGAAGATTTAATTCAACCAAAATTTACATGCTTTAATACATTTCTGTGTATTATTATTATTCTATTAGGTGAAAATATTATATTGATATCTATATACTTGAAAATATTATATAAAAGTGAGTTTTAATATTATATATATAATACCATTAACGAATATTTAATAAGTCGATAAAAATAAAAACTATAGAATAGTTTGTTTAATATTTTAATTTTTTAGTGCTTATAGCTTTTTATATCCCATGATGTTTTTTATTACTATAGTTGAAAATCTATTTTTTTTAAGAATAAAGTGACAATGAAACTTATTTCATCATTAATTTTTTGATATTATAGATGATTGTTGAGTTGAAATTGAGTTTAATATTTAATAATATATAATATTTGAAAATATAACAATGCTCTTATATATGATATTTGTGTCATTTTTATTATTTTAAACTTATATAATCTAAAAGACAATGTATCTTCATCATCAATCCATGTTCTCCCTATATAGGTGATTTAATATCATTTTCAATCACTGTAGATGAAAAATATACCTTCAAACTACAATAATAGAAAACTTCATGGAATATATGAAAATAAAATCTCTATGAAAATATATTGTTCCCACTCATTCCTATATTGTATCCTCATAGATTCCATGAATATTTATAATAATTTATTACCATGTTAGTTTTAGGATATAGATTAATTATTTTTATGTAATGATAATTTACTTTTTTTAGTTTATATTTTTAATACTACTATAAGGAATCGACCTTAAACATAGTATAATCTTAAGTTTTTATTCATGAATTCATTTTCATAAATTATCAATGATCATTTCAATTTTGATATTTAGAGAATTTTTTCACATATTCTATAAGTCATGGCCAAATTTTCAAAAGTGGACACTTCTAATCAGTATCCATTTCCCCTAATTATAAAACATTTAAGATAATCCTTTATTTCTTTTCATGAAAATATTGATGACATTCAACTTGTCTTTTTTATTTTCTATTACCCATATAAAAACCCTATGAAAAAATTATCAAAAATGGAATGAGCTTGAAAAAATCAGTATAGGACATAAAAATAATAAACACATCAGTCTTTTAAGAAAATATGGAATAAAAATCATTTTATTGAAAAATTATACCTTTTTACCAGAAAAGGGAATAATTTTTCCTTACAAAATATCTTTATTTTACCTTTTAAATAAAATATATTCAATGAAAAATCAATATAAGGAATAAAAAATTCATGTATATTCCTTGGGATATCATCATCATTGAACTCTTAAAAAACTCTTACATGAAACCATACAATTATAATAACCATATAACCAATTTCCAATATAATTCAATGGAGAACGTAACCATTACCCAATGCATTGAAGAACTATATAGAAAAGACCATATTATAAGATATATCGGTCTCAAACATGAGCTATAAGAGGGATAAACCCTTTATATAAGTTTTATTGAGATCACCCATGATCTATAATGGAGATTAGCACTTCAAAAACAATGTCCAATTACCATATCATTAATAAAAATCCTGAAAAAAACTTTTCAACCAATGTGAAAACAACTTTAGAAATTGTTGACGCTCATTTTCATCACATTGTCTAAGAGAGTGGAAAGGGAAATGACCTAGCACAAATTGAATCATCCTTTGAAGAAAACATCAAAAATCGACAAAGGAATGAAAAAGGAGTCAAATGCACATGCGACCCGCAAGTTCCTTTATTATCATGCAAGTATACTTGCGCGTCGCCTAATGGTCGCACAAGTGACTTGCGCACGCTAAGTAATAACCGCTCGGGATCTTCTCCAACCTATAAATAGACCGGGTGGGCCCCACATTTCAAGAGGGATTTTTCCAGAATTCAGATACAAAGCTCTGAATGCTCAAGTCGCTTATTCAGGTCTTCTGAACACTTCTAAGGTAATTATTTACCTAGAATGGAAGGTCAAAAAAAGATGAGTAAGGTCTAAGTGTTAGAATTCACTAACACTTGCACGCCTAAGGAGTTTTACCCTTAAGGGAAATGAACATACTTGTGTGCCTCCTTACTTCTTCACCAAAACATGTGCACCTCTCTTATTGAAGTATCTCAGGATAATTCTAAAGGCTTTGGTCAAGGATCGCCCAAGTGTTACCCTACTGGTTAACAATCGCGCAAGTACCCGTGTGTCACGCAGGTATACCTGCACAACCAGGACTTGCGCGCCCACGTAGTACCTACACGCCTGCCATGACTTGCGCACCCCTACCTTTTTGGGTGCCCTTCTTCCCCATTTCAACCCTCTTATGTCATTCCACCTCTCATATTCAAGATTCAGTCTTCAAGATACTCTTCAAAGCCATTTATGGAATGGTTTCTTAATTTTACTTCCTTATCTGAATGGAACTCCATGGAATATCTCTCAAATCCTAGTGATTTACACATCTTTATGTCACTAAAGTTAGAGAGTTAATTTATTCAACCTCATCCTTTAATATGAGAGAATCATTGATTTGGGCAAACTTTTCAGGAAGAAGCCCTAATCATAATTCTCAAGAATAGGCCTCCTTTTCAGGAGTAATTCCCAGTAATAATTCCCATTAATCTGGGAATCCACATTACGAGTAAGCCCCATATAGTCCTCCTAATCTTGGGACCCCTTTTTAGGAGTAAGCCCCTGTCGTAATTCCCCTTAACCCGGGCCTCCTTTTCAAGAGTAATCCCCAGTTCAAGTTCTCATAATTGGTCATCCTACTCAGGAGTAATCCCCAAACAAGTTCCTTAACTTGGGCCTCCTTTTCAGGAGTAATCCCCAGTTCCAAATTATCATTAATATTGGGAATACTCTTTAGTAATAAGCCCAAATTCATCATTAATTTGGGTCTCCTTTTCCGGAGTAAACCCTAAATCTTAAGAGTCTCAAATATGGGCATCCTCCTTAAGGAGTAAGCCCCAAGTCCCTTAATTTCTCAAAGTCCTTTAACCTGGGCCTCCTTCTCAGGAGTAAGACCCAATCTTAATTTATCTTAACCAGTCCAAATTTACTTTTGATCTGGGTTTCCTTCTCAAGAGTAAAACCCTATCATAAGTCCCCTCTTTATTTGGGTCTCCTTTTTAGGGATAATCCCGAAATTATAGTATCCAAATCTCCATAAGGTACATACACCTTCATGGACCATGTTCCAGGATTTCTTCCCTAAATTAAATCCTAATCTTCATCTATTTGGGTAGTTATACATACATAAGACCCACATCATTTCTTATGATTGCATCTTTAATGGAACAATTGTCCGGTTTTACCAATACCTCTTGTTTGTCACACCGAGCATGACTCATGTGAGCTTAGAGTATAAAAGTAATTATGAAATCTTTCTTTGGGCCATCAATCATAAACATCATTTTCCCTTACTCGAACTACGTGGGTTCTGATTCCTTTTCTAAAGCAACAGATACATAGGTAGCCCATCTGCGGGTTCTATCCCAACTCTGAAATAACTCATGTCCTTATGAATGAAACTATACTTCAAGTTCCCCACTAAGTGGCTTTAAAACCAGTATGGTCATCACAATGACCAAGAGACTATTATGTATTGAAGGATACCATTGACCAAGAATCTCTAACAAATACAGAGGATTCTTTATTGATGAAGAACCTCGAATACATATAAAATATTCTCTAAATTTCGTACATATTAATCATTGATTTTCATATCTAAAGGAAACCGCATTTTATACTTTGTAATGTAATAAGGATTCACGAATATAAATTACATCGATAAAGAGAGTCCCGGAGTAGACAATAATTCCCCATAAAATGGTGTGATGAGTTTGACCTCCCATCATCTCGACCAATGCAAATTCATATTCCTCATCAGTCCACAAACTAATCAGAACCTAGCTTTGGAAAGAAGGTCCAAATGGATATGGAATCATTAGATGTTTCTGGTTCTACGAAATATCCCATTAGAAACAGATTGGAATGTTTAAACCTTCAATCAATGTGGCCATCCCCAATTCCAGAGGAAACAAAAAATGGTGAACCCGACGTGAATCCTTAACAAATTTAAAGTGATGTTTTACTTATTTGTTATTCCCCTATTTAAAACTCAATTTGATGGCCACCAAAAACAATCATTGACATATGTGCTCAACCAAAAGATGTAGTGGCTGAATTAATCTTGATTACGTCTGATATATCAAAAAGGCACTCTTTTCCTAGATTTTCTGCATTTTAAAAAATGGTTGGTCTCATGTTCACACCTGTGAATACCACTGCTGTGAATGCCACTACTGCTACTCCAGCTGGATTGTCATCCGCTCTGAGGAAGACATCACATACTCAGCGTCTTCAATGTTGGGTATCAAACACACTGGTTAATGAGGACCGTAAACAGGGTACCATTCCAACTCTGGAGGCTGCCCAAGAAGCCCTCCAAGTGAACAACTCACACTGGTCGTCCGGACAACGACGACTAGTGATCCAGAAGTAGGCGGTGCTAACCACCGTCTTCAACTGTTTCAGGTCGTTATCCCCGGAACGCAATCACCATTCACTCCCATATTCTGAGGAGTTGAATGAGAAGGCCCCTCAGGGCCTTAATTCAAAGATACAAGAGTTCTTCCCAAGGGATCCTATCAACAATCGCCGCCAGACTCATGCGGCAGTGTGCCCTCAACATGATGAGGGTACCGACTCCATGAATTTGGCTCAGGTTCCTCGAACCCGAACAGGCAAGACGAATCGCCAGAGACAAAATCCGGTCAACAGTGAGTAGGTTCTCATCTCAGCCATCTTCGTAGAAGTCCACCAACCTAACTTGGTGTCAAGGAATGATCAGGCACATACACCTGCCCGTTTTAATTCCATTGTCCAGCAGACTCGTCTGGCAGCATCACGCCAATCCCACCAGGCAATTTCGGCGGATTACCATAGACAGGAACATACACCTATTTATAAATAATCTGTTAGTCAGCAGTCTCATCTGACTACATATGATGGATCTCATCAACCATGATTGGAGAGGTGCAATAAGCAGGCAGATACACCTGCTAGTATTGATAAAGCCTACCAACAGTCTTGTTTAGTAGCACACAGAGAAGCCAGTCGGAATGCTCCGACGAAAAATAGGTGGAAAAATCAACTCTCTTCCCCCACACTTGAGTACTATCAGGATTCACTGACAGGAAAAGGAGGACAAGAGCAGGAACACACACATACTCCAAGCACGGAATGGACATGTATCCCCATTCCGGCAGCTGAAGTCACCAAACATATTCTATCAATGGTGAAAGAGCAGAAGAAAATCCTTTCTCATATTCTGGATGCCTGCCAGGATATTATAACAGCTTCAGCAGCATCACAGGGAAAGAAAAGAAAATCTATCCTTACCAGTGGAGTGAAACATCAACAGTTCACTCCGGAACAAACACAAACATTTGTTCCAGTCCAAGAGGGTTGTGGGGCATCCTCCCCCATATCATATGGACAACCAAGTTAGGCACATACACCTAGTTTGAGTAGAGATAATCAGCCTAACCTGATCATTTCTCCTAATAAGGCACACACATCTGCTAAATTAATTAAGAAGACGTCTCAAAAGAAGCCCCTCCCAGCACAGTCACGAAATCAAGAGCCAATCTGTAACAAATATTTTCTTGATACTGGAGTTCTTGAAGCCCTCAAACAGTTATCTATTGGAATCCAAGATTCTACTCCCCCATTTCCCAGTTGTGGGAACATTAATTCCGACGGTCTTCAACAGACACTTTCTCATGAAGTACTGCTTCATGAAAATTAGGTCAATCTTGAAGTTTCATCTTCTAGATGAGAGCTATAATAACCCTTTGTGTGGACAGAAGACCAAGGAGCAAGAGATCTAATCTTTTTCTATAACCCTCCATGGTGGTCCTCCCCATGATGATGAATTTCGCTGCGAAATTCCTCTCTACAATAGTGATGCACATTGCTCGAAAAATGCTTTAGTGGAAAATGTAGTGCCGAGAAAGCCCTCTTATCTTGAGGCGCTTGCAAATGGGAAACCAGTCATGTCTGATGCATTATTGCTAGCAGGTGAAATACTTTCTCAGTCGAAAGATAGCCCAGGGTGTAGGTAATTCTCCCAACCACCCCTAAGACATGCATCTTCTAGTTTGACCAATGATATCTCTACCAATCTTGTTGAATCCAATGAAGAAACAAGGAAGCACCAGCTCTAGTCAAATCAGGTAGAAGAATCTTCATTTAATGACAATGAGGAAATGTTGAACATGAGAAAAAAAACTGGAAAAAGGTTAAGTGCCAGTCATGTTTTGGCCTCTTGCTGACTCTCAGTATGACATTCCAAAGATGTTGATGGAAGATGGAATTCCTGATATTCATCTCAGCATATGGAAAACTCTTTTTCAGTTGAAGAAGAAAGTATTATCTTATGATGAATATGAAAATCATGTTATGATAATAGAAGGGTTACAATGCCAGATTGATCTGGCATCTCTATTAGTCTCTCAATATCCGAATGCTAAAAAGCAGCAGAGATCCCTTCAGCGTTCATGCCTTGGTTCACTAAGAATATTGTGCCAGTTAATTGCCGATTCCCCATTTGGTATTCATATCAGAGGATGGGGTTTTCATGGAGCACTACATTTCACTGTGATCTCCAATCAGTAAAGCCCACCGAAAATGGTCTCATGCAATGTTATTGACCATGGCCGGGAAAATTCAATGGGCTTTGTTTGTAATCAAAAGCTTTCCCAATAACAGGTTCAACTAGTTCCTCTCAAAATCAAGCATACGGAAAACAATTTGTTGAATTACTCCTACATCAAGCGAACGAGAATATTGAACAAGCCTCTCATTTGGAGCAAGCACATCACCAAGTGATAGAAGTGTCAGAAATCTTCCAAAGGTCTTTTGAACCAGGTGATAAGAGTAGATGCAGGTTGATGCATTCAGTTAATTTCAGGACTAAGGCTCGTAAGATCAGGAGAGATTTTAAGAAAGTCTCAGACATTCCAAGTCAAGACCCACCCCAGTTTTCCAGACTGGGGACTATTTTAAACCAACTCTCAGAATCAAACAATAGGATTCGAGGAGTTGAGCAAAGGCAGCAGGAACAACCCCAGTCCACGGGATTGGGGACTTTTTCAAAACATCCATCCCCTCCTCAAAGAAAATCGGTCTTTTCTTGATCAGGGAAGAATCCATAAGTGGAACGAAGAGCCAAATTATCAGAAGATTCCCTCCAAATTACAGGGCATAAAAAAGTTCCTGAGGGATCGAATCAAAAAAATAAATGTCTCATCAAAGACATGGAAAAAGAAAATATCACAGAAATGTTGATAGAAAGGATGTGATATGTTATGCATCAATCAATGTCATCAATGCCGTTGTTGCTGATCCACCAAATGAGGTTCACTCAGGGGATTCAGATTAAGAGGTTCCTTCTCAAAAAGATTTATGCACAGACACAAATGAAGAAGGTGTGCGTACACGAAATCAAAGGATTACTCGGAACCTAGGTAATCGTTCAAGTAACCCACTCCCCCCTCTCCAAAAAGGATCCAAAAAAGGGAGGGGAAATAATCAGGTCACATATCCTTCCTCTGGAGAATTCTAGTCACTCTCACAAGAGCAAATATTTTCACAACAAGAGTAAGAAATGAAGGAAATGAGGAGGTTGAACGCATAACTACTTCAGGGTAGTCTTCTTCTTAAGTGTGTTGGAGTCAGTCAACCAAGAGAATTTGTTGCAGCTACTGAGATGGATCAAGAATATCATCCTCTATCAGTACACCCTCACAGGTCAAATCCTACGGGTCAAGTGCGACAACAGTTGGTAGTACTACCATCAGTTGCAGCACCAGCCACCACATCTGTCCAAGCTCCAGTCATTGCACCTGACCAAGTCCAAGTTCAACCAGATGTTTCTCAAAAGTTAATAACTACCATTGATCCATTAACATCTCGGTTAGAGACTATGGAAGGGAATTGTGCGCAGGTTCAACCAGAAAAGAAATCTTACCCAGAATTGGTAGATTCAATCTATCCCCCATACAATTTTGGAAACCCAATATTCCCTATTTTCAATGGATCTGGTGATCTTGAATAGAATTTGACCCATTATGTGTCTTTTTGCGATCGTATGATGGGATCTTCGGAACAATAAGAAGAAATGAATCTCAGATGCTTCATATGGGCCTTGCAAGGACCAGACATTGTCTGGTATACAATCTTCCAATCCTGGTCAATTATCAGATTGGAGGATCTTCGCCAAAAATTCCTTCTTCAGTTCAACTCAACTTTGCCAAAGACAATAGTTTTCGATCTTACAAACTGTAAGCAAAGGGAGAATGAAAGGGTCTCAGATTTCATTACTCACTGGAAGGGATTAACATATTTACTAAGCTTATCACTCCCTTAAGAGGAATTTTTGCCAATCAATGTAGCAAATCTGCATGACGAATTATGCACGTCGTTGATCCCTGTGAAATATACAGGAGGGTTTTGAGACCTTACTTCAATCTCTAAGTAGATTTAAGATTCCCTTATACATGCTAAGGCTAAATCTCATGTAATCCCATCAGCTCCAGGAAGAAGAATGGGTAAAGCAGAGACTACTACATTTATGCTTAAACAAGCACCTGTACCTGTTTCTACTTCAAAACCTTCATCTTCTCGAAGGGCTCCACCTCATGAACGCCAACAATAAAGGTCGTTTCATCCAGATGATCAAATAGATCAAAGACGAAAACAATTTGAGGATCTGAAAATAAAAACATACTCTTTCCGAAATGAACAGGTTCCAGGTTACTTCATTTCAGCTCTGGAAAATAATCTGGTTCAATTTCCAAGGCCCAAGAGTCCAAACAAGGAAGGAGATCAAGACCGTCCCAATTATTTCCCTTTTCATCAAATGTTGGGGCATCCCATCCAGGAGTGTTTTGACTTAAAAGACCTCCTACAAAAGATGGTCGACTCAGGACAAGTCAAACTAAAACCTCTTCAGCCCAGGTAGCATGTATTACTGCTACAATTCCAGAGGAAGAAGGAGAATGGAAAGAAGTCAAAATAAAAAATGCACAAAAATATGATGATTGGATGGTCAGAAAAATGATCAATGGAACTCATGCTATTTTGTGAACGCAATTGAAGAAACTAATTGTGTCTTCTCCCATGAATGTTGCAGCAAAACCCTCTTCGTCAGAGGGAAAATCCTAAAAGAAATGGCATGATTCCAAAAAAGTGAAACAATCAGAAGAAGATGAGTATTCAAAGCCCAAGTTATCTTTGACTCTGGTATATTTTATTCCATCTATTTCAAATCCATGGGCATCGCCCAACCAAAAGGTACATCCTAAACATGCTAATCAGGAAGAGTCTTTATCAGATGAAGAGTTGATATTCGGTTCTGTTAATACGATTCAATTGACAGATCTGTATACTAGTCACAGTTTTGATTTTGATGAGCCCGAGTTCCCTGTATCAAATAGAAGAATCAGAGGAAGTTCCAGAGGATCAGGATATACGGGAATACATGGATCTTTCAGAGGCCACTACTCCAATTCTACCCCTGCTAGAACTGTGTATGCGGCAGAAACTCGTGGTAGAGCCCTTCAGCAAGCTCAACATGAACATGCAGGTTCTTCCAGCAATAACAAATTCAGTCCTGGTATAGTTATTCTGGAAGATCGGTAGAAGGTTCCACTTTCTGCTTCTCAGCATGTAAATAGACATAATCGGTATGATCTTCCAAGGTCAGGAGTATTACCAACTCCTATCCCGATACAAGATTCATCATCTTCTAAAACATCATCTTCCAAGGCACCTGCTAAACCACATGTTTCTGTTTGGAAACGCAGACCTTTGGATCAAAAGTATGATATATTGAAACACCTGGCCCAAGTACCGGCCAAGTTATCAATTTTGGATTCCATGAATTTATCAAAGGATCTTCGGGAGGCACTCATTGAGGCTTTGTCTAGTCCTCAAGAGTTTGAAACTGAAATCCCTGCAGCTGAAGTCTACCATGTAGAGAATAATCCTACAGAATGCCATGCAGTGATATCTTTTACTGATGAATATGAAGATGATGTCATGCAAGGACATATTATACCTTTTTACTTATCTGGAAAGGTCAATGGCATATACATCTGAAAAACTTTCATTGATAATGGTTCAGGAGTCAACCTCATGCCCATTCGTACACTTCATCGATTGGGCCGCATAGAATCTAATTTATCTCCTTCTACCACGATGTTACAAGGATATGATAAAAATGAACAAGAACCACTGGGCGAAGTTACACTCAGAACTCAGTTTGGAGATCTTGTATCCAATTTATATTTCATGGTTGTTGATCAAGACTCAGCCTTCAACATCCTGCTTGGAAGACCCTGGCTACATCAACATGCATCTATCCCTTCATCATACCATCAATGTATCAAATATTGTTTAGATGGACATGTTGGGACATTGTATAGTGATAAGGCCCCATTCATGACATGTGAGTCTAAATACATTGAGGCGGAATTATATAACATGAAGAGAAGGGAGAAATCCACAGCAAAGGAGATTACCAAAGTAAATGCTCCGTATGGTATGGAAAAGATTCCAGTAAATCCATTTGCGCTTGTGAGTAAAAATTATGCGTTTCTTATCAGTCAAATTGACAGGATAGACCCAAATCAAAATACTTTTATGGAACGATCCATAATGTCAATTACGGCAGTCGAGCCAGACAGCATGGGAGAAATTGGTGATCCACCAGGAAATAATGAAAGCTCAAATGGAGATGTCTTCATTTCATCCGCTGAAATCCAGCAAGTCTATAGTTTTCCAATCAGTACAGAAGAAGTTATAACAATGTCAGAGGTGAACGATGATGTCGATTTTCAATCCATCATCTCCTCTATATTACCGAAGGAAGACCCTTCATCATCAATTGGGTCGTAAATGGAAGCCTCTTCTTCAAGATGTTCATGTTTTAACATCTCCTCTGATCATGGAAATTCCGCTTCATCATCCACTATGCAAGTAGAAACAGAAGAAATAACACATGTTGAAAAAGAAGAGGAAGACCTCATAGATGCTCTTCCAGCATTTGAAGAGGGTATCTCTACCACCGTGGATGAACTTAGAGAATAAATCTGGTTACAAAAGAAGATCCACGCCCCACATTAATAAGTGCAGCCATGACTCTTGAAGAACAAGAGTTTTATATTTCCTTTTAAAAAAATCAAAACATATTTTCTTTGAACTATACAAAGATGCCCGGGCTTGATCCTGATGTTTCTACTCATCATTTGGTTTTACCATAAGAACATCGAGGATTTAAGGAAGTCGCGAGAAGAACACACCCAACCTGTGCTTCCAAAATTGGAGCCGAAGTGGATAATATCATCAAAGCTAACTTCGTCAGAGAAGTTCAATATCATAAATGGTTCGCTAATATTGTCCCAGTGAAAAATAAGAATGGAAAAATTAGAGATTTCATTGATTTCAGAGATCTTAATCGGCATTGTCCTAAGGATGATTTTCCAGTCTCGATTACAGAACTTTTAGTTGATGCAAGAGCTAGATGTGAAGTACTTTCCTTCATGGATGGATATTCTGGATATAATCAAATCCGAATGGCCCTAGAAGATGAGGAATACATAGCCTTCAGGGCCCCTTAGGGTGTGTTTTTCTACCGGGTAATTCCCTTTGGCTTAAAGAATGCAAGTGCAACATATCAGCGTGCAATGCATCACATCTTAAATCCCATTTTAGGGATGTTTGTTGAATGTTATGTGGACGATTTTTTGATCAAATCCAAAAAACATTCTAATAAATTGGCTGATTTATAAGTCATATTCCGCAAGCTTAGACAACATAATTTGAAGATGAATCCCTTAAAATGTGCTTTTGGGGCAACCTCCAGAAAATTTCTAAGCTTTGTTGTATGCCATTGTGGTATTGAAGTCGATCCTGAGAAGACCAAGTCAATCCTTGGTATGTCACCTCCTCAAAATTTGAAATAATTGAGAGGACTTCAAGGACACTTAGCTTATATTCATCATTTCATCGCCAATTTGGCAGGAAAAAGTTTACCCTTAGCCAAATTGATTAAGAAGGGGGTCACTTACAAGTGGACTAAAGAATGTCAAGAAGCATTCAATATTCTCAAGAAGTATCTCTTGAGTCCACTGGAGTTAATGCCACCTATTGAAGGAAGACCACTTATCACCTATGTGACATCCTTAGAGTGATCATTGGGTGCCTTTCTTGCTCAAAAGAATGATGATGGGAATGAAAATAGCCTTTACTATCTCAGTCGGACTATTCTCGAAGCAGAAACCTGGTATTCAAGTATTGAGAAGTGATGCCTGGCATTAATCTTTGCAGTTCAGAAGTTGAGACACTACCTGAAACATCACTTGGTCCAATTGGTATCTCGCAATAACCCGCTCAAATTTATCCTTAGTCATCCAATGCTTACAGGACGCCTGGCAAGGTGGGAAGTTATTTTCCAGCAATTCGATATTCAGTATGTGTCTCAAAATTCAATAAAGGGCCAAGCTCTGGCTCATTTCCATGCTGAACACCCTTTAGTGGAAGACACATCTTCTGATATTGAACTCCCTGATGAGGATGTTTTTTCTATTCAAGAAAGTCCTCAGGCATGGGAAATGTATTTTGAGGGTGCTTCCAGAAGTCCAATAGGGAGGAAAATGGAAAATCCTAAATTCAACAAAGTTTGATTAGGAATTGTACTAATTTATCCAGAAAAGGTAGTGTTACCTTATTCCTTCTCAATGTGGGAAGGTGGTACCGATAATGAAGCAGAATACCAAGCTCTTATCGCAGGCTTGGAATTGGCGCTTCAAGCATAAGTGAATCACTTAAAGGTGAAAGGTGATTCAGACCTGGTAATCAAACAAGTCAATGGGGATTATTCCATCAGAAAAGAAGAACTGATCCCTTTGTATGATTATGTCAGAGATTTAATGGAGGAATTCCCTTTGGAACCAGCATTTTCTTATAACCCAAGATGACAAAATGCTCAAGCTGATGCACTGGCTAATATAGCCAGAGCTCTGGAAGATCCATATTGGGACGAGACAACCATCAGTATTGCCCACCGTCATGCAATTTCACCTTATGTTTGAATCAGAACAGATGAAATTAATGAAATTAGTCCCATTCCTGAACCGTATGGTCATACTATAGGATGAATGTCATCTATCTAGGAATACCTTCAAAATGAAACACTTCCACCTCATAGAGCCGAGAAATAACAAATCTGGTGACGTGTGGTCAATTTTACTCTTTATGATAGCCCAGATCACCTAGAGAAAATTCTCTACAAACATGGTTTTGATGGAGTTCTCATTAGATACATTGATGGTGAAGAGACAATGGATGTCATGAAAGAAGTGCATGCAAGAGTCTATGGTTCCCACCAGTATGGACATAGACTGTCTGATCAGATTCAAAGGCTTGGATACTTTTGACCTTCAATGGTATAAGATTGTGTTGATTTCACAAAGAAGTGTCATTCATGCCAAGTACATACCAACATAATTCATCAACCTATAGAGTTGCTTCATACAACTAAATACTAGTGGCCATTTTCCACATGGGGAATGGATGGGGTGGGACCTTACCCTTCAGCTACGGGCAAGCAGTTTAAGTACATTCTCACTACTACTGACTTCTTTTCCAAATGGGTAGAGGCAATACCTCTCAAAGAAGTTAGTTCTAAATTCATTGTTAGCTTCATTCATCTCGGTATCATGCAGCGGCCAATGGACAGATAGAATCCTTCGACAAGAATCTTTCAAATATACTGCAAAAGATGGTGGATAAAGATAAGAAATCATGGATTGATAAACTCTTTCATGCTTTATGGGCTTATCAGACCACCACCTGCACTACAACGTGATCAACTCTATATTCACTGGTGTATGGAACGAAAGTTGTCTTACCCATTGAAGTTCAACTACCCTCGCTCAGAGTATCCATTTGTGATCAATCATCTACAGATGAACAATCTGAAAAGCAACTGAATGAATTGGAATGGTTAGATGAGAAAATATTTTTCACATTGAACCACTTGGATGTCTATTAGAATCGAATAGCACGAGCTTTGAACAAAAAAGATTATTTTCATTCATTCATTTAGGGATAATTTGTATTAGTTGTCAGAACTCCTATGATACCAGGAAAGAAACCTCCCAAGCTTGAGACAAAATGGGAAGGACCTTATTCAATACATAAGGTCTAATCCAATAGAGCTTATTATTTAATCTCAATGGATGGAGAACTCATCACTACTCCAACCAATGCTAGCTTCTGAAGAAATATTTTGTATGAACACATAATATGTTTCCTTGGTCCATTCATATGACCTTAAACTGTTTGCATCCTTTTTGTCCAACATGACGTTAAACTGTATTGTCCCTGTATTGTCCTACATGACGGTTAAACTGTACTTCTCATCATCCTTGCTATATGATGTTAAAATATACACCCACGGTCCATGCATACTACCTTAAACTATTTGAACGTCCCTTACATCTAGCAAGACGTTAAACTGCACCATCCAACGGTCCATGCATACGACCTTAAAATGATGGCACTTTCGTCCAACATGACTCTAAACATTATCGTCCCTTTTTCATCCAACACAATGTTAAATTGTGAAAAAGTCCATAATATGTCCAGCATGACGTTAAATGGTGTACTCTTTTGTCCTCACTCCATGACAATAAACTGCACAGTCCTCTTTCTGTCCAACATGACATTGAACTGTATTGTCCCCATCGTCCTGACTACATGACGCTAAACTATACAGAATGTCCTTTAATACGTCTTACATGACATTAAACAGTACTTTGTCCCTGCTACATGACATTAAACAATGCAGCACCAACAGTCCTAACTTTAAGACATTAAACTGCATAGTCCCTTAATATGTCCTACATGACATTAAAATGTGCATCATTAGGGTTGTCGCTACCTCTTGTTTCTCGCACTGAGTATGGATCACGTGAGCTTATAGAAAACTTCAACCATAACACCCTCTCTGCGCCGCTTACCATGCGTAAGTCCCAACACCATTTTTTTTATTTAGGTCGTTGTCCCCAAGAGCAACATAATCATTAATTCATTCTTTAATCTAACTACTCGGACTCTGATCATTGCCTTCCAGGCTGGGTACGTAGGCAACCTCTCAAGGTTCAAGCCCAAAACCAATCTCTTCACATCGGTTCACCTCCATCACATACGATGTTGATCCGTGGAACCGCCCCTAGAACCAATATCTTTAAATTGGATCACTTTCTTCCTTGTTATATGATGTTAAACTATACAACACTTTTGTCCAGTATGACAATAAACTACAATATTATTTGATATCCTCAACTAAGAGGGAATCATTATTTACATTGATTTTTCAATCATGTTTCATTCCGAAGACTACGTGAATACATGACATTGCCTAAACCTTTTATTTTGGGTCAAACTATCATTGCACTAAATTATCATTTCACCCTTCACTTGTACGAACCAAATTTGTACAGAGGGTATTTCTAGAACAACATGGGCTTGATTCCCATCGTTATGGGATACATAAGAACATTCGAGTGTCCCTCCAATCCAGCCTCAAGTCTTTTGGGCCTAACCCCAGATTCCTCTTTCAGTCCCCTGGCTGAAAAGTCCCCATGAAAACACACACTGTCTATTTATTATGATGGTCCAAGCTCTATGACCCTAAACTCTGATCTCCATTCCTTTTGTCCCACATGATGTTAAATTTTAGTTCAAGAACTATGTATGGCTTCATTCCTATCCTTATGGGAAACGTAGTGAAGTCCAACATTTCCATTCAGGACCCAGCGACAACATGATTATGGTTAGCATTGATCTCTGTATCTCTGCATACATTGGAAAATACCCATCATTGTGTTTCATAATCCTAACCTTAAATATTTTCTGATCTTCATAACCCTTTTTTACTTCTAATCACAAAAGGCCTGGAATTATGAGAGTTGTTTTTCCTGACCATGCAGCACGTGCCCTTAGGCGGCCTTGCATAAACAGTCTCCATAACAGATTTGTCATCCAAAAGATACTATTATTTGACTATGCAGTCAATGCCTTTAGGTGGCCCTTCATAATTCAACCCCCCTGACGAGTCTGTTAAATAGTGGTAACTTCATTCTTGGGAGGAAAAACTCTTTTGTTGTTATTTGTCTTAATGATAATATGTAGGGATCCACAAAAATAGCCATCCTTAACATATTTGTCCTATATCCTTTTTCATGATATGAAAGTATTTAAGTTTATGGTTTATATTTTCTTTCCCTACGTTTGGGTCAGACCTTTGTATGAGTGATATCCATCCAGTTCTTTGATAATCTTGTTTGGAAATATCTTCTCCATATTCAAGTACCTCTTTCCATACCAAAAACTCTATACTTTGGAAAATTTTAATCTCCATAAACTTTCACTGGCTTTTAGCAGTAGAAAGGTAAATTTCTAAGAGTTCTTTTTCCTGACTATGCAGCACGTGCCCTTAAGCGGCCTTGAATAAACAGTCCACATAACAGACTTGTCAGCCAAAATATGCTATTTATTTGACTATGCAGCAAATGCCCTTAGGTGGCCCTGCATAATTCAACCCCCTAACGGGTTTGTTAAATAATGGTAACTTCATTCTTGGGAATTACTTCTTCTAATTCCTTTTAGCTCTTTTTCATATCATTCCTCATATTCAAATATTCTTATGTCATAGTTTACATATTTTCCCTCATACTTGAGTATGGTAATATTTTTTCAGATGAATTGTCAAGGAATTGAGTAAATTTTAATCCATTTCAGTCAAAGAAATTTCGACCTTAATCATTATCCTCCTTTTGTCCGACATGCATGACTTTAAACTGCCCAAAAAAGACAAAGGAACTCTGAATAAAATTAAAGGTCCAACTAACTAAACATAAATTTTGTATGATTTAGGTAATATTGATCAATTAAGAGATTCAAAGTTTGTAGGGTTATTTATATTAATACTAGTAAAAATAATACTATGCTTACTAGGCCCATTGGATTAGGTAAAATTTAAAGCAGGTAGCGAAAGAATACAAGAATAAATGGTTGAAATTATAAGTACTCTCCATTGATGCACAAGAATTAGAAGGACATCCACATATTGAAGTCTCTTCTCTTATTCAAGAAATTACAAAAGGCTGTCGATATAAGTATTCACCTGATGTACTGCATCTCGAGCTTCATCAGCAGCTACTTGAAGCTGGTGCACTCGACCAACTTCACTATTCTCAGTTAGATGGAGTGCCTCCTTGGCATCTATAATGGCTTTCATACCATTCGTTTGAGCTCTCTCCAATTAATTATTGAGATGATCAAGTTCCCCAGTAACATCATCTAATTGTTTCTGGAGCTTCACCTGCTGGACGACTTTTTCATTGATCTTATGCTTTCTCTCCATCATCTTGGCAGCATAGTCATCTTAGATCATGATACCGCAGCCTAAAATTCGACGATGTTGACTGAAAGTTTCACCCTGGTCAGATCTTCGCGAAACTTTTTCTCCTGCTCCCTTTTGAAGATGACTTGTTTCACCGCGGTATGGATCTCTTGGTATCCAAAACCGCCAAGCCCTATCATGACATACTGGGACAACAATCAAAGGATCTTAGATTATAGCTCTTCTAAAGGAACCTCAGTTATGATTTTCCATATGTTGTTCTATGCCTTGCGTCATGAAAAGATGAATGCATTAAGCACCTATGCGTCTAATTCAACATCATCATCACAGGGGGCATGTAATCTGGGATTAATGCACTTAAGGAAGTGCCATGTTCTACTCCTTCACCCTTGAGATGTGATTCTTTGCTTTCAATTCCTATTGGGGTAGAGGCTGAGGCCTCGCCTCTATATCTAGCCACTGCAGTTGCTGGCCCTTCATAATTAATTAAGAGCTTTGGTTAGTTTCAAGGGATAACAAAAGAATCGATTTTCTTGCAAATCAAGTACAATCACAAATATTGTTATCCCTTACCTGACGGTAGATCAGCAACCTGAGAAGACTCCTCCCCATATTTCCCAGTCTCAAAAGAATCTTCAAGATGGGTCTCAGGAGGGTTTACTGGGTTTAGCTCTACTTGAGCTAATGTTTCTGCAATGGTTGGGTTAACATCAATGTCTACACCCTCTTCGGGCATTGGCAGTTCAGCAGCTTATATGGATGAAACTGCATATTATTTTCAGTCATTATTAGAAGTGTAAATTATAAGAAAATTTATTGGGCAAAGGATAACACTCACACCCAAGGTCTTCTAAATCACATGATAACTTAGACTGATCATAAAATTCTTCGAAAGACATGCCACGATTCATCATTTCATCCAATGATATTTCATAATCCTGGTTAGTCTCACCAGTGGGAGCGTTTGATGTGTCTTCTTGACGACTTACGTCCTGCGGCCCCTGACCCTTGACAGCATCTTCGGATAAAATCACAACATCAGTTACAATAGCCTCTAGAAGCTCTAATGCAGGAGTTGAACCTGAAGTATCACAGAATGGAAGTCTGTCTGTGTTTCATTCATCATTTTTATAAAGAATTGTTAACATAGCACAAACATGTTTTTCTCCTCTTGCAACAGCAGCAGGAGAGATACAGGGAACAGATGCAAGCACTTCTCCAGGAGCAGCCAAGTCAGCATGAATTTGTGATTGTTCCACAGCACCCTCGGTGGTCCTTGAAAGAGGATCAATCCTTTCCCTTGGGGGGGGGGGAATTGAAGAAGCCCCTACAATCCCAAGGAAAGTGAGCAATATTTTTCATGGTTTAAAATTCATGATTATCCTAAGTACTTACAACTAATGATAAAGCGTTTAGCGGTGGAATTCCTCCTTCATCGCCTTTGTCCTTTTGGATTTTTAGGAGTACCAGTAGTCTCCCTTATTGGAACTTGAATTGGGGAATGGAAGGCTATGTCCAACGCCTCATTCATGGCCTTCTGGCTAGAAGATATCTCACCTGGTTCACGAGGAGAATCAGCAGCAACCCCGATGGCAGTACCACCAGGGCTATACTATGGCGAAGGAACCTCAGTTCCATTCTTTGCAAGCTACAAGATGAAGAAAATAACTTCCTTAAGTAACAAATCATCAACTAGAATCAAGTTTCAAAGAAAATAAGGAAAGAAAACTTACATCTTTAGGAGCCACATAATTATGCCACTCCTCATCTCCCGAACCACCAGCCCCCACAGTGGCGCCATGATCAATCATTTCCTTCACCATACTGGTGACATAAACGACCTCATCAGTGGCATATATGAGAATTTCCAGCTCTCTGATGTAATCTCGCACTTCATTGGGGTTATCCTTATATTGGATATCTATAGAAGCCAGAAGATTCCCTATTTAGGAAGTTGTATCCCCTCACACAAATCCATCTAGGCATTCTCAGTACCACAATATAAACTATGCCATGTCTGGAGAGCCTGGGTCTTAGATATGAAGGCTCCGAGGAAGGTCCTACAATCTTTGACTTCAATTTCTTCTCGGCTCCTGCAACTACATATAAATTATAAGAAAATAAGACTTATTTCTTTATAAAGTAGTAGTGATTAAATTACCACAATGATGTAACTCACCATGAGTTGATGGAGTAGGTCTCCTGATTCTAACTGAAGGATTATATCGGGCACGAGGATGCTTTTCCACTTGTTGTGGCTCATCATCCCCATCATGGGAATCCAGTGAATCAGTCCTAGAGGAGGAATCTGGGGAATCCGCTTTAGGTGGGGAAATATCCCCTTCATGAGGAAGGGTTTCCTTCTATACAGTCCTATTCCTTTTCCCCACCTGATAAACTCGGTGATTCAGCACCCCTTTGGGGTATGATGCTATCCAGTGCTCGGCATAATATGTAGTCAAGTTATGTGCGCTTTTTCAACTGGTAGATCAAATACCGCCCTAGCCTTCCCCCTTGACGTCAGCAGCCACAGTTGCCGAGCAACCATCAGGTGTTTCTCTAACCTGACATGTACTGGAGGAGATATAGCAATCTATTGTAGACATTTGAATGACATGAAAATCTATATGGAGCATAGGCCTCGCATATAATTTCTCCATCAATCCTGGCAACTAGCACACCATCCCTGCAAGCTAGCATGTATGCCCTCAAATCCAAGTCGGTTATTCCATCATCAAAAAACTGCCCGGTTGGCAGATTTCCATAGGGAATGAAATTGAATTCCTTAAATATTCTCAGCCTTACTTTCATGTCATAGGCATTCAGATCTAATAGAACAACTCCAGAGAATGCTTGCACTGACGGCCTGAATGAACTTCCGGGAATTTGTAATCCATTCTGTACATTATAAGTCCTGAAGTGAGTGTCGATCCATCCATATAAAACATGGAATGGTCCCAATATTTTTAAAGGAGATATACCCATGAAGACATGAAATAAACTCCTGTTAATCATTTCTAAAATGGGGGAATCCAACACAACCAATTTTTCCTCATCCAACTTTGCCGCAATAACGAAGGTCCCTGGCCTGATGCCTCCCTTTGAATCCATGACTGGAAAGAGATAAACGCTAAGCCACAAAGCCAAGAAGCCCGCCAAACGAGTCTTCTTCGGGATCCTTTGATTCAACTCATATCCATATTTCTCAAACTCTCCTTCTACTAGAGTTGGCCGAAATGTACCAGGAGCACCCCTCTTCTCAGGTTTGGGGTAGGTGGTTGGACGGGTTGGCCCCTTATCCTTGGATTTCTTTTTCTTGGATCCTTTCTACTTCGGCTCCCTCTACTTTGGCTCCCTCTCTTTCTTCTCAATAAGAAATATATTCATCCACTCCTCCAGATGAATATCGTTTATTGAATGAGTTAACGAGGTTCCTGAACTCTTGAGTGTGTGAAATATTTTAAATAATTCCCAAACTAAAGTAGAAGTTTTCTCTGAATCATTCCAAGTCACCTTGGGAGGAATAAATTCATCATACATGTCGCCCAAAATTGGAGCCCCCGAAATCTTGTTGACATCCCACAGATTGATACCTACTTTTCCATGAGTCAGATAGAAAGAATTAGTTTATGGGCTCCAGTGGCTGAGTATCTCCGGCACAAAGTTATCATGTCTGTAATCATATGTTTTCCCAACCCAAACAGCTTTGTATATCGCCACTCCTTTCAGATCCACGACAAACTCTGAACAGGTTTCTCACACCCAGTATGCCCACATCCAAGTTGGCTTCACACCTCCTTTAAGACAGAAGTCCCAACTTTTCTTCCAGCCTTTGGATTGATCCATCTGAGCATTTCGGATGATTGAAGGATGACAATGTGGTTGCTGCTCAGCCTTATGAGGTTTTAAATATGGCATACAAGGGCTATGATGCATCATGTGGGCCTTCTCCACTGTTCCAACATTTATCAATCCTCCTCCACATGAGATATTTTTTGAAGCAATGTTTGTGTAATTCTGAAACCATGAAAATGGGAGATAGTTCTTTGCTTCTGGAATAGTGACTTCTCTGAGATGACCATAGCCATACAAAGGCAGATAAGTTCTTTGGGGGAAGTCGCGATGATATTTCTTCAGATAATTGGCCAAATCCAGAAGTGTGATATCTTTGATAGTATAATAATCATGGATAATGATATCCATCATATCATCAAGACGTTTTCTTTCCAGTTCATCAGCTATTCCGGTTCTAAGAGCCATTGATTCTGCACAAATGTTGAATAATTTACTCTTAAGTAAGTTGATTTTTCATAAACATTTGGGAAGGAATTTTAGAAAAATGGAAAAGGCATTAAAGCGTGTAAGTCTAAACTTGGCACGCAAGTATGGATGTGTCGTGCAAGTATTAATGTTCTGTTGATGTTTTTGACGCACGAGTATCACTGTTCAAGTCCTATTAGCTTGAAAACAATTCGAAAAAGAAGAAATAGAGGAAAACGAGCAACTTGCGTGGTGAAGGTGACATGTGTGGTGAGATCTCGAAAATCCGGAAATCACATGCTATGCGTGATAAATGATCGCATATTTATAGGCATTGCAGCCCACCATCACTCTTATAGCCAGCGTGCTCCATCCAGCGTGCTCCAGCCCTACGCGCCTCGCACCTGTGTGATGATGGTTGCGCGGTGAAACACCCGCGCGCCTCATTCCCTTTGGTATTCTTCTTTTCCTCAGAGTCACATCCTTATTTGTCCGAATCCAACTCTGAGGGGGGACTTTCGTTGACGATCTTTTTCATCACATTGTCTAAGAGAATGGAAAGGGGAATGACTTAGCACAAATTGATTCATCCTTTAAAGAAAACATTAAAAATCGACAAAGGAATGAAAAAGGAGTTAAATGCACATGTGCCGTGCAAGTTCCTTTACTTTTGTGCAAGTATACTTGCGCGCCACCTAATGGCCGCACAAGTGACATGTGCGCCCTAATTAATAATCGCTCGGGCTCTTCTCTAGACTATAAATAGACCCGGTGGGCCCCCAATTTTGAGAGGAATTTTTCCAGAATTCAGATACGGAGATCTGAATGCCCAAGTCTTTTCTTTAGGTCTTCTGAAAACTTCTAAGGTAATTCTTTACCTAGAATGGTAGGTCTAAACAATAGGAGTAAGGTCTATGTGTTATAATTCACTAAAACTTGCACGCCTATTGTGTTTTACCCTTAAGGTAAATGAACATACTTGCGCGCCGCCTTACTTCTTCACAAAAACATGCGTGCCTCTCTTCTGGAAGTACCTCAGGATAATTCTAAAGGATTTGTTCAAGGATCGCCAAAGTGTTACCCTATTGGTTAACAATCGCGCAAGTACCCATCTGTCATGCAGGTATACCTGCGCGACCAAGACTTGCGCGCCCACGCAGTACCTGCGCGCCTGCCAGGACCTGTGCGCCCTTGCCTTTTTGGGTGCCCTTATTGAGAATTTCACCCCTCTTATGCCATTCCACCTCTCCTATTCAAGATTTAGTCTTCAAGATACTCTTCAAATCCATTTATTGCATGATTTCTTGATTTTAATTCCTTATATGAAAGGAACTCCGTGGAATATCTCTCAAAACCTAGTGATTTACTCATATTTATGTCACTAAAGTTAGAGAGATCATTCATTCAACCTCTTCCTTTAAGATGAGAGAATAATTGATTTGGGCATCCTTTTCAAGAATAATCCCCCGTCATAATTCTCAAGAATGGGCCAAATTTTCAGGAGTAAGTTCCAGTCATAATTCCCATTAATTTGGGCATCCTCCACAGGAGTAATCCCTAACCAATCCTCATAATCATGGGCCTCCTATTTAGGATTAAGCCCCAGTCGTAATTCCCCTAAACCTGGGCCTCCAATTCAAGAGTAATCCCTAGTTCTAGTTCTCTTAATTGGGCATCCTCCTCAGGAGTAATCCCCAGCCAAGTTTCTTAACCTGGGCCTCCTTTTCAGGAGTAATCCCCAGTTCCAAATTATCATTAATATTGGGCATCCTCCTTAGGAATAATCCCCAAGTCCTCATTAATTTGGGTCTCCTTTTCAGGAGTAAACCCCAAGTCTTAAAAGTCTCAAATATGGGCATCCTCCTTAGGAGTAAGCCCCAAGTCCCTTAATTTCTCGAAGTCCATTAACCTGGGCCTCCTTCTCAAGAGTAAGCCCCAGTCTTAATTTCTTTTAAGCAGTCCTAATTTACTTTTGATCTGGGTTTCCTTCTCAGGAGTAAAACCCAATCATAAGTCCCCTCTTAATTTGGGCCTCCTTTTTAGGGATAAGCACCAAATTAGAGTATCTAAATCTCCATAAGGTACATATACCTTCATGGACCCAGTTCTTGGATTTCCTCTCTGATGTAAATCCTAATCTTCATCTATTTCGGCAGTCATACATACATAAGCCCCACATCTTTTCGTATGATTGCATCTTTCATGGAAAAATTGTCCGGTTTTACCAATACCTCTTGTTTCTCACACCGAGCATGACTCACATGAGCTTAGAGTGTAAAAGTAATTATGACTCTTTCATTGGGTCATCAATCATAAACATTATATTCCCTTACTCAAACTACATGGGTTCTGATTCATTTTCTAAAGAAAAGGATACGTAGGTAGCCCATCAGCGGGTTCGATCCCAACTTTGAAATAACTCATGTCCTTCTGAATGACAATAAACATCATGTGCCCCACTGAGTTTCTTTAAAACTAGTATGGTCATCAAAATGACCAAAAGACTTTTATGTATTAAAGGATACCGTTGACCAATAATCTCTAACAAATACATATGATTCTCTGTTGATGAAGAACCTAGAATACATATAAAAGATTCTCTAAATTTCCTACATATTAATCATTGATTGTCGTATCTAAAGGAAAGGTCATTTTATACATGGTAATGTAATAATAATTCACGAACATAACACAAATCTATAAAGAGAGTCTCAGAGTAGACAATAATTCCCCTAAAAAAGGTGTGATGAGTCTGACCTCCCATCCCCTCGACTAATGAAAATGCCTAAGCCTCATCAGTCCACAAACTAATGAGTGCCTACCTTTGGAAAGTAGGTCCAAATGGATATGGAATCATTGGATGTTTCCAGTTCTACGAAAAAACCGTTAGAAACAGATTGGAATGTTTGAACCCTCAATCAATGAGGTCATCCCCAATTCCAGAGGAAACAGATATCCAAATACAATTGTCTTTTAAAAACCCTTTTTCAATACCAAAACACTGAGATAAAGGGAAATATAGTTTATGTTTTAAAAAAATGAAATATTATAAAGGAATTAAAACTTATAATAATAGTTATGGTGGTAGGAAAAGAAATCATTATTGAATATGTTAAATTAGAATAACCCTTTTGTCCTCTATAATGAAATTCAAAAAATTCGTCCAAATATTTATTTTCAAAAGACAATAAAATAAAATTACATTTATGGTTTTTTCAGAGGAATAAATTTTTTAAAAGTTTTTAAAAACAACGAAATGGAATGGGAATAGTTTGAAAATAAATTTTTATAGCATTTAAAATGAGGTTTTAAGTTAATGTATCCCTTACCTCAAGTTTGAATCATCATGTATGATCTTTATCTCATTGAATATAAAACATATATAAGTTATTTACCTTATTAATATCCATTTTCAAGTTATTTAATACTTTTTATTATTATTTTATAATATGTTGTACAAAATTACATAATCCATTAATTTTGTGCCGATTGGTTTGTTGATATTCGGCTCATAAGTCCAAAATGACTTTATAAGGACAAATTTGGTCATTTTTGTCATTTTTCCGCATATAAATAATAACAATCATCATAAGATAATAATAAATTTTATACAAATAAATATACTATTAAACTAACCATGATAAGTCGTCATGAAAAATGAACAGTGTTACAATTATTGAGATGATAGTCAGTTTGTAAGTATGAGTAACATTTCCATTTTTAATTATCAATAAGGAATGAATGTAAATATTATTTTTTATTTCTAGAATCATAATAATATATTAAATATCTTATTATTTATTTAAATAATATTATATATATATATACCATCTCTGATATTTGGTAATGAAAAATAAATCAAATCACATTGTTGAGATAGTAGTCCACTCATACGCATTAACAATGTTATTATTTTTCAATGTATAGAAATTTAAGAATATATATGATATTTTATTTATAAATAAAGAAAAATATTTTATTAATATAATATATATTAGTTAAATCCATCATTATAAATATAAATGAGAGGTGGTAGTGGAAAATGAATTACATCAGTCCTTGAGGCGGTAGTCTATTGTACATACAAACAATGAATTCCAATGACATTTGATGGATAATGAAGTGGGATATATGTTTTTACACTAACCTAAAAACAAATTAGTATATTGAATATAATATTGTTCTTTTTCCATAGGGTTGTTGAAGATTTTATGGATCTAGAAAATGAAATAGAAGAAAAATGATTGGTCAATAAATATACCTCTTTATTAGAGAACCTCCTAAGGTTTAAACATAATGCTTCAAAATGACTATTTAAATATCAATCCAAGGTTTATAAGATCTGTATATGGATGGTAGAAGTGTATTCATGAAGGTGTTGTCTGAAATACATGGTTCTTGTTGTTTTTTGAATTGAGAAGAATAAATTACCTTTTATTAGAGAGGGTAGAGGGACTCATGGAGTTTCAAAAACTATGAAATTAATATAAATTTATTTCTAATTCTAAATGGAACCAAACTGACTATATTGAAATAATAGACAATATTAACTATAAATACCCTCATGAAATGAAATTTGGACTGGTTTTTACTTTTTTTTCTTCTCCTTGTATACTAATATTAATAATATGGTAACCCTTCTCACACTTAAACTAACAATAATTTTTTTTCTCTTCGAGGGTCAAGATAGTTAATGAAATAAAAAAATAGACTGTAAATAAATGATAGTATAATTTTTAAACCTAATCCTAATCACTTGGCTGGAGATATGATTTTTAAGAGGATTAACTAATTTTTTAAAAGATTAATTTTTTTAAAATTTTATTAATGTTGATTTTAGAACTATTCATTACATTTGATATTATAAAATCAATAAAAATTGTTTAATACATCACTAAAATGTTATATTTTTAAAAAAAATTCATTTATCACATTCATAATTTCAAATTATAATAATTTTAATATATTTATTTCATTGATATTATTTTTTGTTAATTGAATAATTACCCTTTAAGCATTCTTTATGAATTTAAGGTAATTAAATCTTCACTAAAAATTAGAAATTAATTTCCAGAATGAAATAAAATTATTTAGATTTAAATTTAATATTTATAAATAAATATATCATCTGTTTATCCTTATGTAAAAATTATTATATTTATTAAAATTAGGAGTGTGTTATTTTTTACTATTCATCACAAAATATATTATAATGGTCAAAATCAAATCCAATTGAAAAAATGAATTAGAAAATAATATTGGATTATAATTTATGAAGTTAAATTATCTAAAAAATTAATAATGTTTTAGGGTTATTTATATTCATTACCATATTATTTTTAATAATTCGTTACATAATTTATCCTTAACAAGGTGATATAAATTCACTATGGATAATTTTTATAATGAAAAAACTAAAATGGAAATATTTTTCCAAATTTTGAATGAAAGATTATAAATAAATAAAAAACATTTAATGATTTAAAAAAATATTGGTATAATTTAATTGAAAATTAAATATGAAACAAGCAACGAAAAACAATTTTTTAGAAAAAACAATTTTCTAGAATAAATATTTTTGTATTGAAAAATCATTTATAAAATTCATAAAAATGATTATAAATGGATTGTGTTTCACAAGAAGAAACTAATTAAAATTTATAACTAATCCAAAATATAATATGATATTTTCAAAACATTAAAATAAAATACAACTTTCAATAGAAATATGTAATATATAGTATTCAATGAAAAAAAATCATTTTCTAAAAATATCAAATCGTTACTATAATATAATTTTCATATAATCACTTTAAAATGATTTCCTTTTTTCAAATAAAATTTCTAAATGTTTTAGAAAATAATTTTAATATTTTCTCACAAAAAACATTAAAAATAACTTTTGAATAAAATTTATTTCTGAAGAATAAAATAACTTTTTCTAAAAATTTATTTCATATTTCCTAAACATTAATTAATCAATTAGTAAAGAGTATAACCATTGTAAATTTTTCAATTTTATTAATACTATCCATTCCCACCAATTTATTTTCTCGGTAATAACGGTCATATTTAAATAATAATATTTAGATGTTCATTTAAGCTTAGTGTTGTGTATCTTGTATGTTATCAAATATTGTCTTCTTTGAAAAATATCAATAAATTAAATTATCCCCCTTCATGAAATATTATCCCCACAATTTTAACTCGATATCAAAAATAAATTTTTTAATGTTTAAAATAACTTTGTTGAATTATTACATTGCAAAATGGGTTAATTAAATATCTTCTTGAAAATAAAAAATGGGAAGTACATAGGTCATCTTGGATAAAAAATATTAGGTTTCCAAATAAGATAATATTAGTGGAATGTAATGATATAGATATGTAAGGAAAAATTAATTTCTCTATAATGATAGGGAGTGATATAGAACAATAATCATAATAAACAAAACAATATTGCAAAAGATAAAAACCACATAACTACAACCAAATTAGTTGTGAAAAAGTCAATCTATTCATCAAAAAATAAGGTAATAGGATATATTTTTTGTTTCAGGATCCCTTTTTTAATGTTTAGTAATTCATTTATCATATAGACTAGGAATGTAATGAAAAAAACATACTTTAAAAGAATAATTTAATCCTTTAATCAACTTCTACCATAAAATCATATTTTTCTCCAAACAATGAGTGATCAATATGATTTATTATTCCTAAACCATTAATCACATAATCTAAAAAAGATAACAATCTATTTCTACTAAATTTATTCATTAAAAAATCTAAAGTGGTCATCACAAGGTTTTATAATTAAAAAAATTAATAAACTATAAGAAAAATAGAACAAAATTTAATCACAAAAAATCAATAGTAATATCCAATGCTTAACTTAGATAATTTGATAAATAAATATCTTTAAAACTCATTATAATACTTTAAAGTAATTTGGAAACAAAAAACTGATCACATGGTCTTACAATGAAAATTTCTCATTTATATTTAAATAAAATAAATCACACTTAAAATCTCATACCAAATTATATATTCACTTATAATATTATATACAAGATATGCTATTCATTTCAATAAATAACTTGAATCACCATAAAATGAAAAAAATATATGATTCCAAATTATAATTGAACCGCTATTCATAAAATAAAATCCTATAATATTAAATTTACCTTAATCCTATAATGTTCCAAAAATTAATAAAGATTTTATTCCAAAATAAAATCGAACACTTAATCACCGAATTACATTTCAATCTATTTGTTTTCTATATTATAAAACATGTGTTCTAAAATTGTAATGATCCATATCTACCACTAAATAAATGTTCATCTAAACCGTAATGGTTACCAATATCTTTAAACATGTGTCCACTAAATGAAATTGGCTTCTTACTCAAATAATATTTTACAAATATTAAACATAAGGGTAATATATACCTACAAAATTTATTAAAACTCAATAAATGCCTCCTAAAAATTATGAACGTTTTATTGTTCCATGTTTAAAATATATCAATTCCATCTCAAATTTGTTTCCAAATTCTTAAAATTAAACCTACAATAAAATAATCCTTAGATGTTTCCTGATTCTCAAAATATTTATAAATTTTCTCAATAACCTAATTTTTAAAACTCTATACATTAACACATCATAATGAAATATCAATTATTCTTTTTCCTATTTTGTAATAATTCATTCTTATAAATAAATGATATGAACTATTTCCTTATGATTTATCACTATAAACTAAGTTACGTTTTATACATAGAACACAAGAAAATGATTATTACTTTAAATCAAAAGATCGTGGTTTATTTTATGATATATATACCCCATTAATCATTCAAACCAATATCCATTTCTCTAGAAAGGAAATATTCAAGTTCATGGTGGTATTTCCCTTATCAAATGTGATGGGTAATTTTAGTTATTTTCATTTAAAAAAATCACCATGATCCATTATACTTTTAGAGAAATTGAAAGGTGTTGGATATGTGAAATAGTTTCTTGCAGGTGATTTGGATGTTCGAAAAATATTTAAAATCATTTGAACAAGGTTTTCAATGACAGTGACTATTAAATAATCTGGGAGGGATAAAAAGGTTGTGTGAGATACATTCCCTTTAATCATGAGGAAAAAACATTAATATATTGAAATGAAAATTATTATAAAATGAAATGAATTATTTCATATTAAATTGACAATAGTCCTTGTAAAGAAAATACCCTTAGAGATTATATAAGACTTTATACTTCAAATACATTTTGATAATGCTGATTTCCCTTCAAAATAAACAAAGGAATCTCAAATCATCACTACACGGTTGGCGCATGGTCAGTCAAACCATATGTCCTAACCTGGTGAGGTGTAGTTCTTTAAGAGTGAGAACCCTATGGTTGTCACATGACCCAATGAAAATTGCTGCCGAATCATGAGGGTCATTTAAAGTGTGTGAAATTAAATTTTTAACATCCCTCATTTTTCATTATTTCATATTCATTTATGTTACATTTTACATACATCATGGGGGGGGGGGTTCCTCTCATTTCATATCCACCTAGGATTTGATCTTCCTCTTTCTTCAGGGAACCAATTCTGGATCCATTGGTGGATATATTTTTTTTTACCATTAATGCCTTTGATCATGTTTCTCCTCTTTCTCTTTTTTTATTAAAATATATAATGGTAATTCTTTGTGAGATCTTTTGCCTCATTTTTAAAGAATTTTAATAGGATTTATATTTCTCTCATTTAGTATCAATTTAGAGGCCGATATTAGATGAAAGGGTACCTAAATTTAAAAGGTATATATTTCCTATATTTAATCTTAATTTTATGGGTGTTTTAGGTAGTATACATAAATATGATATTGGCTTGAATGAGTGAGATGATAAATAAAATCACCATTGTATTTTATGTGTTTAATTGATGATTTTAGATTCTTATGGTTATTTTATTCCTTTATTATTAATGGAATAATCCTTGTAAGGGTCTTGTAACCAACTTGGTAAGAAAATTCGGTTGTCTGTTTTGTTAAATTAAATTGTTTATATTGATTAATATGCTTCAACGGGAATGTGATGGGCCTGGCCCAATAATTGAGATGATGATGACCACGAGGATGGATGAAACATACTAGTATGGTTGTGGTCATGGCTCAAGATTCATGGGGTGATGGTGATCAAATGGTTGAGGTGACCTGGTCATTGGTTTGAGGTGTATAGGTCATCGGAATGATGGCATAGCTTGTGTGACCTGACATAGTGTGAACCATCAAGATTTAGAAGCATTGTCATAGGGCATGAGGTTCTAGATGACGTGTCTTTTAAATTTTGGTGATTGTATCTCACCATTCTCAACTGAAACACTATTGGAGTGGTATACACAATGATACAACAAATTTCATGTGGTGTTAACCATCCTTTGTGGGTGGACTTATGCAAATATAATGTGGCTTAGGGGATGGTTTTGACCATCATTTTTTCTAGAGGTGCTCATCATGGAATACCATGTCAATGGTTATGGACCATTTGGATATAGTGTTATGACCATAATTTTGGGGATAATTCACACCATTATACTTATGGCCGATCATATAGGATTGTCAAAGGATAGTTATCATTGTACCTTGGGATGGTGAGCTATTGAGCTTGTGTTTTTTTAGGATTCGTATCGTTATTCCTTAGGACACCAAGTTGTTTATTTGATAGTGTTTTTTCTGAGATGAGGCCAAAGGTACCAATGAATTTATGGTAATTTAGTTAGGATGCCATATACATGATTGATGGAACATGAGGTGTATTATCTAACAAGTTTGTAGCGGTAAATTTATGGGAGATTCCCAAGGACACTCTAGATATGATACTTTTTAGGGGATGGTTCAACACTAAGCCATGGTTTCTATCAACTTAAAATATAAATATACAAATATGAAGTGTATTCTATATATATATTTTGGGTCATGTGTTCAGAGATATCCTGAAATTGGCCAATGTAGGTGAACACTTCCTTGTGGACACTAAGCTCAATGGAAGAGAGTTACGAATTAAATGCTTGTACATTTCCCTTCAATATATTTTTCAGACACCTGTATAATTATGGATGTAAGGAAAGAACACATTGGTGGTGGCCTGCTGATTTCATACTCACACCATACATGAACCACTCTAGATGTGTGTATACATTATGAATTTGATATCTAGTAAAGGAATGAGCTCGAGATATGGACCACAATGATTTTAGATGCACCTTTTTGGCAGGATGGATGAAAATGGACCAGGTAGATCATATGTATTAGGCTGGGATATCTTTTGAGTTTCCTATACATATGTACTTATATACATGACCTTTTAAGTTAATTTTTTATCTTGTACGTCATGATCTGATATATTTAATTATTTAATAATTGTATTATGACTTTTGACTTATTTATTAGTACTACTATTTTTTATCTTAGTGTTGTGTTTATATTGGTGATTCTGCTGATTTATGGTCCTCTTCCACTATGTTACATACATATGGACCATTATTGATTTCACCACATAAGGGTATACTCTCTCGAACCTCACCTAGTTTGACCCTTGATTCTAGTTAGTGTACATTAATGCATGTGGAGGCATGCATAAGGCCAAATTTCTAACTGGCCCAGAGAATTGTTTGAGTGAAAACATGTTGGGACACTACAAATGGTATCAGATAAGGTTATTTTTATGTTTTTTTATGTAGCATCACATGTTCTGGGTATTATAAACATAACCACATTAGGGTGGTCACATATGGAATCAAATGATCCATTCTATTTTTTTCATACTATTTGGTCTGTGGTAGATGAGATACTAAGATGTTTTCATAAACAGGTAAAGGGCTCATGTTTGGGTGTTTGTAGACATATTCATGGGATAAAATCAATGTTTCAAAACGATAGAAATTGATTTTTTTGTGCATCGTAGTTAATTTATTTCTATGTAAAGTGGAGGGACAAGTTCTAACGTTGTAAGAATGGACTCCAAATGAGCATCGAGCATGTGAATAGATGGGGAATTTAGAGAGGTTCTGTTGCATCCCTTATCAGATAGCTAGGATAATGGGACATGGTCAAACTCAGGGATTAGATGTAGGACCAAGAGTGATTACATGGGTTGGTAGTTAGGATTCAGATGCACTCATAGTTCATGGTAGAGATAGAGAGACCAAGCAATATGGTCAACTGCCAATAGTTAGTGTAGCTCCAAAGGGAGGTCAGACCATGGCGAGTCAGACTTCTGGATAGGTGTATACTATTGAGATTCCATGGATAGAGAAGGGTTGAATGTTGAGGACAATTATAGTAACATAATAAGCATGACCCAGATTATTTTCAGTTTGGCATGGACATTTTTTGTGTCTAATTTACAAGAGTATTGTTTTTGGACTTACTAGGTAGTGTTTTGAATGTTGGAATTAGTATGATTCAGGATATATATATATATATATATATATGAGGTGCATAAGAACCATGATTTTTTAGGGAACTGATGTGACATATGTTTTGTATGAGGTGTGTAGGCATCAAGACTATGATTACAACGTATATATGTAACGACCCAAACATTTATTAATGAAAAATACTCTTAATCAAATTAAATGTATTACTATGTAAAAGGGATATATAAAATTTGTATTTCCCTAGTTTTATTTTTTTGTATTTTAAAAACTATTATGAATTGGGATCATTGCTAATATAGCCATTGAACAGTGATCACAAGATTATTATAAATATAGTGCTTTAACAAATCCATTTTAGTCAGACAAAGGAAGCGATGGCCTCGTCCAGTATAATTGCCCAAATAAAGCCCATTTTTCGGAGCTTGGAAAGGATGTGGCGTCATTGGGCTCCGTTGTTGACCAATCCCAATCTAAGCTTGAACATGTTGAGCATGAACGAAATCACCGATGAGAGAAGGGGAAGTTAATAGAGATTACCACCCGAGAAATGTTATCCAAGACACCCCAAGAGTATGTCACCATCACACACATTACCCTTAGGTCTTGTGCAGTTATTATAAGGGTTTATATTACAAGACCTTATCAGTATAATTATGTATATTATTTTGTATAAAGAATATACATTTATTTTATCATTGTTTCATTGTAAATAGTTTTTTAAGCAAAAATAGTATTTTAATTCATATTCAATTAAGAAATATATTTTGATGAATTAATGGATATTTTAATTAAATAATATTTTAATAAAATTGAATTAGTAAATTATTTTTTATTCAATATAAATGATCGTTTAAGTTTTAGGAATATAATTGTAATTTTTTTAAGGTTTGAAAGGTATTTTTGTCAAAAACCATGAATTTTTTATAAATTCTAGTTTTTATTTTAAAAGTAAAAAATGAACATATTTGAAAAATTATTTAGATAAAATGAATATTTTTTTTAATCTGGATGTCGAAATTATCCAATGGTGAACTTTTCAAAATTTTCTAAGACGCTCGAATTTTTGGGTAAAAATTAAATATCATTTAAATATATAATGTGTTTTATAACAACATAATGACCCAATAGTGATGTGATAATATAATATAAACATTATGTTCGGAAAATATATGTTTTAATATTATAATAATGTGATTTTTGTTTAATTTGATTTATTTTACAAAGTTTCAATGGACCCTCCATGGCTTGTAAAAATTTTTATCTTTTTAAATTGTTTTCCTTGAGAGTGTGACTCGCCTCCACAAAAGAAACACTAATATTTTAACAACATATACCATTGTCCTTATAAAATATTTTTTCCCACTCCCCATTGTAAAAAAACATGGGAAAAACATGTCGTGGTTTTTGGTTTTGATTAGTTTAATGAGTTAGATCCAAAACCTAAATAATAAATAATTCCATCCCTTTTCCAATTTAATCCCACCCAAGCTCCCACTTATTCTTCACTCAAAGTCTTTGGATCTCAACCAATATATTTTCATATCTCTCTATAATCCTCCCAAGGTGACCCAAGGTCCCAAGAATCCTCTCTCAAGCCTCTCCCATGCATTTGGTATCACACATCCATGTAATAGATTCCTTTCTCCCTCTTTTTATCCAACTTTCTTAATATTGTTATGCATTTCATATTCAATTATAAATGTTAGGGTATGACTTAAAACCAACCACATACTTCCCTATTTATTATTGAATGATTATATACCCATTTCTCTCTCATTAATTCATCCCATGTACTCCTGTTACCATGCTAAAATTTCGTAAGAAATTTCTCTCCCCTCATTGACAATCATGAAATTATTTTACATTATTCACCAAATTCCTTAATATATGTTGGTACATGTATCTATATGCCCCCCTTAATATCCATTTCATGTAAATATTATGAGATAACCCTTTCTATCCCATCAACCATTTTTATGAATTCTTACGTCACACTGTTATGCTGCAGAAATTGCACCATGTTTTTCCAAGGCAAAATCATTGTTTAGTGAATACTATACTCATGTCCTTATCAAGGGTATCCACCTTTATGAAAATATAAATAATTAATGGTACATTCATGTATTAATTCCACATTCTTTATTCATGGATTAACGTATTATGTTGAATGATTCCATCTTATATGACCCATGTTGAACACTTATGCATGAAATGAAATGTTTAAGAATTTTGCAAACTGATTATGCTCCAATGCATTGGGTAAAGATTAGTATCAAGATAAATCAAGTGAAATGAGGGTTTAATAATTCTAATTCATGTGTAATGATGGTTTACTCATTCTCCATGTGCAATGTGCCTTGGCTCATGCTAATACCATGTTAAGTTTTGTTGCCACATTTCCATGTTAGGATAATCATGCTATATCATGACTTTATGTTCTTGTTTCTCTTATGATCCATTGATATGACTATTTCCTAGCATGTATTGTATTCATCATGTTATTCATTTATTACTCCCTTACTGGTCTATATAGACCACACTTTTCTAATGAATTTCCTTAGGTTATCCCATGCAATGCTAATACAAGGGAATGTGGTGGTCATGTAAAGGATGATTTTAGTAAAGATGTTGTGTCTCTTACTTTTAAGTCATTATGTAATGTTAATAAGACCTAAATACACTAGACCTCTCATTCTTCGAGTTATATCAAGTTACGATTTTATGTAATAAATCATGTTTAATTGTGTTGTAAAAAGTAAGGTTATTTTTGTTGGTATTAGTGGATAGGATTAGTTATTTTTGGGATTAGGATTAGAAAAACCTAGTGAAATACATTGGGATAATACTAAGTATAATAAAAACATCAATAAATTTTGGTGATTATTTAGTAAGTGGTTAATCAGGAAAATACATCCATGTCTAAATACGAGCATGTAGAGGAGGCTCTGACACAGATAAATATAGAGGTAAAACCTAAAAACACCGCTTTTAGCTAGACTTGAACAGGAAATGGTGCACGAAGACGGGACTTGTTTCACTCTTGTTTACGACAATCCAATGTGATTTTATTTGATAAATTCATAAGATTTGTATGAAAAATTATTAAGAGAATAAAGAAAAAATTCCCTATGAAAATATGTTGGGAAGTGTATCATGGATTACATAGATTGATGCCTAGGAATTCATAAGTTAAAGAACAAAAGGTAATTTATAAGTCATTAGTTTTTTTCTTGGGATTACCCTTTATGTTTAAAACCTAACATTCCTTTTATTCCATATAATTTATTGTAATATAAGGACTCGGGATAACAACTGATTTGAAGATCAATGTGATGACTATTCTAATGAGATGTCTAATCTGATTGGATCGGGAATCGCTAACTTTTTCACAATTCTGTCACAGTTAACTCGATCATTGCATAGAAACATGGGTCAGTAGGATTGTTCAACCCCCTACTAAGAAAGAACAAGTTGTAATTGAGATATTCATGTGGAAAAGGCCTCGTAATTTTAATGTATCATTTGATCCCTTAATCGTCGAACAATGGATGAACTCTATTGAGAAGATATTCTTCATCTTTCATTGTTCCGAAAAAGTGAAGGTTCTTCTAGCTGCTTATCATGTAGAGGGTCAAGATAATAAATTGAGGACATTGATAAAAAAATTTGAAGCTTGAGGAGGAGATCGAGGTGTTGGAATGGAATGATTTCCGATTTTTTTTATAAATATTTTATGTGCACCCTCCAACTAAATATGGAAAGGGAAATCATTTCCATAAAGCAAAAAAGATGATGAATCCATCGGAGTGTATGAGGAAAACGTCACAAGTCTCTCAGGATACACCTCTAGATTTTTTGTTACCCCAGAATGCAAGGTTGACTGCTTCTTTAGTGGGCTAAAACCTATCCTTAGAAAAGGCCTGGCATTCTGTGACATCGATAGCTATGAGGAAATTTTCCTATGTTCCCCCAAGGTCGAAATGGAGATAAAAAAATCTCAGGGTTATCAGGGGATAAGAAGTGTAAGGTTGACTTCAATTCTGGTGGCCCAATGGATAAGTCAAAAGGTGCTAAGTAGATACAACACCCCACTTTCCAAAGGTGTGGGAAGAAACACCCATGAAATTACCTGAAGGGGATGTGGAAATGCATTAGGTGTGGAAGAGAAGGTCACCTAGCTATTAACTACTGACAAGAAGAAACGTGCGGCTATGAAAGAGGATAGGAATGATTTGTTCCACCCTCAATGCATTGTTCATTACTTAAAATTAAAATAATCAGGTCACCTTAAAATTTAGTTCCATAAGCCAAGGTTTTTATGAGGCACTGAAAAACCACCATGGTAGCAAGGGAAAGGTTTTTCCATCACTTCTACCGATGTGAACCCTGACAATGAAATTGTGATAGGTACACTGGTTATTCATTCATGAATAGTGAATGCACTCTTTGATTCTAGTTCTATGCATTCTTTTATATCACGAATGTTTAGTAGAACAATCCCAAAACTGCCAAAAATCATGGAAGTAAAGATTTTTGTGAGTATGGAAAATTGAGAAATCGTTTCTTCCCATTAATATAAGTCATCCCCTATCATAATTTTTTGATTTAACTTCTTTTAGTACCTCTTCATACTCCCTCTAGTGGAATTTGATGAAATTATTGGCATGGATTGGATTTCCTTATATTGAGACAACATAAATTGTTGTGAGAGGGAAATCACTCTCCATATGGAGAATCAACCCCTGATTATGTAAAAGTGCAAGGAGGAGGATGAATCTTTCTTAGAACTGTCATATCAAGCAGTAATATTACTACCCTATGAGAACATGTATCTAGATATGATTATTGTGTCCAAGGATGCTACCATCCTTGAAGACATTCCTATTGTAATGAAATTCGTTGAAGTGTTTCCCAATGAATTGTTTGGTCATTCTCCTAGAAGGGATGTTGAATTATCAATTGATCACATACTTGGGGAATTACCAATATCCACGATACCATAGAGAATGACTATTTTCGAGCATGAAGAGTTTAATGAACAATTATAGGAGAATCTAGATGAAGGGTTTATAAGCCCAAGGGCTTCACCATGGGAAGAACAAGTCATCTTCATCAAGAATAAAGATGGAACAATGTGCCTTTGCATTGATTATCATGAGCTCAAAAAAATCCTGATAAAGAACAATTATCCTCTGCCTTGAATTGATGAATTGTTTGATTATCTACGTGGAGCACAATACATTTCAAATGTGGATTTGCAGTCAGGATATTACCAACGGAGAAGAATGAGGATATCCCCAAGACTTCTTTTTTAACAAGTTATGGGCACTATGAATTCATAGTACTACCTTTTGGACTCACTAATACTGCAGAAATATTCATGGACTTGATAAATAGATTCATTAGATATTACCTCGACAAATTTTTGGTAGTCTTTATAGATGATATTATAATATAATCAAAAACAAATGAGGAGCATGAGGATCATCTATTAACTATATTAGATACCTTGAGAAAGGAGAATATCTTTGAAAATTATACCAAGTGAGAGTTATGGGAGAATGAGGTCCATCCTTTGGTCATATCATCACAAGAAATGGGATATATGTTGGTCCCTCAAAGATGACTGCAATTGAGGGATGGATGAGGTCAAGTTCAGCAATGGATATCCATAGCTTCTTAGGGTTATCTGGACATTATCACCTTTTTTTGAGAAATTTCTCATGATTTTCAAACCCTCTTACTAAGCTAATTTAAAAAGGAGTCAAGTTTTCTTGGTGTTATTAATGTGAAGAGAGCATCAAGGATCCGAAAAGGAGGCTTATCACTGTGCCCATGCTCACATTACCCACAAGTGGAGAACTTTAAGTGGTATTCAGTGATGCTTTGAAGAAGGGAAAGGGATGTGTGTTTCTGAAAAATGACAAAGTCATTGACTATGCTTCAAGGAAATTGAATTTTCATGAGAAAAAATATCCAATGCATGATCTGGAGTTAGTTGTTGTAATTTTTGATTTTAAATATTGATGGAATTACCTCTTTTGGGGAGATGTGTGAAATATACATGGATCAAAAAAGACTCAAGTACATATTCACACCGATATAGTTGAATATGTGCCAACGAAGATGGTTAGAGGTGATCAACGACTACGACTTCTCAACCCATTACCACCATGGGAAAGTGAACAAGGTGGTAGATTCTCTAAATAGAAAGGACCTAGAAATTATATCAATGATGAGAATTTTAAAGGATCCAATAATCTTAGATATGATGAATATGGACATGAGAATGATAAAGAAGGGAACATAATATATCCATTCACAAAGGATTACTCAACTATATATTTTGGAAGGTTTAGAGGATACTGAAAAGGATGATGTGGGAATTAAAAAGAAGGTGGAAACTATTAGAAAAGGGAAATCCTCAAAATTTAATGTCAATGAAAAAGGAATTGTGAGATTTGGGTCAATACTATATCTTCCATCGAATTTTGAGTTAAAGAAGGAACATTTGGATGATGCACATAGTTCAAATTTCTCCATTCACCTGGGAAACACAAAGATGTATCAATATCTCTGAGAGAATTATTTGTGGGACAACATGAAGAAGGAGATCATTGAGTACACAACAACGTGCCTAGTATGTCAGTAAGTGAAGGATGAGAGGAATAAGTCAAAGGTGATGATGCAACCATTACCTGTACCAGCATGGAAATGGGAGAACATCACTGTGGACTTTGTCACTGGATATCCATAGACATCCAAATGAAATAATTCTATTTGGGTTATTGTGGATCGCTTTATAATGACAACACACTTCATTTCAGTTTTATAGGATTTATCATTGGATCAACTAGCACAAATTTGCATCAGAGATGTGGTAAGGCAACATGGAGTACCACTATCTATTGTATTCGATCGAGATCAAAGATTCACCTCTATGTTTTGGGAGAGTTTTCAACATGATCTGAATACCAAGATTAATTTTAGTACGGCCTATTATCCTCAAACTGATGGTCAATCTGAGTGGACTTTCCAAACACTTGAGGTCATGTTGAGAGCATGTTCAAGGGACTTCAATAGAGGATGAGTCAACACATTCTACTAGTTGAGTACTATTACAACAATAGTTTCCACTCAAGCATACAAATGGATCCTTATGAGTCCCTATATGGGAAGAGGTGTAGAACGCCTTCATGTTGGTATGAAACTGTGGAGACCAAACTCCTAGGTCCAAAGATGGTCGATGAAATGGTGGAGAAGGCTGAGACCATCCAACAAAACATTAAATCTGCTAAGAGTCGACCATAGAGGTATGCTAATAATCATCAACAAGACCTAGAGTTTGATGTCAGAGATATGGTGTTCCTCTTCATATCACTATGGAAGATAGTTATGAGATTTGGGGAGAAGGGAAAGCATTATTGAAGGTATGTTGGCCTGTTTGAGATCCTTGATCGCATTGGAGCAGTGGCCTATCGACTATCACTCCCAACAAACATATCCGATGTACATAATGTATTCTTGAATTACCCTTTATGTAGTACATATTGGATCCATTGCATGTACTCAGTCAAAAGGTGGTACCATTTGGGAATGACATATCCTATAAAGATAATCTAGTGATGATCAAAGATAGTAGCGAAAAAGTTCTATAAAATAATACAATTCCCCTCATCAATTTGGTGTGGAGAAACCACAAATTTGAAGATGGTACGTTGTAATTTGAAGAAGTGATGAAGCAGAGTTACCCTCATATGTTTTATTCTGGGAAATGGAAATTTTGAGGGTGAAATTTCATAAGGGGAAAATATTGTAACGACCCAAACTTTTATTAATGAAAAATAAACTCGATCCAATTAAATTTATTATTATGTAAAATAATTATATAAAATAGAATTTTTTTGGTTTCATGTTTTTGGATTTTAAAATTCTATTTTTTAATTGTGACCATTGCTAAAATAGTCGGTGAATAGTGATCAGAAGATTAGTATATATATAGGGCTTTAACAAATCCAATTTACTCAGGCAAAGGATGTGATGGACTCATCCAGTAGAATTTCTTCATATGAATCCCATTTTTCAGTTCTTGGAAGGGAGGTGGAATCACTGGACACTACTCTTGACCAAGCCCAATCCAATATTCAACACGTTAAGCTTGAATGGAATCACCAATGAGAGAAGTGTAATTTAATAGAGATTACCACCCGAGAAATGTTATCCAAGCCATCCCAAGTGTCTGTCACCATCTCCCACCTTACCCTTAAGTAATATGCGGATGTTATAAGGGATTATGTAACAAGAACCTATCACTATGATTATTTACATTATTTTTTATAAATAATATACATTCATTTTATCATTGTTACTTTGTAAATATATTTTTAAAGCACGAATAGTATTTTTAGTTAATATTCAATTAAGAAATATATTTTTTGTGAAGTAATGGATTTTTTATTTAAATAATATTATAATAAAATATTATTACTAAATTACTTTTTATTGAATATATATTGGTGTAAAATTTTTAGGAATACATTTGTAATTTTTATTAAGGCTTGAAAGATGTTTTTGTCAAAACACATGAATTTTCGATAAATATCGGTTTTTTATTTTAAAATAAAAAATTCACATATTTAGACAATTATTTAGATAAAATTAATATTATTTTTAGAATTAGTTGTTAAAATTTATCCAATTGTGAATTTTTCATAATTTTCTGAGATAGTCGATTATTTGGGTAAAAATTAAATACCCTTTATATATATAATGAATTTATGACATCATAATGACCCAATAGTGACGTAATAAAAATCTATAAAAAATATTTTCGGATAATATATGTTTTACCACAAAAATAATGTGATTTTATGATTGATTTATTTATTTTAAAAGGCTTTAGTGGACCCTCCAAGGCTTATAAATCATTTTATCTTTTCAAAATGTTTTCCTTCAGAGTGTGACTCACCTCCACACAAGAATGTATAATATTTTAATAAGTTCGGCCATTTTCGTTATAAAATAATTTTTTACACTCCCCTTTGAAAAATACCATTGGAAAAAACCATGTGGTGGTTTGTGGATTTGATTAGTTTAATGTGTAGGGTCCAAAACCTAAATAATAAAGAACTACCTCCCTTTTCCAATATAAAACCACCAAGACCCAATTCCTCTTCATTCAAGGCCATTAGATATAGAACAAAATATGTACTAATCTCTCTATAATACTCCTTAGGTACCCCAAGATCCCAGTAACCTTCTCGAATGCCTCTCCCAAGCCTTTGGTATCACACTTCCATGTAAGGGATTCTATCCTTTCTCTTTTAATCTATGTTTCATAATATTTTTATGCCCATTTATTTTCAAATATAAATGTTTGGGTATGATTTATCCTCTCCACCATACATACCTCATTATTTTTTAATAATCAGATACACTTTTATATATCATTAATTCCTCCAATGTACATCTGTTACCATGCTAAAATTCCCTAAAGAATTTCTCTCCCCCCATTTACAATCAAGCAATTGTTTTACATTATGCACCAAAATTACTTTATATATGATGGGAAATGTATCTATATAACCCCCTTAATGTAAATTTTATGTATATATGATGAGATACACCTTTCTCTCTCATTATCCATAATTATAAATTCTTATGTCGCGTCGTTATGCTGCCCAAATTGCACCACATTTTTCAAGCCAAAATCATTGGGCTGTGAATACCATACTCATGTCTTTATCAAGGGTATTAAACATTATGGACATATATATATTGAATTTTAATTTCATGTATATATTCAACATTCTTTAATTATGGAACAACTTATGATGTTGAATTATTCCATGTTATATGATCCATGCGGCACACTTATGAATGAAAGGAAATGTTTAAGAAGAGTGAACCCTGATAACACTCCAATGCATTGGGTAAAGATTTGAATCATGATACATAAATTTTAATTAGGATTTACTCATTCTAATTCAAGTGAAATGAGAGTTTACTTATGCTACATGAGCAATGATCCTTGGATCATGCTAATACCATATTAAGTGTTGTTTCCACATTTCCATGTTTTGGTAATCATGTTATATATTGTCATTATGTTCATGTTTCTCTTATTATACATCGATATTCCTATTGCCTAACATGTATTGTATTATTCATTTTATTCCTTGGTTACTCCCTTACTGTGCTTTATATGTCACACTTTTCCTACGCATGTCCTCTGGTTATCCTATATAGTGCTAAGTACGAGGGAATGTAGTTGTCTTGTAAAGGAATTTTTCAATAAAGATGTTGTGTTTCATGTTTCAAGCCATTATGTAATGTTACTAATCCACAGAGACACTAGACCTCTCGATCATATATGTATTATCAAGTGAAGATTTTATGTAATAAATCATGTCTATGAGTGTAGTAAAAATGCAGGGCCGTTATAATATATATTTATATATATTATATAGGATTTCTGTGTGATAATCTATTGGGATGTAAGACTTATGGGAATTTAATGATATGCGGGGATCATGGGAGTTTTTGTGGCATATATAATAAGGAAATATGTGAAGATGTGAGTTTTTATGAGTGACATATATGACATAGGTATGAAATGAACATTTAATGATATGTTTTATTTTAAGGTTTTCATTTCTGACACAAATATAACTTAGAACCCGAGGATGTGTAGAAATGATGATGCATCATAGATGAACATGTATGTTTGGGGATGGTCAGTGGGACCATTAAAAGTTTATTTTGTATTTGTGAAGTGTCTAGTTAGGTAATTCTTATGGTGGGTAGCACCACCCGAGGAATTGATCTATAATTAATAACTGAGGTTGACAGGACTGATGTTTATGAGATGGGTATATTTAATACAATCTTTATTTGAGACCCTACATCTTTGGGATGATGTATTATAATATGTGGAGACAATAATGTATTAAGTTTTTTTTCGGTCGAAATTCACCACCCTTTTTTAATTTTTATGATTGTGAGCAGGCTAAAAAAAATTTTGGCCTCAAAACCAAATTAGGAATGTTTTATTGATGGAATGCCTTTTTTTGATAGGGTTTATGCCCCAATATGTGCCTTAGGGTTTTAGGTGGATTTTGGGTGCATCTGGCCCCAAAAAATCTATTTTGGTAAACCTAAATTAGATGTGCATGATTTCCACAAACCATATGGCCTCCAAAGAGTAATCATGTTGGACACTCTTACATTGAGCACAATAAAACAATTGTGAATTTTGGGGTGGAGAGACGTTTCTTATTTCTATAGTTTTTGATATTGGCGATCAACATGAGCTACACACGGTTTGGAAAACCATACGCATATCCATGCAAGGTGTGGTGACTAGATAGTGAGAACCACATGGTTGGAATATGGTTATCCAAACCATGTGGAATTACTATTCTAGGAGTAATTCATGGGAAGTGAGAACTGCATGGCTGGAACATGGTTAGCTTACTTGCATAGAGAAACCATACAGGACATTTAAAAGGAATCTTATTTCTTTCATTATTTCTCCTTTCTCCTCCATTTCACACACAACATATGGGGGATCCTCCCATTTATTTTCAACCTAGGATTTAAGCCTCAAATTATATATGAGTTCTAATTCAAGATCCCTTGGTGGCTATGGATTCCTACAAGTATGTAAATTGATCCCCTTACCTCTCATTATCTTTTATCACACCATACGGAATACTCAAACCATGTTTTCCCTTTTTCCCAATTTTTAGGGAATATTTTTTAAATTTATGATTCATCTAAATTTAAATCGATTTTGAGGCCAATATCATATGAGAAATAACCTACAGGTATAAGGTAGGTGGTGAATATATTCCTTGTTAGTTTTATGGTTGTTTTGGTGTCTATACCTAAATACACCATTGGGTTCATCGAGTGAGACCCTAAATTAAATTATGATGATATATCAATTTATTAATTGATGATACGAGAAGCCTACGGGAATTCTCTTTATTTATTACATATGGAATTATCCAGGTAAGGCGATTGTGACCAATAGGGTAGTATACATCAGTTGTGTTTTTGATTAATTTAATTATATATATTGATTATTATGGTTACATGGGATTGTGATAGGTGTAGCCGAAGGATCTAGGTTATGGCGATCACCTCGGATAAAGTGACATAATCATATAGATGATGGATTAGGTTGAGATACATGGGGGGATGATGATAACTAGTTTGAGGTGACATAATTTTCTATTTAATGAAATAAGTTTGTCGGGATGATGGAATTTCCCATGTAACATAAGATAATGCTGACCATCAAGATTTTAAGACAAGATCACAAAGGCTTGAGGAAATGGATAATGTGGTTTAGGATGTTTGGTTATTATCACTCACTATATTTTGATGATGCATGGTTGCATTCATGTCCATATTGATAGAACTCATTGGAGGGGTGTTGACCAATATTTGTGGGTAGAGGCCTCTATAAAAATTTTATCTTAGGGGATGGTGATGACCATCAGTTATGTTAGTGGTGCGAACCACAGAAAGCCAAATGGATAGTTATAGACCATGAAGAGATAGTGTTGAGACCAGAAATTGGGGGCTAATACTAACCATTAGACTTGAGGATAATGATAAGAGATAATTAAGGTATGGGTATTTCCATGAATTGGGACTTCATGCTGTTCAGATGATAGTGATTTTATGAGTAGAGTTTCGAGGTATTAGCAACATAATTGGTGTTCCTTTAGGATTCCAGATAGATGAATGATGATATGTGATGTGTCATATGGAATGAGGTTCCTGTTATATTTTTATGGGAGGTACCTAAGGGCCCTACATATATAATAATGTTCATAGTATTCCTGGGCACTATATATATATATATATGCGGAAACATGTATTTTATACCTTATATATATATATATTTCGGGGAACCTATTCATTGATTTCTAAGTGTTGGAAAAAGAAGGTGGACACTTCCTTGTGGTTGTTAAGAATAACAGAAGCAGGTTAATTATTAAATGTGTTTGCAGTTTTAAGGCCCAAACATTAAACATTACTTATTATTGAGATAAGTCAATAATTTTACATTAATTCACATCAAGGATCATTGATGGTTATAGATTTAGTGAATTAGGTCATAAATTATATATAAAATATTCAATATTAAAAGTATACACTTCTACTCACTATCCATTTTTTTCATAAAACAAAAACTCTTTAAAAAGAATCATGACATCATTTCATGTTTTAACAACATAACATTTCCTAGATACCATCCTTGAATTTATTCTAGCTTATTTCCTATGAAATTCATTTCAAACCATTGGACGAGCATAAAAATCTTTGTAAGGGATACATAATGAAGTAGAAATAATTTTTCTTTGGATAGCATGAAAACCAAGAATACTTTATCATAATTAAAACCTTTCACCTTTAAGAAGTATTAAATATACATAACTAAATATAAGCTCCTTTATTACCCTTTTTGAAACAAAAATATTACCATAAAGCCCATACCAAACAAAATATATAATACGAACGTAACTGGGGATATAAACATACTTAAATGAAATAATCATAAGGTTGACATCCACACATATCACTAAATAGAATAGTCATTGGACTCAATTCCATTCCCAATGCATTAGAGGTTATAAGGTAACCATAGATCCTTGGTTTATCAAGGTACCACCCATTATTTGGTTTATCACGTAATCACCAATCATTGTTTTATCACGTATCCACCTATCAAATGTCAAAGTACTATTATATAATAATAACACATAAAATAATGAAAATATCAACATCTCACTAATAACATTTCATTTTAAATAACAAGAAATCATTTCAAGATATTAAAATACTCAATCCATTTCAAAATAAATTTTCAACAAAATCACCCAAAAGGTATTAAGGAATTTCATTTCATTTTAAAACATTAAGGCTTATAGAGGAATCCAAATGACCATTACGGTGGTTGAGAGGTAATTATCGTTGAATACATTAAAAAAATTCCTTTTGTAATTTTACAAAACACTTCATATAAAAATGATTCCCTTTGAATGAACATAAAATTCAATGGGTTTTATTATACACAGTTTAAAATAATGAGGTGTATATTATCAAAACACACCTCAATAAAAGGAGATAGATATGATGTCGCTTAACTTGAGTCTGATTCGTCACATATGTTACTTATTCCTCTTAAATAATAAACTAATGTTAATTTATACAGTATTAAGATCCTTTTTCATGTTTATTATACCTTTCATATCACTTATTACTAAGTTATAAAAATTACATAATTATTTAAGTGAATATCGGCCGTTTGGTCGATATTGGGTACTTGAGTCGAAAATGATTATTTATAATTACAAATTGTCTATATGGTCAAAAGTATAAAATATCAAGAATAGTAATCATGATTGAAATATCCTATATATCCATAATGTATAGATTTATAATAGTCCAAAATATTTGGAGATAATAAATGAAATGCACAGTTCATGGAGAGAGTAAGCTGTACGTACGCATGAATGAAACTTTCATTTATTTGTCATATTAAATAAATGAATACTAAATGATACATAGGTATATTATAATTAGTTATAATATATATTTATCATAATTTCATTAATTCCATCCTTTATAAGTTCTTTGTATGACGTGAATGATTCATATCACTTTGAGGGTGCGGTAGTCTGCACTTCCTCAAATGCAATTATCATATTTACAAATCTTGAAAAGAATAAATGTATGTTTGTAAATAAAAATTATAGTATCATTGAGAATATATAAATATAATATATATCATATATAAATATAGTTCCATCATAATCTCCACCATGATGGGTGGTTGGGGGATATTTAACAATCATCGTTTCGTGAGGCAGTAGTTCGTTGTACACATAAACAATCTGTTTGTATCCATTAGATGGAGGTGTTTGTATGTGTAGTTAGAATAAATATCACAAAAACATCCTATTATATTGAGGATAATATTTTATTTAATAAATTAATAATAATATAATATGTATTGAATAAGTAAAATATTGTAAAGGAACTTTAGAGAAGATGCTACCTCTTAATTTGTGTAAGTACCTTTGATTTGAGCCAAAAGGATTTTCTGAATTTCCTTATGACTAAGTAAAGACTCCTAGGAGGAAGATATAGATGTTGGGATATTATTTAGGTGGAGGTTGGATGATACAAGGGGCTTGAGTGGTGTGATTAAATGGGTAGAGGTGATTCCCTTTTAAAAGATGGTGGATAGGATCTTTAAGAAGGTATTGAAATATTATTTTATGATAAAAATATTTTTGATTTAAAATGGTCCCAAATTAATTTCTTTCAAAAATAAAATTATTTTGGGTCTAAAAACACTCAACAAATATGTTTTAGAGACGTCTAGGTCACAAATTTAACATTTTCTTTTAGCTTGAACCCTTAGTTAACTTATTTGACTCTTCCCATGTCTTCGTGTATATTCGTATGATATGGTTAATATAGTAACTATAAAAAATCCAGTGGAACCTCAAGTGGTTAATTAATGAATTTTTAACACTATCTATGTAATTTTTAAGAATCATAAATTTTTAAGACTATTATATCATTTAATAAAATAGTATTTGTTTTAAAAACACATTTTTGTCAATTTTTATACTATTCATATCATGACTTTTTAAAAATCCACAAAAACATCATTTAAAAAAAACCATTATTTCAAATATAACAAGTAATAATAATCCCTAATATTAGTTTATTGAATAAAAAGTATCAAAATAATTTTATTTTTAATATTTATTATCTCATTTATTAAAATCAGTCATTATTAATGTAATCACTGCATCATCATTGTATCGTAAATAAATTCATTTATTTGATGTCCAAAAATAATATATAATATAAAATGATTTATGAAATATTTTTAGATTTATAATGACTGTTTATAGTAAAAAATATCACTTATATAACCCCATATAAATTTTTTTTACTAAAAGATACATGTTTATATTATATTTTTCTTTACATTAATTAATTCTTATAAAATATCATTTTTGCATCCAAGTGGCTCCATGGGATCCAAAAAACTACCCAAGGATTCCCATGGTCGGACATATCTCATCAAATAGGATTATAAAATGTGTTAGTTTAGTTTATGTTTTTAGTATGAAATTAATTTTTACTCTTATTTACGAGATTTACCCTTTAACCATGGTATACAAAATAATTACTTAAGTTACTATGCATAATGTCTAAAAATAAAAGGTGCATATTCACACAATTTGGATCTTATGATTCCAAATATTGAATCCATTTTTTCAAATTAAAAACATATTTTTTTATTAATTAATTTAAAATTAATTCCCATTGACATAACAAAAAATCGGCTTTTTAAGAAGTAATAACTATCAAAAGAATAACATGTGTTTATGTCCAATTTAAAGGTGATATTAATTTAAATGACCAAAATTGAATTAAATGATAAAACAATAATCCAATTATACATTAAAACCAATTAAAAGGACTATCTAATTGTATACATAAATTATATGAAAATACAATTTTGAATTGAAATGATGTATTTTTTCACTATTCATTAAAAATAAACATTATTAGAAAAATACAATAAGTTCATTCAGAGTCAATTTTGATTATCCAATTCTAAAGAGGAAGTTTATTTTGTTAAACAGAACATATAAAAGTTACAAAAAGTTTATTTAAAAAGGGTTCTACATTAAAATATGGTAACACGACCTTTTAAAAATATTTGAGTATTTCATACTATAATCAGATTCATTCTTATTTGAAGTCACTAATATTAATTGGATAAATGTAATTTTTTTTAATAAATATGAAAAATCCTAAAATAGTTAATTCTCTTCATTCCTACCAATAAAATGGCTAGTATTTAACTACCATTTAAAATAATAATATTATTATTGTATTTATTTTCAGTATAACTCAATGTTCTATGCAACGTAAGATTTCAAAGAAATCCGTTTTTGCCTGTTGAGTACACTATCAGAAAAAGTGTCTGGTTTAACATAAAATTAATATCTTATTAATAAATATTAATAGATGAAAAAAATGTAATACTCTCTAAATACAAGGGTCATTACATCCTTCACTCCTTTTGGAAATTGCATCCTCACAATTTTATAATTAGCTCAGAAACATAATTTAAAGTCCCTCATTGGAAAAAGTGTCAATAAAACTATCAGTTTAAAAAAAATAAGAGAAGTACAAAGGTCACTAGAGGTAACACATACTAGGGTTACATGTATGAAAAGTTGGATATGGAAGAAAAACTATCTATCAATGTTTGGATTGAGAGTGATAGAAAACATGACTAAGAGAAAGGTAACAATAATAAAACCACAAATTTGTGATGGGTTAAACGGTCTTTGATTTCCCAGTACGAAAAGTAAATAGACAATGTTTTCGTTTTATGTTCCTTTTAATAATGTTAAAGAATTTATTTATGATATTGAATAATAACATAGGGAAATATTCTTAATTTATGAGTAGAGTTTCATCCTATAAGAAATATCTATCACAAACTCATCTTTTCTGCAAACGATGATTATTCAAGATGACATGGTCACAAATGAAGTACTATAATCAACTAATAGAGAATCTCATAATCCAGATAATATGAAATATATATTTTCTTTATCATTAGACATTATCTAAAACCAAAATGATTAGTACAATATCAGATAGTCCCCAAAAAGAAAAATCCTTTGTAAAAATAAATGCTACTCTTAATGTCAAAAATTCAAAAAACGAAAAAGAAATTTCAACAAACGCCATTAAATATATAATTGCCCTTAAAATTATTCAATATAAAACAAACTATTATTGAAAAACATAACTCGCATGGATTTTACCACGTAGTCATCTATGGTAAATTTAACAAATTACCTCCAAATAAAATTTACTACCCTTGAAGTCTCATTCTGAAAAGTAATGAACCTAATCACATATTCTCTGTGATAGGTTAATCATTTCCATAAATTACCCAAAATTTCATATTTCCATAATAAAAACATAGGTTATTCAAAATTAAAATTCAACCATTAATCATCAAATTAAAACCCATATTATTCTATTTTCCTTAGGCATATAGTGTTCCCAAAAAGGTGAATGACTTACAAAATAACATTTATCACTTAATCACAAAATAATTTTCATATATTAAGGATATCCATATTATACAAAATTAGTTCCCAAAATCAACTTATTCATGTTTTATAAAATCATTTAACTAAAATCATGAATTCATACTAACTAGGGGCTTCACGTAGGCCATTGGTAGGTGATGCACCCTTATCACCCTTCGGTTGTGGGTTCGATACCGTTTCTTTCCAGAAACGACGAGTTGATCTTTTCCTAAAACTATATAATTTTTAAATCATTCAAAAAATTATATAAAATAATCAAATATAAACATAACATATTTTAACCTCAATGGTTATCTCATGCCTCTCATTTTTAATCCCAAAAATTAATAACCCTTAATTTCATAAAATTCAATGTTCATATAAATCCTCATGGTTCCTTATAACTACATACAAAAAATAAGAGATAATTAATCCTCAAATATTATTATTATATAAAATATTTAAGTGTTACAAATACTAGAATTATTCCAACATAATTCCATCATTAATACATTTAAACATTTCATCATCCATGGATCCAACATAACTACTCAATCCCTAAAATTTAGACATCTTAATCATAAAATATTCTTCATGATCCTTTATCAATGTTTTTTCATCTTATTCTATTATAAATCCATCCTATAATAAAAATCATGTATAATGTCCTAATATTTCATTAATTTTAAAACATGAGAAAACAAATAATCCATAATTTTCCAATGTCTTTTATAGTTTCCTCATCTTCAATTGTAATGGAATGAGGCATTAGTAAAAATATATTTTATACTATCATGTTGATCCCATTCCTGAACCTTCTTCTTAGAAAATATATTTTCGTAATGACCATACAAACCACATTTAAATCATTCAATTGATCCCTAAAAAAGAACTTATTTCCCTTTCAGGGAGTCAACTGAATGATTAATTTTTCTATTGAAGGTTATTGATTTATGACATTAGTTACCACATATAAAACATCTGCACATTGCTTTAAAGCATATTCCTGGGTGTTTCATTAAAAATAATTGGAACATATGTTTTTTAATATACTTAACTTTATGATTATTACTTAAACATCAATAGGGATTTTTTTCTTAAAAATATGATGACATAGAAAGAATATCCAAGGTTAAAGTTGTCAATAATGACTTTAGATAGTTGGTTAAGAATAACCACAGGAGTTCTCATTGTAGCTCCCATTTCATTCACTTGCTTATTTAGAAAACCATCACAATCTTCTTCATATACATTATTACTTAGGATCCTACTAGATCCAGGCATTTACTAAAACCAAAAAGGTAGTGTGAGTATGCCAGTAAAATCATCATAAAATATCTTATGAGGAGGGTAAATACTAAGATATACTTATTCATTTTATCTTAAACTCATTCAATTTATCTAAAATAACTATAAATCCTTCTAATTTGATAAACATTATGGTGATGTCACTTATGCTTTATGAACACCCTAACCTCTAAAGCTATCTAAACTGACCAGTGACACCCACTGTAAGGCCTCAACTTTAATGATTACTTATTCTTGAGATAAGTCAACAATTTGACTGTAATTCACAACGAGGATCATTTTAGGTTCAGCGCATTAAAAAATTAGGTCATATATTATGTATAACATCTTAAATATTACTAGTAGACATTTCTACTCACTATCCATTTTTTCATAAAACAAAAACACATTAATAAGTAACATGAAATAGTTTCATGGTTTAATAACATATGATTTCCTTGATACCATCATTGATGCTATTATTTATTCTGTCATGTGAAAAAAATTTCAAAACATGGGATTATCATAAAATGATCGCTAAGGGATACATAATGAAAGAAAAATGTTATTATTGGGTTAACATGAAAACAAATATTACTTTTTCATAAGTAATACTTTTCACCTTTAAGAATTAGTAAATATTCTAAACTAAATATAAGCTCACTTCTTACCCTTTTTGAAACCAAATGATTACCATAAATCCCATAGAAAGAAACATATAGCATGTTAAGGTAACTTGGGACATAAACATACTTAAATGGAATAACCATATAGTCGACATCAAAACATATCACTAAATGGTATATACATAAAGCATAATTCCAAACCCAATTAATTGGAGGTTATAACATAACCACCTATCCTTAGTTTATCATCAAACCACCCGCAATTTGGTTTATCACATAACCACCTATAATTGGTTGATCATGTAACCACCCATCAAATATCCAAGTTCCATTATATAATCATAACACATAAAATATTTCAAATATCAACATATTACTAGTTACATATCATTTTCAATAACAAATAATCATTTCAATATATTGAAAAACTTAATCCATTTCAAAAACCATTTTCAATATGAAAACACCCAAAAGGTAATAAGGGATTTCTTTTACTTGTAAAAAATTAAGGTTTATATAGGAAGCCAAATAACGATTACTATGGCAGATAGGTCATTGTCTCTGTATATGTTAAAAAATTCCTTTTTTCATTAATTAAATGCATTATAGAAAAAATTATTCCCTTTTAATTAATGTAAAATTCAACGGGGTTTATTGTACACTGTGTAAAATAAGAAGATGTATATTATCAAAACACGCCTCAATGAAAGGTTATTGAGACGAAGTCCCTTACCTTGAGTCTAATTTCTCACTTATGATCTTTGTTATTCCTTAATAATACAATAAAGTTAATTTATAATTTCTTAATAACATTTTTCATGTTTATTATTCCTTTTATTTCACTTATTACCACGTTAAAAAAATTGTATAATTATTTAAGTTAATATCAGTCGTTTTGTCGATATTGGTTACTTATATCGAAAATTATCGTGTTATAATTACAAATTGTCTCTGTGGTCAAAAGGTCCTAATATTCAGAATAGTATTATTGATTTAAATATCATATATATCTAGTATATATGTTTTTATAATAGTCCATATTATTTGGAGTTAAGAAATAAAATGTGCCATTCATGGAGACGGTAAGTCGTACATACGCATGAACGCTAATTTCAATTATTTTCCATATTAAATATATGAAAAATAAATGACAAGTTTGTATATTATATTCTAGTATAATATATATGTTACATAATTTCATTAATTAAATCATTTATATGGTCCATGTATGTCATGAACAAGTCGTATCACTTTGATAGGGCAGTAGTCCGCACTTTTTAAAATAAAATTATCATATATACACATCATGAAAAGAATAAAGGTATGTTTTCAAATAAAAATTATTGTATCTTAGAGTCATTATAAGTATAATATATATCATATATAAATAAATTTCCATCATAATGGCCACCATGATAGTTGGTAGAAAAAAATCGAACAATCATTGCTTCGTGAGGCAGTAGTTCACCATACACAGAAATAGTATGTTCGTATCTATTAGAGGGAGATGTGTGTAAGTCTAGTTTGAATAATATTCATAACAACATCCTTGTTTATTGAGGATAATTTTGATATTATGTAATCAAATAATAGGCATATAATAGGTAGTGAGGAAGTAAAATAATGTAAATGAACATTAGAGAAGATTCTACCTCTTAAAACAAGTAACTCCCTTTGATTAGAGACAATAGGTTTTCATTAATTTCCTTCTACCAAAGTAAAGGATTATAGGGAGAAGATAGACATGTAGGAATATTATTTTGGTAGTGTTTGGACAATTCAAGGGGCTTTAGCGGTGTGATAAAATGGGTATATGTTATTCCCTTTTATAAGAGGGAAGAGGGTCACATTAGGAGGGTTTTGAAATTATATTTTATTATAAATATATTTTCTATTTAAAATGTTACCCAAGACATTTATATCAAATATAATATGATTTTGGGTTGAAAAAATCTCATCCAATAGGTTGTAGACAAGTCTAAGTTAGATATTTTACCTTATCTTTAAGCTTCAACCCTTAGTTTACTAATTTGACTCTTATCATGTCTTCTTTTGTATTCATACTATATAGTTAATATAGTTGCTATAAAATTCTAATAGAACCTCAAAAGGTTAATTAATTACATTTTCAAAATTACCTAAGTCATTTGTCTGAATCTTATATTTTTAAGACTATTATATAATTTAATAAAACAATACTTGTTTTAAAAACCCATTTATGCCAATTTTTATACTATTCAAATCACGAATTTTTAAAAATCCATAAGGAAATAATTAATTCAAAAAACATGATTAATTATAATATAACAATTCATAATAATACATAAAATCTTTCGATGGAAAAAAGAATTTTTTTTAATATTTATAATCTCATTTAACAATGTAATCACAACATCATCATTGTGTCATAAATATGTTTATTTATTTGATGTATAAATATTATAAATAAAAGTACATGATGTATTAAATATTTTTATATTTATATTGACTTTTTATAGTATAAAATATCACTTATATAACCCCATATAAAAAAAGTTTCAGTAAAATATATATGTCTATGTTTCATTTTTCTTTACATTAAATTAATACAAATAAAATGTCATTTTCACATCTAAGTGGCTCCATGGGGTCCCAAAATCGACACAAGGATTATCATGGTCATAAATATATCATCCAATAGTATTAGGACATGTGTTAGGGTAGTTTAATATTTTTATAACATTATTTTGACCCTTATTTACCAGATTTACCCTTTAACCATGGTAAATAAAATAATTACTGAGTTACTGTTAAAAATGTCTAAAAAAGATTTTTAATCACAAAATTTGAACCTTATGATTAAAAATATGTAATCAATTTTTCCAAATTCAAAACACATAAGTTTCAATAGTTAATTTTATATTAATTCATGTTGTTAAAACCAAAAAGTTGGTTTCTAAGAAGTAAAAACTATCAAAAGATTAACATGTGTTTATGTGAAATTTAAAAGTTAAATTATCTCCAATGAAAAAATGTGAACTAAATTATAATAAAATAATGAAAATATACATTAAAACCATCTAAAATGAAAATAAAAATATATAAATAAATTGGAGGAAAAAATAATTTTGACTTAAAATGCAGTATTTTTTCACTATTCATTAAAAAATAAACTTTATTAGAAAAATACCATAATTTAATCCAATGAAATTTTTGGTATTATGATTCCAAATAAGAAGTTTATTTTTTCAAATTGAACAGAAAAAAGTGAAAAATCTATATTTATAAAGGGTTCTCTATCAAAAGGCTATAAAATGAACTTTTAAAAACATTAGAGTTTTTCATGCTCAAAATCAGGTTCATTCTTATTTGAAGAATCTAGTATTCTTTAGATAAATGTAAAAACATTTGATAAATATGTGAAATCATAATATAGTTAATTATGATTATTCCTACTAATAAAATGGAACGTCTTTAACTACCATTTAAAATAAAAATAATATTATTGTATTATGTTTCAGTATAACTCAATGTTGTGTGGAACATAAGATTTCAAAGAAACCCATTGTTTCGTTTCAAGTAATATATTAGAAATAGTGACATAATTAACATAAAATTATTATCTTATCCATAAATATTAATAGATATGAAAATATATTATTCTATAATACTTGGGTCATTACAACAGTTCTACTTATTATATTTTTCATACAACTGCATAACTATGAATGTAAGATAGTCATGTGTTTGTGGTTCCCTTATGAGTTCATAATCACACCCTACATGGGACCCTCATGGTTCATGTAGACTTTATTTCTTTGAGATCATACAGGGGATCATGCTCAGTAGGTTTCCCTTTGTGATCACTAAGGCGAATTTTACATTGGGTGGATGATAATGAACTAGATTGTTCCTCTGCATCAGACTAGGATTTGTTCGGATTCTCTAATAAATATGTACATATATGGTAACCCACATGAGATCTTGCTTTTATGTATTGTGTGACATGATATGAAATTATTATTATCTATAAATGGAATTATTCCGTTGAGATTATTTATTACTTCTTCTATTTATTATGCTTTCACTATATTTATATTGTTTCTTACCCTGATTTATGGTCGTATTCCTATGTATTGTAAACATATGGGCCATTATTATTATCACAACCAGAGGGTATAGTATCCCCAATATCTCCTCATAAAACCCTCAATGCTTTTCATCATCCTTTGGCTTACATGGATACACATCTAAGGCCCAATGAAAAACTATCCAATAACACTGTTTATGTGAAAATCATTCCAGGGTTATAAGTATCATAATATAAAAAATATTTAAACCCCAATTTTATTCCAAATGTTAGAATTAAACTAAAAAATAGCATAATATTTAGTCTAATGTCAATAATTAAATTTATTTAACTCCAGAAGATCTTTATGGTTTGTTGTTCTATAGAATTATGTCATAAATATTGAAAATCAAAACCATATTTTATATTGTCAACACTTATGATTTATATCATGTTTTCCCACAACATAATACTTTTAACATAAAATATGATTTAATTTTCCTATAAATTTTCTCAACATTCAACTTGAATTGTTCTTTTCCATCACCAATACTTATACAAATGTAGAAAATTTTAAAAATGATGGGTGAGAACAAAAATCCTAGTAATGATTTTGAATAGAATAAATCCATTAGTATAGGGAAATAATGAAAATATATAGAAAACATTTTCTTAAAACAAAATACCCTTTTACCTAAAATGGGAATCCTTTTTTATTTAAAAATATTTTTGTTTTAAATTTTTAAATCAAACTTTTTACATGAAAACTAATTAGAAATTATTGAAACTTTTTCTAGGTTCATTGGGAAATCATCATCATAGTACTATTATAGAACCATTACATTAACTCTTATAATTGGAGTAAACATATGACTTGCTTCAGATATAATTCTTCATAAAACATAATGATTACCCAATGTAATAGGGTGTTATCCACGTGAACCTATCATATAAGATATATCAAGATCACATGTGAGTAATAATGGTCCCTAACCATTCATATTAGTTGTATCGAGCTCATCCATGATCCATAATGGTGAAAAACCCTTCTTAAAAAAATTCTAAGGACCATATCATGAATAAAATACCTAAAAAGCCCTTTAAAACTAGGTACAAAAACAATTTCAGATATAAAGATAAAAATTTCTCTTATCACCCATATTTAATAAAAATATATCTAGAAAAATAAATTCAAGATTATTCTTTGAAGAATAAATGAAATATTATAAGGGAATATAATCATCAAATAATGTTTACAATGGTAGGAAAAGTTATTTTTTGTTGTATGCATGAAAATAAATCATTCCTTTATTGTTCTTTCCATAATGTCAAAATTGTGGTAAAAATTATAATTTTTTAAAACCATTAAATGAATTCAGCTTAAAATTACCTTTATATTTTATTCCATAAAAATATATTAATAAAATAATTTTAAAAACCATGAAATGGAAGAGAAATATTTTAAAAATAATTCATTATAACATTTAAGTTGTGGTTTTCTATTATAATGTCTCGTACCCTGATTCTGAATAGTCATGTATGATCATTATATTATAAAATATTAAATATGTTTTAATTTTTTACTTACATACAAGCATTTTTAAAATTAATTATTATTATTTATTTTATTTAATATCATTTTATATACAATTATGTAATCAAATAAGATTATATCATATGTTTTGTTTATATTTAATTCACAAGTGCAGAATGAGTTTGGTAGGTTTACTATGGTTAATGAAATCATAATTCCACCATTTATAGAAGAATAATAATGTAATAAATATTATTTCTATACATCAATTATACTTCAAAAACCAATCATGAAAGATTGTTAAGAATAATGAACTACATTATAATCACGGAAACATTAGTCAGTTTGTACGCAAGTGTAGGTAGAGACCCCAAACTTGACTTACATGGATATTAAATTACTTTTGTGGAATACTTAATACATAAAGAAACCAAAACTGAAGGACCGTAATAGTTTAGTGTCTTTGGAAACTTGTAACATAATCTTATATTCATGGTGAAATATCATCATCATCTCCCATAAATATCTTCCCCTTTTGTTTTCTTACCTAAAACCTTTCTTTATATCTTTGGGATAAGAAAAAATAAAAAGGGTGAGCTCAAATGCTCAGTAAGGGTAAGCATGGGGAAAATAAAACAAACCATATGAATTTGAACTTCAAAACATGCACATAATGTTTACACATCAAAATCTTGAGTTGTGAAATAAATCTTGGCAGTACGTAAGGAATAGGACATAAAGGAATATAAATCATGATAAAATATCATGGGAATAAGACATTTAATTATGGAAAACCATTAAGCATATGATATTATTTACATATTATCCAAGCTATTTCTGCCAAGACCATCTTAGTGGACAAAGTCCCTTTCTGAATCAAGTTCACTCCTCGTTTCAGTCATGTATCACCGACCCAGATTAACCTTCCATTCCAACCGTGTTTATCTCATGATATATAAATGTTACCCAATGCATTTTAGGTAGATATAGTTCCCACTCATCTCATAATGAAATCATTCTTACTTGTTCCACAACAGAAACATAAATCATTCATCATAACCCAAAGGATAAAAATGGGGTTCATAAACATCATCCCATCATAACAGAATCCATATAAAACAAATGGATATCATTTCATCATAAAAAAATGGAACCATGTAAATCATAGAGATATTATACTTGAAACATACACACATGAAATAATTTCATCTTAGATGGAAACTGGTTTTGATAAAACACTTGAAATTAATTCTTGAGGAAAATATCCTTTCTTCTTAAAAATAATTTTATTTTCAACAAATGCCACGAAATTTTAAAGGAAAAGGATTTTATTGAAAATAAACATGCAATATTGTAGAGTAAACTTAATGAAAGTAAGTAATTATGAAACCGTAAAAAACTGTTCATGCCGTATAAGTTCAAAAAATACATTCTTCTCGTACTTTTGCAGGAAAAGTCAGAATGTACCTCGTACTAAAAATGACAAAATATACCTTTCAAATATTTTTCTCAAAACTCATCAGTGGGTAAAATTGGATTTAAACAATTTTATGAGGATAGAAATAATATTAAATATTGACGAAACATGGATGTGGATGATAAATATTCCCCAGTAAATTCTGAAGTATAAACAGTCTCGGATAAAAATGAGATTGTGAAATTTTCCCTTACCTTAGGTCCGATATGCTTCATACGTATCTGAACCACCTGTATAATGATTTAAATAATGTCATTTACTTATTAAAAAATCATATTTATTGTTATGATATCATATATGGTTCCCTTATGAATTTATATTACCCTTTATTTTGTAAATTCAATGTTAAAACAATGTTTTGGGTAAATTCGTTTTATTTATCATTTGTGTTTGGACTTGTTGTTCATGATATAATTACTTATATCATGATTAAATACATCCATAATGTATAAAAAGATTTATATATAATATATATTCAGAATATAATATATATAATAGACCGATTAATGGAATGAAGTACATCGTTCATGGAGACGGTAGGTCGTACGTACGCATGAACATTGTTTTCGTTTCCTTATTGACTTGAATGGAAGTAAGTAGAAGACACACACACACACACACACACATATATATATTAATCCAGTAAATTTATTATGTCATATATCTCATTATTATTCATTATATATACTTTATAATGAATTTTGAATGGTTAACATGGAGATGAATCTCATCGCGTCGTGGAGAAGGTAATTCGTACGTACGCATGAGCGATGATATCATTCCCATAATTATTGAATTGAATTGGAGTGGATGATATAATATCTCAGAATCAGTATGACGTTATAATAACTATATATAGTTATAGTTTACACCATTATACCCATCCAAGTATGGTGGTAGTGGAAAACCCGATTACACAACGGCGTGGAGTTGCTATTCAGTACGTACGCATGCGCGGTGATTTCGTTTTCCGTAGGATGGATAGAAGGTGAAATGGGGTTGTTTCATATTTAAAATAACATATCAGTATATTAGTGATACTGATGTTATTACTTTATAATTATACAACTAAATAAGAAGAAGTTGAATAAGAAAGAAACTTAAAAGAATCAGTAGAAGAGATTATCTCTTCTTCGACGCACCTCTTTTAAGTGTCCTCTTATGGAAATAGAGCTGGTATTTTGAGGATACCATAACCACTATAATTATTATAGAGTTGTTGTGAAGGTAATTTTTCTGGGGTTGTTTGATCTTGAAAGCTAAAAATTGTGTAAAGGGAAGAGGGAAGAGGTGCCCATTTATAAGGGAGGAGTGGGGAACCTTTGGAAAAACATAAAATATTATTTTATAATAAAGTCATATTCATTTTATGATAGCTCAAAATTAATTAATTTCTAAGATAATGTGGGGATGGGTCGAAAGATTCTCATAAAATAGGTTTTAGAGACGTTTAGGTTACTATTTTATCCTTATCATTTAGATTTAACTCTAAGTTAAATAATTTAACTTTTACCGTTTCTTCTTGTTTTCTTACACTATATGGTAAATAAACATACAATAACAAGTCAAAAGAACCCCAAGTGATTAATTATTAATATATATAACATTAACTAAGTCATTTGACCTAACCTTATATTATTAATAATAAAATAACAATTAATAATATAATATTTTTTTTAAAAACAATATTATTTAAATTTTGACAATATTTGGTAATTTATTTGTATGAAAATTATACCAGCTTGATCAGTTAGAAAAAAGTTTATTAAATCAATACTAATATGTCATATTCACCTAAAATAATTATATAATTTATAAAAAGTAACAAATTACATTTATTTGGGTATTTATAACATCAATTATGTTAATATTTCATTAAAAAGGTAATTAATACATCATAATTCTTTCATAAATAAATTATATAATTTAATGTCTAATTTTTTTAAATAAAATACCATTATGTAGGAAATATTTTTATATTTCTAATGAATATTTATAGTCGAATTTTTCTTATGTATAACCCTAGATTAAAAATGTTTTAGTTATTAAACATTGATTTTAACTCTTTTAACTTTTCTTTGAATTAAATAATAATAATTGTCCAAATATAATCCAAGTAGACCTAAATGATAATATTATATTCCTAATGTTGTTTTTGGTTGAATTATAATTATCCAATAGAGTTTGGACATGTGTTAGGGTAATAATAATATCATTTTTACCCTTAATTACCATATTTACTTTTAACCGTGGTAAAAAAATGTAAAAAGTTTTCTATTATCCAAAAATTAATTTTATCTTATTGAACCACATTTTACTCCTTTATATTAACCATGTCTCTCTGATTTTCTATATTTCACTCAAAAATGTAGTAAAATTATGTTTTATGTAGAATTTTAAATTCTCCTAGGAGGTGGGTAAAAGACGGTGAAAAGTTCAATAAAATTTTTATATGTCTAGAATTATTATAAAATGACTCCAATGAATTACATTGTAAATATATAGTTATTATGTATCAATTTTATCTTAAAAAAGTTTATCTAATTTAAATAATTTTTTAATATAAAGTCGGTTTTTAAATAGTAACCCAGTGTTTTCACTATTCATCAAAAATTGAAAGTTTTCAGAAAAATACCAAAAATTCACTCTAGGCTAATTTTGATATTCTGAATCCCAAAATGAAGTCCATTTTGAATGATAAAATTTATAAAATTTCAAAAAGTGGGTATTTCTATCCATAACTGCTAGTTCATAATAATATTATAATAACATCTCGTTTAGTGAAACTCGGTATTGCGTACTACACAAGCTATCAAATAAGGTCTTGATTGCATGTAATGAAAGACAAGTCAGGGCTGCATGTATTGAATTCTCTGTTTGGTGTCCATATAACTTAATCAAAACCTATTTCATTTATACATTAAACAAAATCTATACTTATTGTTGCATAGAATAACTTCTATCAAATGAACTTGAAATTGTGTGTAGCACGATCCAAGATTAGTGTTGAGTATACTGCAAGCTAATACGATGTTGCATATTTTGCAAGATAATCTTGGTGAAGCATCCAACAGAAGGTATGAAAGAAATTAAAAAGAATATATCTTATATAATATTAGGGTGTTTCATTCTACCCCCATTAAAATGAATTTCTCCCTCAAAATTTGTCGCGATTATAAATCGTTTACTATTTGAAAGTTTATTTCATAGAAACCCACATCATAAAAAGTAATACAAAATCATCATTTTAAAATGGAGCGTTAGAAACATAATGGATACCCAAATTAACTCATCACTAGGTTTCCATATAAGAGAATATAGGTGAAAATATGGATATGGAAGAGAAATCCAACCACCATGTTTAGATGAAGAGTGGTAGAGAACATGGCTATGAAAAATCCAACAATCATAAAGCCATAAATTTTTGATGATCTAAGGTACCATCTCATTCATAATATATGAGGGAAGTAGGACAATAATTTTTGTTTTCAAGATTATTTCACTAATGATGAAGAATTTTTGAATTAAAATAAATACTTATTTGATTTCGGTACAATCTCACTGTTGTTCATGCCTTAAAATATTTCCACTTCATATCATAAAGAAATGATGTTGAATTTGTCTTCTGTGAAGTGTTAGTGGATCATGCAATAGAATGATAGGTCATTCCATCTGTCTCAAACATAAGGTTAGCAATAGTTATATAAATAAGTCCATTTATGGTGAGAATAATCATATACGGTTCCCAAAATGGACTTATACTTCATCTATCATACCAATTAATAAAATAAAACTAATTTCTACAAACCAGTGACTTCCTATAGGCCAATGGTAGGGGATAAAGGTCGATCGCACTTTGGTTGTGGGTTTGATTCCCACAACCTTGTCTGATGCGACGGGTTGTCGACCGTCCTGCAGGTTTTCCTTTTTCTAAAACTAAATTATTATAACATCCCATCAATAATATTGAAAAATTTCTATCCTTAAAAGATACTAACTTATGTCCAATATAATCCATTCCAATCTTTAGGATTATCTAAAATACATTTGTCCAAGCTCATAGTATAAAAGATTACTAGAAATGTCATCTACCGGGCATGTGAATACCATCATTTATCCCCATATATCATAAGATATGTCTTGTTGGTCACATTCCAAACAATCGAATGCCTTAATCATGTATTCTCTTGAAAAATGAATACCCATTGAACCTTAGTGAATACATGAATGCAGTTAAAAGTTAACTCTATCCACATACAAAAATCCCAAAAATTCTATATACTCAAATCATGATATTACATAGTCCTTATATCAATCATGAGCTCATGAATACTATCAAACATATTATTTTATCTTTATCCATTCATTATGCACACATCATCTACTTTCCAAAAATATTTTGATCACTTTTCATTGTTACCTATACCATATAATTATCAAAAATCACAATAAACCATTACATCGATATTCCAATGTTCCACAATACTATTAATGAGATTCCATAACATTATTTTGGAATACCTTTACATAAACACATAATCATTCCACCACATCGTTTTCATACTCAACATTGCTAATAATGATTGCATGTGACTTCCCATTTTCCTTTTCCTTAAGAGGTTGGTGATGTCGATCATCATTAAACCTTGGATTAGGGCATTGGTTAGCATAATTGCCCATTTCCTTGCAATTATAACATTGAAGTGTTTCTGGATCATTCTCTATAATCTTTTCTCTATTCAAGTCATTAGAAAACTTTTTCCCATTACTTCGACACTCAGCTGCTCGATGACCTTGTTTTCCAAACTTGAAACATTTTCTAGTACATTATAGACAATCTCCACCATGATTCTTTCCACAATTTGAGCATAAAAAAGCATTCACCTTATTTTCACCATTGTTCTGAGATTTCTCTTTGAAATCCATCTTTCATTTTTTGTCAAAACCATGAGATCGATATGTAAAACCAACTTCCAGTTCTACCTTGATAGCACAAATCACAATTTGTTCATAGCTACTGAAGTCTCTTATCGCTAATGACCTTATACGACTTGGTTTTAAGCCATTGAAGAATCAACCAACTTTACTGTCAGGCTGGATGATAAATCCAGATGCATACCTTGCAAGCCTTGAAAAAATCACTTCGAATATACCAACATTTTCATCATCCTTTTGCTTAAGCTCAAGTAACGCCTTCTCCATCATTGTTCAAAGAATACAAGGGAAGTACTTATTTAAAAACAAGTTCTTAAACTCATTCCATTCCATGTATTCAATTTCATCTTGGGGACTTGTATTATTAATTAGAGTCCACCACTGGTCTGCTTCACCTTCTAAACAGTGAATAGCTAAAATGACTTTTTCATGTTCTGAACACCTAATTATGTAAAATATCTTTTCAATGGTACTGATCCATTATTCAGCAACAAGTGAATTAGAAGACCCATTGAATGAAGGTGGATGTTTCCTCATGAAGGAGTCAAAAGAATATTGTTCCCTTATCTGCTCATTTGGAAGTCCATAATGATTCAACGCTTGTGTATGTATATAAATAAGATTTTGCACTCCATCTCCCATAACGTTGGTTTGTTCAGGAGGAAAATCATTGCATCATCCATTACATTGATCAACACGGTTCCTTCAGGTTCCATCCATCGCCTAAAACCCAAAAATAATAGTGTGAGAGGGAAAATCATTCTAGGAAAACAACATAATAAAGGGGGAGTAACATTAATATCTAACATATAAGGTTTAATTCTAATACTATTTCTGTAATTCTAGGACTATAAACTATACTTTTACTTAACCTTAGGGACATCCCACGACATACCATAGAAATATCTCTAGGGATCTCACTAATGTTTTCTCATCCTAGTTTCCAAAGGTTAACTAAACCTTTCCTCTGATAACAACTATAGAGACCCAAAACACGACGTACATGGACATTAAATTACTTTTTGGGAATACGTAATACTTAATGAAAATAGACACCAATGGGCCGTAATAGTTTAGTGTCTTTGTAAACTTGGACATAATCTTCTTATCATGGTGAAAGATCTTCAACATCCCCGATAAATATATTCCCCTTTTGTTTTCTTACCTAAAACCATTCTTTATATCCCGGGGAAAAGAAAACATATAAATGGTGAGCTCAAATGATAATTAAGGGTAATCATGGAAAACATAAAACCAACCATATACATTTGAACTTCAAAACATGAACATGATGTTTACACATCAAAATCGTGAGTTGCGAAATAAATCTTGGCAGTACGTAAGGCATAGGTCAAAAAGAAACATCAACCAGGATAAAATAGCATGGGAAAAATCATTAAATTATGGAAAACCATTATGAACATGATATGATTTCCATAGTAGCCAAGGCATTGCTGCCAAGACCATCTTATTGGAAAAAGTCCCTTTCTGAATTGGGTTCATTTCTCGTTTTAGTCCTGTATCACTAAACTGGATTAACCTCCCGTTCCACCCATGTCTATCTCATGAGATATAAATATTTACCCAATGCATTGGGGAGAGATATAGATTCCACCCATCTAATAATGAAATCATTCTTACTTATGCCACAACAGAAACATAAATCATTCATCATAACCCAAGGAATAAAAATAAGTTTCTTAAAAATCATCCCATCATAACATAATCCATATAAAACAAATGCATATCATTTCATCATATAAAAAGTGAATCCATTTAAATCATACAGTTATTACACTTGAAAAATACACTTATTAAATAATGTAATCTTAGATGGAAAATGGTTTTGATAAAACACATGAAAATAATTCTTGAGGAAAATATCATTTCTTTATAAACATCATTTTCATTTCAAAAAATGCCATGCAATTTGAAAGGCAAATGATTTTATTCAAAATAACTATGAAATCTTGTAGAGTAAACTTAATACAAATAAGGAATTATGAAACAGTAAAAATATGTTCCTTCCACGTAAGTTTAAAAAATACATTCTTCTCGTACTTTTGTCGGAAAAGTCAAAAAGCACCTAATACTAAAAAGGACAAAATATTCCTTTCATATATTTTACTAAAAACTCACCAAAGGGTAAAATTGGATTTAAAAAATTGTAGTAGTATAGAAATAATACTACATATTGATGAAACATGGATGTGGATTATAAATATTCCCTAGAAAATTCTGAAGTATAAATAATCTTGGATAAAAAATGAGATTGCCAAATTTTCCCTTACCTTAGGTCTGATATGCTTCGTACGTATCTGATCCTCTTGTATAGTGATTTAAATAATGTAATTTACTTATTACAGAATCATATTCATTGTTATGATATCATATATGGTTCACTTATGACTTTATATTACCCATTCTTTTGTAAATTTCATGTTAAAGCACCATTTTGGATAAAATCGTATTATTTATCCTACATGTTTGGACTTGTTGTTCTTGATATAATTACTTATATCATTATTTACTTACGTCAAAAATGTAAAAAAAGATATATATAAAATATATATTCAGAATATAATATATATATTAGATCGATAAATGGAATAAAATACACCGTTCCTGGAGATGGTAGGATGTACGTTCACATGAACACTGTTTTCGTTTCCTTATTGACTGGAATGGAAGTAATTAGAAGACGTATATACACACACAATAATTCAGTATCTTTATTATGTCATATATTTCATTATTATTCATTATATATACATTATAATCATTCTTGAATGGTTAACCGAGTTATTGGTTAAAACCAACTTTTTATTTAAATAATAATTTATTTTATTTAAATTTATTTTAGGTCAAAATAGATACATAATAACTATATAAGTTCAATGTAATTCATTGGAGTCATTTTATAATAATTTTAGATATATAAAAGTTTTATTAAACTTTTCACCGTCTTTTACCCACCTCCTAAGAGAATTTTAAAATTGACATAAAACATAATTTTACCGCTTCTGTGAGTGTAATTTCTAAAATCCGAGAGACACGGTTAATATCAGGGGGTAAAATTTTGTTCAATAAGATAAAAATAATTTTTCGTGAATAGAAACTTTTTACTTTTATTTACCACAGTTAAAATTAAATAGGGTAATTATGGGTAAAAATGATAATATTATTACCCTAACACATGTCCTAACTCTATTGTATAAGAATAATTCGACCAAAAACAACCTTAGGAATATAATATTATAATTTTGGTCCATTTGGATTAGATTAGGACATTTATTTTTATTTAATTTAAAGAAGAGTTAAAAGAGTTAAAATCAAAGTTTAATTACTAAAACATTTTAAATATAGGGTTATACAAAAGATAAATTCCACTATAAATATTAATTAGAAAGATAAAAATATTTCCTACATAATATTATTTTATTTATAATTTTTAGACATTATATAATTTAATTTATTTATGACACAATGATGATGCAATAATTACCTTATTAATGAAATATTAACATAATTGATGACATAAATTCCCAAATAAATGTAATTTTATACTTTTTATGAATTCCACTAATTATATAGTTTAATATGACATGTCAGTATTGATTCAGTTAACTTTGTTGGAACTAATCATGCTGTTAGGATTAAACAAAAATCAATTACCAAATAGTGTCAAAATTGACATAAAATATTTTTTAAAATAAATATTATATTATTAATTGATATTCTATTACTAAAAATCTATGGTTCATCAATATGACTTAGATATGGTTATATATATTAATAATAAACCACTTTTGGTTCGTTTGGCTTGTTATAGTAAGTTTATTAACGATATAGTGTAAGAAAAAAAGAAGACATGGCAAAAATTAAATTATTTAACTTAGAGTTAAATATAAATGAAAAGGTTAAAATAGTAACATAAACTTTTCTAAAATCTATTGGTTGAGAGGTTTTCGACCCATACCCACGTAATCTTTGAAATATGTCACTTTGGATCCATAATAAACTGAATATGATTTTATTATAAAGTAATATTTTAAGTTTTTCCTAAAGTGCCCCTCTCCTCCCTTATAAAAGGGCACCTCCTCCCTCTTCTCTTTACACAATTTTGAGCCTTCAAGCTCGGCCAAAACCTGACCATTTCCCTTATAAAATTCCCTAGTAACATTATACAGGTTCTGGTCTCCTCAAAATACCAACTCTAGTGCCTTGAGAGGAAGCTTAAAAGAGGTGCGTCGAAGCAGAGGTAATCTCATCTACCGATTCATTCAAGTTTTCCTTCTTCTTCAACTTCTTATTATTTTGTTGTTTCATAATAAAGTAATATCATCGGTATCACTAATATACTGATATGTTATTATAAATATGAAACAACCTCATTTCACCTTCTATCCATCCTATGGAAAACAAAATCACCGCGCGTGCGTACGTACGGAATACCGTCTCCACACCATGGTGTATTCTATTTTTTCCACCACCAACATATTTGGATGGGTATAATGGTGTAAAGAATAAATATATATATATATATATATATATTATAAAATCATACTTTTTCGAAGATATCATATCATCTACTCTAATTCAATCAAGAATTATGGGAACGATATCATCGCTCGTGCGTACGTACAGATTATCATCCCCACGACGCGATGAGATTCATTATCCATGTTAACCATTAAAGAATTACTATAAAGTACATATAATGAATAATAATGAAATATATGACATGATAAAGCTACTATATTATATTTATATATATATATTTGTAATCTACTTACTTCAATTCAAGTAAATAAGGAAAGGAAAACAACGTTCATGCGTAGGTACGGCCTACCGTCTCCATGAACAATGTATTTCATTTCATTTATCAATCTATTATATATATATATTGAATATATATGATATATAAATCATGATTTACATTCTACAAGTAATTAAATCATGATATAATTAATAATAATATCAAGAACAACAAGTCCAAACACGTACGATAAATGAAACGATTTTATCCAAAAATGCTGCTTTAACATGGAATTTACAAAAGAATGGGTAATATAAAGTCATGAGTGAACCATATATGATATCATAACAATGAATATGATTCTGTAATAAGTCAATTACATTATTTAAAGCATTATATAGGAGGTTTGGATACATACGAATCATATCTCACATATGGTAAGGGATAACTTTTCCAATCTCATTTTTATCTGAGATTATCTATTCCTAAGTATTTACTAGGGTTATATTTATCATCCATGTACATGTTTTCTAAAACAATTCATGTATTTTTAAAGTCCCTTTATCCAATTTTTTACTTTTACAACATGTTATGTAAGGAATCTTTCTTTTTTTCACCATAAGAGGTACATTATGACTTTTCTGGAGAAAGTATGAGACGCACGTTTTTTTAACTTATATGGAATGGATGGATTTTTATGGTTTCATAACGCCTAATTTTCATGAAGATTACTCTACACGATTTCGTGATTATTTTCAACAAAATCCTTTTATTTTAAAATTTCATGGCATTTTGAGAAAAGAAAATGATTTTGAATAAGAAAGGATATTTTCCCCAATAACTCATTTAAAGTGTTTTATCAAAACCATTTACCATCTAAGATGACATTATTTTGTATGTGTATGTTTCAAGTATAAGGTCTCTATGATACACATTTTTTCACTTTTCTTATGATTAAATGATATCCATTTGTTTTATATGGATTATGTTATGATGGGATGATGTTTCTGAAACCCATTTTATTCTTTATGTTATGATGAATGATTTATGATTATGTTGTGGAACACATAAGAATGATTTCATTATGACATTGGTGGGACCTATATCACTCTCCGATTAAATGGGTAACGATTTATATCTCATGAGATAGACATGGCTAGAACGGTAAGATAATCCGGTTTAGTGATACAGGACTGGAACGAGGAGTGAACTCGATTCAGAAAGGGACTTTGTCCATTAAGATGGTCTTGGAAGTAATTCCATAGATAATATGGAAATCATATCATGTGATTAATGGTTTTACATGATTAAATGTTTAATTACCATGCTATTTTATCACGATTTATGTTCCTTTATGATCTATGCCTTATGTACTGCTAAGAATTATGTCATGTTCATGTTTTTACATTCAAATTTTTTTTGATTGTTTTCTGTTCTCTATGTTTACCCTTACTGAGCATTTGAGCTCACCCTTTTTATGTTTTCTTTTCCCTAGGATATAAAGAAAGGTTTTAGGTAAGAAAAAAAATTGGAAGATCTTTATGGAAGATATTGAAGATCTTTTACCACAATTAGAAGATTATTTTTTCCCGAGATTCCAAATACACTAAACTATTATGGTCCTTTTGTATTTGTTTTTGTTATGTATTAATTATTCCGCAAAAGTAATGTAATGTACATGTACATCAAGATATGGGTCTATACAGTATAAACATTACATTACATTTGCGAAAAAATAATACATAACAAAAAAACACAAATGGACCATAATAGTGTAGTTTCTTTGGATACTCAGAAAAAATAATCTTCTAATCATGGTGAATGATCTTCAATATCTCCCATAAAGATCATCCCCTTTTTTTTTCTTACCTAAAACCTTTCTTTATATCCCGGGGAAAGGAAACCATAAAAAGGGCGAGCTCAAATGCTCAGTAAGAGTAAACATAGAGAACATAAAACAATCCATAAACCTTTAAACGTAAAAACATGAACAAGACATAATTCATAGCTGTAGATAAGGCATAGATTATAAAAGAACATAAATCATGATAAAATATAATTGGAATGAAACATGTAATTATGGAAAACCATTAAGCACATGATATGATTTCTATAGTAGCCAAGACATTTCTTCCAAGACCATCTTAGTGGAAAAAGTCCCTTTCTGAATCGTGTTCACTCCTCGTTCCAGTCCGATATCACTGAACCGAATTAACTTATCATTCCAGCCATTTCTATATCATGAGATATAAATCTTTACCCAATGCATTGGAGGGAGATAGAAGTCCCAATATATTTGTTTAGTGAAACTTGGTATTGTGTACAACACACGCTTTTGTGGAAGGTCGTGATTGCATGTAATGCAATCCAAGTCAGGGTTGGGTGTAGTGCAAGATTCCTTTGTTGTTGTGTGTAACACGATCCAAGATTAGTGTTGCGTATACTGCAAGCTAATACGGTGTTGCGTATAGCATAAGATAATCTTCGTGTAGCGTATAACATAAGAAATCAAATAAATTAAAAAGAATACATCTCATAAAATCTCGGGGTGTTACATTCTACACCCCATAAAAGGAACTTCTCCCTTGAAATTCATCTGGGTTATAAATCATTTACTACAAGAAGGTTTCTTTCATATAAACCCACATCATAAAAAGAGATTCTAAAACATAATTTTAATGCTAATGTATGAAATGTAATGGTTACCCAAATTAACTTATCCCTAGGTTTCCACATAGGAGAACATAGGTGAAAATATTGATATGGAAGAGAAATCTAACCATCATGTTATGATGGAGAGTGGTAGAGAACATGGCTATGAAAAATCCATCAATCACAAATACATAAATTTTTGATGATCTAAGGTACCATCTGATTCATCAGATATGAGAGTACTAGGACAACCTTTTTCTTTTTCAAGATCATTTCCCTAACGTTGATGAAATTTTACAAAAAGTAGAACTACTTACTTGATTTCAGTGTAATATCATCGTTCGTCATTCCATGAACGATTTCCACTTCATCTCTATTTAAAGAAATAAAGTTGAATTTTTTATTCATGTAGTGTTAGCAGATCTTGCGATAGAATGATAGGTCATTCCATCTATCTCAAACAAAAGGTTAGCAAAAGGTATTAAATATACATAAATTCATCTATTATGAGATTAATCATATATGGTTCCTAAAATGGACTTATAATTCATATATCATACCACTTTATAAATTAAAACTAAATTATACTAACTAGGGACTTCCTGTAGGCCAGTGGTATGCGATAAAGGCCCGTCACACATCAGTTGTGGGTTCGATTCCCGTAACCTTGTCTGATGCGACGAGTTTTCTCTCATTCTGTAGGCTGTCCTTTTTCTATAACTACACTATTATAACATTAAAAAAATTATATAGAAAAAAGTTCTAGCCTTAAACAATACTATCTGATGTCCGATATAATCCATTCCAATCCTTAGACTTATCCAAAATTCATCTTTCCAATCTCATAGTAAAAAAGAAAACGATTACAGGAAATGTCATATAGTAAGCCAGTGAATACCATCATTTATCCCCCATATCTCATAAGATATATCATTTTGATCTCATTCCAAAAATGTGAATACCATAACCATGTATTCTCTTGAAACATAAATTATCATAGAACCATAGTGAAAACATGAATGTTGTCAAAAAGTAACTCTTTCCACATAAAAAAATTCCAAATATTCTATATACTCAACCCATGATATCACTTTTTCCTCATATCAAAAATGATCTCATTAATACTATCAATAATTTCATTATCTCTTTATCCCTTCTTTATGCACATATTAGGTGCTTTCAAAAAATATCTGAATAACTTTTCATGGTTACTGGTACCATTCAACATATACTTTCAAAAACATATGAAAAAACAATAGTGTAACAATCCTTAGATGTTTCATTCTTCCATAGTACCATGAGATTACTTATACAACATTACTCTTGATAAACATGTAATCATTCCACTACTTTCTTAAACCATTGACCGATCTTGAACAATTCTTTCATCTCACATATCATTTGTAGTCTCTTCATCATCATCAATATAAATACTACCCATACAACCATACTGATTCTCTTCGTGATATTTTCCCTTAGGGAATTCATTTTCTTACTGACCGTACATTCCACATTTAAAACATTTAACCATTGTTGATGTCTTAGCAGTGCCATTATCCTTGTCCATGGTGTTAACTGAACCTTTTCCTTTATAATATCTAGCTTTGTGTCCTTCTTTTCCACACCCAAAGAATCTTCCAGTTCCTTTGAAACATTCTCCCTCAACCCTCTTCCAACATGAATTACATGAGGGAAATTGGACTTTCATTCCTCTATGATCATCATGAAACTCCATCTTTCTCTTATTAGCTTAGTCAGGAAACATACCAAAGTTGAGATTATTGATCATATTATGAGATTTCTGATTAGGCATAATAATGATATGTGGACATCCAAATCCAATTTCATTTGGTTTCTCATGAAGAATATCATTCCATTGTCCATCATATCCTCTATTATCATGAATCTTCCCGTTTCCATCCATTTTCTAAAACCCAAAAATAATAGTATGAGAGGAAAAAATCTTAATCAAGGGGGATTACCTTCAATATATAGCATCTTAGGTTAAATTATAAGATATTTACCGTAATTATAGGACTATAACCTATACTTATACGTAACCTTAGGGACATCCCTAGACATACCTTAAAAATATCTCTAGGGGTTTCACTAAAGTTTTTGTATCCTAGTTTCCAATGGTTAACTAAACCTTTCCTATGATACCTGCTGTAGAGACCCATATCTTTATGTACATGGACTTTACATTACTTTTGTGGAATACTTAATACATAAAAAAAACAGACACAAAAAACTGTAATAGTTTAGTGTCTTTGGAAACAAGGAAAAAATAATCTTCTAATCATGGTGAAAGATCTTCAACATCTCCCATAATGATCTTACACTTTTTTTTCATACCTAAAACATTTCTTTATATCCTGGGGAAAAGAAAACAGAAAAAGGGTGAGCTCAAATGCTCTGTAAGGGTAAACATAGAGAACATAAAACAATCTATAAACATTTGAACGTAAAAACATGAAAATGGCATAATTCTTAGCAGTACATATGGCATAGATCATAGAGGAACATCAATCATGATATAATAGCAAGGGAATAAAACATGTAATTATGGAAAACCATTAATCACATGATATGATTTCCATAGAAGCCAAAGAATTTCTTCCTAGACCATCTTAGTGGACAAAGTCCCTTTCTGAATCAAGATAACTCCTCCTTCCGGTCCTGTATCACTGAACCTGATTAACTTACAGTTCCAACAATGTCTATCTCATGAGATATAAATCTTTAACCAATGCATTGGAAGGAGATATAGGTCCCCCCCAAATCATAATGAAATATTTATTATGTGTGCCAAATCATAAACATAAATCATTCATCATAACCCAAAGAATAAAATTGGTTTCATAAACATTATCCCATCATAACATAATCCATATAAAACAAATGGATATCATTTCATCATAAGAAAAGTGAAACCATGTGTATCATAGAGACATTATACTTGAAACACACACATACAAAATAATTTCATCTTATATGGGAAATGGTTTTGATAAAACACTTTAAATGAATTCTTGAGGAAAATATATAACCTTATCATTTAGATTTAACTCTAAATTAAATAATTTAACTTTTACCGTGTTTTTTGTTTTCTTACATTATATGGTTAATAAACATACTATAACAAGTCAAACGAACCCCAAGTGGTTTATTGTTAATATATATAACCTTATCTATGTCATTTGGCCGAACCTTAGATTTTTAGGAATAAAATAACAATTAGTAATATAATATTTGTTTTAAAAACTATTTTATGTAAATTTTGACACTATTTGGTAATTCATTTTTGTGAAAATTATAACAACATGATTAGTTCAAACAAAGTTAATTACACCAATACTAACATATCATATTAACCTAAAACAATTATTGGAATTTATTAAAAGTCTCAAATTACATTTATTTGGGTATTTAAAACATCAATTATGTTAATATTTCATTAATGAGGTAATTACTGCATCATCATTATTTCGTAAATAAATTAAATTATTAAATGTCTAAAAATTATAAATAAAATACCATTATGTAGGAAATAGTTTTAGATTTTTAATTAATATTTATAGTCTAATTTATCTTATGTATAACACTAGATTAAAAATGTTTTAGTTATTAAACATTGATTTTAACTCTTTTAACTCATTTTTGAATTAAAGAATAACAAATGTCCTATTATAATCCAAGTGGACCTAAATGATAATATTATATTCCTAAGGTTGTTTTTGGGGGAATTATAATTATCCAATAAAATTAGGACATTTGTTAGGGTAATAATAATATCAATTTTACCCCTAATCACCCTATTTACTTTTAACCGTGGTCAAAAAATGTAAAAAATTACTATTCACCAAAAATTGTTTTTTCCTTATTGAACCACATTTTACTCCTTGATATTAAACGTGTCTCTCGGATTTTCTAAATTCCACTCACCGAAGCGGTAAAAATATGTTTTATGTAAATTTTCAAATTTTCGTAGGAGGTGGGTAAAAGACGGTGAAAAGTTAAATAAAATTTTTATATGTCTGAAATTATTATAAAATGACTCCAATGAATTACATTGAACTTATATAGGTATTATGTATCAATTTTTACCTATAATAAATTTAAATAAAATAAATAATTATTCAAACAAAAAGTCGGTTTTTAAATAGTAACATAGTGTTTTCACTATTCATCAAAAATTGAATGTTTTCTGAAAAATACAAAAAATTTACCCAAGGATAATTTCAATATTCTTAATCCAAAAATGAAGTCCATTTTGAATGATAAAATTTATAAAATTTCAAAATGTGGGTATTATTATTCATAACGGCTAGTTCATAATAATATTATAATAATATCTCGTTTATTGAAGGTCAATATTGAATACTACACACGCTATCGAGGAAGGTCTTGATTGCGTGTAATGGAAGCCAAGTCAGGGCTGCATGTATTGAAAGCTCGATTTTCTGTTGTGTATAACATAATCAAAACTTATTTCATTTATACATTAAAAAAATCTATACTTATTGTTGCGTAGAATAACTTCTTTCAAATGAACATGAAATTATGTGTAACACCATCCAAGATTAGTGTTGCATTTACTGAAAGCTAATATGGTGTTGCATATAGCGCAAGATAATCTTGGTGTAGTGGAAAACAGAAGGTATGAAAGAAATTAAAAGAAATATATCTTATAAAATCTCAAGATGTTATAGTGTAACATTTCCATTTTTCACAAAAAATTATGAACAGAAGGTAATTATTATTTCAACTATATATAATGTTAAAAATATCATAAATGCAATATTATTTCTTTAAATACACTTATATATATAATCCATTTGATTAGGTTATTAAAAAAGAAATGAAATTACTTAATGGATGTGGTTGTCCACTTGTTTGCATGAATGACATTTTGTGTTCCAAAATACCATAAAACATTTATTAAATTAATTATTATAACCATCCGTGAGAGGTGGCGATGGAAAATAAATTATATTGGTCCACAAGGGGGTATTATACTGTACTCATGAATGAGGAATTCATTCCCCATTTTATTGATGATGGATAGGGTTACAGGTTTTTACACTAACATCCGACCATCCATTTATATTGAAAATACATTCCTTATTAATTTATTATGGTTGAATAATATTTGAAGCTGGTAGGAAATAATAATACAAAAATTATTGGTTATGATCTATATATCTTCTTCAGAAAATATCTTAATTTTTACAACAAATTCTTACCTAAGATTGTTTTATAATCCAAACAATCCTTCAAAGATGTCTTCAGTGATTTTAAGAAGGTATTTTTTATGTTCATGGATGATAGAAAATGGTTCTTGTGGTGTGATGTCATTAGAATAATAGAATATCTTTTATAAGAGAGGGGAGGGGTACTTTTGGATTTTCCTAATGTACTACATTAATAATATTTTATTCTCAATTAAAAATTTATCCAAATAGACCATATTCAAAGATAATATGAGGATGTGTCATAATAATAACATACAATAATCTTTTTCATGGTTTATCTATGGGTTTACCATTATATGTTTTCAACCCTCATTAAAACATTCACAATTACCATAAAAACAATGTTTTTCACTATTTAAGGGAAAATATAGTTACTATAATTGGTAATATTACCTTTATTTGAACCATAGTAGAAATTTAAAACAATATATATTTTACATGTCCTAATATAATATTTTCTTGAGTTATAAATCATTTGAAAAAAAATTATTTATTATATAATATAATTAATGTCAACATTATAAATATTCATTAAATTGAATTTAAAAACATCATGAAAAAAAATTAAATTCAAATATATTGTTTTAATACAACCATAATATAGTGAACCAGTAGTTTAATACTTAGATATTATATCTGTTTGAATGAATATTCAATACATTTCAAAAAAAGATGCATGAGGACTGTAATAGTTTAGCATTTTAAGAGACTACATACATAATTTTATAATTTCTTGAAATATTTTATATATCCCCAATAAAAATACTTTCATAGAGTAATCCCCTTATGAATACACTACCTAAACATTTCATCATAACCTTGGTAAGGAAACATAAGAAAGGGTAAGATCATATTCTCAGTAAGGGTAAACATAAGAGATATAATATTCTGCTCATATAAATGAATAATATTATAATAAGTATATTTGATCATTATAATACTATATTATTTTAATAAAAAACCTATCATATATCATAAACATGAGTCTGAACATAAAAATTTACCCTTTTCAAAATATCGCTTATAAGGGTGATAATTCAACATAAATTAATCATGCACCATAAGATCTTGTCAGAAAAGTGTTTCATGAGAATATATATTAAAAAAGATCATATTTCATGGTTAATTATGAATACCATAATCATATTGGATCAAGATTAATCATATTTATCCTATTTTAGATTAGAACACGCCTATTTCTTATAGTGGATCAAGACACACTTGTTTCCCATAGTGATTTAGGACACACCTATTTTCCATATTTGATCAACCCCACTAACATTTTTCCCATAATTATATCATAAGATTTATATCATTACCAAATGAATTGTACTAAGATATAGGTCGCACCCATTATTGGTAATAATATAACCACCTTCATTGGTTACAATGTTACCACTGACCATCTTTATGACAAAACCACCATCAGTTATTGAAAATTATTCATATGTGTTCCACACGATCATAAAAAAGTAATCATATCAAAACATATGATATTAAATGGGTTTAATAATGATTTTTAATATTACATAACTAAAGTAAAATAATTTATTTCAAAATTATTTCATCATTTTTTCAATGTAAAACCTGTGGAAAAAGATGTGATTTTTCATTAGCATTTTATCATGCTACAACCCATGGAAGAGAAATGGGCTTCTAAATACATTTTCATCATAAACATACACTAATTAAGTAAGCAATATAAATGGTATCATTTCATAATATCCCTACTAAATCATATGTAACCTCAAAGGAAGTCATCCAAGATGGAGAATGATTTTGAAAGATCACATTAAACATTTATAATAAAAATGAAATTTCTTTGAAAAACACATCATAAAAACTAATAATTCATAAAATATTTTAAAAATACTATTAATTTAACATAACCATAAAAACATATTATTTAATATTACGGAATCCTATAAAATATTTCTTGAAAAAAATATCCTTTCACTACAAAAAAATTGCGTAGCAGCAATATTTTTTTTATTTTGTGGCGGTTTAAACAGTTTCCAAATGGTTATGCATAGGTTTCATTAAAAATTATAAAATAGTTGGTGTCATTCTAAAATATGAAACAATTCCTTCCATTTAGCTGTGGTTCTCTATAAATTCCATATAAATAATATTTAGCAGTGATTTTCATTGATTAAGCGGTGGGTTTTCGGCAAAAAAATACTATAATTTAGGGGCGGTTAAAACAACTGCAAAATTCCAAAATAAATTTCCCACAAAACTGCCATTAATATGAACTTTAAAACTACTAAATAATTTTCTCTTATTTTTCATTGTGTTTTTAACCACCTTTGAGAAAAAAATATCATCATATAAGGACAGTTTAAATAACCACTATATGCTGATTTAAAAATATTAGTTATAGATTCTGAAGCACCAAAACTACCATAAAAAACAAATGCATAGACAAGGTGTATCACCTATCATAAGAAAAAAAATCCTACACATAAAACAACCAATATAAAAATAAACCAATCACATAGATCACCATTTGTAACTACCAAGAGTGTTAAAGAAAACTTATTATGATCTTAAGAGGCCCAAAATAATCCTATCTATTTATCTATAGTTTCCTAAGACCATGTACATCTTTAGGGTCCCCAAAACTATGAAGGAAGGAATGTAAAGATATAAAACAACTATATCAATTTACATGAACCATGAATGGTTTCAGCCTCATTAAAAATTCGAAATGAAGAAGGTTTCATGTGAATAATCTGTGCCACAAATAATACATGAACAAACCCACTCATTCCATATTAGAATAAGAAATAAAAAATAACACTAATCATTTATCGATGATGAAGTCTACTCATCACCCTCTCAATATCAATCTTCACTTCCTACTACTGATACCTATAAGACAATTATAATGAAAATTTAATAATTTTTTGTAAATATATTTAAACATAAAACCAATAAATGTTTTTAAACTAAATTATTTTGAAGTTTTGTGATTTAAATTCTCACCGCCAGTCATCGATTCAATATAACTAAAGATGAATCTAGTCATCTTCAGATATAAATTAACCAATGCTTTCTACAAAGTAGATATCTAAACCCCATGATCTGGAATTGGGTTTTTCAATGAAACAAACTCTCTCTGAGTATCTCCAGGAAGGGGGTGACTACATCAAGGATTATATGCAGCGACAATCCATGATGGTCTTCCAAATGCCGTATATATAAATGGTCCCAACTCCATCCAACACACTCAATCAGGAAGCTCCATCCCAAAAACTTTACCAACTGGGGTTATCCTCAGTGGCTAAGTAGGACTACATAGGATTGGCATCCCATGGTTCATTAATTTCATCCTGTAAATATAATATCAATAATATTTGTTGAAATATATATTATTATACTGAGAACTGATAATAATTTATTATAATAAAAAATGAATTCATACCCTATCTTATTTGGAATTCTCATTAACATAACTCCCATCATATTTTTTATGAACATCCAACCATTGTTATGTTATGGAGGTTTGGTGCCCTAAATTATGTGACATAATTAATATATATATATATATATATTAATTTATGTAACATATAATATTTTCTTATAAATATTTAAACTAATTAAATGATTACAAGAGTCGATCGGCTCTTAGAAAAATACTTTTACCCCATATTATAAGAGATGATTTCCATAGCCTGACTCGATGCATTATTTGAGGAAACATCTTGAAATAAATAAAATGTAATTTAATAGTAATGTATTCAATGTCATATCCTTTTCATAGTCATATATAAATGTAAAATGAATTTAATATGATAATATATATTTAAATTCCCATATCCTTCTCCTCATGATGGATATCAATAAGTACATTCCATTTCTCAATAGGTACTCCATTGGGTATTTTATCATACAGTTGTACGGTGATCAATGATGAATTATTAAATTCCTTCCAAAATCACTATTTAAAACCATTCCACTTCATGCCCAAATTTTTCTATATAGACTGTTGTGCTATAAGATCAGCAATAAGAAATTGGAAAAATTTCAATACCAATAGATTTATTTTGAAAATATTATAATTCAATAACATAATGACATTTAATCAAATCATAATATATTAAAAATATTATTATCCAAGAATCCAAAACATCAATATTATAAGATGATGGCATATGACTCCAATCATTATACATAATCTAATAGGTGATCGACTCTTCCACCAAGTAGCCTAGAATATAGCCAAAAAACCCCAGAACATTATCCATAAGGACTCTATAATAGTTAAATGGGACAACTATCATTAGTTTGTTCAGATTTTATATATATGAACTTTCATATTTATATCCACTATAGAATTGTTTCCATATTTAGTGAAAAAATAGTTATTTACATAAAAAGGTGAAAGATTAATTTTATATTAAAATTTTACCAATAATAGTCACCCTCCTATAACCCTATGATGAACTTGGAGTGGTGACCTACTTTATCATTAATAAGGTCGCTGAATGGGCAGTTGTCAGATGAGCTGATGTTGGGACACTGATGGAGGGTGTGAGATATGGTGTACAATAGAATGAGGATGGTGTCTTAGATGCTGTATGGAGGGAGACAGATGTATCATCAGCTTTCAGTATAGTCAAGGGAACATCGAATGAGAGTCAATTAAAATATGTATAATGGCTCCTCATTGGCATTCCTTTTATCTAATCAAAATAATTTTCTTCAGAACAAATATTTCAAAAAAATCATTTATGAAAAAATTATAATTGAAAACATATGCATAGTACTAAGAAAGAAAATATACATAACTATGATAATGAATGACTGCTAAAATGACATAAGTGGATGACAATTAAATTGATTACTGTACATACAAACATTTTCTACTTTAATCATTCCATTTTCCTTCCCCATAATTACATCATAAACATTATCGATGATTGAAAGACTAATATTTTCAATATCATGATGGAAAAATTAGTTCTCTTATTATTGTGGATGGGATTCAATGTTAGTGGTCAAATTTTACACTTCATCACCCATATCATACAAGTCACTTTGTATTATATGAGAAACTACTATCCACCCTTCATACATGACATCTTCCACATAATATTCCATTTGTTATTATGATTATAAGATATACGGATCATGTAATTCATGGTCACCCACAACCATCATGCGAGAAAAGTTCATATAAGTAAATTTCTAGGAATATATTTTTACACCCATGATAATATCGACTAAGATTCATTTGAATAAAATAAATGAAAAATTCTCGTGGAAGATTAATTAGAAAAAATCAATAAACATTCCATTGAATCTGACTTCATCAAACAATATATATAACTATTCTGTATTTTCAAACCCTCTTCCTGAACGACTATATGAAATTTAAATCCATTCCCATTTTAAGAGTCGAACATTCAAGCATGTTTTAGAAGAACTCGAGAAAGAAACATCAAGTATTCTGACCAATCATCTCGCGTATCAGTGTACGTGATCTACATAAAATCAATATATTTTATTTTATTTACAAAACATAGGTTTCAAAATAATATCCAAAATGATTGAAATATTTATGAACTTTCATGTCATCAAAATTATTCTATAAGATCATTATTAACTGATTTTTCATATCATTCCCATTTTGGGTTAGTCCTCTAAATTTTCTCTTTGTTTAAATCCTAAATTCTTCAATAAACGGATCTTCAATTTCACTTTTCAAAAGAACATATATATTTTTCTATGATATTTCTATTTCTATCAGTATAACATTTGAGAACCTCCCAACTGATCGGGAAATATTTGTTAATATTTTTGATATCCCATGTAGTTGAGATTAAGCCTATGTTTCATCAACACATCCAAAATGAATTATTCTTGTCTTAATATCATTGATGTTTCTCAAACAAAATGTAAGATAGTCCTCTTCCAAATAGACATAAAAAAATAGAGCCTTTAGGTCGATCATTATTTTTTACGCATGATATAAAATCCCCAAGATAAATGTGAAATCAAATAAAAAAACACAATTATTTATTTAATAAAGTTATAATAATTGATTAAATAACTAAAAAACATATAAATAAAGTACATAATAATTCGTTACATCCATTGATAATGTATAAGGCCTCCGATTTTATCATCCTCAAACAAATGAACAGTAAAATGCATCATAACAGTAAAAAAGAGAGAGGAATGATCACATAAATTGCTCAAAGTGTCAATACAAATTACTCCAGAATGTTTTCAATATAGAATAGTTGTAGAGATTTCTAACATAGCTTTAGGAAAAATTTGAAAAATTGGAGTACAATATTAGAAACCTTTTCAGGTAATAATCTACGCAATGGGAATGGGTGTCAATTTGGTAACAAAATATGTTAATAAGGAATTTTGAATCCATGTATCCTATGATTCATTAATTCAAAACTCCTTGACATGTTACCTAAATATCTATAAGATACCCTCAAATGTTTTAAAATTTAATGTAATTTATCTCTATCCATAATATTAATTTAAAATTTGACGGAGTATAGTTTATATTCTCATCTGGCCGTAGATCACACTTTATGTTCAATGTTAGTATGTATTTCCATGAATTGGGATGATCCTTCAATATTCTATGCACATTAAGAAATTTGGGGATCAAATTTTTCAAATAATTCTTATCAACATTCATTGCATAAAGATTATTCCACAGAAAATTAAATGCCTAGTATGGATGATTGAAAAATATACATTTTTTCTTCCACTATTGTGTCCCAATTTCACTTAATGATGAACTTCGAACTCATTTCCACAAATTATTCAAATTATTCACCATTCCAAATTTTGTTTCAACATTTCCATGTTTTTCTAAGGTTTTATAACCTATTAATAACTATATTGGTGGTCTATATTTAATAAAACCATTGAATTTTGACTTTCTCCACTAAAATCTACGAGATGCATCGATAAATCTTCGATGACACAAGGAGAACCATTTTATACTATGAGGTGGTCATTCAGGCACAAATTCAATGTTACCAAAAAAAAAAATCCAAACTCATGTGAGTTTTGAAAACAGTTAAATTCCAATGTCTAGGGAAGTCCATAATGGTCAACATTAGTGCTTCATTAATTTTAAACATTATTCAAGAAGATGTATCATATGTCTCAACATCATTGCTCTATAACTTCAGTAATTATTAATTTAAAGGATACAAGTATACATCATTTTAAATTTTATGAATTTGTTTTCTTTGAATAATTATTTAAATAATAAAATAATTTTTTGGTATAGACATCCATGGAGGTAAGTTTTAAGGGATCAAAATGACTTTCCAAATGAAATAACTAGTGATCAAAGTCCCAATTGAGTTAAATCCATTGAATTCCAATCCCAATAATAAATTCATAGAATATGATGAAAAATATGGATGTGATGAATCAAATGTATTCCATGATTTTGAATCTCTAGGATAACTTATTAACCCATTATTGATGTTATCTACAGAATGCCACTTCTTGTGTTCAGTAGTTTCTGATGACATGAATAATCCTTTAAATCGAGGATTCAAAGGAAAGTAATGAAACACCATTATAGGTGTGTTACTTTTATACTTATTCATAGTAGTATGCTGATTCCAAATTCCAAAATCACCTTTGGAATTATGTCATGAAGATGAACATTGTTTCTATCCTGTCTGCATGAATCCTCTCCCCGATAAATAATACAATCATTGTGACACATGTGTATTTTTTTATAATTCAGAACAATCGACTTAAATTTTTTTTCACATAATACAAATATTTTGGGATCATTACTTCATAAAATGAATCATGCAGTAACTGCAATATCATGTACATCAACTTATTTGTAGTTCCACATTCTAATTTCATATGATAAAACTTTTAATTTTTTTTAATATTTCAAACATCCACTATTCAACTCTTGATTTCCATTTTCAAAAAAACTATGAAATGAATTTCATTACTCAATAAAGTTTTATCTTACATTATTCTTGTAAGACCCCGAGCTTTCACGATACGCTTCTCATTCAATAATGCAATAGCTTGTATTATACGCAACTTCGAGTTCTAAAACACTGCGACTAATCAAAGTAGCCGTTATAAATAGTAATAACCACTTTTTAAAATTATAGAAATTTTATATTTCAAAATTGACTTCATTTTTGTATTCGTATTATCGAAATTATCCAAAGTTGAATTTTTTGTAATTTTCTGAGAACTTCCAATTTTTATGAATAGTGAAAAATACTCATTACAACTTTTTTAATCAAAATAATTTATAGTGATAAGTTATACTATTGAGCGGTTTTAAAGTATAATTAGAATATATTTTTACCATTTTATCCAATGGTGGTCATTAGAATTAATTTAACATTGAAATTGGACATAAACAATTGCCAATCTTTTGATATAAATTGTTTCTTAAAAACACGCTATTTGTGGTAACAGCGGGAATTATTTATATAATTAATTAATGCAACTTATATGTTTGGAATTTTGTAAAATAGACATCATTTTTGAATTCGGAATATCAATTATAGATTAGGGTGAAATTTTGGCCTTATTCTGAAAAACTTCAATTTTTGATGAATAGTGAAACCACTAAGTGGTAGTTAAATAACTGATTTTTCGTTTAAATGAAATATTACCACTTCTGTGATTTGATTTTCAAAAATCCGACATACATGGTTGTCATTAAGAAGTAAAATGTGGTTCAATGAGATTAAAATAATTTTTTTGGTGAATAGTAACTTTTAAGTTCTTAATCGCGATTAGAGGTAATTAGTGTAGTTTAAGGTAAAAATAATGTTTTAATAATATGATATGAGATTGACACTTGTCCTAATCCTATTGGATGAGTCATGGACGACCAAGACAACCCATGGGTCAACTTGGGGACCCCATGGAGCCACTTTAGTTGGAAAATGACATTAATATATATTTATTTAATGTTAAAATTAAATTGACACAAACATGAGTTGTTTTACTAAAACAGTTTTTAAGTGGGGTTACACAAGTCCAAATTTTGATTATAAATATTCATTAGAAAGATAAAAAGATTTCCTACATCATATTATTTTTTTATAATTTGTGGACATTAATTAAATTAAATTATTTATGACATCATTATGATGGAGCGATGACCTCATTATTTAACGATTTAAATAAAATGAGAAGATAATGCAAAATCGAAGGCTTACACTTGTCCAAAGCCTATTGTATGAGGAGATTTCGAAACCTTATCACCTTAGCCTCGAATTATATAAGTGTGAGACCTTTAGAATCTGAGAAGCATTGTGAAATAATGTAACATTTCAATCTTTCCAAAAGTGCCCCTCCTCTCCACTTATAAAAGGCCCCCACCTCTCCCACCTCATTTACACTTTCAAGCCATTTGGCTCGGCCAACCTCTGCCCAAATACTCTCCCAACATCCCCCTCTTACTCCTAGAAGCCTTACTTTGGGCAGAACTCTTCCCAAGGAAGCCTTTTGCTCAAATCAAAAAGAGTTACCCGATTTTGAGGTAATGTCTTCTCTAATGTTGTTTTGTTTTATTTTTCTTCTCCAACCACCTAAACTCTTTTTATTCATTTCTTTTGTAACAACACCGGTATCTTCAATATACTAGGATGTTGTTATAAGAAGTATTCAAGCTACACTTACACACACCTACATCTAATGGTTAAAGAACATACGGTTTCTGTGGATGGCGAATTCTGCCTCACGAAACGATGATTGTTCAACACTCATATAACACCTTCAAAGGTGGCCATTAAGATGTCACTATTTTTATATATGATATATAATATGTTTATGTTTTACTTATGCTTCTGTATTTCTCATTTATGGCATACTTTATGATTTCCATTATGGGTAAAACGCGATAATTTCATTTTAGGAAGTGCGGACTACCGCCCCCTCAAAGTGATTTGAATCATTAATTCCATATGTGGGATGTATAATGGATGAAGTAAATTGTATTATACACTATATTATACTGGAATTATATTATACATTTATATCATTATGATTTTGTTCCATTAAATATGAAATTGAAATGAAAGTTGTGTTCATGCGTACGTACGGCTTACCGTCTCCATGAACGGTGCATTTCATTTCTTACCTCTAAATGTTACGTAATATTATAAATGAATGTATATACTGGATATATAAGATATATAGGATATCTAAATCATGAATATAATTCTGGAGATAATGGATATTCTACCACATAAACAACTTGTAATTATAAGAAGTTTATTGTTGACTCAAGTACCAAAATTCGGAAAAAAAACCGTTATTAACTTAAATAATTACATAATGTTCATATCATGGTAATCAATGATATAAAAAGGATAATGAAATTAAAAATGGTTCTTAATAAGGTATATATTAACTCTAGTTTATTATTCAGGAGGTTAAAGAACGGTTGAGTCAAGTCAGACACGAGGTAAGGGAATTTCTTAACCCAACTTCCATTCTTTGGGATAATCTCCTACTTTCAAATTATGTCATGATATTATTATGTCCTATCATGTATTTGTACCTTATTTATGTGTAATTATAGTGAATACACATAATAGATCTATTTTATTTAAAAAATTATCTTTGTAAGGACTTCGTCTCAATCTCCATTAATTGAGGCATATTTGGTTTTATACACATCTTTCATTTATACGGTGTATAAACCCCTTTGACTTTTACGTTTATTCAAAAGGAATCTTTTTTATACAAAGCGTTTTACTAAACGACAAAAGGTAATGTTTTTCTTTCCGTACTTATGCGGCGACAACGACTTCTCCGCCGCCGTGACCATTATTTGAGATTCGGCTTCCTCTTCAAGCCATCATTTTTTTTAATGAAAAATAAATACAAAGTTTTAACTCTCTTTTATTTTGGTATTGAAAATGGTTTTGAAAGCATTTTTATTATATTAATGTGTTGTATTTATATCTTGTGATTGAAATGTGGAAATGTTATGTTTCATTTATGCATGTTTTATGTGATACGATTATGTTATGGTTTATGATATGTTTAAACCTATTCATATGAGGAATGCATTGGACATAATAAGTGACGGGTGGAGCCCGCTATAGCTCCTCGATGCATCGGCAGGTCTAATGAGACAAACTAGTGTCTTGGCACGAGGCCTTGACAAAATTTTATTTGTGGTCTTGGCACGAGGCCTTGGCTACGTGGTTATGATAGTCTGGCATTATGCATTCCATCATTATGAAAATGGTTATTGATGTTGCATGGGATTATTCGATTAGTAGAATATCCATGTGAGTAATTAAATGGAATTATCTCATTTTATTTTTTCCATATTATGCTAAATTTCAAGTTTAAAAAGGCTTTTGTTTTAGTTATACATTGCCTTAAATGTTAATGATTATTTATGAAGTTTCCGCAATATTGTTATCCTTACTGAGCATCTGAGCTCACCCCTTTCAATGTTTTAATATTTTCCAGGATGTGAAGAAGTATTTTATGAATGACCTGCAGGGATAGTCAGAAGAGGATATGAGTGTGGACTATGAAGACTTTGTTATTAGTTTTTCACTTTATGATGTAATGTAAGTCTTATGAATGTATCTAGTGTTTCCAAGGCTACTAAACTAATTGGTCTTTCGAGACTTGATCTTTTGTGATCATTCCTATGTTACGAAGTAATGCACCGACTCTGGGTAGCTGGGGTCGGGGCATTACAGTTGGTATCAAAGGAAGTTTAGTACAAACCTTGGAAGCTAGATTTAGATAAACTCTGATTAGATGACGTAGACCTAAGATGAACTTTGAGGATTAGTATAGAAGAACTTCCTAGAATTTTGGTATTGTAGAGATTTTGTGAGTTTTCCAAGCAATACATCCCTGTCTGGATACGAGCAGGTAGAGGCGGCTCTGGCACAGATGTTCCTAGGGATAAAACCAGAAAACACCGCTTTGAGCTAGACTCGAACGGGAACTGGTGCATGACAACGGGCCTTGATTCACTCTTGGTTACGACACTCCCGGGGGATATGCTTAGGATAACACTCATTTTCTTTACAAATAATTATGAAGGGTTTATGAGTATATAATTCCTCAAAGAAAACATTTTTATGATTATGGATTATATCCATAAATAGTTTAATTTATGTTAAGTGTTTTATAAGTATGGGATTATGAATTTTGATTCATAAACTGATCTAGTTTATGCCATTGTTTAAAAATGGCGCCTAGTGGAAGAAATGGAAACCGTATCAATGCACACACTCCATGTAGGGATTGCCCTCCTGCTCAAGATAATTATGGTGGAGCTAGTGATACAACTGGTGTCGATCAGCTAATCACCATACTGGGACAACTTACTCAGGTTATGAATAATAACCTTACTCGTATGGAGCACCCTGATCCGCAACGTGGAGGATCAATGTTAGACTGCTTCATGAGGCAACAACAACCAACCCTCAATGGGAGTACAAATCATATATTAGCTGAGCAATGGATAAATTCCTTAGAGAAAATATTCCATGCCTTGGGGAGTAGTGAAAGGGAGAAGGTTGTCATGGCAGTTTACCGCCTCACTGGAGATGCCGATCAGTGGTGGTCGCTGATTCAAAACACAAAGGAAGATGATGACGTATCGAATATGGAATGGAGGGAGTTCAAAGAGCTTTGCTTAGAAAAATATTTTCCTCGTGACCATCGAGCAGATATGGAAAGGCAATTTCTGAGTCTGAGGAAGAAGGAGGATGAGAATGTCGCAAAGTATGAGGCTAACTTTACAAGGTTAGCGAGGCATGCTGCCGATTATATACGTAACCCCAGGAGTAAGATTGATTGTTTCTTTGATGGGTTAAAACCATTTCTCTGTCGATCTTTAGTATCACAATCCTTCTCATCATACGAAGATATTGTCTCATGTGCTATCAAGACAGAAAAGGAATTCTCTAAGTCTTATGACAACAAAGTAAAGCAAGAGAAGAAGAGAACGGTGGAACAAGAGACAGATAAAGGGAAAAAGGGAAAGAAGGATTTTCCATTATGTGATAATTGTGGGCAAAATCACCCTGGTACGTGCCTAAAATGAATGGGAGTTTGTTATAAATGTGGAGAAAAGGGTCACCAGGCTCGTGATTGCAAGGGAAATAAAGAGGCTGTCAAAGTTGAATGCTACAATTGTAGGGAAATGGGGCATTATGCAAATGAATGTCCTAAGCGTCAGGGAAACTTACCTCAGAAAAGGCCAAGGGATCAAGGACAGTCTTATGCTGTTACTACTGTTGAAGCAGAATAACTAATGTATTGGTGCTTTTGGACTCATGGATTATATTTTGGTTATTAGAATAATGTGATATATATATATATAAGGATTGTACTGCAGTACTTGTTGATTTCAGTAAGGTTTTAATATGATGAAGGTAATTATATTTTTAGTATATGACAATAAGAGAAACTTTACTTTGTTTGGGGAATCTGATGTTACAATTGATTTTGGAATTAAGAGACCTTTTAGAGAAAGTCTAGACAGAGGTATTTTGGATAACTATAAAGGTTTGATTGGATTAAGTTGATCTTTGGATAGTATTGTTTAAGGTTAAAAAAAATTATGAAGATTATTTTTGGAATATTATGATACTATAGTTTTAGGAAAAGGACAACCTGCAGGGTGGGGCATAAACCATCGTGTCGGACAAAGCTGCAGGAATCGAACCCACAACCATAGTGCGACAGGCCTTTATTTCCTACCACTAGCCTACAGGAAGTCCCTGGTTATTACAAAATAATTTTACTAATCTAAATGGTATGTGTTAACATTTGGAACCTTATACAATTAGGATAAGTATAATATTTTTGAGTTCTATTATCTTTTTGAGTGAAAGATGAGTTGAAGGTTGAAACTCTAGTTGTCAAGCATAAATATATATATACCTATCACTTATTCAATGAATAAATTAATTCTTAAAATTTAGAAAAGGGATATTAAAACAAAAAAAATGTGTTATCCTAATACCTTATGTGTTGTTGAACTGATGATATTTAAATCAACATAGATTGAAGGCTTTGAGGCCCTCAATTTGACAGTTGATTGTGATTGATGACCTCAATCACTCCCTAAAAATATTTACGTTTTTCCTCCAATTATATGTCTGTAATTGCCACCAATGTTCTCCTTATCGAGATCATAATTTGGTGGTGACTTTCTTATTTCCATTTCCCTCTTATTAAGGCTAAATTTTGTTAACCATATTTCCGATGTGGGTTTTCCTCAAAGGTATTTTCTCTTTTCAACCTTTTTTTTTCGAAGAAAAATTTCAAATTGCGGGGACGCAATTTATTGATGGAGGGGAGAATGTAACACCCCGAGCTTCCACGATACACTTCTCATTCAATAATGCAATAGCTTGTATTATACGCAACTTCGAGTTCTAAAACACTGCGACTAATCAAAGTAGCCGTTATGAATAGTAATAACCACTTTTTAAAAATATAGAAATTTTATATTTCAAAATGGACTTCATTTTTGTATTCGTATTATCGAAATTATCCAAAGTTGAATTTTTTGTAATTTTCTGAGAACTTCCAATTTTTATGAATAGTGAAAAATACTCAAAACAACTTTTTTAATCAAAATAATTTATAGTGATAAGGTATACTATTGAGTGGTTATAAAGTATAATTATAATATATTCTTACCATTTTATCCAATGGTGGTCATTAGAATTAATTTAACATTGAAATTGGATATAAACAATTGCCAATCTTTTGATATAAATTGTTTCTTAAAAACACGCTATTTGTGGTAACAGCGGGAATTAATTATAAAATTAATTAATGCAACTTATATGTTTGGAATTTTGTAAAATAGACATCATTTTTGAATTCGGAATATCAATTATAGCTTAGGGTGAAATTTTGGCCTTATTCTGAAAAACTCCAATTTTTGATGAATAGTGAAACCACTAAGTGGTAGTTAAATAACTGATTTTTCGTTTAAATGAAATATTACCACTTCTATGATTTGATTTTCAAAAATCCGACATACATGGTTGTCATTAAGAAGTAAAATGTGGTTCAATCAGAATAAAATAATTTTTTTGGTGAATAGTAACTTTTAAGTTCTTAATCGCGATTAGAGGTAATTAGTGTAGTTTAAGGTAAAAATAGTGTTTTAATAATATGATATGAGATTTACACTTGTCCTACTCCTATTGGATGAGTCATGGCCAACCAAGACAACCCATGGGTCAACTTGGGGACCCCATGGATCCACTTTAGTTGGAAAATGACATTAATATATATTTATTTAATGTTAAAATTAAATTGACACAAACATGAGTTGTTTTACTAAAACAGTTTTTAAGTGGGGTTACACAAGTCCAAATTTTGATTATAAATATTCATTAGAAAGATAAAAAGATTTCCTACATCATAGTATTTTTTTATAATTTGTAGACATTAAATAAAGTAAATTATTTATGACATCATTATGATGGAGCGATGACCTCATTATTTAACGATTTAAATAAAATGAAAAGATAATGCAAAATCCAAGGGTTACACTTGTACAAAGCCAATTGTATGAGGAGATTTCGAAACCTTATCACCTTATCCTAGAATTATATAAGTGTGGGACCTTTATAATCCGAGAAGCATTGTGAAATAATGTAACATTTCAATCTTTCCAAAAGTGCCGCTCCTCTCCACTTATAAAAGGCCCCCACCTCTCCCACCTCATTTACACTTTCAAGCCATTTGGCTCGGACAACCTCTGCCCAAATACTCTCCCAACTTCCCAATCTTACTCCTAGAAGCCTTACTTTGGGCAGAACGCTTCCCAAGGAAGCCTTTGGATCAAATCAAAAAGAGTTACCCGATTTTGAGGTAATGTCTTCTCTAATGTTGTTTTGTTTTATTTTTCTTCTCCAACCACCTAAACTCTTTTTATGCATTTCTTTTGTAACAAAACCAGTATCCTAAATATACTAGGATGTTGTTATAAGATGGATTCGAGCTACACTTACACACACCTACATCTAATGGTTAAAGAACATACGGTTTCTGTGGATCGCGAATTCTGCCTCACGAAACGATGATTGTTCAACACTCATATAACACCTTCAAAGGTGGCCATTAAGTTGTCACTATTTTTATATATGATATATAATATTTTTATGTTTTAATTATGCTTCTGTATTTCTAATTTATGGCATACTTTATGATTTACATTATGGGTAAAACGTGATAATTTCATTTTAGGAAGTGCGGACTACCGCCCCCTCAAAGTGATTTGAATCATTAATGCCATATGTGGGATGTATAAAGGATTAAGTAAGTGGTATTATACACTATATTATACTGGAATTATATTATACATTTATATCATTATTATTTTGTTCCATTAAATATGAAATTGAAATGAAAGTTGCGTTCATGCGTACGTACGGCTTACCGTCTCCATGAACGGTGCATTTCATTTCTTACCTCTAAATGTTACGTAATATTATAAATGAATGTATATACTGGATATATAAGATATATAGGATATCTAAATCAGGAATATAATTCTGGAGATAATGGATATTCTACCACATAAACAACTTGTAATTATAAGAAGTTTATTGTTGACTCAAGTACCAAAGTTCGGAAAAAAAACCGTTATTAACTTAAATAATTACATAATGTTCATATCATGGTAATAAGTGATATAAAAAGGATAATGAAATTAAAAATGGTTCTTAATAAGGTATATATTAACTCTAGTTTATTATTCAGGAGGTTAAAGAACGGTTGAGTCAAGTCATACACGAGGTAAGGGAATTTCTTAACCCAACTTCCATTCTTTGGGTTAATCTCCTACTTTCAAATTATGTCATGATATTATTATGTCCTATCATGTATTTGTACCTTCTTTATGTGTAATTATAGTGAATACACATAATAGATCTATTTTATTTAAAAAAATGATCTTTGTAAGGACTTCGTCTCAATCTCCATTCATTGAGGCATATTTGGTTTTATACACATCTTTCATTTATACGGTGTATAAACCCCTTTGACTTTTACATTTATTCAAAAGGAATCTTCTTTATACAAAGTGTTTTACTAAACGACAAAAGGGAATGTTTTTCTTTCCGTACTTATGCGGCGACAACGACTTCTCCACCGCCGTGACCATTATTTGAGATTCGGCTTCCTCTTCAAGGCATCATTTTTTTAATGAAAAATAAATACAAAGTTTTAACTCTCTTTTATTTTGGTATTGAAAATGGTTTTGAAAGCATTTTTATTATATCAATGTGTTGTATTTATATCTTGTGATTGAAATGTGGAAATGTTATGTTTCATTTATGCATGTTTTATGTGATACGATTATGTTATGGTTTATGATATGTTTAAACCTATTCATATGAGGAATGCATTGGACATAATAAGTGACGGGTGGAGCCCGCTATAGCTCCTCGATGCATCGGCAGGTCTCATGAGACAAACTAGTGTCTTGGCACGAGGCCTTGACAAAATTTTATTTGTGGTCTTGGCACGAGGCCTTGGCTACGTGGTTATGATAGTCTGGCATTATGCATTCCATCATTATGAAAATGGTTATTGATGTTGCATGGGATTATTCGATTAGTAGAATATCCATGTGAGTAAGTAAATGGCATTATCTCATTTTATTTTTTTCCATATTATGCTAAATTTCAAGTTTAAAAAGGCTTTTGTTTTAGTTATACATTGCCTTAAATGTTAATGATTATTTATGAAAGATTCCGCAATATTGTTATCCTTACTGAGCATCTGAGCTCACCCCTTTCAATGTTTTAATATTTTCCAGGATGTGAAGAAGTATTTTATGAATGACCTGCAGGGATAGTCAGAAGTGGATATGAGTGTGGACTATGAAGACTTTGTTATTAGTTTTTCACTTTATGATGTAATGTAAGACTTATGAATGTATCTAGTGTTTCCAAGGCTACTAAACTAATTGGTCTTTCGAGACTTGATCTTTTTTGATCATTCCTATGTTACGAAGTAATGCACCGACTCTGGGTAGCTGGGGTCGGGGCATTACAGTTGGTATCAAAGGAAGTTTAGTACACACCTTGGAAGCTAGATTTAGATAAACTCTGATTAGAGCACGTAGACCTAAGATGAACTTTGAGGATTAGTATAAAAGAACTTCCTAGAATTTTGGTATTGTAGAGATTTTGTGAGTTTTCCGAGCAATACATCCCTGTCTGGATACGAGCAGGTAGAGGCGGCTCTAGCACAGATGTTCCTAGGGATAAAACCCGAAAACACCGCTTTGAGCTAGACTCGAACAGGAACTGGTGCACAACAACGGGCCTTGCTGCACTCTTGGTTACGACACTCCCGGTGGATATGCTTAGGATAACTCTCATTTTATTTAAAAATAATTATGAAGGGTTTATGAGTATATACTTTCTCAAAGAAAACATTTTTATGATTATGGATTATATCCATAAATAGTTTAATTTATGTTAAGTGTTTTATAAGTATGGGATTATGAATTTTGATTCATAAACTGATCTAGTTTATGCCATTGTTTAGAAATGGCGCCTAGTGGAAGAAATGGAAACCGTATCAATACACGCACTCCATGTAGGGATTGCCCTCCTGCTCAAGATAATTATGGTGGAGCTAGTGATACAACTGGTGTCGATCAGCTAATCACCATACTGGGATAACTTACTCAGGTTGTGAATAATAACCTTACTCGTATGGAGCACCCTGATCTGCAACGTGGAGGATCAATGTTAGACTGCTTCATGAGGCAACAACCACCAACCATCAATGGGAGTACAAATCCTATAGTAGCTGAGCAATGGATAAATTCCTTAGAGAAAATATTCCATGCCTTGGGGAGTAGTGAAAGGGAGAAGGTTGTCATGGCAGTTTACCGCCTCACTGGAGATTCCGATCAGTGGTGGTCGCTGATTCAAAACACAAAGGAAGATGATGACATATCGAATATGGAATGGAGGGAGTTCAAAGAGATTTCCTTAGAAAAATACTTTCCTTGTGACCATCGAGCAGATATGGAAAGGCAATTTCTGAGTCTGAGGAAGAAGGAGGATGAGAATGTCGCAAAGTATGAGGCTAACTTTACAAGGTTAGCGAGGCATGCTTCCAATTATATACGTAACCCCAGGAGTAAGATTGATTGTTTCTTTGATGGGTTAAAACCATTTCTCCGTCGATCATTAGTATCACAATCCTTCTCATCATACGAAGATATTGTCTCATGTGCTATCAAGACAGAAAAGGAATTCTCTAAGTCTTATGACAACAAAGTAAAGCAAGAGAAAAAGAGAACGGTGGAATAAGAGACAGATAAAGGGAAAAGGGGAAAGAAGGATTTTCCATTATGTGATAATTGTGGGCAGAATCACCCTGGTACGTGCCTAAAAGGAATGGGAGTTTGTTATAAATGTGGAGAAAAGGGTCACCAGGCTCGTGATTGCAAGGAAAATAATGAGGCTGTCAAAGTTGAATGCTACAATTGTAGGGAAATGGGGCATTATGCAAATGAATGTCTTAAGCGTCAGGGAAACTTACCTCAGAAAAGGCCAAGGGATCAAGGATAGTCTTATGCTGTTACTACAGTTGAAGCAGAATAACTAATGTATTGGTGCTTTTAGACTCATGGATTATATTTTGGTTATTAGAATAATGTGATATATATATATATAAGGATTGTACTGCAGTACTTGTTGATTTCAGTAAGGTTTTAATATGATGAAGGTAATTATATTTTTAGTATATGACAATAAGAGAAACTTTACTTTGTTTGGGGAGTCTGATGTTACAATTGATTTTGGAATTAAGAGACCTTTTATAGAAAGTCTGGACAGAGGTATTTTGGATAACTATAAAGGTTTGATTGGATTAAGTTGATCTTTGGATAGTATTGTTTAAGGTTAAAAAAAATTATGAAGATTATTTTTGGAATATTATGATACTATAGTTTTAGGAAAAGGACAACCTGCAGGGTGGGGAATAAACCGTCGCGTCGGAAAAAGATGCAGGAATCTAACCCACAACCATAGTGCGACATGCCTTTATTTCCTACCACTAGCCTACAGGAAGTCCCTGGTTATTACAAAATATTTTTACTAATCTAAATGGTATGTGTTAACATTTGGAACCTTATACAATTAGGATAAGTATAATATTTTTGAGTTCTATTATCTTTTTGAGTGAAAGATGAGTTGAAGGTTGAAACTCTAGTTGTCAAGCATAAATATATATATACCTATCACTTATTCAATGAATAAATTAATTCTTAAACTTTAGAAAAGGGATATTAAAACAAAAAAAACGTGTTATCCTAATACCTTATGTCTTGTTGAACTGATGATATTTTAAATCAACATAGATTGAAGGCTTTGAGGCCCTCAATTTGATAGTTGATTGTGATTGCTGATCTCAATCACTCCCTACAAATATTTACGTTTTTCCTACAATTATATGTCTCTAATTGCCACCAATGTTCTCCTTATCGAGATAATAATTTGGTGGTGACTTTCTTATTTCCATTTCCCCCTTATTAAGGCTAAATATTGTTAACCATATTTCCGATGTGGGTTTTCCTCAAAGGTATTTTCTCTTTTCAACCTTTTATTATCAAAGAAAAATTTCAAATTGCGGGGACGCAATTTATTGAAGGAGGGGAGAATGTAACACCCCGAGCTTCCACGATACGCATCTCATTCAATAATGCAATAGCTTGTATTATACGCAACTTCGAGTTCTAAAATACTGCGACTAATCAAAGTAGCCGTTATGAATAGTAATAACCACTTTTTAAAATTATAGAAATTTTATATTTCAAAATGGACTTCATTTTTGTATTCGTATTATCGAAATTATCCAAAGATGAATTTTTTGTAATTTTATGAGAACTTCCAATTTTTATGAATAGTGAAAAATACTCAAAACAACTTTTTTAATCAAAATAATTTATAGTGATAAGTTATACTATTGAGTGGTTTTAAAGTATAATTATAATATATTTTTACCATTTTATCCAATGGTGGTCATTAGAATTAATTTAACATTGAAATTGGACATAAACAATTGCCAATCTTTTGATATTAATTGTTTCTTAAAAACACGCTATTTGTTGTAACAGCGGGAATTAATTATAAAATTAATTAATTCATCTTATATGTTTGGAATTTTGTAAAATAGACATCATTTTTGAATTCGGAATATCAATTATAGCTTAGGGTGAAATTTTGGCCTTATTCTGAAAAACTTCAATTTTTGATTAATAGTGAAACCACTAAGTGGTAGTTAAATAACTGATTTTTCGTTTAAATGAAATATTACCACTTCTGTGATTTGATTTTCAAAAATCCGACATACATGGTTGTCATTAAGAAGTAAAATGTTGTTCAATGAGATTAAAATAATTTTTTTGGTGAATAGTAACTTTTAAGTTCTTAATCGCGATTAGAGGTAATTAGTGTAGTTTAAGGAAAAAATAATGTTTTAATAATATGATATGAGATTGAAACTTGTCCTACTCCTATTGGATGAGTCATGGCCTACCAAGACAACCCATGGGTCAACTTGGGGACCCCATGGAGCCACTTTAGTTGGAAAATGACATTAATATATATTTATTTAATGTTAAAATTAAATTGACACAAACATGAGTTGTTTTACTAAAACAGTTTTTAATTGGAGTTAAACAAGTCCAAATTTTGATTATAATTATTCATTAGAAATATAAAAAGATTTCCTACATCATATTATTTTTTTATAATTTGTAGACATTAAATAAATTAAATTATTTCTGACATCATTATGATGGAGCGATGACCTCATTATTTAACGATTTAAATAAAATGAGAAGATAATGCAAAATCCAAGGCTTACACTTGTCCAAAGCCTATTTTATGAGGAGATTTCGAAACCTTATCACATTAGCCTCGAATTATATAAGTGCGGGACCTTTAGAATCCGAGAAGCATTGTGAAATAATGTAACATTTCAATCATTCCAAAAGTGCCCCTCCTCTCCACTTATAAAAGGCCCCCACCTCTCCCACCTCATTTACACTTTCAAGCCATTTGTCTCGGCCAACCTCTGCCCAAATACTCTCCCAACTTCCCCCTATTACTCCTAGAAGTCTTACTTTGGGCAGAACTCTTCCCAAAGAATCCTTTGGCTCAAATCAAAAAGAGTTACCCGATTTTGAGGTAATGTCTTCTCTAATGTTGTTTTGTTTTATTTTTCTTCTCCAACCACCTAAACTCTTTTTATTCATTTCTTTTGTAACAACACCAGTATCCTCAATATACTAGGATGTTTTTATAAGAAGGATTCGAGCTACACTTACACACACCTACATATAATGGTTAAAGAACATACGGTTTCTGTGGATGGCGAATTCTGCCTCACGAAACGATGATTGTTCAACAGTCATATAACACCTTCAAAGGTGTCCATTAAGATGTCACTATTTTTATATATGATATATAATATGTTTATGTTTTAATTATGATTCTGTATTTCTAATTTATGGCATACTTTATGATTTCCATTATGGGTAAAACGCGATAATTTCATTTTAGGAAGTGCGGACTACCGCCCCCTCAAAGTGATTTGAATCATTAATGCCATATGTGGGATGTATAAAGGATTAAGTAAATGGTATTATACACTATATTATACTGGAATTATATTATACATTTATATAATTATGATTTTGTTCCATTAAATATGAAATTGAAATGAAAGTTGCGTTTATGCGTACGTACGGCTTACCGTCTCCATGAACGATGCATTTCATTTCTTACCTCTAAATGTTACGTAATATTATAAATGAATGTATATACTGGATATATAAGATATATAGGATATCTAAATCAGGAATATAATTCTGGAGATAATGGATATTCTACCACATAAACAACTTGTAATTATAAGAAGTTTATTGTTGACTCAAGTACCAAAGTTCGGAAAAAAAACCGTTATTAACTTAAATAATTACATAATGTTCATATCATGGTAATAAGTGATATAAAAAGGATAATGAAATTAAAAATGGTTCTTAATAAGGTATATATTAACTCTAGTTTATTATTCAGGAGGTTAAAGAACGGTTGAGTCAAGTCATACACGAGGTAAGGGAATTTCTTAACCCAACTTCCATTCTTTGGGTTAATCTCCTACTTTCAAATTATGTCATGATATTATTATGTCCTATCATGTATTTGTACCTTCTTTATGTGTAATTATAGTTAATACACATAATAGATCTATTTTATTTAAAAAAATGATCTTTGTAAGGACTTCGTCTCAATCTCCATTCATTGAGGCATATTTGGTTTTATACACATCTTTCATTTATACGGTGTATAAACCCCTTTGACTTTTACGTTTATTCAAAAAGAATCTTTTTTATACAAAGCATTTTACTAAACGATAAAAGAGAATTTTTTTCTTTCCGTACTTATGCGGCGACAACGACTTCTCCACCACCGTGACCATTATTTGAGATTCGGCTTCCTCTTCAAGGCATCATTTTTTTAATGAAAAATAAATACAAATTTTTAACTCTCTTTTATTTTGGTATTGAAAATGGTTTTGAAAGCATTTTTATTATATCAATGTGTTGTATTTATATCTTGTGATTGAAATGTGGAAATGTTATGTTTCATTTATGCATGTTTTATGTGATACGATTATGTTATGGTTTATGATATGTTTAAACCTATTCATATGAGGAATGCATTGGACATAATAAGTGACGGGTGGAGCCCGCTATAGCTCCTCGATGCATCGGCAGGTCTCATGAGACAAACTAGTGTCTTGACACGAGGCCTTGACAAAATTTTATTTTTGGTCTTGGCACGAGGCCTTGGCTACGTGGTTATGATAGTCTGGCATTATGCATTCCATCATTATGAAAATGGTTATTGATGTTTCATGGGATTATTCGATTAGTAGAATATCCATGTGAGTAAGTAAATGGCATTATCTCATTATATTTTTTCCATATTATTCTAAATTTCAAGTTTAAAAAGGCTTTTGTTTTAGTTATACATTGCCTTAAATGTTAATGATTATTTATGAAAGCTTCCGCAATATTGTTATCCTTACTGAGCATCTGAGCTCACCCCTTTCAATGTTTTAATATTTTCCAGGATGTGAAGAAGTATTTTATGAATGACCTGCAGGGATAGTCAGAAGAGGATATGAGTGTGGACTATGAAGACTTTGTTATTAGTTTTTCACTTTATGATGTAATTTAAGACTTATGAATGTATCTAGTGTTTCCAAGGCTACTAAACTAATTGGTCTTTCGAGACTTGATCTTTTGTGATCATTCCTATGTTACGAAGTAATGCACCGACTCTGGGTAGCTGGGGTCGGTGCGTTACAGTTGGTATCAAAGTAATTTTAGTACAAACCTTGGAAGCTAGATTTAGATAAACTCGGATTAGAGCACGTAGACCTAAGATGAACTTTGAGGATTAGTATAGAAGAACTTCCTAGAATTTTGGTATTGTAGAGATTTTGTGAGTTTTCCGAGCAATACATCCTTGTCTGGATACGAGCAGGTAGAGGCGGCTCTGGCATAGATGTTCCTAGGGATAAAACCCGAAAACACCGCTTTGAGCTAGACTCAAACGGGAACTGGTGCACGACAACGGGCCTTGTTGCACTCTTGGTTACGACACTCCCGGGGGATATGCCTAGGATAACTCTCATTTTATTTACAAATAATTATGAAGGGTTTATGAGTATATACTTCCTCATAGAAAACATTTTTATGAATATGGATTATATCCATAAATAGTTTAATTTATGTTAAGTGTTTTATAAGTATGGGATTATGAATTTTGATTCATAAACTGATCTAGTTTATGACATTGTTTAGAAATGGCGCCTAGTGGAAGAAATGGAAACCGTATCAATACACGCACTCCATGTAGGGATTTCCCTCCTGCTCAAGATAATTATGGTGGAGCTAGTGATACAACTGGTGTCGATCAGCTAATCACCATACTGGGATAACTTACTCAGGTTATGAATAATAACCTTACTCGTATGGAGCACCCTGATCCGCAACGTGGAGGATCAATGTTAGACTGCTTCATGAGGCAACAACCACCAACCTTCAATGGGAGTACAAATCCTATAGTAGCTGACCAATGGATAAATTCCTTAGAGAAAATATTCCATGCCTTGGGGAGTAGTGAAAGGGAGAAGGTTGTCATGGCAGTTTACCACCTCACTGGAGATGCCGATCAGTGGTGGTCGCTGATTCAAAACACAAAGGAAGATGATGACGTATCGAATATGGAATGGAGGGAGTTCAAAGAGCTTTCCTTAGAAAAATACTTTCCTCGTGACCATCGAGCAGATATGGAAAGGCAATTTCTGAGTCTGAGGAAGAAGGAGGATGAGAATGTCGCAAAGTATGAGGATAACTTTACAAGGTTAGCGAGGCATGCTGCCAATTATATACGTAACCCCAGGAGTAAGATTGATTGTTTCTTTGATGGGTTAAAACCATTTCTCTGTCGATCTTTAGTATCACAATCCTTCTCATCATACGAAGATATTGTCTCATGTGCTATCTAGACAGAAAAGGAATTCTCTAAGTCTTATGACAACAAAGTAAAGCAAGAGAAGAAGAGAACGGTGGAACAAGAGACAGATAAAGGGAAAAAGGGAATGAAGGATTTTACATTATGTGATAATTGTGGGCAGAATCACCCTGGTACGTGCCTAAAAGGAATGGGAGTTTGTTATAAATGTGGAGAAAAGGGTCACCAGGCTCGTGATTGCAAGGGAAATAAAGAGGCTGTCAAATTTGAATGCTACAATTGTAGGGAAATGGGGCATTATGCAAATGAATGTCCTAAGCGTCAGGGAAACTTACCTCAGAAAAGGCCAAGGGATCAAGGACAGTCTTATGCTGTTACTACAGTTGAAGCAGAATAACTAATGTATTGGTGCTTTTGGACTCATAGATTATATTTTGGTTATTAGAATAATGTGATATATATATATAAGGATTGTAATACAGTACTTGTTGATTTCAGTAAGGTTTTAATATGATGAAGGTAATTATATTTTTAGTATATGACAATAAGAGAAACTTTACTTTGTTTGGGGAATCTGATGTTACAATTGATTTTGGAATTAAGAGACCTTTTAGAGAATGTCTGGACAGAGGTATTTTGTATAACTATAAAGGTTTGATTGGATTAAGATGATCTTTGGATAGTATTGTTTAAGGTTAAAAAAAATTATGAAGATTATTTTTGGAATATTATGATACTATAGTTTTAGGAAAAGGACAACCTGCAGGGTGGGGTATAAACTGTCGCGTCGGACAAAGCTGCAGGAATCGAACCCACAACCATAGTGCGACATGCCTTTATTTCCTACCACTAGCCTACAGGAAGTCCCTGGTTATTACAAAATAATTTTACTAATCTAAATGGTATGTGTTAACATTTGGAACCTTATACAATTAGGATAAGTATAATATTTTTGAGTTCTATTATCTTTTTGAGTGAAAGATGAGTTGAAGATTGAAACTCTAGTTGTCAAGCATAAATATATATATACCTATCACTTATTCAATGAATAAATTAATTCTTAAACTTTAGAAAAGGGATATTAAAACAAAAAAAAACGTGTTATCCTAATACCTTATGTCTTGTTGAACTGATGATATTTTAAATCAACATAGATTGAAGGCTTTGAGGCCCTCAATTTGACAGTTGATTGTGATTGATGACCTCAATCACTCCCTACAAATATTTACGTTTTTCCTGCAATTATATGTCTCTAATTGCCACCAATGTTCTCCTTATCGAGATCATAATTTGGTGGTGACTTTCTTATTTCCATTTCCCTCTTATTAAGGCTAAATATTGTTAACCATATTTCCGATGTGGGTTTTCCTCAAAGGTATTTTCTCTTTTCAACCTTTTATTATCAAAGAAAAATTTCAAATTGCGGGGATGAAATTTATTGAAGGAGGGGAGAATGTAACACCCCGAGCTTCCACGATACGCTTCTCATTCAATAATGCAATAGCTTGTATTATACGCAACTTCGAGTTCTAAAACACTGCGACTAATCAAAGTAGCCGTTATGAATAGTAATAACCACTTTTTAAAATTATAGAAATTTTATATTTCAAAATGGACTTCATTTTTGTATTAGTATTATCGAAATTATCCAAAGTTGAATTTTTTGTAATTTTCTGAGAACTTCCAATTTTTATGAATAGTGAAAAATACTCAAAACAACTTTTTTAATCAAAATAATTTATAGTGATAAGTTATACTATCGAGTGGTTTTAAAGTATAATTATAATATATTTTTACCATTTTATCCAATGGTGGTCATTAGAATTAATTTAACATTGAAATTGGACATAAACAATTGCCAATCTTTTGATATTAATTGTTTCTTAAAAACACGCTATTTGTTGTAACAGCGGGAATTAATTATAAAATTAATCAATGCAACTTATATGTTTGGAATTTTGTAAAATAGACATCATTTTTGAATTCGGAATATCAATTATATCTTAGGGTGAAATTTTGGCCTTATTCTGAAAAACTTCAATTTTTGATGAATAGTGAAACCACTAAGTGGTAGTTAAATAACTGATTTTTCGTTTAAATGAAATATTACCACTTTTGTGATTTGATTTTCAAAAATCCGACATACATGGTTGTCATTAAGAAGTAAAATGTTGTTCAATGAGATTAAAATAATTTTTTTTGGTGAATAGTAACTTTTAAGTTCTTAATCGCGATTAGAGGTAATTAGTGTAGTTTAAGGTAAAAAAAATGTTTTAATAATATGATATGATATTGACACTTGTCCTACTCCTATTGGATGAGTCATGGCCGACCAAGACAACCCATGGGTCAACTTGGGGACTCCATGGAGCCACTTTATTTGGAAAATGACATTAATATATATTTATTTAATGTTAAAATTAAATTGACACAAACATGAGTTGTTTTACTAAAACAGTTTTTAAGTGGGGTTACACAAGTCCAAATTTTGATTATAAATATTCATTATAAAGATAAAACGATTTCCTACATCATAGTATTTTTTTTTAATTTTTAGACATTAAATAAATTAAATTATTTATGACATCATTATGATGGAGCGATGACCACATTATTTAACGATTTAAATAAAATGAGCAGATAATGCAAAATCCAAGGCTTACACTTGTCCAAAGCCTATTGTATGAGGATATTTCGAAACCTTATCACCTTAGACTCGAATTATATAAGTGTGGGACCTTTAGAATCCGAAAAGCATTCTGAAATAATGTAACATTTCAATCTTTCCAAAAGTGCCCCTCCTCTCCACTTATAAAAGGCCCCCACCTCTCCCACCTCATTTACACTTTCAAGCCATTTGGCTCGGACAAACTCTGCCCACATACTCTCCCAACTTCCCCCTCTTACTCCTAGAAGCCTTACTTTGGGCAGAACTCTTCCCAAGGAAGCTTTTGGCTCAAATCAAAAAGAGTTACCCGATTTTGAGGTAATGTCTTCTCTAATGTTGTTTTGTTTTATTTTTCTTCTCCAACCACATAAACTCTATTTATTAATTTCTTTTGTAAAAAACCAGTATCCTCAATATACTAGGATGTTGTTATAAGATTTATTCGAGCTACACTTACACACACCTACATCTAATGGTTAAAGAACATACGGTTTCTGTGGATGGAGAATTCTGCCTCACGAAACGATGATTGTTCAACACTCATATAACACCTTCAAAGGTGGCCATTAAGATGTCACTATTTTTATATATTATATATAATATGTTTATGTTTTACTTATGCTTCTGTATTTCTCATTTATGGCATACTTTATGATTTCCATTATGGGTAAAACGCGATAATTTCATTTTAGGAAGTGCGGACTACCGCCCCCTCAAAGTGATTTGAATCATCAATGCTATATGTGGGATGTATAAAGGATGAAGTAAATGGTATTATACAATATATTATACTGGAATTGTATTATACATTTATATCATTATGATTTTGTTCCATTAAATATGAAATTTAAATGAAAGTAGCGTTCATGCGTACGTACGACTTACCGTCTCCATGAACGGTGCATTTCATTTCTTACCTCTAAATGTTACGTAATATTATAAATGAATGTATATACTAGATATATAAGATATATAGGATATATAAATCATGAATATAATTCTGGAGATAATGGATATTCTACCACATAAACAACTTGTAATTATAAGAAGTTTATTGTTGACTCAAGTACCAAAGATCGGCAAAACAACCGTTATTAACTTAAATAATTACATAATGTTCATATCATGGTAATAAGTGATATAAAAAGGATAATGAAATTAAAAATGGTTCTTAATAAGGTATATATTAACTCTAGTTTATTATTCAGGAGGTTAAAGAACGGTTGAGTCATGTCAGACACGAGGTAAGGGAATTTCTTAACCCAACTTCCATTCTTTGGGTTAATCTCCTACTTTCAAATTATGTCATGATATTATTATGTCCTATCATGTATTTGTACCTTCTTTATGTGTAATTATAGTGAATATACATAATAGATCTATTTTATTTAAAAAAAATGATCTTTGTAAGGACTTCGTCTCAATCTCCATTCATTGAGGCATATTTGGTTTTATACACATCTATCATTTATACTGTGTATAAACCCCTTTGACTTTTACGTTTATTCAAAAGGAATCTTTTTTATACAAATCATTTTACTAAATGACAAAAGGGAATGTTTTTCTTTCCGTACTTATGCGGCGACAACGACTTCTCCGCCGCCGTGACCATTATTTGAGATTCGGCTTCCTCTTCAAGCCATAATTTTTTTAATGAAAAATAAATACAAAGTTTTAACTCTCTTTTATTTTGGTATTGAAAATGGTTTTGAAAGCATTTTTATTATATCAATGTGTTGTATTTATATCTTGTGATTGAAATGTGGAAATGTTATGTTTCCTTTATGCATGTTTTATGTGATACGATTATGTTATGGTTTATGATATGTTTAAACCTATTCATATGAGGAATGCATTTTACTTAATAAGTGACGGGTGGAGCCCGCTATAGCTCCTCGATGCATCGGCAGGTCTCATGAGACAAAATAGTGTCTTGGCATGAGGCCTTGACAAAAATTTATTTGTGGCCATGGCACGAGGCCTTGGCTACGTGGTTATGATAGTCTGGCATTATGCATTCCATCATTATGAAAATGGTTATTGATGTTGTATGGGATTATTCGATTAGTAGAATATCCATGTGAGTAAGTAAATGGAATTATCTCATTTTATTTTTTCCATATTATGCTAAAGTTCAAGTTTAAAAAGGCATTTTTTTAGTTATACATTTCCTTAAATGTTAATGATTATTTATGAAAGCTTCCGCAATATTGTCATCCTTACTGAGTATCTGAGCTCACCCCTTTCAATGTTTTAATATTTTCCAGGATGTGAAGAAGTATTTTATGAATGACCTGCAGGGATAGTCAGAAGAGGATATGAGTGTGGACTATTAAGACTTTGTTATTAGTTTTTCACTTTATGATGTAATGTAAGACTTATGAATGTATCTACTGTTTCCAAGGCTACTAAACTAATCGGTCTTTCGAGACTTGATCTTTTGTGATCATTCCTATGTTACGAAGTAATGCACCGACTCTGGGTAGCTGGGGTCGGGGAGTTACAATTCTCCACATAATCAAGTGGAGGGTATAATGATTTGTTACAAACTTGATCTAGATGACATATAGTCTAAAAAACATCACTTTTCATGTTTTTATTTATAGCACTCTAAACTGGTTGTTCTGATATGTTTTGATGTTGAAGTTGGTGTCTTGAAATGTCGAATTCATTATTTATAAGGTTTTTAATTTCATTGTGCACTATCGATGAAGTTGGGATCTCATTATACTGATTGAACTAAGTGATAAAACATTGAGTAACATTAGATTATTCGTGAAAAATACAACACAAATATTGGCCAGGGAATTGATTCAATATCAAGTTTTCATCAGATTCATCTCTCTTTAACCATTTTTAAATTTAAAATGTTGACATCGATATATTATTCTCCCTTAAACTGATTTATTGAAAATATCAAAATTTTAAAACACTTACAAAGCCTTAGCATACTAATGTGTGTTCCTTAGTTATGTTTTCAATCTTTTATCCCTATCACAATGTGCGTAAAACTTATTAATAAAAGTTAAAGCACATTTTATTAAGTAGGAAAAGAGATTAAAAAATTCAAAAAAATAGTTCAAAGTAGTTATAAGAAGAGTTATATATGTACTAAAAATTTCAATGTAAAAAAATGAAGTCAACTATGAATAGAATTATATAAAATGGAAGAAAAATAAAAATCATAAAATCATTAATCTAAAACATGTATCATGGGAGAAACAACCTAGGGTCATTCATTATAGGTTAACCTTGTAATTATCTATCACCATTGAAATGGAATTAGAGTTATAACAAATATCTAGCTAGATGGGGTGTCACGTAATGCATCACTATCACTTATAGTAGTGATAGAAGAGATTATATTTATGTATGTTACATTCTATGTTTTCTTCTTTACAGATAGTATATCTCCAACAAACTAGAGTCATTTTAAAATTACCAAATAGACTACTACATTCAATGTGGAGAGTATTTGAAGATGTCTTATTTAGAGTGAATAATTTGATATTTTTTACTAATTTTATGTTATAATAAGATAGTATGATATGATATATTCTTAATCACCTATCATTATGGATAAACTATTCCTAGAAATATAAAATGAAATCATAAATATCTATAATGTTATTATAATAATATAGATTGGTTAAATTGTTTTCTACTTTAATATTTATTCTTCCATCACATAACAATAATAAGAGAAATAAATTATTTATATAGTCACATTCTAATGATTATTATATATGTTAAGAAATTATTTTGATATTATAATTTTTTTCATTTGGGAATAAAATAAAAATTTGAAAATTTGATAAAAAATAATTGGAAAAAACATAAATATTATATCAAAACACTAGAATATGATATAACTTTTGATTTATTTCATGGGTTTTACTATTTATTCAATGATAAAGTGTTTTATACTTCATCACTTACACAGGAAGTGGAAAGAATTCTGTCTTGTAACCCAAAAGTATTTTTATTTTTATTCCAACCTCTAGATATAGAATTAAAAACATCACCTACTAATTTACAATATGTATTTCTAATAGAGAAAAACAAGAAACTAATGATAATTTCAATAAAAGTTTGGGTTAATAAAACAAAAAAATCTAGTAGATATTCCAAGAGAAAATAAAAAAGATATAGGGTGGAATTAAGGACAAATTCCTAGAAAGTAGTGTAATTGCTCCAAATATAAGTGTAACAACAAAGAAACTAGACTTAACTAGAGTGGATTATTCTTGTATATAATTACTACCTAAAATATCATGTAATATTATTAACAAAATTCCTTATAATTATTTAACAACCATAAAAAATATAATGACCATGAACTAAATAATTGAATATTACACTGACTATGCCTCTATAAAGCATAATATGTAAATTTTGATTTCAAAATGATGGTATATTTACAAGGTATGGAGACTTTTTTTGATAATTAAAATATTAGTGGTTCATGAGAAAATTTAAACATGACCTTATCAGAACTTTGAATTACTCACACACATAACCTATTGGTTGGAAAGCATACATGTCTATATGAGAAACATAGATGATAATAAATGAAAATAACTATACGAACATGACATTCCACATGATCAAAATAAAAAATATCCATAAATTGAACAATATTCATGAATGTAGGAAAAGACCACTTATACACAATTTAGAAAAATTAAACACGTACTAAGTACAAAAAATAGAGGTTTAATGAGTGGGAAATCATGAATGAAAACATATAGACAAACAATTCGTATCTTATTCACTCATAAATAAAATTGTACAAGTAATCCAACATATTTTAAATACTCCAAATGGAACTAAATATTTTTCTTTGATTCATTACCCTTACATGGATCACATATAAGAAGTTACACATGTGTCCTAAGGGAGACACATGTAAGGTGTGATCATAGCATACTCACTAAGTGATCACCTCCACATCCCCAATTTCATTTAATAATAAATATTATATGAAAAAATTATTCAAATATAAAAGAATATAAAATATAAAAAACAATATAATTTATAAAAATCATTTTTCATAAACTTTATTGATAATAATAGACCCACTATATCGAGATGATCCATACATGATATACATACTTCCATAATAACTAAGTATATGATATAATCAATATAAAGGAATTAAGGTGAAGCACTCATCCCATTAAATGGAAAATGAATCATATATATTATTTGGAAGGAAAATCATGTATCCCATCAATTTAGAAATAAGGTAATAGGTATACTAGTTTCACAACATAGCAACCCCATCACATACTATCAACTCACCCATAGATAATGGGTGTACCTGAGAAAAATTTTATATTTAATCATATAATATCCCTTTATTTCATTCTTTGTACTCTACTAATATCAAATTCAACAATAATAATAACTTCTATTATAATTTAGTGCATTCCTGCAAAGAAACAAGCCAGATCATAACACATTGTCTAACCTGAAATGTTTTTTAAATAATGGTGGATGTCATCATGAAATAGTGAACAAATCAATTCCATTTTTTATCAACATTAATAACTTATTTTCCATGAATTGAAAGTAATAAAACCAATAAAATCAAAAAAATTCACTCTAGTTAGCAAAAAAGATAAGCATAAATCATGGTATGAAAATCAAGATACAAACATTCTAAAACAATATGTAAAAAATAGAATAATAAAGAATAGAATTATAACACACCATTACCTTGTTTAGGGACTGTTGAATTTGATTTTTCGGGGATATATAGGGGATGGTGAATTTGTCATGGACGTAGGTATGGCATTAAGGGGCTTGATGTTGACAAAGAAGGAGGCCAATAGTGAGGGGGAGAAGGGGCTGATTACTTGGGCTTAGGCATGGGTGGGTTGTGAAGTGGGAAAACAAAGACAAAGAAGGTGGATAGAAACAAGGGGGGTAAGGGTGCATTGGGAGAGGTCTAGGATTTTTTAGGGTTTGGGGAAGAGGGGGGAGGGGTGTTAGGTTCGAGGGGGGGGGAGGGGAATAATTAATATCGATAAAAAAATTATTAGAAGAAATTTTATAAAAACTGCTTCTATATTTGGAAACTTTTTTTATATGATGTTTATTAAACCATTTCTAAAAAATATCCTCTGGTTACAAATTTTGTTGTAGTTTTTAAACCATTAAAAACAATTTTTAAAACATAAAACAGTTTTGAAATCATTTTTGTTTTGAACGATTTTAATTAAAATACATAAATTTCAAAAATATTAATGAAATCAATATTTGTGAAAATAAATTAGAAAAAATGTATGAGATTATTGAAATCATATATAATTCATGAAAATGATAAATATTTTTGTTTCTATGCATGTTTGAAACATTTTTCTTAAATTTTCTATAAAATCCAAAGATGAATTGTTTGGAAAATGTAATCAATATTCTTTGTAATTTTTTTAAAAAGTAAAACACGGGGAAGAATATAATTAAAAAATCATTGGAGAATATTAAAACATTTTTGATAATATTTTTATAAAACATGGTTTTAGATGAATACATATTTCTGATCGGCGAGTGGAATAAAATTGAATTTATTCAAAAAAATATTTCTAATTTATTTAAGTGAAAAAATAATAAAAATGGAAATATTAATTAAATATATCATTAATAACCCTATTAGGAAAAAATAAATTATTGTATTTAGATATATATCATAATATTTCATCGTTGGAATCACAAATCTAAGAATTCTTGTTACAAATATTAGATTGTAATGAAAAAACGTTACCATTTTGGATTCATTGAATCTTAATCTCCATTAAAGAGTGAAAAAATGGGTATTTAAATATCTATAAATTTAATTATAATATACTACATAAATGAAACTTGTGGTGAAAAGGAATGTGTCTCAGAGTAAAATAAAAGTGAGATGGAAGTCCCTTACTGTACGTCTCGACTTCCTTCATACATGTTACAAACACATATATAATAGATATATGTTTATTAATAACAAATTAAATAATACTAATTATATATATAATATCTTATATGATATAATAATTAACTTTTATTACTTTTTAGTTATCAATACCATGTTAATGTCACGTTTTGGGGAATAACATCTCTATCATTCATGCATATTTTGATTTATTATTTTCTATCCAATAAATTTATAATTTTTACATAATTTAAAGAATAATAATTATGAAATAATTATAATATTTAGACTTTAATTATATTTTTAATAACATTCATGAAATACAGTTTTGAGAAATTATGTATGCTACTATCATCAAGACAGTAGGTCGTACGTACATATGAGTAAGGTTTCCATTTTCAATGTTCATTGTAGAAATGAATTAAGTATTATATTATATTAATAATCTCATAATTATAACCTAAATACCATATTACTTCATTAAATATACTAATACATATCATCTATGTGGTGTGGTGATGAAAAGAGAGTCACCTCGATTCGTGAAGGCAATATACAACGCATACTTGAATTATGATATCATCATTTTATGAGTGAAAAGGTAAGAGATAAAATGGTATATTATCATTTAATAATGATAAATAAATCATTTATATCATATAAATTTATTTATATTTTCCATATTATCTTCTATGTAATGCATTATTTAAAATGATTCGCATTGCTCCATGAGGCAGTACTCCTCAGTACACATGAATGATGTTATCGTATCCACTATAAAAAGGATTTTCAAATGATATATTTGTGATACAATGACTCAAAATGTAAAATTATGTTAAAAATCTATTATATGTTCTTTATAATCATCATCATACCCAACTATGATGGGTGGTAATTGAAAAACGAATGACATCGATTCATATTGTGGTAGTCTTCCATAGACACAAATGATAATTTCATAACCCATTTGATGGTATTGGAGATGGTTGTACACAATTAATATAACATGAAAACAAAATATAATATGAAAGATATTGAGGATATTATATATTTATGGTTTAATAATAATTAATTATGTACATTAATGTATTGAATAAAAAGGCTCGTTGAAGGATGTGACATCTTCTTCAGGTATCTTCCTCGGGTTTTCACCAAAAGACGTCATAGTTTGGATTTGTACCAAAAATTTTATAGGATTATAAGAATAAACTTGGATATTTATTGGGGTATGTATTTTTTGATAGAAAATGGTTTTATGGAGTGAATAACAGTAGATAGGTGGTGACCATTTATATAAGAGGTGAGTGACACACTTGTCATTTTTGAAAATAATAAGGTGAGCCCACGTTTTTCACTATCTAGTAGGATCTAAAAAAGTGTATCATGGAGAATTAGACATTATATGGTCAAAATATTTCTAGATAAGAGTCTTCATACAAGTTTTTGATTCATTTTTTCCCATATTATTTTAGTTAAACACCCAGTAAACCCATTTTCCATTAACCACTGTAATTAATTTTTTTTATTTTCACTATTCATTTTAGTCAAAAAAATATTTTTATATATAGATAATATAAATTAAACAACATAAAATTATGGAATCCAATTTTATAAATTTAATTAATAGTATATAAATAATATTATTTACAATTAACCTCGTAGACATGATGAAAAAGAAAATTTTCGAAGAGAAAATGTTAAAAAGTTTACAAATTTTTTATATCCAATTTCAATTCAAAACTGATTACAATGACTAAAAATATATTAAAATATATATATAATTGAAAAAAATATATAAAAAAAATTAAAAGATAATTTATACTTATAAATAAATTACACAAAATTGTAGTTTTAAATTAAAAATATGTATTTCTATTTATTCGTCAACAAAATGATTCTTTTCAAAAAATTATAAAAAATTCACCCAATGATAATTTTTATATTATCGTTTCAAAAATGATTCTTATTTTTACAAATACATTTTATTAAATTTTCAAAATATTGTTTTAAAATAATTTTTAGAATAGAAATAGAACCATTTTTCAGAAAAATACTTTTTTTATTTTATGTCATGGTTTTTAACATAAAATTTCATAAAAAATAAAACTAAATGGATCTCAATGAATGCAAGGAATGTGGCATAAATTTTCAAATATTTTGACAATTTCTATCCCCATATTTTCCATAGAGATGGAGGAGTGGCCTCTTTTGGAGACCCTTCGTACCACTTCCTACATTGATTGTTTTTCGGTGAATGATTTGGAATATTCAGGTTGTATGATTTCACCCTAGTGTTCCCATGAGATTCCTAAAGGCCCCTCCCTCAAGGATATTGTTCTCCAACAATGTCCTCCTTTATCTTGAAGCCTCTCTTCATTTCCAGATGTTCTAATGAATTGTGTCAAATATGGTATGGATGAGGGTTCCTTGATGCTCTCCTTATATGAAGATGCCTTTAATGTCACCTATTCTATTCTCTAATGGATCTTGGAGGTGAGGTTCAGTGTAGATTTTCCCCACATCATGATTTCTAGAATTTTTTTTCTTCGTGTGCCTGCATACTTTGGTGAGGGTCTACGTTCTGATCCATAAATCCTTGTAGTTGGTTCGCCCATCTGTGGTGGACTTCACGAAGGAGTGGTAATCTCCATATAGGTTGTGTGACAACTGGCTCTTAAACCTTTTTCGATGGTTTATAGGGGTCCACTCAAGGCATGGCTCTCTGCATGCTATAATTTTGTTCAATCTTCTAGGTCTCCTCTTACACATCCATAATATCTCATTCGTTTTCTCCATAGGAGATGTGTTTAGATATATTATGTACATGAATGAGTGAACATAGAATATTATTGATTCATTTGTGGCTTAGATTTGTTAGGAAGTGGAAATCGTATCTCCTCTCCTAGAATGGATTATTCTTAGAGTAGGATCCACTTTATCATGGTTATAGAATATCATCCCCATGTCATATTCTATTTTTTTACAATGTTTCAGTTGTAAGGACATTAATCCATATCTTATAGAAGGTATTATTTTTTACTCTCGGGATTTGAGGTATAGTGGTGCTTTTATTAGTCACCCCTCTTCTCTTGGACCATTGATTATTCCTTAGTTCGTCCTTGTTTTCCCCTCAGTACTTTCTTCCTTACCACTTATTCCCACTATCTTGCCCCCTTTCTTGATTTTCCCTAATCCCTCGACTAATCTAGTAGTGTCGAGCCATTCTATACCAATCATGTCATATTCCCCTCTATTCTCTATAGACCAAAATAGAACATTGTGCATGGATATAGTGATTTACAAGGCCCATGAGAAGTGATTTTCATAGTTCATCCTCCCAATATGTAGACTCATTTTCTATGAACAACAATGTTCGGCTTTTCCCTCCATCATCCCATCTCTCAGTGGATGAACTAGGGCCTTCATATTCATCAATCCACCCCCCCCTCTATAATAATATTTTGTGTTTTTCACCCCCTCTATCTCTCACAGAAGCAATTCTGGTTCTCTCTCTTTCTTTCTGTCCACCATCCCCTCTTAACGCAATTCACACTAGGCCCTAGTATAGATGTTTACACTATAAGAGTTATATATCTTGTTCATACTTTGGGAAAATATCCAAAAAATATTTTCATCATTATCAATGAATTATTTTTTTATTTGTAATTATCATAGTTTGGATTCTCATGTAAAAAAAACTTTTATTTCCTAGAAAATCAGAAGAATAGTTTTTAAATTTTGGAAGCGACTATGATGAGGCAACAACCCTCAATTATAAAATAATTTTAACATGGATAGATGATGTGTAACTTCTTGAAGCACTATCATCATAATCAACAAATATTTAATTTCATGAAAAAAATATCTTAGTTGTGCTAGTTGGGGTCTCGAACCATTTTCACAGTACTATATTTATCATGAGAGCTCATTTCTTTAAAATTACTTTTATCTACACGAATTACAATTTATAAGAAAGAGAGGCACTATGGAAGGATCTTTTATCATTTAATTTGGGAGGATTTTCATGGATTATGATAGGATATTTTAATACTTTTCTAGATTCTATTGATAAGAAGGGGTGAGGATATCTCCCATGTCAGGAGATACAAGATTTATCCTCTTTTATTTATAGAATAGTTTTTCTAGACATGATATAACCAAGAGATCGATATACATGGGGAAAATTAGAAGGGTTGAGACCGAACCTAGTACATGCTCCATAGTACTTAGTTAATTTCCCTGGTATCTCCACCTCCCCGAATGCTAAGGTAACCCACCTTATATGATATATTTATGATCATTATAAAATTCTAGTTGATTTTTCCCCAATCTAGTTAAAGGTGGTCATTTATTTTTCCACCATGGGTTGACCTCCATTCGAGGATATCATCAAACTGTAGCTTACTCAAGGTCAAAACCTTTCTCTAGTTGTATGTAGAGAAGGATTCAAAATAGGTTTAGATGCCTTAAAGTTTATCATCAAACATTTATAAAACACAAGCCTCCAATATTTCAAGACTTTGACATCCAAAACATAAAAGTACAATAGATATAGGAAGGGCCCTAATATTAATAGAATAAGGATATCTTTTATGATTTATCTTATCAAAATAATTATTTAGTAGAGAAGATCATGGAACATGATAGTTGGGATCATGAACATTATAGGACAAAGTGGATTTAATAATGAGATAAAGACACTATTTATTCATAATCCTATATAAAGAAAAACACTGGATCGTGAGGCCAAATATACTACTATAGATTCATTATTTCTATATCGATTGAGACATGGTGTGAGTTATCCAAAAATATATTTTCATAAATATTCTATTCAAGAAAAACCCCCAAAATAATGTATGTTATCAAAGGGGCCATGATGATAAATCCAATGAGATACCCATGTTGGCAACAGAGGATGATAGTTCTGAATTGGAGGAAATTCGGGATGAACAAGTTATCCATGATGTGGTGCTTTCTCTCAATTCAGCAAGTGAATTTGGTCCACATGGATTCCAAGGTTTCTTATAAGTTACTTCTTAGTCCCTGTTTAAAAGTAATATTGTTTAATTTGTTCATTATTTCTTTCACCGAGTGGTCTCCCCCATGCATCTTGTTCCACTTCTCAGGTTTTAATGCTCTAAATCAAATACCAATCTACACTGGGTCACAATTTACCGATAAGCTTATGTAGAATTCAATATAGTGTTTCAGCCACCGTGATCAATAGGATTATCTCCCCACAGATGCATATATGGATCTCCAAATAAAAATATGTATTTATTAATGGAAGAAAAATCAAGGGTGAATTTTTTTGGTCTTAATAAAAGTTCAATGATTTAAATCAAAAGATGCTCGGTTTGAACATCACCATCATCTAGATGGGGATAAATCATATGATTAGATCGAGAGTCATTTCATGATTAATTTTCATGCACATATAGGTTTCTATAACTTGTTCATAGACATTTTATTATGGTGTTTAAGTTAAACGTGTATTTCTAATTCATTTTTGTGTAAAACATGTAGTTTCATTAAATTAGTTAGAGGATTAAGGAATAGTGACCCAATGTCTCCAGCCCTTTTCATCTTGATATTTGAAAATCATAGTAAATTAATAGATAATACCCTTATATATGTAAGTTTTATCCCATTTTATTATAGATATCATATATAACGATTTTCCAATTCTATGTCCACTGATGATATGATTATTTTTATTAAGGGATGAATGTGATTTATTTATAGTATCAATGAGTACATTGATGAATATATTTAATGGATTTTAAAGGCGGAGAATCATTGAAAAAATGTTTTTTCATCTTAGAATGGTGATCGAACATAAAATAAGGTTCCGTGGAATCTTGTTTATGTTTCAATAGGAGGGGATTTCTTAAGAACTATCTTAGTTCACTAATAGGATTTGGTAGGGTTCATGTGAATCTCATCGATATGATGGTGGATAAGGTAATTACTAAGGTCAACAACAAGTTGTTACTTTTTTATCATTTTTTTGTATAATTAAACTATTTGATAGTTCTTTATCCTCCATCAAAATTCAAATTTTTTCTTCTACTAAAGTTCCCTATATGTCATTCCACTATTAGAAAAAATAATTGTGGGGTTCCATTGGGCTGCACACATGGAGAGAAACCATTATTGGGAATCATGGGGGAAAATAGGAATGCATGTAATGAAGGGAATTATTTATGTCGGGAGAATTTTAGATATGATGTATGGGTTTCAAGAAAAACAATCATGGTAAGTGATGGAAGACTGATCCATGTGGGGAAAATTTATTGTAAAAAATGTGGGGATATTTTTAGAAATTTGAAAAAAAGTTAATAAAACATTTATTTCATAGTCATACCCCATTTTTCCTTTTTTATTTCAAATAATATTTGATGGATTGTTGGCCTCTGTGAGATTAATTTCTAGTATCGTAATTGGTCAGGTGTCAAATGCGGTTCTTTAAGATGTCCAACCCCAGACCTGTCTTTCCACCAAGCATCGAGAACTTGACATACATTCAAGACATTTTTCATTGGTACCAATGTATGTTTATTGATATCTTTTATATATTAATAAATCTTGATACTTTTTTCAGGCTCAATGAACAGAGTGTTTTGATGGTGGAATATCGTAGGGTGTCACATATGCGAGTTGAACATGAGGGTGTAGAAAGGTGTTGTTGTGTAATGAAATCGTAGCCAACATTAAATTTATGTTTTGGTGTATTAGGAATAATGATATTCTAATATATGATAATATATAGAGAACAGTTATTCATTTGGGATCTCATTGTAGACATTATGATGACCCTCCTGAAGAATACATTTGATGCCTATTATTCTAGGGGAAATGTGATAGAAGTGTATGTAATTAATTAATAAATTTTATTGATTAATATCCTCATGATATTATGGGAATAAAATTTATAAAAAATTGATTTTTGGGGTGTAGGGACTAATCAAATAGAGACTGATGGATGATCCATAATACTAGTGGCATGGAGATGGTGAATATGGTAAGAAAGAAAACAATCCGAGTTTGAGGGTTTTGTATTTAAAAGATGGGAAATTGTCACTAAAAATGTAATCTGATTATTTATATGGTTCAACTGATCTTGAAATGGGGAGATGAATCTTCTTTTAGATATATCCTAGGATCAATGTTGGACACTCCTTCTCTTAGCCCCATACTAGATGATGGGTAGATAAAAATCCACACAGCCCAAGGCTAAACCTAAATATTTGATGGTTTATATAGCTCAGTATCACGTCAGGAGGTGTTATAGATCAAACAAATTGGGGCTAAGACTTCATCACCATCACAAACAATTTTAGGAAAGGAACATCTCTACAAGAATAATCTAATTCAATTTTAACAGTACTTGAGTTGTGTAGTATGAGAATCATTAAAATCGATGCACTTGAAAAAGGAACATAAATTATTTAAAATTCACTTCTTGTCCATGACTAAAATCCTTGTACAGTTTCATAATAAATTCTTATGTTTAAGAATTTGATCAATATTTTCTTGGAGATTACTTACATATGGGGTGAGGGGAATAGATTGGTTTACTATCTTGATTCCAAGGCTCCTTTGTATGTTTATTATTTGTTTTTTTATTTTCTGGTCACTTCCTAAAGTAGGTGATAGAATTTTTATTATTTACCCCCTTAGCTTGCACTATTTTAGGTCCCCATAGCCCCTATTTTTTTTATTTTCCTTCAATGTTTGGTATGTGTCTTCTTCTCTTTTAAAAAATATTTACTGTGTTAAAAATACTATTTTAAACATAAAATTTGATTTATTGTTAACAATTGTCTAGATAGCACATAACAAAAATGTTAAACATTATATTGAATATCTAATGTATAAAAATTCCTAAAATAATTTTCAAAAAAAAAATTCTTAATTTGTTGATGTGAAAAAAACTTGTGCATATAAAAAGAGTTTTTCATTAAAAGATTTACATTAATTTTAAAAAGGTTTTTATATCCATTTATAAATAATTAATCCCAAAATAATTAATTATATATACATGTGTAAACTATATTTTCATAATTTTTTAAGCCAATTCATACCTACCATTCCAATTACTAGGTGACCATTGTCATATTAAATAATAATATTTTAATAATAATTCATGTTCTTTTCAACTCAGTGTTGCATGAAACAAAATAAAAACATAATGTTTCTTATCATGAAAGCTATAATTAGTGTTTCATGTAATGGAAACATGGAAAATTTAAATTTAAATTTAAAAAATATCATAATTTGGAGTTTTCAGATTCTATAGAATATTAAAAATATTTATCCCACAAAATAAATCACATTAGTACCAACAATTATGGATACTTATAACCCATTACATCCTCAGTTTTCCACATGAATTCCTAATGATGATGGTTTTTATAGAAATATTAACTAAGTGATTGGTCTTTTCTCATATAACTTTCTATATTCGATCCAAAATATCCAGTGGTTGTTACTCATAAGAATGATCATTCTTCAGTGGTATGATCACTATGATTAGTACATGAGATGGTTTAAGTATGTAATTTCTTTTGGGATAATCATAGAACACGTCTCAAATTCTATAGAGGCTCGGTAGAAGAATAATGATACAAGCTATGATCTTAATATGATCAAGAATTTTAAAGAGGCCGATATACCTAGGGCCTAGTTTTCCCATGTTTCTTCTACATAACAATTCAAAGAATGATCATCTCCCCAACTTCAAATTCAAGATCTCATTGGGGATTATTAGCATAATTTATTTTTCCAATTATGTGTCATTATTATGTTTTTCTTAATGGATCTAACCTAATCTCTTATCTCATTAGATTTATTAGGTCTCAATTACTATTTTCAACTACATTATTGTATTTTGGAGTTCTAAGAAACATTTCATAAAGTGATTTATGTGGATCCATCTAAATGGTTGAGTGAAATATATTATTTCAAGAAATGATATGTAAAGGATGCTATTGATCCTAACCATCTCTGAAATCCATAGAAAAGGATCTATGAATATCTTTTAGAGTCTGAGTTGTTCTATCATAATGACCACCTGTTTGAAAATTATATATTGTTCTAAAACACGACTATGTATGAGGAGCTTGTTGAGGACTCTTCCCTAATGATGAGGTAAAATTTGTATCGCGATTAGAAAAAATTCAATGTTGTACCCCAGAAAATCCTACCACTCCCTCAATGTATATTTTATAATGAGGATACATAGAGACATTTTCTCTAATAGAAGTGAGGTGTGATGACTTCATAAGACGATTAACTTCAATCCGTAACTGTAGAAACAAAGATAAGATAAACCATAATGGTTACTATTATCTTTAATCATATCTCCCAAAATGTAAATTCCATCCTACATAAATAACATTTTGAATATCGAATAAACAAAACCAAAGGGTTATATTTCCATAAATTTCTCTTAAAATATCCATGACATTGAAAAACATCCATCAAAGAAAACCTCAAAAGTGGTGTTAATAAATTTCAACATTTATCAACCATAAACTAGAAAACATATGAGGGTATGATTAAGTCTTATAGTAATCTTATCTAGAGACATATTTGAATTCAAAATATACTCCACCCAGTATTCCATAAACCAGTTATTATATTATACACAATAATTTCTATTGGAATATTAGGTTCAACCATGTGATGATATAATATCAATTGTAATTTATCTATTCCATAATCTATGTTTAGGGATATAATCAATTTTTAAAACAGAAGGATGAACAAAATAATTTTCATATAGATTGTTCATAAAAAACTTGGAATTCTTAATTAGGGGGTGGAGGATATATAATCCTTAATTTTATTTATTCACTTCAACCATTATGATTTCGTATGATTTTCCTTTATCATTTATTATCAAAAATTGTTGAGGATTATCATCCACATTAGAAAACGTATTGGGGAATTTAATCTCATAATAAAAAACACCATGCACTCTAAACATTGGAGTGTATGTGGTTCATTAGTTTTTTCCCTAATCGCCTCAATTTCATTAACTGACATATTAATGACATTTTGACATTCTCACGAATTAAAACATAACATTAGACATTTAAAGCACCTCCCAGTTCTATTCACCCATTTCCCTTGTATCATTTTCCCACATATCTGGAATGAATATGGTTTGAATATCCTTCCACCATTTTATTTTTAATGAGAATCGATATTCATTTACTTATCAAAAACATATTAGTGGTTGGAATATCTAATTTCTATTTATACCTTCTTTTCACAAGAAATAAATTCCTCATAGAAACTAAATTCACATAAATCCAAGAAATTTAAAATACCTAGTTTCGTTACACTAAAGAATCGATCAATTTTTCTTTCACGAAAGATTATTAAACAAAATGTGTACCTTGAAATTATTTTAGAAATAGATTAATAGGTACCAATGGATTTTCGTCATTTTTATTATGTTTGGGTAATTAATTCCACATAATTTTTCACATAATATGATGGAAGTACATACTATGAAATATCACCTTAAACATTACCCATTCTAGCGATTTAATTCCTTCATATTCCTCCATATTCATAATAAGAGTCCACCAATAATCTTCTTCTCCTTCCTAATGATAAACATCCAAAATGAACATTTCATGATCCAAACACTGAGGGATGGAAAATATATTTTCAGTGCTACTTATCCATTACAATGACAATAGTGGATCATTGGAACCACTAAAATAAGGTGGATGTTTCCTCATGAAGGACTAAATAGAATGTCATTGCGTTATTTTCTTTTTCGAAAGTTCAACATGATTCATCGATTGAGAATGTTGTGTAATTTTATCAATAAGAAATTTCATTGTATATACTATAATGTTTTGTTTCACAGGAGGAGATTCATTACATTATCCATTGCATTCAACATTAACATGGTTTTTTTGGGATCCATCCCTTGAATAAAACCAAAAAATATAGCGTGAGAAACACTAATCACAGTGGAAAACCAAATAATCACGAAAAGTTATTTATAGAATGTCTAAATCATGAAACAATATCTTCAATATATGTAAAGATAAGATTATAATAGGCTACACATATTCACCATCTATTTAAATCCATCATGAAATTTTATAAGGAGTTTTTGAATTTCCAAATAATAAATCCGTACAGAGTTAATGCAATATGACCCATTGTCATGTACCATGTGGTGACCATGTACATATAAATTCATCCTTTTCAAAGGTATTACATATAGGTACCTTTATTCCAAATCCACATCCACATGTATTATCATAAAAGGGATGTAATTTCTTTCAAACTAGTCACTATATACTTTATGAAAATTTGAAGACATTTCCCTATAAATTATATTGCAATTAGACATATCCATAGAGACATACCTAGACATATCTTTAGAAATTTCAATTGGGATATCAAAAATGTTTTCTTATCATAGCTTCCAATGTTTAACTAAAACATTCCAATGATACCAACTATAATGACCTAGTATTTTCTATCACAAATATTAAATATTTTGAGACAAATATTGAACACATTACAAAAACACATTCATAAGGACAATTACATTCCTATGATACCAACTATAATGACCTGGTATTTTCTAAAAAAAATATTAAATATTTTGAGACAAATATTCAAAACATTACAAAAATTGATTCATGATATCATCACATAGTAATTCACTTAGGATTATACTACCAAACCATTCCTCATGACATGGAGAAGGAAATATAATAAAGGATGAGATCATATGCTCAGTAAGGGTAAACCTAAGAAATATCAATATGTGATTATATGAAATTATAAGACAATAATAAGTTCATGTGATCATAAATATAATAATCACTGTTAATACCCATCCTGTTAGGGATAATAAACATGATTCATGGAATAAAACATTGTAATTTTTGAAAAAATGTCCCATAATGGTGATAAGTCATCATAATTCAATCTCGAACCAGAATATCATTTACAATAAATTATATGACATCATAAATACTGAAAAAAATTTAATATTTCAAGGTTAAATACCAATACTTTCAATAAGGAGGATTTTGAATAATAACTTGTTTACTATTGTGGGCCATTTCACACCTATTTCTCATATTGGATCATGACACACTTGTTTCCTATAGTTGATCACAAAAAACCTGTTTCACATCATTGATCAAGCCCATATACTTGTTTCCCACTGTTATCTCATGATATAAAAAGCCTTACCTAATTAATTGAAGGAAGATATAGGTCCCAACCCATTTTGTTTATACTATAACCACCATCTATGGTTATAACATGACCACCATTCTTGGTTGTAACATAACAACCATAACATAATTAAAATCTTACATATGTGTTCCATAAGATAAAAAAATTTAATATAAGAACTCATTAAATGAAATGGGTTTCATAAACATTTTATCATAACATAATATCTAGAAAAGAAACAAGTTTCGCAATTATTTCTCCATTTCATCAAAGCATAACTTGTTGAATGAGAAGAAGGTTTCATAATAATATTATAATAATATAACCCACGGATGAAAAATAAGATTCATAAAAATATTTTAATCCTGTCCATATACCATTTAGATAATGAATAATATTTGCATCCATTTATCATATCCATATTAAAAGATAATTAATCTCAAAGGATTTAATCATAGATGGATAAAGATTTTGAAAGAGCACATGATCTTTCCTAGAGGAAAATAGTATTTCTCTGAATATAAATTTTTAATAACTATAAATTCATAAAATATTTTTGGAAAAAATATTATTTTAAAATTAGATAAAAAAATTTAAAATTTAATATCAAGAAATTATTTAAAACCCTTGGTGAGGAAAATATCCATCATGTTATGAAAATCACTTTTTAAAACTTAACTGAATATAAAAGTCATTTTCATTTTGAAATCATTTTTTTAAAATCATAATTTTTTTAAAATAGTATGGAAGCTATTTTTATTTAAATGAAATTTTAAGACATTTAATGGTGTCTTGATATCAATTAGAACTCATCATAGTGGGAAATACTGTTTAGGCTATGCATGCTAGAAATAAGGATTCCATTTACATTTTCGATAAATTCCAAGCAGGAATTGATTGGAAAATTTCATAATGGTTCCTTTGAAATTATTATTTATAAAAAGTCAAAAATGGAAAAAAAATTTCATTAAAAATAAAATTCTAAGGGTAAAATGTTTATGAAAACTTTTTTATAAAACATTATATTGGACGAAAATGTATTTGAGACCAAAGAGAGGAATATATAAGGAATTTTTTTTAAAAAACTCAATTATTTTAAGTAAAAAAATACTATATGAATTGTTTTATTTATTGAAAATATCATGAATGGACGTCAGATATGAAAATAAATTATTTTATTCATATATATATATCATTAAATTTTATAATTGGAATCATAATAATGAGAAATCCTGATACAAAATCAGATTGTAAAATAATACCCTTACCGCTTCGATATCTTTGAATCGTAATCCCCATAAAATAGAGAACATAGAAATTATATTTAACTAACCATAATTTTAAGTATAAGAGTTATAGAATACATTCATGGTAATTATATGAACCACATAAAAAACATGTCGAGATCATGACATGCATCACATAGAAAAATAAACGTGAGGCGAAAATATCACACTGTGAGTCTCGATTTCAAATTTACATGTTAAAACCATCTATATAATAAGTTTTAGTTTATTATAAATATATTAATGAACCATATATATAAATATAATACCATATATGATAAAATTATTATCTTTTATTACCTATTTAGTATCAATTATATGTCAATGTAATGCTTCAGTCAACAACATCAATTTTTTTCATATATGTTTTGATTCATTATTTTGGCCCTATTACATTGGTCATGGTATCATCATATCAAGAATAATAATAATGAAATACTTATCATATTTCTACATAAATTGTGCTATTATGAAAATGTGTGAAATACGGTTTTGTGAAATAAAGTTTTTTATAATAATGGAGATTGTGGAATGCATGTGAGTATGAGTAACATTTCAAATTTTCAATGATCAATAAGTGAAGGAGGTAATTATTATATTTTCATTAAATAAATTAAAAACGGTCACAAATACCATATTATAAAAATAAAATTTCCATCATTCAGTGAGTCAAAATATTAGAAATAAAATGATATACTAACATTTAATAATGATAAATATTCAAAGATTATAATAAATTTTTTATATAATATATATTTATTTACATTATCCTTAATATCATCCATGTAATGTGTTATTGAAAACAAATCACATCATGTAGTTAGGTGGTAGTCCTTCGTACACATGAATGACGTTATTGAATCCCCTATGTAATGGAAATTAATAAATCTATATATATGATATATTTATTTCATAGGTATAATTATTTGAAATATATTACATATATACATTATATCTATCACCATACAAAATTGTGACATGTGTAAATGGATAACATAATGACATCGTGAGGTAGTAGTCCACCGTATAGATAGACGATAATTTCCTAAGACATTTTATGGAAATGTAGATGGTTGTAGGTCATGAACATATAATAATAAAATATATCATATTTAAGATAATTACTTTATCTATCTTCATGGTTTAATAAAAATTTAAGGTGGATAAATAGAAATTAAATAAAAAATCTCATTGAACAATGATACCTCTTCTTCGTGTAGCCACCGTATATTTCCACCAAAGCCCTTCATATGCTATATTTTTATCCCAAATAGTGATTTTAAGTATATATGATGTATTTTGGAAAGTTATTTAAGTAGGTTTTGTAAAACTATATTTTTTTGATAGTGTGAACAAGAGAGGAGGGTGGGTGGTCTTTTATAGGTGAGGTGAGTGTCACAACTGAATTTATTTAAAAGAAAAATGGATTCTTATATCTTTAACATAAAAAAGGATAAAACATGGTATATAATTGATCCTTAGATATGATATAATCTCAATATGTCCAAAAAAATATTTTTTGATGTTATTAGTTTATTTTAACCCATATCTTTTTAGAGTAATGCTATGAAAAAAATTCCTTAACCGTAGTATTTAATTTTTCTGATTTCAACTATTCATTTTGAGCAAAAAAATTTTTGCCTTATTATATATTATAATTTAATATTATTAAAAATTATTAATCTAAATTTTAAATTCAATTCATAGATTTTTAAACATTTTAATTAAAATTAATCATACAGGCGTGACGAGAAATTTGTTTTAAAATAGAAAATATTGAAAAGCATTCAATGTTTTTATATAAAATTTAAATATAAAATTGAATAAAATGACATAAATTTAATTAATATATATATTATTTATCAAATTTCACATTAAAAAAAATTTAAAATATAATTGATCATTATAACTAATATAATTGATATGTTAGTTTTCAATTAAAAGTCAATATTTTTCAGTATTCATAAAAAAACAAATCCAATTAAGAAAATTTAAAAATCAAACCAAATATAATTTGGATATTATAATTTAAAAGATGAATTTTATTTAATAATATAAATTTCATACAAGTTTAAAATTTTATTTTTAAAATAATTGTGAAAAAATGTAAAGAAACTAGTTTTTACAAAATTATAGTTTTTAAATATAAAATTGGATTTGTTCTTATCTCCTAAATAGAAATAAAATAAAATTAATAATAAAAATTCTATTTAATATATAATATATAAATTTAATTAATATTATTCCCAAAGAGGTGTTTTTTTAATTTAATTTTTTAAAACACACATGTGCGCATAAAAATAGTTCTTAGGAAAAGGATTTAATTTTATTTCCATATTTTTTTATAATTTAAAATTAATTTGTCACCAAAGATGCCACGTCTGGACCCAACATGCCAAGAAAAAGTACCCAATTTAGTAGCTAATAGGCTAGGGGATGAAGACAAGATCCAATAAGTCTTACCAATCAAATGGGAGGAATTATCTAAATGTACATATATGCATTAACACTTATCAAATCCCATAAAATGATAAAATGTAAAAGCACTGATAACAATCCATGCATAAATATACAATCCCACTGTCATGGTATGATAAAAAGTGTAGAAATCATAAAATAGGGCGAATACAATCCCAACACAAACTGGAAAATAATGCCATACAAGCTCAAAAGTAGGGGACTTCTGTCAAATGAAACAATAGTATACACCTAGGCCCATCTATACCAATCTATCTCTTTTTAGTCATTTTCCACTAGAATAAAAAAAAAGGTACATCATCTAAAGAATACATGACATGTGCGCATAGAGCCCAGGCTAGGGTGAGAATAAAAATACCTAGTAGGAAACACTGAAATCAAAAATTAAATAGTATAAAAACTAGTCATACCACCACAATATATGTTAATTAAAATGTGAGACAAAAAATATGGAATCCAGATATAGTTAGAAATTTTCCATGTCCCACATGGTCATAATATCTTTATCCTAATGAATGGATGTGAGGATTAAATAAAACGCTCATCCACTAGATATCACTCCATGAACCCCAACAATCATGATAGAAGTCATTAAAAACATATCACTCTATTGAGAATCACTAATAAGATAGAAAAATACCACAATCTCATATAGAATAAATATGAGAGAACATTCTTGGTGGGTGTCTCTACTATGAAACACAAACAATACTAAGAGGGTTTATATGAGATACACACTCCATCAGACTAAAACCACATCTGTATTACTAGATCTCGATACAATGTTAGGGGGTCAACTCCTAGGGATCACATTATGGCCAACATATCCTACTTGAAACATTATCTTATTCAATGAATTGATGACTCTATACATGTTGGACACACTAATTCTAATAGACCGCATCCAAGGAAACCTATAAGGCCCCAGCCTTAAAACCTTACTTAATCTTGAGTTATTACAAGGTTACACATTGAGGATCTTTTCAGGTTTAGAGTTTTAGAGAATTAGATCATGAAAATTCCATTACATTCCACATTTAAACAAAGTGGTTACATAAAAGACATCATTCATTCTTGTCATCAACGGAAACATATTTAAAATATAACACGGATTCTTTCTTGAAACATCCTTGACACTATCATCACATCATGTACCTTTCCCTTGACCTGTGAAAAACATTTCAAAAACTTGGGATGAGCATAAAAATCACAGTAAGGGTTATAAAAATATGGAAAGGAAACATGAGTTCATATGTACATAAGAATGAAATCATACTTTACCCATAAAACATAGGCACTTTAACATACCTCATCAAACCATGAATAAATCATAGAAAACATAAGACATAAAGGTAACTTGAGGCATTCATAACATTCTTACGTAGGGAGTAACCCTCTTGGTTACGTTTGGAATACCCATCACACTATATTCCCTAAATCTCTTCGGAGAAACCTTAACGTTTCACTCTTTCGTGTTACCCAATGCATTGGAGAGCTATATCGGGCTCACCCGCCCTTAGTTTATCACGGAACCACCCATTTTCATAATAATGCCCAAGAACCATAACATAAATGTGTCACATAAAACATGAATAAAGGAAACATAACATTTCCACATTTCAATCACAATATAACATTTTAGTATATTGAAATAATGAATCCATTCAAAAAGAAACCATTTCCAAAACCATTTAAAACATTTAATAAAGAGATTTTTGAATCAAAGTGTCCCATACCACCTGGAAGCTTAAAATTTTAAACCATTAATATCCATATAAATAAATCCTTAAAACCATTTTGAAAACATGGATATTAATAAGAACAAATAATTAAAACATTTAAAACGATATTTTGGTTAAAGGGGTTTTACCAAAATTAGAGACACTTGAATACAATAATCGAGGAATAACATTTAGTCAGAACTTTATAATATCATGAGAATAAAAGGATTCATGATATAATACTCCAAAGGACAGTATATACACCATATAAGAGTGAATTGGTGCATAACAACAATGAACCCTCAATAGAAATGTCAAATGTGATGAAATCCCTTATAAAGAAGGTATCCTTAAATTAAGGAAAAATAAATCTCAAAAATATGTGTGACAAATATATACACCCAATATAAGTGGATATTAAGTGTAAAACAATAAAATGTCATTCACACATATTCAATGGATGACATATTCAATGACTACAAGTTGAACCCAAAGAAATCGAAATTGGGTTAAAAAGTTCCCTTGACAGCCTAACGGCATCACATCAAAATGAGTTGATGAGAGATAAAAAGTGTATCTCATCACTTGGACATAAAATTTACATCAATAAGGATATATGAGAAAACATCCCAACATAACAATATGTAAATTAAAAGACCCAACAGATGAAGTCTGTTAAAAAGAGGAGGGTGAAAGGTTCCCATACCGACTTGGGTATCTTTCAAAACATACACCCCATGAAAGAAGGACAATAGATCATTGATGTAAATTCTCATAAATGAAAGTATATTACAAAAAGAGTAGAATAAGTGGCAGTACATACACCACTCAATGGAATTTGTGGCAAATGTAGCATAAATCTCACGGGAATAAAAGTGAGATGAAAATTCCCTTACGAAAACTCGGTAGCCTGACGGCGCCACATACAACTACCGAATATGGATTGATGAGATCAAATAGGGTATCTCATCACATTAAAATAAAATGTGCATAAAGAGGAATATAAAAGAACATCCCCCAACATTAAAAATAGGAGCCTAAAAGAAGTGACATAAATGAGAGTACATAAAAAGAAAGAGAGAGGATAGATCTCTTACGAAAGTTCGGCAGCCTAACAGCGCCACTCAAAACTTCCAAAATGGATTGATGAGAGAGAATAGGGTATCTCATCACATGAACATAAAAAATAAAGTAGGATTAATATAAAAGAACATCCCAATCATAAGAAAGATTAGCTTAAAAGAAATGACATAAAAGAGTGTACTTAAAAAGAAAGAGAGTTGTAGGATCACTTACCCCGGGTCCGACTTGACTCGATCGTTCTTTAATCTCCTGAATAATAAACATGAGTTAATTTATAATTCCTTAAGAACCTTTTTCAAGTTCATTATTACTTTTATACCACTTATTACCATGTCATAAACATTATTTAATCATTTAAGTTAATAATATTTGTTTTGCCGATATTTGGTTCTTAAGTCGAAAGTGGACTTCTTACAATTACATGTTGTTCGTGTGGCCAAATGTTTATTATATCCAGAATTGTATTCATTATGTAGATATCTTATATGTCATATATATCCAGTACATGCATGCATTTATAACATTACATAATCATTTAGAGGTAAGAAATGAAATGCACCGTTCATGGAGACGGTAAGCCGTACGTACGCATGAACGCTACTTTCATTTCTATTTCGTATTTTATAGAATGAAATAATAATGATATAAAGGTATATTATAATTACAGTATAATATCATATATAATATCATATTTCCATCCTTTATACATCCCACATATGGTATTTAACGAATCAAATCACTTTGAGGGGGCGGTAGTCCGCACTTCCTTAAATGAAGATATCGCGTATACCCATAATGGAAGCCATAAAGGTAAGACAAAAATGAAAAATACAGAAGAATAAATAAAACATAAACATATTATATATCATATATAAAAATAGTGACATCATAATGGCCACCTTTGAAGGTGTTAAATGAGTATTGAACAATCATCGTTTCGGGAGGCAGAATTTCACCATCCATGGAAACCGTATGTTCTTTAACCATTTGATGTAGTTGTGTGAGAGTGTAGCTCGAATAAATCTTATAACAACATCCTAGTATATTGAAGATACTAGTGTTGTTACAAAAGAAGTAAATAAAAATAGTTTAGGGGGTTGGAGAAGCAAAATAAAACAAATGAACATGAGAGAATGAATTACCTTTAAAAGTGTAACTCCTTTTGATTTGAGCCTAAAGGCTTCCTTTGAAAGGATTATGCCCAAAGGTAATCCTCTAGGATGAGGAGAGGGATTTGGAGAGAGTAAATGGGAAGGGGTAGGCCGAGACAAAGGCTTGAGGAGTGTGTTAAATGAGGTAGAGGTGGGGGCCTTTTATAAGAGGAGAGGAGGGGCACTTTTGGAAAGTAAAGAAATATTACTTTATTTGAAAATGTGTTTCGGTTTCAAAAGGTCCCACATTAATATAATTCGTGTATAAGGTGATAAGGCTTTGAAATAAACTCATCCAATAAGTTTTGGACATGTTTAGTTCATAGATTTTACATTATCTTTCAATTTTATTTAAATCGTCAAATAATGATGTCATCGCTGCATCATTATTATGTCATAAATAATTTAATTTATTTAATGTCTAAAAATTATAAAGAAAATACTATGATGTAGGAAATCTTTTTATCTTTCCAATGAATATTTATAATCAAAAATATGACTTGTATAACCCCACTTAAAAATTGTTTTAGTAAAACATATTATGTTTGTGTCAATTTTACTTTTACATTAAATAAAATGTTATTTATGTCATTTCCCAACCAAAGTGGATCCATGGGGTCCCCAAGTTGGCCCATGGCTTGTCTTGGTCGGCCATGACTCACCCAATAGGTGTAGGACAAGTTTCATGGTGTTCTCACATTCTTATAATATCATTTTTACCTTAAATTACACTAATTACCTCTAATCGCGATTAAAAACTTAATAAGTTACTATTCACCAAAAAATTATTTTAATCTCATTGAACCACATTTTACTTATTAATGAAAACCATGTATGTCGGATTTTTTAAAATCAAAACACAATGATGGCAAAATTTCATTTAAACGGAAAATCAGTTTTTATAAGTACCACGTAGTGGTTTCACTATTCATCAAAAATTGAAGTTTTTCAGAAAAATCCCAAAAATTCACCCTAATCTATATTTGATATTCTGAATTCAAAAATGAAATCCATTTTACAAAATTCAAAACATATAAGTCACATTAATTAATTTAATAATTAATTCCCGTTGTCATGTCAAATAGCGTGTTTTATGAAACAATAAGTATCAAAAGATTGACACTAGTTTAAGTCTGATATCAAAGTGAAATTGATTCCAACGAACACTATTGGATTTAATGGTAAAAATATTTTCTAATTTCACTTTAAAACCAATTCAAACTATAATCTAATCATATAAATAAATTAGATTACAAAGAGGTTTTGAATTAAAATACAACATTTTACACTATTCATTAAAAAATGAACTTTATCGGAAAAATACCAAAAAATTACACAAAGTAAAATTTGATGTCCCGATTCTTAATAAGAGTTTTATTTGGTGCAAAATAATGTTTAAGAGTGAACAAAACGATATTTAATGACAGTTCTCCATTAAAAGGCGATAAGTGAACCTTTAGTGTAAACTAGGGCGTATACGCCTAAAATTGAATTCTTTCCGTATTTTAAGCCATTATCGTTTATTGGATAAATGTAAAAACATTTAAAAACATATATAATCATATTTTAGTTATTTCTATCCATTCCCGCCATTACAACGGCTACATGTTAACTACCATTTAAAATAATATTATTTTATTATTAGAGTGCAATGTAAGATTCCCAAGAAACTCGTTGTTGCGTGTTGGGTACGCCATCGAGCATAGCGTCCCCTTTAAATTCATTTAAATATTTTATTCACAAATATGGATAAATATGAAATGTCATATTCTTTATTTACCTGGGGTGTTACATCCTTCCCCCCTTTTGGGAATTGCGTCCTCGCAATTTTAAAATTGCGCTTGGAAATATCCTTGAAAGACCCACATCGGAACCATAGTCGGTAAAACAAACACTTTAAAATAAAGAAAGATAAGTACAAAGGTCACCCGAGTTAACCCATACTAGGATTCCAAGTATGAAAATATGGACATGGAGGAAAAAAACAAAGGGTCATGTTCTGATGGAGAGTGATAGAAAACATGTTTAGGAGAAAGTTAACCATGAGAAAATCACAAACATGTGATGGGTTAAACGGTGTTGGGTTCCCCAGTAGGAAAAGTTAATAGACAACATTTTTATTTTAAGTTAATTTTTATTGAGTAATTTGCTCATAAGGAAACAAAATCACTTATCATATTTACTTTCAACTTTTTTTAGATTCCTTACACAAACTCATATTTTCTCCAAAAGACGAGTATTTAGGAAGACTTGTTCACATTAAGAGTACTATAATCAACTTCTAGAGAATCACCTAATCCACTATATAATTCCCATGTATTTAACCAAAACAAAATCCAAAAAGGCTAGTATAAGATCAGATAATCCAGAAAAGGATAACCCTTTATAAAAATAAAATCTATTCTTAATCTCCAAAATTTGTCCAACAAAACCCAAAGTTCAACGAGGACCATTCTATAATCAATTTGTCCATAAAATTCTTCAAATTAAACCAATATAAGATTGAAACCAAAATATTTGAAGGATTTATTCACATAGTCTTCCAAGATAAATCGTATCATTTATCTCCAAATAATATCAGTTGCTCCTAAAGTCTCGTTTTGAAAAGTAATTAACCTAATCACATATCCTCCATGATAGGTTAATCATTTTCATAAATAACCCAAAATCAACTTACTCTTAATTCATAAAATCATATAACTAGAATGAATCAGTCAAACTAACCAGGGACTTCACGTAGTCCAGTGGTAGGCGATAAATACCAGTCGCACATTGGTTGTGGGTTCAATTCCCGCAGCTTTTTCCGACGCGATGGGTTGTCACACGGTCTGCGTGTTGTCCTTTTTCCAAAACTATATAATTCTTAAAAAATTCCCCAAAATGAGATAAAATCTTCAAGATTAATCATAACATATTTTAACCACAATTTTATCTCATGCCCTTCATTTTCCATCATATCATATAATAACCCATAATTACCTCAAAAGTAAGGATCATATAAACCCTAATAGTTACCTTAATAATTATTACCTGAATTTCCACACCGAGTTGGCCATCTCGTACAGGATGCATTAGAGAACTCACCAAGGTTCAAGTGGTTGATCATGACTCCTTGATAGTTGGTTTAGAAAAACCATGAGATTCCTCATTGAATCCCCCATCTCATCGAGTATCTTAATCAGAGAACCACCATAGTTTCCTTCAAATCCATTGTCACTTTGTTGCCTGCTAGATCCAGCCATTTACTAAAACCAAAAAGGTCAATGTGAGTATATCAACAAAACCATCATGTACTAATGAGTAAGATAAACACTAAGATATACTTACTCATTCACTTTATCTAAAACTAGGACTCTTTCTGAAATCCTAACCATTATGGTAATGTCACTTATGCTTAAAGAATACCCTAACCTCTAAAGTTATCTAAACCGACCTCTGAAACCAACTATAAGGCCCCATCCTTAAAACCTTACCTAATCTTGAGTTATTACAAGATTACACATTGAGGATCTTTTCAGGTTTAGAGTTTTAGAGAATTAGATCATGAAACTTGCATTACATTCCACATTTAAAAAAAGTGGTTACATAAAAGACATCATTCATTCTTCCCATCAACGGAAACATATTTAAAATATAACACGGATTCTTTCTTGAAATATCCTTCACACTATCATCACATCATGTACCTTTCCCTTGACCTGTGAAAAACATTTCAAAAACTTGGGATGAGCATAAAAAGCTCAGTAAGGGTTATAAAAATATGGAAAGGAAACATGAGTTCATATATACATAAGAATGAAATCATACTTTACCCATAAAACATAGGCACTTTAACATACCTCATCAAACCATGAATAAATCATAGAAAACATAAGACATAAAGGTAACTTGAGGCATTCATAACATTCTTACGTAGGGAGTAACCCTCTTGGTTACTTTTGGAATACCCATCACAGTATATTCCCTAAATCTCTTCGGAGAAACCTTAACGTTTCACTCCTTTGCGTTACCCAATGCATTAGAGAGCTATATCGGGCTCACCCGCCCTTAGTTTATCATGGAACCACCCGTTTTCATAACAATGCACAAGAACCATAACATAAATGTGTCACATAAAACATCAATAAAGGAAACATAACATTTCCACATTTCAATCACAATATAAAATTTTAGTATATTGAAATAATGAATCCATTCAAAAAGAAACCATTTCTAAAACCATTTAAAACATTTAACAAAGAGATTTTTGAATCAAAGTGTCCCATACCACCTTGAAGATTAAAATTTTAAACCATTAATATCATATAAATAAATCCTTATAACCATTTAGAAAACACGGATATTAATAAAAACAAATAATTAAAACATTTAAAACGATATTTTGGTTAAAGGGGTTTTACCAAAATTAGAGACACTTGAATACAATAATCGAGGAATAACATTTAGTCAGAACTTTATAATATCATGAGAATAAAAGGATTCATGATATAAAACTCCAAAGGACTGTATATACACCATATAAGAGTGAATTGGTGCATAACAACAATGAACCCTCAATAGAAATGTCAAATGTGATGAAATCCCTTATAAAGAAGGTATCCTTAAATTAAGGACAAATAAATCTCAAAAATATGTGTGACAAATATATACACCCAATTTAAGTGGATATTAAGTGTAAAACAATAAAAGGTCATTCACACATATTCAATGGATGACATATTCAATGACTACATGTTGAACCCAAAGAAATCGAAATTGGGTTAAAAAGTTCCCTTGACAGCCTAACGGCATCACATCAAAATGAGTTGATGAGAGATAAAAAGTGTATCTCATCACTTGGACATAAAATTTACATCAATAAGGATATATGAGAAAACATCCCAACATAACAATATGTAAATTAAAAGACCCAACAGAAGAAGTCTTTTAAAAAGAGGAGGGTGAAAGGTTCCCATACCGACTTGGGTATCTTTCAAAACATACACCCCATGAAAGAAGGACAATAGATCATTGATGTAAATACTCATAAATGAAAGTATATTACACAAATAGTAGAATAATTGGCAGTACATACACCACTCAATGGAATTTGTGGCAAATGTAGCATAAATCTCACGGGAATAAAAGTGAGATGAAAAATTCCTTACGAAAACTCGGCAGCCTGACGGCGCCACATACAACTACCGAATATGGATTGATGAGATCAAATAGGGTATCTCATCACATTAAAATAAAATTTACAGCAAGAGGAATATAAAATAACATCCCCCAACATTAAAAAGAGGAGCCTAAACAAGTGACATAAAGGAGAGTACTTAAAAAGAAAGAGAGAGGTTAGATCTCTTACGAAAGTTCCGCAGCCTAACAGCGCCACTCAAAACATCCAAAATGGATTGATGAGAGAGAATAGGGTATCTCATCACATGAACATAAATATTACAGTAGGATTAATATAAAAGAACATCCCAATCATAAGAAAGATGAGCTTAAAAGAAATGACATAAAAGAGTGTACTTAAAAAGAAAGAGAGTTGTAGGATCCCTTACCCCGGGTCCGACATGACTCGATCGTTCTTTAATCTCCTGAATAATAAACTTGAGTTAATTTCTAATTCCTTAAGAACCTTTTTCAATTACATTATTACTTTTATACCACTTATTACCATGTCATAAACATTATGTAATCATTTAAGTTAATAATATTTGTTTTGCTGATATTTGGTTCTTAAGTCAAAAGTGGACTTCTTACAATTACATGTTGTTCGTGTGGCCAAATGTTTATTATATCCAGAATTGTATTTATTATGTAGATATCATATATGTCATATATATCAAGTAAATTAATGCATTTATAACATTACATAATCATTTAGAGGTAAGAAATGAAATGCGCCGTTCATGGAGACGGTAAGCCGTACATACGCATGAACGCTACTTTCATTTCTATTTCGTATTTTATAGAATGGAATAATAATGATATAAAGGTATATTATAATTCCAGTATAATATCATATATAATATCATATTTCCATCCTTTATACATCCCACATATGGTATTTAACGAATCAAATCACTTTGAGGGGGCGGTAGTCCGCACTTCCTTAAATGAAGATATCGTGTATACCCATAATGGAAGCCATAAAGGTAAGACAAAAATGAAAAATAGAGAAGCATAAATAAAACATAAACATATTATATATCATATATAAAAATAGTGACATCATAATGTCCACCTTTGAAGGTGTTAAATGAGTATTGAACAATCATCGTTTCGTGAGGCAGAATTTCACCACCCACGGAAACCGTATGTTCTTTAACCATTTGATGTAGTTGTGTGAGAGTGTAGCTAGAATAAATCTTATAAAAACATCCTAGTATATTTAAGATACTGGTGTTGTTACAAAATAAGTAAATAAAAAGAGTTTAGGGGGTTGGAGAAGCAAAATAAAACAAATGAACATGAGAGAATGAATTACCTTTAAAAGTGTAACTCCTTTTTATTTGAGCCTAAAGGCTTCCTTTGAAAGGATTCTGCCCAAAGGGAATCCTCTAGGATGAGGAGAGGGATGTGGAGAGAGTAAATGGGCAGGGGTTGGCCGAGACAAAGGCTTGAGGAGTGTGTTAAATGAGGTAGAGGTGGGGGCCTTTTATAAGAGGAGAGGAGGGGCACTTTTGGAATGTAAAAAAATATTACTTTATTTGAAAATGTGTTTCAGTTTCAAAAGGTACCACATTGATATAATTCGTGGATAAGGTGATAAGGCTTCGAAATCCACTCATACAATAAGTTTTGGACATGTGTAGTTCATAGATGTTACATTATCTTTCCATTTTATTTAAATCGTCAAATAATGATGTCATCGCTGCATCATTATTATGTCATAAATAATTTACTTTATTTAATGTCCAAAAATTATAAACAAAATACTATGATGTAGGAAATCTTTTTATCTTTCCAATTAATATTTATAATCAAAACGATGACTTGTATATCCCCACTTAAAAATTGTTTTAGTAAAACATATCATGTTTGTGTCAATTTTACTTTTACATTAAATAAAATGTTATTTATGTCATTTCCCAACCAATGTGGATCCATGGGGTCCCCAAGTTGGCCCATGGCTTGTCTTGGTCGGACATGACTCACCCAATAGGTGTAGGAAAAGTTTCATGGTGTTATCACATTCTTATAATATTATTTTTACCTTAAATTACACTAATTACCTCTAATCGCGATTAAAAACTTAATAAGTTACCATTCACCAAAAAATTATTTTAATATCATTTAACCACATTTTACTTCTTAATGACAACCATGTATGTCGGATTTTTGAAAATCAAAACACAATGATGGAAAAATTTCATTTAAACGGAAAATCAGTTTTTATAAGTACCACTTAGTGGTTTCACTATTCATCAAAAATTGAAGTTTTTCATAAAAATCCCAAAAATTCACCCTAAGCTATATTTGATATTATGAATTCAAAAATGAAGTCCATTTTACAAAATTCAAAACATATAAGTCACATTAATTAATTTAATAATTAATTCCCGCTGTCATGGCAAATAGCGTGTTTTATGAAACAATAAGTATCAAAAGATTGACACTAGTTTAAGTCTGATTTCAAAGTGAAATTGATTCCAACGAACACTATTGGATTTAATGGTAAAAATATTTTCTAATTTCACATTAAAACCAATTCAAAATATAATCTAATCATATAAATAAATTAGATTAAAAAGAGGTTTTGAATTAAAATACAACATTTTACACTATTCATTAAAAAATGAACTTTATCGGAAAAATACCAAAAAATTACACAAAGTAAAATTTGATGTCCCGATTCTTAATAAGAGTTTTATTTGGTCCAAAAGAATGTTTAAGAGTGAACAAAACTATATTTAATGACAGTTCTCCATTAAAAGGCGATAAGTGAACCTTTAGTGAAAACTAGGGCATATACGCCTAAAATTGAATTCTTTCCGTATTTTAAGCCATTATCTTTTATTGGATAAATGTAAAAACATTTAAAAACATATATAATCATCTTTTAGTTATTTCTATCCATTCCCGCCATTACAACGGCGACATGTTAACTACCATTTAAAATAATATTATTTTATTATTAGAGTGCAACGTAAGATTCCCAAGAAACTCGTTGTTGTGTGTTGGGTACGCCATCGAGCATAGCGTCCCCTTTAAATTCATTTAAATATTTTATTCACAAATATGGATAAATATGAAATTTCATATTCTTTATTTACCTGGGGTGTTACAAAACCCAAAAGAGATGATGATCTATCTGGGACTCTCAGAGGGATATATACTCCCTAACACCAAGTTAGCAGTCAAAGAGGCCAAAAAAACTCGCTCTATAATAAAGAAACTATCCATCACTTCATAAATCATAGATAAGATCTAGAGGGGTATCCATCTATGAAGAGAGAGTGATACTTCATTGAACCATCATATTAATGGACCAAGGATACACACTCAATCAATACTGGTCTAGGGAATCTCACAAAAGTTCACAGAGAAGCTGATCTAAGAAGAAAGAGGAATATAATCAGTATTTATGGAATAAATGTTGTGTCCCTAGGGGTACCTGATGGGTCTCTATAAACCCGTAACTACACATGTATTATTCACACATAGAATGAACCAATACACAATATAGCCTGTTTCCCATAGGTATAGGGAGTTTCAGTGTCACCCTATTATTAAGTGTTCTATTTTCCTCATAACTATGTACATTATAATGTTTTTGTGTACTTTTAAATGTCTGAGTACATGACTCCTCTCATTTACTCTAACCATCCCACATACTTCCCACGTACACAACATGTGGGGCATCATGTTTTCCTGGGTGAGTACCCCTGTAAATGCCATGATGGTTGTATGAAGGTCACATTGTAAGGACCCGGCCTTAAAACATTACATAATCTTGAATTAAATGAATAATTTACATTGAGGATCTTTTCAGGTTTAGAGTTTTAGAGAAATATGCCATAACTATTACATAACAACATGAAAATTACATGTAGACACTACTAATCAGTATCCAATTTTTAAAAAATAAAAACACTTATAAAGAAACATGTCTAATTCCATGTTTTAGACATGATAACTTTTCCTTGATCACATCCTTGACAGTATTCATATTTAAGTCCTGTAGAAAACATTTAAAAAACATGGGATGAGCATAAAAATATCAGTAAGGGTTATAAAATAATGAAGGAAAACATCATCCCATCAATAAATACAAATCAATGACACCATACCTTTCAATCATAATATACCTCATGAAATCATAAGATTTATGAATAACATACAGAAATCATAAATCATAAATGTAACTTTTGAAATTCATAACATAAATACATTATAGCTATCACAGCTACTTAGGGAGTCAAATTTGGAATACAAGTCACATTATATTTCCTAAATATCTTAGGAGAAACATTAATGTTTACCTCCGTCATGTTACCTAATGCATTGGAGAGATATCTCGGGCTCACTCACCCTAGGTTTATCACGGAAACACCTGTATACATAAACAAGGCCCAATAACCATAACATATTCATAACACATAACCCACGAATAAAGGAAAGATGAAATTTCACATTCCAATCACAATATATCAAATCAATATATTGAAATAAACAATTCTTTATAAAACCATTTAAAACATTTAATAAATAGATTTTTGAATCAAAGTGTCCCATAAAACTTCAAAGATTTTAAACGAATTTATCATTTGAAAACATTAATGTCTATATAAATGAATACTTAAAACCATTTTTAAAACATGTATATTAATGATAATGATTTAGATGAATAAATCTTTATAACATTTAAAATGATATTTTAGTTAACGATATTTTAAAAAAATGAGAGACTCTTGAATACAAATAATTGAGAAATAACATTGAATCAAAACTTTATAATATCATGAGAATTAAGGGATTCCTGATATAATATACCAAATGATAGTATATACACCATATAATAGTGAATTGGTTCATAACAACAATGAAGTCTCAATGGAATGTAAATTGAGATAAAATCTCTTATAAAATAGCATCTTAATATTAAGGATAAATAAATTACATAATAATGTGTGAATAATATAAATACACTCAATATGATTTGATATTCAGTGTAAATCAATCATAGTGCATTCATAATGTTTTTTTTACGAAAAAACCGATGAATTTATGTTTTACTCAATGAATGGAAATTGAGTTAAAATTACTCTTATCAAGTTCATATCGATGACTTGAGAATTTATCAATGGAGTGATTATGTGTATCAAAAGTATATCCACACAAAGGAGTGTGAAAATTAAAACATAAATAAATAAACAGTGATTACAGAAATTATCTTATAATGATATAATTAAGAATTAGATGATTAACCCAAGGAATTGAAATTGGGTTAAAAAGTTCCATTACCGATTTGGTAACATATAAAACATACAACCCATGAAGGAAGGATCATAAATTGAATTTGTAAATGCCCCTAAATTGAAGAATATTACACAATGAATACAATAATGGGTAGTACATACACTACAAAAAAGGAAATAGTGTAAAATATAGCATTAATCTCTTGGGAATAAAAAGTGAGATGAAAACCCCTTACCACTTTGTAATCAATCGGGTCGTATGACCAAAAGTTAATAACCAGAAAATGAATCAACTAAATTCCATGATTAGAAAGAGAATCATGATAACATATATCAAATGGCAGTACACAATACACCAAATGAAATAAACAAGTGTCAAACAATGGAAGTCTCACGGAATTAAATGTGAGATAAGAAATCTCTTACCTCGTGTCCAACTTGACTTTTTTGTTCCTTGTTCTTCCATTAATTCAGGTAACACCCTTTGGATTGAACCAAAAGACCTTCTTCAAGAGCCTTCTTCATAAGGTAAGGCTTTTAAGAGGAGGATAGAAATGTAGGGAGATTAATTGGGGAGAGTTTGGACAAGCTAAAAGGCTTGAGAGGTGTGTGGAATGTTTTCGAAGTGAGGGATTTTTATAAGGGAGAGGTGTGTCTCTTTAGGAATGTTTGAAACAATTATTTTATTATAACCTTATCTTCAGTTAAAAAAGGGAAAAAAATAGTTAAAGTCAACGTTTAGATGAATCATGGTTGAAATAAAATCATCCAATAAGAATTGTAGAGGTTTTGGATGTTTTTTTAGTATTTATAATCTTATTTATTTAAATCATTTATTAATGATGTAAATACTGCATCATTATTGTTTTATAAATAATTTATTTTATTTAATGTCCAAAAATTATAAAAAAAATACCATGATGTAGTTAATATGTTTAGATTTCCAAATAATATTTGTAGTAAAAAAAATAACTTATATAACCCCTTGTAAAAATTGATTTACTAAAAGATATTTGTTTATGTCATTTTTTTCTTTACTTTAAATTAATTAATATATAGTGTCATTATTACTATCATGTGGCTCCATGGGGTCCCAAATTCGACTCAAGGATGCCCATGGTCAGATATGTAATGTCAAATAGGATTATGACACATGGTAGGGTAATTTCATATTATTATAATTTTATAATTTACCCTTGTTTGCTATATTTACTCATTAATCATGGTAAATAAAATATTTACTGAAGTAAATATTTAAAATGTATAAAAATAAAAGTTATCTATTTACACAATTTGTACCTACTGATTCCAAATATGGAATCCATTTTTCTAAATTCAAAACACAGAAGTGGCAAAAATTAATTTAAAACTAATTCTCGCTGTCAGAACAAAAAGCGTGTTTTTAAGAAATAATAATTTTCAAAAGATTGACACTTGTTATGTCCAATTTCAAAGTGATATTAATTCCAATGACGAAAATTGGGTTAAATGGTAAAAATATAATTTAATATCACTATAAAACCATTTAAAAAATTATCTAACCATAAAATTAAATTAGATTAAAATGAAGCTTTGAATTAAAATACAGTATTTTTCCCTATTCATCCAAAAATGAATTTTATCTTAAAAATAAAAAAATATTACCCAAAGTAAATTTTTATGTCCCAATTCTAAAAAGTATCTTTATTTTGTCAAATAGAACCTATAAAAGTCACCAAAACTAGATTTAATGAGGGTTCTCCATTAAAAGGCATCAAATCATCCTTTTAAAGTAAAATGTGCTTAAAATTAGATTAATCCACATTTTAATCCTCTGAATTTTATTTGGTAAATTTAAAAACATTTAGCTAATATGTATAATAATTTTTTATTTTTTTTGTTCATTCCCTCCATTACAACGGCTAGGCATAAACTACCATTTAAAATAATATTATATTTTTTTTTCAGTATGACCCAACGTTGTGTGCAACGTAAGATTTGAAAGAAAACCATTGTTGTATATTAGGTACTCCATCAAACATAGAATCCCATTAAAGTAAAATAAATAATTAATTTAAAAAATATTAAAAAATATTAAAATTTCATATTCATTATTGACCTGGGATGTTACATCCTTCCCCCCTTTTGGGAATTGTGTCTTCGCAATTTTAAAACTGGGCTTAGAAACATAAATGAAAGTCCCACATCGGAAAAAGAGTTAATAAAACAACAACTTTAAAAGAAATAAAGATATATACAAAGGTCACCCGAGGTAAAAGATATCATGACTCCATGAAAACATGGATATAGAGAAGAAAAAAACCATCATGTTCTGATTGAGAGTGGAAAAAAACTTGATTATATGAAAGTTAACAACCAGAAAATCACAAACTTGTGATGGGTTAAACAGTCTTTGATTCCCCAATAGGAAAAGTCAACTGACAATGTTTTTTATTAAGTTACTTTTCATAAGTATTGGGAATTTATTTATGAGCTTAACTAAAAATATTAGGAAACATACTTACTTGTCATGTAGACTGTCATCGTTTACTAAATTCCAACCACAAACCCATTTTTTTTCTTCAAATGATGAGTATTAAAGATGACATGGTCACACATGAAGTGCTCGAACCGAATTCTAGAGTATCACATAATCTACAAAAGAAGAACTATATATTTCTCATGTATTTTAGCAATAAACAAAACCAAAATGGATAGTGAGTGATCAGATGATACCCAAAAAGGACAATCTTTTATAAAAAAAACTACACATAATCTCTAAAAATTGTCAAACAAGTCCAAAAGTTCAACAAAAATCATTAAATAAAAAACTATCCATAAAACATTTAAAAGTAATCCAAACTAAGATTGAATCCCAAATCTCATAATGATTTATTCACATAGTATTCCATGATTACATTTGTCTCCAAAATAAAATAGACTACTCTTAAAGACTCATACTGAAGTGTAATTAATCAGATCATGTATTTTCTTTGATAGTTTAATCATTTCAATAAATAACACAAATCCACATATATCCAAAATGTAAACATAGATTCTTCTAAAATAAATTTTCAACAATTACACCACAAATTTAATCCCATAATATTATATTTTTCTTAAGCATACAGTGTTCCCAAAAGAGAGAACATCTTCCAAAATCACTTTTACCACTTAATCACCAAATCAATTTATTATACTCAAGATATCCATTTGATAAAACATAAGATATCATCTCAAATTATTATTGATCGATAAAAGAATTTAATTAAAAAGAATAATATATAAAAACAAGGGACTTCATGTAGTCTAGTGGTAGGTGATAAATCCCAATCGCACTTTGTTTGTGGGTTCTATTCCTAGAGCATTGTATGACATGACGGGTTGTTACATGGTCTGTGTGGTGTCCTTTTAAAAAAAACTCAAAAATAACCCTAACATGTTTTAACCTTAATGGTTTCCTTATAACTCTCATTTTCATCCCAATTCATTATGATCTCAAAATCATAATTGTTGAAGCTTTATATTTATTCTCACCTTTTTATTTCCCCACCATATGATAAAATTAAATGATCCCCCAAAAAAAGAACATCATACCATGATCATGGTGTCCACTTGGTTTCATCATCATGTTTTTCACATAGGTAAAAGGTCCATGCATTGCAAAAATGATTTAGATATCCTTCCAAATCATTTTCTTCCTTCATCCAAATACACCTTGTACAACATGGATCATATGGGTGTTCACAGAAATTTTTTGGAAAATAATCGTGTATGATATCTAATTTCAAAACATTTAATAAAACATGATTTCTATAAAATAGTCGGACCAAATTTGAGTTGATACATTCAATTAATTGTACTTTTAAAATACTATAGGTTTGTGATGAGAGACTATATTGTAAAAGAAAACATAAATAGGTTCTGCAAGGTACTCATTCTTCAGAACCTTTTTTAAAATCATAATATTCTTCAAAATCTTTTGATAAGGTAAAATATTTGAAAATGCCTTGAAAATATTTTACTTTCTTGAAAATATGATAATATTTTAAAAATAGGCTTTCTTTACATACAACCCATGATCCACGATGATAATTAGGTATAGTGGAGGTGTTTTATATATCAAACAACTGCTTTCAAGTGAGTGGTATACTAAGAAAAGTTTCACAATCATCTGAACATGACTTTGCAATAATTATTTCAAGCAAGTCATCGAGAAGATATGGGAATGTCATTTGAGATCCTCCTCCTTCCATTTGTAACTAACATTCCATGATCTGAAAAATTTATAAAACAAGGATTTAATTGAAATAATTGATATAGGGACTAACCATGTGTCTAAAGAAAACTCATGATCCCTTAATTAGTCTAAACCGAGCTTTGATGCCAACTATAAGGACCCAACCTTAAAACATTACATGATCTTGAATTAATTGAATTATTCACATTTAGGATCTTTTTAGGTTTAGAGTTATAGAAAATATGCCATAAATACAATATAAAAACGTTAATATTACATGTAGACACTACTACTCAGTATCCATTTTTCATGAAATAAGAACTCTTATAAAGAAACATGTTTAGTTTCAAGTTTTAGACTGCATCACTTTTCCTTGATCCCATCCTTGACACTATCCATCATTAAGTCATGTGAAAAAAATTCAAAAACATGGGATTAGCATAAAAATCTGTGTAAGGGTTATAAAATAAGGAGGTAATACAATATCCCATCAATAAATACAAATCAATGATACCATTCCTTTCAATCATAACATACCTCATGAAATCATAAGATTTATGAATAGCATACAAATATCATAAATCAAAAAGTTAACCTATGGAATTTTCCATACATTGTAGCTATCACAACTACATAGGGAGTCACATTTGGAATACCCATCACAGTATATTTCCTAAATCTCCTAGGAGAAACATTAACATTTACATTAGTCATGTTACCCAATGCATTGGAGAGCTATCTAGGGCACACCCGCCCTAGGTTTATCATGGAACCACCCATATATGTAAACAATGCCCAATAACTATAACATATTCATAAAACATAACACAAAAATAAAGGAAATATAACATTTCACATTCCAATCACGATATATCAAATCAAGAAATTGAAATAAACAATTATTTATAAAACTATCTAAAATATTTAATAAAGAGATTTTTGAATCAAAGTCCCTCATACCACTTTGAAGCGTTTAAATGAATATATCATTTGAAATAATAAATTTCCATATAAATAAATCATTAAAAACATTTTTAAAACATGGACATTAATGATAATGATTTAGATGAATATATATTTAAACATTTAAAATTATGTTTTAGTTAACGAGATTTTAACCTAATGAGAGACTCTTGAATACAAATAATTGAGGAATAAAATTGAATAAAAACATTATAATATCATGATAATAAAAGGATTCATGATATAATATGCCAAAGGATAGTATATACACCATATAAGAGTGAATTGGTTCATAACAACAATGAAGTCTCAATGGAATGTAATTTGAGATAAAATCCCTTATAAAAAATGTATCCTTAGATTATGGATAAATAAATTACACAATAATGTGTGAATAATATAAATACACTCAATATGATTGGATATTCAGTGTAAATAAATAAGAGGACATTTCCATATGTTATTTTTATAATGAAACCAACGACATAGAAGTTTATCTCAATGAATGGAAATTGAGTTAAAATTAATCTTATAAAGTTCATATCAATGACTTGAGAATTTATCAATGGAGTGATTATGTGTATCAAAAATATATCCACACAAATGGGAGTGGAAATTTCAATGTAAATAAATAAATAGTGATTCCATACATAATCATATTAAGACATAATTAAGAATTATAAGATTAACCCAAGGAATAGAAATTGGGTTAAAAGGTTCCCTTTCCGATTTGGTAACTTATGAAACATCTAACCCATGAAAGAAGGATAATAAAATGAATATGTAAATACACATAAATTGAGTTATATTACACAATTAATACAATAAGGGGTAGTAAATACACTACACAAAAGGAAATGGTGTCAAATATAGCATTAATCTCACTTGAATAAAAAGTGAGATGAAAACCCCTTACCACGTTGTAATCAGTCAAGTTGTATGACCAAAAGTTAATAACCACCAAATAAATAACATAATACCACGAATATAAAGATAATAATGATCATATATATCAAATGGTAGTACACAATACACCACATGCAATAAATAATTGTCGAACAATGGAAATCACATGGAATTAAAAATGAGATAAGAAATCCCTTACCTCGTGTCTAACTTGACTTGTTTGTTCCTTTTCTTCCATTATTTCAGCTAACTCCCATTGGTTTAAACCAAAAGGACTTCTTGAAGAGACTTATTCCTAAGGTAAGGCTTCTAGGAGGAGGATAATGATGTATAGGGTTTAATTGGGTTGAGTCTTGACAAGCCAAAAGGCCTGAGAGTGTGAGGAATTGGTTAGATGTGAGGGATTTTTATAAGGGAGAGGAGGAGATCTTTAGGAAAGTTTGAAACAATTATTTTATTATAACCTCATCTTAGGTATAAAAACGTCAAAAAATAGTTAAAGTGAAATTTATGATGACTCTTGGTCGAAATAAAATCATCCAATAATAATTGGATAGGTTTTGGATGTTGTTTTAATATTTATAATCTTATTTATTCAAATCATTTTTTAATGAGGGAAATACTGCATCATTATTGTGTCATAAATTATTTAATTTATATTTTGTCCAAAAAATATAAAAAAATACCATGATGTATGAAATTTTTTTAGATTTCTGTTCAATATTTATAGTCTCAAAGGTAACTTATATAACCCCATGTAAAAATTGATTTACTAAAAGTTATTTTCTTATGTAATTTTTGTCTTTACTTTATATTAATTAATATAAAGTGTCATTATTACTCCCATGTGGCTACATGGGATCCCAAATTTTTCCCAAGGATTCCCATGGTCGGATATGTATCAGACAATAGGAACAGGAAACATGTTAGGGTAATTTAATATTATTATAACATTATATTTTACCCTTACAATATTTACCCTTTAACCAAGGTAAATAAAATATTTACTGAAGTAAATATATAAAATCACTAAAAAAAGTTACCTATTTACACAATTTGGATCTAATTATTACAAATATGGAATATATGTTTCGAAATTTAAAACACATAAGTGGCAGAAATTAATTTAAAATTTATTCCCACTCTCAAAACAAAAAGCGTGTTTTTAAGAAATAATAACTATCAAAAGATTGACACTTTTTTATGTCCAATTTGAAAGTGAAATTAATTCCAATGAGCAGAATTGGATTAAATTGTAAAAATATATTCTAATTAAACATTAAAACCATTTTAAAAGATAATATAACCACATAAATAACTTATATTAAATGGCATTATTGAATTAAAATATAGTATTTTTCACTATTCATCCAAAAATTTATTTTATCAGAAAATACCATAATTTTACCGAAAGTAAATTTTGATCCATATTCTAAATAAGAATATTTTTTTGTCAAATAGAGCATATAAAAGCAAAAAAAAATAGATTTAAATAAGGTTAACCATTAAAAGGCCGAAAATCAACCTTTTAAATTAAATCATGCTTAAAATTAGATTCATTCACCTTTAAGCCATTAACTTTTATTGGGTATATGTAAAAACATTTAACAAACATGTATAATAATTTTTTAGTTAGTTCTGTTCATTCCCCCCATTAAAATGTCTAGGCGTTAGCCACCATTTAAAATAATATTATATTATTATTTTTCAGTATGACCCAATGTTGTGTGCAACATAAGATTTCAAAGAAACCTGTTGTTGTGAATTGGGTATTCCATTGAACATAGAATCCCCTTAATGTAAAATTAATAATTAATTTACAACTATTTATAAATAATAAAATTTTATATTCTTTATTTACCTGGGATATTACACACATTGTGTGTGACACATGTCATATGACATGTGATACTTATCTCCAAGCTAAAACTGTAGAGCTTCACTGAAGGGACTACACGACATGTTCTCAAAGGACTACATGCCATGCAGTCTAGATTTTCATAAAACTTAAAAGAAAGCTCACATGTCTTTGTTTGAGCCACCAAACTGATAGATTCATCTATCATTCACAACTAATGTCATGGATCTATGGCTGAACGATCCTCCTTACTGCCAATAGCTTGAATAAGATAGTATCTATTTCTCAGGAACCACCTCTCTAAATCCTCATCGGTATCACATATCTAATTTCGTATTGGAAGCAACAAATTAATCTATGGATCCAATTAAATATTTATGTACAATAGTCATGTTAAAAAATCTTTATCCCAAACCCATGATAATGATATGTTTCCTCAAATATATAATGTGCAATGATTGTTCATCGGGTATACATTGATTCTTAGTCCAGATAAAAATACCAATGATGAACCCACCTTCCAGAAAAAGTATAATCCATAAGACATCATCATGAGGAATAAACCCTAGCCTTTTTCATTCAACCACAATGTATTATCTTATAAATGATGAATGAATATTTACAAACATACATAGACGAACAAAATATTAATCATCACCATATCCTATAAATAACCTATGCCAGCAAAACGACCGATCTGTTAACCAATATGGTGGCCAATTTATTTGTGTTCTTCAAGGGAATATAAATGGGAATAAATTCTGAAATAAAAAATCCATCCTCGTTTTTGATAAGCATTGAAGAATAAATATTTTTTGTTATTTCTTTGGTGAGATCCTTGATTTAGGTTGGCTCGTCGTTCATAAAGCTCGATCCATTGATGTTGATCCATAGAAGATCATCCACCATATCCTCGATAAAAATTAAATGATTATAAGTCTATCCCTAGAATCCAGTTACATAAATATCTGTAAAGAAGATTATTTTGTCTCTACATCATCAGGTTAAAATAAATTAATCTATTAATTATTTAATTAGTTACACTACTGATATTGTTTTCACAAACACACGATGTTGACCAAGGTTATTTCACTCCAAGGGAAAAATTAACTTTCTAAACTCATTGGTGCCATAATATATCTGATCTAGACCTCCCGTTGAATTCTATTAATCTTTTTAGGAAACATTCACCCATGTGATATTAATATATTTAATATTGTAATTTCAAAAATAAATTCTGGGAACACCAAGCCTCAGAATCCCAAGTTATCTCAGGGTCAGACTTCATATACATTCATAGAAATATTTGAATGTCATGTAAGGAAAAAAACTAGATATTACATATTTCTTTCCATTAAGGATTTTATCCTTGAAAAGAAAACCCTAGGAAATATGTGGGGATGATAAGCTCTCAAATGGGTCTCCTACTCTCATGATCTCTCCCAATAGTTCCATGTGCTCTAAAAATACATGAACCCAAGGAAAAAGCATTCCAGAAAATTTTTATTTCACATACCAATAGCGAATTTCATCGACATCTTGATGAAGAGAACACTACTCTCACATCCCATCTCACTTAGTTCGATATAGTATAATGAGTTTTTCACTTAAAACCATAGCTGCAACCTATGGAGAACAGAAAGAAGCCCAAAATTACACTAGTCACTGGGTGAAGCAGCACACCACCTCACTAACCTGGCACATGATTGAGAAAGGAAATGTCATAATATCCAAAGAGATATTCCATAAAACATGATAGAAATCTTTAAATCTATAACTCTAATGGACTATGTCCTCAGTCTACTGAGGACTACTATCATTTACCAGGCTATCATTCTCATCCCCTAGATGAGCTATACAATTTATAAGCACAAAATACAATAAAAATAGGACCCAAGAGTAGTTACTAGCTCTGAATAATATAATAGTATCCTAAAAGGACCCTCATATGTAGATTAAAAATTGTTCTACTCCGATATTGGAGTGATAACAATCATGTACATAAACTCCACTGGTGGAAAACATTCCTCCTAAATATTGTTTAAATCCAACATGAATACCCAAAGAATGTTCACCTGAACCTAAATTTTCCACTTTACCTATCCAGTTGGTGTTGGTAAAACTTATTTTACAACTGCAACTGAGTCTCCAAAAGCTTCTCACGTCCTCTCTATAATCATGATATATGTAAGTGTAGTAGTCTTCAATAATCATCAATGGAATTCCATTATGAAAAACTACATCCAACAAACATAGGTTTCCCAAACTCTCCAAATGATATGTTGGACATCACCACAAGTAGAATAAAATATATTTTTAATGAAAAAAAATATTCAACTCTTATGCCTATGAAACTAATACCGAGATATATATGTACACCCTAACCTATACTAGATGTACTTCAAATGGAAAACCCCTCCTCAACACCTCATCTCGCATCATGACTAGACTCACCATCTATCCTTGTTAAATGGATTATTCAATTCCCTCTTTCATGGAATGAAGTAGGAATATATCCTATGGATATCTAATTATGAATGATCTCCTAGTCAATATCCCCAAGTCATTCCACCATAACTTACTAATGTGGATATGGGGTAACAACCATTAAATGTTTCAATGTTGCACTATCCTGACACTAAAAGTTTCAACCTAAAAGAGGAATACTTCTCTGTCACCTTGATCTACAACATCAGAAAGTGAATCTCACCAGGATCGTCTATTTCAATGACAACATCCTAGTTGTCCCTCATGGTCACACCACTTCAAAATCTAGAGTGTCCAATGTTCCTCCAATTTTTATGAAAACATAATAAAAAAATGACTATTTGAGAGCTTCTATATGACTATCACTCTTATAGAATGTGTGGAATCATCCTCATGTGTCTCATGTAATCAAATTATGTAGTTGAGGAAATGAGGGTACCATTTTATAATACTAACGTAAAAAGATCCTAGAATGTGTAAAGATCATGTTCAAAAGTATCGTGGACTCTTCAGTTGCATTTAACACACTAAAGGGTATCACCAAGGAATCAAAGAAACCACAAGGTATCATGGAATCCATGCTTGGTACATCCACCTATCAAACCTAGAGTTGGTGAAAAAATATCCTATGGTTAAAATCTGAGGTCAAATTCATGTCCATCCATTGGTCCAATAATTCATCTATTATTATGTATGGATACTTTCACTCTTGTCACTGGGTCTAAGTTACACAAATCTACACCCAACCTCAAGAACTCATTTGCCTTTGAAGAGAATAACATAGGGCTTCCCAGGATAACACACTTTGTCTTATGATTCCCTTTCTCTATAGACTCCTCCAAACACGCCTCTAAATTTCATATCTATATAGGGTCATTTTATATTCTAGCATAAATATCATGTCATCCCAGGTGAAAGTCTATAATGAAATACAAATCTATATGGTGAGTTAATCCTATAACATCCTTAAGAAGGATTCACTCATATTACTCAACCATCAAATGAATAGAAAAGGCATAGAAGGTACTAATCCAATGTTGTAACGATCTAATTGTTCAGATATTGTTCATAAGATACTATACATGAGTTCATCTTGCTCTACTGGGTATTAGTCCTTATTAAAAGAGGAAACTACATCCCAAAAACCAGAAGTACTGTTACATTCACTAGTAGAAACATCTGAGCATGGATGGTATGAAACCAATCCATAATGAATAATACTATGATGGGTATCACCTTTAATAGAAATATATTCCATGTGAGGCTATCTATCTCATCCCATAGTCAGGTCACACTATTAGCAGAAGTGTAAAGTCATCAAATCTCTCTACAGGAGCCTCTAACACAAGGGTTAAGTAAAAAAGGAACCCAATGGCATCACTAGGTCTTGAACAATGGATAATTGTAGAGAAAAGTGTCATATAACTCCTTGTTAAATGTTCATCAAGGGTAGTGATGATAGAAATTGTACCTTAAACTACACCCAAATCCTCTACAAGCTCTTATCGTATGGAACTCATTCTTTCCCTATTCCACATGTGTACCACAAATAGGGCTCACTAAATAACCAGTGTACCACCACAACCTCAACCAAAAAATCCATAGAAAATCAACACAAACACAGGTCTCTATTGATGTTTCATGTCACATTGGAGAAGTCTCACTACTTCGACCACCATCGGGTAGGGGTATCACTCATGCAGTACATTAACACCATAGGTGATTTCCTATCCTCAAACACCTGTGTAGGGGGTGTATACAACCACATAACCAAGATGATATCTAAATCTAGAACACGTTATGCACACTCAGAATAGGTTTGTCATCAACAAGTACCAGATGAACTAATTACTACTCCATGGAAAATATAGGTCATAAGCGCAACTATCTCATTATTCAGGATCCGCACACATCTGAAATCTAGATAATTTCCTTGAGTCAATCCTCTACCACATAAGGGCCTATCTCATCATTGAGCCTCATGGATCCCCATCATTGGAAGTCATGGAACACAATAATTCTACACAAACCTCCCCTTCTCTTGTTGGAGTTTTTGATTATCAAATACTAGGATGATCATCTTCATGATCAAAAAAAGAATACATGTTCTGCTTAATAGGGGTACTACTTCATGGTGCCCACCTAGAGATAAAACCTCATGAGTGGGTCCCTAAACTGAAACCACATCACTCATCTTTTCATTATCACAACACCATCTCGTAATCCTATGTTGAAAAATTAGTAGAGGAATCCTGAAGATTCTCAAGATGTAACATGAAAAATTATTATATACATGGAGATAACTCAAGAAGGATGTGTAAACCACAACAAATTACTAAATTATTCATGTAGCATGATATTCTATACAACTACTATCTTTATATACTAAGTAAATTCACATGTTTTTAGGGTCCTGGGGAATGGAAAAATTATCTTCCACACCTAAATTGGACACTCTGTCCTGAGAGCCCATCTCAAAACATTTTAACATTGTTTCCCTAATTCCCAAACCAAACTGTATAGCTAGAAAAAATAATTCTCCAAAATCATGTCATAAACCAAGGAAATGTCACAACACAAAATGTAGGGTACCACTTCGATACTATTGTATCACAACCATACCCAATGGGAACCAAGATTCAACTAACCCATACATACCTCCAATTGGATATGGGTCAATGACTAGTTCCAAGAAGGAATACCACCCAAATGGAAGGAATTAACCTACTACACTGGTTTGTAAACCCACATATCCAAGGACATAAAATTTTTAAATTAAAAAAAAATGATAAAATATATGCATAAATATATCATCCCATAGATATAGTATGACAGAAATTACTCGAATGAATAAAATGATCCAAATACAAGACAACTAAAAATTGGAAAATAATGCTTGGAATACTCAAATGGAGGGGACTGCCATCCTATGAAACAACAGTGTACACCTCAGTTAATCTAGACCAAAAAATATCCACCTATTCCTGGACCACCAAGGACCCTGTAAAAGGTCCATGAACTATGTAATACATGACATGGCCTGGTAGATCCCATGAAGGGGTAAGTGTAAAAATACCCAATAATACACCATGAAATTAGAAAGTAAAATAATGAAGAGTAGTCAACCCATCCTAGGATATTTCAATCATAATGTGATACATATAATAAAACATCCAGATATAATATGAATGATTCCAAATCCCATTTGGTTATAAATGATGCCAGCCATAGAAATGAATCTTGGAATCTTGATAATACTCATCCAGTAGATCTCACTCCAGGAGATCTGCCATCCCTGTTGGAAATCATCTAAGGGATGTCACTCTATATGGAATCACAAATATTTTGAATACCCCCACCACCCTAGATGTTATAAATATGAGAGAACATTATCATTAGGTCTCTCCACTAAAAAACAAATATAAAAATGATATTTTTCATCTGATATACACACTCCATTGAAATAGTACCCCATAAAAAATATTAGATCATGATATCTATATAGGGGTAAATTCCCAGAGCACACTAGAGGGACACTAGACCCTACTGGAAATATCCTGCTATACATGGGAACAATGATCATGTAAATATTTTTAATTCCAATTCAATAAAACTCCATCTATGAAAACAAAACGTAATGGGGATCATATCAAAAATCTAAATGGGGTACCTACTCCAAATTACTGATTCAATACTCAATGTACTCCAACACAACTCAATCATTAATAAAGTGACTCTCCCTCACTACACAAATCACCAGGATTCTTTAGAGGCATCACCCTCTAGGAAGATAATGGAATAACTCACCGAACCATCATTGGAAGGGACCAAGGGAACCCACTCAACAAATACTAGTCGAGGTAATCTCACAAATTTTCACAATGAAAATGATTTATGAAGAAAGAGGATTCCAACATATCATACAGGAGTACAAAAAATATCCCCTAAGGTTCATGAAGTGTCTCACTAATCCTAGAACTACTTGCATCCTATGCTCACATGACATGAACTTGTCACAAAAAAACATAATTTTCCATAGGATAAGGATATATTGATGTCGAACTGGAACTTGGTGTTCCATTCTATGAAATTGCATGCACGTCATATCATGTAAGTGTACTGGGCTGTGTCAGAGTACACATCTTTGCCTGTGCCCTCCAGCCATCCTATGTACTTCTCATTTACATGGATTCTAGGGTCACATGGACACCTATGGATGCACCCTCATTACATGATGAGTTTTTCGAGTAAGGGTCACATAGTCTGAGATACTTATCTATACAATAAAACCCTATAATCACATTGATGGGACTACATGGTGTGTGTTCATAGGATTACACAACGTCTAGTCTAGTTTTTCACAGAATATACAGAACTATCAATAATATGCATCTGAGGCTCTACACCCATCTAGTCTGTAGAGACCCATATCTTGACGTACATTGACATTACATTACATTTGCAGAATACTTAGTACATAACAAAAACACACACACAAGGATCGTAAAAGTTTAGTGTCTTTGGAAACATGGAATAAAATCTTCTAATCGTGGTGAAAGATCTTTAACATCCCCCATAAAGACCTTCCTTTTTTTTACCTAAAACCTTTCTTTATATACTGGGGAAAAGAAAACATAAAAGGGTGAGCTCAAATGCTCAGTAAGGGTAAACAAAAGAAATGTCAATCACATCGTATTCATAAAAACGTAACATTTTGGAAATCATAACCTGCAAAAGAGAGCATAATTTCATAACATGGGATAAATCATGGTAGTGAAATTTAATCACAATAATCATAACTTAAAACATGAAACTTTGTGGCATTCACACATAATCATAGAGAATCATTTCTTGTTAGTCATGACTCATTGCCAAGACTATCTTAGTGGACAAAGTCCCTTTCTGAATCGAGTAACCCTCGTTTCAGTCCTGTTTCACTGAACCGGTATAACCTACCATTCCAGCCATGTCTATCTCATGAGATATAAAATCTTTACCCAATGCATTGGAGGGAGATATAGGTCCCACCCATCTTATAATGAATCCTTTCTTATGTGTGCCACATAATCATAAATCATACATCATCGCATAACCCATGTAATAAAAATGGGATTCTTAAACAACATGACATCATAAAACCATTCATATAAGATAAAGTAATTCATAAACATAATTCCATCACAACATAGTCAAATCAATGTAAAAATTTGGATAGAAACAGAACCCTTTATTATCTTATATGGATAATAATTTTGATAAAACACTTGAAATGAATTCTTGAGGAAAATATCCTTTCTTTTTCAAAATCAATTTCTTTTCACAAAACATCATGAAATTTTAAAAGAAAGAGATTTTATTAAAAATAGTCATGAAATCTTTTGGAGGAAGCTTCATTAAAATAAGGCTTTAGAAAACCGTAAAAATCCGTTTGTGCCATTAAAAAAAACATTCTTCTCGTACTTTTTTCGGAAAGTCAAAAAGTACCTCGTACGAAAAACGACAAAAGATTCCTTTCATATCATTTACTAAAAACTCACAGAAGGGTAAAATTGAATTTAAAAAAATTGTAGGAGGATGGGAATAATATGTCATATTGAGGAAACATGGATGTGGATGATAAAATACACCCCAGTAAATACCAAAGTACAAACAATCTCGGATAAAAATGAGATTGTGATATTTCCCTTACCTTAGGTCCGATTTGCTTTGTAAGTGTCCGAACCTCCTGTATAATGATTTAAATAATGTTATTGACTTATTACAGAATCATATTCATTGTTATGATATCATATATGGTTCACTTATGACATTATATTACCCGTTCTTTTGTAAATTCCATGTTAAAGAAGCGTTTTGGGTAAAATCGTTTCATTTATCGTAGGTGTTTTGACTTGTTGTTCTTGACATCATTATTACTTATATCATGATTTACTTACTTCCAGAATATAAAATATGATTTATATATCATATATATTCAGTATATATATATATAATAGATAGATAAATAAAATTAAAAACACCGTTCATGGAGACGGTAGTCCGTACGTACGCATGAACGCTGTTTTACTTTCCTTATTGTCTTGAAATGGAAGTAAGTAGATGACAAACATATGTATATATATATATAAATCCAGTAGCTTTATAATGTCATATATTTCATTATTATTTCTTATATATACTTTATAATCATTCTTAAATGGTTAACATGGAGAATTAATCTCATCGCGCCGTGGAGACGGTAGTCCGTACGTACGCACAAGCGATGATATCATTTCCATAAATATTGAACTGAATTGGAGTGGATTATAAAATATATCAGAATCAATATTATGTTCTAATAACTATGTATAGTTATTCTTTACACCATTATACCCATCCATGTAAGGTGGTGGTGGAAAATAGATTACACCACGGCGTGGAGACGGTATTCCGTACGTACGCACGCGCGGTGATTTCTTTTTCCGTAGGATGGATAGATGGTGAAATAAGGTTGTTTCATACTTATAATAACATATCAGTATATGAGTGATACTGATGTTATTACTTCATAATGAAACAACCTAAGAAGAAGAAGTGGAAGAAGAAATAAAGATGAAAGAATTGGTAACGGTAATTACCTCTTCTTTGAAGCGCCTCTTTGAGACCTCCTCTTAGGGCACTAAAATTGGTCTTTGAGGAAGAACAGACCCTATAGGATGTTTCTAGGGAAGTGGAGAAGAGATTTTTGCAGGGGTTGGCCGAGCTTGAGTGCTCAATTTGGTGTGAGGAGGAGGGGGAGGAGGTGTCCTTTTATAAGGGAGGAGAGGGGCACCTTAGGAATATCTCAAAATATTATTTTATATTAAAGTCAAAATCAGTTTATAATGGTTCCAAAGGGTCTTATTTCGAAGATAAGGTGGGGAGGGGTCGAAATCCTATCAACCAATAGAATTTATACAAGTTTAGGATATTATTTTAACCTTATCAATTAGATTTAACTCTAAGTTAAATAATTTAACTTTTACCATGTCTTTTTGTTTTCTTTCACTATATGGTTAATACACTTACTATAACATGCCAAACGAACCCCAAATTGTTTATTATTAATATATATATATCCTTATCTAAGTCATTTGGCCGAACCTTAGATTTTTAGGAATACAATAACAATTAATAATATAATATTTGATTTAAAAACTATTTTGTGTCAATTTTGACACTATTTGATATATGATTTTTGTGAAAGTCATAACAGAATTAAATGTTCGAACCAAGTTGCTTAAATCAACATTAATATATCATAGTAACCTATAAAATTAGTGTAATTCATAAAAAATCTCAAATTACATTTATTTTGGTGTTTATAACATCAATTATGTCATTATTTCATTAATAAGATAATTACTGCATCATCGTTGTGTCATAAATAAATTAAATTCTTTGATGTCTAAAAATTACAAATAAAATACCACCATGTAGGAAATCTTTTTAGCTTTCTAATGAATATTTACAATCGAATTTATCTTATGTATAACCCCATATTAAAAATGATTTACTTATTAAACTTTGATTTTAACTATTTTAACCTTTCTTTAAATAAATTAATAATAAATGTCCTAATCTAATCCAAGTGGGCCTAAATGGTCATATTTTATTTCTAAGTTTGTTTTTGGTCGAATTACACTTGTCCAATAGAATTAGGACATGTGTTAGGGTAATATTAATATCATATTTACCCTTAGTTACCCTATTTACTATTAACCGCGGTAAAAAAAGTAAAAAGTTACTATTCACCAAAAAAATTATTTTCATCTCATTGAACCACATTTTAGTCCTTGATATTAACCGTGTCTCTCGGATTTTCGAAATTCCATTCACAGAAGCGGCAAAATTAAGTTTTATGAAAAATTCAGTTTTTTTAACTACCACTTAGTAGTTTCACTATTCATCAAAAATTGATGTTTTTCAGAACAATGCCAAAATTTCATCCTAAGCTATATTTCATATTCCGAATTCAAAAATGAAATCTATTTTACCAAATTCATAACATAGAAGTTGCATTAATTAATTTTATAATTAAATCCCGTTGTTAAAATAAATAGCGTGTTTTTAGGAAACAATATATATCAAAAGATTGACACTTGATTATGTCTGGTTTAAATGTGAAATTACAACCAATGACCAACATTGTATTAAATTGTAAAAATATATTCTAAATATACTTTAAAACCACTCAAATTAATAATTTATCACTATTAATTATTTCAATTAAAAAAGTTGTTTTTATTTATAATTTAGTAATTTTCACTATTCATCAGAATATGAAAGTTATCCGAAAAGTACCAAAATTTCACCTTAGGCTAAATTCGATACTCCGAATCCAAAAATGAAATCCATTTTGAAAAATAAAATTTACAAAATTTCAAAAAGTGGTTATTACTATTCATAACGGCTAGGTTTAATAACATTTTAATAGCATATCGTTGTTTAGTGAAACTCGTTATTGCGTACTACACACGCTATCGAGAAAGGTCGCGATTGCGTGTAATGCAAGGCAAGTCAAGGATGCGTGTTGTGCAAGATCCTTTTGGTGTAGCGTACAACACAAGACATTAGTGAAATAAAAAGAATATTTTTCATAAAATCTCGGGCTGTTACATTCTACCCCCCTTAAAATGAATTTCGCCCTCGAAATTCGTCGGGGTTATAAATGGTTTACTATTCGAAAGTTTCTTTAATAGAAACCCACATCGTAAAAAGGAATACCAAAACTTGTCTTTAAAAAAACTAAAGTATGAAATGTAACGATTACCCAAATAATCTAATCACCGGGTTTCCACATAGGTGAAAATATCGATATAGAAGAGAAATCTAACCATCATGTTCTGATGGAGTGTGGTAGAGAACATGGCTATGGAAAATCCAGTAATCACAAATCCATAAATTTGTGACGATCTAAGGTACCATCTGATTAATCATATATAAGAGCACTAGGACAACATTTTTGGTTTTCAAGATCATTTCCCCTAAAGTTGAAAATTTGAATTTTAATAAATACTTACTTTATTTTGGTACAATCTCACTGTTGTTCGTGCCTTGAACAATTTCCACTTCATCTCTTAAATAAATGAAGTTGAATTTGTTATTCGTGAAGTGTTAGCAGATCATGTGATAGAATGACTGTTCATTCCATCTGTCTCAAACAAAAGGTTAGCAAAAGTTATTAAATATACATAAGTCATTCTATAGTGAGATTAATCATATATGGTTCCTAAAATGGACTTATACTTCATATATCATACTGCTTAATATAATAAAACTAGTTTCTACTAAACAGGGACTTCCTGTAGGTCAGTGGTAGGCGATAAAGGCCAGTCGCACTTCAGTTGTGGGTTCGATTCCTACGACCTTGTCCGACGCGATGGGTTGTCGCCCGTCCTGCAGGTTGTCCCTTTTTCTAAAACTATATTACTATAACATCGAAAAAAAACTTCTATCCTTAAACAATACTAACTTATGTCCAACATAATCCATTCTAATCTTTAGGCTTATCCATAATACTACAGTCCACTCTCATAATATAGTGAAAATGATTACCAGAGATTTAATACTATCGTTAATCCCCATATATATGTCTTGTTGGTCACATCCCAAACATTCAAAGGCCTTAATCATGTATTCTCTTGAATACCTTAGTGAAAACATGAATGCAGTTTAAAGTTAACACTTTCCACATACCAAAATCCTCAAAATTCTATATACTCAAACCATGATATCACTTAGTCCTTATATCAATCATGAGCTCATGAATACTGTTATACATTTCATTTTCTCGTTTTCCCTTCATTATGCGCATAATATCTCAATTACTTTGAATACCACATTAGAATAATACATAAATATTCCAATACCACATGATACAACATTATTTTGGAATCCCATTACATAAACACTTAATCATTCCACCACATCATTGTCATATTCAACATTGCCAATAGAGATCGCATGTGACTTCCCTTTGTCCTTTGCCTTAAGTGGTTGCTCATGTTGATCATCACTAACCCTTGGATTAGGGCATTTATTGGAATAATGTCCCATCTCCTTGCACTTGAAACATTGAAGTGTTGGTGGTGCGTTCTCTGCAGTGTTTGCTTTGTTCACATCATTAGAAACCCTTTTTCCATTACTTCGACACTCAGCTACTCGATGACCTTCTTTTCCACACTTAAAACATTTTCTAGTCCCTTTAAGACAATCTCCACCATGCTTCTTTCCACACTTTGTGCATAAGGAAACATTCATCTTCTTTTCACCATTATTTTGAGATTTCTCCTTGAACTCCATCTTTCGTTTCTTTTCAAAACCATGAGATGGATATGTAACACCAACTTCCATTTCTACCTTGATAGCACAACGCCCAATTTATTCATAGCTACTGAAGTCTCTTATAGCTAATGCCCTTCGAAGACTTGGTTTTAAGCCACTGAAAAATCGATCAACTTTACTTTCAGGTTGGATGATAATGCCAGATGCATACCTTGCAAGTCTTGTAAAATTTGCTTCGTATATACCAAAAGATTCCTCATCCTTCTGCTTCAGCTCAAGAAACTCTTTTTCCATCTTTGTTCGAAGAATATGAGGGAAGTACTTACTGAAAAACAAGTTCTTGAACTCGTCCCATTCCATGGACTCAATTTCATCTCTTGGCCTCGTATTCTTGATAAGATTCCACCATTGATCAGCATCACCTTCCAAACGATACACTGCTAAGATGACTTTATCATGTTCAGAACATTGAAGAACTGAAAATATCTTTTCAGTAGTATTGATTCATTGTTCATCAACAAGTGGATCAGAAGTCCCACTGAAAGAAGGTGGACGTTGCCTCATGAAGGACTCAATAGAATACTGTTCCCTTCTCTGCTCATTTGGAAGTCCAGAATGATTCATAGCTTGTGTAAGTATAGAAATAAGATTTTGCACTCCATCTCCCATAACATTTGTTTGTTCAGGAGGGCAATCATTGCATTGTCCATTGCATTGATCAACACGGTTCCTTCGGGTTCCAGCCATCGTCTAAAACCCAAAAAGAATATTGTGAGAGGCAAAAATCATGATTGGGAAAACAACATAATAAAGGTGGAGTATCCTCAATATCTATCATCTTAGGTTAAATTCTATGATCGTTACCGTAGTTCTAGGACTGTATCCTATATGTATACTTATCCTTAAGGACATCCCTAGACATACCTTATAAATATATCTAGGGATCTCACTAAAGTTCTCGCATCCTAGTTTCCAAAGGTTGACTAAACCTTTCCTCTGATACCAACTGTAGAGACCCGTATCTTGACGTACATTGACATTACATTACATTTGCGGAATACTTAGTACATAACAAAAACACACACACAAGGATCATAAAAGTTTAGTGTCTTTGGAAACTTGGAATAAAATCTTTTAATCGTGGTGAAAGATCTTCAACATCTCCCATAAAGATCTTCCTTTTTTTTACCTAAAACCTTTCTTTATATCCTGGGGAAAAGAAAACATAAAAGGGTGTGCTCAAATGCTCAGTAAGGGTAAACAAAAGAAATGTCAATCACATCGTATTCATAAAAACATAACATTTTGGAAATCATAACCTTCAAAAGAGAGCATAATTTCATAACATGGGATAAATCATGGTAGTGAAATTTAATCACAATAATCATAACTTAAAACATGAAACTTTGTGGCATTCACACATAATCATAGAGAATCATTTCTTGTTAGTCATGACTCATTTCCAAGACTATCTTAGTGGACAAAGTCCCTTTCTGAATCGAGTAACCCTCGTTTCAGTCCTGTTTCACTGAACCGGTATAACCTACCATTCCAGCCATGTCTATCTCATGAGATATAAAATCTTTACCCAATGCATTGGAGGGAGATATAGGTCCCACCCATCTTATAATGAATCCTTTCTTATGTGTGCCACATAATCATAAATCATACATCATCGCATAACCCATGTAATAAAAATGGGATTCTTAAACAACATGATATCATAAAACCATTCATATAAGATAAAGAAATTCATAAACATAATTCCATCACAAAATAGTCAAATAAATGTAAAAATTTGGATAGAAACAGAACCCTTTATTATCTTAGATGGATAATAATTTTGATAAAACACTTGAAATGAATTCTTGAGGAAAATATCCTTTCTTTTTCAAAATCAATTTCTTTTCACAAAACATCATGCAATTTTAAAAGAAAGAGATTTTATTAAAAATAGTCATGAAATCTTTTGGAGGAAGCTTCATGAAAATAAGGCTTTAGAAAACCGTAAAAATCCGTTTGTGCCATTAAAAAAAACATTCTTCTCGTACTTTTGTCGGAAAGTCAAAAAGTACCTCGTACGAAAAACGACAAAAGATTCCTTTCATATCTTTTACTAAAAACTCACCGAAGGGTAAAATTGAATTTAAAAAAATTGTAGGAGGATGGGAATAATATTACATATTGAGGAAACATGGATGTGGATGATAAAATACACCCCAGTAAATACCAAAGTACAAACAATCTCGGATAAAAATGAGATTGTGATATTTCCCTTACCTTAGGTCCAACTTGCTTTGTAAGTGTCCGAACCTCCTGTATAATGATTTAAATAATGTTATTGGCTTATTACAGAATCATATTCATTGTTATGATATCATATATGGTTCACTTATGACATTATATTACCCATTCTTTTGTAAATTCCATGTTAAAGAAGCGTTTTGGGTAAAATCGTTTCATTTATCGTATGTGTTTTGACTTGTTGTTCTTGACATCATTATTACTTATATCATGATTTACTTACATCCAGAATATAAAATATGATTTATATATCATATATATTCAGTATATATATATATAATAGATAGATAAATAAAATGAAAAACACTGTTCATGGAGACGGTAGTACGTACGTACGCATGAACGCTGTTTTACTTTCCTTATTGTCTTGAAATAGAAGTAAGTAGATGACATACATATGTATATATATACATAAATCCAGTAGCTTTATAATGTCATATATTTCATTATTATTTCTTATATATACTTTATAATCATTCTTAAATGGTTAACATGGAGAATGAATCTCAACGCGTCGTGGAGACGGTAGTCCGTACGTACGCACGAGCGATGATATCATTTCCATAAATATTGAACTGAATTGGAGTGGATTATACAATATATCAGAATCAATATGATGTTCTAATAACTATGTATAGTTATTCTTTACACCATTATACCCATCCATGTAAGGTGGTGGTGGAAAATAGATTACACCACGGCGTGGAGACGGTATTCCGTACGTACGCACGCGCGGTGATTTCTTTTTCCGTAGGATGGATAGATGGTGAAATAAGGTTGTTTCATACTTATAATAACATATCAGTATATGAGTGATACTGATGTTATTACTTCATAATGAAACAACCTAAGAAGAAGAAGTGGAAGAAGAAATAAAGATGAAAGAATTGGTAACGGTAATTACCTCTTCTTTGAAGCGCCTCTTTAAGACCTCCTCTTAGGGCACTAAAATTGGTCTTTGAGGAAGACCAGAACCTCTAGGATGTTTCTAGGGAAGTGGAGAAGAGATTTTGGCAGGGGTTGGCCGAGCTTGAGTGCTCAATTTGGTGTGAGGAGGAGGGGGAGGAGGTGTCCTTTTATAAGGGAGGAGAGGGGCACCTTAGGAATATCTCAAAATATTATTTTATATTAAAGTCAAAATCAGTTTATAATGGTTCCAAAGGGTCTTATTTCAAAGATAAGGTGGGGAGGAGTCGAAATCCTATCAACCAATAGAATTTAGACAAGTTTAGGATTTTATTTTAACCTTATCAATTAGATTTAACTATAAGTTAAATAATTTAACTTTTACCATGTCTTTTTGTTTTCTTTCACTATATGGTTAATACACTTACTATAACATGCCAAACGAACCCCAAATTGTTTATTATTAATATATATATCCTTATCTAAGTCATTTGGCCGAACCTTAGATTTTTAGGAATACAATAACAATTAATAATATAATATTTGATTTAAAAACTATTTTGTGTCAATTTTGACACTATTTGATATATGATTTTTGTGAAAGTTATAACAGAATTAAATGTTCAAACCAAGTTTATTAAATCAACATTAATATATCATAGTAACCTATAAAATTAGTGGAATTCATAAAAAATCTCAAATTACATTTATTTTGGTGTTTATAACATCAATTATGTCAATATTTCATTAATAAGATAATTACTGCATCATCGTTGTGTCATAAATAAATTAACTTCTTTGATGTCTAAAAATTACAAATAAAATACCACCATGTAGTAAATATTTTTATCTTTCTAATGAATATTTACAATCGAATTTATCTTATGTATAACCCCATATTAAAAATGATTTACTTATTAAACTTTGATTTTAACTATTTTAACCTTTCTTTAAATAAATTAATAATAAATGTCCTAATCTAATCCAAGTGGGCCTAAATGGTCATATTTTATTCCTAAGTTTGTTTTTGGTCGAATTAAACTTGTCCAATAGAATTAGGACATGTGTTAGGGTAATATTAATATCATATTTACACTTAGTTACCCTATTTACTATTAACCGCGGTAAAAAATGTAAAAAGTTACTATTCACCAAAAAATTATTTTCATCTCATTGAACCACATTTTAGTCCTTGATATTAACCGTGTCTCTCGGATTTTCGAAATTCCATTCACAGAAGCGGCAAAATTATGTTTTATGAAAAATGCAGTTTTTTTAACTACCACTTAGTAGTTTCACTATTCATAAAAATTGATGTTTTTCAGAACAATGCCAAAATTTCATCCTAAGCTATTTTTCATATTCCGAATTCAAAAATGAAATCTATTTTACCAAATTCATAACATAGAAGTTGCATTAATTAATTTTATAATTAAATCCCGCTGTTAAAATAAATAGCGTGTTTTTAGGAAACAATATATATCAAAAGATTGACACTTGATTATGTCTGGTTTAAATGTGAAATTACAACCAATGACCAACATTGTATTAAATTGTAAAAATATATTCTAAATATACTTTAACACCACTCAAATTAATAAATTATCACTATTAATTATTTCGATTAAAAAAGTTGTTTTTAATTATAATTTAGTAATTTTCACTATTCATCAGAATATGAAAGTTTTCCGAAAAGTACCAAAATTTCACCTTAGGCTAAATTCGATACTCCGAATCCAAAAATGAAATCCATTTTGAAAAATAAAATTTACAAAATTTCAAAAAGTGGTTATTACTATTCATAACGGCTAGTTTTAATAACATTTTAATAGCATATCGTTGTTTAGTGAAACTCGTTATTGCGTACTACACACGCTATCGAGAAAGGTCGCGATTGCGTGTAATGCAAGGCAAGTCAAGGATGCGTGTTGTGCAAGATCCTTTTGGTGTAGCATACAACACAAGACATTAGTGAAATAAAAAAAATATTTTTCATAAAATCTCGGGCTGTTACATAGTCAACCATGAGTATCACCACACATCATAGTTATGAGGTTGACCAATACTCCCCTCCCCTGATTATAGGAATTGAGCCTTATCTAATTCTCATGATCCACAACTATCATACCTTGTTGGCACCACATGCCAAAACCGGTATCACAAACACATGATCTATCAATTGATAAACTACCATAGTTTATACCACAATTGTGTCCCTAAATTTTCATTCCATAACCATGATACCTATCTATTGTGCTAATGATTGAAGGTGTAATGATCATTCACCGAGTATTCATCGAAAATCAGGCCACCTAAAAATTACAACGATGAAAGAAAATAAAATTTTGAGATAAAACTATACACAATAAATGTGGGGAGTGTACCCACAACCATTATTAATTTTATCCATGATCTATTGTCACAAAAAAATGATCAAATAGTTATAAATTTCCGCATTTAAAAATTTTTAATCATCCCGAAATTCTGTAAATAACCCATACCCTAAAAATTACATATCCCCAAACCAATCCATTATTTGATTGATTCAAGTTCATTTTGGGATAATAAATGTAGATAAATACAAAAATAAAACATTATACCTTTATTAGGATCAGTCTTTGTTACAGAAAGAGTGCATGCCGATGTCAATCAGTGTTCATCGATGAAATATCCACCAATAGATTATATTTCAAATTTTATGGTTATGATTCCATAACTAATATATGGTTATAAATGGGTTTATAAAGGATATTATTAAGTATTTGTGTCTGGAAATAAAAATAATTTTATTTATTTTTTATCAACGCCCATGATAACTTTTTTAAAAATGCCTGATGTCGAAAGTGGTTATGCAATGCCTTGGGTAAAACCTTCCTTCTCAACTCAATTGTGACCTCATATTTTCGATCTAGGTCCTTAGTCGGGTGTTATTCAACTTTTCAAAAAAAGAATCCACATGATATGAATATAATTATTATTTTTTCAATATAAAATTCTAAGAACACCGAGATTTGGAATCTTAGTCCCTCTGAGTGCTTGGATCCAAAAATATTTCTATAAATATTACAATATCTTAAACAAAAAAAAATGAGGCAATACAAAATAAATCATCATATACAAATTTTAAAATTGTATTTCAATTATTTAGATGATTCTATTAAAAACCTTTACTCAAACAACTCGGTGATAACTATATTTTTAAATAATAATATTTTAATAAAAATTCTTGTTTTGTTTAAACATAGCATTGTGCATAAAAAATGAAAAACATAGTATTGTCAGAAACACAAGATAAAATCAATGGGGCGTGTAATGAGAAATATAGAAAAGATTAAATTTATTAAAAATTATTTTTCACAAAATAAAAGCATTTTACACATAACAAGTTATATTTATTGATTAAATTTTTGGATCACAAAAGTTCTTTCAAATTATATTATGTTAAATATATTAAATTTTATTTATTTTAATTTTCCATTAAATGAATTATTACTTTGTGAAAATTTAATAAGAATTTAAGATAATTATTGTCTCCCTAAAAATTATAAATAAATTACCATTATTAAAATAAATAATTAATTATCCAAATAAATATATATAACTAAAAATATATTAGGTTTATATTTGTGTTTGAAAAATTATATTTTTTAACAGAATAGAGTTCCATTTTAACTTTTCGTTAAAAAAATAATATAAGGTACAAAATCACATCAAAATTGGAAAAAAGGATATATAATTGATTTTTTTGTTGTGGACAAAATGGAGTCATAAACTAAAATTGAGGCAAGTGTGGGAGTCATCTTGTCGTCCTTATTATATTATTTTTAACCCTAAATTACAGAATTTACCCTTATCAAGGTGACATAAATTTACAAATATTACTATTCATACTGAAAATAATAAAAGGGTGATATTTACCAAATTATTAAATCATAATTCTAATTATGGATTCAATTAATCAGGATTCAAAAAATATATTTGATAGAATTAAATTTAGAATTTAACCACTAATACGCATTGAAATATGATTTTTTAGAAAATTTCATTTTATGTATACACATATTTTGATACCTAATTCAGGTACTATATTCATTCAAAACAATATAATTTTATTATTTTTTATCAAAATAATAAATTTAGTTTTTTAAAATTATTCCAAAATAGAATATGACATTGTAAATACTTTAAAGAAAATGCAGCTTTACATAAAATTTCATATTTTTCAATATTAATTGAACAGAAAACATTTCAGAAAATTCTAAATATTTTATCATAAGATAATTTTGATATAATTATTTTAAAATTTAATTTAATTTTATTAAATAATTTTTCTATAATATCAAAAAAAATAATTATGAATTGTTCACATTAAAATAAATAAAAAACATTTTTGAAAATAAAAATTTTTTAGGTATAAAATTACTTTACAAAAAAATGATTTTATATTTAAAAGTAATTAATTATTTAATTATCAATGTGTATAATTATCTTATATTTCATTTTGCGGTTAATAATATTAAATCTCTCTAAATTAAGTGATGGGTTTTTATTGTCACATTTTACTAATAATATTTCATTATTCATTTAAACATGGTGTTTCATATCATTTACAACATTGAGCAGAAACTTATTTTAAAAAACTTGTAGATATTATAATTACACTACCTGATATTTAAAAATTTGATACTTATAATTTCTCAAATCAATTTTTAATCATATCATGTTGTTCATTATTGTTAGCCTTTATGTATTTTATTTTCATTATATTTTATTTTTGTTTCCCATACCTTTTAAAGTGTACCCTATATACACTAATTGTACCATATTATGGTTATAAATGTACCATATATTAGTTTTTCTCAACCTTACAACAATATATCTAAACCTAATGGAAATATTTCGAAAACTTATGAACTATATGTCCAAATTTATATGTTGAATTCCTAAGAATTATGAGAAAAGACCATTACGAATTAAATGAAATATATATATAATGAAACATATAAAAATTATATCCTAAAATTATGCATTTACAAGTTTTTCATTAATTCATTTAATTTTATGACCTTATATATTACTTTCCCGAGGAATGTATTTACTCTTACAAACAATATATTTACTCATCAAAATTATATGTTTACATGAAATGTCACTATATGAAATATGATTACATGTTTATGAGAATGTGAAATAACTTATATGGAGCTCTTATATAATGATATTCCTATATTCAAAAAATTTATCTTATTAAATGGTTTGTATATTATAAAAAATTATCTTATTCAATTCTAATAGAGTATCTTATTTTAAATTCTATATATCTTATATATTATACATCATGATTGGTTTTAGTTATTACCATGAAGTATTATATGATTTTAAAAAAAATTAAAAGATTAAATGGGAATATTGAAACAAAAAATCATTGATATTAATGGGATCTTGATATTATGAACAAACTAATGAGAATTTTGTCTATAAATTCTGGTCGAAAGAACCTAATGGAATACATGAAATAAAAAGTGTGGAGAACATTATATGAAATAAAAAATTAATGAAATATATACACTACGAATACTATAATATTAAAATGATCATGATGTACCTATAACATAATATATTATAATTGGAGTGATCAAACTATAATGATTTTCCACTCATTATTTTTTATGATCTGGTTTCTAATGTTTTATTGTTTTATTCATATTTATTTCTATCTGAAAGTTCATTAATTTTCCTAAAAAATAAATGTTTCACTTCTATTATTACTCATAAAGAGGTACTTTATTTGGGTTTTGGATCTAATTAAAAGTCAGGTTATTCTCTGGTTGGGATTTGTTTCATTGAAAGGAAGGTGTATTATTTCTGGGATGTGCAACAATTTGTGCAAAAAAATATTTCTATAAAATTTTATCACATCCCATAAAAAGTGCATTTTTATCTATAGGATGTGATTTCTATCATGGATCATAGAGGAATGAGGACTATATTATAGGTCACAATGATAAAAAATACTAAAAAAAATATGATCATATTTGGTTTTATTTTCTATTGAATATCTTTATTATTCTTATTTCATGATCTTTGACTATTATGTAAACATACATTGTATATTATAATAAAAGTTAGATTAGTTTATGAATTTAACTATTTTAGTAAAGTGATATAGAATTAAAATTTATCAATCTATTGAAAATTTAAGATTTTATTTTAAATACTTTTCATGGCCTATTGACCATCGTAGATGGAGAAAATATTTATTATGGGAGATCTAACCACAGTGTTTTGGATTTATTATACTATATTATATTACTATTAACCAACTAATATAATAAATAATCTAAATAAATATTTTTCGTGGATTTCAAGAATGAATTATAATGATTTATGGAACCCCATAAGTTACTATATATTTCGATAATGATTATGATTATCAAAAAGTTATAATTGATGTGTCTTTAGTAATATGATAATATATCATTGGAATGAAATGTTGAAACCATTCAAACCATTTGATGATGATATAAATATTCTAATAGGTAATGATCCGGTAATGAATGTTATTTAAATTAAAATTAATGAATATATTATACTATGATATTACTTCAAGTGTATTTTTCAATGTATGAGCATGTAATACTTCTCAAGACATGTGGAGGTTACTACATGTCACAAAATACATTACAAAAAAAACTCAAATGAAAATTTCTAGAAAATATATTTAAAAATTATAATTGATAGAGATACGAAATAATTATTTTTTTTAAAAAAATTCATCGATTCATGAGAATCATAAATGTTATGAATGTGCTTGGATAAGCATTGTAAAAATATCTTCTATATTTGGAAGGATGTTTTGATCATTACTGTTGGAGTTAGTGCCAAGGTAAAAAACTATTTTTGTACATTATATTGTGTGTATATTGATAAATTTGAGTGTTAAAAAATTTATTAAAACATATCAATTGTTCCTATACATAAAATTTATGTGATAATGTCATATAGTGTCTATCTTATCAAAAGGTTATAGAAATTCCTCCCTATGATGAGAACCTTGAATTTACATCTATGTAACATTAACTTTTTATTATTATTTCAAGATTGGAAAATCCCTACCCAGAACAAACCTAAGGAGGCCTAATGTATTAGAGACCCAATACATCTTCCATAACAAAGTTACCACATGCCTGTGGAAGAGACCCCATCATGGAAAAAAAATTAAAATCACCATTAATAATTCCTGAAGCAAGGAAGACAGCCACCGTGTTCCCCTCGCGCCATGTGTGACTAATAATGACATGTGAGTCCAATTGACGTTTTCACTTACGAATGATGTATAAAATGGTCCAAGGGATTTGGAAAACCTTGAATTTACAAGTTGATATTCTTAAAATATTTATAAGATCCGAAAAAATTATATGATGGGGAATATAGTATGTGTAATATCATTTGTGAGTACTCATAAACATATGTGATATCTTATCATGATGTTTTCACTATGAAATCTCAAAGAAATATGATTATGAGGACGTACCCACAATTCGGAATTCAATATGTGTATGTGTCTTATGATATTCCTAAATGGAAATTCCTGTAATATACCTTAGACTTTGTTTTCAATATTAGTGTATTTCATGACTCATGCAGTTATATGTATTTCCATAAACTATGACGAATACAGTTTATTAAGATGTTGGGTACATTAGGTCCATCCGTAATGACATGTTATTAATCGATAAGTCAAGGAAGGGTTTGTCCCCTCAATATTTATATAAGTTGATATCTCAATTATTTTATTGTACTTGACACATTTCTTTAAATAACATAGAAATGTTGTAATGATGAGTGTATTTTAGGTAGTCAAGAAAACTAGAACCAATAATATATGTTAATTCCATGAGTGTGAAACTTTATTGATGAGATATTGCAATAATGGTATTTATTATAGAGTAAGTGTTTGTGTATTGTTGTCAAAATTATGACATTAAATTATTTTTATTGAGTTCCTTAACCCATTGCTAGAAAGTAATCATGTAATGTAGGCAAACCCACCTAATTCCATTACGAATGAATCCTAGAGGGTCACACACACTAAAGGATTCCATTTATCTTAATTAAAATATATAAAAATTTATTTATTGGGATAAATATTATTGTTAAGACATTGGAATAATTTTTTTCAGTATTTATTGATCACAAATATTATATCAATATTTATAAGAAACGAAATTGTTTAATTATTATAATATATAATTTTTACTTATTTATATTAATTCATAAGTTAATAAAAAATAATTATTTATTAATAATTATTTAATTAATTATATGAATATCAAATAAATATTTATTTATTGGAATTTTAAGAGAATATTAATTTTAATTATTGAATGTTTATTAATTATTTATTTCTGAGAATGTGAATACATTTGTTATTCTGGAATTCATTATATGATGATGAGGGTCAGTAAAATAAGATTGTATCATGTTATAAATATTAATTTGAAAGCAAATAAAATAATTATTTATAATTGTTCCAGATTGTGCATACCATGGAAAATAAAAATAATTGTTTTATTGCACGGAATTGGATAAGGTGAAAACTAATGTATTAAATAATGTTCCTTGTCTATTTAAACAATATTTCAACCCCAACATGCCTCTATAAGTACATTACTATATCTATTGAGTAAAGAATGATTGAGACAAAGAACAATACAAAATCATTGGGTGCATCAAATTCTAGGACCCTCCTGCTTGACTGAACAATGCACAAGGTATTATCCTCCCTCTAAAATATCAAAAAATAATGTTAGAAGAAAATACTATAAGGCCAATCTAATAATTCAAAAATTCAATATGAACACAACAATATTATTTTTCTATTGTACTAGCACCCAAAAATCCATCAGTGTTATTTATTATTCAAAGGATTACATGTGGATCACCACTAGAGGGATTTTACAATTGAAGCATAAAAATGAAATTAAAATAAACAATGAAACGTTTTAAAAAATAAAATCCATTATCCAAGAAATATCTCAGTACCAAGGAATTATTTTACATTATTTGTTTAAATTTGTTAAAAATATAATGTGAAAAAGGTAAAATCTTGGTTTTGAAAATCATTCTTATTAATATTGTTTGAAATAATAACACTCATCATGATATTTATGTCATGTACTATATGATAATGATCCATAAAATCTAGAAAGTTTTGGGTTAAGATCTTTCCCGGTATGTGCTTTCTCTAAAATAAAGACAATAAAGATATATCATAGGTGTCACATTTATATTTTTATTTGCATTATTTTTCTTCAATTATAGGAAATTGTGTTTAATTTTTATCTTTTAGTTTATTTTTCCATTAATATGAATTTCAATTAACAAAATTATTACATATTAATATACCTCATTCAAGATTGAAATTCTCTGAAATAACTCAATACCCCAATAATGAATGATTTTTGATACCATAATGTGGTGCTGAGAATTCTGGCCGGAATAAAGGGATACAAAACATATGATTGGATTATATTTCATGTAATGATGTGTGCTTCACCTTGATGTGTCACATAATACACTATGGTCCAAGAAGTAATAACATGTGACCCATTTATTATACACCACATGTTGACCAGTCTGTCATAGCACATAGGTTTTCATGCAACATTATCTCTATATGGCATACACATCTTGCAGTTTACATGGGTTAGCAGTGAAATATTTTTTAACTGTGATGACAAAGATAATATTTAAAACGCATGAGACTGAAATCCTGTATGATAAAAGAGATACGTAACATGTATCTAATTTACATGTCATGTTACCATTATTTCCCACCTTCATTGTACAAACCTTGTCAATCAGTGGGTTTGATAAACACACAATATGTGAAACACAATATTTTTTTCTCATTTGTATATGATTTGTAATCCCCTGGATATTCATTCAATGTCCCTTGGGATTTATCCTAGATACAAGAAATGCAAGGAACATGTAATGCAGCTCATTAGTATATGTTTTATAGTATCCTAGAAAAAACATAATTACATTACATAAAAATAATAATTAACTACAGAATGAAATAACTTATGAAAATTGTATAACTAAAAGTGGTGACTCTGTAAAAATGTTTTTACGAATTAATACATTCATAGTTAATTTTTTTGTAATTTTCACTAATTATTTGTAATGTATTTTATTTAAAAAAAATTAATTATGAAATCATAATGTTAACAATACAAAGGACATTAATTCATTTGTTTATTTGTTGAATAAAAAAAATTATATTACCTTATTAATAAAGGATTAAATAAAGTAAATTCTATCCTATGTAATTTTTTATTATTTGAAGATGTATAATTAATCACGAGATATTACAAGAACTATGTATGTTTTTGTTTAATTAGAATGAATTTTATTGCATGGGTTTGTAATTATTTTCTATTAAATTAAATATGATGATTTTTATGTCATCCGTCCCTACATTATAATGTAAGACTTATGAATGAAAGGATGTTTTGTATAATTCCCCAAAACAAATCCATTGGTTCCCTTTAACATTATGAAAGAAATAAAAACATATATAATAAAATGTGTATCCCAAGATACATGGTGGATGTTTTAGACAAAATTAATATGAAACCATAATATAATATACATAAGTGGAAAAGTGTAATACTAGAACTCATTCTAGGACCGACACATTGTGTTTTCAAATTGGTTCATATGTTGATTTATTTTCCAAAAAATAAGGTGTATGATAGTAATAACTTTTATATGAGAGTATAAATGTCAAAGAGTATATGTATGATGAAATCATTGGTTCATTTTTATTATTAGAACTCAATAAAAATAACATTTCTGATGAATAGACATCAAAGATGAAATATTTTTTATTTAAAGAAAATATAATAATTTCTTATAACTCTTTTACTATAAAGAAGATAAAATATATAATGATGACACTAATAAATAAACAAAAGGTATTTAAAACCTAGTAAAAATCATAATGGATTCTAGAGTTAGTTGATAAAGAAATATTCAACAGAACATAAAAATGGTAATACTAGTAATTACAATGATGTTTTCAAACTAAATTTTTATGAGTGAACAATCAATATAAATTTTAAGATAGATATCCCAATGAAAAATCATCCAATGTAATATAAGAGCTATTGGGAGAAGGAAATATGGTTAGTGATTCATAGATGGAAATCTATATAACAATCAGTCTCCAATAAAGATTCTGAATGTCTAAAATAGTATAATAACTAATAATTTGTTTTGACTACTATGAATGAGGTTATCACTGATTCATATTCTAATTTATGGTATGGTTGTAACATTAAAAAATATATTGCTATAGATTCATATGAAAAAATTAAAAACTATAATTGTTTTAAATAATTGATGATTATTATATATATATAGAGGGAGAAAATTAGAATTTTGTTAATAAAATAAGAAAACAACAATAGGAAATGAGATTCATAAAAATAACAATTTTTTCTCTAATGATAATGTCCATGATGACATTGAGAGTTTACAAAAAGGGAATGAAAATATTAATGCAAAAAAATTTAGTTTAAAAGTATAATTATTTACTTTTTTATGGAAATTAGATGTACGATATGATAATGGCTATAAATTATACAAATGAAGAAAATTATATATATTCTAATTAAAAAAATAATTATTTACTAAGATAGTTTTTTTATAAAAGTTTTAAATAATGTGTTTCTAATATTAAAAATTTTAGATTTAAAATAAAAGGAAATTATAATAAGGAAGGATGAATGAGATTTAATCAATCTATATGTTATATTAAAACTTAGATCACTAATAATTTAACTTCAATATTACCTGATAATAAATGTCAAAAATATATTTTGGTACTTAAGATTTATTTTATTATTCTTATTGAAATCAAGAAAGCATGTATACCAAATTTGTTTCCTACATGATACATTTTATAAAATCTGACTTACCGGTCTTACGGATAGATGGTATATAGAAAGTGGATACACCAGATATATTAGTACTGATCCATCAAACATTACATCATTTCATAATGGAATTGGTGGCTCTGCCTCTTTTGGATACAATTATAATGGAATGATTATAGGATTATGTGGAGTAAATATTTGCAAAACTGTTATAATTTAAAAAGTTTTATTTGTATTAGTGTTAAAAAATTAGTATTTCAAAACTATGTGATAATGAAATGACTTTAATTATTGAAGATAATATGTGTTTTGTAGTAAATAATGTAACTTCTTTATTTTATACAAAAAATGATAATACATATTTTCAGTAGTTATCTTAGTTATAAAATCAAAATTTAAACTGTGTAACTTCTATAAAAATAAATGATATCATATGGGATAAGAATCTGGGAAAAGATAAGATTTAGTTGATGTATAAAAAATCAAGAAAAATATAAATTAAATTATTTACTTTGCATAATGTAACTATTATTATAATGAATCATTTTTAAAATGAAAAGAAAACAGAAGGAAAGCTTCATCTCTATTATTGATGCCAAAACTATAAAAAATACTAGAATTATTCATATTGATTTATGTAGAACTGTAAAAACTAAAATTAGGAGGAAGGGAATGTTTTTTTTAATATTTGATGAATTTATTAGACTTACTAGGACTTATTTTAGTTATTATAAGACTAAACCCATATATAAATTAACTATTTTGTTAAAATTACATTAAAATAAGGATCAATTAATTATCTCTATTACATGTGATAGAGGTAGTGAGTATTTTGATCTATATTTTGGGATATTTTTGGAATTCCAATTTTATTCTCATTATTATTTTTCCACTAGAATTTTACTAAAAATGGGGTTATATAAATGGAAAATAATTTTTTTTGAAATTATAATGAATAATTCTAGATAAATAAAATTTAGCTATTTTAATTTGGATGAATCAATTAATACATTTTATTGTATATTTAAAGATATTTTTATTAGATATTTTTTAATGAAAGAATATTATTGATTTTTAATGGAAATAATCCTATTTTTTTAAACATTAGTGTTTTTTGCGTGAATAATTTTTTTCTCAAATACTAAAATTAATTTAGAGAAATTGGATGCAAATAGTTATAAAGTGATTTTATTAGAATATTTTAATATAAGTAAATAATGTATATTGAAATGTAATATTACTGTCCATATAGAATAATCTATTATTTTAAATTCAATGAAAATAATTTGAATAAGAATTCAGATTTCATGAAAAATGAAGACAAATTTAGAGAGCTTAATTTTAATGAAATTAATTCTGAAAATAATAGTGTTTCATTTTATGGGGGGTTTACCTTCTCAATATGATATGAAAAATTGTAATTATCATAAACTTAATCTTTCATAGAATGTTTCTGGTGATTTTGAATCTAGAATTAATAATATGAAATCTCTTAATAATTATTATGCTAATTATATTTCAATTTATTAATTTATACAAAATAATTTTGCTGAGGACTGGAATGATTTTACATATAATGTTTATTTCAAAGAATAACTCAATCAATTGAGTATAAATACGGTTTTGAATGTAATTTAAACCCATTAAGATAAACATTAAATAATAACTAAATAATTATTTGCAAATAAAATTGATAAATATAGTAAAACTACAAAAACTAAAGCAAGATATGTTGCACAATAACTTTTTCAAAAAAATGAGAAAATATATATTAATATTTTTCTCTTATTTCTATGATTGAATATTTTGTCATTTTTTTGGTCTTTATTATTTTCAAGGATTTAAATTATTTCAGATGGATGATAAAACAGTTTTTCAAATGGTTTGTTTTCCAAAGAAATTTTTTATATTCATTGAACTGTTTTTAACATAAAACATTTTTCTAATCATGTTATTAAACAATAAAATGAATTATATCATCTTAGGAATATTTCTAGATATTTTTTTGGAAAAAATATTTATTTAATAATAATGCTTATAATAAATGGACATTTATTCTAAATTTATTTATGAAGAAATTTAAAAATGCAATTTTCATTTTGAAAATTTATATTGATTATATTATTTAAGGATCCATAATTATATTCCTTTGAAACCAAATTCCTAAATTAATGAATTATGAATTTTAATGAATTTAGCATGGGAAATAAAATTCACTCATTGACTTCAAATTTTTCGAAGATGTAATTAAATAATTTGGAATCAATGTAAATAAAAAAACATTTAGTAAAAAGTACTGGTTTTTATTTAAGTAAAAATCTTTAAATCTCTATGTGCACTAATTCTAAATTTGATTTAAATTAATAAAAACCTTTTATACATTAATGATTTTAGAGTAATGATATGATGTTGAATTTATTCGACATCTGAGAGACCTAAAATTATGTTTATTGTATATACATGTACTAAATATCAGTAAGATCCTAAATAAAATCTTATAAAGTCTATAAAAATGTGTATTATATATATTAATAGAATTGAAAATTCAATTTTACTTCAATCCATTCAAAAGTGTTTTTATTTGATTTCATATTATAATATTCATTTTAGTGGTTGTAGGATCTAAAAAGGAGAACTTTAGGGATGTGTCATCAACTTAGTAAAATTTTAATTTCATGATGATAAAATAGGATACTTATTTATTTATTTCTCCAAAATTAAGGCCGATTTTATAGTATCTGATAATATTTGTGTCAAATAATTTTAATTAGAAAAAGTAATATTATTTTATTGTTTTTTTAAAAAATATATATTTATTGTCATAATAATTATGATACTTCAATTTTAGATAATTCCATATGATATTATATTTCAAAAAATATTTATATGAAAATTTATTTTATTATATATCATGTTAATAAAAGAGTTATTCTAATAGTATTTGATTAAATTCATAGTCAATTAGTCGATAAAATTAAAAAACCATTGGATGTAATGATGTTTGAGAAAATCAAATTTGAACATGGTACAATGTATATTGATCTTGAACTACTAGAATAGTAAGTGTTTATTAATACATTATCATGATAATTATTCTTTCGTATTAAATCAGTGTGTAGGAAAAGATTTAAGGTTTTTTGTTTGTTTATTTGTTTTCTACTTAATTTGTATCTTGTTATACCTATATTTATGTTAGTGCACATTTATTAATGGGAAGATAATAACATTTTTGTTTTGATTTATTTTTAAGAATGATTATTACTTTGAATTTATTTATTTATTTTAAATTGTTATGTTGTCTATTTTAAAATATTTATTTTTATCTATGACTCAAAATATATTTTAATTAAAGTTGTGAGTTTTAAAAAAAAATTATAATTTTAATTTTTTTTATAAAACTGATATTTTTTAAAAAATTATTAAATAGTTTAAAATTTTACAATATGGGAATATTATTATAATTAAGATAGAGATTTATAGTGTGTGAGTGATGATGTTTGAATATATGTTTTTATTTTATAAATATTACACTACCTAATATTTTCAAAATGGATAGTTATAATTTATAATTTAAATTTTAAATCATATCACAAATTAAATTATTCAATAAGTATTTTATTTTTATAATATTTGAATTCTATTTCCTATACATTATAATGTTACACAATGAACTCCAATTTTGCATAATTGTTTATAAAAGTTTACATTAAAGAATATTTTCCCAAAATTATTAACATATTTTCAAACATTATATTTTTTTTGTTTAAACCATAAATGTTTTCTATTTTAACCATCCACAGTTACTATCAAAAACTTATGATAATATTACCAAATGTTGAAAATTTATATTAAAATGAAAGCAATAACTATGAAAATAGTATTATAAAATGACTCCATTTATATGTTATTCTAAAAATAATTTAATCATATAATCTTATATATTTGAATTCTGATGAATGTGTGCACTTTTATAAACTATGTTTTAACTCATTTTAAATGTATTTTAAACTAAAATATCCTTATATGAAATTTTATTATGTGATTATGTTTACATAGAACGTGTTATACCTGATTATTATCTTATAAAATGTCTTTCTTATGAAACTATATCTTAGTAAAAAAATTATATCACAGGAAAATATTTCATACATGTTATCAGAGATGTATCTTACACCAAAGTAGTTTTATTTTATATATGTAATTGCATACGTAGTTTTAATTGGGAATTATTTGGCCTTTTCTATCCCTTATTTCATTTGAGGTGGACCTCTCCCAAATGCAGCTTGTTCCACTCCACGATTATGATTCCTAATATATGATGATAAGTGTATAAGAATTTTTTTAATGATTCTATGGGTGGATATTAATATGGAAAACATCCACATGAATAATACCTTTGAGATCATAAGATGGTTGCTAAGAATTATGTTTATAAATTACGGCCCAAGGAACATTATGGAAGACATAAAATAGACTGTGTTAAGAACTAGATAGGAAATAAAAAAGTGCTAAAATACATATACTATCATTATTGGTGTACTAATGTAATTATAAATGATATTCAACATATAAAATTATACTAGAGTGGTTTAACTATAGTTATATTCTTCTCTTTATATTTTCTATTCTGGATTCAAAAATTGTATTCTTATTTTTTTAGGTTTTCGATTTTTCCATTAGATTAGGATTTTAACTTTATAATTAACGTTTTTTTCATTTACACTATCTAAATAAACGGTACATATTTTTGGATTTTTAATTACATTAATTTTTTTAATATTTTTTCCATGGTCTGTAGAATGTTTGTTTTTGTGGTATTTGGTTTTTTATATAGGGCTATAAAAGGAAGTTTTTGTAAAAGGATATCAGATCCTTTAAATAGTGAGGTTTGTTTTAATGGGAACCATTTATCTTAGGGGACAAGAGATGAATGAAGATTACATATAACATTGCATCGATTCAAATATTTTTACATGTTTGGTGTTCAATTTTTTTTATTTTATATTTCATATTTGAATTATTCATATTGTATAAACATTGATTATTATATTAACTTAAACTATTTTTTAAAAAAGTTATTTTACATATTTAATTTTAATGTTTTATTACTCTTATATTGAAAACTGTTTAATTAATATATTTAAATGTCAATCAGGTCTCTTTACTCCCTATAGACCCATTTGATATCTCATACTGGGGCAACACATATATTATTTTCAAATTGTTTTTTAAAAATGAATTTCAAATATATTAATCCAATATTTAAGGTTTTACTAAAAATAATAATAATAGGACAACGAAACATAGTGAAACTCATCTATTTTTTAAGTTAAAATCAATCTTTTATCACATTAATAATTTATTTAACCAATGAATTCAAATTTATATTATGTCAGATTTTCTTACAGCACTAAAAAATTGTAAATTAGTATGATGAATTAAATTTTGATATCCAATATACATATACTCATTAATTTTCATATTATATAAAAATTTTAATAGTTTTACTAAAAAATAATGAGTCCTATAAAACTTTTTACAAATAATGTACTATTCTAATTAAATGATTCATATTATTTTATTTCAAACATTAAATGATTTTATTAACAAAAATAACGAGACATTAATTTTTATTATAAATGATCAAATATATATTCAAAAATAAATTTTAGATATTATGAAAAATCAGTTTAGAGTATTTCATGACACCGATGTATAATTTAAATATTTAAAAAATGAAAATTAGCATTCATGTAGAGGACATAATTTCTATTACAGTAAAAATGTGTACGTGTATTTGTGTATATGTATCAATGTATGTATCTTTGTATGTGTGTATGTTTTTATGTTTCTATGTATGCATGCATTCATGTTTTCATGTATGAATTTATATATATATATATAAGTACACATTTAAGTATATAACATGTTCATGTGATAATTAAATCAGGTCATTTATTTTCAAATTTGGTAATTTAAATTTAATATTAGTTTTATGGAGAGTAATACTATAATTATTTTAGAAATTTTATCAATGATGAGCATGAAAATGAATTACAATAGTATCATGTGATAAAAAATTATCGACATTGTGTCTATAAAAAAATATCTTGTTTTTAAATTATGTTTACATTTTTTTATTTTTCTCATTTGTTTTTATGATATATAACATTATGATATATTATTTTATTATTGAAAGTATTTATGATGGTGATTTTATGTTGTATATATTTATTTATTTATTATGGTTGTGCTTTTGAGGAAGATTCAACTAATCCTTTTTAATAAAAAATGAGATATATTACAGTGAAATTTTACGACCATTGTATATACTACATTGCTTTGAAATTTATGATGATTGTTTAGATATATATTTATATATAGATTTTAGTTAAGGTTGTATATAATGGATAAATAAATAATCATCATATATATTGATACATATATTAAAAAAGTAATATAATATATTGATTTATTTAAAACATTCACATTATATATATGATGATTGTAAAACATTTTATATATTGAATTTTGGAGTAGTGAAGATGAAGTGTGATTGTATATCATTATAGGTGATACAAAGATATCTATCCATGTGATATATAAATTGGAAGCAAAATACTTGTCATGAATGTTACTCAACATTCCCGACTCAAATCTAATTTTTGGCATCCAAATTAGGCTGCATCCATATCTCATGGATCTAAAAGAAAAGTATTAATCATAAATTATTTTTCATATCCAAAGGAAATAAAATATCAATAACTATAAGTAAACATTATATAGAAATATATTTTCCAAATAAAATAGTTTATTCATGATAATATAAAACCATTAAATGACTCGTCAAACATGAATGTGAAAAAAATATTAATAAAGTTAATAAAAAATAATTTAAGATATATATACTGGAAAAAATTCTCTATTAAAATCTAAAAAAAATATCATGAATATTATATGGAATAATTCAACTGCATCCTCAAAAAATTTCTTCCGCATTCCTGGTGCTCAATCATTAGATTCTCTAAACATGAACCAAAACAAAATAGTACATATACATATTATTCATAGGCCACTTATGCATATAAAATGTTAGAAAAACACTATTCGGAGTCCGTGTGAACCCTCTCACAACACATTGGTGATATATAAGTTTTGTAAAAAATAAATTCAAAACATCTATAAATATCATTAATAATATATGGTCCCATTCTTAGTGATGTATCAGTAGTCAAAAAGGTAGTATTTCCCAGATCATTTACTTTTTATGCTATGAAGTACCATTTCCTTATATCCTGGCCCACCACATTCATTTTATTCTATATCATGAAACAACATGAGATTTCTCCCAACAATATTGTAGAGAAATATCAATATTCATATTTCATGGGAAAACCATAGAATAATTTTTTTAAGTGGATTATAATGCCTATGTTATGGGGATCATGGTTTTTATAAAAATCATTATTTTTGTGTATATATATATATTTGGTGGTGTTCATGTGTGTGTGTTATGATATGCATGTATATCTATATTGATATATATATATATATATATCAAAACACACATATTTATATTACACATATCTATAAATGTTTTAAGTATATATATATTTTAAACTTAATATATATAATATAAAAAAATTTATATACAGAAGAAACACACACACACTATAAATTGAATACTCACACACACAAAACATTCTATTAACATATACATATATATCTATATGTGTGTGTATATAAAAATATATATTGGTCTATATAGAATTTTATTTATACTATCTTGACCCCTCCCTCCAACGGTACCCATCCAAGGACAACAATGAAGGGAGAGCGATAACGACCCCCCCCCCCTGAGTCCTACCTCTAGTACGTCTCGGGTTGGCGACTAGCACCGAGGGTATAAAAAATCACATATAATATTCATTTATAATTTTTAATAATAATTAAGATCAATAGATAGGGTAAATCAACCAAAAAACAACTCTATCAAATAATTTAATGTAATAATAAACAATCCCATAATGCATGAAGAATGTTACCAAATATAAATAAAACCATCCAAGTAAATACCATTGAACAAACCTATGGAAAACACTCATCTATAATCCAAAAAAATCCTATATTGTATATATCATCACCCAATGTCCTTCAAGAAACCTGAAAATTGGTTTATATATTTGTTATGTGAGAATAACATGTATACTCAGTAGGATCGTACCCATGGTATCTAGTGAAAATTTGAAAAGAGTATACTAATGCACTAGTAAACAAATTGAAAAACAAACATGCACCTATGGAGGATAAGTTAAAATTTCTATCCTCAGTATAGTTTTCTAACCAAATCACACATCTACTAACGTATCATAGTATCAAAAGAATACAATGAAAAGGAACCCCACAATTGATTTCCCACTGATTTTTTTTCTCTTACACCTCAAATTAAAACATTCTTAACTCTGATCCCGTATTTATAAACCTCCTAACATATTTTTCCATCATTGATGTGAGTTTCATGCATCCCTCACTATCCAAACTTTTTATAGTGTCTAGCATCAGGTGCTAGCATCACTCACTATTGTATCTCAACCTCATGACATAACCATGGTAGTGTGGTATCAGGAATTGAAAGTATATCAACCTCATACCCTCCTCTCACCACACAAGCCACCACCATATATTTGATCTTTAATATGTCTGGGTAATCTCCAATACCATACTATATTATCATTAGGAAATATCTAAAACACACATGTGGTATCACAAGATAATCTTTTACACCAACATGTATCATCACTAATAATAAATGTAGAGTGGTGAAGAGGGGGCATCCATCCATTTAAATAACCACTAGACTAGATGTAGGGGAAAACACATGAAACCCAAAATATTTAGTCAATTGTAAGGTTATCCAAAATATGTGGGGAACATATATAAATACCATTAAAATAGATTATAGATATATATAATACAATACCCAACATATGGGTTAACATCAACCAAACCATCAAAATCTTACTACCCACAACTACACCAAACAATATAAAATAGAACCACTACCATTAATATATGCATCACACCACAAAACCACCAAACATAACTACAGGAAAATGCATTCAATTAAATGTCCCATCATATCTAGAATTATTCAGTTTCTAATAACTCTCATTGACTAATCTATTTCAATAACATTAACACCACCCATTATTTTATTATTTATTTCTTTCAATCCAATTTACACATATCAATACCACCCCATTGTCATTTAAATTCTAATTTCTCAGTTTATTAAATGGATAAAGAGATAACTAACATAACCACACCATATAACATGTCACCCATATCATAACCCCCACTACCACAACACCTCATAAGATAATCTATGTCTTCATTACCCAACCATCTCACCACATTAACCATACATCATAACCACCACAATATTTTCCACATAACATCCAATTCCAACCATCCATCACATCACTATCTAATACATCATGTAACCTAAGATGATCACCACCATCTGTAACGCCCCAACCCTTGTTACCTAGAGTTGGTTCATTATTACATAACATTGGGATGATCACAAAAGATCATGTCTCGAAAGACCAATTAGTTTAGTAGCATTGGATGTACTAGATACATTCATAAGGTTTAAATTACATCATAAAATGGAAAACAAAAACAACATTGTTTCCATAGAAAACACTGAGATCCCATACACTATCCCTACATGTCAGGTATCAAATACTTCTTTGCATCCTGAGAAAAATAAAACATAGAAAGGGGTGAGATAAGATGATCAGTAAGGATAACAATATAGCGGAAACTTTCATAAATAAGCATAATCATTTAAGGAAATGTATAAAACTAAAACAAAATCATTTTAAACATGAACATAATCATAATATGGAAATGATAAAATCAAATACTGCCATTTAATTACTCACATGGATATTCTACTAGTTGAATAATCACATGCAATATCAGTAACCACTTTCATAATGATAGAATGCATAATGCCTGAATTTCATGACCACATAGTCAAGGCCTTGTACCAATACTACAAATAATATTTTCGAAGGGCCTTGTGCTAAGAAACTAGTTTGTCTCAGGAGACCTACCGATGCATCGAGGAGCTATAGAGGGCTCCACACATCACTTACAAAGTCCAATGCATTCCTCATATGAAAAGGTTTAAACATAACATAATTATTCTTATTAAAACTAGCATACGAAATGTCAATACTTTATCCATAAACCAAGAATTGTATTAAAATAACACATCCACATTCAAACACATCACAAAACCTTAAGTATAATATGGAATATTTGTATCATAATAAATCAACTTCAAACAAATTTTAAATCCAACAAAGGGTGTTGACATAGATGAAAATGATTTGTAAAACTCTTTGAGAGAAATATCCCTTTTTCATGAAAACCTTTGAAAGTCACAGAATTTATAAAGGTAGAAAATTAAAGATATTTTTGAATCAAATTTTCCCATACCACTTTGAAACTCTTTAAAGGAATTAACATTTTAAATACATTCATGTCCATATAAATAAATCCTTAAAACCCATTTTTTAAAACATGGAAATTAATGAGAATGATTTACTGGAATAAATATTTAAAACATTTAAAATGGTGTTTTAGTAAAAAAACCCCTTAAAATAATCCCTTTGAAAAACCTTTCATGAAACTTGGACATGGATAATAAACATGTCTCAGAAGAAACTTACGTAAAAACAACCTCGGATAATAAAGAGATTGTGAAATTAAACCTTACCTTGTACTTTTCCTTAGTCGAGGGTAGGTTAACCTCATGTATAATGGTAAAATAACTGTTATTAAATTATAAAAGAATCATTTATATTAATATTATAACTTATATGATCTTTTAACATTACTTTGTAAATAATATCTTAGTATTATTGTCATTTCGGGTGTTAACTGATTCGTTTTTCTTTACATGATTTCTTACGTAACTCATATTTGTTATGGATGGGATGTTTTTTATTCATATCTAGAATGATATCAAGTCATTAAAAATTATTATTAATGACTTAACAAAAATTATTTTTGAATGGATATGATGGGGAATGAATCTCATTGTGTTCATGGAGACGGTAATTCGTACATACGCACGAGCGACAATATGATTAATTTGATATTAAAATAATATATAATTGAATGGTATATCATATATACAGAATAATTATCATTTTTTATTTATTATTTATATAAATTACATGTCATTATTATACCCATCCAAATAATAATATATTGAATAACAATTACACCACGACGCGGAGACGGCAAGCCGTACATACGCACATATGGTGACATGTCATTCAAAGGATGGATAGAATAATGAATTTGGTTGTACTATATTTATAATAAATCATTGTATATATAATATACAAGATTTATTATTTTAGAATGGAAAGAACAAAGAAAAAGGTAGTGGAAGTGGAAGATGAAAGGAACATGAAATAGGTGGTGAGATATTTACCTCTTCTTCGGGTTCTTCCTATTGATTTGATCAAAAGGGCTCCATAAGTTGGCTTTCTGACTAAAGTAAGGCCACTAGGATGAAGGTAGGATACTTGAGAGGGTATTTGGGTAGGGTTTGGCTGAGCCAAATGGATTCTATGGTGTGAAATATAGAGAAGGTGGAGTTCCCTTTTATAAGAGGGGTGAGGAGCACCTTCAGAAAAGCTAGAAATATTATTTTATAGTAAAAGAATTTTCAGTTTATAATGGATACAACGTGGATTATTTAAATGATATAGTGGGGATGGTTTGAAAACAACTCAAACAATAGGTTTTAGATATGTTTGGGTCACTATATTAACCTTATATTATAAATTTATCTCCTAGTTAAATAGTTTGACATTTACCATGTCTCTTTGTATTTTTATATTATATAGTTAATAAACTAACTATATACTTCCAAGATAACCTCACGTGGTTAATTAATGATACACCTATCATTATATAAGTATTTTGGCCGAGAATTGTATTTCTAGGGATAAAATATCAATTAATAATATAATATTTGTTTTAATAACTCTTTTATGTCAATTTTGACACTATTTGGTATTTTGTTTTTTCTAAATTTAAAAAAGAATTATTACTTCGAAATAAATTCATATAACCAATCCTAACAAGTAATATTAACCAATAAAATTAGTGTAATTCATAAAAAGTCTCAAATTAAATTTATTTTGATATTTATAATATCAATTATTTTAATATTTCATTAATTAGGTAATTACTACATCATCATTATGTCATAAATAAATTAAATTATTTATTGTTTAAAAATTTAAATAAAATACAATTATGTATAAAATGATTTTAAATTTCTAATGAATATTTATAGTTGAAATTATATTATGTATTAACCTATATTAAAAATGTTTTAGTTATTAAACATTGATTTTAACTCTTTGAACTCTTCTTTAAATAAAATAATAATAAGTGTCCTAATCTAATCCATGTAGACCAAAGAGGTTCATCTTTTATTCCTAAGGTTATTATTGGTCGAATTATAATTATCAAATAGAATTAGGACATGTGTTAGGTAAATATTAATATCATTTTTTCCCTTAATTACACTCTTAACTTTTAACCGTGGTAAATAAAATTAAAAAGTTACTATTCACCAAAAAATATTTTCATCTTATTGAATGAATTTTTACTAATTCTTATGAATAGTGTATCTCAAAATTTTGAAATTCCACTGACAGAAGCGGTAAAATTATGTTTTATGTGAATTTGTAAATTTTTCTAGGAGGTGGGTAAAAGACGGTAAGATTTTCAATAAAATTTTTATATATCTAAAATTATTATAAATTAACTCTAATGAATTAAATTGAAGTTATATAGGTATTATGTATCTATTTTTACCTAAAAAAATTAAAATAAAATAAATAATTATTAAAAAAATCGGGTTTAAATAATAAGTCAGTGTTTTCACTATTCATAAAAAATTGAATGTTTTCAGAAAAATACCAAAAATTTTCCCTAAGCTAATTTCGATATTCTGAATCAAAAAATGAAGTCCATTTTGAAAGATAAAATTTATAAAATTTCAAAAAGTGGGTATTACTATTCATAACAGCTAGTTTGATTGGTTTTGGTGTGTTAGAACTCTAAGTTGCGTACAAAACACACTATTGTATTATTCAAAGAGAATTATACCATGGAAGCTTGGAGTGTTACATTCTCCCCTACTTCAAATAATTTTATCCTCGAAATTTCTATAGTATTACTGCATAAAAAGGATCAGGTGGTTCTTCATCATATGTAACATCCCAGGTAAATAAAGAATAATGCATTTTCATATTTATTAATATTTGAGAATTGAATATTATTTTTACTATAAAGGGGTTGCGATGTTCGATAGCGTACCCGATACGCAACAAAGAGTTTTTTTGAAATCTTACGTTGCACACTAGTAATAAAACAATATTATTTTATATGGTAGTTAACATGTAGTCGTTGTATTGGCAGGAATCAATAGAAATAACTAAAATATGATTATACATGTTTTTTTTGTTTCTACATTTATCCAATAAAAGGTAAAGGCTTAAAATAAGAAAAGAATTTAATTTTAGGCATGTATACTCTAACATTCACAAAAGGTCTACTTATCGCCTTTTGATGGAGAACCGTCTATAAATATAGTTTTGGTCACTCTTATACATTCTATTGGACCAAATAAAATTTTTCTTTAGAATCGGGACAACAAAATTTACTTTGTGTAAATTTTTGGTATTTTTCCGATAAAGTTCATTTTTTAATGAATAGTGAAAAATGTTGTATTTTAATTCAAAACCTCTTTTTAATATAATTTATTTATATGATTAGATTATCTTATTAATTGGTTTTAAAGTGAAATTAAAATATATTTTTACCATTATATCCAATAGTGGTCGTTACAAATAAATTCACTTTGAAATCGGATTTAAACTACTATCATTCTTTTGATACTTATTGTTTCATAAAAACACGCTATTTGCTCTGACAGCGGGAATTAATTATTAAATTAATTAATGCAAATTATATTTTTTGAATTTTTTAAAATATACTTCTTTTTTGAATTCGGAATATCAAATATAGCTTAGGGTGAATTTTTGAAATTTTTCTGAAAAACATCAATTTTTGATGAATAGTGTAACCACTAAGTGGTACTTAAAAAAACTGATTTTTCGTTTAAATGAATTTTTACCACCTTTGTGTTTTGAATTTAAAAAATCCAACATACATGGTTGTAATTAAGAAGTAAAATGTGGTTCAATGGGATTAAAATAATTTTTTTGGTGAATAGTAACTTTTATGTTTTTCATCGCGATTAGAGGTAATTAGTGTGGTTCAAGGTAAAAATAATGTTTTAATATTATTAAATGACCTAGACACATGTCCTACCCACCTTTGATGTTTCATGGCCGACCAAGAAAATCCATGGGTCAACTTGGGGACCCCATGGAGCCACTTTGGTAGGAAAATGACATTAATACCTTTTTATTTAATGTTAAAATTAAAATGTCACAAACATGTGTTGTTTTACTAAAACAATTTTTACATGTGGTTAAACAAGTCAGTTTTTTGCCTATAAATATTCATTAGAAATCTAAAACTTTTTCCTACATCATGATATTTGTTCTATAATTTTTAGACATTAAATAAATTAAATTATTTATGACACCATGATGATGCAGCGATTACCTTATTATTTAACGATTTAAATAAAATGAAAATATATTGTAACATCTAAGAACTACACTTTTCAAAAACATATTGGATGGGTATATTTAGAACTCTTATCACCTTATCCTCAAATTATTTCAATATGGGACCTTTTAAATCTGAAACTCATTTTAACATAAAGTATCATTTCTTTACATTCCAAGAGTGCCCCTCCTCTCCTCTAATAAAAGGCCCCCACCTATACCTCCTTACCCACACTTCAAAAACCTTTATCTCGGCCAACCCCTACCCATTTTTTCTCTCCACACCCCTATCTTACTCCTAGAATCCTCACTTTGGGTAGAAGTCTTTCCAAGGAAGCCTTTGATCTCAAATCAAAAAGAGTTACCCGTTTCAAAGGTAGTGTTTTCTCTTGTGTTATTTTGTTTTATTTTTCTTCTCAAACCCCCTAAACACTTTTTATTTTTTTCTTTTGTAACAAAAACAATATCCTCAATACACTAGGATGTTTTTATATGAATAATTCTAGCTACACTTACACACACCTTCATCTAATGATTAAAGAACATACTGTTTCTGTGGATGGCGGATTTCTGCCTCCCGAAATGATGATTGTTCAACACTCATATAACACCTTCAAAGGTGTCCATTAAGATGTAAATATATTTATATATGATATATGATTTGTTTATGTTTTCTTTAAGCTTCTTTATTTGTCATTTATGTCATACTTTTATGGCTTCCTTTATGGGTATACGCAATATCTTCATTTTAGGAAGTGCGGACTACCGCCCTCTCAAAGTGATTTGATTCATTAATGCCATATGTGTGACGTATAAAGGATGGATTTAATGATATTATATATGATTTTATACTGGAATTATAATATACCTTTATATCATTATTATTTCTTTCCATTAAAGTATGAGATAGAAATGAAAGTAGCGTTCATGCGTACCTACGGCTTACCGTCTCCATGAACAGTGCATTTCATTTCTTACCTCCAAATGATTATGTAATATTATAAATAATTTTATATGCTGGATATATATGATATATATGATATCCATATCATGAATATCATTCTGGATATAATGAATATTTGACCACATGAACAACATGTAATTATAAAAAGTCCACTTTCGACTTAAGAACCAAATATCGACAAAACAAACATTATTAACAGAAATGATTACATAATGTTTATGACATGGAAATAAGTGATATAAAAGGAATAATGAACATGAAAAAGGTTCTTAAGAAAGTATAAATTAACTCAAGATTATTATTCAGGACGTTAAAGAACGATCGATTCAAGTCAGACCCGAGGTAAGGGACTTTGTCTCAATCTTCATTCATTGAGGCATACTTCGTTTTATACTCAAATTTCTTGTATACAGTGTATAAACCCCTTTGACATTTACTTTTATAAAAAAGGAATATTTTTCAACGAAGCGTTTTACTAAAGGACAAAAAGCAATGTTTCTTTTAACGTATGCGGTGACAACGACCCTTTTTCCGCCGCCGCGAGTAATTATTTGGTCTTTAGCTTCCACAACAAGCCGTAATGTTTTCTTAAAATTAAATAAATACCATATACTGTTTTATGTATTTTGGTATTGAAAAGGGTAATTTATAATGGATTTGTTATGTCAATATATTTACATGATATATTGTGATCAAAGTGTGGAAATGTTTTATTTCCATTATATTTGTTTTATGTCTTTTGATTTTATAATGGTACTTGGACATTTGACGGGTGGTACCGTGAATACCAGGATTAGTGGTTACGTTATAACCTCCATTGCATTGGGTATGGATGTTGGCCGTATGGCTATTCCATTAAGTAATATGTGTGGAAGTCGACCGTATGGTTATTCCATTTAAGTATGTTTATGTCCCATGTTACCTTTATAGGTTATGTGATCTTTATATGGGTTTATGGTAATATTTGGGTTACAAAGAGGTAAGTAATTATCATTTACTCATTGAAGAGTTTTTACTACTTCCTAAAGGTGAAAAGTATTACTTTGATCAAGTATACATGGTTTACTTGGTGTTTTGAAAAACTAACAGTTTTCATTCATTGTGTATCCCTTACTGAGCTTTTTATGCTCACCCCAAGCTTTTTTGAAATTTTTTTCATAGGACTTAATGTTGAATAGGGTCAATGATGTGATCCAGGGAAAGTCATGCTATCTAAAACATGGAACTAGACATGTTTCCTTTTAAGAGTTTTTATTTTATGGAAACTTAGTAGAAGTTTATACTTTGTAATCTTTTGAGATGTAATAGTTATGTCCTAATTCTCTAAAACTCTAAACCGTGAAAAGATCCTCAATGTGAATTATTCATTTAATTCAATATTAAGTAAGGTTTAAGGTCGGGGCCTTATAGTTGGTATCAGAGGTCAGTTTAGACAACTTTAGGAGTTAGAAAATTGTTAAATTATAAATTAATTTTTTTTTGACTGAAATGATATAGAATTTAAAGATTACCATGTTGCTTCGCCTAAGTTATTTCTGTGTTCAGAATGGTTTTCCGTAGAGGAAACAAGGCAGCTATGTTGGGATGACATCAGGAGGAAGACAACCTTCCAAATCAGCAACCTGAGATGGTCGGAATTAGAACTGAATAGTTTGATGCAGTGATGGAAATATTGACTCAGGCTATAAATGGTGCTGGTATCCATGCACGAGATCAGCTAGATCAACCACAGAGTAACATGTCAGTGGTGGAAAATTTCATGAGGCAACATCCCCCATCATTTAGAGGATTATCTGACCCCGTGCAAGATGAAGGGTGGATTAAAGCACTGGAGAAGATTTTTGATGTCATGGGGTGTGCAGAACATCAAAAGGTTAGTCTTTCTTTTTACCGGTTTGAAGGTGAAGCTGATCAGTGGTGGTCTATGGTGAAAAATATCAGGGATATTGATGAGATTGATAATCTTCACTGGGAAAAATTCAAAGGTATGTTTCTTGAGAAATATTTTCCTAAGGTGGTTCGTCTTAGGATGGAAAAACAGTTCCTAGAATTGAGGCGGGAGGATGACTCAGTGGCTGCTTATGAAGAAAAGTTCACCCGATTGGCAAGGTATGCTCCAAACTTCATAAGTGATCTTGATAGTAAAATAAACCATTTTTACTCAGGGTTAAAGCTATAGCATCCCGCCTTTTTATAACATAAACTTTCATTACATTACACAAAACTGAGGATCTTTAAGGTCTAGTGTCTTGGAAACCAGGAACAAAATACATGAAAACAACATAAAACATTCTTCTTAAACACTTAAAAGGCTTCTCCTTAAGTTCATCCTAGGTTCATTACTGCATCTCATAACCTGGGGACATACATCAAAAGAAAGGGTGAGCAGAAGGCCCAGTAAGGGAAACAAGAGGAACATCTTACATGTGAACTTGAGATACTTCAATAAGGACATGAAAAGAACTTTAAGGCATGAGAAAGAAATCATGAGGCATTTCATAATAAAAATAACATTTTCCATAACTTGAAGATGTTGCTACATCATTTAACATAGACAATCATGAACATATCACCAAGGTCCATCCCCAAGGTGTCATTTGAAAATTACCAAGGTTATTCACCAAGGTATCGTGAAAATTGTAATCTCTAGTGGTTACATCATTACCCAATGCATTGAAGCGCTATCAGGGCGCACCATTAAATCTGCCTTTATTATCCTGTGATCCACATATATCATCATCAAAAATTTCATAAAAAACCCATATAGCATAAAATAAATGGGTTTCATTTCATAATCATAACATTTTTAAAAACTGTTTTAAAGACATGATCTTTACGTCACTTTAAACCCACGGAAGGGAAAGTGGGTCTCATGTATGTAAATCCCAGAATTTAAAATAGAACATTTTGATATATATGTGAATACCCTTTTAGAAATAAGAGCTTTGAGTATTCACTTTATAACATAAAATAATTTTGACAAAAGAGAGAGAGACATTTTGAGACGAATATTCTGCAGCATAACGGCTATGTTTCGGGTTTTTAGAAAAAATTGAAAAGAGAGGGGACATGGGTCACCCACTCATAAATGATCCATAAAACAGTAAGGGGACAGAATAAGAAGGATGGTAATGAAATTTGAAGTACATACCATTTGAAGTGAAAAACATGGATGGAAGACAAAAATTAGATTTCTCTTATGAAAATTCGGCAGCCTAACGGCGTCACTTAAACATCAATAAAAAGAATTGACAAGATCAAATAGGGTCTCTCATCATATGATCATAAGAGATAAGTATGATAGGTATAGAGATCATACCCCAACATAATAAAAAGGAACTTGAAAGACTTGACATGAAAATCGAACTTGAAAAATGAGAAGGGTGAAAGAATCCCTTAAAAATTCGGCAGCCTAACGGCGTCACTTAAACATTCATAAAACGAAATGATGAGAGTAAGAGGGGATATCTCATCATATAAACATGAAAAGGGAAGTAAGAGGAATATAAAATAACATCCTATCACATAAGAACATGGAGCATAAAAAGGAATGACATAAAAAGGATTACATGAAAAGAAAGAGAGAGGTCGAATCCCTTACCTTAAAACGTGACTCTTGAAACTCAAAGGTTTGGACCTTGAGGGCTTGGGGGAACCATGGGAGGACTCCTTGGGAGGTAAGGAGACCATAACTTCGTTTGGGTAGAGTTGGGAGTGAAAACTAAAGGAGGAAAGGGTGGGTATTTATAGGGAAAGTGAGGGGACAAGGCAATAATGGTCAAGGGACACCTCACTAGTGGTTTTGGCAAAACCATGGGCTTGCCCATGGTATTTGCCCATGGTATTGGCCACTTGGAACACCTCATACCTTATCTTACTATTCATAATTCGACCATATTGAATATATACTTAATACATCATTTAATGATGTCATTAAACACCCATAACTTAAAAACTATATTTTCACTATTCATCAAAAATCCAACTTTCTCAAAATAATCCCAAAATTTCACCTTAACCAAATATCAATGCTCTGATTTCAAAAATGAAATCCATTTTATAAAAATAATTTTCTAAATATTTTTAATTTATTTTTTAAATAAAACACTATTCATCGAAAATTCATTTTTTTCAGAAAAATCTCCAAAAATTACGTTAACATAATATCAATGCTCTGAGTTCAAAAATAAAGTCCTCCTTATAAAAATAATTTTCTAATTATTTTTAATTAAATTTTTATTTAAAAAACACTTTTCATCTGAAAAAACTAATACTTGACTAATAATTTATGAAACCGTTATTTACCCATTTCATTGAATCACATTACTTAATCTAGGTGTCCCAATTATGTTAAAACTTTCTTTGAGTGAAATTACTAATCCATTTGGTCACATTACTAATCCTAAGCGTAAAATCACTATTCATAATTTACTATTTATCAAAAAATATGTTGATCTTATTAGACTCCAAATTCCTTACTGAACACTTTTATAGAAGACCATTTTTTGAAAATCATTACACATCATTAGTTATTTAGGGTTTTCATAAATATTTTAAAATATCCTTTTATTCCAAAAAATTCATCAATAAAATACATTCTAAAATTATCTGGACATTTGAAATTTCACAAACATCACTAAAGGAAGAAATCTCAATTTATTCACCCGAAAGGATTACACAAGGAAGCTAGGGTCTCATCACATTGCCCCTTATAACACCGGCATAAGACCTAAGTGTAAGGTGTGCTATGGTGAGAGAATCTGAGGGAGGCTCAGATAATATTGCCCTAGTAGTAATCTCTACTAACTTGAACTTCTCCCGTAGGAGTTTCCGTTCAAGCTTGACACGCTGGAGTTCGGCTTGGGCTTGGTCCAAAGCGAAGCCCATAGATGTTACCTTCTTCCCAAGCTCTGATGAGTGGGCTTCATAAGGTTCAAGTCTACTGGATGAAGCCATCGCCTCCTCTTTCTGCATTAACCATTAACATCTTATTAAATTATTAAGAGTAAGTTAATATACGACTCAAAAATATTGGGTCGTTACATTCTTCCCCCCTTAAGAAATTTCGTCCCCGAAATTTATACTTGAGGCCTAGTCGAAAAGGTGAGGGTACTTTTGCTTCATCGTTTCCTCAGGCTCCCAAGTCGCTTTTTCATACTTATGATTCCTCCACAACACTTTCACAAGGTGGATAGTCTTGTTTCATAGAACCTTGTCTCTAAGGTCCAAGATCTCCACTGGATGCTCCTCATAAGAGAGGTCCCGTTCCAGTTGTACCACCTCTGGGTTCAGTACATGCGAAGGGTCGGGTATGTACTTCCTCAAGAGAGATACATGGAAGACATTGTGAACTTGGGCTAGGTTCAGTGGAAGTGCTAGACGATAGGCCACTGCTCCTATGCGATCAAGGATTTCATAGGGGCCAGTATACCTAGGGCTGAGCTTCCCTTTCTTCCCAAACCGCATGACTCTCTTCCATGGAGAGATTCGAAGGAAGTCTTGGTCACCAACACCAAACTCCAAGTCCCTTCGACGATTGTCAGCATAACTCTTCTTCCGACTCTGAGCAGCCTTTATGTGTTGTTGGATGGCATGAACCTATTCTGTCATTTCTTGCACAAGATCAGGCCCAAGAAGCTTTCTCTCACCAGTTTCATCCCAACAAGTAGGAGTTCTACATCGCTTTCCATATAGAGCTTCATAGGGTGTCATCTGAATACTCGAATGGAAGCTGTTGTTGTAGGAGAACTCAACTAATGGGAGGTGTTGATCCCATCCACCTTTAAATTCCATTGAGCATAATCTCATCATGTCTTCGAGTGTCTGAATAGTCCTTTCAGATTGGACATCAGTTTGAGGATGATAGGTCGTACTAAAATTCAATTCAGTATTCAGAGCATGTTGAAGACTTCTCCAGAATTTTGATGTGAATCTAGGGTCACGATCAGATACGATGGATAGTGGTACCCCATGCAGCCTTACCACTTCCTTTACGTATATCATGGCAAGCTGATCCAGAGAGAAATCTTCCCGAATAGAGATAAAATGGGCTGTCTTGGTGAGACCGTCCACAATAACCCATATCGTATTGTTTCCTTTGGATGTTTTCGGGAGACCAGTTACAAAGTCTATAGTGATATTATCCCACTTCCATACTGGTATGGGTAGCGGTTGTAATACCCCCTTAGGAAGTTTCCGTTCTGCCTTTACTTGCTGACACACCAGACACCTTGTAGTGTAATCATCAATCTCCCTCTTCATGTTATCCCACCAATAATGATCACGAAGGTCTCTATACATCTTAGTGCTTCCCGGATGTATAGAGAAAATAGAGCTATGAGCTTCATCCATCAGTTCTTTCTTTATCTCCGGAATAGATGGAACACATAGTCTTGTACGAAATTTCATTACACCTTCTTGATCAATATTGAAATCAGGGAACTTCCCATCCTTTACAGCCTCGAACATCTCCTGTAGCAAAGGATCTTCTTTTTGAGCCATCTTGATCTTCTCTAGTAATGAAGGTTGAGAAATCATTTGGGATAGGGTTGATGATGTCCCTTTCCTTATAATTCCCATGTCCAGTTTTACTAGATCTTTAATCAAGGGATATCCTAGGATCCTCATTGTTTCCAGAACAACAAGATCTTTCCTGCTTAACGCATCCGCGACTTTGTTTTCTCTTCCAGGGTGATAATGAATTGAACAATCATAGTCTTTAATAAGCTCCAAACATCTACTTTGTCTCATGTTCAATTCTTTCTGAGTGAAAATATACTTTAGACTTTGGTGGTCAGTGTATATATCACATTTCTCCCCAAAAAGATAGTGCCTCCATATCTTTAGAGCAAAAACAACTGCCGCCAGCTCTAGATCATGAGTAGGATAATTCTGCTCATTAACTTCAACTATCGAGATGCATAAGCAATTACCTTGTCAATTTGCATGAGGACGCACCCAAGACCTTTTAGAGATACATCGCTAAAAATAACGAATCCTTCTCTGATAGAGGGTAGTGTTAACACAGGTGCAGTAACCAATCTCTTCTTCAGCTCTTGGAAACATTCCTCACATTCCTTTGTCCAGATGAACTTAACCCCTTTTCGAGTCAACTTGGTTAGTGGATTAGAATGTCGTGATAAGTTTTTCACAAACCTCCTATAATATCCCGCTAAACCAAGGAAACTACGAATCTCTGTTACTGTTGTTGGTTGAGGCCACTCCTCCACAACCATTGTCTTTGCAGGGTCAACCGATATTCCTTCATTGGTTACGATGTTCCCCAAGAAAGCCACTTGTTGTAACCAGGAATCACACTTTCTAAACTTCCCAAAGAGCCTCTCCTTCCATAGAGTTTTCAAAATAACCCTCAGATGATCTTCATGCTCCTCACGACTTTTTGAATATATCAAAATATCATCAATAAAAACAACCACAAAGTTATCAAGGTAGTCCTTAAAGACTCTATTCATCAAATCCCTGAAAATAGCAGGAGCATTAGTCAAGCTGAAAGGCATAACAGTAAACTCATAATGCCCATATCTTGATCAGAAGGCAATCTTTGGTATATCTTACTTCTTCACCCTCAGTTGATGATAACCAGACCGAAGGTCAATCTTAGAGAAGAATTGAGCCCCGCGAAGTTGGTCAAATAAATCATCAATTCTTGGAAGAGGATATCTGTTCTTCACTGTGATCCCGTTCAGTTCTCTATAATCAATGCATAGCCACATTGATCCATCCTTATTCTTCACAAAGAGAACTAGTGATCCCCAAGGAGACACACTCGGTCGGATAAACCCCTTCTCCATCAAGTCATGGAGTTGTTTCTTTAACTATTCTAGCTCCACATTTTCCATTCTATACAGAGTCTTTGATATTGGTTGAGACCCAGGTACGAGTTCAATGGAGAACTCTACCTCTCTTTCTGGGGGAGGTCCAGGTAACTCCTTAGGAAATACATCCATGCATTCCTGAACAATCGGAACATCTTCAATTTTTATGCTCCATTTCCCTTCTTCCTCATCACCGATTAACTCCATAAAGAAAGCTATAGGAGGTGCTTCTAGATAGGGATTAGTCCGGGATATCTCTCCTTGGAAGACAACTGTAGGTCGTTCATTCAATACTACTGAGATTTCCTTACTTCTGTATTTGATCTTAGCATTATACTTTGAGAGCCAGTCCATCCCTAGTATAATGTCGAATTCCATCATGGGAATGACTACTAGATTTGCGATAAGATTTTGCTCACCAACGTAAACACTAGAGTCTCTAAATACTTTTGATGCAAGGATAATCCCACTTGGAGTCTTGACTGAAAACTCTACCTCTAGCAGTTCGGGGATTGATTCTATATTCCTTGCAAACTTGGAGGAAATAAAGGAATGCGTAGAACCAGAATCAAATAAAGTACTTGCTAGTTTTGATAGGAAGACAAGAGTACCTACTACCACATCGTTCAGAACTTCAACATCAGTTGTTGTGATAGTGAAAGCACGACCTTGCTCCCTTGGCCTCTGGTGAGGTTGATGGTGATTCCCCTCCACCGCCCTCGGATTTGGACATTGATTAGCAAAGTGCCCAAGTTGTCCACACTTGAAGCATGTGACTTCGGGTAGGGCCAGAACCATCTTTCCTCTGTCGTTAGTGTTGGGAAGTTGAGGCTTCACATCACTACGACAATTCCGAGAAATATGTCCTTCTTTTCCACACCTATAGCACTTACCACTTCCGATCAAGTAGTTCCCCGAATGCTTCTTTCCACATTTATTGCATGTGGCATGTTGCATATGCTTTCCACCTCTTTCCTGATCAAAACTTCTTCCCAGGCTCGGTTCTAGAGTTCTCTTCTTCTCATTAGATTTGTGAGACCACTGTGTCTCCCCAAACTCTAGTTCAACTTTCATGGAACTTCGAACTATTTCTTCATAGCTATCATAGTCCCTGTTGGCTAGATTCTTCCGCAGATGAGGTCGTAGTCCACCAAAGAATCTGTCAACCTTCCCATTAGGGTCCATGACAAATCTTGAGGTATAACGGGAAAGCCTTGTGAATTTCATATCATAGGTTCCAACTGATTCATTCTCCTTTTGCTGCAGCTCGAGAAATTCTTTCTCCATTCTCGTTCTCATCGAACGAGGGAAATACTTATTAAAGAATATTCCCCGGAACTCTTCCCACTCCATAGCTTCCATCTCTCTTAGTGGCTTCGTGTTTTTTATCAGTGACCACCACTGATCAGCTTCTCCCTCTAGGCGGTAAACATCAAGGGTGAATTTTTCTTGTTCCTAACAATGAAGTACAGAAAAGATCTTTTCAATGGAGCTTATCCATTGTTCCGCAACCAATGGGTCAGTAGATCCACTGAATGTTGGTGGTCGTTGGCGCATGAAGGACTCAATAGAAAGTTGTTCCCTTCGTGGTGAGGTCGGCCTCTCAGCTTGATTCAAGTTATTACTCATAACTTGAGTCAGTTGGTTCATCATTCGCATGAATGGTTCCATTCCAGCTTCCATCGGAGGGCCGTCAGCACATGGTGCATTGCGGTCACCATCGGCACGGTTCCTCCTATTTCCCGCCATTTTCTAAAAGAATAAAACCTTAGTGAGAAATTTATTTTATTTATGGATCTTTTAACTAAGACTTCATGCTTAGACAATTACACTTTTCTATAATTCCTTCATAATGATTCATAAAAAGCTTGTGATTAACCAAACATATCCCCCGGGAGTGTCATAACCAAGAGTGTAGCAAGGCCCGTTATCGTGCGCCAGTTCCCGTTCGAGTCTAGCTCAAAGTGGTGTTTTCGGGTTTTACCCCTATGTACATCTGTGCCAGAGCCGCCTCTACCTGCTCGTATCCAGAGAGGGATGTATTTGTTCGATAAACAACTTACTCAATACTTACCAAAATATCAGGAAGTTTTCCTATATTTAAACTTTTCTATAGGGTTCTTCCTAAAGTTTTTATATCCTAATTTCCAAAAATAACTAAACCTCCCATTGATACCAACTATAGCATCCCGCCTTTTTATAACATAAACTTTCATTACATTACACAAAACTGAGGATCTTTAAGGTCTAGTGTCTTGGAAACCAGGAACATAATACATGAAAACAACATAAAACATTCTTCTTAAACACTTGAAAGGCTTCTCCTTAAGTTCATCCTAGGTTCATTACTGCATCTCATAACCTGGGGACATACATCAAAAGAAAGGGTGAGCAGAAGGCCCAGTAAGGGAAACAAGAGGAACATCTTACATGTGAACATGAGATACTTCAATAAGGACATGAAAAGAACTTTAAGGCATGAGAAAGAAATCATGAGGCATTTCATAATAAAAATAACATTTTCCATAACATGAAGATGTGGCTACATCATTTAACATAGAAAATCATGAACATATCTCCAAGGTCCACCCCCAAGGTGTCATTTGAAAATTACAAAGGTTATTCACCAAGGTATCGTGAAAATTGTAATCTCTAGTGGTTACATCATTACCCAATGCATTGGAGAGCTATCAGGGCGCACCCTTAAATTTGACTTTATTATCATGTGAGCCACATATATCATCATCAAACATTTCATAAATAACCCATATTGCATAAAATAAATGGGTTTCATTTCATAATCATAACATTTTTAAAAACTGTTTTAAAGACATGATCTTTACGTCACTTTAAACCCACGAAAGGGAAAGTGGGTCTCTTGTATGTAAATCCCAGAATTTAAAATAGAACATTTTGATATATATGTGAATACCCTTTTAGAAATAAGAGCTTTGAGTATTCACTTTATACCATAAAATAATTTTGAGAAAAGAGAGAGAGACATTTTGAGACGAAAATTCGGCAGCATAACGGCTATGTTTCGGGTTTTTAGAAAACATTGAAAAGAGAGGGGACATGGGTCACCCACTCATAAATGATCCATAAAACAGTAAGGGGACAGAATAAGAAGGATGGTAATGAAATTTGAAGGACATACCATTTGAAGTGAAAAACATGGAAGGAAGACAAAAATTAGATTTCTCTTATGAAAATTCAGCAGCCTAACGACGTCACTTAAAATTCAATAAAAAGAATTGACAAGATCAAATAGGGTCTCTCATAATATGATCATAAGAGATCAGTATGATAGATATAGAGATCATACCCCAACATAATAAAAAGGAACTTGAAAGACTTGACATGAAAATCGAACTTGAAAAATGAGAAGGGTGAAAGAATCCCTTAAAAATTCGGCAGCCTAACGACGTCACCAAAACATTCATAAAACGAAATGATGAGAGTAAGAGGGGATATCTAATCATATAAACATGAAAAGGGAAGTAAGAGGAATATAAAAGAACATCCTCTCACATAAGAACATGGAGCACAAAAAGGAATGACATAAAAAGGATTACATGAAAAGAAAGAGAGAGGTCGGATCCCTTACCTTAAAACGTGACTCTTGAAACTCAAAGGTTTGGACCTTGAGGACTTGGGGGCACCTTGGGAGGACTCTTTGGGAGGTAAGGAGACCAGAACTTCGTTGGGGGAGAGTTGGGAGTGAAAAATAAAAGAGGAAAGGGTGGGTATTTATAGGGAAAGTGAGGGGACAAGGCAATAATGGCCAAGGGACACCTCACTAGTGGTTTTGGCAAAACCATGGGATTTCCCATGGTATTTGCCCATGTTATTGGCCACTTGGGACACCTCATACCTTATATTACTATTCATAATTCGACCATATTGAATATATACTTAATACATCATTTAATGATGTCATTAAACACCCATAACTTAAAAACTATATTTTCACTATTCATCAAAAATCCAACTTTCTCAGAATAATCCAAAAAATTTCACCTTAACCAAATATCAATGCTCTGATTTCAAAAATGAAATCCATTTTATAAAAATAATTTTCTAAATATTTTTAATTTAATTTTTAAATAAAACACTATTCATCGAAAATTCATTTTTTTCAGAAAAATCTCTAAAAATTACCTTAACATAATATCGATGCTCTGAGTTCAAAAATAAAGTCCTTTTTATAAAAATAATTTTCTAATTATTTTTAATTAAATTTTAAATTAAAAAACACTATTGATCCAAAAAAACTAATACTTGAATAATAATTTATGAAACCGTTATTTACCCATTTTATTGAATCACATTACTTAATCTAGGTGTCCAAATTATATTAAAACTTTCTTTGAGTGAAATTACTAATCCATTTGGTCACATTACTAATCCTAAGCGTAAAATCACTATTCATAATTTACTATTCATCAAAAATTAATTTGATCTTATTAGACTCCAAATTCCTTACTGAACACTTTTGTAGAAGACCATTTTTGAAAATCATTACACATCATTAGTTATTTAGGGTTTTCATAAATATTTTAAAATATCCTTTTTCCCAAAAAAATCATCAATAAAATACATTCTAAAATTATCTAGACATTTGAAATTTCACAAACATCACTAAAGGAAGAAATCTCAATTTATTCACCCGAAAGGATTACACAAGGAAGCTAGGGTCTCGTCACGTAGCCCCTTATAACACCGGCATAAGACCTAAGTGTAAGGTGTGCTATGGTGAGAGAATCTGAGGGAGGATCAGATAACATTGCCCTAATAGTAATCTATACTAACTTGAACTTCTCCCGTAGGTGTTTCTGTTCAAGCTTGACATGCTGGAGTTCGGCTTGGGCTTGGTCCAAAGCGAAGCCCATAGATGCTACCTCCTTCCCAAGCTCTGATAAGTGGGCTTCATAAGGTTCAAGTCTACTGGATGATGCCATCGCCTCCTCTTTCTGCATTAACCATTAACATCTTATTAAATTATTAAGAGTAGGTTAATATACTACTCAAAAAGATTGGGTCGTTACAAAATCCAATGTATTGAAGGGCTTTAGCTTCTCGTGAGTTCAAGAGTTATGAAAATCTTGTTCGATGTGCGGAGAACGTGGAAATGGAATTTGCCGATGATCAGGTGTTCTTTGACAAACACCAGAATAAGAGGTCCAGATGGCAGGAAAAGGGGAAGAATTCATCAAAGAAGCAAAGAGGTAAGAAAACCAAATATCCATCCTGTGAGAAGTGTGGTAAAATGCATCCTGGAGAATGTTTATCCATGTATGGTAAGTGCTTTCGGTGTTGTAAGTCTGGTCATATTGCTCGTAACTGTAAGGAAGATGATCAAAGAGGTAATTAAAAGCCAGCAGTAAGATGATTTAAGTGTAATGAAATGGGTCATTATGAAAATGAGTGTCTAACGAAGAACACAACTGGGGGAAAGAAGCCAGACTACCAACAGAGAAGGGTGGTGAAATCCTTTGCAACAACTTCAGCAGATGTTGGGCCATCGAATGAAGTAGTATCAGGTACACTGTTTGTTTGTTCAGATTATGCCAATGTGTTGTTTGATTCAGGGTCTACACATTCTTTCATTTCTGAGAAGTATTTTAGTAAATTGGAAATTCCATCTCAAGATATGAATCCTGAACTTATGGTAAAAACACCTGGAGGGAACGTTGAGACAAAAAGGAATTATAAGAATCTTCTTATCCTTGTGTGCGGAAAGAATCTAACATAAAACATTATTTTTTTCCTCTAGTAGAGTTTGATGTTATTTTGGGCATGGATAGGATTTTTGTTTATCATGAAAAGATTGACTGCAGAGCTAAAATGATTTCTTTTCAAAATGATTTTCATTTTGTGTACAATAATGAACCCTTGATTTTGATAACATATCAGGAAGTTGAGAAACTAGTAAAAGATGTAAATGAATGTCACCTTGCACATATTGTTGAAAATAAAGGAACTGTTTAGATTAATGATGTGCCAGTGGTAAATGAGTATCTTGATTTTTTTCCTGATGAGTTTCCTGGTATTTTTCATGATCGGGAAGTTGAATTTACTGTTGACTTAGTTCCTGATTCTAATCTAATTTCAAAACCCCCTTATCGAATGGCTCAAGTTGAACTTTTAGAGTTAAAGAAACAATTGCAGGAGTTATTAGATAAAGGTTTAATTCGACCTAGCACATCACCATGGGGTGCTCGTGTCTTGATTGTTAAAAAGAAAGATGGTTCAATGAGACTTTTCATTGACTATAGAGCCATGAATAATATTACTGTTAAGAACAAGTATCCTTTGCCTCATATCGATGATTTGTTTGATTAGATTCTGGGAGCTCAGTATTTTTCAAAGATTGACTTGAGGTCGGGGTACCATCAGTTGAAAGTAAAAGAAGCAGATGTTCCGAAGACTACATTCTGTACTAGATATGGCCATTATGAATTTGTAGTTATGCCTTTTGGGTTAACCAATGCACCTACTGTATTCATGGAACTTATGAATAGAATTTTTCATGAGTTCTTGGATAAGATTTTGGTTGTTTTCATCGATGATATTTTGGTTTTTTCTAAATGAAATGAAGAGCATGAAAGTCATTTAAGGGTTATCATGAAAACCATAAAAGAAAATAAACTGTATGGAAAATTTTTCAAGTGTGAGTTTTGGTTAAAACAAATTTCGTTACTTGGGAACATTGTTTCAAAAGATGGCATAACTGTTGACCCTGCAAAAAAAAAAGTTGTTGAAGAATGGCCAAGAACCACAAATGTTACCGAGATCTGTAGTTTTCATGGATTGGAAGGCTACTACCGAAGGTTTGTTGAAAATTTTTCACGGTTATCTAGTCCAATGACTAAGCTAACTCAGAAGGGTGTTAAGTTTATCTGGACAAAAGAATGTGATGATTGTTTTCATGAGTTGAAAAGAAGATTGGTGAATGATCTAGTTCTGGAACATCCTTCCAGGAATGGTGAGTTTGTTATCTACAGTGATGCTTCATTGAAAGGACTAGGTTGAGTTCTAATGCAGAATGATCAGGTAATTGATTATGCTTCACGTCAATTGGAAACTCATGAGGTAAATTACCCTACACATGATTTGGAATTAGCTGCTATTGTTTTTTCTTTAAAAATTTGGAGGAATCATTTGTATGGCGTAAAGTGTGAAATATATACTGATCACAAATGTTTAAAGTATATATTTACTCAGAATTAGTTGAACATGAGACAGAGGAGATGGCTGGAATTAATCAAGTATTATGAATGTACAATTCATTACAATCCAAGAAAAGCAAATAAAGTGGATGATGCTTTGAGTCGAAAAAGTAATTCCTAATTAACAATTTTGTGTTTGGAACGTGATACTTTGGTTAAGGATTTGATGAGATTTAGCATGGAAGTTGTTTGTGCAGGATGTCCTTCTGTTTTGTTTCAGGTATCAGTGAAATCTTCACTATCAGACAGAATTAAGCAAGCACAGAAGCAAGACAGCAAGTTTTAGGAAAAGGTAGAGCTCATTCAGAAAGGTATGTTGCCTGAATTTAACATTGATAATGATTGTGTTTTGAGGTTTGTGAAGAGATTATGTGTGTCTGGTGATTCACAGTTGAAGAATGAGTTGTTATGTGAGGCTCACAGTTCCCCGTTTTCAGTTCATCCTGACAGTACAAAGATGTAAAGGGATCTGCGGGAGTATTACTGGTAGGATGGAATGAAAAGAGATATTGCTGATTTTACTGTGAAGTTTTTGACTTGTTTGCAGGTTAAAGCAGGGCGACAGTTACCGAAAGGGATGCTTCAGCAATTACGAGTGCCAGAGTGGAAATGAGAAAATATATCCATGGACTTTGTTGTGGGATTACCGAGGACATCTCGAGGTAATAATGCAATATGGGTTATTTTTGATCGATTGACTAAATCTGCTCATTTCCTTCCTATTCGAGATACATTCTCTCTAAATCAACTTTCTTGATTGTATCTTAAAAAGATATTCCAGTTGCATGGAGTTCCCCTCTCCATTGTATCTGATTGTGATCCCATGTTTACTTCTATCTTTTGGAAAGGCCTTCAGAAGTCGTTGGGTACTGAATTAAATTTTATTAAAGCTTTTCATCTTCAATCAGTTGGGTAGTCAGAACGAACAATTCAGACCTTGGAAGATATGCTACGAGCTTGCTCTATGGTTTATCAGGGAAGTTGGGACCAACATATTTCTTTGATTGAGTTTTCATATAATATCAATTTTTATTCTAGTATACAGATGGAACCGTTTGAGGCATTATATGGGAAACAATGTCGAACTCCAGCTTTTTGGGATGAAGTGGGTGAAAGGAAGCTGATGGTACCAGAATTGGTAGAAGAGATGGCAGAAAAAGTTCAGTTGATTCAGAAACAGATGAGAACATCTCAGAGTTGGAAGAAGAGTTATGCGGATAACTGGAGGAAGGATCTATCTTTCAAGGTAGGTGATCATGTTTTTCTAAAAGTTTCACCATGGAAAAGTGTGATGCGATTAGGTATGAAAGGAAAGCTGAGTCCAAGTTTCATTGGACCATATAAAATTCTAGAGAGTGTTGGATCAGTTGCATACCGAGTGGATTGACCTCCGAGTTTTTCTCAGTTACACAATGTTCTTCATGTTTCGATGTTGAGAAAGTATATGCCAGATTCATCTCATGTTTTGAGCCATAGGTAGTTCCGTTGGAAGAGAATCTCTCTTATGATGAAAAACCAGCCACGATTCTTGACCAAAGAGTGAAAGTGTTGCGAAATAAGGTAATTTACCAGGTAAAAGTTTTGTGGAAAACCCATATGGTTGACGAGGAAACATGGGAATCTTAAAATGCTATGAGGGATAAATACCCCCCACTTATTTTGATAAGTGAATTAAATTGCGAGGACGCAATTCCCAAAAGGGGGGAAGGATGTAACATCCCAGGTAAATAAAGAATAATACATTTTCATATTTATTAATATTTGAGAATTGAATATTAATTTTACTTTAAAGGGGTTGCTATGTTCGATAGCGTACCTGATACGCAACAAAGAGTTTCTTTGAAATCTTACGTTGCACACTAGTAATAAAACAATATTATTTTAAATGGTAGTTAACACATAGTCGTTGTATTGGAAGGAATGAATAGAAATAACTAAAATATGATTATATAAGTTTTTCTGTTTCTACATTTATCCAATAAAAGATAAAGGCTTAAAATAAGAAAAGACTTCAATTTTAGGCATATATACTCTCACATTCACAAAAGGTCGACTTATCGCCTTTTGATGGAGAAATATCTATAAATATAGTTTTGGTCACTCTTATACACTCTATTGGACCAAATAAAATTCTTCTTTATAATCGGGACATCAAAATTTACTTTGTGTAATTTTTTGGTATTTTTCCGATAATGTTCATTTTTTAATGAATACTGAAAAATGTTGTATTTTAATTCAAAACATCTTTTTAATATAATCTATTTATATGAATAGATTATCTTTTGAATTGGTTTTAAAGTAAAATTATAATTTATATTTTTACCATTAAATCCAATAGTGGTCGTTGGAATTAATTTCACTTTGAAATCAGACTGAAACTAGTGTCAATCTTTTGATACTTATTGTTTCAAAAAAACACGCTATTTGCTCTGACAGCAGGAATAAATTATTAAATTAATTAATGAAACTTATACGTTTTGAATTTTTTAAAATAGACTCCATTTTTGAATTCAGAATATCAAATATAGCTTAGGGTGAATTTTTGGTATTTTTCTGAAAAACTTCAATTTTTGATGAATAGTGAAACCACTAAGTGGTACTTAAAAAAACTGATCTTTCGTTTAAATGAATTGTTACCACCTTTGAGTTTTGAATTTCAAAAATCCAATATACATTGTTGTCATTATGATGTAAAATGTGGTTCAATGGGATTAAAATAATTTTTTGGAGAATAGTAACTTTTATGTTTTTAATCGCGATTAGAGGTAATTAGTGTGGATTAAGGTAAAAATAATGTTTTAATATTGAGAAATGACCTAGACACATGTCCTTACCTCATTGGATGTGTCATGGCCGACCGAGAAAATCCATGGGTCAACTTGGGGACCCCATGGAGGCACTTTGGTAGGAAAATGACATTAATACCTTTTTATTTAATGTTAAAATTAAAATGTCACAAACATGTGTTGTTTTACTAAAACAATTTTTACATGGGGTTATACAAGTAATATTTTTGACAATAAATATTCATTAGAAATCTAAAAGGTTTTCCTACATCATGATATATTTTTTATATTTTTTAGACATTAAATAAATTAAATTATTTATGACACAATGATGATGCAACGATTAACTCATTATTTAACGATTTAAATAATATTAAAATATAATGTAAACTCTAAGAACTACCCTTGTCAAAAACCTATTGGATGGGTATATTTTGAACCCTTATCACCTTATCCTCGAATTATATCAATGTGGTCCCTTTTAAATCTTAAAATCATTTTAAAACAAAGTAACATTTCTTTACTTTCCAAGAGTTCCCCTCCTCTCCTCTTATAAAAGGTCCCCACCTCTACCTCCTTACCCACACATACAAAGCCTTTGGCTCAACCAACCCCTGACCATTTTGTCTTTCCACACCCCTCTATTACTCCAAGAAGCCTAACCTTCGGAATAAGTCTTCCCAAGGAAGCCTTTGATCTCAAATCAAAAAGAGTTACCTGTTTCAAAGGTAGTGTTTTCTCTTGTTTTCTTTTGTTTTATTTTTCTTCTCAAACCCCCTAAACACTTTTTATTTATTTATTTTGTAACAACAAAAATATCCTCAATATACTAGGTTGTTTTTATAAGAATAATTCGAGCTACACTTACACACACCTTCATCTAATGGTTAAAGAACATACTATTTCTGTGGATGGCGAATTTATGCCTCCCGAAATGATGATTATTGCACACTCATATAACACCTTAAAAGGTGTCCATTAAGATGTCACTATATTTTTATATGATATATGATATGTTTATGTTTTCCTTATGATTCTGTATTTTTCATTTATGTCATACTTTTATGGCTTCCATTATGGGTATACGCGATATCTTCATTTTAGGAAGTGCGGACTACCACCCCCTCAAAGTGATTTGATTCGTTAATGCCATATGTGGGAGGTATAAAGGATGGATTTAAAGTTATTATATATTATTTTATACTAGAATTATAATATACCTTTATATAATTATTATTTCTTTCCATTAAAGTATGAGATAGAATGAAAGTAGCGTTCATTCTTACGTACGGCTTACCGTCTCCATGAATGGTGCATTTCATTTCTTACCTATAAATGATTATGTAATATTATAAATACATGTATATGATAGATATATATGATATATATGATATCCAAATCATGAATATCATTCTGGATATAATGAATATTCGACCACATGAACAACATGTAATTAAAAGAAGTCCACTTTTGACTTAAGAACCAAATATCGACAAAACAAGCATTATTAACATAAATGATTACATAATGTTTATAACATGGAAATAAGTGATATAAAAGGAATAATGAACTTGAAAAGGGTTCTTAAGAATGTAGAAATTAACTCAAGTTTATTATTCAGGACGTTAAAGAACGATCGATTCAAGTCGGACCCGAGGTAAGGGACTTCGTCTCAATCTCCTTTAATTGAGGCATACTTGATTTTATAGAAAACCTTATTTTATACGGTGTATAAACCCATTTGACTTTTACTTTTATACAAAAGGAATATTTTTCTACGAAGCGTTTTACTATACGACAAAAATTAATGTTTCTTTTAACGTATGGTGTTACAACGACCCTTTTTCCGCCGCCGTGCGTATTATTCGGTCTTTGGCTTCCTCAACAAGCCGTAATGTTTTTTTTAAAATTAAATAAATACCATATACTGTTTTATGTATTTTGGTATTGAAAACGGATTTTTAATATGGATTTTTTATTTCAATATATTTAAGTGATATATTGTGATCAAAGTGTGGAAATGTTTTCTTTCCATTATATTTGTTTTATGTCTTATGATTTTATAATGGTACATGGACATTTGATGGGTGGTTACGTGATAAACGATATGACGGGTGGTGCCGTGAATACCAAGATGGGTGGTTATGTTATAACCTCAAATGCATTGGGTATGGAAGTTGGTGGTATGGCTATTCCATTAAGTGATATGTGTGGAATTCGACCGTATGGTTATTCCATTTATGTATGTTTATATCCCAAGTTACCTTTATATATTATGTGATCTTTATATGGGTTTATGGTAATATTTGGGTTACAAAAAGGTAAGTAATGATCTTTTATTCATTGAAGAGTTTTACTACTTCATAAAGGTGAAAAGTATTACTTTGATAAAGTATACATGGTTTAATTATTGTTTTCAAAATCTAACAGTTTTCATTCATTATGTATCCCTTACTGATCTTTTTATGCTCACCCCATATTTTTTGAAATGTTTTTCATAGGACTTAATGTGGAATAGGTTCAATGACGGGATCAAGGGAAAGTCATGCTCTCTAATACATGGAACTAGACATCTTTCCTTTTTAGAGTTTTTATTTTATGGAAACTTAGTAGAAGTTTCTACTTTGTAATCTTTTGAGATATAATAGTTATGTCCTAATTATCTAAAACTCTAAACTCTGAAAAGATCCTCAATGTGAATTATTCATTTAATTCAATATTAACTAAGGTTTTAGGTCGGGGCCTTATATCATAAGTTCCTCAGGTTCCCACGTTGACTCTTCCATCTTATGATTTTTCCATAGAACATTTACCAGAAGTGTCATCCGGTTTCTCAGCACTTGTTATCTTGTATCAAGAATCTTGATAGGATCTTCGCAATAAGAAATATCGGGTTCCAGTTCTAATTCCTCATAGGTGAGTACATGCATTGGGTCAGACATGTATTTTCTCAACAGTGATACGTGGAACACTTCGTGAACTTTGGAAAGACTATGCGGCATTGCTAAATGGTAAGATACAGCCCCAATTCTTTCTAGAATTTTGAATGGTCCGATGTACCTGGGACATAATTTCCCCTTCTCACCGAAACGTATAACACCCTTCCCTAGAGATACCTTCAAGAAAAAATGATCTCCTACCTAAATTTCAAAATCCTTCATTCGGTTATCAGCATTTCTATTCTGTATACTTTGAGCTTCTTTAATGTGGTTTTGGATTACCTTTACATTTTTCATCGTTTCCTCCACATGTTCTGGTCCTAAATTTTTTCATTCACCTACTTCATCCAAACAGGTTGGTGTACAACATCTCTTTCTGTATAACTCTTCATATGGTGCCATATGAATAATTGAATAGAAACTATTGTTATAGGAAAATTCTACCAAATGTAAATATTGATCCCACATGCCCCGAAAGTCACGTGATCAGGATCACAACATGTATTCTAAGGTTTGAATAGTTTGTTATGATTTTCCATCTATTTGAGGGTGGTAGACAGTACACAAATGAAGTTCAGTATCCAAGGATTTCTGAATACTTTTCCAGAATCTTGATGTAAAACAAGACATTCATGTGGTGATTATTCTCTTATATCAAGAGACTTTGCTGACTTGGTGAGATGATCAACAAAGTCCCATATTGTATTGTTCCTTCTAGGAGTCTTTGGTAGTACCATGACAATGTCCATCATAAAATTATCCCATTTCTACTTAGGTATGAGAAGAGGCTACATGACTCATCCAGGCTGTTGCCTTCCAGCTTTCACTTGTTGAGAAACCATACATCTTGACACAAAATCAGCAATCTCTCTCTTCATGTTGTCCCACCAAAAATGTTCCTTTAAATCTATATACATTTTAGTGATCCCAGGTTTTATAGAAAATTTGGGACTATGAGCATCATCCAACAATTCCATTTTTAGATTAGGTATATCAGGAAGACAAACTCTCTTCCCAAATTTCAAAATTCTATCATCATATACAATGTCACTCAATCTCCCATCATTCATGCTTTAATCTTCTTTTGAGTCTCTTTATCATCAGTCTGAGAATTTTTTATCCTTTCTATTAAGGTTGGTTTGGAATCCATTTGAAAAATTATCGATGTTTAACCTTCCTGGTAATTCCCATATCAATCTTCACTAGATCCATGAAAATATGATCTCTTTCAACTCTCATCTTGTTTAAAACTCCATGATCCTTTCTACTAAAATAATCTGCCACCTTATTTGCCTTGCCCGGGTGGTACTGTATACTGTAATCATAATCCTTGAGTAGTTCAAGCCATCTCCTTTATCTCATGTTGAGTTCTTTCTGTGATAAAATATTCTTCAGTCTCTTGTGATCGGTATATATCTCACAATTTTCACCATAGAGATAATAACTCCATATCTTCAAAGAATGATTACAGCTGCTAACTCAAGATCATGGGTAGGATAGTTTTGATCATGAATGTTTAGCTGTCATGATGCATGGTCAATAACCCTATCATTCTGCATAAGGACATAACCAAGTCCTTTCTTTGAAGCATCACTATTAATAACAAACACATCATTCCTCGATGGTAGAATCAAGATAGGAGCATTAAATAACCTTCTATTAAAGTATTCAAAAAAAATTCACACTCTTTTGTCCAAAAAAATTTAACCCATTTACGTATGAGCTTGGTTAATGGGTTATCAAATGCGGGAAAATTCTGGAAGAAACGCTGCTAATAACATGTTCAACCAATAAAACTGCATACCTCAGTTATACTCGTCGGTGCTGGCCATTCTTGGATTGACATGGTCTTTGAAGGATCAAAAAAAATTCCATACTTAGAGACAATATGGCCAAGAATATAAATCTTCTGAATCCAGAATTCACATTTACTAAATTTCCCATATAATTCATGACTTTTTAGAGTCTTCAGGATAATGTGCATGTAATTTTCATGATCTTCGTTTCTTTTGTAGTATACCAATATATAATCAATAAATAACACTACAAAGTCATTGAGATATTCCTTGAAAACCATGTTCATTAGTTCCACTAGGAAAGAGGGTGCATTATTCAATCCAAAAGGCATTACTGTAAACTCGTAATGCCCATACCTGGTTCAAAAATCTATTTACAGAATGTCTACCTTCATCATGCACATCTGATGGTATCCAGATCGAAGGACAATCATTGAAAATTATTGAGCTCCATGTAGTTGGTTGAATAAATTATCAATACAAGGTATGGGATACTTGTTCATTATTGTTATAGCATTGATCTCCCTGTAGTTAATGCACAACCTCATAGATCCATCTTTCTTCTTAACAAAAAAGACATGGGCTCCCCATTGAGAAACACTAGGGAAAATAAATCCCTTATTACTAAATTCCTCTAGTTGTTTATTTAGTTTCACTAATTCCACAGTGGCCATTCTAAAAGGGGTCTTAGATATGGGCCTTGAATCAAGAATTAAGTCAATGGAAAAATCAATTTCTTATTCTGGAGGATGTCCAAGTAAATCCTCTGGAAAAACATCAACATATTCTTGCACAATAGGTACATCATATATTAAAAACTTCATTTCCAAATCCACAGTTATTTCATTCACTTCCACCCCAATTATTGAATTAGGTTGAGCTACTGGGGATGGATCTAGATAAAAATTAGGTGGTGAAATTTATACTCTAATGATAAGGTACTCCTTATCATCATGAAAAAAATTTAACCTCCTTATTCTTAGAATAAATCTAAGTATCATGTTCTGAAATCCAATCCATACAAAAGATTATATCAAATTAAATCATGGGTATGACGATGAGATTAGTAGATAAGGAACATTTATATACTCTAATGGGCACAGATTCACAAAACTTTGATGCGATGATACTTACCTTAAGAGTTTTGACTGACAACTCCCTAGTTAAATCAAATTGGAAATATCTAATTTTCAATATAAACTAGGTATATATTAAACAATACGATGATCTAGAATCAAATAAAGAATTTTCTAAACATGAGGAAACCATTAAATTACCTGCCACTACGTCTTTTGGAGCTTCAACCTCAGCAGTAGTGATAGCATAAGCATGGCCTTGATCCCTTGGACTTTTTTGAGGTATGTTCCCCTGATTCTTAGGAAATTAATTTTAATAATGGCTTCATTCTCTACAATTGTAGCATTCAACATCGAAAGCCTCTTTCTTCCCCTTGCAATCATGAGCTTGGTGGCCTTTTTCACCACACTTGTAACAGACTCCCATTCTATTTAGGCAAGTACCAGGGTGTTTCTTCCCACATTTTCTGCAGTTTGGATATTCATCTTTTATCTTGTTCCCCTTAATTATGTTTCTAGATTGTTTAGAAGATCTATTCTTCTATTTCTTTTCATTAAAGTCGTAATACTTAGAGAATTCTTTTTCTATCTTGATAGTACATGAGACAATATCTTCGTATGAAGAGAAGGATTGTGGGACTAATGCTCAATGAAGAAGTGGTTTTAACCCATAAAAGAAATAATCAATATTAATTTATGGGTTATGTATATAATCTATAGCATGCCTTGTTATAATTGTAAAGTTAGACTCATACATTGCAACATTCTCATCCTCCATTTTCCTTAAACTCAGAAATTGTCTTTCCATATCCACTCGATGGTCATAAGGAAAGTATTTTTCTAAGAAAATCACTTTAATCTACCTCCATTCCATATTTGATAGTTCATCATCGTCCTTCATGTTTCGAATCAATGACCACCATTGATCTGCATCTCTAGTGAGGCGGTAAAATTCCATGACAACTTTTTCACTTTCGCTACTCCCCAAGGCGTGGAATATTTTCTCTACGGAATTTATCCATTTCTCATCTACTAGTGGATTTGTACCCCCATTGAATGTTGGTGGTTTTTGCCTCATGATGAAATCTAACATTGATCCTCCACGCTGTGGATGAGGGTGCTCCATACGGGTGAGGTTATTATTCATAACCTCAGTGAGTTGTCCCAATATGGTGATAAGCTGATCAGCACCAGTTGTATCACCAGATCCACTATAATTATCTTTAGTAGGAGGGAAATATCTACATGGATTACGTGCATTGTTATAGTTTCTATTCACTATACTATTCTCAATTTCAAAACAATGGAATAAACTAGATTAGTTTATGAATTGAAATACCTAATTCCAAACCTTTAAGACACTTAACATAAATTGAATAGTTTATGGATATAATCCATAATCATAAAAACATTTTCTTTAAGAAATTATATACTCATAAACCCTTAATAATGGTCTGTAAAGAAAATGAGAATTATTCTAAGAATATCCCTTGGAAGTGTCCTAACCAATAGAGCAGCAAGGCCTGTTTTTGTGCACCAGTTCTCATTTGAGTCTAGCTCAAAACGGTGTTTGCGCGTTTTACCCCTAGGTACATCTGTGACAGATCCGCCTCTACCTGCTCCTATCTAGATAGGGATGTATTTCTCAAAAACTCACAAAATATGTACATTACCAAAATTCTAGGAAGTTCTTATATACTAATATTTAAACTCTATCTTATTTTAATGTGCTCTAATCAGTGTTTATCTAAATATATCTTCCAAGGTTTGTGCTAAACTTCCTCCGATAGCAACTGTAACGCCCCCACCCTAGTTACCCATAGTTAGTGCATTATTACATAACATTGGCATGATCACAAAAGATAATGTCTCAAAAGAATGGTTAGTTTAGTATCCTTGGAAGTACTAGATACACTCATAAGGTTTACATTACATCATAAAATGGAAACCTACAACAACATTGTTTCCATAGACATCAACGAGATCTCATAGACTATCCCTGCAGGTCAGTCATAAGATACTTCTTCGCATCCTAGAAATAAAAAACATTGAAAGGGGTGAGATCAGATGCTTAGTAAGGATAACAATATAGCGTAAACATTCATAAATAAGCATAAACATTTAAGGAAATGTATAATACTAAAAAAGTCTTCTAAACATGATCTTCAGCATAATATGACAAAGATAAAATCAAATAACTCCATTTACTTACTCACTTGAATATTTTACTAGTCAAAATATCACATGCAATATCAATAACCATTTTCATAATGATGGAATGCATAATGTCAGACATTCATAACCACGTAGTCAAGGTCTTGCTCCAAGAATACAAATAATATTTTTTCAAGGCCTTGTTACAAGACACTAGTTTGTCTCATTAGACCTACCGATGCATCGCGGAGCTATAGAGGTCTCCACCCATTACATACTAAGTCCAATTCATTCCTCATATGAAAAGGTTTAAACATAAAATAATTATTCGTATTAAAATTAGAATACGAAATGTCAATACTTTATCCATAAACCATGAATGATATAGAAATAACACATCTATAGTCAAACACATCACAAAACCATCAATACAATATAGAAGATTTGTCTCATAAAAAATCATCTTCAAACAAGTTTTAAATCCAACAATGGATGTTAATATAGATGAAAATATTTTGTAAAAATATTTGAGAGAAATATCCTTTTTTCATGAAAACCATTAAAAGTGACAGAATTTAAAAAGGTAGACATTTAACAAAATTTTTGAATCAATGTGTCCCGTACCACTTTAAATCTTTTTAATGGAATTAACATTTTAAAAATATTCATGTCCATATAAATAAATCCTTAAAACCCATTTTTGAAAACATGGAAATTAATGGGAATGATTTACTAGAATAAATATTTAAAACCTTTAAAATGATGTTTTAGTAGAAAAATCCCTTAAAATAATCCCTTGGAAAAATCATTCATGAACCATGGACATGGATAATAAATATGTCCCAGAAGATACTTACATAAAAACAACCTCGGATAATAAAGAGATTGTGAAATTAACCCTTACCTTGTACTTTTCCATGGTCAAGGGTAGGTCAACCTCATGTATAATGGTGAAATATTTGTTATTAAATTATAAAATAATTATATATATTAATATTAAATCATATATGATCTTTTAACATTGCTTTGTTAAAAATATCATAGTATTATCATCGTTTTGGGTGTTAACTGATTCATTTTCATTTATATGATTTGTTACGTAAGTCATATTTTTTATGTATGGGATGTATCTTATTCATATCCAGAATGATATAAAGTCTTTAAAGATTATTTTTAATCACCTAATGAAAATTAGTCTTGAATGGATATGATGGGAAATGAATCTCATCGCGTTTGTGGAGACGGTAATCCGTACGTACGCACGGGCGACAATATCATTCTTTTGATATTAAAATAATATATAATTAGATGGTATATAATATATACAGAATAATTATAATTTTATATTTATTATTTACATATATTAAACGTCATTATTATACCCATTAAAATAACAATGTATTGAATAAAAATTACACCATGAGGTGGAGATGGTAAGCCGTACGTACGCACGTATGGTGACATGTCATTCAAAGGATGGATAGAATAATGAATTTTTTATACCATATTTTTAATAACATAAAAATATATATAAGATACTAGATTTATTATTTTATAATGGAAAAAACAATGAAAAAGGAAGTGGACGAATAAAGGAACTTGAATGAGGTGGTGAGATATTTACCTCTTCTTCGGGTTCTTCCTTTTGATTTGATCAAAAGGGCTCCTTAGGCTGGATTTTTGACTAAAGTAAGGCCTCTAGGATGAAGGGAGGATAGTTGAGAGGGTATTTTGGTAGACTTTGGCCGATATAAATGGCTTTGAAGGAGTGAATTAGATATAATGGGGGATCCATTTTATAAGAGGGGTGAAGGGAACCATAGGAAAAGCTAGAAACTTTATTTTATTATAAAATAATTTTTGGTTTTTAATGGCTCAAAATTAGATTATTTAAAGGATAAGGTGGGTACGGGTCAAAAACCACTCAACCAATAGGTTTAAGATAGGTTTGGTCACTATATTAACCTAATATTTTAGATTTAACTCTTAATAAAATAGTTTGAAATTTACCATGTCTCTTTGCATTTTTATATTATATGGTTAATAAACATTCTATATTCTTTCAAGATAACCCCAAGAGGTTCATTAATAATACACCTATAATTATATAAGTCCTTTGTAAAATCCTTAGATTTTTAAGAATAGAATAAAAATTAATAATATAATATTTCTTTTAAAAACTCTTTCATGTCAATTTTGACACTATTTGGTATTTTGTTTTTTCTAAATTTATAACAACGTTATTACTTCGAAAAAAATTCATCCAACCAACCATAACATGTCATATTAACCTATAAAATTAGTGTAATTCATAAATATTATCAAATTACATTTATTTAAATTTTTATAAGATCAATTATTTTAATATTTCATTAATTAAGTAATTAGTGCATCATCATTGTGTCATAAATAAATTAAATTATTTAATGTTTAAAACATATAAATAAAATACCATTATTTAAGAAATATTTTTATATTTATAATAAATATTTATAGTAGAATTTATCTTATGTATTACCCTATATTAAAATGTTTTAGTTATTAAACATTGATTTTAACTCTTTTAACCCTTCGTTAAATAAAATAACAATAAGTGTCCTAATCTAATCCAAGTGGACCAAAGAGGTTCATATTTTATTCCTAATGTTGTTTTTGGTCGATTTATATTTATCCAATATAATTAGGAGATGTGTTAGAGTAATATTAAAAGATTTTTTACCCTTAATTAGCCTATTTACTTTTAATAGTGGTAAAGAAAAGTTAAAAGTTACTATTCCCCAAAATTGTTTTCATCTTATTGAACCACCTTTTACTTACTAATATCAATCGTGTCTCTTAGATTTTTGAAATTCTACTCACAGAAGCGGTAAAATTATGTTTTATGTGAATTTGCAAAATCTCTTAAGAGGTGGGTAAAAGACGGTAAAAGTTCAATAAAATTTTTATATATCTAAAATTATTATAAATTGAATCTAATGAATTACATTGAACTTATATGGCTATGATCTATCTATTTTTACGTAAAACAAATTTAAATAAAATAAATTTTTATTTAAATAAAAAATCGATTTTAACCAATAGCTGAGTGTTTTTCACTATTCATCAAAATCAAACGTTTTCAGAAAAATACCTAAAATTTATCCTAAGATAATTTCGATATTACGAATCCAAAAATGATGTCCATTCTGAAAGATACAATTTTTAAAATTTCAAAAAGTCATTATTACTATTCATAACGACTAGTTTGATTGGTTGTTGTGTGTTAGAACTCAATGTTGTGTACAATACACGCTATTGTATTATTCAAAGATATGTTTACCATGGAAGCTTGGGTGTAACACCATCAATGTAAAAAAGCCCATATCACACTAGACCACACAATATGAAAACCCACAAAAATAAACACATTCTAGATTCCCAAAATTTGTCACAATTACATATTTAACAAGGGATTCGATTACATTACGTCATTAGTTGTTATGGGTATTCTCACAAAAATTTCATATTTTCATGGGAAATTTATTAATTATAAATATAAAAAATATTATGCATTAATTCAGGTTGATATCAAACTAAAAAAATAACATGGATTCTATATTTAACCATACCGAATCTAAATAATGGTTTACAATATGAGATATTTATATTAATGGTGACATGAATTTATAAACTCATTATAAACAACTTCAAAAATAACAAAACATTAGATTTATCCCTATTCTAATCAATTCAATGTTTATCTAGTTAATTATATTCCTAATATGACCCATAATTTTTACGTAATGAAAGAAAAACAAATTAAATTCCCATATATAAAGGAAAATCGTGATGGAATTAGGATCCCCTAACTCAAAAAATATTTGAGAACCACCACACATAGCATGGAAATGGAGAAAACACAAGAAGACCCCAACTGATCATGCGAAGATTGATTCAACCTAAATCAAATCAGGGCTCATCAAAATAAAACTACCAAACACACTATAATCAAATAATTAAAACCACCATGAATCCTAAAAAGAATAATGAATGGAAACAAGGATATAAATAGGAGAAACCATTTTGTATTTTCAAAGATAAACATTCTAAATCCAAGGATCATAGCATGGAAGGGAGTGGTTGAAATTTATCCAAAACTATAATAGGGTTCTTCTAAATACATAAGTAGGGAAATTAAATCATTTTAGATCATGTATTTAAAAACATGTTGGACCTCAACACATTCATGATATGAAATACAGATTCATATCATGGTATTCCATGAGGCCCTCTAATTAATTATATCAATCCATATCAAGGGATGAATTCATGAAAATCCAAATATAATGAACATCTACATATTTTTATGGTTTCTCAACTTCAAATTAATTCATTTAACGAGTCATTTGAGAAAAAGCCACATATGAAGCTTTAAGACATAAATCTCTATATTTTAATCTGAAAATATATTATCTCATTGTTAACACAAGATCATCTCATAAACCACCCACTATATCCGAATTGAGGCTCTAAAATCCATTAAACCATATTCAAGACTCCAAAAACACCTCCAACTACCAAAAAAGAAAATTAATGGCTATGAAGGAATATAATATTCCCTTATAAACCTCCCAAATTATTCTAATCATTAAAACTCAAACTCAAAAATGAAAATTAATTGGAAGGGTTTAAAAAACCTTTCCATGTGATACTAAATAAATGTAATGTTAGAATAAAAACACCACCAGCATCCAAACATATAAATCAATTAAACAATATCCACACAAAAATCCACAAAGCAACACTACCATATCAACAATAAAATCAACACTCCATTTCACACTATCTGAAATTGTTATATCATCCACATAACTACTTGAACAACCATTTCAAAATTTACATATCCAAAGAAAACAACCACCTAAAACCATTTTTATTAGGATAGGGGTTTCACATATTTGCATACTTGAAGAAATAAAACACGTCACATCGAAGGTAAATTGGAATTATCATAAACCATCTTGATTAAGTCATGAAATTTTTAACGATTTATAGAATAAGGGAAAATATAAACAACCTAGGGATTTGGGTGTGAAAATAAACCATATAATCCTATTTACTCTGCTCTAGGAACTAGGCCTCCTTTTAATAGAAAACAAGGGGATGGTTCATCCATTCATCACATTAAATTGATGACCATATATCCTCATAAATTTATCAATGAATTTTGAGACATCCTTGATATCCACATATACATAGTCAGTGATGTGTTAGTCAACATGATGATAACAAAAAATATAGGACATGTAAAAGATGTTGTGGATCTCTTCTAGATGTGGTGGGAGTAGAAAATTAAAATCCACATCGCCAATACAATACAATTCATTAAAAGGCTTCACGAACTAGGAGAATCTTATTCCCTCAGCAAAAACGTTGTTACCCCTGATTTGGGGAAACCCTTAAGAACATACAGTCTCTAATATAAAAATCAATGGGCCTCAGCCTATGTTTAGAATTGGCCTTCTTAGGTTCCTTTAACATCTAAATCTTCTCTCGAACCATCAAGATTTTTTTTGTGTTTTTAACCAAATAGGATTAATAACTACTTTCTCCTAAACCATGGTACAACACAACATAGAAGTAAATGAAATCATATACAGGGCCTCAAATGGATCCATTCCAATTGGTGAGTGATTGTTGTTATTGTATATGAACTCATCAAATAAAGTTCCTTTAACCATGATCTTATGAAATCAAAAATAAAATATCGTGACATATCCTCCAGTGTCTAGGTGATCCACTCTATCTATCAATTTGATTGTGTTATAATGTAGTGATATAGTAGAAATGGGGGACAATGGAAAGCTATAATCCAAACCAGAATATTTAGGTAAAATAAGGATCATGATCTAAGATAATGGTACATTGTACATTGTGAATCCTAAAAACATTATGCACATATCACTACTAGAGTGAGACACTCCTTTGACACATATTATTTCATGATCTTTGACATATTAATATATTAATTAAAACTCAATGATCATGAGACATAGGTTTTTTGAAAGGCTAGGATCATAATTCATCAATGTGAGTCAAACAATAAAATTACATTTTTTATTCTCCATAATGAGGCTCTAAATACATTTAAGCTTCTAAATGTTCATGGGATTACATAGGGAATATAGAAAAAATGGTGTTAGGTGAAAAATAAAATATGGGAATAAACATGTTAAGGAAGTAAAACATTTATGTCCAATATATAACATGATTTCTAAAAAGAGATGTCCAATTAGTAATCACATTAAAGAACAACATAAATTTCATGGTATCCTAAAGTCATGAAATCTTAGAAAATGTGGAAAATACAAAAATCATGACATAACATAATTCATGTATAACTACTAAGACAACATCACATTGTGGAAAGGGTCCTATAATAGATTAGGTGTACTCCTTAATCTTATACATGATATTTCTTGAGAATAAAAAATTACATAATGCATTAGAAGGATATATAATTCATATCTCACTCATCACATTTATATCATGTACATGCATATATGTTCCACATAACGAAATCAATCATTTGTTATAAACATAATAATCATCCAATAAAACAAAATGGGTAGCATAATCATACCAAAAGTCTCATTTGATATAGATTTCCTAAAAATGGAATTTTATAAATGAATATATGGAATGAATTATACTTTCAAGGGTATATAGAGTTATCTAGTTTCATATTAAAGAGACATATAAAAATAATTTTTATGCATTCAATAAATTTTTTGTTTTTTGTTATTTATGAATAAAAATACCATTCAGAATATTAAAAATATTTTTTAGGGAAAATAAATTTTTCAAATATAAAATTATTTTCTTAAAAAATGTACAATATACTATATAATTTTCAATAAAAATATCCATTGAAACTTATAAATAAATATTGAAATATTTTAGTGGTCATGATTCAGGGTAATTATAGAAATGTAGTATACGTTAATTGAAACATTCCATTCATATTTTTCTGAAAAGGATAAAAATAACCTCATTTAGGAAAAGAAATTGATAAACCTTCTTGAACAAATTTTTAAAATGTTATACATGGGTAAAAATTTCATTAAAATATATTTTTAATATATTAAAAATATTCTCGATTTTTTTATAAAACAATGACATGTATGAAAAATGTCTTTTATCTAAGGGAGAAAAGAATTAATCTTTTCTTAAATATATTTTCTAAATAATATTAAGTACCAATGAGTGGAAAATGGTATTATTTGTTATAACTATCATGAATAGTAAACCATGTAATATGGTTAAGAAAAATTAACTACATTATAATCAAGGAGATGGTAGGACATACATATGTGTGAGTAACATTTCAATTTTTCAAATATCATGATAAAAACAATATAAGTGTTATTTTATCTTTACAGAAGTCCAATTATATCATAATGATCATATTAATTTTTTAAATACACTTACATATACCATCCATTTGATGCTATAATAAAAACTAAATCACATCTCTTTGCGAGGTCGTCGTCTACCATACAGAAAAATGATGTTATTATTTTTAATGGATGGAAAGGTAAGATGTAATATGACATTTTACATTTCTATAATAATTAATATATCATTAATATTATATAGAAACATTAAATCAATCATTATCAACAAGTGTGATAGGTGCTGATAAAAAATGAACAACATCAGTTCATGAGGTGTTAGTCCACCATATAAACAAATGATGGTTTGATTTCCCATTTTATGGAATAAGATGTGTGTCAATATAAGTCCATAAACAAAATAATATATCAGAATATAGTTCATACTGGTGTTATTATACATGAATGTTTTATACATAATTGAAGGATAAAAAATTTGTAAATAGAAGGAGCACAATGAAAATGATTACCTATTCATAGAAGAAACTACAATAGAGAGATTTTGGATAGGTTCATTTGGGAAAAATCCATTACATGTTTGAATAAGTGAGGGGTGGGGTTTACCTTTTATAATTAGGGATTATTTTCAGTTTTGTAAATACCAAAAAATATTCAATAATGTGATGTCACTCTGAGGACAATTGCCTCCAAAATTGAAAAATATAGAAGAGTATGAGAGAAAATTCACTTCCGAACAATCACCACTAAAAATAAACATTTTTTAAAAATTATATCATCATTACTTATAAGGTAACTCACTTTTACAATTTTAATATTTTTTTAATGAGAACTATTTTTTACTAATTTTACTATTAATTATTACCGAAGATTAAATTGAGTTTATTGTATGATATAAATTATAAATATTCCAAATTTTGATTTTTATTTTGTCAAATTGAGTTCAAATATGTGATATAATTTGATTTAAAATAAAAAAACTTTCATGATAAAAAATGATTTTCCGAATAATTCATTTTCAAGGAAAATATATGCTTATATTAAATGAATGAATAGAAATAATCATTATATGAATTAAAAATTAAATGAAATCAAATATAATATATAAATTCATTTTAAATAGTTCCTCATCTGGGATTATTTTTATTTATTAAAACGGAGAAACATTTTGTTCTTAAATAGAGTATAAATAATAAAACAATCTTAATCCTATGAATAAAGTTAAATTGAAATCATGAATAACAATGAATTAAATATAATTAATGGGAGATAATATATCAAAATAATTCTTAAATTAATTTTAAATAAAATATTAATAACAATGATACTTTTAAATTATATAATTTATTAAATGAAATTATAGTTTCATAAAAAATTATATTTTTACTATTCACTGAAAATCAATATTTTCTAAAAAATACGAAAATTTTACCTTAAAATAATATCAATATGTTTATTTTTAATTTTTTTCAAATTTTAAAAATAACATTTCTAAAATATATAATTTTTTTAATATATACTCTTAAAAAACAATAAAATCAAATTTGAAATAAATTTTTTTAAATGATATTTATTATTTAAAATGAATTTATAAATACATTTGTAATGATTATAATATTATATTTATTTCATAAATTATTTAATCTTATTAATATGCCCCAATTTAATCGGGAAGATATAATATTCATATTTAAATTAAAATATTTCATCAATATATCATAGTGTGTTTAATCTCAGTTTTTTGGTTTGTAGACACTGTCAAATATAGTGTTGTTTTAAAATATTAGGTTTTTACACTCTAACCTATTAAATAGATAACTCTATTGCAATTTAAATGTGCTCCCATGCTTTAAGATTGAAAATTACCATTTTGGAAAAACCGCATTGTAAATAGGATCAATAACACCTATTAAAATATTGAAAAGGAAATACAAAAGTCATCTAGAATAACACATAAATATGTTTTGAAGTAGGTTAATATTTTTGGGAATAAACAATATGGACATGTAAGAAAATAATAATTAATTATTGTGGTTGATATAGATTATTGATTACATTAAAATCAATGATCAATAAAAATTTATCATCTACAAAACAATAAATATAGGTTGAGTTATAAACCCCTTTATTCATAAAATATAATGATAGTATGATACAACTACTGATTCAAGATCTTTATCATAGAGTTCATGGATCCTTTTAATATCAAGATACAGAAAACAAGAAAATATATTTGATATATTTTTATTTCCTAGACATTCTTTGGTTGTTCTTTGATCACTTTTCATTTCACCTATTACTCTATGTAATGAATATTCAATATGGATTTTCTTATTCTTGATGAACTAAAATTAACTATTAATGGATCATAAGATCAATAATAGAGTAACAACCTATTCGTACTATCATTACTGAAACCAAAAATTATAGAACAATATAAGATAACACCCAAAATGAATATGAATATAATAATCTCCAAAATTCAATAATAAAACCAAATGTTTGATATAGGTCATCCCTTAAATAATTAACTGTATATCCAGAATAACCTCAATAAACTCATAATAAATGAAGTTTTTGACCTTAAATAATATCTCAAACCCTTCATGTTAAATATATGAAAACAAAATTTCATTCATCCCAAATAATCAATTACATTAAACTTAATGGATATGTATATATCAACGCAAAAACAATTTCCCAAAATTTCAGTGTTCACATCAATAACATAAAAAAATTGATTTAATCCTTTAATATGTTTCTAAAAATAAATTTATTATTTATCCAAAAAACTGTTAATGTAAAAAAATAACTGTATACTAAATCGAACATCAAATTTTTAAATGGTAGTTATTGCACCATTTTCTCTCATTAGTTGTGGGTTTATGAACCGTGGCTTTTTTGGAGGTGATCAGTTGTCACTCAACTTATGGGTCGTCCCTATTCTAAAACTATACATAAAAAAGGAAAAATAATATTTATAAATCACCTTGATCCTATTTAATTCTCATAAATATTATGATCATATTCCAAAATACCATTACTCATCAAATTAAATTTTTTAACCTATAATATCATTATCAAACCATTATTTTCTATAAAATAATATAATTTTAATTGAATATAATTAACTCAAATAAAAAACACCTAAAATATAATCACTTTCTCAATCATTTTTTATGTAAAATATTAGTTTACCGTTAAATATACATTCTTGGTCATTAATACAATTCAGTATATTATTGAAAACACATAATGAAATAATATTTTAGGGAAATCTATCGATGTTTAATGAATATTATAACCAGAATACCAATGATAAAAATACCTCAAAAACATCATATTTGAGTTCCAATAGAAAAAAATATCAATCATTCCCCTTCATTGATTTTCATGGCATACGCCCTTAAGAATAAATACATGGATTAGTATATTGACTTTAATAATTGCATTGTTCCCCAAGTCTATGGAATTGAATTTTTAAGGGTGAAATTGATCAAACATTATTTCCCTATGTATTATTAAATAGAATATTTAATTATCATCAATAATTTGCTTCTTTGAGGCCTTATTTTTGACACATTAAACATATTCCAATGCCTTTTAGTTCTTTTCCATAGTTCCTCATTCAAAAATTTTAAAATTTAGGAAATTTAATATTCTATTATCAATCATCATTATCACTTAAACATCCATGAGACACCATATTTCTCTACGATTATGTGTTCGAAAATTCAAAAATGTTCTTTTTGTTTATGATAATATGAGATAGATAATTATGAATGATATTATTATTTTTAATATTAATTCATGTTAGGTTTGGAATCATGTTAGGGAGATAATTTCCTTCCTTATCAAATTTTTTATTGATAGGAATTCTCATATTTCCCATTGTTAACTAAAAATAATAAAAGAAACAAGATGATAATTCATTGACATAAAAAATTGTTATCTTTTAAAAATTGATGGAATAACCTATATAATATAAGTACAACCTTACTTATGATTCTCTAGGTTTCAATTATAGATATCCATCATAATGTTTCCCAATAGTTTTTCAATCCTATTTTTTCAATTCCATTATAATCTCTCATAAAGAGTTTTCTACATTTCCAAATCATATCTTATAGAGTGTCAAATCTAGTCTGTAGTAAGGCCCAGTGTTGTGCACTGCATGATGAATGTGTCTAGATTAATGAACCATTTTCAGAGTTATTACCTTTAGGTATAATCTTTTTAGAGTCACATCCACTTGTAGTTTCCAGAATGGGATGTATTATCTTTGAACCCACTCACTCTATACTTCACCAAAATTCCTAGAAATTTTGATATACATTGTGCTACCCTTATACTTAACCAAAGTCTTATCACTAAATTGTTCTTGTCATAATACCCTTGAATAACTAATCCATTATATTATACCAACTATAGTAGGGAAATCCATTCACACAAATTATTACATGATTTTTGACATCAACATCTATTAATTACAACCCACTGACCGTGAGACATACTGTCTTTGGAAAACTAGGTTTATAATATATCAAAGTGAGGCTTAAATAATATTTATTTTTTAATATTCATATTGAATTCCTAAATAAATTAAATTATATAAAAACTATATGGGATATTCTTGGGAATACATAAATAAAATAAGTGATCTAAAAAAACCAATAATAGAATAAAAATTGATATGTAATGTAATTTATGAGTCAAAGTTATAACATGATATCATAAAAAAGGAGGATCATGAGAAATCACAGGAGAGAATAAAATAATGAACATGGTAACATTGGATCATTTAATCAAAATAATTTTAAATCTATATAAAACATAACAATAAACTAAGCCAAGTCCAACCACCAAGACATCATAAAATTATAGATAATTTCCCTTAAATGATTTGGTTCAATCCCTAATATCATACATGATCTCTCATGAGACCCAAAAATTACACAATATAGTAGAGGGATATATATTTCAAGGCCCATAAATCTCATATCATGTACATTCATATGTGTTCCACATTAAAAAATAAATCATAATGAAAAAAATAATAATTGCCCACAGAAAAAAATGGGATTCATAATCTTGCCTCATATCAAAATCAAAAGGGTTTCAGTAATGATGGAAGTTGAGAAATGATCATGATTAATGTATTAAACCATAAAATAAATATATATTTACCTTGGTATATATGTAATAGTCTTATATATGGAATTTTTAATCATTCAATAACTTTGTAGTTTTTTTGTTCATGAATAAAAATACATTTACAAATAATGAAAACAATAATGTTGAAAACAACCATTCTACCTTAAAAATAAATTTTGAAAACATGAAAATATCTAATATATTATATTTTTTTAAAAATTACCTTGTTAAATTATCAGGTAATATTTAAATAGTTTATTGGTCTTGAAGGTAGGAAATTTTTTATATGTTATATAAGTTAAAATAAACATTCATATCACACTATTAAAAATATTATGTACCCCATTTGGATAACAACAATAAGAATCATTCCAATATTATTTTGAAAAAACTAAAAAATAGATCAAAATTTATTTAATAACTCATTTTGGGAATGTTAAAAATATTCATGAATTTTTTTAGAAAACATGAATACGAAAGAAAAACTATTTTGACCAGAGATAGAAATGAATTAATATTTTCTTAAAAAAGCTAAATAATTTTAGGTAAAAAATAGTGGAAAATGTTATTATTATTTGAAACTATCCAAAAAAAACTAGAGTATATTAAAATTAGATTGATTTATTATATACTTATCAATAATATCAAACAATAGATATTCAGGCCAAAAAAATGCTGATTAATAGAATATTGAAACAGAAAACCTAACTCCTTTGATAAATTTTCAATCACCACATCCTATAAATGAAGTAGATAAATTTTAAACATAAAATTCATGAATAAATCATGATAATATTTTATGGTGTAGTATATAAACTAATTAAAAACATAAGTGCATAAATGAACCTATGTCTCAATGAAGGATATTTTTTGAGAGAAAACATTACTCTAAGTCTAGAATTATCATGTATATTTTAATGACGTCAATTATAAACATATATAAATTAGTTTTTCCCTATTAAAAATTTAAATATTCAATTAATTATCATTAAAAAATTTACTTGATTAATATTTAATGGCATATTCAGTTGCATAACCAGTTATGTCCATGTTGAGTGATTTGAGGATGTTTAGTTCAAAAATTTTACAACTACATAGGTGTGTCTTCGATTGTAAAAATGGTAATTTTTTCCTAAAATATAAAATAATAATCATGAATTAGTGATATTTTTTATTCATAAAATATAGTTTTAATCCAATCAATATAATGTGGTTATAAAAAATTAACTATATTACAATCATGCAGATGATAGGTAATACGTCCGTGTGATTAACACCTCCATTTTTCAGAGGTCATGATGGAAAGAATGTAAGTGTTATTTTGTCTTTATAAAATGATAATTATATCATAAATATTATATTATTACTTTCACTAAACTATAATATACTATTTATGTGATATGGTAATATAAAATTGAATCGCATTACTCTGTGACGTGGTACTCCTCCGTATAGTTGGCTGATGTAATCTTTTTTCAATAGATGGAAAGGTAATAATATATTTTATATTTTAAATTTCAATAATTATTCATATTTCATAAATATATAAATATAAATAATTACCATTATCGTAAATAATTGTTAGATTCGATGATGGAAAATGAAATACATTGTTACATGAGGTGGTAGTCCTCCAGACACACAAATGATGGATTCATTTCCCTTTTCATGGAGGAGGGGGTTGGTGAATATTAATCCATAAACAAAATAAAATGTCAGTATATGTTAGATAATGGTGTTATTATATTGTAATTTATGAGGCATAACAGAAGGTGGAAAAGAGTACTTATAATGAAGGACCTTACTGAAGATGATTACATCATCTTCGAAGATCCTCCTTTAGATCTCTTATTGAGGACCCTAAGACTACTATTTTGGGAGGAATAGAAGATATATGATGTGAATAATGATTTTTTGGATATATTTTTATTGGGTTTAGTTTATAAAATTGATTTAGAGGTTTGAATAAATATGGGGAGGGGTTACGTTTTATAATTGAGGAGGAGTGCATTTTTAAATACTTAAAAATATTAAATAATTGGAAGTCACTCTTAAGAAAAAGTCCTCCAAAATTAATTGATAAATAAATAGAGGATATATAAAGTGTATGCAAACATCTACTAATAAAAATGATAAATTTTTAGATATTTTGCCCTCATTAACTATAAGTTTACTCACTTTTATCATTTTTTTTATCCCTATATATTTGTTTTACTATAATAAATATTAATTATAACCAAAAAACTGTGTTGAATTTATTATATAATATATATTATGGTGATTCATAATATGTAAATAAATTAATCGAATTAAATCCACATAATTGGATAAATTTAATTTAAAATAAAACCCACAAGTGAGACAAAAAATTGTGTTAAAAAAATGTATTTTTCAAGGAAAATATGATATTATATATTAATTGTATGAAGAGAAATAACGATTATATAAATTTATATTTAAAAATATATTCACTAATATATATATATATAATTTATTTATTTTAATTAAATCATTATTTTTTGGGATTATTTTAATTTCATCAAATGAAAAAGTAGTATGAACGTGAAAATAGTTATGAGAAAAATTCATTTTTATTCATAAGAATAAACATATACTTAAATACAATATAAGTGGGATTTAAATATAGTCGAATGGATTCAATATAACTAATTAATAAATATGATAACTTTAAAACAAATTAAAATAAAAATTATAATTTTATATTATATAATTTATTAAAAGAAATGATATTATTTAAAAAATTAATATTTTTTATGCTTCATTAAAAAATCAATATTTTTCAAAAAATTTAAAAAAATCACCCCAACTTAATTTTTCTAAAATTATTTCAAAATTATTTTTTTTAAATAGATTCACTAAAATATTTTAAATTATTTATATAATTTTCTCACAAAAAGCATTAAAAATCATATTCAAAGTAATTGTTTTTATAAAAAAAATTGTTTTCTTTATTTCCTAAGAATTTATAAATACCTATATATTAATTTGAAACATTATATCAATTTAGTAATTTTGTTAATCAAATTTATATGCTCTAATGTAATGTCTAGGTTATGACAGTCATTATTAAATAATAATATGATAATAATATTTCTTTATCTGTTTAATCTCAGTGTTTTCTTTTATAAACCCTACCGAACATAGTGTAATAATAAAATATATGGGGGTCACAACATTGAAAAAAGTTATATGAAAATAGATTCATTGATCTCTAGAAAATGATACAAATTCATCAGATAGTCTGTAATCACCAAAAAAGTGTCACCTCCTCCACGATCATGGGGTTACCAAGTGACGAAATCCATAGAGATGTCCTCCTATTTCAACTAAATGATTTCAAATGGCTATAAGAATCATCTAGGAACACAATGTTCAACGTTCAACCACTGATATACTAGAATCTTTTCTATAGAATCATTATTTTTCACTTTCAACCCATGAATCTAGAAATATATCCTCAATCCATGATAAATTTTAGTCATAGCGGGATACACAACTATGGAAGAGTGGTGAAACTCATGGATGACTCCATCGTACATTACCAATGGAAATAAAATTCTCCTCTGAAATAGATTTTGATTCCAACCATCAAAAAACCATACCTATTGAGCACCCCTATGGCCAATTAGGGAATGCATAACATATTCCTAAGAATCTTCCCATTAAAACATCTTCACATGTTGAGTTATTGGAGATTCTCCGATTATCTGAAATAGAAAACCCCTTTCACGATTTTCACCCTTGTAAAGATGAATCAAAAGATACTTCTCTATACATTTACAGGAAACCATGGAGTCCTGAACCACATCTCTGAAAGACTTTATACTCAGCACATCAGAAAAAACATTAAAATTTCATAAGGTGTGAGACATCTCAAAACAATAATATTTGAGAAAATCTATCAAAATCTATTGGAACAAATTAAAATCCCATGAGAGAAAATATTTCAATCTCTTCTAGTCTATGAAAAACATGAAGTGCATTTAGATGAAAAATGGCACCACAACATATTATCAAATAAAATGTTTCTGAAATTCAGATCATAGGTGGCATAGTTATGCTCATGGGGATATAATTTTCGGGTTTCATAAGATATAAATTCCATTTTCCTCATCAAAAACATAAACCCAAAAATAGATAGGTTGAGTCATCCAAAATATAAAACTTCACTTCCTCCATTGGAAACCAAAGAACAGGGTCACTAATGAACATCTTTTTAAGGTAATTGAATGATCTTTGACACTGATCAGTCCATAAAAAATCCAGATACATCATGTTAAATGGTTTCTTTAGGGACACTAAAAAAGAAAAATCAGACAAAAACCACCGATAATACCCCACATGAACAAGGAAACATAAAAATGACACATTCTAGGATTCCATCCAAGAAACAACTATGTCTAACTTTTATTGGTCAATAGACACACCCTACTAAGACCCCACAAGCCCAATTAAGTGAACCCATGGTATACAGAACATGATACTAGATAGTTTTCCTAAGATATGATGGGGTAAAAGAACCTTTAATACATCCCTGAGACAATAACACTACAATGTTCAAATGTAGGAACCATATATTCGATAGCATGCATGACACACGACACTAAGCACATAAGGGGATATAATACCCAGATAATTTAAAATATATTTACTATATTAAATTGATTCATTGTATTTTATATTTTTAATTAATGAAACTATTAGTTAACATTTGATACATTCAAGAGATACTTTCTTATAATGATTACATAACTCAGAAGACCTTGTTTTACCTGAACAATAATATATTATTAAAGTATTATTATTTAATATAATAAGACTTTACCAAGCCATTAATTCAAAGGTTTTGAATATAATTATCTATATTATAAAAATATATAGTTTACACACTTATAAAATTAATTCATAGTTTCCAAATTAATTAGAAATTAATATATGAATTTATTGAATATACATGAAAATATTGTAATTTTTATGCTCAAAAAAGGTATTACCCTAACAAATTAAGATAATTATAATTTTTGAGTGATATTACTGTGATATATATTTATATATATATTATCTAATAAAATATTTTTGATATTCATCAAATTTATTTTATAGGCTTATGATAAATCAATCTCAATTTATTGCTTAAAATACTATATTCTTTGTTAAGGCTTTTTTACTGCCCTTTAAAAAAGAACCACTTTTAAATCCAATATTGACACAATTATAAATTTAATATTTCCAAATAATATTCATATTTTGAACAAAAATATAAAAATTATCTTAGGGTTAATTTTTGGTTTTTTCCAGTGAAGATTCATTTTTTAATGAATAGTGATAAATCCTAAATTTTAGTTCAAACCTACTTTTCATCTACTTTATATATAAGGATAAATTATAATTATAAATTTTTTTTGAAGTTTAATTAGATTATATTTTATAAATTAATTAATGTTTTGTAATTGGGTTCAATTTCACTTTGAAATTTTATGTAAAAAAATATCAATCTTTTGGACATTTTTTACATTAAAAACCCCCATAGTCGTCCTGCATGTGGGGTGAATTTTAAATTAATTTCTTACACTTATGTGATTTGAATTATTAAAAATGGATTTAATATTAGGAATAATGATAATTTATAGTTTATAATAATGTAAACATTTTTTTGATCTAAAATATTATTGAATTTAATAAAAATTAATTATAATTATTAAAGAAAAATTACGCCTAATAAAGGACAAAACCTTTAAATTAAGGGCACAAATGAACAAGAAACTTCTCTAAAACCCATTTTATGAACATAATTCTTCAATACACCTTAAATTAGTTAGTTTAGATGGTTTTTAATACTTTTTTGGGTTAAAATGTGGGTGCACCTCACTTCTTTTCAAAAATACCAAGTGAGTCCTTTCCTCCCTAATAAAAGGCCACCACCTCTCCCACTTATTCACACCTCTCAAACCAATTATATTTAGAATTATAGTCCCCAATAGATTCAAAAAATCCCTCACCTCTATCTTTATGTCACCATTTGGGTATAAATCCTTCCAAGGAATCCTTTTCGTATATACTAAAAAAAGTTACCTGATTAAGAGGTTACATATTCTATCAAACTCTTTACTGTCATTTACATTATCCAAACCTGGAAATCTTCTTATTATATTAAATTATTACAAAAATAGTATCCTCAATATACTATGATGTTTTTATGAAAGGTTTTATATCTACACTTACTAAAACATCCATATAATGTGTAACGAATAAACTATTTCTTCCAATGGTGAACTACTACCACATGAAATGATGATTGTTCACTTTTCCTTTAAAACATATCATGGTGGCCATTATGATGGAAAATATTTTTATATATTCTATATATGATATTTATAATGTCTTCATGCTTATGTAATTTTTATCTAAAACATATCATTATTCTATCCATCTTCTGTAAATATTATAATTTTATTCGAGAAAGTGTTGACTACCACCCCCTAAAAGAGATATGAAACTTTCACACAAAACATGGAATTTATCAAAAATGATTCTAATTAAATTATGAATCATATATAAATTAGATATGAAACTAAAATTATAATAAACATATGTTTCATTTACTTTTTATTCTTTTAATATGATAATGAAATGAATTTAGTGTCCAGATGTACGTACGGCCTACCATCTCCATAAACGGTGTATTTAATTTCTTATCTCTAAACATTATAGATTGATTTAAATATATATGTAAAATATAAATAAGATAATTAAGTCATGGTTTAAATTATTAATATAATGAAATCACGATATAAGTAATATGGTTATCTACTAACAATTCAAAACATACTTTATTAAACTGGTAAAATAACACTAGAAATATTGAAAATAGGGAATGATTATTAACGTAAGCCTAATGATATATTATATGAAGATGATATGTGATATTATAAACATGATTATGTTCATGTTAAATGTCAGGAACATTTTTTAAACCATTATATAGTATGATAAATACCACACATCCAAAAAGTAAGGTTAAGGAAAGTGATTTCTTCTCAAATTTCATTCCATTGAGACTTATTTGTAGTTATGAACGTAGTTCATTTTAAATTGTGCATATACATCCATTGAAATATTATTTCATGAACCTATTTATTCTAATGATATTATATTATTTTTTTTATTTTATTTCATTATGGGGATTCAGATTCAAATGTTTCTATGTGGAATGGGACACTTTGGAATGTTTAAATATTAAAATAATAATTAATTTTATTAATTATTATCTTTACAATCTCACCCCCTTGGTGATTTTCAACAATCTCTAGAAACAAAAACAATATGGTAAGTCATTTTTTCCTAGAAAGTTCCTTGAATTTCTATATTTTCATAAGATGGATATTATTATTTTCCTAAACATTGTATCATTTTTCATGTTGTGTTTAATTTGTCTCTTATTTGACTAACTAGGGCATAATAGATAAATATGTATCCCCCCACTAAATATTGATATTTGATAAGAAAATTTTTTATTATTTAAATACATTATTAGATATCAGGAATTCTTTGTAATGGTATGACACTGCTAGGGATCAGTTATAGATATCCACTCAATGCATTGGTAGTATCATGAGATGAAATAGTTGAAAAAAGATTGGTTTTTACCTACTAGCTAAAAATTATAGTGAAATTTCATGATGGTACTACTTCCATGTACCCGGAAAACATATTTTCCAATAGTTAATAATTACCGTCATTTATGTTCTTTTTTATTATTCTAGGATATATTTCTTGGAAATATTTACGGAAAAATTTCATTCGCAGTTTATTGGTTTAGATTATATAAGTTTTAGTTTCTTAGCATTATGTATCGATACTGTATTATATAGTTATTTGAATGGAGTGTTTTATTAGATATTAACCTTGAAATGTTAATTTATTCATATTTATTCATTATTTATTCCACTTTACTTACCCTAACTATGAATTTGATCTCAAACTTATTATAATTACTTTCCCTTGGTCATGATGATGAATCCTTCGAATAGTATTTCAAGGATAATTTTTATTTAATTTTATTATATATCATGTTTTTATTTTATATTTTACAATGTATTATGGGTTTCATGTATAAAATATGGCATTCCATGACTGTTAAATTGATTTGTCCTTCAGAATGTGTTTCCTTATAATCATGAAAATTTAATAATATAATGCACCAAATACGAGATTAGGGGGTTCAGTCATTACATTTTATATCAAATGATGTTTAGAAACAACCTTGGAAACTAGATTTTGTAGACATCGAGTAGGTAAAATATCCCTAATATAGAATTTTGGGATTAGTATAGATGAAAACCATAGAATTTTTGTAAGGTTGTTATTTTATTGGGTATTCATAGAAAACAAAACTTTTTATGGATACTATAAGTAGAAGTGTTTATGGCACAGAGGACACCATTATTTAGTGGTACTATTGATCCCATGGTAACTGAGAAATGGATTATGTATTTGGAGAAGATATTCATGGAATTAGGATGTCATAAAAAGGAAATGGTTACACTTAAAGTGTATTGTATCCATGGTAAGGATGATCATTGGTGGTCCTTGTCCCATAATATTAGGTAGTTGGAAGAAATATAACTCATCGAACAAAGATCATTTAAAGATACATTCATTGGTAAATACTTACAAAGTGATCATAAAATTGAGACGAATAGCCAGTTTCATAGCTTAATGAAAAAGAAATAAGAGATTGTTGCAGATTATGAAGCCACCATTACAAGGTTACCTAGGTATGAAACATATTATATACACAAAACATAGTACAAGATCGACCACATCTTTGATGGTCTTTTGGAAAATATTCTATGGGTGATGGTTTCTCAAAAAAATAATCATAAAATGAAATAGTTTTATGTGCCATCAAGATTGATAGGGAATTCTCAAAATCCTATGCATTCAAAGGAAAAAAAGAAATTATTATATAGTTTAAGAACTAATAAAAAATTAATGCATCAAATAAGATGATATATTTTGAACAATTTATATTGTATAAGAAATATTGAAACAATCACCCAAGGAAATTATTGAATGAAATGGTAGCTTCATATTAGTGCAGAGAAAATGGTCACTAAAAAAATAATGAAAAGGGAAGAATGAAAGGATATTATTTAGTGCCACATAAACAAAAAGATGGGTCACTATAAAAACAATTTCCACAGATGTCAAGAGAATGTACCTCAAAAGAAGCTAACAGATCAATTTCTAGAATATATAATTGGGAAAACCGAAGTGGAATGATTATTTTACTTTCAATTTGAATCTATTAAATCTATTGTAAAAGTATTTGGTTTCTGATGTAATCATCACATAATTTACAAAAAATGTTTTTTATTTTACTATAGTTCATTTTTGTTACAGGTTTCAGATCATATTCTGAATGGTACCAAGAAATATATTTCGTAAAAATTTAATATTTTTATAAAACATATGATTGAGTGAATAAAAACCCTTAATATTTTCCAGATATTGAGACAATGATAAAGAAATAGTTGATTTGAATATGTTATTACGACATTAATAAATTGTTGAAAAGTGATTTATGATATCATTCAAAAAATTTACCACACTATTAGATATAAGGAATATATCCAATAACATGTGTCATACATTAATAATAAGTAAGAAATCATGTTTCTAATAATGTTTTACTATAAATAATGTTATTACTGAATTTCAAGAGGTTACATGATGAAGTTATTCACATGTTTGGATTCTGAAATTTTAAAAACACTTCATGATGACTAATGTATAATGATAACATCATTTTGGGAATATATTGAAATTCTTTCTAATGTATTGGATCATAATATATTGTGAATTTTAACCATTTATGAAATGGTTTCAGCATATCATTGGATAAGTTCTTATATATTATTGTTTTTATTCACCATATAGGATGAAAAGTATAAATAGTTCAAGGAACAACCAAAGTATAATATTTTATATATAGAAACATATAATTACTTATATTCTTATATATTGATAAAAAATTTGTGTAACGAAAAAATGTCTACTGAGAAAAAATGTAGTTCAATTATCATTATTTTGTATAATATTAGTGACCTTTATTCAGATCATTGACTTATGGTGTTGCGGTCAACAAACTTACACTTAAACATGTTCTTTATCATTCTCCATAAAATCAAGATTTTTTATATTTTTCTTTCATATCCATGTTTCAATTTCACACCTATGTTCTCCTACTAAGGAACCTAGTTACATTACCGTTGTACATTCCTTTCTATCATATTTATAATATGTAAAATTAACCCTTTATACAAATTCTATCTCTAAAAAATAGTTTATTTTCAATCCCCCTGTCACTGAGATCATTTTTTTATTTTAAGGACACAATTTATTTATGGTGGATAGAATGTGACACCTCAACATTCTAATGTGAGAACCTTATATTCGATTGTGTTCATAACAGGTGATACCCAGCACGTAAGGGGATATAATACCATGATAAATTAAAATATATTTTCTATTTTAAATATATTCAATATATTTTATATTTTTAGTGGATGAAACACTAAGTTAGATTGTAGTACACGCAATGGAATCTTTTTTCGAAATCATAAATAACACATAAGACCATGTTGTAATTGAACAATAATATAATATTAAAATATGATTATTTAATATAATAAAATATATATATATTAAATTAGTGTATATAAATAGAATTAAATATCTTATGAAAATATATGGTATACTAAAATATAAAATAAATACCTAGTATACAAACAAATAATAAATTAATATTAGAACTGATTGAATATAATGAAAAATATAATTATTTTAATGCTCATAAAGTTTTCTTACCCTAAAAAATTAAATTAATTACAATTAGTGAGTGATATTAATTATATATATGTATTATATATCTAATAAAATATTTTTTATATTCATATAATATATTTTATAGGGTCAATATAAAAACAAGACCAATAATTGTTTTTAAATAAATATTAAATTTCTATTAAGGCATTTGTTCATCCATTTAATAGAGAACCCATTTAAAATATAATTTTTGACACTTTTATAAATTAAATTTGACAAAAAAATATTTATATTTGAAATAAAAACATAAAAATTATCCTTGGGTAAATTTTTGGTATTTTTATTAGAAGATACATTTTTTATTAATAGTGAAAAATACTAAATTATAGTTCAAAATTGGATTTTTCATCTTTTCTATATATAAGGATAAATTCTAATTTTAATTGGTTTTAAATTTTAAATATATTATATTTTCGTCAATTAGTTCATTTTTTGTAATTGTTATCAATTTAACTTTGAAATTGAAGGTAAAAACATATCAATCTTTTAGACGTTTTTAAATTAAAAACATGCATAGTCATCCCTCCTACCAGATAAATTTCAAATTAATTTAATACACTTTTATGATTGTAATTTGGACTAATGGGTTAAATATTTTGAAAAATAATTATTTATATTGTATAATATGTCAATCAAAGTTTTTTATAAAAAAATATTAGTGAATGACATTAAAATTAATTACAAATATTAAGGAAACAATAAGCTCAATAAAGGACTAAACAATTAAATTAAGTGAATGAATGGCCTATCCACTTACAAAAAACCCATTTTATGGACATAATTTGGCCTCTAAAATTAAATTATTTAGCTTTTTTGGTTTTATAATTCTTTTTTACCTAAAAAATGTTAGTACAGCAAACTATATTCAAAAATACCAAGTGGGTCATTTTCCTCCCTTATAAGGGGCCACCATATCTCCCACATCTTCCCACCTCTCAAACCAAATAGGATTGGATAAGATCTTCCAAAATATGTTCCTAAAATAAATAACATAAGCCTTAAAGCCTCAATTTTGGTATAAATACTTCCATGGAATCCATTCTATATAAACCAAAAGTATTTACTCAATTAAGAGGTAACGTCCTCTCTCAATATCATTAGCATTTCTTCCATTATATAACCCCCAAATATTCTAATTATATGATTTTATAAAAAATGTATCCAAAAAATAAAATTATGTTGTTTTTATAACTTTCCTATCTACACATACATAGACATTCATATAACGAATAACAGACATACTATTTTGGTTTATGGTGAACTAATACATTACAGAATAATGATTAATAATGTTTTTCTTTACCACCTATCATGGTGGAAATAATTATTGGGAACTATTTATATATTATATATATGATATTTATAATTTCATTATGATTTTTTATTTTTATTTTTAAAACATACCTTTATTCTTTCCATCTTGTTTAAATATAATGATTTTGTTTGAGGAAATGTTGACTACCACCCCCTCAAAGTGGTTTGACTTTTTCATGACCTAAATGGAATATATTATTGATGATTTTAGTAAACCTATAAAAATATATAAAATATATATGATATTGTAATGATAATATACATATATATCACTTAATTTTTGTTTATCTAAAATGACAACGAAATGAAATTAGTGTTAAGGCGTACGTACGACCTATCATCTCCATGAATGGTTCATTTCACTTCTTCACTCATAAAATTATAGATTATTATAAATACATATGTAAAGACTAAATAAGATAATTTAGTCATTCTTTACTTTCTATAGATGATGAAATTGCGATTTAATAAATAGCACAATTTAATAAAATGTTAAATCTTGCATGGGAAAACTAGGAAAATAACACCTAAAATAGTGAAAATAATAAATGATTGCTTACAAATGTGTAAATAAATCTAATAATAAGACGATATATGAAATTTAAAAAATTATTATGGTTATTTTATAAGTTATTAACATATTTTAAACTACTATATAGGATGATAAATACAATGAAACAAAAAAAATAATGTTAAGGTAAGGGATTTCATCTCAATTTATATTCCCTTGAGACTTATTTGTAATGATGCACCCAGTGACTTTTATATGGGTCATATATTTCCATTAAAATGTTATATAATAAATCAATTTATTCTCATAGCATTATATTCATAGTTTAATGTAAATTCTGAATGGGTATTATGATTTAAATGTTTCAAAGTGGTATGGAACACATTTGAATGTTTAAAGATTATTTCCGTAAAAAATGTTCTTAATTATTATCTTTGAAATATCCCTTCAATAGTGATTGTAAACTATCAATTGAAATAAAGAATTAATGTTAAATAATTTTCAATAGATATTACCTTGAATATACATGTTTTGAAATGATAATTATTATTATTTTCCTAAACATTATATCATTTTTCATGCATTTTTTACGTTGAAAGTTATTTGATTAACATGGGACAATTGATAAATCCCTATCCTTCATTCAATTTTGATATTTGATAAGGAAATTTTTTTAATATTTAATTTTTTTGATATAATGATTTATTAGGATAGGTTTAATATGTTGTGGCTTTGTTATATATAGCACAATGATGCATTGATAATTAGTTAAAATAGTTGGCCAATAATATATATTTTTTCCTAAAATCTAAACCTCTTTGTGGAAGGTATTGATGGTAATAGTTCCATCTCCCTAAAAAACATGGAATCCAATAAATAAAAATTTCTTACATTTATGATCATTTATTATAAATCTATGTGACTCCTCTTCGATATATCTATGTAAATATTTCATTTCACTAATTTAGATGGCATGAGTTTCAATTTCATATCCATCCATATTAATATCGTCATATCTATTTATTTGAATGGTATGTGGTATAGGTTATTTACCATTCCATGGTAATTTAATCTTACTAAATCATTATTTCTTCTTCTTTACTTAACATTACTAAGCATTTGAGATCACCCTTATTATGTTTCAATTTCCCAGGTTATGCAAAAATCCTTTGAATACACTTTTGAAGATACAATTTATTTCATTTTATTATGTATCATGTTTTTATTTTATATTTTCAAATATATTATGGTTATCATGTATGTAACATTTCTTTCCAATACTATTAAACTGATTCGTTCTTTGGGATTTAATTCTAACTAATCATACTAATTTAATAAGATAATGCATCGACTCTAGGATTATAGGGTTGGGACATTATATGGATAATCTCCATAATCCTTATAAAACATCGATTAGATCATGTTTTCCTTGATGATAATGACAATGAACCAATATAGTATATCATGGAATAAATAGTTTTGGAGAACCATTATCAAACGGGTGAATTCAGGGCACTAAATGGAATGAAAATGAACTCAATATATATATACCTTAACATTAATGTAGTCTTATGGATATATTCATCTTTTAAACTTATCTTGTGATATGTGGACTACAATTCAATCTTGAAGAACCAAATGACTCCCTATAGATGGTGTAATAGATCATCATTCCTTGGAAGATGGTAACTATAATTAACCCTTATATAATTCAACCTTTGGTAGTATACATACATCATCATACTATTATCTGTCCTCTTGGTGAACATCACTAGATCACAATAAGGAGATATACTAGCTTAGATGAATCCACTCTACATCAGATCATTCACTAGAATCGTCAACTCATTCAACTCAACATGTTACATTTTATATGGATACATTTAAATCTGAGATGATTTGGGTTTCCACTCTATACAAAAATATATGTCACATAGAAAGGGTATTTTCATAACCATATCTGTAAAAACATCAAGAACTCCTCCATAACCCTGGGAATATCATTTTCCCTACAATACTATAATATCGCTAACAAATTAGGTAAAATAGTCTAAACCTTCCTTAAACCCATCTCATAACCATGCTCACCATTGAATGCCAGTCATTGGATTTCCACATTAGAAAAAAATTCCTTTCAAAACATTTGATGAGTTCTGAAATAGAATAAAAACAATCCATGCCCAACATAACATCATATCATTTTATCAACATTAATAACAAGTCTCATATTGACTAGTTTTTTCCATCATAAGTCTATATCCATTAAAAACATCAAACAATGAATACTGAACACTATTAAGTATAGATGAAAACATGAGAACTTGAATTCTCTACACCTATATTAACTAATAATGTACAAAAGAAAAACCATGAATGATGAGGATCCTAAATCAAAAAAGCCACATCCAAGGTAAGATAATAAAATGAACATACCTCAGAATAACATTATCATTATTAGAATTTCTTTCTCTATTTCATGAAACTTCCCACACACACCTCCTCTACATCTCTATTGATGGTATCAACGACCATGATTTGTCCTAGGTACCTTAGTATGAATACCATTATAATGATTCACTCTACTAACTCCCTCTTTAGATTATTGTTGAAAAAGTTTCGATGGTCCCTACCACTAAAAGAACCTTAAAGGTAACTTGTACTACTATCGAAAAATAGTCTGAATGGAAATCTGAAAATTTCCTTCCTAGGTTGTTAGACAATGTGTCTGTAGGTTATGATAAAAACTATAGAAAATACATGAAAACAGGTAGCCCCTATTAGGGTCACATAAGCTACCAACCCCATAATATCATATAATGGTATACTAAGATCATATCCCTTCCAGTTAGAATATTGAATATCATTGTATTCAAAATCAACTAACTTGATACCATCTCTCAAATAATTCCTTTATGCCAATCACTAAAGTATCAAAACCAAGAAAAATCATATTCTTGATAACATATAACTTCTTATACACCTCTAGATATGTGGGAATCGTAAATGTGGTGAATGTATACATAGTCAGTTGGGAGAAAACCTCATCTATACAGTATAATATGGTATATCATCTTGAAAATATTAGGGAAAAAGTCTAGTGGTTCCTTGAACATGATCCCAAGCTCTAACACACATAGTATACCCTTCTAAAGGGTGCTAAATTCATATATATATTACTACATCATTACTGATGATAACAATTAAAAATGAAACTCCATATGAATGTCAACTCATAATACACATACCTCTTTCTGATCACCCAGATACATCATCCACAACTGATACAAAACACCCCACATCTATCAATCTCAAATTGGAAACCAAGACTCATCCTGATATTGAATCAGTATAAAGGTGTTATCAAACCTCTCAAACTACATTATGTCTCTAGATCAGAGATGATCCCATCATACTTCCCTATGATCTACAACTAAAAGGCACTCAACAACCCATTATATTCCATATACTCCTCTCTCATTTTGGTCCTTCAATGATCAATTGGGTAAACATGATTAACCTATAGTACTTTATATTTTCATGGAAACTAAAAAGGTGAAATTCTTTAAAACAATGGAGAGAACCAAAGATAGGTATTATGGAATTTTAAATTTTTTTATCTTAATAGATTCATTTGAAATTACCAAAATAACATATTGAATAATATAACACAATAAATCATGATGCATGTACCAATTCTCGGTCTCTTCCCTAGAAAAAATTCTACCTCACTTGGTCATTCAATATTCCTAACGATCTCATGTCGGATAAAGGGTACGACTAAAATCACATGTCATATATGGTCTCCATGGAATATTCAATACAGCATGGTTGATTTTCTCCATTACCCTAGAAACCCCAGAAATAATCACAATGCCAATATATGAACTAAAACAATCTATATCACTCTATTGTGGATATCACTCTAAAGGTTCCACTCCTGATCCAAAAATGAAGGAAGAGAGATAATGACCCATAACTATAACATATAGTATTTTCCAGATTGGAGACTAGATATGATGGTACAAAAAGCCACACATATGGAAGGAATTTCCCAAATAAATAATTATAACTATTGGGTGATTGTATAATACAAATTCAAAACAATTCCATCATATAATATTAAATTAAACCAAAAACTCTAACAAAATACATTACACGTGTCAAAAAATAAAAATAAAATCTTTTATGTAAATACAAAAGACAATTCCAATGGAATGAATAAATAGTAACTCTAAAAACAGGCTAATGATGTCCAAATTAGTCACCAAAGAAATATTGGGAACCTAAAAAATAGTTTATATACAAATTGGGTGAGAATAACTTGTATACTCTATTGGATCATAACAAAGGTCTCTAGAGCACATGTGATATAAGTATACTAATTAACCAATTAAGAAACAACATAATATACATGAACCTAAATACGCCATGTAAAAAATCCTAACCTAGATATTTTAAGAATACCAAATCACACATCCAATATAATAACATAGTTTGTACTAAACACAAAGAAATGGATCCATGAAACTGCTTCCCCACTGATTTTTTTAATCTCACAAACTCATTACACAGCCAGGGCAACTGAGTATCATGAATGTGAAGTTCAAAAAGCTCATTTCCTCTCCCCAACCACACATGTCCCCTTCTATATATCACATCCTCAAAATCATTGAGTAATATCAAACCAAAACCAATAAAATCACTCGATAATCTTTAACCCGACCCTGTATCATCCCTTCTCGAAAAGGGAGAGATGGGAAGATGAGGTATCCCACAATTAAAATAACCACCCGCCTAGATATTAGGAAAAACATCAAGAAAAAACATATATTTGTTTTTATGTTTATCTAAACAATGTGTACATAAATAAATAACATAAAAGTACATGATAGATAGATAGAACACAACACCCAAACTATGGTTTAACATCAACTAAAAAAATGTACTATACATCACCTGTACCACAACACACAAATACCATTACAATAACATTCAAAAATAAATTCATCACACTATGAAACACCACACATAAATATTGGAAACACCATTCAACTACGTGTTCCACGATTTCCATATTAAATGACATTCCACTATATATAATTTACTTATCCATTTCATTCACATTAAACACAAATTTATTTATTATTCATTTCATTCAATATAACTACTACACATCAATCCCAACCGATTTTCATTTGAGTTTTATCATTTCTATTTATTCCTTGGATAATCAAGAAACTAACACCACCACACATCATAACCACTCTTCCATATTATATCCACCACTACCAAAACAACTAATAAGAAATCCATATCACAAGAACCCAACTGTGTCACCATAATAAACACAAATCACCATCACCGCACACCATAAATAATGACATATTATGTCAACTAACCATCATATCACTATAGAAAAATCATGCAACCAAAGCTAGTCACTGCCATCACCACACAACAGCCAAAATTATAAATTGAAACATAATAATAAAATTCACATATAGAAACACAATATGGATTCCAAAATTTTCCATAATTCCATATTTAATAGGGGATTAAATTATTTACTTCATGACATGGCGCATTTATTCTCACACAAATTCAAAATTTTCTTGGGTAAAGGGTTCTTTAGCCATATATATGTTCAAAACCTTTTATTCATGATTATGAAAAATAAACAACATAATAAAAATTCCATATTTAACCAAACTTCCACATAATCAAGGATCCCAATAGACATGATTTTTTTTCAATGGATATAACCATGTATAAATACCTTATAAATAACAAAAAAAATAGTAAAAATTGATATTTCTCCAAATTAACATCAATTTTATAATTATTTAATTAATTATCATCTTAATTAGACCCTAAAAATCCACCTAATGAGATAAAAAATCAAAAAATACCCCCAAATATAGACATGTATGGATAGATTGAGAATCCTCTAACTCAATGATTATTTTAAAATCATAGCGCACTATAGGGTCATTGATAATATTGTAGAATAAAATAACCAATCAAGAAAATGTTGATTTGACCTCAACCACATCAAAAGTCATCAAAATAACAACAATAAATTCACCCCCATAAAAGCATTATTCCCACATCGATTCATTCAAATAACAAAAAAAATGAAATGATGGGATAAATAGGATATCCCACCAGGAATTATCTAGGATCAACATCTAGAAGCCAAGGATTATGGATGAGAAAGGAGGAGTGGAATGTCTCCCAAAAATACCTTGGAGTTTCCCAAAAACCAATATAAATTAATGAATTTTGGAGAGATATGCTTTTTATAAACATGTTGTAAATTATTGTTCACTGTGTTATATAAAAATTGATGTCATCAATTTTTTGTGAGGCACTACAATTCTAGCTAGAAATCCAGTTCATATCGTCAATTTCAAAAATTTAAAACCAGATAAACATACATATATATTCATGTTACCTCATCCTTGAATTAATTGAAGTAATTAATTATTATTTCATTTCATGAATCACCTGATCAAATGGCCCCCCAAAAAACCATCCCATGAATCATTAACCTCTAATGTGTGAAGATCCTCTCGCATTGTGATCAAATATTCACCTCATTAACCACCCACTATAGTATCATTTCGACTCTAAACTCGACTAAACCCTCCATGAGCCTCATCTAAAGGCCACCAACTCTCAAACCCATATCACAAAATCCAAGAAGGCAAGAACCATTAGACAAACAAAATACATATATATACAACATGAATATATATATATATATATATATATATATATTCACGCATGCGTGCATGTTATATATACATTAATTTTTTATATTACATCATGTTTTTGTATATATAATTTATATATAATTTGTTTTTGTGTATGTGTGTTTTTTGTAATTTATAAATTAAATACATTGAATATAAACTGAAAATGGATTTATGCAAATCAAATGAAATGAGAGCATAAAATTAGCTAAATAGTTCATCAATTTTGAAAAAAAAACATGAAAACAACCAATCTAAAATTATTTTTCTATGTCTATGTTATTGTTATTTCATTAGAATAGGTATAGAAAAATTAAAATAGAATGTGACAAATTATTGAATTTTTTAGAGTTATAATTTTTTGAAAAAATGGATAAGAATTAAATGAATCTAGTGAGTAGAAAAATAGTATAACTTATTGATCTTTAGATATTAGTTATTTTTTAAATGAATCTATATATCATATCAGGAAAAATATAATGCGTGTTTATGATAATATTAATGATTTATTGAAAAAAAATCAGAGATTGGAAAATTAAATTGAGATTAAATTATATTAAGGTTGTATAAAATTAACTACTAAATATTTTTATTAAACTATATAACCAAAATTAGGGAACTAAATGAATGGAAATCAGTTTTATATATGTATATTCTCTATTATAGGATATTCTTCTAGATAAAAATGATCATAATTTATTAATATACATAGCTATGAGAAAGTGTTTCACCATGGGTATGATCTATGAAATATATATATATTATCCTTAGTCTTTATATATTATTTTAAAAAGAGAGTATTTTTTTATAAATTCTCCAATTGTGATGCATATCAATACTGAGTAAATTAATCAGGTTAGTTGAAACATGTATTGTACTTTCAAATCATTCCAATGATTTTAGAATTTATCAATGTTTAAATACTATAATTATATTAACATGGTTTCAGATAAAAGAATCTAGGTGGTTAAACCTAGAAAGACTATGGATGCTTGTCATTATAATAAAATCAATAATGTGTATCACAAATTTTAGAATGATTCATATTTTTTTCATTATCTTTTTATGTTTTAATCAAATGGGTGTAAAAATCAACTATCACAATACATGGTTAGTCATGTCGATAAATTGAATATTTCTATCATGGTTACGCATGAAGTGAAAAATAATTATATTATATTTACTTATTTTAGGACCGAAATATTCTGGTAATGATATTTAAATTTATCTTTATCCACTAATTTATCAATCAAGAGTATTATGAGATATAATTGTTATGATGATGGGGGGTTACAACTTCCATGTGGTAGCTCACACACACTACATGGAAAACACACCAGAAATAAACCATCATGGGGACTCATCCTCAGGACTAGCACCCCAAATACCACTCTCTACTTCCACCCAATCCACCTGTGGGTGGATTTTTATGGCGATTCATACAATAATAAAGTTTTCATGTTGAAAGACATGTTGTTCAGTATGAAAAATAAAATTTCTTGTATGGATAATTTATTTTGGCTGGGTATACTATATGTGAAGAATTAACATACACATAGAGGGTAAAAAGTATTATAATTTCTATGTTTCATTGGAATTATAGGTTTTTAAATTTAGGACATCAATATAAACATTGAGAGTAAACAATTAACATGATGAAATAAAATGGTTTGTCACATTATTCATTTAGAGTTGATTGAATACTTCACAAGGGAAGCTATATTATAACTAATTTTTGGAAGGCCTTTCTTTATATAAAATATCAGAGTTAGCTAGAATAAATGAGCAATTATCATACATAGTACGTATTGCTAACAGTCACTTTTAAAGACAAGGAATAAGCCTTTAAGAAAGATTGAAGACTGACACAATCTCCATCTACTCAAGGTTACTTCATTCAATATAATTTCAATCCCATCATATAATATTATGAAATAATAATTGAATTATTATTTTATGATCATTAACTAATATAATTCAAATTCATGGTAGAATAAAATTAATTCAATTATCATATATAGCATGTGACTTCTTTTATTCATGTTTAATAATCTTGAAGTAGTTTATCACTTTAAAATAAACCATATATCATATTTCAGAATATAAAAATTATATTTATATATAAATAATTTAGAAAACAAATAATTTAACAATAGATATATTTAAATTATTTTTAAATAATTTATGAATATTTAAAAATTAAATTATAAAAAACATATAATTTGTTTACAAAAAAATGAAAAATTTATTTTTATCCAATATAAAAATTCCATACTATTATTTAAAATATATACATATTAACCCCTTTATACTCTAAAATGTTATTTAATTTTTAAATTTTTATATTATAGATCAGGAATATTTGTTTTTCTATGTAATAAAATACACAAAAATTTAATATCTCATATTTCATGACACCCACAAGTAACTGAAGTTCTTAATTTGTTTTTTAGCCTTCATCATTGTGGGACCCAATGGTTTTTTGGGTTTTAAATTTTGTATTTTTTGTGGTGTTCAGGTGTGGAATTGTTTTATGGGGAAAATGGTTCCCTATTATGTTTTCTCATTCCATTATTTTTTGGACATAAAAAACTCCTTTACCTTAATATTACTTTTCTAATTATATGAAAGTTTAATTATTATCAGTCTCATGTTCTTACATTTATTTTATGTTATTTTGTGGATAAGTTTTACAAACATTTCCTTAAGTCAAAATAATAAATGTAATGGATAAAAATATCATTCTCAATATTCATTGAATCTATTCCTCATCCTTCATTGAATCTGATTCTTATACTTCATTGAATCTAATTCCCAAACATCAATGAATATGATTCTCAAAAATTGAAGAATCTAATTCTCATATAATTTCAAATCTGATTTACACAGTTCCATTAATATGATTTTCTCAGAATTTGGAATCTGATTTACACAATTCTATATATCTTATTTAGTCTTATTTTCAAATATGATTTAATCACTTCATTGAATCCAATTCATACACATCAGTGAATATGATTCTTACGCATTATTGAATCTGATTCATACACATTATCGAATATTATTCTCAATCTTTTTAAAATATGACTCACATATAATTTAAAATATGATTCATATAGTTTACCATATCTAATTCTCATCATTCTCAAAATCTGATTGTCATCATTCTTAGAATTTGATTCTCTGTATTAATAGAATATGTTTCCTGTTATTTCAAAAATCCATTTTTCATTATATTTAGAACTATATTTTACAATATTCTAAATCCTATATAGTTACTCTATTTCCTCAATTTACTCATACATATAATCAGATTCATACATATTTTACATGATAATAATTCTCATGATATTTTTCCTTTTGCTAAAGAAACATCTTCTAATCTGTTATTTTATGAAAAATGTAATTGACAACTGTATAGGTCCCTATGAAATTTCATGAAAACCTTTGGAGATCAAGATGATCGTTGGACTCGAATCCAATAAATACTTTGTCACATAGAAATTATTAAATAGCTATCTTGATTACTATTTGTGTGTCTACATGATAGGAAATTACATTCGTAATACTATACTATAAATTGCTTGTTCCATATGTTTTTAATACTTCAGTGAGACTATAAATATTAAATAAACATTTTTAGGTTGTCTCGTTTAGATTTTCATCAGGAATATTATTTTTCAGTCAAGGGATTCCAACTAAAGGAATACAGAGGTTCTGATTACCTATATAATCATGAGATTGCGAGGATACCAAGCCATAAGCTGTATCTAATATTTTGTTGATCGAGGGCTTACCCTGGTGTTGGTAAGAAAGACTTTTTGAATGTATAAATCAAGTGCCTTTTACCCAAAGTTATTAGATACCCTTCTTTATGAGTTAAAGTATTACACATCATTTGTATTTCATATTTTATAACAAGATCTTTAATTCCAATATATTTTTTTATAAATAAAAAGTATTAAGTTTATACATTCACTGTTTATTGCTCTTATTTAAGATTATATTTTCTTTAAGGTAGAATGTTTTTTTAGTAAAATTGGGTCTCAATTTCCATTTGATAAACATATTTATCGAAATATAAGGTAAATCAGATTTCATTAATAAAGATTAAACAGGGTTTAGTAAATCTGATTTGTTTACCATTGATTAAAAAATATATCCTTAAGATTAAAAATTATTGGTTTTAAACATAAAATTTACCCCCATCTTCTAACTGAGAATATTCAAAAAAAATTCAATCCAATAATTTGTATCAGATTAGCACTTCACTACTTAGTATACATTCTCATTCGTTACTTATTCATGTTATTATTAAAGTATTTTATAAACCTTCAGTTTATAATTATTTTTTACACTAGATAGTGTTTTAGAGAAAAAAATTATTATAAAGATGGTCAGCTTAAATTTCAGATTAATAGAGAATTTAAAACCTACAAGAACACCTATCATTGATGGGAATGATTATGAATATTGGAGAAATAGAATGAAGACATTTATTATCAATATTGGGGTTCATAATTTGGTAATGCTTACTGTAGATTATAAAACACCTAAGAAATAAGTCAGGATATTTTCTAATAAATAGAAGAATGAATATCAACTAAACTATAAGGTACCAAATATATTACATTGTTATATGACCAGGAACCTGTACAACCACATATCATCTTCTGAAGAAGAAAATAATAAATTTAAGGGAAGTGGGATTTTACATTTTGGAACATCTAAACTCACTGAGATAATAAGACCCATGTTTAGAGAAAACTATCGTGCTTATGTTTTTTCTATGGAGAACCAATTTATGAAGTTCAATAGAGAATCATCATTATTGTAAATAGTCTATACTAAATTGGAGATAAAGGAATATATGATGAGATTCTTGTAGATAATACCATTGAGATAATTCCAAATAAATGGGAATCAAATATATCATCAATTGATGAGTCAAGGGAAGTCACTAATGTAACCCTTGATGAGTTATTGGGAACTCTCTTGCAATATGTGAACAATCTAAAAATATAAGTTAAAAATTTGAAGAATAATAATATAAGTGCTTCCATTACTTCTAAAACAAATCAGATGAAATAAAAAACTAATGATAATGTTGTTAAGTCAACAAAGGCAAATAAAATTGTTGTTCAATTAGACTCAAGTGATACTGATCATTTAGAGAATGAGTTAGCTAAAATTTCCTGAATGATGAAAGTGATTTTGGGAAAGAAGGACATTCAATATAGATAAATGATGAAGGACATGAACGATAAGAAGGATTATGAAGTCACATGATACGATTGTAAAAAAGAATGACATATCAGACTAGATTTTATTAATCTTAAAAGGAATGAAAGAAAAGACATACTTTTTTAATGTAATAAAAAAGGTATCATAATTCTATATGAAAGGAATTTATAATGGAAATTGATTCCTGGAGTTTTAGTGGAGACAATTTTTTTGATGAATCTTCAGATAAAGAAAACCTTTGGAAAATATAATATTGGTTTTACTTATAGAATACCACTTAAGAATAATTGTTTCATGAAAAAGGTCTACACTATTGAATCCATAACTAAAATAACTTTACGTTACAATGACTCTGATTAGAAATATTCTAAATCATCATATCAAGTATAATCCCCAGTAGGGGATAATTCTTTACCTTATTTAGAAGAAGTCTATATATTTCCGATGTTTCTTGAAAATGTGTTCTCCAAAATCAAAAATAATCTTGATAAAGAAAATTATAGAATCAATATTTTGAATAAAGGAAGTTTCATGTCATTGAAAAGATAATGATATGAAAACCCTTAATTTTTAAACAATTTCATAATACCATAAGGAAGTAAATTCTAAAATGGATTAACTTTCTAAGGATCTTGAAAAACATTTTTATGAGAAAAATGTTTTACAGAAAAAACACATTTATGAAACTAATACTTTTTATGATAGGAATTTATTCGATTGACTAAAATAAGTAATATTTACATTAATAAAACTTTATTAAAACATTACATCTAGGAAATACCATTTTGACAAGATGTATCCATAAATTCATCCTCTTAAGAATAGTACTAGAGTTGGTTATTAAAACTAAAATCCTGTATTTGGAACCAATTATATTGTTCCAAAGAATTTTATTTTATACACTAAGTGTCAAAGTGGTGTAAATTGGAGAAAAAAATTCTCTTCAAACAAAATACTATCATTAGGATTTCATAAATCCTTTTTTCCAAAAAAAATGTGGATTCTAATGATTTTACTTTCTATTATGTCTTGATCCAAGAAAGTATGGATTCCGAATACCTAACTATTGTATTTTTAGGGAACCAAAGGATATACCAAAAAAAGAATATATTGTATAGTTATAATGTATGTTACCAAAATATGATCGGTAAAAAATAAATCTATTAAAATATTATTGAAATGAATGGTGGAAGAATCACATTTAGAGATAATGATCAGTAAAAAATTGTTATCATTGGTTATATTGTTCTTCTTTGAAAATAATTGATTTCAAATGATTTATTTGTAAAATTTCATAAGAAAAACCATATAAGAATAATTATATTTTTTGCTGATGGTTACCGTATCAATTTTTGGAATGATAAATTTGCATCTCACAATTCCAAGGATAAATTCCTTCATTCTGCACATAGGCATGAGAATGTTTACACACTTCACATAGAAGACCTTAAAAGCCAAGAAATATATTTTCTTAGTGAAATTGATATTAAATATTGGTTATGAAATAGAAGTTTAGGACACTGCCACCTTATAAACTTATGTAAACTAACTATGAATGTACTTTCTAAGGATATAATGGAAGAGAGATTTGATTCTTCAAAAGTCTGTGACCATTTTCAATATAGAAAATAACATATGTCTAACATCGAATCTATTAGTGAAGTCTCAACTATTTATTCATTAAAGATAGTTTACAAGGATGTATTTTGTTCTAAATAACTACAATTATTAGAGTCAAATACTATGTATTTGTTTTAGTTGTTTATTACACTATATTTACTTGGGTCTATTTACTCACAACGAAATCTGATTACTTTTTATTATTTCAAAACATTTACATCCAATGTTAAAAATGAGAGTACCCTCCCATTGATAACTATTTGTTTTAATCACGGTTGAGAATATGAATATTAGGATTTTGAATCTATTTGAAGAAATAAATGTATTACTCCTAACTTTTCAGCTTCGAGAACTCTATATCAAAATGCTGGTGTTAACCGAAGAAATCGTATTTATCAAGAGTTAAAAAGAGCCATGTTGATTTAATTCTCAACTTCTATTTTATTGGATAAATATATTAATATTTCATTCTATACTATAAATAGACTTTTAATTATACCATTTCTTAATTAAACACATTATGAGATATGGAAAGGCCAAAAACCAAAAGTTTCATATTTCAAATTAATTAGATGAAATGTATTCATTTTGAATAAAAAAAGATAAATTACACAAATTTTCAACCAAATCTGATGAAGGTATATTATTAAGCTATTACACTACTTCAACGGCTTATAGATTTCTCAAAAATAACTATTTTACTTTTGAGGAAACTGTACATGTAAAATTTGATGAAACAGATCCTTTTGTTTAAAAAAACAACCTACATCTTCTGATTTGTTTTCCAAAAAATATTATTAACCTATTGTATAAGATACTTCTTATAAGGATAATACTGAAGAATATTTTTATGAAGTATTCACTAGTGAATATTTTCTACCTTATGTTAATGAACTGGTTATACAAAATCCAAGTAAGTTGTCTCTTAAGAATCATCCCAGAGAAAATATCATTGGTGATTTAAATCAACTAGTAAATACTAGAAGTTCATTACAAAATTGAGTAGAACTTATTTCTTTCCTTTATCAATTATAACCTAAAATTACTCATGATGATTTAGGTGATGATGATTTCATTAAGTCTATTTATAATTAACTAAATGAATTTGAGAGGAAAAATCTCTGGACCTTGGTTGAAATACCTAAACAATCCACTTTAATTTGAGTAAAATGGGTCTTCATAAATAAATGTCATGAAAATTTAATAATCATAAGAAATAAAGAAATACTAGTTGATAAAGTCTATAATAAACAAGTTTGGATAGACAATGAAGAATCATATGCTCCGGTAGTAAGACTGTATCTTTTAATATTCTACTAGGCTTTAAAATTAATCTTCAATTTCTGACTTCTCAATTTGATTTGAAGTGTGATTTCCTTAACGAATATGTTCAAGAGGTTTTTTTTATTGAACAAACATATGGTTTTTAAGATTCAAAACATCCTGAATAATTTTTTGAATTTTCCAAATCATTATATGGCCTTAAACAAGTCCCTAGAGCCAGGTATGATAGACTGACATGAATTTTGTTACAAAAAAATTATGTTAAGGGAATTTCTGATCCAAATCCTTTCATAATGAATAAAATAAAAAGATTTTAATTTTTCAAATTTATGTTGATGACATTATATTACAATAAACTCAGTAATATCTTATTGAATTATTTATGTATTTGATGAAATCTGAGTTTGAAATGAGTATGATGAGTGAGTTTACATTCATTCATGGTTATCATATTTATAAAAAACCAGATGGAACATATATATCTCAAAATATGTATGTTAAATATTCACATAATATGTATTTTTATGACAACACTAAATGTGTTCGTACTTCAATCGGTACCTCAAAAACTATTGATCTTGATGAAGCTCGAAAACTTATTAATCAAACAATTTTTATATGTATGATAGGATGTGTACTATACAAAATAGCTAGTCCTATAGACATAATGTTTTCAGTATGTTTATGTGAAAGATGCTAATAAAATATAAAATAATCCTATTAGAATATTTGAAAACTATTTTTTATTATTTAACGGAAACAAAAAATTTAGGACTTTTTTATTCTTCAGGAAATGAGTTTGAATTTAAATCATTTTTATGAAGTTTATTTTGGTGGTTTTAGAATGGATAGGAAAAGTACATCCAAAACTTGTCATTTATTAAGAGATTAATTAATTTCATGGATCTATAAGAAACAAAAATCAGTAGAACATTCCACTATTAATGAAGAATATATAGCAGCTGTATGTTATTGTGCTCAAGTGTGGTGGATGCATCAGACACTCACTGATTATGGAATGAGTATAACAAAAACTCAAATAGTTTTTTATTACCCAAGTACCATTTCCTTTAAGAAAATACCATCAACAACACTCCCATGTAAAGCGCCTAAATATTAAGAATCACTTTCTTAGGGATGACGCACTGTAATGATTTATTATTTTAAAAAATTTCAGAATGCAAGAACAATTGGATCATATCTTTAAAAAACCATTTGCAGTCGATAGATTTGAATATATTAAAAAAATTGGAATGATTACTGTAAGGTAATAATTCATATCCACTTTTTGTATAAAATATATCCTCAAATTATGCTACTCCTTTTACTATGGTGTGATACACTTTATTTTTTTGAAAATTCTATTATTGTAATCTAATAAAAAAATTCGGAAACTAAGAAAATTTTTCTGACCCTAACAAAATATTATGGTATTTAAAAAAAATTATTATAGTACTTTTTTTGGATTTAAAACATTAAGAATTGTTTGTTTCCAAAATTAATAAATAACTTGAGGGCTCTATATGGTAAAAATTCTCACTTATTATTTATATCTTTAAATTTATGAATGTTGGTATTTCAATTGTTTTTTAAAACCATATCGGATTCATCTTTTCATAAATATGTTTTGTTTTACAAAAACATCAAATTTTCTGAACTAAAAAATCATTCTTCAGCTTAATCTCAACCATTTGATGAGATCTATTTAATTCCGACCATTAAATTACTTTTTTAAGATTAATCATGACTTTCATGCCTATATAAAGTATGGAATAACACTCCCCCCCTCGGGTCCCAAATCAATCTCCACTATCTTCTTCTCGAGCTATTACAAGCCTTCAAAAGTCCACAGTTTGATTCCATCTATTTTCCTCAAATCAGAATGTATCATTCATATTTCTATCAAAGTTAAATGCCTACATCAAAGGAGTTTAAAGAATTTTTTATATGCCGAGAAAGGATAGTTGATAAAAATATATTTCTCATATATCATTCTCTCTTAAGTCTGATAATAAAGTTCTAAGGATGGAAATCTATTTGCATCATGAAAAATAATGGATATCAGGATCCAGTTTATCTGAATCATGTAATTGAGTTCATTGAATTAGTAGAGTTATTCATATATGGTAGAAAATATAATGATCCTTTTATGTGTTATGGGGAAATATATTTTATTCTTGTCATGAAAGAAACTGATATCATAGTTATTTTTATGATGGAAAAAATTTATATCCTTCTCATAAACTACTAGAATATGAAGGTTCTTTCAACATTGAAATGTATATGGAGTCTTTATTCCTTCAATCTATAAATAATCCATAACATTCTCATCATACCTCTAACAACCAAATTATAGAATTATGTATACAAGGGATGAGGATACCAATAAAAGAAGATAAATATGCCCTCATGATAACTGATATATTCATGTTAGGTTTCCTTGTAAATATATGGATGATTATCATGGTCAGATATATCTTCCTCATGATAAGTAAAATGAAGTGTGGTTCAATAATCTCCCAAATCCTTATGTTTCATACATAATTTTCTATGTTCATAGTAAATTTTCTGTCCTCTTTTGACATTCCGTGATAGTCAATGTGTATGATTTTTAAGATTCTTCTTTTAAGTGAAAACACACATTAAATAATGAAATTTATATTTGATGATAGGACTAAAGAGTTTTTTGATTTATCTAGAATTTATATCTAGGTTGGAGAATGTTTGATGTTGAACCCAAGAAATGAAAATCTCATGCTCTAAAACCACATAAGTCAAACAAATAGAAATATTTTCTAGATGAATTCATTTTAAAGTGGAAGAAAGACACGGAGCATAGAAAACAATGAGATCATGACATTGGGATAAATCAATCAGAAGAAAAGGCCTTACAGATTCATGAAATTGAAACACTAGAAAAATAATCAAAAGAAAATATGCATAAGTAAAATATATTAGAAGCAGAGTTATGTTAGGATTTATTGACATCCACAGAAAAGGCATCAGAAGATATTCCTGATCCGAAATCATTTCTTCAAGGATCTAAACATCTCCCTCAGAAATAATAACCAGTGGAATAAGGGGGTAATCCAAAATATAAAGTTAAATTAATTGTTTCATCATTAGTTTGAGGGTTCATGAACAATAACAAGAATACGAAGAATCCAGTGAAGAGAAAGGTAGGGATGTAGAGATTCAAGTAATTGGACACATTAAGAGAGATATTCAATCAAAAAAATCTCTATAAGAACCTCTCAAGCATCCTTTTTCAAGCTTGCATCAAAAGAGAAGTCTGTTCAAAAATATTCTAACCATATTTATGAAGCCTTACTCATTTTATAAAGACAATATTTTAGAAAGTGATGTTCATAATCTCCCATCTGATAGTGATGATAGTGGATATGATGATTCTAGTGATGGTGGTGATGGTGATTATAACATTGTTTAAATATATGATGAAAAGAAAAATAAACAGGTGATATAGAAATCATACTCTAATATTGAAAATGGGAATGAGATAGATATTGAAACTTCTAATCAAAAGGCATCTAATTCAGAAAAGTTTTCATCTTTTATAAGACAGTATTTTTTCATCCAATCATTGAGTAAAGATTTCAAGTGATTCTAGATTCCTTAAATCAAAAATCGGTCTCAATAACCCTACTGATGGAGATGATTATTAGGCTTGAGGCAGATTTCAAACTCCTCATTAACAATTACTATTATCATTGGAAATCCTACCAAGACATGAAAAAGTGGTCAAAGTAGATCAGTATTGATCTAAATGATTTTGATGATATATTTGATTCAATCAGGAGTGATTTTAAAAAAATATGTGGACTTTCTAATTGAATTATCAAATTCTTTCTCAGAGAATATATAGGTGGGAAAAAGAATTGATATACAAGAAATAAATGATCTCAATGGAAATCTAATTTTCCACGGAACTAGGATCCAAAGTTTGATGTCTTACAAGGATGAGATCTCTAAAATACCCAAGTCCTAACATGAAAATATTAATAGTCAAGATGAAATGATTTAGAATCATGAAATTAAGAATCAACAATAATGAATGTTAATTTCATAGGTTGGAGATGGTCATAAATAATTGAATAAGATGAAGTATCTTGTGAAATATTTAATGTCGAACAAGGATTAATCTTTTTTATCTCTGAACCATTTGTTGTAAAAACCTTTTCAATATCAAATATTTTTATCCATATTGTTTCGTATACATTTTTTCTTAACAATATTCATGTAGATAATAATTTCTTTATTCATTTTTTGTAAATTACAATGTGGGGGAATGTTTATGTAAGAGGGAGAATGTTTAAATAATATATCCTTATGTAAGGGGTTATTTCATTAAAAAAATAGAAATTCCTAAAGAAAAAAATAAAATACTTAGTGGAATTTGATATCCTAAGGGGGAGTTAGTTTTATTCATTTTTAAGTGTCATAAACCCATGGCGAGATAAGTAATTCTTTTAAGTTAAAAATTATTTTTTCTTGGTCTTACTATTATTTTCTTAACATTGCGTTTGATTTCCAAAAATGGAGATATTGTTGAGTCAAAAGTTTCTTTATGAAATTATCTCATTCATTTATGTTTCGGAAATTAGAACCCCAATTAATTTAATAGCATTTTATTAATCGTATAAAAGATTGATTATAATTAGTCTCATATTCTTAAATTTATTTTTATATTGTTTTCTAGCTACATATAACAATGTTTTCCGTAGAACCTAATAAAAACTGAAACTGATAAGAATATGATTCTTATACAACATTGAATCTGATTCTCATACTATTTTTGATCTAATTCTCATACTTCATTGAATCTATTCCTCATAAATCATCGAATTTGATTCTCAAAAATTGAAGAATATGATTCTCACTGAATTTTGACTCCAATTCATGGAGTTCCTTAAATACAATTCACACAGAATTTTAAATGTGATTGAAAAAAGTTACTTAAATCAAATTCACTCAGATTTTTAAATCTTATTTAAACAAATCAACAAATATGATTATTACACATCGGCTAATTTGATTCATAAACTTCATCGAATTTGATTCTTACACTCTAGAAAATCTGATTCTTACACTTTTTCAAATATGATTCACATATTTTTGGAAATATGATTCACATTGTTTACCAAATCCAATTCCCATCATTCTCATAATATGATTCTCATCATTCTGAAAATCAATTCTCAGTATTAATAGAATCTCATTCTCATTATTTGATGAATTCTTTTTTCATTACATATATTATCCAATTATATAATATTCTCAAAACTATTTAGTTACTATGTTTCTTTAATTCACTCATACATGTAATCAAATTCATACATATATTACATGATAATAATTCTCATGATATTTTTACTTATGCTAAAACAATGTCATCTAATCTGTTATTTATTTACCATTGTAAGTTCCTCCTGTATAGGTCCCTCAAATATTTAGAAAAAATATAACTGTTGGAGATCATAGTGACCATTGGACTCCACACATATAAATACCTGGACAATTGATCAGTTTTAAATATATTGTTTGATTACCATGTATACATAGATACTGTGAAATTGATTTGATGATACTATAATGTGAATAGCTTATTCCCTATGTTTGTATTACTTTAGTGAGAGTTTCAATCTTAAATAATCCTTGTTAGGTTCTCTCTTTATGTTTTTCTCTATGCATCTGGTTTTTCAATTGTGAGATTCTAGCTAAAAAGAGATGGAGGTGATGTTTAACTTCTTAATCGAGCGATTGTAGGGATATCTAGACTGAATATTTTTCCGATAATTTACTGATTGTGGGCTTACCCTAGTGTGGGTAAGATAGAATTTCATAAAATTATAAATCAAGGTACTTTTATACAATGTTATCATATACCATTATTTTTTTGGTTAAATGATTGAAATAAATTTTTATTAATTGTTTTACTATAATTACTTTAACTCCACTGCAATTCTCTGTAAATAGAATGTGTTACTCTTATACATTTTCTATTTTTTAACTCTAATTTAAGATTCTATATGCTTTAAGGTTGAATCATATTTATGTAAAATTGTGTCATAATTTTCTTTCGATAAACATATTTATCAAAACCTAAGGTAAATATGATTTCTTTAATAATGCTCAAAGTGGGTTTAGTGAATTTTATTTGTTTAACATTATTAAACAAAGATAAAATTAAGATTAAAAATTTATGTTTTTAAACACACAATTCACCCCCCTCTTTTCACTGTGCATCTTCATACATATTTTGATCCAACAGGTTTATCTACAAGATTAGGGGTAATTGTGTAGTACCCATAAAGGGATACTTATCATTGAGAAATGTCTATTTTTTACAGATTCCACATGGTTTGATAAACTATATAGAGACTCATAGAACTAGTTCATGTATTTTTTACCTATGTAGTTTCTTCTATATGGTTGGAATATGATTTGGTAAACCATGAATCCAATCAATGAGGATATCATATTTGTTTAATTTTTTAGCTTTCCCCATAATTACCTCCTTGAATTAAAATATATTTCAACCCTTTCATCCCTTTTACACAACATCCGACCCTTGAGATCCTAAGGGATGATCCAACCTTCATCCCCCATCAAATCATGTCTTCTTTATGGTGACTTCCAAGTGATTTTAATGTAAATACAATCTCATTTCACCTCAATTATTATTTATACCATTTTTTCAAATTATTCCTTATTCTATCAAAACCCAAAATTGTAGTATAAACTAGGAATTTAGTTTTGGATGGTATAACGTATAGACTTAGTCTCTATTGGATTTTAGATATGATCTTAGTATTTATTTTAGTGGTTTCTATTGATATTGACACATTAATATTTGGCCCCACTTATTTTCTTATTTTTTAACATAAATGTTTCATTTCAATATTTTCATTTTGGAATTAAAAATAGTTCTTAATGATTTTAAATACATTTTTAATGAATGTATAGATGTACATGATATCTATTTAATGAACCAAAACCATTTATAAGTCTACTGATCTTGATATAAATAAGTTTTCATGTGGTTTACATGTTTTCATTTCTAAAATAAATAGTTATTATGTTCCAATATATTGTGAGGTCCCTAAGAGTATATTTTAAATGGTATAAATTATTTGGGTTGGATTTTGTTTTTTTGGGTTATAGTTAGTGAAAACTACGTTTTTATGTGGGAATTGTTTTAAAATGTTGTATTGTCCTCAAAGTGACATGAAAATTGTTCCATAATGAATTTGAAATAGTTTTTTCCATGAGTCTGTTGTTTCCCCCATGTAAAAATTCATTAGTGTAAATTTAAAATATTTCCGCGGAAATGGATGGCATTTGGCCTTGTTTTTGAATTCAAGTAAGATTAACCATGTTTAAAATTGGTGTATTTTAAATGTAAGATGATTTTTGTTGTATCAATTTATTTATAATGGATTATTGAAGTGTTGTTTAGTTAAGTGGATAGATATTGGAATTTCTAACCATGTTTTAGTGTTAAAGGATCACATGGAACCTTGGTTTTAAACGTGTGATTGTGAAAGAACAACTTGATTTCCCATTGAGTTATGAATCCCTTGGGTGGTTTGTTTCTCACATTGGGGTTTTTCTTTATTCAAATTGTTTTATTCTTTTTATCCATTTCATTAATGTATATGATATATGGGTCTATTATTTTCGATTTTTAAGGAGGTTGGATAGATTTACATATTAATCATTATGTGTTGAACGAGACTTTCATATTCACTCACCTCAAATTTTCAGTAATCATGGGAAACTGATGATTATTTTTTATGTTAATTATTAGGTTAAACTAGTTGGTTCACACGTTTATAGTGTCCTTGAAGTTGTTCTATGCACATGGGCCTAGAGGGGTGTGTCATTTTCAATGAGGATTGTGTGGGATCATTTTATTTATTTTGTTTTGGACTAGTGATAAGATAGAATATGGTTTGGTAGATATGTTAATAAAGTTATACATGTCTCACAGTAGATTCTCTGGGTAGATCCCATGAAACATTTATTTTATTGATTAGTGGTTTATATAGGGGATATTTATCTAGAGATTTATTTAATCATTCTTTTTTCTGGAATTTTTGTCAAAACCACACAATAAATCAATTAATTATTCTCCATATAATATGTTATGATTTCTTTGTTATTATTGAACTCTGTTTGTTTACTCTGTTTTCATTGAAAAATGGTTTTCAATGATTTTTATAATCCAAATTTTAAGAATAATATATCCCTTTAATGGTTTCTAAAATATATTTCAATATGTATTTTTGGATTAATTCTATTAGGTAGAAGGAAAGTTTTCATAGTGTGTATTTAATTTTTATGATAAAAAATGGAACATTTGAATAATTATTGTAATATTGATTTTAATTTGAATAAATTTGTAATCTGAATGTCTATTTTCTTTTTGTATATTGAAACTAGAATTTATTAATTTTAATATAAAATAAATTTCATAGATTTGGTTGGTTGAGACCTAAATATCTATCTAGATCATGAAAATATATTATACGTTTATGGGTTTTTATCTCATCTTAGGATTTTTTTTCTTGAGTCCAATATTTAGTGATTTTGGAGGTGGTCTGAAACTCATGGTTTCTGAGTAGTGGTTTTTGTTTTGGCATATGAATATTTATGATTGTTTTTTATTAGTGTTGTATTAACATATAAGGTCATACAAATAGCTTATTTGAGTCATTTTTTTGTTTTATTTTAGTATTTTTTATTATTGTTTTTCAAATAGCTATTTGTTGGTATATATTTGAATTGGTTGGATCTATGTTGTAGGTTATCACCCATTTGAAAACATCATTTACCTCATTTTTTATATGTTTGATATTTCACAGATGTCTAATGTATGGATAGTATATTCTAGACACTCATTATGAATTCTTATATCTTTTTTCTCTAATTTTTGGAGAAATAATTCCCAAAGGTATTCTTATGGTTCCCATTCCCTAGTTTCCAGTCCATGGATATCAAGAATTCCCTTAAAAACTTATGGTGATCTGAGAATGGTTCCCTTTTGATGAAAACCTGGGTTGGTTCACTAAATAATGGTACTATAGAGATGTGTTATTTATTGAGAGCCAATATTTCAAAAATTTCCTTATTCTTATTTGGGGATATACTAGTTGAATGATAATTAAGATTAACAAGATGTGAGAGGTATGGATGGGGAGTGTCTATCTACCACATTATTGTTCCAATGCACTGGCTTCCAATGGTATGTTGGATATTGAATATTTAATTTTATCTTATTGATAGTTATTTCTATTGTATTTTTATGTGATATAATGATTTTTTGATCCCCTTTTGAGAATGTAAGTGATTTTGGCGGTATTTTAAAATTTCAGGGTGAAAATGGAGGTGAAATTAAGTTCCACAGTTAACTCACAAGGCATAAAAATCAAATGGGTTAGGATTATCCTCTTCTCAGATCCAATTTCATGGATGTTACATGGTTTCACAACTCACATTTCCAATCATGGAAAACTCGTGTTCCTTTACTAATTGATTTTTTTATTTCTCATGATTTTTAATTATTCCAAATATTATATTTAGTTGTTGGGGATATGTTTTGGAATGTTTTGATTCTTTGTAAAACTAGTTTAGGAGAACAATGTCTGAATGTTACAATAGTGATTTTATTAATTTTTGTTTTAAAACCTTGTTCTAAAAAATGATGTAATTTTATAAAATTTGTAGTTCTAATAAATGGTTTCAATAATATTTAGAAAAAAAATTCCTCTAGTTTTACCATATTTCTTATAAAATGGGCATTTTCATTATTATGTTTTTTAAATGTGTTAATAGAAAATTGGGATTATTCAAATTTGGTTCGTTAGGTATTCATGAATTAAATTGTTATTGAACTTTTCTTTTTAATGTGTTTAGGGATTAATGTGTAATTATTTAGAATTATTTAGATGTTATTTTAAAATTTAAGTGATATTTGATGATTGATCATTAGATGCTTTGGGTTTTTAAATGAGATGGAATTTTGAAAGGAATATTTAATTTTATTTTTTTGTGTGATATGTGTTCTATAAATGATGATTTTTTTTGCAGTGAGTGGGTTTGGATTAGTTTTGTGTAAAATTACATGGTAGAGGATGATTTCAAAATTACATAATAAAATTTGTAAAAGTAAATGAAAATATTATTTTTTTATTGTAACCATGATCTACATTATTTTATTTATTTATATTTATATTTTATTCCTACATTTTGAAGGTATTATCTTGTTTAGGTTGTGAGGAACTGAAGGATTTTGTCAAAGTATTTTATTTGTTACAGTATGCCTCCCAAAAATAAAATGTAAAAATTGGAGGGCTTCCCTGTGAGGATCATCATCAATGTGCATCCCCGCATCTATAAGAATTATTTCATCTAGTTATCTATAATAATCATACTCCCAGTTATTTGGTGGATTCCGAACCTTATATTCTCTTAAACACATCCTAGACTTCGTGAATCAATATTAACATTTTTTAAAAGTGATCAATGGTTAATAGAAGTGGTGAGGTGGTTTGAATGTATTGAGGAGATACTTAATTCTCTCATAACACTTGAATATTTACATGTAAGAGTCAATGTGAGATATATTTTTATTTCCAGCTGAGTTTTGTGGGATTATATGGCAACTTCTCATCTATGTGATGGTATGCCTTGTGAATTTTTTAGAAATACATTTTTCTATTGGTTCATTTAAAAAGTCATGATATTGGATATATCACTTTATCTTATGATTTATAATTATGGTGTTTAATATTTAAAGGAGTATTCTGATCACTTCTTATAGTATTACATCTTTTTTCGTTGTATTTATTTCATCAATTATATGAAATATTGTTTTATTGAAGGGGTTATTCACACAAACATTGGTCAATCCATACTTGAGTGTGGCCTAAAATATTTTCAGGAAGATGGAATTGATATTTTCTTGTTGAAAGATGATTATTCCAAGAAACTGGTGGTTGGTGATTCCATGGTTCTATCTAATGGGAATGTTGGTAACCCAGTGGCTATGTAGTGGAATATGCATAATCCCAAGAAAGAAAGAAGTGTTTATTCTCATAAGATGAAAATATCACTTGTAAAATTCTAGTGTGTTGATTTAGTGCATTATAATCAATCCTATTTAAATACACCTAGATATTTCCTCTATTTATTCTATTTTGTTCATCTCCAAATGTTTTATAATTAGGGTTTTAAGAAGAGTTGTTGGGTTTATTCCTTTTGTGGATGGTTTTTTTTGAGATATTTTCTTAGTTTTTTGTAATATCCTAATCTTTGGTGGTTCTTTTTTGGGGTGAATTCAAAATCTCGTGGATGGTTAATTATTGAATGTTTCTTGATGATGGATTTAATTTTACATTCTAGAATTTATTTTTCATGTATTCCTAGTTTGGAGTTTTAGTTTATATGTGCATCTTTATATGGGTGGAACTTTTATAAGAGTTGTAGTTTTTGATATTGGTTGTTTTGATCTCTTGAGATTCTGGTTGATTGGTAATTAGAAAGTGACTTAGGTTCATGATTAAATAATTAGCTGGGTGTTTTCCCTATTTATGTTTTGATTGATTGTGTCTTAGGTTGAGATATTATTACTACATAGTGTGAGGGTGATCTGAATTATGACCCTTGGTTATCAATTGATGTCATGGACTGCAGTTATGTATCTTGTTTTTTCAATACGGTTTCATATGGGTTTTCTTCCTTTTATTGTTTTGGGAGTATATGTACTTTATGAATTGGTTTTTCTCATTGTCTCTTTACTTATTAAAATATTCATGTCTAAGAAATTTTCTTCATTGGATCAATTTAAATGGATTTTTATATAACGTGGAGACCATGTTAGGACTCCCTTTATCATTGGAATTATTATTTAAGGTTTGTTTTATAGTTGTTCTTATAGATGATTATAAATCATGTGGTTGATCGGTTCATTATTTTTTAGGACCTTGGTGACTTTTTTTAGGCTTGATCATGTTGATTGATATTTTTTTAGTTTTTATTTTCAATATATTTACTTATCGATAACCTTTTATTTTTTATCCATGAAATGAAAAGTGTAATAATATAAAATGGTAGAGAGAATTCTTACACCCACATGATACAGATATGTTGACGATTTTTATTTTAATGTCATAACTGGTCATAATAGGTGATGAGGGTTTTTAGAAATTATATTTTGGAGTTTTAGAGGCTTTATAGGTGTTTCGTGGGTTACCAACATAGTTAGGGGAAACTTTGTGATGCCGATGTAGAGGGTAATGTTGTAGAGAGAGAGTTATTTAAAATGGATTTGAAATGGTTTTATCAACTGTATTGATATTACTAGAAACCATGAAGGTCTTTTTCTCCTCAGAAGTGGTATGTGTAGGAATGGTGCATGGTTTGGTAAAGCATGCATCCAAGGTGTGAGATTTTTCCTGGGGATCAAACTTTACATTTTCGGTAAATTTCCTTACAAAATTTTATTATGTTTCTATAATTTATTCCCCCATACACATGTAATGACACTTGAGAGACCAATAAGTGTTACAAACTTCATTTTCCTCTAATCATTATCATGTTATTTATGGTTTTGAAGTGATTCCATTGTATATAGCCCCTCCAATATCTTCTTTAATAATTCATTCCTTCTTTCTTAGGGTTCTACAGTCTTCAAAAATCCTATTTAACTATATATTATAGGGATTCTATTTTGTATTATTTTGACCTAGATTTTATTATTATCATATCTTGGATAGGAGTCCTTCTTGGTTTATTGGGTGTTATTTATTGAATGAACATGTTCTAATTTGATTCTGTATGATTTTTTGTCTTCTAAGTATGTGTTTCTATGAAATTATTTGTTTTTGGATTTCAAAGGGTACTTCAGTGTAACATCCAAGCTTTTCATAGATGTAAATTTTCAATTTAGTTTTAGTTAAAACCTTGTTGTGTTCTTATTTTTGGTTTATAACTTATACACCCACCCCTTAAGGTGGTCATTTTTTTTTGGAAAGGAAGAGGAAGAAAGTATGGAGGCATCTATAGGCTAAATACCTGATCTATAATGGACTTTATAGAGCCCTTTCACACTATGAATTTGTTTTTCTTTGGGAGTCAAAACTTCAAGAACTACATGATGTGTAATACATTTAAACACTATGAAATTACTTTTTCACAAGGGGAGGGGAGGGGGGATGTACCCGGTAATTACACAAAGTTTAATTAATTTTAAATATAGTAAAATGTTCGGATTATTTTTTTGAATAGAGGGGTATCAATGATTTTTTAAATATACATCATTTATTCTTTCATAAAGAGGGAATCGGCGTGGCCGATCCTAATCATTCCTTACCAAGGTTCAGCTGAATCTCCTCTATCTGTGCTACATTTTCATCACTGTCAGGTGCATTGGATCTATAATGATAATCTTTTCATTCCACTTCATTTCATTCATTTTTTATCTTGAAATAATTTTTTTATTTTTGGGTGAACACATATGCTCTATTTTAATAGATTATATATACAATTCCAATTTCTCCCCATCAATCTTGATTCAATGGAAAATACTAGATGACCAAAAAACTACAAGATTCATGTATGAGGCTTAGTGTTTCCCATTTAAGAAGATTCAGTTTATATCATGTGATGATATGTCATACACCATACATTCCATGTGTTTCCTTAAAATTAAAATACTTTTCTTTATTCTATGTTTTCTTCCATGCTATATATTCTCTAGTACCATTGTATATATTTTCAGTTTATTACCCCGACTAGTGCCACCCCATAGGGAATTCTCACATGATGCCTTTAAAATTATCAAATGTTTATTTTCTCAAAACACCTACTATGTGGTATTGGATATATTCCTAAGAGATGCAAATACATGAATTAAATGGTTGAAGTTGGTATGACCAATTTCTGTGTCTTCCCTATTATTAGTGGTTTTCAACAATTAAATGGAATGGTAAAAAGATATAATTAAATCTTAGTATTATATAATGAATGGTAATATTTATTTATGCATAAAATAATCTAGAAGGGTGTCTTACTAACTTATGATAATCGATAAGGGAATCCCAATAATTTTTAATACTTAGGAAAGGAATCCCACTTACTTGTGATTATTGGGACGGTAATCCCACTAACTTGTGATAATCAGGGAGGGAATCCCACCTACATATGATACTTGTTTAGGGCATCCCACTTTCTTATGATACTCAAACAAAGATTTCTATCTATTTTTTATACGCGAGTAGGGCATCCACGCTATTTAAAACGACTAGGCATGGAATCCCTTAACACTTGAGAGGCTCATGCTAGTACCCATGAATTCCTGATTTATGCATCAGGTCTAGACTAGTAGTAGTATTCATATATATTTCCATAGACGTCATTACAAATATAGACCATATATATGTATACTTATGGTTTCTTATTAATAGATCATATGGCCTATGCTGAAGCAGGTAGTGTTTTCCTGGTATCCTTAGGTTTTCAATGTCGACCCAGTTAATATTTATATATTTTCTTATATTAATATGCATGCACTGGTAATTTTATATTCACAGACTTGATTTTACTAGACACCATTTGTGTGGCCTATTGAGTATATCTGATATCTAGTTTTGGAAACCTATGGTACCCGAATTCACTTTATGACTATAGGTGTAGGAAACGATAATCCACCATCTTTTGATGGTTTATTTTCAGTACTATGATAGAGTATGAGAGTAGAGTACTGAGCCTATGCATGTGATTCTCATAGAGGATGATTTTGCAGTTTTTGTATTTCTATAGAGAATTTTGTATATACGTATGCCCCATATCCATTGTACATTGATTTAGTAAAAAGTCATTGAAGGATCATCATTTTAATATGATATTGATTTAGTTCATGTGTATTGTTTATATTGCAGAATTTATTATCCTTATTTTGTCGCTACTTATTTATTTATATTTCCTATATTTCCAATTATTATTTAACAATGTCTCTTACTCTAATCCAAAAGATATAGTCTCCCCACCATACCATCTTGGACCTCACTACTAGTTGGAATACTTTTTGTACAATGATACATGTCTGAGGTTATGTGGAAAACCAACACAGGGCACCACGTAGTGGATTCCATATTAGGACTCTATAATGTTGTATTAGAGAAAAAAATTCATTATTACTCACTATTTTGGTATTAGACATGAGACTCAGATGTATCATAATTTTTCAATGAGTCTGTTCCTTGGAGTAGATAAACCACAATTAGAGGATGCACAAATTTCCTAGGATGTGTTATTTCTATAAATTTTTTTTTATTATAGTTGTAATAATTTCACCATTGGGTGACACACATATTTTGTAATATTATTATCATTTATAACATTATTACAAATTTTATTTTTCTTTAGACTGTATGGAAATTAGGTATCATTCATTCATAATTGTAGGCACATGATGATTCACATTTAATGCATTATTCTATGCCATAGATATGTTATTGCACGCCATTCCTTTGTTTCTTATGATTGTTGGGAGTGACTTAATTATTATATATGGTAATGTGATAAAACATATTGTAGGAAAAAATTTGATTAATATATGTTTTTTCATCAAAATAATTTTTTTACTTTTATAGATTGATGAAAAAACCATAATTAACCAATTATTTTACATTTGAGAAATGAACCATTGGTTCTATCATCTAAAAAAGTAATTGAATGATAATATATAATTACAATTATAATTTGTGAATCATGGAATTATATAAATTTAATACAGTGTTTCATTCAATGAAATCGATATAAATGACATGTTATAACCTAATACTACACATAAAGGCCATGTCACAATTTTATGATGCTCCAATTTCTATTTATTAAGAGTCGGGTCCTTTATAGATTGGGAACATTTACACATATAACTAGACTATGATATCATTATAAATATAAATAAGTATGAACATAAATAAATATAATATTTCATTTGAAATGCTCCCAACTAAATGGGGGTTCAAATTTAAAAGTAATGGTTTTTTTCTTCTGTACCTAGCAATTGATTATCCATACACCGGAATCTCTGCTGTGTGATAAGAGAATTTGACCCTAACCATTCCTTAGTAGTTCCTCATAGGTAGTGTCTATTAAGGATTCAATGATATTTCATAATATATAGACCTAGATATAGGGGTGAGGTGAAATTCATGATTCATTTTTGGAAGAATATGCAATTTTCATTTTATGTTATCGCTAATCATATCTATTATTAAATCTTATTTGAGGTGCATGTTGGGTAATTATAGATATTTATCACCATGGAATCCTCATGTCGTGAGTCTGGATAGTGGAGATGACCATTATTTGAAGGTTGAGGGACCTGATACACCAATATTACCTCCTGTAATACTACTAGAAACTTCTTCTTCTTCTTATACATGGATACAATGATAATTTTTTAGATATATTTTTCTGTATTATGCAGTCTATTCTGGGAGCTCTGTGACCTGACCCCACTGTGGAAGAGTTGACATGAGAATTTCAGTATCATTATCCTCCAACCATCGTGTGAGATGGTTTTCTTTATTCTGTTGAGTCATGGATAGTGTCCATGATATCCATACACAAGAATGTAGAGATCTCTCAATATTATACGGTAATGATCACCACATATAAGCTATATGACTCAACTAAAAGTTGGTGAGAAGTTATCTATCTATTGAATCATCATTAGGGTATGGAATAAGAATAAATTCTGAAAATAAATTATGACTACTTCATTCCATATATGATTTGGGAAAACCACACTAGGGTGTTTATGCATCTTCATGAGTGTCACATGTCTGTGAGGAAAATTTCAGATCATTTTACTAAGCTTTGGAATATTTTACTAAAACTTTTGTGTGATGATGAGAAGAATTTGAGATGGTTTGAGGAAGGTATTTTGTATTCCAACTAATCATAGGTGAATTTATTATGGATTAACAACATACTTTTGATAGTGAACTAGTCCCTCATCACAAAGCAGAACCTGAGGGAAGCTAATAGGGTGTGTCATGGCGGTTATGTTTTGAGATTGAGAAGTGGCTCTTTGAGCTGAATAAAGTGTCACTTAAAGTCCACACATGGAGGGAGAATGAGTCATATGACACATGTTTGATGTTAAGTAGTATTCCAACAGTGCATATATCTATGTCATAATAATATCAAATGTCTCAGAGAACACATTGAATGTTGAGGCTATAATAGTTTGGATTATCTTAAGTGCTTCTGCATGACTCTTCCATCAATTACTAGTGGCATGGAATCTATATCAGTTATTATATCATGATTAGTTACACCATTCAATGAATTTATCTAGTCTACTACTAGTCAATAAAGCCAAAATGGTGGTCATGTCCAAGGTATTTAGGCATCATAGGTTTAGTTCCATCATAGTAGACAATCACAGGTTAGTCAGGTTTCATCTTAGGGATACAAATCTGGCCATGTCTATGTAGTTCATTTTACACCTGAGGATCAGTGTCCAGATCCATCTACAGTTCCATGTATTATTCTAGTAGGCTTTATAATAAAATATACATTTTCTATATTATCTCTTCTCCCTCTTTTATATCATTCATAAATTAAAGAATTTTTGGGCTTAGTTATAGAGAACTTTTTTAGAATGATGAATCTTGACACGCCATTAAAGGTTTGATCGAAGAGTGTATGACAATTCAAGGAGACCCCCATTGGGATAGGTGGTCACAATTTCATATAGTATTTATTTTTCCTCTAGATGATAGGATTGAACATCATTATCAGGATAGAATTTCTAGTCCCTTATCATGATCACATAGATTTCTATCTATTAAGGGTTAATTTATCATCACTTGAGGGTGAAACCTATTTTTATAAGTGTGGATGTGATTTCTAAGAGAGTCTTTATAGAACAGAGCATCATGGAATGAGTGGAATAATGTATCATATGGCTATTGAATTATCATCGAATGTGGCTTATGGAATTTATTCATGCAGTGGATCATTTAAGTGAAGTCTTTCCGGAAAACTACATTTCCATACCTCTAATATGAGAGGTAGAGTTCACCATTGAGCTAGTTCCGGTAGAGAAACTGATCTCCTTTCCTCCATATTGGATGGAACCCATAGATCTATAGGAACATAATAAGCTATTAGAGGATTTGGAATCTATGGGTTTAATATGACTTAGTATTTCTCCACTGGGTTCACCTATAACCTTTTCAAAGACGGTGGATTATACCCTCAGGTTTTGAATGTATTATTGCTGATTGAACCATCTTATGATAATGAAATAGTATCCACTACATCTCATAGATGAACTTAACGACCAAATCTAAGGAGTAAAAATTTTATCTATGATCAATTTGATGTTAAGATATCATCAGGTGCTTGTTAGGCCATAAAACATACCGTATGTAGTGTTATAGAGTAGATATTACTTGTGTGAGTATCTGGTAATTCTATTCAAGCTTATGAATGCAACTAATGTTTTCATGGATTTGATTATTTAGGTTATCCACCCATATTTGGATTATTTTGCGTCAATCTTTATCTATGAAATATTTTAGTATTATCGTACTCAACATGATAGTGCTAAAAAAACCACCATCATTTTAAATACACTAAGATATCATAAACTATATGTTACTCTCCCTAAAAGAACATTTTTGATCAATAAATTTTAGTTCCTGGGTCATATCATCTTCGAGGAAGAAGTATCCATTGATCCATAGAAGGGAACAGCAGTTTCATAGGTGAAACCTAATAATTTTATTAATATACTGAGTTTCTTGGGGTCAGATGGAAATTATATGCATTTTATTAATGGAGTATCATGCTGGTAAGTGACACTTATAGGCTTGAATAAAAAGGGTGTGATGTTTTCAAGGTAATACACTTGCATATAAACCATTTAATAGTTAAATTAAAGACTAAATTTAGTAGAAATCGTGATTCGTCTAGAGATATGAGGATGCAATATAGTTTATTTTAATTTTATAGATATAAGTCTTAGATATGTTTTAATATATGGAGATAGTGTTGTAGTGTATGTGTCTCTCTAGCTAAGGACTCATGAGTGGAATTATAATATGTACAAACTCATGATAGTATCATTGGTAAAATATTTATGTTGTTGGAGAAAATATTTATTAGGAGAGTGGTTCATTATCTATATAGACCAAAAAATACTCAAATATATTTCTGTGTAGTGTGATTTGAACCTCAGTCCATGCAGGTGGGTAGATTATCTTTTGTCGTTTGACGATAAGAATTATTTTACATATAGAATGTGAAATGTTGTGGTTAATTCCATAAGATGGAAGTCTCAAAAAGGGGTTATCTAAGAGGACACTACTAAGTGGAAGTAGATGAACCTATTTCTTACGACACACCTTGAAGTTCAATAATATGATCAACAGCTAGTCTTAGAATCATTGCTAGTGGAATCATTTCTTATGAAACATTTGGGGATGATAAATCATTTAGATCATGAGTGCCTAGTCAGGAGGTAGATTTTCTTGTGTTAGAACCCACTGCTGGGTTGGGTTGTCAAGGATAATGATATTCTTCTCTTTCATAGACATGTATGGGTGCCTACTGATATTTGGGATGATTTAATGTAGGAATCTAATTCCTCTTTTTGGGAATTATACAATTGTATTTCTAAGATATATCTTGACATAGGTCATAAGTATTAGTGATTAGGTATGAATAGGCAGATACCTTGTTTCGTTTCATGATATTTTCAATGTATTTATTGATGATGGTGGATAACAGGAGACCATATATATTTTACACCCATCATCCAGTCCAAATATGAAACTCAATGTTGTCACTATGGATTTTATGATGGTTTGATGAGATCCCATCAAGGTAGTGATGTAGTATGGGTGATTGTTGATTGGTTTACCAGGGTCACACACTATTTACATATCTGAGAGAACATATCACTAGATGAGTGTGGGTGGAATTATATTAGGTTGATTGTACACCTTAATGGTGTTCTCTATTTTATCATATCAGATCGAGATTCCTGTTTAACATCATGATTTTGGCATGGGTTATAGAAGGCACTGGGTTCACATATGATTTTGGGTACATCATATCACCCCTAGACCAATGGTCAATCCAAGCGTACACTAATTTGTTTTGGAGAAATGACATAGGAATGTTTCATTTATTATGGATTATCTATGGATAAAAACTTATATTTCATTGAGAATTATTATACCAATATTTTTTAGGAAATGATTAAAATGGTTCCTTATGAGGCCCTTATGGTAGGTCATTAACTTCACATCTATGATTGTTAGAGGTAAGTGAGGCAACACTACTAGTCCACTGTATCAATCATAATATTTCATAAAATGTAAATATGATTTAGAAATGTATGGATATAGCTCATTTTAGGTAGAAATATTATAATGATCATCATCACTGACCTCAGGAGTTTGAGGTGGGACATCAGGTCTTTCTGCAAGTTTAAACTAGCTTGGGTTATTAAAGGATTCAGAGATAAAGAATGAAATGTCCTCATTATTTTGGTCCTTTCATGATCATGGAGATATTCATGCTAGTACCATATCAATTGAAATTTCCTCATAGGTACCATGCCATGCGTGAAGTATTATATATATAATAGATTCACCATTATCACTTTGACATATAAAAGTCATTTGATCATAAGTATTTTGAGTTAGAGATAGATCCATCATATGAGGACTATCCATAATAATCATTTATTTTAGAATAATGGATCTACAATTCAGGTCCATTCCTCTGGTATGAGTTCTATGGAATCAGAACCATGTACAAAATGAGACATGCGTGATATAAGCTGATCTACATGCTATGTGGCTGAAACATTTCTCAAATGATGATTTACCACACTTGGGAAGCTATGTTTTAATGGGGGTGGTTTAAAATTTCTATATTTTCATTTCGGTTCATTCTTTTTCATATGACTAAACACTTATTGATAACTACTTTTTTCTTAGACAATAGTGATAGGGAACTTAGGATGATCGTTAATTTATAGAAATGAAATGGTAGAAAGGATAGAGGCTGGATGCAGGATAATTACATGAAATGTATTACAAATACACGGTGTATATTTATAAGACATTCATTGTCTATCCATACCCCTTTCACATCATTAATTAGTTTTTTCTATGTGGTGTAAAACAAACATTACGTGATGTGTAATTCATTTACACACAGTGTAATTTATTTTTCTCAGTAGAAAGGACTTGAGAATTACAATATTTGTAATTCATTTACACACCATGTAAATTTTGCGATTCTATTCATAAAAAAGGGGAATTTGCTATTTTTGTGGACCCTTAATGTTTTCTCCCACACAGAGGGTGTCCATGCAAGATCTCCTCATCACATCTCACCAAGTTTCCAAGAAATATCCCTTGTTTGGCCTCTAATTTATTCTTTATCAAGTCAATTGGATATAAAATAGTATGATCCTTATTCCTCATCTTTCCTTTGTTAGTTTATATTTCCTTATTTTGTAATATTTTGTTGTGTTATGATATGCCATATTTTCAGGGATTTCGTATATTCTTATGATTTCTACCATTTTACCACGATTCAAGGGTCGATACTGGACGAGAAGAGTACAATAGTCTTATTGTCTGTGTTCATGTGTTTTCCCTTAACGTCGATTCCGTTTATATCATTCACTAGTAGGCCACATATTGGATTTTTTGTGTGTTACCTTCAAATTAATATTTTTCCCTTACCCTATATTTTCATCCATTCTATATATGCCCTTATAATTCTATTTATAGTTTGTGGTTCCCTGACCTCATTTGTTCCACCCCTTATAGATTGATCACATGAGGCCCTTTAAATTGTCAAATGCTTATTTTGCAGAACCACCTACTATGTGGTCTTGGATTGATGCTTAATTGAAGTGAATAACATAATTAAATGGGTGTAATTGGTATGAATAGGTTCAGTGAATTACCTACGATTATTGGTTTCCATTATTTAAATATATGATAAATAAGATACAATTTGACTTTTGTATTAGAGCTTTATTAGTACTACTTATTTATGCTTAAGATACTTGAGCAGGGGATCCTTCTTACCTATTATACTCAGGCTGGGTGTCCCACTTACTTATGATACTTGAACTAGGAAAACTACTTACTTATGATACATATGAAGGGAGTCCCACATACTTATGATACTGTGAAAGGGGATCTGATCTTTTTTTTTATAATCGGACAAGGCGTCCCTTAAATGTGTGATGACTGGGCATGGCATCCATTGACCCTTCATTGAGTTAACATACTACCCACATATGCATGAGTAACACCTTATATCTGTACTAGTAGTAGAATATATATATATATGGTATAGACCTCACAATTCATATGCACCATGTATATGTATACATGTGATTAGTTGTTTAGAGATCTTCTCACTTAGGATGAATTAGGTAGTGTTATCCTGGACTCATTTAGGAACTAGAGACGATCTGTTTACATTATAAATATGTTTTTATATAATTATGCATGCATTGTACATTTTATATACACTAGATCAATTTTACAAGACACTATTGGTGGTATCCTATTTAGTATATCTCTTACACTAGTCGGTCCACCAACGATATCCAAACAAACATCGCATATAATACCCTTCTACTATTTCAAGGAATTCTTAAACCCCTATTTTAATCGTGTTTTTGAAAGGATTCATTTGATTATGTTTTGGGTGAAAATATTTTAATTTTAAACAATTTCAGGGATGTTCATTGTTTGGAACATTTTTTCTCCAAACTGTACACCTTGATTGTACAAACCATGAAAACTGAGGTAGTTAGGTTTTTCACAGTTGAAACACAGCTTGAAAAACCATTCACCCACTTGGTATAAAACATTCTCCATAGAAAAATAGAGGGTGATTTACATTGGTACAATGTTTTTGTATAACCATGCGTCCCAACCCAGCTAAACATGTATATGAGTTTTTATTAATCCAAAAAATAATTTTAAACCACTAAAACACCCATTTATGCTTCCTGATAGACCTAATTCAAACCATAGAATTGTCTTCTTCCATCGGAGCTCCCAAGATGTTATTTAAGCCCCTCTATACCCATCTAGAAGAGGATCGAATCTTGGAGAACAACATTTGATCTTCACTTGATTAGTTTCCAATTCATGTTCTATATCCCCTAGTTTATTCTCATTATTCCCTAGGGTTTTATATATCTCAATGTTTATTAGAGGATCTAGTCTCCTCTATTTTACATCATGGATCTTAGTATGATCCCCAGATCCAATTATTGATGTTATTCCATGACAAATCCTATTTAGTGTTTGGAGTTTTATGTTCCAGTGATACTGAGCTAGGTGGTTTCATTTTGATTGTAAAATTTAATTAACCCTAAATTTCTGGATTTAGTTATTTTTATATAAAAATTCAATTTATTTAAATATATTACATTTTTTATTTATATCCCAATTATAATTAATTGGAGGATTTAGTTTCTATTGAGAAATAAATTGGGAAAACCCCCAATTACATTGGATTGGTGTGTGTTTTTGAAATTTATAGAAAATTGTGGTATTTAAAGTGTTTAATTTAAATTGATAACTTTATTTGATGGAATTTTTTATTTTGTTTGAAAAAAGGATTAAATTGGTTTTGGATAGAAAATTTTGGTTTCTATCTTAGACAAATGCATCATTTTATTGAAAACCCATGTGTTGGTTTTTAAATGAAAATTTGTATATTTGAAATAGAGAATGAGATGAATTGAATTTCTTGTTATTTTTAATTGATTTACCCATCATTGATTTTTATTATAGAACATGGAATCCTAGTTAGTTAGTGTGTTATTAGGATAACACTCTTCTAACTCTTTACAACTAAAACACAGTGCAATACGTCACATCTTATATTTGATTTTAATGATATTATCTTGACAAGTTTCTAAGGGGAATTTGTATACACATATTTTCATGATTCAACATCAAGTTTATCAAGATCATGTAGCCTAGAACTATCATAAATTTTATTATATGCCCATCATTATCACCTGTTTGTATTTGATTTTAATATATTCCATTTTAGAACTATTTAGAATGCCTTCTGAATTTTTATAAACTATTTTGTGTAAAATATTTATTATGTAATTTTTTTATGTATTTCCATCATTTGAAATGTAAAGGATGTATTTTTAAAAAGTAATTTTAAATTAAATATTTGTTTTTTTAAAGACGAATGTTTTATATGGTTCATTATATGTGTCATGTTATTATGGAATATATAGTGATACCTTATTGGAAAATTAGCTCGCAACCTATATGTTCCTTTACGAGTTCATATATTATCTTTTTCCATGTTTGAGAAGGGGAAAACCACCAATTATAGCTGGTTTTTGCTATTGATATTTGGGGAAAAGAGTTGAGTCTTCTAGGACCGAGTTTGTTCATTAAATTTTCTGGTACAGTTCCATAGTACTTTGGGTGTGTTTACCTATTTGAATTCTAGTACAGTTCTCCCCATAGAGTTTATTTTTTATGCATACTTAATTCTTTTATCTTATTCTATAATGTTTTTTTCAAAAACATTCCCACTATCATTTTGTATGATGCCAGGTGATAGTTTCCAACATGTGGGAATAAAAAATGCCCTTATATCCTTGTTAAGACAAGTTTTATTATCAAGTTACCAAGATACCCATGATGGTTCATGAAAAGGTAGTATTATAACTTTTGGTTGATCTTATTAGCTTGATGTCAGTATACATTTGTGAAATCATTTTTGTAGTTAGGAGGTAGTTGTGATTTAATTTCAAGCCAAATCCCACTGCAATGATCCATAAGTCACAGGTAGAGTTTATTGCGAAAACATATTGAGAATTAGTTCTATTTTATTCCTAGATTTAGATTTGGATATATTGAAATATTAATATCATTTTTCTATCTATTGTGATTAAATTTCACTTGTTTCTCTTTTGGAGTGTTTTTTGAAATATTCAATGTTCTCTTATGATGTTGTATAAAATCTTATCTCTGATAAGTTGTGAAAATAGTATACAAGGTGATGATGTTGATGGGCTTCAGTGACCATATCCTCTTGTGTACTTGAGTCCTATTGAGTTTATTGTGCATATTTTCCACACTCTAGGACATACCCCACAACTAGTTCTTGTTTAGGCTCTAGTTATGGAACCTTATAGTGATGTTCTTTGAGATCATTATAAGTAGATCTTTCACCAGAATTCAAAAATTTTCAAACGATACAATGATCCTACATATAATTATCAATAAATGAGGAGGATTTATTGTTTTTTTGGGTTCTTAGAGAAACCTAATGATATAAATCTGAAGTGTTCCACCTTCATGCTGGATCGACCAAGGTTAATACTATGGAAAAAATGGTGATTGTGACAAAACCAAGGGTCATAGAGTGGAAATACATATATTTTCATATCACCCACTAGTTCTATCTATATTCGATGTTTTTGACCACGACGATGGAGTTATTCAAACTTGAGCAGGCATACAAGACCACAAAAGAATATAAAAATCACTTTTTCAACCATGTATAGTTTTCACCAAAGATAATATCAAATGAGAAGATGAATACTCAATGGTTCAAGTTGGGTTTCTGATTTGATATCCATTCTCATATTTTCTTACTAATGCTTCCTTCTCATGATTATGTGTTGGATGGAGCTTTTTTGTTTGAAATGGACCTAGCTGGAATGTCAAGTATAATGGGTGTTTCTTTATTTTCCATTAGTAGTGTGAATTTCTTTATGTGGAAGAGTAAACATGATGATTCTCATGGTATATCTCAATAGTAGTGTCATTCATGACTTCCTATATTTCTTTGAAAAATCCCTTTAATTTGTCACTATGGTGGAAAGCTAAGGCATTCGATGAGTGATTTAACATAGACAACTATGAATTTTGGTTCTTAGGGACACTCAGGACACATAAAGAAGTTATGAAATGTATATTCTTCTCTACATAGTAGCATGGGATTTTCAATACCACAAAATACTACCATCCAATAATATTCTTCATGACAAAAGGGGTTTCAGACACAATAATCTAGAAAGAAGAATCTTCATGTAGTGGAAGAGTCTTCAGATTAAGTGGAAATGGGTCTAGTGATAATGAGAGTTTCCATCACTATACCATCATCTTTAGTGAGTACATTATTTGATACTGGTGCATCTCATTCAATTATTTCAACCCATTATATTAATCTAATAAATAAACCTACGTCATTTTTAACTTATGTGATGGATATTACTACACCCCACATAACAAAGAGATAGTAGGTTATATATAGTCCTTCTTATGTTTTCTATTTATCAGATGTTGAGCTTGACATGATTTTCCTAGTTATCAACCTAACACCACATGACATCATCTTAATGATGGATTTCATTATAGAAAACAAATCCCAGATGTATTGTTATCTTCTATGGGTCTCCTTTACTACACAGAATGGGGTTTTTTAAATCATTCCTGAAAAATGGGTCCCAAGGTCGAGTAGAGCTAAACCATATTATTCATAATATGGGAATGGGATTTCTATACATTCTTTTGATCTTGAGTTACATTATTTGAGCTGTGATTTCCCTAGTGTTTTTATAATGTTATGTAATGTTTTCCCATATGACTTATCTGGTATTCCACCAATAATGGATGTTGAGTTATCTATTGACGTAGTTCGTAGTACTCAACTAGTGTCTATTATATCATACCACATGGAATCCACTAAGACGAAATAGTTGGAGCATCATTTCCATGGTATTATTAGGAATGAATTTATATACCAGAGTGTGTCACTGTGGGTGACACTAGTTCTATTATATAATAAATCAGATGGCACACTTTCCCATTGTGTTGATTACTGAAACCAAAATTGAGTTACGAGAAAGAAAAATTATCCATTTCAATGTATTTTTTATTGGTTTGATCATTTGAAATGGGTATGTGGTTTTCAAATATTTATCTTTTATCTGGATACCATCAATTTAAAATAAGTGAATATGACGTTTAAAAAATTGCCTATTAGAGTAGGTATAACCATTTTGATTACCTTTTCATTCCTTCTGGTCTAACAAATGATCCTACAGTCTTTATGGATTTAATTAAAAGTATTTTATATGATTATATTGACACACTCATGGTATATTTTGGGGATAAAATCATTATTTACTCAAATACCCAGGAGAATCATGTGTGTCATCTGAGAGACATTATGAATTTGTTGAGAAATAATTGACATTATTCCAGGCTTTCAAAATGTCATTTTTGAATCTATGAAGTGATGCTCTTGGGGAATGTGGTTTAAAAAAAGTCATTTCAATAAACCATGAAATAATTAAAGCTTTTATAACATGGAAGGAATCACAAATAAAATTCTTGATTTGGAGATTCTTGGATTTACAGTTAGATTATCTATGGTAGGTAAAACACTTCGTGAGGTTGGATTATCTTATCACTACTATAACTCATAATTTAATAGTGTTTTCTTTGAATGAGATAGGTCATCAATATTTTATTGAGTTGGATCATCATCTGAGTACATCACTAGTGTTGACTCTTCTTCTGGATAGGCTGGGCATTGGGGTCTTCTACAATGCATCTGGTTCATGTTTGGGATGCATTCTTTTTAATGGTGAGAGTATCATCGCTTATAACTATCATCATCTTAGGCCGCATGATAAGCTTTATCTGATCCATAACCATAAAATTGTATATATGATTCACATGCTTAATAGTTAGTTTCATTACCTTTAAAAAGAATATTTTACCATGTATTTGGACCCCAATATCTGGAGTCACATCTTCTCGAAAAAATATTTTAATCTCCACCAGAGTCATTGGGTAGAATACCTATAATATTTTGAATTTTACATCATATATAACCCCAGGAAAGGGAATGTATTCATAGATGATTTGAGTACAAATCTTCCTACTCAGGCCATGATGGAATCATCAAAATAGTAAAACGTGGTGGATTTGTTTTCATACCTGAATATTAGAGTATGGGAATCATGTGATGAGGATTCCTTGTCCTAGTTTTAGTATAAATCCTCTATTTTTTGAGATGGTTATAAAGTAAAATCATCTTGTTGATGTTTTCCATAGAATTATAGAAACTATTAATAGTTGGAGGACCATTCATGATAGGTCATTCTCAACTAAGGGAATTATACTCTATCAAAATCACATTGTTGTTCCATTATCAGTATAGAAAGCTTTGATGGGGGATTTCCATAATTAGAAATGGGAAATGAACCCAAAAACCACAAACAAGTTTTATTACATGTTACATAAATTATTGTGGCCTTATGTGAGATAGGGAATGACTAAATTCATCTCTCATTGTTATATATTCCAATAGATTATGGTAGATAACTAAAAACCATCGGGTTTTCTTCATCCACTTCTAGTGACAATAATGAAGTGGGATATGATCTCTATGGAATTTTGGGATGGTATCTCACGTAATCAGAGAATTAATAATGTGATATGTTTTATGATTAATTAGATAACTAAATCGACTCAATTTATAGCCATTTATGATTAAACCAATGATGGGAAGTCCAAAATTCACTATGTGAAAGAGACTATTTTCTTTCATGGAGTTCCTTATTATATATTCTCTATTTCGGATCCTTGGTTCACTTCATTTTTTTTGGAGAGGCCTTTAGGATGAACCGGGTTATTAGTTCCATTTGAACATGGAATACTATCCTCAATCAGATGACCATTCATAAAGAGATTTATATATTCTTGACGATATGTTTCACGCTTGTGTACTCAACATTGGTGGGGCTTGGGATGACCACATGGAGCTAGTTGTGTTTTCTTAAAAAATATTTTACAGTCTATGATCAGAATGGATCCTTTTTACGCCACGTGTGGACAACCTTATTGATCTCCATTATGTTGTCTAGAGATTGGAGAATGATCTTTGGTTGGACCAAGCATGGTTCAAGATACGACCTCAAATATTCAATTGATTCATTAAATAATATTGATAGAATAAATCCTATATAAGTCTTATGATGATTTTTTTCATAGAACAATGAAATGTTCAATTGCCGACTAGGTGTCCTTGAATGTTTCACCCCGTTTGGGACATCGATATCTTAGGAGGAAAGGGAATATTTATACTCATTTTGTGGGACATTTTGCTGTTTTTGAGTAGGTGGGAAAAGTGGATTACCATTTGTAACATCCATAGTAGCTTCCATCGATACATAACATGCTCATTGTATTTAATCTCTAAAAGCATATTTTTAATCCATATCATGTTCTATGAGGGAGTTCTCTTGAGGATGAACCTGTTTTGTCCACTAAAAAGCATCCAATCAGGATAGTAGATTCTAAAACCATGGTACTTCATGGGAGGATGATACTGTTGGTTCTAGAGTTATAGAAGCACAGTTCTAACAGTCATGAAACATGGGACAAAGGGGAACTGGTGAGGGAGGAGTGGCCTCATATTTTTGTGAAGGGAGCTCCTCTATCGGATTTATAGGGATAAAACAATTTATGGCATAGATTTTGTAACATCATTATATTGTTTTCAGGTATTACTAAACCACACCTTTATCCATTCGTTGGTTAGGTTTCATTTCTGTTCATTTCAAATGAATAATTTATAAACATTGAAATGTTCTAAGTTGTGCATTGTTGGCACTTGGTTTTCCAAAACCATGCACCATGATAGAGAAAACAATGTTTGTGAGGTTTTGCACAGTTGAGGCACTGTTTGAAAAACTGTGCGCCCACTTATTAGAAACCACACACCTTTGAAAAAGGGATGATGACTAGGGTGCATGGTTTTATCTATCCACGTGTCCCTTCCATACTAACCTTGTTTAAATATTTTAATTAATCCATAATTTAATTTATATAACCCTAAACCCCATTTAATTTTCTTGAAGGACCTAAATTGACCCATAACATATCCTCTTCCATAGTAGCTACTGGAGAGAAAATTTGGACCCTTTACACCCTTAAAAAAGTAGACCAAATCTTGGAAAATTCCATTTAATATTCTCCCAATAAGATTCCTCTTCCCATTATCTATCTCCTCCAATATCCTCTTTCGTCCCTAGGGTTTTATAGATCTCTATTTTAATTGTAGGTTCTAATAACCTATGGTTTGGACCTTTGATCAATATATGATTCTAGAGTCCTATTGTCTTCATTATTCCTTGATTAATCACATTAAGTTGTTGCAGTTTTGAGATCCCATGATCCTGAGGTAGGTGGTTCAGTTTTGATTAACCAATTTAATTAAAACAAAATTTCTTGAATTAATTTCAGATTTTCAATTAAATTTAGTTTCATGGATTTGAGTTAGATTTTATTGATTTACAACTCAATTCAAATGAATTAGCTGATTTTGATTCAATTTGGAAATAAATTGAGACACCCAAATTCAATTGAATTAGGTTGTTTTTGTGAAATTGTTGGAAGGTTTTAGAATTTAAATTTTTTAATTTAAATTGTAAAATTGATATGGTGGAATTTTTTTAGAATTGGTATTTGGAAAATATGTATTAAAATGGTATTGATAGAAACTCTTGGGTTTATCGCAGAAAAATGAATAATCTGATTAAAACCCCATGTGTGGATTTTTAAATAGAAATTGACATATTTGAAATGTAGAATGAAATGAATTGAAATTTTAATAGTTTTAAAATTTATTGACCATCATTTATTTGTATTGGAGATTATGTAAGGAAAGGTTGTTAGTTATTTTTTGGGAGGACACTCTTTAGACATTTTAAAACCTAAACACAGTATAACACATCACATCTATGATGGGATGGTAATGAATTCCTCTTGACCAGTGTCAAAGGGATGTGTGTATACACATATTTCTATGATTCACATTCGAGTCTATGAGGATCCCCTATCTTGGAACTATTGTAACTTTTTTAATATGACCATGTAACATGATTGTTTTTATTCAAAATGAATATATTCCATTACTATGAATTTTTTAGAGTGAAATCAGAATTTATATATGTCACGAACCGTCCCAGTAGGGTCTGTTTTGTGACTCCCCAAGCCCACCTCCAATAGGCAGGGGATGGTGACTAGCACCGAGTAGGCATATTACTAACATGGGAGGCATTGCCTATGTACCTGTACACATGCACACATCTCGAATCCCACAATGATGAAATGTAAAAACCACTAAGGAACAAAAATATGAATGCATACAACTAATCCCAAACAACAATGTACAATGAAAGGAAGATTACTAAAAAGTAAACTGGGCCATAATACAACCCCACTAAAAATAAGAGCTTGAAAACTGCAAAGTCCAACCATTAAACACAAAATGTATTGGGACTAATGCTCATAGATATAGGAACGGCTCGGCCTATAGGGAACTCAGAAAGGTCGGTCCTATCCTAGACCACCCTGGACTCTGTAGAAAGGCTGCTCGTCTTCACAAGGCACCAGACATGCAGGCAAAGCCCGTGCAGGGGTGAGTATATCAATACTCAGTAGAAGACCCCGAAAACCACAAAACAGTACAGAAGGTAAAGGTACAGTCAACTATGCACAATGTATGTCTACTGAACATATAGAACAAACCAGATATACTAAAAACCCAGACCCATAGTCTAGAGACAAGTCACGCAACCGCATACCCTCGATAGGGATATAGTTCAAAGATTCTACGATGCACTCGTCACGGGAGAACACACTCTATGATTCTTATAGCTCTGATGATGTCCGTCTGAGAAGTATTGTTCATCGAGATCCTTCATGAGAGGTAGTCACACTCATTACCGGAGACATACTCTTCAGTGGGAATGATCACGATAGATAGAAGCACTCATTACGATAGACACACTTCTGAGTGGGAAAGATCACGATACATAGATGGGGATCACTGCCAGGGCTATGGTGGATATCGCGACACATCCGGATTCACCAGTTACGTGATACACCAGCTAGGTAGAGGATCAACACCCGTTAGATTTGGTCCCGTCGATTCCTGACTCTACCTAGAGTCAGAAATGGATAGAGGATCTCGATATGGGCCTCTCAGATGGATTCCTGACTCTATCATAGAATTTCCTACTTAAGGGATCATACTCTTGTGTGAGGAAGTGATACATGAACATTATGGGAATGAGAAGAAGGGGCACTAACCCAAAAGAAATATGTCTAAGATACGGTGAACAAGAGGACCATGCCTTTTTCCAAAAATAACACTGTGTTTAGAAATGTTACACGGCGTGTTGTCTAACCTCGGGTACTACCCATGTACAACGGCCTGTGTCGTAAGGCTGGTCATGTTGAAAAACAGAGTACACGGCATGTAGTACGATGTACAGGCCGTGTTCGAGTGACTATGGTTGGCCTCGTGTCACTGACCATGTGGTTGTATACGATCATCAACCCGTGTACTACAACCCATGTCCGTGTACCCCCTAGATACACGTCGAGTTCCATGTAGCCGCCTCTGCCAAGCTGTACACGCCATGTCACCTGAAGCCGTGTAGATCATCCCGTGTCAATGTATTCCCCATGATACACGTTGAGCTTTGGGGAAAGTTTGACATTCCATGTAACCAGGGTCACACGCCATGTGATTCCCCTCTGTCCCACAAACCATAGCCGCCACCGAACTACACAGCGTGTTCTTAGGAATCACACACCGTGTATTCTGTAAATTTCCCGAAATGGCGATCTTCGCCAGCGTGCCTCCCGTGCTGCTCTAATCATCAATCTGGCTGTCTGATTGACACAAAACCTCTAGGTTTGGGTCGCCCTGACGCCACGAAGACTCTTCTGGTGTTTTCAGGCCTCCGATCGGTTCCGAAAACATATTTTGATCTTCTCGTGCGAAGAACTCTCAAAGAATGTCCTTTTTTGATATGGTCTGATCTGTCATCTGCCATCGTCGTCGCACCTATGCGAGTTCATTGCGGTGTCGATCCTTTGAATTGGGATCGTTGCGTTACCGAATGGATGCGCAACAATCCATTTTTCGTCGCCCCGTGAAGAACACGAAGAATGTGTGAGAAAGAAAAAGGGGAAAGAAATCGAATAAAACAAAATGAGGAATGAACCTCTACTGTCGTTCGTCACTGCGTTGATACGCTCCAGTCAGTAATCGTAAATGGAGCATGATAAAACAATAAAACAAAACATGGATCAAATCCTTGAGATCATCCCAAACAAAAGTCCCTCCCATAAGAACGTACGAATCTGCTGATCTACTTGTTTGTGGTTGACCCGCGTTCATCATTTTAAATCAAGAACGGGGAAAAAAGGAATTAAATAACAAACCCCTACCTCAATTGGGATCGATCACTAACGATGGTGTCACACTGCCGCCATCGTCGAGATCCTTCAATGTCGTTGGCACAACGATTCTCAACTTGGATCCATTGTCGTTTGTCGTTGATGGTTTGCTCCAGCGCTCTATGGATCCTCCAACGATTTCTCCCAAAAGTTCATCAACAACCACCAATCACATAACCCATTAAAAAAAGAAACATGATGTGCATTTAAGACACTCTGCGGTATTAGTGACTCCAACATTACATTTTTGACTCATTATGACACGTCATTAATTAAGGAAACAATTTTCCTGTCGCTACACTACATCGTATGTTTCCATAAAATAAAAAAAACATTTAGCAATTTATTTTATTTTTATTTTACTAAAAACGTCTGAAAATTAACATTTTCTCTTGACCTGCGCCGGTCACGGTTAGTCTTGTTCTTAGGTAAATTCACCACTCTGGACGCAACAGTTCTCTCAGATTTTTAATCCGGGCATCCATTTGGAAACTGAAACAACCGCACACAAGTGCCAACTCACTAAATTTAAAAGTACAAACCACCATTATGGACTCACCGGGCCTTGGAATGAAGTGTCTTTTTCATTCACGGTCTCAAAATAATTCCATATAATATTTAAAAATAATAATACATGTAAAATATAGGACATTAAATTCTCACCACCATGGGGATTTACGTCCCCGAAATTCCAAAATAAAGGCTACCCAAAAAGATGAGGGTACTGGGCATGGATATGGGCCTCCTGCTCCCACGTGCTCTCCTGAAGATTCCCGTACTACCACCGGACACACACCAAGGGAATAGATTTCCCACGAATGATCTTCTCAGGGAGATCCTCGATTTGCAATGGGTACTCAGCAAGGGTAACTCCATCCTCGATGTCCATCTCTCCCCAGTCGATGACATGCGACAGGTCATGCACGTACCTCCTCATCTGCGACACGTGGAAGACATCATGTACCCAATGCAACTGTGGCGGTAGAGCTAGGTAGTACACCACCTCGCCATCTCTGCACGGTATCTGGAAAGGGCTAATGAACCTCAGAGATAGCTTGCTGCCTCATCCAAATCTCTGTAACCCTCATCAAGGTGAGACCCGAAGAAAGACGTTGTCTCCCTCTTTGAACTCTAGTGGCCTCCTTCGTCAGTCAGAATAGGACTTCTATCGGCTATGTGCCGTCTTCATCCGCTCTCGAATGGTCTGCACCTTCTCTATGGTAGCTCACACCAAATCTGGTCCCATGAGTGCTGACTCTCCAGGGTCGGTCCAGCAAAGCGGTGACCGGAAGGGTCTTCCATACAATGCCTCAAACGGTGCCATACCATTGGTGGAGTGGTAGCTGTTGTTGTACGCAATCTCCACCAGTGGTAGGTGGTCCTCCCAACTATGACCAAAGTCCAAGATACAAGCTCACAACATATCCTCTATAACCTGAATGGTCCTCTCCATCTGACCATGATTTTGGGGATGAAACGATGTGCTCAAGCGTAGCTGAGTCTGAAAATCCTCCCATAATCCCTTCCACATCTGGGATGTGAAGTGGGAATCGTGATCTGAGACTATAGTTGAGGGGAATCCATGGATCCAAACTATCTTCTGCACGTAGAGGCGTCCCAAGATTTCTACTGAACTCTACTCCCTGATAGCTAGGAAGTGGGCCGACTTAGTGAGTTGGTCAACGATCACCCATATGGAATCTTTCCCCTTGGACATTAGTGGTAATCATGTCATGAAGTCCATCGATATTCCATCCCACTTCCACTCTGGAACTTCTAGTGGTGAGCTCATCCCGCTGGAAACTCATGCTTATCCTTCACCTGTTGGCATGTGAGGCATCAAGAAACGAACTCCGCTACTGCTTTCTTCATGCCTGACCACCAGAACTATCATTGGAGATCCTGGTACATGTTTTTCACCCCAGGATGTACCTCTAAAGGGGATGTATGAAACTCCCTCAGTACCTCCTCCAACAATGTCACTGCTACAACAGTGCATCCTCTGAAAAGAATCATGTGATCCCCACCTTGTGAATATCCATCAGAATCATTCCATGTGGATAACTGAGCATGTAAATCCACAAAGTCAACATTCCCACGTTGTGCCTCCCTAACACACTACAAGAGTGTAGGGGTGACAACCATCGACTTCAAGTAAGCTTTATCCTCTCCATCCATGAAGGATAACTAAAATGCGACTAACTGTTGTGTCACCTAACTCAACATCTATGAGCTCGACCTTCTACTAAGAACATCAGCCACCTTGTTCCCCTTTCCTAGAGTATATATGATCTCGAAATCACAGTCCTAGATGAACTCTAGCAATATTCTCTGCCGCAGATTCATATCTTTTTGCGAAAATATGTGCCTGAGGCTCTTGTGGTCAGAGTAGATGATAAATCACTCACCCATCAGGTAGTGTTGACACATCTTTGAAGTGAAGACCACCGCTTCCAACTCGAGATCATGGGTATAATAGTTCTTCTCATGTGGCCTAAGATGGTGCAAACCATAAGCAATCATTTCATGTAGCTGCGTCAGGACATAGTCGAGCCCAATCCTTGATGCGTCATAAAAAACTATGTACTCGACACCCTCCTCTGACAGTCTCCAGACTGGGGCGCTCGTCAAACTCTATCTCAGCTGGTCATAAGCTTGTTGTCACTTCTCCATCCATATGAAGGGTTTCCCTTTCCTGGTAAAGGCTTTCATTAGTTCTGATATCCAAGAGAAATCAGGAATGAATCTCCGGTAATATCCTTCCAACCCAAGGAAGCTCTACACCTCTATCACGCTCTGAGGTGGCTCCCACGCTAACATAGCCTCTACCTTGGATGGGTCCGTATCTACTCCATCCGCTGAGATGAAATGTCCCAAAAAGTGTACCTCCTGAATCCAGAACTGACACTTCGAGAGCTTCCCATAAAGATGGTGCTCCTAACGTACATCTAGAACCATCCACAGGTGTCTTGCGTGCTCATCCTATGATGCCGAGTACACAAGGATGTCATCGATGAAGACTACTATGAACCGGTCCAAGTATGGCTAGAATACCCGGTTCATCAGTCCCATGAACACTACGGGGGCGTTCGTCACTCCAAAAGGCATCACCAAGTACTCATAGTGACCATAGCGGTATCTGATATCCGTCTTCGATATATCCATGTCCCACACTCATAGTTGGTGATAGCTTGATCGATGGTCAACCTTCAAGAACTAGTATGCCCCTCTTAGCTGATCAATGAGGTTATCAATTCTCGGCAGTGTATACTTGTTCTTCACCATCACCTAGTTCAGGCTCCAGTATTCCATGCACAACCTTAGACTCATGTATTCCATCGTGGAAAACAAGACTGGGGCCTCCCAGGGTGAGACTCTGGGTACCACGAAACCCATGCTATGCAAATCCTCCAACTGCACCCTCAGCTCGCGAAGCTCTGCGGGAGAAATCCGATATGCTGATGAGGAAATCGGTTCCGCCATATGGTGTAAGTCAATGCAGAAGTCAATCTCCCAGTGGGGAGGTAATTCTAGAACATCTTCGGGAAAGAAGTCCTCGTACTCCCCCACTACTGCTGAGAGCTGGGAGCTCAAAACATCCACTGCTCTAAGGGAAAGGCTAGACAAGACATTAGATATTGGGTGCACCCACTTATGAATAATTATATTCTATGCTTCCTGGGATTCCTTTTCTTCGACAATGGAAAACCTCATTCCATCACGACAGACACACCTCACTCTTCGCCTAAAACAACCAATCTAGGGATAGACCGAAGATAACCAATCCACACCAAGAATGATGTCGTATGGTCACGATGCTACCACCAAGAGGTTCCAACTGAATCTCTCGCCTCCAAAGGTAAGATCACACAATCAGAAAAGGTGCATGATCGTTGAGTCTCCTCCCATAGGTTTCTCCAAATGTACGGATCGAGTAAATGGTTCTACTATAATCTCGAGGTTTTATGAAAGACATGTGGATATGAAAGAATGAATGTCACCTGTGTCTATAATCATGGTAGATAAGGTAGGGAAGACACAGATCGTAACTCGAATCATCCCTAGAGTCCCTGGGTCGTATGCCTCGACCGCATGCAGTTGTTCTCACCCCTGTACCCCAGCTTCCTGAGCCTGGTGCGGACCTCCTGGGGGTGGTGGTGGAAGTAAGTCGAAGCGTCTTCTACCACCTACATCTCTCCCTACTCCTCTTCCAAGTCCTCTGCCTGGAGGGTCTGCATGTTCCGTTCTCTGGCTATGCCTCAGTGGTTCTTCCAATATTTCCCTGTCAGCAGCTCGACGGGTCAAGCAATCTCAAGTGAGATGTCCCCTACCGTCGCATGCGTAGCATTGCTTCTACCTAGGCTGACTGGATCCTGCCTGAGAGCCATGGACTGTCGATCCCCTGTCCTGGGTCCTCATATGACATTTCCCACATCCTGATCCTTGTTCCTGACGTTGGCTCCCTGCTTCCGGGGTCTCTGCACCTGTCTGCTTACTGCTGACTGCCGGCGGCTATCTCTGCTCTGCCAAGAAGCTCTCGATTACCAAGGCCCGCTCGAGCACTCCATCATAAGTCGATATGCATAAGGGCACGACACCAGCACAGATGTATCTTTTTAGACCTCGCGTGATGGTCCGAGCTCTGAAGTACTTATCCCTAACCAAATCCATCGAGTACCTGGCGAGGTTGGTGAACCTCGATAAATAGTGAGCTACTATCATACTGCCCTGCTGGAGCTGAAGTAGCTCCTGGATGCATACAACTCTCATCATAACCAGAGAGAACTCCGCCCTTAAGAGTCTTTCAAACTCCCTACATGAATGAGTCTCCTCATCTTGAGTCTATGTATTCGGACTCCACCACTGTCCTGCCGAGCCCTGATGAAGGCTCGCTCCTACGATCACCATCTGGTCCGCTGGTGTCCTCACTAGACAGAAAACTCTAGGAACCACCTCAAGTCAGTCCTCAACCGCCTAAGGGTCAGGCTCACCTCAGAACCTGAGGGGTCTCTATCTCTATAACTCATGGACCTTGCTAAGACTGCACTCCTCGTCGGTCGGTACCGCATGTACCAATGGCTTTTCCATTGGTGGTGGCACAACTGGTGCACCACCAGTTGGAAACACCTGGGGAAACTAAACCTATATCGATGCCTCGTCACTGAGGGGGTTATCCTCATGATCATGCTGCTGAATCCTAGTGGGTATGTATCCCGAAGGCAACCTGTAAAAAAACAAGATACACCATGGTAATAGAGTATATCTGGATAGCTGACAAAAATTACATGGAAAACACAAACCATTCTTATATGATGCATGTACCTTTTATTCCCATCAACAAATGTTTTCATTTACCGAGTCGAAAAGCAGGTTATCAGAGTCCTCGTGTATGGATATATCGGCCGCCACACCAACACTGGATTTTCTGGCCTGATAGTCGAACCTGAAACAGTCAACACTATTTCTACAAACCAAACTCACAGACTCTTGGTCCCAAGGAAGAACCGACCACTTCTGATAACACTCTGTCACGAACTGTCCCTGTGGAGCCAGCGTCGTGACTCCCTAAGCCTACCTCGTATAGGCCATGGGCAGGTCACTAGAAATGTGTAGGCATATTACTAACATGGGAGGCATTACCTATGTACCTGTACACATGCACACCTCTCGAATACCACAATGCTGAAATTTAAAAACCACTAAGGAACAAAAAAATGCATGCATACAACTAAACCCAACCAACAGAGTACGACGAAAGGTAGATTAGTAAAAAGTAAACTGGGCCAGAATACAAGCCCACTAAAAACAAGATTTTGAAAATGAAAATTCCGACCTGTAAAAACAAAAGGTACTGGGACTATTTCTCATAGTCATAGGAACGCCTCGTCATGTAGGGAACTCAGAAAGCTCTTTCCTGTACTAGTCCACCCTGGAGTCGGCCGAATGGATTCTCGTCTACAGAAGACATCAGACGTGCGGGCAAATCCCGTACATGGGTGAGTATAACAATAATCACTAGAGGACCCTGAAAACCACAAGACAGTACACAAGGTAATGGTACAGTCATCTATGTACAGTGTTTGTCGACAGAACATATAGAATGAACCAGATATACTAAAAACCCAGACCCGTAGTCTAGCGACAAGGCGCACAACCGCATACCCCCATTAGGGATACAATTCTAAGATTCCACAATGCAATCGTTCAGGTAGAACACACTCAACGAGTCTTATAGCCCTGATGATGCCCATCCGAGAAGTACTGTTCGTCGGGAACTGTCACGAGAAGTAGTCACACTCATTACGAGAGACACACTCTTGACTGGAAATGATCACGATTGATAGAAGAACTAATTATGGGAGACACACTCTTGAGTGGAAAGATCATGATACACAGATGAGGATCACTGCCAGGGCCATGGCGGATACCACGACTCATCCGGATTCACCAGTTAGTTGATACACCAGCTATGTAGAGGATCAATGCCCGATAGAGTAGGTCACATCGATGCCTGACTCTACCTAGGGCCAGTAATTGATAGAGGATCTCGATCCAGGCCACTTGGATGGATGCCTTGTAACAGCCCGAGATTTTATGAAAAATATTCTTTTTATTTCACTAATTTCTTGTGTTGTACGCTACACCAAAAGGATCTTGCACAACACGCATCCTTGACTTGCCTTGCATTACACGCAATCGCGACCTTTCTCGATAGCGTGTGTAGTACGCAATAACGAGTTTCACTAAACAACGATATGCTATTAAAATGTTATTAAAACTAGCCGTTATGAATAGTAATAACCACTAGTTGAAATTTTGTAAATTTTATTTTTCAAAATGGATTTCATTTTTGGATTCGGAGTATCGAATTTAGCCTACGGTGAAATTTTGGTACTTTTCGGATAACTTTCATATTCTGATGAATAGTGAAAATTACTAAATTATAATTAAAAACAACTTTTTTAATCGAAATAATTAATAGTGATAAATTATTAATTTGAGTGGTTTTAAAGTATATTTAGAATATATTTTTACAAGTTAATACAATGTTGGTCATTGGTTGTAATTTCACATTTAAACCAAACATAATCAAGTGTCAATCTTTTGATATATTTTGTTTCTTAAAAACACGCTATTTGTTTTAACAGCGGGATTTAATTATAAAATTAATTAATGCAACTTCTATGTTATGAATTTGGTAAAATAGACTTCATTTTTGAATTCGGAATATGAAATATAGCTTAGGATGAAATTTTGGCATTATTCTGAAAAACATCAATTTTTGATGAATAGTGAAACTACTAAGTGGTAGTTAAAAAACTAAATTTTTCATAAAACATAATTTTACTGTTTCTGTGAATGGAATTTCAAAAATCCGAGAGACACGGTTGATGTCAGTAAGTAAAATTTTGTTCAATGAGATGAAAATAATTTTTTGGTGAATAGTAACTTTTTACTATTTTTACCGCAGTTAATAGTAAATAGGGTAACTAAGGGTAAATATGATATTAATATTACCCTAACACATGTCCTAATTCTATTGGACAAGTGTAATTCGACCAAAAACAAACTTTGGAATAAAATATGACCATTTAGGCCCACTTGGATTAGATTAGGACATTTATTATTATTTAATTCAAAGAAGAGTTAAAAGAGTTAAAATCAATGTTTATTTACTAAAACATTTTTAATATAGGGTTATACACAAGATAAATTCGATTGTAAATATTAATTAGAAAGATAAAAAGATTTCCTACATGATGGTATTTTATTTGTAATTTTTAGACATCAAATAATTTAATTTATTTATGACACAAAGATGATGCAGTAATTATCTTATTAATGAAATATTGACATAATTGATGTTATAAACACCAAAATAAATGTAATTTGAGACTTTTTATGAATTCCACTAATTTTCTAGGTTACTATGATATATTAGTGTTGATTTAATCAACTTGGTTCGAACATATAATTCTGTTATGACTTTCACAAAAATCATATATCAAATAGTGTCAAAATTGACACAAAATAGTTTTTAAATCAAATATTAAATTACTAATTGTTATTTTATTCCTAAAAATCTAAGGTTCGGAAAAATGTCTTAGATAATGATATATATATTAATAATAAACAATTTGGGGTTCGTTTGGCATGATATAGTAAGAGTATTAACCATATAGTGAAAGAAAACAAAAAGACACGGTAAAAGTTAAATTAATTAACTTAGAGTTAAATCTAATTGATAAGGTTAAAATAATACCCTAAACTTGTCTAAATCCTATTGGATGATAGGATTTCGACCCATCCCCACATTAGTTCGAAATAAGACCCTTTGGAACCATTATAAACCGATTTTGACTTTAATATAAAATAATATTTTGAGATATTCCTAAGGTGCCCCTCTCCTCCCTTATAAAAGGACACCTCCTCCCCCTCCACCTCACACCAAATTGAGCACTCAAGCTCGGCCAACCCCTGCCAAAATCTCTTCTCCACTTCCCTAGAAACATCCTAGATGTTCTGGTCTTCCTCAAAGACCAATTTTAGTGCCCTAAGAGGAGGTCTCAAAGAGGCGCTTCAAAGAAGAGGTAATTACCGTTACCAATTCTTTCATCTTTATTTCTTCTTCCACTTCTTCTTCTTAGGTTGTTTCATTATGAAGTAATAACATCAGTATCACTCATATACTGATATGTTATTATAAGTATGAAACAACCTTATTTCACCATCTATCCATCCTACGGAAAAAGAAATCACCGCGCGTGCGTACGTACGGAATACCATCTCCACGCCGTGGTGTAATCTATTTTCCACCACCACCTTAAATGGATGGGTATAATGGTGTAAAGAATAACTATAAATAGTTATTACAACATCATATTGATTCTGATTTATTGTATAATCCACTCCAATTAAATTCAATATTTATGGAAATGATATCATCGCTCGTGCGTACGTACGGACTACCGTCTCCACGACGCGATGAGATTCATTCCCCATGATAACCATTTAAGAATGATTATAAAGTATATATAAGATATAATAATGAAATATATGACATTATAAAGATACTGGATTTATTTATATATATATATATATATGTATTTCATCTACTTACTTCCATTCAAGACAATAAGGAAAGTAAAACAGCGTTCATGCGTACGTACGGACTACCGTCTCCATGAACGGTGTTTTTCATTTCATTTATCTATCTCTTATATATATATATATACTGAATATATATGATATATAAATCATATTTTATATTCTGGAAGTAATTAAATGATTATATAAGTAATAATAATGTCAAGAACAACAAGTCAAAACACCTACGATAAATGAAACGATTTTACCCAAAACGCTTCTTTAACATGGAATTTACAAAAGAACGTGTAATATAATGTCATAAGTGAACCATATATGATATAATAACAATGAATATGATTCTGTAATAAGTCAATGACATTATTTAAATCATTATACAGGAGTTTCGGACACATACGAAGCAAATCAGACCTAAGGTAAGGGAAATATCACAATCTCATTTTGATTCGAGATTGTTTATTCGTAAGTATTTACTGGGGTGTATTTTATCATCCACGTCCATCTTTCATCAATATGTAATATTAATTCCATCCACCTACAATTTTTTAAATCCATTTTTACCCTTCGGTGAGTTTTTAGTAAAAGAAATGAAAGGAATCTTTTGTCGTTTTTCGTACGAGGTACTTTTTGACTTTTCCGACAAAAGTACGAAGAATGTTTTTTTTAACTTATACGGCATGAATGGATTTTTAAAACATTATTTCCAAGAAGCTTCCTTTACAAGTTTTCAAGTTTATTTTTAATCAACTTCTTTTATTTTAAAGTTGTATGACATGTTATGAATGGAAAAAATGTTTTTGAAGTAGAAAGGATATTTTCCTCAAGAATGAAGTTCAAGTGTTTTATCAAAATTATTTTCCATCTAAGATAATAAAGGGTTCTGTTTTTATCCATTTAATTACATTGATTTGATTATGTTGTGAGGGGATTATTTTTATGAAGTCATTTGCCTTATAAGATTTATTTTATAATGTCATGATGTTTCAAGAATCCCATTTTTGGTTACATGTGTTATGCGATGATGTATGATTTATGATTATGTGGCACACATAAGAAAGGATTCATTATAAGATGGGTGGGACCTATATCTCCCTCCAATGCATTGGGTAAATATTTTATATCTCATGAGATAGACATGGCTGGAATGGTAGGTTATACCGGTTCAGTGAAACAGGACTGAAACGAGGGTTACTTGATTCAGAAAGGGACTTTGTCCACTAAGATAGTCTTGGCAATGAGTCTTGACTAACAAGAAATGATTCTCTATTATTATGTGTGAATGCCACAAAGTTTCATGTTTTAAGTTATGATTATTGTGATTACATTTCACTACCTTGATTTATCCCATGTTATGAAATTATGCTCTCTTTTGCAGGTTAAGATTTCCAAAAGTTATGTTCTTATGAATATGATGTGATTGATTTTTCTTTTATATACCCTTACTGAGCATTTGAGATCACCCTTTTTATGTTTTCTTTTCCCCAGGATATAAAGAACGGTTTTTGGTAAAAAAAAGGAGAAGATCTTTATGGGAGATATTGAAGATCTTTCACCACGATTAGAAGATTACGTTCCGAGTTTCCAAAGACACTAAACTATTACGATCCTTGTGTGTGTGTTTTTTGTTATGTGCTAAGTATTCCGCAAATTTAATGTAATGTCCATGTACGTTAAGCTTCGGGTCTTTACAGTTGGTATCAGAGGAAAGGTTTAGTCAACCTTTGGAAACTAGGACGCGAAAACGTTAGTGAGATCCCTAGAGATATTTCTAAGGTATGTCTAGGGATGTCCCTAAGGATAGGTATACATATACGATATAGTCCTAGAAATATGGTACCGATATTAGAATTTAACCTAAGATGTTAGATATTGAAGTTACTCCCCCTTTATTATGATCTTTACATCTCACACTATTCTTTTTGGGTTTTAGAAAATGGCTAGGAACAAGATGATTCATGATAATGGAGGATATGATGGACAATGGAATGATATTATTCATGAGCAACCAAATGAAATGGGATTTGGAAGTCAAAACATCATTATTATGCCGAATCAGCAATATCATAATATGATCAATAAAGTAAAATTTGGTAAGTTTCCTGACACGTATAATAAGAGAAATATGGAGTTTCATGATGAGCATAGAGGAAAGAAAGTTCAATTTCCCCTATGTAAATCGTGTGGGAAGAGGCATCAAGGAGAATGTTTCAAAGGAACTGGAAGATGCTTTGGGTGTGGAAAAGAAGGACACAAAGCCAGTAAGTGCAATGGAAAAGTTTCAGTTAACACCATGGATGAGGTTAATGGTATTGCTACGACATCAACAATGGTTAAATGTTTTAAATGTGGAATGTACGGGCATTATGAAAACCAATGCCCTAAGGGAATGTCTCATGAAGAGAATCAGTATGGTCGTATGGGTAGTATTTTTGTTGATGATGATGAAGAGACTACAAATGATATGTGAGATGAAATAATTATTGAAGCTCGGTCAATGGTTTAAGAAGGTAGTGGAATGATTACATGTTTATCAAGTGTAATGTTGTACTATAGAATATAAAGACTTCTAAGGATTGTTACACTGTTGTCTTTCCTTAAGTTTTGAATGTTTATGATGAATGGTATGAGTAACAATGAAAGGTTATTCAGATATTTTTTGGAAAGTGGATGATATGTGCATAATGAAGGGATAAGGAGAAAATGAAATGTTTGACAGTATTCAAGAGCTCGTAATTGATATAAGGACTAAGTGATATCATGGTTTGAGTATATAGAATTTTGAGGACTTTGGTATGTGGAAAGTGTTAACTTTAAACTGAATTCATATTTTCACTAAGTTATTCAAGAGAATACCTGATTAAGGACTTTGAATGTTTAGAATGTGACAAACAAGACATATCTTATGGGGATCAACGATGGTATTAAATCTCTAGTAATCATTTTCACTATGTTATGAGAGTGGACTGCAGTATTATGGATAAGCCTAAAAATTGAAATGGATTATGTTGGACATAAGTGAGTATTGTTTAAGGATATAAGTTTTTTTCGATATTATTGATGGGATGTTATAGTAATGTAGTTTTAGAAAAAGGACAACCTGCAGGACGGGCGACAGCCCATCGCTTCGGACAAGGCTGTGGGAATCGAACCCACAACCGAAGTGCAACTGGCCTTTATCGCCTACCACTGACCTACAGGAAGTCCCTGTTTAGTAGAAACTAGTTTTATTATATTAAGCAGTATGATATATAAAGTATAAGTCCATTTTAGGTACCATATATGATTAATCTCACTATAGATCGACTTATGCATATAATTTTTGCTAACCTTTTGTTTGAGACAGATGGAATGACCCGTCATTCTATAACATGATCTGCTAACACTTCACTAATAACAAATTCAACTTCATTTATTTAAGAGATGAAGTGAAAATTTTTAAAGGCACGAACAATAGTGAGATTGTACCAAAATAAAGTAAGTATTTATTCTAATTCAAATTTTCAACTTTAGGGAAATGATCTTGAAAACCAAAAATGTTGTCCTAGTGATCTTATACCTGATGAATCAGATGGTACCATATATCATCACAAATCTATGGATTTGTGATTATTGGCTTTTCCATAGCCATGTTCTCTACCACTCTCCATCAGAACATGATGGTTAGATTTCTCTTCTATATCGATATTTTCACCTATGTGGAAACCCAGTGATTAGTTTATTTGGTTAAACGTTACATTTCATACTTTAGTTTTTTAAAGACAAGTTTTGGTATTCCTTTTTACGATGTGGGTTTCTATTAAAGAAACTTTCGAATAGTAAACCATTTATAACCCCGACGAATTTCGAGGGCGAAATTCATTTTAAGGGAGGTAGAATGTAACAGCCCGAGATTTTATGAAAAATATTCTTTTTATTTCACTAATGTCTTGTGTTGTACGCTACACCAAAAGGATCTTGCACAACACGCATCCTTGACTTGCCTTGCATTACACGCAATCGGTACCTTTCTCGATAGCGTGTGTAGTACGCAATAACGAGTTTCACTAAACAACGTTATGCTATTAAAATGTTATTAAAACTAGCCGTTATGAATAGTAATAACCACTTTTTGAAATTTTGTAAATTTTATTTTTCAAAATGGATTTCATTTTTGGATTCGGAGTATCGAATTTAGCCTAAGGTGAAATTTTGGTACTTTTCGGATAACTTTCATATTCTGATGAATAGTGAAAATTACTAAATTATAATTAAAAACAACTTTTTTAATCGAAATAATTAATAGTGATAAATTATTAATTTGAGTGGTTTTAAAGTATATTTAGAATATATTTTTACAAGTTAATACAATGTTGGTCATTGGTTGTAATTTCACATTTAAACCAAACATAATCAAGTGTCAATCTTTTGATATATTTTGTTTCTTAAAAACACGCAATTTGTTTTAACAGCGGGATTTAATTATAAAATTAATTAATGCAACTTCTATGTTATGAATTTGGTAAAATAGACTTCATTTTTGAATTCGGAATATGAAATATAGCTTAGGATGAAATTTTGGCATTATTCTGAAAAACATCAATTTTTGATGAATAGTGAAACTACTAAGTGGTAGTTAAAAAACTAAATTTTTCATAAAACTTAATTTTACCGCTTCTGTGAATGGAATTTCAAAAATCCGAGAGACATGGTTGATGTCAGTAAGTAAAATTTTGTTCAATGAGATGAAAATAATTTTTTGGTGAATAGTAACTTTTTACTATTTTTACCGCAGTTAATAGTAAATAGGGTAACTAAGGGTAAATATGATATTAATATTACCCTAACACATGTCCTAATTCTATTGGACAAGTGTAATTCGACCAAAAACAAACTTAGGAATAAAATATGACCATTTAGGCCCACTTGGATTAGATTAGGACATTTATTATTATTTAATTCAAAGAAGAGTTAAAAGAGTTAAAATCAATGTTTATTAATAAAACATTTTTAATATAGGGTTATACATAAGATAAATTCGATTGTAAATATTAATTAGAAAGATAAAACGATTTCCTACATGATGGTATTTTATTTGTAATTTTTAGACATGAAATAATTTAATTTATTTATGACACAAAGATGATGCAGTAATTATCTTATTAATGAAATATTGACATAATTGATGTTATAAACACCAAAATAAATGTAATTTGAGACTTTTTATGAATTCCACTAATTTTATAGGTTACTATGATATATTAGTGTTGATTTAATCAGCTTGGTTCGAACATATAATTCTGTTATGACTTTCACAAAAATCATATATCAAATAGTGTCAAAATTGACACAAAATAGTTTTTAAATCAAATATTAAATTAATAATTGTTATTTTATTCCTAAAAATCTAAGGTTCGGACAAATGACTTAGATAAGGATATATATATTAATAATAAACAATTTGGGGTTCGTTTGACATGATATAGTAAGTGTATTAACCATAGAGTGAAAGAAAACAAAAAGACACGGTAAAAGTTAAATTAATTAACTTAGAGTTAAATCTAATTGATAAGGTTAAAATAATACCCTAAACTTGTCTAAATCCTATTGGATGATAGGCTTTCGACCCATCCCCACATTAGATTCGAAATAAGACCCTTTGGAACCATTATTAACCGATTTTGACTTTAATATAAAATAATATTTTGAGATATTCCTAAGGTGCCCCTCTCCTCCCTTATAAAAGGACACCTCCTCCCCCTCCTCCTCACACCAAATTGAGCACTCAAGATCGGCCAACCCCTGCCAAAATCTCTTCTCCACTTCCCTAGAAACATCCTAGAGGTTCTAGTCTTCCTCAAAGACCAATTTTAGTGCTCTAAGAGGAGGTCTCAAAGAGGCGCTTCAAAGAAGAGGTAATTACCGTTACCAATTCTTTCATCTTTATTTCTTCTTCCACTTCTTCTTCTTAGGTTGTTTCAGTATGAAGTAATAACATAAGTATCACTCATATACTGATATGTTATTATAAGTATGAAACAACCTTATTTCACCATCTATCCATCCTACGGAAAAAGAAATCACCGCGCGTGCGTACGTACGGAATACCGTCTCCACGCCGTGGTGTAATCTATTTTCCACCACCACCTTAAATGGATGGGTATAATGGTGTAAAGAATAACTATACATAGTTATTACAACATCATATTGATTCTGATTTATTGTATAATCCACTCCAATTAAATTCAATATTTATGGAAATGATATCATCGCTCGTGCGTACGTACGGACTACCGTCTCCACGACGCGATGAGATTCATTCCCCATGATAACCATTTAAGAATGATTATAAAGTATATATAAGATATAATAATGAAATATATGACATTATAAAGATACTGGATTTATGTATATATATATATATATGTATGTCATCTACTTACTTCCATTCAAGACAATAAGGTAAGTAAAACAGCGTTCATGCGTACGTACGGACTACCGTCTCCATGAACGGTGTTTTTCATTTCATTTATCTATCTATTATATATATATATATACTGAATATATATGATATATAAATCATATTTTTTATTCTGGAAGTAATTAAATGATTATATAAGTAATAATAATGTCAAGAACAACAAGTCAAAACACCTACCATAAATGAAACGATTTTACCCAAAACGCTTCTTTAACATGGAATTTACAAAAGAACGGGTAATATAATGTCATAAGTGAACCATATATGATATCATAACAATGAATATGATTCTGTAATAAGTCAATGACATTATTTAAATCATTATACAGGAGTTTCGGACACATACGAAGCAAATCGGACCTAAGGTAAGGGAAATATCACAATCTCATTTTGATTCGAGATTGTTTATTCGTAAGTATTTACTGGGGTGTATTTTATCATCCACGTCCATATTTCATCAATATGTAATATTACTTCCATCCACCTACAATTGTTTAAATCCATTTTTACCCTTCGGTGAGTTTTTAGTAAAAGAAATGAAAGGAATCTTTTGTCGTTTTTCGTACGAGGTACTTTTTGACTTTTCCGACAAAAGTACGAAGAATGTTTTTTTTAACTTATACGGCATGAATGGATTTTTAAAACATTATTTCCAAGAAGCTTCCTTTACAAGTTTTCAAGTTTATTTTTAATCAACTTCTTTTATTTTAAATTTGTATGACATGTTATGAAAGGAAAAAATGTTTTTGAAGTAGAAAGGATATTTTCCTCAAGAATGAAGTTCAAGTGTTTTATCAAAATTATTTTCCATCTAAGATAATAAAGGGTTCTGTTTTTATCCATTTAATTACATTGATTTGATTATGTTGTGAGGGGATTATTTTTATGAAGTCATTTGCCTTATAAGATTTATTTTATGATGTCATGATGTTTCAAGAATCCCATTTTTGGTTACATGTGTTATGCGATGATGTATGATTTATGATTATGTGGCACACATAAGAAAGGATTCATTATAAGATGGGTGGGACCTATATCTCCCTCCAATGCATTGGGTAAAGATTTTATATCTCATGAGATAGACATGGCTGGAATGGTAGGTTATACCGGTTCAGTGAAATAGGACTGAAACGAGGGTTACTCGATTCAGAAAGGGACTTTGTCCACTAAGATAGTCTTGGCAATGAGTCTTGACTAACAAGAAATGATTCTCTATGATTATGTGTGAATGCCACAAAGTTTCATGTTTTATGCAATGATTATTGTGATTACATTTCACTACCATGATTTATCCCATGTTATGAAATTATGCTCTCTTTTGCAGGTTAAGATTTCCAAAAGTTATGTTCTTATGAATATGATGTGATTGATTTTTCTTTTGTATACCCTTACTGAGCATTTGAGCTCACCCTTTTTATGTTTTCTTTTCCCCAGGATATAAAGAAAGGTTTTAGGTAAAAAAAAGGGGAAGATCTTTATGGGAGATATTGAAGATCTTTCACCACGATTAGAAGATTACGTTCCGAGTTTCCAAAGACACTAAACTATTACGATCCTTGTGTGTGTGTTTTTTGTTATGTGCTAAGTATTCCGAAAATTTAATGTAATGTCCATGTACGTTAAGCTTCGGGTCTTTACATGCCTAATTCTATCACAGAAATTCCTACTGAAAGGATCATACTCATGTATGAGGAAATGATACAAGACTTTCAGGGGATCGAGAAGAAGGGGCACTAAACCAAACGAAAGATGTCCAATATACGATGAAAAAGAGGACGATGCCATTTTCCAAAATGTACATGGTGTGTAGAAAAGTTACATGCCATGTTGTCTGACTCCGGGTACTGCCCGTGTACAACGGCCCGTGTCGTAAGGCTGGTCGTGTAAGAAAAATGAGTACACGGCATGTAGTACGATGTACATGCCATGTCCGAGTGACTGGGTTTGGCCTCATGTCACTGACCATGTGGTCGTACATGGTCATCAAACCGTGTACTACATCCCGCGTCCATGCACCCCCTAGATACACACCGAGTTATTCATAGCCGCCACTACCATGCTGTACATGCCATGTTGCCTGAAGCCGTGTAGATCATCTCGTGTCCGTGTATTTCCCAAGATACACACCCAGCTTCTGGGAAAGTCTGACACACCATGTGACTAGGGTCACACACCGTGTGATTTCTCTCTGACCCCCAAACCCTATCCGCCGTCGAACCTCATGACGCGTTCTTAGGAAGTACATGCCATGTATTCTGGAAATTTCGAAAAACGACACTCTTCATCGGTGCGCCTCTTGTGATGCTCCGATCGTCGATCTGGCCATCTGATCACCACTAAACCTCTGGGTTTTGGTCGCCCCGATGACGTGAAGACTCTTCCGGTGTTTTCGGGCCTTCGATTGGCTCCGAAAACATATTTTGATCGTCTCACGTGAAGAACGATCGAAGAACGCCCTTTTCCGATCCAGTCCGATCGGTCGTCTGCCATTGTCGTCGCACCTCTTTGAGGTCGCTGTAGTGATGAACCTTCAATTTGGGATCATTGAGTCACCGAACGGATGCGCAACGATCCGTTGTTCATCGCCCCAGGAAGAGCACGAAGAACTCATGAGAAAGAAAAAAGGGAAATAAATCCAATAAAACAACATGGGGAACAATCCTCTGCTGCCGTTCGTCACGACGTTGATCCGCTCCTGTCAGTAGGCTTAAACGGAGCAGGATCAACAATAAAACAAAACATGGATCGAATCCCAGAGATTATCCCAAATAAAAGTCCTTCCCATAAGAATGTACGAATCCACGGATCTACTTGTTCATGGTTGATCCGGATTTGTTGTTTTAAATCAAGAACGGGGAAAGAGGGAATTAAATAACAAACCCCTACCTCAACTGGGATCGATCGCTGACGAAGGTGTCGCACTTCCACCGTTGTCGAGATCCTTCAACGTCGTTGGCATAAATATTCTCCACTTCGATCCTTCGTCATTCATCATTGAGGGCTTGCTCCAGTGCTCTGCAGATCCTCCAGCGATTTCTCCCAAAAGTTTGTCAATGACCACCAATCGCTTATCCCATTAAAAAAAGAAACATGCTTGGCATCTAAGATATGTTGTGGTATTAATGACTCCATAATTCCATTTTTGAGTCATTATGACGTGTCATTAATTAATGAAACAAATGTCCCATCGCTGCGCTGCAGCGGATGTTTCCATAAAATAAAAATAAACATTTTGCAATTTATTATATTTTTTTTACTAAAAACGTCCAAAATTTTACATTTTCCATCGACCCGTGCCAGTCGAGGTTAGGCGCATTCTTATGTAAAGTAGTCGCTCCAGACATAATGATACCCTCAGATTTTTATCCGGGCATCCGTTTGGAAACTGCAACAACCACACACAAGTTCCAACTCACTTAACTTAAAAATTCCAAACCACCGTTCTGGGCTCATCGGGATTTGGAATGATTTTCCTTTTTCGTGCCCGGTCTCGAAATCATTTCATATAATATTTAAATATAATAATACACGGAAAATCCAAAACATTGCAATATAAAATATATTATATAAATTTTTTATTAAGCCATTTTTAAGAATTTCTATCATTTAAAATGTAATGCATGATTTGTTAAAATAATATTTTAATATTCAAATATATTTTCTTAAATATTATATATTTATTGGTTAATTAAATATAGAGTAATATTATGGAATCATTATGTATACCCTAATGGGATTTTAACTCACACCCTACATGTTCCTCTTAGGGTTTGTATATTATATCATTCTAGGTTCAAGTAGGAGAAATGTACCACCTGGCGGTGGTTCGAGCCTTGGATATTTAGGCTTGAAGAGTTGAGTCCACTAAGAAATCGGTTGTCCTTCCTATTTTCTGGTGATTTTCTATAGTGTGTTGGGTTTATTTACCTATTCGACTTCTGGCACAGTTACCCCTATAGAGTTTCTTTTGTATGAATCATGACATGCTAATTTACTTCCATAATGATTGTGTAAAAATCCTTCCCACATTAATTTTTTATTATTCGTGGTCCTAGTCACCAAGAAGTGTTGATCAGGAATGCCATTTGAACCATGTTATGACTAGTTTAATTATTGAATTACTTGGGAACATGGGATAGTTTATTAGAACTATAGGTGTAGATAAAGGGTATTTCAAATATAGTAATACTTAATTTTACTTTTAAGGTTGGGGTACTATAGTAGAGAAACGATTATAAAGTTATGATTCTAGTTAAGGAAACTTTTAGAAATAGAGTATTCTTGTTGAGCATGTTGTATATGTATATTCCATATGTCAAGTGTACTTCTTTTTTTGTATATCATCATGGTAGTCTCATCAGTTATTTTATGATATTGATTCATTATCCACCTATTTGTTATACTAAATGATTTATTATTCATATTCAACTCCAACTTATTTTAATTTATTTCTACAATTTCCATTTATTATTTACAACTGTGACTTACATTGATGATGTGGGTATAGAATGCCAACCAAACCACCATGAAGCATCACTTATAGTCAGTATCCTCTGGCACATGTGGATGTACTTTTGAGATCATGTAGCCAATAGGTTTGGTGCACCACTTGGGGGATTTCAGGTCAGGATGCAACATTGAGTTTTCTAAAATCACTTCTTAATGAAGGAATAAATCTATATGATATTCACATGATGATTTAAAACCATTTATAATTATTTATCATGTGGGTTTTATTTTTCCATTTGATTTAAATGAATATTTTCAATATTCCAATCTCTTTGGAAATTTTTAATAATCTATATGATATGGTATAATTTATATCTATTTGATTTAGATCTAGTTTTGGTTTTCCAGGAGTGCAAGCTATTTTTTATAGTGTGAGTTATTTTAAAATGTATATTTGAACTAAATGTTATTTAAAAATTTATTCTTTAAAGAATTAAAATTGTTGGTTTCAGATTAGTGAGTGGATTTCCACTTATAGTAATTTATTAATGGTGTATTAATTATTTTTCATTGAAATAGATTTCCTTTTTATAGGTTTTATATTTTAGGGAGGAAGAACCATGTATTAGAAGGGAGGATTTTAAGTGGAAAATAGTGTTTCTTCAATGAATTCCTAAATAATGTTTGAAGTAATGTTTGGTGAAAAGAAAGGGGCTTGGTATTCTTAACCATTTTTTATGGATAAAGGAACATATGGAACATTGGTTTTAAATAGTTAATTTTGATAGAACCTCTTGATATCCAACTTAGTTTTCCACCCCATGAATTGGTTTTTTGAAACAATATAATTAATTTTTCTACCATTTATGTTGGAATGTACTAGTTAATACTATACATATATATATGGGATATATGGGGCTATTCTTTTCATGGGTGATGGATGAATGAGAGAGTAAAATGAAATTATTTATGTATTGAACTTGGATACAATATTCACTCCTTACACTTTTTTATTGTTCATGGGACCTCAGGTAATAATTGGGAGGTCTATTCCTATGTTATAATTGTATGATTACATGATACTAGTTGCCCAATTGTCCTGCTATGAACTAGGGCTCAAAGGGGATGTCAATTTGGAATGGGGATTGTGTGTGATATTTGGATGGATTATGGTTTTTAATAATTATAATTTAGTACTTGTTATGTGGGATAAATTAACAAAGTTATATATATCTCATGTTAGCATCTCAAGGTAGATCCAATGACACATTTGTTTTCATAATTAGTGGATTCTATAGGATATATTTATCTAGTGGTCAATTATATCATTCATATTGATTTAATTTTTTTCAAACCCCATAATAATTACATTAATTAAATTTTTTGTGAACTATGATGCCATATTTTTTAATCATTACACATATTTGTTTGGGTCATTTCATTGGAAAACTGGTTTTTAGATACATTTGGAAAAACCATTTTTAACTAAAGAATGTTTTATGGGTTTTTAAAGTGGGGTTCCAAATGTGTGTTTAGTTTCTAATGTTTAAGGCTAATGGAATTTTTTAAAAGTGTTTGATTTCATTCTAATAAATAAATGGATCATTTTAGATGAAATTTTGAACATTATTTTATTTTGAATGGGTTTATGTTTGAAAATATTTTTTATTTCTATTTTAAAACTAGGATTTATAGATTTACTTTTGGAATGTATTTTTTAGTTTCAGTAGGTGGACACCTACTGGGATATTAAACTCATTTTTATATATTTTAGATTCTTGGTTTTTTAGCGAGACTCATATTTTTTTCTAGAAGCAGAAATAGGGTGAATGTGGATGTATTGGGAAACTAATGGTTTCATAGATAGGGTTATCTTTTCTTTTTTCATTGATATCCCGGAACTCCATCCTTGTTATTTAATTTGGTTATTTTATGTTTTATTTGATTATTTTATGTTGTAATTTTTTTATTATAGATGGAGTTTGGTTTGTATGTGAATGAGATGGATCAATGTTGTCTTTTCGACACATTCAACATATTATTTTACATTATTTTCCTATATAAATGATATTACATAGATGTAAAATGTAAATATAATCCTTTCAAAACTCTCAATAGATGTTCCTATATAATTATTCTTTGATTTAGAGTGAAATCATTCCCAAAGTGATCCATGTGGTGTCCAGAATCCTATTACGAGCCTGTGAGGATGACGAATTCCCTTAGAGCATTATGGGAAGCCTTATCGATATCTATGTGGATGGAATCCAAGACATGTTCACAAATTATTTTATTTTATTAAAACCATTTATTATATCAACATAAATTCTTTTATAATGGTTTAAATTATATTTTTCAAAAAATAACTCGATTATATAATTCTTTTATTATCATTTGTGAAATATTAATAAATATATATACACATTTTTATATTTACCATATTTGATTTATATAAATAAATAAACCATTCAATCATTTATATGTACTTTAAACAAAGATCAAATATATGAAAATTGATTTAGTTTGATTAAAATAATGGTTTTTGGGAATTTTAATAAAATATTTATTTTTTAAAATTATTCTAAAAACAGATTGTACCACAACATATTGAATAAAACAACACAAAAGATTATGATATATTTCACTTTAAATAAATTTAATTTCTTTCATAACATACATTACAAAGGCCACTAAGTTTAAATGAACATTGATATACTATTTAATTATTATTATTTAAAGGTAATTGTTATAGTATTCTTGTTGAATTGGCATTATGAATAATAGAAACATATTTATTGAAATATGTATAAAGGGTTAATATAATAAAAATATATTTATTAATTTCTATAAATTAAGTACTCAATTTTCAATAGTCATTTTATGCTGCAAAAGTATGTCTTCATCAAAAATGGGTTGTATTGCTTTTTTTCAAAAACATTATAATTAATTTGAAATATTTTTAAATTTTCTAAGGAAATTAATAATTTTTTTGTAATTATGTAATCAAAATTATCTAATGGTAGGGAATTTTTTTGAAAAGATTATTTTTTCAATGAATAGTGAAAAAATATATAATTTATAGAATATTTCCATTTCTAGTAAGGCATTTATAAATTCTCATTTTTTTGAATTCATATTAAAATTATATTAGATAATTACTTTTAATAATAATACAATTTTTTCATTATGATCTAAATTATTCCTAATTTTACATTAAAAGTGTATTAATACTTTAGTATTCATTTTTCTAGAAAATCATTTTTCAGCATATTATGTGGAATTTTTTTAAATTAAAATCTTATAATAGTCTAAATTAAATTTTATAAAGTGGAATCCATATTTGGAATCAAAAAAAAATTCTAATGTGGTCACTTAGAATTTTTGTTATTATGAATAGTAACATTGGTATAAATTCATTTACCACTACAAAATAAAAAATGGGTGCAAAGGGTTAAAACTAAAATAATATTTACTAAAAAGACATGAGAACATCTATGAATACAATTGTCACGTATTATTTAAATTATATATAATATACTCTTCAATTATGAGTCATTTGGTATTCTTTTTTCTCAAATTATACATTAATATATTTTATCATTTTGTAAAATTTCAAGTTTTTCTTCTCCCTCGCTTATAAAAGGACACCCCACTCTACTCTTCTAAAAAATTCAAGTCTCTTAGATCAATAAAAACCACTATAAATAATTTCTTAATAACCGTAATAATAACCACTAGTTCCTAGTATGATAATAAATTTCTTTACCCACTCCTTCGAACGGTACCCCTCCTAGTTAAGCATTAAAGAGAGAGAAATAATTACCCCCATGTCCCACCTCCTGTATACCTCGAGATGGTCACTAATAACGACATAATAATGAAATTAAAACATATGGGATCAATAACCCTCAATAGTAAAAAATATTATTGGGATATATGCTATCATTAGCATCCTAGTAATTGAAAATAATAACAGTGTGTTCAATAACATATACAATGTGCAACATCGAGTTTAAACGACCTGTCAAATATATTATTTAAATATTTCTATTATAACCAATCCATTTAATTGGTAGAAATTGATATAAAAAAATAATTTATTTAAATTATATCTTTTAAAAGTTTATAATATAAATTTATTGGTAACCAATTTATTATGAATTAACATAAAAATCATTTGGATGAAAAAGAATTATTAATCTGAAAACGGATTTTATACACGCAATGTGTTTTTATCGTAATAAATTAAATTGATAATTATTTCCAAGAAATTTTAATGAAATATATATATAATATATTCATTAAAACTTTATTTTTTAAATCATATAATTTTTTTCTAGGTATGATATAAGAATAAATAAAATTTTATGCTTAAAAATTTTATTTTTCTAAAAAGGAGTTTCATCATCTCTTGCACACGTATTTTGTTGTTATATGTATATAATATTAAAAAAAATATTTTATAAAATTAAATAAATTTATTAAATCATCATTTAATAATTATTTTATAGAAAATTTTATATAATTTACTGAAAATTTTTATTTTTTGATGAATTGTGAAAATACATAAAATGTAAAAACCGCCTTTTCTAGTAGAGGATTTGCAATGTTAAAATATGTTTTAACTATTTTTAATGTAAAATTATTTAAATTAATCATTAATAAATCAATTTAAGAAATTTTAGTCAATTTAACATTGAATATTAATATTAAAACATTTTATACTTTTGACATATTTTCATTTGGAAACCCATTTTTGCATCACATATGTGTGTTTCATTTTAAATTAAATTCTACCACGTATATGAATATAATTTGTGAAAATTATTTTCATTGGTTTATTTTTAAAAATTAATATAATATAATAATTTCATCTTATTTTTTTCATATTTAATAGTAAATAGATCAAAAAATAATTATCATGGTTAAGTTTAAAACCGGTTTACTAGAGGTTAAACTGAAATGACTAGTTTTAAAATTACCATTTTTTCCAATTCATGTTGTATGGTTATATTTATACAATATATAATTTAATGGTCAATAATAATAATTTTCTGTTCTTTTTGGAATGTGTAAAACATGAGTATTACTTATTTTTTCAAAATTTCATCTGGGTCCTCTCCGCCTTTTATAAAATGGAAAACAAATATCATCTCATACCCATGCATAAATAGCCCTTGGATTAAACAAAAACCATACCCAAATACGTTTCTCACATACCTGTCCCTAAAAAATAGTCTTTTATTGATCATAAAACTATCCCATGATTGGTTTGGTTGTAAACTTAAAGAGGTTTTCCAAGGAAGATTTATATTTATTAACCATACATCCTCATTTTGTTTCATACCCTACCCTATAAAAATATTCCCCAAATATGATAAAAGTTAAAGACACATTATTAATTATATTTATATTATATTATATTATTTTCATAACCTAAATCCATACCCACTTCGATGAAATAGTATACAAAATATTTGATCATAGATATGAAAGATTACCGCCATACGAGCCAATGTAATTCATTTTCCATTATTGCCTCTCTCAAAAGGATGTAATGATGGATTTAATTAATATATATATATATATATATGATATTCTTAACACAATTATACTTCTTAAATTATAATATTTCTTCTACATTTATTCCTTCGAAACCATTGGAAAATTCGAACATTGCTGGTGTGCATTCGTGGACTCCCAACTCGACAAAGTGATGTGATAACGTTTTCATATTTTTTTGACATTATTGGTAATAGAGATATTATATATATATATATATGATATATAATATATAATAAAAATTATTTAGTGGAAAAATATTATTTATCTTTCTTTCATTCCATCTATTTAAAATGGAAACAATATTTGTGCATACGCACGACATACCATCTCCATGAACATCATAATTTAGTTTTATATTTAACATGTATGGATTATAATAAATTCATTTATTATGAATAGATATGTTATTCATATAATGTATGATATATATAAGGATTTTAATTAATTATATTTATAATAAATCTGTATTTATTAAAGTGGATTTTGGAACACATAGAAGTAAGTGGGACGCGTCGTTTGGATCTGTCGTCTAAAATTTTCTACTCTGAGAAATATGTTATATTATATTTCAATCTTCTTTTATGGGTTTTATATAATTCCCATAAAAAATTATATAATACAAATAATTTTATTTAAATTATATTTACAATTTCATATGATATTATTATTTAATGGGGTATATAATTAAAATGTTATTAATGTGGTAATTGTTTATTTTACAATTTCATCATTATTCAGGAATTTTAATGTTTATACCTCCACTAGGGGAATTATTTTATCATCCTATATTAAAAACAATATATTTTCTTCCTCTTTAGTTATTTTTTAAAATTATAAGACTTCGTTTAATTTTATTCTATTTACTAAATAGAAAACAATAATGTTTTTTTGGTAAAATGAAATTATTTTTCTCTTCAATCGAAAACCCAATTTATTCTATGTCCATATTTTCTGAATATGTTTTGAAAGAATTTTATTATTATTATTCATTGAATATTCAATTTAATTTTTACCAATTTCAGTATGTTTAATGAATTTTTAATATGAATCATTATGTCATTTATCAATGTGGTACTATTGAGTTTTTACTAAACATATAAAAAGAATCAATGTTTTGATATACACACCATGAATTGAATTTTCCACCATCATGAAAATTAAATTATTTGAATCATTATTTTCAAGTTTCCTTTTATTCCAAAATTTTTCCATTATATTTTGTGAATTCTTAGTTTTTAAAATTTATTTTCAAATTGAAAATTGTATTTTCCAAAAAAATTAAATAAAAGTTTTAGTGTATTTTTTCATCAATGACTACAAAAATTATTTTACATGTTCTTTATTAGGGATATGATTTAAAGATAGTATCCTTATTCAATATCTAGAAGGTCTATGATATGTTTGACTAAGGAATGTATCAATATTCATATTTTTGTTTTCCAATGTGAATATTTATGTTGATTATTTTTTTTATTGGGAAAATGATTATAATTTAATTTTATAATTTTCAATATGAATGTTTACATTTGTTATATTTATCCCCTTTTATATTAGGAATAAATTTGAATAAGTAATAGATTGGTGTGTCTTATCATTTCCCCTTGATACATTGTTAGGTCACATAAGAAAAACTAGTTTTTGCATTTGGATAAGGGATTAACCATTTATATAAGATATCCTATAATGAGGCCTTGATTGTATGTTAATGTTGTTTTACAATTTTTTTCCCTTATTATTATTTTAGTTATTGATGTAAATGTTATTATTTGATTATTTATGAAATCTATGAATAAGTTTTACTCTCTTTTGAGTATTTATATTGAGTTATTAGTATATTATTTATTCATACAAATTATTCATTGTGCTTAAGGTGTTGAATAAATGACTTGTGTTCTTGGATATTTACCATTACATATTTATTATTCCTTATCTAATCATGTTTGTTTTATTTGTACACATACCCTTACCAAGAATCTGATCTCACCCATTTCTTATGTTTCATTTTCCCTAGATGATTGGAAGTGTATTATGATTGATATACAGGGATATGATATTGGGAATAATATTGTTTTTATGGAAACTTCAATGTTTCAATTTATATTTTTAATTATATTGTTAAATTAATTTATGTACCCATTTTTTCATTATTTCTTAAACTACTCAGTCATTTGGGACAATATCTATCATATCTACAAAAAAGTTAATAATGTAACCCCTAAATCTTGGATACTAGGTTCGATGTATTTATAGTTATCAACAAAGAGCTTCTAGAAGAAATATTTGAAATTTGATTTAGGAAAAGGTAGATTTGGGAATATATACCTATGAATGACTATGAGGAGAAGTATAAGTATAGGATAATATCTTAATATTTTGGTAAAGTATTGTATTTTTTTATATGAAATTAATCCATGTATGGATACTATAAGTGGATGTGCATCTGGAATAATTAAAAGTAGATGTAATAATTTCTAAAATGGAACATTGGTATTTGAATCAATCATCACCTAGTCCATTAAAATCGGTATTTCTACTCAGCTAGTTTCAAACTCCTTGGGGATATGATTGGACCAATTCATATGCACATTATAAACCATTGTGAAGGATATGAAGTATGAAAACGAATGACCTATGGTAAAACTAATGTGTATTAGATTTAAATGAATCTTTCATGATATAAAAACCATATAAATGATTATGTGATACCCCAATATGATTTTTGATACTTGTATTACTTTTATGTTTTAAACTATGGTTAGAACGAGAAAGAATCAAGTTAACTCTAAATTTTATGGATAATATGGTGATTCAGAATGACTATATGGGGTGATGACTCGAGTTAAAGTTACCGTGACTATGCCTAATAAGTCATACCAATATATGAATAAAAAAAATAAATTGACCAAATCTTAGTCTCAACAAAGAAAATAAAGATTGATTTTTTTGAGAGATTAGATTATGGATATCATTGAGAAAAGAAGGGAAAATTTACATCATCTAGAAAATGTAGAAAGTGACATAGTGGATAAAATCACAATGTATTAGGAAAATGTTAATTTATATAATATAAGCTCATAGAGTAAGTAATTTTTGAGAAAAAGTAAGTATTTCAATAGAGAGAAATAATTTCATCCTAGAGTTCTATTTATAGTTTTTCCCAAAATGTGGCGAACATAGGAATTATACCACTCAGTGACCTATTATAAATGTTAACTCCACAAACAAGGATATATATTTGTTATAATAATCTTATTTTTAAAATGGAAAAAGTATATATTTATTGTGATGCAAGAATTGAAATTTTGAATTATTGTTATCAATTCTATTTTTGTTACAATAATCCTGAAACATCTAAGGATTGCATTAATTTATTGATGAATATATGTTTTTATATATGATAAAATAAAAATTTATCAATAAAATAATGGGCTTTTTATTATAAGTTTTATCACTAGTGAAATTTATTATATACCCCATTCTATGTTTTATGTGATGGAAGTCTAGGATGATTAAGAGTGTTTTGGGTGAAATTTATAGTAATATAAACATTTAGATTTGTAATGGTTTTGTTTTAAATTATATTTGATGAATAATGACTTTATATTTTTTTGGACATAATATTAATGGTATTGATAACATTTTTTTAATATGAACATTGATATATAGGTAATAATAGTCAGTTAATTTTATTATATTTTAAGGATGAAAATAAGTTCACTTGAAAAAATTAGTGTATGAAATGTGTTTTGATGATTAATTTTATTTTTCTCGATGTTAATTACATATTATGAGAAAATTAGGTAATTTATATTATTATAGATTTTGAAAAATTTATTCCACCCTTCTGGGTGAGAAACAATCACATGTAGAATGAACATGTGGCTTGAATGTAAAACTGAAGACGATAAGGGTGAAATGCCTACTAATGGACAATGTATGTTTATATTTAATGTGAAATTATTTTCAGTTACATGATTTCATGAAAGATAATTAATGTTCTCTATTGAATGATTTTATAGGATCCAATATTTTTTTTATTTTTAAGAGAGTAATGATATTCCAGCATATTCTGTATTAGTTTTAAGTATGTATAACCATTAGGTTTAATATATATGATTACATAGAAATAATGCTATTACGTATTTGGGGATGTAACATAAGAGGTATGAGATAAGATTTATTTAGAAAAACTTCTTCAATGTTTATAATATGTCAGTTAATTATTATATAGGGTAATTTCTTTATGGAATAATATAAATTGATCCTTTGGTGAATTTTTTTAAATAAAATGTATTATTTTTTCATATGAATGTTTATTTACTTTTGGTATAATTTTTAATGTGGAAACTATTTTTGTATTTATTAATATTTAAAGACATGGGGATTATCTTATTGTCCCTTAAGGATATCATTATATTAAATGTTATTTCTAGTGCCTCATGTAAAATAAATTCTAATTTCAATTCATTTTATGAAGTAATAAATGAAGTGGAAATAGATCGAAGCACTATTAAAGGATGAAATTGTTTTTATGAAATAAAAATATATACAATAAGTGTATTTAATGGTGTACTATATCTTAATTGTAAAATAATCCTTTATATTTAGAAAAAATGTCTCTAAATTAAAATTTTATACATTTACCATCAATTTTTATGAGTCAAATTTTCATTTATAGAGCTCATTGGTATATAGTTTTTGGGCCATTAAAATTATATTGATGATTCAATTTCCAATTATCAATTATTTAAACCACTCTCCATAATTATTTCCATATTATTATTTTCATCATCATCTATATTTATATGTCCAATGCATTTCTTCCTACAAGGAAACCAATATGTTTTAAATTTTAGATAAACTTCATACTTCCCTTTCAATCTGATCAAGATGATGTTTTATTGACTATTTTATGATATGGGATTTAAAAAATTATTTATAGATGGAAAAACATTATTTCCCAGAAGTTGTTCAAATTTTGAGTATATCTTTTTTTTGGGGAGAATTCAACACCATGAGATTTGAAGAGTAAAATTGTGTTCAATAGCGTATATAACATACAAAACTGAGCCTAACAACTCATGAAATAGTATATCTAAATATTACCATTATAATGACATCATTAAATTAGAACATATGAATTTAAATATCTGAATTATTAAAATTATATGGTTTACATGTGTATAAAATAAAATCACTTTTTACCAATAGATTAGAAATGAAAATAAAAAATCATTTAAAATTAAAATAAATATTTTTATGAAAAACTGTTCTTATGCACACAACAAGTTCTTATGATAATAAATTAAATTAATCAATGTTGTTTAATTATTTAAATGAAATTTATATACTATTTATTAAATAAATTATTTTTTAACCATCTAATAATTTTCTAGGAATGTGATAATATGAAATCCAATATTATGCATAAAATTATGTTATTCTAAAAATCAATTTCATATATATTTTCAAACTCATTTTAATTTTCATGCTTAAAATTTTAAAAAAATTAATTAGAAAAAATGTCCTTTTTTTTAAATCATAATTCTAAAATTATCTTAGACAGAAATAAGTTAGAATTTTATGAAAAGAATTTTTTTCATAAATACAGAAAAATAGAGTTTTATTAAACAATGCCTTTTCATTTATGGAATTTACAACATTTAATTTTGTATTAAAATTATTTTAAAAGTAAAATTAGTAAAATTATATTATTATTAAAAAAAATTAGTTAACTTGAAACAATTATAGGTTTAATTTTTATTTAAAAATTTTTATACATTTAATAGCATTTTTTTGGAAATAATATGTTTTCATCGCATCTGTGGGTTTAATATTAAATTAAATTACTTTATCATTGTTAATTGATTTTGGAAAAATATATTCAGTATTTTTAATCATAATAAATAATTTTACATAAAAATTTAAAATTAAATGTTTTTGGACTCCTCAAGTATTAATCATGTTTTAATGATCACAACTCATATTCAACCTTGTTAATCCTGTGTCAATTATCAAAAATCATGTGTACTATTGTTTAGTATCATTATGATTTAAGTAATTTCATTCATTATATAAATTACTATACATTTAGTTTTATTTTTTACACTATATTTACTTTACCTAACAATGATTTCCTTGATAAATGATTAAGGCTAATCTATTTTATGAATATCATTGCTTACGTCTGGATATAGTTTCTTGTATAAGTCTGAGAAACCGTGAACTAGACACCATTCCACAAACATAGTGAAGAAGACACAATGACAATCCAGACACCATGACATCCAAACACAGTGAAGCAGACACCGTGACATCCAAACACCGTGACAATCCAGACACCGCGACATCCAGACACTGTGACAATCCATACACAAGGACATCCAATCACCATGAACAAGACACCATGCCAACAATGAGACACAATGACCCTGATACACCATGAAGAATTAGACACATTGATGAATAAGAAATTGTGGCCATGATACACAAGTTCAAGGAGACACTGTTTCCACTATGACACTGTTTCTTTATCTATTTTTTCATTTTGGATTTAATCTCTAACGGTCATATTTGAAAACCTTAAATTCATTGACATAATTAATATTTCCTTGTAGGCATGTTACCTGATAGTATGAGGTACGAGGTGTAGAATACATGCAACCTTTTGGCTCAAACACATTCGATCCAAGATAAAAGAGTATCATGGCCCAGATACAAAAAAGGGACGAAATATGAAAGGAAATCAACCAGGCGTGAGCACGACCACAAAAAATAAACTTAGGGATTTGCCTCAGGCAACTCAATGTTGCTAGAGAACACATTAATCTCACTTGAATTATAGAATCTAGAACATCTTGACAATGTCAAACACCATAAAGAACAGACACCAATCCTCATATCTTACGACACTCTGTTTACCATACGAGGATGTGATTTCTAGATATACTTCATCCTAGAAGCCTAGAACTGCAAAGACTAACAATTAGATCACTTCTATACCTATCTCAATATTTCTACTCTGTTGTGTATATTTTTATTAGCTTTTTAGCAGTGTGTGTATCTGTTTTACAACACACTCTGTCTCATGCATCAAGCTAATGGATAGAAGATATCCATTCTCAAACATCTTTTTATACTTGTGTGTACCCACGGATAAGTGTGGAAGAGGTCCTTGTGCGGCCTAGATGTTTGTACCCATGAAGAACTGTGGAAGAGGTCGATGTGTGACATGGATAGTCTTATATAATATTGTAAATCCCGATACAGGATGTGTATCAAGTTTATTTATATAAACTGCTTGGTGGTAGGTGATCACCAAGTGGAGTGGATTAGGTCTCAGCTTGAGACTGAACTACTTGTTTTATATCCGCTGTGATGCAGAATTTAATCATCTCTATTTTACTACTTTAATGTATAATTTATAAATCATTAAATTCACTTTGATAGTTAATCTTGGAAAGAAGTTATAATTGTTTATTCTTATTAGAATAGGTTCAAAAGTAATTTTATTAATTAATATTAAAATTACTGAGAATTAGTCAATCTTCTAAGAAGTTATTTAAATAGTCAAACTTTCATAAACGTATTACATTGATTAACAGGTCTGTATTTAATTTAATTGAGAAAAAAATTTGTAATATTTTTTTAAAATAGAAATTTTATAGAGGCTCAATTCACCCCTCTCCTATGGAGTCATCTACTCTGACCAACATTTGGTATCATAGGTTAGGTTTATTAAGACTCTGTTTAACCTCATTCAGCGGTTATTGTAGTTGTACCTTAAATATCTTTAAATCTATGTCAATTCTAAATTTATAGCTCTATTATACTTATTCTGTTAGTATGGATAATATATTGGAAGGTTCTGCAACCAACACACCACCATTCATTAATGGAACCAACTATACTCAATGGAAAATTAAAATAAAATTTCATTAAAAAGTATGAGCTTTGAAATCTGGTCATCATTTCTCGATGAATATATGATCTATGCTACTAATAAAATTACATGGGATAAACCTACAATAACAATTGAAAAGCTATTAATTCGTTATACTTCTCCTTAGGAGATGAGGAATTCAATAGGATCTCTTCTTGTAAAACTGCCCATGAAATTTGGGATACCCTATCTGTCTCACATGAAATAACTTTTAGTGTAAAAGAAGTGATAATTAATTATTATACTATTAAATATGATGACTTTATAATGAATCCTAATGAGCCTATATATGACATGTATTTTAGGTTCAATGAGATTGTTAGCATAATGATTTCTCTTGGAAGAGAAGTTATTGCTAAGGAACAGATCATGAGAATTATGAGATGTCTACCTGACAGATACAGAGGAACCTCTGTATCTATTAGAGAATCATATGACATCAACAAGCTACCTATATAGGAACTCATTGGGAAACTGATGATGTATGAAGAAAAGCTAAAAGTCAACAAGGAAGAGGAGGATGAACCAAAAAGAAAATATGTTACATTCATGACCACCACCTCTAAAGACAATGAAAAAGGAAAATTGGAAGCTTCAGTAGAAATATCCTGTTGTGAACAATCATCACCTGATAGTGATGAGGATATGGCTCAATTACCCAGAAGATTCAAGAGATTTTACACGAATAATAACTTTTTTCAAAAGCCTAACTTCATGGGAAAATATGACCAAAAAGGAAGTTGGAAGAAGGATTGGAAAAGAAATGACAAGACGGATGAAAAGGTCTTCTATTTATGTAAGAAAAAAGGAAATATCAATGATGACTATCCAATGCAAAAGTACAAAAAGAGATTTGAGGAAAAGGATATGAAGTATAAAAAGGCAATAAAAGCAACCTGTAGTGCTTCTGAGGACAGTTCAAGGGACTCAAAAACATCACATGATGAAAATTCTAATATATCCAATATGTCTTTTATAACAAACACATCTGAGGTAACACTGGATTCTCCTGTACATAATTCATACTATTTTAGAGATGAGAGAGACTCTGAAAATATGGCTAATGGAGACATGTTTGTATACTGCAAACATGCTTGAGGAAACATGCAATGAACTAAAAATTAAATATAAATAATTGAAGAAACAATATGATCTTACTGTGACTGCTAAATCTAAACCCATGACTGAAATAGTGAAAAATGTTCAACTTCTCAAAGAGAACAATGAATAAACATTTTCTAATGATAAATTGAAAAATGACCATGAAAATTTTACCAATGAGAAAAATACCCTTACTCAAATTCTGGGTAAACAAATTTCCCCTAAATGCAATACTGTAATTATTTATCAACCTTGAAAAATAATCCTTTGTAGAAAAAATTTTGCTTCAAAACCTAGGACATATAGCTTTACTCCCAGTTCTAGAAACAAATCAACTAATTCAATTTATGATACACATTCTACAATTTCATGTTTTTCTGAACCGAATAGAGTTTACTTTAAAAATACTTTACATAATGATTATAAGAACCCTATTAGGTAGATATGGGTTCCTAAAAAACTTATTACAGATATAACTAGACCCAAACAAGTATGGGTACCCAAATATATTTTTGCTTAATAATTTTGTAGGAAAGCTGCCTAAAATGATCCTGTAAAAGTTTATGGTACTTAGATTGTGGATATTCAAGACAGATGATAGGTTACTATTCATGCTTCATGAACCTGATAATGATTTATGGAAGACATTTCACATTTGGTGAAAATTCCAAAGGAATGATTATTGGCCTCAGCCAAATCGGATACAGTAACATAGTTTTAATTTCTAAAGTACTATTTATTGATGGAATAAAATATAATCTGTTTAGTATCTCACAATTATGTGATGATTTATTTCATGTTAGATTTGAAAATAATTCTTGCAATGTCTTTAATTCTAGAGAGGAATTAGTGTTTTCTACAGTAAGAAATAGAAATTCTTACTCTGTTAATCTTGATTCCTTAGCTTCTCAAAATTCTTCATGTTAAAGTGTATTTCATAAAGAGTCTTTGCATTGGGATAAGAGACTAGGACACTGTAATATTCACTCCCTTAGAAAGATAACTAAACAAATTTTATTTAATGACTTACCCAAACATGAGTTTCCAAATGACAATGTGTGTAATCTCTTTCAGAAGGGAAAATAACACAAAATTTTCTTCAAACTAAATAAATTAGAGTTAATATCTCAACCTCTCAAACTGGTTCACATGGATTTGTTTGGACCATCTAGAGTTTATATTTTATATAGGAATCACTATGTTTATGTTCTTGTAGATGGATTTTCTAGATATACCTGGATCTTCTTTATGGCTCAAAAAAGTTAAGCTTGTTCTTATTTTACTAAATACGCCAAGTCTGTGGAAAATCTTAGTGGAATTAGAATAAAATCCTGACGAAGTGATCTTGGCAATCATTTTGAAAATCATGAGTGTGAATCCTTTTTCTTAGAAAATGGTTATAGTAACAATTATTCTACTCCTAGAACAGCAAAAAAATGGAGTTTTAGAAAGAAGAAATAGAACCGAACAAGATATTGCTAGAATGATTCTTAGTGAATATGACCTACCTATTTATTTTTTGGATGAAGCTGTAAATACAGCATGCTACATAATCAATAGAGTGTTGATAAGACCTATTCTAAAGAGGAATCTTTTTGAGATATGGAACAATAAAAAACCCAAGGATAACTACTTTATAGATTTTGGTTACAAAGTCTGTATCCTTAATATTAAGAACAATATTGAAAAAATTTCATCCAATAGTGATGAAGGTATATTTTTAGGATATTCAATGACTAGTAATGCCTATAGAGTGTTCAATAAAAGGTCTAAATGTGTGGGAGAATCTGTCCATGTCAAATTTGATGAAAAAGATCCACATAAACCTAATAAAATTCTAGATAACCTGGAGGATGATATATCAAATCTGAACATTAATCCAAAATCCTCAAACCGTTCAGTGAAAGAATGTGTGGAAACTTCCTGTTCTGGAAATTCCTTAGACTCATGTCACAACGATCCTAAACCTGTTGATGAACCTAAAATCACTAGCCCCTCTTTTTCTAGAGTTATTATAACTCTTATGAACCACCCCTTAGATGATGTTGTAGGAGACCTTGACAAAGGAACTCAAACTAGATATTCTCTTAGAAATCAAGTTGAACATCAAGTATTCTTGTCACAACATGAACCTAAAAACATTAATGATGAAGTCAATGATGAATTTTGGGTAGTGGATATATAATAAGAACTAATTCAGTTTGAAAGGAACAAGGATTGGAATATTTTTGAAAGAACCAATGATACAATCACCATATGAACTAAATGGGTTTTTAGAAATAAAGTATATGAATTCAGTAGCATATTTAGAAACAAGTGTAGATTTGTTGCACAAGGCTATAATCAAGAAGAAGAAATTGACTCTGAGGAGACCTTTCACCAGTATCTAGACTTGAGCCCATCAGAATCTTGCATTCTTATGTTGCACATATGAATTTTAAACTATATCAAATGGATGTTAAGAGTGCATTCTTAAATGGGTATATAACTCAGGATTTATTTGTTGAACAACCCCCTGGTTTTACAAACCCCAATTTTCAAAATCATATTTTCAAATTATTAAAATCTTTATATGTTTTAAAACAAGTTCCTAGAGCCTGGTATGATAGGTTTAGTACTTTTCTTATTTCCAAAGGTTTTACAAAAGGAATAGTTGATCCTACCATTTTTATAAAACGAATTTCTACTTATGTTTTAGTTGTTAAAATTTATATAGAGAACATTATCTTTGGATCTTCAAGAAATTATTTGTGTGTTGATTTTTGTAAAATGTTTCAAAATGAATTTGAAATGAGTTTAATGGGTGAACTAAAATTATTTCTCATATTTCAAACCATTCAAAATAATGATGGTATTATTTTAACTCAAAGTAAATATACTAGAGATCTTCTAAAATGTTTTGGATTAGAAAGAACTAAAATTAGTGACACTCCCATGAGTACCACTTGTAAGTTGGATATTGATGATGATGAAAATTCTATTGATCAAACCACTTATAGAGGAATGATTGGAAGTTTACACTATTTGACTGTTAGTCAACCTGAAATTATTTTTAGGGTTTGTATGTGTGCTCATTTTCAAGAAAATCTTAAGGAATCTCATTTAAATGTTGTAAAGAGAATTCTCAAATACCTCAAGAATACACCCAATATAGGACTATTCTATCATAGTGGACAATCATTTGAATTGGTTAGTTATTCTGATGTTGAATTTGGTGGCTGTAAGTTAGACGGAGAAAGTACCTCTAGAATATGTCACTTTTTAGGCAGGTCACTAGTATCATGGTGTAGAAAGAAACAAAACTATATTGCATTTTAGACTACATAAGATGAATATATAGCTGCTGGCAGTTGTTTTTCACAAATATTGTGGATGAAACACGCATTACTAGATTATGGATATCAATTCAGGCATGTACCTATAAATTGTGACAACACAAGTGCTATTAACATCTCGAAAAATCCTATTTCACATTCTAGAACAAAGCATATTGATGTAAGACATCACATTTTGAGAGATCATTATCAAAAAAGTGATATCACTTTAGGATTCATTGGTACTGAGTATCATCTTGCATATATATTTACCAAACAATTAAATTATGAAATAATAGAATACATCATATATCGATTAACATGATAAATATTAAGTAAATGTGCTGCTATTTTATGTATCACTGTTTTATATCTTACAAGTTCATGTTTACTATCTCACCATAATGTTCATGTTCACTGTCTCAGTGTAATGATGAATCACTCTCTCACTGTAACATTCATTTACTGTCTCACCGTAAAGACATGATATGGTCTCACCTTAAAGATTCTTTGTGATTTTTTTGACAAAATAAAAACCGTATCGCGGTAATTATTCATGTCACCATTTTATTTTCGCTCACAGTTACTTTTTGTGATTTTTGGTATTCCTAAATGATAAAATAACTGAAGCATCACTCATTATTCACTCGAGCTCTCTTCTATTCACTCATTTCGTAACCCTTTTTCAACCTTGCAACCCTTCTATCTCTCTGTCGAACCTTCTGTAAATGCCCAGGATGAAACTCCCTTCATTGTCGACTCATGAGAAGCGTTGATCAAAGAAGAAGAAAATCGCACCCAAGCTAACACCTTAATTTCCTCTAAATCCAAACCTGGAGAACCGAGTAGTATTACCTGAGAAAGTGATATTTCCTATGTGGATTTTGTTTAGTAACTCTCTGGTTCTGAAAGATTTAAAATAGCAAGGATAGTTAGAATGGTTTTAAAAAGAAGACAGACCTATCTACCCTAAGCTAGTGGCTCAATTTTATCAAAATGTTTAGTTGTCTTTTGATTCTGGTGATAGCTATGTTGTGGGAAGCTGGATAAACAACTAGATATGCACTTTCTCTTCGAGGTAATGGGATTCATGCCTTAGGATACATCATGAAGGAATCTGTGAGGACTATCAAATAGATCCTCCACCTTCTAGTAAAATCATTATTTTGTAAGATGCATTGAAAAGATTAACCGGAAATGTAACTAAGAGGAGTGACATTGCTGCTGAACTGGATGGAGAATCCGGACTTCTGTTTAAGTTTATTCAGAATTTGGTTAGTCACAAAAATGGTGATTTCTCTGTACTAAAATATCAGGATGTGTTTCTGATTCATTTTATGAAAAATGGGCACAAGATCAATCTTTCCAAGTATATCATACACCATATGTGTGATCTGATCAAAACCACATCCATGTCAACTTCCTAGTTTTATTCTCATCTTATCTCAGTAATGCTTCATGCCAAATGTATGGTTGGACCTAATGATGAAGTTATTATGGATTGTGAGTTATTACCTTTAAAATTCATTTTCAAGAGAATGAAAATAAATGGGGTTCCTTGAAAAAAGTCATGGGTGGAAGACAATGATAGGATCTATGAAAAGTTCAATCCAGTGGAACATCCCTCAAGACCAAAAGATATTTCTGATCTTAGTTTGAAACCAGTTGAAGTTGTTGAGTATTCTAAAGAAGAAGAAGAGGTTCTTTTGCCTCCCAGGGGAACTGTTTATGATAATAAAGATAGTACTCCTGCCCCTCATGTAGTAAGTGAAAAAGAAGTCCATGCTTCTTATAAATGATGTCAATATGGAAGATCAATCCAATGTTGAAATTGAATCTGTTGTCAAATAAAATAAAAAGAATCCTATGGATGATCATATAGAAGAATAATTACATGTTACATAATTAGATGACCTTGAATAACTCCCAGTGGAAAAATTTATTCCTGAAGGCATTCCTTCAGTTCAGGAAAGGATGGAGCTAGCATTGTAGTTGGATATACAGAAAATGGTTAACAACTAAAGAGACGAATCCATGGAAATAGATCAAGACCCTAAGTATCTCAATCCTAAGAAGGATGCAACTGTTTAGGTTAACCAACCCCCAAATCTGGAATCTATTAAAGTACCAAACCCATTTGATCCAATCCCTGTAAACCCTCGGTATAAATTCCCCAGCTTATATTATGTAAATGACTCCCATGAAGTCTTAGTAAAAGGTCGTGACCTTTCTACTATGTTTAATTTGAAATCATTCACTGATCTTACCACTGAAAAAAACATGAGCCCATACCAGTCCCTTTTTCTGAACCTTCATCAGATCAACCATCCTTTGTGAGTAATGATGACTTGAAATATTTTGTAGCTACCCTTTTGGGTGGAGATGAAAAACTCTTGAATACCCAACCAGCTCCTACAAAAATTCTAAGTCAGAGAGATGCCTCACTGTTGTTGGAAAACATTATTTGGAAGATTCAACCCAAAATGACTCATGATATTCTAGAATTCAAAGTTGAAAACTGGCTTCTTAGTGATGAAGTGGCGTTTCCAATAGGTATGATTGAAGGCATACAAAAAGTTATGAAGTCGAGTTCCTATCTTGATTCTCATCCTGTGGATCCTATTGATCATAAACCCCCATATAATGTTGCTTCTCTAATTCACCCTCACATAGCATCCTTAGATTAAGTGGTCATAAAAAGAAACAAATAGATTGTGAATGAAATGCGGGAGCTTGTTGTTAATCTTAACAAGCTCACTGATGAGTAAACGGGGTTAATTTAAAAAGTGATGAATAAATTGAAATCCCTCACCTCAACCATAAATGATTTTATGACATATGGACAGTCTTTTCAACATTCCTTAGACAGTGATCTTCTCTGATCAGTGGTCAAATAATAACTTCCGACTATGCTTAGTGGTTTCAATAAAGATTTTCTCTCTAATGTTATCAAGAATAGTGACAGAATTCTTTATTTGTTCCAAATCCATTCAAAAATTTCTAATGATGGTCAACAATAAATTGCCAATAATGTGGATTTCAACTGAATCCGAATATTCTCAAAGACTGTCATGACTAATCATTTCAAATATCTTATAGAAAATCTAATAATTCCTCTTGTTACTCAAGTTTTCAAGGCTCAAGTCCAAAATGTCAGGAAGTTCACTCATCTATTGGATAAGTTTAAAGAAAATAAGGATGACTTTAAGAATGCTATGCAGTATAGTGGAGAGATAATTGCTGATTTTATCAAGCTTCTGAGTCTCTATCTTCATGTATGGAGTAAAACCATTGTTGCTCCTGTGGTTGAACCTCTGAGATATTGTTTTCCTTCTTCCACCTCTACCCTTGCCTCCACTTCTCTATCTGTCAGTCAGGAACAAAGTCATATCGGGACTGTGATTCTTGATCCAAAATTGCCTCAGTCTTCTACTACACCTACTATGACTCCCTCCATCCTTGAAGGTCTTCCTTTACCATCTCTCTTAACCAGCTCAATCCCTTCTTCTACCTCAACCTCTGCTCATATGGCTTCCTCTTCAGCTACTGCTGCTAAAGGAAAAGAGAAGATCAGCCCATGAAGAAAAATAGTGAATACTCCTTTTTGATAGTTATGATGTTGCATTTGTTTTTCTCTCTCTTTTTTGTTTTGAATCTCATTTTCTCTAATATAATGTGCACTTTTCTTGTCTTTTCTTATTCACTCTTTTTGATAATCCCAAAAGGGGAGAAATCTATATATGTGTCTATATCTATTATAAATTTATATATGTTATGCAATTTTGGAATTTGTAGTTGGAATAAATATACACATTAAATATACATGATTTTTGATCATCAAAAAGGGGGATATTGTTGGAATCTGCATGTATTAATCATGTATTAATGATCACAACTCAAATTCAACCTTGTTAATCATGTGTAAATTATCTCAAAACATGTGTAAAATTTTTTAGTATCTTTATGCTTTAAGTAAATTCATTCAAGTTCTTAATTACTATAAATTATGTTTTATTATTTTACACTATATTTACTTTACCGTAAAATTATTTCCTTGATAAATGATTAAGCCTAATCTATTCTATGAATATCATTTCTTATGTCTGAATACAATTTCTTGGATAAGTCTGAGACACAGTGAACCAGAAACCGTGACGCAGATATCATGATGTAGAAACCATGAAAACCCAAACACCATGAAATCCAGACAGTGTGAATTAAACACAATGACATACATACACCATGACAATCCAAACACCATGACATCGAGACACCGTGAAAATACAGACACTGTGACATCTACACACCGTGAACAAGACACTGTGAAAACCATCAGACAACGTGACCCTGAGACACCATGATGAATCATACACCATGAAGAATCAGACAATGTGGCCTTGAGACACAGGTTCCTAGAGACATCGTTTTGATGATATACTGTGACCTCATTTCTTTATATATTTTTTTCATTTTTGATTTGATCTGTAACTGTCATATTTGAATATTTTAAATGCACGTACATAATTAAAAGAGATGAAATATAAATGGAAATATAGTAGGTGTGAGGAAGACTACGAAGAATACACTTATAGAATTGTCTCATGAAACTCAACGCTGCTGGGGAACACAAAAAGCTCAATTTAATTCTAGAATTGAGAAAATATTCGCACCGTCAAACACCACAAATAACACATGCCAATCCTGTTATCTTACAACACTCTGTTAACCATACACGAAAGTGATTTCTGCATCTGCTTCATCCCATAAGCCTAGAACTTCAAAGACTAACACTCAGAACACTTCTTTACCTATCTCAATATATCTGCTTTGTTGTCTATCTTTTTATTATCCATCAACCAGTGTGTGTATCTGTTTTACAGCACACTCTGTCTCCTACATCAAACTAAAGGATACAAGATATCCTTTCTCAAACTTCTTTTTATACTTGTGTGTACCCATGGATAAGTGTGGAAGAGGTCCCTGTGTGGCCTGACTATTTGTACCCTCGAAGAACTATGAAAGAGGTCCCTATGTGACCTGCTCAGTCTTTTGTACTATTGTAAAGTCCGATACAGGTCATGTATCAAGTTTATTTATTTAATCTATTTGGTGTAAGTTTATCACCAAGTGGAGTGGAATAGGTCTCGTCTTGAGACTGAACCACTTGTTTTATATCTGATCTGCTGCTTAATTTAGTCTTCTCTATTTTACTGCTTTACTGTATAATTCAGAAATCACTAAATTCACTTTGATATTTAATCTTCGAAAAAAGTAATAATTTTTTTTGTCCTAGTAGAATAACATCAAAAGTAATTTTTATAACTAATATTATGTTCACTTATAATTAATCATTCTTCTAAGAAGTTATTTAAACAGTCAAACTTTCATAACCGTATTACATTGATTAACTGGGTTGTATTTAATTTTATTGAGGAAATTTTTTTGTAATATTTTTTTAAAAAAGAAATTTTATAGAGACTCAATTAACCCCTCCCATATTGAGTCATCTACTTCAACCAATAATGTTAATTCAAAATTACTAGTAAAAATAGAAAATATTATGCACTGCATTTAAGGTTACCAATAATTTACCAGAGGTTAACGTAAAATGAAAATTTTTTAAATGACCTAATAACTTTTCCAATTACTTTTTTTTCCCATATCATGACCTTATGTCTTATATGGTTCATGAATGATCAATTTTGGAACCATATGTAATGTGTAAAATGTGGGTATACTTTTTTTTGTAAAAACGTCTATGTGTGTCATATCCCAAAATTATAAAAGGCCTCCCCTCTCCTCTATTATCCACACATCAAGAGACAATTGTTTCTAAATAAATATTGTAATCACATCCTTAAATACCCTCCCATTACATAGTGTTATTGTTTTCATCAAAAAACCATTGTAGTATAGGTTTTGGTATAAACCTTAAGAGGTTCTCTGAAGAAGTGGTATAATTCATAACCATGCGTCTTTTTATATTTATTACTATAACACATCCAAATATTATAAAAATATGATAAAATAATAAAATAACTATATTTATTACACATATATAAGTTAAAATTTTAGTTTTATAACCTAAATCCATACCTTATTCCATCAAATGTGAAAGGAACATGTCGATCTTGTTTAATAAGTATTGTCTCCCAAATCGATATAATTTGTTTTCCATCACAACCTCTAACATATGTATAAAATGATTAATTTAATCTATATATTAATAATATTAATGACACAATTATATTTAAGAGATTATATTGTAACATCTACCTAATTACTTTTCAATATGTTGGAAAATGATAATGTAGCTTATGTGGACATGTGGATAACTGCCTCCACGGAGCATTGTGATAAGTTTTTCCTCTTATTTGTAAATGGTTGTTAATATGAAAATATTTAATGATTATATATGACATATAAAAAAATATAAATTATTTATAGGTGAAATATTATTTATCCATCATTCATTCCATTTGATAAAAAAATGGGAATATGGTTCATGTGAATGTACAACTTACAGTCTCTGTGAACGATGTCATTCATTATTCTATGAATAATTTATGATCTACTATAAATTAATATAATATATATATTATATTTATATAATGTTTAAAATTTTGGAGATGATGGAACCATTATTAATGTACAAGGACCAAAACTACCTAACTAGAACATTCATAAAACTCAAAGAAGTTATTACTCGGAAACCTTATTTTAATAATTCTATATAAATAAATGAGTGATAAAAGACTATAAATAAATAATTTAAGGTATAATATATATTATTATGGTTCTTTATTATATGTGTAATAAATATATGTTTATTAGACAGGATGTTTGAACACATAAAAATTAATTTGGACCTAACATAAGGGTTTGTCGTCTTGAATTGTCTTCTTTGAGAGTTATGTTATATTATGAACCCATATTTTCTTATAAGGTGTATATAGTAAAAATTGGATATGTTATATCATTATTATTATTATCCTATTTAATCATTCATTTTTTTCAAAGTATTATAATAGAAATTTTACAAAAGTTTTAGGGTTTTATTTTACAATATAATCATTATCCAAGATTTTATATGTTTAAGCTTCAATTGTGGGAATTATTTGATATTATTATATTATGAGTGATAAATTATCTTCTAATGTTTTTGTTTTTATTAATTAAACATTTTCTTTTCATTTTCAACTTCTATCACACTCAAGAGTCCGAATGAATGTTTTTGAGTAAATAATAAGTATATTTAACTCTTTGTTCAAAAACCCTATATCTTCTATGTCTATGTTTTCTGAAAATGTTTTCAGGAATATTTATACCATTATAAAAAGATTTATTATAGTAAATTTGAACCATTTTTTTTATTTTTACAAAATAGATTAAATGAAATCATATTATAAATATATTAATGAGGAACATTTACATTTTAATAAAAAGGTAAAATAAATATTAACATTAAAATACACAAAACTGATGGAATTTTCTGCTATCACAACAAATCAATTATTTAAATCATACTTTATCATTTTCAATATATCATTTAATTTTTTTGACCCTAATATTCTTAGAAATTTTCAGTTTTTAAAATTTATTGTAAAATAAAAAAGATTACTTTCCTCATGAATGTTTTTAATGAAATCAATGTGGTATTCCTATTCATAAAAATGAAAAAATGTTATTTTCCTTCTAATAAATTCAGGATATGTTCTAATAATTTCATCATTTTTAAATCTCTTGAAATTATATAATATGTTTATTTAGTGAATGTATTAACATTCATATTTTATTTTTCTAATATTGATGTTAATGTTTATTATTTTTAATGATTGGGGACAATATTGACTTTTAATATTCTATTTTTTAGTATGAATGTTTACATTGATTATGATTCTCTCCATTCATATGAGTAATTCATTAGACATAGTATGTGATTAGTGGGGCCATATATTACCCCTTAATGAATCAATAAATCTCATGAGACAAACTAGCATAGGTATTTGGATGAGGCCTTACCCATTTCTGAAGGATTCCTTGGAACATGGACTTAACCATTTGTGGATATGTCTTTAAATGAAGCCATGAAGTTATTTTTTATAATTTTTGGAATTGTGGATTATGTCAATATAAAATTATCTATTGATGTAAATTTGATTATTTGATTTGTATAGATATGCAAGGATATTTTTTATGCTCATTGGATGATTTATGTGGAATTAATTGAAAATAATTTATTCTTTCCATGTTATTCTTCATGATCATGTTATTAATTAATTTGATTATTTTAAAATATTTACATGTTGATATTGATTATGAATTATTTATTTATGATAGATTCTGTTGTATACATAATGATTATGATCACATGACCTAACATATTTCTGATATTTCCATTCTCTATGACATGACAGAGTGTGTCATGATTGATATGATGGGATATGCTAAAAGGAGTAATGGTGTTGTCAATGAAAACTATAGGATGTATTTTATATTTTCAATTAACTAAAAATTAATATATTTTTTCTAGAACACTTTTAAGGAAAAAAGTGAGATACAAATTGGTTAAAACACCAAAAGAAATTATAGTACCATTAAAATAAACATAAGCCTCCTAGAATCATTATCCTGAAAAAAAATTAAGAGATAGAGGATAACTTAGTGTCTAGAAGATCATTTAAACGGTCTTCAAAGTGAAATGACATCTTTTCCCAAGCATGTATATTCTCTCCTTGATTGAACTTCCCTTAATTGAATCCCCTTATAAGTATGAGATATTTCTTTTCAATCCGTTCACTCTGCTCATCCTTGTAAATCACTTTAGGGTTCTTCCCATCATCATTTAAGCTTCCTCATTACTGGCATTGATCACAAAAAACATTTACACTATCTATTCTTCTGAATGAAAAAAAGCTCCAAAGGTTTCTCATGGGCCGCACCTGACTCCAACTGCTTGATTTGAGCATCTTGGAGGTGTGCAGCCTCATGGCCTATAAGCTCATCCTGGATAGATGTGGCCTTGGGATTACCTTCAATCATCTTGTCATTGGATTTTTTGTTCGATATTTTTCTTCCATTAAAATAGGTAAATATTAATATTCCTTTCTCCCTTCCCTAATTCCCTTCAATATTTGCAACCTCCAGGGTTGGGCTACACTCTATATTTAAAATCATCAGTTATATCGTGGGAAGAAAGATCAGCTGATTAATTGTTCGAATCATACCCAGGAAAACCCTACTCATCTATCCTCACTATAACAAGAACACGAACCATATAATAATTTTCTAGTCCTTCAAAGCTTTTTCCAAGATTAATAGCTAGGAACTCCCTTCTTGGGCTTGAAATGATCAGAATCATGCCCCCTATGTTCTGTTCCTGATCCATTCCACCAAAATAGAATCCCTCCCTTTCTATCATCTATGGTCCTCCTCCTCTACAAGATCTGCTCCCTAAGCGCATTACCTCAACCTATGATGAATCTATGGAAGTCTTAGAACCCTCATCTACGGCCTTGGATTACCTCACATCCAGTATGTTTCCACTTTAATATAAAAAACAACCATCTAGAGGGTTGTCCAATGGTTTCCCATTAATGATATAAAGACACCACTTGCAACCATCACATCATCATACCTAGAAAAAGCATTCACAGGATCTATATGATCCCCCAGAATCTCTCTTAATTAGCTTAAAATATTTTTGACCAATTTTTTTCACCACTATGATTACAAATTGAAAATCCTATACAAAATTTGGATTAGAAAATTGGATTAGACCATAAAAACCATCATCAACACCTTGAAACTTGTCACTACCTCATAAGTCCACAACCTTCTAATGGTTGAGTTCTTTTTCCCCATGCATATAGGGTTCCATTGAATGGACTAATTTTTTGTAGGTGGAACAAAAGTTGAACCATTCTTCATAAAAACTGGCTATTTGAGGTGGAACTCATCCCCCAATGAAATCCACACAAACTCATGAGGTTCTCATGATACATCTAATTCCACATAGATTCGGGGATAAAGTTGGTGAGAAAGGGCTCTATGTCATAACTTGTGCCATGGGGTCTGTTTCATGACTCCCCCAAGCCTTTCTCTAATAGCACATGTGCCTGTGACTAACACCGAGTAAGAATATCCCACAAATGGTAGGAATTTTTCTAAGAACCTATACAAAGTAACATGTCTTAAAAAAATTTTTGAACTAAAAAAACTAAATAAAAATGCATTTATACCACTAAGATACCCACCATAGAGTAACTGTTCAAAACTACAATGTAAATGGGGCCAGAATACAAGCCCAACCAAAAGTAAAAGTAAGAGCTCCTGAAACTCATCCATAGAAAACCCTACCTAAAGAGTAGGTATAGATACAAATCTATGAAGTCACTAAAGCACACATCATCTGTAAATTCTCTCTCTAATAACCACTATGTTTTGGTCCACCTAGGACTACATCAAAGCATTGATCATCTTTACAAGATACGACACATGTATGGTGAGTAAAACAATACTCGGTTGGGACCTAAAAACCAAAAATAAAATTCTACTAAGATACACATGATGTATACTAAAAATGAAGAGTAAAAATAAAACCATAAAGGAAATGCATTATGTATAGTCTATACGTTCATATGAAACATGTACAAGTCTGAAGCACGAATAGATGGATTTCTAGTTGTAGTCCGTAGATCTCTCATTCTCTATGACCCTAGAAATGTCATCGGCACCCAGAGCATTGATGGTGCATGGAGCATCGATGGAGCATGTAGAATAAATGGAGCATGATTTGTTGATGGATCATGGAGAATCGATGGAACACTGAGAATCAACGGCACACGGAGCACCCGTGGTGCACAGAGAATTGGTGGCACATGGAGCGTCAGTGGCGCCTATAGCAGTAATGGAATATGGTATGTCGGAGGAGCATAGAGCATCGATGGTTCATGGAGAATCGATGGAGAATAGTGTTTCATTAGCACAAGGATTTTCAATGGGTGATGCATCCCCCGATTTACATAGTCTCTAAAACTACATTGTTATAGAAAGTCATAGGATTCTGCTCATATTCTGCTTATTTCGGGAGAACCTACTCCTAGATACATTACTTCATCAAAACAATGTCCACAAAAAATTGACATAGGGTATCTCATATGGACCGTCTCACTAAAATTGTCCCATCTCCACAAATATCTTGTCAAAAAAACACAAAATTTGAATGTTACATATATTTTCGTAGCAATGTATGAACCGGGCCCGGTTTGGGTCTGATCTGACCCACTAGACCCGGCCCAAAACATCCAAACCGACCTGACTTGCCCCATCCCTATTCACCCTAGCCCAAACTGGATCATAACACTAGGACACTGGAGCATCCTAGCTTCTTCGGTTTGGCCTGTCGGTGCATGCTAGTGTGTGTGCTTGCCAAATGCAGCCCGCCCTAGCCACATCTATCTGGTCAATGCGGAAGAAGACCATGTTAAATGTGGTCATATTTTCTTCCTCACACGCACTAGTGGATCTACCATGGGTTTTCCATCTAATGAGACTTGAAAAACATCGCCAACTTCACAACACCCTTCCGGTAGCCGCCTGTGGCTTCCGTCACCATCATCCCTCCATTGTCCGGCCATGCCTCCTACGTGGTCTAGCTACCACCTACCTCTACAGTCACCTCTAGGGAAACCACTGTCCTAATCCACACCTGAATTCGACCTCCACAACGTGCCACCTACTGCCACCCCACACTACCATCGGAGGCCCTATTTCAGTGGGTCACCTTCATTCCTCCATTATTCAAAACTGAGCCACTTCTGTGATCCTCAGGTCACATATTTTACTTCGCAAGTCCTTAATTTCCCTTTCTAGTTTACAAGGGGTACAATCGCATTTTGAACCTCTTAGAAAAATTGTTCCATGAATATGAGGGTCCAACAGTGAAGAACGTTAAGAACGGGGATAGAAGGATCACATTGAATACCCAAATAATAGATCTCGTCCTTACTCGTGTTAGCCATGATTTGTTCTTACTACCCTAAAAAGAATACCCCAATAGTAGTATAATGATCAAGATTTATTTCCTATAACCCCCTAATAACAATCCTTCCCACAAGTGAAATTGAACCCCTGATCAACCAATTTCTGGGTTGTCCGCGTTCGTCATTTGATTTTTTCATGGTGAAAATAAATAACAAAGAGATCGACACCCTAAATGGATTTAGATCACTCGTGGATGATGATCGATCATTGTTTCATTGTCATTGGCAAGATCCTTTGAATCTAAGGAACATTTATGATCATCGATTCACGATCTATCATATTTCGTCCTTAGTATAGAGAATAATTCCCTTTGCCTGAGCGGTATTCAAGGGTTATATAGATAAACCAAAATTCATTAAAAATGGATTATTAAAAAGGGAAATAATGTCTGGGTCACCATGTAATGTTCAATAAAATATTTTTATTAAATATTTTAATAATGTCAACATCCAAAAAAATAATTTGGTTGTGGACCTCTGCCTATCAATGTTGGGCCTCGCCCCAGGAAAACACCCCCTTATGAACTCAACGGTGGACTCAGATTTCTAATCTGAGTTATCATTTATTATTTATTAGTATTTCAAAATAAAATAAATTTTTATTGATTTTTTTATTTAAGATTATTCCCCTAATGAATTTTTTCTATAGATGAATCATTATGACCACTGTTAAGTCGTACCTAAGGTAAATCCACTAATCTTATATCAATGGTTCCCTCAATGATATAACTTGGTGACCAATTTAAGAGTTATTTTAGTTTTTCATAAAATTCATGTGCACATGATATTAAAAATGTAACATATTTCAAAAAATATATTTTGGGCACCCTGGGCCACCGAATTGTATGTCATTTCAACAACTATTCTTGAAATTTTCGATATTACTTTATAAAAATAAATTCATGAAAAGATGAGTCATTAAATTCTCCCCACATTAGGGATTTATGTCCACAAATTCCAAAACAAAGGGTACTCAACAAAATATGAGGGTACTGAGCATGAATCCGAGCCTCCCGCTCCAATGTGCGCTCATGGAGATTCGTGTACTACCACTAAACACACATGAGAGTAATAGACCTCCAATTAAGGATCTTCTCTTATCTATCCTCTATCTACAATAGGTGTTCTAACAATTTATCCCCATCATCAATATCCATCTCACCCCATTCGATGGCGTGTGATGGATCATGCATGTACCTCCTCAACTACGACACATGGAAGACATCATACACACTATGAAACTGTGGGGGTAGATCTAGGCAGTATTCCACCTCACCAACTCAACTACGAATATGAAAATGGTTGATGTATCTTACAGATAACATGTTTCCATGACCAAATCATCATAATCCCTATCGAGCTGAGACCTGAAAACATAGATAGCATCCTTCTTAGAACTTCAAAGGCCTCCGGCTCCTATCATCATATGACATCATCTAGCTTTGTCCGGTCATTATCTTCTCCTGGATGATCTATAACTTCTCAGCGGTAGCCCATACTAACTATGGACCCATGAGTGCTAACACTCATATGTTATTCTGACATAGTGGTGACCTACAAAGTCACCTGTAAAAGGCCTCGAACAGTTCCATACCAATATTGGAGTGGTATCTATTGTTAAATGAAAACTTTAATAAAGGTAGGTGGTCCTCCCAACATTGGACAATGTCAGAGATTCTAGCACCTAGAATATGCTCTAGAATATGGATTGTACTCTCTGTTTGGCCATCTTTATGGGGAAAATTTTCATTCCCAATCGCAACTGAGTTGCAAACACCACATAAAATCCCTTCTACAACCAGAATGTGATGTGAGCATCATGATATGAGATGATCGTTGATGGAAGTCCATGATTCTGAACTATCTCTTACATGTAGATGAGTCCATCACTATCTAATGACCTATGATCATGGGTTAGTATGAAGTGGGATGATTTGGAGAGTCTGTAAAAGATTACCCAAATAGTATTGTACCCTTGGAAGTGCATGTAAAACCCTTCACAAAGTCCATTGATATCACATCCCACGCCCACTCTAGCCCCTCAAGTGGTTGGGTCAACACCACTAGAACTCGATGCTCTACCTTCACTTACAGATAAGTGAGGTATCTAGAAATGAACGTTTCAACCTCCTTCTTCGTACCTAGCCACCATAACAATCATTATCGGTCTTGATACATATTTTCCACTCATGGATGTACCACTAAAGGGGAAGTATGGAACTTTTTAATGACCTCCTCCAACAATGTCATTTTCACTATTGTGCGCCCTCTGAAGAGAATTATGTGCATCAAACCTTTCAAATATCCGTTAGGGGCATGACCCTTGGATATCTGAGCATGTGTATCCTCATGGTCAGTACCTCTGGGTTGTGCCTCCCTAAATCGATGTATGAGTGGAGGGGTAACAACCATAGACTAGGATAAGATGTTTTAACTCTATCCACAAAGGATATATATAATGAGACTAATTGCTTCAATGCCTCACTAAACAACTGCATGTTAGATCCCCTGTTGTGACTGTCTTCCACCATGTTCCCTTTCATATGTGTAAAGAAAATCACAATGTCATAGTCCTAGGGGAAGTCAAGCCACTTTATTTATCTAAATTTCATATCCTTCTGATGTAATATTTAATTTTTACTAGTGTGGTTATAGTATATAGTAAACCTCTCTCCCATCATGTGGGGTCTCCACATCTTCAATGCAAAGACTATCATTTCTAGCTCAAGATAATGGTTCACATAGTTCTATTAATGATGCCTCAAATCACTTGAACCATAGGTAATGAATAAATGCCCCTACATTAGGACACTAACATGCCCAATTTGTGATGCATCACAGAACACTGTGTACTCAACACCCTCCTTCGGTAATCTCAAGATGGGGGGTGCTCGTCAATCTCTTACTCAGCTTCTAAAAGAATTACTATCACTTCTCTATCCACATGAAAGGACGCCCCTTCTGTGTTAAGTCCATAACAGGTGTTATTGCCATAGAAAAGTTGGGTAAAAACCTCCCTCTAATACAACTCTTTCATGACCTGTCCCATGAGACCCATGTTGTGACTACACCAATCCCACCTACAATAACCTAGGGGCTAGAAACTAAAACTGAGTAGTAATATCCCACAAATGGGGGGAATTTTCATATACACATATACACATGAACCCATCCCCAGTAAAAAGTGATGATCTGAAAACACTATGCAAACACATATGAATACCACTATGATACCCACCATAGAGTAACAGTACAAAACTCTAAAGTAAACGGGGCCAAAATACAATCCCAACCATAAGGATTAGTACAGGCTCCTATATCTCGTCTACAGAAAACCCTACCTAAAGGGTAGGGATAGAAACAACTATCTAAATTAATTTAATCAGAACACATCTACTGAGATTTTCTCAAAGAACCACAAGGTCCTGGTCCACCTAGGACACCATTAATGTGTCAATCATCTTTACAAGACACGACATGTGAGGGAAAACATGTGCAGGAGTCAGTAAAAAAATACTTAGTAGGGACACGAAAACCACAAAGGAAATACCACTAAAAAATACAAGAAGTATACTAAAATAAAAAGACACGAAGTATAAATACAAAAAGTTTAGTCAATACAGTCATCTCAAACAGGTACAAGTCTAATGCATGAAGTGAAGGATTTCTTGTTTTAGTCCACAGATCCCCCAGTCTATATGAAACTAGAAGTGTGAGAATAACATGGCGCTTTGATGTCACATAGAGCATCTATTGTTCTAGGAGCGATGACAGTGCACAGAGCATCAGTGGTGCATGGATCATCTGTGGCACATAGAGAGTTAAGGATCCCTAAGTGTCAATGGAATATGTGACGTCGATGGCACATGGTGTCCGGATGGCATATGAAGCATCAATAAAATATGGAGAATTTTTGGAACCTGGAGTGTCAGTGGCCTATGGATCTTCAAGGGTCATGTATCCCCCAAGTCATGTAGTCACAAATATTACAGTCACAACCATCCATGTGATTCCCCTTGTAGCGCGCTTGTTTTGGGAGCACTTAAACCTACAACCATTAGGTTGTCAACCAATTACCAAAAAACTCACATAGAGTATCTCAAACATACCATCTCATTTAGAGGGTCCAAAATCCACAAATGGATAATTTGATGAATAATTGGCTTGAATGTTACAACTGTTCTTTGTAAAACGGTCCTACTCACGACCAGTCTGGGTCTGATCCGACCTATTAGACCCGACTCACCGCGGTCCGGACCGAACTGACTCCGCCTAACCCGGTTCATCCTGGACCACAATGGCACTACCCACAGAGCCAACTGGACCTCACCCACTAGGCAGAAGAAGCATCCTATCTTCTTCAGTCCGACCAACCATTTTAAGGTAGTGTGTGTGTGGGTCGGATGTGGCCCGCCTAGGCTGTGTTTGTCTTGACAATGCAGTGCCAGACCACATGAAACACAGTTGTCCCTCCATCCCCACAGACACTTGTGGATCTATAGTGGGTTATTCCTCCAAAGTGGCTCAATCTCATCGTGAGCTCTACTACGGCCTTCTGTTCACTATGTGCATATTCCACCACCGTCATGTGCCACCTAGGTCAACCCTACCACGCCGCCGCCAACCCTGGTTCCAAAGTTCGTAACTGCCTCTCTGATGCTCTATTTATTTAAATGGATACACTTACGTGATCCTCGGGTCACACCCTTCACTTCCCTAGGCATTAATCCACCTTACTGGCACCCTGATGCTTTGGTCGCATTCAGAACTTTGTAAAAAATTGTGTTCCGACCATGAGGGTCCAACGGTGAACAACATCAATAAAGGTGATAGAAGGATCTCCTAGACCACCAGAGGAACAGATTATTGACATTTTCATGCTAAACTTGATCTATTCTTGTTAAAAGAACACGATGAAGATAATAGAAAAATAATCACCATGATCTATTCCCTTTAATCCCTCAATAATTGTCCTTTATACAAGAACAATTGAACCATATATCAACTGATTTGTGTGTTGGCCCACGTTCGTCATTTGATTCTTGGAAGGGTAAAATAAATAACAAAGAGATAAACACACTACTTGTTTTGGGATCGCTCACCGACAAAGATAGATCATCTTTCCATTTTCCTTAGGTGTATCCTTTGAATCTGAGGCACATCGCTGATCATCAATTCATGATCTACCAACATTTTTCATCGGGAGAGAGCTTGCATCTCCTTGTCTTTGGGGAATTATAGGGTTATATAAATAACCCTAAATTCCACTAATAAGGTTAACTAAAAAGGGGAACTACCGGAAAATCAACATGTAACGTTCAATAGAATATTTTTATTAGATATTTTAATTATGTATACATCTAAAAAATAACTTTTTCAATCGACCCACGCTGGTAGATTTCATGCCTCACCTAAGAAAAACACCCCCTTATGATCTTAATAGTGGAATCATATTTCCAAGCATAGTTAACATTTAGGAGTTATTCAGATTTTAAAATTAAATATTTTTTATTTCATTCTTTTATTTACGGTTATGCCAATGGTGACTTATTCTATAGATTACCCACACCGACCAATGTTATGTCACACCTAGGGTAAAGCCAATACATTAAGATCAAAAGGTCCTTCATATTTATGATCTAATCACCCATTTAAGAGTTATTTCACTTTTTTATAAACAATTTGCATGTGTCCATGCTATTAAAAAATATAACATAATTCAAAAAATAATTATGAGAACCCCAGACCTCAGAATAGCACGGCGTCTCGATGTTTGGTGTCAGAATTATCCCAATTGATTTCTAAAAATAAATTTTGGAAAATCCAAGCCATTACACTCTATTTTTATATTCAATACCGAAAAAGCTACCAAAAATATTCCCTTACTATCTTAAAATCAATGTATTTTGAAATGGTAGTGAAATTTTTTGGAAATTAACATAAATCACCTCAATAGGGGAGTTTCCCTTGTATCACACCATGATTTTTTGGTATGTTATTCCTAAATAATTTTAATTCATTAGATAGCTTATATTCACACAAAAAAATGAGTCTCTAGGAAACAATAATTTCTAATTATAATAGTTATAACTGATCTATTAAACATAATTTTTCCCCTTCTGTGTTTTGAATTTTGAAAAACGGTCATACACGGTTGTGATTAGTATGAAATTTTGAGTCTCATAAGATCAAATTATTTTATAGTGAATAATAAGTTTACCCTTTAGAATAGTAACTTTCCCTTATGAACAGTAATATGATCCTTTTGAATACAAAATTTTTCAACTGAACATAATCCTCACCAATGAGTGTGTAAATAAAATTAAGGGATATTATGAATAAAAGTATGACATAATTATTATTAATTAATTGTTAGTATACTTAAAAGTCATAAAAATTTATTTGTAATTTTATAATTAGTATAAATTTTCAAAAAAATTATTTTAATTAAATAGAATCATAAGTTAACATTTCAATGTCTTATTATTGTAATATAATTTAATGAAACATTAGTAATTTTTCAATGTATCGAAAAATCTTTTATAATAATAAAGTTGGTATTTTTGAGTAAATGATGATTTTAATTAATAATTATAAATATCATATTCTGAAAATTATTATAATAAAACAGAGTTAATTTTTTTATTCTACCTATCAATAAATGGTTTGGGTGAATTTCTGATATTTTTCTAAAAGGGTTGAATTTTTGGAGAATATAAATATATGATAATTTGTGATAAATAAAAAATACATGAATGATAGAGTCATGGATGATGATTTGATGACGTAAGAACCATTTTTTGGAACTCACATGATCTCTTTTCTATATTTTTTCACAATAAGAAATACTATATCTTATCTTGAGATAAATAATAATCTAATGAATAAAATAATGGTAAAATACCTTTGTCTACAACTGTAAAAACTACCCTGCATCCCCTCTTCTCCTCACATATCTAAGCCTTCAGGGTTGTCAAATTTCTTCCTAAATACTCTTACATAATCACTCCTCATGTACTAGAGCTCTTGGTCTTGAAAAAAGATAAAAATAAATCCCCTTATGGAGATTCTCAAGGAGGAGTAATGAATAGTTAAAATCCCATTCAGTATCGTTTTATTTTCCTTTCAAGTTCCCTCTTTATCTATTATTCAATCCTCACCACCTCTGTAAAAATGATCATGATAACTCCAAAATAATATAAATAATGTAATTATATACTTTTAATGGAATATAAATCATCAATATCCTTACTCTCTCTCTCTCTCTTATTTTAAAAATGAAATCATCATCGAGGAGGTGATGAATTATAGTGTTAATGGATGAAGATCTATCATTCTTCAATTTCACATCCAAGGCTCATCATTAAACCATTTTTATGGTTGAAAAAATTATAAAATATGGATTATATATAATTTAATGTTTCTGAACCATTATATATATGTGATATTAAATAATAGAACAAAACTAGTTCATTGTAATTGAAAACCCACTAAAATAAAGCTAAATTATTATCATTAACATGTTATCTAAAGATTAATACTCATACTATATAAAAAATGATTTGTATAACCATTAAAACCAATGGATTATCATTAATAATATTTACCTACAATTATGTATAATTATCGCCATCTTACATTAACTATATTACTTATACTCAAGAATATCGATAATGTAAATCAAGTAAACGATCACTCCATATTGACAAAATTCAATTTTCTAACATATAAAAACTGAAATAAATGAACATAATAAAAATATAAAAAATCAATTAAATTTATTAAATGTAATAAATTAATTAATTAATGGAAATAATTTATCTATCCATGACTTCACGATCAACATAAGTACAAATTTTTACATAAGGTAAGTGGTTTCTCATCTCACTTTTATTTATGTGATATTTCTTTTGTTCACCACTTTTTTCTTGTATGTGGTGAATGTAACATGCCATTGATATATAATATAATTACACTATTTATATTCATTTTGTTCAATGATTCATTTGATGATAATTTTTTTTCATACGATTCGATTGACTACAATGTAGTAAAGGACATTGTCTCAATTTCAATTACATTGAGACATTATTTGTATTGTGCACAAAATAATTATTATATGTTGTGTATAAGTTACATTTGAGATAATTTTTTATTTAAAATTATAATTCAATCAAATATACATTTTCTTGTATCACAGATATGATTATTTCTTTATTCGTATACCATCTTACATACAGAGATTAATTTTAATGCTATTGTAACTATGGAAATATTGATGAACTCGTATCCAATACTCAATAAAAATATTGAAAAGTCAAATTATTCATGTAATAAATCCATATATAATGAATTATTTGGAATTTAAGTGATTGTATGGCCCCAATGTAGCCCCTAGATTCATCAACAGGTCTCATGAGACAAACCAGTTGGCAAAAAACCCTTCATGTTTGATTCAAAAAAATAATTAGATGGGTATCTACACACAGAATTAGACCTTCTTGATGGTATGAAGGTTCATGTGAGATATAAATGACATAAAAATAGTATGCATTCCATTTATTTATTTTTCATTTTTTTTACATTCCATTATTTTTTCAATATGATAAAATCTAAGGATGTATTTTATTTCTCCGTTTATTGTTAGGATGTGTTTTTCAATTATTTAACAAGAAATATTGATTATATAAAGTTGATTATGATTAAATTATTATAGATTCCTATTTCTGATATATGTAACCTTTACTAATCATTTGAGAGCACCCTTTTCATTCTTTTTTTCTTCATCAGGTAATTAAGAAGATATATTTTGTTGAGTTTACAAGGATGCAATTTACTATCTTTTGATATGTATTATATTATTTTCATTCCGATTAATAAATGGGTTATATGTATATATCTATTTTCTTTAAGAGTACTAAATTGATTTGTCCTATAATATTTTATTCCTTGTAATCATTCTAATGTAATAAATTAATTCACTATCTCCTGGCTTCTTAGGTTAGGGTGTTACAATTTGTATCAAAGGATGTTTAGTGAATTCCTTGGGAACTTGATTTAGAAAACATAAATCAGGGAACATAACCCAATAATAGAATTTTAGTATAATAATAGAATAAAATCAAAGAATTTGGTATATTATATATTATGTGAACATTATTTGAAATACATCCATGTCTGGATTCTATAAGTAGATGTGGTTCTGGAACAAATGTACGTAGGGGTAAAAAATCTAACAAGGTATCATGGGACTCACATAGGGTTACCTAATACATGACAACGGTCCTTACTATGCACCTAGTTTGACACTCCTAGTGGATATTTATAGGATAATTCACATTTTATTTTCAAACTGTTATGAAGGATTTAAAAATAAATATGTCTCCAATGAAACCTTGTTAATGATTATGTGATTAGATATGCATAAATATTCAATTTAGGATATGTGTTTTGATAGTTCAAATTTATGAATTATGATTCATAAACTAATTTTGTTTCTTCCATTTTTTAGTTATAAAACCTAATGGATGAAAGGGAGTCAATACCCATTGATAATGTGTGTATTTTTTTAAAGGTTGGGGCTGAAGCCTCATTTTATTATTAAAGTAAAGAAAAGACCTCTTTTAACTGGGTAGAGGGAGACCCATTACATAGCCCGAAGGCCCAGTGGGCTTGTAGCCCATTACATAGCCCGTAAGACCAAACTTTTTAGCCTAAGGCCCATTCATTGAATAGTAACCTGGCTGGTACAGTGCCCGCCACTACTATAGTACCATGTTGCCGCTACATGCTACTGCTACAGTACCCACCGATCAATAGTACCACTGCTGCTACCGTATTTCTATAGTACTGCTACATTACACAACGCCCCATGGGTTTTTAAACCCCATTTTTCATGTAGGATTACGGGGTGCTTACCACAAAGCCAAACCCCAACTACACAATGTAGGTATTTCTCCACTGAGCATGTCAACACATTTATTGTCGGAGTTTAGGACATCTAGACCATATTAGGACAATATACCCAGGTTATAAATAATAACTATTGTACAGCTTTGTTAGATCATTTCATGTAGAATAATCCCCCATCTATTAGTGGGACTACTAATAAAGTGGTAGCTGAGTAGTGGATCATGTCCCTTGAAAAGTTATTTATAGCATTGGGATGCTATGAAAATGAAAAGGTAGAACTTTCAGTACAATATCTCAAGGGAGATGCTGATCAATGGTGTTCGTTCATGGAAAATACAAAGGAGGGAGTTGAATAAAATACATGGATTGGAATTTTTTTGAAAATACATTCATTAAAAAATATTTCCCTCATGAGAAATTTATTGAAACGAAGTAAAAATTCATTATCCTAAATAAAATAGAATAAGATAGTGTTGTGGAGTACAATGACACCTACATAAGACTAGACAAGTATGCTATATATTACATATGTGATTCATAATACAAGATTGATCATTTATTTGAAGGACTTAAATCATGCCTTCAATGGGACTGGCTTCTCAAAAAATTTAATCATATGATAAATTAATATTTAGTGCCATAAAAATGGAGAATAAATTTTCTACAGACAATTTTTTCAAGGGAAATCGTGAGAAGGAGAGGTCTTCTCTTGAACATGGAGATGATGAATCACCAAGGAAGATGAAGGGAACAAATCAATTCCAATTTTTCTAGAACTATATAATGAACTATCATCTAAAATGCTTGAAAGGAATGGAATTTTGTTATATGTGTGGAGAAAAAGGTCACTAAACTAATTAATTTGAGGGGGTATGACAAATCAATGATGTTAAATGATAAAATTTTAAGGATATGGGAAACAATAATTATTATTTTTCTTTGAATCAAAGAAAAATTTCATCAGAGGAGGCCACTAGAGTAAGGTGAAACGTTTTTCAATAACAACATTGGAGTTTGATGTTTATAATGATGTGGTGGTATGTACATTAATCATTTACTCGAACTTATCAAATTCATCAATTGATTATAGATCATTTCATTTTTATTATATCTTCCTAGTTTTTCAAGAATTAAACATTTCACTTTTGATATAATAAAGTATTTGTAAACCAAAAAACCCAAAGGAAAGTATCAATGTAACACAAATGTTTTGGTGAGTTCCTTTTAGTACACATAAACATACTTTACATTCTGAACATATCATCATACCTATGATTGAATTTGACATAATTATCAGCATGAATGTTATTTAAAAATATGATGAAAAAATCTATTACATGAAGATGGAATTTACAATTTTTGGAAATGATATAGAATCCCTTCCCTTTAAACAAGACATATCATCATCTTGATCTTATTCAAATACACCTTCAATATCTCTACTAAATGAAATTCATGGCGTGGAAGAACACACAGTATCTAGGGATGAAGAAAGTAATATTCGAATTGAGAATGTACAAACTGTGCCTAAATATATTGTAGTATTTTAGAGGGCTTACATAGACATCCTCTGGAGTGGGAAGTTGAGTTCATTATTGATTTAACTCATGTTGGAATAACTATGTGAAAGACACCCTATATAATAGCCATTGTATAATTAGTGGAGCTAAAAACGACTAGTGGAACTAGGTGAAAATTTTTATTCAGCCTAGTGTTTCTCCATGGGGAGCCCATTTCCTCTTAGTCAAGAAGAAAGATGGTTCCATGAGGATATTCATTGATTATAGATAAATAAATTATATTATAATAAATAAGAAGTATCCTCTACCTTGCATTGATGTTTTATTTGATCAAATTCAGGGATCTCAATAATATTTTATGATTTACCTTTGATATAGATATCACCAATTCTATGTGAGGAAGTAAGATATTCCTAATACAACATTTCAAATGAGGTATAATCATTACGAGTTTAAAGTAATTCTATTTGGACTGAATAATGCACACTCTATTTTCATGGATCTAATGAATAGAGTTTTCATGTATTATCTGGATGGTTATTTTGTGTTATTTATTAAAGCCATCAGGATATAATACAAAACCTATCAGGACCATGATAACCGCTTACATGTTGTTCCAGAGATTCTTAGAAGAAAATAGTTATATAGGAAGTTTAGTAATTGTGAATTTCGTCTTCAAATTGTTTCTTTTCTGGGCCATATTGTCTCTATGGATGGAATCTCAGGTGATCCCTCCAAAAAAAGGCAATAAAATAATGGTCTACACTAACAAAAATAACTGAGGAGTGTTGTTTTATTTCCGTAGTAGGTTACTATCGGCATTTCATAATTTTTTTCCCAATTGGCTATCCCTTTAACCATGCTCACCCGTAAAGGGAATACATTTATATGGATATAATAATGTACATAACTTTTTAAAGAAATGAATAGAATACTGGTAAATGGTCTAATTTTGACTCTTCCATCTATAAATAATGGGTTTATGATATATAGTGAGGCATAAAAGAATGGATTGGGTTGGGTATTATAAAAAATAAAAAATTCATTCTAATGCATCAAGGAAATCGAAGTCTCATGAACACAATTTTCCAACCAGTGACCTTGAGATAGCAATTATAATATTTTCCTTGAAAATATGGAGACACTATCTCTATCATGAATGATTTGAGACATATATGGATTACAAAAATTTGAAATAAATATTTACACAGAAAGAACTCAACCTGAGAGAAGGGATATGGCTTGTGTTTTTTAAGGATTATGACTATTCAATACCCTACCACCTAGGAAATAAAAATAAGGTAGCATATGAATTATTTAATAACGATCATGGACATCTATCCTAAATGATTATTGATATAGATCCTATTTTCATGGATCAAATAATGATTGATGTGTGATTTTTAAAGGAAGGGGAATAATCATTATTTTTCCAAATTGTTGTGAAACTATATTTACTATAGAAGATAAAAAGATCTCAATCTGATGACGAGAACCTTCAAAAGAAAACTGTTGTTGTTAAAGATGGATGATTGGAAGAATTCATGTACGAGGATGGAGTTTTAAAATATGTAAATAGGTTGTGTGCTCCTTCAGAACCAGAGCTAAAAAGGAAACTACAATATGATGATCATAGGTTAAATTTCACTATACACCTTCGCAGTACCAAGATATATAGAGATTAGAAGGAACATTTTTGGTGGGGTAACATGATGTAAGAAATTGGTGACTATGTTTCAAGTGTCTAGTTTTTAAAATGTGAAGGCCAGGAGAAAACATCCTAGGGGAGTCATAAAACCTCTACCGATTCCAATATGCAAGGGGGATGACAATATGAAGGACTTTGTCACTCTACTACCAAGTATACCTAGATAGAATTATGAAATATGGGTTATTGTTGATCGTCTTAAAAAATATACAAATTTCATTTTTATAAGAGAATATTTACAACTTGATCACCAACTAAGAATCTATATTGATATAATACATCATTGTGTACCTTTATCGATCATTTATGATCGATATCCCCGATTTACATAAAAATTCTAGAAGAGTCTTTATAAGGTCTTGTATACAGTGCAACATATGAGTACTTCTTGTCACCCCTAAAATGATGAATAGTCTGAAAGACTATTCAAGCATTAGAAGCCATGTTGAGGTCATTCATACATAACATTAAAGGTATGTGGGATCAATACATACCATTTTTAGAATTTTTCTACGACAATATTTTACATTATAATATTCCAATGGTGCCATATAAAGCATTATATGGAATGATATGTTGGAATCCAACTTGTTGGGAAACATTTTGTTAGAGGAAAACTTATAGGCCTAGAACTTATTGATGAGTCTAAGACATAGGTAATGATAATTCAGGCCCATATTAATGCATCCCAAAGTATGAAAAATAGTTATTCTGAAAACCAGAGAAACGATTTGGAATTTATTGATGTAGATCATGTCTTTCTAAAATTACCTCCATTGAATGGTGTCTTAGGGTTTGGTAAGAAAGGGAAATTGAGGCCAAGGTACGTCAGACCATTTTAAATTATGGAATGAATTGAATTTTTGTCTTACTGTTTAGAGATGCATCCATGTCTCTATAAATTTCATTGTCTTTTCTACTATTCGTTGTTAAAGAAATATAATCCAGAGCCAATGCATGTACTCAACTATCATGAAATAGAACTGCATTACTATTTTCCTTACTGTTAGGATCCTATTGTGATACATCACACATGAGATATATTATTGTAAAATCAGATGACTTCCCTGGTAAAGGATATCTAGAGAAACCATAAAATGGGGGATGAAATGTGGGAACCCTAGGATGTTATGATGAAGTACCACCAACATCTTTTTAGAAAAAAAATACATGAAAAATTACAAGGATAAAATTTTTTTAGGAGGTAAGAATATAAAACCCCATGATTTTATGGTATATTATTCTTAAACAATTTCAATTAATCAGATAGCTTATATGCAAAAAAATAATCTCTTTGATTAAATAACACTTTGTTATTATAATTGGTATAAACTAGCAATTAAATATATTTTTTCTACTTATGTGTTTTGTATTTGGAAAAAATGGACATACACAATTGTGATCAGTGGGATATTTAGAGTCTGATAGGATCAAATTAATTTTTGATGAATAGTAACATGAACATTTGGAATAGTAACTTACCCTTATTAATAGTAAACTGGCCCAATGAATAGTAACCTCACCCATGAGTGTGTAAATAAAATTTAAGCATCTTATAAATGAAAGTATGACATAATTATTATTAATTATGTATTAGTATTTTAATAAAACATAAATGTTTATTTATTATATTATAATTAAAATAATTTTCAAAAGAAATTCTATTTTCATGAATTCTAGTCATATGTTGATATTTTGATGTCTTATGAGTTTAAGATTATTTTTTGGGACCTTAGATAATTTTTCAATGTGTCATAAAATAGAGGATTCAGTTTTTTCATCATCCTCAAGGGGAGTTTCATCATCTTCTCTCGATACGTGGCAGTGGTGACACCTGTGTTGGTCCCTCCCCCACTGGAGGGGAAGGAAAATTCATCACCCTTAAATGGAGTATATCCCCCTTCCAACCTTTTATAAACATGAGATTCCTCCTTCATTCCCACAATGTTCCATATATCGTAAGGTCCCTAATTTGTACGAATGATTTCCTAATATTCCATTGACACTTAGAGAGTTTAACACAGCTTTGGTGATTCTGAATTGGACTTTGATTGCACAATTCTCATGGAGAAGGCATTCGGTAGATACCATTGGTAGAATTACTTTTAGTTCATGGGATCTATAAGATAGTTCTACGGTCGTCTTGGTCGACAAACCGAATTTCATGATCCACATGGAATTGGGGGAAGACCCAATAAAGGCTTGGTCGAGCGGGCCTCGCAGTTGCAACATTTTCTGGATCGTTCTACAGAGATGAACATATGACTATCATATGAAGAGGGAATCCCATCTGGTGGATAATTGGGTATGTTTCCCAATCCTTCCACTTCTATTTCAGACTCCTATAATCATTATGATGCTTGTAAACCTCATTTGTAGGTTCTTATGCTATTATAGCCAAACCAAAGTTGTGAGCCATCCTCTAAATCCGAGACTGTGTGTCAAAGATGATGTTTCACATAATACTTCTGATTTTATTTTTATTATAGTAGGAAATGAGTATAGTTGTAGGAATTAGGTGTTTTATGAATCATGGGTGGAATTTTGTTCGGTTTTCAAGAAGATAGTTCTTTCCCTGGTGGAATGTAGACATGTGTCATGATAGTAAGGTTTGCAGATGTTTTGGACCAATTGTCTGACGGATGCCCTGGCCAGGGACAAGTGAGTGTTTAGATTGAGGGTTTGGTAGTTCATGGTGAAACATAGTCTGGTTATAGTTCTTCACTAATGATGGATGTGGCTTTGGGAAGCAAGGGTAAATGACATATCATTGGATATGTGTCTGGTCTGGATGCTCTTCTCAAGGAGGTGTTTTACCCATGTCAGGTAATCAAATTGAGTTCATCCTTTTTAGATTCATATGGGGTAGGGGTTTAATGGATCGAGGATGACTACTAATTCTACTGCTATCCTTCTATTTATGGACAAACATTCATTGAAGGAGGCTCAGTTTTCTTTCACTGAATTAAAAGTCACTAATATTTTTCATAAATTGAAGTTTGACCTTGGAGAGAGATGTATGATCGAACCTGCAACCCCAAGTAGTTCTACCTTAGAGGATCATATCGAGGTTTCAATTGAGTGGTTATTATAGAGGAACATATTGAGAATGGGCATGATGCAAATGTCAAACCAAGGGAATCTTATCATATAAAAGATAATGTGAGATAGACGAATGTAATAAATAGGAAGATACCGGAATGAAGCAGTTCTAATGATAGTGTTTGTAACTGATATGAGTGTCTTGAGGTTGATAACCTTAGATATGACATAGAGGGTGGTTTGTATCATGATTCTGCTGCTAAGTAGGTCTCTATCAATAAAAAATTTCTTTGGATTACCTTGATGTCAACTAGGAAGATGAGATGAATGTGGGTAATGTTGATCATGTTGATGGTGAGGAAAATATTATGGGGCAATGGTTCATGAGTATGGATTATAAACCACATAACGGTGGATTCAACATGGATGTTCAACATTATAAGGACCATAATGAGTTTGAGGATATAGCTCAGGAGTTGAAAGGTATTGCGGTCATGTCCTCCACCGATTGGTGGAAGGGTGTTCATAAAGAAAGGAGGGACTTGTCCATATTGCCTCTTCTTATAGAGAGATAGTCAGTGAATAAGTTAAAAACCAACAATATGTAAAACCAGAATAATTACATTGTTTCACATGAAAAATCATTGTAATTTCTAATGATTTCAGAAGAATAAGTGATTGAATAGGTTTTTTCACTAATTGTTACTGAATAAGAAGCCGCTAAAATGATGGGGAGGCAATTAAGGATGACCCTCATGAGGAAAAATATGCCAGGATAGAAAAATAGGATCTAATATTTTTTGGAGGCTTCAATAATGGTAAGATCAACCTTGAAGAGTATATACAATCCTTGGATAAGCTGACCTTCATGTTGAAAGATCTTTTAATGGATTTACCAGACACTCATGTTAGTGACATCTCTTGGATAATTTTTAGGGAGATCAACTCTGGTAGGATTAAATGTTTCATTAATGAATATAATATTTCTTTTTTTTGTTTGATATTTGGTTTTTCACTTTTTCCTTAAATGTGTTTGAAAATAAATATCTAATTTTCAGTTATAAAATCAATTATAATATAAAAATTGGTATTTTCCAAGTAAATGATGATTTTAATTAAAAATTATATTTCACATATTTATAAAATTATTTTCATAAATGGAGTTCATTTTTGGATTTTATAAGTTGAAAAATTATTAGGTTGAATTTTTTATATTTTCTAAAAAAATGAATTTTTGGTGAATATTAAAATATAATAATTTAAGATAAATGATTAAATAGATGAATTATAGAGTCATGGATGATGTTTGGATGATGTAATCATAATTGGTTGAAACCCACCTTTTTTGACCATATTTAGTCAAAATAAACAATACTATTTCTTGTATTTAGTAAAATAATAAAATAATGAATAAATTAATGGGAAATTACCCCTCTCCCCCTATAAAGACCACCCCTCATCCCATCTTGTCCACACACATATAAGCCTTTAATATAGCCAATGTTATTCCCAAATCCTCTTCCCTAGTCTTAGCCCATGTCCCGGATCTCTTAGTCTTTCCAAAAGACCAAAATAAATCCCCTTAAGGAGATTCTCAAGGAGGAGTATCCAAGAGGTAAGATCATCTTCCTTTTCCTTGTATATTCAATTCATGTTCCTTCTTTATTTATTATTATCTCCTTACCTAATATATCTAAATGATCATGATAACTCTATAATCATATATATAATATAATTATATCATTTTAATGTAAGATACATAATCAATATTCTTACTCTCTTTCTTTTATCTTTAAAATGAATCTTTCGTTCGAGAGTAACTCGATTTCAAGATTTATGGGTGATGAACATTCATTTTTTCAATTTATTCATCAATGATTGACATGAGACCATTTTAATGGTTAAACCTGAATTTAAAATATGTATAATATCTTATCTAATATATTTGTACAATTATATATACATGATATTATATAATAGAATAAAGTAGTTCATTTTAAAAAACCCTCTAAAATCAAGCTACATGATTAGCGATAACATGTTATATAATGATTCATCCTCATAACATATACCCAAATGATATAAATAACAATTTAAATTTTAATATAATCATTAATAACATTAAATTACAATTCTGATGAATTATACCCATTTTACATGAACATAATTACTTATAGTAAAGGGAACTGATCATGAAAATTAGGTAAACGAACACTCTGGAACGAGGAAATTAAATCATATAACTTCTCATAAAGAACATAAATAAACATAATAAAATTAAAATAAATAAAATAAATTTATTTAAGGTTATTAATTAATTAATGGACTTAATTTTACTTTCTAACCAATTAAGATCAAGGGAATAACACATTCAGATATAAGTAAATGGGTTTCTCATCTCACTTTTATTTCTGTGAGAATTCCATTATTCACCTCTTATTACATCTATGATATATATGTATGAATCCATTTGGTATATAATATCATGATTCTATTTATATTCATGCTATTAAATGATTCATTTGAGGATTATTTATTTTTGGTCATATGATTCGATTGACTATTATGTGGTAAGGGACTTTGTCTCAATTTCATTTTCATTAAGACATACTTGGTATTGGGCACCTAATCATTCTTATATGGTGTATCTATTGATCGTTTGATATAATTTTTCATTTTTATAAATATATTAAATATAAATATTATTGTCTCATGGATATCATTATTTACTTAGTTGTATATAATTATACATACGGTGTTTATTTGGAATTCAATATTAACATGGGAAATATTGATGAATTTGTATATTCTAAAAAATACATATATTGAAAATGTATATTTTTATTGTATTAAATCAATGTATAATGAATGATTTGAATTTTTTGTGTTATTAGGGGCCTTCTATATACCCTCGATGCCTCAATAGTTCTCATGGGAAAAAATAGTTGGTGACAAACCCTTTAATTTTTTAACGAAACATAATTAGATGGGTATCTAAACATAGACTTGAACAGTATCGATGGTATGATGGTTCATGTGATATATAAAATATGTACAAATAATAAGCTTTCTCTTTATTCAATATTCATTTTTTTACTTTCCTTGAGGTTTTCACTATGAGAAAATCTACAAATGAATTTTCATTCCCAGTTTATTGTTGGCATCTGTTTGTCAATTATTCAACACGAAATATTGATTATATCAAATTTAGTATGATTCACTTGTAATTTATTCATGTTTCTTTATTTTTATCCCTTGTTGAGAATTTTAGCTTAACCCTTTGGTTTGTTTTCCTTCCCTAGATTATGAATAAGAGATCATTTATTGAGTTTTCAAGAATGCAGTTTATTTGATTTTATTACGTATCATATTTTGTATTATTTAACAAAGTTAAATGGGTTATATGTATGAATCTATATTCATCAAGAATACTAAACTTATCGGTAATTTGTTAGTTGATTATTTTTAATCATGCCCATGTATTTAAATAATGCACCATCTATGTACTTTTGGGTTCATGGTGTTACAACACTTCATATTGAATTTATAAGACTATCTAAAGAGGTCGAACTAGAGACCATTGTAGCTACGAGGTTCACTAGACCAATCCCTAAATAGATCTCCCTCTAATCCTATGTGATTCTAGATGTGTACAAAATCTAGAAGGCCCACTATCACTCCAACGTATAAAATCTATGCCCTGATGAGAAATCTATCAAAAGAAGCCACTAAGGGGTCCTTTTTATTGAACTGAGAAAATAATTTAATTATTCAAAATGGAATGATTCCTCATTGAACAATGAGGTTGAAATTGAATGATTTTGATGGCCATTACACAATTCATCTACATCAGGTCAAAGATTAATCTGGGGAAAATATGAAAGAAATTCATGGTTTGACAAAAGGGAGAAGAATCGAGATTTCACCCCAGCAAGGATGTAGTAGGTCCCTCCCTAAATGAGGGAGGAGGTACTAGCTCATTAGCCACCACCATCTCCAAAGGGGAGAAAACATTGTGGAGAACCCCTAAATTAAAACCTTCTTTCCAATTGTAATAATAAATTTAAGCCAAAATCTAATTTTTAAATACTAGTAAAATTTTTGGCCATTTATGATTTGACACTTGTATCTTGAACCAATGTAAGAAAGTACCCACCAACTCCCGGATACTAGTGTTAGGGTCTTCATAATATCAACAAAAAATAAATTCCATATCATAAATAATAATAAGACTCATAATATCCCACAATGCATGTAATTCCATACAAATACAAATGACTGTTTACAAGTAATTCACCAATGAAAATAAAAGAACAAAAACTAAACAACAACAACATTGCCTAAGATAGTAGTGTCCTTCTTAGTTGTTAATGGATTCTAAGAAACTAGAGAAAAATATTTTAAATATATATAGGGGAAAATAACATGAATAATCTGTAAGACAATACCCTAGTACTCTCATAAAATGAGATAAGGGCATCTTAATACCAAAGAGAAAAAAGAGAATAATCATAAGGTACATATCTGATCAAATAGATCCCAGCCTCACCAAGGATTACTAAGAGAACAATAATTCCCTATATAATTAATATGGGAGAATAATATCGATAAAAGGGTACCCAACATTTATTCCCCACTTATTTTCCCTTGTCACTCCCAACATCATATGTCTTGGTGATCACACTGATTCTGTATCCATCTAAATCATTCCATTTCATGCCTAATAAAAATGGGAATGACCCATATATCTACTAATATCAATCACCACGTCACATATTCATTGTAATCATCCCACATGCCATAAACATAGCATCCCCAACATTCCATAACCACTTCCAAACATCAGAATAGTATGATATAATGATTATAAAGTATATCAACATTGTTCCCTCCACTTATATTGTAATATATCTCTTATGAGAGTCATCATCCTACCATAAAATATTACCTCTATTACCCTACAACTACAGGAAATCATAGCCATTGCGTTATAAAATCTCTTGGAAGTGAGGGTTGGGGAAAGGGAGTTACCAGCAATCCGTCCTCACCGACATTGATATTTAGGGAAAAGAACATGAACCCTAAACCATTAGAGGTTGATGTAAATACATGAATTATGTGGGGTGAATATTGAAGTCACAATGAAAATTTATCATACAATAGGTACACATAATTCTAACATATGGGTTAACATGACCAAAGCCACCTAACTACCAAATCTTCTACGTCACCACTATCATGCATCAACCTCACTACCATTACTCATGCATGACATCCACCTCATACCATACACATAGTCTAATATTCAACTAAATGTTGCACCATTTCTAGAAATATTGAGTTTTAACCAACTCACATTCATATTATCAGTCCATTTAACATTAACAAAACACATTCATTTATAATTAAATTCATTTAATCCAATTACTACACAAGAAATTCATTGATCTCATTATCCATATTAATTACCATACAATTTCATATTCATTTATAATATTTCCACATTCAAATTAAACCCAATTATCTAATTTAACATTTGTTCATTTCTAACTATAGACGATTTATTCAAACTCATGTTTATGTTATTAATACATTCCACTTTCCAAGAATTAATTGACTATTTTAAAACCAACCTTCCAACTCATTATCCCATCAACCATTACCATATAAATCATTTTTTATTATGTCACACATCACAAAAAATAGTCCCAATCGCTGAAAAACAACATCATATGTCATCACCAAGACCCAAAAATCAATCTTAGGAAAAAACCACATGCATAATTCAATCAATTGAATAGAACATAACATTAATAAACTTCAAAATAAAATGGAAATATAACATTATCTTGTTACATAAAACATGTTTAGTTACAATCATATCAATTTTGACAAATTGTGAATTGGTGATCAGAATAAGAGTCACAAGAATAGAAAAATAAGTATCACAACATTGATATAATTAACACAATATATGGTAAATATCAAGAGGAAATATATAACACAATCAAAAACAATATCACAAATACTAATTTTATTTTCAACAACATAAAATATTAATTAATTTATAACATGATAAAATCTATTACCCTTTATTAGATAATTTTGAAATCATGATTTATATCAAATAAATAAGATAACGACACCTTTCAAAGAAAACAAATTGAATTTCAGTATGAAATAATAATTATAATTCAATTAATTAGTTTAAATATCCTAAAAATATAACACGACATGTTATAAAATATTTTAATTTTAAAGAAACAAAAAAAATTATAAATTATCTTAATTTAATAATCACTTTATATTTCTAGGGAAATATTTTTATTATTTAAATTATCATTTTGTGAGATAATAAGTTTAAAGAACCAGAAATTCCATGTAATTTTTTTTATTTAAATTGGAATTTTAGGAGTCCGTGAAAATTGACGGTGCATGATTCAAAGGCCCGAAGATTCGGGAATAAATTTTTGAACTTTTTTCTGGAACGTTTAGAAAACATGCAAGGGGTTTTTTATAACTTTTGAACTGGTGGTCGGAATTGAAATCCGAGGGCACCATTGATCTCACAGCACCAGTAGTCGCTTAAGGAGACCTTCACCTCGACCGTAGTAGGTCGAGGGTGGAATTTGGTTTTTCACTTATTCGTGAAAGAATAAAATAAAATAAAATTTTGTAACATTTTATTTTCATTTGAAACTCCCATGTGGATGTTAAAAGGTCGGGATCACTAGAACTAAACCTCCCATGTGGGGTTATGGAGGTGGGGACCACCGAACCTAAAACCCCCAATTTGAATATAAGGGTGGGGACCACCCGAGCCATCCTAGTTTGAGAAACCTCCTGAAATCCCACTTTAATGAGGGCTGTGTCATTTAGGTTTCCCCAAAATTCATTTTTCCAAACATGATGTAATTATGATGCCAATTTAATATGTCCCAACAATTAAATTGGGGAAACATATCATATTGGCTACTTTTTCTTTATCGTGGAATTGGGGGATGTGTTGGAAAAGGGAAGTTGGGAGAGAACCTTGGAGGAATTCTTCTCCAAAGTAGAACGCGTTCTCCAATGAAGAATGTGGTCCCCAATGAAGAATTATCTTGCCAATGGGTAACGTCTTCACTAACAATGAACCGAAAATCTAGGAAATGCCAATGTCATCGATGCCTGTCTATCCCCAACTACATCATATCCTTCCTCGCGACCTCCATCAAAAAATCTCTATGTTAGAGTTTTTATTATATGTGATTATGGATTCCCATGTTCCTCCCTTATAAACAAAGAATGCGGATCAACTCACTAACTAGTTAACCCGTAAATGATTTCTTTTTCAGATTTAGGAATAATCATTGTAGGAGGTTTTGGGGTTTGACGTTCTTCATTCAAGATTTTGTTCAACTTCTTGCTACCGCTCTAACGTGGAGGGTGTGGGCCAAAAAAACATTGGCCGACCTCTCTGCCGTTCTTCTTGAATGGTGTATTCTTCGCGATGAAAGAAGGCAGATTTGTGTTACGAAGATGAACGAAGAGCGGCCTGCCAAACCGGATGTCGGCACAGAAGGGGTTCATGACTGCACCACGTGGATAGGATGTTTGGTCATTCGGCAAGCTACGACAGACCCCCAATCCACGGCCACCATCGCTCCGTCGCCCCGTGGCATCCGCCGCCAGGCGGCCTCCCCGCCCCCGCGACCTCTACCACCTCGTGGCCTCTGCCGCCTCGTTGCCCTATATAGCGCCCCGCTGCCTTGCTACCTCACAGACCTCTACACCACCCTGCAGTCCTCTATGCCACCACATGGCCTCGCTGCCCCAATTGCCTTGCGCCGCCCTCGCGGCCCCACTAGTGGCTCGCCTCACGGCCTCCACGACCTCGTGCCACCCTCGCGACCTCCGCGCCGCCTTGCGGCCTCTATGCCGCCCAGCGTGGGCCGGACTGGACCCCGCGGGCTAGACTAGTCCCATCGGACCGAGTCGACCGGAATATGGTCGGGGCAGCCCAGACCGGGTCAGACCAGAACCAGTCCAACTTCAATCTTTTCACTCTACCGTCCATAACTTTGGCACCAGACATCCGATTGACGAACCATCAGTGGAGCTGGAATCCTTGGAGTGAGAAAGTCCCTTTGAGTATAACCCACTTGAGATTTCGATGAAGTTGTATTACGGTTGGGTTGGATCGAGCACGAATCCAACCAGGCCTTCGGGAATAAAAGGCTAATAACTCAAAGACCGGGCGTCCGATTAACACACCATTTGTTCCGTTGAGACCCCTATGATGTGCCGGTCCTATGAAATAAATCTTCATGTGACTCTATGGTAGTTGGATTATCAACCGGTGGCTTTTGTAGAGGTCTCTCCCAGAGACAAGCAAGCATAGTGCTCGAACCCTGTAGCTGGCTTTGATGTGAATAATGAATAGCGATCCTGTGTTGTTAATCACCTAGAGATTCTATATGGGTCCGCACCAAGCGATCCTGTGTGGGTCATCAACATGTGATCTTGTGTGGGTTAGCACGGAGCCATCATGTGTGGGTCAAAACCTAGGGATCCTCTGTGGGTCAGCACAGAGCGATCCTGTGTGGGTCAGCAGCAGAGCCTCTTGACAGAATAAGATGATATAACTTTACGACTAAGAATTTGTAATTATGTACATAAATTATACCTTGTGTGAGCTTAATTAGAACCTTTGTGGTATTCTTCTATGTGGCGTACATTTGTGGTACTTACTATTATGGTGTTCCTTCCTTTGTGGAACAGTTGTGATTTGGGATTTTGAGTTGGACTCAGTGTTTCCTCATGACTGAGATAAGTATAATTGATAACATAGGTATATGTATGGGAACATAACTAACTAGGATTGTCAGTTGATTTCATTCTCGTGGTTTTTCCTTTTTGGATTTTGTGAGACATTGAGGGTCTTAGGGTACCTACTGAGTATCGTTATACTCACCACTACACGGGCCATGCCCACACCTTGTTGTGTTTGGTGCATACGATGGGCATCGCTGACTAAGGACGAGAGTACTAGGATTGGAGGTAGCATGGAGGTGGACTTAGACGAGGTGTAAAATAGAGATGACCGATCGGGAGCTGTACCTACTCACCAGGTAAGGTCCTTGGAGGATGATCACAAGAGTTCTTCCAGTTTAGTTGTACATTCCATTTTTCTTGTACTTTCCAGTTGGTTTGTATTCTGGCCCCCTTTTTACTTACTATACTCACTCTTTTTACTATTCATTTTTACCTTATGTTCATATCCAGCTGTGTGCTTTTTTGTTCATGTTTATAGGATATAAAGGTAATGAATTCCCAATTTTAAGGAATTACACCTTCGGTGCTTTTCGGCAGCCCCTATCCTATAGAAGGCGGGCTTGGGGTTGTCACATCACGAGCCCCATGAGATGGTTTGTGACAAATTGGTATCAAAGGAGTCGGTTCTACCACAGATCATAGGACACTGATCTTTAATTTAAATGGAAATAGTGTTAAGTGTAGTGAGTGTGGTTATCAGTTTTGGGAATCCAGGGTCGGTGTGGCGGTCGATGTATCCATACACTCGGACCCTGACTACTAATTTCTGGCTCAGTGCCTGAAAACACTGGGCATGTGTGTTTTTTTGAAGTGTTTTCTTTGTGATCTCTTTGAGTCAGCTCACCAGGTATAACTTTTTGACCGTGGCACACCTGTTTCAATTTAGGATTCCTCCACACAAATATCCAGCTAGGGTTCTGAGAGTAGTATGCACTAATAGCCCACAGAGCAATGAGGCCTCGGTGCAAGTCCCTTTTCCAGCAGAGGCACCAGTGGTACCATTACCCGTTGGGCCACCGATGCCACCATCCCCAACAACAGAGAGTGCAAGACACTTGAGTGCATTTCATGAGTTCCAGCACCAGAGGCAACCCAGGTTCAGGGGTGAGATGGACCCACAGGCGGTTGAGGATTGGATGCTGGTCGTAGTGAGAGTCTTCTGACTGGTAGGGAAACCAGTTGATCTCATGGTGATCCTTGCTTCCAGCCTTCTACATGCAACAATAAGTAGATGGTGGAGCTTGATGATCTATGTTCATGACGAGGTGACGCTTCTCTGGGCAGACATCTAGAGCATGTTTTAGGAAGAGTTTGTCCCAGGGACTCTTCGCGCAGTTTTTATATATATGCGACTTCATCAATAGTAGGGAATCATGATTGTGGCTCAGTACTCACCGAGTTTCACCGACCTCTCATGCTACTCTACTGATATGGTTCGTGACCCATTCATCAGGGCCCAAACCATTAAGCAGGGACTCATGTGGTATATCATGTCTTCGATGATCTCAATCAGCATCCTGATGCAGGAGGGGTTGTTAGAGAGATCCCTCTTAGTGGAGAGTTTTCTTGCTGAGTAGTCACCAGCAGTGAGACCCACCACAGGGCATCACGTAGGAGAGTCCTTTATAGCTAGTGGTATATAGATTTCACAAAGGTCCAAGAGGATCAAATATACCGGTTGATGACTGTATGAATCAGGATCGGTTGTGCGGGGCACCGGAGACAGATCCAATCATGTGAGGGGAAGGTAGTGGTTGACATGCCGTGGAAAGGGTCACATGGAACGTGACTATCTGGCCCACCATACAGATGATCAGTAGACAATCAAAGGACCTCCCAAGTAGAGATAGAGGTTCGACTGAGGAGGTATGTAGGGAGATGGAGGATGTGGAAGAGGAGATGGTCATGCAGCTGGCGGTGGGTGAGGATTCGAGAGGTTTCTGCCACCACCACCAGGTGGTCCACCCCGACCAGAGGGAGTAGGAGGACAGGGGAGGGCTCAGCTCTAGGCAATTGTTTCCTACAATCACGGCAATACTAATATGATATGATGTACAATATGTTTCTACTCCACCTTAGTTGTAGTTCTTATAGACACAGGTGTCAGGTAGTCTTTTATTTCCACATCCCCCATTCAGAGCTCAGAGATTCCGATGGAGTCGTTGGCTCGATCTTTAGAACTAGAGACTCTTATGGTAGTGGATTTGATGATTACGCACTAGTGCTGGTAGTGTGAGATTACTATAGGAGGCGAGAGCTTCAGTTGGGATCCCCTACTAGCGGTATTGAGGCCTTATGACATCATCTTGGGTATGGACAGGTTATCTACAGTCCATGATCAGATTGACTGTATTTGGCGCAAAGTGCGGTGTGTCCGCACGGATGGGACCAGGTTTACCTTAACCAGTAAAAAGGAAGCCTTTACAGCATAGGATGGACTTACCTAGAGGAGGATGCAATCGATCACTCATCATTTTGCTAGCCTTACCCTCAGAGTGGTTGATGTGGAGAGTCTGAGTTATCCTGTAGTTGTGGACCAATATACGGTTGTCTTATCTAATGATTTCTCGAGTCTACCTCCTCATAGAGAGGTGTACTTTTACATTGACTTGTTCCCCAAGACAACACCAATATCTACACCTATGTATCAGGTGGCTCCCGCAGTGCTTCGTGAGCTGTGTGTACAGTTGGAGGACATAAAGGGGAAAGGGTTCATTGGGCCTAGTGTTTCTCCATGGGCATCCCCAATTTTGTTCTCCAAGAAAGAGGATGAGATATTGAGGCTTTGTGTTGACTATCTACGACTGAATCGCCCGGCCATGAATAAAAAGTACCCACTTACAGGGATTGATGACCTCCTTGATCAGCTGAAGCGAGCACAATGGTTCTCGAAGATAGATATCAGATCAGGCATTCACTAGCTCCGAGTACGAGACAAGGATGTGAAGAAGACGGCTTTTAGATGTTTTTATGGCCATTATGAGTTATTGGTTATGCCATATGGTGTGACCAATGCTCCAATAGTTTTCTTGGAACTCATGAATAGGATATTTCTGTGATAACTTGATCACTTTGTAGTAGTATTCATCGATGACATTCGGATCTACTTGACTACTGAGAAGGAGCATGCCTATCATTTGTAAGTAGTACTGCACACACTCCGAGATAACCATCTTTATGGGATGCTCTCGAAGTTCAAACTCTATATCCAAGAGGTTCACTTTATCGGACACATCATCTCATAGGCTGGAGTTGCGGTGGATCCATCGAATATTGAGGTGGTACTTTCTTGGGATCCACCCGAGAGTGTGATGGAGGTACAAAGTTTTTTGGGTTTTGTTGAATACTACCAGAGGTTTGTGCTAGATTTATCCAGAGTTACATCACCTTTATAATGGTTGACTAAGAAGGGGCAACCCTTCCTAAGGTCGGAGAGATGCGAGCAGAGTTTTCAGCAACTAAGGCAGAGGCTGACTAGTGCCCCCATCTTGACGCTACTGGAGGAGGGCGTAGGGTACATAGTGTACTGCGACGCATCAGGAATCGGAATTGAATGTGTCCTGATGCAGGAGTGAGTGGTGATCACATATGGTTCTCTGCATCTGATACAATATGAATAGAACTACACCACCCATGACCCGTAGTTAGAAGTAGTGGTCTTCTCCTTGACGATGTGGCAGCATTACATGATGGGAAAAAATTTTACAGTGTAATATGATCACAAGAGTCTCAAAATTATCTTCTATCAGAAGGACCTGACCCTGAGATAGTGATATTGGCTTTTTTTCCTCTAAAACTATGACTTCAAGATAGTCTATACTTTTGAGAAGGGGAACATTGTAGCATATGAACTCATCAGGAGATCTGGTATACAGCTATTAGGCAAGGTGATAGAGAAGCTGGCCGTTTTGCAGATATCTTTTCTAGATCGAGATGGAGAAGATTTTCTTCAATCTCTTATAGTCACTCCCCACCTCTTTAGCAAGTTAGTGAGGCGCAACATGGAGACACTGACTGCGAGACACGATGTGCTCAGATATCCATATGATAGGCACCTGATGAATTTTGTTTTAAGGTGGGGAGCACGTCATCTTCTTTAGAGCGCGTACCATGGTACCAGTGTCACATCAGGAGGCAGTGTTGGGGGAGTTCAACAATTCCCCTCTAGTGGTACATCCAGGAGTTCCAAAAATGTACCAGGATCTCTGATGACAACACTAGTGGCTAGGAATGAAGAAATTTTTTGGAGATTTTGTCTCTCAGTTCCTCACATGTCAGCAAGTGAATGTGGTGCATCATGTTCCAGTAGACTTGGTTCAACCTTTGGAGGTCCAAAAGTGGAAGTGGGATGGGATATACAGGGAATTCGTGATAGGACATCCACGTACATCAAGAGGTCATGAATCTATTTGGGTGATCGTCGACCGGCTGGCCATGTCTTCCCACTTTCTACTCATCAGAGAGAAGGGTTTAGTAGATAGGTTGGGACGCCTCTATGTGAAAAAGATTTTGAAGCTACATGGAGTACCCTTGAAGATTGTCTCCGATCGTGATGAATGTTTTACTTCCCAGCTATGGAAGGGGTTTCAGGAGGATTTCAGGATGCAAATTTGTCTGAGCACTGCCTTACATCCTCAGAAGGATGTCCAGACTAAGCGGACCATTCAGACACTTGAGGACATGCTATGTGATTTTTTCCTCGACTTCGGTCACAGTTGAGAGGATCACTTTCATTTGGTGCATTTTTCATACAAAAAATTTATAACTCCACCATTGGGATGGATCCTTTTGAGGCATTATATGGGCGACCTTTCAGATCAACTTTGTCCTAGACTGACCTAGGGGAGTCAGCACTCATTGGACCAGAGATGGGATAGGCTACCATAGATAAGGTGCAGATCATCCAAGAGAAGATGAAGACTGCACAGAGTTGGAAGAAGTCATATGCCGACAGGAGATAGAGACCTCTGGAGCTTGATGATGGCAACCACATATTTCAACAGCTCTCACATCGATGAGGTTTGCAGAGATTCGGCTAAGGCAGAAATTATCTTCGAGGTTCGTTGGACCCTTCCAGTTCCTCAGCTGAGTTGGAGAGGTGGCTTACTACCATGAAATCCCCCACACTAGTTGCACCAGGTGCACGGAGTCTTCAATATATCCCAGCTCAGTAGATATGTGCATGACCATTCCCACATCATCAACCATGGAGAGCAGGATGTCGATGATGGGGCCACTTTTACCAAGGTTCTAGTTGAGATTGAGGATCGACAAGAGCGGGTTTTTTCATGGGTGGTCGATACCTATGGTGTACTTTCATTGGCAGCACATGAACATCTAGGAGAGAACATGGGAGCCGGAGGCTGAGATTCATGCTCATTACATCCACTTGTTTCCATATTTTTGAGTTATGTCTTACTGGTACATAAAGCCCTAAGGTGGGGAGAATGTAAACACCCATAAATTCCATGTAATTTTTTTTAATTAAATGGGAATTTTAAGAGTCCTCAAAAATTGACGGCCCATGATTCCGAGGCCTATAGTGCCTGGAATGAATTTTTGAACTTCATTTTGGGTACGTTCCGTAAAAATGAGATGGGGTTTTCTAACGTTTGAACCGGTGATCATAATTAAAATCGGAGGGCACCGTTTAACTCACAACACCAGTAGTATCATAAGGAGACCTTCACCTCAACTGTAGTAGGTTGAGGGTGGAAGATAGTTTTTCACTTATTTGAGAAAGACTAAAATAAAAAAATTGGGTAACATTTTATTTTCCTTTGAAACTCCCATTTGGATGTTAGGAGGTGGGGACCACCAGAACTAAACCTCCCATGTGTGGTTATAGAGGTGGGAACCACTGAACCTAAAACCCCCAATTTCAATTTTAGGGTGGGGACCATCAGAACCCTCCTAATTTGAGAAACCTATTGAACTCCCTCTTAAATGAGGGAAGTGACCTTTAGGTTTCACAAAAAAACATTTATGCCAACCTCAATGTAATTATGATTCCAATTTAACTTCTACAAAAAATTAAATTTGGGAAACATATCATATTGTCTACCTTTCCTTTTTGGTGGAATTGGGGGAAGTGTTGACAAAGGGGAGTTGGGACAAAACCTTGGAGGAATTTTTCTCCAATGAAGAACGTGTTATCCAACAAAGAACGCGCTACCCAACGAACAACTATCTCGCCAATGGGGAATGTCTTTAATGACAACGAACCGACGATCGAGGAAACGACGACATCACTGACGTATATCTATCCCCAATTACATCATCTCCTTCCTCACGAACCCCGTCAACAAATATCCGGGGTATGTTTTCTATTATGTGTTATTACAGATTCACATTTTCCTCCCTTCTAAACAAAGAACAAAAATCAAATCTCTAAATTGTTGATCCACGGATGAATTCTTTTGCAGGTTTGGGAATAATCATTGTAGGAGGGTGTAGGGTTTGATATTCTTAATTAAATATTTTATTGAGCTACTTGCTACCACTCTAACACAGAGGGTGCGGGCCAAGAAAACATGGTCTGACACCTCCACCAATATTCTTGAATGGTGTGTTCTTCACAAATAAATAAGGAGGCTTTGTGCCACGACGATGAATGAAGAGCAGCCTACCAAGCCGGTCGCCGATGAAGGCACGACACATGACTACACTGCACAGAGGGGACGATTCGCCATCCGGCCAGCCACGTCGGACCGCTGCTCCCGGGCCTACGATGCCCCATGGCCTCCACTAACTTGCGTCCCTCCACGCCGCCTCGTGGCCCTCCGCGCCGCCCAGCGTTCTCGCCACCCTGCATCCCTCTGCGTTGCCCTGCAGACCTCGTGCCCCCCCCCCACGACCTCGCACCACCCCCGTGGCCCTCATGTCTTCACCTCTCTGTGGCCTCATGGCCCCCGTAGCCTCATCTCCCCACAGCCCTCGCAGCCCTCCTCGCGATCTCTACGACCTTTGAGGCCGTGTGCCGCCCTCACGGACCCCGCGCTGCCCAGCATGGGTTGGGCCAGACCCCGCGGGCAGGACCAGAACCAATGGGCTGGGTCATGCTGGGTTTTTCCGACTGGGTCAGACCAAACCTCGACCAACTTTGAAATTTTCACTCTACCAGCCATAACTTTGGCACATAGCATCTGATTGATGATCCACCAGTGATGATGTAATCTATGGAGCGAGACAGTCCGGTTGAGTGTACCCCACTAGGGATTCTTGATAAATTTGGATTGCGGTTAGGTTGGATCGAGCATGATTCCAATGGTCCCTCAGGACTAGAATGATAATAACAGACAGAACAGGTGTCTGAATGATGCATCATATATTGCGTTGAGACCCCTATGACGTGGCGGTCCTATGAGATACATATTCATGAGACTTTGTGGTAGTTGGATTTTCGACCAGTGGCTTGTGGAGGGGACCCTCCCAAAGACAAGCGAGTGTAGTGAGGGAATCATGTAGCTGGTTGTGACGTGAAAAATGAATAGAGATCATGTGTGGGTTAGCACCTAGTGATCCAATGTGGGTCTGTACCGAGCGATCCTATGTGGGTCAAAAACGAGAGATCCTATTGGGTCAGCACCAAGAGATTCTGTATGGGTCTGCACCAAGTGATCCTATGTGGGTCAGCTCCGAGCATTCCTGTGTGGGTCAGCAGAAGAGCCTCTTGACAGAATAAGATGATCTAACTTTATGACTAATCATTTGTACATTTGTACTTAAGTTATAAATGGTGTGATCTGAGTCATTACCTTTATGGTATTCTTTTGTGTGGCATACCTGTGTGGTACATACCTTCGTGGTGTTCCTTCCATTACAGAATAGTGGAGATTTGGGCTTTTGAGATGGACTTTGTGTTTCTTCATGATTGCGACAGACATACTTGATAACTTAGGTATATGTATGCGCATATACCTAAGTAGGGTTTTTAGTTGATTTTATTCTTGTGGTTTATCCTTTGTGGATTTTTTTTATACCTTGAGGTTCTCGGGGTCCCTACTGAGTATCGTTATACTCACCCTTGCATGGGTTATGCCTGCACCTTGTTGTGTTTAGTGCAGACGACGGATGTCGCTGACTGAGGAAGAGAGTACCAACAATGGATGTAGCTCAAAGGTGGACATAGACAAGGAATACTGCAGACACAACCGTTCAAGAGCTGTACCTACCCTTCAGGTAGGTTCCTTGGCGAATGATCATAGGGGTTGTTCTAGTTTACATGTACTTTCCAGTTTTCATGTACTTTCAAGTTGGGTTTGTATTTTGTCCCCCTTTATACTTACTGTACTCACTCTGTTTACTATTCAGTTTTACCTTGTGTTCGTATCCAGTTGTGTGCTTGGTTGGGTGTATTTATAGGATATAAAGGCAATTAATTCTCATTTTTTTTGGAATTACACTTTCGGTGCTAGTCGCCAGCCCCTATCCTATGGAAGGCGGGCTTGGTGTAGTCACGTTACAATCCCTGGGGGATGGGTCGTGACAATAAGAATAGTATTTTTTCACATGGGATAATATTCTCTAGGGAATCAACATTGAGAAACCTTTAAAATTTTTGGAGAATCCACATTCTACCAAATTTAATTACATTAATTGAAATTATTTATTTGGAAGAGTTTAAAATTTCACAAAATTGAATTTAATGTATGTTAATATCATATATGTATAGAAAACTTAGAGATAACTTGAATCCCCACCCTAGGGAAGAAGTATCATTCACGATGTACCCAAAATAGTGGGGGATAGAGAGAGTGATGTTTACAGGTTTAAAACATGAGAATATATCCAGTAAATTAATAAAATATCCTTTAAACTAGAATGGGAATCAAGGATATCATGGAATTAAAGGAGTACTTAAAAAACTCAATCCTAAACAACTCTATAATTTTTAAGCATATTGATACACATATCCAAATATTTCATAGAAACTCATCAACGCTTCTTATTTAACTATCATTTAATTTTCATTTAACATAAATATTTATTGATATCCAGTTAAATACTTTAAAAATTTATAAATAATTTTAATTGGTCAAGAAAAATTCACATATTTTATTTTTTGTATATAAAACCATTAAAAATGGGTAAAAGATGATGAAGGTATGATACTAGTTAAAAATATAATATTCTATATTTAAAATGATACGCGAACAACTGGACTACATAATTAATAAGGGTAACAAGGTTTTACCCATACCAGGATGGTTACTCATAAGTACTCTTTGAAACTAGGGACAATAATTACAGAGTTCTCAAACCACCATAATGTAAACTTTAAAATTAATGGATAACTCATTCATGAGACTCAAGTTAACATTACACTTGTATAGTAAAATAAAAAATACCATTACATGAGCTGGTAATGACCCTTATGTGACAATATCATACCTTAATGTGGGATTTTTGTATTCCAGACATAAAATTATGTAACAATATGATCTGCAAACAGACCCTTATAATTCGAATAAAATATTGGCTACACTTATGTAACTAATGAAATAACTTACTAACAATTAAAAACTCAAGGAAAATAGAATTCACAATTACATGACATAGAACATATCCCTACACTTCCACATATTAACCATTTTTGAATACATAGAGTATTAAGATTACCTTCACATAGGGTTTTAAGGCCATGACTTACCCTTACACATCTTTTATAAAAAAAGAACTTCCATTACACATGAGTAATAGATTCCATAATGGAAAAATCTAATTTAAATATATTAAATTTATATCACTAAAAACATATAAATAATTTAGATATTGATATAATATCATTAAAAAAATCCAAAGAACACTATTAAAATACTAAAATCCTTTAAAAATATCCATATTAATTTCCATGTAACCTTTTTAAATTTGAAATTAATTCAATTATATAATTTTTTAAAAATAAATTATAAATTTTAAAATTATTTTACGAATAATTAAAAATTTTATAATTCCAACGCTAAACCCCTATACACCTTAGAATGATTGAGGTATTAATTGAGATGATATGATACCATACATCATATACCTATTAACCAATTCTATTCTTCGAAAATTAAAATCAAATAAAGAAGAAGAGGGAGTGTATGTTGAATGGGTCAACCTCACCCTAAGATGCATATTAAGGATCCCAATATATTTTAGACATAATAAACACACTAGAAGAACAATGTGAATAACTATACAAAATTTTAAACCAATTTAACAATAATCTCCCATGAGAGATATATCTCAAATAAGGGAGATACCATTAATAAAACATTATTTACATGAAGTATAATCAATCTCTTACAACAAAATCATTTGAGATAATTCATTATAAAAAACTTGAATTAATCAACATAGATAACTTTTTATGCATCCATGAATCTCGTTCAGAAGTAAGATCACATAATTACATCAACAACCACAAAAATAGTAAGAATAAATAAAATAAAAATTGAATAAAATTATACTAAAAAACACTGATATGTTATATACAGTATTTAATAAAAACATTTCCAATATAGAATCATTTCCATAATAACATTCACTAAGACTAATGTATTAAAAATATGCTAGGTCGGAAAATAATTATATGAAAATACCCCATTTTTAATCCTTTTTAATTACAAGGTGTTTATAAATTTATTCCTTGGAAAAAATTATCAAATACACATTGATTTTTTACCTTTTTAATAACTTCAAGGTTCATTTTAGAACATCAAGTTTCTATTTAGGTAAACAAGATACCATAAAAATAATTTTTTTTTAAAAAATTATTTCTACTTAGAAAACTATGGTGTCTAATAAATTAACTTTTGTAATTTCGTATTCATCACATGATTCAATTTATCCACCCACCACTGTGATTGAGAACATAAACTTGTTTCACATCAAACCAATTTGATAATTAAAATAAATTTAAACCATTCCAAGAATGATTCATATCATACCATATTAAACATTATAATCATGATAACATGGGCATATATATATATATAAATTATATACTTTATATAAATTATCTTTTTTATCCAACAATTAAATCTCTACCATGCTCTTTACCAAATTATTATGAATATATAACTTCAATATTAGAGAAAACAATTTAAAATATGATATGAATCATCAATGAACTTTGTGGTTAGAATAATCCAAATTATCTAAATATTAAATTCAAATGGTTTTTTATCAAAAAATTATCTACCAAGAAAAAAATCATATAAAAATTACCATGGAATTATCATTTGGAATTCTATTTACCATTGCTGAACTCTATTACATCCATGTGTTTTAAATTTTAACACCACATAATATTTATCATCCAAGACATGTACTTGTACCAATAAAAATGATATATTGAAAACATATACATCAATGGAATCCATCCAACGTACTATGATATAGTCTACATTGAGAGACACTAAATAAACCACATTGTGTAAAAATGTTTCATACTATAACATTTTTTTATTTGGGAAAGGGTTTCCCTCTATTAATTTTGTGAAGCAATAACACAATCTACCAATAATGGATTAATCTAAACAAACCCAAATAATAAGATATTTGTTGAACACTTTTATTACCTCCTTTTTAATAATTTAGGTGTGGCATGAAAGATTATTTTAATAAGATTCATGATTTTCTAAACATATTTTTGATTTACATGATTTAAGTGAGTGACATTTTATGAGGGGTTGGTGATTCCACTAATTAAAACACTATATAACTCAGAATTACAGTAGAGATACATATTATCAACAAAAATAAAAATTTCCCCAAAGACCACATAGTTTTACATGTTTTGAAATATAAAGGGATCATGGATTATGCTTTACTATAGTGTATATTATTTTTTTAATGTCATTAATACATAATATTGTAATTTAAATAATTTTATTCATAATGTTGTATAAAGAGATCAACCTTGAAATCAATAAACAATGAAACCAAAATCAACACACAAAATTTTGATTTATTTTCCTGGTAAACATCATGTCATGAATAATAGCCGAAATAACTTGTGTTCTTGTTAAAGGAAAAACCTACACATGTTATGGTAATAATTATCGGCATAGTAAATGTTTTCATTTTCTAATTATAACGTAATAATAACTCTACATGGTCAAGTAAATATGTTTGTAATTTCATAATTATCCAAAAATAATAATTTTAGGCATGCTCTTATAGTACATTGAATGAAATTATTCTATTTACATGCTCAAATATTGCATGATCATAAAAATTTATGCACCTACACATTGCATGATACTCGTGAATTTATATGTATGGAATAATTAATTAAGAAATATATACTTTTTATTGTTGGAAGAATATGTGAAATCACTTCAATTAGTTCCAATTATCAATAGATTTCATTAATGCATGCTCATCACTTTCCCATAATTTAAAATAAATAATCACAATCCATCCATATAGTGAGTTTCTATCACAAAAATGATATACATCAAGTGTAGAATATAAATTCTATAAATTTCATTCACATTTCATTGTTAAATATCATGATTAATCTCGAAGAAAAAAATCTATTAACCATGTTTGGAAAATGAGTTAGATTTATTGACTTAAAAAGCATTTAAATTTTAAAAATTTATTGATAATGGTTAGTGTTTTTCAAATTCTGATATAAATGCCATGAACATTTTATCTTGATTTTTATTTCAAACACTAGCATGAAATACGAAAATGGGTTGATACCACAAAATTGATCTCATTCCAAAAATGGGAATAATGATTTTCATGTGATGGTTTTCAAATATAAATGTATTTTAATAATACATGCTTGTAATTTTCTTCATATTCAATTATTTAAATAACCAAAATAAATATTTATTGAAAGTCCCTATAGATTTGCATCCACCTTTAAGGAAAAAATATACAACTAATTCTCCAGTAATAGTCTTAGGCATTAGAAAAATAGTTTATCATGCTCTATATATTAATAATTTAAATAAAAGATAATTTAGGAATAATAATGTTATATCAGAACTGTAAGTAATGCATTTAATATCCCATCAATGTTCACAAAAAATGGTTCATTCAAATTAATTATTATTTTAGTACCTTACTTTAGGTTATAGGAGTAATTTAGAAAACAATAACAGTTCACTAAAAACTATTCCACTTTAATAATGAGAGAATGATAAATAAAATTTCTAATCTTATTTAATAAATTCATTTTAAATTTCCAAATTCACCCCACTCAATAAAATGTACAAAAATTAAGGGTGCATGTATAATTCCTAGGTCTCTACACTACTAGAAATACCACTTCACTTTTTCATTCAATGAGTATAGAGTCCATAAATTGGATCATAGGGGGCCTTAAATTCCCCTGTCATAGAAGATAAATTTGGTCAATATTGTTCACCATGATCATTAGGAATCACTACCCTTCTAAAACATTAACTCCACGTAGTGAGTAACTACACACATCATATAATTTCCCAAACTAAACCTTTGATTGGACACTATCATAGCCCTATCGCTCAAAAATACCCAGTATTGGTTTAAAATAGAGAAATCATGATAATAACCCCATAATTCCCTTTTCTAGTTGGACCTAGAATGGAGACTAACATCATGGTTATAATGAAATACACACATATGGGAGGAATTAACCCCAATAAGAAAAAAATTAGGATCAATAGATAAGATGTCAACCAAAAAACAACTTATAATATATTAAAAATGAAAAAAACCATAATATCCGTAAATTCATATAATATCTTATGATAAAAAAATAATGTCTCCATGTAATTCACTAATGAAAATCCTATGAAAACAACACCACAATATCTTCATCTTTCTAGATAGTAGTGTCTATATTTATTTACAACGTCTCCCTAAAAAAATGAATTATAAATATTAAATACACATAATGTGATCATAACTTGTATTAATTGTAGTATCATACATAGGTACTCTCTTGAAAATGGTATAAGAGAATACTAATTCACTGGTTTATAAACAACAGATTCAATATGTACATATCGGTTTAACTAGTTTCTAACATCCCCAAGGATCACATTCAATATAATTTATCAATGTATAATAATATAAAATAATCATATTGATAAAAGGGTACCATGTACAACTTCACCACTAGTGTTCAACTCTTTCAAACCAACCTCAAATTTCTTAGAGCTCTAATGCATTTCATGTCTATCATCCTATTTCAAATATAACCCTCATCAAAAAGGTATGTCCCTAACTCTAAATATGTGCCAATCACTATATCCGAGCCTCATCATAATCATACCGTACACCATAATCAGAAATTCTTTAACAACCCAATACCACAAACATAAAAAAAATTGTAGGTTATTATGAATGTGAAGAATATAAACATCATGCCCACCTCACACTATAAATGAACCTAACTATGATCTAGACCATTCTCTTGTAAAATATCACCTCCAGTACATCATTACCAAAATCCTTAAAATTCAATGAGTAACAACCATTCCTTAAAGATATAGTGGCGGAGATGAGGTATCCAACCACTCATTTTCTCAAACCAGGATATTTAGGGAAAATAATCACAACCCATGATATATGGGTGTCTATGTAAATTCAAGATGCGGGTGGGGTTCATTTAAAAATCAAAAGTTAAATAAATTATATAATAGTTACAGATAAGAACAACATGTGGGTCCACACAAAAAACAACCCAAATACCACAACCTCTATATCATCGCTATCACACATACATATTGTTTCCAAAATAAATCTGTCAAACCACACAACCACCCCAGAAAAGACACAAAATCTCACATTATATTAAACTTTCGATCATTTATATAAATAATTTCTTTTTAAAAATTCTCACTAACTATTAAATTCTATTTCACATTATCATAACCCATTATTTTATCTTTTTTTTTCATACAATCTAATTACCAGACATCAATTTCAATATTTTCATTTAACTAGATAAATTTAAAACCATATTCACATTCAATTATAACCATTGCATATTCAAATTAAAAATTATTATAAAATTTACCAACCATTTATTACCAACCCCAAACCATTTAGTCCAACCAATGTTTATTTATTTATAACTCATTAGTTTTCAATATTTCTTTGACTACCATGAGACCACCTAGCTAAATCACAATTCCATCCACCATTCCAATATCAATTAAATTTTCCCATGTCTCACATCACCATTACATCTCTAATAACTACACAACTACACCATATATCATCACCATGCCCCACAAATCAAACTCGATAAGAGATACCACACATAATTCTATCCATTACACACACCTATAGGTTGTTAATTAGCTTCAACCCTCAATGTATGGTGAAAATACTAGGATATCCATATACTAATGATCTCTTAAATTTTTTGGAACTCATGAGGATAGGTTCTCAGGTTAAAAATTATTTTATAGCGGATGCAAGTTTCTATAGAATGATTTATGTTTTTACAGTTCTTGAACACAATCAATTCTTCTCTCGTATTAGTTAGTTTTCTTGAAATATATGAAACTCAGGAATACATGAATTGATGTGCGAAAAATCAGAAAATATAGATCTTCTAGAAACCCATCATTAATGTTTATATTGAGGATATTTTAGATAAATAAATCAGTACTACTGGTAATAAATTTATCAATAGATGGTACATTAATTTTGTCTACGGTAATTGTGATTATTTTAAGAGAGAGGAGATATAAGAAAGATTTATGTATTTCAATTCAAATGGAAAATATTTTCTAGTTTTTGGTGACTTCTATTAGATTTTCGGAAACTCAGAAATGGATGGAGGTAATCTTTTCCATAGGAAATAAAGATAATATTTTCCCTCTTTTATGACTCAAATAGGTCGCATAGATATTGGTTATGAAGGAGGAACATTCATGTAGTGCAATAATCTTAAGGGATAAAATAAGATCTGGTTCCATCTAGGTTGTTTCTATGAAAAAATAAATTCCATATCTTTATCCACCTGTATAATGGTGACTCATATTGTTAGTTCCATATCTAACCATACAATGTTCACAATATTTATTAATGAAAATAGGGACCTCATTGGATTCATTTTCATTTATAAAAGTTGGAAAACTATTTTGGGATATTTAAATGCATTAAAAACATCATTGAATAAACTATTGAAGGGAAAAAATAGTCTGGGTTTCCAAAATATAGTTGGATGATTAATGGGGAACCTACTCCAGTGGATTGGGAGACAACAACCAAATGTGCATGACCTTTCCACCCTGAAATAGAAAATTAATCTAATAGAGGCATCCCTAAAAGATTCATGGAATAAATAAATCATCTATACTACGGTGAAAATAAACAGATTAATTGATCTCCATTTAGAATAAGAACACGTGATCTACGGAAAATTTAAGGCTACTTGGGTGAAATAAAGGAAAAAACATTCCTTACGTCCATGCATGCATCAAGGAGAAAAATAGGACTTCTCAGACCAACATCCTGATCATTAATGGTTCCTATACCAATAGCATAAAGGTTGTTGGAGGTATGGAAAACACATTCATTTATTAATTTCATGCTGACCTTAACCCCAAAATTCTTGAAGTGTATTAGGGTTTTCATATAAACCAATTTCATTACATCCCTCATGTGGTATCTAACTCTAATAATATCATTATACATTCATTGATGATTGATGAGGAAATTAAATAAGTAGTTCTTTATATCAATACAAACATCTCTTCAAGTCCTGATAACTTCCAAGGATCCTTTTATGTGGATACTTGTAAAATGGTGGAGGCTATGCTCATTGATATAGTCTTAGAATTTTTTAGGGGAGGGAACCTTCCTAGATATACATGTACTACCTCCATTTTCCTTATTCATAAGGTGAATGATCCATCTTCTATGAGTCGCTATAGGCTAATTAGCATGTGGAATTTCTCTTAAAAGGAGATTTCTAATGATCTAAAAATAAGACTTACCTCTTACTTGTTGTCCTGGATATCATGTGAGGGGAATGGGGTCATTCAACAATGGTCTATCTAAGGAGCTATTGGTATATCTCATGAAATGATTTCTGATGTCAATAATAAATTTAATGGATCAAATATTTCTATCAAAAGAGACCTGTACAATGAATACGAATGAACTGAATGGGGATTTATTTTGAGTATATTGACTAGTTAGTGTTTCTCATCATGGAATGTAAACTTGTTTTTCAGGTGTTTTAGTTCCTCCTAGATGTTAGTCATTCTAATGTTCAAGAGATGTGGTTATTATAAATCTTTAGGGTTCCAGAAAAAGGGTAAAAAATTTCCATAAGTCTTTTTATTTAGGAACATGATACTCTCAAAATATTGATAAATAAAAACTAGGGGAATGGTAGTATTTTCCCATACAAATGTAGGTTTGGTTCCCAAGGTGTCTCCCATCTCATGTTTAATGATGACATGATTATTTTTATTCAAAGGAAATAGGAGATATTTCAGATATATTAATAGAACATTGTAAAATTATTATAGATGGGGCATACAATGTATCAATTACAAAAAAAGAAGAATATTTATTTCAGGACAACGCGTGGAGATCCAGATTCATTCAATTGAGTCGACCCGGTGAATTCAATGAAGATACTTTCCATGGAGTACATAGGAGATCCCATCTCCTGGGGTCAACTATATATACATCACATTGTTAATGTGGTTGAAATAATTTCATATTGTATTAGTAATTGGAAGAATATATTTCTCTTATTCGGTGGGATAATTTCATTGGTTAATTGTGTCCTATTTTCAATTCCAATGCAAATCCTATCAGTCCTCAAGGTTCCAAAATCAATTATTAAGGTGGTTGAATCCCTCATGTTCTCCTTCATATGAGACTCCCAATCATAGGGGATCTATTACTAGGATTAATGGGGGAAAACGGTGAGACCCAACAATAAAGTAGGAAACATCCATAGATGATTGAAAGAAGTTAAGAACAGACTTCAAGCTATATAGAATTGGAACACATTCAAATCCAATATCATTGTGATAAATTTACTGTAATTAGATATGGTTTCCACTATCATTTCTATGTGGAAAAATATTGTGTGCTTTAGAATATGATCGATAATATCATGTTGAATCTATAAAGAAAAATACATTGGATAATTGGACGTGGTGATATTAACATCTATGATTCTAATATGGTTGGCACCAGAATCTGATTTATGGGTTTCCCGATTCTGTAAATTACCTTTCCTCATACCAAAAGTCATCCTGCCTTTATTCTAATATCTCTCAAAGAAGAGAAACAACCTATTTTGAATCTTATATCCCCTACACCTAAATCAAACACATGTAAATTCCTAGGTTCAGCATTGAGGGTCATTACAACCAAGGATTACTATAGAACCATGAACTCCAACGATCGTCTTGATTCAAGGGAAATTCGTCTCTCTTGAAATGAGGTCCTACTAAAGAAAAATAAATTTTATATGAAGGGTTCACAGTAATTAGATACCCACTAATGACATAATGCACCGTAAGGGAATCCTGATGGTCTAAAAATGCTTCTGATGGGCCAACCCCAAAGAAGAATCAACCCCTTCCTATTTTATCACAAGCCATTGGGGAACAAATATTTTTAGATAATTTGATGTTTTTTTGAAAATTCTAATGGAAGCCTCCAAAGGTAATGATTTCATTCATGAATGGATCCATGGTACAAATAATAACTTATAGGAAATGAAGTCAAGGACTATCCTTCTTGCCACTAGGTGCTGCTGTTTATAGAATGACTGAGACGAATCATGTGTTAATGGAAAAAATAAATCACATCTTTCCCTCGTTGTGAGGACCATGTGTGTGGTTGTAGATCTATAAATTCATCTCAAACATAGGGATACTTATTTTACTATATGATACCTAATTTCCAACCATATCTTGGATTATACTACTACCAATCTATCACAGAGAGGTTGGGTGTACTGGAGGCCATCAACAAGAAGGCTAAATCTCAATGTTGATGACTTCTATAATGTAGGAGAAAAGCGTGGTGGAGGCCTAGTTTGTAATAAACATGATTAAGTGATTAATGTTCTCTTAGGTTCTTTATCTTATGTGATTCACTCTTGTCAAAGGCTAGTGGCATGATTCATTGATTGGATCTCTGCAAATCTAGCAACATCATTTTGGAAAACATTAAGAATGATTTACAGGTTCAACATTAATCTCTCAAGGGGCATATACATCCTCATTGGTCTATCATATACCACATTCGGAAATGAAAATTAATCATCAATTATTGGATAGAAATCCTTCTCACCAGGCATGAAGGGAACCAAGCACAATCTATATCACCTCCAGGACAACTTGAGTTACTTCATTACAATCCTTTTCAAGCATGAGTTTTATTCCCATTGAGTGTGTGAACATTGTGAAAAATTATTCCTTGGGCCTTGTTTTTTATAGACCCCCTATATTTGAGTATGAATCTTGTTTACTTGTATATAGAAGGCATTTTATCTATCCTTTATGAATAAAAGTTGTAGTTATTATTGGGTACACATACGAACACATCAATAAACATCATAATGATAGGTAAATAAAATGATTTATTATTACACTAGAGATGTCCAATTAACATCTTCTCATTATTAATCAATTATGAATGGGTGAAGATATAAGATATCATAGTCATTTAATATAAGCTATCATAAAAACCATTTAAATATCACACCATATGGAAAATATCCATAGTGAATAAATAATGCAATAGATCACAAAGTCCCAGACAATAGTTTTATATTCTATTATATAAAATATTAATTACCATTAAGATTGGATTATTTATTCCCACATATAAATAATTTCAAAATAGTAAAATATAAAATATCATGTGATAGTATCTTTATCCATATAAAAAATATTAATTTTAGTATGAATTAATAATTATAATTTGATGATATATTTTCTATATCATTAAATTAAAACACCCCCTAAAATTATATTTTTTTATTTTTATAAAACATAAAAAATATTAACTATCTTCTTGTTATAATCACTTTCCCATTAAAGGATAATATTTCATTTTTTTTATTTACAAACAAATGAGATAATTATAATTATAATTCTTTACACATGTGAAAATATTTTCTAAGTAATAAACATGGGGAAATTATATAAAATATAGTTGAATCCCCATTCCAATAAATTTCATAAAATCTGATCAATTATTTAGACTAAGATAAATCTTACTATCCACTATATTGAAATCAACAATATACTATTAGCACCTCTTCATATAAAAAGGAGAGATAACAAGTATACCTTACTTCATGAATAAGGATATTTTAGGATGCACCCAAAAAAGATTTGTGGGAGTGAGGTGTGTAAGATAGATAATTAATAAGTCATATAGTAAATTTTGTAGTTGATACTATGAATTAATGTGGAAAATCCTAGATCACTCAAACATGAATGATAACTAAATATACTCAAACGGGTATAACCTTATAATTTTTAAGAATTCCTAAATGAATCTCCAGATATTTCTCAAAAATCTAATCCCACATTCCCTTTGAATTATAATTTAAATAAAATCATGTTTTTTATCCAATTAAACTGCTTGAAAATGTTAGATTCAATTTCAAATGGTAATGAAACATTAAAATATTTCTGATAACTTCTAAATTAATAGATGAACATTACGTGTTACTTGAGTTATAATTATGTAGGTATTGAAACACCAAAACTAATTCTACGTGAGCTGGAAAAGACCCTTACGTATGACCAACCTATCATTACATGGGATTTTGGATTCTATAAATACAAACACATAACAATTGGAATCATGATTTGGCCCTAACATAACCTATTTAAAATTTAGGATACCCTTATATGACTGTTGAAAAATCATGTTGACCATTATGAAACTCATGGAAAATAGCATTTTCACTCGGACAACCCAAGAAATACCCCTATGAAGCTATTGAGGTAAATTTTCACAATACTTATATGATTTAGTTTATCATTATGTTGTGTTTGGAAACTATGTCACACCACTATGAATTCTTAGTAAAATAATCAATATACTTACATATGATTATAGAGTTGTGTATGGGTAAAAGTAAATTTAAAAATTTTAAATTTTTCTTATCAATAACATATACATAATTAAAATAATGCTTTAATATCATTTTCAAAATTCATTTTTTTTTAAAATATTAGAATAAAATAAAATATCCAAATTAATATCTAGATAAACCTTTAAAGCATGAACTTACATCCCTAATTATAATACATATTTTAATATAAATTATAAAATTTAAAATCATTTTAAAACAAAATCAATTTTTTTGAAACTAATCCCAAACCACTGAACATACCAAAATGAAAAAATAAGGGATTTTAAAGATATCAAATATTACAAGAATAAAATCATATTAGGGGTTAAGGTGTAAGCCAAATGAAGTTTCTAAATGAAGAGGAATAAATCTAATTTGAATTATTTTTAAATTTATTTATTCTTATACCAAATATAAACATGTTATATCTATAATAATAAGAAAAATCTAGCATCATCAACATATAGTTATGTTATTATGGTGATTCCACAAAATGATCTAAAATATTTTATATCAAATGGGAAATAAAAGTTTCGCTTCTGAATATGTAAAGATTGACACTTCCGCGTAGTTTTATGAATCATTTTTCATAAAAAATTTCATGGTTGGTTATTATGACGGATTTATTGGTTATAAATATTATCTATAAATTAATCCTACTTCTGGAATCATAATATATTATCTATCGTGTTACATTTCTATCAGTGAGAAATTGATAATGTCGTTTTTTCATTCTTGTGGATTATCACCACCATAAAGTGATGTGATTTATTTTTCATATATTATTTATGTGGATAGTAATAAAAAATATTTAATGAATTTATATTATATTTATGATTTTTAGTGATTATTTATTATATATATATATTTCTTTCATTCTTTTTTAGAATATGAAAACAACAGTCATGTATATGTATAGATTGTTGTCGTCATGAATGTTGTAATGTATCTTTTTACTTTTATAGATGGTGATAAATATGTATATAATGTATATATATGATATTTATAACATTATCAACATTTTATATATGATGAATCTTTTATAAAGATGTATGGACCAAAATTCCCAAACCAAAACAAAAATGATAAATAACACAGTTAATAATCAGAAATTATAGTTTTAATGAATAATAATTAATTAATGGTTATTTAAATATTATAAGTTGATAATATATGATATTATAGCATCCCGTCTTTTTATAACATAACTTTCATTCCATTAGACGGAACTGAGGATCTTTAAGGTTTAGTGTCTTGGAAACAAGGAACATAATACATGAAAAAAACATAAAACATTCTTCTTAAACACTTGAAATGCTTCTCCTTAAGTTTATCCTAGGTTCATTACTACATCTCATAACTTGGGGACATACATCAAAAGAAAGGGTGATCAGAAGGCCCAGTAAGGGAAACAAGAGAAACATTTTACATGTGAACTTCAGATACTTCAATAAGGACATGAAAAGAACATTAAGGCATGGGAAAGGAATCATGAGATACATCATAATAATAAAAAATAACATTTTTCATAACTTGAAGATGTGGCTGGAACATTTAATATTGACAATCGTTTCGTTTCACCAAGGTCCATCCCCAAGGTGTCGTTAAAAATTACCAAGGTTATTCACCAAGGGGTCGTTAAAATGGTCATCTCTAGAGATTAAGTCTTTACCCAATGCATTGGAGCGCTATCTGGGTGAACCCTTGACATGTATTTATTATCATGTGAGCCACACATATAATCATCAATCATTTCACAAAAAACCCGTATAGAATAAAAGAAATGGGTTTCATTTTGTAATCATAACGTTTTAAAAACTGCTTTAAAGACATGATCTATATGTCACTTTAAACCTACGGAAAGTGAAAGTGGGTTTCATGTATGTAAATACTAGAATTTAAAATAGAACATTTTGATATATATGTTAATACCCTTATATAAATAAGAGCTTTGATTATTCACTTTATAACATAAAATAATTTTGAGAAAGAAAGAGGCATTTTGAGATGAAAATTCTGCAGCATAACGACTATGTTGCAAGGTTTTAGAAAACATTGAAAAGATAGGGGACATGGGTCACCCACTCATAAATGATCCATAAACCAGTAGGGGGATAGAATATAAGGGATTTAATAACATGGTAATGAAATTTGAAAGATATACCATATGAAATAAAAAACATGGATTTGAGACAAAAATAAGATTTCTCTTATGAAAATTCGGCAGCCTAAAAGCGTCACTTAATCTTCAATAAAAAAATGATTTGGCAAGATTAAAAAGGGTTTCTCATCATATTATCATAATATATCAGTATGATAGATATAGAGATCATAACCCTACATAATAAAAAGGAACTTAAAAGATTTGACATGAAAACCGAACTTGAAAAATGAGAAAGGTGAAAGAATCACTTAAAAAATTCGGCAGTCTAACAGCGTCACCTAAACATTCATAAAACGAAATGATGAGAGTAAGAGGGGATCTCTCATCATATAAAAATGAAAAGGGAAGTAAGAGGAATATAAAAGAACATAATCTCACTTAAGAACATGGAGCATAAATGGAATGACATAAAAGAGATTACATGAAAAGAAAGATATAGGTCGGATCCCTTACCTTAAAACGTAACTATTAAAACTCAATGGTTTAGACATTGAGGGCTTGGGGGCACCTTGGGAGGACTCCTTGGGAGGTAAGGAGACCAGAAATTCGTTGGGGGAGAGTTGGGAGTGAAAAAAAAGGAGGAAAGGGTGGGTATTTATAGGGAAAGTGAGGGGACAAGGCATTAATGGCCAAGGGACACCTCACAAGTGTTTTTCTCAAAACTATGTGCTCTCCCTTGGAATTTACCATGGAGTTAAGTCACATTGGGCCCCCAAAACTATACTTCATCACGCTTGGCCGGCCAACCCTTAAAATATCTCGTGACATCATCATGACACAGTTATGATGTCATTAAACATACTGAAACCCTAAAACTGCATTTTTACTATTCACTGAAAAATTCAACATTCTCAGAAAGATCCCAAAATTACACCTTTACCAAATATCAATGCTCTGATTTCAAAAATGACCTCCATTTTATAAAAATAATTTTCTAATTATTTTTAATTTAAATTTTAAATAAATACACTATTCACCGAAAATTCATTTTTTTTTTCAGAAAAATCCCCAAAAATTACCATAACATAATATCGATGCTCTGAGTTAAAAAATGATATCCATTTTATAAAAATAATTTTCTAAATAATTTTAATTAAATTTTTAATTAAAAAACACTATTCACCTGAAAATATTAATACTTGAATAATAATTTATGAATCTGTTATTTACCCATTTTATTGAATCTCATTACTTAATCTAGGTGTCTAAATTATATTAAAACTTTCTTTGAGTGAAATTACTTATCCATTTGGTCACATTACTAATCCTAAGTGTAAAATCACTATTCATAATTTAGTATTCATCAAAAATAATGTTTGTCTTATTAGACTCTAAATTTCGTACTGAACATAATTGTAGAAGACCATTTTTCAAAAATCATTACACATTTTTATTTATTTAAGGTTTACGTAAACATTTTTAAAATATCCTTTTTCTAAAATTAATCAAAAATATGCATACTATATTTATCCGGACATTTGAAAATTCATAAACTTCATCATAAGAAGAAATCCCAATTTTTATTTAAAACAAAGGATTACACAAGGCAGTTACGGTCTCTTTACATAGCCCCTTATCACACCAGCATAGTACCTAAGTGTAAGGTGTGCTATGGTGAGAGAATCCGAGGGAGGCTCGGCCAACATTGCACGAGTAGTAATTTCTATTAGTTTGAACTTCTCGCAAAGGAGATTTCGTTCTAGCTTCACACGATGAAGTTAGGATTGGGTTTGGTCCAGAGCAAAGCCCAGTGGTGCTACCTCCTTCCCAAGTTCTGTTAGATGGGCTTCGATCGGTCCAAGACTACTGGGTGAGGCCATCAAATCTTTTTCTATATTAATTAACCAAGATTGCTTGTATTTAGAGACAATAGTCAAAACATTTAGTTTCCAGCGGTCATATTGACCAATGGTCAAATAACAGTCAAAACCCAACAGTCTCATTTTAATTATACACATGTTATCAAATGAAACATTTTTGTTGAGTATAAAAATAAAATAACACATAAAAATAGGAAACAAGATTTATTCAAAATTTCGGGTCGTTACAATCTTCCCCCCCATAAGAAATTGCATCCTCGCAATTTTTAAAATTGGGTTTTGAAATTTCATTGAAAGTCCCACATCGGAAAAGGAGTCAGTAAAATTATTACTATAAAGGAACGAAAGGGAAGTAAAAAAGGTCACCCGAGTTAACCCATACTAGGATCCCTTGTAAGAAAACATGGACATAGAAGAAAAAAACAAAGGGTCATGTTCTGGGGGAGAGTGATAGAAAACATGATTAGGAGAATGTTAACCATAGTAAAATCCCAAAATTATGACGTGTGTAAACGGTATTTGATTACCTAGTAGGAAATGTAAACCAACAACGTTTTTGTTTTACGTTCCATTTCATAATTTTGAGGAATTCATTTACTACATAGAACAGAAACATAAGAAAATAAACCTACCTTCATGTAGAGTTTCATCCTTTAATAATTTTCTACCCCAAAATAATCTTTTCTCCAAACGATGAGCATTCAAAAACACTTGGTCTCATCAAAACACAAGAATCATCTTTTAGAGAATCACATAATCCACAAATGATTAACCATCTATTTCATCTATCTTTAAACATTATCCCAAAAGCAGAAAGGGTATGGTAAAACAACTCTTCAAAAAGAAATAATCCCATAGGAATGGAAACTACTTTAAAATCTTCAAAGTTCCATGGTACTACCCATAGTAGACCATTCTGTAAATAACTTTCCTTTAAAATCCTCAAAATAAACCAAACTTAGATTGAAACCCAAATACAAGAAGGATTTGATAACATAGTCTTCCAAGGTAAACTTTATCATTCATCTCCAAACAACATCAACCACTCCTAACTTCTTATAACAAAAGTAACTAAACTAAACATATTTACCCCAAGATAGGTTAATCATTTCCATAAGTAACCTAAATTACAATAAGTCCGCCTTAAATTCATCGATTCTTTAAAATATAAGTCAACCTTACTCCTCAATGAAAATACCATAGTAATCTATTTACCTTGATCATATAGGGTTCCCAAAATAGTGAACATCTTCCAAAATAATAATCATCTTTTAATCCCCTAATCATCTCTGTCATATTAATACGGAAATCGTCACATTGTCTATCACATTGGTTTTGGGACATGTTATTCCATTTCCCACCATTAACTAAGAAGAGAAAGTATAACTAGGGGCTTAAATACTTAATCAGTAATCATGAAAAGGAACTTAAACCATATTAGGATAACTTGTAGAAGAAAAGTATACCCTATATTTTGATCCCCTAGGTTTCAAACTAGGTTATCCATGATCATGTATTCTTATGGGAATCTTAATTTTATTTTATCTTTGTTCCTTTAATAATGGTTCATACTAAGCTTATGAATTTACCAAAACATATCCCCCGGGAGTGTCGTTACCAAGAGTGCAGCATGGCCCGTTGCCGTGTACCAGTTCCCATTCGAGTCTATCTCAAAGCGGTGTTTTCGGGTTTTCCCCTATATACATCTATGCCATAGCCACCTCTACCTGCCCGTATCCAGACATGGATGTATTTGTTTGGAAACCCCTTACTCAATACTCACCAAAATATCTGAAAGCTTTCCTATATTTAAACATTTCTATAGGGTTCTTCCTAAAGTTTTCATATCCTAATTTCCACAAATAACTAAACCATCCTTTGATACCAACTATAGCATCCCGTCTTTTTATAACATAACTTTCATTCCATTACACGGAACTCAGGATCTTTAAGGTTTAGTGTCTTGGAAACAAGGAACATAATACATGAAAACAACATAAAACATTCTTCTTAAAAAATTGAAAGGCTTCTCCTTAAGTTTATCCTAGGTTTATTACTGCATCTCATAACCTGGGGACATACATCAAAAGAAAGGGTGAGCAGAAAGCCTAGTAAGGGAAACAAGAGAAACATTTTACATGTGAACTTGAGATACTTCAATAAGGACATGAAAAGAACATTAAGGCATGAGAAAGGAATCATGAGATACATCATAATAATAAAAATAACATTTTTCATAACTTGAAGATGTGGATGCAACATTTAATATCGACAATAGTTTCATTTCACCAAGGTCCATCCCCAAGGTGTCGTTAAAAATTACCAAGGATATTCACCAAGGCGTCGTTAAAAATGGTCATCTCTAGAGATTAAGTCTTTACCCAATGCATTGGAGCGCTATCAGGGCGCACCCTTGACATGTCTTTATTATCATGTGATCCACACATATCATCATCAATCATTTCATAAACATCCCATATAGCATAAAAGAAATGGGTTTCATTTCGTAATCATAACATTATAAAAACTGCTTTAAAGACATGATCTTTATGTCACTTTAAACCCACGGAAAGGGAAAGCAGGTTTAATGTATGTAAATCCCCGAATTTAAAATATAACATTTTGATATATATCTGAATACCCTTGTTGAAATAAGAGCTTTGAGTATTCACTCTATAACATAAAATAATTTTCAGAAAGAGAGAGGAATTTTGAGATGAAAATTCTGCAGCATAACGGCAATGTTGCAAGGTTCTAGAAAACATTTAAAACAGAGGGGACATGGGTCACCCACTCATAAATGATCCATAAAACAGTATGGGGATAGAATATATGGGATTTAATAACATGGTAATGAAATTTGAAAGATATACCATATGAAATGAAAAACATGGATTCGAGAAAAAATAAGATATCTCTTATGAAAATTCGGCAGCCTAACAGCGTCACTTAATCTTCAATAAAAAATGATTTGACAAGATCAAATAGGATATCTCATCATATGATCATAAGAGATTAGTATGATAGATATAGAGATCATACTCCAACATAATAAAAAGGAACTTGAAAGATTTAAAATGAAATTCGAACTTGAAAAATGAGAAGGGTGAATGAATCACTTAAAAAAATTCGGCAGCCTAACGGCGTCACTTAAACATTCATAAAAAAAGTGATGAGAGTAAGAGGGGATCTCTCATCATATAAACATTAAAAGGTCAGTAAGAGGAATATAAAATAACATCCTCTCACATAAGAACATGGAACATAAAAGGAATGACATAAAAGAGATTATATGAAAAGAAAGAGAGAGGTCGGATCCCTTACCTTAAAACATAACTCTTAAAACTCAAAGGTTTGGACCTTGAGGGCTTGGGGGCACCTTTGGAGGACTCCTTGGGAGGTAAGAAGACCAGAACGTCATTGGGGGAGAGTTGGGAGTGAAAAATAAAGGAGGTAAGGGTGGATATTTATAGGGAAAGTGAGGGGACAAGGCATTAATGGCCAAGGGACACCTCACAAGTGCTTTTCTCAAAACTATGTGCTCTCCCTTGGCATTTACCATGGAGTTAAGTCACATGGGGCCCCCAAAACAATAATTCACCACCCTTGTCCGGCCAACCCTTAAAATATCTCATGACATCATCATGACATAGTTATGATGTCATTAAACATACAGAAACCCTAAAACTGCATTTTTACTATTCACTGAAAAATTCAACTTTCTCAGAAAGATCCCAAACTTTAAACTTAACCAAATATCAATGCTCTAATTTCAAAAATGAACTCCATTTTATAAAAATAATTTTCTAATTATATTTAATTTAATTTTAAATAAATACACTATTCACAGAAAATTCATTTTTTTCAGAAAAATCCCCAAAAATTACCATAACATAATATCGACGCTCTGAGTTCAAAAATGAAATCCATTTTATAAAAATAAATTTCTAAATATTTTCAATTAAATTTTTAATTAAAAAACACTATTCACCTGAAAAAACTAATACTTGAATAATAATTTATGAAACTGTTATTTATCTATTTTATTGAATCTCATTACTTAATCTAGGTGTCTAAATTATATTAAAACTTTCTTTGAGTGAAATTACTAATCCATTTGGTCACATTACTAATCCTAAGCATAAAATCACTATTCATAATTTACTATTCATCAAAAATAAAGTTGGTCTTATTAGACTCTAAATTTCGTACTGAACATATTTGTAGAAGACCATTTTTCGAAAATAATTACACATTTTTATTTATTTAAGGTTTACATAAACATTTTTAAAATATTCTTTTTCTAAAATTAATCAAAAATATGCATACTATATTTATCCGGACATTTGAAATTTCATAAACTTCATCATAAGAAGAAATCCCAATTTTTATTTTAAACAAAGGATTACACAAGGAAGTTACGGTCTCCTTACATAACCCCTTATCACACCAGCATAGGACCTAAGTGTAATGTGTGCTTTGGTGTGAGAATCCGAGGGAGGCTCGACCAACATCACACGAGTAGTAATTTCTATTAGTTTGAACTTCTCGCAACGGCGATTCCGTTCTAGCTTCACACGATGATGTTCGGCTTGGGTTTGATCCAGAGCAAAGCCTAGTGGTGCTACCTCCTTCCCAAGTTCTGTTAGATGAGCTTCGATCGGTCCAAGACTACTGGGTGAGGCCATCGAATCTTCTTTCTATATTAATTAACCAAGATTGCTTGTATTTAGAGAAAATAGTCAAAAGGTTTAGTTTCCAGTGGTCATATTGACCAATGGTCAAATAATAGTCAAAACCCAAAAGTCTCATTTTAATTATACAAATGTTATCAAATGAAACATTTTTGATGAGTATAAAAATAAAATAACACATAAAATTAGGAAACAAGATTTATTCAAAATTTCGCGTCGTTACAGATATCATAAGAATTAAAATGTTTCTATTATTTAATTATAATATATTTAATTTATTTTAATGGTAGATATATTTCTTATGAATAATGACAGACTTTAATTAAGGGTTTATCATACAATATCATTTATTTTTTGGATTATTTTTACTAAATTAACATAGAGGGAAATTTTATGGATATTATAATTTAAAAAAACATATATTTTATTCTCCTCAATTTATTTCATTAATTTTCATAAATTATATTTTTCTCACATTGGTATATAAACTTTACATGAAATTTATTTAAAGAAATGTTGAACATAAATCATTATTGGTCAATGAACTAATTATTCCATGTCTATACTATTGAAAATTATTTTATAGATATTTATACATATAAAATAAATACTTTTAATAGTTTATTTTTAATATGTTTTTATTTCTATACTATGTCTTGAAAAGTAATCAATCTAAATGTTTTAAAATTAATTCGTTATGGAAATTTTATATAAGTGTTAAATTAATGCATTCTTTTAACATGTTTTAAATGAATTAATTTTCCCACCATCATGACCCTTCTTTCCGGATAATCATCCTTTATAAATGTCCGTACATTGTTTTAAAGGGAATGGGTTTCTTAGTTTTGTAGTGTTTTTAGTTTAAATTTTATTATAGTAAAAGAATATTTTATTATGTTTTCAATGAAATTATATTATTGATTTATAAAGGTTTTTTATCTATTTAATTATTCTGTAAAAAATTATAATTTAATAGTGATGTGATCCACTGATACAATCATTATTCCATCTCATTATGGTTTATTTTAATGATGATGATATGTTTAAAAAACCTATTTATTTTCCATGTGTTATGCTATGATGATATGATGACTGTTTTATGATCTTGTGGAACACCTATGTATAGTTTTAATTATGTAAGGAGTGGGACTATAATTTCACATCGTTCTAATGCACTAAGAAAATAATTATATTGCATGATATAATTATTCTAAATGATTTGATGTTCCCGATGTACATTGGGAATGTAAAAACCCAATCTTTTATAAATTATATTATTGTTTTAATGAATGCAATCCTTATTGAGTAATGTTATTATAGAAATTATATGCACTACTTCAGTTATATTGGAATTATATAAAATATAGAATAACAGATTTAATGGACCATTATGAATCATACCCATTGATAATATATCCATTTTACAATTACCTTTGGTATAATATATATTAATTGTTTTGATATAGTGTAATTGGCATAGAAATTAGAATAAATGACCTATGATAGATGGTTCGTACCCTAAAATTACCATTCCCTAAATCATCCATGGTATATATAATCAATAGTATTACTAGTCCCAAGATGATATTTAACAATAGAATCTTGACTGAAACCATTTATGGAACAAGTTCTAGCTTATTGAGATCACGACCCAAACTATGTTTGATGAACTACCCTAAAAAAGAACAACCATCAAACAACATACCCTTAGAGAGTATAATTGTGTAATAAGTAGTTATGTATTTAGACCATAGTAATACGGAATTTTATATTTTTTTAATGGGATAATTAGTATATTTATCCATACTTATTTTTAATTTATATGTTCTTATATAACGAGTTTGATTAAAATTTTATATTGTATTAGAGAAATCAATATTATATTTTTGGGAAATATATAGTTTCCATCAAAAAACACTTTTTAATAAATTCATGAATTTTTTAAATAAATAATATTTTTTAAAAAATATTATTATTAAGTAATATTTATTATTATATAAATTTTAATATAATTTAATGTATCTCAATTTATGTTTTATAAGGGTTAGAAATATGTTAATATAGAAAATAATTTTTATCTAGTTGATAATGATTATTATTTAAAATGATAAATTCTCATATTTAGATATATATTTTTTTCATATAAATATATATTTTTACATCAACTTGTCAAAATTTAACAATAGTGAAAATTTTCTAATTATTGATATAATCAAATTTTTTGGTAAATAATAATCACAATATAAATATATTGTATCTACAATGACATAAAAATAGAACAAAAGTGATTGAATAAATAATATAATGGTAATAAATGAGACAAAATAGATTTCTACATTAAAATAATATGTTTTGGATGTTGACATATTTTAATTATAAACCACTAATTAATCATCCAAAACCAATATTATATTTTTATGGTTTTAAAATCATTTCTTTATGAACACGAGTTACTCCCACATCACCAATGGTAATATTTTAATATTTTTAATTCATAGACTAATAAAATATTGAAAAAAACTCCTATTTAGTTGAAACTATAGGAGAAACCCAATGAATTATTTGTGGTTGTGATTATTTCGTTATGTAGAGTCCAAAACCTATGTTAGAAAATTAATATCTAATACCTTTATATATATCTATACCCAGCCATCCTACTGTTAATGTTCACTTAATACCCATTGATCATAAATTAACTCTCACAATACCTCTCTAAATTAATCATAAGGTGTTCTAATGATTATATTAATCTCATGCCAATATTTTAGGAAAACCCTAACAAGGAAATAGATTATATTCCCCTTCTTTATTAAGATACTTTCTTTGTATTTTCGATTTTGATTTCCAATTTTTCAATTTTTTTTATATTTTTTCATATAAATTTATTGTACATATGATTCAAAATTAATGAGATACCACATTTCACTCTCATTAAACAATTCCTCTTAGTTTTTTGTGTATCTGTTATGCTGCCGAAATATTCATGTGATTTTCCACAAAAAAAGAATTTTTATTATGTGTACCCATCCCCATTTCAACTCAGGGTTATTAACAAAAATGTATCTATCCTTTGTTTATTTTGGATATAATGAATATAATCCACACTCCTTAATCAATGGAATATAATTAATAAAATTATTCTATTTTTTTGTATGATATATTTTGCACACAAACGCATTTACATGATATGAATGAGACTTATAGAACTCTAAATATATTACCCTATAATTCATTTTGGAACTTTATTATCTAATTAGTTACCATTTATTTCTCCTGAAGTTTTATCCTAATAACACTATGTAATGTTTTATTAATGTTTATTATTGAATTATGGTTATGATTTCTTTTTTAGGATGTTTTGACTTTCTTACGTTGCCATTATGTTATCTTGTTATATCATGACTCATTTTTAATGTTAATGATCCTCAATTTTATATGTAACCTTAATATTACTATTTATTCATGTGTTTTAGTTTCATCATGTTATTATTTTATTATTCCCTTACTGGGATTTATAGCTTAACCATTTCTTATGTAGGACCCTATGTTATCCCATGGAGTATTTGAAGAACAAAGGAATTTAATTCCATGTTATTCTGATGTTAAAATATGATCATTGTAGTATTGCTTTATTTTATTTTAATATGTATCTAATTACCCAAATATAGTAGTCCTATAATTTTTTGGGGTTTTATTATGTGTATATTTATGAAATAAATCATGAAATATGTTTTATATAAGATATGGTTTATCATATATGGCATGAGTGGAAGGGTGATATGTTTATCGGATTAGGATATAAAAACCTCTTGGAAAATTTGTGTTCAAGGGGTATCAATATCCGGGATGTGGGGGAGAAAATGGATTTTCATCATGGAAAAATATTGTGGGAGGTGATTTATGGGATGTACCTTTGGGGACATTTCATCCAAGGGATGTATGGATACATTTCAAGGGTGAAAGGAAGGAACCCGTCCTATATTTTGAATTTACTATGTTGTCACATTCTGATGCTGGTAGATCACTCTCACTGGATCTTAGGCTGATACGACTATATTTTCTAGGAGTGCGACTACAGATCTACATTTCTAGGTTTTGAAATGTTTCCCACACATGATATTTCATTCAATGAGGTGTGATCGCATACCTCATTCATCAATGAAATCCTAAACCCCATACAAATGAACATTTTCAAATGAATCATGATAAAAAATCCCCCATAAATGTTTATTTTTACAGGATCACCCATATACAGGTTCTCGAAAAAAATCCTACTGAAACATGATCCCTAGAAGGACATCTAGTGACCATTGGTGTAGTCGTATTTGGATAAAACCAACCCCATATATGTATAATTTTCTTTTTTGGAGATCATTTCTCATGAAATTCCTACGAAGATGAATGTTAAAGTTCCAGGATTTCGCGTAGCTCCAAAATGAAGTTCCTGTCTGCTGCCCATGCAAGATTCCTCACTAAATATATTCATCCAAATTTAGTGGATATGATTATTTCGGAATGATTAGGGAATGTTCATGAATGTCCTTGGGGTGGTGGCCTCTGATGATGAGTTTCTCTAATAATGGTTATGTGGTACTGTTAATATGTATGAGGAGGAGTCTCAAATGATCCTTCTGGATATTGGTTACTTGTCCTTATGGAAGTTTCACAATCAGAAAATGCACTATGGCGCCCTCCCTTCAAGATAAGTTGTGTTGGTTAGGGCCATGTTTCTCATTGTCAGTCTAGTAATCCTTCATAACCACTAGGAGGAGGATCCCAATATGATGTATTTTAGAACTAGCGTAACCCCATATATTCCCACAAGACCCAAACAGATGGGCCATTGGGTGAGCAATACCCATTATCCCATGGTCTCAAATGAAAAACTAATGGGGGATGCAGATAGGGGAACATGCTGGGTGGAGGTGTGGTTAGTGACTCATATGGTACGGTGGTTTTCACCTTCACCACTTTTTATAGAATCTGAAACGATTTAATGGTGGTGTGTATGACCATGCTCAATTGTCTGCTTTCTTTCAACCCATGGTGCATCAACCTATCAACGGTGGAATCATACTCTAAAAATTTTATAGAGATCTCTAAAATATGTATCTTCTTCTCCTTGGAAAATAATATACTTGATCTGAAAATTCAATATTCTTCTCTCCAATGTCCCAATAATTTTACATACATGTCATGAATGAAATATGGTGGCTGAATTTTGGCCTCTAATACTACCCAGAATACACCCTCATGGATTTTTTACCCTTGGATAACATCCCTAAGGATATTTGGATATATTTCCTAGGGATTCTCTCCGACTCAAATTCATTAGGCTAGCTTGATGTTTCCATCCCTTGCTATTTTTTTTGAATAAAAAATAGATTTTTTTAATAAAATTATTTTGAAATATTTATATATTATCCTAAGCATAAGAAAACATCCCAAAACTATGTTAATGTTTAGAGTAATAATTTTATAAGAAAAATTAATATCTAGATAATAAATGTGATAGTGGTTTTGGTATAATTGTATATAGGTTAAATATTCTGAAAGGGTGTATTGGGTATTAACACAATCAACACTGCGAGTATGAAAAATATGTCTGACAGTGATCTTGGTTTTACACTATTGGGAGATTTTCATTGGTAAATTAAAATTTTATTTTCAAGATATTATGAGGGAAATAAAAATGAACACAATTTTTTATAGGTAAATGGGTTACATAGATTAAAATCTATAAATTTTTAGGTTATGGAATTTACATCATTTATAAGTTATCCCTTCAGTGTTCACAAGTTCTACTTTTTGTGTGTAATAGTTAACAAATTATCATCCTTAATTTTCCTTTAATTTTATTTAATGACGTTAAATATGAGGAACAATGTTAACTACAATGTATATGGGAAATGTGATGACTATCTAAATGATATCCCCAACATGATAATGGAAGGTGTCAAGAACTTAGTTTCAATATATACTCAATTTGATCTTGTTTGGAATATAAACATGAATCATGGGGAAAACTCACTCCCCCTAAGAAATGGATAGATTCAATCGATACATTTATTTGATAATGGGAAATTAATATTAGGTGATCTTATGGTCCATTTCATCATAAAAATGGATCATTTCCAATAAAAATAAATGTTAATTTTTTAATTATCTGATCAGGGATGTTCAATGTGTGTTTTTATCATATAGATGGAGAATCTGAAAAATGGTGGATGTTGGGAAAGAATACCAATACCAAATAGTATATCAAAGTGATCTAGTGAAAATAAATCAAGAAAATGTTTTCTAATAAATATTTTATTCACACTCTTTAAAAGATATTGTTGAGGGGTTTACAATGACTGATGATGAAGGATAATCAATCCATCAAGGATTATGAGTACAAAATCACAAGAAATTCATGATATACCTTATAAATTTTTCCCACCTATTTAGTGGGATAAATATAAATCTATAAAAATATTTTGTGATTTGAGACATTGGATTCTGTGATAAAATATCTCAATGTCCCCTCAATGTCAGAATATAGATAATTTAATCTCAATGGTGTCATGGGCATGGATATAATAACATGGGAATGATGTTTATTTATTGGAAAAAATGTAGGAATATCATGTTGGAATAAAATAATAAATCCAAATAACAAAAAATTATGGGTAGAGGTATCCAAGAAATTAATTGAATGGGGAAAGGAAATGCTTTTCATTGGGGATATAAGGGAAAACAGATAGAAAATTCTAGCTATATAATCCCACCAATATGATAGAATAAAGAAATGTTCCATAAAAAACTAACCCTTTTGTCAAATGTTTTATCTAAAATAAAAAAGGATAGTTTTTGAATCAATTAAATAATATGAGGGTTGGTGATAATACCCAGTGATGATTACCACCTAGGGATAGAGAGAAAGGAAATGATTATGTCATCAACACTGATGATGTGGATCCTGACAACAATGTGGATAAATTTAATCTTTTCATTCAATCAAGGATAGTGAGTATATTATTCAAATCTAGTTATACACCTTCATTCAGATCACACAAGTTTTTTTATAACTTTTCAAACACCACCTTGAAACATTGGATTAGAGATATTGGTGAAAATTAAAAATGGTTAAATTATTTCTTCTTAACTACATAACTTCTCCCATATTGATATTTATAGGATGAATTTTCAAAAAAACTTTTTCCTACTAGCTTTAGTGGAATTCAATGCAATATTTTGTAGGAATTTTCTATCCTTATATAGGGAAAACATATAATCCTAAGAGAAGGAAAATACCCTCCACATCAAGAATCACATGTTGAGTAATCAAAAATTTAAGGAGGAGGATGGATAAAATTTGGAATCATTATATAAAAATTGAAAATATTTTCTTTTGAGGAAGAATATCTAGATTAAAATATTAATACTTATGGAAAAGATAACACTATATAACATCACCATTGTAAAAAAATATACCAAAGTGTCTTCTGAATAATATTCTCATCATCCTCATAATCAAGAGGTTGATTTGTTGACTATTTTGATAGAGGGATATTTTATAATATCAAAGAATCTATATAGAATTTCCACTATTAAAATTAATGAGATAAAAAATTAAATATAAGATAATTGAGATAAAGTGTATACATGCATATGTTCTTTACCATGGGGTTCACTAAACATATTCATCATGAAAAAGGAGGGGTTAATGCACCTTTGAATTTATTATCATGAGATAAATATGTTTATGATAATGAAAATGTATGTAGTTCCATAATCTATGACTTTTCAATCATCTACATGGACACTTTTAATTTTATATTGGGGATATTTATCCGTGATATTGCCTTGGAAAATTGAAGAAGGAGGATATCCCATATACTACTTCTAATACATGGTATGGTAAAGACATGTTCATAGCGATTCAATTTGGTTTCACGAATTCACCAAATATCTTCATGGGCTTAATGAATAGATTCCTTATAGATTATAGTGAATTGTTTTGAATGTGTTTATAGATAATGTTATTAGCTACATGAAAATAAATGAGGATCATGAGGAGAATTTTAATAATTTATAAAATGACTTATAAAAGTAAAATTCAATGTGAAGTATAATAAAAATGTATTCTAGATAATACATGTAACATTCTAGGGACATCTAATCACTAGAAACTGGTTATTTGTGGATCCTTTAAAAACAATGATAATTAAAGGATGTAAAAGGACAACATCTATTATATATATTCTTGGATACCTTGAATTAGTTGGGTACTATTAGAGATGTGTGATAAATATCTCATGATTTTCAATCCCAATAAACAAGATAACTCAAAAGGGAGTGAATTGCTGCTAAATAGATGAATGTAAGGAGGTCATCATGTAAATGAAAAATATTCTTATAACTACACATGTAATTATATCACCCGCTAGTGGGGAAATATTTGTGATCTATAGATATACATAAAAAAGGTTTGGGTTGTGTACTCATGTATCATGGAAAAGTGATACCCCTTACCTTGCACATATTAAAGATCAAAAAGATGAACTAATTATTTTTGATTTAGAATCGGTTTTGGTGATCATCACTTTGATAATTTTGTGAAATTATCTCTATTAGGATAAATGAGACATATATTTAACTCATAAAATCTTCAAGTATATATTCACCCCATATTATCTCAATATTCATTGACAAAAGAAGATTGATATGACCATTGATAATAATTGATCTTCCAGTAACATCATGGGATTGAGCAAAAATTATAAAATGATCTAAGTAGAACGGATCGTGAAACTCTATACAAGATAAGGATTAAAGGGGGTCCAAAATTCATTGAAATAAAATTTTTGGGAATAATAATAATAAAAGTTAATTCATCCTATCAATCAAATTAAAAATCCCAATCATCTAATCTTGGGAGGATTTATGAGATATAAAAATAAGTTAAGGAGCTACAAGAAAACGTATTAAATATTCCAGAGTTCAGATTTAATAAAGTTGATTTATTTTGGTTTTGAAACAAGATATGTGTGCCATAAAAACCAGTGCTAATGTGGGAAAATCTAGATAATAAACATATCTCACCAACATATACACATCTTGGAATCACTATGATGTATATAAATCTAATGGAAAATTTCTACTGGGATTACATGAATAAATAGATTATAAAGTTTTTATCTTGATGCATCGTATACCAACATGTAAAGGATATCAAATTGAAGTCATAGAGTATGTTGAAACCATTTCTCATACTATTATTAAATGGAAAAAATATAACCATGGATTTTATTATAGGAATCCCCAATAAATATAATTGAAATAACACAATTTGAGTGATAATCAATTTCCTTAAAATGTTACTACATTTCATTACTATAATAAAGGATTTATCTCTTGAAAAAGCCACTATGATATACATAAGGGATGTGGTATGACATAATGAAGTACCACTATAAATTATATTTGATCACGTTCTATGGTTTATCAAAAAACATTCGAGAGGCATTCAATAAGCACTGGATACAGTGATGAGTTTCAGTGATGCTCATCAACCATGTATGGATGATTAGTCTAAAAGAAATATTCATACTCTATAGGATATGTTGAGATAATTTTCAATAGACTTCAATGTATTTTTGGATTAACAGCATTCTCTAGTGGAGTTCTCATATAACAAAAATTTATATTCTAATATTCAAATGATACCTTATGATTCTCTATTTGGGAAGAGGTATCAGAATCCAACATGATGGGATGAAGTGGACGGTGGAATCTGATGATATCTAAGAGATAACAGAGAATTTTTATACCATTCAACATCATATGAAATCTAAACAGTGTTGAAAGAAACGATATGTAGGAAATCATCTATTAGACATGGATTTTATGGTTGGAGATAATGTGTCTCTTAGTATATTACCTTGGAATATGGGCATAAGATTTTAGAAGAAGGGAATGATTTGTCCAAGATACATTGACCCCTTTTATATTCTTAATCACATATGAGTTGTGGCCTATTGACTAAACATACCATCGAAAATTCCACAAATACATGATGTGTTTTACATATTCATATCGAGGAGATAATATATTAACTAGTATAGGTGTGGAAACAAGATTACTCACATAGTAAGTGTTTTGTGGTGGATCTAAATATTTGAGGAGACAGCATGGTAATAAGAAGAGGAGATAAAATTGTCATACCAATATTTATTGTATTGTACAAAATCAAATTTTGAGGTAAAATTTATAATTGGGAGAATAATTCAATTACACAAACATTCATAAATGGAATTATCTTTTGAGTTAATAATTTTTTTTATGTAATGTAATTATAGAAAAAACATTCACAACATTGGTTATTTTGGACCATTATAAAATATATCCCAGTAGATTAAAAAGTACATTAAGAAATATATCCATTGATAAACTGTATATTGTATAGTGATCGTTATGATTATAATATAGTTGTAGTTATGATAATGTTTAATTGAAAAGGATGGAAGTTGCGATGATCTCAACAAATCAGATTGTACCCTTTAGAGAAAATTTTATTGAACTTTGTATAGAGATTTTATTAGTAGTTTTTCACAAGATCAATCCTATATTGATATTCATAAACTGAATCTTGTATAAAACCATTTATGGGAGAATTTAATGATTTTTGAGGAACTGATGAAACCTATTTTTCCCAAACCATCTAAAGAAATAACCACAATGGAACACCTTGACCTTAAGGAATATGCTGTTGTAATAAGGGTTTATGTATCTAAGACCTAGTAATATGAGAATTTTTTTATTTTTTTTATTAAAATAAGGAAAATATTTATCTATTCTTATTATTACTTTATAATTTATTATACAATGGGGTTGATAAATATTATATTTTGATATGAAGAAATTGAGAATGTATTTTTTTAAATATATAGTTTGAAATAAAACACTCATTCTATAAAATTAAAATTTTTCTAATAAAAATTTTGTTTTTATAAAATATTTTCATTAATAAAATTTACAATTATATATAATATAATATAATATAATGGATTCTAATTTAAATTTTTAAGGGTTGGAAAAATGTTCATATTTTGAAAACAAGTATTTTTAGGTAATATGTATTTTTTTTAAAATATTAAATTCCAATATTTTGTGAATTATATTGTTAAATATATTTTTTTTAAAATAATCATGTTAAAAATATCCAATGGTTAATTCTTAAAAATTTATAATCAGAAGAAATTTATTAGGTTAAAATGAATAATTTATAAATATACAATATATTTTATGATACCATAATATCCAAAAAGTGATGTATTAAATAATATAATGAAAATAAACTACCAAAAATATATTTAACCTTTAAAATAATATTTTTTGAATGTTATTTAATTAATTTTATAATCATTAATGAATCCTCCTAAACTTAAATTATATTTTTATGGGTTTAAAGTCAAATATTTATGAACACGACTCTCTTCCAAATCAACAAAGAAATTATTTCAATACACTCAATTTTGGGCCTTAAAGAATATTTAAAAATAATCCTATTTGGTTGAAACTATGATAAAAACTATGGTATGGTATTTGTATTTTTTTTCTTTGTTATATATAGTCCAAAACATATGTTTTTCAAATTAATAGATAATTAAACTATCTTTTTCTCTAAATAAGAACCCATCCTCCTACTCCACCTAAATTATAACCCATTGATCATGAATATAATTCCCTTATACATCTCTAAATCAATCAAAATGTGTTCCAATGATCTTAATAAGATACTACCATTCTTTTATAAGAACCCTCACAATGTAAGGGAATATCTTTCCCATTTTTTTTAAAGAATGATATTTATATTATTCATTTTTCATTTAAACTTTTTTATATTGGAATATAATATCCAAAATACATTTATTTTCATTATGATTAACATATAGTAATATACCACTTTTTACTCCCATTAATCTCTTCTATGAAACTTTTTTTACACCCGTTATTCAGCTTTAATTATCCCATTATTTTCGATGCCAAACATTTTTGTTTTGGGGACTCATCACCATTTCTACATTTGGGTATTAACCTATATGTAACTACACGTTATTGACTTTGGACACTCATGTATGTAACCCACACCCTTAATCGTGAGATTAAAATTAATAAAATATATTCTTATATTGTATGATCTATGTGGAAGAAAAGAACATGTATATATTATGTATGTGCCTCTTGGGACTTGAATTATTTATCTATCGATTGTATTGTGTAATTTTTTGTATCTATTTAGATATCATGTGTGGTGAAAATGAGGATTTTATAACCAGAATATTGTATGATGTTTCATTATTTTCCCTTGAATTATGCTTATGATTTAATGTTTTATGTTGTTACCACATTGTTATATTTCCATGATATTATCAACTTATACTGTGAGTTGATATTCATTTGTATTATTTTATCCCTCCACTGTCACTATGATATTACTCTTGACTCATATCTTTTAATTTCATCATGTTATTCTTTGATTCATATTTTACTTCGATTTATATATCACCATATTCTTATGTAGGTCACAAGGTAATCATGTATAGTATGGGAAGATCAATTGAATTGTATGGAATTTTAGGGTTCATTTAAACTATTTCTTTTGTATCCCTATTTCAATTTACTATAATATGTATCTAATTACCAAAACAATCTTTTCCTTTCAATCCAATGGGATTGTATTATTTGTATCTTTACATAATAAATTATGAAATATGTTGTATTAAGGATATTTGTTATCAAAAGAAACCTATATGGATGTATAATCTATTATGATATGGGAAAGAGGTTGTAATGCTTGAACTTCTATAATATGATGGTCTAGGTTGTCAAATTTTACAAATGATAAAGTTTATATTCCTATATTTATTCCGCACAATTATGATATTTTGGTATCCTTATGGTTTTAACTTATGGCGCATTAGTATGTTTTGATGATTCACCAATCTTATAAAATAATAATGTTTTAGGCTACAAATCATGATAATAATCTATAAATTGGAGAGTTTGATTATTTATTGACAATCACAAAATCTCATAGCCCTATTCTCATTATATTCCTACATATGATCAAAGATTTATATCTCATTTTTTTTACCCATATCGATCTTCTGATCTCACCACTAATAATGTTTTAATCATTCCCTATGTTGTAAAAAAGGTTAATAAGTATGATGAGTCTAGAAGTGAACCTTATGTAAAGAAATGTGTTTGGTATTATTATTATTTTAATTAATTAAGAGGATGATTTATCTAGTATCTACGTACACTAATCCATTTTTTTAAGTACATTTACTTGATAGATATATTGAATATTCATCCAAAATAATTAATATCATTGTATGTTATGACTAGGTCGCTATAGTTTATATTAAAATAGGGTTTACTTATTTTTGGAGACTAAATTATTTTGAATATGGGTATAGAACCGAAGACAAACTATGTTGAACATAAACATATATAGGATATACTCTAAATATAATAGTTTAATAAAAAGGATTCATTATTTAGGACTTATTATGAATTATTTTATTGATTATATGATTATACACTTCTATTAGTGTAAATTTATTCGTACACTATGATTTTTTAGTTTTAGACAATTGATGAACCGAGAAGAAATAATTATGACAATGAATTTGATGTAAAATTCAACTATTTACTTCCTATAAAACTGAATGTTATCGGAGAAGGAATACATAAACTAGTTTCTGTGAAAATGTTACTTTCTCAACCCAAGAATTTGAAAAACAAAATATGATTATAAATGGAGGGAACAATGTAATATTGATTCTTTTATGAAGAATCAGCAAACATATTTTACAATGTCCCATGATCAACTAGTTGATCGGTGATGTATCAGTACCACTAGGAAAATATTTTCTATTCTAATATTCTTAGAACATGAAAAATGTTTCATATTAATGTAATGTTTGCAATGAAAATAATATAAATGTTGGAATCTTATTAAGAATATAAGGTAATAATAATTAATTGACTTTATAGAACGAGTTGATATAAAGATGATATTTTTTAGAAAGTACTTCCCAAATATTCTATGTAAAATCTTTTAGAAAGAATTTGATGAGCCTAAGTATAAAAATAATCAATCCAATGGTATTTTGGAGAAAACTTTTATAAGACATACAATTTATGATTTTTTTTAAATTTTCAGACCTAAATGAAAATCAATCAATTCATTAGTGACATAATACTAAGTATTTGAAATGTGATAACAATGAGATAATTCAGTGGCAATGATGAAACTATTCTACATAATCTAAAGGTAAAATGGAATTTGGATATTCTCAAAATTTTTATGGGTTTGATAAGAAAATTAAGATGTATTTTCATGAAAAGATGAATAATTAACATGGAGGAAATAAATTCCAATCACATTCTTGAAAACAATGTGTGAAGAAACGTGAGGAAAAGTTATATAATTGAACTAAGAGGATGTTTAATTATAGAAGAGATATATATAGATTCGATGCATGAATAATGGAAATGAAGAAATCTAATTATAAAATAAAGGAAAAGAAGATTCCAAATAATGCACTACACACACTCCAATGATTAAAAGATAAGAATTATGGGAATTATGCTAAAATCTGTATAAATATGATGTTTAATGATGATTATAATCATAAAAAATCACATAATTAAAAATAAAAAAGGAAATATCATTTTATCATAAAACACAAAGTGGGTTTGAAGAATCATGTAGTGAAATGTACACTTATGATTCACTATTGAACTAAAGATATTTAATTTTATTTTTCCTCTAGCCAATCTTTTATATCGATTGAATTTAATTAATGATGTATCATTACTATATCAATAATTAGACATTGATTTCATATTGAAACATCATATGGTATGGTGATCACATCTCAATTATATTACTCATATTAAATTGAATTTTGTGGGAATTTTATTCCCAGAATTATCGTGATTCTCCAACTATTTGAATTTGAAATAATTTTTATCATGGATTGGATCTCCCTATATAAATATTATATAAATTTTTATGGAGGGGAAGTTGCTTTTGATATTCTAAAATGATATAAGATCATATCATAGTATGAGGATAAACAAGAACATTCAATAGATCTTACTTATATTATAGGGTCCCCACTGGATCTTCATGAGTGATAATTATCCCAAATTTTTGGGGAAAAACAACACCTATTATATGCCAATAGTTTGGGACTATACTGAAGTGTTTCCTAAAGGCTTCTTCTGTCTTCCCCAAAACCGTGAAGCTGAGTTTTTTAGAACTCATACTAGAAGATAAAACTATATCAATGTATCCATACATAATGGACCTAAGTGATTTGTATAAAGTGAATAATAAACATCAAGATAATCTTAATAATAGATTCATATGAATAGTGAATCACCATGGGGTGGACTTGTTATGCTTTAAGAAGAAATATCAATCAATGATACTTTACATTAATTATATGAAAAATAAAAATGTCAATGCCAAGAACATGCATCTAATTCACCATATGGATGATTTGTTTGATTAATTATTTTGAGATAATTAATTTTCAAATATTTAACTTCCTTGTGGATATTGTTAATTAAGGATAAAAAAGGGACATACCTAAGATAGCATTCTATACGAGGTATTATCATTATAAATTTATAGTGAATCTATTTTAAAATACTAATTCCCCCACAAGTATCATGGATTTAATGAGTAGAATCTATAAAGAATACCCAATTCTGTTTATTATAGTATTTCTAGAGGATATTCATGTATATTTCATAATTATAGAAGATCATAATGATTACTTAATAATTGTTCTAAAGTCCTCAAGGAAGAAAAGGTGTATGGAAAATTTAAAAATTGTGAATTTTGAGTATAGATTTATTTAATTCATCATAATATAATCTAAAGAGATGGTATATTAGTGGATGTTTAAAAGAAATATGTTATTATGAAATGGAATGGACTAACCTTAATAACTGATATTCTTAGTTTTATTTCTATATATAGATACTAGTGATTATTTGAAATATATTTCTCATGACCCTATAATCCTCTCACCAAGATAACATTGATGGATGAGTATGAATAGAATTTTCTGTTATCTAGATAAAATGATGGTCAATGAAACTATTCTCAAACAAACATGTATCAGATATGGTTTATGATCAAATGTTATGTATCCAATATAAGAATTTTTGTACGTATACAAGTGATATGTTATTATAAATTGCCTCTAAAGAATAGAAAATACATGAAAAAATTAACAAACTCGTGATGTGGAGTTAGCAGTAGAAATCAATACATTAAAGATATGGATGAATTATATTTATGAATTAATTTTTGACATATATACTAATCCAAAATGCTTATTGTATATATTAACCCAAGAGTAGTTGAGTATTTTTTTAGAGATGATGGTTAGAGTTGAAAAACGATTTTGAATCATAATTATGTCACTATAATGGGAAAGAAAACATGGTGGCCAATGCTTTGAGTTTATATGATCATGAAATATTAATAATTAATAGAATAAAAAATATCTGATATTTCAGGACATTCAGATGATTGACCATGAAATCTCGACGGAAGGGGAGAAATATTATCTTTCTCAAATGAGTTTTCAACCATCTATACTTGTAAGGATTATATAGGTGTATATGGAAGATGTAAAACTAAAAAACAAGGTTAATATTTTTCTAGAGTTAAACCATGATTATGATGGAATGATATGTTTTATGAATCAATTATTTGTCCCATTAATACCATACATGAAGAAGGAGCAATTGGATGAAACACATAATTCATCCTTCTCTATTCATCTTAGTTGTATGAAGATTTATATAGATTTAAAATACCATTTCTAGTAATAAACTCAATGATAAATATTATATAATATATGATATGGTTCTTATTTTAATATAATTTTAGTCTAAGTGGATGTTATTGCCATTACCTATATCTAAATGGAAATGGGAAAACATGACTGTTTATTTGGTCATTGGACTCCCCAAAAAATAAAATATCCATAATTCTATTTGGGTGTAGTCTATGGCCTTACAAAATTAGTAGACTCTATTTATATCAAATAATATTTCTCTATTTATCAACATATTGAGATATTAATCAAGGAAGTTGTGAGATTACATGGAGTACCACACATATTAATTTTAGATTAGGATATGATTTTTACCATAATGTTATGTAATCATCTAGAATAGGATCTAGATAAAGAGATGAGTTTCAGTACTACATATCATCATCATACGTGAGTTCATTTTTAGAGGACCATACAAACTTTATAATACATGATGATAGATTCCTCTATAGATTTTGAAGGTTCTTTGGACTATCACTATTATTAGTCGCAATTTTCATACAATAATATCTTTTACTCAAGGCCTAGGAAGACCTCTATAGATATAGGTGAAAACACCAAAAAATAAGGATTAGGTTAGACAATGAAAAGTATTGGGAGATGATAAAGATGAGAAAATATTATATAAGGTTAGAACTAATAATTATCTCATCAGAAAAGCTAAAAGAGGACTTGAAAGATTTATTATCAATATTAATCAAAAAATATTGTTTCATGTTAATGAAAAGAATTTTTATAAAAATTTCATTTGAAGAATGATTTTGGATTTTGATGGAATGGAAATATTAGCATTAGATATATCATTCCCTTCAAAATTATTGCTTGTATCGGGATAGTTTTTTATCACATTAGGAATCCACCAATCCTTTCTTGTGTTTATGATTTCTTATTTGTATTTATCTTCAATAAATTACACACATTATCATTTACTTGTACTAAACACATAGGTTATAACAGTAGAGATTGATATTTCTTATGAATAATAATGATTAGAAATATTTTATCATAGAGATAAATTTATATGAATCGAACCAATTAACCTCTTAAATTTTTATGGAAAAACAATAAAATTGTGGAATCTATATAGGAACCAGATGATGTTATGAGGTACATGTATCCTCATTTATTTATATAAGAGTGATGTAATTTTGAAGGTGAAATTATTATAAGGGGGTATACTATAATACATTTATCTTTTATTATATATTTATATTTAAATAAATTTAATTTATATAATATATTTCTTTACAAGAAAGACTTAGTTTTAACGAACCACCATATACTACTGAATTATTGTTATCTAAATATAATTACTATAATGTATTTATTTAATTAGATGTATTAAGAAAAGTAAAAAATTATAAAAATACTTGTTATGGTTTTTTATAATTTAAATGTATTTATTATAGCATACAAAAAGTAATTTATTTTTACTAAATTCAAATTATGCGTTAAAATATGTTTCTTAAAAAAATTAATTAATTATTGTAAATAATATTATAATTAATTTCAAAAATTTTAAGAAATTATATTTTAGTAAATTACTATAATTTTTTAAATAATCATATAAAAATTACAAAAAGGTGAAATATTTGGATTTTTTTGAAATGAATAATTTTTCAATGTCTAGGAAAAATATTGATTTTATAGAAAATTGTTTTTTCAATTCAATTAATTTGAAATTGCAATTTTTTTAATTTAGTTTAAAATATATGTTAATTTTTCATAAAACACCAAATATTTTTTTTCATTTTAATTAAAATTATTCTTTTTTTTGTATAAAAACATTTTTGTACATAAAAATAATTTTTTCAGGAAAAAAATTTGTTATTCCTTCTTATGAAACTATTTTTAATTAATATATACAAATTATATATATTTAATTTTATAAAATAGTATATATATTTGGAATAATTTTTTAATAATTTTTTAACTACGAGCCAATCATTTTTTGTTATTATGAATAGCAACTTAGTTGAAAAATCATTTACCACGATTAGTGTTAAAATGTGTGAAAAATGTTTAAAACAAAATGATAATGCCTAAAATAACATAAAAACACATTTATGTCATGTTGGATTTCATATGTATAACATTTAAAATCCCATATTCTAGTAAAATTCAATTTGGAACCATTTTTCATGAATAATAAATTAATAAATTTTATTATTTTTAAAAATTATATGTGTCCTATAATTCACATACACAAGAGTCTAAATATCCTCTCCTCCACTCACATTAAGAGCCCATTATTTTTTTCAATGACCTACCCAAATACATGCCTAATATCCCTCACCACATCATAGATTCACTTCATTGGTTATAATACCATTATTTCAGTACATAAAGTCTAAGCCAAATGTTGTTTCTCAATGAATATATAGAACTCTTAACCTAGTGATTTCAGTTTCATTTATGCTTATACATTATATAAACCTATTATTTCCAATATAAAATTACTAATCTAGTATCATAAATATACATATATTTTATTATTAAGAATTAATATCTAATTTAATCCTTATTTCAATTAAATGGGAAATGAATGTATTATGCATGCTTATATATAGACTACTGGCACCACTTAGCGATCCAATTCATTTATAATCACATTCCTTCATGGATATGTATTATGATATTTTTTATGTTCATAAATGATATTTATTAAATAATTATACTTCTTTAATATTAATATCTTGTTTACCTTCTTATATTTCGATTCATTGGAAAATAATTACGTTGTACGTGTGTACGAGTAGACTACAACCTATATGAAGTGATGCGATTTATTTTTCATTACCTATTTACATGGATCATAATAATGATACTTTTAATGAATATATATATATATATATTATTTAATTATATAATAAATCTTCTGAAATGATAATATATTATTTATCATTCTTTCATTCTCTTCGATAGAATATGAAAACAATTCCCATGTTTACTTACGGACTACCATCTTCATGAACAATTTAATATGTTTTACTACCCTTTATGTCCATCTATAAATATGTATATAATTAATATATATTATATATATATATAATTATTTAAATTTTTGATATGATGGATCGTTGATCAATATTCAAGGATCAGAATTTATGAACCAATACTTATTTGAAAAATGATATTTTTGACACCAAAAAATGATGATTTTATTAATCTAATATTAATAAATGGTTGTTTAAATGTTATAAGTGGATAATGCATGATATTATAATTTTCGTTATGGTTTTTTTTGGAAAATAATAATAATTAATTTCTTATATAGAAGGTTAGAGTGCTTATGAATCATATCATACTTGAGATAAAAGTTTATATTAAAATGTCATTTCTTTTTAGGTTTCACTATGATAAATTTATATTGAGGTAAATATTATTTACATTATCCATTTAATCACCATATTTTCTCATCTATTAATGTAATTCTTAAAATTTTCATGTTTAATTTTTTCCTTTCATTAGTATATAAAATGATATAGAAATGTTACTAAAGAAAAGATGACCATATTTCAGCTTCTATCTATATCCTTTTTCTACAATGACCAAACTCTTCAAATTTTATTTTGAATGTAATTAAATATAATTTCAATATTATAAAAAGTATATTTTAACTACCTCTTCCTTTATTTATAATAGTTTAAAATTGATCTTTATAAAATTATTCTTAATAATACCTTTTGGACTATTTATATAAGTATGAAATGAATTTTTTCTTTTAATGTGTATGATATGAAAATATTTTCCCACCATCAAGACCAATTATTTTCTTCAAATATTCATTTAAAATTTTACTCAGTTACTTTCAATGAGAAGTGTTCTATTAATATTTTTGGGAAATTTTATAAAATATTTTATCAAAAGAAAATAATATTTTCTCATATTTTTTAAGAAATTTTTGTCTTAACTTTTAAATGTATTTTCTCTATATTTTATCATTTTTTAATGATTTTTATGATTTAATGCGGATATGATAAATCAATAATTTGTTTTTTATTTCTTTAGAATTAATATAATTATGATTATAATATTATTACAAAACCTATTTATTTTCCATGGGTTATGCAATGATGATATGTTAAATGATATATGATATTTTGGAACACATATATACTATTTTAATTATATTATGGGTGCGAATAAAATTATATATCTCTGTAATCCATTGGTTAAGGAATTATATCTCTTGTTGTAAATATAAGAAATATGTTGATTCTTTTGATACATTATAGGGAACATATCAGGATTCCTGATCCTCTATGATATGAAATACGTATGGTTGTTCTTGATATGCTATGATATGATGGTATAAGTAGTTATTGTTAAGAAATGTTACGGTTTTTTTGACTATGATGGTACCGAACTCTTTTGAAATGTTTATATGGTTATGATTTTGAATTAGTGTCTCATGATTTAATTTTTTATGATTACCCAATATTGTGACATACAAATGTTTTACACCATATCTCATTATTATGATATGTAAATTATTACGTAGGATTTTTTATTCAAAATTAAAAGAACATTAGATATTTATGATCAGGATATTGTTATGCATGGTCATTTATTAATTTCTATAATGTTTACCATTACTGTGAACTAATCTCACCCTTTATTTCGTTTTAATATTTCCCTAGGTGAAGAAAAATATAATTTATTATGAGTATAGAATGGTACCTTATGTAAATAAATATGTTTGAGATAATTATGTTCATACCAAAATATGATGTGTGTATATGTATTCTCTAAGAAAATTATACCTTTACAGTTCACCAGAATGTTTAATTGGGAGATGTATTGAATTATCCGAAAAATATGTAATTTCTATGTATGTAATGATTGAGTCTGTATAATATAATTAATTTTTGATATTTTAGAATTCAATAAACTATATTAATTTTGGATATCATATTCAGTCATAGTTGTGGCCTCACAGTGGAAATTTTATGATGTTTTTTATTTTGGAAAATTCATTTTGGTTCGGGTAAATGTTGTTCCACATTTGGATTGAAAATATACGCTATGAAATTTTATTCCTCATGGTAGAGATAGAATTTTTCATAGTGTTCATCTAACCATATCATTAAACATCACCTCATGATTCTCTGTTAATCCTGAAAAACATAAGAAGCTGATAACACCTATATCCATAACACTTATGCCTTAGTTATTATAAATTAAGAAAAAAAATATTATTTTTTACATTATAATTCTCTATGGTCTCTGTAATTCAAGATCTAGAATGCAATATTTAGAATCAACCAGGACGTAGTATGTATGAAACTTGTTTTTTATAATCCTTTATAAATTATAAAATCTAAGAAAACTTTTATAGATTTTCACTAATAATTATTTTGGAATTTAGAGGGATTCATAACATTTATAACATAGAGGAAAAACACACAAAACCCTAATTATTCCCATAATATCTATGTGGTTATAATGAATAAAAATTTATAATAGTAATGGAACACATTTTAATAATCAATATAGTCATTTGAAGCTAATAACAAGAGTTTTATTGAGATAACTGAGAGGAAACCAAAGATTTATTCCATCTGAGGTATCTATGGATAGTACAATTCACTCAACAACTTAGAAGGATCTCTAATAATCAATGGTTTACTAGAATATTAGGATAAAGGAAAGATATAATTCAGTGTTATAGTGTCTCGACCAGAGGAGACTATGTTACAAATCTACCCCCGTGTATGAGGATTTATCTTGTGTATATTTAAATTGAATGACCCACATTTGAAATCATATTATTGGATATACTGATGAAGTGTTTCTCAAATGGTTAAATTCTATAAATCCTTGAAACATAAAAATCCATTCCCATAATAATCATTTAATATTTAAAAGAATATTCTATTAAATTAAACTCCATAAATAATCATATTATTATGATTTTGACCGATTTATTGTCATTAAAGTGGAGGAAGAAAATCTATCATTAAGATATGACATTTTATATAGTTCATATGAACAATATTATAATTTAATGAAAATAGGCACATCATGGAATATTATTGATAATACCATGACTTATTAAAAACTAAAATTTTGTGAAAGTGGATAAAGTGATAAACTTGACCAATTAAAAGGATTAAAATGATATTATTTCCTAATTTTGATTAACATTTTGTTCCCATTGAGATATAGTTTATATTTCTTAAAAATGTTCGACTTATAAATACATGGTTATATATATTTTTCAATTCAATATTAAATAATTTTTGGTCTCGATGAAGTTTACAATACTAGAAAAATTCATTATACTCACATTATATGATCTAGATATATTCATCCCATCACAATTCATAGATATTATAGTTCACATGATGTTTCACATAGTGAATATATTGACTCAACTAAAACATTTGGCCAAATTAGTTTAAACTACAACATTAAGTGTGCTCCTTAACCTATATATGATGATTACTAGCACCAATGTTTTAGATTTACCATCGGGGAAAAAATTATTCAATTAATTTATATTTGATGTTTATTTTGTATTCATTGGAAAATATGGAATTACGCTTATCTATATTGGATTCTTCCTAAAATAAATTGATTATGTGTATACAAATAAGTAACCATTGTACATATATTATACTATAACTAAAATCTTTATATGTATATTTCAAAAGACAAATTTTTATACTGGGAATAATAATATATTAAAAAACATAAAATATGAAACTAAAAACCAAATCAAGGATTTTTTTTGTAAAAATCCATGAAGTTCTCCTACATGTGATGGAAAACATAATTCGAAATCCTAGTGGAGTTGTGACCTATTAATAATACATTAATATTTTAAATCAAATATCTATGAAACTATCCTAACATAAAAAATTTAACTATAAATTCCATTAGTGAAACTATATATGTAGTAAGATGCATATGCAGGGTGTGAATACATAACTCCATAGGACACAACCAATGTTGACCCTGTAATAATCATTAGAATAAATTATAGCCTTTAATAGGTATAAAATAATGTCATAACCAAAAAATAATTACATTATATATTTCTTAGCATGATTAAATATAATCACTTAAAACTATCATTCAACATGCTCTCAAAATCATTATGAATAACTATTATACCAGCATTGAGCTATGATTGAGATTTAACTATACCTGATGTTAGTATAAATCGACGTCAAATTTTATATAGTACAACTTACTGGTCAAACAAAATATGAAATATGAAAAATAATTTTTTATACATCCTATCATAAGGGGTAAAAAATCTTAGAAGAAATAATTACCCCTTAATAAGAGGGATAATCTCATGTTCTAATGAAATATATAGATTTGGGAAGGGGGAATAATAAGTACCCTAAGTACCCTTATATAGTACTTTGAATATCTACTCATCGGAACACATCTATAAAAATGTGGATTATTTGTTAAATAAATATTTAAGAGCACTTGGGAACTAACCTTCTAATTAAAATTAACAGGAATTCTCATAACAGGTATAAAAATAACAACTACATACACCCCTTTTAAATTTCATGGATAAAACATGTATAATATATATATATATATTGTATTGAAAATAATGAATAATTTTTTTCCTCAATAAATTAATATTATATCCCATTTGTATAATAAGAAAATATCATGTATACATGATAATAATACCATAATTAGATTCTAAACTCAATAAATTATAACATATAAGACTAAAAATCATCACATGGATTATAAATTTCTTAATTAACTCATAATAATAATTATTTTCATTCCTGTAAAATAATTTTTTTAAACAATTGATATAAAAAGATAAATTTAATCTCAATTTTTGTCTGTCTCTTTTTTATAGAGATATACGCATCCAGAAATGGTGATTATATAGAAGAGATAATGGATCACCCTCTCTTGATATTTAAATACTCACTTACACACATGACCATTATAGTTTATTTAATGATAAACTCTTTCATCTCAAGGAAATTATTAAGATGTTATAATTCCATTAAAACATAATCCTAACTTTTCTATACATAATGATTCCTGGAAAACAAACCATAATCTACCATATCAATGGTAACAAGATATTTACACTACATAATAACCTTATGCATAACAAAAAACCATGAAAGAAACACAAATTTGATAACTAAACAACAACCCAACCTCTACAAAAGTCCATAATCAAGGATAAAAAATGTACAAAGACACAATTTACTGACTTTCCCACTCAAATAGGTATGTTTAATTTTTGGAAATCCATTAAATCAAGGTCCCTCGACCTAATTTATCCCATCACTCATGAAAAAATAACAATTTATCATAAATTGTTGAAACATATTCCATAAAATCTCATAGTTTTATGATAAAATCCACCCAATTATTGACATATGTTAAGGGTTCACATTATAATTAGAAATAATTACCGTCTATTAAAATCGTTGTAAGAAGCTATTAAAATAATTTTACACCAGTTGTAGCATACTACTCATTGTTATTTGAGTTCATAAATTACTGCAAATGAATATACCAAGGCATAATGTCTATATGATGTCACATTCATCCAGTTAAAATAATTCTCTATCACCACATCATTGAAAACAGATATATGTTATGGTAAAATGAAAGGGAACCCCTACCATAGAACATTATGAGTACCCTCATTTAATATCAATGATTGATTCGCACATAACTTCATAAAACCAGAGAAGTCATAACCCCACCCCCCAAATCCTAACTAGATTTATATATTTAACATTCCAAAGAATGATATTTTGCGAGTGGATATGCTGGAAAGATAGATATATATTAGTATTGTAGATAGAACACTAATTATATTGAATAATTGTAAATAAAATCTGATCTTGTAGAGATTAGTGAAAAATAACATGAATGATGAATGACAGGGTGGGGGATCAAGAAACTGAATTCATCTGACTGAATGAGTGGGTGGATGATAGTTTTTGTTTTTAAATAAAACAATTAAATATTGGATAAAAAAATATTCATAGGTTATTCGGCATGTTGTACCTAACCACAGGGTACATGATGGTTACCAAAGATTGCCCCATTTACTATATCAATCATTTTGTACTTGGTGAGACTCTATTAAGTACCACATGCCTTCTACTATCTAAAACATCATGCCTTTTGATCTTTATCTGAGCCTCCATTCAACCACTAAAACTCCAAAATATCTATAAAATCATCCTTCCATGCATATTTCATCATTAAAATTTATGTTTTAATCTAATAAATGACCCATGATTTACATTATTTTTTTTGTATCTTACTGTTGTTCCATAGATATTTCATGACACGAGTAATAATTATGATGGAGGGAGATCCAAGTTTATAGTCCCTTATATTATAAAGAGTGTATGAGACATGGGTTGGTCCCCAAAATCCATAGCTGAAGATATTTATAAAATAAATGAAATTTAACAATACATTTATGAGTTGTAATGAGACTAAAACAATAGGTAATATTTAAAAATACATAAGAAAGTGAAAAAAAATTAAATAAAACAACATGTTACATTTAACCAGTCACAATACATTGTTCAATATGTCCAGAAATATCCTCATTAAATGAATATACCCACTCCAAATGTAAAAAACATGAACCCAAAACATCCATAGGACACCTAAAAAATTATTTCAGGTGCCACATTGTGATTATAAGCATTATCTCGGAGAAAATATGTATCCCTTCAAACCCGAGAAAACCCATTTTTCTATGAATTGAGTTTCAATTACATGGTTGAACCATCCAAGTGAAAATGGATCTCAACTAAATTAATATCATCCACTCTATATAGACTCAGAATTTAAGTGATGAGGTGTGTCCTGTCTTGAGTAAACCATATCTAGGAATAGTGAATAAACTAGTTTCTAATAAAAAATCAACCTTACTATCATTTCCCCACCTAATATGAGTTCAAATCTAGATTTACATTAGTTATATATAGAACTTCATAAAAGAGTCAAATTATATAGAACTACCAGGAAAATCTATGAAGATATTATTTTCAAATAACACATGGCGCTAATAATATATATATGGATGAAATATTCCTAGATAAATATGGAATCATCATCACTATATCAAGGAGACATACCCATTTCTTAACCATTATCGATGGTCATACATAAAATTCTTAAATCTTCCATGAGAAACCATATTGAAAAGATACAATAGGTCATTAACAAAGGTTATAAAAATGAAAATAGATAAATCATGTATAGATTCAAATACACTAGAACATATAAAAGAAATTCTAAGGAATTCAAAACTATTTAAGAACATATGTATAAAATTATATTATAAATAACTATTTGATGTGAATAGTATTGACCTTGAAAAGTATTATCAAGATGAATACATTGAAGGTGAAATGATTTTAGGAAGGGAGGACATTACAGTACACCCTAGATATTGGGAATAAGTGACCCTATATGCTTTTAATAATAGTATAAAGGGTGTGCCCAAAATTTAAGCTCATATGGGTTTTTTAGAAAATTTAATACAATATAGGAATAAAATTTTATATCAGATACAAATATTTAATTTTTTATTAATTTGATTCAATATAAAATTAATAAAGAGTTATCTAAAAATTGTAAATAAATTGCAGGAAAATTATATCTGTTATCTAAAAGACAAATTGTAAATTTATTATGATATAACTAAAACATGTAGAATGGAAGTTAAACAGTAATGAAATAAAATATTATAGGACAATCTTTTTATCATTTTGTTGTTTTATATATAATATGTATTGTATAAACAAATTTTTTGTTAAATTTTTTTATTTTAATAATTATTACTAATGTATGTTATAAACAATTTATTCTCCAATTAGGGATTCTATGCACCCCAATGAGACCTATTACAATGAACCTAAATATGAATAATAAATTAAAATAGACTAATAAGGAATCAATGTGCACCGGTCAAGGAAATTGATAGTATAATTTCTTACAGAAAGTAATAGGGATTAGAAACATTAGGTCAGATATAACAATTGTGATCAACCCAAAGGCCCAAAAAATTAATTTTAATTCATTAATTTGGGGTTAATACATAATATAAAATCCCAATAAATATAGATACTTAGCATAATGTAGTTTATATACTGAAGGAAATCATTTGGGATGGCATTTACATAATGCTTTGACATGTTTTCTATTCATTTCCATTTAGATTAATTATTATATACTAGTCATTATTTTAAGAGTATATTGATACTGGAAGTATACAGAATTAATTTTCTATTGAGAACTATTATAAGGGTTAATGGAAAATTTATAATATCTATTTACACTAAATAATTGACAGGTTATTAAGTGAATATCGATCAACGCCAATGATTAATACAGAAAAGATTTATATCCCAAGAAACATGAGATTTTTTAATTTCTAAATGGAAGGAGATTGTATATATTAAAAATTGAGACATATTTTAATTTATTAGATATGATAAAGTAATAATAGATAATTTTATAAATGTTATTTTTTAAAATAAAAATAATTTTATAGAATGAAAATAACACAACACATCCACCATACTCATACATTAAATTGAGTATAGAATAAGATGAAATTTTGAACCAGCTGGTCTATATATATTGAATTTACTATAAAAAATTTATGTCACAAAAAATGATTAATGTGTTATTATTAATATATATACAAATCAATTGGATTCCTAAATATAGTTCATCCCATGTTATATATATTTCAAAGAAGATTGTGAAATAAAAATTTCATCATTTATAAGAAAAAAATTAAAAAAGCGATAATCATGTGTATGAATGACATAATATATATATATTTTTATTTTAAATCATAAAACATTTTAAAAAGTACTATGGATTTTTATATATTTTAGACACAAGTGGATTCATCTTCTATTGGTAAAAAAGGGCTACATGTTGTGGTTTTCCATCATCCATAATTTTATAAGAATGTAAGATAGATATGTTTTGAAGCCTCATCAGGATAAAATTATAAAATTTAACCCATAAATTCATTTTGAGAAGTAATTATCATAATTTTATATAAAGGGGATGCACTAAGAAAACCAAACAATGTAATTTGGAGAAAATATTCTCAAAGAGAAAAAAATATAACACTAATAAAATAATGACAATTAATACAATGAAACAGACAAAAAAGTTGATATCTCTAACTTTTGTAGGGTAGAGTCCCCGTCCAATATTCTAAATATTATATTAAATATTTGAGGGTGAAATTTATATTTATTTTTATCAATTAACTCCCTTATATTGGGTCATTTTAAGAGGCATGGTGTGTAATATTCAATGAGATGCTCTTCAAAATACACTACAACAAGCATATAATTTGGGAGTTTTGATTTTGGTGTCTCATGAGGTGAGTGGTAAGAAACCAATTTACATTGGCAATATTGATATTTATATAGTAAAAAAAGGTATTGAAACTTTCATATAAGTACCATTAAACTATATAATGTAAATAAATACTAAAGGGGAATTTAATTTCAAACATGTGTTATATTGAGTATATTTTTTAAAAATATAATTGTTCTAAACTACTGTATATAATAACAAAATCTGTAAAAAACACTATCAATTTAATCTATGTGAACAATTTCTATATCAAAAAATGAAACTATGTAGCATATTTTTTCCACACTACAGACCCTAGAACATTAAATTAATTTATAATTTTTTGTAAATTTCTTTTCAATGATGAAAAAATAGAAGAATTAAAATTTTAAATGAAATATATTTCATAAACATCTTTTAACATATTTCTATTGATAATATAGGTTAAATTATTTAACATAATTGTATAAGAGTCACAATAATTAATATATAAATCAGTAACATTGAAATAATCATTTTTTCTAGTAAATGTTTTATAATTTATTGAAATGTATGGGTATCCTATTAATTTGAAATATTTATATGATAGTTATGAATTCCATGATCTAGTTAATATCTATTTTCATTTGTAATTACCCATATCCATTTTATATATTTCAAAAAGATAAAGAAACATGAAATTATAAAAAGAGCATAATATGTTTTCAAATTAATTCATAAAAAATTATGATATAATATTTTTAATTCCTACCATGAAAAATTAAAACTATGTTCTCTAGTTAATGTTATGATATTTTTTTCTTCAAATTAGAGTATTGTAATATTTTAAATTGTTTTAGGGATCAATAAATAACTTTTATAATAATTAAATAAATCAAATAATATATTTTCTAGATCAAAACCTAGGATACCTAATAGATCCTTTACAAATAATGTCATATTTTAATTAGAAAGATTTCATATTTTTAATATTTGATAAAAAATATTTCAACTAAATTTTTTATAATATATATTGCATGGTACTAGTATATGTAAGACAATATGTTTTATGGAAAATAGACCCAAATATGAATCTTATTGATTACTATATATGTTAATATATTCATGAATATTTAATAATATTTCCATGTTGGATCAATATCCTAACACAATTATTATAATTTGGAATAATTTCACAATGTATTGAAAAACTCCATGTCCATGACTATGACAACCATGGTTATAATTTTATAAATTATTTCATAATCCCTTAAATGACTATTATCACATTAAAGGTGTCTACTATGTGTATATCTCTTTTCAAAATGCCTTATTAAAATTTTTTCTTCAGGTATATATTTTCAATACAATAAGGATACCTTTAAAACTCGATTTTAAATGGATGAAAAATATAATTTCCAGGATGAATAGGTTTATCACATTAGGTCATAATGTTAATTAACATATTAAATTGTATTTTCTTGCTAATTTTTATTAATCATTGTTATATAATTGGTTACATATATAAATTATCCCCATTTCATTTTGACTCGTAATTTTGTTGAAATGGTCAATAGCGTGTGAGTAAAATATATAAGTGACATTTCTGTTAAAAATATACATTGCATTCTACAAACTGTGAAAAATATATCATATTATTTCGTAATTATAGGTTTAGAATCCAAAATGAATTTGTTGCATATAGGAAGGAACATGATGTTTCGTTGACCCATGGTATGGTCAAATGGAAAAGGTATGTTTTTTATTTATAAAGTTTAATTTTTTATAATTAGGTAGGTTACATGTTCAAAATTAAGAAAATGAGTTCATATTATCATGAAACTCTATAAAAAAATCATTGTGTCATACATGACTTGATGGAATGAAATGTTTATCATTTTAAACCACTATATAGTTAGAATAATTAAAAGCGTGTTTGTAGTCTAAAATTGTTATTGAATCTAAACATATATAGCACATGATCAAATTATCATATATATTTTATAATAGTATCCTCATATCAATTTTTACCTATAGGAATAAACCAAACCCATTTTGATTCATAGTGTGGTCAAAATTTCCAAACACACATTTTTTCATGTTTAATGTTTTATCTGAGTAAAAAACTATATAATATTGAATCAAAACTGAAATAACAATATGGGATTTTCATTTAACTCTATAAATATGATTATTGGATTTTTTTTAACATTAGAATGAACTATATTTCATTCAAACATGCAATGTTAATGAAAACACAGAAATTACATGCTCTGAATTTAAAAGTGATAATTTTTAAAAAAAATATTTACCACATTCTTGAAACAAATAAAATGATATATAATGAACTTATAACACTATAAAAAGTATCATTTAAATATTTTTTTAACTTTTAGAATAAACCAAATGTCATTTTTACATGTAGTATGGTTGAAATGTTTGAGTGTGCATTTTTTTAGTTTTTGTGTTATCCAAGTTCAAAAAAATTTCACATGATAAAAAAATCATATTATAATGATAATCTATGAAAACAATCATATATTAATTTATAGCCACTAAAAAAGAACCATATACCATTTTGACGTGCAGTGTCCCCAGAATGATAATAATTAAAAATTTTCATTTGAATTCTATAATATATGATATAATGTATTTCATGTACTCTAAATTGAGAAAAATAGATATTATTATAAAAATAAAATATGGAAATGATATGTGATTCACCTAGGATTTATATTTATGAACTGTATCTAATTCCATAGAGAAAATTCATTGAAATATTCAAAGGTGACTTTGTTTCATTTTAACATTTTTATCAATGTTTAAAATATATGGTATATACTTTAGATAGTGAAAATTAGATCATATTTTCATATGTTCATTTTTAAAAATTATAAGAAATCTTATAATTTGTAGAAAATGATTTTTTTAAGAAATCACAAAAAAATATTATCGTAAAAAATGAATGCATAACTAATAGATAATGTGGAATTTATTGTATATGTAGGAAATTTCAATGGACTAATGTATTAGATGATCAACTGATAGATGAAATTAATAAATGAAAACAGAACATAAACCATGAATATGTTACTTCCTATTACTACTGGAAAGGGGATATTTCCCAACACATCTATCCCCACAATTTAGAAAAAACATGGGGATATCTCTTTTTTTATTATCTATTACCACAGTTTTAATAAAACTGTGGGAAACCAATTCCCAATTCACTGAATACCATCAGGATCCTCCCCCCTCTTCCATATCGCCCATCCACTCTTCCATCGCGCTCCTCCACTCTTCTATCACACTCCTCCATACCCTCGCTTCTATCACCCTCTTCCATCATGCTCTTCCTCACTTCCCTGACTCTCGACCCTCTCCTCCCCTCCCCGACCGCCGCCTCCCAACCATCTAACCTCCGCTCCTCTCCCCCCTTGCCGACCTCCTCCTCCCGGCCATCCTTCCACCTCGTCCTGACCATCTCCTCCCCTCCCGGACCTCTGCCTCTGCTCCTGACCTCCCTCCCAGCCTTCGCCTCAACATCAACGTCCCGACCTCTACCTCCCTACCCCCAACTCCAGCGATGTCCCCCCTCTTGGCTCCCTCGCCTCCTGGCCTTGTCCTCCACCTCAACTTCCCCCAGTTCAAGAAACTTCTCATCCCGACCTCCACCTCCCTTCCCCCCAGCTCCGACATCTATGTATGAAATTTCTTCTCCTTGATTTTCCAGTGGTTGAGATCTCCTCCGTTGATTTGGTTTGTTGAGATATCATCTATCAAACATATCCTTCATTCAATATGATGCTTATGATAGACTTCAACAAATGTGATTGATCAACAAGTGATCCTAGAGTGAGGTTTTGAGTAAAAATGATATTCTAGGGAGCATTAGGCCCCACTCTTTTTCTATTAGATGAGTGGATGAAGATGAATTTTGGGTTGTTTGGTCTCATATCCTTCTTGCTTTTCAGCCTCAATATTATTTTTTGATGTGTTGTAATCTGGTGATTCATGCATTGATATATATTCCTTTTGAATTTTCTTTATTTCTATCACTTGTATTCTGATATATTCCAAGAATTTCAGAGTTCTTAAGCATTTTGGTGATGCATTCAGGGTGTTCTTATAGGCTGATTAGTTGAAAAATGATAAGGAAGCAACCCATTCAGGCTAGATTATGTATTTAATCAAGAATATATCAAACTCTCCTAGATTTCATTTAGTTTAGTTTTGATTATTATACTAGTCTTATCCCTAATATTGTTTATGAAGGTAATACTATGTATTTTCATCACTTTGAAATTTTGGATAATCAAATTAATTGATGTCACAAAATTCATATAGTGGTTTGATATATAAATCCATTCCATTTGTTGATGAATTTTGATGGTCCTATAGAGTCTATTAATAATTTGATTCTTGAATTGGAATTATCTATTGTTGTTCTGGAGCTAAGGATGGAGGCTCTTCAAAAGCTTTGCGAGCTGGGTGGTGGCTTTGGCAGGAGATAAATGGGTGGAGATAATCCCCCTTGAATAATTTTACTAGTGTTTTAGTGAATTAACCAAATAATTATTGTATTGTGAGTCTAAGATATTCATATGGGATGAGGGATCTATTAATACTCCTTCAAATATATGGTAGGATTTAATATAGAAAAAAATTCAGTATTTTTTGTGAATACCACAATGGCTTGGAGAAATGGAGGACACTTTAAAAATCATAGGTTAATGTTTTCCTCACTCATGGGAAAAGATCTTTTTGTAGTGGTTCTCCCTCATGCGGTGGGGTGAGGGGAGGGAGAATCCCACTAGAAATTATATAATTTGGTTGAAATTATTATATTTGGATAACTAATATTGGGACTAGAAATTACTTCATTGTTTATTTATTGTATGAGAACGTAGATGATTCTTGATCATACAAGATCTTCATTTCCATTCTTGTAGTTTAGCCTATTTCTCCCACTCTTCTTTATATGTTCATCACTAACTTTAGATTTTAGCTGATGATTCAACTAGTATCACGAATTGAATTTATTGCACAATTAAAATAGGTTCCATATATTTACATTGTGTGTTCTCCATGTTGGATTGTAGTGTGAGGATGGATTATATGTTAAGATAAAATGGGATATGACAGTCTGGATTTGGGATTTCTTTATGAATAAAAATATACAAATCAACAAGATTGTGATACGAATCTTCAATCCAAGTACCAAAGGATAGAAACCACTTTACATAGGTGGAATTATCATGTTTAGAATGGAAAAGGAAATTCAAGTGATATATAAAGAAAAATAAGAGGAAGTATAAATGAATTGAGGACAAGAGTAATGTTTAGATCATAGAACCGAAATACATGGCGTATATTTCGAAAGAACACATATCATGTACATCGGTATATAGAATAGATAGAGATTATATAATATGTTAAATACAACACATTGTGCAGTTAAATCATACAGTATGTTACTCTTATCTAGATATTTTTTTGTGTACAGGGAATACACACCCCGGAAGCCCGAGTAGCCTCACAAACCATGAATTTCAATACCACATTCCCTTTTTCCTTGATAGAACATGACCTGTAAGGATATATAACAAGACAAATATCCCTATGGATCCTAAACACCATGTTCACCCCTCCACACATATTATAGTCACACATATTATAGTCATATTTCTGCATCCCCTTTTTGGGTTTTGTACATGGGATATTAATTTATTAAGGGATATATGATGTTTACCTTGGGAAAACATTATATAACTATACCAAGACTATATGGTGAACTAGAATCTTTATTCAGGATTATATTTTTACAAATAACAAGTACTGTAAAAGTGACCTTACACATTAGACATGATGGTGGAGCTACTTCTGAAGATATATGTGTGGCATGTGCTGAATCTTGTATGATCAATCGTATCAGTATTGTAGTAAATATGCTTATCTATTAATAATTCTTGGTAAATATAATACCTCCTGATGATAATGTTACATCATGGAATAATTTCATCTTACAATTCCTAGTAAGGGTTAAAAATTTACTCCATGGGTTTAGGGCATAAGATACTCTACCTGTAGATTAGATAGGGTTGGTATTCACCCCACCATTCTGGGGTGTGATATCCTCAATATATGTATTTTGTATTACCCTAGTGTAAAGAGCTTGGGTGGGGAGTGGGAACCCCCACTAGAGCCAGTATTCCCATTTAACTACTAGGGGAATGATATCATATTCTATGGGGACAGAGATGTTACATGTGTATATTATTTAGATATATGATTGATGGTTTGTTATTCATGTTACATAGGCTTTGTTTCATCCTCTCTTGATGAGAATAATTTAAAAATGAGAGGCCTCATATTTATGGTAGTTGTGTAAGAATGGTGTATGGGCGGAGGGGGGTTGGGTGTAGGGGTTGGGGATGGGTACAGGGGGGATGGGTGCTGGGGGTGGGTGGGGGGGGGGGGGGGGTGGGGGATGGGTGTATGTGGGGTGGTGGGTGGGTGTTGGGGGTGGGGCTGTGTGTAGGGGGTAGGGGGTCGGGGTAGTGGGGGTGGAGGTGGTGGGGTGCAGGGGGTGGGGCTCGGTTTAGGGGGTGGGGCATGGTGTAGGGGGAGGGGGAACTGTGTAGGGGGTGGGGCTGGGTGGGGGGTAGGAGAGGGGGTCTGGGTTCCAGGGGGTGGGGCAAGGTGCCGGGGGTATGAGGTAGTGGGGGTACAGGTGGTTGTGGGGGAGGGGAATTGGGTTTCCCACTGCTAAGAGATTCACTGATCAAGGAGATCATAATATTTCTAATGAAAATCAGGTAATCCATATGTATATTTTTCTATCAAAATTTTGTGCAGAGGAATCTTTTTTCTTAATTGTGAATTTCTAAGATACATGAGAATTCATCAATTGTTTTTCTATATGCCCCTCTTATCCCCCCACTACCATCATTTGTGTTCTATTTGAATGTTGATACATGTTTTTGGTCCATGATTGTAGTTTTTCATTGAATGGGATAGAATGATCATTAATCGAACCTTATGTAAAGTAATGACATGTAATGAAATTGAATTGAATGGTAAATTGTATGGTAGTTTAATGATAGAATAAAGTGGCCTTACCCGATCATTATATAAAATTTATCATAAATTAAAACTCAGAACATGTTATATGGTGACATTCTTATCATTCGATGATGATTTTATTTTCTCCACCTTTCCAATATAGGTTTTCTGTTCATTCTGTCTTGGTGCTAGCATACATGTGATCCCAGTGAAAAACGTGGAAGGTGTAATGTACCGAATGTTTTTACATGGAACATGTTATATGATTACATTGATACAATGATAACCATGTGTTTATTTTGTTTATAATTTAAGAAAAAATGCAATGATTTCTCAGGATGTCTGAAACACTGATACAATTCATTGGATCTTGTTAATTCCCTAAAGCATGATGTTCATGATAGACAACTGAGCTTTAGATGAAAAAAATATATAAGGTAATTCTTTTCATACAGCCATGGTTTCTTTTATAAATTTTGGTGTTTTTTGGCTATGAAAATCAGTGATCGTGGAAATTTTATCAGCTCATGTATGACTGTAGCTTTTAATGAGTTTGGTTTCATGACGTTATTTGCAGCTGGGTTGCAGGTATGAGATTCCATGGATCATGTTTTTTCTAAAGGTATGTATCATTAATTTGTTTTTTTAAATGTTTTTTCAAAGAATTATCATTTTTTATGTCTATGATTGTATTTAGTAAGCTATGTGTGTATATTATTTAAAATACAATGAATATTAGCTTCAAACTTATCATAGAACAAAAAAAGAAACAACTTTAAATTTGTATTCAAATGAACATGTATGTATAATTAACTCTACAACTAGTTTATATTATGGAAATGAATTATTCATACAGTTTAAAAACCTTTTAATTTTTATTCGAATCATATTAATTATATTCTGCACATGTGCAGGGAAACAAGAAGACAATGGTGTGCTGATATCAACCTATATGACTATTTCATGAATGATTTTCTTAGAAAAAGAAAAGAAGACCATGGATTTAATTTCCACAGAATTATCACTGAAAGTGGATTTATCCCAGCAATTATTAATTCTAATATTATTATAAAATGTATCTGAATATTGAATCTAATTGAAGTGGCATCAGAGTTCCTTTTACTACTCTCTAAAGAAGTCATTTTTTTCTTCCACCAAGGTTTCTGAGAGAAGCGATTCCTCTGGTTCATCTAAAGTGATTTTGATAAATATGTGAGGGTTATAATTAATGCGTGTTCATTATATAAATAGTTTCAGTGGATTTTAGTTTTGATATATTTTATATAATATTTACAATTCTGGCAACTACTTGTGCATTTGAAGTTCTTGTGTAGGAAAAATTAATAAGAAATCACTTGGAACTGTGATAAAACATAAACCATCAAGTCTTCATGAAACAAAAGAGGATTTCAGTAATAAAAAAGATATAGACAAATTTTATGATTATGCTTATAATCAAGACAAATGAGTACATTTTTGAGAAATTAGTATTGGTATTAATTGCATGAATTGGTATTATTTTTTAGGACAAATGAGTACATTTTTAAAACATTTATCCAATTTTTTGGTATTACGACTTGTGAGAGATACAATATTCGGCATTTATTACTCCTATATTATTTAATATTTGTATTTATATACCATAAAACATCTACTAATTTTACCAATCCTATTATACATGTTCTGTTATTTTTAGTAGCAGTATTAAATGCAATGAAATTGATGATCAATACCATAACTCTAATATTTTACACCATAAAAAATAGGTTCAAAAACATATTTAAATTATTATCACTAGAATAAGACTAGCAGTTGATATGTAGAATTTATTATATTAGCACAACTTCTACTATATCCTTTATATTATAAGTGCTTACACATGCAACCCATTCTAACAATAATGTTTACACTAAAAAAGTTTATATATTTACACATTGGATTCATTAGTAGAAACATCACACTAGAATTTCTTATATCAGTAGTATTCACACAAGAAATGTTTATAATAACATCATTGCGGTAGCAGTGCATACACTATTACTTCTTAGACTAGCAATGCTTACACTGTAACAGTTTGTAGAAAAATTACATGTACAAACATCTTTTCATAATGAATATGTCTGGGAAATACAATGGTGACAAATATGGGAAGAATCATGATGAATCTCTATCTGAAATGACATGAGCAACCCACTCACTGGTGTTGGAGAAGAGGACAGGGGGTCATCCAGGGAGAGGGGGGGTCGTGTAGGGGAAGAGGGCATGTGTGTGTGTTGTGGGAAGGCGGTGAGGGGGGAGTGGTGCTGGGTGTGGGGGTTGCAAGTATTTAGGGGGGGATGGTGCTGGGAAGAGGGTAGGGGTGTGTGCAGGGGGGTGGGGGCAGGGGGTAGGGGTGTGGGGTGTAGGGGGAGGGGGCTGTCTATTAGGGGTGTCCGGGGGGGGGGTTGTGCAAGGGGGTTCTATATAGAGGGGAGGGTGGGGGTGTGCAAAGGGGGATGGGATGTGCTAGGGGTATGTCCAGGGGCAAGGGGTGTGCTAGGTGGGTAGAGGGGGGGGGTTTACATGTATTCAGGGGGTTCTTTCCATGAGGTAAGGACCTATGAGGTGTTGAAACTCAAGCTAAACTGATATATATTCTTAGTATGAAGAGTGATTCTTAATTAATAGGACTCTAATATTTGAAAATATCATTTTTATGCTTGGATCTGTTTCCCCCTTTCTTACAGGATCATGATTGGACCCATGAGGCATTGTAGTTCTTATATGTTGGGAGGTGACTTGTTTAATCACAGGAGACAAGTATGATATTGTTGAGTTTTTATTTTATTTTCTTTATGGCATCGGCCACTTAGTTATTTTACCACTTTCTACAGATGAAGGGTACTTATATTCTGCAAAGGAGGCCAGAAGGGCAGTGGATGTGGCTATGTTGTTTTATTTTCAAGGGAGAGAGATCAGGGTAGTTGAGGGATTGATACTATGTTTTATTTTTGTCTACTTTTACTGTGTTGCTTCTGTTTTGTTTCTTTTCCTTTGGCATGGATATCCATCAAACAGATGGGTCTTGCCAAAATATTATTTATTTTCTGCTACTATTTTAAATAATTGTTTTTGGGGGAAATCATTCCCGAGTGGTGATTCATTGATGCACAGATACTTGTTCTAGCTCATGGGGATAGCCCATACACCTTAGTCCATCCTAGTATTCCTATATCAGAGTCTATGTCTGATCTATGGGATGGCGTAGGAAACAAGGAGAATTAGGGGGATTTTGAATGTCTAGAAATTAATTGTGAATTCCTATGAATAATTATCGAGGACATCATAATTTATAATGAGAAGATATGGGAGACTATGCTATATATATTGATTCTGAAAATGATATGGGTATAAAAGGTGGTGAAATGATAATGCATTGGAATTAATAACTGGAAATTCACATTCATAACCAATTTGATAATGTAATATCAGATCATGAGCTACTGTACATTGTTGGAGTTGATGATTAGACTCAATCCCAATGAATCTTTAGAAATTCATTGGTTCAAAAAATACTCTATCATAAACTAGATTGTTTGGTTTGAAATTCCTAGTAAAACCTTCATTAACTTCACAGAAGGGTTTAGGATTTGTTAAAAAATCACAAATGGGGGTAAGACAGTTATTCCCTTGTCACATACCCTGAGTGAGGTGTCACACAACCCTAAATACAACAATATCCCCAAAAAAATTACTTGAGATTGTCTGAAGCTACCTTCATTCTCTGATACAATGTCAGGAACATGGTGAATTTTCGCACCGGTTCTTCTATGGTGATTTTTTTCATTCTTAGAGCCACCCCACATAGTTTTTTTCATGGAATTCCACACATATGGAAATGGACTAGTAAATTCATCATGATAATTGGGTTATCTGGATTGACTTGTCAATCTCTACAAGAAAAAACTAAATGCCCCTTGTAATACATTCAACCTTCAAACATATCACACCTAGATGTAGGGTTAGTAATCCCATGTCAGAGACACCAAACACAAATCAATAACTCTAAATCATGAATGTATTTTCATTATGAAATTCTTCCATGCATACCTTCACCCTCGTTCCACTTCCAAGAATTATTCCTTATGTTAACAGATCGAATACACACTTTATATAAACATTCTCAACACATCTTCATGCAATAAATCTCCATTCCATCATTCATGACAAAGACGATTCCTCTTTAATAAAATATACCTCATATATTTTCTTCAAATCAAACCAATCAACACTTGGTTGAAATAATCCCCCCCTTTGGAGAATCCTATTTTTGAATCAGTTTCCTCTAGTTGAGGGGTTAGTGGCCCTATTCCTCCCATTAATGAGAAGGTGAAAAATAATTTCTTATGGAATGATATAGTAGATGTGTCTCATCTAGCCTTTGAGGTAATTTCATTTAAAGATGCTTTATCAATGGTCATATCTTATGAATATCTTGGAGAAGCATCCAATCATAGTAAAGATGAAATGAGATATGATGTGCAGGATGAGGTGGATTCCAATTACTGGAAAGGGGAATGAATGATTTATTTAAAGAACTGGAATGGTAAGTCAATGATAGTGGCTTCCACTTCAGGGATGTATACTTTTCTTATTACAAGTTTAAAAATGATGCCTTAGTGTACTCAACATCATCTTCTGTACTATAGAAACCCAATGCAGGAAGGCTGTATTTTTGGCATCCTCAATCGAACATTCTTTGGATTTAACAAGAGATAAATCATTGTGATGTTTTTTCATTAAAAAATAATTTAGGAATTTTTTGATAAGAATTTTTTTCTTCTTTTAACACGTTTTCTAGCTCTGCCAATGTTTTAACTGGTGAAAACAATGCATTGTGGTTCCATTGTTTCTTCATTCTGGTTTGAATTGTTTCACAGTGTTTTCATAGGGGGTGGGGGCTTGGTGCAGGGAGGGGTGCTGTATGTAGTGGGGGTGGGAGAGATGCGTGCAGGTGGTCGTGGGGGTGCATGGGAGGGGGGGCTATGTGTTGGAGGTGCAGGGGGGTTGTGGGGCATAATGTTGGAGGAAGTGGGGGCTGGGGGTAGTGGGGCTGGGTGTACGAGGTAGTGGGGAGGGGTGCAGGGGGTAGTGGGGCTTGTTTTAGGGGGAGGGGGTTCTGGGTGCAGGGGGTACTAGGGGTGCCGGGGGTGTCCATGAGTGGGGGAAGTGGGGGTGCATGTGGGGGGGGGGGGGCAGTGGTGGGGTGATGGTTGGGGTGTGCCTGGGGTAGTTGGGGTAAAGTGGGCAGGGGGAGGGGGTGTCCAAGGGGGTGTCTAGGGGGGTCCATTGGGGGGGGGGGGGTACAAGGGGTATTGCAGGTGGGGGGGGGATAGTGGGGGTGCAGGTGGGGGAAGGTAGTGGTGGGGTAATGGTTGGGGGATGTTGGGGTGAAGGGGGAAGAGGGTACAAGGGGCAGGTTGTGTCCAAGGGGGTCCTAGGGGGTCCATGGGGGTCCAATGGGGGATTGGGGATCTAGGGAGGTTTCTAGTGGGGTCTAGTGAGGGGGTCCACAGGGGGGTGTCCAGTGGGGGGTCTATGGGTGACAAGGGGGTGTGGGGGTAGTGGTGGGGTGGAGGTTGGGGGAAATTGTGGTGAGATGGAAGGGTAGTGGGGGGTGCAGGGGGGAAGGGGGTCCAGGGGGTCCGTTGTTGGGGGGGGGGGGGGTCCAGGGGGTGTCCAAGGGGGGTCCGGGGGTGGGGTGTCAAGGGGGATGTGCAAGGGGGGTTCTGCCCAGAGGGGATAGTGGGGGTATTAAAAGGGGGAGGGGTGTGATGGGTGGGGTCTGTCCAAGGGGGAAGAGGGGGACTGTAGGGGGTCTATCTAGTGGGGTAGTTGCTATTTCTAGAAAAACAATCTATAACCACGGTTTGGCAATCGTGGGTAAATATGATGCTGTAGAACTCTCTATAGCCACGGTTCTTAAACTGTGTGTAAATATGCTACTGCAGAACCCTCTATACCCACTGTTTCCATAACCGTGGGTATCTAATTTCTACTGTAAATATGTATACCCATGATTTTTTAAATCATGGGCATAGATCAATACCCACAATTTACCGAAAACGTAGGTAAGTTCAAATTTCACTGGGTTATACCCATGGTTTGAACCCATGGGTATAATGCACATTTCATGTAGTGTATATTTTTTCCTACAATATTATTGAGGATAATATGAACCTCTTTGTAATTAAAATGAAGTACCCACCTCTATAGTAATCCACAAAACAAATTGATTCATAAAAAAACAGAAGAATGCCTTCTTCTCATTCTAATGGATTTTAACACCAACCCCAATTTTAATGATTAGAATAGAATTAAAGATATTTTTTTCTCATAGTATATCATTCTTAAATATTAGAAAATAATAAAGGAACTCAATTTTAATATAAATTTATCATTGATTGGAGGAGACACTTGAATTTCATCCATTTTTAGGTTATTAAACACGAAAACTATTTGGATGTATTCCTTGTAATGTTTACAACAAATATTTCATTTATTAAGTTATTATTAAACTAATTTACTAATAACCTGATAATTAATAAATTATCACACAATGTGTCACTTTTAAAGAATATAATTATCATAATAGGAGAATTTTTCAAGTTTTATCTCAAATAATTCCTGATTAATTAAAAAATTTGGAAAAAAACTATTCTATGACACAAATCATGGTGTGGGGAATTTTACCAAACAATTTTTTACACATTAGATTACATATCCAATAATTTATCACTTTCACTAAACCTTGTCTATCATTATATAAGGATTCAGAATTATTTTTGAATCTATCGAAACCCCTTTACGTAAGAATATCTTAAAAATTGTTTCACTTTTTTTACAAATTACTTTTATCAAAATTAATCCTTATTTCATGGAAAACTAATTGATCCTATGGGTCCTTGTAGCATTGAAAAGTGTTTTGAATTATCTAATACATAATTGGTGAAAAAATAGTGTCTTGAAATATTTCTTCACTAGAAAAAATAAAATTAGATCTAGAATGATATCTATAAAACTTAATCATTTCATTATATTTACATATACACGTCAAGATGTATCTGTATACTGCATTTGGTTAATAAAATACTCCCTTAGTAAAACAAAATGAGTATACCAGAAAACATTGAAAAATAATTAAATAAAGGCCCATATTTTCAGACTAGATAAATAAGAGGATAAATCCCTTCATTTTTAAGTGATAGATGCAATGTGTCTAAAAATATACCCCGAAACTTCACAATTATAACACTATAAAGGATCTCATAAAACATTTATTAATGTATCGCGGTTTATGTGTGAGATAAAAATATGAATTTTGTTAATTAATATTCATATAATTATTATACCCCAATGTATATTAATTTTAAAATGTAAGAAATTCCTTGTGATATACTTTGGTAGGTTAGTAAAGATAATATTTCATTACAAATTAACTCATGATTCCCCTAAATATTACTTATGAGAATGAAATTATACTAATATTAACTCATCATCATGACCCATAATACTCCATGATGACCATTGATCTGGGATACATCATAGGCATATTGTTAAGGGTTTTTATAATTTCAATCTTAATATAAAATACTCATCACATATAAATGAATTATTAATAAAATATTAATTGATATTAAAACAATGATATAGTTATGTTGAAAAAAAATATTGTACTCAATATCGTATATATCTAAAACCCAGAGACATAAATTCAATATCATATTTCTACTATGTTAATTTATTTTTAATAGATACAATATCTATTTTATTCAACTAATTAATCATTACATCACCCTTATTATTTAATTCAAAAATGAGATAGAATTTTTGAAGGATATGTTTGTTCCTTCAGTGGTAATGGGTTATCCTGTTCTAGTAAATCACATCATTATATTCATAATAGTGTTATGTTACCTCTATTATATTGATAATCAACCTATTTTTTGCAACAAATTTCTTAATATAAACATCTTCCTTCACAATATTTATTAATATTAGGCACTCTACCTCTATTTTTAAACCAATGATGATGGGTTTTTTTTCTAATTCTTCTAATAAATAGATCCATCATATAGGAAAAAAAACAAAACAATATTTCAATCATGACTTATCCGTATTATATAAGAAGCTGGAACCCATGTAACCATTTATATAGTTATTTTTACCACATCTAAATATCATGGGAAAAAATACATTGTTCCACCTAAGTACATATTGATGCATTTCACTACAACTCATAAAATATTATAAAGATAAGATTTTTGTTTATAATTTATGCTCAAATCATATAAGGTATAAGTCTGAGTACACAAAAAGACATGCATAAAGGATCAATTAAAAATTGATTAGGAATATCCTAAATGAATTTCCATTATTAGTCCATATTAGGACAGTATATTATTTATAACACTCACACCATGAATCAGTATTAATGATATCTTATGGTAATTATCAATGAAAAGCATCCTTATCACATTACCAATTTATGTGTTTCAACATAAAAAAATTATCTATCATTTTAGATCTCTATACCCATCATATAGGCCATTTCACCAAAATATTTCATTGATAAGTATTTACTAACTATAATTAAAAATAATATACAGTTCATGTATCATTTAGGATGAGTGGAATGTTATCTATGTAGAATATCATAAATACAACAAAATTATCATTAATGTACTTATATACACAATAATCATCGATGTTTTGGTTGAAGAGATTTTTTCATTAAACATGATCTTCCATCACTTAAAATATTTATTAAATAAAGGAATTGAGTATCGGAAGGTGCATAACATACTGATACCATTTGGATTCTTAAATAATTCATTCTATATAATTTTCACATCCACAAATATAGTTTTATTATGTATTTTTCATTTCACACCCATTTTATATATCTCATAACCATAATGTGTTGTTATAAAAAGAAATACTTGAAAATTATAAAAACCTGATCCTAATTCAAATAATAATTTCAGTTTTAGGAAATAATCAACATTATTTCATTTTTATAATCATTTCTAGATTTTCTGGTTAGATAATTAAATTATAGATCTATATAATAAACTAATAAAATACTTGGAAAACATTTCCTCATAGTATTTTTTCCCAGAATACAAAACATTAAAAAATATGTATATTTTATTTTCATGGAAATTGTTTATGATTTTCAAGCTAACTACACCTTTTTTCATACACATACATAATACATATTAAAAACGATTAAAATTTTTTAATGGGAATAAAAAATTCTATAAGTAAAGAAATGTAGGATACCCATTAGTCCATTTTTAAAAATTAGAACATATTTTTTTCATTCACGTAATAAACATTCAGTTAAAATAATCATATAACTACCCATATAATCAGCATTACTACCCATGTATTTTGTGATACACTACATAGAAATACATAACGGATAATTCATAATTATTATTATTTCTTCTAAGTATTGACATCCAATGAAAAACATTTTCATGAAGAACATACCTTTTAATCCTAAATACTATAATCCTTCATTCAATAAATCGTTAGAAAATCATTAGAAATAATATTATATACAAAAAAAACATTTTGAGGAATATAAAATTTATGTAGGTTCCCTATAATATCCTCATAATTTAAGCTTAAAAAGAAACATTACAATTGGAATAACTATATAGTTGACTATCAACATAGTTCTCTGGATAACTTAATCATTAAAAAATGAATTTGAGAGATATTTCCTGATCGCCTATCATTATAAGCTAAATTATGATCATATATATGAAAAATATTCAATGTTGATATAATGAATAAAACACAGAAATATTTTACTTTTTAATCATTAATTCTACTAAAAACACTTTTCATCATATAAAACACTTTTGTATTTAAAAATTCCCTTTTGTTTAATTTTTTTTAAAAAATTAGATACCCATAAGAGAGGGAATATGGGGTTTCCAGTGAATAATACAAAAAGTGATAAAAAGTAATCAAAAACTAAATAAACTAGGATGCTAGTGGGAAAACCAATTGATTCTATATATGTTAAAATAAAAAATTCCTTTTGATTATTATAGAAAAATTCAATTCAATTCTCTATAGATCAAAAAAATTATTTATAAAAACCATTGAAAGAATTAAAAATTGGACATAACATTCCCTTATTAATTCATTTTCTTCCAAATAAATATGTATTAATAATCATTAAAAAGGAAGAAAAATATTTAGATGATAAATAGTTGAACATTTTAAATAATATTTTTAAAGTAAGGTGCCCCTACATCAATTCCAACTCATCATGTGTGATATTTATCATAATTTATTACAATATTATATAAATTTTTTTCATCCATAATAACATTATTCCATATTATTATTCATTTTAAAATGTTATAATAAATTACTTTATCAGTTAAGTCCATGTTATATGTTTTGAGGATATTCATCTTACATGTCAAAATAAATTCAGTAGGTGGACCTGGTTCAAAGAAGTCATTATTACATAATATTAATAGTAATAATCATGAAATGATTATCATAATTATAAAATAATTCTACTTCTAAAACCATACAAGAATTATAGTTATGAAATAATAACTGCATTACAATCATTTATATGTTATGTTATATAATCGCATGATAATGATTTTATTTTTTCAATAGTCATTATGGAAAATAAGAATGTATTATTTTATATTTAATTTTTTTATTATATTATAAATATCACATTACATTTTTCAATAAACATATATGTATTATTTAAATGATTTTGTGATGAAAACAAATCACCACACTTTGTGGAGATTGATGTCAACATGTATGCACGAACGTCATTTTCATTTTCTAAAAAATGTAATGGTATGAAATTAGATGATATATGATATGTATATAATGAAGATTATATCATTATTATATTAAATATACAATAAATCCATCATTTTATTTAGATGTGAGGGGTCGTGATGGACGATGATTTACATCAGTTCGTGAGATAATAGTCCATCATACACATGAACGATGATTAAGTTTCCCATTTGTTTAAAGAAGAAGATTAATACAGGTTATGACATTAAAATAATAACATGAAAAAATATTTCATATACATATTTTATTATATATTCATTGTTTAATAATATTTTAAGGAGATGGAAGAAGAAATAAAACTAAAAAACATGGTTAAAATCTATGCTTATTCTCCGGAAAATCATATTTTCTTTACACCTTAAACACTTTATGGATGTAATTATACCAGAACCAATATATTTTTAATTAGATGAGTTATTTTAGGAATATATTTTTTCTGGTATTTTCACATATAAATGGTTTTTAATTACATAAAAAAGTGGATTAGAGGTGGCCTTTTATAAGATAGGAGAGTGATATTCTTAAAATTTCAAAAGTATTAAATCAATAAAAATTAATTCTCAAGACAAAAAAGATTAATATTGATAATATTTTAAATATATTTTATTTTTATTCTAAACAATTTCATAAAATATTTACACGTTAAGATGACTTTTTCAGCCATAAATTTTTATTTTCAATCTATGTTATCCTTTTCGACAATTACCACGTTGAAAATTGTTTTCACTCTTTAGGGGTCCATATATTTAATATAATTTAAAAAGTAACCAATAAATGGAATATGATTGATATTATAAACCATATATCCATCACATTACCAAATATATTATTTTTAGGAATATAAAAATGATTAATTAAATATTATTTATTATAAAAAATCCATACTATCATTTTGGGAACTATACATTTAATTTGACTTTAAAAAATATTGAATTTTAGTATAATCAAATAATATATCCCTAAATGGTTATATACCATGATAAAATTAATGGGAAATATTTAATTATCCAAAAAAATTACATTTGATTTTTTAAAATCATTTAATTGATTTTTCTACTGCTATCACTAGAACTACATATTCCTAGCATTAGCATTTTGGGTATGCCATGACCCGTCCTTGGGGCCCGTGTCGTGACTACCGCAAGCCCTCCATCCAGAGGCCATGGGCTAACGACTAGCACCAATGGTGTAAATCTCGATAACTGGGAAGGCATTGCATTTATAAAAGTAAACAAAACACCAAAGAGTACAAGCATAAGCAAAACTCTAAGTACAAAATAAAGTGCTGAAAAGTAAATGGGCCAGAATACAAACCCAACTAAAAGTGCAGCTACAACTGAACGAAAGTACAATAGAAAAAGGCAATAGCTAGAAGAAGGAAGCAGCTCCTGGTTCATCATCCTCGGATCCTACCTGAAGGGTAGGTACAGATACCGCAGCTCCTGGATCGTCCGCCACGGATCCTACCTGAAGGGTAGGTACAAATAGCCTCCTCAATGCTCTCGCCCGTCAACCTCTTCCATGTGTCATCTCGCCGTGAAGTCCTCCTCCAGATACTGACTCATCGTGTAGTCCACCTCCGGGTACTGACTCGTCGTGTAGTCCACCTCCGGGTACCATCCAGTCCTCGAACACTCGGCCTCTGTCAGCACTGCCCGTCGTCTGCAACAAACACAACGAGATGCGGGCATAGCCCATGCAGGGGTGAGTATAACGATACTCAGTAGGGACCCCGAGACCCTCAAGGTCTCACTGAAACCAAGAAGGATAACCACAAATAATATCTCAATAGATAACCTCTACTTAGGTATATGCCCATACATATACCTAAGTTATCAAGTAACCCATCACAATCATGAGGAAACACAAGGATCATGAAATCAACGGATAACCACTACCCAGGTATATGCCGATACATATACCTAAGTTATAAAGTGACCCATCTCGATCATGAGGTAAACACAAAGGGTCAAAGTCTCAGCTCAAACCAGGATTTTCATTATCGAAACCGTAACTACTGAAGAGTCCCATCTTTGGAGTGTACAATGGTTCTATCACGACTCCGAGGTAATTCTCACTAACCGAAGACTGTTGAGGTACTTCTCCTGTCGAGTACTGCGGGTTTGCGGCCAACTATCGGGCACTCCGTCCGCTGTGGGTCAGTCGCCAAATACAGGGCGCTCCCCCTAATAGGCTACAGAGGTACTCCTCCTGTCGAGTACCGCGGGTCTGCGGCCAACTACCAGGCGCTCCGTCTGCCGTGGGTCTGTTGCTAAATATCGGGCGCTCCGTCCACTGGGCTAGTCGACTCACTCCAAGTCGAGTCGGTCAAGCAGTCGTCAGGTCTCTGCCTGCTACACGGTCTCCGTACTCCGTACGCTCGTCTCCGGGAGGGTCTGCTCCATGAGCTATAGGTCGATAATCCAAGTATCACAAAGTCCAACGAAGGAGTTTCTCAATGGACCTCCTCGTCATAGGGGTCTCAACGCAACAGACGATGCGTCAATCGGACGCCCGGTCTGTGAGATATTAGCCTTTTCGTCCTAGGGGCCCGGTTGGTTTCATGTGGGAACCAATCCGGCCGTAACTAAACTATACCCCGAACACTCATAGGGTATACTCATAGGGACCGTTTCGCAACGTGATCACCAACGCCGCTGACGGTTCGTCAAACGGACCTCTGGTCTGAATGTTATCAGTTTTTCCGTTCTAGGGGCCCGGTAGGATTTCGGGTACAATCCGACCTGGCCACTATCCAACAGAAACCAAAACTCAGGAGAAGTATACCAAAAGTTCCGTCTAATCAAGAGGAATTCAACGAAATAGACCGCGCGTCAATCGGATGCCCGGTCTGTGAATTATTGGCTTTTTCGTTCCAGGGGCCCGGTTGGTTACGTGAGTGAACCAATCCGACCGTACTCCGATGGCATTCAAACCTCAAGCGGAGTAACCCAAAATATCCATCTCACTTAGAGGAATTCACAAAGTCGACGGCACGTTATTTGGACGTCCGATACTCAAGTTACGAGCGTTTCCGCTCCGAGGGCCCGGTTGGTTTCGTGAACGAACCAACCCGGCCGTACCCAAAGTTCTCCGAATCCTTGACTGTAATATACCAAAACGACCGTCTCGATCCAAGGATCGTGTTTCCGCTGACGGCGCGTCAATCGGAGGTATACAGCTGAAGATATGTGCATTTGACCGAAAGTGGTCCGAAAACGGGGGGTCTGCGCCCGGGCCGACCCGGCCCAGCCCGGTCCGGCTCGGTCCGGTTCGGTCGGGCCCGACCGGACGGCCGTGACTCGACCAGCGTGGTCGAGCCGAAATGCAGAGCGGGGTGTGCGACTCCCCCACCCGCCGCTAATTGAGGCCGGCGACGGATCCGCCGGCCGCAAACCCTCCGGCGGCGCCCCACCGCCGCCGGTCGCCGGCGCCGGCGCCGCCTTCCGCAGACCACCAGACGCGCTCTGGGGGTCCGTTCCTCCTGCCATCTTCGCCTATGGTCCCCCCGGGACCCCACCTTTACTGCGAAGGGATTCAAATGCCAAAACGGCCTGCTTCGTCGTCGCCCGTCAATCCGCACGTCAAAACGAATAGCGTCGTCTTTGTAGTTTTCTAGTGCGACCCGATGGCGTCGCGCCCCTTCGCCGCGACCCGACTCCGACCGCGGTTCTTTGGTTTTCTTCGACGCGGCGCGACGGCGTCACGTTCTTAAACTTCTTTCCACGGCGCGGCGCGACGGCGCCGCATATTTCCTTCTGCAAGAATCCGCGTGGTGCGACGGCACCACGCCTTCCCGTACCAACCACAAAGGAACCATCTCGAAAAATAAGGAGGAGGGTCAGCCGTGTTTGTGCGGTCTGACCCCCTCATGTTATTCGATAACAAATGGTTTAAATCCACGAAGATCGTCAAGTTGGTAATCATGATCAAATAAATAAATAAAACCCTTACATCGATCCACATGTACGAACGATCCGTGGATCAACCCAGAATTGGTTGGTTTGCGCTCGTCGCTCTTTTCTCAAAAGGTAAGAGAATACCAAAATAAAATCCCAACCCACAACATAATCTTTGCAGATCAAATTAATATTTATTTGATCCGCGTTCTTTGATTTAGAAGGAAGTAGCATGGGTTCATTAATATTTCAAAACAATTCCCTACCTCGGTTCAGGAACAGTGCACATCAATTGAGCCACAGAAGACGAGCGTCACGGAGGTCGGGCATCGCGGAAAACGAACGTCGATTCCGTTGTCATCGAGGTGCATTCGAAGGGGAAACTCCATTGGAAGGAGACGTCGCGTTCTTCGGCGGAGATGTTCTTCGTTGAAGAACAGTGTTCTTCGTGTTCTTCATCGAGGTTGAAGAAGAAGAAGTCTTCATGCTTCCCAAACCTCTCAAAGACAAACTCTAACAACCCAAATAAAATAAGTTCCTTTCTTATTATATTAACACAATAACACTTTTGAATTTCAAGAGTTTGAAATTCAATAACCACACACAACTCACCTCATTAAACTTATTATATTAAAGTCATAAGTTATAACTTAAGTTAACAAAATTAAAGTGGGAGTTGAGGGGGGTTTTAGAGAATATGAAGGGGTGGGGTTTGTGTGGGCCCCACCACCCTCATAACCTCCCAAGGGAGGTTGGGTGGTAACCCAACTTCCATCAAGAACTAAACACATAGAGTAAAATAATAATAAAAATTGTAGAGTAATTATAAAATAAACTTCCACAATTTTTATCATCAACACCCGTGTAAACGCATTTCCAGAACAGGAGTTCCTAAGCAATTACTGGCGCTGCGGCTCCATTGGTGCCCTCAGAATTCGATTCCGGGCACCGGTTCAAATGTTAGAAATTTCCGCTCGTTCGTTCACTGAACGTACCCGAGCCAAACATCGGAAATTAATTCCGGGCACACCGGGACTCAGAATCAGGCGCCGTCAGAAACTGCGTTCTTGTAAAATTCCAAATAAAATTAAGAAAAAAATTTCATTGAAATTTCCGGGTCTTTACAGGGTAATCAATTCATCAGTAAAAAATAGAAATGAATTATCACGGTAAAAAATAATTTATAATTCAAAATAATATTTATAATTGAAGATAATTGTTCTTAATCCCAAACAAAAAATATTTTTGTTATTAAATAAATGAAAGTGAAATTTTTGGATTTATATTTTTCAAAAATATTATTATGGTCTCATCTACATAAAAGAGAAAAAAAAGAAATATTTTATATTTTTGGATTCATATAGATTAAATAGAATCATAAAATTAAATAAATTCAAGTTTTAGGTTCATTATTTATTCCTTACCATATTAATTTATCATTTATTACTCATTTACGATTACCTTGGTGAAAACAATTACCGGAGGTTATTATAAAAAATGATCAAAAATTAAAGAGAAATTATTTAAAATTGTGAACCTTCTATTAAAATTATATCCTTCATTTTCATGTTTTAATTCATATAACTCATATTATTTTATATGAAATTATACCTGAAACACTAGATAAAAATCATTTTGTTAGAAAAATTCCATTTTAAGTATAAAAAGGTTTTTATACAAAATAAAATATAAAATTAATTCTGAGGGATATAATATGTTTATTTATATTAAAACTTATTTTATTAACTATTAAAAATATTACAAAATAAAATATTTTTTTGGTAAATACTTTTATGAAAAATACAGTTTTCAACGAAATATTATTTTTAATAATTTATCAAAAAATAAATCTTTTGAGAATGTTAAATAAATTTCTCCCTGTGTTAATTTTAATATGATAATTTAAAAAATTATTTTAGTTATTTTAAATTAATATTCAATAAATCATAAATAAATGTTTCTAATAAAACCATATATTACATGAAACCCCAATTTGGTTAGAAATAAATCTTTTTTCCTTTTGAAAGAAAAATTACCAAATATTTTTATAAACAAAATAACTATAAAATATAATGAATAAATTCAGGAAAATGGTTTATCTGATAACTAATTGGGTTATTACATTCTTCCCCGATTTTGTAAATTTCATCCTCAAAATTTTATTTATTTCTTAACTAAGGGGATATATCTTTTCTTCTTATCATTTTATGATTCCCATTTTTCAAATTCAATCATATAGTTTATCCATAAATCATTAACTTGATAAATTAGATTATTAAACAAAAAATGATCTTTATAGTGAGGAATCAATGCTGGTTGTTCATATTAGGAAGGGTTATTTTGCAACTGATCTACTTATGGGTGAAAATATGAGATAAATCTAGTACATATTTTCACAATATGGAATTTTAAAATACATTATGTACGTAAAATAAACATGGAGATAAGGCCAATCAACATGAAACTAATCCTAATGTATCTAGGATTTCATATGGTCCAATAAAAAGAGAAATAAACGTTTCTTTTTTTACCAAATTTATAACAATTTTCCCTGGAGATACTTTAAATAACATGATTACCAACCATGAAAAAAGTTATCTCCTCCAGCTATCCTCATAAATTTATGCTCTCTCTGAGATATCTTCATCGAGTTATTTAATTTATTTTAATCACATTGAATTATCATTTTTTTAGTTGCTAAAAATTATCAAAGGTTAATTTCTAAAATTAAAAAATGATAATTATTTAGATTATCTAAGATAATGATTTATAAAATTATATATACACATATATATATATATATATTGATAAACACACTTGGGATAATTTATTAAAATAATCTACTGTTATTTATTTTGATTTTGAAAAGATATATAAATATATATATATATATATATATAGTTATATATATTTTTGATATTTACTTTGGATGTTAAGTATAATTTTATTAAATATATACTTATCAATGTGTGATTACATAAACTACTGAAGGATAATTTTAAAGACATATGTTGACATAAAATGATAATCCTTATATTATATAAGAGAGATAATGTAATATCTCATTGGAATTTTTAATTTTTTTTGGAAATAAAATAACTGGCATTGGTTCTAGGACCCCATGACAAACATCAAACAATTTTGTGTCGATGCTTACAATAATAGGGTTGTGAGGAGATGTATTGAAGCACACTGGGTGGTTAACCTTTCTGCTGATACCGATGACCTTGAGGATGGGGGTATTATCCCATTCTAGCCAAAATGATTAACCTTGAATTTTTTAATATATATCAACTATTGATTTAAATTTAATTTGTTAACTTTAATTCAATTAATGTAATAAATTCCAATTCCTTATAATTTAGAGATTTGAATTGGTTTTGGCTTGAGAATTTTGAAAACATATAATTCCATTTAATTTGGGTATATATTTATGGAAATTGGATGATATAAATTATGGAATATAAATTATGTATTTAGTGGAAATGGTTTCGATTAAATTATAGAATGTAATTGTGGAAATGAATTGTGAAATGATTTAATTGATTTTGAATGGATTTCAAATTTTGTAAAAAGGATTTTAAATGTTTAGATAAGAACCCATGGGTTTTATCTAGTGAAACTGGAATGTTTTTTATTAAAACTCCATTTTGGGTTTTTAAAAGGAAATTTGGAAATTAATCTATGAAATAGTGCTTAATATTATTTTGAGAATTTGTGTAATAAATTTCTCATTATGTAACAGCACATGAAAGGAATAGGTAATTGGTGAATTATATAGACACACTCTATGCTATTACAACGTTTGAAAACATGTGTAGTAGGTCACATCCCCGATCGGTTGGTGATGTGTCTTTTTTGGCTAGTGTTATCGGGAAATCTGTACACATATTGTCGATTTCACATAGAGTGATGAATCCAATAGTCATTTGTATTATCACCACTATATGATCAATGACCATGGTGCTCGCTTGAGATTTATATGCAAGAGATAAATGTATGAAAAAAATTTAAAACATTTTTTACATGATTTATAAATTTAAATAAACTATTTTTTGTAACTATTTTACATTTTGAAATTGTTTCCGAAATATTCCATAATTGTTATGAAAATATTTTTCTTTAAAAGTATAAAATTTTTCATCACTTTAAAAATTATATAATTTTTTTTAAATATGATTTTGAATTTATAGACCAACTTATTTTGAAAATATAAATATTTTACTTTGTTAATCAAATTTTATCCATGATTATGGAATCTGAGGTGGCATCCTATTGGTCTTAGGCTCACACCCTAATTTTACCTTCCGATGTTTGTAGACATTCTACTTCCAGTTTTGAGCAAAGGGATGGGATATCTTGGAGGTGGATCCTACTGTTGAGTTTTGGACATGGTGAGTTGTGTCTGTAGGGACTTGGGGTTGTTTTCCCCATATTATTAATTGGGTGGTACATTGTTAGTTTTATGACTTGATATATTATAGTAATTTACTCTCAGTGGAGTTTTCATTTGATATGAATTTTTTCTTTTACCTTTTACTATTTTCCTTTCTAGTAGAAAAATCATTACCACTTATATGTTGTATGATGCCAATTTCTATTCACCGACATGTGGGGTTCAGGAACGCCCTTTGTCCTATGTTAGAACCATCTCAGTTTTCAGGTTACTAGGGTACTCAGTCTGGTTCATGAGAGGAAATTACAGAAGCATCCCAATTTTAAAATATAAGTCTACATATAAAGAAATTGAATTGAATGGTCAATTGTATGGTTGTTTAATGATAGAAAGGATTGGCCTTACTCTATCATTAAATAAAATTAATCAAAAATTATAACTTATAACATGTTATATGGTGACATTCTTATCTTTCCAAGATGATTTTATTTTCTCCACCTTTCCAATATACAGTTTCTGTTCATTCCTTCTTGGTGCTAGCATACATGTGATCCCAGTGCGAAACGTGAAAGGTGTTATGCACCGAATTTTTTCACATGGAACATGTTATATGATGACATTGATACATAGATAATCATGTGCTTATTTTGTTTATCATTTAAGAAAAAAATGCAATGATTTCTCAGGATGTCTGAAACACTGTGACAATTCATTTGATCTTGTCACATCCCTGAAGCATGATGATCGTGATGGACAACTGAGATTTAGAAGAAAAAATGTATGCAAGGTACATATTTTTATACAACCAAGGTATCTTTTTTACATTTTGGTGTTTTTTGACAATGCAAATCAGTGTTCAATGAAATTTTATAAGCTCATGTATAACTGCAGCTTTGAATGTGTTTGGTTTCATGACGTTATTTTCCGCTCGGTTACATGTATGGGATTCCATGGATCTTGTTTTTCCTAATGGTATGTATCACTAATGTGTGTTTATAAATGTGTTTTCAAATAATTATCATGGTTTTTTTGTCTATGATTGTATTTAGTAAGCTATGTGTGTATATTGTTTAAAATACAACTAATATTACCTTCAAACTTATCATAGCACAATACAAGAAACACCTTTCAATTTGTATTCAAATGAACTTGTATGCATAATGAAGTCTAAAACCAGTTTAAACTATAGAAATTAATTATGCATATAATTTAAAAACCTTTCAATTTTTATTCGAATCATATTAATTATATTCTGTACTTGTGTAGGGCAACAAGAAGACAAGGGTGTGCTGATATCAACATATATGACTATATTATGCAATATTTTCATAGAAAAAGAAAGGAAGACGATGGATTTCATTTCCATAGAATGATGACTAAAAGTGGATTTACCCAATGTATTATTAATTGTAATATGATTATAAAATGTCTTTGAATACTTAATCAAATTGATGTGGCATCAGAATTCCTTCTACTACTCTCTAAAAAAGTCATTTTTTTCTTCAACATATGTTTCTAAGAGAAGTGATTCCTCTGGTTCTTCTAAAGTGATTTTGATAAAGATGCTAGGGTTTTAATTAATATGTGTGCATTATATAAATAGTTACATGGGGTTTTATTTTGATATATTTTATATAATATTTGCAATTCTGGAAACTACTTGGGCATTTGATGTTTTTGTGTAGGAAAAATTACTTAATAAATCACTTCGAACAGTGATAATAAGTAAACCATCCAGTCTTCATGAAATAAAATAGGAGTTCAGTGATGAAGAAGATATAGATAACTTTGATGATGATTCTTATAATCAAGACAAATGAGTCCATATTTGATAAATGAGTATTGTTATTAATTTCATGCATTGGTATTATTCTTTAAGACAAATGAGTACATTTTTAAAACAATTATACATTTTTTTGGTATTACAACTTGTGACAGATAAAATATTAGGCAGTTATTACTCCTATATTATTTAATATTTTAATTTATGTAACATAAAACATCTAATAATTTTCCCTATCCTATTATTCATGTTCTCTTATTTTTATTACTAGTATTAAATACAAGGAAATTGATTATCAATCCCAATATTCTAATATTTTACACCATCAAAAATAGGTTCAAATAAATATTTAAATTTTTATCACTAGAATATGACTAGAAGTGGATAAGTATCATTTCTTATATTAGCACAACTTCTACTGTATCCTTTATATTTGAAGTGATTACACTAGTAGCCCATACTAACAATAATGTTTACACCAGAAAAGTTTATATATTTACACATTGGCTTCATTAGTAGCAACATCACACTAGCATTTCTTACAAGAGTAGTATTCACACTAGAAATGTTTATGATAACATAATTACGGTAGCATTGAGTACACTATTATTTCTTAGACTATCAATGCTTACAATGTAACTTTTTGTAGCAACATTACCTCTACAAACACCTTTTCATAATGCATATGTCTGGGAATTACAAGGGTGAAAAATATGTGGATCATGGGAAGAATCATGATGAAGCTCTGTCTGCAATGACATGAGAAACCCACTCACTGGTGTTGGGGAAGAGGATATGAGGTGTTCTAGAGAGGGGGCTCGTGTAGGGGAAGAGTGCAAGAGTGTGTGCTGCGGGAAGGGGGTGAGTGAGGAGGGTGTGTTGGGTGGGGGTTTACAAGTGTTCAGGGGGCTGGTGCTGGGGAAGAGGGCAGGGGTGTGTGCAGGGGGTAGGGGTGTGGGGTGTAGGGAAAGGGGGGCTGTCCAGGAGGGGGGTGTCAGGGGGGGTGTGCAAGGGGGTTCTATCTAGAGGGGAGAGTGGGGGTGTGCAAAGGAGGTGTGGATGTGATGGGGGTCTGTTTAGGGGGAAGGGGGTGTGCTGGGTGGGGGGGGTTTACACGTATTTAGGGGGTTCTGCCCATGGGGGAATGAACCATGTGGTTTTGAAACTCAAGCAAAACTGATATATACCATTAATAGGAAGAGTTATTCTGAATTAATTGGACTCTAATATTTGAAAATATCATTTTTAATCTTAGATCTATTTCCCACTTTTTTGAAGGAACATGATTGGACCCATGAGGCAATATGGTTCTTATAAGTTGGGCGGTGACTTGTTTAATCATAGGATAAATGTATGATACAGTTGACTTTTTATTTTATTTTCTTTCCACATCGGCCACTTAGTTCTTTTAACACATTCTACGGATGGACGGTACTTATATTCTTCAAAGGGGGTTAGAAGGGAACTGGAGGTGGATTTGTAGTTATCTTTGTAGGGGAGATAGATCAGGGTAGTTGAGGGATTGATACTATGTTTTATTTTTGTCTGCTTTTACTGTGTTGATTCTGTTTATTTTTTTTCCTCTGGAATTGATGCCCAACAAACAGATGGGTCATGCCGAAAATTTATTTATTTTTTGCTTCTATTTTAATTAATTGTTCTTTGGGGAAATTAATTCCGAGTGTTGATTCCTTGACGCACAGACACATGTTCCCACTCATGGGTATAGGATATCCTCCTTAGTCCATCCTAGTATTCCTAAATCAGACTCTATTTATGAACTATGGGAAGGCCTAGGAAACAAAAATAATTAAGGAGGGATTGTGAATGTCTAGAAATGAATTGTGAATTCCCATGAATAAGTATCAAGGATATTATAATTTATAATGAGAAGATATAGGAGACTATGAATTATATAATGATTCTAAAAATGCTATGGGTATAAAACGTGGTGAAATGAAAATTCGTTGGGATTAATAAATGGAAATTCACAGTGATAATGAATTTTATAATGTAATATCAGATCATGACCTACTGTAAATTGTTGGAGTTGATGGTTAAACTCCATTCCAATGAAACTATAGAAAAACCTTGGTGCCAAAAATACTCTATCAGACACTAGATAGTTTGGTTTGAAATTCCCAGTAAAACATTCATTAACCTCATGGAAGGGCTCATGATTTGTTAGAAAATCGCAACAAGGGGTCGGATAGTTATTCCCTTGTCACGTACCCTGAGTGGAGTGCCACACATCCCTAAATACAAAAATATCCCAAAAAATATTGAGATTTTCTGAAGCTACCTTCGTTCTCTGATACAATGTCAGGAACATGGTGAATCTTCCCATTGGTTCTTCTATGAATATTTTGTTCATTCATAGAGCCACCCCACATAGTGTTTTTTCAGGGAACTCCACTCATCTGGAAAAGGACTGGTAAATTCGTCATGATAATTGGGTTATCTCGATTGACTTGTCAATCTCTACAGGAAAAAACTAAATGCCCCTTGTAAGACTTTTAACTTTCAAACATATCACGCCTAGATGTATGGTTATTAATCCCTTTTCTGAGACACCAAACACATATCAATATCTTTAAATCACAAATTTATATTCATTATGAAATTCTTCCATTCATACCTTCACCCTCGGTCCTCTTCCAAGAATTATACCTTATGTTAACATATTGAATGGACTCTTCATATATAAATTTTCAACACATCATACTATAATAGATCTTCATTCCATCAATCATGACAAATTCAATGCCTCTGTAATCAATCATACCTCATATATTTTCCACAATTCCAACCAATCGGGCCTTGGTTGCAATAATCCTCCCCCCTTGGTATGATCCTATTTTTTGAATTAGTTTCCTCTAGTAGAGGGGTTAGTACCCTTATTCCTCTCATTAAAGAGAAGGTGAAAATACTATCTTATGGGATGATATTTTAGATATGTCTCATCTACCATATGAGTAATTTCATTTAAATATGTTTTTCAAGGGTCATCTCTGATGAACATCTTGGAGAAGCATCCAATCATAGTAAAAATGAAATGAGATATGATGTATAGGCTGAGGTGGATTCCGATTACTGGAAAGAGGAATGACCGATTTCATTAAAGAACTAGAAAGGTAAGTCAACGATAGTGGATTCCACTTCAAGGAAATATATTTTTCTTATTACAAGTTTAAAAATGATGCCTTAGTATACTCGGAATCATCTTTTGTACTATATCAATGCAATGCAAGAAGGCTATATTTTTTGCATCCTCAATCAGACTATATTTGTCTTCAATAAGAGATAAATGATTTTGATGATTTTTCATTTAAAATTTATTGAGGACTTTTCTGATAAGAATTTTTTTCTTCTTTTAACATTTTTTCAAGTTCTTCCTATGTTCGAACTGGTGAAAACAATGTATTGTGGTTCCATTGTTTTTGCTTTCTGGTTTGCATTATTTCACATGGGGTGGGGGCTTGGTGCACAGAGGGGTGCTACATGGAGGGGGATGGGAAGGATGGGTGCAGGTGGTCGTGGGGGTGTAGGGGAGGGGGGGCTAGGTGTAGGAGGTGCGAGGGGGGTGGGGGATGTAGGGATGGGTGTAGGGTGTAGTGGGTGGATGGGGGGTACTGGGGCTGGGTGCAAGGGGTAGTGGGGGGGGGGGGGTGGGGTGGGGTGTAGGGGGTGCCGGGGGGACAGGAGTAGGGGGAGGGGGTTCTGGGTGCAGGTGGTTCTGGGGGTGTGCGGGGGGGGGGGGGGGGGGGGGGTTGCGTGTGGGGCTTGGTGCATGGGGGTAGTGGGCCTTGGTGCAGGGGATACTGGGGTTGTTGGGGGTTTCCATGAGGGGGGAAGTGGGGGTGCAGGTGGGGGGGGGGGGTGAGGGTTGGGGTGGGCATGGGGTAGTGGGGGTGAAGGGGGCAGGGGGAGGGGGTGCCCAGTGGGTGTCCAGGGGGGGTCCATGGGAGGGGGGGGGGGTTCCAGGGGGTGTTATAGGTGGGGGGGGGGGTGGATAGTGGGGTAGCAGGGGGGGAGGTAGTGGTAGGGTAAAGGTTGAGGGCAGTTGGGGTGAAGGGGGTAGAGGGTGTAGGGGGAGGGGGTTTCCATGGGGTCTTAGGGTGTTCCAAGGGGGTCCAGTGGGGGTGGGTGTGCAGGGGGTGTCCAGAGGGGTCTATTGAGGGGGTCCAGGAGGGGTGTCCAGCAGGGGTGTCTAGGAGTAACAAGTGGTGTGGGGGACGTGGTGGGGTGAAGGTTGGGGGTAGTTGTGGTGATGGGGTAGGGTAGTGGGGGTGAAGGGGGCAGTGGGTGCATGGGGAGGGGGTCCAGGTGGTCCATTGGGGGGGGGTCCAGGGGGTGTCCAAGGGGGCTCCAGGTGGGGGGGGGGGGGGGGCTGTCAAGGGGGGTGTGGATAGGGGGAGGGGTGTGATGGTTGAGGTCTGTCCATGGGGGATGAGAGGGGCTACATGGGTTCTATCCAGCAGGGTAGTTTCTATTTCTAGGAAAACAATCTATAACAATGGTTTGGAAATCATGGGTAAATATGATGCTGCCGAACCCTCTGTAGCCACAGTTTTTAAACCGTGGGTAAATATGCTGCTACAGAACCCTCTATACCCACTGTTTACATAACCGTGGGTATCTAATTTTTTCTATAAAAACTTAATCCCACAGTTTTGTAAATCTTGGGCATAGATCTATACCCACGGGTTACCCAAAACGTAGGTAAGTTCAAATTTCAGTTGGCTATACCAACAGTTTTTGTAGAAACATGGGTATAGGGAAATCCCAACGCCTCGGGAGCCCATGGTAAATTAAACTTTGGGTATAGCCTATATCCATGGTTTAATGGGTTATACCCACAGTTTGAACCCATGGGTATAATGTACTTTTCATGTAGTGTATATTTTTTCATACACTCTTATTTAGGATAATATGAACCTCTTTGTGATGACAATGAAGTACTCACCTCTATAGTAATCCACAAAAACAAATTACTTCATAAAAAACAATAGAATGACTTCCTCTCATTCAAATGGATTTTAACTCCAACCCTAAGGTTAATTATTAGAATAGAAATAAAGAGATTTTTTTCTCATATTAATTCATTCTCAAATTTTAAAAAATATTTAAGGAACTCAATTTTAATAGAACATTATTATTTATTGGAGGAGACACATGAATTTTACCCATTTTTATATTATTAAACAAGAAAAATATTCAGATGTATTCCTTGTAATGTTTACAAAAAATATATCATTTATTAAGTTATTATTAAACTCTTTTACTAATAACCTGATAATTAATACATTATCACACAATGTGTCACTATTCAATAATATAATTATCATAATAGGATAATTTTTTAGATTATATCTCAAATAATTTATGATTAATTAAAAAATATGGGAAAAAAACTATTCTATAACAAAAATCATGGTGTAGGGAATTTTACCACACAATTTTTTACACTTTAGTTGTCATATCCAATAATATCTCACTTTCACTAATCCCTATCTATCATTATATAAGGATTCACAAGTATTTTTGAATCTATCGAAACCCTTATAGGTATGAATATCTTAAAAATTGTATCAATTTTTTTACAAATTACATTAATCAAAATTAATCCTTATTTAATGGCCAAGTATTTGATCTTATGGGTCCTTGTAGCATTGAAAAGTGTTATGAATTATCTAATACATAATTGGTGGAAAAAAATAATGTCTTGAAATATTTCTTCACTAGAAAAAATAAAATTAGTTCTAGAATGACATCTATAAAACATAATCTTATCTTTATATTGACATATCCACCTCAAGATGTATTTATATAAAAAATTTACTTAATCCAATATTCCATTAGTAAAACAAAATGATTCTACGAGAAAACATTGAACAGAAAAATTGAATAAAGGCCCATATATTCATACTAGATAAAGAAGAGGATAAATCTGTTCTTTTTTAATTTATAGATGCAATGTGTCTAAAAATATACCAAGAAACATCACAATTATCTCATTATAAAGGATGGCATAAACATTTTTTAATGTATTGAGGTTTATGTGTGAGATAAAAATATGGATTTTTGTAATTAAGATTCATATTAATATTATACCCCAAGGTATATTAATTTTCATATGTAATACATTTCTTCTGATATACTTTGGTAGGTTAGTAAAAATAATATTTCATTACAAATTAACTCATGATTCCCCTAAATATTACTTAAGACAATAAACTTACAATAATATTAACTCATCATCATGACCTATAATACTCCACAATTACCATTGATCAGGGATACATCAAAGTCATATTTTAAAGGGTTTTTAGAATTTCAACATTAAAATAAGATACTCATGAAATATAAATGAATTATTAATGAAAAATTACTTTATATTAAAAAATGATACAATTATGTTGAAAAAAATCATTGTGCTCGATATCGAATGTATTTAAAACCCAGAGACATAAATGAATATCATGTTTCTACAATGTTAATTTATTTTCAATAGATAAATTATCTACTGTATTCAACTAATTAATCATTACATCACACTTCTTAATTAATTCAAGAATTAAATAGAATTTTTGAAGGATATGTTTGTTCCATCAGTGGTAATGGGTTACCCTATTCTAGTAAATCACCTCATTATTTTCATAATAGAGTTATGTTACCTCCATTATGTTAATAATAAACCTATTTTTTGTAACTATTTTCTTAATATAAACATCTTCTTTCACGATATTTACTAATATTATGTCCTCTACCTCTATTTTTAAACCAATGATGATGGGTTTATTTGTTAATATTCTAATAAATAGATCCTCATATCGAAAAAAACAAAAAAAAATATCAATAATGTCTTATCCTTATTATTTTAGAAGCTAGAACCCATGTAACAATTTATATAGTTATTTTTCCCACATCTAAATATCATGAGAAAAAATACATTGTTCCACCTAAGTACATATTGATTCATTTCACTACTATCCATAAAATATTACAAGGATAAGATTTTTTGTATAATTTATTCTCAAATCATATATGATATAAGTTTGAGAACACAAAAATACATGCATAAAGGATCAATTAACAATTTATTAGGAATATCCTAAATGAATTTCCATTATTACTCATTATTCGGATAGTATATTCTTTATAACATTCACACCAAGAATCACTATTAATGATCTCTTATTGTAATTTTATATGAGAAACCTCCTTATCACATTACAAATTTATGTGTTTCAACATAAAAAAATTATCTATCATTATAGATCTCTATACCAATCATATATGTCATTTCACCAAAATATTTCACTGATAAGTATTTACTAACTATAATTATAAATAATTTATAGTTTTTGTATCATTTTGGATGAGTGGAATGTTATCTATGTAGAATATCATAAATACCACAACATTATTATTAATGTACTTATACACACAATAATCGTCGATGTTTTTGTTGAAGCGATTTATTTCATTAAACATTATTTTCCATCACTTAGAATATTTCATAAATATAGGAATTAAGTATTGGAACCTTCATAACATACTGATACCATTTGGATTCTCAAATAATTCATTCTATATAATTTTCACATCCACAACTACAGTTTTATTAAGTATTTTGGGTTTCACACCAGTTTAATATATCTCATAACCATAATGTGTTGTTATAAAAATAAATACATAAATATTATAAGAACTTGATCCTAATTCGAATAATAATTTCATTTTTAGGAAATTATCAACATTATTTCATTTTTATAATCTTTTCAAGATTTTAGGTTTAGATAATTAGATTATAGATCTATATTAAAAACTAATAAAATACATGAAATACATATCCTTATAGTATTTTTTCCCAGAATACAAAACATTAAAAAATAATCATATTTTCTTTTCGTGGAATTTTTTTTTTGATTTTCAACCTATCTTCACCTTTTTTCCTACACATACATAATACATATTAAAAACAAATTAAAAAAATTTAATGGGCATAAAAAATTCAATATGTAAAAAAACGTAAGGAAACCCATTAGTCTATTTTTAAAAATGAGAACATATTCTTTTCATTCACATAAAAAATGTTGAGTTAAAATAATCTTATAACTACCCATGTAATTATCATTAATACCCAAGTATTTTGTGATACAATACATAGAAATACATAAATGAAAATTCATAATCATTATGATTTCAAGGAAATATTGATATCCAATTAAAAAAAATTTCATAAAAAATAACTTTTAATCCTATATACTATAATCTTTAATTTAAAAAATCATTAGAAAATCATTTGAAATAAAATTATTTTCAAAAAAAACCATTTTGAGGAATATTAAATTTATTTAGGTGCCCTATAATATCCTCATAATTTATTCTTAACAAGAAACATTACAATTGGAATAACCATATAGTCGACTATCAATATAATTCTCTGGATAACATAATCATTAAAAAATGAATTTGATAGATATTTCGTGATTGCCTATCATTATAAGCTATATTATGATCATATATATAAAAATTTACAAGGACCATTTAATGAATAAAACATAGTAATATTTTACTTTTTAAACATTAATCCTACTAAAAACACTTTTCATCTTATTAAACACTTTTGAATTTAAAAAATCCCTTTTATTTAATTTTATTAAAATAATATAGATACCCATAAGAAATTTAATAAGGGGTTTCCAGTGAATAAACCATAAACTAATAAAAATTAGTCAAAAAATCAATAAACTATTATGTTAGTGGGAAAACCCATTGATTCCATATATGTTAAAATTAAACATTCCTTTTGTTTATTATAGAAAAAATCAATTCAATTCTCTATAGAATAAATCAATTCCTTATAATTGTTTTAGAGAATTAAAAATCAGACATAAAATTCCCTTATTAAAACATTACCTTCCATATAAATACGTATTAATAATCATTAAAAAGGAAGAAAAATATTTAGATGATAAATATTTGAAACATTTAAAATAATTTTTTTAAAGTAAGGTGGACCTACATCAATTCCAACTCATCATGTGTGATATTTATCATCATTTATTACAATATTATTTTAAATATTTTCATCCATAATAACATTATTAAATTTTATTATTCTTTTTAAAATGTTAAAAAAATTACTTTATCCGTTAATTCCTTGTGAGATGTTTTGAGGATATTCAGATTACATGTAAAACTAATTTTGGTAGGTGGAATTGGGTCAAAGAAGTCATTATTACATAATATTGAGAGTAATAATCAGGAAATGATTATCATAATTATAAAATAATCCTACTTCTAAAACAATACATGAATGATAGTTATGAAAAACTAACTACATTACAGTCATTTATATGTTATGTTGTATAATTGCATGACTAATTTTTTTTCCATTGTCATTATGAAAAATAGGAATGTATTATTTTATATTTAAAAAATATCATTATATTATAAATATCATATTACCTTTTTCAATAAACATTTATTTATTATTTATATGATTTTATGATGAAAACAAATCACAACGCTTCGTAGAGATTGAAGTCAACAAGAAAGCACGAACGAGATTTTCAATTTCTAATAAATGTAATTGTATGAAATTAGATGATATATGATATGTATATAGTTAAACATATATCATTATTATCTTAAATATACAATAAATCCATAATTTTTTTAGCTGTGATGTGTCGTGATGGATGATGATTTACATCAGTTCATGAGACAGTATTCCATCATACAAATGAACGATGATTATGTTTCCCATTTTTTTAATGAATAAGATGAATATAGGTTATGAAATTAAAAAAATATAATGAAAAAATATTTCATATATATATTTTATTATATATTAATTGTTTAATATTATTTTAAGGAGATGGAAGAATAAATAAAACTAAAAATCTGGGTTAAAATATAAGCTTATTCCCCAGAAAATCTTATTTTCTTTACACCTTAATATTTTTATGGATGTAATTATAACAGAACCAATATATGTTTAACTAGATGAGAGATTCTAAGAATATATTTTTTCTTATAGTGTCATATATAAATGGTTTTTAATTACATAAAAAAGAGTATTGGACGTGGCCTTTTATAAGAGAGGAGAGCGATAGTCTTGAAATTTCAAAAGTATTATATCAATATAAATTAATTCTAAAGATAAAAAGGATTAATATTGATAATATTTTAAATTTATGTTATTTTTATTCTAAATAATTTCATTAAAAATTTACAAGTTAAGATTATTTTTTCACTCTAATTTTTTTATTTTAAATCTATGTTATCCCTTTTGACAATTACCATGTTGAATTTTTTTTTCATTCTTTAGGGGTTAAGATATTTAATATAATTTAAAAATTAACCAATAAATGGAACATGGTTAATATTATAAACCATATATCAATCACATTACCAAATATATTATTTTTCGGAATACTAAAATGTTTAATTAAATATTATTTAATATAATAAATCGTTACTGTCATTTTGGGAAGTTTGCATTTTATTTTACTTTAAACACTACTGAATTTTAATATATTCAATTGATATATCCCTAATATGTTATATACCATGATAAAATTAATGGGACATATTTAATTACACAAAACAATATACATTTGAGTTTTTAAAATCATTTAATTGAATTTTCTACTGCTTTTACTGGAACTGCATATTCCAAGCTTCAGCATTTTGGGAAATCATTTCATTAGTAAAAAATAATTTATAATTCAAAAAAATTAATAATTGAAGATAATTGGTCTTAATCCTGATCAAAAAATATTTTTTGTATTAAATGAATGAAAGTGACATTTTTGGATTTATCTTTTATATAAATTTTATTATGGTCTCATCCACATAAAAAAGAAAAAAATGAAATATATTATATTTTTGGATTCCTATAGATTAAATAGAATAAAAAAAATCATGTTTTAGGTTTATTATTTAGTCCTTACTATATTAATTTATCAATGATTACTCATTTTATGATTACCATAGTGAAAACAATTATCAGAGGTTATTATTAAAAATGATCAAAAACTAAAGAAAAATTATATTAAAATGTCGACCTCCTATTTGAAGTTATTTCCTTCATTTTCATGTTTTAATTCATATAACTCATATAATTTTATATTAAATTATACCTGAAACACTAGATAAAAATCATTATGTTTGAAAAATTCCATTTTTAATATAAAAAGGATTCTATGCAAAATAAAATAAAAAATTCATTCTGAGGGATATAATATGTTTATTTGTTTAAAAATTTATCTTATTAAATATTAAAAATATTCCAAAATAAAATATTTTTTTGGTAAATACTTTTATGAAAAATACCGTTTTCAAAGAAATATTATTTTTAACAATTTATCAAAAAATAAATCCTTTGAGAAAGTGAAAGAAATTTCACCTTATGTTAATATTAATATTATAATTTAAAAAATAAGTTTAATTATTTGAAATTAATATTCAATAAATTTTAAATAAATCTTTCCAATAAAACTACATATTGCATGAAACCCCAATTTGGTTAGAAATAAATATTTTTTCTTTTTGACAGAAAAATTACCAAATATTTTAATAAACAAAATAACTTTAAAATATAATGAATAAACTCAAGAAAATGGTTTATCTGATCATTAATTGGGTTATTACATTCTTCCCCCATTTTTTAAATTTCATCCTCACAATTTTATTTATTTCTTAACTAATGGGATATATCATTTCTTCCAATCATTTTCAGATTCCCATTTTTCATATTCAATCATATATTTAATCCTTAAATCATTAACTTAATAAATTTTCTTATTACACAAAAAATGATCACTATAGTAAGGAATAAATGCTGGATATTCATATTAGGAATGGTTATTTTCCAACTGATCTACTTATGGGTAAAAATAAGAGATAAATCTAGTACATATTTTCACAATATAGAATATTGAAATACATTATGTACGTCATATGAACATGGAGATAAGGCCAATCAGCATGAAACTAATCCTAATTTATCCAGGATTTCATATGGTCCAATAAAAAGTGGAATTAATGATTATTTTTGTACCAAATTTATAATAATTTTCCATGGAGATACTTTAAATAACAAGATTACCAACCATGAAAAAGTTATCTCCTCCAGTTATCATCATAAATTTATGCTCTCTCTAAGATATCTTCATATATTGATGAGTCATTTTTACTTTTTTAACAATCTATTATAACAAATATAGTCGCATAAACTTCTATTCTATCACATCATCCCATAAATGTGGAGTTTAATAATACTTAACATATAATGCCTTTAAATGTTCTATCTACATAATTGAATTGAAATAGTCACTATAAGAAAACTCAGACATAAAGATTTATTGATACTAAAATCCCTAGTAATACATTACATAATCCATAAGAATGTATTACATGGTAAAAATTTCATGGTTGGATTATCCATCATATTGAGGATGAAACGATATAATGCTATTTAATTTAGTACCCCACACCTTCTGAGATATTTTACATAAATTAGAGGTAATTTCAGGATCATAGTCAAAATATAATAGTGTGAGGAAATCCATATAACTTGACTATCTCCATAAGGTACACACAAGGAAAATTATCTAAATATATAATATACTAAATGGGAGTGAAATTCACATATATTGTCAATTGACCAATAATAACAGTAATCACATTATTACCTCATTATGTCCTTGGTCATACCACTATTAAATCCATGGATATACATTCCCATTTATGCTCCAACACTGAAAATGTAACATCCTGTTGTTGTTTCAGGTATTGATAAACCCAGTTGTGTTAAATTCTTAATATCTTAAGTGAAAAAATAATGACTTATCAATAAATTTTTGATAAAATTGTTTATAGCGTTAACTAAAGATTCACATCTTGGAAAATTCAATTAAATATTTTTGGGATTAGATACTGATTTGGTGCAAGATTTCGAGTACTGTAAATGCTAGATGATGAAAGAATAATATTATTAATTAGAATATATTAATTTTTCACTTTTTATTCGAAATATTTGTATAACTCCAAATCATACATCATTTGAGAAGTCAAGGAACATGATTATATCTTTAATATATTGTATACCCTAGGATGGGTATTACATTCGAAGGAATCAGGAATTTGGATGTCTCTCTTATAAGATAATGTTATGAAATACTATTTAATATATTTGTTATTAAAAATAATTAAATATCACCAAAACGGTGCGTCTTATTGAAAATATAGGACCACCGATGTGTCCAGAATGAGGGTTTTTGCCCTAAATAGAGAATAATATTTGTTTACATTGGGATTTTGGACACCCGGCTCTAAAAAACAACCATTTTTATTTTAATTAGTTATTTATTCTGAGTTTTAAATAAGAAATCATTAATACCTCTTAAATTGTGCATCGTTTGAGAAATATGTGACCACCGTATGATTCATAATGTAGTGTTTGTCCTATACAGGGTATACCATTCAGGATCAACATGAATGTGGCCAAATATCTCTTTTTTGTTATGTTTTTAATAATTTTAATATTTTAATTTGATTAAAAATTATCAATAATAACCATAAAGGGTTTAATGACGCTCAATCTTCCCCAAATAGAAAAACACCATTGTTGAGCGTTTCAATATTCAAAACCATCAGTTTCTCTATGGTTTTAATATGTTTTAGTTTCAATTCATTGATTATGTGAAATCAATGAATCTGTAATGAATTTTTGGTTGAATAAATGTTTAAATAGAGTGTTTGGAAGTGAGGGTTTAAATGATCAGATTTTAGGGTTCTTAAATCCCTGAATGCCTTTGTGTTTCCAGTGACCCATCTTCTCCAGTTCAACTGATTGTGGAATATCTCATTGTGTGATCGGTAAAGCTGTTGTAGTAATCATCTTTTTTACAACCATGAACTGTGGTCGGTATCTTGCATGTGGTTCACCTAAAGAAATTGATTTGTCTATTTTATTTATCTATTTATATTATTCTTCAATTTCTATTTATCTATATCAATTTAATAAACAATGGTGTATTTTAATATAAATGGTAGAACCTAAATTATAATCCCTAAAATATCTATGGAAATTTATTAATATTATAAAATGGTATTTATGCACATTCTGATAAAATAATAATTTATAAATGAATTATTGAATGATAATTTTCGCCAATTATCAAAGGGATGATTCCACAAATTTTTGTTGACAATTTATTAGAAACAATGAGGTGATATTTACAATGAATTATTAGCAGATAAATATTGAGTTAGGTTGTTGGAAAAAAATTACATATAATGATCCAATAATAATTTATAAATTATTATAAGAAAATTATCATTATTCTTTTTTTTTCTACAGTTATGAAATATAATTATTATTATTTCTAAAATGAAAATTTAATCAAGTTATTTCACTTTTTTAAATCACATTGAATTATCATTTTTTTTGTTACGGAAAATTATCAAAGTTGAATTTATAAAATTAAAAAATGATAATTATTTAGTTTATCTAAGATAATGATTTATCAAGTTATATATATATATATATTGATAAACAAACTTGGGTAATTTATAAAAATTATCTACTATTATTTATTTTGATTATAAAAAGATATATACATATATATATCTATATATGTATGTATATATATAAATATATAGATAGTTATATATATTTAGGACATTTACGTTGGATGTTAAGGATAATTTTACTAAATATAAACATATCAACGTGTGATTACATAAACTATTGAAGGATAATTTTAAAGACATCCATTGACATAAAATGCTAATACTTATATTATATAGGAGAGAGAATGTATTATCTCAAGGGAAATTTTATTTATTTTTGAAATAAAATAATTGGCATTGGTTCTAGGACCCCTTGACAAACATCAAACAATGTAGTGTCGACGTTTACAATAATAGGGTTGTGAAGAGATGTATTGAACTACACTAGGTAGTTTATCCTTTTTGCTGATACCGTTTACATTGATGATGGTGGTTCTACCCCATTATATCCAAAGTGTTTAACCTTGAATTTTTTTTATTTATTTCAACTATTGATTTAAATTTAAACTATTAACTTTATTTCAATTGATTTAATAAATTCCAATTCCTTTTAATTTAGGGATTTAAATTGGTTTTGGCATGAGAATTTGGAAAAAATATAATTCCATTTAATTGGGGTGTCTGTTTATAGAAATTGGATGATTTAAATTATGGAATTAAAATTATGTATTTAGTGGAAATCGTTTTGATTAAATTGTTGAATGTAATTGTGGAAATGAATTGTGAAATTATTTAATTGATATTAAATGGATTTAAAATTGTCTAAAATGGATTTTAAATGTTTAGATAATAACTCAGTGGTTTTATCTTGTGAATGTGGCATGTATTTTTTATTAAAACTATATTTTTTTAAATGGAAAATTGTAATTTAATCTATGAAATATTGCTTCATTGAATTTTGAGAATTTTTTAAATAAATTTCTCATTTTGTAACATCACATGAAAGGCATAGTTAGTTATTGAATGATACAGACACACTCTACGCTATTACAACATTTGAAAACATGTATAGTGGGGCACATCCCCGATCGGTTGGTGATGAGCCTTTTTTGGATAGTGTTATTGGGACATCTGTACACATATTGTGGATTTCACATAGAGTGATGAATCCAATAGTTAGTTAGTATTATCAAAACTATTTTATCGAGGAACATGTTTCTCGATTGAGATTTATATGCAAGATATAAATGTATTCCAAAGTTATAAAACAATTTTTTCATGACCTATAAATTTACATAAACTATTTTTTGTAACTATTTTACATTATGACTTTTTTTTAGAAATATTCCATCATTGTTATGTAAATATTTTCCTTTAAAAGTATGAATTTTTTCATTACTTTGAAAATTATATAATGCTTTTGTATATATGATTTGGAATTTACAAACCAATTTATTTTGAAAATATAAATATTTTACTTGGTTAATAAAATGTTATCCAAAATTATGGAATCTGAGGTGGCATCTTATTGGTCTTAGGCTCACACCCTAATTTTTCCTTTCGGTGTTTTTAGACTTTCTACTTCCAGGTTTGAGCAAAGGGAAGGGATCTATTGGAGGTGAATCATGCTGTTGAGTTTTGAACTTAGTGAGTTGTGTCTGTAGGGACATGGGGTTGTTTTTTCCATTATAGTAATTGGGTGGTACATTAGAAGTCTTATGCCTGGATGTATTATGGTACTTTACTCTCAGTGGATTTTTCATTTGATACGAATACTGTCTTTTACCTTTTAATTTTTTCCTTTCTAGTAGAAAAAATATTACCACGTATATGTTGTATGATGTCAATTTCTATTCACCTACATGTGGGGTTCATGAACGCCATTTGTCCTATGTTAGAACCAGCTCGTTTTTCGGGTTACTAGGGTACTCAGGGTGGTTCATGAAAGGAAATTACTGAAGCATCCAAATTTTAAAATATAATTCTATAATAAACAATTGATAATTCATAAATTTCATTCTAATTTCATTAAAATCTATTTTCATCTCATCCCAACAGTAAAAATATAGATGTTTTCTACACATAATAGTGATACCTTGATGAATGAAAAACTAGAAACCATGATCTTTAATAAATAATTATTTATTCAATAAGGAAATGAAAATTAAATAGAATATTTTTCCAATTCTGATAACACCTTTTTCATCATTATAAAACTTGATGGACTTACCAATCTTAATATATACATTCTTTTCCTATAAAATATGACCCCTTCTTATATTTATTAATTCTTTTTGACATAGATGATTGTACTAACATCATAAAAAATAGTGGGGAGGCTCCAATATCAATGATTTCTAGTAAAAAATTAATCGAATCATTAACTAATGGATTATTATCCAAATTTAATATGGTTAATGTAGCATTTTTTTCAAACTCACAACATCATGTAATTTTTCATTTCAGGGATGGTAATAATTATTGTAGTTATAATTCATTATTAATTCATGCAATATAAGGCCCCAACCTTAAATTGTTTTAATCTTGATATAAGCCAAATATTAGACTTTAATTCACAAAGAGGATATTTTTAGCTTTGAACAATAAGATAATTAGGTCATAACATATACATGAAATCTTAAATATTGAAATTATGAACTTCTACTCACTATCCATTTTATCATTAAACAAAAACTCTTTCAAAAATACGACATCATTTCATGTTTTAACAGCATAAATTTTCCTTGATCTCATCCTTAACTCTATTCTATTCTTTATCCTATGAAAAAACATTTCAAAACGTTGGATGAGAATAAAAATATCAGTAAGGGATACATTAAGAAAGAAAACTTTTAGTCTTGGGATAACATGAAAACAATGAATAATTAATTATAAAGCAATACTTTTCCCTATAAAGAAATAGTAATTATAATTCCCTGAATATATGCTCATTGCATACCCTTTTTAACCAAAATATTTCTATAAGCCCATTGAAAGAAACTTATAATATATAAAGGAATATTGGGACATTAAAATACTTAAATGGAATAACCATACGGTCGACTTCCACACATATCACCAAATGGAATAGACATATGACCGACTTCCATACACAATGCATTGGAGGTTATAATGTAACAATTTATCGCTAGTTTATCATAGAACCACCAGTAATTAAGATTAGCATGTAACCACTCATCATTTATTTATCACCTAACCACCTATCAATTGTCCATGTACTATTATGTAATCATAACACATAAAATATTGCAAATATAAACATTTCACTAATAACATTTCATTTGAAATTACAAGAAATAATTTCAAGACATTAAAATATTAAATCCATTTAAAAACTATTTTAAGTACGAAAACAACCAAAATGGGAGTAAGGGGTTTCTTTTCCTTTGGTAAACATTAATTCTTAATGGGTAAGCCAAATATCAAATAACGATTATGATAGCAAGGAGGTCGTTGACACCACATACGTTAAAAACAATTGTTTTGTCATTTAGTAAAATGATTCATAGAAAAAATATTCCCTTTGAATGAAATTAAAATTTAAATAGTTTTATTATACACCGTATAAAATAAATAGGTGTATATTAAAAAAAAGAGGCCTTAATGAAATGAGATTGAGACAAAGTCCCTTACATTGAGTCTGATTCAACATGTATGTTCCTTGTTCTTCTTGAATAATAAACATAAGTTAATTTATAATTTCATAAGAATTATTTTCAAGTTTATTATTCCTTTTATATCACTGATTAAAAAATTTTAAAAATTAAATAAATAGTTATGTTCATATCGTTTGATTGGATTATATTGGGTACTTGAGTCGAAAATGATCTTGTTATAATTACAAATTATCCATGTGGTCAAAATTAAATTTTCTCCAAAATTTAATTAATGATTTAAATATAATATATATATATATAATATATATGTGTTTATAATAGTTTATAACATTTTAGATAAGAAATGAAATTCACCGTTCATGGAGACAGTAAGCTGTACATAGGCTGAAACGCTACTTTCATTTATTTTTCATATTAACGAAATGAAAACTAAATGATACATTAATATATTATAATTCTAGTATAATATCATATAATTTATATGTTAAATAAGTTTATTAATTCCATCATTTATATGCTCCACCAATGATATGAACGAGTCATATCACATTGAGGGGGTGGTAGTCCACACTTTTTCCAATGAAATTATAATATTTACAAATCATGAAAAGAATAAAGGTATATTTGTAAATAAAAATTACACTATAATAGAGACATTATAAATATAATATATATCATATATAAATATAGTTCTATCATAATGGCCACCATGATAGGTGGTAGGGGGAAATCGAACAATCATAGTTTTGTGAGGTAGTAGTTTGTTGTACAAAGAAACATTGTGCTCGTATCTATTAGATGAAGGTGTGCGTAAGTTTCATTTGAATCCATCTCATAAAAACATCCTAGTATATTGAGGATACTATTTTTTTATGTAATCAAATAACAAGAATATAATAGAGAGTGAAGAAGTAAAATAATGGAAAGGAACTTTAGAGATGATGCTACCTCTTTAAACATGTAACTCCCTTTGATTTGAGCCGAAAGGCATTCATGAATTGTATTATACCTATATTAGGGATTCTTGGAGGAATATAGGGATTTTTGGAGATTATTTGGGAAAATATTGGATGATAACAGGGGATTGCGATATGTGATTAAATGGGTAGTGGTGATTCCCTTTATAAGAGAGAGGAGGGGAACTTTTGGAATGTATTGAAATATTATTTTATTTTAAAATGATATTCGGTTTCAAATGGTTACAAAGTCATTTATTTCAGATATAAACTTCATTTAGGTCTAAAACCACTCAAAAAATAGATTTTAGATAATTCTAGGTCACAAATTTAACCATATCTTTTAGCTTTAACCCTTTGTTAACTAATTTAACTCTTACAATGTCTTATTTTATATTCATACTATATGATTAATACAGTTACTATAAAATGACTGTCGAACTAAAAGTAGTTCATTAATGAAATTTTCAACATTATATAATTAATTTTTTTTAAAACTTATATTTTTATGACTATTATATCATTTAATAAAATGTATTTGTTTTAAAAACTCATCTATGCCTATTTTTATTCTATTCATATCATGATATTTTTTACAAATCCATAACAACATGACTGTTTTGAAAACCCATAATTAATTCAAATATAACATGTCATAAACATCCATAAATTTTGTGTATGTCATAAAAAGTTTCAAAATAAATTTATTTTAATATTTATAATCTCAAATATTTAAATCATTCCATAATAAGGTTATCATTACATTATTATTCTGTCATAAATAAATTTATTTATCTGATGCCTAAAATTATTAATAAAATACTATGATATAGGAAACTTTTTTTATCTATCTAATGACTATTTATAGTCCAAAATATAACTTATATATCCCGATAAAAAATTTTGATACTAAAAGATGCATGTTTACATCGTATTTTACTTTACATTAATTTAATTAATAAAACATCTCATTATCACTTCCAAGTGGAACCATGGGGTCCCAAAATCGACCTAATGATTCCCTTGGTTAGAAGTATCTCAAAAAATTGGATTACGAAATGTGTTAGGGTAGTTTATTATTAATGTAATATTAATTTTTTGCCTTATTTACCAGATTTATCTTTTAATAATGGTATGTAAAATAATTACTGAATATTTTATTCACAATGTATAAAAGTAAAAGGTACATATTTACATAATTTATCCTTCATGATTACAATTATGGAACCCATTTTTTAAAATTCAAAACACCAAATTTTCATAAATTATTTTAAAATTAATTTTCATCGTCAAAAACAAAAAGCTGGTTTTTAAGAAGTAATAACAATGAAAAGGTTGGCATGTGTTTATGTCCAATTTAAAATTGAAATTACTTTCAATGGCTGTCATTAAGTTAAATGATAAAAACATAATCCAATTAATATTTAAAAAAATTGAAATAATAATCTAACTATATACAATTATATTAGATGAAAAGGATGTTTTGAATTAAAATGCAGTATTTTTCACTATTAATTAAAAAAACTTTATATAAAAATAACAAAATTTCATCCAAATAAATTTTGACATCCATCTTATAAAGAAGAAATATATTTTTTTCAAATAGAATATATAAATGTGACAAAACTAGAATTAATAATAGTTCCCCTTCATTAGGCGTTAAAACAAACTTTTAAAAATTATTCGAGTATTGCATGCTAAAAATCGGATTCATTATTATTTTAATACTCTAAAATTTCTGGGATAAATATAAAAATATATAAAAACATGTTTAATCATAATGTAGTTATTTTTTTCCATTCTCTCCAATATAACAACTAGGTATTAACCACCGTTTAAAATAATATTTTTATTATTGTATTATTTTTCATTATAACTCAAAGTTGTGTACAACACAAGATTTCCAAGAAACTCATTGTTGCGTGTTGAGTATGTTATCAGAAAAAGTGTTCTCTTTAGTATAAAATTAATATCTTATTCATGAATATTAATAGGTATGAAAATTTATTTTTCTTTAAATAACCGGGTCGTTACATCCTTCCCCACTTTTGGAAATTGCGTCCTCAGAATTTTAAAATTGGTCTTGGAAACATCATTGAAAATCAAACATCTAGAAAGGGTAAATAAAATTATCACATTTAAATAATAAAAAAGAATTATTATGGTCACCCGAGAAAACACATAAAAGGGTTTCATGTACGAAAACATGGATATTGAAGAAAAACTAGCCATCATGTTCTGACGCAGAGTGATAGAAAACATGATCAAGAGAATGTTAACCACTAGAAAACCACAAACATGTGATTAATTAAATGGTCTTTGATTTTAAAGTAAGAAAATTAAACAAACAAATGTTTTTTAATATCCATTTCCTAATGTTGATGAAATTTTTTATGAAGTTTTCTAAGAACATACGGAAACATACATTTCACATAGACTTTCATCCTTTACTAAATGTTTACTATAAAATCATCCTTTCTCCAAACAATGATTATTCAAGATGAGTTGGTCACATCAAAAGCTATAGAATCAAATTCTGAAGAATCACATAATCTACAAAAGATGAACTGTGTATTTCCCCTATCTTTAGAAATTAACCAAAACTAAATGGTTTTTACAAGATTAAATAATCCACCAAAAATATAATCCATTATAAGAAGAAATACTACTCTTAATCTCTAAAATTCAACAAACAATACCAAAAGTTCAACAAACACCATGCAAAAAAAAATTTCCCATAAAATTATTCTAAATAATCCATTGTTTGATTGAAACCCAGAACATAGACGAATTTGATCACATAGTCTTTGATGATAAATCCTAACATTTATCTCTAAATAACATTGACTAATATTGAAGTCTCATACTAAAAAGTAATTAACCTAATCAAATATTCTCCAAATTTTACCTAGTGGGAGAGGGCCTCTGAGCAGCTTCACTTTCCTTCGTGCAACGGCTAGGGTTTTCTTCATTTTTGATTTCCTCCCTCCTCTAGTGTAGCTCAGTCTCGACGTTAGCTTCCTTCAGATCATCTCATTGGTGGAGTGGCATGGTGGCGCGTGGCTTGGGGTGACTTTGTCGCTGGCTTTATCCTTAGCGTTGACGTGGCTCAGTGTGGTGTCGACTTCTGGGCTTGGTTCGTCATGGCTCGACATGGTGTTGGATTCTTGTTCTTGGTGACAAGGTGCAGCTTGGTGACGGCTCCGCCTTTACTTCTGGTGTGGATCGTCGAACGATCTGGAGTGGTTGGAGGGGGGAGGTTCTAGATTTTGGCATTTCTATGAGTACTTTTTTGAAGGGTTTGGGTTCGATCTGATGTTTTTGATTTTTGAGGCTTCATTTATGTTCTTGCGGCATCACTATTGGTGGAGTTTCCCTTTCCCTCGTTGAAACCTCCCACTTCTTGTGGTCCGCCTACATTGGAAACTGGTGGGGGTTCTTCTGTGTTTGGGTTCTGTCCGGCTCCAGCACAGAGCGGCGTTGCTGGCTCAGTCCGAATCTAATCCCCTCAACGGCGACAGTCCCTCAACGTGCATTCAGGTCATTTAGTCCTTGGCGACGTTGACATATTTTCATGCTCCTTGGTTCGTCTTCTTTTCTAGGTTGCTGCAGCTATGGAGTTCGAGTGTGCCTTTGGGTGTAGAGGGGTTACTTAAGATACAAAAATGGTTCATCATATTTGGAGTGCAGTGTCTGATTTAGGTTCTCTGATGGGTTGTTTTTCGGTTTTTTGTGAATTATACCGTTGATTACATAAAGAGATAGAGTTTTGTGGCCATGCGGTTTCGTATTTAAGGGGCTATTCTAGTGCAACTTCAATGGGATGCTTCAGAAGAGGTTCAGAGTAGTGAGTTCTCATATTATCATTGCTCTCAGATTTGGATGTTTTAGAGGGTATGGAAATTTCCATTGGTACTAGGCTCGTGCATCCTTGCTTGGGACAGCTTTCTAAGCATCATTGAGAAGATGGGAATAGGATCTATGATATTTTCATGCTAGGGAGGAGTATTTATTTATTCCCATGATCTGGAATAGTCCTTTTTATTTTTTACCATGAAGGTTTGATGGGTTTTTAGTCTTTATGCCTTGTTGGGTTCCCCCTCACCCCTTAAAAAGGGCTTATGTTTCAATAAAATAAATTAATTTTCAGTCACATATTCTCCAAGACAGGTTAATCATATCCATGAATAACTTGATTCACTAAAATTATACAAAAAAACATAAATTCTTCCAAAATAAAATTCCACCTTTACTCCTCAAATGATATCCCACAGTATTCTATTTTCTTTAGGCATATAGTGTTCCCAAAAGAGGGAACATCTTTCATAATAACATTTATAACTAAATCAAATAATCATTTTCCTATACTAAGAATATCCATTTGATAATATATATATTCCAAATTCAACTTATTCTTGATCCATTAAACCATTTAACTAAATGAATAAGTCATACAAACCAGGGAATTCATATTGGTTATTGGTAGGATATAAATCACAATCCCACATTGGTTTCAGGTTTGGTTCCCATATCGTTATCGGACGTGATGGGTTGTCCCATAGTCTGCATGTTGTCATATTTCAAAGACTACAAAATTTTATAACTTTAAAAAAAATGAGATAAATTATTCAAAAATAACCATAACATATTTTAACATTAAATGTTATCTCCTACCTCTCATTTTCATCCTAAAAAGTAATAATCTGTAATTGCTTCAAAATGAAGGATCATATAAACCCAAATGGTTATTTATAACAATATCCACAAAATGATCATATAATTATTCCTAAAATAGAATTTTCATATAACAAACCCCATATTTACACGCAAAAGGGAAAATTCTTCTAGAGTAATCCCATCAACAATAGATCATTAATAATTTTAAACATTTTATAACCCAGATATCTAACATAAATCTCGAATTTCTAAAATGTACTCATTATAATCGTCTAACATTCATCACGATCCATTATCCATTTTATTAAAATTATTTTGTAATACTTATTTATTATAAAAAAATCATGCAAAATGTCATAATATTTCAATAATGTAAAAAAAAGAGCTAAGAAATAGTCCATATGTTTCATAGGTCACTTTCAGTTTCCTTATCTTTAATTGGAATGGAGCTAGGTATTGGAAAAATTATATATGTACAGTCCTAATGATCCCATTCTATAACCTTCTTCGTAGGACATCTATTTTTGTAATGACCGAGCACACAACATTTAAAACATTAAATTTATTCATTGGAAATAACATCTTTCCCTTTCTTGGATTCAACTAGACACTTCCTTTTTCCGTGGATGTTTATTTTTTTATGACCTTCATTACCACATTTATAAAATATTCTCGTACCTTTGAAAAAATTTCTTAGGAGTTTTTTTCACATCCTTGACACATAGGTTTTTGAATATACTTACCTTTATTATTATTACATGAACATCCATAGGGATTCGTTTCTCATATATATGATGCCTTAGAGAAACACCAATGTTCTAGTTGTTAATCACGACTCCAGATATTTTCTTAAGAATAACCACAAGAGTTATCATTGCCGCATTAATTTCATTCAGTTTCTTATTTTTAAAACCAACACAGCTTCCTTCATATGCCTTCTTACTTTTGTTCCTATTAGAACCAGCCATTTACTCAAAAACCAAAAAAGTCAGTGTGATTATTTTAGTAAAATATTTATATACTATCATATGAGGAAGGTAAAGTCTAACATATACATATTCATGTTATCTTAAACTCATTCAATTTACCTAAAATAAATATTACTCTTTCTAATACACTAACCATTGTGGTTATGTAAAACATGTCACTTATGCTTAAATATCACCCTAACCTCTCAAGTTATCTAAACCATCTTTAAATACCAACTATAAGGGCCGATCCATAAATATTACTTAATATTGAGATAAATTGATAGTTTTACTTTTACTCCAATTAAGGATATTTTAATGTTTAGATCATTATATAATTAGGTCATTACTTATAATTAACATCTTTAATTTTATAGGTAGACACATCTACTCATGGTTTTTTTATAAAAAACTCTTTAAAATGAAATAAGAAATTGTTTCAAGTTTTAACAGTATAACATTACTGTGATCCCATAATTGAATTTATTATTCTTTATGTCCTATGAAAAAAATTCAAAACTTTAGATAAGCAAAAATAATCTCAGTAAGGGATACATAATGATAAATATATATTAATCTTGGGATAACATGAAAAACTATGAATACTTTATTATAAAGTAATACTTTTCACCTTTAAGAAGTCGTAAATATACTTCACTAAATATAAACTCATTACATAGCCTTTTTAAACTAAAATATTACCACAATCTCATTGAAAGAAATATGTAACATATAAAGGTAACATGGGACATAAACATACATAAATGGAATAACCATACGGTCTACTTCCACAAATATCACAAAATGGAATATCCATACGGTTGGCTTCCATACCCATTGAATTAGAGGTTATAATGTAACCAACCATCCATGGTTTATCACAGAACCACCGATATTATTTTTATCTCATAACCCCACTTCATTTTTTTATCACTTAACGACCTTTCAATTGTCCTCGAACTATTATATAATCATTACACAAAAAATAATGAAAATACCAACATTTCACTAATAAAATTTCATTTGAAATTAAAAGAAATAATTTCAAGATACTGAAATACTCAATAAATTTCCAAAACCATTATCAATAACAAAAAAACCAAAATGAGAATAATGGATTTCTTTTCCTTTTGAAAACATTGTGGCTTATATTGAAAGATAAATATCAAATAAAGCTACGTCGGCTAAGAGGTCATTGTCACCGCATAAGTTAAAAACATTCTTTTTTCATTTGTTAAAACAGTTTGTCAAAAAAATATTCCCATTGAATGAAATTAAAAGTTATATAACTTTATTATACACTGTATAAATGAAGGAGGTTTATATTATTAATATATGCCTCAATAAATGAATATTGAGATGAAGTCCCTTACCTCGAGTCTGATTCATCACATATGTTCCTTGTTCTTCAGAAATAAAAAAATTAAGTTATTTTATACATTCTTAATAACATTTTTCATGTTTATTATTCCTTTTTTCACTTATTACCATTTTATAAAAATTACATAATTATTTAAGTAAATGTCAGTCGTTTTGTCGATATGGGGTACTTGATTTGAAAATGATCTTGTTATAATTTCAAGTTGTCCATGTAGTCAACGGTACATTATACCCAGAATAGTATTAATGATTTAAATATCATATATATCTAGCATATATGTATTTATAATATTCCATAAAATTTGGATATAATAAATGAAATGCATCGCTCATGGTCAGGGTAAGTCATACGTACGCATGAACACTACTTTCATTTATTTTTCTTAATAATGAAATGAAAAATAAATGATACATAGGTATTTTATAATTCCAGTATCATATAATATGATATATATGTTACATAATTTCATTAGTTTCATCATTTATATGTTCCATGTATGGAATTAACGTGTCATATCACTTTGAGTGGGAGGTAGTTTGCACATCCTAAAATAAAATTATTGTATTTACAAATCATGAAAAGGATAAAGGTATTTTTATAAATAAAAATTAATGTATCATAGAGACAATATAAATATAAAATATATCATATATAAATATAGTTTCTTCATAATGGCCACCATGAGATGTGGTTGGGGAAAATCGAGCAATCATCGTTTTGTGGGGTTACAGGTCGTCGTGCACCGAAACAGAATATCTGTATCCATTTGATGGAGGTGTTTGTAATTGTTGTTAAAATACTTATCATAAAAAAAATCCTAGTCTATTTAGGATACAGGTTTTGTTATGTAATCAAAGAAAAATAATATAATAGTGAGTGAAGATGTAAAATAATGGAAAGAAACTTTAGTGAAGACGCTACCTCTTAAAATATGTAACTCCCTTTGAATTGAGCCAAAAGACATTCTTGAATTTCCTTATTCCAAAGGTAAGGCATATAAGAGGATGAGAGGGATGTTGGAACATATTTGGGAAGTGTTTAGAAGAGACAAGGGGATTTAGAGTTGTTATTCAATCGGTAGGGGTGATTCCCTTTTATAAGTGGGAGGAGGGGCATTTTAGGAAGGTATCGAATTATTATTTTATTATATAATGATTTTCTGTTTCAAATGGTCCCAACATAATTTATTACAAAGATAAAATGATATTGGTTCTACAAACTCTCATACAATAGGATTTAGAATTGTTTATGCCACAAATATAACCTTGTCGTTTAACATTAACCTTTAGGTAACTAATTTAACTCTTACCATGTCTTCTTCTATATTCATACTATATGATAAATATAGTTACTGTAAAATTAAAATATAACCTAAGGGGGTTCATTAATGACATTTTAAACATTATTTAAGTCATTTGGATGGATCATATATTTTTAGGACTATAATATGTTTATATAAAATAGTATTTGTTTTAAAAACAAATTAATGTAAATTTTTATACTATTCATATCAATTCTTTTTAAAAAAATACACAACAACATGACTCTTTAAAAAAAACTTATTTATTTGAAATAAAAAAAATCATAATCATGAATAAAATTAATAGATGGAACAGATTGTTTCAAAATAAATTTATTTTATTATTTATAATCTTATTTATATAAATCTTTAATTAATAAGGTAATCATTACATCATCATTGTGTCATAAATTAATATATATTTTTGATGACTAAAAATTACAAATAAAAAACCTGACATATGAAATATTTTTATCTTTATAATGTCTATTTATAGTCAAAATTATCACTTATATAACACAATATAGTTTCTTAACTAAAAGAGACATGTTTATGTTATATTTCTCTTTACATTAAATTAATAAATATTACATATCATTATGAATCCCCAGTGGATCCATAGGGTTCCAAAGTAATCCCAAGGATTCCCTTGGTCTGAAATATCTCATATATTCTAATTACTATATATGTTAGGGTAGTTTAATATTATTATTATATTATTTGTTACCCTTCTTTTCTATATTTACCCGTTAACCATGGTAAATAAAACAACTGCTGAATTTACTATTCATAATGTCTAAAAATAAAAGGTATCCATTTACAAAAATTGGACCTCATGATTCCAAATATGGAATCCATTTTTCTAAATTAAAAACATAAAATTGTACGAAGTTAAATTAAGGTTAATTCTAATAGTGAAAACCAAAAGGCGGGTTTTTAAGAAGTAATGACTATAAAAAGATTTCCATGTTTTTATGTGCAATTTAAAAGTGAAATTACATTCAATGACAATAATTGGATTAAATTATAAATTAATAATCCAATTATTCATTAAAACTAATTAATATAGTAATCTAACTATATAAAAATATTAGATGAAAAGACAGTTTTGAATTAAAATGCCGTATTTTTCACTATTAATTAAAAAAATAAACTTTAACATAAAAATACAACAATTTCATCCAAAGTAAATTTTTATGTCCCTATTCTAAAGAATAATTTTATTTTGTAAAATAAAACATATAGAAGATTAAAAATCAATATTTAAAAAGTGGTCTCCTTCAAAAGGTGGTAAAACGACCTTCTAAAAATTATTAGAGTATTTATTACTTAAAATTGGGTTCATTATTATTTGATGCCTCGAAAAATTATTGAATACATATAAAAACATATTAAAAACATGTGTAATCATATTTTAGTTAGTTATATTCATTCCAACCAATATAAATAATAGGCGTTATCTACCATTTAAAATAATAAAAATATTATTGTATTATTTTTCGGAATAACTCAATGTTTTGTGAAAAAAAAAAGATATCAATGAAACCCATTATTTCCTGATGAGTATATTATAGGAAAAAGTGTTATCTTAAACATAGAATTAATATATTATTGATAAATATTAACAGTTATGAAAATGTGCTATTCTATAAATACATGGGTCGTTACACACAATCTACCCTATCACATGTTGAACTCTTTCTGAGTGAATATATCACTAAACCTTTTACGATCATTATATGTCTCAAAAATTACTCTATATAAATGATTCCCCAACATTTTTAAATAAAACATCCACCACAGGTAATTGTACATAATTTGTGGGATAATTTAACTTTTGAGGTTTTTCATTATTTGAAGCCAAATAAGTTACATTATCATTCTACATTAGGACTCAACCATGTCCTTTTAAAAATGAATCATTTCTAGGAGGAAAAAATAACCAAATTTATATGGTAGGGAAAATAACTAGATCATTCAAAAATATTATTTTTGGTTCCTTGAGACAATCATCAAACACTTTTTTCAAGATGAATTTAACTCCATTTCGAGTTAACTTAGTTGGTGGGATACAAAATCGATCAATGTTTTCAAAAACTCACCTATAGTAACCCACTAATCCAAGAAAAATTATATAATCTAGAACAATTTTACATATTTTCCACCCCCAACAATAATAATTTTCATAGGGTCTACAATTATTCCATATTTAGTAATAATTTTTCCATAGAATGAAATCTACTACAACCAAAAGTCAAATTTACAAGGTATTAAATATTGATTATTTTATTTTAAGGTGTTAAAAATGATCATTAGGTATATTTAATTATCCTTGTCATGTTTTTAATATAAAAATATATTATCAATTAATAAACAATAACACGAAATTGTAAATTAGTGAAGTTTTATTCATTAGTGATGTTTTAAAATTCCTCTAATTAATTTACCAATGTTTAAAAAAACATAGGTAAATGAGGTGTCACATAATTTTTTCCCATTTTGTTTAAAAAAACTATTCTTTTGCATGCACACCACAAAAGAATCACCACCCATGTCACACTATCCCTACAAAACCACATTCTCCAAGACCCACCCTTAACCTACATTAACCGGCTAATCCACCAATGCCCACCCAAGAGACAAACCACCATACAACACCCCGTGCTAAAAATTATCTCCCACTAGGAGTGTAACACATCAATTCTTGGTTTATAGTCATTGACTGGACCAAATGAGCAATGACCTCTTTGAATATAATATTATATTTGTTTATATCTATGTATACGAATAGATTCGAGTATTTAAAAAATTAATATTATATATACATATATATATATATATTAATATACATATATTAATATGTCATTATTGTATTCTATATATTTTTATTTTTATATATATTTTGTTTATATATATATTTATTTATTTATAATAAAATATATATATATATAGGTTTATATTGTATATATAATTTTATATTTAATGTTAAATATATATATATATATATATGATTAGATTGTATATATTTATATATCTGTGTTCAAATATTATCTTTTGTAGATATAATTGTTTATATTATATATATATATGATTATATATATATATAATTATATATATAAATATGTCTCTGTGTGTTTATATTTATATATGTATATATATAAATATGTATATATGTGTGTGTTTAGAGATATATGTATATATTTGTGTGTGTGTGTGCATAAATATATATGTGTATGTATACCTTTATAAAATTATAATTATAATTATAATTATAATTATATATATAATTATAGAAATTTTAAAGAACTGGTAAAAAGCCTATAAAATAGCCACACTATCTTAAAAATGTGGCAAAATTAAAAATATATATGAGTTTGTATTTATAAATATGTGTTTATATGTGTGTGTGCATTTATGTATACAAATATATTTATTTATTTATATGTTTATTTATATTAATATATATATATATTTATTTAAATATGTATTTTCATCGATTTAACAAATTGGATAATATAAATATATATTTTTACTGATGTTTCCATAAAAATGTGTATAAATTGTTGAAATTTCATAAAAATGGCCATAAGTTAAACTTTCTTCCTAAAGAATTCAATAATTTAGTGTCATTATCCTAGAAATGTCACTAAATTAGTGTTTTTTCCAGAAAATTGAGCTAATTTAGATTTATTTTTTATTAAACGTAGCTAATTTAGTGAAAGATTAATGAAACATCTCTAAATTTAAAATTACAAATATTCAATAAATACTTCTCTAAAAAACACTGAAAAATTACGGTTTTTTTGTATTGAAAACAACAGACATGTCCAATAACTCATACAAATATCCATTTATAGGATCAATAAAAAATTATGGTGTATTAGACAACCCTAATGAAAAAAACATAATTCATATCTTTATAATTAAACACCGTATTCAGAATTTGTTCATACTTGACCTTCAACTGATGGTACCAAGACCGTATATCAATATTCCTAAAATTCTATGGTCCCTTGAATATATGAAATAAATCATTGATATGTGGAAAATGATTGTTGTTCTCGGTCATGAGGTTATTTGAGGATCTACAACAAATGCATAGTCTGACTGATTCATTTTAGTTTTATAACATAAAATAAGATCATCACATGGTAATGTTATAGGATAAATGAATCCTTTATCAGAACACTCTTGCAACTACTTTTCTATTTGAAAAAGTTTTACTTAAGCCATTTTTAACGGGGGTTTTGAAATATTCTTAACATCAAAAACTTATTCAATAATAAATTAAACCTCCCGATTAAGTGTAACAAAATAAAAATCATAAGGAAATACAACTATCTAATCTTTTTCTACTAGGACATCACTAAAAAGAATTATTTCTATTTTTTAATAAATATTAGCTGGGTGACTATCATTGCCATCTGTAATCAGTTTTTTAGATTCTTGTTAGGTTGTTGAAGGTATGAAATAATTGGAAAAAACATTTTTTTCTTTGAAATATATATCTAAATGATAAATTTAAAGCCAATCCATAACAATTATAAATTCAAAATCTATTATAGAACTCAAATCAAGATTTTCTGGGATGACCATCTCACTACTGATAAAAAAAGATTCATATAAATCATTGTAGCCTTAATATTTACCACAATGTTTTCACCAAAAGATATATCTTCTATTAATTAAAGGATATACCAATTTTAGGTGATATTTATCTGAAATGAGGGAATACAATGATCAATAGTAAAACATTTCATGGTAATAACTCAAATAATTATATAACATACCTATCACCACTTTATTATATGGAAAAAACAATAACCATATTATTATAAAAATATATTTCTACAAATTATTTATTTCTATATTGATGATATCTACCCTGAGTGACTATCATCAGAAACATATTAGAAATATTTCACAAATAATTACCCTTATTTTATCTTATTATAGTCCTTTAATTATTTTTTGATCAATTTCCATTAATTCACAAGCCACATATCCAAAATCTTCACATAAAGAACACTTCCTTGATTTTATAACAAACTCTCAAGGATTATTTCTACTACAATTATCACAATATAAAAACATAATTTAATTACATTGAAATTTATTAAATATATTCTTCTTTATTTATTTCCAAATAGAATTTTTATTCTTCTTATTGTCATTGGATACATCATAATCAATGAACTCCATTTCATCCTTCTTGATACATTGTTAATATTTTCTCAATTATTTAAAATTCATAGGAATCCAAGGAAATTAGATTTTGTGGATTCAATTCTAAGTAACAATGATTAATTTTACTATCAAGATCTCAGAAAACATTTGGTTCCTAACATGAAAATTAGGCTAACTTTTCTTTATATGCATCTTATTATTCTTCATCCTCCGATCTCATTTAAAATAATTGTTTTTCTATCATTTGTAAAATATCTTTCAAAAAATTATTCTTATGGAATTTATTTAAAATTCATCCAATTGTAATGTCTAAATATCTATTGTTTACCAAAAATTCTTAAACATTAACTTCCACTATATGACTTCACCTTCAAAAGGAAAATTTACAATAGATACCTTTTGGTGATTTGAAAAATCCATGACCGTAAAATATCATCTCCAAAGATTTACTACATCCCTTATCTACTAATTGGTCAACCGATCCACTAAATGTTAGAGGGTGATATTTCCTAAAACCCAACACTATATACTTTCTCTCTTATGGTGAACGAGGTTCTCTCTCACATATATACCACCAAAATTTATATCATTACTCAATTAAACCATCTCATTGAAAAACTACACTATTATAATTCCAAAAAATATTGGTTGCTAATTTGGAAGGATAAAATCTTCTTAGTTCCTTCCTAATTCAACTTCCTTGAATCCCCTATGAAAAATAATTCTATGTAGAAAAATATAAATTGAAGAAACATAGTATTGTTCCGATTCAATATAATTTAAACCATACTATAAGTAAAACTATTCATGGGTATTCTATAAAAACGACATTAAACACTAAAATTATTCAACCTTTCCTCTGATACTAATTACAAGGAACTGAAATTTATTCAACCCATAATTTAAATTTTTTATAATAAATCACAATCTTGTATTTCGATGTTATTTTTTGGTTTATTGTTTTAGAAAATTTGTTCATAACACCTAAATAAAAAATCCATATAGTAAATGTTTGAAACTTCCTCTTACTGTCAATTTTCCCAAAATATAATCTTTTACTAAGAGGCATGTTTTCTTTTCATGTAAAATCCTTATGTTTTTTTAACTTAACTTATTATTTTTTTATATTAATACATGAAACCCATGAAAATTTTTGAAAATTTTGGTAATGAAAAATATCAATAAGAGAATAAAAATGAAACTTGTTATTTGATTTTAAAACCATGGAATGATAATTTTTTATTCCTATATCAATATATATGTTGAGATCAAATAATTATTTTTCAAACCATGAAATCGTTTATAATACACAATGAATTAAAAAATATCTAATAAAACATAATGGAAAATTCATATTCATGAGTGTTTTTTAAAAAACATGGTAACCTATGAAAAACATTTTCATAATAAAAAATTACATTTTTACCATAAAAGGATATAATACATCCATTAAAATTCATTTCCTTACCATTTCAAATAAAATAAATTACATGAAAACCCATAAAAAGAATAGAAATCCTATATAAGTGCCTTGAGAAAATATATTCATATAACAATTTCAAGAACCTCTATAATAATCCTTACAGTTGGAATAACCAACGGTCAAAATCCAACATAATTTTCTATAGTATATAATCATTACCCAATGTATTGGAAATATATATTTGGCTCAAAAATTAGCATGAAATATATTTTTATCATCCATCATAAGAAAAAATTTACATGAAACTATAATTTAAAAACACAATTTAATATTAGATATTTTCATCATAGATCCTTTAAAAAAGTATTTTAGACATGTAAAACACTTTTAGATATTTAAATACCCTTTGGATTTTTATAAATATATTTTTAATTTTTATCTATCCATAATAAATAGAATGAATGGTTCTATTTTAAGAAACCATGTAAGATTTAAAGGAATAAAAACATCTTGTAAACATTATGGTGGTGTGAAAAACAGTTGATGTAGTACATGTTAAAATAGAATATTCCTTTTTTATTTTGAAAAGAAAGTAAAATTTATCCATATAATATTCAGAAAAGATTTCTCCAATGAAATTATAACAAAATAGAAATAAATCATCCATTATAACTACTTTTTGTCCATTTAAAACAAATTAATGGGAATTTTTTGAATATGTTCATGGAAGACAAATATTTATAATATAAACTATTAAAATATTTAGAAATATGTTTTTAATGAAAAGTGTCTTAACCTCATGTCTGACTCATCATTTACATTATTAACATCATAAATAATAATAATATTATAAATATTTTCATTCATAATAACTTCTTCATGTTTTTTATTCCATTTTCCATGTTATAACTGTTTATATAATTGAGTTAATTAACAACAGGTTTTTTGATGATATTCGGCTCATATGTGAAAAAAGACTTCGGTTGTTTAAATATAGTCATTGAAGTAAATTTTACATCTTCTTATGAATAATAGTCATGAAATAATTATCTTCTTTTAATAAATCATTTATAATTTTAAATATAATCATGAATATTTTTAATGAAAAATGAACTACATAATAATCATGGAGACTCCTGGTCGTACCTACACATGAGAAACATTTCCATTTTTTAATGATCATTATTGAAATAATATATGTATTATTTTATCATTAAATAATGTTAATTATATTATAATTATCATATTATATCAATAAATAAACATATATATATCATTTATAATATTTTGGATGAAAAAATAATCACATCCCTTTATAGAGGTGGTAATCCACAAGTATGAAAAACTACATTACCAATTTTAAGGAATGGAATTGTAGGAAAGTATATGATATATTATCTTTAAATCATGATAAATATTTTATTAATATCATATATATATTTATAAAAAATCCATAATTTTATCCATATGTAAGAGGTGGTGATGGGGAAAAATTGCATCAGTTCTCAAGGTGGGACTTCATCATACACATAAACCCAAGATTCGTTTACCGTTTTATGGAAGAATAATATAGAAATAAGTTATTCTACTAAAATAACAACATATCAGTATATTAGAGAGAGTGGTATTTTTATATCATCATGTTTGAATAAAATTTGGAGGAGTAGGAAGAATAAATACAACTAAAACATTCAGTTTAATGGTATACCACTTATTTATAAAATATCAAATCCTTTACACCATAAGCCAATACAAGGTTATTGTTATGAAAAAAATGACCTATATAATGAAGGAAGTGACTAAAGAAATATATTTCAATAGTTATAGGGTGAAATGGAAAACCACTTCAATGGGTATAAAAGATGAGAGGAGGCTCCCCCTTATAAGAGAGGGGAGGGGAATTTTTGGGATTTCGTAAATTATTAAATTTATATAAATTATAAATCATGTTTAAATGGTTAAACATATACATTAATTAAAGTTAATATAAGGATTATTATCATATCAAAAAAAATATTGGAATATTTTAGTTGACGTTTTGAAATTTATCATTTTATTTTAAATGTTCATTATCCCTTTTGATTATTTCCATAATAAAATTGTTCTTTACCCTTTAGGGGGTCAATATAGTAACAATAAAAAGATAATTGACCCGTAAATGGACCAAAGATTACTTTTTAAACCATATACCAATAATCTTTCAAAGTTTTGATTTTTATGAATATTGAATCATTTAATTAAACATTATTTATTATAAAATATCATAAGTTTAATTTTTGGAATAACATATTTAATTTGAATTTTAAAACTACATGACAATAAGTAATTCTAACCTAACAAATTAACACATCAATAATCTATTTTATTTACTTATAAAATATTCATAGCGTATTAAATAAACCAAAAAACATTACTTTTATAGTTTTTAAAATCATTTACATGATTTTTATACTTTTTGCAAAAGAGTTGTGTGAGTGTTGCATAAGCATTTAGTGAATTACTTCATCTTTAAAAATTAAAAATAACATACCATGTTAAAAAAATATCTATATTTCAAATATTTAATGATAACTATAAATAATTTTATTTAATCCCTATGATAAAATATTATTTATATTAAAAGAGATAGTGACATTTTTGGCTTTATATTTTACATAAATATTAAAAAGGTCAAATTCATATCCAAAAGAAAAAAAATCGTGCATTTAAATATTTGATTATTATAGATGAAATAAAAGAATCTGAATAAATAAAGTCATGTTTTAGGGTTATTTTGAAGTCCTTGTGAAATTATTTTTAACCTTAATTACCCATTTTACCCTTACCATGACGATACAAACATACTTCTGTTACTATTTGTAATGACCAAAAATAAAATCCATATACTTAAAAAATATAGGCCTAGTAAATGAAAATATTTAGTTAATTTTTAAGGATTAAATTCACATATGTGGATGTGTGTAATTTAAAATTAAACCTGCAAAACCTAACGAACATCAAATTTTCAGAAAAAATTGTTTTTAAGTATAAAAATATTCCAATACCAAATTACACAATAAAAATAATTCAATGAACTATAAATGGATTGTTTTTATAATAATGTAACTAATTAAATTTTTAAAAAATTAAAAAAATATTTAATATGGATTTTGAAATACAATAAATGGAAAAGACAAATTTTAAAAGAATCTGTATTTTCCCTATTCATTGAGAAATCAGTGTTTTTAAAAAAATACAAAAAATTTCACACTAATATAATATTAACATTATGATTTCAAGATTATGGTTCATTTTTTGTAATTAATATTCTATATTTATCAAATAATTATTTATGATAGAATTTTATAAATCATGAAAATAAAATTTGGTAAAAAATATTTTTATAATTTTATATGAAAAATTACATAACATTTTTAAAGTGAATTTGATTCTATAAAATATAATTAATTAATATCTGAAAAGAATTTTTCTTTAAAATACATGGGTTATTAAAAATAAACTCTCTCATCATTCCTGATGAAAATGACTCTTTATATTCAATATCACGTATTTGTTTATACCATTTTATCACTAAGATAAAATTAGAGGTAGACACTCTAATTTCCATTTTCTTTTAAAGAAAACCCATATATAATCTATGGTTTCACCCCTTTGGGATCATAAAATTTTCAAAACATAATCAATATAGATGGCGTCTAAATAAGATTTCATAGTCATTTACCACTTCTCAAAATTAGAACATTCAGTGGCCTCATTGTAGTTAGTTTTTATACCCTATGTAAATGTTATTTAGTTATAATTTTCTATTTGAAATCAATGTATCATTATTTTATAAAGAATCATATGAACCCTTTTTGGATATTTTATTAATTCATATAATTTATGTTTCCATAAATTCTTATATAATTGGCTCACTTTCCATCTTATGAACCATTCTTAGTATTTTTTCAAAAAAAATATCAAAAATCGATTAACATATTATAAATCCTCTTGTCATATATTCCTTCTCAAGAAAAATAAAAGAAAAATAAAAAAATCACATTTTTCATTAGTATTATATGAATAACCACCATTACCTTCCTAGTGATAACTAAGCAATAATAACTTTTCTAAATTTTTGTTATGTTAATATGAAATGAAAAATTTCAAAGTATGATTTGTCATGTTGAATTATCATAACAGTAAAATTTAGATACTAATATATCAATATCCATATTGTTTTATATATGAATATTTTATATTAAATGTTCTAAATAATGAAGGAATATGGTTGATGATAATATCAAAAGAATGATATAGGAAGTTAACATTGAATAATTTTTTATTAAACCATATATAACAATGTATGATTATTCCTTTCAGAAATAAAATTCAATTATAGTGTTCCTAGAGGAGTTATGTGACCATACACCCCATTATGTCCATTCCACTTAGGATAAATGAAATATAGAATCATGTTCCCCCTTTAATAAATAGAAGATGGAGACATAAACCATGTGTCCATGATTATTCTCAAGGTTGTATTTTACTTTTATTTGTCTATAACATCAAATAAATAGATAATATGAATCGCAATTTAAATATATAGAGGATCGAGATAACTTTATCTTAATAATAAGAAAATAATATCCTAAAATTCACACAAATTCCTAGAATTAACTAGGAACCAAACATAAGTGATACATGTTAATATATAATAAAAAAACTTAAAAAGACACTGTAATGGAGTTCATAAATCCCACCAATAAAGTCTCTACAATCATATGAACTAATCTAAACATTATATCCATACACATATTCCAAGCTATAGTGTCCCCTAGAATTGATATGAAATGTCATTAATATAAACTATACACAAATGAGGTGTATATTTATAGTATATGAGAATAAATTTCTAAGATAAAACTATTGTAACATGTGACAAATTAAGGATTCGGTATGTGATATATATATTTACAGCAATATAACAATTTAATTATAAAATGATTCTTTTATTATCAATTTTTTCAATTTAATAAAACATTTGTCATGACCATTCACCGAAATAGTTCATATCTTCTCTAACAAATTCCATTCTCTAATAAACAAGAATCATGCTCAAAGATCTTCAAGGAATCATAGTCTCACCAAAGGTCAACTAGAAACATGGTACAATTTTTTGTTTCTCTTGACCCATAACTTCATATGTATTCTATATATAAGGTAACCACTATTCCATATCTTTTCATATTATATATCTATCTTCTTAAGTAAAAACATGGTATTTTATTTTTGAACATATATCCATACCTTTAGGTTTATGTATGAAATATCATGGGAAGTCATTTCTTGGACTTTTATAGGATGCCTAAAACTAATAATTTTCATTGATCAACATAATACAACATGTTTATTGGTAAACATAAAAAACATAACTTACTTCACAATATACAATATTAGTTCCAGGGTATGAAAAAAATGATATCATTCTATTCCCCCCTAAAGAACATGTATAATCAATATTAATAGAACATTACATATAAAACATCAAATTTAAAAATTTAAATAAAAAACACAGATTAAATACATCAAAATATCTCAATATCTCATATTACAATCTATTTTTATTTAATATACTTTAAATAATCAAATACTTTGTTTAACAATTTATCTTTCCAATTAAATATTTCTCTTACAATTATTCAACTTGGGGAATGCACACTTTAACCCCCAAGGGATGATGTTAATTTCCTAGGAAACCATATTAAATTAATACCATTCTTTAATCCATATTCAAAAGTGAATTTTACCATTATTTTATAAACTCCACGCATTATACATAATAAATATTTTTAAATCATCCCCACACACATAATATATTCTCTTCTCATGTTTCAAGAATTTATATGTTGGTACTCCACAATTTAAAAAATTATTATCCCATAATCCCATATTTTACAAGATTTTTATACCATAAAAATCACCTATTTAGATTCTTTTTAATTTCAATATTCCAATTAGAGATTTCCTCATAAAAATTCAACATTTAAATAATGATTAAATTCCAAACCCAACACTTTATGGTCACAATATAAATTAAATAAATTGTATCAAATTACTCCCTCCACAATTAGATCAATTACCAATCCATGAAAGATATATTATAATTTTAAAGAAGAAATATATATATATATATATAATTCAAATATGAAAAAATCTAAATATGGTGGAATTAAATAGGTGTCCTTACATAATGAAGACAAGAAATCTTCTATAGGAATGTCCCTCTAGAAACTCTAAGAACTCAAGAAATCTATATTCCAACAAACTAGAATTAAAATAAAGAGAGTTAATATAGCATATTGATAAAGACCTGATTAGTTACATATAAAATTTCAGGATTCATGATTCACATAACAAGATGAATCCAACACCCCAATAAAATCACAAATCCAATCTTAAATAGAGTTAGAATAAAACATTGACTATTTAGAATGAAGAGAGGGATTTAGGTTTCCGAAATTAAATAATAAATAATTCAAATTATCCATAAATCAAAGGGATATAGTTTTAAGAACCAAATACTAAACTGAGAACATATTAAATCACCCCACATTATAAACAAACATTATGTGCTCTACCAGGTACCCCCATTTGAATCACCAGATATGCAATTTCCATCCAAGAACCCAGTAGAATGTTTAGTGGACTGGATCCAATAGATCAACAGCCGGTACCATATTCCCCAACACAGGGCACCCTGTAACACCCGAGACTTTTATGAGAAACATTTTGTTTTTATGTTATATAAAGCATTAAATGAATCTTTCACTACACACAATACTAGCTTGACTTGCTTTACACGCAACCGCGACCTTCCTCAATAGCTTGCATTGTACACAATACCGAGTTCCACTAAACAACGATATGCTATTAAAATATTATTAAAACTAGCCGTTATGAATAGTAATAACCACTTTTTGAATTTTTATAAATTTTATTTTTCAAAATTGACTTCATTTTTGTATTCGTAATATCGAAATTAGCCTAGGGTGAAATTTCGGTATTTTTCTGAAATCTTTCAATTTTTGATGAATAGTGAAACCACTAAGTGGTGGTTAAAAAAACTGAATTTTTCATAAAACCTAATTTTACCGCTTCTGTGAGTAGAATCTCAGAAATCCGAGAGACACGGTTGATGTCAGTAAGTAAAATGTGGTTCAATGAGATGAAAATAATTTTTGGTGAATAGTAAATTTTTACTTTTATTTACCACGGTTAAAAGTAAATAGGGTAATTAAGGGTAAAAATGATATTATTATTACCCTAAAACATGTAATAATTCTATTGGATAAGTTTAATTCGACCAAAAATAACCTTAGGAATAAAATATGATCATTTAGGCCCACTTGGATTAGATTAGGACATTTATTATTAATTTATTTAAGGAAGGGTTAAAATAGTTAAAATCAATGTTTAATAAGAAAATCATTTTTAATATAGGGTTATACATAAGATAAATTAGACTATATATATTCATTAGAAAGATAAAAAACATTTCCTAAATAATGATATTTTAATTGTAATTATTTAGACTTTAAATAAGTTAATTTATTTATGACAAAAAGATGATGCAGTAATTATGTTATTAATTAAATATTGACATAATTGATTTTATAAATACCCAAATAAATGTAATTTGAAACTTTTTATGAATTCCTCTAATTTTCTAGGTTAATATGGCATGTTAGTATTGATTTAATTAACTTTGTTCGAACTAATAATTTTGTTATGATTTTCACAAAAATCAATTACTAAATAGTGTCAATATTGACATAAAATAGTTTTTAAAACAAATATTATATTATTAATTTTTATTTTATTCTTAAAAAAACAAGTTTCTAAAAAATGACTTAGATAAGTTTATATATATTAATAATAAACAACTTTGGGTTCTTTTGGCTTGTTATAGTATTTTTATTAACCTTATAGCATAAGAACACAAGAAGACACGGTAAAAGTAAAATTATTTTACTTAATGTTAAATCTAAATGATAAGGTTAAAATAAGAACCTAAACTTGTCTAAATTCTATTTTATGAGAGGATTTTGACCCATCCCCACCTTATCTTAGAAATACATCAATTTGGAGCTATTAAAAACCGAATTTGACTTTATAATAAAATAATATTTTTAGTTATTCCAAAGGTGCCCCTCTCCTCCCTTATAAAAGGGCACCTCCTCCCTCTCTTCCTCAAACCACATAGAGCCATCAATCTCGGCCAAACCCTGCCAAATTCTATTCTCCACTTCCCTAGAAACATCCTAGAGGTCCTGGTCTTCTTCGAAGACCAATTTTAGTTCCCTAAGAGGAGCACTCAAAGAGGCGCTTCAAAGAAGAGGTAATGTCCGTTACCGATTCATTCAACATTATTTCTTCTTCCACTTATTCTTCTTAGGTTGTTTCATTATGAATTAATAACATTAGTATCACTCATATACTGATATGTTATTATAAGTATGAAACAAACCTATTTCACCATCTATCCATCCTACGGAAAAATAAATCACCGTGCGTGCGTACATATGGAATATCGTCTCCACGCCGTGGTGTAATCTATTTTCCCCCACCACCTTACTTGGATGGGTATAATGGTGTAAATAATAACAATTTATGATTATTGTAAAGCGATATTGATTCTGAAATAGTATACATACACTCCAATACAATTCCACGATCATGGGAACGATATCTTTGCTCATGCGTACGTACAGAATACCGTCTCCACGATGTGATGTGACTCGTTCTACATGATCTTCATTGCATAATGATTATATAAATGAATTGAATGAATGAATATGATATATATTACACTAATACCATTCTGGAAATGAGGTATCTATAACCAAAAAAGAAGTATAAGAATTTATTCGAAAAAGGACCTATATCTCCCTCCAATGCATTGGATAAAGATTTTATATCTCATGAGATAGACATTGCTGAAACGGCAGGTTAAACCAGTTCAGTGAAACAGGATTGGAACGAGGAGTGAACTCGGTTCAGAAATGGACTTTGTCCACTAAGATAGTCTTGGCAATGACCCTTGACTAATAAGAAATGATTCTCTATGATTATGTGTGTATGCCACAAATTTTCATGTTTTAAGTTATGATTATTGGGATTACATTTCACTACTATGATTTATCCCATGTTATGAGATTATGATTTCTTTTGCAGGTTATGATTTCCAAAAGTTATGTTCTTATGTATATGATGTGATTGATATTTATTTTGTTTACGCTTACTGAGCATTTCAGCTCACCCTTTTTTATTTTTTCTTTCCCCAGGTTAGGAAGAAGGATATTAAGTAAGATATGCCAAAAGGGACTATAGATATGATGAAATAAATGGGAGATAGTGTAGACGCTTTATGAACCAGTTGTTTATGTTTCCCAGTTTCTAAAGACACTATACCTATATGGTCCTTTCCTGGTTTTGTTATATGTTGTAATAAGTGTGCTTCAATTCTGATGTAATAACAATGTATGTAAAGTATGGGTCGTTATAGTTGGTATCAGAGGAAAGGTATAGTCAACCTTTGGAAATTTTGATGTGAAAGCCTTAGTAAGAACCCTAAGGATAAGTCTAAGCATTGAACACAATATTAGTGTTTTAGAAATGTCCATGAATAACCTAGGATAAGAACTTAAGTGTGAAATTTTATTCTTGATTATGTGGTTTTCCTATTATAATTAGTGTGGCTCACACTATTCTTCTTGGTTTTAGTCAATGACCCGATCACAAAGGAACTGTGTTAATGCGGAATGCGACGAGCAATGCAATGATTGTCCTCCTGAGCAACCAAACGTTATGGGAGATGGAATGAAAAATCATGTAGCCATTCTCACACAACTTTCTCAATCTATGAATCATGCAGGACTTCCAAACGTGAAAATTAATGAGCAACATTCTGTTGAATCCTCCATGAGGCAGCGTCCACCTTCATTCAACGGGTCTACTGATCCATTAGTTGCTAAACAATGGATTAGTACTACTGAAAATATATTTTCAGTTCTTCAATGTTCTGAACATGATAAATTCATCTTAGCAGTGTATCGTTTGGAAGGTGATGCTGATCAATGGTGGAATCTTATTAAGAATACGAAGCAATGGGATGAAATTGAGTCCATGGAATGGGACGAGTTCGAGAACTTATTGTTCACTAATTACTTCCCTCGTATTATCCGAACAAAGACGGAGAAGGAGTTTCTTGAACTGAAGAAAAAGGATGATGAATCTGTTGGTACCTATGAAACAAATTTTACAAGACTTCCAAGGTACGCTTCTGGTATTATTATCCAACCTGAGAGTAAGATCGATCGATTCTTTAGTTGCTTAAAAAAAAGTCTTAGAAGGGCGCTAGCCATAAGGGACTTCAATAGCTACGAAGAAATCATTCGATGTGCTCTCAAAGTCGAGATGGAGAATGAAGTAACTCATCAGTCATATGGGTTTGATAAGAAGAGGAAAATGGAATTCAAAGGAAAATCTAAAGAGAACACTGAAAAGAAGATGAGCTTTCCCTTATTCTCAAAGTGTGTAAAGAAACATGGAGGGAGTTGTCTTAAAGGTACAAGTAAATGTTTCAAATGTGGAAATAAAGGTCATAGGGCATTTGAATGTCGCACTGATGGGATGAAGATGTCTAATGATGCAAACAAAGGAAGGGAAACACAGAATTAACCTACTACACTTCAGTGTTTCAAGTGCAAGGAGATGGGGCATTATGCCAATCAATCCCCAAATCCAAGGGTTGATGATGATGGTCGACGTCAACAAACTCTTAAGGCTAAAGACAAAGGAAAGTCACATTCAATTTCTATCAGCGATGTGGAGTACGATAACGATGTGGTGAAAGGTACACTTACCATCCACTATAAAGTAGCAAATGTTTTATTTGATTCTGGATCCACCCACTCTTTTATTTCTGAAGTATTTTCTAAGGATATCACTGTATTACCTCAACAATTAGATGTTGAGTTAGCTGTGACAACCCCTAATGGCACAACAGTCGCATCAAAAGTTTATAATTTTTCTCCGATTGATGTTTGTGGGAAAGTGCTTCCTACAAATCTTGTGATCCTTCCTATAGTGCAATTTCATGTGATTCTTGGCATGGATTGGATTTCTTTATATGGATCTCATATCAATTTCCAATGAAGGGAAGTCGCATTTCATTTTCCAGATCAATATATGATCATCTATCGATGAAAGGATGAAAATAACCTTCCAGTGGAAATTTCATCCATCTTATGGGTCTTGATTCCAATAAATGAAGGTTATTTATCTCAAATGGTTGGTGAGAAACTCACGATTAAGAATATGGCCATTGTATGGGAGTTTGACGATGTATTTCCGGAGGAATTAACAATCTTCCACCAAATCGTGAAGTTGAGTTTTCAATAGAACTCGTACCGGGTGCTTTGCCTATTTCAAAGACACCTTATAGAATGACCACAATTGAGTTGCAAGAATTGAAGAAGCAACTCCAAGAGAATCATGATAAATGTTTCATACGCCCTAGTGTGTCACCTTGGGGAGCACCTGTTCGGTTTGTTAAGAAGAATGATGGATCAATGAGACTCTGCATTGATTATCGAGAACTTAAAAAGATCACTATCAAGAACAAATACCCTCTCCCATGCATTGATGACTTGTTTGACCAACCACACAGAGCTCAATACTTTTCCAAGATTGATCTTCATTTAGGGTATCATCAAATAAGGGTAAAAAGGGAGGATATACCAAATATGACTTTCCGTACAAGGTATGGACACTATGAATTTATAGTGATGCCATTTTGTCTTACTAATGCTCATGCTTTCTTCATGGATCTGATGAATAGAGTCTATAGATACTATCTTCATCAGTTTGTGGTAGTCTTTATAGACGATAATATTTTCTATTCAAAGAGCAAGGATGAACATGAAGATCTCTTGAGAATTATATTGAAGACCCTGAGAAAGGAGAAGATTTATGCCAAATTTACCAAGTGTCAATTTTGGCTTCAAAAAGTTGCATTTTTGGGTCACATAATCCCAAAAGAGGGGATATCTGTGAATCCAGCAAATACAGAGGTTATCGAAAGATGTTCGAGACCAAAAACAATGACTGAGATCCGAAGTTTTCTTGTTTTGGCTGGATATTATCGACGTTTTGTGAAATATTTTTTCACAATTATCTAATACACTCACCAAGTTGAATCGGAAAGGAGTTACATTTTTCTGGATGGGGAATGTGAAGAGAATTTCAAGAAGTTGAAACGAAGGTTATCCAGTGCACCTGTGCTCACACTGCCTTGTAGTGGAGAAAGGTTTGTGATCTACAGTGATGCATCCAAGAATGGATTTGCGTGTGTTCTTATGCAAAATGATATGGTGATAGCTTATGCCTCACAACAATTGAATATACATGAGAAAAATTACCCAACTCATGATTTGGAGTTAGCTGTGGTAATCTTTGCATTAAAGATTTGGAGGCATTATCTTTATGGAGAAAGGTGGGACATTTATACTGATCCTAAAAGTTTAAAGTATATTTTCACACAAAAGGAGTTGAATATGTGCCAAAGAAGATGGTTGGAGCTGATTAAGGATTACGACTGCTCTATCCATTACCACCCTGGGAAAGAAAACAAGGTGGAAAATGCATTATGTCGACAAGACCATGCCACTTAATCCATGATGAAGATCACAAAAGATCCAATATTTATGGATTTAGAAAGGATGGATATTGGAATTATAATGGATGGGGAAAAATATTATCTATCTCAAATGAATGTTCAACCATCTATACATGTGACGATTAAAGAGGCACATAAAGAAGATGTCAAGTTACAAAAGAAGGTGTGAAATGTTCCTGAATTCAACCTTGATTGTGATGGGATAATAAAGTTCAAGAATCGGGTTTGTGTTCCCCCCATCCCCGAATTAATGAAGTAGATGCGGGATGAGGCTCATAGTTCTTCATTCTCTACTTATCTTGGAAGCACGAAGATGTATAGGGATCTGAAAGGGTACTTCTGGTGGGATGGCATGAAAAGAGATGTTGCTGAATATGTCTCTCGATGCTTGATTTGTCAGCAAGTTAAAGCTGAGAGACAGAACTCTAAGGGGATGTTACAACCATTACCCATACCCGAATGGAAATGGGAAAACATCACTATGGACTTTGTCACCGGACTTCCTAAAACATCCAAAGGCAATAATGTTATCTGGGTCATAGTTGATCGTCTTACAAAGTCCGCACACTTCATCACTATTAGAGAGGATTTCTCTCTGGATCAGCTTGCTAGGATATATGTGAAGGAAGTGGTAAGATTGAATGGAGTACCACTTTCTATTATATCTGAGTGGGAACAGAGGTTTACCTCAAAGTTCTGGCGAAGTCTTCAGCATACTCTGGATATAGAGTTGAGTTTTAGCACTGCTTATCATCCTCAGACAGACGGTCAGTCTGAGAGAACAATTCAAACTCTAGAAAATATGTTGAGAGCTTGCTCTATGGATTTCAAATGTGGTTGGGATCATCACCTACCTTTTGGTGGAATTTTCTTATAATAATAGCTTTCACTCCAGTATTCAGATGGCTACTTATGAAGCTCTCTATGGAAAGAAATGCAGGACTCCAACTTGCTGGGAAGAAGTTGGGGAAAGAAATCTATTAGGACCTCATCTTGTTGATGAGATGTCAGAAAAGGTCAGATCTATTAAAAAACACATAAGAGCTGCTCAGAGTTGACAGAAAAGTTATGCCGAAAACCGAAGAAAAGACTTAGAGTTTGAAGTGGGTGATAAAGTGTTCTTACGAATATCTCCCTGGAAAAGGGTCATGAGATTTGGAAAGAAGGGGAAGTTGAGCCCTAGATATATCGGTCCTGTCGAAATACTGGATCGTGTTGAGAAGGTAGCTTACCGATTGCCGCTTCCACCAAATCTCTCTCAAGTTCACGATGTGTTACATGTATCTCTCCTGATAAAGTACATACCTGATCCTTCACATGTACTCAGCTCAGAAGTTGTACCGCTGGATCAAGATCTTTCTTATAAAGAACAACCGATAGAGATTCTGGATCGTAGCGAAAAAGTCCTATAAAACAATACCACACGCTTGGTGAAAGTTTTATGGAGGAACCACCAATTAGAATAAGCTACATGGGAGCTTGAGAATATGACGAGGGAGAGGTATCCTCATCTGTTTGTTACAAAGTGACGAATTTTGAGGGTGAAATTCATTTTAAGGAGGGTAGAATATAACACCCGAGACTTTTATGAGAAATATTTTGTTTTTATGTTATATAAATCATCAAAGGAGTCATTCACTACACACAATACTATCTTGGATTGCTTTATACGCAACTGCGGCCTTCCTCAATAGCTTGTGTCGTACGCAATACCGAGTTTCACTAAACAACGACATGCTATTAAAATATTATTAAAACTAGCCGTTATGAATATTAACAACCACTTTTTTAAATTTTTTAAATTTTATTTTTCCAAATTGTCTTCATTTTTTGATTCGTAATATCGAAATTAGCCTACGGTGAAATTTTGGTATTTTTCTGAAAACTTTCAATTTTTGATGAATAGTGAAACAACTAAGTGGTAGTTAAAAAAACTGAATTTTTTATAAAACTTAATTTTACCGCTTATGTGAGTGGAATCTCAAAAATCCAAGAGACACTATTGATGTCAGTAAGTAAAATGTTGTTCAACGAGCTGAAAATAATTTTTTGTGAATAGTACTTTTTACTTTTATTTACCACTGTTAAAATTAAATAGGGTAATTAAGGGTAAAAATGATATTATTATTACCCTAAAACATGTCCTAATTCTATTGGATAAGTTTAATTAGACCTCAAACAACCTTAGGAATAAAATATGACCATTTAGGCCCACTTGGATTAGATTAGGACATTTATTATTAATTTATTTAAAGAAGGGTTAAAATAGTTAAAATCAATGTTTAATAAGAAAATCATTTTTAATATAGAGTTATACATAAGATAAATTCGAATATAAATATTAATTATAAATCTAAAAAGATTTCATATATAATGATATTTTATTTGTAATTTTTAGGCTTTAAATAAGTTTATTTATTTATGACACAACAATGACGCAGTAATTATCTTATTAATGAAATATTGACATAATTGATGTTATAAAAACCTAAATAAATGTAATTTGAGACTTTTTATGAATTACACTAATTTTCTAGGTTAATATGTCATGTTAGTATTTATTTAATTAACTTTTTTAGATCTAATAATTCTGTTATGATTTTCACAAAAACCAATTACTAAATAGTGTCAAAATTGACATAAAATAGTTTTTAAAACAAATATTATATTATTAATTGTTATTTTATTCCTAAAAATCTAAGGTTCGGCCAAATGACTTAGATAAGGTTATATATATTAATAATAAACAACATGGGGTTCGTTTGGCTTTTTATAGTAATTTTATCAACCATATAGTATAAGAAGACAAGAAGACACGGAGAAAGTAAAATTATTTTACTTAATGTTAAATCTAAATGATAAGGTTAAAATAGGAACCGAAAATTGTCTAAATTATATTGTATGAGAGTATTTCGACCCATACCCACCTTAGATTCTAAATATATCAATTTGGATCTATTAAAACCCGAATTTGACTTTATAATAAAATAATATTTTTAGTTATTCCAAAGGTGCCCCTCTCCTCCCTTATAAAAGGGAACCTCCTCCCTCCCTTCCTCACACCACTTTGAGCCTTCAAGCTCGGCCAAACCCTGCCAAATTCTCTTCTAAACTTCTCTAGAAACATCCTAGTGGTCCTGGTCTTATTAAAAGACTTATTTTAATGCCTTAAGAGGAGGACTCAAAGTAGTGCTTCAAAGAAGAGGTAACGTCCGTTACCGATTTTTTCAACTTTATTTCTTCTTCCACTTCTTCATCTTAGGTTGTTTCATTATGAAGTAATAACATCAGTATCACTCATATACTGATATGTTATTATAAGTGTAAAACAACCCTATTTCACCATATATCCATTACGGAAAAAGAAATAACTGCGCGAGCATACGTACGGAATACCGTCTCCACGCCGTGGAGTAATCTATTTTCCCCCACCACCTTACTTGGATGGGTATAATGGTGTAAATAATAACTATTTATGATTATTGTAAAATGATATTGATTTTGAAATAGTATACATACACTCCAATACAATTCCATGATCATGGGAACGATATCTTCACTCGTGCGTACGTACGGAATACCGTCTCCAAGATGTGATGTGACTCGTTCTACATTATCTTCATTGCATAATGATTATATAAAAGAATTGAATGAATGAATATGATATATATTACACTAATACCATTCTGGAAATGAGGTATCTATTACCTAAAAATAAATATAAGAATTTATTTGACAAAACACAAACAAAAAGTAATAAACACCCGAATGAAAAGTAGTAATGAAATATTACTAATAAGAAGCTAGGAATATGACCATATATGATATCATAAAAATAAGTATGATTCTGGAATAAGTCAATAACATTATTTAAATCATTATACAGGAGGTTCGGACACTTACGAAGCAAATCATACCTAAGGTATGGGAAAATATCACAATCTCATTTTTATCCGAGATTGTTTATACTTTGGTATTTACTGGGGTGTATTTTATCATCCACATCCATGTTTTCTCAATATGTAATTTTATTTCCATACTCTACAATTGTTTAAATCCAATTTTACCCTTTGGTGAGATTTTAGTAAAATATATGAAATGAATCTTTTGTCGTTTTTCGTACGAGGTACGTTTTGACTTTTTCGACAAAAGTACGAGAAGAATGTTTTTTTAACTTATACGGCATGAATGGATTTTTAAAACATTATTTCCAAGACGCTTCCTTTACAAGTTTTCAAGTTTATTTTTAATCAACTTCTTTTAGTTTAGAATTGTATGACATGTTACGAAAGGAAAGGTGTTTTTTAAGTAGAAAGGATATTTTCCACAAGAATGGAGTTTAAGTGTTTTATCAAAATTATTTTCCATCTAAGATAATATAGGTTTCTGTTTCTATCCCTATTATTACATGGATTTGATTATGTTGTGATGGAAATATTTTTATGAAATCCTTTATCTTATATGAATTATTTTATGAAGTCACAATGTTTAAGATTCCCATTTTTATTACATGGGTTATTCTATGATGTATGGTTTCTGATTTTGTGGCACACATAATAATGGTATCATTATGAGATGGGTGGGACCTATATCTCCCTCCAATGCATTGGGTAAAGATTTTATATCTCATGAGATAGACATGGCAGGAAAGGGAGGTTAAACCTGTTCAGTGAAACAGGACTGAAACGAGGAGTGAACTCGGTTCAGAAATGGACTTTGTCCACTAAGATAGTCTTGGCAATGAGCCTTGAACAATAAGAAATGATTCTCTATGATTATGTGTTCATGCCACAAAGTTTCATGTTTTATGTTATGATTATTGGGATTACATTTTACTACTATGATTTATCCCATGTTATGAGATTATGATTTCTTTTGCAGGTTAAGATTTCCAAAAGTTATGTTCTTATGTATAGATGTGATTGATATTTATTTTGTATACCCTTACTGAGCATTTGAGATCACCCTTTTGTATGTTTTCTTTCCCCAGGTCAGGAAGAATGTTATTAAGTAAGATATTCCAAAAGGGACTATAGATATGATGAAATAAATGGGAGACAATGTAGACGCTTTATGAACCAGTTATTTATGTTTCCCAGTTTCTAAAGACACTATACATATACGGTCCTTTCCTGGTTTTGTAATATGTTGTAACAAGTGTGCTTCAATTATCATGTAATAACAATGTATGTAATGTATGGGTCGTTATACACCCTGTGTCATTTTATAGATATTTAATATAAATTCCTCCTCCTCCTCATCCCACTTCTCTTCCATCCACCTGAAAATCAAAAAATAGAGTTGAAAAGTGTATAAAATGATAACAGAAGATCAAATATTAAATGGATTTTATAACTTAACAACATGGGTAATAACACACTCCCCATCATAACGATTCTCATCCTTAACAAGAATAATTGGTTATGAAATATCTTTTCCACACCCATGTGAAGGATACAAAAATACCATAAATGGTTATTCCGGGTGCCCCAAATAAAAACATTCAATTATAAAATGAAATATAATACAAAAACATTAGTATTTTAGTTTTTGAAAAAACTCAAATAATATAAAAAGTTTCTTCCTATAAATTATCATCAACTAAAAGAGGCACAAATAAAAAAATTATTCAAATAAAAAAATACACACACAATATAAAAAAACATTATATGTGAATAAATGATTTAACATTTAAGAAGAACTATTATAATAAAAAATGAACATCTAAATCACATAAAGAAATCATTTAAAAATCACATGAAAAAAATAATCTTCACATAATTATAAAAAATGTATCCCACACAAAGTCCATTATATCTTAACTCCTGAATAGAACTAACTATTAAATTGCATCTTAGAATCCATTTTTTAACTCAATACCATTCGTTTCCAATGTTATCATAAAATTTAAATTTAACTTTAACCATCTCATAACCCTCTAAATGAATTTATCCATATATCAAAAACATTATATTAGACCCCAAAAAATTAAGAACCATATATACAAATGAACCGCCTTATCTAATGCTAAAAAATCAATTTATTTTCACATCTAACTCAACTTACTATTATCATTCTCAGTGGTCAATATCTATAACCTAACCACCATATCTCAAAATTTAATATCCAAATTTTTTAAAAAAACATTATAAATTTAATAAAACGTTCACATTAATTACTGATTTCTTAAACAATTAGAATAACCCCGATCTATTTACCTACATTGTAATGACCCAATATTTTGGATCCTTCAATATGAAACTATCTTTGAGATATTGTATCATAGATAACAGTAATCTAAATAAACACCCAACATAAACAAGCCACAACATATTAAAATTACATTAATAATATAATAATTATTTAATTAAAGGACAATAATAAATTAAAATGATTACATATTTTTTTATTTTAGTAATATTTTAAAAGAATGAATTTATTTTGAAGAACCATTTAAAAAAGGGTATTATATATTACATTAGTTAATTAAATTGATCACATTTAAAAGATTTTTAGAATAGTAGATATTTATTTACAAAAAATAAAATATCCAAATTAAATTATATATAAATATATATGAAATAATATTAAAAACACTAAATGGTTTTATATGTACTTTTTAGATGGATATTTTAAATTAAATATTGTATTTTAATTTAAAATACTGTTTATAAATCATAATAGTTTTAATTTGACTAAAATTAATTTATTCTTGAATTAAACATGTTTTTATAAGCTGCGGATGATTTTTTGACATTTTTATAGAAAACAGGTTTTTTGTTTTATAGTATAATATATTGCTTTTACAAAAATAATTTATTTTATGGAATTATTTCTTTATAATGATTTTAGAAATTTATAAAATCCATTTATAGATTTAATATTTATTTCATAAATTATATTATAAAAGTAAATATATTTATTCTAGTTTTTATACATACATTTAATGTTTTATAACATAATAAATATATTTCATACAATGTTTTTTTAAAAATATTTTATACAGATTATTTTAAAATTATTTTTTATAACTTTTAAAAATTGAATTAAATAAAATGGATAACATTTTTTGGAATAATGTTTTTGATATTATTTTATAAGGTATGTTTTATCTTCATGGATAAATTATATGATACCTTAGGTAAAAAATATTTCCCAAAGTATAATCTAAAATGGTAGTGAAAAATATAATGCTAATGAGATGGAAAATAGTTAAAATTTGTGTGGTAGTGGGTGAATGAGGCCTTGATCAACCTTATATTTTCATCTCTCATTTAATTCCCTTTTTTATATCTACTTTCCTTGAGATTAAATTCTAATTTTTAAAATGACTTTGTTTAAAAAAAATGTTATCACATTTCACTTATAAAAGAGGCACTCCTCCCATCAATTATACTCAAAGAAAAATAAAATTAGATTGACCGAGAATGTTCCCAATCCCCTAATGAAAAATTCAATCCACCATTAGGTTTTTTGGTCTTATCCAAAGTCTATCCCTCAACATCATAAACCATTTTTTAAAGGAGATAATATATGAAGTGAAGTCCAAATTTGTTGTTGCCCATTTCTCAATTATATATCATTATGTTCAAATATCAATCCTCAGACTCCATTAAACAATTATAAAATGAATAAATATATATAATTTTTATATTATTATGTTATTTTAGTGATTTTATAATAATTAAACACATTTCCATTTTCCTATTAAAGATTGAGCATTTATTCATTCGTTGTGAGGACTACCGCATCCATGGCGCAACATGTTTTCCTTTTTCCTTAAAAAAACATTCAGGTTTTTTCATAATAATGAAATTAATTTATGTATTATATTCATGTAATGATAAAATTTATAAAATTATAAAACTTTTTACCCCTTTTTCCAATTTTATGGAAAACAGAATCATTATCCATGTGTAATTATGGACATCCCCCACTATGGAAAGATCGATTTCTATTTTTTTTTCTTCATATCCACCTTACATGGATGATTATGATAATAATTTTAATGTATCAATATGATTATAATTAAGTTAATAAGGGTAAATAATGATAAATTTTGAATCCTATTAATAATATGGGAAATGAACAACTATGGAAAATTCAACCGTTAGTAAAAACAATCTAAAAGAAAAAATGATTTCTTAATAATATGAAATAACATCATATAGGTTATTTTTTCATATAATTAATTACAATTATTATATAAAACACTAATTAAAACCAAATAATATAATTATTAAACATTTATAGTGATATTTTAACTAAATAAACTTATAATAATTTATTAATTTGGGTAAGTTCCTATTTTGGATTGTTTAGCCACCTACATGAATAGTGATACAAATTTATAAACTAAATGACTATTAGAATTTATTTTATTGTAATATATGCTATTATGAAGTAAATAATGACATTTTATTGGTTATGTATTGTAATATAGATATTTAACTCTTTATTTGATAAAACACCCTTTGTTTTGTAATAATCATTGAAAAAATATCATCACCAAAATAATATCATAACAAAACATCACATCGAATAAAATTACAAAAATTCAAATAATTATGAAACATAAATTCAATTAATTATAATTAATAATAATGAATATATTTGATAGAAAAAAATATAATGCCATTTGTAATATGAAACTTGTTCAAAGTGGTCCATATATCTCACTTCAAATGTTTAAAATTCATAAGAACGAAATAATATACATATATATAATAATGAAAATGAATTTTATAAAGATTTATTGACATTAATAATCTAATTAAATATATTATTGTAATATATATATTTTTTATACAGGATATTAGAGTGCATTTGAATATGCTGGGAAGTAAGTTAATTATTTTTCATTTCCAATTCCTTCAGTTGAGACACATTTATGTAATACACCATACTGTATTGAATGAATTATTGTATAACTATAAAATTATATCTAACAAATACTTCATAATATTCATGTGATATACTATTCCAAATTAGTCACTTTTATAAAATGGAATTCGACCAATTATTACCCTAGTTGTAAAGATTTCTGGAAACTCGATTTTCATTCATTGGATTATAATGTTTCATCTTGAACATTTTATTGGGTTTATCCACCATAATATTATAATACATGGTATTTTATATTACTATTTCATAAAATTAAATTAAAAATAAATAAAATTTTATTATATAGGTATTCAACATTGGTATTTTCAAATAATTAAAACGTTTCTTTCCTTCCATTGTCAATTGTTTTATATTTGGCTACACATTCTCAACATAAATATATATATCATTTTCATGGATATGTTTTAATAGATTATTTTAAAAAGTAATTTATTTAAAATTCATTCACTTCAAATTTAGGAAAATATCTTTTTAGTGGAAAAGTACTTCATCTTTTTTGATAATATTAGTATTTCCTTAAATGTTCATTTATGTTTTCTTTAATGTGTATACATATTTTTGACACCATTGTCATTTTATATGAAAACATACACCAACATGTTCTTGGTTTCTAAAATAAATTATTTTTCTAATAGTTATATAAAATATTTCATTCAAATTTATTTCAAAATATCAAAGTTATTTGGTATTTCCAAAGTGATTTTTTCTATATCACAAAAAATAGTTTTTCATCTAATATTTTTCCCTTTGATAAATATTATAACTAATGAATGATGTTATTCAGATATTGTCATCAAATTTATTTTTGGGGATGGATTATGTAATATTATTTTATATCAATTATATGATATATCAATTCCTTTGTCTTGTTAACCCTCCACCTTGAATATGAATAAATTTTCATTCAATCCATTTTATTTGTGAACATTGTTTATTACCTCATATTAACTAAATGATGTTCACATAGATTACATTAATTTATTTATTTGTTAATGTTTACTATTAGTCATAAAATTATATCTAAATGGTGTAAATTTAAAATACTTCATCATCATGATTGAATGGTTTTAATCATTAATGTTACTAAATACATTTGGATACCAATTGGTTTCAATAGGACGTTTATGATGTATTGAATGCAAGCAATATATTTTCATGTAATCATTATGATATAATATGTGGTATATTTACATTATAAATTTTTATGAAACCCATTTATATTCTACGTTTTAATGATTTTATGTTTAGACATTTTCTTTAAGTGTACATGTCATTAATTAATCATTAAGTGACAAGTTGTCCTTATATATCCACCTAATTCATTGAGTAAATGATTATATATCATGATATAGGGGTGAAATTATTAGAGATACTAAATATATATTTGGAAACATGTTTTGAGGACTAATATAATATGGGAAACAAGTTATTGAAGGCTTATTCACAAAGGGAAACAAGTGAGTGAAGTCTTGTCCACAAAGGGAAAGATTTTTTGATATCTGATCCACTACATTATGATTTTTATTATTACAAATTTTCCATAATTTGAATATATTCCTTATATCCAGGATATAAGAAATTTTATTGATTTATTATTATGTTAGTCCATTATTTATGATATATTCAATGTTGGGTATAACTTTATAATGTATTCACAATTTACCCATATGCACATCTTATGATCACTTATTAACATTGAATATTATAACTTATATTTCCCCTAACTGATATTCTAATATCACCGATTTATTTTCATTCAATATTCCCATGTTATAAATATAATTAACATGGGAAACATATAATAAAGTAACATATATATAGAATTACTGGGAGATTTTGAAAACTTTTTATCAATTAAAAGGCCTCTTATATATTGGGAAACTAGTATATTAGATTAAAAAACTGACTTTTTATTCAATTTTTATCTCTTAACACTATAAAAATATAAAAATAAAAGTAAATAGGAATGTATTGTAATGAAATATTTTATGTATGTTATGTAATTCAGATAGTCAGGTCTACAAGTGTTCATAGTTGGTATCAAAGTAGGGTTATCATAAATTTTAACATTATGATGTTATAGGTTAAGGATAAAATAAAAATTAATTTTTCAATCTATTATTGATATGGTATGGTTGATAAAACTTACATTGGAGTAGATAACCCAATAAGTTCATTTTGGTAATATTGAATATTTTTGGGGATTTAGAAAATTGGAATTTATTGAAAACCCTATGGATAATTCTAGGTGATAATTCTATGTGTTGGATTATATCTTGATTTTTTGATAATGTAAATATTCTATGGTTAAAATTAAATAAACATACATTTATTGATAAAACATGTGTGTGTAGGTCCGGAATATATGATCCTAGGGGTAATAATCCTTAATTTGGAATATTGTGTGTAAATAAATCATTAATTACTAAATGAAAAATTTGCATAACTGCACATCTAGTTTGACAATACTGGGGGATATGTCTTGGTAAATTACATTCTTCTTACGAACCATTATAAAGGATTTATATCATAGTTACAATAATGTAATTGGTTACTAAGTACAAGAGATACTAACCTAATGGAAAGTAGAATTAATTTAATATATGAATGATTTAAATGGATATTAGTTATAGACGACATATTAGGATTGAGATTTAATATTCATATTATTATTTAATAAAATTTTTTTGAAAATAATTTTGTTTTTATAGTATTTTGAAATATGGTCACAAAAATAAAGAATTGACATATATATATATATATAGAAACCAGTACGTCATATAAAAAATCTGGGAGTTTGTATAAAAAGAGGATAATTTAAATATATTGTTCTTATGATGAAAAAGTGAGTTTTATAATCTTACCTAAAGTAGTGAGGTTGATATTGAAGAAGAAAATAAATAATGGTTGTCTATGATATTTTCAATGAAGAGTGATATTTATTATTATTCTTATGGTATTTTCTAAATATTTTTTCAAATTATTTGAAACATTTATGGGTTTTTGTCCAATAATATTTCGTTAGGTATTAAAAAAAATTTTAAATTGAATCAATATAATTGAAATATATTTTTTTTTAAAAAATTATGTTTTTAGGACAACTATTGGATCCTGATTAAGGTTTGAAAAACCATTAAGATTAATATATAATTTATGTTGAGGTAATAATGAGTTGATTTATTTTTATAAAATTTATTTATATAGTATTTATATCCTTGGTATTTATTATTGAATTAATGAAAAATAAATCGATGAGATTTTTGGTAAAGTTTAGCACCTTTTTATGATTGTGATAAACAATGTAATTTTATGAACCAATGGTTGAAAATATTGTTAACTTTTAGGAAGAATATATAAATTCTATTTGGATTAAATTTTTAGATAATCATATGGTTTTGGGAAGGTTTTCCATGGATAATAGGTTATTAGGGTATATACATACTTGTGTTTGTGTTTGTAGGAAAGAATAATGTTTTTTTAAGAAATATAAGTAACATGATATATACTAAAAAATCAAGCTATATGACTCACTATATATTATATCCATAATTATGATTATGTTATGAATACCCTAACCAAATTTCATCAGTGATCTACAATTAAAATTTTTTGGATGAAATTGGTTAAAAGATGGTAGAACGTAATGGCCCTGGATTTTGTATCCTTTAAATTAATTTTGTCCTCAATAAATTTTATCACATTAAACATTAATCCAAAGAAATAAGATAGAAAAAAATTCAAAAAAATTTATAATATAATGATGAGTATAATAATTATTAATTATAAATAAAATAATCAATTAAAAAATTTATATAAATATTTTTAAATTATAAAATATTTAAAAGAGAAGATTCCTTTTGGAGGAAAATTTAATAAAATAAACATTATATTTTATCATAATAAATTAAAATTCTAAAAGTAAAAATGTTATTATAATAGATAATATTTAGATTTATATAATTATATATTGATATTTAATTTTATATAAATCTATATGAAATAAAATTAAGATCCTTTAATGTTTAAAAATGTGCTTTTAAAGTAGTATTTATTTTTATATTCTATTTTAATTTAACATAAATTATTTAAATTTAAGAATTTTTATTTGAAAAAAATAAAATTATTTTAGGATAAAATAATAGAAAATTATTTTATAATGACTTTTTAAATTTTTATAAAATATTTATTATTAGGTGAATAGTGAAATAGAATATTTTTACAAATATAGTACCTTTTATTGAACTATTAGTTTATAAGAATTATTAGAAAATTTATGAGACACTTATATATATATATAAATAAATTTTATAAGTTATATTATAAATTTTAAAACATATATTCTATTTTAAAAACATATATTTATGGATTTTGAACTTATGTAAAATATCCCTAAAGAAAAGTTTTGTATAAATTATATACCTATTATTTTAATATTAATTAGAATAACCTTTATTAATTTAATAAAATTAAATGGATTAAATTTTTTAATTACTAGGTATAAATTTTATAACAAAGGTAATTTTTTACATAAAGATTAATTTACCTTAATTAAAAACTAGTTACTATGATATACGCTAAAATGGAAAAAGTTATAAATCTAATGATAATGAGAAAAAAATATGTTTAAAATATGTGGGAGAATGGGTGGCTGGACATATTATCAACCTTATCTCTTCCAAAATAAATTATTTCTATATTTTTATCTACTTTTCTTAATATATGCTTCTCAATATTAAACTTTTTTTAGTTTTTACAAAAATACCATCCCTTATTTAATTATTGAAGAGGAACTCCTCTTATAACAACATAGGTATTTATTAAGTAATAAATTTTCATATCTATTAGTATTTTTGAATTTAATATTAATTCTTGTTAAATGGGGGCAATATGTATGACAGCATACTCAACACGCAACATCGAGTTTCTTTGAAATCTTATGTTGCACAGAACACTGAGTTATACCTAAAAAAATACAAAAAATATTATTTTTACATTAAATGGTAGTTAAAATCTAGTTGTTTCATTGGAGGGAATGAATAGAAATAAATATATCTTGATTTTATATATTTTATAAATTTTATTACATTTATCCAATAATTTTTAGAGGCTTAAAATTAGAATTAATTCAACCTTAAACATAAAATACTCTTATATTTTTAAATGGTTGGTTTCCCGCCTTTTGATATAAAACCATTTTAAAATTAGTTTTCTTCACTTTTATATATTCTATTTGATTAATTAAACTTTCACTATAGAAGTGGGACATAAAAATTTACTTCTGTTGAAATTTTGGTATTTTTTTGATAAAATCCATATTTTTATGAAGTATGACAAATACTGCATTTTAATTAAAAAATATCATTTCATCTATTTTTTTGTAGTTAACATATCCTTAAAATTGGTTTTAAAGTGTAATTGGATTATAATTTTATTATTTAATCCAATTTTGTTCATTGTGTGTAATTTTACATTTAATTTCAAAAAAACATGTCAATCTTTTGATTGTTTTTACTTATAAAAAACCCATTTTCTAGTTTTGACATTGATAATTAATTTTAAATTGATTTCTTCCAAATATTTATTATTGATTTGAAAAATTGGATTCCATATTTTGAATCATAATTCCCAAATTATGAAAATTAGTTCCTTTTACATAGCAAACACGGTTTGAGGTATTTGAAATTGCTTATGCCATTTTATGTGAATAAAGTGCTTGGGATGATTTTAGAAGTGTTTGGGAGAGTATGGAATGTTTTTGGAAGGTTTTGTAGGTATTTTTAGGATTTCATAGTTTGAGCCTGGTCGGGATAAACCATGAAGAATTCCCATGTAACCATGAAGGGGTAGATGATTGGATTTTCACGGTTTGGAAAACCATGTGAGACAATAGTGCAAGACCCCTTCTTTTGAGGTAGTGGTGTGTGCACGGTTAGTGCACGGTTTTACAAACCGTGTAATCTAATCGTGTTTGAACTTTAAAAGGGAATTTTTATATTCTGTTTCACTTAGGCTTGACCTATTTCATTCCACACATTCTCCCACTCAAGCCTCACTCAGTATTTTCGGTTCTCAGGTGTTTAAGGTGCTCTTCCACTCATTTTGGAAGCGATTTGAAGGGTCTTCAAGGTGGTAAAAAGGTGGTTTTTCTCAAGTATGTCTCTTCTCTTGGTTTCTCATTGGTTTTATCTAGACATGCTCTTCCCCCTCTCTGGTTTTTCTAGATCTAAATCCATTATGTGTAGATCTAGGGATTTTTTAGCCTAAGGTGATGATTTTAGGGCTTGTTGATGATAGGGAAGAGGATGTAGACTAGTTTCGGTGGTGTGTTCCTCAGATTTGTGGTGTGGTTGCTGGTGGGTCGATTTTACCAAAACCCTAATGGAATGTGGGTTCTCTCTTGACTCCACTTTGTTAAAACTAGAACGCTTTTTCAAATTAATTGATTTTTCTTGAATTAATTGGTGATATTGATGTTTGATATTGGTTAGAAATTACTTTAGAAATATATTATAGATTTTGGGGGGAAAAGGGGTTTTATGATGAAATTTTCTTAATATTGGATTTTCAAATGATTATTTTTAAATTGGTAACATGGGCTGTTTTATGGAAAGGGGTTGATAAAATAATTCTCAATAAAAGGGGTTTTCTTTATTGAAATGTGATTTGACATGGATGATTCTCCAAGAGATTGATTGATTATGAAATAGTCACTGGCATGTTGTTGTGGCCTTGGTGTGTTATATCCTTGGTTATTGACTTTTTGATGTAATGTTCGTGATTGGAATGATGTAAAGTGGCTGGGGAGTACCACTATAACAAGAGGATGGAGAGTGGATGAAAGGGCCACTATCAAGGATAGGTGGGCGGGAAGTACCACTTGATTTGGAAAGTAGTAAATAGGTTTAGATGGGAAGTTTCATTGTGAATGTTTCCTTTTTGTGTGATTATATGAAAGATGAATATTATTATGCTAATGTGAAATGGTGAAATGTATTGTGGAATGTTTGTTTGTAATTCTTATGTGTTGTGGGTATTTGGGTGAAAATGGCTTGGTAAGGAAGTGTTTGGTTTATTGTTATTTGTTTCATTATTTCATTTTTTATATAAATTGTTTTATATAAATGTGTTAATTTTTTATTTCTATTGGCATGTGTAGGGAAGGCATTTTGGGAAAACCTGCTGAGTATTATTACTCACCCCATTCTTTTGGAACATGGGTGCTTTTGCAGATACTGTAGTTCTAGACACAGGTAAGAGAAAATCATCTCCTGTTTCTAGGGGTTTGTAGTGATGATTTGATGGTGTTGAGGATCATAGAGCATGGGGATTGGTGAGGAACTATGCATGGTATCACAATTCTTTTAGAGTCTTTTTGTTTAGTATTCTTCTTTGTACTCTGATAGTGGTATTATTGTGTTTTGTTTTTATTGGTCTTTAGTAATGGTATGGATTTGTTTGGTAATTTGGTTGACTCAATGTAATGTGTGGTTGGGATGTTTTGTTGACACTCATCATGTAGCCTTGTTGGTAATGGAATTTTAGGTTGGATGATTTTATCTTAAGGGAAAACCATTCCCCAATGAATCTTGAATCCCTTGCCATTAATTTATAGCTTTTACTGCCCTGTGAATGTCGCTTATGGCCAAGTATCATTCATTCGTCCTCTGAATCCAATGAGATGGGGCAGGATGTTACAAGTGGTACTAGTTTGTTCAATCCTTATATTACAAGTGAAATTAGTTGTTTGATCATTTTGCATTGATTGTTGGTCTTGGTGTTGACATTCATTCATGGCCTATTCCTTGAGTCGGGATGGTAGCAAGGCATGGGATTTTTGGAACATGGAAGGTATAACCTTAAAGGACATAACTAACCTTTATATGATGAAATTCATGTTATAGTGGAGTTGGGTACATAAGTGTTTGGAGACACTTATAGACATTGGAAATATCATTTTCGTGGGTGTACCTAATGATATGAGAATAACATGAATGGTAGAAATTATTTCCCACTAGGATTCATATTTCATTGGGGTATAATGATTTATGGTGTGATATGAATGTATGTATTTTGAAAAATCTGAATCGGGTTTCAAAACAGAAGGATTTTAAACATGGAAACTCATGGTATTTTGAAAATGGGTTGAATTAAAAAACATTGTGTATTTTTCATAATAGTTCAACATGGGAAATGTGAACATGTGAAAATCATGGTTGTTATAGTTGTGGTGTAATTTAATTTGAAAATTGTATAACCTTTCTTGTTAAGGGAGTTACACTTATGGTTGTTTTTGTATTGATAGAAGTGGCACTAGTTAAGCATCGTATAGACCAACTAGAGGAAGCTGTTGATAATGTGGTTGTACCTGAGCCCCAGGATAACCAATAGCTAGTATAGAGTATAGTGCGTGCTTTCCATGATATGGAAAGTGTGAATAAAGCGGATGAACCAAAGCATGTGGATCATGTGGTTCAGTTTTAAATGCATAATCCGCCGATATTTAGTGGTGATTCGGATCCAGAAAGGGATGTGGCAGGACTGAACAAAATAAATACGATATTTGACTTCATGGTAACACCAAAAGTGATAAAGTGAAGTTAGCCACATAAATGTTGGAAGATATTTTTCTTCAGTGGTGGGAGCTAGTGGTCCAAGCTGGGTTGGACCAAGGTGTGTCATGGGAGGGTTCTGATGGGTTGTTTAATAAAAAAATTTACCCTTATACATTCATAATTCATCATACAACATATTACATCCATTTAAAGAAAGGGGGTATGTTATTAACGAACTACGCGTCTAAGTTTATAAACATAGTGCTATTTTCACATGGGTTGGCAGGTAGTACATCATTGAAGGGATGAATTTTTAAAGCTAGGTTGAGGTAGGAAATACATTAAAAAATTATAGTGTTATGTATAAATGATTACATAGAAATGGTTAATAGAGCTTCCAGGGATGAGGGGGATGATTTAGGGGATACAGGAATGGGAAGCATGTTGGTACCCATGTGAAATAGTGGGAACTTGAACGTTGTGTTTAAGAGGAAGATGAACATTAATTTTTCAAGGGTGGGAGTATGGCCTAGAATCCAACTGTTGGATCAGTGAATCTTCCTCTAAAGCCTCATATTAAGATGGGATGTTTGCAGTGTGGCTCTATGGGGCACATCAAGCGAGACTCTATAGAACAACCTCAAGCATGTTCTAATTATAATTAGATGGGGCATCAACTGCAGTATTTCTGTACTACTTTAATTTAGGGAGTCTATGTCACTCTTTAGGAGTCGCATGGGTCTTATTCCTCGACAGGACCGGGGCAACATCATACCCCCCGGTAGTAGAGTAATTTTAATCACGATGATTACAAAAATAACATGACACCTCCATAGGGAAATTAAGAGCAGAGTGTAGCAAGAAACCAGTTGTTTAGAGATGAACAGGTGGTGATGGATGATCATTTGAGACCATCCATGGTGCATGGTATGATTATTTTGAATTCCTTGTGGATGCAAGTGTTTTTTGATACAGGTGATTCACATTATTTTCTTTCTTCTAGTGCTATAAGATGACTGGGTTTAACTTTGGGAATGGTGGTATCTATTTTGAAACTACAATCTTTTATAGGTCAAAGAGAATGTCGATCAATCCTCTATAGAGAATGTTGCTTAGTTGTGGATGACATTGAATTGATTTGTTATTTATCAAGGCTTGAGATGGATGTTTATGACATGATCCTGGGAATGGATTGGTTGGAGATGTTTATGGCCCACAACTACTGATATTCTTGAACAATTATTTATACTATAGGGGGTGGAATTCAACATCACTTTGAAGGGGAGAAGAATGAAAAACTAGATGAAACAGATTTTTTTGCACCAGTTTTTGGCACAATATTATATGAGTTAGACGAATTGTCATTTGAATCAGTGGAATGGTATTGAGGGGAGTGTTCTTCCAGATATTATGGATCAGTTGATGGACGTAGTTCCTAAAGAATTATAAGAGTTTCCACCTGTGATAGAAGTGGAGTTTACGATTTATCTGCTTCGGGGGACCAGTCCTATTTCACATTCTTATTCCCATATGGCACCAGTAGAATTTCTAGAATTAAAGGTGTAGTAGAAATTGTTATAAAACAAAGGGTTCATTTGGACCAACATGTCTCTGTGGGCAGCGCCTTTTTTGTTTGTTAAAAAGGAAGATGGAAATTTGTGGCTCTATGTAGATTAATCAGGATATGAAAAAGATTCGATATCCACTACCACACATTGATATTTTTTAATAGTTGAGGGGTGATCAGTGGTTATCCAAGATTAACTTGTTGTCAGGGTATAATCAATTGGGGGTGAGGAAGGAGGATATTCCCAAAACTTCATTTAGAAAAAGATATGTCCATAATGAGTATGTGCTTATGCCCTTTGGTCTAACAAATGCCCCAGTACTGTTCATGGAATAGTTGAATCATATATTTCAAAGATATTTGGATTCTTTTCTGTCTGTAATTGTTGATTATATACTGATGTATTTGAGGACAAGGCTAGAGAATGATCATCAACTGGTGATAATGTTGGGGACCTTAAGGGAACATCAGTTGTATTCCAAATATATAATGTGTGACTTTTGGATAAATGAGGTTCATTTCCTGGGCTATATTATTTCTGAGAGATGTGTTTTAGTAGATCCGGAAAAGATAGAGGTAGTTTTCTCATGGCAACCACCAATGAATGTTTTCGAGATATAGCGTTTCCTTTGTCTAACTGGCTATTATAAATGATTTTGTTTATGATTTCTCATGACTGTCTTTGCCAATGATAACTATGAAAAGGAAGAATATCCAATTTCAATGGGATGAGATGTGTTAGAAATGTTTTGAAGATCTAATGGGTCTCCTTATATTATCACCAAACATGGGTTTTCCAGAACTAGTGAAAGGCTACGTGGTGTATTGTGAAACTTCAAGATTGAGGTTGGGGTGTGTTCTCTTGCAGGGGTAATGTGGTTGCATATGGATCACGACAGTTTAGGATTTATGAGAAGAACTACCCCACACATTATTTGGAGATGGCGGTTGAAGTTTATACAAAAACAATGTGGCTTCATAATCTCTTTAGTGATAAATTGATAGTGTTTAGTGATCAGAAGAGCTTAAAGCATATTATCTTACAAATATATTTGAATTTGAATCAAAGTATATGGATGAAATATCTCTATATGTTTAAATTTTACCTAATGTACACACCGATTAAGGGAAATTCAGTGGCGGATGCATTATGTAGAAAATCATATGTTCGGGTGGTGAAACAAGCATCAGAATAGTTGTAGTTGATGTCGGCCATAGCCGACATATGGTCGGAATGTCAGGACCAATGAGATAGAGTAGTGTTTTTTTCTATTTCATTGGATCATGATTGGGTTTGGTTTTGTTAATGAGGCACAATAATTTTCTTCTTATTGTGTGGTGATGAGGTTGAAACTCAATGGTGGGGATACCATTGAGAGTTGGGAAATGATTGGGAATTCAGTATTGTGTTTTCAGAATCGGATGCTGGTACCAGTGGCTTGTTAGAAGGAAATTCTCTGGGATTATCTTCATTCCAAGTGGTCTATTCATCTAGAAATTTAGAATATGTATAAGTCTTTGAAATCGTAGATATGGTGCACTGGTATGAAAATGGATATGGCCGAGTTTCTCTCGAGATGCCTGACAAGTCAGTTAGTCAAGGCATATCATTAGCGGACAGCAGGCATGTTGCACTCTTTACCTATCCAATTGTGGAAATGGGAGAAAATTGAAATTGATATTGTGACGGGTCTCCCAAGAATGTTCATGAATCATGATTACATATGGGTGATTGTAGATTGACTCGCAATGTTGTCCCTTTTCATTCCAATTCATGAATCCCATACGGTGGACGATTTGTCCAAAATTGATATTCAAGAATTAGTAAAGAGGCATGGTGTTACAGTTTCCATTGTATCAAATAGATATCTGAGGTTCACATCTCATTTCTAGAAATATTTGCATTAAGCCCATGGGATAAATTTGATGATGAATATGGCGTATCATCCTCAGATGGATGCACAGTCTAAGAGGATGATAAAAACATTGGAAAATATTATATGGCCATGTGTGATGGATTTTGGTGGTTCATGGGATGAGCCCTTACCATTGGTGGATTTCTCCTATAACAACAGTTATTAGGATTCAATATGTGTGGCTCTATTTGAGGCATTATATGGGAGTCCGTGTCGTTCTCCACTATGTTGGGTGGAAACCGATAAGACATTGATGATTGGAAAAATCCGTATCCATTAGACTTTGGAGAAGATCAATTTGATTCAAAAGAAAATAGAGATGGGTCAAATTCTTCATAAATCTTATATAGACCATAATCGGCGTTCGTTGTCATTTTAGGTGGGTGATCATGTGTTTTTGAGAACTCTCATAGGTTGGGACATTGTCAGTTTTGAAATTAGGGTAAATTATATCCAAGGTATATTGGGCATTTTAAGATTCTTGGGAATATTGTATAGTTTTCGTAACATATGGATTTGAAACAACAGTTTAGCATGCTGCACAATGTGTTTCATGTGTCATAGTTGAAAAAGTATCAACCAGATCATGACCATGTGATTCACTGAGATCATGTTGATCTATAATCCGATGCTTTTTTGGTGAACATGCTAGTGTGGATTGTGGATAGAAAAGATAAATTGTTGCATGGTAAAATCATAGGTTCATTATGTGTTTTATGGAAACAGGGATAGATTCAGGAGGAAACATTGGAGTTGTAGAAATATATGGATGAGCAATGGCTCGATCACTTTCGATAACGAGATGGTTCTCTACTTTCCGATGATGGAAAGTCTAATGGTGGGTAGAATGTTCCAACCCTATTTGAGTTATGTGACTTTTATTATTCCTTTTATTGTGATTAATGTGATTGGGATGAGTTTCAAAGATGTTGGGAGAGTTTGTAATTTTTTGGAAGGATTTGTGTGCCTTTTTAGGGATGCACGCTTTGATCGTGGTTCGGGAAAACCATATAGAATTTCCAGGTAACAATGCAAGGGGATATGAAAGGCTTTACATGGTCTATTCATGGTTTTACAAACTGTGCAAGAAAACTGTGAGGGACCCCTTCTTTTGATTTAGTGGAATTCACACAGTTAGTGCGCAGTTTTCCAAACCATGTGAGATAACCAAGCGGCCACGTAAGGTATTTTTTAATAAGGGTTCAGTCAAACATAAACTATTTCACTCCAATAATTATTCCACTCGAGCCTCAAACAAAATTTCAGGTTGTTAAGGGTTTGGTGGGATCTCCAATTCATTTTGGAATCGATTTGAATGGGATTCAATGTGGTTTAAAGGTGGTTTCTCTCAGTTAAATCTCTTCTCTTGTTTTCTCTTTAGTTTTCTCTAGATCTACTCTTCCCTCTCTCCCGCTCTCTTATTTTTCTATATCTATATATGTTGTGTGTATATCTAGGGTTGTTGTAGCTTAATGTGATTATTTTAGGTATTTTTTATGGAAGGGAAGAGGATCTAGAGTGGTTTTGGTGGTGCGTTCATCGGATTTGTGGTGTTGTTGCTCGAGGGTCGATTTCCCCAGAACCCTAAAGGTAGGTGGCTTCTATCTCAAGTGTGCATTGTTAGAACAAGATTTCTTGTTCAAATTAATTTTTTTTTCTTGAATAAATTGGTGATTCTGATGTGTGAAATTGGTTAGAAATCCTTTTGGCAATGTTTTGTGGAATTTTGGTGGAAAAAAGGTATTGCTGTGAAATGTTCTTGTTATTGGATTTTAAAATGTTGATTTTAAAATTGGTAAATTGGTATTTATTTTGGAAAGGGTTTAATAAAAATCTTTTAAATAAAAAGGGGTTTAATTATTGTAATGTTATATGAAATGGATGATGATACATAAGATTGTTAGATTAAAAATTGTTATTGTCTTGTTGTTGTGGGATTTTTTGTATTTTATGATTGGTTATTGGATACTACATGTTATGATTATGATTGGAATGATATGATGTGGGCAGGGAGTACCACTACTGAGTAATATTACCCACCCCCTACTTTGGCACATGGGTTCTTTTACAGATGTTTTTTTAGTGACACAGGTAAGAGAAAATAATTTGATGTTTCTAGCAGTTCTTTGTGATGCTTTGGCGGTGTGGTGGAGCTTGGAGCATGGGTCTTGGTGCAAAAATATTGATGGTGTCATAGTTATTTTTGAGTCTTGCTGTTTAGCCATCCTCTTGGAACACTAATAGTGGTATTATTGTGGTTTTATTGTATTGGTATTTGGTAATGGTATGGATGTGTTTGGTCATTTGGTTGACTCTTGGTAATGCATAGCCTGGGTTGTTTTGTTGACATGTATCATGTATCCTTGTTTGTAATTGAATTTTTGGTTGGTTGATTTTATCTTAAGGGAAAATCCTTCCACAATGATTCTTGAAGCCATTTGAATTTATTATCACCCTTTGGAACCCTGGGAACATCGCTTAAGGCCAAGTAGAATTCCTCCTCCCTCTCAAGCTAATGGGATAGGGCAGGATGTTATAATTTATTGTTGAACATTTGGAATATAAACTTCAGTAATTATTTATATATATCTTGGTTAAACGTTAATCAGGTAACTAAAAGGGGAAATAATTTTATAATAATATACAACTACCTTAACACCTGTTATAATCCAATTGAATGATATATGTCTGACCATGAGCATTCTTGGGTCAAATTCAGGACCCCATTAAGCCACTTTGGTGTGATAATGACCTTTTAAAATATTTAATTTAATGAAAACAGAAATATAACATAAAAATGTATCTCCTAACTAAATAAATTTTAATTTGATATATATAAATGGTCTCTTGAACAATAAATAGTAATTAGAAAGATAAATATATTTCTCACATCATGGTATTTTGTTTATAAATTTTAGACAATACATAAATTTATATATATGACACAATGATGATGTAGTGATTACCTTATTAATGAAATATTCAAGTAAATGATATTATAAATATTACGATAAATATAATTTGAACATTTTGAATCCATACACGAAATTTTTGAATGAAATTCAAATGTGAGTGATGATTTAATTCATTTGGTTCATAAGGAATCTTATTTTTATGACGTTAAAAACAATAATTTTACAAATAGTGTCAAAATTGACATAAATGTGTTTTTAAAACAAATAATATTTTATTAAATGATATAATTTTCCTAAAAATATAAGATTCATAAAAATGACATATATAATTTTTAACATGTCATTAATGAACCACTTGTGGTTCTCTAGTCATTTTATAGTAAATATAGTAACCATAAATTATGAAAACACAATAACACTTGATAAAAGATAATGTTTTTAACTAAGTGTTAATGAAAAAATACAAGGTTAGTTTTTGACCAAAACTAATATAAAATCTATTGGTTTTGAGGATTTTTACCCATCCACATTTTATCCTAGAAATTTATCATTTTGGAACTATTATAATTAAAAAATCACTTTATAATAATATAATATTTCAAGACATTCCAAAATTTTCCCTCCTCCCACTTAGAAAAGGCCACCACCTCTACCCAATTACTCACACCTCTCAAGACCCTTGGCTCATCCAAAATCTACTAAAATAAGGTCCAAACATTCCTTCCTTCTAGAAGCTGAAATACTTTCATAAATTAATTCAAATAATCATTTTTTCAAAAATTAAAAGGTGTTACCAAATTAAAAAGTAATGAAGATCAAGTGTGACAAGTCAGACTAAAGGTAACATACTTCATCTCAATCTACTTTCATTTAGGAATTTCATTATAATATGAACCTTTATTATTTTATAATTTTCATATATATCCACTATGACATTTCATATCCATTTTTTATCTATAATATTGTTATTTATTAAATCGTGGATATTAATATTTAAATGTTTAATGTGGTAGGGGATACCTTGAACATTTAATGATTTAATTATCAAATTTTTTTCATCTTGATACTGAATGAAATATTAATTTATATGCATATAAAAATAAAATTTACGAAATATTATGTCAGTCATGAATTTCAATCAACTTTTTCAAAAGGAATATTTTAATACAAAGTGTTTTACATTATTTAAAAAATGTCCAAAGTAATGTTTTTGAATAGATATGGTGACAGGGAATTCTCTACCACCGTAACATTTATTTGATATTTGGAATCATCTATAAGACTTAATGCCTTTTAAAATGAAATTAAATTCCTTATTCCTTTATTTGGGTATCTGGGCATTGAAAATATGTTCTTAAATGAAGTAGGTATTTTCATACGGAAATGTTTTTCAAATGGGACTAGAAGAAGAGTTCGAAATAGGGATGTTGTGATGAATGTGTTTTATTCGTGAAATGGTAACTGAGCATTATATGAAATAGGTGTTCCCAATATATCTTATATGAAAGTTTGATCCCCATTATATCTTATGAGTGAGCCTAATATATCTTATATGATGGGTTGTTCCCCGTTATAGATCATGATTGAGCATGTTATAGCTGATATGAGGGGATGAGGCCCATTATAGATCATAGGTGAGTCTGATATAACTTATATGTAGGGTTATCCCCATTATAGATCTCAAATATGAAAGTCAAAAATATGGTTCTTCCAATTGGATGATGTTTGAATGGTTTTTATGTATATTATTCTCTAAGTAACCTAAAAGACTTTTAATTTCATGCTATTAATTTTAGTGTTTCTCATTGAGAAAAAATTGCGATTGTAATTCTTGTGATAATGTTTTGTTTTATCCGCTCAAAGATCATTCAATGGTTTATGAGGTTTTAACTAGACTAATGGGTTTTATTTATTTCTATGTCCCTTACTGAGATTTTTGTGCTCATCCAATGTTTTTAAATGTATTCACAGTATTTAAGGGAGAATAAATTCATGTATGGAATCAAGGAAAAGTTTTGATGATTACACATGAAAATAAACCATGTTTCTGTTGAAATGTTTTTATATTATGGAAGAAACTAATACTACTAAAAGTTTCCACATTGTATTATTTTTTTATTATGTAATAGTAATGGCCTAATTAAAAAATGATATTAACATGAAAAGAACCTCAAGGTAAATTCTCGACTTAACTCAAGATTATGTAATGTTTAAGTTTGTGGCCTTATATCTCTCCTCAATCCCCTCAAACCAAACCCAACATATTTCAACTCAAAATCCTTCTAAATAAATTCTGAAAATTTATATAGAGCATTAATAGATTGTTTTCATCTCAAAACACCATCCCTTAATGGCTCAACCCCATTTTCCAAGGAGATAATCTATAGAGGGGGGTATAAATTTCATACATCCCCTTTCTCATTTCAATATCCTTTTGTAAAATTATTGTTTTCAAAAATCCATTACACAATTATAAAACAAAAATATTACTACAATTAGTATAATTTTATTATATTATAGTTATGGTATATGATTTAATTACCTTCCCATTTTCCTTAATACAAAAACAATCATTTCTGTATTGTGTGGAGCACTGCCTCCATGATGAAATATGTTTTGTTTTCCTTCACCGCCTTAAATGGATGGCCCTAATGTAGTATTAAATATATAAGTACTATATATACGACATGGTTTTTTATTCTGAAATTATAATCTTTGTGACTATTTTTTCCATTTTTTGGTATAAAAAATATTCATCAATGTATACTTGTGGACTACCGCCTCCATTGAATGATCGATTTTTGTTTTTAATTTCATCACCTACTTACATGGATGGTCGTGAGAATGGGTTTAATAGATAAATATTATATTTATGATATTCATAATGACTGGTAAATATAATTTGTTCAACTTATTACTAATAAAAGGAAAAAAACTATGGTAAATTCAACAATCCACAAGATCATTATAAGGTAAAAATGATTTCTATGTACCATGAAATTACTTCATATAGGTTATATTATTCTTATAACTATTTAAACATATTATATAAAATAGAAATAAATATATAAATAAGATTATTATGGTTATTATGTAATGATATTATGTAACGCCCCGACCCCAGTTACCCAGAGTCGGTGCATTATTTTAATACATTGGCATGATTACAAGGAATCAAGTCCCGAAGGACCGATCAGTTTAGCAGTCTTAGAAAAATAGATCACATACATGAATGTTACATTTTCACATTAAGATGTACCAAAACAACATAAATAATATTTATGAACGCCATTATCCCCTTGGATTAACCCTGCATATCAATCACATTACACTTCTTGGAATTCTGGTAAAAATAAAACATAGAAAGGGGTGAGCTCAAATACTCAGTAAGGGTAAGAAATACATCAGAAACTTTCAAAAATAAGCATAAACATTTAAGCCAATGTATAAAGCTAAAACAAAATCCTTTTAAACTTGACCTTCAGCATAATATGGCAGAAATAAAATGAAATAATTTCATTTACTTATACACATTGATATTCTACAAATCAAATAATCACATGCAATAACACCAACCACTTTCATAATGATGGAATTCATAATGCCAGAATATCATAACCACATAGCCATGACCTCGTTCCAAGACTAAAAATAAGATTTTGTCAAGGCCTTATGCCAAGACACTAGTTTGTCTCATGAGACCTACCGATGCATCGAGGAGCTATAGCAGGCTCCACCCGTCACTTACTAAGTCCAATGCATTCCCATATGAAAAGGTTTAAACATAACATATACATTCATATTAAAACTAGCATACGAAATGTAAATACTTTCTCCATAACCATGAATGGTATAAAAATAACACATCCACAGTAAAACATATCACAAAACCTTCAATACAATACAAAAGTTTTTTTATAATAAATCATCTTCAAATAAGCTTAAAATCCATCAAAGGATGTTGACATAGATGAAATCAAAACTACTTGAGAGAAATATATCTTTTCTTGAAATCATTGAAAAGTAACACATTTATAAAGGAAGTAATTTAAAAGAGATTTTTGACTCAAAGTGTCCCATACCACTTTGAAACTTATGAAAAGAAATATAATTTCAAAACATTCATGTCTATATAAATAAATTCTTAAATTCATTTTGAAAACATAGACATTAATTAAAAGATTTAAAAAGATAAATCTTTAAAACATTTAATATTATGATCTTGATAAAGAGTACCTTTCTCAAATTATTAAAATATTCATTTTGAAATAATTTAAAGTCACAGAAATATAAAATAAAACATTTACTTTGAAAATATTATTATAATCTTGTAAGAGAAGCTTCAACAATTTTATAACGGTGGAGAATAGCCGCACCCGCCGTATAAGTTAAAAAAACATTCTTACTTTAATTTTTTCGAAAAGGTTAAAAGCACCTTGTTTGGAAAACGACGGAAAGATTCTTTTATAAACCACTTATAAAATGTCAAACAAGGGTATAAACGACTTTAACACATATTCTGTAAAATAGTAATACTGTTTTGAAATACATTTTTAAGAAACATGGATGTGGATGATAAAGATGTCCCAGTAGATTCTTACGTATAAACAACCTCGGATAATGAAGAGATTGTGAAATAAACCCTTACCAATTTGGTTACTTACGAAACATACAACCCCTGAAAGTGGTATCATACAATTAATACGTAAATAAACATAAATTAAAGTGTATTACACAAATAATACAATTATGGGTAGTACATACACCACACAAAAGGTAATAGTTGCAATATAGCATGAATCTCATGGGAATAAGGAGTGAAAGGAAAACCCCTTACCTTGCACTTTCCTTTAGACGAGGGTATGTTTAACCTCTTGTACAAAAATCGTAGTATGTTATTAAATTATACCATAACCAGATTAATATTTATGATATCATACCTGATTCATTTATGACTTTATATTACCCATTTAATAATAATTTCCATGTTAAGATAACATTTTGGGTAATAATCACTTTCTTTATCGTACGTGTTTTAACTTGTCACTCTTGGTTGTATCACTTAGATAATGATTTAAATACGTCCAGAATATAAAACCTGATAAATATTTAATAAATATTTAGAATATAAATATTTATAATAGACATATATATGAAATGGAAAACACAGTTTATGGAGACGGTAGTCCGTATGTACGCATAAACGTTGTTTCTGTTTTCATATAGAATTGAACGGAAGTAAATGAATAAGATATATGTATGTACATAAATAATTATATATATATATATCTCTCTCCAGTAGCATTATTATGTCATATATTACATACTTATTAGTAATATATATTTTTATAATCGTCGATGAATTGTGAACTTGGAAATGAATCTCATCGTGTCGTGGAGACGGTAATCCGTACGTTTGAACGAGCGAAAATATTATTCTTTTGATATAAAAATAATATATAATTGGATGTAATATCATATATAAAGAATAATTATCATGTTCTATTAATTATTTACATGAATTAAAAATCAGTATTATACCCATCCAAATAATAATATATTGAATAACAACTACACCACGACGTGGAGACCGTAAGCCGTACGTACGCACGTATGGTGACATGTCATTCAAAGGATGGATAGAATACTGAATATGGTTGTACCATATTTTTAATAATATTACAGTCTATAGGAGATACTGGATTAATTATTTTAGAATGGTAATAACAAAGAAAGAAGTAGTGGAAGAAGAAAGGAACTTGAAAAAAGGTGGTGAAATCATTACCTCTTCTTTGGGTTCTTCCTTTTGATTTGATCAAAAGGGCTCCTTAAGTTGGCTTTCTGGATAATGGAAGGCCTCTAGGATGAAGTGAGGGAAGTTTAAAGAGTATTTTGGAAGAGTTTGGCTGAATCAAAAGGCTTTGAAGGTGTGAATTAATGAGAAGGAGGAGTTCCCATTTATAAGAGGGGTGAGGGGAACCTTTGGAAAAGCTAGAAATATTATTTTATAATAAATTCATATTCAGTTTATAATGGCTAAAAAGGGGATTATGTGAAGTTTATTGTGGGGATGGGTCGAAAAGCACTCAACCAATAGAATTTAGACAGGTTTGTGTTACTATATTAACCTTATATTTAAGTCTTAACTCTTAGTTAATTAGTTTCACTTTTACAATGTCTCTTTATATTTTTATATTATATGGTTAATAAACATACTATATACTTACAAGAGACCCCCAATTTGTCCATTCATGTTACACATATCATGATACAAGCCTCTTGGACGAACCTTAGATTTTTATGAATTTAATATCAATTAATAATACAATATTTGTTTTAAAAACTCTTTTATGTCAATTTTGAAACTATTAAAAAATTGATTTTTGTGAAACTCATAAAAGAATTATTACTTCGAAAAAAGACAATTAAATCAATCCTAATATGTCATATTAACATAAAAAATTAGTGTTATTCTATAAAAGTCTCCAATTATATTTATTTGGGTATTTATAATATCAATTATTTTAATTTTTCACTATTATGGTAATTACTGCATCATCATTGTGTCATAAATAAATTCAATTATTTAATGTCTAAAAATTATAAATAAAATATAATTATGTAGGAAATATATTGATCTTTCTAATGAATATTCATAGTCTAAACTCCAATATATATAACCTTATTTAAAATTTGGGTTTCTAAAAGATATATGCTTGTGTCATTTTTGTATTCATTTTAACTTAATTAATATAAAGTGTTATTATCACTTACAAGTTGCGCCATGGGGTCCAAAAATCCACCCAAAGAAGCCCATTGTCGGACACGTATCAACCAATAAGATTAGGACACGTTTTAGAGTAATTTTTATTATTATAATGTTACTTTTTAACTCCTTATTTACCAGATTTACCCTTTAACCATGGTAAATAAAATATTTACCGAAGTAATTATTCAAATTGTCTAAAAATAAAAGTTACCTATTTACACAATTTGAACAGACATAATCCAAATATGGAATCCATTTTTCCAAATTCATAACAGAGAAGTGGCAGAAATTAATTTAAAATTTATTCCCGTTGTTAAAATAAAAAGCGGGTTTTTAAGAGATAATAACTATCAAAAGATTGACACTTGTTTATGTCTGGTTTAATTGTGAAATTATGTCCAATGACAAAAATTGAATTAAATGGTAAAAATATATTCTTAATATTCTTTAAAAGCACTCAAATTCATAATTTATCAATATTAATCACTTTGATTAAAAAACAGTTTTTAATTAAAATTTAGTAATTTTCACTAATCATCAAAATATGAAAGTTATCCGAAAAGCAAAATAATTTCACCCTAGGCTAATTTCCATATTCCGAATCCAAAAATGAAGTAAATTTTGAGAGATAGGATTTATAAAATTTCAAAAATTAAGTATTACTATTCATAATGACAAGTTTGATTTGTTGTGGTGTGTTAGAACTCGATATCGCGTACAACACACACTATCGAATTATTCAAAGAGAAGCGTACAATAGAAGCTTGTGGTGTTACATTGTAATTTTTTATGTCCCCATTGTAAAGAATAAATTTATTTATTCAAATTGAATATATAAAAGTTTAAAATGTTGGATTCAAAAAGGAATCACTATTAAAGTTGGTAAAAGTGCATTTTTGAAAAATACTTCTTTTATCTGAAAAAAAGAATTTGTTCTTACATTATGTCTAAGAAACTCATAATATGGAATATAAAATTATAAGGATTATATAAAGTTTAAAATTAGTTAATACAATTCATAACCTCTTTTGAACGGCTTGTTTGGTAAGTCATGGTACGCTTTAACTCAGTGTTGCGTGTAGTGCAAGGTATTGAATTATTTTGAAGAAATAACACACTATGAAATCATGGGGTGTTACATTCTCCCCTCCTTCAATAAATTGCGTCCTCAAAATTTGAAATTGTTTTTCGAAAATAAAAGGTTGAAAATAGAAAATATCTTTGTGGGAAAACCCACATCATAAATTGGTTTACTAAAATTTAGTCTTAATATGAGGAAAAGAGAAATTAAAGGGTCACCACCAAATTATGATCTCGATTAGGAGAACATTGGTGGAAATTAGAGACATATAATTAGAGGAAAAACATAAATATTTGTAGGTAGTGATTGAGGTCATCAATCACAAACAAGTGTAAAATTGAAGTCCTTAAATTAATCAATCTATGATGATTTAAAATACCATCGGTTCAACAAAACATAGGGTATTAGGATAACACATTTTTGGTTTTAGGATTCCTTAAATAAAGTATAAGAATTAATTTCTTCATAGAATAAGAGAAGAAGAAGAATATATTATTGACAAGTAGATTTCCATCCTTTAACTAATTTCTACCACAAACTCATCTTTCTATCTAAAAGATAATAGAACGTAAAAAATATATTCTATTTATCCTATTCGTATAGGGTTTAAAAAAACGAATTTATAATTCATCTACCAGATCATTTAAAAAAACTACATTATTTAATCCCGGACATTAAGTGGGCCAGTGGTAGGTGATACACCCTTGTCGCCCTTCGGTTGTGGGTTCATGTCTCGCAGCCATTCTGAACGCAATGGGTTGCCGCCCAACCTCCGGGATGTCCATTTATGGAAATCCAAAAATAATCCAAACTAGAACTATCAAAAATGCATTATTCCAAAAATGAAGATCCTTTTTTCTGCGTAATAACATGTGAACACCTTCATCGTGTATTCTTTTAAAACACTGCAACATCTTGAATTACCATAAAACCTTATTAATTACATTCATGATCCCTTATTCCTTAAATAATAATGGATATACTCCTTCAATCCAAAAATGTTGTAAACCCCAAAAATGATGGAATATACAAATCATTAATCAGTTTCAAGGTATTCAAAAATATCCAATATAATTTATCCAAATCAATCATGTATTATTCCAAAATCACTACCTCGGTATCAGAACTATATTATGGTTTATCATTCTCTCAACCATATATTTTTCAAAAATTTATCCTGCTATTGAGTCACTTTTCTTTGTTCCACACAATCTCAAGTCCTTAATGAAATAGTACTGCAGTACAATCCTTATATACTCCATATTATTATAACAAGTACATTGTTGATACAACACTCAAATTACATAATCAACATAAGAACTCTAATCATTCCTCTTCATCTGTGGTAGTATCATAACATGATTATTATCCAATAACATCATTTGCGGCATAGTCTGATGACTATGACATAGGTTCGCGTAATGTCCAAACTCCTTGCAAATGATGCATTGTACATTTGAAACCATTTTCTTACCCTTGTTGTCACGTACTTTGTTCCCCTTTTCTCCACACTTATAACAAACTCCCATTCCTTTCAGGCAATTTCCAGGGTGTTTCTTCCCACAATTATCACATATGGGGGAATTCTTCTTTTTTCTCTTCCCTTTATCCATCTTTCTCTATTCCGTCCTTTTCTTCTCTCACATCCCATCAAAACCATAGGAATCAGTAAAATATTTATTTATCTTATCCACACATGATACTATTTCTCCATATGATGATAATACGTGGGATACTATTTCCCGTCTAAATGATGTCTTAATACCATGAATGATACAATCCTTCTTATTCATTGGATCATACGTATTACTGGAATTCATATTCCTTCTATTGGGCGCCATTTCTATACAGTAGCGTAAATTAGGTCGATTTATGAATTGCAATAAATAATTCCTAATGCAAATTGAACAGTTTATGGATATAATCCATAATCATAAAAAAATGTTTTCTTTGAGTAAGTTTATACTCATGAGACCATCATAATGGTTTGTAAATAAAATGAGAATTATACTAAGAATATTCCCCTAGAGTGTCGTAACCAAGAGTGCAGCAAGGCCCATTGTCATTCACCAGTTCCCATTCGAGTCTAGCTCAAAGCGGTGTTTTCGGGTTTTACCCCTAGGTACATATGTTCCGGAGCCGCCTCTACCTGCTCGTATCCCAACAGGATGTATTGCTCGGAAAACTCACAAAATCTCTACAATACCAAAATTCTAGAAATTTCTTCTATACTAATCCTCAAAGTCTATTTTAGGGCGATGTGCTCTAATCAATGTTTATCTAAGTCTAGTTTACAAGGTTATTTCTAAATTTCCTCTGATACCAACTGTAACGCCCCGGCCCAAGTTACCAAGAGTTGGTGCATTATTTTAATAAATTGGCATGATTACAAGGAATCAAGTCCCAAAGAACTAATTAGTTTAGCAGTCTTGGAAAAATAGATCGCATACATGAATGTTACATTAGAACTTTAAGACGTAAAAAAACAACATAAATATTTCTTATGAACGTCATTATTCCCCTGGCTTAACCCTGCATATCAATCACATTACACTTCATGGAATCCTGAAAGAAAACATTGAAAGGGGTGAGCTCAAATGCTCAGTAAGGGTAAGCAATACAGCGGAAACTTTCAAAAATAAGAATAAAAATTTAAGGCAATGTATAAAACTAAAACAAAAGCCTTTTAATCTTGAACTTCAGAATAATATGGCATAAATAAAATGAAATAATTCTATTTACTTATTCACATGGATATTATACTAATCGAATAATCACATGCAATATCACTAACCACTTTCATAATGATGGAATGCATAATGCCAGACTATCATAACCACATAGCCAAGGCCTCGTGCCAAGACTACAAATAAGATTTTGTCAAGGCCTTGTGCCAAGACACTAGTTTGTCTCATGAGACCTACCGATGCATCGAGGAGCTATATCGGGCCCCCACCCGTCACTTACTAAGTCCAATGCATTCCCTTATTAAAAGTTTTAAACATAACATTATAATTCGTATTAAAACTAGTATACAAAATGTCAATACTTTCTCCATAAACCATGAATTGTATAAAAATAACACATCCACAGTAAAACATATCACAAAACCTTCAATACAATACAAAAGTTTTTTTATAATAAATCAACTTCAAATAAGCTTAAAATCCATTAGAGGATGTTGACATAGATGAAATCAAACCTACTTGAGAGAAATATTTCTTTTCTTGAATTCATTGAAAAGTCACACATTTATAAAGGAAGTAATTTAAAAGAGATTTTTGAATCCAAGTGTCCCATACCACTTTGAAAATTTTGATAAGAAATATCATTTCAAAACATTCATGTCCATATAAATAAATCCTTAAAATCATTTTGAAAACATGGACATTAATTAAAATATTTAAAAAGATAAATCTTTAAAACATTTAAAATTATGATCTTGATAAAGAGTACCTTTCACAAATTCTTAAAATCTTCATTTTGAAATAATTTAATGTCACATAATTATAAATTAAAACATTTACTTTGAAAAAATTCTAATAAGCTTTTAAGGGAAGCTTCAACAATTTTATAATGGTAGAGAATATCCGCACCCGCCATATAAGTTCAAAAAAACATTCTTACATTAATTTTCATGAAAAGGTTAAAAGCACCTTGTTTGGAAAACGATGGAAAGATTCTTTTATAACCCTCATAAAAAGTCAAACAAGGGTATAAATGACTTTAACCCGTATTCTGTAAAATAGTAATAATGTTTTGTAATACATTTTTAAGAAACATTGATGTGGATGATAAAGAAGTCCCAGTAGTTTATTACGTATAAACAACCTCGGATAATGTAGAGATCGTGAAATAAACCCTTACGAATTTGGTTACTTACGAAACATACAACCCATGAAAGAGGTATCATAAAATGAATATGTAAATACACATAAATTAAATTGTATTACACAAAGAATACAATTATGGGCAGTACATACACCACAAAAAAGGTAATAGTGGAAATATAACATTAATCTCACAGGAATAATGAGTGAGAGGAAAACCCCTTACCTTGTACTTTCCTTTAGTCGAGGGTACGTTTAACCTTGTACGAAGATCGTAGTATGCTATTAAATTATACCAGAACCATATTAATATTTATTATATCATACATGATTCATTTATGACTTTATATTACCCATTTAATAATAATTTCCATGTTAAGTTAACATTTTGGGTAATAATCACTTTCTTTATCGTACGTGTTTTTACTTGTCACTCTTGGTTGTATCACTTAGATAATGATTTAAATAATTCCATAATATAAAACATGATAAATATTTCATATATATTTAGAATATAAATATGTATAACAGACATATATATGAAATGGAAAACACCATTTATGGAGACGGTAGTCCGTACATACGCATAAACGCTGTTTCTGTTTTCATATAGTATTGAACGGAAGTAAATGAATAAAATATATGTAAGTACATAAATCCTTATATATATATATATATATTTATATATCTCCAGTAGCTTTATTATGTTATATATTACATACTTATTAGTAATATATATTTTTATAATCGTCTATAAATGGTGAACTTGGAAATGAATCTCATCGCGTCGTGGAGACGGTAATCCGTACGTACGCACGAGCGAAAATATCATTCTTTTGATATTAAAATAATATATAATTGGATGTTATATCATATATAAAGAATAATTATCATGTTATATTTATTATTTACATGAATTAAAAATCAATATTATACCCAACCAAATAATAATATATTGAATAACAATTACACCACGACGTGGAGACGGTAAGTCGTATGTACACACGTATGGTGACATTTCATTCAAAGGGTGGATAGAATACTGAATATGGTTGTACCGTATTTATAATAATATTAAAGTATATAGTAGATACTGGATTCATTATTTTATAATGGTAATAACAAAGAAAGAAGAAGTGGAAGAAGAAAGGAACTTGAAAAAGGGTGGTGAAATAATTACCTCTTCTTCGGATTCTTCCTTTTCATTTGATCAAAAGAGATCCTTAAGTTGGATTTCTGGATAAAGGAAGGCCTCTAAGATGAAGTGAGGGATGTTGAGATAGTATTTGGGCAGAGGTTGGCCGAACCAAAAGGCTTTGAAGATGTTAATTAATGAGAAGGAGGAGTGCCCTTTTATACGAGGGGCGAGGGGCACCTTTGGAAAAGCTAGAAATATTATTTTATAATAAATTTATATTCGGTTTTTAATGACTAAAAAGTGGATTATTTAAAGGTTAAGGTGGTTATGGGTCGAAAACCAATAAACCAATAGAATTTAGACAGTTTTGGGTTACTATATTAACCTTATATTTAAGTATTAACTCTTAGTAAATTAGTTTCACTTTTATAATGTATCTTTGTATTTTTATATTATATGGTTAATAAACATACTATATACATCCACGAAACACCCATGTGGTCCATTAATGATACAACTATCTTGATATAAGTCTCTTGGACGAACCTTAGATTTTTAAGAATTTAATATCAATTAATAATATATTATTTGTTTTAAAAACTCTTTTATGTCAATTTTGACACTATTCAATAATTGATTTTTTGTGAAACTCATAACAGAATGATTACTTCGAAAAAAGACAATTAAATCAATCCTAATATGTCATATTAACAAATAAAATTAATTCAATTCAATAAAAGTCTCCAATTATATTTATTTGGGTATTTATAATATCAATTATTTTAATTTTTCACTATTATGGTAATTACTGCATCATCATTGTGTCATAAATAAATTAGATTATTAAATGTCAAAAAATTATAAATAAAATATCATTATGTAGGAAACCTATTTATATTTCTAATGAATATTTATAGTTGAAAATCCAACATATATAAACTTATGTAAAAATTGGTTATCTAAAAGATATATGCTTGTGTCATTTTTGTATTTTATTTTAAATTAATTAATATAATGTGTCATTATCACTTACAAGTGGCTCCATGGGCTCCAAAAATCGACCCAAAGACTCCCATGGTCGGAAATGTATCAACTAATAAGGCTAGGACACGTTTTAGGGTAATTTGTTATAATTATAATATTACGTTTTAACCCTTATTTACCGGATTTTCTCTTTAACCATGGTAAATAAAATATTTACCGAAATAATTATTCAAAATGTCTAAAAATAAAAGTTACCTATTTACAAAATTTGAACATCCTGATTCAAAATATGGAATCCATTTTTCCAAATTCAAAACATATAAGTGGCAGAAATTAATTTAAAATTAATTCCCGTTGTTAAAACAAAAAGCGTGTTTTTAAGAGATAATAACTATCGAAAGATTGACACTTGTTTATGTCTAGTTTAATTGTGAAATTATGTTCAATGACAAAAATTGAACTCAATGGTAAAAATATATTCTAAATATACTTTAAAAAAACTCAAATTCATAATTTATCAATATTAATTATTTTGATTAAAATGTAGTTTTTAATTAAAATTTAGTAATTTTCACTATTCATCAAAATATGAAAGTTATCCAAGAAGTACCAAATTTTTTCCCTAGGCTAATTTCAATATTCCAAATCCAAAAATAAAGTCCATTTGGAGAGATAGAATTTATAAAATTTCAAAAATTAGGTATTATTATTCATAACTGCTAGTTTGATTGATTGTGGTGTGTTAGAACTCGATGTTGCGTACAACACACGCTACCGCATTATAAGGATTATATAAAGTTTAAAAATTAGTTAATACTATTCATAACATCTTTTGAATGGACTGTTTGGTCAGTCAGGGTGCGCTTTAACTCAGCGTTGCGTGTAGTGCAAGTTATTGAATTATTTTGAAGAAATAACACACTATGAAATCATGGGGTGATACATATTACAACAAGATCACTTCATATTCATCTGTTAATTATTGAATGTTCCTATTTGGATTGGTCTAACCACATATTGGAAGAATGATATAAATATATGTCATTGATAACTATCGGATTTTTTTAATATGTGATATAAATTTTTATATATGGAGTTTTTAGGTTATTATTATAATATAAAATATTATCTAATTATATTTAAAAACACCCTTCGTTCATTAAGAACCATTAAAACTTCCTCATCACCAAATTCATCATTAATACTCAAAACCGTAAATCCCATATAATGAAATTATGAAATTATAAATATTTTTATTACATGAAATATTTTAACATTAATTATATAATAGTCATGATCATTTTGAGAAGAATAATGAACAAATCTTCAATTACAAAACTAGTTCAAAACGATCAATATTTCTCAGACCCAATATTGAAAATATATAATAACTAACTAATATACACATAAAAAATAATTGTAAATATTTATTGTAAATTATATGTATATCATGACGGTTTTAAAATAGTCTATTAATATATTTTTATTTTATATACATGATATTATTGTGCATTCATAAATCCTGGTAAAAAGGTTATTATTTTTCATCTCAAAATCCATAACGAATTATTTTTGTTATACACTATGATTTTAATTTTATGGTTTATTTAATACTAATTAATGAAAAAATTTCATATTTAATTTTTTTATTAATGTGAAATCGTAATCCAATTTTGTTCCTTTTTATAAAATATAATTTGATCCAATTATTTCCACAGTTACAATGATTTGTTTCCTAAATATTCATTCATTGTGTTGCAATATTTCAACAAGAACATTAACATGGATCTTCCAACCTGATATTTTAATATTTTTACATTCCAATTTTGGAAAATAATTTTCTAATACCAATTAATTTTATAATTTTTTGGTTTTCAAAAATGTATCATCATAGAATCAAAAACTGAAGTTCCTAAATAAGATCGAGACCACAGAGGGGTAGGGGTGAATCAGTGGTTTCTATTTTTTTATAAGAGTGTTTCTTAACATTTTTAAGAGAACCTTTTTAACCATTGAAATTTTTTAGATTTATGATTCACTTAATAATAAATACTTATATATACTTTAGTATGGAAAAATAATAATTGAGCAACATAAAATATTCATATGGTTTGGTATAAATACCTACACCTTACCATGTTATTAAGTCCCACCCAACATTGATTCCTTTCCCAAACTTCTTTCCATAATACAAATTCATAAGAAACCAATAATTTTTCAATATAGTTGCAACAATTCATAATTTACTTGTTTTTTCCTAAAAGTATCCTTTTTGTGTCCACTTTCTCTACAGAAGGATATACACAGTAGAAAAAAATACATTTTTATAAATGGTTATACACCCCAACTACAAGATTATTCATTATTTTTCGATCCACTTCAAGAAGTACTTCATTTCCTCTAAAGGTTAATTGGATCAAATTCACCTTTAAATAATTTTTAGGAACATATAAAAATGTCTAATGAATTCATTGGTTTTTAATGTTCTTCCATGTCTAGAGAAAATTTGAATATGCTTAAACATAATATTTGACGAAATTATGTCCTGAAAAATTACTTAGAAAAGTATGTATGATAATCCTTAGTCCAATAACCTCTGTATAACACATCTCATCTGATTGGTTCTATCTGATTCTGCTTCATCTTTATCTACTTCAAATTTGTATAAGCTCCATCTCAATCTCACTACATTTATAAATGATACATCTTATACTAATGGAATTTTTTCTGATCGGTCTATATTCATAGAAACGTTCTTCTATGGATCTCTATCTGATGGAACTTAATTCGATGGATATTTCTCTCATGGAGCTCATTCGTATTATCACAACATCAAACTAAAACAATATTTTGGTTGGCATCAAAGCATTCCACAAATATTTTAGATTGTCTTCACTTCGTGCATGTGAACAATGTAAGGGTATGAATGTACCTCGCCCTATATTTATAGGTTACCCAGAATGGTAATAGCGGGAAAACCAATTATATTCCCCGCTCAAATTGTTTTTGATATATCTTACTTTCACATTATTTTTTATTCATATTTGACTTATTAAACTTTTGTCTATACTTATAGTGGGTTTTAATATCTTCTTGAATCTTCTAAAAATTTCATACTTCTTCATATTTACAAAATATTCCCTAGTGTAATTACGTGTCTTAGATCTTCTTTGTTTGATGACTCAGATTTATCTTCTTCCTCAAAGTAATTTTTATGTATTTTCTTACTAAAATTGGATTCAATGGACTTACTCATGAAAATATTTTCCTAGGGATAAAAAAACATTAAAATTTTAGTCTCTACATCCATTCCTATTTACCCAATAATAAAAACAAAGATATTACCTGGTCCATAAAACTCAATCAATCTAGTTATCTTGACCGAATTTAAAAACAACATGAAATACCATTTCTCAAAACCCACTGAAGAATAAAGACAATAAAATTATTGGTCCCTCTAATGCTTCAATCCATTTGAAAATGTTTAACTACATTATTGAAAATTCTTTATACTTTAGTATTCTAAATAAATTCATTATCAACACAAACATTTCTAAAATTTTCAATCAGATTCTCGTTAACATATCATTATTAATAACCACTCTTAGATAGATCATATTATTCCAATTTTTGAGAAGAAATCCACGTCTATCATTTTTCCTATAAAATGAATCAGTGTCATTTATTCTCTAACTGGATTAGTGTCAACAAATATAGTCAATCTTATGTTTTTATTTGTTGTTTTATCAGTGTGAAGCACTAGTCAGATGGATCAGTTATGGTTCCCAATCTGAAACTCAATATATTCCTATTTCAATATTTTTAAAAACTCCAACATTTGATGCCCTTGTCCCGATGAGATTCATCCATTACACATTAATGTTGGATTCTCTAGAAAATTTAATTTTTTTCCTTATACTTGGTGAAATGTTTATCAGGATCCTACTTCACGATTATGTAACCCTGAATGATTATAAAAGAATTCTCATATTTTCATTGATCGAAACCAGGGTATGATCTTCTTCGCCTAAATACCTTTATCTAGAAGTATGTTTCCCTTTTATCATTAGATCCTCTACATCTGGTGCTACTACTTTGTCAGTCTAATAGAGTCTATATAGAAACCAAATATCCACTTCTTCTCAACATTAAACATATTTTATCTATTTACATCAAATATAAGAAAAATACATCTTTGGTATAATAATATCTCCCTTTGTGATTGTTCCCAATACCCTCTTAATACTTTCCACACGAAACATTGAAAAATATATTTTCCAATAATAAATATCTTATTCATCATAAATTTTAACATCTTCAAATAGAATTATATATATTTGTAACATGTCTTATTTAACATTCTAATTCCCATCATAAATATATTGTTACTTATCTCAAATTTTCTTATCTTCTGGAAATCCTGCTATCTTTGTACAATCATTTTCTGTAAAAGGGCATCAATGTAACATTCTGGGATTTTCCATCATCATCTAAACTGATCTTATTATAATCCATCATTGAAAATTTATTTATTGAAGGAAATCCACCTATTACAAAATATATGACATCAAGACCAAGATATAGATGCCAAGGTTGCATCATATTATTCTAACTATGATATATTCTTCATTAATAATAAGAATACACATTTTATTTACTGAATTGAAATTATCTATTAATAGTGATGTTCCTTTTGAAGTTAACCTATTATGATACCAAATGTTACTCCCAAATAAGATTAATACAATTGATATGGGTGAAATAGTGTTATCATTTTCATTGTATAAGAATGTTTCTTAACTTATTTTAGAGAACATTTTTCAATTTAGGACATTTTTATAATTACTATCTAATAAAAAATAAATTAGAAAATCGCCTTTTTAATGAAATAATTATAAAGAAAGAGAAAAACCAAATTTTTAAAATTTTGTTACAAATACCAACAACTTTCCATGTTGGGTAGTCCCCCCAATTTGGATTCAGTTAACTAACTTATTTCTAGAATATAAAGGAACAAACAAGCAAAAAGTTCTACAATCGCATAGAGATCATTTATTATATAGATGGTGATACCCCGAATGATATTTTTCATATCATATTTCACTATTAATGGTTATACACCATAATAAGGAATAATTTTTATTAACTGTTTATACACCTTTCATAATGATTATTCCATATTTTCTAATCCACTTTAGAATGTGCTTCATGATCTCCAGAAGTATGCTGTATAAACTTCACCCATGTAAAATCATCAAGAACATCAATAATAATATTTTGAATTTTTTGGCCTTTAAAAACCTAAAAATCATAACCAATAAGAATATGATAAAAAATAAATAATTCTAGAAATTCTATGAAAAAAAATAGTTTGATTGACCTCAGTTTGGTATCCTCTCTCTAATGGCCTTTAGCCAATTGGATCATTCTAGTTCTATTTTTTTATTTCTACATAATCTTTGTAGTAACTCAATCAGTTGCTCAAAACATCTCTATCCAAAATAGTTCAACTATATGGAACTAAAGCATACATGTCTCATATGACCCATGGATTTTTGAACTAAAGCATCAACACATTTCCAATGTGTTTGGTCGGTTTTTTTGTATGTCAGTTGTTCTTTTCACTTATAATCCTGTCCATTTTAAACAAAAGTGAGACATTTGTGAATGGTGTCGGCCACACCGCACTTCGGATTGAGGCAGGGTTGACTCATACATGTCACATATGACCCATGGATTTTTTTCCTAAAACATCGACATATTTCAAATGCGTTTGGTTAGTTTTTCGTATGCCAGTTGATCTTTTCACTTATAATCTTGTCCATTTTAAACAAAAGAGAGACACTATGAATGGTGTCGGCCACACCGCGCTTCAGATTGAGGTGGGGATGACGCGTACACGTCACAAATGACCCATGGATCGTTGTGCTAAAGTACCAACACAATCATGATCTGTTTGGTCTATTTTCCATATGTATTTAAAATGTTGTCCATTTTAATCAAAAGAGAGCCACTTAGAGTGATTATAGCCACACCGTGCCTCAGATTAAGGCAGGGTTGACTCGTACACGTCACATATGACCCATGTATCATTTTCCTAAATCATCATAAAATTTCAAATGTGTTTGGTCAGTTTTTCGTATGTCAGTTGTTCTTTTCACTTATAATCCTATCCATTTTAAACAAAATACATACACAAGGAGTGATCCAACCCCACCGCACCTCGTATTGAGGCGATGTTGACTCTTACATGTCATATATGACCCATGGATCATTTTCTTAATGTATCCACATATTCTAAAAGCGTTTGATCGGTTTTCCGTATGCCAGTTGATGTTTGTCACTAAAAATGTCGTCATTTTGAAACAAAAGAGAGACACATTGAGTGGTGTCGGCCACACCACGTCTCATATTGAGGAAGGGTTGATTCTTACATGTCACATATGACCCATGAATCTTTCTGCTAAAGTTTCAATAGAATTCGAATGCGTTTGGTTGGTTTCCCGTATGTACTTAAAATGTTGTCCATTTTAAACAAAAGAGAGCCACTTAGAGTGACCCCGGCCACACCGCGACTCGGATTGAGCCCGGGTTGGCTCGTACAGGTCACATATGACCCATGGATCATTTTCCTAAAGCATAAACACAATTCGATTGCGTTTGGTCGGTTTTCCGTATGTCAATTGTTCTTTTCAATTATAGTCTTTTCCATTTTAAACAAAAGATAGACACTATGAATGGTGTCTACCACACCACGCCATGGATTGAGGCAAGTTTGACTCGTACATGTCACATATGACCCATGGATCATTGTGCTAAAGTATCGACACAATGTGAATGCGTTTGGTCAGTTTTCTGTATGCTAGTTGATGATTTTCACTTAAAATGACGTCCTTTTGAAACAAAACACAGACACTTTGAGTGGTTCCGGCCACACCACATCTCATATTGAGTCGGGGTTGATTTTTACACGTCACATATGACCCATGGATCGTTCTCCTAAAGTTTCAATGGAAACCGAATACGTTTGGTCTGTTTTCCGTATGTACTTAAAATGTTGTCCATTTTAAACAAAAGAGAGACACTTAGAGTGATCCCGGCCACACCGCGACTCGGATTCATCTCAGGTTGGCTCGTACAGATCACATATGACACATTGATAATTTTCTTAAATCATAAGTGTAACACCCCAAACTTTCATGATACACTTCTCTTTCAATAATGCAATAGCTTGCATTGTATGCAAGTTCGAGATTCTAACACACCACGACAAATCAAAATAGCCATTATAAAATAGTAATACCACTTTTTGAAATTATATATATTTAATATTTCAAAAAGGACTTCATTTTTTGATTCGGAATATCGAAATTATCCTATGTTGAATTTTTTGTATTTTTCTGAGAACTTCCTATTTTTTTATGAATAAAGAAAAATACTAAAAAACAACTTTTTTCATCAAAATAATTTAAAGTGATAAATTATACTATTGATTGGTTTTAAAGTATAATTAGATTATATTTTAACCATTTTATCCAATGGTGGTCATTAGAATTAATTTCACTTTGAAATTGGACATAAACCATTGTCAAACTTTTGATATATATTGTTTCATAAAAACACGCTATTTGTTGTCACAACGGGAATTAAATATAAAATTAATTAATGAAACTTATATTTTTGTAATTTTGTAAAATAGACATCATTTTTGAATTCAGAATATCAATTATAGCTTAGTGTGAAATTTTGGAATTGTTCTGAAAAACATCAATTTTTTTATGAAAAGTGAAACCACTAAGTGGTAGTTAAAAAACTGATTTTTCGTTTAAATGAAACATTACCACTTCTGTGATTTGATTTTCAAAAATCCGACATACATGGTTGTCATTATTAAGTAAAATGTGGTTCAAATGGATTAAAATAATATTTTGGTGAATAGTAACTTTTAAGTTTAATTAATCGCGATTAATGGTAATTAGTGAAGTTTAATGTAAAAATGATATTATAAAAATATGAAAATACCTTTACACTTGTCCTACCCTTATTGGATGAGTAATGGCCGACCAAGACCATCCATTGGTCAACTTTGAGAAACCATTGAGCCACTTGGGTAAAAAAATGACATTAATAACTTTCTATTTAAAGTAAAAAATAAAATTGTCACAAACATGTGTTGTTTTACTAAAACAATTTTCATAAGGGGTTATAGATGTTATATTTTAGACTATGAATATTAATTTTAAAGATAAAAATATTTCCTACATCATGATATGTTTTTTATAATTTTTAGACATTAAATAAATAAAATTATTTATGACACCAGGATGATGCAGCGATTACCTCATTATTTAATGATTTAAATAAAATGAAAAGATAATGTAAAATATAAGACATACACATGTAAAAAAACTTATTGGATGGGATTATTTAGAACTCTTATCACCTTATCCTAGAAATATATAATTTTGGGACCATTTAAATCCGAAAAGCATTTTATAATAAAGTAACCTTTTATAACTTTCTAAGAGTTCCCCTCCTCTCCTCTTATAAAAGGCCCCCACCTCTACCACCTTATCCACACCTCTCAATCCTTTGTCTCAGCCAACCCCTGCCCATTTATTCTCTCCAATTTTCACTCTTACTCCTAGGAGCCTCACATTTGGCAGAATTCTTCCCAAGGAAGCCTTTGAGCTCAAATGCAAAAGAGTTACATGTTTTAAAGGTAGTGTTTTCTCTTGTGTTCTTATGTTTTATTTTTCTTCTCCAACCCCCTAAACTATTTTTATTAATTTATTTTGTAACAATACCAGTATCTTAAATATAATAGGATGTTTTTATAAGAATGATTCTAGCTTCACTTACACACACCAACATCTAATGGTTAATGAACATATTGTTTCTGTGGATGGAGAATTTCTGCCTCATGAAACGATGATTGTTCAACACTCATATAACACCTCAAAAGGTGTCCATTAAGATGTCACTATATTTATATATGATATATAATATTTTTATATTTTACTTAGGCTTCTGTATTATTCATTTATGACATACCTTTATGGTTTCTATTATGGGTAAACGTGATATCTTTATTTTAGGAAGTGCGGACTACTGGTCACTCAAAGTGATTTGAATCGTTAATTCCATATGTGGGATGTATAAAGGATGGAGTAAATGATAGTATATATATGATATTATACTATAATTATAATATACCTTTATATAATTATGAATTCATTCCATTAAATATGAAATAGAAATAAAAGTAGCGTTCATGTGTACGTACGACTTACCGTCTCCATGAACGGTGCATTTTATTTCTTACCTCTAAATGTTATGTAATATTATAAATGGATGTATATACTAGATATATATTATATATATTATATCTAAATCATGAATAAAATTCTGGATATAATGGATATATCACCACATGAACAACTTGTAATTATAAGATGTTTATTTTTGACTCAAGTACCAAAGATCGACAAAATGACCGTTATTAACTTAAATAATTACATAATGTTAATAACATGGTAATAAGTGATATAAAAGGAATAATTAACATAGAAAAGGTTATTATGAGAATTGAAATTGACTCTAGTTTCTTATTCAGGAGGTTAAAGAACGATCGAGTCAAGTCGAACACGAGGTAAGGGAACTTTTTAACCCAATTTCCATTCTTTGGGTTAATCTCCCACATTCAAATTATGTCATGATAATATTATGTCATATCTTCTATTTGTACTTTAATTATGTGTACTTATAGTTAATACACATAATAGATCTATTTTATTTAAAAAATAATCTTTGTAAGGGACTTCGTCTCAATATCCTTACATTGAGGCATATTTGGTTTTATACAAAACATTACTTTATATGGTGTATAAACCCCTTTGACATTTACTTTTATTCAAAAGGAATATTTTTATAAAATTAATTTTTAATAAACGACAAAAGTAATGATTTTTCTTACGTATTCGGCGACAATGAATTCTTCGCCGTCGTGACTATTATCTGAGTTTCGGCTTCCTCTATAAGCCATAACCTTTTTAAAATGAAAAATAAATACCAAGTTTTAATTTTATTTTATTTTGGTATTGAAAATGGGTTTGATATGGTTTTTATTATATCAATGTGTTGTATTGATATCTTGTGATTGAAATGTGGAAATGTTATGTTTCCATTATGCATGTTTTATGTGATACGATTATGTTATGGTTTATGATATGTTTAAAGCTGTTCATATGAGGAATGAATGGGACATAATAAGTGATGGGTGGAGCCCACTATAGCACTTCGATGCATGGGAAGGTCTCATGAGACAAACTAGTGTCTTGGCATGAGGCTTTGAAAAAATCTATTTTGTAGTCTTGGCACGAGGCCTTGGCTTCGTGGTTATGATAGTTTGGCATTATGAATTCCATCATTATAAAAGTGTTTATTTATATTGCATGTGATTATTCGACTAGTAGAATATCCATGTGATAAGTAAATGGAATTATTTCATTTTATTTTTACCATATTATGCTGATGTTCAAGTTTAAAAGGCTTTTGATTTAGTTATACATTGCCTTAAAAGTTAATGTTTATTCATGAAATCTTCTGCAATATTGTTATCCTTACTGAGCATCTGATCTCACCCCTTTCAATGTTTTAATTTTTCCAAGATGTGAAGAAGTATTTTAGGAATAACCTGCACGGATAGTCTGAAGGGGATATGAGTGTGGAAAATGGAGACTATGTTATTGTAGTTTTTCACATTATGATGTAATGTAACATTTATGAATGTATCTAGTGCTTCCAAGGCTACTAAACTAATCGGTATTTCGAGACTTGATCTTTTTTGATCATGCCGATGTTATATAATAATGCACCGAATCTGGGTAACTTGGGTCGGGGCGTTACAGTTGGTATCAGAGGCAGTTTGGTTCTAATCTTGGAAGCTAGATTTAGATAAACTCCGATTAGAGAACATAACCAAAAGATAGACTTTGAGGATTAGTATAGAAGAACATCCTAGAATTTTGGTATTATAGAGATTTTGTGAGTTTTCTGATCAATACATCCATGTCTGGATACGATTAGGTAGAGGCGGCTCTAGAACAGATGCACCTAGGGCTAAAACATGAAAACACCACTTTGAGCTACACTCAAACGGGAACTGGTGCATGACAACGGGCCTTGCTGCACTCTTGGTTATGACACTCACAAGGGATATGCTTTGCATAATTGTCATTTTTTTACAAACCACTATGAAGGGTTTATGAGTATATACTTCCTCAAAGAAAACATTTTTTATGATTATGGATTATATCCATAAACCGTTCAATTTAAATTACGTATTTTACAAGTTTGGAATTATTCATTGCAATTCATAAACTAACCTGCTTTATTCCATTGTATAGAAATGGCACCCAGTAGAAGGAATGTCAACTCCTTTAATACGTATGATCCAAAGAGTAAAAAGAATCATATCTTTCTTGGTATTATTCCAAAATTTAGAAGGGAAATAGTCTCCCATGTGTTCTCAACATATGAAGAAATAGTATCATGTGTTAATAAGATAATTAAATAATTCCTTGAGTCTTATGGCTTTGAAGGGAAGAAAGAGAAGAAAAGGATTGAAGAGAGAGTGATGGATAGAGGGATGAGAGAAAAGAAGAATTTTATAATATGTGATAACTGTGGGAAGAAACATCTTGGAACTTGCTTGAAGGGAATGAGAGTTTGTTATAAGTGTGGAGAAAAAGGACACTAAGTGCGTGACTTCAAGGGTAAGAAAAAGGTTTCGAAAGTACAATGCTTCATCTACAAGGAGTGGGGACACTACGCAAACCAATGTCCAAATCATCAGAGTATGCCCCAAATGATGTTATTGGATAATAATCCAGTTATGATACTACCACATATGAGGAGGAATGATTAGATATCTTATGTTGTTATTAAATAATTTTGTCATGTGAGTGTTGTATCAATGATGTACTAGTTATAATAAATATGGAGTATATAAGGTTTGTACTACAGTAATATTTCATCAAGGACATGAGATTGTGTGGAACCAAGAAAAGTGACTCCACAACAGGTTAAATTTTTGGAAAATATACGGTTGAGAGAAAGATAAACAATAATATGGTTCTGATACTGAGATAGTGATTTTGGAACAATACATGATTGATTTGGATAAATTATATTGGATATTCTTAACTTCCTTGAAACTCATTAATGATTTGTATTCATTTTTTGATAGAAGGAGTATATCTAGTATTCTATAAGGAATAAGGGATCATGAATGTAATCAATAATGATTCATGGTAATTCAGCATATTTCAGTGTTTTAAAAGAATACATGATGAAGGTGTTCACATGTTGTTACGCGGAAAAAAGGATATTCATTACGTTTACCTTCCTTATAAAATTTGGACTGTGAGTTGGACAGAAGTATTTTGGATAACTATAAAGGTTGGAATGGATTAGGTTGAACCTTGGATAGTATTTTTTAAAGTTAAAACATTTCTGAATATTATTTTTGGAATATTATAATACTATTGTTTTAGGAAAAAGGACAACCTGTAGGTTGGGGGATAACCCGTCGCGTCGGACAAAGATGCAGGAATCGAACCCAAAACCATAGTGCGACCTGCCTTTATTACCTACCTCTAGCCTATAGGAAGTCCCTGGTTTTTACAAAATAGTTTTCCTAAACTAAATGGTATGTGGTAATATTTGGAACCTTATACAATTAGGATAAATATAATATTTTTGAGTTCTATTATCTTTTTGAGTAGAAGATGGGTTTGTGGTGAAAATTTATTAATGAATGAAAGTCTAAATGGCAAGTAAGTATATTTACTTACGTTCTTAGTAAATCTCTTAAATAAATTCCTCAACTTTATGAAAGGTAACTTAAAACAAAAACATTGTCGGTTAGCTTTTACAACTGGGGATTAAATGACAATTTAACCAATCACAAGTTTGTGATTTTCTTGTGGTTAACTTTCTCATAATCCTGTTTTCTACAACTCTCCATCAGACCTTGATGGTTTTTTTCCTCCATATCCATATTTTCATAGAATCTTAGTATGGGCTATCTCGGGTGACCTTTTTACTTCTCTTTCTTTCTTTTAAAGTTATATTTTTATTAACCCTATGTCCGATGTGGGTTTTCCACAGAGGTATTTTCTATTTTCAACCTTTTATTTTTGAAGAACATTTTCATCTTGCGAGGTCGCAATTTATTGAAGGAGGGGAGAATGTAACACCCCCAAGCTTTCATGATACGCTTCTCTTTCAATAATGCAATAGCTTGCATTGTACGCATGTTCGAGATTCTAACACACCGCGACCAATCAAAATAGCCATTATGAATAGTAATACCCACCTTTTGAAATTATATATATTTTATATTTCAAAATGGACTTTATTTTTGGAATCAGAATATTGAAATTATCCGATGTTGAATTTTTTTTATTTTTCTGAGAACATCCAATTTATTATGAATAGTGAAAAATACTTAAAAACAAACTTTTTAATCAAAATAATTTATAGTGATAAATTATACTATTGAGTGTTTTTAAAGTATAATTAGAATATATTTTTACCATTTTATCCAACGGTGGTCATTAGATTTAATTTCACAGTAAAATTGGACATAAACAATTGTCAATCTTTTGGCATATATTGTTTCTTAAAAACGCACTATTTGTTGTGGCAGCGGGAATTAATTATAATATTAATTAATGAAACTTATATGTTTGGAATTTTTTAAAATATACATCATTTTTGAATTCAGAATATCAATTATATCTTCGGGTGAAATTTTGGCATTGTTCTGAAAAACTTCAATTTTTTGATGACAAGTTAAACCAATAAGTGGTTGTTAAAAAACCGATTATTTGTTTAAATGAATCATTACCACTTCTGGGATTTTATTTTCAAAAATCCGACATACATGGTTGTCATTAGGATGTAAAATGTGGTTCAATGGGATTAAAATAAATTTTTGGTGAATAGTAACTTTTAAGTTTAATTAATCGCGATTAAAGGTAATTAGTGAAATTTAAGGTAAAAATGATATTATAAAAATATTAAAATACCTTTACACTTGTCCTACCCTTATTGGATGAGTCATTTCCGACCAAGACAATCCGTGGGTCAACTTGGGGACCCCATGGAGCCACTTGGGTAAGAAAATGACATTAAGAACATTTTATTTAAAGTAAAAAAAAAATTGTCACAAACATGTGTTGTTTTACTAAAAAAAATTTATAAGGGGTTATAGAAGTAATATTTTAGAATATAAATATTAATTGGAAATATAAAAATATTTCCTACATCATGATATTTTTTTATAATTTTTAGACATTAAATAAATTAAATTATTTATGACACAATGATGATACACTGATTATCTCATTATTTAACGATTTAAATAAAGTGAAAAGATAATGTAAAATCTAAGCCCTAAATATGTCAAAAACCTATAGTATGGGTGGATTTATAACTCTTATCACCTTATCCTCGAAATATATAATTTTTGGACCTTTTATATCCTAAAAGTTTTTTATAATAAAGTAACCTTTTATAACTTTCCAAGAGTGCCCCTCCTCTCCTCTTATAAAAGGCCCCCACCTCCACCACCTTACCCACATCTCTCAAGCCTTTGGCTCGGCCAAACCCTGCCCATTTTGTCTCTCCACATCACACTATTACTCCTAGAAGCCTCACTTTGGGATGAAGTCTTCCCAACAAAGCCTTTTATCTCAAATCAAAAAGAGTTACCCGTTTTAAAAGTAGTGTTTTCTCTTGTGTTCTTATGTTTTATTTTTCTTCTCCAACCCCCTCAAATATTTTTATTCATTTCTTTTGTAACAACACCAGTATCTTCAATATACTAGGATTATTTTATAAGAATTATTCTATCTACACTTACACACACCTACATCTAATGGTTAAAGAACATACTGTTTCTGTGGATGACGAATTTCTGCCTCACGAAACGATCATTGTTCAAAACTCATATAACACCTACAAAGGTGGACATTAAGATGTCACTATATTTATATATGATATATTATATGTTTATGTTTTACATAAGCTTCTGTATTTTTCATTTATGGCATTCCTTTATGGTTTCCATTATGGATAAACGCGATATATTCATTTTAGGAAGTGCGGACTACCGCCCCCTCAAAGTGATTTGAATCATTAATGCCATATGTGGGATGTATAAAGGATGGAGTAAATGATACTATATATGATATTATACTGGAATTATAATATATTTTTATATCATTATTATTTCATTCCCTTAAATACAAAATATTAATGAAAGTAGCGTTCATGCGTACGTATGACTTACTGTCTCCATGAACGGTGCATTTCATTTCATACCTATAAATGTTATCTAATAATATAAATGCATGTATATACTGGATATATATGATATATATGATATCTAACTCATGAATATAATTCTTTATATAATGGATATTTCACCATATGAACAACTTGTAATTATAAGAAGTTTATTTGTGACTCAAGTACCAAAGATCGACAAAATGACCATTATTAACTTAAATAATTACATAATGTTCATAACATGATAGTAAGTGATATAAAAGTAATAGCGAACATTGAAAATGTTCTTAAGCAAATAGAAATTAACTCTAGTTTTTTATTCGGGAGGTTAAAGAACGATCGGGTCAAGTTGGACACGAGGTAAGGGAACTTCTTAACCCAATTTCCATTCTTTAGGTTAATCTCCTACTTTCAAATGATGTCATGATAATATTATGTCCTATCTTGTATTTGTACATTCTTTATGTGTACATATAGTGAATACACATAATCAATCTATTTTATTTTAAAAAATGATCTTTATTAGGGACTTCGTCTCAATATCCTTTCATTGAGGCATATTTTGTTTTATACACAACATTCCCTTATACGGTGTATAAACCTCTTTGACTTTTACTTTTATTCAAAAGGAATATTTTTATACAAAGCGTTTTTACTAAATGATAAAATGAATGTTTTTTATTACATATGCGGCGACAACGACTTCTCCAATTCCATGACTATTATTTGAGTTTCGGCTTCCTCTATAAGCCATAACTTTTTTTTAAATGAAAAATAAATACCAAGTTTTAATTTTCTTTTATTTTTGTATTGAAAATGGTTTTTATAAGGTTTTTATTATATAACTGTGTTGTATTGATATCTTGTGATATAAATGTCGAAATGTTATGTTTCCTTTATGCATGTTTTATGTGATAAGATTATGTTATGGATTATGATATGTTTAAACCTGTTCATATGATGAATTCATTGGACCTAATAAGTAATGGGTGGAGCCCGCAATAGCTCCTCGATGCATCAGCAGGTCTCATGAGACAAACTTGTGTCTTGGCACGAGGCCTTGAAAAAAACTTATTTTTAGTCTTGGCACGTGGCCTTGGATACGTGGTTATGATAGTCTATCATTATTCATTACATCATTATAAAAGTTGTTATTGATATTTCATGTGATTATTCGACTAGTAGAATATCCATGTGAATAATTAAATGACATTATTTCATTTTATTTTTGCCATATTATGCTGAAGTTCAAGTTTAAAAGGCGTTTTTTTAGTTATAGATTGCCTTAAATGTTAATGTTTATTCATAAATGCTTCTGCTATATTGTTATCCTTACTGGGCATCTGAGCTCACCCCTTTAAATGTTTTAATTTTTCCAGGATGTGAAGAAGTATTTTAGGAATGACCTGCAGGGATAGTCTGAAGGGGATATGAGTGTGGGAAATGTAGACAATGTTATTGTTGTTTTTCACTTCATTTTGTAATGTAACATTTATGAATGTATCTAGTGTTTCCAAGGAAAATAAACTAATCGGTCTTTCGAGACATGATCTTTTGTGATCATGCCGATGTTACGCAATAATGCACCGACTCTGGGTAACTGGGGTCGGGGCGTTATAATCAACACATTTCGAATGCATTTGGTCAGTTTTTGGTATGTTAGTTTTTCTTTTCACTTATAATCCTGTCCATTTTAAACAAAAGAGAGACACTATGAATGGTGTCGGAGACACCGCGCCTTGGATTGAGGTGGGGTTAACTCGTACAAGTCACATATGACGCATGGATCATTGTGCTAAAGTATCAACACAATCCGAATGCCTCTGGTCGGTATTCCATATGCCAGTTGATTTTTTCACTTAAAATGATGTCCTTTTGAAACAAAAGACAGACACTTTGAGTGGTGTGGCCACACCGCATCTCAGATTGAGGTGGGGTTGATTTTTACACATCACATATGACCCATGGATTGTTCTCCTAAAGTTTCAACAGAAACCGAATGTATTTGGTCAGTTTTCCATATGTACTTAAAATGTTGTCCATTTTAAACAAAAGGGATCCACTTAGAGTGATCCTGGTCACACTGTGCCTCAGATTAAGGGGGGGTTGACTCGTACACGTCACATATGAACGATGTATCGTTTTCCGAAAGCATCAACACATTTCGAATGTGTTTGGTTAGTTTTCCGTATGCCAGTTGTTCTTTTCACTTATAATCCTCTCCATTTTAAACAAAAGAGACACAGTTAAAGTGGGGTTAGCCACACCACATCTCTTATTGAGGCGGGGTTTAAACTTACACGTCACATATGACCCATGGATCATTGGGCTAATGTATTGACACAATCCGAATGTGTTTGGTCAGTTTTACGTATGTACATAAAATGTTGTCCATTTTAAATGAAAGATAGCCACTAAGAGTGATCCCAACCACACCATGCCTCAGATTAAGGTGGGGTTGACTCATACACGTCACATATTACCCATGGATCGTTGTGATAAAGCTCCAAAAGATTCAGAATGCGTTTGGTCAGTTCGTATGTCAGTTGTCCTTTCCACTTATAATCCAATCCATTTTAAACAAAAGAGAGACACTATGAATGGTGTCGGCCACACCGTGCCTAGGATTGAGGAGGGGTTGACTCGTACACATCACATATGATCCATGGATCGTTGTTCTAAAGTATCGACACAATCCGAATTCGTTTGTTTGGTTTTTCTGTATGCCAGTTGATGTTTTTCAGTTAAAATGACGTCCTTTTGAAACAAAAGACAGACACTTTGAGTGGTTTCGGCCACTCCGCATCTCCGATTGAGGCAGGGTTGATTCATACATGTCACATATGACCCATGGATCATTCTCCTATGGTTTCAATGGGATCTGAATGTGTTTGGTCGGTTTTCCATATATACATACAATGTTGTCCATTTTAAACAAAGGGGAGCCACTTAGACTGATCTCAGCCACATCATGCCTCGTATTGATCCCGGGATGGCTTTACACATCACAGATGACCCATGTATCATTGTGATAAATTTTCAACAGAATCCGAATGCGTTTGGTCAGATTTTCTTATGCCAGTTTTTCCTTTCACTTATAATCCTGTCCATTTTATTCAAAAGTGACATAGTTAGAGTGGTATGTTAGTTGTTTATTCACATTATTCAAATAATATATTTGACTATGGGACTTCAAATTAATTTATTTATGTAAAATTGACATTTAAAATTCGAATATTATAAAATTAATAGAAGATAAAACATTTACTAAAAATCCATCTGGAAGTATTATGGTAAACATAATTTATGAGAATCCTCATGTGTCTATTAGTGGAATGGTATTTAATTTAAATCTTGGGGACATTCTTATAGAATATTATTATATCATTCTATGTATGGAATAGATTTTAGTTTATCATGCTATAAAACATTTAAGAGCTAACAATGTCATGCCCAATGAATACATCCCTTTTATAGCATACCAAGAATCTATGATATTGATTAGTTGTGTAAATTTGATTTACATTGATTATCGTTATGAAAATAAATAAAATATATATTATATATTTTCTAGTAGTAAATGAAATCAAGGAGGGTGGGGGATGTCCGAGGGGTGTCCTTGGGGCTGTCCGGGGACCAAGGAGGGTGGTGGGGGGGGCTGTCCGGGGGTGTTCGGGGGGTTGACCGGAGTCCAAGAAGGAGGGTGGGGGGGGGGCTCTCCGAGGGGCTGTATGGGGGGATGTCTGAGGGCTGTCCGCGGTCCAGGGAGGAGGGTGGGGGGGCTGTCTGGGGGGCTTTTCGGGGGGTTGTCCAGGGGCTGTCCGGGGACCAAAGAGGATAGTGGGGTGGGGGCTGTCTGGAAGGCTATTCGGTGTCCAAGGAGGATGGTGGGGGTTGTCCAAGGTCCAAGAAGGATGGGGGTCCCCAAACACAAAACCACTAAAAGACAATGACATCCATAACAACAGATAATATATAAAAATAACTCAACTCCAATAATATACTACGAGTCTAGATAAAACCAGAAACTAGAATAGATTAAATATCAAATCTCAGTAATATTAGTCAAAAATGTAATGGATCAATTTTCCCACATCACCATCACCATCATCACCATCATCATCACCCTCGTTCTCGTCCCCATCATCATCCTCGCCCTCCTCAACGCCCTCCTCCTCGCCCTCGCCCCCCTCCTCGCCCTTGCCACCCGCCTCGCCCTCCTCCTCTACCTCCTCTTCTGCATCAGACTCCTCACCATCATCATCATCAAGTTGGACATCATCCTAACAACCACTAGAGAAACCACCCGGTGCACCATATATAGAACGTATTGACGACATATATTCATCAAAAGCTAGGCTGGCCTCTACTGGAAGTATTGGATGTAGAACTTCAATAAATTCCATAAACTCACTGTTTGCCCTAGCAGACTATTCTACCATCTCTATGGACCTTTTCTCAGCCTGTTCAGCTTGTGCCCTAACTTGCTGCAGCTCGGTGGCACTACAGATCATACCTGAGGAGGGCCAATACCTCATCGGGGATATCCTAGGACGGCAGTGTACTCTGCTAGGATGCTCCTCTCCCAACACCTAATGTAAGTGATCTGTTGGCCCAAAATTGTCTGGTTCATGGGCATCGAGGACCTCTAAATAAGCCTGTTACAAATATAAATATATCATTAAGTCACAAAATAGATATTAAAATATAGATTCAGCAGATTAAAACTTACAATCTTCCGCTGAGTCGCTTTGTTGCCTGCACTTCCATCCTTTTTCTGTCTACTCGAGTAAAAAAGTTTAGCTCGAGGCACACGTCCTTAAATATTATGTATTTTCCTCTACAATTACATTAAAAACTAAAGTTATATGAAACAGTTAGAAAACTATTAAATAATTGAGGAAAAAAAAGAAAGTGTAAGTCGTAAATAAAATATATAAACAATTGTCATACCTGCTTCCTCTCATGATCAGGCATCGTAGTGCGTCCTAGTGTGTGGAGGTATTTTTTTTACATCAATGTTCTTTTTATTTTTTCCAGATGATTCCTAAATAAAGTTAAAAAATGAAACAGATAGTATTAATGAAAAACAATTGTCATACCTGCTTCCTCTCATGCTCTTCATGGCTTAATGTCTTCAATGTATATGATCCATGAATTCCTCTTGTTTGAGGAAGTGAAGGAAAACTAGGTTAAATATTCTCATACTGTTCTTCTTCATTTCTCAGTGGTCCGTTCAATCTTGTAGTAAGATCATACAAATGCATCGAGCATAAATCCATACATTATTGAGCCAGGTAACCGTTCACGATAGAACCTTCGGGATGATTTCTGTTTCAGACATAAGTCTTTAATGTGAACATATTTCATTCAGTTGGATACATCCAATGAAAAGAAACAGGTCCTCTGAGAAGTATTTTTGTGGGAATGTGGACAGTCAGATACAGCATGCATGTGAAAAATGATGGAGGAAATATTTTCTCCAACTCACACAAAATTAATGGGGCATCTATCAATATTTTTTGCAAGAAAGACTTGGAAAAATTATTAGCACAAAGATCTCTAAACAAATGGCACAACCGAATAACAGCCACCCTTACATTATTGGACAGAAGATGACAGATTTCTATTGGAAGAAACTCATGTAGTAGAATGTGATAATCACGAGTCTTCAATGATTTTAGCTTCAACTCTCTTCTGTTGACCTATTTAGATATGTTCCTTGAATAGACATCAGGAACTCTAATAGTCTCTAATACTTTCAGAAATGGTTTTTTTCGTAGGTGTCATCACATAAGAAGAACATGGAAGTTGCCATTTATATGCACAAATACGCACAAGATGCAATTCTGGTTTGATGCCCCAATCCACCAAGTCACACCGAGATCATAAATCATCTTTTGTCTTCCCCTTGACATTTAGAAGAACCGAAAGCATCATTTCCCATATATTTTTTTCAATATTCATTACGTCTAGAAATGACATAACAAATTGGTTGACCAATAAGGCAAATCAAAAAAAGATACTCCTCTTCCTCCAATTGTAACAGGTTTCAGTGGAAACATTATTTCTCTTTCCAGATTTCATTTGACCCTTCCCGAACGAGAAACCGAAATCTTTCAATTCATTAAGCATGTATGTTCCAGACATACCCTGAGGTGGATCATCAGTCTCTATGGTATTATCAAATCCTCAATGATTCATTCTATATGGAAGATTATTTGGCAAGAATCTTTGATGTCCCATAAAACTGAAACTAAAACGATGTTTCAGTCTTCTGGATCGTGTATTCATCATACAAACTAGACATGATAGTTTTCCCTTCGTGCTCTATCCAGACATCATCACATAAGCCGGAAAATCATTGATCGTCCACATAAGCGCAACACACATCTGAAATATGTCATTCGAACATGCATCATATGTGCGCACACCCACATCCCAAAGAAGTTTCTACTCTTTTATTAAAGGTTTCATGTATACATCAATATCAATGCCGAGATCAGAAGGACTAGATATGAGTATACTCATGAAAGTGAAGGGTTTTTTCATACACAACCTTGGGGGAAGATTATAAATGTGTATAAAAACTGGCCATGTGTTGTGCGAAGTAAGCATCTTCCCAAACGGATTAAAACCATCACATGAAAGACCCATCCTCACATTACGCACGTCAGCTGCAAATTCAGGATGCCGAGCATCAAATCTCTGCCATGCAAATCCATCTACAGGATGAACCAACTCATCATTAGTCTTCTTTCTCTCGGTATCATGCCATATCATTTTTATTGATATGTCATCAGACATAAAAAGATTATGGAGTCTGGGGATCAATGGAATGTTCCACATTAATTTCTGTGGAACGCAGGATGGTGTTCCATCAGATTTTGACATCCAGCGGGATGTGCAACACTTTATAAAATCATTTCGTTCAGTGGTTTCCTCCCAGAATAAACTGCAATCTTTCGGACAAGAATGAATTTTGTTTCTTGAAAATCCAAGTTCCTCAACTAACTTCCATGCCACATAGTGGTTTGAGGGAATATCTACATCATCTGGAAGTAAATACTTCAAGAGGTTAAGAATGTAATCGATTGTTATATTAGAAATCCCATACATAGTTTTCCCATGAAACAATCGGATTAAAAATTCCAGCCTTTTCATTTTATCGCATTGTCGATATACTAGAGTCGTGGCAGCATCATTCAATTTTTTCACCTTATCAATACCATCATTTTCAATAGATGAATCAGCTGTGCTCATATTTAAGACTTCTTGAGTCGAAATCATTTCTTTTTCATGATGACGAAGAAATTGAAACCGATCATCTAACAAATTCTCTATTACAGTCCTTTCATTTCGATCATCACCAATTTGAAATTCCATTTTCTCCCCATTGTGATACCACACAAAGTAGTTTTCTTGAAAACCATTTTTGGTTATGTGGTAGCTAACTTCTTCAAGGCTCAACCATGGTCTACCAACACAATTGGAACATGGGCAGTGTATGCGACCACTATCTGAAGCATTATGAAATGAAAAATCTATAAAGCTCTCCTAATTGTTTTGAAAATTGATTGAGATCTAATCAATTTCATACATCCAACTTCTTTCCATTCTTTAAAAATAATTTATATAAGTAATTTTGTCATAAACAATTCAATAGGATTGAACTTTAATAGAAAAAACATTTAATTAAATGATAATGGAATGAAGTTTCCAGTCGATGTAGTTAACTATTAAAATAACGTAAAGAAAAAGTACTCATAAATTAAATTAAAATTTCTTTATATTCATTTTCATTAGGTCTATAAGAGGAACATGCCTCAGGTCCCATCATGTGTTATAGGCATCCCAAATCATTCACTCATGTTCAATAACTCATTATTGACACCTCTATGGCAATACCTTTCATTACCCAATTACTTCCCCAAGTCAAGCACACCACATGGGTGAATATATTTTAGGCTTCTACACTAATAGGTTGTTCATGGCTTGTAAAAATATTTAATTTCATTAATTAAAGACAAAAACATTTATTTTTAAATTTGAAATTCTTAATAAAGTATGTCAATGATAACAACATTAGTGAATTAAACTTTTGACTTATCTAACATTTTAATGGCTGTATACACGTGCTAGAATGGGTAGTGAAAAGAACCCCACCCTCATAAAAGTGAGTATTGACCAAGAAGGACACATAATATACAATGTAAAATAAGAACCATATTTAGTTGACCCTAAAGTTATATTAGTACAGTCATCTTGGGGGAAATGAAATATACGATCCTGGTTAACTGATGAATTCAAAAGCTCGTATTCCATATGTTGGACACTATCTAAGGTAAGAAATCATGTGGGGATGGGTTTATATAATTCAATTTCTCAAATTATAGTGAGAATGAAGGCTTAAATTAATGACTTGAGTTCACTGATACCATGTCAACCGTTATACACACCATGTGAACCCTTATATACACCTTATGAACCCTTATACCATATCGTCATTATTACGACCATTAATAACAACTTATTGAATAACATCACATGTTGAAGATAATAAAATTTAATAGAAATCAATAATAATATTGGATATATCATGTAAAATGAATTCATACTATCTTACATCCTAAATAACCACCCACAACCTTGATTAATGACCACAATGCTTCCCTTTCGGCCAAATCAAAAGTGAAAACAAAAACACATAGTTGTAGAAAACAACTTCATTTGTGTGAAGAAAAATAATCTCATGGTCCTCATGATATTTCAACCACTTAATCTTGATTTTCTAGATGAACTTGTATCCATGAAACCATATGAGAAACATGATTCAATACATGCATTTTTCTGATTTTCCTATGCATTTTGAGGAACCCCAAATCAGTGAAAATGGTCATTGTGTTTTAAAAAGGTGATTGAATAACACATGTATGATGTCGAAGGCATAATGATTAATGGTTATATTAGAAAAACTAATATTCACTAATATTGTGAATTTGACATTCTGTGAATTAGTTTCATGATGAAGGACGAACTACTAATTAGGGACCACATACTATTTGGAAAAGATCCAAAAGATACTCCATATGTTCTATTGTGCAAAGGATAAGTGAACATTGTGTCATTATATATATATATATATAGATTTTTATATAAACATGATACATACTTTTTATGTAAAACACATCGTGTACAAAAATTAAGATGAACAAGATCTTTATGTTTGGAATGATATTAATGAAAGGAGTGATTTTCATGGAATAATATCAATAAATATTACAAAAAATTTCTTATTAGTTCATATACATGAAGCTATACTCTTTGAAGCATTGAGATTAAAAAAATATGAATCTTTTAAATTAGAAAATAATAAAGAGACAACATGCCCTTATAAATGTAAATGTGTAATGAAAACATCAATTGGACATACACCGATATAGGGATTTGAGTACACAATTTGTGGAACAATCATAAAATTTTGCAAAAACCCTAAAAACTGAGAATAATGAAATCATTTAGAATAGAATGATATGATTGATAAGAGGTGGAACTATATCCTTGATAAAATATGGAAGGAGTCTAACCTGGTAGTTGCTGAACCGATGGAAGAGGTTGGGATTCTGAAGTGCTTCTTCCAAGGAATCGCTTCTGGAGACTAGCGGAAGGGTTCTGGAATCGTGTGGAGGCCCTTCCTGCATTTGGAGAATTTGGGGATTTTTATCCCAATGGTTTTTAAAAACCTTTGGAAAACTCAATCTTTCCCAACAGTTTCATAAAACTGTTGGGAAAATTAAATTTTTCCCCATCTTTCCCAAAGGTTTCATCAAACCATTGGGAAAAGTGATTTTCCCCACTTTTCCCAATAGTTTTATTTAACCATTGGGAAAAGTCACTTGTTCATGATCTTTAACAACGATTTATGAAAACCATTGGTAAAGATAACATATACCAATGGTTTTTTGAACCATTGGTATAAAAGTGTTGGGAAAAGTCCGCTTTCCAGTAGTGTTTGGAATGTAGGTCCAAATGGATATAGAATCATTGGATATTTCATGTTCTAGGAAAAAACCAGTTAGAAACTGATTTAATGTTTGAAACATAAATAAACAAGATCATCCCTATTTTTAGAGGAAACATAGACTCAAAAAGATCCATTATAATAAAGGGTTGGTAATTGTTATTATAAGAAAACTCCACCAATCCAAAATGTCTATACCATGAAACTATAATGTCAAAAACACATTCACAGAGCATGTCCTTCAAAATCCAGGTCACCTGCTCTGTCAGACCATCCTTTTAAGGATGGTATGCTGTAATCATCTTAATCTGAGACCCCAAGGACTTATAAATGCCTTCCCAAAACCGATAAGTGAAATGAGGGTCTCTATCTGAGACAACTGATGATGGAACACCATGGAGCCTTACCACATCTTGAAGATATAAATGTCCCAACTCATCCAATTTAGATATATCTCTGATCAAAATGTAGTGGGTTGATATGGATAGACAATTACTCACCACAAAAATGGCATTCTTACCCCAAGGTGTACGAGGCTATGAAATAGTAAAGTTGATGGAGACCTCATCCCAGTTCCAGGTATGAATGGGGAATAGATGGAGAAACAAGGAGGGCCTTTGATGCTCTGCATTCACCTGTTAGTATGTGTAGAATCTCGACACGAAGTCCACAATGTCTCATCTAATAACAGGCCACTAAAACTGCTGGCGGACATCATAATACATCTTGGCGGCACCCAAATGGACGACCACTCAGACTGGTGGTTATCATGCATCACCAACTTCTATAGAGATAACAACTCTATTGAACTGACCTTGAAGCATAGGATGCCCTATAGAGAAGATGAATAATCAGAAGGAAATTCTCCAACATGATGAAATTTCTTCGACTACTAACAATGATCATCACTAGGTTGTTCCCCCTGAATTTGTTCCACCATTGATGGAGTCAATTGAAAGACCTCCTAGAACACACCCTCATTTTTCTCCTTGGTATCAACATAGATCTGAGAAAAGTGTTCCATTAGATTCCACTCATCACCAAACTTCCTCAAATCCTGCCCTGGGACTCTTCTTTTTAAGGCATCATCCACCACGTTATCCTTTCCTATGGTATGAAAAATGTCAATGTCGAACCACTTCAGGTATTTGATCCAACGGTGCTTCCTCATGTTGAGGTCCTTCTGTGAGAAGATATAAGCCATGATTTTGTGATCAGAGTAGACAACAAACTTCTACCCAAAGTGATAGTGATGTCAAGTATTCAAATCATGCATCACTTCTACTAACTCCATGTCATGGTTTGGGTAATTTTTTTTTTGTGTTCAGAGTTAGCGAGAGCCATACACCACTCCATGGTCATCCTGCATTAGAACTCACTAGAGACCCATAACTAATGGACAAAAATACACCACATACCCCTTTCTCGCCTCTAGAAAAATCAAAATGGGGATGTTATTCAACCGCATCTTCAGATCCTATAAGGATTTCTGACATTCTGGCCCCTATACAAACTTCACCCCTTTATAGGTGAGCACAGTCTTCAGTGAAGAAAACCAATAGAAATCCCAAACAAACCGCCAGTAATAACCAGCCATGCTTTGGAAACTTCTAATCTCAAACATGTTCTTCATATTATCTCATTACATAACCAAAATTTTCTTCTCAAGGTTCGCTAAAACCCCCTACTCTGAGATCACATTCCCTATACATTTCACCTCCCTAATCCATAAAGTGAACTTGTACCACTTTACATAAAGGCAATTCTCTCGCAAAGTGTACAGAACGATATACAAGTGATGTTATGTTCATCCTTGGATCCCAAATAATCTAGGATGTTATCCACAAATACCATGAAAAAATAATCTAGATACTGATGTAACAGCCTGTTCATGAGTGCCCTAAAGACCGCTGGAGCATTTGTCATCCCGAAGGGAATGATCAATTACTCAAAGTGGTCATACCATATTTGAAATTCATTCTTTGGGATATCTTCCTCTTTCACAATGATTTAGTGATAGACCTAATACAAGAATATTTTAGAACCCAACTTTCCCCTTCAACTAATTGAGCTCGTCATCTATTTAGGGAAAAGGATATTTGTTCTTGATTGTAACTTTATTCAGCTTTTGTTATTCAATGCACAATAGGAGGGATCCCTCAGCCTTGTTTGCAAACAACATAGAAGAAATCCAAGGAGATATGCTCAGGAGAATGAATCCATTGGATTCTAAGTCAGAAAGTAGTATATTTAATTCCCTCTGCTCGGTGGGGTCCATGCGATATGAGGGATGAGATATAAGTTGGGTTACTGTTGTCAGATAAATCAAGATCTCCACATCCCCGCTCTGGGGTAAAACCTGAAAAATCATCTATAAATACCTCCAAAAACTCATGCACTACATGAGGTAGTCCACCATCAATATAATGGCCATTTTCCTCTATCGTGAGGGAAGATAACTAAAAATAATGATCTCCCAACTCTGGGAGTGGAGGTCACGTATGACTCAACCGAGGATCCCATTCCCCATGAAAAAACTGATGACTCCCATAATGTTCCATAAAACTAGACCGTTGTCTATAGAAATAATTGTGAAACTAAAAATGTACCATCCCATCTATTACACGTATCATGTCAAAGAGATCCATATCTATGACCAGGATGTCCCACTCCATCTCAACCACTGACACAGAAAGTTGAATGATGGGCACCTAAGACCCTACTCCTTATCTCCCAACGGCATCACCAACCCCATTACAAAGGACAAATGATCAGTTTATAAATTAGAATTCATAAAAAAATGGGAAGAAATGAATGATACAGAGGCATCAATATCAAAAAGTGCAGCATCTATAGAAGTGTAAAAAAAATGGTACCTCGAACTATCGACCATCCCACCTCTCATTATTTTGGAACCTAATCCACTACATGGAGGTGTCTTGACTCTACCTGAGGACAAATGATAGTTTGTGGTTGTACCATAAATTGGATCTACCCAGAAGATTTCCCACCCCTACCACCATGACTACCAAATCAAGATCCCCACATCCTCGATGGCTTTGACTATCCTAGAAATCCTCTAGAATCCACTGCTCCTGCCTCAATCTTAAGTGGACGTGCCACACCAAAAATTGCTTCAAGTGACCCATACCACCACATTGATAAGTGGTATTTGGAGGAAATGTGCATTCAATTTTAATGTGCCATGTCCTCCCACACTGGTGGCACATGACAAATCTTGCATCAGAAGCTGTTGATGAAAACTTCCTGGAAGAGTGACATGAACTACAACCTCCCTTCTTCCCCTGATGCTATTGCTTCCTTTTCTACTCGGATGACCTTCCACTTCCTACTACTGATACTGTCCTAATGAAACCATCCCTCCCTCTTCGGCTAATCTCAACCACACACGCTCTTTCAAACACCTCTTTATAGGTCCTCGTCTTAAACAAGAAAACATTAGAGTATATCTTTGGTTGTATGTCTTTCTCAAATCTTTGTGCCTTCTCTTCCTCATTATAGATTATTTTAGGAGCATACCAAACCCGCTCTATGAAATGGTAAGTGTATTACATCATAGAACGATCCCCTTGAACAAGATCCATGAACTCTCAGGATCTAGCATATGCCAAGACTTCAGGTCTATACTGTTCATTGAAGATGGCTTTGAAATCTTTCTAGTGCATCTTATAATTCTTTCTAGTTTGAATTAATGATTCCCACAACTTTCGGCTACGAAAATTAAACAAAAAAGCGATATACTTAACCCTTAGCTACTAATGTTTTTCAAGGAACTCAAACATGTGCTCGATCTTTTTGAGACACTCCTCTACTCCTTGGGGTTCTAAGCTACCTCAAAAAGTAGGAGGCCTGTTTTAAGGACTCTTGAGACTTTTCCTTACTAGAAATAGTCTCATATTCTCTAAAAAGAGCTATAATAAGTGATTTTCCTTGTCCTAGAGCTTTTACATCCCAAACCATATCCTTTACTAGCCTCTGACCAATCGGTGAGGAAAAAATCCCTCCATATTCCTCCCATTGGTGCATGGGAGCTTTCTAGGGAGGCATGTTTCTACATAAGAAAAAAGTCACAATAACAAAAATTAGTACAAAAATTCTTAAAATTTCATCACTAAAATCAAATATAAATAATACAAACACATTACTACAAAAATGAAACAACTACCACACCCCCACTTGATGTCCTTGTGTAGTATATACCCCACACATCTCACATAGAAGTGATGTAAAACAAATAATTCCAATGTACTATGGTGAATCTAGGTTTCTAATAGTGTTTAGGTCCATGAACCCTCCTCATGACCAAAAATCCGAGTCCCGACAGTCCTAGTACATGTCTATCCCTACTCATCCCTAAATAATAATATAACCTAAAAAACATTAACCCCCTATAATACAATTTTGTCATGAAGAAAATATGTTCTCCATTAATCCCAACACCAAACCTGGACCATGAAAAGGCCTAAAAGTCCATACCTAATCCCCATGAGATGACAAAAGTTCTAGGGTATCATATATTTTGGTTTAGGAATGATTTACCCGAGTATGGATACATAAAACATAAAAAACAATCGATAAAACGAATCTGAAAATTCATGCGAAACAACCATTACAAAAATCCATAACTAAATGCATAGGTTTAAACATAAAACAAGAGGTCATAAAAAACATAAATTTGGCACCAATATATCCCTAATGACTCCATGTGACAATGGGTCATCACCCACATGTCGTCTCCACAACACTGCAGCTTGGAAGAGAAAAACAACCCGAAACGCCATCACCAAAGGCCTTGTCGTTACTTGTGTCAACCATGATAAAGTCTACTTACACCCAAGGGTTTTACGTATGGTGTGATACTATTAAAAATAATATACCACTATGATATTACATAGAGTGATCAATACAAAATTGAAAGCTTTCTAGTTTTGACAATCAAGAAGTGTTGGAAATAATTTCTAAAGAATGAATCTTTTAAATGTAAACCGTTTTCAAAGGAAATTCTCTATGAGTGAAAACATTTCAATAAAACATGTAAGATACTGTATTTTATAGACAAAATAACCATATTCCAAAATATAAATTCAGAAGATTCAATGAGAACTAATCTTAGGAACAACCTTAGGCACTAGTTAGTTTCGGTCTCCATGTACATCATATCTCTGTGTAATGTAACAATATAAAAATCCATTCTCATGCACAAGCCACTAGTATGGAACATAAACATAACCTAGTGGTCCCCAATAATCATCAATATAGTTTTTTAGTGTTTTCTTTATACATTTTTCTCAATGAAAGTGGGGAAAAACTGCTCCAGATCACTAGTGTACTACTACATATCCTCCTTCTTATATATTCGGGTTCCCCCTTTGTTCTCAAACCATTATAAAATGTTACAAAAATTCATTAACACATAAAAATATCAGTTTTGGTCATAAAAAACTCAAAATAGTAGCTACACATACTTTTCACCACTTACATCACCCAATAGAAAATTTTGAATTTCAAAATAATAACTTCCCAAAACATTACAACGGTTTTCACACTAAATCCATTAACAACCCCACATTGAACAGTATTTTCATACCCATATTCACCAAAACATATTTTAAAGCACAATTTTTTTTTATAATTCCATTTCCAGAGTTATAAAACAACCCCAATTTCCACAACATAGAATATACATGTAAAACACCAAATTTAACACAAAATTGGTGCCTATAAATCATTTTCTTAACAAATGTCATCAAACCCAAATTTATCCGCAAGGTTAATGATGAAGAAGTTTTCTAAAAATATAATTTATGAAAATATAACTCATCTAACCATTCATAGACCTAGAATCACTCACCATAAGTTTCAAAATCCTTAAATCATAGTGCGAATGTTCAACTGCACCACCTCTGCACCACAAGGGACATAGATCAATCTTAAAACCAAAATAATAGACCAAGAAACCTAAGGTAATACCCTAGGACCGAATCCCCACATTCATTAAATTAGTTATGTTGATAAGAAATGGAAGAATCCCGAATAAAATGTATGAAACCCTAAGAAAGTAGGAGGAAAAAGGAAGGCGACACACTTACTTGAGAGGTCATGAATAAATTGCCCCAAATACACAAGTAGCTGAATTTACAAAAATAATAAAATGTAAGTTAGGTTCTAATAAGGCTGAAAAGGTCACATGAGATATGAAATGGGAGGAAAGGGTAAAAATTGAATGATATATGAAGGAAACAAGTTACCTCTTCAAATCTGGATGATTTAAGAATGCCTAATAAGATTTTCCCTAATTCACGATGCATATGAGTTCCAAAGAGGGGGTAAAAGATAATAGGGACATGCCTAGGTTCATTGGTCTCAGTTGACGGCTGGAATCTCCGAAAAATAATAAAAATTGAGTATAAAATTAACTAAATAATATTTTTTAAAAACCTAGAAATGGGCTTTTGGGATTTCCCTATTCCTTAAATAAAAACCCATATCACTTGGATTTTGGATACATAAAGGGTCAAAATTAATATGGCGGGGTTAATATCTCAGGGTATTCCATTTAAAAGTGGAATGGATGAAAATGTTAAAAAATAATGATTTATAAAAGAAAACAAAATTGTTTTTTATATCTAAAAATGGGTTCACGGTTTGACCCAAATCCTAAAACTCACCCTTTCCACAAAAGATGCATTGGAAACCCCCAAAACAAATAAATAATGGAAATTATATGAAATTTACCTTTAAAATAATTCATTTCTGTGAAAAAAATATATCCTTCATGAACGAAAAATTCAGATAAATTCTACAACTTAAAGACCAATATTTAAATTCAAGTCATGTCAAATATCGGTCCCCCCATTACCAGTCATTCTATATAATTGAATAACATATCTCCATCCCCTTAGTGTTAATTCTAGAATATCATATAATATCATATATTAAACTATTAGTGGATGATAGTAGGTGATCATTTTCATACATTATCATAGTACACAAATTTATTGTAGTTAACATCTTAAAAAATAAATAAAACATACTATAACATATCAGTTTGTATTCATAAGGTTATTTTATCCACTACATAATAAGTAAAAACTATATGAATAAAAATCCACATGAAATTTCAAATATTATAATTTTAGTAATAAATGAAATATTAGAACCCTTGATAAGGTCATAATGTGTTATATTATAAGACACGATTATTTTAATAAAACTTATTTTACTAATTAATAAAATTAATTATTTAAATAACCAAATCCTTCTTGTTGATACAATTTTTCTTCTTAGAATACAAACACATTAAACCCTATGGTGACTGAGCCATTGAATTTTTTGTGGTGTATTATATTTTTTCCAACCATGAGTGATGAAAATTATAATATATTAATTATGATTTTTAGATTTTAAACATATTTGAGAACAAATTTATTAGATAAAGTAGTTTAGAGTTGAGTAGAGAGACATGGAGATGAATTATGGATCAGAATGTTTTTGGTTAATTTGGAAAAGTACCAAAGGATATTTTCATGTGTCATATATTATATTGTTTAAATTTTATACTATATCATATATGTAACATATTAAATTGAATACATAAGATATTTATAGAATATAGATGGTATATGGGGATGTGTGTGATGAGATATGATAGTGTAGAAGTTTTAGGTTTATACATAAAATATTTTCCAAGAATAAAAATTAATTTTTTTTAAATACCATAATAAACTATGTTAAAGTTAATTTTCCATCACGAATCAAAAAATATGTGAAATTTATGTAATATATATATGATTATATATATGTTATTTCTTGGTAGGAAATTAACAATATTTATGACCATTGTTTTATATAATATCTACTATTTGATATGGATGATAAATAATGGGAAACATAGACTTTTATAATGAATAATTAATATTCATTAAAGAAAAAAATGTTATTATAGAGAAATCATAGAATATTTCAATTCTCTACTATGATATTTATGATCTTCCATTTCATACTAAAATTATATAAATATTATATAATATTAAATCTCAAGTGATTATGGTTAGACATTAATTATACAATATTCATGTCTTAAGTATCATCATTATGATGTAATAGATCCATTATTAAATCCAATTGAAAATTATAATTAAATAAATAATAATATAGAGGTTATTTTAATGAAATGTTTTAGATTTAAATGTAAAATATTTAAAATTATAGTCTTTAATCAAAACTGGATTTTTGATCAAGAGTTATTTTGACCAATTTTAAATTGAGAATAAACTTTACACAATTTAAGATGAATTTTCATTAATCAAATTATGGAATAAATATTTGTATGATCATTTGAATGTAATATATAATGAAAAAATAATAAAGATTGAATTATAGAGATAGATAATAAAAAATAACTCAAACTACTAGATTTAATCTATATTGAGGAAATCATACTCACATTTTGAGTAACAAAAGTGTTTATTTATATTGAAGAAAAACAATTATATTTATATATACTCATTCATATGCTGATTATTTTGAATGATAAAGAATAAGTTAGTTAGGAATGTAGTTTTTTTTCATTTATTGGTATTCATAGACCTACTTGTGAGGGAAATGGTATTATATTGTAATGTACAAACATTTAACAGAACACTGAATACATTCTCATAAGAGAGGAAGGAGGGTCTTTGAAGGGTGAAGGGTTCCGTTATAATATTATAGAAATGAATACTATCAAAAAATAGAATTGATTAAAGCGTGATACCTTCCCACACCTTTTATGATGTACATCATGTATAATAAGTTCTCACATTTTATATTCAACACAATTTATCAGTGGAATAAATTTACATCTCAAACTCAATTAGATCATAATAACGACTGTTGAAAAACATTGTAGGATATCCTTGTAAAAACTATTGTGTCCCTTAAATTTCATTCAATTTTGTTATATAGGTAAGAGATATAAATAATTTTAGTAAATATAGACTTTACCCAATCATATTAGTAAATTTGTAAGTGTAAATTATAAAAATAGTGTCACTAATTCATTCCCCCTTATGATACTTTACCACTTACCTAATCACTTCAATTGGTATAAAAAATTAGGTTTCCTCTCAGAGATGATATCTTTATTGAAGACAATATAAAGAGTATTTTTTTAAATATTAATGGTTTACCTACATTTTATGGAAATAATTTTCAAGGATGTAATATTATGATGATTTTTTATCTTCTATCACATATCCTAAACATCATCAATAAAATATATATTGGAACCACTCCTATTGAAAATCATGCTCTTTCTACTTTTACTAATAAATGTAATTTAGAATTTGATGAAAATTAAGGACTGATATAATGATGTACTTATCCAAAAAAATATCCCTTGATCATGGGAGTAAAAATTTCCAATGAAATGTATGATAAAAAATGAAAATATTTTTAACGGGAATTTCAAGGTAAGTGAAATTAAGCTACAAATAATGGGATAAACTATTGAAAATATTAGAATGGGTAAGGATGAGACTGTTTATGATTTAATAACATGGTTGAATGAGATTATTAGTAATATTAGGTTATTTTTGAATGATCTAGAATACTCAAATATTTTAATGAAACAAATGTGACATTTTCCTTACATATTTGTGGAATGTTTTTTGATTTTGATGAAAATGATTACTTATTATATAATGAAACCCACATGGGTCTAGCCTAAGGTAATAATATACTGGGAGTTCCCCCCTAATCCCACCTCTAATATGAAAATGCTTGAGGACTTGCACTGAGAATGCATGTCTCAAAATATGGGAGGCTTATACTTAAATAATACTACAAAAATACGTGTCTTCAATTAATAAAGATAACAAAAATAATAGAATGATGTATATATTTATATAATTTACTAAATAGCATACACAAAATTCATGAGATATCATTTACAAATACATTACAATTATGTAAATTATAAAGGAAACATACATTTTACACAACTCAAAATCTAATCTTCAAAATACATAAGAATACTCTTTCTCATTATGTATACTCCTAGAATGTCCTCTAACTACAATGGTCACTACCATGATTGAGTACCACCAATCATCATAATGAATATCAAAATATCACAAAGAATTAGCAATGAATAAGGCAAAACAATACCATGTCTACCATAACAATCTCTAACTTGTGCATCATCTACATCGACACACCATAAGTGGTCATGATACCTACATTGGGGTGAGTTTTAGCATACCCAATCAGATAACCTAGAAACTAAAAATAAAACCGAATAAAATTGTGAACTCAAATCATTCCATATTAGTGAGTAACTAGGAAAATTAAATGGACAAATATTCTATATATTTTTTATTACTGTAATCCTCAAGAAATAAATAAGTCTCTATCATCTTAGCTCCAATAAAAAACAATGAATTTAATATGAATGTATAGATTCTTATTGTACTAGAAAATCAATTTATCTTGATGTTGATATCTATATTTAAACAATATTTGAAATGAAACCATTGATGTACGGAGGAATCAAAAGTCCCAATGAACTCTACACCACATAGACTTCAAACTGCCACACTACTTCCATGGTTAATAAAGTTCATGTCACTCATCTTTCAAGCATGATCAATTTAAAAGGAGGTATTTCACCATTATATATATCAATATACCAATGATTATGAATCTAAACAATACATTTATGGAAACATGTATGACTTTATATAAATAGTCATTGAAGATCCTATTTCTGAGGATAGGTGTGGGGGTGCCGACTCCTATGGAAGATATCATCATTGTTAGAGCTCCTTAGATAGGGGAAAACATATTAACTAATAAAGGATATGATACACCAAATATATGTGTCTGTGGGGGGATACCAATCCTTTTTAATCCATACATAGAGTATTCTACACCAAAATTCCATGGTGGGATTATCAACCCTTTCTGGGTTTTGGTGGGATAACCCACACTATGACACAACCACACCACCAAGTAGCACTGGAATCCCAAATAAATTATTATTAATCATGTTTGAAACTATTAAATAACTTTACACAAAGAAATTCAAATTCTATATCTCAATCCTAAAAACCAGCCTCATCTTGATAAATATACTTTACCATTGTGATCGACATAAAAAAATTAGGATGAGTTGTTCATTTATTAGAAACATGAATTAGACAAAATGTATGAATTTTATCTTTTCATAGATTCTGGAATTACATGGTAGAACCTAGATCCATTTACAAAATTTGAAATTATGTAACACATATTATTTATAAAATATTATTCTATATGCTTATTTCATGGTGTTATAGTTAGATAATCAATCTAAAATCACGTTATAATGTTATAATCAAAAATAGATTTAGTAATAAATATAATATACCCCATAATAATAATAATAATAATAATAATAATAATAATGATAATATGACAATATGAGAAGGGATTTATGTTCCCACCTTCTAACATGACACCTATTTTCTTGAAACACGGATGAAAAATACCCTTATCTCAGTATTATTTTGAATTAATATATTATTTACCTATTGTTTCTATAACATAATGGTTTGGGGTAGGGTGGGGGATAGAAAAACTAGCCATATTATATTTCCGTCACAGAACACTTGACATGATGTCTTACATAATGACCACCACCTAACCATTACTGGAAACACCAATGTCTATCAAAACCTTTTATCCTTCATAGTAAAGTCATTATAATAACCCTATATTTTAATACATAGATATTAAATTTTTTTGATGAATATTCAACACATTACAGAAATTCATGATTAAAACTATAATAGTTTAGTGAACTTAGAGACTAGGTAAAAAGTCATTGAATTTTGTGAAATATCTTTAATATTCCCCATAATGATATTATCATATAGAACTCATATTTGGAATACGTTACCTAAGAATTTCTTCATAACCTTGGGAAGGAGACATTATATTGGGTGACTAAAATGCAATATAAGGGTTAACAAAAAAAGATATCAATCTATTTTTATATGAAATAATAACATTCACATAAGTGTATGTGATGATGATCAGGAATTATGAAGTTCATATTCAACCTATCATAGATCATAAAAATTGTTCATGACATAAAAATTTATCATTTCTGAAAATATAGGGTATAGTTGTTATAAATCATCATTAATAAATCATGGAGCACAATCTCATTTAATAACAGTGGTTCACTATAATAAATATTGGAAATCATTTAATATGTAAATGTTAATTATTATGCCCATAAAAATAGTGAATCAAGACTCATAAAATATTTCCCATTGTGGATAAGGACACACCTATTTCCCATAGAGGATAAAGACAAACCAATTTCCCATATGAATTAGGACACACATGGTTCCCATAGTGGACCAACACACCCTTGATTCCCATAGTTGATGAGGCATATTGTCTTGTTTTCAATTAATGTGACATGATATATAAATACTTACCCAACTTATTATAGTTAAATTTAGGTCCCATCCATCTTTGGATATAAATTAACAACCTTACTTTGTTATAACATAACCACCATCCATGTTTATAATGTAACCACCATCACATAATAAAAATTGAACATATGTGTGAAAGGATATCATAAAAAAATTATTAGAATAGAACTAATTAAATGAAATTGGTATCAAAAAAATATAAACATAATATAATCTATGAAAATGATATTTTTTTCATAATCATTGTATCATTTCATCAAAGCATAGCCCATGTAATAATAAGCAGGTTTTGTAAGAAGATTCTCCCGGTATAAAGGATGTATGAAAATGGGTTACATTAATATATTCTTATCATAAACATATATATTTTAGAGATATAATATTATTGGAATCCATAAATAATATTCCTATTAAATAAAAAGTATCCTCAATGGTTTTAATCATATATGGAGAACGATTTTGAAAGATCACATGGATAATTTCCTACGGAAATTTTGTTTTATGGAAAATGAATTTTTTAAAACTAAAAGTTGATAAAATATTTTTTAAATATTTTTCTATGAAAATAATATTTAAAATGAATAGTTGAATATTAATAAATAATTAAAAAAATTTCATGAGAAAAATATAATTTCTTCATTGAAAGACAATTTTCATTACATAAAACATTCTATAACTAATTTTCCTTTTGACAGAATTTATTTAAAATATAATAATCTGATAAATATTAAGGAAAAAATTTTCATTGAAATGAAACTTTAATTAATTTAAGGGATTATTTTAATCATTGGGTGGTAATGATATTTGGAAATACTATTTAGGTTGTGCATGTTAAAACAAATGATTCTTATGACCTTTTGGTAACAACCAAATAAGAATTGTTTTGAAATCATCATGAAGGTTACTCTAAAATTTTACTTTAAAATTAATAATCATTTGAAACAATTAAATTTAAAATAATTTGATAATAGAAAAAAAATTATATCATTTTTAGAAATCCTAGTTTTAATATAAAACAAATTACCGACCGAAGAGAAGAATAATGTTGGATTTTATAATAACAATTTCTCAATTATTCCATGTTCCAATGACTTTTAAAATGAAACCTTCACATGATAATATCATGAAAAACCACATGATAATAATATAAATTATTTTCTTGTGATATATATATTTATATAACTTCATTGAAATCAATAATCTTGAGAAATCTTGATGACTGATGATATTCTAATAGAAAACACTAACCACTTTGGTAACTTTTAATTATAAGCCCCATTAAAGAGATATAATGTAACAAATATTTAAGTCAATATAATTTAATTAATATTAATCATAAAATACATTCACGAGATATATATATGCTACAAAATTGAATCATTTTCTGAATATTACATGCGTCTCAAAAAAATGAGAAGAAAATCCATTCTCATAGTTTCTAGTTCCTTCACACACATTAAAACATCTAGTATAATTAAAATAAAAGTATTATATATATATTTATGAAACATATATATATATATATAATACCATATATGATATAATTATTACTATTTATTATCCCTTTATTTTCAATTCCATGTTATAGTCACGTTTCAAGCAATAACCGCTTTGTTTTTAATGTATGTTTTTATATGTTATTTTAAATCCTCTCAAAATGATCATGGTTATATAATACACTTAATAATAATCATGAACTAATTATCATATTTTTTTTGAAATTAAATTTAAATACCAACCATGAATGATTTTTTTGAGAAATGATGTATGTTATGATCATTAAGACAGTAGGTTGTACGTACACAAGCGTGGCATTTCTATTATTCAATAATCATTATGGAAAGGAGTTAAGTAATATATTACCATTATATAATTATATTAATATCATAAATACCTATTTATTTAATTAAGAATACTCATTCATATCATCCAAGTGATTTTGATATGAGATGGAAGTCACAATTCTTCTTGAGACCTATAGTCAACACGCTGATGAACAATATTATTATCTTTGCATGAGTGAAAAGGTAATAAATAAATTGATATATTATCCTTTAAGAGTACTAAATATTTCTTTAATATCATAAATATTTCATGTATAACATATATATTTATTTTCTTTCACATTATTATCTTCTATGTCAATAATTAGTTAAAAATGTATCATATCACTTCTAGAGGGTGTAGTCCTCTATACAAACGAATGATATTATCGCATACCCTAATTAATGGAAAGTAAACAAGTTATATATGATATAACAAATATAGAGGTATAATTATGTTATAAATATCATGTATATACATAACATATGTTATCATACCCACTATGACAGATTGAAATGGAAAAAACGAATGACATCAGTTCGTGAGGTAGTAGTCTGCCGTACACACGAATAACAATTTCATAACCCATTTGATGGAAGAGGTGATGGTTTTAATACACAAACTTAATAGAAAAAAATATTTTTCTATTTAATATAATTATGTTATTATATTATCACGTTTTAACAAGAATTTAATGAGGTGGAGGATGAAATGAAATAAAAACATTCATCAAACAACGCTACCTCATCTTCAGGTATCCTCCCAAGGTTTTAACGAAAAACCTTCCCAATATGGATTTTTTACCAAAATAAAGAATATAGGATTATAGGGGGTGTATTTTTAAGTGATTTGGTTCATGAGTTTCTCATCCAAAATGGTTTTATGGTGTGAATTAGAGTGAAGAGGGGTGGCCTTGTATAAGTGAGGTGATTGGAACTATTGTAATTTATGAATGAAAAAGGTGTACAACCATTTTAATAAGAAAATTTATCCAAAATGTGTTATTATCAATAAATTGAGATGATAAGTTCGAAAAATGTCCATAAAAATATTTTAGACATGTTTTTAGGTTATTTTAACCCTTATATTTTTTAGTTTATCCCCCATTAAATCGATGTTTACATTAAATGTGGTTATTAATTTTCACTATTTTCACTATCCTTGTTGGTTAAAAAATATTTTGAAATTATATGATAATATAATTTATAATAATTCTAAAAATGGATCCCATTTTTTCAAATTAAATTTACAAAATTTTAAACTTTTAATTTCAAACTATTCTTTCAAACGTGATGAGGAAGCGTGTTTTCAATGAAACATGTTCGAATGTTTACAAAGATTTCATATCAAATTTTGATATGAAATTTGTTAAAATTAAATTAATTGTATTAATAATAATATAAATGAAATATTTGTTACATTAAAATCATTTTATTAAAATATTTATATTTATAATTAATTTAAATGAAAAAGAAGTTGTCAACTAAAATATAGTATCATTCATTGTTTATAAAAAGAGTAACATTTTTAGAAATTTCTAAAAACATCAACTTAAGATAATTTTTATATGATGGTTTAAAAAATGTTTTTTTCCTTAAAATAATTTTTTTAAATATTCAAATATTAATTTGAAAATAATTTTAAAAAATGTGATAAAGCTTATTTTTAGAAAAATACATTTTTAATTAATAAGATGAACTTATTTTGATCTCTTATATATGAAACAAATAAAATAAAAATTAAGTATTATATTAAGTATATAGTATATAAATTTGAAGTAGTTGGGGTTTGGCTTAGTGGTAAGAACCCAATACTCCTATATTATAAATGGGGGTTCATAACCCATTAGGAGCATCCTACTGTAGCAGTACTATAGTGATACTATAGTAGTTGAGGAAGTGTAGTAATGACGACACAGTAGCGGGAATGGGAACTATAGTTGTAGCAGTGGGAGGCTATGAAGTACTATAGTTGGTAGGGTATTTTAGTAGTACTATTCAGAGAATGGCCCTTTGGCCATAAATATCTAGCCTATGGGCCATGTAATGGACTACATGCCCACTAGCCATTCAGGCTAAATATATATGATGAAATAAAGTTGGTAGTTTGGTGGTTTATCCCTTGGGAGTCTATGACCACCCTTTCAGGCCTGTGTGTGTGCGGTGTGTAAATGTTTGATGTAATTCATCCCCCAAGCACCTAATATAATATATAAATTTTATGATTATAATTCACCAAATGTGATTTGTTACATTTATTGATGTAAAAGACACATGTATTAATAAAAATATTTTTTAAAAAAACATTTTATTTTTAAAAGTTTTTCCTTTTCCTTTTTAATTAATTATTCACCAAATAATTTATTATATATAAATGTGTAAGACATATTTTTATAATTTATTTAAACCTATTATTACATGTGATTCAAATAGCTAATTGATAACGATAATAATAAATAGTAATATTTTAATTATCAGTCACATCTCATTTAAACTTAGTGTTGTGTGTAAACAAAGATAAACTCAGTGTTTCATATCCCATAATATAAACTGGACTTGTGTGTAATGAAAAATATAAAAATAATAAATTTATTTTTAAAAAATCAAACAACATCAAGATGTTACATTATAACACACTTAAATTGAATTTTACCCTCAAAATTCGTCCCTTTGGTTACAACAACTGAGGATACCACTGCCACATAACATCCTCAGGTTTGAACGTTGCTTCCTTAAAATGGTTGTTTTTCCACAAAAAAAAATACAAGTTGAGTGGTATTATTTCATATTATTTTCATTATTATATCCAAAATCTCAATCGGTTATTCCTCGTATGAAATATCATGCTTCCTTGGTATGATTTATGAGTTCAGTACATGTGATAGATAAGGTTTGTACTTTCTCCATAAAGATACATAGAACATGGAATGGGCCTGATATAGGATTAGTAGAATCACCGTGATATAATCTATTGTCCCAACAAAGACAATAATTTCAAAGAAATTGATTTACACAGGTCTTAGTTTTCCCTTCTTTTTCTACATATAAATTCAAAGAATTACTATCTCAACAAAATCAAATTCTAGATAATATCAATGATTATCAGTATAAATTATTTTCAAATTTTTAATGTCCTTATTTTTTTCTAAATAGCTCTAACCTTATCTTCTATCTCCTCAAATTTTTGATGTCCCAATAGCTTTATCTTTGAAAATTTATTACGATATGTTCTATTTCTACAATTGTTTACATTATGAACTCTATAAGAATCCATCTAAATACTCAAGTGGAAGATATTGTTTCTATAAAAACAAACTAGAGGAAGTTTTTGATCCAAACCAACATTGAAATCCATATAATAAGATATTATCATAGCCTCAATAGTTTTAATTGTTCTCTCATAATGAAATTCTATCTAAATATGAATGGTAGTGAAGAAACTCAACTCTATATCAATTTATTAATGATGACATTTCCAAAATTTAATGGTAAACATCATATACTAATCATATACAATTTAATTTGGCACCCTATACAACATGACTACTTCGTTAATGTATATATTATACATATTATATTGATAAAAATTATCTCTTATAGTAACAAAGTGTGATGACATCCTAAGGTGATCAAATAAAACCCATATTTACATCAACATACAATATAAGATAAAACCAAAATGTCACAAATACAATTAATCAAATTTCAAAAAATTGTAACATCATTCCTCCATAAATAATAGTTTCACTGAAACATATATAAATCCAAAAGGTTTTTATTTCCATAAATGTATCTTAAAAAATACATAGTCATCATAAACATCAATCACATAATACCTAAAAAGTGGTGTTATTTTATATGAATATATAATCAACCTTAGACTCTTAAACCCATGATGGATTCCGAAACTCTTATGTTAATATTACAGAGAGACGTATATTCTAACAAAATATATTTCATCCTTTATTCCATAAATAATATATTATCTAACACAAAAACATTACAATTATAAGCTTAGTTTCATCCATGTACTGATTGAATATTAAATGTTAATTCATTATTCCATAATCAATGTAGAAGTAGACCCTCAATGCTCAAAACTAAAGGATGAAAAATAATATATTCATTGGGATTATGAATTCAAAATCAAAAATGAAAAATCCAAACATGGAAGTGGAGGATATATATGCCTTAATTATCATGACTTACTAAACTATTGTTATGGAACAATATTTCCCTTTTTCCAATTGTCTTTATAGTTTATTATGTCTTATCCTCCAAATTTTAATTATATTGGAGAATTGATACACATAATGGAAAAACTCATTACACATGAAACACTAGAGTGTAGGTGGTTTAGTATATGGAGTCCACTTCTCCTCCATTGCATTAACTAACCCATTAATTACATTTTATCATTCTCTTGATTTTTGGACTTCCATTACATATTTAAATCAACTACCAATTACATTCAACAAATTACTTAGATGATTCTTTAAACATTTCTATCTTGTAGATATATGAAATTTCTTTTCACCATTTTAGTTCCTAAGAGACTTGATATTTGTTTTCTTATCAACACCATTGGAATGGAGGGAATATCAAATTTATATTTCCAACTTCAGTGAACATAAAATTACATCATTATAGCTACCGAAGTATCTTATAGACAAGGCCTATTAATGACTTTGTTTCAGGACACCAAAGAGTTAATCAATTTTTCTTTTAGGGTTGATGATTTAACTAGAATCATACCATGATAGTAATGTAAAATTAGCTTCATAGATTACAATACAGTCTTTATCCTTTTGATTACATTAAAATAATTCATAATCAATATTTTTTCGTAGAAGATGGGGGAATTAGTTACTAAGTAATATCCCAATATACTCTTATCAGTCAACAAATAAAATTACATTTTGACCACTTAAATTCACTATCCAAATGATAAATAACCAAAATGATTTTATCATTATCTGAACAATGATGAAAGAAATGTATCTTTTTTTGTGGTAGCCATCCACTACTCAGAAACATGATGATCATTGTAATACCTAAAAGAATGTATATTTTTACTCATGATGGATCCAATAGAACATTATTTCATCCTTTTCTCATTTTCATGTTCAACATGATTCATAACATAAGAAATTTGTTTGATCAAATTAACAATATTTTAATTCCATCTACTATAATGTTTGGTTGGTCAGGAGGATAATCCAAACATCTTCTTTTTCATTGGAAATTAACATGATTCTTTTTTGTTCCATATGTTTAGTAAAACTAAAATATATAGTGTGAGAATCGCATGTCATAGTGGAAAACCACATAATCATGAAAAATCACTTATAAGATGTATTAATAATTAAAAATTCATTTAAATATTTGATATCTTAGGTTTATCCAAGGTATTTTGTAGTCAACAACTATTTAAATCCTTAATCATGGTTTGTAAATATTATTTTAATTTCAAATGAATATCCCAAAAGAGTGTAAAACTAGGTGTTTAGAAATATTTGTTGTCGTGAACTATGAAAGATAAAGTCTATATCAATAAACTCTTGTAACAACATAAAAATTTATAATTAATATTCACTTTCTGATTTAATTAAATTTATTATTATGTATTATGGTTACAAAAAAACATTCACTTATTTGGATTTATTACATCCTATGAGATTTAAATTACCATTGGGCACCACATTTTTTGATAATGTGTCTATAGAATAGTGATCCTATGATTAGTATAAATATAGTGTTTTTAAATATTTAATTGACACAGACAAATGAAATGATATACTTCTCTACTAGTATCGTACCCTACGAATCTCATTTATTAGATATTCTGAGTGAGATTGAATCACAAGAATTAGCCCCTAAAAAATACCGAACCAATATCCAATAACTAATGAGGGAGTAAAATTGTTTATTCGAGAAGCTAAATCTTATCGAAATCACAACCCAAACCATGTACATAAAACCACACCATTAAAATATCACCATCAGTAACCTCACCCATATGGGGTTTTCTGATGTAATAAAGGTATCTGTTTCATGACCCTAATAAAATGTATATGTATATTATATAGAATTATGAATATATTTTCTTATTATAATTACTACTATATAAATGATATTGATTATGATACAATAAAACACAATATGATTTTTTAGTAATACTAAAGTTCAATTATGATAGATATAATATTATAAATAAATAGTGTTTATTTAATATAAATGATCATATAATTTCTATGAAGTCAAATGTAATCATTATAACATTTTGAGAATTGTTTTTCTCAAAAAACCTATCATTTCTCAATAAATATCAATTCAATTGTAATTGTGAAAATTCATATATTTAAAAAAATATTTGGATAACCTTTTTTTTGAATCCAAATTTCAAAATTATAAAATTATTATTATTTCATAATTTTCTTATAAAATCTATTTTTTTTTGAAAAAAATTAATAGAGTATGAATATATGAACTATATTATGAAATCATAATGACCAAAAAATGGTGTAATAAATGATATAAAAGCTATAAAAGACAAAATATATCTATCACCTTTAATTTAATGTTTTTTTAATGTTTTTTGTTTAATTTTATAAATCCTTTATTAATCCTAGAAAACTAATATTATATTTTTGGTTTTAAAATCATATCCTTAAGAATAGGACTCGCTTCCGCATCACAAATGGTAATTTTTAAAAAGATTTTCACATGGTTGTATAAAATAATGAAAAACTTCCCTCATTAGAAGAAATCATGGAATAAACCATTGGATGAGTATTTTATTACATAATTATATATAGTTCAATATTGATGTTTTGGAAGTAATAAAAAAACCATTTTATTTTCCCATATAAACTCACAAAATTAGCCATTAATCTTCCCTAAATAGGAATGGAGAATGTCCTTAGTCTTCCCTAGCATATCAAGAGTCTTTACAAGGTTCCCTGAGCTCTCCAGGGGCTCCTCCCAATTGTTTGTAATCACAATTCCATGATAAGGGATCCCCCCTTATCATATTAATTAATGAATATTCATTATCTTATTTCATTTATCTCCCATTAATAGGGTTAAGATATGTTATTTATTATCTCCATTACAACCCTTATGATGTTTGAATTATGGTATACCCATTTAAATCCCATTAATACCTTCCATGAACATTTATGTGCCCTAGTAATGCTGCTTTAATTTTACTACGATTTTTCTCGCCAAACAGTTTTGTTTTGAATACCTGTACACATTTCATATCAATATAGTTTATAATTATATAGTAATACATATTTTACTAGTTATGTAAATTTATTTAATACAAAATCAATTATATTTTGTTTTCATGTCACAAAATATGTTCTTATCTAAATGATCTATATGGAACACTTATGCATATACATGTTATAATTACGATGGGTCCATCTAGATCGTACTCAAATGCATTAGTAAATGTTTTATTCCCATGAGATACCATATATGGTGGGTAGGATGATATCCTAAGAATATTTTGTTATGTTTTCTTAGTGGTTAACCTTTATATATTATTATTATGTCATGTTCAATGTAGTTTCCACATTCCCATGTTGTATTTACATTCTCATTGTATATCATGCCTCATTTTTCATGTCTGTGATTATCTCCCCTTTTATGTCCCATGGAAAGGAATATTATATACCATGCAGTACTTTCTTGATGTTATGACTAATTTATTAACATAGTTTTCTTTATAGATCACCCATTTATTTTTTATGTATCAATATTATTTGAAACATAATAGTGCCAGTGCCAAACAATAGTGCCTCGAGCTGGTCTGCTATGTGACCTCAGTCACACCTCCCCAAACACTAGAGAATTCTTACTTGTAGCGAAGGTATAATATCAATCATGGGGAGACTATACTATCACTTTTTAGTGTAATACACCAACAGAAATAAATAAATAATAACAAATGATTAACCAAATCATATCATAACCACTATAACAAGACAACCAAAATGGGATACACATTATAAAAAACAAGACACTAGATATTCCAGGTAAAACAATGTATAATATCAAAATGAAAACTCAATGTAAATACAATAATGACTCCCAAGAAGGTTACAAGCCCCATCTGGTTCCCTCATCAGTTCCCTATCCCAAAATATATCATCCAATATATTGAATTTCCCCTTAACATATCTAGCATCCATGAAACTTATCTGAGTGCCGATTAGGAGGCTTGTGTACGATATGGGTACAACACTATATTCCACCATAACCAGTATCTAATAAAAAATCATGTCAATGAAAGTATATGCAGTAGTATAAATAAATAATCACAATGCATAAATAAACAATTATCATAAATTCTAATTATATATTATTTAACCACGTAAACACCACGAGTTTGGAGGATACCCGAACCTCAATACATGCTTCATACAATGGTGGATTATATAATATCCCCTAGTGATATCTTGTCTAATAATTCCACTCTTACCATTCTACATCTCATATCGTAACTCATAATTCCATTCTAAAAATTATAGATCTCAATTCACATATTAATTCTATTATTAGAATTAAATAGTTCATTAATTAATTAAAAAATTTATTAATCATCTCAATCTCATTAATTAACTCAAAAATTAATTAATAATCTCAATGTAATTATTTGACTAATCAATAAATTATTCATCTCAAAATCATTAATTAACTAAACAGTTAATTAATCATCTCAATCCCATTAATGAACTCAACAATGAATTAATCATCCCAATCCTATTAATAAACACAAAAACTAGTTAATCATTTCAATCATTTTAATTAAATAAAAAATTAAATAATAATCTCATTCCTATTATTTAACATAATAATTAATTAATCATCTCAAAATCACCTTATCCCACAATTAATTATACAATTAATTACACCAATAAATAATCTCAATGTCCCCTTATTAATTCAAAAATATATTAATTAATTAAATAATATTAATAACCCTTAATTAATTTGAAAATTAATTTCTCAATTAAAAAATATCAAAATCCTCTAACAAATTCAATGATTAATTACTCTCAATCAGAAATTTGAATATCCCCGATTTTCAATTTTCTATTAATAAATTAATTCTATAATTAAATTAATTAAATCATTAACTCATTTGATAGACATATAATATAAATTCTAAAATAATATATACATAATTTCGATCATGAGTATTTTATTTGAATTATATACCAACAACCTCAATTTTTTATCAATGATAACCTAAATGAAATCCCCAAAATTTGAGGGGAAAAATGATGTATAATGTGATCCTATTAAAAATAACTATATAAAGATTGAAAAAATAAATATAAATAAATTATAGATATATATATATATAATCCTAGATCTATATCTAATAAAAATCAGATGAACAACTCATTTTAGGGTGGTAGAAGAAAGGGAGAGAATGAGAAACCAAGCCGGAAAGGAATCTCTTATCGGGAGGGGTGATGATCTCCAATATGGGAATTGAATTGAATTAAAAGGTGTTTGGAAAGTATTTTAATCTATTATATAGGGTCTTAAATCATGAGGAGATGAGTTGGCTCAATTTAGGATCAAATAAGGTGAGTTTTGGGGGTTCAAGTGATTTAAAATGTAATTTTTGGGTGAATTAAATTTTTTTTTCGTGGTTTGCTGGGTAGGTCCCCACATTTTCCATAAAAATGAAGCTAAAATATAATCCTATTTTGTTAGGGTGCTTCGTTACTCTAATGAGGGGGCATAGATTGATGAACTATGTGCCAAATGTGTAATTCCTCTTTGTCCAGGGTTGCCCGGTTTGCATGGCTGGGGAAGACGGTTTTCCCTAACCATGTGCCAACCATTCACTACCCTCATTCTTCCATTTTTCTCAAATATTAACAAAAAACACTCCAAATTTGACCCTAATCATTGATTACTCATCATAAGGAAAAGGGTACCTAAAATCAACCACTATTCATCTCCAGAAAAGGCTAGGATCTTATGATATCTCTACTTTATAACAAATCATCCTTGAGCTGTACTCCCAATCATCTCTATGATCCTGATCCAAAAAATATTTTTCCATCATGGCCTAATATCTTCTTCCTGCTCCCATGTTTCATCCTGAACATGGACATTCTTCCAAAATTCATGTACTATTAGTATGGTCTTTTCATACAACAGTTTCTCACTGTGATCCAAAACACACATTGGATTATCCAAGAAGGATACATCTATCTAAATCTCGACATCATCCACATTTATCACATGATAAGGGTCACTATGATTCCATAGATGTTGTGACACATGAAAAAGTCAATGGATCAGACTATATTTCTATGGATGATCCAATCGGTAGGACAGTAGCATGATTATTTCCATAATATCAAATGTTCCAACGAATCTGGTTTTTATCTTAACCTGTCTCTATATTCTATCATGACCAAGCCTGGGCGACATGGAAAGGGATTCACGATCTCTCTATGTAAACTCTAGTGGTCATCAATATATATTAACATATGGATTATGTCCACTCATAGGAATATCCATTTGCATCCAAATCAGCTCAACATACTCTGACATCCCCTTTACGAGACTCAGTCCAAAAAAACTCTGACTCACCTACCTCTGATATGCATAAAGGTGATCTTTATGGACTACCATAAAGATCCTCTTATGTAGAAATCAATATAGTATCCTGATAATTATTGTTATTTGAAAACTCTACTAATGACATGTTCTTTTCCTACGACACTCTAAAGACATGAACACATGCTCGTATCATATCTTCTGGATCCTGTATAGTATACTCCAACTTCCCATATTTCTGTGTGTAGAAATATGTACTCAACAAAACCTACATACAAGCGCCTTCTATAAGACATTATAAAAGTAAAAAATTAATATTTTATCCATGATATGAAACTATATTCTGTGTCCCCCTGTACAGATAGACTCTCCTCCAAATATAAAAATCTTTCAGCTCCACCACTGAGAAAGTATCATGTATATGAATGAAATGTTCTACCATCATCAGTTTTTTCATAATAAACCAATTAATTTCATTATTCCAATATTTATTCAGGAGACCCACTACAAATTCAGTGATAATTCCATCTCACATACAATCTGGATAGGGAAACAGCTGCATAAAACGTCCAAGTCATGATTCTTTACTTTCACCTGTTGAAAGGTGTAGTATCATGTGATAAACCCTAATATACCCTTTTTCATTCACAGCTAACAAAATTGTCATCATACGCCACTGTAAATTTTGGTCCCATGTGGATGTCCTGCCCAGGTTGAGGAATGAAACTCTAACATCAACCCCTCCAGTATACTCATAGGCCCAACAATTCAATTTATGATGTAGATGATCTCATGATCATTTGTCAATGATTATAAATTCCTCTCCCAACTTTCAAGGATTTCCATCAAATCAAAAAACTGTGTACCCTCAATGTGCCTATTTCTAATCCATATCAATTGTATATAATCCACAAAAAATTAAGCTATACTCATCTTATCCTGATTCTCATGAGCCACCACATGCATCTCAGCTAATATAGTCATCATATAACACTCAGTGCTTGAGTCCTAAATAGTACGAGACTGGGTTTTTCTTTTTAAATTAGTAGCAACATTATTTCATTCTCGAGTGTATATTGTAAATCAAAACAAAATTAATTCAAATAATAAAAACATTGTACTACCTATGATTTATACATCATTATGATAAAATATATCTTAATCTCTTGTAGTTCGTAAACATTGAAAACTATTCACCTAAAATATAGTGATATAAACAATTAAGAGAATAAGCCACCATAGAGAAATAAAGGTCATGAATATAGTAATTCCATTGATGATTCCACAAATGTTGAGACCCATATATCAAAACATGATATCCTTACATCAACACTACTCTAAGATCTATCCTAGAAGGGTCAAAAAACACCTTTTCCTCCTCAATTGTCTCGTGTAGGATCAAGATTGGTGCTGAAGTAAAATGATTCATTAACGCCTTAGAATCATCATTACATCATTCCTACCTTTAAAAAATTATCCCTTTCCTTTTCAAAACCAAAATAGGGTTTTACAAATAAGAAATGTCTTGGATGAACCTCCATTAATATCTATCTAACCCCAAAAATCTACAGATATTAAAAACATTCTTGGGATTCCCCCATGAAATGAATTTCTGAACCCACTCATATACCTTCCTTCCAGATAACATGATCAAAAAAGACTACCTGATAAATCAAAAACATTCACTTAATAGCTTGGTGTATAGCTGACACCCTCTCAGTGTACTCAGGATGATGTCAAGGTGTTGGGCATGATCATAAAGAGTCTTGGAGTACATCAAGATTTATTCCACAAAAACTACCAAAACCTGATCTACGTATGGATGAAATACTTTTTCATCAAGTCCATATACATTAATGGTGCATAATTTATCCCAAATAAAATTATGAATAAATCATATAGGCCACACCTCCTACTGAAAGTAGTCCTCAGTATATCAAAAGTGCGAATTCTCAACTTATGAAAACCTGAAATTATGTAAATCAGGGAAAAAATAAAATTCCTCATCAACATTTCAAAAATATCATTAATATGTGGAAGAGGATTCTAGGTTTTCATGTTCACCTTCTTTAAATTCGAGTATCTGGCACAAAAGTGAAAATTCATGTCATCCGTTGAAAAAAAAACCCAGGTGATCCCCATGAAGGCATAATAGGATGGATAACCCCCTTGTCCATCAACTCCTATAGTCGAGTCTTGAGATTTGAAGGCTATGTCGGTGGCATTCTATATTGTGAAAAAAATATCGTTCAAATCCTAGGATAATATCAATGGTAAACTCTATATCTCTCTTAGTTGGTAGCCCATAAAAGTCTTCATGAAACACATATGGACACTTATCCATTATTTGTGGAAATATTTCATGTTTCACACCCCTTTATTCTAGCATTATACTATAAAAATAGGATGTTATATCTCCCAATTCTTGTATAATTGGTCCCGCTCACCCTTCATGGATATCCCACTCTCCACAGTGAATATAGTTTTAACCCTTATGAGAAGTAAACATTACTCTCATGTCGTAACAATCGATATGGGATCAATATGCCACTAACCAATCCATATTCAAAAAAAGGTCAAATCCTAACATGTCAAGAATATAGATACCCCATAGAAAATGATGTGCACCAAATTTGAGAGAACATATTTTACACAATGATATGTCCCAAGACCATACTCCCAACGATGTTTATATTGTCAACACCCTACTCTTGAACTCCACTACCAGGCCCAAACCATTAACAAGTCATGAAAAAAATGGAATGGTATGAACTAGTATAAAATAAGGAATTATATAATGTTGAAACTACAAAAATACTATATATAATTATCAATGGTACAACCTACCTATCCACCAGTATAGGTTGAACTGCATGCAAGTATCATACCCCTCTTCCTTGTGTTGTAGTCGGAGTCCCCTGAGCTACAACCCCCTATTGATACAATCACTCTTTCATGGTAGTATGATATCCACATCATATATCACAATGTTCAATATAATATGGTTCCCCTAACTGATAAGCTATATAATATCAACTTCTTACACACTGATTCATTCTAAATACCCCATCATTAACCATTTTTCATGGGTTCCTGTAGAACTTATGTTGATGTCCCATATTTATGAAGTGTAAAAACCCCACCGGTGGACATGTATAGTGTATATGGTAGTTTCTTTTACTACCAAAATATTTGAAAACCATTAGACAAAGGTGTTTTATAACTCAGTTTTACCCTGGCCACTCTGTTTCCCACTGCTCCAGATAATGTTCTCATAAAGAAACTTCCATCTCTCAAATGGAATACCTCATGACCATCTAATGGAACCATTTATCCTACATTGAAATCATTTTTAGGTTCCACTATCCTATTAGACAGTTATTCACAACATTTGAAAATGTAATCAACCTGAATATGTTTTCATGGGACATAAATTTCATAGTTAGGTCCTTCCTGAAATTATATTTCTGAAGTATCCACATTTACTACCAATCCTAGATAAAAGTGAGTAATATCTATAATTTTTCTACCATAGTCCACCCTAGAATTACATCCCTATTTTAACATCATGAATATAACCACTCTCTCATGCCTCAACATATCTAGAGAGACATAGTCCACAAAATACTCCATGAATTCCTTCCATAACATACAGTCATCCTATCCTGTAAGAGCATGAACACCCCACCAGTGCTTCACTGATTATCGTTCCATATAACCTGTTAGCTTGAATATCATCTAATAAAGAGTATCTATGTTTTCATGTCTTATCTATATATACTCAATCCAAAAATCAACTCCCATTGGTCCACCCTTGATAGAAATATTTTTTGGGTGATTCAACTAAAATTCTGTCATCTTGTCAGACATGATTTTCACAACCCTCCCTCAGTCTCTTTCCATGAATTTCCTGAACTTTTCAACATTCTCTGTGAACTGATACCCAACTTTCTCACCTACCACTATTATTTTCTCATGTTCAACCACTATAGGATCATATCTAGCCACATCCTCCTATCATCAACTAAATAGGCATCATTGTAGAGGCATAACTCTACATGTTAACCATGCTCATTAGGATACTTTTATTTTGATTGACAAATTTACTTTATAACACATTAAGGTACAACAAGTATTTTTTCCCCAAAACCCATCACATGGTCAAAACATAGGAACTAAAACTACCCTTAACCAACATACATCTTGGTAAAGGATAACAAAGGAGAATATATTTTTGGCATTCATGTTTCTAATTTAGACAGGTAATAATTCTCATCTTGCATAATTTTACCACTTTTAATTTAATATTAGGAATTTTTTTTAGTTCAATTTCACAGGAAAGTGAAAATTATTCTTGTTAAACAACATACCCATAACCCATTTTTCCCATGCATTCCTAAAATAATTCATGTCAAAAAATATTCTTGATTTTATAGATTGATGCCTGAATAATCAACTCTTATGCCTTACTATTCCATGAGTCAAAAATCTGAATATTTTAAAAACATTATTCAAATCACACAATAATTGCATCACCTATGGTGAAATAATATTAAACTGTAATATAAACAGCAACAACAACAACAACATTCCAACCATGGGTACTTGGGTTCTCCCCCATACATTGGTTAGATACTCCCATGCATGAGCTAATAACCATGGACTGACACTTCTTAGTATCATGTATACCTTTTCGAAATAAAATTTTAAAAGAAAAAGAAAATAACAATGGGATCTCATACCTCTTTGTTACATCCCATTCAAGGTACCGTGAATAAATTCCCTGAGACACTCTACTACATGACCTCAGGCATGACTCCATGTATTATAGATGCTACTGACTAGAAGCGTGGGTCTGATATTGATCATGAGGATACTGTAACATCCTATATTAGATAAATACACTAGTGGAAATAAATAAGGAATAAAAATTAAATAAAAAAATAATATCCTATCCAATATAACAACTTAACCATATATAGAAATACAATATCAATACAAAAAATAGATATTCCCTTAAAAAATATGTATCTAGTATTAAAAAGAAAAAGAAAATTAATGGAACTAATCAATCAGAAGTGGGTCATAAACCACGTCTGGTTCCCTCATCTATGCACCAACCCCAAATTAGCAATTTAACACATTTCATTTTATATTAACAAGTCCTTAAGCCATGAAATCTATTCAGGAATCGATCAGGAAGCCTTAGTAGGTAGTTAGCAGAAACCAGTAATCCACCACTAATAGAGTTTAAATCAACATACAATCAATAATAGTGTATGTAGTTTTATAAATAAATAAGAAAAATATATTAAGAAACATTTATCACATTGTCACATTATTCTTTATTTATCCACAAATACTCTATGGGTTTCAAGGACACTCGATCATCAATACTTACTTCATCCCATGCATGACTCTAATCATTCCCAAAGGGATATCATATCCATAAAATCAGTTATTACCATTCTATATCTCAAAACATATTTTATAATTCTATTTTTATCATTCTAGAACTCAATTCTCAAATTAATACCATTGTTACAATACAACATTTCATTTTTTAATTCATGAATTAAATAATCATATCAAAACCAATAATTTAAAAATTATAATTAATCTTTTCGATATTATTAATTAGTTAAGATATCATTTAATATTCTGAATATCATTAATTAACTCAATAATTAATTAATCATCTCAATATCATTAATTAACTATGTAATTAATTAATCATCTCAATCCTATTAATTAACTCAATAATGAATTAATCATCTCAATCCTATTAATTAACTAAATAATTAATTAATCATCTCAATATTATTAATTAAATTATTATTTATTTAATCGCTAGAATACTATTAATTAACTCATAAATTAATTAATCATCTCAATCTTAACAATTAACTCAATAATTAATTAATCATCTCACAATGCAATTATCCTAAAATCAATTTCACTATTAAATACTCAATTAAAAAATCTAAACATCCCCAACTCAATTAAAAAATTAATTAATCAATTAATCAATATCAATATACCCATTTTAATTCCACAATTAATTACTCATAATCTACAATTCCAATATCCCCAATTTACCATTTTTCATAATTAATTTATTAACCCATTTAATTAATTAAATCAGGAAATAATTTGATAAAAATATAACATAAATTCTATAATTTCATACACATATTTTCAAAAATTAATTTCATATATGATATATAGACCAATGAACTCAATTTTTTGATGAATGATCTCCCAATAGAAAACCAAAAAATATGAGCATCACAATGATGTAGAACGAGATCCCAATCTAAAACCCAAAATCATGTTTGAAAAATTCATGATAATTAAATTCTATATATATATATAATCCTAGATTTATAGAAAATAAAAAATTTAATAATAACTCTACCTATGATAGGCTAATAATATAAGCGGGACATGAAACCATGCCAAATAGGATTCTCTTACCGGGAGGGGTCCAGATCATAGATTTGGGATTCAAATCGTGATGAATAGAGGTCAGAAAGGAATATAATATATTTAAGAGGATTTAAAATCCAAATTATATAATTTGGTCCAATTTATGGTTGATTAGGGTGAGTTTCACAGATTTGGGGTATTTAAAATCCAATTTTCTGTGGAATTAAAAAGCCACACACAGTTTTCTAGGAAGGGGTGGACCGTTTCCCCTAACTGTGCTACTAAACAATGCATCAATTTTATTGGAATTAATGGTTAGTCCTAATAGGTCCCATTTATTGATAACCCATGAACCAACTATGAATTTTTCCACTATTCATGGTTTCATGGTTCTTTGTGTTGGGCATCACAGTTTTCCATAACATTTGTGCCAACCGTGAATTGCCCTCATTCTTCCATATTTCTCAAATTTGTACCCAAACACACCCCATTGTAATTTTGAAACACATATTACTCTACATAAGTAACAATATTAACATAAATCATGCATGATTCATCTTCAAAAAAGTATGGTATCTTACATTATTCAATGAAGTTTTAAGAAAAATGGAATAATTTGAGCAAATTAATGAAGATTCTAATAAATTGATTTACCCATTTTTTTTGTTATGTAATGTAATTAATTAACCAATATAACTAAACATAAGAAATTTCTTGGTTTTATTATGTGTAAACTTATGTAAATAAATATGATTTAATGTAAAATAAAGACAATGGTTTTCATAGTTCATATCAAAAGACAGTTTAGTAATTTTGTGGACTATAATTGGAAACCTCAAGAGCTTGACCTAGGGATAAGACAAATAAAAAAACATCCCTAAATTTTGATAATTTATAGATTTTTGGTTTTTTAAGAAAATAAGTTCATGTATGGATAATATATGTGGATTCGGATCTAGCACAGTTGTACCTAGGGTCAGAACTGAATATACTTCAATGATCTAGACTCAATCAAGAATTAGTGCTTGAAAATGGACATAGTTGTAAACCTGGTTTGACACTACTAGGAGATATGATTTTGTAACTTCAAAATCTCATTATAAACCATTTTATGGGGAAACATATTACATAAAATGTTATATTATGAAATATATCATTGATAACATAGATTGATGCCTAGAAATTGATCCAGTGAAGAATAAATATAATTTATAAATTGTCCAATTAATGTCACTATGTTCTTATTTATCCATTGAATAGTTAAAAAAATCATCAATAATTATCATTTTATTTTTTTAAAATGGCTGGAAATATGTGTAATGAAGTAAATAAAAAATGTGAAGTGAAATTTGATGATTTTTGATAAGAGATGTCCCACCTGATGGGAGTAGAAATCATATTATTTGGGATGATAATATCATTGTTGACTAAGGTTATGAATAGAAACCTAAATAAGTATGAAATCCAAAACCCCCAATTAATGAACAACCTATAACTAAGAGCTTTATGAGACAAAGGACGTAAAATTTCAATTGCTCATCTGATCCCTTCAACATGGAATAATGGATCAACTCCGTTGAAAATATCTTCTTCATCCTTAAATGTTATGAGAATGTGAAGATTGTAATGGGTTCTTATTATATAGATGGAGAATCTAATTAGTGGTGGACATTGATCAAGAATACAAACCCTACGAAGGAGATCAAATACATGGGTCACTAAAAAATATTTAACATTTTCCAACAGGGACATATCTGTTGGTAAAAGTAAATTTTCAGTTGGTAAAATGTTTTACCAACACATATGTCCCAGTAAGTAAACCGTCAGTAATAACTCTGTTGCAAATTTTTTTTGCGACAAATAAAATAGTTCTGTTACAATTATAATAATACCAAAAAATAATATAAATGTTGGTTAAAGTGTTTAGAAACAGAATCTTATGAAAAATTATTATGTTGGAAAAATTATTTCTAACATATAATATCTAATTATAAATTACATTTGAATAAAAAATATAAATTTTTATCGCTAGTAATATTTCATATTATATTTATTAATTTATCAGATATAATTTATCTATTTTAATTATTAAACTTAAGAAGATATACATGAATGTTAAAACATAGGAATCAAAATTAATTATATTTATAATAAAATTTAATACAAAAACATAGGATCAACCCATGAACAATATCATCACACCCCCCCCCCATGTACTAGTGACCCATCCATATCTATAACCCAGTACCGGTGAGCAAGTTCAAGCACTAACGACCCATCCATGCCTCCGGACCTATGATCTAGCTCCGATTATACCATAACCTCAAGCGCAACAGCATCAGTGACCCATATATACCCTAGGACCAATAATCCAACTCTAGCACCAGCATGAAACCTCATGTAGTTTCTATACTACATCCTTTATCTCCATGATCTCCACCACACAAAACCAAAGAGTATATAAAAAATGACCCATCTCCAATACCAGTGAGAAAAAAAAATGTGTTAGCTCCAATACCAGCGAGAAACCTCAAATCGATGCTATTCCACACCCTTCATCTCCAATATCTACATCACAAAAAAAAACCAAAAGAAAAACCCAAAAATCTGTGCAAAATATTTCCATGAATAGAAACCAATATATAAATAAATAGAGGTATAAAAAATGATTTTCATAATAAGCATTTTTCGTCACCCCTGTCAACATCTCAAGGATTTGAGAAATGGATAAAACTTCCTCAAATTGGTACTCGAATAGGAACATAGGTAGATCCAATGCATGTTGATAAATTAAACATGAAACCAAACAAGTGGAAGCTCATAACAACTAAGATTAAAACACAAAAAACTCATATTTTTCTCAAAATATGAATGCATCATGTCCATCTCTTGAAAGCCTTCAATAATGGCCTTCAATCTCAGCTCTAAAGTAGTGAAGGTGATACCCAAACTTCTAGATTTCTATTTGAACACCTGGTGTATAGGGTAAAAAGGTTTACCATGTAGAATTGAAGAGTGGGATGGAAGCTACTCAACATCATAATGCATGTATGGTTATTATTTTTGATGAAGTTGTAATATTGGGATAAATAAAGATTCTATGACTCTAAACCAATAAACATAAACTAATTCCAAAAGAAATTACTAAATTCTAGGAATTCCAAATGATAGTAACAATAGTGACCAAAAAAAACCAGTGGAAAATTCAAGGAATGATTGCATAAATCTCATATAAACATAAATAAAGATCTACCCAAAAATTAGGGTTAAAAACATGAGAATAAAATTCCAAAACATAAGAAATTACAAAATTAATAAGCAATATAAACCAAAAATGGTAAACAAATTCAGAAATAGATTCTTAAATTCCAATAATTTCAAATTATTATAATTACACCAGCAAACAAATCACAAAACAATGGCGAATACAAGTAACAAATGCTTGCATAATTCTCATATAAATAGAAATAATATTCGTTACCAGATGATTTATCTAAATCTAGGATAAAATAATGATAATATGATTCTAAATAATTGTACTTAACACAATAGATTTTTAGCTGTCATTTCCAGAACCATTAAGCATGTTCTGGAAACAAAGAACCATCTAAAAGAATAAAGAAATGAGGGCAGAAGCAAGCAGAGATTGAAAGAATCACAATGGAATTTATCTAAAAAAGTAAACAGAAAATGTGTTTTTGAATACAATTTCTTTTAGATATTCACCATGGTTAGAGGGTTGGCGGTGATTCCCAAACATCTATCATTTTCGTTGAACATGTGGCTTTTAGGGTAAAAATACATATCATCCATGCACCATGGAAGTAAATATTCTAAGACACTAATCCGATTAACATAAACTAAATACAAAATGGATTCCTAATTTCTAGGAATTGAAAATTATTGTAACAATGACAAAACAAAAAACTATTGTAAAATTCAAGGAATGATTGTATAATTCTCATGGAAACCTTAACAAGAATCTGCATAGACCAATACATCTTAAATCAATGTTAAAACATGAGAATACAATTCCAAAACATTATGGCATGGGAAATCATTATATTTCAGCACTGGAGACAAGGTCAGGAAGAAGCCAGGAAGCTGTAGCAGCGATGGATGAAACACTACAGTATGGGCAACACAAGGCCTTGCATGTCATGATAACTCTGGGACCTTCCACAACTCCCACTAAGGTGTTAATGTCTGTTCATTGATGAGCTGCACACTCTATGGGATAATGGAAAGTACTAGACATGTATGAAAATTGTATATTTTTATAGTGGAAATGGTTATTAATCAGGAACATTTATTGAGATTGCATGTTTAATGCCACTTATATTGGGTTAAATTCCAAAACATAGGAATTTTTGATTCAATAAGGTTTTCCTTATGACATTTCCATTCCTTCATTCAAGGGGGAGATTTTTGAGTCATTAAGAATTCATTATGACTATACCATTTCTCTTGTTTTGAAAATCAAAAACACCCTATCTTAAGAAAAATCAATTATTACCCTGTGTTTTACTTCTATAAGAAATAATTTCCTTCCCCATGGAAATATATTCATACCATGTTTCATTGTCCATATCACAATTTTTTCTATGTGTAAAATTCAGTTTGAAACCAAAACCTCATATCTATATAAATACCAAGATATGAAGCATTCTTTTTTTGCATCTGGATACAAACTCTTTTGAGTTATGAATCCGAATTCTGAATATGAATTCTTGTTATGAACTCTTATATGTTCGGAATCCGAATTCTAAATCAGAATTATGGTTACGAACTTTCTGAGTTATGACCACAAATTCTGAATCAGAATTCTAGTTACGAACTTTCTGAGTTCTGACTCCGAATTCTATATATGAATTCTGGATATGAACATTTTGAGTTCTGACTCCAAATTCCGAATATGAATTCTGGTTACGAACTTCTCTATGTTCTGACTCCAAGTTCTCTAAATTCAGATTCCGAACACTTATGTGTTCTGACTCTGAATTCTCATTAACTCTGACTTCGAACTTAAAAAGTTATGGTTCCAAATTCTTATGAATATAGATTCTGAATTTCCTTAACATTTAGACTCTGGAATTCTATAGAATTCAGGTTCCGAATTCCTTGAAAACAGAATCTGAATATCCTTGTATTATATACATCGGATTCATTTTTTGTTAGACAATGATCTTTCATATTTTCCTTACATTCTGAATATCGGATATCAGTAATGTAACCATATTTTTCATACACATGTTTTGTTATTAAATGATTTTGTGCTTTCAGATTCTCACAAACTGTTTATTGAGTGACACATGTACATGTCCCTCCAAAATTCAAGGAAAAATTTGACAGTTGAAGGAGGGAGCTGACTGCTGAAGTCGTGCCTATAAATTGGATCTCATTTGAAAGAGATCAAAATAGTTCTAAGACTCTAGAGATTACATGATGCTGAAGTGATTTCTAGAGAGATACCTTCATTGATTCCTATGTATTGGACTTCTTGTTCAGTTTTTCTTTGGGTGACTCTGATTGTTGCTATGTACAATTAAGGTCTTACGGGGATAGGAAGACAGAGGTGTCAACTACCTTGAAGTTGAGGGCTTCCGTGCGGAGGAAGACTGAGGTGCCAACTACCTTAAAGTTGATGGTTTGCAGGGATAACAAGACAGACTGCAATATTTACATCAAGGGATTACCCTAGTGTGGGTAAGATATACTTTCTTGAATGTATAAATCAAGGGTCCTTTATCCAAGGTTTTTGGATACCCTTCTCTTTGGGTTAAAATATTTACCTTGTTACTTGTTTTGTAACAAGTTTTCCGCTGCATTTGTATTGTTGAGGAAAGTGTAACTATCTTATACTTCCTTATACTTTTACTCTGACTTAGTTAGATTCTATACACTTTAAGGTAGAATCTTCATCTTTGTAAACATTCATCACGTTTCACTTTCCGGAACCATCTTTCTCGATTCACTTTATCGAAATCATATTTCTTGATTCATGCAAGTGTGTAGAACTAGAGGCTTTTTGAATTACCTTGTTTAACCTTGTTAAACATAACAATCTTTAAAAGTTCCAAATAAAATTTTTAAAGTATATAATTCACCGCCCTTTTTTGTTTAATGAATCATTAGATACTCCATAGAGTATCTCTATTATTTCGATCATACATTTGGTATTATAGAGTATATCATACTCAGACATACCATCTCAAAAATTGGTATCAATGGAGGTGACCTTCATTCCTAAACCAATCAAAATTTTCTTCATAATTTTGGTTCAATCCTAATTAATCTCACGATTAGATTCAGATGATAATTCATCTTCTTCTTATATTTTTCGGTATTAGTTTTTCGGACTCGTATAGTTCAGATTCATTTTTTCATAGAGATACTCTTGTTCTATTTTTCCGTTTTTGGAATATATTCCTAGTTTACAAACATTTTCAATTAACATGTTTTGTGTGGAGAGAATCTTTTCATTAAGATGGAAGGAATTTATGTTGGTTCCATAGACAATCTTAATCCAACAAGACCACCTATCATTGATGGAAATGACTATGAGTATTAGAGAGATCAAATTAAAACTTTCATTATCAATACTGGTGTTGATAATTTTTTTATGCTTACTGGAGCATTTAAAATCCCTGACAAGGAAGTTTATACCTTTAAGAATCAAGAAAAGCATGAATATCAACTGAATTATAAGGTACACAATACTTTACTTTGTTCTATGACTAGAAATATATATATCCAAATTTCATCTTGTGAAGCATCAAATTATATAGGGAAGAAACATAATGTTACTCACTTTGGAACTTCCAAAGTTAATGAAACAAGAAGATCCATGCTTAGAATAGAATATCATGGTTTTAATTTTCCTTATGGAGAACCCATATGTAAGGTGCAACAAATATTCATGACTATTTTAAATAATTTACAGTCAATGGGTGAGAAAGGATTAGATGATGAATCTATTGTTCATAATATCATAGACATCATTCCCAATGAGTGTTAATCCAAGAGGACTACTATTGATGAGAACATAAAGGTTACTCAGATTACTCTTGTTGAACTCTTTGGAAGTCTTCTTCAGCATGAAACTAGAATGGAGAGAGATATTAATACTGTAAAGACAAAGAATGGAAATGACAGTGTTTCTTTGACTAATACTTCTAATCATATGAAAGCCAAGACTCATGAGAGAGTTACTAGATCCATATCTAAGAAAGTTGTTATCAAATCCGAATCTAGTGGAAGTGAATCTTCAGAAAATGAATTAGAAAATTTTTTTAGAAGGATGAAAAAGATAGCTGGACAAAGGAACATTCAATCCAGATATAAGAAAAAGGAATGGAAAGACAAGAAAGATTCAGAAGTCACGTGTTATGAATGTAAGAGAGTTAGACATATAAGGTATGATTTCCCCATTCTTAAAAGAATAGAAAGAAAGGAAAAGAATATTGAGAGAAACAGAAATAATTATTATAAGCCTAAAGCTATGAAATTCTTGAAAGCTAATGACACCTGAAGCGCCAGTGGTGGTGACTCTTCAGATGAATCTTTATATTATGAATCTTATGGACAGAAGAATCTTATTCTAACAGCCATACTACCTATTGACAATCATTGTTTAATGGCTATGGTTCACAATGCTCAATCATTGACCAATGTTTCTTTGAATACTAATGATTGTAAATATTATAACTCTTCGGATAAAGAATCATCTTCTAATGAAGATAATACTTTAGCTACCTATGATGAAGACTATAGGTTTTCCAAACTTCATGAGATTGAGAATTCAAAAATCATGAAAAAACATGATAAGGAAAAATCTAGGAATACTATTCTTACTAAGGAAATATCATATCTTTTTAAATATCCTGATAAGAAAAATTCTTATTTTGAAAGTATTTCAAAAAGTTGTGAGGAAGTTATTTCTGAGAAGAATAAATTTTCTAATGATCTAGAAAATGCAATTTATAAGAAAAATGTTTTCGACCCTAGCTCTAGTTTAAAATCAAATGTTTTTTAATACAAGAACTTGTTCATCAAACTCAAATACGAAATATTTTCCTTGAGGAAGTGTTGGTCAAACTTTACCTTAGGTAAGGAAAATTTTGATAAGATGTATTCCGAAATCTGACCTCTAATGAATAGTTCTTGTTTTGGTTATGCTAGTTCTAAACCTGTTTTTAGTAACAATTATTTTGTTCCTCAAAGAGCTCCATTCTGAACTAAGTGTTAATGTGGAGGAAATTGAGAAAACAGTTGTTCTTTAAACAAAACCCAGTCTTTAGGATTCAATAAATCCAATTTTTCTAAGATGTGGGTGCCAAAAAGTTTTCTTTCTGAAATTTCTGGATCCATGAATGATTGGATTCCGAAAGTCTAACTCTTTTATTTTCAGAAAAATAGAGAAAGTAACAAAAGAAATACATGGTATATGGATAGTGGGTGTCCTCGTCATATGAGTGATAAAAAAAATTATTTTTAAATGATTATCAATACAAAAGGAGGAAAAGTAACATTCGGAGATAATGCTCATGGAGAAATTATTGGTATAGGTAACATTATTCTTCATGAAAAAACATTGATTTCAAATGTTTTATTTGTTAAAGGTCTTAAGAACAACCTCATTAGAAAAAGCCAATTATGTGATAAAGGTTATCTTGTAAATTTTAGGAAGGAAAAGTACCTAGTACACAACTCCAAGGAAGAGTTTATTCTTTCTTCCCATGGGCAAGATAATGTCTACACACTAAACATAGAAGACCTTAGGAGCCAAGATCTACCTTGACTTAGTGCAATGAAATATCATTCTTGGTTATGGAATAGAAGTTTATGTCACTCTAACAGTATTAACTTATGCAAAATTTCTACGGAAATATTAGTTAAGGATCTACCGAAGCTTAGATTTGATTCTTTAGAAGTTTTTGACCCTTGTCAATATGACAAGGAACATAAATCAAGTTTTAAATCAGTCGGTGAAGTATCATATACTGATGAATTACATGTAGTACATATGGATCTCTTTGGTCCTACACAAACTGGAAGCATTGGGGGCATGTATTATTTATTTCTCTTAGTTGATTCTTACAGTAGATTTACGTGGGTCTATTTTCTAGCAAAGAAAGCTGAAGCATTTTCGTATTTAAAAACATTTAGAGCCCAAGTTAAAAACTATAAAAACCTTCCATTTAAAACTATTCATAGTGATCATAGAGGAGAATTTAAAAATTCTGATTTTGAAAATTTTGTAGGGGAAAAGGAATTACTCATAACTTCTCAACACCTACAACACCTCAACAGAATGGTGTTGTTGAAAGAAGAAATATAATTCTTCAAGAGATAACAAGAACCATGTAGAGTGAATATTCTGTAGCCAAAAACTTTTGGGATGAAGCTGTATATACTTCTTGTTATACTATAAATCGAGTTTTGATTAGACATTTTCTTAATAAAACTCCTTATGAGTTATGGAATTGTAGAAAACCAAGACTTTCCTTCTTTAATGTTTTTGTTTGCAAATTATTTATTCTGAATAATAAAGATTATATTTATAAATTCACACCAAAATATGATAATGTAATTTTCTAAGGCTATTCCACAACTTCTAAAGCTTATAGAGTTTTCCATAAAAACACTTGTACTGGTAAAGAGACAGTGCATGTGAAATTTGATAAAACTAATCATTTTGTTTTTAAACAACCCCTACATATACCTTCAGATGTGTTTTAAAAAAGATATTATCAACCTTTGATAGAAAATCCTTATGATAAGGAAAATGTTCAATAAGATACTTTTGAAACATTTACCCCATCATATTTTCTACCCTATGTTGATGAACAGGTTTTACAAAACCCAAATCAGTCATTTCAAAAAAATCATCATAGTGATAACATCATTGGTTATGTAAATCAACATGTATGGACTAGATGTTCCTTATGAAATTAAGTATAACATCTAGAATTCCATTCCCTATTAGAAACAAAAAACACCGATGAGGCTTTAAGTGATTATTATTGGATTAAATCTATTCAAGATGAACTAAATGAATTCTAATGGAATAAAGTATGGACCATGGTTGAAATACCAAATGAAAATTCTGTTATTGGAGTAAAATGGGTCTTCAGAAATAAGTGCGATGAAAATGGAATAATTGTAAAAAATAAAGATAGATTAGTTACTAAAGGATATAATAAACAAGAATGAATAGACTATGAAGAAACCTATGATCCAAAAGCTACACTAGAATCTATTCATATTTTACTTGTCTTTGGAGCATTCTTCAATTTCAAAATTTTTCAAATGGATATGAAATGTGTTTTTCTTAATGGTTATGTTCAAGAGGAATTTTTTTTGAACAACCTCCTAGTTTTGGAGTTACAAAATATCATAATTATGTTTTTAGACTTACCAAAGCTTTGTATGGCCTTAAACAAGCCCCTCGATCATGGTATAATAGACTTACATGATTTTTGCTTCAAAATAACTGTGTTAAGGGAATTGCTGATCCAACCCATTTTATATAGAAATATAATATATTTTTTTTATCATTCAGATTTATGTTGATGACATTATATTTGGTTCAACACATCAATCTTTAACCGATTCTTTTGCGAATATAATGAAATCTGAGTTTGAAATGAGTATGATGGGTGAGTTAACATTTTTCCTTGGTTTTCAAATTTTTCAAAAATCAGAATGAATCTATATATCTCAACATACATATATTAAATATATTTTTAAAAATTATGTATATGACAATACTAAGAGAATAAGTACTTCCATTGGTACCTCAAATACAATTGATCTTGATGAAACTGGGAAACTAGTAGATCAATCAACTTTTAGAGGAATGATAGGAAGTTTACTTTACGTAACAGCTAGTCGTCCAGACTTAATGTTTTATGTATTCTTATGTACAAGATATCAATACAATCCTATGTAATATCATTTAAAGATAGTGAAAAGAATCTTTTGCTACATAAAGGGAATCATGGATTTAAGACTCTTTTATACTTTTGGAAATGATTTCGTTTTAAAACGTTTTTTGGATGCTGACTTTGGTGGATGTATAATGGATAGAAATATTACGTATTGAACGTGTCATTTCTTAAGAGATTCATTAGTTTATTGGTCATGCAAGAAGCAACACTTAGTAGCACTCTCCACTTCTGAAGCTCAATATGTAGTAGCTGGATGTTGTTGTACTCAAGTGTTGTGGATGCAACACACACTCACAGACTATGGAATGTGTTTTACAAAAAACACAAATTTTGTGTGATAATACAAGTGTCATTTCCCTTAGTAAAAACCCTACACATCACTCTAGTTCAATGCACATAGATATTAGGCATCGCATTCTTAGGGATCACACACAAAAAATATATATCATTCTTCAATTTATCAGAATGCAAGATCAAGTTGCTGATATTTTCACAAAATCTTTACCCTATGATAGATTTGAATACATTAAAAAGAAGATAGAAATGATAACTATTAGGTAATCCTCGTTGTTAACATTTTGTTGAATAAATCTCATTACTGTAATAAACTCCTTATCATGGGGGGGGGTTATTTTCTTGTAAGTTTATCATATTTTTCGTAATGATGTTTTCATATTTTTCTTAATGATGTTTTTCATATTTTTTGTAATGATGTTTTTCATATTTTTTGTAATTATGTTTTTTATATTTTTTTGGAATGATGTTTTTCATTTATTTCGTACTTAAAATTTTCGTAATAGAAATTTTCTTACTTAAAATTTTCGTAATAGAAATTTTCTTACTATGAAATTTTTGTAATGGAAATTTTTGTACATGAAATTATTGTAATGGAAATTTTGGTACTTGAAATTTTCATAATGGAAATTTTTATACTTGAAATTTTTGTAATGGAAATTTTCTCACTTAAAATTTTCGTAGTGAATTTTTTTCGTACATGAAATTTTTCGTCATGATGATTTTCGAAATATAAATTTTTGTAATGAAGATCTGTGTACTCAATTTTTTTTCATACTAAATTTTTATTGGGAATTTAATGTCTTTCAAGAAGAATTTTCTTCAATAAAAATAATTCTCCTGAAAATCCGAATGGTATGATTCTTTCTTGAGTATTTGTAATAACCTTTTAGTTGATGTTAGTTTCATCTGTTTTTAAAATTTCTCCGATTCTAGTTTCCTTAAATCTGAATGTTTTCCTTTGAAAACAACAAATGGCCAGATTTAACCAAATTATTCCTTGTGGATATCATTTCAATAGTCAGATCATATCTGAAGAATTATCATCCATTGGATTGAGATAAGAAGTTCAACCATCGCTTCATCACCTTTAAAAAGGGGACCCCTGATGGTTGTCCCACATAGGTTTTCAAAGAATTTGTGTGTCGAAACTCTGCCCCTCTATAAAAGCCTGTTCTGAACTTTTTGAAAGTTCTCAATTGAGAATGTCTGCAGAAGTTCCCTCTCATGAAATGTCTTCTATGAAGCCGATTTCAGAGTGGAAAATTTAAAGGGTGAGGTTGTTACATCCTAATTGTTTCAATATGTATGAACATTTTGTCTCAAAGAATATCACGATTAATTGATTGAAAATTTTATCCATTTCAAAGATAAGGGATCAGGATGTTGTGTATCTAGATTTGCTGATATAATTTTATGAATCATTTATTTTAATTAAGGAATAATGTAGAGAAATATTTTCCTCAAAGAGTTATAGAAAGACATATAAGCTTTCATACAACAAGGATACTAGCTTGGTGGGGCTGTCATATGAAGGGGAAACCGAGTTTTGTTCTCACAAGTTACTGGATGTACTAGGAAGTTTCATCAAAGTGAAGGCTATTGAATGCCTTGGACTTACAGATGTCAGGACCACAAATATTTCTCACTTTTTTACCAACAATCGAATCCTACAATTATGGGTTCAGGGATTTATCGTACAAATAAAGGGTGACAAGGACACTCTTAAAAAAAGTGATATGTATTTCTTGGATTTTTTAGTAAATATAAGGAAGATCAATCTGATAATGCATATTCTCATTACGATAGAGAATATCAAGAATGGGGATTTGAGAGAAGAGATTATCATGTATCCTACTCTACTCTCCAAGATGATATTTTTTGTCTTGAATATTTTAAGATTCCTTGCAGTTAAAAGCCAGGAATTGAAAAGTGATGTTAGTCAGGGATGACACGTTGAAAATAATGAATGTTGGATTTTATAAGGAGTCATGAGAGTTTTATGATCTTCCAGTGGAAGAGGTAGAAGACATTCTGAAGAATACCGAAGAGGCTGAACCATCTAATAAATCTAGAAAGAAACGAAAGTTGAAGGATGTAGTATCTAAAGGTGAAACCCCTAAAGCCAAAGAAGCTTAATACACACCACCAAAACCCAAGAAACATAAAGTGTACCATTATGAGGTAGTAGTAAAGTGGAGGGAGGATAAGTAGAACCCAAAGGAAGGGGAACCACAATTTAGCCGAGACCCTACTGAGTCAAAGGCACTGAAAGAAAAATAATTTTATGATATTGAGAAGAAAACCAAGGAAACAAAGCTAAATAAGATGATGTCTGAGGAAGAGATTGTGTAATAACTTTTGAAGGCTACTGAGGTAGCATCTGAAAATATTCTCGTACCAAAAACATTCTTTGTAGAACAATTGACTGAGACTCTAGGAAATATGGTTATATCTCCAGAAAAAGTTCAAGAGAAGGCTATTGAGAAGATAGAAGCTGTGGATCAAGTTCAAGAAAAGGAAAAAAGTAGTAATAATACTGATGATCTGATTAAGCGAGTTGAATATTATCCTGACAAGGAAAGTTCTTCCGAGAAATTGTCAATCCGGACTTTTCAAGACAGATCTTCAAGACTTGCTACTCCTGTAGATTATGAGAATCCTGAAGAAGAAGTGAACAAGTTATCTGAAGAAGGGAGTTATAATCATCACTTCATTCATTCAGAGGACATTGAGGCAGGAGCTGAAAAAGAGAAAATTGATGAAGATAAGATTGTACAGTTGTCTGTAAGTGAGCATGAATCTCCCGATGAAGAAGCTGTTCCAAAAACCCATAATGGAAAACAAGTGGTTGTGGACACAACAACAAAAATCTATTAAAGGAAGAAAGAAGCTGGTGGATCCTCTTAGAGGAAGTTTGTAGAGCTAGAGGAAGAACCATCTCAAAGAAAAATGTCAGATTCAGAGTCATCACCTTTAGGACATGATTTTTCCATTCAGTCCCTGAAGAAGCTAGTGGACACCATTATGATCTTTCCAACAATTGATTCCAGATGCCAGATTCTCTAGCATAGCATGAATCAGAAATCAGACTCCATATCCATGGTGATGGATTGGTGTGTAAAGGTTGATGTTGAACACAAAAATTTCATTATCAACTATGAAGCCCACAGAAAATCCTGCAAGAAAATGACTAGTTGGTCGAAGAAAATCGTTTAACATCTGAGAGAGCTTGATCATTTTTAAGAAGATGTCAAGGAAGCTTCTGATACCTAAGACACCAAAATCAAGGATCTTTCAAATAGATTTCAAGAAAAGATAAATCTTGAACACAATTCTTGAATTTAGGATTTCAAAGATCTCAATGGGAAGTTGAGTTATCTTTTCCAAAGTTGGAAAATAGAAAAGGATCTCCGGATTGAGATTCAAGAAAAATCTATTGAAGAAAGATGAATTGATAAAGGCTCAGGCAGAGGCTATGAAGGATCAGGAAGATAGGATCAAAGCATTAGAAAAGCAAGCAGATGAGGATCACAAAGAGGTAAAGAAGCTGAAAACCATCGTGAAGAATCTAATTCCCAATGAGAAAGAAGTAAAATAGAGCCAAATCCGATCTTTTGATGTATTTATTTTTCCTTGTCTAAATACTTCCAATCTTAATGAAATTGACAATACATGTTTTGTTTGGATGTTTGTACTAATATTTCAGGTACCATATTTTTTCCATTCCCTCAAACTCTTTTTGAAAATCACGAAGGGGGAGAAGGAAAAAGAATTCTAAATAAAAGAAAAAATATCCCTAAGTAAGGGGGAGTTTATCTAAGGGGGAGTTCTCATTATGAAGATTTCTATTCTCAAGATAATTAAAATTCTTATTCTGGATATCTAGAATATGATCCTTAGAGTTACAAAGCCTAAGTCGGATTTAGTCATATTCATCTTTACCAATGAGAAAATGGATATAATCTTTATTTCAAAGTCTAGATTTATTTAAAATTCCTTATATTCATTTTCATAAGCATGTTTGTGCTTCCCCAAAAGGGGGATATTGTTGAGTCAATAAGGTTTTCCTTATTAATTTTCCATTCCTCCATTCAAGGGGGAGATTGTTGAGTCATTAAGATTTCTTTATGACTTCACCATTTCTCTTGTTTTGAAAATCACAAACACCTTATCTCAAGGAAAATCTATTTTTACCCTGTGTTTTCCTTCTATAAGTAAGAATTTATTTCCCCAAAGAAATTTATATTACCATGTTTCATTGTCCATATCATAATTTTTTCTAAGTGTAAAATTCTTTTTGAAATGAAAACCTTGGATCTATATAAATACCAAAATATAGGATCCCAATTCTAATTACGAATTATAGATATGAACTCTTCTAAGTTCAAAATCAGAATTCTGATTATGAATTCTTCTTACAAACTGTTCTGAGTTCTGAATCCGAATTCTGAATCAGAATTCCTGTTATGAACTTTCTGAGTTATGAATCCAAATTCTGAATCAGAATTCTGGTTACAAACTTTCTGAGTTCTGACTCTGAATTCTGAATCGGAATTCTGGATACGAACTTTCTGAGTTCTGACTCTGAATTCCAAATATGAATTCTAGTTATGAAATTCTCTATGTTCTTACTCCGAGTTATTTGAATTTAGATTCTGAAATATTATGAGTTCTGACTCTGAATTCTCATGAACTCTGACTCCGAACATTGTATGTTCTGTTTCTGAATTCTTATGAATCTAGATCCCGAATTTCCATAAAATTCAGACTCAAGAATTCTACAAAATTCAGGTTCTGAATTCCATGAAAATAGAATCCGAATATCCTTTTATTATAGACTCTGAATTCATTTTTGGTTTGCCTCCGAACATTCATATTTCATTACAATCCGAATATTCTATTTTAGTAATGTTACCATATTTTTCTTACAATTGTTTTGTTATAAAACGATGTCATGCTTTTAGTTACTAACTAACCATTTCTTGAGTGACACATGTACAGGTCCCTCTGAAATTCGAGGAAAAATATGACCATTGAAGCTGTGCCTATAAATACGAGCTCATTTGAAAGAGCTCACAATGGTTCTAAGACTCTAGAGATTACATGATACTGAATTGATTTCTAGAGATATATTTTCATTGCTTTGTGCATACTGAACTTCTTTTTCAGTTTTTATATGTGCGACTCCGATTGTTGTTGTGTACAATCGAGGGCTTCCAGGGAAAGGAAGACAGAGGTGCCGACTACCTTGAAGTTGAGTGCTTCCTTGCTGAGAAAGATAGGTGTACCGACTACCTTAAAGTTGAGGGCTTGCGGGGATATCAAGACAAAATAAGATCTTCGTATTAAGGGTTTTCCATGGTGTGAGTAAGACAGACTTTCTTGAATGTATAAATCAAGAGACCTTTATCCAAGGTTGTTGGATACCCTTCTTTTTGGGTTAAAATATTTAACTTGTTACTTGTTTTGTTACAAGTTTTCCACTGCATTTTTTTTGTTGAGGAAAGTATAACCATATTATACTTCCTTAAACTTGTACTCTAATTTAGTTAGATTCTATACGTTTTAAGGTAGAATCATTATCTCTGTAAACTTTCATTATGATTCACTTTCTGGAACCATATTTCTAGATTAACTTCCTCAGAATAATATTTCCTGATTCATGCAAGTGTATAGAACTAGAGGTTTTTTGAATTACCTTATTTAACCTTGTTAAAAATAACCATCTTTAAAAGTTCCAAAGGAATTTTTAAAAGTATACAATTCACCCCCTATTGTATTTTAAGCATCATTAGACACTCCATACAGTATCTCTATTATTTCAATCCTATATTTTGTATTATAGAGTATATCATACTTAGACATACTATCTTAACAAAATTTACCAAGTTTATAAGAAATATAAACCAATAAAGGTGAACTAATTCAGAAATAGATTCCTAAATTCTCATAATTCCAAATTATTATAATGACACTCATGAAAAAATCACATAAAGGTGAAAAATATAAGCAATAAATGCATGGATAATTCTCAGATAAATATAAATAAGAATCTATACTGATTAATTTATCTAAATCTACGATAAAAACATGAGAATACAATTCTAAAACATTTGAATACACAGAAAATATACACATGTCATTTCCAAAACCAATGAGAATTTTATTAACACAAAAAATCATCTAATGAAATTAAGAAATAATGGATGCATCAAAAAAAGATTAAAATAATCATAATTGATTTTTTTATAAAAATTAACAGAAAATGGGTTTTAGAATACAAAAAAAATTGAAACATTCAACATGGTTAGAAATAAAAAATACTTTCCATACAACAAAAGTAATAAAAACATAACCCGAAATAAAACATTCCATGATTTTCAATGCCTTAATGTTATCAGAAAGACCCTAAATACAAGATAAAAACTTTAATTAAATAACAACATAAAAGGACATCTGAAGAGATAAATGGGAACACATCTAATGGAAAAAAATATATTGTTCCAAGTATCCATGGTAAATTTCAAGCTTTAAGATGATTGACACTAGTATGCATTAGAGATTAACAGTGTCACATCATACTGATAAAAGGATGGGAGGATACATCTAGACCATCAATTCTTTATAAATCATCCTAAAAACTGTTCTGAAAAAAAAGAATTACGATTTTTATGCCTTGTGAGAGAATTCCTTTCATTACTTAAACTCAAACCCATAAACGCAGGTCATTCTCCAATATCATTGGATAGTTGTAATATATAAGATATAATAAATTCCCAAGACAATGAACCCCATAAAAGGCTGATCTAACTTAAATAGGATATAATGCCTTTTTATGGCCAAAAATTATTGCCAAGACATTATTTTAACTCTATTCTTGATTGAAATCTCTAGTGAAAAAATTGTTGGCAATGAGTGGAAATTGAGTAGCTACTAAAAACTATTGGTCTAATGGGCTTGTTGTAACTAGATCACTTGACTCCTAGTTGGGATGGTAGGTCACATGTGTCAGACTATCTAGGACATCGATCAAAGTCTATAATATTAAATTAGAGGTTTATAATCCATTTCCAAAATAGAAACAGGAAGGCCTAAATGAAATCCTAAAAACGTCATGGCATGATCAATTATCTTTGATTCATCAACAATAGGCTCTTTAAACATTGTTGTAGCTCACTATATGCATTCCACACCCCTTATCCATATCAATATATAGATTGTAGTATATAATGGTTATCATTTCACACATCACAAGTGAAGAAAAATTGCTAAAAAAATATGAATAAGGTTTACTGAATTTAATGATACATGTAAAAAAAGCATTTATAGAATTTATCACTTACAATAAGAGATAATATAAAAATGTTTCTAGTTTTCTTATTAAAAAACACTAACACAGATATAAGTGTTTAAATAAAAATCTAAAATAGATATCACTTATTTTTTAAAAACACCTATATGAAGTTATAGAAATACATTTCAGTTTGTATCATCCAACACAATCTAAATTTTGTTCTTTGTATAATGTGAAAAAAATTACTCTGAAACATCCAAGCAATGAATCCCTTGAAAGAAAAAAACGACATACCTTCTTCATTCGTTAAGAAAAACATACAAAAGTTTGTAAAAATTTCATAATGTTTAATTTATTTTTAACTGATAGTAACTAGTCAATGACTTCTAACTGTTGAAAGTATCATAGGATTTCCACCACTATAATGCAAATAGATCTAAACAAATCATAAAAAATGTTATATAAAATGGAAAAGAGATAAAATTTCTAGATATATATTAAAAATTTCAAGCAATGACAAAATATTTACTTATAATATAAATTCGAAATATCTTTTAATACAATGGAACTTAGAAAACTAATCCTCTTAAAATTCCTAAGCAAGGGATTGAATCACAATGCCTATCAATTAATCCCTAGAATAGTCCATTGATAAAATGAATGTAAAATCTAAAAGTAACACAATTATTCATAGGAAAAAGACTAGACACAAAGATTACAAATGGCGGTAAAATTAACAATACCTAGGAATTATATCTTAAATAAGTGACAACATAAATAAAGAAATTAATCAATCAAACATTGAAAACTTTAATACCCATAACATTGCATTTTTCTTCTATCCCATTTAGAGTGGATATAAAGATGGTAATTAAAAAAACAAAGGAACACCCCCCCAAGAAACCAAAAGTAGCTAGTAGATGATTTTTTGGTGTTAAATTATTAATATATTATTCATGCGAACAATCAAATTCCCAGTGAAGTCAATTTACATAACCATAGATTTAAAGATGGGTTCCAAAAAAAGAGGAAGAGATGGAATCCAAACAAAACTTACTATCCCAATCCATCCCCACCCCTCTTCCACATGCAGAAACATATATGTAAAGATGAGAAAAGTGAAAAAGCTCACGAAAAAGAAGGAAGCAGAATGAATCTCCCACACCACCTCTTCCAATAAGTGAAGGATACATGCAAGAGCGAATGGAAGTAGGATGTTTATATTTTCAACCATGAGTATGTTATTGTAGTATTGAAAACAAGATTTTCATAATTCAAAGTAAACAAAACATACAATTAGTAAATTGACAAGAGGATTTTTATTGTATTGAAAAATTGTTATATGTGCACTTGGTAGGATCATCAGAGGATTCACTATGCATGAATAAAAGTACAAGCAGTGTGAAGGAAAAATTTAATCACAGCAGAACAATAAAAAGTATCCATTGGCCACATTCTCACAAAATAAAGAGCCCACAATAAGCCCAGTATTGAGGGGACAATAAATTTGAGCACTTTGGATGAACTCAGTAATTGCACATGACAAACATCATGAAAATGAAGAAGGTACAAAACACAGGAACTAATGAAGAAGAATATATAATGAATCTAGTCCCCTTTACTAGGGATTGATCCATCCTTCTCCATTGCGACATGGATTGTTGAATAATGGTGAATAATTTCACCTCTATTTCATCCTTCCCCCAAAAATGGATTTCATGAGAGGATGTCATTACGGAAAAGGAAGGGGGTTCATGTGATGATGTTTGTGGGTGACATCAGTTGGGAACAAGGAGGGGTCTTCATCGAGGAGGTCAACAAGGAACTCTGGCCATGAGGAACACCAGCCATCAAGAACGCCAGCAGTGAGGAATACCAGTGGGGAACCGAGAGGTAGGGTTGGGGGAGGGGGTCGTAGGGAACGACGTGGGTGGGGGGAACATTTGGGGTTTTCTTCATTTTTCATATATAAATATACATAAAGAAAAACGTTGTGAATTTATATAAAAAATTATATTCTATAAGGATTATTGATATTTTAATTTGTTACTATATTATGGATATTTTAATTAATTATTTATTTTAATTATAAAAATAATATGTGTCTAATGGGTAATATATATATCTCTATATTTAATTTTTTGTAAAATCTTTGATATTATTGAATAATGTATTTAAAATAGTTTTTTTATAGTAAAACAATTTTTTGGTAACAAAAAATAATAATAAAAGATTCATTTATCACTAAATCCATTGTTAGCATTATCACAATTAGACAATAGATTTAAATGTTTGTAAATTATTCGTCGGTATTGAACTATTAAAATAAACAAATATATATGATGGTAAAAAAAATTCTTGGTACCTATAGTTAATATAAATATAATTGAATATCTGTTGGAATTAATCATTTTTACCAAAAAATATATTAACTATCGGTATATTTATATCGGTAAAGGTCAATTTATTTGTAGTGGGTTGACAAAGTTCTACAATATTTTCCATTAAATATTTTACTCACACTCTCCAACCTAATATTGGAAGGTACTTTCTTACCCTCATGAAAAATTGTAATGAATCTATTTGGGCTTATATGGAAAACAACAAAATATTGGAAAGATAGGCCATTAAATTTTTTTCACCCCTAAATGCAAGGTTGATGGATTCTTTTTTCACTAAAACAAAACCTATGAAAATACTTAGAGACTCATGACTTTGAAAGCTTTGAGGTAATTCTCTACTGTACACTCAAAGACGAAATTTTTATTAAATAATCTCAATGGTCTCAGAGTGATATGTAAATGAAAGTGGAGTTTAATTCTGGAAATGTGATAGATAAATATATTGGAGGTATGAATATTATTCATCCCAGTTTACTAATGTATGGGTAGAAGAACCCCATAAATTTCATTGGGGGATGAATAAATTCATTAGGTGAACAAAGTAATGACACCTAGTTAGTAATTTCTAATCAGATAACCACCCCCAAGAAATGGAAGAGAGGGATTCTCTTTCCTACACAAATCTTATTGTACAATGTTTCAACTACAAGTAATAAGGACACTCTGTGAACAAATTCCCTAATCTAAGTGTTTTTGAATAAAATAATTGCCAGCAACCACCAAGGCAACAAAGGGGAGAATATTAAATCACAACCATTGAGGTGGATCAAAAAAATTGGTTAATTATATACTAGTTATTCATGTAAGAATATTCAATGTACATTTATATTCTTGTTATATGAATCCATTCAAATCGTCCAAGTTTAGAAAAATAATTAAATCACCGAAAAATTCATGTATGCTGAGCTTTGAGAGAAAATATAAAATATTTCAATTATTGGATCCCATGTATATAAATCCTACCCTATCAAAATCTTTGTGTTTAACATTATAGTGAACATTTTAACACTATATATAGTGATATTTGATTTAATTTTGGGTATGGAATATATTTACCTATAAAGAGACAAAAACATTTCTTTGAGAATAAATTCACACTCAATATCGTGAATCATTACCCTATTCTATACATGTTCATGGAGAAGGATGAATATTCATTAGCACCAACATCTCAAGAATGGAAATAATTTCTCTAAGAGAAGTAATATCTATCATATATGATTTAGTATATGTAGAATATCACTCTTGATTATGTGTCCATTTTGTGCGAATACATTGATGTGTTTCTAGAAGAATTTTTCAGACTTCCTCCTAGAATAGTGGATAAAATTTTGATCCAAATTATTCATGTGGAATTTACATTATCTGAAATGCTATATAGAATGATAATTTTTGAACAAGAGGAGATGATGAAAAAAATAAAGGAGAATCAGAATAAAGGGTTCATACGCCCAAGTGTTTCACCATAGGGTGAACCGGTCCTCTTCATCAAGAATTAAGATGGGTAAATGTACCTTTCTACTAACTATCATGAGTTATAAAAGATCATGACAATGAACGAGTATCCTCTACCATGGATTATTGACTGGTTTTATTAGCTACATGGATCCCAATACATATACAAGGTAGAACGTTGGTCAAGTTATTATAATCTAGGGGCTATGAAGGAGGATATCACAAAGACCAGTTTCTGTACAAGGTACATGCTCTATGAGTTCATAATAATTTAATACAGACTCTATAATTATCCTAAAATCATAATGGAATTAACGAGTACAATATTTATAGATTCAATCAACAAATATTAGGATGTATTTATTGATGTTATTCCAATGTAGTTGAAAATAATGGAGGATTAGGAGGATTATTTATGAATAGTGGTCAAGTACTAATGAAAGTCGAAGCATTATGAATTTTTTTTTGAGATTTGATTAATAGATGTTTCATTCATCAATAATATTATCACATATAAGGGCATATCTCTGTACCATTCAAATAAAGCAGAAATTGATGGTTGGTCAAGTCTGTCATCTATGAAACAAAATATGTAGTTTACATAGATTATATGGGCACTATCATCAATTTTTGAAAAATTTATAACGATTTTAAAACCCACTAACTAAAGTAGATCATAAGGGTGTCAATTTTGTTTAGAATATTTATTATGAAGTGGGATTAATGGTGATAAAGTGGAGTCTTATCAAAACACATATACAAACACTACCCACAAGTGGAGAACTTTTCATGGTATAGAATGAAGCTTCAAAGAATGCATTGAGGTTTATAATAATGAATAAAGGAAAAGTTATATCATATTCCTTAAAGAAATTTAATGTTTGAGAATAAAAATACCCAATGAATGACCAGTAGTGGGATTTAGTGATCTTTGTGACGAAAATATAACATAATTATATATTTGATGCAAAATGTTAAATATAGAGAGATTATAAGAGTCTCAATTATATAATAACATGGAGAGATTCGAATATGCACTAGCGAATATAGTAGAGCCAATTAATGACTATAACTTCCCAATCAACTACCATCAGGGTGAAGAAATTAAGGTGGAATATGATCTATATATAAAGGATATGACCATCTTTTCATTGGTATGATTTGAGAAGGATATAATCTTCACATACTTGAAAAGGATGGACAAGAAAATTATAAAGGACGAAAAATCATCATTCCATTCACAAATGATTTATCATCCACCCCATCTTGTGAATATAAAGAACGATAAGAGAGGTGATGTGGAAATTGAAAAGAGGGTGGAAGCTATAGAAAAATTGAAATCCTCAGATATCAAAATTAATTAAGGATTTATAAGATTTGGGTCACGAGAATATGTTTCATCAAATCCTGAAATGAAGAAGGATATGTTGGATGATTCACATAGCTCAACTTTCTCCATCCATCCAAGAAGCACATTAATGTATCATGATCTCAATGATATCTATTGGTGGGGAAATATAAAGAATGAGATCACTGGATATACATCAAGGTGTTTTTTACGTTAGTGAGTGAAGTCTAAAGGGTAAAAATCCATGGGGGTTATGAAACCATTAACCAAACCAACATTGAAATGGTAAAAATTCATAAAATTTTTCTATAGTATTCTGAAGACGTCGATAAGAAACAATACTCTATTGGTTGTGGTGGATCTCCTTACAAATACTAATCTCTTCATTTTAGTTATGGAGGACTTATCACTCAATCAAATTTCAAGGAGAATCATTAGGGAAGTGGTTATGCTGCATTTAACAGCACTATCGATTGTATTTGATTGATATCTAATATTTATTTCCATATTGTATAAGATTATCAAACATTATCAAAATACAATGCTAGACTTCATCACGTCTTATCACCCTCAAAATAATGTCCACTCTTAGAATACTATCTATACACTCACGAACATGTTGAGAGAATGATCAATTAATTTTAAATGAGGATAGGATCAACATCTTCCACTATTCACATTCTTGTACAATAATTTATTACAATCATGGATAAAAATAGACCCCTATGAAGCACTTTATGGGAATAGGTTAATAATACCTACACTCTAGGGTGTATTTGGGTAACAAAAACATATAGGTCCCGAAATGATCAGGGAAATGGTTGAAATGGTCAAGGCCACTCAGTAGGACATCAAGGCTTCTCATATTCAATAAAGAACAATGTTGAAAATTTTAGGTGATACCTAGAGTTTGAGGTTGGAGATAATTTATTAATTCTAATATATCTACGGAATAAATTCATGATATTTTTAAATAAGGGAAAGCATATTCCATGATGCATTGGTCCCATTGTCATCATTGATCACATCAGATCAGTGTCCTATCAACCAGTACTATAACTAAACCTATCTCATGTATATGATTTGTCCCATGTATCCCTGTTGATGAATTACATAGCATACCTCACACATGTGAAGAATCCAGATGTGGTACCACTATTAAATATTATTTTTTGAGAGTATAAGATGGTGAATATCATATATCATAGAGAAATAGTTATAAGAAAAAAGAAAATACACTTATAAAATGTTCCATGGAGAAACCACAAGTTTGATGAAGATACGTGGGAAATCGAGGAGGTGATGAAACAAAATTTAAATCATCTATTTTAGTATTTGAACTAAAAATATTAGGAGAAAATTTATGAATGAGGGAATATTGTAATGAACTATTCTTTTATAAATACAATTCCCTTCATGATTTAATTTAAAATATTGTTATGTAGTATGGTTATAGAGAATATATTCCCTTTTTTGGTTTTATTATATCCTATAAGATTTAAAATAACATTTAGATTCATAACCATTGATTATATATCCTTTTATAAGTGATTAAAATATAATTACAAATATAGGGGTTTGGGAAATACAATTAAGACAAAAAAATGAAGTTATTGCCTCAACTAGTATGATCATTCCTAATGAAGCCAAATAATTAGAGATTCTAATGTTTGTATAATCACATGAATTTTCCCTTGAACAATCCGAAGCTATGATCCAACAATAGAAACACAAGTGAAACCATATACAGGAGATGTTCAAACTCATTGAGATCACCACCAAAACCATGAATGTTGAACCACCCAATTCAAATCGCACTAGTGCACACCATACACATATGGATATTTCATATTAAATAAAGGCATATGTATCAAGACCATAATAATATGAATATGTAGGTTGTATATAATATTGAATATATTTCCTTATCCTCATTTTTATGTTATAAATGATTTTAATTTTACTAAAATAATTAAATTTTTTGGGTAATATTAAATTTCATTTATTAATATTGTTTTGATAAATTAATTTATTTTAGAAAAAAAATAAAAAGAAATATATTATAAAATAATTTTTATTAATTATATCTGACCTAGTAATTTTTATGATGTCAAATATAATTTTTAAAATGGTTCAAAAACTGTTATTGTCAAAAAAACCATAATTTCATAAAAATAATATTTTCTATTTTAAAAGTGATAATTAATATATTTATAAAACTATTTTGGTAAATTAAATATTGTTTATGGAGTCACCACGTTGAAATTATCCATCGGTTAATTTTTCATAATGTTTTTAGACAAAAAAATTTTAGTCTAAAAATTTAATATGGTATAAATATATGGTGCGTATTAAGAAATCATAATCATTGAAAATAGATGTAATAAATGATATAAAAGGTATACATGGAAAAATATATGTTTAACCTTCAAATAAATGTGTTTATGAGATGATTTACTTAATTTTATAAAGCCTTTATCAATGATCCAAAACCGATATTATATTTTTTATTTTTAAAATCATTTTGTAAAGAACATGTCACATTTCTTAATCACTATGGGAAGTATTTTAAAATGTTTGGGCCATGAAATTATAATATTGTGAAAAACAATAATCTTTGGAAATAATCATGTGTAAAACCCATTATATGTTTTGTGGTATTGATTAATTTATTATATAGAGTCTAAAAGCTATGTTTGTGAAATAGTAATGATCTCCACTCTATTTTTCAATATAAACCAACTGATACTCCAATTCCTCTTTATATAGAATCCATGGAAAGTATATTTACTCTATTATCTCATCTATATATTCTTTCAATGGTCCCCTCAACCTATCAAGAATCTCCTCCCAAGCTTTATGAATCACCCACTATAATTTAGAGATCCTATAATTTTACATTTTATTAAAGAATAGTCATTTTCTTATTCCTTTTATCTCTATTTTATAATGATGGTACATGTTCTTCCACACCCTTTCTGTAAATTATTGTTTAAAAATTATGATAGAACCATTTCACTCTAATTTATTTCTTCCATTAACATTTATGTTCACCCATTATGCTGGCCAAATATCATTGTGATTTTCCATTCTAAGAAATTGGGTACTAAATAACCATACCTATTTCTAATAATTTATGTTAAAAATTATGAAATTATAAATATTTTATTAGGGAATTATATTTATTTAGTCAACATTACATTATAATGGTATTAAATGTGATGAAATATGTTCATATGTATATGATCGATGTGGCACACTTATGCATGTTGATGATACTCATATGATGGGTGTGCCCAGTTAGCAATTTAATGCATTGGGTAATGTTTTTGTCACATGAGATGCCATGTATAATGGGTGAGTGGTTATCCTAAGAAAATTATGTCATGTTTCCATAGTGTTTTAACTTGAATTATTCTCACAATGTCATGTTTAATTGGTTTCCCACATTCCCATGTTGCCTTTATATTATCATGATAGATCAAGACACATTTCTCAGGTTTATGATTCTCAACCATTTTTTGTCCAATGGAAATGCCTACTACCTACCGTGAAATACATTCTTCTTGTTATTCCTTGATTATTCCCATACTAGTATTTATAACTCATTTATTTCTTATGTATGTCCCCTGATTATCCCATTCACTTTTACGAATGATGGAATAATATGATCTTATTAAGGATGTCTTCAATAGAGATTATTATCACTATTTTATGTTGTTTTATAAAATACCTATTTACCTAAATAAACCATAAAACTCAATATTTTGGTTTTTATTATGTGTTAACTTATGTAAAAAATCATGAATTAATGTGTAATAAATAAAAGGGTTGACATAACCCTTTTAATAGTTATCACCCCTTTATACCATTGTGCTAAAGACACATCGACTTATATTATCCCGAAAGGTATTTAATTTTTATTAAAACTTTTCAATTTATCCTTTACCACAATCCCAGGGTATTTCCATATACTTTGACTAATCCTTATACTTATCCATAGTTATATCCCTATATATATCCCAATAATTATAACTATGGATCTCAATAAAGACTTATAATCCATGTTTCCAAAGGATAACTAAACATTCATCTGATAACAACTATAATAGTCTTGAATTATTTCTCATAGATTATATTTGATACATATTATCTCACTACATGGGCATATACACCACATGGGTGCGATTAAAAACCATCCACAATAGTACCCCTTTCTTCATGAATACCTTGGGCGGAGATCCATGTTTCATCCAATGATCACATGTGATATTTCCCAAGGATCAGATTCCTTCATTTATCTATAATACCAACTATAATTACCAATGATTATTATACATAGAAATTGCATTATTTTATGTTAATATTCAATTACTTTCACAATAACCTGACTGAGGACCATATTGGTTTAGTGTATTTTGATATTAACTACACAATATCATAATTTGGTGAAAGATATTCAACACCCCCGATAAAGATACTCTCATATTTTAATACTCTTAGTCATACACTACCTAAACCATTAATCATAACATGTGAAAGGAATCAAATGAAAAGGTGATCTTAGATGCTCAGTAAGGGAAAACATATGATATATCAATATATGGTCTTATGAAATAATGAGATAATAATAACGGTATTTGAACAAAAATATAGCATAAAAAGTTCATATCTGAACTTTTATAGACCATAAACATGATTCATGGTATTAGGAATTATAATTTCAAAAAAATGTCCCATAAGGGTGATGACTCATTATAAATCAATCAAGAACCATAATATCATTTCAAAACAAAATCACCATAATAAATATTGAAACAAATGTAATATATCAATGTTAAATACCAATTCTATAAATATATTAGATTTGAAAAAAAAACATGTGTACTATTATGGATTAGGACACACCTGTTTCCCATAAAAGATCAGGACACACTTGTATCCCATAGCGGACCAGGATAGACATTTTTCCCACAGTGGATCAGGAAACACTCATTTCCAATATAGGATCAATCCCATTGAATTATTTCCAATTGAAATATCATAATATATAAATAATTTTCCCATAAATTATAGGGAGACATAAATCATAACCATATTTTTTAAAGACCCATTTATTGCCTTGTAAGATGTCAAAATATTTCAATATACATTTACAAAGATAGGAATTGAGACAATGTGATATTCTGAGGCCTGATGTTCTTAGAATTAGTTTTATAAAAATATTAAATACATTTTATAATGGTCAAATGATTTTAATTAACGAAAATGGGATAAATCATAAATGAAAGACCGAATCAAAAATCTCATACCATAGATGAGTCCAGAACATTTAATTTACCCTATGTGATAACTAAAATAGGTTGGCATGGGGAATGCAAATATTTTTCCCATTGGCGGTACATTAATTTGATTAATTAATTCATTCACTCATTCATTAATTAATATTAACCTAAATGAAACTGTTATATGTATACTTACATGGCTACATTCTCTGGGTTAGTCTAATAACCCAGAGACTATCAAGAGATTCTTTGTCATCCTTCTATTTTCAATTCACCTTGGATGATGATGAAACTATGTATCAGAGCATATTAAGAAACATCGAATGAAATCAATTCCTTGTATAATTGTAATGTGAATTTTTCAAGGATTAATGATCCTATATCCAGTTAAGAATCGTAAATTTTTTGTTGACTCCAAAAAAGATTTTATTGATTTAGTAGATTGATCCCTTTCTTGGATCAATTCCCAGTACAACCATTTCATGAAATGATATGCTGATTAAATTGGTTATTGAATTGTTTTGTAACCCCAAAAGTCCATGTTCTTCACAGTTTTCCAATAATTCTTGAAAACAATCATTAAACAATTTTTTTTTCATTCCCCATAAATTCCTTCTCATTATTCACTGATTGGACCTCAGGGCCATCGTTCATCATTTTCAGGTGGTACTAAGGATGATCAGACCCTCAAAAACATTATGGATTCATGAGTGAGGGATATATCGATTAATCCAGAATAGATCTGGGAATGCTGTGGGTCATGGATGTTTGTTTCAACGGTTGAATATCAAATCTATGGTGATTAAATATATTTAAGTTTTTATAAGTTACGACGAAACTCCCATGGTTTTACTACATGGGATTTCCAGCCATCAGATGGAAAAAACGCAGAAATAAGGCTATATTCACTCATATCAGGAGGAGATGAGGCATGATATAATGAATTATGCTTTGAATTTAATCATTGATTATAGATTTATAAAACAGATACAATACGGACTACACGATGTATATCACGATGAACACACGACGTGTGTCACCTGGCTATAGTGAAAAGGGTTTCAGATTATTATAAGGATGTGGAGACATGTACCCACCCAACACTCCAAGTAACTCATCCCATGATGGTAAATTCATGTGGCAGAACACACGTGTAGGAACTTGTGTGATAGTACATGGCTAGGCTCACAGACGTGTTCTAAAGTACACAAACATGACCAATAGAACACAGAATGATCTCATATCATTGGGACATGCTGTTTATTCCACCTACATGGTATGTACCTCAACATGGATTGGTATCCATGTGCTATCCATGAACATGGCCAGGTGGTGGAGTGAGAAAACAAGCCATATTTTTTCCCTCATAAATCGTGTACCCATTGAATCCATCCTTGAAAATTTAATCCTTTGTATATCATTTTTAGAATCATATTTTATCCCATAAGTAACATATCATATTTGTTTTTGTGTTTAGAATGTGATGGTTTACTCTGTTTTGGATTACACTAAATGAATTAAATTTCTCCTAGAATGAAACGTATTGAGGTAATTCCTGATGGTAGTATTGATGAGTTAGAGGATCACAACATATACTAGACTAGAATCCCCCATCATCTTGATTTTGGGTCCACTAAAGATACTTCAGAGTAGAACCTCTATAAGATAGGGAACAAGTTCTCAATGACTAGAGTGGAACCCCATATCAAATGTTAGATTTGGTCCTCGACCACTAGAGTCGAATCACACATCAGATCGGGTGCGGGTACTCTACCCTTTGAGTGGAACCCGCTTATCGGATATGGATTTTGTCTTCAATGACTAGTGTGGAACCCCCTGTTACACCATGGTGTGGGTCCTCAACCTATAGAGTGTAACCCACCTATCACACTATGGAATAGGTTGTAACAACATGATTTTTTGTGAAACTATTTTTGATTAAATTTACTTTTTTTGATGTCACGCGTATCACTCTATAATAAGTCAAACATTCATTATACACTACACCAAGGTAATCATTCACTATAAACAACACCAACTTGGCTTACATTACCCGGATGACTGAGTTTCTGAAAAAAAAACTCATTTTATTGGAATAAATATTTATACACGATTGTTTTAACCTAGACATTATGCTTAGTAATATAAATTTTAATTTCTACTTTTTTAATGGGTTTATCTAAGTAAATCATATTTATAGTTAAACATTTAAAATTTTAAAGACTATATATGTTTGGAAATACTATTTTCTCAAATGAACTGCATGTTATGGAGTTATTTGAATTATAATAAACTTATTTTTAGACACTTTTGAAAATTTAATTTGATAAAATAAACTTTACTTTTTAATTCATAATTTCAAAATTATCCTAGGGTGAATTTTAGGTATTTTTTTTGAAAAACATCAAATTTGGTTGAATAATGAAAATATTATATTTTATTTCAAAACTACTTTTCCATCTAATATATTTTTATACATAAATTATATTTTTATTTTATTTTAATGTTTAATTAGATTCATTATATATCTATATATATTAATCCAGTTTATTTAATATGAAGCAATTTCTATTTAAAAATAGATATCAAAACATTCCAAACTTTTATACATTTAGGATAAAAAACATTATATTTGTAACGCCCCGACCCCAGCTACCCAGAGTCGGTGCATTACTTCGTAACATTGGCATGATCACAAGAAAGATCAAATTTCGAAAGACCGATTGGTTTAGTAGCCTTTGAAACACTAGATATATTCATAAGTTTTACATTACATCATAAAATGAAAAACTACTACAACAACATAATGTTTCCACAGTCCACACTATAATCCCCTCATAATATCCCTGCAGGTCATTCATAACTTACTTCTTCACATCCTGGGAAAAATAAAACATAGAAAAGGGGTGAGCTCAAATGCCCAGTAAGGATAACAATATAGCGGAACATTCAAAATAAGCGTAAACATTTAAGGCAATGAATTACTAAAACAAAAGCCTTTTAAACTTGAACTTCAACATAGTATGGCAAACGTAAAATGAAATAATTCCATTTACTTGTTCACATGGATATTCTACTAATTGAATAATCACATGCAAAATCAATAACCACTTTCATAATGTTGGAATGCATAATGCCAGACTATCATAACCACATAGCCAAGGCCTCGTGCCAAGACTACAAATAAGATTTTGTCAAGGCCTTGTACCAAGACACTAGTTTGTCTCATGAGACCTACCGATGCATCGAGGAGCTATAGCGGGCTCCACACGTCACTTATTAAGTCCAATGCATTCCCATATGAAAATGTTTAAACATAACATAAACATTCGTATTAAAAATAGCATACAAAATGTCAATAATTTCACCATAAACTATGAATGGTATAAAAATAGCACATCCACAGTCAAACATATCACAAAACCTTCAATACAATATAGAAGTTTTGTATCATAATAAATCAACTTCAAATAAGCGTAAAATCCGTCAAAGGATGTTGACATAGATGAAATCAAAACACTTTTTAGAGAAATATCTCTTTATATTTTTGAAATAAAACATTTTTTTGAAAATATTCTTATAATCTTGTAAGGAAAACTTTGAAGATTTTATAACGGCAGAAAATAACCGCACTAGCCGTATAAGTTAAAAAAACATTCTTACCTTAATTCTATCGAAAAGGTTAAAAAGGACCTTGTTTTGAAAACGACGGAAAGATTCCTTTATAAACCTCTTATAAAAAGTCAAAAAGGGTATAAATGACTTTAACCCATATTCTTGTAAATAATAAATATGTTTTGAAATACATTTCGAAGAAACATGGATGTGGATGATAAAGAAATCCCAGTAGATTATTACGTATAAACAACCTCGGATAATGAAGAGATTGTGAAATAACCCTTACCTTGTACTTTTCCTTGGTTGGGGTAGGTTAACCTCCTGTATAATGGTGAAATAATTGTTATTAAATTATACAAGAAACATATATATTAATATGATATCATATATGATCTTTTAATATTGATTTGATAATAATATCTTAGTATTATCGTTGTTTCGGGTGTTAACTTATATGTTTTGTTACGTAAGACATGTTTGTAAAGGATAGGTTGTTTATTATTCAAATCCAGAATGGTATCAAGTCCTTAAACATCATTTTTAAATCATCAAATGATAATTATACTTGAATGGATACGATGAAGAATGAATCTCATCGCGTTCGTGGAGACGGTAGTCCGTACGTACGCACGAACGCTACTTCCATTTAATTTTTATTTTAAAAGAATCGAATACAAATGATACATAGGTATATTACTATTCCAGTATAATATAATATTTTATATATGTTACTTAAGTTCATTAACACCATCCTTTATACGTTCCATGTGTGGTATGAATGAGTCATATCATTTTAAGGGGGCGGTAGTCCGCACTTCCTCAAATGAAATTATCGTATGTATATACAACATGAAACGAATAATGGTATGAAATAAAATGGAATTACAGAAGCTTATATATAAAATATATATCATTAATATCATATTTAATTACAGTTCCATCATAATGGCCACCATGAGAGGCGGTAAGATGTATTTGAACAATCATCGTTTCGTGAGGCGTTAGTTTTCCATCCACAGAAACATTATGTTCATCATCCATTAGATGGAGTTGTGTGTATGTGTAGTTTGAATCCATCTTATAACAACATCCTAGTATATTGAGGATACTGGTGTTGTTACAAAAGAAAGGAAATAAAAAGAGTTTGGGGGTTGGAGAAGCAAAATAAATGAAAATAATTTAAGAGAAATCATTACCTTTAATTTAGGTAACTCACTTTGGTTGGAACCAAAGGACTTCTTGAAATGCTTTCTGCCTAAGGGGAAGCTTCAAGGAGGAGGAGAGGGATGTGGGGAACTTAGTTGGGCAGAGTTTGGACGATCCCAGAGGCTTGAAAGGTGTGAGGAAATGAGAAGGAGGAGTGCCCTTTTATAAGAGGGGTGAGGGGCACCTTTGGAAAAGCTAGAAATATTAATTTATAATAAATTCATATTCGGTTTATAATGTCTCAAAAGTTGATTATTTAAAGGTTAAGGTGGGGATAGGTCGAAAACCACTCAACCAATAGAATTTAGACAAGTTTGGGTACTTATATTAACCTTCTCTTTAAGTATTAACTCTAAGTTAATTAGTTTCACTTTAACAATGTCTCTTTGTATTTTTATTTAATATGGTTAATAAACTTACTATATACATCCAAGCGACCCCCAAGTGGTCCATTAATGATTAACCTATCATGATATAAGTCTCTTGGACGAAGCTTAGATTTTTAGGAATTTAATATCAATTAATAGTATAATATTTGTTTTAAGAACTCTTTTATGTCAATTTTGACACTATTCAATAGTTGATTTTTGTGAAACTCATAACAGGTTGATTACTTCGAACAAAGTCAATAAAATAAATCCTAATATATCATATTATACTATAAAATTAGTTTAATTCATTAAAAGTTTCATATTATACTAATTTGGGTATTTATAATATCAATTATTTTAATTTTTCACTATTATAGTAATTACTGCATCTTCATTGTGTCATACATAAAATAAATTATTTAATGTCTAAAAATTATAAATAAAATATCATTATGTAGGAAATCTTTTTATCTTTCTAATGAATATTTATAATATAAAATCCAACATACATAACCCTATGTATCAATTGTTTTTCTAAAAGATATATGCTTGTGTCATTTTTGTATTCATTTTGACTTAATTAAAATAAAGTGTCATTATCACTTACAAGTGGATCCATGGGGTCCCAAAATCGACCCAAAGATGTCCATGGTCGACCATGTATCAACCAATAGGGTTAAGACACGTTTTAGGGTAATTTAGTATTATTATAATATTATTTTTTAACCCTTATTTACCGGATTTACCCTTAACCATGGTAAATAAAATATTTACCGCAGTAATTATTCAAAATGTCTAAAAATAAAAGTTACCCATTTACACAATTTGAACATCCTGATTCCAAATATGGAATCCATTTTCCTAAATTCAAAACACAGAAGTGGCAGAAATTAATTTAAAATTAATTCCCGCTGTCAAAACAAAAAGCGTGTTTTTAAGAGATAATAACTATCAAAAGATTGACACTTGTTTATGTTCGGTTTAATTTTAAAATTATGTCCAATGACCAACATTATATTAAATGGTAAAAATATATTCCAAATATACTCTAAAACCACTCAAATTCATAATTTATCACTATTAATTATTTTGATTAAAAAAGTTGTTTTTAATTAAAATTTAGTAATTTTAACTATTCATCAAAATATGAAAGTTATCCGAAATGTACCAAAATTTCACCTTAGGCTAAATTCGATATTCCGAATCCAAAAATGAAGTCCATTTTAAAATATAAAATATATATAATTTCAAAAAGTAGGTATTACTATTCATAACGGCTAGTTTGATTGGTTACGGTGTGTTAGAACTCGGTGTTGCGTACAACACACGCTAGCGTACCGTGGAAGCTTGGGATGTTTCATTTTAAATTTTTGATGTCCCCATTTAGTCAAAAAGTTTAAAATATTGTATTTAAAAAGGTTTCACTATCAAAAGTTGATAAAAGTGCAATACTGAAAATGAATCTGTTCTTGCATTATGACTAAGAAACTCATAATATGGATTCTAAAATTATAAGGATTATATAAAGTTAAAAATGTTGTTAATGCTATTCATGACCTCTTTTAATGGCTTTTTTTTGGTAAGTCATGGTGCAATTGAACTCGGTGTTGCGTGTAGTGCAAGTTATTGAATTATTTTGAAGAAATAACACACTATGAAATCTTGGGGTGTTACATTCTCCCCTCCTTCAATAAATTGCGTCCTCGCAATTTGAAATTGTTATTAGAAAATAAAAGGTTGAAAATAGATAATATATTTGTGGGAAAACCCACATCGGATATTGGGTTACTAAAATTTAGTCTTAATATGAGGAAAAGAGAAATGAAAGGGTCACCACCGAATTATGATATTGATTAGGAGAACATTGGTGGCAATTAGAGACATATAATCGGAGGAAAAACGTAAATATTTATAGGTAGTGATTGAGGTCATCAATCACAAACAAGTGTATAATTGAGGTCCTTAAACTCATCAATCTATGATGATTTGAAGTACCATCGGTTCAACAAAATATAGGGTATTGGGATAACACATTTTTGACGTTTCAAAATATCTTAGATGAAATCCCACATCGAAAAATGAATTAACGAGGCCTCTATTTAAAATAAAGAGTCGAAAGTATGAAGATTACCGAAAATAACACATACTAGGGTTCCATGTAGGAAAATATGGATATGGAAGAAAAATCTAACCATCAATTATCTGATGGAGAGTGGTAGAGAACATGGCTATGAAAAGGCCAACAATCCCAAAGCCATAAATTAGTGATGATTTAAGGTACCATCTAGGAAAACATTTTTGTTCTAAGTTGCTTTTCTTAATATTGAGGAATTTATTTATGAGATTTGCTAAGATCATAAGGAGATATACTTACTTTATAATTAGAGTTTTATCCATTAATAAATTTCTACCAAAAACTCATCATTCACTCGTAAAAAAAAATTCTATTTATACTATTCATAGAGGGTTCCAAAATAAACGAATTTATAATTCATCTACCAGATCTTTAAAAAAACTACTTTATTTAATCCAGGACATCTCGTGGGATAGTGGTAGATGATACACCCTTGTCGCCCTTCGGTTGCGGGTTCAAGTCTTGCAGCCTTGCCGGACGCGACGGGTTGCCGCCCGACCTCTGTGTTGTCCTTTTATGGAAATCCAAAATAATACAAACTAGAACTATCCAAAATACTTCTATCCAAACTCACAGTCCAACATTTATAAGAAAGGTAAACATAATGTAGATCATTTTTACCCCGTAATAGCATATGAATACCTTCATCTTGTATTCTTTTAATACACTGAAACATCCTGAATTACCATATTCCTTATTGATTACATTCATTCTCCCTTATTCCATATAGAATGCTGGATATACTTCATCAATCCAAAAATGTTTTAAACCCCAACAATGATGGAATATACAAATCATTAATCAGTTCCAAGGTAGTCAAGAATATCCAATATAATTTTTCCAAAATAATCATGTATTATTCGAAAATCACTACCTCGGTATCAGAACTATATTATGTTTTATCATTCTCTCAACCATATATTTTCCAAAAATTTATCCTGTTATTGAGTCACTTTTCATTGTTCCGCACAATCTCAAGTCCTTAATGAAATAGTACTGCAGTACAATCCTTATATACTCCATAATTATTATAACAAGTACATTGTTGATACAACACTCAATTTACATAATCAACATAAGAACTCTAATCATTCCTCTTCATCTGTGGTAGTATCATAACTTGATTATTATCCAATAACATCATTTGTGGCATAGTCTGATGACTGGGACATAGGTTCGCGTAGTGTCCAAAATCCTTGCAAATGAAGCATTGTACATTTGAAACCATTTTCTTACCCTTGCAGTCACGTACTTTGTGCCCTTTTACTCCACACTTATAACAAACTCTCATTCCTTTCAGGCAAGTTCCAGGGTGTTTCTTTCCACAGTTACCACATATGGGAAAATTATTCTTTTCCCTCTTCCCTTTATCCATCTTTCTCTCTTCCATCCTTTTCTTCTCTTGCTTCCCTTCAAAGCCATAGGACTCAGTAAACTCTTTACTTATCTTATCAACACATGATATTATTTCTTCATATGATTATAATAAATGGGAGACTATTTCTCTTATAAATTCTAGCTTAAGACCATGAAAGATATGATCCTTCCTTCTCTTTGAATCATGTGCATTTCTGGAGTTCTCATTCCTTCTACTGGGCGCCATTTCTAAACAATGGCATAAACTAGATCAGTTTATGAATCAAAATACATAATCCCATACTTATAAAACACTTAAAATAAATTGAACTATTTATGGATATAATCCATAAAAATGTCTCCTTTGAGGGTGTATATACTCATAAACCCTTCATAATGGTTTGTAAAGAAAATGAGAATTATCCTAAGCATATCCCCTGGGAGTGTCGTAACCAAGAGTGCAGCAAGGCCCGTTGTCGTGCACCAGTTCCCGTTTGAGTCTAGCTCAAAGCGGTGTTTTCGGGTTTTACCCCTAGGTACATCTGTGCCAGAGCCGCCTCTACCTGCTCGTATCCAGACAGGGATGTATTGCTCGGAAAACTCACAAAATCTCTACAATACCAAAATTCTCGGAAGTTCTTTTATACTAATCCTCAAAGTTCATCTGAGGTCTACGTGCTCTAATCAGAGTTTATCTAAATCTAGCTTCCAGGGTTTGTACTAAACTTCCTTTGATACCAACTGTAACGCCCCGACCCCAGCTACCCAGAGTCGGTGCATTACTTCGTAACATTGGCATGATCACAAGAAAGATCAAATCTCGAAAGACCGATTGGTTTAGTAGCCTTGGAAACACTAGATATATTCATAAGTTTTACATTACATCATAAAATGAAAAACTACTACAACAACATAATGTTTCCACAGTCCACACTATAATCCCCTCATAATATCCCTGCAGGTCATTCATAACTTACTTCTTCACATCCTGGGAAAAATAAAACATAGAAAAGGGGTGAGCTCAAATTCCCAGTAAGGATAACAATATAGCGGAACATTCAAAATAAGCGTAAACATTTAAGGCAATGAATTACTAAAACAAAATCCGTTTAAACTTTAACTTCAACATAGTATGGCAAACGTAAAATGAAATAATTCCATTTACTTGTTCACATGGATATTCTACTAATTGAATAATCACATGCAAAATCAATAACCACTTTCATAATGTTGGAATGCATAATGCCAGACTATCATAACCACATAGCCAAGGCCTCGTGCCAAGACTACAAATAAGATTTTGTCAAGGCCTTGTACCAAGACACTAGTTTGTCTCATGAGACCTACCGATGCATCGAGGAGCTATAGCGGGCTCCACACGTCACTTATTAAGTCCAATGCATTCCCATATGAAAATGTTTAAACATAACATAAACATTCGTATTAAAACTAGCATACAAAATGTCAATAATTTCACCATAAACTATGAATGGTATAAAAATAGCACATCCACAGTCAAACATATCACAAAACCTTCAATACAATATAGAAGTTTTGTATCATAATAAATCAACTTCAAATAAGCGTAAAATCCGTCAAAGGATGTTGACATAGATGAAATCAAAACACTTTTTAGAGAAATATCTCTTTATATTTTTGAAATAAAACATTTTCTTGAAAATATTCTTATAATCTTGTAAGGAAAACTTTGAAGATTTTATAACGGCAGAAAATAACCGCACTAGCCGTATAAGTTAAAAAAACATTCTTACCTTAATTCTATCGAAAAGGTTAAAAAGGACCTTGTTTTGAAAACGACAGAAAGATTCCTTTATAAACCTCTTATAAAAAGTCAAAAAGGGTATAAATGACTTTAAACCATATTCTTGTAAATAATAAATATGTTTGGAAAAACATTTCGAAGAAACATGGATGTGGATGATAAAGAAATCTCAGTAGATTATTACGTATAAACAACCTCGGATAATAGAGAGATTGTGAAATAACCCTTACCTTGTACTTTTTCTTGGTTGGGGTAGGTTAACCTCCTGTATAATGGTGAAATAATTGTTATTAAATTATACAAGAATCATATATATTAATATGATATCATATATGATCTTTTAATATTGATTTGATAATAATATCTTAGTATTATCGTTGTTTCGGGTGTTAACTTATATGTTTTGTTACGTAAGACATGTTTGTAAAGGATAGGTTGTATATTATTCAAATCCAGAATGGTATCAAGTCCTTAAACATCATTTTTAAATCATCAAATGATAATTATACTTGAATGGATACGATGGAGAATGAATCTCATCGCGTTCGTGGAGACGGTAGTCCGTACGTACGCACGAACGCTACTTCCATTTAATTTTTATTTTAAAAGAATCGAATACAAATGATACATAGGTATATTACTATTCCAATATAATATAATATTTTATATATGTTACTTAAGTTCATTAACACCATCCTTTATACGTTCCATGTGTGGTATGAACGAGTCATATCATTTTAAGGGGGCGGTAGTCCGCACTTCCTCAAATGAAATTATCGTATGTATATACAACATGAAACGAATAATGGTATGAAATAAAATGGAATTACAGAAGCTTATATATAAAATATATATCATTAATATCATATTTAATTACAGTGCCATCATAATGGCCACCATGAGAGCCGGTAAGATGTATTTGAACAATCATCGTTTCGTGAGGCGTTAGTTTGCCATCCACAGAAACATTATGTTCATCATCCATTAGATGGAGTTGTGTGTATGTGTAGTTTGAATCCATCTTATAACAACATCCTAGTATATTGAGTATACTGTTTTTTTTACAAAAGAAAGGAAATAAAAAGAGTTTGGGGGTTGGAGAAGCAAAATAAATGAAAATAATTTAAGAGAAATCGTTACCTTTAATTTAGGTAACTCACTTTGGTTGGAACCAAAGGACTTCTTGAAATGCTTTCTGCCTAAGGGGAAGCTTCAAGGAGGAGGAGAGGGATGTGGGGAACTTAGTTGGGCAGAGTTTGGACGAGCCAAGTGGCTTGAGAGGTGTGAGGAAATGAGAAGGAGGAGTGCCCTTTTATAAGAGGGGTGAGGGGCACCTTTGGAAAAGCTAGAAATATTAATTTATAATAAATTCATATTCGGTTTCTAATGGCTCCAAAGTTGATTATTCAAAGGTTAAGGTGGGGATAGGTAGAAAACCACTCAACCAATAGAATTTAGACAGGTTTGGGTACTTATATTAACCTTATCTTTAAGTATTAACTCTAAATTAATTAGTTTCACTTTAACAATGTCTCTTTGTATTTTTATATTATATGGTTAATAAACTTACTATATACATCCAAGCGACCCCCAAGTAGTCCATTAATGATTAACCTATCATGATATAAGTCTCTTGGACAAACCTTATATTTTTAGGAATTTAATATCAATTAATAGTATAATATTTGTTTTAAGAACTCTTTTATGTCAATTTTGACAATATTCAATAGTTGATTTTTGTGAAACTCATAACAGGTTGATTACTTCGAACAAAGTCAATAAAATAAATCCTAATATATCATATTATACTATAAAATTAGTTTAATTCATTAAAAGTTTCATATTATACTAATTTGGGTATTTATAATATCAATTATTTTAATTTTTCACTATTATAGTAATTACTGCATCATCATTGTGTCATACATAAAATAAATTATTTAATGTCTAAAAATTATAAATAAAATATCATTATGTAGGTACTCTTTTTATATTTCTAATGAATATTTATAATATAAAATAAAACATACATAACCCTATGTATCAATTGTTTTGCTAAAAGATATATGCTTGTGTCATTTTTGTATTCATTTTGACTTAATTAAAATAAAGTGTCATTATCACTTACAAGTGGATACATGGGGTCCCAAAATCGACCCAAAGATGTCCATGGTCGACCATGTATCAACCAATAGGGTTAAGACACGTTTTAGGGTAATTTAGTATTATTATAATATTATTTTTAACCCTTATTTACCGGATTTACCCTTAACCATGGTAAATAAAATATTTACCGCAGTAATTATTCAAAATGTCTAAAAATAAAAGTTACCCATTTACACAATTTGAACATCCTGATTCCAAATATGGAATCCATTTTCCTAAATTCAAAACACAGAAGTGGCAGAAATTAATTTAAAATTAATTCCCGCTGTCAAAACAAAAAGCGTGTTTTTAAGAGATAATAACTATCAAAAGATTGACACTTGTTTATGTTCGGTTTAATTGTAAAATTATGTCCAATGACCAACATTATATTAAATGGTAAAAATATATTCCAAATATACTCTAAAACCACTCAAATTCATAATTTATCACTATTAATTATTTTGATTAAAAAAGTTGTTTTTAATTAAAATTTAGTAATTTTCACTATTCATCAAAATATGAAAGTTATCCGAAATGTACCAAAATTTCACCTTAGGCTAAATTCGATATTTCGAATCCAAAAATGAAGTCCATTTTAAAATATAAAATATATATAATTTCAAAAAGTAGGTATTACTATTCATAACGGCTAGTTTGATTGGTTACGGTGTGTTAGAACTCGGTGTTGCGTACAACACACGCTAGCGTACCGTGGAAGCTTGGGATGTTTCATTTTAAATTTTTGATGTACCCATTTAGTCAAAAAGTTTAAAATATTGTATTTAAAAAGGTTTCACTATCAAAAGTTGATAAAAGTGCAATACTGAAAATGAATCTGTTCTTGCATTATGACTAAGAAACTCATAATATGGATTCTAAAATTATAAGGATTATATAAAGTTAAAAATGTAGTTAATTCTATTCATGACCTCTTTTAATGGCTTTTTTTGGTAAGTCATGGTGCAATTGAACTTGGTGTTGCGTGTAGTGCAAGTTATTGAATTATTTTGAAGAAATAACACACTATGAAATTTCGGGGTGTTACAATATTGCAACATGTGTGCTTGATTAATTTTAAATTAATTTATGCCTATTATGAGATTATAGTTTAGGAAAATGGATTCCATATTTTGAATCACAATAATTTATAATTTATTATAATTTTAACATAGTTTTTGTCCAAAAATATTAGAGAAAGTGATTGAAATTAATTACAGGGATTAAGAGAAAATTTATTTTCCCAAAGGAATAAACCCTAAAATTAGGGCCCAAAATGACTTATAAACTTGTCCAAAAATCACTAATATGTTCATATTGAGAACCTAAAATCCATTTCCCGGGATTTGGACCATTTCTAGAGCATCATATTAAGTTGAAAATGACAATGGAATTCCCGTACCAAAAATATAAAAGATTTCAACTCCTCCTCCACTAAAAAAGGAACTCACTCCTCCCACTAATTAACATTCCTAATTCTCTTTGAATCACCCATATTATGATAAAATAACATCACAAAATCATCAAACAAATCTTAGAATCCTACATTTAGGAATAATTCCATTCATGGAATCATTTTGGTGCAAACCATATAGAGTTACCGAAAGAATAGGTAACATCCTTTCTCAAGATCCGTTGTTTTATATTCATTATCCACAACCTCAAATATTATTATTATATTAATATATAATAATATAATTATCCTAAGTATGAATTAATGTTTTTAATCTATGGGGTTTACCTAAAATTACAGACACTTTCATATTATGTTTAAAAAACATACCGTTCTTGATTATGGCAACCTAACACATCATGAAAAAATGATGTTGGTTTTTACTATACTACATCTCACGGTTTGGAATTATGATGGAAACTCAAGTTTTTATAAGATATAAGATATATTTATGATTTATTTATTCTTGTATGATTATTATATAACACATAATTTCATTCATTATATTTTGTGTAAATACGACAATTTTTTTTGGGGAAGCATGAACTACCACCTCCTCAAAGTGGTATGATTATTTAACACTCTACCTAAAATATATTAAGGATGTATTTAGTAAAATTATAAGATATATATAATAATTCTGATAAAATGATGACATATACATATATACCAACATATTTAATTTACTTTCATTCTTTCAATACGATAATAAAACATTTAAAATGTTCATTCTTACGTATGACCTACCATATCCATAAATGTTGTATTTCATTTCAAATTTATATATTTTATAGATTATTATAAACGAATTTATACGGAATATATATTATATTTATATCATGTTTTATATTCTTTAAATAAAAAATTATTATATAATTAATACTATAATGAATAATAAATCATAACATGTACGAAGAATAATGCATATATTACCCAAAGTGAATCCATCACATAGAATTGTTAATAAGAGGTTAATATAAAGTCATAATAAAACCATATATTGTATTAGATATATAAATATTGTCTTTTATAAGATTTATAATAATCTTATATTTATCATACAAGATTTATTTATTAGTGTAAAGACTGTCAAGACATACAGTAAGGGGATTTGTAGTCTCACTTGTAAAAACTATGAGATTTATGCCTTATTTACCTCATGTTTCTTTTTTGTGATGTATATAATAACCATGAATAAATTATATTATTATTTTACTTAAACATTTTGGTATCTACATATTCAGTTTATGATATATATTTTATGGGTTTTATGTTTCAAAAGTTACCAAATCGTTAAAGTAGTTTTGTCTCAATTTTCATTCTTTTAGAGACATTCCATGAATTTCAAAATCCATGTTTTCAAAAATGTTTTCAATTTTTTAAAATATGATCATCTAAGAAAATATTCAAGGATTAAGGATCTTATTATAGTTTTTTTTTTCAAATAATCCTTTATAATTTTAGAAAGTGTTTTTAATGAAATGGTTTTCAAAATGTTTTCAAGATATCATTATATGTTTCAATGTGTTTTCAATGAAATGGGTTTCAAAAAAAATTCAATATTTATTTATATGTTTCCAAGTTTATTCCAAAATAAATTTTTTCTCAAAATGTATTATTCTATAAAAACATTAATTCAAAGAATAAAGGATATTTTCTATCTAAAATGGAAACTACGGTGTTACTATTTCCCTAATGGGGAAATGATCCAATGATTCTATTCATATTCATTGTCTGAATGGTATTTTTTTGGAATGATGTTTATGAAAGGTATTTATTTTTCAAGGTTTATATGTTTATGAAACATGATTATTTTCATGGGTTATTATTTTTATTAAATAATTATGAAAACTATATCTTATCCACATTTTGAGATACGACTACATGATTTTTGACAACCATTTCATTTCATGTGTTTTATCACATGACTATTTTTGGTCGTGAAGAACATGTATATATGATTTTATTATGATGTTGGTTAGACCAATATCTACCTCTAATCTATTAGGTATGGTTTTATATCTTATGAGATAATGATGTGAGTCATGTTTACAGGCTTTATCCAATGTAGAATATAGAGAAGCTTGATCCACTATGGGAAGATGTGGAAACCAATTCCACTCTAGGAAGATGCGGAAAACCCCTTGGCCATTTTAATATGGGGAAACCTAATCCACTATGGGATGATGGGTAACCTGATACCTCCTAGAAATGGATTGAAACTACAGATGGTGGTATGCCTCACCTAGTAGGTGTAGTCCCTAAAAAGTTCCCTAATAACTTTTTTCAATATCAAAATACTTACTAGAAATGATATTACATGTTTTTCTCTTCCTTAGTTCCATGTCTTATTCCTATTTTATGATTTCATGGATTATATTATTTATTCACTTATGATTCATTTCTTATGAACTACAAATATTTATTCTATGATTTTTGCTTATGATATTTGATATGAAGGGTATGAACTTCTAATGTTATGATCAGCTACTCATACCCTTATTCTCATTTTTATGATTATGAATCTCACTTGTTTACCCTTAATGAGAATCTAATCTCCCCAATTTTTATATTTCTTCCCCTAGGTCATAAAGATATGTAATAATTATGATGTGACTAAGAAGAGTTATAGAAATAAATATCATAGTGGGAGATAATGTATCTCACTCAAGTATGAGTGTTTATATTTCTATGTTTTTAAAGGAACTAGGAAAAAACAGTCTTTTTGTATCATTTTTTTCAATTCATATAGTACTCTAAAAAAGTGATGTAATGTAAATGCATGATAAGTGAGGGTATATATAGTTGGTATCTGAGAAAGTGTTTACATAACATTTGAAAAAATATGATGAAAAACCCATAGTGAGAACTCTATGTACATGTATATGTCTAAGTTTAAGGTTATGAAAAAGTATATTATAATGCCTTTCAATTTTCGTAAATGATATAGAAAGTTGTTTCCTACAAATACATCTCTTTTAGGATATTACATGTGGACATGCCTGGGTCATATATGTACCTTACAGTAACAACTCATAAAATGTGTGGTGGGCATAACTAAAGTGTAACCTTGTGCATGACAGTGTGCATTGTTTGACCTTGTTTGAAACACTAGAGGGATATTCTTTTGGAATTCAAAAACTGTTATTGACCCATCATGAAGGATTTAAAATAATTTATTTATAAATTAACTAGGATAAAAATAGTGTTTCATGTAAAAAAGGAATGTTTCATAATGTATATATATGTCATGTTAGTGTATTTTCATGACTATGTGGTTTCCAAATATAACAATTATTATTTACAAAATGATTTTTGGTTTTATTAAATGGATGAAACCTGAAGAAACTACATTAATCGTGATTGAAATTGAAAATTTAATGATTTTTCTCCAGATCATCTAAAAAATCGGGGAGTTGGAATGAAAAATATCATTTCTATGATCACCCAACATTATCCATACATGAGTCATAGTGAACTTCCAAACAAGGAATTAATTGAATAACATTATATTGAGTCTATTATGTGTAACATACTAGGTAAATAAAGAATAATACATTTTCATATTTATTAATATTTGCGAATTAAATATTAATTTTACATTAAAGGGGTTTCTATGTTCGATAGCGTACACGATACGCAACAATGAGTTTTTTTGAAAACTTACACTGCACACTAGTAATATAATAATATTTTTTTAAATGGTAGTTAACATGTAGCCGTTTTATTGGTAGAAACGAATAGAAATAACTAAAATATGATTATATATGTATGTTAAATGTTTTTACATTTATCCAATAAAGCATAAAGTCTTAAAATACGAAAAGAATTCAATTTTAGGCATATATACTCTAATTTTCACAAAGGGTCCACTTATCGCCTTTTAATGGTGAACCGTCATTAAATATAGTTTTGGTCACTCTTATACATTTTATTGGACCAAATAAAATTCTTCTTTAGAATCGAGACATCGAAATTTACTTTGTGTATGTTTTTGGTATTTTTCCGACAAAGTTCATTTTTTAATGAATAGTGAAAAATGTTGTATTTTAATTCAAAACCTCTTTTTAATCTAATTTATTTACATGATTAGAATATCTTTTGAATTGATTTTAAAGTGAAATTAGAATATATTTTTACCATTTAATACAATAGTGGTCGTTGGAATTAATTTAACTTTAAAATTGGGCTTCAACTAGTGTCAATCTTTTGATACTTATTGTTTTATAAAAACACGCTATTTGCTCTGAGATCGGGAATTAATTATTAAATTTATTAATTTAACATATATGTTTTTAATTTTGTAAAATGGACATATTTTTGAATTCAGAATATCAAATATATCTTAGGGTGAAGTTTTGTTATTTTTCTGAAAAACATCAATTTTTGATGAATAGTGAAACCACTAAGTGGTACTTATAAAAACCGATTTTCCGTTTAAATGAAATTTTACCACTTATGTGTTTTGAATTTAAAATATCCTACATACATGGTTGTCATTAAGAAGTAAAATGTGGTTTAATGGGATTAAAATAATTTTTTGGTAAATAGTAACTTTTATGTTTATTAATCGCGATTAGAGGTAATTAGTGTAGTTTAAGGTAAAAATAATGTTTAATAATATGAAATGACCTAGACACATGTCCTACACTTATTGGATGTGTCATTTCCGACCAATACAATCCATGGGTCAACTTGGGGACCCCATGGAGCAACTTTGGTTGGAAAATGACATTAATATATTTTTACTTAAAGTTAAAATAAAAATGTCACAAACATGAGTTGTTTTACTAAAACAGTATTTAAATGGGATTATACAAGTCATATTTTTTACTATAAATATTCATTATAAAGCTAAAAATATTTCACACATCATGCTATTTTTTTATAATTTTTAGACATTAAATAAATTAAATTATTCATGACACCCTGATGATGCAGCGATTACCTCATTATTTAACGATTTAAATAAAATGAAAAGATAATGTAAAATCTAAGACCTAAAAATGTCAAAAATATATTGTATGGGTGGATTTCGAACTCTTATAACCTTATCCTACAAATATATAATTTTGGGACCCTTTTTATCTGAAAATCATTTTATAGAAAAGTATTTTATCTTAACATTCCAAGAGTGCCCCTCCTCTCCTCTTATAAAAGGCCCCCACCTCTACCTCTTTACCCACACTTCCAAAGCCTTTGGCGTGGCCAAAACCTGCCCATTTTGTCTCTCCACATCCCTCTCTTACTCCGAGAAGCCTCACTTTGGACATAAGTCTTCCCAAGGAAGCCTTTGAGCTCAAATCAAAGAGAGTTACCCGATTTTAAGGTAATGTCTTCACTTGTGTTCTTTTGTTTTATTTTGCTTCTCCAACCCCCTAAACTCTTTTTATTCCTTTATTTTTTAACAAATCCAGTATCTTAAATATAATATTATGTTTTTTTAAGATGCATTCTAGATACACTTACACACACTTAAATCTAATGGTTAAATAACATATTGTTTCTGTGGATGGCGAATTTATGCCTCACGAAACGATAATTGTTCAACATTCTTCTAACACCTTAAAAAGTGGCCATTAATATGTAATTATATTTATATATGATATATAATATGTTTTTTATCCCTTAAGCTTCTGTATTTTTCATTTATGGCATACCTTTATGGCTTCCATTATGGGTATACGCGATATCTTCATTTTAGGAAGTGCGGACTACCGCCCCCTCAAAGTGATTTGATTCGTTAATGCCATATGTGGGATGTATAAATGATGGATTTAAAGTTAATATATATGATGTTATACTGATATTATAATATACCATTATATCATTATTATTTCATTCCATTAATGTATGACATAGAAAAGAAAGTAGCGTTAATAAGTACGTACGGCTTACCATCTCCATGAACGGTGCATTTCATTTCTTATCCCAAAATGTAATGTACTATTATAAGTACATATATATAATGGATATATATGATTTATGTTACATCTAAATGATTAATATAATTTTGGAATTAAAATATACATATCTCTCATTTAGTTTTAATTCCATTAATATGACATAGAAATGAAAGTAGCGTTTATGCGTACGTACGACTTACCGTCTCCATGAACGGTGCATTTCATTTATTATCTCTAAATGATTATGTAATATTATAAATACATGTATATTCTGGATATATATGATATATATGATATCAAAATCATGAATATCATTCTGGATATAATGAACCTTTGACCACACGAACAACCTGCAATTGTAAGAAGTCCACTTTCGACTAAAGAACCAAATATCGAAAAAACAAACATTATTAACATAAATGATTACATAATGCTTATAAAATTGAAATAATTGATATAAAAGGAATATTAATATTGAAAAAAGGTTCTTAAGCAAGTAGAAATTAACACTAGTTTATTATTCAGGATATTAAAGAGCAATCGAGTCATGTCGGACACGAGGTAAGGGACTTCGTCTCAATCTCCTTTCATTGAGGCATATTTCGTTTTATACACATCTTTCTTTTATACGGTGTAAAAACTCCGTTAAATTTTACTTTTATACAAAAGGATTTTTTTCTACGAAGCGTTTTACAAAATGTCAAAAAGGAATGTTTCTTTTAATGTACGCGGTGACAATGACCTTTTCCGCCGACGTGACTATTATTTGTTTTTTGGCTTCCTCAACAAGCAGTGATGTTTTATATATTTTGGTAACTAAAATGATTTTTTATAATTGATTTTGTTATGTGAATATATTTAAGTGATATATTGTGATCAGAGTGTGGAAGTGTTTTCTTTCCCTTATATTTTTTTTATGTCTTATGATTTTATAATGGTACTTGGACATTTGACGGGTGGTTACATGATAAACCATATGACGGGTTGTTCCATGAATACCAGGACGGGTGGTTATGTTATAACCTCAAATGCATTGGGTATGGAAGTCGGCCGTATGGCTATTCCATTAAGTGATATGTGTGGAAGTCAACCGTATGGTTATTCCATTTAGGTATGTTTATGTCCCACATTACCTTTATATGTTATGTGATCTTTATATGGGTTTTATGGTAATGTTTTGGTTACAAAAGGGTAAGTAATGATCATTTTTTCAGTGAAGAGTTTTTACTTCTTCATAAAGTTAAAAAGTATTACTTTGATAAAGTATACATGGTTTACTTGTTGTTTTGATAAACTAACAGTTTTCATTCTTTGTGTATCCTTTACTGAGATTTTCATGCTCACCCCATTTTTTTTGAAATGTTTTTCACAAAACTTAATGTGGAATAGGGTCAAGGATGGGATCAAGGGAATGTCATGCTATATAAAACATGGAACTAGACATGTTTTTAGGAGTTTTTATTCTATGGGAACATAGTAGAAGTGTCTACTTTGTAATCTTTTGAGATGTAATAGTTATGTCCTAATTCTCTAAAACTCTAAACCTGAAAATATACTCAATGTGAATTATTCATTTAATTCAATATTAAGTAAGGTTTATGGCTAGGGTCTTATAGTTGGTATTAGAGGTCGGTTTAGTCAACTTTAGGAGTTAGAAAATTGTTAAATTATAAATTAATTTATGGTATGACTGAATTGATATAGCATTTAAAGATTACCATGTTGCTTATCCTATGATATTTCTGTGTTAAGAATGGTTTTTCATAGAGGAAACAGAACAAATTGTCTAGCAAGGCATACAGAGGGAAATGACCTTTCAAATTAGTATCCTGAGATGGTTAGAATCAGATCTAAACAGTTTGTTACAGTTATGGCTCAGTTGACTCTGGAGTTGAAAAGAAGATTGGTGAATGCTCCAGTTTTGGCACTTCCTTCCAGGAATGGTGAATTTGTTATCTAAAATGATGCTTCATTAAAAGGACTTGGTTGTGTCCTAATGCAGAATGATCAGGTAATTACTTATGTTTCACGTCAGTTGAAAACTCATGATGTAAATTACCCAACACATGATTTGGAATTAGCTGCTGCTGTCTTCTCTTTAAAAATTTGGAGGAGTCATTTGTATAGAGTAAGTGTGAAATATATATTGATCACAAAAGTTTAAAGTTTATATTCACTCAGAAAGAACTGAACATGAGACAGAGGAGATGGCTAGAATTAATTAAGTATTATAATTGTACAATTCATCAGCACCCGAGAAAAGAAAATAAAGTGGCTGATGCTTTGAGTTGAAAAAGTAATGCTTCATTAACAATGTTGCATTTGGAACATGATCCTTTGGTTAAGGATTTGATGAACTTTGTCATAGATATTTTTGGTGCAGGGTGTTCTTCTGTTTTGTTTCAGGTATCAGTGAAATCTTCTCTATCAGACAGAATCAAGCAAGCACAGAAGCAAGACAGTGAGTTGCAGAAAAAGGTAGAGCTGGTTCAGAAGGGTAAGTTTCCTAAATTCAACATTGATAATGATTGTGTTTTGAGTTTTGGGAAGAGATTATGTGTGCCTAGTGATTCATAGTTGAAGAATGAGTTGTTATGTGAGGCTCATAGTTCCCCGTTTTTAGTTCATCCTGGCATTACTAAGATGTATAGAGATCTGCAGGAGTATTACTGGTGGGATGGAATAAAAAGGGATATTTCTGATTTTACAGTGAAGTGTTTGACTTGTCAGCAGGTTGAAGCAGACCGATAGTTATCGAAATGGATGCATCAGCCATTACTAGTGCCAGAGTGGAAATGGGAAAATATATCCATGGAATTTGTTGTGGGATTACCAAGGACATCTCGAGGTAATAATGCAATCTGGGTTATTGTTGATCGATTGACTAAATTTGCTCATTTCCTTCCTATTCGAGATACATTCTCTTTGGAACAACTTTCTTGATTGTATCTTAAATAGATAGTTAGGTTGCATAGAGTTCCCCTCTCCATTGTATCTGATCATGATCCCAGGTTTACTACTATCTTTTGGAAAGGCCTTCAGAAGTCATTGGGTACTGAATTAAATTTTAGTACAACTTTTCATCTGCAATCATATGGGCAGTCAGAACGAACAATTCAGACCTTGGAGGATATGCTACGAGCTTGCTCTATGGATTATCAGGGAAGTTGGGACCAACAACATTCTTTGGATGAGTTTTCATATAATAACAGTTTTAATTCCAGTATATAGATGGCTCCGTTTGAAGCATTATATGGTAAATAGTGTCGAACTCCAGCTTTTTGGGATAAAGTAGGTGAAAGGAAGCTAATGGGACCAGAATTGGTAGAAGATATGGCAGAAAAAGTTCAGTTGATTCAGAAACACATGAGAAAAGCTCATAGCAGACAGAAAAGTTATGTGGATAACCGGAGGAAGGATCTACCTTTCGAGGTAGGTGATCATGATTATCTCAATGTTTCTCCATGGAAAAGTGTGATGTGGTTTGGTAAGAAAGGAAAAGCTGAGTCCAAGGTTCATTGGACCATATGAAATTCTAGAGAGTGTTGGATCAGTTGCATATAGTGTGGCATTACGTCGAATTTTACCTCAGGTACACAATGTTTTTCATGTTTCGATGTTGAGAAAATATATGCCATATCCATCTCATGTTTTGAGCCCAGAGGTAGTTCAGTTGGAAGAGAATCTCTCTTATGAAGAACAACCAGCCCATATTCATGACCGAAGAGAGCAAGTGTTGCGAAATAAGGAAATTCACCAGGTAAAGGTTTTGTGGAAAAACCATATGGTTGAAGAGGCAACATGGGAATCTGAAAATGCTACGAGGGATAAATACCCCCACTTATTTTTAAAAGTGAATAAAATTACGAGGACGCAATTCCCAAAAGGGGGGATGGATGTAACATCCCAGGTAAATAAAGAATAATACATTTTCATATTTATTAATATTTGCAAATTAAATATAAATTTTACATTAAAGGGGTTTCTATGTTCGATAGCTTACTCGATACACAACAATGAGTTTCTTTGAAAACTTACATTGCACACTAGTAATATAATAATATTATTTTAAATGGTAGTTAACACATAGACGTTGTATTGGAGGAAATGAATATAAATAACTAAAATATGATTATATATGTTTGTTAAATGTTTTTACATTTATCCAATAAAGGATAAAGGCTTAAAATACGAAATGAATTCAATTTTATGCATATATACTCTAATTTTCACTAAAAGTCCACTTATCACCTTTTAATGGCGAACCGTCATTAAATATAGTTTTGGTCACTCTTATACATTATATTGGACAAAATAAAATTCTTCTTTTGAATCAGGACATCAAAATTTACTTTGTGTAAATTTTTGGTATTTTTCTGATAAAGTTCATTTTTTAATGAAGAGTGAAAAATGTTGTATTTTAATTCAAAACCTTTTTTTAATCTAATTTATTTACATGATTATATTATCTTTTGAATTGGTTTTAAAGTGAAATTAGAATATATTTTAACCATTTAATCCAATAGTGGTCGTTGGAATTAATTTCACTTTGAAATTGGACTTAAACTACTGTCAGTCTTTTGATACTTATTGTTTCATAAAAACACGCTATTTGCTCTGACAACGGGAATTAATTATTAAATTAATTAATGTAACTTATTTGTTTTGAATTTTGTAAAATGGACATAATTTTTGAATTTGGAATATCAAATATAGCTTAGGTTGATGTTTTGGTATTTTTCTAAAAAACTTCAATTTTTGATGAATAGTGAAACCACTAAGTGGTACTTATAAAAACTGATTTTCCATTTAAATGAAAATTTACCACTTCTTTGTTTTTAATTTCAAAAATCCTACATAAATGGTTGTCATTAAGAAGTAAAATTTGGTTCAATGGGATTAAAATAATTTTTTGATGAATAGTAACTTTTATGTTTATTAATCGCGATTAGAGGTAATTAGTTTAGTTTGAGGTAAAAATAATGTTTTAATAATATGAAATGACCTAGAAACATGTCCTCCCCTTATTGGATGTGTCATGGGAGACCAAGAAAATCCATGGGTCATCTTGGGGACCCTATGTAGCCACTTTGGTAGGAAAATGACATTAATATCTTTTTTATTTAAAGTTAAAATAAAAATGTCACAAACATGAGTTGTTTAACTAAAACAGTATTTAAATTGGGTTATACAAGTCATATTTTTGACTATAAATATTAATTATAAATCTAAATAGATTTAACACATCATTCAGTTTTTTTAATATTTTTTATACATTAAATAAATTAAATTATTCATGACACCATGATGATGCAGCGATTACCTCATTATTTAATGATTTAAATAAAATGAAAAGATAATGTAAAATATAAGACCTACACATGTCAAAAATCTATTGTATGGGTGGATTTAGAACTCTTATCACCTTATCCTGTAAATATATAATTGTGGGTCCCTTTTTATCAGAAAATCATTTTATAAAAAAGTATCTTTTCTTTAATTTCCAATAGTTCCCCTCCTCTCCTCTTATAAAAGGCCCCCACCTCTACCTCCTTAACAACACTTCCAAAGCTTTGGATCGGCCAACGTCTGCCCATTTTGTCTCTCCACATCCCTCTCTTACTCCTAAAAGCCTCACTTTGGGCAGAAGTCTTCCCAAGGAAGCCTTTGATCTCAAATCAAAGAGAGTTACCCGATTTTAAGGTAATGTCTTCACTTGTGTTCTTTTGTTTTATTTTGCTTCTCCAACAACCAAAACTCATTTTATTCATTTATTTTGTAACAAATCTAGTATGTTCAATATACTAGTATGTTTTTATAAGAATAGTTCGAGCTACACTTACACACACATACATCTAATGGTTAATGAACATATTGTTTCTGTGGATGGCGAATTTATGCCTCACGAAATGATGACTGTTCAATATTCTTATAACACCTTCAAAGGTGGCCATTAAGATGTCACTATATTTATATATGATATATAATATGTTTATGTATCCCTTAAGCTTCTTTATTTTTCATTTATGGAATACCTTTATGGCTTCCATTATGGGTATACGCGATATCTTCATTTTAGGAAGTGCAGACTACCGCCCCCTCAAAGTGATTTGATTCGTTAATGTCATATGTGGGATGTATAAAGGATGGATTTAAAGTTATTATATATGATGTTATACTGGAATTATAATATAACTTTATATCATTATTATTTATTTCCATTAATGTATGAGATAGAAATGAAAGTAGCGTGTATGCGTACGTACGGCTTACCGTCTCCATGAACGGTGCATTTCATTTCTTATCCCCAAATTTAATGTACTATTATAAGTACATATATATAAAAGATATATATTATGTATGTTACATCTAAATGATTAATATAATTTCAGAATTAAAATATACATATCTCTCATTTAGTTTTAATTCCATTAATATGACTTAGAAATGAAAGTAGTGTTCATGCGTACGTACAATTTACCGTCTCCATGAACGGTGCATTTCATTTCATACCTATAAATGATTATGTAATACAATAAATACATGTATATGCTGGATATATATGATATATATGATATCCAAATCATGAATATCATACTGGATAAAATGCACCTTTGACCACACGAACAACATGCAATTGTAAGAAGTCCACTTTCGACTTACGAACCAAATCTCAACAAAACAAATATTATTAACTTAAGTGATTAAATAATGCTTATAACATGGAAATAATTGATATAAAAGGAATAGTATGTTTGAAAAAGGTTCTTATGCAAGTAAAAATTAACACTAATTTTTTATTCAGGAGATTAAAGAGTAATCGAGTCACGTCGGACACGAGGTAAGGGACTTCGTCTCAATCTCCTTTCATTGAGGCATATTTCATTTTATACAAAACATTGTTTTATACTGTGTATAAACCCCTTTGACATTTACTTTTATACAAAAGGAATCTTTTTCAACGAAGCATTTTACAAAAAGACAAAAAGGAATGTTTCTTTTAACTTACGTGGTGACAATGACCTTTTCCACCGCCTTGAGTATTATTTGGTCTTTGGCTTCCTCAACAAGACGTAATGTTTTATATATTTTGGTAAAGAAAAGCATTTTTTATAATGTATTTTGTTCTGTAAATATATTTATGTGATATATTGTGATCAAAGTGTGGAAGTTTTTTCTTTCCCTTATATTTTTTTTATGTCTTATGATTTTATAATGGTACTTAGACATTTGACAAGTGGTTACGTGATAAACCATATGACGGGTGGTGCCATGAATACCAGGATGGGTGGTTATGTTATAACCTCCAACGCATTGGGTATGGAAGTCGGCCGTATGGCAATTCCATTAAGTGATATGTGTGGAAGTCGATCATATGGTTATTCCATTTTAGTATGTTTATGTCCCAAGTTACCTTTATATGTTAGGTGATCCTTACATGGGTTTTATGGTAATCTTTTGGTTACAAAAGGGTAAGTAATGATCTTTATTTCAGTGAAGAGTTTTTACTTCTTCATAAAGCTAAAAAGTATTACTTTGATAATGTATACATGGTTTACTGGTTGTTTTGATAAACTAACTGTTTTCATTCTTTGTGTATCCCTTACTGAGCTTTTCATGCTCACCCCAAGTTTTTTTGAAATGTTTTTCACAGGACATAATGTGGAATAGGGTCAAGGATGGGATCAAGGGAAAGTCATTCTATATAAAACATGGAACTAGATATGTTTTCTAAGAGTTTTTATTCTATGGAAACTTAGTAGAAGTGTCTACTTTATAATATTTTGAGATGTAATAGTTATGTCCTAATTATCTAAAACTCTAAATCTGAAAATATCCTCAATGTGAATTATTCATTTAATTCAATATTAAGTAAGGTTTATGGTTGGGGCCTTATATTATGAGTCAATATAAAACTTCATTCAGTAGGACATGTAATACTCATTTTAATAAACACTGGATCAATACCACTGAAAAGATATTATCCAATCTCCAGTTCTAATAACATGGTAATTCAATTATTCTTACCTATAGGTTAGATGGTGAATCAGCCTAGCAGTGGAATCTTATCAGGAATAAAAGAAATCAAGAGGACATTTAATCCATGGACTATTATGAGTTCAAGAAATTATTTTTCAATAAGTACTTAACTCATGTTCTTATTTTGAATATGTAAAAGTATTCCATTCAATAAAAGAAAAAGGGTGATGTATTCATTAGTACCTATAAGTCTCATTTCCCAAGACTCAGGAGGTATTATCCTGGAATTATCTTCCAACATGAAATTAAATTTTACATGTTCCTCACTGGCTTTAATACAATTCTTGGAAGGGAATTTTAAAAAATTGACAATATTTTCTATGAGGATTTTGTGTATTGACTATGTTTAAATGGAGTTTAGAGTCACATATCAATCTCATGGTTTAAAAAAAAGGAAAATGAAGTGAAAAATAAAATCTAAATACCTTGGAGAGAAGAAGACGAGCCTTACTTTTTTGCTTTATGTTTGGAATGAATCACGGAGATAATTTAATTATTGGTATAATAAGTGTTTTATGTGAAAAAGGGAATGTTATTGGTAAATTGATTACCTAATTGGTGAGAAGAAGTTAGGCAATGATTAAAATAAAAGAAAATCTAAACAAAATCCACCTATGACACTTCATTGATTCAAGTGTAAGGTAGATGAGAATTATTCTAACCAGTACCCATACCCAAGGGTCGGTGACGATTATTGACTTCAAGAACCTCTTAAATAGAGCGAAAAGGGGAAATATTATGTGATTAGTATTTATGTTGATGTAAAAAATAAATGGATCATGAAAGGTACACTTAGCATCCACACCGGAACAAATAATTCCTTATTTGATAATAGATCTACCCACTCCTTCATGGGTTCATTGTTTTGAGTGGAGATTATTTGTATGATATCATAATATAAAACTTCTTCCAATAATCATAATTGATGTTTTATCTTTGTTAACAGTATTAGTGGATTTTGCTGAATCATTTATGAAGTTTTCTTGAATAGTTCATCTCATTTAGATATTTCATATGCTTCTATTATTTCTAGGAACCCAAACAGTAAGTTGTTTGTAGATACAAAAATACTAATTTATGTTTAACCATGCTGTAATAATCTACTTTTATGTGAACCAATTTTATGCTTAACAAAACAGCTGTAAGAATCTACTTATTATGTGAATCAGTTTTATGTGAACCACTTTTATCATCAAACTAAACCACTTTTATGTTTGACCATTCTGTAAGAATCTACTTATTATGTTTTAGGCATTCGGCAAGCTACTAGGTAAATTTTTATTGGTTGAAGTAGTTAATATCTGCATGGATAAAAATAGGTCGTGTTTGGTTATGGAAAACATTTATAGTTTTCATTTTCCACAAAATGTAATAAAACACCTATAGGAAATATATTTGATACGATGAAAACATATTGAAAACATGAAAACATGAAATCATTTTCAGGGAAACATGTAAATATTTTTTTTCTTTCTAAAAAACTCTTAATTTCTTTTTCTTTTTCCAAAGAATGTATTCCATATAAAGAATTTAATACATTTTTAGAAAATTAAAATAGAAATTTTTTTTACCAGGTAAGTGTTTAAGATGGAGATATCTTCATCTTTTTCAGATACTCAGGTATTACAATTACCTTATATACTGGCTGGATATTATTTTACCAGTCTTGTGTTTGGTTTTAAATTCTTTATCCAATGTAACAACATGAATTTTATTTTCTACATATAGAATTCCATGTCTCAAATATTTCAGGGATGGTATGCAGGTGAGGAATTTGATTTGGAATTTTTTGATATGGTTTTGTTTTTGCATGGATGTTTTAGCATAGAAGTTATGTGTTCAAAAAATTGTCTGTGTTCCCCCTTAACTATACAATCAAGGGTTATACATTAGTTTATCAATGTTCAATTTCCATTAGGTACTAAAATAGTCTTTATGTCATGAATTTCTATATTAATAGTCGATTCATGTATGGCTTAGAAACTATGCAAAGGATGAGGAGCATCTTGTGAGTTTTTCTTTAAGTAATATCTCTTTAACTATGTGATTCACTATATGAAGTATTTTTTTCCTAAATGATGTTGATAATGAAATGAGGAGAGGTATCGAAATGGGGTCTCCATCGCTACTGAGCTGAACCTAAGATCGAGATACCAAAGAAATAAACCATCTTGAATTCAACTATATTGAGCATATTGTGAGTTCCGTCCAGTATTTAATGAGACTAATAAATAAATTATTATTTTAATATATAAATTTTTGTTAATTTATATTTATTATTTTAACATATTTAAAGTCCTTTTATAAGTTTTTTGTTTTTAATTTCATAAACTTTAGTATTTCTTAAATTGGTGGGTTTTAATTGTTCATTTTAAAAATAAAATTTTAATTTTGAAGATTAATATTGATTATTTTTATTTATATGTTGCAGGTCACTCATCCTTCAAATGAAGAGATCAAGGAAATTTTTTCAATAGAGTTGTAGTCCATGAAATAGAAAAAATATGATGAAGAATGATTTGGGGAATTCATCAAACATTTTTCCAGAGACTGCCCTAGAACTGGAAGAACTCTTGCATATGGGAGCATCCCAATAGAGTCTTGTGAGGTACAGATGTGTATTTAAGAAACATGGCAGTGGGGTTTTTACAACATCGGGAGTGACCGTGATTCATTCAAGGTGTAGTGAATTCTCTTAATTCCTTCTACTCATCATAATGGAAGGTTTGGGTGAGTCTAAATACCTGTGTTTTACTGGTAGGATCCTGATGCCCACTGCTTGGATTTTTATAATATAAGTTTGTTTTGTTATAGTGTTCAATTTGGGATTTGTATTGTAGGCCGCACTTGGTATTTTTGTTTGCATTTTGGTTATCATTCATATGAACTATTGATTTATATAATTTCTATTTCCCCCATTTCGGTGCACCTACATTTACATGACACTGTAACATATATAATTCCATATAGGATGTTGAAACATAACTAATTCCATATTTTTTATGTGTGACTATTTCCCTATCAGTTATACATAGATATTTTTGGAATTCTTGTTGAAGGGTTTCCCAATTTCTCATTCGTTGCGTTTTAACATATTTTTTTATACATATTTATGGTTCAACATACCATGTCACTCCCTCTGCATTGATGCTTCAAACAATGTCCTTTACACCTTAACCTCTGATGTAACTATGCCAATCTCCCCCTTTTTCTCTTTCACAATGTATTTCATTGTACCCAGTAATGTTTTCATACCCAATAATGTTACTCAAATTCAATTTAAATCGATTTTAAATCTCCGTACACAAATATTATATATTCAATAACATTAAATTTTTCTTCTATTTTTTCAAATATTTAAATAGTGTTTCCATATTTTATTCACTACTATTACAATTTTATGCACCACTACATTATGATTAAGATATATTAAATATTAATATAAAATATTATGTTTATATAAATAGTAATCTATAGTTAATAATAATTATTATTTTATATTGTCGTGCATCAGACGGCTGGAACACTTGTTTACTATAAAAGAGTTTTTTATGTCTATTAAGAGAGTCAAGACAAAATATAATAGGTTTTCGATTCTCACATTTATTTATCTGAGAGTTATTCCTTATTCACCACTCATTTATTTTGTATGGTGTATATTCATTCCATGAATATATTCTATGATTATGATCCATAAATATATGGATATTTACATATACATTTCACGATATCTATTTAATGGGGTTTATATTTCAAAATTTACCAAATCAGTAATGTAGTTTTTCCCAAGTTTGCATTCTTTGAGACACATGCTGTGGATTTCAAAAAACATGTTTTTTTAAATGATATAGAAATTTGTTTAAAGAATTTATTTTAAGGTCATTTTAAATAAAAAAAAATTAAAATGTTTTGTAGTTTTCAAATAATCTTTTATAATTTTTCAAAGTTTTTTCAGTTAAATGGTTTTGAAAAATGTTTTCATAAATTCATTATAAGTTCTCAATTTTATTTTAAAATAAAATTTCTTACAAACATATTTATGTATTAAAAATAATTCCAAATAACAAACGATATTTCATCATGAAATCATTATAAAATATATTTCAAAATTATATTCCTTCTCAGATGATGTCCATTGGTGTTACTCATGTCTTTATGGAGAAATCTTCCAAATATTCCACTCATGTTATGTCTCTGAATGGTTTTATTTTTGATGGAATGATATTTATGAAACCGATTTATTTTTCATTGGTTATATTATTTTTAAACATTCTTATTTTCATGGGTTATTCATTTGATGAAATGATTATGAAACCGCTCTCTTTTCCACATGTTAATAGTTGATTACATGTATATGACACCCATATAATTTTTTGGGTAATGATATGACTATTTATGATCTTATGGAAAATATATGTATAATTTTATTATGATATGGGTGCGACCTATATCTCCCTCCATTAAATTAGGTAAATATTTATATCTCATGAAATAATTTTGGGAATGAAGTAGATAGGCATTATCTACTATGGATGATGAGGAAATATGATTAACTATGGAAATATGGAGAAACATTATCCACAATGGGAAAATGGGGAATCCTGATCCACTATGTGAAGATGGGTAAACAGTATCCAATATTAGAAGATAGGTAAACCTGATCCCTTATAAAGTATGGACTATGAATGGGGGGGTGGTGTATCCCGCCTAGTAGGTGTGATCCCTAGGAAGTACCCTAATGGGATTTGTCAATTCAAACTGACTTATGGGGAATAATATCACAAGTTTTTTGTCTAAAAAAATTCTATATCTTATTCTTATTTTATGATTTCATGGATCATGATCGTGACTATCTTATGATTCATGTCTTATGAACTGTCAAATTTTTTTTCCATGATTTACATTTATGATCTTTTATGTGTAGAATATAACCTTATAATTTTATGATCACATTCCCATACACTTATACTCAGGGTTTTGCGTACATATCTCCCATGTTTTCCCTTAATAAGCATCAGATCTCAACCCTTTTTATGTTTTTAACCGAAATTATTAATATAGTTATTTTGTTTTATGTGTCTAAAAAGGATTCTATTCATGAAGAACATTTTGGGATATAATGAATCTAACATATGTTCCAATGTTTATGTTTCCATGTTTCCAAAGGCACAATGAAAATATGGTCTTTGGGCATTTGTTTTTGTAATGTATTAATTATTTTGAAAATGTGGTGTAATGTTAATATATGAAAATAGAGGTTCATTATAATGGTTCTCTATAGAAACTTATTTATTGGAATCCCCCATATATAATTGGGAATGGGTCCACGTGAATGTAGAGTGGAACCTCCCATTAGTATGGGGGTGGGTCCTATACAAATACATACAGATTGGAACCTCTCTAACACACAAGGTCACAAATACTCTACTTGGAGTTTGTTTCCCCTCAACTGTGTGGCACTGTGATGAATCATGAATTGATTTGTATAGAAACTTCTGAGAAGATGTGTGAGATGCTGGGAATTGATAATGGAATTCTTGAACTTTTGGTGAATCATCTTCTTGGGCTGAGATATGAGATGGATAACCCCTTACTCACCCATTTGTGATTCGTTTGAATAAGAATATATATATTCAACTGTATCCTAATACTTATGGTTTAGTTACTCTATATACATGAGATGAAAATATGTGTGGGGTATGATACATGATTTTTGTTGTTAGTTTTTTATGGTTGGATGAGTTTACTCTCCTACTTTGGGTAGAAAAGTCTCAATGTGTAGTTCATCTACTCACAATGTTGAGCCTCTTGGGCATCGATGAGGTTTCTATTTTTCTAGTTTTGGTCGAGTTGTGTCTTTTTTACTATATACATTAATTGTATTATTATTTTATATCTTACTAATCAACCTTCAACATTCAAGGCATCCTAATGGGTATGTATATAATCACTCATGCATGGAATTTTCTTCGACGTGTCAAGCCTTATTTAAACAACTGACAATTCAACATTGACTTTAGAGAATCTTAGGGATACCTTGTACATCATATTTCATATGGTGATCACATCATGTATATCAGAATCTAGGATCACTCTGTGTTTTACTTTATAGTTTAGTATATTTAAGACTTATTTTGGGTTGGGCATTCATTTATCCCCATTACTTTTCAATTTATACTATGATGATCATATAATGTCAATAGCTCTTACATTTATGGTTGTTACCTTCACAATTCATCTGTGTTAATTTTACTCCCTTTACACTTCTATATTAAGATGGATGTTTGTGTGTGTTCATGTACTTAGGAAAAGGCCACCCCGAGTTAGAAATATCTTCAATGATGGTAACCCACCTTTGGCCCATAGAGGCCGACTTAGGGTAGTAACTGCTCGATCCCCTGTTAGGGTAGTGTTGCGAGAGATTGGTATCAATGGAGCAAATTTCATATGATATTGTTTTTAGAATTCCTCTTAAGATTATTTTGTGTAGTGATTAGGTGAACAATTTCAGAGTTGCCTAGTTCCATCTCTCAGGTTAGTAAATCCAGTGATAGTTTGGGTGGTTGACATATCCATTCATGAGGACCCCAACAACATGATGATTAACTCTGTATACCGATATATTTTTAACATAGATGAATGATACATACATAATATAAACTTGATTATTTTACTATTCTTCTTGAGTCAATATCCGATTATTTTTATACATAAATATTTTCATCTGACCATGTAACTTGCTGATAAATTTCTAGATTCCTCCACAAAAACATCAATATGGGAACCCAATTTCAAATCATGACAATGATCCAATGAGTGGGGAGGCCTCAGTTTTTGTCCCATACCATTAGATTATTCGTCCATGTGGGAAGGTAGATTCACATATACAAATTGAAAATTAGATAATACCATCTGAGTTGGATTAGTATGTGCATGATCATAGTACAATCCATGAGTTCAAACTCTAGTGGTCATTGAGGATCCACAGAGAGACAAATCCTCTGGAAACAACGCATTGGAGAGAGTCAATGGTCTGTGTCTTCCTGATCATCTAGAAATATATTGACCATGTATATCCCCTGGAAGCTAACTGTTTCCATGGAGCATCTTAGCACTGTTGGAGTCTCGTTACCATGATGCACGAAGAGTCAACTCACTCATGGACTAATATCCAATATTTGTTCTTTGCGAAGTACTTCCCCTCCTGTTTTCACTCTATATGGATTCAATATATTCTATGGCTACAAAATTTAGGGATGAACGTGTCTATGTACATAGTAAGATATACCGACCGTACACAGTACTCTATTGACATGATCTGGGATGAATACTTCTGCACACGTAAGATTGAGTAGGTACTCCATATATAGATTCATATAACCATAGTACCCATGTGCATCATCACCTATATAGTTGTAATGAAGTAGGAATGAGTGATATTGATATTTCAATCAACTGGATTATAGAGAGATGGAACTATGTTGGAATGATATGGTTGAGTCTTCTATAGCAAGGCTAGACAATGAGATATTGACATAGGATATCTTACTTTGATCTGACACAAGCACAAGATCATGGGAATAAAAGTGAACTAGGAATGCCTGAAGAGTTTTGTTGAAATTATTGTGATGGGATATGACACATTAAATAAGGAGTTCAGACAAAACATGATGAGGATCATAAAACATTAACTGATGGACTAATATGGAAAAGGTAGCACCGTGATCAAGGATCAATCTAGAAAGGGAATAGTGTTCTCTTGGGATTTCGTGTTGGAAGAGAAGTAGGAGATATGGGAGGTGGTTGACACAATGAGACCCTTCCAACACCACAACTAGGGAGCCCATGTTAGTCTCATTGAGTTTTTGGATATGGTCATGGAATGTTTCAAGCATTGGGGATTAAGACCTTGAAGCAAATGAGATGATTAGAGGTATGATATGTGTTTATTATACTCATTCTTCATTATTAGTATAAATATATTCTAGTAATTTCTTCATCTATATACTCCTTGTGCATGAGATAGATACCCCAATTGAGGTTTTAGCCAAATAGTTTTTTTAAGGTTTTTATAGTGAAATATTATTCAGTATATATTATCTTCAAGTTGTGAAATGTATCAGTTGGTGGAGAGAGGTTCACATGAGACCTTTTGGTCATCAAGATAGAACCCTATGATGTCATATTTGTTATGGATTGCTTGTTTATGGTTTGATCCCATGTTTATTATCACTAAGAATATTCAAATACCTTTTCACTCATGGGACGATATTCACCTTTAGGGGAGAGATAGATCTCATGGTGGGATGGGTGGGTTCTATGATGAAGTGGCTACACCCCATCACCCATCAGATGACTGTGTATCCCCTATTACAGAAGGCTCTTCAAAAATATGGAGTCCTTTGGTTATGAAGGATATCATGGATGCCTTCCTCGATGATGTTTTAGGACTACCTCTAAGGTGGGATATAGAGTTTCATATTAAATTGCATCCTAGGGCCGCTCGAATATCTTATATGGATTATCATATATACCATACTGAGCTTCGGGAGATGTGGTTACAGTTAGTGGACCTTTGAGAGAAGGGTTTCATCAGAGTCACTGTGTCCCCCCTGCACAGCTCTAATGATGGTCTTGAAAATGGTGGATAGGAGCTTACATCATTGTGTGGATTATCATAGCTAGAATCTGGGAACTATAATGAAAATGTACCCCATACAAAGCATTGATGACCTCTTTAACCAGTTATGAGATGAGTGAAATTTCTTAAGGGTCGATCTAATATACTTATACCACCAGTTGAGGGTTCTCAATGTAGATATTCTAAATCTTGCATTCCAATGTCCCAAAAGACACTACAAGTTCCTCATGATTCCCTTTGGTGAAACAAATTCTTCATCCATGTTTATGTCATTAATGAACTCATTTTTATAGTCATACATGGACAAATACATGGTTGACTTCATCAATGACTTACTCATATACTCGGTATCGTAGGTGGAACGTGAAATTCACTTAAGAAAGGTTCTATATTTTCTTCAAGAGAACAATCTTTATGGGATTCTATAGAAGTGTCAGTTTTGGATTCATGTGGTTCACTTTTTAGGGAATTTCATTTCTGGGTATGGTTTAGCCATGGACCTAGTGAGAATTGATGCAATGATATCGTGGGATCCACCCATGAGGGCGTTAGAGGTGTAGAGATTTCTTGTCTTGGTAGTGTACTATAGGAAGATTGTGACAGACTTCTCCATAATTTCAACTTTTTTCACCACACTAACATGGGAAGTGTACTTTTTACCTAGAATGTGTAGTTTCAGAGGACTTTTGAGCATTTGAGGCTACAATTGATGAGTTATCCTATGTTGAGACATTAGTAAGAAGGCATAGAGTTTGTATTGTATTATTATTCCTTGGGTGTTTCTCTTAACTTCATGTTGATGCAGTTATATAATGTTGTGAAATATGGGTCGAGTCAGTTGAGACCCCACAAGTAGAACTACACATATTATGGAATAGAGATGGTAGTGGTATTCCTTACCTTGAGGATGTGCAGACACTACCTTCTCAGGGATCAGTTTGTGGTTTACTCTGACCATCAGAGTATCAATTATGTCTTCATATACAGAGACATTAACCTAAGGAAATGGTTCTGGTTAGATTTCATGTCTGTCTTTTATTTTGAGACAGTCAATACTATAATGAAATGAAATTTTTTTATATATTACATTATTAATATTTCTTAATATTTCATGGTGCATGAGTCTTTGGAGTAGTTGGGCAGACTGTAGTTAACTCTAGTAGAACATGAGGGTTCAACATTTCTAATGTGGATGGTATTGATTCCTCATATTCTATAGCGTGAGACAGAGTCTCATATATTTGACATCGATAGTGAGGTGTTACATGACTAGATACATACAAGGGATTCACCTAATATATTTTCTGAAGGACGGTATCCCATCATCCTTTTCTCAATGTGAATGTTGGTTCTAGTCCTAATAAGGGAGGAGGTAACGTGATAGTACCACACATATCCCATAATTATACATTATGGTTTGTAGACGATGTATAGAGATAATCTTGGATAATTTTGTTGGTCTAACATGAGATGGAATGTGCCTGAGTTTTTCTCTCGGCGCCTCACCTGTCACCGATAAAAGGTTGAGCCAAAATTTCCAATAGGATAACTACCGAACCTTCAGATTCAGAGTGTGTATGCAGTGAAATATAGAGGTAATTAGTGATAGGGATTCTACACATAGTTAAAGGGAATGAAACCATCAGGGTGATAGTTGACCAAATAATGAAGTCATCACACATCCTTACTATTTGGTTGTAGTGTTTGGTGGATAATCTAGGTTAGTTTTATGTATAGAAGATCATTTACCATTATTGGTTCCCCTCAATGATTGTATCTAATCATCATGTGTTTTTATGTCAAAATTGTTTAGAGCAATGCTCATGGAAATTAGGACCGAAATAAGGACGAGTACAACATTTCACCCTCATATTGATGGGTAGACTGAGCGCAATACCTTGGTGTTGAATTATATGATGAGGGTTATCATTCTAGACATCAGTTTTATATGAGATAATTTCTTTACATTGGTTGAGTTTTCATACAACAATATCTACCACTCGACCATAATCATGACACCTTTTGAGGCCCTCGATGGGAGACCCTACAAGATACCTTTTCAACGGATAGTTATCGGTGATAATTCTCTTGTGGGTCTAATGTTGGTGAACACAACAAAAAAGAAGGCCCATGTCATTTATTAGCAACTGGATATGACTCAAAACATGTAAAATGTTTACAAATATAATTGTCGTAACATCTGGGAGTTCAAATAGAGAGACAAACGTTTTTAATATTGTCCCCATAATGAGGGATATAATGGTTTGTCTATGGATGATGGTTATTCCTAAAGTTTATCGGGATTTCTAAGATCATAAAGATGGTTGGTGAGGTTTACTACCGCATCACCCTACCCCCATAGTTGTAGTATGTTCACGATGACTTCCATGTGTTGCAGCTAAAGAGATACATGCATGACCCCACCTACATCATCAGCAAGGTTGAAATGGAAATTGAGAATGATCCCACCTTTCTGGAGATCCTAGTGGTAATCAAGGATCGATATTAGAAGATTGTATATGGATAGATCATCCCCTTAATTTTCATGTTGTGATAGTATGGAAATGTGAATGAGAACTCCATGGAGTGGGATATCTTGATGTGAGCTCAGTATTAAGAGTTTTTTGTTCATTTTTTATTTTTTGCGATAAAAATATTCAAGTAGAGGATGATGCAGATTACTGGTTTTTTTCATTTAGGACATTCAAATATTTCTATATATATTTCAAGAAATAGCCACTAAGAAGAAATAGGATTCCAAGGCCTAGTGTACATAAAATTAATTTTATATAAATAATAAATATATTTTTTATTGGGAATAATAATTTTATTATATAAGATAAATCATTAATAAAAGATCATATCATAAATTTGAGACAATAGTTATTTCCAGAATAGATGTTTTACCCAAGGCACGACTTAAATTACATTAGGACGGGGTGTTTAGATATCTCACCCATTTGAGGTTTTTTCAGTGGATTAATTAATTAATTACTTAATTTATTCATTAATTTTAACCTAGATAAAATAAATATAAGTATAATTCTAGGGAAAGTTTCCCAAGGATACCCTCATAATCTTTGAATAGTCAAAAGCTTCTCATTCCTACTTCTGTTGGTAATTCCACTTGGGAAACAATGAAACTCCAATGCGAAGATGATCAAGATGTATAAGCCAAAATATCTTTATTCAATCATTATGGAGAATGTACTTTGAAAATTTATGATCCAATATTCATGCATGAATCATCAATTTGTGTTCTACATCATATTTGATTAAATGTTTTGAGATAATTGATCCCTACCCTTGGATTATGCTAATTGCAGCTTTTACATACACCAATGTATCGATTAAATTGTATATTTAATGGTTTTATAACTACAAAAGACATAAATCATGATATTTGGCCAATAATTCTTATAAATTATATTTATATAATTATTATTTGGGACTTACCACTCAAATTTCATCATTTCTATCACCAGTTGGAGCCCACGGTCTTGGTTTGACATTGTCGGGTGGTACCGATCCTGATTGGACTACAGATATCATGACAGATTCACAAGTGAGGGGAGGATTTATGAGTTAATAAAATATATGGAACTTTTTATGGTCATAGATATTTTATTCATAAATATGATATCAAATTCATGATGATGAATGGTGCGAAGACTTGCAGAACTCGTGATGGAACACTCGTGGGTCAATGGGATCATATTTTAGGCCATTGGATTGAAGAAAAAAAATATGTTGGCTAGATCCACTAAAAATGGGTGACAATATGAAAGAATTTATGGTGGAATATCCTGATTCAAAACATATATCATGACTTTGGAAAACTATGATAATCTTAATTACACGTTGTGTATAATGATAAACACTGGGTGTCTAGCCCCTGGCTACAACAACAATGATTTATAAAGTTTATAATGATGGAATGGTGTGTAACCATACAACATACCATGTACCTCATCCTCAGATGAACATGTCATGTGATGAAAAACATAGGAATGACCCCAAGTGAGAGTACACGTCCATTCACATGATCATGTATTGAATTACACATACACAGCTAGAAGAACATGGAATGGTCCAACGTAGTCAAGACACAAAATATAGTCCACCTACATGGCATGTAATTATACATATATTAGGATCTTTGTTCAAGAGATGGATACAAAAGGTCATTGCAGTGGGACCACATTCCATGTGGCTCCTCTCACATGTTGTACATCCATTGGATCATTTTGAGGAAACTTTGATCTATTGTATCACATTCGTTTGGACTAATAATTTGGCCCGTGCGTATCCTATCATGTGTTTTTTCCAAATAAGAAGTGATAGTTTCAATGGTTATGTATTTTTAGATACAAGGTGAATTGTTTTGGGAACAACACATATTGAGGTGATGCCTGACAACAATGGTGATCAAATAAATGATCTCTAGAGACACTAGTGTAGACCCCCTTCCAATTAGCAAATAGGGATGATCCTCTATTGTTACATCCAATTAGAACTCACTTATTGGATAGGGCTTGGGTCCTCAAAATCCTATGTTTAACCCTCATTCCACACTAGGTAGTGGGTCCTTGATTACATTAGTGGAACCCCCCCCCCCCATCAGCTTGGGAAGGATCCTCTACCTTCCCAGTGGAACCCCTATCAGATAGGGTGTGAGTCTTCGATTAATAGAGTGGATCCCCTTATTACACCATGTTGTGGGTCCAAGAACCATATAGTGGAATACCCATATCACACCGGGGAAAGGGTTCTCCAAAATAACCAGCTGAGTAGAACCCCCAATCAAGAACAAAATTATTCCCTGTGAAACTACAGTAGAACCCCCCATCATCATGGGTGTAGTTCTTATACCAATATTTATTGACTAGAAGCCCCTTGAGTCACTAGGGTGCATGTCTTGTATAAAGACTTTGTGGCCCCTAGACCATTCATCACAATGACGAGGTGTGGATGGACATGGACAGTTACTTCTGAGAAAACATGTTAGATGATGGGCATTATGATGAACTTTTGAAACTGTTGGATATACATCTTCTTAGGCTACACTTGGATATGGATATACCATTAACCTATAATTGGGGATTATATTTATTGAGCATATATATATATTCATTTGTATCCAATCTTTTCGATTTGGTTACTCTCATTCCTTGATATGTGAAGACACAGGGTATTCCATGTTATTTTAATGTTTAGTTTAGAGTGTTTGGATGAGTTTACTCTCCTAATATGGGTGGAAAAGATTCAACATGTTGTTTATATACTCACCATATTGATCCCCTTATTGTTGGATGAGGTTATTATTTCTATAGTTTCGGTTTATCTTTATCATGTTACCTGTCTATAGTTTTCTATAACTATTGTATCTATTTTTTACTATGCCTTAAGAATTCAGGGATTCTTACTGGGAATGTATATACCCACCCCTTAATGGGAGCATCCTGCACATGTCAAGTCTTATGTAGATGACGGATAAGTCGGTGGTGACATCAGAAGAGATTAGTGATACTTGGTAATTGGATTGGGTAATGAGGTTGCATGATGAAGAACATGAGATGGGATCTATTAGCATTTTACATTTTAGTTTTTTCATTTTGGGGAATCTTTTTGGTTGGGCATGTATTTTTACTAGTTACATTTTTAACACTAACATACTCTTTTATTATCTAGAGGTCTTATATGAATTCTCGTTTCTTTTGTAATTTTATTATTTCACCATTAATCATTATGCACTAATTATTATAGATTGAAGTTAATTTGTGTATATGTAAATATGAAAAATAATTCCCCATGTTATTAATTCCTCTAGAAATTGTTACCATCTGCTGGCCCATAGAGATGGGATTGGGGTACTTGAAGATCGAGTCATGGTTAGGGTCGGTTCATGACATATTTGGATATAATCTAACCATGATCCTTGGTTAAAATTTTACAAATATCATTGGTCATAAGATAACCAATATCGCTTAATGAATATCATATATATTTATGAAACAGATCTAAATCATTAATAATAATAGAACCTAGGAAATTGAAAATTTTCAGAAAGATTATATTATAACAGAACATGTGAGAAAGAAATAGGGTTCTTAATATATTAATAATTTCATCGAAGCATAATCTGTAAAAAATCTAGTTTCACAAGCATTATATATGGGTATAACCCATTAAAGAGAAATTGGTTTTATAAACATCTTTTGATGAAATAATATAACATTTAATGGAAGAATAATAATTTTATCATTGAATCATATTACTATTAAAGTATAAATAACCTCAAATGACATCATCCTATATATATAATTAGTTTAAAAGATCACTTGGATCATTTAATGTGGAAAACAATATTTATTTGAAAACTATTTTATCATCTATAAAAATCCTAAAATATTTAGGAAATCCTTATCATTGAAAATGAACAACAATAATATGGAAGAAAACTAATAAATTTAAATTATTTCCAATGATAAATATCCTTTCCTATTTGAGAAAAAAATTCCCAAACATAAAACCATTTAAAAATCATTTTCATTTTAAATGCTTTTTTTTAAATATAAGAATTTACCAAATATTGAAGAAATTTGATTCATTAAAATGATATTTTATTATGTTTATATTAATATTCAAATAATATAGTGATCATTATAGTGGTAAATATTTTTCATTATTTCTATCTTATAAAAAGAAACCTTTCACATTTTTTATACAAGTAAAATGGGAAATCATTAGAAAATGAAATTAATCTTCCTTTGAGAAATTTTTTATAAAATTCAATGTATGGATAAAAATTGAATTTAAAAAACATGTTATAGTAGTAAAACAAATTGAAAACCCTTAGAGAAACCATGTTTTTTGAAGAAAACAAATCTCCATCTAGAGAGAGGAGTAAAGTCATATTTTCATAACAATATTTTATGAATTATTTTAATTACCCAGGTGTGTATAATGGTAGAATTACTTGAAAATATATTTAATAGAAATACTAGAATTAAATAAATTATATTATTGAGATATATATCATAATATTTCATCATTATATGTATAATCATGTGAATTCATGATTAAAAATTATATAGTAACGTACAACCCTACCCACATTGGTAACATTGAATCACAAGCCCCGTGAAAGATATTTCATTAATAGGATATATATATATACATATTATTTTAAGGAAAATAATTATAAAATACATTAATGGGACATACATACACCATATAAGAGATACTTGTGGTGAACATTACTTGTGGGACACAAACAATTATATGTTAGATAGAAATCCCTTACCTCAAGTATCTATTTCTTTCATATACATTCAAAACTACTAAATAATAAATAAAATTTTATTAAAAAATAAAAAAATTATAAATATCATACCATATAATATATATTTATGAGCTTTAATTACCCTTTTATTATCAGTTCCATGTTAAAGTCACATTTTCAGAAATAACCTCTTTTTTCATTTATGTTTTGATTCATTATTAATGGTGGTATTAATTTGATCATGGATACATGATATATAAAATAATAATAATGAAATAATTATCATATTTATACTTTCATTATACTTTTATTATTAATCATGAATTTTCTTTTTGATAAATTAAGTACGTTGCAATCATCGAGGTAGTTGGTCGTACGTTTGCATTAGTTATGAATCATGTTTTTCAATGATCATTATCGAAATCAGTTAACTAATATATTATCCTTAAATATTTATAATAATATCTTATATTCTATATTAATTCATTAAATATACTTATAAATTTCATCCATGTTTTTTTATGAAAATATTATCACATCGCTTCGTAAAGGTGGTAGTCCACACATACACAAATGAGATTATCAAATTTCTATGAGTGAAACAGTGTGAAATGAAATGATATATTATCTTTTAATAATTATTAATACATCATGAATATAGTAATTATTTCATGAATATCATATATACATTTATTTACTTTATCTTTATTATCTTCCATGTAAAGTGTAAGTGAAAATGAATCACATTGATTTGTGAGGCGGTAGTCCTTCATATACATAAACGATGATATCTTATCCCATACATATTGCAATGTAAAAAAAATATATGTTATATAATTAATAAATATGTATAATTATTTTAAATTTATAATATATATACATTATATAAATCATCATCCCCAACCGTGAGGGGTTGAAATTGAAAAACTGTTAACATCTGATCGTGATTTGGTAGTCCTCCATACACACAAAAGATGATTTCGTAACACATTTGATGGAAGAGGATATGTTTGTAGGTAATTAAAATAAACAAAATCTAATTATTTGAAAATTATTATTTTTACTAAATATTACTCATTTAATAATAATTAATGAGGTGGAGAAGGAAATAAGATAAAAATGTGCATTGAAAAGTGTTTAATCTTTTTTGTGTATCCTCCTTAGGTTTTCACAAACAATCTTACTAATTTTGTCTTATTAAAAACCCAAGGTAATAGGATAAAATTAATAATGACGATATGTGATTTTTAAAAGGATTCACATAACCAAAATGAATTTATTATGTAAACATGAGATGATAGGTGGTGGCCTTTTATATGTGAGGTGAGTGGCACACTTGTAATTTTTGAAATGAAAATTGTATAACAACATTTTTCACATAAAACAATTATCCAATTTATTTTATTATCAAAAATTATAGAGTATAAGGAATATATATGTCCATAAAATATATTTTTTAGATTTTTTTGGACCATTTCAAACATTATATTTTTTGTTTAACCCCTAATAAAACAATTTTTACCTCATATACAGAAATTATTTTTTACTACATCACTTTTCATTTTTTTCAAAAATAAGTTGAAATTCATAGATAATATATATTATTATGATCATAAATATTAAATCCATTTATATAAATGATATTTATTGTAATGGGAAAATCATATTTAATTTTAGTCTTACAGACACGACGATAAAGTGGGATTTCAAATAGAAAGTGCTCAAAATATTACAATGATTTTATATTCAATTTAATAAAAAATGTTTAAAATGAACTAAATATTATTAATAGATATATAATTGAACTGATTTTATTTTAAAAAAAAAATTAAATGTAATTTTACTTTATAAATAATTCAAACGAAAGGAAAATTTTCATTTAATATTTAATATTTTTCCTAATTCATCAATTTTTTTGTTTCAGTAGAATTATAAAAAAATTAAATCAAATATTATTTTGAAATAAGGATTTAAAAATTATTTTTATTCATAAATTTTTTGTTTATTAAAGTTTAAAAAATTAATTTTATAATTATTCCACAATTTGTGAAAAATCTATTTTTTTTGAAAAATATAGTTTTTAAGCATAAAATCATATGTTTTATTATCTATTTTATCAAAAATACATAATATAAATTATTAATATTATATTTAATATATATTTTATAAATTTAATTTTTATATTACATATAAGATGTTTTCTTAATTTATTTTTAAAAAAAGACTTATGTCAATAAAAATAGGATTTCAAGAAATTATTTCTTTTTATTTTCAAATGGGTTTTATTTTAGTCTGAAATTAACTAGAAACCAAAGAGTTACTTATATATACATGTGTAAACTACGTTTTTAGAATTTAATAAAACCTATTCCTACCCACATTTCAACAACAATGTGATAACTATCATATTAAAAAAAATTAGTAATAAGTATTGTTTCTTTTCAACATAATGTTGCATGTGACAAAAATTATACTACATTTCATGTCTCATAAATCCTAAATTCAGTGTTGCATATAATGAAAAATAGAGAATATATTAAATTTATGTTAATTATATTTTTACAAAATCTTTGTGTGCTATAGTCAATCCCCCTTAACTTTCCTCCCTTCACAGGTTATTATCCGAACACTACACTATCCACCATTTTCCATCATGCACTAATTCTTAATCCATAATGGTTATTGGTGTTCCCCTTCCATTTTCCTCCCCTCTCGAGCCGATACAAACTTGTTGACCTTCGTTATAAGTTATCCACTAAATAAGACTAAATTTCATCCTCTATTGGATAAGGAGAATAGAAAAATTTTATAATAAATGATTTACATATAATTTGAGACCATGGTCATATTTGATCTAACTGCAAAACAATAGATTCTAAAAGATAAAATCATAGTGTTGATATAATTCCCTTATTATGATAATTTCAAATGGAATAATTCTTGAAATAATGTTTTTTAAATATTCAAATTCATTTATTTATAATTAACCCATTGAAAATCAGTTACAAAATTGAATTATGAAGGTTAATTTGAATTTTTATACTTTATTTAAAAGTTTTTTACATTAATTAAAATTATTTATACACAAATTTTCCACACAGAATAAAGGACATCAAATAATTAATTATCAAAAAAATTTATAGAATAATTGTGAAATTCAGTTTTTCAAATATTTTTAATGAGTATTACAGGAATAATAAAGAGAAGGTATACTTATGAAGCCCAACCTTATTGGTACAATGATAGATGCTTTAATATCATATTGAATCCATGATTACATTCATTATCATAACATGATTATCTCTCATTGTTTGATCCAATGGCTAGCCACCCGACTTTTGGTTTCCCTACCCTACCTCTCTCATGGGTTCATGATAGAAAAAAAAAGAATCACCTTAGATAAGTAACATAGTTTAGTTTAAAAAGGAATCAATACATGGTATTCAAAACATGAATTTATTAAATAAATATTTGTAGTTTCATGGACCAACTCACTATGAATTGTAAACATACCACACAACCACATTAACATAAGCTCACCTACAAATTCCCTAGAAACTAATGACTAGTACCCTGGGTATATAAGCTATAATTGGGATGAATTTCCCCTATATCAAATTGCACCGTCATAAATGAAATAACTAAAACTTATACATCTAAAAAAACATCAATAAGAGTTTACAGAAGCATCGAGAAATTATCTTACTAAATTGAAAAGAATATATTGACATAAAATCATACAATAACGACCAACCATTAGTAAAATCCAACATAAAAAAATTATTTAAGAACGAAAAAAAATACATTGGAGGATATGTCACTATACTAGGTCATTACCACCAATCACCCGGTCACACTGAAGCTATACGGGCTTGATCATTACTACTAGAACTCATCCCATCTTCTACCTAAAATAATTGAGAGAATTTGTGAGTAAAAAAGTGCTATAGAATCCAGAGAAGGGTTTGAGTACAAAATTTATTTTGGAACCACTGATATAGTCACTTACAATAGAAGAAATGTATTGATATGTGATGCGATCAGAATAAATCAATAACTACAGAATAAAAAATAATTTAACATAAATACCTACTTAGGCCAAATGTTGGAATGTATATGATCATGATATAGTGGCCATTTCAACCAATATATCAAAAATTCTCTATTGTAGTATTCATATAATTGTGTCCATGTTCGATTTCCATATTCAATCTTCATGTCCATGACCTCGATTGAAAATACCTACCTCTTCTAGTGTCGGAGTGTACCTTTGCATGAAAATCTCCTTACGAGAAACTATTTCCACAAACTAGGGATCCCAAACTCATTCCCCCATCACATTGAGTATTAAACCCTAACACATCACAAATAATCCAATATCTTTAGTCCCACAGGCTAGGTAATGGTACCAATCGTAAAATGTTTTCAAAACCCTTTTTTGAGTATAATTTATTAATATTATATTGGAAGAATTAAATATTCTCATTAAAATTTTCACCATTACAAAAATTAAATAATTTTTGAAAGGGTATTGAGGGTTTTAGATATCATTCATAAGGTATGTTAGTTTTTCATGCACTATGAAAGGGTAATGCATGGCCCGGGTAATGGAAACACCTTGTTTCTAATGCTTACATATGTCTAAGATATGTGTTTCAAAAAGTGGAATCCTCTGCTTACCTATGTTGTGTAAGGGTAACGTATATGAGGAATTATGGTAATATAGAGTTTCTAAATAAATCATAAAGGTAACCTACCACAATAAAAGGGCATGTGGGATTTATTATATGTTATGTAAGTGTATAATTGAAGTTTCAAAATGGTGAAACCTTGTTTCTATAGGTAACATAAGATTAGGGATGAGCCAGATAAGTGTAAATCATTATATCCAAGGGTTTAAAAAGGCTTACCATATACCCTTGAGTGAAAAACATGAGATATAAATGGGTAAATCTATTTTAACCATAAAAAATTCCCTTTTTGAGTAAAAAACTGTTTTTATTTATCTTCTTTTATTCATCCAATGCTTGATTATATTATACGTTAATTTCTATTTTAAAAGCATTTAATTATGAAAATCAATACATTTACTAGGTTAAAACTCATAAATTCTATTATAGATGAATTTATACAATGAAAAATTAACAAATGATTCATGGAAAAATTAAATGATAAATTTAATTTGTTGGTTTCAAATGTTGTCAATATGAATGTAGTTTTCTTTCTTAAAAATAATTCAAAAATGTTTCCCTTCACTTTTGGGAGGTTATTTTGTGTAAGATTATCTCTAAAAATTTATTTATGTTTTTTGAAACCTATATGGAAACTCATGACATCTTATGTTTATACAACATGTATAGAGCCTAATTTGATATGTTTGTGGGTGTGTGGATGTGTGGTTTGCACACAACTTCTAGGTATATGTGGTATGTTATTTATGCTTGGTAAAAATTTATTATTGAAAAAATATATACATTTTATACGTGAGAACACTTATAAAGGAAGAATTTTGGATGTCTTACTAGTTTTATTACATAAACCTTGTATGACTATTTCAACACATATGAAGGCCTCCAGATTTGAGATCTTTGTAAGGGTAAGGGTATCATGGGTGATGGTTGACCATATGAGTGTAATGATAGTGGCTGATTAGGATTAACTATAATGGAATCCAAAAATTATTTTATTTTCTGTCTACTATATACATTCTGGATTGGATTTCCACCAAGGAAATATTTATCCATTTTTTATTTGACATGCTTTTCAATCTTCAGTTCTAACTTGTTACACAAATTATTTATTATTTATTATTATTTTATTATTTTTTCTAATGACATGAAACTCTGGTAGAGACTTGATACTAATGAAAATATACCACCACTATAATTAATCACCATCTTATACCCAAGTAGGCATCCATGATTCCATGTGTCACTCTAATTCGGTCCCTGTTTTTTGGGTTGGGGTGTCCAAAAATTCAACCAATGCATGGTTTTCAACCATTATATTTATACTAACCTAGGAAATGAAAAAAATGAGATTGTTTTGTGAGACTTGGGTCGGGTATTTTCCATATTCCTGTCTAGATTATGTGTAATATAACTATGAGTTACCATTAAAGTTATTATAGTTTTTATTTTTTGATATTTTGGCTATGTTGACACAATAGGACTAGACAGATGGGATCAAACTCCATATATACAATTATTACTATGAATTATATTTTTTATTTAATACAATAAAATTATTACCTATATATATTTAGTATAGAATTTTATTCTATATTATGTGATATATTTGTTTTTCCTTGCTGTTATCTTATAAATCCATAATAATTAATTAGTTGAACTATACATGTAGTTATGTTTTACTATATATGGGTTAAATCTGAATAAGTTTTTTTAGAGATACTTTAGTTAGTGTTACTAGGGTTACAACTTGTATTATGTGTATAAGTCTATATAATTCCTTGTGTGATCCCTTATAATGGTTATGATACGACGACTTATCTTTTAATTATTTACCTCAAGTTATATAAAAATCCACTGCATAGAGATTAATGTGATCTCCATCTGATATGAGCTTGGGTGCTTCCTACTCTACGATTATACATCATAATACATAGGATGGTTCTGTATTGATTGATCCTAATACATATCTTGTTTTGTAGGATGTTGGACCACTATAGCTTAGAGTACTTTAACTGAGGTCCAAAGTTGAATTTTCTAGAGACATCTAGCTATAGAGTCCTCCACCATTTCTGTGCAATAGTAAACCATATGATGATAATGATTAGGTGGATTTTATCTAGGGTATATTTAAGAATGTTGAGAAACCATCATCCCATAAATTTATTTTTAATTATTGATGATATAATAATATGACATTAATTGGTGGGGATTCATGAGATATGCTCGTCGACATGACAGAATCACTTGGGGGCCTTCAAGGAAATGTTATTCAAGGTATTATTTCTTGATATTCTAAATTTTAATCAATAATATGATATCATGGATCCAAAGTTATATTTTATGAAAGTGTCTCCTTCTCTTCGCATTTAATTAAGCTATATTCGTTTGAACCTCTTCTAGTGGAGAATGAGGGCTATAATGCTAGGATTTTTGAGACCATTCATTTTCCCGATATTAGATAATAAATCCAGTGATTTTACAATGAAGAATACATGTATCTTCTATAGAAGGCCTTGATCATTGAGAAGTTCTTTTAGAGGATTTGAGAAGTTGGTCTTCATTTATACTTAGCACTTAGGAAAGTAGACCACTTATTTTTGTAGTTTGTATCATTTCCAATAGTAGCAAGAGGATGAACTAGAACATTAATCATAATAGTGGTATATAGTTTTACTGGTGTTTATCATATATTTTTGACTCTTGAGGATAAAAATAGATCTTCAATTATGGGAGTATTGGAAAATTCAAAAGGGCATTCTCAATACATGAGATCAAATGTTGGAAATGTGGAATGATGGGCTATCTCTACCATATTTTCTATAGATATTTTAGGTTGTTCTTACATAATGGGGGAGGAAACATGGGAGAATAACTATGGATATATTTGAAGATGTATATAGTACATTTAAAGATTGACTCAGACTTTTCACGTGTATTAGGGATAGTGTCACCTAACTGAGTTCGGTCAAGTTTACATATAGTATAAGACTTAGGAAAGTGGAATTATTGGGCTATATACTTTCTGAGGTATGGTTTTTATTACCTATAAATTATATACTACTTTTTTGGAAAATGGGGATTTTTATTCCATAATATCTACATTGGTTGTCACTGGACTTGACTTACTAGTCATATTATCCTCTGAGTTACTTTCCAGTGATACACCAATGGGAACAAAAGTGAACCATCATCATCAATTCCTATAGTTTCAAATTTTCATAACTAGTTACATAAATCTTTGGGTATTCAAGACATTGTATATTATGGGACATAATATGATTCTTTTCATTAAATGGATTAACAGATTCCATGTATACAACGATATCTATCAATGTTGGTACTATTCAATTTTCATATAGTAAGGTATTTAATGAACATAGAATGCGAACTGGGAGCAGGTAACGTTAGTACAGACATTATTAAACATGGGATGACCATAGTTTAGATGGATTTATTGGATCTTTGAGTAGGATTAGTTCTCCCCTCATATCTTCCTCCAGTTATGGATCATTATCATGTTGTTTTTTGTATGACTTCATGGGAATTCCTCCAGATAGAGGAGTTCATTGTGAGATATAACTCATTATATATGTGTAATCCTTCTTGATAACATCATATCATATGGAGCATTCCATGAAAAATTATCTCATTGTGAAGCATGATGACTTGTTGTAAAAGGGATTTATTAGGATAAGAACTTCAGCACAGTGTACATTTGTATTGTTCTCCAAAAATACAAATGGTAGTCTTTGACTCTGATTTAATTATTGAAAGTTGAACCTGGTGATAGTGAAGAAAAAATTTCATTTTCCCTAGATCAATGTCCATTACAATAATTTATGTAGATCATAGTGGCTATCCATGATTGTTCGTTGAATAGGGTACCACTAGCTATGGGGAAGAGAGAAGGAGATCCTATAGATGATGTTTAAAAACAGGTATAGGTTGTACAATTACATGGTGATACCATTAATAATGATGAAATTGTTTTTGGTGTTCATGGATATCAAAAATAGGACCTTACACCAATACCTGGACATTTTCATGGTGGTTTTCATTGATGATATCTAAATCTACTTGTTTAAATGATTACAAATTTCTAGATATCTATATATAGTCTTGAGTTAAGTTGGATAAAATTATTCTCAAGAAAAAAATGGATGTTTAACATATGGATTTATGAGGAGATTTTTTAGGCCATTTTTGTTTTTAAATAGAATATATATGGACCTAGAGGAAATATATGTAGTGATATCCTTAAAATATCCCAAAAAATTGTTTGATATTAGAAACCTCTTGGTTTTAGAAGGATATTACAGATGATTTATCTAAGACGTTTACCATCAATAATCACCTATGATAGTGCTAATGAAAAATTGTGCAATGTTCCTATGGTTAGACCAGTGTGAAGAGACTTTTCATGAGCAAAATAGGAGGTTTACTATAAATCAAGCAATGATACTCCCGATATAGGGATCAGATACACTATGTACAAAAATGCATAATGCATTGGTTTGGGACCAACACTTAAATAGAGTGATCGTGTAGTATATTATGTGTTACATCATCTATAACCCCATTACTGGTACTAACCCACTCGTAACCTAGAGACAGTATTCATGGTTCATTTTCTGAAGTGTTAGTGACACTATCGCATTAGTGAAAGGTTTTTTGTATTCACTGATGATAAATATATTTGTTTCATCTTCACATAGATTGATTTGAACAGATTGCAGTGTCCTTGGTTGAGTAATAATAAATGATTGAGTTTTAGAATTAATATGAACCTTGAATGGTAATTCTATACCATTTAATCTTAGTTTTAAGACATAGGTATGTCATTATCAAGGTGAGAGAACATATAAGGAGCAGTGGAGGACAATGTGATTTTTTCATGTTTGAAGGACAAAATCATATAAAGTGAATAAATTTATTAAATGTGCACCATTGGTGATCAAATATCATCTTGTAGTTAATGGATAGATAGGAGACCGACATAGAGTGTGTTGTGATGTTGGAATATTTAGTTGGAGGTGACTTTGATAAACGAGTGGACATTCTGAAATGATAATATCATCCATATTCATGGGAGAGTATTTGTCCATGTTTACATTAGATACGAGATGATGAGGTACTTCTATACCTCTCAATGGGAAATATGTCTTGGTAATATTGATATGTAACATGGCATCAAATGATATTTTTTGTGGTCTCAGAGGAATAGAGACATCGTTGGGTTTGTTTTTCAATTTCATGCCATCTAGAGGGTAATGTTTGAGAAACAACATCCCAATGGTTTGATCCATCCACATCCAGTTCCATTTTATATTTTAAATGAAGTCAAAATATACCTTTTAACAAGGTTACATAGGACCTCAAATAGAAGTGATGATGTCTCAATGCTTGTTTATTGAGTCACAAAAGTTTCTCAATTCTTACTGATCCATGTGACTGAATAATTATATTAGTTAGTAATGTTATATTTATGTATTATAGTATTATTACATGGAGTTACCTTCAGTTTTGTTTTTTTTTCAGAGATAAATTCTTCGTATCACTCATTTTCTAGGTATTTCAAATACCCATAGGGACTCATTTGAGATTTAACACATCGTACAATCCTCTGAAAAATATAATGTTAGACTAGATGATTCGTATACTATAAGATATGATTCATTATTGGATACTAAACACTGATGGATTAGAGGATGAGCATATTTCATTGGTAGATTTATGTTAGGAGAAAATTGTATGAGGGTCTATATAGATTGAACATTTTTAGGGTCTCAATGTACTAACATTCTGCTCACCATTCTGTTATAATGAGGCATATGATGAAATAAAAGTTGGGCCTAGTTTGTGCATGAGGCATCAGAGATGTTGGGGGATATTAGGAAGTGTTTGGTTAATCTTCAAATAAGGAATTGATTTTATATAGATTTCAGGATATTAAATTATTGTTTCTCAATTGGTGATGGAGTTTTCTTGCGGCTGTTAACTGAACTATGGAATCATTATTTAAATAACATTGTGAGACCAACATCATGGTTTATTATACCCTTATTATTCTAAAAATGGCTTGGGATAGTGGTTTACCATATGAAAATTCCCATATGTTATGATGTAATTCCTAATGGATATCAATTGAATTAGATTTTGATATACATGATCAATATTATGCATGCTATTGATCTCAAGGATGATGAGTTTGATCCAGATGACCCTTATGAAGAGTTATTTGTATGGATTGTAGACTGAAGAGAGAATTTATTGTTCCTGAAGATGGTACCAGATTTATTTATCCTATAGTAGCATGGATGGAACTAGGATGAGTAATGTGAGTATGAGATTGATGTTTGATCTCAGTGGTCTAATTTGTTTGAGTAAGGAAACTAGGGATGCTTCTTGAGGATGAAAATTCATTATATATGGTGGATATAATAACACTATCAATTGTTAAATTTTCTAAAAACCCACTTTTTTACATAATTAATAATAATTATATTTGGAAAATAAAAAAATTTCCTACACATTCTTAGCCTTATGCATAACCAATGTTTTTTATAAGGATAAGAGGTTTATGTGTAAGGGTATGTGGGATATTCATACACTGTGTAAGGGTAAAACCTCACCTGCATAATAGTAACCCATTATTTATAATGTTTACAAAAGGGAAACCTATGTGTTGCATAAGGGTAATCATCTATTTTCTAATGTTTAACAAGGGAAAAATACATTCTGCATAATGGAAATCTATTGCTTCAAATTTTTACAAAAGTATTACCATCCACTAGAGTTGGGTAATAGGGATTTCTTATATTCCATTTAAGGGTATCCTTGGAGTTTTTCATGGTTAACCCCCAATTTATAAATGCTGTGTACGTGTAGGGTTGAGATATATAAGGGTAAATAATTCTTTCTAAGGGTATCATAAGTGTAACACATTACCCTTATACAACAACTATTAGCTCTATAAGAGTAAAACAATGTTACCCATACATGAAAACCATTTGGAAGAAAAAATGATAGTTTTCAGGTATAAAATTTTACTTCCCTATCTTGATATTATAACATAATTTTCTTGTTTTAAAAGCCTAATATTATTGGAATGAAATAATTTAATTGTTTAAAAGTAATGAATCATTATTTTGATGACTTAAAACACTATGAAATTTATAAATAATTCATGGAAAAATTAAATGATGAATTTATTTTTGGGTTTTAATTATTTCAATATGTATAAAGACTCCCTTCTTAAAAATTTATGAATAGTTATTAACTTTTCTATTTGGTGTTCCTTTTGGGTCTAAGAAACAAATATAATCCATTATTCATGTTTAATGAAACCTTCTTAAAAATATATTTTTTTATCTAGTTTCCAAGTGTTTCTGAACCTCACCCGCTATTGTATATTCATTTTGGTTTTGTTTTCAATAGGTAAAAACTTGTAATATTTCCGCAGAATCACTTCATAGATAGTTGTGAAATTATATTTATGTTGTTTTAAACAAAAAATTGATAATATTTTATAAAAATTATTGTAAACAAGAATTATGGAAAATGATAATTTGAATTATTATTTCTTGTATCGGATTATTCTATAAAAAAAATTAATATCATATGTGGAATTATAATTTTCCCCTTGGAAGTCATGGATGAAAAATTTATTAGAATAAATGCTTACTTTCTAAATTTCCAAGGAGAAAGAAACTATTATTACATGTTGCGATGTATTTCTTTTGGTAATAAAATATTTGGAATCAATACTATGAATCTAGGGAGAGTGGTTTCAGATGATGATTATGTGGCCCTTATTTGGGTGATGATTTGTGGGCAAACCACCACACTAGCAACAGAAACCATGATGTAGGAGTTTACATACCATTTGGGGATCCTTTTTACAAATGTTAACTTGATATAATTATTGTGTTATCATTCACTTTTGTATCATACTTGATTGTGATTACATGTTGTTGTATGTGTGACCTATGATACCAAATATTATATTGGATTATATAATTATTTCTAATGTATCTTTTTTCCATGTTTTATTTTTATGACATGTTTTTATTAGTTTCTACTATGTTGTCACAATTATTTTCTATTATTTCCTTTTCTAATCTACTTAATTATGTGTGCTAAAATTCCGTGAAGGTTTTTATTAAAACATGATATATTTGGATCATCATGTGATATTTATCTCACAATGTGGTAGTGACCATATTGTGATGATGATGATGTATATGAGAATAGGGTGGGAAATCATGACCTTGAGGACATACACAAGGAAACACATCATGGGTATGATAGCCTAGGGTCTTGGACCGAGGAATGGAGCAGGTTTGATGGTCTAGAGACTTAACTTGTTATAGATCTGGGATACGATTGTCTTAGGACCTGCTCTGACTTGAAGCCTATAGGTTTTTGGGTTATTTCATACAAGCTAGTGAATTTTTCATTGTCACTCATGACACCCCATTATTATCTTATCAGAAAAAATATTAAGAAGTTACATTTGTAGATTTTTCATGATTTGTTTGTTTGATACCAATATGTATGTATGCTATGAATATTTATCGTTATACCAATAAATTAGTTTCATATAATATTGTTTTTATGGATTAGAATTATTATTAATGGTGACTTATGGATGTCTTACTAGGAAAAATATTTACACACTACACTAGAATATCAATTCATGTGCAGACAACATTTTCCAGGATTTTAGTAAGGTAATGGGGCTTAGGACTAATAGCTGATCAAAAGAGTGAGGTGATAATAGTGAATCAGGATAGACTCTTCTCGACTCTACATGTTTTATTAATTTTTAGTTTTTTTATCCACTATATATAATATTTACTTTCTTGAAACATTTTGAGATATTATCTATTTATTATATGAATTATTTTCCATATTTCATTTTTTCAGTTTTTCTCAGATTATTTAATATTTATTTATTTATTTATTATGATGTGATAGAAATCATATAGTCTCCCCACTGATGGGAAAAGACCCTTTCTAGTAGTTTACATCCACTTGACTATGGGATGGTGCACACGAAATCACGTGGAACTCCTATTTGGATGTGTTGGATCTGGTCAAGTTGTTGTAGGCCAATCCCATAGTAGTACTAAGGAATTCCTCACTTTCCTATTGATGACTGATTCCTGAGATAAATATTATCTTTAAAATCTTAGACATTTTGGGATGATTGATTCCTATGTTATTATAAACTCAAAAATGAAAATCCTAAATGGATCCCATGGTTAATATCCCAGTCATCAAATACACATAGCTCCGTAGTCATACATTATCTATCGTGTCCAACTAATCCTAAAGGGGTATCCTAGGCATCGATCAAGGAGATCCATTAGTCATCCTCAAGATGATTGAATTCCATGATCGAGGATATACACCCACTTGAGACATCATACCACCATTTGAATATCAGAAATCATATGCATTCAAAATGATAAACTAGTATTTCCATTTGAATACTAGAATCTAGGAATTCACAATGGGATCACAATATTAGAGGAATCCCTCCCCTACATGGAATTCATATAAACACATTCACACATTATTTGAGGTGATATCCCAGGTACCACCTCTAAAAAACCACTCCCATATCATCCTAACCATTATATGGTAAACGAGCCTATCATCTGCTCCAAATATACTATGAGATCAGACACTTGATATCCCAATTGTCATAGGGTCACATTCATCTCATCAACTAATTCATGGTATTCCTAGGTAATCACAATAATACCAAGGCCCAAGGCCAATTCACATATTTCTCTATATATCACATGTCATAAAGATAAATAAACAATAATATGAAACCATAGCAAGGCCTTCCTAACACACAATACAATCCTACTCATCACAACCTCTTTGGGGTTAATAGTTGGTTTGGGTTCTATGTTCCACTCACAAAAATCTCTACCCATTTTCGCATACTACCACTCTGGGTCATCTTTTAAAGGCATCCACTACGGTCCCAACAGTCATCACAATTATTAAGTAATCCTCTTAGGGATCCCATTTCTCATAAAGTGTCATAGATCATCACTCGTCACTCTAAGGGAATCACAAACAATAGTAGTATTATTAACAAATTATGGGCTCACTAGCTTCATAGAGTTTAAATACTCTAGTATCACTATAGTGATAGAATTTATGACTCTCTCAATTTCCCTATAACCTTTATGTCATCCCAGACAGCCTACCAAACTATTACATGTTCGTAGAGTCCAATCATCTAATAGTCACTTCCTAGGGGGAGAGGAGTGATCGCCCCATGACTATCCCTCCTATTACAAGCCTCTATCTTATTTCACATCCATTGAATGACATAATAAGAAAACCATAAAACTCTATATGTCCCCTCAACCTAGTGGTATATTGGGGCTCCTACACTCGGGAAACTAGTAAACATATATCATTAAGGCCTCATCTATTGGTGGATGAGGCAAACCATCTTGTGCATGATGTTTGAATGTCTTCCTCAACACAATTACAATTATAAGAACTTTATTTAGGCTAAACAACATAAATGAAATTTTAATTTTACCCAAAATATCCAAACAGTTTATATTAAACAATCCATTTAACTATATAATTCAAATACCTTGTAGAGGTTACCTCATGTTACGCATATCATAAACCAACATAAATAATCCATATGGTGATTATCGAGGACCTATGACCTCTTCAGATGCTTCATCTATTTTATCCATGACTCAAGAGCTCAAACTAAGCTAAATCATAGTCAACTAGCTACATCCATTCCCTGCGAGGATCTAAATCAATACAAACATCCCAAATCCACCATTTATACCATTTATAAATAATTTTCCATTTTAATTTAAAAAGGGAACAATACCTTGAAACTTCACAGACTACCAATGATCACTAAATTATTAATAAATTGGGTGACGTACTTCTCTGTAACACCACCAAACTATTATGTGTCAAATCACCAACCAATACCTCTAAATAATTAATTAATAATATATAGTTTTGATGAAAAGTTAATGAAAAATCTATGGAATGATGTTCCCTTGATGAAATATCAAATGACGATATAGGGATTTCAAATCAGGATGTCCTCTATATAAGCAGCATGAATAGTCTATCTCATTTAGTTGATTCTTATATGCTCTTTTAGAATAAAAAATTAAAGCCATAATATTGTTTGGGCAGGAAATTAGAATGAGTTGAGGGAGAGAATAACATGGACTACCTGAGGTGGTCATCTACCTTAATCCACCATTAATCACAACTAGAAGATTATACAAGACGAGTATTAATGTGAAGATTATAGGGGGATGAGTTCCCCAATCACACTAGAGAAAAAAATATGATGAGTAGATACATTATTAAAATACTCGAGGGTGAATGGAACCATTTTTCCCCTTTAGGGGCCACTAGCTGGCCTGTATTGGGCCACTAGCTAGCCGATATTTGGCTACTAGATAGATGGTGTACCCAACAACACTGCCAAAATATTTACCAATCCACTGATGAGACTATGGTCAACCAATGGTTAGCTAGTAGCTTCAAATGAAAACCTTAGACAATCAACCCTCGTCTAGTTTTCTTAGTTTCCTCCAATCACCATATGATATTCCTTCCATATGAAAACCAACTATTTTATATATAGATACCCATTAAATTATCTTCTGAACACCTGATCCAAATCCTTCGTGTCCTCAAATTAAAAAATATAAAAACCTCTAACATCTTTAAAATCTCTATATAAGTAACATTTAATAATATACCAGACATAGAAAATCACATCCCCAAGTACAACCATCGAACATTCTATCATTAGTAAAAACCTAATCGAGTCATCAACTCCCATCAAAATGGACACCTTTTTTCCTTTAATAGTAAATGTTTTTCTAATCAAAACACTTATATAAGATCCTAAATATTCTAAAATTAAATTGAACCCATGAATTCATTACCCAAGTTCAAGATAATACTCACACATACCTGTCTATCCTGAGACTCCCTTGGTGTTCTCAACTAAAATATCAACTTTCCCATTTTTCTCTTTATTATTGGATTTATATCACTATGTCCAATTCTGATACCTAGGTGATCCCCACTACTAGAATTTATATTCAAAACATTATATTAGTGGTTAACTATACAACATGGAATGGATCAAAACACAACACACCCAAACATATATTATAACTCCATCTATACACAGTTACCCAGTATTATTTCAAAATTCTGTGACATATGGATGTGCCTCTACTTCCTAAATACATCATAAACGTGTCATGTTTTCCATGAAAATACTAAAAAACTTCTATAACCCAATTATCTTATCCAAAAGAGACTATCTATTTAGTTTATAACTCACCATATCAAATAACATATAATATAACATTGTCATCCATCATCTAGATGACATGCTTCAAACACTCGCATACTCCCACAGAGGCATTCCCAAAATCCAAATCCCATTGATCATACTCCCAAAGGTGTCGAGAGACAGTACTAATGCCTCTAATAAAGTACAATCCCTAATTTTGAAAATTTATTTTAGTTGAGTCCTCAATCGGATTAAGCTAGTAACCAATCTCAAATATCCCAAGTGCACTGATTTTCCACTCATATGACCACTTTAATATCATTTTCAAATAACCCTAAGCCTAGTGTAAATACTCAATATCCATCCAAAATAAAATATTAGTGAAAAAAATCTATTATTTACATGGGACCCAAAAGATTGGATTCATCTACTCCCTAGCATGAAAAAAATACATGATCATCTAAGAATCACTCCCATAGTGATACTACAACTCCACACGCATGGGGATTATATATCTTATGACTGAAGTCACATTCCCCACCATTGTAGTTCCCCTATCATTAATTTTCAATGTTTAATTCTCAAGAATCATATTATAGACTCCATCCATGGTCATAAATAGTGAGTCGATGTGGCAAGAACACCCATAATTTAGTACCAACATGGGACACACTTGTACACATATATAAGATAATGTTAATAAAAACCACATAATCTGCTAAAAATCAATCTATAATGATAGTCTCCACCACTAATCAGATACTAGTAAACACACCACTACATTGAATGAAAATATCTCCTTGATTTTGACATCAATAGATTCATCCCTAATCAAACAAGTGGTTGTCCTCTTTATCCCCACTTTTCATCTGTTTTCAATACTAATTAAAATATCACTACATGTAACCAGCATGCGTAGTAAATTTTTTTCATTCAAACTGAAAATTTATATTTTCCTATTTTGAAGAACCATAGAGAATTTAATTCATCCTTACGTGAGTCACATGTCATTCAAAAAAATAATGACACAATAAAAATTATGACCACACAACATGATATATTCATTTCACTAAACCATGGAACCCCCAATGATACTTTTCTAAATCAAGAACCTCACTCATGACATTATGTATCACACCGATTCCTGAATTCAAGTATCATTTTCAAAACATTAAGAATATACCAATGATTTCACTACACTGATAAAGCACATTTAAATATAGAATATTCAGGTTTTTAAATGGTCCTACCCTTGAAAACCTACCTCTATATCAAAGAGCTCAAGGATCATTTTCATTTATTGAATGCATATTCAAGTATATTCCACAAACACCTTATCAACTATCCCATATCAATCTAAAAAAAGAAGATACCAACGTTTCCTATCACAGAGGACTCATAAGCTCAACTAGCCCCTATCATTAGTTTGTTTCGATATCATATTCCACCGACTCACCATTGACATGAGTCATGTCACAAAGTCTCAAGGTCTCTACCATAGTGAGAATGTTTTGTCTAATCATAATTAAAATTTCATAGTATATAATTTACAATAGAGTTTAAAAAAACTATGTAATATAACATTCCAAACTCCATCTTGATGGTATTCTATCCATATCATCATTTCATGAAAATATTATTATCCTTCCCATGAATTGATTCTCATTGGGAATTCCTCCATAGACTACTCCCTCCTGAATATCAACTTATCCAAGGTTATAAATATATAAAAAATCATCATGGATGATCCATACCAATGAAAATCAATACAAATGGCTCAGATTAGTAGAATTGAATTCCAATATATATTGGAAAAAATGTATTGGTTGTTACATTAACTTCAAATAAATCATAATATTATCAAATAACAAAGGAATAAGAATGATACCAGATTATCCCTCTAATGATCCATATCAAATAAACATAAAAACAAGAATCTTCTAGAAATAATTCCATTCCATGATAAAAAGGACAATATTATTTGTGATTTTTCTAAAACATTAAAGAATTTTACCTATAAGTCACACTGAACCAGTATCACCCAATAGAAAAATATATCTAGAAAACCACTATAACCTGTTTTATTTATACTGATTTCCATTTAATGATATATGGAAAAATTCCTTATAGGTTGTTATTGTAACATTATATAACTGAAACCACTAAATATAAAAACAACAAGGGTTTCCAACTAGGGAAGCATGTGCCTCATTAATATACTACGATGACATCATATCCTATTCACCAATGGACTACATAATATTCTTCAATAAGGGTCTCACTATATATCCATATGACCTTTCTTCAAATGAAAATGAATACAGGTATTGGTCTAGCTATGTATAATTCCAAAATGTATAGAAAGAGGATAACAAAATATTCGTATTTACTAACACTTTAATTATATGTACCACTATTTTTTGGAAAAATTCACACTAGATGTTCATTATATTCCATATGAATCCTTTTTACCAAATTATAATTACTAACACATATCTCCATTCTATGGTCCAAGATAAAAATCTATAACTAGACATTTTCTAATGGTACAAGAGGAAAAAATCCAATATAAATCGTAATCATAAATGTAAACATCATGCCACTAGATCAAGGTGAAAATCAAATCTACAATAACACCACATCACAAAAATAGAAATATAATCCCAATTAAACTATATTTCATATCATAGATGTATTTCATGACATACCATCCTAGCATCCATCTCATCCATCGACACATTTTAACAACATCTCTCTGCCATGTCATAGATATAATGAAAAAATAAATCAGCTCTGAAACCACTTTGTAATTCCCCAAGTCAGATCACTCAGGACAATAAATATACTAAACGGGTGTATGACCTCATGAATTACTCCCAATATGCTAGAGGTTTCTAACCAGTAGTTGGGGCCTATATGAGTGTCTGGGGGACACTATATCCCTTATATAATAGGGCACCATTAGAAAATAAATAGCTAAAACATGATAAATAATAAATATATATATTAATATAATGTAAAAACTAAATAAAATGAACATTAAATAATGAAAAAAAATTATATGTAAGATTACATGAAATATTACCCATAATCCTGATCCTACATACATAAAACTTAAGCAATAGAAAAAAATAGACTGAATTCTCTATAACTACACTCAATCTTCATATCCAATCTCATATTCCCACTCTAGCTACACCATCTCGATCACACCCACTGGCCCTTAACACAACCTCTCCCTATTACCTTTTGAGAGAAAAATAAGGTTCTCGAGTACCATTTTCACTTCAGTCGGGTGTGATTTTATAACTCAGTATGGAACCACCAAAATTGTTCAAACCTATAATGATAATGTAGTTATATATGTATTTTATTTACTTATAATAAATAAATATCCAATACAAAAAATAATAAACCAATCTTAAAACCTTATTTGGACCGATGTCAATATTTATCTGAGAACATCATGGTGAGTATGCCAAACAAAATATCATGACTACCCCAAGTGATTATTAATTTAACCTGATCTACACCCCATAACCTTAATCCATACTTAGGGTAAAGTCCCTAATCAATTGTACACTCCTAAGGGGAAGCTCTATCCACTCAAGGGGGATCCCATTATCAAGCCTCTATAAAGATTATTAATGAAACCCGTAGTGTTACCTAAAATCCATTATCCTAAAGCCCTTATATTGAACCCCAAGGTTGTACCTAGGTGATATTCACTATAAGGATAATGATTGATTATTAGGATGGGGTGATCGTAGACAATAATATATATCTAGGTGTGATTGATTCTGGGGTGAACCATGAAATCAAAATGTAGTAAACTCCCTAAGGTCCCAGAATCAAACTATTAGGACGCCAATAAACATAGATCCTCATCCATATCTTATTATGTGCTTCCACTTAATCTTAGAAGGGTGTGACAAGAAGGGATCAAGGGGACTTAAATATCACCCTCATGAAGTCTAACATTGATTCTTAGGGATATAGACCCACTAGGAACCAATTAATATCATTTCAAACCAGGTCTTTTTGAGTATTTATAGAGGTATACTTTTATATACATTCATATTATAGAACCTATGGATTCCCAATTGTATCACAATATTAGTGGAATCCTTAACAATGTATGAATTCATATATATGTGGTCATAAATGCTATATTGTAAAAAAAATTGGTTTCAAAAATTGGAATCCACTCTCACTTCAACCAAATTACTAGTCTCTAGTCATTCTAGGAATTCACCCCAGTATACTATGAGATAGGTTCATAGAGATCTCATGCATCCTAGGGTCTTATCCATCCCAATCGATGATTCCAAGGCATCATGGGAAATCGAAACATTGTCCAACACCATGGATGATTAAGAGTGATCATACAAAATTACATATCATAAATAATAACCAATAATTATCCAACAATATAATAGGGCTTATTGAACTCTGAATCATATCATTATCATCACATCCCTATATAACTAATCAATTGGATTCTATTCTAGATTCTTGGTACGCGCGTTGTAGCGCGTGAAATTTGCAAATTTTTATAACTGACTAGCTACTGTAAAAGTGGTGAGTAGGGTCGAACAACAGAGAGCACGAAATCTAGTTCACTAAAAATATTTCGATGGACAATGTTTAGATGGCAAGGTTTGAGAGGATTCCTATTTTTGAGTTTTCTCTTTTTTTCATTCTAATTAAACTAAAAGGTGAGATGAAAAAAGGTAATAAGAAAATTTCAAATGAGAATGATGATGGACTCTATGTCAACAAAATGTGTCGGGGATGACGGTGTCACAATTAAATCACCACGCAGTCATGCAAAATATTCTTTTATGTGATTAAATATTTATTCTGTTTAGTTATCGCCAGTTCCAAAAATATAAGCATTTTTTAGATGCTCAATTTAAAATTCCTAATTTATTTAAAGTCCCGTTATCTGGTGTCATAAATAAATTAGGAAATTTTTTCAAGTCCTGAACTATACGGAGAAATGACAAAACCTGTTTCTCACAATGTTATGTCACTAATTTTCACTTACAATCGGTCAACGCGGTTTACCTTCTCGGACCACTGCATCGACTTATAATTAAAAGGGCCAGTTTCAATTTTAGCAATTAATTCAGTGCAAAAATAATTTAAAAAGATAAACATTCAATAAAAATAAATTTAATTGACAATTAATCCTCAAACAATATGTTGCATGGCATGCACAATAATTTTAATTACTCAACCAACATCCCGACACTAAGAAGATTACCCCGACATCACAACTGGAATAATAAACGCAGTAAAAAAATGATATGTCATGTGAAATAACACTGTGTTACCGAGAAATGATTGTGTCCATCTTTATTTTCACCGCGTGTAGCAACCTTCGGCACGTGATGACGTCGTGCACCAACGGTGTGCCCACCCAAATGGAAGATGTTAGCGATGTAGTGGGGTTGGTCACACGTCTTGCTGCTGGATACAAGGAGGGAGGTGCGCCTGCTGTTTGCTGCCTCGTATGGTGGTGGCCGGTGCGGTTATTGAAATAATTATTGTGTTGGTCTGTACTCTCACCGTGATATTCCAATGAAAATCTAACCCTCCGCACCTGAGTCGGACACAACACTCAAAACACCATCTGCGCACCAGGAATGGAGTAAGTTGGCAATGTGGAGGTGCGAACGTCTACTGTGATGATGAGAGGAGGGTCGGCATTCCGGTTTTGTGCGAGGTAGAGTGTCGGCCAGGCTGGTGGTGTAGGGAATGGCGCTGGTCTGCTGTCGGCCATAGGGAAGAGGTGTGGTCTTGTGGTGCAGCAAAGGGGCCGGGAGGAGGCTGGACGGGGAGGGGAGGCCGTGGGGAGATGGGGGGAGCGGGTGAGAGGAGGGAAGCAGAGGGGGTGAGCAGGGGAGAGGAGCTGGGTGCATGGAAGGAGGGGCCATGGGTGAGAGGTGTGGGGTGGCAGGGACACGGCGGGAGAAGGGAGAGTGAGGTGATGAGGGGAGCAGAGGGGTTGAGAGGGGGAGAAGAGCTGGGTGTATGGAGGGAGAGTGCGGGCGAGAGATTGGAGAGAGGAGGTTTTTAAAAAAATGTGGTGCGGGTCAAGAGGGGAGATAGGAGGGAGAGAAAAAATAAATAAAATTCAAAATTTAAAACTCAAATTCAAACATAAAAAATCTGACTATCTAATTGTTTAAATAAGAAGATAATAGTAATAATAAATTATTAAAAATAAAAAGAAGAGTTATATAAAAATTATATTGACAATTTAAATTAATATAGTTAATTAATAAACTAATATTAATAATAATAACTAATATTAATTAAACTAAAATAAAAAAATAAAATTAAATAACTAATGTTAATATAAAATTAAATAAAAATATCTAAAAATTAAAATACAACAAAAAGAACCTAAAAACTCAAGAAGTGATTAGAAAATTAATTAAAACTAAATGAAAATAAGAAAAAAAATGTTAGTAACATCCATGCACATCAAATCCCCCACACTTAAACTTTTGCACTCCTGGGAAAATAATCTGAAATAAAACACAAGTTGACCCGTAGATAAATCAAAACATTCAAGTTACAGGTTCAAAATTTTTTCAATCTCTCTATCCCATATAATATCATGCTTCATTTATTTTCAAAAACCATTTTCTTCGACTTGTATTCTTTTCAAAACAAGTACGTGCACTAATTTATCATGTGACCTACCTCTCCATCATTCTCATCTCTCTAAAAAAACGATCAAAGTTTTTCTCAGTTCTCATACACATGTAGGCTTACCATAGGCTTGCCATGAATTTTACATCTCCACAAGTGGAAATCAAAATATTTCACTAATCTCCAGAACATTACATGAGGTTCAAATGTTTCTGAAGCTGTGGGATGGTGGGTTAAAAAAACTAACATCTTTCTGGTAAAAAGGAGGGTTGAATCTTGAAATAAATTCATGATATATGTCAATCCTAATGTCTCCTTCAAACTCTCACTCGGCCACACTAAAAACATTTCTTGTCCCCAAGCATATGATAAGGAAATGTTTCGGCCTGTTTTTTTCACTCTTTTTTTTAAACACAACTCACTCAAATAATATGTTCAGGAAAAACTGGTGAGTATCAACTCAAAAACCCCATGGAATAGGTGTCAGACAATAATCCCAAAGAATGGTACACAAGAAGCTTATATGCTGTAACATCTCAATGAAGGTAGGTTATATAGAAAACTCTCTAGTTCCTGGAGTAATGGATCATCACTTTAATTGGTATCCCCAAAGTCAAGAGTTTCCGCGTAATGACCACCAATGTACTCATTGTTGTAACTCAAAAGGATTATATATTCCTATATCAAAATTATATGAAATGAATGTCGCTACTGTGAAAAAAAACTCATTTGATCAGGATGGGATAGTGTCAATCCATGGACATCAAATGACTCACTGCCCCTCGAAGAACCCTCTCCATGAGTAAGTCTCTCCCCCCCCCCACACATAGATTGAAATTTTCATGAAAAAATTCAAGAAATTGGTAGGGAAGGGTATCAGCTTGGGCTCATCCTAAAAGGCTTCTGCATGGATTCTAAGTGCTTTACAATGGAGAAAATATCTGGGTGGCTCAGTGGGTCAACGGGGCTGAATAAATCAAACAGATGCCTCTATCATTTTAGTGCAACTTTCAAAAATTCATATCTATTTGATGGAAAAAACATGGCATGTTCTAGAAGACATAACATGGTTGAGATTCCCTCATGAAAAAGAGAAGCAGGAGATGATGTAAAATGTTCCAGAGTCCTCACAGGTTTGGAAATATAATGTTGGACAACACATATGAGAATGTGTGAAAATAAGTGTCTCAAAATTATACATGTTTTTAAAAAACATTTTTGAAGCATGAAAGAATATCAGCAATAATCTAAGTCATGAGATAAAGGATCAAAGAAATCCAGAACAAGAATCAGGTGCTCAAACTGCCTAGGGACACAAGTGGTATGTTCCCGACTGGGTTGCAATAAAAATACAGCAGCTTTTTTGTGGGTTCATGAATGATATGATTTTTAGTTTTTTTTCAAAATTTTCATCATTTTTATGTTAGTTTAGATTGTGTTTTTGGAGGAAAAAAATATGGAAAAAATAAATCACATCCATGTATAAGTGCAGATAGACGCAGAGAGGCTTCCTGTATCCGATGATGTTCCAGAAATAATGTACCTATAAAATCTACATATGGACAACACATACTCGCATCATTTCATAAAGATAACACCAAGAATCATGTAATTGGATGCATAGATACAGAAGAGTGACAAGTGAATACAAATACCAGGAGTAGCTAAAAACAGTTTTCACACATGCCATGTTTTATTTTCTCAATCAAGATAGAACAGATAAAAGAGGAAAGGGGAAAAAATGAAACCGGAACATAGGTTTCCTCCCTAGAAGCGCTATGTTTTATGTCTTCAACCATATGGATGGACAATGTTCAATCATCTTGGTCCATCGGCTCAGAATTCCTATTCCTCTTACGAGAACTAATGGAAGTGTCATTGATCTCACAAGGACTCTTAGTGGGATTAACCACCTCTGGAGCGTAGTGAGTTTGAAGTTGGTGAGGTAGGAACATAATATGTGCTCTTTTTGGTGGTACCTGGTGCTGAGCACGAATCTCTAGTGAACGTTCCTCAATCCGGCGCTCGATATCAGCCAGCTCCTGAATCATCTGTCGTACTAAGTCCGAGGGAGACGGAATAAGCACATCAGTGACCAAAAAAGAATGAGAATATCTAGACATTTTTTTGCTGCATCCACAAAACATATAGAGAGATAGAGATAGAGTAAGAAACAAAGATCAATTAATGAAGAAGCAGTCGGGTTGCCACCCGATCAGTACTTAGTTTAACGTCTTCAGCCAGACGAATAACTTCTCATTGCAATTGTAGTTCTTCAATGATGCTTGTCGTAACCGAAGTGTGGTACAGTTTAAGGCATTGACCATTCACATTAAATGGGTGCATCTTCCCATCAGAAATTTTGACAGCACCATGTGGATAAACGATTGTGATGGTGTAGGGACCTGACCATTTCGACTTCAATTTTCCATCCATGATTCGAAGTCTTGAGTTGAAGAGGAGAACTTTGTTGCCTGCTGAAAAATTTCTTTGTTGGATCCTTTTTTCATACCAGGCTTGAGTTTTCTCTTTGTAAACCAAATAATTGTCATATTCTTCTCTCCTCATCTCATCTAGTTCATTTATTTGTAGAAAAAGATTCTCTTGGGCAGTTTTGAAATCAAAATTCAGTTTCTTCACACCCCAATAAGATTTACGTTCCAATTATACAGGTAAGTGGCAGGTTTTTCGAAAGACCAACCTATATGGGGACATTCCTATGGGTGTCTTGTAGGCAGTTCTGTAGGCCCAAAGTGCATCATCATGTTTGGTGACCCAATCTTTCCGAGATGTATTTACAGTTTTCTCCAAAATACCCTTAATTTCTCGGTTTGAAACCTCAGCTTGGCCATTGGTCTCTGGATGGTATGGGGTGGTCATGTAGTGGTGACATCAATGGTGAGTCATTAGCTTCTGAAATAGAGCATTATTGAAGTGGGTACCACTATAACTGATGATGAGCCTTGGAATTCTGAACTAGGTAAAAATGTGTTTCTACAAAAATTTGCTGACGACTCGAGCAGTATTTTTTGAGAATGCTTCAGCTTCCACTCATTTTGACACATAGTCCATAGAGACAAGGATATAGGATTTCCTGAAAGATTTAGAAAAAGGACCCATGATGTCAATTCCCCATATGTCAAAAATTTCAATGCCCGTGATTGAGTGTTGCGGGATTTCGCACTTCCAGCTCATACCCCCAGTTCTTTGGCATTTGTCACAATTCATGACGAATTCACTAATATCATGATTCATGTTCGGCTAGTACAATCCACTTTGTAACACTTTTCTTATTTTTAATGAATCCCATGGTGTCCCCCAACTTCTTTAGTATGGCACAAGTTCAAAACACTATCAACCTCTTCTTCAGGGATGCATCTTCTTATCATTCCATCCACACAGTATTTGAAAAGTAAAGGATCACCCCAGTAGTAATGTCGTGCTTCATTCAAAAAACTTTTCCTCTGTTCCTTTGATAAGTCTTGATGTATCATACCTTAATCTAAGTAGTTCACGAAATCAGCATACTAGGATTTGATTGTCTCAATGGCATAGAGTTTTTCATCAAGAAATGTTTCATTGATTAGTTCGACATTGATTTTACTTGTTTCATGGTCGAGGTGTGATAAATGATCAGCAACGAAAATCTCTGTTCCCTTTTTGTCCTTGAATATGATGTTAAATTCTTGAAGTAGCAGTATCCATCGAATAAGTATGAGTTTTTCATATTTCTTGGTCATCAGATACCGAAGTGCAGAGTGATCTGTATAGACACTGACTTTTGAGAACAACAGATGGGATTGAAATTTATCAAAGGCAAAGAAAACTGCTAGCAGCTATGTTTCAGTTGTTTTTTAGTTATTTTCAGCCTCATTCAAAGTGTGGCTAGCATAGTATATTGGCCTAAAGATATTTTATTTTCTTTGTCCCAAGGAAGCACCAACTGCCCAGTCACTGGCATCACACATTAACTCGAATTGCTGCTCCCAATCATGTGAAATCATTATCGAGGCTTCAACCAAATTTTTCCTTAATAATTTAAATTCTTCTTGAAATTCAGGCCCAAATTGGAAAGTGACTTCTTTTCCCAATAGGTTTTGTATGGGGTCAGGCAATAATAGAAAAATCCTTGATGAAGCTTCTATAGAATCCAACGTGCCCAAGAAAACCTTGAATGGAACATACTAAAGAAGGCATGGGTAGCTCAGAGATGGTACTAATATTTTCAGCATCGACTTCAATTACTTTCTTTGAAATTTGATGACCTAAAACTATTCTAATTTGTACCATGAAGTGTGACTTTTCCCAATTAAGAACCAGATTCTTTTCTTTACATCTTGCAAAAACTTTGTGCAGATGTTCCAGATAGTCATCAAAAGAATCTCCATACACAGAGAAGTCATCCATGAATATTTCCAAGAACTCTTCAATCATGTCATGGAACATCGCCATCATGCATCGTTGAAATGTGGCTGGAGCATTGCACATTCCAAAAGGCATTCGCCGATAAGCAAATGTACCATATGGACAAGTGAATGTGCTTTTCTCTTGATCCTCTAGTGTCACTGCTATTGGATTATAGAATGGGTCTCTATCTACAAAACAGTAGTAATATTGTCCTTCCAATCGTTCAAGGATTTGATCATTACAGGGAAATGGGAAGTGATCCTTTCTGGTGGCATCATTCAATTTCTGATAGTCGACAGACACTCTCCATCCAGTCACTATTCTTGTGGTTATCAGTTCTCCTTTATCATTCTCAACCACTATGGTTCACCCTTTTTAGGTACCAATTACAATGGGATAACCCACTGACTATCAGAGATTGAAAATTTTAAACTATCATCAAGAAGTTTAATGACTTCTTTCTTGACTACTTCTTTCATGGGAGGTGTCAAGCATCGTTGTGGTTGCTTGAAAGATTTTGAATTATCTTGTATAAGTATTCTGTGAGTACAGATGGCAGGACTTATACCTTTTAGATCAGCAATTTTCCAACCTATTTCTGGCTTCCTCTGTGACATGACATTGAGAAAATTGCTCTTTTGTTCACTCGAAATATTGGCATTGATGATGACTGGTAAGGTGTTTAAATCTCCCAAGTATCTATATCTCAGGTTTGATGGAAGGGGTTTAAGCTCAAGTGTGGGAGGATTTTCAAGTGATGGAGTGAGTGAATTGAAATCATGCCTATCTAAAGGCTCTACTATGTTCCTAATGAATTCCACTACCTCGATTGATTCAGCAAACTCTTCATTTTCTTTGTTCAAATCCGTGAGATCCAGTGCATCGCTGGCTAACTCATCCCATTCCTCAATCATATCCAAGAAATGAAAATCTACTACAGATGGTTTTTCCCTAAACTTTAGGACATCAAATGTTATGTTCTCATCCCAAATTCTAAAAATTAACTTTCCCTCTTAGACATCAACTTGTTCTATGAATGTTTCTAATAAGGGTCTCCTGGGAATGAGTGGGATGTCCTTGTCTTCTTCCATATCGAGGACAATGAAATCAGCAGGGAAGTAATATTTATCAACCTTGACAAGTACATCCTCTAGAATCCCTCGAGGATTCTTCACTGATCTGTCAGCCATTTTCAAGGCGACTCTCGTTGGCTTTAATTTGGTGATGCCCAGTTCTTAAAGGATTCCAGATGGAATGAGATAGAAAATAGCCCCGAGGTCGCACAAAGCTCTTCCGAATTGACATCCTCCAATATTGCAAGGAATATTGAAACTCCCAGGGTCTTTAGTTTTTGAGGTATGGATCTAGGTATCACTACTGGACATTCCTCATGCAATATGACTATTCCCACATCATCTAATTTTCTTCTTTTTGACAGAAGTTCCTTGAAAAATTTAGCATAGTGGGGAATTTGTGTGATGGCTTCTGCAGAAGAAATATTTATTTGACGATTTTTGAATATCTCCATGAATTTTGAAAATTGAACATCAAACTTCCTTTGATTCAGTCTTTGTGGAAATGGAGGAGGTGGTATGTGGGATTTCACTCATTCGTTGAGTGTCTCATTTTCCTTCTCTTTTCATGCCTTTTCATTTTTACAAGTTTTTTTGATCTTCCTTCTATTTGGATTCAGGTTGTGTTGCTTTGTTTTTTGACTCACCATCCACAATGGAAGGTATAGGCCTCTCATCTATTGGTTGAAAATCAGGCCATTGGTGCTGTGGTAACTGTGTACCACTTCTCAATGTGATGGCTTTTGCTTCTTCTCTTGGGATGACTCTTGTGCTTCCCGGTAGAGTTCCTTGTTGTCAGTTCTTCATTTTTTCGGCTATCTAACCGACTTGATTTTCAATATTATGCATGGAAGCCTGTAGGTTTTGGGTGTTTGTCTGCAAATTTTGAGTTTTTTCTTGCAAATTTAGGGTTGTTGTCTGCAAATTTTGAGTTTCCATATCTTTTAACTCAAACCTTTATTGATTGGACATCATTATTTTATCTATAGATTCTCCCCAATCTTGTTTTCCTTGCATTGCAGGAGGGGAAAAGTCTGTTGTTTACATTTTCCCCTTATATTGTTGTTGTTGTTGAAATAGGGGTCGGTATTTGGTGGGCCTGAAGGATGATTGAGCAGGAAATCTAGGTGGACCCGTGTTCTGGTTCATTGGTTGAGTAGTTGATGGCTCCTTCCAACTTTGATTTTGGTTATTTCCATGCTAGTTTGTGTTGTTGTTGTTTTCATAATTCCCTTTGTTGTAGATGACAAAGTTCGCTTCAGACATCTTGGTCTCAGATGTGTTTTATGGACACAGAGGATAATCATGAGGGCCACCACAGTGTGGACAATGTTTAGCTTGAACAACATGGACTGGCTTTGGTGGGTTTGATGAAAATTTGTCAATCCTCTTATTGAGAGCTTCAAATTGTGCAGCCATGAGTGTCTGGGCATCAACATGATGCACTCTTGCCTTTCTTCTTGAAAAATCTTCTGGCCGCTGGAAACTGTGCTCGACCATGTTTTGAATTAATATGTACAGATCATCAGGAACCATTTCCCTGAATACATTTCCAGTAGCTGTGTTGATTGTAGACTTACTCTCGGGTTGAAGTCCATAGTAGAAATCTTGCAACTGGTTTCCCAACTTCATCCCATGATGAGGAAAACTTCTTAACATGGACTTGAATCTTTCCCAAGCTTCTCCTAATGATTCGTATTAACTTTGACAAAAGGAGTCGAGGTCTCTCTTGTTTTTCAAAGATTGAGCTGTTGTGTAATATTGATCAATAAATTTCCTTCTCAGCACTTCCCAAGTGAAAACTGTTTCTGAGTCGAGACTTTCCAACTAGTCCTTTGCTTTCCCTTGCAATTAGAACGAAAACAGTCACAAGATCAATGCATCATCTGTCACTCTGTTATATTTAAATGTGTCACGGGCTTCATGAAATCTGTTCACATGTATATAAAGGTCTTCGCTGCTCAATCCATTAAATTGTGCATGTTTTTGGAGTAGGTTGATCATGGAAGGCTTCAATTCAAAGTGTGTTTCTTGGATTCTGGGTCTTGTTATGCCTGATCTAACTCCGACTGTGTTGGGTCGCAACTCCTGTCTCATAGTAGTCTGAGGCCTTTGATTATCGGGACAGTTTTAGAAATGTGGATGGACTTGTCCACTAGGAGGTGTCAGAATGTGAGTTTCAACACTTTCCTCAGGTGGATGCATTGTATTTGTGACTGAGGTACTGATTTGTTCATTGCCCTTTCTTTGATGTTCAAGTTGCAGATCAAGGGGTGGGTCGTTCTTTGACGAATCAGAATTATGAGTGTTCACCATTTAGGTGAAAAATGCTTAAAGCATGGTCTACATGAAATTTTCCTAATGCTAGACGTGCGCATACTCCCCGGCAAAGGTGCCAGAAATTTTGTATACGCGTCGCAGCACGTCTACTTTACAAATTTTTATAACCGACTGGCTGTTGTAAAAGTGGCGAGCAGGGTCGAAGCACAGAGAGAAAAGAATCTAGTTCACTAAAAATATTTTGTTGGACAATGTTTAGACGGACAAGGTTTGAGAGGATTCCTATTTTTCAGTTATCTATTTTTTTTCTTTTTAATAAAACTAAAAGGTGAGAAGGAAAAAGATAGAAAGAAAATTGCAAATGATAATGATGATGTACTCTAAGTCAACACAATGTGTCGGGGATGCTGGTGTCACAATTTAATTACCACGCAGACATGAAAAATATTCTTTTATGTGAATAAATTTTTATTCTGTTTAGTTATCGCCAGTTCCAAAAATATAAGCATTTTTTAGATGCTCAATTTAAAATTCCTAATTTATTTAAAGTCTCGTTCTCTAGTTTCATAGATAAATTAGGAAATTCGTTCAAGTCCCGAACTATACGACGAAATGACACAACCCATTTCTCAGAAAGTTATGTCACCAATTTGCACTTACCATCAGTCAACGCGGTTTACCTTCTCGGACCACCGCGTCGACTTATAATTAAAAGGTCCAGTTTAAATTTCAGTAATTAATTCAGTGAAAAAATAATTTAAATAGATAAACATTCAATTAAAATAAATTTCATTGACAATTAATCATCAAACAATATGTTGCATGGCATGTGCAATAATTTTAATTACTCAACCAACATCCCGACACTAAGAATATTACCCCGACATCACAAATGAAATAATAAATGCAGTAATAAAATGATATGTCAGGTGAAATAACATTGTGATACCAAGAAATGATTGTGTCCGTCTTTATTTTCACCGCGTGTAGAAACCTTCTGCATGTGATGACGTCGCGCACCAACGGCATGCCCACCGGAATGGAAGATGCTAGCGATGTAGTGGGACTGGTCGCCCGTCTTGCTGTTGCGTACAAGGAGGGAGGTGCACCTGCTATTTGCTGCCTCGGAAGGTGGTGACCGTTGCAATTATTGAAATAATGATTGTGTCCGTCTGTACTCTCACCGTGATCTTCCAATGAAAATCGAACCCTCTGCACCTGAGTCAGACGCAACACTCAAAACACCATCTGCGCACCGGGAATGGAGTATGTCAATGTTTTGGAGGTGCGCACAGCTACTGTGATGATGAGAGGAGGGTCGGCATTTCGGTTTGGTGCGAGGTGGAGTGTCGACCAGGCTAGTGGTGGAGGAAATTGTGATGGTCTGTTGTTGGCCACAAGGAGGAGGTGTGGTCGTGTGGTGCAGCAAAGGGGCAGGGAGGAGGATGGACAGGGAGGGGAGGCCGTGGGTAGATGGGGGGTGAGAGGAGGGAAGCAGAGGGGGTGAGCGGGGGAGAGGAGCCGGGTGATGGGAAGGAGGGGTCGTGGGTGAGAGGTGCGGGGTGGCATGGAGATGGCGGGAGAAGAGAGAGTTAGGTGATGAGGGGAGTGGAGGGGCTGAGCGGGGGAGAGGAGCCGGGTGTAGTGAAGGAGAGTGCGGTCGAGAGATTGGAGAGAGGAGGGTTTTAAAAAAAATGTGGCGCGGGTCAAGAGGGGAGATAAGAGGGAATGAAAAAATAAATAAAAATTAAAAATTAAAACTCAAATTCAAACTTTAAAAATCTGACTATCTAATAGTTTAAATAAAAAGATAATAGTAATAATAAATTAGTAAAAATAAAAAGAAGAGTTATATAAAAATTATATTGACCTTTTAAATTAATATAGTTAATTAATAAACTAATAATAATAATAATAACTAATATTAATTAAACTAAAATAATAAAAAGGAAACAACTAATGTTAATATAAAATTAACTAAAAATATCTAAAAAATAATATACTACAAAAAGAACCTAAAAACTCAAGAAGCGATTAACAATTTAATTATAAGTAAATGAAAATAAGAAAAAAAAATTAGTAACATCCATGTACATCAATTCTACCAATAACCATCTCTACCAATAGCCACATACACCAAATCATTTTCATCTCATAAAGAATCTTACGAGGGTCCCATTTGTTATCATGTAGTCAAGGGAACCCTCTCTTGGGTCCCATGTCTCATAAATTCTCATGGGTTATTACCTATCACATAGAGGGAATGAATCACCATGTTAGTTTCCTAAAAATCTTAGGGAATTATTGGGTTTATATAATTTATACACCCTAGAATCAATTGATTAATTTCCATTGATCCCATCTCACTTTGGGTATCACTATTAGGATGGTCATCACCCAACCTAACCCCAATGTTTCTAGAAGGTCCACCAACTCATCAATTGTGTCCACGTGGGAGATGAGTGCTCACTCCATGACAAAACTTCTATCTCAAGTCTTATTGGCATCTCATGGGAAAGATATAGCCCACTATGGACAACCAATATTTTCTCTCTCTCCCCTCCACCTAAAGGAATATCAAAATTTCTACCCTATAAACCATAGTAATAATTTAATAATGAGGCCACAAAGGTCAGTGGAAATGGAAATTTCCAGTGTATGTGGGTCTAAAAAAAACCTCAACAATTTTCCAATTCTAGGAGTTTAATTTAGGATAAAAATTAAAATTTAATTAAAATTTAATTTAAATTATCCAATGCATTTAAATTAAATTATCCATTAAACTAAATATTCCAGTACCATCGTATGAACAATATAATTTTACAAACATTATAGAATAAATCAATAAGCCGTAGGGTGAGTATCAAATGACACAAAGCTTTTTGTAAGCATCATTTATTTTTTCCCATGCCATAAGAGATCTATCTATGAACAATTTATCTCCACATTATAACATCATTTTATATGTTATCCAAAATCAATAAAAACAAATCTATTCATTCATTTATAACCAATATAAAAAAATTTAGAATTTAATTTATAAAGGGTACAAATCTTTAAAGCCCAACTGAATGTAACAATTTTTTAATTGTCCAGAAACAGGTTGTAGTCTATACCCAACACACCCCAATCCCATTTTGGTTAAATACCATAGTTGACACCTCCAAATACACCAACAAACAACATTTTTTTTATAATTAAAATAATATCGGTGGAATAGAGTACACTTGATGAAATGAAGAATGACTAATGTTGGACAACGTCTCTCTACATCACTTATTCAAGCTGTGCTACATTTCCATCTCATTTGAATGATTCCACATTTCTCTGGTGGAATCAAATTATCAAAATTCCAAAATGTGAGAGGGAAAAATTATAATTGGAGGATGAGGAGATTAATATAGAATAATTTTGATGGTGACACACCATAATAAAAAATGATTCACCACAAAAGATCCTACTTAGAGAAGATTAAGGGGGAGAATAGGGGTAGGATTACCCATATTATTTGAGATAGAAAAATGAAGAATAGGGGAGGCACACCCTTAAAAAATGAGGGGGGAGCAATTTTCCCATTTAACAGCCACTGACTAGTTAGTATTGGGCCTCCATCTAGTCAATGTGCTCAATAGGGGTTCCAGACCATTGATCAAGACAATGGGGGGGGGGGGTTCTGTCCTTCCTTATTACACCATATGATTTTCACATATATTTCTCTTCAAATAATATTTTTTGACAACTTGATATATATATATATAGACCTGAGTCTAAATGAGCTGTAATATAGTATAATATTATATCTTAACCCTTAAATTTGATGTTATGTATTTATATTAATAAATTATGAATAATTTATATAAAAATTATATTCATTGATTTTTAATTTCTCATAAATGAAAACTAAAATCACAGTAATGTAAAAGATATGTGGTTATACAATTTTAAAATTATTTTGACCATTATAATATTCTTTGTAAAGAAAAGTCAAAAAATTACATTATTTATGATTTATCTCAAAATTTTTGACATAGGTATAAACAGATGATATTTTTTATAAAAATTTATTTGAATGAATTTTTTTTAAAACATCATTTTATTTCTTATTTTTAGTGTTTGGATAACCACCTTGAACACTTATGAAACACTGAGATGATATATTTTTATATAATTAAAAAAAATAAATATTAAAAGTAATATAACTGGGAAGAATTATTGTGTGACTATTTTTTAGATAACTATAACTTATTAATAATGTGTGAATGTAATATATTAAAATTTCATCATTGTCTTACTGTCGTTATTTTCAAATTAGATTAATAGTTTCAAAATTTACATTAATTATATTATATAACTAATAATATTTTGTTAAATGATTCAAAAATAAAGAAATATTATATTTGTCCAAGTGAGTAGGTTATAGTTAAAAATATCTATTGTGGTCCTTTTATGAGTCACTTTTCCGTTTGTGGTTGATTTAATACTCCTTTAATTTTAAAAAAATTATCTTTATGTTTATGGTAAAAGAAATTTTCTAACGGGGTTATCGAAACTATAAGGTTTACAATAACAAAAAAACCTGTCTAAATTATGTGGGGAATTTTATTTCATCCCTAAAATATTTTTTCAAATTCAAATCAATTTGGAATAATTTTTCATCATAATAACATAAATACATTTTAATATTTTATAAAATTCCATGTGTATCCTCTCCCTCGATTATAAATGGACTATAAAAACTAAAATATTCATACATAGATTTTTGATCTTTTTTATATGAATAGTAAATACATTATATAGAAAAACAAATGAGGAGAATAATATTTTAGATCTATTAGGGACTAGATACAAATTCATATTATTTAGTGAATGATCTTCTACATTTCCCATGAATATCATCTCACAAACTTCTCCTTTTAGGCATACCCTACCAAATCCTTTCTTTATAACATTGGGAAGGAAACATAGGAAAGGGTGATCTAAGATACTAAGTAAGGGTAAATAAAAAATATATCAATCTATGATCGTATTAGACAATAAGACATTCAAAATTGTATGATATCATGAACATAAATTATGAAGTTCATACTTAACTTGTCATTGATAATAAATATGAGTAATGACATAAAATATTATCATTTAAAAAAACATGGTCTAAGAGGGTTATGTATCATCATAAATCAATCGTGAACCATGATCTCAAGTCCTAAAATTGTTTCAATGTAATAAATATTTTAACCCATTTTATATGTCAAGTTTAACTCCCAAGACCATCAACATAGTTGATTAAGACTCATCACAAGTTTCTTATTGTCGACCTGTACACACATGATTCCATAGTGGTTACGACACACATGTTTCCTTAAGTGGTTTACGACACACCTATTTCCAAATGTGGGTTAGAAAACACCTATTTCCCATAGTGTATCAAGCCCATTGACATGCTTCCCATTATTTTCTAATAATATATTATAATTTACCAAATACATTGGAGGGTGATATATGTCCCACCCTTATCGTAAAGAAAATCATACATATATTTTCCACAAGATCATAAAACATTAATCATTTCATAACCTATGAAATGAAATAGGTTTCAAAAATATTTTCTATTATCAAAACATATGGAAAAGAGATATCTTTCACAAAAAATTCATCATTTTATTAAATCATACCCCATGAAAAAATTTGTGGGTTTCTTAAGAATTTTATCACAGTATAACCCATGGAAGTGAAATAGGGTTCATAAATGTCATTTAGTCAGAATAATATACCATTTAGAGTAATAATAATAATGATATTCTTGGAACATATCACTATTAAATAATAATAAAACAAAATGATGCTGTCAAATATGGATACTATTTTTGATATAATTATTGGATCATTTCAGGAGGAAAATATCTTTCCTTAAAAATCACTTTTTTAAACTATAAATTGATAAAATATTTTGGAAGTGTTATTGATTTAAATCAACCTTGAAAAGTTATTATTCATTCCCAATAAATCATTTACAACATTTATTGAGGAAATTATCCATTATGCTTTTAAAAACACTTTTTAAATAATAAAATAGTTCAAAATTACTTTTCATTTTTCTCTAAATTATTTTAAATATAAACATTTATCAAATAATAAGGAAAAACATTAAAATTTAATAGAATCAATTTAAGCTATTCTAGAAATCATTTAGTTTTCTTAGATGTGGGGATGCATGATTATGTTTTTAATGATAAAAATAAATATGCCTTTCAAATTTTTCGTAAAAGGAAAACTACAATTATTTTGAAAATGACATGAAGGATCCACTAAATTTTTTTAAAAAAAAGAGAAAAAGGTGTAAGAATTTATTCTAAATATAAAAGAATAATATTAATAAACTTTTAAAACTATTTTTATAAAACATCGTTATGGATGAAAATGGATTTCTAACTTAAAAGAGGAATAAAGTCTGATTTTCTTAGAAACATTTTTTCAATTATTTTATGTACCAAAGAGTGGGAAATGGTACTGTTAATTTAGAATATCATTAATAACCATATTTTAAGAGATTTAATGAATTAAATTATTAATATTTCATAATATTTCATCATTTGAAGCATAATCATGAGAAATCTCTATAAAAGATGATATTCTAACATAAAACCCTTACATCTTTGGTGAATTTGAGTTATGAGACCCATGAAATAGAGATCCTAAGTAATACACTAGAATATCTCAGGATAATAATCATAAAATATATTCATGGGAAGTATATACACCACCTAGAAGTTACATGTGGTGAACATGACATCTGTCTCTCAGAAAAAAAAATTAAGACAAAAATCCATAACCTTATTTATCGACTTGCTTTATACAGGTTCAAATATACTGTATAAAAAAATAATGTATTATAAATATATTAAATGACCCAAATTATTTATATCATAACTTTTAATATATAAATATTATTATTTATAAAATATTTATTATTAATTCCATGTTAATGTCACATTTCAGGAAATAACCACTTTGTTTCTTTGTATATTTTGATTCATTTTTTTGTCATCTTACATTGATCATGGTTATATAATATATAGAATAATTATAATGAAATAATTATCATATGAATACTTATATATAACTTTTATGACCAATTTTTAGTTATGTTTTTATGAAATGAAGTATGTTGCGATCATGGAGACGGTAGGTCCTACATACACATGAGTAACATTTTCATATTCGAATCATAATTATGGGATGGATGTAAGTAATATATTATCATTAAATAATGATTATATTATCATAAATAGCATATTATTTCATTAAATATACTTATACATATCATCGATGTGGTTTGGTGATGAAAATGGAGTCACATCACTTCATGAAGGCGTTAGTCCACACGTATGCAAATGACGTTGTCATCATTCAGTTAGTGAAAAGGTGAAAAATATAACGATATATTTTTATTTAAAAAAGATTAATATGTCATGATTATAATAATTATTTCATTTATATCGTATATTTTTATTTACATTATAGGTATTATCTTCCTTGTAATGCATTATTGGAAACAAACAATGTCACTTCATGAGGCAGTAGTTCATAGTAGACATGAATGGCATTATTTCATGTCATGTGTGGGGGAGGAGCAATTCCAAGTGTTCTTTTCTGGGTGATTCCCTATAAGACCTACGGGTCATGTAATTGTCTTTAAGCCTTTGAGCCTTGTAAGGGTTCCACCTCACACCTTGATAGGTGGATTTTCAAAATAATAAAAAAATCCCTTCAGGCAATTCAACAACGAATGATGTTATCACATAACATACAGAATGGAAATTAAAAATGTTATATATGATATAATGAATATATATGTTTAATAATACTTTAAATATAATATATATAATTTATATACACCATCATATCTAACTGTGACATGAGGAAAAAAATGAACGATATCCGTTCATGAGGTTGTAGTTCACCATACATAGAGACGATGTTTTTGTTATCCATTTGATTAGAGGATATAGTTTTAGGTTATAAATTTAATGTAAAAATTTTCATTTTAATTAAAAATTATGGTTATTATAGCATCATGTTTTGAAAACAATTCAATATGGTGGATGAAGAAAAAAAATTAAAACAGCAGTTGAATAATGTTTCCTCTTCTTTAGATATCCTCCATAGGTATGAACAAAAATCATTCCTAGGATGATTTTATACCAAAAATATGGATTATAGAATGATAGGAGGGAACTTGGGAAGTAATTTTCATATGGATTGTCAAAACCAAACGTGTTTTAAAGTGTGAAGAAGATATGATCTGGGGCGGTATTTTATAAGTGAGGTGAGTTGAACGAGTGTAATTTTTGAAAATAAAATGGTGTACCCACATTTTTCACATTTTAAAAGGATAAAAAATGATTATCATCAATAATTAGACATTATACTGTCTGAATATATAAATACAATAGATTTTATATAGTTGTTTATGGTTTTTTAATGTTATATTTTTAGTTTAGCCCATGGTAAACCCATTTTTACGTTAACTGCATTAATTAATTTTTACTGCTTTTGACTATTTATTTTCGTAGAAAATTAATTTTAAATAATTATATAATATAATTTTTTATGATTAAAAATATATAATCCATATTTCTAAATTAAAATCTCTTTTCTGGAAAAATTTTTATTTAAAACTATCCATAAAGATGTGAATAGAAAGCGAGTTTTCGTAGAGAAAATTTTCAAAAGTTCACATAGTCATTATATCCAATTTCAATAGGAAATTGATTTAAATGGAATAAATTTCATTAATATATAAAAATATAATTTAGATAATTTTAATTTTCAACTACATTAAAATATTATTTATCATTATAAATAATTTAAATGTAATGGATTTGTTAATTAAAATTTAGTAGTTTTCACTATTCATCTATGAAAATAATCTTTTCAAAATGTTATAAAAAATTATCCATTAATTAATTTTTATATTATGAAGTAAAAAATAAAGTTTATTTTTTTAATAAAATGTATCTATATGTTTCAAAAATTATTTTTAAAATATGTTTGAAAAAGGTGACTGAAATTCTTTCTGAATAATAATGTTTTTAAGCATGAAATTGAAAATATATTGATCTGTTGTCCAAAAAAAAGATGAACTTTAAAAATTGGATTTAATATATAATATATAAAATTAATTTATATAATTCATTAGAGTTTATTTTATAAATTTATTGATGTAAAATAATGTTGTGGACATAAAAATATTTTTTTTAGAAAATGATTATGTTTTATTTTAAAAAGGTTATATATTTTCATTTCTTATTAATTTTTCAGATAATAATTCAATCTATATATATATATATATGTCAACCATATTTTTATAATTTACATAAACCTATTCATAACCACTATTCCAATGGCTAGTTGATATATAAAATATTAAATAGTAACATTTTAATAAACAAATTTGTTTTATTTGAACTTAGAGTTGCATGTAATGAAAGATAAAATTAGTGTTTCTTGTAAAAAAAATAAAAAATATGTGTTGTGTGTAATGAAAAACATATAAAATATTAAAATAAAGTAGGAAAAAGTCACAAAATATCATGATATTATATTCTAACGCTCTTAAAAATTAATTTCACTCTAGATATTCTGCCTTGGGAACCAGCAACAGGGGATGATTTTGCATTATTAGATATTCGAGTTTCTTGTAGCATCCTAAAGCTATTTTGTTCTCCAAAAATAGTTCACCAATAATGTAGACGTATTTTATAGAAAATTTTCTATTCGATTTAAAATCTATACCAATTTTTCCACAAAATAAATATTATTATCTAGTTGTATGATCTCTTTGATCAGTACAAGTGATATATTGGGTATTTAGCTTCGTATAAGAGATTAATAGAATAGATAAAAATTATGATTGAGGTTTGTGGAAAGGATAAATAGATAATCTATAGTCCAAATACAAACCAAAATTTCTAATAGATAGATAATAGTAATTCATATATTTCCTTCCATTTCTCATAGTGATATTTATAGAATAACCTTCACACTAACTTCAAAATCTAGATCACATTGTGCATTATCATTATAACATTTTAATCAATTTGTTTCAGACCTTAGATGATTTTGAATGGATCTCCCTTTATCTTTTATCTCTTCAACTTACTCATATCCTAATTGTCAGGACCACCTCCCCACAATGTGTACCCTTCCTGGGCTGTTAATGTGAAAAGGGAGGTAATGACCCCTGAGTGCCGCCTCCAGTAGGTCCCGGGTTTGCGACTAGCACCGGCGGTATAATAAACACACAAATAAGAGGCATTTCCTCTTAAGAGAACACGTGCATAAGAGAGAGATATGATAGACACCAACCAACTCCAACTCAGAACTAAATTATAAACGAAAGCCCAAGTACATATGTAATGTCATGCAAAAGTACTACAAATAAAATGGGAAAACTGGAAGTACCCAAAAGAAAGTACAAACAACAGTGACCACAAGCCCAAATTGCTCCTGCAACCTCAAGCTAGTAGTAACCAGCCTGACCTCCAACCTCCTCCAAGTGACCTGGAAAATAATTTATATATACATAGGGTGAGTATAATAGCAAAATCAGTAGGATCCTCCCTGAATCCTTTCAATGAAATGTAAAGAAACATGGTAAATCACAATGAACAATAGTGAAACTAACTCATCACCTAACATGTATACTATATTTCCAACCTCACCATGTATACTCTCACCATGTAACTCATACAAGAGTATAGTATATAAAAAATAATATCAATGGTACCCCTCTACTACTTCCCCACTGGTTTACAGCTTTTCCCCAACGACATACGTTTTGTGCATCTCTCTCCAAAGGCTTGCCCGTATAAACTTGGGCTAAGCTCGACAATCTGCACCATCTGCATCAGAACGGCATGCCCGCAGACACCTGGGCTAAGCACCACACCATACTTACAACCAAAAGTAACCATGTAGTTTCTGAGAGCCACTACAGATCGCATAACGTGTATCATACGTAATGTATTATACCTCAAGCCATTATAGCCCACACACCGAGTAAGGATCCTCAAGCCATCATAGCCCATACACGTTACACCTATAATAGTGTATAGGACACTATATCCGGAATATATGTGTGTGAAATAACCAAAATCCATTACAGCCCTCTACACACATATATGTGTAAACTAACCACTGTTCCAATGGAACTAGTCTCAACCCAGAGAAGAGTGCAGGGCTAATGGGGGTAGTCAGTCGTTCATCCTTTCACCCTAATGTTAGGGAAAACACCCCAAGGCTCAAAATCCCCGGGGTGTCAGTTGCCTTTACTGACAGGGTGGAGTAGCATATAAGAACACAAAAAGTACAGAATATACTGTAACTCACAACCACACTATGGGCATAACCTATTCTTAGACACAATGGTAACTAACCTCTCTCGGACTCCGGGCTACCACTTATATGATTAGGTATCTTATAAGAACACACCCAATTAAAGAACTTAATTATTTTACTTCATCCATTTTTTAACCAATTCTACTTTACATTAATTAATTCCTTACACATTAATTAACCAAGAACAAAACCACATTAAACTTCATTGGGATCACATTCAGAATCAATTATCCCTTCAAAAGTTCTCAACCTCATCATTATGTTTCAACAAACTCCATCCCAACAGGTTAGCATCATTTATTCAAACATTCATTATAGAATTACTTTCCCATATTCCCAGGCATTCTTGAAAAGAAACTTATGCTACTAAACACAAGGGGGATCAACACGGTTCGTGGATATACTACCCGTCGAGTCTTTTCCACTTATAGCAAGAGCATAGACCTATTCTCTCTTGAGAGGCTAAACACGGAATGCATGTGGCATACCCCGTGTGTCTTAGCCTATTTCGGGAGAAGAGTAAGCAAGACCAGCTACCTTGAGTTGTGGGGAAATGTAATGCAGATAAATGGCCAAACAAAGCACCAAGCATCCAACAACCACATCCATCCCATTCCATCATCCCTGGTGTCCTCCCCGACACTCACATGCATAAACCGATGCATATCGCCACTCTAGGTGCCATCTGCTGCCACAAACATAAGGCATCCCTACCTCCACATATCACAACACCCCTCTAGGGTCACAACACATCACAAACAGCAGGAAAACAAACATCACATCAAATCGGGATGTTTTCCCATTAACAAGGAATTTGGCCTTCAAACCACAAGCAGTGATAGATTTATGGTTTACCCACAAACTACGTTAATCACGTACATCGACATCAATTTGATTAACATCAATTTGGAACAACATACACAACAAAAAAACCGAATTCATTTAACAGACTCTTTATATTTAGACAATTAATTATCAATTAATTCTGGCTTTTCGTTCTTTATCAATTTTATCAAGAGCAACATGCTAACAAGAAAGGCATATATATCACACTATCTAGAAAATCAAGAGGCGAATCGTTATCATTGTACAAAGCCACAACATGTAATCACCAATTCTTTTAATCTGGTTCAAGTATTTAATTAGGAGAATTCCATTGTGATCCAAAGGACTAAATCATGGTAACTCTACGATTGCACAAAAACAATTAGAGAAGCCATGAATCCCCTGTCTCAAAGGTTTTCAATGGAAACCACAATGGTCGATGAGCGCGCAAGAAACTGGGTCGATTATCCATGAATCATCCTTATATCTCCTCTCCTAACACAACCAATTCCAAATCTCATCATAAACGGCATCCACACACTTAGATATACTCATAACGGGTGTAGATCAAAGATCTAAATAGAATATGGGAGCATATCTAGGTAGATCTATGAAACCAAACAAAAATGATCACATACCTTGAGAAACCGGCTTCGATTTGCGATGAGAAGCCTCTGGATCACCTCTAAAACTCTTGGTAGAGGTTCTTCTACCTCCAAGAAAGGCTAATCCCGAGTTATGGTCGATTAGGGGATTAAATGAGGTGATTAAAGGGAAAATGAGTTAGATCCACAATTTTAGGATCTAACTTTATGTGCCCGCATGGTATGTCTGCATGGTTTAACAAACCGTGCGCTAACCGTGTGTTAGCTTCTTCCACGAAAATCCCTCCTCGCATGGTTAGTCCACACTGTTAGAAAACTAGTGTGCAAACCGTGCGTTATCCACTGACTCCAAGACCATCCTTGCATGGTTTGGCCGCACGATTTAGGTAAACCATGTGCCTCCCTTGCGAAGGCCATAACCCTTTAGATTTCTTTAGAAGTCCACCCAAACAAACCCCCAAGTCACCTTGACCTCTTAGAACACCTCTAGCACCACATTTTCACAACAGAATGGATCAGAGAGGTCCGAGACATTACACTAATAGAATGTTGTCTATAACATCATTGTAGTCTGTGGGAGTTCTACACTTCCTTATATAAATGGCTTAATAAAGATCCATCTGAATGCTCGAGTGAAAGATATTATTGTAGGAAAACTCAATAATAGAATCGTTTTGATCCAAACCTCCTTTGAAATCCATATAATATTTTTTCGTAGAATATCCTCTAGACTTTTAATTTTAATGTCAGAGATACCATTTTTATAAGGATGATACATAGTAATGAAACTCAACTCTATATCAAGGTATACTAAATAAACTTCCACAAATCAAGGTAAAATTTGTATCCTGAACAGATACAATTTAATGTGGTACCCCATGAAACCTTACAAATTCCTCAAATTATGCTTCTATATGTGGATCTCAAGAATATTTTTTCCTTATTTAAATAATTTTTGATTACTCCGTACGGTGATAAACTACAATCCATAATAACATCAACATAAAAGATATGATTAACCATATAGGTTACCAATACCTTTCATCATATGTCTAAAAGTGTGGATTAATTCTTCCTTAAATAGCATTGTCACTAAAACATATAAAAACAAAAGGGTTTTATTTCTATTAATTTAACATAAAATATCCATAATCTCAATATAAATTTATCATGTAAATTCTCAAAAGGGGTGTTAATGACTTTGAACATACAATCAACCGTAAACTCATAAATCCATGATGGTATTCATAAATAATATTTTTATTCATACATAGAGACAATGATGCTTACAAAAGATAATTCAAACATTATTACATAAATAAGATATTATCTTATACAAAAAAAATCCATTGGAATCTTGGGTTCAAAATTGTAAAGAAATAGTATCTACCATGACTTTATTATTCCAAAATACATGTATAAGGAGATGATCGCATATCAAAACAAATGGATGAACTATAATATTTTCTTAGGGATTATTAATATAGAATCAAATATAAAATACCCTATAATTAATAGAGGATAATAATTCCCTATTTATCATGATTCACATCAATCATTATGATTTTATAAGATTCCACTTTTTCCTTTTACTTTTGAGGTTGTTGTGGCTTATCATCAAGATTCTCCCTTGGATAGGGAATTGATTCGTCTGGTTCTCATACTCCATTCACTTGACACAGTACAATGTATGTGGTAAATTATTTGGATTCATCTTCTCCTCCACTCCATTAACCATCCCATTAAAAACATTTTGATAATCTCAAGATTTACGGTGTTCCTTCCAACATATAAGTCACCTACCAGTTCCATTTAATAAAGTTTCTTCATTTTTTCCTACATTTATTTCTTATAGATGGTTTTAATTTCGATCCACCTTTTTTGTTTTCTGGATATTCGATTTTCTTCATCTTATCAAAACAAATGTAATGGTGGTAATATTAAATCCTCATTTATACCATTAGTGAACATTGAATTAATTATTTATCACTACTAAATTTTCATATGTAGATTTCATTTCTAACACTTCATTTTATTCCAGTAAATTGGTGAACTATTTTTAGGGAATATTATTAAACCAGAAGCTTAAATTTCATGTATTATAAAATTAAACACATAGGTAATAATAGATTAATTATAATTTTCCTTAATATTATATAATTCTTTACCCATACGTGTTTGTATAATAAAATGGATGTTCTTGCTAAGAATTATCCCCTTAAACTATTCACATTCCATAAAATTAATTTCTTATTATTCCCTTGTATACATTATAATAATAGACTTTTGATCTGATGCACATTCTAAATGAAAAAAAAATAAAAATGAATTTTTTCTCCTCCAAACGATAAAGAATAAAAAATATATTTTCAATTGTATTGATCTATTTTTTAGATATTATTCGATTACATATACCACTAAAATATTGTTGATGGTTCCTTATAAATGACTTGATTGATCAATTTTTCTCATTTTCTCATTTTTATGTTTAACATGATTCATTTATTGGGAATATTTTTTAAGCATGTCAATAATATTTTTCATTCCATATCCTATTACATTTGGGTTCAGAGAATAAAATCATTACATTGACCATCCCATTCATCATTAATGTAGTTCATTTGGATTTAATCAATTGAATAAAAAATTATATTGTTAAAAACAAAAATCATATTATAAAACCACATAATCATCGAAAATGACATATACAATTTCTAAATAAGTAATCTTTATTTTCAATCAATATAACAATAGATTTATCCATGTTCATTCATAATCACCATTTATTTAACTCTATCATGATAGATCATAAAGATTTTGTGAATTTCCAAAACAAATACCCTAGTAGTATAAAACTAGGTGTGTAGAATAATGTAATGTAATTCACCAAGTAATGATCGAGTGAATTTCAATACACCCTTTTAATGTTACACACCATTTTACCTCTATTTCAAATCCACATCTAATTGCAATATCTATAAAGGGATGAAACTTCATTAAAACCACTAACTCTGTCATTTAACAAAATTTTAGGACATTTTCCTATACTTTGAATCTTTATTTGACATATCCTTAGATAAATACTATGTCTTATCCATAGAAATATCCCTATGTATCTCACTAATGGTCACACATCCATGTTTACAAAATTTTACTTAGCATTTTCTCTGATACAAACTATAATGACCTATCATTTTCAAACATTGATATTACATATTTTTAGAGGAATATTCAATACATTAATAAAACATGCATGAGGACCATAATAGTTAAGGTTCTCGGATAATAGGTTCACAATATTCTAATTTGGTAAATTATATTCATCATCTCCCAAAAATAATTATACACTTTGTACTCTTATGAGAAATACCAACCCTAAAACATTCGTCAAAACCTATAGAAGAAAAAATAACAAAGGCTGAAACTAGATGCTTAGTAAGGGTAAAAATAAGAGATAAAAATAAAAGATCATTTGAATGAATAATATTATCAATAGTGAATTTGATCATATTCATAACCTATGATGTTCATACACAACCTTTCATAGATCATAAATATACAACACAACATAAAATATAATCATTTCTGATAAATAATCCCATAAGGGCGATAAATCAACATAATCAATAAATAATCATAATACCATGTAATAATATTATGTTAAAATCTAAAATATTTAATATTACTTCATATGTCATGGTTAACTTCTATGAAAATCCACATAGTTGATTAGGAGTCATTTCCAGTTTCCTACTATGTATCTAGACACAACTATTTTTCAGTGTGTTCATGGAGTCACCAATTTCCCAAAATGGACCTGGACACACCTATTTCCCATAGTGGATCTAGGATCACCTGATTCCCACATTGGATCAACTATATCAACTCATTTCCCATTTTTATCTCATGAGATATAAATAATTACACAATAAATTAGATGTAGATATATGTACAACTAATTTTATAATGAAAATCATACATATGTGTGTCACATGATCATGAAATAGTCATCATATATTAACACATGAAATTAAATGGGTTTCATAAAAATTTTATAATATCACAACACATGGAAAATAAAAGGGTCCCATATTCATTTTATCTTTTCATAAAATTTTAACATGTGGGAACATATGTGGGTTTTGTAAGAATTGTATTATGTTAGAAACTTTGGAAGGGAAATGATCTGCATAAATAATTTTTTATCATAAAATATAACATTTAAGGAAATAATAATAATTTTATACTTGGGTAATGTCCCCAATAAATAATAATTTACCTTAAAGGATGTTGTCTTAGATGGAGAATGATTTCAGATGATCACTTGGAAGATTTCTTGAGGGAAAAAAACTTTCATTGAAAATAAATTTTTTAAAACTAAAAGTTTATAAACTGTTGTTTATATCATTATAAATGAGAATAAGCATCAAATATTGTAATGGATGATGAAAAAGAATTTAAAACATTTTTTGAGGATAAAAACATTTCATCTATAAAAAACATATTTAAACATAAAACATGTGTAAAATCCTCTTTTAAAATCATTAAATTAACAAAATTATCAAAATATTGTTGAAATTGTTTTATTGGAAAATACATTTGAAAATAGGTAATGTAATATTGAACTAATATATCTGTCATTATATCATTAAATATTGTTCATTCTATTCATGTCAAAAACAAATAATCTACTAAATTTTTTGGTAAAAGGAATATGAGAATTGTTTAGAAAAATATATGTAGATTCCATTGTTTTTTTTGAAAAAAGTAAAAAATGGTAAAAGATTCATATAAAAATAATAGGAAAACATTAAAAATGTAAATTTATTTTTTAAAACATTGTTTTGGATCAAAATGTATTTCTGAGTGAAGAGAGGAATAAAGTCAAATTTTTTAAAAAAAACATTTATCTATTATTTTAAGTTCCAAATTCTGAAAAAATGTTACTATAAACTAAAAATATCATTAATAAAAATTATATAAAAAACTAAGTGATTTTATTTATAGATAGGTCAAAATATTCCATCATTGGAAGAATAATCATTAGTAATCTCTATAAAAAATGAAATTATATCATAAAACGCTTCCGACATTGGTAACATTGAATTGTAAGCACTATGGAAGTGATATATTCCAAATGAAATATAAATCCCCTTAATTTTAATGATAAGAATCATAAAATAAATTCATGGATAACATATACGGCACAAAAATGATTCATGATGTGAGCATGCAATGACTGTCATAGAAAAATAAAAGCAAGACAGAAATCCCTTACCTTAAGTCTCAACATCCTTTGTACACATTCAAACCTCCATTATGTTAAATATTATTTTATTATGAAAATATTATAGAACCATGAGTACACACACATATAGATATATATAAAACGATATATTACATACATATCACATTTTATTACCCACTAATTATGAACAACTTTTTAATGACATGTTTTATTTAATATCCTCTTTTTTCATGTATATTTTCATTCCTAATTTTCAATCCTATTACATTGATCATGGTTCAATAATATCAAGAATAAAAATAAATAAAAAATAATAATATTTATACTTATTTTATATTTTTATTACCAATAATTAATGATGAATTTGATAAATTAAGTACATTATGACCATAGAGAATGTAGGATATGCATATATGTGTCTAACATTTCCATGTTTAAATAATCATTATGGAATGGAGGTAATAAATATATATTATATATAGAATAATAGTAATATCAAAAATAACATATTTTTCATTAAATATACTTATAAATTTCATCCATGTGGTGTGGTGATGAAGTGATAGTCACATAGCTTCGCGAAGGAAGTAGTCCACACATACACGAAGGAAGGTATCGTCTTCCACTCATTAAAATGGTAAGAAATAAATTGATATATTTTATTATAAAAATTATAAATATGTCAGTAATATTATAATTATATCATATATATTATATTTATAAATGTATATTTACTTGAACATTGTTATCTTCCATGTAAATCGTTTGTGAAAACGAATCACATTCTTTCATAAGGTGGTCATCCACCGTATACAAGAGTGATGTTATCATATCCCATACAAAATGGAAAGTGAGAAAAGGTAGTTATGATATAATGAATCCATAGGTATAATTATTTTATAAACATCAAATGTATGATTTATATCTTTCATCAAACCCAACTATGATAGGTTATAATGTAAAATATATTACATAGGTTCAAGAGACAATTGTGTGCCATACAAATGAACGATGATTTTGTACATAATTTTATGGAAAAATAGATGGTTGTAGGATACTACCAAAACATAACAACATATCATTATATTTAATTTACTTATACGATTATATCATCATGTTTAAAAAATTATTTATTTATGTGGTGGATGAAATAAAATAAAAAACCCCCATTGAAGAATAATACCTCTTCTTCTATTCTATACCTTAGGTTGGAATCAGAACCATTACTAGGTTGGTTTTATGCCCAAAATAGGATTATATAATTAAATTTTGCAATATAGAAATCAATTTGGATATGTATTGGCAGATCCAAATGGTGTTCAATGTCTTCATAATAGAGTAATGTGGTTAAACCTTTACTAGTTAGTTGAGTGGAACACAAGTAATTTTTGAAGAGAAAAAAGTGTACCCATGTTTTGTATAAAAAATATCCAAAATGGAAAATTATAGAGTATTAAAAATTATATGGTCAAAATATGGTCATAAAATATATTTTATAAATTTATTTACATCATTTTAACTCTTCTCTTTTTATTTTAACCCATTTTTACCCATTTTTACATTTAATGTGATAATTAATTTTTACAATTTTCACTATTAAATTTGGCATAAAAATTATGGTGAATATAAAATATAATATACTTCATTTTGATTCAAAATATAGAATCTATTTTTAAAAATTCAATTTATTGAATTGGAAAATTTTGATTTAAAATTATTCCATCACGCGCGACATGAAAGTGGTCATTGAATGAAAAAATATTCAAAAGATTGCGAAGTTTATTTATCCAATTTCAATATGAAATTGATTAAAATGACCTAAATTTGTATTATATATATATATTATTTAATTAATTTTTACTTTAAACTAATTTAAAATATAATTTAACTTTATAAATAATTTAAACAAAAAGATAATTTTCCATTAGAATTCAGTAGTTTTCACAATTAAACAAAAAAATTTATTCTTTTCAAAACATTACCAAAAAATTACCATAGGGTAATTAGATATTATGATTTCACATGTCATTTTAATTTCATGAAATAATTTTTCTAAATGTTTCAAAAATAATTTTAAAAATAACTAAGCAAAACTTTGATAAAAGTTCATTTTTTAAGATTATTTCTAAGCATAAAATTATATTTATTGTTATCCCTTTTCTAGAAAACACAAAGATTAATTTTAAAGTTTATATTTAGTATGTATATATATATTATTACTATAATTATCCAAATGTTATTTTTTAGATTTATTGATGTAATACACTCTTGTGAAAATAAAAATAGTTTTTCAAAAAATATTCCTTTTATTTTCAAATGGTGTTTTATATTAATTTTTAAATAATTTTCCACAAAATAATATATATATATATGGGTGTGTGTGTAACCTAAATATTCACAATTCATTTAAAAATATTCATACACTCTATTCCAACGGCTAGTTAATAGCTATCATATTAAACAATGGCATTTCAATAATAAGTCATGTTTTGTTTTAACTCATAATTGTGTGCAAATAAAGTTAAAATCTATGTGAATTTCACACATGAAATAATCAGTGTTGACTGTAATGAAAAATATATAAAATACTACATTTATTTGAATGAAATGTTCCCAAAATCTTAGGTTGTTACATAGACACCCCTAATTTCTCTTCATTACATAACATTAATCCTTCTAACATGAAAAAACGTAAAAATAATGTTTCTAATACTCTATTTATATTATTTGGATGTGATTTTTTTTCACAATATTCCATTATATTCGACCTTAAGAATGGATCCAAAGGAGGCCTTCCAAAAATGAGGTAATCTTCTAACCTAGCCTATTTCAATTTGATTCTTTTTATAGTCCCTCAAAATCTATTATAATATTAATAAAATAATAATTTATGTATACTTGATAAACTAAAATGTTATTAGAATATAAACACATTTATTAAGCCACATATCTGTCGACTCGGAAGTGAAATTATCATTCATGCATACGTACGCCTTGCGTTCTCAATAAAGTGATACAACTCATTTTTAATTAGCATATTTCATGGATGTGTATTATGATGGGTTGAATATATATAAATGATATTAATTATATTATTATTATTCTAGAATTATAATATCACATATACCTTATTACCCTCCAATCTGTTGTAAAATTATAGTGTCGCTCGTGCGTATGTGTAGACTACTTCATCCACAAAGCCAGGTGATTTGTTTCATGTTACCATTTTATAGGGATGATAATATGGATATATTTAATGAATATATATGATACATATATAGTATAATAATATTTTTGTTATTATGAATTACTATTCACTATTCATTGATTCAATCTATCAAAAAGATAATGCAACTTTCATGCATACGTATTGAATACCATCTCTATGAATAGTATAATTCAATTTTCCATCTCTATAATTTATGTATAACTATAAATATATGTGTATAAAAAATATTTAATATTTTTATTATGTTTATATTTATATATATGATGGATCCTAGATCATTGTACATGTACTGAGACCGCCAAACAGATACATGCATGAAAAAAGAACCAGCTGTCACCTATAATTGTAATTTTTTATAAAATATTCTTAATAAATTGGAACTAAGATGTAATAATTAAATACTAAATGGTATTATAAGTATTATTTTATTTCTAGAATATGTTTATAATAAATATATCTTTATTATATATGAGGTTGGAATACGTAATATGAAAATTTAATCATGAGGTACTGGAATTATATTTCAATAATATTTGTAATTAAGATTATTTATTCTTGAATTTCCATTTTTGAAATTATATGATCCTTATTTGATAAATCCATTTAATTTTTTTTATCATATATATATTTATTGAAAATAATTGTTTTCTTTTTATTTTCGTCACTTTATATTTTAAAGAGATTGAATGAGTGTTTTCAATCAAAAATTAATTTAATTCCCTCATCAATCTAAAATTATTTTTCATTCACAAACATGTTTTTGAATAATGTTTTATAAACTAGTTTTATATTTTATACTAGGATTATTTAAATTCGTTTCCACCAATGATTTATCTTTGAAAAATAGTTTTTAAAAGTAAGCATCTTTTATTTTTTCGAATAAGTTACTTTTTGACATTTTCTATAAAAGTGTCAAAGGAATGTTTTCATTTAACATATATGAAATCAATGGGATTTTACACAACCATTACCACTAAATATGTTCTATATTAATTTAAATTTTATCCATCATCATATAAAATAAAACTTTTCCAATAAAATTTTTGGAAATATTTGTATTTTTAATTTTGATTTTTCACTTGGAAGGGATATTATAGTCAAGGATTTATTCAATGATCTTTTAAATGAATTTTAAACTATGATAAAATAATAGGATGTAAATTATAATTTTTCTGGAGATATGATTCAATTATACCATACATATTTATTCTCCTTATTTTTTATGATTATTATGATGAGATATATATGAAACCTATTTATTTTTATCGATTATACTACATTTAATTGATAAAATGCTTATGAAACTCATCTCCTTTTAAACGATTATGATATGGTAACATGGTTAATGTTTGGAGATCTTGTAGAACAAGTAATAATCACTTCCATTGTCATATGGGTGTGAAAAAATTATATAGACCTCGAATTCATTGGGTAATATATTATATATCATGGGATAATTATGGGAATCATTTCAATGTTCTTGATACTCTATGGCAAACATGCCAAATTCCATGATAGGCTATAGGAAATAAATCATTTTTCATGATCCAATTTAGGAATACAGTGTTTTTAATTTATACATTATGATTCGACGGTCTTATTAGTTAACCTTGAAATATTAAATTGATTCTATAATTTTTACTGTGAAAGCTTTTATGAAATGAAATTATGGTTCATGAATGATATATTTACTCTTATCACTCTTATAACTCTTATATTTTGAGATTATAATTATTTTTTCCATGGAATATTTTTATAGACTTTCAGATATTGTATAAAAAAATTTTACACAGTGGTTGTGATCTCATACCCTTATGCTTATCTAATTGTTTCATATGATCATTGATAAGTATGTCGTATTTTTTACCAAATTTAGCATCTTATATCACTTTTTATTTTATATATTTTCATTTTGTTATAATGATGGGATTAAATACGTTATGTAATTAATAATTTAATGTGGGTATAACATAAAGATAGCTGATGAATAATGTATCTAAATAAGATGTTTATGTATCTAATAACCAATGACACCATCCTTTCATGATTACAGAAAGGATCAAGATATTAGATATGTAATATTCATATAAGATAATGTAATATTTATGTATGAAAATATCACGATGAAATATGTAAACAACTATCCAATGGATATAGGAAATAGGCCTAGTCACAATGGCCTTCCTATAGAGTTCAGCATCATCCCTGACCACCATTCTACCCCACTTACATGTGAAAAAAAACCAATTTAAGGTCCCCAAAATCCATGAATTATATTTCAAAATCAAAATCAAAATATTTGTTTCCACAAATAAAAATTTATAAACTATTATAAATAAAAAATAATATTAATATAGAAAGGGTTTTAAAATTTTTATAAATATTTTAATTAACTCACTTGTAGTTGTGTGAACCTTATGACTAAATGTCAACTTGTATTATAGATCTGATGTGGTAAAACCACTTTTTAAGAAGTAACAATGTTTTTAGTTTTCTGATATGATTAAATTTTCAAGTAATATAATTTCCTTATAACAAGAGTGAACTTGTGAGATAAAATTAATATTTTTGTACTTAATATACTTTTATAATGGCCACAAAACATTTTAAATTTTATATCTTCTGAGCCCGAGGGTAAAGAAAAAACCCCAAAATTATGAAAAAAAATATATTTCATTCTTGTTTTTATACCTGAGTTATTTTACAATTTTACCCATATAGTGTACCCAATATTATAAATCAAAAAATTGATCTATGTCACTTTCATGAATAAAGGTTTCTCTATATCCTTTTATGCTTAATAACCCTTTGACCTAAATCTAAAACCATTAGGACTACCAAAAAACAATCAAATAAATAATATTGGTGAAACCACTTCCAAATCACATTGCTTCCTCACCTAAAGCGGCATGTGAACTAAAAAACATGGAACTCAAAAACCATAGAAGGAAATATCCTCTTCCATTTGAAAATATATCATTCTATCCATCTTCAAAAAATAACTAAGTAAGAACACACAATCACTCTACAGAACTATTTCCATAAATCAACACCCAATAAGTATTCTCATATAAAGTTTAACCCACAACACATAAGAGGAATGAAATCAAGATCCATTATAGTCCATCCCAAAAGGGTCAATCGAAAAAAACACTACTTGTATCACTTATCTCTCTACTTCTATGATCATTTTTTATTATATAAAAAAACACATCCATTTCATAAAACATTCAAATAATTTAAAAAAATTAAACATTAATACATAATGAGTTATTTAGGAGTGATCTACCCTAATTTGAATTTTGTTCTTTATTCATCTCCTACTAGTAAGTCACAAGAACATATATTTATCACTAAACACACAAATTGAATATATTTATATATATACTTATGCAACCTCATCATTCACAACATTCATATATCTATATCTTGAACCAATTGTTTTTGTAAAAACATCCAAATATTTCATAGTTGTGTTGTAATCACTCTCTCACAAAATCTACTAATGAGAACCACAGAAAAACCAGAAACCTCATTCCCCCACATACCATTACACCATCTCCTATAACGTGTACCAATATACCAAAAACTAAAGATAATAGTCCATATTATTCATATGTTCAAGATTTGTCACCTTCGTGATTTTGGATAACAGCTTCCCAAGTAATGAAAATGTACAATGTCCTTAGAATAAATCACTATATACAACATTCCAATAGTTTAAGTAAAATTGGTATGAACACAAGGATACAATAGGACTTCCAAAGAAATGATATCACTCAACTAGGGTGATATTCACTCAATTTACCCATTATGATAATTAATTAACATAGAAATTTAATATAACTAAAACACTAGAAAAGTGGGTAATATTCCCCCCAATTTTATAAAAACCCTTAATGGTTACTCCTTTGAACATAATTCCATATTAGACCCTAAATAAAGACTAATACTTTGAGCCTCTATTATACAATGGATGATTATTGGTCCACCTCCATAGATCAAAGGTGATCATGTTTCCTTATTTTGATAAAATCACCACTACTCAAAAACTAACTTTTCATGAACACCCTTCATTGAATATACATAGATTCCCATTTCTAAATAGTCAGCCTTAACATCACTAATACTAGAATAGATCTCATTATTAGTTATGACCTCAGTTTAACATAGTCCAGTGCTACTCCATGAATCTTGAAATCATTTCATGAGAGGTTACCACACAACTAATGCTATCACAGTGAGACCAAGTTATCCTTCCAAATTACTAATAGGATCATCAAAAAAATTATACATATAAAAGATTGATCCACATGGATGACTAATGCTGCATGTGGTGTTAATCATTTCACTCTATCACACTTGGACACTATCATCGGAAAACATGATGATTATCACGTAAGTATCAGTCTAGTGACTTCCATGGGTTACCCTTCGATATAATTCATTCATTCTTCTAAATTCATTGGAAATGAATATACCATCCTTCCACAAAGTTTATAAATACACCCATACAATTTTATTGGTAGCTGACATTATATTCAAGAGGGTTGGATCCAAATGCAACACCCACACGTTTATGTTACATGAAATAAGTTTAGTTTCTATTGATAATACTAGAATATACATGTTTATATAATATACACTTTTTTTAAATTTAAAACATGAATAAATTATGAATCTCTAACTCTATCCCTAAATATGATGCTCTCAATTTATAAAGAATATGTTAGTAAAAGATGATATCTATTGGTGGGAACTCTATAGTTGAAAAGGGATAGGATCGGGGTTCTACTAGAGAATCTAAATCCATATAATTTTATGCATAAATCATATTTCATGAATGTTCTATAAAAAGCAAGGTCCCTTGTAAAGAGAAGAAAAATTATCCAATGAACTGAAATTGTTGATCCCCAAGAATGGTCATCCACCACCCACATCTTCCTGTAGATATGACCATAAAAACCGTTATGTTGTAGGAAATCACTAAATGGTTTTTATTAGGGGATTAGATCAAAGGATCACCTATCTATATTCCATAATTAACCATCTACATCCCAAATAAATTCAATCCTTGTGAGGCCTCTATCTTCTATATAACTATCCTAGATTTAAGTACCATCCTCCTTTTGGAGGTCTATACATGACAACAATATAATTGTCATTTTCTGAAATTCAAATCATCCACAATGATAGGTTTAGTTGTCACAAATAAATCAACAAAAAAATCTATGTCTGGGACTCTAACATAAGTAGTGTTGTACGAAAAGGCTACCACTACATGATAATGCTTCATTATGGCTTTGTACTAATCTTTTGTGCTTAATAAATTCAACTACAAAATCATATATGCGGAACATAAATAATGTTCTTCAAACCTTGACCCTTATACAAATACGGTCACGTATACATGTGGAGGATCCCACTTCCTAAGATTTAGCACCATCTAAAAAAACTCAATCACCATCTATGTTTGATCAGCCCTATAAAGGTTTTGAAGAAAACATCATCCATTATCGAATCACTATGCCATATAGGAATATCGTTACAAGAATTAACAACAATTTAGCGAAAGATATAACATGATTGTAACATAAGCCTTAGAGTCCATCTAAACCTATGTTAGTGGAGGTTCCAACACCCCTCATATATCCATGAGTTATCTATCATTTAAAACCACACAACACATCCATACTAGAATTTATCTCACCAAAATCGGTAGAATCTTCCATTATAACATTGATACAAATCTAAATTAAGCACAAATTGGAGACAAAATCACTCAAATCATAGAGTAGTATATCTCTCAACTGAATCTCTATAAAAAATTCCACATAGATTAGTAATCAATATAGAGGGTACCAACTAAATTCACTTTCTTCTAATGACCCTACATCCACATAGATTCTTCCTATTAGATAGTAGCACCAAACATTTGATAAAATGAACACATAATGGATAGAGAATATTTATATGGGATGTAACATGATCGGGAAATATTGATCGTAACTAAATTATACATGATACATGTACAAACTTGAAACCAATAATGATGTCTTATATATTTGGGATTATTATTATATTTTTAGTGTCATAGGGAAAGGAGTCATCATCCACTACTCTTATGCTTGAATAACCAGTCTGATAATAAAACTCGACAACCCTTAACATTATTTCATTATAGTTCCCAAACATGTCCTCACATAAATTCTATGTTGAAAATATATTCCTAGTAGAAAAACACTTTTATACAACATTGACATGAACCGACCCACCATGGCCCTTCTTGGGATGGTGGTAAGCTAAGATTGGATCACAAATACAACCTATAATAAGATATGGGATAGTGAATATCACTCATTATGTATGTCTCACAATAAAATATTCCTTAGCCTATATAACCCTATAATAGTTGCATATATTCACGACAAAAGAAATTATAAACTCCTATAGGATATACATGTGTGTGTGTGTGTAATCAACTAAACTGTATACAACACATAGACGAGACATCAAGAAAAAATAAATCTCTGTAAATAAAAATTTAAGGGAACTAGACATATGGAAATCCTTTGAATATTATGGATACAAGATTGAGAAAAAATTATTCTCACTATGTGTACTCTTGGAATGACCTCTAACTAAAATAATCCCCCTCACGATAAAGGACCACCAAGACCGATCATCCATCACTCAACATCACCCGGTGTGAGATTCGATTAGGCCACACTAGTTCCATATCTACCATGGCCATCTCCATACTTGTGTAACTTTTTCACAAACAAAACATGTGTACGAATGAAGCCCATAGAAGGGTGAATCTAAGTATTCCTAATATTATACTTTAAAACCCATAAAAAACACAATAAAATTTTTAGTTCAATTCTCGGGGTATTATAGAGTAACTAAAATCAAATAAAGGAATAATAATACAGATATGATCAATAATTTAAATTCTCCAAGTATAGAGAACTCACTTTCATCTTATATCATAATCATAATTATATAAATCCTTTAAGAAACTAGGGGTTTTTATAGAATATGGAGGACTATAAATCCTAATGATGACAACTACTTGTTAGATGCATCTCTAAATAATTCCTTCACATGATAAGAAATCACAAGTCCTAAATAATTATATACCTTATTGACTTTTAACTACATAACTAATGCCATAATATACAAATGGGATACATATAATCTCTATATTTTTCATTTTATGGGGTTACACACCCTTTGATCAGTAAATACCATACCACCATACAAGTATGAGAACTACATATTCTATGAAATGTTTGAAAGCACATTGAACATTTGATATATGATATTATAATGTATATAGGTGGGATGGACTGTAAATTAGGTGGATGATATCTATCTATATTTTAGGTCCTTATATAGGGGGATATAAACTCTAGCAATAGAGGATACTACCCCTAGAGTAAGTGGGGGGGGGGGATACCGACCCAGTGTGATCCACAAGAATAAGATCCCATACACCAAGAATTTAAGGGGATTACAGACCCTATTTGATGGTAGAGGTAGTAAAAAATACCCACACACTACAACTCAAATACCGATGGGTGAAATCAGCATGAAGTCACTACTGATCACATCCAAAACCAGTCATCAATCATCTGGATCTAAATTCAAAATCTATTTATATCACCTCTTAACATTTCTCATGTTGTTCAATGGAATTTTCCACTATGATCTATGCTCAAAAAACACTTGGGATAAACTATTCATATATTTAAAACATGAATCCTATAAAATTTATTTATTTCATTATATATTTTTAGGTTTGTTACATGGAAATCCCTAGGGCTCATTCAATGAGAATGACTCTTGTAACACATACTGATCATGAAACATTTATCTAAATTTATAGTTTCTGATTCCAATTTGGACCATCAAGAAAATGCCTCATTAAAAAGTTATGAAAAAAAATAAATTTAATAATATCTATAATATTAATAATATAAATATATTTAATTATATAATGGTTGGGTGGAAGGGATTATTTCTTCCACCACCTCACAAGATGCCTCATATCCCAACACATGGGCCATGTGAACATCATGGACCATGTGAAATCCCACTCCATTTTATTTTACTTTTTTTAATAACTAAATATTATAGTTGTAGAGAGCATGGGGGGTTGAAACCCATGCCACACCCTCTCCTTCCATCATGATATACTTGGTGCAATAGCCTACATAGTCACCCCCACCTTGTTGTGGCTAGCCACTCTAACAGATAACTACCTACGGGTGGAATTCATTACAATTTCAGGATCCCTGAGTTTCCCCCTCACATTCATTCATCATAACAATATGTTTTCAACCATTCCAAATCATGAATTTGAATTCATTACTCATCCTCCATCCATGTTACCCTATAGTCATCCTCCATGATCAATCCTTCCTAACTCATATGAGCCATATCACTCGATAGTTATCTCAGTTAACCAAAATTCAGCCATTTGAATGAGGGGAAGAAATAATGGAATGAGAGAGGGGAACAATAATAAATACTCAGAGACATATTTCAACATAAATCCACCACAAATATGATATTTTCTATTAGAAAAAATATATAAATGAAATAATTCTGTTAATTTGATAACATCATATATTAAATTAAAAGAAAAAATATTGAAAAAATATTTTAAATAAATAATTTATAATTAATATATGAAAAATTATTTCATACATATAAATACGATTAACAAATTGATTTGTTTTAATGTATGATTTAATTTATTTCACCAGTATCTGAATAGTAACTACATAAATTATATATGATCAAATGAGGATCCTTATTCATTAATTATCAAACAACATTCAACAATAAATATGAAATACATTTTTAATGACTATCTCATCACTGATTCCCTGATGAATAGAGACCATACAAAATTATGAAGCAATACCTCAATGGCTCAATGGTCGACACTTCAATATGTATTCAAATCCACGGTCTCATCCATCACTACTGTTGGATCTGCTCTCTTTATTAAATCTAATCAAGTAGGCACAAGACATCTGGTTTCTACACAATACCTCTCTCTAGGGTTTATTATAACGATGAATGAGTCATCTATGAGAGTTAACATAATAAGTTTTAAATGGACGTAATCCTATCGGTTTTAAACAATAACTAAATTAATAAACCATAAATTAATTTATTTAGGCACTCCCTCATGACTACTTAGACCCTATGACCTGATGTAAACAATTTTTAACATCCCCTTAGTGTAAAACACCATTCCAGATGAAATTAAAATGTTTATATTCCCATATAATTCACATTTCAATATATATAACTATTTTATATAATATAAATGCACATTATCTTAATCTATCATTTTTATACTTTTTATATTTTTATCGATGCCCATCCGTACTCAAAATTCCTCAACAGATTAGGTCTGGAGTAAAAACCAAACCACAAAATACTTAGAAACATCTAATATATTTTAGGAGGTGATATTCAAGGGTAAATTTAAAATTTTAGTAATGGGGAGGTCCCGAAAACATTCAAACTAAACATTGATCTTAGTAACATCTAAGGAAATATGGGGTCACTAAAATTTATCTCTTGATGTGTTACATAATACAATTGTCTACTATTTCATAATAAATGATTTTATTCTTAAGAAAACGTTCATGGAAAATATATAATTAAAATAAATTAATAATCTCAAAATCAAGAATGAGTAATATGAGTACCTATGTGAATTCCAAGATTTTTTAAAGTAGGATAATGAGAAAAAAAATTATTATGGATCTGACATTAATGAATTTTAGTAAAGGAGTGGGTAAGTATTACTATTAACTCCAACTAAAAAATTTTAATTTGGGGCGGAATCCTAAATTATCAAATTTACATTCTATATAAGAAATAGTGTGATTATAAAAATTATGAGAATGATGAAAGTACTTATAAAAAGATGTGGGATGTAGTTTTATGGTATATAAAAAATTTCGGAGAAAAATTATGTTTTATATGATGAAAATAAAATTAGTATGATATAAAAATAAGAGTAATACCAGTACAACTGATGTATTTTATCGAATTAAGTAGTTCATAAAATTTTTAGAAACATTTTAACTTATTATGGCATAATGAAACCGCATGTAGTGAAAAAGATAGTGAAGTAACCTATAATAAAAATAATTGAAAACTAATATTGAAGCATCTAATGACTAGAACACCATATAATATAATGAAACTTAAATCCCAAAATATTGGTTTTTAGAGTATAAAAAATGATAAGATACATTTCACAACAAATAGATTGACTACAATTGGGAAATAAAACCTATCAATGTGAAAATTTATAAACAAAATAAAATATTGAAGGTTTTTGAAGATAAACATAATGGAAAAGAAGTTTAATTAAAAAAACCCACCTTCAATGTGTCTTGAAGCTAAAAAACCTATAAATAAAAATACATGATAAAATAATTTATTTAGATTAAATGACCTAAAATATTAATATATATTTTCCTCTAATTATGTAAAATATGTTTGGTAACATTATCCATATGCAATGACAAACTAAAAAGAAAGCACTAATTAAATGTTATATATATATTAAATATTAAATAAAATTGAAAACCATTCTATTTAAGTTGATTTTTTTTAATAAGAGTAATAAAATTATAAAATATATTAACCAGTGTTTTTTATATATGACGGTCATTTTATTTGAATTTACATAATTCTTTATTTTTTTAAAAAATTATCTTTCTTCTATAATGTACATTTTATTAAAGAAAACTTTTTATTCAATGATTAAATGATTATGTTAATAAAATATAACATTTATCGATTAATTCTAGATTTATTACTGTTTTATTGGATATATGAAGAAGAGAAAATAATATTTTAAACAGTTAATTTCCTATGAGAACATTTTTTTACTAATATTTATAATTTTATTTATGTGTTTATTTTATATTTTAAATAATGTTGAATTTTAAAAGTATACATTATTTTTGGATTCATCAAATCGAAAAATATAATAGGAATTTGTTTTGTATTTTTCTAGATATTTTGGTTGAAATGAAGATAGTGAAATATTCATTTTTCACAAATACTATTCCTTTTATAAAAATATTAGTTTATAAGAATGTTTTGGATATTTATGGAAACCATTTTTGTGAAAAAACATGTATTTTAATAGTGAAATTATATTGATAATAATCATTTTTTATAACATAAAATTTTCATTTTAGAACATGGATAATGATTTTCTTAAAAAAAAGTTATTATACATTATACATTTAGTTTTTCAGAATTATTTTTTTCATCCTTTGTAAATAGAATCAAATATATTGGACATAAAATTTTTAAACAGTAGGACTCAATTATGTAATATGGGAAATATTTATTTATAATGTATATGTTAACTTATTTTAAAACTAATTACCATAGTAAAAACCAAAATGGTAAAAGTGAAAATCTAATGATACTGAGTTGAAAACTATTTTAAAAATTTTATGGGAATGAGTGGTTGAGGTCTATGATAACCTTATATATTTCCATCGCTATTATTTCTAAATTTTGGATCTACATTATTTGAAAGTGAGATCACATTATTAACATTATTTGAGTATATACAAAAAATCCATCCATTTCAATATGTAAAAGGTGAACTCTTCTCCTCACTACCACTCATGAAACAACCCAATTACTGATGGGACAGTGGAATAAATCCATCTGATGCATCAGTCAGACCTGGAATGAAGAATATACATCGATTGGATGGTTTACTGATTGACTCATCCAGCATAGTAAAAATATCCACAATTCAACTGATCAAATGTATTTAGATAAGCAAGTCCTCTAATAATAATTGTTAGAAATATGGTTAAATCTGAATTTGTCACCATAAAACTCCATGAACACAATTAACAAAATATATCCATGGAAATATTAAAAATTGTTTTATGTGGTTTGGAAAATTTTCTAGAATTTATTAGAGAACACTATAAATAATTTATTTATAAGAGAAGAAAGAAAATTAGAAACTCATATATCAATTTCACTCTATAAAAAAAGATCCAAAATATATGTTAGAAACTCCCAACACATTGTGTTAATTAATGTGACTCAATATACACATTAAGACTTGGAAAATAAATATATTTATATAGGTATTTTTTTGATGGCCATGATTCACTGACCTCTGCTATCCATAGTCAACCCCCTATTGACCTCAATAAGCATTGATACACTATTTCAATATCTAATTATACTTCAAAAAACTAGTCACCATGAACTAAACTTGTGCATTGAGTCTCCACCCTCAATGGAAAACATCTCTCATATCTCTGTCTAAGGAACTCAATCTATTTATATATATCTGATGACACTGAAACCATACCACATGATTCCTCTTGTTTGATCATCCTTATCAAATAATATATCATGTCAACATTATAATACTGAATTTTAATTTGTTCAATAATTCATCCCCAAATTATTTTAAAGTACCCAATAATAATAACAAAAATCTAGTGATCATTGACCAAGAGATCTCAATTTTAAAACTCCATCTTGTGAAACTGGTGATTTTCTAGAAACCAAATAGTCTCCAAATTCTAAATTGAATAATAATTTCATCCTTACTCAGAAAATATACCTGGGATCATTCTTAATATTATTCCTTTAGTTTCCTTCACTATATATCACTATCACATACCTATTGATGTACAATTTTGCTTCTAAATTTCTTGAACTATAACCTTTGTTAACATATAAGCATGATTCCTCTTTTAAGTAACCTTAAATAGATTAGACATTTCATCTTCAATAAAATATCATATAATGTGATATATTAGGTAAATGTGTTTTATTATTACAGGAAATAGTGAATATTAAGAAAAATGAATAAAACTATGAATGTCACAGAATAAAATTCCACTATCACATTGTTTCAAAAGTTCTTCCAGCAAGAGCATCATACTTATAAATTCAATCATATCATTATTTTTAGAAAAATACTCTACTTAAAATATTTATAATGTAAAAATAGGCCACAATAATGAAATACTGTTATCAATTATTCCACCAAAAGTAAATAAAAATCAAATAATATTTTTTCATGATAACATGTCTCTATAAAAATATTAATATATAAAACTCTTTAACTAATCAATATTTCTGAAAAATAAATATTCATCCTCTGACTCCATCAAGATCAAATAGTCCATATTATATATTCCCAATTATTCCTTCTATTATATTTCATTAAATTCATTGAAACTCCCACTAACAATGAATTTCTTGTCATGTAAAAACCATGGAATACCTAAAAATTCCTATAATTGAAGAATATGGAACAATTAACATCTCACAAACATCCCAATATATTGATGGTGATTTTTCATTAAAACATTTGATGTGTCTAGATAAGGTGCTTTCTATTTTTTCTATAATTTTAATTTTTGAATTTTTTTATGATAATCATTAATTATTACTTAAGATATAATAGTAAAGTGTGAGTTTTATAATCCCATTTATGTTCTTATTCCCATGATTTTCGTAGCATTCTCATGTTTTTTATCTTAACCATGATTGATAGATTACTCTTATGTTTCTCAATCTGATGTAACACTAAACCAAACGTCAAAATATCATCCACATACAACAATATTATGATATATGTTTCATTGACCAATTACTCCCTGTAAAAATAGTGGTTGGAATCTCTTTGAATGAAATATTCCTTGACAATAAAATATCCAAACATCTGCTGCCCATATGTTGGAGCATACAATATTCAACAAATACAGTGATTCAATTTTTAAACCAAATCATCCTTACAATAAACTTTATTACCCTTGGGATAAACCATCTTAATTAATCCCTACAAACCCAATGCAATGAAGGATGACTTTTAATCAATATTCTATATGTGTTGATCATCATTTAAGATAATTTGGAGCACTATATTAATGGTTTTATGCCTTAATACCATTGAGAATTTTTTTGAGAATTTGATCCCTTTCTTTTAGTAGAAACCCTTAACCCACAACCTTACATTGAAACTCTTTCTTCCATTTAATTCATATTTCAAATGATAATTACATTCATCTCTAGAGATCCTTTTCTATATGGCAGTTCAAACAAATACCACATATTAATTAGTTTTAATGAATTAAATTCCTCCTACGTGGAAGACACCCACAATTTTATGACTCTTAGAATATTTCCCTATTACATACATTCTTGTTCCCCAAATTCCATTAGATGTAAAAAAACTTGTATCAACTCCCAACCATTGAACTATAATTTTTATAAGAGTGGATCACCTTCGTAAAACCTATGGTTTGTCTATTCAATCTACTCTATCTTTTAGTAATTTTTTAGAACTATCTCTTTCTGATAGAGGTCTGTCTATTCTTTACCAATTGGGTGGTGTGACCATTAGAGTGCCATTCTATTAAGTTTCCCTCTGATGTCTCCCAACTAAGATCATATCTAGTAAAATAATTCCAATTTACTTAATCTTCTCCAATTAAAATAACCTCAGAATCAATCATATCCAATGTTCCAATCCTTTCATATATTTCCTTTGTTGAAAACAATATATCGAATATGGATGATTTGTTTAGTTTTTTCAAAACCACATGTGATATCCAAAGTTTTCATAACTATATTTTACAAGAGAACAACCCTTGGATTTCCCGTACAACATGATTCATTATATTTAATTGTTTTAAACATATGGAATATATCCAAATACTCTGACAAAGTTCACCTCTGGTATTCTATTGAAACACAATTCAATCGATAGATCTTGTCCCAGATATGATTCATGAGTTATTTCACTAACTGTAACATTATATTTATATCAACTTCCAAAATACCCTCAGTCATTCTGGAGTGAATCCATATAATTTGATATTTCTCATATATATATTAATTTATTTTTTTATATACTAAATTTCATCAGAATATTTCTTGTAATTGTCTTCTCAATCCTAATGTCTTTCCTTTGATAATATTAAAAATTTATTTATTTTGAATATTAAAAAACATTTTACATTTTTATACATTTCAACTTTCTTTCACACTCTTTATTTGCCAAAATGTTCCACTTGATAAATTCTTGAAATACATCGAATTTATTATTTAAAAAGTAAACACAAAACCGTCGAATATAATGATCACTAAATGTCACAAAGTGTACTAATTTTCCATTATATTGAACATGCTAAGTAATTTAACATCATAGTGAACATCTTATAGCTTTATATTTGTTGGATTTCAATGTCAATTTTGAAGGAAACTCTTTTATGTTTTCCAACCATACAACCATAACATCTTCTATGTTTTGGGTGATTGAGTTAATGTAGTAACATCATATATATATTACTTATATATACTTTTCAGTCAGTTGAATAATCATATAATTCTATATTTTCAGATAATCTAATGAAGTGATTCTCTTTACTAATATTTTACAATTTCATCTGATCATGTATAAGGTTCCATTTTCAACTCCTTGAGCAATCACCATGGACCGTCTTCTGGTCTTCCAAATTCCACTCGAGAAGGACATTTGGAAACCAACATCATCCTGTTATCCTTATGATATGAGGTTATTCTAAAGACTTGGAATATGGATAACTTATTTTACCTTCAATTAAAATCAATTTTTCATAATAATGATAACATCCCATTTATTAGATACACACACACACACAGATATATATATATATATATATACTAATCATATAAAATCTATACTCTACAAAATTTTCATAGTACATAAAAAATGTACCCACACATACAAGTTGAATTTAATGAAGCACCTGAGTCAATAACCCATGACTCCTTTAGAATAATCATACTGAGAATCAATTTTGAGCCTTCATACATTTTAATTATGATTTTTTTCATTATGGAATTTAATTCCTATGTTTGATCCCTGGAATATTTCAAAATATGTTTCTTCTTACCAATAATCCATCATTTTAGACCTGAACCAGCTGATTTTTATTAACTAATTTTTTATGAAATACTTGTGTTCGTCGAAGTATATTACTCAAGAGGGGGTGAATTGAGTATCTATAAAAATTTATGTTACATTTGGTTCTATGAAAATTTCCCCCTAATTAAAAATATAATAAAAGTCAATTTATAGTAAATTTATAAGAGTCTTGAATGTTCACTTAATTTAGAAAAGGATTGATTTATTCTCATCTATAATAATATAAATCTTAATAAAACTTTTGAAACTAACCAAATAGTTCAAAATAGTTATAAACACTTGCTAAAATATCTACCAAAGTTCAATTTAGTATTATAAAATAAGTGATGAAACAAAGTAAAAATAATAGATAAAAACACAGTGGATATAAATAAGAGGTTTAGTCTCAATATGAGACTTAACATCTTCACATGGTGATAAATTTCCCCCAAGTATTTTAAATTATTAAACAATTTCTTCCACACCGTAGAGTTGGGTTCACAACAACACAAAAGTCATTCCAGGTCACACTTGACCTCTACCATAGTTATTCGTGGGAAACCAACAAATAATTCACACTTGAACTCTTCCACTATTCTATGTGGGATATAAAATGATTTGATGAAAGTGAGTTTGAGGATAAAAAGTATCCCCTAGTTATGAATAAGAGTCATTGTGTGCATAACATTTAGATACACACACTGCTCAAAAATGTAAATAAATTGATACAAAAGAGATAAGATGTAGAGAATAGTTTAGAAGTCTTTGTGTGTTATGAAGTGATTATCTATACTCATTTGATGTATTGAAAATGTTATTTGTGTCCTCTTCTAGAAGTTAGCTCCAAAAAAGAGTATCATAGACTCTCTACTCTGTGTTCTAGGAGTTTGAAGTGTTCAGGTCCTTATTCTTCGAATTTTTCTCAATGTGGTTAATTAGGTTTGAATGTTCTCGTTGATCTCTCCGTATGTTCTTCATTTGAGTTAATGGGGTCTGGTTGTAGGATCAAATGTTGTAGTAATTCTGGCATGTGTGTCAATATGCATGATCTAGCTTGTAATTCTACTGTACTTTTTGGTTCAACAGACATGGATATCTCTCCACATCAATGTACCTAGTACTATATACTGAAAGTCATACAGACAACATTAATTAATGTCAGAAACATTAATTTTTCTAAATATGACTATTGGATATAAATTTAAATTAATAAATTAAAAATAGTTTTTATGACTATCGTTGAGTCATAGTTATTGGTGTCTCATTGGAATCAGTCTATTGTCATTGGTATGTCATCAGTGGTGACTCTCTGCATCAGTGAGTCCTCTTTATCCATATCAGAAACTCTAGGCATCAGTGATTCATTTGTGTTATCGATCTATATGGCCATCGGTGAGTCATCATTAGTGACTCATTGTGAACTATTGGTTTCTCTCCCATCGGTGACTCTTCCATCAGTAATTCACCAATATGTTGGTTATCTAATTACTGAGTCTCAAGAACTATCAGTGTGACCGATCATCAGTGACTTGTCCATTAGTGTGTTGATTGTTCTATCGGTGAGTCCTACATCAGTGTCTTCTTTGATCATTGGATTCCTTTTTCAATGACTTCTTTGATAGGAGAGTTATTTGATCAGTAATTCCTCATCAGTTAGTCACCCATCGGTGACTCCTTTGAACTATCACTGTCAGGGACTCTAAAAGACTTACAAAGTGTCTATCTGATACCGAACAATACCACATTATGTAAAATTCTTAATAATATGTAAATATACACTTGTAAATATATTGAAACATAAATATCCATAACTTATTGACATATTGAAATGTATTATAAAATGAGAAATATTCTATTTAGTTATAAATATTAATCAAAATAGAATATGTGAATTAATATATATTATAAATTGACATTATTTGTGATTATGAAAACAACTATTTCACAAAGGGTCCAACAATCTCTCGCTTTTTTATAATCACAAATTATTTCATTAATGAGTTATATAAAATATTATGGAATTAAAATTAGTTGACATAGCATACCAAATAGTGAGTGTGACATCTCAATATAACTAAGGTGTTCCCTTTTAAGGCTTCGCCTCAATTATTGTATCAGAGGAAAAATAAATAATGGTTTCCTTTATATCAGAGCATTGTCATGCTCCCTATTTGGATTAGAATATTCTGATTGACTTATATCAGATATGGGATATATATATATATATATTCTATTGATTACATTTCATCTTTCCTACGACAAATGTTCTCTCCCTTAGATTATTTCTCCCCCTTAGATGATCAAATTATGCCATCCATACCTTTATACACATTTACGTATTAGGAAACAGGTATAAAGAAATAGAATAACACAAATAAAATTGGAAACACATCAAAAAAGTAGAAACATAAGGAATGAAAATGCTTATTAATTGATTTTTAAAGAGTACAATCATGAAATGAAAAGTACCAAGCCCCATCAAATGAACAATCCATAGTTAAGGTTTTGGCTATTATGGTGCTTTCCCTTTGGCTTAAGGGGAAATAGGAGGGTCAGCTGGTGGTGTTGTGGCTATAGAAAGGGATTGTCAAATAACAACACTAGCCAAGGCTACACCTATAGGAACATTATCTTCAAGGCTTGGTATCAACTTTGATAAAACATGACTCGAGGATTCACTATTATCACAAGATGAAACTAAGATAAGGATTTGTTTTACAGTTATTGAAGCAGGAGGAAGGGAACCAGATGGAATAGAATCAGCTACTGGGACCACTATTGCTTCAGCGTGCAAAAGTAAGTAGGGATTCAAAAGCTTGATGAAATAGTTGATGATTTCACCCCCCATACTGCACTGTTTTCTCAAAATTGTCCTTATTCTCCATAACTTTTTCCAATAGTGGAGTAAATTCTTTAAACTAACCCACTTTCTCCTTTAAGGCATCTGTCACTAGAAGGATCTTTAGGTTTTCATCCAAATACATAATGTTATTGATCAAATCATGCATGTTATAGATTTTGTAAAAATACTTATCCAAATATTCTCTTATTCCCTTTTGAGCAGCAGAGGATTCATTGGTCCATTGTCTTACCATATGGAAAATAAGATTAGTGTATCTATGAACCATGGAAAGGGTATTATTATCTGAATCACTCTGAATAGACCTCATCTCTTCCCTCAACACAGCCTTGAGGGATTGTAAATCAGTAGTAGTAGTCTTGGTACCTTTAGAGCTAAAAACAGTAGTAGTCATCTTTCCACGTTCCTCTTTTAATTTAATCAAATCTACACTTAGTAGATGTGGGGCCAAATTCGTACGAACCTCCATAACACCACCAACTATGGTCTTGTAATCAGTGGTTAATGATTCCTTCTCATTAGCCATTCAATTCACTTATTCTCTCATCATTGTATTATGTTTAAGGATGGTTTTAGCTGTAGTGATTAAATCAGGCTGAATCTCTTGAATCAATATCTTTTCAATTATAGTATCATCATCTTCTTAAATACTCATGGAAGTATAGGCTTAATTTCTACCTCCAACAACATATCTTAGTGACTCACATATATCATCCTCGAATTGTTCTAAATCATCCTTGGTGACATAGTCACTTGGCACTACTGGTACAATAGGATCAATAATAGGTATGAGTTGTGATGTAATATAAACTGATTCCACTCCAGTTTGTTCTTGTGGAGTAGGAGGAGGAGGATCTACCATCTCCTCATCACTGTCATAGACCAGGCCAAATAGAATGAGCCCTGGATTCCAATTCCACTCACCATAACATGTCTTGTCTCTGGGCTCCATAGTGTCTATTCTTACTCTTCTTCACTGAGAATTAGGTTCAATCTCAACCAATTCTTCTTCTTCTTCATGTCCTCTATCCAGAAAAATATTCTTTGGTACTGGTACTATATGAAATTGAGGTTCTACTTGAAGTGCAGCCACTCTAGCTACTTCCATCTCTTTCTCAATCTGAGGAATAGGTGCAATTTGATCCTCTACCTCATATTATTGGCCTCCAACAATAATTTCTTTAAATTTATGAATGATTTTGTGATCATAAACATGTTGGTGTCCATGTTTAGCCTCATCACTAGCATCTCCATCACCATATCTATCAGTATCTTGTCTAATAGAATTAGCATCATCATGTCCATCATCCTCAACATCATCTCTGTGAACTGATCCCTCACCATAGTTGGCTCCTTCTTGTATGACTTATAGTGACTCACTAACATGCTTACCATTATCATCCTCTTCATCATCATCATTATCATCATCATCATTCTCATCATCACCATCAATTTTACTTACACATCCTTCAACTTTAGATACCTTTATCTCTTCCTCTTCTTCATCACCCAACAATGGTTCCCAAGAGGGTAGTTCCAATGGTGGAATGGAAGGTCCATAAGCCATGTCCTTTTGGATCTCATCAATGTCTCGGTCACTCCAGTCATCTACAAGAGACCCTTATTCCCATGGATGCTCAGCCTTAGCTTGTTCCTCATAAGAATAAGCAACCTCTTCACCTGATTTAAGACCTTGATCATCGCGATCCTTTGGTCTAGTAGAATAGTCAATATGATTATAATCCTCATATATATTCTCTTCATCTACTACCCAAAATATCTTCCATATATTCCAAAAAAATTTATTCATCTAAAAATTTTCCATGGTTAGGTAGAATCCACTACGTGGAGTGATTAATTTATCCTCCTCCCCTACACAACCCAACTTCTTCAGCATTGTAGAAACCATCATAGGGTCGTATACACGAGTTGCATTCTTGGATGGTTTGATCATATCAGTGATGTGTACCATGAGTTACTTACATATGTTCACCTTCACCCCGTTCATTAATCGATAAATCCGGAAGACATCATGATACTTGATTATAGTAAAGAATCCCTTTGTGGGGAAGATTTTTTGTTGAATAAACATGAAAAGTAATCTTGATTATCCATCTAACACTATGGTAGTATATCTCCATGTATCCTTATTCCATGTAAATTACATTAAAACATTACCATAATAAAATAAGTCTATTGTTGAAGGAATGTTACCCTAGTAATTAGCATATATTCCCTCATGTTGTATTTCCAAGAATTCAACCCTCTCTTTTGAAGAAAATGTGATCTATTTTCCCTTTAATATTGATTTCATCTTACCCTCCTTGGATTCATCCAAGGATACATTCATGTTATGTTAGAACTCATGTACCAGCTGGGGATAGATGTCTATATCATTATTTTCAAACTAGTTGATCTATCCTTGAGAATCCAACGCCTTAAGTAAAAGTGACTTGCTAAACAACAACCACTCAAAAGACACTTACTTCTCAATAGAAACTACTCGGCTTCCAAACCTGGATTCCAATATCCTACAACAATACTAGATTCAACATTCTAATGCATAGTTGATGGTGATTCACTTGTCCCATCATATCACACGATTAGTTATCACCATTCAAAAGGATAAATTTTAAAGGGATTCGAAAGGTCGAAGGTATGAAAAGGTTGGGTATTGGTAGGGAACGTTCGAAGTGTGGATCGAATTAATTTTACCATTTAGGGATTGTAACTCTTAAAATAGACAATATAACAACTATAAATAAAGGAACACTCCAAACAGTGTCATTTACCATAAAATAGACAGATTAACTAAAAGGTCCTCATTCGTATCAGTTTTAGACAAATGCTATAGGTCGCACCTGATCGGCTTCATAAGATCGTTTTCATGCGAGTGGTCTCACTTGAACAATTTCACTCGATTGGTTTCTTTTATTGGTTTGAAACAATCAATTTCATAAATCTGATGGACACAATTGGTTTCATCTGATCAGTTTCACTAATCATTTTGGCAGATCGGTTCGACACGATTGGTTTGAATGATCGGTTTCACAAAAAAAACATGATTTTACGAAGAGATAAGGTTGGATAGACTTTATATATTTATCAGTACTAGTTCATGTCTGATGTAGCTCAATCTATTAGATTTTAAGGGTTTGGTAAATATGTCATCAAGTTGATGCTCAATCCCAATAAACTCAAGAGTTCTATAATCATTTTTATAGTGGTCTCTCAAAAATTTATGTCATATATCAATATTTTTTGTTCTACAATGAGAAATTGGATTCTTAGAAATGTTAATAGCCCATGTATTGAAACAATTTACGGGATATGACTGAATTAATATCCATAGTCTAATAAAGTGTGTTTTATCAATAAAATATTTGCACAGTAACTAAGAGAAGAAACGTACTCTGCTTCACCAGTTTATAATGAAAGTGAATTTTTCTTTTTACTACACCATGACATTAGATATTTTCTAAAAGAGTGACATGTTCTGGAGGGTTTCATTCTATATAACTTACATCCACGGAATTCAGCTTCAAAATAACTGAAAAAATAAAAAGGATGTCCTCTAGTATAGAACAATCCATAATTAGTTGTATATTTGAGGTATTTGAAAACACTGTTAACAACATTTAAATGAGAATATTTTGGGTTAGATCGAAATCTTGTACAGATACACACACTAAATATAATATCCAGCCTACATTCAGTTAAGTATAGAAAACTCCCAATCATTCCTCAGTAAGTAGTTTAATCAACAGATTTCCCATTTTCATCAATATCTAACATACATGTAGAACACATAGGGGTTTTACTACCCTTAATGCTATCAATTCCATATCTTTTCAAAATATCATTAGTATATTTACTTTGATTTATAATAGTACCTTCATTATTTCAAACAATTTGAAATCCATGATAATATTTATGTTCACTGATCAAACTCATTTCAAATTCACTTGGTATCATTTTTAGAAATCATTACATAAAGAATTTCTAGATGATCCAAAAATAATATCATCTAAATATATTTTAACTGTTAAATCTTCTTTTAGAAATTATTTTTATAAAAATATAAGCATTCAAAACTCCATTAATAAAACCTTTAGAAATAATAATGTAAATTACCTTTTCATACCATGCTCTTGGGGCATGTTTCAAACAATATAAAGAATTTTTTAATTTAAAAAATTGAATTGGAAAATGAAGATTTGTAACCATGTGAGTTGTTCAACAAAAACATCCTCTATTATATAACCATTAAAGAATTAACTTTTAAAATCCATTTGATAATGTTTGAAATCCATGTGTTCTACATAGGCATGTAAGATACTAATGGCTTCAAGCCTAGATACCGGTGAAAATGTCTCTTCATAACCAATTCTATCTTCTTGATTATAGGCATGTGTAACCAATATATCTTAGTTTATAATTATATTTCCAAATTCATCTACTTTATTTCTAAACACCCATTTAGTTTTTAGGGTCAACGTATATTTTGGTCTATCAACAAGATTCCAGACATTATTTCTATCAAACTAGTTAGGATATTCTTGATTGCCATCACCCATAATTCATCATTGATTTCATCATTTATATTATTAGGTTCATGTTGTGGCAAGAATGTTTGATGTTCAACATGATTTCTCAAAAAAGATCTAGTTTTTGTTCCTCTATCTAAATCTACCAAAATAGGATCTAATGGGTGGTTTTTAAGGGTCCAAGTTGGTCTTGTAAAAGTAGGGATATTTCGGGTTCAACATTTTGTTCTGGTACATTATGGATAGTCTCTGGAGAATTTACAAAGTTTAAAGTTCTTACAGATTTCATTTACAGGATGGTCTGAAGGATTAGCATTAATTTCTATGTTTAACATATCCTCTTCATGATTCCCTATTGAGGTCTTAGGTTCATGTGGATCTATTTCATCAAACTTGACATGCACAGATTCTTCTGCACATTTGGTTCTATTATTAAAGACTCTGTATTCTTTTCGTGATGTAGAATATCCAAGGAATATTCCTCCATCACTTTTAGAGGAAAATTTATCTTGATTATTATTATTGTAAGGAATATAAACTTTAAATCCAAATAATTTAAAATAATATACTATGGGTTTACTATTATTCCATATTTCATAAGGAGTTTTCATAAGGATAGGTTTAATGAATACTCTGTTTATTATGTAACAATATGTATTAATAGCTGCAGCCCAAAAATAAATCAGTAGGTCATATTCATTGATCATAGTTCAGACTATATTTTTTAATGTTCTATTTCTTATATCCACAAATCCATTTGGTTGAGGTGTCCTAAGGGAAAAGATGTTATGACTATAACCATTTTGAATGAAAAAAGATTCGATGTCTTTATTTTCAAATTCACATCCATGATCATTTCTTAAAGATTTAATTTGATGTCCACTAAGATTTTCAGCAGTCCTAGCATTCTTAGTAAAATTAGGGTAGGCTTCACTTTTGTGAGCTATGGAAAAGGTCCAACTATTCGTAGATAAGTCATCCATAAAAATATAAATAAATTGCTTCCCATTGAGACATGAAACTATAGATGGTCCAAATGATTCATTGTGAACAAACTCAAGAGGTTGACAAGTTATTACTTATTTCTTTGGTTTGAAATAGATATTGTGTGGCTTTCCTTTTTGAAAACGATTGCACACATTATTGTCTAGATACTCTAGTTTGGATAGGTCTTTAAATAAACCTTTTCTAGTCATTTTTTTCAGGTATTGTACAATACAATGTCGTAGTCTTCTATGAGAGAGCCAAGATAAATTATCAAAGTCACTTAGGCAAGCAATATTTTGTGATACTAGTGTTTTTATGTTTACAACATATATATTATCAATTCCAAGAGCAGTAAATACAAGGTTATTCATGGAATAAAAAACATGGCATGAATAATTTTTGAATTTAACATTAAATCAATAATCACATAGTCGGTATATGCTAATAAATTTATACTTTAATCCATCAACATAAACTACTATTGAAATTGAAATAGAGTTAGGGTTACCAATCTAGACTGAGATGATTTTTTTCCATTACCATTGTCACCAAACGTGACATATCCTCCATCAATCATGATGAGATTTTTGAAGATTTATTAGTCCCCAATCATTTGTCTTGAAAAGAAACTATCTGCGTACAATAGATTTCTATAGGAACTCTTTATGTAGTTTACCTACAAAACAATTTATCCAAGAAACAATTTTTGTACCCATATTTAACTAGGTCAAAAAACCTTAGTAATAAATGCTTTAAGAACCCACTATTTTATTATAGGTTTTTTATATGTTGAATGTATAGTATTTGAAAAATACACATTGTTTGGTCCAAAAAAATGACACTGTAAAATAATTTTTAGAAGTTGAACTTGCAGCAAAATTGTGATTTTTACACAGTGATGCAGATTTTCTAGATTTAATCGTAAAATGTGTTTTTTATAAATTTATTTGTCCTGGTTGATATAATATTCTAGAAATATAGTTAGGACCCACATGTTTACCAAGTAACAGAGTAAGTGTGTCTTTACCATTGGTTAAATGATCAATATCCTTCTTTAATTTTTCATTAGACAATTTTAAATCATTGTTTTACTTGAGAAATTGAGAATTATTTTCATTTTCAGTACTAAGTTAATATTTAATTGTTTTAGTAAGAGAATTTTGATTCATTAATGATTTATACTTATCCTTTAATTCATTATAATTTTCTTATAGAAAATTCCAATAATCAAATAATTCATCACTTTTCTTATTTTCATACTCACTTTCATTTGTAAAATAATAAGAATTGTGTGAAGGAGAGTCTAAGGTGACCGCATATGAGTTTGTCATAAAACACATATTTTTTATATCTTCATTGTCATTATGAGAGGAAGAAGATTAATTGGAGGATTCCTCAGATTCCCTCAATATTCCCTTATTATATTTCTTATATTTCCTATATTTTTCTCATACTTCTTTTTATACCCTAATATAGGGTAGCCAGCTTTGACATGTCTTCTACTCTTGAATTCATAGAGAAAAATCTCCTTGGTTTTTTCCATTTATTTTCCAATCCATTTTCAAATTCCCCTTGTTATAATACCTTAATTTAAAATTGGGCTTTATGAAAACCATCTTCTTCCTATAAAATTTCAGGAATCTTCTGGCTCGCTGGGCCATTTCCCCATCACTGTCCAAAGCTGATTCTTCATTACTTTTTCTCTCAACAACAAATTGAGCTTTATTTGTTTCATTACACTTAGAGGTGGAAGTCTCGAAGGCTATATATTTTCTTTTTTGGTTTATCCTACTCTGGATTTACATTGAGTTCCTCTTAATACATCATTAATGTTCTAATCAACTCATTCATTGGAATCTTATCAATGTCGCATGATTCTCTTATAGATACATATGTCCCTCGCCATCTATCTGGTAAGCATAACAGAATCCTCAAGATGTGTTACTTATTGTGAAAACTCTTCCTAAGGAAATAATGGTATTCAAAATTTCATTAAACTTCAGATACATATCCGAAATGCATTAATCCTGCTTCATTATAAAATTTTCATATTTAATAGTATAAGTATTAATCTCATCTCTTTCTTATTAGATGTAACCTCCTAAGAAACGTAAAACATGTACCAAATCTCATGGGCAGTTTTAAAAAAATTAATGATATTAAACTATTCATATCTTAATACAACATATATATATTTCATTGATTAACTATTATTATTATAGGCAGTCTTGGTAGGTTCATCCTACATATTTCTAGCAGTTTCATGAATTGTATATTTACCTTCAATAGCAGCCCGGATATCAAATCACATGATTTCTAGAAGTATTTTCATCTTAATCTTCCACTAATCGCAATTGGTTCCATTAAAAAAAGGTAGACTATTAGTAGCACCTCCTTATAATATATTTTCTATATTATAAATTGTGAAAATATTTCAAAGAGATAAAAATTCATAACAAATAGAAATTTTATGATCTTTGAAGAGAAACTATAATTACAGTTTAAATAGTTTGAAAAGGCTTTGAAAAACTAAGAAATTCTGCACTCCTTTGATATTAAATGTTGGTCGGAGTAGATTACTCAAGAGGGGAGTGAAATGAGTATCTAAAAAAATGTATGCTAAAATTGGTTCTACCAAAATTTCCCACTAATTAAAAATATAATCAAAGTCAGTTTGTATTGAATTTATAAGAGTCCTGGATATTCAATTAATTTCTCAAAATATTGATTATTTCTCATCTATACAAATCTAAAAATTAATAAAACTTTTTAAACCAACCTACACGTTCAAAATACTCATAAACACTTGATAAAATAACTAATAAAGATCAATTTATTTTTATAAAATATGTGATAAAACAAAGTAAAACTAAATGATTAAAACACCACAGTTATAAACAATATGTTCAGTCTCAAGTTGATACATAGTCTTCTCCATTTGGTGATCACCTTCCACCAAGTTGTTTAAATTAATAAAAAATTTGATCCACACCCTGGATTGGGGTTTACAATATCACACAAGCCTATCCAGGTCCCACTTGACCTCTACCATAGTTATTCCGGGGAAAAACAACAAACAAGTCATACTTGACCTCTTCCACTATTCTATGTGGTATATAAAGGGACAAGATGAGAGCAAGTTTGAGGATATCAAGTATTCTTCAATTATACACAAGATTTTGTGTTTTTAACATATAGATACACACATTTCTAATAAATGTAGATATAGTTTCACAATATAGATATGATGTAGAGAAAAGTTGAGAAGTCTCTGCATGTTATGCAGTGAGGCTCTGGACTCGTTCGATGTAGTGGGAAAAGAATTTGTGTCCACTTCTGGATGTTGGTTCCAAAATAGAGTATCGTAGTCTCTCTTCTTTGGCTTACATGCATATGAATTGTTTATATACTTGTTGTTCAAATGTTGTTCAGTGTGGTTCAGTAGGTTTGGCATGACTTTTTAATGTCCTCGTATGTTCTTCATTTGAGTTCTTAGGATTTGGAAGTAAGATCGATGGTTGAAATAATTGTGGTCTGTATCTATATTCATGATCCAGCTTGTAATTATATTACACATTGAGGTCCATCAGAGATGAAGATCTTCACACGTGCATGTTCCACGTACTATCTATTTAATGTCCAACAGACAACATTAAATAATGTCAGAAACATTATTTTGTATAAATATGACTTTAGATATAAATTTTAATTAATAAATTAAAAACAATTTTTATGACTCTCAGTAAGTCATAAGTATCATTGTCTCCTTGGTATTGGCATTTCATCATCGGTCCGTCAGCATCGGTGAGTCCTGTTCATCGGTATCAGTGAATCTGGGCATTAGTGAGTCATTTGTGCTATTGGTCTGTCCGGGCATTGGTGAGTTGTCATCAGTGAATCATTTTGTACTATCGGTGTATCACTCATCGGCGAATCAACCATCGATAAGTTTCTCATCATTAATTCATCCAATCAGTGAGTCACTTGAACTACCAGTGTGACCAATCATCGGTTACTTGTCCATCAGTGTTTTGTTTTTTTGTTGGTGAGTCCTACATTAGTGTCTTCTTTGATCAGTGACTTCCTCGATCAGTGACTTCTTTTATTGGTGAGTTTTCTTATCAGTGAGTACTAATCTGTGAGTCAACAATCAATGAATCCATTGAATTCTCAATGTCAAGGACTCAGAAAGACTTACAAAGTGTCTGTATTATATAGAACAATACCAGATTAAGTAAAATTCATAATTGTATGTTAATATACACTTGTAAATATATTGAAACATAAATATCCCTAATTTATTGACTTATTGAAAAGTATTATATAATGTGGAATAATATATTCAGTTTTAAAAATTAATCAAAACAGAATATGTGAACTAATACATTTTATAAATTGGCATGATTTGTGATTATGAAAACAACTATTTCAGAAAGGGTCCAAAAATCCAGAAAATATTTATTTTTCTATAATATCTTCTATTGTGTAAAATATATCCATATTGTATCATTTATAAAACTTACAGACAAACATTTAGATTCATTCCATATCAAATCTTTATTCATGATCATGTTTTGAATATCATAAAAGATAAGTTATTTTGTATCACTAGATATTATCAGTGTAATTACAATTCCATCCCAACTATCTGAAAGTGAGAAAGAAGAATAAAATCTAAGACATGATCTATGGAATTTACCTTCACCAATTTGAGTTTACCTATGTTTTTATTGAAGTCATTCACATGATTGGCTATAGGTTTTTCAACCAATTACATTAATATAAAAATATTTATATCATGAAATCTTTGGTAAGATCTGTATTCTTGTCAAAAATGTCATGAAAAATTTTCTTAATCCTTATAGTATATTTCTTCTCTCTAATATTGAACACATCAGTATGAGTAATAAATATCCTAATCAAGGATAAATCCTTCCAATACATCCACAATCATTTTAACTTGACCATTTATTTTGAAATTTACTAAAAAAATAACATCTTGATCTTTTCCAATAAAAAAATACTTGATGGGAATTATATAAATTAAATTTCCATTCTAAAAAAATTATTGTTAAAATGATTCCTTTATTTGAATATATTATTCAGATAATAATAAAAACAATTGAAATAAAATAATTTACAAGCCATTGAGTGTAGACGAACCTGAATACAATATTCTATCCAATTGTTATATATATCATTTTAGGACAAATGAACCACTATTTCTATTACATAGTAAAAACTTGGATAGAATAATATGCCCCTGATAAATGTCTATAAGATCAACTGAGCCTATGTAGAAAAAAACCCCACAATGTTAAACAAACATAGTATTTTTTTAATGACCTCATAATCCATGATTTTCAGTATAACAATAATGAAATACCACCTAATCACCACCCAAAAACTATAAAGATAGATCATAGAAAACAAAAATTCAAATAGTCAAACAAGGTTTACATGGTCTGGACCAATACCCTATATCCAAGAGAGAACATTGAAAACATTTTAATTAAAGGGGATACATCTAAATATAAAACTAATCCCACACATCCCCTTAAAACAAATCCTCAAACAATTGATTTGAAAAATTACAATATTCAACTTTAAAAGATAGGTATCATTATACACATCAAATCTATGCCAACACATTTTTATAGTAGTCTTTATTTGGTGAATGGTTTAAATAATTCTTTGATATTCTAGGTAAACCTCTCATTGACATGAGAATTATCTAAAACATTATTTTACCATTTTATGAAAACTACAATATCTAGTATCCATGAACACAACACATTTATTTAATCTCCATCATTGGTGAACAACATCTATCAAAACACTATTTTTTATCTTTCTAATGAAACAGAATCCTTACAATAAGATTCATCTTGTATGATAATATCTTCCTAATAATCTCATCCAATGAACTTTGTGTGATTGATTTCTACCTGGTAAAACAATTCAAACCTGAATTCTTAAAATCTATTTTAGATGAAAACATTGTCCCTTTGATCATTGGTTGATGATCTTCATCGAACAAATTATATACATCAAAACACAAGATTTTACCCAAACCCAACACATATTTTTTACAAAACACTACCGAACCATATTCACAAAATTCATTACTACCTTATAGTGGTTCTGGTATTATTAAAATAACATCCATAAAAGGATTAACCCTCTTTGTATAAGAGATTATCCAAAAGTGAGATATACATTTATCACTAATGATTTCATATTTATTTTTATTTATGTGAAATTACTATTCATAAAATTCCATAACATCATGATAAAATGATAACATAAGTATAATTACTGTATTCTTATGTTATTATATTGATTGTACAATCATTAAACACTTTTCCCTTTTTCTTTTAGAAAAACAAGAACTATCATTCATGCATTTTGTGAAGAACTTTCTTAAAGACACAATGTGTTTTATTTTCCTTCACCTCCTTAAAAGGATGGTCTATATTATAAATTTAATATATAACTATATTATTTATGAGTTATCTTAAATTCATAAATAATAAACCATATATATTCATTTTCACCCATTCAATGGAAAACTAAATAATCATCCAAACATACTTGTAGAATACGACTTCCATAGAAAAATCAATTTCTATTTTTTTATCACCCTATTTTATGGATGTTAATTAGAATAAATTAATTAGATAAATATTATTCTTATGAATTTATTATGGTTCTTTATATATAAATTCAAAAAATCTTTTATAATACGAGAAATGAAGAAGTGTGGTAAATTTAACTTTTTAATGGAACATCCTAGGAGAGAAAAAATATTATTTGTACTATAAAATAACTTTATATAGGTTATTTTTTTTATATCTCTTTCAAATTATGATATAACATAATAATAATCACAAAGTATGTCAATTATGATTTTTTTAAAATGATAATACAACTAAATAATATAATAATCTTATATTAATTAAGGTATGTTCTTGTTTGGGATCGGTTTACCACCCATTTGAACAATGATATAATTTTATATAACATATGTCTATGAGATTTATATATTTAGATATTTTTTGTATAAATATTAAAATAATTATTTATTTATGGTTATGATATTTTATTTAAAAATTTAACTCGTTATTTCTGAAAACACCCTTCCCTCCCTAAGAATCATCGAAATATGATCATCACTGAATTCAAATTTAAGGATTGTACCCAAAACCCCTATAAAAAGAGGCCGAAACTCTATAAATAATTATAAAAAATAAAATTAATTTTAAGTTAATAATAAATATCAAATTTGGTAGAAGTACAAATAATTATATTTAATTATTAATCTAGTATAGACTGATCCAGATTTCTCAAACCCTCTCTTGAAAATTGATAAGTGGAAACTAATATACTTTTATTGAATAATTATTAATGGAGCTATATAATATTATGTTCAAGAATAAGCTTAATAAATTTGTTTATTTTTTATTTTTGTTTGTTTATAAAATATATTAGTCTTTGTTCGACTATGTGGGGAAATATAGTGGGGTTATTCATCCCAAATTCCTTCCATTGAGACAAATTTATTTTATACACCAATGTTTTAATGTATTATGTATTTACTACCCATGTCAATTTCTTTTTCATATATATTAGTTTATTCATTTAAAATAACAGTTCTTCTTAATCAAATGGAATGTTAATTTAGTTTCCCTAGTTGCAAGATTTTTTAAAACTCAATTTTCATTCATTGAGTTAAAATGTAAAATTTGGAACATTTCTTGGATTTTTTTACCAACTATATAACTATATAGTATTTTATATTCCTAATTTTTAGAATTAAATTTTAATAAAAATGTTATTTTTAATATACAAGTTTTCAAAAAAGGGTTTTTCAATGTATTAAAATTGTTCATTTTCTTTCAGTATCAAATTTTTTATCATTGGATCCATATTGAATATAGAAAACATAATAGAATTTTCATGGCTATATTATTGAAGTTTTTTTAAAATTAATAGTTCTTAAACCCATTCAATTCACCTTTTTCAATATATAATTTTAATGGACTCATAACATCATATTTTGTGATTTTTTTAAATGATATTTTATGTCTTCTTCGTGAGAACATATATTTCCACCACCATTATATTTTATATTAAATATTCTCCCGTAATGTAGTTTTTCTCTAAAATAAATTATTTTCTCCCAAGTCTTATTATATATTTCTTGTAAAATTATTTCAAAAGGTCAGGGAAATTTATCATTTCCAAAGTTATATTTTTAAAACTGTAAAAAAAATTCATAAAATTCAATGTCCTTGAAAAATATAATACTTGGTCAAGGATATTTATCCAACTTTACCATCCACCGTCTTTTTATTCAAGGATTAATTAATTTTATTTTTCACTAGATATTTGATCTATCAATACTATAGTGTCTCTATCCACCGCTCATACCTATGAATAACAGTTCTTTCAATACATTCTCTTTTTGAAAACCATATATTTTTTTACAGTTATCTTATTTTATTAACCTAGTAGTGTTTCATGAACTTATTTTCAAATTTATTATCTTTACCTTATAATATTTATCTATATAGTTCAAAAATTATATACATTATTATATCTATTATAGTGTTTTTTTCTTGAATGTTACTAAATATCTTATGATTCCATTTTTTTCACAGGTTATTTATCATGTATTTATTTAAAAACACTGTATTCCTATGTATTCTTTATGAAATTAAAATTTAATGATTCTAATGTAATGTTTTAAGAAACCCATTTTATATATTATTTTAATGATGTTATGGTTAGATGTTTTATTATGGAACACAACTATTTTATAATTTTTTATGTGACATGTAGGTCATATATACCCTACAATACATTGGGTAATTCATATAATATCATGACTTAATGGTGACCTGAGTTGTGATAATCAATAAAAAATAGAAAATATGTTTTTATTCAAGATTAACTATAAGAAATTGGTGAGTGATGCCTGATCCACTTGGGGAAATATGTGAGTGAATCCTGGTCCACTATGGGAAGGAGGGTGTGATACCCGATCAATTAAATTTTTACTTCTATGATTATGGATGTTCAATATTTTTTAATTTATCTTTTTTTCTATGATTCTTTTTATTTTAATGATTTATTGTAATATAATAACATCAATTATTATATATTATTTATTGGGTATAACATTCATTTTTCTTCTGGTTTAATGATATCAAAAAATAACATCATAATCATCTATTAATTATCTTGTCTTCGTCTTTTGGTTGGATTAACCACGTAATTTCAAAATAATATAAATTTATATCAGAGTACAATAAAAAATTGACTCATTGTTTAAGAAAACACCCTTTATTCTATGTGATTCATCAAACCATGATACTTTCAAAATTCATCTTCAAATATTAAGAACAAAATTACATATAATAATATTAAAACCATATCAATTATTATAAAACATAAATTCTAGTACATTTTATATTCTATGAATAAAGAAAATTTGGAGACGAATGAAGAAAATCACAGCTACTATAGAATAGTTCAAAATGGTAAAAATTTCTCCCACAAATTATCGAAAATAGATACAAACTAATTATTATACATGAAGAGAAAAATTATAAATTATGTTTTAAAAGGATTATAGTTATGATAAAGGTTCTTAAATGGGTGATTAATATAAATTTTTTTTTATAAAAGTTTTTAATGTATTATGTGGTATTATCCCATAGTTTACATTTTTATCTTATAAATCCCTTTTAAAATATTTCATTTTTCATGGATTATATTTCCCATAGGAGATATTTACATATAATATATATTTTCATGAAGTTATATTGTCTGATTTTGTATATTAGTCTTCCATTCCTGGTTTCTCCCACTATAATCTTTTGTTTGATGGTATAATATAAACCCCTTTTATAATGTGATATTTTAATAAAAATACAATTTGTAACATATTTGTACTATTTTATGGTAATCCCCAACTCCCCTTTTTGATCATTCTTTGGTTGGGGTTCACTTTAGGTTGTTTCGGGATAAAAGTTGAAAATATTTGAACTTTCTCTGATATACCATGGTATCCCAATCTATGAGACCACCATGGGTCAACTGTGAAAACCAAAACATCATGTGTTATTATGGTTTGGTCATGGATTGAAAATATATGCACCCCATAAGAGTGGAATAACATTAGGGCGCACTATTTTGTAAATAGTGTGGTGTCCTCCTGAAAACTGTGAAAATGGACTTATTTAATTCCAATATTTAATTTTACTAATTTTGAACCTCTGTATGCCAACCCACTTGACCCTAACTCACCAAATCTAAATTTTCAAGGTTCAGATGGCTCTCAGGGGTAATTTGTAATCCTACAAACCCCTTCTTAAGAGGATCAAATCTTAGTGACAATCATTTTATTCCTCTCCAGTAAGATTTATTCTCCAATTCCCTTTACCAGGCTCTCTCTTTCATTCCCCCATATGGTTATTTAGGTTATGTGTTATTTTTTATCGAACTAAACTCTTTTTATTATGATATAGAATCAATTTTTAATTCTTTCATATCTATTGACGATGTTATTCATTTGAAAATTCCATTGCGCATGAGGAGTTACATGATATCTGTGATAATGGTATGTTTTTTTCTTAATATTGGCCAAATTAATTTATCCAAGATTTAAAAAAATATTTAAAATTGAATTAAATTATATTAAGAAAACATAATTTGATGTTAATTGGGAATGATAAATTGATTTGGCATTATATTTTTGGGGAAAACCTAAATTCCGAAAGAATGGGGTATTTGGGCTGTGATTTTATTTTTGTGGAAATTGAGAAACATTATTTGTAAATGGATTTAGATTAAAATGGAATAAATTTCTTTGATAATTTCAGTAGATTTTTTTTATCATGAAAAATGATCGAGTAGATTAAAAACTTTTTTTTAATTTAAATTAGAATATTGAAACTATAACTAGCATGGTTTTCTTTTAATTTTTTTAAAATAATATCCCCATTACTTATTTATTAATTGAGAAAATAAAAGAATGGGTAGTTAGTATCTTATTTAGGGAAACCCTCTAGGATATAAATTATGTTGCAATATATTTATGATTTATGACTCTAAAAAACATTATATGGTGGATCTTATCCCCATTAAGATATTGATGGGTCCTATACGACTTGAGCCTGTGGGGAGTGAGTGAACATTTCCATGATCATAGATATGTGTGTGTAAGGATCCCATAAATAGAAACTATCATACCTCTTGGTATATTACAATATTTCATGATGTTATTGTTTTGAATTATATACACCCTTGATTTTGAATTGATTTATTCATTCCTATTGATTTATATAATCTTTATCATAATAATTATCAATTATGTCGTTGTTTGAAAATTTTACATCAATTAATCTGACAAGAATGTATGGTTTAAATTATAAAAGTCTACAGAACAACCAATTTATTTTAGATTTAAATCATGATGTGTATTTTTTATTTTGGAATATTATCAGGGAAAAATTTTTGAGACCCAACCAAGTTTTTGAGCTCACACCCTACCTTTGATTTCAGGCATTTAATATTTCTTTCTTCGTGGATCGAGCAAGGGAATGTTCCTCATGGAGGAGGTTGTTTTCATTGATCGTTTGGTCTTGAATTGAATTTTCTATTAGGAAATGGGTTGTTAATATAGTATTATGGACTTTTATGATATAAAATTTTGTTTTTAATATACACATTTTACTTCTAGTATTATCTCCATAGGCGTTTTTTTAGCATACTAGTATGTTTTTGTTTATTTCATTATTTATGTTGAAAACTCATTCCTAATTTCATAGTGTATGAATCTTGGTGTATGTTTCAAAAGTCATGGGGATTAGTAACATCCTTTGGGCTAGGTCAATAATAGATCTAGATTATGGGTAATAGGGTTTTTGGTCCAGTTCATGAAAATTTTGTATTAAAGGGAAAATCTAAGACTCTTTCATTAATGTTAGCAATATAGTTAGATCTTGTCAGGATATAGAAGCTAGTTATGAGTGAGTTCCTAGACATATTTCATCATATTGAGCCTTCATTCATAATGGGTGGTTTGGAATAGGAATCTTGAGGATTAGTTTTACTAATTTCTATTTAATTTATTTTGATATATTGAAATCCAAATATATTTTTCTATCTAACAATATTTATATTTTATTTTCATTATTTTAATGTTATTTAGTGTAATATTCAAATGTCTTCAATGTTTTTTCTGATGTAGAATAATATTATGACTCCGAGAAGGCATGTGAATAGTGTCGAGGAGGAGGCTACAAATGAGCCACAACGAGAAAATCCTCCCATGGAGTAGATTCTGTTTGAGGTTTTTGTGTATGTTTTCCATGATATGGGATACACACCTTCATGCATTCATATTAATTCTCCCATTATATAACCTCAGAGGATTTAATTCTAGAGTTTTTATTATGATTTTCTTTTCTAGAAGACACATACAATCCAATTCTAAAACGTTCCTCAAGGGGATGATGATAGGTTCAGAAGGATTGATTATTTGTTTCATATCTTGTAAATTCAAGACTAAATCAAGATGAAATGATCCACCTTTTCCTAGGAAGGACCTAACTTAAGATGGTGAGACATTATGGGGATGATAAATAAGCACGAGAGATAACAGTGGAAGGAATTTAATGTTCTTTTAAGTGACTAGATCTATCCAAAATCTATAGTGTGGGATAAGGATTTAGTGTTTTTTGAACTTAAGTAGGCTGAATAGATCGTGAATGCATATATGAATCATTTTGCATTGATTTCATAGTTTATAAGTAATATTGTATCATATTATATGTTAAATAATTGAATTTTTTATAAGATAATTTTATATGGTTTTCATTCTCAAATTTTAATGATGAACCTCTCTTCTATTTCTGATGTGCTGGACAGAGCATCGATTGTGGAGATTTATTTAGCTGCTATGTCAGGATTTAAAGGAGATCATTTTTCTCATAGTGGAAATTCAGTGAATTCCTTCAAAGTAAAGAGAAAATGTGTTGAGACTCATGGTCGTCATCATTATAATGGTTCTACGAAAACTCCCATAGTGAAAAGAATATGTCCATTGATATTCTACACATGTGGAAATATTAGGCACTCAAAATGGGATTGCACTAAGGCACCCATGATATGTTGTTCTAGAGGACGCTCAAGTCACTTGTAGAAGTTCCATCATATCTATTATGCTCCACATAAAAAAATGAGACCATTAAAACCAAAAATTACATTGGTGAAATTATATTTTTCTGAACCAATGGGTTCCAGCCACATGTAGTCGTAATAATGCTTCTTCACATAGTTTAAGAGTCTCTAGAGAAAGTAGATATGGTTCTATCAATTGTGATAGGTACCATCATTTTATCATAATCTTTAATGATTTTTTTTATAATGGTGCATCTGATTAATTTATTTTTGACTCGTATTGTTAATATGATAAATCCTACTATTTAAAATTTATCCTATGTGATTGATATTACTAAACCCCTTGGAATGATGAGATAACATGATCATTGTGGTCTTGTGTGCATCATATATTTGTCATAGACTGACCATACATGGTATTTCATGGTTCTGAACATGAAATATATTTACATAATGTTTTGAATAAGTTGCCTCATTTTTAATAAAGCCCAGGTTGATGGTTATCTTCTATGAGTCTCTTTTAATGAACTTGATGGAGTTTCTCGTATCATTTTTGTAGAATGGGAAATGAGTTTGAGTAGATTCATACATTCTTATCTGGAGTGGTGAAATGTTATATGACTGTTTCTTTTTGATCTTGAGGGATAACAGTTGTCTAATGATCTCCCTCAATTTTCCATTGAATTTTCCAATTTTTTTCTTTTTGAGTTCTGTGGTTTTCCACTGTTAAAGGAGGTAGAGTTTTCTATTAATTTATTGACTAATACTTAACTAGTTTTTATTTCATCCTATCATATAGAACTAGTATAAATGATAGTGTTGAAAACTGAGTTAAGTAATCTATTAGTTAAAGGTATTATATGCATGAGTGTGTCACCTTGTCCATCTATTGTTCTATGGGAAATGAAAGAAGACGGTTCACTTCACCTTTTTGTTGATTTCATAGCACTCTAATTAGTTATGGTAAAGAAAAAGTATACCATTTTACATATTGATGACCTATTTTTCCATTTAATATGGGTAAATTGGATGTCAAATATTTTTCTTTGGTATGGTTATCACCATTTGAGAATAAATGAATATTAAATTCAGAAAATTGTCTTTCATAGTAGTTATGGGAACTACGAGAACATTTTCAAGACAATTTCTATAACTAAAACTATTTTAATCTTTATTACTTTAATAAATAGGATCTTCTATGATTGTCTTTAAAATTTTGTGGTTTCCTTTTAAGATTTCATCTTTATTTCTCTATGTTTAAGGATTGTCATTGGCATAAGTTGAGATTAGTTCTAGAATAGATTAGAAATCATAGACTCTATGAAAATCTATAAAAATGTAAATTCATGATTGGGGAAGGGATGATCTTGGGAATCATAGTGCCCCAACATGTTATTTTAGTTGGTACTAAGAAGGTGAAAGCTACAAGGACATGGGAAAAAACCATGTAATGTATTTGATATTAAAATCTTCTTGGGTTTAGAAAAATATTATCACTAATTTTCAAAAGATTTAATAATATTTTATTATTTTATAACAACCCTAACTCGGATGGGGAGAATGATAAATGTCAGAGTTATTTTGTTGAGAAATTTTTTTACTACTGTTTTGATGTTGTCTATTTCTAAAGCTAGGAAGGTCTATGTGGCCTTATGTGATGCATTAAGTTAAGGTTTGGGCGGTTATTGTATACATGGTTATCACATCGTTTCTTATGGTTCATTCAATATTAGTCCACATGAGTAGAATTACCCAACCCATAACCTTTAATTTTCTGATATGATGCATGAAATTAATAGTGGGTTGTATTTCCTTCTTTGAGAGAGGTTTAATATGTATTATTACCACTAGATATTGAGTTATAACATCCCTAAAAAATATTTTAATATCATATATAGGTTTTGAGTGTATTACTTACAATACATGGATTTCAACATAACTTTTACCATGGGGAAAGGGAATATCGTCAAAAATTCATATAGAAGGAAACTCGGGAACCAGGATGTGAAAGATTCATCAGAAGAGTGGAACATGATGGCCCATTTTTCATAGTGGAATATTGCAGTTTTAGACGTAGGGTTTATGGTTTTCATGTCAATTATTATGTTTAACTATACTCTTCTATATATGATTATTTTGAATCTGTAGCTTGATGATGAATTCTATGGCATTATGAATTTTATTTATGGCAGAGAGGCTATTGTTGAGTGGAAACTCTCAATGTAGGGTAAACTATGTTTGTAGAAATAATACATTATACATTTTATGGTGAGAGAATATGTGATGGGGGATTAACCTAATTCTAGTGGGATATGCACCCAAGAACCAAATATATGATCTATGACATGGTGTGATGATTCATGTGGCCATGTATAAAATGGGGAATTACTAATTTTTTTTCATTATTGTAATTTGAAATAGGTCAAGGCAATGAAATAAAGACATATAGTTTTTATTCATCCACTTGTAGTGCCAAAGTGGTAGTGGTATAAGATCTCTATATACATTATGATTCGTGTTAGGTCCACTAGGATAGATACCCTGAGAGTGGTGGTGAATCAGGGAATGAAAGATTAAAACAACTTCCCCTATTGATCGTTTTTCATTGTTAAATAAACCAAACTTCTATCTCCTTCCCATTACAGAGTATGAACAAATCATAAAGCATGAACATGACATATCAATTTTATTTGGTTAACCCTAACTGGGATATGACCAAGGAGCACACACCAGTGATGTTCCAATGTTCCAAATCTACTAAAAACACACTACCGTTTACAACGTTTGGAGCGGACTCAATGTCCATCCTGGTTTACAAACAATCACAATATGAAAGCTCACTGCTCTATCAACTCATGTGTGCTAACTACTTCAATAAAAGACCCACTCATAGTTTAAATAAGTATGAGTCCCTTCATAATCACAAAAGAATATGTCTTGTTTTTAATGTAGATGCTCTATTGATGTTCCACTTTCATCCACTGATGAATACAAAATTACCACGGATGTAACATGAAATCTTCCAACAGCTATGACACACTAGAATGAAAGATGTACTTCTCCGAGATTGGTGCGATTCTAAATTCCGGGTGTGCAAGTTTCACCTAACCACCTGCGCAACACTCCCTTTGCCTCCACCGAACATGGGAAACTCACACCCTTTTATGCCCAAATCAATATTGGCGTGAAACTGTCAATTGGTTTGCAAATTTTGAATATCTTTATACTTGCGCAACCAAACCACCACATCAGCACCCAAACCTGTGTGCTTGACTAGAGATCTAATTTTCTCTAAGTGTTAAACTCCATCACAAATAAGAAAAGGTATACCTATATTTATAGTCATTTTGGGCACCTTGAGCGCTGCGTGAAAGTCTCCTCCCCACATGCAAGTCTACCTGCCATAGACTCCACTCCCCTAGTCACTTACATACCCAAAAAAACATGGGCACCCATCTTTCCTTTTCTGTATTTTTATGTTATTATTTTGAAAAAAAATAGCGCCCAACTTTCAAATCCTCCAAGACATTAGTGCACAAGTCAATTTTTCAAAAACACTTTTCTCTATTTTCTGATTTTGAGGAACAAAAATTTGGAAAACACTGGAAAAAGACGCCACCTTGTATCTGTTCTTTTTGTATCACCTCCATATCATCCATTCCTTTATCGAGGTTCTTTTATCAATTATATATTGTTAACAACATATCTCGAGCTCGAAAACTCACCATGGAAACCCTCCTTGTCAACAGAGTGAACATCATGGTCTGCTCTGTCAACAAACCCAACATGGAGACCTACATTGTCAAAAAAAATTTACCTCAAAATGCTTTGATGATACCTTGATGAATTTATCCCAAAAATCTTCTCCTCTGGGACTGTTGAAAATGATTCTCATAAAATGGTACAATATTAACGCTTCGACTGCCATTTTCCACTTGCGATTCTTAATGGGATCAAGGATTCACTCAACACAAACTCAAAGCCCACATAAGTAATGTTCGACATAACAAAAAATAGTTAATGAATGTTTCCTTAATGAATCACTTCATTTCTAACCCCAATTGTTTATACAAAACTAATACCAATTACTGATCGTTGGATACCTTCTGACACCATTACAATGATACTCTTTTTCCTTTATGAAGATCCTTAGCTATCGATATATCTATTATTTTATCGATCACTTCTATCATTTTCAAATTTAATACTCTCCTTCTAAACATCATAGGTTCTTGTGTTGTCCAAGCTATGCTCTGGTTGATCTCTTCAAACACCACATAATCCCTTCCTGGTGCTCCCCATGTCAACTTATTCACTTATCTTGAAAACTCCTCCTATCTCAATGCACCACCTATCATCTTATCCTAATGTTTTTGAAAAATAAATTTTCACCCTTCTTTAGACACATTCTCTCCCCCTTTTAGAGTTACACTTTCTCCCACTTTGTCAACGAACACAAAGGCCACTCCTTTTTGGCCTGCAATAGAGTAGATATCACATATTAGTACATTAAGGAAAACACACCATACCTCATGGTGAGGGGGACCCAAAACTACATTATTTCAAGTGAGGGTAGTCGAATGGACTCCTAGAGCTAGATGATGCCTCTGAAATGCATCCTTGGATAAGGCCTATGTTATATTTTCTTCAACCTGTAGATCTATAGTCACATACTCCAACTTCACTATCCATTGCTCCACCTTCTCCTTGATAAAATGATATTTTATCTCAATGTTATTTTTCCTTGATGGATAGACTAGATATTTTCTAAGATAGGTAGCACTTGAGTTATCGAATTTGATTTTGATCAGAGGCTTCACTTCAACTACCATATCTTCAAGTTTTCACTTCATTCGTAATAATAGTGTGCATGCTTTAGTGGTCGTAATATACTCAGATTCCATGGGGCATAATGAAATGTAATCTTGCTTCTTGATTAGTGATGAAATACAAAATACACCATGATAGAAGAAACCTTCTAAAGTTAATTTTCGATCATCCACTGAACTAGTCCAATCTACATCTATGTATCCCAATAACTATGATTGAGGTTTTTCAATATATATCAAGCTGAAAATCACTTTTTCCCTTGAAATACCGAATTATTCTTCTCACTACAAGCATATGGATTTCTTTGGGGTTACTTTGATATATCACTACTTAGCATGTGGAAAATACAATGTCAAGACTTGTCTCACTCATGTACAATAAACTACCAATAATTTTAAAATATTCGTTTATATTAACTTTCTTTCCTTCATCATCTTTTGATAGTTTCATCCAGGTAGCAACCGGTGTCTTCTTTTCCTTGGAAATTTCCATCCCAAATCTCCTCATACCTCCTTGGAATATTTTGATTGAGAGATAAATGTTACATTACTAACTTGTGTTACATGTAAACCAAGGAAAAATTTCACCCCCCCCCAATCATAGACATTTCGAACTCATGATTCATGAATTTGGAGAACATTCTGTATTGTGCTTCATCTGATCCTCCAAAAATTATATCATCAACATATACCAGGATCATCATCCTTATATTACTGTCATTATTCACATATAAATTGTAATCAACTCCACTATGTTGGAAACTAATCTTCTTCAAAAATTTATCTAGTCTTGAATACCATGCTCTTGGTTCTTTCTTCAACCCATAAATAGACTTCTTCAGCCAAAACACATTGTTCTAACAGTCATGAATGAGAATACAATATGGGTACTCAATATACTCTTATTCTTATAGAACCGCATTAAAAAATGATGATTTCACATCTATCTGGAACACTTTGAACTTCTGTTGCACTGCAATGTCAAGAAATAATCTGATTATTTCCAGCCTTACCATAGGTGAAAATGTCTCATCATCATTTATACCCCCAATCTGAGAGTATCCATTGCACACTAGTCATTATTTTCTTCAATAACTGTTCCATATTTTTTCATCTTGTTGCAATAGAAATATTTAGTGTCAATGAATTATTATCTACTGGACTCAAAAAATCTCCCACATTAGGTTCTTCTCAATCTGGTCTAGCTCTTCATTTATAGCATGAACCCAATTTTCATCTTCAGCTGCATCAACAAAGCATTTAGGCTCTAATAAAGATATGAAAGATATTTGTTGTATGGACATCATTATTATTATCTAAACTGGAGCTTACTGATCAACAATGATATTCATCTCATCAATTCGACATGGCTTTATGGATTTTGTGTAGATATGGATTTTACTTCTTCATGCTCAACATCAGTATCTTCTTCTAAATCATAACCTACCACTTCTACTCCCCAACATTTCTTCCCTCTTCATCAGTTTCATCAACAAATTGTTCACTTTGTTGTTGAATATTCTATTCATTTTTGAAAATAGTGACATCATTTATCTCAACTACGTTCCCAAGCCTTTTGTTGAAGCCTTTGTAGGTTTTTCTTTTACCTGAGTAACCAAGGAGTATCCCCTTAACTCCACATGACTCAAATTCTCTATGTTTTTTTCATTTAGAATTAAACATATATTTACAAATATTTGAATGTATTTCACTATTGGTTCCTTTCCATTACTCATCTCATATGGATTCTTACCTTCCTTTAGACACAACATATCATTGTTAGAAATGTAGAATGATGTCAATACTACTTCCTTCCAAAATTTATCTGGTAGGTCTTTTTCTATGAGCATCATTATTTCCATGTTGCTGATGATCTGATTTATAATTTCATCCACTCCATTATATTTGGATGTTTTTACTGAAGAAACATGATGTCGTATCACATGTTACTCGAGACAGTATTCCAACTGACTGTTTGGAAATTATGAACTATTATCAGTACGAAACATCAAAATTTTCTGTTGAGGCATCGTTTCGCACTCCCTCCATTACTAATTTTAGAAGATAAACACATGAGACTTATGGGAAATAAAAAATACCCATGCCATTATACTATAGTCATAAATTAAAGGAATTTAGCACCTATTTCCATCATTTTTTGTTGGTGTGATAGGAATAGAAACATCATCATCTACCTATTCAAGAACTCTTGTTGCCTTATTTTCCTTTGACTTATATGTCTTTCTGATGTTCTTCACTTGTTGGAATGCATCACACAAGTGATTACGATCCCGTGATAGCTTAGAGAGGTCTTTAGCTTCATCACACAATACCAAATCTTATAGGGATGGCTGGCATAGTTAACCAAGTCGTTTATGCCACAACTTTGTTTCTTCTTCTCTGGATAAAAAGTATATATCTTTTTCTCAACTTACTAGGTTGAGGTTCCCCTTTTTCTTTTTTCCCTGTAGGATCACTATACCATCTCTTACATAAATGACACACATTATATTAGTAGACCGTATTGATTGTCTTGAGTCAGATAGTTGACTGAAATTGAGAAAATTGTGACTATGACCTTCTACAAAAAAGACATCAACACGTTTTATTTTTTCCCCAAACCTGGCCTTTAATGATCCAATTATCTTCAGGCCTTTGTCATTTCCAAACTTGAAAAAATCTTCTTTGTCATATTTTATGACTTTAACCTTATCCTTATTTCCTATCATGTGAGACGTGCAACCACTGTCAAGGATCCATACCCCAGAATAGTGTGATGCTTTAAGGGAAATTTCAGTAGCCACTCCATTCTCCACTCCCTTCTTCTTGGTCCATATTTTTGTCTTCACCCTCGGCATAGATTGATACTTATAATCTTTATTAGATTATGATCGACCAGATTCATCATTAAAATATAAAAATATATTTTTCATTTTCAGCTCACAAGTTGGTTTATTAATATGCTACTTGTGAAAATTTTGATTCATCTTTCGCACATTACTCTGTATGGTTGATTTATAGTATCTAGCCATGTGCCCAAATCCTTCACACCAAAAATAGTGTCCTTTGAAAAATGTTCTAGATAACTGTTCTCTATTTGGTGGAATCCTATTTTCTTGTCCCCTTCAGTATCTTTTGGGTATACAACACACATTCTTTGAGTGTCCCATATTTCCAAAATAATAAAACCTTATCAAGGGTGAATTCCTACATGTCTCTTCAGTATGTATAGTTTCCCCTTGGGATCTATGCATATTTGGCTTCATCATAGTACCCAAATCAAATTTCAATCTCAGAACGGGTGCTTGTAGTGTGACTTCAGTTTTCATAGGTTTTTTTTCGGTCAAGCCCCACATCAGACATAGCATCTGAAGATAATTGATGCTTCTTTTCTGTTGGACTTCTATTCTTCACAACCAATTATTCCATCTCTTGAGTGATCTTCATTACTGATGTCATATAGGGAGTCAATAATTTTTTTATATCCTTAACTTTTTGTCGTAGGCTGTCAAATTCTTCATCATGTTCTTCGATACACTTGATTAGATCTTTAATATTATTATTCAATCCATCGTTCTCCCTTTTTTATTCTTAATCCTTTATTTTATAAAGACTAACCAATTTTGAGTCCTCTTGTGTTGATGACTTGTGTTTCTCAATTTCATCCATCAACTCAGATTTATCTTCTTCTTTCTTCTTCATATAGAGTTAGGCTTTACGAACTACATTGTTGGATTTATTAGTATTTGATCTCCAAAGATCTATCTCTTCAATAGAATCCACTGACTCAGCTTGAATATCAACTCTTCCTTAAACTTCTTATTATTCATCATTGTCAGTTTCTTCCTTTTTCTATGTACTACTGATAACTGGAAACATAAAATTTTCTCCATGATCATTACAGTTCTCTATCTCTTCAACCTCCTAAACCTCAAACTCATCTGAACCATAACATTCTTATGAAAGAAGATTCTTCTTCATAAAGAAAATTTTCTTTAACATGTCTTTCTATTCACATAGGTTGAAATCTTCTTCTTAGGAATTTTGGCTTCATAAACATCATCATCTTCTTGGAACATTTTTGGACACCAGGCCATAAGATGACAAACCTTTCCACATATAAAGTAGGCATGTGGATGTTTTCCATTAAACATTCATTTACCTCTTTGAATAATTGAGTAATGAAATGGAATTACTTCATCTGTCTCTTCTTCTTACTGAGAATATTTAATAGTGAGCTTCTTCATGGATTTGAATGCCACCTCTTTGTATTTCCCCTTTTCCACATCATCATTATCTTTATTTCTCATTTCATATGCTAAAGGGTTCTATGCAAGTTGCCGAGTTTCATCTCTTTCGGATCCTTGTCTTCCATTAACGAAATATTTGGATTGAAACGAGGTGGATGTTTCCTCATGATATGCTTCACAATATTTATTTCCTAAATTAATTCACCAAGACCTCGCATGTTTTCCACTACAAAATTTACTCGGTAAAATAATGCATCAACATACTCATTCTGGTTCATTCTAATATCTTCATAGTTATTTCACAAGACTTGTAGCTTTGCTTCTTTGACCTCTGAATCTCATTCAAATACGTTAAAAAGTTTTTCCCACATGACATGTGAAGTTTTTCATGCCATCACCTTCATATATATAGCAATGGATAAGGCTCCCCCTAAAGCATTGATTCCCTTGGAGTCAGCATCCAATTCTATTCACTCAACATCAAATAATGCTCTGTTATTAATATCTGCTGGTATACCATGCATTGCTTCTGTAAGCACATACACTCTCAAATATCATATATAATGTTTCATCTGGTTCTTCCATAGATGAAAATTGTTTATGTCATTGATTGGAATCACTTTATGATTGGTGACCTCCATTTGATAGAGAAAAACAAATATTAACCATTCACTATGATACTAATTGTTAGGTCCACTAGGATAGATAACCTAAGAGGGGCGGTGAATCAGTGTATGATAGATTAAAACTACCCCTATTTATCTTGTTTCATTGTTAGGGAAAACAACATTATCTCTCCTTCCCATTGTAGAGTATGAAAAAATATTAAAGCATGAACATGCCAAAAAATTTACTTAGTTCACCATCACTAGGCTATGCCCAAGGAGCATCTATCGGCGATGTGTAGATGTACCGAATCCACTAAAAGCGCATTTCGGCTACAATGTTCGGATTGGACTCACTATCCCTATTGGTTTACAACCAATTAAAATATAAAAGATCATTGCTCCCTAAACTGAAGTTCTCTCTCTACATTTTCAAAAGACCCAGTCATAGTTTAAATCTTTCTAGGTTCATTCATTATCCCAAAATAATACATCTTCTTTTATATGTAGATTCTTGGTTGAAGTTCCACATTCATCCACTGATGAATGAAACTTTACCATAGATGTACCAGGCAATCTTCCAACATTTGTGCAACCCTAGAATGACTAGTAGGCTTCTCCAATCATGGAGCACTTATCAATTCCTCACGTACAATTTTCACCTAACCACTTTCATGAAACTCCCTTCGCCACCTCAAAACATGGGTGAATCACATGCTTTTATTCCCAAACCAATATTGGTACACAACTATAAATTGGCATTCAACATCTGAATATCTTTATACATCCGTGACCAAACCACCACTTGTGTGCCTGAACCTAATTTCATGATTAGAGATCTAATTTTCTCTAAATTTTGAACTCTGTCACAAATTAAGAGGGGTTCCCTTCTATTTAAAGCATTTTGGGCACCCTAAGTGCCACGCGCAAGTCTCCTCTTGGCGCTTCAGTCTAAATACCTTATCCTTTATCGCCCTGGTCACTTTCATGCCCAAACCAATACATGGGCTCCCCTATTTTCTTTTCCATATTACTATGTTCTGATCTTGAAAAACATATGGTGTTCAACTTTCCAAGCCTCCAAGACACTATCACGTAAGTCCATTTTTCAATAAAACTTTTATCCATTTATCGATTTTGAGGCCCAAATTTTTTGAAAACACTGGAAAATGGCACCACCATGTATATGTTTTTTTGTAAGACCTCTATATCATCCATTATATTTTCTAGGTTCTTATATCAATTATCAATTGTTTAAAAATTATCTTGATCTTGAAGACTCACGATGAATACCTTCCTTGACAACAAATTGAACATCATGGTCTGCTCTGTCAACAACCATAACATGTAGAACCTCATTGTCAATCGACACAATTACCTCAAAAATGATTCAATGATACCTTGAGGGTTTTTTTCTAACAATTAGGTTCCCACGTACCCATATAAAGAAGAATGAGATATTTATTTTCATTGATAGGATGCATAAATCAACTCATATTATACCCATTCGTAATACAACCAAAGTATAGGATTTATAAATCTCATTGTCAAAGAGATTGTTCGTTTGAATAGAGTTTCATATACTATAGTATATCATAGTTATATTTGTTTTATATATCAATTTTAGAGAGGCTTGGAAGAGTTTTTGGGATCTCATGATCATTTGAGTAAGGCTTATCATCTGTGGATAGATCTCTAGATAGAGAGTCATATATAGATCCCTAAGGATATGGTTCATGCATGTATCCTCAAATTTAGAGGGGGGCTTGGTATAACCATTTATGAGCAGTTGATTTTTTCTATAATAATAGTTTCCAATCCATGATCAGAATGAATCCGTTTGAGGCCTTGTATGGTCGGTCTTGAAAATCTCTGACGGATTGGTCAGAGATCAGGGAATGTTCATTTGTTGGGCTAAAAATGGTTCAAATGACTACATCAAATATTCTGTTCATTTTCCATTGAATATTGAGGGAAAAAAATTTGGTATAAATATTTTTCTTATCATCTTCATTTCCCACTGAAATTTTCAGTTGGTGATACAGTGTTATGAATGTTTCACCTTGATTGGGACATCGATGTCTTGGTAGGTAAGGGAAGCTTCCTCATTGTTTTGTGAGACCTTTTTCGTTATTTATAAAGGTGGGAAAATTAGCATACCATTTATAACATTTTCTACGGTTTATGTCGGTACAAAAAATGTTTTATGTATTTCATCTTCAAAAGTATTATTCTGATCCATCTCATGTTATGTGATGGAGTGATATTGACATAGAGCCTGATTTATCCATGACTGATAATCCTTTTAGGATTGTTGATTATAATAATATGGTACTTCAAGGAGGGATGACACATATTATTCATGTTCAAGGGCATCATGGTTCTAATACACATGAGACATGGGAGAGAGAGGAATTTCTGAGAGAGTACTGGCCTCATCTTTTTGATATGGATAATTCTTGACATACTTTCTAAGTAAAAATTGTTTATATGGTTGGGAAGTTGTATCACCATGTTACTGTTTTCATGTGATCCTCAACCCATTTTTTATCATGATTTAGATGGAGAACATTTTTGTTTTCATTAGGAGAAAATCTGAATTTTTATCTTTCTAGGTTATACACGGTGGGGGCAGAGATTTCCAAAACCATGCACCCAACAAGGGTAAACTGTCAAAATTCAAATAGTTGGGCTTTTATGGATGTCACATTGTGTTGTGACACCACCTAGTGTAAACCATGGAACCCATTATAGTGTTGAATGGTTAGGGTGAATGGTGTGGTAAAACATGCATCCCCTCTAAAAAACAATTCCCAGTGATTTATAATTGTAATGATTAATTTTAAGATTCCTAAACACCTGTATACACACTAGCTCAACCCTAACTCAACATAACATTATTTTCAAGGCTTAGAGGAATCTCAAGTACCCATTATGGATCCTTAAAAAACCTTTTAGGTAGTTTGATTCTTGGAGAACATCATTCAATTACATTCTGGTAGGATTTCTTCTCATACTAATTGTCTCCCATTCTCTCTTACATTCCTCTATATGGGTTGTTAAACAATATTTTATTGGTGTATCAAAACTATTTTGATTGTAATTTTGATTCTTGGTTTGATTCCATGATCTTTGATTCAATATTATTCATTGGAAAATTCCGTTAAAGGTATTTTTTATGTGATATCTATGATAAAGGTATGTACTTCCATTTCAGATTGGACATATTTATTTAACCTTGAATTGCATGATTTTTTTTTGGAAATTTCATTCAATTATATTATAAAATACAAATTAAAATAAAATTTAAAACATGAAATTTATTTGGAATGACATTTTTTTTGAAAACACCAAATTTGAATGGAATTTTGAATTTTGGCCTAATTTGAATTTAATGGAATTTGTGAAAAATGATTCGTGAATTGATGTTGAGGAATATGGATTAAATTGTTTTGATAAGAACCTAAAATTAATTTTATCCTGAAAAGTTAATGAATTTATCAAAATATTATTTTCTTATTTTTAAATGAAAATTAAACAATTGTATCTAGAAATGGGGAAATTTTATTTTAAATAGATTCAAAATAATATTCTATTTTTTTTGTTGATTTATTGAGAACATGAGATCATGGGTAGTTAGTATATTATCATAGACAAACACACTTGGATGGAAATTCCCTATATATTTATTTATTAGTTACAACTCTAATGAAAACATAGCTTGGTAGATCTTATCCCCATTGGTATATTGATGTGTCTTATTTATCTCGATCCTGAGGGACGTGCATGCACATTTCCATGATGTCATTTATGATTGTCTGATAATCCTATAACTAGATAAAATCATACCTCTTAAAAGAAGACCATGATTCATCATGTGATTATTTTTATGTATACAGTCTATCAATTATGAACTCTTTTATTAATTCCTATTAATTTATTTAAACACTTTTATATAAAATCATTTCTTGTGCCATTATATTAAAAGATTCCATAAATTGAAATGTAAATAATCTTTTGTTTGAAATATTTAATTGTATAACCATTCCAATTTATTTAAAATTGAATGAATGATTTATTTAATTTATCAGGGAGTTATATTATGGAATAGTTAGAGAGACAATATTGGTATTTTGATCTCACACCCTACCTTTTTCATTCATGCATTTATAGATTTCCTTCAACCAGGTTTGATCAAAGTGAATGCACTACATTGAGGGGGTGGTTTTTTTTAATCCATTCAAATTTGAGTGTTCTTCCCATTGGGACTTGGGTTACATATCTTGTGTTTGTATACTATAATGATATATAATATCAGTTTTTTATACGTTGTTCACTTATCGTACTATCTCCAAAAAAGGTTTTCATTGACAAAACTACTATGTATTTGTTTATTTTAGTGTTTATGTGGAAAACTCATTACCATTTTAATCTTGTATAATTCCTAGTTCTAGTCACCAACACATGTGGTTCAGGAATACCCATTAGTCTATGTCAAAGACAGATCATGTTTCAGGGTACCAGGGTATCTAGGCTAGTTCAGGATGCATTTTTAGTACTCTTTTAACAATGTGGGTTTTCTACTAATGTAATTTCAAAGTATTAAAAATATTACTATCATAATCCAATGATTTATATTCGTATATACATTTATTATATGAAACTTAATGCCATTTTCATGGATAAATATTCTATATTATTTTAAAATGTAATTTTTTTCATAATCATTCACATATCATATTCAAAAGTAACTTTTGAATGTGGTAGGTATGTTTTTTTACGTCAATGTTAAATGTGTTTCATAAAATATAATTTAAGGTTTCTATTCCATTTTCCTTTTACCTATTTAAAAGGATTTAAACTCTTGGAATTTTTGTTTTATGTTTTATTATCTTATATATATAGGGTGATTACAATCACAGTTTTATATAATTTGATTCTTGATCACATCATGTGTGACACCATTCAAAGGATTATTTTAAATGATTTTTTCATTTATATCAGTTTCATTCTATATTTCCTTCGTTACATTTGGTATATGTTATTTTTAAATATTCATTCCAAATATTTCATATTTATTGTTAATTTCTATTAAATAAACGATCCATCAATACCCTTTTCTTGCCTATGGATCCATTAGGTAAAAGAATTATTTATCTTCCACTGACTTTACAATGTAAATATCCTTTTCCAATTTTATTTTTTAATGTTTGTTCACCTATATTAAATTTATCAATTTATATTTTATACTTATTATCTAAACCATTAACCACTTATCTATATGGTGTAAGTGTTATATGCTTTATTATATTGATTGAATTTTATTTACCTAGAATCTTATTTGATGTCCTTGGAGACCAATTTATTGTCCATGGGTTCATTATATTATGATTTTGCATCTAATTAACAAAGAATTAATTTTGTGAATATGTTTAAATGAATAAGGAATACATTTTATTTTTATTGTAAATTTATGATAAGCTAGATGAAACCTATTTTTTTCATTGGTTCTTAATGATGTTATAACTGATTATTTTCAATAGAACATGCATGTATAGATGACGATTTTGTGGGTTCCTATTTATCAAACAAATTTGTTTCTTAAGAATTTATATATCATGATATAATAATTCATGAGTATTTTTTAGATTCCCATAGTCATGGGAACTATGTGTGTGAATCCTAAAACTAATCATACCTATAGTAATGTTTCTTCCATATTTTAATGGTGTTCAAAAATATTATACTTATTCTCATTCATATATCATGCTCTATTGGATCATGATTTTTGATTCATTTAGGTGTTATGTTGTGACATAACTTATTCTATGAACTTAATATATGATTTGTTAGGTATTATTTTTATATTTACGTCGATTGTAAAAAAATGCTCATCTTATGCTCACTAATGATATTCAATAGTTATCACTTATTGTAACGACCAAAAATATTCAATTATATTTGTTACCCAAATTTGTGTGTTATTTTATTTTGAACTAAACAAAACCATATACTTTTATTAATGAAGTGAATATAATTAAAATGAGACCATTGGGTTTTGACTGTTATATGAATGTTTGTCAATATGACCATTGGAAATTATACTCTTAACTTTTTGATTATTGTTTATAAATACATTTGATCATGGTTAGTTAATACAGAAAGAAGAGTCGATGGCCTCATCTAATAGATTCGGGCATTATGAATCCCACCTAATAGGAGCTTGGGAATGAGGTAACATAACTAGGCTTTTCTCTAGACCATGCCCAATCCGAGCTTCAACATGTTAAGTTTAAATGTAATTTCCTTTGGAAGAAGATCAAGCTGATAGAAATCACCACTTAAGAAATGTAGTCCGAGCCACCAAAAGATTTTATCACCATTTCATGCATTACTCTTAGGTCTTATGCATGGGTAATAAGGGGTTATGTAATGAGGCCCTAGTTTTTTTTGTGTAATACATATTTATAAATAGAATACTTATTTCTTATTAGGGTATATTTTTTGAATTTCAAATGTCAAAATAACTATAGGATGAATTATTTGATGTTTCTTATTATTGGTGAATACTGAAAATGAGTATTTTTAAAAAAATTCTATACTATTAATAATTAATAATGTGAAATTATTTTCTAATAAATGGATATATAATGTTTTGATCTTTACGAAATTTACAGTTTGATAAGATCTACTTAATTTTTGGTGAATTGTAAATTATGAGTAATAATATTACCCTAATAAATAGTAATATGACTAATGGAATATTAACCTCATTTAATTATGTATAATTATAATTTATACAACTTGAATGGTAATATGGTATAATAGGATAAGTAAATAATTCTTTCAAAAATTATTAGGTTAGTATTATTTTTATTTTTCGGTTAATAGTGATTTTATTTAAAAATTAAATATAGAATTTTGGAAAATTAATTTCATAAAATGGATTTCATTTTTGAATTCATTATATCGATATTATCATAGGATGAATTTATGAGATGTTGATAAAATGTTATGTTTTTCCGATAAATAGTAAAAATATAATTCAGGAGTTTGAGTGTGTTTTATGACATCATAATCTTGTAATATGTAATTTAAAAGGCTGGTAGACTCATTTGTTTTAAATTTTATATGAGGTTTCCCTTGTGGTCATAACCATGGGAAAATACCAAGGTCAGTTCCATGGTTTTGCAAAGACCACTATTGAGGTGTCCCTTGGAAATTAATAAATTATTCCCTCACTTTTTATATAAATACCATCAAATTAATTCATTAAATTAATTGAAAATAATTTACTAACTAATATACATTCTCCTTACCTCCCAAGGAGTCCCCCCAAGGTTCCATCAATCCCCAAGGTCCCAACATTTTAGAAGTTAAAGATACTCTTCAATGTAATGGAACCTTTCACCCCCCTCTTATAGTCAAGGCTTATTTTATATTATGAATAATAATATTACTTTTAATATGTTGGGGTATGTTATTATGTTTTAGTATTTCTTTCCATTTTATTTACTAATTTTTTAGAGACCCTTTCCTCTCTCACCAACTGATTTTTCTGAATTTTTATGCAACATTGTCAGGCTGCAGAATATTCGTAAGGAAATTCTCAACTTATTTTTTTATCATTCAAATTCTCTTTTATGTGGTATGAATTTCATGTTTCTATAACATGTTCTTATTTTAATTATATTCTATCCATCTACTATATTATTATTCTCTTATGATTGGGTGAACTTTTTCTCCAATGTTTTTAATGTTTTCTAAAATCATGTTGCATAGTCATTATGCTGCAGAATTTTCATCTCAAAACTACTTTTTTTCTCAAGAAATTTTCACTATTTGTTATGTGAATTACCAAACCAATTTCATTTATAAGTGTATTCATCAAGACATAAAAATGATATATTTGTTTCTATAATTAACATACATAAAACCACCATTCCATTTCTATGTGTTATGAATTGTATAATGATCACAATTGTAATCACTTTTTAAAATGTCATGATTTTGATATTAAAACAATTTCTTATAATCTATTTGGTTTATTTATGAAATGTTGGATTATGATATCTATGGATCAGATGATGAAAAATACATATTAAGGGATCTCCTTAATATTTATCCAATGCATTGGGTAAAGAAATTAATCACTTGAGATAACAAGTTTTATGATACCTTGGTGAATAACCTTGGTAGTATTTATCACACAATGGGGATTGACCTTGGTGATATGCATATGAATTTATATTATAAATTTTTTATCCGCATTTTCATGTTAATCTTCATTTTATTATTATTATGATATGTCTTTTTATCATACTATTATGATATTCCCCATGTTCGTATTGATATCTCTCAAGTTCACATGTAAATTGTTTCACTTGTTTTCTTTTCTGGGCCTTCTGATCACCCTTTCCTTTGATTAATCTCTCCAGGTTATGAGATTCCTTATTGTTTCTTAGGATGAAATTTTCAAGAAGACATTCAAGTTGATTAAATGTTTTTATATGTTTTCAAATATTATGTACCATATTTCCAATACACTAGAATTTAAAGATCCTTTATTTTTAAAATGAAATGAAAAGTTATGTAATAAAATGCGAGATGTTATAGTTGGTATCAAGGAATGGTTTAGTTATTTTTGGAAATTAGGATTTGAAATCTTATGAAGAATAATATATAAAAATTTAAATATAGTAAAATTCATGGTATTTTGGTGAAATATTTAGTGTTTTCAGAACAAATAGATCCATGTCTGGATATGAACATGGGTATGTGGCATTGGCATATATATATCTAGGGGTAAAATCTAAAAACACCACATTGAGCTAGACTCGAGCTGGAACTGGTTCACAACAACATGCCTTTTTTCACTCCTAGTTTGACACTATCCAGGGATATGATTGGTTTATCACATGATTATTATGAATCATTATGAAGGATTTATAATGAAATGTAGTTGTTTTTAATGAATAATGTTTTTAACAATAAGGTTTTAAGACATAAAATACTTTATAGTTAAAAGATTCATAAATGAAATAAGCTTCTCACTAAGGTTTTATTATTTTAGAAAATAGTGGGCAATAAGAGGAACTATGCGACTGGTTACAGTAATGGACCATGTGCTGACAACACTCCAATGGAAACTGGAATGGAAAAATTCATGAGAAAGATGAACCAACTGAATAAAGTTAAGGGAAATGACATTACTCAAGATGAGAGACCAATTTAACCAAGAAGAAAAAAATTTGTTGATTACTTTAAGAATCAATGACCACTAACCTTTACTGGATCTACCAAACCATTGATTGATGAACAGTGGATCAGCTCTATTGACAAGATCTTTTATGTGCTATGTTGTTCAAAACAAAAAAAGGATACTGTGGCTAGTTACCACATAGAGGTAGAAGCTGATCAGTGGTCAGAACTGATTAAAAACATGAGGATAGGAGTAGAGGTTGAAAATATGGAGTGGTAAGAGATCATAAGTATCTTCTTCAATAAGTGTTTCCTTTTTTTGATGAGAAAAAAATGTAGAAGGATTTTCTCGTGCTAAAGAAGATGGAGAATGAATATATTGGAAGCTACAAGATGAAATTCACAAGTCATTAACATAACACCTCAAGATTTTTCATGGATCTTAATGGGAAGGTGGATATAATATCTAGTTGATTAAGACATCATTTTCAGAAGAATCATTCCAACTGAGACTATGGTAGCTATGAAGGGATCTCATGGAGTGCTATGAATGTTGAAATGGAGTTTGGTGAGACATGTTTGTCTCATAAGTCCAATGAAAATAAGATATTAATGAATCCCTGATTGGGGAGGAGCTTCTATCCGGGAAGAGGAGGCAGGAAATTGAAATGTCCCACATGTAATAAATATGGGAAGAAGCATTCATGGAACTGCCTGCTCGGGAGCGGGTACTGCTACATGTGTGGAAGAGATGTCTATATCATGTGATATTGTGGTAGTGTGGGGAAGCCTCGATTCCCAGACACTAATGACATGGGAAAGATGGTACATGCCCGACCTGAAGTCCATTAGTTCAAGTGTGGACAGCTTGACCACTTTTCTAATCTGTGTCAAAATCCAAGGGTAATGGAGGGGAATCCCAATCAGCCTCTTTATAGGCCATGGGAACAAGGTCCTGCATTTTCTATCACTATGGCTAAAGTTGGAGAGCCAAATATGTGGTAGCAAGTACTTTTATTGTTCTCTCAATGTTACCAAGCACTTTGTTTAAATTTAGGTCTATGCACTCCTTTATTTCCTCCAATTTTGAAAAGAATTTAGAATCAACCCATCAGTTGCTAAAAGTAAAGCTATCAGTCAAGTATCCTGGTAGGATTATCATAGTATCATCAGTGTTTAGAATCTATAGTATTTACTTTAGTGAGAGAAATCATATCTCAAATCTATTTGTCATTCCCATGATGTAATTCAACATTATACTACAGATGGAATGGCTCTCAAAGTATAATTCTAAAATCAAATAAAGAAGCAAGGAAATCATATTAGTATTGAATGTAAAACTTACAGTTATCTTCCACGGAGAGATTTCTTGACCTCATCATTGTCTATAGAAACCAACAATAGCATACTATATGGTGTATAACGGTTTAGAATAACAATTAAATGAACATATAAAGATAGAAAATGACCCCCATCATCTAGAAATACATTGATGTATTTCCCGAGGAGTTACCCGGACCTCCACAGAAGGAGAGTTAGAGTTCTCCATCGAACTTGTACCTGGATCTCATCTGATATCAAAGAACATGTATAAGATAACAAATGTAGAGCTAGGGTAATTAAAGAAACAGCTCCAAGATATTTTTAAGAAGGGGTTTTTTCTGATCGAGTGTGCCTCCTTGTAGAGCACATATTCTCTATATGAATAAAAAGGATGGATCAATGCAGCTATGCTTTGATTATAGAGATCTGAACGAGGTTACAATGAAGAAAAAATATTGTCTTCCAAGAATTTTTGACTTATTTAACCAACTTCATTTGGCTCAATTCTTCTCCATGATTGATTTTCGATCTAGCTATCACTAATTGAGGGTGAAAAAGAAATATATTCCAATGACCGCCTTCCGTTCAATATATGGGAATTATGAGTTTATTGTTATTCCATTTAGACTTACTAATGCACTAGCTAATTTTATGGATTTGATGAACATAGAAATTAAGGACTACCTTGATAACTTTGTGGTAGTTTTCATTGTTGATATTCTGATATATTCCAAAAGTAGTAAGGAGCCTGAGAATCATCTATGGGTTATTTTAAAAACTCTATGGAAGGAGAAGATTTTTGTTCTGTTCAGTAAATGTAAATTTTGGTTAAAATAATTTTCTTTCTTCGGGAACATTGTAACTAATAAATGAATCACATTTGACCCTTGCAAATATGACGGTTGTAGTGGAGTGGCCTTAGCCTTAAAAAATAACTGAGATTCCGAGTTTCCTTGGATTTGTAAAATATTATAAAAATTCTTTGAAAAGATTTTCACAACATTCTAATCAACTAACCTTGTTAACTTGAAAATGGTTTATGTTCATCTGGAAAAAGGAGTGTGAGGAATCATTCTAGGATTGGAAGAAGAGATTGGTTACCACACCCATGTTAACTCTACCCTCAACCAAAGAAGGATTCGTTATTTTTAGCAATGCATATCTGAAAGGGCTTGGGTAGATCCTCATGTAAAATGTCATGTTCATTGATTATGCATATCAATAGTTGAAGAATCTTTAGAAGAACTATACTATGCATGTTCTTGAGCTAGCTGTAGTTGTTTTTTCTCAGAAGATATGGGGGCACTATCTTTATGGGGATAAATGTGATATATGCAGAGACCATCAATGTTTTAAGTATATTTTCACAGAAAATAAATTGAACATGAGATAGATGATATGGTTGGAACTTCTTAAAGACTATGATTGTTCAATTCATTATCATCTCGGAAGAGAAAACCTAGTTTCTATCGCATTTAGTAGGAAATACCTAGTTGTTCTGTCCATTATGAGAATTCAAAGAGATCCCTCAATAAAAGACCTAGCTAAATGGACATGGGAATTGTATGGTAAGGTACATCATCAACCCTATCCCAAGTGATTTACCAACTGTATTTTCTATAGAAGTTCAAGAAACTCAAAAAGAAGATCCTTTTATAGAACATGTTTGAGGCTCTGATGGATGGGAAGTTTCCTGAGATCAATATTGATTATGAAGGTGTACAAAAATTTTGTACAAGATGATATGTTTCATCTATTCTAGAAATAATGAAGGAGCTGATGGATGAAGCTTATAGCTCTACTTTCTTTATACATCCAGGAATCACGAAAATGTAGAGGGACATTCATGATCATTATTGGAGGGATAATATAAAAAGGGAGACTGATGACTACACTACAATGTTCTGAGTATGTCATCAAGTGACGGAAGAATGAAAACATCTTAAATGGGTATTACAACCACTACCCATACCATCATGGAAGTGGGAGAATATCACTATAGACTTTAACACTAGTCTCTCGAGAACTTCCAAATGAAAAAATGTGATATGGGTTATAGTTGACCATTTCACAAGGACTGACCATTTTATCTCTATTTAGGAAGACTTATCTCTTGATGAACTATCCAAGATTTAAATGATGTAAGTGGTAACGATGCATGTAGATATTTTTTCTATCATATCTGATCATGATCTGAGTTTCAAATCAATATTTTGGAGAATTTTTCAACATACTCATTGTGCTGAATTGAATTTCAGTACGGACTATCACCCCCAAACTGATGGCCAATCTGATAAGACTACTCAAACAGTTGAGGAAATCCTGAGAAAATTCTGAATGGAATTTAAGGGTGGATGTGATAAACATCTCCCATTAGTTTATTTCTCATACAACAACAGCTTCCACTCAAGTATTCAAAAAGAACCTAATTAACCTCTATATTGGAAGCAATGTAGAACTCCTTATTTTTGGGATAAAGCTAGTGAGATAAAGCGTTATGGGCCTGATCTTGTGAATGATATGACATAAAAGGATCATTCTATTAAACAACACATCCAGACTACATATAGTCGGAAAAAGAGCTATGCTAACAACCGTCAAAGAGAGTTGTATTTTGATGTTGGTGAAAAATTATTTCATCAAATATCACCTTGGAAAAGAGTCATGAGTTTTGGGAAGAAATGGAATCACATCTCTAGGTACATTGTCCCCTATAAAATCTTGATCTCATAAGAGCAGTGGCCTTTTGGCATGCACTTCGTCCAAATCTAGCGCATGTTCATGATGTCTTCCTTGTATCCATCTTGAGGAAGTACATAAATAACCTTTTACATGTACTAAATATCGAGGTGGTACAACTGAAACATTACCTCTCTTATGAGGAGCAGTCAGTGGAGATCTTGGATCGTAGAGACAAGGTTCTATGCAACAAGCCTACCCACCTTGTTAATGTTTTGGTGAGGAACCTTGCATATAAAGAAGCCACAAGGGAACCAGAGGAGTCTATGAGGTATAAGTACCCACGTATTTTCTTTTCAAAGGGTACTATTTGAAATTTTGGGTTTGAAATTTCGTAAGGGGGGAAGAATGTATTGACCCAAACTTTTGAATAATACTTGTTTCATGAATTTGTGAGTTATTTTATATATTACTCAAAAAAACTATATCCTTTTATTAACGAGGTGAGTATAATTAAAATGAGACCAATGGGTTTCAACTATAATATGAATGTTGGTCAATATGACCATTGGAAACAATATTATTAACATTAAGAATATTGTTTATTAATACAAATGATCAAGGTTAATTAATACATAAATAAGTTTTGATGGCCTCATCTAGTAGAATCCTGTCGTATGAATCTCATCTGATAGATCTTGGGAATAAGGTAGCATCACTGGGCTTTGCTTTGTACCAAGCCAAAGTTGAGCATCAACCTATTAAGCTTGAACGTAATCCCATTCGGGAGAAGTTAAATCTGATAGAAATCACCACTCAGGTAGTGTTGTCTGAGCCGCCCCTAAATTCAATCACCATTTCACAACTTACTCTTAGCTGTTATGGTGGTGTTATAGGAGGATATGTAACGAGGACATAGTTAATTTTTTAATCCTCTTTTATAAATAAGATTGTTGTTTCTTATTATTGTAAAATTTATGATTTTCAAATATCAAAATAAATATAGGATGAATATTTAGAAGTTTCACATTATTGATGAATAATGAAAAACTGAGTATTTTAAAATATTTTTTATACTTTAAATAATTAATAACGTGAAATGATTTTCAAAAAAAATGTAAATATATAGTTGTGATTGGTATGAAATGTAGATTCTGCTAATATCAACATAATTTTTGTTGAATAGTAAATTATGAATGGTAATATTACCCTTATGAATAGTAATACGACCAATGGAATAGGAACATCACTAAATTATGTATAAATATAATTTATACATCTTTAATGGTAATATGATATAGTAGCATACGTAAATAACTCATTAAAAAATTATTAGTTATGTATTAGTTTTTTTCGGATAAATACTGATTTAACATTGAAATTAAAGATCTAATATATAAAAAAATATTTTCAAAAAATGGGGAAAATTTTTGAATTCCGAATATCCATATTAGATTAGGGTGAAATTATTATAATTTTATAAATGTTTTGTTTTTTGGTGAATAGTAAAAATATCGTTTTGGTGTTTTCAGTGAGTTTTATGACACCATAATGATGTAATATTTAATTTAAAAGGATTTTAGACTCATTTGGATTACAATATTATATAATGTGTCCCAAGTGGTGAAAAACATGGTGAAATACCATGGGAAATCGCATGGTTTTTCAAATACCACTGATGAAGTGTCCCAGGGAAATTAATAAAACATTATATCACTTTTGATATAAATACAAACCAATTCCTTCATTCTATTCATTCTGAATTTCACATCAACTAACTTCTAGAATTTTAACCTCCCAAGGAGTCCTCCCAATTTTCCCTCAATCCCCCACGGTCCCAACCATCATGTTTTTGATGTTACTCTTCAAGGCAAGGGAACCATTCACCCTCCTCTTTAAGTCAAGACTTATTTTATGTTATGTCTTTTAATTTCCATTTTATTATTTTGGTGTATCTTATTATGTGCCCTTATTTATGTCCATTTTAGTTAAAAATTATTTTAAACCCTTTCCGCTCTCTTCAAATGATTTTTATCAAATTTTTAGCGATGTTGTTAGACAACCAAATTTTTATAAGAAACATCTCAACTTCTTTTTATCATTCAAGTTCTCTTATATGTTGTATATCTTTAAATTTTTCATACCATGTTTTTAATTCCATTATATTCATTCCATATACTATATGATGGTTTTATTATGATTCAGTGACCTCTTTCCCCTCTCTTTTTAATGTTTTCAAAAATCAAGTTTCATAGCTGTTATGCTGCAGAATTTTCACCACAAAACCTTTTTCTTTTTTCTCAAAAAATTCTGATAAATTATTTATGTGAATACCAAAAAATATTTCATTTATATGGGTATTAATGATGAAATAAAAATTATATATTTTTTATGTAATTGACATACAAAAAACCATTATTCTCTTTCTGTGGGTTATGAATGATATAATGATCAGGTTTTTAATCACTTTTAAAAACGTCAAGATTTTGATATGAAACCCATTTATTTTATTCTCCTTGGGTTATTTATGAATTTTTATTATTATGATATATGTTTCTCACATGAAAATAAATAAATACTAAGGGTCACCCCTAATAGTTTTATAATTCATTGGGTAAAGATATTAATCTCTAGGGATGACATGTTTTATCTTACCTTGGTGAATAACCCTAGTAACTTTTATGACACCTTGGGGACCGACCTTGTTGATATGTTTATGAATAACTAATTTAAATGTCAATGCCAAAATTTTCATGTTATTATTAAAGTTATTTTTAATATGATATGCCTCTTTATTATTCTTTTGTGATATTCCCAATATTCTTATTGATATTTCTCATGTCCACATGGAAACTGTTTCAATAGTTTTTCTTACTGGTCCCTCTACTCACCCATTCCTTTGATGTATGTATCCAGATTATGAGATGCAGTAATTGTTCTAATGATGAATATTTCAAGAATCCATTCAAGAAGATTAATTTTTTTTATATTTTTTCATGTATTATGTACCTTACTACCAATACAGTAGGCATTATAGATCCTCTATTTGTAAAATGTAATGAAATGTTATGTAATAAAAGAAGGGATGATATTCTTATAATTATCCTTATTGAGAATAAAATTTCACCAATTTTTTATATTTCCATTTACATAGGTTATAAATATAGTAAAATTATGAAATTTGTAAAATATTAACATTTTTGGATAATTAGTAAGAGATGTTGAATTCATATTTAGTATTAAGCTGCACCAAATATATTCAAAAATGTATTTTTGTTTAAAAAGAAATTATTTTTGTTAGTAAATGTTTTTCCTAATTAAAAAAATATAATCCAAAAATGTAATGAGAATATATTATAATGAAATATTTTCTTTAATTCAAGTAAATTAGATGGTCACATCCTTGGGGAGCTATAGTGGATATAAAAGAATATTGATTTATAAATTATGAGAATAGTTTTAAAAAATATATTATGAAATCTATATCTATAAACAAGGCAAATGTTAGATATATTTTGTGTCATTTTGAAGGAGATAAAGGAAATTTTTTGTAATGTTAGGACTGGAAAAAAAACATGAGAACCAAAGTTAATGTACATGAATTTTTGAGATGTCTAGACAAGGGTAATTCTTCCAAGGAAATGGTAATATGTATATTAGAATATACATTGAAAATAATAAATATTTATATATATATTTAATTGTATCATATAATATAAACATTTAGAGATTATTATTGGTATTTTAGAGCTTATGGGAATAAATCTATTCTATAAGGTATATTATGTCTGTCAGATGGTAATAAATTAAGAATTATGTGAGGGGGAGATATCCAATGAAGATGAGTGATAATTATTAATGGAAATAAGATTTGAACCAAAATATATTAATATTTATTAATCGGAATAAGTATGACTGTATTTAAAAAAATATACAGAATATGTCCCCAACAAGGTCATTATGGTGATTAAAATATAACATCATATTAGTGAAAGTATCTTTTCATTGATGAGTGACAAATGTCTATAAAATGAATAAAGAATTGAAGTCTATAATTGGTGATGTTAATCATAATGAAATAATCAGAATAAATCCATCGTAAAATTATTTTTGATTGCTTATATCACATGATATCTGATAAAAAAACATCAAGATAATTTAATATGACAATGGAGGAGTTGTTACTTTTATGATTGAATGATCACAATTTTTTCTTTGTAATTGATAAAAATGAGGTTGAAGTTGAAAAATTTAAATCTAAAGATAATTTTTATTATTGTTCTTCAAAATAAATAATTAAATGTGAAATAAAATATTGAGTTTGGGATTAATTTATTTGTAATTGAAAGTATTTCACATCAAATTCATATTATATGGAAATATTATCACACCCGTGGAAAGGGAAAAATGTAAATTATTCTCAATTAGTTATCTGAGTAATTATAGTTATCTATGTAAAAATGATGAAGATATCTTTTGGAACAAAATACATCAGAACCTCATTCAAACTATTTTGAGAAAAATATCAAAGGGATATGTGGGGATATATCCAACCCAACTAAGAAGTAAAATAAATGTGATTTTTGAAACACATAAAATGGGATAATGGTACCATTATAAGGTAAATAACTACTAACACTAGTTTTATTAAATATATTGTTCATTTAATCCACTTTAATATGATTATTCATGTTTCCATAGACCATAAAAGATTAATGAGTCTCTTAGTACATAACTGTGGTCTTGTAGAACAGCAATGAGCCCATATTTGGTTGATGTATAATGACTACTACTATATTGAATATTGCTCATTAATATCTAGTATTAGCCTTTGATACAGTTATACATTTCTTTCAATTTTATATTTTTCCTAAATTAATTAAATTTTATAGCCAGCGAAAAATATTTTACAATGACACCTTAGTAGGAAAGAATGGTTTATAAATATTCAGCATCAATTTTAATAATGATTAATTTTATATCGATTGTTTAAATGGCTGTTAAACAACAAAATAAATAAATTGGAAACATTAACCAACTGAATATTCTACTTTTTGAAAACAAAATACAAAAATATATACTCAAGGTATATAATTCATTACATTCAATAATAAAATATATAAAAATGGATAATAATTATAAAAAATATATCACAATATTTTTTAAACATAATGACATATATGTTTAAGATATATTTTGTAATGGAAACATATATAAGATTTCATGATATATAAGACACATGAAGTAGGGATATATGCATTAATGTGACTATTTAGAGTCTATATGGCTATTCACAGATGATGAATGCTCTTTATTTTATTATTATCCACTAACAAGAGGAGCACATAATACTTATAGGAAAAAATTAGAATATAAATTAGTTTTAATAAGACATTTTTAGAAAAACACCATCTTAATAATTATTATAGTAACATAATAAGATTGAAATATATTATATAAATTCATTAAATATCATATCAAGGATGAAATTTCTATAATAATGATTCAATTCATGCTATGAAATAGATTATCCACTACACCCCACTTCACTACAAACTTCTCATTACATACATTCAATCTTGACCCTTTCTCATGTACTCCATTATAAATGTTTTCAAATTTAATTTTTGATTAAAATGGATTGATTATATTAATATTTCTCAGACATTTTATTATAGGAATCATAGCTAATAAAGATATGATTCTCCCAAATACCCATCAGGGGGAGGGTCGAGTACCCAACTACTACACATGACTGACATGATCGTTTAGAAAAACATGGAAAATAGCATTATTGTTTGATGATAATGATGACAATGAAATATTTTTATATGGTGCATCATAAAATTTTCAATTAAAATAGAAAAATATATAAAAAAATATATTCTATCCAAAAAGTGAATTCTAAATTATATTTTTTTCAAAAGATTGTTGTAGGTTCGTTTATGTAATTTCATTCAGTTTTCTTAACCACATTAGACTGTAACTCAGTTCGACCTGCCTCATGACCGAATAATATTAATTATGTTTACAAATGTGAAAAGTGGAAACATTAAAATTTTAATTACATTATATGAAAAAAAGAATATTTTATAACCTGTGAAATATTACTTTATTCGATCATTACCTAAAATAACTCTTCAAACTAGTTGCCTATGGGATGACTTTTTCTCCCCTCTTAATGAGTTGTTTATAAGAGAATCAAAAAAAAATATTTATTACAATTTAATATTTATCAATTAATCAATATCAATATAATAAGACATTATCCAATACCTTATATAAATTATAATGATTCATATCCATAATAGACTTCCAATTATCCTATGGAATCAATAAAAATAAAATTTCATACTTTTGAATGAGACTCAAGGATGTGTCATTGAACTCACTAAACAACATAAAACTAAAGAAATTCCACTTTACCACTAAACAATTAAATGTCCATCAATGAAAAACAACACCATGCACCTAAAAATGGAAATTAATATAAATAATATAATTGAAAAATTAAATATAACTAAATTTTATAGGATAATAAAATAAAATAAACATAATTTTATTACATTCAATTGTTTATCAAGAAAACTCAGTGATCTAGTTGATTAGTGTGTTATTTAAATCATGATATATGATGGGAAGGTATATCATATGACTTGATTACTTACATAATATCTACTCATATAATCCACCAACATCATCTGTAGGCACCCAATACATTTAACGTGTCATAACTATTTGAAATTGTTTCATCCTCTAAACATCTAAATTTTTCATGTTCATTAATGTAAAATTTTTACCAAAATATTATCAAAAAATATATTCCATAATTAATATATAGATGAAATATTTTTTCACATTAACAATTACATATCAATAATGGTCACCCACTAATACCCTCATGTTGGTAATAGTGGCACCATATGTTCATTTGATGAGTGCACCAAGGATGATCTATCTAATCCCCATAACATCCTTGGAGAATATGGGGTTGAAATATAAGTAAGGATAATTAATAATAAGTAAATAAGAAAATAATATGTAATCAAATGATATAATGGTTTCATAAAAAATTAAAATAGTATACCTAATGAAGGTGGGAGTGTATTAGATGGGTCATCTGATAGTTTAAAAGTTATTGAAGACTAAATCATGTCATTAAATCATTTTATAAAATTTCTACATCCAACAGAATATAAATAAATTTATAACATGAAATATAATATAAAACAACAATATGATTTCAAAATTATGTATATAAAATAATTAAATTCATGTTTTCAAAATAAAAAAGTATGTGATATGTTAAATGAAAACTAAACATATGATCAATAAATTTATCCTTAACAAAATTATTATCATCCGAAAAAATTAAAATGATTTCATGAACATCACCTTCCCTTGTATGACAAATTTCATTTATATCATGGAATAATATTTCAATATTTTATTCTTTATACTGTTCACTATCACTGAAAAAATACTTCAAAATTATTACACATATCATAAAAGTATCTCATTTTTCCATAGAGTACAAAACATCACACTTTATCACCTCTATTATCCGCACATTATTCCATTTTATATTGTGAATATAAAATATATGGATCCTTTTCTTCATGATCACTAATATCGATCAACTGATATAATGTTATATATTGAAATGATAATGAATAATTTATTATGAACCTAAAAATATCTACCCACTTTCATTTGAATAACATAATTGAAATTTTTAAATGATAATTTAATTCAATTATTTTAATTGAAAATCCATGGTATCCAAAAATAATGAATTTTTTGAATACGTTACAATTTTTTGTATTCAATCATTTTTTATGAAAAAATATAAATAAAAGAATCCCTTAATAATATAATCAACCAACCCCCTAGAATTATTGAACGGTCCTCAATCCAAATATTTCAATTCATCTGAAATTGCATATCAATTATCGATATTTATGATCTACATTTATAAATTAAAAACAATATCTTTTATATAATATTATTATATCAACATATTATCAATATAAAATTGATTATGTTCCTACAATATATGAAAACCAATCATAAATTTATTTATTGATGGATTTTGTATCTCTTTCTCATTTCTTGTTTTAATAAGTATTATTCTACTTATTTAAATATTTTTTAATACAATGAAAAGATCTAAAATATCACAATTGAATAAAACATATCTATGAGCTAATACGAGAAATTCGTATGTCAATGAAACTAATAAAATTTTCCAAATATGAAAACCTATTATTTGAAATATTGAACATTTACTTTTGGAAATCAATTTATTTTCATTATTTTAAAATGTAAAAATAATATTAATTATTTCTCAATATTATCCAAATAAATAAAATAAAATTTGAGACACTCTACAACCGTACGACCAGAGATAGTAGATACTTCTAGTTTTACATTATTTTTGAAAAAATACATCAAATGGCCTAAATATGTAATGAAAATGAAACAATTACTGAAAAATCCATATATTTGATGAGTTAAAAACGTAAAATGTCAAAATGATAATGATATATTATTATAATACCACTATATGGGACACTTCAGCTAACAACATATGTTCCCTCCAATAATAGTTTCTTTAGTTAAATTTACAATAATATATATTATAAAAGTGATGTTCAATTAGAGAAATAACATATAAATATTATAAAGCGTCATTAAAAATATTTCATTAGGAATTTCAATCTCAAAGGGTTGTAATGTTTTCTCAAAAATCAATCTAAAAAATGGGTAAACAACAATTAACTCTACTATTATTGTATCAGTTGACAATTTATGAAATATTAAATATATAATTATTACCGTAAAAAATTTTAGTTTTGGATTTTGATCCCTTGTACCTTATGATATTTGAAGTCAAAAATAATGAAAAATATTGAAATATATGTTGGATATATTCTCATTTTCTAGTCTTTGAATGAAATCATATTCTTCTTAAATTTTTAATAAAAAATTACTTCATGACACATTCAATAATTATTTTCCCTTTTTTCATGCAGTATATTCATTTGTTCTATGTTTTTATAAGAATTATAATTATCTTTTGATTTACCATACTCATTTAATAATTTTAAAACCAACATTTAATATATATTCTTTCGATTTTTTATAATTTCAGGATAATGACTTAATAGTTGAAATTCCAAGGAAATATGAAAAATATTTTGTTTCCTACATTATTTTGTACCAACTACATCTGATGTGATTTTACTTATTTCCTAGAAACATTATTTTTCTAAACATTCCTAAATTATATATCAATAGTTGATAATTGTGATATTATTTATGAAACTAATAAAAAAATTTAGTGGATTCAAATCCTTTTTCTTATGGAATTGTAAATTATTGAAGTGATATATATATGATGTATACAATATTTTGGTACGAAATAAGATACTCTACATTCTTCTATATGGTAATCTTATAGACTTTATGTGAATGTTATATATTTAATATACATGGCTAGTGTGACTATTTCAATTTGGAAAGTTTTCTATTCTTTGGAAATAACTAAACATAACCATAAGTGAATCACTCTTATTTAGAATTTCAATCATATATGAATCATTTTTTACAACACCATTATCCTAATACTCATTCAATTTTAATTTAAGAGGATAAAGGTATACATATCTTTTATTTCTATGAAATGTATTTATATGGAAGATAATAAAAATACTGATTGATGTTTTTTTCATATAAATCCGTGATGGTACATCATAAAGGTAGAAAATAGTTTTCCATGTTCTATATGTTGTACATAGACTACCAAATGGATTAGATACATATGTATCTAGTCCCAAACACACATTTTAGGATCATAATTGAACTTTTTATATAAAGAATCATTGGATTTACAGGAATTTTACTTTCATTAATGTTAAATTAATGCATAATTATATTTTTCCTGTAAAATTTTATTTAATTATTATGAAAATATTCAAGAAATGAACAATATTTGTAATTATGATTATTATGGAAATATATATATATATAGATATTAAAACACCATAATTAATTATTTATTATTTAATGAAATAAGTGATAAAAATTCACTATATGATGAGTTCTAGTGTTTTTGTGTAGTTATGAACATAACATAAAAACATCAAATAGTAAAAACAATATCATTATTTTAACCTCCTTTGTCAGGATCTTAAAAAACCCATTTCTCTTCTAAAACTGCTTGATATAACAGGGGGATATACATAAGAAAGGTTTTATCTATAATGTCTTGTAAAAAAATAATTAATGACATATAAAAGGTAAACAAGTGTATGTGGTTCAAGGGGAATACAAGGTTACATAAAAGGTCAAGTATCATAAACATAAACATCAACAGGTGATAAAAATTATAAAATAAAATAAACATGGTAATGTGGAAACAATATTAAACATGACATCCAAAAAAATTCACAGTTCAACATCAAATAATTATAACATAATGTCCTTCAGATAAACTACCTTCCACTATACATAGAATATCAAGTGATAAAAACATTACACAATTCATTTATGGGGTATATAATTATGATCGAACCCATCACATTCCTGTTATCTATATACATAATTGTGATACATAGATTATATTACATGGGTTCATATTTAATCATATTTAATCCCATGTTTATGGAGTTCATGTTAAATACATTTAATGATACAACAAATTAATATAGTAACATATAGTTTAACAAAATTGAGTGGAAATGGGAATGGTTGTTCAGAATAAAAATTCTTTTCATAGATAAACACATTATAATATAATATTATAATAGGTGTACATAAAGACTCATTGTATAAGTTCCCATCCATAAACATTAGATAATCTTGAGTTAAAGTTAATAATTCACATTTAGGATCTTCTAATGTTTATAGGTTTATAGAATTAGGCCACAACTATTACAAAACAACACAAATATTTCCTAGTAGACACTTGTACTCACTATCCATTTTTTCACAAAATAAAAATATTTAATGTAAAACAAGATTATATTTTCATGATAAAAATATACATAAAAATAATCTTTACTTCTTCCATTTTCTTACCCATCATTATTCATTGTGGAAAAAATATAAAAAAACATGATACTAGAACAAAAATATCAGTAAGGGATTTAAAATAAGAAACAGAAATGTTAGTATGTGGATACTTATAAACCCATGAAAACATTTTCACAAAATCATAATTTCCACCCATAAAACATAAAATATTAAACATAATTCTTCAAATTAAAATATTTCGGAAAAACTTCTTAGAAATCATAAATCATAAAGGTAACTTATAACATCCATATAATATTTACATAGTATCATTCATAGCTACATTGGGAGTAACCTTCATGGTTACATTTGGAATACCCTTCATAGTATATTCCATAAATCTCTTAGGATAAACCATGTCATTTAACACTATCTCATTACCCAAATCATGGGAGAGTTGTCACGGTCTCACCCACTTTCTGTTTTTCAAAAAACCATATATATACATAATAAATTCCCATGAACCATAACATAATCATAACACAAAAAACAAGTATAATGGGAAAATAAAATTTCCACTATCAAATCCCATTTCATTTTTACAAATCCGCGCACTTAAAAATGAAGACAGATTATGTGGAAATAATTGTTTACACATTTAAATAAGACATAAAAACATTTAATAGACATTAAATAGATAAATTTGATTCATGAAATTTATGTATAAAACCAATCCAAGTTATTAAAATTATCAATCCATTTTTAAAAACAATTTTAAACATTTAAAAAGAGAGTTTTGAATGAAAGTTTGTCATACTAATTTGAAAATTTTTAATGTAATTTACATTTTATATCATTCATGTCCAAAAAAATAAATCCATTTAAACATTTTAAAAACATGGATATTAATTTTATTGATTTAGAGGAATACATGTTAAAAAAATTTAAAATGATGTTTTAGATAAAGAGTATATTACCACTGGAGAAATATTTGAAGAAAAATCATTAAATAATAACATTAAAAAACATTAAATATCCAATGTTTATACTAATTCTGGATATAACAAGGCATAAGGGTCATCTTTTCACCATATAAGATAATTAAGGTGTATGATGTCAAGATATGACTCAATTAATAAAGATTGAGACGAAGTCCCTTACCACTTGGGAAAAACATTAAATAAACCATTAAGTAATAAAATTAGGATAAAATTAAACATAATTAGAATATAGTAATTCCTAATATAATATGCTAGAATGGTTGTATATACACCTTAAAGGGTAATACAGGTACACAATGTCAAGATATGCCTGAATGAAATGATATTGAGGTGAAGTCACTTACCTTGACTACGAATTGTCATGTACAATCATTATATTCCTAAAGAATACACATAGGATTATTTATAATTTAGTGATAACATTTTTCAATTTTAATATTAAAATTCAATCAGTTATTACTAGGTTTTAAAAAGTACGAAATTATTTACGTTTATATCAGTTTTTTTGTCGATATTCTATACTTTAATAGAAAATAAACATGTTATGATGTAAATTTTCCATGTGGTGATAAGTCGATCATATAAAGAATAATATTCATGAAATAACAATAACTTTTATTCATAAATTATATTATTTATTCAAACTTTTTTATTTATGGTATGAAAAATTAACAATGTTATATTCATGGAGATGGTAGGACGTACATACGCATGAGTAGCGCCTCCATTTTACATTGATCATTATGTAAATATGGTAATTATTATTTAATATTTTTAAGATTATCATAATATTATTATCATCATAAAAATAATTTATATACACTTTTTTATATCATTCAAGTGATGTTGGTAATAAAAACAATTCATAGCAACAAGATTAGCAGTCACTAGAAGCAGAGCTAACCAGATTGAAAGAATGAGAGGGTATGGAAACTGCCATCGGGACCAGGAACCATGCAACTTTGTACGGGGAAATTCTAGCTGATCATAAATTCAAGGTGGGATGCTAGGCAATCAATGATGCAGAAGATATGAAGGGTAATTTCTAGTGGGTTAGACATACGAGTCATGTAATAGGCATATATGCCTCTAGGTCTTCAGGTCATGTATTGCGGGTCATGTCGGGCTTTGTGCCTTGGTCCTACGGGTCTTTTACGACTTCCCATTCAACCCTTAAAAGGGGTATTATCCATAATAAAATAAAAAATATGAAATTCGGGCTATTCGGGGGGTATTCTATTATTATAACTAGTCTTGATACATGATAGTAAAAAATGAACTATATCGGTTCGTGAGGCAGTAGCCTGTTGTACACATGAATGAAATGTTCATTTCACATTTGATAAAATTGGAGATAGATTTGAGAGATGATATTAACATAATAACATATTAATATATTTATGATACTAGAGTTATTAGTTCAACATGTATGAAGGATATATGAAGGAAGTGGAACAAGAAATAAAATAGAATCATTAAAAAACAATACCTCTTACTCAGTTGATCGCCTTTGAAGAACACCTTAACACCTGTAATGATAGTTTTATGACTAAAATAAGGCCTCAGGAATGTGGGGAGGGATTATAGGTAAATTTTTGGGTGGATAATGGCTGAAAAAATGGTTACTGAAGTGAAATTATAAGAGAAGAGTGAGTACCATTATATAGAAGTGGGTAGGGGAACCCTTAGAAACTTTGAAAAGAATAATGTAATATAAATTTATATTTATATCTAAAACACTCGAAATGATTTATGTAGAATATAAGAAGAATATAGTTTGAAATCATCTTATCAAATAGGTTGTATACAAGTATTGATTTTATTTTAAACCCTATCTTTTTTGTTTACCCTTAATTATTTTTTTAAATTTTAATTGTGCTAACAACATTTTAAATATTAAGGGGATATATATTTTACTTATATAGATTAAATATCCCATAATATGAAACTATATTACCTTTTCACCGTAATAAATTAAATTTTTAATGTTAAGATATTCTCAAAACTTTTAAATAAGTTAATAAATTACAATTTTTATAAAATATCAATTATTTCAATAACACTACTCATTTTAAGGAATAAAAAAATATAAATAGATAGATAAATTAGAAAAAAACCCATTTAATAGACTCATAACATGTCATAGTCACTTATTAAATTCATGTATGGTATAAATTTTTATGATTATAATTATTTTTATTTTATTAGTATAATTTAGTTGATCATTCCTTTAATAAATGTATCCTTTCATTATCATTATGTCGTAATTAAATATAATTATTTATTTTATAAAAATTATAAAAATTTATCATAATGTACATAATCATTTTATATTTTTATTGACTATTTATAATAAAATATATAACTTATATAATCTATATTAAAAAAGTTTTAGTAAGAAGAGACGTATTTATAACATATTTTCCATTACTTTAAAATAAAAGTTATAAATGTCATAATCACACCCAACTAGGTCACAAAGGCCAACATTTCGGTACAAGTATGTTATTGGTCTTCCATAATTCATCTATTAATATTAAGTCAAGTTTTAGGGTAGTTCTTTGTAATTACAATATTATTTTTACCTTTATTTTACTGATTTACCCTTTAACCGTGGTAAATAAAAATAATTTTTAATGTTACAATTCATAATGCCAAAAATAAAATAGGCCTATTTACATTATTTGGAAATTATTATTCCAAATATAGAATCCGTTTTTCCAAATTCAAATAATAGATTTGGTTGAAATTAATTATATATTTATCTTTTTGATGGAATAAGAAAATGAGTTTTTTTTAAAATCCATCAAAAGATTGACTTGAGTTTATATCCAATTTAAATGGGAAATTACATAAATTGACCCAAATTTGATTAAAAGACAAGAAATTAATCCAACTAATGTTTATAAAAAAGTATATAGGTAACCTAACTATATAAATAAATTAGATGAAATGACATTTATGAATTAAAATGCATTATTTTTCACACATCATTTAAAAATAAATTTTATTAGAAAAATACCCAAATTCAACCAAAGAAAATTTGTATGTCCCTCTTCTAAATTAGAATTTTAATTTTTCAAATAGAACTTATAAAAGTGAAATAACCAGATTTCATAATATTAAACCATCAAAAGGCTATGAAACTACATTTTAAAAATATTACACTATTTTATGCTTAAAATTAGATTTATTATCATTCTATGCATTTAAAATCTATTATAATAAAGTAAAAACTTTTAAAAAAATGTGTAGAAATAATAATGTTCATTCTGTTTATTCTAATCTATAAAATGGCTAGGCGATAACTTCCATTTAAAATAATTATATTTGTTATGTATTATTTTTTTGTATATCCTAGTCTTGTGTGCAACATAAGATTTTAGAGAACCCCATTGTTGTGTGTTTGGTAGGATATAAGAAATTGTGAACCCTTTAAACTAAAATTAAGATCTGATTCATAAATATCAATAGTTATGGAAATGTATTTTTCTATAATTACTTGGGATGTTACATCCCCCCATTGGATGTTGCTTCCTCACAATTTTAATACAGGTTCAGTAACTAAGGAATGACTTTTCAAAATACCATAAATGAAATACCACATCAAAAAAGAGTCATTTAAAATAACACTTCAAAATAAATTAAGGGAAGTAAAAAGGTCACCTGAGATAACACAAACTACGGTGCCATGTAGGAATAGAGAGATATGCATTACAATAATAATCATCATGTTCTTATGGGTATTGATATAAAACACTGTTATGAACAAGATAACAATCAAAAAGTTATATACTTTTTATGGGTTAAATGGTATTTGATTTCATAGGAGGAAAATTAAATAGAAAACGTTTTATTATGATACTTTTATGGAATTAATTTACTTCATATACTAAAAACATATGAAAACATACTTATTTGGGAATTATACTTTCACACATTAGTCAAGTTCCACCATAAACACATCTTCTTCTCTCTCCAAATGATGAGTATTTAATAGAAATTTTTTCATGACTGAATCAAGTTTTAGTGAATCAAATAATCTACAAAAGATGAAATATATATTTTTCCTACTTTGAAACATTAACCAAAACTAGAATGGTTCGGATAAGATAAGATAATTTCCCAAAAATAATAATCCTTTATAAAAAGAAAGATACTTTTAATATAAAAAATTCAACAATAATACCCATTGTTAAACATATACCATTCAACGAATAACTGTCATTAGAATCCCTCAAAATAATTCAAATTAATTTTAAAACCCAATAATCACAAGAATTTGATCACAAAGTCCTCCATAATAATTTCAACATTTATCTCAAAATAATATCAACCAATATTAATATACCATACCAAAAAGTAATTAACCTAATCAGATATTCTCAATGATATGTAAATAATTTCCTTAAATAACCTAAATGTCCATACATCGATAATTAAAATCATATACTCTTCAAATATATAGTTAAACCATTACTCCTCAATTAAAATACCATAGTATGATAACTATCTTAATCATGTAAAGTTCTCAATTATAATTAACATATTCCAAAATAACATTTTTCACTGAATCATTATTTTATTTCATAATCCCGAGGTATACTATTCAATAAAATATGGGTTCTAAAAATCAACTTATTTTTAATACATCAATTTTTTTACTAAAAATAATGAAGTAAAACTAACCAATGACTTCACGTAGAAAAATGGTAGGCGATGCACCATTGTCACCATTTGGTTTGGGGTTTAATTCTCATTTCCTTGCATTTCGTGATGAGTTGTCACCCATTTTCCGGGTTTTCCATCTTTATAAAACTCAAAAAATAATTGTAACATGTTTTATCCTCAATGGTGGTCTTATACCTCTAATCTTCATCCCAACACATAATAACCTCAACATATTAATTCATTAAGTCTTATATATATTGAAATTATTTGTTTCACCTCCCTATTATTTAATAAAAATATTCCCAATAGATAGAACATCGTACCTTGATCATGTTGTCCACCTAGTTTCATCATTATTTTGTACATGTAGAAAAAATTTCCACTCAATATAACAATGAATTAATGATTCTTCAAAATCACTTAATTCCTTATCTAAATACATATTGTAAAACTTGGGTCGTATAGGTGTTCATAGAAACAAAATTAGGAAATAATCATTTATGACATATAATTTCAAAACATCTGATAAAACATTATTTTTATAAACCATTTAGACTGAGTCTGACTTGAAAATTTCAATCAACGGTCCTCTTAATATACCATAAGAATGTGAAGGAAGACTATAATTTAAAATCAATTATAAATAGGTTGTGTTAGGGTATCCTTGTTCAGATGATTTTTCAAAAAATTAATTTCTTTCAAAATTATGTGATAATGAAAAATATCAAAAAATTCCTTGATAATATTTACCTTTTATTAAAATATGATAATATTGTTAAAATATGATTTGATTAAAAACAACCCATGATCCAAAATGGTATCGAGGTATAGTTGAGGTATTTTATATATCATAGAACTGTTTTTAAGATAGTAGAATGTTAGAAAATGTTTTATAATCATCCAGACAAGACTTATCCTTCTATTTGTAATATACATTCCTCAATATGAAAATGTTATAGAATAAGGATTTAACTAAAATAATAGACATAGAAACTTACAATATGTTTAACTAAAACTTATAATAACCAAATTATCCTAAAATTCTCCTTTGATACCAATTATAAGGATCCAAAATTAGTCAAAAAATAATATTAAGTTAAGATAAGAATTCAAATTAAAGATCTTTACATGTATAGAGTTTTAGATAATTAGTCCATAACTATTACATAACAACTAAAATATTTCAAAGTATAAAATTTTACTCACTATCCTTTTTTGTGATAAAATAAAAAATGAAATTTTTATTTAAAAAATACTCATAACATTCATCTTGACTTATTCCTTTCAATTAACCATCCTTATACCCTTTGGAAAAACTTTTTAAAACATGGTATGCAAACAAAAATATCAATAAGAGATATAAAATATGGAAAGAAAACTTTAGTCAATAAATACTTATAAAGTCATGAAATAATTTTCACAAAATCATAATTCTCACCTGTAAAACATAAACACTATAACATACCTCATGAAATCATAAGAATTTAGAGAATATTCTTAAAAATCATAAATCATAAAGGAAACATGTTGTATCCATATAATACATACATTATATCTTTCATAGCTACATAGGGAGTAACATTAATTGTTGCATTTGGAATACACATTTCTATATTTTCCATAAATCTCATACGAGACACCATACTGTTTAACTCTGCCTCATTACCCAATGCATTTGAGAGCTATCACAGGTTTACCCACCCTCATTTTATCATGGAAACAAACATATACATAAGAAATTCATAATAACCAAAACATTATCATAGTACATAAGACAATCATAAATGAAAAATAAAGGCCCACTTTCAAATAACATTTCATTTTCACAAAGTCGCGGACATAAAAATGAAAAAAAATATAATTTAAAAATAAATTTTCATCCTTTTAAAATTTATATAATAAAATTAATGATACATTAAAGTAATAAATTCCATTCCTGATGTATATGTAAGAAATAATAAAAGTTATTGAAATAATCAATCCATTTTTAGAAACAATTTCAAACATTTAACAAGAGTGTTTTGAATCAAAGTGTCTCATAACACTTTGGAAATTTTCAAATGATTTATAATTTTAAAACATTTATTTCCATATAAATAAATCCTTAAATATATTTTAATACCATATAAATAAATTCAGATGATTTACATAATTAATCTTTAAATCATTTAAAAAACATTTAAGTTAAAGAGTATCTTACAACTTGGGAAAGAATTGATCAAAAATAAATAAATAAAAACATAAAATAAAACATCAATTATCATAAAGATATAGTTATTTATGATATAACATGTAAAAATGGTTATATATACATCTTTTAAGATAATAATGTTGTATGATATCAAGATAAGCCTCAATGAAATTTGACTGAGACGAATTCCCATTTTACTTGAGAAACAAATGAATAAAAATCATTAAATAAAAACATTAAAATGAATAAATAATTTGTATAGTTTAGTAATTGATGATAGAACATGTCAATAGGTTCATATATACACCCTGATGGATAATAATGGTGCACAATATTTATATATTCCCCACTGAAATGAGATTGACGTGAAGACCTTTACATTGAGTCTGACTAATAACATACAATCCTTGAATTCATGAATAATAAATTTAGGTTAATTGGTACATAAATGAGAACATTTTTCAAGTTTATTAATCCTTTTATATCACATATTACCATGTTATTAATATTTCCTAATTACTTGTGTTTATATCGGATGTTTTTTCGATATTCAGTGATTGGGTCAAAAATAAACTTGTTATGATGTAAATTTTCCATTCAGTCATATTTCCATCATCTACAGAATAATATTCTATACATAATCATCACTTATATACATAATTTATTATTTTAAATCAAAACATATATGTATGTTATGAAAAATGAACAACATTACATTCATGGTGATTATAGGTCGTACGTACACATGTGTAATGTCTTCATTTTTCAATAATAATTATGGAAATATGGTAACTATTATTTTATCTTTCCAGAATTAAAATAATATTATTAAAATAAGAATAATAATATAAATATATTTTTATATATCATACATGTGATGTGGTGAAAAAAAAACGATTATCATCACTTCATGAAGGTGATTGTTCACACTTACATACAATCGATGTTATCATTTTTTTTGTGTATGGAAGGTAAGAACATAACTAAAATATCATTAATTGATACTGATAAATATTTCATTAATATCACATATAAATATTGATTCATCATTATAATCATTCTCGATATATAGCAATGAAATATGAACTATTTTGGTTCACGAGGCGGTAGTATTCCATACACACAACCGAAATATTAATTACCCATTTGATGAAATTGTAGATTGATTTAGGTGATGATATTAACATAAGAATAGATAAGTAAATTTATATTTTTATATTTCATCATGAATGAAGGATATTTAATGGTATTATGAGAATAAATAAAATACATACACTTAAAAACTGATACCTCTTCTTTGGTTGATCACAATTGATGTACACCTTACCACCTCTAAGGAGGGTGTTAAGCTAAAATTTTGGACTCAATATTGTGTGGAGGGATTATATGAAAAAAATTTGTCAGATATTGGCTGAGAAAAATGGTTCTTGAAGTGTTATTATTAGAGAATAGTGGTTACCTTTTCATATGAGATGAGAGGGGCACCATTGGAAACTGTTAAAATATTAAATTAATATAAATGAATTTTTTTATCCAAAATGAATCCCAAATGAGTTATGTCTTAGATAATATATGTATAGTTAGAATTTCTCTCATCCAATAATTTCTTTACATGTATTTATTTTATTTTAAAACTTATCTTTTCTGTTTACCACTATTTATTCTCTTATAATTATAATTATGGTAACAACATCTAAAATATTAAGAGCTTATAAATTTTACTTATATGGGGAAACATCTCCATAATTAGACACTTTATAAACTTTTAGACTTATTATAGTGACTTTTTCATGTTACCATTTTTTTAATAACTTTAAATAATTAAATAAATTATTATTCTTAAAAAATATCAATTATGTCAATTTTGACATTATTTATTTTATTGAATTTAAATAAAATCCAAATAGAGATATAAAAATGAAAAAAAAACATTTAATAGACCCATAACTTTTTATAGTCAACTAAATAATTTTTGGATGGAATAAAACTTTTATTATTATATTTATTTATATATTATTAGTATAATTCATTTCATTCTTCCTTTAATAAATCTATTATTGAATCTTCATTGTGTTATAATTAAATTGTATTATTTATTTCCTGAAAATTAGAAAGAAAATACCACTATGTAGGTAATCATTTTATATTTCTAATGACTATTTATAGTCAAAATATATCCCTTTAAAAACCCTATATTAAAATTGTTTTAGTAATAATAGACATTTTTATTGCATATTTTCCTTTAATTAAAATTAAAAGTTATAAATTTAATAGTCATACCAAAGTGAATTCCAAATGCCCTAATTTTGGCCCATGTATTTTCTTGGTCATCCATGACTCATATAATTATATTAGGACATGATTTAGTGTAGTTTTATATAACATATTATTATTTTCACCCTTATTGACCTGATTTACCCTTCAACCTTATTAAATAAAAATAATTACTAAAGTTAATATTCATAATGTCAAAATAAGTACCTTTTTATATAAGTTGTACCTTATGATTCGAAATATAGAATCAATTTTTACATATTCAAAATAAATAATTCACAGAAATTAATTAAAAATTTATCTTATTGACGGAAAAAGAAAACGAGGTTTTAAGTAAAATCAATCAAAATATTGACATGTGTTTATATACAATTTAAATGTAAAATTATATATAATGAAAACATTAGATTAAATTATAAATAATTAATCCAATTATAGTTTAATAAAAATTCAAATTATATCCTAAATATAAAAATAAATTACACAAAAATATAGTTTTGAATTAAAATGTGGTATGTTTCGCTATTCATTAAAAATAAATTTTATCAGAAAAATATCAAAATTCAACCAAAGTAAATTTTAATGTCCCGATTCATTGTAAGAAGTTTATTTTTTAAAATATAACATATAAAAGTGAAATAAATAATTCTAAAAATATTTCTCAATCAAAAGGTAGTCATACTTCATTTTAAAAAGTTATTGTATTATATTTTTAAAATTTTATTCATTATCATTTTAAGCCTCTAAAAATATAATAGAAGAAATTAAAAACATTTAATAAACATGTGTAAACATTACACAGTTAGTTCTATTCATTCCTGCCAATACAAGGTTTAGGTGATAACTATCATTTAAAATAATAATATTAATAAATTATTATTGTTCGGTATATCTCTCTCTTGTGTGAATCATTAGATTTGGGAGAAACCCATTAATGCATTTTAGGTATTCTATATAATATAGTTCACCATTTAAACTAAAGTTAATATATAATTCATAAATATTAATTGATATTGAAAAGTATTATTCTATAATTATTTGGGAGATTTCACAAAAAGGTTTTAATGATGGTAAAAATGATCTCTCATAACTTTTGAATCATATGGAATATATGAAGGATTTGTAAAAACATATCCTAACAGGAAAAATTGGGAATCAAAAGTCCTAATATAAAGAAGTTTATTTAAGATAATGGACAAGGATAAGATCCTTTAACTTGACAGGGCACATAAAAAAGCATTTAAATTTATTATTAAGAGTTTTGTAACACCATGGGAGGGATCTATAGAGGGAAGTGTAGAGTAACCTAATTTTACAAGTGGTTTTACTAGTGATTAATGTGATATTGGTTAATTTTTTATATAAAATGAAAGGATAATAGTTTATTAACTTCTAAAAAAACCTTTTGGAGTCTATATGATAATTTAATCCAAACCACAAATCATTCAATAGAATAAGACTTTAGTTTCAATGATAGTGTAGTAGATCATGGTTTTTATAAGGCTATAAACTGAATTCCTTAAAATAGTACCCTTATTGATGTCGAGGTGAGTTTTGATCATAAATAATTAATTTCAAAACCTCAAAATATAATATAATTTTTTTAGGATTCATTATTGGTTTTTAAATGTAATAAAATAATATAAAATACATTATTTTATAGGGGAAACAGAATTTGGGTTAGGGATACTCTTTTTATTATTTCTTACATCTTTTTTGTCTTGTAAAATTCCATAATACATATAGTTTAATAATACCATATTTAATTTTTAACAAAAAATATTACTATCTCAAAATATAATTAAAAATTCACCATGTGATAATTTCTATGTACCGATTTTAAGTATAATATTTATTTTAGAAAAAAAAATTATATAATTATTAGAATTTATCCTTCATATAATAAATATATATTTATTAATAATACTATATATTTTTATAATAATAGTTTTATGATGGTTATAAAAATTATATTTGACATTGTAAAATTATATTATCATTTTTATTTAATAAATATTATTTTATAGTAAGATTTTATAAAAATATTATTTATTTCTAAAAAATTGAATTCATCAAAAGAGTTGCTTGATTGAAACTATACATATACCAAAAATTTAATTTGAGTATCATTGTATAAAATTATAATATTTATCAATGTAATATTTAATCAATAAAAAGTAATAATAAAAGAAAAATATGATAGTTAATTTATATAAAAATATAAATATTTGTATTGTTATGATTTAGATACATAACCTTTTAGTAAAACATCCAATTCCCTAATGGTAATGTGTCTGATGGTGAAAGTTTCTTCAGGTGGATTGGTGAATGTGGTTTCTGTTGTGTTCTCAATGATCTTTAACTTCTCTCATAAATTTTTTCACACATGATTTAGTTGTTTAGTTTTGTATTGGGATTTCTAAGGGTAAATCCCAGAGATTATATCCCCAAGAAATCTAAAATAGATAGGTTTTTTAGAGTACGATCATACATGTTGTGGTCATTACATCCCTTGTCTATATCTAGTGTATTTATCCTAAACTAGTAAATATGTTAATCTTATAACCACTGTATTAATTATATTCTATCAGTGGCTAAGATTCCTAATATTATATTAAATCATACAAGATATATTATATAAATGGTCAAAATAATCATAGTAGTGCATGTATTTTGATTTAATAAAAAGGAATTTATTCATTTTAAAAGGGAATTACATTTATAAATGTTTAGGTCCTTACATTATTCCACCTTTATAAATTTCACCCTCGAACATTAATTCATATACTAAGAAATATGATGGTACATTTGGTTTATCGTTTCTTATGGTTACCATGTTTCTTCCTCAAACATATGGTTCCACTATAACACTTATACTAGGGGTGTTATCTTGTTTTATAAAACCTTTTATCCATAATATAAGATCTTCACCTTACACAAAACATATGAATGATATTTATACAATGGTGACACATATTGATTCAATACATGTGATTGGTTTGGTATATTGTTCCTAAAGAGAGATACATGGTATACATCATGTTATAAAGATAGGTTAGGTGTGAGTTATAGTTGATAATCCATTTCTATGATGAGGTCATGTATCTTGAATGGGCCGATGTATCTTAGAATATTCCCTCCCATCTTTCCATACCTCTAAAATTACTTCCACGATGATATATTAAGGAACTATATATATATGACCTCAACCTCCTGGTCTCATTAATGATTGTATTCATAGCTTCTCTATCTACTTTGAGTTCTTTTCATATAACAATCAATGGTTTAAAACTTTTTCATAATTTCCTAAAAAATATTATATCCAATAATCTCCCACTCTCTAGCACAATTAAAACATGTTTAATTTTGACACCCCTTACCATATAGATCCATATAAGGTTCCAATTGAATTGTAGAATGAAAATTTTTGATATGTAAAAAATCCACTAGGGGAAGGTTATAATTCCAATATATTTTGAAATATATTGGATAAAATATGCACATATCCACTAGTTTTTGAATGGCTCATTTAGACTGAGCATCCATTTGAGGGTTAAACTTAGTGCATAAGATCAGTTTTATATCAATTTATTTCTAATGTCTTCTCCATAACCATGAGGTAAACCACCAATCTCAATAAGATAAAATAGAGAGTGGAAATCCATGATTTATTACACATTCCTAATATATATCTCAGTTAGATGTCCAAGAGTTTAATATCCCTTTATAGAAATGAAATGTGCTGACATGGTAAGGTGTTCGACTACCACCCCTATATCCTTACTACCTTTAGGTATCCTGTGGAGTCCAATGATGAAATCCAGGGTCATTTTCACATTTCTATATTGGTAAAGGAAATTTTTAACCCTCATAACCATGGACATCAGTCATTTAGCCTTAACATATTAGTATAGAATGCATTATGAAATAAATTATGAAATCTCTATTATTATTTTAACATGGTATAAGTTTTTATTTAAATACATATACATCTGATTCTTTTTTAGATTAATAGAGATGGATAAACTATGTGCATTATCCAGAAGTTTCCCATTCATTTCTAGTTTTTATATAAGGGATATACAACTTCCAATCCTTATAAATATATATATCATTGTTGATATCTGGAATATTCTGCTCATTTTTTTGATTCACTTCATCATATTTTAGGTCCTCTTTGGCCCTATAAATAATGGATGGTTGATTAATTATTTTATTAATACAGGATAAATATCATTTTTTATTTCTATGTCTATCCTTTATTATTCAAATAAGTTTTTTGCCTTGAAATCCTCATTATGGATAGGGTTAGGGGATCCTTTATACTAAGAGTATCTTCTACCTTGTTCCCCTTCCTAGGATGTTAATGGATTAAATAATCATAATAATGGATCATCTCTAACCATATTCATTGGTTCATACTGAGATGTTTTTTATGAATATATTTTAGAATTTTATGTTCCATATATTTTCTACTCTTCACCTCATAGTGGTAATGTTTCTAAATTTCCATTAAAATATATATATTTCCGATTCTAGATATTGTGTTGGGTAGTTCTCCTTATGAATCATTAATTATTGAGAGACATAGGTAACAAAGTTTTCATCTTTCATGAGTATAAACACCAAAACAATTTTGGGTGCATCAATGTAAACAAAAATCCTTTCCAAATAGTGGGTAATGTGAGAATAGGTACAATAATTATCCTATTTAATATCTTTTTGAATCCTTCTTCAAATTCACCATTCCATAAAAAATTTCACCACCATATTAGTTAGAATTGTTAGTGGTCTTGTAAATAATTATATGTTCTCACAAATTAATAATATTTCCCAACTAATTCATGGTAACTATAAATTTCGATCTCTACGGATTATTAGGACATCCTTTACTTGCCTATTTTTTGTACGGATCCACATATATCCCTTTCATAGTGATGACAAGCTCCATTAATGTTAATTACTCCATACAAAAAAAACAAATTTTATATACTTTACATATATATTATATTTATAAAAGGTCATCAGTTCAATATAAAAATTCTCTTCATATCCCCCATTATATTCACATAGATATGAATATTATATATCAAGACTTCCAATAATATGTCTAGTTTATCCCTAAATAATATATTCACGAGTTCTATGTATATTTTTATAGATTTATTGATTGAAAATGAAATCACTATATATTAGAACCATTTTGAAGGCACCTACTTCATTTCCCATATAGAGGAGTTCAATTTTCAAGTCCTGGTGATGATAGAAAGATTAAATAGGTTGAATTGTATAGTGGGGACCCATCCCAATTTATTAAAGGCCGAATGGGTATTTCTTTTCTTTTATGAATAAAATGGGATATTATGTCACTTATTCAACCCCAAAAATGATGTTTAAATCTTGACCCACATTTTTTCATGAATTTTGGAAGCCTTTCCCACATGGATAATTCTATAATGAAATCTATGGATACCAATGTCAAATCTGGTGGGCAATGTATTCAAAATTCAAATCTGGTGGGTTATGTGTGGAAATACATGTACTGATCTTCCTAAAATTCATTGTTAGAATTTATCTTTTTCACCTTAAGTAGACAAGGTATAAAGTGGATTTATGCATTTATGGTATTAGACCCTTGGAATTTTATGCCACACATTATATAAAAATAGTTATCCCATTTAATTGTATTCTCATTTATGTTTTCATTAGTGAACCTCAATGAGTTTATTCTCTCCATTGTAAGGATAATTACTTTCTTCCATATCCCTTACTCATTATTTCCCTGTCAATATATAAGTTATATTAATGACCCAACATCACAATACCCCTAATTACAAGCATCAACCCAGTTGTATTATTTTGTTGATTGGCCATAACCCCCTCGATTGTTTTGTCTCAGAATAGGTCTCTTTATATCATTGATTGACTACATTAATCCACTTTACATAACCATCATCTTCCACTTATATCTGAACCACATCCTTCATCAGCCACCAAATTCCATGAATATTGGGCAACCCCATACAACTCATATTTTTTTGGTATCAGAGGTCTGTTTGACACGGTAAGAATCTATCACCCTTTTTTATCCCTTATATCCATTACACAACTCATCTTTCCTTATTATCCACTAATTGATTTTTTTAAAAAGAACCCTTCTTCTTTGAAAACCTAAATAATTGTCTTATGTTGTACAATATTAATTTAATTTAGCATTGAAATAATTATTTATCCATCTTCTTTCCACATTTAATTCCTTATATGCGATTTGTATTTTAATAAAATAAGAAAAATCAAATTCACTCTATTCAACATTTTTTCATTTTTAAAATTAGAAACATCCTTTCTTTGAGATATTTCCAAAAAAATAAATTTTATTACTCTCCATTCATTATATTTTGATTTAAAACTATATTCACAACACTTTTTCGTAGACTTTAAAAAGAATAAAATAATATGATATAATTACTTCTTCTTCGTTCTTCACATTTTAGAACATTTTATTTCTATACATCAATTTCACAGTTTTTTATTATTCATAATCTTATCATATTTGGATCATCGTGTTATTAATTTTTCTTATCTTCCATAATAGGGGGAAACCCCTTTATTACACCCATCCACCATTTTCTTTTATTTACCCATATTTTATGTCCCTTTTTACCCTCTTCAATTTTTTTCACTTTACCACTAATATTGGATTTGTTAAATAATCCCCTAACACCATCATCATTTGGGTAGGATTTGTTAAATTTGATCTCCCTAAATATGGTGTTATATTTAATAAGAGAATGGAATTTTAATTTAGTGTTGGGAGTGGATAGAATGAATATAAAATTTCCATTACTGTTTATCCTTGTGAGTAAGTGTGTATATATCTCATGTGTGAGTGTCTACGCTTTTGTGTGTGAGTATTTATATCTTATTTGCATGAGTGTGTACATATTATGTTCATGAGTGTGTAGATACAATTTGTGTTTGTGTATTCACATGTGTGGGAATGTGTGTATATCATTCTATGTGTTTCTCCCCATCTATGTTTTTGTTTTTGTTACATATTATGGAATACGATTTTGGGATGAGAAATTATCATGTTACCAATGAAGGATTTTAAAGTAGATCTCCAACACTGGATTTTATGCCACTCCAAATTCAAGATATGGTAATACATTTCAATAAGACTCTTGATAAGATAGTGGAGGTTCTATATGGATGATTGGAAACTAATAGAATCAACGAAACACAATGATGATCTATGATAAACCATAGTGCCCTCCAACACCACATCACCACCACATCATGGAGGGGGTGATGGAAAATACTGATGGTGATCTCATGGATTTCCCAAAACGAATATGGTTATACCAACAAGCTATAAGAGTCCAAAGGATTCATCATAATGATGACCTACTTGGATAGATCAAGGTAAAGGTCCCTTCATTTAAATGGAAAAGTGGTCTAGAATCAAACACGGTGTGGGAGATGTAGATTGAGTAAGTGTTTTCATAACATGCATATTTTTAGGAGAACATGTTCAAAAATGCTTCCCTTGAATTTTCTGATTATGCTTTACATTCATGGGATAAAATCCAAAAGTGGAGGGATATATATAGCGGATGCCCCATCAACACATGTGATGATATGAAGTTTTTTATGTGGAATATGTTTCTGTACTCCCACTACCAGGGATATCTCCACAAAAAACATCAATGGATCACCGAAGTGAGTATGATTGTTGATAATTACAACTAGGAAAAGGAAATTTCCTTGATTCCATGAAACATTGAGATCATTCCATAGGCAATAATGAAACTATTTTTACATGGGATCAATTAGGAGATTTTTGATCAAGTAGAGATGCACCACCATGTGAATATATAAGATATGATCCACCAAAACACCAATATCATTCAGAAAATCAATAGTAGAAGAAACATGAAGAACCCCACCACCACATCCACTCCATCGATAAATTTGATTAAGGATATTGGAGTATAATAAAATACAAAGGAAGTGGTGGATATTAAAAATGAAAAGGCAATTATTCCACATAAGAAACATACTTTTAAGGATAAAAAAACTTAGAATCATGATATTTGTTGAATTAAATGTCAAGGATGGGGTCACATTGCATGTAAAATCCCAAATTGGAACATCGTGACCATCAATAAGAATAACAATTGGGAGACCAATAAAGAGAGCATGGAAGAGGGAGATGGGGAATCCCCAAAAATTGATAATGGAGAATATCCATAATATGTTAATATTAACATCACTAGGAGAGTTATAAGCACAAAAATGTCCATTGGAGTGAAATAATGATGATAGAACCTTTTTCGAGACTTGGTAAAAGATCCATGAGAAGGTATTTAGAGTTATCATTGATGCAGGAAGATGTAGCAACGTAGTTATCCCAAATTTGTAGGAGAAGATGGTACTTCCATCTCTAATTCATAACCATCAATATTTAATTTTTTGGTTAAATGATTTTTGAGTGGTGAATATTACCCAACATATGGAGGTATTATTCACCATCATTAAATACAATGATGAGGTATTTTGCAACGTAGTAAGTATACTATCATGAAATATATTATTGGATCGACCTTGGATGTTTGATAATCATATTACTCATGATGGTTTCTTCAAACATCACTCTTTTTTACTCTTAGGGGAACCAATAACCCCCAACTGCTATACCCAATACAAAATTTGGAAGATCGTATTTTCAGAGAAAAGAAAAAATTGAGTGATGTGGAAAAAATGAGACAAAACAAAAAACTATAGTGTAAGGGAAAATACACAATTAAACAATAAAATAAATGGAGAAAAAAGAAAAATCAATGGAGAAAACTGACTTGAGTGGAGGGAAATGTGTGATGGTGGAAACAAAGAGTGAGGTTAAGGAATCTTTGATTTCAATGAAAACCCTTTTTGTACTTATGTAAAATGAGGTAATGTTAAACACTAAACGCCTAAAATCTCATTTCCCACATGTTTTTGAGTGTATGTAAAATGAATTTGATGATTTGTTTCCTAAATAGGTGACACCTGGGTTGCCACTAATTAATGGTATTGAGGATTAAATATACTCATTCATGGATCTTCTCTACTAAACCAGCTTGCATATCTCACCTATAGGAGGGGACAAATGAAATTTAAAGGAAAGTGATGGATTTATTGGTTGTGGGATATATCAGAGGGAGACATAGTTCAATTCTTTTAATGGTGCATATAGTTCCTAAGAAGAAGAAAAAATATAGAATGTGGCTTGAATGAAAATTAAATAATAACATAATATTAAGGTATCTCCAACCTATTCATTGGTTATATGATATGTTATATGAGTTCAATGGCTATACTATTTTTATTAAAATTTATTTAAGAAGTGGATACGATCAGATTAGGATAAAATAAGAAGATGAGTAGAAAACTACATTTAATACAAACAAGTAATTTAAGAATGTTCATTCTTTCCCATTTGTCAAACCGATAAGCCTAGAACATATATGAGGTACTGAATCATATATTACATTACTATATTGTAAATTTTGTGGTGGTTTACATTAAATATATTTTTAGTGTATATTATGACTTTGAGAGAATATTTATATCAATTAAAAATATTCATAGAGGCCTTAAGGAATGAAAACAAGTTTAGGAAACATAAATAATTATTAATTTCACATTAATAAAATTATTTTCCTTGGATTTGTTGGAAGGTGTGATAGAGTATTGGATGATATTTAGATGATCAAATCCTATCATCTATGGATAACTCCCACCTATATTAGATAGGTAAAAAGTTTCCACTAGCTTCCTAGTTTTTATTTGAGATTCTTAAAGGACATCATAACACTAGAATTTCCATTAAACGAGCTAAAAAAGAAGAATGTTCTTTTCAAATAGGGGACAAATCAAGAGAATTTTTTCCATGCTCTCAAATAGGGACTCACCCACACCCCTCCACTTGAACACATAGATATTAGTAAGACAATTGAAATTGAAGGTGATGTAATAAAAATCTGTATTTATTGAGTATTGATGTAGGAAGGTAATCTTATTTCTTATTTTAGTGAGAAGTTAAATAGAACAACTCTAAACTGTGAAATTTATGATAAAGAGTTTTATTAATTGTTTATAGAAATAGAAACATGATAGAAATTCTTTTGGACTAAATAATTTATGATTCATTTTGATCATGAGGCTCTTTAATTCCTTATGAACCAATATAAACATAATAGGATGCATGATATAGGGTTGTAATTCATTGAATTATTTCCATATGTCATCAACCATAAAAACGGTAAAGTAAATACTATGGTTGATTCACATTCATATAGATATTCTATTTTATCGTTGTTCAATTCAGACTCCTTGGTTTTAATGGAATGAATAATGTATATTCCTGTGATAGTAATTTTAGTGAACCTTATGATCATCATAAACCTAAAGTTAATTGGTAAAAGTACTATTTACATGATGGATTCTTATTCTGTATCGATAAGATTTTCATTCTCAATTTCTCTATAAGTTTACTTTTACTAAAAGGGTCACATTATGGTGGGTTAATGTGACATCTGGGTGTTGAAAAAAATATTCATTGTTCTTGGAGATCATTTTTATTGTCTTAGTATATCAAGATATGTTGAAGATTCTACGGGAATGTAAATTGACTTCCATAAAACCAAAACTGAATCCACATGGACTATATATTCCTCTCTTTATCCCCAACACCCCTTCGAAGGACATGTCAATTGTATTTATTATGGGATTACTAAGGACATAAATGGGGATTGATTCCATTTTTTGCGGTGTATATGTTTTCTAAAATTGAACATTTTATCCCTTTTCACAAAACAGATGACATAACTAACATTTCAACACTTTTCATCCATGAAGTATTAATATCCATGGAATTTTATAAATGATTGAGTCATAACAAGACACAAAACTCCTCAATTAATATTGTATTTTAATCTAGAGAAGATTGGTTATGAATATAATATTCTACACTACTTCTCATCCATAATATGATTGTCAAATAGAGGTGGTGAATCATACACTATCATCCCTTCAATTAGAAATTATCATGATCAATCTAGATGAATTGGGTGGAGTGTCTACCACATGTGGAATTTAAATATGATTTAGTTATTCATTACGATACTAAATATTCTCTCATTTAAATTGTTTAATGAATTAACACCCTTAACCCAATAGATATAGTTCATGTTTTCTTTATACGAAGAAATTAATGTGGATGTGAAAGTGAATGAAGAATTCATCATCAATGTCTATTAAAAGGACAGAATCGATATTGAGTAGACGACCCAGAAATACATTAACCATGAAAACATGGTTTGCAAGAGAGTGTTTTTAACCCGATTACATATTCTGGATACATATCCAGAAGTAAATAATACCTAAAAAGTGTAAATCAAAATTATTCCTTAAATAAACAGACCTTTCCAAGTGATCGAGAATATTAACAACAATTCATACATGATAGATCTTCCAGGTGAGTATGGTATATGTTCCACATTCAAATGTTCTGATCTTTCTCCATTTTTCAGTGTAGAGGATGAAGATTCGAGGATGACTCCTATCCAAGAGGGGGTGATGAGAATGATATTGAAAGAACCATGTCAATTATCTAGGTAGAGGAGTTGTATTTCAATGTCCTGATGATGTGAAGGTCATTAAAGTGGTTGAATTCTGCAATGTCTTCCTGTATCACTTCATTGAAGGACCAATTGATCTTTAATTTCATAGATGGAGAAAATGGAACTATTATCACACTTATTAATGCCCAAACATGATTTTTTATTTTTATCCATCATAGTTTCACAAATTTTGGAAGTATTTACCCCATGAAGAATTGTAGAACGATATAGTTGGACACCAATTTCAAATCTAGTGGTATAGGTAATCAAATTTAAATCTAGTGTGATATGGGTTGAAGGATAGGTGCTACTTTTCGTAGAATTCATTATTAGACTTTAAAATTTTTACTTTTATGAGAAAAGGTGAGAATATACATTTGGAATTTAGGGTATTAGACATTTAAACCTTTAATCCACCCTTTGGATGTAAAAATAAAATCATGGAATTATATTATCATTCATTTTTAAATCAGTGAAACTCTGTGATTTTACTCTCTCCACTGAGAGGATCTTTATTTTCTTCCCCTACTCTCCTGTATTATTTCGATGTCAATATACAAGTTAGTTTGGTGATCCACGATCCCAATGCCCCCAGTTTTGTGTCTCAACCAAATTGTTTTGTGGTGTGTATTAGCCTTTACACCCCTCCCAGAGTGTGTCATATAAGTAGTAGATCACACTCTTTAAAGGGTTGATTAAATTCATGGATCCACTATTCATACTCATCATTAACCACATATCTCAAAACTATAACCATTATTCACTTCCTTATTATGTGAATATTGGGACACCCTGTGCTTCTCGCATCAACTATGAACGCATACTTCCCATACATTATATGAAACTAATATTTGTGATTTACTCATTATTCACCATCAAATGATAATATCCCGACCAATGATCCATTATTAAGATATACTGGGATCCATATAGCTGAATAAAAAAGCCCTAAATCCATGAAATATTATACATTTACTTTATAATGATCTTATTATTATCAAGATAATCAATGCATTGGAAGATTGACCCATATTTTTAATTGATTAAGAGTGTCGATGGAACCTAGGGTGAAGCACGTGTGAATATAGACCCTTGAAAAATATTATTGTATATTTTTAAGGTTATAATGATTCCATAATATGTAGATTATTTAATATTGGAAAATCTATAGGTATGATCTAAACTGAGAATTCCATCTCATAACATTGAGGAAGATTACAACATTATTTCAAAAACACCTTAGGGAATTCCCTTATAATGGTAATTAAATCACCAGTGATCTTTTCATTAGTATAAATTATTTCATAAATATATCATTTCTCACTAGGAAATGATTTACAGTATTGATATGATTATATCCAAGAATATTCATCCTCTTCCTTATACTTGTATAAAATTGGGGGACGATTAGCGATACATATGGTGATTTAATTCTCTCGGTAATTTAAGTTTTCTCTCTATAATGAAATCAATCCATACCGAGAATATAACCACATTCCACTAAATGGAATATCATGAGGTTGTATGGTAAATTTTGCACCCAAATTTTGATATGGGTGGAATTATCTACCTGGGATTATTAATTTTCCTATTTACCTTTTTCAAAGATAGCTCTACTTGCTTTTTTTTAGTGTTTTTTAATTTTTCTATTATTATTTCTTGATATTTATTCTTTCATATGTCCAAAATAAAATATAATTTTATTTCATTGAATTATTTACTAGTTTACCTATCAAAAATTCATTTTTTTCGAGCCACAATATAGGTTGTGATGAAATAATATCTCCTTTTCTCTCTAGGACTTGAAGGTTGTTTTCATCGATTGTCTTCGACAACCCTTCTAATAATGCCTTGATTATAATAGTTTACATGTTTATTTTATTTTAAAAATTATAAAATAGGATAAGTATTAAATGTGAAATTCGTTTATTACATCATATTTGTGGTTTTACCCTATAGTCAATCATTAGCCGGGTGTCCTTTATTCCTGCCCATAAAACACTTCCTTATCATATTTAGGAAATTATTGGGATGTTTCTTGCCACACATTGGGAAAATTGGATGTTGGTATTTATTTCCCCAAATATATTTTTGTATCATATATCCATGATTAAAATCCATCATATAATTCTTAACTCATAACTCAGGAGAAATGCGTGATTCCCCAATTATAGTTCATATTTTTTGGGACATCAAACAATTTTATCCTAGCTATCAAAGTTTTAAATTTCCAAATATTTTTGTAAGCTCATCATTAGACCACCAAATAAGTGATAAAAATTACTTTTGCGGGAGATTATAGAGCTAGATGTGTATTTTTAAAGTATTGGATGTTTTATCCATACACTCTGATGGATTAATCATATCTTTGGCTAAGTACAAGGATGTCCCTCTCAATTTTATGTCATAGAGTGCCTGAAAAATATTTTTTGATTTTTTTGGAAATTAGTTCCTCACTATCCATTCGATCCCCTCCTTATGGTTTTTATTTTTAAATATCATTCACCATTTATCAGCTTATCATTGTTTATGTTAAAAAATATGCATAACCAACCCTTTCTCAAAGCATCGAAGGATGAAGATGATCTCCTCAATGGATATGATCTATTGTCCCATGATTAATGAGTAATAAGATTTAGTGAATGTTTGTGGCCTTTGTCATGAAATGTTATCAATTGAGACTTGAACATTATTTTTGGGATTTAGACATTCCTTATGATTCACATATTTTATTGAAAACATGAGTTAATTTAGAACATATTATCATGATGTTCCAAAATCCTCTAATATTAGGTTAGGCGTATCATATGGGCCATCACCACATTGCCACTCACATTTTTTGTTGACTTGGTTTCCCCTACTTCCATCAATTAACTAAAAATAAAGGAAAAATTATATATGAGTATTTTTAGAATATTAAACACATAAATGGGAATCCATGAACATTAAAAATTAACATATCAATGAAATAAATTTATTAAAATATAAATCTTTTGATTAAAATTTATGTTATCTATGATCTATTTCCTTATATAAAATCTTATGAGAAATATTTCCCCTCATAGTGAATCATAAATATCTTGGGATTTTACCAATTCATATCCCCATGAATTTCAAACTATATGTGTGGCAAGGATAATTTTCGTTCATGAGGTGACAATCGAGCCCAGCTCAATGCACCATTTTCATGGTTATTAACCCTTAGTTTAACTATGAGATATCCAAATCTTATTTTAGTATTCCGAATGGGATGTATTTTCATTCACACCACACAATCCATAATTTACCACAATGTAGTGATGTTTTAAAATGTTTATTAATATCCATAAATAGTTCCCTATGGTTTCTTACTCCTAATCACCAAATATATCTTCAATTTTCGCTAATACCACCTATGAAAAACCATATTTTAATACACTGCAATTCACGATTAATTATATAAAGAAGCACTTGATGAAACCCCTACAGACTGTCTGTAATAGTGTAGTTACATAGTTAGGAACATAAAATAAGAAACATATATGTAAAAACAACAACATAAATTTATAACTTCTGACACATTGTCTTATAAATTTTTTTCATTTTCTAAAACTACATGGAATAACTTGGGGACAAAAATTAAAAAGGGGTGTGCTATAAATCCCAATAAAGGGACAATAAATGAATTGGGTATGATGAGGAAGTACTTGTGATACAAGATGCATATCAAGGTTACATAATAGGAGTTAGAATCATAAACATGGACATCATAGTATGATAGAATATTATTACAGAAGGGAAAAATGGAATGTATAAATAACATAAAACATGATATCATAATCATAATTCAGGGATAAACATTGAGAAAACATAACATAATATACTTAGGGAAACCTATTTTCAATATGTATGGAATATCATTAGATAAAATCTTATTCAATGAATTGGAGGGATATATAATCTGATATAATCCATCACATTTATATTATGAATGAGCATAAATGTAAGACATAAATCATTCAACATATAATCTTATTTCATTACATTTTATACGAATATTATAGAGTATGGGTTACATAAATTTAATTACCTAATCAATTATGGATACATAAATATATGTGAATACCATAGAGTAGAAATGGGGGTGGAAATTCACTACCCAAACATTTGGTATAAAAAAGGAAGGATAATTTCATCAGAATAACATGGGTATATAATGACTAATAGAAGGGTAAAACAAGTGTTAAAGGGTTCTATAAACACTTTAAAATCATAATTACGGTAATTTATATGGGTAAAAGATATCATTATATGAATAATTGTTAATCCAAAGGTGTAATATAAAAATGTTTATTGAATACATAAGAGAATGAAAGGATCCCTTACCTTGATAGGGTGCTTCTAAATTCTTGATAAGAAGTTGTTATTGTATTTTTTCAACCTTGGGAGGGAACTTACGAGTGACGAGATGAAGAAATTTCTGATTGAATTATATTTTTTGAAGGGTTATGAGATGTTTTACGGGTTTTATTATAAAATAATAGATAAGTATTTATTAATTTATAAACATAGGTTTCAGACTCTATGTGATAAAATAATCCAAATTAAGAAACCTATGATGGTTTATACCAATGGTTTCTTCCACGGATGAGTATATTATATTATTTTATATTTATAATAACTTAACTTTTTAATGTAACACCCTTGGGGATGTAACGGTTAGTCACGTTGAAAAAATAATTTATTTTAAAACCATAAATTATAATATAGGTTTTCGGGGATTCCTTAAGGGTTTATAAAATTAATCAAATAACATGAAAGATATTTTTTAAAATTAAGAACATAATTTTTGCAATGGATACTCATTATATTATTGATCACATCATTTTGGGTTATTTTTAATGTCATAACGCATGTTGTATTTTTATATTGTATTTAATTATCACAAAAAAAATCAATTATCTTAAAAATTTAAGAAAATATTACAGTTGGAATATTTCATCATGATTATTCAAAAAATCATATTTCTTCTTCCGAAATAATTTTTGAAATAATAAAAACTATACACATTTCATTAAAAAATCCCCATTTATTAATTTTTTTGGTTTAAAAGAAATAGATATTTTTTTATCCATGTAAATAATATATTTTTTTCATAAAATTATATTATCCATTATATTTAATAAATATTATTTCATAGATATATTTTATTAAAAAGTTACTTCATTAAAAATGATCTCAAATTCATAAAAAATTATTTCATAGATGAAAATACACATATCCCGAACACACAATTTGTGTTTCATAATATAAAAATATAATGTTTACAAAATTTATAATATATTAATCGTAGAGAAAAAATAAAAGATAAATATAATCATTAATTAATATAAAATTATTTATATGCATTCTGTTAATGTCCATATATGTAACCCTCTTATTAAACTGGATAATTCCTTAAGGGTAAGGTGTTCGCTGGTATATTTTCCATGGGTGATTCAATGAACATGGTTCAAATTATGGTATCATTGTTCATTAAATATACATTCAATTATTTTTCTCATGATTTAGTTATTGAATCTCATCATGGGATTTGTCAAGTGTAAATCTTAATGATATTAAATCCCTCAGATGCTTTGAGAAATACATCTATAGAAAACAAAACACATTTTAATTAAATAAAATCATAATGAAAAAATATAGGTATAAAATATATAATTTTTCTAAATTTTACTGAGATGAAATAAAAAAATCCATTATTAAATTCATCTAATATTATGATTTCATAATTTATGATATAAATTTATCTCATAACATATAGAAACAAATAACACTATTCATAAAAGAAATTATTTATTGAAATTTTGTCTTATCTTTTAGGAGAACAATTGATGAATATGTATTATTTTTTCCTTTGTCCTTTTTATTTTAATTACTAGACTCGAAAAAATTTCTTCTTAAATATTTTTTATATCGATGAAAATTGGATACTAAATACAAAACACAATCATATAATGTATTATATCTAATTAATGTGAAATTTAAAAAAAATAACATGAAATAAATAATAACTAGTTGAAAAAGATTCATAAGTTTTATTATTTATACCCATAACCAATAAACAAGAACTGAATAAAAAATATATACCATTTATTGTTTATAAGAAATAAAACCAAAATCCATAACTATTATAACTAGTTAAAAAATAAATAATAAGTATTTAAGGAATTTTTAGTCTATAACATATTATCCAAGAGTATAAGAATTAAATGAAAATGTTAAAATTCATGAGTACATAAAAAAATATTTCAAAAAAAGATAACTAACTAAAAAATTACCCTATTAATCAAATAAAAATCAACTATATATTGTATATTCTATTAAACTAAAAATATATTTAAAAACTAAAATATTATTGGATCAATGAGCTTGGACCATATGTACTACCAATTACTGAATATTGGTGAGATAAAAATTAAAGGGATGGTTTAAATCAAATTTTATGACCCTACAAATTTACCACTCTGTCACTTTTACTAGATAATCCAATAGCATGATAAAAAAACTTTTGTAGATCCTCAAGAAAAAGACTTAATGTCACATTTCAGTATTTCGATTTGAATACATATAGGTCATTAAAATCAAGTAATAAAAAAGGATAATGGAAAATTAGAGTTTCAATGAATTTACCTTGCAATTGGAATTGACACACTTAATGGTATGAATAAAAAACAGATAATGAAATTGATTTGGAAAGAGAAATGGAGAACCCGCATGCGATATGTGGAGGATATTAGAAAAAAGAAGTCCAAGATAATCATGTAATGGGTAGAAGATATTGGGAATGAGAAGTATAAATTAAAGGGGAAACCAATGTAGAAAAAAGGTTAAACTAGCAGTTATTTTAAAATAACTGCTAGTAATCTCAATAGTAGTGGTTATTATTTAAATATCGTATGTTAGCATTTCATTATGTATTTATTAAATTTAATCACTTATAATAATGTGATATAGATAGTTAGGAAAATTAGGATTCATAATTATTTCTGTGTTTCTGAAAATATATCCAATAAATACACACAATGTATGATTATCTATTTAGTGTGCACGAGGAACATAAAATAGTATAAATTCAGTCATCATGAACACCTAAATTAATTCATTTTCTTTTATATGGGATAATGATACATGAATACATTAATGGTTATATTTACATAAACATATTAATTGATTATTTCACTAGGATTATTAATATGATGTTCTGGAAACACAACTCTATGTTAATAGAGATGATCAAAATATTTGGAATACATGTTGAGAAATAGTTGGGAGTCTACATAAAAATGTTGAGAACATAAAATAGATGTTATTTTTTGGAATTTATTTTTCATCCTTTCTTAATAAGAATGTGATTCAGTATTAAAATAATTATCTATATACTTCTCAATAGAGGAGATTTATTGAAAATATGAATAGAATTTTTGTTGAAATTCGAAGAACCTAGTTTTCTTATATCGAATGCATAATATTTTTATCAAAAAAAAATTTAAGTAAAGAAATGAATATTTAGAATATATTCTTTTTAAGGCCAAAATAAAATAAAAATTATATTATATATGGTACTAGAGGAATCATATTCTAAACTACAATATATATTTTATATATCAATGTATGAAGATGATTTAAAATTCAATTTTGGTAAATTTGTACACAAATGTCAAGGAATATAGTTTTTTGGAAAATTATCTAAAGTAAGTTGATAAACGTCCTAGGATATGTGGATTCAATAGATGATATATTGTTTTGATGAAATTATTATTTCAAAATGACTAAATCATAGTGAACAAAATGAAGTATTTTTTGAACTTGTTGATGGAGATAATGAGATGATTTCTTGAAAAATGTTTGAAGAATAAATTAAAATTGAACTATGAAATATTAATGATGATTGAAACTATAATTATGATGATGAATGTTCTATTAGTTTTTATAATTTAAAAAATGTGGAAAAGGAATATTATGATACATGAAATTATATTTTGAAATCGTTCAGAAAATATTAAGGATAAGGCATGTTAATAAAAAAATTATTATTTCAAATGTTGAGACACAATCCACTACTAATTTTTTTGATAACTATGAATAAATAAATATTATTAATGATGATATAGATCATATTTAATTGAATTATACTTGGGATCTTGTCATAAGAAAAAAATTTGATATTTGAACAACGTGGGTTTCTTATAAATATGATCAATGATAATGGTGATGAATGAATAAATGATGGTAGATTAGTTTATAGAGTCTACTTCAATATTGAATAAGTTTATTTTGAATGGAAATTTTATCCACTTGTATGACATGAATCCATTAGAATGTTGTTGGTTATATTAGTTGAAAACAATTATAAATGTCATAGAATATATTCAAATTCAACCTTCAATAATAGAGAACTTGAAGAATAATATTATGTTGTAAAACATTAATGTAAAAGACCTCACTAATCATAATAAGATATTATATACTTATTAATGTGTATTCATTACACATCATAAATATAAATGATAAAATCATTTGGGTGTAGCTCCATTTGTGAATTGGATACATGAAAATTTGTCCATAAAGGAACTATATTATCTCTGACTATTATATTAATAACTATAACCCTTATTATGAATATAGTAAGTAATACCTTTCTTCCTTACATAGGGAACGAAAACATATTAAAGGGTGAGATTAGATGCTCAAAAGATAAAAAATGGTATATATAAATCAAGGATCATATGAAATAATAAATTAATCACAAGGGTGTGAGACCATTAATATAACATACAATGTTCATACCCAGTCAATCAAGAATTATAAAACTAATCCATGAAACAAAACATTATCATTTCAAAGGCATGATTTATAAGATTTAGAAATCATCATAAATAAATCATGAACCATATGTTTTTGTTATATGAGTCTTTTGTAATCATAAATATAGAAACTATTTCATATTTCATATTCAACATTCAAGAGCATCAAGTCATAGTGGATCATGCATCAACACATATTTTTCCTACCGTAATGAATTAGACATTATTACTTGTTTATGATAGTTGATCAAGAAAATCGAATCGATTCCCATAGTGTTTAAAAGAAAATAACATATTTCCCATAACAGATCAAGAACCACGATGTGTTTTCCATCACTATCTCATGACATATAAACATTACCCAATTAATTGGAGTGAAATATAATTTTATGCCTAACCATAAATTTAATTAATACTTGAAATATTTATGAAACAAATCATAAAAAGTTAATCATTGAATCGTAGCATAAATAGTTAAAATCAATGTTGTTTGAAAAACATTTCATCAATACATATTTTCATAGCCTATGGAAAATAAATGGATTTCATTAACATGTCATAATAATAATATTCAACCATCTATATAAAGAATACGGATTTCTTTTGCATACCGTCTTTTTATAACATAAACTTTCATTAAATTACACAAAACTGAGGACCTTTAAGGGTTAGTGTCTTGGAAACAAGGAAGATAATACATGAAAACAACATAATGAATTCTTCGTAAACACTTGAAAGGATTATCCTTAAGTTCATCCTAGGTTCATTACTGCATCTCATAACCTTGGGACATACATCAAAATAAAGGGTGAGCAGAAGGCCCAGTAAGGGAAACAAGAGAAACATTTTACATGTGAACTTGAGATACTTCAATAAGGACATGAAATGAAATTTGAGGCATGAGAAAGAAATCATGAGATACATCATAATAAAAATAACATTTTTCATAACTTGAATATGTGGCTGCAACATTTAATGTTGACAATCATTTCGTTTCACAAAGGTCCATCCCCAAGGTGTCATTAAAAATTACCGAGGTTATTCACCAAGGTATCAGTCAAAAAAGTCATCTCTAGAGATTAAGTCTTTACCCAATGCATTGGAGCGCTATCTGGGCGCACCTTTGACATGTCTTTATTATAATGTGAGCCACATATATCATTATAAATCATTTCATAAACAACCCATATGGCATAAAATAAATGTGTTTCATTTCATAATTATAACGTTTTAAAAACTGCTTTAAAGACATGATCTTTATGTCACTTTAAACCCACGAAAAGGGAAAGAGGGTTTCTTGTATGTAAATACCAGAATTTAAAATAGAAAATTTTGATATATATGTGAATACCCCTGTAGAAATAAGAGCTTTGAGTATTCACTTAATAACATAAAATAATTTTGAGATAAAGAGGGAGGCATTTTGAGACGAAAACTATGCAGCATAACGTCTACAATACATGGTTTTAGAAAACATTGAAAAGAGAGGGGACATGGGTCAACCACTCAAAAATGAAACATAAAATAGTAGGGGAACAGAATATATATTATTTAAGAACATGGTAATAAAATTTGAATGATATAACATATGAAACGAAGAACTTGAAAGGAAGACAAAAATAAGATTTCTCTTATGAAAATTCGGCAGCCTAACGACGTCACTTAAAACTTCCAAAAATGGATTGACGAGAAGAAATAGGGTCTCTCATCATATGAAAATAAATTATCAGTATGATAGATATAGAGATCATACCCCAACATAATAAAAAGGAACTTGAAAGACTTGACATTAAACCAGATCTTGAAAACGAGAAGGGTGAAAGAAACCCTTAGAAATTCGGCCGCCTAACGACGCCACATAAAACTTCCAAAAATGGATTGAAGAGATCAAATAGGGTCTCTCATAATATGAACATAAATTATCATTATGATAGATATAGAGATCATACCCCGACATAATAAAAAGGAACTTGAAAGACTTGACGTTAAAGTAGATCTTGAAAACGAGAAAGGTGAAAGAAACCCTTAGAAATTCGGCAGCCTAACGGCACCACTTAAACTTCAACAAAAATGAATTGATGAAATCAAATAGGGTCCCTCATCATATGAACATAAAAGATCATTATGGTAGATTTAGATATCATTCCCCAACATAATAAAAAAGAACTTGAAAGACTTGACATGAAACCAGAACATTGAAAAAGGAGAAAGGTGAAAGAACCACTTAAAAATTCGTCAGCCTAACGGCGCCACTTAAAACATCAAAGTACTGAGTTGAAGAGATAAAATGGGGTATCTCATCATATGATCATAAAATATTAGTATTATAAATTTAGAGATCATACCCCAACATACTAAAAAGGAACTTGAAATACTTTACATGAAAATAGATCTTGAAAAATGAGAAGGGAGAAAGAATCCGTTACAAAAATTTCGGCAGCCTAACGGCGCCACTTAAAACATCATAAAACGAAATAATGAGAGTAATAAAGGATCTCACATTATATGAACATGAACATTTCAGTAAGAGTAGTATAAAATAACATCCTTTAACATAAGAACATAGAGCATAAAAGAAATTACATAAAAGAGATTACTTGAAAAGAAAGAGAGAGGTCAGATCCCTTACATTAAAACGTAACTCTTAAAACTCAATGGATGGGACCTTGAGGGCTTGGGGTCACCTTGGTAGGACTCCTTGGGAGGTAATGAGACTAGAAATTCGTTGGGGAAGAGTGGGGATTCGAATGGATGAGAGGATGGCTTGGTATTTATAGGGAAAGTTAGGGGACAAGGCATTAATGACCAAGGGACACCTCATTAGTGGTTTTGAAAAAACAATGGGCTTTCCCATGGTATTTGCCCATAGTATTGGCCACTTGGGACACCTCATACCTTATCTTACTATTCATAAGTCGAACATATTGATTACATACTTAATACATCATTTAATGATGTCATTAAACACCCGTAACTTAAAAACTGTATTTTAAATATTCATAAACAATTCATCCTTCTCAGAATAATCCCAAAAATTTCACCTTAACCAAATATCAATGCTTTGATTTCAAAAATGAACTCCATTTTATAAAAATAATTTTCTAAATATTTTTAATTTATTTGTTAAATAAATACACTATTCACCAAAAATTCATTTTTTTCAGAAAAAACCCCAAAAATCACCATAACATAATATCGGTGCTCTGAGTTCAAAAATGAAATCCATTTTATAAAAATATTTTTTGAAATATTTTTAATTTAATTTTTATTTAAAAATCACTATTCACTCGAAAAAACTAATACTTGAATAATATTTTATGAAATCGTTATTTAACCATTTTATTGAATCACATTACTTAATCAAGATGCCTATATTATATTAATACTGTCTTTAAGTGAGATTACTAATCCATTTGGACAGATAACTAATCCTAATCATAAAACCAATATTCATAATTTACTATTCATCAAAAATTATGTTAATCTTATTAGACTCTAAATTTCGTACTGAGCATAATTGTAGAAGACCATTTTTTGAATATCAATACACATTTTTAATTATTTAAGGTTTACATAAACATTTTTAAAATAGCCTTTTTCAAAAATTCATCAAAAATATGCATACTATATTTATCCGGTCATCTGAAAATTCACAAACTTCATTATAAAAAGAAATCCCAATTTTTATTTTAAAAAAAAGTATTACACAAGGCAGTTACGGTCTCCTTACTTGGCCCCTTATCATAACAGCATAGGACCTAAGTGTAAGGTGTGCTAAGGTGAGAGAATATGAGGGAGGCTTGGCTAACATCACACGAGTAGTAATTTCTATCTGTTTGAACTTCTCACAAAGGCGATTCTGTTCTAGCTTCACACGATGAAGTTCGGCTTGGGATTGTTCCAGAGCAAAGCCCAGTGGTGCTACCTCCTTCCCAAGTTATGTTAGATGGGCTTCGATCAGTCCAAAACTACTGGGTGAGGCCATCGAATCTTCTTTCTATAATAATTAACCACGATTACTTGTATTTAGAGACAATAATCAAAACGTTTAGTTTCCAAGGGTCATATTGACCGTTGATCATATTACAGTCAAAACCCAATGGTATCATTTTAATTATACTCATTTTATCAAATGAAACATTTTTCTTGAGTATAAAAAACAAAATAAAATAACACATAAAATTAGGAAACAAGATTTTTCAAAATATTGGGTCGTTACAATCTTCCCCCCCTTAAGAAATTGCATCCTCGCAATTTTTAAAATTGGGTTTTGAAATTTCATTGAAAGTCCCTCATCGGAAAAGGAGTCAGTAAAACTATTACTTTAAAAGAAAAAAAAGGTAAGTACAAGGGTCGCCCAAGTTAGCCCACACTAGGATTCCATGTACAAAAACATGGACATAGAGGAGAAAACAAAGGGTCAAGTCTTGAGGGAGAGTGATAGAGAACATGATTATGAGAACGTTAACCATAAAAAAATCCCAAACTTATGATGTGTGTAAACAGTCTTTAATTAACTTGTAGAAAACGTAAACCAACAACATTTTTTTACGATTCTTTTCATAATTTTGAGGAATTCATTTACTACATAGAACAAAAACATAAGAAAATATACCTACCTTTAAGAAGAGTTTCATCCTTTAATAAGTCCCTACCAACACTAATCTTTTCTCCAAATGATGAGAATTCAAAAACACTTGGTCTCATTAAAAGCACAAGAATCATCTTCCAGAGAATCACATAATCTACAAAAGATTAACTATCTATTTCTTCTATCTTTAAACATTATCCCAAAAACAGAAAGGTTAAGTTAAAAAAACTCTTCAAAAAGAAATAATCCCATAGGAATGGAAACTAATTTTAAAGCTTCAAAGTTCCATGGTGCTACCCAAAGATCATCATAGACCCTTCCATAAATAACGGTCCTTAAAATTCCTCAAAATAAACCAAACTAAGATTGAAACCCAAATACAAGAAGGATTTGATAACATAGTCTTCCAAAATAAACTTCATTGTTCATCTCAAAACAACATCAACCACTCCTAACATCTTATAAAAAATGTAGATAACCTAAAAATATTTTACTCAATATAGGTTAATCATTCCCATAAGTAACCTAAATTAATATATGTCCACCTTAAATTCGTCGATTCTTCAAAATATAAGTCAACATTACTCCTCAATGAAAATACCGTAGTAATCTATTTACCTCGATCATATAAGGTCCCTAAAATAGTGATCGTCTTTCAAAATAATAATCATATTTTAATACCCTAATCATCCCTAACATATTAATACGATAATAGTCGCATTTCCTATCACATTGGTTGTTGGGACATGTTCTTCCATTTCCCACCATTAACTAAGAAGAGAAAGCATATTTAGGGGCTTAAGTAATTAGCCAATAATCATGAAAAGGAACTGAAAGCATATAAGGATAACTTGTAGAAGAAAAGTATACCCTAACATGTTATCCCCTAGGTTCCCATCTAGGTTATCCTTGATCATATATTCTTATGTGAATATTTATTTTATTTTAGCTTTGTTCCTTTAGCAATGGTTCATACTAAGCTTATGAATTTACCAAAGCATATCCCCCGAGAGTGTCGTAACCAAGAGTGCGGCAAGGGCCGTTGTCATGTACCAGTTCCCGTTCGAGTCTAGCTCAAAGCGGTGTTTTCGGGTTTTACCGCTTTGTACATCTGTGCTAGAGCCACCTCTACCTGCTCGTATCCAGACAGGGATGTATTTTCTTGGAAATCCCTTACTCAATACTCACCAAAATACCAGGAAGATTTCCTATATTTAAATTTTTCTATAGGGTTCGTCCTAGAGTTTTGATATCCTAATTTCCACAAATAACTAAACCATCCTTTGATACCAACTATAGAATCCCGTCTTTTTATAACATAAACTTTCATTACATTACACAAAACTGAGGATCTTTAAGGTTTAGTTTCTTGGAAAAAAGGAACATAATACATGAAAAAAACATAAAGCATTCTTCGTAAACACTTGAAAGGATTCTCCTTAAGTTCATCTTAGGTTTATTATTTCATCTCATAACCTGGGGACATACATCAAAAAAAAGGGTGAGCAGAAGGCCCAGTAAGGGAAACAAGAGAAACATTTTACATGTGAACTTGAGATACTTCAATAAGGACATGAAAAGAACATTAAGGCATGAGAAAGAAATCATGAGATACATCATAATAAAAATAACATTTTTCATAACTAGAAGATGTGGCTGCAACATTTAATATTTACAATCATTTCGTTTCACCAAGTTCCATCCCCAAGGTGTCATTAAAAATTACCAAGGTTATTCACCAAGGTATCAGTCAAAAAAGTCATCTCTAGAGATTAAGTCTTTACCCAATGCATTGGAACGCTATCTGGGCGCACCCTTGACATGTCTTTATTATCATGTGAGCCACATATATCATCATCAATCATTTCATAAACAACCCATATGTCATAAAAGAAATGGGTTTCATTTCATAATCATAACGTTTTAAAAACTGCTTTAATGACATGATCTTTATGTCACTTTAATCCCACGGAAAGGGAAATCTGGTTTCATGTATGTAAAACCCAGAATTTAAAATAGAACATTTTGATATATATATATGTGAATACCCCTGTATAAATAAGAGCTTTGAGTATTCACTTAATAACATAAAATAATTTTGAGATAAAGAGGGAGGCATTTTGAAACAAAAACTATGCAGCATAACGTCTACGATACATGGTTTTAGAAAACATTGAAAAGAGAGGGGACATGGGTCACCCACTCAAAAATGATACATAAAATAGTAGGGGAATATAATATATAGTATTTAAGAACATGGTAATGAAATTTTAATGATATACCATATGAAACGAAGAACTTGAAAGGAAGACAAAAATAAGATTTCTCTTATGAAAATTCGGCAGCCTAACGGCGTCACTTAAAACATCCAAAAATGGATTGACGAGATAAAATAGGGTCTTTCATCATATGAACATAAATTATCAGTATGATAGATATAGAGATCATACCCCAACATAATGAAAAGGAACTTGAAAGACTTGAAATTAAAGCAGATATTGAAAACGAGAAGGGCGAAAGAAACCCTTAGAAATTCGGCAGCCTAACGACGCCACTTAAAACTTCGAAAATGGATTGACGAGATCAAATAGGGTCTCTCATAAAATGAACATAAATTATAAGAATGATATATATATAGATATCATACACCAACATAATAAAAAGGAACTTCAAAGACTTGACCTTAATGTAGATCTTGAAAACGAGAAGGGTGAAAGAAACCCTTAGAAATTCGGCAGCCTAACGAAGCCACTTAAACTTCAACAAAAATGAATTGATGAGATAAAATAGGGTCCCTCATCATATGAACATAAAAGATCAGTATTATAGATTTATATATCATACCCTAACATAATATAAAGGAACTTGAATGACATGAAATGAAATTAGAACTTTGAAAAAGGAGAAAGTTGAAAGAACCACATAAAAATTCGGCAGCCTAACGGCGCCACTTAAAACTTTAAAGTACTGAGTTGAAGAGGTTAAATGGGATCTCTCATCATATGATCATAAAAGATAAGTATGATAAATTTATTGATAATACCCCAAAATAATGAAAAGGATCTTGAAATACTTTACATGAAAATAGATCTTGAAAAATGAGAAGGGAGAAAGAATCCGTTACAAAAATTTCTGCACCCTAACGGTGCCACTTAAAACATCATAAAACGAAATAATGAGAGTAAGAAAGGATCTCTCATTATATGAACATGAAAAGGGAAGTAAGAGGAGTATAAAATAACATCCTTTAACATAAGAACATGGATCATAAAATAAATTACATAAAAGAGATTACTTGAAAAGAAAGAGAGAGGTCGGATCCCTTACCTTAAAACGTAGCTCTTAAAACACAAAGGATGGGACCTTGAGGGCTTGGGGGAACCTTGGGAGGACTCTTTGGGAGGTAATGAGACCAGAAATTCGTTGGGGAAGTGTTGGGAGTCTAATGGATGAGAGGATGGATTTGTATTTATAGGGAAAGTGAGGGGACAAGGCATTAATGGTCAAGGGACACCTCATTAGTGGTTTTGGGAAAACCATGGGCTTTCCCATGGTATTTGCCTATGGTATTGGCCACTTGGGACACCTCATACCTTATCTTACTACTCATAAGTCGAACATATTGATTACATACTTAAGACATCATTTAATGATGTCATTAAACACCCGTAACTTAAAAACTGTATTTTCACTATTCATCAAAAATTCAACTTTCTCAGAATAATCCCAAAATTTCACCTTAACCAAATATCAATTCTATGATTTCAAAAATGAACTCCATTTTATAAAAATAATTTTCTAAATAATTTTAATTTATTTTTTAAATAAATACACTATTCACCAAAAATTCATTTTTTTCAGAAAAAACACCAAAAATTACCATAACATAATATCGGTGCTCTGAGTTCAAAAATGAAATCCATTTTATAAAAATAATTTTTTAAATATTTTTAATTTAATTTTTAATTAAAAAACACTATTCACTCGAAAAAACTAATACTTGAATAATAATTTATGAAATCGTTATTTAACCATTTTATTGAATCAAATTACTTAATCAAGGTGCCTATATTATATTAATACTTTCTTTAAGTGAGATTGCAAATCTATTTGGACACATTACTAATCCTAATCATAAAACCACTATTCATTATTTACTATTCATCATAAATTAAGTTGATCTTATTAGACTCTAAATTTCGTACTGATCATAATTGTAGAAGACCATTTTTTGAATATCATTACACATTTTTAATTATTTATGGTTTACATAAACATTTTTAAAATATCATTTTTCTAAAATTCATCAAAAATATGCATACTATATTTATCCGGTCATTTGAAAATTCATAAACTTCATCATAAGAAGAAACCCCAATTTTTATTTAAAACAAATGATTACACAAGGCCGTTACGATCTCCTTACATAGCCCCGTATCACACCAGCATAGGACTTATGTGTAAGGTGTGCTAAGGTGATAGAATATGAGGGAGGCTCGACAAACATTGCACGAGTAGTAATTTCTATCAGTTTTAAGTTCTCGCAAATGCGATTCCATTATAGCTTCACACGATGAATTTCGGCTTGGGTTTGGTCCAGAGAAAATCCCAGTGGTGCTACCTCCTTCCCAAGTTCTATTAGATGGGCTTTGATCGGTCCAAGACTACTGGGTGAGGCCATCCAATCTTTTTTCTATAATAATTAACCAAGATTACTTGTATTTAGAGAAAATAATCCAAACGTTTAGTTTCCATGGGTCATATTGACCAATGGTCATATAACAGTCAAAACCCAATGGTCGCATTTCAATTATACTCATGTTATCAAATGAAACATTTTTGTTGAGTATAAAAAACAAAATAAAATAACACATAAAATTAGGAAACAAGATTTATTCAAAATTTCGGGTCGTTACAATTTCACTGTAGGATCATATCCCAAGTAAAAACAATAAATACCAAGGTAGTTTTAGTTGAAAAATATAAATTACATAACTACATAATTAAATCATACTACGGGAAATACATTTTTTTTATTTTGAAATCGCTTATCCGAAATCTAAAAAATTCCAAAATATTAAAGATAGAATTTAATGTTAAATAGCCCTGGAAACTTGTAAATTAATATTTAAATCATATAGAGTTCATGATTTTGGGAGATACTATTTATGTTACACATGTTAACATAATGATATATTTCACAATTTTTGGAAAAAAAATTCAAAAGTACCTCATTTTCAAAATAACAAGAAGATTCATTTTAATCAAATTTTTTAAAAAATTTCAAACATGTTTAAAAATTTCAACAGTAAATATATATTGAATATTAAAAAAGTATTATAAACATTTTTAGAAAATATAGACACTAAATAGAAATAATTACCAACGAAATAGAAAAATAATGTAAATTTTACTTAAAAATACACTATTGCTATCATTAATTTTAAACAAGAGTAAAATTAATGGAAAAGATGTATTCTCGGGATATAACTTTAGATAAATAAAATTTATAACTTACTTGAGAGATATATTGAGATATTTTATCATAAATTTCATAATCATTAATAGCCAAAATAAACAATTTTTTTTTTAACATTAATCCATTATCATATAGGTTAATTTTGAATCATAAGCTCCATGAACTAAAAATCCATTGTAGTATTTTTAATTACACATAAAAATAATAGAAAAAATTATAAAATACATTCATTATAATTATATACACCATAAAAGAGAAACAAGTGTTGACAATGGAATGTGTCTCATCGAAATATAAGTGGGATAAAAATCCCTTACAACATTGTAAATCAATTGAATCATAAGAACAAATAATGAATTTAATGGAATGAAACGTTATAACTCATGATAATAATGATATTCATGATAAAAAAATTTAATGTAGAAGTATATACAACTTCAATATGAAATTATAATTGAATATGGAATATGTCGCCAATAAATAAAATGGAACCAATAAATTTCTTACCCCAAGTATCTGTATTCATCAAACACATTAAAACCTCTTGTATAATAAATATAGATTTATTATATGTCTATTATATAGTCATATTAGTATAAATCATACTATATTTGATAATATAAAACCCTTGTTTCACTCGTATACTAATATTTCATTTTTAAAATCAATGTTTAGGGTTATAATTTCTTTGTTTTTCTTTTATCTTTTGATTTAGTAGACTTAGTTATTGAGTATTGATCATATTCGTATCATCATTATTATATTGACCACGTTATAAAAATCCTATATATTAATAATATATTAATTTATTATTATCCATAAATGTTAGAGATATGTAATGAATTAGGCCATTCAAGGTGATGGTAGGCTATAAGTATGCATGAACATTGTTTCTATTTTCTCAATGTATGGAACGGAAGAAAAATGAATAATATAATAAATTTATAGAATCATTTTTATTTCATATATATCATATATATTCTTTAAATATCTCATTACTAACATCCTTGTAAAGACAAAATAAAAAACACATCACATCGCTTTGTGGTGGTGGCAGTCTACATGTACGCACGAGAGACATTATCATTTTCCAATGGATTAGAAGGTAGGAAGGAGTTGAGATATTAAAGTTAAAAAAAATTATTATTTCATAAATAATATATATATATAGGTCAAATCCATCATTATATCCATCTGTAGGAGGAGGTGATTGATAAATAATTACATTAATTCGTGAGGCGGTAGTCCGCCGTACAAAAGATTGATGGTTTTGTTTCTCATTTAACGGAAGTGGAAATGGATATTGGTTATGATATTAATATGATAATATATATGTATATGATATATTCTGATGTTATTAAATCGTTATTAATTAATATATTTTTAATGAGGAGGAAGATGAAAAAATGATAATGCTTGGTTAGGAGTTATACCTCTTCTTTAGAGAGAGTCTTTAGATTTCAATGTAAAGACTTATTAGGATGGTTTTATAATAAAAATATGGCATATAAGATATGGGTAGGGATGTAAGGAATATATTTGGGTAGGGATATGTCGAATCAAAATAATATAAAATTTTGAAGTGGAGAGGATAATGGGTATCCATTTATAAATAGAGAAAGGAACTCACTTTGAAACTACATGGAAATTTCATGAAATAATTCAAAATAATAGTTATTCATATGAAAAACATGTCAAAAATAAAATAATTTTTAAATTATTATATTATAAGGTTGTTATATGTCCAAAAAAGTTTATTTATACTAGTTTAATTGGAAAAAAATCATATCTTTTGGGTTAACACACATTAAACATGTTTTAACCTTAACCATGATAATTATTTTTTAATATTTTTAATATAAATTATTAATCAAAATTAATTTGAACTTATTGTATAATTTTTATTATTTCTAGTACAAACAAAAAATATATTTTTCTAAATTACATGAACATAAGTGGAAAAATATAATTTAAAATTTAACATACATATGCAATCAAAAAATGTTTTTCAAAAGATAAAGATTCCAATAGTTTGAAAATTCATTATACCAAAATTCATCATGAAATTTAGAATAGTGACATAAATTATATTAATGATAATATAATTAAACTACTATTACATTTAAAACTTTCTTAAAATATAATTTACCTTTGTTAATATTTTAAACAAAAAAATATTTCAATTAAAATTAGTACTTTTTAGTGTTTATAAAATAATCCAATTATGGAATTATCAACAAATAAATCTATGTCAATTTTTACATGATTATTTAATATATTTATTTAATTTTATCAATTATATATCATAAAAAATTTTAGAAATTAATTACATTATCCTCTCAAAAATCGGTAAAACCATTTTTGCAGAAAAGTATATCTTTAAACATATAATATCTTTTATAGAAATTATATTTTCATTATCTAATGACTTTATATGTATTTTTAAATTGTGTTTATTAATATTCATAGTGAAAAACGAAATGTCATGGTTATAATGGTCGTGATTAAATAAAAATAAATTTTTTAGTTTTTGGTTCATTAAAAATTGATGTAACATGTAACACAAGTTACCAATGAAATATTATATTTTTTTAAATCCAAATTCATTAAATTTTAAAGTTGTTAAATTATCCACCCTCCCCACTTAAAATGAAATTCACCCTTATAATTATAATATTTTGATATAAATTACTAAGGATACTTCCACCTTATAATATCCTCATGTTCCCACATAGCTTCTCCATGTTGGTGGATTCACCACAAATCATTTACTAGGTGAGAGTTCTTGTTTCACATCTCTTAATCTCTATAATATAGAATATATAAATGTTTATCTTTATGAGAATGATCATTATATAGTGGTAAGAACTTTTAATTTAGTTTGTGTGAAGGATCAACTATTTACATCCTCATGAATGAAATATAAAACACATCACAGATTCATGAGAGGTTAGTGGAAGCACAATGTGATAAGAAAATGTCCCTACATGATCAAGAATTTAAAAATGGCCAACATACCTAGAGACCATCTTTTCAATAATCCCAGATATCATAAAATTATTCCTTGGAGAAATTTATTAGAAAACATTCTCACCAACATCAAATTTTAGATCACATCGCTAATTATAATCAAAAAAATTTATTGACACCAAACTGCCTTGTTGTTCGGTTGAATGGCCCAAATATTCTCATTAATCTATACATAATGTTCAAGCTCCAATATATTTATTTCTATAACATCATTCAAGAACATTGTAGTTCTACACATTATTCCATAGAGGGATTCACAATGAGATATCTCAATTACAGAGTGAAATCTGTTGTTGTATAAAAACACTACTGGATGACAGAGTTGATTCCAACGATCTATGAATTCCATTGAAGAAAATATCATGATATCATCTAGTTTTTTATTGGTTTTCTCATGAAGACAATCTATCTAATTATGATATGTATTGATGAATCTCAACTATATATCCAATGACTACTGAATACTTTTACATAACATTGAGGTAATCCTCATATTCATATTAAATAAAATAGATTTTATTTCTCCATAAAACCTTATAAAATATATAATGTATATCTTGGAAATATGATCTATAGTTAAATAATCACAAATGATGATGAATTGCATTGAATTTGTAAAGTGACCAACTATGAAAAAAAAATACATTATAGCCATTAGATATTTTGGGGTGTCCAATGACAAATTACATCATAAATATTTCTCATTTCAATTCTTGTATGGGAAATTTTTCAAACAAACCCTTTGAATTTTGTCTCTAGACATTAATTTTTGAAATACCAAGAACCATGATACATACTCAGCAATATCTCTCTTCATTTTTTCCCTCTAAAAATACTTTTTCAGGTCTCTATACGTCTTCATACTACTAAGAGGAATAGAGATTGATAAACTATGAGTATTATCCAACATATTATTATACATGTTTACTAATTATGAGACCCAAAAATGCTTCTTGAACCGTATTATTCTTTAAAAACCATGTTTTATCTTAGAAAAATTTATAACATTCTTTTACAGCTCTACATCTTCCTTCTACATCTCTTAAATCATAAATTCAATGGATAGCTGAACACTCATTAGAGAAATATAATATTTCTCCCCCCTGCGTCAATATTTTAAGATCCATATTTTAAAAATATCTAAAAATTGGATCTTTCTTATCTTCATCATCAATACAATACCATGATCCTTCTAACTCAATGCATCATCCACCTTGTTCACATTCTCAGAGTCGTAATATATTAACCAGTCATAGCCAGTTTTAACCATCTTATCTATGACATATTGAAGTCCTTTTTTGTGAATATATAATTTAAGGATTTATTATAATATATAAATCAAACAATTTTATATAAATATAATGTATCAATATATTTAATGAAAAAATAATCACACATAACTACAAATCATGTGGTGGGTAATTTTTCTCATTAACCTTCAACTCTCATGAGGAGTATACTATTACCATGTAATTCTACTTGACAACGCATCCCAGTACCTTCTCTAAAACATAACTATAGATTAAAAAATATTCTCTGATGAATGTTAATGTATGTACATGTTCCTTAATTATGCTTCTCTATAGTTCTAGGTAATTTTTTTTATATTCATCTCTGTAATGGAACATGGTTCCACTCTCAGTTATCTTTCAGGGTTGATTATGTGGTCATGAGACATTATACAACGATTAATTAAATTATCTATCTTACCCATGATAATTATGGATCTTAGTCATTGGTGGTTCTGGTCTAAAATTAAGAAAATTCCATCATTGATGAATCTACTAATATACCCTTCCTTCTGATTATATGACACACAATGGAAACTTTTGTAGCCAAAATTCAAAAAAATTAATTATTTATATAGGTTATCCATTTTTAAAGTCTCCAATAAAATCCTCAGGTGTTGCATATACCATTTAATTCTCTGAAAATAGATAAGAATATAATCTATAAATACTACCATATAATGATCAAGGAAATCTCTAAATACACTATTCATTAAATACTTGATTATATCATAGGTATTTAATAAGAACAAATAGAATCACTATATATTCATAATTTCCCTACCTTTTATAGAATGGTGTATTGGGAATATCCTCTTTATTTAACATTGAAAAATGGTATTGAAAATGAATTTCTATGGTGGAAATGTATTTACCAGCAAGTATTTGATCAAAGAAGTCATCAATACGAGGTGAAAGATACATGTTATTAATTTTGATCTTATTCGGCTACCAATAATCAATTTCTTCCCTTAGATTAATATTTCTTCTCCTTAAAATGAATAAATGATCCCCATGGTGACACACATGGATGAATTAATCCATTTCCAATATTCTCTAGGATTTTATTCTTCAATTTTTGTAACTCAGTTGGGGTAATTCTATAGGGATTATTTGAAATTGGTACAACACTGGGTATGACTTACAAAAAGAATTCAACTTTGTAATTTGGTGGTTCGAAAAATAACACTTTTGAAAAGACATCATCAAACACTGTCAGAACAGTCATATCATCGATGTTGAGTTTCTCCCCATCCATATGAGATAAAAAACCCTTTTGAATGGAGTTCAGGACCCATAGAATAGATGTTATTTCCATGAGGTGTGCATATATAAGACATAGTGATCGACAATCATAAGTTTGTTTGGAATGTCAAACAATAATTCTTTAGTTTAATAAATGTTTTGGTTTTTATGTAAAGAAATCCAATCCATTCCTAAGGTAATATCTAATAAATAGAGAGAGAGAGAGAAATGATTTGGCGGAAGAATATTCCCACAAAGTTCAACCAGAATAGAATGCTAGATTTGGATTGAGATCATCATAATATTTGGGGTTTTCATTTATAATTAAGCATCAAATCATTGATTATATGAATTAAAATTTCTATACACCATCCATAATATTAATGAATTCATATAATTAAGAATAAATACTCTATCTTAATTTTTATGAGGTTACCTAATAGTAATCAGAATGCATCATTATATGTTTAATTAAATAATAAAATAAAAATGGATTTAATAACCATCAAATATATTTTATTAAATTTAACAATAATGAAAAATCATTCATAGGATGTCAAAATAATGACACCTTATTTTCAATCAATGAAAACATTGGTTTATCCCAGAACATTCATGATAATCATCTATTAAAATCTTTCAAGTGGATTCATGAAGAGTTTGTGAATTTCCAAAACATATCTCCTCGGAGTATGAATCTATTTGAGTAACAAGTACGTTTTTCTTGCACTATGTGATGATCTATTCACATCCCAATACACTATTTTTTCAGTTATTACCCTACATACAATTGTTCCTATGGAATATACTCTTACAATACATAGAAAAGGATGAAATTTCTTCAAATTCACATGATTTAAACTTCAAAAATATTCTTGGATATTCTCCTATAATTATACTTATCATTAGACTTATCCCAAGGGTTCTCACTAATGTTTTTTGATCCGAATTAAATTTGTTAACTAAACACTTCTATGATTCCAATAAAAAGAACATCAATTCTCATTTAACAAAATAAAAACATAATAGATGACTATCCATTACATAATATTAACATACATATTAGAATCACATGGTTCTAGTTCCATTGGAAACGTCAATACATAAAAAATTGGTTCCAAAGTGAACTACCATATATACCACCAAGGTCACCACAACTAGGACCCTTATTAGAAATATCAAACATGATACATTTCATCCGAACATGGGGAAATAAAATAATGAAAGAGTGATCTCAGATACAAATAATGAGTAAACATGGGAGATATCAATAAATTATCATATAAATTCATAAGATAAGAATAAGGTTTTGAGATCATGAATATAACTAAAATTTTCATAGCTAATCAATCATGGATTGTAAACATGAGAATGAAAGAAACATAGTCATTTCAAAGACATTAATCAAAAGAGTGAGAAATTGCCATAAAACAATCGCGAACCATAAGTTCATGTCATATATGTGTGGTACCATAATAAAAAAACAAACCATTTTATAGATCGAGGTTAATTACCTATTCCATTAAATAATAATGGATTTGGCATCAAAACGTATTTCTTATTTCATAACAGATTATGAATTATCATCTATTTCCCATAGTGGATCAAACACATTGACTTTTTTACATAGTATACGAAGTACAATAACTAATTTCCTATAACAAATCAATCACATCATCCTATTCCCCATATCTAAATCATGAGATATAAATATTTAGACAATGAAATAGAGAGATATATAATTTTAGCTCACCCATCACAAAATGAATTATAAATATATATATACTATAAACATATTTAAAATTAAAATATCATCATATGATAACCCATGCAAATAAATGGGGTTTTTATAAAATTTTCATCAGGACACATAATCATTAACCATGGATACTAAATGAATTTCATTATAACATCCTATATTTTTTGTGAGGTACATTTTTTTAGTTTTGGTTAAACCTGAATAACAATCATTAGGGTGGGTCTATTTGATTTTGAAAGAAATGGTTGTAGGTATATAGAGGATGGATATATTATAAGTACACAACATGTATTGAATACATGTTTTGTAATTAGAATACATGACATGTATCGAGTATACAATTTGTAATGGGTTGGAAAGAACCATTACACGTTGTTAGATGAGTTTTACCACGATGGGGGGGGGGTGAGGACTCCAAGATTTCCATGGAGTGTAAAGAATTTACACACCATGTAAATATATAAGAATTTTGTTTAAATGGGTAGGGTCTCTTTTTTATAAAATCCATTTTCTTCTACAACATAGAAGATGATCCAAGAACATGAGTCCTTGACTCCCCAACTAAGGATTATTTGGATCTCCATCATCCATGGTATGATTCCTTCATTGTAATTCATGTTGGATCTAAAATTGAAATTTACCTATTCAACTTTCTTAATTATTTTGTTTATATTTAGATCTATTGATCTATTTTTTTGGCATATGATTTTTGATATTATCTGGGTTTTGGGTTTTTTATTTCTGTTTTCTTATGTTCTATCTGAAATAAATTGCCAACAATGAATGATTGGTCTTCTATGAACCTATGTTTGGTGATTTAAGGTCTTTCCATCATTTCTGAATGATTTTATATTATGTGTAATTTTTCCGTTTGCCATAAATTTTTTATGCCCCTCAGAAAATGGTTAATATATAAAATTAAAGGATTTCACATTCTTAGTAAGGCCTTAACAAATGCGGAATCACATAATAGGGTTTTCACCTATCAAGAGCCACCAATATGGGTCTGAAAATTATTAAATACCTACCATCCCTTTACCTAAGATTGTATAATACAACTTTGAGGATTGATTTACATTTTAATAAAAATATAATTTTATATTAATTTTCTTGAGAATAATATTCTCAATGAGTTTGTACTTATGTTTTATTCCTTAATCAATTGTATATAATTATAAAATTTATCCATCCTTGAATAATGTGTTATAAATTTCATGCATATATAATATCATGAGATACTTATAGATAACATATAATTTACATTCAATATCAGAGTGATACTTGGGACTTTATGGCATTCCTTATATGGTATTATTATTCTTTATAAATGAGTCTTTTTATGAATTGCATATACACGGGGTGTGATACCATTTACGTCTAGGATGGGATCATTGTGTGTTTACATATATCTCTGTGAGTAATACCAGTTCCCTAGGGGTGACACTGTGTAAGGGATCCTGTAATGATGGTTACGTCAGGTTGAGAGTGATACCCAGTACCATGTGTGAGATAACTAGGATGGTCTCATAGTGTTTTTTTCAAGATATTCAAATAGTGATACCTGGGATTCTAAATATGGATCACCTTGGTCGGACTATCATGGTGTTGTGCTTTTACAGTTCCCCTAGTGTGATACAAGGGATTCCTCCACGATCACCTTAGATTGAATCTAGGTGCATGTTCTTAAATACTAAATATGAATTGTTGTTAAACAATAATAATGTGTAACTGAAATTACACTGATGCATACACCATGGAAATAAAATTCTTGGGAACTATATTCCACTAATACATTACTTATTATAACCATTATAGATTTTATCATATCGGTATAGGTTAAACCTAGATCAGAGACATTTGTCTTAGGTCGAAGTAGGTAAAATTTTATTGGTGTCACACAAGGAGACCAATCCGATATATTTATTTATTTATTAATTTGATACATTACTTTTATTATTATTTCCATAATTTTCATTTTAGTATATGATAACTTGATTGATCAAGACACGTTTATTGGGGTCCTACTGAGTATTTCTCACACCATTGATGGGCCTCCATTGGTAGCCAAAAAGACTTCATAAATGTAGGTATAGATAAAGTGAAGTGACCAGCATATAATGCTTGATTTCTTATTATATGATGGAGTGCTGGAGTAGAGGATTTAGCCTATGTTCACGATGCTAGTTGTAGGTACTATTTTTTTTACTAATTTTTTATTGCTAAAATATTAGAATCGCATTATTCATCTATTTATTATTCATCTTCAACTTATTTATTTTTCGGGGATGATTTTTCATTATTATTATGACGCTAAATTTTATTATTTGTTTCATTTTTATTATATTTATACATTACCACAATGTTTCTATAGGAAAAATGATTGAATATTCAACCCATTGATAAATCCTAGGACCACCGATGCATGTTGATGTCCTATGGCTTATAATGAGGCATGCTTGAGGTACTGTGGTCCGCCATTTCAAGGAACTGTTGAAATGATTCTAAGACAAGATGCTACAAAGTATTATAAGAGATTAATATTCTGTTTTTATTAATATTTAGGATTAAGAAAACAGACTAGGGTAAAATAGAAATTGGTAATGAACATTTTCCCAGGAGTATCTAACCTGCATATAGGGGAAAATAAAATAACATTTGATAGGTTATTGATATTGTTATATTTTTCATGTCAAACATGATATTATTTCACTATAGGGATACACACGTTTTTTGATGTAATCTGTTTCGATATTTTTATCATGATATTTATGGATTTTGGCCCAATGGGATGAGGCCGCAAAAAATCATAATCATTCTAGGAACCATATGACTTATATTCCATATATTTTTCCTTGCCACATTTATTTTCTATGTGAACTACCTATATTTCATGAGATTTATGTGTATTCTGTGTTTTTATATAGTGAAGTGTGCTACTATTTCTTACAATAATACCATAATTATTTATATTAAAAATCTTATACTATTGTAAATGTTTTTTTCTCGCGTAAATTGATGATGAGACCTTAATTAACCAATTAACCCACATCTGATCATTGATCCATTAGATTTAAAAAATGAAATATTTTATTATTTGATTGATGAAAGTCAATGGAAATTTAATTAAAGTACTTATCTAAGTTGGGTATGTTAGCTCTTTATATCAATCCACTATACTTGACCTTTTGTATCCAGAAACTGAATGTATATTCCAGATTATAGTTACTTGATGTGTCGATTTAAATTTATAAATACTATGGGACATTATAAACATGGAATTGGTGAAATAAATAACTACACTGAGATATAAATTTTCATATAAAAAATAATTAAAATCAATATATTAATTTTAAAAAATGGTTACCACTAAATTCGATTCCAATTGAAAAATAAATATTATTTTCCTTTATAACTTGTAAGTGAAAATCCATACACTTGAAACTCTAATATTTTGAATGAGACCTTTACCCTTTCCAACCATGTAGTTGGAAGGAGGATGGGTCTCTTATATCATGTTATGATCATTATTTTACATAGAACTAGATTTACGAGTGGGTAGAGATGTGCAATATTCTATATAAGGGTTGTTGATATATCCATTCTATATTTTTTTGTTTCTTAACATCTATTGTTATATCTTTTCTAAAGTCTGTTCATGTAAATTGTTGACCTATTCCTCTATGATGTCATTGATTTGTGTGCTAGGAGGGTCGTTAAGACCATTATGAAGAGGTGTATGACCTTCATCCATGCATATTACCTCCTATAGTTTCACATGAGGTACCTCATATTGATATTCCACTAGGTTCCAACTACCAGTTTAGAGATACCTTCAATATATTTATATAGCTCGTACATGGTTCTCCATGACCTACTCTACTATGGAAGAGTTGTCCTAGTAATTCCAAAAATATATCCCTTCCAACATCTAGAGGGATGGAAGACCTCATGATATAGAATCATCCTATGAGGCATTGTTGTCAATCTTCAAGAACATAAATATGCCTCTAGAGTAGAGCGTCAAGCACATTATCTACATTAAACGTGATTCTTCCAAATTTTGGTGGGATATCATTACCCAAGCTAGAAAGCAGTAGGGTATAGTCTTGGTGGTCTTTCATATAACCTTGACTGAAATGACTTCTTATTGCTGAAACCACCTAGTCATTGAGGGAGAATGTGGTGAATGAAAATTGAATCATTGATTACAATGTAATTTCAATCATTGGGAAAAGACGGATGACTATGATAAATATTACAACCATTAATAGAAATCCACTTATGTTCAAGGTAATAAAAAAAATTCTCTCCCTCTATGTGTGTAGAAATTCAATATCATAGCAAATAAGGAGGTTGAATTTATTTATAATTTAACATATGTATCATGGGGTCCAAGATTTGTTGAGTAGAAAGATAACCAGAAGGTGGGAGTCTAATTCAACTATAGAGATGGGGATATGGTGATCATGGAATATAGAAAGACAACTGAGAAGGGATCATGATTTGGATTTAATGGGGGTGACCATACGATAATGAATGTTAAATCCAATGACCACAGATCCCCAATCATTGAGAACCATCCCACTACCGCTCATAATCCCTTGAATATTCGAGTCGTCCACATTGATCTTGAGACCGAGTCTGGAAGGGTTCCAATTAACTCATATCCCTTGCCCGATTTTGTGGCCACTGGTATACTGTAGAAGAACTAACATCTCTCCATAGAGAAGAAGTCTACATTTACATACATGAGGCTGTTTCATGGTTCCCTAGAACCATAGGGAGAAGAATTCTAGATCACTGACATGTTTCACCTATAATACCATCCGTTTTCCAGCCAAGTCATGTTCATATTCCACCCATCCACTTTTGAAGAAGAGATCCCATGCTGACTTGGTGTTTTGGTTAGTGAAGCACTTGAAATAAAAGGTGATTTAGATGCCTTTATTTTGAACATTATCCTCCATCGGGATGGATTTTATATGGATCATCCAAACCACGAAGTTCATCTTGAATGGAATCTATTTTCACCTGTCGTGGATTTCTTACCAATCATCCCCCATCATGGTTTGGATCGATGAAATGAAGGAGAGGGTACAAAAATAGTTGGATGATGAATCAGAGTAAACAAACCTCTCTAAATTATCTGAAAGAGATATGTTGTAGAACATTTTTCTTTTGTAACAACCTAAGGTTTTCTAAAGAAATATATTAAATCCAAGAAACTTTTTTGAGTAGATATTTATAACTATCCTTTAAAATAATTTTGTCACTTCATTGTTTTGAATTTCATGAAATTTCTATCTAAAATTGTTTTCAGTAAGTTATGTGGAGTCTGATGGAACCAACATGTTTTTTTTGTGAAAAGTAGTATACTCTTATGAAGAGTAATGTGAATAGTAATATGACCCTAATGAATAGTAAATTTTAATTTTTTAATTCTTTAAGATAATGAAATCTTGATTAATTTTTCAAAGTGATATTAAAGGAGTTATAATTTTAAAATTGTTAGTTTTTGAATTATGAATGACTTTATATAAATATTATATTAATGATATTTATAAAATTATTTTCAAAAAATTGACATCATTTTTGAATTAAACACGACAAAATGGTAAGGGTGAATTTTTAAAATTTTTCTGAAATTCATGAATTTTTTATGAATAGTAAAATATGATAAAATACGATAAATACTAAAAACATGATTTATTGAATCAGAGGTGATCCAAGGCTAATTTAATCCCACTTGGTTCGAACTCACATGACATTATTACTATTCGGGGTCACATTAATTGAGATTATTCATAATCTTGGGCAAAAATATATTAATAATGATTAAAATAATGAAAAATACCCCCTCCCATCTACTATAAATACAACCCTGATTTCCCTCTTCCTCCCAAACCTCTAAATAATTTAGACTTGCCTATGTTCTTCCCAATACTCCTCACAAGAATCTTACCCATGTCATAGTGCAACCGGTCTCACCAAAAGACAGAAACCAAATCCCTTAAGAAGGATCTCAAGGAGAAGAGATCATGATGTAAACATCCTCTTTTATTTTATTTTTTTCATTAATTTTATGTTAATTCCCTATGGAATTCGTTGTGATATTCCATTTCATATCCACCCTTACTACCCATATTATTGTAATATTAATTATAGACCCATTTTCTCTCATCAAAATATTTTATGAAATTTTAAGTGACATCATTAGGATTCTGAATTTTTGAAAGAGATTTCTCAAGTTTTATTTAATTTCATTATTCATTTATTTTCTTATTCTTTCCTCACCTCATATTAGCCAAGAGACATGAAATCTCCAGAATCATGTATATTCTGGATTTTATCATGTTCATGTAAAATTCGTCATCAATTTTTTAATCCTCTCCCACTTATTCATGGATTAAAAACATTGTTAGTGATGTGTCGAATCACCGACATCGTGGACGATGTGATTTTAATTTGATTGAATATATTCATGTCTGCTTGTGAAACCATTTTTATGGTTTAAAAAGGTTATAATATATTTATTATGTCTCATCCATGGTTCTGGAATTCTTTTGTACACATGGTTTTAGTTTATAAAACAAAATGATGTCATCATTATCAAAGAACCGCGAAAATGATCTAAATGAACATCATTAATGTTTTAACTTATTAATCATCCTAATATAAGAATTACAAATGATAAATAGTATAATTTATGGTAATTGAAATATTTAAATACTACTCCATTCCAATTCTATAGTTTCACTTCCAATCGACTAAAACATCCATCATGAACCAATCCTTGAAATTGTGTAAAGAATGATCCCTAAACAATGTAAGGAACAAAATACTAACAATTTAAGGGTAAAATGTGGTTATAAAATTTTCATATAAGATATTATAAACATGAAAATGATTCATTAAATTACTAATAACACTATTTTAACCATTATACAATAATTTTATTCAAGTTTTATATAAAAAAACAAGGTAAGAAAATTCTTAACCCGATTTCCATTCTTTTGGTTAAGCTTCCACTTCATTATTTATATGGTATTGAAATTTTGTGTGTGATAGATTTTGTTTATATTATGTTGAATTATGTTTAATTAATGTGTATATACATATTTAATTCACTCTATTAAGTCTCTATTTAATTGTATGATATTTAATTTTGGCTTTTCTTTTAAAATACTCTTTTATAATTTTGTTTTACAAAATTCAAAAGAAGTTTTTTAATGCTATGTTTCATGTTGTATGATTTTGTTATAGATAATTAGATTTTTTTTATGACGAAGGGTGGGACCAAATTCCCCCTCCAATGCACTTGTTATGTGTATGTTGGAGGTCAGTTGTACGGTTACTCCATGTGTAACTGCGATGGTTACACAAATTGTAAGGTATCCATGAGGGTTACAAATTATAAGGTAGCCATGAGGGTTACCATATTATGTAGTTAATTCCCCAATATACATTTATGGTTATAGTTACATTCTTATCTTTTTTTTGAATTATTTGGAAATCTCATGTTTTAAAAAGTATGTATATATGGGTGACAAGTATGTATTTAAAAAATTATTTCATATGTTACAAGTATTCTTAGACGAATGTGTTCTTTTTTATCCCTTACAGATATTTTTGTGCTCATCCCAATTTTTTAAATTATTTCCACAGGTTATAAGGATGTGTATTAAAGTGAAGGATGCCAGTAAAATGTTTGATGAATCATAAAAGAAATCATGTTTCACTTGAAAAGTCTTAAATTTTGGAAGGAATGTGTACTATTTTTATGGTATCTTCTCTGTAATAATGTGTAATGTAATGAAGGTATTATTTCTTAAATATCTAAAGCTCTAAACTTGAAAATATCCTCAGTGTTAAAGGAAGTGATTTCTTGAGTAAATTCAGGACTATGTAATGTAATAAGGCTGGTTCCTTATAGTTGGTAACATAGGATTGTTTAGAAAAAATTAGGGGTAAGGATGATGTCAAAAAAATACCATAAATTATTTTTACTCTAATTAATTTGGAATGTTACAGAATTTAATGATTACAATGTTTCTTCATCTAAGGTATATTTATTCAGAATGGTTGTTCGCAGAAGAAACAGGGAAGATGAAGAGGAGAGGCATCCACAAAACGACATCCTTCTAAATCTCGAGCCTGGAATGGTAGGGATTGGAATAGAGCAGTTTGTGACAATAATGGTTCAGCTGACACAGGAAATAAATGGTGGTAGCATCTATGAACGAAAACATCTAGAGGTACCACAGCAAAACATAACAATAGTAGAACATTTTATGAGACAAAACCCTCATTATTTCAATGGATCCTATGAAACAGTAGTGGATGAAGGATGGAATAAATCCCTGGAAAATATATTCGATGTTCTGGTATGTTCAGAAAATAAAATGGTATGTCTTTTCATTTATTATTTTGAAGGTGAATCTGATCAGTGTTGGTTAATGATAAAGAATATTAGGGATAGAGTGGATATTTATGCCGTAGAGTGGGATGAATTTAAAAGTCTTTTCCTTGAAATTAATTTTCCTAAGATGGTACAAATTAGGAGGGAAAACAAATTCATTTAATTTAAATAGATGGAGGATGATTCAGTGGTCGTGTATGGAGAGAACTTCACTCGACTGGGGAGGTATGCTCCAAATCTTATTCTTGATCTTGATATCTAAATCAACAACTTTTACATAGGACTAATGCCAAGGTATCGAAGGGCGTTGGCCTCCCATGAATTCAAATGTTATGAGAAACTCGTCTGATGTGATGATAGGGTAGAGATTGAGTTTGTTGATGACCATGTTCATTTTGGAAACAAGGAGAAGATGAGGCCAATATGGCAAGTGATGGGTAAGAATCATCAAAATAAATCTGAAGGTAAGAAAATCCAATTTCCATTTTGTGAAAAGTGCGGCAAGAAGTACCCTATCGAATGCCTTATGAAAAATATGTAGTGTTCTATATGTTTTAATATTGGACATATGTCCCAAGATTGTAATGAAAATGATCCTAAGACTAATCTTGATTAGAAATCTTTAAAATGTTTTAAATGTGGTGAAATGGGTTACTAAGAAAAGGCATGCCCAAAGAGAGATCTGAATGATGCAAAGAAGCCAAACTATATGTAGAAACTTGTAGTGAGATCCTTTACAACCACATAAACAGATGTCGGGCCATCTAATGAAGTTTTATAAGGTAATTTTTTTTACTCATATTTTTCTAATGTTTTGTTTGATACAATCTCTACACATTCCTTTTTGTCTGGGAATTTTTGTTTAAATTAGAAATATTACCTCAACAAATGAAATAGGAACATATTATTATATCACTTGGGGAAAATAATATAACAAATAGGAATTAAAAAAACTTTCTATTATGGTCTGTGCAAAGACATTTTCTGAAAACGTTTTTTTTATACCCTTAGACGTGTTTGATGTGATTTTGTGAATGGATTAGCTTTCTGTTTATCATGATACGATTGACTGTAGAGCTAAAGAAGATGTTTTTTAGAAAGAGTTTCAGTTTGTATCTATGAACGAACCCAGAAAATTGATAACATATCAGGAAGATGATAAACTATTGAATGATATAAATAAAATTTATCTTTCTCATATTTATGGAAACAAGGGAACATCTTAGATTAATGATGTGTCAGTGGTAAATGAATACCTTGGTGTTTTTTTAGATGATATAACCTGTGTCATGCCTTATCGAGAAGTCAAATTCACAATTGACTTGGTTCCTGATACAAAGCCAATTTCAAAACCACCATATCGTATTGCTCAAATTGAAATTCTTGAATTGAAAAATTAGTAGCATGATTTTCTTGATAAATGCTCCATTCGTCCTAGCACTTCACCATGGGGTTCTCCTATTTTTTTTAAAAGAAATATGGTTCCATGAGACTTTTTATTGATTACATGGAATTGAATAACATCACTATTAAAAAAGTATCATTTTCCTCATATCGATGACTTGTTTTATTAGCTCATGTGAGCATAGTACTTTTCCAAGATTGAATTGAGATCCAGATACAATTAGCTGAAGGTGGAAGAGGATGACATCAGGAAAACAACCTTTCCTACTAGATATGGGAATTATGTATTTATTTTTATGCCATTTGGATTAACTAATCCGCCAGCTGTATTCATGAATTTTATGAATAGATTATTTCATGAGTTATTGGATAAATTTGTTGTTGTGTTTATTGATAACAGTATGGTATTTTCTAAAAATAAAGGGGACCAAGAAAAACATATAAGGGTTGTTTTTAAAACCTTAAAATAAAAGAAACTGTGTGGAGAATTCAGAATGCATGATTTTTAGTTGCAATAGATTTCTTTTCCTGTGTACATTATAAATAAGGATATAATAACACTTTATCCTTCCAAAACAAAAGTGGTTGATGAATGTCCAAGACCCACAAATGTTATAGAGATTTGTAATTTTCTTGGATTATCAGGTTAGTACCAAAGTTTTTTAAGAACATTGATCAGTTATCTAGGACGATAACTATGTTAACACAGAAAGGGGTTAAATTTGTTTGGACAAATGAATGTGATGTTTGTTTTTAGGAACTGAAGAAAAGATTGGTGAATGCTCCTATTTTGGCCTTTCCTTCCCGAAATAGTTAGTTCTTCATCAATGGTATTTCTTCCTTGAAGGGACATAGTTGTGATTTGATGCATAATGATCAGGTAATTTCTTATTCTTTATGATAACTAAAACCTCATGAGTTAAATTATCCCACAAATGATTTAGAGTTGGAAGCCGTGGTTTTTTATTTGAAAATTTGGAGGCAAAATTTTTACGGATCCAAATGTCAAATATATACTGACCATAAAAGATTGAAGTATATATTCCCTTAAATGGAATTAAGAATGAGGCAGAGAAGATGGTTTGAATTGCTAATGTATTGTGATTTTATGATAAATTACCATCCAGGAAAATCAAACAATGTAGTGGATGCCTTGATTTGAAAACATCATGAATCATTAATCATGTTACATTTTAAAAATGCGCCATTGATTAATGAATTGATGTATTTTGTAATAGATGTTGCCTGTGTAGGGAATAAATCTGTTTTGTTTCAGGTTTTGGTGTATTCATTGTTATCAGACGGAATTAAGCAAGAGTAGATGGAAAACCATGAGCTACAAAAAAATGTTGAACTGGTTAAAATTGGTAAGTTTCTAGAATTTAACCTTGATAAAGATTGTGTTTTATGAATTGTAAAAAGGTTGTGTGTGCCAAGTGATTCTGAAATGAAGAATGATTTGTTGTGCGAAGCTCATAGTTCTCCTTTTTTAGTTCATCCTGGAAGTACTAATATGTACAGAGATCATAGGGAGTATTATTGGTGGGATGGAATGAAAAGAGATATTATTGATTTTTCATTGAAATTCTAAACATGTAAACAGGTTAAAGCATAGTGGAAGATTCTGAAGGGGATGCTTCAGCCATCTCCTATACAAGAGTGGAAATGGGAGAATGTATCAATGGAAATTGTTTTGGTACTACCAAATACTTTTTTAGGTTATAATGCGAATTGGGTTATTGTTGATCGACTGAAAAAATATGCAAAAAAGTTTCCTATTCAAGATACAATGTCTTAGGATCCACTTTCTTGACTATACCTCAAATAAATTGTTAGGATATATGTAGTTCCTCTTTTCATGGTATCCGACCGAGATCATAGGTTCACGTTTATCTTTTGGAAGGGACTTCAGAAGTAGTTGGGCACAAAATAAAATTTCAGTACATATTTTCATCCTCAATAAGATGGAAAATCAGAACGAACAATTTACACTTTGGATGATATGCTTCAATATTGTTTAATGGACTATCACGGAAGTAGTGATCAACATATTTATTTATTTGAGTTTTCTTATAAAAACTGTTTTCAGTCTAGTATACAGATGGCACCTTTTGAGGCATTGTGTGGGAAGCAGTGTTGGACTCCAGCTTTTTGGGATGAAGTCGGTGAAATAATGTTGATGGAGCCAGAATTAGTAGAGGAAGTGGTTGAGAAAGTGAAGATGATCCAACAGCAAATGAGGACAGCTCAAAGCAGGCATAAAAGTTATGCAGATAATAGAAGGAAAGACATCTCTCTCGAGGTAGTTGACCATATTTTCCTTAAAATATCTCCTTAGAAATGTGTGATGCATTTTGTTAAGAATGGGAAGCTAAGACCGTGGTTCATCAGTCCATTTGAAATTGCGGTGAAAGTTGGACTAGGTACATACTGAGAATATTTTCTTACAAGTTTATCTCAGGTATATAATGATTTTCATGTTTCGATGTTGAGGAAGTATTTTCCAAATTCATCACATGTCTTGAGCCAAGAAGCAGTTTAGCTAGAAGTGAACCATTCATATGAAGTGAAACCAGTTCAGATTCACGATCGAAGGGAACATGTATTGCGGAATAAGTTAATCTACCAGGTAAAGGTTTTGTGGAGAAACCACATGGTAGAAGAAGCAACATGGAAATCTAAAAATTCTAGGAGGGAAAGGTACACTCACTTGTTTGAGTAAGTAAATAAAATTTGAAGGACGCAATTTCTAGAAGGTGGGGATAATGTAACATCGCACAGTTCTCTAAAAACAATAAATGAAATACATGAAACTTTTTTATGTAGATATTTATAACTAGCCAATAAAAATAATTTTGTCACTTCTATGTTTTGAATTTCAATAAACTATCATCTATAATTGTGTTCAGTATGTTATTTGTAGTCTAATGGAACCAACTTGTTTTTTTGGTCAATAGTAACATACAATTATGAATAGTAATATGACACTAATGAATAGTATCTTTTATTATAATTTTATTATCTTAAGGTTTTATGATAATGACATCTTGATCAATTTTACAAAGTGATATTAAAGCAGTTATAGTTTTAAAAATGTTAATTTCTTAATTAAGAATGAATTTATAAAAAATTTAAATAAATGATATTTATAAAATTGTTTTCTAAAAATGGACTTCATTTTTGAATTATACATGTCGAAAAATGGTAAGGGTTATTTTTTGGTATTTTTCTGAAATTCTTGAATTTTCGATGAATAGTAAAATAAGATAAAATACGATAAATGCTAAATACATTATTTAATGCATAATAGGTGATTCAAGATTGATGTAAGCCCACTTATTTCGAACTCACAAGATATTATTAATATTTTGGGTCACATAAATTGATATTATTCATAGTCTATAATAATGATTAAAATAATGAAAAATACCACCTCTCCTCCACTACAAATACCACCATCATTCCCTTCTTCCTCCAACACATATCAAGCCTTTATCCTTACCTATGTTCTACCCAAGTCTCCTCCCATGACTTTTACCCATGTCATAGAGCTATTTTTCACACCAAAAGACCAAAACCAAAGCTCTTAAGAAGGATCTCAAGGAGAAGTGATCAAGAGGAAAACATCCTCTATTATTTTATTTCTTTTATTTTAATTTTATGTTAATTCTTATTGGATTATGTTGGGATCTTCCATTAAATATCCCCCCTTACTTCCCATATTATGTAATATTTATAAGATACCCCTTTTCTCTCATCAAAATATTTTATGAAATTTTATGCGACATCGTTAGGCTGTAGGAATTTTCATAAGAGATTTCTCTAGTTTTCTTTTATTTCATGATTCCTTTCTTTACTTATTCTTTCCGCGTATCCTCTTATCCAAGAAGAATGAAAGATCAAAAATCATTTATATTATGTATGTTATCTTGTTCATGGAAAATTCATCATCATTATTCTTCTCCTCCCCCACTTATTCATGGAATTAAAAACATTGTTTGTGATTTGTCGAATTATCGACCTCGTGGATGATGTGATTTCAATTTTCATTAATTCTAAGTTTGGACATGAAACAATATTTATGTTTGAAACATGTTATAATATATTTATTATGTCTCATCCATGGATATATATTTATTTTTTACACGTGGTTTTAATTTATAATACAAAATAATGTCGTTATTATCAAAGAACCACTAAAATGATCTAAAAACATTATTAATGTTTTAACATATAAATGATTCTCATGTAAGAATTTAAAATGATAAATTATATTATCTATCGTACTAGAAATACTTAAATACTACTCCATTAAAATTCTAGAGTTTCACCTCAAATTGACAAGAACATCCATCATGAACCAATCATGGAAATCATGTAAAGAACGATCCCTAAACAATACAAGGAACAAAATAATGACACTTAAATGGTGAAATGAGGTTGTCAAATGATCATATAAGATGTTTTAAAAATGAACATGTTTTGGTAAAATACTAATAACAATATTTTAAACATTATACATGACGATAAAATATGTTTTAAGTAAGACAACCCCAATGTAAGGGAATTATTAACCCGAATTCCATTCTTTGGGTTAACCTTCTACACTGTTATTTATTTGATATTAAAATTGTTTGTATGATTGGTTTTGTTTATATTATGATTAATTATGTGTAATTACATTGTACATATGTATTCCATCCACTCTATTAAGTCTCTCGTTAATAGTATGATATTTATAAGTGGATTTTCCTTTAAAATCCTCTTTTATAAATTTGTTTTACAAAATTCAAAAGCAATGTTTTTATGCTATTTTTCATGTTTTATCATTAAGTTCTGGATCTTTGGAATTGTTTATGGTGAAGGGTGGGACCTAAATATACCTCCAATGCATTGGGTATGTTTATGTTTGAGGTCGACTATATGGTTACTCCATGTGAAACTATGATAGTTACACAAATTGTAAGGTAGCCATGAGGGTTACAAATTATAATGTAGTCGTGAGGGTTACAATATTATGTAAGTAATGCCCCAATATATCTTTATGGATATATTTATGTTATTATTTATTGTTTAAATCTTGTGTAAATATCATTTTTTACAAAGTAAGTATACATTGGTGACAAGTATGTCTTTTAAATTGATTTCATATGTTACAAGTATTCTTGGACTAATGTGTTCTTTCTTTTATTATCCCCTGCTATGATTTGTGTGCTCATACCAAGTTTTTAAATGATTTTCAATGCCTATAAGGATGTGTTTGAAAGTGAACGAATCCATGTAAAATGTTTTATGAAATATCAATGAAATCATGTTTTACATGAATAGTTTTAAATTTTTTAAGGAATGAGTACTATTTTTATGGTATCCACTCTTTAATAATGTGTAATGTTATGAAGGTATTATGTCCCAATTCTCTAAATCACTAAACATGAAAAGATCCCCAATCTTAAATGAAGTGATTTCTTGACTAAATTCAAGACTATGTAATATAATAAGGCCTGGTCCATATATATTTTATCCTCATCAAGAGTTATATAAATTAAAACTCGCTGAAATCGAGCTTGGTTGAAGGGGTCTCTAGTACATGAAAAAAGGAAAACGGATTTTATTGCCAACAAAGTAGTCCTTCTTTATCCAATGTCTCCTCTATCAATAACCAATTTGGTCTTATTTTTAAGCACGGTAAGAGAGTCACACATGGATTTGGATAAATCTTAGAGACTGCACGGTCGATTGCCCAAGTTTCTCTAGTCATCCTCAAAACAGTCACAAATGAATCTTCCCCCACAGAGACTTCAATTTGATTATTTAATAGGGAATTTTAGAATGCTTGCTCTGAATGATCTCTGACATCTTGCAGATATTCCCTCCACCTTAATCCAGTGGCCTAGAAATCTAGTGTCTTGAAGCCCAAAAACATTTTGCCTATTCTATTTGTTCCTATATGAAAGTGTCCAGGATTTTATCAATGTAAGTGATGGTCCCTTTGAGAGGGATGATAGTAGAGAAAGTAGGCATAATAATTGAAATCAAAATACTATTTGATAATTGGACCCTATCCCTTAACGATAGTATAATTTACATCTAGATGAAGACAGAAACTGGGATTATACAAATCATGTTTTCAAATGAAACCTTCTTAATTTTCCAATAATATATGGGGACACCAATGTAGTCCACCAAGAGGTGCTTCTTGGGAAATCCCAGCCTCTTATGGATGTTTTGGGTGTGATTATTTCATCATGTCCAAGAAACTTAAATAATTTCCTTAGAATTATTCACTTCTTGTGTTATCTAGCTCTTATATATCATCATAATATTATTGAAACCATTGATTGATCTCGACCTTATGTTGATGATGATTAAAAAAATCTCTGCACACATAATGTGAGTAACAATTTTATACTTACATCCCCATAGGTTGTCGATAATTCCATACGATACTTTGAAAAAACAAAATTTATAAAACCCAAAATATACAACTCAATTAATTAAAATGTCGTATTAGGTAAGTGCAGGGTAAAACCCATAGAGATGAGGATTTAGTTTTATTTTGTTTTCAAAATATTTCATTGAATAGTTAGGTGCGGAAGAGAGTGAATTTATTGATTGATAATGACATATGAAAATGAAACAAATTGATTGATTGGTTTGTGAATAGATTTGAAATCATGCCGGGGTAATGAAACTTTTAGGTTCCGGTGCAATTGGATTTTAGAAAACATATTGTTTAGTTTATGATTGGTGTCAGATTCACAATGAGGTAGATCCATTGTTCATGGTATCCCTTCCTCAATACAACATTACCCTATTTCCTTTGGTCTTGTAATATAGGATTTCCCCGAATCATGTTTGTCTAGATACCATATTTAATACAAATATCCCCTAATGTTGACAATGTTCATGTCGCCATTAGGGTAATTAGTGGCACAAATTAAATGTTCCTTTTCGATTAATATATTTACGGTTAAGTTAAAAGAAACAAAATGTATTAGAATTTGAAAAACGAAATTATGCAAAATAACTACATGAATAATAAATAGAATTAAATCCAACGTACCTTTCCCCCATTGATTACATCACCCTAGCACTGGATGGGTTTACCCCATAATGCTAGTGAGAAGAGATTAAAAAGGAGATAGAAATTAAAAAATAAACAAATGAAAAGAACTCATGGAGGCATATCAGCATCGCTATAAGTGTTGGTCTCTAATGGAATTCAAATCTCTAAAGGTGCAGCTAGGGGCTCTATTTTTAGGCTTCGAACTAGCTCTGCCAGACTACCATCATGTCATGTACTTGATTTACACAATGTCTAATGTTGATTCTCTATTTTTGAATTTGCGTAATGCATGCAAAGATCTCGGCATAGATTTTTGAAACTTGACCACCTGCACGACCTGTTATTGGCATACACATTGTGTACTAATTGTCTATGTCACCTTTGCATCTATGCGAATCTTCTATGTATCACATGCATTAATTTTGATATTTGACTCTCATCACGATGTGTACTTGGGGTTGATGATGTCTACTATTCATTCACAGCGTGTTCACTCTTCACATCTTGTTCTACTAGTGGCCTACTTCTCCAATGAAGTCATGATGTGTACTCGGGGTATACGACGTGTAACAATGTTTTTAAAAAAAATTCATGCTTCTCTTTTCCTAAAAAATTTGATGTCGCCTCGCTTCGCTTTGCTCGTGGTGCGAAGGGTCCTTCTTCCCATCTGTTCACCCTATTTTCATTCCTTTACCACAGATTCAACATTTTCTATCATAAAACATAAAACAACCCAATTCATTCCAAAATTTTCAGGATTATTCTTTTAAATCCTTAAATAAAAACATTAAAACATTCTAAATTTTATGCATGAAATATAGTTATCACAGGTCTAGATTTTTTTCTTGTATTGGAGAATATGACCACTTACTATCTCACTGTTAATGTTCTTTAAAATGATGTCTTCAAAAAGAATAAATAGGCTAGGAGAGATCAGGCCCCCCTTTCCATAGGCCACGAAATGATTTAATTAAACTAAATCATCTTCCCATGAGAAACATAGTAACACAAAGAGAGGGGAAGCATCTAAAATTTATATCATTGGACCAATCACTGAAAACAAAGCGTTGAAAGATTTTCATGAAGAAAAACCGTCCCTTCCTATCATATTATTTGTCAATGTCAAGTATTTCATGATATTAGACCTAATTCACTTCATGTTGAGGTCAACCATCATCTCAATGAAAATCCCAATGGACCCTTAGATATTCCGGACCTACATGAAGACATGCTATTCTTATGATATAATATGAGGAAGAAGGTGGTTGTGTATTTTTTTGATAAATCCTACCATGATATTGTATGATAAGTAACAAAGGAAAATGGGTTTGTATTAACCCAAAGATTTAGGAACATTAACATTTGGAACTAGCGCTAGCTTGGAACTACATATAGCTCTAGAGTTATGGCCTCCTCGAAAACAATATTTCACCACCTCAATCATATGGTCTTTAATTAAATCCCATGAAAAGACATAAAACGTACCTGAAAGTCATTCTGGGCCTAGGGGCTTTTTGGTTTCAAAGAAAGGATTGCATATTTGATCTCCAGCACGTTAGGGATATCCTCTATCTGGATGTTATCATGCTTGTTGATAAATATATGGATTTTTCACAATAATATTGATGTGCTATATGTGTTGAAAAGAAAGGAATCGCTTTTGTGGAGGGAATCCGCAATGAGGCTTCTGAAATGGTCCTTAACTAGATGTCCCACCACCTCGTTGTCCCATGTGTATGTGGCATCATCCAACTGGTCATTAACATTTATTGTTTCCCTTTTCTCCTTGATGCATGCATTGAAGATGCCGATGTTTCTGTTACCTTCCCTTAGATAAATGGCCCATGTGTGTTTTCTTTCCAACTTCTCATTCTCTTTAAGAAGCATTAATGTGTATACCAAAAAAGCCAAATGTGATTGTTTAATTGGGTGCCTTGCATTGTATTGGTGAAAGAAATTGTTCTAAGTATAACATCGATCTGATTACCATTTTTTGGTGTTCATGAATTTAAAAAAAAGAGACCTGGTGTTTGAGAACATCCGACTCAATAAATTCACATTTGGCTCGGGAACCAATGCTCTAATCATTACAAACAATGACCACATACATTAAAATGTCGATATATGGACGATTAGGCGCTAGTGTATTTTCTATGGGGCTTCATGGAGAGAACCTTTGTTATATTCTAAGGCCATGGATAGAGTGATCTTTCTATCACTCTTGGTTGATTAAAGAGATTACAATGAAGTACATGGGAGAACATCAACCCCATTTAGAGGATTTTGATGGGATTAATCACATTTATTGATGAGAGAGACAATTTATTAATGAGGAGATTTATATCAACATTAATTGTTGAATTATCTACCTACATTAATGGATATTAAATTATCAATATTAATGGATAGAATAATGGATGTTGAGTGCATTAATTGGTGATTATGGACATGGTGTCTATATCAATATGATTTAACTACATATTTTAAGGGTGTGATATCATAATGTAGGTGGCACGGGAGACACAAGAAGGTGTTGCCGTGTTTTCGGTGGCTCGTGTGACATGACCAAAATGATACAATTATATTGAACATGTGAAGATGTTGTTGGCAGGGTGTTCAAGATGCAGTCCACAGAGAGCAAGAAAGAGGTACTTTGTTTGTGGTAGCACGTGCGACATGTTAGTGTTTTATAGGTACAGAGTAGTGGTGATGAAATTGATGATCAAGGCCACATATCGAAAGTCTTCCTGATAGTGGTGATCAGGTGGAATGTCTCGTTTCCTGCTCAGTGGTACATTATGATGGGGAGATCATTCTGGTGTTTCAAACTGGTGTGAGGTTGACAAATGATTGGGTGAAGATCTCTAAGGTTGAAACATTTCATCGAGAGAAGGTTGACATTTTGTCACAGATTGATCTTATGATACATGGCATCGACAGGCTATTATGATAGAGAATAAAGAGTCATATCAGGGTGTATTTTTCACAAAAGTTGTCAATGCTCAATCATTTTTAATTCATGTTCATGAATTAATTGGATTCATGCATTATCTGATTCATAGTGGATATTTTTTAGAATTTCTCCATCGTTATCAAATCCTTTGCATGAGAGGGTTTTTCAATGTTAAAAAATATTGCGTGATCATTTATTTATTCTAATTATACCGCCTCCATATTTTTTTAAGTTTCTCACGATATTTTTGACATGAATTTTTTTGGCACGGAATCAGGATTCTAATTAATAGATTTAATGCAATTAAGCGGTTGGAATGGAATACAAAGTAGATTATGAGAGGAGGGTAATGAGCCCACACATGCATGCAACTAACCCTCTGAGATCAACGATGTGGGGGCCTCCTGGGTAGGGGTGGATGAGGGGTTGGGAGGGGAAAGCTCGAACTTGTCTGCCGCCAGCTACCTGGAGGAAATTGCTACCTCACGAGGTAATAGGTTATCAGCGGCCTCCAAGGACACCAGAGGAAGGAACCGACTAAAACATGCAAGTCACCGTTGGAGATCAAGGGTCATAACGGATCCTGTGTGGGTTGGGGGAAAAGATGAGAGGGGTTATCTTAAACTTGACCACTGGCAGGTTACTAGGAACCTCTTCTAAAATAAGAGTAACCACCATAGCGATGGCCTTCAAGGACTCCAAAGAAGGGCTGGGGGGTGACACAAGTGGATTCATGGCACCTGGAAGAAACTCTATGCAGGAATCATGCTTTATGAACTCCATATTCACATTGGGCTAGGCATTTGATCCACATGATAAGGGGGAAGGGGATTCCACGATGCTAAGGGTCAGGATGGAGCAACTACCTGTGGTGGTATGAGGTATTGACCCGAAGGCCAGAGAGACTCCAAGAGAAGAGGGTGACAATGTGGAGTGGATGGTAAGGGATGAATCTTGGAAAAGAACATAGAGGATCATTGGGATTATTTGAAGGGGATGAAGGTAGAACCTGCATAGAAACATCTGGAATCCCTGGATGAACTCGGTCCAAGTGAACCGTAACTATAACGAACCATAATTTACATACATGGTTATTACTTCAGAATTGAAGCATACTTATTACAACATATAACAAAACAATGATAGGACCGTATAGTAATAGCATCTTTAGAAATAGGGAAACATAAACAACCGGTTCATAAATCATCTACATTGTCTCCTATTTATTTCATCATATCTGGAGTCCCTTTTAGCATATCCTACTTAATACCCTTCTTCCTGACCTGGGGAAAATAAAAAATACAAATCGGTGAGCTCAAATGCTCAGTAAGGGTAAAAAAAAGAAATATCAATCATATCATATTCATAAGAACATAACATTTTAAAAATCATAACCTCGAAAAAAGATCATTATATCATAACATGGGATAAATCATAGTAGTGAAAGGTAATCCCAATAATCAAAACACAAAACATGAAACTTTTTGGAATACACACATAATCATAGAAAATCATTTCATATTAGTCAATGCTCGTTTCCAATACCATCATAGCGGAAAAAGTCCATTACTGAACCGAGTTCACTCCTCATTCGAGTCCTATATCACTGAACCAGATTATCTTGCCATTCCATCCATGTCTATCTCATGAGATATAAATATTTACCCAATTTATTGGAGTGAGATATAGGTCTTACCCATCTCATAATGAAACCATTCTTATGTGTGCCACAAAATCATTAATCATACATCATACCATAACCCATGTAATAAAAATGTGATTCATAAACATCATGCCATAATAACATAATCCATAAAAGGACTTCATAAAAATAATTCCATCATAACATAATCAAATCAACGTAATAATAGGGATAAAATCAGACCCCTATATTATCTTAGATGGAAAATAATTTTGATAAAACACTTGAACTCAATTGTTGAGGAAAATATCCTTTCTACTTCAAAAACATTTTTCCTTTCCTAATCCTGTCATAACATTTTAATATAAAAGAAGTAAATAAAAAAACATGAAAACATTTAAATGAATCTTTATGTAACTAATGTTCTATGGAATAATAAAAATTCATTTATGTCGTATAAGATAAAAAAACATTCTTCTCATACTTTGGCCGGAAAAGTCAAAAAGTATCTCATACTGAAAATGACAAAAGAATCCTTCCATATATTTTACTAAAAAATTCACCAATAGGTAAAATTGGATTTAAACAATTATAGGAGGATAGAAATAATATAAAAAATCTATGAAACTTGGATGTGGACGATAAATATGCCCCAGTATATTTTGAAGTATAAACAATCTCGGATAAAAAAGAGATTGTGAGATCTTCCCTTACCTTAGGCCCGATTTGCTACGTACCTATCTAAAACTCCTGTATAATGATTTAAATAATGTCAATGACTTATTACATAGTCATATCTATTGTTATTCTTTCATATATGGTCATATTCTTATCTTCTTATTAGTAATATTTCATTGTTACTTTTTATTCGTGTGTTCATTGCTTTGTGTTCTTATTCATGTTTTTTCGAATGAATTATTATTATTATTTTATTGGTTATAGATACCTCATTTCTAGAATGTTATTGGTGTAATATATATCATATTTATTCATTAAATTCATTGATATAATCATTATCCAATGTAGATCATGTAGAACGGGTCGCATCACATCATGGAGACAGTAGGTCGTACGTACGCACGAGCGATGATATCATTCCCATGATCATGGAATTATATTGAAGTTTATGTATAATATTTCAGAATCAATATCACTTTACAATAATCATATATAGTTATTCTTTACACCATTATACCCATCCAAGTAAGGTGGTGGTGGAAAACAGATTACACCACGACGTGGAGACGGTATACCGTACGTACGCAGACACGGTGATTTCATTTTCCGTAGGATGGTTAGAAGGTGAAATATGGTTGTTTCATATTTATAATAAAATATCAGTATATGAGTGATACTGATGTTAATACATCATAATGAAACAACTAAAGAAGAGTAATTAGAATAATAAATAAATTTGAAAGAATCGGTGTCATATGTTATCTCTTTTTCGACACGCCTCTTTGAAACCTCTTCTTAGGGCACTAAAATTGGTCTTGAATAAGACCAGGATCTATAGTATGTTTATAAGGAAGTTTATAAGGTAAATGGTCATGGGTTGTCCGATATTGAATGCTCAAAATGGTGTGAGGAGGAGAGGAAGAAGGTGCCCTTTTATAAGGGAAGAGAGGGGCACCTTAGGAAAGGTATAAAATATTATTTTATAATAAAGTCATATTCGGTTTATAATAGCTCCAAATTAATTTATTTAGAAGATAAAGTTTGTATGGGACACAACCATTTCGAAAAATATGTTTTCTACAAGTTTAGGTCACTATTTTAACCTTATCATTTAGATTTAACCCTAAGTTAAATATTTTAACTATTACCGTGTCTTCTTGTTTTCTTACACTACATGGTTAATAAGATTACTATAACAAGACAAACGAACCCCAAGTGGTTAATTATTAATATATATTACCTTATATATGTCATTTTTCCATACATTAGATCTTTAGGAATAGAATAATAATTAGTAATATAATATTTGTTTTAAAAACTATTTTATGTCAATTTTGACACTATTTGGTAATTGATTTTTTGTGAAAATCACAACAGCATGATTACTTCAAAAAAACTTAATTAGATCAATAATAACATGTCATTTTAACCTATGAAATTATTTTAATTCATAAAAAGTCTCAAATAACATTTATTTGGGTATTTATATTATCAATTATGTTAATATTTCATAAATAAGGTATTTACTTCATCATCATTGTGTCATAAATAAACTATATTATTTAATGTCTAAAAATTATAAATAAAATACCATTATGTGGGAAATGATTCTAGATTTCTAATTAATATTTATAGTCGAATTTATCTTATGTATAACCCAACATTAAAATTGTTTTTATTTACTAAACATTGATTTTAACTATTTTAACTCTTCTTTAAAAATAATAATAATAAATGCCTTAATCTAATCCAAGTGGACTGAATGGGTAATATTTTACTCCTAAGGATGTTTTTGGTTGAATTACACTTTTACAATAGAAATAGGACATGTGTTAGGGAAATAATAATATCATTTTTACCCTTAATTACCCTATTTACTTTTAACCGTGGTAAATAAAATTAAAAAGTTACTAATCACCATAAATTATTTTTATCATATTGAAACACATTTTAATCCTTGATATTAACTGTGTCTCTCAGATTTTCGAAATTACACAAACAGAAGCGGTAATATTATGTTTTATGTACATTTTCAAATTCTCATAGGAGTTGGTAAAAGACGGTGAAAAGTTCAATAATATTTTTCTATATCTAAAATTATTATAAAATTACTCCAATGAATTAAATTGAACATATATAGGTATTATGTATCAATTTTTACCTAAAATAAATTTAAATAAAATAAATAATTATTTAAACAAAAAGTCAGTTTTTAAATAGTAACCTATTGTTTTCACTATTCATCAAAAATTGAAAGTTTTCAGAAAAATACCAAAATTTTACCCTAGGATAATTTCGATATTACGAATACAAAAAAGAAGTCTATTTTGAGAGATAAAATTTATAAAATTTCAACAAGTGGGTATTATTATGCATAACACCTAGTTTATATAATATTTTAATAACATATCTTTATTTAGTGAAACTCGATATTGCGTACAACACACGCTATCGAGGAAGGTTGTACTTGAGTATAACGCAAGCCAAGCTAGTGTTATGTGCAATGAAAGATTCTTTTGATGTTACGTATAACATAAGACATAAAAAAATATACTTCTCATAAAATATCAGGGTGTAACACTCTACCCCCCTTAAAATGAATTTCACCCTCGAAATTCGTCACTTCGTAACAAACAGATGAGTATACCTCTCTCTCCTCGTATACTCAAGATCCCATGTAGCATATTTTAATTGGTGGTTCCTCCATAAAACATTCACCAAGCTACTGGTCATGTTCCATAGATATTTTTTATTATGATCTAGAATCTCTATTGGCAGTTCATCATAAGAAAGATCTTTCTCTAGTGGTTAAACTTTTGTGCCTAGTACATGTGAAGGATCAGGTATGTAATTTTTCAAGAGAGATACAAGGAACACATCATGAACTTGAGATAGATTATTTGGAAGCACCAATCGATAAGCTACCTACCCAATACAATCCCGTATTTCAAAAGGACTGATATACCCAGGGCTCAGTTTTCCCTTCTTTTCAAATCTCATTACTCTCTTCCAAGGAAATATTCGTAAGAACAATTTATCACCCACTTCAAACTCTAGGTATTTTCTTCGGTTTTTAGCATAACGTATTTGTCTACTCTGAGCTGCTCTTATGTGTTTTTTATTAGATCTCACCTTTTGTACCATCTCATCGACAAGATCAGGTCCTAATAGCTTTCTTTCCCCAACTTCATCCCAGCATGTTGGAGTCATGCATTTCATTCCATAGAGATCTTCATAAAGAGCCATCTGAATACTAGAGTGAAAGCTATTATTATAAGAAAATTCCACCAAAGGTAGGTGTTGATCCCAACCACATTTTAAATCCATAGAGAAAGCTCGCAACATGTCTTCTAGAGTTTGAATTGTCCTCTCAGACCGACTGTCTGTCTGAGGATTATAAGCAGTGCTGAAACTAAACTCTGTAATTCGAGTATGCTGAAGACTTCTCCAGAACATCGAGGTAAACCTCGGATCCTGATCAGATATGATGGAATGTGGTACTCCATGAAATCTTACCACTTCCATTAAATATATCATTGCCAGGTGATCCAGATAGAAATTTTCTATAATAGCAATGAAGTGTTCCGACTTCATAAGATGATCAACTACGACCCAGATAGAATTATTTCCTTTGGATGTTTTAGGAAGTCTGGTGACAATGTTCATAGTGATGTTTTCTCATTTCCATTCATGTATGGGTAATGGTTATAATATCCCTTTAGAATTCTATCTCTCAGCTTTATCTTGCTGTAAAACCAAGCATTGAGAGACATATTCAGCATCATGTATTTTCATTCCATCCAACCAAAAGTACTCTTTTAGGTCCCTATACATCTTCGTGCTTTTAGGATGAATAGAGAATGAAGAACTCTGAGCCTCATCCAACAGCTCCTTCTTTAATTCTGTGATGGGAGGAACACAAACTCGATTCCTGAACCTTATTATCTCATCACAATCAAGGTTGAATTCAAGAACATTCATCACCTTCTTTTGTAACTCTACATCTTATTTTTGTGCCTCTTTAATCTTCACATGTATAGATGGTTGAACATTCATTTGAGAAAGATAAGATTTCCCACTTCCATTATAATTCCAAGAACCATCCTTTTTAGATCCATAAATATTGGATCTTTTGTGATCCTCATCATGGATAAGCTAGCATGGTCTTGTCGACTTAATACATCTGCCACCTTGTTTTCTTTTCTATGGTGATAATGAATTGAGTTGTCATAGTCCTTAATCAACTCCAACCATCTTCTTTGGCGCATATTCATCTCCTTTTGTGTGAAAATATACTTTAAACTTTTATGATCAGTATAAATATCACACCTTTCACCATAAAGATAATGCCTCTATATTTTTAATGCAAAGATTACCGTGGCTAACTCCAAATCTCAAGTTGGGTAATTTTTCTCATGGATTTTCAACTTCCGCAAGGAATAAGCTATCACCATATCATTTTACATGAGAACACACCCCAATCCCTTATTGGATGAATCACTGTAGATCACAATCCTTTCTCCACTACAAGGCAGTGTGAGCGCATGTGCACTGGATAATCTTCTTTTTAACATGTTGAAATTCTCTTCACACTCCTCCATCCACATGAACATAACTCCTTTTCGAGTTAACCTGGTTATTGGATTAGATAATAATGAAAAAGCTTTCAAAAAACGTCGATAATATCCAGCCAGACCATGAAAACTTTGGATCTCAATAACTGTTGTTGGTCTTGACCATCGTTTAATAACCTCTATTTTTTCTAGATCCACAAATATCCCCTCTTTTGAGATTATGTGACCCAAAAATTAAATTTTTTGAAGCCACAATTCACACATGGTAAATTTGGGATAAAGCTTCTCCTTTATTGGGGTCTTTAGTAAAATTCTCATGTGGTCATCAAGTTCTTACATTCTCTTTGAATAGACAAGAATATCGTCTATAAAGACTACCATAAACTGGTAAAGATAGTCTATAAAGACTCAAATCATCAGATCCATGAAGATAGCAGGAGAATTAGTAAGACCAAATGGGATCACGATAAATTCATAGTGTCCATACCTTGTACAAAAAAGACGTCTTTGGTATATCCTCCTTTGTGACCCATAATTGATGATACCCTGAATGAGGATCAATCTTGGAAAAGTATTGAGCTCCGCGTATGTGGTCAAATAAGTCATAAATGTGCGGGAGAGGATATTTTTTCTTGATATCCATCTTGTTATGTTCTCAATAATCAATATAATGTCTCATTGATCCAACGTTCTTCTTACCAAACAAAACAGGTTCTCCCCAAGGTGATGCACCAGACCGTACGAATCCTCTATAAATATTCTCTTGGAGTTTCTTCTTCAATTCCTACAACTCAATTGGGGCCATTCTATATAGTGTCTTTAAAATAGTCATAGCACCCGGTATGAGTTCTATTGAAAACTCAACTTCACGATTTGGTGGAAAACCTAGAAATTCCACCAAAAAGATATCATCAAACTCTCATACAATGGGAATATTCATAATCGTGAGTTTCTATCTAACCATTAGAGGTAAATAACCTTATTTTCTTGTAATCAAGACCCATAAGGTGGAAGAAATTTCCAGTGGAAGGTTATATTCATCCTTGCATCGATAGACGATATTATATTGATCGAGAATATTAAATGTGATATCCCTTCTTTGGAAATTGATATTATCTATGTATACAGAAATCCATTCCATGCCAAGAATCACATAAAATTCCACTATAGAAAGTATCACAAGATTTGAAGGAAGCACATTCCCACAATATTCATTCAGAGAAGAATTGTAAACTTTTGATGTGACTTTTGTGCCATTAGGGGTTGTCACAGCTAACTCATTATCTAACTGCTGAGGTAATATGGAAATACCCTTAGGAAATTATTCAGAAATAAATGATTTGGTGGATCCAGAATCAAATAAAACATTTTCTACTTTAGATTGGATGGCAGGTGTACCTTTCACCAGTTCGTTATAATACTCCACATAGCTGATAGAAATTGAATGTGACTTTCCTTTTCCATTGGCCTTAAGAGTTTGTTGATGTCAATCATCATCAAAAACCCTTTGATTAAGGAATTTATTGGCATAATTGTTCATTTCCTTTCACATGAATCATTGATGTGTAGGAGATGCATTCTGTGTATCCATTTCTTTGTTCACATCAATAGACATCTTCTTCCCATTATTTCGACATTCAAATGCCTGATGACCTTCTTTTCCACACTTAAATCATTTACTTTTCCATTTAAGACAATTCCCTCCATGTTTCTTTCCAACTTTTAGCATAAGGGGAAACTCATCTTATTTTCAGTGTGGTCTTTAGATTATCTGTTGACTTCCATTTTCCACTTCTTATCAAACCCATATGAATGATGGCTTAATCCAATCTCCATCTCAACCTTGGGAGCACGTCAGACAATTTCTTCGTAGCTATCAAAATCACTTATGGCAAATGCCCTTCGAAGACTTGGTTTTAACACACTAAAGAATCGATCGATCTTACTCTCATGTTGGATAATAATTCCAGAAGCATACCTTGCATGTCTTGTAAAATTTTCTTCGTAGGTACCAACCAATTCATCATCCTTTTTCTTTAGTTCAAGAAACTCCTTCTCTATCCTTGTTCGATGAATACGAGGGAAGTACTTATTGAAAAATAAGTTCTTGAACTCATCCCATTCCATGGATCAATTTCATCCCTTTGCCTCATATTCTTAATAAGATTCCACCATTGATCAGCTTCACCTTCCAAACGATATACTACTAAGATGACTTTATCATGTTCAGAACATTGTAGAACTGAAAATATCTTTTTAGTGGTACTGATCCATTTGTCCAGGCACTAATGGATCGGAAGACCCGCTAAATGAAGGTAGATGATGCCTCATAAAGGATTCAACAGAATGTTTCTCTTTCCTTTGCTCGTTTCGAAGTCCTGCTTGATTCATAGTTTGAGAAATTTTTGTGAGCATGGCTATAAGATTTTTCATTCCAGCTCCTATAATGTTTGGTTGCTCAGGGGGACAATCATTGCAATTCCCGTCGCATTCAGCATTAACATGGTTCCTTCGGGTTCCAGCCATTGACTAAAACCAAGAGTCATAGTGTCAGAAACACCTATAATAATTGGAAACCCACATAATCAAGAATAAAATTTCACACATTAGGTCTTATTATAGTTTGTTCATGGCCATTTCTAAAACACTAATATTTTGTTCTATGCTTAGACATATCCTTAGGGTTCTTACTAAGGCATTCACATCCTAGTTTCCCAAGGCTGAATATACCTTTCCTCTAATACCAACTATATCGACCAATACATTACATACATGGTTATTACTTCAGAATTGAATCATAATTATTAAACATATAACAAAACCATGATAGGACCATATAGGTATAGTGTCTTTAGAAACTGGGAAACATAAACAACTGGTTAATAAATCATCTACATTATCTCATGTTTATTTCATCATATCTAGAGTCCCTTTTGGCCTATCCTACTTAATACCATTCTTCCTAACCTGGGGAAAAGAAAACATACAAAAGGGTGAGCTGAAATGCTCAGTAAGGGTAAACAATAGAAATGCCAATCATATCATATTCATAAGAACATAAAATTTTGAAATTCTTAGTCCCCAAAAGAGATAATAATATCATAACATGGGATAAATCATAGTAGGGAAAGGTAATCCCAGTAATCATAACTCAAAAACATGAAACTTTGTGGCATACACACATAATCATAGAAAATAGTTTCATATTAGTTAAGGATCACTGCCAAGACCATCATAGCAGACAAAGTATATTATTGAACCGAGTTCACTCCTCGTTCCAGTCCTATATCACTGAACCGGATTAACTTGCCTTTCCAGCCATGTCTATATCATGAGATACAAATATTTACCCAATCCATTGGAGGGAGATATAGTTCCCACCCATCTCATAATGAAACCATTCTTATGTGTGCCACAAAATCATTAATCATACATCATAGAATAACCAATGTAAAAAATGGGATTCATAAAAATCATAACATTATAACTTAATCCATAAAAGGAATTCAAAAAAATAATTCCATCATAACATAATCAAATCAATGTAATAATAGGGATAGAAACAGAACCCTATATTATCATAGATGGAAAATAATTTTGATAAAACACTTGAACTCCATTCATGAGGAAAATATCATTTCTTCTTCAAAATTTTTTTTCATTTCTTAATCATGTCATAACATTTTAAACTAAAATAAGTAAATAAAAAACATGAAAACTTTTAAAGAAAGCTTAATGGAAATAATTTTCTATGGAATCATAAAAATCCATTTATGTCGTATATGTTACAAAAACATTCTTCTCGCACATTGGCTGGAAAAGTCAAAAAGTATCTCGTACTGAAAATGAAAAAATATTTCTTTCATATATTTTACAAAAAAATACACCAATAATTAAAATAAGATTTAAAAAAATTTAGGAGTATAGAAATAATGTTACATATTGAGGAAACATTGATGTGGATGATAAATATGCCCCAGTAAATTCTGAAGTATAAACAATCTCAGATAAAAATGAGATTGTGAGATCTTCCCTTACCTTAGGTCTGATTTGCTTTGTACGTATCCGAACCTTCTTTATAATGATTTAAATAATGTCATTGACTTTTTATAGAATCATATTCATTGTTATGATATCATATATGGTCATATTATTATCTTATTATTAGTAATATTTTATTGCTACTTGTTATTCGGGTTTTCATTGCTTTATGTTCTTATGCATGTTTGTCGAATAAATTCATATTATTCTTTTTAGGATATAGATACATAATTTCCATAATGTTATTAGTGTAATATATATCATATTTATTCATTCAATTCATTGATATAATCATGATTCAATGAAGATCATGTAGAACGATTCACATCACATTGTGGAGACGGTAGGCCATACGTACGCACGAGCGATGATATCATTCCCATGATCGTGGAATTGTATTTAAGTGTATGTATAATATTTCAGAATCAATAAAACATTACACTAATCATATATATTTATTCTTTACACCATTATACCCATCCAAGTAAGGTGGTGTTGGAAAATAGATTACACCACAGCGTGGAGATGGTATTCTGTACGTACGCACGCTGGGTGATTTCATTTTCCGTAGGATGGTTAGAAGGTGAAATATGGTTGTTTCATATTTATAATAACATATAATTATATTAGTGAAACTGATGTTATTACTTCATAATGAAACAACTAAAGAAGATGAAGTAGAAGAAGAAATAAATTTGAAAGAATCGGTAATGGATATTACCTCTTCTTCAACATTCCTCTTTGAAACCTCCTCTTAGGGCACTAAAATTGGTCTTTGAAGAATTATAGGACCTCTAGTATGTTTATAGGTATGTTTAGAAGGGAAATGGGTAGGGGTTGGACGAGAATGGGGGCTCAAAATGGTGTGAGAAGGGAGGGAGGAGGTGCCCTTTTATAAGGGAGGAGAGGGGCACTTTAGAAAAAACATAAAATATTATTTAATAATAAAGTCATATTCGGTTTATAATAGCTCCAAATTTATTTATTTCGAAGATAAAGTGGATATGGGTCAATGTACTCTCAACCAAAAGGTTTTAGACAAGTTTAGGTTACTATTTTAACCTTATCATTTAAATTTAACTCTAAGTTAAATATTTTATCTTTTACCGTGTCTTCTTGTTTTCTTAAACTATATGGTTAATTAACTTACTATAACAAGACAAACTAACCCCAAGTGGTTAATTATTAATATATATTACCTTATCTATTTTATTTTTCCTACCATTATATTTTTAGGATTAGAATAACAATTAATAATATAATATTTGTATTAAAAACTATTTTATGTCAATTTGGACACTATTTGGTAATTGATTTTTTGTGAAAATCATAACAACATGATTAGTTCAAACAAAGTTAATTAGATCAATATAAACATGTAATATTAACCTATAAAATTATTTTAATTCATAAAAAGTCTCAAATTACATTTAGTTGGGTATTTATAATATCAATATATGTTAATATTTCATAAATAAGGTAATTATTACATCATCATTGTGTCATAAATAAATTAAATTATTTAATGCCTAAAAATTATAAATAAAATTAAATTATGTAGGAAATATTATTATATTTATAATTAATATTTATAATTGAATTTATCTTATGTATAACCCAACATTAAAAATGTTTTTAGTTATTAAACATTGATTTTAACTATTTTAACACTTCTTTAAATAAAATAATAATAAATTTCCTAATATAATACAAGTGGACCTAAAGGGAAATATTTTATTCCTCAGGTTGTTTTTGGTCGAATTACACTTATCTTACAGAATTAGGTCATGTGTTAGGGTAATCATAGTATCATTTTTAGCCTTAATTACCCTATTTACTTTTAATAGTGGTAAATAAAAGTAAAAAGTTACTATTCAACAAAAATTATATTTATCTTATTGAACCACATTTTACACAATGATATTAACTGTGTTTCTCAGATTTTGGAAATTCCACTCACAAAAGCTGTAAAATTACATTTTATGTACATTTGCAAATTCTCCTAGGAGGTGGCTAAAAGACGGTGAAAAGTTCAATAAAATTTTTATATATCTAAAAATATTAAAAAATGATTCCAAAGAATTACATTGAACTTATAAAGGTATTATGTATAAATTTGATCTAAATATATTTAAATAAAATAAATAATTATTTAAATAAAAACTGGGTTTTTAAATAGTAATCCAGTGTTTTCACTATTCATCAAAAATTGAATGTTTTCAGAAAAATACCAAAATTTTACCCTAGGATAATTTCGATATTCTGAATCCAAAAAATAAGTCTGTTTTGAGAGATAGAATTTATAAAATTTTAAAAAGTGGGTATTACTATTCATAACGGCTAGTTTATATAATATTTTAAAAAATATCGGTGTTTAGTGAAACTCGATATTGCGTACAACACACGCTATCGAGGAAGGTTGTGTTTGTGTATAACGCAAGACAAGATAGTGTTGTGTGTAATGAACGATTCCATTGATGTTCTGTATAACATAAGACAGAAAAAAATATATTTCTAATAAAATATCAGGGTGATACTGTACCATTGAGGGATACTTTGCACCTGCAAACAGCTTATGTGTGGCCTTGAATCCCACAAACCTTTTGGATTCTTAGGGTAGACAGGAAGAACACTCACTTCCACTAATAGAATCCGCCCATAGCCCAGATGAGGACATGTGAGGGAAGAGGAAAAGTGATATCCACTCCCACACAAATACATGCCACCGAAGAAGAAGCTAATGTTCGAGTTTCTTCGTCCTTACACAAGAGCCTACCAAGGGAATAACCCACACACTGATGGATGGAGGTGTTGAAGAAAGGCATCGGTATGTCCGAGAGATTCACCCAAACCATTGCTGAGATAGTGTCCTTCCCTTGGTGATCATTATAGGAATATCTAAACAGGGAGAACTTCCATTCCCCACACCTTCATGAGTCACATGACTAAGAACAGATGAAGTATTCACGTGAGAAGCAGGGTATGTCGACGGCATCACACAAAATGGACATACCAGAGTTGGAGAACAAAGGCCCCAAGAGCACACGTAGGCACAAAAGAAGGTGATGGGGTGGCAGTCACATCCAAACATTTCCACAAGATATCAACTATGGTAAGCTTCTATGGAGCCAATCTCATATCGATAAAAGTCAAAGGTTAGGCATCCCTCAACCCTCACTATTCACCGGGGAGCAATTGCAATTATAGTGGTGGTAGGGAGGCGAGATGGAACCAGAGAAGGATATGAGATAGCACGGGCATCCTTGAATGTTATGGGGGCTGACACTTCATTCAGTACACAATGTTGAGGAGGTAGAGGGAGATCCATCGACGACCACACAATAGGCTCCAGAATAGGAGGGTGAGGCAGAGCCATGGATATAGCAACACCTGATTGATTAGATAGGGTGACAGTTAAAAAATTTGAAAATGTAGGTGGTGCGTAAGGAGAATTCATTAAAGTTGAAAACATTTCTCAATCTGGTGTCTATTGAGCAACAATACTCCATAAAAGCTTCTATGGATTATTTTTTCATGAGATATTGTGGGATGACCATGCACAAGAGTTTATGCATCTACATCATAGTTCCGTATCTTTGATGGAGTATTCATCTCATTTTACTAAGATAAAACATTTTTTTTCGACACTTAATAGTGATAATATAACAACTAGAAGATATTTTGAGGATATGCTCATGTGAGTAATGTAATTTCAACATCCAGAAAGGGAGATGGTTTATCTAGATGAATGAATATATATTTTGTTTATTAATTTGGGGATAGTGTCAACCATTTGACATGCACCAACACCTATGTGGTGTGTCAACAATATGGCAGAATAATACATAAGAAACCCCAGTTCATGAGGAACTCGATCGATTTCAAATCTTTCATTTGGATGGGTCACCTGTAGTCTTTCTGCAGAGAATTCCCTATCGTATATTTTTAAAATGGATCTATGCCAAATCATTACTAAGGTATAGGATTACTAACTCCATTTCCAGCTAGTATGTTGTCTACTACAGACCGATCAAAATGAGGAGGTGGTTCTGATCGAGGTTGTCAGACATCTAAGGGCCAGCACCATCCGAGTGGACCTACCCAGTTTAGTCTGGTTCCATATTAAGTTCGCCGTTCTGAACATGTATATGTAGATCATCATATATTTGTGGAGAATATTCAAGGTAATTCTACAATAAAAGGTATTATTTAGTTATTCAATACATTAGTGAGTGTACTATTTGATACTTTTGCATCAAACTCTTTTATACATACTTCAATTATGGAATTTATATTCACAACAATTGTGAAATTCAATGGTTTCATAACTCTCAACACACCATTAGGGGTTTGATCATAGGGTGAATGTTATTGAAAGGAGTTTCCCTTTATGATTTGTAGGTATTGCTTTGTACTCAATTTAGTGATCCTCAAGATGACCAACTTTGACATCATTATTGGTATAGGCCAAATGGTGCCTCATCATTCCCATTTGTATTGTTGTATCTGTAGGGTGTCATTCAAATCAAATGATGGTAGAACATGTTTTTATATGGGTGAATGGGATATAGATGCTTTTCCATCTAGACCTGAAAATCATGGGTTGGGTAGAGTGGAAGGCCAGATAGATAGTCTATTTAGGAGTTAATAGGGAATGTGATTGCCCTCATGTGGTGGATTATTTTAGGGATGTATTCCATAACAATTTTCCAGCTCACATCCTTTTAGAGTGGTAGATTTCACCATTGAAAAAGTTTCTACTGAAAAAATAGTGTCCATTTCTCTTTATTGGACAGTCTTATAGGGAACCTGTAATAGAATAATTGATTGGGAGATCTAGAGGGAAAGGGTTTTATCTGACCAAGAACATCACCATGAGGTTCAACTATTCTTTTCCCACAAGAAGATGGTACCCTTAGTTTGTACATAAATTACACATGGTAGATCTATCATAAGGTGATGAACCAGAATCCATTGCCTTGTATAGAGGACATCTTTGACCTGATCCGAGGAGTGATAGTTTTCACATTGATCGATCTAAGGCTGGGCTACCATCAGTGGAATGTGAGGCTATATGACATACCACATACAATATTCTGGATTATGTATAGATTCGATGAGTGTATGGTTATTCCATTTGGCCTTACAACCCGTCATTTTCATGGATCCGGGGAATCTGGTTTTACACACATACATGGATTCATTCTTGGTAGTTTTCACTGATAACATAATAGTGCATTATATCACTATAATCATCCATGTCTTCCATCTTGGAATCATTTTTAATACACTAAGATAGATCCAACTCCATGGGAAGCTCTAAAAAATCCAATTTGGGTCGATAAGTTCTACTTATTGGGCAATATCATTTCATAGGCAGGCATATCGGTGGATCTAGAGAGGGTGATCACCATGGTTTCATTAGTCAAACCCATGAATTTATTTGATATATCCAATTTCATGGGGATGGATGGATATTATATGTTATTAATTCTGGATTTATCATGCATAACATTGCCTCTTACATGAATGACTATGAAGGGTGTGGAATTTTAATGGTCAAATATTTTTAGATATCCATTTAGGAGATGAATGGAAGACTGAATTTTGCATCGGTCCTGATTCTTCTAGAGCTGGTAATAAGCTATACTACTTACATTGTTGCTTTGGGAATTGGTCTAATAGTGTTTATGATACACAGAGATCATGTCTTAGCATACGGGTCCCACCAGCTAAGACCTCATGAGCAAAACTACCGTATTCACATCCTCAAGATAGAAGTTATGGAAAATGATTTATGTTTTTGGAGTAATTACTTTTTGGGTGTGTGGTTAATTATTTAAATGGATCAAAAAATTATAAAATACATCTCAACAATGTGATACATGAATATGAGGAAGCAAAGGTGGGTTTAGTACCAAAATTCATTTGAATTTTACTTTTCTTACACAACTGAGAAGGGTATTAAATTGGTTGTTTCCCAGATATGGACAACTCAGAAACATGCCATCTAGAGGTCTAGTAGTGAGTGGTAATTGATAAATTTGTTAGTTTGAGTTGGACATGGAGGTTGATGAATAGTACATGAATCATGTTTTAGCAGCTCTAGAAGTGAAATACTCCCCTATAGAGTAGGTACAGATGAGATAGCTAAGAGATCCAAAAAGGCATCATACCTAGGCAGAGTGTCTCCGGTGAGAACCCTAAAACTAGTTCCATTGTTGATAATAATATAATCATTCTATTCCTTGGATGTATTTGGTTCCCATCAGACATATATGAGGAGTTTATGTAATAATCTTGTGCGTTTTTTTCTCTAGTTTCCAATGGAAAAAACATAAATGTACGAAGAAATATATTTTCATTATTGGTGTTCAAGTATAAATAGGAAGATTATATGATTTATCATATGGTTCTATACTCATCAGTAGGTGACAGTAGTGCTCTGAATACCTATATTAAATTTTTATCCTCTATCTATTCCTGAGTAGAAATGGAATGATGTCACCATGGATTTTATGACATGATTGTTGAGATCCCCTTGTGGCATTGAATCTATATTGGTGATCATCAACCGGTTTACCAAGGTCACAATCTTCATACCGATCTATATTTGGTGTCTATGTATTTGGAATGTATTGGTAATTCATAGTGTTCCCCATTCTGTCATATTAGATTGAGACACCCACTTTACATCATAGTTCTTATGAGGATACATAAGGAAATGGGTTCATAGGTTCACTTGATTATATCTTATCACCCTCATATGAAAGGGAAATATGAATAGAAGATAATGGTATTAGAGGAAATTCTCTAATAATTTGTCCCAGATTTTGAAGTTTCATTGGTGAAACATATTCCACTATTTGAAAATGATGATAATTATAGTATTATGGAAATGATTCAGATGGAACCATATTAGGACCTTTATAGTCGGATGTTTCATTCAACTATGTGCTTGTAGGAGGTCGGTGAGCCAGCACAATTGTGTCCTCATCACATATAACAGTCGTCATATAAAATAAAAATGATTGAGAAATTTATAATTATAGTTTAGTCCATGGACTGTCCTTATACAACTAGTCATTGTATACCTCTAGATTTTTAGGTGGGGCATCAAGTATTTCAATGAGTTTCTCCTAGGATAGGTCATAAATGGATTCATGTGACACCACCAAAGATTATTTCTGTTATAATAAAAATAATATGGGTTTCTTTTATTTATTTATTTTGCAATCCGAATAAAACATAGAAATGGAAACAATGATTTTCAATTTATATAAAACATCGAAGTGTTTATGTTACAACAAGATCAAAAGGGGAAACCATAATAAAAAAAATACCCACAAAAATCCCTATTAGAGCCACAGTAAGGCCACCAAACATGAAAACTTGACCTAGTAGGTAGTGAATATCATTAAAGTTGGTCATAATGATCAAAATTATAGCCAAAATCACAGCTGCTGTACTGAGAATCATAGGTATGATGAGCACCATCTACTTCAATTGTCTTGAATTTTGGAACACCCTAATGTTTGGTTTTATAATTCATCTACCCAACTGTTACCACTTGGGTGACCATGGGTCATATTTGAGACCACTGAGTTCTAATAGCTATAATCATAGCTGTTGGACTTTTCAGTGTTTTAATAAAAAATATCTAATCTTGTTTTACCAAAATTTGATGTTATGAAAAAATAATACAACCACTTATCATGATCATTAAAAGAACAATGAGTTAATATTATGAATTACACTGAAGTGATTTTTTAAAATGAGATGAGGATCTCAAACCTCTTACAAATATTTCAAATATATTGTAAATGGTTTAATTCTTAATGCCTACAAATTGTTTTAACTAAACAATGCTTTGACTTCATTAATACTAGTATAAATGTTTTTATATAGATATATTAATGTTATAGCTAGTTATTTGAAAACCTTAGTGTTCATAAATAATTTTTCTAATTCTCTTAGTTGTGAAATGCTATAATTTAATTTGTACTCTTTAATCTCTTAAATTAGAAAAAAAAATTCAGGATTTATGAAGTCTAAGTTATTCTCTATATAGTTAAAATAAATGTATTAATTTCCTTATGTCATTATAATATTTGGAAGTGGATTTTATAAACATATAATCCCACTAGGGGCACCCCTATAGCTGGGCCAAGAGAGGTAGCTCGCGGTAGGCGGCTGAGCCTAGCCCTCAGCCTCACCTCAAGCCATCCCGAGCGTGGTGAATTGATTCCCTGAAGGGCACACATGAGTGCATGGGGGGATTAGAGCATGCCACCGTGGGAAAAAGAACAAGATGAGGCAGGGGTAGGCCGAGGCCTGCGGGGGAGGGAGACCATGTATAAGGCCCCATTTGTGTGTGTGTTCTGATTTCTGATCATAAACTCAGAGATCATGGATTATAAAGAGACTGAGTGACCCTCACCGTTTGGATATGGGATAGAAAAAATCACTTGGGATAAAATCCAGACCATTGGATCGTGTCGCGTGTGATCTGAGCAGTCAATTTCAATCCATTGTTCAATAGTTAGCATCCACGGAATCACTTGTGTTTTTTGTGTCATCCGATCCAACTTGGATCTAATCTCGGTTGTTTGAGATTTTTAAAACATCATGTCAATCCAGGGCCATCTGATCTAGCCGCAGAAATAATCCGAGCCATCCATCACATTAAAACCCGCTGATACACCCCGACCATTGGATCAAGGCCAGATCAGATATTTTTAGTCCAATATTTTTATAGTTCTTCTCTTCCTGCATCGTCTCTTTCCTCTCATTGGCGTGTGCTACACCAGTAATCCATAGAAAATACTTTTCACCATTTTTTCTTCACCCCTGACAGCCAGTGGACCCTCATTACCCTCCTTTTTCCACAAATATTTCCCCCAGCTATTTAAAAAATTGGATAGGCCTTCGTTTTTCAATGGTGGCAATAAATGTTCTATTTTTTGACACATAGTTTAGTTTATAAACTATACAGTTTCACCCCAAATAACCCCTCGGTTCTTCCACGCTCAAACCTCCAACAAGCTTCAGTGAGTATTCCCAAGCCCCTATTCCTCCACGATCTAAAGTAAGGGTTAAATTGTCCTATGTTGTGTTTTTGAAAATATATACATATTTTTACTCATAATGTATATTTATAATACTTACAGTTTCGTAAAAATACTCTTCTATTCCTATTCTAGAACTGTTGTTTTTCAGGTTCATGTAATATAATAGATCTAAGGGTTCAAATAAATTTTGACTTCATTGCACAATTATATGTTTATATACATTATATTTTATGTTTTTTAATATATATATAAATACTCTTATATATAACTATACATCCTTGAGGTTTAGTTGAAAACCGCATATACCCGGTCCAAGGACTTATGGTTTTTTGGGTTATGAGGTAATGTTTTTTTAAACATGAAGGGATATTATCCTCGCACAATATATATTATATACATTATTCACTCATTTATATATGTAGTTACATATATATACAACTATATGGTTTTAAAATAACCTCTATGATGTTTCGGTTTCAAGTCCACTACACTTTGAGTTTCAAATATGATGTAGAATTTAGTTTTAAACATATGGAATTATTTTTATAAATGTTTATATACAGTATACACGGACTTATATAATTTTATAGTATGTATATATATAAGCATATATACATGTTTAAATAAGAATAATTGTATTACTTATATACACATCTACATAAGAATATATATATATATACATAAGTATCTTTAATAAATATAACTTTTAAATTTCACACTACGGTTTTAATTTCAAGGATTACTGTTAATTGTAAGTCATATGGGTGTATTTAGATATTTGGTATATCTCCATTTTAAGATATGTGAAAATATGGGTGTACACACAAACTTTTTCCTTATTTTTATTTAGAATTTTCCACGATTTTAAATGTAAGTATGAAATATGTATTTTCAAAATATATTTAGTTTTGTTTGAAAACCACTCTTTATATACACACTATTGTATGAAAAATTTACATAACATGAAACCCTAAATGTGGATATTCCAAATACTATACATTTGATGTAAATAGTTCATATGTATAATATTTGAGGTTTGAAACTTTTATATTCACAAGTATGATTCATTTATTTTCTTATATATTAAGGGATATTAGTTATGGTTGAGTTTCAGGGTTTCTAGTTTTGATATTTAGATGTGTTATATGAATAATTATTTGTAATAAATGTTTGAGAATTTGTGAGTTTAACACCCCACATGAAATGCTAGGTTTACCTTTTTATTTATTATGCATCCAGAAGAAATTCCAATATGTATTTCATTAATATGGTTTTAGAATTATAAGGTTATCATTGCATGTGACAAAACCTCTTTCTTCCTTTTGTACATTGGTTTTCATCACATGTTCCATAATTTTCTTATCATATTTACCATTCAATGAAATAGTCATGTAGTAGATAGTATTGTTATTAACATATAAACTCATGATTCAGTTTATATATATGATAATGTTAGAGGATGAAATTTAACAATTATGACCAATTGGATTAAACATGAAATTTTTCAATGTGGTATGTGATTCTTTGAAAAATTTTAATTGTTAAATTAAATTACTCAAAGTGGTATCAGAGACATTGAGTAATGTGAAATAAGGAATCAAGAAATATGTGACAGTTGAAATGATAAGTAATAAGTAACATACTAAATCAAAGTTGTATGTGCACTTTGATTTAGAGAGATGAGGAATTCATGGAACTTAGTATGTGATAGGTGGGGCCCTCTATATCCCCACGATGCATCGGTAAGTCTCATGAGATAAACTACGGTCTTGGAACAAGGCCTTTACAAAATGATTATTTATTGTCTTGGAATAAGGCCTGTACAGTATGGTTATGATGTCCGACATATACACCTTCCTCATTTTTTCTATGAATTTTAAATAACCAGAAGAATATTCGAATAGTAGAATATTCATAGTTAAAGATATTATGTACATGAGAATCAGAAGGATTAATTGTTATGGCATAGTACATATGCAGTACTCAGAGTCTTTAGCCCATGTATGTTTCCCAGTAGTAAAGGATGAAATTGATTTTTTTATTTAAGTGCAACTCTAGTCATGTAATATTCTTAGTTATTAATTTTCTACTTTCATTTCACATGTAATTTCTTTTAATTCTTACCCTGTATGAGAATGAATATAATTTAATCATTTTTTGTTGTAACTATGTTAGTATTCGTTGAATTGTTCTCTTTTATTTCATAGGCAATTGTTATGTTATGATATATGTTCTTCAACATTTCTTATAAAAATTTTATATAGAATGTTTTAAAATAATGTTTTTCCAATATTTTAATTTGTTAATTTTTTTTAAAACCCCCTTACTGGGAATTTGTATGATCACCCTACATTTTTAAATAAAATTTTTCAGGTATCAATTTGTAGCTGAAGAAGTTTTTTAGAAGTAGATGATTTTCTCGAACCTAATCCAAATTTGATCCTCTGTATGAGACCTGATGTGTAATTTATCAATCCATGTTTTGTTAAAGAGTTACATATAATGTATTAAAGGGATCATCTCTGGGTATTTTGGAGTTGTGTCCTCACAGTTGGTATCAGAGGATTCAGTTTAGATAACTCTGGAAAGCCATAATTGAACAAAGAAAAAAATTTACTTAAGTATTACTAAATATGGGGTTTTTGTTAATTTTTAGATGAAAAATAGACCAGTATTTTTTTCTCCCTATATAGTCATTAGAAACCATAATTTCTATAGATAGCGTTGATAACTTTGTAAACTATGCTCATATCCATTTGACATGCAAACACCACTATGATGTGGCTAACTCTCCTCGTGTACTTCAACTCCACCGAGGAGCGGGTTTGGACAACATATTAAGGATGCCAACCCATTTTTCATCCTATGCATGTTGGGGGAAGTACTATGGGGGACTTTATAAATGCTTCACTGCAGTAGAAGGCATCACATCCCTTATGGCCTTCCACGAAGCTGCAGCAGTGGGGGACCTCCACGCAACATATATGTGCCAGGTCTTGTTCTATGGCCATTTCGGTCATGTAATGGACTTAGAAATTCTTGAATTTGAAGCCTCCCATTCTGTGTACAAACATCAAGTACATATTTTTGTCTCTCAGCTGTACAACCCCCATGTCACACTATGGAGACACCATAATTTCACCAATTAGATCCAACCAGACTGCTTGAGTAGCATTTGGTTCAGGGAGATTGAATGTTTTTAAATTGCTTTGGGGATTCATGTAACTAGGAACTAGGGAAACCATTAGTCTTAGGTGTACTGGTTCTTTAAGGAAATATAATTTTTTGTTTCTTCCTCCTTCTACCTTTTTGTTGTGCGTGTTTCACTAATTAGACAATCATAAAAAAATTTAGATGGAATGACAGACTCATATCTTATCCATCCCTATCAAGATACTAGAGACCATCATAGTCAAAACTTGTGCAGAAGTGTACCTCCCATTATCATACCTACATGGAATTTTAAATATCTTTATGGGATATTGAACAATATGAACATTTTATGTTCCTATCAATATAATTCCCACCATTACCACCGCATAACCAATGCTCCACTTGCTAAGTACAGACGAAGGGGAATGTATCATGAAGGTTTTTATCTATGCGTCAATCAATATCAAAACTTCACGGCCACAATAAGGTTTCAAAATGCATCCTATGAAGGGGAAATACGTGTTTTATACATGTACTAGATCCATAGTATCAGTATGTTTGACCATGTCGATATCATTAACATTCTCAGACAAGAGACAGTCTGACGAGTCCTTAGAGAGTTTTTCCATTCAGACATCTCTGAACTCTCTACCTTTCAAGCCTCTCTCTGGAAGCCTGAGTGAAAATTTAAAGTGTGTTTGGGCCTGGTAAATAGAAGAGCTGAACACAAACTTGGGTATTCAACTGTCCACACGTGAGGTTCCTCTACAATGGAGGATGTGGGGAAGAACGTTAGAGAGTTTCTTTTTAGCTTTATTGTATGAAATGAATTGAGAGGACACAACTCTTATTAAGGGGGATAATTTGATGCCACAAATTTCAATTACCTTGTGATAATAACAATATGGATTTATTTTATTTAATTGTTTTGCAATCTAAATAAATATACAAATAAAAACAAGGCTTTTCATTTTAAATAAAAAACACAAGTGTTTACTTTACAACCAGAACAAAACGAGAAACCATACTAACCAAAAATACCCACTAAAGCCCTATCAGAGCCAATGAAAGTCCACCTAACATGACAACATGACCAAGTAGGTAGTGAAGATCCTTCGGGATAGTCATAATAATAAACATTATAGCCAAAATCATAGTCATTGTGCTGAGCATCAGATGTGTGATGAGCACCATCTCCTTCAATTTTCTGGAATTTTGGAACACCCTAATGTTTTGTTTTATAAGGTATCTACCCGACCGTTACCCCTTGGGTGGCTGTTAGAGATGTTTGGTACTGTTGAGATCTAACAACAATAATCATAGCCATAGGTCATTTATGTGGTTTAATAAAAAAGTTCTAATCTAGTTTTACAAAACATTTATGTTATGAAAATGTAATACGACCTCTTTTTATAAACTTAAAAAGATCAATGACTTAATATTTTGAATTACACATAGGTGATTTATTAAAATGAGATGAGGATTTCAAACCTCTTACAAATTTTTCAAATATTTTGTAAATTTTTTCATTATTAATGCCTAAACAAGGCTTTAACTAAACTATGTTATGACATCAATAATACTAGTATAAAATTTTTAATATGAATATATTAAATTTATAACAAGGTATTTTAAAACATTAGTGTTTATAAATTGTATTATTAATTCTCTTAGTGGATATATGTTATAATTTAATTGGTATTCTTTAGTATTTCAAATTTTAAATCAAAACTCGTGATTTATGAAATATATGTTATACTCTATATAATTAAAAAAATGTATTAATTTATATATGAATTTATAATATTTGGAAGTGGATTTTATAAAACAATAATCCCACTAGGGCCACCCCATTAGCTGGACCAAGAGAGGCAGCTCGCGCTAGGCGGATGAGCCTAGACCTCGGCCTCAGATCAGGCCGGACCGAGCATGGGTCATAGTTTCCCCGAAGGGCATGCAAGAGTGCATGGGGGATTAGAGCACGCCAATATGGGTGCAAGAACATGGCGGGTCATGGGTATGCCGAGGCCTGTGGGGGTGGGAGGCTGTGTTTAGGGACCCCTTTGTGTGTGTGTGTTGTTATTTATGAGCTTCAGATCTGAGCTCATGGATAATAGATAGACCGTGTGACCCTCACTGTTTCGACGTGGGATGACAAAAATTTCTTGGAATCTAATCCGGACTGTTGGATCGTGTTGCGCATGATTTGAGACATCTATTTTGATCCAACATTCAACCCTCAACAGCCTCCGAATCCCATGCATTTTTTTTGAGCCATCTGATCCAACTCATATCTAATATTGGTCGTCCAATATTTTTATAAATCACGTCGAACTAGGGCCATCTGATCTAGCCGAAAATATAATCCAACCCATCCATCACTTTTAAAACCCACAGATGAACCCCAACCTTCGGATCAATTCCAGATCAGATCCTAAATGTCTAATCTTTTTCTTGTTATTCTCTTCCCACGGCATATTCTTCCTCTCCTTCGCATGTGCTGCACCAATAATCCCGACACCCTACTTTGAACCATTCTTTCTTCACCTTTGACAGTCGGTGGACCCTCATTGCCCTCATTTTTCCACTTAGATTTCCCCCAGCCATTTAATACACTGGATAGGTATCGTTTTTTCAAGGATGGAATTAAATGTTCTGTTTTCTTATACATAGTGTAGCTTATAAACTACCTGGTTTCACCAAAAATAACCCCTCGATTCATCCACACTCAAACCTCCAGCAAGCTTTAGTGAGTCTTCTCGAGCCCCTCTTCCTCCTCGAGGTAAATGAAGTGTTAAAATGTTTTGCGTTGTGTTTTTTAGAATATATACAAATGTATACTCATAATTTATATTTATAAACTTTATTGTTTAGTAATATTGTTCTTTTATGCCGATCCTAGCCCTGTTGTTTTTCAGGTTCAAGGAATATAATGGATGTAATGGTTCATATACATTTTGTCTTCCTTGTGCAATGATTTGTTTGTATACATTATATTAATGTGTTTTAAATATATATATATATATATAATCATATATATAAGTATCCATACTTGAGGATTAGTTGAAATCCACATATACTCGGTCGAAGGACTAATGAATTTTTGGGTTATGAGGTAATGTTTTTTTTAACTTGAAGGGTCATTATCCTCACACAATATATATTATATAAATTATACACTGGATTATATATGTACATACATATATATACACCCATATTGTTTTAAAAGAACCTCTATGATATTTCAGTTTCAAGTCCTATAAACTTTTAGTTTCAAAGATGAGGTAGATTTTTGTTTTAAACATATGGGATTATTTTCATAAATTTTTATATATAGTATACATGAAATTATATAATTTTATAGTATTTATATATATAAGCATATATAAATGTTTACATAAGAATAATTATATGAATTATATACATGTTTACAGAAGCATATATATTTATATACATAAGTATCTTTAATAAATATACCTTTTAAATTTCACACTATCGTTTTAGGTTCAAGGACTCCTATTAATTTTACCTCATATGGGTGAATTTATATATTTGGTTTCACCCCCTTTTTCAGATACGTGAAAATATGGGTGTACACATATACATTGTTCCTTAATTTTATTTATAATTTACCAAGATTTGCAAAAGAAATATAAAATATGTGTTTTCAAAATATATTTAGTTTTGTTTAAACACCACTATTTATATATAGCATGTTGTATGAACAATTTACACCACTTGAATCCCTAAATGTGGATATTCTAAATACTATACTTTTCATGTGTTTAGTTCATGAGTATAATATTTGTGGTTTGAATATTTTATATTCATAAGCATGAGTCACTTATTTTCTTATATATTAAGTTATATTGGATATGGTGATGTTTATGATTTCTAGTTTCGACAATTTTATGTGTTATACAAAAGCATATTTGTAATAAATGTTTGAGAATTTTTGAATTTAATACCCCACATCAAATATGAGGTTTAACTTTTTAGTTATTATGCATCCAGAAGAAATTCCAATATGTATTTGATTGAGAATGTTTTAGAATTATAAGGATATCATTACATGCCACAAATCTTGTATTTTCCTTTAGTACTTTTGTTTTCATCACATGTTCCATAATCTACATATCATTTTACCATTAAATGAAAGGGTCATGTTGTAGATAGTTTTTTGTTGACATATAAATACATGATTCACTTTATATATATGTAAATATTAAAGGATGAAATTTAACTATTATGAACAATTGGAATAAACACTAAATTGTTCAAAGTGGAATGGGATACATTAAATAATTTGAAATGATAAATTTAATTACTCAAGGAGGAATGGGAAAGTTTGAGTAATGTGAAATAAGGATACAAGAAGTATGTGACACTGGAAATGTTAAGTAATAAGTATATAACTATATACAAGTGGTATGTGCACATGGATTTAGAAAGATAATGAATGAATTGGACTTATTATGTGATGGGTGGGGCCTACTATAGTCCCTCGATGCATCAGTAGGTCTCATGAGACAAACTATGGTCTTGGCTCAAGGAATTGAAAAATTGATTATTTATGGTCCTGGAATGAGGCATGGACAATGTGGTCATGATGTCATTCATATGCACTTTCATCATTATGGATACGAAATTTAATTAACCATAAGAATATTCGACAAGTAGAATATTCTTAGATAATCATCTTTTGTACATGAGAATCATATGGAGTAAAAGTTATGGTATTGTATTTATGTAGTACTCAGAGTCTTTAGCCAGTGTATGTTTCCAAGTAGTAAAGGATAAATTTGATTTTTTATTTAATCACATCTTTGATCATGTAATAATCTTTGTTATTAATTTTTTACTTGAATTTCACAATGAATGTCTTTTAATTCTTACCCCGTATGAGCATGCCTATAAATAAATCTTGTTTCCATGTAAATATATTAGTATTCATTGAATTGGGATCTTTTATTTCTTACATAATTATTATGTTATGATACATGTGTTTTATAATTTCTTAAAAAAATGTTTTATAAAAAATTCTAAAAGAATTATTTTTCAATGTTTTTGTTGGTTTATTATGATTTTTTAAACCCCATACTAGAAATTTGTATGCCCACCGTACATTCTATAATAGAATTTTTTAGGTATCGATTTTAACTAGAGGGAGCTTGTCATTAGTAGTTGGTTTCCCAGAACCTGAACTGAATTTGATCCTCTGTATGGGACCTGATGTGTAATTTATCAGTTCATGTTTTGTTAAAGAGTTACACATCTTATTTTGAAGGCACCAGATCCTAGTATGTTTGAGTCGGGTCCTCACAATTCATAGATATGTGATTTTATCGCCCTGTTATATTGGGGATTTCAATGTAGTAGAGGGATTCGAGTTGATAGTTTATATGTTGCAATTACTTTAGAGGTAACATTCCATGAATGATATATTCCGTGTAATAGAACATTGTTAGTATTAAACTGATCCTTATCATTCATTTGATCTTAAGAATATGGATCTGTAGAAAGTTTCAACCTTTGAGGAGCATCCAATAATATCTTTGATAGAAGCATAAAGGATCTACAAGGCTGGACAGTTCATTGAGATCAGGTTATATGGAAACACATCTGTGTACAAGATGAGTCCTAAGAGAGAGAGAGAGAGGATAATTTATGTGCTCAGTGGCCATAAAATTTTACAGAAATTTCTTTACCACCCTATGAAGGTCAACTTGGGGAGGAGTTTTTTTAATGAGGGGTGTATGTTACTTCATGAATTTTTAGCAAGGTAGTTTCCCCTTTTTAGTTTTGGTTATATTTAGAAATGAATCCAAACTTCTGGTCCAATTTGTTTTAGATGGAATTGTTGTAGTAATATATTTTCAAAATGTGGTATAGTAACTAGCATATACTGAATTCACATGGTGTATTTAGAATACATGATGTGTACTAAGTACATGACATGTAATGTGTTGGCCAAAACCTTTACATATCTTGACATGTGTTTTATCGTGCGGAATGACCCTGAGATTTATGCGGCATGTAATACATTTACATGATGAGTAAATTCCCATAAAAAATTTCCATTGTTTTGGGGACTATTTAATAGAAACCACTTTCTTATCCAACACATAAGGTGCGCTGCTCATGAGAGTCTTCCCCGTCCCAAAAAAAATGTTCATCGGAATCTCCTCCATCCATACCCCATTAACATCATTGTCTGTCATGATGGATCTACAGTGGAAATCAGCATAATCCTCTTACGTCCTTATATCATTTATATTTCTATCTATTTATTTCTTTGTATCATTTTATTTCCCCTATTTTCAGTGTTTTGGACGTTTTTTCCATTTTCTCCCATTCTAGCTCGAATGAATGATAAAAATGGATGATTGGTCCTATAGGAACCTAATGTAAGTGGTATAGCTATATTAACACATGTTTTTGTTGCTTATATATTTTGAATGGTTATTCCAAATGATTTAAAATTTCTACAGAACTCTGAAAACTCTTAATAGATTAATGTAAATGGATTCTCATGCTTAGTAATGTCCATTATAATGAGGAATCACATCCTATGTTGTTCAACAAGACACGATCAACCCCTATATGTGTGCCACTTCTTAAAGTCATACCTTCCCTTTAACTGATATTGTTGAAAACCCCTTTTATGTTTTTTTACCATTATAATAAATGTATAATGTAATAAAAATTGATTTTTAAATGTAGTTGTTCATGAGTTAGACCCAATATTTTATGCTAAAATTTAATTTCATGAATTAATTAATTTGTAAAAAAATGAATAAATTATTATAAATTGAATTATTATTAAATGTGATAATCTGGGTATAGATAAGCCATAATTGTCACTCAATTAGAGAGAGATACTTTAATCCTTATGGGATTCTTAAGACTCTATCATTGTACATTGTAGAAGAGAATTGTTTTGAATTTCATATATGGGTGGAGCGATACTAGTTATTCTTGGGATGGGATTACAGTGCATTAACATTATCTCCATGTGAGGGATATAGGTTTCATAGGGGAGACATCATGGAGGGGATCATGGATATATGGTTACCCTAGTTAAAAAGTAATAGTCAGTCCCCTATGTGAGATAGCTGGTATGGGCTTAGAATGTTTTTCACACCATACCATGAGTGATACTTTGGATTCCATTTATGTATCACCTTGGAAAGACTCTTACAATATTCGAATTTTATAGTACTCTTGTAGCTATACATGGGATTACATTTGGAATGCCTTGGATGGGATAAGGGTGACTATTTATAAATTCTAATGATGAATTTATATTACATAACAAGATTGTCTAACCAAAATACCAATGTGTCTGCTAAAACAAATCAGATTCTTGTTCTTGGTTCATATCTTAATACATTGATATTTGTGAAAGTTATTTTTTTTATCATACTAGTACATGTTTACCCATGTTCAGAGACATCCGACCTAGGATTAAGTAGATAGAATCAGATGGGTGTCCCATAAGGAACCAAGTTCTGAGTATTTATATATTTATTTAATTCCTTTCAATTATGGTTATTAAAGAACTGTTCATTTTATATGCATTGAATGGATTGATCTAGACACTGTTGGTGGTGTATTATTGCGTATATATCACACCTTACATGGTCCACCCTTGGTACCCAAGAAGACATCATGATTAAAGGTTTAAATAAATGGAAACATACAACTTCTGATGCATGATTTCTAGTTTGAGGATAAAGTATGCGAGAAGAGAATCAATATTTTTCTCTCAATTCTATTTTCAGTTTCCATTGTTTTATTTTTTATAGCTACATGTTCTTAATTTTCTATTTATTATTCATCTTCCTCATAGTAATTTTACTTGATTGATTTATCATTATTATTCTACTACTATACGTTCTCATATAATTCCACTTATTATATTTGTATATTACTAATGACTTTAACTATTACTGAAGAGAAATTGTTTCCCACTAATACACCATAGGAACTCTCTTTTATTCAGAGTCTTTTATTTTATGTGGATGTGCACTTTAGGGTATGTGACCGACCATCTCGGGGAACCACATAGTGGGTTATGGGGTGTGAAGAAAATTCATAAAACTATCATCATCATAATCAGAAACCATATAGATAAAGTACAATAACCATTCCATTAAATAATATCCACATTAAAATATAATGATACCTAAAGGTTGTTGTCTATGAAAAATAGAAATTCTATAAAAATACCAGTAAAATAGAATTGAGGAAACAAAATTTTTCATTTTGAAATGAATACATTAAAATTTTAAAATTTCCCAAATATTAAAGAAAACAATTCCATTTAAACTAAACTAGGAATCATCAAAAAAATTTAAATCTTTTAGCTTTCATGATGGTGGGAAATACCATTTATACAGTATATGTTAATACAAAGATTCCATTCACATTTTTCTGTACAAAGTAAAAAGTACCTCAGTTACAAAGGCACAAGAATATAATGTTTAAGACATATATTAAAAACTAAAATATGGGAAAAAATTTCCTTAAACAATCACTCGATAATAGTAAATACATTCTTTATATCATTGTTGGAAAACATGTACATTTGTGTGAATTGTTTTCTATTGAAGAGAGAAATAAATTAGGTTTTTCTAAAAAAATATTTAATCTTTTTAGTTTTAAAATAAAAAAAAATTGATTGAAAACAATTATTCTCAATATATAAAAATATTATATGAAAAATCACAAGTTTCTTTTGTGATATATAATAATAATTCATCATCTAAAACAAAAACATAAACAAATATGATAAACAATAGGGTTGAACATAAATTCTATAACAATATGGTAACTATTAAATCACAAGCACCATGCAAGAAAAAATAATATATTGATATGTATGTCTCCAAAAAATTCATAAGAAACATTATAAAATAAATTCATGGTTAGTATTTACAGAACACAAAAGAAATATTTAGTGAATATGTCATGTGTATCACATTTATAATATTGCATTGAAAATCACTTAATGATTTTATAATATTTTGCATTACATGCCTCATTTAATAATAACATAAAACGAGAAGTCTAATATCATTAAATTATATACATTCATGGTTGAATATGAAAAATAGTCCCTATATAATCCACACAAAGGGAAGGATTTTTAATTTTGGAATCTATAACCTAGAAATAAAAGAGAAACTAGAAATATCTTACATAAAGTCTCAACATTATTAAAACACATTTGAAACTAATATATAATAAATAGAAGTTTATTAAAAATATATTATAGAACTATACCCAAATATATAATTCCATATATGATTACATAAAACCCATTTATCACTATTTTATTTATATTTTTGTGTTAAAATCACTGTTAGAGGATAATAACCACATTGTTTTTCAAGTAATTCCCTTGTACGACGATCATTATTCGATGATATATTGTATTTTAAACATAATATAATTATCATATATACTAATTATATATTTATATATATTAATTATTAAATGATATGGATAAAAAATGAAATAAATCATTAATGGAGATGGTAGACCATACATATGCATAAACATTGATTCAATTTTATTAATGTTTGGTATAAAAAAGATAAATTATATATAACACTTAAATAATAATTTTTTTGTCATATATATCATATATATTTACAAAATATAAATTTTTACCTTCGATTTTAGAATAAATTAAAAGATGTGCCACAAAACTACATAGAGGCAGCAGTCCACATGAATGCATGACCAATGATATCTTTTTCTAATGGATTTAATGGTAAAAAGGTAGGTGTGATATTATATTTCAAAAAGTATAATTATGTCATAAATATCATATAAATATTTTAAATCAATCATTATATCTATCTGTGATATGAAGTGCTAAAAAATTTATTTCATTCGTTCACATGATGGTAGTCCATTGTACACACGATCAATGGTTTGTTTTCAATTTAATGGAAGAGAAGATGGTTGTAGGTAATGAAACTATCGAAATAAAATCAATGTATATATGAGATAATGATATTTTTATATCACCATGTTTGAATGAAATTTGAAGGATCTGGAAGAATAAACAAAATGATAACACATATTTTGGAGTTATACGTCTTCTTTAGAGACTCTTTTTGTTTATATCTAATGTATTCTTGTGAGGGTTTAATAATAAAAATAAATAATCGATGATGTAGGGAGGGTATTATGGAAGATTTTTTGTTAGGGATTGGTAAAAAATTATTTCACAGTGTGAAGTAATGATTTGAGTGTTTATCCTTTTATAATTGTGTAACAAAACCAAATTGAAAAATAGTTAGTTATTTACAAAATAATCCCAACTGATAATTCTATTCCTAAGAAAAATTCTTCCAAATGAACATTGATTTGAACATTGGATTTGATACGTTCATAATATGGCAAAAAAATAGGATTTGTAGATGTTTTATTAAAAAAAACGTAATATTTAAGTTGTACCCATGATAAACCCTTTATAACCTTAAACATTTTAATTAATTGAACCATAATGAAATTATTTAATAAAATTTGAATAATTAAAATTATAATTATACCTACATACGCGACTAAAAAATTATTTTCCAATGATTTTTCATAAAATGTATAAAATGATTTTAGATCCAAATTAGATATAAAATTGAATATAATATATGAAATTGGGTAAATTATAATATAATAGAAATAATTTTACTTTTAGATAAATTTTAATATATATTTTTACTTTGTAAATACCTTAAAAAAATTATATTTATAATGAAAAATCCTAATTTATCACTATTCATCAAAAAATAAACCCCTTTAACAAATTATAATAAATTATCTCTAAGAGTATTTTAATATATTGTTTTCAAAAATTAATTTCATTTTTTGAAATAAATGTTATATTTTTTTAGAAATTAATTATATTATTTTCATACAAAAGCATGTAAAATTGTTATTGTGGAAAAATTAATTTTTGAAAAATGGCAGGACTTTAGTAGAAAATAAATTTTCCCTTTCTAAATATTTTAATTTTTTTTTAATTTTATTATTCATGTTCATAAATCCAAATTTATTTTCTAGGTTATACTAGTGATTCTAAAATAATAATATTGTTAATTCGTTGTGGTTCATTGAAGCTCAATGTTTCGTGTAACATAAGATATTGAAGAAATTATATATTTCTGTATTTTTTTCATAAATAATTAGTGTGTTACATTAATTGTTTCATTATATATTTTTTTAACCATGTTATACAGGTTATGTGAATGTTTATATGGGTTGAAACAGTCTCTTATAGCATATATTCAATGTTAGATAACAACTTGATGTAAGTTTATTTTTTCAAAGGCATGGATTACTAAAATATATCTTATGGAGATTAGTTAAAATACTATTATTATCATTATTTATGTGGATAAAATCAGTTTCACATGATATAAAGAGTATTATTATGAATATTTTCCATTTAAATTTAAAATAAATTTTGAAATTCAATTATTTGTGAGAAGGTTTTATTTATGGTATTTTAAAATATACAAAAATATATTTAAATTTTTTATTGGAAATATATTCAAATGAATTATTGATGATGATTGACATATAATATTATTAAGTGGTTTAAAAAATAATGACTATTAGGGAAAATTTCAACGATAATACTAGATGATATAGTGTGAATCAAATAGAATTCAAGAATTTGATTAGAAGTTTTCTTTATATAACTCCATGTTAAATAAATATTGTTTATGAGGTAACATTATGGTTAATTTATTAATGTGATTCTATAGGATCATAAATTATTAAATCAATGGTCGTCATTAAAAAAATCAATGGGACTATAAATTTTGGGTAGATGTACTAAAGAGGTCTGTACATAAACATGTGTGGATACAATAATATGGATTGGGCTTGAGATTATGTCAACAAGAATTAAAATATTGGTGGAATGATTTTTTATGAGAAATTTATGTGAGATTGAGTTGAATGAAAAACAATTAGTGACTTTGAGAACTAGTGATGTTGAGTATAAGACATCTATACATGTATACACATTAATTATTTTGATAATAGAAAAATGAAAATATTTGAATGTGATAATTGATAATCCATTGAGAATTTCATATAATAATCAAAGTGCAACTGATCATTTCAATAATCAAATGAAACACTCTAGATATTAAAAAATATATGTCATATATTAATTTATGAAATATAAAATTACAAATGTATATATAATTATGGAATATATTCTTATTGTGGATCAAATTTATAATATTTTCATAATGACCTTTCTTAGGGACATAATAAATTATTTGAAGATAAATATTCATGTTTAGACATTCAATATTATATAAAGACGTTAAAAATTCCCTATATCTTTTTTATTATATTGTAAAAGGTTTTTAATGGAAAAAACTCTTTTTATTTCTAATTTGAGTGCAAATATTGAAGTCATTTAAAATTATAGGATAGTAAGTGAGCTGATTGTGGGGGATATAATCTATATCACATGGACATAACATTATTATCACTAAGGGATGAAAATATATAACAAAAATAATTTATCTAATAGTGTGATGAAATGATTTTCCACATTATGTGAAAATATTATTTGATGAAATCTAGATTGATTTTTTGGAGTTGCAAATAAATCTACTGTGGGGGGGGGATGACGTACCAATGTAATTTTTTGAGGTGAATTATTTTTGTTTTTAACAATGAGAAATTATCACTAACTTCTATTGATAATATTTTTGAGATGATAAACATTTCATTGAGGGGATTTGAGACAGTACCAATTGTCTCGTTTTGTTTTGAGTTGAGCAAAAAAAATTATAAAATAATTATGGATTAAAAGGTTTTTATGGAATTTGGAAAAGTATTACAGTATATTGTGATGTGTAACATATTTTAAATAGTATATAGGATATTATTGGGTATATATACTATTTTCCATTTTATATAGAATTTATCTAAGGTATAAATAATATATATGTCAAAGTATATGTTTATATGGGATAAAATGGTAATCTTATTTAGATATGTAAGATTTTTCAGATGAAGAAAACATATATTTGTTGAATTAAATGATAAAATATGTTAAGAAAAATGATTTAACATGATATATAAGATAAATGGAGCATAAATAATATATATATTATGATATGAAATATGTTACAGGGTAAAAAATGGGCAATTTATCAGAGAAACTATGGTGCGTAATGTCTTTAATTTGATGTTGAATATATATAAAGGTAGGTGTAAGTTTTTTTGGAATAAATAATATTCTCATGAGGATATGAATGATTTTCTTGATCATTAAAGTGAAATTTTATCTCACTCATATGATATATAATATATTTCATTTCTTATATACTGATTAATAGTTTATGAAAAAGAAGTATTTTTAGATATTATAGTCAAACAATGCTTTTCTAATAACAAAATCATAAATATCCTAATACTAAGTGAATTGAGTCATGATTCATGTTATGTTATGAGGATAATTCAATGAAAATGAACTAGGGGAATATTTTCATAATAATTATGGGGATTCAATTTATAATATTTGAAATCAATATTTACTATCAATATAATATATGTCATTTAGAGATCTGTTTTATTAGTATTATTTTAAGAATAGTTCCTCCACATCCTAGGGGGAGTCTTTCACATTCAAATTATTAAAAAAATCTTTTGATTTAGTGAATAAATGATAGAATATAAATAGAATTACTCATGAATTAGAGACATTGTCTAATGACCACATTATACTATTGTATTTCATCTATATTAAGGAAACATGATCCATGTATTGATTAACAAAAGAATTTCATTTGAGTATGATGAAGAAAATTTATCTGTTTATGTTTCCATTTATATGTTGCTCAGTCAGAATGTTTGAGAACATCATCGATATGAATAAAATGGTGTTGTTTATTATGTTTTCGATGAATACATAATTTTTGGGAATATGGTATTATATTCTAATGTAAATACATTCATTAGAACACTAATAATCATTTTGATAAGAGTATATAGAGGACCATTGAATACGAAAGGGATTTGGTTTAATACATTCCAAATGATTGCTATATAAATATAATATTGGGTCAATGATTATATCCTCTAAAGGATTAAGAATAATAAAGTAAAATCAATTTTATTTGTTAAGTTATAGACTATACATTATCTACTTTTGAAATCACTATTATTGATTAGTGATGAAACATATATCTCATACCCAACGTAGACACAACTAAAATTAGTGACCCATATTAGGTGAAAACATGAAATAATAATCTTTTTCCTTATATTTAATTATTTTTATATCATATGGATGTGTGAGACATAAAGAGAGTTGATTTAGATATTAACCAATCATATAGATTGATAGAAAGGAATAATTTGTAAAATAGCATCACTTATTCACCCCACCTTATTAGGGATACAACAATACTTACCTAGGCACTTCATAAGGCATGTGGTTATTTACCATGGAATCCAAATTTCTTTATTAACCTTAATTAATACAAATTCACTTGTTTATATTACCATTATAATAGAAAATCTATTCATTATAAAAACAAAATAGTTTCAAACCATCTTCCTACAAGTAATAGATTTCATTCTTATATTACAATAATTTACATGATTTTTTCATTATTTGACACAACAATTATCCCATTCACCTACAATTTACTTTCTTGTTTAACCTTGTAAAATAGCTTCATTAATAGTCATATAATTATCACCATTCATGTAGGTATATTATTGAAAACTTTTATATTTAAATCACAGTTAATAACCCATTCCATCCCCAAACAACCTCTGTTGGTTCAATTTTGATACTCATTAAATCATGAAAAACAAATTTCTCAACAATTGGATAAATAAACACGACATAAATGAAATATATGTAGTTTAAGTCACCAAAATTTATGTAATTCATATATAATCTTAAGATAGATATATAGGAAATCAAGAGGTCTCCTACCATAAGGAAGACAAGAAATATTCTCACGGATTGAAGGTTTACGAAATCCAAAAACAACAAACTTCATCATTCCAACGAACTAATATAAAGATAAGGAGATTTAGAGAATTATAAAAATAAGGACCCCCTTACCAATTGATAATAATTATAATATTCATAATGAAATTATAGAGAAAAATGGAACTTAATTTTTTTTATCATGAATGAGAGTATAAATGAAGCTATAATCAATGCATAATGATGGTGAATGAAGATATGAATTTAGGCCATCATTATTCCATCAAAAATTATCCAAATTATTTTTAAAAGGTATTTACTCTCGGTGAGTAATCAAATCATGACCATGAAAACATGAAAGTACCCCTCACATAAAATAACCATCTTTAGCCCTACCAAGTTCCCCACTAGGAATCAAAAGCCTTCAGTATCACAACAACCTCCCATTGAATGTGATATAGTAACTCAATAGTTTGCATAGTAGACTTTATCATATATATTGGCTAGTGTTTAAATGGAACTAAAAAATAGAGTACCTGATGAAATTTCATGGGTAACTTCAATAAATGAAACATTTACTCCTTCTATCTATTCTCGTCACCTCAAAGAATCAAACTAAAAATCTGATCATGCCCTAAATCCTAAGGATGGATTAAATTTTAAAAGGATATTAACATTAATAAAATGGGTCACTATTTGTGTGATATGAAACTATTCAACAACCTCTTATATGATTAGACAATTCCTAACACATGTATTCACCACCATGATCTTATCGAAGAATCATAATACTTTTGGTTAGATTATTCTGTACTTCTTTTTAAACTCTATTAACTTTTCAAATATTTCAATATTTTACCTCCTATGAAACAAGTATCCAAAAATTTTAAATAATTTTTTATCTTACAATGCATTTATACCCTATATTTCTTCTGTACTAGTTGGTCCGCATATACTTCCCTGTGTACTGGTTCCAATAGTCCAATAGACATTATATATATACAATTAAAGGGTTAATTAATTAATTTCAATGATTAAAATATTAATTAATAGCACATTATTCCAATGATAAATTTTTATAGATTCGTTATATGTGTTTGAATTTTATATACCAATGGAAAAAATTACCTCGATATGTAGTGCAAGAATCCACAATGGGAAATTATGCATTGTTAATTCTATATATTGGATTGTTTATATTATAAATGTATAAATCAATCACCACATTTCTAATGAAATAAAACATTTTATTAATGTATATTGAAAAACCATGGGGGTTAATCTGAATGAACACTATTTGTATTCCAAATAATGTATAGAATTGTATTTCCAATTTATAGGTTCAACATAATGAGAATCATCAAATTCTAGAATTAATACACTAGGAAATTGTAATTAATATGTACCTATCTTCAATGAAATAACTCTTTTTACGTTTCCTTGTCACAAATATACAAATCCATTCATCAATTTTATTATATTCATTAGTCTATACAAAAAACTAAAAATGTTTATTTCTAACACGATATCGAATACCCAAGAGCTAAAATAAAAAAAAATTATTTTTATTATTATTTGAATTATTCTTCTTTATAACAATTCTCAAACATAGATAAAAGTTTGTTAATCTTTATATCCATACTTGATCATATCTAAATATTTGTTTCATGGTATATTCTATAATATATGAGGTGAAATATTTATTGAGTGGGTATCAAATGTTATATAAATTCAATAAGGAATTTCATTAAACATACTCCCACAAATATCATAAATCCAAAACTTTTGTCTATTAGTGGGAAATGATCCATATTTTATTAAATATTAACCTATTTTAACATTTCTCTAATCATTTAGGAATTTAGTTAGAAAATCATATCAATCATATCACATATGGATCATTGATAGGTAGATACAAAACATATTTAAAAATTCACTATCTAAATTATCATATATCAATTAATCTTGGTAATTAATCATATTAGGGTAACATAACTAATAATAACCTTAATATCATAACTATATAAAGGTAACTAATTCTATTATGGTCATCCATACCCAGCATGCCTTACACAAGATAATCCATGATCGACCAACATTATCATGACTTATAATTATGGATGATTGAGGTCTTGATATGTGTTCACATTGAAATGAATCAATCACTTAGAATTTCATTATATTATCTCAATATAACTGTTTTAGATGCATATCATGGATATCATTTTCTCTCACATAATTCCTATATATATCAATGATTTCAAAATTTTATTTTTTCATACCATACCATCAACCAAATTAAAATTTCAAAAACATATTAATGTATAAATATTTCAAGAACTCATTATTTCTTTTACTTACCAAATAATAAAATAATAATTATATATACAGATATTAAAATATATCTCATACAAAAATTACATGAAACCCTTTCATGTAAAGCTTTAGAAACATAAAATATAAAAATATAATAAAGGGAATGTATGGTGCAATGGGTAACCAAACCTAACTATTTAGAATAGAACCTAAAATTTAAGACCAGTGGGAAGTCCAACCACATGTTCTACTATATATTGATGTTACAACCACAATTTAGTGTGTTAATTTTCAAACAATATATTAGATATTAAAAGTGGAATGATTGTTATACTTGAAAGCTTATTTATTTATTAGTATATATATATATGTGAATATATCTTTCTATGTATGTATATATGTATATGTAGAGAAAATTAAATCTGAATATAGAGGTATTTTATGGGACACATGATTTAAGGAGTTTTATAAATGGTTGGGAAAATGGAATTACACTTGAACAGCTTTCATGTCAGTGCAACAACATGTCAATAAATGAATGTGTGATGGAATGTAATAGTGCAGGGTAGGGTGAGTGAGGCTATGCAAGAATTTAGGGAAGCATAGTAGAAAAGGAACATATAAGGGTTGGTTTGGGTGGATGTTATTTATATTGCAACTATTCATAGAGGATAATAAATAGAGTGGATATGGACATGATAACTTATTTTATATGCATTATATTAGAAGATATTGTTCATCTAAAATTTAATATCATAGATAGAATAAAACCATACCATGTTTTTCATCCTAAATCTGTCATCATACTTGGATAAATAAAAAGTTGTCGTATGTATGCCCCACATATGTAGTATCCATATCTAGAAATAGTGAAAATAGACTCTCATTAAATGTTCAAAAGAGATTAAAACCATATAACAGTTCGATTTATGAGAAGAGAAGAATGGATCCAACCACCTAAATCTTGGAGAAACCATCCAACATCAACTGTATGTGTAACCTCTAGGATCTACCATGGTTTCATATTATGTTGACCCACTGTGTATGTACAACATAAAATAATTGGAAGATTTATTATCAGTGATAAACTGTATGAAAGAGCATCTATGGCATAAAAGGAAAGGTTGTGTAAGAATGGATCAACTATAATAATTTGTATAGAAACCTTTTATGATGTGGTAGATTCATCAAGAAAAATGAGAATAATTTATAAACTACATGAACATATACTAGAACCTACCATATGCATGAAGTAAGAATATTAATTGAATCTACCGACTATGGGAGATCAATTGCGTGAACAGTTGATTTAACCTAAGGTATCAATGTCATTAACAATTCTATTGACCATAAGTACAGACCTAGAAAGATGAGAAAATGTTAGAAAAGGAAATTACTGAATATGAACTTATCATGTATTCATGGTAGGTCATGTAACCAAACACATTGAGGGACCATGATCATTAAGTGAGCACACGCATAGAGATAATGCATGAATGGAGGGGCAATTTAAAATTACCTTTAAGGAAATTATAATCATTCTATAGTTGAACTAACTATATAGTGTTTTTTTGAAATGTTGATCCAATATATGTAGTGGTTTTCACATATAAGATAACATTATGGGCTACATGCGAGGGTTTCCGAACTGAAATATCTTACATGATATTCATTTTTTTAAATTGAAGTGTGATGATCATAAAGATTTTATCACTGCATTTAAATATGATAAACAATTGGGAATTATAAAATATAATGGTTTGGATATGAATATCTTCTACATAAAAAAAAAGAATTATTTTTGACAATTCTTTATCGAATTTTAATATTTATGAAATATTATAACACAACATGACGTGATTTGTAGAAACATAAATATTAGGTGTTGACTGCATATAAGGACCTGGCCTTAAACATTACATAATCATGAATTAAACGAATAAATCACATTGAGGATATTTTCAGGTTTATAGTTTTAGAGAATTAGGTCATAGCTATTACATTACATCTCAAAAATTACATGGTAGACACTTCTAATCAGTTTCCATTTTTTTCTTAAAATAAAAACACTTGAAAAAAAGATCCATGTCTAGTCCCATGTTTTAGACAGCATGCCTTTTCCTTGATCCCAACCTTGACACTATTCATCTTTAGGTCCCATGAAAAACATTTCAAAACATCATATGAGCATAAAAATCTTAGTAAGGGTCATAAAACAAAGAAAAAAATAATAGTTCATCATTACATACATAACATAAGCACTTTAACATACCTCATTAAATCGTAATATTTATGAATAACACATAAAATCATATATCATAAAGGTAACATGTCGCATTCATATCATACTTATATTGTTGCTATCACAGCTACGTAGGTAGTTACATTTGGAATAGCCATCATAGTATATTCCCTAAATCTCTTAGGATAAACATTCACGTTTACCTCTATTGCATTACCCAATTCATTGAAGAGATATCTCAGGCTCACCCACTCTAGGTTTATCACAGAACCACCCATATACGTAATAATTCCAATGAACCATAACATATTTGTAACACATAAAACAAACATAATGGAAAGATAAAATTTACACATTTCAATCACAATATATCATTTTAATATATTGATATAACAAATCCATTATCAAAACCATTTTCAATACCAAAATACATAAAATATTATATGGTATTTTCTTTTCCTTTTAAAAACATTACAGCTTGTTATGGAAGCCAAAGATCAAATAATACTCACAGCGGAGGAAAGGTCTCATTATCGCTTATGTTAAAAAAGAAACATTATTTTTTTGTTTAGTTAAATGATTCATAGAAAAATATTCCCTTTAAATGAAACGAAAATTCAACGGTTTTTATACAACGTATAAAAGAAAGTCGTGCATCAAAACAAAATATAACTTGATTAAAAGAGATTGAGACGAAGTCCCTTACCTCGTGTCTGACTTCACCCGTTTGTCCATTAGTCTCCTGAATAATAAAGTAAAGTTTATTTCTCCTTGATTAAGATCCTTTTCCAAGTTTATTATTCATTTTATATTATTTTTACCAAATTATAGACATTATGTAATCATTTATGTTAATAATGTTCGTTTTGTTGATATTTGGTACATGAGTCAAAAATGGACTTCTTATAATTATTAGTTGTCCACATGGTCAAAATATCATTATATACAAAATTATATTCATGATTTAAATATCATATATATCATATATATCAATTATTTACATGTATTTTTAATAGTACATAACATTTGGAGGTAAGAAATGAAATGCACCGTTCATGGAGACGGTAAGTCGTACGTACGCATGAGCGTTGCTTTCATTTCTATTTAGTAATTTAATATAATAAAAACAAAATTATACATACATATATATATTATAATTACAGTATAATATCATATATAATATCATTAATTCTATCCTTTATACATCCCATATATGGCATTAACGAGTGATATCACTTTGAGGGGTGGTAGTCCGCACTTCCTCAAATGAAATTATCGCATTTACCCATAATGGAAACCATAAAGGTAGGATACAAATTCAAAATACAGAAGAACAAATAAAAAAATAAAATTAATATATATCATATATAAATAATTTTTCTTCTTAATGTTCACCTTGAGAGGCAGTAAGAGATAATCAAACAGTCATAGTTTCGTGAGGCGTTAGTTTTCCATCCACAGAAACAGTACGTTCTTCACGCATTAGATGGAGGTGTGTGTAAGTTTAGATATTATAAATCTCATAAAAACAGTCTATTATATTTAGGATACTATTTTTGTTATAAATTAATGTAATAAAAAGAGTTTAGGGGTTGTAGATGTAAAATAAAAGAATAGAAGTTAAGATAAACTGTTACCCTTGATTTGGGTAACTCCATTTGCTTTGAACCAAAAGGAATTATTGAAGTGACTTCTGACTAATATAAGGCATCTAGTAGTAGTAGAGGTATGTAGGGATCTTATGTGGGAAGCGGTTAGGTGGGAAAAAAGGCTTGATATGTGTGAGGAATTTTTTATAAGTGAAGGGTTTTAATAAGGGAAGAGGGGCTCTTTATAAATGTTTTCAAATATTATTTTATTATAAACCATTATTCAGATTCTAAAAATCCAAAACTAATTAATGTTGAAGATAAGATGTCTAATGGTTGAAATAAAAGAATCCAATAAGAATTGGAAATGTATTGGATATTGTTATAATATTTAAAATCTTATTTATTTAAATAATTTATTAATGAGATAAATACTGATTCATTATTGTGTCATCAATAACATAATTTATTTTAAGTCTAAAATTTATAAAACAAATTCCATAATGTTGGAAATATTTTTATATTTATAATGAATATTTATAGTCGAAAATATAACTTATATAACCTTAGGTAAAAATTGATTTACTAAAAGATATTTTTTTATCTCATTTTTGTCTTTACTTTAAATTAATTAATCTAAAGTGTAATAATTACATTTATGTTGCTCCATGGTGTCCCAGAATCAACCCAAAGATGCCCATGGTCGGATATGTATCAACAAATAAGATTTGGACACATTTTATTATAATTTTATATTATTATAATATTATATTTTTACCCTTATTTACCAGATTTATCCTTTTACCATGGTTTATAAAATATTTACTGAAGTAAATATTCTTAATGTCTAAAAATAAAAGTTACCTATTTAGACAATTTGGAAAAACATATTACAAATATTAAATCCATTTTTTCAAATTCAAAACACATAAGTAGCATAAATTAATTTAAAATTAATTTCCACTATCAAAACAAAAAATGAGATTTTTTAAGAAATAATAACTATCAAAAGGTTGTCAGTTGTTTTTGTCCAATTTCAAAGTGAAATTGCTTCCACTGACCAACATTGAAATATATGGTATAAATTTAACCTAATTAAATGTTAAGAACATTTTAAAATAATCTAACCATATAAATATATTATACTGAAAGAAAACTTTGAATTAAAATATAGTATTTTTCATTATTAATCCAAAAAATAAATTTTATCAAAAAATACAAAAAATTTACCCAATGTAAATTTTTATTTCCCAATTATAGAGAAGAATTTTTTTTTCTAATAGAACATATAAAAATGACTATAAATATATTTAACGAGGGTTCTCCATCAAAAGGCGGTAAATCTACATTTTATAGTAAATTATGCCTAAAATTATATTCATTAACATTTTATGCCTCTAAATTATATTGGATAAATGTAAAAAAACATTTAACAAATATGTTAAATAATATTTTAGTTAGATCAATTAATTATAGAAAATACAATGTCTAGGCGTTAACGACTATTTAAAATAATCTTATTATATTATTAGTGTGCAACATATGATTTCAAAGAAACCTGTTGTTGAGTATCAGGTACGCCATCGATCATAGAAACCCATTTAAAGTAAAGTTAATATTTAATTAAAAAACTGAATAATTATTAAAAATGTATTTTTTTATTTATCATGGATGTTACATCCTTCCTCCCTTTTGGGAATTGCATCATCGCAATTTTATTCACTTATAAAAAAAGCGGGGGTATTTATCCCTTATATAATTTTTAGATTTCCACATTGCCTCTTCAACCATATGGATTTTCCACAAAACATCTACCTGGTAAATTACCTTATTTCACAAAACTTTCTCTCTATGGTCAATAATGTGGACTGGTTGTTCCTCATAAGAGATATTCTCTTCCAACTAATCTACCTATGGACTTAAAAATTGAAATGGATCAGGCATATACTTTCATAACATTGAAACATGAAAAACGTTGTGTAATTGGGATAAATTTGGAGGTAAATCAACTCTGTACATAACTGATCCAACTTTCTCTAGGATTTCATAAGTTCCAATGAACCTCGGACTCAACTTTCCCTTCTTACCAAAATGCATCACACTTTTCCATGGAGAAACTTTGAGAAGGACATGATCAACTACATCAAAAGAAAGATCCTTCCTCTGATTACCAACATAACCTTTCTGCATGCTCTGACCAGTTATCATGTGCGTCTGAATCAACTGAACCATTTCTACAATCTCTTCTACCAATTATAGTCCCATAAGATTCCTTTCACCTACTTCATCTCAAAAAGTGGGAGTTCGACACCACATTCCATATAATTCCTCAAACGGATCCATCTGTATGCTGGAATGAAAAATGTTATTATATGAAAATTCAACCAAAGAAAAATGTTGGTCCCAACTTTCCTAGTAATCCAACTTGAAAGAACATAACATATCCCCTACGGTATGAATTTTTCGTTCTGACTGTCCATCTGATTGAGGATGAAAAGTTGTAATAAAATTTGATTCAGTACCTAATGACTTCTGAAGGCCTTTCTAAAAGATATAAGTAAACATGGGATCATGATCAGATACAATGGATAGGGGAACCCCATGTAACTTGACTATCTCTTTAACATACAACCTATAAAGTTTATATAGAGACAAAGTATCTCGAATAGGAAGAAAATGGGAAGATTTAGTCAACTGATCAATAATCACCCAGATTGCTTTGTTACCTTGAGATGTCCTTGGTAATCCCATAATGAATTCCACGGATATATTTTCCTATTTCCACTCTGGCACCAGTAAATACTAAAGCATCCCTTTCGATAACTTTCTCTCTTCTTTAACCTGATGACAAGTCAAACACTTCATAGTAAAATCATCAATATCTCTTTTCATTCTATTCCACTAGTAATAATCACAAATATCTCTGAACATCTTATTACTTCCAGGATTAACTAAAAACTGATAACTACGAGATTTACATAACGAATCATTCTTCAATTTTGAATCACAAGTCACAAATAATCTATTCCCATTCCTCAAAACACAGTCATTATCAATGTTAAATTCATGCATCTTACCATTATGAACCAAATATAGCTTTTTCTATAACTCAATGTCTTTCTTCTGCGCATGTTTAATTCTGTATTATAGAGATTATTTAACTATCACTTGAAACAAAACTAAATAATTTTCTGGACAAAAATATTTTATGACAATGTTTATCAAATCAAAAACCAAAGTATCTCATTCCAAACTCAGTGTGGTTAATGAAGCATTACTTTTAAACACAAAGAATTAGACACATTATTTGCTTTTCCCAGATGGTAAAGGATCATCCAATCATAATCATTGATTAATTCCAACCATCTCAGTTGTCTCATGTTCAATTACTTCTGAGTGAATATATACTTAAAATTTAATTGGACAGTATATATTTCACATATTACTCCATAAAAATGATGCCCTAAATTATTAATGCAAAAACAACAACAGCTAATTCCAAATCATTTGTAGAGTAATTTAACTCATGAGGTTTCAACTGATGTGAAGCCTAAGAAATTACCTGATCATTCTACATAATGAAACATCCATGTCCTTTCAACGAAGTGTCATTGTAAATATCAAACTCACCATTTTTGGAAGGTAGTGCCAAAAATGGATCATTCAACAATCATATTTTCAATTACTAAAAACAATCATTACATTCTCTTGTCCAATTGTACATAAAAACTTTTCGAGTTAACATAGTCATTAGACTAGATGACCATGAAAAATTATCAAAAAACCTCTGGTAATAATCTGCCAAACCAAGAGAACTACAGATCTCAGTTATATTTGTGGGTCATGGACATTTTTCAACAAATTTTGTTTTAGTAGGATCAATAGTTATGCCATTTTTTTAAACAATGTGACCAAGGAATGAAATTTGTTGTAACCAAAACTCAAACATGCTGAATTTCCCATATAGTTTCTTTTCTTTTAAGGTTTTAAAGACAACCCTTAAATGACTTTCATGCCCCCCTTTACTTTTACAAAACCCCAAAATATCATCAATGAACACAACCATAAACTTATCCAAAATCTCATTGAAAATTCTATTCATATGATCCATGAATATAGCTGCTGTATTGGTTAAACCAAAAGGCATAACTCCAAATTCATAATGACCATATCTAGTATGGAATGCAGTCTTTGTGATGTCTACTTTCTTTACATTCAACTGATGGTACCCCGGACTCAAATAAATCTTCAAAAAATACTAAGATCCCTAAAGCTGATCAAACAAATCATCGATATGAGGAAAATGATACTTGTTCATAATAGTGATGTTATTAAATGATCTGTAATCAATGAAAAGTCACACTGAACCATATTTCTTTTTAACAAATAAGACAGGAGAACCCCATAGTGATGTTCTAGGCCGAATGAAACCTATATCTAATAACTCCTGCAAATGATTCTTTAACTCTAAAAGTTAAATTTGATCCATTCGATAAGGGGGTATTGAAATTGGCTTAGCATTAAGAACTAAGTCAACAGTTAATTCAACTTCCCTGCAAGGTATAATAATATAAAATTCATTAGGAAAAACATCAAGGTACTCATTTCCCACTGGCACATTACTAATCTGAACAGTTCCGTTGTTTTCAAAAAAAAGTGCAAGGTGACATTCATTTCCATAATTTACTAGTTTTTCAGCATCCTGATATATTATCAAAACAAAGGGTTCATTATTGTACACTAAATGAAAATCATTATGAAAAGAAACCTATTTATCTCTATAGTCAATCATATCATGATAAAAAGAAATCCAATCCATACCCAAAATAACATCAAACTATACTAGAGGCAAATCAATAAGGTTTTAATGTATATTCTTTCCGCACACAAGGATAAAAAGTTTCTCATAAATTTTTTTCAAAACATTTCCTCCCTCTATTTTTACCATAAGTTCAGGATTCATATCTTGATATGGAATTCCCAAATTACTGGAAAACTTATCAGAAATGAAAGAGTTTGTCGACAGTGAATCAAATAACACATTGGCATAATCTGAAAAAATAAACAATATACCTAATATTACTTCCTTTGATGGTCCAAAATCTCCTAAAGTAGATGAAAAGGACTTCACCACTCATTTCTCCTTGTAGTATAGCTTGTTTTCCTTAGTTGAGTTTATTGATAGACACTCATATTCATAAGGACCCATTTCATTTGACTTAAATCATTTTACTGACTGTAAATATGATTTTTTCTTACCATTAACCAGATATTTGTTTAGCGAAATTATGAGACTTGTGTCCCATTTTACCACATCAGTATCACTTAACAAAATTCAAAAGACATTACCCAGCATTATTTTTACCACAATTTTCACAAAATGAAAAATTATGTTTCTTACCATTAGACTTTTTTGAAGAGTTCTTCCCTTTTGTCTACCACCTCGACCTCTTATTCGGTTGTTTGTCATAGAACACCTGATCATCGACAATATCCATTTCCACCTTCTCCAAAAAATGAAAATGTTTTTGATATCTTTTTGAACTCACAAGAAGCTAAATCCCTTCGATACTTTGGATTTAATCCTGAGATAAAAAGTTTGATTTTACTGGCAAGATCTCTTATGAAATTTGGAGCATACCTTCACAGTAGAGTGAATTTTTCATCATAAGAAGCCATTGAGTCATCCTCCTACATCAATTATCAGAAATGTTTTCCCATCCTAAGACAAAACACCATAAGAAAATATTTCTCAAGAAACATACCTTTGAATTCATCTCAATCATGAGAATCAATATCGTCACTATCCCTGATATTTTTTTCACCATTGCCCACCACTGATCAGCTTCAACTTGAAAAAGGTAATGAAAAATACTAACATTTTGATGTTCTGAACACCCCATGCCATAAAAAATTTCTCCACTTATATAATCCACCCATATTCTAGAACATGGGTGGATGATCCTATGAATGATGGGAGATGTTGCCTCATGAAATGACCTACTACACACATGTTCCTCTGTGGTTTATCTGGCTGATCTCGGGCATGGATATCACCATCATTTATAGCCTGAATAAATTGTGTCATCACTAAAACAAACTATTCAGTTCGGATTCTGACCATCATAGGTTGCTGATATGGAAGGTTTTCTTCTTCCTGATGTTTTCCCAACATAGCTTCTGTGTTTCCTCTACGGAAAAATGTTCTGAACAAAAATATATATTAGGTGAAGTAGCATGGTAATCTGTAAATGCTGTATCATTTCAATATTAACATAAATTAATTTATGGATATTAATTTCACATTACTCTAACTCCTAGAGTTATCTAAACCGACCTCAGATACCAACTATAAGGACCCAGCCTTAAACATTACATAATCTTGAATTAAATTCATTATTCACAATGAGGATATTTTTAGGTTTCGAGTTTTAGTGAATTAGTCCATAAATAGTACATTAGATCTCAAAAATTACAAGGTAGAAAATTCTACTCAGTTTCCGTTTTTTTCATAAAATAAAAACTCCTGAAAAAAATAGTTAGGTCTAAACCCATGTTTTAGACAGCATGAATTTTCCTTGATCCCATACTTGACCCTATTTAGATTTAGTTCATGTGAAAAACATTTCAAAACATGGGATTAACATAAAAAGATCAGTAAGGGTTATAAAACAAAGAAATAAAACATTTTTTCATCATTGAATACATAACATAATCTCTTTAACATACCTCATGAAATCATAAGATTTATGAATAATATATAGAAAACATAAATCATAAAGGTAACTTGTGGCATTCATATCATACATACATTTTAGCTATCATAGCTACGTATGGAGTTACATATAGAATACCCATCACAGTATATTCCACAAATCTCTTGGGAGAAACATTCACATTTACCTCCTTCACATTACCAAATGCATTGAAGTGATATCTCGAGTGACGCACCCTAAGTTTATCATGGAACCACCCATATACATAATAATTCCCAAGAACCATGACATATTCGATACACATAAAACATACATAAAGGAAAAATAAACATTCCACATTTCAATCACAATATATCATTTAAATATATTGACATAACAAATCCAATATCAAAACCATTTTCAATACCAAAATACATAAAAGTGTATATGGTATTTTATTTTTCTTTTAAAAACATTACGGCTTGTTAAGGAAGACAAATATCAAATAATACTCATGGCGGCAGAAAGTTCATCGTTACCGCTTACGTTAAAAAAGAAAAATTCTTTTTTTATGTTTAGTTAAACGCTTAAAATAAAAATATTCCCTTTGAATGAAATTAAAATTCAAAGGGGTTTATATAGTTTATAAATTATAGTCGTGTATTAAAACAAAAAATACCTAAATGAATGGAGATTGAGACGAAGTCCCTTACCTCGTGTCTGACTTGACCCGTTTGACCTTTAGTCTTCTGAATAATAAACTAAAGTTAATTTATACTTACTTAAGAACATTTTACTAGTTTATTATTACTTTTATATCACTTATTACCATGTTATAAACATTATGTAATCATTTATGTTAATAATGTTCGTTTTGTCGATATTTGGTACTTGAGTCAAAAATGGACTTCTTATAATTACCAGATTTTCACATAGTCGAAAGTTAATTATATCTAGAATTATATAAATGATTTATATATCATATATATCATATATATATATCTAGTATATACATGTATTTACAATAGAATATAACATTTGGAGGTAAGAAATGAAATGCACCGTTCTTGGAGATGGTAAGTCGTACGTACGCATGAGCGCTAATTTTCATTTCTATTTAATATTTTAATGGAATTAAAAATAATGATTCATAAATATATTATAATTCCAGTATAACATCATATATTATATCATTTAATATATCATTTATATGTCCCATATATGGAATTAACGAGTCATGTCACATTGAGGGGGAGGTAGTCCGCACTTCCTCAAATGAAATTATCACATTTACCCAGGATGGAAACTAGAAATGTAAGATAAAAATGAAATATAAATAAGAATAAAGAAAATATAAACAAAATATATATCATATATAAATACATTTCTATCTTAATGGACACCTTGAGAGGAAATAGAAGATAATCGAAAAATCATTGTTTCGTGAGGCGTTAGCTTTCCATCCACGGAAACAGTTTGTTCTTCAAACATTAGATGGATGTGTGTGAAAGTTTAGTTTGATTACTTATCAGAACAAAATCATAGAATATTGAGGATACTTGTATTTTTATAAAATAAAATAATAAAAAGAGTTTAAGGGTTTTTGAAGAAAAATAATAGAAATGATGTTAAGAGAAACCATTACCTTTAATTTGGTGAACTCCATTTGGTTTGAATCAAAAAGACTTATTGAAGTGAATTCTGCCTAAGGTATGGATTCTAGGAGGAGGATAGGGATGTAGAAAACTTAATTCGTCAGAGGGTGGACAATCCAAAAGGCTTGAAAGGTGTGAGTAATTGGTTAGAGGTGAGGACTTTTTATAAGTGGGATGAGGGGATCTTTAGGAAAGTTTAAAAATGTTATTTTATTATAAACCTTTCTTCGGTTTCAAAAGATACAAATATTATTAAAGTTTAAGATAAGATGAATAATGGTAGAAATAAAATCATACAATAAAAATTGGACAAGTTATGGATATTGTTTTAATATTTATAATATTATTTATTTAAAGCATTTATTAATGAGGTAAATAATGCATCATTATTGTGTAATAAAAATTTTAATTTATATGATGTCGAAAATTTATAAACAAAATACCATAATGTAGGAAATATTTTTATATTTCAAAATAATTTTTATAGTATAAAATATAACTTATATAATCCTAGGTAAATATTGATTTACTAAAAGATATTTGTTTATTTTATTTTTTTCTTTACTTAAAATTAATTAATCTAAAGTGCCATTATCACATTTAAGTGGATCCATGGGGTACGAAAATCGACCCAAAGATGCCCAAGGTTGTATATTTATCAACCAATAACATTTGGAAACATGTTAGGGTATTTTATATTATTATAATACTATATTTTTACCTTTATTTACCATATTTACCCTTTTACCATGTAAATTAAAATATTTATTGAAGTAAATATTCATAATGTCTAAAAATAAGAGCAACCTATTTACAAAATATGTAAATAGTGATTAATAATATGAAATACAGTTTTCCAAATTCAAAACACATAATCGGAAAGAATTAATTTTAAATTAATTCACACTTTCAAAACAAAAAGCGTCTTTTTAAGAAATAATATCTATCAAAAGATTGACAGTTGTTTCTGTCCAATTTCAATGTGAAATTGATTCCACTGACCCAAATTTGAATAAATAGTAAAAATATAATCTAATTAAACTTTAAAACCATTTAAAATTTAATAGAACCATATAAATAAATTAGATTAAAAATCAATTTTGGAATAAAATACAGTATTTTTCACTATTCATCCAAAAATGAATTTTATCAGAAAAATACTCAAATTTTACATAAAGTAAATTTCGATATCCCAATTATAAAGAAAAATTTTATTTTTTCAAATATAACATATAAAAGTTACTATAAATATAATTAAATAGGATTCACCATCAAAAGGGGTTAAATCAACTTTTTAAGATAAATTATGCTTAAAATTAAATTCACAAACATTTTAAGCCTCTAAATTTTGTTGGATAAATGTATAAAAAAACATTTAACAAACATGTATAATCATATTTTAGTTAGTTATATTCATTCCCACAAATAAAATGGCTAGGCATTAACTTCCATTTAAAATAATAATATTATATTATTAGTATGCAATGTATGATTTCAATGAAACCCATTGTTGTGTATTAGATACACCATCGAACATAAAAATCCCTTAAAAATAAAGTTAATATTTAATTCAAAAATATGAAGAATTATGGAAAAGTTTTTTATTCTTTATTTACCTGGGATGTTACACTGCATGTAAGGATGAAAAATCAAATATGTTTTGATGTTTGAATATTTTATAATTCTAAGGTTTTATATTTTCCCATATGGGATATGTTCTATGAAGTTTCATTTGAAGGAAAGAGAACTAGAAATTGTGGAGAAAAATAAGGGGACATTTTGACTTATCATTTTTAGTTTTTATTGAATGAGAATCTTATATATATATATGATTAATAGTTTGAGAGAAGAGTATGTAGAGACCATGGAACTAATATATAATATCTTAGAGAATTGAAGTAAACCCTATTGAGAATCCTATTTTTAAAACAATAATATATTGTTTGAAATACTATAATGCCTAGTTTCTATTGTGATGAAGGATATAAGGGATATCGATACATTAGTTTATAAATAAGAATAGGATAGAACTATATTGACACATAGATTCTAAATAATTATAAGATAGAGTATTCCACTACTGTATTATTTTTTAGGATGAATGAACGAACAATATAATTATATTTTTGAACTATACACACCTGAATAAAATTCTTGTTCGGTCTATGATTATTTTAAGAAGATATAGAGTTATACTAACACAAAAGGGATTCTATCATTTTTTATTGAAGAGGAAGGAATGTTAATATACTCCATTATAAGAGTTGTTCTTATGTGGACATTAATATAAGGAAACAAGAAAATGAATATTCATAACTAGTCATATAACAATAGATAATTATTCAAGTAGATTCTAAAACATAATAGTGCTAGAAAAAGATGTCTGTTAACTATTTAGTATATCATCGTGTATTTAAATTAAAAAATCCAATAATTAACAGTTCATGAGATATGAGAAGAGGCATTTAACTTGGGTTTGATAGTGAGTCCTTCCTAAGGCCCATGTAATAACTATACTCATAGTATTACCACCACAATCACACCAATACATTACTAGTGTGTAATTAATAAACTATCAATTTCTGGTTTACCAATTAAAAATTTAGTTTCCCTATGTAGTTTATGTTATTTATATGTTCATTTTATGTTTTTTGGATGAAATCAATATAATATATAGGTTCAATTAATGTTTATGAAAACATTATGAAAAGATCATAACATTAAAAGATAAAATATTTGTTGTCACCCTTTTTGGCCTCCCCTCTCAGTGTGACCTTGGTTCCAAAAAGTGTTATTAGATCCATACGGATCAAAAAATATATTTAACCATAGTATTGATATCATTGATCAATTATATATGATATATCCCAGGATGATGACACCCATTATCAATAGATCTAATTTTTATGGTTGGAAGAAGGATATGGATTAATTTCTAAAGGCTTGTGGTATATTATTTATAGATTTTATTCAATGAGATTCAAATATGACAAATCATAATGAAAGAGAAGGTTAATCGATGATAGATAATATATAGAAAATATAGAAATCTTGGGATGATTATAATAAAATAAACAATTATTCAACTTATTTTTGAAATATGGAAGGATTTATAAATTGTATATGAGAAAAATGTGGAGGTAACAAAGAATAAATATTCATAATCTAAACATGATGAAGGGTGATTGGTATCTAAAGAAAAAAAAGAAATATTGGTATAATGATATAATAAATATTGATTATTATGTGGATTTTAAAATATATTAATCTATTTATATATCTGGTTCTAAGAAAATTCCAAAAGATACAAGAAAATATGGAATCTTAGGATCCTTCACCAAAATTAAATAAGATGAAGAGTCCCTTGAAAAACGTGGCAATGACATTAAGTCATACATATAAATTTTTTTCTGGTATTAGTTAATATATGATTTCATTATTATATAATTATGTGGATAAATATTTTTTAATTCATTATGAAAATATGTTTATGTCTAAATATTTCATTTTAGATATCAAATAAAGAGACATATTGGATGTTTACTTGACATTTTACAAGAATAATATGGGTTATAAAATGAATGGTAAATGTGATTTACATAAATAACATAGATAAGAAATAGGGATTCAAATGTCTATGAATATAGAGATGATGGAAAAAATCATTCATCTCAAATGTCAATTAGAGAAGATGAAAAGGTCTAAAAATAAGGAAAACTCAATATTAAATGGTAAAAATTCCTTATTTATATATAAATATGACATTATGATATAGAGTGAGTTCCATATAATCTTCTAAAATTGAAAGGAGGAGGTGATTACCTATATGATACTATCAATACGTTGTTCTTACAAAATTTTTATTCTATAATCAGCCAAATCAAAATAGACTCTTCAGAATATATAATAAAAGGCTCTTAAGAAAAGGTAGGATTAAATTTATATTACCATTGAATAATGAGCCACACCATGTGTGTTGTTCATATATCGCATGGGCTAAATGATAGAAGAATAAACGTTTCACCAATATATAAACTAAGGAATAAAAATAATTTCTATAGATAATACACATGAAATTTTATTAATTCTAACCAGATACACATAGAAAGAAATAAAAGTAGAAGGAGAAAAAAAGTATTCATATGGAACACATCTATTCCTATGGCATTCAATCAAATACAATTCACCATAATGAAATCATATAAGATGAAAAAAAATATTTACTAAATTAGACCAATGTCGAGCCCAAAGGAAGGGGCTTCAAAAACCTATAAAGTTTCACAAAAAACAACCCTCTTTTAAGGAAAAGAAACAAATATGGATGTTAAATAAATAATAGGGCCATATTCTATGTATATTAGTAATTATCATGAAATTGAAATTAGAGGGTGTATGGAAAAAAATAAATTTGAGCTTCTACCCAAGGAATGCTTAACCATATGTCCAAATCAATAGAAATTGCCCCTGAAGATTGAAAAAGTACATATTAATGAAAATTATTTTCTTATAACCAAGAGGATGAATCTATAATAAATTTAGAATGATTATTATATAATTGGTATTGAAACCACGACCACTAATAAGGTATGGTGGAATGTGAAAAGTAGTTGTATTTCTCACCATAAACAAACACAATACTCAATCCAAGGGGGTTCATAGGTATCCCTAACCACCTAAAATATTTCTTTAATATTGATGTATGAAGTGATAAATCATAAATGGGAAGATACAATTCATAGGGGATGAGAACAATGTGTACATTATAAGGATATTCGTAGTGAATCTAAAAAATCAATGACATATATGACGGGATTGGTGTCGTGTGTAAAAATTATATCAAATTTAAAAATTTGATGATTAAATCATTTTTTGAATTAAAAAGGAAATATTATTAAATATATAACTTCCATCTCAAATGTTGTTTCATCTAAAATTTTATTATAAATTAATATGAAGGTGTATATGAATATATGTTGATAAATCAATCATCTTGAAGAAAATGAGTTTAATATTGTAAATACATGATTAAATATGATTATAAATATTTGAAATTGTTTTTATGTTTAGTTATCCTTAAAATGTGGATATAATGGTGAATTTGAACAATTCCATGGATCTATTTTATGTTCCAACCCATCAATAAATTTGGGGACTTTTTTTGGATTTCTTTTATGTAATATAATCGTTAATTATATGATAGAAAATCCCAAAATAATTAATATAAAATATTTTAAGACGTATTATCTTTAAAATCCAATGTATATTGTTTTGTGATAACCAAATGATATATCATATGTTTTTTATGATACCATAAAACCAGATAGAGGGTATATTCAACAAGTGTTATTTGAAGTAAAATCATTTAAAAATATGGTGTCTAGAGGTGAAAACATTCAAGTAGAATTGATGTAATGTGTCATGACTTTGAATTTTACAAGTATTGTTTTAAAACATTATATGGATTTTTTTCTTAGCTAGGTGCTATGATGGCCTGAGATTTAGAGTCATTGTGTGATCAGAACTAATATCGGAAGTATATAAACATGTTAATATCTTGCACACGTAGGTTTCTTGAAAAAGTAATTACATTTAAATAGAATATCATATTAGAAATATGAGGATGTTGGTGAGTTTAGAGTGTGGATTTTACCCTAGGTGCGATATAACCTTGGAACACCCCAAAAATTTTAATTGGGTGAATTCGTTAACATAATTCTAATTAAATTAATTGAATACAATAATTTAATTATTTTATTAACATGACCACATTGTTGAATATATATATATATATATATAATATACTATGGTAAAATCTCTTTTTCATCCATATAACCGCAGAAATTTCTATAAGTGTGTTAGAGGAGCTTCTTTGGGTGAACAACGACCACATAAGGGATTGGGGATCAGTAAGTGATGGAACATGAGGATATTTAAAAAAATAGTGATGTGTGATTACTATTCACAAGTGATTGATCCATATCAATGTAGGATTTTGTATTTTTGGATTATTTGCCATTTTTTATTTCTATGATGAACATGTATCAATCGACCACCATATTGATTTTTGGGTCAATTGTATTGTGAGTACAATATTATATACATGGTTTATTAGTAGAATTGTTCATTTACTTTCTTTATTAATTAATCACCCTAATAATAAGATATTTATCCCAACCCAAACATGGGGGGGATCATGTAACACCCCGAGCTTCTATGATATGTTTCTCTTTCAATAATGCAATAGCTTGCATTGTACGGATGTTCGAGATTCTAACACACCGCTACCAATAAAAATAGCCATTATAAATAATAATACCCACTTTTTGAAATTATATATATTTTATATTTCAAAATGGACTTCATTTTTGGATTCGGAATATCGAAATTATCCTAAGTTTAATTTTTGGTATTTTTCTCAGAACTTCAAATTTTTTATGAATTGTGAAAAATCCATAAAAACAATTTTTTAATAAAAATGTTTAATAGTGATAAATTATACTATTGAGTGGTTTTAATGTATAATTATAATATATTTTTACCATTTTATCCAATGGTGTTCATTAGAATTAATTTCACTTTGAAATTGGACATAAACAATTGTCAATATTTTGATATATATTATTTCTTAAAAACACGCTATTTGTTGTGACAACAGGAATTAACTATAAAATTAATTAATGAAACTTAGATGTCTGGAATTTTGTAAAATAGACATCATTTTTTAATTCAGAATATCAATTATATCTTTGGGTGAAATTTTGGCATTGATCTGAAAAACATTAATTTTTTATGAATAGTGAAACCACTAAGTAATAGTTAAAAACTGATATTTTGTTTAAATGAAACATTACAACTTCTGTGATATGATTTTCAAAAATCCAACATACATGGTTTTCATTAGGAAGTAAAATGTGGTTCAATGGGATTAAAATAATGTTTTGGTGAATAGTAACTTTTATGTTTAATTAATCGTGATTAAAGGTAATGAGTGAAATTTAAGGTAGAAATGATATTATAAAAATATGAAAATAACCTTACACTTGTCCTACCCTTATTGGATGAGTCATGTCCGACCAATACAATCCATGAGTCATATTGGGGACCCCATGGAGCGACATGGGTAAGAAAATGACATTAATAACTTTTTATTTAAAGTAAAAATAAAATCTTCACAAACATGTGTTGTTTTACTAAAACAATTATTACATGGGGTAATATAAGTTAAAATTTCGACTATAAATATTCATTGTAAAGATTAAGAATATTTCCTACATCATGGTAATTGTTTTATAATTTTTAGACATTAAATAAATTAAATTTTTAATGACACCATGATGATACAACGATTACCTCATTAAGTAACTATTTAAAAAAAATGTAAAGATAATGTAAAATATAAGACTTACACTTGTCAAAAACCTATTGTATGGGTATATCTCGAAACCTTATCACCTTATCCATAAAATATATAATTATGGGACCTTTGAAATCCGAAAACCACTTCATAATAATGTAACATTTCAGGACATTCCAAGAGTGCCCCCCCTCTCCTCTTCTAAAAGGCCCCCACCACTTCAACCTTAGTCACAAATTCCAAGCCATTTGGATCAGCCAAAATCTGCCCAAATATTCTTTCAACATCCCTCTCTTACTCCTAGAAGCCTCACTTTGGGCATAAGTCTTCCCAAGGAAGCCTTTGGCTCAAATCAAAAAGAGTTACCCGATTTTAAGGTATTGTCTTCTCTTATGTTATTTTGTTTTATTTTTCTTCTCCAACCCCTTAAACTAATTTTATTATTTTATTTTGTAACAAAACCAGTATCGTCAATATACTAGGATGTTTTTATGAGAAGGATTTTATTTTCACTTACACACACCTTCATCAAATGGTTAAATAACATACTATTTCTGTGGGTGGCGAATTACTGCCTCACGAAATGGTGATTGTTCAGTATTCTTTTAACACCTATCATGGTGGCCATTATGATGACATTATTATTTATATATGATATATATTATATTATGTTTATGTTTTCCTTATGCTTATGTATTTTTCATTTATGGCATACCTATATGATTTCCATTATATGTAAAGGCGATAATTTCATTTTAGGAAGTGCGGACTACCACCCCCTCAAAATGATTTGAATCGTTAATGCCATATGTGGGATGTATAAAGGATGGAGTAAATGATATTATATATGATATTATACTATAATTATAATATAACTTTATATCATTATGATTTCATTCCATTAAATATAAAATAGAAATGAAAGTAGCGTTCATGCGTACGTACGGCTTACCGTCTCCATGAACGGTGCATTTCATTTATTACCTCTAAATGTTACGTAATATTATGAAGGCATGTATATAATGGAAATATATGATATATATCGTATCTAAATCATGGATATAATTCTGGAGATAATGGATATTCTTCCACATAAAAAACTTGTAATTCTAAGAAGTTTATTGTTGACTCAAGTACCTAAGATCGACAAAACAACCTTTATTAACTTAAATGACTACATAATTTTAGTAACATTCTAATAAGTGATATAAAAGGGATAATGAAGTTGAAAAAGGTTCTTAATAAAGTAGAGATTAAAACTATTTTATTATTCAGGATATCAATGAACGGTCGAGTGAATTCGGACACGAGGTAAGGGAACTTCTTAACCCAATTCCCATTCTTTGGGTTAATCTATTACTTTCAAATTATGTCATGATATTAATATGTCCTATATTGTATTTGTACTTTCTTTATGTGTACTTATAGTGAATAAACATAATAGATCGAATTAATTTAAAAAATGATATTTGTAAGGGACTTCTTCTCAATCTCCATTGATTGAGGCATATTTTGTTTTATACACAAATTTCTTTTATACGGTGTATAAACCCCTTTGACTTTTACGGTTATTCAATAGGAAATTTTTTCCACGTATGCGGCGACAACGAATTCTCCGCTGTTGTGACCATTATTTGAGTTTTGACTTCCTCTAAAAGCCATGACTATTTTAAAATGAAAAATAAATACCATGTTTTAGTTTTCTTTTGTTTTGGTATTGAAAATGGTTTTGATAATGTTTTTATTATATCAATGTGTTGTATAGATATCTTCTGATTGGAATGTGAAAATTTTATGTTTTATTTATGCATGTTTTATGTGATACAATTATGTTATGGTCTATGATATGTTTAAACCTGTTCATATGAGAAATGCATTGGACATTATAAGTGACAGGGGGAGCCCGCTATAGCTCCTCGATGCATCAACAGGTCTCATGAGACAAACTAGTATCTTGGCACGAGGCCTTGACAAAATATTATTTATAGTATTGGCACGAGGCCTTGGCTACATGGTTATGATAGTTTCACATTATTCATTCCATCATTATGAAAGTGGTTATTGATATTGCATGTGATTATTCGATCAGTAGAATATCCATGTGAATAAGTAAAAGGCATTATCTCATTTTACTTTTCCCATATTATGATGAAGTTCATGTTTAAAAGGCTTTTGTTTCAGTTATACATTTCCACAAATGTTTATGTTTATTTATGAAATCTTCCACTATATTGTTATCCTTACTGAGCATCTTGGCTCACCCCTTCCAATGTTATAATTTTTCCAGGATGTGAAGAGGTATATTATGATTGACTTACAAAGATAGTATGAGGGGATATGAAGACTAGATTTTGTTGTAGTTTTGTTTTACCTTATCTTGTAATCTAAGACATGTGAATGTATCTAGTGTTTCCATGGCTACTAAACTAATCTGTCTTTCGAGACTTGATCTTTTGTGATCGTTCCAATGATACGTAATAATGCACCGACTCTAGGTAACTAGGGTCGGGGCGTTACAGCTCATTCCACTTTTTCATATTTCTTGGTTTCCCCCTATTTTTTCCAATAATTTTTGGTATTTATTTTGATTATTTTTTTGAAAATATACCATGTATTCTTTTTTTGTACACATCATTCATAATTTAACACATTTATATCATAGATAATGTTTCTTTTTGATGATGTGATCAAGATATGACAATAAATATGATGAATTTAGGATAGATTTATAATCCTTGGTTTTAGCAGATCATGCGAAAGAGACTATGACAGGAAATGATAGCTTTCCCATGTGTTATATTAGATGCATTCCAGTGAGAAGTGATGATGATGATCGGATGGAGATGATTCATAAATCATGGTATGATTTACATATATATTGGAGGACAGAGGAGCGAATGATGACATGGAGGAAGAATATGGAATTTTGGAATCTTGTGGGAGACATGACGTGTTATCATGAATCATACACTATGTGTGACCCTCTATGAAGCTCTAGGGTTCTATGAAGATGATAAATATCACCCGATATATGACAATGGTCACATATAATTTGACCCTTAACTGGTGTAATGATTTTACCAAAAAAGGTACACCGACATGACTAAGAGTATGTGGTCTTAGGCATGCTATGTACTCTGACACCTACATGAACATGATAAGTGTACATGGGAAGATCCATTTATTGGGACATATCAAGTAGAATACAAGCTTATACATGCCATGTAATTTAACATGAAGATGGATATGAGAACTAGTTGGGATACACTGGTAGGACCCAGTGCTGATGGAAAATGCCATGTATTACTAGTACACTCAGTGTACTCCATCAATAAATCCTCAGATCCCATGTCCTAATTATCTTTGATAAGATTTAATATGGTGTGTTCCCTTGACCCATTATCTAATGTTCAGTACAGTATAAAAAAGTATTCATGGGATGGTAATCCATTCAAATGGATTTTATACTTGGATATAGTTGTTTGGAATCCTTTCGTGAGGCCTGGAGTGAGATCCTCCATCATTATGTTTTCCTCGGTGGAGTTCTTAGTATAGATATGATGAGAACTAAACATGCATCAATACTCTACTTAAAAGGTTACATAGATTGTGTTTTTGGTATTCCCCATTAACATGGGTTTGATCCTCAATTATTTATCATTCTCTTCCAACATCTAGTGTGAAATTATTATAGAGAGGCACGATGAGCATAATATATAAGACAAACTCCATCACATCTATCTATCCTATATACTGTGTTAGTTCATAATAGACTTATATGGAAAATTTGAGAAGAAATTCTAGGATAGCATTTAGTATGTGACGATTCCTTGAGATAATGCATTTATGTTGAGTATATCTAAATATTTATATCATATGTGGTGTAAAAATATACCTATGTTGATATGACTGTTATTCTTGATTGTTTAGGTTTATTAATTTTGGAGTGTCTTACATGGTATTATTATACTCACCTATGCATGTGAATATACCACATGTGTCATTACTTATGTAGAGGAATTACCATCTTACAGAGTCCATGAAAGACAAATACCTAGTGGAGCATAGTGAAATGGACAGACTAGGGTTTGTTCCAATAGTTTAATTGAAAATAATCCTCAACCATTTTATAGGATGAAAATAGTTATGGTTTCTTTGTGTTGGAATTGTATATTTCAATATTTTTCATTCAAATACTTGTGTTAATACACAGATTTTAGGATTTTTATATATGTTTGCATGGTTTATCTGCTTCGGTACATTTCAACATTTTATGGTATTAAATATGTGTGTGTTTACATTTATATATGCATATGGACTCTAATATGATTGATATTTTTACTCAACACTGGTCACTATCCCTTGGCCTATAGGATACTAGTTTATGGAAGCCACACTTTGTGCATTTGCTGGTCTAGGCCATTATTGAGTGGTATTAGAAGGCCATTTCTACATTAGTATCGGAGTCTATGACATTGTTCTGGGGAAACCATGTTATCTTTTTCTTTTTTGGATTCCAAGAAATGGACTCCAATGTTGCTCTATCGACTGATGTATCCATACAACTACTATCTGATCAGTTTTATTTTCACTAATTACATTTATACATTGGTTTTGGGGGGAAAATTTTTTACATGCATCATATAAGAATGGGTTGTGGTTTCCATTTCCTTCATAATAATTTTGTCTAGATACACTTATTTAATTTTGTACATATTTTCTATTTCAACATGCTTTGATGATGTATTCTATCTTGGATTCATCATTAGGATCATGTGAATAAACCCCTCAGTGAAGATGATTTGACATAAGAACCAATTCAGGAGGTGTAAACTCTATGTGGTGGACTAGTCATATGACCACATGTTCATCAGCTTAGGTTACTAGAAGTACTAACATATGACATGCATAGGATGATCACAATTAATGAGTTTTAGCATTAGTGGCCACTCAAGTTCTGAGGTGAGCGTAAACCATAGGCATCTACAGACATTCTTCAGGTAGTGATGTGAGTATTTTATCTGGTTAGGACACTATAAGAACATATAGTGGTCCTGGAAGTCTGCCTTCTCCATGGAACTGTAGGATGATACTGGGGTTTCGTGGCCAAGTCATACAACAGAGAGATTCTTTCATGGGCAGAGATTGAGATCCTTTTCTGAGGTGAGTTTTCTCCACCTACATTGAGAGATGTGCGCATCTATGAGCTTCTACATATTCAATAAGGAATTATGATAGTGGATGAGTATTCATCAGGTTTAGTAAAACCTCTTAGAACTCAATGGATATGGTACATGACCATTTATTCTAGGGGTAGACCTTTGATAAAGGACAACATATCGATATACGAGCAATAATTATACCTCTATAAATTCCTACCTCTATTGGGGTGCTAGAGCATTCCTTTATGGTCAAGAGTTTACTAGATAAGACAATGAATATGGATCGTAATGGAAGTTGGAACACAAGATCTTAGACATTGTATGGATGAAAAATAGATAGTTGATGGGACACTTAGCTAAAGGTAGTGGCAGGATCAGACAATTTTGAAGGGTAGTGGATGTGTAGAGTAGTTGATATGGAATTTGAAGGTTTTAGGATTTTTGACTTTTAGTGAACACCACTTCCAGGTTTTCCATTCTAGGATAAATAAGCAGGTGGAAAAGGGTGAGGGAAGTTGTATACAGTCGGAGACTGTGATACTATGGCTCTAGGGATGATAGGAGGTAAAATATATCTCTTTTCAAAATTGTATATTGCAATGATAGACAAAGGTGACCATAATTTACTTGTTTCCACTTATCTGGTTCAATACATAGAGATTCTAGTTGAGCACTGGTTCAACCCTTACTCTTGGAGAATCCAACTAGAGGAGAGTCAGTGATTACACACTTGTGCAAATAGATTGAACTTACTCTTGGTGGTGATAGCTTCACATGGTATCTCTTTATAGCGGTGATGATGCCTTTTGATGACATCCTATATATGGTCTTGTTATCTATATTTCCTACCATGATAGACTATTTTTGGAAGAAAATGTGGTGTGTCTACAGTGATGGGATGATTTTTTCCTTTATGGGTTAAAAGGAAACCCATGGAGAGTAGGAATCACCCATGTATATGACGTTACAGTCGATTACATAGTAGATGTCTATCATGAACCTTGTTGAAGTATATTCCATGAGCCTTCAATTTCCTACAGTTGTGGTAGAGTTTGAAGATATCATTCATGAGGATGTTCCATGCCTAATTATCCACCAAGAGATATAATGTTTCAGTTATATACACTCCAGGATGACCATGATATCTATGATAGTATATCAGATGGATTTTGTAGATATTCACAATTTGTGTGTGTAGTTGGATGACTTATATAGTAAGATATTTGTTTGTCCTAGTGTATCACCCTTAGTATCCATAATTTTTTTCTAAAAGAATGTGAAATGGGACTTAAAGTTATGTGTATAATACCGTCACCTACATCAAGTGATATTAATGAACAAGTATCCACTACCAATGATTGATGAAATCATTCATTAGTTGAGATGGGAATGATGGTTTTTGAAGATTGACCTCAGATTAGGATATCACTTGTTCCAAGTAGAACCAAGGATTTAATGAAGATGAAATTCCAATGTTGATTTGTAAACTATGAGTAGATGGTGATGGACTTTGGTCTGATAAAATCCGCAAAACTATTCATGGGACTCATGAACCAAATCATTCAAGATATCTTATACCAGTTCATGGTAGTCTTCATCGATCATATGCTAGAGTAATTTACATCTGAAGATGAGTACACAAGACACATGGGTATGGTTTTGATCATTCCTTGAGGGAACCATATTTATGGGAATCTCTCAATGTTCCATTTTTATAGATATATGGTTCCCTTTCTTGGATGTATATTATTTGTTTATTGTGTAGTTGTGGATCTAGAAATTCATCATGTAGTGTTATATTTGGATCGATACAAGGTCATGAAGGAGGTGAAGAGATTCCTTGGGTATGAAGAATAATATAAAAGATTCATACATGATCTCTATAGCATATCAACTCTCGTGATATATTTGAACTGAAATGGGATTTATTTTTTGTGGAAATAGTGGTTCCACTATCGATTCCAATATTTTAGACAGACATTGATGAGTTCTCCAATCAAGAGATTTTTAGAGGTAGGTGGAGAGTATGTAGTGTTATACGATGCATTAGGTATTAGGCTTGGTTATGTTTTGAGATAGAGACATGTTGTGATTTCCTATGGATCATGTCGATTGAGACCACATGAGTTGAACTACATGAAACATGATATTGAGTTAGTATCAGTAGTCTTCACACTGAATATGAGGAAAAACTACTTGGTTGGAGAATAATTTATCATCTATTCTAACCAAAAGAATCTATAGTATATCTTTTATTTTTAGGATCTTTTCTTGAGATATAGCCAATGGCAAGAGTTCATCAAAGATTATTAATTCAAAATTGTCTATACTCCTCTGATAGGGAATGTGATGGATGATGATCTTAAAAGGAGATCATGTTTGTAATTTTTGAGTGATGAATCAGAGAAGATGGACTCATTTCAGTTTTTATTAGTTCATGGGGATAAAGAAGAATACTTATAGTTGATGTTTTTTACACCTCATCTTTTACACCGATTTAGGGAGGAACTACTTAGAGATATTGACTGTGAGACCCTACATACACATAAATCCAATGTACATGAACCTGATGAACTTTTTGAATGTAAGGAGCATGTGATTTTTAGAGTATATAAAATGAAACTAGTTGTTTTTTAGGATAAGTTTAGTGGGTATTTTCATGAATCACCTTTTTTGGTACATTCATGTGTGATGAAAATGTACCGGAACTCCCGATGTTTGTTATGGTGGACTTGGATGAAGAAGGGAGTTGCAGAGATTGTCTCTCGATGCCTTACATAGAAGAAATTAAAGGATGAGTACCATGATCTAGTGGGTTTCTCTCAAACTAAAGAGGTTCTAGAGAGGAAGTTTCATGGGATATATATTGTTTTTATGATGGGGTTACCACATATGTCCAATGGACATGATTCCATCTGTGTGATCATAGGCTGACTCACCAAATCGACCCACTTTCTAGCTATTTATGAGCTATGTTTGTAAGAGATCGTAGGAGTAATCTACATTTATGAGATATTCTTCCTCAATAGAGTTTCCATGAAGATTGTTTCTGACCTTGATTCTCTCTTCACATCTCGATTATGGAAGTGATTGCTAGTGGATTTTCGGACTAGCTATGTTTGAGCATAGATTTTAAACACTACATTGATGGAAAGACTGAGGATTTTGGGACTAGCTATGTTTGGACATGATCAATATGTATTCCTCATGAACAATTTAATTTCTATGGGATGGGAGATCCTTGTTATGGTCTCCTTTTAGACCCATTTTTTGTATTGAAAGAGATTGATCCTTGAGGTGACTCTACTAATGCATGTCGTGTGAGTCATTATTATATATGTGCATGTTATTGGATTCTTATTTTTCATCAGTTGTTTCATTATTTTTATACTCTTGACATGAGAGCTTTGAATAGTATGAGAATATTCATAGAATTATTACTTCACTAGCTGAGGTCATGCACTGTATAGTGGCCCGTATCAGGGGGATATATTGAGTTTTATTAATATGGAATAGTTCCCCACTAGCTGTACCTTGTAGGGGATGCCTATGATTATTTTTATTATTTATTTTATCGAGTGAGGCATGTTTTTTGGGATGATTCAACAAGAATTACTACATTCGTGATTAATCATGAGCTATTTGGGTCACCCATGTCTATTGGCACTGAGATTCTTTTAGGGAATTCTTAAATTGCATTTTTGGTTAGATAACCTTATGTTATATTTTCCATTACACTTTTTTAATCATTAATATTTCTTCCTTGAGCATTTTGGTTTCATTATTAAAGTTAAAAAAATTATTTTTTTAAGAAAATTATTTATAAATGGGTACACTTCTTCTATACTTTTTAAAGGAAATGTTTACTTCCTCTTAAAATTATTATGGTACCTTTCGAGAAAGAGTGTGGTTTGATTGTTAAAAAGGGGAGTGGAAGATGTTTGGTTTGTGATTGGAAAATATGTGAGAAATCATACTTTTAGATATGTTATTTTAAACTTGATGTTATCTTTTCTTTTTTTAAATGAAGTTCAATGTGATTAGATTTTCGTGGCATGTCTACTGAGTTTTAATACTCACACCTATAGTTCTACATTGTTTTTATAATTTTACATTGGTTTTATTTTGTTATTGATCACCATGGGTGATGGTAGGATTTTGTATTGGAGAGTGACCCTTGTGGTCACATGGAGGTTTTTGTTGATTATGTGTAGTTTGATTTTTTTAGTCCAACTAATGTATTTTTAGTTTTTGAACAAAAGATTCCCAGTTTGATCATCTTATAAATATATATTTGGGATGAACTCTTTATCTTTTCACACTTGTGTTTGTCTATTTATATTGTGAAAATCATTCTATTGGTTTTTCTAATGACGCCCAATACTAGTTTACATCCCATGGGCATCAATAATTCCCTTCAGACCATGTCATAGATAGGCTCGAGTGAGCCGTTTGGGGTCGACCCGGTTTGGATTTTTAGAGTAACAAATTTAAGAATTTATTTAATACATATATTCAACATAACATTTATCCTAAAATAGAGGGGTATTTCATTATTATCAAGAAAAAGGTATATGAATCCATTAGAGAGAATAATAAAACATCAAAATAATTTAACAATACGCTTACATCTTTTTCATTGAACATAAAATTAACATTGACCACTATTTAAGTGGAATAAAAATGAACCTATGAAATAATTTTTTTATTCAAGACATTGAAAATTATAATTAAATTTTATGATGTTCCCTCAATGTCGAGAGGTATGATAGGATAATCTCAAGGGACTCACATGACGTATGTTAGGAAGTAAATAATGGTGTTAAATTTTAGGGGTGTAATATGGAAATATCACAATTGTATGAAATTTCATCTTCCAACTTCTCTAATTTTTTCGAAGAAGAATATTAGAAATTACATGATGTCGAAAACAATATATTTAATTTTGGGTTGGAGGATCACCAAGCAAGTGAATGTCATTAGGAGATAAAACCCCCACTTTTGTGATAGGATAAAGAAAATTTCCTGACAACCCTTAGACAATTTTCCAATGTATAAAATACATAGTACCTGGAAAATATAGAACGAAATTTGTTAAAATAATCATTATTGAAGATGACTAACAATAAAAACCTCTAATTCATAGATAGAAACAACAAAAATATATTATCACAAAAACTGTGGTGCATCCTCATGAAGAAGTTGTTATAACTATTCTAGTTATTCATTCAAGAATAGTTAACGTAATATTTAATCTAGTTGTATGAATTATTTAATATCCCAAAATTTTAGTAGAACTATTCAACCACCACCTCAAATCATGGAAGTCACGTTATCAATAAAAATAGAAAATGGTTAGATTATTTATTCCCACGTAAAAAACCCACCCTGGAAAATATTTTTAGATGAATTTCCCAACAAACAATGTGATACTCCCTTTAGTGAAGTTTGAATTTATCTTGAGAATATATAGGATTTACTTTTATATATCCAACAACGATTACAATTATAAGGAAGAAAATTTCCATATCATTAATAAACATCAGCTTCCATAAAGGTGTAATGAGAATGATCGAGATGTGTTGACATCATCATTATATGAATGGATATTATTATCTTATGAGATAACATATCTCACTCAAATGATTATGAATAGGGAAAATGTAAACCTTAATTAAATTTCCCTTTTAAAATAATATATTGATGTGTTCCCTGAAGAGTTTCATAGACATCCTTATAATTTAGAGGTTGAGTTATGAATTGGAATTAAACACCACACAGTTCCAGTATCCAAGACTATAAATATAATGTTCACTATTTAATATGATCAACATAAAATGAAGAAACGAGAATTATTATAATGTATTTATACACCCAAGTTATTCTCCATGGGATGAACCTAATAATTTCATCATGAAGTGTGGGTCAATTTCTATCTGAATTTACTATCATGTGGTCAATATGATCCCATAAAAGAAAAAATATCCACTGCCATGGATTTCAATCATATTCAATAAATTTTATAGATCCTAATACTTCCGTATGGTGGATCTTCTACCATGATATTATCTTGAAAATTTAAGGAAGGAAAATATCCCAAAGAATTTTTATTTTGTAAGATATAGGCACTATGAGTTCACAATGATTCCATTAAGAATAGACAATTCTCATGTTGTGATCATGTAATTTATTAAAAAAATATTTATTGAATACATTTATTTTTTTGGGTATGTATTGAAGAAAGTCACATTTCCTCCAATACAATGAAATAAAATGATGAATATTTTAATGATATACTATAGGTCTTACAAAATGAAGATATATATAAAAAGTATAGTAAATATTAGTTTTGGATAGGGAATTAAATATTCATGTGTATTGTATTCACCATGAATGGTATTTTTTATGATCCATCAAAGAAAGAGGAAATTAGTGGATGGACCGTACAATTTTTTTGGAGATCTATAATATCCTTTGATTAGTTGGGTGTTGTCATCTATTTTAGGTTAAATTTTCATAGTTTCCAAACATTATATCCAAGGTAAAAATGAAAGGACTCAATTTTTAGTGGATATATGAATGTAAGGAGATATTTAAAGAGTTTAATATGTGCCTAATAATTGCACTTGTGCTTATATTACCCACCAACATTGATAGATTTATGATCTAAAATGATGCATCTAGAAAGTCTGGGTTTTGTAATCATGGAAAATGACCATGTGATAGCCTATACCCCCCACCAAATAAATATCCATGAGAATAACTAGCCAACATTTGATCTAGAATTAGTTGTATCGATCTACACATTGAATATTTTGATACATTATCACTACATGATGATGTGTGACAAATATAAGGATAATAAGATCCTCAAGCATATATTTATAGAAGATGATCTCAATATGTTCCAACAAAGGTGGTTAGAAACAATCGAGGATTATTATAGTTAAATCCATTATAATGCTTGGAATATAGCCTATGTAAACATGATACCACAAACCTTTAAATGATGGTTATCAAAAGGTATACATATATTTTTGGAATTAATTGTATGAACATGGGAATCATAAAAGGTTACTCATCCTACCTTGCTCAAATAACAGCTCAACCATCCATTCATCAGAGGATCAAGGGGATATAAAATGTAAATTGGGAGAAACAATGTAAGGTGGTAAATATTATAGGGTTTTCATTTTTATATATGACGTTTTTAATGTTTTAACCAGGGCATGTATTCAATAATAACGTTAATTTAAGAGGAAACATCTAGATTAATTGAATATAGCACCCTTCCTTATTCATCCTGAAATCACTAAGATGTATAGAGATCCTAAATATAAAATTTAGTTGTATAACAATAAGAGATATATTGTGTAATATTTATGTTGATGCTTTGTGTGGGAGTAAGACAAAAATAAAAAATAGTGGTCTAAGGTATGATGTAACAATTTCTCATACCCATATAGAAATTGAAAAACATAACCATAGATTTCCATCTTAAACATCCCAGGACATCTAAAGTTCATATTGAAATATGTTTGGATGTTGATCCCCATACAAAGTCACTACATTTCCTTACTATCAAGGGGTATTTATCTCTAGAAAAACTCACTATGATATTCATTATACAAGTGTTAAAAATTCATTAAGTACCACTCTTTATTGTATCTGATTAGTAATTGATGTTCGCCTTGAGCTAATTGAGAATCCTTTAGTAAGCGTTGGGTACTGAATGGAGTTTTTTCATATCTTATCACCCTATAATGGATATTAATTCATAGGGAACTATTTAACCATTAGGGTTTATTTTGTTATCATGTTAAATATATTTAGATGTATTTTGGGATTAGAACATCCACTAGTGTAGTTCTTATATAACAAATGTTACAATTCTAGTTTTAAAATGACACCATACATGGAACGATATTAAAAGATATGGCGGACTTGGACAAGATGGTATGATGTTAAGTAACATAATATGTTGGGATTTATCTTATCAAAGAGTTTATAGATAATATTCGTACCATTTAGTGTCAGATGATTTATAAACACTGTAAATAGAAAATCTACATAGACAATTTTCAACGAGACATGGAGTTTGACATCTAAGATAATGTGATTGTTTTTTATATTACCCTGAATGTGTGCCTTGAGGTTTGGGAAGAATTAAATTATTATTCATATAAATTTAATCCCCTTTTAGATCCTTGATCATATCAGATCTGTTTCCAATCAACATGAACTCCCCCCGAACAAACATCAATTAATTAATGTGTTCCATGTATCCCTCTTAAAGAAAAAGATACCAGTCCACTCACAGGTACTGAATACAGAGTTGGGACCCGTAGAGAATGATCATTAATACAAGGAGTAGTTGAAGAAAACTATAGATCATAGGGAAAAATACCAATGAAAAAACCCAACTCACATGGTCAAATTATTGTGGACGTACCACTAGTTTTAGGAGGAAACATGAGAAGAAGATGCGGTATTGAAATTGAATCACACTAATCTATTTTAGTGTATGAAATAAAATTTTATGGGAAAAAATTTTGAAGTGGGAAAGAGTGTAATGACCCATAATGTTATAAATATAATTACCTTATGAATAAATTAATTTGTTATTATGTAATATAATTATAGAAAACACATGAATTATATTTCAGTTTTTATTCTGGGCCATTATAAAATATATCCATAATTTTAATATCATGATTAAAATATTATTAAACATTTTATTAATTTTTAATATATCCTATCAATAATTATAATTATGATTAGTATATTTTAATGGTTGTGTTGAAATATAATTGTAATTGAATAAAAGGGGAATGACTTCGTCAATCATGATCATAAATAATGAATCAAAATTTCAAAAGATTCCATGGAAGATAACATCAATCAGATTTCCCTTCACCAGTCCAACACTACAATTCAATATTTTTAACTATTGAAAATTATTATCTTAACAACAATTTTTTATCATGTACAAATTATTCTACAATAAGTATAATGAATATTATGTTTTGAAAAAAAAACCAGAATCATTTTTTGGATAATTTATAACTCAAAAACACTTTTCTGATAAAATCTAGACTTTTAAATAATTTTATTCATGAAATAGTATAATAAATAAATTTCTTTAACATATAAATTATAATCTAATTTAATAATTTCCCATGTTATTTTTACAATGGTTGGAATGTAACTTGTGTCATAAACACTTATATTTTACAATAAGTCATGAAATTTATTTAAAATTATACTTTCATATATTTATATATTTTCTGAAATAGATATCAAATTTGAAATCATCACATCTAAAATATCTAGGGGTGATATCTCATTATTTTTTGTTGTAATATAATTTTTAGGTAAAAATTAAAATTTTTATTGATATTTGGAAAGTATTGTGTCACCATGATGGTATAAATTTTATTTAATTAAAACTATAAAATCATACTATACAAAAAATATGTTTTAACCTTTTTATAATGTTTTTTAATGTAATCTAATTAATCTCACAAACCAATAATGAATCCTCCAAAACCTATCTTCTATTTTAAGGTTATTAAAAAATTCATGATCTTAACTCAAAATCAAATAGTGAATGCTATTAATATAATGAATTCAGTTATCAACCAAAAAAACTATAGAAACATCTCCACATTAGTAGAAGCCATGATAAAAAACCATGATAAGGTTTGTGGTTCTAATTATTTTATTACTTAGTACCCAATGTCTATATTTGGAAATAAATAAATAGTTTACCTCCCATATTTTTAAATATGAACCTAACAACCCTTTCCTCTTTATTTGATGGAATTCATGTTATACCCAAGTGCAATGTTTTCATCCTTTTAAGGTAATTCCAGAACAAATTTCTATTTTAAATCATGTGTAATCATTCCATTTAATGTTTATGAGATAATATCCATTGAATAATAGTTTATTAATAAACCAAATTAATATGCATAAACCATAGGGAGAGGATCTTTAAATGTAATTTACAATTATTTTATGAGAAGTTATAGAATTACCTCATCTTTTAATTATACTTTATTTTGTTATATAATGGAATATAATTCATTATACAATTGTCCTATTGTAGGATTCATGTGAAAAATACCTCTAGTGGTGATCCACACATGCACCATAATATCTAATCATTGTCGCAGAGACATTGGGTTCTAGCATGAATGATCCTGATATCTTTTATTGTTCACGGTTGACCACAATATTCTTCTTCAAAATGGATGAATATTCCATGTTGTAATCTTGAAGACTTGAGATAGGAGGAAGAGAGGTTCCACTCTAGTGCTTGATCCAATATCTACTTCTCTGTTGTTCATACCAAAATTGAATTCCGAATTTCATATAATTAGATATGTTTTATATCTGGTTTATGGTTGAAAAATTGTACACAAGCCACCAAAAATTCATAATATAATTAATTGACCCCATATCTTATTATAATAACAATAATATTATTAGTCTTATAATAGGCACATAACATTATGAATATAAATATATATTAATTATTTCTAAATGGAACATTAAATTCAATCGGTTTTCCTTCAATAAAATATACTAATAACTGAATAATAACTATTTAATTATATAATTTTCACTCAATTAATGTATAATAAAAATAGTAAATAATATATTCTCTAAACATATATACCAATAATTGTTATTATTATTTAACACCCATTATTATTTTAAATAACTTCTGATTGAATAACTATGATTAACTAAACTAGAATAAATATTATTTACAAAATCTTGTTGAATTCAACACTTGATTTTAATTAGAAATATAGATACAGTTATTGTGTGTCCCTCTGGGCATCTTTCTCAGTGGAATGAAGCATAACCACTTAATTTATAGGGATTGAATCAAGAAAAAAAAGCAAGAAATCAATATAGAAAGATGTTAATGTTGTAATGAAGTCCATCCTCCTATGATTGTTTATATTGTATTACAATATTTTTAAGACAATATAGGAAATCATACCTTTATCAAGCGGGTTTCATTGACCTATACTCTAAAAGTATCATTCCATAAATTTTTGGAAAATGACTTTCCCACTGAACAACATAGCTGCGATTTCATTTAGGTAGTTAAATTCCCTTTAAAGAGCCTTAGAATGTAATTTTTTTTTCAATAAACAAAAGGGATAAATCCTTTCTTGCATCATTCATTAATGTTATATAATTCAGGATGAAACCAATATATCATAAATCTCTAAAAACCTATGATATCACAATTTTCATCAATATATAAATTCATGACAGTCATACTATCCATTTGTGAGAATCTTATTTTATAAGGTTCAATACACACATATGTAGGTAGGAACATCTAATAACACATAGAAATGTGGAGTTTTAATTGATTGGCCTACTCTTCTATCCTCCAATCCAAGAGATTACTAAGAAATAACACTATTAGGGGGTGTCTAAACATCTTTATGAGCCACCTAACCCAAATAATCTATATTATCTATGTTCATTTACAAAATGTCATCTGGGCATAAAAAAATTATTTGGAATAATTTAATAAAACAAAAGGTTATCATCATAGTAAGTAAAATATATCACCATTCTTCATGACATATATTCTATGAACATTATCACAAATAAATATCATATAAGAGAAAAATAAAAATTTGATAATAAAATATAATAGAGAGAAATATTTAATAAAGTAGTAAAAATTTTGTTCTAGGGAACTGAATCCAACAAACACCCACTTTCAAATGTGTAAACTAACTACAAATTTTATTCCACTAGCTTTCAAATTATATTCATGCTTATGTTGAGATAAATCATTCCTTGTGTGGTCCTCCAAATTTTCTTACATGGATACTATTCTAACTATAACTTATCATCATTTTGAAAATTCAATAAAGTAATGAAACTTGCGAACTATGTTCTTTTTTCCTTTGGTGCAACCTTGACTCATCAGATTTTTATACCACAAGAATATTAAGATAGTAAACTGTGATAGGGTGTTTACTACTATGCTCCATATCATGATCCTAAACAAATTTATAAATCCATACTACTTACTTGGCACTATCAAATCCATAATATACACAAACTCATCTATAGAATCAATGCAAACTTGATGGTTTGATATCTTCCAGCTCATAACACATCAGCTGAGAAAAAATGTATATCTAGACAATGAATTTAGATCAATACAGTCTTCCACATATCTATAATTTTTGTAACCCATGATGACAAGATTTCCATCTCTTCCATACCCCCTAGAACGTTTCTTTAGTTTACATTACATACATAAGGATAGTCTTAATAGCATTTCAATTGTGTTCGCCTGGTTATGATTGGTATCTTCCTACCATCCTCAATACATAGGCAACATCAGTCCTTATACATAACATGGAATACATGATGGAACCTATTGATGAATAATATAAGATATTACATATTCTATATCATTCCACATGTGTCCAAGGACATATTTTCTTGGAATGGTGTGTAACATGCAACATTGGAACCATTAAAATTTTGGAATGTTCCATGTTGAAACACATCATTATCTGGACAATGGACGTACCTTGACATACTCCACGAAGAATCATAGATATATCATGCATGATTTGGATCCACCAAATATAGGCTGAAAAAACTATGTCCTTGATTGATAAGAACATTCTAAACCATGCCATAAAAAATTATGAGGATGATAAGTGGTTCCAATTTCCAATATGGAATCAACATATTATACTATGAAACCAACTGTATTCCCACTAAAACCATTTTAAACACATTTCTCACATTCGTTCATAATAATACCAAATTCCAATATGGATTCCATGATTTGAATATTCCTTGAACCAGAGGCTTTCTTTAAAGAAAAAAACTAATCTATACAACTTGTATAACATTTTTTCATTTCATGGATTAATTTAATCTTCTAGTTGTTCCATATACACATCATCGTGATAGCACCCATTAAGGAACAATTTTTCAAAATCCATAGTCCTGGTAAAATGATATGGAAAGAATTATTGTGATGAATATAAGCTTAGAAACGAAATAAAGTGTTTTATACTATTTAATTATGTGAAATTGTCGAAGACATTTACAAAATAGTCATTATATATAGGTATTCACTTTACATTTAGTGTCCAACATTCTCTATAAGGCCCACTTACAACCAAAAGGTCTTATATAGTTTAATGTGTCAGTCAAAATGAAAACATGTATTTGAGCCATGGAAACCATATTAGTAATGATTCCATCCATCCGTCACATAACATCTGGGGAATATACTAGCTCATTATAAGAAAGAGGACCATAATTTTAAACCAACAATGAGTTACCATCATCAGTTCCCCAAAAACCCCATCACTCTATGTGATGACATGTCCCATTAGGGCCTTCATGGAAGAATGAAGGCTGGTCATCAAATACCCCAAGCCTACATCCATAGGCTAATAGAAGGAAACCAGTGTCTAAAGGTATTAATAAAGTGGGATGAAACTTCTAAAATACTTGTGTGCACACAACACAATGTATCCATGAAGAAGTGAATAAGAATAGTGAAACAAGAACTATTACATCTAGACTAAAAACATAGATGTGATAATCTCTAGGGAATACCGAAGAGTGTGATTAAGTAAACCAAAATGCATGGGGAGATTAAAGGAAAAAACAAACAGATGTACCAGTATGAAAATAACTAGAAATGTAAATTCTATGTGAGAGTATCTCTATATCTCTAAGCCTCAACCAATATACATGGTATAATAAAACCAAGTTTACCCTATTCACCAATTTTATCACGTCTAACATGTACATCTTATACATAACATGAGACACATGTTGGAAAACCCCATGAAGGAGGAAGTATATACATACATAGTAGTACACCCCAAAAGAAGAAGGGGGTACAATTATAGAAAGGATAGAAGAATACATATTAACCCATATAAATTAAGAAATAAAATCCCATAAATAGAGTCGTATTCTCATAAAAACCATTATATGAGATAGAAAGGGGATAATCCACTTGATAGACCATCCCATGAAAAGCGTATTCCAATATTTCCAAAGCCCCATTAAGGGCACCAAGAATCACACATGTGTTTATGAAGAGTAACCATGAGGAGACATACCTCACCAAAATTATGCACATTCAAGGATCCACAATATGTAGATTGAGGACTCATTCCATGGTATTATAGGAGGGTTCCACTGAGGTGGTAGAGGACCCATGTCCTACCCGAGTATGAGGGTTCCGAACTTTTGATTGATAGAGGACCCATCCCAGAGTCTGTTAGGGTGTTTCCACTCTATAGTTAGAGGAACCATTTCCTGACATGGTAGGATGGTTCCATTTTTTAGATAGATAGATGACCCATACCCAAGTCCGTCAGGGGGCTCCACTCTGTAGGTATAAGACATATGCCTTGAAAGAAGAGAATTGTTCCACTCCATGAATAGATAGAGGATCCATTCCCTATTAATTTAGGGGGTCCCACAATATAGGTAGACGACCAAGCCCCATCCCACTATGAGGGTTAAACTCTAGGGATATAGGGCCCGCACATTATTATAGAAGGATTGTTCAAATTTGACCAAAACCAGAATAATTGGGGATTTTTAACCCCAACCTCCTTATAAAAATCCTCCTTGATCAAAATCATTAACTAACATTTCCAAAAGAAGAATCATAATAATAAAATATATCATCATTTTTCAAGAACTACTAAAAATGAAACGATCGTTTTCTATGTTAAAGAATACTCAGGATAGGCTAATCATGGGATAAAATTGAAGTCCATGTGAAGGTGATATGAGATATATAATATTTGTAAAGAAAGGAACTATGTGTAAGTGACCAAAATAGTGTGTATTCATTCTTTAAATTCTTACATGTTTCCTAGATAATACATGAATTTTGGGCATGTAGTACTACACAGCTTGTAAGGGCACTTCATAGAATGTCTCGACCATCCCGGGGCTGGTCGTGTTTGTCGAGCCAAGCCTTTTCTACAGTAGTCATGTGTTATAACACGGCACGTGCCATTCCCTATATGGAGTGTAGGTATATATAGGGTCCTGGGTATATAATCCATGTATATGCTATACCAAGTAGCTGAGATCACATAGCTTGTTGTTCCACCACATGAAATGTGATAATTGACTACAATGTGAAACCCTAATAGCCATAGAAACCCAACTAAACAACATGTTTTCATCATATTACACATTGTGTTTGTAAAGATTTTATAGAAACCAATGAATAATTCACATATCTAGAAAATATAATTCCTCTACCTAGATTCCTATCATTTTACAACCCAATATTGGTGGATTATTCATTCAACTGTTGATTTAGACCCTCAATTGGTTTGAAATTAGAGTCCAATTCTTCACAAGAATCTTCTTCATTCTTCATGTAAATCATGGTACCTCCCTCTACCTCATTGAATTATTAATCCATTTAATTCACATCCCAATCCTAAAAAATAACTTGATCCATCCTTCAACATGATGTTGTTCCTCACACGCGAATCTTCCATGAATATGTGGGTTGGATTGAACTGTAACCCACTTAAAAATGTCAAATTGGGACCCCATTGGCCAGTGGAGAAGAATATGTAAAACGATTGAGGAAAATCCCAAATGCAATTGTACATTTTTTTAAAAAAAATTTAATTTTCAACAAATATATATTAGGGATATCAAGGGTGATAAACTTGTAACAACATGAATAAATTGAATATAAAATTTTAATTATATACATAGGATCTTGAAAAGAATTTATTTAAACAAAGATCAATGAATAAGGTTTTATTATGATAGATATTTTAACCACAACAGATGAATCCAACAATAACTATTTCTCCCTTGAGATTGGATTGATTTTTGGTTATGAATTCATTCACAATTGATGGAGAAGACCCATTAAATTTTCTACACATATTATAACAAAAATTCATTTATTAGTCATCATATGATCTAAATATGAAAATTAGGAGTAGTGGAATCCTCTTATAAAAATTCAAAATGTTATATAGAACGACATGGAGATTCTCTATAACATAATATTTATATAGGGGAAATAGTTTAAGTCATTTAATTTTTCAATATAAATACAAAAATTATTTTAATTAAATGCACTCAATATCAACCGTCTCTACCGGATTCCCCATGACGACCAATTTTATGATGTTTATAGTACACATAATGCTCTTTGAATGCAATCATGGAATCATATTTTTTTTATCAATGACTCTGTTTATGAGTTAATATTTTGTTTCATTGAAAACTATGTGTCTGTGTGTGATATAAAGTATATTTATTATTTTTATAAAATTAATTCTGGCCTCACCGGTCCTTATAATTAATGGTGTGTCTCATTTCCTGTATCCAAAAATATTTCTTGATATATTCCAAAATACATTCTATGAAGAAAGTGTATCAAAATTTTTCCATGCTTCTATATTTCTTCCCATATGATATACTAAACTAAGAAAAATGGTGGGGATACTAATCCAACTTCTGGATCTCCTACTCCATGGAGATATCCAGAATTCTCCTGTGAGGGAACAACACATGAACCAATGGAATGGTCGATTCACACAAGATCCTCTACTGCAGATCATCGATCACCATTGGATGTTCTATGACAGTGGCTCCATCCTAGATGCACAAATCAACGCAGTCTATAAACTTCATAGGATCATCCACGAAACTCATTCATTGAGACTTGTGGAAGATTTCATGAACCTGATCAAACTTTTTGGGAAAGGAAAGGTGGTAAGTAACCTCGCTAACCCTCTACAAGATAAATAATAATATGATGATCTTTCAGGATATATTTCCTCACTAGACTAATTTCCACAACCATAATCATGGAGAGTCTCTTAGTAAAACATGTCTCCCAACTCAAACCCCACAGTACCATGATAAAGATCAATATTGGATTTATATTAGCTCCGAGATGTTCTTATCTACTTATAGATCACATGGAAATTCTCTATCGTCACCTATACCATCTATCCCAATAATAGATACTTCACCAATATATATCGTGAACAGCGGTGACGTTTAGGGTCTCCCATAAAAGTAATTGAAATATTCCATTATTATATTAGAGTGATTGTTATTAATACAAGAAAAATACACCAAGGATAAGTGAACATCCCTTCCCAGAAATATTCTGACACACAAGAGCTCAGAATTTCCTCCAGAACCTGGATATTGTGCTTGATCTGCCTATCCTTATAGAGGTGAAAGGCTATAATTATCTATCTTTGGTTCTTGAATAACACATTAAATGAAATAAAAAAGAATTATATTAACTATGCATTAGGGTCATATACATTCATCGAGGGAACCCCATGAAGGTGTATAATCTCCGACATGAACAACTTCCCTAACCTCTCCACCGAACAGTACTACCTAATAGAAAGTAGGTGAACCGACTTAGTAAGTCTGTCTAATATCACATAGATAAAATCATCAATGATATCTTTATTTTGAATGAAAATCACAAAGTCCATGGATATGACAACCCATTTAAAATCCTTGATCTTAAGAGGTTCCAAAAAAATGATGGAACTCGGTGCTTAATCATCACATACTGACATGTGAGGCAATAATAGATGATCTCAACATCACTGTCCCTCATTCCAACCCACAAAAATTTCTATATAATGTATTTTTACATGTTATCCACAATAATATGTAAAAATAATAGATAAATGAGAATATTATTCATCACCTCGTCTCCTATCATGACTGATACCACCTTCCATCCCAATAATAGGATGACATGATTACCTCTTTAATAAAATCGATCTAATGAATCTCTTAAAGATATATAGTCACGTATGACCACCTAGTTGATTTACCCAATCTATGACTCCCTTGCATGATAGAGAATAGGGTGTGTCAACACAAAAAAGGGGGAAAATATTCACCCTTCTCCTTAACCAGGGTGAGCTTCCAAGAAGATGAATACTCAGATGCATGTTCAACCAAGTGAAAATGGGACATACTACAAAGGGAATATTCCTCCAATTTTCCATTCCCATGAGTATGGACTATCTCAATGTCATAGTCTTATAGGAACACTCGTTAGTACATATATCTAAGGTTTATATCCTTATATATGAAGTTTCTCTTCCTATAATAATGGTCTGAGTAAACATTAGTGCACTATCCTAAAATATAATGCCACCACATATTTAGAGAAAATACTACCAATACCAACTCTATGTCAAAAGTCATGTAGTCCTACTTGTGGGGTACCAACTATCTAGATCCATGTGGAATCATCTGATTCTTTTACATCAAAACATAGTGGAGACCATCTTCAAATGAATCACAATGAAGTACGTACTCTAAAGCTACAACAAGTAGCCTCAAAAAATTTGAACCTTTCAGTCTTAACCACAACACCTTAAATGGTTTTTTGGAACTACTCAATCTTGGTAAAGGATACTATTTCTACATCACGATAATAAAAGGGGATTTAATAATTTATAATTCATCTTCAAACCACTTGTAGTACCCTAAAAATACATAAAAACCCCATACATCTAACAAGAACATTGGTGGATCCCAAAAAAATTATTCATTAATCTTTTTGGGTCCAGAACTAATCCATTCATAGAAATGAAATCCTTAAAAAGTGACCCTAATGGATTTGTAACAAGCTCTTTGGGATCTTACTATAATACCGGTGATACTTAATTAAGTCTAGGACCACCCTCAAGTGCAACACATGATCATCCTATGGTGTAGTGCAGATTAGAATGTCATCAATAAAGAAAAATATAAATTGGAATAATTTTGGCCAAATGATCTGGTTTATTGAATCAAAAAAATTCATTAAGGTAAATGGTCACAATGAAATGAATCTTGAGGAATTCATAGTATCTTTAGAATCTTCAAAATTTTAACTTCAGAATATAAGCCACACTAATGATCAAAAGTCAGTGTCGGACCAGATATCGATCTTCGAGAACCATATCTCACCTTACAACAAATCAAATAGTTCATCAGTCACCAAAATTCAGAAAAGGTTTTTAATTACGGAATAGTTTAAGAGATGATAAATCAAAGAATCCACAATCTTACGTTTGAAATTTTCATGAACAATTTTGGTTAGAGTGGAATCTCAAGAGGGGGGTGAATTGAGCTCCTACTTAAATTTTTTGTTAATAACATTATTATAATGATCCACCAAAGTTGAAATTGCCCAGTTAATTAAGGTAGTAGAGATGTAAATGTCTATTTGGTCAACAGTTTTTTCAAAGGGTGATTTGTCCTCAGTTAAATTAGTGTAAAACACTTCTTCAACTTTTGAAACCATTTTACTAAATTAATCATATACACAAACTAAGAAAAACTAACTATCAAAGGGAATGAAAAATAATTTTTTGTGTTATCAATTATAAGGAGTAGAAAATAGATAAAGAAGAGTATACCAAAAATATAGAGCATAGTGAAGGTAGACAAGAGGTTTAGTATCAAGATATGACTTAATCCTCTCCACATGGTGATCACCTACCACCCAATAGTTTATATAAACAATAAACATGATACACAACCTGTATTTGGATTTACAACAGTTTTCACAAACATTCCAGGGTTCATACCCTCTTCCACAGTTCTTTGTGGGAAAAACAAACCATACAGACCACACATGGTCTCTTCAACAGTTATACATGGGAACATGATTTAAGTGATGTTTTATATGAGGAAATTTAGTATCCTCCAGTTCAATCTTAGGAGACAACATTTGTTACAGACAGAAACACACACTTCTCAGAAATGTAAAATGATGGAACACAATAGATAAAATATTATAAACTTTGAGTTTAGAAATATTTTTGTTTTTGCAGATCATCTCTTTACTCTATGGAGTGAAAAATTTGATGTTCCAGTCATTCTCTGAACGTTGTCACCAATACAGAGTGTCAAAACTCCAAGTTCTAGCTTTCAATAACTGTGAGTCCTACTTCTTGTGTTGATCAAGAGTTGATGAAGAATATATGGAAGAAGTGAGTTTGTCCCAAAATGATCTTCTTAATGCTTTTGTGTTTATAGTGTAAGGGCTGGATGGTCCTCCTTTTATATAGGGAGTATGTTCCTTTAGCTTTTCATGCTCCACTCTCTCTTTTGTTTCTTCCTCATTCTTCTCTTTTATATTTGAGGTCTGACAGTAGGAATAATTAAATCACGTGCGGTACTCCTCATACCTCTTACTATCCTCAGATATATCCTCTTGATATGCCAACAATTAGCATTAATTAATGTTAGATGCTTTAAATTTATCAAATATGATCATTAGAATAATATTATGAATTTGGAAATGTATAAAAGGGAACCCATTAAAAGACTGGTAACAATAGCCTTCACAATGGTGGGCTTCACAATGGTACGCTTGACAATGGTAGGTTTACATCGGTAGCCTTCATCAGTATCCTTCGTTGGTAACTTTAAACGATAGCCATCAATAGTAACCTTGAATTGGTGATCATTCCATCGATGACATTTTCATCGGTGACCTTGCATTAGTGACCTTTGCATCGGTGACCATTGATCAGTGACCTTTGAATTAGTGACCTTTCATCAATGACCTTTCATCGATGACCTTTGCATCAGTGACCACACATATGTGATCTTGCATCGGTGACCTTTGTACTTATATGAATTTTTTACTGTAATCTTAAATAAGATTCTAGTGAGATTAGAAGTACATAATTGTTTCTTGATAAAAACTAGGAAAATTAATGAGACATTATTATCATGGAACCAAAATATGATTATCAAATTAAGGAAAATTTATTTGGGATTATCAAAATAGGTGAGTCCTTCAATCACCCCCTTTTTGATAATCACATATTATGTCATTATTTTCTGAATTAGGGTTAATCACATTTTTTAATATCTATAGAGGTTTGTATAAGAACATTCAAACGATGACTATTATAGAAAAATATAGATAGTATATATATAAAAATTTAACTCAAAAAAAACTTCTCCTTTGGGTAACATTGAGATTAATGCTTAAATAATTTCGCCCCCTTTGTGATTAAAAAAAAGAGAGGAAGAAAAAAAAAGAAACAGAAGAGGATTTTTCATTAATGATCGATAAAAATTACAAAGATCCTTATCAACTGTGACACCCCACATTCAATCCACAAAAGATATGTCCAAGGGAGATTTTCCTTTGGAAGAAAAGAAGGCAGGTTCTAAAGATAGAGGGATATGCCTAGGGATGACTATCAGTAGGGTTGGAGGAGTAGAAAAAGAGGCATCTGTAGACCTGATGTGTTTAGATCTCTGAGTAATCATAGGGGGAAAACATCTAATGTCCTGTGCAGGAGTCATCATGGGTGCATCATTTGTATAAACTGAAGTAGTTGATGTTGAAGTCAAGGATGGAGGAACAATGATGGGAGTGTAGTCCAAATAGAGGAAGGGAAAAAGAATATTTCTGAAATCCATAATCATAATTCTTCCTCTTTACATGGATGAAATAAAATAATACTTATTCTCCATAAATTAGTCAATGGCAGGAGTCAATTCAATGATCTTGCTAACCTGATCCTGAAATTTTTGAGTGGCAGGAGGAATCCTCAAGTTCTCCAACAACAACATGATGTGACCATCCATCTGATGCTTAGTATATACCCTTTTGTAGTAGAAATAAACTTTCACTTTGATGGCCTTTTGATGTTGATCATCTTCCCTTAAATAATTTCCCACAAGTTTATTAATCTATTGGGTAGTGGAAATAACCCATGTTATAGACTAAGGGTCTCAGTAACTGGTACTACAGAACATTTCCAAATTTTCTCTAACAAATCGACCTGAATGCTTCTAGATCAACAAGTGGAGTAGCTGAAGATGAAGAAGATGCACATAGAGGTGCCATAGTGAAAGCTATTGTCTCCTTGATGGACCTGGTCAGCCCACTAATCATCCTTTTCACATCTTCATTATGGTCACTCACATGTGTCTCCATGGACTTCTCAATGTCCTCAAACATAGTGACCATTTGATGAACCACACATTTATCATAACTATGATCTTTATCAACCTGGGCCCTTGAAGCCATATAAGATTCTAATCAGACAATAGACTACTTCATAGAGTCCATATAGTCTTCCATGGTTCTAATTAGATTCTAACATTCATTTACTCCCTTGTAGCAGGGTGGAGTGAGAGGCAAAAACAAACTTTTCCACTGCAGAAGTGACAACCTCTTGATTGTGAGTCATATCCATCTCTAACCCATCAATTATCTCATCAAAGTGTCTCTTCATGTCTAAATTCAATGAATCCCAATCTTCATTATTTAAATAGTCACGAGGCAGAAGTACCACTGGCTACACAATAGAAGTTTCTGAAATAGTAGGAATTGGAGGACATCTAATAGGCTGGTCATCATCAGAATCTCCATAGTCTAAGCCCAAAACCACAAATCAAGGGTCTTCTGTCCAATCTTTTATCCCATGGTATACATCATCTAAACATGTGGAAACAGGTCCCCCCCCCCTCATGTGTAGAAATCTCTTGATCAACCACATTTAGTTATGCCACATCTCCTTGAGAAACTGCATCAACAGAAGGGTCCACTGCCACTTCCTCGACAGAATCTTCAACAACTTATAAACTAATTTCAGCTTCAACTGAATCAGCATCCATTAAAAATACACTTTCAACCAATTATGTATAACCAATTAGAATACTGAGACTTATACATTCCTCTTCACTTTCAGTAGCATCTATCTCAAAGTCATCATGATAAGATTTAGTATCCTCATCCTCATTTTAGGTTTCTCTAATTTCACTTAAGCCTTTTTCTTCCCCTTCTTCTTCAAAAGTTTCTTCATCATCACTATCCATTAAGACTATCTCCCTTCTAGGAAACCGCTTTGGTGGACAGGGCTCAGCAAAGGATATAGTGTTAGTGAGAGGATTTTAGGGAAGTTCAGGATCACTCCTGTAATATATATGAGAATCCACTCCTTCTTTCACAACATCATTATCTTCTTCTTCATTAAAATATGAAGGCACTACTTCATGAGAATATAGACTAGGATATGTCTTATCCTTATTCCTAGTTGGATGAGTGACAAGATTGAATTCCTCATAATGTTTAGCCTCATCATGCACCCATCTTCTTTACAAAGGGTTCCAATTTATCTTCATCAACTTTCAAATCACCTTGGTAATGCAAAAAGTTTCCCTTACTACAACTGTTTCTTCATTATCTCTAGCAACTCCTTTCACCTTCAACATCAAGGAGATCAATATACCATGAAATAAGGCATTTGATTTGGAAATCGGTTTTTTCATATATTATAATTGAATCATCATCAACCTACATAAATTAATCTTATGTCCATGCTTTAACAGATAAAAATGAAATACATCCTGAAATTTCTATTTAGGAAAGTCCCCTCTCCTAAGACTCAAGACATGCTAGAAAAATTTAAATAGTAACATGTCCTCTCCTTCCATCTCTACAGCAATGAAATTCCTAGGGATCCCACTCCCTGTCAGCTCTGATAAGGATTTTTCATAATAGAAGAACCCACTAGTGGGAGGATCCACTCTTGAGTAGTAATCGTAAATTCCTTCATGTGGTACTCTCAGACACTCACCTCATTCAACAGAGGAGAAGGTTACACGTACTCTATTTACCCATGAAGACATTCTGTTCTCATCCTCAGTCTGTCCAAAATTCAAAAACTCATAATTCTCCTTTCCCAGCATCAGATAATAGGTTCCATTGTTTTTTTCAAAACATTATACCCATCCATGAGCATCAAGTGCCTTCAATAGTAATTATATGCTCGTCAGGAACTATTCAGAACCGATCTCTATTCCAAATAGGATTTCTCTTTTTGATAGATGAGGGCTAATTAGATTTTCCACTTCTTAGCTTCCACTTCTCGACTCAACTTGATATCTATTTGAATTTGGCACATCGCCTTCATCACTGGTCATCAGTCTATTTACCCTTTCCAACAATCTGGAGCATTTTGAGGGTTTTGGAAGAAGGTTCGGTTGTGAGGTTAGGGTGAAGGAGATTCGGGAGAGAGGTGGAACAAAATGTGGTTTGTAAACTAATTTTTTCATTTAGGGATTGAAAAACAAATTAGATAAAAGAAATAATTAATAAAAAAAACATTTCAGATTCTAGTAGAGAAAACGCTAAGTCTTGTAATAGTTCAACTATCGGTAAGGTAATGATGGTGAGGTCCTATCGGTTAGGTCTATCGATGATATCCTAAGGGAGAGGTCTATATGTGAGGTCCTAAAGGTGAGGTATATTGGTGAGGGCCTATTGGTGATGTTTATAGTTGAGGTCCTAACTGTGAGGTCCATCGGTGAGGTCTTAACGGTGAGGTCTACCAGTGAGGTCATAATGGTGAGGTCTATGGGTGAGGTCCTATCGGTGAGGTCCTAACGGTGACGTCTATCAGTGAGGTCCTATCAGTGATGTCTATCAGTGAGGTCCTAATGGTGAGTTCAATTGGTGAGGTCCTATCAGTGAGGTCCTAAACCTTAACATTTTATCGTGTTTAACTCATGTTTGATGTAACTTAACCTCTCAGAGTTCAAAGGATTTGTGAATATATCTCCCAATTGGTGTTTAGTGGCAATGAATTCAAGAGTGATATCACCTCTTTGATAATGATTTCTCATTAGGTAATGTCTCACATCATTGTTATTTGTCATAGCATGAGATACTGTATTTTTTGAGATGTTAATAGCACTTGAATTATCACACTTTATAGAGACATGTTTGTATTGATATCCATCATCTAGTAAAGGGTGTTTCATTCACAAAATGTTTGCACAACAACAACCAGTAGATATATATTAATCTTTGGTAGGAACTAATGTAACAGAATTATGTTTCTTACTACACCATGATACTAGTGACTTGCCTAAAATGTGACATGTTCCAGAAGTTCTCATTCTATTTAACTTGCATCCATAAAAGACAACACCCAAATAATATATTAAATCAAATTATTGTCCTCTTGGATAAAATAGTTATAAATTTCTAGTATACTTGAGATATTTAGAAATCCTTTTAATAGCAATTAAATTAGACTCTTTAGGATTAGCATGAAAATGAGAACACATGCATACAATGAACATAATGTTTGTTCTGCTAGTAGTAAGGTAGAGCAGACTCTTAATCATACATCTATAATTCGTTTGATCCACTGGTGTACCAGTTTCATCATTATCTAACTTACAGGTGGTACTCATAGGTGTATCACAAATTTTATTGTTGTCAAAACCGAATAATTTTAAAATATATTTAGTATATTTACTTTGATTTAATATAATACAATTTTTATTCCGAATAATTTGAAATCCAAGGAAAATTTTTAGTTCCCCCATTAAACTCATTTCAAAATGATCTTGCATCATTTTGGAAAAATCAGTACGTAAGGAATTTTTAAAGGATCCAAAAATTATTCCATATACATAAGTATGTACTATTAAAACATCATCATAAATACTTTTAATAAAAAGATTAGGATCTATTATACCTATAGTTGAATATTTTTAAATATAAAAAGAACTAAGTCTATCATACCAAGCTCTTGAAATTTTTTTTTGACCATATAAAGCATTAGATAGTTTAAAGACATGATTTAAAAAATTTCTATTTGTAAAACCCGGGGGTTGTTCAACATATACATCTTCAACTATATACCCATTTAGAAATGCACTTTGGACATCCATTTGATAAAGTTTAAAATTCAGATGAGCTGCATTGGCATGTAGTATTCTAATTGCTTCTAGTCTGGATATAGGTGAAATTTTTTTCTCAAAGATTATTCCTTCTTCTTTACTATATCCCTGTGCAACTAGTCTAGCCTTATTTCTAAGTATATTTCCAGATTCATCAACTTTATTTTTAAACACCCATTTAGTGCCTATGGTCAGACTGTCTTTGGGTCATTCTTCTAATTCCCAAACCGTGTTTCTTTCAAACTGATTTAATTCTTCTTGCATGTCCATCATCTAAAATTCATCATTGATTGAATCATTAATATTTTTGTGTTAAAGCTATGATAGAAAGGATTGATGTTCAACCTTGTTTCTAAGAGACACTCTATTTTGTGTTCCTATATTTAGATCACCTACTTCAACATCTAAAGGATAATACATGAGATTCCTTGTATATCTAGAATGAGTTGAACTAGACTCCTCATTATTGTCTATAGGTTCAGATTCATCATGCCCAAATTTTCGATGATTTTCAGAACTAGGTGTTTTCACTAAGGGTTCACTGTATTTATCATTAAGGTCTAGAATTGACATATCTTCGTCAAGATGTTCAACAAGATGTTTTGGGTTCATGTGGATAAGTTTCATAAAATTTGACATGAAATGATTCTTCCAAAAATTTGGTTCTCTTATTAAATACTCTATAAGATTCACTAGAGATTGAGTATCGTAGGAAAATTCCTTCGTCACTTTTGGGAGAAAACTCGTCATGATTATTATTTGTGTTAAGGATAAAGACTTTTCCATTAAAAAATCAAATTTAATTAACCATAGGCTTCAAATTATTTCAAATCTCATAAGGGGTATTCATAGGAACAGGTCTAATTATGACTGTATTGATAATGTAACAAGCTGTATTAACAACTTCATCCCAAAAATGGATATGCATGTTATACTCATTTAGAATAGTATGAGAAATATCATGAAGTTTCCTATCTTTTCTTTCTACAACATCATTTTATTGAGGCGTTCTAGGATCCATGAAATTGTGATTATAGACATTTTGGGAGCTATAAGATTTAATCTTCTTATTTTCAAACTCACTGCCATGATCATTCTCAAGGTCTTAATTCTAAGTCAACTATGATTTTCTACACACTTGGAGTATTTAATTAAGTAATAACTTGTTTCAATTGTATGATCTAGAATATATACCCATTTATATCTAGAATGATCATCTATAAGAACATGAACAGAGTGCTTACCATTTAGACTTGAAAAAGTAGATGGTCCAAAAAAATCCAAGTGAACAAACTCAAGTGGTTGTGAAGTAGAAAATTATTTCGTTTGCTTGAAAGAAACATTGTGTTGTTTTCCCTTTTGACAAGGATTGCACACTTTTTTGAGAGGGAATTCCAAATTTGGTATGTCTCTAACTAAACCTTTCCTTGTCAGTTTCCTAAGTGAGTGTACATTGTAGTGTCCTAATATTCTGTACCATAAGCAAGATTCATTAGAAAAAAAATTTAAACAAGAATCAATTTTCATGGATAAAACATTTAAATCTATAGCATATACGTTTTCATTTCTAAGAGCGGTAAATATTAGACAATTTTTATAATAAAAAACATTGCAAGCATCATTTTTAAATTTTACATTGAATCCATCATCACACAACTAAGAGATACTTGATAAATTTTACTTTAACCCATCAATAAAAAGTACTTTTGAAATCAATATAGTTTTAGGGTTACTAATTTGGCCTAATCCAATGATCTTCCTATTTTAATTATCACCAAATGTTACATGTCCACCATCAAATTTAATTATGATCTTGAAGTATGAATAGTATCATGTCATGTGTCTTGAACATCCATTATCCAAGTACCATAGAGTTTACATGATCTCATCAGACACTTTTCCTACAAAATAGATTAAGTGTAGGGTAACTTTGGTACCAATATTTTCGTGGGTCTATATAGGTTATGAAGTAATGTTGTAAGAACCCATACATGTCTAACAAGTTTCCTATATTCAATAGATTTGTTTTGAGACATGAACACTTTGTTTAGTCCATTAGAGAATTGTTTTTCAAAAGATGGCCCAGAACTTGAACTAGTAGTAAACTATCCAGATTTAGGAACACATTTATTTTTAATAATTCTACTTTGTCCAGTTTGATATCTTATACTAGTTTTGTAGTTTATAGCAACTTGTTTCCCTAGAAACTAATCCAAAGTATGTCAACCTGCAGTAAACTTTTCCAAATCCCTTTTTAATTTCTCATTTGATAATTTAGGTATAGTATTTTCTTTTAATAGATAAGCACATTTTTCTATCTCAATATCTAGGTCTTACTTACTATTGAAATTTAAAGCTTTTTGTCATTTAAATAGTTTATATTTATCCCTGAGTTCATTGAAGGTGTCCTCAAGCATTCCAAAATATTCAAATAGTTCATCCTTGGTAATATTTTCATCATTATTTAATTAACATTATCTCCCATAATTATAAAAATTATATACAGGAGAATTGGGTTTTACCTTAGATGTTTCTTCCATGAAACATAGGTTTTCATGTTTTTTCTTTTCAATATCAGAAGTGTCTAATCCACTTGATCTATCTTATAAATCACTCATTGTATCTTTTATTTTCTACTAATATCCCTTGCCCTTGTCTTTATATTTAATCTTAAATTTCAGCATGGGGAAATCATCCTTCACCTGGCCTTTTCATTTTATCTCATAGGATACAATATCATTTGCATTTTCATTCCATTTTACATCCTTTTTCCACTGACATTTACTAGCATACTCTCATTTATAGTTTGATTTTCTGACGAACATATTCTTTCGGTATAACTTCTTGAATATTCTAGCAAGATGAGCCATCACATCATCGCTGTCAGAGTTAGAGTCTTCACCAGTGGAAGTGTCTACAGGACCTTGATTTTTTTATCTTTGATCTTTAGGTAGATGTCATGAATGATACAGATTTAATTCTTGGTTCCTCATCTACTTCTTGATTTACCATAAGCACATATTCAAACATCGTAAGTTTTCCAATTATTTCCTTCACTAATAGCTTTCCAATGTCACAATATTCTCTGATAGAAACAAAATTTCCTCTCCATGTGTCAGGTAGGCATCAAAGAAATCTCATAATATGAACCTTATTTTCCACTGGTTTCCTAATCAGACTCATGGTATTCATTATTTCATTAAACATGAGATACATTTCAAATATAGGTTCATCAGGATTCATTTAAAAATTATCATATTTAATAGTATAAGTATTTATTCTCATTTCTTTAACATTGGATGATCCATCATGAGAAATAGACAAAGTATCCAAAATTTCATGAGCAGTTTTACGGGAAGATATTATATTGAATTCATCATCACCTAGATAACAATACAATGCATTCATTTATTTACAGTTATTGTTGTATGTATCTTTAGTCAACTAAGACCAAGTGTCCCAATTAGTAGCAGGAAATACATGTTCCTCTTCAATTGAGTCCTAGATTTCGGACCCATGCTCTCAAGATAATTTTGATTTTTAATTTCCACTGTTCATAGTTATTACCATTAATGAACGGTGGCCTATTAGTCGCAACACCCTCAAATCTTTTATCTATAGTAAACTAGATATTTTAGGAAATGAAAATTTAGATATGAAAAAAATTTATGATCCTTAGGATACAACTAAAATCATAGTTGAATAGAATTTGACAATTTGAAAAACAGTTGCAGTAGTAAAAATAATAATTTCACCATCTAGAACTATATTTTGATCAAAGTGGAATCTAAAGAGGGGGTGAATTGAGTTCCTTCTTAAAATTTATGTTAAAAACATTACTATAAAGATCCCTCAAATTTGAAATGGCCTAGATAATTAAGGCAGTATAGACGTACATGTCTTGTTGGTCAACAATTTTCTCAATGGGTTATTATTCCCTAGTTCAGTTAGTGTAAAACACTTCTTCAACTATTGAAACAAGTTTACTAAATTAAAAATATATGCACACTAACCAAAACTGTCTATCAAAGTGAAGTCAAAACAGTTTTATGTGTTAGAAATTATAAGTAGCGTAAAATAGATTAAACAGAGTATTCAAAAAATATACAGTGCTGTAAAGGTAGACAAGAGGTTCAGTCTCAAGATGAGACTTAATCCTCTCCAATTATTGATCACCTAACACCAAGCAGTTTATATAAACAATATCCTTTGATACACATTTTGTATAGGGATTTACAAAATTTTTCACAAACTTTCCATGGTTCACACAATATACCATAGTTATTCGTGGAGAAAACAAACAACACAAACCACACACGGTCTCTTCCACAGTTATATATTGGAACAAGATGTAAGAGAAGTTTACTGCGAGTAAATTCAGTATCCTCCAGTTCAACTACAATAGATAGTTTGTGTAACAGACATACACACACACTTCCTAGAAATTAAAAATGAAGGAACACAATAGAGATAAGATTATAAGATTTGTGTTTAGAAAGATCTATACATTTTAAGTTCAGCTCTTGAAACCTTGGTGTGAAATTTTTTGATGTTTGAGTCTTTATTTTAATGTTGTCTCCCAAACAATGTTTCGCAACTCTTGGTTCTAGCTTTCAGGAACTGGGAGTCCTGCTTCATGCATTGGTCGAGTGTTGATGAATCACAGAAGTAATAAGTGAGTTTTTCCCAATATTATCTTCTTAATTCTTTTTGGTTCATAGTCTAAGGGATGTATGGTTATCTTTTGATCTAGCAAGTATGTTCCATTAACTTCCCATTATCCACTGACTCTTTTTTTCATCCTTGGTATTCTCTTTTGTATTTTAGTTCTAACAATATGCGTAAGTAAATCACGTGCGGTCCGCCTCGTACCTCGTACTGTACCCAGATACTGTCTCTCGATATGTCTACAATAAGAATTAATAAATTTAAGAAGAATTTAATTTATCAAATATGATCGTTAGAATAATCTTAAGAATTTGAAAATGTATGGAAGGGTAAGAATCCATAGACTGGTAATGGTAGCCTTCACAATGGTAGGCTTCACAACGGTATGATTCACAAAGTTAGGTGCACATCGGCAGCCTTAATCGGTAACTGTCATTGGTAGCCTTCAACAATATCCCTCAACAGTAACATTGCATCGATGAGCATTCCATCGATGAAATTTGCATCGATGACCTTCCATCGATGACATTTGAATTGGTGAACTTTAATCGGTGACCTTTCCATTGGTGACCTTTCATCGGTTACCTTGCATTGGTGACCTTTGCATCGATGACCCTGCATCAGTGATCTTACATTGGTGACCTTTGTACTTATATGGATTTTTCATTGTAATCATAAATAAGAGAGCAGTGAGATTAAAAGTACATAATTTTTTCTTGATAATAATTAGTAAAATTAATGAGACATGATTAACATAGAACCAAAAAATGATTATCACATAAAGGAAAGATGATTTGGGATTTTTAAAATAGATGAGTCCAACAAACAACATTGGTGATTCCTAGGTGGATACACATCTTTTGATGGAACCCTTCTCTCGATAGTCCTCCAAAAACAAAATAATCTCCTAATGCTCAATGGGGTCCGTCTGATATTCTAAAAGAGATATTGGATTGGTCTCATGTTGAATGTTGATTAAAATATCAATATCACATTATAGATATAGACCCATATCTTCCTTAGTGGTGATGTCCATATAATCCTACATGGGTAGTGGAAACCTCATGCCAAAAGTGCTTGATGTTAAATGGGACAATCATTACAACTTATTGGTGATGAGATTAAGATTCCATTTTTCAGGACCCTCCAGCATCACCGTGGTATATATCTCACACATCATATAGAATCTCATCACATCAGTCCAAAGTCATATGAATTATATGCGGTGAAATTAAATACGACCAAAAAACTATGGAAAAATAGTTCATACCTATCATGATGTCACAAGGTCATATCATGACAACAAATAGGTCCCAGGACAACCTCTATGACCCAATTAATATCATGAAATTCTTGTAGTTATATGTTATTGATGTATCATTTCATTTAATCCTTAACTTGAAGGTAGTGGGATAATGTTTCAAATGGGAGATCCATCTGTCACACTAGAAATAAAGAGATAAACTGTTGACACACACCTTTTCCTACTAGTATTTAATAAAGAGTATAATATACTAATATAATACCCATAAATATATAATGAGCTATCAGGTCATAGTCATCAATAGGATACAACCTCTCATGAGCTTGACTTCCTACTCAATGATCTTTGGATGGGCTTCATTTTTACGGGTGTGGAAGGAGATCATAATGTATTACACCACTAGTAGTTCCTCTCGTGGGACACTCTCCAGATATTCTACTATCTCCACCTCCATGGTGGCCTCCCCATCCATGTTTGGGTGAACCATGATAATTGTACTTCATCTGACATGGTGGTCCATATATTATATTCCCACCCTCCTCATCATGTCATGTCAATAAATCATGTATCATGTGTCCAAACCCATCACAAGTTTAATATCTCCTCTCTAAGGGCTTCCCTACTCCTCTATTTTGTTCTTATGAAACCTAACTATGTGCCCGATTCTATACATATATGATATCCTACCCTGATATCTTACCAAAGAGTTCCTTTTTCTAATGTAGATGATTTATCCCCATGACACCCACTACAGTGTCCATCTATATGGAATCCCTCAAATATGAAGCTCTTCATCACTAGTTCCATCTCTAACACTAAAAAATTCATGGTAATGCATAGGGGAACCACACTGGAATGCATGTCCTTGTAGATACCCTTATCATACATTAATTCTTATATGTATACATCTAAAATAAATTTGATCAATTACAACATATGGTTAGTGAACCTCACAAAATACTAAGAAAAAATCATCACTCCTGGCTGTAGATCCAGAAGATCACGAATATAGCCTGAGAACAGTCATGATGAGTAATACTCAATATGAGTGTGGTCCTAGAAGGAAATCCATGATAGTATTGACTCATCATTAATCTATGTGACCAGACTCTACATGATCCCAAATACAATATTAAAATGAATCAATTCATGTGCAACCACCTAATCAGTTGTGAACCAATTTCATGAAGCAAAGGATTGATATAAAATATCATTGTTCATATGGGTGATGGGATTGTTCTATGATAATGAAAATTATAAATTGGGGATGGATTTAAGATTATCAACTTCATTAGGGCATGTAATAGGTGTGTGTAATAAAAAATTCAGTTTTCCCATGCGTTTTTTGAATCCGGATTTCAGTGTGTGGTAATGATGAAGCTCTACTGGAGCATATCCGTACATATAGGCCATGTCAAAATATGTGTCTGGAGGAGCAGATAATGATGTGATGAAATAATATGTAATTCTAGAATGTTATGGGTAACATGGTGTGTCATTCAGGACCACACACAATGTGGGCCCTACTTTGTAGTGCTAGAGTTATGTGGAGAAGATAAATATCTCATGGCAATTGAAAATTCTCACACGATGGGTAACAATGGTTACATGGCATGTGACACTTAGTTATAAGCTCAATAAGTACCTAAAAGGGTACATAGACATGACCGTGAGTAAATGGGATTGGACACCTAGTGTACTATAATATAAATACTTCCATGCCTGGTGTAATTGGGAAGTGTTGTGTACTTGAAAACTCTCCGGAGTATATGTTATTGGACATTACATGTACTCAGACATGTACTTGGAAACATGAACAAGGCGTGATATGTGGGTGGTACCAAATGTAGATGAAATACAATATTTACTACTAATACGCATTGTGTATTCATTCAATGATGTATTAGATCCATTTTCCACTTCATCTTGGACATGTTTTAAGATTGCATTCTGTTGATCAATTCCATGATTTTTAGATTATAAACCTGTCAAATACATGGGATGGTGATCCATTCAAATAGTCCTCAGACTTGGATAGAGTAGTTTGGAATCATTCCTTAAGGCTTCGAGTGATATCCTCTACCATCATCCTTTACCTCTGTGGATCTCATTTTATCATCCTAACAACTTGTACATTGGCATCAAACCTTTACATAGTGGGTTATTCTAGATTGAGTTGTTGGTATATCTCATGGTCTTACGTTTGATCCCTATATTTGAATGGTTCTTTTATGTCTTCCATCATGTAATTATTATAGTGAGTCTCAAATAAAATGACATCTCGGATGGATTCCATCAATGTTATCTGACTCATGGAGTTTGTTATTCTTGAATAAATCTATGTAGATCATTGGAGGAAGAATCCAATGATGGAATTACAGTCATTACTAAAACATGGGATAGTGTACCTATGATTATTATATAAAGATATTCATTTTATATGTGTAGTGTACACATATATATATATATTTAGGTATACTAGTATTATTCTGGATGTTTTATTCATAGTGATTTCATTTTTCCAAACACGATGTTGTCATACTCACCCCGACATGGGATTTGACTACATGTATCATTTCTTCTGAAAATGGCTAACAATTTGATGTATTCATAAAGGGACTAGGACCATGCATAACATAGTGAGAAGAAATTACTATGTTATGTTCTTGTGGTTTCTTTAACATCAGTACTCACACATATTATAGGTTGGATTTTTTCCAGCATATTTTTTGTTTGGATTGTATTTCGGCCATTTTTTCTTCATGTACTTGTTTTAATACTCGGGTGGTGGGATTTTCAAATTTATATAGAGTGGTTATTATTTGTTTTTAATTTTATCATTGTATGGGCTAGGTAATGTGTGCAAGTGTACATGTACATTAGTCCAATCCCACCCTTGTAAGTGATATGCCTACTTAGTGATGGTCACAATGCCCTATATAATTGGAGGAGGGGTTAGGGTAGTCACTATTTGTTACCCATTAGGCTGGTTTGGGACCTCATTTGAATAATGTATTCTGATCCTCACATTAGTAATAGAAATATTTCTTGAGAATATTTGAAAATCATGGATTTGCGAGGTTCGATTTGATTAATACTGATAAGTTATTTCCATTTTGGTTAAAAGTGGTATGCTCCTCACCCATATGCTTCAATATTTCAATAAAAATCATTTGTTGATAAATTTTAGGAGTTCATAGAAGCCATTAATTATTTTTATTTATATTGAATTATAAATATCCATTTGGATTTATTAATATAATATGTTTTTAACAATTGTTCTAGTTTTCTATACCATTCCCTAGATTATTAAACATATAATTTTTTTAACATTATACTGAAAAGTATTGATACACTCATTTCAGTTTGAAAAAAAATTATGAATCTAGTATAAGAAAATTGGAAGCTTAAGGAACTATTAATATTTTTTTTAGCACAATAAATTTTTATGGTATATCTGTTTTATGAATACTTTTAATGGTTAGAAGTATTTCATTCAATCTAGAGACCTTTATAAAGTGTTATGTCGATTAGTTTCATTAGACAATGTTGTGTTGAATAATGTTTAAATTTGAGAGGGATGATAGATATGATTTCATTAAATATTTTGTTAGTATTAAAAAATAAGGATATATGAATACCCCTTCTATTTTATTGAAAAAGGGATGAGATATTTTACAGTGGATTTTAATTTGTTGGATATCTTCAAAAAAATAGAGAGAATGTTGTAACAACGGTTTTAGGTTCTGTATTTGATAAAAATTGAATAAATTTTAAAAATGGAACCACATTTATTATTGAAGGATTATTTATTTACTGGGAACAAGGTTTGTGAATATATATATATATATATATATATATATATATATTTGTCTGTGTGTGTGGGTTCAGGTGAAGGAAATGATATATGAATAAGGATGATGTTTGTTAGAAATTTTTTATGAAGTTTCAAATAAATTTGGTCCAAAGAAAGGCCACAATTGTAGTGTACATTTGAGTGCTACCACGGGTTAGTATTAGCATCTGTGATGTTAGCAAAGACTGCCAGATAGAGAGAGTGATTATGTGATAGTGTGTGGGGTATCATGTCAATATGTGTTCTGACATGGGTCGATATCGAGGGAAGTTATTTGGATGTTTTGAATCATTTAAGACCATTAATATAGTACAAAATGAATTGATTTATATTATATGATGCATTCAAAATGAGGATACTGTTTATATAGAAAATAAAAAATCATATTGGACATATATATGAAAAATATAGTATCTCTATGGAATCATATTTCTTCTTAGATATAACTAAATATGTTTGACATTAGTACCAAATTTTTAATCTTCATACATGGAAAAAGTGGACATTCACTCCAATGTACTTTTAAAAAGAGATAAAATCCATAGATCAGTTTGTTGTATGAGGTGTGAAAAATAAAACAAATAGCCTAATGGTTAGATAATTGATTGAATATAAACAGATTGTGTATCCTCTATGATATATAATGGATGCAAAATATATCCACCCACTATGTTTGAACTAATTCAAATAATCGGTAGATAAACATTGAGTGATAATTGTTACGATGGTACATCGACTGCATTAAGGGATATACTATAAATGGATGTGTCAAACATAATAAGGTATATCAACCAGACATTATGAAATGATATATTAATAGACTACAACGAAAATTAACTAATGACTATATACATATATACCAAAATTGACCAAAAACATGAATCAACCATTTGAATGGATTCGACCGAACATGGATGATCAAATGAATGAAAAGACAAATCTATCAGGATATACTAAGAAAAAATTTAGTGACAACTAGTATACACATATCATATTGAGAAGTTCTTAAATCATGAAGTTACTATAGTCGAAGTAACTATGAATACATGTAAAGAAAAATGACTGCAAAAAATGTGATACTATGAGTATTTAGTGACCACATTTGTCGAATTGGCGTGGGAATTGAATGAACATGTGAACCTAAAATTAAATCAACTACGATTATTTTTTGGTGGAACTCACTGTATGGAGATACTTGGAAATGATGGCCCAATGGATATAGTAGTGGTAACATATAAGGGTATAAAAAAGGCCACACTTAAAGGATTTAAATCGATATTTCTTCCAAGAAATTCCAAGTTTAAATCGAAATACTTAGAATTGTAGAGATTTAATGACAATATTTTAGAAGGATGAAAATTTGAAATTAGAAATAAATATTATTTCATATTGTGATTGTACGTACATAAAGAGATGAATATATTCATACCAATGTTTTAGACAATTTTTATATTTTCATTATATGATAATGAACAATGATATTAATTAGGGAAAAATAAATATTGGGTGTTGATTACATTAAATATGAAGAATCATAAATACTATGAATTTTTGTGAAGTTGTAAACTCCGGGTTTTATAATATCGAATATATAAATAATTCCTTATAGTGATATTTAGAAGATGGAGAATAGAAAATTATATCAATGAATAAAAATTTATTTAAATTATTATTTATTAGTTTCGTCAAATGAGAAAGATATATATATAAAGAATGGTTTGAGAGAAGAGGGAGAGGAGAACCTGATACATATGTTGAATATCTGAAAAAAGAGAAGATAACCCTATTTTGAAACACATTTTTTTAAATAGAAACAGATTGGCCATATATAAAGATATATGTTGTTCACTATGAGAATAATAGTGCACGTGACATCAAAAAATATATTTACTATGAAGAAAGTGACAGAATTGCATCAACACATTAAAATTATTAAAAAGAAGAAGACATTAGAATCCACTACTACATTGAATCTGCGGAATAATTATGCAAAAAATTAATTTTATATTATAATTACCCTCATTTGAAGAAGAAAATTTCTAATGCTATGATAATTTTAGGAAAACACCTAGGAATCCTCACATAAAGAGGATTATCTGAAGTGGTGTATGAAGATAAAGGCATAAGAATCATGTTAATGAAATGAAGATGTCTTATATGGACATGATTCCAAGGATAACAATAAGTTACGATAAAAACATGGCATATACATAGAGATAATGATCCAAGTAGAGACTCACACTAAATAGAGATAGTCCATCATGTCATATGTTTTTTAAAGATGCATTCATGTCTATAAATTGACCATTACTTACATGACAAGTTAATGAAAGTAGAAAGGATTAATTGTTACTGGGATTGACAATGAGTCCTTTTTTAAGTCCATGTATTATCCCAAATTAGATTATTATATCCCCTAGAATACCAACACGTTATTGGTTTTATCTCCCTAGACTCTCCCATTATGGGGAACCAAATAAAACCCTTATTTCCCTGTGTTCATTACATTCTACATTTGTGTGTCTGGTGTGGTGTTAATTCATTCGATTGAATGAATATATCAAATGAATATTTGTCACAACTCATTGATAATATCCTTATTGTAAAAGATGAAAAATGTTTTGTCACCAAAACCCACCCATATTCTCTCATGGTGACTTTGGTTCCAATAATATATCAACACATTATAAGGAACTTAATTCTAATACAATTATTTCAAAATACATGTATAAATTATAACCAATATTTATTAGAGATGTTATTACAAAATAAAAATAATAGTCATAGTTGAAAAAAGATAAATCTTATGTATTACATAGATATTAAATCTTATATTCATTGTGAAAAAATTTGGAAAATTAATTTAAACACTTCAAATAAAAAAGTGTTAATAATTATAACATAAATAATAATATATATGAATATAAAATAGAGTGTAAAATAAATAATAAATAATATATTTATCATGATTTATTAAAATTTTAGTATATAAAAAATTTCAATTAAAAAATTTAATATAGTATTATGACACACAAATTTTATATGGAATCTTCAGTCCCACACCATTCATAGATTTTTTGAATATTTTATAATAATAATCAAAACTAGGAAAAATAAATGTAACATAGTTTCACTATATTATCCATTATTTGTGATTATTTTTATTGAAATGAACACCATGAAACATTGAATAGTTTAATTTCAAAATATATTTCTGATAAGGACATTCTAAAAGATTACTCCCGGAACTATGACATGATTTTACATTCCTATAATATGATTTTTTACATTATAATAAAATTATCATAAACCGCAACATTTTTGGAAGAAAACCAAAATGTGTAAAATAATTTTTTTTGCTTTTATGTTTTTTATTATTAAAAAATATTATATTTTAAATAAAATAGTACCTATTTAATGAATATTTAACATATATCATGACAAGGTTAAGTAAACTATGTAATGGTTCCAGGATCACCCTTCCAAATTTTCATATTTCCATGTTCATCTTATTGATTCATTTTTGTCACTCCATCGAATACCAAAAAATATTTTTAAGACATCTCTAACCTAAAATGTAGAGATATAAAATAGAAATATGATACAAAATATTACTTTAGAGAGTAAATAATAAAATGAAATGAAATAATAAATCATGAAAACCTCACATAGTATGTTTATTCATCCATAAATATTGAGGTTGGTGGAGATATCTTAATGACTATAATGAACCTCTCAACTCCATAGGTTCCCACCCAAAAAATGGAATCATCAATCATTTTAATAGGATATATTATTTTTGATATATTGTTCTAACACCACCTCAATGATCAATAATGAAAATACAACGAGGGTTAATTTTCAATTGTATGTTATCAATATCATATTTCAAAATGAGATCATTGAAATCACAATAAATAAAACACTTCTATGTAATGAATAATTCACTTGATGATTATCAAATTCATATGTTATAAAAATATCATACTCTTTGGATTTATTCATTATAAAATTTATAATGGAAACCCTATTTATTATGTGACTGTTAAACTACATTAACATTCACCTAAACATAAACACATGATCACCTGCCTTGGAATAATATAGAAATATTATAATCATTGTTAGAGAAGTGGTGAAATGATATTTTATATTATTCAAGATAAAAACCATGATGTTGTACAAAAAACTACTATATAACGCAAACCAGGTCTTGTGGAAGTTTAATTACAACATGGTTTCAGATTTATTTCATACATGGAATCTTTATTAGCTTTAACTCTTGTCAAGAATATATATCTAAATCATACAAGAATTTTTATGTCCACTAAGACATGTTGAACCCTAAAAACTTGTCCTTGTGCTACCCATTCACTTAGTTAGTCGTAAACACTAAAAAAAATATACTTAATTGGGGTTATTCTAAAAATACATCAAAAATAAGATTGTCAACAATTAATATATTGGATCTGATTTTGGATCACAATAATGGTTTATCTCTTGAAAATGACACTACTAAAATATTATTCCGATAAAATTATAATCATATATTATATCGACAATATCATAGAAAGAACATAAAAATTTAGTATTCATTGGTTAAATTTGTTATGATAAAATAGTTCATAAATAATAAATAAAAAATTTATTCCGTGAACTTGACATAAATTCTATTTTCCTATTACTTATCATTTTCAAAATAAAAAATATCCATTCAATCCTAGAATTGTTTTTCAAAACAGAACACACTGTATTTTATTCATATAGATTCAATAATATAATTGTAAATATAAATATATTTATTATTAAAATTACTCATATATCATTGTTAAATTCTTTAATCCACAATTGAATCATTGTTTAAAAATCAAAATTAATTAACTTTATTTTACACAAAATTGAAAAATGAAATATCATAAAATTATAATCTAGGGAAAAACATTATAAAATCTTTTTAAAATATATCCCATAACATCTACTATGGATATTCATGTTAGATTCCCATCATCTATAATTAGAGTATAAATTTAAAATTAAACATAAATTTATGAGGCACGGAAATAAAAATATAAAATTTATATTTATTATCAAAATTAGTATAATTTAATTGATTTGTATATAAAAGGGATGTGAATTGACCGGGAATATCATTTAGGTACCAAAATAGAAAAATTTTTTGTTTTTCAAAACTCAAACTTTTTATTATTGGATTTCATTATTTTAAGATTATTATATCATAATTTGAAATACATCTTTATGTACTGTCACTTCATTATTATTTTTTAATTTCAAAATATAAAATTATTTTATAAATATAAAATTAATAGATATTAATTTAAATAAATAGACTTTATAATGTTAATATCATATTCAAAATATACATTTTAATGACTTAAAAATAAATAATTTATATAAAATTGAGTTTATAATTTATTTTTAAATATAAAATTAATTAAACTAAAAATAAATAATTATATTTTATAATTTTTAAACTATTATAAAAAATTTAATTAATAAATTATAAAAAATAATTAATTTTATCTTTTTTTTGAGTTTATGGATATACTGTAATCTAAATCCTAAATATTAGTAAAAAGTTAAATTGACTATCCCATTTAAATAGAAAATTGATTATCAATCATCATAACCCCATTTATATTGAATGGATATCCAATTAAGGGGAACCGCTTCTTGTTACAAATACATAATATATTGATCAAACAATAATGGGGTGTAACAAAGTCAGTGGGTTACGGCTCTCTTGTAAAACATTACCACTTTATATAAATGTTTTATTTTATTTGTATATTTTTATGATATAATTATCCTATGTTATTTTTTCCATTATTTATTATTCATAATTTAGGTTTCATGAATTTTTATAAAATTATATTTAACTTATTCTATTTCATTATATTTACAACTTTGAAATAAAAATATATTTTTGAGACAAAATTTGAAAAATAAAAGTTTATAAATATATAGAAATATTTATAATTTAAGGGATTATATGAACTAAAAATAGGATGTAATTTAATAAATTTAATAGCATAATTATATGATATGAAAATTAAAATTGAATAATTGTTATATATGGAATGTCAAATAAAAATATATATAAAATACCATCTGTATGAAATAATTTAATAAATTTCAAATGTTTTTGCCATGTATATAAATTAATAGAGAATGAAAATATATAACAATTTAATGAATTAAAGATTCTCTGTTTAAAATTGAATAATTATATAGATAACATATTTGAAAAATTAATTGGAAAATGCTAACACGTCATTAAATATAAAAACGATTTAAAAAATGTTTTCAATATTATTTCATACCACTTGACTAGAATTATATGTCCACATTATAACAATTAGTAACATAAAATTAAAAAATATTAAGTTAAAAATGTGGACCCATCCTTGCATTAAAACTAAAAAATTATATTTGTTTATATTTATAATTGTTAATTTGGAATAATAATTTCCCACCATAAGGTAAACAACTATGAAATATTTCACATCTCTATATTCCAAATAAAATAAAATTGTATGTACTTTCTAGATCTAAAAAAATATCCAAAATGGAAAACACTATGGTGGTCACTAACTCAAGGTATAACATTCTATAAATTTTTCATGTACCGAGTAAAATTACAAAAAAATTATAGTAATATATATAACAATTTTATTTGATATTGGAAACACCCATTTCAATATTTTTTACATTATTATTTTTGTTTGCATTAAATTATGTAGCTGTTTTTCTTGAAAAAGTGAATTATGGATGTTTTTCTTATTTCAAGGATAATACACAGGGTTTTAAGAAACCATATATAATATAGATTCAATGGTACTTTTTATTTCATTTTTTCTATACATGGTTTAGTGTGCATGGGATGTGTATAATTTGGATCAAAACAATGGGTTTTAGTGGATCACATGTGAGTCATTTTTTTCATTTTCTATTACCACATTAATTGAGCATGGTTATAGGAAACCAATTGAGTGAATGTTCCCCAGTGATGTAATTGTTTTAAATGGTATCCATGTAGTTGGATTATAATTAGTAAACATTGCATCCAAACTATGCAGGATGTCCATATTAACTCTAGTGTGAGTCGTATAGCTAATGTATAGTTTATTATCCAATATGACATAATCATGTGAGTTTTCTTGTTTTACCTAAATTTTTTTTTAATTTTTTTCTTTATTATTTCTAGGGTTTTATACCAATTTTCTTCCCAACATCATTCATTCAACCCCCTTACATGAAATATGAAGGTCTGCTGCCCACTATTGATGATATTTTATCCCCTCTTATTCCATTTCAATTTGATTTTCATTGGGAAATATGTGTTTTCTCATTTTATTCTATAATCCATTTCCCAACAAGTATTTTTCCTTATCTCATTTCCCACAAGAAAAGTCAAGGGGATGTGTTGGTTGAGATAGGGTTTAATAATGGTTATAGTTTGGGATTTTTTGTGTTTGGGAATTAGAGGTGTGTATTATTACTCTATTTGGAATTCACCTTTGATGGTAATTTATTTAATCATGGTTTCTCCTAATAAGATATTGTTGTTTTGTGTATTCCATTTAAATTCCATTTAATTAAGTGCTTGATGGGATTTTATAAATAATTTTGGAGTTTTATAACCTATATAATTTTGTTTTATGGAATTCGTGTTTTATAATTTAATATTTTAAATTAAATGTGTTTAATGAGATTTATAAGAGGATTATTTAAATAAAAGTAAATAATAATGTTATTTTGACACAGTTTGGGTCCTGAAAAATGGAATGGAATGGTTTATATGCAGTTATTTCTAAAAAAATAGTCAAATATCATAATAGTTTATTTAATGAGATAATTTGTTTTATTTCATATAGTTTTATTTATTATTCAACTTATTTTTTGACTAGATTTTTTTAATGAGATTAAAAATGGTGGAAAATAGAATGGCATTCTGAGCCAATTTTAAATCAAATGTCTATTTTCTCATTTATAGAAGTTGTTTTAAAACATATAAGAAACTTTATTGAGCCCCATATAATGATTACAATCCTTTTTTATTATGACCCCATGGGAGATTTTTTATTTTATTCTACATTAATGTGATTATTATTTATAGAAAATGTGATGTTTCTAGTGAGGCTACTGGAATTGAGTTATGAGATTTAGTTATTGACTTTTATTGTTGTTCATGTGATAATTCTTTTGACTCATCATATACTAACCTCTATTTGGGTTCAATAATTGTAATCCTAAAAGTTAAAATATTATTTCGATATGTACAAGGCCTGGTGTAAATTGTGAACTAACTTAGGAATATTTCATAGTAATATAAGATGACTTTTATCATTACGGACTATGCAGTGTACTGTAAGGACATCTAATATTTAAAATTGAATTCTCATGTAAATATATAAATAACTTATAATATAATGTAGTTATATAAATAAAATATAATATTTTCTTGTTTTTATTTTGGACCATTACAAAATGTATCCATTATTTGACTATCATGATTAAATTACCATTAAAAACCATAAATTTTATTAACAAAGTTGTTTTGCTATGAAAATTATGATTAGTAGGCTCATACCCTATAAATACTATTTATTGGAACATTTGAGGGAGCTCAAATAATTGTGATTTTCCCTTGGCCTATAAAAAGATGTGATTAATCATCTTATACTTGATCGAATACATTTATGGTGAATTTTCAAGCTTATTGAGATGACCACTGAAACTATGTTCACTCAACCAGCATTAAGATAGTACTACCATAACCCACCTAACCATTAGGGTGTGCACCAGTGTAATAACGTTTTATGTTTAAAAACACTCATAGTTTGATTTTTTATTTATATTTTAATGATAAAATAAATTGTATATTAATCTATTTTCTATTATAATTTTATAAACATTATTTTCGAAAGAGTCTGATGAAAATTAGATTTTCATACAATGAAATGAAAATTGTGGTTTCTGAAAATATATAACTAAAAAAAATTTATGATAAAGACTTGTATTTGAAATAAAATATATATTAAAGAAATATTATTAAAAATAAATTTTTCTTTTTCTTTTAATAGGAATAAAATTTAATGAAATTCCATGTAATTTTTAAAAGGCATGAAAATTGCTTTTATCATCAAGACTTGTTATTTTTCAATAAAATCAATTTTTCTAAAATAAAAATTCATTTATTCAACAAATATATTTAAAAGAAATAAATTTCAATTTTAAAATATTCAGGTTCTAATTATCCACTTGTAAATTGTATATATTCTTTTTAGACATTCTAATTATTTAGTAAAAATTAAATACGTTATAATTATATAGAAAGTATTATGTAATCATAATGGTATTAAATTTATTTAATAGATACTATAAAAGGAATTTAAAATAAAAAATTGGTTTCCCAATTAAAATATTGTTTTCATAGTCAGACTAATTAATTTTACAATCATATAATAAATCATCAAAAACTTGTATTATATTTTAGGGTATTAATATAAATTCTTAATGAACATGATTTAATTACACATTATGAATGGTATAATATTAATGATCATGATTCAAAACATAACATAACATTAGAATCCATTGTGATTTGGTAGAAACCATGAGAAAAAATGATTTGTTTTTTGGTGTTTTTTATTTAAATACATTGCATAAAAACTATGTTTATAAATCAATAAATTATTCCCCCATCTTTTTCTATAAATACAACCCAAAATCCATTTCATATTCACCATAATTAATTTAATAACTAATATCCACTCTATATCACACTCTAAATCCCACCCATTGTGTTATTAAGATCTTAAGAATCTCCACTCATGATTTTAGAAGCAACCCCTCATGTAGTCGATTATCTTACTCTTCCTCATCATTTATGTATTTCCTTTTCATTATGAATTTCTAAACCCAAATTATTATTTTTTCATGTGTTTATAAATATCAATTTTCTACCCAACAGATTTTTTAATATTGAGGTATTATTTTTCCCCTCTCATTATAACCATTACCAAGGAGGATAAAATTATGTACAAGATATTATTCTCCCCTCTTGTATATTTAGGAACCTCATTTATTGATAATTTTGATTTCTAATTATTTAAGTTGAAATGTAACATCCTACTTAAAAAAATACTATATTTGATAGCCTACATGATACACTACATCAATTTTAATAGAACAACGTAATATTATTATTCAAACATTATCATTATAACCTAGCCATAAGAATGGAGGGAGTGAAAATTATTAACATAATTTTGAAAATATGGTTTAATATATATATATATATATATATATTATTAAATCTTTGGTTACTAGTTATTTATAACTGAAAATGAGACACAATTTAAAATAAAAGGAATTTTTATTATGAAAAACTATTTAAATGTGTACATGTGTGTTTTATTCAAATAAATAAAAAACAATATTTTTCAATTATAGTAAATAAATACAAATATAATATGTTAAATATAATGTCTAAAATTAATATGATGTGTTTTATAGACATGATATAAAAAAACGATTTTATGGGTCAAAAAAGTATTTTTATAATATGGACATTTTCCACATTTTATTGGAAAAAGTGTTTTAAATATATTTTTTGAGAAATTTATATATTATATTTGATAAAATAGACTTATTATTTTAATTAGTAATATCATAATTTTCATTGGAATATTTTTTTGTATTTTTATGAAAATTCTCATCTTTTGATGAATTGTGAGAAAATATTTCATTTTTAATTGAAATTATATTTTATCGTTTAATTATTTTATACTGATAAATTATATGTTAGTTGGTTTTGAAATTCAATTACACCAATTTAATATCATTTAATACGATTTAATTCATAGGAATTTATTTCATATTGAATTTGGATATTAAAATATTTCAATCTTTAGAATCTTTTCAATTCTATAACCTTTTTCCCAACCTGTCAGCAGGATTAATTTTTATATTAGTTATGTAATTTCTATATTATGAATTTTTTAAAATGAAGTCAATATTTTTAATTAGTATTTAAATATTTATTAAATAGTTTGCATTTATTTTTAGTCAATATGAATAGTCATTTGTATAATTTTTTTTTTAACGCTTAAGGTTAATACATGTAATTATGGCTAAAAATATTATTATATATCATTTATAATTACTCTAAAACTTCTCTTAATTTTACTGGATGATTTCATTTAATCCATAAGAATTAAATGATCAGTTATGTGAAATTTTATAGGAATTTGAGTGTAAATATTACTTTTATAATTTTTTATTCTATTAAAATTCAACATTTCAATACTTTTGTTTTTAACAATTTAAATATTTTTAATATAGGGTTGTATAGGTGACATGTTTGACTATAAATAGTTATTTTATAGTTATATTATTTATCTAATTCATGGTAATTTCTTTATATATTTTTTGTGAAAACTTATTTACCTTAAATGATGACATAATGATGATGAAGTAATTGTTTAATTAATGGATAGATCAAAAAAATGATATACAAAATATTAAAATAAACACCATTTTAGATAATTATTGTGATACATGATTTTTTTGTTGAAATTGATATGTTAGTTCTATTTTTATATATTTTAATTAGAATATAATGTTTTGATGATATTTTAAATTTTTTAAATAATAAATAGTTTTAAAATTATCATTAATGATATTTTAAAATATATACAATTTTATTAAATGATATAAAATAAAAAACCTAAAAATCGGAAAAAAACAATTGGGGATAAGATTAAAAAATATTCTAATGACTTGTTTACTGGTTTTTTATAATTTTATAGTAATTATATTAACCCTCAAAGTGTAAATAACAAGACAACATGGTAATAGTCGAAGAGGTTAAACAAGGGACAAAACAAAAGCTAAGGATTATATAAATTGTCAAGACATCTCTAATATTAATTTTATGATTTAATTTTGACAAATAATAATCCTATATTATATATAAATGTCATTATATAAATTTTTTAAATAAAATTAATTTATATTAGTTTAATATTTCAAAAACTCCCAAGAGGTCCCCTCCACTCTGTTATAAAAGGGAACCTCTTCGCCACATTTTTTTCACAATTCCAAAAATATTTGGTTCAACCAATATCTTCCCAAATAACATAATACAATCCCTCCCCACATTTTAGAGATCTTATTTTCATCATAACACTATCTATAGTGGTCTTGTGTTATTATGTAAAGGAGGTGTTTTGAGGAAGAGGATTCGTTTTAATCAAGTATTTATGTTCTATTTCATCTTCCACTTCTATAAAATATTATTCATCAAAGTTAAAATAATAAATGAATTATAATAAATATAATTATATTTTATTATGTTAATATCATTTCCCAAATCCATTAAATTTCAATCAAATTGGAATATAATAATTTTTCATGTGTACGGAGGACTACCACCTCACGAACCGATATAATCCATTTTCCATACGCATCTATCGAGGATGGATATAATAATGGAATTAATATTTATATATTATATTAATTGAATATTCATAATTCTTAAAATATAATATATCTTTTTATTTCTTATAATTCTATTCATATAAAAATGTTAACATCGTTCATATGTACAGATGATCTATCACCACCATGATGCGATATGATTTATTATTCATCACTAAATCACAAAGATGATATATTAAAGTTTGTTTAAATTATTATTATGATATTAATTATATTATTATCATTCTAGAATGATAAAATTATACTTAACTTCTTTTCATAATGATCATTGAAAATGTAAATGTTACTCTGACGTATATACGACTTACCATCTCCTTGATTGTAACATAGATCATTTTTCATATCCATGTTTATTGGATTGATTTAAAACTAAAATTTATGTATATAAATTATCATCATTTAATGAATATTATTATGTATATGACATAACAATGACAATTTTTTAATATAGACATCATTCCAATGTAATTTTGGTCTCTTGTAACGAATATGATTTTAATTTCTCACGTGAACCAAAATATTTTAATAATTTTTATGACATGGTAATAAGTGATATGAAAAGGAATAATAATCTTGAAAAGGATTATAACAAAATTAAATAATTAAGATATTTTTATTTTTCAATAATATAAATATTTTACATGAAAAATCAGAGACAATATAAGGGACTTCATCTTAATCTCCTTTAATTTCAGAATATTTTGATGTTATACAACCACATTATATTATGTAGTGTATATAAATCCCCCTTTGACATAATATTATTAATTAATTTATTATAATGAAATTCATTGTTTTTTAAATATTATTTTTCAATGGTATTTTGATTTAAATGTTCATAGTGGTATGTGAGACCTTGAATGTTTAAATATTTAATTATCAAATATTTTTCTATAGTGAAATATTCATAGTATTATATTAAATATTTATTTATATTGATATAAAAGTATCATATATAAAAATTTACTTCAATTTTTATTTTCATTCAAATTATTTCAAAATGAATATTTTTTTGTATTTTATATGGAACGGTTTGACGAACAACAAAATAAATGTTTTATTATTAATAAAAATGGAGACATACACTTTGTTACAACCATGAATATATTTTAATTTATATATTTATTTCAATACATAAATGTTATCTTAAATGAAAGGTTTTATTTAAGTGTTTCAGTATTTTGGAATTGAAAATGGTTTTTTCAAATAAAATCGTATTTTTATACTATTTTTTTCGAATATGAGATTGAAAGAGTTTTTTGAAACGGTTTTATGATGAAAGAGTTTTATAATTGTTAAATGGGAAATATAGGAAATGGGTGAGCCTGATACTATATATATCATGGGTTGAGCCTCATTAGAGTGCACTAGTGATCTTGATACAACATATAGTAAGGATTTACCCCATTATAGCTCATTAAAAACAAATGATCCAAATATAGCTTATAAAAATTCTTCATCACCATTACAGATCGTGTATGAGATAGATATAACTTATATAAAGAGTGATACCTATTATATATCCCCAATTCATTAGGAAATAATAATTTTGAATGTATGTCGTATGGTTATTCCAATTTAATGGGTTTTGAAAACATTTTATGTACATTATGCTCCATGTCACCTAAATGAGTTCTAATTTCATTCTATTTGTTTTAATTATATTCATTAAGAAAAATGTATTTTTTTTCATGTTAAATGTTTTGATTCATTTGATCAAACAAAATAAAAATATTTTTCCTATTTTTCACTAGAATAATGGTTTTCTTCCTTTTTTATATCCCTTAATTAGATTTTTATTCTCATCCCATGTTTTCAAATATTTTTCATTTGGTTAAAGATGGGTTGGGAAATGGATGATGAAAAGATGAAACTTTTCATGGTAGAGAATTGTAAAAACCATTTTTATTTTGGAATTTATTATTTGGTTTCATGAATGGATAATAAGATAAGTTTCAACTTGTAATTTATGGGTTTACCTGACAATAGTTTTTCCAAATTCTCTAGAATAAAAAAATGAAGATATATTTGAATTTCAACACTAGATCAAAAACATTAGAATATATAATGTATAAGGATGGTTCCTTAAAGATGATCTAAAATGATGGATTAGATAGAATTAGAGGTTAGGTTAGTGTTAATAGAATTCCATTAGAATATTTTCTTTTATGGTTATGTTTAAATGATGTATCATTTTATGAATATCTTTTTTCATTATCGAAACTTTTTCTATTAAAAATGGTTTTCCACAGAGGAAATAATAAAGACATAGTGGTATTGCATCGAAAGAAAAACATCCTTCCAAATAAAAATCTTAAGATGGTTTAAATAGAATATAATAGTTTGTTGCAATGATGGATCATTTAAAACATTCTACAAATGGTTGTTGTATCCATGATAGAGAGGAACCAGATCCACCCCAAATGTACATGTCTATTGTGAAGAAGTTCATTATGCAACATTCCCCATCATTCAATGGATCATCAGACCTAGTGGTATCCGAATGATGGTAATTCCTTGGAGATGATATTTGAATCAATGGGATATAGATAACATCCAAAGATAACTCTTTCCATTTATATATTTGAAAGAGAAACTAACTGATGGTGACCATTAGTTTAGAAAACCAAATAGATAGACGACATGGACTCAATGGAATGGAAATCTTTTAATAATATCTTCCTTGTGAAATATTTACCTTATGTTATTCAAAATAAGTTGGGAAAAATTATAATTAATGGGATGGTGATATAGTTGTATCATATGAAGAAAACTTCAGAATATAAGAAATTAATGTTGTTAATTTTACATAGGACATTGATAGAAATATTAATTGAATTATCACTTGATTAAAATAATTCTATAAAGAGATTTTGAATCATTGTAATTTATAATTTATGAGAATGTGGTTCACCATGATGAAAAAGATTAAATTTAATTTTTTGACAGTTATGTGACGCAAGATGATAAGAGTAAGAAAAACAAAAAGTGGAAGGAAATGGAGAAACATCAAACTAGTAAATCTAGAGGAATGACTAATACTTGTTCCATGTGTGGTATATTATATTTTGGGGAATTTATGTCAGGATCATGAAAGTGTTACTATATTGTTATGTTTGGCTGCATGGTTTGTAACTATAATTAAAGGACTTCAGAACAATCCAATAATGTGATAACAGACACACAATCAATAGCAAGATGCATTAGCTATAATGAGTTGTAGAATAATGCTAATATGTGTCCAAAGTAACTCACTCATGGTGTAAATAATCCTGATCAATAACAAAAAGGTGTGGATAAATATTTTTATACTACTTTAGTTGATTTTGAGAATCATTTAATGTGAAAGAAGCATCAGTGATCCTAGTTTTTCTTAATGGTTATCAACAAGTTCAAGGTTATCAAAAAATCTACTAAAGTTTTCTGTGATGTGATCATAAGTTCTTAGGAAATTTTTATGACTTTTTTTTGGGTTAATGTTTATCTATAGCTTGAGTTTAATGAGAATTATTCCTTTAATTTTGGATATGAGTTTTAAGGTATTGATAAAAATTATGGTTAATATGATCATTGATGATTAAGGTTATTTTTAAGGACATACATCATAATTATGGTAATTTTATGAGGTTGAAATTATTCTAATAAAATATAAATATATCATGTATGTAAATTTTCTCATGTTCCTATATGGTAAAAAAATTCCCCATCTCGAGGAAATTATTTTAAATGAAATTTTTTATTCATTTTAAATTTCTTTCTAATGAATCAATGTCTTTTTAAATCATCATAGATTTACCGTTGTGTGATGGTTATCATTATAATGACCATGTTTTCTATAAATATCCATTAGTACATGATATTTTGTATTATCTTATATTTCCATGTTTTCATATATGGAACCCTCTAATGTGTTATCCCAGTTGACCTTCAGATATCCCTTCATTTATGTTAAAGTTGAAGTTTAAATAATCCTTTTTGCAATGTGGTATTTTAATAAATGTATTTTGATATTTCAAACCTTAGTTACGGAGGTCGAATTAAAAATTGTGAGGCCACAATTTCCAAAAGTTGGGATTCAAATGTAACATCATGCATTTGTAAAAAAATGAAATACTTTGTCCAATTGAGTACATGATATACCACATAGGGCGTAAACAAACAATTGCATATTACTGTTTAAATATTATTTTTATAACATAGCTATTGAAATAAAGTGAGTGAAAAAATATTAATTTAATAATGAAAATAATGTATTAAAATATATATTTAATTAATTACACTATGAGTATCAAATTATAAATGAAAATAAAACATACTTTAAAATTAAAGGAAATCTTTTATGAAAAACAATTTAAATGTTCACAAGTGTGTTTTATACAAATAAATAAATAAATCAATATTTTTTTATTATATTTATGATAAATATATATATATATTCAATATAATTTTTAAAATTCATATTATGTGTTTTGTAGACATGATATAATAACAAATCAAAAATTAATTTGTCTATATTTTTAGAATTTTTATGATAAGTATCATCCATTGATGAATAATAAAAAAATATTGCATTTATAGTTGAAAACAGTTTTTTCATCTAAATAATTAATAATGTTAACTAATTTTTTATTGGTTTTAATGTATAATTAGATCAATTTTATATCATCTAATACAATTTACATCATTGTAATCAAATTCTTATTAAATTTTTATACAAATACATTACCATCTTTTGATCATTTTCACATAAATATCATGTTTTCTCACCTTGTTAACATGAAAATTTTTTAATTGGTTTTTTAATTTTATGTGAATTGAATTTTTTAAAATGCATTCCATATTTTTAATATGATTTTCCATATTAATTACTTTTTTTTTATTTTTTATCAATTTGAATAATAACGTTGGAAATATTTATTACCATGAACATGAGTAAATCATTGAAATAGGGATAAAAATAATATTATAAAAATTATTTAATTACCCTAACACTTTTCCTAATTCATATGTATGTGTATATTTTATCCCTAATGATTAGTAGACAATTATTTGACCATTACTAGCCATTTGGATGAGAATATAACCTTTATAAAATTTTATTCAAAGAAAAGTCAAACATGATATACTTTTGTTTTTAACAAGTTAAATATTTTTTAATATGGGAGTATATAAGTTATATGTAAGCCTATAAATATAAATTTTAAATCTACCTGATTTTTCTACATCATGGATATTTATTTATAATTTTTAGTGATAAAATAATAACCTTAAATAGTGGCATAATAATGATGTAGTAGTTATAAAATTAAAGGAAGAATCAAATAAATTAAAGTAATAATATTTAAAAAAATTCAATTTCAGGTAATTAATGTCATACATCAATTTTACAGATTACTATGATATTTTATTTATGTTTTTGGAGATTTTTTTAAAAGATATAAATTTTTAATGATATTTTAAAAAATTAAAAATTGATTAGTTTCAAAATTGAGATAAATGATTTTTTAAAAATAAACACTATTTTATTAAATTTTAATAAATTAATAAATTCCAAAAATTCAGAAAAAATATTTTTATACGTCTAAAATTTGTATTAATTACTCATTTATTAGTATTTTCCATTTTTATAGTAATATATTAACCCATAATGTATAAATTAGAAGACATCACGATATTAATTGAAGGCATTTAATAAGGTTTAAAACAAAAAAATAAGGATTGAAAAATTTTAAAAACAAATATAATTTTTATTTTATAATATTATTTTTACACCTAATCATCCTATATTATAATAAAATCTATTTTTATCAATTTATAATACAAAATTAATTTATATTAATTTAATATTTTGATGAATCCTAAGCGTTCCCCTCCCCTCTTTTATAAGAGGAACTACTTCTCATATTTTCTCCACACATAAAAACATATTTGGATTACAAAATATATTTCCAAATACTTTTATAAAATTCCTTGTCGCATTCTAGAGATACTTTTTTAGGCATGACACCATCCTTAGCCATCCTATGGTGTTTAGTAAAAGAGGTGGTTTAAGGAAGAGGTATCTTTCTTAATCAAGTATGTATGTTTTATTTCTTCATACACTTAAATAAAATATTATTCAACCATGTTTACAGAATAAAAAAATAACCAATTTAATTTGATTTTATTATACTGATATCATCACCCAAATCCATCTCAACTTCTATAAAAATGAAATTAATAAATAATTCACGTGTATGATGGACTGCCCCATTCTAAACCAAATCATCATCACTCAAAACTAGTTATAATGAAGGAATTAATATTTACATATTATATTAATTAAATTTTTTTCATTATATAATGATAATATATCATTTTATTTCTTACCTTTATATTCACAAGAAAATTTTAACATAGTTCATGTGTACATGTGAACTATCACCTCAATGAAGTAAGGTGATTTATTTTTCATCACCAAATAATTTAGATGCTATATATAAGTATATTTAATTTCTTAAAATGATATTAAAAACATATTTGTCTTTATATACAGATAACGTAATACTTACCTTCATTTTATAATGATAACTAAAAAACGGAAATGTTACTCATGTGTATGTATGGCTTACCGTCTCCATGGTTGTAACATAGTTAATTTTTTATATCCATATTTTTGGGATGAATTTTAAAGTATAATTTATGTATATTTTTTTATTTAATATATATTATTATGTTGATGATATAATAATGGCCAATTTTGAGTATAGATATCTTGCCAAGATCATTTTTGGATCATCTATCAAATATAATCAAAACATCATATGTGACCTTAAATAATTAAGTAATTATTATAAAATGGTAATAAATTATATTAATGGAATAATAGTCTTGAAAAAGGGAATAAATAATTTAAATAATTATCATATTTTTCATTTTTAGGAATCTATGGATTTTACATGATGAATCAGACTCAAGGTGTGGGTCATTATCTCAATCTCTTTTAAATAAGTCATATTTGGTTTTTATACACCCAAATTTTTTATTAAGTTTATATAAAACCCCCTTTTAAATATAATATCATTAATTTATTTATTATCATTTAATTTAAATTTTTTTTACGTTTTTCTTTTACGGGGATTATGATGTAAATGTTCAATGTGGTATGGGAAAAGATGAATGCATAATGATTTAATAACAAAATAATTTTATCCATGTAAATATTCTTAATATTATTTTACGTATTTATTTTTATTTATATAAAAGGATTATAATGGAAATTTTATTTATATTTGTAATTTCATGAAATGAGTTTCAAAATGATTTTTTATGTGTTTTATATGGATGGTTTTGATAAATTATAATAGGAATGTTCTTTTCCAAATGTAGAAAATGAAAAGAACTCTTACCTCTCCATGACTATTATGTAATTTGAAGATTCATTTGAAACCATACAAGTTAAACAAAAATAAATGAATTATTTTTGTTTTTAGTATTTTTTAATTTAAAATGGGGTTTCCAAAAATAAGGTATTTTTATATGATAGTGATTTTTATATAGTATTAAAATATTCCTTCAATGATGTTTTTTTAAAAAGTGTATTATTCAAGGTACGTGAGAAATATATGAAATGAGTGGGCCTCATATAACTTATACAATGGGTTGATCCCCATTACATATCATGGGTGATCCCGATATAGCTTATACGAAGGGTTGATCCCAGTTATAGTTCAAGAGTAATAGCTGACCCCAATATAGCTTATATAAAGGGTTGAGAACCATAATAACTCATGGGATATCACAATATAGCTTATACATAGGGTGATCCACATTATAAATTCTTAATTCATTGTGTAACAATAATATTGTAAGTTGGTTGTATGATTATTCCAATTTAAGGGGTATTGAAAGGATTATATATATATATATATGAAACTATATGTCACCTAAATGAGTTATAATTTTTTGAGATTTTTTAAATGATATTCTTTCAGAAATAAGTATTCCTGTTATTTATGGGAAAATGTTTTTTTTCATTTTCTAAAAGAACATTAAAAGGATTTTCATATTTTTCACTGAACAAAATTTTTTTCATCGTTTTTATGTTCTTAATGTGATTTTTTGTTCTCATCCCATGTTTTAAAATGTTTTCATGAGGATAAGTATGAGTTGAGACAAATATGAGAAAAATATGAAATGGTTATTTTTTATGTTGGAATTTTTTTTATTTTTGAATTTATTATTTTGGTGGGAATATAGATACTGAGTAAAAGTGTCCACTTGTAATTTATGAGTTTACATTAGAGGATATTTTCCTAATTACCTGTAATACAAAACTAAAAAGATCCTTAATTGTGATATCTAGTTCAAAAACAATAGAATATGTCTTGATTATGGACCAAGATTACATGACATGTGTATTTACCCAAATCATTAATGTCCCTTTTATTTTAGGCTAAGGAGATACCACATATTACTCTCATTATTTTATTCCATTAATATTGATGTACTCCAATTATGATACCAAAAATATCCCACGATTTTCCATAAAAATTTGTTTTTGAATACCCATACCCATTTCCAATATTGTTCATTTATCTAGTTTTACATATCTTTATTTGAATAGAAAAATCCTTTTATGAAACTCGCAATCATTAATAATTGGATTGATGCGATAATATACATTGTTACGTTGTATGATCTATGTAGTTAAAAAATCATGTACAAGATATAAATATTTAGAGTGACTCTCAAATTTTATAGCCCTCTAATGCATTGGGTAATGTTTCTGTCTCATGAGATACCATGTGTGGTGAATGGGTAGTTAACCTAAGAACTTTAAGATATGATGTCTTGGTGGTTATCCTTGAGATTTTCAAATGATGTAATGTTTTATTTTGTTTCCACATTCCTATAATGACTTTATTTTTTCTTATTTAATTCTTTTATGTTCATTATCAACATTCTGTGGCACCATTTTATATATTTTTAATCTCATGTATTACATCACTTTATGCTCTACTGTGATTATACCCTTAATGTGGTTTATAGATCACTCATTTATAATATATATCACATGGTTATCCAAATATATATTAAAACATAAATGGAAATTCATTTTATATTGGGGTGTTTTTAAATATTTTCATTATATCCCTATTTAATGTTATTTTGATATGCGTCTAAGTACATAACAACACTAAGCATCTCAATTTTTTATGATTTTGTTCTGTGTAACATTATGTAATAAATAATGAAATAAAGTGTAAAAAATATATGGGGGTTTATAGTATAATTAGAAAAATATATTTTTATTTTTTTGGATTAGGATTATAAAACCATTGTGAAAATCATACGTCTAAGAATAATAAAAAAACATCCATATGTTCTTTTAAATTATTTATTACTTGGTTTTTCTATAAAATAGATCCTTGTCTTGATTATGGAAAGTCGATGAAACAATGTACCATATGTTACTATGGTTAATAATTATAATGGGCATCGACCTATACCTAGGGAATGATACATAATCATAATACATTACAACAAGCAAGATGATCCAAAGGGATATGGTTTTATCTTCCGGTGCTTATTAAAACGAATGTAAAGGGAAACAAATCCTATCCAATTTAATGTTATGAATCAAATTATGGATAACTTATCCTGAAACCTATAAATTCATTGGTAATCAAATATTTATCATTTAAGTGTTATTAATTTAATGTTCATAATTTTTCTTTTATATGTTTAATAACATTAAAAACATTATCCCTAGTTTTATTATATTTTAGTCAATGGAATGGAATATCAAGAATTAGGTCATCAACTAATGTGATGACAAAACAAATGAGATGGATAACCTAATTAGAGAAGTATTTAAGAACCTATTGGAAATAAATACTCAATAAAATCATTTATTCAATTGAAACATGATTCAAACAGATCTAACAGACCCTAAAAATAAAGAGAAAGATGTAATTATAAACATTATGCATTAATTACATGTAACATTAAATGGATCTAAAATCCCGTAATAAAAAAATTGAACAAATCCATTGAGAATATCTCTTCTATAAATATTTTTTTGAAAAATAGATTGTAATTCTATGTTTTTAATACATGGAGGGTGAATCTGATCAATGAGGGATGTTAATCAAAAATATGAATCCCAATGATGTAATTTATGAAATGGAATGTAACTGCCACACCTGATTTTATTTCACCCATTGTTCCTATTCATTTTTTTGATCAAGACTTTTATCTCATATTCTTGGATTTACATGTATGAATTTTGAAGTCTTATTTTGTTTATATTAGATTAAAATGTTGTTATTTATATTCATCCAATAGTTATTGTTGAAAATTTTGGGTTTTGGGTTTGACTACACTAGGTTCACGGTTTGTACAGATATAGGGAAAGATGTGCGCCATGGTCTAGGAAATGGTGTGGGCCTTGTGATTTTTGTGGTTGTGGACAAAATGGAAAAACATAGTTAGGAAAACCAGGCTCTAAGCATGAGAGGAGGATCTGTATCAACACATGACCATTTCACATGGTTAGTGTATGGTTTCCAAATTGTGCATCAAAACTATGAAAGATATAAAACCCTAAATTTTTTGGAAATTCATATTATTCCCACCCATTATTTTTAATTGAAAAGACCCAATTCCTCCTCCATATACTTCATGAATCCCTAGGGGAGCCTCTACCATGTTCTCAAAGCATCTCCTCCTCTCCCAAGTGTAGATCTAAGTAGAATCTTCAAGTGTCAACGGCGATTTCTTATGGTAATCTCTAATCATTTTATCCATTTTCCTACTCCTTACATTTTCTAATAAGTTATTCTGATTATATGGTTTTGATGATCTAGGGTTCATGTTTCCACGGATTTATGTTAGGGTTTTTGTGTATTTAAGCTTTCTTTATTTCTATAGGATCTTAGATCATTTCTAAAGTGCTTTTGGGTTTGTGTTATTGAAGCCTCATGTTATTGATGAAGTTTTTCCATTATATTTACCATTCTAAATTAATAGTCATTAGTTTCTTACTTTTCACACAGTCCGTGAATAATAAATAGTGATCTTTGGGATAGTTATTTGGTTTGAAAAGTGGTTGTTTCTTCTTTATTAATTGATTAATGACATCGTATTGATAAATTTTTCACACTAAGTGTTCGATAAAATTCCAAGTTTTTTCGGTTAATAATCTATAATATATATATAATGGTTTGCCTTCATAAATATATTTCATCCATGTGAAATAATAAATTGAGTTTCTTGAAAGAGTTTCTATGTGGTTCTGGAATTTAATGAAGCATGTATTTGGATTTTAAAAATTATTTGGAAAGTGGTGGTGGTTAATGGCCCATTCAGATTCTAATGAATCTGGATTTGTATTATAAATGTGGTTTTAGTATTTAAATGTAATTGTTTTCTAAATTATGAAATTATAGATGTTGTATTTTTACCTCATGGAATGGTTGTTTTGGTACTCTGGAAAAGTGATGTTTTTAAAGGATACTTGAGGCCCATTTATAACTTTTTTGAAATTGATGACAGTGTTTATCACGAAAACTCTCCTTGGATTATCTTATGGACAATTTTATATTTAATAAGTGTGAATTCCTCACAATGGAGTCCTCGTAATCCATTTATATTGTGTCGGATGGGTGATCCTCACAGCGGACTCCTTTGAGATCTATTTTTTGTATGGAAGGAGATTGATCCTTCAGGTGGCTCATGTGATAAATGTTATATATGTTATTATTATATATCTGCATGTAATCTGATGCTCATTTGTAATCATTTTGATCACTCTATTTATAATCATGAAATTTGAACCTGACATATTATGTGAAATTTACGGGAATGATTGTTGATTTGGATAAGGTTACACACTGGCTAATGGCCCATATAAAGGAGATATATTGAGTTTTATTAACACAAGATAATTACCATTAGTATATACTAGGTAAGGGATTTTCAATCATATGGGATGTATTTATTTTATTGACTAAATCGTGTTCTTTGTGATGAATCAATATGTGTTTGTATGTTTTGGATTACTAACAATATCCTAGGTTCACCCATGTATATTGGTACTTAGTTTTTTGTAGTGAATAATTGTGACTCATTTTTCGTTAGATACCCTAGTGTGATATTTTCCATTGACCTTATTGTGTATCTGTTATTCTTGTTTTGTTGAGCAGTGTGGATTCTTTTTAAAAGTCATACAAATTTTTTAATTGTATTTGAGAAATGGTTTTGGAAATATTTATACTTATTGTATCCATATTAAAAGACATTTTATTATCCTTTTTAAATTATTATGATACATCCATGGATATAGTGTGGTTTGAATGGTAAAAATGGAAGTGGACCATGTTTGGTTTTGAATTGGAAGAAGTGTGAGAAATATTACATTTATATATTGAATTTTAAAAATGTAGTCGATGTTTCTTTTTAATATAATGGAATTTCATTGGGAATAGATTTATTTGGAATGCCAACTATATTTTTATACACATAATTATTGTTCATTCTTGTTATTATATATTTTGGAAGGTTCAAATCGGTATTGATCAGTGCGGGCGATGCCCAACATTGGTATCAGAGAGTGACACATGAGGTCAAATAAAGATATGTGGTCGTCATGTGTGGTTTGTTTTTCGGTCTGGTTGTTTTATTTGTAGTTTATGTATAATATATGTTTAGTTTGATAATTTTATATATAGAAATTTTTATTTCTCTGTTAATCATTACAGTGTTCAATTCATTTATTATTATTGGGAAAAATTGTTCCCTTGGTTACTCTGATGATTCCAATAACTAGTTATCATTAAATAGGGATCACTAACACCCATCGGGACTTGTCGTGGATCACCTGTTGTGGCTGTTCTAGGGTCAACCCATGTTATTATGAGAGAAAATGGTTTTAGAGTAGACTGGTTCTTTAGAGGACATAAGATTTTGACCTTTTAAATTTCAGAGTTTAAGATATAAAAAGTAGGGCTAATATAACGTGGGATATAGGTTTGGGAAAGTGTCTAGGGAAACAAATATGGATTGATCCTTGAGTTTCCCTGGGAATTCGGGTTTTATTTTTTAAATTTTGATTTTTTGATTTTTTGGGATAGGATCAAGGAGTTGGTCTAATGGTCTCAGTGAGCTTACATGGATTAGAAATCAATGTGGATTTAGAGACATGGTCTTAGAAAACTCTATGTGATGATTGTGTGTTTGGAATATGGCCACCAACCATATGGCCAAGTCACCCATCACCACTAGTTTACCCATGTATGTTTTTTGGGTTATCCTTTATTCTGAAAATTTGTTTAAAATCTCTTTTTTTGGAATTTTGAAAACTAGATTTAAATTTAAAATGGTTTGGTCTTGTTATGAAGGAAAATTAACAATCAAAATCATTTTTAAGATCGATTTTAGAAAAATGGAACCTCCGTGAAATAGGTCTTGGGTAAAGATGGGATTTATTTAAGTAGATTGGATTTATATAATAAAATCATGGGGTTTATCGATATTTTTCATTTGAAAAAAGAATATTATTTTGAGAAATTATTTTAAATGAGAAATAATGGGTTTTTAATCAAATGATATTTTTTGGAATGGGATATCTGGCCTGCTGGAAATTTTTTAGTTGAATGAAATGGATTTAATTGAGGGTTTTAAATGCATTATGATTAGTTGAAAAAATTGGTGCAATATTGTGTTTTGGAAAGTGGGACTATTTTTTTAACTATAGTATTCTTATGGGTTCTCAAATGGATGAAATCATGTGGGAATGTTGATGGATGATCATGTGGAATGATGAGTTCAGGGATTGTCACAACTCAATGAGTTCATATGGTGGCATGTTAATTTTCAAGTGTGTGGATCCATGGAATACCGTTGGTGAGTGTGAAAATCAACCATGTTTGTTTTATTTTTAATTTTTTTTAAATGGAACATTTTCACATTTTCATAACCACTGTTTTTATGGATTGTATTCTTATATTTTGGAAATATTGATTATGCTTTGTTTTGAGTTTGATAACTCCTGTTGATGATTTGGTTTTGATTAAGATATTTTTATTTGGGTGGCATAATGTCTTTCCCCATAAATGCATGATGGATATATGATGTGTGGCTATGTGTTGTTCCTCATTAGGAGACCTTCCATTTGATCATCCTATGGATTTCCTTCTTGAGTTTCGGATGATAAATCCTCCTATCATTTATGATAATGCGGATCCTCTCAAATAGGAAGAGTAAATGAAGAAAATATGAATAATCTTTAGCCTCATTGATTTTATTGACTTGTTAATTTTTATGTTCACTAACATTATTCTAGAATGAATAAAATGGAAGTAGTGAAATTTGGTCTCATAGAAAAAACTTTGAGAAGATTTTCCCTGGGAATTCATTAAGGATTCATTCATTCGAAATTATTTCTATCAGATATTGAAGGTGATAGAGGGAATGTGATCTATCATTAGAAAGGCTATGGATTAGTGGTGTAGTTCTTTTTTTTCTTTTAGATTTAGTTGCTTATCTTATGGAGTTAGAGGAAGATGATTCCCTAAATGCTAGAAATTTTGAATATGGGCATCATCTGTATATTTAGTAGATGGTTTCAATGATCAGTTTAACCTATTTTGATTACATGTTATGGCAGGCTAGTTGTGATGAGGTGATTATAGTGGGAGTGATTGAGGAAAATATCCTTCATCGGATCTCTATAAGCGGTTAAGGGAATTCCAAAAATTAGAAGGGGAATTGGCATAAATTTTTTGTTACTAGACATTGAATTAGAAAACATCTTGATCATTCCATATCTTCTTATTGTAAAGCTATGGATTATTCAAACATCATGGATCTAGATATAGGCCCCATTGGGAAGATCACACATAGTCAAAAATCCCTGAGGTTTGGGGGACCTCGATCTGGAATTTTTCTCAATAAATAGGAGTGGACTAGTTTATATTTGTCAACATGTTCATTTATTCCTTATGTTTTGGTTTTGGTTTTTGTTTGTGACCATCAGGAGGTTGTTTCGTCTTATGATGATTTTTAATCGTTCGTTGGTTTATTGTTTGGGTTAGAGATCCTTTCGTTTAGTCCTTCCACATGATGGTGGGAATTTTTGGATGATGATTGTTATTCTAGGGTAGTTGTTTTGAGATGTTTGACTCTTAATGGTGGGGAGACTCATCTTGGGTCTCACTGAGGTTCTTCTTGTTTTGATTGGTATTAGTGAGTTTCTAATGGTGGGGAGTATATTCTGGCCTCCCATGTTGATAATATAATTTAGTTATTGGTGTTTTCTTGTAAAAATTTGGTCTCATTTAATGCTATCTAATTTTGAGTTTGACTCTGTTTGGGGTAAACGTTGGGGTTTTGGTAGAAATATGGATATTTTTTTTTCATGTTTTATGATATATTCTAGATTCATTAGACTATTTCAGATAAGTGGTTATGTTTTTCATGGTGGTTGGTTATGTGTTCATGATTGAGAGGCTGGATCATGATTTTTTTCAAGTCCATTTTCCCATATAAATCAGCAAGAAAATGATGTGGATTTTTAAGTGTGGAATGTGTTATGTTGGAGAGAATTATCACAAATGGGTTTTTGTTTTGACTCAATGTTTCCGTTTATTTTTGGATCTCAAAATTTTTCTCATTACTGAATATAACTAGTTTGAATTTTAAAATATTTACTTTTAATATTATTTTCTTGCATCCTAGTTTTTTCGTTAGATTCATCATAGTGTTTTTGTTGATAATTTGGTTTTTTGGGCTTGACAGTAGCAGGCGCACAGTTTTCACACAACTAGAAGAAATTGTTTGGCATACTCCAAGAAACTATTCAGGCCTTGGGATGCTTCTATATGATGACAAACAACCAATTAATGTTTTGGAAAACCATGTAGTAAGTGTGTGGGGAGGTTCAATCTTGATTTAGAACCATTTTTAATGATCGGTGAAGAGCTTCCAAACCATGAAGACAAATCATCCGACAAACCCCGATTTTAAAAAATGATGAAATTACTATTCTAACTAAGAACCATCTTCAAATAAAAACACCCCTTTAAACCTCCATACAGTTCATTTAGTTCTAGGGAGAATCGCCTATGTTCTTTAAACTTCTCCTCCCCTCCTAAGGGTAGATCTACGGTGATTCAACATGTTTCAATAGTGATTTATTAGGGTAATCTCCTATCCTCTTTTACCTTTTATTTATCCTTCAATTTTCTCTTGAATTATTCTTCACCCATGGTGTTTTGGTTATAGGTTTGACTTTTCCCATTATTTATGTTGTGTTTTTGTGTGTTTAGCTTTTTCCTTGGTTACTCTTGGCTCTTTGATCCTCTTTGAATTGGTTTCTGGTGTAAATTTTTGACACACTATGAGATTGAGGTAGGATTCCTTTTTCACATTCATTCTTAATTTAAGAAACATTGGTTTCATTATTTTCACACCATCCATGAATATGAAATCATGATCTTTGATCTCTGGAATAATATTTTGGTGATAAAAATGGTGATTTCTTCCTTGTTTTGTGATAAATGTCATTGTTTTATTAAATGTTGTACATTAACTGTTCGATAAAATGACCAGTTGGATTTTTGATAGATTTGAGATATCTAATGCATGGTTTGGTTTTAGAAATATTGTTGTGGCATGTGAAATTCTGAAATGAGTTTCTTGAATGATTTTTCAAGTTGTTTTGGAAATTATAGAAGCATGCATCTATCTATTATAAATGGGTTTTTATGTGATGGTTGTTAATTGTACATTTCACATTCTAATGAAAATAAATTTTTCTTATAAATGTGGTGTGAGTGATTTAATGGATTATTTTTCAAAATGATTGTGTGTAACAGCCCGAGATTTTATGAAAAATATTCTTTTTATTTCACTAATGTCTTGTGTTGTACGCTACACCAAAAGGAGCTTGCACAACATGCATCCTTGACTTGCCTTCCATTACACGCAATCGCGACCTTCCACGATAGCGTGTGTTGTACGCAACACCAAGTTTCGCTAAACAACGATATGCTATTAAGATATTATTAAAACTAGCTGTTATGAATAGTAATAACCACTTTTTAAATTTTAGAAAATTTAGCTCTCAAAATGGACTTCATTTTTGGATTCGGAGTATCGAATTTAGCCTAAGGTGAAATTTTGGTACTTTTCGGATAACTTTCATATTCCGATGAATAGTGAAAATTACTAAATTATAATTAAAAACAACTTTTTTAATCGAAATAATTAATAGTGATAAATCATTAATTTGAGTGGTTTTAAAGTATATTTAGAATATATTTTTACAATTTAATACAATGTTGGTCATTGGATGTAATTTCACATTTAAACTAGACATAAACAAGTGTCAATCTTTTGATAGATATTGTTTCTTAAAAACACGCTATTTGTTTTAACAGCGGGATTTAATTATAAAATTAATTAATGCAACTTTTATGTTATGAATTTGGTAAAATAGACTTCATTTTTTAATTCGGAATATGAAATATAGCTTGGGATAAAATTTTGGCATTGTTCTGAAAAACATCAATTTTTGATGAATAGTGAAACTACTAAGTGGTAGGTTAAAAACTGAATTTTGCCTAAAACTTAATTTTACCACTTTTGTGAATGGAATTTCTAAAATCCGACAGACACGGTTAATATCAAGGACTAAAATGTGGTTCAATGAGATGAAAATAATTTTTGGTGAATAGTAACTTTTTACTTTTTTTTACCACGGTTAATAGTAAATAGGGTAACTAAAGGGTAAATATGATATTACTATTACCCTAACACATGTCCTAATTCTATTGGATAAGTGTAATTCGGCCAAAAACAACCTTATGAAATAATATGACCATTTAGGCCCACTTGGATTAGATTCGGACATTTATTATTATTTAATTCAAAGAAGAGTTAAAAGTGTTAAAATCAAAGTTTATTTACTAAAAAATTTTAATATGGGGTTATACATAAGATAAATTCGACTATAAATATTCATTAGAAAGCTAAAAATATTTCCTACATAATGATATTTTATTTATAATTTTTAAACTTTAAATAAATTAATTTATTTTTGACACAACGATGATGCAGTAATTACCCTTTTAAGGAAATATTAACATAATTGATGTTATAAATGCTCAAATGAATGTAATTTAAGACTTTTTATGAATTAAACTAATTTTATAGGTTACTATGATGTATTAGTGTTGATTTAATCAACTTGGTTCGAACATATAATTCTGTTATGACTTTCAAAAAAATCATATATCAAATAGTGTCAAAATTGACACAAAATAGTTTTTAAATCAAATATTATATTATTAATTGTTATTTTATTCCTAAAAATCTAAGGTTCGGCCAAATGACTTAGATAAGGATATATTTATTAATAATATACAATTTTGGGTTCGTTTGGCATGTTATAGTAAGTGTATTAACCATATAGTGAAAGAAAACAAAAAGACACGGTAAAAGTTAAATTATTTGACTTAGAGTTAAATCTAATTGATAAGGTTAAAATAATAGCCTAAACATGTCTAAATCCTATTGGTTGATAGGATTTCGACCCATTCCCACTTTAGCTTCGAAATAAGACCCTTTGGAACCATTATAAACCGATTTTGACTTTAATATAAAATAATATTTTGAGATATTCCTAAGGTGCCCCTCTCCTCCCTTATAAAAGGGCACCTCCTCCCCCTCCTCCTCACACCAATTTGAGCACTCAAGCTCGGCCAACCCCTGCCATTTTCTCCTCTCCACTTCCCTAGAATAATCCTAGAGGTCCTGGTCTTCTTAAAAGTCCAATCATAGTTCCCTAAGTGGAGGATTCAAAGAGGCGTTCCAAAGAAGAGGTAATATCCATTACCGATCTTTTCAATTTCTTTCTTCTTCAACTTCTTCTTCTTTAGTTGTTTCATGATAAAGTAATAACATCAGTATTACTTACATACTGATATGTTATTATAAAAATGAAACAACCCTAATTCACCTTCTATCCATCCTACGGAAAAATGAAATCACCGCGCGTGCGTACGTACGGAATACCGTCTCCACGTCGTGGTGTAATCTATTTTTCCACCATCACTTTACAAGGATGGGTATAATGGTGTAATGAGTAACTAATTATGATTATTATAAAGTAATATTGTTACTGAAATAATATATATATACTCCAATACAGTTCCACGATCATAGGAACGATATCATCACTCGTGCGTACGTACGGAATACCATCTCCACGATGTGATGCGACTCGTTCTACATGATCATCATTAAATAGTAATTATATAAATGAATTGAATGAATAAATATGATATATGTTACACTAATACCATTCTGGATATAAGGTATCTATAACCTTAAAATAAGAATAAGAATGTATTCGGCAAAACACGCATAAGAACAAAAGGCAATAAAGATCCGAGTAACAAGTAACAATGAAATATTACTAACAAGAAGCTAAGAATAAGACCATATATGATATCATATCAATATGTATGATTCTGGAATAAGTCAATAACATTATTTAAACCATTATATAGGAGCTTCGGACACGTACAAAGCTAATCGGACCTAAGGTAAGGGAAATATCGCAATCTCATTTTTATCCGAGATTGTTTGTACTTTGAAATTTACTGGGGTATATTTTATCATCCACATCCATTTTTCCTCAATATGTAATGTTATTTAAATCCAATTACAATAGTTTAAATCCAATTTTACCCTTCGGTGAGTTTTCAGTAAAGAATATGAAAGGAATCTTTTGTCGTTTTTTCATACGAGGTACTTTTTGACTTTTCCGACAAAGGTACGAAGAATGTTTTTTTAACTTATACGGCATGTATGGATTTTTAAAACATTATTTCCAAGAAACTTCATTTACAAGTTTTCAAGTTTATTTTTAATCAACTTCCTTTATTTTAAAGTCGTATGACATGTTATGAAAGGAAAAATGTTTTTGAAGTAGAAAGGATATTTTCCTCAAGAATGGAGTTCAAGTATTTTATCAAAATTATTTTCCATCTAAGATAATAAAAGGGTTCTGTTTTTATCCCTATTATTACATGGATTTGATTATGTTGTGATGGAAATATTTTTATGAATTCCTTTATCTTATATGAATTGTTTTATGATGTCATGTTGTTTAAGAATCCCATTTTTATTACATGGGTTACGCTATGATGTATGGTTTATGATTATTTGGCACACATAAGAAAGGATTCATTATAAGATGGGTGGGACCTATATCTCCCTCCAATGCATTGGGTAAAGATTTTATATCTCATGAGATAGACAGGGCTGGAACGGTAGGTTATACCGGTTCAGTGAAACAGGACTGAAACGAGGGTTACTCGATTCAGAAAGGGACTTTGTCCACTAAGATAGTCTTGGCAATGAGTCTTGACTAACAAGAAATGATTCTCTATGATTATGTGTGAATGCCACAAAGATTAATGTTTTAGGTTATGATTATTGTGATTACATTTCACTGCCATGATTTACCCCATGTTATGAAATTATGATCTCTTTTTCAGGTTAAGATTTCCAAAAGTTATGTGCTTATGTATATGATGTCATTGATATTTATTTTGTTTACCCTTACTGAGCATTTGAGCTCACCCTTTTATGTTTTCTTTTCCCCAGGATATAAAGAATGGTTTTAGGTAAAAAAAAAGGGAAGATCTTTATAGGAGATGTTGAAGATCTTTCACCACGATTAGAAGATTACGTTCCGGGTTTCCAAAGACACTAAACTATTACGATCCTTGTGTGTGTGTTTTTGTTATGTACTAAGTATTTCGCAAATGTAATGTAATGTCCATGTACGTCAGGATACAGGTCTCTACAGTTGGTATCAGAGGAAAGGTTTAGTCAACCTTTGGAAACTAGGATGCGAAAACGTTAGTGAGATCCCTAGGGATATTTATAAGGTTTGTATAGGGATGTCCTTAAGGATAAGTATACGTATAGGATACAGTCCTAGAACTACGGTAACGATCATAGAATTTAACCTAAGATGATAGATATTGAGGATACTCCACCTTTATTATGTTGTTTTCCCAAGCATGATTTTTGCCTCTCACACTATTCTTTTTGGGTTTTAGACGATGGATGGAACCCGAAGGAACAGTGTTGATCAATGCAATGGACAATGCAATGATTGCCCTCCTGAACAAACAAATGTTATGGGAGATGGAGTGAAAAATCTTATTTCTATACTTACACAAGCTATGAATCATTCTGGACTTCCAAATGAGCAGAGAAGGGAACAGTATTCTATTGAGTCCTTCATGAGGCAACGTCCACCTTCTTTCAGTGGGACTTTCGATCCACTTGTTGCTGAACAATGGATCAATACTACTGAAAAGTTATTTTCAGTTCTTCAATGTTCTGAACAAGATAAAGTCATCTTAGCAGTGTATCGTTTGGAAGGTGATGCTGATCAATGGTGGAATCTTATCAAGAATACGAGGCCAAGAGATGAAATTGAGTCCATGGAATGGGACGAGTTCAAGAACTTGTTTTTCAGTAAGTACTTCCCTCGTATTCTTCGAACAAAGATGGAGAAAGAGTTTCTTGAACTGAAGCAAAGGGACGATGAATCTGTTGGTACCTATGAAGCAAATTTTACAAGACTTGCAAGGTATGCTTCTGGTATTATCATCCAACCTGAAAGTAAAGTTGATCGATTTTTCAGTGGCTTAAAACCAAGTCTTCGAAGGGCATTAGCTATAAGAGACTTCAGTAGCTATGAAGAAATTGTGCGTTGTGCTATCAAGGTAGAAATGGAAGTTGGTGTTACATATCCATCTCATGGTTTTGACAAGAAACGAAAGATGGAGTTCAAGGAGAAATCTCAGAATAATGGTGAAAAGAAGATGAATGTTTCCTTCTGCACAAAGTGTGGAAAGAAGCATGGTGGAGATTGTCTTAAAGGGACTAGAAAATGTTTTAAGTGTGGAAAAGAAGGTCATCGAGCAGCTGAGTGTCGAAGTAATGGAAAAAGGGTTTCTAATGATGTGAATAAATCAAACACTGTAGAGAACGCACCACCAACACTTCAATGCTTCAAGTGCAAGGAAATGGGGCATTATGCTAATAATTGCCCTAATCCAAGGGTTAGTGATGATCAACATGAGCAACCACTAAAGGCAAAGGACAAAGGGAAGTCACATGCGATCACTATTGGCAATGTTGAATATGACAACGATGTGGTGAAATGATTAAGTGTTTATGTAATGGGATTCCAAAATAATGTTTTATCATTGAATATTGCAATATTTATTGACGTGGTATTCAATGTGATTGAGATATTTTTTGGAAATAAGATGATATGCGCATAATGAAGGGAAAACGAGAAAATAAAATGTTTAATAGTATTCATGAGCTCATGATTGATATAAGGACTAAGTGATATCCTGGTTTGAGTATATAGAATTTTGAGGATTTTGGTATGTGGAAAGTGTTAACTTTAAACTGCATTCATGTTTTCACTAAGGTATTCAAGAGAATACATGATTAAGGACTTTGAATGTTTGGAATGTGACCAACAAAACATATCTTATGATATATGGGGATCAACGATGGTATTAAATCTCTGGTAATCATTTTCACTATGTTATGAGAGTGGACTGCAGTATTATGTATAAGCCTAAAGATTAGACTGGATTATGTTGGACATAAGTTAGTATTGTTTAAGGATAGAAGATATTCGATATTATTGATGGGATGTTATAGTAACGTAGTTTTAGAAAAAGGAAAACCTGCAGGACGGGCGACAGCCCATCGCTTCGGACAAGGCTGTAGGAATCGAACCCACAACCGAAGTGCGACTGGCCTTTATCGCCTACCACGTCCCTGTTTAGTAGAAACTAGTTTTATTATATTAAGCAGTATGATATATGAAGTATAAGTAAATTTTAGGAACCATATGTGATTAATCTCACTATAGATCGACTTATGTATATAATTTTTGCTAACCCTTTTGTTTGAGACAGATGGAATGACCCGTCATTCTATCACATGATCTGCTAACACTTCACGAATAACAAATTCAACTTCATATATTTAAGAGATGAAGTGGAAATTGTTCAAGGCATGAACAACAGTGAGATTGTACCAAAATAATGAAAGTATTTATTCTAATTCAAATTTTCAACTTTAGGGAAATGATCTTGAAAACCAAAAAATGTTGTCCTAGTGATCTTATACCTGATGAATCGGATGGTACCTTAGATCGTCACAAATTTATGGATTTGTGATTGTTGGCTTTTCCATAGCCATGTTCTCTACCACTCTCCATCGGAACATGATGGTTAGATTTTTCTTCCATATCCATATTTTTACCTATGTGGAAACCCAGCGATTAGTTTATTTGGGTAATCGTTACATTTCATACTTTAGTTTTTAAAGCCAAGTTTTGGTATTCATTTTTATGATGTGGGTTTCTATTAAATAAACTTTCGAATAGTAAACCATTTATAACCCCGACGAATTTCGAGGGCGAAATTCATTTTAAGGGGGGTAGAATGTAACAGCCCGAGATTTTATGAAAAATATTCTTTTTATTTCACTAAAGTCTTGTGTTGTACGCTACACCAAAAGGAGCTTGCACAACATGCATCCTTGACTTGCCTTCCATTACACGCAATCGCGACCTTCCACGATAGCGTGTGTTGTACGCAACACCAAGTTTCGCTAAACAACGATATGCTATTAAGATATTATTAAAACTAGCCGTTATGAATAGTAATAACCACTTTTTAAATTTTAGAAATTTTAGCTCTCAAAATGGACTTCATTTTTGGATTCGGAGTATCGAATTTAGCCTAAGGTGAAATTTTGGTACTTTTCGGATAACTTTCATATTCCGATGAATAGTGAAAATTAGTAAATTATAATTAAAAACAACTTTTTTAATCGAAATAATTAATAGTGATAAATCATTAATTTGAGTGGTTTTAAAGTATATTTAGAATATATTTTTACAATTTAATACAATGTTGGTCATTGGATGTAATTTCACATTTAAACTAGACATAAACAAGTGTCAATCTTTTGATATATATTATTTCTTAAAAACACGCTATTTGTTTTAACAGCGGGATTTAATTATAAAATTAATTAATGCAAATTTTATGTTATGAATTTGGTAAAATAGACTTCATTTTTTAATTCGGAATATGAAATATAGCTTGGGATAAAATTTTGGCATTGTTCTGAAAAACATCAATTTTTGATGAATAGTGAAACTACTAAGTGGTAGGTTAAAAACTGAATTTTGCATAAAACTTAATTTTACCACTTTTGTGAATGGAATTTCGAAAATCCGACAGACACGGTTAATATCAAGGACTAAAATGTGGTTCAATGAGATGAAAATAATTTTTGGTGAATAGTAACTTTTTACTTTTTTTTACCACGGTTAATAGTAAATAGGGTAACTAAAGGGTAAATATGATATTACTATTACCCTAACACATGTCCTAATTCTATTGGATAAGTGTAATTCGGCCAAAAACAACCTTATGAATATAATATGACCATTTAGGCCCACTTGGATTAGATTCGGACATTTATTATTATTTAATTCAAAGAAGAGTTAAAAGTGTTAAAATAAAAGTTTATTTACTAAAACATTTTAATATGGGGTTATACATAAGATAAATTCGACTATAAATATTCATTAGAAAGCTAAAACGATTTCCTACATAATGATATTTTATTTATAATTTTTAAACTTTAAATAAATTAATTTATTTTTGACACAACGATGATGCAGTAATTACCCTTTTAAGGAAATATTAACATAATCGATGTTATAAATGCTCAAATGAATGTAATTTAAGACTTTTTATGAATTAAAATAATTTTCTAGGTTACTATGATGTATTAGTGTTTATGTAATCAACTTGGTTCGAACATATAATTCTGTTATGACTTTCAAAAAAATCATATATCAAATAGTGTCAAAATTGACACAAAATAGTTTTTAAATCAAATATTATATTATTAATTGTTATTTTATTCCTAAAAATCTAAGGTTCGGCCAAATGACTTAGATAAGGATATATTTATTAATAATATACAATTTGGGGTTCGTTTGGCATGTTATAGTAAGTGTATTAACCATATAGTGAAAGAAAACAAAAAGACACGGTAAAAGTTAAATTATTTGACTTTGAGTTAAATCTAATTGATAAGGTTAAAATAATACCCTAAACATGTCTAAATCCTATTGGTTTATAAGATTTCGACCCATCCCCACTTTAGCTTCGAAATAAGACCCTTTGGAACCATTATAAACCGATTTTGACTTTAATATAAAATAATATTTTGAGATATTCCTAAGGTGCCCCTCTCCTCCCTTATAAAAGGGCACCTCCTCCCCCTCCTCCTCACACCAATTTGAGCACTCAAGCTCGGCCAACCCCTGCCATTTTCTCCTCTCCACTTCCCTAGAATAATCCTAGAGGTCCTGGTCTTCTTAAAAGACCAATCATAGTTCCCTAAGTGGAGGATTCAAAGAGGCGTTCCAAAGAAGAGGTAATATCCATTACCGATCTTTTCAATTTCTTTCTTCTTCAACTTCTTCTTCTTTAGTTGTTTCATGATAAAGTAATAACATCAGTATTACTTACATACTGATATGTTATTATAAAAATGAAACAACCCTAATTCACCTTCTATCCATCCTACGGAAAAATGAAATCACCGCGCGTGCGTACGTACGGAATACCGTCTCCACGTCGTGGTGTAATCTATTTTTCCACCATCACTTTACAAGGATGGGTATAATGGTGTAATGGGTAACTAATTATGATTATTATAAAGTAATATTGTTACTGAAATAATATATATATACTCCAATACAGTTCCACGATCATAGGAACGATATCATCACTCGTGCGTACGTACGGAATACCGTCTCCAAGATGTGATGCGACTCGTTCTACATGATCATCATTACATAGTAATTATATAAATGAATTGAATGAATAAATATGATATATGTTACACTAATACAATTCTGGATATAAGGTATCTATAACCTTAAAATAAGAATAAGAATGTATTCGGCAAAACACGCATAAGAACAAAAGGCAATAAAGATCCGAGTAACAAGTAACAATGAAATATTACTAACAAAAGCTAAGAATAAGACCATATATGATATCATATCAATATGTATGATTCCGGAATAAGTCAATAACATTATTTAAACCATTATACAGGAGCTTCGGACACGTACAAAGCTAATCGGACCTAAGGTAAGGGAAATATCGCAATCTCATTTTTATCCGAGATTGTTTGTACTTTGAAATTTACTGGGGTATATTTTATCATCCACATCCATTTTTCCTCAATATGTAATGTTATTTACATCCACTTACAATAATTTAAATCCAATTTTACCCTTCGGTGAGTTTTTAGTAAAGAATATGACAGGAATCTTTTGTCGTTTTTTCATACGAGGTACTTTTTGACTTTTCCGACAAAGGTACGAAGAATGTTTTTTAAACTTATACGGCATGTATGGATTTTTAAAACATTATTTCCAAGAAACTTCATTTACAAGTTTTCAAGTTTATTTTTAATCAACTTCCTTTATTTTAAAGTCGTATGACATGTTATGAAAGGAAAAATGATTTTGAAGTAGAAAGGATATTTTCCTCAAGAATGGAGTTCAAGTATTTTATCAAAATTATTTTCCATCTAAGATAATAAAAGGGTTCTGTTTTTATCCCTATTATTACATGGATTTGATTATGTTGTGATGGAAATATTTTTATGAATTCCTTTATCTTATATGAATTGTTTTATGATGTCATGTTGTTTAAGAATCCCATTTTTATTACATGGGTTACGCTATGATGTATGGTTTATGATTATGTGGCACACATAAGAAAGGATTCATTATAAGATGGGTGGGACCTATATCTCCCTCCAATGCATTGGGTAAAGATTTTATATCTCATGAGATAGACAGGGCTGGAACGGTAGGTTATACCGGTTCAGTGAAACAGGACTGAAACGAGGGTTACTCGATTCAGAAAGGGACTTTGTACACTAAGATAGTCTTGGCAATGAGTCTTGACTAACAAGAAATGATTCTCTATGATTATGTGTGAATGCCACAAAGATTTATGTTTTAGGTTATGATTATTGTGATTACATTTCACTGCCATGATTTACCCCATGTTATGAAATTATGATCTCTTTTGCAGGTTAAGATTTCCAAAAGTTATGTGCTTATGTATATGATGTCATTGATGTTTATTTTGTTTACCCTTACTGAGCATTTGAGCTCACCCTTTTATGTTTTCTTTTCCCCAGGATATAAAGAATGGTTTTAGGTAAAAAAAGGGAAGATCTTTATAGGAGATGTTGAAGATCTTTCACCACGATTAGAAGATTACGTTCCGGGTTTCCAAAGACACTAAACTATTACGATCCTTGTGTGTGTGTTTTTGTTATGTACTAAGTATTTCGCAAATGTAATGTAATGTCCATGTACGTCAGGATACGGGTCTCTACATTGTGAAATGGTTAATTGTGAATTATTCCCACTTATAATGGGGTATTTGGTACAATTAAACAGTGTTGTTTTCTTATGGGTTTCTCAAGGCCCATTCCGTGCTTTTGTGAAATTTATGAAAGTGTTTATCATCAAAACTCTACATGGAATATATTCAAGCCTTATTTATATATATGGGGAGGGAAACACTCACTATGGAGTCTTAATGAACCATCTAAATTGTGTGGGATGAGGGATCCTCACTGTGGAATATTTTGAGTTCTACTGGTAGTATGGAAATATGTTGATCCTTAGGGTGACTCGGGTGATTCATGTTGTGTGGGTTATTATTATATATGTTCATGTGATTGGATAATCAGTTAGAATAAGTTGCCTCACTCATTTTGTATTATTTCCATTAGAACCTGCAATAGTAAGATAATTTTCTGAGAATGATTAATTCACTTTATTAGGTTATGTACTAGCTAGTTGACCGTATCAGGGGATAAATAATGTTTTATTGATATGGGAAAGATCCCCTCAGTATGTACCAGGTAGGGGATAGATGATCATATAGGTTTTATTGCTGTCATCGAGTGAGGCATGATTTTTGGGAAGAGTCATCACGTATTAATATGTTTTGGATTATTCATGAGCTCTTAGGTTAACCCATATCTATTGGAACTTAGTTGTCTGTGGTTAATTATTATGATGTATTATTGGTTAGATACTCTTGTGTGATATTTTCCATTATAATTATTTTATAATAGTTTTTATTACTACCATGAGCAGTTTGGTTTCTTTATAAAAGTGATAAAATTATTTCAAGTGTTTTTGTGAAAATTATTTTTAATTATTTATACTCCTTATCTACTTTTTAAAGGAAATATTATCTTCCTCTTAAAATTATTATGGTACCATCATGAAATGGGTGTGGTTTTATTAATAAAAAGGGCAGTGGACCATGTTTGGTTTTGAAATAGAAATTGTGTGTGAATGATTTCATTTATATATTTTCTTTCAAACATGAATATGATATTTATATAATTATAAATGAGGTGAATTTGGATTATATTTCTTAGGAATTCCTAATGAGTTTTAATACTCACGACTATTGTTATTACTGGATTTTATCTTTTTCTACCTATTTTAGTTTGGTATTGATCTTTGTGGTCGATGGTAAGATTTTGTATTGGATAATCACCCATGGGGTCCCATGGAGATGTGTGGTCATCAGGTGTAGTATGTTTTTTTTTAATTTTTTTATTTAGTTTATGTATAATAGATGTTAAATTTGATCATTGTATATATATGAATTTGGGCCTCTCTTTTTAACTTTTATTTATTTATATTATTTATTAATATCGTGTTAAATGGTTCCCTTGGTTACTCAGATGATGCCCAACACTAGTTTTCTGCCTGTGGAGATCAGAAACAACCTTTTTCCCATGTTTCAGATTATCTTTGGTAATCCGTTCAGGGTCATATTAGTTTGGTTCATTATAGTAATTAATTTAGAAATTTTTTAATTACATATTTTCCTCATTTCGTCATTAATAAAATATAATGGCAGTTCATTATCCTGAAGAAAAAGTATATGGATCCATTAAAGATCACGAAGAAAACCAAAAAAATACTTCTACAATACAGGTCCATATATTTCATTGTCCATAACATTTATTTTGATAACTACTGATGTGGTATAAAAATGAATATATAAGGTGATTTATTTATCAGGAAATTGATTATTATAAAGAAAGTGTACGATGTTCCCTAAATTTTTATAGGGGAGATTAGAGAATCTCAAGGGACTTTGATGAATGGTGTTAGGAAGTGAAGAACATAGTTAAATTTTATGGTATAAATATGGTAATATCAAAGTGTTATGAACTTTCACCTTCCCACATTTCAAATTTTGGGAAGAATAATTTTAAAAATTACTTGACATGGAAAAGGAAATTATTTATCATTGGATTAGGGTATCAGCAAGCTGGTGAATGTCAATGGGAGATTAAGATACCCACATATGTGATTGGATAAATAGAATTTATAGACATACCTTTGACTATTTTCCAATATATAAAATACATCGAACATGGAAACTATAGAAACAAGTGTGCTAATATTTTCATTGTCTAATATTACTAAAAAAACTCCATGTCCAAGAGAGAAACAATATAATATGTCATCACAACCCCTATGGTGGATACTAACAAAGTACATCTGATAGGTATTCTAGTAATTTATTCAAAAATAGTTCATGTAATATTTTATCAAGTTGTATTTAGTATTTTATATCACACAATATTTAGTAGAACTATTCAAAAACAACTTCAAATCACGAAAGTTGATTTTTCAATGAAAATGAAAAATTGTTCAATTAATTATTTCAATGTATAGAAAAACTCTCCATTAAATATTATGTGAATAATTCCTAAAAAAATATTTTCGAACTCCCTTTATTGAAATCTGAAGCTATATTGAGTTTAGGTAGGATTTACTCTTTTTGATCCCACAATAACTCTCAGGATAATGATGTAACCCTCCATATCATTAATGAACCTCAGATTCAATACATGTTTAAGGTGAAGGATGGATATTTGTTGACATCATCATTCTATGAATGGATATTATTAATTTAGGAGGAAATATATCTCACTGTAATAATTAATACTAAAGAAAAGGTCATCCTTGATTACATTCCATTACATAAGAATGTGTTGATGTGTTCTTTGATGAAATTCCTCATCTTCTTTTATTCTATATGTTGAGATCTAAATTGAAATTTCAACCATTGTATTTAATCTATACAAGAATATAAATATATGTCAACTAATAAACATGAAGAAATTAAGATGAAAAGAATATATTGTTTATATTGCATTTACATACCCAAATACATTTCCATGGAGTGAACATATCCTTTTCATCAAGAAGAAATGTATGTCCATGTTCATCCGCATTGATTATCATGGGATCAAAAAGATACCCAAAACAGTGTCCTCTACCATGGATTTAAATCATTATTAATCAATCGAATGGAGCCTAATAATTATCTATGGTGGATTTCTTTTCATGATATTATCATGAAAAGTTAACGAAGGATGATATCCCAAGGAATGATTATTGTGTAGGATACATGCACTAGGGGTTCATTGTGATTTCATATAGAATCAATAATTCCTTAGTAGTATCAGGGACCTAATTAATTATATCTTTAAGGAATATAATTATTATTTTTATTATTTATAAAAGATAATAATATTTACTCCAAAATAAAAGAGGAAATGATGATTATATGAATATTATACTATCGGTCTTTCAATATGAAAAATTATATTAAAAATAGAAAAAATGTTAGTTTTGGATAGAGTAAGTAATATAATTATTTATTATATTCAATATAAAAAGTAAATTTTTGGTTTATTTAATGAAATATGAAATTGGAAGATGACCCATAAACATATATTTTATGGATATCTATTATATCCTTTAATTATTTGGGTATTATCATCAATTTTTTGTTATCTTCTCACAAGTTTGAAACATTCTATCCATGCAAAATAAGAAGGGAGTTAAGACATTATGGACATATGCATGAAAGTATATATATAAATAGTTAAATATGTGTCTAATAAAAGAAAATGTTGTCGCACTAAGCACCAGTGGGGATGGATATATGATTTATATTGATGAATTTAGAAACGTATTAGGTTGTGTACTCATGAAAAATGGAAATGTGATAGCTAATACCATCCTCAAAATTAATATCCATGAGATGAACTGTCCAACATATGACCTGAAATTGGTTTCATTGCCATCCAGATAGAATATATGGAGTCATTTCCTCTACATGAAGATGTTTGAAACATATGTGGATCATAATATCATCATGTATATATTTATCCTAAGTGTGATCAATACATTCCTTCAACGGTGCTTAGAGAAAATCAATGATTTTGATCGTTCAATCCATTATAATGCTCGAATGAAAATAAAGTGGCAGATCCTCTATATAGACAGAATCCCACAACCCAATCAATAATGGGGATCAAAAGGGATCTATTTTTTCCATGAATATTATGAAAATGGTAATCATGAATGTTGCATCATACTAAATTTCACAAATAATGGCTCAACCATCCATTCATCAGAGGATAATGAGACAAAAAGTATCAATGGAGGTAAACAATGTAATGTACTGAATATTATAGAGTTTAACATTTTTATATACGGATTTATTAGGGTTTTAACTAAGATATGTGTATCATAAATATCATAATGTAATAGGGAAAAACAATATTATGTGCATAAATCACCATTCTCTATTCTTCCACTAATCACAATGACATATAGTGATCTGAAATAAAAAAATTATCGATATAACAATAATGGATATATTGTAGAATTTTTATGATGATTCTTGGTATGGGAGTAATTCAAGACTAAAAAATAGAGGTTTAAGGGTATGATGAAACAATTTATCTTACCCATATAGAAATTAGAATACATAACCATGAACTCTGATCTTATACATCATAGGATATCTAAAGTACATAACGAAATATAGGTGGAGGTTGATCACGTTACAAAGTTATATTATTTCACTACTATAAAGGATAATTTATCTATTAAACAAATAAATAAGATATACATAAGATAAGTGTTAATAATGCATGAAGTACCACTCTGTGTTTTAGCTTTTTGAGAATTTTGGTTTACCTCAAGTTACCGGAGAAGCCTTCAGTATGCATTGGATACAGAATGATGTTCTGGAATATATTATCACTCAAAGATGGATGATCATACTTATAGAAGTATTAAAAATTTTGGGTTTATGTTGAGATCATGTAAAAGTTATTTCCAAGGATGCTGGGATCATCACATTCTAATATTGTAGTTCTTATATAACGATAGTTACAATTATAGTACTAAAATGACAACTTATGAGGCCATGTTTTTAAAGATGTGTCAGACTTTGACATGCGGAGATGATTCTATAGAATTAAAGTTGATGTGATTTGATCTTATAAAAGATATGATATAGAGGCTTTGAACCAATAAATTTTATATAAAGTACAAATACTATAAATAGAAAATCTATAAATAGAATCATAAATGAGACCCAGAGTTTGACATCAATGATATGTTTTTCAATTGTATATCACCCTGAAAAAGTGAAATGTGGTTTGGGAAGAATATAATTCTCAGTCATAAGTACATCAACCCCTTTTAGACCGTTGATCACAACAGAGATGTGTCCTATCAACTAGCACTCGCACCAAACCTATATCAACTTATTATTGTGTTTTATGTATCCCTCATAAAGAAGTACACACGAATCCCTTCACCAGTAATAAATCCATAGGAGGAACAACTGGAGAACGATATTTCATATGAGGACTAGTTGAAGAAGATCATAGTTCATATATCCTAGTGAGAAAAGCCAATGCAAAAAAAACTAAACTCACTTGGTCAAAGTACCATGGAAGAACCAGTAGTTTGAGGAGGAAATAAGAGAATAATAAGAGTAATTGAAACAGAAGAACACTAATATAATTTAGTGTACAAAATAAAATTTTAAGGGACAAATTTATAATGTGGGAAATAATTTAATGAATCGGAATATTACTAATATAATTCCCCTATGAATATATAAATATGTTATTAAGTAATATAATTATAGAAAGAACATGCACTATATTTAAATTTTTATTTTGGACCGTTATAAAATATATCAGTAATTTAAATATGATGATTAAAATATTGTTTTTCATCATAATCATTTTTTAGTCTATTCCCCTATTTCGGATTTAGGCAGCGGTTGGAATTCCTCTTATAAGGATGCATTCTTATGTGGTAAGGTAATGATGACTGATAGTGAGTATTTTACCTCTGTTCCCAAAAAGTGGAGACCACACATGTATTATTATAATATACCTAGGAACATGTATACTAGATCATTTTCTAAGGTTTTATAGAAGGTGGATGCATGTATCCTTAATATTTTTAATTGGGACATGTCTCAATCTTAGTGGAAGACTGCTGTTGAATTGGATTACTGCAATGATATATTGTACTATGATATCTAGACTACTTTTTGTTGGATAAGGGAAATTATGTGTGTGTGACCCCATCAAAACCATGTTCACCAACCATGCTAGTAATGTTTTGGATAGTGATTCCGAGGGAGATGAAATAAAACTTATTTTTGTTTCAGCAATCCCATGCTACAATTAAATAATTGAATCGCATGAAAAAATTATTATTTTAGAAGTTCGATAATATAATTAACACCATCAAAACCATGTTCAACAACCATGCCAGTAATGTACTAATATGACACGCCTTATGGGAAAGGCATACACTAGTGTAATAAAGGGTCATGTATATAGACCCTAGTAGTATAAATTTTTGAATTATTCTTTAAATGATAAAAACTTCCATATCAATCACACCTCTTTATTTTATAAAATTGATAACAGAATGATTTTTATGAAAATTATATTTTCAAAAATAAAAAACAACCAAAATTGTATTTTTTGACATTTTAAAATTAAAACACACTTTATTTATACACTCTAAAATTATAAATAAAATCTATTTTCATGAAATTATGTTACATAAACATTTATTAATATATAAATTGTAGTATAATTAAACAATTTACAATATAATTTTTATAATTGTAGGAATTTAATTTCAGTCATAAATACTTTAATTATTCAATAAGTATAGATAATTAATTAAAATTTTACAATCATATATGTAAGAAATTATTTTTTCACAAAAATATATACTTTATAAAATAATCACATCCAAAAAATACAATGGTTAAGTTTTCATTATTTTTAGATGTAGTTGAATTTTTAGGTAAAATTTTATTCTTGTATTGATATATGGAATGTATTATTCCATCATGATGGTATAAAATTTACTTAATAATAACTATTAATATAATACCATAATGATGATTTTTTTTAACATAAAATAAATTTTTTAATGTAAATTTACTAATTCCACAAACCTATAAAGAATCATGTAAAGAATATATTCTATTTTAAGGTTATTAATTTTTTTTGAACATGAATAACCTTAAAATAATGAATGGTATTAATATAATGATTCTGATTCTTAACTAAATAAAATAATTTAAACCACTCAACTTTGGTATAAACCATTAGAAATAATCATGAGAAGGTTTATGGTTTTGATTATTTTATGACACAGTCCCCAAATTCTATGTTTAGAAGTCAGTAAAGAATTTACCTCCCATCTTATTTAAATACCCACATGACATTCCATTCCTATTTATTATATGTGATTCATGTAGGTCCAATGTGCAATGTAATCATCCGTTCGAGGTATGGACATTCTAAATATTAGTTTTTAATCTTCTATAATCATTACATTTCATGATCATGAAATCATATGCAATGAAAAACAGTATATTATTATACAACATTAATATGAATGAACTATAGCTAGATGATCTCTACATGTAATTTATAATTATTTTATGAGATAATATAAAATTAAAAAAATTGATGAATTATAAATTTATTGACGATATGATGTAGTAGATTTTATTATACCATTGTTGATGACATGAGGATTTTAATTATGAAAACCTAAATCAATAATTTATTACCTAGAGAAATGAAATGATGAAGTCCCTAGATTGTCTCTCAAGGAGTTAGCAATTTTAGTTATAAGATTATTAGTTTTTTTCACAAGAAAATAATTTTGGGGATTTGATTAATAGTAAAAATAAAAAATATAAATATAAACTAATGTGACGGAAAATTGAAGGGATTGAAAGGAGAGTAAATGGATTTGAAATCAAAAATAAAACAGTGGTTACATATAAGATTAAACTTATAAAACACTTTCATATTCATTTTTTAAATATATCTCTCAATTTAACTTCTCAATACTCCCCCATGGACCTCCGGGTTAACAATAAGATTTGAATAAACATCAATAAGGGCATAAATACGATTTTTGTCTGTCTATAGAAGTGATCCAATTACTTGAAGAACTATATGAAATCAAAAATAATTGAATCCACTATGCTCAACAGAAATACCTCGCCAATGAAATTTAAATATTGAAGTAAATTAATTTACATCATAGAAAGAACAACCATCAAAAAAATTTTATGAATATATATTCCGGAAAGAAAACAACCACTTTCATTGAAAAATATAAGTTCAAGAGATATTCAAAAATAGATTACAAAGATAGAACGCAACTCAGAAGAGAGTGCCCATTAGTTTTCATTATCCACAACCACTTGGTGTTTAGCCACACATCACTGTAGAATCACCCATCTTCTCTATTATATCAGTAATTCACACAATATTCAATATGATCAAAATTTTCACTGCAGTGAGTGTAATATCTGAATTTTTACTCCATTGGATGGAGGATGTATGTTAGTGACATGATGATCCCTCTGCTCCCAAACTATTTCAAAGGAATTTTTGACGTGTGTATTTATAAGGAAATACGACAAAAAAAAATTACACATCACATTTATTTTGTTCTTATTATCGACACATACATGATTTGTAAAGTAGTATCTTGTCATATAATCCCTCGATCATCATGCATATCCAATCTCGGCATAATACTCTCCAAAATATCATCCTAAAAAATGTCTCATAGTGTAATTTAGTTACATTATCTGTAATGTGTTTTAACAGTTTGTAATGAAGCCATGTATTATCTTGAGTGGATAACCCTTTCGTTAAAAGTCATGACATTTAATTTCAATACACAATGTGTAATAGGTATTTATCCTATTTTCCTTCTTTCCATTTCTTAAAAAATTCGGTGTCATGCCGCGTCACTTCCCATGTGGTGAGAATTGTCTTTTATATACAATACTGAAATACATAAGCTTTTGGAAACATTAAAAATTCAAAAAAATTTCAAATTTATATTTAATGATCAAAACATCCATAAATTCAAAAACCAATGAAATTTCACAAAAAATGATATATTTGTGGAGTTTAAATTATTTAGATAGATTTGAAATAAATTGGAAATATTATCTCTATAAATTCACCCACACTTGACACATGGAAATCTATACAAGTGGGCATCAAATCAAGGAAAATTCAAAACCCATAACAATGAGGTTCAACAATTTATCAAAAAATATTAAAAGATATAATGGCTCGTCAAATGAAAAATATATCAAGTTCTAAATTCGTATCACTTAATCCATTTGACAATTCTTTTCTCCTCTACTAAGCACAACACAGTCACCTCTTATTAATTTTTTCTCAACACACAAATATGGATCTTCCACAAAGATTTTCTCATCCAAAAACATTTAGGAATCACCATAGGGATGATAAATTCTAGATGTCCACCTAATGTGAGATAATAAAATATGATTATCATTAGGTCTTTTCAGGGTTTTTCTATGGGTAATGTTTGGTGTGTTTTGAATTTGAATTTTTTTAGGCCGAAAAAGGAGTTTTTGACTCCTTATAATGAAAAATTGTCTGAATCTAATTTTTAATTATGTATGGTCTCCATATTACTCTTCTTAATTCCACGAATCTCTTTTCCATACCATTATTTCAATATTTCAATAGAAAAAATGATTTTTTTTCATTTTTTGGTTTCTATATACAGGGAACAAATTTGAACCATTGATAGCACCAGATAAGAAAAAATCAATTTTAATTGAGAGCTCTATAAGGGCATAGTTGTTGGTAAAAAAATTTCCAACAACTAAAATATCTCTTCAATGTTTAAATCACCATCTAAATAAACAATAAATTAGGTAGCACATCACACGTTATTTTCCCCCCCACACTTAGGTTCAACTAGATCATTCATTTATACTTATAGAGAAGGTTGGAAGGGGAAAATTGGATTTTAATGTGGCTAAACTAACAGGATGTACAAGGATACTAAGGGATCAAGAAAGATCCAATTTGAAAGGAGGTAGTAAATAAATACGATAATCATAAAAAACGGACCTTTAAATTCTAATAAATTTCTCGATCATTTTAATCACAAGTACCCAAACACTCATGTCTTGTTATATATATATCATATTTTATTCAAATAAGCATGGATTGGTTCTCTCAATAAATGAGCTGAATGATAAGAAGATACAAAAATTGGGTTTAAAATCCACATAGGAATGATAATTTTGATGATAAATACAGTGATATGTGGCACAAGATTCAAAAATTAGAGGCTTTTTCTTTAAATTTCCAACAAACTTGAACTTGAAAAAATTTCATTTTAAGAATTAATTTATATTTAGTTTAAAAGGATCAATTGGGTCACTCAGTGGAATGAGTTTGAAATTTTCTCAATAAATTAATGGAAATCCAAAATTCCAAATAAAACACATAAAAATTGAAAATAAATTTCCCAAACATTGAAAATATGAAAAGAAACACACAAAAAATTAAAAGAAAAATTTAAAATAAAAATTTCAATGGAAGCACACAAAATCATAATCTACTTAGAACATGCACCTCCCAAACTTATTATATGAAGTTTACTTAATGGAAAATAAATTTATGTGAGATTATGAATAATAACATGAAATAGATAAAACAAGTACGTGAGAAGGGAATATGCAACCTGGATTCGATTGTATTCCACTTCATAAAGATTGATCTCCTTCCCTGTAGGATCTTGCACATTATCTATAAACTAATTCAACATATACCCATTGACATTTAATGGTGTCTTGTTGTCTTGTTCTTTTATTTGTATTGAACAGAATTGAAAAACACGAGTATTAAGGAAAGGGACAGACCATTGGGAATGAAATATGTCTATAAATAACATAAATATGGAATAAAACAAAAATAATTTGTCTCCCTCATTGAAATTTTTGTTGAGAGTCCTCCCATCATTAAATTATTGATTTATTTATTTGTACAACATGGATGATTCATGTGAATTATTTCTGATCTCTTCTAGCTCATAGAAACACAATTTTCATTATTTTTCAACAGAAAACAGAACGAAGATACTTGTTCTGAAAGAACCAAAATATTTGTTATCTAATTCAATGAATAGTTGAAAAGAATTTTCATAGACAAATCTAAAGGGTTACATGAAAATTAAGGTTTTTAAGTCACTCTAGTAGTCCCAGAGTTCAATATCTACTCTCAAACTCTAATACTTTATTTTTGGGTTCACTATTTTTCTAGATTTTTTTTTCATTTTTATATTGGAAAATTTATCCGTTCCATTTTTATAGTTGATAGGGTATAGAGGCCCTATGATAAACTCTAGATTTTTTTTCATCAGAGATTCCAATTTCCTATTACAAAAATGGGTACCTCAATCCATAATTAGAAACTTTTGAATTCCAAACCTTGAAAAAAAATTCCTTTCAAAAAATTTATCGGAATTTTGGAATCATATGTTCCTGTGGAAATAGACATTAACCACATGGAGTCATAATCAATAGAAATTTGAACATAAATATATTCCCATGAAATTATAAAGGGCCCCAATAAATACACTCCCAATACATTAACGACATCAAAAAACAAAAGTTGTAGTTTTGGAATCTCATTATTTTTAGAAATGTTTCTTTCGAATTGGTAATTTTTATAGGTTCTCAAAATATTAAAAAACATATATAAAAATTTTGGGCCGGTACAAACCAAAATCAAGAGGGTTTTATCAGTTCTTCTTGGAATAAAGTGTCCTCCATATCTCAAAGTGTAAAAAAATGTACGATGGATTGAAATTCAGAATCTTTAATGCATCCCCTAATCAGTTGATCAGTAGTAATGTTCCACAAGTAAGGATATTCCAAAATTTAATTATATAAATCTCTCACAAGTTTAAAAATTTGTTTCTTAGAAAGAAAATGGTGAAATTAATTAGTATCCAAATAATTCAAATGATTAGTAAACCACGGTCTTTCAATTTAACAAGAAAACAACTCATCATCTATAATGGTTTCTCTAATTAGATTATGAATATGAAGTCTTTTCTTCAAAAGAGATGGTATCCTATTAAAATGATTAGTAACAAGGTTCTCACCTCCTTTTACATCCTTTATTTCAAAATCAATCTATTTTAACAAAAATATACATCTCAAAAGACTGGATTTTGCATCATGTCTCTTTATAAAAAATCTAATTTTAGAATTATCTGTCGAAACAATCACATTAGATCCCAATAGATATCATCTAATATTTTATAAAAAAATGAAAAACTCCTACAATTCCTTCTCAGTAATTTTTTATTTTCATTGGGAATTATATAATTTTTCAGTGGCAGATGTAATCGCAGGATATTTCAATTACAACCATCGACTTAACACTATCCCAAGATAAAAGTCAGATGAATCAGTCGAGATTTAAAAGAGAATGTCCCATTTGATTTTTGAATAGTGGGAGGGTTATCATTTATTTCATCTCTACAATTTCCTACGTACAATTCTTAGCAAAGACAATTGAGGCGACTTTTTGGAGAAATTTGGACAATGGATGTGAAACCATACTAATATTCTTAGTGAATCTCTTATAAAAGTCGGCATGGTCAAGGAATTATCTCACATATCTAACTATTTTTGGGTATATTATTGAATAAATGATTTCAAATTGCTATTGAACAACTTGAATTCTATCTACAGACACAACATAACCATGAACAATCCATATACACACACCAAAAAATGACATTTTTCATCATTTATAACAATATTCTTATCAATGCATGTTTCAAGAACATAATCCAATATTTTCAAATGCCATTAAAATAATATTCCATAAATAGTGTAGTAGTACATATTAACATCCATGAAGTTTTCTATAAATTAATAGAATATTATCATTATATACCTTTTAAAGGTTCCCAAAGAATTACAAAACTCAATGGTATACTTTTATAAGAAATGGTTCCAATGGGCCACATGAATATAGATTTCTCTTGATCCTCCTATAAAATGAGAATTTGGAAATAACCAAAGAATCCATAATGAAAACAATAGTGGGTTTCCACTTTTAAACTATTAATTACTTGATGAAGGAATGATAATGGGAAGTGGTGTTTCCTTTTAACAAAAATGAGTTTCTAATAATCAATGCACATTATGTATTTGTTAGGAATCCTTAGAGGGAAAATCATGTCAAATTCATTAAGTGAGATTATAAATCCATATTATTTGGGAACAAATTGAACTAGACGCCCCTTAGACTATTATACATGGGAAAAATATTTACAAAAGCCAACATAGTGGTGACTTATTTCTTAACAACCTCCAAAAGTGGTGGGTTTAGTCTTCTTTGAAATTTCTTAACTAGTTTATCATTTTATTCTAAAATATATTATATACATGGACACTAAGGGACTGATTCATATTAAATCATAGAGAGTCAATCCCGTGGCATTCTTTTGTGACTTTAGGACTCCTATCAGTCTGTTATCCAAGTCGCTTGACAATTTTTTGAAATAATATCATGGAATTGTTCATTATCATTTTAGAAAGAATATTTGAGGTTATTAGGAAGTTGTTTCAGCTATAAGTGTTGTAGTTTTTTAATTTATCAAGAGTAATTTCTCATGGTTATGATTTCTTAGTGATTCTCAATATTTTAAAAGAAATTCATCATGATGTTTACATTCCACGTTCGGAAGACATGGTTCATGTGAAAAAATGGGAACTTCTCCATGGAGACCACTAGAAGGTCCAACTATTTCAAAACATTCTTCTTCCTCAATGATTACTGAAGTAGTATCATCTTACTAAGACTCATCACAAACATCTATTTCATCCAGTTGTTTATTTGATTTATCAACAACAAAATTTCTTTCATTTAAATCTTCAGTTGATTTTTCATCACAGGAAAAATTAGGGAACATCTCAGTGAAGAAGAAATCAATCATGTTTACTTTGGGGGGGATGAATGATCCTCAGAACAGTGTTTTATTGAATGAGAAATTTAAAATGAAAAAATATCAGCGAAATTATAGTGAATGTGTTACTTTTTAAATATTTATGATTACCTATGAAATTTTCAAAAATTGTCTCCCAATAAATAGAGGTGCATGTGTACTAAACTGATTATAATCCATATCCAAGACATAAAAATATAGAGAAAAATCATGTCACTCACCTAAATGAGAATATTATATATAATTCCATTAGGCTTGGTAGTACTTCAGTTGGAAAGTTTAATGATAATCCTAGAGGGTTTCAATTCTCAAACCTGAAGAGACGAGTAAATAGAATATGGAATTACGTTAATGGATGCCCCTAAATTACGCATGACATATTTGAATCGACATTTCCCAATGGTGTATAAAATGGTAATAGTTTATAGGTATTCACACTATACAATAAAATCATGTTGAAACATGTATGACACATTCCAACCTATGTTGATTTTTTTAAATCCTTTACATTTCTTCTTGTGGGAACACATCTCTTTGAGAAACGCAACATTCCATGAAATTTGTTTCAAAACATCGAGAAAATATATTTTCACCTGAACATTCTTAAAGGTTTAAAACCCACCTTATTCAACTCATCTTCATTCCTCAACATCAACGGTGGTACACTCCATGGAAATATAAATTGAGGTTTGAATGTTTTATTGGTATTTTGTGCGCTGCATTAAGAAATAAATGGATTAGACATCCCCTTCCAATATGTCTTTGTTATTTCAAATAAAATTTCTTCTCCTATGTTTTTGATTCCATTAAATGAAAATTCAGATTTCCCAGCACTTCAATCAGGGGTGGGATTCTCATTAACAATATCAGAAACAGGACTGAGTTTCCCAATTTTAGGGTTATTTAATTTTGTGTGACTCCTATGTTCAATTGTACTCACATTTTCAATCACACCCTGTCTTTTTAAATTAATTTTTTATTTTATAATTTCTTGGCTTCGGGTCCTCATGATAAGGTCTCAGCTGTGTCTTAGTTTATATTTTTTTGGATGTTTAATGATTTTACTGGGTTTATAACCCATGCGCGGTCACCCCGTAGTTGGCGGTGGCCATGCAGTCAGCCCAGGTGTCGTCCAATTACTTATTATTTTTATTATATGTATTATTATATTTATTAATATTAATATTATTATTCTTATTATTTTAATTATTATTACATTTATTATTATTATTATTATCCTAATAATAAATATTATTATTATTCAAATTAATATTATTATTTGAATTATTTTTATTGTTGTATAATTATTATTATTATAATTAGTATTATTATTATTATAAAATAAAAAAATGAGAAACTCTAGCTACCTGATCACCCCTCCTTCCACCATCCATTGTGTGGTTCCCCTTTACCACCACCCTGGTTCTCCCTACGTAGAGAGACTCTATCCAAGCCCTCACTACTCCCGCTCTAGAGCACTACTTCACTGCATTGTTGGAGACATCCCCTCCCATGCTTGCCCTCCCCCTTTTCCCTTCTCCATTGATGTATACCGGCCTTACTTCTCACCCTAGACACCTCGTCCCTCACCACCCTCATGCCCCATCACGCCACTGTCCTGCCAACCAAGCCCTAGCCCCTCGCTCACTTTTCCCTCTCCTACTCCAACAAGCCGCCACACACTATCCCAATTCCCTCACTAGTTCTCTCCGGTAGTACACTCAGCACAGAGGCTGGTACCCCTGCCTCCCCCAGTTTGTCTCAGCCTCCCGCACTCGGCCAGTCCCCTCCTCCATTCACCCTTGCAGCCGAGACCCTCCGCACCACCAGCCATGTTGCGCCCCGGCCCTCTGTCCTTCTACACCCCATTCAAGTCCCAACCGGCCAGCCCCCTCTGACCCTCCACTATGTAAGGCTTCAGACCATCACCCTTGACTCCACATGTAGCCTTTGACCCTTTCCATAGCCACCCTACCTATCCATCCACCCTCCGACCGCTCCCCTCCAGTGCACGTCCTTCCTCACCCCTGATGGTCCGCCCTCACTCCTTGCTTCCATGACCGTCTGACCACCGCCCTTCATTACCTTTCAATAGCCAGCGACACACCCAGAAACCCCCTACTCTCTCTTGCGACCGCACCGGTGATCCTGCTCCACCCTACTCCGGTATATTTATTTCGTTATTTAATTATTTATTCACTTTTTCCATTCATTTTATCATTGGTGTTTTTATTTAATTTGGATAAATTGTAATACCATAACGGGTTGTGTGTTGTGTGTTTTTATCATGACTCAATGTGCGCGGTTATTCCACAGGGGATTGTTCTACATTCATTCAAAGTTTCATCACGTCCGCGCTTTCTTTGAGGTTGGTCATTCCGAATGTTTTCCATCCCACATAACCCATAAAAACTTGCGTGGTTTGAATGAATAATTATATGTTGTTCTCACGATCATTAATATTATATTTAATTTATTATAGTTCTCTTGGTTTGTTAAAATTGTTCAAAATTTTATTTGGATGAATTATATGATTTTTTATATAGTTTTGTGAAAATCCCGACTTAATAAATAATTTTTCATGTCTGATTATCTTTTTAGGCTATTTAATTAATTTGGTTGGTGAAAAAACTATTTTTTAAGAGAATTTAATTCGTGTTCATTTTATTTTTGATAGTATGTTTGTATGGAATGAAGTGCGTTTTGAAAAAAAAACATGTTTTCAGTTAGATGTTAGTTTTCATAAAGTGTGTATATTGTTGTTTTGGTTGTGAAAGTGGTTCAAGTTATGTTTTGAAAGGTGAAAATCTAGTTTTTGAAATGTTTGATTATACATTTCATATTTAAAAGTAATTTTCTTATTAATTTGATAGAATCATGATGTAATCCTTTATTGTGTTATTTTGAATTTTTTTCTTAAATTAAAAAATAAGTATGTAAATGATATTTGAAATACGAATCATGGGTTCATGGTGTTTGAGTGTGCATTTGGTTTTGGTTTTCAAATTTTCTCTTTGTATTTTATTGTGCCATTGGATGTTGGAACATCCATGTGTGCACTAGGTTCACACATGGATGTGTTAACAAGTGATAATGGAACCTTTAAAATCGTGTTTCTTTAAATCCTTGGTTTTCCAAATAATTCATTTTTTCCTAAATGTGGATTGGTCTTTGGTGTGGTTCCCATAAATATCTGTAAAATGATTCCACAAGTATTTGACCCATCGGGACTTCGAAAATTATTTGGTGTGTGTATGGAATGGATATGGGCCCATTAGGAAGATATTAAACGTTTGAGTTTGTTTTCTATCCAAGGGACCTTTTTTTCCTGTGAAATAAAAAGGTGATTGTCAACTAAGATTTTATTAAGGGATGTGGTTTTGAAAGTTGTGTGTGTCTGATCAGAGCATTAAAATGTTTTTAGAAAAAATGGGTTTGACATGACGTGACGTGAAGGACATTTTGGAACTTTTAACATATCAATATGTTTTGTAATAAATTTTAATGGAGATTGTGTTTTGGAAAAATCGTATCCCATGTGGAAACTTTGAGTGTTTTATGAAATGGCTTAATGTTTAAATGGTATAGAAGCACAGTAGGAACCTTCATGTGATATTAAATGTATGTATATTAATATGGGGCACCATTATAGGTGGGATATCCCATAAATGTTATCATATATTGGTCTCTATGTTATGGGTAGGCCAGTGTGGTGAGATGAGTCACACATGAAAGGGCCTCCTCCGTACACAATTATATTATAACCATTGTGGGTTCCTGGGAGTATTTTAGATGATCGGGTGACAGTTGCGGATCAACCCTGATTCGATAGGTTGGTACAGCCTGGATTGGTTTTTAGTCCAGGTGGGATTTTCCACTGGATTGATCATTTATAGGGCGGCCAATTGTTTATAGACTTAGAAGCTTCACCATATCCCGACAGGTGGTTCTAAAACTAAGTATGTCAATGGGTCTTCTATGGGTGTTTAGGATCCCCAATGGTTACAGGATTAGTTTATTTACTTGTTTAATTTATTTTATATCAGTTAATTTCCATATTTCATTCCTTACCTGTTCTACATTAACCTAGCTTTGTTATATTTTGTTTTGAGTTTAGTTTATAAAATTAAAAATGATTTTGGAAATGGTTTGTCACATGTGTTGGATTTTAAAATGAGAAAAACATGTTTCTTATTTTAAAATTTGAAAACACTACATTTATATTTGTATTAATAACATGTGTTAATGGATGGTTTTGGGAAAGGAGACGTTGGATTCTATGGTTTATAATGGAAACTCTAATAAGAATTTTTAATGGTCATGCCTATTTTTATCATTTCAGTTACAGGTTTCATTTGATAAGTATTTCTTGGTTGAGTTGATCATTATTCGAGCAAGGTCGACCTTTGGTTGGGAGGTGACCTGAAAGGTCACATGGAGGTATGTTGAGCTATTATGTTTATTTTCTTTTCTGCTTCTAGAGTTCAGTTTTATTAATCTATTTATTATTGTCTATTTGTTTACCTTTTATGGTCCAAATCATTCATAGTGATGAAATTTTGATTCACATCACTGGTTTCTAGCCCGTGGGGATCGGGAACACCCCTCAGGACATGTCGCGGACCTGCTCGGGTAACCGGTTCAGGGTCGAACCATGTTGGTTTGTGATAAAATGGTATTAGTTTAGTCGTTGATATTTAGGGTATTTGGTAGATGCATATTAGAACTATTGGGACTTGAGTGGTAGGTATGGTATGGATGTCATGAACCATCGCTCTTTTTGAACCTTGAGTCGCCAGGGGTAGTCCAGTAATTGATTCTATGCCTTGTTCTAGTTTGTTTTGGATTGAGGGATGAAATCAGAGTCTATCCAATGTTACATATTTATTTCAAATGGATTAGTGACCCATGTAGAGTTTTAGTGAATGGTTTAAGTTCCTCTTAGTTTTTGATGCTTAATTGGGGCATGGACCACTACCATGTCACTAGGTTGAGTATGACTACTAGTCCCTCACTCAGGCAGTCTGGTGCTAGTTATGTTTCATCATGGTTCTTATTAGTGTGAGTGCACATTGAAATACGAAAAAGGGGTTTTTTTAATGAGAATGATTTCTTTAAAATGGATTTAGATTCGTTAAATAGGTTCTAAAACTGAAGGCTCTTGGTTTTAAAAACTAGTTTTTTCTTATAATTGGTAATGAAATGGTTTGGGTGTGACCTTGGTTACTCTTTATGAATGTTTGAACATGTGAGGGGATGCATGAAGTGCGTGTTTGTGTGCATTGATGAGAGCATATGAAGACATGTGCAACTGTTCATGGGATTTTTGGGGTGTGTGCATGTAATTAAAGGCTTGACCATGTTTTTCTAATGTAATTTTAAAATGGGGAAATGATTTTCGAAATTGAATTTGGTTTGAAAAGTGGGTTTGGTATTTGGAATGTGTCCTTGAATAAAGGCGGTTTTGAAATATGAAATGATAGGGGAATTTTTGGTTGTGTTTTTATTTGTTTGGTATGTGAGCTGGTTGTTTTTGGATGAAGGTGCTTTCAATGATATTAAATCGAATTGATATAGGTTTTGGATTTTTGTTTTATATACTGTTCAGAAAATTCCGCCCAGAAAGGTCCCCAAGGTTTCTAATATGTCATACCTATTTTTTTCTCTACTTGGACATTGCCAATCATTCATGGTCATCGGGGTCTGTTAGAGGTAGTCGAGTGGCTTGAAGTGGTTGGGTGAGTCTTCTTGTTATTGGGAAATCCTAAAGATATTAGAGTGAAAGCCGTTTTGGGTCTATATGAAGGTCTAGCTCTGGATAAATGGGGGTTGTTTTACCCACCATCACTACAAGTTTGGAGGATATGGGATGTCTTTAAATCCGTCTTTGTTCGATTGTTTATACCTGAAGTGGTGAATATTAAGAAAAAGGAAGAGCTCATTCTTATTCAACAAGGACAACAGATGGTTAAAGAATATGTTTACCATTTAAAGGAAGTTGTGGTTTTTTTGGATGTGGCATCATTGGATTTGATGAAGACTCATCTCATCATCATGGGTCTTCGTCTATAGATCATGGAGCATGTCCTCCCTTCTAAGGACCATCGTTTTGAGAAGCTAGTGGATGGGGCATTCTTAGGAGAGTTAGTATCCAGAGTGCAGATAGTCAGAAATTCAGCGTATCTACATTCTTGTGAAAGATCCCTATCTGGAGAGTGGGGTGTTCTAAAGGGACCTATTTCTAAAGTGTCATCTGCAGTGGTTCTGGCTTCCAGTTTGGCGGCCCATTTGGTTGTCTGCCAACAGTGGGGCCGGTTTGGGCACTTGAAGTCATCATGTCGCATACCTCCGAAAATGTTCCATCATTTCCAGTGTCTGTGTCATATAGAGATGTTTTATAGGAAGCGTCTCCGGATGAAGAAGTTGTAACCAGAGGACTCCACTACCTAACTGTGAGGTAGGATATTCTCCTACCATCAGAGCCCTATTCACATGTCATGGGGTGAAGCTCACACGTAGTTAGCATTTTCCAAGGGTGTGAAGCCTTAGTCCGGGTTTTTTGTTTCATGTTGTTAGTGGACCATTTAAATTATTTCTTCTCCTGTTTTTCTACTATTAAAATTTTACTGTTATTGTGAGTTCATCATTTGATGAGGAAACGTGATGAACTTGTCCTATTATGACCCAAACTGTTATTTTTGTCTGATTATGGTTTTATGAATTGTGTGTTTTTCTTAAAAGTGTGTTTGGCCCTTGTATGGGTTGATCTCAGTTTATTTTTGTTCGTATGGATTTTTAAGTACCTATTGAAGAATTGATTTTTTTGGTTATGCTCAGATTCACTATTTGAGGTACATTTTTCTCGGAGGTTTTTCTCTAGTGTTGGAAGTTCCCGCTTCGGCCCCCTTCCTAGGGTGGTAGGTTTGGGTGTCATATTTCCTCACTAGTTTAGTTCTTTTGGTGGGGAGAACCCTATCATGTTATCCATTTCTCTTGTATTGTGGTTTCTTTTGGTTTCAATCAGGCGTGGATTCTTGTTTTGTCTATTCTTCTGTTGGATGACTTTCGGGGGCAGAAAGTGTATGTAGTTCGGAGAATTGTCATTCCCTGACTTTTTAAAATAAATATTTATATTACTATTTCTTGGCTTCAGATCATCATGCCAAAGTCATAGATGGGTCCCGATTTAAATATTTTTATGTTTAATGATTTTATATGGTTTCACAACTATGTGCGGTCACCGCACGATTGGTGGTGGCCACCCAGTCAGACCAGGTGTTGTGCAATTACTTTTTATTATTATTATTATTTGTATTATTATTTTAATTAATATTCTAATTCTTATTATTATTATTTTAATTACTATTGTTAATAGTATTAATACTTTTATTATTATTATTATTATTATTATCATAATAATAATTATTATTATTCTTCATATTATTATTATTGTTGTTGTGGTTTTTGTTGTTTTTGTTGAATTATTATAATAATAATAATAATTAATACTATAAATATAATAAAAAGAAGAATAGAATCCCTATCTACCGTGTTTTTTCCCTTTCCCCCTTCTGATGCGCGGTGCCCCTTTCCCCCCACCATGGTTCACCATGTGAATCACTGCACCATCCACGCCCTCGCTGCTCTTGCTCCAGCCAACCGTCTACCCGCACTGCAGGTGGCCTCCCCCTCTCACAATTACCCATCACCTTCTCCCTTCACCATCAATGTGTCCTGACCTCGCCTCCCACCCTAGCCACCTCATCCCTCCATAACCTCATTCTCTCTCATGCCTGTGACCTACTAGTAATTCCCTCACCACTCACTCCCTTCACCCTCTCCATCTTCAGTAAGACACCACACATTATCCATCTTCCCTTGACGACACACTCTAGCAGGCCACCTAGCACTGAGGCAACTACCTTTACTCCCACCATTTTCCTCGCCCCCCTGCACTCGGCTAAACCCCTATAACTTTCTCCCCTCCAGTCGAGCCCCTCCGCACCACCGTCCAGGCCGCTCCCCAACCCTCCAGCCTTTCGCGCCCCATTCATGTTCTAGCCGGCCAACCCCCATTCACCCTCCATTACTTTGGCCTTCCGACCACCACACTTGAATCCACCTACAACCTCTATCCTTCTCCCTGGAAACCCGACCAAAACATCCACCCTTCGGCCACTCCTCTCCAGTTTTCGGCCTTCCGCACCCCCTTATAGTCCTCTCTCACTCTTTTCTTCAACGACCGACTGCCCTCCACCCAGCCATCCCATGCTCTAGCCAGTGACACTCCAAACCCCCCTGACCTATCTTGTGACTCGCACTGGCGAACCCGCTCCACCGTGCTCTGGTATATTTATTTATTTATTTATTTATTTATTCAATATTTCCTTTCATATAATCGTTGGTGTTGTTATTTTATTTTTTAAATCATAATACCGCCTAATATTATGTGTCATGTGTTTTTATCACTATTCATCATTCATGGTTAGTCCACTGGGGACTGTTCTACCTTCTGTCACAGTTTCATCGTGTCTACACTTGGTTTGAGGTAGGAATTTCCTACTATTTTCTTTCGTGCATAACCCAATGACACTTTCATGGTTTAAATTAATCTTTATATGTCGTTCAAACCATCATTTCTATTATATTAAATTTATTATTGTGTTTCTGAATTAGTTAAAATTGCTGAAAATAGGCTTCAGATGAATTCTCTGATTATATTTAGGTAGTTTTGTGAAAAGCAGTTCTTCATTAAATATTTTTCTTGTCTAATTAACTTAGCAAGTTCTTTAATAAAATTTGTTGGAGAAAACAATGTTTTTACTAAATTTTAATTTTTTTACATTTTATATTTGATAGTCTGTTTATATGGTATGATGTGTATTTTGGGAAAACGTGTTTTGAGCCATATGTTAGTTTTCATAAAGTGTGAAAGTTGTTTTTTTGTTGTGCAAGTGGTGAGAGTTATGTTTTGAAAGGATCAAAGGTCGTTTTTGAAATGTTTGGATATGAATAGGATGTTTAAATGTAATTTTTATTTGAAGTTGATAGAATCATGATGAAATCATTTTTTGTGTTCTTTTGAAAATGTTTTATGAAATTAGTAAATTATTTAGTAAATTATGATTGAAATACAAATCATGGTTTCATGGTGTTTCAGTGTCAATTTGGGTTGGTTTTCAAATGATCTCTTCGGATTTTGTTGTTCCATTAAATGTCGGCACATACATGGGAAAAAGAGTTATACACATGGATATGCTCATAAATGATAATGGTCCCTTTGAAATGGTGTATCTTTAAACCCTTGTTCTTCTAAATAAATCCAATTTTCCTAAATGATGTTTGGTTTTTGGCGTGGTTCCCTTAAATGTCTGTAAAAGTTTTTCTCAAGGATTTGACCCATCAAGCATTGGAAAATGTTTTGGTGTGTTTCAGGATATGATAATGACCCATCTTGAAAATATTAAATTTTTGGGTGTGTTTGGTATCCAAGGGCATGTTGGAACTTTGATCTAAAAAGGTGATATTTGACTATGATTTTATTAAGGGATGTGTTTTGGAAAATTGTGTGTGTTTGGTCGGAGCATTAAAATGTTTTTAGAAATAATGGTTTCGACATGATGTGTCGTGAAGGATTGTTTTGCACTTTTTACCCAAGGGTAATGTTTGTACTATCTTTTAAAGAAGATTGCATTTTTTCAAAAGTGTATGCCCGGTTGGAAACATTGTGCATTTAATGAAATGGTTTAAAGGATAAATTGTTTGGTGGCCCAGTTGGAACCTTCATTTGATATGAAATGTATGTATATAAATATAAGACACTGTTATGGGAGGGATATCCCTTAAGGGTTATCGTGTATTGGTGTTTGTGTTTAGGGTAGGAAAGTGTGGTGAGATGAGTCACTCGTGTGAGCGCATATTACTTACATAGTATTATTATAACCACTATGGTTTCCTGGGTGTATTGTAGATGTGCAAGTGATGGTTGGTGATCAACCCTGATTAGACAGGTTGATACCTTTGGATTGGTTGTTAGGACAGGTGGGCTTTTCCACTAGATTGGTCAGTTATAGAGAGACCAGTTGGTAATAGACATAGGAGCCTCACCATATGTCGACAGGTGGTTCTGAAACCGAGTATGTACAAGGGTATTCAAGGGATGTTTATGATCAGCCATGGTTACTAGATTATTTTCATTCCTTTTTTATGATCATTTATACTAGTTTATTTCCATATTCCATTGCTTACTGGTTCTACTTTATCCCAGATTTGGTATATTGTGTTATAAGTTTCGTTTATAAAAAAATATAACTTTTGAAATGGAATGGCACATTTGTTGGCTTTTTAAATGATAAAATCATGTTCCTTATTTTAAAAAGTTAAAATCCAACTTTTATATTTGTATGTAAAACTTCTGTTAATGGATGGTTTCGGGATATGAGACGTTCGAATCTATGGTTTATCTTGGACACTCTACTGAGCATTTTTAATGCTCATGCCTATTTTAATCATTTTAGATGAGGGTTTCATTTTCTATGGTTTTCTTGGATGTGTTTATCATTATTGGAGCAAGGTCGGCCTTTGGTTAGGCGGAGACCTAGAAGGTCACAAGGAGGTATGTTAAGCTATTCCATTTATCTTATTTTCCACTACTAGAGTTCTGTTTTATTATTTTGTTTATTCTGATTTATTTATTTAACTTTTATGGGACAAATCATTCCTAGTTATTATTTTCTCATGGACACTTATTGTTGCCTCATTGCCACATCAATGTTGCTCTATGACTTCTAAGTGGGATGAAATATCCCTCCAAAAAGTTAATTTCTTCTCCCATTGAATTATATTGGTTTATAAAAAATTAATTTTCCATGGAAAATTCTTCTATGTTTCTCAAGATGCTGATATATCTAATTAGAGTGGTGGTTCTAGCCCAAATTGAAACTTTGGTGGGTTTCAAATTTCCTTTGTTGGTTTGATTGAAAGGGTTTTCTAGGAAAAACCTCATTGTATTTTTCAAAAATGCCGTTACGTTTGGGGAATTTGTCACTTAAATGTTCATTGGAAGGGAAAATTGAAAAATGAACTTGCAATTGAAAAGATTCATCAGGTTTGGGTGGTTTTGTTGGACAACATAACCAAACCCACTATAGTGTTAAAATAATACAATTTACTTGTTATAATATTGACTTTAAGACTAGCTATTGGAAATTATTCCTTATATTTCACATGAAGAATACTTCTAATTCTAAATTATTGATCATTTTGGTCCATGTATGAAATTAATCTTCTAACATCAGCTTGTGTTTTATCAACTAATTCTCCTACTACAATAGCATCAATAACAACTCTAACATTAAGACACAATCCATTTTAACAATATTTAATCAAATGTTTATTATAATTTGACGGTGGGGGAAATTAAAATAGAGCCATTTGATTCTTTCCCAGTACTCATGAAATGTTTCACCCTAAGTTTTCATAATTCAAAAAATCTATTTTCGAATGGAATTAGTTTAGTAGGTAGGAAAAAACATGAGGAAAATTTTCATCAATTAATTCCAATCTATAATCAATGTTGAATGTGAATAGAAAAACCATTCTTTGGAAACACCTTGTAATGAAAAATAAAATGAACTTAATTTCATTTTTTAATTTACTCTATGTGGTTTAATGTTGATACAAAGATAACTAAACTCTTGAATGTGTTTTTGTGGGTCTTCACCTAACATACCATTACATTTTGGAGTTGATGGATGAAACCAAATTTTATTTCAATACCAGTAGTTATGCTAGGATATTCCATAAGATTTTTTTTATTTTCATCCAATGATGATGCCAATTCTATAAAAGTACAATTTTAATCCATTGGAATTTTATAATCAACCATGTTTATTTTTACTCTATTAGTGGAAGATTTAAAACTTGGGATAAGGGGATTTATGGTGGATAGAACCCTAGAGTGAAATGTTCTATCAATTTTATGATCTAATTGTTACATGTTTGGGTCAGAACATAAGGTCATACAAAAAAAATTTCTAAGAAATCAGCCCAAGAAACCACAATAGTAACTGTGAAAGTGGACATGAGGATTTTTCCCCTGAAAACCTCAATCAATAATTTATCCCCTATAAGAATGAAATATAATAGTTCTTGTATTGTCTCTTGAGGAGGTTGTGATTTTATTTGAAATACCATTACTTTTTTGTGTCTGCAAGAATTGAAATTTGGGGATCTGATTAATATTTATGAATATATAATATAAATAAAAATTAAAGTGCAGGAAAATTTAATAGAAAGACATAAAATACAATTTTTTCGAAATCAAAACTTTAAAAAGTGGTTGAGGAAAATCCTACACATCTCAGAAACTCCCCTCATCCATTGTTAAATGTATTTCTCAATTTAATTTCTCAATTACCCCCCATGTACCCCTATGTGAACACACAAATTTGAATAAAACATATCAAGACATTAATATTATTATTATCTAAATTATAGAAGTGACTTAATTATATGAATACCACCATGAAACCAAACCTAATTGAAACAAGTAAACTCAATGGTATAACCTCACCAAATAATTATAAATATTGAAGTAAATTAATTGAAATCATAATTGAACAACCATCCAAAAAAAAATTGAGGAAAAAATATTCAAAACTCAAAAATAACACATTAATTAAAAAATATATGTTCAAGATAAATTCAATAAGATATTATATATTAAGAAAGCAACTCAGAAGATAGTGTCTCTTAGTTTTCTCCATTCAAAACCACTTTTTGTTTAGCCTCACATCTTTGGATAAGCCTCTATCAACTCCATTACAGCACCAATGAAAAACATCTTCATCATGATAATAATATCCATTATGGAGAATAAAGTCCCTAAAATCATCACTATGGAATCTAGAAGACATCCTTTGGTGTCATTCTTCTCCCTCTGATCCCAGACTATCTTAGGGCAGTTTCCAAGGGGTGTAGTTTTGAGGAAATATATCAAAAACATCATCCACATCAAATTTTTTTCTTTTCTATGCATCGACACATACATGGCGTGTAAATGAGTTTCATGTCCCATAATCCCTCAATCCTGAGGTATTGCAAATCTTAGTGCAATACTCTCCGAAATCTCGTCCTGAAAAAATGAACCTCATGTAATTTAGATACACGACATGTAATGTTGTTTCATATTGTGTAATAAATTCATGACTTTTCTATCATGAATTTTCCTTTTTGAAAAAGTCATTATATGTAATTTTATTACACTACTTCTTATTGGTCTTTTCCCATTTTTATTCTTTCTATATCTTCAAAAATTAGGGGTCGCACCACTTTTCTTCCATCATGGCCAAAGCTTCTTTTAGGTGAAATCCTGAAATACATAATCTATTAAAATAGATTAAAATTATATAATTGAGATATTTTTTATATTAAGCTAATAACATCCATAAATTCTAAAAAAAAAAATTTCATTTAAATTTTCCCATTGGTAGGGTTTAAATTAATAAATTTGTTTTGAAAAATAGTGAAAATAAAAACTCTATCAGTGGTGTAGTATGATTCATGTGAATAATTCATCTAGCTCTGATCTGTACATGCACCATAATATCAATTCAATGTCATAGAAACCCCAAGAGCTAGCACGACTGATTCAGATCACATTTATTGTTCATGGTTGATCACAACATTATTTTTCATGATAGATGAAAAATATTTTTTTGTTAACTTTATGTGTTGATAGAGGAGGAAGAGAGAGTTCATTCTATCTCTTGAGGCAATATATCCATATCATTTTTTTCACATCAGAAGTGAATTGGGAAATTGATATAATTAGATATGTATTATATCTATTTTAGGGCTGTAAAATTGTACAAAATCCCCCTACCATATATAATATTATTAATTTACACCATATTATTTTATAAGAACCATATTTTTATTAATCTCATGACATGCACAACATATTAACAATATAAATAAATATTAATTATTTTTAATTGGATCATTAAACTCAATCATTTATCCTACATTATAATTTACTAATCACTGAATAATAAATATTCAATTATATAATTTTCCTCATATTTTCTATGATAAAAAATAATAAATAATATATTCTCTAACCATGTATCCTAAAATATGTAATTATTATTTAACTATAATTATTCATTTAAATAACTTATTATTCAATTATGGTGATCAACCCAACCAAAATAAATATTGTTTATTTAATATTGGTAAAATCCATACTTGAATTTTTTAGACAATGAAGAAACAATTAGCGTGTGATACTTTAGGATTATTTATTAGTGGAATTAGGCTTAACCACCTAATGTATGAGGTTAGCTTCAAGAGACACCTGATTGAATCCATATAGAAATATGTTAATGTCATAATGATGTCTATCCTCCTATAAACATTTACAGTGTAATACAATTGTTTTTACAATATCTCAATGAAAATATGTTTCATGTAGGTGCCATCAACCTATATGCATGAAGTCTCATTTCATCACTTTTTTGAAATGAACCTTCCGATGAAAGACTATATCCATGGTTTTATTTAGGTAGTTCCATTCCCATCAAAGGGCTTGGGATATTATCTTTTGTCAACAATGAAATTAATAAATCCTTTTATGCATTATCCATTAATGCCATATCATCCATGATTCAACCAACATATAAAAAATTTCCACGAACATCTGATATCATATTTTTAATCAATATATCAATGTTTAAGAGTCATGATATCAATTTATGTGAATATTAAGGTATAAGGGTCAATCCAAAATTATAGAGTTAGTAACATCTAATGACACCTATAAATGTTGAGTACCAATTGACATGACTATTATCATAACCTCATATCATAGAGATTACCAACGATAAAAACAATTAGAGTGTGTCTAAATTGATTTTAATACTCCCTATCCTAATAAATTATATTGTCTGTGTTTATTTATATAATTTCATATAGATATAGAATAAGGTTAAAAATGATATCATGGAACCTCATGTTTATCATGATAGTAGGTAACAACTATTACCTTTTTGTGTGAAATATATTATTAGAAAATTATCACATATAAATTTCCTGAATAATAATTACAAATATGTGATAAGAAAACTATTTAAGAAAAAATGTAATAAGTTAATAAAAAATGTTGTTCTAGGAAACTATATACAATAAACACATACATTCAGTTGAGTAAACTGATAACAAATTTAAGTTCACTAGATCTCACATGATATTATTTCTTTTTCTGGGATAAATCCTTCCTCAATGGGTCTAACACATTTTCCTCCATGAATAGTATGCTAACTATATCTTCTCTTCATTGAGAAAAATACCCCAACTGATGAGACATGTGATGTATGTCTTTTTTCCTTTGCTCCAACATTGGCTCTTGGGATTGTTCCACCACCACAATATTATCACATTAAACTATGAATGGATATTTACTACTAGTGACCATATCAATCTTGTAGACAAATTTACAATTCAATACTTCTTACATGGATCTATCAAAATCTATAATATACTCAAACAATAAAATATAATCAATGAAAAGTATACTCTATGATCTCTTCCATCTCATAGATACATGGTTGAGAAAGAAGACATGTCAGGACTATGGCTTCATATTAATATAGTCTACCTAAAATACATAATGTTTTTAACCTCTGAGGTCTAGATCTTCATCTCTTTTATACACCCATATAATTACCTTATTTTACATAATATAAATAAGGACTGTCTAGAAAAAATGACAATGGTATTTGACTTATGATGATTGATATATTCCTATAATTCTCAATGCATAGGAAACACCAATACTCATTCATAACATGGAATACATGATTGAACCTATTGCATAAGAATATAGGATCTTACCAATTCTATATATTTCCACATGTTTCCAAGGGAATATTTTCATGGAAAGATGTGTACCATGTGATATTTGAACCATTCCACTCTTAGAGTGTTTCAAGCTTAACTTCATTATTATATAGACAATGAATGTTCCATGAAATAGTGCATGAATCCTCTTTTACATATCATTCATGATCTGGATCCATAAAATATACGATGATACACCTAAGTCCGTCATAGAGAAGAACATTCTCAACCCTGCCTTAATATATTTGTTAGGATGGTATGATGTTTCCCATTTATAATATATCATCACCATATACTACTATGAAAATAAATTTATTTTTAGTAAATACCTCTTAATCACATTTCTCACATTCATTCCTAATAAAAACAAATTAATTTATGGAATCAATGAATTGAAAATTCCTTGACCTGATGGATGTATTTAAAGAAAAAAATAGATCTCCTCAACTTGGATAACTTTTTTGAAGTCCACGGAGTTATAAAATCATCTAATTGTTTCATATACAAATCATTATGGAGGTTCCCATTAAAGAACAATTTTTCAAAATCCCTAGTCATGGTAAAATGATATCGAAAAATGTATATTGAATGATTGAAACGTAGAAAGTAACGAAAGTGTCTCATCATAGTCAATTCTAAGAAATTTTCTAAAAAAATTTAAAAACGTTCATTTTTTATAGGTATTCACATTATATTTAGATTCTATTATTATCATGAATACCCATTTACACCCAATAGGTTTTACATTAACTAGTGGATCAGTCAAAATCCATACATTGTTTTGAAACATGGAATCCAACTCAGAAATGATTCCTTTTCACAATCATATATCCTATGATGTCTATAATACCTCTTTATGTGGGAGACGATCATTATTTTCATCCAATAATGAATTTCCATTATTATTCACAAGATATCCCTATAACCATGTGTGATAAACCAGCCTATCATAGCCCGCATGGCTAAAAGAAGGCTAATAATCAAATACCCCAAGCTTGCCTCTATAGGACAGGGGATGGAAACCAGTGCCGAAAGGAATTACTACTGTAGGAGGAAAATTACTATGTACATGCAGGCACACACCCAACTATTTACATGAAAAAGTTCATATTAATAATAAAACAAACACTATATCAACTAGAGTAAAAACATACATGTGAAAATCTCCATGGATAAAAAAATGTTGGGACTGAGTAAACCCAAATGAAAGGGGAAAATACATGAAAAACATAAAAAGATGTCCCAACATGAAAATAACTAGATATGTAAATTCAAAGAGGGTGTAGCTCTATATCTTCAAGCCACAACCATCGTACATTGTCAAATACACCTCAGTATCCCCTATGAACATCTTTTATCACTTCTGAACTGTTCATATTCTAAATATTATATCATACATGATAGAAAATTCCATGAATGGGAAATTATATACATACTAAGTTGGACGAAGAAAAAGATGAAGGCGGTAAAATTAGGGACATGATAGAAGTAGATAGATTAACCCATATCCATAGTGAAATTAAATCCAATCAATAGAATCATATTCTTATAAAAGAAACAGAAACGAGAGAGAAAGGGGATCTCCATAACATAGACCTGCACAATAAAGAGTCTTCTAATAGTTCCAAAGAACCATCAATGACACCTAGAATCTCATTTTTATATTTGAAGAGTTACAATTTGGATCCATACCATTCCATAATTATATTCATTCAAGGTGCTGTAATATATAGATAGAGGACCACTTCCCTGTTATGATAGGATGGTTTCAATCAATTGGTAAAGGACACATGTCTATTCCAAGTAGGGGGTTACACACTATAGACTGATAGGGGACCCATGCCCTATACGTCACGCTAGTTCCACTCTATAGTTAGATGAACCATTCCCAAATATACTAGGATGGTTCCACTCTGAAGATATATAGAGGAAACATAACTTTACAGATTAGGGGGTTCCACTCTATTGGTATAGGACCCATTCCCTAACACGGTATGACAGTTCCACTCTATGCATAGATAGAGTACCCATTCTTTAGTCTTTTAGGGGGTTCCAAACTATAGGTAGAGGACCCAATATTTAACATTCTAGGAGGGTTCCAATCTGTGGATAGAGGACCAAATCCTTGTCCCAATAGGAGGGTTAACTTTGACCAAAACATGGATTTTCAAGGATTTCTAACCCCAATCTATCTCTGATTATCATGCTCGATCACATTCATTGTCTAGAACTACCTAAAAAAGAATCATGTTAAGAACATTTCTCATTATATCTCAAGAACCACTATGAAGGCAACCATTAGGTTCTATGTGAAAAAATCCATTCGATAGGATTCTTGTGGACCAAAATTCGAGCCTAAATAAATGTGATATGAGAGGTAGATGATTTGTAAATAAGTACATGATGTGTAATTGAACCACATGTTTTGGAGTACTTATTTAATTACTACATGTTTCATAGAAAATACATCAATTTATGGCTATGTAGTACTACCCAGAATGTTAGGGTACTACAAAATGTGTCACGGGCCCAGAGGACCTAGCCATGTCCTTCTTGACATGTCTTTGAACACGGGTCATGTGCAAGTACACATTTTTATCCATTCCTTAAATGGATTATAGGGATACATAGGACCATGGGGATTTACTCCATGTACATGACGAGTCAGGTAGTTTGGATCACCTAGCATGTTGTTCCTTCACACAGCCTGTGATAATTCACTCCAATTTGAAGCCCTAGCCACCATAGAAACAAGACTACATGACATTTTTTCATCATATTACACATTTTTATGTCAAGATTTTATAAAAAATAATTATTAAGTCAATTGATTTTCATATCCAATTACTCGTCCTTGATTCCCGGTGTTTGACCAGTCAAATTTTCCAGATTCCTCCATCGACTCTCAATTTTGACCATTCGTTGGTCAAAAATCGGATCCCAATTCTTCTCTTGAAGCCACATTATTCCACCTATCACGAATGGTGACTCACGCTACCTCATCGGAATCTATATTTATAGAATTTATAACCAATATCTATCAAAATAACCTAATCCTCCAATAAACATGGTTTTCTTCCTCACATGAAAATCTACTATCAAACTATGGATTTGATCGCAATTAAACCCTTTTGAAAAAGTCAAATCATGACACTATAGTCCAATAGAGAAGAACATAATGATTGATTAGGGAAAATACAATAGAAAAATGTATAATTTTTTGGGAAATTTTTTCATGTTCTATAAATATATGTTGGGAATATTTGGGGAGAGAAACATGGAACAACACGAATCAATTAGATAGATAATTTAAACTCGATAAAAAGCCTCATGAAAAGGATTTTTTAAATATATATCAAAGTATAAGGATTGATCATGACCAATATTTTAATAAAAAGGGGGGAATACACTAATAATGAGTCCTACCTCAAAATTGGATCATTTTTTGTTGAACAACATAGTAACGAATGATGGTGATGACCAATTATATTTTCTGAAAATTCATTAATAATGTCCATATTTTTAGTCATCATCTAATATATATCTGCAAAAAAGGAGTAGTGAAAACCTCCCCTCAACTACCATAGGGTCATACAAAAACCATGGATATTATCCATAACATCCTATTTATACAGTTGAAATAGTTTATGTCATTTTAATTTAAATAAATAAATTATTTTAATTAAACACCCCCGCAATAAATTTCCTCAATCGGATGCCCCCGTGAGAAATGATTTTAAGTTGTTTCTTATGGTAAATCCTGCTCTTTGAATAAAACCATGTCCTCATATATATATCTATGATTTTTTTATGAGTTATTATTTTATTTTTGAATTTGTTTATGTGTGTGAGATATAAAATATATTTAATATTTTTATAAAATTATTTCTCGCCTCCCAGGGCCTCCAAATCAATTGGTTGTCCCATCGCATAGATCAGAAAATAATTCTTCATATATTCAAAAACTCATAACAGTACTATAAATATGTCTTTTATCAGCGCTAGAAAATGGAATTTACAGTGCTAAAAAGTGCTATTAATCGAGGTAAAGATAAAGGGGATGGGTGTACCTTTTATCAGCACTCAGAAAAGAGATGATAAAGGAGCCTTTTATCAGTGCTATAAAAAGCAGTGATAAAAGGGGTCTTTTATCAGCACACATAAAAGAACATGAAGCCCACCATTAATAGCATGCACCCTAAATTATAGCCCATGCATGCCCCAACCAAATCCACCTAGCTCTTCCCCATTTCACATCGCTCCCACCCCCACCCCTTTAACAGCGCTAGGTTTTCCCCCCACCTGCGCATGCGTCCTGCCTCTCCCTGGATTCGAACTCAAAAGTTATTGCCTACATTCCAAAGCTTTTACCACTCCACCATACTGCTTTGACCTTTATTTATTAATATATCTATTTATATATATATATATAGTTATATTAATAAATATATTTCGTTATATTACTATATATATTTACTTATATTAGTATATATATATATCCGTATATTAATATATATATATATATATCTGTATAAATATATATTAATATATATATATATATATTAATATATATATATATATATATCTCTTTTGTTATATTAATATATATAAAGATATATTAATATATATATATATATATCCTTATAAATATATATATATATACTGTTATATTATGATATATACAATTACATATATATATCCCTATATTAATATATATATATATATATAGTTATATTTATATATTAATATATTTATTAATATATTAATATATATTTATAAGATCCATTTTGAATGCATTTATAAAATATGTTTTTTATGTGTGTTTATAAATAAAAAAATACATATATACAGAACACACACACACACACTTATATATATATTATACGTATATCTGTATGTATAATTGTACATATTTATACATAATTACAAATATTATATATTAATATGTATATACATATGTTTAAAATATATATACAATATATATTGATTTTACAATACATATGACCACAAATATATATACACATGTACACATTATATGGGTAAGAAAGGAGAAACCCTCAAAACCTGTAAATATAGTCCAAAAGTCAAATAAACCCAAAAATCACTTTAAGGGGAAAAAAATATGACCTGATAGCCCATTCCACCTCCATGACTAGTAATAACAAATATTATCAAACGAGATTTGATATAATAGGTGGTGGAGGCAAAAAGAAAAAACAAATCATATGTTACAAGAATTTGAAAAAACACCAGACACGACAAAATTCCTAGAAATGAATTCTCAAAAAACATAACAAATCATAGAGTCACTAAAAATGCATAACATCCACTCTAGGTGTCTGTTTTTGCTTCATGAATAGTTAATCTGCAGCTCATCGAATGAAATCTGATAAAACATCTGTCAGAGGCTAGAAAGACACACATATTAGATGTTATGACCATTTAATGAAACATTTTATAGGGATCCGGACACGGAAATTGAGTTTTCGAGGCCTTATATTTTTTGGAATTTTAGGGTCCTATAGTTGAATGGAACTAAAATCAAGTTCACATGATTCCTATATAACTTCGTTGCTTTCTATTTTATATGTGGTAGATCCCAAACAGACACCTGGATTGAAAGTTATGGCCGTTTGAAGTTGGACTATTTTATTGAAGTGCTATAACTTATATATCATACGTTAATTTGATATTATCATAGTTTCAACTGAGTGTGGTTGTACCTCATATCTAGAGGTTCGATTTTACTAGCCTCGGTGCTCAAAAATTCACTCGGAGTAAATTCTATGAATATGTTAGTGAGTTGCGGGTTACATAGTTTTTTAGGCGCTACGTGTGTTGAAAAATTTAAAATGATAATAACTTCTGCTCCGAGTGTATGTTTTGGATCTACCACATATCAAACCGAATATTGAAAATATTTGCATACACTGGTAATCACTAAAACCCTTCCCCACGTTTTTATTGTTCAAAAGGCCCAAAATTCTTCCATATGGTCATAAGTTTGGCTTCGGGTGTCTGTTTTGCCAAAACCTCTACATCAGGTGTCCGTTTTGCCTCAACCACTTGTAAAATTAAATCATGCGACTAGACCTACATTCTAGGGACCACTGGAACACCTTATCACATCCTTTAAGGAACTAAAATTTCCATAATCCCTCCAAATAGCCATTATTTGTTCTCCTAGTGTCTGTTTTTCATCTACCACATATCAAATCGATATACAACATATTTTAAAAAATATTTATTATATTTATATCAGTATAAATATACTTATATATCAATATATTATTTTTATGATTTTTTTAAATATTCACATTTATCGGTGCTAGGAAAAAGCACGGATAAAACCCCCCCTTTATCAGCGCTACTAAAAAATCACCGATAAATAGGGCCCCTTTATGAGGGCTAAAAAAGTGATGATAAATGTGGGGCCTTTATCATCCCTAAAAAAGGGTAGATAAACGATCACTTTTAATAGTGCTATTTTAGTGCTATTAAAAGTTTCCTTTATCAGCACCTTTTTATCACTGATAAATGCCCCCCTCTTTTAGTGCATTTTTGTAGCGCTGATAAAGGGTTTTGCTGTGAAAACCCAGTTTTTTGGTAGTGTAAATGGAAAGAATGGTATCTACAGTATTCCCTCATTCAATATTTCATTCCCTCTAATAGCCAAATCTAGGAAAATTGGTGGGAATACTAAGCTCATTACTGGATATCATACTCCAAGGAGATCTATGGTATTCTTTAACGATGCCACACCACATAAACTGAGAGAATGGTACATTCACATATGATCCTCCACTATAGATCATGGATGACAAGTAGATATTCTACAAAAGTTTCACCATCCTTGATGTACACATCAAACCTGGTCAATAACCTTCATATGATCTTGTATATACCTCATTAATTGTGACTTTTGGAATAATTCATAAACCAAATCCGACAGTGTTGCTATGCAAAGGCAGTATATAACCTTTCGAACCCTCTATAAGAGATAAAATGGGTTGGTGAACCTTGAGGATATCTTTCCTCACCAGCTTAATATCTGTAACTGTAAACTTGTGGACACTCTTAGGAAAACATGTCTCATATATCATACACCAATGGAATATGATTTAGACTTGCATAAGATTTTATACTGGCTTAGATATTTCCTTATCTTCTTGCATACTATGTTGACCTTCTCCATCATCACTAGTACCATCTCTGTCCCAATAAGGGATGCATCACCAACATCTATCTAGAATAAGGGTGACAGGTAGGGTCACCCCTAAAAGTCCTAAAAAGGTTCTATTCATATAGTACAGTGATAAATATTATTATAAGAAAACTCCACCAAGGATAAGTGGTCATCTGTTCAAGGAAAAATTCTTACACATAAGCACAATCATTTTCACCAGCACTTGTATAGTGCATGTGGTCCTCCCATTAGTATCAGTGTTAGAGGATATAACCATACACATCAGGGTATTCAATGAATCACACTATCTTATACACAATCATGAAATGAAATGAGCATCATGGTTAGAGACAATCATTGAGGGAAACCCATAATGTGATAAAAAAATTATGCACACACAACTTCCATAAAATCTATACTGAAGCCAGATCATTAATATAAAGGATGAGAACTGACATGGTAACCCGGTCTACTATCACTCAGATGAAATCATTACTTATAAATGTTTTTGGAATACTTATTAAAAAGTCCACAAATATTTCATCCCATTTCCACTCCATGATCTGAACAGGCTTCAAAATACATGATGGAACCTAGTTCACACCATCACCTACAGACATGAGAGGCCCCAATAGATGATCTCATCTACACTTTTCCTCATGAAATCCCACCAAAATATATTGTTGATGATCTCATTACATACTCTCTACACCAAGATGTACACATAATGGATAAGTTAGAAACTACATTATTATATCCTCTCATATCATGACCCAGACCACCGTCCATCCTTAGAATTGGATGGTGTGATTTTTCCCTTAAGAAAATCTATCTGTTAAATCTCATGAGGATATCTAGGGATGAATGACCTCATAGTTGATTTAACCCAACAACACCTCCTTCACATTCTAGATAATAGGGGGATTCAACATCAAAAAATTAAAAAAGATTCACCCTATTCCTCTACTTGGGTAAGCTTAAAAGAATGTGACTACTTAGATGTCTCTTCTACAAAGTGAGAATTGGAAAACATGATTAGGGAACCTTCCACCATGGTTCCCTTCCTAATATTATTGAATATCTCAATGTGAATGTAACATAAGAACCTTAAATAGTATATCAATATGAGGTTCATATCCTTCAACATGAATATGTACCTGATACATGGATGGCCTGAGTAAAACTCAATGCACTCTCCCAAAAAGATAACGACTCTACTTCTTTACAGAAAAGGATTATAATGCCTACTCTATTCCATAAGTCATGCGGTTTTACTTACGGGGGATCATCTACCAAGATTCGTATGAAATCAGTTCCTTCCTCCATATCAACACATAGTTGAGCCCAATATTATAAGAATCACTATTAACAAAATACTCTACACCTACCTCTAGTAGTCTCACAAGAGGAGAAATTTTCAATCTTAGCCTCAACTCCTAAAAGGAAATTTGGTACTATTCAATCTATGTAAAAGGATACACTTTATAAATTAGGGAATTTAATGTGGAAAGGATACTTTAGAATTATTCTCTAAACGATTTGTACTACCCCGCCAATCCATGAAAACTACGCTCCTCTAACACGTTCTTAGTTGGAACCTTGGAAAACACTTCATCAATATTTTTCATTTGCATAGAAAATTCATGATCAAAAATGAAATTCCCCAAAAAGTGAACCTAGTATACAAGAATTCCATAAATGAAGACAATAACAAATCAGAAAAATAATGGTAGGATGGTATCATTGATAAAATCCAAAAATATAGTAGGCATATTTCTCACACTAAAAGGAAACACAAGGAACTCATAGTATTTGTAGTAGCATCAAAATTCTATCTAGAAAATATAATCCTAACAAACTACCAACAAATGGTAGCCGGATCTGAGATCAGTCATTGAGGAAAATTACTTTCCTCACAACTTATCAAATAAGTCATAAATCCCCCAAAGAGTTAATGATTACTTATTTTATCCTAGTTTTGGGAATTATAATCAATATATGCCACATGCTCCCAATAAACTTTCTCATGAAAAACACCTGAACCGACCTGGGGGACACAATGTATCTAATAAAAAACTTCTACTTAAGGTCCTACAACAACACTGTATTATGATGGGGCTTGGTTGGGGCCATGTGATATTCTGAAGAAGATATTGGAGTGGTCTTGTGGGGCAGGTTGATGAAAAATTCCATCTCCCACTTCAGTGTTGTCCCCATAACATCCTCAGAGAATATTTCAATACCATCATACAGGAGTAATGGAAAACTGATTTCCGAATAGCATTATGTTCCATTTGATAATATTTAAATCATATATGTGATTAGATGTATCTTCCTTATTTAAAGACTCACTTTCATTGCAGTGATATCTCTCTCACACACAATAATGAATAACATCACATCCGTCCAAAGGGATATGACTCATTTTTGGTAAAATTAAATCGGGAATTAAACCATGGGAAAATAATTTATACACACAATGATGTCTTAATGTCATATAATGATGACAAAGAGGTCCCACAGGAGACTCTCTGCACAAAGTGCGAGCTCATAATTCTTGCTGATAAATGATATTGAAGAAGTGTTTCATGTAAAACCTTAAGCTGAAGGTGGTGGGATAAATTATCAAATATGAGATACATTTATCTAACCAAGAGTTAATAGATAAAGTAATTACACACACCTTTTTATACTAGTACTGATGAAAGATTATAATAAATTAATATCATAACCCTAATTATATCATGATTTTTCAGGTCATTGACATCAATAGCCTGCTGCCGCCCATGTCTTTGACCTCCAACTCCCAAAACCTAGGGTGTGCTGCCTGGTGATGGGGGTGGAAAGAGATCATAATGTATTCCAACAGTATTATATCCTCATGTGGGACTTGAAATACCTTTTGTGATAATTTTTTATTACAGTGTTTTTCTATTTTTTGAAAATTAACCATTTTGTATCATAATTTTTTATTTTACTAGAATCAGATTCATCTACATTATATCTAGTTCTTCACATACAAAAGAATCCGAGGTAGAATTTATCATTTTGTAGGAGACTATCATTGCTATAATTAGATAAAGAATGAATCTTTTAAAGGGGTTTTGAAATGATATTATGTAGTAAAGAGATAGAAACGTTTCATACTTTCCAAAACACAATTATATGATGCTTTCATAATCATAAAGGTCTCATATGTCATAAAAAATCTCATGATAAAATAATTTAAATAAATGGTAAATTTTTTTGAATAATTTCATAGTCGAAAAATAAATTTTCATAATCAGAAGTTTGTAATCAGAGTTTCGTAATCAGATTTTCATAATCAGATTTTTGTAATCATAGAATAGTAACCAACAATCTAAGAGAATAGTAACCAGCTTTCTAAGAGAATTGGTACCAGTATTTTCATGGAATCATAAAAATAATTTTGTGAAAATAAAAACCAAATGGGAGGATAAAGGGATTATGAAAATAGTGTCCAGGCTAATCATAAGATTATAATTGGATGAGAAACAAATATATTATAATAGATTGAAAATGAATTCATAATAAGCGATTATGAAGAATAATTAATGTGGTAATACATGACATTAACTTTTGAATAAATCTTGTATAAATATATAGAGTGTTTACGATGTTAAATATGATGTTTAAATACGAGATATTTTTAGAGTTTTTAGATTTGAGGAAGTTGAAAATGTATCATGTTTAACACATTTTTTACCTAAGATTTCTATAAATACATCTTCAGATCATTATTTCATAGTATATTTTTTATACACACATGAAAGGAAGAGTGCTAGATAAATATAAGTGGATGTTCTCATTTGATTGACGGTGAATTGTTTTTGAGAATTCTAGAAGAGTTTTTGTTTTATACATATTGAGTAAGAGTTCATTATTTTGAAAAAAATTGGATTTTGAATACATCATCATTGTATTGAATGATATTAGATGAAGATTATATCAACATTGTATTGAATGGAATCATATCCAGATTAAAACATCATTGTATTGAAAGAAATCAGATCTATATTGCAATAAAATTCTATTGAAAGAAATAAGGTCAAGATTACAACATCATTATATTGAATGAAATCAGATCTATATTACTGTACCATTATATTGAAAGAAATAGAATTTAGAATCCAACATCATTGTATTGAGAAAGTCAGGATACAACACCATCAGATTGAGAGAATCATATTAAGCCAAATTAGATTGAGGATTTGGAATAAGCATTTCCGGAGTAGTTTCTACAAAGACGTTATTCTTTTTATTGGATCAATTGTTTTAAAATAAAACATTTTAAAAAGATGGAGGTAAGTATAATCATTCTTATCTTGACATAGAATGTGTCTAATAGGAGGTTGAACAATTTTAATTCACTTCTTCATAACAGGTTATTTTCATTAAACCATAGGATTTGCTATGGAAAGGATGTAGGTTCACACATTGAGGATTAATCTTTTAAATATTGTGTACATTTAATTTATACGTTCCTTTTCATGCATGAGTATTCAATAATAGTGTACAAGGATGTTAATCATAACATGTTTTAAGGTATATGTTTCTATATTTTTTGTAACATGAAAAAAGTAAACAACTGATTCGAACCCTCCAATCTTAGTTGTTATTTGATCCTTGAAATATCAATTTGAATCAGATCATGGTTACCTTGTTGAATCCTTATGATGGACAATATTAATTCTATCAAAAGTAGATAAATTAATAAGTTTGATGGAAATAATTATTATGGATGAAAAAATCGGATGATTCTTTATCTCCAATATCTTGGTCTTGAGGTTGTTGAAGCTTCTACTATTGGTTTTATACCTGTTGAGAAATAATCTCCCATGAAATTTCCTGATAAGACAAACACAAAATTTAATGGAAGGGATAAAAATGAAATCATTATATCCTTATTAGAGGAATTTTATTAGATGGTGATGGGTCTCAAGACTTAAAAAAAATATGTGGGACAAGCTAGAAAGTGTTTTCAAAGGGAATACAAAATTCAATGAAGAAAAGATACAAATCTAGCATAGTAATTATGAAGAAATAAAAATGAGAGATGATGAAACAATTGATGAATACTTCACAAGAGTAAATGAAATTGTCTATAATATCAGTTGATTTGAAGAAATCATATATGATTCTATAATTGTGATGAAACTCATGAGAAACTTTCCAGATAGGTTTGATTCTAAAATTTCTTCTTTAGAAGATAAGAGTGATTTAACTTTTGATTAGTTTCATAAATTTCTTATTTCTTATGAAATGGGGCAAGCTAAAATCTTTAAAAAGTAGGTAAAATATGAAATTTATTTTTATTCTATGATAAATATGAAAATCCATGATATTGATGAAGCTAATCCTTGGGAGTCTGATAATAAGGAAGACGACGATTTGAATAAAAAAAATAATGTCTCTCATATCCAATAAAAATAAAAGTAGAAGAGGAAATTATGGAGGAATCTCTCTTCTCAATTTTATTGACTATGGTGGAATGAGACACTATTCTTTTAATTCCCCCAATAATAAAGTTGAAAATATAGATATGATTCCAATGAAAAACATCGGTTAAATAAGTGGAACAAAAGTGATAAAGAATAGAAGTATTCCAAAAAATTAAAATAGAAGTTTTCAGGAAATAAAATATGTATGTTGAGTAAGAAGGATGAATTGTACTCAACATATAATGATTCTTCTAAATGATAATGTATAGAAAAATTTAGAACCTTCTTTGCAAAATTTGAGAAATAAAAAGGCTCATGGTAGAGTGAAGAAGACGGTGAATAATATTACTGAGAGTATGAGATCAAAACAATATTAATAACATGTATTGATAAAAAAACTCATAAGAAAAAATTTTGAGTAATTAAGAAATACCATGAATAAATTTCTAATGGAAGAAAAGATGTCATCATGGAGGATGATGAATATATTCTGAAGATTGTAGGTTACTAACATAGAATTACGGAACATGTAATGATGATTGTAGATCTTGTAATGAAATTAGATGATAATGAAGAAGTTATTAACAAGTTGTAATAAGTACTTATTGGGTCCTAATTTACATTGAGAAAGATTAATGAAAACTTTATCAATCCTACATAAGTAAATGAAGAGACTTCTAATGTGGTTGAGAGGGCTCATTATGAGAATCATGTGAAATCTTCTGTTGCCAAAAATAATGTTTCATATGATAATTTTAATATTCCAGGTTCTTGAAAATGAATTGGGAAATATTAGGTTGAGAATTAAATTGATAAATTTATCAATTCTACAAAAGATAAAAAATCAGTCAAAAGAAATGATAGTCCACATCCTTAGTAAAGTAGAGATGAAAAAAGTTTCCAACCTCAACAAATTTATATAGAGAATGATCATTCTGGAATAGAAAATAATTATTTTAAGTATATTTCTAGTTTTTTAGAATCTATGGCCATATGAGGTATTATTTTTGTCACAACTTATCTCTACTCGGAAAAAGGTTTTAGGAAAGTGGAATAAATATTGAATGAAGAATGAGAAAATCACTTATTTGACAAAAAATTAGAATTGTGAATTCTCAAGATGTTAGAAATATTGAAACAGAGAATCAATTTTAATGTCTATAAGATGTTTTTGGATGATTTTATTAGACTTTTCATAATGCCAAAAGATGTATAAAACATTTTCCAGAAGTGGTTTGTTATGATTGAAAAGAAAATAATGCTGAAAAGAAGAAGTTTGAGGAAATATATTTTTTGTTGAGACACCTTTAATGGAATGTAAGAGGAGAAAACCCTGTAATCGTTATAATTATTGATATTCACAAATGAATGGTGAGAAAAAAAAATATAAAAACATTTTTAAAGTCATGATGGAGGAGCAGTTACTTTTGGAAATGATAGTTTCTAAAAAATCAGAGGAATCGGTATGGAAATGACTAAAATGGAGAAATTGATATCTAAAGATATTTTACATGTTGATGGGCTAAAACATAACTTACATAGTGAAAGTCAAATATGTGGTTATATCAAATAAGTTAACTTTATAAGGGATTATTGTATCATCCAATGTATAAAATATGAAAATGTCATTACAAAAGGAGAAAGAACTAGTGAGAATCTCTTTAAAATATGAGAATTCAATAACTCCAGTAACCTGAGTACTGAAGATGAAATCAAGTTGTGGGATTTAATACATGGACACCTTGGGAATAAAAATATGAATAATATTTCTTATATTGATGATGTCTGGAATTATCCATAATTAAAAAAGAAGAGATTGAGATGTTTGTATTAATTTCCAAAAAAGAAATATGACTAAAAATTTCATAACAAAGTTGAGAATGAAGAAGAAGTTTACATTGAGAAAAATTGTGTCTTTCTGCTTTATGAGTATGAAAACAAGTTTTTTAAATTGAAAAAATGTTTGAATGGGTTAAAAAAAGATCCACATTCTTGGTATATTATGTTTGAAAATAATTTGAGAATGATGAACTATTGTAAAGGAAAAGTAGATATTAAATTTTAAGTGTATGATTTTGACTCTTGAACTTAATTATAATTGTTTATGTAAATGATTCAATTATTTATAGGGTTGAAGAAAATTTTGGTGAAGAGTTTTATAAAATAATGATGATGAATTTTTAAATGTAAATTTTCGGATAATTATCATTCTTCCTTGGCTTAAATGTTCAAAAAAAAAGAAAAAATAATAATTTTTTATGTCAAAAAATGTATGCCATGGAATTGTTAATGATGTTTGGGATGACAGAATCCATTGAATTTGGAACTCTTATTTCAATGAGAACAACGTTGAGAAATGATGAATCCACATTAAGTGTGAATCAAAAAGACTTTTGAAAGCTGATAGTAAGTCTTCTTAACATTATATCTTCAAATCCTAATATTGTCAATGTTATGACTTTATCTTCCTGGTATCAAAGTAATCCACTAAAATCTCATATGTTAGTACCAAAAAGAATTATGAGATAGTTCAAAGGAACAAATTCACATTGGTTGTTATAAAAATAAATTGTTAAATGATATTTAATGGTTATAATGATGATGATTGAGCTAGAGATTGTAAATATAGAAAATCAACCTCAGGAGGGAAATGTTTCATGGATGAATGTTGTGTGAAAGGGAATAGTAAGAAACAAAGATCAGTAACATTGTCCACAGATGAATCTAAATATATTTTATCTACTCAGGATTTTACTCAAATGTTGTGGATGAAATTTTAGCTGTAATATTTAAATGTGAATGTTTCTAAACCATTGAAGAAATTTTGTGATAATCAAAGTGAATTTTATATTTAAAATAATCATGTCCAACATTCAAGATCAAAACACATTGATCAATGTTTCAATTTATAAAAGATAAAGTCTCTGATGGATATGTTTCAATATAATACATTTCAACAATGTATCATATTGGTGATATGTTTACAAAAGTGATTTTTCGAAATAATGGTTTGTGGAATTGAGGCTACAACTACATGTTCAGCCTCCTCCAATAACTTCATAAATCTCATAAGGAAATACCCCCACCATGATTTGGATTTTGTTTAAAATGGGGGAACAAAAGAAAACAACTTATCCATAGAAGACATGGTTATAAAATAATTGGGGAATGTGAAAAGAAAAGTGATAGAAAAATAAAAGTGAAAGAAAAATAAAGTGATAAAAGAAAGAATATGGGAGAGAAAAATAATGTATGAAATGAAAAGTGTGGAGAGTTTATCTTTACATGGACACAAAATTTTCTTGCTGACAATGGATGAAATTTATTCAAAAACATTACATTAACCAATAGTATGGTTTTAGGACATTCTATTTTTGATAGTCTATGTTTTGATAAAATTAAAAAAAATTGGGTTGTGGAAAAATTATATGAAATTGAAAAGTTGTTAATGAGGCTATTCAACAAATCTAAAGGGATATATTCAAATAACTTTTTGATAACTTGTTATAAAAAAGTTTTTGTACTTGTTAAAAACAAATATTTTTTGATCAGAATTTTTTATTTTCTAGGAATCAGATTCATCTACAATGTATTCAGTTCATCAAATACAAAGGATCATAGGTAGAATTTATTGTTCTCTAGAAGACTGTCTTTGCTGTAATTAGATAAAGAATGAATTTGTTAAAGGGTTTTTGAATGAAGAGTGTAAAGTTGGGAGAGAGAATGTTTTCATAGTTTCTAAAAAAATCATTTGATTCTTTTTTGACCAAGATGTTCTCATAAGTCATAAAATATTTCATGATATACGATATTGATGAAATGGTGAAGAGGTTTGAAAAATTTTAGAGGTAAAAAATGGATTTTCATAATCTTATTTTCATAATCCGATTTTCGTAATCCGATTTTTGTAATCATATTTTTATATTCAGATTTTAATAATACAAGAATCATAACTAGAATTCTGAGAGAATTGTAACCAAATTTCTGAGTGAATCATAACCAACATTCTGAGATAATAATTAACAAATTCTGTGAAAATCGTATCAAGATAGAAAGAGAAAGGGATACTACAATTGTATCCAGGCTAATAAAAATATCACAATTGGATTAGAAGGAAATATATTTTAATAGGATGAAAATAATTCACAATGATCTGATTATGAAGATGAATTAATGTGGTAAAACATTAAATTCACTTTTTCATAAATCTCGGATAAATCGAATGACGAATGATGATGTTAAAGAAGATGTTTAAATACGAGATATTTATTGAGTATTGAGATTTGAGGATGCAGGAAAAATTTCAAGTTTCCCGCCACTGTTTATTGAGATTCATATTAATAGTTCCTCAAATTATTGGTTCATTTTGAATTTTTTTACATGCGTGAAATGAGTAGCACTAGTGAAATTGATGTGGAACTTATCATCTAAGAGAAGGATAATTATTGTGAACATTCCAAAAGAGTTAATTTTTTTACATAATGAGTTTGAGTTCATTATATTGAAAGAAATCGGATCCCGAATACATCATTATTGTATTGAAAGAAATCAGATCCAGATTACATCCAAATTATATTAAAGGAAATAAAATCATGATTAAAGCATCGTTGTATTGAACGAAATCCGTTCCAGATTACAACAACAATTAATGGAATTAAATCTTATCCAGATTAAAACATCATTGTATTGAAAGAAATCATATCCATATTACAAAATGATTGTATTGAATAAAATATGATCTAGAATCTAGAATCATTGTATTGAGATATTTCAGATCCAACATTATCGAATTTAGCGAATAAGATGCATTCAAATATTACTAAGGATTTGGCTGAGCATTGTAGATTATTTTTAAAAAAAACAAACATTATTCTTTTTATTTGGTCAATTATTTTAAATGAAAATTTTGTATACTCAATGGATTTCGTATAATCATTCAATCAAGATATTAAAGGTGTTTAAAGATAATTGGAATAAGTTTTATTCACTTCTTTATAATATTGTATTTCCGTAGACCCATGAGAGTGGATATGGAATTGACATTGGTTATCACAATGAGCCCAAACCTTTTATAATTTGTATGATTTTATTTCATACCTTCTTCTTCAAGAAAGAGTATTCAATAAAAATTTATAAGTATAAAAATCATAATAGGTTACAGGGGTTATATTTATAAATGTTTAGAAAAATATAAAAAGTAAACTACTAATTCACCCCCCCCCCCCTTCTCATTTGTTAATTGATCCTTGGAACATCTGAACCCTCATCAGATCCTCTATTAGCTCCACCTCAATGGGGGAATCTCTAGCCATATCTGAGAGAACCATTATCACTATTCATTCTCAGCTATGGCAGTCCATATTATATCTTCCCACCATCCTCATCATGACTTTTTAAGAAATAATATCCCATGTGACCTAACCCATCAATTGTATAAAATCTCCCATATTATGGATTTCTTTGACCTTTAATTTGTTCTTATGGAGAATGACCATGTGCCTGATTCTATGCATGATAAAATATCAAACCCCAAGATCCTACCGACCAGTTCCTTTCTATAACTATAGATGACACATCCCTATCAAACCAGCAACTGGGTCCATCTACAAGGCATCCATAATATATGAATCTATCCATCGCCAGTGCCATCCCTAACACTCTAATATACATGGGAATGTATAGGGGTACCACACTGGCATGAATTTTCTTATAAAGACCTTACTAAATCATCAATGCCTAGAATTATACAACTAAAATCAATATGATGGAGTATAACATATAGTTAGTGAACCTCACTGCATACTCAGAAACTCTCATTTCTCCTAGACGGATCTATAAAATCCCATTTAATTAGATTGAGAACAATCATGATGGGTAACACTAATCACAAAACACTTACTGGAAGTTGGAAGATGAGATCATTGATTAATAATTATTCTGTGTGAATAGAATCCACACGATCCATATTACACAATAGAAATTATTGGATTCATCTGAAACTACCTATTAATTCTGTTTCCAGATAAGTCAAAAAATACATATTACTTACTCTACTGAATCCTTAACTACCTAGGGATATGACTTTCCATGGAACCTCTGCAGCCTCTAGAGCTGGAACTCATAGAGTCAAATAATATTTTATGCATCCTTAGACTACTTGGATGGTAAAATTCACTACTCGACATGATGAGGGGAAACTACAAACCTTCCTAGATGAATGACCTCCTTATATAGCCTCTAAACTTAGGCCTAATTACTCATCATATCATTATCAAAATATAGAATTTATAACCAAGATGGATGTCTTCGTGGAGGTATCCTGAAAATTGTTCAAGACATACCAAGATCAAATGAGAATATATGTATGGGGAAATTACTCAAGAAATATTGTCAAATTACTAAATCCTATATGATTCATGTACCAATTTTCTCTACAAAAAATGTCTCATTATGCCAAATCGATAAGTAGATAGTCATAGTCATTATGAGTGGATATGTCATCCACTGCACTAACACTAGATTTCCTACCATAAAATGCACACTTGAGACACATTAACACCATTTTTCTATGTTTCCAACAAAAAACATCAAGGGAAGATAACTCCAAACATCTTCTAGAGGTAGAACCACAATTGATACCAATTTTCCATGAACTTACCCACTAGGGACCACATAGCTGATGGAAGACCAATCCACAGCTATCCCAATCCCACTACCATAGGCTAGGGGCTGGTGAATAACACCAAAATACATAACTAAAATGGGATACCTATTCTTATATACCTATATGAATGAACCCATTCATATCTATAAATATATTTGTAATAATAATAATAAACACTTTAACATATCAAGAAAAAACCATTCATTGGAAAATCTATTTGGAATAAAAAAAGTGTGAATGAGTAATCCCAAATGAAAGTGAAAAAATACATCCCAACTAGAAAATATTTCTTAATGATACAATAACTAGAAATGAAAATAGTGAGAGAATATAGCTTCAGATCTCTAATCATCAATCATCATAGACAGTCAAAAGAATAAAATTATTTACTATTCTCATCTATAAGCACAGATTTCAAGTCAATCATCTTCATAAGAGATTCTATGTTCGAGAGCTTCATATGCAGTGGTGATTATATACATACCAATTGGGACACCCTAAAACCTGAAGAAGGAGAAAAATGATAAATGGTAGAAATAGATTGCTCAACCCATTTAAGAGTAAAATAAAATCCAATCCATAGAGATATATTCTCATAAATTAATCTGAGATGATAGAGAAAGACGATCTCTAACTCGCATCCCAGCCCAAAAAAAGAGTCATTCAATAGTTCTAAAGGTACACCAAGGATTTATATAATCTATAGTTTTTGAGTGAAGAGTAGATGTGTGAATCCACACTTCACCACTATACCTCATTGTACATTTGGAATAATCTATTGTTAGAGGAATCATTCTCTAGTACAATAGAATAATTCATCTTTTTAAGCAGAGGTCACCTATTTTTCCCCCATTAGAAGGGTTCCACTCTATAGATAGATAAAGGAAACAAACACTAGTCCATCAGGGGGTTACACTCAAAAGATATATGAACCATGCTCAAACACAACATGAGGGATGCACACTGCAGATAGATAATGGACCCACACCATAGTCAATCATGGGGGGTGGGGGGTCACTCCATAGGTAGAGGACCCATTCCATGACATAGAATGATGGTTCCACCCTATGGATATATATAAGAGCAATGTCATAGTCCTTCAACTGGGGTCCAAACTTTAGGTACAAAACTCCTTCATTGAAATAATATGAGGATTCCAATATTTGGATATAGGACCCATACCATGTACCGGTTGAAGTTTTACTCTATATAAAATGATGAGTATGGGGGATTAGTAACCCTGGCTTATATCTGATGATCCTACCTTAAAATTGTTGTTGTTGATAAACAGCCACTAAATCATCATTCTTGTAACATCTCTCATATTATATCAAGAGATAGTAAAAAAGAAAAAATCACATTATTTGTGGGAAAACACTTTTTATATGGTACTCACGAGAGAATATTCATGTCTAAATGAATGCAATATGAGAGTTATAAGATATATAAAGGAGTATATGGTGTGTAAGGGAGACACATGGAATGGTGTCCCTCTTTGTTGTCTTTTTGTGTCCCTTTGAATAAAAGTCTCACTAGATATGTAGTAATATACAGTGTTTAAGGGTACCAAAAAATGTGTCTCAGCAAACTATGGTCTGCATGTGTCTTTGTGGTCTTGTCTATGTACACTGGCCATGGGCCATTACATGACAAGTATCACACCCTACTTGATGTGTAGGGATATATTATCTCTTGGTAAATTACTCCATGTTCATGTTGTGTAGGAAAAATATGGTTACAAAATATGTGTTTTCTTCACATAGTCTATGATACATACCTCCAATGTGAATCCTTGGCCACTGCACGAATCGGAATACATGATGCGTGTTCATAATAGCACACACCATTTATGTTATAATTTTATAGAATCAAAATAATAATTCACAAGAACTTCAAATACAGTTTTTCTACCATGGTTCCCACAATTCAAATGCCCAAAATTGTTGGAAAATTCATCCATCTATTGAATCCTACCCTCCTTTGTCTAAAATCTGGAACCTGATCTTTCGCTCTAATCTACCTTGTGCCACCCATCACTCGTGGGACCTCATTCTACCTCACAAGATTCTTTATCAGTGGATATCATCACCACTATCCTAATAATTATCATGGTCTATCCTCAAACATAATCCCTTTTTTCTCAGAACAATCTACCATGAATCAATGGGTTTTATGATGCTTGAAACTACCTCATTAAGTCAACCCATAACCCCATATGCCAATAATTAAAAATGAGTATAAGGATGGAGGAAAATAAAAAGTTAAATGGAAAAGAATAATTTTCAAAGTTTCATTGGAAAAAATTCAAATTGGGGATATACAGAGTGGAATCATGGAATTTTAAAATTAAATTAAATAAACAAATTAAATTACATACATATGATCTTACAAAGGATTCATTTTAAGAAAGAATTGAATATGGTTTTCTCATGATAAATATTTTAATCATAATGGAGTAATCCAAAAATTACGAGTCTTTTCACAATAATGGATTGTTTTTTTGTGAAGAATATAGTTTGTAGTGATGGGTAAGAACGGTTCCAATCACTATGCCTCGATTTTATTTTATCTAGTGGTTGGTTTTGGTCCGATTACAATCCGACAATGAGGAATGATTGTTAAATACTCTGAAAATTACCATGGTTTTGAGTAAAACCTTGTAGATTTTCCATAATAAGTTATTTCTAATAGTAAAAACATTTAGATGGTTTAACATTAAATATAGTAATTATTTTTTTAAAATAAATTCATCCGTCAATGACTGCCTCTATCGGACCACCCAAACCAAACAATGTTAGGTTTCACCTAGGGTATATGCCACCCACCAAATTCAATTATGGCCTTAGAGTTTTGAATCGAGGATATATTTAGTAAATATTATCTTAGTTATGAAAAAAAATTGATTCATAATAAATATATATGATATTTTTATAAAATAATTCCGGGATCATCTTGGCTCTAAATAACAAGTCCTCTTAGCCCCTGGATCAGAAAATATTCTTTGATATATTATAATGTTTAAAAAGTAAAAACTAGTCTCTCTATACTCTGGTCCTCCTACAACTCTTTCAATTATATATGTTAGTTATTTTTCCGGAATAACATCTTCTATGGGGACTTATAGAATCCGTTCATCTATTAACTCTTGTGTATCATTAGTGAAATCTTTATCTAATTCAATCTTTATCCCACAACACTATTTTATTATGGTATAAATCTTATTAAATATGACCTTTATTATGAAATGTAATTTATTCTATGAAGGATTGTATAGATAGTATCCCCTTGTTTCCTTGTGTTACACTATAAAGATACACTTAATGTAGTGGGGTGCTAGTTTTTTTGGGATATTTAATTACAAAACTCTATGAAACCATGTCCAAGAACATGTAAAAAATATTATTCTTTAACAACCAGAACTGATATGAAATATTTCTGAAGTTGGTACTTGTTTTAGTATTTATAATAGTGTCAATAATGAATATATATGAAAATATAATTGAATATTTCTGTGAATCATCACTGAACATTCCATATCAAACATGCTAACATTCCTCCTTTCGATGACACCATTTCACTGTGGTGTTTTAGGCAGAGTGGGTTGAGATAAAATTCCCAAATCATGTAGAATGTAGATAATGTATTGGTTATGATATTGACCACATTGATCCGATAAATTTTTTTTCTTCATTCCATAATAATTATCCACCAAATTCATATTCTATTTTACTATATCAATGCATTGAGACATATACCTCATCAATTCAATATAACTTTTCTGTATCAAGTAATCGATAAAATTAAAAATTTATGAGTATCCATATTTTTCATCTACCTAAAAAGGTCCAAACACAAAGTTGTGTTAAATTTATAAATAATCCTTTTCCATTCATATTCACCACTAAATGGGGATTTATCCATCATTCAATGTAAAAAATATTTATATATTTCATGTGTATTTAACTCAAAAGAATGTAAATTAAAATTTCGATAGAGATTTTTTAAACACAAATTGTTTATGTGACCAAAATGATGATTACATATTTGGGCATCATATTATTCATGTGTATTAGTTTTTTTAATATTTATTTTGTATTTAAATACATTAATAATATTATTTAAAAATTCCATACCATAACACATGATATGTTTTGAAATGCAGTGACCATTATTTATAATGCTGATCATAAATCCATCTATATCTAAAAATTAAACAGAAATAATGTTCTTTGTTACAATTGGAACATAATAATATTTATTTATAACAAAAATAAATAGTGTTGGAAATTTTAGATGATAGTCTCTAATGGATAGAGTATCCAGCCTTACGCCATTGGTAGCCCGTAGATCCACCACGCCTCTTGTAACCTTCAAAAATCGACTTGGATCCTGTATTTGGTTAAACTTATTACAACGGTATGCATTAATTAATACCCAATATTATGACATAGATATAGTATAGTCAATAATGAACACACCTGAGCCTCCCCCCTTCTTCTTTGGTTGGTTATAAATTTCCCTGGTAGTGGTCATTCTTACCACATGCCTAACAGACCAAAACATGTTCATTTCCTTATCTTCATATCATTTTCTTCTTAGTGATATGGTTTTAAATATTCTTAGACATGGAATGAGTCTTCGACCCCTTTTTCTTCTCCCACATTTTCATATTCACTATAAACCCAGTGTAACAACCCTGCTCTTTATTACAACACTAAACATGATTTATTAAATAAATAGGCATATAAGACAACTCTGTGGATGGAGAGGTATAGTGTCTTGGGACCTCCTTGATGTTTCCATCCTTTTGTATGCACCCTTAAGAAATAACAATAATAATGTTAAGAGGTCTAGTGTCTTGTAAAAAACTAGGAACAATAACATAACAACTTAGAACAAAAAAAACAACATCTTTATTGAAAACTTCTTTTACATGACCACAACATTACTTATTACTTAGCATTGCATGCGATAACCTGATGACATGCATAAGGAAAAGATGAGCTGTAAATCCCAATAAGGGAGTAAAAAAGGATTAACATGAAAAATATAGTACATGTTTGACAATAATAATATCAATGGAGTACAAGAAAAATATGAACATAAATGAATGATTTATCATGATTATCATTATATAGAAATGTGACAACAACATTTAACATGATATTAGCATGATCCATGGATCATTGAACTTAGACAATGAGTAAACCCTCATTGTAATTGAATTTGCATGAGTAAACCATTATTGCACTTTAATTATCATAATATAACCCTCATTTCATGTGAACTATCATGATACTAATATTTACCCAATGCATTGAAGTGGTATCAGGGCACACCCTTTATAAACAAATAATTTCATGCATAAGTGTGCCACATGGATCATACAACATGGATTCATAAAAAATCATAATTTATTTCATGAATAATATATGTGGAAGAAGTAAATCACTTTCCTCAATCAACAAGTACTTGTCCATAAAGGTCAATGCCCTTGATAGAAAAATGGGCATGGTACTCACTTACACAATGATTTTCGCATGGTAAATTTTGGTGTATCTTTATCAGCCTACTGACTTCAAATATAAATCGTACATTGGGTTGATGAGAGAGGAATGTGTATCTAATTGTATATAAATGAAATTTATAGAAATGGGGTCATGGAACATAATATACCATCATATGTAATGTAATATAGTTGCATAATATAAACTAATTTCTTGAATGTAAATGAGAAGAGTGAAATTAATATGGAAATTTCAACATGGTAACAAATGTACATGGAAGGAATTAATGAGAGAGAAAGAGGTATCTCATCATTAAAAAATAAATAGGAAAGTATGGGTAAGTGATAAATCATACTGCAAAATTTTTAATTTAAAATAAAATGGTTTAATAAAATAAAGAGATTTGGACAAAAATGAGAAAGGATGGAATCCCTTACTTGGAAGTGTGATCCCAAAGGCATGGTAGAGGCTTGAGATATGATTATAGAGAGATTGGGGAGACTTGTATAGTTTATAGATAGAGGTGTGTATGGTTTTTTGGGCTATAAAGGTTTTTACTAAAGATGAATAGGAAGTTGAGTGGGTTTATATAGGGAAAGAGATAATTATTTATTATTTCGGTTTTTGACACTACACATTAAACTAATCAAAACAACAAACAAATAAAAAAATTCCTTGGTTTTTTCCAAAGGGCAGTGGAAAATATTGTTTTATTAGGACAATGTACGAAATTATTTAAATATTAGGCTTGCTTATGTGGAGGCGAGTCACACTCTCAAGGAAATTATTTTAAATCGTTAAAATATTTTAAAAGTTGTGGAGGGTCCACTAAGGCAAAATAACATTAATAATAAAATGAAAATCACATTATTTCAAATATAAAACATATTTTTACTGAATAAAAATTTTATAGTATTTTAAAACATTACTATCAAGTCATTATGATGTCATAAATCACATTATATATTTAAACAGTATTTAATTTTTACCCAGAAATTTGACTAACTCTAAAAATTATGAAAAATTCACCGTTAGATTATTTCGATGTTCTGAATCACAAAATAAAATTATTTTATCTAAAAATTTTATAAATATATGAATTTTCATTTTTAAAATAAAAATCAACATTTATTTAAAATTTTTGGGTTTTGACAAAAATAGTTTCCAAACCATAAAAAAATTCAATTGTATTCAGAAATATTGTACGATCATTTGTATTTTATAAAAAGTAATTTAGATATAATATTTTAATAAAATTTTATTTAGATTCAAAATCCAGTAATTCATTAAAATTTATGTCTTAGTTGAATTTAAATCTTAACTAAAAATACTATTTTTTCTTTAAACATTATTTACAAAGTAAAAATAATAATATGAATGTATATTATTTATAAATGTTCACATAATCAAAGTTATAGGGTCCGGTTACGGAATCCCTTATAACACCCTCATAAAACCTAAGGGTAAGGTGTAAAATGATGACATACTCTTTAGGCGACTCAGATAACATTTCTCGGGTCATAATCTCTATTAACTTCCACTTGTCATGTCGGTGATTCTATTCAAGTTTAACATGTTGAAGCTTGGCTTGATATTTTCCATCAGCGAAGGCCAGTGACACCACTTACTTTCTGAGCTCTAATATATTTTCTTCGTGTGGACCAATTCTACTGGATGAGGCAATCACTTCCTCTGTCTGAGTAAATTGGATTTCTTAAAGCCTTATATTTATACTAATCATGTGATCACACTTCAATGTCTATATTAGTAACGATAACAATTCTAAAAGGTATTTTATAAAATACAAAAATATGAATCTAAGGATGTACTTATGTTTTATATAACCATTTTACATAATAATACAATTAATTAGATTCAGAGGAATATTCATTAATAAAATTTTGGGTTGCTATAATATTCCCCCCTTTAGAAATTTCACCCTTGAAATTTTCTTTTTCCTGACTAAAACAGATGTGGGTAACTCTTCTTCGTCACTTCCTATGATTTCAAAATTGCTACTTCGAACTTGTGGTTTCGCTATCACACCATGACAAGGGGAATTGTATTATATTTTAGAACATTTTCCCTATGATATAAGATCTTCACAGACTTCTCTTCATAAAAGAGGTCATTATCAAATGGTACCACATATAGATTGAGTATATGCAGTGGTCCAGGTATGTACATAATCAAGTGTGATACATTGAATACATAGAGTACTTGATATAGGATCAGTGGTATATCAAGTCAATAGGACACTGCTCTAATGCGATCAAGGATCTCAAATGGACCGATGTACCTTGGAATAATATTTCACTTCACACCAATTCTCATAAATCTCTTCCCCAATGATATGAGATTGAATACCATGCCTCTAAAATAAAACTCTTGGTCTTGTCGACGATTGTCATGTTATCAAATTTTTCAACTCTTGGTAGCTTTAATGTGATATTAGATGGTCTTAACATTCTCCACAATTTCTTCGACCAATTCTAGACCTAGGATTTTTCGCTCCTAGAATTCATCCCAAAATGCTCATTTTATAAACCTCTTCCCATAAAGGGCTTCAATAATGAGCCATTTAGATGGTTGAGTGGAAACTATTATTGTAGGATAACTCAACCAGGGGACGATGTTGATCCCATCCTTTTTTGAATTCCATTGATCATTCTCCTAACACGTCCTCAAGTGTTTTGATCATCCAATCAGATTGGCCATTAATTTGAGGATGATAGGACATTCTAAAGTTTAAATAAGTATTCAGAGCGTGTTAGAGATTCTTTTAGAACATCTAGGTGAATCCAATATCTCGATTAGATACAATATATAGTGGTACTCAATATAGCCTTACCACTTCTCTGATGTATATCTGTTCCAATTGATCTAATGAGAAATCCTCCCAAATTGCAATGAAGTGTGTTTTCATTGTAATATGATCCAAAAAAACCTAGGTAGAATTGTTTTTTGGAAGCCTTTGTAAGTCCAGTGACAAAGTCCATGGGGGTGTTCTCCCATTTCCATAATGGTATTGGAAAGGGTTGCATCCCCCCTAAGACTTCTACATCTCATCCTTCCCTTGCTATCATACCAAGCTATTTGATGTATACTCAATGATCTCCTTCATCATGTTATCCCACCAATAAAGCTATCATAGATCTCGACACATCTGTGTGTTTCTGGGGTGAATAGAGAAACTCAAACTATGTGGAACATTCAAAAGTTCTTTCTTTAACTCCAGATTTGATGGAACACATAGTGTTGTCACAAATCCTACAATTTCTTCTTCATTAGCATCGAACTCCGAGGATTTCCCATTTCTAATAGTTTACAGTTTATTCAAAATTCACATATCATCTTTTTGAACATCATTTAACCTTTCCAAAAGAGATGGTTGAACAATCATTTGTGAATGTATTTATGATGGTCCATTATCTATGATTATCATTTCTGTATTCATCAAATCTATAAGGATTGGATCATTTTCAATTCTCATAAATGACAGAATCGTTGGGTCATTTCAACATAGATCATCTTCCACCTTATTCTATTTCCTTGGGTGGTAATGGATTGAGCAGTCATAGTCATGGATCATCTCTATCAATCTTTATTGGCGCATGTTCTACTCTTTCTGTATGAATATATACTTGAGAATTTTGTGATTTTTATATATTTCACACTTTTCCCCAAATAGGTAATGTCACCAAAATTTTAAAGTGAATATTACTATAGACAACTCTAGATCATGTGTTGTATTGTTTTTCTCGGTAACATTCAATTTCCTTAAATAATATGCAACATCTTTTTCATTTTTCATCAATGCACAACTCATTCCCTTCTTCAAAGCATCACTAAATACCAAAAAAAGTTCTCCATTTGGGTGTAGTGTGAGCAAGGGCATAGTGATAAGCCTCATTTTCAACTCTCTGAAGCTCTCATCGCATTCATGAATCCATGATAATTTGACTACCTTCAATGACAGTTTGGTAAGAGGGCTTGACGATTGTGAGAAATTTCCCACAAATCGATGATAATATCCTTCTTACCTCAAGATGCTATGGATATTCTTCACTGATATTGTCCTCAGCCATCCCTCAATTGCAGCTTTCATTGAGGGATCCACAGATATCCCATTTCTTGTTATGATATAACCCAAGAATGAGGCCTCCTTCAAACAGAACTCACATTTGATGTACTATTTATAGAGCCTATCCTTTTTCGAGGTCTATAGTACAATGCTTAGATTCTCTTAAATATCCTCCTTGGTTGTGAGTATATTATAATATCATAAATAAATACTACCAAAAAAATTCATGGAAATATATGACGACTCTATTCATCAAGAACATAATGATTTTTGGATCATTAGTGAGTCCTAAAGTCATTACTATGAATTCATAGTGCCAATATCTTGTACGAAATGTCATCTTGGTGATATCATCCTTCTTCACAATTACTTGGTAATATCTTGACCGCATATACACTTTGGAGAAGTATTGTTCTCCATGTAGTTGATTGAACAAGTCAAAAATTTTTGGTAGGGGATACTTGTTATTTATTGTGATTTTGTTGAGCTCATGATAATCAATTCAAAGGTGCATTGACCCATCCTTCTTCATGATGAAGAGAACTAGTGCACCCAATGGTGAAGAATTTGGGTGTATAAACCTATTATATAGATTATCCTGTAGTTGTTTCTTTAGATCCTCATGCTCCACAAAATCCATTCTATATGGAGTCTTGGATATTGGAAAATATCCATGTATAATATCAATCATGAATTCAAAATATCTTTTAGGAGGAAGACCATAAATTTTATCGGGAAACACTTTAGTGAATTCCATCATAATAGGTATGTCTTCAATGATGGTTTCTTCCATTGAATCAATCATTTGAGCATGATATGTGTGATCATACGACAGTAATAATCAAGATTGAGATAATGGTGCTAAAGAAGATTGATCCTCTATCATGAAATTTTACAGAATCAGGGGGTTGATTCAACATTTGGAGAGTGATTTCCCTCTCACCAAAATTTATGATGGATATATATAGGGAAATATAATCCATGACAAGAATTTCATAAAATTCCACTAAAGGGAGTATGACAAGGTTCCCTGGGATGTTCAATCCACATATTGTGGTAGAGAAGGAGTTATATTTATGGGAAGAAATTATTTCCCAATATTCTGTTCTTAATGAAATATTTACTTCCATGATTTGTGGTAGTGTTGGGGTTTTTCTAATAAACTTTTGAGATATAAAAGAATGCATATAAAAAGAATAAAAAAGTATGTTTGATATTCTATAATGAATAACTAGCATACCTATCACCACTTTGTTGTTGGGGTTCTCTTCTTTGGTAGTGATGGAAAAAGATTACCCTTGTTTCCTTGGATGTTGGTGGTTGCCTCTGAAAATCGTTTGCTTTGGGAACTGGTTTGAAAAGTGCACTGGTTCTTTGCATTTGAAGAAATTACAAACTCATTGAGGATAAAACTAAGAATTCCCTTCCTCTGTCATAGAAGTGGATTTCTATTGTCTGAATTTAATTGCTATGTTCCCTTCTCTTACACACCTAATGAATTTACTTATACCCTTTAGGTGATTTTTGGGGTGCTTCCTTATTCACTTTTGAAAAGTTGTGTGATGGAATTTATTAGCACCATTGGATTTATCTGTCTGACCACCAGAATTAATGTCCACTTTCCGCTTCATATCCCCATGATATGCGTATGATTCTACGATATCCATTTCGACTTTCAGGGCATATCAGACAATTTCCTCATAGCTATCGAAGTCATACATCACTATGGATTTCTATAGGATTGGTTTTATACCACCAAATAAGCGGTCAACCTTGTATTTAGGGGTAATGACAAAGTCATAGGCATATTGTGAATGACTTTTGAATTTTTCCTTGTACACTTTTATGGTTTCATAATCTTTTTTATTTAGGTAAAGGAAGTCCCTTTCCATCTTATGTCAGAGGGTTCAAGGAAAATATTTATTGAAAATCATTTTCTGGAAATAAATCCATTCTAATGCCTTGTTATATTCCTCTAGCTTCATATTTTGTATCAACGACCACCACTGATCAGCTTCACCCCCATACGATAACCATCCATAAGAACCTTCTCCTGTTCAGAACATTGAAGGATAGATAAGATCTTCTCAATAGAGTTGATCCATTGTTCGAAGAATGAGGGATATGATGATCTATTTAAAGTACGAGGCCTTTGTCACATAAATCTCTCAATTGTGACTTGTTCTTTCTTAGGGGGGTTTGGATGTTCCTCTTGACCCATGCTTCTATTCAAAACATGAGTTAACAATGTGTGAATCAAGATAAAGTTTGTGATTCCCACCCACATCAGATTTTGAATCTCATTAGAACAATCCTCACATTGATCTTCGAATCGGTTGTTAGTTCGAGTCATCCTGTTACCAGACATTGGATGGAATAAAAGGAATGTTAGGTGTATCCTATAAAAATAAATCCAATGATAAAAAGGGAGAACATATTAATTACATTTTTCCTTAACTTATAAATTTATAGGCTTCAATATATGTTATATATAATCTACTTACCAACATATAATCCTAGGGGACTTTTCCCGCCTTAACAACGGTTAATAATAATCTTAGGAATTATCAAATAATATCCCTAAGAGATTCATAACTAAGAGTGCATAAAGGCCGATTTTTGTGAACTAGTTCTTATTCGAGTCTAGATCAAAGCGATGTTTTTGGGTTTTACCCATATATACTTATGTTTCTAAGCCACCTCAACATGTTTGTTTCTAGAAAGGGATGTATTTTCTTGATAAACCACATACACTATACTCAAAAAAAATTAGGGATGTTTTTACTATGCTTAGTCTTATCCTTAATGATTTCACTAGGGTTTTATAATCCTAATCCCAAAAATAATTAAACATATCCTCTGATTCCAAATGTAACAACACTACTCTTTATTACACACTTAATCATTATTTATTACATAAAATATCTTTTAAGATAAATCGACGGATCATGAGGACTAGTTTCTTGGAAAAAATTAGGAACCTTACCAAACAAATACAAACATAAAACACAAATTTTTTATTGAAAACATTCTTTACATAACCAAAACATTTATTCGTACTTAGCATTGAATGAGATAGTCTGAGAACATGCATAAGAAAAGGGTGACCTGTAAAGACCATTAAGGGAGTAAAAAAGGATTAACATGAAGAATATAGTACATATTAGACAATATGAATATTAATGTAGCACAATACGAACTTGAACATAAAATAATGATATATCATAACTATCACAGCATGGAAATTTGGAAACAACATTTATCGTCATATTAACAAGATCCAATGTTCATTGAACATGGACCATGAATAAAATCTAATTGTACCTGAATTAGAATTAGTAAACCAGCATTGAAATTGAATTATTATTAGTAAACCCTCATCACACATGATGTATCATTATACTAATCTTTAACCAATTCATTGGAGTGCTATCCGGGCACACCCTTTATAAACATTTCATTTCATGAAAAAGAGTGCCACATGGATCACACATCATGGATTAATTAAACATCATAATTTATTACAAGAATAAGAGATTTGAATACATAAATATATGTTCTCAATCAATAATTACATGTTCATAATGTTTAATACCCTTTATATATAAATGTTTATGGTATTCACTCTCAAGATGATTTTGGTATGAGAAAGTTTGGGGTAAATTTAGGAGCATAAATACATGAAATAGAAATAGTAAAATGGGTTGTTGTGAGATAAAGGTTTCCATAATAATTTATAAATGAATTGGACATTATGGGGGTCATGTAAGATAATATACCAACATATGTAATTGAATTTAGATGCTTAATATAAAATAAATTCTTGAATATAAATGAGAAGAAAGAAATTGCATACGGAATTTTGGTATGGTAACCGGTGTACATGGAAAGAATTAATGAGAGGTAAAGAGGTATTTCATAATTCAAACATATGGAGGGAAGTATGGGGGAGGTGGGAAATAAAACTCCAACATTTTAATTGAATATTAAAGGGTATAACAACATAATTAAATTTGTAATAAAATGAGAATTGAAGAAATCTCTTACTTTGAAGTGTAATCCCAGAGACTTGGGAGAGGCTTGATGGAGGATATAGGAAGATTGGGAACATTGCGAGGATCATAGAGAGAGTATTATAGGGTTTTGTCAATATCTAAAGGGATTGAGTGATGAGTGGTGGGAGGTTGAGTGGGTTTATAGATGAAAGGATAGGGAATTCATTTTTGTTCAGGTTTTGGACACTACATATTAATCTAATCAAAACCACAAACCGACCCACGATTTTTACCCATTGTATTTGAAAAAGGGGATTGAAAAAAAATATTTTATAAGTACAATGACCTAACATATTAAAATATTATGGTTTCTTATATTGAGGAGTGTCATGCTCTCAAGGAAATCATTTTTAAAAGTTAATATATTTTAGAAGTTTTGGAGGGTCCACTAAGGAACTATAAAATTAATCAAAAAATAAAAATAAAAAATCAGATTATTTTGAAGATAAATAATATTTTGGCCGAAGATACTTTTTATATTATTTTTTTAACTGACTATTATGTCATTATGAAGTCATAAAACACATTATATATTTAAACGTTATTTAAAATTAACCCAAAAATTTGAAAGTCTTTGAAAATTATGAAAAATCACCGATAGATAATTCAAACCACCTGAATCAAAAAATAATATTAATTTTATCTAAAACATTTAATAAATGTTTTATTTTTTAATTTTAAAATCAAATCTGTCAATTATAGAAAATCCGCAGGTTTTTACAAAAACAGTTTTTAAACCTATAAAAATTTCAATTTATTCATAAAAATTGTATGACCATATATATTTAATAAGAAGTAATTTAGATATAGTATTTTATTAAAATATTATTATATTTAAAAAATACATTAATTTTTCAATATAGATTTCTTAATTGAATTTAAATATTAACTAAAAATACTATTTGTGATTTAAAACGTATTTACAATGTAATAATAATAAAATGAATGTATATTATTTATATAAAAAAATGAACATAATAATAGTTATAGGGTATTATTATATAAAATATTATAAAACCCACATAAGACAGAAGGATAAGGTTTGCAATGGTGATAGAATCTTTGGGCAGCTCAGACAAACATCGCTTGGGTGGTAATCTCTATTAACTCTCACTTCTCCTATAGGATATTCCATTCAAGCATAAAATATTGAATCTCAGATTGGGATTTGTCAAGAATGAAGCCAGGTGTTTCCACCTCCTTTCCAAGAACCAAAAAATAGGTTTCATGTGAAGCAATTCTACTGGTTGAGGCCACGACTTCCTTACCTGAGTAAATTTTATTTGTTAAATCCCTATATTTATACTAAAAATGGGGTCACTATTCAGTGACTATATTAGAAATGGTATCAATTATTAAAGGTATTTTCAAAATCAAAACATATAAATACAATGAAGTGCATATAATTTTTATAACCATTTTACATAATATGACATTTAATTAGATCAAGATGAATTTTCATTAATAATTTTTTGGGGCCGTTACACACAATATGTCTTTAATTTTCTATGTCTTTCACAACTTATTGGATATGACTAAGACATTATGATATAGTATTATTATTATATATCATATAGCAATTTGTAATAAAACTGAAGATTTTTGTTTGTAATGAGAACAAAATGAGATCAATGAATAGCTGATTAGGGATCTTATATCCAATGATGTCCAAAAACTAAATTTTGAAAACCATCTTTTCTAATTGTTTCACACCTTGAACTATCCCTCCATTATTTCACATGAATAATTCATTTGAGATATCATGTTTCTCTAATCATTCCATACACTGATAGATATCATAATGTTTAGAAAAAATGTTATACACATCTATATACATATATATAATTAAAACCTCATTAGAAATTATGGATAACATACAACATTTGAAAAAAATTAATTTTTATCCCTTATTAAGATAATGAGAGACCACTTACTCACTAACCTCTATTCTAGAATAATTAGGATGTAGGGTTTCTAGAATATAAGAGTATTCATCAAGGAAAAATATAGAGTGTGGGTTCCCATACCAGTCAAAGTGATTCATGTTAGTGATAGGGTTATCCTTTTCTAGTATGGATCATAGTGATAATGTAATTGTGATTTTATTTTTTACATTCTAAAATGTATGAACAAATTATTATTACTTTATTTATTACAAAAAAATATTAATAAATTATAATTTTTTCTAATTATTTATAATCTCCCACTATTTTTTGAATCCTAATATCTCTCACAATTTGTTTAAAAATATCTTTTCACGTGGATTTTCTACTGGAATGGATCTATATTCCCTTATCATGACCATGATAGGGGCCTAAAATTAACTTTTATGGGATTTAGTTTGGTGTAGCCATATATCTATATCAACTCATAAATCCTTAATCTATTGAGTAGAATCCTTAATCCTAATATATAATTTCCGGATTTCCATAAACATTTACTCCTTTTTACACCATGTGTCACTTAGGAAGTTAACTCTTCATGTAATCCATGTTATTTTAACCATAAATATAAATATAAAATTTCCATGAAAATTCAATGATCCTCAATGTGGGTTGGTGAAGTGATTTTAATTATGAGGTTGTTTCAATCAAAAATAGTTTTAGGATGATCTATCTTAGTTATTTAATTAATTTATTTTTATACTAATGAATAAATCCCATTTTAACACTTTACATCCCTTATTAATAGTATGTGTATTTCATCTTAGTGATTAAAAATGTCTGATAAAACATGAATTCATATTTTGATTATATTTGATTCCATCTTAAAACCTTTTAACTTCCTTTATTAGGAGATCACAAAACATTAAAAAATGACACCAATTAAACTTTATTGTGAAGGAAAATAAATTATAAGTGGAATTATCAAGATTTTATCTTAATAGTTAGCTTATCTAGTGGATAATAAACTAACCCTAAACCTAGGGGAAAAACATGAACTATATACAGGTTCATGTTGAAGCATTACACCATTGGTTTCTTTTAAGGGAATTGATTGTTTACTCCTGATCTTCTTAACCTAAATCAACTTTACTCAAATTAGATATTCTTCATTATGTATTTTTTTACATACACATAGGTGAGGTGATCCGGTGGAATCAATAATGAGAGTTTACAAAAAAAATTCGAGGAAGGATGCACTTACAAAATATGGTGGAAGGGATAAATCCTAATTCCATTTATAATAACTATCAAAATTCATTTAAAAAAAACCAATTTCAAGAAAAATCTTGGTCTAATCTCGTGAAAGTACACACATCACGATAAAAACATACATTTTCAAAATAGATATCAACTACTATAATTTTTTCTTTAATTATTAAAATCCACCTTGAGTCAATCCAAATAATTTAATTTATCTTAATTTAATCCAAAAAAATTTAACTGACCATCATCTATAATTTTAAACAAAATTAAATTCATTTAATCATAATGTAGTAAAAAAATATAAATGGAGGAAATATCCAATTTCCATCAAGATTTTTATTATAGAAACTAACATATTATATAATTGTTAACATGATGACAAGTAATGAATTATTAAATGATTGAAACATGAAACAAATAATGATAACATTTAATTATAATTTTCATTATTTTTCCCACAAAAGTTAGTGAACAATACTAAATGCAAAAAACACAACGTGTAAAAATGTACATGATCTGTAGTTGTATACAATCCATATTTATAGCACATGCCTTATGAAATGACATGGTCCCTTCTATGGATGTGTTTGAGATACAAAATGTTTACCTGGAATAAATGGCATGTAACCTTGACATTTACAACATGTATTAACCTATATTGTTTATCTGATACAAGGATTATTAGGACACCCCATGTTCTCATACATGAGAAGAATGGGACTACACAACATGTAATGTACATACATAGAATGTAGTTCTACAAGCCATGATCCACTCTATTGATATCTACATTCTTTTTTGATCTATGAAAAAAATAGATCAAATTCATTCATTTTTGAGTTTATTAAGAATGTTATGGATGCAAAAAACAAAACATTATGGCTGATTCTATGAGGTTAGATGAATTTGACATTTTTCTCTAGGAAGAGCCTTTGGCACCTCTATATGGAAAAATCTAGACAATTATTCATTTTTAATCATTATATGGTTAAGGGTTATTTTATCTAGATAAATGAAAAAACTAGGATGATTTCATACATCTAAAAAATCAATTTATTTAATAGAAATTGAAAAATTAAAGAAATTATTCAGTGAATGATAAATATTTTCAAATTAAAAATGTGATCGCTATTAAATAACTTCTCATGTTTCGTGTGTAGTGGAACTGTCCTTTAGAGTTATTACCAACTCGAAATCCATTATCTTTTCTATATCTTATCCCCTCCCCACAACATGCATTTTTCTTCTTTATTCCCATCCAAATTTTCTATTGTGTCCACCACTCCGTACAAATCGATACCCATAGAATATGACACCTCAGTTCTCTAATTTACTCTCCCAAAAATTTATCTCCCTCATCAATTCCAGTTATCCCCAGAATCACATGTCCCTTTAATTTACTCATTTTTGCCATACTTAAAGACTCATTCCATTCCTCATATCCTCCCCTTCAGATCTGGATCCCTTTTCTCCCACAATTCTCGTCTCTCTCTCCCACACTTTTTATCTCCCTATTAATGACATATGGGTGTACCTACAATCACTTATTTTTTTTTTCTTCCATGGTTCTCATCCTTTCCATATACTCTCTAGGTTACCATTAGAAGGTATTTTCGACGTCTATTTGGACCTTTGATCCTGTTTCCTCTTCAATTACCATCTATGCATGCCACTCTCTGTATATCTGTCTCATTGTATTCTCTATGTACCCCTACTACACTAGTCCCAATTTGTTTACTCCCATATCCCACTCTCCATATCCCAGACAAATATATCCCACTACTATCTCATTATTGTTTTCACCTGCAAATAGATGTTTCAATGATTTTTATGGTCTTTCAATGTCAGGTTGAAGACTATTCTCTGCTACTCTCAGACAAAGACTAATTCTCTAAAACACCATCAAAATGTTTCTTGGAATACCATTGTTTTATGGATTTACACTGATATATTGAAGTAACTTCTATCCTATAGTCGACATCATTCTCTATGAAACTGATAATGTGTGCACAAGTTGGATAACTTAGTTGATACGCAATCCATCAACTGATTTATGGGTACTATGTGATAGGTAGTAACATTAATTTTTTTATGTTCATATTCAAGTGTGTTGATTTATTTAAACATACTAGTAACTATTCCATCTCAATGGATATTGAAGAATTTCATTCCCCTTCACTCTAAAAATTATTTTTAAAAAACTGTTATCTCTTTATAATTGGTTTATACGATGTTTATCCTATTGGTTTTAGATTTTATGTTTATTTATGATTTTATATTTCAAGACATTTAATTTAATTTGTCACTTTACTTGCTTCATAGTTTATAATTGGTTCAATAAAAATAATTATTCTTATTGAATCTTTTCTAGAAATATTAATTTTCATAATCATTCCTCTATCACTCGTACTCCCTTTGTGCAGTGTTGAAATTCATTATTGTAGACATGTGATGACTTGCTGGAGGTAAAATTTATTTAAATTAATTGCTAATTTATGTATGCAATAATTTTTTATCATATTCAAAACGTTTATCTTATCTTTTTTCATCTTCAAGATTGTCAATTCCCCCTCCTCCTGATAAATAATTCATCATTTTCCCCCATTTTCTATTATTTCCCAATTTTACATCTACAATTATTTTTTGGTTCTGTGCGACTAATACCTTTTGAGGTATGTATTATTGAAATTTAATGAACATGTATATTATGGAACACAATAATCATTGTGGTGTAATGTCAAATTTGTGGTTTACAGTTGTCTGATTTCCAAATATTTTTAATATTTTATTATATTACTACTTTATGAAATTATAAAAATTGTATGGGTAATATTTTATAAAATAAATAATTTATTCCCATTTAGTTGAGTTATTTTTTACTTTATATTCACATAGTTAAATTCATAATCATGTTTGATTATAGAGTTTATTTTGGGTCTTCTGACCATTGGTCATGAAGATGTTGTCCTGGAGGGGGGGGGGGGTTAATTCATCTCAGAGAGGGTACATGATATGTTATAAATGTTCTAATTATTAATCCCATGCGATGTGAGATATATTTATATAATGAATGAACTTATCTTTAGGTTTTTGTAACTAATTAATCAGTGTTTATATTGAATAATATATTAAATTTACCGCTTAATTCTCTAAATGTTTCTTATTTAATTTCAAATAGTCAAAATATTCATTGAGTAGTTTAGGAAACATGATCGGTTCACTAAACTAATCAAAATGAAATATTCAGCTGTCGTCAACAAAATTGTCATATTTTTGAATGTATTTATAGTCATGCCTATTCTCAACTCTACATATGCATCTCTTTCATTTAAGGAACTCAAGAAATGGGGATTACATGTTTATCCAAACCCATTCTTATAACCCTCTAATTTACATCTCCCTAAAAGAGTTACAGTATCACAAACCTGATATGATATTGGTAGATTATTTTTATCTAACACTTAGTGAGACCATTATGGTGAGTTTTTACCATTTATTTTTAACTTCAACAGATTATATTTCAATGTTTAATATAATATTAATATATTTGAATTATTTGAGATTTATATGTTAATTACAGTATATATTAAAAAACAAGATTGTTTTATGTCACAGAATTTATAATTCCATGTAGTTTCTTTTACAATTACATATTTCAGAAAACACACTCTTATAACCCTATACATTACATATCTCAATAATTATTACATTAACATAACCATTATATGGTATGATAATGATATATTATTTTTACATACCACTTTATAATATCTTCCTTATATCAGGAAGTTGTTTATATCCCATGATTCATATTCATCTCCCTTTGAATCTTCTCAGATCAAGTGTCTATTCATACCCTCTATTGTTCTATAATTTTAAGAGTTGGCTATAAAAATTTTGTACTCAACTCATCCTTAATAATATTTCTCATAAGTCGAAGAGATAGGATAACAATAACTCATACTTGTGTAGTTTCCCTGAGATCTCGAATCACCCATTTAATTTATATTGATTTTATATCCTTGTTTATTTTTCATAATATTTCATAAACATCTCTTTGTATGTGTGTTCATTGTGTTCTTTTATCTTATATCCTCCATTTTTTCCATGTATTTTTTCTAAACATTTTACTTCACTTATTTTTACTATATTTAATTTGATTCATCACATTTCCCAAAAACATTCCCACTTATTCCAACACTGGCTCTAATAAAACCATATCCAGGCATACTTCACATGCATACTTATTCCACCAAAATAGATTGATCATCCAAACTGTTTAATTTTAAATATGGATTCCCTTGGACTATTTTATATTCATTGGTATCATAAATTTTTTGTTATATCGTCTATTTGAACTGTATTTTCCCAAACTATATTATATAAACTTGTGAACAATTATACAACTGCTTGTAAGATGATAGAGGAAAATATTTTGATCCATGAAGCTTTCAATGGAATGGTCTTATTGTCATTCAATGAATCTTTCCAATGGTATAGTTTATTAATGTTTTGTGATGTCTTATATGTGGTACTTATTGTAAATTTTATTAGGTAAAAATTAAGTGGAATTAAAAAACATAATTAATTTCCTCTATTGATTGTAGTGGGTCTGAAATTAAATGTATAAGGAGTAAATTAAATTATATTAAAAGTAAAAAGATCATGGTCTACTATTTATATCTTAGTTCTGCATATGCATATCATTATTTTAAGGCACTAAATACATGGGGAATTCATGTTTCCCCAAACCCCCTCTTATAAATATATATAATATATCACTCTATATGCATTCCATTTACATAAACATGATATTAATATGATAGATTATTTTATCTAACACATAGTTAGGCCATTCTATTAATTTTTTTACCATGTAGTTTTTTAACTTCAATTAATTACATGTCAATGTTTAATATAATCCCCATATTTTTGAATTATATTTGATATATAGGTTAATAAAATAATTTATTAAAAAATAATAAAATTTCCAATTGTTACAACATTTATAAATCCATTTAATTTCATTTAAAATTAAATATTTCAAAAAACCCACTCTTAGTATGTGGTGCATTAAGATTCTATTGAGGATTAGATTATTGGAGTTGAGTTGTCAGAGCCTACATGCATAGAAGCTGATTAATGTGAAACCAATTGATCTGGGATGAGGTAACTAAAATACACTATGGATCAAATGATGTGGATGGATTACCCTGATGAGATTCTGTTTATAGGGAGATAAGAATCACTGAGCATTTTGGAAGATTATTTTCAATGAGACATCCAATTAGAAAATTGAAATTGATGATTTATTGATTAATAGTGTGTTGATATAATAAATATTTTAAATATATGTCATTTCCAAGACATTTCATGATGGCATTAACTTGATTATTGATAAATCTAGGAATTTCAATTTTTTCCATTGTTTCGGAAATTCAGCAAGGATGAAGTTGTGACTATCTAGTTGAACATGAGAAGCATTGACTATGAATTTTATTAAATGATTCCTGTTAAGATCATTGTTTTAATCTTTATTTTTATATATTTGAAAAAATATATTGTAATATGATTTATTTTGATAATTTTTCTAGAAATTTCAAGTTAAGCTATTGAGGATTTAATTGCGACAACATATGTCTCCATGTTTACTTGTTATTGATGTGAACGTGAGACTGTTAAAACAAGTTTATGAAATATTTTAGAAGTTTGTGTTATAACCATGTTAGTTAGACAATAAAAATTTAGAATATGAAATGTGTTAATTTTGAGGAAGATATGAGTTTCATATCATTTAACTGTTTTTATTAATGCGGTTAACAATAGAGAACTTGGGAAATTGAGGAATCTATCCAACTAGGATACTGAAGATTAATATCTATAAGTAACTGAATCATCTAATGAAATAAAATCAACAAATTAGAATCCAACATTTATTCTCATTAATCATTCATCTTATAGAGGTGCCACACTGGTGTAGTTTTAATTATCAAGGGATACTGTAACACTTATAAGTAGTCAATTACGTCTTTAGATGTATTTATTTTCGTGATCCATCAAATTATCTATCCAGCCTCAGTAGTTTTCCACTGAAAAACATGAATTAATGTATCCTATCCTTGATATACAGAGTATTTACATTAATAGCACAACATTTCTCAATTATTATTTCACACAATTCACAAAAAATCTTCTATCATTTCCATTTTATTTTTTCATAGGTAAGGATATTGAAAAATATCTCAACAACTTATCAACCTCGAAGTATATTTTTTAATTTATGGTTACCTAGTGAATGATTTATATCATTGTATTTTGATGGTTGTTAATACCTTCATCCTCTTAGATATCTAGCACCATTTATATAGAATGATCTGAGTTAAGAGTCTTAGAGTCTAAGAAAAAAATATAAGAAAAAATAAAAATTATACTATTTTTTAGAAAATAAGATATAAATTATATTGGATAAATATCAATATATTATTTGAATATGTTAGTTCCAAAAAAATTTAAAAATAATAATGTGTTATGTTTGTGGCAGACAAGTCATAGCATATTATTATTCAGAATTTTAGGTGTGATCATTCATTAAAATGTTATATAACATATTACTTCCGTATTGTTTTAAGAAATAAATATAAATATATTGAAGTTTACGATCAATTAATTATGTCATGAGCATCCCAAATTTGTCAAGATTCAAGTCATAAGTTAGTGCTGCTATAAGTAATCTGTTTTCTACAAAACCCAGATTGAGTATTGTAATTTCAACTTTTTTTAGGATATCATTTAAATAAATAGCGCCTGTATAAATCGTACAATCTTATTCTATATCATCCCTATGATGATGTAATAGAGTAAGATAAATAAGATTATATATTGGTGATATTGAGTCTCTTTATGCAATAATATTAAATTTATCTTCATCTATTTTTGTCATTCAATCTCATGTTGTTAGGTCTTATAAAGTGCTTGATGAATCACTGTTGAAGATGCATAGTGTGGGTGAGTGTCCCCAATCAAGGTAACGAAATATGGATTCCCCAATGATTACCCAGTATTAGTATATTCAGGAAGGAATTAATATACACAACATAACATTCATGGTAATGAGTGATGAAGGTATACATTTAGATGATCAGGAAATGTCACTGTTGTTTGATTCTATACAGCAAGATTAATCTACTATAGCTTTTGAAGCTAGTGATATTACTTCATTGAGGAAACTCATATTTCAATTTTAAATTTTAACAAGATTTTTTTTAGAAGTAACCTTGAAATATGATATGTAACTAATTTAATGTGGTCACTTAGAGGTGATTGGAAGGACACCAAAATAGATATATATTTTGAATTAACAAAAAAAATGAAATTCCAAATCAATTTCTTTTACACAGCTCGATAGTCTTTTAATATTTGTATTGTGTTATTGTGGAATCCTATATGACCATAAACATGATTTTGGTGATCAATACATAAATATTCATCAATAAATAGTACAATAGATTCCATATTGATGAATCCTTCAATATGAATTTTTCGAAGATGATACATGGAATTCATATTCATCACGATTGATAAGTTATTTGCGAATGTATTCATGAAAATGTCTATTTAAGGCGGGTTTCTACAATAACAGTGAAACAATATTTATTCATTATAACACCTATTGTCATCCATATACTATTTCATTATCTATTCTATTTATTAACTTATTTTTAGGTTATTAACATGTCTATTTCATTTTTAGATTATCCTTTTATACTCCATATGTTGTCTTTTTTTCATTATGTTTCATATTTCAAGGATAATTTCTTTTATATTTCCATAATTATGCACTCCATTTCAATGTTTGATGAGTATCCCACTCACTTATGTCTTCTTCTAATTTCCTCCCACTCTATTAAAAATTGACATAGATTTCACAGATCATCATCATCATTTTTTGAGGTGTGAAAATTTGTAATTCAATTATTATTCCATGAAAATGCATGAGTTAGGTAATATTTTAATCTTAAATAACATGTTAAAATTTCATTATATAATCACATTCTCATTTCCAACGAAACCATTAGATTAATAGATTACATTAACACTATGTAACAATATGGAGGGGATCTTAACATATAATTGGTAATTAATTTAGTGGAAGATATATAATTACATAAACTAGAATATCCTATATTCTTGATGATATGATGGAATAGAATTTAACACACCATCATTGTGATGCTTGATTCAAGTACATAATACTTCTAGTAGTGATTCAAATGTTCACAAAAATCTCTTCTGAATGTCATAAAAACACTATGTTTTGAACTGATAACCATGATCACTTTTGGTGTTGGTGGTTGATCACAACATTATTCAATCTGAATAATGAAGAACCCTTGGTTTTTTATGGATTTATTTTGAGAGGATGAAGATAGAAGAAAAATATTGGGCTACCCAATATTTCATTATTTGTGGCGCACACTAATAGTAATTAGGAAAGATTAATAATTATGAATTTATTATATCTAGTTTAGGGTTGGAAAATCACCCACTAGCAACCAACCATCATTAATATTGATAATTAACACCATCTTCATTAATAGTTTTAATATTTTTATTAATCACATGAGGTGTGAAATTCAATAATATATATATATATTATTTCCAATTGTACAATTTAACTCAGACCACTTTCCTTAAATACATTAACCTTCCCAATTAAATAAATTTCAAGTCATTATTCTGTGATAAATATAAAAAATATTATATTCACAAAACATGAATATTAATATTTATAGTTATTATTTAACTCAATTATTATTTTAAATAACATTCAATTATATTAGGGTATCAACCAAACCATAATAAATATTATTTATTCGATCCCATTAAATTTAATACTTTAATTTAACTAAGATTTCAGATACACTTAATGTGTAACTCTCTTGGACAGTTTCTCATTGGCATTAGACATCACCACCTAATGTCTATGCTTAGCATCTAGAAACACATTTATGCATCCATAGAGAATGAATCTAGCTTCAAAATGATGCTAAACCTATTATAATTGTGTAATATGTAATATAGTAATTTAATCAAAATATATCAAATAAAATATATTTTATGACATTACTATCAACCTATAAACTTGATGTATCTTTCTCTGACATTATGGAAATGTACATTCAAGTTGAAAACTATAGCCAATGATTTATTGACATTGTTCCATTCCAATAAAAGGTCCAGATATATTATCATTCATCAAGTGACAGAGGTGATAAATACTTTTCCATTATCCATTAATGTTGTATCATTAGTGACACACCCAACATATCCTACATCACTATGAACATATGTGATCATTAATTTTCTTAATAAATCAATGTTATCTATCATGAACTCCATTAATGATAATCATAAAGACCATGGATGAATACACTCATATCTCTCTAGGAAAATTCAATGAAATATCGAAATATAGACTTTTAATTGATGTTAATATTGTCAAAACATATTATATAGGATATTACCATGGTCAAACACCATGAGAGGGTGTCTCAATGTCTTATGATCCTCCTACCCCCAATAGCTTGTATTGTCTATGACCCACAAGAAAATATCTCTTTGACATAGAATATGGTTTGGGAATCACATCATGGAAAATTAATGTTCCCATATTAATGGGGAACTTCCATGGAATCTTAGTGTGAAATATATTGTATGGAAATTATCACATAAAATTTCATGTAGAAGAATAATCCAGTTTTTATAAGAAAATTTATTTATGAAAAAAGTGTAATGATGTAAAAAATATGTTGGTTATGTGGATCCAATTCAATCCCTTAAATCATTAATTTCTTCTGTTATATCACACCAAATCCCCCTAGGTGTTCCCATGGTCATTATTAGATATTCACATGCTTTTATAAGCAACAACTCTAATAAGAGGTATTCTTCATATTCAAATTAATTAAATGAAATTCATTGTATTTTTAATTTTTGAATCACAATTGATTATATTGTGATTTGTTTATAAATTTCACCTTAATACCTAATTAATGATATAAACATAATATATTATTTATTCCCTCTCATTATACCGTTCACATAAGTCATTATGATTATATATTTAGGTATACCACTAGCATTTTTTACAATAAAACAGTTAATTTATATTAAGAATTTTGATTTCAGTTTTTTCATGTTGAAATGTGTTTTTATACATAATTTTAATTATCATTATTATGACCGTTTAATTATATATTACCTTTCACTCTCATTTATCCCATCCACAAATCGTTTTATACACATGTTAAACTTCTAATATTATCACATGTTTTTTCATTCCAAACTCTTATGTTGTGAATACCCATCCCAATTTCCACTAAATTATTTTCACCTATTTATACTCGTACTTCATTTAATTATCGATTCCACATATGAGATCTAACCTCATAAATAATGAAATTAAATCTGATGAAGGTTGTTCTTATGTTTTATGATCTATATTTCACAAAATTTAATATTAATGATATGAATTTGATGGATGATACCAATATTTTATAGCCAAATAATTCATTGTTCAATTTTTTAACATCATTAGATACTATGTATAGTGACTGTTTAATAATCCTAATAACACTATGTTATGTTTTTCCAATGGTTATACTTGACTTATGCTAATGATGTCCGGTTTTAGTTTGTTACCAGATTACTTTGATTCCTTGATGTTTTCATGTTATGTCATTATTCAAAAATCATTCTCATCATTCTATGTAAAAATATTATTCATATTGACGAAATTTAATACATTATTTTATACTACGAATTCATTATTTATATATTGGGAAAATAAATTCACCCCTTCCTTATGTATGACAACATGTCACCCATTGCATTATTAGTTGGTCAATGTAAATTAAGGTCATGTTAGGGAGCTTATAAATAATTTCATTATATTAATATTCTACATTATTGTTATATGTATCTAAATACACAAATACACAAGTTCTATTGATTATTTCCAATTGTATTATGTTTACCTTTATTTAATAAATCATTAAATAAAATCTCTAAACGATATGTGTTTTCATAGGTCAGATTGAATGGTTAATCTCGATATGGATTATATATCCATGTTAGTTCTATATGATAATGGAGATGTATAATTATTCTAAATTGTCCTTATAGGGTTTCACTTCCTTGCTCATTTACATATTACATATGCCCTAGAGAGTTTCCCATGATGCCTTGTTATTTTAATGATTATCTATAGAATACCATTATATTTTATGTATGTATCCCATAAATTATTATTTTCTGGAATAACATTTAATAATGATTAAATATTACCTTTGGATAATTAATGGATTTATTCTCAAATCTAAGGTGTATAGTGGCACTCAGGTAAAATCTTCAATGATGGTACTATTTTTTTTAAAATATTTTTCTTCATTTTTTTCATTTGAATAAGGGGAGGGTTTATTTATATATATTGTATAAATTTATTGATGAAGAATATTTATTTGAATAATATAATTTGATAAGTATTGGTTGGGAAAAATTATTATGATCCTAATAAATTATCATATATTGAATGTTAAATATTTCATGAACCCTTGCCTATTTTTGGTTAAAAAATATATGGAATCCACATTTCAAACAAAATAATTATATTAGACATGACATATATTATTTTATATACAGAATAATAATTTATGAAATAATTAAATTAGAAGAAAATATCAATCACTTAACATCCTAAAATTAGGACACAACACAATGGGATATTTACTCAACTATTTATAAGGATAATAATTTGGTAGTGTTTTTGTGATGATGAGTAAAAATAGATAAAGTTTAATATAATAAAATAGTTATATGAATAGTAATACTTGCGTAGAATTTGAAATAGTGAACATGGAAGGGATTAATGCATAATTTAATATATTTTATAAAAAAATTAACAAAAATATATAATTTGTATGAGAATAAGAGTAGATACTAATATTTTTATAAATATTCATATGTAATAAAAACAAGAAAGTATAAGAAATAAAAATATAAAATAAGGCAATAATGAATAGGGGAGTGGATTCTATTATTGCGAATAAGAGTCTTGTAGGTCCCCAGAGCCTCCAAACCATGATTTTCTCATTTGAAATATAATACAATAAATATGATATTCCAACAATTTTCATGTAGAATAGGGGATTATATTAATAGGTCAAGGGGAAGGTTAGTTTAATTTCAATTCTATCTAGAATGTTTAGCTGCACAATTTGACTAATTAGAAATCGTTATCTCAAAATGATATATTTTAAAAATATTTTTTTCATTATCACGAATATTCCCTCTCCAATAATCTCATCCGTTATACATTTCTATCAAAAAGATATGTTTTGTTTTACAAATTATCTATTATTGTAATGTATTTTATATAATTTTTCAAGTTCTAAATATGAATAAATTTATCACTATAAATATTCCACTATCTCAACAAAATTAGTATTTTTTAATTTGTATCTAAAATTTAATCCATGAAATTTTTTATAAACTATTTTAGTGAATTAAGAGAAAATTCTAGAATGATGGTTTATCATAATTTTTTCCATGATCTTGTGTTATAGTTTTACTTCAGTACCGATCAATTTAAATGACGAGTTAGGCCTTGAATGATTTATATATATTATACTAGAGAGTCCTAAAAATATTCTATTATTTCATAAAATTTTGTATTATGTACTAAGACAAAAAATTAAGTCTTCATAGTCAGCCCATTTTTTGTCACAAATATAGAGGGTGATATTGTGTGATCTATATGGGCTATAAAATTCCCTTAAAATGACAACATATTATTCATTTATATCTATAACATGTAATAAATAGCACTAATAAATAGTAATCTAATATTTTAGATCATTAGGGTGAATGTTATGATCAATTTATCAAACTATATGACTAATGAATAAATTTGAATAATTCACTATATATATGATTTTCATTAAAACAAAAAAACGGATTGGAAATTAAATTTTTTACAATGAATTTTTTCTAATTAATATAACTAAGTATGATGAATATAAATATAATAAAAACTCCACAATAATTTATTCTATTTCAATTCCATTGGATCAGGAAACATAAAAGGTTAAACAATTCATTTTCAATAACTAATAATTATTAAAAAATTCACCAATTAGGTGTTTTAGACAAATTCACCAATCCATATTGAATTACAAAGATACATGTTTCCACAATCATATGTCAAAACAATTTTTACTTCATGCGGATAATTTTTATTGAAAAAAGAGGTTTAAAAAATTCTTTACTCCAAAAATGATTGAAATTTTTTCAATGAGGTTAAATCATTCACCTACCAAAAGCTAGAACAGTAGTGTTTAAAATATCTATTACATTTCAATTGTATCCTAATGTTCACAATGATCATGAATATTTTAGGTGTTTATAGAGTCCATGGTATGATAGAAACATATTACTCAAAAGAGAATAAAAGAGGACCAAAATATCATCATAGGGAAATCAATGTATTATTTTATTAAATGATAAATTATAAGGATTTAGAATCAATTTCACATGGAAAAAAAATATTCATTGAAGGAATCAAGAGAGAAAAATTAAATAGGATGAAACATGCTTTATTTTAATTTTTTCCATTTTTGAACACTTAAATAACATCTAAAAAAATTACAAAAATATCCATCATCAAACCCTATGGAATGGAATTATCTCCCCCACAATTAAAATGATTATAGTACCATATATGGGAAGAAAATTGAAAAATATCTTAATATAAGAAAAAAATGGAATCTATTCTCTTACACAAAAATTCAAAAAATTTATTAATTAACAATTCATGTAAATTTTTGGTGGGATTATGTTTTAGTATCTTAAATTGGACATCAAAGAAATTTGTTTACATATGATTTTAGGGGCATTAAATAGGAGGATCAGTTTATGGGTAATGTTACACTATTTGGATATTTTTATTCTCATGATGATTATGAAATTCTTCTATAACATTAATGAACACTAAAGAGTGAAACTCATCATGGATGTTGACATAATAAAGAATCACAATATATGGTGAAAATAACACATAATTAAAATATGTATATAAGTTACCATGGTGTTAAATTTTAAGTTATCCCTCATAGGTTGGAGAAAATAATAATCAAATAAATTCATCATAAAAAAATGTTTGGTCCTGATAATATATTTTATATCCAAGTCCGTGATAAAAAATATAAAAGTAGTGAGATAGAAAGAAAATTCTCATGACTACAACAAAATATATGGATACTTTTTTAAAAAATTATATAATGTTTAGTAATTATGTTTTTTTTGTTTTAAAAAAGTCACCACGAATAAAAAATGGTGGATGCATTTTTTTAAAAAACAACAAAAATTGAGAGAGAAATTAAAAAAGGGAAAATAAGAAGGGAGAGAGAGATAATTTGAGAGATAGAGGTGGGAGAGTGAAAATATAAAAGAGAGAGAAACATATAATTTGATTGATTTAAATAATATGAGGTTAACTTGGTATGTAATGGGTGGGTATCATTTTCCATCTAGTTCTTGGTCAACTGTAGTAGTTATGGATTTTTTTGAATTATTTTCAATTCTTGTGTAAAGTTATCTCTTATAGAGATGCTTTTAGTTGATTCACATTAGGTTTGAATGTCATTTTTATTCATTAAACATGGAAATAAACTTCAAAAAATGGGTAATATATAGTAATAATAAAAGATTATTCCTATAGAGAGATATGATTACATGGGAAAAGCAAATAATCAAGAATTAATGAATGTTACCTTATTACCTTCATGAAATACCTTTATCAAGATGTTTGTTTAGGAGTTACATTATATTTTTCCATGTATACATCTAAATTCTCAATGAATCAAGTTGATGATCCTTCAGGTCATTCAATTATAGTAACAACTCATCACCTATTTTTTCAAAATCAATCTATTATTTTCATATCATACATTTTTTTTATTAATGTTGAACTATAAAATTTATTTTAAAAAAATATAATTAATTGATACATCCTTATTAGTATCATATATTCTACTTAAGAAAACATATGTTAATCACCATGGTTTTCAAACCATACTTTTTGTATGGGATTAACATCCATTTCATGCATTCTTTTTTAAATTTTTATTTGAATATTTATACAAGTGATTTGTTTTGGGTTGATACTTAGTTGATGATATGTATATAACCTATTTTTTAACAAATATATTCCATTATAAAATTATAAAATTGAGGTATAAATTCACTCACTAACAAACATGGTTCTCCATAACATTTTACTTAGTGCCTTTTAAAGAACTCAATAATAGTTTTATGTATAACCCATCCATGATTTGTTCACATATACCCTCCTAGAAAGATTATCAATATAATGGAGAATATATGAATGTCTATTTTATTAATTTAAGTGTCATATTAAATAAACTACTTAAACAAAAAGGGTTTCAAAAAAGAATAATTAATTTATGTGTATTTTATTACATTTAGAAATTGTGGAAGCCTTTTTAAAGATCAAACATGATTAAAAGAAATCATATAAGTCTGTGACGAATGAAGGCCAAAAGATTCTATAGTCATGTTCCTTTAGATATGTAAATTATGATATAAAGTGTCCACATCTTTTATGTGATTTATAGAATACAAAAATAAATTATTTTTCTTCTTTATCAACACATAATATAATTATAATGTAAGCCATAGTTTTTCAGAAAAATAATTATCATCCCATATAAATTGAATCGCTTTTTATTTTTTTATGATAATTTGAAATAATTTATTAAAAAAACAGAGGAACCAAATAACTCACAAGATGTTCATACAATGGTAAATTTGGAGTGAAATTTGACACGTTTTCAATTTGTAATTTATTGAAATCATTTTCAGAATGAGATGAAATGAGAATTATATTTAATTTTTGAGAAATATTTTATTATAGTATAGGGTTTTCTATATAATTATGTTCAAAATAATTTTTTCATTATATTCCATCTTATTAGCCTTGGTTTGAAATAATTTTTTTATGTCATAAAAATAAATTAGAGTGGATAGTGAAGATGAAATGTTTGTTAGATAATAGATAAGTCTAAAATATATCGACATAAAAAATCATTGATTAAGGTTCTTTTCAATGACATTGTAATGGTATTTATTTTTATCCAATTCAATTTAGGAATACTATATGATATATGGAATCCTTCTTTATTTGACTAGGGGAAACACCTTTGACCCTATAAGATGTATCAAAAATTATTTCAAAGGATAGGGACTACTATAAAGATTGAATGAATCACACATATGTGACTGAATTTCATTATTTAATGAAGGTACTCTTATAAAAAACATTGAAATAGAATAAAACATCATTTGTAATCTATACATAGAGAGGGATGGAAATAATTATTAAGATATAACTGAATTTCCAATGTAATCCAAAATGACTTTGAATGAACCGGTTTTCATAGACTAAACATTGCCTATGTAGTGAATAGATTACCTCAACCATTGTAGGATCAACTCAAATATCATTATAAGAGGAAATGTTCCCGAGAGAAATATCAACTCAAACCATGACTTGATATTTTTCAAAAATCAACACAATGTTAAAATCCACACATTTTTAGGTCTAATTGTAGGGAATGAATATAAGATTCAAATTAATAAATAAAGGTTTATGTTACCTTTCATTTCCAAATTCATTCAAAAATTTCATCTTTATACTCATATAGAATGTCACAAGAGTATTAAAAATGAAAAAAAGGAATTCCTCTATCTGTGTATATTATATTAGGAAATGTGAATATATTTTTTGGTGCTTCTATAATGTGGAATGTTATCCCAAATTGCCAGCGAATCCTTCAAAAAGAAATAATCTGCCTTCCATGACATTCTTTCTATAATTTGGTACAGGAAGACAAGTGGGTAGTGGTATTTATTTTTTCCATTATTCAATTTTTTATAATAAAAATTGAAAATCTAATTTTTTGACTTGGATTAGGATAATTTATCAATGATAATTGGTGAAAAAATTTATGTTATATGTTTTAGGGATGAATTTAATTAGATTAACTAATACACATTCAGTAATAGGTTAGATAATATCATTTTCAAAAGAATGTTAATAATTATAGAAAGAACCAAAATAATGTACCTAGATATTACATATTTTTAATGAATATTTTATTTTTATCAAAAATAAATATTATTTATAATATTAATGGTTTAGTTTAATTAGAGATGAGATGTCACGTTCTGATCTAACATGGCTCAATCTGCAAGTACCCCAAGACCACCTCTATATTCTAGGGTTTATAGAAAAATGCTGAAAGGAATAACTGGTATGATATTACTTTATATAACATACTTGTAAACATGCACACCATACCATCTAAATGTATATGTGTAGAGGAATAAAATAAAAAGATTTAGTATCTAGAGTAATATAGATACACGAATACCCTATAGGAAATACAAAGAATGAAAAACTGTAACTAAAAAAGTAAAGGATAAAATTAAACAACCAACTAAAATTATTTCCTAATAATAAAAAATAGTAAAATTAAAATATTGAGATAGCCTAGCTCTAGATATCCAATACTCATCTGCAACACACAGTAAAATGCCCCAATTATCCCGATGACTCTATATTATCACCACTGACTTTTCTATCATATTCATAATATATAAACATGCGAGAAAATCCCATATAGGGGTGAGTATATACATACATATTAGTATTCCTTTATAGATGATAGGGGTGTAGTAAATACATGGTAGGAAATAGAAATCTGACCCTAAATCAAGAGAGTAATAACATCCCAAGGAATGGATAAAAATATTTATTTGATCAAACAAATAAATTACAATTGAGAGATAGAAATGGGATCTACATAACATATCCCATCACTAGAAAGATGGCCTTCAATTCCAAAGGTCCATCAATGATTCCCAGATTCTCACACATCTTTTTCAAAACACATCCACACCAGGCTACTTATAGACACTATGTCGTAAAATCTATGTGACACAATCACTAGGTATAATACACATGCCTTCATACAACAGGATGTAACCACTCAGTAGTGAGGGGGACAATAATCCTACTCTGTATGAGGGTTTGAATCAGTATATAGCTTTCAAACCCAAACTCTATCACCGTATGAGGGTTCCACTATAATGGATGAGGTCCTATTCCCTGACTCCAAAAGAGGGTTCCACTCTGATGGTTTAGGATTGATGAACTTAATATGTAGGAGGGTACAATAGAATAGTATATTGATGATTCATACCTTATCTAATTAGTAATATTATACTCTAACAGTAGAGGACAAATCACATGATACTGAAGTAAGGTTCCACTCAGATCGAAGATAGATGACCCATTCCATTTTTAGTAGGAGTGTGCCACTCTTGTGGATAAGTATGGGACCCATGCCCCTCGAAACATGAGGATTACACTCTATAGTTGATCGAGGATCTATTACCTACTTAATAATAGGGTCCCTCTCAGATGGTTGATAGAAGACCCATGACATGTCCCAGAAAGAGGGTGCCACTCTAGAGTCTCTGGTGATCCTTCATGATCACTTCCATCATCTAGTGTCTCCTAAATAAGTGTCACACCCAGAAGAGATCTAATTGTATATAAAAATAGAAAAATAGAGAATCATCATGTTCTATGTGTAAAAAACTGTATAGGCTGCTGGTGGTCCAAAATTATAGTCCAAACTAAGGAGATGTGTGAGGTAGAATTTTCCTCAGAATTGAAGTTGGGGTACATGGTGTGTAAGGGGTCCCACATTTCTTGTTGTCCCACTTCCCGACAAGGTATTTTCCCTAATATTACATATATTGTTTCCCACATATCCTTATTGAAAATTTAAGGGATCTACATAGTGTGTTGTTACCACATGGGTTCCTTCCCATTATCTGGGATATGTTGAAGAAAAATTTATAGTGTTCACATATTATTGTACATGGTGTGTCCTCCCACATGGGGTTCCACATATTTTCATCATGTTGTGTCTGTGTACCCTTCCCATGTGCAGATACGATGCATATTTCTAGCCATGGGCATACCCATGTACTCTTAGAGTATAATCCAGGGTACCAATACTTGGATCACATGACCTGTGAGGGTCCCACACTATATATTATACTTTTCAAACATAAAACCCTAACTCTCATAACTATGACCAAACACAATATTTTTCCATCAGAGTTTATACCGTGCAGTTTATCTTTTTCCAAGAAATTTTGATCTCCTTATGAAGTTGATTTTATAACTCCTCTGTTGTAGATCTCTCCTCTATGAAACTCAAGATCAGTGGGTGGAGACATTTATATCTTCATTTTCAGCCATCCAATTTCCAAAAAATGGATTCCGATTCACATATTTGGTTCATTGTATGCAAAACGCATGTCTCCCATCATCACCATCATTTATTTAGATTGAAGAAAAAACAAATCTATTACCTAACACCCTAAATCATCTTAATTCTATCTTTGGTCGCTAATCCATTCATTTCATGTGAAATCATCACGAATTCAGGGGTTTGATCAGGCTTGATACCACCTGGAAATGTTGAACCATGACCCCACTTCCAAATGTTGATAAAAATGAATAAGAAATGGGGGAAGCACAAAAAAAGGTGTAAAAATCAATGAAGAGTCATTCATGGCCAAAAAATACAAATTGGAGAGATTTGGATGAGAGAACGTGGCACAATTCACATATATTTAATTGAAAATTGGAAAATAATTATGCTGGAACATGAAAGGGATTGGAATTTATGGAGATCAAAGGAATAGGATTATCATGGCCAATATATTTTATAAAATTTGGTAGAAACTATGAACTGATGAGTCCTACTTATAATTGGGTCATTCATTGATCAAAAATGATCCCTCCATCAAATTAGGGATGTCGTTTCACTTACTGCACCTTGATATTCCTAGATCTATATTTTCAACATCATCGGATCTCGATTCTCTAATGAGAGGTGAAAGGAGAATCCCCTCAATGTTCTAAGGGTAATGTGGAAATCCCTGGAGATCCTCTATAATGATTTATTAATTATAAATTTCTATTTCATTAAAGAAAGTAAATAATTTCATTATTTATTTAATTTACCCATTAAATGAAACCCCAACAGTTTATTTATCTAAACGCCCCACACAAACCCATTTTAGGTCATGCCCGATGTTATCCTAAAATGTTGGATTCTACCTTGGTCTTATATTTTTAAACTGAGACTCCATTTAAGAGTTAACATGTTTTCTTTATTATTTTTTCAAACATAAATCAAATATATTTAATATTATTATATGATTAAGTATTGGCACAACAGGCCAGGGAATCGTATACCATCTATGCACATAGCTCCAAAAATATTTCAAGATATATAAAATTTTCTTATAGGGATGAAAAGGACATGACAATATTTTATCTTTCAATAATTAAATCCTAAAATGAAGTACTAAATGAAAAATTGAGATATTGAGCCAGAATATGTCAATCCCACTCCTAGGATCTCTCCTGTATGCTCTTATATTGCCACATTACACAATATAAGGGAATTGTTTGTCCATGCAGGGTCCTCTCATGACGATCCCCAATCACTAATAGGTACACTAAAAAGTGGCACCATCCACAATGTCCATATCTACACAATCAATAAGAAGCATAAGGCCATGCACCTATATCTTCAACTATGTGACATTGAATATTTCATGAACCCACTCCAACTGTGGGGGTTGGGTGAGGTAATAAGAATGGTCAAAACCCCTATATTGGATCTCAAATTGCTAGAATAACCATGTGGGTATCTTTTCTCCCTGACTGAATATCTCCAAAACCTTTAATGGTGAAACTCTCTAGAGAACATGGTCATCCTATTCCAACACTAAGAGCCTAAAACATTAATCTACATAATATTATATCTTACAATGAGATGTCTGCATCAAATCATAGATGAATTGGTTTTTCTCTATTGTCACTAATACAATCTCTAAAAAAAATTTATATGCCTCACCGAGAAATCTAATAGTCGAGTGATAAATATTCTTGTTTGAATACTATACCAATGTAATGTGATCCTCTGATCTCTTTCTAAAGTTTAACAAGAAATATCTCATCATATCATCCAACACATGGATAGTGCACTAGGTTTTCCAATCTTTCTGTGTGTGGAATATTTACTCATCCTTAATGGGGTATAAAATGCCTCTTGAATCCCTTATCATGACTATGAAATTAACCACACATAATTGTAAGAGACTATAGTTAAGGTAAACTCATGAATGAGAAAAATCTCTCATATGTACAACAACCTCAAACTCTCTACCGAACTATTCAACCTGATAGAAGGGGATTGTGATAAATTCAAGACTTGATCGACTATATATAATATAGTGTTATAACATAATGTTTTCTTTGTAATATATATCATGGAGTGCATGGATATTTTTATATTTCATGATTTTTCAATTTTTTTTGAAATAATTTGAACTTTTTGATATATTTCATTGCATGCAACAATGAATATTGGGTTTTTTATATAAAAGAACTATATTTGGGTTGTTTTATATAAAAAAAACATGTTTATATTGCAATATAATTAATAGTTAGACTAGTGTGCAGTACAAGGAACACTATATTTGGCTTGTATTACAAACAATTATGATTCTATTTGAAATATTTGGTTACACACAAGGATACATTATTACTGAACAAAAATAAACTCTTTGTAATATTATTAAAATAATATTATAACTACCACCATGGAAATGGAATTAATGTTATTAATAATATTAGATATATTTTGAAAATATGATATACACATAAATCATTTTTTTATCGATCAGTACATGTGAATGAATTATATAGTTGGAAAAAAGAAATTGATTTTCTAAGAAAACTATTTTTCTATGTAAAAAAGATATTTTATTTAAATAAATTATACAAATGAATTTTGATTAATTATTTCAATAATATTAATAAATTATATATTAAATAAATATTTTTGAGACACATCTAGTAGATTTTATTTGAATAAGATAAGATGATATCTAATTTTATAAATATAAAGGTCTATATTTCTAAAATGTGATTTTAACACATTTTAATGGGGATCCCATTCTAAATAATTTTTTTAAACTTTTATAAACATTATATGAAAAAATTAAATAGATTTTTGAAATATTTATATATAAAATTACTTTTGGTGAATTGTTTTTCAATTTTCTGAGGACTTCATTTCTTTTTTGAATAATGAATATGATTAAATTTTAATTCAAGACTGAATTTTCATACCATTTATTTGAATCTTTAAATATTTTTTTATTTGGGTTGGAAGTTTAATTAGATCAATTTTATATTATTGAACAATATTTAGGTCATTGGAAAAAATATCACATTAAATTTGGATATTAAAACTCTACAGAATTATGATCATTTTAACTTTAAAACCTCGCTTTGTCATCTCATCTACAGGATTAACATTAAATTGTTTTGTTCCACTTATGTGATTATAATTTGTAAAAATTAATTCCATAATGTTAATAATAATAATTTCTAATATCTAATAAGTTCAGCATCGTTTTTGAGTAAAAAAGTTTTGTTAAATTAATTTAATTCCATATTAGCGATTAAGGAAAAACAAGATTAATTAATGCTTTATCATTAATAATAAGAGTCCAAATGACCTAGAAACAAGAAAAACTCCATTATTTGGACATATTCAGACCATGTAACCACATTTATAGAACATTAATATTATTGGAGAAACATGATGTAATGGGGACATCTCAATAGTGTTTATCTTTTTGTATTTATAAGAATGTCACTCCTCCTCCCCTTTAAAAGGGAAATCACCCCTAACATCCTTACACCTTTCAAGCCACATAGTCATAGAAAAAAACTACCCGAAATATCATCAAAGAATAAATCCCGTTATATTTGAGGCCTCTCATTGGGAGGAAATCCAACCATGGAATCCCTTTATTGAAAACTGAGAGTATCAACCCCATGAAGATGCAACATCGTTCATCAAGCTCAATTGTTTTTTTCATTCCCCACCCAAAAAATATTCTTATTCCATTACTATATAACATCCTCAGTATAATAAATTTATATTGATAGTTTTACTCTATTTTTATTACCAATTATTTCACACACTTCCATCTAATGGTCATCTAATGTATCTTTCATGTGAATGGAGGACTACTTCCTCATTAGACAATATTGTCCCTTTTCACATTTCCACATACAGTTAATGGGAATTATGATGAAATATATATTTTTATATGTTATATATAAATATGTGATATTTTGGATTTCCTTATAATTCTATAAGAATTATATAAAACATACCTTCATGCTTTCCATTTTATGTATTTACGATAACAACATTTTGGGACGTGTGGAATACCACCTCCTCAAAGAATTGTGATAAATTTACACTTTAAATGTAATGTATTGTGGATGGTTTTAGTAAAAAAATATTATATATAAGACGTAATAATGATACTGGAATGATTTAATATATATAAATATAAGTCATTTAATTTCATTCATTCAATTAGACAGTAAAACTACAACAATGTTTAAGCATATAAAAGGACATTGTCGACATGAATGATGTATTCTATTTAATAGTTATATATTTCATAGATTATTATAAATATATATATATACTGAATATATATAAAATTTTATGTGTTTTTTACAATAAATAGATAATTATTTAATTATCTATGTAAGAGGATCAATAAATAAGAAGATAACAAATGAACAAATAAATAATCATATATTACCATAAAAATAAAATTAACATGTATTTATTAATAAACATGTAATATATAGTTAAACAAATATGGAATTAGATATAATAATATGTTTATTTGGTATATGTATAATAAAATTATATTTATTATACAATCAGTTTGAATGTAAATGATATTATTTCCTTGATTAAATAAAGTATTATTGGTAACAAATTTATTTTCTCTAGATATGAGTGTTACAAATCAATTGTAACTATTGTTAAGGAAAAATGAATTTTTTTATATTATTTTTGATTTATTAAATTAATTTGGAACCTTTATGTATGAATTCATTTGATGAATAAATGTATTAGATCAAGGTTGGCTTTCATATTTCAATTATATCATACAATTTAAATTATTTTCTCCTCTTCTACTTTATTGTTATATAATAAGTCTCAAAATTATATAACTTCTCACCCACAGTTGAATGGTTTTGGTGATGTTTAACATAGAATATATCACTTATGTGGTATAACCTCCTTGTTATATGATAAAGAAATATATTAAATCACTCCAAACTAAATCTGTAAATACAGGATCATATCTTGTTCATCCTAAGAATACCAAGAGTGCCCATTTACACATTCACATGATAAATAAATCATCTACCTATTACCCAAATTTATTTTTCTTATTACATTTTATATTTACTAGAACTAAGTGGATGGAGATTAGGGAGCATCAACCAAAATAATAAACAATAATAATATTTAAATGAAATCCAATCACAAATGATATTTAGAACAACTAATGAATATTGAACCCATTTTCATAGAGATATATATTTTATTCAATGATGTTTGGAAATTTCATAATTGAATAAGGAGATACTTCCCTTAGTTGATCACCCCAATGTATAACCCTCTATTCAAAGGGTAATAGATATAATGATGAAAGATAATCCATTAAAAAATTAAATAAAAGAATAAAATACAAAAAATTTGTGAAACAACAAAAATATATGTCTCTATAGAAAGAATATTAAAAAAACCAACCCATAAACAATAAATACTCACTTAGAACATTGTTTCCATTATTTTTTACTTTTAAAAAACTTCTAAGACACTGACTTTTAATTTTATATAATATTTTCTCATTCCTCTTATTTTTTTCCTAACCATGAATCTATCATAAGAGAAAATACATAGTATCCTATATTTTATGATTGATAGAAACATCAACCTCTAATTAATTTCATGAATACTAATGTGGTGGCCCAAATTACTAATTTGATATGTAGATGATCCCTATAAAGGCATGTTAGTGGCATTGTCCAACACTAGCAATGAGTTTTTTTTTGGATTTTCCCATCATTATAAAGACATGTAACATGACCTTGCCAACCTGTATGATATTTAAGATGAGTTAAAATAATATATAAAGAGGTAATTATCATATTTATAAATAATTTAGTCCACTATTACAAATCACTTGCTTCTTTATTATAGAGATGTAATTATTATTATATTGGAAAAATAATCATTAGGAATCATTAGATTCCTGATCAGAAAACATTAATAGAAAATTATATAGACTGTGTAGGTACTTTTATAAGGCATACAATGACATACAAGATGCTTATGAACACCAAACATCTCTAAAAACACCAAACATATTTAATATTCTTTATATAAAATTGAAATCAGTGGAAATTAAATACATTTTGTTAAACTAAAATGATTTTTGAAAATGTATATATAATTAATAATTATTATAATTAAATACTAATTTAAATTGGGACTAATTCAAATAATATTTACACAAAAAATTACAAAAAATGGTGGAAAAAAAAGAATTAATAAAAAATTACATTACAGAAATATATTCATTATCTATGTATGTACATATAATCCTAGCACTATCAAATAAGTAAATGTAAAAATGATTATTAAAGATTAATTTATGTTCTGGATATTGTGAATTTCATGTTCAACACCATACTTCTCACACTCATCATGAATTCTTGAGGTTCGCATTATCATTATCTTAATAATTATTATTAATTTAATTTCCACTTCTTTTATAATCTCACATAAACTTATTCCTTCCTTTTTTAGAAATTCCCACTGAAGAAAATTATTATTTTTAAGTAATGAATATCTTATTCCCATTTAATTAATGGTTCAACATAGGTTTGATGAATATTTTAATAAATAATGATTCAATTAATTATTCCTATCATACTGGGTTTTCAGGGTTCGTATCTGGTTTATGGTTGGAGGGGTTTTATTAAGATATTTATAATGTACATTAGTGGGTTTGGATCTATATGGAATCTCAATGCGTGATACTTAGTTTCATTCATTAATGGAATCATCATTCCCTCACTCATAAATTGATTCATCATTATCCATTCTTGTTGTGATAAGTAAGATCACATCATTAACATTTCAATTATAGAATCATTTCTACTCTTTATTTATATCATCGAGTTTTAATCTATTATTATTTACCTCTTGAAGGTAAATAGATACATTTGATCAATTAGTACTTACATTCTCCTAATTTTTCCATAGTTGTGGAGTGAATTTTATTTAGTCCCATTATCTTTAGTTCTCTCATTGACCTTAATTAAATTATATTCACTAATTCTTATAAACAACACCTACTATATTTCATAATAGAATCTAGTATTTCAATTACAAATTTCATCTATTATTAAACTTAATTTTTCCAATAACTCATACATAGTTCCAAGGGTAGTAACATTTTCATAAATTTCACATCAATCAAATATTTCTTCCCTCTTTATCTATTTTTTCATTATTCTATCTTGAGTTTAAATATGATTTTTTATAAAATTGTAGTCTTTATTGGAAGAGAGAGTTAATTTTCACATCAAATAGTTGTGAAATTCCATGACCAAATTTGGATTACATCCAATACCAATTCCCATTCATTACGGTATGTCTTTCAAAAATTATTATCATTAAAAAAGATGTAGACCAACTCTCTAAGAATCAAATAAATTCTGTAGGACATCCAGTTCTAGGTTACTTTCTAACATCTGCTGCACTTGAATTCATCCTGTATTATACATTAAATTCTAAATTTTGAAAGAGTTGTATTTTAGTGCTTAATGGAATTGAGTAATATGGTTACTCATTGATACGAAGGTGTATAAGGTATAATTTCAATTATAGGCCAAAATTTGGAGTTAATAATAAATGTTGGATTTATTATCAAATGAAATCCTCAATCATATATAGGACAAAATGAAAAATTATCTGTGGTTTTTACTAGATTCTTTAGAAAATTATAGTTATTAAGAAAATCCTTAGTTCTCTAAATAAAAATGAAAATGCAGTAATTCTCAAATATAGGCTCAGAAGCTTCTCAGTTTTGTGATTAAAATATAGGATTATATGTCATGGCATAAGATAAAAAACTAAATTGTCAATGTATTAATTTTAAGTATATACTATTTAAAAATATGTTAATTTAAGCATTAAATTGAGATGATTGAAATGGTCAAATAATTTTACCAAAATCATCAAATATCCAAAACGTGAAGTGGACTCCAAATAGTGATCATTAACTTTTAAAAATAGAAAATAATAAAAAATAAATACTCAAACACATTAGAAATAAATAAAAATTTAAAAAATAAAAAAATTGAAATCAAAAACTCAAACTTTTCCACCACCCATAATTAAATGATAAAATTTTATTAATTAATCTAATAAGTTTTAAAGTATACCTTACTTTTATTACATAACTCTTCATTACATTGTACTAGTATATGCTCATTTAATATATAGTTCCATGGAAGAAGGTACATAAAAATGTTAAATTGAAAAACTATTCTCTTTCACATAAAGAGGATTATTAATGTTTCATCCTATGTTAATTTAGTGTTTCTCCTAAAATGGGGGCATACATCAAATAAAGTGTGTGAATAAGGCCATGTAAGGGAAAACAAGGGAAATAATTTACTAGTTTAAATGATTAATATCAATAAGAACATGCTAAAATACATAAAGGAATGAGAATGTGGTATCAAATAATAATATTTATATGAATAATAAAATGGAAATGTGGTTAAAAATTATAATTGATTCATTCATAATCATATCACTATGGTTTTTCTATTATGTTTCATAAAAATTACCTTGTTTATTCACCAAGGTATCGAAAAACTTATTATTTATAGAAAATGAATTAATTAGACAATGAATTGGAATGATATTAGGAAGGAAACTAAATTTGTTTTATTTAATTTAAGACACAAATATCATAATAAAATATTTCATAAAAACACTTGGAGAATAAAATAAACGAGTTTCATATCAAAATCATGCCATTTAAAAAAATGTCTTAAATTAAAGATTTAAATGTCATTATTCACCCATGAAATAGGAATGTGTGATTCATGTATGTTAATACTAATATAAAATATATATTTTTATAACTAGGGGAATACCCATGGAAAAAAGATGTTTGGGTTTTCAAAAAAGAAAATAGGATAATTTATTGATAAAAAGAGATAAATTTTGAGAAGAAAATTTGGCAGCATGACCGGTAAAAAATATGGTTTTAGAAATAATTACAATGATAAGGGAAAAGGGTATAATATTAAAAAATTTATATAAATAAATAAACGGGATATAATAAAATGGATAGAATAACAAAACTTCTAAACTTTAAATACAAATCACATAAAAGTGATCTAGAATGGAAAAGAGATGTTCTGATATCCATTACCTAGAAGAGTAACTCCTATAACAAAATTATTAGGACCTTGGGTGATTAGGGAAACCTTGGGAGGACACCTTGGGAGGTAAAAATATTATATCTTCATGGAGGATTAAAAATGAGTGATTAAATGGGTGGGAAAATATATAAAAATATGAAGACTTGGTTATTAATACCATTAGGCACCTATGTAGTTTTAAATTAAAAACCATTGGCTTGCCCATGGTATTTGACCATGGAATTGGAAACATGGGAAAACAATTATGTATTTTAGTCTATAATAGTTGAAAAAATTATATATTACATATTAAATCATTATAATGTCATTAAACATATTGAAAAACTAAAATATGTTTTTTACAGTTCACAAAAAACTATTTTATTTTAGAATATTATAATAAAATTAATATGAAATAATTTAGATGTTCTAATTTCAAAAATGATATTTATTTTTTTATAATATTTCTCAAAATATGATAATTTTATATTTTAAATATAAAATCTGATATTTATTAAAAATAATAGTGGATAGTAAATGCATAGTGAAAATTCAAAGTGATATTTATAAAAAAAGAAAGTTATTTTATCATTTATATTTATATAGGAGTATTTTAAAAATAATATATAACGAAAATAAAAATTAATCATAATAAATTGGTTTATTATAATAATTATATATTTTTTTGAGAAGTATGATATCTCTTCAAAAAAAAATTTATCATATTTATCATATTTTTAGGAAAACTATTCCCTAAATGGACTTGATAGAATAAACGTTTTATTTACACAAAGGGATTATTCATTAAGTAACATAGTACATAACTCATAACCCATTATAACACCCATATACAACCTAAATTTGAGGTGTGTGATAGTGATAGACTCGTGGGGTGGATCAGGTAACATCACCCAAGTGGTAATCTCCACTAACATGAACTTCTCTAGTAGGAAATATCATTCAAGAATTATTTAATGAATCTCATCTTTGAATTGGTCAATAGAGAATCTCAAATGCACTACCTCCCTCCCAAGTTATGAGAAAATGGTATTTGTGCTGAATAAATATACTGGATGAGGCCATCGACACTTCTTTCTGCATTAATTTTTATTTTTTATTTCTCTTTATAAACAATAATTATAAAATTAAAATTATTATTTTGAGTATAATTTTCTTTAGCCATTTTGACTGATGGTCATATAATGGTCAAAACACAATGGTCACATTTCAAAGCATACTCACATAATTATTATAGAGATATAGTAATGTTATGTATAATATAATATAACAAACATTATTAGGAATTAATTATCATTCTAAAAGTATCGGACATTACATTCTTCCCCCATAAGAAATTTTTCCCCCAAAATTTCATCAATGTTCCATCATTTTAGAAAATGCATGGGAACTTATTCTTCATTGTTTCCTCTGATTCCCATGTGTATTATTTATATTTTTGGTTCCTCCGAAATAATTTAACATGGTGGGTAGTCTTATTACTTAGAACCATATCTCTACAGTCTTGGATCTCCACTAGTAGCTCCTCATAAGGGAGTATATGTTCCAATTGTACCACATCCCTATTCATTACATGCGATGGTTAACTTATATACTCCCTTGAGAGAGATACATGGAATACATCATGAATATGAATTATATTTGTAGATAGTGAAATCCTATAGGCTACTACCCCAATGTGATGAATGATTTCATATGGGACAATATACCTCAGGTTGAGATTCATATTATTTCCTAACTGAATGAAAATATTCAAAGGTGAAATTCGAAGGATGATTTTTTATCAAATATCAATCTACATATCCCTTCAATGATTTACAGCATATATCTTCTTCCGACTCTGACCATCCATTGTGAGTTGTTGGATGCCATGAAACTATTATGTCATCTCTTGCACAAGATCAGGACCAAGAAGCTTTCTCTCACTAGTTTCATCCCATCAAATAAGAGTTCTAAATCAATTTCCATATAGGGATTCATAGGTTTCCATTTGAATACTTTAATAAAAGTTGTTCTTGTATGAGAACTCAATGAATAGAAGATGTTTATCATATCCACCATTAAATACCATAGAGAATGTTATAAATATATCCCCATGTGTCTAAATAGTCATGTTATATTTTTCATTAGTTTCAAGGTGATATGTCATACTAAAACTCAATTTAGTAATCAGATCATGTTGAATAATTATCTAGAACCTTGATGTGAACCTTGGATCATGGTTAGAAATGATATAAAGTGTCACTCCATAATTCCCTACCAGTTACCTTGCTTATATCATGGAATATTTTTTAAGAGAGAAATCATTTCGAATTTATATAAATGGTAAGTCTTGATAAGATGGTCCACTGAAACCCATATCACATTATTTCCATTGAATTTTTTAAGAGGCTAGTTTGAAAGTTCATAGTGATATTTTACCACTTCCATGTTGGTAATGGTAGGGTTATTAATAAACCATTAGGATGTTGTCTCTTTTCCATGACATATTGACATAGTAGGCACCTTGTAGATTTGTCTTCAATCTCACTTTTTAGGTTATCCCACCAATAATGATCATAATGGTCCCTATACATTTTAGTAATTCGAATATATATATATAATATATATATATATATATTCATTATCTATTTTTTCCTTATTTATTTTAGGAATAGATGGAATTTGAAGAGTTGTACTAAATTCTAGTACACCTTCTTGACCAATATTGAACTAAAGAAACTTCTCATTATTCATATCCTATATCTTCTTCTATAAAAAAATTTCATTTTCATTTAGATTTATTGATATTATATAGTAATTTTGGTTGAAAAAACATTTGGGATAGGGTTGCTAATTTTTCTTCCATTATGATTCCCATGTCCAATTTTACTAGGTCTTTGACCAAAGGATCCCATTGAATCCTCATCATTGCCTACACAATAGGGTATTTCCTATTTAATGAGTCAGTTACATTGTTTGCTCTTCTGGGGTGATAATGAAATAAAAAATCATAGACTTTATTAAGATCCATCCATATACTCCGTTTCATGTTCAATTTGTTTTTCCTGAATATATATTTCAATATTTTTTAATATCTTCATATATCACATTTCTCCCCATAACGATAGTGCTTCCAAATCTTTTGATAAAAACAACTATAACCTACTCCATCTCATATATATGATATTTTTTCTCATGAGGTTTCAACTATAGTGATGGATAAGAAATATCCTTGTCATTTTTCATGAATAAACACCCACCCCCTGTCAAATGTTCATTACTAAAAATAAATAATCCTTCTCCAATAGAGGGTAGAGCTAATATATGTGCAGTGAAGAATCTATTCATTTTCAATTGAAATCCTTCCTCACAATCCTTTGTCTTGATTAACTAGACCCATTTTCATGTAAACAAGTTTAGTGTATTATAATTTTGTGAATTTTGTTTTATAATTCTCTCATAATATCCTTATAAACCAAGGGAACTATGAATCCCAGTTACTGTTATAGGATTAGGCCACTCATCCACAGTAATTATATCTACAAGGTCAGCTGAGATTTCTTCATTATGTACAATGTTCCCCATGAACGAATTTTATTGTAACAAAAATACTCATTTCTTGGACATTCCAAATGGTATATACTTCCTCATTGTTTTCAATATAACCCTTATGTGATCTTAATTCACTTAACTACTTTTATAATAAATCAAAATATGATCAATAAAAAATAACACAATGTTTTCAAGGTAGTCCCTAAAAACTATATTATTTAAATTTATAAATATAGAAAGAAAATTAGTCAAGATTATGTTTATAAAAAAACTAATAATAACCATATCATTAATGTAATTTAATATTTGGAATATTTTATTTATTCACCTACAATTGATTATAACAAGACCAGTGATCAGTCTTGTAGGAAAATTGAGCACCATAAAGCCGGTCAAATAATTCAATAATATATAGATGATGCTACTTCTTCTTTAATTTGATAATAATATATTATCTATGATCAATGTAAATCCACATTATACATCCTTCTTCATTACAAAGTGAATGGGTTCTCCCCACGAACAAACACTTATACAGGTAGACCCCTTCACCAAATAACCTTGGGAGTTGTTTCTTTAATTCAACCAGCTCCAAATTTTCCATTCTATACGGGGTCTTTCAATTCATCGTAAAATCGGGCATAAGTTTGATAGAGAACTCCACCTCCAATTCTAGGGGAGGTCTAGGTGTCTCCTCATGATATACATCAATGTATTCCTAAATGAGGGGTACATTTATTATTTGTATACTTTTATTTACTGAATTCTAATACATTAAAAATATTTGATAATTAGTCAGGGAATGGAAGGACTCTAAGCGGATTCTCCTCTCTAAATCATGGCGGCTAGGGTTTCCCGACATCCCCTTTTTACCTTACTCATCCGGTCTCCCTCATTCTCATTTTGTCCTCCTTTTGTTCGGCTCAGCATCGGCGTGCGTGGAGTCTTCGTGGAGTGGTGGGGATCTGGCATGGTTTGGCCTGTCTTTGTCAATGTTGTTTGGTGGATATGGTGCTATTCAGTGTCCCTTTCACGGCGACGATGCTCCTCTATGTGGATCTGGACTCTCGGATCGGCCTGGCGTGCCTAGGTGGTGTCCATGTCGAGCTGTCAGTGTGAGTGTGCGATGGTTTCAGTTTGGCTTGGAGGGGGACAGTTCTGGGTTTCGGGGTATCTTTCAGGCGTCCTACAGTCTTCCCGGTAATAAGTTCTATGTTATTTATTTTCTCTGTGTGATGGTGTTTCTTCGGTTTCATCATTGTTCAAGGTTGTGCATATGGCTTTGGTTCCACTGGTTATGTTGTGGGAGAGTTCACCTTGACTCTACCCCTTGAGATGTGGTTCTTCTAGCATTGACTCCAGTGTTGATACCTGAGGGCTATGAACACTTTTCGGTTGTTTGGTGATGGTTAAATGGTGATGTGGTGATGGTGAGGTGATGGTGATGTGGTGATGTGGTGAACTCCCTTGATGGTGAAGTCTATGTTGGTGAATTTGTTGAAATGTTGGAAATGGTGGATCTCTGGAGTTGTCAGATTTATGACGTGTTTGATGCTGTTGTTTTGACATGATATGTAATTGTCTCATTTTGGATGGAAGTGTTGATTGTGTTTGGGCAAGATTTCCACCCTCATCACTACCCTTACTTGCTGTAAATTTTATTTTTCATTAATAAATAGTCACAGTTTCTTGCCTCTGACTGAACTTTCTTGGTACTTTTATTTACTTCTTCCTCCTCACCAATTATATACATAATGAAATCTATGAGATGTGCCTCTAGACGAAGCTCATGTTAAGATTTATATCCATTGAAAATAAATATAGGTTTTCCATTCAGGACTAATAAGATTTCATTTCATCTATAATTTATCATTTTATTATAATTTGAGAGCCAGTCCATCCCAAGTATAATGAAGAATTACATCATGGGTATGACAACTAGAATTTTCATCTAATTATGCTCACCAAAGTGAATACTTGAGTTTCCATACACAACTAATTCTTAGATAATCCCTTGTGTAGTTCTAACAAATATTTCTACTTGTATCTGTTCATGGATTGATTCAATATTCTTTGAAAAAATGATGGAAATAATGGAAATAAAAGAACGAAAATAAAAAAAAGTACTTTCTAGCTATGAGGGAACAACAAGAGTACCCTACGCCAAATAATTTGGATATTTAACTTCTGTTGTCATGATTCCAAAATCTAGACCATTCTCTCATGGACTACGATGTGATTAATGTGGACTCCCCTCTATTAAATTTAGAGTTTTTCAGTGACAAGTAATGTTCCCAAGATATCCACACTTGGTGAATTGAATTTCATGATGGTATTTTATAATCATCCCTATGTCATTAGTATTGAGTAGTTGCGGCTTCACTTCACTATGATAGTTTTTAGAAATATGTCCATCTCTTTCAGACTTCTAATATTTCACTCCCTCTAGCAAGATGTTCCCTGAATAATTCTTCCCACAGTTTTTACATATGGGAAGTTTCACTTTCCTTCCTCCTTTTCCTTTATCATATATCATCCACATGTTTATATCCAATGTTCCATTCATTTGATTAGATTTATGGGACCACTTTTTTCTCTAAATTCATGGTTATATTTTATACCACACCTCACTATCTCTTCATAGTTCTCATAGTATCGGTTGGATAGATTCTTCTATATATGGGGTCTTAGTGCACTGAATAATATATTCGAATTTCATTAGGATCTGTGACAATGATAGAGGTGTAATGGGAAACACTTGTGAATATCAACTCATAAATTCCATCATATTTATTGTTGTTCTACTTTAGCACTATGAATTCCTTCACCATTTTCATTCCCATCAAATTGGGGTATTATTTTTTAGAAATAAACCCATTGAAATCTTCCCACTCTATAGCTTGAATATCCCCTCTTGGATTAGTTCTATTAACAAGTTTTCGCCACTGATTAGATTCTACCTATAACCGATACAAATCAATGGTAAATTAATTTTACTCTTAACAATAGATTACATGAAAAAACTTTTCTATATAGCTTAAGAATGATTTAGAAATCAATGGCTCGATCGATCCTCTAAAATAAAATGGTCTTTGGTGAATGAATCTCTAAACAAATTTTTTCCCTTCAATGTGAATCTTTTATCTTGGATTGATTCCAGAAATTGTTCATAATTTGAGTTAGTAGATTCATAATTCTCATGACTTCTTCCATTTTAGCTTCTATTGGAAGGTTGTTAGCACCAAATATGTTATACTCACCATTTACATAAATTATATTATTTATGGAAATTTTTTAAAATAAGAAAACCTTAGTGAAAAAAATGTTTCTATTAATAATCATATAATTACAATATAATTTCATGTCTTAGAACATCATTATAACATATGTCATTTTTCAACAACAATTAAATTTTATATAAATACTTCACAGTTACTCATAAAAATATTGCGATTAACCAAACATATCTACTAGGAGTGTCATATTAGGAGCATAGTAAGGCACATCATTATGTACCATGTTATTCCAAGTTAGAACCAATACACCTTGTCGATGTTTATATCCTTGAGTACATCAGTCCTAGAACTACATGCACTTATTCATAAATATACAAGGATTTGTCATTGTTGAAGTCCATATAGATAACACTTCACTAAAATATAAAGATGTTTTCTTATATTTTAACTTGTCCCTGTGGTTCGTCATAACATTTTCAAATCCTAATTTCAACAAATAAGTATAACAACATTTGATACCAACTATGGAATATTGCCTTTCTATTACACAACTCTTCATTATATAGTACTAGTATTGGATCTTATGATGTTTATTTTCTTAGAAAGAAGGTACATAATACATGAAAACATAAAAAAGTTCTATTTCACTTTATTATATTATTTAAGGTTCATCGTAAGTGAATATATTATATATCATAACCTAGAGACATATATTAAAGGAATGTGTGATATTAAGGCCTAGTAAATGAAAATAGGGGAAATAGTTTACTTCCGATCTAGAGGAATATCAATAAATATTGAGGAAATATGTAAAGGAATGGGAAATAAAAAATTTCCTAAAAATAAGGACATGAATCAGAACATGTAAAAGTGGATACAAAATTTAGTTAAGTCATTAATAACTATATCACGATGGTTTATCATTAATGTGTCATCAAAACTACCAAGGTTATACACCATGGTAACCAAAAAAATGCCATCTAAAGAGATTAAATTCTTTTTTCAATGCCTTGATGTGCTATCAAGGTTCAATAATAAGATATATGAAAAAATTTGAGTCACATATATCAAGATAAAACATTTCATAAATAAGCCGTGGAGAATAAAAGGAAAATGTTTCATATAAATATCATGTTTTTTTAAAAAGTGTTTAAAGACAAGATCATTGTGTAATTATTAACACATGTAATGGGAAGGTGGGATTCATGTATATGAATCCCAGAATAAAATAAATCATATTGAAATATATGTGAATAACCCTATAAAATAATTTTTTTTGTATTCAAAAAATAAGATAACATAATTTTGTAAGGAAAATAGAGATACATTGAAAAGATAATTCGGTAGTATTAGAGGTAATAAACATGGTCTTATAAAAAATAAAAAAGGGAACATAAAAAGGAATAAAATTCATAATATACTATAAATAATTTAAAGGGATATAATAAAATTAGTATAAGATAATATCTTGTATGTCTAAAATACATACCACATAAAAGGCGAAATTTAACCGAAAAGACAAGTTGAGATTTCCCTTACAATGAAAAATAACAATTATATATCTACGATTGTGACCTTAGGGGATTGATAAATAATTGGGAGGAAACTATGGGAGGTAATACTATCAATGATTCATTTATAATGAAAAGGGAGTGAATGGAAATGATGAAATGGGATGGTATTTTTAGAAAAATAGGAGGATTTGTTTAATTTCCATGGACATCTGGTTAGTGGTAAATTCAAAACCATATGCATAACCATGGTATTTCTCCATAGTATTGGACACTTGGGAGATCGTGTTTTAATCCATAATATTTTAATACAATTTTATATTACATATTACATCATTATGAAATCATTAAACATTCTAAAAAATTGAAATAACATTTTTACTATTCATGAAAAAATAATTTATTTTATAAAATTCTCATTAATTTATCCTACCATAATTTTGACATTATAATTTAAAAAATAATATATATTTTATAATAATTATTCCCTAAATATTTCATGATTAACTTTTAAATTTAAAAATCCTTAGTGGTTACAAATAATGGAGGATAGAAAATGAATTGTGAAATTCCATAGTGAAATTTATGAAAAAAATTATTTAATAATATATATTTAAATATTTGTGTTTTAATCATACTATATTATTAAAATAAAAATAATTCATAATAAACATGTTTATTATAATAATTATATAATTTTTTAAAAAGTATAATTTCTATCTGAAAAACGAACTTATCAAATTCTTTATATTTTTATGCACAACTATTCTTAGAACAGAATTGATGGAATAATATATTTATTTATACAAAGGTATTACACATTAAGTAACTAAGTAACAACACATAACCCCATATTACACCTTCATAATACCTAAGGGTGAGGTGTGCGATGTTGATAGACTCATGAGCAGCTCAGCTAATGTCGCTTCAGTGGTAATATCCACTATGTTTAAATTCTTCTGTATAGAATTTTGTTAAAGCCTCATTTATTTTTGGTCAACTTGGGATGGGTTATAAGGGAATCCCAAGGGTTCTACATCCCTCACAAGTTAAAAAATGGGCTTCTTACAGAATGAATCTTCTGTATGAGGCCACCAACCCTTGTTTATTCATTACATTTCCATTGTAATTTATACCTATAAACAATAATTATACGGTAAAAAATTATTATTTGGGGTACCATTTCAAATATTAATATTTACCGACCATCATAATTGACCAATGATCATATAATTTCCAAAAAACAATAGACAAATTTCAAAATATACTCTCTTAATTATTAGGGAGATGTGGTTTTTTTATGTATAATATAATACAACCCACATATTCAGGAATCAATAATAATTCAACAAGTTTGGGTAGTTAGAGGTTTACCCTTCAAAACATATATTAAAGAGTTCCCAAAAAAGAATGTAAATTTTAAGGAGATGTGTAACCAAATATTTATTAGTCATGAACTAGTTAAAGGAGTGTGATATCATCTACAGCATCTTTGAGAAAATTTTCTAGGTATTTTCTCACATAGTGAACATAAGCATAAAATTATCTATATTATTATTCTTTCAAATCCTACACAACACAAAAATGATATGCATGAGTGGATATAACTGGTTAATGTGAACCATGGATTTGATACCAAATTCATGATCAAATGGGAATTTTATTAAAATAATAACGATTAAGTCCAATGATTGTGATTATAATTACAAATCCTTAAATATAAACAGAATGAAATAAAACAAGGTTTTAATAGTGATATTGATATAAATAGTCTATAGATCATAAGATTTTACATCCAATAATTAAATAAGAAATTTCATGTAAATCCACATTTACACAAACGTATCACTAACCATGTAGCCCAATATAGCACCCACAATCAGCCAGGTTAAAAAATATAAAAATAATGCCGATAAATTTTCCCAATTCCTATAAGAATCCTAGGAAAATATAGAATAAAAATGAGATCCACCAGCATGTGATATTATTCCTAAAAAAATTAATTATAAAACGAATAAAAAATTATATCAAGCCAGAAAAATGCAAATGATATCTTTATCCATACATTCAATTAATACAAGAGGTCATTCATTTATCCGTAAATATTGAAAAAAATTCATATAAAATCACAACAACCTTATACCCACTACCTTATTACAACAACATAATCTAGACCATGAGAGAGTTTAATAATTCTAATTTAGATTACATCTAATACCATTCTCAATCCTAGATAACATTATGTTCTATATTTCAATAAAAGTATCAAAATAAATAATTCAATCCTCCAACATCTTGGGCATCTTTTCATATTTCTCAGCCAATAGTTTATGAAAATAAGATATAATCATAATGTCAAGAAGCATACTTTCAAAAAATTTCACTTCCTATTATTCCATAATGATCATTATAATGAATAATGATCACATGGTTGATTATATTATAACCATTCATTTATTTAATTGAGTGTAATTATAAATTGACCTCTTAGTTTTCAATTGTAATGACATGGTAGAATTCTAAACATTATTCTATTTATTGGAAACTAAATTGAAGCAATTCTCTTTCTTATCCATGAATTTTTAGTTTCAGAATCACTAATTTCATCATCTTATTGCATCATATGTTCACTAGGCTCCTATTTTTATCATCATTTTGATTATCCTCAGCAATGTAGAGTCATTATAGTTGATCCTTCACCATGTCCCTCATGTTTGCTTTCATTTTAATCTACAACCTATTTATGATAGAAATTTTTTCATTCATAACCTTCTTTGAGTTTTCTATACCACCAGAAGAGACCAATTTATTCTACTAATTTATTAAAACTCTTGTTATTATAGTTTACTCTACATTATAGGACTGTATATTTATAGATTTATCTCTCACACTACAGAGTAGAATATATCTCTAAAACCACAAGTATATGATTAGTATTTTTATAAATCAACATGTATGGGATCATTTTATTAGGATATTTTTAATCTATCATATAATCCAATAAATTATATTCCAGCATTTGGCTCCAATAATTTCTACTTGGTTTTACAGTTTTTATTTTGAAAACCCATTTAGCCTTATATTCAACACTTCATGTTGAAAAATGTTTTATGGATTTTGGAGGATAATGTATTATGACTATATCCAAGATTCCTCATCAAATTATTCAATTTATTATTGAAATCAGGTCCCTTTTCAGTAATAAAGGATCTCAAAACTCTAAACATACGAAATATATTATGTTTAGGAAAGAAAAAATATTTACATCATAAATTTTTTTTCCTTGTATTCCACCCATTTTGAAACATAATCTATTTAAAAAATAATTTATGGTTCTCAAAAATACATGGGAAAATATCCAATTAAATCTATTCCCCAAACATCTTAAACATAAAAAATAATTATGGGTCATGGAGGAATCTCCCACCCGTTGAAAATGTTAGTTGTGAATTTTATATTTTTCAAAACTTTAAAAAACATAATTTTCATCATTAATGTAACACCCCAAGCTTCTACGGTACACTTCTCTTTGAATAATGCGATAGCGTGGGTTTTATGCAACATCGAGTTCTAACACACCACAACCAATAAAACTAGCCATTATGATTAGTAATACCTACTTTTTGAAATTATATATATTTTATATTTAAAAATGGGCTTCATTTTTGGATTCAGAATATTGAAATTATACTAAGATGAATTTTTGGTATTTTTCTGAGAACATCCAATTTTTATGAATAGTGAAAAATAATTAAAAACAACTTTTTTAATCAAAATAATTTATAGTGATAAATTATATTATTTAGTTGTTTTATAGTATAATTAGAATATATTTTTACCATTTTATCCAGTGGTGTTCATTATAATTAATTTCACATTGAAATTGGACCTAAGCAATTGTCAATCTTTTGATATATATTGTTTCTTAAAAACACGCTATTTGTTGTGACAATGGAAATTAATTATAAAATTAATTAATGAAACATATATGTTTGGAATTTTGTAAAATAGACATCATTTTTGAATTCTGAATATCAAGTATAGCTTAGGGTGAAATTTTGGCATTGTTCTAAAAAACTTCAATTTTTGATGAATAGTGAAACTACTAAGTGGTAGTTACAAAACTGAATTTTTCATAAAACATAACTTTACCGCTTCTTGAATGAAATTTAGAAAATATGAGAGACACGGTTAATATAAATATGTAAAATGTGGTTCAATGAGATTAAAATAATTTTTTGTGAATAGTAGCTTTTTACTTTTATTTACAACGGTTAAAAGTAAATAGGGTAATTAAGGGTAAAAATGATATTAATAATACCCTAACACATGTCCTAATTCTATTGGACAAGTTTTTATCGACCAAAAACAACCGTAGGAATAAAATATTATCATTTAGGTCCACTTGGATTAGATTAGGACATTTATTATTATTTAATTCAAAGAAAAGTTAAAAGAGTTAAAATCAACGTTTATTTACTAAAACCTTTTTAATATAGGGTTATACATAAGATAAATTCTATTGTAAATATTAATTAGAAAGAAAATAAGATTTCCTACATAATTATATTTTATTTATAATTTGTAGACATTAAATAAGTTAATTTATTTATGACACAATGATGATGCAGTAATTACCATAATAGTAAAAAATCAAAATAATTGATATTATAAATACCCAAATAAATATAATGTCAGACTTTTAATGAATTAAACTAATTTTATTGGATAATTTGACATATTAGAATTTATATAATTGACTTTTTTCTAAGTAATCATTTTGTTATGAGTTTCACAAAAATCAACTATTGAATAGTGTCAAAATTGACATAAAAGAGTTTTTAAAACAAATATTATATTATTAATTGATATTAAATTCATAAAAATCAAAGAGTCGGCCAAGAGACTTATATAATGATAGGTGTATCATTAATGGAACACTTGGGGGTATTTTTTATGTATATAGTATGTTTATTAACTATATAATATAAAAATACAATGTGACATGGTAAATGTCAAACTAATTAACAAAGAGTTAAAACTAAAAGATAAGGTTAATATAGTAACCCAAACATGTATAAATTCTATTGGTTGGATGTTTTTCGACCTATAACCTCCTTAACCATTGAATAATCATCTTTTGAGCCATTTGAAACCTAATATGAATTTATTATAATATAATAATTCTAGCTTTTCCAAAGGTGCCCCTCACCCCTCTTATAAAAGGGCACTCCTCCTTCTCGTTACTTCACACCATCAACGCCTTTTGGTTTGGCCAACCTCTGCCCATATAATCTCTCAACTTCCCTCACATAATCTTAGAGTCCCTCCTTTATTCAAAAATCCAACTTAAGGAGCCCTTTTGATCAAATCAAACGGAAGAACCCAAAGAAGAGGTAATGATTTCACCACCCTTTTTCAAGTTCCTTTCCTCTTCCACTTCTTCTTTCAGTATTATTACCATTATAAAATAATAACTCCAGTATCTTATATATAATTTGATGTCATTATAAATATGGTACAATAATATTCAGTATTCTATCCATCTTTTGAATAACATGTCACTATACGTGCGTACGTACGACTTACCGTCTCCACGTTGTGGTGAAATTGTTATTCAATATATTATTATTTGGATGGGTATAATAATGATTTTTAATTCATGTAATAATAAATATAACATGATAATGATTCTGTATATATGATATTCCATCCAATTATATATTATTTTAATATCAAAAGAATGATATTTTCGCTTGTGCGTACGTACAGACTACCGTCTCCACAAACGCGATGAGATTCATTCTCCATCGTATCCATTCAAGTATAATTATCATTTGATGATTAATAATAGTATTTCAGGACTTGATATAATTCTGGATATGAATAAGATACAACCTATCCATAATAAACATGGCTTATGTAACAAAACATATAAAATTAAACGAGTAAGTTAACACCCGAAACGACGATAATTCTAAGATATTATTAACAAAGCAATGTTAAATGATCATATATGATATCATATTAATGTATATGATTCTTGAATAATTGAATAACAATTATTTCATGATTATACAGGAGGTTAAACTATCCTAAACCAATGAAAAGTACAAGGTATGGGTTTATTTCACAATCTCTTCATTATCCGAGGTTGTTTATACGCAATTATCTACTGGGATATCTTTGTCATCCACATCAATATTCCTTAAAAATGTATTTAAAAACATTTTTACTATTTACTAGACAATGGGTTAAAGTCATTTATACCCTTATGTGTTTTGAAAGAAATCTTTCCAGCATTTTCCAAACAAGGCACTCTTACCCTTTTTGACAAATTTAAGGTAAAAATGTCTTTTTTTAACTTATACGGCAGGTGCGGCTATTTACCGCCGTTATAAAATCGTCAAAGCTTCCCTTAGAAGCTTATAAGAATATTTTCGAAGCAAATGTTTTATTTTAAAATCATGTGACTTTTTAATGATTTCAAAATGAATATTTTAAGAATTTTTGAAAGGTACTCTTTATCAAGATCATAATTTTAAATGTTTTAAATATTTATCTTTCTAAATCTTTTTAATTAATTTCCATGTTTTCAAAATGATTTTAAGGATTTATTTATATAGACATGAATTTTTTGAAATGATATTTCTTTTCAAAAGTATCAAAGTGGTATTGGACACTTTGATTCAGAAATCTCTTTTAAATTACTTCCTTTATAAATGTGTGACTTTTCAATGATTTCGAGAAAAGAGATATTTCTCTCAAATAGCTTTGATTCTCATCTATGTCAATTTCATTTGATGGATTTTAAGCTTATTTAAAGATGATTTATTATGATACAATACTTTTGTATTGTATTGAAGGTTTTGTGATATGTTTTACTGTGGATGTGTTATTTTTATACCATTCATGGTTTATGGAGAAAGTATTGACATTTCATATTCTAGATTTAATACGAACGTTTATGTTATGTTTAAACCTTTTCATATGGGAATGCATTGGACTTAGTAAGTGACAGGTGGAGCCCGCTATAGCTCCTCGATGCATCGGTAGGTCTCATGAGACAAACTAGTGTCTTGGCACAAGGTGTTGGAAAAATCTTATTTGTAGTCTTGGCACAAGGCCTTGGATATGTGGTTATGATAGTCTGGCATTATGAATTCCATCATTATGAAAGTGGTAATTTATATTGCATGTGATTATTCGATTAGTAGAATATCCATGTGAATAAGTAAATGGCATTATTTCATTTTGTTTTTGCCATACTATGTTGATGTTCATGTTTAAAAGGATTTTTTTATTTATACATTGCCTTAAATGTTTATGTTTATTTATGAAAGTTTCCGCTGTATTGTTAATCTTACTGGGCATTTGAGCTCACCCCTTTTCTATGTTTTATTTTTTTTTCAGGATGAGAAGAAGTAAATTATAAATGACCTGCAGGGATATTATGAGGGGATAATAGTGTAGACTATGGAGACAATATGTTGTTGTAGTAGTTTTTCACCTTATGATGTAATGTAATACTTTATGAATATATGTAGTGTTTCCAAGGCTACTAAACCGATCAGTCTTTCGAGATTTGATCATTTTTCTGATCATGCGAATGTTACGAAGTAATGCACCGGCTCTAGGTAACTGGAGTCGGGGCGTTACAATTAAAATGTGTATTCCAACAAATTACTAATGTAAAAATATTTCAAAACTTTAATAAGGTATAAAGTTTGTAAAATAGTAAAAGAATGTCCAAACTCAACAACATATTGAATTTCATTTAAAATAACTTCATATCATTGGTTCATTAGATTTTCTAGAAATGTATAGATCCTACCACATTTAAATTATGGATTAATATTTATTTAATTTAATTTTATTAGGATTAATGTGAGAATTAATGTAATAATTCTCTAGTGTAATTTCTATTTATCGTACTAATAAACTTAAATTTTAACCAAACAAAGTGATAGTCCTAAAATATGGTCATTCAATAGTTCATGGTCTAGATTCTCTACTATAGATCTGTTAATATATCATAATTGATGATCAACAACTTAGTTCATAGCGTATTTATTGTTATCCATTCTTAGGTTAGTCTAAATGAGCTGAATAATCCACCATACTACCCAAGTGTTTCCATTATCTTTCATCATCATGTACAAAATAATTTTTCATATGAAATGATTATGATTTTATTTGAATGACTTTATGATGTGAAATTATCAAAAAAAAATTAATAATAACCCAATTTATATAAATGTGTAAATAATATGGGCATCATGTAATGTTATTAATGTATATTAAATGAATTTTGGTCTAACCTCTGCTGTTTAGGATAATAATTAAATTAATTAATTATTAGAGGGATGACAATGTAAATCAAACAGTTATTTATAATTCTATGGATGCATAAATTTTGGTGTGATTATTCATCTCATTAATCCATCATAATCTTCCAATTACTCATCAATTAATATAATATTTTAATATTTTAAATGTGTCAAGGAAATGGGACAATAAATATTTCTAAAATTATTGATGAACCACCTGTAGAATCTTTCATGTCCTAGAAAATATATAGCATGTTTCATAGAGGATAGATTTGGAAAATAATTTACCACATCAATTTTTTATTGATCCTCCTAAAGATATTTTTTAATAATTACATGCCTATAAGCTATTCCTTGTATTAATATGAATCTAAAATTTTAATAATTTTATAATATTTTTTATCAAAGTTTGTTGACAAAAAATTTTCCAAAATTTTAAATTAATGAAAAATGGATATCAAAAATAGTAAATTGATTCAAAATAATATTTAGGCCATCCTCAATGCGATTAGAAAAGATAATGATCATGCATTAGGGAAATTTAAAAGGATAATTACACAATACAATCGCTATCCTTATATAAAAATATAATCTAATGGGAAATCAAATGATCATATTCTATGGGTCATATAAGGAAATAGAAACTTGAAATTTTCAAGAAAATAAATCTAAGAAGTAGTAGTCGGTTTCCATACAAATATTTACAATATTTTCTTAATATATTTTATAGGGAAATGATTCATCCTTGGGACGTGATTGAGCATCCTATAGTCTACACAAACTCATAAAATGTTCTGAATTTTCAAAGAGATTAATTCATTTTGGCTATTCTTCGAAATATCCAATCCTTTTATTAGAAACCATATGAATGAGGATGAACCACTATGTGTTATATATATAAGGGATATTAATTTATTCTAAAAATTACTTTATCCTTCTAAACAATATCAATCATGGTAATATCCATATTTATTTGCTATCAAATGTGTCTTAAATCATCCTTGTGAAAATTACATGCTTATAGATTTGGGAATTAATGCCTTGAAATTTACCTAAAAACCACCCTATTTATTTCATATTCTCTTTAAAAAAGTGTATATTTGTTTGTTTTTATGTTTTTATAGGTTATTTTCCACTATCACATATGGTATCCCACCTTTTTATTTTATAACTTTTCAATACATTGAATGAAACAAAAATATTTTGAAATGTACTTTCATGGAAAAATGAAAAATAATCCTTGAAAAAGTAAATGATTATTCTATTCCAATTGAAATTATACATTAATGTTTATGATATTTTCATTTATTACATCTCATAACTTCGTGATAAATATAATAGGAATGGGGGAGAATAAGCCATAGTAAAGAAAAACACGAGATATAATTTACTTGTAATCTTGTGGATTATCAATAGGAAATTTAGAAAATACATAAATTCATGGGAAAGAGGTATATAATAATAATAATAACATGAATAATAACATATAAATGTGGATAAAAAACTTAATTTAGTTAGTGATAATCATATAAGCTATGATTATCACCGAGGTTTTATAAAAATTAACAAGGTTATTTACGAAGGTATTGTAATGCATGCCATCTCATGAGATTATATTCTTTACCCAATGAATTGGATCCCTATTAATGAAAATCCATAATATTTATTAATTAATATTATACAATAATATAATAAAAAAATTTAAATAACCCATGGAGAATAAAACAAACCGGTTTAAAATCTAATTCATGAAATTTAAAAAAAAATGTGTTTAAATACATGATCTTTATGTCACTATTAACCAACAATAAAGGAAAACGATTTTTATGTATGTTAATAACAAAATAAAATATATCATTTTTAATCCTATTTGAATTACTCTAGAAAATAAAGAGTTTTGGGTATTCACAAAAGAATATAAGAGAATTTCTTGAGGAAAATAGAGAATTTTGGAATGAAAATTTGGCAGCATAATAGGTATGAAACATGGTTTTAGAAAAAATTAAAAAGAGATTGAAAGTGTATCTTAATAATAAAATAACTAAAATATAGAAAAAGGTTAAAATAAAATATTAAAAGGAACATAGTATGGACATTTTTATGACATACCACATAAAATGGGACTTCTAGGGAAAAGAGAAGTTGAGATTTCTCGTACAATGAAGTGTAACTCATAAACAAAAGATGATTGGGAACTTTGGGGTTTGAGGAAAACATAATATGACTCAATGGGAGGTAAAAATATAATATTTTCCTGGAGGATTAAATTTTATTGGATGAAAATAAATTAATGGGTTGGTATTTATAGATAAAGGGGATGATTTTTTTTAATTTCCATGGACACCTAAGTGGTGGTAAATTTAAAACCATGACCTTTACCTTGGTATTTTCCCATGTAATTGTCCAAATGGGAATACTATTATGTTATTATATTCTATAAGAGTGATCCAAAATTTTATATTAGATAATACATCAATATGATATCATTAAACATACCAAAAACTCATATACTATTTTTACTATTCATGAAAACTAATGCATTTTAGAAAATTCTCATAAATTCACCCTAACATAATTTAAACATGAGGATTCAAAAAATGATTTTTATATAATCATAATGATTATATAAATATTATAACTTATGTTTTCAAATATAAAAATCCTTATTTATAAAAAATAATAGCTTATTGAAAATGCCTAATGAAATTTATGACACTAAAAAAATAAAACTATTTTATCATTTATTTTTATAGAGAATTTTAATAATAATATTTCATTAAAGTAATAATTATTTATAATACCATTAATTATTATAATAATTATAAATTTTATAACAAGTACATTATCCGCCCAAAAAACAAATTTATCACGTTCGACGTGTTTTTAGCAAATACTATTCTAAAAAGGAAATGATAAAATACGAATAATATTTATATAAAAAAATTATACATTAAGTAGTTATGGACTCGATACATTACCCCTTACAAAACTCTCATATGACATATGGGTGAGGTTTGTGATGGTTATGGATTCTTGGGGAAGCTCAAATAACATCACCTGAGTGTTAATTTCTACTAACTTGAAATTCTTTGATAAGAGATTTCATTCTTCCCTCACTTGTTGATGATTGTATTGGGATTGGTTAAGAGAAAATACCAATGACAATAAGTCACTCCAAATTTCTAATAAATAGGATTCATATGATATGAATCTACTAGATTTCTACATTGAATTTTATTTCTACATTAATTTTCCTTTGTCATTTATACTTATACAAAATAAAAATAACGTTAAAAGTTTCATAAGAAGTATAGTTTACAATGAAAATATTGACCAATGGTCCTATAACGTTCAAAACACTATGGTCAATTTTTCAAATATAACAATTTAATTATTAGAAAGATATAGTTTTTTGTATAAAATAATATAACAGACATTTTTAGAAAACAATTATCATTAAAAAAGTTTGGGTCCATACATTTTTCACCTTCAAGAAATATTGTCCCCAAAATTTAAACATTTTCCCTCAATTGATAAATTTTTAGGGTATGTATACATCATTATTTCCTTTAGTTCACACATGGATTCTTCATATTTATGGAGTTTCTGCAAAATCTTTATGGGATGGGTAGAATTGTTGCTTAGAACCCTTTATCTACGGTCCAAGATGTCCACCAGCTACTCCCCATAAGATAGTTCATGTTTATGTTTAAAAACAAATGGATTTAGTACATGTGAAGGTTTAGGAATGTACTTACTCAATAGAGATATGTGTAAAACATCATGGAATTGAGATTGGATTGGTGTAAGTCCTTTCCCGTAGGAAACTAGAACTCTGAGATCATGTATTTCATATGGGCCAATATACCATGCGATAAGCTTCACTTTATTCCTAAACCACATGAATCTCATCCAAGTTATAATTTGAGGTTGAATTTATATCCAACATCAAAGTCCACGTCCCTTTGATCATTATCATAGATCTTATTCTGACTCTAAGGATACATTATGTGTTGTTGGATGGAATGAACCTTTTCTATTATATCTTTCCCTAGATCTGGTCCATATAGCATTTTGTCATCATCTTCATCCCAACAAGTAAGAGTTATAAATTTCTTCCCATCTAGAGAATCATAGGTTTTCTATTATAATACATGAATGGTATCTAATTTTGTATGAGAACATAAAAAAATTGGGATGTTGATCCCATCCACATTTAAATTCCATCAAGTAGGTTCTGAGAATGTCCTTGATTATCTTAATATACATTTATGATTAAACATCATTTTAAGGGTGGTAGGCCATACTGAAATTCAATTATGTATCCAGATAATTTTGAAGAGTTCTACATAATTATTATGTGATATTTTTATCATGATCAGAGGTGATTGAATGTAACAGTCTTGGTAGCCTATAAAATTCCTTTGTGTATATATTTGTGAGTTAATAAAGATAGTATTCTTCCCGAATGAAGATAAAATGGCTTGTCTTGTTGAGAGAATCCACTATACCCCATATCACATGGTTTATTTGGGGGGTTTTAGAGACCATTGAAAATGTACATAGTGATATTATCTCACTTCCATGATGGTATGTGTAGTGGTTGTAATACCACTTTAGAATGATCTATCTCTAACATCACTTTTTGACACACCAAGCTCCATTTTGTGAAGTCAAAAATCTCATTTTTAATGTTATCCCTACATTAATGAACATGATGGTCCCTATAAATTTTCATTCATCCAAGATGTATAGGGAATGTAGATCTATGGTCTATATCTATAATATCATTACTTATTCTATAATAAATGAAACACATATCTTGTTACACAATTTTAGTACCCCTTTCATGACCAATATTGATCTCTGGAAACATCCAACTCTTTATATCTCCTAAATAATTCTGTAAAAAAGGATCTTCTCTTTGATCTGTATTGATATTCTATTATAATAATGGCTATGAAATAATTTGGGATTGGGATGATGATGTCTCTTCCCTTACGATTCCCATGTATAGTTTTATTAAGTCGTTGATCAATGGATCTCCTTGAATATTCATCAACACCCAAACAAGATTTGATACACTCCATCCAGAATTATATCTCCCATTCCCTTGATTTATCATTTTGTAATTAAAATATTCCATTTAAAAATAAATCATAATTTTGGATTTTCATTAGTAATTCGAGGAGTTGAATATTGATCTAAAATTTCAAAGTTGTTTATAGAATTTCTTTTCAAATTTATTACTATTTGATCCTACTAGATTGGACCATTCATGATTGAAATGGAAGGGTAATATATTTCTTGTCCTTTTGATTCCTTATAAAGGTTAAATATGATGCCTTTATTCATTGTACATCTTTCTCTTCAGCTTTTTTATATTATTCTTTTCAATGTTAGTTTTCAGAAGCCTTCATGAAATTTTCAGACTCATTATCCTCAAGATATGATTGAATTATCATATAATCATGTTCTATTGAAATTTGAATTTCCTTCCAAACTAATGTGATCATATTATTCATATTCCTTTTTTAATAGTAACTAGTCAGTCTAGTAGTTATCCTATGTGTTTTTATAATACCCACTATATTTACATGTTGATTCATCATCTCCTTAACTTCATTTATAATGTCCTAAACATCATATCATCACTTACATTGTAATGGGTCATTTTTTGGGTTGATGATATTTTCATAGGTTATATTGTTTTTGAATAGTGAGGTATAATATGTAATTTGGGCATACAGTTGTTTATAACCTCACTAAAAGGATGTCTACTGCAAGAAAAGTTTGTTTTGCATCTAAAATTGGGGTTATTGTTTTTATTTGTTTTGGTATGGTGATCATTATTATTTTTTATTTCCTAAATCCTAATTATAAAAATTCATTTTCTCTCAATATTGAAATTTTTAGTAAATTTAAATTCTACACTTCATCTTCTGATGAAATATCTGTTCCCTCCAATTTATTACAATGATTAGTAAAATGATTGTGGGATAACCACAAATGGAATAACATAATGGCTGATTTATATAACCTAGATACTTTCATGTCTATTTTTTGAAAAAAAAAATTGGTTACCTATTATTGTTTTTATTCTAAAAAGGGTGATGGATTATAATATATTACCTCATGAATTCAAATTATAATTTTTCCTCTTATTCCCAACAATAGCATTTTTATTGAAATATTATGAAATACTGATTATGATTTTACTAGTGGTTTATGTATAAATGATCCAATAATTGATTCATCAAATAGATTCATAAAATATTCATCAATTACATGAAATGAGAATACAACAATATAGTACTAATCAATGGATTGATGTCGGAAGACTGTGAAAAGTATATTGAGATCCTGTTAGAAAATATGAGGAATCTCTTTGTATTTTTTCCATATGGTGTAGATTTCCTTTTTTATGGCTATTAATTTGAAATTGGTAAATAATATATGAAATAATAATAATAATAGGCCATACATGGTATTTAAATCATTTATATGAATGATTTATAAGAACTCATTACCTACAATTTCATGTGAAAAGGGAAATATCTTCCACTCAAATTATTCCTCAACCACAATTTTGGGTTTTATCATGGAGATGAAATGTATAAAATCCTTGATGTCATTATTTATATATTGTCATACAAATAAATGAAATTTTGGGTCATGTTTGATTAAATCATTTTATTAAATCAAAATCCTTTTATAAAAATATCGTGGAAGTTTAAATGCAATGGACGATGAATAACTATGAAAAGAAGTCACATTGGGGTCGACATTGGTTGGCTACAACTATAGTAGGATGAAGATAAAAACTAGTTATTTCGTGCGTGTTCCTTAAAAAAACATTTTCAAATTGTAATTAAAGGTTTAATTTTCTGACTTTGTTAAATAAACGTTTTTCTATATCTATATTTGAATGTATAGGTTGATTGCTAAAGATTCTTTTAAAACATTTAATGATAATATTTTATCACTACCTCACATTAAATGAAACTATGTTTTCATAACCACATTGTTATATGGTGTGAAAAATATATATTCCCTTATATAAATAATTTATTATTATTATCCCTTGGTTTTCCTATATAGTGATTTTTAAAAAAAAGTTCTCACTTTTTTGTGAAAAATGAAGGTTTTTTGAAATTGTTTTTGATTTCATTAGTTTAATTAGAATGCACTGAGACTGAATTTAGTTGGTGACGAATTAGGTGCGTGCATTTTTATATTTCCATTTTCAATTTTTCTGAGTGTTAAATTAATTCCTCAATTAAATATAAACTTTTATGTTGGAGGTTTCACAATCACTTCACCTATCACCCATGGTTTAATGATTTCTGTGAGGATTAATTGTACTGATATTATAATGTAGGTATAATTTACTTCATGTGTGTGAATGTAAAATACTAAACAGCTCATTGTTACCTCAATAAATACCTAATATGGTATTCTTATTCCTAAAAAACACAGATTTATCATTGCCACTTCTACATCACCACATAAGTTCTCACATCTCAACCAAAAGGATCAATTATATTCTATCATATATAAACTATAATTAAGTATAAAAAGACTCTGAATCATCAACCTATGAAATAAATAATATATAGAATTAAATAAATCATAATCTCATATGATATTCTAAGTATACCAATATAATAATGAATAAATTGAAATAATAATATCATGTTTTAGATAATACATCTCACAACATTCCCACAAAACAAGGAAAAATGATTATTTTATTAGAAATTAGTGACATAAACATATTGTTTTACAAAGAATGAGAAAATTATTTTAAATCCTGCTAATCGGGACACTTTTCCAGATATATGACATGATATTAACATTTCCATAACCATGGGATTGGAAACATAAGACTGTGGTTGGCTCATATGGTCAATAAGGGTAAATCATAAAATCACATGAATAAAAAGATGAAGAGGAAATAAACAACATATAAGAAATTAAATGAAATTGAATTACAATCCAAAAACATATTAGGGTAACATATAGTCATTTAAGAATAACAATGGTTATGAAATGGATCAAAACACATCTTTATGGTCATATAACAGGTGAGCATGACATAAATGTGAGGAAAACCATAAAAATAAGACATATTCTAAAAAAACATGGAATTTCTAGGAAATGATTTACATATTTACAATTAAAAATATCATTATGAAAAATTTATAAGAGTGGTATAAGTTGGTAAAACCAAATTAAAATTTATCACAACTATAACTATATGGAAACCTATATGAGAAAATAGATTACTCATAAGCCTAAGTAATGAAACACATTATGTTTGTGGGAAATTTGAGGAAACCAAACATGATGAAATATATTCAATAAAACCCATTATGTCCACTATATACTATCTCATGAGATATAAGCTTATATGAATGCATTATTTTTTGATATATGACCTTATCCATTGTCATCGCAACATATGTGTGTCACCTGAAATCAATCATTATCATATTCCAGAAGTAATATTACATTCCCAAAAATATCCACAACATAATAACATATATTAGAACATCAAAACAACAATTTATGGATGATAAATCGTAGAGGAAAAGTATAAATGAAATTAAAAACCCATTCACAAAACAATTTAAAATTTTCAACTAAAAATTAATTTCAAAATAATTTTTTTGAAGTGAAAGATAATAGAATTGAATGCATACATATAATCAATAATAAATATAATAAACCTAAATTATATAAAAGATTCACAAAAGTATAAGATATAATATATTGGAAATTTCTATTTTAAAATGAATCATTAAGAATAAAAACATTGAAAATATAAAACATTTTCAATAAAAATATAGAAAACATAAAAAACATTTCCATTAAAAAATAATATATATATATATATATATATATATGGTTCCTAAAAAAGGGATAATATTTATCAAAATATAACTGTTAGTGGATAATAAAATATTTTATATTCAAAGGATCAAAAACCAATTTGAATGTTTTAATGTAACAATGTTGAAATTTGAATAAATAATAGAATAAAAAAAATTTAAATCAATTTAGTTAAAATAAAAGGGTGAAATGAGATAAAAAATTTTTTTTCAAAAAGGATGATAGTGGTGGGAAGTAATATATATATATATGGAAAAAATGACAGTATTTATTGGAATTATGATAAAGAATATTAATTTTAGAAAACCACTAAAATCATTAAGGAAGAGTATGTTTCTATGAAACATGACTTACCCTAAAAACACGAATGAAATATATTCTAAAATAATAATATTTTAGAATATATCTATCCCGATTTATTTTAGACATGAATAAGTGACTATAACATGAGGAGGAAAACAAGGTCACAAAAACCACTAACAACCTGGGGATTATTTAAATAAAATTATCATGAAGGATATATAGATTAAAATTTAACATCCATTACCATAATTAAAATTTATTTCGCGATATAATTTCTAAAATTCTTAGGATATACCCCATATTAATGGAATTATGTAAAAAAAACAAAACATGTCTCAAAGTGGGAAATTTGAGATGATAACCCTCAAGTCTAAAGAAACACCCTTATAAAAACAACATGAAATAGGGAGATATTTAATTTCTTGTTAAATACAATTAATTACTATAATATTTGATATTATATACCCATCTGGTAGTATACCTACCATTTTAATAAAATTAATGTTATAAGGGAACATGTGTCTCAAAAAAAGATGTTTTTAGATAAAACCATTACCCCTTATGGATATTCTGAATAAAAAAACCCAAATAGTGTATCAAATTGAAATTGAACATTTGAAATCATGAAATATAATTTTATCGTTATACAAAATGAAAATGGGTAGTATTTAAGCCATAAAAATAAATAATGGTGTATAACATAGACATGTCACGAATGATTAAAATTTTAGAGAATAAAAAACTTAAATTATCATAATACATGGTTAAATGCACTCAAAACTCTTATAAGAAAAACAAAATATTCTAAATTTAATTTTTAATATCCATGTTAAAAGATAAAATTATTTATAATTAACATTTATTATCATTTTCAATCTGTATATCATATATTATTTTTCATACATTCCAAGATCTAGTGCTTATAATTTAGATTGTATATAGTAGTTTCATAGGAGCGATGTGTGTACTAATTATAAATCCAAATTTCATCACAAATTTTAACTTAATGGATAACTTATAATGATCAATTAAATTAATGTTTCATTTCATGGGTACTATTTTCTTCATCAGAGAAGATAAAATCCACAACAAACATTTTTTTTCAATTTTCAGGCTATGAACAGTGTATTCTAGACTAAATTGTTAAATGTGTGTATAGAACTTCTGGATGAAAAATAATTATTGAAATAATTATTTTATATTATACCAGTAATTTTGTTTTCATAATCATATATTACATAATTTCATAACATTGTTTAGTAGGTGGTAAAACCGACCCATACATGAACATACTTTAACTCTATTGGTTCATATAGATAAATGTATATTTATTTAGGCATAATATCATTATAAGATAATAATGATGATATTATTTTAATTATTTTATGATGGTTCAAAAATTAATAATTTTTATCTATATATAATGAAAATAAAAAAAATGATTCCTTAGGGATGTTGTAGTATACCCAACACATAATTTTCATTTATGTTACCCAATAAACGCGGGGGTTAAATGTGGATATTATAAGATCAATTAAGAATAATAAATAAATTATATAACTTATATTTATTACTAAATCCCGTAATTTAGACCATCCATTAAGGGTGGTGATGAAAAATGAAAATTTTTTCTTCATAGAGGTTGTAATCTGTGAAAACACACTAATGACAATTCATGATTTTATTTGTAATTAGAAAACAATAAATAATTATTATACTATTATAACTAAAAACGATAAGCACACATATTTTGATGATGAAGATATTATATAATGATTCTTATAGGTATATAAATAAAAAAATGAAAAAATGTTACTAAATATATCATAATAATGTGGAGACCGAGAACATTCGCTTGATCAATCCCTTATATTTGAGGGGATTAGGATATAGTGTGGTGAACAGAGGATGTAGATCATGTAATGGACTTAAAGGAGAGGATATTTGAGAATAATATAAGGAAAATTGTAAAACAAGAGTAGAGTATTGAAAGGGTTGATGTGATCCCCCTTCTATAACTGGGGGAGAGGAAATTTTCATGAACAATAGTGGTAAGGGGTAATGTTGGAATGTTATGGATTTTTTGTTATTCAGGAGAGGTAATATTTGTGAGACTTGTACTTAATACTTGAAAAATTATTTCTATTCTATACAGTGTAATGCCCTTTGTAATTTTGTAAAACTCAAGCCACCTTAGATTAGTCATTTAAACAATAATTTCTCTTTATGAAATATTAATCATGTTAATTATTTTGGTACACTAATTATAAATAGACCATTATTAAAAAAATTAATAAAAAATATTAATTTTATATCAGTTTAATCTAATTAGATTTATATGTAGGACAAAATAAGCCTATAAATAAAAACATATGATATGTTGAAAGTAAATTTCCTAGAAATAATTATTTGTAATCATTAATTGTTCTTAATATTATTTTACATTGATTATCCATTAAATGAGTTTTATTTCATTTTTATAAATTTTCAAAAAATATCATATTACACTATTTATATTAATATTTATTCATTTAAAATTTAAAATACACAATCTATAGGAACAAATTATTCATTGATATTAATCATGTACTAGGGTAATTAATATATATCCTAGGTAACCAAATATTTTTTCCTATAAATAATATTCACCTTATCTGATAATTTTGACCCAATAATTTTAAAATTTATATATATTTCATTTTATTCAATATTTATGAACAAATATTAAAATGATAATGTATTTAAATATTCTTTTGAAAAATTACGAATTTTTTTATATGATATAAAATGTTGGATTGAAATTCAAACATAATAAATCAAAATATATAATCTTACTTATAAATTATATTTTCATCATAAATATGGTTTCAAAAGTTTTAGTTCAATCATATATATATATATATATAAATTGTATTTTCTACAATAGAAATTTTAATATTTACCTAGAAATAAAATATTTTATAAGAACTCTAAAAATTAATACTAAGATAATACAACCATTATTAAAATTATATTAATAATATCAAAATTATCATCCTAATATTGATTAATTTGAATATAAAATAAAATCATAATTTTTTGAAAATAATATTTTTATACAGAATCATTTTTTAGGTATTTAAACTATTCAAAAAAAATTATTGCTAAGGGTAAATATATATGACATGGAAAATCATTCATTATAAAAATTATATTTTTTGTATAAATTTATATTTTATTAGTTTTTTTAATACTAATTGAGTTTAATGTTGACATAATGTTTTTGGTTATATATATATATATATATATATTAAATTATTCTTTTATCACTTCTTATACTATTTAATTCTATGGCTACCTTATGATAATCTAATTTGGTTTGGTTATTGGTGTTACATGGTGTGACATCCATCGAACACATATTCAGATATGGAGAATAACATGGGAAGTTACATTCTACCCCTATAAATAAATTACATCAAATAAATTTAAATAACATTTACATCCAAGAATTGATAAATGTGGGGAAACAATTGAAATTAATTATTTTTTTATCTCAAAGGAGATATGATCCTCAATATCATAGCGATAACATGAAAACACATATTTTCTATAACTATATCAAGGAAATATAGCACATAACCCAGTTTTGAGGCCTACATGAGGGGTTAATTTTTATTTCTATATAATTCAAAGATGAAATTTAATTAATAGACAGTAATAGTTTATTTAAGATAAATAATTCCATATTTTATAATTTAATGTGGAGTATGATTGATGGTAGAATTTTTTTTTTGAAAATATAAAAAAAAAATTTATTATATAGAAGTATATTTTGATTATCATAATGTTTTTTCCAAAAAAAATAATCAAACAAGTAAATGAATTCTTAATAATTGAAATCACTATAGATGGTATCATGTTGGTCATATAATGAATTTTTTATAAAATAGGGATGATAAATATAGAATAAAATCAGTAATTCAGGTTGAAGGGTAAGTGAAACCAAATTACCACTATGATTTTAATTTATAGTAATTTCTCAAGTTCTTCTATTCTCTATTGGATTAGGAGGTTGTGGAACCCTAAAATCCATAGGAATCATTATATTATGATATTGACTTTGGAAATTCATGTATTCTTACCACATAAGAAATAAAAAATTTAGCGGGTTCCTTATATGAGTCATGGATTCATTCCTAATATTAACAAATATGATAATTGTTCATCAACACTATGATGATCAATGTCCTCATTTAGCACGTGTAAACAATATTTTATTTCTCATAGTGAAACTTCCAATATATTTACTCTCCATTACTGATATGTGTGGTTTAAAAACATTTATTTAATCATCATAATTACATGAATTTCCATGATCCTGGATCCTTCTATTCGTTGGTGGAAATAGGAATTAAACTATTGATACATTATCAGTCATCTTTTTCAATAGTCTTTTTGGAATAATAACTAGAAAATTCAATCAATCCCTCATTCCAATTATTTTATTGTTGTTATAATCATCACAATTTACCTCACACCCAAGTTTATGTTGATTTATTTAGGTTCACGCATTATTATAACCAAAATGGGTTGACACGAGTGACAATTAATTATAAAAATAGTGGAATTATGAAAATCATTAGTGTAATTAGATAGTTTTTTTATTTTACATTATCTTGTTGGAAAATAGTTCTTCAGTTCAACCAATATCACTTTTAGTTTGACCTAGGTTAAATTAAATTGAGTATACTTATATATATCAACATAATCTCTCAAAATAACTAAGAAATAAATCCTTCATAGTGGTTCATAATGAGAATATGTTCAGCAAAACCATATCCCCTTGGAGTATCAAACCAGGATATAATTATTAGTCCCACTAATCTTGTATCAAGGTTATCAGTAACAAAATTATCAAACAACCATTTTTGGGTTTATTACACATAGGTTCTTCCTTTCCACACTTACATCTATTTATTGTATCCATAAATTGGTGTATTATTAAGGAAAACAATCTAATTAGAGAATTGCAAAATTCCATGATATTAACCTATACATAGGCTCATATATAGTGTTTTAACCAACGTTATCTATACTATTCATGAAAATAACTAAGCTCATACCCACCAATACAACACCCTCCTCTTATAGATGCTGATGTGAGACAAACTACAAAGTACTAAAATAGTAAAATAACCTCAAGTTATAAATAAATTATCTCACCAAAGTCACATAAGCTGAGGCCCAAAAGGTAGGATAATTTAAAATTAAATACATAAAAATATTATTTTAATACACTTATGAACATTTATTTATAGAATTTATTTAGTATAGCCATTATTAGATATATCACATGATAAAATCTTTTCAAAAAATAAGTATTAAATATTTAATAAGGATATTAGATCAGATGAGTAGGAAAGGTAAAGAAACAAAACATTATGGAAAAAACGAGAAAGACATATTTATCATAAATAATGTTCAATGAAATAATATAATAGTTATAAAAAAATATTAGGGTAACCTATGATCATAAAAATCTCATCAAAGAATCATAGTGAATATGAAATATCTCAAAACGCGTCTCTATAGTCGTATAAATTGTGATCATGGAAAAAGTGTAGAATAATAATCAAATATGATATAATCACAAAAATATGACCATTCATAAAAATATAATGCATAATAAAAATGTGAAATAACATGATTAATAGTTTGTAATTATGGAATAACAAGTTATATAATATAAAATTTTTGCATATCCATAATCCCAAGAAACTCTTTGTGGTAAAACCCATTTTAACAAAAATATATGAATGAACTGATTATTTATATGCATGAAAATATGGGAGAATCTACCATGACCACTACTATGTGAAAAAACCCAATATTTCGATGCCAAAAATATCTGATCAGATATAAGATTAGTCCAATGTATTGTAAGGAAATAAAGGACCCCTCTCATCATCACCCATACATATGTGTGTAACTTATAATCAATCTCAATCATAACTAAATAAATCATAATTTAACAAAAGGATTCATAACATAATAACATATAGTGGATGGTCTGAACATAACTTCATGGGAGATAATCCTTGAAGAAAAAATCTATCAAAAAAATTTAAATGTTTCCTTAAATCAATTTAAAAAATTGAAGTAAAAATTACTTCCAATTTTTTTTCAATTGATAGATAAGGAATTTTAATCCTCAAATATAAATACGTATCAATAAAAAATTTACAAATATCATAATGTTTTCAAAAAATGATAAGTGAAAATTATTTGAAATCATTTAATTTTAAACTCATATTTAAAAATGGAAACATTGAAAATACCTAATTTATTCATTCAAGTATGTTAATTTACATTAATGAATTATACATTTAAAAATAATATTTTGTAATGTAAGCTTAAAATGGATAAAAATTTTATCAAAATAAAATGTGGGGTTGATAATAAAAAATATCACTTTGAAATGATTGAAATTTATTATAAACATTTTTAGATAACATTGTTGAAATAGAAGTTTTTAAATAGATGACAAAATTAGAAATTACAAATGATATAAGGGGAATAAAGGGAATATTTTAGATAAAAATATTTGAGTTTCTAAAATTATTATATTGGTGGTATATAAAAAATATGAACATGAATGAATAATCCATTTATAGTAATGGAAATAATTATAAAAATAATTATTATTTATGAGCAAGTAAAATATATGAGAAATAATAATTTTTTGTGGAACTTATTTTACCTAAAAAAAGATGGAAAAACATTATAAAATAATCTTAGGTTAGTATAGATAAATCTTCAATGATATTCGAAAAAATGAATGATTATGACACAAGGATAATAATTTTGTCATGAAAACCACATACAATATGTGGTGTATTTAAATAGCATCCTAATGATAGAGAGAGGTTAAAATTAACATAAAATATAATGACTTAAGAAAATTAATTATATAATATCTCAAATTTCTTGTATAAACACTACATAAACAGAACCACTTAAAAATACACACCATGTCTTAATGAGATAAATATGAGATGATAATCATTGAAACATAATAAAAATAAGTATAAATTCATTTTTAAAGAGATATAACATTAATATGTTGTAATAATACCATTAGTTATCATAATATATGATATTAAACATTCGATTGTACGTATATATAGTATTTTAAATAAATTTGGTGCATTAATGAATATTTGTATAATATAAGTTCTTTTGAGATGAAAACCATATAACATTTGTATCCTTTGAATAAAATAATCAAGATAATATGAAAATGGAATGTAACATTGGAAATCATGATCTATTGTGGGGTAATGAAAAAGATGAATGTGGGGTACTATTTACACTATAAAAAAATAAATCATGTTGTATAATATAAACATGTCTTGAGGGATTCATATTTGTAGCAAAAAACCATTACCATGTATCCCTACATAGCTGAATACACTATAAACTCCAAAAAAACCTAATTATATAAATATTATATTTCAGTTAATTATTTATAACCAAATATATTTATAATTTAAATTAACAATCGTTTTCTATGTATATTAGTTTGTCTCTTAATATTATTCTATGTCAGGTGTTTATAATTTTTTATATTTGTAGTAGTTTCATAGGAGTAGTGTAATCATTCATTATTCAACCAATTTTCATCATTAGTGTCTCAATAAATGAATAATTATAACAATATATGATATTTTAATTTCATTTTAGGAGTAATTTAGTCTTTATTCTAAAATATTAATCTATCATTTGATATTTATCAGTGATTTTCAACATCTGATAAATCGATTCATAATTACAGAGTTACATATTAAATTATCCTTTCCAAAAAATATTTATTTATATATTTCTATCATATAAAAAATCTAATTATGTTTTCATAATAATATATTATAGAATTTCATAATGTTTTTCAAGAATATTTTCAAACTAATCCAAATAAGAACATTATTTTGAGTCCATTGTTGAATATGGTTAAGGAGGTATTTATTTTGACATAATATCTTTTAAAATATTAATATTGATTCTATTTTTATGTGTTTGTGATGGTTAAATATATTATGATATTCCTGAATAATTAATTAGAAACTATAAGAAAAATAAAAATTTGATTCTTTATGGAGGTGGTATTCTGTACACCACACATTTAGTGTTTCAATTACAAAATAATTAATAGGGGTAAATGTGGATAATATTTTAGAACTTAAGAATCATAAATTAAATATAAATATCATTTTTATTCCTCAACACCATAATTGAGACCATCCATGTAAGATGGTTATGAAAATAAACATCACATCGTGGAGTTGGTAATTTGAAAAAGCACACTAACTATATTCCTTTAATTTACTAGTAGAAGGTAAATAATAAATAATGATTGTATAATTTTTATAATAATTTGTTAATAAAATAAATAATTTCAGTTTTTTATTTTACTATGGTTATTGTTTGTTTATAATTCAAATAATGAAAAAGAAAAATTAAAAAATATGTGATACCTATGTTGAGACATTGAACATCATCTTAATGGAGGACTTATATTTGAGTGACATAGGCTAATTTTTTCCACAGAAGGAAAAATGGAGTTTAATTTAATTCATGGAAGATAAATTTTGATTGGTTTTTTTATGAAAATTTAAAATATATATGTATTATTGAAAGGGATGAATGGATCACCCATTTTTAATTGAGGAAGAGGGACATTTCCATGGGAATAAATTGTATATAAGGGGTATGAATTTAAAGGAACGATTGTTATGTGATTTTAGTGAGATAATTTCATAAAGATATTTTGGTAATAAATTAAAATGTAATTTAATGATTTTATAAGATTTAAAGGCCATGTTATTTTAGGAATATTATTTCCACCATAGATTAGTCATTTAGAAACATATTAAATTTAATTAAAAATTAATTATGTCAATTATTATATTAAAAATAATATAAAGAGATCATTATTAACATATTTTAACATGATTAATATGAGTTTTGGATTCATTTAACCAAATATTTCTTATAACAGAAATTAATTAACTTTTAAATCAAAACATATAATGTGTTGAAAATCTCTTTTATAAAATAAAGTCATTTTTGTCAGCATGTGTTCCGTATCTTATTTAACACTGATTACATATTAAGTGTGTTATAATTAGTTTTTCAAATATTTTTAATCAAAATATATTAGTATTTATTTATAAAACTAATCATTTAATTGAAAAAAAAAATAGGAAGGTATTATTGCTTTGATATAATCATTTTACATGGTTATCTAAAAATTACACAAGGAAACATAATTTTTGTGCATTAAAATAATTTGAAAATTATTAGTGAATTTGGACCGAATGATTTTATAATTAAAATACATTTTATTTGTTTCAATTATTATGAACTGATCTTACTAAATTATTAGAAATTTTTTAGAGATAATATTTCTTATGTTCTAGAATATGAAATATTGATTTGTAATTGATAAAAGATACATTAAAATATATTATTTTAGTAAAAAATATATGTGTTTTCTTCAAAAAGGATTAAAAAGTTGTTGTTTTTTCATTTATATTAAAATCAAAGTTATTTCAAATATCATTATTTTTTTCACAATTTTCATAAAAATATAATATTTTAGAAATCAAATCTTCTTGAGATAATATAACTATGATAAATCCAAAAATGATATTATTATATTCAAATTGAAATCATTATATTAAAAATATTAAAATAAAATCACCATATATCATGTAAAAACTATTTTTGTTGGGAATCATTTTTTTGGTATATTAACTATTCATTTAAAATTATTTCTAATAATAATCATTGAAAAATTGAGAAAATGTGTATTTTATAATATACATTTTAAGAAAAAAATGATCTTTTAGATATAATATTTATGTTATATGTTCAATGATAATTTTATTTTTTCTGTTATGATATATATATAAATATATATTCATTTATTTATATTTAATAATTCTGTAACCACTATTTATAACGTCGAATTCTCCAGCTACCTTATGAATGTTTATATTTATTTTGTTGGTGTTGGTGTGGAGAAAAATATATAACTAAATATTTATTTTAGGAGATACACTTATGATTTTACAATATTAAGAACTTCTAATGAATCTGAATAAAATTTTAACAATAGGAGATAGATTTTATTTTCATATAATCAATGAATTGATCATTAAAATATTAGTGTCATACCTTCCTTGATCACTACAAGGTTTTTCCCTTTATTATAAGGGAACTAGAGATAATGGAGGAAGGGGAAGACATTATGGGATTATAGAAAGGTAAAAATTAAAACTAAATACGAAAAATAGAATTAGCAAAGAATTTCCCTAGATGAACTCTCGACCACTATATTCTTAAACATTTCCATTATGTAGATTCTCAGTTTCCATCTGTTTTTATTATGTTCAACCCTCACAGATCATTTATTTTTTAAATATTTAATGTGTCTTTCTTCCAAAAATTTTATTCCCAGACATGAAACTATCTCCTCTAAAAAAATACATAGTTTGATCTATTTTATATTTCATTGAAATTGCATGCATATTATATTATATTTGGTTTATTATAATATGTTTAAAAAAAATTTATGGTATCCAAAAACATTATTTTTATGTGTAGTTGATAATGAACAAAAATTATCAATTTCCTTTTCTAATTCTTATCATAAGGTGTTAGAAAAAATTTATTGTTTAGAATGGGGGATATTTCTCCGATCACATGATGTTTATCCTTCTAGTCACCGTGTGTAGAAAAATGTCAAAAAACTGAAGAAGTTCAAGATCTGATCATCAGTCCCTCATGCCATCGATGAAAAAAACATAAGGAATCTACCTTAAACATTAAATAATCTGGAATTATGTTAATAATTCATATTGAGGATCTTTTCAGGTTTAGAGATTTATAGAATTATGTAATAACATATACATAACAACTTGAATATTGCATGTACAGACTTCTACTCGGTATCCCAATCAAAGTATTGATTCACCCACTATCCATATAATTTTAATCACATCACTATCATTGGTCTAGAAAACAAAAATATCAACAAGGACAAATAGAAAAAACAAGTTAATGTAAAAAATTACATATCCATTACATGAATGGATTATATAGTTAATATACATGTTCCTATATCCACAGAATAATGAAAACATCTCCTTCATTCATCAAAAATACATTACATCTCTGTTACAAGGAGTACCATCTTTAGATAACCCTACTTAAAGAACTAGAATATGTCTCAGCATAACTATTGTAGTTGCATCTTCTGTTTCTCATCCCCTTGATATTTATTATTTAGATTTTCAACTTATAACACCAAGATATTTATATGTGTTTATTTTCCCAATCACCCTCAACCATTAGTTCATGCATCATCAACTCTTATACTAAGAATGTAATATCGTACTATAGATTTAGAAAAATCACACAATATATAATGGTTAAATCATTCCATCTTGTTATCAAAACCATCCGATATATTCAAACAATCGTCTATTATAAAATATTTTTTAAATTATACCAAATCAATTTAATCAACCATAAAATCATAGAGAATAGTTCATAATGCCCTTCAATTATCTATGATGACTACGATGAACATTTAAATTTAACATATCTATATTGAAATCCTCAACATCACACCATCAATGACTTTATAAAAGTCATGAAAATATACACTTTGCATCACCTACTCTGAACATGTGTTCATCTACATAAATATATCCATTCTATAAATGTCACTATATATTTCATGTCCATGACTGACTCATTGAGTACAATCTTCAAAGCTCCATACCCATCACAACTAATCATAGAATCTACTATGATCCATTTGATAGATTGAATCCACAAAAATTATCTACTTTATTCTAGTGAACTCACACCATTAAAATTTATTATGCTAACGTGACACATGAGTCCCCCTATTGAATATCCATTCAACTCACATTACTATTTAAGGTTAACCATATTAAACTACATAAACATAGTCTTCCATGGTGTTGATTAACATTCACCATCCATATATTCCTAGGTGTTACTTTGGGTGATATAACATATGTTGTTTTGACACATGAAAAATAATACATTTCTCAATCCATACCCAATAATTTCACACTTTAAAATTTTTTATGCATTTCATTTCCAACAATATCCCACTAAAAGTAGATTCTCATGGTTACACCAAAGTACCCTTTGTTTGATTCCATTAACAATACTTCCAGAATATTGAGATAGTTTGAACATGCCATTCTCACTTCCAATCATCATGGATCACAATGAAGGAATCCATCTTTATATATCTATAACCATAATATTCCCTTCTATTAAAACTATGAAACTAATATAAATTCCTCCATATTAAACCACCATATAAAAAACTCACTATGTTTTCATCCTATAACATTGTTAAAATATATCAACAAGCTACATTATGAACCATGTACATGGAAAAAAATTATGGATTTCTATTTCCAATAATTTTATAATGTCCTTGTAATATGAGTGTTTACCAACACACCAAAATCATTCAAAATATTCAAAACACGATCTTTCCTTAAGAACTATAGATTTTAAAATGATATACCTTCGTCGATGGGATGAAATCCCACTAAGACCTCTGTTTACTGTATCCATGGTTTCTATAGTCATTTACTCTTATTTTTCATACCATGATTCCCTCCCCTTAGGGATATGTCATCTATTCTAGAGGTACTTCTGATTCGTGAATGATCCTTCAATTATTATTACCATTGATTCGAAGCCAATTTAATGAAATGGAAAATAGTACATGGTGTATTCCTTTATCCAGATTCAATAGAATCCATGTACAAAATTTCCATTAATATTCATATTTGGGAACAATATTCCTGTAATTAAAAATATTATGATGCCTATAAAATATCAAGCTCCCCATAATGATAAAATAAAACAATTTTATTTTAGAAATGATATATTTATCAAAAAAAATTCCTCTCCTTATAATTTATAATTATAAGAATTTCTTTTCTGACAACCAATTACCTATGTTTTAGGTAAATCATATAGAATTAGGAAAACATAGATAGCAGTCTTCTGCAACACCATTATTGCTCCTCATATCATAACTTCCAGACCAACGTATCCTCCAACAAAATCATAGTTCATAACTTTAATTGAATTATGTTGAATCAAATAACAATCATGTGTGAGAAACTACCTAAACATGAACAACGTAAATGGAAATCATAAATTACAATAGGATCCACTGAGTTAGGACAATATATAACATCACATATAATTATAATCCTCTCACCTCTCTCACATTTATGCACTTGTGAAAACCATGCCTTATATTACAAATTTCAATCATCTGATTCCCACATGTCAAGAACCCCTTGAAAAAAACTATTTCTAGTGTCAGTAACCATTTCCACATATAATATAGTCCAGAATAACCCTCAATATTAAATAAATGTTTTTCTGTAATTCCACTAATATACGACTAAACATATTATTATGGATGGGAACATTCAACAACACAACATACAATCCATTATCTTCATTAAATTGTTGCATCCAAAAGGATCTCTAGAACATTCTTCCTTCTCAAACTAAAATATATACCGATCAATGAAAAAAAACAAAATGTTCTAACTCAATATTTTAGTTTGAGAGAATGAAAGTTAGTATTCTTAGAAAACCCCTATAACAAATCAGTTCGTGGAATATCTATAACTTTCTTCATATACTATCTACCATTTTAGTTACAATAGACTTCCTTCAAGATGATATAAAATATAATTCCATGTATGATATCACATTATGAGAAAATGTATCATTTATCTATTGACCTAAAACATAAATAAAAATATTAATTCTTATTCTCATGTTATTCTATTTTTTTATCTTTACTTTTGGTTGAATAATCCACCTAATGAAACTATAAAATTTCTACATGTGTCATTTCCTTAATTCTATAGGATGTTCCTATTCCAAAATTAGATCACGAAACCATGCCTATTTCATCTAATGTTTTCTAAAAAATGTGAGAATCCACTAGATTTTGTCAACAAAATGTATCATCAACTACCATTAAAATTTTAGTAGTCTTCCATCAAGATATTGAATTCCACCCAATTAATGGAATATACAACATTATTTCTATGGGAAATTAAGATTATGATATTTCCTTTATGATTTCTAGTTACACCGATATAATTATGCAGATTTATAATCAAAACCATATCTACAACATGAATATGAGGAACCCGATAGTCTTCAAATACAATATTATTTTGACCAACAAATATATTACACCACGTGATTTCACATAGTAAATGGAACATTATATATCCCAAAATAATTAGAGTATCATAACATTTTATTTAGTAATGTACATCAATGTCCTTGATAAACTACTTCCCCAGAAATATATGATTTTACGCTCTTCCACCAAGAACTGCATTTAGGAATTGATACCCCTTATCAGGGATAAAGGTTATTTCATTGATCACTAAACATTTACCATTTAAATAATCAAATGTTTTATAATTTAATAAAATAATTTAATTTCATGATTCGATTTCCCCCATGACTTCAAAGACTAGAACTATGTCCAATTACCACCCTACCAACCACATCGAGTCAACATAATTTCTATTGGTCCAATTTATATAATGTTCATCCTTATAGAAAATTCATAAGTGAGCATGAATATGAAAAACATATAAATTAAAGATATAATTTTATGCACAATACACATATTTAATATATAGTTTATTTTTCATGACCTATATTCATGGGAGAGAACAAATATTTTTCATTCATCAGAAATTTAGTAAATCAATTTACATGGATTATAAGATTTCAACAACACTACTCAGATAACTAAAATATCTCTCAATAATACATTCGTTTTTGTATATTCTAATGATCCTCCACCTAATCTGAACGCCACATAGATTCCACTTATTGTGGATGTGGATTATTTCTCTGATTATAAAAATTATACCCTTTTGATAACACAACATAGTTGAATTAGATGCAATAGAATTAGGTTAACTTCTAATAATTCTCCCCTATTGACTTGAAATACCATATCTGGGAAGATAAAAAAAAACAACCACTACATCGATTTATCCTATTTAATTATGTTTTAAAAAACCACTATATCCTCTATTTGGTAAACACATAAGAGAACAGACATATAATAAATACAAACATGAAAGAAAAAAGGCATACATAATGAACATAGAGATTATGTGGTCCATACATTATGTCTTACATCCTTGGGTGAATGGTATCATCTATTTTATTGAACAAAAAAATACATCTGAGTCATAAGTATTTAAATATTCTAATAATTTTTCACAAACCAATAGATTGTGTATCACAAACTCCTCTGCATTTTCATCCATTAGTTCTCCTCCACATGATCTTTATCCTTTGGTATTATTTCTTATAATGACTTGATGTGCCAAGGAACACTAATTCTGAATCCACCTCCTCCATTGAATCCATTTATTTATACTAAAATATTGATCGTTTTATATTTTACTACACTTAAATAGAAGAACAATTATTTTTACTAGTCCCAACATGTCATCAAATCAGATCCACTATACAAAATATATAGAATTATATCTATTGGAATATCAAAACATCAATCTAGGTATAATACATATTGAATCGACCACAAACTCATTGTGAATAATGATATTTAAATTTAGTTACACATTGATCAATTTGAAAAAATTATCATTTTACCTCAATCATAAGAAAAGAATGAACATCCTACCATCATTTACTTTAAGAACGTCATGATGTCCCTAAACTATAAATCTCTTGATCTCGACATCTTTTTGATATAAGAATATTCCTTATCTAACCATACCATAGTATCCTATAGATCAATTATTGAATCCATGAGTAAAATATTTAGATGTCCCCCCATTGAATTTCCTCTCCTAGACTCCATTAAAATAGATTTAATAGATAAACTCCACCCAACTACTTCTCTGTCTTCTAGTTAACTCACACTATCGATTTTTCATCCAATAAACTCATGCATGAGGCCCTATAATTGAACATCCAATGAAAATATATTAAAGAAATGATATTTTATATAGTGAACTGAATTTAGCATCCCAAACTAATAAATACATGTATTTGGTGTACTATCACCAACTAATCTCTCCCATTTGTTACATATGATTACTGTACTAAAGAAGAATTAACACATGACCAAGAATAAAATTCCCATACCAAACCCAATAGAATTATCCTATGAACACATGTTAAAATCCAATTTCTTATTATGTTATGTTAATGGTGAGTAGAAATATATATTATGAAGGTGATGACCATATTTACCCAATAATGAAGATCATGCTTACACAACACTTGATTCATTCATACAGTGTACTGGATGGTGGTTATTCTGGGTCATATTGAGGGTTATATACCATTATATCGGTGTTTATGTATCATTAATGATGATTAAATAGAGATGTCTAGGATATGAATAATTATTATGAATGCATCCTCTGGACACATATGATTCTAGCAATGATCATAATTCTACATAACCACAAAAATTCTTCAAGAAACATATAATAACATCAAAACCAATATAAATTTATTTCATTATATATTATTCTAATTTATAAGATATATAAAAAATATAAAACACCATAATTAATCATTTTACAGAAAAAAATCCTTCAAACTGTGAAATATGGTAGGTACCCATAGAATGATAAAAATGATGGGATAAAAATAATAAAATTTATAGATTTTTAAATTAAAATATTTACCTACTGAGTGAACTCACCTCTTATAAAATATCATTCAACAAAACCTCTATAGTAGTTGTGTAAGCACTATGTGAAGGATACATGAGATGAAGTCAATAACACCATTATTTTCCATTTCACTCACTTAATTATATACATCACAGGTATCCATAGAACATGAAATTCTATAATGGAAATATTCCTATGAAATCAATTAGGTTTTCAAGTAACCATTATTTAAAATTCATGATTCATTGAGTTTGTGCATAATATCATATGCCATATGTAATAATCATCTCATAAACCCTAACAGATACTCATTTAAGTATGATTTAAAATTTCATGAATGTATACCAATTGATATTAACAATACCTACATTCATCAAAAGAGATATTTCTTTACTATCTGTGGATTCCAAATTTCAAATTATCATTTCAATACCCCCTAAATTTAATAGATCCATAAGTAACTAAAAAATTCAGGTTTATGATCATGGTTATCCATATATAATAACATTTTATATTCTATGCCTGAGTGTCCCGGAAGGCCTTATTTTTTATTAATTTTTGATAACCCCCCTTTCAAGGGATGATGGGGAACCCTTTCAATGACTATTGGAATAGATATTACATGACCCTTAGGACTTAAGAAATATATATTCTATACATGGAACTCCTCCTCCCACCTTCTCTGTTGTGATATCAGCTCTCCACCTTCGCATGGTTGTTCAGCTAGGCAACCGGTGAAAGCACATTATGGTCCTGATTGCTATGCCATACCCTCTCCTTTTCAAAAATCATATTAGCTTCAACTCTGGTCAATGCTCCTTCTCTGAATCCCCATCTGGAGTCTTCTCCATGAAGAGTCTTTCTGATCATTTAAGCACAATTATAGGTGGCCTAAAGGCCTTGAGGTGACCTGAAGGCCTTGAGGTGGCCCAAAGGCCTTGAGGTGGCCCAAACTCCTTACTATTCAGAAGACCTTAAGTGGCCCAAAGGAATTAAAGGACCTATGGTTCAAACAGATGGCCCGAAACCCCAAATAGATGAATAGTTCTGGCCACAATAGTACCTGCTAAATTTCTTTCTTTAGTTCCTATTATAGTAACCCAAAAATATGACTCCACTCAGTTTTGAACATGGGTATCTTGGATGCACTTGTCGATTTCTCAACTACTCGTTTGAGGATCTAGATATTTATATCCTAAGAATTATTAAATAATATCACATGATTGATCAAAAAATTAGATCATGAGATTTCAATTTCTAATTCTTCTATCATCAATTCTAGATGCTAGTAATATTTGATTATGACATAAATACTAAAAATAGACTACAATAAAACTTTTCACTTCTCAGATACTATTTTTATAGTCATATTATTACAGTTTCATATTAAAAAATTTACGAATATTAGGAACTTGAACAATTCTATAAATTAGAACTTCCATGCATTCCTTAATAACACTTTCATCATTTGATGTATTCTCCCCATGTGTCAGATATCCCAAAAGTTCTAAAATATATTAAAAAAATTATGAAATTAAATTATTTATATAAAAGGAAAATTTCTAGTTTCATAAAATTATGGAATGTGATTGGTCATATTGAGAAAATATTTTTCTTTCAAACATTGATTTCCCACAATTTAGATTTCACGAATGGAATTTCATAACATCATCAAAATCATTTTTCCTAATCATTATCCATGGTTTTTATCAACAAAACATTATATGTGGAACTTTTTAGATTGATTATAATTAAAAAATATTAATTTCATATATTTTATTTTAATGTAAACTTTCTGGGATTGGGACTTTTCTTATCACTTGGACCAAATCACCACCTTTTAGTCCTTGATTACTTTTACCTATAAGGTCATCCTGACTTTAAAATGATTGAATATTTATTCTCCGAATCTTTTATCTATAATATTTTTACCTATTTGATTCATTTTATATTACAACCCATTCCATTATTCAATATATTTCTTTCATATGAGTGCATTTTGGATCACTTATAGTTTTCAAAATATTTTTTATTTTTTCATGATTCCATTTTCAATGAAAATTTTTAATTACGATAGAGGATATATTTAGTATTATTATTTTAATTATCTATTCTAGGGAATATTTTTGTAGATATAAGATATTTTCTAGTGACATCATGCTTATTTAATCCATTAATTCCTTCTAGAATTCACTTTAACTTAAAAATTTCATTTCTTACCACTTGTAGGGACCTTCTTGTATGTTTTATACTTCCAGTTTTCATAATAATCCCATTCGATTTCTTCATCAAATTCCTTATGAATTATTTTGTGAAACCATACAGACATTCCTTCTATTTATTCCTCTTTAACTGAGATTTGAAACCCCTTGGACATTTCATCATTGGTATATAAATAATTTCATATTTTTCTATTTTTCTCCCAATTTTGGATACATCCCAATTTTCCCCCAAATTTTGTTTTTTTATCCATATGGATTTCCATGATCAAGGAGTAATTGATGATTTCAACAGTATTAATTGGTCACTATTTTTTCCTCTGAAGTGATAAATATTTTCTCCAAAAAAACCCACTTTATTTCATCATAAAAAATATTCTATTTTTTAAGGAATTGGGGAATTCATTTTAACACATTCAGTTCTCTTTTTCATATAATTTACTTCCATATGTCTACGTTTAGAATAGATAAATCATCTACTATTAATAACATTAATCGAATAGTGATGTCTTTGTTGAGATACAATTCACATAGGATTATATATTTCCTTTGAGATATTTGGGTTTTATATATGTAATCATAGCGTATCTGTAGATTCCATAAACGTATCCCATTTTAGATACATTATCATTGAGTTGCCTTTTCTAGATTAATAAATACACTTCTAATTTCATAAAAATTTTACATTTCTACATTTCTGAAGGATAATTATTAAATATTCCATATAAAGGATATTCTTATATTAACTAGATGTTTTCAAACCATATTTAATATTATTTATCTTCTTATTCTTCACCTTTAGTTGAAAATATATCTTCCTAAATCATGACCCCACTTCTTTTCTAAACATTAGTTTCTCTTGATGTTGTTTAATGAGAGGGATAATTCTTTATTTTATCTCATACTCCATGGATTTATTGTTTTATAAATCCTGTGCTAGATTATAGGCACATTGACCATTCATATTTCACAAATTTTCATTAACTCGTCATTTATGGACATCTTCATATTCATTATCTTTTTAATACCAATAGTCAATTCTTCTAGGTATGAATTATATTCTCCCAGCATGGCCTTCATGTATTTTTTTATTTATTTTAATTTAATGGAATTTTCCGTTCAATTAACAGTATGATTCGGTACCTTTGAAGACATCTCATCTAATTAATTATCCTTATAATCATTTATTCCCTTTAGACTGGTAAAAAAATTAATGAGTCTTTCATTAGTGTTCATTATGTTCTAATGAAAATCTTTTCCACTTCAATATTGTATTCATAATAAATATTCTCCTTCAATAGCTATGTGTTTCCCAGTTTAGATCCTATTATGGATTCTATGATGTGGGCATAACTTCATCCTTTTACTCATTGGGATCACTTCATCATCCATAGATCAAATTTTATATTTTATATTAGGATCTTTAGCTAATGTTATAGTACCATTTTATGAAATAATTTATTGAAAAATTTATTCATTCATACCATTCATTCTATTTCTGCTCAAGTCCATTATAGAAATATCACACTTCCTAAAATCTTTACTACATCATGTAATTAATATAGAGATATAATTATTATTATATTATTTCCCTTTCTGATTTCATTTTATTATAATAGAAATACAATAGAATTAATATTCAGATAAATTTATAACAAAATAATCCTTCACAACAAAAATTGTTTATACCTTTTATTGTCCCTATAAGTATTCTTAAGGAATGATTTCATAGGGATGTGAATCAATGTATAAAAGTGATTGTTTTTTCACACATTGATGTTTAAATTACACTGACCAGATAAATTTTACATATCATTTATTATAGCTGAAATTTTGTTCTTCTACTAACTAGTTTTCTATTTATAGTATTATTTTTTAGGGTAGATCATATTGATTCTATGATCACTTAACCCACATCCAATGATTTCCATAGAATAGTTTGTATGTAATTATTTGAAAAAGTTAAAATAATTATAATTAGTTCACCAAAACAAGAATAATATAAGGTGTATACACATTCTCTTTTTGATGTACAATAATACGATAAATCAATTTCAATGGTCAGTTCATAATAGGCCACTTTATTTCCTAGGGTCACCCCCTTTCATGATTTATATATGGAACACCACCTCCCAAGGTTGAATCTATTTTTATAACGGTTTTTGTTATGGCAACTCATCTCCCAAAATATTCTCCTTCGGTCATCTACATTTTATAACATCTCTAGGTAGGAATTATCTTTTTAACAAAGGACAATGAAATAATTTTTTGCATTTTTTTCACCAATTATAGGTAGGTTCCTACCCATATTTAGAACACATATTACTTCACTTTATTTTATCATAATGATATATATAATACAATCCAAGATTATCAATATACATTGTTTCATTGAGAACTAATACACATAAAAATTTAAATAAAAAATCAACATAATTATTTAAAACTATATAATGTTCTCTTTGTTTCCTTTCAATTATCAATACATAAAATGATAAACTGGGTACATACATACAAAATTGGATGGGCATTAAGTTTTAGTATGTGAATAATCAAATAATAAAATGATAATAAATAATACATAAATGTGAAGTGTCATTCCATGATAATATTAAAAGGTTTGAATCTTTCTACTGGGTAATGAAATATCTGAGAACATGATAAACACTAGTCCATTAATTTGGTGAAGATGAAAATAAAACAGGAAGAAGAGATGATGGAAAAATATTCTATGTAAATAAATCACAAAGGATGGTGCAGTCCCACGATGAAAAAATCATTTCATAGATTTCCTCTCAAAATAGCATTCTGTTTCTCCATGAAACACCAGTAAATGAATATGGATCATGGGAATGATTGGAGCCAACAATGCCCACAATTGAACAAAAGTCATTTTTAGGGATATGTAGTAATTTTTATCCCATCAAAATATCCATCCACATTAAATAAATTATTTTCCGGATAAGGAGGTATGGTCAGGTCCCACAAATAATACGATGTCATTTATTGGAATAGGAATGGATTTCCATACCTCAAAATGACTAACACTCCAGAATAAGTCCTTCACAGGATCCCGCAAAATACACTACGAGGCCCACCATAGATGACCGACGATGAAAGTATACAATATCCATGATTCTATATAAAGAGACCATGAGGGGATCTAAAAAGGGACACTATATGGAGGAGGTACATCGAGAAAAAAAGATACGGCCCCACATGAAACAAATATATTCGATGATTCCAAATAGGTAGACCCCACTGCATAGCATTTAGGAGGAAATAACAAAAACATAATATGTTCTACGAACCAAAAACCATATAGTAGAAAATATATCATAAGGGAGAATAACTAATGACCCCTCAGTAGATAGGCATCCCTCATAGAAAATCACTATGAGGGTGGAACCATTCCCCACATAGGAAAACACTATAATTTAAGATCTCGTCCCCTCATAGAAAACCGCTACATGGGATGGACATGACCACGTGAAACATTATTCTATACGGGATGAACCTTAGTCTGTGTCACACAATGCTACATAGATAGTCCTTTCTCTCAAGTAGCAACACGAAACAAGTTTGGATCCCCATCACATGTAAGAACATTGTATGCATAATAGGGAATACTATGGTGTTATATTATCTAGCTTCTATCATCCTCTTTCATCATGTCATCATCCTATATGATGTCCCCTATATGATCCATTTGAATAGAATCAAATCAAGGTTAATTAAAAAGGACACATTACATGAATTATATGATCATTGGGACCATATGTGTGCCATTTTGAGTTTACATGCCCATGGAAATTAGATCTACATGAGTAACCCCGCAGTAAGGAGGGCCCTCAAGAATGTTTTCATGATTATATTTCCATGGTATTCTAGGTTCCTTCAATGGGTTGCTGATGTGAACATCCCCATTATAGGTATTGAGGGGAAAAACTGAATGTTTCCACCGATAAGGACTAGTAATGAACATTCCTCTCCCTCTCAGAGCCAATTTTTGGGCACTACTACTGAGTTAATCCCCTATAAATTCTTGAAGGAGGTAGAACTCTTACCTCGCATCACCTATTTATGAGACATATCTGGATAGGTCACCAAATATGACTATCTTGATTATAAAAAACAAATAGAAGATGAGAAAAATAAAAACCCAATCTGTCTCCCTCTGGGTTCCAGGACGATCCATATGCACCTAAAGTGGGACGTGTGATTTTCAAATCAAATTCGTTCTCCTATTTCTCACATCAATAATGAATCAAATTGGATTAGAGGTTGTCATAAATCATGGCATATACATGATCCCAAATCAAATGTTCCTTCTCATTCATGTATCCCCAACATAAACCTGAAATGGGCCTCCTATAAAGTGTAAGACACAACCAGAAACCTGAAATTAGCCACTTATATGGTTTAATCCCGAATAATCCCCTTCAAACGAGTAACTTTCGTGAATAATCACATAATGGTGAACTACATGCGCTTTGATTCCTAATTAACTGAGATATGTAAGAATCTGTATTGAGGTTAAAACACAACACCCAAGACCACCCCAATGTTCTATGGGCCACATCCCTTGTTGGGTCATATCTACCCCATAGAAAATATATCTCTTAGGTTCCACTAGATGCCTTGGTAAAATACCCACACACCCTTTGATCATGAACCACTCACATGGACATCATTTCCACTTGATAGTAAACAGCATGGTTCGGTATTTATCACATGGACATAAAAGGTGATGTGCCCCAACAAGTAGCACCTAACTGTGTGGGTTTGGATTTTTCTCATGAGGTGATGTAAGAAGATCATTTCATGGGTTTGATCCTAATGTTTAAATATATAATTTCATCCTAGATGATAGTAAACTCCCGATTACACACATAAATGACCAAAGAATCTTTGACCTATCTCTAAAAGGGTTACATTTATGGAGATTCTCAGATAAATATAGTTATCTGCATTGATAGGGATCTTCATACACATAAAAATAGTTACAAACCCATACATATGAATGTTATGTTGTTACCTTAAGTTAATCTATGATATAAACATTTTATAATGAACAAAGGATTCACGAACATATCATAAATCTATAAGATAGTCCCAAAATAGGTAATAGTTCCCCCCCCAAAGGGTTTGATGATCCCAACATCCCATCGTCTTGACAAATGTGAGCTCTTAAATGTCATTGGCCATGTTACCATGTGAATTAATACCTTTGGAATAAAGGTCCATGAACCATGGATATGCGATCCATTGGATGTTTCTGTATCCCTGAAAAAAAACCTATTGAAGACTATTTAGAGCTAATGGACCCGACTAAAATGATTGTATTGATCTCAATTCCCTAAAATCAACCACCAGGGAAAATGTGATTTTGGTCACAAAAATAGTGAACCTGACATGAATTCTTAACCAAGGTGGAAATAATAAATAACATCACACCCCTTTCACATCAATGATGATTGAGGTTGAAAAGAGCCTATAAATTACACATGTTTTCATAAGATTCTACGTTGACTATTTTTTTCCTATAATGTTCGCATAAATTTTTGGAACATGTCAGAACATCCATCAATCTAATGGAATCTTTCCAGTTTTCTCATACACTCATGATAGTAACCTTATTAGCATCTGAGTGCTCGAAGAAGTAGAAGACTCTGTCTCCCGCCCAACATCTTCAACACTAGGCCTCAAATGCACTAATTTGGGAGTACCACCAAAATGTTAATTTCCTGACCCAGGAGATAGCTAATCATGATCCCAAGGATATGAAGCAATGAATTCCATCCACTCAGTGATGGTTAGAGGCCCTAAATTAGGCATAATCACTAGTTATCTCAATCCATTTTGGGATCCTATCATCCAAAAACAATAATGAGTTCCCCCATTACTATACAGAGACTGATGAAGTCATCATTAATGGTTTCGTACGTACAACCTTGGGGTCCCATTCAAGGGATCTTACCAGAAACTGATGCTGATAGCGCCACACAAACTAGTATCCTCAAAACATAGAGGATACCACCCTAAAGGCCCCATCTAAAACTATATGGACCTAGGACCGTCGGGAAACTCATGATTGGAAATGATCATATAATCAAGAACATTAACAATCATGTATTCGTAATAAATAATAAAACCATAAAGATACATTAGAAACATACCAGTGGATGTATATCCCCCTCACTCTCTTGGATCCCACCATCTAAATATGGAGGCACATTATGAGTAGGCACAAATTCCTTCTATTTCTCTTCATGACTCTCACACAAATAGGGGGTCTATCGATATGAATATTTATATCCCATCACATGAATATGATACCCATCGGTAAAATTTGATTGAATCAAGTGAGCTTGCACAAATTATTTCTCATTCTTATCAATCCCACTATACAAATTCAGGGGAAATCACATACAATAAGACAAAAATTTCATTCTAATGGACACTAATGCCATCAATAAAATAGGATAGAAAATGAGTAGATGAGAATTACTTCTTGAAAATATAAATCTCACCCTTAAAATAAAGTGGAAAACAAATAAAAATAGGGAGAAATTCTTGTGGATAAATATTAAGACCATTGATTAAATACAATAAAAAATGAGTAGACACAAATCCCTATTAACGAATAAAAATCCCATCAGTCAAATAAGTTGGGAACTAGAATATTCAGTTTTTGTATTCCAGCTATAAATTAGTGGAAGACTCATACATCTACACCCATATGGGAGAACTGTTGTCACTCAATGATAAGAAATGGAGGGCCAGAGTAAGAAATTATTCTTGTTCTACCACAAAAATGAGAATATATTCCTCTAAAATCTAAAGAAAAATCTCAAAATATCCAGGAAATGATGGATGGTCAGATATAATTTACTAAAAATATTTTATAGAAATTTTAAGATATAATCGCATACACATAAATAATAATGATATGGGCATGTAACCCTACCTTGCTAAGAGGGGTGACTCATTCACAAAATAAGATGGTCACTCTAGAGTAGAAATGTATCCCTGATACCTTCTATAAGGGTTTAACGCCATATCCCATGATAAATGGACAATTGGATCGAGAAAAAACATTATTTCCAACTAGCAGATATCAGTCCACCATGTTGGTTGCTCTAGGGTAGGAATATATCCATATCAGATCTCTAGATGCTTGTCAGCAAATCCCATTATCATCCATGAGATATTAAAACAAGAATACATATATGGAGTCAGTCACCAACAATAATTGGCCCCCTATATCTTACAAAATAAAACCCCTAAATAAAATCATGCCAATGGAAAATAGATAATGAAGATAAAATTCCTGACCCTACTCTACTAGATATTAGAGTTAAAAAGGACCTCATGAACCTATTAATGATGGCTGATGATTTTTAAGACGAGATACCAAATCAATGAATCAGTAGAAGCAGTTGATAAAGTTTCTAACTGAAATATTGTTATAGGTTTCTCTAATGGTCCTTTCTAATGCATCAACCATAGATGATTCCTTCTGAGAAAAAAATGATTTATCATGAGTGCATATCTTCTGATAATTATCACGCTCAACTACATCATGGTCAAAAGATAAAATTGACAGAAAGTCCTCACATTCTTTTCATCCTACCTAAAAGTACCCCCAGTGTACATGCTACCAAAATTATCCATGCTCTCAGACATCATGCTAAGATGGTAGTCATTTCCATTATAGCACCATCTGTGAAGGTCATCCCTATGGTGATGTATTTTCATAAAACTAAGGTCCTCCCCTTACTTTTTCCTCGATTAAAGTCCTCCTTACGGTATACACTTTATCTATGCATTCATAAATCAAGCAATAATGGTAGTCCTGACCTTGATAACACCAAGTATTAGGGTTCTTTTTGCAAGGACATATTACTTAATGAAGAAGGTCCTCCCATTTTTATAATCCTCGACGAAGTTCTACCATAGGGTACGCACTGCAATAATTTTCAAAACTGTAGGAAATCAAGCTATGATTTTACTCCTAACACCAACTATAAAGGTCATTCTTACATTGACATTTCATATCAACTGGAACATACTCCCATTTTCAATTCAAATAATAGAAATACCGTATATGATAAGTCACTTGAAAGGTTGGGTTAATCATGTTAGATACCTTATTATTGACAAAAGATATCATTTCTCAACCAGGAGATGGCCCAGGGGAACGCTCAGTCTCCGAGCCCCACTCTGTCCATTCACATTCCAATGAGACCCCTAGAAGCCATGCCACGTAAGAAAAATAGTCTTGAAGTGTCTATTTTGTGTAAATATTATAAAGGACCCTCTAGAAGAAAAAAGAACATGTTTCTTATATGATGATAATTGGCCCTGAAAACATACCTCTTATGTTTTGGTCTTAAGGCAGTTATCATTTCGATATATCATGTGAATTTTTCATAAGAAATCATATAAAACATTTGTCTCAATATTTGGATGAATCTCTACCATCTGAAATAAATATTGTTTCCTTACAATGGGTATGTAGCCCATGTTAACCTATTGGGAGGGATTATTCATCAAATATACTTGGAATACCATTCATATGCATGATTTCCAATGTCAAAGAAGTGATATAAAGATCTTAATGTGACCTACCTCAATGCACTACATATGTTGTATCATATCATCACTGATGCCCCACCATAAATTCACATATGGGGATGGGGATATCACAATGAATTGTATTTCACCCCATGACCTATTCAAAAGAACCCATTGGAAACAGAATCTCATAATGTCATTATCCTAAGGATGTAATTAAATTAATTCTTTAATTAGGAAATAAAACCTGATAAAAAAGAACCATCATTGAGTAATCCTCAAATGCATCTATCCAGACAATAGAAAACCATAAAAAATAATTATCTAGGGAACTGAGAAGATTTTATTGGCCTCTCATCTAAAGGAATCAAATCATCAATCACAAATAATGTCCTTTGCAACAAATAGTCCACATGATAGCCTATCACCATATCTAGCTCATGCTCGAACTAGCTTGAACGTGATTAATAGATTGGCATCATCTATATCAATTGCTTTGGTATAGGACCATCCCCTTCCCATAGGGCAGGGGTATTTTTAAAACAAAATTCCCCCGTATGATTGAAAAATTCTAGAAATGGAATAGAAAAATAGAATGGGAGAAACACCATCCAATAAGGATTGTGGTATTTTTATCTCAACCACTCTCTCAGTGGAAATCCATATTTTCCATTTTGATAAGAAAACATGTAAAGAGGTCTCTCATTCGATATGGTCTCACAATTCATTCCCTCTAGAAGGTAGATATAAAACTATTTTGTACAGAGGATCCATATGATTAACTCTTTACAATAAAAATGATGGGAATCCCGAAATATAAGGAATAAAATAAAAAAGCATACAAAAATCACACCTACCATTTAAAATAAAGTAAGATGACCACAACTAATTATGTATCAATGAACCTTATTGACATCAACTCTTCATACCACACTAAATATGATGGAAATGTTGGAGATAACGAAGACAGTGGTGCATTTTGAATTATGATTCACACTCAAAATAAAGATGTGCTTACCCAAAACAAATGAGTCACACTAAATTTTGGAAATCCCTCTACCTGTCCCATACTAAATCCTTAGTGAATCCATAACAAATAAAGGAATAAATGTTTATTTGTGAATGACCCGCCTCCTCCAGTGAATGAGAACGATCCCCTTATGATCGAATTATAGTTTTTTAGGAGATTGAAATGAAATCTTTGAGGTGAATCGATGTATAATTGATCCATGTTAGCATTCCCATTGAATATGATCCTCAGGAAGAGTTTCAACATACATTTCATATAGGTGTACCCCAACCATAAGGGTATATCCTGAAAAATAAAAAATGGTGAGGACATCCACCCATTATGTAACCTATAATATCGACCAATATAGACCTAATCATGGATGGTTTTTAGGATTTCCCTCTATTAAAGAGAGAATAAGCGAAAGTTTAGGTAAATCCACAAAATCTTCCTTCGACTAGATATCCATATCAAATAATGTCAGAACCGACATGTCAAATTCTACCCCTCACAGCACTTTCACATGACCAAGTGAAACAAGACAAATATCAAGGGATTATCAACACCATTGAGGAATTTAAAACTTTATTGGAATCTATTAAAATGCATCATGAACCAGTACAACAAAAACAAAAGCCTTACCCCAACTGTGTGAGTAACACACCACCGCTGCAAAATTTCAAAACTCATGTGCTTCAAACATCCAATATATTAGGTGATCCGGAACAACATCTAACCCACTATACATCCCATTATTATATCATGACGTGAAATTTAAAGCAATAAGAAGAGTGGGATATTATATGATTTTTGTGGACCCTTCATGGACCATCCTTCATCTAGGACACCATTTTTCTAGCATGGTCGATCACGATATGAGACTATATTTTTTGGTAGTTCCTCATTCAATTCTGCTCAATATTTTAGATGAAAACTCTTAGTGACATCTTGAACTAAAAATATTAAGAGAATGAGAGAGTCATAAACGACATTGATCGATAGAAAGGGTTCACATGTCCATTTAACTATCCACTTACCGAGGATGAAATGATAGCTATGTACATTGATAACCTATGTGGCAAGCTGCGAATACCGCTCATCCAAGATATAAAAGTGGGTTGGTTATAGGATTTCTCCGACATCACCCTATGAATTGAATACAACATATGGATGGATAATCTCAACTCATGGATATCCACACATGTCTTAAAGAATAGATAAAGAAAATTGGGGTGACATTAATTTATATTAAAACTACATATACACCCACTCTAGCTCCAAATCCACTACCAAATTTTGAAGCACCCCTAGTTAAAAAAAACAACCCCCACCATATCAAGTCAAGTGAATAAGACCGAAATGAAATTAGTTTTAGTATTGAAGAAATAAATTCTAATCATTCTGATATGAGCAAGTCTACAGTTATTTTAGAGTCGCCATGGACTTTGATTTTATCCATCTACCACAACTGAAAAGGGATGATGAGGTGTTTCCTCTTAGAATTCCATATTACTTCCCCTTTCACAAGATTCTATGAAATACCATTTATGAGTATTTAATCATTAATAAACTCCAATAAAAAATGATATAATCCATGGAAGTCAAACCAGGACTACCACTGCGGAAAGTGGTGTATGCTTTCACTATTGACCATAATAATAGAGGTGTGTGGAATGAATGATTTAAAAAGGGATAAAAAAATTTAGATAGTTTAATGACTCAAAATAAAATCCATTAAACTCATGGTATTATTTAAGTATAGTGGAAATAGTTGATTGTGCCCTTAGTGACTCCTTCTACAATGCAGTTGACGTCCTTGGCCCAACAATCTTCAAAAATTCAACTGTCCAAGATGCAGTTTCACCAAAATGGTAGGGAGAAAGTGATAGAATAAGAAACTACAACAATTACAAAATCATATTGACCCTTTCATATTTTAATCCCATAGATCTGAAAGAATAGGCACCGCCCCTCCAAACAACATCACTAGAAAGGGAAATGCATAAAAATTCCTCATTGGATGAGGAGTTGATATTCAGTTCCATTAATGTCATACACTTAAATAATCTATTATACAAAATTGAGTATGGATATGAACCTTATGTCCATGCATGTGAATACAGAAATAATGGAATGTGCTATATGATCTGGGGATACAGAGTTTGACGCGGATATGGAAGGAATTGAACAAATAGATGAAACCCTTTTCAAATTATTAATGCTGTGGAAAATCTTAGAATAGACCTTCGGTGGACTCTATAGAAATGAGAAAATTACCTTACCCCTACAATAAGTGGTTTTGGTCCCATCACTCTATAATATCCATCAGATGAGGGTCATGTGTCTGATCACTCTCAGTATGAAAATATACATTTTTTACAAACCCACAAAAGAAAAGGATCACCTATAGGTCCTTCCCCAAGGTAGGATCTGTCCATATAAAATACCCAATACCCTAATGTTACTTTTAAAGAGTATACAAAAAATGGTAATCACCCTAATTTATACCATAAATACAACATCTTGAAATAGTTATCCTTCATACTGGCGAGACATTCAATCTTGGATGCCATGAGATTGTCAAAGGACCTTAGGGAATCACTCATATAAGCCTTGATATGTCACCTACAGTATGAATCAAAAGTGGATAAAGCTAAGGTATATTAAATAGTGACTGGCCCCGTTGAGTGTAGTATTATTATATCCTTCATTAATCAAGTTGAACAATCAATTATGTGAGGACATATAAGACCATTGTTTGTGTTTGACATAATAAATGTTTTTTGTGACCCGAAAAGTGTTCATTGATAATGTGTTTAGAGTTAATCTCAATCTAATGTAGACAATTCGCCGGCTAAGATTCAATAAGGATATCCTGAAATACACTACCACAACCCTTCTAGTATATGAATAATTTGAGTACAAGTCATTAGGAATAATCATGATTAATAATATGTTTTGGGACCTCATATGCAACACATAATTTTAGGTTGTTTCTGAAAAATATTGTCTTCAATGTCTTGTTAAGAAGGCTGCAGATACATTTACACATTCCAATTCCATGCTTCTCTCATAAATGCATCAAGTAATGAATATATGTAAAAAATAGGACATCGAACACTAATAATTCCCCATTTTAGTTCCAAGAATCACATTATATTAAAGCAGGATTCCATCAAGGGAATAAGAAGAAACCCTTAGTCAATGGTGTTTATTGGGTCACCACCCTGAATAGTCTGGATATGATACTTCTCAACCCCTTCAAGTAGATTCGTAGATAATATATACTATAGATCAACCAAATCACTTGCATTCCTCTAAATTCAAATTCATTTCAATAGTCATCAAGATTTTAGTCATGGGAACTAAGTCTAATAGGGTTGAAAAATATTTTAACCCCCAATATAATGTTGAATGCTCGATTGAAGTTCCCAAAATCCATCCCTAGATCACTAGGAAATGCCATCCTCACTAACTGAGGCATAATAAAACCTATAATCACTCAAAGTATATGAATACAATTATCTATCTCTTCCATCATCATATCTAATAAAATCACACTGCTAGCCAGGACAGAAGATGTCAATTCATCTTCCAAATACCAAGATCTTGACTATTGTCTAAACTATGGAGAACCCATCCTGAGAAGTTATTCCCATCATAATAGGAGGAATAATGTGAAGAATAATAAAGTAAGGAGGAGGACCTAATGGATGCTACTCTAATATTTGAGGACGATGTCTCTACCATTATCGATGAACAAAGCGAAATAAACCAATGTACTAAAGATGATATATGACCCACCACGATTAGTGAAGCCATGTCTCCTGAATAGAAATAGATATTAACGTCCTTCCTAATTAATAAATGAGTTTTATTCTCCATGAACTATATTGAAATTAGGGGCCTCAACCCTAAGGTGGCCACTCACTGCCTAGGACTTCTAGAGGCTCATCAGGGCTATATACAAGTAGCTAGATAGATGCACCTGACACATGCTATCATTATAGAGGCTGAAGATTATAATCTCAATTGATATTAATTCATTATTCTAGTTTAATTCCCTAAATAGTTATCCAACATAATCCTTATCCAAAAGTAGAACATATAATTCAATGTTTGTATTGATTTCTAATATCTAAATAAGAACTTTGAAAAGGATGAATTCTGAGTCCCAATAATAGAACTACTAATAAATGAAACCTCCAGATATCATGATCACTCGTTCATGGATGGATATTTAGGATAAAACATAAATCCCAATAGACAATGAAGATTAAGTTGATACTACCTACAATTCCCCCTAGAATGTATTTAACAACTAGGTAATTCCCTTTGCTTTAAAGAATTTTAGTGCCACATATTGACGTGTGATGCATCACATATTTAATCCTTTATAGGAAGATTTTTTTAATTCTATGTTGATGATATGGTGGTTATTTATCTATAATTCTTGGACTACTTGGCTAATTTAGTAACCGTACTTGGAAAACAGCAGCAACATAGTCTAAAAATGAACCCCGTGAAATGTTCTTTTGTCGTTACATAAGGGAAATTTATCAACTTTTTCGAAAGTTATTGTGGAATAAATATTGAAACTTAGAGAAAAAATGAAATATTTATCATGTAACCACCTCACATCCTCATTGATTTTATGGGACATCAAGGAAACATATCATAAATTAAATTTCTCATATCCATCCTTGTAGGAAAATGTTTTCCCATTACCTATTTAAAAAAAATGCTATATTTTAGTGGATTGATGTTTTTCAGAAAGAATTTGACATTATAAAGAAAAATATCTATTTCACGCCATTTATAATTTTACATGTTGAAGAATGAATGATTATCTTATATGTAAAATATCTTAAGTAATCACTAAGAGCCTTCTGTACACAAATGAAGGATGTTGGCAGTGAGAAAAGCCTTTATTATCTTAGTCCAACCATGATCGATGTTGAGAATTGTTATTAGGACATTTGGAAAAGATTCTTGGAATTGAATTTTATGGTCCATAATGTAAGGAACTAAATGAATCACCAATTGGTTCATTTAGCCTCATGTAGAAACCCTCATAAATACATCATCATCAATCCAATGTTAACCGGATGTTAGGAAAGGTGGTAGGTCATCCTGCATCCATTAAAACTTAAATTCATGCCTCATAAATCAATCACATGATGTAAATTAAAATATTTTATGGTAGATAAGCCCTCATAAAAAATGATTACATTCGAAACTAAGCTTCCCAAAAAATATGTTTTCTCAATTCAATATGGCCCCTAGATATAAAAATTCACTTTGACAGTGCATCTAGAAGCTCGAAAATAAAAGAGGATAGAAGCCCCTAAGATCAAAAAAGTAGGGTTGGGAGTCATGATCATATCTCTATAATGTACATTTATACCTTGCTCCTTCATAATATTAGAGGGTTCCAAAGAAAATGTGGTAGAATATTTAGATCTCATTGCAGGGCTAATGCTGGAAGGTCATGTATATATAAATCACTAGATGATAAATGAAAATTCTGAACAATTTATCAAGATGGATTATAATGATTATTCTATCAAAAAGGAAGAGATAAAACCATTATTAATTCATCTCTGGGGAATAATTGTGGAATTCCCTTTGGGAAAAACTTTAACTCATATTTGGTTATCAAACAATTCCCTATAATATGCCTTGGGATGTCCGACCATATCCCTATATGATCTAGACTGAGATGAAATGTGAATCAACATTTTCCACCATTGTATAGTCTCACCATTTGTTCTAGCCAAAATAGAAGATATCAATGAAATTAGCAACATATCTAAACCTTATGGTCCTACCACCGCCTAGATGAAACCCATGGTAGACAACCTTCAAAAGGGAGAGCTCCCATCAGATAAGGATAGAAGTGAGAAAATATGAAGATGAAAAATTAAAATAGTTATGTATTATATAATGACCCATAAAATGGCCCTATATAAGTGTATCCTCAATGGGGTCCTTCTTTAGTGCATCGAAAAAGGAGATACTATTGAGGTCATGAAGGAAGTACAAATTGTGGCATGGTATGATGACAAATCATGGTATATTACTTCCCATGAAATCAAAAGGCATGTATTCAACAAGCCCAATATAACACGGGACTACAGAAAATTCACTAAAAAGATCCATTCATGACTTGTTTATACCAACATCATCTACCAACCCTCAAATCTTCTTCCAATAGCCATGAACTCTTAGAATGTTTCAATATGTGCAATGAAAATCATGGGATTATATCCTCCTTATATGGCCAATCAATTCCAGAACATTCTAACTACAACCAACTTCTTATTCAAATTGGAAAAATCTATACCCCATAATGAATTTCGGGAAAGAAACATCATTAGTTCCATTAAAGAAATCATCATCACTAGATTTAGTTTCCCTTATAAAATACAAATGGACAATTGAACTAATTTATTCTATTCTAAATTGGAAAAGATATATCATGAGTACGATATCAAGTCCAACCATTCATCCTTCCACTATGCAGCAACGAAATGATACATATGGTCCATCAACAAGACCATATCCAATATAATCCAGAAATTGGTGGACATGGATAAAATCTTGTGGCCAACAGAGATCCACAATGATTTGTTGGAATACCAAACCATGACCTATACTACCACACATGAAACCCCATAATCATTTGTATATGTAATAGAGGTAGTCCTTCTCATATAGGTTCAACTACACTCACTCTAAATTTCAATTTCTGACTAGTTTTCCATTTATGAAAAATAACAAAAATGGCTAGATGAATTGTTGAAACTTGATGAAACAAGATAAGATACATTGATTATTTTAAAATTTCACTAAAACCGAACATCATGGGTCATTAAAAAATGGTTTTCCTCTATCCTATCCTCAAACGATAGATGGTGTTGGTTCTCAGAACTCCAATGATAGTCAGAATGAATCATCTAAAGTTGGATCCGAAATGGGAGGGAACTTATTCCATACATAGAGTCTGCTCTAATGTAGTTTATTGCATGATATTAGATGGATGCAAATCTTTCAAAATATTCCACCAATTCAAGGCCCTTGAAGAAATATTTCATATAGAAGGAAGGTGATTTCATCCTCACCACAGGATGATAAACTTCATGTAGTCTGATGGCTTGATCTCAGGATGTAAAAAATGAATGGTGGATCGTCCTATTATATAATTTTAAACTACATAATACCTTCTTCCATTCAACATGATGATATAATTCATATAAATAATCATTTCAACAGATGATTTACCACACATGAGATACATATGTGTGATGAAAATAGAAAATTACCCTATTCCCATGTGGGATCTAGATCTATGTAGGGAGTCTCTTCTCAAATAACATCCTATGACATGATTACTTCATAAATTGAATATGTAAATACACCTGGATTTTACATACATGTCTAGAAATCCACTAAAAAAGTTGACAAATTCCCCTCCATGTTTATATGCCAGACCTATATAGGGAACTTTCTTCAGGAATGACGTGTGGCATGATTCTGAATCTATAGGATACGTAGTAACACCCAAACCTCACATATTTTCCCCATCCTCAAAAATCAAAGAAATTTCCCCTCCCCTAAATAAAACTAAATTAATGTAGGGGACTTCAAAACAGGGCCTATTGATAGGTCAATTACGAGGAATATCAACCTTTATTTACTTGAGTAAAATCTAAATACAATGTTTTCATGAACTATGTGAGGATTCATTCTTACCCTCCCGGAATAAATAATGACTGTGGATAATTAATTCCATGACCATATGAAACAATTTCCCACATTCATGTTGGGTCACTAATGTCCTCACTACACAGTGTTAATCTTCATGGGGTTCCAAAACTATGTTGGGCTTGAATCCTAATCTCTCAGGAAATGTACTGATTCTAATATATCTAATTTTGGGCCCAAACATGTCAATGAGGAAACAAATACCTCCAATTTGTTCATGAGAAAGATCCACAGAGGGAGTTTTCTAAGAACTATGTTTGGAATGATTCTTTTTTTGACAAGATACATAGCAACGACTGTATTTCTTATGATCATCCATCCACAATACAATGATTCCCTAATTCATCATTGTATCTCCAATGTATAGAAGGACAAACCATTATCACTCCCATTTTCACACATAAAACATATCACTTGGTATTAAGAGTTTCAAAATGATATCCCCCACATAATCAAGGTGCATCAATCCACATCATATGGTCCATTGAGCATGACCTTAAAAGGGACACCATGTATTTCCTCATCACATCATGATATCCAATTTCTTTAATGCATGATTTTAAAAAGAATAATACCACAAGAACTATGTGTTCATTGATTCTTTCTCTTACAAGACATGCAGTGTCCCCTAGGCATCATGTCCTAGCCCTAACCATGTGTAGAAACAATATACTACCAACAAATATGTAAAAACAAGGATTTATACAGAAGATCAAAATTTTAGTTTCTTAAATTAGGGATCCACAAAATAAATAGATGTTAACCCAATATATATGAATAAGATATATGTATGGAGTTTCAAATACCACGAAAAATCTCAAATTGAATGTTTCTGATGTTCCTATACACATCACTTCCACAAATAAAACTATGTACCCTAATAATGTTCAGATCTTAATAAAACATCATGGCCATCAGAAATGGTGGCTCATTGTCCTGGGAACACATTTTTTTACTATGAAAAATATGCGTCAGTTGTATTTGAAAAACATTCCCACAAAAATTCATGTCAAACATAGATAAATTCTTCCTTAGGAGAGTCATTTCCTATCTTTTTATGGCCAAATAGATTTCTTTCCCCATATCATTTCTCTTTATTTGATAATCCACCAGATAATGGTTTAGAAATTATTTTCCCCTTTGGTCCAGGGTATGTTTGAACATAACAAACCGATTATTATCCAACTACTCATGGTTTCTCGGAAAAATTATGGTCACTACATGATGATAAACTACATGACCGATGTCCTAATTACATGTCACTAAAATGAACAATATTAAAAACCATATGTGTATTTATTTTTTGTCATCTATGTATACATTGTGACACCTGATTATAATATTTTGGGTCCAATCAATGAATAATTTTCAAATTCCACATACCAGTGCATGGGTCAGACCTACACAGGGAACCCAATAAAAATAAAATAAGGCCTTCTTCTTTTCTTGATGAGATACATATCAGTGTTTGGATCTTACTTATTGATTAGGCCACCATAAAGAAAAAAATCCCCCATTCTCCTATACGTGAGAAAGATCATATTATGATATCTTAATATGAGTCTCAAACCCATTAATGTGAAGTCACAATCATAATAAAATGCCCCTTTCCAATGAAATAGTTTTTATTGACATGTGAGGAACGGACAAAACAAGGTGTTTTTTGATTCCAGCTCTTGTAGGATTTGACCTTAACAAATAACCTTCTCATTCTTATGCATAGAAAATAGCACTAAGAATTCCAATAAAATATAAATATAAATTGTTCCATTCATTTTCAATAACAATTCATTAATAAGCCATACTATTTGTCTGAAAAGGTTTGAATCCCCATAACAGTCTCTGTCCATCAGAAATGGAGTGTTAGTGTCTTTTGGACACCTTTGTTTTACTACACACAATATTACCTAGTAGGCTCTACCCAAGATTCCCATAAAAAGTCCATTCAATGAAAGGCATTTTCATCCTAAGGATATGCTTTTCCTACCATTGTACACCCCAATAGAATCAATTTCAATACCATTCATTGTATTAAAAACCCTCTAGATTACAACATAAAACTTTCCCCCCATCATGTGAGAATATGATTGAACATCCTTGGACATATTAATATGAAAATGTTGAATCATTAATACCTCGGTTAGAGATATGTGAATTTAAACCACAAACCTCGAACATGAATATCGTAAGATGCTAAGGTTAATCATCCATGTCTTGGATGCATGATGTTAAACTACAACAAGATACAAACCTCCATTAAACGGGACCAATTAGTATAGGAATGGTTTCTTATTCATGGGTAGTGACGATACTGATTCCATTGTTATTTTTAATCATCGTTCCCTTTACAAGACATCCACTATGGTCCCACACCTAAAAATATATATCCAATTTTCCACAAATTACATGGCCATCATAAATGAAAGGTTATTTTACTAGAAACACCATTATTTTACAATGCACAATATTCCCTTGTTAGCTATGCATTAGTTTCCTATATGAAAATATTGTCAACGAAATGGAAATTTGACTATGGGAGAGGCTTTTACCGAGACATATTACCATGAAACATCATATTGGAATCAATTATCCTAGTTACACTTCATATACATACCCCATATCATACCTTAAAACCTAAATCACAAAATCATGGCCAATAAAAATCCACCATTCATTTAAAATAAATGATTTGGCATTATTTGTTAGTGATCCTCATTGGGAACCTCTCTCTATAATTCATGGTCAAATAGTTTGACCTAAAAAATGGTTATAGTCTGTTGAAATACTCTAAACATCCAATAAAAAAGACACAATTCTCTTTAGGATAAAAAATCTAAAATAAAACTATTGAAAAAAGATTAGTACTAGCTCTTCAATCCTTTTATTTTTATGTTTTAGTTAAAAATAAATCAATCAAAGGAACAGTAAAAAACGTGTTAGGTAAAACCCCTACAATGGGAGGCCTAATAAAAAGCTAGGTTGTGCCTGCTACACCCATACCATAATGGTAGTAGGAAGAAAATATTTTTATAATAGAAAATGAAGAATATTTCTAGGGTTTTCCATATAACCCTAATAATAGTAAAACAATGGTCACTGTGTTTCTAAAATATATAAAATATTATAGGATTCCATGATTATTTTAATTGAAGAATGCTTGATGATAATCAAAAATTTTATCCATTGATCAAAAATATAAATTCATCTGAATCAGATTATATTTAAAAATAAGACATGTTATAATTGGACTTGATTGTAGGAAAAGACAATGGACATGTAATAGGGACAATATAATGTTTCTTTTCATCAAATAGGGACATAAGAACATCCATAGCATGGAGACTCATCATGATGCTGAGAATAAAAACCATTAAACAACCTAAATGGGTAAAATAAAGCTAGGTTTGGCATCATCAGATAATTAATAATCGTAAAACCCAGGCCTTTGAGGGTCAATTACAAATAGTTCATTCTCTCCAATTCGACATCTACTATTGGATACATTTTTCTAATAGAGGGCCTATGGAATCAAACTTTCATCTGGATATCATCAAAATTGTTGGTTGTTCATGAAAATTTTGACTACAGACTAGCAACATGATCCTATAACTCCTATAGATCTTCAATCTGTGAAACCATTTCATCATAAGAACTTTATTCAATAGCCAAAAAGTGGTGAAACATAGAATTGATAGCATGTATGGAATCCATTTAATGATGGGAGGTTTTAAACTGGGTAACGTCACCTTCATGAGTATCTAGATCGTCTTGAACTATTACAATATTGTGGATATGGATGTGAAGGTTCTCATAATGATAGGCACATGAGTTAAAATCATTAAACAAGTTCCGAACAGTATCCACTTTATCTGAAAATTCATCCAAGGGAGTCTCTGTGAAGACAATACATATTATAGGCCAATCTTATCTCATGACAACCAGGAGATCACTGGTAGCATTTGAACCATAGTTTTCTTCCTCCAATGCAATATGTATGTAATCATGGATTTCCATTTTGGCTGATAGGATCTCCCCATATTATGACACCCAATTGATAAAATCTTCCATATCAATTGGTGGTTCATTCACAGAGGATAAATGTATAGGGTGGATTGAATTTCATGATTTCATGATTCTATTTTTTCTGGACATTCCTCTGTGGGATTTCAAACAGTGTATGTCATGAATGTGGTGTCTGAGTGATTATTGAATGAAATTGGACGTGTCGATGAGGCCCCATCTAAATTCATATGATGGTGAAAATAACTTATTTTTGATTTTCTTATGGGAAGGAGATGGTAGAAATGTTACAATACTTGAAGAAGCTAACAATTTGTTTACGCATCAAAGTGAAATCACCTATACTCCATCTAGGTAGAATGTCACCCACATCAAAACATAATCCACCGATATGATAGTTGAAGCCACTATGAGAGGAAAATAAATCATTGTAGAAATACTCACACATCATCATCAACCATAATTGGAGAAGAATTAGTGGGTGATATTCCCTCAGTATAGGGGTAGAAATAAAAAATGTGACTTCCTGTAGGCATCCAAAACATCATAGAAACTCTATAGGTGGAACATGGTTTGAAAATGGTTTTCCATTCAACTTATGCACTAAATATTCCATCTCATTTTAAAACAATATAATAATATTCCTCTAATTAACCCCTTATATTATCAACCACTACACCAATGGTTGTAGGGTAAGGTAGAAAAGATAGTTGAGAAAAATCACCCAATAGTCTGACTACGCCATCAACAATTCAGGATTTTGGGTTAATAATGGAAATTCTTAGAAGTTAAGGATGGGAATAAAAATAAGGAATACTTGTAGTATGTTGATACTCATAACATTGATAATTATCCACTATCTGGCAATAAAAAAATTGAAATGGCCTGCTAAAGAAATGCAGGGATCTTCCTTTTAATTTGGATCCAATAGTTTATAAATGAATGTAAGGGTGGAAACATCCAATTTGATAGGATGTCTATCATGAAAGGAAACATCCATTATCATGGTGTGATTTCAGACACCAATGTTGACTTCCTGATTATAGAAGGTCCATTCACTCAGGAACATGGAAAATAAACCCACTAGTATGAGTCAATGGGACATGTCTAGTAAAACCATATAACCCCACGTGGTGTATGACCCTACTTGATGGTAGAACACTATAAACACAAGATAGATCATAAATTATGTGATGGATGAGTCTATATATGAAAAAAAGTTGGCCTTCCACATTTAACTTATATGAATAACTCAATCCATTAATAAAATGAAATAACTGACCAAGATAGAGGGTTTGACTAAGAAATACCTTTTCTGTGACCAGCAGATCTCTCGATAATAAGGATAATTTATCAGCTTTCTCCCACTAATTTTCCATTGGATAAATTCATCATTAATATTTACAATGATAGGGAATCCCTATATCGGAATTATAACCCAAAAAATAATCCATACATCACCACGTGTTAAGTGAAAGGTATCAATTCTTGAACAACATTGAATGAGTAGTTTGGGTAGAATCTCGGTTAGAATATAAATTATAATTTGATAAATCCGCACTTACTAATATAAATTAACATTGTATAATTGTTTGGTAAATCATAAGTAGTTCTAATTCACCATTACTTCCTATGAACATTCATCTGAGAGGCTTGATCCAGACCTCAATTCCCACATGGAGCTCTACCCTCTATTGAGATTTAATCATTTGATGTTAATGATGGGTAGATAGTTTTGAATGATTGATTGTAGTGATAAATCATAGTGGTGTTGGTTTATTTTCAACCACATGGAATGTATTATAAAAATACACTTCATGGACCTGAATTAGAAATGATGTTCGCTATATGTGAAATGTTTAAATGGGTGTTCTCCTTAGACATCTCAGACCAGATAGATGGGAGATTCTGATCAACTAGAAGAAGGGGACCATCATCATGTATTCCGAAATTATAAAGTGTTAGTTTATTCAAAAATCTATACACTAGAATTTCAAGGGAAATGATGGTGTACAGAATTCCCTCATCAAGAAAAATATAACGATGAAGATCACCCACAATACTGACACCATGCCATCACCACTATTGGTTTCAGTCACCAATATAAGAACAATTTTATCTATGTGAGAGGATTAAAAATTTCCTATAATATTCATTGAAGGGATTAATTTTTATGTATAATACATGGGAGTAATTATTTCATAGATGTACTAGTCTTTGAAGTATCTTATCCTTGAAGTGTTGGCCTATGAAGCATTGTCTATGGAAGAAACAATCTGGGGGACGATCCTTCTATGAATCATTCAACAACTTTGTAGTTGATCAAAATATATTTTTTTTGATTATGTGTTCAGTTTTTAGAAAATATTCCCACAATGTACATTGTTCATGGAAGAAGTATGCGGTAAAAAGAGATTGGGTGAATCATAGGATTTCTCAGAAAACCAGTAGATGAAAAATTAGAAGCCCCTTACATATAGATGTGGTCCCCTACAGTGGGTCCACCCCTATGCCACATACTAGTTAAAAAAAGACCTAATTCTACATTATAATAGCCTCCACCTCACCCCTATAAGAATATAATTTGACCGGGGTGTTTTTTGGGACCCTAAATTTCTGAAAACAAGATCACAATGAGTCCACTAATATGAAAAATGGGAAAAATAATTTTGAATAAGAGTTTAACAAATAATATTTAAAGGAATGAAATAAAAAAAGAAGGATAAATCCCAAAAATCATATATCTATTAATAGACCGCCTCTTTGCAAGAAATTTATCAACTCCATGAATCACCCAAAAATTTAATTGGTTCATAGGATGGTGTGGAGTCAGCGGCACCCACAAATGAATAAAAGTCACTTTTGGGGAGTGGTGGTGATTTCAATCACTGAAAATGAGACACCACTGAAAACAAAATCATTCATTGGATAAGGTAATATCATCTAATCTTAAAATAACAACAAATTAATTTTTATTGTTATGTAGGGATATTGACGTCCATAAATTATGCCCCCGTATTAAATGTACATCATGAGATCCCAAAAAAGTTGATACATCACCCACTGCTGATGAAAGGAGAAGCCAGTTTCTGGACCCTCTAACCATCTATAAATAGACCTTGATGGGACCCAAAAAGGGAGATTTAATGGAAGAGGGACTCTCTAGATATGAAGAAAATTCACTCCAAAAAACAAATCCTCGTGACGATTCCCAGTAGGTAAAACTCACCACATAGAAATTATGATGAAATAATAAAATATATAGTGGTTTGAAAAACAAAAAACCATGAACGAACACATTCCCATAAGGTACAAATATAAATGGACCCTCTATGTATATGCATACCACATAGAAAATTGTTATGAAGGCACAACCCTATCCCATGTGTTGGTGAATAAATCCCTCAAGGTAACATTGGAGCATTTTTGGGTTTATTATGTTTGGTGACAAAGAGGGTTTCCATGTTCAGATGTGGAGTTCCAAATATATTTTTTACAAACTATGGTGAAAATAAATATCACAAGGAATGGATTATATAAATGTGGTAAAAAATTATCATATGTGAGGTGTCTTTGTTTCCCAGTGTTTTCCAAATTTTTGAACAATAAAATTGGAGAATGTATAAAAGTGTTTTTGGAAAAGGAGGTTGCGTGATAGTGTGAATGAGGTTTCGAAAGTTTTGCACCATGATGTTTTCATGTTCAGTACATCAAAATATTTTTATGAAAATAAGGCCACACATGTTATGGAGTTGCGTCCAAGGTGTGTTTTCAGAAAATATGCTTGATTAATTTTGACATGCGTGTTCTGGGGTAATTTGGGCATCCTGCTCGCATGGTCATTAAAATGAATATAAATAGGCATCTACCACCACATTTCCTTGAATCTAAAATGTTATATAAAATTAAATCATTAGTCATTCATGTGGTGAGTGGCATGTAAGTAGTGAGTTTCACTATAAGGAGGATATTTCAAGAATGTATTGTGTTTTATGTAAAGAAGCGATTTGTGTGAATGAATGGATTCACATGCATGTTTGGAAGATAAATCTAGTTGGGTTTTCATGAAAATGGTGAAACTTGTGCTCCATGGATTATGGTTGCATGCAAGAAACCAGGTGTATTCATGAAATGTTGAAGTTAACCAATACATATGTGGCAATTTTTTATGAATTATTAGATTATTGTGGTCCATTAATAGAGAATCTACATAAAATGGAGGATCTATTAATTACAAATAATGAAGGGACCTACAAGTCCATAATCTATGAGTGGATCCCTTACAAATCAGTGAGCATAGAATGAAGAAGATGGTGATCCATATCAATATAATTGACCTAGAGAAGGGGACATAGGTAGTTACCCATGAGAATGTAGTGAGATAACCATAAAAATTGTAAAGGAAGTTTTCCTAGTCATATAAGTGGTCTAGATCGAACATCATTATTGGCAGTGAGTGTTTGTGAAATAGGTACAATCATCACATCATCCTTGTATGATCCTTAGATATAATATAGTGAGGTGATCCAATTAAATATATCCACGTCCTTTTCATTTATATATATATTTACATTCAACACATTATCATTTCATAAAATTGGAATAGATATGACAAACACTAACATTAAAGAGCATAAGAAGTGACCCCTATAATAAATTGGTCAAGATCTAGTGGGGTAGAAAAAAGTATAAAAACAATATACATACCCTAATTCACACCCTCTCAAGGTGTCTAGGGCCCTTTTGAATCTAACAAATGGTATTACTGCCAAGGTTTTTTATCATATTATTTTTCACTGACTTTGTTCAGTCAATTTTTGAAGTTAAAGATTATGATTCCATTTATCTGGGTGTCCCATAGAAATGGAAATAACTTCAATGAATAAGAATAATTAAGGGGGTATTCCTCAGTGAGGTGGTATCTATGGAAAAAGTGTGATTCTGTTTAATGAAACAAATATTTTACTGAATAAAGGTTTGGATGAATGAAATAGTGAAAATATAGACTCACTCAATAACTCTATTGGAATGAGTGAAGAACATGAAATTCAAAGTAAGGTTGAATATACTACTGATAAAGGAACTAAAAAAGGTGAAAATGTGAATTTGTTCATGAAACAATAGAATCAGATTATAAATTGGATGATGAAATTATATCAACAGATATATGGATCAACATACTAGAAAAAGAGGTCGATTAGATTAAAGGATTAAATAAAAGTATTATTGATTTGGTTATTTCCCAAAGGTTGAAGAATGATTCCAAATATGAATAGCCTCAAAATAAGTATTCAATGATAGAAAAAAATTAATGTTAATAAAAATGGAATGAATGTAAACTCAGCTCAAATTCATAATTTGAAAGACAGAAATGATTATAATTATACACAACTATTTAATATTGTTTAGGATAACCAAAGGATACAACAATATAATAAGTGAAAATCTAATTCTATTTCTAAATAATAATTAACAATAAAGGATAAAAGTGATTTGGTGGATAATTTCCCCTGAAATTTGTAAGATGAGATGAGTAGTGGGAAAAATATCAAGAAATAACGTAATTATAAACATGAATCAAAGGATATAATCATTTAAAAATTGATTGAATAGATATAATTATTTAATAAATGAGGGGAGAAAACTAATGAAAATGGAAAGCCAAAATTGAAGGATGCATTGAACCTGTTTCTTTATTATACTTTGGTAGGTGATGATGAAATTAAAAGAAAAAAATTTTATTTCTGAAGAGAAACAAGAACATGTTTTCTCATATTAAATTCCATCCATTTTGTGAAAATATTCAATTAGATATGATGATCCACCTTGAATTCATGATGTACTGAGAGATGAGAAAAGTTCCAAAGATAATAAAAATAATATAGGTTATAGAGACATGCCTAAAATGTATTTTACAGTAAGTAATGATAGTATTCTCTATTTCGGTGGAACGAATGGTCATATATCATGAATTTTTGAGGTATTGGAATATATTTCATATTTTAAAGACATAAATAATTCTAAATATTTCAATAATAATAATATTTCTGAAAGTATAAAATATTTGTATCCTAGAAGAATGAGGTTGTAAAATTTTATTCCTCTAGAAGACAAGAACACTACATGGGTATGTGTCATGATTCCCAAGGACTCAATATCTAAATATGAACTCTAGTTTCATAAAAATATCATCCAATAAATAGTTTAATGAGGTATTCCACTAATAGAAGATGTTTTGTGTTATTTAATTATAGGAATTTGGAAATAAATTAGCAGTGGAAGAAATAAGGGAAGGAAAAAGAACCCAGAAAGAGATCCCTAATAATGGATGTGTATAACAAAAAATCCAATATTGCAAGAAAAAGTTGTACGTTTAAAAATAGGAATATTGGTTTAGGATAATCATAATGCACCACACAGAAGGCGTATCAATCACCTTTTTTGTTACACTCGCAATAGATAACATTGATAGAATGTGGAAAAACCTAGAAGAAAAAGAGAGTATCTACTCCTGTTGTGATTAATAATAACGTACATTCACTAGATGAACCACCAACAGGAGAAAATAGTGTTGTGATTCAAATTCAAGATTAAAAAAACACAAAAATTATTTTTTGTGAAAAAAACTCATGACATTCCACATGGGGGGAAGTAAATTCATGTGAAAGAGGCCATCAATGGCGGAAGAAGAAAGAGAAGATGATTAGTGTATAGATTCATGTTCAAAGAAAGAATCATGAAAATGGAATATTTTTTATGAGCATTAATGAAGGAAATTTCTATTAATGGGGTTAAATACCAAATTGTTAAAAAGGCCAAGCATATATAATCCAAATATTAGGATAAGATTCAGAATGTGGGTAAATAATGCCTACTCATATGGAAATAATAGTTGATGTTTTTTAGGTATTTGGAACATTCAATGAAATATTATAATTCATTGCAAGAAAGTATAAATGGGTCGAAATACCCGGATGAACCAAAATCCTCATCTTGATGATTATAGTGCTTCTCCTCTTCCAATGTGTTTAAATTCTATTAACATATTTTAATGTTTTTTCGATTTTTGGTGAAATAAAATCCATGGGGAAGTCATATCAAAAGATAAAATGTGGGGAAATAATGTTCTTTGGAATGTCATCTAATTAAAATCATTTACTATAATTTGATAAGAAAGAATGTATGTGATTCAAATGGATAGTGATGGTGTGATTAACTATATTTCTTGTTTCCTATAATGATTTCCAACTGAGTAGGATTACAGATTTTATTGATGGATCATTTATATGTCGTAAATTTATTGAATGGAAATCTCATTAATGGAAGATACAACTAGAAAATGTTATTGAGATGTAGAAGTTTATAAAACATATAATTAGATGTGAAGAAATGATGCAGTTGAAGTAGAATTTTTGTTGGTATAAATAGTGTACCCAATAACAAGAATATTTTCTATCATAATGGGAGAATTATATCTATTAATCGGATGCTTGATCTCAATGGATCCAAAATGTTGAAAGTTAATGTTTTAGAATATTTATTGGGGGACAAGAAGAAATATTCAAGTCTTTTGTGATTATCTAATTCGTTCTATCAATATTGTAGCAGGTGACTGTTTAAAGGATATAGAGAATCTATGAGATAATATCAATAATGCTTCAACAAGAATCTTAGAAATGTTGTTAAAAGAAATGATTTGACTATTGTGGAAAATAAGAAGAATATTAAACAACATAGTGAACAGTTTCAATATGAATATGATGAGGAGTTTTGCATCATAGGGGGAGCAGAAGAGGAAGATGAAGAAGTCTTGGAAAGGTTGTTAAATTCCCTAAAATATCTATAATAGACAATGAGACGAATATTCAGAAAATGCATGATTAGTATTAGGAGGATAGTGATTAATAGATAAGGAGGTTTGGGGATTATCCCGTTGTAGAGTTTTTTTTAGAATAAGTCTTTAATAAATATAAGGATGAGGATAAATATGTATTAAGATAGAGACTTGTGAGAAGATATGAAATTGATAGAAAAACATAATTTTTTATCAGAAAGTTCCAGTGAAGAAAAGGAGGATGAAGACTCTAAATCAATCATCATACTTATCATTGGATGAGTCTAAATGTTTTTAAGCACCTAGAGAAGAGAATTGGGTTGATGATATGAAAGCATACCGTGAACAAGTTTTTAAGAATCAATCTTCAGAGGTTATTTTGATGCAAATAGATAAGTATTTAATCGGTACTAAATGGGTCTTTAATAACTATATGAATGAAAATGGATTATTGATTCTAAATAAATCATGACTACTATGAAAAGGGTAACCCTAGATAGATGTTGTCGATGTAGATGAGAAATTTTATCATGTTGCAAGGTTAGAGACAATCAGATTATTCTTTTCTACATCAGTATAATGAAGGTTCAGGATTTTATAGATGGAAGTTAAGTTAGTATTTCTGAATATGGATATCAAAGATAAACTATATATTGAGAGACAAAAAATAAATCTCTATGCTTGCAATGTAAAGAATATTCGGTATATCAATGTAATTGTGGATTTCTGTTATATGTATAATGAAAAATCTTAGCCCTATTTATTTGGATATATAAATGTAAATTGGTCCTGATCACCAGATGATATAAAATTAGTATTATGTAGTGAATTTTATCTTTGTGGAATTAGTATTTCATGGATCAGAAAGAAACACAGTTTAATTTTGTTGAGCACCATATAAGATGAATATATAGCGACTACTCAAGTGATCATTCAGTTATTATCGATTAGGCAGCATCTTGATGATATAGGGGTTGAAGTGAAGGATCCAATCATAATCCATTATGATAATTAATGAGTTATAAATCAGAGAAAAAAATCAATTCCATCAATCAAGGACTAATCAAATTTAAATAAAGTATAATTTTATCATGTAGAATGTGAAGTAAGGTCTTGTGTAGTTGGATTATGTTCCTAAAAAACAAAAGTTAGTAGATTTTTCTACAAAGGCTTTACCCAAGGATGCATTTGAAAGACATCGACTAGCTCAGGGTGTTTAGTTAACTACTCGAACTTCAAAAAGTCTTCATGTGGGACCCCTCCCCCCATGTTATGGTGTGTTTTTTCATAATGTATTAGTACAGATTCCTCACCCTAGTGCAGTTAGAAAAGTAGTGGCCTTCGTATTTCTGGACAAAGTGGGAGAAATTGTGGATATTAAATGAGAGAAAATGTCTTAGTAATGACATGTGGAGAAGATGACAGGTGGAGAAGTGAGATAGGGGGATCATAGAGATAGGGTTATTAAATATAAAGATTATATATGTGATCTTTCAAAGGATATATATCATGAAATATGTTGTCTGTGATGAATGAATTTGAGTGGTTTTGGAATGGAATTAAGGGTTTCAATGATGAATATCGCATGATACTATTGTTTCTAACACTAGGAATTGGTCATGTGGGATTTGGGTGTCTGTTTATTAGGCCTATAATTACTATTATAATTGTTTAATGAAAATGGTGGTTGAAGATGGATGAATCCATAAAAAGGTATCAAAATGTGAATAGTTTTCAAAAACCCAAAGGGGGAGATTGTTGGGAAAAAATACCTCCAGGAAATATTGGTGAATTTTTGGGTTGATTGTTTTTTTTTGATAATTAGATTTTACATGGTTAGTTGTGGATTTAATGAGATATTTTTGAAAAACTATGTTGACAAACAATAATGAAATGGGAATGGATGAGCTGGAGGTTGTACAAAAAAAAGGAATGTAAGTTATGGAGTTCTGTCCAAGGTGAGTTTTCATGATAGAGGCTTAGGAAAATGGGACATGCACATTCATCCGTAAGCATCACGTCGTGTGTGTAGGGTCATAAAAATTCCTATAAATAGGAGGGTACCCCCTTTATTTTTTTGATCCTCAACACTTAGAAAATATTGGAGTTATGGATGCACAAGTAGTGAGTGGAATACAAGTAGTGAGTTTCAAGACTAGGAGGACGTGGCACGTCAATAGAGAGTTGCACGACCAGACCTGAGATGTGTGTAATAAGGGAGTTGCGCTAAATTTATGTGGAGCGTGCATGTTAGTTTTCCATGATTAAGGTGACACTTATGTTCCATGAATTAAGGTTACACGCAAGTTTCCCAGAGGTTGTGTGAAAGGTTGACGTTTCTCATTCCATCTATGGTAAACAATTTTTAATCTATGGATGAATGCAGGGAATCATCAACGAATCTACATTCGATAGTTGATGAATTCATTAAAGATAATGAAGGTACCTACAAGTCTATAAACTAGTAGTGGATTCCTTTTAAAGTAGTGATCGATGGATGAGGATTACGATGATCATTTCTACTAGAAGTGAGATAGAGAAAGAGACATACGGAGTTTCCCATGGGAAAGAAGCGAGATATCCCAAAATATTATAAAGGTACTGATCCTTGTCATAGAACTGGTATTTCCCAAACATCCTTATTAGTTGTGATCCTTAGTGAATTTATTATAATCAGAACATCACCATTGTATACTCCATGGATGTATCCCAGAGGGGATGAAACATGTAAAAATATATGTGTCCTTGTGATTTCATTATTTCATTACTTTTAGTAAATTATCCTTGGATAATATTTGATGGATACGCTAAAACAACAACAATTGGTGTAAAAAATGAGCCTTTTAATAATTTGGTTATTATTAAGTGGGGGAATAATGATATATAAAAATAATATACACACACGGATTCTCCCCCCTATCAAGGTATCTATGACCCTTTTGGACATAACACCATGTATAAAAGTGCTACATGGGATGAGCCTGACCCCGTATATAAAACCACTACAAAGGCTGAACCAAACCCTATGAATAACTATACAATGCGATCAAAAGCATGGTTTTGCGTAGCACAAATCTATTTGGATTGTCACATATTTTGAAAATAAACATGCTTCATAGAGTAAACCCCATCCCACATAAGTTCCTTCAACGTCGAACATGGAATCATATGGTATTCTATTACCCAACTCTTATAATCTTCATCCATCATTTCATCAACCACCATGTCAGCCCCTCTGTGAACAACTCCAACAATATATGGTCAAGGGCCTTTATAATGCCACATGAATTTTATGATAATATTATTCAATGTATCTTCATTACCTTTTGAATTTTCAAAACCATGGTATGGAGAGAGGCAAGAGTAACCCCAACAATGATGCCAACCCTTGGAATGTTTTCAATCTTATAATCCCAAGGTAACCAGGGTTCGAACTATGATGGTACTCATGTGAACCTCTACTTTCTAGGGATTTAGGGGAACCAGTATCCTTTCCCTTAGATAAGGATTATTTATGGACATTCTCACCCCTCCCATAACCAATTTTAGGACACTCCTCCTAATGTATTCCCCAAGCCTTTCTTGTGGGATGTAGTGTTATTTCTCCTCTTCACCTCTACCCATAATATCTCAAAAGATCACCAAATATGAGTATCATGTATATAAAAATAAAATATGTGACATGCAATGTCAACGCCCTCTATCTCCCCTATTAGGTTCCATCACCATCCATTAGCGAATGAATTGGGACATGAAATCGTCAATTCCATTGCATCTTAGTATTTATCAAACTAGGTATGACTCATGTGTTATAAGAGGTTAGTGACGATCACGACATCTTCATGACCACAAATAAAATAGGCCTTTTCTATAGGTGTAATCCCCAACTTCGCGCTTAAATGAGCCTCCTATATAGTGTTATACCCAACTTCAAACCTCAAAATTTCCTCTTATATGGTGTAATCCACAATCATGCCCATAAAATAAGAATATTCCATGTATAATCCGCAAAAGATGAACATTGTAGGCTTTGATTCCCAATTAACCCAGGTACGTTGGATGACTTCTTGAGGTCCAAACCCAGTATCCAAGTCTAAATTTATGCTTTATCAGAAATATCCTTGATATGTACATATTTACATAGGAGATAATTTATATCTCTTTTTCTTTAAGTGGCATCATTATACTCCCCACACCACCTTTGACCAGACAACTTTCACCTGGATTTCATTGTTGTATGATGTTAAGATGCATGCTTAGGTCCTTATCACTTGATCTTATAATGTGTCATGCACCAACATGTTGTAGCAAACTATGTGTCGGCTAATTCCTCTCACTAATATATATAAGAATCCCATTTCATGGTTTCGATCCAAACAATAAAACATCTTATTCCCACTAGATGATGGTAAACTCTATATCACCCCCATAAATATCCAAGGATTCCCTGACATTTTTGTACAAGGGTTAAATTATAGGAGAACCACATATACATAAAGATCTATCCACTAATGGAGAAACTAGGCTACAATCAGATGGTTCCAAACCTATAAAAATTGATTACTGGTTATTACCTCAGGGTAATCTATAATATAAAAAATTGGGAATGAACAAAATAATCGTGAACATTTCTTAAATATATAATCGTGTTCCATAACATACAATAGTTTCCCCCAAAAGGGTGTGTTGATCCCAAATTCTAGTCCTCCAAAATAATGATATTTCATATGATTCATTGGGAAAGTTACCTTGTGAGCACATGACATTGGAAATATAGACCCCTAATCATGGATATGAGTGTAATTGGGTGTTTTCAGCTCCATGAACAAAAACCATTAGATACCATTTTGAGATAGTAGACCCGATATAAATGATTATAAAAAACTCAACCAACTACAATTAACCATCCGGGTGAACACATTTTCAATTGGAAACAAAATATAACTCACATGGAATCATGGAATTAGAGAACCACATCATGAGATCATGATATCATAGGAATATATAAACAAATTAATTGTGACATCATAAGAAAAAGTTATAGATAACCACTAATACAACATAATATATTATTCAAAGTCTAACCACCTACACACCATTAAAGGTATATCATGAGATGTAAACATTAACCGCTATATTGAACGTTATATGGTTTCATGCTTCATATATCAATATTTTCATGTCCCACATCAACTATATAAAACAAGAAAATATTTCAACATTTCAATTCTAGGAGTATGTATTGTATGTTTCATATATGAAATCCCCTAATAAAATAATAATACTTATTACATGGTAAATAAACATAAATATAAATAGGATTTTGTATTCATAACACAGGCATATTTCATAGAAAACGATGGGTTGATTTCGGCAGAATAAAGGGAGTACATAAAAGAGCATGGAAGTGATTAATGAGATAATATGTTATTATATAATTAATTGGGAATCATATTGAATGTAAAGGATGATTTAAACACATGTGAATATGAAAAACATGAAATAAAAATTTTTATTATAATTTAAGTTCCTAGATTGGTAAGAGGAGAGATAGAACACTTGCCTTGAAAGGATGAATCATAAAGATTTATAAGACATCGATAAAATTATAGAAACTATTTGAGCGAACATTATATTGTGAAAAGGAGAATAAATTCATGAATAATGTCTTATGATTGAATTTTAAGGAGATAATTAGTATGGATTTATAAAAAAAATATAGGGGACAATTTATTATGTTCCAAACATTGGCCTTGGACACCAATTCAATATAAAACACAAAACCATTACCCTTACCATGGTTTGTAACCATGATAATTTTTGTGGAATTGTAGTTTTTAAAATTTTATTAGCTTAAGAACTATGTTCTATAATATAATATCATTCATGATGTGTAAGAGAGTTAGGTTTGTAATGTATAGTTTCAAAAATCATAATATATAATTTGGTTTTTTGAATATTTTTTTTAGGTTTGGAAAAAAATAACATAATGACATCCAAATAAATACAATATATTCAAATTTTAATTAATTTTTACCCAAAATATGAATTAATCAAAAAAATATTAAAAAATATCAATTGGATGATTTCAATATATTATTTCAAAATATATAATTATGTTAACAGAATATTTTTATTAATATGATAAATTTTTCTTTTAAATTTTAAAAAACTATTTATTAAAAAATATGAATTATATTATAATAAAATAATAATATTAAAACATATAAAAATTACCATGGTCATTATTAAATTATATTATAATTTTTTAAAAAAAAAAATTTATGACTACTCTATGAATATAAATTTTATTTTAATTTCTTGTATTTATCATAGATATGTATTTTTATTGAATTTTCACATTTTAAAAAATTAAATAATGATTTCTTTTTCTCTAAAAACCAATTTCTCATATTCATTGCATGTTATTGTGTGTTTTATTAAATATACTAATAATGAATATGGGATTAAAGAAACTACAATTTCAATATTTTAATTAACTTTCCACTAATACATCATTAAGATCGAGATACACATCCTTTTATTACACCAACATATTCCATAAGGGTAAGGTATGTGATAGTGGTACTTTCATGTGGAGCCTCAGCCAATATAGATCTAGTATTCAACTCTACTAAATACATCATTTCCAACATGCGGTTACACTCGAGCCTCACATATTGAAGCTATGCTTGGGAATTTTCAGGTGTGAAGCCCAACGTTGCTAACTCCCTCTCGGTCATTGATAAATGAACTTCATAATGAATTATTATATAGGTTAAATCCATAATTACTACTTCCTCACCAATTAGTTACCTTAATTAACCTTTAAATTCAATTATACTTCAATTAAAATTATAATGAAAACATAAAAAATGGGAATAATTTTGAAATCTCATAATGGTATTCTGAATCCTGTAAATACCACCTATTACAATCATGCATCTGTTAAATTAATTATTATGATTGTATAATTATTTTTTTATTCAAAACAAATATTACATTTCATCGGAATTATATCCTTTTACAGTGTTGTCTGTCAGTTTTAAAATCCTTGGAGAAAAGAATGATATAAATTTTCCACATCTAGTCATTTAATTATTTTTGGATTATATTACTGTAACACCCCAAGCTTCCACCTTACGCTTCTCTTTGAATAATATAATATCTTGTGTTGTACGCAACTTCGTGTCCAAACACACACAACCAATCAAACTAGTCTTTATGAATATTAAAACCCACTTTTTCAAATTTTATTAATTTTATCTTTAAAAATGGAAATCATTTTTGGTATTATAATATCAAATTTAGCTTAGGTTGAATTTTTGGTATTTTTCTGAAAACATTAAATTTTTGATGAATAGTGAAAAACACTGAGTTGTTGTTTAAAACCTACTTTTTATTTAAATAGTTATTTATTTTATTTTAATTAAATTTAGGTTAAAATAGATATATAATACATATATAAGATCAATGTAATTCATTGGAGTTGTTTTATAATGATTTTAGATATATAGAAATTTTATTGAACTTTTTACCGTATTTTACCCACCTCCTAAGTAAATTTTCAAATTTGCATAAAAGATAATTTTCCCACTTTTGTGGGTTGAATTTCAAAAATCTGAGAGACACAGTTAATATCAGTATGTAAAATTTGGTTTAATAAGATGAAAATAATTTTTGTGAATAGAAACCCTTTACTTTTATTTACCACGGTTAAAAGTAAATAGGGAAATTAAGGGTAAAATTGATATCATAATTACCCTAAAATTGTCCTAATTATATTGGATTGGTATCATTCGACAAAAAAATAACCTTAGGAACAAAATATGATATTTTAGGTACACATGGATTTGATTAGGACATTTATTATTATATATTTTAATGAAAAGTAAAAAATGTTAAATTCAAGTATTCAAAAATAAAACATTTTTAATATTGGGGTATACATAATTTAAATTCGACTATAAATATAAATTAGAAATATAAAAATATTTCCTAAATAATGGTATTTTATTTATAATTTTAATACATTAAATATTTTAATTTATTTATGACACAGTGATGATGATGTAATTTCCTTATTAATGAAATATTTAAATAATTGATATTATAAATATCCATATAAATGTAATTTGAGACTTTTTTGAATTCCACTAATTTTATTGGATAAAATGACATGTTAGGGTTTATTAAATGAATTTTGGTTGATGTAATAATGCTATTATGAATTTACCAAAACAAAATATCAAATAGGGTCAAAATTGACATAAAAGAGTTTTAAAAAACAATATTTAGCTATTAATTGGTATTCTATTCCTAAAAATCTAAATATCAGACAAAGGGATTAAATACTATTATATATATAATTAATGAACCACTTGGAGTTCTCTTTGATGTATATAGTATGTTTATTAACCATAAAATATAAAAATACAAAGAGACATGGAGAATTTCAAACTATTTAACTAAGAGTTAATTATAAATGATAAGTTTAAAATGGTGACCTAAACATGTCTAAAACCTACTAGTTGATATGATTTCTACCCAACCCCACCTTAGCCTCTAAATAAATAAATTTTAAACCTTCATAAACCAAATATAAATTTATTATAAAATAGTATATTATGTTATTCCTAAGGCGCACCTCACCACTCTTATAAAAGGGCACTCCTCCTTCCCTTAAATTCACACATTCAAAGCCATTTGCCTCAGAAAAAACATGACAAAATATCCTCTCAACAGACCTCCCTTCATCCTAGAGGCCTTTCATTTGTCAAAAAGCCAACTTAAGGAGCCATTTTGATCAAATCAAAAGGAAGAACCCGAAGAAGAGGTTTATATTTCATCACCTCTTCCAAGTTATTTTCCTCTTCCACATATTATTTCATTGTTGTTTCAATTATAAAATAAAAACTTCAGTATCAACTATATATTTTAATGTTATTATAAATATGGTACAACCATATTTATTATTCTATCCATCCTTTGAATGACATCTCACCATATGTGTGTACGTACGGCTTACCGTCTCCATGTCGTGGTGTAGTTGTTATTCAATACATTATTATTTGGATGTGTATAATAATAATTTATAATTGATTTAAATAAAAAATAAAAAATGATAATTATTCTTTATATATGATATATCATCCAATTATATAGGATTTTAATATCAAAATAATGATATTGTTTCTCGTATGTACGTACAGATTACTATCTCCATGAACGCGATGAGAATAATTCCCCATCGTATCCATTCAAGAATAATTTACATTTAATGATTAAAAATAATTTTTAATGACTTGATATCATTCTGGATATTAATAAGAAACATCCCATTCATAACAAACATGACTCATATAACAATGAATATAAAGGAAAACGAATCAGTTAACACTCGAAACAATGATAGAACTAAAACATTATTAACAAAGAAATATTAGAACATCACATATGATATGATATTTATGTATATGGTTCTTGTATTATTTAATAACAATTATTTACCTATTATATATGAGGTTAATGTACCTTTGACCAAGGAAGAGTACAATTTAAGGGTTAATTTCACAATCTTTTTATTATATAAGGTTGTTTTTACGTAAGTATCTACTTGGACCTCTTTATCATTCACATCCGTGTTTCATAAAAATGTATTTCAAAACATTTTAACTATTTAATAGAAAACATTTTCAAGTCATTTATACCGTTTTTTTACTTTTTATAATATGTTTATAAAGGAATCTTTGTGTTGTTTTCCAAACATTGTTCCTTTAAACCTTTTCAACAAAATTAAGGTAAGAATGGCTTTTTTTAACTTATACGGTGGGTGCGGATATTTTCGGTTTTTTTAACATCATTAAAGCATCCCTTACAATCATATAAGAATATATTCAAAATAAATGTTTTCTTTATTATTATGTGACTCTTAAATGATTTCAAAATAGAAAGAGATATTTCTCTAAAAAAGGTTTTGATTTCATCTATCTCAACATCCTTTGATTGATTTTAGGATTTTTTGACGCTGATTTATTATGATTAAAAAATTACATAATGTATTGAAGGTTTTGTGATATGTTTGCCTATGTATGGGTTAAATTTATACCATTCATGGTTTATGGATAATGAATTGACCTTTAGTATTCTATTTTTAATACGAATGATTATGTTGTGTTTAAACCATTTCATATGAAGATTGCCTTGGACTATATAAGTGATGGGTGGTGCCCGCTATTGATCCTCAATTCCTCAGTAGGTCTAATGAGACAAACTAGTGTCCTGGCTCAACGCCTTGAGAAAATATTATTTGTAGTCTTGGCACAAGGCCTGGACTATGTGGTTATAAAATTCCTGCATTATGCATTCCATCATTATTGAAGTGGCTATTGATATTGCATGTGATTATTCCACTAGTAGAATATCCATCTGAATATGCAAATGGAATTATCTGATATTATCTTTGACATATTATTCTAATTTTCAAGTTCAAAAGGCTTTTGATTTAGAAATATTAATTTCCTTAAATGTCTATTCTTATTTATGACTGTTTCCACTATACTGTTATCCTTACTGAGCATCTGAGCTCACCCCTTTCTATGTTTTATTCTTCCCAGGATGTGAAGAATTATACTATGAATAACCTGCAGGGATTGACTAAGGGATATTAGTCTGGCCTATAGAGACTATGTTGCTGTAGTTTTTCATTATATAATGTAATCTAAAACTTATGAATGTATCTAGTATTTCCAAGCCTACTAAACTGATCAGTCTTTCATGACATGGTTTCCTTATAATCATGTAAATGTTATGTATTAATGAACCGACTCTATGTAACTGGGGTCGAGGTGTTACAATTGGTATCAGAGGAAGTTTAGTACATCCCATGAAAACTAGATTTAGATAAACTCTGTTTAGAACACATAACCCTAAGCTAGACTTTTTGTATTAGTATAAAAGAACTCCCAATAATTTTGGTAATGTAGAGATTTGGTGTTTTTTCTATGAAATACATCCCTGTCTAGATACGAGCAGGTAGAAGCACCTCTGGCATAGATGTACCTAGGAGTGAAAACTCCGACAAAGAGTTTCGGGCATGACCCGGGGTATCCTGGTACACGAAAACGGGCCTTTCTATAGTCTTGGTTATGACACTCCCAGGGGATATGCTTTGGATAATTCAAAATTTCTCTACAAACCATTATGAAGGATTTATAAGAATATACTTCCTCAAAGGAAACATTTTTTATGATTATGGATTATATTCATAAACTGTTCAATTCATGTAAAGTGTTTTATAAGTTTTGAATTATGTATTGAAATTTATAAACACATCTAGTGTGTGCCATTGTTTATAAATGGTTCTTAGTTGAAGGAATTGAAACTATATCAAATCAAATAATCCATGTAGGGATTTCCCTCCTACTCAAGATAATTATAGTGGAGCTGGTGATGCAACCGTTGGTGATTAACTTATCACCATACTGGGACAACTTACTCCAGATATGAATAATAACATTACCCGTATAGAAAATCCAAATCCACAACGTGGATGATCAATGTTATATCTCTTCATGAGGTAATAACTACAAACGTTAAATGGGAGTACAAATCCATTGGTATCAAGATAATGGATAAGTTCATTAGAGAAAATATTTCATGCTCTGGGGAGTAGCAAATGGGAAAAAGTTGTCATGGCAGTTTATCACCCCACGGGAGATGTAGATCAATGGTGGTCATTGATTCAAAACACAAAGGAAGATGATGATGTATACAAATATGTAATTTAGGGTCATTAATGATATTTTTTTATAAAAATACATTCCTCGTTACCGTCGAGCGAATATGGAAAGGTAATTTCTGAGTTTGAGGTTGAAGGAGGGTGAGAATGTCAAAAATTATGAGGCCAACATTACAAGGTTATCATGGAATGAAGCTGATTATATATGTTACCCAATGAGTAAGATTCATCATTTCATTCATGGGTTATAACCATTTCTCCATTGAGCATTAGTTTCACAATCCTTCTCGTCGTATTAAGATATTGTCTCACGGGCTATCAAGACAGAAAAAGAATTCTCTAAGTCTTACGAATTTAAAGCAAAACAAGAGAGGAAGAGATCTGCTGAACACTCTAGAAATGAAAATAAAGGGAGGAAGGGGAAAGTTGAATATACATCCTGTAGTAAATGTGGGAAGAAACACCTCAGTACTTGCCTGAATGGAATATGAGTCATTTTACAAGTGTGGTGAAAAAGGCCACCAAGCATGTGATTTCGAGGGGAAGAAAGAGGCTGTGAATGTTGAATTCTACAATTGTAGATAAAGAGGTAATTATGCAAATGAATGTCCAAAGTGCTAAGAAAACATACCTTAGAAAAGGCCAAGGGATCAACGCCAATCATATCCTATCAATAATGATGAGTTTGAAGCTCCGAAAGACAAGGTGGAAAGTAATTTAATGGTTTCCTAAAGTTTAGCCAATGCTTTATTGAATTTTGGATCATCGCATTGTTTCATATCTTCCCAGTTTTTTAGGAAAATTAGATATTTTCAATTTGTTTTAACATGGAAGTTGTTAGTCAAAACACATAAGGGAAGTATCATTGCCACAAATGTTTTCTCAATCAGTTACCATTAAGGAATATAAATGTTATTTATCTGTTGATGTCATCATCATACCCATGAATTAATTTGATATAATCCTTGGTATGGATTGTATTTCAGACTATGATGTGAAAATTTATTGTAAGAAGAAGGATGTTACAGTTTTTAATGATGATGATAAGTAGTACATTATCTTTAGGGATGAAACATCACCATCTGATTCTTATCTAGATCCACCACCAATACCTCAACTAAATTAAATTATTGGGGAGGAAGAGAATTAAATAACTATGGGTGAGGAAAAGAATGTTCAAATAGAATATGTACTTATTGTGAAAGAATATGTTGATGTTTTTCTAGAAGATTAAGCTGGAAATCCTCCAGAAAGAGAAATTGAGTTTTACATTGACTTAATTTCTGGTTCAAGGACCATATCGAAGTCCCCTTATAGAATGTCAACTGTGGAATTATTGGAACTAAATTAATAGATAGGATAATTGATTAATAAATTATTATTCTCCCTAGTGTTTCTACATGGGGATCCCCTTCTCTCTCTTTTTTAAGAATAAAGATGGATCTATGAGGTTGTGCCTTGACTACAGGGAGATCAATGATGTAGCAATAATGAACAAGTATCCCCTACCTCACATTGATTATTTATTCGACAAAATTCATAGAGATTAATAATTTTAAAAGATTGAACTTCGATCTGAATATCATCAGTTGGGTGTGAATAAGGAATACATTCCTAAAACCGAATTTTGAACCAGGTACGAGCATTACAAGTTTACAATAAAGCCTTTTGGGATGACTAATGCACCTTCTGTCTTCATGGATCCAAGTAATATAGTTTTCAATATAGATCTTGATGAATTTGTAGTGACAGTGATTGATGTTATCCTAGTATACTTCAAGAGCTACGAAGATCATGAAAATCACTTGCGCATTATTTTAAAGACTCTTAGAAGACATGAATTATAAGATAAGTTTAGCAAGTGTGAATTCTGGCTTCAAGAGATTTCTTTTCTTGGCCATATTCTATATAAGGATGTAATGTCTATTGATCCTTCTAAGACCAAGGAAATCCAAGAATGGCCAACACCAACGAATATAACCAAGGTACACAGTTTTATTTGTTTAGCAGGTTATTATCGTTGTTTCGTCCAAAATTTTTCCCAATTGGCTAACCCATTATAAAATCTCACACGTAATGGGGTTAAATTGTTTTGGAAAAAATAGTGTGAAGAATGTTTTGAATAATTGAAGAGAAGAAAAGTGAATTCTATTATCTTGACTCTACCATCGGGGAAGGATGTTTTTTTATCAATAGAGATGCTTCAAATAGGTCCTTGGTTGTGTCCTTACGCTGAATCATAGAGTCATTACGTATGCATCATGACATCTGAAAATTCATGAGATAAACTATCCTACTCATGATATTGAGTTAGTAGCTGTAATCATTTCTTTGAAGATTTGGAGACACTATCTCTACAGTGAAAAATGTGAGATTTATACTGATCACTAGAGTTTGAAGTATATTTTCTATTAGAAGGAACTCAACATGAGTAAATGTCGTTGGATTGAACAACTAATATGTTATAATTTCACTATACACTACCACTCAGGGAAGGAAAATAGGGTGGGAGATGATTTGAGTAGAAAGGATCATGGAGTTTTGATCAAGATTAGAGTTGAAAGAGATCATATTTTCATGGATCTAGTTAAAATGGATATGGGAATAATCATGAAAGGTGAAACATCAATACTTTTTCAAATGGTTTCCAAACCATCATTACTAGAAAAGATAAAATGTTCTCAGGCTGATGATGAGGAGTTTCAAAAGAAGATTAAAGTTGTGAATGATGGGAGATTGAGGGACTTCATATATGAAGATGGAATTTTGAAATTTGGAAAGAGACATATTGTTCTAGATGTACCTGATCTAAAAAGGGAATTTTTGGATGATTCCAATATCTCTAATATCATTATACACCATGGTATCACCAAGATGTATAGATATTTGAAAAAACATTTTTGGTGGGACAACATGAAGAGGGAGATTGCTGATTTTGTGTCAAGATGTACGGTTTTTCAACAAGTGAAATCTGGAAGGCAACATCCTGGAGGAGTTAGGAAACCTCTTCCCATACCTGATTGGAAATAGGATAATGTTACGATGGTATTTTTGATGGGATTAACAAAGACTCCTAGAAGGAATGATGAAATATGGGTCATTGTTGATTGTCTTACCAAGTTAGCATATTTTTTCCTATAAGAGATGATTTTACACTTGAACGTCTAGAAAGACTACATATTATTAAATTTGTAAGACATCATGGTGTACCCCTATCGATTGATTCTGATAATGATCCCCATTTTACATCAAGATTGTCGAAAAGTCTTCAGAAAGCCCTAGATACTAAACTTTGTTTGAGCACTTCCTACCACCATTAAACTGATGGACAATCATAATGGACTATTCAAACCATTGAAAACATTTTTGAGATCTTTATCACTTGACTTTCAAGGTATGTGGGATCAATATTTACTTATGGTAGAATTTTATTATAACAATATCTTCCATTCATGTTTTTATATGGCACCATATGAAGCATTATATGGAATGAGATGTCGCACACCAACTTGTTGGTATGATGTTAGTGAAAGACACCTCGTATGCCCAGAACATGTTAAGAAAATTATGGAAAAGGAGAAGTTAATCTAAAACCACATCAAAGCAGATTAAAGTAGGCAGCAGAGATATGCTGATAACCGAAGAAAGGATTTGGAATTTCAGGTAGTAGATCATGTTTTCTTGAAGGTATCTCTATGGAATGGAGTTATACAATTTGGTAAGAAGGGTTAATTAAGTCCCAGGTACAATGGACATTTCAAAATTCTAGAATGAATTAGGGATGTAGCTTACCATTTGGAAATTTCGCCAATTCTTTCCAAAGTTCATGATGTGTTCTACGTATCACTGTTGAGAAATTACATGCATGACCCAACGCATGTGCTCATTTTTGATGAATTAGAACTAGAACCCGATCTGTGTTATTGCGAAGAGCCTATCATGATTCTTGATACTAGAGAACAAGTGTTGAGAAACTAGACGACTCAGCTGGTAAAATTTTATGGAGAAATCATCATATGAAAGAAGCCATGTGGGCACTTGAGGAACTTATGATGAAGAACCACCCGAATCTTTTTTTGCGGAAGTATTATAGAAATTTTGGGGAAGAAGTTATTTGAAAGAGGTTAGAATGTAACACCCCTAGCTTCCACAGTACGCATCTCTTTAAATAATATAATAACTTGTGGTGTACGCAACTTCGAATCCAAACACACCACAACCAATAAAACTAACCATTATGAATAGTAATACCCACTTTTTAAAATTTTATAAATTTTAACTTTATAAATGGACTTCATTTTTGGTTTCATAATATCGAATTTATCATATGGTGATTTTTTTTATTTTTATGAATGCTTTCAATTTTCGTTGAACAGTGAAAAACACTGAGTTACTGTTTAAAACAAACATTTTATTTAAATAGTTATTTATTTTATTTAAATTAATTTTAGGTCAAAATAGATAAATAATTCTTATATAAGTTCCATATAATTCATTGGAGTCATTTTATAATGAGTTTAGATATAAAAAATTTATTAATATTTTTACCGTCTTTTAACCACCTCCTTAGAGAATTTGTAAATAGTATAAAACAAAATGTTACCACTAATGTGGGTTGAATTTCTAAAATCCAAGAGACCCGGTTCATATCAGTAAGTAAAAGGTGGTTCAATTAGGTGAAAATAATTTTTGGTGAATAGTAATTGTTTACTTTTATTTACCATGGTTAAAAGTAAATACGGTGATTAACCGTAAAAATGATTTCTTAATTACCCTAACACATGTCCAAATTATATTATATTAGTATAATTCAACAAAAATCAACCTTAGGAACAAAATATGATCTTTTACATCAACTTGGATTAGATTAGTACATTAATTATAAATTTATTTACAGAAGAGTTAAAGATGTTAAATTAATGTTTTATTAACTAAAAATTTTTTAATATAGGGTTATACATAATATAAAATTGACAATAAATATTCGATAGAAATATAAAAAACATTTATACATAATGTTATTTTAATTATAATTTTTAGACATTAAATAATTTAATTTATTTATGACACAATGAGGATGCAGTAATTATCATATTAATGAAATATTAAAATATTTGACATTATAAATATCCAAATAAATGTAATTTGAGACTTTTTATGAATTCCACTAATTTTATATGTTAATATGACATGTTATGGTTGATTATATAAATTGTTTTCAAAGAATTAAGGCTGTTATGAATTTAACAAAAACAAAATAGCATATAGTGTCAAAATTGACATAAAAGAGTTTTCAAAACAAATATTATATTACTAATTGGTATTCTATTCCTAAAAATCTAAGGTTCTTAAAAAGGTATTAAATACTATTATAAATGTCATTAATGAACCACTTGAGGTTATTATGGAAGATTATAGTAATTTTATTAACCATATAAAATAAAAAAATAAAAATACATGGTAAATGTCAAACTATTTAACTAAGAGTTAAATCTAAATGATAAGGTAAAAAAGGGGAAATAAACGTGTCTGAAACCTATTGGTTTAGAGGATTTTGACCCATACCCACCTTATCCAGGATATAAATAAATTTTTAAAAATTATATACCGAATATGAATTTATTTTAAAATAAAATTTTATGTTTTTCCTAAGGGGCCTCTCACCCCTCTTATAAAAGCCCCCCCCCCCCCCCGCCATCCCTTAAATTCACACCATAAAAGCCATTTGGATTAGCCAAAACCTGCAAAAATATCCTCTAAAATGATTTCCCTTCATCCTAGAGGCATTACATTAGTCAAAAATCCATCCTAAGGATCCATTTAGATCAAATCAAAAGGAAGAACCTGAAGAAGGGGTAAATATTTCATCACCTCATCGAAGTTATTTTCTTCTTCCACTTATTCATTCCTTGTTGTTTCCATTAAAAAATAATAACTCCAGTATCTTTTATATACCGTGATGTTATTATAAATATGTTAATACCATATTAATTATTCAATCCATACTTTGAATGACAAGTCACCATACGTGCGAACGTACAGCTTACCGTCTCCACATCATGGTGTAGTGGTTATTCAATACATTATTATTTGAATGGGTATAATAATGATGTATAACTTATTTAAATAATAAATATAACATGATAATGATTCTGAATATATGATATACCATCAAATTATATATGATTTAAATATCAAAATAATGATATTGTCGCTCGTGCGTACGTATGGATTACCCTCTCCACGAACGCGATGAGATTCATTCCGCATCGTATCCATTCAAGACTAATTTTTATTTGTTGATTAAAAATAATGTCTAAATACTTGATATAATTCTGGATATTAATAAGATACATCCCATTCATAACAAATATAACTCACATAACAATGAATATAATGGAAAATGAATCAGTTAACACTTGAATCAACAATAATACTGAAATGATATTAACAAAAAAAATTAGAAGATCATATATGATATCTTATTTATGTATATGGTTCTTGTATAATTTAATAACAATGATTTAACTATTATAAAGGAGGTTAATGTACCCTCGACCAAGGAAAAGTACAAGGATATGGTTAATTTCACAATCTCTTTATTATTCGAGGTTGTTATTACATACTTATCTTCTGGGACCTCTTCATCATCCACATCTATGTTTCATAAATATTTATTTCAAATAAAATTTACTATTTAATAGACAATAATTTAAAGTCATTTATAATCTTATTTTACATTTTATAAGATGTTTATAAATTAATCTTTCCATCATTTTCCAAACAAGTACCTTTTATGATTTTCGACAAATTTAAGGTAAGAATGCATTTTCTTTAACTTATATGGTGGGTGCGGTTATTTTCCGTTGTTATAACATCATCAAAGAATCCCTTATAAGCTTATAATAATAATTTCAAAATAAATTTTTTCTTTATAATTATGTGACTCTTAAATTATTTCAAAATAAAAAGAGATATTTCTCTAAAAATGTTTTGATTTCATCTATGTCAACATCCTTTGATAGATTTTATGCTTATTTGAAGTATATTTATTATGATACAAAACTTACATATTGTATTGAAGGTTTTTTTAATGTTTGATTGTGTATGTGGTATTTTTTACCATTCATGGTTTATGTATAATGTATTCATAATTCATATGCTAGTTTTAATATGAATGTTTATGTTATGTTTAAAAATTTTCATATGAGAAATGCATTGGACATAATACATGATGGGTGGAGCCCTCTATATATCCTCGATACATCGACAGATCACATGAGGCAAAATAGTGTCTTGGAACAAGGCCTTGACAAAATAGTATTTGTAGTCTTGACATAAGGCTTTGACTTTGTGGTTATGAAAGTCTGGCATTATGCATTCCATCATTATGAAAGTGGTAATTGATATTGCCTGTGATTACTCAACTAGTATAATATCCATGTGAATAAGTAAATGGAATTATTTGATTTTATCTTTTCCATATTATGTTCAAGTATAAATTTAAAAGTCTTTGTTTTAGTCTTATACATTTCCTTAAAGGTTTATGCTTCTTTATGAATTATTCCACTATATTTTAATCTGTACTGAGCAAGTAAGCTAACCCCTTTCTATGTTTTATTTTTCCTAGTATGTGAAGAAATATACTATGACTGGCCTATTGGGATAGCTTAAGGGATATGAGTGTTAAATATGGGGACTATGTTGTTGTAGTTTTTCATTTTATAATGTAATGTAAAACATAAGAATGTATCTAGTATTTCCAAGTCTATTAAACTAGTCGGTCATTTGGGAAATGATATCTTTATAATCATGCCAATGTTATGTAATAATGAACCGACTCTGGGTAACTGGGATCGGGGAGTTACATTTAAAATTACAATATGGTGAATTTTACTTGGTTTAATTGTTATATAAATGAAATTATTTCAATTAATGTAATATTTTTTATCACTGTAACTTGTATAATAATATATTACTAAATATTTTATATATACATATATAAACAATTATATATTATTATAACATTATGGGTGGTTACATTCTTCTCTCTTTATGAAATTTCAGGCTCAAATTTTTTTTCATTAAATATAGTAAAAGGAGGGTACTTATATTTAATTACTTCTTTTGGTTCCCTTGTTTATTCTTCTTCAAGTTAATGTTTTCACTAAATAAAATTTAAAAGGTTAGTTATATTATTTCGTAGAAAATTTTCTCAATGGTAAAATATTCCTGATGGACACTCATCCATAGAAATATCAATATCATAAATTACTACTTCTAAATTAAGTACATTTGAGGGATATGATACGTACTTACATAATAAGAATACATGAAAAAAATCATGTTCACGAGAAATTTACAACGTACTATTAGAGAATATTTTATAGATCCAATGTGATATATAATCTCAATGGGGATGATGTCTCAAGGAAATTTCTTTATTTCATCCATACCCTCATTAATTTCACATATGGTTATATTTGAAGGAAAACATTTGTCTTCAAATTAAAAATCTATGTCCCATAGATGTTTTTGAGTGGAATATATTTGATGATGTTATGATAACTTCATATAACAATAAATGGATTTATCAGTCACTCCCATCACATTGTTACGATATTTTATGATAAGCTTTCTTTCTCAAGAATAATCCCATTATGTTTGATTCTTACACCTTATCCCATGAAGTGCCAAATAAATTCCCATTTTAATTATATAATGGATGTTGTTTTCATATGATAACTCTACTTGGGAAAGGTGATTATCCCAATATTCTTGGATATCCATTGAACATGATCTAATAATATATTAAAGTGTTTGAATAATTCTTTTAGTCTATCCATCTACGTGAATGTGATAGGTTGTGATAAAACTAAACTTTGTGTCTAATTCATACAAATAATTATCAAGAATAGTAAGGAAAACCTCATATTACTATTATATTTTATGTGGGGTGATGCTCCATGAATCCTTACCACTTCTCTCATTTATATTAAAGAATTTTTTCAAGATAGATTTATTATTTTATGGAAATGAAATATGATGACTTTGGTAGGTGATCAAATAAAACCCAAATTATGTTAGGATATTTAGATGTATTGGGGTGTTCCACCACCAAATCCATGGTTATATTTTCACATTTCTATATAGTATTGGATAATGGTTTTATCATATACTTATACTTATATCATTTAACCTTACATTTTTAGCATAAAAATCATTGATATACAAACCATTTAATATCCATTTTCATGTTTTCCAACATAAAATTTTTCCTTATATCACAATAAATCACGTTATCCTCATTTTAATAAATTAGGATTAGAAATAAAATCTCCCTCTTTAGTTATAGTTTTTATGGGACACATGTTTGAGTTAAAAACATCATAATTACATGTTTATCAAAAATTAACTTCAGAATATTCATTACATTTCACTATAGTTCCACATAACCTCTTTAATCCTCAATGATGTTCACATTGATGGATATATATGACATTGTTTGAGAATGTTAGTATGATGTTACATGTATTATGATTCAAATTTTAATCCCTTTCATGTCTATGAAGAATGGATCCCCCTCAATACTCATCATAGATAATGTTGTCGTATCTTCTCTACCTAGAGTATATTAAATATTGTTTTCCATTCCATGATGGTAATGGATTGAATCTTAAAAATCCTTGATTGACTCTATCCACAATCATTATTTCATCTTGTGTTATTCTTGTGTCAATTTATAATTGAGGCTCTTGTGATCAATATATATTTCACACCTCTCTATAGAGATAATGCTTCCAAATCATTAATATTAAGATAACTACAACCAACATTGTATCATGCATAAGATAATTCTACTTATGAACCATTAACAAGTGAGGGATATATGATTTGACATATCATTTATTGTGTGTTAGAAAACCTAATCCATTCTTATGTCCATAAATATACAACAAAATTCCATTAGCACCTGTGGATAGTGTGAGTACATGTTTAGTGATTAGACTCTTCTTTAAATCATTGAATATATATTTACGTTCATTAGTTCTAATCTAATTAACTACTATTCTATTTTTCCTTATTATGAGGTATGAAAACCATGATAATAGTCATACAAAACACTGATATTACAATGATAATTTGAGTAAAAGGTGATTATCTATTATATATTTTGGTATAAACCATTATTCATTTATCTCTATATTCTATTATCCATAACTCTTACATTTATAATAATATCATTCCCCTATAATTATACATAATTCATATTTAACAGATATTTATTGTACAATTCATATATATTCTTCGTTATCAAATTATTCATCATGGTACTCAATGAATATTAATTTTTCAATTTACTTTTAGTGTAAATTATAATAAAACTTATAGAATATAAAAAACAATCAATTTAATATCATGAGAATATATTCAAAAGCTACATGATGATTTATATAGAATTGATGAATATAAAGGGTATCAATCTGAAATTATATTGTCTAAAACTTGTACGAAAGAATGATTTTGGTATATCTATCTTCCATACATTTAATAGAAGATAGCCTAACCTAATACCCAATTTAGAGAAATATTGGGAACCATGTAACTCATAAAATATGTTGTCAATATGTTTTAGGGGACATTTTTTATTTATTAAACTATTCTTTCTCATGATTATTAATGTGTAGAAACATTGAATAATCCTTCTTTTTTGAAAACTGGGTCAGTGCAATCCCTTGTTGATGATCAGATGGAAAAAAAAATACTTCTACAGATTTTATTATAGATATTTTTCAATTACTTACAATTCAATAGTGGATATTCAATATTGATTCATGGATATTGTTAAATCTTTAGGTTAATTTTTTCTTCAGAAATTAACCTATTGGTAAAGAGTAAGACTGAACAATTCCTTAAAGAATACATTAGTATATACCCTTAGAGTGGTATTCTATTCAAAAGTAATATTCTCCATTATACTGATCATTTTATTCAGTTATCTATACTAATAATAAAATAAAATACATTCATGAAAATATGATTTCAATATAGATTCAACCATTTCATTGAACATTAATGGAACCATATGATGATTTGGGATATATAAGGTGACTTCATTCACCTGGAAGTTAATAATGGCTCTATATAAGGTCATCCAATACACACAAAGTATAGAATTAAATTGTAGTGTAGTGAATATGATAAGGTATATAGAGATATTTAACAAAAAAAGATTGACTAAGAATGAGTCATTTAATTAGGATGAAATAATTCCATCATTCACATTTCTCATAGATATCCAATAAACAGTGATTTGAGATCTTTTTTAAGTAGTTATAATAAGACGACATGATGTAAAATGATACATAGAAGAATAATCAACCAATACATTGACTATTTATGATTGAGTAATTACTATAACTATCACTAATGTTTTTGAGGATTCTCATTGAAAAAAATGATTGCATATGCCATTATTTAATCTCTTGGCCTTAAGAGATGTTATCCTGATTTACCTTTGACTAGCCTTATATATTAGAAATTAGATTCATAATGTCCACATTAATTTAGGTAGATACATTATAACATAGGTTTAGGATTGAACAAAACCATATTTTCTTCTACCAAATAAGTATAATTATTCTTCCCCATAAAGAATTTATTTAACAAATAAACCTCAAATCAGCAAATAAAGCATCTCTTCATTCCCATGAGAAAGCTTCTAAAATAATTCTTCCATATATTTTAAAAATTGAGAAAATAGAATCTAGTGTTTCCTTAAGTATTATCTAATGATCATCTAGTGTTAAAACACATTCTCTAATTATTATTGTAATATCTATAGGACCACTGAGTATCACTTATATTTATTTTGACATTAAGGAAACATAATAAATTTTCCCCATAGATATTAATGTTTCCAATATCTAAATATGTTCATAGAAGTTACTTTACCCTAGTAAAGAAGCAGTCAAATTTAATTTTTACGCATCTATGAAAAAGGTGATGGAAACCAATGAAAACAGATGGTGTTTAGTTCATATAACCCAATGTGTTTTTCCTCATTATTCATCAGTATAAGGACCTACATCTCTATTTTAACAAAGAGTGTGAATATAAATTATTTATTAAAAAATTTCATTCTATAATTAATCCCATTCCAAGGATTCGATGCACTCGTGTGGAATTTTATTCTTGATCTGTGTTAATTACAGAACATCTTCTCCCTCTCAGAGACAAATTATCACAATAAAATTCACTTACATAGTTCATTTAAGAATATAGAATAAATTATGAACAAATATAACCTATAGTTGTAAAATTAGGGGATAAAAAGATATAGTAAAATTTTAAGGTTGTTTTTGGAAAAGGAATCAACCACAACATTCTCTTTCATAAGGGAATGATGGTGACCGATTTGATTCATGTTATTACTATAAAATTTCATCATTAGTTCAAGTACTACAATGATGTTATAAATTTTCATTATAATTATATTATAATTTCCTTAGGGAAATAATAAAATACCCATCTCATATACTTTTTAAATGATTAATGAAATATTATGCCATTTTTTAAAATATATGATAGTTTGGGATGAAAATAAATATCTCAATAAGAATATCAAAAGTAAAAATACTTATTAATAATGGAATGAAAAATATAAATTAACTTATGAATCTATTTGTTTCATCCCATTTTATTCTTATTATTAATTATGAATTTTAAATATCATATATATTATCTCAAGGTTATACTATGATAGTTTCTAGATTGATGTGTAGTGTAACACCATGGGATTTTTTGATATATTTTTATTTTATTAATTTAAAGTGTAAAATAACATGATTTACACAAAATAATAAAATAATGTATATATTGTTTGTAAATTTTAAGATGAACAAATATAATATGGTATATAAATTGAATATAGTTATATATAATATTTTTTGATTCACATAGAAAATACTATTGATCCTAAAGAACATTTTTGAAATACATTATTTAAAAGCACTATTTTGTGATGTATGTTTTATTTAAAAGATTTATTATATAAATTAAAAATTAATCCATAATATTAATCATATATTTAATATTATTTAAAAATTAATAAAATTAATTTATCGATTATTAATATATTAAAAATGAATATAAAGTCAATCAATGGTAAAAAGTGATTTTTTTATTTTAAACAACCTTTATGTGGTCAATGTGTTATTATCATAATAAATTAATTTAATCACTATATATATTTATTTGTAATGAAATATATATATTATAGAATCCAATAAATTATTTAATATCCACATAATATTCTTTACAGGGCATTAAATGAAAATATATATAGTTTTATGCATAAAATATCATTTTTCAAAAAATGATTTTTATTTTTAATATTTAAATTTAATTTAAAATTTATTTATGAAAAATATAATAATTTAATTGAGAAATATGGATTTTATATTCTAAATAATAAAGTAAATATTTTTTATGAATCCCATTTTATTTTTTGTTCAAAATGAATAGTATGAATGTTATTATTTTACTAGAGTTAGGGTTTTAACTGGTTTACCAATGGGTGATAAACTAATATATAATAGTAAAAATTATAGTTATACATTTATAAATATTATTTCAAAATTTAATATCAAAATTATAATATTATAATTTTTATGAACATTCCATTGTATGAAAATTTCAATGAAAGGTGACCTTGTACATTTTAAATCATTATTATAATTCGATGTGTGTCCCTCCAGTCACTTAAAAAATAGAACCTATTTTACATTAATATTTATATAATTTGAGATTTATATCATGAAAATAACATAAAATAGAAAATAATATAAAATTTTATTCACTGATGATCTTTATTTCATTCCCATTATCCATTATTAGAATCCTTAAGGTGTAAACTAATATATGTCTCTGAAAGAATATGTAATCTTATTACACAAATTTTACAGAGAATATTCAATCTAAAAATAAAAATAGATATATTTTATCCTTCTAATAATAATCAATAGTGTACCATTGATATACTTATATTTAATTATAATAATGCTAAAACCATTTTCCACTTCCATTCCATCGAATAAGAAATGAGAATATCGCTCAGGAGTATATGAGGACTACTAACTCCACATCATGGTATGAATACTTTTCAATTTCCATCATTTATTGTTGGATATTTTGCAAGATTTTAATTTTTTATGTGTAATTTTTTTATAAATAATATTCTAGAAATATGTTATCTTATAAACACTATTACCTTACCATAATTTGGAAAAAGATAACTTTTCACATGCGTAACTATGGAATACCGTTTTTAAAAATTTATGTGATTTAGTTTTCCTTTCCTTTAATTTTTTTTTCTAATGTGGATAAATTTAATTAATATACATGATATTATGATATAATAATTAATTTTAAATGTTAATTATAATTTTTTATTATTTTTTTCCGACGACCAAAATGTGGAAACATTATTCATCCAAATATATGGACAATAATATTTGTGAAGTGATGCCCTTTATTTTTCATCGTACATTATATGAATGGTTATAAACTAAAAATAATGATTACAAATTTACATTTATAAATTTTCAATATTATGGAAATGATTTTACCCAGATCAAACTGTAAGGACCATAAATTCCAAATGGAAATAGACTTGAAGTATGGATTTGTTAACCCCAAAAATGATGAAAATAATGGATTATTAATAAGAAATTGGTTATAAGATGTTATATGTATACTAAAGATTATATTATTATTATTTTTATGGTTATTTGATATATTTATAATAAATATGAATTTAATATATTAGATGTTTCAATTTTTATGATGAAATACGTTACTTGATGTAAGTGTTTCTCATCTCACTTATTTTGTGAGACATATGAAATATTCCACACTTCTTTAATTCATGTGGTGTAAATACCACCACTAAGATATATTATATCATGAGTATATTTAAATTAATGATATTTAATGTATACTTTTATGTTATTTCTTTCATGGAGATTATTATTCAAATCATACTAAAGCAAATAGGGTTTGTATTACAATCTCATTTACTTTAATAATTTTATATGCTAAATTTACACTTAGATATATTATATGGATCTGATTATTTATACAAAATTTACCTTATTGTGATCTATTTATTTCAATAAATTTCATGTAATCTTATAATTTCACTTACATTGGTTACTATAATGAAATATAATTTTTTTAAATTGCTCTCTGATCAAAAGGATTTTGACATTCTATAATGATGTGAAAATAATGTTTTCCTTCATCATATATTGTATAAAAATATTTTCCCATATTCATGACTACTAATATAATTGAATATTCCATTACATGTTTCCATGGTAATTTTCAGGGAAAATATTTCACTAAAAATTATATGTTTTTTTAGCGAAATATAATGAAATGGATATTTTATCTATCATCATAAAAAAATTTCAGATCACTTTTAGATGTTTTTTTAATATTTAGAATCATCATTCCAATATTGTTATCCTTCACTGAGGATATGATCTTTTTATAAAATCCACATTATTTCTATGGATAAATGATGATGATGATGAGTTAAAGATGAATATATGAAACCTATTTATTTCCTATGGGTTAATTAGTATATGATAAAATAATTGTAAAAATAATTTACTTTCTATGGGTTATACTATGATGAAATGTTTATAGAACCCATTTCCTTTCCACAGGTTATAATGTGATGAAATGATGAATTAATTATGATATTTTCATAAACATATGTTTTTTTTATTATGTTGTGGGTGGGGTCAGACTTATATAGCCCTCTAATGTATTGGTTAAATAATGTTATCTCTTTCTATTATATAAACTATAATATGAATAAAACTTATTATAGTAAGGTATTGTCCCTATAATGATAGTATTGTGACTGAACCTTGACTATGGAAATGATGGACTAGGCGAGTTAACCCAATAAACTATGATAGTAATGGTATTTATATTAGAATAAAGAAATGATTTTGTATTGTTCTGTGTATGCAAAAAAACTTATGTGTTATTCTTAAGATATGTTCTCACAGATCATGATTTATTATTGATTATTCTGCAAAGTTTTCACTTAATTATTTTATCGAACAATCCATATTAAATGATTAATGATTAAGTACCTCTTATTTAGTATGAAATAATTTCTTCTATTATTATAAAAATAGCATACCCATATTTATATGATAATATATAATCATTAATTAATATCACATATGTTTTCTTATTCTATCAATCTGATCACAACCTTTCTTGTGCTTCTATATTCCCATTGTTATGACGAATTTTATAATGAAATAATTTTTTATGAATGGAAAATTTCTTGAATAACATTGTGGGAGATGTTAAATTTCATTAATGAAATTTGTTCATTATGAATATAGTCTTAAAAGAAACAAAATGTTTTGGTTATGGGGTGTTTGTTATCGTAAAATGTATTGAATATCCAAAAAAATCATATAATATTTAAATATAAAATTATTTTGTGGTTTATATTTGAATCAATGAATCGATTATTTATTTTTAGAGATTTGGATTTGCGAACTTTGGTGAAAAAGGGAGAGTAATTCTACGTATAAGATAATATAATAATGTGTTGGTAAGGAATATATTTATTGGTTTCCCAAGATAATACATCCATGTCTAGAAAATATAATACATATTTCTCTATAACATTAATGTACATATGTTTAATAAATCTTAATGTTGTTAATTGGGTATTAATATGACCATCATTGGTTCATAATGAGTGGGCCTAAGGCCACACATGTGACCAAACACTAATGATGGACGCAGTTTAGTTTATTCACTCTAACAACGTGAAAGAGTATAGTTAATGAGAGGATATAACCTAAGAAAAATGATAATATGTTTTAGTGATATGTTAATAATATAATGTTTCATATTATTAAAGACGTTGTCATAATTTAAGATAATATAAGACATGATTTTAAAATTATATGAAGTTGTAAACATATTTTTTATATTTGATACTCACAAAATGTTTTTTTCTTTAATTTAGTGTCTAAAACAATGAGAAATAATTTGAACAATGAATGTGTTGAAGAATTAAATTACCATCCTCTTGAGAGGCTAAGACAATTGGGATCTAGAATATGAATCATTATCATCATGGATCAAAAGGTATCTCGATTTATAGTCAATAACATGAACATAAGTTATTTACCTAAAACATGTAATAAAATAAAAATTGGTTTTCATTGGGGTTATATTGATGAAGACTTTAAATAAAATAAGATTAATCTTTCTATATGTTGGAAAAGAGGGAAGAATAACCTAGTGAAATTTTACAATGGAATGAGAAGTTTTTTTTGGGTGGACAATAGGTTTATGAAGTAGGTAATTTAAATCAAAAGAAGAGTTCTATGGAGGGTAGTAATATATATTATAATGTTACATTTATAAATTAATGTCTTATATATGGGGAACATAGTAAATATCAATGTCAATTCCATCATCCAAGGGTTTCCACATTGATAAAGAAAGGGTATATATTATGTCAATAATTGAAGTGGATCAATATAGATGATGTAAAATTATCATCCACTCATGATTTTGGGATTTAATGTTAAAGTATATATAAATTTACCCTTCAAATATATTATAATTCAGCATTTAACTCATATTTACAAGGATAAACTCATCCACCCATGATTTTGTGGTTCTTGATATCTATTCATTAGTCAAATTTAACATAGATTTACAAGGAGAAACTCAACATAAAAAATTATATTATACATGAATTTTTTAATGTCTTTATAAAAGTGTAACTAAATTTTCTATTTAATACTTAAGATCAATTTTCAATAATCACTATACGTAGTGATACACCAATTTCAAATAATTTATATACATTTTCCTTAACAAGGTTTTGTTTTGAATATTGATGGTTTTTTTGAATATTGAAAAAGAAACATTGAGAGAATCATGATAAGGGATTTATTTTACTATGTTTTTTCCCCTGTTGTGAACCTATTCTATTTTTTAATAAATATGGATCAAAGAAAGTTTTCATTGATAATCAAGAAATCAAAAAGTGAAAAATAAAAAATATATAGCCTATTCACAATATTGGATATTTTCATGTAAATTTTGTGGTTCTGAATACTTATCCATGAATTATAATCACAATGGGTTCAATCACTTATGTGTTTAATGTGAGATAATATATAATACAACCTTTCATTTGAGTTTTAATCCCTATAAATTTTTAGTGATTCCATTTGAAAATACCAATTCTGATGTTATCTTCATTAATTAAATGAATATATACTTTATAGATTACCTTCATCAGTTTTTTATAGTCTATATTGATAATATTCTTATTTATTCTAAGAGAAAGGAATACAATAAGGATATTTTGATGATTATATTTAATATATTGAAGAAATAGAAGATGAATAACAAAATTTTAATGTGTGAAATATGGCAATAAAACCATTAATTTATGAGTCATAAATTATATTGAGAATTTATATAGATAGGTCCATAAATGATAAACGATATATATAAATGGCCCAAACTAACAATATTCAATGAAATCAATAATCTTATTAGGTTAGATGGATACTAACATCAATTTATGAAGTATTTATCTCATCTATATAATGAAATATAAAAAAAATTATTGGAAGGGATCCAATTTCATTTAAAAAGTTTATTGTGAGGTAATTTTTTTTTATTTAAATATAAGGTTATTTAGTTAATATTTAGTAAAAATTCATTACATTGGATAATGGTTTTTGATCTATACTTATGCATCAAATAATGGGCTTGGATGTGTCTTTGCGTATAATGATATAGTTATAGCCTATGCATTATTTAAAATGAAATTTTATTATCAAAATTATAAATCTCAGTAATTGGAGTTAGAATCTGCAATTTATTACATTAAAAATATAAAAGAATTACCTTTATGGTTAAATATGTGATATATATAATGATAAAATAACTGAGAATCATATATTTATATAGAAAGTGTAAAATACGAAGAAAAGGAAATATATAGAATTTAATAAATATTATTAATTATCATGAAACTCCCATACAAACAAAAAACTAAATGATTGTAGATTTTGTAAGTATTAATGGCCATACTAGTTTATTAATTCTAATGATTAAAAAATATTCAATTCCTATATAACATTATGGGATTAAACAAAAAATATAATAAAAGGATAAAGACCTAATCTTTCATAGATGAATGTTCAAACATCCAACTTTGTGACGATTGAAGATTCATAATAGGATGATGTCAAATTGTATTAGAATGTGTTAGATAATACTATGTTTAATAATTATTATTATGGAATGTAAAGATTCATGAACAATGTATGTGTCCCATAAATACTAGTTTTAAATAAGAAGATATTGGATGAATCTCATTGTACATTATTCTTTATTCATCCAAGATATATGAATATGTATATAGATATAAAAGATTATTTCTTGTGGGAAAACATTGGTATATCGTTGATAATATATATTTAGGCTTCGTATGTTAGTAATATATGTCTTATAAAATGAATTCTAATGGAATGTTCTAATAACTATCCAAACTATAATAGAAATTAGAAAAATTAACCATAAATTTCATTATTGGACTCCACAAAACATCAAAATTCTATAATTAAATTTGAGTTATTTTAAATCACCTTATGAATTCAATAATTCACATTTAAAAAAATAGAAGAACTATTTCTTCATTAACATTATTTTATATGCATCATAGAAGTGGAAAGGTTTCATATGGTACCATGTTATATTATTTCTGATGAGTATCAGATGTCATATTTGATGTTTTGGAATAATATTGAAGGTGATTTGAATAAAGGGTTAAAATTTGTCACTACATATTATCCTCAGATATATGGTTCATATGAATGGGAAATTACAGCACTAGAATATTTTTTGATTGTATGTTTTATGAACTTCTAATATGGATGCAATCAACAAATTTTTCTATTCTAGTAATCCTACAACATTTTAATTCACTCGGTAATCCATATAGATCAGTATGAATTCCTATATTATAATAACTATATGTATTCAATGAACTTGTATGTTGTAAAATAATGAAAGCTATTAGAACATGATCTAGTAGAGGAAATGGAAGGGAATCTTATATCCATTTGACAACGCATCGAGGAAGACTAGAGTCCACATATTAATTATGATTACAATAATCCCTAAGATATAGAATTTTTTTTTGTAAGAATATAATCATTTGAATTTCTGTATAGGATGCTTTTGTGAGGTTATATGCGATATGAATTTTGAGCCCTAGGTTTGTTGGCCCCATCAAGATTCTTTATTGATTATAAATAGTAGCTTATCACAAGTAACTTCCATCATACCTCAATCAAGATCATGAAAAGTTCAATGCATCTATCATGAGGAAATACATACCCAACCATTCACATGTACTGAACATATATGTTGTACCACAGGACCGTGATTTGTATTTTGAGGATTAAACTATAGAGATTCCATATCAAGGAGAGAATGTGATGTGTAACAAGACATATCCCTTGGATAATATTTCGTGATATAACATTAAAATTTAAAAAGATGCATGAGAACCCAAGGATGTGATGAGGAGTAATTATCCTCGTTTTTCAATATTAGAGTGATGTAATTTTGAGGAAGAAACTATTATAAAGAGTTTAAGTGTATACCTAAATATTTTATGATATCTCTCTCCATAACAAAATTAAAGTGTTAAAAATATTTTCTTACAAAAAAATATAAAATTATGTGATTAATTTTGGTAAATTATAATATAATTAATATCATATGGTATTTAAATTAAATATAATTATGTAAAATAATTTTTAGTTTAATTATAAAATAGTTTTGGTTTTTAATTATTGTTTTTAAATACATTTTAGCATTGTTTTACCATCTATGTTTTATTTAAAAGATATTTTATTTTATTTTTAAAAAAATGATAATATTAAACATATTAGAAATAGATTTTTACATGTATAATGATAATTAATTTCTTATCAATTGGTTATAAATTAAAATAAAACCATTTAAAGGTAAAAATGGATGTTTGTTTGAAATATCATCTCATTTCCAGGCATTGTTTTAAATTTTAATAATTCATATTTTATATTATAGATGAATTATTTCCATTAAATTAATTGATTATATATTAAAAAAATATTAACATTATTCTAGTGGTCTTACTAGTCAAGGAATGGATATAAATCTTATTTGATGCTAAAAATGTATTAAAAAATAAATTTCATTGCATTTTATATATTTATTCTAAAATTAATTTCATAAATTTATATAACATGAAATGGATAAAATTAATTCTATATTTATATCAAAATTTACAAATTTGTTAATGAGGCTGATTACTCTTTCAGTCATAATGAATAGTAAAACTAAAAAAATAACACATTACACATTAAAATGAGTTTACTAATGGTTAATAAAAGTTATAAAGGTAAGAATTAACATAAAATTATCTAAATATTATTATTTTAAAGATAAATAGGAATTATATTATCCTATATTTTACTTCATGACCATTCTCTAGTTCCATCACATGAAAGGGACATTAAAATATTCAAATAATATAAGTAATTCAATGCTTGTCCCTCCCCTCACTTATAAAAGGGAACCTAGTTTCAAAAACCAATTTATATAATATGACACCTATATATCATAAAATAAATTCTAGAGAAAATTTATAGATTAAGTTACTTAATTTTTCAACTTCTGGTATTATATGATGTTCATCCTTAGAAGGCTTAAGTTGTATGCCAAAGGGGGCCTCTCAAAGAAGAGGTAATCACCTTACCTGGCCCTTTAGGATTATTATTATTCTTATGATTAAAATATATATATTACATATATAATTACAGAAAAACTATAGTATTTTAAATATAATGTCATGTTATAATTATTATGGTAAAACCACTTCCACCTCCTTTTCAGGAAATTGGAAATGAATGTATCACTCTTGCATACGTGTGGACAACCACTTCCATGTGGTGATATGATTAATTTTCCATCACCATATTTCATTATTCATCATGTTTATCTATTTAATATATATATATATACGAAATTAATGGCCAAAATACATAATTTTATTTACAAAACACATTTTTAATTAAATGTGACAATAAATAGAAATCAAAAGAAGTAGAAATATCTTGAATTATAGTTTTAGCCTATTAAAAACATAACTCTATAGAGACTCAAATATATGGAGTTTTTCTTCCCATCATGATAATGATTGAGGAGGTCATTAATATCGAGTGACATACTGTCCCATGGTTGGATGGGATATTTTATAGTAATTGTATTTCTATTGAATCCACATGCCAATAAGCCGTGTAGTTTTGGGATCTAGGTAGCCTAATCCTGGTTTAGGTAAGCCTATATACGCCTCCCAACCAGCCATTCAAACTCTACTTTCATATAATTGTCCTCTAGGTGGTTCTCTAAAAATTACTCATTGCAACTAATTATGGTTTCCCACTAATCACACTCTATAATTTCCTTGAAAAATGGGGGGATAAAGGGATTCCCATACCAAACATTATGAGATTATGCTACTTGAATTTCAAACTCCTTAGGGGTGTCTGCCTCTAATTGGTAGATGGTTCCATTTCACTTGCTCAAGGAGTTGTTTCCTGTGATATTGGGAACCATCAAAGGTAGATTACCATTACATCAGGATCTAGTAAACAGAAGACTAGGTAAGTTAGATCAGACTTTTCTTCACCATTGCCATCGATTGTGCTTCAAAAAATCATATGAATCTATAATGGTTTTATTTCCCTTCCTTTCAGAGAATATAATACAATGATCCGCATTGATAACTTCCTTAGACTCAACAAGGGAGTCCAAAGATTAATTCATATCCTCTTGAGAAGCCTCTAATCCCATATGTGGGTCCTCATAATGGGAAAGCTCCAACTCATATTCATCCTTAAGTGGATGACACACTTCTTCTCCAATCACTACAGATTGGTTTGGATAATTACTCTACCTTTAACCTTCTAATCATAATAATATATAACATGTGAGGCCTAAAATGGAATATCTGAACCTCTTTTCTATACAAATCCATGTCCCAAGAATTTAAATTACATAGGTGTTCCCTCCATGACCAAACATTAGGGATCCTAATGAGTCTTCTGATCCTTGCAGACAACCTCACTCACCGCAACATCATTGGATGTATTTGATGAATCCAACTATATAACTATATCTAAATCCAAGTGGACCTTCATATAATCCTACCCAGCATCATTCTCCTAAAGCAGTGAATCATTCCTGCTAAGCCCAACACTCCCTATATGTGAATTACATAATAGAGGGGTGACATTTAAATGGGAAACCACACTACCACACAATGTCTCAGAATGCACTTCCTCAGAATGGTAGACAACTCCCAAATCAAATTTTAGTCGATTAAATTTTTCAGATATTTTGGTTCAAGCTGAGTAATCATTGATAGCCTCAGAGAATCCTTGACTATTTCACATGGGATACTTGAATTAGAAGTGACAAGTGGATCATCCCCAAACAGTTATCGACCATCATTTGATTTACGACATTCCACATCTCGATAACATCTTTGATCAAAGAGAACCCCGATGAAACCTGAGAAAAGGAGAGTGGGACCAACACCAACTAGTCCAATACATGCCCATTCATGAAGGCCCCATGATCAAAAAAACAAATCCTTTGATGATGTCAACTGATGGTCCCCATTAACTGAATCATGAAACAATCGTCTGGTTTAGGAAAACAGAATCATCAGTAAATTTTTAGATTAAAAGATAGATTTGAGGGAAGAAATCACATAGGTCCATGACCATAGGGAATATTAAATTTTTATTAAATGGTGGAATTAAATTTGGATTAAAAAATAGGATAAATGATAATGGATCCTTCTCTAATAACCCCCCTCAACCGACAAGGGAGAGGCAGAGTTGGCGACCATTTCGGCATAGATCATGGTTGAAGTGTAGAAGCCATATCCAATATATTTTATATTTATGGAATTATTATTATATTATAATTAAAATAGCTTAATACCTTCTTACATTATTCTCTATTGGAAAATACAAAGGTCAATCGGGCGTACATTTGATCCAGCACCTCTATGAAGTGATGTGATTCAGTTTTCTTTTAAAAATAAAATTTATGGTAATATGGATTGAATAACTAAATATTTATGATATTTTTATATAAATATTCTTTTAAAAAAATTAATTATTATTTAATTTTCTTTTCATATATCCATCAAAAATTGGAAACATCACACCTATGTATTTGCAGAATGTCGTCCCCATAAAGTGATGTAATAAATTTTTAAACATGGATTTTAAGGAATGGAAATAAAATATTTTATAATGATTTAATATAATACATATTACATGATTAATTTTTTTTGTAGATGATGTAATGATTATCAATGCTTAGGGACCATAACTACCAAACCTAAACAGGCATGAAAAATGAAGGGCTTATCACCCAAAATGGAAATGATAATGAATAATTATTAATTAATTTGTGATAGTGTTTTATAATTAAATAACATATGGAATATTAAGTATTAAAAAGACTCTATAATTGATTTATAATATTTTTATTTTTATATTATAGGAGTTGGGGACACATAAGAATAAATACGAGAGTTAAGGTATATAGAAACCCTACTTTTATTATATTAGTTATAAATAATTTTAATGATATAAAACATAAAAACATTACAAAATAAAGATATAACGGTTTATATTATTGAGAATTCTAGAAATCTACATATCATTTTCAACATAATGTATAAAAATATATTTAATTATTTCTTCTCTAGGTTCCTATTAGCTCTTGACATCTCCTTAGTACAAGAAATCACCTGAGGATATACATAAAAAATGGGTGAGATAAAATCCCATTAAGGAGATAGATATGAAAATGAAACAATAAAACTTGGGGTAATAATAAAATCATCATCATATTAATCAACAGAGGGATTTTCAGGTAATATCATGGATTGTGGAAATGCATAAAAATAAAACATCACATCTTAGTGGCCAACTACCACACATAGTTTTGAAACAAATTGAATCATGTTCACATATAATTTACCTTTAACTAATGATATTAATCACTTTACCTAATTCATTGGAGTTTTCTATAATATCGTGTGCACCCATCATATTCAAACATTCATACTAAGCTATATAATTTCAGGTGCACCCGTAATATCATAACATTTTCATTATCATGAATGTCACATAGAACATATATCAATTATAAAAAAATCATTTGAATGGAATGGGTTTTATCTCATTATAACACATTCATAAACCATGGGATCCAAAAAGAAACAGGGAATAACAGACTTGATACAAGAACCATCAACCTTGAGTGAGAAGTAAAATGTGTGTTTTTAAAAGAAGAGTTCTTTTTGAAAACATTGAATTTGAATTAAACTCCAATGAAAAACATGTATATCAAATAAAATGTAATATAAGGATGATAAAAATTATTTTTAAGAAGTAACCATACTGAAAATGGAGTGAAATTGGAAGAACCAAATTAAACAAAGTTGGGTTTGAGAATTTCCCCTTACATTGTATTCGAACAATTTTTTCACTATAATGTCCTTTAATATGACATTATATTAATTATTTAGAAATTAAATAACGTTTTATACATTAATATGGTTCATAATTATTTCATTATGTTCTTTTATGGGTCCTTGGATGTGTTATAGAGTTTTAATACACGATTCGGGATTGTTATTTTTTTTAGTTTTCATGAACACTTCACTTGTACACATGAATGGAAGTTCGTGTAGAACATGGAAAACAGTCCATAACTGATATTACAGGTTATTAATGATATTATATTATTTTAAATTATCTTTTAATGAATGATGTTATATACTATGTTGATGAATCATCTATTAAAATTTAATGATGATCATTTTAGGTTTTTTTGAGCGGTTTTTTTGTATCACAATGTACATGTTTTGTTTTATCAATTAGTATTATGAATAAAAGTTCTTTCCATGACGTAAAAGAAATAACAACATAAATATTGAATCCTTTTTTCAACCATATTATGGATTCAATGACTTCCTTTAAGGAGTTTAAGGAAAATGGAAGTGCATCGCCCATGATGTAGGTAAATTAACACCTCAGAGTCAACGATTTCATTATTTGTAAACAAAGAGAGAGAGGAAGAAGTATATTGAATAATATTCCATTAACATGGTTTCATACCACAATATAAATTATATTAGAGTTATCATGACATTGTAAAAGATAATTTCAAAATAATAGAAGAAATGAAATGAAATTTGATAGGAAATTGAAATAAAATAGAGAGAAATTACCTCTTGAATATATCTTTTTTGAGTGCCTCTTTAAGGAAGAGGGTTTGTTCTTTTTGTCAGACCAAGGGATAATGGTCGTGGGGAGGGTCTATGGAGGATATTTGGGTAGAATTTGGATACGAATTGAATCTTGAGATGTGTGAATAAATGAGCGTGGGAGGGGTGATATTTATAGTGGTGTGGGTGGGGTTTTCATAATACTATATACGTTAATTTATTATTTCACTACAAGACAAGAAATAATGATGATTATATGACAAAATATAGTAATTAGAGAATTTGAGCTCAAACTAATTGGTATTACATCAGTAGAACATCATCTAATACTATAATTAATGTATTTATCTTTTTTTCATTATAGTATTTCACTATTCAGAAAAAGTCATGTATTTCAGGAAAATTGAAAAAATTTACTTTAACCATTAATAGATGTGTAGAATCAAAAAATGAATTCTGTTTTTTAAAAAATATATTTTTAAATATGATTAATTAAATTTTTAATTAAAATAATATTTTATTTGAAAAATACAAATTTTAAAATTAAATTTGCTTTTCGAAGACGTTGAAAATTAAATAGAGATCTCATAAAATTATATTATAATAATAAGACATAAAAATATTAATTTGTGAGAACATTTTATGAAAATAAATATTCTATTATATTACTAGATTAATGAAAATATTGTAATTAAATATTTATGGCTTATAAAAATACTAAAATATTTACTATGGTCATATTTTTAGTTATAAGATGCCTAAATTTTATTTATACATTCATGGGTTAGTTTACTATTGTTTTGGATGATTTAATATTCAAAAGGGTCATATAAGTATTCATAAGGATATGTCACTATTCATAAGGATTGGTTACTATTCAGAAAAAATAATGTTTTCCTATAGAACTGTAAGCATATTACTTATTGCAGCTGAGTATGTAATATTTTCTAAATTCAAAACATAAAAGTGGACAATTAATGATTAAAGGTCACATAGTAGTTAATTTAAGCATGATGTGGCATTGTGTTTACAGATGTGACTTTATATGACTATGACATTACAATAATAAGTTAGAAATTGGATTTATAAATGATTAGGTTGTTACATTCTTCCCCCCTTTTGAAATTTCACCCTCAAAAGTTTGTTTTACAAAAACAAATGAGGGTACTTCTCCTTCATTACATCCTTTGGTTACTATGTTGCTTCTTCATACATATGGTTCCTTGAAAACACTTGGACATTGTGGGATGTATTTTTGCGTAGAACGTTATATCTTTGGTTAAAAATCATTACTGGATGACCCTAATAAAAGAGATCATATTCTAGCTATACCACTGTTGAGTTTAGTGCATTTTAGGGATATGGTATGAACTTCCTCAGGTGTGATACATGAAGCAACTCATGAACTCGAGTAATATTAAGTGGAAGTGAGAGTCTATAGTCCATGGATCCTATGAGGTAAATGATCTCAAAGGGGACAATGTACCTTTGTCTTAGCTTCCCTTTCTTTTCAAACCGCATGAATCTTGTCTGTGGTGATATTTGATGGAAGGATTTATCTCCATTATAAAACTCCATGTCCCTTCTACGTTTGTTAGCAATTCTCTTTTACTGACTCTGAGTAGATTTGATTTTTTCTTTATGAATTAAACCTTCACAATGATCTCTTGGACAATATCAGGTCCAAGAATATTTCATCCTCCAACTTCATCCCAACATGTTGGAGTTCCACATAACATTCCATACAGATATTTATAGAGATCCATCAAAGTACTTGAGTGGAAGCTATTTTTTTATGAGAACTCTACCAATGGGAGATATATATCCCATCCACTATTGAATTATAAAGAGTAGGATCATTGCATATCGTCAGGATTTTTTATTTTCCTTTCAGATTAACCAATAGTTTGGAGGTGATAGGTAATGCTGAAATTTAATTCAGTACTCACATCATGTTAGAGACTCCTCTAGAATTTATATATGAACCTTGGTTCATGATTAGAGATAATAGAGAGTGAAACACAATTCATTATTACCTCTTCCTTCAAATATATCCTTGAAATATTTTCAAGGGAGTTATCTCCCCAAATAGAGAAAATATGGGCAGTCTTGGTGAGTTGTTCAACCAAAACCCATAGGGCATTATTTATCATGGACATCTTCAGGAGACCCATGAAAAATTATATAGTGTCATTTTCCAATTTCCACATGGTTATGGGAAATGGTATCATTAACCCTTTGTAGTTTTTTTCTCTGCTTTACTTATTGACATTACAAGAACCTTGAGATATATTTTTCACTTTTCTTCTTCATGTTATCCCACCAGAAGTGTTCTCAGAGATCTCAGTAACTCGTGGTGCTACCAGTATGGATAGATAATGTTGACCTATGTGCATTGTCTAATAGATCCTTCTTTGTACCAAGTGATGATGTAACTGAAAGCCGTATTCTAAACAAAATCACACAATCATCATTGATATGGAACTCTTATAGCTTCCTTTCCTTTACTGCATTCACCATCTTTTGTAACTCAAGATCATCCCTTTGATCGTCATTAATCGTATATTGGATAAATGGTTGGGAAATAATTTGGACTATGTTGGATGTATTCTCTTCCTTAATGCCTTCCAAATCCTTCTTTTCATATCCATGATGATATGATCTTTCTCAATCTACATCATGGATTGACTAACATGTTGTTTTCTGCTTAGAGTATCATCTACCTTGTACACCTTGTTGGGATGATAGTGAATAGAGATACCATAGTCCTTGATTATCTCTAAACATTTCCTTTGATGCATGATGACCTCCTTTTTTGATAATATATACTTTAGACTCTTGTGATCAGTATATATGTCACACCTCTCACCATAGAGGCAGTTCAACCAGATTTTCCTAGAAAAAATCACAACTGCTAGTTGCAGATCATGTGTCGAGTAGTTTTTCTCATGGATCATCAACTTTCATGAGGTGTAATATATAATATTATCATTTTTCATGTGTACAAAACCCATGACTTTCATCAAATCATCATTGTATATCACACAACATTGTACACATTTTTAGTAATACGAGTACAGGTGAAATGATTAGTCTTCTCTTATGTCCCTTGAATATTTCTCACATTCATCCATCAAGACATACTTTACACCTTTTCTTGTTAACTTAGTTAGAGTGCTTGAAAATTGTGAGAAATTTCTCAAAAAACATCAGTAGTATCCATCTAATCGATGAAAAATACTGATTTATGTGACATTAGAGGGTCTGGTCCATTCTTCAGTCTCCCTTTGTTTTAAAAGTGTCCAAAAAATTCCCTCACATGGGATCACATGTCCCAAGAACGTGACTTGCTTTATCCAAAAGTCACACATGCTAAACATGGAATACAACATTTCCTTTCTCAGTGTCTCCAACATAAGTCTCAGATACTCTTCATGTTCCTCCTTGAACATGGAGTAGATGAGAATATCATCAATAAAAAAAATCGATGTTATGTCTAAATAGTCTATTTATCGAATACATGAAGATTTTAGGGTCATTAATTAGTCCAAATAGTATCACCGGAATCTCATAGTTCCCATACATTGTATGGACGATGGTCTTATGAATATCATCCATCTTCATATTTAGCTAATAATATAAAGAATGAAGATCCATCTTTGAGAAGTACAGATCTCTGTATAGAATATCGAACAAGTAATCTATCCTTGGAAGAGGATACATGTTCTTTATTGTGATATTATTGAGTTCCCGATAATCGACACACATCAGCATTGGTCCATCTTTCTTCTTTACAAAGAACACTAGAATAACCCAAGGTGACGCACTAGGGTGTATGATCTATTTTCCAAAATGATCATGAAACTACTTTTATTACTCCTCTAGTTTGATAGGAGCCATCCTTTGGGGACACATTTAGATAGGAGTAGCTCCGGGTATGTGTTCTATTGAGAACTATACCACAAAATCTGAGGGAAGTCCGTGTAACACTTCAAGAAATACATCACAATGTTCCCTTATAATGGTAATTTTTTCTAGCTTAACACTTTCCTATGACTCACCCATTTGAGTGAGTTATTCCTCTTCATAGGGAATTAACACCCACCCCATTGAAAGATTTTTCAACAGATATTTATGATCTTCCTTGGATTTATAGATGAAAATTGGTTGGTTTTGAATATTAAAAGAAATTTACATTTCATGATAATTTTTATGTTCTATATATAATTAGACCCAATCCTTTTCCATTATAGAATCAAATTACACCAAGGGAAGTATTATGGGATTCACTGGAAGAATCTTCTGAAATACGTCAATAGGAGAAGATACCAACACTTTGGTTTCAAGGATTTCACCACGTGGTGTTTTAATTGATATCTCTAATTCAATGTTACAATGCTTTGATTCTATAGTTCAAGTAAACTCTAATGATATAAAAAATTCATAGAACCACAATCAAATAAGACATTATCCTTTTTAGTGAATATGAAGCATACCATTTACAACTTCATTTTCATGCTGAAATTATATAGTATTGATGGCATAATCCATCCCTTGTTACTTTTTATTTGGTGGCTACTGTAATGTATTACACTCAAGGGATCATCATTTAGTGCACTGACTTGTATTGGTGCCCTGATCTCTATAGTTGTATCATTACACCATGGGTGGTTCGTTCCTTTCATCCACCACATTCTACTACCTTCTAATGTATTTTCGATAGGCAAAAGGTTGGTGTCTTTCTATACTACACTACAAACATTTCCTAATCAATTTTAGGAAATTACCATGATGTTTCTTCCCACATTTTTAGCATGTGGGAGGTTGAGTTTTCATCCCTCCATTATCATTTTATCATCCATGTTGAAACACCACCTTTTAATTCTTATCACCACAACCATGGGACCATTATCCAAACACTATCTATACATTGAGAGAATATAGAACAAAATCATCTTAACTCTCAATGTCTTTAATTTCCTGATCTTTTCTACGGTTTGGTTTAAACCCACTTAACAATCTAAGAATAGTTCTATCATTTTTGGTAAAAAAACATATATCATACCTTGAAAGCCTTATGAAATTCACTTCATAGGACATGAAAAATTATCCTTCCATTTTCTTGAGCTCTATGAATTATCACTCTATCTTTTTATGAATATTTCATGATAAATACTTGTTGTGAAACCAAATCATAATGTATTTCCATTGCATCTCTTCAATTTCATCTGTTGGCTTGGTGTTCTCAATCAAATCCCACCATTGCCCAGCCTCTCCATTAAGATAATAAATGGCTAGAATCCCATCCTCCATATCATAATAATGTAGTATAGAAAATATTTTCTCTATCTTGTTTATCCACTATTCCCCCACTAGTGAATTTGAAGATCCACTAAACGTTGGTGGCTGTTGCCACATAAAACACTCGATAGACAGTTCCTCCCTATTAGGAGATGGAGGACCTTCCACATTATTCAGGTTATTGTTCATAACCTGATAAAACTGGGTAATCATTACCATGTTGTTTTTAACTACACCTCTTAATTCATTGGGGAGGTCATTTGAGAAAATGTTTCATTGGAACTCGCACAGGTTGTTGGCCTGGTTTCTCTTCATTTCGACCATTTTATAAAATAGAACAGGTTTGAACAAAACATAAGTCAAAAATCCATGAATAAACAACTTATTCATTTTTTAATTTTACACAAAAATATTATCATATGGGATCTATATAGTTAAAAAATACTCTTGTTTTCAACTTTGTACTTAGTTATATAGTTGAGGTTTTCTATATGGTTCACTAATCCTAATTTCCAAATTTACTAAACCCTAACACTGATGCCAAATATAACGATCCTAATTCACTTAAAATAGTTTTACATAATTTTAATGATAAAGAACATAATAAAATTACACATTGAGGATCTAAAGGTTATGTGTCTTTGGAAAATTGTAACCATTCAAAACATTTAAAACATAAAGCATAATCATTTCATTAATTCATTATTCTCTAGATTCTTATTGGATCATGACTTCTCATTAGTACAATGAGTCACCTATGAATACAAATAAAAATGGTTGATCTAAAAGCCCAGTAAGAGGATCAATAATAAAATCAAACAAAATAACATAGGGTGAGCATAACATCATCATTATAGAAATCAAGATTGGGATCATTATGTAAAGGCATGGATTTTGGAAATGCATAAAAATGAAACATCGTGTCTTAGTGGTCAACTACCACACATAATTTTGAACAAATATAGAATCATGTTCACATATCATTTGACTTTAACTCAGGAGATTCATCACTTTACCCAATGTGTTGGGGGCTGTATAATTCATGGCGCAACGATCATATTTTTAACACCCGAGTCTTTTATGAGAAATATTTTGTTTTTATGTTATATAAATCATCAAAGGAATCTTCCACTACACACAACACTATCTTGGATTGCTTTACACTCAACCGCAACCTTCCTCGATAGCTTGCGTTGTACGCAATACCGAGTTTCACTAAACAACGATATGCTATTAAAATATTATTAAAACAAGCCGTTATGAATAGTAATACCCACTTTTTGAAATTTTGTAAATATTATTTTTCATAATGGTCTTCATTTTATGATTCATAATATCGAAATTATCCTAGGTTAAAATTTTGGTATTTTTCTGAAAACTTTCAATTTTTGATGAATAGTGAAAACACCGGGTTACTATTTAAAAACTGACTTTTTATTTAAATAATTAATTATTTTATTTAAAATTATTTTAGGTAAATATTGATACATATTACCTATATATGTTCAATTCAATTCATTGGAGTCATTTTATAATAATTTTAGATATATAAAAATTTTATTGAACTTTTCACCGTCTTTTACCCACCTCCTAGGAGAATTTTCAAATTCACATAAAACTTAATTTTACCGCTTCTGTGAATGGAATTTTGAAAATCCGAGAGACACATTTAATATCAAAGGCTAAAATTTGGTTCAATGAGATGAAAATATTTTTTAGTGAATAGTAACATTTAACTTTTTACCACGGTAAAAAGTAAATAGGGTAATTAAGGGTAAAAGTGTTATTATTATTACCCTAACACATGTCCTAATTCTATTGGATAAGTGTAATTCGGCCAAAAACAACCTTAGGAATAAAATATGACCATTTAGGCCCACTTGGATTTGATAAGGACATTAATTATTAATTTATTTAAAGAAAGGTTAAAATAGTTAAAATCAATGTTTAATAACTAAATCATTTTTAATATAGGGTTATACATAAGATAAATTCGACTAAAAATATTCATTAGAAAGATAAAATTATATCCTACAGAATGATAATTTATTTGTAATTTTTAGACTTAAAATTATTTGATTTATTTATGACACAATGATGATGCAGTAACTATCTTATTAATGAAATATTGACATAATAGATGTTATAAATTCCAAAATAAATGTAATTTGAGACATTTTATGAATTAAAATAATTTTCTATGTTAATTAGACATTTTATTATTGATTTAATTAACTTATTTTGAAATAAAAATTCTGTTATTATTTTCACAAAAATCAATTACCAAATAGTGTCAAAATTGACATAAAATAATTTTTAAAACAAATATAATATTATTAATTGTTATTATATTTCTAAAAATATAAGGATCGGAAAAGATACTTATTTCAAGATAGGTGTATCATTAATGGACCACTTGGGGGTATCTTGGATGTATATGGTACGTTTTTAAACTATATAATATAAAAATACAAAGTGACATGGTAAATGTCGATCTAATTAACTAACAGTTACATCTAAAAGATAAGGTAAATATAATGACCTAAACTTGTCTAAATTCTATTGGATGAGAGTATTTCGACCCATCCCCACCTTATATTATAAATATATCTATTTGGAGCTATTAGAAACCGAATATGACTTTATAATAAAATAATATTTTTAGTTTTTCCGAGGTTCCCCTCTCCTCCCTTATAAAAGGGCACCTCATCCCTCTCTTCCTCACACCACATTGAGCCTTCAAGCTCAGCCAAAACCTGCCTAATTCTCTTCTCAACATGTCTAAAAACAACCTAGATGTCCTGGTCTTCTTCAAAGTCCAATTTAATTGCCCTAAGAGGAGGTCTCAAAGAGGCGCTTTAAAGAAGAGGTATTGTCAGTTACCGATTCTTTCAACTTTATTTCTTCTTCCACCTCTTCTTATTTATTTGTTTCATTATGAAGTAATAACATCATTATCACTCATATAATTATTTGTTATTATAAGTATGAAACAACCCTATTTCACCATATATACATCCTACGGAAAACAAAATCACCGCGCGTGCGTACGTACGGAATATCGTCTCCACGCCGTGGTGTAATCTATTTCCCACCACCACCATACTTGGATGGGTATAATGGTGTAAATAATAACTATATAGGATTATTGTAAATTGATATTGATTCTGAAATAGTATACATACACTCCAATACAATTCTGTGATCATTGGAATGATATCATCGCTCATTCGTACGTACGGAATACCGTCTCCCCGATGTGATGCGACTTGTTCTACATGATTTTCATTGCATAATGATTACATAAATGAATTGAGTGAATAAATATGATATGTATTACACTAATACCATTATGTAATTGAGGTATCTATAACCTAAAAATAATAATAAGAATTTATTCGACAAAACATTCATAAGAACAAAAATAAATATACACATGAATAACAAGTATCGATGAAATATTACTAATATTCCATTCCATTCTATTTTTTAAAAAAAATATGTCAGAAAAGGCGAGGACCAAAGCATCTGCACAAAGAGAGAGAAAAAAAAGGAAAAAAAAGAAAAGAACCAGACAAGATAAAAGGAAAAAGATAAAGGATAAAAGAAAGAAAAACAGAGGCTACGGGGGCCTGAAGTAATGGAGGATGAGAGCATCCCCTCTGATGATGTAAATCCATGTTGCTTTCAGACTGAGAGAGGTATGAAAGAAAATGTCCTCCATGCCTGGTGAGACTATAGAAGCCAGGTAGTCCACAGCTTTATTTCCATCCCGCCAGGTATGAGAAACTCTAGTTATAGTACCCATATATCATAAAATTAGTATGATTCTGGAATAAGTCAATGACATTATTTAAATCATTATACAGGGGGTTCAGACACTTGCGAAGAAAATCATATCTAAGGTAAGGTAAAATCTTGAAAATCTCATTTTTATACGAGATTGTTTATACTTTAGAATTTACTGTGGAATATTTATCATCCACATCCATGTTTCCTCAATATGTAATATTTATATCCTTCTAAAATTGTTTAAATCAAAATTTACCCTTCGCTGAGTTTTTAGTAAAAGATATGAAAGGAATCTTTTGTCATTTTTCGTACGAGGTACTTTTTGACTTTTCCGACATTAGTACGAGAAGAATGTTTTTCATAACTTATACGGCATGAATGGATTTTTAGAACATTATTTCCATGATTCTTACTTTACAAGTCTTTATGTTTATTTTTAATCAATTTCTTTTAGTTCAAAATTATATGACATGTTAATAAAGAAAAATGTTTTTGAAGTTGAAAGGATATTTTCTTTATGAATGTAGTTCAAGTGTTTTATCAAAATTATTTTCCATCAAAGATAATATAGGGTTCTATTTCTATCCCTATTTTTACATTGTTTTTATTATGATATGATGGAATTAATTTTATGATGTCCTTTTATCTTATATGGATTATGTTATGATGGTATGATGATTAAGAATCCCAGTTTCATTACATGGGTTATTCTATGATGTTTGATTTATGATTTTGTGGAACACATAAGAATGGTATCATTATGAGATGGGTGGGACCTATATCTCCCTCCAATGCATTGGGTAAAGATTTATATCTCATGAGATAGACATGGATGGAATGGAAGGTTAAACCAGTTTAGTGAAATAGGACTGAAACGAGGAGTGAACTCGTTTCAGAAATGGGCATTGTCCACTAAGATTGTCTTCGCAATGAGTCTTGACTACTAAGAAATGATTTTCTATGATTATGTGTGTATTCCACAAAGCTTCATCTTTTATGTTATGATTATTGGTATTACATTTCACTACTATGATTTATCCCATGTTATGAAATAATGATCTCTTTTGCAGGTTATGATTTCCAAAATATTTTGTTATTATGAATATGATGTGATTGATATTTCTTTTTCTTACCCTTACGGAGAATTTGAGCACACCCTTTTCTATGTTTTCTTTCCCTAGGTCTGGAAGAAGGTTATTAAGTAAGATATGCCAAAAAGGGAATCTAGATATGATGAAATAAATGGGAGACAGAGGCTTTATGAACCAGTTGTTCATGTTTCCCAGTTTCTAAAGAGACTATACCTATACGGTCCTTTCATGGTATTGTTATATGTTGTAATAAGTGTACTTCAATTTTGAAGTATTAAAAATGTATGTAATTTATGGGTCGTTATAGTTGGTATCAGAGGAAAGGTATAGTCAACCATTGGAAATTAGGATGTGAAGACCTTTGTAAGAACCCTAAGGATAAGTCTAAGAATAGAACACAATCTTAGTGTTTTATAAATTCCCATGAACAACCTATGATAAGACCTTATGTGTGAAATTTTTTTCCTTATTATGTGGTTTTTCTATTATAATTAGTGTTGCTCACACTATTGTTCTTGGTTTTAGTCAATGGATTGAACCTGAAGGAACCGTGTTAATGCGGAATGCGACGGGCAATGCAATGATTGTCCCTCTAAGAAACCAAACGTTATGGGAGATAGAATGAAAAATCTTGTAGCTATGCTCACACAACTTTCTCAATCTATGAATCATGCAGGACTTCAAATGAGAATATAAATGAGAAACATTCTGTTGAATCCTTCATGAGGTAGCATCCACCTTCATTCAGTGGGTCTTCTAATCCATTAGTGGATGAACAATGGATCAGTACCACTGAAAAGATATTTTCAGTTCTTCAATGTTCTGAACAAGATAAAGTCATCTTAGAAGTTTATCACTTGTATGGTGGAGATGATCAATGGTGGAATCATATCAAAAATACGAGGCAAAGGGATGAAATTGAATCCATGGAATGGGATGAGTTCAAGAACTTATTTTTCAATAAGTACTTCCCTTGTCCACTCTGAACAAAGATGGATAAGGAGTTTCTTGATCTAAAACAAAAGGAAGATGAATCTATTGGTACATACGAAGAAAATATTACAAGACTTACAAGGTATGCTTCATTATTATTATCCAACCTGAGAGTAAGATCAATCGATTCTTATTGCCTTAAAACCAATTCTTATAAGGGAGTTAGCCATAAGGGACTTCAATATCTATTAGGAAATCGTTTGATGTGCTCTCAAAGTTGAGATGGAGATTGGAGTAACCCATCAGTCATATGAGTTTGATAAGAAGAGTAAAATTGAATTCAAAGGAAAATCTGAAGATCACACTGAATAGAAGATGAGTTTTCCCTTATGCTCATAGTGTGGAAAGAAACATGGAGGGAGTTTTCTAAAAGGAATAAGTAAATGTTTCAAATGTAGAAAGTATAGTCATCGGGCATTTGAATGCCGCAATGATGGGAAGAAGATGTATAGTGATGTTAATAAAGAAAAGGCTACACAGAGTGGACCTCCTACACTTCAATGTTACAAGTTCAAGGAAATTGGGAATTATGCCAATCAATTCCCTAATCCAAGGGTTGTTAATGATGATCGACATCAACAAAATCTTAAGTCTAAAGACAAAGGAAAGTCACATGCAATTTCTATTAGTGATGTGGAGTACGATAACAAAGCGGTGAAAGGTATAATTACCATCCACTCTAAAGTAGAAAATGTTTTATTTGATTCTGGATCCACCCACTCTTTTATTTCAGAATACTTTTCTATGGGTATCACAGTATTAACTCAATAATTAGATGTTGAGTTATCTGTGACAACCCCTAATGGCACAACAGTCACATCAAAAGTTTATAATTCTTCTCTGATTGAAGTTTGTGGCAAAGTGCTTCCTGCAAATCATGTGGTCCTTCCTATAGTGGAATTTGATGTGATTCTTGGCACAGATTGGCATTCTTTATATAGAGCTCATATCAATTTCCAAAGAAGGGATGTCACATTTCATATTCCAGATCAATCTATGATCGTCTATCAATGCAACGATGAACATAAACTTCGAGTGGAAACTTCTTCCAACTTAGGGGTCTTGATTCCACTAAATTAAGGTTATTTATCTGAACTGGTTGGTGAGAAACTCACGATTTAGAATATTCACATTGTACGAGAGTTTGATGATTTCTTTCTAGAGGAATTTCCGGGTCTTCCACCAAATCGTTAAGTCGAGTTTTCAATAGAACTCGTACCGGGTTCTTTGCTTATTTCAAAGACACCTTATAGAATGGACCTGATTGAGTTGCATGAATTGAAGAAGCAACTCCAAGAGAATCTTGATAAGGGATTCATATTCCCTAGTGCATCACCTTGGGGAGCACCTGTTCTGTTTGTAAAGAAGAAAGATGGATCAATGAGACTCTGCATTGATTATCGAGAACATAACAATATCACTATCAAGAACAAATATCCTCTCCCACGCATTGATGACTTATTTGACCATCTACGCGGAGATCAATACTTTTCCAAGATTGATCTTCGTACAGGGTATCATCAATTAAGGGTCAAAATGGAGGATATACCAAAGATGACTTTCCGAACAAGGTATGAACACTATGAATTTATAGTGATGCCATTTGGTCTTACTAATGCCCCTTCTATCTTCATGGATCTGATGAATAGAGTCTTTATAGACTATATTGATTAGTTTCTGGTAGTCTTTATAGAAGATACTCTTGTCTATTCAAAGAGAAAGTAAGAACATGAAGATCACTTGAGAATTATATTGAAGACCCTGAGAAAGGATAAGCTTTATGCCAAATTTACCATGTGTAAATTTTGGCATCAAAAAGATGCATTTTTGTGTCACATAATCTCAAAATAGGGGATATATGTGGATCCAGCAAAAATAGATGTTATTGAAAAATGGCCAAGACCAAAAACAGTATCTGAGATCCGAAGTTTTCTTGGTTTGGCTGGTTATTATCGACGTTTTGTGACATATTTTTCACGATTATCTAATCCAATCCCCAGGTTGACTCGAAAGGGAGTTATGTTCATGTGGACGGAGGAATGTGATTAGAATTTCAAGTAGATGAAAATAATGTTATCTAGTGCACCTGTACTCACACTTCCTTGTAGTGGAGAAAGGTTTGTGATCTACAGTGATGCATCCAAGAAGGGGCTAGGTTGTGTTCTTATGCAAAATGATATGGTGATAGCTTATGCCTCACTACAGTTGGAAATATTTGAGAAAAATAATCCAAATCATGATTTCGAGTTAGCTACGGTAATATTTTCATTAATGATTTGGAGGCATTATCTTTATAGAGAAAGGTGTGACATTTATACTGATCATAAAAGTTTAAATTATATTTTCACACAAAAGGAGTTGAATATGCACCAAAGAAGATGGTTGGATCTAATTAAATATTACGACTCCTCAATTCATTACCACCCGGGGAAAGCAAACAAGGTGGCCGACACATTAAGTCGACAAGACCATGCTAGCTTATCCATGATGAGGATCACAAAAGATCCAATATTTATGGATTTACAAAGGATGGATCTGGGAATTATAATGTAAGGGGGAAAATCTTATCTTTCTCAAATTAATGTTCAACCATCTATACATGTGAAGATTAAATAGGCACAGAAAGAAGATGTAGAGTTACAAAAGAAGGCGAGAAATGTTCCTGAATTCAACCTTGATTGTGATGGGATAATAAAGTTCAGGAATCGGGTTTGTGTTCCTCCCATCCCAGAATTAAAGAAGGAGTTACATGATGAGGCTCATAATTCATCATTCTATATTCATCCTGGAAGCATGAAGATGTATAGGGACCTGAAAGAGTACTTCTGATGGGATGGCATGAAAAGAGATGTTGATGAATATGTCTCTCAATTCTTGGTTTGTCAGTTGGTTAAAGATGAGAGACCGAAGTCTAAGGGGATGTTACAACCATTACCCATACCTAAATGAAAATGAGAAAAATATCACTATGGACTTTGTCACTGGACTTCCTAAAACATCCAAAGGCAATAATGCTATCTGGGACATAGTGGATCATCTTACAAAGTCTGCACACTTCATCACTATTAGAGAGGATTTCTCTCTGGATCAGCTTTTCAGGATATATGTAAACGAAGTGGTAAGATTGCATGGAGTACCACTTTCCATTATATCTGATCGGGATCTGAGATTTACCTCAATGTTCTGGCAAAGTCTTCAGCATACTCTAGATACAGAGTTGAGTTTCAGCACTGCTTATCATCCTCAGATAGACGGTCAGTCTGAGAGAACTATTCAAACTCTAGAAGATATGTTGAGGGCTTTCTCTATGGATTTCAACGTTGGTTGGGATCAACACCTACCTTTGGTGGAATTTTCTTATAATGATAGCTTTCCCTCCAGTATTCAGATGGCTCGTTATGAAGCTCTCTATGGAAATAAATGCAGGACTCCAGCTTGCAGGGATGAAGTTGGGGAACGAAAGCTATTAGGACCTAATCTTGTTGATAATATGGTAGAAACGTTGAACAACACGTAAGAGAAGCTCAGAGTTGACAAAAAAGTTATGTCGATAACCAAAGAAAAGACCTAGAGTTTGAAGTGGGTGATAAAGTGTTCTTCCGAATAACCTCTTGTAAGATAGTAATGAGATTTGGAAAGAAGGGAAAGTTGAGCCCTAGGTATATCGGTCATTTCGAAATACTAGATCATGTTGGGAAGGTATCTTACCGATTGGTGCTTCCACCAAATCTCTCTAAAGTTCATGATGTGTTCCATGTATCTCTCCTGTTAAAGTACATACATGATCCTTCACATGTACTCATCTCATAAGTTGTACCACTGGAACAAGATCTTTCTTATGAAGAACAACCGATATAGATTCTCGATCATAGCAAAAAAGTCCTACGGAACAAGACCACTCACTTGGTGAAAGTTTTATGGAGGAACCACCAATTAGAAGAAGCTACATGGGAGCTTGAGGATATGATTATATAGAGGTATTTTCATCTGTTTGTTACAAAGTGATGAATTTCGAGGGAGAAATTCATTTTAAGGGGGATAGAATGTAACACCTAAGACTTTTATGAGAAATATTTTGTTTTTATGTTATATAAATCATCAAAGTAATCTTTCACCACACACAACACTATCTTGGCTTTCTTTACACGCAATTGTGGCCTTCCTTGATAGTTTGCATTGTACGCAATACCGAGTTTCACTAAACAACAATATGCTATTAAAATATTATTAAAACTAGCCGTTATGAATAGTAATACCCACTTTTTGAAATTTTGTAAATTTTATTTTTCGAAATGGACTTCAATTTTGGATTCATAATATTGATATTATCCTAGGGTGAAATTTTGGTATTTTTCTGAAAACATTCAATTTTTTATGAGTAGTGAAAACAACGTGTTACTATTTAAAAACTGACTTTTTATTTAAATAATTATATATTTTATTTAAATATAATTTAGGTCAAATTTGATACATAATTCCCATATAAGTTCAATGCAATTCATTGGAGTTATTTTATAATAAATTTAGATATATAAAAAATTTATTGAACTTTTCACCGTCTTTTACCCACCTCCTAGGAAAATTTTCAAATTCACATAAAACTTAATTTTACCATTTTTTGAGTGGAATTTTGAAAATAGAGAGACATGGTTAATATGAAGAACTAAAATTTGGTTCAATGAGATGAAAATAATTTTTGGTGAATAGTAACTTTTGACTTTTTTTATCACGGTTAAAAGTAAATAGGGTAATTAGGGGTAAAAGTGTTATTATTATTACCCTAACACATGTCTTAATTCTATTGGATAAGTTTAATTCGACCAAAAACAACCTTAGGAATAATATATTACCATTTAAGCCCACTTGGATTAGATTAGGACATTTATTATTAATTTATTTAAAGAAGGGTTAAAATAGTTAAAATCAATGTTTAATAACTAAATCATTTTTAATATAGGGTCATATAAAAGATAAATTCGACTATAAATATTCATTAGAAAGCTAAAAATATTTCCTACATAATGGAGTTTTATTTTTAATTTTTAGACTTAAAATAAATTAATTTATGTATGACACAATGATGATGCAGTAATTATCTTATTAATGAAATATTGACATAATTGATGTTATAAATACCCAAATAAATGTAATTTGAGACTTTTTATGACTTCAAATAATTTTCAATGTTAATATGACATGTTATTATTGATTTAATTAACTTTTTTCTAACTAATAATTCTGTTATTATTTTCACAAAAATAAATTACCAAATAGTGTCAAAATTGACATAAAATAGTTTTTAAAACAAATATTATATTATTAATTATTATTATATTCGTAAAAATCTATGGATCGGCCAAGTTACTTATATCATGATAGGGGAATCATTAATGGACCACTTTGGGGTCTCTTGGATGTATATGTTATGTTTATTAACTATATAATATAAAAATACAAAGTGACAAGGTAAATGTCAATCTAATTAACTAACAGTTAAAACTAAAAGATAAGGTTAATATAATGACCTACACATGTCTAAATTCTATTGGATTAGATTATTTCGACCCATCCCCACCTTAGCTTCGAAATATATCAATTTGGAGATATTAAAAACCGAATATGACATTATAATAAAAAAATTAGATTTTCCAAATGTGTCGCTCTCCTCCCTTATAAAAGGGCACCTCCTCCCTCTCATACTCACACCAATTTGATCCTTCATGCCCAGCCCACACCTGATAAATTCTTTTATCCACTTCCTTAGAAACATCCTAGAGGTCCTGGTCTTCTTCAATGACCAATTTTAGTGCCCTAAGAGAAGGTCTCAAGGAGGCGCTTCAAAGAAGAGGTAATGTCTGTTACCGATTCTTTCAATTTTATTTCTTCTTCCACTTCTTCTTCTTTAGTTTTTTCATTATGAAGTAATAACATCAGTATCACTCATATATTGATATGTTATTGTAAGTATTAAACAACCATATTTCCCATCTATCCATCCTACGGAAAACGAAATCACCACGCGTGCGTACGTATGAAATACCATCTCCACACCGTGGTGTAAACTATTTTCCACCACCACCTTACTTGGACTGGTATAATGGTGTAAATAATAACTATATATGATTATTTAAAAGTTATATTGATTGTGAAATAGTATAAATACACTCCAATACAATTCCACGATCATGGGAACGATATCATCGCTCGTGCGTACGTACGGAATTCTGTCTCCACGATGTGATGCGACTCATTCTACATGATTTTCATTGCATAATGATTAAATAAATGAATTGAGTCAATAAATATGATATTTATTACACTAATACCATTATTTAAATGAGGTATCTATAACCTAAAAAGAATAATAATAATTTATTCGACAAAACACGCATAAGAACAAAAAGAAATAAACACCTGAATAACAAGTGACAATGAAATATTACTAATAAGAAGCTAAGAATATGAACATATATGATATCATAAAAATAAGTATGATTATGGAATAAGTCAATGACATTATTTAAATCATTATACATGATGTTCAGAAACTTACGAAGCAAATCGGATCCAAGGTAAAGGAAAATCTCGCAAATCTCATTTTTATACGAGATTGTTTATACTTCAAAATTTACTGGGGAATATTTATCATCCACATCCATGTTTCCTCAATATGTAATATTTATACCTTTCTACAATTGTTTAAGTCCAATTTTACCCTTCTTTGAGTTTTTAGTAAAAGATATTAAAGGAATCTTTTGTCGTTTTTCGTACGAGGTACTTTTTGACTTTTCTGACATAAGTACGAGAAGAATGTTTTTTTAAATTATACGGCATGAATTGATTTTTAGAACATTATTTCCAAGAATAATACATTACAAGTTTTCATGTTTATTTTTAATCAACTTATTTTAGTTCCAAAATATATGACATGTTAAGAAAAGAAAATATTTTTGAAGTAGAAAGGATATTTTCCTCAATAATGGAGTTCAAGTGTTTTATCAAAATTATTTTCCATCTAAGATAATATAGGGTTCTGTTTCTATCCCTATTTTTACATTTTTTTGACTATGTTATGATGGAATTATTTTTATGATGTACTTTTATCTTATATGGATTTTGTTATGATGGCATGATGATTAAGAATCCCATTTTTATTAAATGGGTTATGCTATGATGTATGATTTATGATTTTGTGGCACACATAAGAATGTTATCATTAAAGAGATGGGTGGGACCTATATCTCCCTCCAATGAATTGGGTAACGATTTACATCTCATGAGATAGACATGGCCGGAATGGTAGGTTAAACCAGTTCAGTGAAACAGGACTAAAAAAATGAGTAAACTCAGTTCAGAAATGGACATTGTCCACTAAGATAGTCTTGGCATTGAGTCTTGAATACTATGAAATGATTTTCTATGATTATGTGTGTATTCCACAATGGTTCATGTTTTATGTTATTATTATTGGGATTACAGATCACTACTATGATTTATCCCATGTCATGAAATTTTGATCTCTTTTGCAGGTTAAAATTTCCAAAATGTTATGTTCTTATGAATATGATGTGATTGTTATTTCTTTTCTTTACCCTTACTTAGAATTTGAGCTCACCCTTTTGTATGTTTTCATTCCCCAGGTTAGGAAGAAGGTTATTAAGTAAGATATGCCAAAAAGGGACTCTAGATATGATGAAATAAATGGGAGACAGTGTAGAGGCTTTATGAACCAGTTGTTTATGTTTCTCAGTTTCTAAAGACACTATACCTATACGGTCCATTCATGGTGTTGTTATATGTTGTAATAAATGTACTTCAATTTTGAAGTATTAACAATGTATGTAATGTATGGGTCGTTATAATATTCCAACATTTATATTGCGCTATATAATTCTGGGGGCATCCCTCACAACATAACAACTTCATTATCATGCATGGCACATAAAAAATATATCAATAACGAATATAAATAAACCATGTAAAGGATAGATTTTAATTTCATATAAACAAAATCACAAACTTTGGGTTCCCAAAATAATGAGGGAATAACATAATTGATTCAAGAACCATCAACCTTGAGTGAGAAGTACAAAGTGTATTATTTGAAAGAAGAGTTTTTTAAGAAAACATTATGTTTCACATAATGTGAGTGTAAAAAATTTATATCCTAAAAAATGTTAATATATTGATGTAAAATAATTTTTATAATGTAATTATAGCAGAAATGCAGTGAAAGTTGGGGAACCCAAAGAATGAAAGTTGGGTTTGAGTATTTCCCCCTACATGGTATCTGAATGCTTTATTCACTTTATTGTCCTGTATAATGACATTAAATTTATTAATTAGAAATTAAATAGAATTTTATACATGAATATGGTTAATTATTTTGTCATTATGTTCTTTTATGGTTGTTTGGAAGAGTTATTGAGTACAAATCCATTGTTTCGGAGTGATCATTTTCTTAGTTTTCATGAACTGTTTACTTGTACACCTGAAGGAATGCTTGTGTAGAAGATAGATAAACATGAAGAACTGATATTAAATGTTATTAATGATCATACGTGATATTTAATGATATTATAATGAATTATGTTATATACCCTATTGATGAATCATTAGTTAAAATTTAATGATGTTCTTTTTTGGTTAATATGAGCAGTTTTTTTGGACCACAACGAACAAGATTTGTTTTAACAATTAGTATTATGAATAAAATATATTTCCAAAACATAAAATATGTTAAAAATAAATATTTCAACATGTTTTTATCCATTTAATGGTTTCAATTATATCCTTGAAGGAGTTGAAGGAAAATGGATGTGCATCGCCCAAGACGTAGGTAAATTAACACATCACGTGCAACAATTTCATTTTTATAAACAAAGAGAGAGAGTGAGGAGTATAATGAATAGTCCTACACTAACATGATAAAATACCTGTATATCAACCATACTAGAGTTACCATGACATTTGGATAATAGATTTTTATGATACGAGATGTAAAGAAATGATATTTAAAAGAAAGTTGAATGAAAAGAGAGAGAACTTAGCTCTGGAATATATCTTATTTGAGAGTCTTTAGGGAAGAGTCTTTTGACTTATTATCAGACCAAGGGATACTGGACGTGGGGGGGATAGGGAGGTTTTTTTGGGAGAATTTGGACTAGGATTGTTTCATGAGAGATGTGAAGAAATGAGGGTGTGAGGTGTAATATTTATAGTGGAAGAGAGAGGGGATTTCACAATACTTTATTCATTAATTAATTATTTCTCCACAAAAAAACGCAATAGTGATGATTACATGACTAAATATAGTAACTTGATAAGCTGAGTTTGAACTAATTGGGATTACATCAGCAAAAAATCATCCATGACTCTATAATAATTATATTTACCTTATTTTTTAAATTATAATATTTCACTTTTCATAAAAACTCAAGTACTTCAGAAAATGTCAAAAAATTCAACATATTAATTTTTTGATGTTTAGAATCCAAAAATTAACTCCATTTTAAAATTTAATTTTCTAAATATGATTAATTTATTTTTTAATTAATATCATAATTTATGTAAAAAATATAAATTTTTAAATCAAATCATCTTTTCCAACAAATTGAAAAAGTAATAAGAATCTCATAAAATTATATTATAAAAAAAATAAAAAATAAAAATTTATGAAAACATTTTTTAAAAATAAATTATCTTTTAAATTATTAAATTAATGATAAAATGGTAAATAGTAATTTGTGAATTATAAAAATACCCACACTTTTACTATGGTTATGTTGTCACTTATATGATTCCTGAAGTTTATTTATACATTCATGGGTAAGGTTATAATCCTTTCTGATGATTTACTATTCATAAGGTTCATAATACTATTCATAAAGGTAGGTTACTATTCTTATGGGTAGGTTACTATTCACCAAAAATTATGTTTTCCCTATCGAACTCTGAACATCATACTGACCACAACCGTGTATGTCAGATTTTTGAAATTCCAAATATAAAGTGGAATTTTTTTATTAAAGGTCACATAGTAGTTCATTTAAGAATTATTTTTAATTTTGTTTCCTGATGAGATTTTATATGATTATGACAATACTAAAAGAAGGTAGAAATTTTATTGACAAAAAAATGGGTCGTTACAAGGAAAGAACTTCTTATATCACTTTTTTTTCATTAAGATACATTATATATTCACAAAATATTAATTTTATTTGGAGTATTAAATGGCCATTTGAAATAATAAATAATGAATCTCTTTATATTATTTTTTATGTCTCATTTTATGTTATTTAATTCTTTTATATTGTTATTCAAATGTTACCAAAGTGGTGTGGGTTCTGTTACAATTTCATTTTTTTGGGAATGTGTATGCTAAATTTCCAATGAGGGAAATTATATGGATATTATCCTCTAAACCCCATATATTTTACTCCCCTATGGTTATTAATATAATTTTATACTATTAATAAATTTTACCTTTCTTTGGTACTTATAATGATGAATAATATGTTACTAATGAATATCAAACTCAATTTCCACTTTGGTCATTGAACCTTTTCTTCAATGTTCATGATTTTCAAAAATTATTTTGTCGAAAGTTTTAGAATACAATATTTTTATAAAATTTTATTATTTATGAAATTCATAATTATGTTTTTTAAAAACTAAAAGTTAAATTTTTACATCAAAATTCTAAACAAGGAATTAAAAAAATTAATGGAATGAAAAAATTTTATCTTTTAACGTATATAGTGTGAATTGATATTATTAAATTCATTACAATTAATTTTATTGAAGATTTCATAAAAATTACCCATCCTTATTTTAAAATATAGTATTTTTCTCCATGTTATTGAAAATTTTATTTATAAAATATATCAAAATAAGTATATAATTTATTTTTTTTCAATGAAATTTTCAAATTCCCATTAGTAGTTTTTTAATATATGATAAAATCTATTAAGGATTGTTATACTTTAATAGGTATATGATATTATGATAAAAAACTATTTCTCTAAATTTTTTATGATGATGATGAGGATATAAGGATGATTATTTGAAACCCTTTTCTTTCCCACTGGATAATGAAGATGTCAGGAAATCATTATGAAACCCATTTTTTCCACATGTTATGATATGTTGGTAAAATGTAATTTTTATGAAACCCATTTCCATTACATGTGTTGTTACATGATGATAGTATGGATTTTTTATGACCATGGGGCACACATATGATTGGTTTTAATTATGTGATGGATGGGACTAAAATTATATATATGTATGATGCAGTGGGAAAATAATAATATCTCATTTGATAAAACCATATGCCATGAATTAGGATTAATGGTATTTAACTAATTGTTTATAAATTTCATAATTTATAATATGGTTCTCATATCCTTGTGATTATTCTAACATATTACAATTCATTGATATATATTATGTTCTCCCATACTAAGTATCTAGGTTCAAAATTTCTTAGGTATGCATATTTCCCAAGATATTATAATGGTATGATGTTAGAAATTATTAATAATGGTAATATTAGAGGAGAACATTTTGGGAGATATTGATGATAATTTATAAAATAAGTTCATTATATATCTAGTATAAACAAAACCTGGACCTTTATGGGTTTTTGGTGTGTATTATTGATAAATATTTTTAATATTAATATAAAATACTTAAATTTTTATGTTTGAAATTAGCAGGTCACCTCATACATATTTATGAACACTAATCATGTTTTAAGAGGTGATGAAGTCAAATATAAACTTTTCATTTTTATGGTGATTACTCCTTGGTTCATTTTTTCCACAAACATATACACATGCCTATATACAAAAATGGATGAAATGTCAATGAAACCACACACTCTATAGTTTTCCAAATTTTCCTGATTTTTTCCTATATTTATACTTATTCATAGGGTTTTTTTATTTTTACTCAAATCCCCAAAAATAATTGTACCTTTATATAATTACCATCTATAAAAAATCATATTATTATAAATTCTATTTTACAGTTTTTGAAGTACGGAAACATATAATAAAATCCTAAAAACATAATTGACATATTTTATGATGGAAATTAAATAAATAAATCGTTATCATATAGTTAAATAGAATATCAATATTTGAAACTCTATAATGTACACTTACTTTCCTTTAAACTCTTAGTACTACATAAGATAGCCAATAAACAAACAAGGAAAAGGGGTGAGATATAAAACAAAGTAAGGGAATAAATAATAAAATAATGTTGATGTATAATGCAAGGCAAGTCAAGGATGTGTGTTGTGCAAGCTCCTTTTGGTGTAGCGTAAAACAGAAGACATTAATGAAATTAAAAAAGAATATTTTTCATAAAATCTCGGGGTTTTACATGCAATCAATGAAGTTTGCTAGATCCATTATCATAGTTGAACTCTTTACGAGTTCATATTCTATATCACCTCCACCATCTTCTGAGAATCCAAATATTTTGGAAATGAAAAAGTAGTAACAACATACTGGATAGACGGTCGGAGTACCTCCTCGAGATTACCCACATGAGACCCCTCATTTGAGAAAAAAATATTGAGGATAAACAAATTAATATCCTTGAACATCTTCTGAAGCTTCCATACTAACATTCTCCTATATTCAAGGAAGAGTTGTCATGTCTCTTCTCATCCATCATGTTCAACGAAAGGTACTTTCCCAGAAATCCTTCCCAATGTCAACTCAAAAAATGTATTCCTTTTTCCTCTCCCCTAGATATAACATCCACCGGTGATGCTTAGATCCTTGCATATGAATGACTCCAAAAGGAACCCAGTACCCCATCCGAGTCCATATCAAACCGAAAATGTTCGTAATATCCTCATGCAATCTCACAATCTCCACAACTGAAACAATTCTGTCATACTTCTATAAGTCTTTTTTCTGGAAAGAACACATCATCCTCTTCCACTAATCATCCTCTTTTGATGGATCAACACTACCAAGATCAACCAGATCAACATGTTGAACTTGAACATCTAGAACCACATGTGGATGATGACTAGGATTCATTTATAAAAGGTAAACATGGATTTCCTTAGATAAAATAATATTAAATTACGACTTATTTTATAAATTTTTATTCATTTCATCCATTTTAACCATCCAAAAAAACAACCCAATTCAATCACAAACACAACTCATGATGATGTGTGTAGCATTCCTAGGTATATACCATGCAAGCAGGTCCTTCTCAATTGGTCAATAAATAAGCTCATAGTCTATGCACTAGATGATAGTTGGGGATAAAATCACATTCCAAGCTAGTCTCTTAAGCATATGTAACATTCCAAGGTCACCTGGAACTGTTTCCATACAATCCCATGCAATCCAAACTATGCCTAACTCTAAACTCCATCCCATCTTTAAATTACCATGCTATGATAGCACTTGTTCAAAACCCCCTCCCTCTAAGGATAATTCAATGAGGGGATCGATATGATTACCCCATTAGTCTCATCTTCAATAGGCCTCAAGTAAGCTACTTGCACCAAGGGTCTACAAATATCACAAAATGGGAGGCATTAACATTTATAAGAATCAATATTGAGAGAGAATATGAATATTCCTCAATGAAACTCCAATATATAACATAAAGTAATGTCAAAACCATCACACATTCATGTATAAAATAGAATTCACACATATACCAAAAATTCCCTAAAGTATATACCAAAAAGGAAAACTAAGAAGTAGCATAAAATATATAAAGATATGAGCTTGTGTGGTCCAATATAGCCCATGAAATACTCATGGAGACCTGAAAATAATTTTATATACATCATGTGTGAATTAAATATTAACTATTAATAAAACCAAAGACTCTTTGTTCACATGTGAAAGTGGCATAGTAATGCACATTTGAGAAAGTAGAAGACCCAAAAACCACCGATGGAGGAAAACTAACCACCCTAACCTCAACAAGGAATAATATCCAAATAACTCGAGTCATGTAATATATTATAAAGAACAATGATGATAGGTTACCGCACATGACATTACCATGGGTCTTTCGCTCTTTCCCAATGTCATACGTTCTAGCATTCCGATCCATTTTTTATTCCACCACACATCCTTTCTGCACACACCTGGGCCTTACAAAACACCCCACCCGCACATACTTGGTCCTCAAAACACACCACTTCACACACACACTTAGGCCTCACAATACATCCATCCCACACACACATGGGCCTCACCACACATGAAACCACATCTCATCCTAAAGACACCTAGGAAAGAAAATTAAAACTCATGCCTAAGGAACCTATGAAACAAACCTTGTCATCCGCAAACACCTCAGCTATCAAATCTCACCTAATGACTCCTGGGACACAAACCAACTAATCAAAAAAACATAGATATCAAATCTTGTCCAGAGACACCAAGTAAATCCCAACCACTATCTAAGACACTAACAGACCTTTGGCCATCACAACATGTGCCATAACTACCACAGCTAGAAGAGATAACAGAAAAAAGCGGGTACCTAGGCATCTTTATACCTCACCATATGTTGGAAAAGTATTCCTCCCCCATAAAGATGGGGGAGTTCATCACATGGTTCGCAACAAGGGTATAGAGAGTTTATAAATCACAAGGAAAAATAAAAGTATTTACCTATATGAAACTTAAAACTAAAGAACAATATATAGTTTCTTAGATAAACCACCAAATCAATACACTTTCAGATTTGGTGCTACTAATAAATTCTCAACACCAAATATAAAGCCACCAAAACCATCTTACATTCACATCCAATTTATTAACTATTACCAATCTGTTAACCAATCCTACCCAAACCATTGAAAGCTTTATTAAACAATTATTTATTCATTCCATCACTACCCACAAAATTATCATGTTATAAACATATCATGAAACACAGTAACATTCATTCATAGTCATACAGGGGATAAAGTGCCATTGTAAATTAATGCACCTCACATTAATGACACATCGTACCATGACCTCATGATTTGGTGTGAAGCATTCTGAATGTTATTAATGGAGAAACATCTGTCGAAGTACCCATAAAAATCACTAGAGCCCTTCTTTAATTTCATATATCCCATACCACCATACTAACTAGAACAAACACCCAACTCACAACCTCATCCAGAAAACATATTATAGACCAACATGTTTCCCATCACCACTGCATCATTATACCAAAAATAAATTACCATATTAATAGAACCCAGCAACTATGAGCAATCATGCCCAAAACCACATTACCAAATGAACCAAAGAAAAAAATATTAATATTTTACAAGGATATCTTATTAAAGGTCATTTGTTAATTCATGGGTTATCATAGGAACTGTATAATGCTGGGCATCCATTTATTAACCGAATATAAATTTTTAAAAAATTTATATATATAAATATTTAGTAGAAACCACACATCATGAATTCTATAAACTATTTAGTGCAAATACAAGGACCCAAAATGGCCATGGTTTTTAGTGGGTAGTTATCACTTTTAAAAACAATGTCCTTGAAAAAAGGGCTCATCGAGGTCATATATTAATTCCCCACTCCCTATATATAAATTTTTAATAGAATCAATTATATTTATTAATCTTAAAATAACTATATTTATTAGGAAAACATATATATATATATACCCATACCATTTAATACATATTTAAAAATGGAGAAAGGAAACCCTACTGGGAAGAAATGATGGTCTACATTCCTGGTTTCACCAAAACAGGGGTGTGCATGCAACATGAAATTATTTAGGGAATCGTAGACCAATTGTAACTGTAGTTTACTTGACTCATATTAGAATAAGGATTTGGGGAATCCGTTATCAATAGAAATAATAAGTAATGAACAATTAGGAATGAAATATCCTCTTTAGAAAGATGGAAAAAGAGTCACAATATTAGATATGGATTTGATTTTCCATTTACGGAAGATTTGGTCAATACCATAAATTTCGACTAATTAATATCCTCTTGAACCTTAAAGAATTAAATATATGAGTTATGGAAATTTAATCAGTCTCAAATAATTTCAAATAAGGCATTAAACATAATTTACATTAAATAAGACCTCAAAAGGGAATAAATAGAAGAACTGTAAACACTGTTCACGAGGCACTAACAAACAGGGCACCACCTAATGAGGCAACCCTAGAGGGGAAATTCTTGACGAGGCACCACTGGATGAAGAACCTATAGATGGGGCACCTCTAGATGAGCAACCACCATCAAGGCACCACCAGCGAGATACCACCAGTGAGCCACCACTAGCGTGAATCACCGGTACGGTGAGATACCATTAGTGAGATACCACTCGAGTGAGCTACCATCAGTGAGACACCCCAAGTGTGGGATACCACTGAGATGTGGCACCATTGGGATGAGGCCCCAATGGATATCTAGGTGACATGGGAATATTTAAATGTGTTTAAATGAGTAACCTTCACCTTCTAGGACACGTAGAACATCAAATTGTCTCAATTTAATTGGTTGGAAAATTTCGATCCATTACAAACATTGATCTAGTGGTGATATATACTAACATGAACTTTTATAATATGTGTTCATACATATACCATATATTTTATTCCCTGTTTCGTCTTGGTTATGTTGGTACCCCAATGATACTACCTCCCTCCCATGTAGTAGTAAACGTTCTTCATCATGTAATATTCTACAGCTTTTTTTCCATCATTTCACTCTTCCTAATTAATTAGTTTCTATAATTACCCTTAATATATAGTTAATATTATAATCAAATTATAATAACGACATTACCAACTTTCATAATGGCCAATAGTCATATATTTTTTATATTTCCAATAAATAAATCTTATTTTAGTGACTAATCTGTTACATACATTTATTTAAAGGATCAATATTATTCATTTCCAAAATTAATATTACATTACTAAAGTTCTATTTCCTTTTTATAGTTTTATTATTGGGCATGATATTATAGGAGATCTAGATATTCAATATTTTCCAAATGTAATCATTTTAATTTTTTACATTTATATTCCACATTTAGTATTGTGACATTCAATAGGTTTTTTTGTCTACTAAATTTAATGTTTTTAATTAATGAAATAATTATTTTCATTGAGATTTTTAGAATATTTAATTTCTAAATTTTTCACATTGATATATATGTAAGGGAAATTCATTTCATGAATTTCTAGGTCATTACCATTCTTATTGATCATTATATGACACTTTTAAATACCATTTGTGTAATTATTCATAGTAGTTACATCACATCCCTGATGATCTACAATGGGTCTTCAAGGAATAATTTTTCCTTTAGTAAAGTAAATTAATGAGTTCCAACTCACTTTCTATACTATTCACAACAAGTGAATTCTAAAAACACACATTCACAATAAATAATTTTTTCAAAATTATATACTTTTATGTCCCTATACCTAAAACTATTCTTGTGATATTTTTTAAGAAATGTTATACTCTATAAAATAAATAGATAAATAAAAAAAGTTATTCACAAAACATATGAGATAGTACAATTAATACATGAATCCTTGTGGTTCCGGTAACACTATTCGATTAACATCACATTTGTGAAATTAGTGTATTTTTCTATATTGGGAATCTCCCTATCTAGGTTATATCTATCATTATCTCTAGAAATGATACATTTATATATATATATATACATACCCTTAATCAAGTTGAATAATCATTCATTCCTGAAACTATACTTTACATACGTCATGACAAACAACTTCATTATGAAAACTCCACTTCATATATGTTTTAACAAGATTTATTGTTTATGAAACATTTTCCTGATGAAATATAACTTGTTCAGACACTTTCATTTTCTTTTGTGGTGTATAACACCATATTTCAGGATAATTGATCATTTTATTTTAAATTTGTAAATATTATTTCTCTATGTTCATGAAACAATATATTTTCAAGGAAATGGTTCAATGTCATCAGTTTTTTATGACCCATCTCGAAGTCACAAAGCTTAATATATTTGTGAGACCCTATAATCCTTTGAAAAAAAATCATTTTGAATAATTTCAAATGAAAAAATCTCTAAATATGCCAAACACATCCAAAACTATTTCATCATGAATATATCATGATCTTAATGGCGGTGGAACTAAATCATTAATATTAAATGGTTCAGTTCAATCTTGAGGCTCATTAAACACTAGATATTATTCACATAATGTGAGTAACAGGATTATCACCTATGACAGGGATTCAAAAACAACCCAACACAACACAACACAAGTCATATTATTCGACACTCCCAAAATATCCATCAATAATCTTCAACATAATTTTATATTGTATAGTCATCATTGAAATTTCATGCTCACACAAGTATTTATAAAGTATCAGTTTTCATTTTATTGAAAATATAGAACTTGTTCGCATATTGGATGATATGTTTCCCTTCATTGTGAAAAAAATGCATACTTAATGCAATCATCACCTTCATTTAGAAACCACAAACTTCTCCTTTCTTTTTTACATGGTGACCAACAAATCCAACAATCTATATCCCACAATATTATAGATGTTATTGAATAGAACACATTCAATGAATGTAACATAGTTCAATAAATATTAATTGGATTACCAATAATGGGAAAAAAGTATATAAAAAGGTATAATATATAAATATGTATACAAAAAATGAGTCTTAATATGTGTATAGATTTAAAAAAGAAACAATGGTTGTGTTGAAAAATATATTTCAATAAAATACATCAATTAAACGAAAGATTAAATAAATTGAGAATCTATGATCCCATATCTCAATTATAATTTATTCAAGAAAAAAAATTAAAGAAAAATTTTAATTAAATCAAAATGTAAACAGTATTTAAAAAAAATTCAATATTTTATACATTATATATTTTTCCATACCTCAACAAACAAATAGAGTGAAAAATTATTATGGTCGATTGTTGAAATATTAATCTAGTTTAAATATATCATTTATTAATTCTTTTTATCAAACATGTGATATATATGGTTTTATTTAATAGTTCATTAGCATCATTATAAAATAATCCATTTTATTAAAGCATATGGAATTTAATTAGTCACTAAATACTTGAGAAATAGGATACAAAATAACAATAGATGTCATATTATAATGTTTACGTTATATTGTATTATCACTCTATTTTCTATAGATAACTATGCTATATCAATTAATTTATTTACGAATCAATTATTTTCATGTTTCCAACATACTAGAGAGTGATGTGTTTAATTTTTTTAAAATGGGTTAGATAGTGTGAAATTTAGAAAAACTATCCAATATTCAATATTATAATATATAATTGAAGTTAAAATATGGATTGTAGTATATTTTCAATATGTTTCAATTTATTGGAGTGAATATTTTTATCTTAATTATTATCTTTTAAAATAATCAATAAGAATATGGGTTTTTGGGCTTTGTTAAACTAATATTCTTTTGTGGGTGAAAAATTAACACGAGAAGGGGGGAATAATGTCAATAGTATATTAAAATCTTACTAATATTAACCTATGTTACATATTCTAGTTATAGTGTAATCATCATTTAAAACCCACCCTAACCTATATGTAATAATTATTAATAGAAATAAAATAACACATATGTTTTCAAAAATGTTGATCCTAATGTGGATATCTACATCCTTGATGTTTTTGGTTCAATTATGAGATATAGATATATTGCTAATATGAAAAATAATTCCATGTTTGAGGATGTTACCATGATAAAACATTAAATCTTTCCCCCCAAATTTTATTTATAACATGTCATCTAGTGTAAAAATGATGTTCCTAATTGAAACATGAAATCAAAATTAAATCCTTAGAGTTATTCAACACCAAATAAAAGATAATATATTATATATCAAATCATTATAATATATTAAAACTCCATTATTCATGATCATTAATGATCAAAATATTTGTAGTAAGTCTAGATTATTGTTTTTTCAGTAACACAGTTCCATTATTTTGAAATCATATTTAATATTCCAATAAACATCTAAAATCTATGTATTTTATATTTTTATTATTTTAATATTCTTAAATTCATTATAATAAAATTGAAATTTTATATAATTAGAAATATTCAATTTCTATAAAATTCAGACATGTGACACTTTTATTCGAATTTTCTTTAATAATCATTAAGAAAATATCATATAGCTTAAACAACCACTTTATTTTTTTAGTTTTTCAATTTTGAAACCCCATAATATTCAAGAAAAGATATTCAAAATTTTCATTACAGTTAAATAAAATCATTATTTGGTATCATGATTAAATTGAATTTATATATACAAAGAATTCTCTTTATTCGTGTTTTTATTCAGCTAGACAAGAAACATCACTAAATGGTGACACTGTAAATACCTAGCCTTGAACATTACATATTCTGGTGAATTTAAACTACAATTTTATTCATAAAATTTTAAGAAAATATTCAATTTAGTTTTTTAAATAATTAGAAAAAATGCTTCATAAAAATACCATATATTATAAGGAGTAAAATACTACTCAATATTCATTTCTTCATAATATTAATCTTTTAAATATAAACATATTTTATTTTCATTAAAAAATATAAAAAACTTTCAATATGAATACTTCTTTATTCATAACCATATAGACCCTTTGATTTTTTGAAAACATTTGAGGAGCGTAAAACGATCACAAAGGTTTATAAAAGAAGAGAACTATTTGTCTATGAAAAAACATGAAATACCATTATAAAAAGTTTCATAATAACATTAATTTTCATCTAAAAATAGATTAATTTATTTTTGAATTATTGTTTTATTTCATTTTGAGAAAACATTATTTCCACTAAAACTCCAAAAAAAATCATATAAAAATAAATTATTCTCCTTGGGACATCATAATCATAGAATCATTATACATAACTTACATGAAACCTTACAAATTGGAATAACCATAAAAATGACTTCTAATATAATTAACTATAGAACAAAATAATTTAAAAATAAATTATAGAACTATATAGGATCACCCATCAGAAAATCTATAATAGGTTCAGATAGTTCTATTTAGACACACCAATTATATAAGATATAAAGGTCTCACCTGGAACTATCTAGGAACACCCATCATATAAGCTATAATGGGGTTACTTGATCCTCTTTGGGAGCACCAATCATATAACCTATAAATCTATAAACTCATTATATCTTTAAAAACCCATTCTATATATTTTCAAAGGAATATATAATATATAATAACAATGAAAACCCTTTTAAAACAATTTTGGAAACACTTTTGACGTGAAAATACACTTATTCAATGAAAATTACGTTCAAAATCTACTGAAGGTGAAATTACTAAAGAAACATTTTTAATTGAAAATAAAATTTGAAATATATAATTGAAGCAACAAAGAATTAATGATTCATAATGGAATGAAAGGATAATCAACCCATATAAGATAAAAAAATATTTGGTGTTGACTTTTATAATAATAAATGAATGATTAAGTTTAAAAGTGGATTTAAAAAAAACAAATCATGAAAATATCATATCATTGAAATGAAAATTAATAAAATTATCCTATTATGTGTATTATATATAAATCCATAAAAACAAGTTTATATACAACATAATATAATCAAAAGTCATTTCACACATAATTCTAGCATTAAATATTAAATTAAGTGTATTTTTAACTTGAAGAGTGATAATTTAGTTAAGAATTCCCTTACTATGAGTAGGACTCATCACACACGTTCATTATCATTGTGAATAATTAACATAGGGTAATGAGTAACTTCCTTGAGAACGTTTTTCTGTTTATTATTCCTATTATTAAACTTATTACTATGTTATAATAATTAATAAATTATTTATGTTCATGTAATATTCTTTGACAATATACTATTGAAATGTCTGTAATGAATTTAATAGGTTAATTGCGATCAAAGAGACCATCATTGCATCATATATAGAAAACTATTCATGAAATAATTATCACTATTAAACAGTAATTATATATTTTAAATCTAACCATGAAATATGGTTATGAAAAATGAACTATGTTACGATCATGAAGATTGTAGGTCGTACGTATGAATAAGTAATGTTTTCATTTTTCAACAATCATTACGGAAAAAAAGTAAATATTATATTACCTTTCATTATTTATTATTATATAAAATATATCATATTTCTTATTTATATATACATATATACATATATATGTATAATTCATGTGATGTGTTGATGAAAAATGGACCACGTCACTTCGTGGTGGTAGTAGTCCTCACATATCAACGAATGAAATTTTCATTTTTGTGTTCTTATGAATGTATGAAAAAAAAAATAATGATAAATATGTGATTAAAAACAAATATATTTCATATTTACATAATTATAACCATTATTGAGAGACACTAATGGAAAGTGAATTAAATCGATTCGTGCGGTGGTAGTCCTCCATTCCCCTAAATGATAATTTTTTTCGAATTTGATGGAAGTGGATATGGATATTTGTCATTACACTAAAATAATTGTATAATATTATATTTGGGATACTATAGTAAATATTTTATCATGGTTGAAGGAGGTTTTCGTGATGTTGAAGAAGAAACATAACATTAAAACATGATTAAAAATATGATACCTCTTCTTTAGATAATCCGCTTTTCTTAACACCTCAATAACACTAAGGATTAGGTTATACCTAACCCAAGAAATTTATATTTAGGGTACGTATTCATGGAAGATATTGTAAGAAACTGGTTCTTAGTTTTGAGGTATAGGTTTCTTCTTTTCTCCTTTGCTAAATTTTTTTGGAGAAAATAAAGAAAATGGGGAAAATCCTAACTTTTGGGACTACACACCATATACTTTTCCACACGCTATGTACTTTTGGCCGTGTGGGATCAGTACACAGGGCGCGTAGCCATGTCGGCGATGAATGGTGTAAAAACTGACTACATGCCTTGTAGTAGTTATTTACATGCCGTGTAGTCAGCTGGCAAGAAAATAGTAAGGCGGTGGCCAGCTGTGCGACATAACAAGCTGTGTACTCAAGAAGACATGCCATGTAGTCATGTCAGTAGATGAACAGTTCCACGTTGGCGGGAAACCGGCAGAGGAACAGTTAAAAAATGGGAAGTACATGTCGTGTAATTAGAAATACATACCGTGTACTTTGTTTTTTTCTCTTAAAATGGGTAGTAGCCTCCCCTATTCAAAGGGAAGGCTTAGAACGGGAAGAAGGAATGAAAGAGGGAGGATGAAGCTTTGGAGATCCGCCGAGCGCACGTCGGAATCTGTTTTCTGCACCGTCGATCTTCCTGTAACCACACGGGTGAACACTCCGTTCTCCTGGAGTAGTTCTTACCAATTCATTCTCATAGGGAAGTTATATAAGTTTGAACGAGGTTTTCATTCACCTCAGATCTACGTCGTTCTAGGAAAAATCGAGGATTGTCGTTCGCGTATATCATTCGTGGGCGTATAAGGTTGGTGGCTTGGTGTTCTTTTCCAACTGTTGTGAGTTTTGTTTTTTTGAGCTATGAACCCATATTTGGGGTGTCATGTGGCTGAGGCCATGGCTACATTAAAAACCTATAATTGTATAGGTAATTAAATAAAATTGTAAAAATGGTGTTTGGGATCAGTGCTTGGATCCAGAACCACCCCGGGGGTGCTTTCCTCTGTTTAGCCGTTTGGCCAGGATACCCGAGGGAATGCCAAGTTTAATTATGCAATAATTTTTTCCTTGATAGGAATTATATGTAAATTTCATGTTTATATGTTGGGCATGGCCCGATTACTTATGCCTAAGGGCGGTGTTTTTCTATAGCCTGAGGGCATTACTGTATTAACCAGAGGGAAACGTTCTATTTTTTCCTACGGGAAACCATTCGTTCCTGAGAGCTATGACTTCTGTGCCTGGGGGAGACACATCGTAATCCAAAGGGAAATTTCTGTTACTCCTGAAGGAAATACATGCGGGTTGGATTCTGATTACCTGAGGGTAAGGTTTTGTTTGTCTGAGGATGCTGATTGCTTACTTAGAAATTCACTGTGGTGTATTCTTACTTTTAAATGGTAAAATGAATAATTAAAACGGAAATATAACAGGTTAAGTTAGTTACTTTTGTGTATTTCTTAGTTTATTACATTTACTACTGCACACTTTTTTTTGCATGTTTACACACAGTTGAGCACGGGCCTTTGGTGGGTACCTACTAGGAATTATTTCTCACACCTTGTCTGGGTCATGATTTTCGTCCCAAACAGATTATATTGTTGCAGGTGTTGACAGGGGAAAGATTCCATTTACAGGTACATGATTGCTACTAAAGAGTATGGGAACATGTGACCGGGGTTAGCCTCACGATGCTACTAGCTGTTTTGTTCTGTTTTGATTTTCTGTACTTGTACAGTACTGTATTGTTGTGTAACATGTTCTAGCTATTTTCATAGAATTTGAGGCATGTTGAACCATTATTTATATAATGGTTTGTTATATCTACTCCAGTTTTTTATTTCAGTTGTGTATGGTTTACTGCTTCCACTTTTGTTGTATGTTTTATTTCATTCCGCTGTGATACACTTTGAAAAATGAGGGAATCGTTTCCTCACTATCAAAAATGGGCCCTCGCTGCTAGTCAGTAGCCTCTGGCATTTGAGGAAATGTTCTTGAGGTCACATGGTGAACCGGTTTCGGGGCACCCGTTGAGTGGCACCTGGAACCGGGACGTTACAAAGTGGTATCAGAGGAGTTCTTTTCATTGACTTACTATTTGGAGCCTTATTCAGGGTAAGGACGAGAATGGTAGTTGGTAATAAGTTGTTCCTGGGCATAGCTAACTCGTGTATTGGGAAAATCCAATTTACCTCATGCTGCAATTTTTCTAATTTTTTAATTTTATAGTTGAATTGATTATCGTAGAAGGGTTAAGAACTTTTGATTATGGTGTTTATATTTTATCCAGGGGTTCTATTTAGTTGCATCCCGATGATATGAGGGTATGCAATTTCATGTATCAATAGGAACATGATAGAAATCACATTCCATGTAGGTATATTAGAAATTACATGCTGTTGTGATAATTTTTGTTCAAGAGAATAATGTTGTTGTGATAACTACTTGATAAATACATGTTATGTGATAGGGTATTTTTATGTGAGTATGTTGACAAAATGGATGCCAAACATTGGTTTTTGGGTAGTATGTGCCTCCATTGACTGAAATTTGGTGGATGATTGACTGTTTATTTTGTTATAACACAGATAAGATGTTAAAATTTGATTCTCGTGGAGTATGGGCCCTCACGGATCGGAATTTGACACTTAGGTGTTGTATTTTCGGTATTTTCTGGGTTCCGGGGAAGTTTCTGAGGCATACTGTCCGGAAACCCAGTATACACGCAGTGTAGTACCTTAAACACACCGTGTCTGATCTTTTTTTCATGAAGAAAATAAAACTTTTTGAGTACACGTTGTGTACCCTAAGGACACGCCCTGTAGTATCTTCCCATGTCAGAGACCGTTTGGGCGGCAACACGGGAAATGGAAGAGTGTGGGGCGAACATGCCGTGAACCGAATGAACACGTCGTGTAGTGTTGACCCGGTGTCCGTCGTGTAACTAACAACACGGGTGGAGGAAACCTTATGATATACATGCCATGTCCACTGTGGAACATGACGTGTAGTCTGACTTGGGATTCGGCCATGTAACTAACAACATGAGTCGGTGCAATCCCTTCATGTACATGTTCTGTTTCTAGGGAACGCACCATGTAGTGTGAGCCGTGTGACTAACAACATAGGTCAACGAAGCTTGTCTAGTACACGACGTTTACCCGTGGGACACGCCGTTTAGTTTTGTCTGAGGATAGGCCATGTGGACTTAGTCGTGTGGAGGGGAAATGTGGTACTGTACACGCTGTGTGCAGGTGTAACACGCAATGTTGTATTAATCCGAGTAGTCGGCCGTGTCACAAATGACACAGGCAGTTGGAAAATGTCACCATACACACTGTGTGGAGAATATACACACCATGTAGTTTGTTCAAATGGGAGCTGTGTGGCTTTGCTGTGTAGAAGGACCCGAGCAGGGGAAGAGAAGTCAGTTACACGCCGTGTAGTTAGAATACATGCCATGTAGTCTTGTTTTGAAAATCTGAATGCCTCCTTCCTCATGTTCCCTTTGTGGTTCCTTCCCTTTCAGTCTTAATAATCTTGATCTAAGGTGTGTGTTTGACCTTGTAGAGTCATGCCGCTGAGACAACCGCGCTCTGTTTACCAGAAGAGCGGCAGTGATTATATTTCAGAGATGGTGAGCCATGGGCTACCAGAGGATCCTCCCGTAGAGCCAGATGCGGTGCCAGCCGTTATAAAAGACACAGGCACGGAGGTGCAGTTCCATGAAGGCTTTATGTAGTTCATGTAGACCTTTCAGGGAGCATCGCCGGCTGCCACATCTATTGCTGAGTTGACTTGTATCTTCCAGCAGCAGCATCCGCCTACGTTCTCCAGGGATGGTGAACCACTGGTTGCAGAGTCTTGGCTGGGGTCGATGTAGACTATTTTCGAGGATCTTAAGATGCCTACAGGGCAGTGGGTCAAGCTCGCGACTTATATGCTGTGAGATTCCACCAAGAGGCGGTGGGATGTTACTACCTAGTCAGAGCATCATAGGGAAATGGCGTGGGAGGATTTACAGGCAGTCTTCAATGACTTCTTCATTCCAAAGACGCTGAGGGAAGATAGAGCTCGAGAGTTGATGAATCTGCAGTAGGGCGCTATGTCGGTGATGGACTATTCTGCTCATTTCACCGAGCATCAGCATTTTTCACCCGTACTGGTGGCTGATGAGACGTTGAGAGCTAGACATTTTGAGGATGGTATTCTTTATGAAATACAAGCACTGGTTAATGTTTTCAAGTCGCCTTCAAGTACATGAAATTGTGACCGAGGTGCTGATTACATAGAGGAACCTATGGGAATCTATAGGTGTGGGACATGGTGGTTCAGCACTAGTTACTGGTACTATTCCTACTGGTAAGAGGAAGAGACAAATGGACTTCTCTCGGGGTGGCATTACTAGCCAGGCTTTTGCTTCAGGTGGCCCGATCAGGTGCTACCAATGTGGTAAGGAGGGGCACAAGAGACTGTAGTTTCCACAAGACCCAGTTGAGTGTCGATCTTGCGGCAAGATGGGTCATCTACAGTTCTTTTTAGGGAGTTTCCACCAGTGGCTAGTGAGAGGGGTTAAGTAAAGTCTCCGCGTGCGGGAGCAAGACCGGCAGCTTCTTACTAGTCGGGAAACAGGAATACATCAGGGCATGCAGGCAGAGATGGTGGTCATGGTCGTGGTAGCCAGACAACAGGATCTCAGAGGTAGCAGGGCTGGACAGCTCAGGGTAGCCAGGATGGGTCGCAGGGTCGCGGCACTGGGAAGGAATATGCAGTTCAATAGACCCAGCAGGAGCAGGATCTCGTACCTTCTATAGTCAGAGGTACTATTCTAGTGGCTTCTGTCTTATCTTTGGTACTTTTCGATACGGGCGATAGACATAGTTTCATATCTATACCCGTTGTGGAGAGCCTTGGAATCTGTGTTTCTTCTTCTTCTCAGGTTATGAATCTAGAAAATCCGCTAGGGACTAGGACGGCTGGTGTGCGTCAGTGCAGGGAGTGCCCCATTCGGGTTGGAGGGTGTCACTTTCTATGGAACCTCTATGTCTTAGAGATGAAAAGCTATGATGGAATTCTTGGGATGGACTGGTTGGCTCCCTTTCGAGCCTTTGTAGACTTCTATCGTCGTAGGGTGTGTTTCACTTCCCCAGAGGGTAGAGAGTTTCTATACAAGGGCAAGTGGGATGTTCAGGCGAGTCGAGATGGACCAGAGCATTATGGGTGAGGTGGTATCACAATCCCTATTACAAGATTATATCTGGATGACCAGGGGACTTATCAGAAGGACTTCCATTCAGTGGTTAGTCATTTCAAGGATGTCTTCCCGGATGATTTTTCAGGTCTTCCTCCGGAGCGTGAGGTGTATTTCTATATTGAGTTGGTGCTAGGAGCATCACCAATGTCCATTCCTCCTTATAAAATGCCTACAACAGAGTTTCAAGAGCTCAAGAGGCAGTTAGAGGAGTTACAGGCAAATGGTTTCTTCCGAAATAGAACTTCTCCTTAGGGTTCTCCGGTCCTTTTTACGAAGAAGGCGGACTGTACCCTCAGACTCTATGTATATTATCGGAAGTTGAACCAGTTTATGGTTAAGAACTGATATCCCTTGCAAAGGATTTATGATATGTTTGATCAACTTCATGGAGAATGAGTGTTCTCGATGATTGAATTGAGATCATGATATCATCAGTTGCACGTTAGACGGTCGGATATACCTCTCACAGCATTTAGGAGAAGTTATGGTCTATTCGAGTATACAGTTATGTCGTTTGGACTCACTAACGCGCCATATGTTTTCATGGATCTGATGAATCGTGTGTTCCATCCTTATCTAGATCTTTTTGTGGTAGTATTCATGGATGACATCTTGGTGTACTCTCACACTCGACAAGACCATGCCACCCATCTTGAGATCATATAGAGTACTCTCAGAGAGCATCAGCTATATGCTATGCTCTCAAAGTGCCACTTTTGGATGGACCAGATTCACTTCCTTGGTCATATCATCTCAGAGGAAGGAGTTGCAGTAGACCCAGAGATGGTGAGGGAAGTGGTTTCCTGGGAGCATCCTTAGAACGTGTTTGAGAGACATAGTTTTTTGGGGCTATCTGGTTACTACAGATGCTTCATCTAGGACTTTTCCCGCTTAGTAGTGTCGTTTATGGGTTTGACTAAGAAGGGTGTGAAGTTAATTTGGTCAGAAGCGTGTGAGAAAGCCTTTCAGGACCTGAAGGGAAGTTTGACATCAGCAGCAATCCCGGTACTCCCAGAGCAGGGAAAGAGCTATACAGTCTACTGTGATGCATCAGGTATTGGGCTGGGAGCTGTGTTGATGCAGGGTGATCGAGTAGTTTCGTATGGGTCTTGGCAGTTGAGGCCACATGAGAGGAATTACATGATTCATGATCTGGACTTGGCTCTAATTGTTCATGCGTGGCACTATTGTAGACATTATCTTTTGGGAGAGCATTTTGTGGTTTTCACCGACCACAACAGCCTCAAATATTTCATTACTCAGTGTTACATGAATCTAAGACAGCGAAGGTGGGTTGAATAACTTCAGTCCTTCGATTTTGAGCTTGCATAAACAGCTGGTAAGGGTAATGCAATTGCTCATTCACTAAGCAGGAAGACTCAGATATAGGCAGTGCAGGAGGCCATTGGTGAATGGAAGCTTATGGATTTGTTCTGAGAGATGCATTTGGAGGTTCATGATAGTCAGGGGAAGTCCAATATTTCTTCTTTAGCTGTGACTTCTACCCTCCTGGATATAGTGTGGATGAGACAGCTATCTGATTCAGATGGCCTAATTCTACGGGAGTCGGTGGCTAGTGAGGACCCTCCTCCTGGATGGACGATAGGCGTTGATGAGGTACTGTGTTTCCATGGATGATTATGGGTTCCATGGGATATACATGAGGAGCTTATGTGAGAGTTTCATGCTTCATCTTGGGCATTTCATCCCGGGGTTACCATGATGTACCGAGACATGAGACGTCTGTACTCGTGGTTGGGAATGAAGAGTGATGTAGCTGGTTTTGTTACGAGGTTTTTCACCAGTCAGCAGGTGAAGGAGGAGCATCATAGGCCAGCTAGACTTTTGAAGTAGTAACCCATTTCGGCATGGAAATGGGATGATGTCGCAGTGTACTTCATGACTGGGTTGTCAAGGTCACCTCGAGGCAATGCTGTTTTGTGGTTTGATGTGGACAGACTCACAATTGTAACTCACTTTTTTACAATCAAGGATACCTTAAGAGTTGACGAGCTTGGGATGTTGTATATCCGAGAGGTCGTACATCTTCAAGGGGTCCCCCTTTCTATCATTTCAGATAGGGACGCCCACTTTACATATCATTTCGGGCAGAGTTTGCAGAGGGCACTGGGTACAAAGGTGCTTCTGAGCACAGCTTACCACCCTCAGACTAATGGTCAGTCAGAGCATACGATACAGGTGCTTGAGGACATGATGTGTGCATGAATCCTAGACTTTGGGGGATCTTGGGAGAAGCATATACCCCTAGTCGAGTTTTCCTATAATAATAGTTTTTAGGAAACTATCGATATGGAACCTTACAAGGCATTATATGGAGCATGAAGGTTATCCAAGGAGGTTGAGCTTCAAATGGATTCTTCCTTTTAGGAGAATCAGATTTGTATCATTGATAGGAGCACGATGGTTCTCCGAGGTCGTTCAGTTCCTCTAATATGGGTGCTATGGCAGAATGGCCGAGTGCAGGACGAAACCTGGGAGCAGGATACTGACGTACGTTCTCAGTGGCCGGAGTTACTCACGATTATATCCTCACCACCCTTGGAATGGAAATTCGGGGACGAAATGCTTTAAGGGGGGAAGTTTTTATGAACCTGGTTCTTTGTTTTGAGGTACGAGTTTCTTCTTTTCTCTTTTCCTTAAGTGTATTGGAAGAAATAAAGAATATGTGTAAAAATCTTAATTTTTGGGACTACACGTCATGTACTTTTCCACACGCTGAGTACTTTTGGCCATGTGGGATGAGTACACAAGGCGTGTAGCCATGTCACCAATGAAAGGTGTAAAAACTGACTACACACTGTGTAGTAGGTATTTACACGTTGTGTAGTCGGTCGGTTGGAAAATAGTAAGGCGGTGGCTAGCTGTGTGACTGAACACGCCGTGTACTCAAGAAGCCACACCATGTAGTCATGTCGGAAGATGAATAGTGCCACGCTGGTGGGAACCGCAAGTGGAACAGTTAAAAAATTTGAAGTGCACACTGTGTACTTGTAAATACACACCGTGTACTTTGTTTTTTCGCTTAAAATGGGCAGTAGCATCCCATGTTCTTAGGAAAGGCTTAGAACGGGAAGAAGGAACAGATAAGGGAGGCCGAAGATTTGGAGATCCTCCGAGCGCACGTCGGGAATCAGTTTTCTGCACCGTCAATCTCCATGGAACCGCACGGGAGAACTCTCCCTTCTCTTGGATTTTTTCATACCAATTCATTCCCATAGGGATGTTATTTACGTTTGAACGACGTTTTCTTTCACCTCAGATCTACATCGTTCAAGGATGAATGGAGGTTTTTTATTCGTGTATATTGTTTGTCGGCGTATAAGTTAGGTGGCTTAGTGTTTTTCCAACTATTGTGCATTTTGTGTTTTTGAGCTACAAACCCATATTTGGGGTGTCTTGTGGCTGAGGAAATGGCTACATTAAATAACTATAATTGTATAGGTAATTAAATAAAATTGTAAAACTGTTGTTTGGGATCAATGCATTAATCCAGAACCACCCCGGGCGTTCGTTCCTCTGTTTAGCTGTTTGATCAGGATACCCGAGGTTATGCCATGTTTAATTATGCATTAATTTTTTTCTTGAGAGGAATTATATGTAAATTTCATGTTTATATGTTGGGCATGGCCCAGTTACTTATGCCTGAAGGCAGTGTTTTACTATAGCCTGAGGGAATGACTGTATTAGCCTGAGGGAAACGTTCTATTTTTTCCTGAGGGCAACCTTTCGTACCCGAGGTCTATGAATTTTGTTCCCGAGGGAGACACTTCGTATTCCTGAGGGAAATTTCTGTTACGCCCGAGGGCAAGACCTAGGGGTTGGATTCTGATTACCTGAGGGAAAGGTTTTGCTTGTCTGATGACGCTGACTGCTTACTTAAAAATTCATTATGGTGTTTTCTTAAAATTAAATTGTTAAATAAATAATTAAAAGGGAAATATAACTGGTTATGTTAGTTACTTTTGAGTACTGATTAGTTTATTTCATTTACTACTGCACACTTTTGTTGCATGTTTACACATATTTGAGCATGGGCCTTTGGTGGGTGCCTACTGGGAATTAATTTTCACACCCTGTTTGGGTCATGCATTACGGCCCAAACAGAGTAAATTGCTTCAGGTGTTGATAGGGGTAAGAGTCCCTATACAGGTACTTGATTGCTACTGAAGAGTAGGGGAGCATGGGACCGGGATTAGGCTCGTGATGCTACCACCTGTTCTGTTCTGTTTTGATTTTCTATACTTGTGTTGTATTGTATTGTTGTGTAACATGTTCTGGCTGTTTTCATAGAATTTGTTGCATGTTGCACCATTATTTATATACTAGTTGGTTATATCTAATTCAGTTGTTTATTTCAGTTCTGTATGGTTTACTGCTTCCGCTGTTGTTGTATGTTTTATTTTATTCCGTTGCGCTACACTTTGAAGAATGAGGGCATAGTTTCCCCACTATCAGACCTGGGCCCTCGCTACTAGTCGACAGCCTTTGGCATTTGGGGAAATGCTCTTGAGGTCACGTGGAAAACCGGTTTCAGGGCACCTGTTGAGTGGCACCCAGAACCGGGACGTTACAGATAATTTCATAGGGAATAGAAGAACAAAAATGGGTTTTATGTGTGACAGAATGAGAAGATGTGGTGACCTATAATGAGAGTGGGTTGGGACACTCTTTTAATTTCTCAAAATAATAAATCTATATAAAATTATAAATATTACCAAATGGATAAAAACATTTTTATTTATAATATAAGATTAATATGATTTGTAATATAATCATTTAATAAATAAGTATATATGTTTTGACTATATTTCGACCTCTATCATTTTTTACCCTTACTTCACACATTAAATTATTAATATGACAACATTTTATTTTTCTGATTGAGGGTTAATATAGTTACAATAAGATGAAAAAAACCAACAAAAGGAATATTATTGATATTTTTATAATTTTACTAATAAATTTGATGAATTTTTTATTTTTATGACTTTTATAACATTTAATAAAATATTATTTGTTATAAAATATACATAATGTCAATTTTGAGAAATATTCATTACATTGACTTTAATAATATCAAACAAACCATATAATAAAAAAAATCATTATAATTTCCCTGTTATTTAAAGGTCTTCAATAAAATATTTTTATCATAATAATTATCTTAAATTATATTTATTTTAATATTTTTAATATCAATTATTTTATTTTATCAATTAAGTTAATAATTATTATGTCAACATTGTGCAATCATTAATGATAATAATTTCTTTTCTAAAAATTAAAGATAAGTTCCCATTAAAAATATTTTCAGTATAAATAATATTTATTTTCTAACATATCCTTTAGATGGAAATTTATTATAAATATTGAACTTACTTAAAATAATTGAGTGATATGTATGCCTTTTCTTTAAATAAAACACTATAAATGTCATAATCCTATCCATGAGGCCCAAAAAGGACATAAATTCATTTATATCTTTAAAATGTGATTATTATGATCAAAATATACATTTATATTTATTAACTAATTACTTTAACTCCCACATATATCATGAATATACATTCAATATGCTATTTTGACTTTCCTGGCCTTGTGCAAGCGTTGTAGAAGAACTTGGATAAGCCAGTTGTTATATTACTACGTAATTAATTTGTAACCATAAAAAAAATTGAAAATAAATAATATCAAATAGATAATTTGATAAAGGACTAATAACATTCCAATTCAAAATTTTAGAGTATTAAAATTTACTTTTCAACTGTTGTGTAGGCTCTGCCTCATCACTTGAAATGTTTTTAATATTTAATGTCGAATAAATTCTAATATGTGTGTTTTAAATTATTTATGAATAATTATTAGTTTAATTTATTATTATAGATTCATTCCATTTGATTCCAAAAAATTTATGTTATATATATGTATTAGTGACACCAGAAAATTAGTTGTATTTTCTGAGACCATTTTTTTTAATATTCACTAAAATTTTAACTTCTTCATAAAAATCAAAAATAATTCATCCCAGGATAAATTTTGGTTTTTGGATCCAAAATTAAATTTCTAAAACTTATTGAATTTTTTTTAAAATAATGGAAAAAATGTTATAAAAACACCTTTATAGAAATAATACAGTTTTCTTAAAAAACTTTATTTCTGTTTGGAAAAATAATATCATACCCAAAAAATATAAAATTTATACCAATTATAATAATGAAATTATTAATAATATAATATAAAGAATTATTATTTGTAACTATTTTTAAATTCATTTTAACATCACAAATGTTTGAAAAAAAATTTATTTCTAAATAAAAATCAGTATTTTTCAATGTTCAGTTCGAAACAGAATCATCTCAAAAAACCCAATATCCTAATTTTGGAATTATGATTTCAAAAATATTATTAATTTTTATGAATGAAATATAGATGTTCTAAAAATTTATTATAATATTAATTCATGAATCACAAGAAAACACATTTTTAAAGAAAATGTACTTTTTAAGAGACAAATTACTTCACAAAAAATGAGTGGTTATTTTCTAAGAAAATATAAATAACTTAATACTAAGTTTGATCTTTATATTTGTTTCATAAATACAATAATCATATTGATACCACTCCAAATTGATGGTATAGTTATAATGGTAACAAATGAATTTTATTTACTAGTTCATTTGTGCTCGATGTGCCTATGTATCTACACGGTTGAACATAGTGCTTCCATTTAAAATATAATGTCATTACATTATCAAACCCTTTTGTATATTTATTCCATTTTATTTTAATCTCAGGCTCGGTAACTATAGTTTTCATTTTCAAAATACCTTTTATTGAAATCAAAAATCATAAAATGGATTAATAATACTTTCACATAATAACAGTGTATGGAAAGTACTAATGTAACTAAAATTACACATATTTTGATACCATGTTGGAAAAAAAGTAATTGGAATAAAAAACCAAATATCACAGAATAATAGAGACTGATAAATAAAATTATCCTTAGAATGTTTACCCTAAAAAAATTTATATATATGTTCAGATAAAATGACAGTGATTTCCTGATAAGAAATATAAATGAATTATGTTTTTGTTTCAAGATTGTTTTCCTTGATTTTGTGACTGATTATACTACCTATAGTATGAACATAGGGAATTATAATTTATTCGACTGAATATTTTTAACCATTAATTAACTTCCAACATAGTATATTCTTTTCGAAAAATGATGAGTATGAAAATTTTGTGCTTTATGCAGAAGAATCAACATATTTAGATCCAAAAATCCACAAAATAATAATAATATATTCCTATAATATTTAAAAACTAACCAAAAAATGGTTATTTCAAGATAAGATAATTCCCACAGTAGAATAAATCGTCAAATGGGTTAATCTACTTTAATTTTCAAAATTTAGAATTAATACCTAAATATCAACATAGATAATTAAATAATAACTATCCTTAAAATTTCTCAAAATAATCGAAAATAAGATTGAAACCCAAAATTAAAAATGATTTGGTCACATAATCTTCTATGTTAAATTAAATTGTTATCTCCCAAAATTAAATCAAACACTCTAAAAGTCTAAGGGCATATATAAATTTCCAAAATCTCATTATCTTTTATATTTGTTAATAATTTCCATAAATCACATAAATAACCATAAATACACATTATGATAATTTATGATTCAAAAATACTATTCACAGTATATTCATCAAATAAAATCCTATATTATCTTGATTACAATAATCATATAGGGTTCCAAAATAAATATTATCTTCAAAAATAACATTAATCACATAATAACCAAATAATTTTCAAATAGGAGGGTTATCTATTCGAGAAAACATATCATATATAAATGAAAATAACAATTATCGATAATATAGTATAAATAAAAAAATAAATTCATAATAACCCTAACATCAGGTAGGCTAGTAGTATGTGATGCACAATTGTCTCTCTTTAGTCATGGGGTCAATCTGTATGACATTGCTGGGCATGAGGAGTTGTCACAAGGTCTGTGGGGTGTCCATTTAAAAAACAATATTGTTCTTATAACATTCAAAAAAATTATAAAATCATAAAAAGAAACGTAACACATTCTTCAATAAAGAAATATATTAACCAAAAATATTATGTCATATTTTTCAGTTTTCATTTTAAAATTTATTAACCTAAAATTTCCTGAAAAATAAATATCAAAAAAATATTATTAATTAACTTAAAATTTCTTAATTTAAATCCTCAAAATGGGTTTCTAATAAATTGAACTTACAATCAACCAAAAAATTATTAACTCATGATTATATCTATAATAATAAAGAAAACATCACAATATAACATTCAAATCCCATAATTTGTCTAAACCACCATCTAATAAAATCTATATGAACATGGCCTTAAACATTACATATTTTAGTGTCTTTTCACAAGAATTAAATTTCAAAAAATACTAAAGATCTTTTTGATTTATAGATTTAGGGAACTAGGAAATACAATAACATAAAATTCCCTTATATTACAAATATAACACTTCTACTAAGTATCCAATTTTATTAATATTAATCAATTAAAAAGAAACATGTTTTATTATCTAAAAAATATTCATGACTTTCAATAGTTATTTTCCTTTCCTCAAAGCCATCCCTAATCCCTCATATAATCATTTTAAAAATGGGATTAAAAAAATAATCAGTATGGAATATAAATAAATAAAATCATTAGTCAAATTAAAATCATAAAACCCATTAAAACCCATTTCTAAGAAACATTCATTTTCTCCTAAAAATAGAATCATTTTATGAAAAATATTTTTATTTCTTTTTTATGTCAATTTTTTCCATGAACACTCACTAGAAAGTATAAAAAAAGCATGTAGGTTCTTTAGGATATCATCATCCTAAAATCCTTATATAACCTATAAAATAACAATAACATATTGGTATAAATATAAACCATAAATAAAAAATAGTTTTATAGAGGAAAAATCATTAACCAATGCATTATAAGGCTCTCTAGGTGCACCCATCATTTAAGCTATAATGGGATCACCCAACGCAATCTGGGAACAACAATCATAAAAGGTATAATGTGTTCTCCAAATTCTATCTAGGTGTGCCCATTGTAAATTATTTCCAGGAACTATATAATATATATTAACTTTCAAAGGTTTTTTATACCCATTTTCAAAATATTTCCTTATATCAAGATATGAATTTTATTTAATACTCTCTTTTAAAATCTAAAGATAATTCAAATAATAGTGAAACCATTTCCATTGAAAATAATTATGGAAACATATAAATGAAACAACAAATAATTAAAGATTCATGATAAAGGGAAAACATGTGCATTCTATATAAGGTAAAAACACATTCCATTTTGACTTTTTTCACAATAAATGATACATGAAATTTAAAACTGGATATTTTAAAATTAAAATCCCTTACAATAATCGTATAATTGAAATTACAACTAATAAAATAAAAACATTATGTGTATCTTCTACAATTCCATTCAAAACTAGTGTAAATAAAACATTATAAAATCAAAATCCATTTTACAAAAAATCTCAACATGAAATAAAAAATGAATTAGACGTTTAACCTATATAATGAAAATTGGGTTAAGAATTTCATTACCTTGAGTCAAAATCATTATGTACATTCACAATAATCCAAAACTATAAATGTGTGTAAATTATTTACAAACTAGAGAGCCTTTTTAATTTTTATTATTCCATTTATTTATCTTATTACGATGTTATAACAATTACTTAATTATTTTTTTTCACATCAGACGCTCTGAAGATTTTCAATTCATAAGTCTAGAATGACTTCATTATATTTAATGTGGTCAAAGAGGTCATAATTACATCATATTTTTTGTAATATTAGTTTCATAATTATCAATTTTACAAATAAATTATACTTTTAATTCCAACCATGAAATATGATTATGAAAAATGATTTATGCTACATTCATAGAGAATGTAGGCTCTGTGTACAAATGTGTAACATTTCCATTTTACAATGACCATTAAGATAAGAAGGTAAGTATTATTTCATAGTTCCTTAATGAAAATAATATTATATATATCATATTAATTTATTAAATATACTGATATATATCATTCATTTGATCTAGTGACGAAAAATGTATCATATCACTTCGTGGACATGGTAGTCCACATGTATGCATGAACGATGTTTTCATTTATATGTTCATTAGAAGTTATATATATAAATGAAATTAATATATTTTTCATCAATATAATATATAAATATTAATTCCATTAATATAACTAGTATTGAGATATGGTGATATAAAATGAATTGCATTAGTTCAGGATGCAATGGCCCATCGTACACATGAGAGATAAATTATTTTCCCATTTGATTGAAGTGGAGATAGATAATAACCTCCCTAACCATTATTACTTATTAAATCATGATTTATTACATAATAGTAATCATAATGAAACCTATAAAATAGTTAATTATATTTTATTTTGAAAAAAGGTACTATACATAACATCATAAAATAATTAATACATCATCATTGTTGAACACTTCTATAATCTGATAATAATATTCCATGGCTTCTAAATATTAAATTGATAACCTTGAGACATAAATAATAATTGGGTGAGCTATAAATACAAGTACTGAAGTAAATAAGGCATCACGTAGAGAAGATAATACATGTTAGAAACTAGTAAAATCCATGACTTATAAACAGTACATGAAGGATAAGGCAGGATATAATATGTCACTTATAAGGGAAACATGGGAAATTTGGAAACAAATTAAGACACTACATAAATAAACTACTCAAAGATTGATTAAAAGAAATAATTATTTAAAAAGAACTATAATTTAATCATGATCACTCCTTATCCCCACACAGTGTCACATGAGACAAAATATTTCCCAATATATTAGAGTGCTATATAATTCCTTGTGCACCCATCATATTAATTTAAATATAACGCATAAGTGTTCCACATAGATCTGAAAAATGGATTAATTAATCATAAAATTTTATTTCATGATCAAGGAGTGTGGAATAAATACATTTATGTACCATTTCAATGAATTATAAGTTTATAATTGTGAATAATCTTTATTGGAAATGGGTATTGTATTAACTACACAATTATTTAGGCATTGATAACTGTGTTAAATGTTTGGTATCATAACGACATCAAATAAAATTTCATAAAATATATTGATGAGAGATATATCCATATCTCAAAATTTGGACATCAATTTAATTGTATTGGGGATATGGAATAATATATCCCTTTATACAGAATTGTTGATAAAATACATAAGTTTAAGAAGATTCAATAATAAATAGGATAAAGGAAAATATCACATTCTTGAGTGTGTGAATCAAAATGCTTGGGATGATATTATACAGAGATTGAGGGAACCTATGGAGGAATCTAGGGTTGTTAGGGTAGAGTAATTACATTCTCCATGGAGTTTGAGTGAATATAAATGTGAGCATGGATGGGTTTATATAGGAAAAGAGTAGAGATTTCTTTATTATTTTTCAAACATAGAATTTGGAATCTCAATAATAAAATAACTAAAACAACAATCCTTCCCATTGATTTTCCCATGGTTTCTGAAAAAATTCAACTACATTCCATTATTTTATAAGGAAAATGGATTAAAATAATTAATAAATGTCCTTCCATGTGTGGATGTGAGTCATAATCTTAAATAAACGATATTAAAACCTTAGAATATAATAATGGGTTTTGAGGATTCATAATATCATTATAACATTTATAAATTTAATATAAACTAACATAATTTCAAAGGAAAAACATATATTTTTTCATGGGTATGCTTTATAGTATTTGTTATAAATATATTGGGTCATTATAATTTCATAATACAATGATTATATTTATATGGTATGTTGTTTTTATACAGAAATACGAATCTCTCAGAAAATAATGAAAAATTCACCATTGGATATTTTTAACATTCCAATCACTAAAATAATATTCATTTTATATACGTTTTTTCTAAATCTGTTCATTTTTACTTTTAAAATAATAAGTTTCAATTATTAGAAAATTCTTATTTTGTTGAAAACAATAGTCTTCAAACAGTTATAATGTTTACTTTTGGTTTTATAAAGATTATAAGTTCATTTGTATTTAATAAAAATTATTTAATTTAATATTTTATAAACAATTTGTTTAAAAAATACATTAATTTATCAAAATAAAATTCTTCATTAAATTATAATATTCCATAAAAATACAATTCGTGTTTTATAGTATTAAAATAAAAAACTTTTATAAAGTAATAATAATAAGATTCAAATATAGTCATTGTTCTATAAAAAATAATGTATATACTAATATTTCTAGGGTGTTTATACATATCCATTTCATACACCATCAAACTCTATGAGTGTATAGTGTGTGTCGGTGATACATTCATGTGGTGGTTCAAATAACATGGTTTGGGCTATGATCATAATGAGCATGAAATTCTCCCATAAACAGTATGATCATGCCTATATTTTGGGATTTTAGCTTTGGATTAGTCATGGGAAAATCCCAGTGATTTTACCTCCTTCAGATAGTATTATAAATGGGATTCATTGGTTCTAATACTTCTGGTTGAGGCTATTAATCTATTTTTCCATTTCAATTGGATTTTTTAAAGCCTGATATTTATACTAACCATGTTATCACTTTTCAAAATCTATATTCCAATGAAAATGATACTTTAATAATATTTTATAATATAATAAAAACAATGAAGTGCATTTTTTTTCCATAACTATATTACATAACATGATATTTAACTAAAACCATATGGTAAATTTTATTTAAAATAGTTTGGATCATTACAATCTTATCCCCTTAAAACACTTCACCATTGAAATATTCATTTCCCACACCTAAAGAGATGAGTGTAACCTTCTTTTGTCGCATCCTCTAATTCCAATGTCACTTATTCAAACATGTGGTTTCTCCACAATATATTGACAAGGCGCATTGTATTATTTTTTAAAACATTGTTGCTATGTTCTAAGATATTCACATACTACTCCCCATTTGAAATGTAATTCTCCATTCGTACCACCTCTAGATTGAGTATATTCGATGGATCTGGTATGTACTTGCTCAAGAGAAATACATAGAATACATCATGCACTTGAGATAGTTTCGGTGGGATAACTTGTCAGCAAGACACCACTCCATTACAATCAAGGATCATAAAGGGGATAATGTATCATGGAATTTGGTCTCCCTTCTTCCCAAATCTCATCACATTCTTCCATGGAGATATGTAGAGGAATACAATGTCTCGAACATCGATTTATATGTATCATCGATGATTATCAGCATAGCTCTTATATCTACACTAAGCAGCCTTGACATGATGTTGAATGGTCTTAACCATTTCCAACATTTACATTACTGTTTCCAGACCTATTGGTTTTCATTTCCCAACTTCGCCCCAAGATGTAGGAATTCCACAACTCTTCCCACAGTGGGATTTATAGAGAAACATATAGATGTTTTAGTAGAATATGTAATTTTAAGAGAACACGACCAGAGGAATATGTCAGTCCCATCATCATTTGATGTCAATATAGTTTCTATCATCATTTCCTCGAGTACTAGGACAGTCTGCTATGATTGGTCATTAGTTTGGTGGTGATAAGCCGTGATGAATTTCAGATTAGTGTTTAAATTATGTCAGATAATGTTTCAAAAACATATAGGTGAATATCATAACTAGAACCAATAAAATCAATAACGGTACTAAATACAGCCTTACCAATTCTATGATGTATATCCGTGCATATAGATCCGGTGAGAAGTCCTCTAGAATTTATATAAAGTGAGTAGTCCTTATTTTATGATCCAAAAGACCCATATATCATTGTATCCCATGGATTTATTCATAACTAAAGTAAGATAGTCTATAGTGATGTTTTCTCATTTCAATGTGGGTATATGTAATGGTTGCATCATCGCCTTGTTGTTCTTCCTTTCGGCCTTCACTCCATGACATAATACTCACTTTGATGTATTTTTAGAGATATACTTCTTCATTTTTCCCAAAAATAGTTCTCCTAGAGATATCGATAAATATTTGTTCTTCTTACGTGAATGGAGAAAGTCAAACTATGTTCATCATCCAATATTTCTTTATATAACTCCTAATTTGATAGTACACATAGTTGTGACCAAAATCTCACAACTCCTTCTTCAATAATTTTTTTTGAATTTCCAAATCATCACTTTGAGTATCCATTATCTATTCCAAGAGATATGTTTTAGAAATAATTTGTTAACGGTTTGATAATGTTTCATTCTTTATGATTTCCATGGCTTTTCTTGTCGAGTATAATAAGAATAGATCTTTTTCAATTGTCATCAATGATAGAATTGTTCGATCCTTCATACATTGAGAATCCACCACTTTATTTTCATTCCCAAGATTGTGGTGGAATGAGTAGTCTTAGTCCTTGATAAACTCTTACCATATTCATTGGTTCATATTCAGCTCTTTCTTTTTGAATATATACTTGAGGAAATTTTTATATGTATATATTTGTAAATTTTTCTATAAGATATAAGAAAACCATATTTATAAAGAGAATATCACAGAAGCTAACTACAGATCATTCACTGGGTATATCTATTCATGAAATTTCAACTTCCTTGAAGAATATGCTATGATATTTTTTTTCTACATTAACTAACATCCCAAAACCATCTTCAGAGCATCACTAGACACCAAAAATGATTCTCCACTTGTGGGTAGTTTGATCATAGGTTCAATGATGAGTCACATTTTCATCTCCTTGAAACTCTTTTCACATTAAACATTCTATGAAAACCTAACACCCTTCTGAATTTTATTTTTAGAGGGGTTGCTAACCATGAGAATTTTTTCACAAATAGATAATAAAACCAGATAAACCAAGATAACTAAGAATAATTGTCATAGATATTGTCCTTGAACATACTCCAACTCTTTCTATCATTGAAGGGTCCATAGATATCCAATTTTTTATGATGATATTTGAAGATAATGCGAATTCCATCCACCAGAACTCACATTTTCACTACTCTGCATAATTTTTATCCTTTCTCAAGGTGTTTAGAATAGTACTCAGATTCTCTTCATGATCCTCATTGTTTATGGAGAATATTAGTATATTATCAATAAATATGAAAACAAATTCATCGATGAAATCTCTAAATTCTATATTCATCATGTTCACAATGAATACTGAAGCACTTAGGAGTCCAAATTACATTACTATGAACTCATAGTGCTCATAACTATTACGAAATTAAGACCTGAGGATATCCTCCTAATTCACACTAACATGGTAATACCCCAAAAATAGATCAACTGTGGAAAAGTATTGTTCTCCATATAAATAATCCAACTAGTCATAAATCCATAGAAGAGGATACTTGTTTTTTTCATGATCATGTGATCTCATGATAATCAACACAATGGCTCATTGACTCGTCATTATTCTTAATATAGATGACTGTGACACCCCATGGTGAAGCACATGATCATATAAACCCTTTATTTGGATTCTCTTATTGTTGTTTTTCAGCTGCTGATATTTCACAACAACTATTCTATGTGGTGTTTTAGATAAATGAAATTCCCTAGGTATATTCATGATTTAAAATTAAACCTATCGACTAGGAGGAAGATTAGGAAATTCCTCAGGAAAAACATCAATGTATTCCCCTATTATGAGGATATGTTAAAATATGACCATTTTAGTAGGAAAAATATGTTGCGATAGATATGTGTTATCATAAGAAAATAATATACATACATAATATGTTGGTCATAAATACTACTCATCCTCATTATTTTAGTCATACAGAATCAAGGGTCAATTAAAAATATGGAGAGTGGGTTCTTTCTCATTGAAATTTATACTGGCTCTAATAAATAAAATCCAATATATACAAAAAATTCTATAAAATTTTACAAAAGGTAGAATGAAAGGATTTTCTTGAATTTTCATCCAAACAATTGTGACATGGGAGGAGTTATATACTTCAAATTAAAAAATTTCAATATTTCTTGTTTTATATGATAGATCTACTTCCTTTCTCCGTGATTGGTTTTGAATAGTTCAACTAAAATTTTTTGATATAAAGGAATGAATAGATCCATTATAAAAAAGTAAATTCTCTATTCTTAAATTAATAAATAGTACACCTATCATTAATTTGATCCCATGATCCACCTATGTGGTTGTCATGGAAAAATTGTGCACTTGCTACTTTGGAGGTTGTTGGTTGTCTCTAAAAATCATTAGACGAGTGCATTGGTTTGAAATGTTCTATGGTTAATTGAAGTTGAAGTTATAAATAATGAGATGATGGTTGACAAGACCAATCCATTAATTCATCGCAATAGTGGGATTCTCTTATCAGTGATTATTTTCTAGTTGTCCTTCCTTCCTAAACCAAAATCATTTCATCATCCACCTTAGGCAATTTTTGGGGTGCTTCTTTTCATACCTTTAACTAGTGTAATGTGGAAAATTATTAGTATGAATATATTTCTCCATTATACAACTATAATTAAACTTTTTTTCCATCTTGATATCCCTATGATACACTTGATATTATCTAATCACCATCTTTAAATTTAGGGGACATCAAAAATTTGTTCACCACAATCATTGTCATGTATCACTAGGGCTTTTGATAGACTAGGTTTTATCCCACCAATGAAGTGGTAAAACATAAATTTGGGGAAAACGATAAAGATAGTGGCATATCATGGATGTCTTGGGATGTTTCCTTCATACTAGATGATAGATTTATTATTTTTTCTTGCGGTAAAGTTAATACATTTCAATTTTAAGACACAGTCTTTGATTAATACATATATCAAAAAGAATTTTATTGAATTCCTTCCTACCTATCAATTTTATCAATTTATTATTTTTTGTATTATTGATCAAGGTCCACCACTTATTAGATTCTCCCACCATATAATAAACAACTAAAAAAACTTCTCTTGTTTGAAACATTTAATAATGGATAAGATGTTCTCAATGGAGATGATCCATTATTCCTCCACTAAGGGATCAAATGATCATTTGAAAGATGGATTCCTTTGTCACATAAAGGAATCAATAAAATGATATTCTATCATTGGGGGATTAGGAATCCCCTCATGATCTTAGATTTTATTCATAACTTGATATATTTGAGAGTGTATCCTCCTAAAATTCATGATTTCATCTCCCAATAGGTTTGGAATATCGTTGGGGTAGTCAACACTTTTCTTGTCACATTGATTTCTTAACATAATCCTCATATTTCCATCCATTGTCTAGAATAAAATTAAATTTAGAAAGGAGTATTTTTGAACTATTAAACACATAATGGGGGAATCCAATGACCTTAAATTAATATCTTATAAATTACATTTATGTCATTAACTTATGAATTTATAGGCTTTAACCTATGTTATCTATTATCCATTTTCTAAAAAAATACTCTTATAGTAATTTTTCCATTAATAACGGTTCATAATGAGATAATGAATTTTTCAAATCATATCCCCTAGTAATTTCAATTTAGGTGTAAAAAATGCATATTGTCATGTACCTTGTAACATCTAGTTAGTCCGAGTACACCTTTTCAAATTTGTTACTGCTAGGTACATCTATTCCTAATCCATGTCTACTTGTAGTATATAAATAAAGATATAGTTTTATTAGAATATAATTAAAATCTAATTACCAAAATTTATGGATTTTTTCTTATACTTAGTCTTATCCTAAAACCATTCGGTTGAGTTTTCTATTCCTAATATAGTAAATAACTAAACTTTTCCATTGATACAAACAATAACAATTATTCACGTTATTACACATTAATTAATGATTAATTATATAATATTATAGTTAATAAATGTTGGATGATAAATAAGTCTAGGGTCTTAAAGCAATAGGTCAAATACTTAACAATCTAAAAAAATAAGTACATTAGGTTTACTGAAAACTTCCTTAAATTAATCATCATATTTAATGGTTTTTAAAACTACATAGGATAATAGGGGGACATAAATAAGAATTGGGTGAGCTATAAATCCAAATAAAAGAATAATAAATGCCTAACATGGAGAATATAATACATGTTAGAAAATAGTTATATCAATCGTGCATAGAACTAACATGAATAATAAGGCAGGATATAAGATTACAATCATAATGAAAAAAATGAGAAATGTAGAAAAAACATAAATCATAGAATAGTTAACATAGGTCAAGGATAACTGCCATGGAATCTTGAAGGGAAAAGTCCCATATAAGGATCATGTTTACTCCAAGTCCCCTCATGGTGTATAATTAGAGTAAACATTACCCAGTACATTGGAGCACTATATATTTCCTCACGCACCAGGCACTTTCATTTTGTTCTCCTTCTTAAGTGTATCCCATAGGTCATACAACATGGATTCAGTCAACATCATATTTTATTCCATGATCAAGGGGTATATAATAAATACATGTAATCACATAGACCATTATTTATAATTTTATAAAATCTAATTCCATTGATTGCAAATGGGTATGGTATTTGCTACAAATTTGTTTGGAATGGAAAATCGTGGTGAAATTTTAGCAACATAATAACATAGCTTAAAAATTTATAAAATCAGTTTGCGAGAGAGAAGGTGGTCTCTAAAATTTTGGACATAAATTATTATTTATAGGGGGGTATGTAATAACATATCCCATCAATGAGAATAAATTAAAAACATATAAGGTAAATAAGATACATGAAAAAAAGAGGAAAAAGTAAAAGATCCTTTACATGAGGGTGTACTACAAATGTTAATGAGGAACTTCTTGAGAGATTGGGGGAACCAAAGGAGGAAACTAGGTATGTGAGGGAAGAGTAATAACATTCAAAAAATAGATTGAATGAAAACAGATGGGAGTTTAGGTATGATTATATAGGAAAATAATGGTGATTTATTTATTATATCTCAAAATTGGTTCTGGACTCTATATAATTTAATAAGAAATAATACAAACCGTCCAATGGTTTGTTCCCATGATTTTTTTTGAAATGGTATTTGGTAATATTAATTTACAATAAAAATTTCTGAAATTAAAAAAATAATGACATTTCTTATGTAGAGGTGAGTCATTCTCTTAATGAAATGATTTTTAAATAATATAATATATTTATAGTTTTAGAGGATTGACAATGGGAATATTAAATTAATCAAATAAACTTAAAATTAAATTATTTTAATTAGAAAACATTATTTTCCCTTAGATACCATTTATAGTTTTTATTAAATATTTTTTGGGTCATTATGATGACATAATACACACATTATATATATGTGGTTTTAAATTTTTACCATAAAAATTGTCTATCTCCAAAAATTAAGAAAAATTCACTATTGGATAATTTTTATGATCCGATTCAAAAATAATATTATATTTATCTAAATAAATTTTTAACTCTGTGTTTTTTATCATTTAAAATAAAAATATACATTTATTGAGATGTTCTTTATTTTTCAAGAATAAGAATCTTTGAACACTTATAAAAATTACAATTAAATTCTTTAAAATTATTTGATCATTTATATTTAATAAAATTTTATTAATAATAAAATATTATTAAAATTTTATTTATTCCAAACATACAATAATTTATCAAAATAAAATTTTTATTTGAATGTTAATATTACACAAAAATAGTATTTGTGTTTTCTAGTATCAAAATACAAAACTTTTACAAAGGAAGAATAATAGTGTGAAAATATATTCATTATTCAATATATAAAATGTATATAATAATATTTCAAGGGTGATGATACCTTCTTATTTAATACACTAGATAAAACCCTTAGGGTAAGTTTAATATTGGTGGGACTTCCATGGGGTGGTTCAGTGTACATAGTTTGGGTTGTGATCTCAATGTGATTAAACATATCCCATAAGTGGGTTCACACGTGATTGTGTGGATGGGTATCATATTTGTCTTGGTAATGGGAAAATACTAGTGATTATACTTCTATTAGAAGATCTAATAAATGGGATTTATAGTCTATTATCTTAATATTAGATGCCATCACATCCTTTTTCTATGTCAATTAGAATTGTTGAAATTCAATATTTTATACTAAACATTTGATCACTATTAACTGTCTATATTATCAAAGATAACGGTATTTTATTGGAATTTTATAACAAAACAAAACAAAACATGTTAATGTGTCTTCTATAAACATATTTCTTAATAAGTAAATTTATATAAATCACAATTAAAATTTAATTTATATAAATTTTGGTTGTTATATGGATATAATTTATTAAATTGACATAATAAAATATCATAAAATAGAGAATTCTATAGTTATTATTCTATCATGTTTGAAGAAGGTTTTAGGGATTTATAATAATAAAAAAATAAGAATGCAAAATTAAAAAATGGTACCCATTCTTCCGATAATCTTCTTTTCATAACAACTTAAGACAACTAAGGTTGGTGTTATGCCTCTTAGAGGAGCTCTAGTATGTTTTTATAGATTTGAAAGATATACTCTTATAGGAATTGGTTTGAATAAAAACAGTTCCTATGTGTGAATAAATTATAAAAACAGTTTTTCTTTTATATTAGAGTGGAGGGGCACTATGAAAATTTCACATAATTAATTTTTAATATAAACTAATTTTTAATACCAAAATGTCTCCAAAAATTTAAATTTAGATCATTATATGAGTATGTGACATAATAAATTCCCTAATAAAAAATTAGATTTGTTTTGACTCTATTTATACCCTTATCTTTTGGTTTTAACCTTTAATTAACAACTTTTCATCTTACAGTGATTACATGGATTTTCACCCTTTAAGTGATAATATAGAAACTATAAAATCAAAAACCGAACAATAAATGGTCCATGTTTTGTATTTTTAACCTTATTCGAATGAATAGAACAAATATAATATTTTTATTAATTTTATTACATTTAAAATAATAATACATATTATAAAATATCATTAATATCATTATTTATAACTATTAATTTCTTTAATTTTAATAAAATCAAAATAAATGAAAGAAAATTCCAACAAATTATTTTATTATGTTAGTAAAATTTTATATTCCTACTAAATTTGTTTATCACAATATGTATCTTAAATTAAATTTATTTCCATATTTTAATATCATTTATTTTTAATTGTTTTCATCAGTTAAAAAATTATTACATCAATATTGTTTAAGATTTAATTGTAATTATTCATTTACTAAAAATTGAAGAAAAAACACCATTAGGAATATAAATATATTAGTTTTAAAAATATTATTTATAGTCAAATGTATCCTCTGGATAACTCTTTACAAAAAATATTTCACTAATTAAAAATTACAACGTGACATGTATTACTATTCCAAAATAATATAATATAAATGTCATAATCTTAACCAAGTATTCCCAAAAGTTCATAAATAACTTTATACAAATAAAACATGTTTAATTTGATTCATATTTAATTTTATAATCATTAAATATTTATTTCTACCCACATAAATATCATGAGATGACATTTAGTGGGTTATTTTGAATTTTCTAGCCCTATACCAGTACAACACATGTATTTGGACAATACATTCATTATATAACTTTAAAATAGGTTTATAATAACAAATAAAATCAATAATACATAATATTTCACATAGAATATGAGTATATATTTTTCTCTTCCAAATTATTAATTTTAGGATATGAAATTTGACATTTCCAGTGTTTCGTTGGCTCTACATCATAATTGAAAATGATTTTTGTATTTATTAGGGAATAAATTATAATCTCTATTCATTTTATTATATACATATTATAATTTTTATTTTTTATATATTGAGTTATCAGATAATAATCATAATTTTTTATATCATATCAACATCTTCGCGATATTATAAACGGTATCGTATTTCAAAAAAATAGACTATTTTATTTATTATTCACTAAAAATTAATCTTCATAAAATGAATGAAAAGAAACTCATCCAATGATAAAATTATATTAATAAACACAAAATATAAAAAAAAATCAGGAAATTAAATTGTAATAAGTGATATAAATTAATTATAATATAAAATCACAAAACGCGATTAAGACCACTTTTAAATAATTAATTTATTCTTAAAAATACCTAGTTGTGTTAATAATTTTTATTTCATACGAAAATAAATTATAAATTTATTTTTCTGATCCTAATATATTTATTAATAATTTTATATAAGTAAATTTTATTTGAAACCATTTTAAAATAAATTTTAACATCACAAATGGTTGATAAAATAATGGTTTTCATAATAATATCTTTTTTCTCTATTAACGTGGAAAATCAATTAATTCAAAAACATTAGAAAAATTATCCCTAAAATAATTTGGATCGCATATTTTTAAAAAAATTATTTTTTAAGAAAATTATATATTTTTTACACTGTGATTATAGTATTCCCTCATGAAACACAAGAAAATCCATTATATATATAAAATAACATAATAAATTTACTATAATAAATGGATGATTATTTTATATGAGAATTCCAATAGATTCATAATGTTTTGGACCATTTTATATCATTCATAAATAATTTTTGTTTATTTATACACTCTAATTTAATGGCTGTGTCACAACAATCACCTATAAATAAATTTTTTTGTTCATTTAACTGATATTTGTCGTAACTTGTAAACCATAAAACATAATGTTTCCTTTTAAAATTTCTAGATGTTACGGAAACTACTTCTCATGACATGGTATAATCATATGTTTTATCCAGGTCTGGTATGGATGAATTCTAGGATTATCACTACAACTTGATTCCATAAATCATCATAATCTAGTGCTTTGATAATTTCATAGAACATACCTCTATTGTGAAACACTCTACCATATAAATATAAAAGCATTATTTATGAAATAATAACACCATTTTGAATGAGATATCATTGTAAAATTCCCACATCAACACATATTTTATTGAAAATTTCATCTTAATGACACATAATTCTTTTATAAATATTTATTGAAACTCATATTTAACTATCATCTAATATTTAAAGTATCATGATGTTTATATTTTGAAGAAAAAATTGAGCATTATCTAATTTACCACTTACAACTCCCCTATGAATATATCATAATCTGATATGAAAAATAAGTGTATCTTCTATATCCAATTTAATTATAATGTTACATATAAAAATATTCATGGTTATACACACATAATTAAATTATACTCTATAATATCCTTTAAATAGTTTGTATTTATCATTAGTTAGTTGTGGTACTCTGATGTATCTTATAATATATTCTAATTATTCAGAATAACATTAAATTAATCCAAAATATTTCATTACTAGACCCTATACTCTTACACAACATTGATTTAATCATGAAAAATCTCAAGATATTCTTTAGTAACACTAGATTAATATTTTTCATCCCTGGGAAAATAATTATTATTCTTTTTTAGAAGCGAGCTATATAATGTAAAATAGTTTTATTTATATACATACAAGACTTTGCCAATTTTTATGCACATGAAATAAAGATTATAATTTCCTCATTTACATTTCATCCCATAAACATTATTTTCTTTTCGGATCTACTCAAAAAAATTACAATGATTCAAAAAAAATCAATAACATCAAACTATTAGAATAGATATTTTAATGAACATACAATAATCCTTCAATAATTCATAAGGTTATTCAATTTCACATTATGGTCTCCTTTCCACTCCAAGACCAACTAAATATCAATGGCTTATCAAATCATATCATTTATCAATGATAAATTCCATGACACCATAGTACAAGATAATGCAATCATTAAAATAAAATTAATACCCCATAGTAACATAATGGTATGGATTGTGACTTTGATTCCTCACCCTCGATCAAATCACTCATTAATCACCTTTTAACAATGACCAAATTATTAGATTACCCTACAAGATATCATGTAATATTCATATATATATTTCTTCATCATTTACAATAGAATCATAAGGATTGTAGACATTAAAAAATATATTTATTTACAATCTTCACAATATAAATATCAGTCTGTATCAATGTGCCCATAAAAATTTAATTTCCCAAATATTTTATAACTAATTCCAAAATACAACTTTCTAATGATAAATCTGATAACTCTATGGGAATACTTCAGATGTATATTTTTTTGATAAATTTTTTTCCTTGAAAAAAAAGTTACTATACATTTAATATAATTCCATGATGATTTTAGAAAAATTAATATTCCAACATAATTCCCAAATTCATTTGGATTACCACTTTTTTAAATATCATCTTTTCATAATATCACACTAACATGCATGGTTTTGTACACTTCCCTATATTATTCCATAGTAAATTCCTCCAACAATTATTTCAATAAAATTTCATTGGATATGAAAACATATTCCTTTTTCTATATAACATTAAATACTATGAAAACCATCTTTTTTCCAAGCATGAAATTTCATTGTGAATGTTCATTTATTTTGGAAAATCTGCACGAGCATACTCCTTGTAACATGAAATAGTGTTTTCTATATTATATATACGGAAAATAAAATAATATTTTATCATATGCTTATGATATTTGTGAGAAACCAAAATATTTTTGTCTAAAAAAAATACAATGTTCAGTTTCATGTACCAAAAAAACAATGCATAAAACCGAATGCGATATACTATTAAAATATTACTATAAAAATTTGAATACCATTACATAACCATTAGTTTTAAGTGTATTAAGATGAGAAAAAAATTATAATATATATATAGGTATTTTTTCATTAATCTATGCATAATTATTATTTCCTTGGAATTAATAACTCAACATTATATAAGACCATATATAATAATAAATTTATATTTGTGAGAAAACCTATTTATTTACTCAATATATATTTATCAATGTTAATAAATTTCTTCAACATATATGAATTATTTTAATGATGTTTTTCTATTATATATTTAATAAGATTACTTTTGTTTAATGGTGTCTATTATATGAGGGTTGTGTTCATTTTTCATTTGACTAATACATTTTCACCAAAAAAAATTTGTTATTTTATTTTGTGTGTAGTTATTGTGAATATTTTACTATAATTTAAGAACATTTATGTTAAATAATTAAAATATTTTAGATATAATCTTTTAAATATAATATTAATATAATATTTTGTGATTTTTCTCAAAATGTTTATTTTTCTCTCTCTAGTAAAATATAGAAATTCCAAAAAAAATCATTTCCTTAAATTTAATGAAATTAATTTTAATTTTATATTTTGTTTTGGATTGGTATTAATGTCACATTATTTTAATTTCCTTAAAAAAATTATAAATAATTGGATAAAAATTTATATTTTACATGAATTTTGAATGAAATCATTTTTTACTTTAAATGTATATTAAAAAAAAATAGGTACATTTCAAAAACATTTATTAAAATTATTTCTCACATATTAATAATATGATATCATATAATATGGAGTCTATATTTGTAATAAACATATACTGATTATGTATTAAGGACAATTTCAATTATAGTCATACTGAATATTAACCATGGTAAAAGTTTATTATCACAATAGAGATATAATGGTTTTTATGGGGTAAAAACTAGGATATGAGTTCAAAATATCAATCAAAAAATGGATTTGTTTCACTAGAAAATATTATTTATACCACCACCATCTTATATAATAAAAATTTTCTATTTTAGTGACATTTCTATTTAATTAAAACTATTACAATATTGTAAGTAATGGATAATTAAAAAGGGTTTTCTCTCCAACTTATTATATTTTCAAAATATAGAGATAGATAAAAATGTTATTTGAATATTTTGAGAAGATATTGTTTTAATATTACACTATATTTATTATCATAATTTATTTTTATAGTATAAATGCTGAGAATGTTTACACAACATGAAAACAATTCTTGTTTATGATATATGAAATCACGAAAATGATTTTCAAATCATTAAATGAAATATTATATGATTAAATTATTATGATAAAATAATTTAGTAGAAAAATATAATGCTAATTCATTATTTAAAGTATTTATGTCAAAATTATATTGGAATCTTGATGTCCTTAATGTCATATTCTATGAATAGTAAGAAAAAGGACATTAAGTGTTATATAATGAGTTAGAAATATTTTCAAATAATTATTAAATAATTAAAATCATATAATAATTAAATTTTATTTTAAATTGAATAGGATATCATTAAGGGTCCATTTAGGTTCTAATTTGTGTTTAAAAATTACTTTCATGGCACTTCTAAATCAAATTTTTTTTACCTCGGTTAATATTATCCAGGTTAATGAGGGGGTTATATTAAGAGATAAGGTTATAAATTTCACTTAAAATTGATGAAATTTTTATTTAAGAGTTAATTTAGACCTTATACTCCTTATATTTGAATAATTACCCATTTTGTTAAATTAAATATGTTTTGGATAGACATTATATGTTAATATTTCATGTATTTACAAGACTCCCACTTGCTACACATATTAAAGGGTACCACAACTTCTCTATTTTTAAACACCCTTAATCCTTTTAGATTGATCAATCTATACCAAAATCTATTTAAATACATTTTAACCATTTCTATGACTATTAGTACATTATATTATACAGTATTTAAACTAGATTTCAGTTTCTTGCATCTCTAATGTAATTTTATGTCTACAGTTTTAATTAATTAAGTCATAACTACTATATACAATCATACACATTACAAAGTAGACATAACCCCTTAGTATTAATCTTTTAAAGTGAGACATATTTTCTTTTGATGATAAATATGTAAGAATTTCAATATAGATTCGTCTTTGTTCTTATATATCATTAAACCATAGGAATGTCATTTAAGAATGTTATATAAGCACAAAAAAATTATAAAGGGACAAAAAAGATAAACTATGTTTGCCTAATGAAAAACATGGAATGATTTAAAATGTGTAACTTTATCAAAATAATCATTTATATTATGAAATATATTAAAATCACATAAAAACATGATTTATATAAAATAAAACCATAGAAATCCATCAAAAAATAGACACCGTTTTAGGAAACATTCGTAATTATATTAATAAATCAAGTTAGAAATAATTGAACACTAGTAAAATTTATGGTACAAACCATATTGGTTTACTCAATAATTATTTCATTGATGAAAAGGAACATTAAACAATTCATTGGGGTGATATATCAGGCTCACCCATCTATTAGTTATATCAGGCTCACCCATCATATAATTCACAATAGGAACACTAATCATATATGGTGTGTCCTGATCACCCATTATAATTTGTAATTATCAAGTAACATATTATGAATATTTCATTTTATTATACACATCCTCATAATAAAACCTATAAAATAATCTATTGATCCAATATGAAAATTGTTTTCTCATATCTAAACACCCATTTCTTCTGATAACCTTAAAATATAAATCTTCTAGAAATATTTAATAAAATAATATTATTTTAAAATAATCATGTTAATAGATATATTATTATTTAAATAAATTTAATATTTATGATTTTTTTTAAAATATATTCATGTGATAAATGTTATAAATAAACATTCATTTTTATAACTTTATAATGAATGTCAAGACATTATGTATAAAATATATAAAAAGAATATTTTTTGAAACCCTTTATATAAATTCAAGAGGGATATAACCTACCTTATATAAATTTTTTTCCACAAAAATATATCACTAAAATATTTTTTAGAATATGGACATGGATGAAAATGATTTTGAAAATTAATATTTTAAATATTTAAAATATGGTTTTAATTTAATGTGTCCCATACCTCAAGTGAAAATCAAAACCTATGCTCTTTATCATACCTAATAATAAACATATGGTAATTAATAACTTTATTTGGAAACATTTTAATATTTATTAATCCTTTTATTTTATTTATTACTATTTTATATTTATTTATGAAATTAAATAAGTTCACCACAATTATCTTGATGGTATTCAGTACAAAGTCAAAATTGAATTCAATAGGATGGCTATGATCATATGACTAATTAATCCATAATATTCAAAATAGTTATTATGAAATAGTTATCATCAGTTATCATATCTAGTAATGAATTATAGTTTGAAAATCAATCAGGATTGATGGTTATGAAAAATAAACAATGCTACAATCATAAAATGGGTATCTCGTATATAGGCATGAGTACCGTTTTCATTTTCAATGAACATGATTGAAATATGGTAGCTGTTATTTTATCGTAAAAAATTGTTATTACATTTTAAATTCCATATCAAATAAGTAAATACTCATATATGTTACAACAATGTGATATGGTAAAAAATCGCATTGCTTTGTGGATGCTGTAATCTATACCTATGCATGGACAAAATTATAATTTTTCAATGGATGATAATATAATAAAATATGTGATATAAAATCTTTAACTAATGGTAAGTATGTAATAAATAATAATTATTTATGAATTCTATCATTATAAATAGTTGTGAGTGGAAGTGATAGAAAACAATTACAAAGGTTCAGGATGTGGTAGTCCTCCATAAACACAAACCATGTATTGAATTATTATTATATGGAAGATGGTATGGGTATAAATGATCAAATATTATTAATAATATAAAAAACAATATTAAAATTACTACCTTTTCTTTATAAAACCTCATTTTCATTTCATATTATGCCCTATAAGGTTAGTATTATTTAAAAAAATAAGACATCTTGAATGTGGGGAGGAATTTCAGTATAATATATGGGAGGATATTTTCTGCGATAGAGTTCCCAAAAGGGATTAGAATGAGAAGAGAGGATTTTCCATTTTTTATATGAGGGGAGTTTCATTCATATAATTTCTCAAAGTATTAAATTAATATAAATTTACATTTTTTAAGAAGTGAATCAAATTTTATAAAATAAAATTCTATTATTAATATGGGTAAAATAAACTCATACAATATAATTTAGAGAAGTTTAGGTGGTTTTTTTACCCATATATATTTTTTTGAACTCCTCATTTACCCTTTCACAATTAACGTGATATATATTCTTTTTACTATTTTGAGGGCAGAAAAGATACAAAAACTGAAAAGTTCTATATAAAAGGAAAACATATATATTTTAATCCGTATTTAATTTACATGGAAGAATATAGGTTTTAATTAATTTAAAATAAGTTGATAAATATTATTTATTACTAAATATAATTTAATATATTTTTTGAATGATATGAAGTATAAAAATATAATATGTCTCTAACTCATGTAAAATTGTTCCACAATTAAATGGATTCAAATATATATATAATATGGCGTATATATAATCACCTTAAAAAATTTATATTGTTTTATATATCATTTTAATCCTTAACTTCTGGTTTAAACCATGGTTAATAAATTTTATTCATAACTTTGGAAATGAATATTTCAACATTAATGGGTTATAATTTTGATAATATTCTAAAACGTTTCTCAAAATATGTAATAGTGTTGAATTAATCATCAACTAAAAATCCTAAAAGTCCTCCTGAAATATTTTTTTGAGTTTTAAAAAAATTTAAAAAATACTATTTAACATAAATTATCATAAATAATATTTTAACATTATTCACATAGTTTAACAATGAAAACAACATGATTATTGTGAATTTAAAATATCATACCTTTAAAAATAAATAATACATTATTATTAAATATTACATTATAGAAACTCCATAATTCATCCAAAAAATTCTTTATTTAATGTTTTAAAATTTATTTACTCTAATTTATCTACTTCATGCACATGCATTATATTAGAATTATATAAACATTTAAGGAAATTATATAGTTATTAAAATATAAAAATAATTTAACACTATACAAAATTATTTGTAAATAAATAAATAATTTTAACAGACATAAGGTTTTTTAAACCTAATAATAATATAAATATTTAATGCCAGAGAGTGGAATTTTTGAATTGATACATTAATTAAATAATATTTTTTTCAATATCAATGACAAATGGAAAAATATTTCACTTTTTTGGGGTCAATCACTCTTTATTGAACAAAAAAACAAACTCATTTATGCCTAGGTAAGAGGTAACCTATTACATAGAAGGGAAAATTACCATCGAAAAAAACTAGACAAAGGTCAAAATGGGGGTATAAGTTCAAAGGATGAAAACATCTGGGAAAGCTCAAGTAAAAGCCTTGCTGCCCCCCTCTCTAGACAGTGAAAACATCCAATGGAAAAATATTTCCATTTTTTAGACTCATATCATTATTGATGAAATCAACATATAAAATAATATTAGGTATTTTTTTGAGTTCTTATGGTCTTACCCTATATTTTAACCAATTTTTATCAATTTTACACATATTAAAGTGATAAAGTTTACCAAGGTTGCTATTTATAATGACCAAACCATACAGTGAAATATTTTCCAAATATGAACTTATTGATTTAAAATATTTAATCCATTTTTAACGATTCAATTTATTGAAGTGGAAATAATTTATTTTGAATTTAAATGAAAAAATACAATATAGAGTTTTTTCAACAAAATGTGTTTTTATGTCATAAAATGGACATATAAAAAAATTAGGATTAATTCATATTCAAATATAATAAATTTTGAAATAACTAATATCATAAGACTTATGTTACTTTATGATAAAACTAATATTATAATGGATCTATTTAATTAAATGAAATGATAATTTTATAAAAATATGTAATTTTCCTTATTCACTGAAAAACGAATATTTTTAGAAAAATAGATAAATATAACCTTAATATGATTGTAATACTATACATTTTAAAATTATATCCTTTTTATAAAAATAAATTTTAAAAATTCTAAACTATATATTAAAAAATCCATAAAATGAATAAAAACACTATTTTGATAGAACTAACGGTTTTTCATTTTTTTTGAAATATTCCCCTATATTGAAATATTGAATTTATAAAATATGATTCATGAATATAAAAAAGGAATTAAATTATCTTAATAATAAAAATATTTGGGTTGTATCAATCTTCCACCCTTTTGTAAATTGCTCTTTCACAATTTTATTCCATTCTCGAAAGAGATGATTTTAAACATTTTCTTAAATAAATTATATTAATTGAAAAATAAAAGATATAGATATAAAATGAATACCTATTTATTATTAAAAAAACATTTTTTAAAACACACATCATAAAAAATATTAATAAAACACTTATGTTATAATAGTGACTAGAAAATAAGAATGACATCTAGAATAACATATATCTATTTTACAAATACGAGAACATTAGTGAGAAGTGAAAATATGCACATGAAAGAGAACATTAATGACCAAGTGATAGAATGTTATAGAAGAATTTTACATCAAAAAAACAATAATAAATAATGGATTATAAACACTATAAATTATAAATATAATAATGTAATATGATATAATTATTATGCCATGATATTTTCTTTATAGTATAGGAATAAATTTACCATCTAGAAAAACATTATAAGGAAATATAATTACATGAAAATAATAATTACATCCTTTAATAAATATCCACCATAATGTCATATTTTTCTTCAAATTATGGGTATTCAAGTTGATTTTTTATTTTTTTTCTTGCTTGAAACAAACAAATGAAATTTAAACATGTCATATAATTCAATAATATTAGAATAAGATATTCCTATTATATTTATAGAGAACCCAAAAAAAATGTCTACATCAATATAATTACATAAATAAAAAAATATAAGATGATAAATAATTAAATCATACAGCCTTAAAAGTAATACCCAATGTTCAAATTAAATGTTTTATAAATAAATAACCATAATTTTTTTCAAAATATTCCTGAAAAAGATCAAAACCCCCAAGAAAATATTATGCATTTATCAAAAATTATTCGGAGATTAATTTTACATTTATCTCTAATAATCATTAGTCAATCATAATGTCATATAGAATAAAATGTATAATCCCTTATCATATAATCCACCAAATATACTCATCATTTTCATAAATTACCATATTCACTATAAATCCACAATAAAATAATATGTGCTTAAAATTTTTAATTCAATATTTTTTCCATAAAAACTATATTATTATGTTTTCCATAATAATATAAATTTCCCCAAAATTAATTTGATATTCTTCCCAAATAACATAATCAGCATGTCATTTTTCAATCCAAAGTTCAAGTATACCATACAAAAAATATTCCAAAATCAAGTTAATCTTTATATATCATATCGTTTAAGTAACAAAATTCACACTAACTGAACCATCATGTATTCCAATGGTAGGAACCAAAAAATTGTAACCCTTTAGTTGTGAGTTTAATATGTGAAATGTTTTCAGATTTCATGGGTTTTCACCTGTCATATGGGTTATCTGTTTCTTAAAAACGTTTTAATATAACTATTATCAGATTCCAAAAAATATGATGACCATCATAATATATTTCTTTTATCAAAAAAACATTTTTTAACTTCTATGGTTTTCAATATTTATTATTTTTTCCACTAAATAAAATAAACATAATTATATATATCCATTGAACACATTGCATCCAAATATAATATTTATCACTCAATCATATGTTCTTAAAATATAACAATTCCAATAAATGACTATTCAAATGTATCAATTCCATATAACATATGCTTCCAATTTTTTTAAGCAAAACACATAATAGAAAAAAAATTAGTTGTATCACGATCCTCAAACAATTTAGAATATAACTTTGCATCATTGATAAAATACCATTACATAAAAGTTATGAAAATATCTTATATAAAATCGTATATCCTTCTATAACCTCCGCTATGATTTTTAATCTTATTACATATGTATTCCCATATGAAATATAAATAAATTTAATCCTAATTCAAAATTTAAATGTTTATTTTTTTTAAAAATAATTCCTACCATTGATGTATTGATCACTAGTCAAGATAATCCGAATCCCGATGACTAAGGCCCCATAATATTATAGGTAGAGACACCATGTTATCAAAATACCACAAAACCATTATATTTCCTCTGAATCGTTCATACATTCACAATTTATTCTTCATGGGTAAAATGGATGTTGACATAGATAACATTTTGTAAACAATCTTGGGGTTTGAACATAATGATTTGAGAAAAACTCACTAACTAGTTTTCTATACTAAATTGGATGATAATTGACTTGAATTTTTTGAATTTTTTTTTCATATTATGATAAATATTTTGGATAATAATTGAAAGAAATATTTTTCCCAAAAAAACTCATTTTATATCTTAATTAAGGAATGTTTTCCATTTTCTAGGATCATCCATTGTAAAAATATGATAAGGTCTGTTATGATATTTCTCAGAATGAAAAAGTTGGAATTGTTTAATTTTCAAAAAATATTAAAATGTATCCCATGTTCTATAATGATATATAATAATAAATTTGTATTGTGATTTATTATAACATGCATTTATTACTAGCGGAATTTAAAAAAATGTTATCAAGATACTTTAGCTAGCTTCTGGAATTATCATTGAATGTGAATACTCTAGTATAGAAGGTAGTTTCGTGTTTGATTTCTATCATTCCATATTTTAGGTAAGATTTTACTATACTAAATTATATGTCTGATTCAATAACCAATAATTTCATTATTTAAATCAAAGTGAACGTATAAATAAATTTTAAATAACTAACTCTTTGAAAAATATCCCTTCAATCCATCACACATTTATTTTATTTTTTTATCCCCATTCATCATTAAATTCTATAACATTAGTGTCAATTATTTCATAATGATATATAGAAAAACTCTTAATTAACATAATCATATCAACCATGAGTTTATATCTTGGTTTGATGTCTTATGCCCACTCATTATGAATGAGGTGACAATCAAGTTAATACCCAATCAATTCTTTTTAGAGTTATCACCCCAATGTGTAGTTATCTCATATCCATATCTATATTCCATTATCCAGAAAGGGTTGTTATTTTAGAAAAACCATAAAATATGTTTTTTATTAAAATATTATATTACACTATAGATATTTTTATGGATCCACAGTGATATCTAAAAACATAAATAACCCATATTTGTATTGTCACGACCCGTCCCTGGGGCCCGTGCCATGACTACCCCAAGCCCGCCTTCCATAGGCCAAGGGCTGGCGACTAGCACCAATGGCGTAAATCCTGATAAAACGGGAAGGCATTGCCTTTATAAAACATAAACACACACAAAAGTGTACAAGAATAAGCAAACACTAATTAAATAAATATATAAAGTGAGCTAGAAGTACAAATGGGGGCGGAAATACAAGCCCAACAGTAAAGTACTAGGAAAAGACAAAACAACAGGAAGGTGTCAACTTCTTCTAGATCATCCTCCAGAGTTCCTACCTGAAGGGTAGGTACATATGGCCACCATAGCTCTCCAAGTCCGTCTGTCACCTCTGGGTATCGTCTCGTCGTGATGTCCACCTATGGGTACCATCTCGTTGTGAAGTCCACCTTCGGGTACCGTCTGACTCTACAAGCCTCAACCATGATTAGTGTTGTCCGTCGTCTGCATCCAACACAACGAGGTGCGAGCATAGCCTATGCTGGGAGGTGTATAACGATACTCAGTATGGATCCCAAGACCCTCAAGATCTCACTAAATCCAACATGGATAATACACAATTTTTTTTACTAAATCCACCATGGATAAACAACAATGAAAGATCCCAATAGATAACCTTTACATAGGTATATTCCCATACATATACCTATGTTATCAAGTAAATCATCTCAATAATGAGGTAAAAACTATGGGCATTGTCTCCACTCAAAGAAATATTTAAATTTTCGAAACCATAACTACTGGAGAACTCCTCCTCTGTCGAGTACAGTGGTCCTGTCATGACTCTGAGGCGCTACTCAAAATATTTAGACTACTGAGGTACTTCTCCTGTCGAGTATTGTGGGTCGGCTTCCAAATACCTGGCGCTCCATCCGCTGAGGGTCTGAAGCCAAATACCGGGCACTCTCCCTAATAGCCTACAGTGGTACTCCTCCGGGCTAACCGAATCACTCTGAGTCGAATCGGTCAAGCAGTCATCAAGTCTACAGCTACTAGGTCTCTGCACTCCATACAGGCTTCTTTAGAATGATCCACTCCACAAGCTACTGTTCGATACTCCATGTTTCACAATGTCCCACAATGATGTATCTCAAAGGACCGCCTCGTCAAAGGGGTCTCAACGCAATAGACGGATCATCTATCGGACACTCGGTCTGTTTGTTATTAGCCTTTTAGTCCCGGGGGCCTGGTGGGTTTTGTGTATGAACCAACCTGGCCTTATCTCATCTGTACCCCGAACTCCCATGGTTATAATCAATGGAACCGTTTCTCAGTGTGATTACCAACTCCGCTGATGGTTCGTCAAACAGACGTCTAGTCTGAGAGTTATTAGTATTTCCGTTCTAGGGGCCCGGTTGGATTTCGGGTACAATCGAACCCAACCAAACTCTAATAGCATCCAATCTTATAGTGAAGTATGCCAAAAGAATCGTCTCATCAAGAGAAATCCAACGTAGTCGACGACATGTCAATTGGACGTCTGGTTCTCAAGTTATAAGTGTTTCCGCTCCGAGGGCCCAGTTGATTTTAGGTTCGAACCAACCCAGCCATACTCAAACGATACCGTAATATAGAGTGTAACACAACGAAATGACCGTCTCGATCCATGGAATCCTACAGAACTAATGGTGCATCAATCGGAGTTCTGTAGCTCAAGATATGTTTGTTTAACTGAAAATAGTTCGAAAATAAGGGGTCTGGGCCTGGTCCGACCCAGACCAACACCCCCTAGGTCGGCCCAAACCAGGTCGAACTGACCCGGGTCCGAGTCCGGCGCGGCCCAACTTGGAGCTAGCGGCCTGGCCCGGCATCGGCTGCCCGGCCCGGCACCGGCGGCCCAGCCCGGTGGCCGGTTGCGGCTCGACCGATTGGTCGAGTGCGTTGCGGGAAGCATGGGGCGTGACCGCCCGTTGATTATTACCGGCAGTGCCCACTAGTGCCACTGCGCCTCCTGGATCCCACATGGTCGTGGGGTCTGTCGCACCACCACCACAGCTGGTTTCGTCCGGCGGTGTGCCGCCGCCGTCGGACACCGGCACCGCCGTCCCGGAGTGGCGCACCGGCAGCGGCTTCCGCAGACCACCAGACATGCTCTGGTGGTCCGATTTGCCCACTGCTTGCTCATATGTCTCTCCCGGGACCCGTTCTTCACTGTGATGGCTTCCAAATGCCATGGTAGTCCTGTTTCATCATCACCCATCAATCCGTAGATATACAAACAATCTACAGAGGTTCATCGGGCCGTGTTTGTTCAGCCTGTGCCCTCCGCGTTAGTCGATAGCAATAGGTTAGAAAATAATGATGTTCATTGACAAATGAGGTACAATTTTAATCTAATAAAATTGAACTTAAATCCCAAAAATACTTTTGTAAACAAATACTCCCAAACCGAAAATAAAATCATACGCATATCAACATGATAATTAGTTGATCTGCGTTCTTTTTTTAGAAGGTAAGAATCATGGGATATGAAACATACTAAAATTAAACCCATACCTCAATAATTGACGTCGTACAATAGGCGTCGCGGAAGATGTCGTCGTGTGGTGAGGTTTAATAGACGACGTCGGAGTGCACCCGAGGAAGAAATGGTGTTCCCTCTCTTGTCGCGGAGAAGAGAACATAAGGTGCATCGTCATTTCCGAATTCCCCATGTCAGTGTCTCCTTCCTTTTCGTGAAGAAAGAAAAAGATGGATAACCATGGTTGTCGAGTCGTTCTACGTTGAAGGGGGGATGTTCTTCGTCAAAGAAGAACCGTCCATCATTGAGGATGAAGTTCTTAAAAAACTTTTTTGTTCTCCCAATTCCTCCTCACACAACAATTGCCAACCCAAATAAAATAAGGCTTCTCCTTATTTTATTTAATCTTGCCATGCATTCAAAATTTAAAATTCAAACACTAATTAATTAAACTGAAGAGGTTCAATCAAATAATTATGGTTTGTGTTTTAAATAATTAAAGAGGGAGAGAGGGGAGAGGAAGTGTTACTCAATTAAAGGGGAGTTGACAATTAAACAGGAGGTTTAAAGGGAGTTTAGTGAATGTGAAAGGTTGGGGCTCATGTGGGCCCTAACTCAATAATATCCTCACATGGATAGTTAGGTGCTTATGGTTCCCACCCCAACATTCCATGTAGGATATAACCCCATTAGATATAAAATAAAATTGATCCAGAATTTTATTCACTTCTTATTTAATCCACAAATTTTTAACTTCTCCACTGGTGTAAACGCATCTGCAGTAAAGGCCCCCTTAAGCAATTACCATCATTGTGAGTTCATCAGTGCCCTCGGATTTCAATTCCGAGCACCAGTTCAAAAGATAGAAAAACACACTCTTTCATTCACTGAACATACCAGAGCTAAACTTTGGAAATTGATTCCGGTCACACCAGGACTCGGAATCAAGCGTCGTCAAAAGCCACAGACTCGTAAAATTCCAGATAAATTATAAAAAAAAAATTCGCTGAAATTTCGGGGTCTTTACATTTCTCCCTCCTCTAGGATTTACGTCCTGGTAAAGCTACAACACAAACTAGGGAAACTAAATGAGGTACCGAGCATTCATCTGAGCCTCCCGCTCCCATGTGATCTCCTGGAGGTTCCCGTGCTGCCAGCGAAAGTGCACCAGAGGAATAGACAGTCCTTGTAGGACCCACTCCTGTAGATCCTCAACCTCTACTAGAACCTCGTGAATGTCTCCCCATCATCAATGTCCAGCTCTCCATGGTTGATGATGATGGATAATTCGTGCACGTATCTTCTCAATTGAGATACGTGGAAGACGTAGTGCACCCGGTGCAACTGTGGCAGAATAAAAAAATTTCTAATCCACCTCGCCTACCCTGCTGAGGACCTGGAATGGTCTGTTGAACTTAGGAGATAACATTTCTACTTGGTCACATCTCCTTAGACGTCACCAACGTGAGACCCGTATAACGATGTGGTCACCATCCTCAAAATCTTGAGGCTTCCATTTCCTGTTTGGAGATAACATTTCTCCTTGGCCACATCTCCGTAGACGTCATCAATTTGTGTATGAACTGTGGTTGCCCAGTCCATACCCAAAATAACTTTGTAAGGCCTCAATGCTGCTACCATGAGGTTCCAATCGAAACTCTAGCCTCAAGGTTCAGATCACATCGTTGGCGTATGTGTGATTATCGAGTCTCCTCCCAAAGGTATCTCCAGACGTGAGGGTCAAGTCAATGGTTTTAACCAGAAACTATAGGTATGGGACAAGATTTGGGGAAGGATGGGATGATTTTTATCAATGGTTGTTGTTACGGCAGCTAGTAGTAGACACAGACCATACGTCGAATCATTCCTAGAGCCCTTGGGTCACACTCTTTGACCGCATTCAGCTACTCTCTTCCCCTATCCTCCTGCTCACTGAGCCTGGCGGGAACTACAAAGGTAGGTGGTTGTAACATGTCTAAATGTACACTACCACATGCTACCCTCCTAGCTCTGCTTCCACGTCAGCTACTTTGCAGATTCTTTTGTCCTTAACACTTCCTCTTTTTGAAGCAATTTACACGCCCAAGTCTCCGAGGCTGGAGCTAGATTCCCGCATTCCACTGCTATCCTTCACGGGATGTATCCACTCAGCCAATGAATTCTCAACCATAAAGGTTCTCTCTAGGAACCTAACATAATTAGGAATTCATAGAGGAAAGGTGATGGCTCGGATGTCCTTAAACACACCTCACTTAGAAGTCCGAGCCCTGGAGCACTGATCGTATCGTAGTCATCAAGTACCAAGAACAATCGGTATTCCTCGATCATTACTCAGTTACCGACATGTCGTCCTGCCGAAGTTGTATAAGATCTAGAAAATTCTCAGCCACCTCCTCAAGCCAGTCCTCAGCCACTTGTGATTCGAGCTCGCCTCGGAACCCGAGGGGTATATAATGCTGAAACATGTGTATGGTTATGAACCTACATGTGTCATCTACTAGTACTGCCGGTTGAAACTACTGACCAACATGTAGTGATATAGTTGGCACACTATCCGAAGGTACTATCTCAGGCATCGGTCCTTGTACCGAAGTACCATCACTCTGCCGACCATCCTCTTAGTCAATCACTGGGAAACACCAGTAGCTAAGATCACCATCTGCTCTACTAGTGTCTAAACTAGGTGTATAAATCTAGAAATCGCCTCCACCCAGTCCACTGCTGCCTGGGAATCTGTCTCACCTCGTAACCTCAGAGGCCTCTACTGCTTGAACTCATGAAATGTGCTCTGTCAGCATGCACCATCTGCTAGTACAGCTAGTGGTTTCTACTTCCCAACGGGTGGTGGTGCTGTTGGTACACCACCCGAAGGTGCCAACATAGAAAGAGGGCTCTACATAGGACCTTTTCACTCGGTGGGCAGCCATATGGTATTCTCTCGGAACTCCAACATAATGTCTGCGTAGAGGCATCCTGAACAGATGCGTTACGGTCAAACGATTATACCTAGTGAGTAGACCTGGTTTGAGCTGACATAATGAAAACTTTTTAATAAACACACACAGTCAGTGTTTTAATGCACTAAGTTGGAAATCGGAAGTCAGGGTCCTGATGTGTGGATACGTTGGCCGCCACACCAACACCGGACTCCATGAACTGAAAACCACACTGGGTACCCATAACACTATTTCTTCACAATAAGGGAATATCAGAGTTCTATGTTCTGCGGTAGAACCGTATCCTATGATACCAATTTTTCACGACCCCTCCTCGGGACCCGTGGCGTGACTACCCCAAGCCCGCCTTCAATAGGCTAGGGGCTGGAGACTGGCACCAATGGTGTAAATCACGATAAAATGGGAAGTAATTTCCTTTATGAAACGTAAACACACACAGCAGAGTAAAAGGGGATGAAAATTCTAAGTAAATCAATATATAAAGTGTGATGGAAGTACAAAGGGGTCTGGAAATACAAGCCCAACAGTAAAGTACAAGGAAAAGACAAAACAGCGGGAAGGTGTCAAGCTTCTCCTAGATCATCCTCTGGAGTTCCTACCTGAAGGGTAGGTACAGATGGCCGCCACAGCTCTCCACGTCCGTCTGTCATCACCGGGTATCATCTCATCGTGATGTCCACCTCCGGGTACCGTCTCATCATGATGTCCACCTCCGGGTACCGTCCAGCTCTACAAGCCTCAACCACGATTAGTGATGTACATCGTATGCATCCAAAAAAACGAGGTGAGGGGATAGCCCATGCATGGGTGAGTATAACGATACTCAGTAGGGACCCCGAGACCCTCAAGGTCTCGCTAAATCCAACAAGGATAAACCACAAGGAAATATTCACTAAATCCATCAAGGATAATCCACAATGAATGTTTGCAATAGATAACCTTTACATAGGTATATGCCCATACATATACCTAAGTTATCATGTAACCCATCTCAATCATGAGGTGGACTCTATAGTCATTGACTCAGCATAAACCAGGATTTTCATTATCAAAACCACAACTGCTGGAGAAATCCTACTTTGTCGAGTACAGTGGTCCTGTCACGACTCTGAGGCGCTAATAATTATCCTTAGACTACTGAGGTACTTCTCTTGTCGAGTACCGAGGGTCTGATGCCAAATATCGGGCACTCCATCCACTAAGGGTCTGCCTCCATATATCAGGTGCACTGCCTAATAACCTAAAGAGGTACTCCTCCTGTCGAGTACCATGGTTCTGCTACCAACTACTAGGCGCTCCGTCTGCCGTGGGTCTACCACCAAATACGGGGTGCTCTGTCCACTAGGCTAACCGAATCACTCCGAGTCGAATCGATCAAGCAGTCATCAGGTCTACAGATACTAGGTCTCCTTACTCCATACACACGTCTTCAGAAGGATCCCCTCCACGAGCTACTAGTAGAAACTCCAAATATCACAATGTCCCAGGAAGAAGTATCTCAAAGGACCACCTCATCAATAGGGTCTTAACGCAATAGACAGCGCGTCTATCGAACGCTCGGTCTCTGAGTTATTAGCATTTTAGTCCCTGGGGCCCGGCCGGTTTTGTGTATGAACCAAACCGGCTGTATCTCAATTGTACCCCGAACTCCCATGTGTATACTCAAAGGAATCATTTCTCAACGTGATTAGCAATGCCACCGATTGTTCATCAAACGGACGTCCGGTCTGAGAGTTATTAGTATTTCTGTTCCAGGGGCCCATTTGGATATCGGGTACAATCCAACCCGGTCATACTATAATAGAATCAAAACCTCAGGTGAAGTATTACAAAATAATGACTCATCAAGAGGAATCCAATGTAGTCGACGACACGTATATCAGACGTCCGATCCTCATGTTATAAGCATTTCTGCTCCGAGGGCCCAGTTGATTTCGGGTTCGAACCAACCCGGATGTACCCAAAAATCACCATAACTTTGAGTTTAATATATCAAAACGACCGCCTCGATCCAAGAAATCCTATGCAACTAACGGTGCATTGATTGAAGGTCCTAATCTCATGATATGTCTGTTTAACCGAAAACAGTCTGAAAATTGTGGGTCTGGGCCCGGTCTGACCCAGCCCAACACACCCTGGGTCAGCCCGAACCAGACTGGACCTGCCGGCGTGGCCCGGCCTAGCCAACAAAGCCCAGATTGGCACGGGCGGCCCAGCCCGGCACTGGCAGCCTGTCTCGGTGCATGCGGTTCGGCCCGATTTCCGGTTGCGGATCGGCCAGTTGGACGCGCATGTTGCGCCAAGCGGGTGGCACGACCCCCCACTGATTATTACCAGTGGTTCCCACTACCGCCACGCCGCATCCCGGATCCCGTGCGGCCGTGGGGTCCGTCGCAGCGCTCCTGTGCCAGAGTTCCGCGCCGGGAGCAGCTTCTTGTGGACCACCAGACGTGCTCTGGTGGTCCGATTTGCCCGCCCCTTGCACCTATGGCTCTCCCGAGACCCGTTCTTCACTGCGATGTCTACCAAACGCCGTTATGGTAGCGTTTTATTGTCTCCCATCAATCCGTACATAGAAAAACAATCTGCGGAGGGTGGTCGGTCCGTGTTTGTTCAGCCTACGCCCTTCGTGTTAGTCGATAGCAAGAGGACAGACAACAGTGATGTTCATCGACAAACGAGGTTCTATTATAATCAAATAAAATTGAACATAAATACCAACAATTCCCCCACAAAAAATACTCCCAACCCTCAAATAAAATCATTCATATAATTACATTATAATGAGTTTATCGGCGTTCTTTGTTTTACAATAGAAGAGTCATGGAATATAAACATACTCAAATTGAACCCCTACCTCAATAATTGACATCATACGTCGGGCGTCGCGGAAGACGACATCGTGGGGTGAGGTTTCATAGATGATGTCAGAGTGTGCCTGAGGAAGAAACGATGATTCCTCTCTTGTTGCGGAGAAGATAAAATAAGGCGCATCGTGGTTGGCGAATTCCCCACGTTGGTGTCTCCTTCCTTTTCCTGATGAAAGAAGAATATGGAGAACCCTGGTTGCCGAGTCATTCTATGTTGAAGTGTCTATGTTCATCATCATAGAAGAACCGTCCCTCATTTAGGATGATGTTCTTCAAAAACTCTAGAGTTCTCCCAATTCCTCCTCACACAACAATTTCCAACCCAAATACAATAAGGCTTCTCCTTATTTTATTTAACCATTCCATGCAATAAAAATTTAAAATTAATACAGATAATTAATTTAATTAAAGAGGTTCAATCAATTAATTAAAGTGTGTGTTGGCATGAATTAAATAGGGAGAGAGTGGAGAGGAAAAGTTACTCAATTAAAGGGGAGTTAACAATTAAGAAGGGGGATTAAAAGGAGTTTAAGGAATGTGAAAGGTCGGGGCTCGTGTGTGCCCCACCACTCAAATATCATCACATGGATAGTTAGGTGCTTATAGGTCCCACCACAACTCCCCCAGATAGTATATAACAACATTAGATATAAAATAAAATTTTTCCACAATTTTATTCACTTATTATTTAATCCAAAAATTTTAACATCCCCTCCCGTGCAAACGCATCTCTGGTAAAGGTCCCCTTAATCAATTACCGGCATTGTGAGTTCATCAGTTCCCTCAGATTTATATTTCAAGCACCGGTTCAAAAGATAGAAAAACCCGCTCTTTCGTTTACTAAACATACCAGATCTAAACATCAAAAATTGATTCTAGGCACACTGGGCCTCGGAATCAAGTGTCTTCAGAAGCCACAAATTTGTAAAAACCAAAGAAATTAAGAAAGAAAATTCTTGAAATTTTAGATTCATTACATGAATCATCACATATTCAAAATTTTCATAAACCTTCCCTCTAATACCAAATATAAGTACCTGGCCTTAATCATGACACTATCCAGTTTCATTAGACTAAAATTTATTTTTTTCATTCCCCAAGATCATTAGTTTTATATTTTAATATAAATAGGTCATTACTTACACATAAAAAACCCAAACATTAAAAATTACACACATCCACTTATTTTGAAACTTTTAAAATGGAAAATATTTTTGTTCTCATGAACAATCTCCACCGATTTCAACTTGACATCCTTTTTGTTTTTACACACCCATAATCCATGTGATTTTTTAAAAAACATGGCATGAGCACTAAAATCTCACTAAGGTACATAAAATAATGAAAATTATCCTTCCAATAGAATACATTAAAGACTATCATTTTTTACATTATCACAATATTCTTTGAGTTGTAAAATAAATCACAACACATCAAAAATTCAATATTTATACTCAAATAAAACCACTAAAAAACATTGTAAGAAAATAAAAACCTTTTTATGAATGATTGAATATTATATTCACTACCAATGTAATAAATATATAAGGGATACTTAAATCCATAAGATAAACCTTCCAGGTTAACTCACACCTTCTTTTCATTTGTGATATGGAACATTACCCAATGCATTTGAGAGATAAATCAAGAATATAGTTCATATATGATTTTTTGTGATTATGCATATTATAAGATGTATCAAGCTCACCTATTATCATAAATATTTTTAATTTTCCATATAATTAAAAAAAATATTCTGGCACTATTTATTCATAAAACCCTTTAAAAAATATTTGTAATCCATATAAAAAGTAAATTTGGATATAAAAATATCATTTTCATTTTTTTCATTTAAAATATAAATGTTATAAAAATATTTATTAAAGGATTTTATTGGAATTTAATCATTTAAAACTATATGTAAAAATTTAAAATAATAATCATACATGATAGAGAGAAAATCCACCCATGTACTAAATGTTTAAAATATAAATTGTTTTCAAATATTTGTAATTAAAGTAGAAATATTCCATTTCAAATACATAAAAAAGATTCCTTTCGACAACCATTTAAAGAAACTCGTAATAGAAATAAAATGTTGAGTATAATTAGTTTTTGTGTATATAAATACCACCATAAAATCATTTAAAGAATATTAATTGGGAAGAAAAATATTTAGAGAATAAATATTATAAATATTTAAAATGAGGTATTAAGGTAATCTGCATCATACTGTAAGCAGGTGTCATCGTGATCAATATTTATCTTCCTAAATAATAAAAATAACATTATTATTTAATTTCATAACAAATATAAACAATTTTATAATTGTTTTATTATTAATTACCATGTTATATTAAATTAGATAATAAATTTAGTTCACATATGATGATATGAAGAATATTCAGCTCATATGTCCTAAATTACTTTAGAAGGTCGACTATGGTCAAAGAGGCCACTATTATATAATATAAAAAATAATAATATTTTAATTATTTTAATATTTATTAATATATTATAATTTTAAAACTGGCCTTTAATGATGGTTTTGAAAAATAAATTGTGATACAATCTTGAAGATAGTTGACCATACATTGGCACAAGTAATGTATTGGTTTTATAACGAACTTGATGGAAATGATGAAATTTTAATTTTATCTTTAAAAATGAATATTTTTTAAAACATATCATATAATTTAATTAAATAATAATATATATTTCATCTATGTAATAAGATTATAAGAAATGTCTCACATCTCTTCATAAAGGTGGAAATCCACACATTCACACGAATAACATTATAATTTATCACTGGATGGAATGATCATAGAATACAAGATATTTTATCGGTAAAAAATGAATACTAACTAATTAATATAATATATGTAAATTAAATCCTTCATTATAAAAATCATTGAGATATAGTTAGGAAAATGAATTATATCGATTCACGACGTGTATATAAAAATAAAACTAAAACCTTAATATGAAATCCATTCATCTTAATCAGGTAACCATATAATCCTTACAACATATCTCTTATAAATATTTTATTTTTTACACTACTGTTCCACAAAAAGGGGGTGTTATTCTATGAATGGATTGGGAAAATGATTTTTTGAGATATAGTTCTCATAATGAGAGATATAGAGAGTATACAATATTACCATTTATATTTTTGAGGGGAAGTATTAATGGAATTTCATAGGTTATTAAATTAATATAAATTCATTTTCATAAAAAATGGCACGAAAGAAACTGAATTTACATATTAATATGGTTATGGGTTGATATAAAATTCTTATATAAAACCTAAACATGTTTAGGTGACATTTCCATCTGTATCTATTTGTCTTAAATCCCCATTTACCATTTTGATATTCACTATTATATCAATGTATTTTTACCATTTGACATGAAATTTTTAATATAAAAGGAAAACTAACACAATAATGGATCAATATTGATAATTACAACCATATTTCCTTCAGTTCAAAAAAGATATTATCTTTTTGAATTTTAAATCTTTTAATAAAATAAAGTATATTATAAAATTTAATTTATGTCCTTTTTGTGAACACATGAAATTTTATAATATAATATGTTTCTATCTCCAATAAAATTGTAATAAAATAAGATGGAATGAAATATAAGGACAATTTATTCTTAATATATTTACCAAATCAAATCTAAAAAAAATTAGATTTTATTTTAAACCATATATTTTGGTTAATCTCCTTGGTTAACCAAATTTATCCATAATCATGCTAATAATGTTTTCAATATTGCTGGTTTATAATTTTTCGAAAAATGGAATTATTGGATTATAAATGTAAAAGTGGTAAAAGTTTAGACCATTTATCATCCAAATCATTCATATTCAATATTATTTTTAAAGTTAATTAATATAATATAATATTATCTGACATAAAATATCATTAATGTCATTTTTCCACTTTTTAGATAATATGAATTTTAGAACAAACATACCATAATGAATATAAAATATAATCCTTTAAAATATTTTTAATATTTTATTAATAACTATAGATGTTTTTTATAACCATAATTCACCCAAAGATTATTACTCATGATATTTTAAGAATCATTTACTTTTTATTTTTCTACTCCTCACATAAGTATTGTTTCAACATTGTGTAAAAATTTAATGTAATTATAACATTATTAAAGATGTAAAATTAAAATTACTAAAAATAATTTATATTTTATAAAATTATTTGTAACCTAAAATATTTTTTTCCCATTTCATGAAATATTTATAATGTTAAAATCATGATGTGGAAATTTTTGAATTTATACTTTACTAAAATAAAATTTATATCATTAAAAATTAATAATAGTATAAATTATACTTATTATTCAAGGAATAGAAGTGTGTGTAATAATTTCATAAATCAATTAGTATAGAAGAATGTGTTTGGGTGGTTTTAACTTCATACCAAATTCTTTTAAACTATTATTACTTCTTTTATCATTACAATGGTGATAAATGTTTCTCTGGATACCATTAATTATTATCAACAATAAAAGGGAACTATTAAAAAAATTCGAACATCATGACTTAATCTAATGAATTTATTCTTCAATAAACAATTTAATGAATCGTAATAAATAAATTTGAATATTGATATTTAAAAAATGATGAAAAGAATATTTTAAAAAATGTGATATTAAGTTGAAAAATAAAATTATAACAAAATATGGTATAATACTGATTCAAATGTAAATAATTAGATAATATATAATTAAATAATTCTTATATTACTTTTGAGAAAAATTTATTAAATAATGGGTTTACTTAATGAAAAATAATCAAGGTTTTTTAAAAAAATTATTTTTGAGCATTAACTCAAAAATAATTCATTTTAGAAATATACAGAAATATCAACCATATATAATATTGATATGATATCATAAATATTTATGTACGTATTATTATATTATAATTGTGGAATTTATATAATATATTTTCATTTGAAATCATATAATAAATTGAAACCCAATTTTGTTAGAAATAAAGCATTTACATTTAGAGAGTAAAATTACCTAATATTTGTATAATGAATTTATAAAATATAATTCGAGAATTATAAAAAATCATGAAATTGGAATAATTTTAAAAATGAATATTTTTGTACATATAGTTTCATCAGTCACAAAATTAACTACATAGTAGGAATAAGGCTTCAACCAAATGATTCTTTGGAAAGAAGAGGCATTATTCTTTACCGATTGTTTCATGACAATTTATTTTTATAACTCATTCAAATAATTCTTAGATAAGATTAAATAATTACAAATGTATCATAAATACAAATAAATTCTTTTATTATTATGACTCATCCCTTTTCATTGTTGTTTTTATATCCTATGGGATATTAAAATATCACACATGCGTATGTGTGAAATACAAATCCACAATGCGATGTGTTTTGGTTTTCCTCACCTGATCATATGGATCATTTAAATGATTTGAAAATTAAAAATATATGTTATTTAAATAATAATAAAAATTTTATAAATTGAATAAACTAATTACATTAACACGGTCCCATCCATTGGATAGTGATTACATCACTCATCTGTACGTGTATAATATCGCCTCCATGAAGAAATGTCAACAATTATTATATTAAAATTTATAATTCTAGTCATAAGAGTGGGAAAGGAAATAAATATTATATTCATAACATAATTATAATTTGTTTAAATTAATAAACATTATAAATTACTTCTTTTCTACCCGATAGAAAAATAGAAATTCCATTCAATTATACGTACATCATACCGTCTCCATGAAACAATGGGGTTAATTCTTTATGAAAACCTTAAATGTATGGATTTATAAGTGAATAAAATTTTAAAAATATTATAATTTTTAAATATAATTATTATTAAAATAAATTAACCATTTCCCCTTTGACAATATTTAACACACAAATATTTCTTTGAGGGAATAAACTGAATGACCCCAAAATGTCTAATGTGAACTTAAAATTTTATGTATGCAAATAATATATTTTAACAAAAAAAAATTGTGATAAATACCAGTTAATTCAAATGAGAATATGATTTAGATAAATGGTCTAGTGTCTCCAATTGAATTAACTGGTATTTATTTTTCTGGTGTGGGTTAGAAAACAATACACTTTTATGAGTTTTATTATCCATGGTACCTAAATTATTCTTGAACATTCTTGTCTGTAAATATTTTGATTTCATGATGTTGGTAACGTATATTAACATTTAATGGTGAAATATGTTCTTTTCAATGAAATATTTTCCTGAGTTACGAAAATTCTTATGATTCCTTCATATTTATAAATTATTCAATATATATTTATTTTCAATGATTTAAATGGTTAATTTAGGTTATCAATGATTTATCATGTAAAAGGTATGTGTCTTTATTAGTTTTCATGTTTTTCACAAGACAAATTACAAAAAATCAAAAACCGAAATCCAATATCTGATTTATATATAATTATATAGAAATATAATAGAATTAATCAAATCACTAAGTATCAGTAATATTTTTTGTTTTTATGAACCAGATAGATACATGATTCATATATTATATTGGAAATATAAAAAACACATGAAAATAAAAATTCTCATATCTTTTGTATTATTTCTAATTTATATATATATATATATATCCTCATGAAAAGGAAAAAATTTCAATGGGTGAGAGAATATTTTTAGTAATTGTATCAAAAACCGGTATTTATCTTGATTAAATAAATAATAATTAATATGGTAATGTAAATAACTAAAAATACATTCCATTTATTCAATAACTCAAGTACAAAATGAATCCATGGATAATATAAATACCTTAATCTAATTAATAATAGTAAATGAATTATCAATGAAGTAAATAAATAATTTTATACTTAATGATATCATATATAATGACATATTTACCATCATTTCCTTATTTTAAGACAATTTACTCGATGGGTTGGTATACCACAAAAATCCATTAAATATGTTTTTCCAACTTGTTTGTCTTAGGAGACATATAGATGAATCAAGGGGATCTCTATAACTAAGGAATACTCATTATTACATCTATAATTACTTAATCATAAAGTTAATAAACAATTTAACTTATAAACAATGTTCATAATCAAAAAATATCTTTATTCAGTAAAAAGTATGTAATATTATTATTTCTCTAGATAATCAAATATCATTTATAGAAAAAAATATTTATAGAAACATTATAAATTTTACAAAATAATAATATCCATGGTTAAAATAATTTTTATATTGAAGATAAATGAAATGTATAATGAAAAATGATCAAAAGAATGTGAGTATTATAATAGAATATAAATGAAAACACAATTACTAATATGCACAAGAAGATTATAAACTCTTTAGAAATATAAGACTTCTAATTAAATAATTTCCATTATAAAAATATATATAATTTAATATAAATATAAAACAAAGAAATAATAATTTTTATTTCTTTTTCAAACCACTAAATACATGTAAAAAAATATATGTACTATAAATGTGCTATGTGGGGTGGAGTAAAATATGTAAATGACGTATACATTAAAAAAATTCCCTTTGACTTTTGTAAAATAACATTGAAAATTAACTGTAGAGACTCACAACTTGACATACTTAGACATTACATTACTTTTTCGGAATACATAATAAATAATAAAAACAGACACACAATGATCGTAATAGTTTTGTGTCTTTGTAAACTCCTAATATAATGTATAAACATCAAAATCATGAGAAATGGCATAATACATGGTAGTACTTAAGGCATAGATCATAATGTAACATCAATCTTGATAAAATATCTTGGAAATATAAATATTAATTGTGTAAAAACCTTAAGCACATGATATGATTTCCATAGTAGCCAAGGCATTGTTTCCAAGACCATCTTAGTGGACAATGTCCCATACTTAACCGAGTTCACTCCTGGTTCCAATCCTGTATCACTGAACTGGATTAAGTTTTCATTCCAGTGATGTCTATCTCAAGAGATATAAATCCTTACCCAATTCATGGGAGGGAGATGTAGGTCCCACCCATCTAATAATGATATCATTCTAACTTGTGCCACAAAACAATCATAAATCATTCATCATAACCCAAAGAATAAAATGGGTTTCATAAACATCATCCCATCATAACATAATCCATATAAAACAAATGGTTATCATTTCATTATAAGGATAATCACACCGTCTAAATAACAGAGACATTATACTTGAAACATAATCATACTAAATAATTTCATCTTAGATAGAAAACAGTTTTGACAAAACATTTGAAATGAATTCTTGAGGAAAATATCCTTTTTCTTCAAAATCATTTTATTTTCACAAAATGGAATGAAATTTTAGAAGAAAAGATTTTTGTTAAAAATAGTCATGAAATATTGTAGAGGAAGCTTCATTGACATAAGTCGCTATAAAACCGTAAAAATCCATTCACGTTGTATAAGTTAAAATAACATTCTTCTCATACTTTTGCTGGAAAAGTCAAAAAGTACCTTATATGGTATCCAAATGAAAGATTCCTTCCATAAAATGTGGTAAAAAGTTGAAAAAGGGTAAAAATGATTTTAAACATACATGGAAGAATAGTAAACATTTTATTAAAACATCTTTAGAAAACATTGACATGGATGATAAACATAACCCAAGTAAATACTTTTGTATAAGCATTATTGGATAAAAATGTGATTTTCAAAATTATCCCTTACCTTATGTCCAGTTTCATCCATATGTTTCCGAGACTCCTGTATAGTGGGTTTAAACATATTATTAACTTGTAAGTGAACCAAAATAATAGTTATGATATCATATGTGATTCACTTACGACTTTATATTATCCGTCCATTTTTCAATTCCATGTTAAATCAGTATTTTCGGTAAAATCGTTTCATTTATCATCCGTGTTTTGACTTGTAATTATTAATATGATTACATAGATCATGATTTATTAATTCTAGAATATGAAACATGATTTATATATAATATATATTTAGAATATACATATATATAATAGATCGATAAATTTAATGAAATACACCATACATAGAGACGGTAGGTCGTACGTTTGCATGAACGTTGTTTTTCGTTTCCTTATTGAATTGAATGTAATTATGTAGATGACATACATATATATATACATAAATCCAATATCATTATTGTTGGACTCCTCATGTATTAATAATGTTTTAATGATCACAAATCTCAATAATAATTACACATAATGTTTTAATGATTGCAAATCTTATTACTGTCAATTACTCTCATTATTATTTACAAATCTTTTGCATGATAACAACTCTCACTCATCTTATCAAACCCTTGTATTTATGTTTCAATTTCTCTTACTTGATAATAGTTAAGCTTAATTCATATTATGCATATTACTATTTAAATTTGTATACAGTTAATTGTCTATGTATCAAGACACTGTGAAGGACACACAGTGACCTAGACACCGTGAACTGTAAGATAAAAACTTTAAGCCTGGCACTATGACCCAGACACCGTGAAGGACACACCGTGAGTTAGACACCATGAGCTAGAAACCGTGACATGTACACACTGTGAAGCACATACCATGAAGGAGACACTGGTTCAATGAGACACCATTTTCACAACTACTGTGACACTTTTTCTTAACCTTTTTGTCAATATTATTTAAATAATACTAACGTTCATATTTGATGTTTTTAACACAATTAATATTATTTAATTATAGTTGTTGGTCTTTTAGGAAACTGTACCTCGTACCTAAGGAAATTAAATCATTCCTATTGCTGGATCTTGTGGAATATAAAAAAGATTGAGCTATAGTGGAGCATACTCTCTCTCTTGACATGTCTCGACACACATACTATAATACACGCGAGCTCTGTACTGAACCGAAGAACAATCCTGAGTACAACTGTGAAGAACACATTACACGATCCTCGCTGAAGCTCCGCACATGAAATATTACATTACTGAACAACACACGAAGTATTCTGGAGTCAAGAGAACATCTTCTCTCCTGGAGAAACAATAGCTGAACCACGACACTCTGTTATTCAATAGAAAAAACAGACAAGGACTCAGAAGCTTTTCTGCTGAATCCAACGAGTCCAGAGTTTCAATTCCAATCACTAGAGATTTCTAAACTTTCATATACTATCTCTAAGTGATTTATTATTTACTTTCGAGGATTGTGGGTATCCTATTTGTTTTACAAACACACTGTCTCATGTGATGAACTAAAGGATACTAAATCCTCATTCCAAACATTCTACACCTTCTTGTGTCCCACTGAGGATAGTGATAGAGGTCAAGGTGGACCTGGATAGCATGTGTGATGTTTTCTTTGTTTTCCCAAAAAGAACAGTGGTAGAGGTCCTTGCATAGCCTGGATAGTCTTGTACTGTTGTTAACCCCGATCCAGAGTGTGGATTAACTTATATATATATATATATTAGAAGACTATGTCTCGGATTGAGACTGAACCGCTTGGTTATATCTGCTGTGATTTTTAGCTTAGGTTAAAAGTATAATATATATATATATCTTTTATTTTCCGCAGCTTATTACTTTGAAATATGAAACTATTATAAGGATACTTTGATAGTTAATCTAGAAAGTGTTTGTATCTATTTTAAATTAGTAGGTTAGTTTCAAAATCTAATTTAATATTCTGATTAGATTAACTAAGACCTAATAAATCTTTGAAAACCTAATTTAACTTTTACAATTTTACAAATTCACAACAATTTAACTTGTTTTATAAATTTGGGGATTTTAATAGAAATTATTGGTAATAGAAATTTTTATAGGAACTCAATTCACCTCCCTCTTCAGTGTCCAACACGACCAATATTTGGTATTTGATGGTTGTTTTTATTAATACAAGTTTTCAAAACATTAAATTTTTCAACTGTGATTTTAGTTGCATCTTTAAAGATCTTAAATTTCTGTTAGTTCTAAATTTTATCTCATTAAATTTATTTTCTAAAATCTAGTTATGTATAATAGACTAGAAGGTGCTGCTACTAACCGGCCACCTTTCTTCAATGGTACAAACTATTCCCAGTGGAAACTTAAGATGAAAATTCACTTGGAGAGTATGTGTTTTGATATCTAGACTGCTATAGAGTCACAATCTAAAATTCCAAAAACTGAAAGAACAACTTTGGATGAACCAACAAAGACAGCTTACAATAATAATTGTAAAGCTATGAATGTCTTGTATTGTGCTATAGGAGATGAAGAATTTAACATAATATTTGCTTGTAGAACTACCTATGAAATATGGGATACATTGAGTGTTTCCCATGAAATAACAACTAATGTTAACGAAATGAGATTAAACAATTATACTATTAAATATGATAATTTTATATTGAAGACTGATGATCCTATTTCTAATATGTATCTCAGGTTTAATGAGATTTTCAACACTATGAGTTCACTTTGTAAGGCTGTTCCAGCAAAGGAACAAATCATGAGAATATTTAGATTTCTACCAGACTGATGGAGAGGCACTTCTGTTTCAATCAGTGAATCATGTGACATTAGAGCTTTGCCTGTCAAAGAGCTTATTGGTAATCTTATGATGTATGAGGAAGAACTCAAGGTGAATAAGGAAGAAGATGATGAACCGAAGAGAAAATTCGTGACATTTAAGTCTACTTATTCAAAGAGCAAGGACAAAGACAAAGTAAAAAATACAAACTAAAAGTTCTACAAGTGATGATTCAGACTCTGACAGTGATGATAAAATGGAACATATAGCCGAGAGGTTTAATAAATTCTATAGGAAGAAGAAATTATTTATAAAAACAAACTACAGAGGTAAATATGACAACAAAGATCACTAGAAAAAGGATTAGAAAAATCCAGATAAAAGGGATGAAGTAGTCTACTATGAGTGCAAAAGGAAAAGGACATATAAAATATGATTGTTCAAAATTGATGTTCAAAAATAAATATGAATACAAGGACAATATGTACATGAATTCCATGAATGCTACTTAGAGTGCTTCAGAAGACAGAACAAGTTAATCAGAAGCTACTGATTCTGAAAATAATTGTGACAACATGTGTTTCATGACCAACACATCTGAGGTAACGTTAGATACTCCTGTTTTAAATTCTTATTATTCTGGAGATGATGTAGAATCTAATTTTGATTCTGAAGATATGACTAATGCTGAATTATCTAAATATTTTAATATATGGGATGAAACATGCAATGAACATAAGGACAAATATAAGTCATTAAAGAAACAACATGATCTCACTGCAAATGTTAAATCTGCCCTTGATATAGAAAAAGAAAAAAATGCTCAACTGTTAAAGGAAAATACAAAAATGAAAATGTCTAATGAGCAACTTAGAAAGGACTTAGAAAAGTTAACAAATTGAAAAGATACTCTAACTCAAATTCTAGGAATGAGAGTGGCAAAAAAATCAACTACTGGAATAGGCTACCAACCTGAAAAAATACAGTTCACTAAAACTATATTTATTCCTAAATCTCGACAAAATTTTGTTAGTTCTAGTTCTGGAAATTCATATGCTTCAGCTAGTTATTCACAGAATTATAGATCAAATAGAGTTTAACTTTCAAAATCTTTTGATTCTGAAAAATATATGAGACCCATTAGGAAAATTTGGGAACCAAAATCATTGACTGCTAACCTATCTAGACCTAAGAAGATCTTGGTATGAAATTCATTTCCCATCTAAATCCGTTTTCTAAGAAACCTGTTTGAAGAGTTCCCATAAGAAGACATGGTATTTGGATAGTGGATTTTCAATACATAGATCTGGGGATTACTCAAGCTTCAAGATCCTAATCAAGGTTGATGGAGGCCATGTCACCACTGGTGATAATTCTAAGGGAAAAATCATAGTCTTAGGCCAAATTAGTAACACTAAATCAGTTTTAATTTCTAATGTTTTATTTGTTGATGGATTGAAATATAACATGTTAAGTATATATCAATAATGTGATGATGGATTTAATTTTAAATTTGAAAATGATTCTTGTTATGTTTTTAAGTCTAAGAATGTTTTAATATTTTCTTCTTTAAGAGATAAAAATGTTTATGCTATTGATTTAAAAAATTTAGATAATAAAAATGTTACTTGATTAAATGCTTTTCATAGAGTCTTGGTTATGGAATATGAGATTAGGACACTGCAATATACCTTCACCTAGAAAACTGACTAGGAAGAACTTGGTTAGATACTTTCCCAAACATGGGTTTCCAAATAACAAGGTTTGTAATCCTTGTAAAAAGGGAAAGCAACACAAAATCTCTTTCAAACCAAAGAAAGAAGTTTCAACTTCTCAACCTCTTGAGTTGGTTCACATGGACTTGTTTGGACCTTCTAATGTTTTTAGTATAAATGGGATGCACAATGTCTCTGTCTTAATAGATGAATTTTCTAGATATACTTGGGTATATTTATTAGCTCACAAAAGTGAAGCTTGTTCTTACTTTGTTAAATACTCCATGTCTATAGAAAACCATAGTGGACTTAGGATTAAAACCCTGAGAAGTGATCATGGAAGTGAGTTTGAAAATCAGGAGTTTGAATCTTATTTCTCACACATTGGCTATAGTCACAACTTTTCAGCCCCTAGAACACCTCAACAGAATGGTGTAGTAGAAAGAAGGAATATAACCCTTCAAGAAATAGCAATAACCATGCTTAATGGGTATGACCTGACTATTTATTTTTGGGCTGAAGCTGTAAATACTGCTTGTTATATCATCAATAGAGTCTTCAGCAGACCTGTTCTCATGAAGACCCCTTATAAACTATGGAATAATAGAAAGCCTAATGTTAATTACTTTAAAGTCTTTGGATGAAAAGTCTTTATTCTCAATACCAAGGATAATCTGGATAAGTTTTCTTCTAATTGTGATGAAGGAATCTTTTTATGATATTCTATAACTATAAAAGCCTATAGAGTTTTCAATAAGAGAACCATGTGTGTGGAAGTATCTTTTCACATCAAATTTGATGAAACTGATCCACATGAACCTAAGTCATCTCTTGAAAATCATGAAAATGATTTATCCGTTCACAACCTTAATGATTAAATCAATGAACCTTCTGTAAAGACAACCAGTTCTAGAAATATTTCAGAATCTTCTCCTAATGAACCCAAACCTAGAGAAGAACCTGAATTTTCTAGCCCTACCTTTACTAGATCAACTAGTATTATAAAGAATCATCCTTTAGATACTTTTGTTAGTAAACTTGATAGAGGTACACAGACTACAGCTTCTCTTAGAAATTAGGTCGAACCTCAAGCCTTCATGTCATATCTGGAACCTAAAAACATTGATGATTCTATTAATGATGAATTTTGGGTAATTTCTATGAATGAAGAACTCAATCAATTTGATGGAAATAATGTTTGGAAACTAGTAGAAAAACCTAAGGACACTTTCACCATAGGCACTAAATGGGAGTTTAGAAATAAAGTGGATGAATATGGAAATATAGTTAGAAATAAAGCAAGGTTAGTTGCACATGGCTATAGTCAAGAGGAACGAATTGACTACAAGGAGAATTTTTCTCCAGTAGCTAGATTAGAATCCATTAGGATCCTACTTGCTTATGCTACACATCTGAATTTTAAACTATATCAAATGGTTGTCAAGAGTGCATTCTTAAATGGGTATATAGCTGAGGATGTTTTTGTTGAACAACCACCTGGATTTACAGACACTAATTTTCTAAATCATATTTTAAAATTATCAAAAGCTTTATATGGTTTAAAGCAAGCTCCAAGAGCTTGGTATGACATGTTAAGTACTTTTATTATTTTTAAAGGTTTTACAAAAGGAATAGCTTATCCTACTCTTTTTATAAAAAAAATTTCTAAAGATGTTTTAGTTGTTCAAATATATGTAGATGATATTATTTTTGGATCTTCAAAAACTTTTTTCTGCACTGCGTTTTCTAAAATGATGGAAAGCAAATTTAAAATGACTTTAATGGGTGAACGTATATTCTTTCTTGGATTCCAAATCTTTCAAAATAATGATGGAATTATTTTAACTCAATGTAAATATACTAGAGATCTATTGAAACATTTTGAATTGGATAGAACAAAAAGTATTGATACTCCCATTAGTACCACCTGTAAGTTGGATCTTGATGAAGATAGTAAATCTGTTGATCAAACCACTTATAGAGGAATGATTGGACGTCCACTCTACTTGACTACTAGTCATCCCGATATTATGTTTAGTGTGTGTATGTGTGCTTGTTTTCAATCAAACCCTAAAGAGTCATATTTAAATGTTGTAAAGAGAATTTTAAAATACATCAAGCATACTCACAATCTAGGACTATTCTATACAAAAGGAAAATATTTGTAATTATGTAGTTATTCTGATGCTGACGTTGCTAGATGTAAGTTATATATAAAAAGCACCTCTGGAACATGTCACTTTTTAGGCAAGTCACTAGTATCATGGTGTAGTTACAAACAAAATTATGTTTCATTATATACTGTAGAAGCTGAATACATAGCTGTTGGAAGTTTTTGTGAAAATATTTTGTGGATGAAACACAATTTACTATACAATAGATATCAATTCAGACATGTCCCAATAAATTGTAACAACACAAGTGCTATTACCATTTCAACACATTCTAGGAAAAAACATATTGTTTTAAGACATCAGTTTTTGAGGGATCATTATCAAAAAGGTGATATCACTTGGGAATTCATTTCTAAAGAATATCAACTTGCTGATATATTCACTAAACCATTAAATTCTGAGAGATTGGACTACATCATATATGATCTTGGTATGATTAATCATAAATAGATACAGTAAAGATCTTACTGTTTACTATTTTTTACTATATTTTACTTTACGGTTTCATGTTCACTATTTCTCAGTTATTGTTTCATGTTTACAGTCTCAAAGTTAACACCTTGTGTCCACAGTCTGTCACTTAACTGTCTCACCGTGACAGAACAATTCACTCACAGTCTCACCGTGACTGCACATAATGGTCACTATTTAATCAAGAAGACCACCAAATGTCTCACCCTGATGACTGTTTTTTATCAAACCGTAACGCCTACTCACGGTCTCACCGTCAAGGTTTTTTATATATTTATTTTAATCTGCATCACGGTAATTTTTATTTCACTGATGTTTACTTTCCCGTGTTTTTTTTTTTTTGACGTTTGATATTCCCAAATGATAAAAAAGGGTTTTTCAATTGATTCCTCACCTGATCTCTCTCCTGAACCATCTCAACCTTGAAAACCTTATCTCTCATCTTAAACTTCAGTGAATGCCAAGGATGAAGCATCCATCTTCACCCTCATCTGAGAAGCACCGCTCTAATAAAAAGAATAGGGCACCGAAAATTGCTCCCGAGGGACCTCCAAATCCGAACCTAGTTAGCCGTACTGTAGTTCCTGAAAAGGAGATCTTCCCTGAGTGGCTGTTTTCTAGCAAGTCTTTGGTAATGAAAATCTTAAGAGAACAAGGATTGCTCGAATGGTTCTTTAGAAAATATAGACCAATTTATCCAAGGTTGGTATCTCAATTATACCAGTATGTAATGTTTTCCATTGATGCTGGAGAATGTTTTATGGCGACAAGATAAATCAATGGAAAAAAGTGTTCGTTCTCTTCAAGGCTATGGGCTGCATGCCTGGGGATTCCTCATGAAATAATGTGTGATGATTACCAGATAGACCCTTCTCCAACAACTGGAATATTTGATCTAGAAAATACATTAGAGATCCTGACTGGAAATGGTACCAAGCGAAGGTCCATAGCAGCTGAATTGGATGGGGAGACAACACTTCTGTTCATGTTTGATCAGAATTTGATTAGTTTGAGAAAAGTAGATTTTTATGTGATGAAGTATTAGGTTGTGTTCCTGATTCACCTGATGAAAAATGGTCATATGATCAATCTTTGAAAATATGTCATTGACCATATATGTGAGATGTTTAAAGTTAATTCCAAATTCACTTCTTTGTTTTACTCAAGGATGATTTTATCCATGTTTGTAAAGACCCTGAAATTTCAAGGATAATATTTTTTCTTAATTTTTTCGGGATTTTACGAGTACACAGTTTCTGACGGCACCTGATTCTGAGGCCCGGTGTGCCTGGAATCAATTTCCGAAGTTTAGCTTGTGTACGTTCAATGAATGACTGAGTGGGTTTTTCTATCGTTTGAACCAGTGCTCAGAATCGAAATCTGAGGGCACCGATGACACCGCAGCATAGGTAATTTCTTAAGAACACCTTCTTCTGAAGGAGAGTTTTTTTAGGAGGAGTTGTTGAAAATGTGAAAAATAAAATTATAGTTGTTTTACAATTATAATTTTATTATACCACTAGTGGATTAAGTGTTAAGGGAAATGAAGTTGTGAGGATGTTGGGGTGGGGCCCACACGATCCACCACCTCCTTAAATTTCCTAACCCCCCTTTAAACACCCACCTCTAGCTGAAATGTGTAAGTCATCCTCTCCCCCTCTTAATTACAAGTCAACTCTCTTATTAAATTATTTGATTATGTAATTAAATTTATTTAATTAAGTGTTGAATTTTGAATTCATGGCATGGGATTAATAAAATAAGGGTGAACCTTATTTTATTTGGGGGATTGTTGTGTGAGATGAATTGGGAGAAAATACACAATGCCTTGGGGATCTTCATCTTCTTTGTTGGAGAACGCGAGGAATTCCAAGACTTCGATGAAGAACGTCGTCTCCACATGGATAGATCGACATGTCGTGTAATCTCTTCTCTGCAGTCGGTGTGCGACGCCTTCCTGAAGAAAGACGACACACCTTCCTTCGTTCTTATTCCCACGTCGAAGGAAGGGAGACGCCGCTCATCCTTGGACGTTCTCCGTCGACATATACGGAGCTTCACCTCATGACGTCGTTTCCCACGACGATTTTCATTTGTCAACTTCATCGAGGTAGGGGTTTGTTTTTACGATGTGATTATTTTTTATGTTCATCAATAAATTTTTGTAGCCACCTGTTATCAAATTAACGGGAGGAGGTCAGACCGCATGAACATGGCCGATCCTCCTCCCCCTTTTGTTGATTGTTCACCGTTGTGGTTTGGAACGAAGGCGGCGCGGTGCAACGGCACTGCGCGGGAGCGAGGAATATCACGCAGTGAAGGAGCACAGTGGCTTCACGCCACGACGTTGAGGCCGAAAGAAGCCGTGACCAGAGTCGGGCCATGGCAGAGGGGCGCGGAGCTGTCGCGCCATTCCGGAGAACCATGGAGGGGCATGACTGGGGCGGGCCACGACGGAGGGGCGCGGCACCGTCGTGCCGCGACGGTCGGACCAAGGTTGCAGCCTATGGGTGCAGCAGAGCAGGGGTTGGAGGCCAGAACCGCCAGCCGTCAGCGCTTAAGAGGCGGGACCTGCGGGTCCTGCGCGGCACAACCGCCCGGCCGGATCCAGAAAAACTGGGGTTTGAACCCCCGACCAGCTCAGCAGGGCAGACCCTCGAGTCCCCCATTTCAAAGCAAGGGGGGCAGCGCCCCCCCCCCCCCCCCCCCCCCCGTGCCACGCGTCCGCTCAGCGCGCGGGTTCCCCGACCGGACCAGCCGCCCCGGGCCGGACCGCCCGTGCCGGGCTGGCCAACCTGCACCGGGCCAAGCCGCCCGCACCGGGCCGGACCCCCGCGCAGGTCCGGGCCGCACCGGCTGGGCCGGGGCACGCTAGCCGGGTCGGGCTGCACCCAACATGGCCAGGCCTAAACCCGGGTTGGGTCGGCCCAGTTCGGACCGACCCAGGGGGTATTGGGTCGGGTCGGACCGGGCCCAAACCCCCTGTTTTCGGACAGTTTCGTTCAAACGCCCATATCTTGGGCTACAAGCCTCTAATCGACACACTGTCAGTTGCATAGTGACCCTTGGATCAAGACAATCGTTTCTATATATTAAACTCAAGGTCATAGAGAACATTGGGTACGGCCAAGTTGGTTCGAACCCGAAACCAACCGGGCCATCGAAGCGGAAATGCTTATAACTTGAACTCCGGCCGTCTGATTGACGTGCCATCGACATTGATGGATTCCTCTTAGTGAGAGGGACATTTTGGCTTACTCCGATCGAGGTTTGGACATATTAGGAGTACATTCGTCTTGGTTTTTACTTAAAAACCAACCGGGACCCTGGAACGAAAAAGCCAACAACTCTCAGATCGGGCGTCCGATTGACGCGCCGTCTGTCGCATTGAGTTCCAATTGACGTGACATAACATTGCGATACATCAAATCTGGACTACATGACAGTTGATGTATCGAACCCCTTGGCTCGTGGAGCGGACCCTCCCGGAATGAGAATGATGTGTGCGGGAACCCTAGAGCGGGCTGCGTCTGTGATGAAGATGACTACCGTAGTCGGATCCTCCGTGGGTTCGAAGAGGATGACTACCGTATTGGATACTCTGTGGGTTCAATGAGGGCAACTACGGTACTAGGATCCTTCGTGGGTTCGACTAGGAAGAATACCATACTGGGATCCTCCATGGGTTCGACGAGGATAACTATTGTACTAGGATCCTCCGTGGGTTCGACTACCGTGCTGGGATCCTCTGTGGGTTAGACGACGATGACTACTATACTTGGATCCTCCATGGGTTCGGCACGATGACTACTAAACTAGGATCCTATGTGGGTTCGACAGAGGATATGATTCAGAGGCTAAATCTAATCATATCCACCCTCTTCATAAATGGATACATGTGGGAGCTGAGTGTTGACTTTCAATCATTATCTTCTATGTGATTGACTTGATATCCTGTGTAGATTGGATTATTCTTTCTTGTTTGGATTGGGTCGTACTTTCCTGTGTGGATTAAGGTTTACGATTTTGTGTGGACTGGATTGTACTTGAGTTCGTGAGTTGGAGCTGAACTAGATTTGTTGAATTAGGTATATTTATGGATATATACCTAAGTAGTGTTGAATGATACCTCGTGATTGTATATTTTCATTGTGGTTTATACTTTGTGGATTCCGGGAGACCATCAGGGGTCTCGGGGTCGCTACTGAGTATCATATACTCACCCCTGCATGGGCTTCACCCGCACTACATTGTGTTGGTTGCAGACGACGGACATCACAGATCGTGGTTGAGGCTTATAAAGCTGGACGGTACCCGGGGAGGATCTCATGACGAGTAGATGACCGGAGGTGGATATCACGTCGAGTCGGTGTTCGGAGGTGGATTTCACTACGAGTCGTACCCAGAGGAAATGGACAGACGTGGAGTGCTGAGGAGGAGATCTGTACCTACCCTTCAGGTAGGAATCCATAGGACGATCCATGAGTGTCTTGTCACCTTCAGTTGTTTTCCTTGTGTTGTACTGCACCTTTAGTTGGGTTTGTATTCTGTCCCATTTACTTTTCAGCACTTACTTCTATTTTCAGTTTGCATACTCGGTGGTGTAGGTTTTATTTTATAAAGGAAATGCCTTCCCTTTTATCGGGATTTACGCCTTTGGTGCTAGTCTCCGACCCCTAGTGTAGAGACCCAATGTTTGACGTACATGGACATTACATTACTTTAGTACAATACTTAATACATAACAAAAATAGACACATAAGGATAGTAATAGTTTAGTGTCTTTGGAAACTTGGAACGTAATCTTCTAATCATGGTGAAAGATCTTCAACATCTCCCATAAAGATCTTCCCCCTTTTTCATACCTAAAACCTGTCTTTATATCCTGGGGGAAAGAAAACATAAAAAGGGTGTGCTCAAATGCTCAGTAAGGGAAAGCATGGATAAAATAAAACATACCATATACATTTGAATCTTAAAAACATGAACATAATGTTTAAACATCAAAAGATTGAGCAATTACATTAAACATGGAAGTACTTAAGGCATAGATCACAATGGAACATAAATCATGATAAAATAGCATGGGAATAAAACATGTAATTTTGGAAACCATTAAGAACATGATATGATTTCCATAGTAGCCAAGTCATTATTTCCAAGACCATCTTAGTGGACAAAGTCCCTTTCTGAATCGAGCTCACTCCTCGTTTTAGTCATGTTTTTACTGAACTGGTTTAACTTTCCGTTCCAGCCATGTCTATCTCATGAGATATAAATATTTACCCAATGTATTGGAGGGAGATATAGGTCCCACCCATCTCATAATGAAATCATTCTTACTTGTTCCACAACATAAACATAAATCATTCATCATAACCCAAAGAATAAAATGGGTTTCATAAATATCATTCCATCATCACATAATCCATATAAAATAAATGGATATAATTGAATAATAAGAAAAGTGAAACCATTTAAATCACAGAGACATTATACTTGAAACATACACATATGAAATAAAGTCATCTTAGATGGAAAATGGTTTTGATAAAACAATTGAAATGAATTATTGAGGAAAATATCCTTTTCTTCTTTTGTTGAAAATATTCATGAAATATTTTGGAGGAATCTTCATGAAAATAAGGCTTTATAAAACCGTAAAAATATGTTCGTGCCATATAAGATAAAAAAACATTCTTTTCATACTTTTGCTGGAAATGTCCAAAAGTACCTCGGAATGTAAACAAAAGAAAGATTCCTTATATACCATGTAGTAAAAGTCAAAAATGGGTAAAAAGGACCTTACAAATACATTAAAACACTTTTATGAAACATGGACATGGATGATAGAAATAACCCAAGTAAATACTGACGAATAAGCAATCTCGGATAAAAATGAGATTTGCAAAATTGTCCCTTACCTTAGGTCCGATTTGCTTTGTAAGTGTACGAACCTCCTGTATAATTATTTAAATAATGTCATTGACTTATTACAGAGTCATAATCATTGTCATTATATCATATATGGTTCACTTATTACTTTATTTTACCCGTTCTTTTGTAAATTCCATGTTAAAGAGCGTTTTGGGTAAAATCGTTTCATTTGGCATCCGTGTTTTGACTTGTAATTATTCATATGATTACTTAGATCATGATTACATAATTCCAGAATATAAAATATGATTTATATATAATATATATATTCAGAATATTCATATATATAATAGATCAGAAAATGGAAAGAAATACACCTTCCATGGAGACGGTAGGCCGTACGTACGCATGAACGCTGTTTTTGTTTCCTTATTGAGTAGAATGGAATTAAGTAGATGACATACATATATATACACATAAATCCAGTATCATTATTATGTCATATATTTCATGATTACTTATTATATATACTTTATGATCATTCATAAATGGTTAACGTGGAGAATGAATCTCATCGCGTCGTGGAGACGGTAGTCCTTACGTATGCATGAGAGATGATATCCTTCTCATGATCATGGAATTGTATTGGAGTGTATGTATACTATTTCAGAATCAATTTCACTTTACAATAATCATATATAGTTATTATTTACATAATTATACCCATCCAAATATGGTGGTGGTGGAAAATAGATTACACCACGGCGTGGAGACGGTATTCCGTACGTACGCACGCGCGGTGATTTCGTTTTCCGTAGGATGGATAGATGGTGAAATAGGGTTGTTTCATACTTATAATAACATATCAGTATTTGAGTGATACTGATGTTATTACTTCATAATGAGACAACCTAAGAAGAAGAAGTGGAAGAATAAAGAGAGTTGAAAGAATCGGTAACTGACATTACCTCTTCTTTGAAGTTCTTCTTTGAGACCTCCTTTTAGGGCACTAAAATTGGTATTTGAAGAAGACCAGGACATCTAAGATGTTTCTAGGGAAGTGTATAAGAGAATTTTTCAGGGTTTGGCCGATCTTGAAGGCTCAATGTGGTGTGAGGAAGAGAGAGAGGAGGTTCTCTTTTATAAGGGAGGAGAGGGGAACCTTTGGAAAAACAAAAAATATTATTTTATTATAAAGCCAAATTCGGTTTTAAATAGCTCCAAATTGATTTATATCGAAGATAATGTGGGTATGGGTCGCAATCCTCTCATCCAATAGAATTTGGAAAAGTTTAGTTTACTATTTTAACCTTATCATATAGTTTTAACTTTAAGTTAGATAATTTTACTTTTTCCGTGTCTTTTTGTGTTCTTACACTATAAGGTTAATAAACATACTATGACAAGCCAAACGAACCCCAAGTTGTTTATTATTAATATATATATAACCTTATCTAAGTCATTTGGTGAACCATATATTTTTAGGAATAAATTAACAATTAATAATATAATATTTGTTTTAAAAACTATTTTATGACAATTTTGACACTATTTAGAAATTGATTTTTTTTAAAATCATAACAGAATGATTAGTTCTAAATATGTTAATTAAATCAATACTAAAATGTCATATTAACCTTTAAAATTGTTGGAATTCCTAAAAAGTCTCAAATCACATTTATTTGTGTATTTATAACATCAATTATGTCAATATTTAATTAATAAGATAATTACTACATCATCATTGTCTCATAACTAATTTAACATATATAAAGTCTAAAAATTACAAATAAAATGTCATTATGTAGTAAATCTTTTTAGCTTTATAATGAATATTTATAGTCTAATTTATCTTATGTATAACCCTATATTAAAAATGATTTGCTTATTAATCATTGATTTTAACTATTTTAACCCTTCTTTAAATAAATCAATAATAAATGTCGTAATCTAATCCAAGTGGGCCTAAATTGCCATATTTTATTCCTAAAGTTGTTTTTGGTCTAATTAAACTTATCCAATATAATTAGGACATGTGTTAAGGTAATAATAATATCATTTTTACCCATAATTACCCTATTTACTTTTAACCGTGGTAAAAAAAAAGTAAAAAGTTACTATTTGCCAAAAATTATTTTCATCTCATTGAACCACATTTAACTTACTGACATCAACCATGTCTCTCGAATTTTTGAAATTCCACTCACAGAAGCAGTAAAATTAAGTTTTATGAAAAATTCATTTTTTTTAACTACCACTTAGTGGTTTCACTATTCATAAAAAATATGAATGTTTCCAAGAAAATACCAAAAATTAGGCCTAAGATATATTTGATATTATGAACTCAAAAATTATGTATATTTTTCCAAATTCAAAACATATCAGTTGCATTAATTAATTTAAAAATTAATTCCTGTCGTCAAAACATACAGCGTGTTCTTAAGAGATAATAACTATCAAAAGATTGACACTTGTTTATGTCTGGTTTAAATGTGAAATTACATCCAAGGACCAACCTTGTATTAAATTGTAAATATATATTCTAAATATACTTTAAAATCCCAAAAATTAATAATGTATCACTATTAATTATTTCGATTAAAAAGTCTGTTTTTAATTAAAATTTAGTAATTTTCACTATTCATCATAAAATGAAAGTTATCCGAAAAGTACCAAAATTTTACCCTAAGCTAATTTTGATATTACAAATACAAAAATGAAGTCCATTTTGAAAAATAAAATTTACAAAATTTCAAAAAGTGGTTATTACTATTCAAAACAGATAGTTTTAATAATATTTTAATATCATATCGTTGTTTAGTGAAACTCGGTATTGCGTACTAAACATGCTATCGAGGAAGGTCGTGATTTCATTTAATGCAAGGCAAGTCATAGATGCGTGTAGTGCAAGATCCTTTTGGTGTAGCGTACAACACAAGACATTAATGAAATTAAAAAGAATATAAAATCTTGGGGTGTTACATTCTACCCCCTTAAAATGAATTTCTCCCTCGAAATTCGTCGGGGTTATAAATGGTTTACGGCTCAAAAGTTTCTATAATAGAAACCCACATCGTAAAAAGGAATAGCAAAATTTGGCTTTAAAAAATAAAGTATGAAACGTAACGGTTACCCAAATTAACTCATCACTGGGTTTCCACGTAAAAGAACATAGGTGAAAATATGGATATGGAAGAAAAATCTAACTATCATGTTCTAATGGAGAGTGGTAGAGAACATGGCTATGAAAAATACAACAATCACAAAGCCATAAACATGTGAAGATCTAAGGTACCATCTGATTCATCAGATATAAGAGCAATAGGACAACATTTTGGGTTTTCAATATCATTTCCCTAAAGTTGATGAAATTGGAATTTGAAGAAATACTTTCGTGATTTTGGTATAGTCTCACTGTTGGTCATTCTTTGGACAATTTCCACTTCATCTCTTAATGAAATGAAGTTGAATTTGTCATTCGTGATGTGTTAGCAGATCATGTGATTGAAGAATGGGTCATTCTATATGTCTCAAACAAAAGGTTTGAAAAGTTATCAAAAAATACATAAGTCCATCTATAGTGAGATTAATCATAAATGGTTCCTAAAATGGACTTATACTTATTATATCATACTGCTTAATATAATAAAACTAGTTTCTACTAAATAGGGACTTCCTGTAGGCCAGTGGTTGGCGGTAAAGGCCAGTCGCACTTCGGTTGTGGGTTCGATTCCCATAGCCTTGTCCGATGCGAGGGGCCGTCGCCTGTCCTGCAGGTTGTCCTTTTTCTAAAGCTATATTACTATAACATCCCATCAATAATATCAAAAAAAGTTATATCCTAACTTATGTCCAAAATAATCCATTCCAATCTTTAGGATTATCTAAAATACTTCGGTTCAAGCTCATAGTATAAAGAAAATGATTACTTGAAATGTCACATAACAATCACATGAATGCCATCATTTATCCCCCATATATCATAAGATATATCTTGTTGGTCAAATTACAAACATGTGAATACCTTAATCGTGTATTCTATTGAAGAATTAATACCCATTTATCCTTAGGGAAAACATGAATGCAGTCAAAAGTTAACACTTTCCACATACCAAAATCCAAAATATTCAATATACTCAAACCATGATATAACCTTCTCCTTATATCAGTCATGAGCTCATGAATACGGTCAAACATTTCATTTTCTCATTTTCCTTTCATTATGCGCATATCATCTTTTTTTCCAAAAATATCTCAATCACATTATATTGTTACTGATACCATTGAAAACCACAATAGACCAATACATAAAAATTCAAATATTCCATGATACTATATACAACATTATTTTGGAATCCCATTACATAAACACATAATCATTCCACCACATCGTTTTCATATTTCACATTGCCAATAGTGATCGCATGTGACTTCCCTTTGTCCTTTTCCTTAAGTGGTTGCTCATGTCGATCATCATTAACCCTTGGATTAGGGCATTGATTAGCATAATGCCCCATTTCATTGCACTTGAAGCATTGAAGTGTTGTTGTGCATTCTCTGTAGTCTTTTCTTTATTCAATCCATTAGCAACCCTTTTTCCATTACTTCGACACTCAGCTACTCGATGACCTTCTTTTCCACACTTAATACATTTTCTAGTCCCCTTAATACAATCTCCACCATACTTTCTTCCACACTTTGAGCATAAGGAAACATTCATATTCTTTTCACCATTATTCTGAGATTTCTCCTTGAACTCCATCTTTCGTTTCTTGTCAAAACTATGAGATGGATAAGTAACACCAACTTCTATCTCTACCTTGATAGCACAACGCACAATTTCTTCATAGCTAATGAAGTCTCTTATAGCTGATGCCCTTCGAAGATTTGGTTTTAAGCCACTAAAGAATCGATCAACATTACTTTCAGGTTGGATGATAAATCTAGATGCATACCTTGCAAGCCTTGTAAAATTCACTTTGTATATACCAACAGATTCATCATCTTTTTTGCTTTAGTTCAAGAAACTATTTCTCTATCTTTGTTCGAAGAATACGAGGGAAGTACTTATTGAAAAATATGTTCTTGAACTCGTCCCATTCCATGGACTCAATTTCATCTCTTGGTCTCGTATTCTTGATAATATTCCACTATTGATCAGCATCACCTTCCAAACGATACACTGCTAAGAGGACTTTATCATGTTCAGAACATTGAAGAACTGAAAATATCTTTTCATTAGTACTGATCTATTGTTCAGCAACAAGTGGATCAGAAGACCCACTGAAAGAAGGTGGACGTTGCCTAATGAAGGACTCAAAAGAATATTGTTCCCTTCTCTTCTCATTTGGAAGTCCAGAATGATTCATAGATTGTGTGAGTATAGAAATAAGATTTTTCACTCCATCTCCCATAACATTTTTTTGTTCAGGAGGACAATCATTTCATTGTCCATTACATTTATCAACACGGTTCCTTCGGGTTCCAGCCATCGTCTAAAACCCAAAAATAATAGTGTGAGAGGCAAAAATCACGCTAGGAAAAACAACATAATAAAGGGGGAGTACCTTCCATATCTAACATCTTAGGTTGCCGTAATTGTATTACTATAACCTATACTTATACTTAACCTTAGAGACATCCGTATACATACCTTATAAATATCTCTAGGGATCTCACTAAAGTTCTCGCATCCTAGTTTCCAAAGTTGACTAAACCTTTCCTATGATACCAACTGTATATACCCAAAGCTTGACACACATGGAAATTACAATACTTTAGCGGAATACTTAATAAATAACAAAAACAGACACACAAGGACCTTAATACTTTATTTTCTTTGGAAACTTGGAACATAATCTTCTAATCGTGGTGAAATATCTTCAACATCTCCCATAAAGATCTTCCCCCCTTTTTTCATACCTAAAACCATTCTTTATATCCTAGGGAAAAGAAAACATAAAAAGGGTGAGCTCAAATGCTCAGTAAGGGTAAGCATGGATAAAATAAAACATACCATATATATTTGAATATTAAAAACATGAACCTAATGTTTAAACATCAAAATCTTGAGCAACGACATAAAACATGGAAGTACATAAGGAATAGATCATAATGGAACATAAATCACGATAAAATAGCCTGGGAATAAAACATGTATTTGTTGCAACCATTAAGAACATGATATGATTTCCATAGTAGCCAAGTCATTGTTGCCAAGACCATCTTAGTGGACAAAGTCCCTTTCTGAATCGAGCTAACTCCTCGTTTCAGTCCTGTTTTTACTGAATTGATTTAACTTGTCGTTCCAGCCATGTCTATCTCATGAGATATAAATATTTACCCAATGCATTGGAGGGAGATATAGGTCCCACCCATCTCATAATGAAATCATTCTTACTTGTGCCACAACATTAACATAAATCATTCAACATAACCCAAAGAATAAAATGGGTTTCATAAAAATCATTCCATCATCACATAATCCATATAAAAGAAATGGATATAATTTCATAATATGAAAAGTGAAACCATGTAAATCATAGATACATTATACTTAAACCATAAACATATTAAATAATTTCATCTTAGATGGAAAAATGGTTTTGATAAAACACTTGAAATGAATTCTTGAGGAAAATATCCTTTCTTCTTCAAAATCAATTTCTTTTCACAAAATGTCATGCAATTTTAAAAGAAATAGATTTTGTTGAAAATAGTCATCAAATATTTTGGAGTAAGCTTCATGAAAATAAGGCTTTATAAAACCATAAAAATCCATTCGTGCCGTATAAGTTAAAAAAACTTTCTTTTCGTACTTTTGCCGGAAAAGTCAAAAAGTACCTTGTAACGTAAACAAAAGAACGATTCCTTATATACCATGTAGTAAAAGTAAAAAATGGGTAAAAAGGACTTTAACCATACATGAAAACACTTTTATAAAACATAGACATGGATAATAGAAATAACCCCTGTAAATTCTGACGAATAAGCAATCTCGGATAAAAATGAGATTTGCAAAATTATCCCTTACCTTAGGTCCGATTTTCTTCGTAAGTGTCCAAACCTCCTGTATAATGATTTAAATAATTTCATTGACTTATTCTAGAGTCGTACGCATTTTTATGATATAATATATGGTTCACTTATGACTTTATTTTACCCGTTCTTTTGTAAATTCCATGTTAAAGAGCGTTTTGGGTAAAATCGTTTCATTTGTCGTCCGTGTTTTGACTTGTAATTATTCATATGATTACTTAGATCATGATTACATAATTCTATAATATAAAACATGATTTATATATAATATATAAATATACATATATAGAATAGATCAGTAAATGGAAAGAAATACACCATTCATGGAGACGGTAGGTCGTACGTACGCATGAACGCTGTTTTTGTTTCCTTATTGAGTTGAATGGAATTAAGTAGATGACATACATATATACACACATAAATCCAGTATCATTATTATTTCATATATTTCATGATTACTTATTATATATACTTTATAATCATTCATGAATGGTTAACGTGGAGAATTAATCTCATCGCGTCTTGGAGACGGTAGTCCGTACGTACTCACGAGCGATGATATCGTTCTCTTGATTGTGGAATTGTATTGGAGTGTATGTATACTATTTCAGAATAAATATAACTTTAAAATAATCATATATAGTTATTATGTACACCATTATACCCATCCAAGTAATGTGGTGGTGGAAAATATATTACACCACGGCATGGAGACGGTATTCCGTACGTACGCACGCACGTTGATTTCATTTTTCGTAGGATGGATAGATGGTGAAATAGGGTTGTTTCATACATATAATAACATATCAGTATATGAGTGATACTGATGTTATTACTTCATAATGAAACAACCTAATAAGAAGAAGTGAAATAAGAAATAAAATTGAAATAATCGGTAACAGACATTACCTCTTCTTTGAAGTGCTTTTTGAGACCTCCTTTTCGGGCACTAAAATTGGTCTTTGAAGAAGACCAAGACTTCTAGGATGTTTATAGGGAAGTGGAGAATAGAATTTTTCATGGTTTGACCGAGCGTGAAGGCTTAATGTGGTGTGAGGAAGAGAGGGAGGAGGTTCCCTTTTATAAAGGAGGATAGGGGCACCTTTGGAAAAAACTAAAAATATTATTTTATTATAAAGCCAAATTCGGTTTTGAATATCTCCAAATTGATTTATTTCGAAGCTAAGGTTGGGATGGGTCTAAATCCTATCATCCAATAGAATTTTAAAAAGTTTAGTTTACTATTTTAACCTTATCATTTAGTTTTAACTTTAAGTTAGATAATTTTACTTTTACCATGTCTTTTTGTGTTCTAACACTATAAGGTTAATAAACTTACTATAACAAGACAAACGAACCCCAAGTTGTTAATTATTAATATATATAACATTATCCAAGTCATTTGTCCGAACTTTAGATTTTTAGGAATAGAAAACAATTAATAATATAATATTTGTTTTAAAAACTATTTTATGTCAATTTTGACACTATTTAGTAATTGATTTTTGTGAAAATCATAACAGAATGATTAGTTCAAAAAAAGTTAATTAAATCCATACTAACATGTCATATTAACCTTTAAAATTAGTGGAATTCATAAAAAGTCTCAAATTAAATTTATTTGGGTATTTATAACATCAATTATGTCAATATTTAATTAATAAGATAATTACTGCATCATCTTTGTGTAATAAATAAATTAACTTATTTAAAGTATAAAAATTAAAAATAAAATATCATTATGTAGGAAATCGTTTTATCTTTATAATGATTATTTATAGTCGAATTTATCTTGTGTATAAACCTATATTAAAAATTATTGTCTTATTAAACTTTGATTTTATCTATTTTAACCCTTCTTTAAATAAATCAATAATAAATGTCCTAATCTAATCCAAGTGGGCCTAAATAGTCATATTTTATTCCTAAAGTGGTTTTTGGTCTAATTACACTTATCCAATAGAATCAGGACATGTTTTAGGGTAATGATATGATAAAACACTATTTTATTGAATATTTTATTGATAATAAATGATATAATTTCCTCACATTGTGTTAAACATGTTTATTTATAAAATATTTGGGATTTGATCATTCATTTGAAAATTTGGTGAAAATTCCAGTTTTGCCCTTAATAGTGCACTGTAGTATTTCGAAGATAACTATTTTTATATTTTTTATTTGAATTTGAAATTTTTGAACAGTGTTCCTAACTTAATTATCTACAACTTTTATTCAGGACACTAAAGCTAAAGAGTTCATTTGGTTGTTGAAAGTGGGCCATGAAGTCAAAGTTGGGCAGGGCTCTCCAGAATGGAGAAGGTTCTTTATTTGGGCCATATCCTCTACATATGGGCTTGGATTGAGCCCCAATATTGAGGAACGATCGGGGACATGATGTGGCACAAATCATCCTTCTGGAAGACCGGTCAATTCACGCGTTTTGGAGGTCAAATTGGCGGTGCAAGTTGGAATAAAATATTTAGCCGAGATTTTCATTTCACACTTAAAAAGTTATGTATCCCTAGCCCTCACAAACTCTATTTAAAGGGGTTTTAACTCTTTGAGAGGGCTGGTGGAGGCTTTGGGAAGGTGTGGCCGAAAGGGTGTCTCTTGGGAGCCCCTCACAACGCTTGGAGGAAGTAAGCCTTTGTGCAAACCTCTCTTCCAAAAAGGCTCTCCTCTCTCACCTCTTCTTTGTATTTCTTTTCTTTCATGTTTGTTTCTTGAATTTTTCTTCAAATAATATTCTGTGTTCATCACTCTTCTTCTTATCTTAATCTTCTTAATTGGGTTGGAATCAAGAGTGGAGACAAGATTGGGTTCTACCCTTTCATTCTGTTGCTTATGCAAAACGTCTCCACGATGACTACACCACCCATGAAAGAGTAGTTCTTTTTAGTAATCGATCGACCTCTATCCTTCTTCATTCATTTATTTTGAATCATTGAGCTATTGTAATTCACATATTATGATCTATTAATTGAGTTTTAAATTTAAATGAAACTAAGCAATCAATTGAATAGTTAACACAAAACACGCGAGGTCGGGAATTGTGTGAACTGTGAGAGCGTAACCTTAACCCGTAATTCAAAACCACATGGGATCAATTTGTAGAGTTCAAATATAATCCCTAAACTCAATTAATCCTAATTTCTAGAGTGGTTATGTGCCTTAATTTACCACTGACCATAATCTAATTTTAGAACATCAATCAAAGCAGGGTGTTGCGATTTCATGTTCTGAAGTTAGCCAAAGGTTAAAATTCACTTCAATCTTCGTGGTAAAGTTAATCCTCGTAGGGTTCAGGATTTAACAGATCAAGGGATCATAATTAAGTGAATATTAATTTAAATTATAATGATTAATAAATGATTGAAGAGTTAGAGTTAGATCGATTACGTATTTTAAATATTGTCTAAACAAACATCTTTTTGTCGTGTCATTTTAATCAAACTTCATTTCAAAACTAAAAACAAAAAAAATACAATCTTCTTCCAACAAACTTCTTCTAGATTTATAAACTATAAACAAACACCCCCATACTTTCAAGTAGTGTTTTTATTCCCTTTTATTTTGTTTCTATAATACCTCTGAAAAGTTGTTTTAATTCACTTCCTCCTTTGAGAGACGACCTTGGTCAGCCACTCTGCTACACCTAGGTACCCCAAAATCACACTAATCATTTGAGGGCTCCCACGATAGCGCTCTTTCAAATTGGTGTCGTTGCCGGGGAGGCAAGTAATTATTTCAACCAATTAGAGGTATTTATTTTATTTTACATTTTCATTCTCATCATCTCTTCTTTCTTCTGTCTTTACCCAATCTGATTTTTTTCTTCTTCTTCATTTATATCTTTCTACTTCTTTTTGGACCATCAACTCAAACTTCAAATTTTTATTTTACTATGGTCCACATTCCTTCTTTTCATCTTTAATTGATTGATGACACGAACTAATCCCGAAGATATCTTAGATCTTGACCCTGAGATTGAACGTAGCCTTAGGGCACGAATCAGACATTCTCAGTCTACGGGAAGTTTCAACATTCAACCAGTTGGAGAATTACTCCAATATCAGAACATTGAAATTAGAAGCAATTCAAATTCAACCATAAAACAAGAACCAATGGCTGGAAACAATGGAAATGAACTTAATAGAACCATTCGAGAATTGGCTGCACCTGATATTAACTATCAACCAAATTGTATTGCATACCCAAATCTCGAATCGGACTTCGAACTGAAATCTGGGTTAACTCACTTACTTCTAAAGTTTCATGGCCTCTCTGGTGAGGATCCCAATAAACATTTGAAAGAATTTAATGTGTTTTGCTCAACCCTAAAACCTAGAAATGTATCTGAAGATCAAATCAAACTAAGAGCATTCCCATTCTCACTTGATGGAGCTGCGAAAGATTGGATGTATTATTTACAACCCGAAGATGTAACTTGTTGGAACGATTTGAAACGTCTTTTCTTGTAGAGATTTTTTCCAGCATCAAGGACCACATCCATTCTAAAGGAGATATCAGGGATCAAGAAAGCCCAAGGGGAGTCAATGTATGAGTACTGGGAGAGATTCCAGAAGTTGTGTGCAAGCTGCCCACATCACCAAATCAGTGAGCAACTCCTCATCCAATACTTCTACGAAGGACTCACACCCATGGAGAGGAGCATGGTAGATGTTGCGGCTGGAGGAGCATTGGTGGACAAGACACCAGTAGCTGCGCGTGCGTTGATCGACAAGATGGCCCAAAACTCCAAACAATTCGGTGATAGAGGTACACCACATGTTCGAGGAGTATATCAAGTAAGTCCTTATTCTCTTGAAAGTCATTTGATTGATACTAAGTTAGAAGAATTGACAACTATGGTGAGGTAGATTTAATTGGATCAAAAGACATCCCAACCCCTTCCTTCAAGGCCTTGTGGTATTTGCACTGAGACAAGCCACCCAACTGACTGTTGCCCACAACTCCAAGAAACAGAAGATTGTGCAGCAATGTTCCCTGGGAGACCATTTCAGCGTCAACAACAACAAACATATCCCCAAAAGAAGTTTGATCCAACATACAACCAAGGGTGGAAAGATCTAGAGGACATGAGGTATGGCTCTGGACAACAACAAAGGCCCCCTTTTCAACCAAACTTCCAGCAGCCTCCACCTTACCAACAGGGTTTCCAACAACCCCAAAGGAGATTCGAAGCTCAAACATCAACGAGTCAGCAAAAAGGAAATATCCAACAAAAGGTAGACCCTAACACTGATGATCTTTTGAAACAAATTGTTCTTAATCAACATAATGAGCTGAAGAGTCAAGGTTCGGAGCTGAGAGATTTGAAGACTCAAATGAGTCAGATTGCCACCGCCCTCCATGAACTTGTGAGTAAGAATTCTAGAAATCTACCTTCCCAACCCACTCCAAATCCAAAGGGGAATGTTAGTGCCATCACATTGAGAAGTGGGAAGCAAATGAACGATACATCTGCACCTACCATTCCACCGGGATTCACCTCAACTTCAGAGAAGCCGCATTCCATACCAACTGATGAACAATCCAAGGAGAAAGATAAAGGTAAGAAAAAGATTGATGATGTTCCTCCTAAACCCCTTCCTTTTCCAAACAAGGTTGTTCAAACCAAGAATATGGCTGAAGAAGCAATGCAAAAGGAGGTTTTGGACACATTCAAGCATGTGGAGATCAACATTCCTCTACTTGAAGCCATTAAGCAAATCCCAAGGTAAGCCAAATTCTTAAAAGAACTCTGCACCAATCGAAGAGGGCTCAAGGGAAATGAGAGGATAAACCTTGGAAGGAATGTCTCAGCACTCATTTCACCAACTCTAGCAATGCCAACAAAGTGCAAGGATCCAGGGACATTCACCATCCCATGCACCATAGGGGAGTTGCACTTTTCTGATGCACTTTGTGATTTAGGTGCTTCCATAAATGTGATGCCTCACTCTGTATTCTCTTCCTTGCAGGTTGGTGAGTTGAATCCAACAAGAGTAGTGGTGCAATTGGCAAATAGAGCTACGGCATATCCAGCGGGAGTCCTTGAGGATGTACTTGTCCGGGTAAGAGACATGATCTTTCCAGTGGATTTCTATGTTCTTAACATGGAGGATGATCAGGTAAGTTCTCATGCCCCCATTATCTTAGGTAGACCCTTCCTCAAAACTGAAAAAACAATCATAAATGTCAATGAGGGTACACTTTCCATGGAGTTTGGAGATGAAGTTGTGATATTTAATGTTATGGATTCCATGAAGTACCCCTCAGAGGACCATTCTTCTTTTGTTATCTCCCATTTTGAACCACTAAGTAAAAACATCATGGAATTGGATTGTCCTATGCTTAGGGAGATTATGAGTATTGGTCTTGGTTTAATGACTAAGAGAACTTCCACACCTGTTTATAATGAACAAGACTCTCTAAGATTTGATTTTGATGTGGATTCATATTCTGATTTTGATCATGTTCACTCTGATTATGAAATGGCTGTTGAGTATGCTGATGGATTTGATGCTTTATTCTATGATTTTGATGATGTCTATTCTGATACCGATGCTCTTTGTGCACATATTTCAGTTCCTTCAATGTCTCCATCCATACTACACCCTCCTTCATTAGAACTCAAGCCGTTGCCACCAAATCTGAAATACTCATACTTGTTGAGTGGTGAGATATTACCTGTTATCATTGCTAACAATCTCCCTTTTGAACATGAAGAAAGGCTTTTGAATATTTTGAGGGAGAACATTAGGGCGATTGGGTGGACCTTCGCTGACATATCAGGTATTAGCCCCTCCATTTGCATGCATAGGATTCTCTTGGAGGATGGGGCTAAACCGGTGATACAACCACAAAGGAGACTCAATCCCACCCTCCTGGAAGTTGTTAAAAAGGAAGTTGAGAAATAGCTCGAGGCAGGTATAATCTTTCCCATTTCAGATTCACATTGGGTAAGTCCAATTCAGGTTGTGCCTAAGAAAACTGGTTTTACTGTTGTTAAAAATGAGAAAGATGATTTAGTTCCAATGAGGGTGCAAAACAGTTGGCGTGTGTGTATTGATTATAGGAAACTAAATCAGACCACTCGCAAGGACCATTTCCCCCTCCCATTTATTGATAAAATGCTCGAGAGACTAGCTGGGAAAACACACTATTGTTTCTTGGATTGATTTTCTGGATATTTTCAGGTTCCTATAGCTCCAGAGGATCAGGAGAAGACTACATTCACCTGTCCCTTTGGCACATTTTCCTACCGGAGGATGCCATTTGGACTTTGCAACGCCCCAGGTACCTTCCAAAGATGTATGGTGAGTATTTTTTCTGATTTTATTGAGACCTGCATGGAGGTATTTATGGATGATTTTACAGTGTATGGGTCTTCATTTGATGAATGTCTAAGTAGTTTGGGAAATGTGTTGAATCGTTGTATTGAGAAGAATCTGGTCCTGAACATTGAAAAGTGTAATTTTAGGGTATAGCATGGCATTGTCTTAGGGCATTGGTGTCAAAACATGGGATAGAGGTTGATAGATCTAAGGTAGAAATTATTTCATCCCTACCCTATCCTTCATGTGTGCGTGATGTTAGATCTTTCCTAGGGCATGCAGGATTTTATCGGCGCTTCATCAAAGATTTTAGTAAGATCTCTCTTCCTATGTCACGATTACTTCAAAAAGATTCTGATTTTGTGTTTGATGATTCTTGTAGGACTTCCTTTGATGAGCTAAAGAAGTGTCTGACCACTCCACCTATCATACAGCCCCCACGGTGGGAACTTCCATTTGAGCTTATGTGTGACGCCTCCCACTTCGCGGTTGGAGCTGTCTTATCTCAGAGGGTGGAAGGACGTTCACATGTGATCACCTATGCATCAAGGACACTGGATTCAGCCCAATAAAATTACACAACCACAGAAAAAGAGTTTCTTGCTGTCATATTTGCTTTAGATAAATTCCGTTCATATTTATTGGGCTCTAAAGTAGTTATTTTTTCTGCCATGCAGCTTTGAGGTACCTCCTGAAGAAGCCAGATGCAAAGCTGTGACTTATCCGTTGGATGCTCCTTCTTCAAGAGTTTGACATCGAGATAAAGGACAAAAAGGGGTCTGAAAACATGGTGGTGGACCACATGAGTAGGCTTACTCACACACTAGAGGGTGACACCTTGGACCAGGTACCACTTCGGGACACTTTCCCCGATGAGCATCTCTATACAATCTCAGGTAAGCATCCTTGGTATGCTGATTTAGTTAATTACATTGTTGGCTCTGAAATCCCAGTAAATTTGAAGAAACATCATGTCCAAAAATTAAAGAGTGAGTCAAGATTTTATGTTTGGGATGATCCATACTTATGGCGCATGTGTAGTGACCAAGTCATTAGGAGGTGTGTTCCCGATCATGAGTTTGAGTCTGTTTTGCATTTCTATCATACACTTGCATGTGGTGGACACTTTGGACCCCAACGGACAGCTAGGATTGTTTTGGACTCTGGATTATATTGGCCTAGATTATTCCATGATTCCCATGTGTTTTGTAAGTCATGCTCTCGTTGCCAACACACTGGGAACATTTCTAGGATACATGAGATGCCCCAACAACCCATACTATTTTGTGAGATTTTTGATGTATGGGGCATCGAAATTATGGGTCCTTTTCCTAGTTCATTTGGATTTTTGTACATTTTGGTTGCTGTTGATTATGTGAGTAAATGGGTGGAGGCCAAGGCCACCAGGACTGATGATTCTCATGCGGTTGTGGACTTTTTCAAAGCACAAATTTTTTGCAGGTTTGGATTACCAAAGGCCATCATCAGTGACCAAGGGACACACTTTTGCAATAGGAATTTTGCTTCCCTCCTTCGAAAGTATGGGGTGACACACAAAACATCAACACCATAACACCCCCAAACAAATGGCCAGGCTGATGTTTCAAATCGTGAGTTGAAACAAATCTTGGAGAAAACTGTGCAGCCAAATAGGAAGGATTGGAGCAAGCGCTTGGATGATGCATTGTGGGCTTATAGGACAGCATACAAGACTCCCATTGGTATGTCCGCATTTCGGATTGTTTTTGGGAAAGCGTGTCATCTCCTCGTGGAAGTCGAGAATCGGGGATATTGGGCTATAAAGAAATGTAACATGGATTTGGCCCAAGCTGGAATTCAAAGGAAGTTGAAAATTCAAGAGCTTGAGGAGATTCGATTGTCATCATATGAGAACTCAAGGCTCTACAAGGAAAGATCAAAAGCAGCTCATGACAAAATGATCCAACAAAGGGAGTTTCATGTTGGGGAGAAAGTCCTTCTCTATAGTTCACGACTGAAGTTGATGTCTGGTAAGTTGCGTTCCAGATGGTTAGGTCCTTATATTGTGTCTAATGTTTTTCCTTATGATGCAGTGGAGATCACACAAGAGGACACTAGAAGGAGATTTACAGTCAATGGGAAACGTTTGAAGAGATACATTGAGGGACATCCTACGGATGCAGTGGATTTTATCACACTGCATGACCCCATCATCACTTGATCACATCAGGCTGTTCCTAACCCTTTCACTTTTATATTATTTGTCCTATTTAAAAATTCTGAATTTCATGTGCATATATCATCTCACGGGTTCACATTGAAGACAATTCAATATTTTAAGTGTGGGGGAGGGAACCTTTTAGTTTAGTAATTTCAATTTTTTTCCTGTTAAAAAAACCTTTTAGTTTAGTAATTTCAATTGTTTTCCTGTTAAAAAAAAATTGCGTGTTTTTCAAAATTTGTGTGTTTATTTTATAATTTTCTGTGTGTTTTTGAAACTTTTGGGCTGAAATGATTCTCATCACCATTTTTAAATCCATATCAATAAGTGAAACAATTTACCCCTTGAAACTAAGCTTAAATGAATGTTGAAATGACTTTGTTTCAAGTTCAAACATTTAGTAATTTCATGAAATGTACGCTGAATTTTGAATCCCATGCCAATCTCACTATCTTTATATTTAAAATCACTTTCCAGTGAGGATTCTAAACCATTATTTTCATATTCTTTACATTCATCTCACTTCTTGAGAGAACCAAACCATACTTGATTTAACCAGAATTTGATCTATTCCTGTCAAAACTTGAGGGTTTGAGGTACTTGTGTTTAAATGATTGAAGGATTTGTTTGGTACTAAAACCCATATTTCAAATAATCCTTTTTTATAATGGCCTACCTTGAATATTTTATCCTTGTAGCCCTTAGAAGCCATGCACAGCCTATTAGGTTAAGCCACATTACAAGCCAATTTTCCCTATCCAACCAACTCTTGAAGTGAAATTACATAATCTAGTTGAGCTTAAGTGTGGGGGAAGCTGTCTTGTGTTGTGCCACCACATTATGTGATACTTTGGGTGGAAAATTAAATTCTTAAGAGATGTGTTTGCTACTAAAGAAAGTCATTATATTGAAAGTTGTGCCTTTTCTGGAGCTTTCATGACAAGTGAAGCTGTGCCTTTTCTGGAGCTTCTAATTGAGGTGGAAAGCTGTGCCCATCTGGAGCTTTCAAGAAAATCATGTTTGAGAAGATTGACATTTTTTATGCTGAAATGATGAATGGTGTAAACCTTTCATGACTTTTCATGATGATGGAGATGAATTGATACTATGGGGATTAAAGAGAAGACCATATTTAAGTGACAATTAGATTAATGCAATTTTGCTTTAAAAGAGTCAAGCCCTCCTCATTCGGCCTCAGAGTTTTTCACATCTTAATCCTACCAACCGAAAGCCACAGAACAACCCTAAAAAGTCCTCATGATAAAAATATGTCCTTGACTCACATCGGGTAGCGATGTAGGAATCTATCAAGCCTATGGTGACCCTTGTATGAGTTTGGATGAGAAAGACATTGCAAAAAAAAATTGATATTTGAGTGATGAGAGAAAATTCAAGCGAGGTAAGTGTTTTGTGCATGGGCGGATAAATGAAGTGGAAATATATTGAATGATATAAATGGAGAACTTGAAATAAGGTTTTTTATGAGGCATGATATCTTTTTTATTCTTGGTGTGAAATTGATTGATCTTAAAGATATGTGTTTTAAAATTGGTTTTGATTTGATATTGATGTTTACTTGATATGAGGTTTTGCCCAGGTGTGCAAAAGGGTAAGTGCGGGGGAGTTGATAAAACACTATTTTATTGAATATTTTATTGACAATAAATGATATAATTTCCTCACATTGTGTTAAACATGTTTATTTATAAAATATTTGGGATTTGATCATTCATTTGAAAATTTGGTGAAAATTCCAGTTTTACCCTTAATAGTGCACTGTAGTATTTCGAAGATAAATATTTTTATATTTATTATTTGAATTTGAAATTTTTGAACAGTGTTCCTAACTTAATTACCTACAACTTTTATTCAGGACACTAAAGCTAAAGAGTTCATTTGGTTGTTGAAATTGGGCCAGGAAGTCAAAGTTGGGCTGGGCTCTCCAGAATGGAGAAGGTTCTATATTTGGGCCATATCCTCTACATAAGGGCTTGGAATGAGCCCAAATTTTGAGGAAAGCTCGGGGACATGATATGGCACAAAGAATCCTTCTGTAAGGCCGGTCAATTCAAGCGTTTTGGAGGTCAAATTGGCGGTGCAATTTGGAATAAAATATTTAGCCGAGATTTTCATTTGACACTTAAAAAGTTATGTATCCCTAGCCCTCACAAACTCTATTTAAAGGGGGTTTTAACTCTTTGAGAGGGCTGGTGGAGTCTTTGGGAAGGTGTGTCCGAAAGGGTGTCTCTTGGGAGCCCCTCACAACTCTTGGAGGAAGTAAGCCTTTGTGCAAACCTCTCTTCCAAAAAAGGCTCTCCTCTCTCACCTCTTCTTTGTATTTCTTTTCTTTCATGTTTGGTTCTTGAATTTTTCTTCAAATAATATTCTTTGTTCATCCCTATTCTTCTTATCTTAATCTTCATAATTGGTTTGGAATCAAGAGTGGAGACAATATTGGGTTCTACCCTTTCAATCTGTTGCTTATGCAAAACGTCTCCACGATGACTACACCACCCATGGAAGAGTAGTTTTTTTAGTAATCGATCGACCTCTATCCTTCTTCATTCATTTATTTTGAATCAATGAGCTACTGTAATTCACATATTATGATCTATTAACTTAGTTTTAAATTTAAATGAAACTAAACAAGCAATTGAATAGTTAACACAAAACACGCGAGGTCGGGAATTGTGTGAACTGTGAGAGCGTAACCTTAACCGGTAATTCAAAACCACATGGGGTCAATTTGTTGAGTTCAAATATAATCCCTAAACTCAATTAATCCTCATTTCTAGAGTGGTTATGTGCCTTAATTTAACACTGACCATAATCTAATTTTAGAACATCAATCAAAGCAGGGTGTTGTGATTTCATGTTCCGAAGTTAGCCTAAGGTTAAAATTCACTTCAATCTTCGTGGTAAGTTATTTCTCGTAGGGTTTGGGATTTAACAAAATTAAGGGATCATAATTAAGTGAATATTAATTTAAATGATAATGATTAATAAATGATTGAAGAGGTAGAGTTAGATCGATTACGTATTTTAAATATTGTCTAAACAAACATCTTTTTGTTGTGTCATTTTAATCAAACTTCATTTCAAAACTAAAAACAAAAAAAATACAATCTTCTTCCAGCAAACTTCTTCTAGATTTATAAACTATAAACAAACACCCCAATACTTTCAAGTAGTGTTTTTATTCCCTTTTATTTTGTTTCTAGAATACCTCTGAAAAGTTGTTTTAATTCACTTCCTCCTTTGAGAGACGACCTTGGTCAGCCACTCTGCTGCACCCAAGTACCCCAAAATCACACTAATCATTTGAGGGAACCCACGATAGCGCTCTTTCATGATAATATCATTTTTACCCTTAATTACCATATTTACTTTTAACCGTGGTAAAAAAAGTAAAAAGTTACTATTCACCAAAAAAATATTTTCATCTCATTGAACCACATTTAACTTACTGACATCAACCGTGTCTCTAGGATTTTTGAAATTCCACTCACAGAAGCGGTAAAATTATGTTTTATGAAAAATTCATTTTTTTAACTACCACTTAGTGGTTTCACTATTCATCAAGAAAATGAAAGTTTCCAGAAAAATACCAAAAATTAGGCCTAAGCTATATTTGATATCATGAACTCAAAAATTATGTCTATTTTTCCAAATTCAAAACATATCAGTTGCATTAATTAATTTAAAATTTTATTCCCGTCGTCAAAACATATAGCGTGTTTTTAAGAGATAATAACTATCAAAAGATTGACACTTGTTTATGTCTGGTTTAAATGTGAAATTACATCCAATGACCAACATTGTATTAAATTGTAAAAATATATTCTAAATATACTTTAAAACCCCTCAAATTAATAATTTATCACTATTAATTATTTCGATTAGAAAGGTTGTTTTTAATTAAAATTTAGTAATTTTCACTATTCATCAGAAAATGAAAGTTATCCGAAAAGTACCAAAAATTTACCCTAAGGTAATTTAGATATTCCAAATCCAAAAATGAAGTCCATTTTGAAGAATAAAATTTACAAAATTTCAAAAAGTGGTTAATACTATTCATAACGGCTAGTTTTAATAATATTTTACTAGCATATCGTCGTTTAGTGAAACTCGGTATTGCGTACTACACACGCTATCGAGGAAGGTCAGGATTGCATGTAATGCAAGGCAAGTCAAGGATGCGTGTTGTGCAAGCTCCTTTTGGTGTAGCGTACAACACAAGACATTAATGAAATTGAAAAGAATATAAAATCTCGGGGTGTTACACCTGGCCTATGGAAGGCAGGCTTGGGGTAGTCACAACACGGGCCCCAAGGATGGGTGGTGACAAATTGGTATAAGAGGAGTTCAGTTCAACCGTAGAACTCAGGACTCTGATCATTCTTCTATGTGAAGAAATATTGTTAAGGGTATTGAGTGTGGTTATCAGTCCAGGGAGTCTAGTGTTGGTACAATGACCGACGTATCCATACACCAGGTTCCTGACTTCTGATTTCCGACTTAGTGCACGAATACTTTGATTGCATGTGTGTTTCAAAAGTTTTGTTCGTGATTACTTTTTGTCAGCTCACCAGGTATACTGTATTGACCATGGTGCACCTTTCTCTTTTTAGGATGGCCCCTCAATGGCAGCCAACTAGGGTTTCGATCTTTGTGCGAGACGACAACCCACTGAGCGAGGAGGCCTCTGTGTAGGGCCCTTTTATAGTGGAGACACCGGGGGTACCTTTACCCGCCGAGCCACTGATGCCACCATCCCCATCCGCTGAGAGTGCACATCGCCTTAGTGCACTACACGAGTTTTAGCGTCAGAGACCGCCCAGGTTCCATGGGGAGATGGACCCTCAGGCAGCCGAGGATTGGATGGAGGCTTTTGTACGAGTTTTCAGTTTAGTAGGGACACCAGGTGACCTCCTGGTGATCCTTGCAGCGAGTCCCCTGCACGCGACAATAGGTAGATGGTGGAGCCTGATGCTCCAGGTGCACGACGGGGCATCTCTTCTTTGGATGGACTTTGAGAGCCTCTTCTGCTCGGAGTTTATCCTAGACACCCTCCATGCTGTGCGCATTCAGGAGCTACTACAACTGCGGAAGGGCTGCATGATGGTAGCCCAGTACTCAGCGCGGTTTGCTGATCTCTCGCGTTACTCCACAGATAGAGTACGAGACCCGTTTTTCAGGGCCCAGACCGTCGATCAGGGACTATGGCATGACATCAAGGCTTCGATGATCTCTCTTAACGTCCCGACGCAGGCAGGGGTGTTAGAGAGAGCCCTTCTAGTTGAGTGTTTTCTCACTGAGCAGTCTCCAGTGGAGAGACCATCCGCAGGACAACCCGTAGAGGAGTCTTCTCAAGCTAGTAGTAGACAGTTGACACAGAGGTCCAAGTTGACCAGGCCATCAGATTAGCAATATCATGATGTAGATTCAATTGTACGGGGAACACAAAGGTGAGCCAGCCACACGAGGAGAAGGCAGTGCTATGCATGTAGCGGGCAGGGTCACATGGCTCGAAACTGCCCGATTCATTCTGCATATGAGCAGTAGGTGGTAGAGGGACCTCCCAGGAAGAGGTTCGACCATGGCAGTCTGCCGGGAGTAGGCATACGAGGTAGTGGAGCTGGCCGAGCAGTGGGTGTTGGGTGACACTTTGAGGCCCTACCCCCACCACCACTAGGAAGACCACCCCAACCGCAGGGAATGGGTGGACAGGGGAGATCTCAACTTCCGGAAGCTGAGGCTTATGACTATGGAGCTCTGGGAGCTGATGGACAGGAGTGGGACTAGCTCCAGTCAAGGAGACTTTTGTTCATGTTTCTTATGGAATTGTTGATGTTTTTTTGTGGATGTTTTGTGTGATTTTACCTTGAGCAGTAGTAATCAAAGACACTTGTTCTTGTGAAAGTTTCTTCCCAGTATTTCTTATGAAGTAGATACTGAGGGGTTTCGGTTAAAACCGTTGACCTAGACCTCACTTTTTAGATTCCAACTGCAGGAGACCTAGTGACCACAGACTACTGCCGACAGTGTGACTCGACCCTTGGAGGAGAGAGTAACTGTTGGATCTCCTGGTATCAGCGTCGAGGCTTTACGACGTCATCCATGGCATGGATTAGTATCATTAATGTCAGAATTGACTATATTAGGGAAAGAACGTGGTTCATCCAGGGGATGAGACTAACGTTCTCTATTCGGCAAGGAAGAAATCTTAGCAGCTCTTGTATGACAAGAGAAGGTTCAGGTCATCCAGGAGCGGGTGAGGACATCTCACAACCGACAGAAGTCTTATGCTGATAGGAGTCAGAGACCACTAATGTTCGAGAATGGTGACCACGTCTTTCTTACGGGTTTCACCTCGAAGTGGCCTACGGAGATGTGGCCGAAGCGGCAAGTTAACTCCTAGGTTCAACGGTCCATTCCAGGTTCTCAGTAGGATAGGTGAGGTGGCTTATCGCCTCGCTCTGCCACCTCAGTTGCACCGGGTGCATGACGTCTTCCACATATCTCAACTGAGGAGATACGTGCATGACCCTTCACACATCATCGACCACAGGGAGCTGGACATCGATGATGGTGCGATATTCACAGGGATTCCAGTAGAGGTTGAGGATCGACAGGAACGAGTCCTACGAGGACAGACGATTCCTCTTGTGTGCTTCCATTGGAAGCACGAGAACCTCTAGGAGAGCACATGGAGAGGAAGGCTCAAATACGTGCTTAGTACCTCCTTTAGTATCCCTAGTTCATGTTGTAGCTTTACGAGGACGTAAATCCCTGAAGAGGGAGTAATGTAAATACCCCAAAATTTCAAATAAATTTTTTTCCTTTAATATTTTTGGGATTTTACGAGTACGCAGTTTCTAACGGCACCTGATTCCGAGGTCCGGTGTGCCCGGAATCAATTTCTGAAGTTTATCTCGGGTACATTCAGTGAATGAATGAGAGGGTTTTTCTAATTTTTGAACCGGTCCTCAGAATCAAAATCTGAGAGCACCGATAAAAACATAGTGCCGGTAACTTCTTAGGAATACCTTCTTCCGAAGGATCATTTTCTCGTGAGGAGTTGTTAAAAATGTGAACAATAAAATTATTGTTGTTTTACAATTATAATTTTATTATACTAGTAGTGGATTATGTGTTAAGGGAAAGGAAGTTGTGAGGAAGATGGTGTGGGGACCACATGAACCCCCACCACCTTAAATTTTCTATACCCCCTTTAAACACCCCCTCTAGATTAAATGTGTAACTCATCCTCTCCCCCTCTTAATTACAAGTCAAATCTCTCATTAAATTATTTGATTAGGTTATTCGATGTATTTAATTAAGAGTTGAATTTTGAATTCATGGCTTGGGATTAATAAAATAAGGGTGAACCTTATTTTATTTGGTGGATTGATGTCTGAGAAGTATTTGGAGAAAATACACAATGCCTTGGGGATCTTCATCTTCTTCGTTGGAGAATGCGAGGAACGCCAAGACTTCGACGATGAACGTCTTCACCACAAGGAGAGATCGACGTGTCGTCTCATCTACTCTCCGCAGCCGGTGTGCGATGCCTTCCCCGAAGAACGATGACGTTCCTTCCTTCATTCTTCTTCTCACGTCAAAGGAAGGGAGACACTGCTCCTCCTCGGACGTTCTGTGTCGACAAATACGGAGCTTCACCTTGCGACACCATTTCCCGCGACGATCTCCATTTGACAACTTCGTCGTGGTAGGGTTTTGTGTTTATGATGTGATTATTTTTGGCGTTCATCGTTCAATTTTATTAGCCGCCTATTATCAAATTAATGGGAGGTGGTCGGACCGCATGAACACAGACGATCCTCCTCCCCCATTTGTTGATGTTCACTGTTGTGGTTTGGAATGAAGGCGGTGTGGTACAACAACACCGCGCAGGAACGAGGAATATAATGCGGCGAAGGAGCGTGGAGCCGTCGTGCCGATCTAGTGAGGCTGAAAGAAGTCGCGACTGGATTTGGGCAGTGGCGGAGGGGCACTGCGCTGTCACGCCGCACCGGTCGGACAAAGGTCATGGCCTTTGGCCCCGACGGAGTAAGGGAGGGCGGCCAGAACTGCCGGCTGATGGCGCCCATGAGGTGGGAACGGCTGGTCTTGCGCGACCCAACCGGTCGGCCTTTACAGCCGGCCGGATCCCGAAAAACCTAGGGTTGAACCCCATCCAGCTCAACAGGGTAGACCCTCAGGTCTGCTGTTTCGATGCAAGGCGGGCAGCTCCCCCCCTGCGTCCGCTTAGCATGCGGGCGCCCAGGCCGGACCGGCCGCGCCGGGCCGGGCCGCACCGGTCAGGCGGGGCCGTGCCGTTGGGGCTGGGCTGTGCCCAATAAGGCCAGACCCGGACCCGGGTTGGGCCAACCCGGTTTGGGCCGACCCCAGGGGTATTGGGCCGGGTCGGAACGGGCCCAAACCCATTGTTTTCTGACAGTTTCGTTCAAACGCCCATATCATGGGCTACATATCTCTTATCGATGCACCGTCAGTTGAATAGAAATCCTCGGATCGAGAAGGTCATTTAAGAATATTACACTCAAGGTTTCAGAGAACTTTGGGTACGACCGGGTTGGTTCGGACCCGAAACCAAACGGGCCTTCAGAGCAGAAATGCTTATAACTTGAGCTCCGGACGTCCGATTGATGTGCCATTGACTTTGTTGGATTCCTCTTAGTGAGACAGACCATTTGTCTTACTCCGCTGGTGATTTGGATGCAGTTGGAGAATGGTCGGGTTGGTTTTGACATAAAAACCATCCGGGCCCCTAGAATGAAAATACCAATAACTCTCAGACCGTGCGTTCGATTGAAGCGCCGTCTGTCGTGTTGAGTTCCTATTTACGTGATAGAACTTTGCGATACATCAACTCAGGACTACGTGACATTTGATGTATCAACCCCCTTGGCTCGTAGAGCGGAACCCCCAAAATGAGCGTGTTGCGTGTGGGAACCCTAGAGCTGGCTGCATCTGCGATGAAGATGACTACTGTACTTGGATCCTCCATGGGTTAGATGAGGACTACCGTACTAGGATCCTCCATGGGTTCGATGAGGAGGACTACCATATTAGGATCCTCTGTGGGTTTGATGAGGAATACTACCATACTGGGTTCATTTGTGGGTTCGACAAGGACTACTATTGTACTGGGATCCTCTGTGGGTTCGACTACCGTGCTGGGATCCTACGTGGGTTCGACGATGATGAATATTATACTTGGATCTTCCGTGGGTTCAACATCGATGACTACTAAACTTGGATCCTACATGAGTTCAGAAGATGAGATGATTTAGAGGCTACATCTAATCATCTCCACCCCTCTTCATAAATGGATACCTATGTGATCTGAGTCTTGACTTTCAATCATTATATTCGATGTGATTGACTTGATATCTTGTGTGGATTGTATTATGCTTTCTTGTGTGGATTGGGTTGTACATTACTGTGTGGATTACGTTTTACTTTCCTGAGTGGACTAGATTTTACTTGAGTTCATGAGTTGGAGTTGAACTGGATTTGATGACTTAGGTATATAAATGGGCATATACCTAAGTAGTGTTGAATGATACATCGTGATTGTTTCTTTTCTTTGTGGTTTATCCTTTGTGGATTTAGGGAGACCTTCGGGGGTCTCTGGGTCCCTACTGAGTATCGTATACTAACACCTGCATGGGCTTCGCCCGCACTACATTGTGTTGGCTACAGACGAAGGACATCACTGATCGTCGTTGAGGCTTGTAGAGCTGGACGGTACCCGGAGGAGGATCTCACGACGAGTCGGTGCCCGGAGGTGGATATCACGTCGAGTCGGTGCCCGGAGGTCGATTTCACTATGAGTCGGTACCCAGAGGAGACGGACAGACGTGGAGTGCTGAGGAGGAGATCTATACATACCCATCGGGTAGGATGTCGTAGGACGATCCAGGAGTGGCTTGTCACCTTAAGCTGTTGTCCTTGAGTCGTACTTTACTTTCAGATGTACTGCACCTTTAGTTGGGTTTGTATTCTGGTCCATTTACTTTTCTGCACTTACTTTTGTTTTCAGTTTGCGTACTCTGTGGTGTTTTTTTATTTTATAAAGGCAATTCCTTCACTTTTATCGAGATTTACGCCTTTGGTGCTAGTCACCGGCCCCTGGAATATGGAAGGTGGGATTGGGGTAGTCACAACATGGGCCCTGAGGATGGGTCGTGACAATGTTAGTTTCCAAAGTAATGGTTGGACCGAATGACGAAAAGCTAGAGGATTTTGATTTCTATTTATCAAAGCCTATGATCAGAAGGATGAGGATTTATTGGATCCCCTAGAAGAAGCAGCGGGTTGAGGATAAGGATAAACATTATAACAAGAATAATCTTGTTGATTATCCAAGAAGGCCAAAGAATATAATTGATCCTGGTTTGGAACCAGATGAAGTGTCTGAGTACCTAGAAGAGGAAGAAGAAGAGGCTGAAATACCTCAAGAGGAAACAAATCTTGTTAAGAAAGAAATGATTTCTATCCCTGCTGGTGTTCCTGCTGAAATACCTCTTAGAGTGGAAGTTGCTGTTGTTTTTAGAGAAGAATAATCTCCTGATGTTCTTGAAGAGGATGAATCTCATTCTTCTATAGTTGATGTTGAACAGGAAATTCAGTCTGAGGCTGCAAGAGATTTTTTTATCCATGTTTTTGAGCAGCATGTCATGGAAGAATATGGTGATGTAGGATACCACCCTATCATGGAATAAGCTGATCTAGGAGAAATCCCTGTTAGGGAAAATGTTAATCAAGAGGATCTCCTTGTTGAAAAAGAAGCAAGTCTGGAAGCACAACCAGTGGAACAGTCGGTTCCTGAATACATACTCTCTGCTAAAGAGATGATGGAAATTTCATTTCAGCTAGCAAGGCAAGAATTTTCATAAGAGATTGGAGATGATCCTGTAGATATTAAACAAATTCATGAGCCTCAAGAATCTGAAATGGAAGCACTTTTTGAGGGGGATGAACCTCAAAACCATGAGATTGATGAAGCTGGATCTACTGAAACCTCTCAACCAACTGTCACATAATCAGTGTACACTCGGTATGAATTTACAAGTATTTATGATGTTAGTGAATTACAGCAAATGACTGCAACTGGTATAGATCTATATTCTTTGTTTCAACTGAAGTTAGTAGCTCCCCCAGAACTAGAACCAGAGCCTCAACCTCAACCTCAATCTGAATCTGAAAATGAAACTAATTCTGAACCATAACCAGTATCTACATCTGAACCTGTACCAATACCTTCACCTACTCTCTTACCTGAGCAACAATCATATGTATCTAAGGATGATTTGAATGTCTTTGGAGAGACTATATTGGCTGGAGTTGAGAAGATTATATCATCTCAACCTCACCCAGTGACTCAACTATGTCAGGAAGATGCCTCGATTATTTGGGAAAATATTATTCTGCATATTCAACCATGGATGATATGTGAAATAAAAGAATTCAGAGTTAAAAATAAGTTTCTTAGTGCTGATGTTGAAAATTTGAACGATATGATGGAAAATATTTAAAGAGAACTGTCTTCAAGTTTAGAGCCTACTCCTGTTTCTGCTCCTGAACCTGTTGCTGCTTCTCTTTAACCATATGTTTCCAAACTTTCTAGAGAGACTATGTCTCAAGTGCATCCTTATCTGTTATCTTTTAATTTGAAGATTGGAAAAAGACACACAAATATGCCGCAACGCATTAGAGAGCTTGAAGAAAATCTGAAAAATCTCACAGATGAATACACTGGATGTCAACAAAAAGTTTTGAAACAGCTCAATGATCTAACCAAAGCTGTCAAGGCTTCTCCTCCCTCTGGTCAGACTTTTGCTCCCTCTTTGGATTATTCTCTCCAGAGATTCGTAATCAAGGAGGAAATTCAAAATGCTTTTAGTGGCTTGGATCTGTCCCCTTTTTCAGAAGTGTTAATAACAGTGATTGAGCATTGGACCTGGTTAGAATTGATTCTAAGATTTCTAATGATGCTCAACAGAAGATAGACTTTTATCTCACTCAGATTTTTTCTAAAAGTGATATGACAAATCACTTTAAGTATCTTGTGGAGAACCTGAAAATCCCTCTAGTAACTCAAGATTTTAAAATCTCAACTTCGTACGCTTACAGAGTTCACGAGATTGTTGGACAAATTCATGGAGACCAAGGAAAATTTTGAAAAGGCTATGCAATATGGTGGCGAAATCATTACAAATTCCATCAATCTTATGAAGCCCTATCTTCATGTGTAGAGTAATGCTATAGTTTCTCTAGTAGCTTCACCCCTTAGACCTGCTCTACCAAACCTAGCATAAACTGCCATGTCAGCCAGCCACACCCTTTCTCAGATCAGACCGATCATTCTTGACCAACCACAGACTAGATCCTCTACTGCTCCTTCTTTGGCTCCATCAATTTATGATGGTCTACATTTACCATCTTTGTCTACCACATATATGCCTTATTCTACATCAGCACCAGCTCCTGCTGCTGATAAAGGCAAGGAAAACAGCCGATCCATGAAGAGTCCAATGACTACTTGTTTTTTGATGGGATGCCTTTGATTTTTATATGTCTTTTTTAAGCTCTATTCTTAATGTTTTTAATGACATATTCATTGTTTCACTCCATTCTGCCTACTTTTTGATAATCCCAAAAGGGGGAGAAAAAGTAAAAGTATTCTATAATTATTCTAATGTGATATGTTATTGTAGAATCTGTTATTCTATATGTTATTTTCTCTAATGTTGCATTTCATTTATAATTTGACTGTACATGATTCGTGATCATAAAAAGGGGGAGATTGTTGGACTCCTCATGTATTAATCTTGTTTTAATGATCACAAATCTCAATAATAATTACACATCACGTTTTAATGATTTAAAATCTTATTACTGTCAATTACTCTCATTATTATTTACAAAACTTTTGCATGATCACAACTCTCACTTATTTTATCATACCCTTGTTTTTATGTTTCAAGTTCTCTTAATTGATAATGGTTAAACTTAATTCATATTCTCTATATTACTGTTTAATATTGAATACAGTTAATTGTCTAATTATCAAGACACCGTGTAGGAAACACCGTGACACAAACACCGTGAAGTGTAAGACAAACACAGTAAGCCTGACAGCATGACCCAGACACCATGAAAGATACACCATGAGTCAGACATCGTGACTCAGACACCGTGAGCTAGACACAGTGACATGGACACACCATGAAGCACATAATGTGAAACATACATTGTTTGAAAGAGACACCGTTTTCACAACTACTGTGACACCGTTTCCTAACCTTTTTTTCAATATTATTTAAATAATACTAACAGTCATATTTGATGATTTTAATGCAATTAATGTTATTTAATGATAGTTGTTGGTCTGTCTGGAAACCGTACCTCGTACCTATGGAAAGGAAATCATTCCTATTGCCAGAGCTCGTGGAATATAAAAAATATTGAGCTGCAGTACAGCTTACTCACTCACTTGACACTTCTGGACACACATACTACAATACACGAGAGCTTTGTACTGAACCAAAGAACAATCCTGATCACAACTAAGAAGAACACAATACAGGATACTCAAAGAAGTTCTACAGAAGAAATCATACATTACTGAAGAACACACGAAGTACTTTGGAGTCAAGAAAACATCTTCTCCCCTGGAAAAACAATAGCTGAACCACGACACTCTGTTTTTCAACATAAAAACTAGAGAAGGACTCATAAGCTTTTCTACTGAATCCAACGAGTCCATAGCTACACTTCCAATCACTAGAGCTTTCTAAACATTCATATACTATCTCTAAGGGATTTATTATTTACTTTTGAGTAGTGTGTGTATCCTATTTGTTTTACATACACACTATCTCCTGCGCAGAACTAGAGGGAACTAAATCCTCATTCCAAACTTTCTACAGCTTCTTGTGTCCCACTAAGGATAGTGGTAGAGGTCAAGTAGGACTTAGAATGTCAATGCACCGTTGTCTTTGTTTTCCCATCAAGAACAACGGTAGAGGTCCCTGTGTGGCCTGGACAGTCTTGTATTGTTGTCAACCCCGATCCAGGGTGTGGATAACTTTTATATATAAAAATTTATAAGGACTAAGTCTTGGCTTGAGAGTTAACCTCTTGGTTATATCTGTTATTCATTTTATCTTATGTTTAAAGTAAAATATATATATCATTTATATTCCACTGTATATTACTTTGAAATACAAAACTATTTTAAAGTTACATTGATAGTTAATCTACCAAGTGTTTGTACCTATTTTAAATTAGTAGGTTAGTTTAGAAATCTAATTTAATGTTCTGATTAGATTAACTAAGACCTTATCAATCTTTGAGAACCTAATTGAACTTTTATAGTTTTACAAATTCACTACAGTTTAACTTGTTTTATAAATTGGGACATTCTAATAGAAATTATTTGTAACAGAAATTTTGTTTGGAACTCAATTCACCCTCCTCTTGAGTGTCCACACCGACCAACAATTATTATGTCATATATTTCATGATTACTTATTATATATACTTTATAATCATTCTCGAATTGTTTACATGGAAAATGAATCTCATCGCGTCGAGTAGATGTTAATCCGTACGTACGCACGAGCGATGATATCATTCCCTTATTTATTGAATGTAATTGGAGTGGATGATATAATATCATAGAATCCGTATAATGTTATAATAATCATATATAGTTATTCTTTACACCATTATACCCATCCAAGTAAGGTGGTGGTGGAAAAACTGATTACACCACGGCGTGGAGACGGTATTCCGTAAGTACGCACGTGCGGTGATTTGGTTTTCCGTAGGATGGATATAAGGATAAATTGGGTTGTTTCATATTTATAATAACATATCAGTATATAATTAATACTTATGTTATTACTTTATAATGAAACAACTAAATAAGAGGAAGTAGAAGAAGAAAAAACGTGAATGAGTCGGTAGAAGAGATTACCTCTTCCTGGACGCACCTATTTGAAACTCCTTCTTATGGCACTATAGATTGTATTTTGAGAAGACCGGAACCTCTATGATATAACTAGAGTGGTTGAGAAGAGGATTTGATAGGTTTTAGACGATCTTAATATCTCAAATGGGTGTGAAGAGAAGAGGGAGGAGGTGGCCTTCTATAAGGGAGGAGAGGGGCACCTTTGGAATGTGTCAAAATATTATACTATTATAAACTTATCTTCGGTTTCAAAAGGTCGAAAAATCCTTAACGATGAAGATAAGATGACTCATGTTCGAAATATAACCATCCAATCAAAATTGGACATTTTTTGGATAATATTTCAATCATTATAATCTTGTTTATTTAAATCATTTATTAATGAGGTAAATACTACATCATTATTGAGTCATAAATAATATAATTTATATGATGTCTAAAATTTATAAAAAAAACCACCACGTAGTAAATATTTATAAATTTCCAATAAATATTTATAGTTTAAAAGATAATTTATATAATACCTTATAAAAATTAATAACTAAAAGATTTTTTTAATGTCAATTTTGTCTTTACGTTAAATTAATTATTCCAATTTGTCATTATCACTACCAAGTAGCTCAATGGGGTCCCAATATCGACTCAAGGATGCCCAGGGTTAGCCAATACTCATCCAATAAGTTTAGGACAAGTGGAAATGGAATTTTGAATTATTATAGTATTTTTATAACCTTGAATTACCCTATTTACCTATAACTGCAGTAAATAAAAGTAAAAAGTTACTATTCACCATAAATTATTTTCATCTTATTGAACCAAATTTTACTTCTTGATAACAACCATGTATGTCAGAATTTTGAAATTCAATTCACAGAAGTGGTAAAATTTTATTTAAATGAATGATTTGGTTTTTTAACTACCACTAATTGGTTTCACTATTCTTCATAAATCAAAGTTTTTCAAAAAAATACCATAAAATCCACCTAATCAATATTTGAAATTACAAATTAAAAAATGATGTCTATTTTTTAAAATTCAAAAACATAGAAGTGTAATTAATTAATATTAAAATTAATTCCTGTTATCAAAACAAATAGCATATTTTTATGAAATAATAACTATCAAAAGATCGGCACTTATTTATGTCCAAATTCAATGTGAAATTAGTTCCAATGACCAACATTGTATTAAATGGTAAAAATATATTTTAATTAAATTTTAAAACCAATTAAAAAGATAATATAACCATATAAATTATTGCGATGAAAAGAATTTGTTTTTAATTAAAATATAGCATGTTTTTACTATTCATTAAAATATGGATGTTATTCGAATAATATGAAAAATTTGTCCATATTAAATTTTTATATCCTGATTCCAAGTAAAAATTTAATTTCTTCAAATTGAACTTATAAACATGTCAATAACTATATTTATAGTCGGTGCTCCATCAAAAGGCCGCAAAACTGCATTTGTTGGAAAATACTTATTTTCCAAAAAAATATATTTAGTTTTCATACCATGTTCTAGAAAATATGTAAGATGAATAATAATGTTATAAAATTCAAAAATTATTTAATACTATTCATAAAGGCTAGTCGATAATAATTTTTTAACAATATATCATTGTTTATTGAAACCCGGTATTGCGTACTACACACGCTATAGAGGAAGGTCGCGATTGCGTGTAATAGAGACCAAGTCAGGGATCCCTATAGTGAAAACTCTGTTTGGTGTTGTGTATAACATAATAAAAACTTATTTCATTTATACATTAAATAAACTCTATACATAATTTTGCATGGAATAATTTCCACAAAATGAACTTGAAATTGTGTGTAACATGAGCCAAGAATAGTGCTGTGTATACTACAAGCTAATATGATGTTGCGTATAGTACAAGTTAATCTTGGTTTAGTGTATAATAAAAGAAATCAATGAAATTGAAAATAATATATCTCATTAAATCTCAGGGTGTTACATTCTACCCCCCTTAAAATGAATTTCACCTTTTAAATTTTTCGGGGCTATAAATCGTTTACTACATGATAGTTTCATTCATAGAAACCCACATCATTAAAAGGAATAATAAATCATAATTTTAAAAAGGAATGTTAGAAAAAAAATGGATACCCAAAGTAACTCATCACCTGGGTTCCCATATAGGAGTATATATGTGAAAATATGGATATAGAAGAGAAATCTAACCGTCCAGTTCTGATGGAGAGTGGTAGAGAACATGGCTATGAAAAATCCAGCAATCGCAAAGCCATAAATTTGTGATGATCTAAGGTACCATCTGATTCATCATATATGAGAGTACTTAGGACAACATTTTTTGTTTCCAAGATCATTTCCCTAACATTGAAGAACTTTTACATAAGGAGAAATAGATACTTGATTTAAGTGTAATGTCATCGTTGGTAATTCCATGAACAATTTCCACTTCATCACTATTTAATGAAATGAAGCTTAATTTTTCATTCATGAAGTGTTAGCAGATAAAGCGATATAATGATAAGTCATCTCATCCATTTTTATCACAAAAAGGTTAGCATAAGTTATTAAATATACATAATTATATCTATGGTTAGATTAATCGTATATGATTCTAACAATGGACATATAGTTCATCTATCATACCGCATAATAAAATAAAAATAGTTCCTACTAACCAGGGACATCTTGTAGGCCAGTGGTAGGCAATAAAGTCCTTTCACACTTCGATTGTCAGTTGGACTCCCGCAACCTTGTCGAAAGTGACTGGTTTTTGCCAGTCCAACAGGTTGTCCTTTTTCAAAAACTATACTATTATAACATTCCAAAAATAATATCAAAACGTTCTAGCCTTAAACAATACTATATGATGTCCATCATAATCCATTCTAGTATTTAGAATTATCCAAAATACATCTGTCCAATCTCAAATTATAAAGAAAACGATTATTAGAAATGTCATCAACGAATCATGTAAATACAATCTGTTACCCCCATATATCATAAGATATATCTTGTTGATCGCATTACAAACATGTGAATACCTTAATCTTGTATTCTCTTGCGACATTAATTACCATAGAACCATAGTGAAAACATGAATGCTGTTAAAAGGTAACTCTTTCCACATTACAAAATCCCAAAATTTCAATATACTCAAATCATGATATCACTTTTTCCTTATATCAGTCATGAGCTCATTAATATTATTTTCTCTTTATCCCTTCATTATGCGCATATCTTTTTATTTCCAAAAATATCTAAATTACCTTTCATGGTTACGGGTACCATTCATCATATAATTTCAAAAACTCAAGTAAAGACAACAGTGTAACAATCCTTAGATGATTCTTTATTCCATAGTACCATTAAATTACCTATACAACATATCTCTTAATAAACATGAAATCATTCCACTACCTTCTTAAACCATTGACCAAGCTTCATCATTTTATTCCTCAACACTTCTTTCATCTCATATATCATTTGTTCTTTGTTCATCTTCATCAACATAAATACTACTCATACGACCATGCTGATTCTCTTCAAGAGATTTTCCCTAAGGTAATTGGCTTTCACTATTCCTATACATTCCACATTTAAAACATTTAATCGTTGATGATGTCGTTGAAATAATATTATCCTTGTCCATGGTGTTAACTGAACCTTTTCCTTTACACTTACTGGATTTGTGTCCTTCTTTTCCACACCCATAGCAACTTCTAATTCCTTTGAATCATTCTCCTTGATGCCTATTCCCACATGATTTACATGAGGGAAATTTAACTTTCTTTCCTCTATGATAATCATGAAACTCCACCTTTCTCTTATTATATGAGTCGGGAAACATACCAAATTAGAGATTATTTATCATATTATGAGATTTATGATTACACATAATAACGATATGTGGACTTCCAGATCCAATTTCATATGGTTTCTTAGGAAGAATATCATTCCATTGTCTATCGTATCATCCATTTTCATGAATCTTCATGTTTTTAGACGTTTTCTAAAACCGAAAAAGAATAGTGTGAGAGGCAAAAATCATAATCCAGGTAGAGTACATTAAATATCTAACATCATAGGATAAATTCTATGACTGTAACTGTAATTATAGGAATATAACCTATACATATACTTATCCTTAGGGACATCCCTAGACATTCCTTAGAAATATCTCTAGGGATTTCACTAATGTTTTCGCATCCTAGTTTCCAAAGGTTAACTAAACCTTTCCTCTGATACCAACTGTAGAGACCCACATCTTGACATACATGGATATTACATTACTTTTTTAGAATAATTAATAAATAATAAAAATAGACACACAAGGACCGTAATAGTTTAGTGTCTTTGGAAACATGGAATATAATCTTCTAATCTTGGTGAATGATCTTCGACATCTCCCATAAAGATCTTCCCCTTTTTTTCTTACCTAAAACCTTTATTTAAATCCTTGGGAAAAGAAAACATATAAAGGTTGAGCTCAAATTTTCAGTAAGGGTAAGCATGGAGAAAATAAAACAAACCATATATATTTGAACTTAAAAACATGAACATAATGTTTAAACATCAAAATATTGAGCAATGACATAAAACATGGCAGTACGTAAGGCATAGATCAAAATGGAACATCAATCATGATAAAATAGCTGATAAATCAAACTTTTAATTGTGTAAAAACATTAATAACATGATAATATTTACATAGTAGCCAAGGCATTGCTGCCAAGACCATCTTAGTAGACAATGTCCCTTACTGAACCGAGTTCACTCCTCGTTCCAATCTTGTATCACTGAACTGGATTTAATTTTCGTTCCAGACATGTCTATCTCTGGAGATATAAATCATTACCAAATGAATTTTAGGGAGATATAGGTCTCACATATCTCATAATGAAATCATTCTTACATGTGCCACAAAAAATCATTAATCATTAATCATAACCTAAAGAATAAAATTGATTTCATAAACATCATCCCATCATAACATAATCCATATAAAAAAATGGATATCATTTCATCATAAGGAGAATCAAACCATGTAAATAATAGAGACATTATACTTGAAACATAATCATACTACATAATTTCATCTTAGATGGAACATAGTTTTGACAATACACTTTAAATGGATTCTTGATGAAAATATCTTTTCTTCTTCAAAATCATTTTCTTTTTACAAAATGGAATGAAATTTTAAAAGAAAAGAATTTTGCTAAAAATATTCATGAAATCTTGTAGAGGAAGATTTATTGAAATATTTCATTATAAAACGGTAAAAATCCATTCACGCCATATAAGTTAAAAAAACATTCTTCTCGTACTTTTGCTGGAAAAGTCATAAAGTACCTTATACGGTATCCAAATGAATGATTCCTTCCATACAATGTGGTAAAAAGTAAAAAATTGTAAAAATGACTTTAAACATAAATGTAAGAATAGTAAAAAATTTATGAAATCATTTTTATAAATATTTGACATGGATGATAAACATAACCCCAGTAAATACTTACGTATAAGCAATCTCAGATAAAAATGAAATTTTCAAAATTATCATTTACCTTGTGTCTAATTTCTTCCGTATGTGTCCGAGACTCCAGTATAGTGGGTTTAATCATATTATTAACTTGTAATAGAACCATAATAAATTTTATGACATCATATATTATTCACTTACGACTTTATATTATCCTTTCATTTGACAATTCCATGTTATATAAGTGTTTTGGGTAAAATTGTTTCATCCATCGTCTGTGTTTTGACTTGTAATTATTAATATGATTACATATATCATGATTACATAATTCCAGAAAATGAAACATGATTTATATATAATATATATTTAGAATATACATATATATAATAGATCGATAAATGGAAAGAAATACATTGTTCATGGAGAGGGTAGGTCGTACGTACGCATGGATGTTATTTTTCAATTCCTTATTGAATTGAATGGAATTAATTAGATGAAATACATATATATATACGTAAATAAAGTAGAATTATTATTTCATATATTTCATGATTACTTATTATATATACTTTATAATCATTCTTGAATTGTTAACATGGAAAATGAATCTCATCGCGTCGTGGAGATGGTAATCCATACGTATGGATGAGCGATGATATCATTCCCATATATATTGAATGGAATTATAGTGGATTATATAATATCATCGAATTAATACGATGTTATAATAATAATATATAGTTATTCTTTACACCATTATACCCATCCAATAAAGGTGGTGGTGGGAAAACCAATTACACCACGGCGTGGAGATGGTATTCCGTAAGTACACATGCACGGTGATTTTTTTTCGTAGGATGGATAGAAAGTGAAATAAGGTTGTTTCATATTTATAATAAAATATCTGTATATAAGTAATACTTATTTTATTATTTTATAATGAAACAACTAACGAAAAAAAGTAGAATAAGAAAGAAACTTGAAAGAGTCGGTAGAAGAGATTATCTCTTCCTCGACGCACCTCCTTTAAACTCCTTCTTAGGCCACTAGAGTTTGTCATTTGAGAATACCAGAACCTCTATGATATAACTAGAGAGGTGGAGAAGATGAATTGGCCGGGGTTGGCTGATCTTCAAGGCTCAAAAGGTTGTGATGAGAAGAGGGAGGAGATGCCATTTTATAAGGGAGGAGAAGGGCACCTTTGGAATGTGTGAAAATATTATTTTATTATAAACTTATCATCAGTTTCAAAAGATCCAAAAATCATTAAATATGAAGATAAGATGACTCATGGTCAAAATAAAGTCATATAATCCGAATTGTAAATGTTTTGGATTATATTTTAATCCTTATAATCTTATTTATTTAAATATTTTATTAATGAGGTAAATACCACATCATTATTGTGTCATAAATATTTTAATTTATATGTTGTCTAAAAATTATAAAAAAAACCACCATGTAGGAAATATTTTTATCTTTCCAATGAATATTTGTAGTCTAAAGGATAATTTATATAACCCCTTATAAAAATTAATTACTAAAAAAAGTTTTGTTAATGTCAATTTTTCCTTTACATTAAATTAATTAATCCAAATTGTCATTATCACTACCAGGTGGCTCAATGGGGTCCCCAAATCGACCCAAGGATTCCCATGGTCGGCCACTAATCATCTAATAAGTTTACGACAAGTGTTAAGGTAATTTTCAATATATATAATATTCTTTTATCTTTGAATTAACCTATTTTCCTTTAACCGTAGTAAATAAAAGTCAAAAGTTACTATTCACCAAAAATTATTTTCATCTCATTGAACCACATTTTACTTCTTGATAAAAACCATGTATGTCGGATTTTTGAAATTCAATTCCCAGAAGTTGTAAATTTTCATTTAAATGAAAGATTCGGTTTTTTAACTACCACTAAGTGGATTGACTATTAATCAAAAATTGATGATTTTCCGAAAAATACCAAAAATTAATCCTATGATATATTTTATATTCTGATTTCAAAAATGTTGTGTATTTTTTCAAATTCAAAACATAGAAGTGGAATTAATTAATTTTAAAGTTTATTCCCATTATCAAAACAAATAACGTGTTTTTAAGAAACAATAACTATCGAAAGATCGACACTTGTTTATATCCAAATTCGATGTGAAATTAATTCCAATCACCAAAATTAGATTAAATGGTAAAAATATATTATTATTACACTTTAAAACCAATTAAAAAGATAATCTAACGATATAAATTATTGCGAATAAAAAAAGTTGTTTTTAATTAAAATATAGCATGTTTTTACTATTCATTAAAATATGAATGTTATCAGAATAATATGAAAAATTTATCCAAATTAAATATTTATATCATGATTCCAAGGATGAATTTTATTTTGACAAATTGAACTTATAAAAATGTAAAAACTAGATTTAATGTGGGTGCTCCATCAAAAGGTGGGAAAACTGTATTTTTTTTTGAAAAGTACTTATTTTATATGAAAAAATTTATTTAGTTCTCATACCATGTTCTAGAAAATATTTTAGATGAATAATAATGTTATAAAATTAAAAATTTAGTTAATACTATTAATAACGGCTAGTCCATATAAATATTATAATAATATATTATTGTTTAGTGAAACCCGATATTACATACTACTCACGCTATCGAGGAAGGTCGCGATTGCGTGTAATGTAAGGCAAGTATGGGCTGCGTGTAGTGAAATCTTCGTTTGGTGTTGCATATAACATAATCAAAACCTATTTCATTTATACATTAAACAAAATCTATACTTAATGTTGTGTAGAATAATTTCCAAAAAACGAACACGAAAATGTGTGTAACACGAGCCAAGAATAGTGTTGCGTATACTGAAACCTAATACGGTGTTGCGTATAGTACAAGATATTCTTGGTATAGTGTATAATAGAAGACATCAATGAAATTAAAAGTAATATATCTCATAAAATATTGGGGTGTTAAATTAACATTTAATAATAAATTTTATTTATTCCATTTAAACATTATAAAATTTAGAAGTGAACATAAAATTTCCATAATAACATTTTTAATGAATAAAATGAAATTTTAAAATAATTTTAGAAAGTATAAACATGGATTAAAAATATATATATACACAAGTCAAATAAAGTCAATTTTTATTTTTAGTAAAATTCATTTAGATTAAGTATAAAAAGAATAGAAAAGTTATAAGAAAAAATAAAATTCATTAAAATCATAGGGATAATTTTTTTTGATTCTATGGTTGAATGATTATAAAATTTCTTCAATGAAATTAATAATAATACAAAAAAATTAGATTGTAAAATTAATTCATACATATACGATAAATTTTTATTTATAACCCATTAAATGGGCGAACGTGAATTGAAATGTTAATCATCATGAGTAAATATATATTCATTTTAAACAAAAAAAAGTGTTAGTATATAATCCATATAAAAAATAAATAGTAGTACAATACCATTTATGTCTCAATTGGGTGGAAATTGAGACAAAATCCCCTTCCTCTAGATCAAATTACTCCATAAGTGGTTTTAGTTGCATGTATAATAAATTTAAATTCAATAAATATACATCATATATTAATATACATATTCTATACTATCTTTTATTATAAATTTATTACATTCCAATGCCAAATTTTTAATATATATTTTTGAAAAAAGTATTTTTCTAGTGTTAACTATCACTTATTCATATATTTTTGACAAGTTATCTTCATCCCATACAAATTAACCATGGAATAATTATATAAATAATTCTAATAATGATTTTATTATATATGGTATTCATTAAATACAAATTTTAAACCATCCTTTATATGTAGAGTGAAAAAATGAATTACCACAATCATGTAGACGGTAATCTATTTGTAGTACGAATACTTTTTTTAACTTTTTGGTGGATGAAATGAAATAATAGTAAAAAATAATTCAGTAATAAATAATAATTATTATATAAAAGAAATAAAATATATTTATTAAATCTATCTATATTCCAATTAATGTATAATGGATGTTAAAAATTAAATCACATCACTTAGTAGAAGAGGTAATACACTTGTACCCCCGATCAGAAATATCATTTTTAATAGATGGAAGTGTAAGAATGATGATATTCTATTTAAATTATGGAATAATAATTAAATAGTAAATATAGTTTATAAATAGTAAACCCATCATGATTATAATTAATGAAAATATGGTGGTGTAAACTTAATTGTATGACTTTGTGGAGGTGGTAGTCCACATATATGTAAGAGCGAAGCATTCACATCGAAAGTCAATGGAAAAGAGGGTGGATAATGGTGGTTCTATAATCATTATAAAAATTAAGAATATTTAACATAATTTTTTTATTATTTTATTATGAATACCATATATTTGGAGTTGGTCTAAAGGGAAATAAATCAAAATAGTTTAATTAGGACGATTAACTCTTCTTTGGTAAACCTACTTTAGATCGTTTCATAATGACCCATGGAATTCACACGAAAGAATAAAATAAACTCAAATTCATGTATAGGAACTTTTTTATGATAATTTCTGAATCTTTGTTTGAAATAATTGAATTAATATTTTGTAAAAAAGAGATAATGGGGGTGTCCTATAATAAGTGGTAGGGGGAGATGGCATATCTATAATTTCATGAATGATTAAAATCTAATATGGTCATACTTAAGAAAACTGTATTCAAATGAACATAGGATAAAATATGGGATAATATGATGTGGAAATAAATATATGAAATTTTATTTATATATTTTTAATTTGTATACATACCTGAATCCCCCTGTTTAACCCCAAATAAACCTATTTTCTCCATTTTTGTCATATCATGTTATTAATGTGATTGCATGAAAATATGAAAAAACTTATAGTAACCTTATTAAATTAATAGTATAAGTTGATTAATAATAAATAATCCATTTTATCAAAATAAATTCATAGATGTGGGTTAATATAGTTAAAAATTTAATCCACAAAACGCTAGGAGATGTTGTCTTTAATAAAAGAATGTTTTCTTAATTAAAACTATTTTATAAAAAAGTTGAAAATTAAATTCTTTCAAATGTAATCAATTGTTTTATGAATATTATAAATGTGTTTATTTTATTTTAAATTATATTTAAAAAAAATTAATATTTTAAAATTAATGAATGGAAACTATAGTTTAAAATAAAAATAAGTATTTTTCATTAATCATCAAAAATTGAACCACTTCTTAAATTTTTAAAAGAAAACACTCTAAGATAATTTTTACATGTATATTTCAAAAATTATGTTCATTTTATCAATTATAATTTATAATAGTTATAGAAATTGTATATATTATTTTATTAAAACATGCAATATTAACCATTTCAAAATAAAAAATGTATTTTTTGAAGCATATAATATATCTAATTAAAATTACTAAAATTTAATTTGATGAATTATTGATATTATTTATAATTTGCAAAATATTATTCATACTTAAAATTTAATAGTGATCTAATTATTTTCATATTAAAATTTTAAAATTTTAATTTTATTTCATAGAACTCTTAATTTTTGGTGTTGCGTGTTAAACAAGCTATTAAACTATTAAAATTTATTTAAGTGGAGTTATATCATAAAATATAGGGTACTAAAATTTTATTCCCTTTATAAATATTTTGGCATAATTATTTTGTGAATCTAATACTAATGATTGAGTATACTTCTGCCTCATTACAACCTTATGTTCGCACATATCTATACAAAATTTATAGTTTAACCCAAAACGTTTGAGTAGATGAGCGGTCATATTTATTATTAGTTTCTATATATGACCAAGAATATCCACCATTTTTTATTCATAACATAGTTCTTTCTCTAGTGGTATGACATATTTGTTCAACACATATGATGGATCAGGTATGTATAACCCATGTAAGGATATATTGAACACATAGTGAACATAAGATAGATTCACTGGAGGCACTATATAATAATAAACCATATTGGTATGATCATGAATTTCAAATGGAATGAAATATATAGTGTTTATAATTCCCTTCATTAAAAATATTGTGACCTTCATCCCTGAAGATATTTATAGGAATATATTTTCATCAACATCAATCTCCTGATCTCCTAGATGATTATCAACATAAATTTCATTCCAAATCTGAGATACATATAAGTAGTGTAGAATAGATCTACCCTTATCATCCATTTCCTGAGAAAGATTAGGTAACCATATATTTCTATCTCAAACTCTATACCAACACATTGAATTTTGACACATCCATCAAAAGATGGATTTATAAGGAGCCATTTGAATGCCCGATTGAAACCTATTTTTATAATGAAATTATAGAATATGATGGCCATAATCTCAAACACCATTGATATCTATATAGTATAATGTTAAAAAAATTCTTGAGGATGAATGTTCCTCTTATTCATACCATATTTCTATGTATGATAATAAGTACAAAAAAACTAGATTATATATCCAGAGACTATTGATGGATACACTAGAACTTCAGGGTAAACCACAAATCTAGATCATATACAATTCTGAGTGAAAATCTATAAAATATAAAAATATACATAATATATAACCAAGTAATATGATATATAGGGAAATATTATCTAATTTACTTAAACTTCATTGATCTCATATGTATATCTACTATAAGTCGAATATAATAATGAAGGATAGATGTTTAGTGGACTCTGATGATGAAATCCCTGATAATATTTTTATATTTCCATTCTGTTATGGGTAATGGTTCTGAAATATACATTGGGTTCATTAAATAATTCATAACTTATTAACACACCATGAACCAGGATACATACTGTTCAATGTACATTTTTATGTTCTCCCACTAGAAATAATCTATCACACCATTATACATCATACTAAATATCAGATAGATTGAGAATATTTAACTATGATATTTATCTAATAACTCCTTATTAAACTCTTCTATTTGTTAGATCCATACTTCATTCCAAAATCAAATCACCCCTAGTTGATCAAGTTGATCATAGAAACATTCCTCAACTTCTTATATAATTTAAAATCATCCTTTTGTTCATTCATTAGCATCTCAAAAATAGATGAGTGATAATTACTAAGAGAAAGATATTTCTAGTCCATTTTTTTCGAGATTTCATGATCCAACATCTGAAAATGAATAAATACCGGATCTAACGATATCCTTATTATTGGAAAACTATAATTTTCTTTCCATATTAAAGCAGCAGCCACATTTTTCTCTTTCCCAGGTTGTTAATGTATTGAATATTCATAAACATTGTTCAACTGTAACAATATATTTTGTGTTTAATATTCAACTATTTAGGTGTTATTATAAATTTCATGACTTTATTACATATATATATATCACACAATTTATATATTGATAATAAATAAATATCTTTAAAAAAATATTACTTCTAGGTACAAATCATGACTCTTGTAAAATGTTTCATTAATTTTCAATTTTTAGGATCTATAAGCTATCACCATATCATTCAGCCTAAGGAAACATCTTTGTATCTTATTTTACAAATCACTCTATATCACAAACACTTCTCCACTATTGGGAAATGCATGAATAAGGTTTCTGAAAAATAATCAATTTAGTTTGTTGAGACTGTCCTCACCTTTATCTATCTATAATAAATTCCCTAACATGTAGATCAAATTGGTGAGTTTACTATATAGTTATGATAAATCTCACAGAAATCATTAGTAGCAGCCCTCTATCCCATGAAATCTAAGACTTTTGGTTACTATGGTTGGTCTGGGACACTTATCAATTACTATAATCTTTGAATGATTAACCTGTATACCATCACATGAAACCATAAAACCATATAATAATATTATATATAATAATACAACAAAATGAACAATGTAATATCTAAATATAGTAATTATTAAATCCATGATAATAAAAGAATAATTTGTAAATACAAATGTCATTAAAAATTCATATTTAAAATACCGCTTACAGAAGGATATCATAGTTATATCCTCCTTAAAAACTCTTATTTTTTGATGTCCAGTTTGAATATCAATCTTGGAAAAATATATAGATCCATGAAATTGATCAATAAAATCACAAAATTTGGTGTATATGAAAAAGATTCATAATGGGGAATTTTTATTGTTCCCATTAATGAATGTAATGTCACATTTATTGACATTTCTTATTTCAAAAGATAATGTTCACTCTAGGTTGATGAAGAAGTCCAAATGAATCCCACATACTTATTTTCATATATTTTATTCTCCAATTTATGCTACTAAAAAAGGACTATTAAATATTGAGTTATTGAAATAGTTATAGCACCAAGTATGAGTTTTATTAAAAACTAAATAGTATGATTCAATGGAACACTAGGGAAACATTCTTGAAAAATATCAAAATACTAAATTATAATAGTCATATAATAATTTTTGAGCTTCTCCCTGACCATATGAGATAATTATCCCACATGAATTGTTAGTAAAACCCACTTGACTGCTGTAATATCCATTATGTGTTTAGGTTTATCCTCACACAATTTCAAGATCATAGGTTGATTTTTAATATCAAATGTAACTTCCCTTTATAAAAATTTATATTGGTTATATAATAATTGAGAAAGTACATTCCCAAAATTTCTTTATAATACACTAAAGGATGAATAAAATCATTTATATGAAGAACATTCCACAAACAACTATTCGATAGGATCTATAGACTTTAGATGCATTCATCATACCATTTGTACTCTTAACATTCAAATCAACATCTAATTTTTTATGTGGCGTTTTTAAACAATTAGAAACATATTTTAATATAATAGAATGGGTAGATACTTAATCAATAAATTCATTTATAGAGTGTATGATAAGTTTACCTTTCACCGCATGCCATGGAATATCCACCTTTGATATGGCAATTCCTTATGTATGGATCTATCACCTTGTATTCTTATATGGTAATTTTGTATAATGATTTAATCACTAGTTTGAATAATTCACCATATCATTATAGTTGAATCATAATATAGATGTTGTTTCTTTTTTTCCATTACATTAATTATAAAGATAAACCTTATCTCTACACTTTTAAAATGCACAAATTCCGATCAATTATTTTCCATGATGTTTATTTCAAAAAAAATACATGATGTAAATTTATTCATTCCATTTTATTCATTAGGATAATAAATTTATATTTTTTCTCAACCATTTTATTATTATATTTATTTCATTTAATTATATAATATCTTGAAATTTATTTCTCTATATTAGTGCAAAATGACACTATATCATCATTTAATGAAAACTTTTGAGATATTAATTTCCTCTACATATTTTCTTAGGCCCATCAAATGAAATATTAATATTGATTTTTAGATTTTATATATATTATGATGAATTATTTTCTTATCTTGTAATTTTATCCTTATACATTGTCACACATTCTTCTAATCCTCTTAAAATATTGGAAATTCAACTCCATTAAATCTTTTTTTCTTAGGGGAATTATTTCTCAAATATTATGACATTTAAATTTATCTATCCCGTGGTGTCTTTTTATTCAACCTTTTTAGTGTTCTAGATCCATAAAAACAATTGATCAAAATATCCCTTCATACATTACAATAATACAATAAACAATTCACCTTCATTACTTCCCAAAATCTAGGAATATGTTTTTGAGGTACATTACCCATATATCACGTAACAATGGACATCATTTCCTATTAATAATTATGTGTTCATGTCTTTTAATTTGATCTAACATAGGTGAATTAAAATATTGATTAATAGGTTTCTCTTTATGGGAATGAATATTTATTATAACCTTAGTTAACTAAAATAATGTGAACATAATCTGATAATACCAACAACATTTATAATGTCTTTCCCAATATGAAAATCCTTAAAATTACTTTTAGTATTGACTCCCATTATTCTATTTGGGACCATTACAAATTAATATAATAAAATGAGTAAGAATATAATAATCATAAATATTAATTCGTAAAATAAAAAACATTCTTATACAAAATTATGTCAAAAACAATAAGGTATTATCATTAATATAATGCAAGATATTTTCAGTTAAAAGATTGTTCCAAATTTTTTTATTAAAAAATTCTTATATAGAAACTAAAATAACCCTAACTCAAGTAACCTAGGTTCAATGCATAATTTATTAAATTTTCATAAGATAAAATGGGTTAAATTACTAGGAATCAATCAATTTATTATTTTTTTATTAACATAATTAGGAATTATTTCCATATTACATTATTAACAAAATAAAACTTGCATATGAAATATTTTCTAATCAATGATATTATTCATAGTAACAATCTTCAGAGCCAAGGGGAAGGAAAAAAAATAAAGGGTGAGATGAAATTCCAAGTAAAGGTTATGTACAATGATATACATTGTGAATAAATATGGAATTATTAATATTTCCATGTAAATAATTGAAAACACAAGACATTTAATCATTAATATTACCGTGAAATGAATCCATGTATAAAAAAAGGTAGTATTACCATGGATAATAATAATATAATTATTAATGAAGCAAATGATTAATGTTGGATTCGAGGATTTCTAACATAATGATATATTTATGATCAAGGTGTTATCCCATAATGGTTTAATTGATGGGTATGAATACACCAAAAACCCATTTAAGAAACTTGGGATCCTATTTTGTCTCATAGAACAGGTTAGTTTATCGAGGAGCTATAAATATTTATCCAAAACATTCATTTCTTATCAAATGAATTCATAATATATTTAATGATCAATTTAATTCATAAATAATATTCCTTACAACCAAATATCCTTATTTCCTAAATGATAAGAAAAATTTAGATATCCCTAGTAAATCAAATGAAATTCATTCTAAAAATTTATATATAAAAATATTATACAGTATAGGAGACAATCATATCCACGATATAATTAATATTGATATTTTATATAAATATAGTGTACAATGAAAATTTATCAAGATAAATTTAATGTTTCAATAGATTTTTAATGACCATAAAATTAAAAAGAGACAAATGATGATTATAATTTCATCCAAAATATTATTTTTTAATAAAATTGTATCCTTTGATAAAATAAATAAATTTAAATTGAAAAATTAAAATAACATTTAATTAAATGTTTTTCGTTATAATACTATTTAAACATGTAGAAAAATAAAAAAAGTGTGAAATTGTTATGTCGGCAAGAAAATCCTGTTACACCTTCTATGTTAAAAATAAAAATTCAAAATGAGTTTTTTTAAAAGAATGTTTTAAATAAACTATAAAAATTTGAATATAAATATTTAATATAAAAATATTGGAGTGTATATCATAAAATTTTATTAATAAATCTTATGGGTGAACATAGATGTTCATTGTAACATAATTTTTCAAAATATGTACATGGAAGAAAAGTATATATAATAAAAAAGAAAATTTGATTACCATATCTTTTAAAAATTTAATTGCATGATTGATGTTACAAAGATATGAAATTTCAGATAAAAAAATTAAAATAATTAAATATAATGAGGATAATAAAAAATATGGATATTATAAAGGATATTTTATAATAATCCTTTGTTGAAAACATGAGAATTTACAAAAATGTGACAGTAAAATAAATTATTACCTCATCAATAACATTTAAAAAGTCACCCCATAAATGAATAAACAATAATTGAAACACAAATCATCCCAAATAATTGAAAATTTCCATTAAATAAATATTAGTGTTAGTATATACACTATATAAATTTTAATATGTGGATAATACTAAATATGTCTCAATGGAGTTAAAATTGAGATGAAATCCCTTACATCATCTTTAAATAGACTCATATGTTGTTTTAACAACAAATGTCATAAATTTATATTTAATATTCATACATACTACAACCATGTACATATCTACAATATCATATATGATCCTTTGATAACATTTCAACACTCATTTATTAGTAAATCATTATTAAAATCTTCATTAATGATTGTTTACTATATCGTTTTCATGTAAGTTTCCGTTCATTAGATGAAATAAATTCATATTTATCATTATTAAATAATATAGAGAATAATAATAGTGATATTAAAATCACATATATTCTTTATATACATTTTTAAAATCATCCTTCAATGGTTTAGATGTAATGTTTTTTACACTTTTCTTGGGGATAATAGGCCTAATATATGCTTGAATGTTGACTTCACTTCATGATAGATAGAAATAAATAATGAAAATTAAAAAATCAGTATTAAAAAATTCATAATCATATCATATATATTATATAGATTCATTAATAAATCCTTAAAAAATACATTAAAAGAAGAAATTAAAAGTGAATCATAGTGCTTCATAAAGGTGGTAGTCCACAAGTATGAATTAACGGTATTTTCATTTTTCAATAGATGTAAAGTTAAAAATAATGATTTGATATTATAATTAAATATTAATAATTATATCATTAATATTATTTATAAATATTTTTACAATAATAATTACAATTCATGAAATATGTTAATGGAAAATCCACTTTATCGATAGGTGGGGGTGGTGGTCCACATATATGCACAAGCGATGAATTCACCTTATACTTGGGGGAAAAGAGGTGGTAATGGTGTTTCCATAATAATAAAACCATTTTTTATATTGAGTATACTATATTTATTATTTAATTATTAATACCATGTCTTTATAGGAACTTGAAGAATAAATAAATTAAAGGCAGTCATGTAAGATGATTTCCTCGTATTCGGTAAGTTGTCCATAAATCCATTTTTCATGAGTCATAGAATGGAAATTTGAGACCACCAACCAATTAATACAATAGTGTCATTGAAATGTAAAATGGGAATTAATATTTCAATATATAATGATCAAAGTGGTATGATGAAGATAATGTAGGGGGTGTCCTTTAATAATCGGGGGAGAGGGAAAACATGAAATTTTACAAAATATTAAAATATTCAAAATTCATAGTCAATACATAATATTAAAAATGTATATATTTTCTCTTTTGGGATATTATGAGGTCAAAATATTACAATCTAATATTATTTATAACATTTTAATTTGAAAACATACAATAATCTCTAAGTTTAACCCTTGATAAACTTGTTTAATCTTTAATCATCATATCCATTTTATTGTTTTTATATTCACTATGTCCAAAACATATGTTCAAGAAATTAATTAATATAATTAATTTAATTAAAAATATAAAATATATTTTATAAAATTCAATTTATATAATTTAAATTTAAATTAAAAATTAATTCTGCTAAATGTGAAAAAAGTGATTAACATGAAAACGAATGCTTTATAAAGTATAAATCATTCTATACCAAAATAAAACATAAAAATTATTAAAATTACCTTGATTGTATTATTCATAATAAAAATAAAAATTCAGAATAATTTTTTTTAAAACAAAATATTACTTTCTAAATTCTAGAAACAAAAACACGGGTTTTCAAAAAATCAATATTTTTAACTATTCATTAAAAAAGTAAAAAATTCATAAAATATTTAAGGATTTAATATAAGATAATTTTGAAATTCGCAATTCAAGAATTGATTACATTTTATCATATATTATTCTTAAAAGTGGAGAAATTATATATTTTACCAGCTCAAAAAATCATTGGAAACAAATTTGGAGGAAAATGTGTATTTTTTTAATAATATAATGATGATACTAAAATTTAATAAATTTGAATTATATAAATCCTTAATTTTTTTCTAATTTAGTTATTATAATTAATTCATCTAAATTTATGGGTTATGTTATAATGGTTATATTTAACTAATAATATTTTAAAAGCATCACGTTGTTTTCATAATGCTCGGTGTTGCGTGTAGAGAAAGTTATTCAACACTTCACATTTATATAAATTGATACATATAATAAACAAAAAGTTATTAAAATAAAAATATTATCTTATTAAAATAAATAACTTTACTAGAATTTTTTTATTTATCACTTATTTTTATGATCATTTCATGCGATCTATGGATGAGTATACATTTTATAAAGGTAATGATTTCCGCATTGGTGACTCGTCTAAAAAGATTTCTTGAATCGAATAAGGTTTTAAACATATAACCCAATATTTGATTAAAATATGAATAATGTGATGAATTGTTATCTTTTTTATATGTTGTTTTTTAGATATGTCTTAAAATAAAAATCTAAAATATCACGAAAATGTAAAAATTAAAAATAATTGTTTTTTATATAAAATTTATAGATGTTAAAGTAACATGTTCTTATAGTTGGTATCAAATAAATAACTTACATAACATTGGTTATTATGAGGATTTAGATGAAGATATTTTTGATGATTTACATACCATAATGTGCTAATAAGTATTAGGTTAATCATAAGGTATTGATAACCCTTTTCATTTTTTTTTGTCATCGAAGTATATTGGATGACTTTTATTAACCATTAATAAAAATTTAAGGAATACATAACCCTTAGGGTAAACATGTATTGTAGTGAAAATTTTATTTGTGGAATAATGTTTTCGTGTGTTTTTTTGATTAAGTTTAAAGGTATTGATGACATTTAGGGTTATGTCAATCATTGAGGTTATGGAAATTATGATTAATTGGTATAAAATTGGTAATACTTTTTTGGAGCATTTGATTTATTGTATACAAAATCATGAGAATGAAAATATATTTTAGTGAACCAATGATTAATGTTATTTTATTATTATTATTTTTTGTATTGGGACACTATATAATTAAATGAAATACATATATTTGTGGAAAATATGAGATTTCATTAGAGAAATAATTGTTGGTTGATCTTTTTGAATAATATATTATTTTACAATGTATCAATAATAAATAAATATTTATATTGAAAATATTAATATATTTAAAAGATTATATAATTTGGGAATGTATATTTTTTGTATGTTAATTTTCAAGTGATTGAGGTTTTTTTCATAGGATAAATGCAATGTTAATCATGAAGGAATATAAGATCATCTAAATATAATCATTATGATTGAGGTTTGATCTGACATATTTTGATGTGTTTTTTGTCCATAAAGCTGTGGACTATTTTATGTTGAAATTTGGGATTTATTTTTGAGTATTTTTAGGTTAATTTGTTATTCATATATATTTGATATTATCTTAATTTGTGATAAAAATTTATATTTATAATAATGAATATAAACCATATGAATAACATATCATAATTTTATGGATATTATGATCCACTGAACAATAATTTTTTTTCATCATTCATGAATAATTAATCTCAAAAATTCAACTCATCGAATAAGAGATGTGGTATATGAAAAAAATGATGAGAACAAAAATGAAGGATGGAATTTCAATTAGAGAAGTGGAAAAAAAATAATGTGCGTATTGTTTATTCAAAACAATATATCAGTGGAATAATATTTTCTCAAATATATTATTTTGTATATGAAAGGTAACACTAAAATATCATGTACAATGCAATAAATCAACTATAGGTTTTAGTCTTATTAGGGTATATTATTTATGAAATTATATATTTATTAGTATTCAACAATATATTAATTCTCATGATAAAATATATTTCTCATTTTATTACAATAATATGACAAATCCATTTTGATATAATGTAATTAATATTACAAGACTGATGTTTTATAAGGGGGGAGGATAATATAGTACCATGATATTTTAGTTTTAAAAGAATACTATATCTAATTGCAATGACCAAATTCAATATACAAATTTAAGCGAACTACAATATAGTATTAAAATATTATTTTTAAAAGATGGTCGTTATAACAAAGTTACTGGTTTAGAAAGTATAAACAAGAGTCACTACATTATTAAAAATATATGTACGGATGTTTTTTCATAAATATTTTACGATAAATCCTTGGAAATAAGAAAAAAATTCTAAATAAAAAAATATAAATTAAGAAGAGACGTATTTTAGAAAACTAATTTATTTTTGCACTGTATTTTTATCAATGAAAATTATGTTAAAGAATATAATTGAATGATTTTAATGAAATTTATAAACAATATATTTAGTCAAATTGTATTATTCTAATGGTCCTAATTTTATAAGAAATGATTAAAAAATTCATTTTATATTTCAGAAATATATTTATTTTTCAAATAGGTTTCATTGAATTTTGTGCTCGATTATTATGAATAATTCCTAAAAAATATAGAAATTATGTTTAATAATAATGGAATATTTTCAAAATTCATGGTTTAATGAAATCATAAAATAAAATTTTGGGATTTTTTTGAAAGTGTTGACTTCACGGTGAATAAAGAAAAACACTAATTTTTAAAAACATTCATGTTATTTTATTTTATTGAAATTAATTTCATTTATGCATTTGTATTTTTATTACTTTTTTCAGATAATAATTATTTAATTGAATATAATATAATCTATTCCATAAAAATCAACATAATGTATTATTATGGAATAAAATTATTTTATAAATAAAAAATAGTTTCTATATACAGTTTTTCATTATGTTTTATGGAAGTATGTAAAATTTTTGTTTTAAAACATATGAAAATTAAATCATAGAAAATCATTTCTATACATGGTATCATTATATAAAAATTATGTAATATGGAAATTTAAATTTTTATATATAATTAATATTAACCATGGTAAAATTTTATCACCACTATAAATGGTAAAATTGATTAAATGAAGTTACATATATGAGATATGGTCTAAAAGAAAATCCAAAAGATTACTTAATTTGAAATATTATATAATTTTGATCAAAACTATTTGATATTAAAAATATCCATTTTTGTTCAATATTCTTTTGATTAAATATTTTATATTATTTTGACTAATTAATAATTAAAAATTCTCTATCACTCACATATTATATTTCCACTATATAGATAAAATAAAAATTAAGTATTAAAGAATATGGATGATTAATTTGTTTAATAATAATCTATATTAATAATAGAAATTTGTTTTTCATTTTATTAATTGTACTATTTCCTTGATCATTTACGCAATAAAGACATATTTCTTATATAAGAAGTAGAAAAATAACATAAATTATTTTAAAATTATTAAAAGTAATATGGATAGAATTAATTAAGATATACAAAAGAATTTATAGATAATTATAATGTTTATTTACATTTCAACGTGTTTATATTACTATTATGTTTTTTTCTTTAGGAACCTAAATAAATTATTTTGAATTATCCCAAAATTGAATTTAAATAGTATTAAATGTTTAATATATATTTTTAAGTCATTATTAAATAATAAATACATTATAATAACTAAAAATTGAGTTAATTTTTCTTGGATATCATGAATGGTACATCTATGTGCTACTTTGAATTTTTAAATTATTTTATTGACTATATGAGATTAAAAAATGTGTTACTACTGTTATTATTAAACGAGTTAACAATGTTTCTCAAACAATAGAAATTTTTTCAAAAACCACATAAACAAGTATAAATTTTATTGGATTAATTTATTCATAATGTATACTCCTTATATTCAAGTAAATTACTTTTTTCTACCATTTTACATGAGGTAGACAGATTTCTATTTTAATATTTCATGTACTAATAATATTTCCACCCACCTCACTTATAAAAGGATATCACCTCTTTTCACTTCCTATAAATATTGATCAATTTATCTCAACCATGATCTACCAAAATATCTTCTCAAACATCCTCCTCATTTCCTAGTGGTTTAGGTATCATTAAAATTCCATCCTAGATGGCTTATGTTTTAATACAAAGGTTGTTTTACGTAGATGTGTTATAAATCTAAACTATGTGTTTCATGTGTATGTCTCCTTCTACCCCATTCAAACATTTTATAAAAATAATGAAAAATTAAAAAAATTATATTATATATAAATATGTTTTTATTCTTATTTTAGGGATCATTTCTATTTCCTTCTTCCATTATATGGTAAATGACTACATGACCCATGTGTGCATGTTGAATACCATTTCCATGAATTGATGGATTTTTCTTTTCATCACTAGATTATATGGATGGTAAAAAACATGGATAAAGTGAGCATATATGATATTTATAATATAATAATAATTCATGAAATAATATATATTTCTTACCTTCTTTTATTAACATTCATTGGAAAATGATAACATTGCTTGTGCATATATAGGGACTACCAAGTCCCTGAAATAATATGATTATTTTTTTATATCAACTGTATAAATAAGATCACGAGAATTTATATCATAAATAAATATGACCAATATAACATATATGTGTTTTTCTAAAAGTAAAATATTATTTACATTATTTCTTTTCAACCCTATAGAAAAATAGAATTTTTGTTCATGCTTACCTATGGATTACTGTATCAGTGAAATATAGTTTTTCATTTTCTATGAATTTATTATGTGGTTGGTTTAAAAGAATATTTAATCTATAAATTTAATTATTATAACTTGTTTAATATTATTTAATTAATGTTTCCATAACCCCGTAGATCATTGTTAATGCATCGATGTTGTTTTGAAGATATAAACTAAATGATCTATAATGTCCTACTAAAACCAAATCAATATACTGAATAAAAATATTTCAGTAAAAAAATTAATAAATTGGAATAATAATAGTTTTATGAATATGAAAATTTTTATTAATGAATAATAAATCAAATAAAATTTGATTACATTGGATGGTATAAATACAAACATAATTAGTTGGGACATGAGATAAGGGACTTTCATGAAAAAAATACATCAACAATGTATTCCTTCCAACACATTTTCATTCATGTCAAGGTTCATATAAATATTTGAAGATGTTTCTTATTTATTCAGAAAAGGAATGTAAAAGTCATTTTATCTAATTTTTTATTGTTCTATAAAATATATTTAAAATTAATCTTGTCAATGTTTTTCCTATCGTATATTTTTATCATTTTACAAATGAGAAAAGGGTTTTTAATGTATAAGTATTGACCCCCATTTCCCACCATAATAGTTGTTATTCATTATAAATAGTACTCTATAATGTAACATGGGTTTTTAATTTTTTTCATATTCATTATGTCCTACTAATTTTCATTTCAAAATGTTTTCCTAAATGAAGAATACATTTTTTCATTGTGATTGTGAAAAAACATAATGTGTTTTTTTTAATTTGTTAAAATTTGGGTTATGATCGAAAAATAAAAATAATAAAAATATTCAATTATTGATATTGTATTTCAGCATCATATATAGTGATAGGTGCGACTGATATTGATCATTATCGTGAGTGAGCATGATATTGATCTCCAATGCATTGGGTGATTATTGGGTATTCAATGGAAATAAATGAGAGAGATAATTTTGTTGGTTACTACTATGTAATTAATTAGCCTACAGTTATGTTAAAATGTTCTAAACATGTGTGAGCAGAGTTTATGAATATTATTCATAAAGATATGAAAATTATTCGATAAAAAATAATTTTTTTTCTTTAAGTAATGATTCTTAATGATATTTTATTGGTGAATGTTTTTTTTCAACAAAATCATTAATTGTGTTCCCACATTCCTTAAAATGACATAATACTTTTTCTTATGCATGATAATGTGTTTCAAATTGTTTATTTGATAAAATATTTATTTTAACAGATGTAAATATTTAATTTATATGATGATAGTTTTATTTTAAAATTCTTATATTCTAGGATTGATTTTGAGGTTTTCACTGGATGAAAGAGATTCATTAATGTTTTTAATATCTCATGTCGAGCTTAGTTTTTCTCATCGCACATTTGCAATTTATTTTTATATGATCTAAGGATAAGTATAATTTTTAGCATTGTAAAAAAATATAGTATGGTTAATTATATTAAAATAATCAACTGTTTCTTGAATGAAACATGTGTGTAAATATAACAAAGTGTTATTCTAGAAAATATGTACAATATGTGTTAGTGAATATATTATTATGTAATTATTTTCACAAATCCGAAAATATTTACACCTACAGATCATGGAAATGTAAAAGTATTAAATAATTTCATTTAAACATTTATTTGAGAATGCTTATATAACTAGTTGTTTTAACAAGTTGTTGTACATATTTTAATGGTGCAATTATATACAATCAGGAAGCTACTTATCTTGTAATATTAGGAAATATGGGCTTTTTAGACCATAAAACATTTTTTTTCAACATCTGTACAATCATAAAATCTCTTTCAAGGATAAATACATCAATTATCTTAATAAATACATTTTCTTCAATTTAATCATATTATAATGAATACGTTACATTCATTTAATAAGACTATTATGAATTTTGATACTAAAATATATAGAAACATTTTAATAACATAAATGTTACTTTTAAAACAGAGTATGAAAACTATTATTCATTTCATCACTTTATAATTTTCATTATATAATATCATTCGGATCTTCAATTATCTGATAAATAAATCCATCAAAACGTCATACCTCTAGAATAATATGAAAATAATGAAAAAATTCAATTATAAAGAACCATTTGCTCGAATAAATTTAAAACTGATATAATCAATAAATTTTTGAAAGGATATCCTTATTAAAAATAAATTCCAAAATCAATACTTATTTAATATTTTGGAAATTTAATTAGAATTAAAAAAAATTACATAAATAATATATAAACATAATTTTTTTAAAACATAATGCTTAATGACTCCCACTCACATAACAACAACATTTATTGATGTTCTAAAAGATTTGAAATCCATTTAGGAAAATGTTTTGGTTCGATGATTGTACAATGATATAATTTTATTGAAACTATAAGATATAAATTATTAAATTATTTTATTGATATGATGCAGACTATGTTGACCCCAAAATTGTATACCAGATATGGTCCATGAAAAGACATGAGCGGAATTATTAATCCATTCTGGATAAAAACTATTGATGGGAATCAAATAAAAATTATTTGATAATTATTTATCGGATAAATGATAGATTAATAAATTATTATATTAACAAAAATAGAATAATAAATTAAAAACATGATATAAAAAATAAATAATAAACTACCACACACAATTTCATGTAACTTAATGGTTCAACACCAATCACAAAACCACTCATTCTAAAAGAGTGATCCAAGACATGGAAAACATAAAATGAAAATGAAAATTTATGTGTGATCATTGAGTTGGTCAGTAGGGATGACAAGAGTAAATAATTCTTTATTGCATATATTTAATGAAAAATAAAATCAAACAAGATTGAAAATATGATATATAAAAATAATATATTATATTATTTTAAAAATCATGTAATATTCCTCTATTGTAAAAATAAAACTATTTCAACTTCAAATAAAGTGTCAAAAGATTGAATGAAATTTTAGAAAATTTGTATATAAAATTTAATCAATGAAAACCTAGGTTTTTGATATGAAAAATATAAAATAGAGATTTCATGTTGGATGACCTTAAAAAATAGAGAAAAATCATTTTCTTAATAAATGTGGGTTATATGATCTAATGTATAGGTTGATACAAACATGGTAAAAGAAAAATAAATTCATCACTATTAATCTCATCCAAATTGATAAAAATTAATATACATACCTAATATTTTTTGAGAACCCCTAGCTCAAATGAGGGGTAGTTTGCATAGATAGTCTGATTTCCTAATTAGTTCCCCTAGAAAATGTGTAATATCATCAAGTGAAGCAAGTGAACCTAGGGATCCCACATAAATACCCAAATATTTTCATGAAGAATAAATTGAGGTGACTTTTATAAATATATTATACACTTACAAAAGTAATGTTTTAACATAGTTAATAACCCTCTTCTCACCTATGATCTCCCTCCTTATGTGAATCCATATTTAAAATCACAAATATAAGGAATAAGCCTCTTTATAAGGAACATGACATGAATTACATTTTTAACGCATAATTCACCTATAAAATTAATGTGGCATGCCTTCAAATAGTTTTTATTTTTTATAAAAATATTTCATAGTGCCAAATGAGCATTCTCTTTTTAAAAGAAACACAATAACATTAGAAAACACCTTTTCCAAAATTGTTCAATTTATAAAACCACGTACCATACTTAAGATATATAAACCTATATTTTAAATTATATTACCCCATATTCTAAAAAAATTATTCCACATTTCATGAGTAAATACACAGAAAGGAAATAATTTTATAAATAATGATATTTGTATATTAAAGTAAGTAACATTCAATATGGAACATTTTTTTTGAAATTCCATCAGGTATTCTTAGGAATAATCAAGAATTGTTGTTACATGATTTTTTTTGTAAAAACTATTCTTTAAACTAAATAGAATTTGTAAAATTTCACTTTATATGATTTAATTAATTTATAGAATCAATTTAAACATTATGTTGTTTTTTATTTAATAATAATTCTAAAAACATTCTACAACCATTACAAATTGATATAAAATCCTTATGGGAAAAAATATAAAGAATGTAAAAAGAAAATTCTATGAAACAAAAATAATATAAAGTAATTTAATTTTAATAAGGGAGTCAGTTTTTAAAAAAAGTAGTAGAAATTGAATTCAAATTAAAGGATTAAACATATAGAACCTACCATAATTCCCGTTTTCATTGATAATGAAAATAGAAGTCAACCTCAATGTGTTTCAAGTGAGAAAGATTAACCAATGAAAGACATAGAAAACAAAAACCCAAAAATTTTATATAAAATGAAATAGGAATCATAGTCCATTGGAACCATTTAATGGGATGAAACAAGAATAAAGTGAAATAAGGACAAAGATTAGTTTTTATAGGAGGCTTACCATAAGTATTCAAGCTAAAATTATGAGGAACTATCATAGATTTACCATGGTATTTGGGATGAAACCATGGATGAAAAGTGGGAGGGACTCTATGAGTGTATATGGTATAATTGATAAGGAATGGGATTATGTTGGTTAAAAATTAATAGGGAAAAGTAGTAAATTTACAACATTTTAATGATCTGACAGACCACACAATTACGCCTTATGATATCCTAGACTTTGATAAAACCATGAAGTGTCTTATGAATAATTGCGGAGGGATGAAATGTTTTCTGGAGGATACATCATTTTCATTGAGATTACTATGAATGCTAAATATTTCTTCTTTAAAGGATCCTCGTTTTAAAGGGGGATGGTGCATGGTTTCCCCTAATTCTGCTCCAACCATGTGCCAAATTCCTAACATCCAAAAACTAAAAATTATGGAGGGGGAGATGATATGACCAATAAAAAATGCTATGACAAAAATAAATATCATAATAGAGTAAATCTATGGCGCGGTGTGATAATTATCCACATTATCAAAACATTATACCCTTACAAACTCTATAATGTTCGCTTGATCATGATATCATATGAGAAGAAAATATTTCAAAAAATGATGCATTGGAATCCCACAGAATAAGAGGTAACACCCAGTCAACTCTTGAACTTGAAATACATAAAGAGACCAAAAATGTTATTCTCAATGGAATTAACAAAATTTGAAGAGGGAACAAAAGATATTAATGTACTTGAACCATCTAAAAAATTAATCATTGAAGAAACACATATCTATGAAGAAAACATAAAAATATGGAATACCCACACCCATTACACAAAGCAGCCAAGGAACTGTCATTAAATGAGAAATAACATAGGATACCCAATTACCATGATCAGGGTAAGGATGGGTGATAAAAAAGTATTTCCCTGACTGGGAGTATGGAATTTGGTGTCACTGTGAGTCCTTTTATGTTGTCCTACCCACCATATTTGTAATAAAGTAAAAATCTAAATATCCAATATAGAATAAAATACAGATCTATTGGAAAACCAAACTAAAATAAATCATATATAAACTAAAAAAGGTAATCAAAACACAATAACTAGATTTAGATATTCCATAAAAATGACATATTTTAAAAGAGAATTGTAATAAAGGTGCACAACCTATTATCCTTCCCAAAAAAATGATTAAAACACAAAACACCATTTCAAAAAATTAAATATTAACCTTAAATCAATCACGAATCTAATACATGATCAATACCCTACATTATTAAATGGTTTAGGGTCCTTCGAATGGGTGGACATTGATTTACATAGGTTGTTGGAAAAATCCTAAAACAATAGTTTCCAATGGCCTAATAATCCATAGGTATGTTAGGTATTTGGTTTATTGGTACAAGACGAGTTCTTATGACATGAACTAAAACACCGATGTCCCCCACCCCCACTGAATATACCTCTCGATGAGTCTGGATAAAATTCAAATGATGACCACTTTTTTCCATATCCTAAAATGGAAAACACTACTCCTTTCCTGTTTCCATTACTAGAATCATGTAAACAATTTCAAGGGATAAGTTATATATCAACTCCAGATGAATCTCTTGGTAAATTTTTTTTTTCAGTTTGAATATCCTATGTCAATATATCCTCAAAAATGATAGGGGATAAATAAAGTTCCTAGAAATTTTCTATTCTAATAAACATTTTAATGAATCATGATTTCAAGGACTCATTATCAGCAGGTTCTAAGAGATATTGAAAAATCCTAGAAAATATCTTATTATAATCAAGAACCATTGAATCACCGTGATCGAGATAGTGAAACACCAACTCCTTATTTACCATCAGAGTCTCAATAATAAATTTTTGGATGAAAAAAATCATTGATGCTCTCCCATGGATTTCCTATTTTTGGTTTAGTATGGAAAACATACTTCTATGATATCCCGAATAGATATTCTAATAGTAAGGTCATGAACAAGAGAGTAAGAGGATCTTGAATCTCATGCCGAATTAAAATATTCATTATATTTTCCAACCATTCATCATCTTTTCTCGGTTCTAAAAGATTGAATATTTTGAGAGGGGTCAAATATTGGAACTTTTTAAGGACATCATAATACTAAAGGAAACCAAACTCAATGTCCTAAATAGAAAAATCAAATGACTGTGGTAATGATAAATCATCCAAACTCACATCATGGAATGTTAACCCTACATCATTTTCATGATTCCTCAGATATTATTGAGACAATACTATGGAACTATTAAAATAAAAACCAATCCAAACACATAAAAAATTAAAACAACACACTTCATCCAAAAATAAAAAATACATACTCAAAATGTAATACCAACCCAATTCCCAAAATAATAGAAAAATGAAAAGGAGAAGGGAATCTATACACAGAAAAAGGAACCAACACATTACACTAACTTATTAAAACATTGAATCCCCCCATTGTAAAAAATCCATTCCATAAAAAATAATCCCAAAAGATGTTAAGTACAAACCATGTTTATTCAATGAATCCTCACATATACCCAGTTCTATAGATCGATCACTATTCCAAAAATACCCATAACCATGCACTTACCACATAAATATGTAAACACATGTGATAATCCATAATAATAATAAGGGTCAAAATAAGATATACCCATTTACAAATCCAATCATTTCACCCCAATCCCTAATATAGTTTTCCTTTTACATTCCTCAAAAACATTCTAAAATCACAATGAAATTTCCAAAACAATTTTCCATTTAATTTCAAAATGTCCCATTTTATTTTAAAAAAACCCATGGATTTCATTCGGAGCATAATCAATGATAAAAGTGAATCCATTTATAGAATCCAAAATAATCGACCCAAAATCATCTCAGACTAATATATAAAAAAACCAACTAATAGATTGAATTTATCGAAATATAATAGGAACAACCGCACATGACATGGATACACTCTTTGGAATGATGCAAACCAGCATTTTGGGTGCATTAGAAGTCATAATAGGTAATTATATGGTCTTCACATGCTTTTATATGAATTTATCGACAACCATGAGACCTATGAATCCCTCAAACAATCACCAGAAACTCTCAACACTAAATATGAGTAATACATTAAAAATTAATTACCTCAGTAACATCAATACTAGGCTTGTATTTATAGTCACAACCACCCTTTACTACCACTGAAATTCAAGAGTCCTTCTGAATATGTGGTGACCAATAACCTACCTATGAGTGACAAATTGAATTCTAATAATCAATGATATATACTCACGAAAATAACCAAATAGTAACGACTAATTCATATTATACCATTGTGTCATGAATTAGTCTGATTCACCCATAATCTAGGAAATTGAGTTGGTCCACAATAACACCGAAGGTACATTCCTGATCATATGAAGTTTGAATATAGTTTCGAGCTTAAAATAAAAATCAGTTAGGAATGATTTATTCCCCAAATAATTGAAAAATAAATTCAAAAATAAAAAGATAATAATAATATAAAAAATAGTACTATAAATGAATGAAATTATTTCTTCAAGAATCTTCATAGGACCAATTGGGTAACCTCCAATCACAGAACCACACTTGTTTCATGAGTGATCTAGAATCTGGAGAACATTAAATTAAAAGAAACTATATAGGGGATAGATCGTTGTTTATCAATTGAGATTAGGAGAGTAATAAAAAACTACATAATACATAAAATTTCTATTAATAATTCATTTAAAATAATATTTTTATAAATAATGTTTTCCATTATTTTCCAAAGCCTGCTATATGATTCTACATTATGGAAAATAATTTTTATCTCCTTCCCAAACTAGATTTAAAAGCACGGATTAAATATTTGAAAAATTCCAAATTGAAGGTTACCAATATAAAAATTTGTATTAAAATGAAATAAAATAAAATAGATATACAAATTTTCTAGAAATTATAAAAATATAAAAAAAATTAGACATTAAAATTTGTGTCATGTGATATAAATTATAGGTTAAGATGAAATATAACAATGTAAAATATTCTCAATGAAACTAATATTATAATGTTATATACAAATGAATCCACTATACTAAGGATAAATGTCACCCTCATTGTCTAATATAATGTGTACATCCCATGGGTTGTTTGGTTACCTACTCAGGGACACTATTTAATGTGTAATTTTAAATAATGTATATTCTGTACCTTAGTTCCAACCGAAATAGTTGTGGTTTTCCATGATTGATAAATGGGTGTGAGTATTATTAAACTATCACAAACTACCTATAATATATTTTTCCCTAAAAGAATAACCCATATCTCACCTCTAATCTCTCTCAGTAAGAGTATCCCCATTTAGAATCAAACAACCAAGTGACATGCTTACCCACTAGGAATATAGTGTGAATCATACATTGAACACATACATAAAATATACAATTCAAATGTTATTCCATAGGAGGGATTTTCATTTTAACCCAACATATCAATGTGCTATCCCTGAATTTTCACGTTTAAAGAAACAACATACCTCTAGAGAGAATTGTTTCCAAATGATTTTCATGTTTTAAAACAACCTCATATACATTTAATATATTTATTATGATTTTATATATATGTATCCTTTATCAAAATTTATATATTATTCTTTTATTGAGTGAATATGTGAAATTTATTCAATTTTATACACACACACATGTGTATATATATTAAGGCAACATTAAACATGACATATGTTTGTAAATACCCTGAAGGAATCTAAGGAAAATTAAAGCAAATTTATTTGGACCTCATTAGTATAACCAATTAAAAAACCAACAAAACAATGGTAAATATTTCTTTATAGGATTAAAACCATTTAGAAAATAATTTGAAACATTAGGATGTTTTTCATTGAAGAATAATATTGAAATCATGTTAAAAAATGAAATTCATGTTGAATTACTAATGTAAAAACATATAAATAATGTGAGAATACAATTCTAAGAACCAAATTAATTTCTTATAAAATAAATTTTATATTATCAGTTAGCCAGACATTGAAAAAACCAATAAATGATGGTATTAAAACTCAAATCATGTAAGCAGTTGATAATAGAAACTAAAATCCACCTTAGTGAGATCATTGAGAATGAGAAGGAAAGAATAAAACATCAATGGACCACCCATAATTTAGATATGAATTAATATTTAGCCTAGTACATAGTAACCAAGGAAGAAGAAAAAAAGAATAAAGTGGAATGAGGAATATGAGAGGTGACAAGAGTCTAGCCTTAGGGATTCAATACAAAACAATGAATAAACCTTAATGAATTACCAAGGGATATAGAAAGAACCATCTCAGATGCATGAGATGAGCTCTATGAGATGCTATTGTCTAATGGTTGAAGAATTATTAGATTTGGGTTAATAAATAAAGAGGGTAAAAGTGTAAATTTAAAATTCTAAATTTTTATTCGAACAAAATAGTTTGGCCACATGGTATTCTAGAGCGTGATCTGACCTTGTGGCAGCTTATGACCAAATAGGCAAGCCCATGATATTTTATAGAGATAACCACAGAGTTACAAAACTAACTCTGCATGATAGAATTTTCTTCTTTCTAAGACAAATGTTTTGAATGGGTCTAGCACATGATTTCCTCTAATCATCTGCCAATTGTGAATGACCCTCCATTAATTAAATACTCAAATTTAGAAGCAAATTCATAGAAAGAATTAAAGAAAGGTGGCTAGAATAAATAAATTATGTGAGTATTCCTTGGTCATAGTTTGACATTGATTCTTCTACACCATTCTAAAAGTTCTCCCAACCATTTTCAAACACTCTTAACACATCCTCTATGACGTTCATATGTCTCCCAATATATTCATTATCTATGTTAAAAAATACTCAAACAATTCCATCATATTATTCAACGGGATCCTATTTTAATTTTTATAGAATTATTTTCCAAATAACACATTATATGAGTATAGATAAACTATGAATTAAACAACTCTAAATTAATAGGAACCCCCTACGACTAAGTTTAATAGTCATAAAATTAGTCATATTATTTGGTATTTAACTATCAGGTCACTATAACTCTTATTTATTGAAAAAATCACACACACATCTGCTTTTTTTGACGTAATATTACATCTAGATCATTTCCCATTTTATATTTTTTACTATAATTAATATTAGATAAAAATTCAGCTATGTATTGTCATGAGGTTCATAATCATTTTATTTGAATCTGTTACCTATGGTAATGTTCAAAAATACTATTTCCAAATTTTATAAGTTATATTACAATAAAAACTTTTACATTATGAATAATATATCCAATTCAAAATAAAACTTATATTTATCTCCCACTATGAGTTTTCCATTATTTAGAGAGTATAAATTTTAATTTTATATTATATATTCAATTTAATATTTCATTAATAAAGTTCAAAAATAGTGAAAATAGTTTAATCTATTTTCAACATAAGATTACATGTTCACTCACTTACACATATCCATGAAAATACCCTCATTTAGTTGCAAAATTTTATTATCTTTTTGAATGATAAATAAAAAAAGAGTATCAAAAGTTATGTAATGAAAATAGACTGCCTAATTTATTCACTAATATATAGTAGGGAGGAGTATTGAATCCTATATCTATTCCTTCTAACAATATTCACTAATTTTCATCAGTTTCTTCCCATTCACCTTAATGTTATCTTATACATATACTCCTTTGATATTTAATTCACCAAATGGAATTGTGTTAGATAGTGTAAATATCCCCATCTATTTATTATAATGCTTATCTAACAATATATACATCTGGAGGTAAAAAACACATTATCAACAACATGGATTTTCTTTCTATAAATGATATATTATAGATACATATAGTCATTTTCTTACAGAATAATGAGTTATGACATCATTACCTCTAAAAAATTTGAACATCTCTCCATTTCAGCATTCCTAAACCCAATATGTGTTTTCATTTTTAGGTCCATATACTTAATATCCCAATATCCCTTAATGTATAACTAAATAATAATTTTTAATATCTTACTATAAACTATTTTTTAGGGATACATATCAAGGGAGTCTCTAACGTAATATGATAGAAATATAATGGATCCAATAACTTATATATGTCTTTATTTTAGTAGGATTTTACAATAGTATCATTAGATTTCTATACTTCCCTACAATAACATCAACCATCCATTTTATGTTCTGGTAGAAATAAGATGCATTTTTTCTCTCAATACCTCATTATGAGTGCTTCAATATGTGGGAAAAAATAGTTTCCATGGTCATTGATTTTTCTAGGGATAATTTCATAAATTAAATAATCATGGGATTTGAAAAATTCTAAAACTACACTAGATCATAAATCATAGTATCTTGGGCCTCAATTAATTTAAAAATATAATATTCTTCCAAATGATTATTAAAAAATCCAAATGGATTGAGAAATTTCCCCAAGAAATAGTTTCCCAAAAAGTAAAATATTTTATAATAAATCAAAGGTCATTGAGTCATTCCATTTGTCTTGGAAGTCCTTTTGGTGATCTTTCATTATTAAAACAATTAAAAAAATCCCTGGACACATTAAAAACTATATGAAAAAATTGAACTTAATTAATCACATTTTTAATTATGTGTTGATACACAAAATTACCTCTACATGCAATTGTGTGATGGAATTTAAGAAAAAAAATTACCTATTAATTTGTTATACATCTCATAATTACTTTACCATTATGAATTCTGGAAATATATGGATCCACCCATACATATTACTTATACTCAAAAATCATCTTAAGAAGTGTACGCTTGGAAAAAATGAATGGTACCTTTTATGTTACCATTTACTTTTCCATTCATGAATATAGTGGAATGTTACTAATGATCACATTCTCTACACACCTAAGAGTGAATCATTAAATAGTAGTTTTGAAGTATATTTAACCACATATTACTGAAAAATAGGTTTTCATGTCAGTTTTATTTCAATTTTAATTCCAGTTTTTAACCAATTATTATAAAGTCGACACCATTAATAAGGGATTCAACGTTAGTATTTAAAATCCAGATGCTAAAAAGTAGTTTTTTAATTTTTTGGTTGATGTTTCGCAACATTTCCACTCTAAATCAAGTCTGAAAATCAGTTTTTTACATCAATAACAAGTTGAAATCAATTCCAAAGTTCCCAAATTTTGTTGAGGATCGAGAACTCTTTTTGTTTAAAACTAACATAAAAATTTATATAGGTCATATTTTCATTGTATATTTCTAATATAAACCTATAAGAAAGATCATCTATAATTTTTATAAATAATTTCAGTATCATTTTTGAAAAAAATCAATGGTCAAAGTAAAATAATGGTTGTAGAAAATTTTAAATATCCCCCCCCACTGATAATATATCAGCATTCCTATAATAGAAAAAATATCAAGAAAAAAACATGCATCCCTAATATATATATATATATATATATATATTTAACAACTTAATAAAAATATAATTATCTACATAATAATATTTTAAACTAGAATAAAAAAACATTACTGATAATTTATAAATTTTTCATTTACAGTTGTTTTTGATGCATTTTTTGAGTTTATTATGTCCAATTACATATTATAAAATTTTATTGAACACTATTTGTAAGATAATATAATATTAAAATATTTATTTATACATACCAAATAATTTAAATTGTCATCATACATTACAAATAGTTTGCAAGAAATATCTATGATGGTTACTTTCATTATTCGTATAAAATTAACATCATTGAATGTCTACAATAAAAATAAATTCTAGAAGATTAAAATATATAATACTAAGATATAAAATATAAAATAATTAATATAACTAAATATAGTAAATTCACCCATTTACCCAGTTGTGATTATCTCATATATGAAATATATAACCTAATAATCACATTCCCCATTTCCTTATTGATGATGACACTGTAGTTATAAATCATTAAATTGAGAATAAAAACCAATATATATATATTTAATTAGAAACTCATCTAATATAAAATATTATTACCGTTACATCCACATATTGGATTACATTTGGGTTCTTTATTAACAAGTGATATTTGTTAAAAAAAATTGGTCAAACAATATTTTCAAATATATCAACTAAAAAAAATATATAAAAAAATTATAACTAAATGTAATGGACTTTTAAAAATAGTAGAAAACATACTTGTCTAACACCATCCACATATCCTCTTATGTGGCTTGGTTGTTTTGGTTTTCTAAGAGTAGGGGCTAGGATATCTGTACTACCCTCAGGGATAAAAATTCCCTATTTCAATTTCACGGGATGTTCATCCTGAAAAGAAAAATTAAAATTTTATAATTGTGTTGTTAATTAAAAAAATACAAAGACTCATGAATAATAAAAAATATTTACATGAAACACTTTCAGATACCACTTTATATTTCTCTGTAAGATAGCTATTCATTTTCTTCATCTATCACTTTTACATTTTTCAAGGAGGGTGGGGAGAAATAGAGGACATAACTGAACATTATCTAAACCACTAGTAAACTGATCTCTTAATGCTTCAAAAACTTATTAAGACAATTTTTTCTCCATTAAATAATACTCTCTATATGATAATGTATGAGGGTATTGACTCTATAGTTGGATGTATTGATGAGATTTTCTGGATTCCTATTATATAAAAAATAATGTAAAAAATCAATTTGGTAAATATATAATAAATTTTCTAATATAATATAATTATAATAATAGAAATTACACATAATGGCAGCTAGAAACAAATATCTTCCATGTATCTACATCTAAAAACTCAAACTCTAGGAATGGGTTTTTATTTTGTTTCTTTCTCAAATCATAATATTTTTCACTTTTTTCTAGAATCAATCCTTCGAATCACTATTAAAGAATGATATATTTTCTTATTTACTTTTAATTCGTGAAAATTCAATGTCTTATGTAATTGAAACAATTATATATTAGTCAATTAAAAAATATCTAATTTGAAAACTAATATAAAATAAATTAATTCAAATATTTTACCCTTACAACCTCCCAAATATGGTCGATCAGCATCTTATGGACAGACGTCCAATTAAGATGGAAAATGTTAATTTTATAGTGGCTATGGAATCAAATGATGAGATGTGTCATATTTATTAAAATATAAAATAATATCTAGAAGGGGGACAAACAAGAACATTAATGAACATCAAAAGAAATAAAACAAGTATCACTAACCTGTTCTAATGTGGGTACTCATGCTGTGGTAAGGTAGGCATCCACCTTTAACACATGTATATTTTCCCCACCTCCATGGATTGCCTTGCATCCATGCACCATATCTATCATCCAAGGACACCTCCACAACCATCGATTTCAAGATAATATGCGAAGGGGAATCATTTATATTTAATCAATCTTCATTAGTACGATTTACTGTAAAAAAAATCAAATTAGTTAGAGGTGATAACATTGATTTTTACATTCTCAAATGGAGATTAATTGTTTTGGATGGATAGCATCCCTTACTTCGAAATGGGGACTTCAGTACTCTCTAGTATCGTAACAATCGTTGTCTCCGCAACCTCCACCTCATTGTTTAGGATACCAGAAGTCATCATGGAGGAGGCTTTCCCATGTTCCAGATTTACATCTTGATTGGAGACCTCATTTGGGACCGACTGATACCAGAGAGAATTCTAACATGAGAATCACTATTCATTCTATTGGGAAACAAAGTCCCCATCTTTGAAGGAGATACATTCACACTTATGGGTAGGACTGTATGCACACCCGAAGTATGCAATGGTGAAGTTTCTCGAACCAATACCGGAGTACATAAAACTATATATATATATATATATCATTCATAATCATTCCATTAATTCCACTACATTTAATAGAATTTTTAATAGTACATGAAATAGTAGATGACATAACTTTCCCTTTCATAAAACTGTCAAAAGAATGTGAGTGCTGAAGCATCCCATTTTCAATGTCACTATTGGGACATTTTATCTTTCTTGTGTGAGAAACTTTGTTCATGACCTTCTCTGAAGTCACAACATATAAGATTATCTTCAATTTTATTCATTTTAAGTCATTAAACTATTTCCTTCCTCTATAATCAGACACTTCTTGTGATGAGAGCTCCTTACTTGTTTGGATGTCATCTATGTTTGACACAATTCATTCATCTTCCATGGAATTGACCACTGAATCATTAATTGAAGGGCACATTTCATCATTGTTGTATCCATCAGTAGTATCATTCTAACTAACATTATTCATTCCATTTAAATGAGGGGTTGTAGGAAATCTAGCATCCTTCTATAGAACAATACTTTAGAATTTTCTAGGGATTTTTCGACAATCCTTGATCTGCAACTCAGACTGAATCATCCTGTCCAAGCCAGTTTCATATATAGTAGTTCTTTTAAGAGGATCCAAAGTAATCTCACCTGAAGATTTATTCCAGTAAAAGGCATTATCTTGGGATGTTTCGTGACTCTCCATTTAGAAACATTGAGATTCACCATGTCCCTTAATATTTTGACAAGAAAAAATAATTTTTGAATGACAGTTTGACCTGGAGGGTCCAACCATACAACAAACTTCACAGTAAAATGGAATTTTTTTCATAAAAAGTTCACATGTTGATTTCATCTTAGGAATTGGAGATGATAACATTTTCAATTAGAGTATATCCTAATAATATTTCTATTAATATTATGGAAAAATTACCAAAACTAGCATTCTTAGTAGCCAAATCCATCCGAATTGGTATTCATATTTAAGAGGCAATATCACATAAAATTTTAGAATGCCCTAAAACCCAGTACAATCCATAAATCATGATCAAAACTTGAGAAATGGTATCCAAAATGTAATAAAATATTGAATTAAGGTTTTATTCATAAATCCTATGTGTTCTCAGTTATATATTAATAGAACCAAAACTCCATGATGAACCATTCAATTCAGTAGAAGGAAACAATAGATGGAAGAAAGTCGTCCCTAGAGAAACACATTTAAAATCATTAAATCCCCAAATCATAGACATGCGACCAACAAGCTCATAAATTTTCCAGGGTTCATACCTTTAGATAATGAGAGTTGGGAAATGATTGAGTTCTTGCGAAGCTCTAACAGCTCCAGAATAACTCCATCAAAAGCTAAGACTTGGGCTGTGGATCCCTTTCAGACGATGTGCTAGGGAATATAGTTCTCAGAAAATAAAAATGAACCAAAATAATTCCTTGAGGTGGAGAACTCAATGGAATTTTCTTCATGTTTTTGCACCATAATGATGACATTTGAGAGACGAGGAGCATAGTGTTGTATAGAATCATTAGTGAAGTCATTTAAGACTCTTGGGTATATTCAATCAACCAGATCGCCATTCGGTGAGGGTTTGATCTCTCCTTCCTCCATCCATTCATGTCTGTATATACATATATAGCTCATAAACTGTGTTGTATTTGGGCCAATTACATTATTATCATCATTAAGAATAATATGTAATTTATTATTTCCATTAGAAAGGGATAGTTTTGGTAAATGTGAAATATCACATTTACGATCTTGAGAAACAATTTATGAATTAAAAACTCAAATGATTCCATAGATGAAGTCTCATCAGTTGTCTTACAATTATTTTATATAAAATAAATGTGAAATTTTGTAAAATAATTATACTATTCAAAATTTAATAATATGAAAAAGTCATATACCATCATACATGATCCTTTTTACTTGAATTTTTATCTACTATCATGAATGAAAAATGTAATGATATTCTATTTACATGCATATTATTAGACAAAAGAATAATTAAAAAATAGGAAAACAAAAATAAATAAGTAAAAATTGGCACACATTTGTATGTTTTTTAAAAACAAGGATGTTATGATTGTTAACATTTAAATATGAAAGATAAACAATTAATTGTAATAATTTCTTCTATAATTATAGAAATATTTATAAATTTTAAGATCAATGATATGAGAAATTGATTCCATAGAAATAAATATAAAAAAACATAATATTGTACGTTCACTGTTTCAATGAGAATTTTTTAACCCAAACTGCGGAATATAATCTTTATCGAAAAATCATATAAATAACCAAATATATAGAATTAAACATCAATTGATTATTATAAATTAATGTTTTTACAAATTTAAATTTCAATAAATAAATATAATGTAAATATTTACCACATTATTTAGAAGATTAATTTAGTGTTTTCACTTATACAATCATCATGGTCATTTATTACTCCATGCATAATGTCTTCATTATAGTCATTTTTATACGAAAATCATGTAATATATGAATAAGCCTGTAATGACCCAAAGTTTAATTAATTGAAATCCCTCTTGATCTTCTTAAATGTCTCTTTATATAAAATGTTTTATAAAATGTCAACTTCTTTGGTTTTATGATAATAGTTGTGACCGTTACTTTTATGGTCGTCGAATAGTGATCACATGATTAGTATAAATATAAGTCTTTCACGAACACAATTTTACTCACACAAAAGAAGCGATGTCCTCATCAAGTAAAATTGCCCCATACGAAGACCATTTGTCAGAGCTTGGAAAAGTGGTGGCATCCTTGGGATTCGATCTTTACCAAGCCGAAGCTGAGATTCATCACGTCAAGCTCGAACGTGACCGTCTATGGGAAAAGTATAAGTTGATAGAAATTACCACTCGAGCGATGTTATCTGAGCCACTACAAGAGTCTGTCACCATCGCACACATTACCCTTAGGTCTTTTGTGGCTGTTTTAAGTGGTTATATAAAAAATAAGTAGTACAATGTTAATGTACATTATTTTTTTGTATATAACAATGAATATAATTTCTAGTCATTTTTGATACATTGTAAATAGTTTTTAAAGTACAAATGGTGTTTTTAGTTACTATTTAATTAAGAAATATATTTTATTAAATTAAGGGATTTTTTAATTAAATAATATTTTAATAAAATAATAATATTATTATTAAAATAATTTTTATTATATATAAATGATCTTATAATTTTATGAATGCAATTAAAATTTTTATTAAGGTTTGAAAGCCATTTCTGTCAAAACCCGTGAATTTTTGAGAAGTGTATGTTTTTATATTAAAAGTGAAAATTAACATATTTAGAAAATTATTTAGATAAAATAAATGTTATTTCTGGAATCAGGACTTCGAAATTATCCAACTTTGAATTTTTCATAATTTTCTGAGAGTAAAATTTTTGGGTAAAAATTAGATACCAATTTAGTATATAATGTGTTTTATGACATCATAATGACCCAATAGTGATGTAATAAAATACTATAATCTTTATGATCGGCCAATATATGTTTTAACATTAAAATAATGTAATTTTGAGTTGGTTTGACTTACTTTTCAAGGGATTAATAGAACCCTCAAGACTTATTAAACACCTTTGTCTTTTTAAATTAATTTCCATGGGAGTGTGAAGCACCTCCACATAAACAACCCTAATATTTTACGATGTTCTGAATTTGGCCTCATAAATTACTGTTTTTCTCCTCCATTTTCCAAAAACCATGGGCAAAAACCATGAGATGGTTTTTGGTTTGGATTAATTTAATGTAAGTGGACCCAAACCTAAATAATAAAGAATTCCCTCACCTTTCCAATATAATCCCACCCATGCTCCCTCTTCCTCCTCACTCAAAGCCTTTGGAGTTCATCCAAACTCTTCCCAACTCTCTCTATAATCCCCCCAAGGTGCCCCAAGCTCCCAAGAAGCCTCTCACAAGCCTCTCTCTAGCCTTTGGGAGCACACTTCCAAGTAAGGTTTTTCTCTTCCATTCTCATTTTTTGTCCAATTTTCCTTAAGTTGTTTTTCCCTTTTAATTTCAATTATGAATGTTGGGGTATGGTTTCACACCTCCCTCTTACTTCCCTATTTATTTTTGAATGATGGGAGACCCATTTCATTCTCATTAAATGCTTCCCAGGTACACGTGTTACTATGCCAAAATTCCGAAAGGAACTTCTCTCACTTCTTTTACATTCAAGTAATACTTGTGTATCATGAATCTAAATTCCATTACAATTGTTTGGACATGAATATATATGACCCCCTTACTGTATATTTCATGTAAATATGATGATACGCCCTTTCTCTCTCATCAAACCTTTTTTTATGAATTCTTATGTCACGGCGTTACGCTGCCGAAATCGCACCAATTTTCTAAGCCAATGCGATTGTGTAGGGAATACCATGCCCTTTCTCCATCAAGGGTATTCACCTTTATGAACATTTACATATTGATTATAATGATTCATGTATTAATTCCGTATTCTTTTATCATGGAATAATGATTATGTTTTATGAATCCATGTTTTATGATCCGTGTGGCACACTTATGCATGAAATGAAATGTTTAAGAAGGGTGCGCCCTTATAGCGCTCCAATGCAATGGGTAAAGTAGAGTATCATGATACGTCATGTGTAATGAGTTTTAACCCATTATAATTCAAGTTAAATGAGGGTTTACTTGTGCTTTATGTGCAATGAGGATTTACTCATGCTCCATGTGCAATGAGCCTTGGCTCATGCTAATTCCATGTTAAGTGTTGTTTCCACATTTCTATGTTATCATTATCATGAATTATAATTCCTTTATGTTAATGTTCCTTTTATGGTCTATTGATATGCCTATTGTCTAACAAGTATTGTACTCATCATGTTATTCCATGTGTACTCCCTTACTGGGCATTATAGCTCACCCTTTTCTTATGCATGTCCTCTGGTTATCCCATGGAATGCTAAGTACGAGGGAATGTAGTGGTCATGTAAAGTATGTTTTCAATAAAGATGTTGTATTTCATGTTTCAAGTTTTTATGTAATAATCCAAATCCCCAAAGACACTAAACCCCTCGATCTTCTTTGTTTTATCAAGTGAATTTTTATGTAATAAATCATGTTTATGTTTGTAATAAAAGCAGGGTTGTCATAGTTGGTATCAGAGGATAGGTTTGGTTATTTTTGGGATTAGGATTAGTAAACCCTATTAAAGACTTAGATATAAGACTAAGTACAATAAATACGTCCCTAGGTTTTGGTGAGTATTGAGTAAGTGGGTTATCTAGAAAATACATCCATGTATGGATATGAGCAGGTAGAGGTGGCTCTGGCTAAGATGTATCCTAGTGTTAAATCCCGAAACACCGCTTTGAGCTAGACTCGAACGGGAACTGGTGCACGACATCGGGGCTTGCAGCACTCGTCGATACGACACTCCCGGGGGATATGTTTTGATAAATTAACAAGCTCAGTTTGAACACATATTAAGGGAATTAAAAAAATTCCCCTAAGAATATATGTTAGAAATTAGATCATGAAAATCCTAGATTGAAGCCTATAGACTCATGAGTTAAGGAAATGAATGTTTATTTATAAGTTATCAACTTTTTTCTTTGGATTACCCTGTATGTGTTACCCCTAACTTTCCTTTTATTCCAGCCAATGGCCGGTAATATGAGGACTTGGGCTAAAAACCATTGTGAATATCAGTGTGATGACTGTACTAATGAGATGCCAAATACAATGGGAGCAGGAATCGCGAACTTTTTCATGCTTCTCTCTCAGCTGAATCACATTTTGAATAGAAACACGGGTCAAGAGGAACGTTCAACGCCCCCCCCCCCAAGAAAGAACAAGTCGCTATCGAGAGCTACATCAGGCCAAGGCCTCCTACTATTAGTGGATAATCCGATCCCACGATCACTGAATAATGGATCAACTCCATTGAAAAGATATTCTCCATCCTCTAATGTTCTGAACAAGAGAAGGTTCTCCTAGAGGCTTGTCGTATTGAGGGTGAAGCTGATCAATGGTGGACGTTGATAAAAAATACGAAGCCTGAGGAGGAGATCGAGGCATTAGAAAGGAAGGATTTCTGGAAGATGTTTTTTGATAAATATTTTCCGCACACCCTCCAACTTAAGATGGAAAGGGACTTCCTTTCCCTCAAGTAAAAAGATGAAGAATCTATTGGAGCGTACAAGGTAAACATCACAAGGCATGCACGATATGCTTCCATCTTTGTCATTACCCCCTGAATGCAAGGTTGACCACTTCTTTGGTGGGCTGAAGCCTCGCTTGCGGAAAGAATTAGCGATCTGTGACTTCGACAGCTATGAGGAAATTTTCCGATGTGACCTCAAGGTTGAAATGGAGATTGGGGAATCACGGGGGTATCATGGGGACAAGAAGCATAAGGTGGACTTCAATTCCGGTGGACCGATGGATAAATCCAATGGTGCTAAGAATATCCAGTACCCCACTTGCCAAAAGTGCGGGAAGAATCACCCTAGAAATTTCCGTAAGGGGACGAGGAAATGCTTCCGGTGTAGAAGAGAAGGGAACCTAGCTGTTAATTGTCATAAAAAAGACCTATGACTCCAACAGAGGAGAGAGATGCTCCATTCAAACCTAAACGTGTTGTTTAATGCTACAAATGAAAAAAGTCGGGTCATTTTGCAAATCTGTTCCCTAATGCAAGGGTTTTCGTTGGCGACCAACAACCTCCAAGGAAGAATGGAAGATATTTTTCCATCACTTCTGCCGAAGTGAACCCCGAAAATGAAGTGGTGATAGGTACTCTCATTATTCATTCAATAATAGTGAACGTACTTTTTGATTCAGGTTCTACGCATTCTTTTATATCTCGAGTGTTTAGTAGAACAATCCCAGCACCACCACAAGTCATGGAAGTGAAGATGTCAGTGAGTACGAAAAATGGGGCAATCATTGCATCCCATGAGTATAATTCCACCCATGTTATAGTCTGTGGATTGAATTTCCCAGTGAACCTCATCATACTCCCTTTGGTGGAATTTGATGAAATTCATAGCATAGATTGGCTTTCTTTATATAGATCCAACATAAATTTTCGGGAGAGAGAAATCACACTCCATATGGAGAATCGACCCCCGATTCATTACAAGTGTCAGGAGGAAGATGAATCTCATTTAGCTCCATCATCTCAAGCATGGAAATTACTGCCTTATGAGCACACGTATCTGGATTAGATGATTGAGTCCAAGGAAGAAACCATACTTGAATAAATGCCAATTATGAGGGAATTCGAGGAAGTGTTTCCCGAGGAACTTCCTGGTCTTCCTCCAAGAAGATATGTTGAGTTCTCAATTGAACTTATACCTAGGGAGCTACCGATATCCAAGACTCCATATAGAATTGTTTTTGTTGATCTTGAAGAGCTGAAGAAACAAATACAGGAGAATCTGGATAAAGGGTTTATACGCCCAAGTGCTTCACCATGGGGTGCACCGGTCCTCTTCGTCAAGAAGAAGGATGGGTCAACGCGGGGTTGCATCGATTATCGTGAACTTAACAAAATAACGATAAAGAAAAAGTATCTTCTCCCAGGAATTTATGACTTTTTTGATCAGGTGCGTGGAGCACAATACTTCTCCAAGGTGGACTTGCGGTCGGGATATTTTCAAGTAAGGTTGAAGAAGGAAGATATCCCCAAGACTGCTTTTCGCACAAGATATGGGCACTATGAATTCATAGTAATGCCTTTCGGACTCACCAATGCTCCAGAAATATTCATGGGCTTGATGAATAGAGTCTTTAGAGATTACCTTGAAAAATTTGTGGTAGTCTTTATAGATGATATTCTAATATACTCCAAAAACAAGGAGGATCATGAGGAGCATTTAAAAACTGTACTAGAGACTTTGGAAAGGAGAAGCTCTATGCAAAGTACAGCATGTGTGAGTTATGGTTGAAGGAGGTTTCATTCTTGGGCCATATCATCACAAACAATGGGATATCTGTGGACCCCTCCAAAACATATGCAATTGAGGGATGGAAAAGGCCAACATCGGTAATGGATATCCGTAGCACCTTGGGGTTAGCTGGATATTATCGACGATTTGTGAGAAATTTCTCACGATCGTCCAACCCTCTTACCAAGCTAACTCGGATGGGAGTAAAGATTTCTTGGAGTGATGAATGCGAAGAAATCATCAAAGAGTTTAAAAGGAGGCTTATCACTCTGTCCATGCTCACATTACCCACAAGTGGGGAACCTTTTGTGGTTTTCAGCGATGCTTCGGAGAAGTGCATAGGATTTGTGCTAATGAAGAATGATAAAGTGATATCATATGCCTCAAGTCAGTTGAAAATATATGAGCGAAACTATCCAATGCATGATCTAGAGTTGGAGGCTGTGATCTTTTCCTAGAAAATCTGGCGGCATAATCCATATGGAGAGAAATGTGAGATATATACTGACCACAAGAGTCTTAATTATATATTCACACAAAAAGAGCATAATATGTGCCAGAGAAGATGGATAGAGCTCATCATGGATTAGGACTGTTCAATACATTACCACCCTGGGAAAGCGAACAAGGTGGAAGATTCCCTACGTAGAAAGGATCCAGCGATTCTATCAATGATGAGAATTAAGAAGGATCCAATCTTCTTAGACTTGATGAAGATGTACATGGGAATCATAAATAAGGGAACATCATCAATCCTTTCAAAAATGATTTCTCAACCATCTCTTTTGGAAAGGGTAAAGGATGCTCAAAAGGGTGATGTGGGAATTCAAGAAAATGTGGAAGTTATCAGAAAGGAGAAATCCTCGGAGTTTAATGTAAATGAAGAAAGAATTGTGTGGTTTGGGAAAATAATATGTGTTCTATCAAGTCCGGATCTGAAGAAGTCACTTTTGGATGATGCTCATAGATCAAATTTCTCTATTCACCCAGGGAGAACAAAGATGTATCAAGATCTCCAAGAAAACTTTTGGTGGGATAATATGAAGAAGGAGATCACTGAATATACATTAAAGTTCCTGGTGTGTCAGCAAGTGAAGGTAGAGAGGCAGGAGTCTAAGGGGATGATGCAACCATTGCCCACACCAGAATGGAAATGGAAAACATCACCATGGACTTTGTCACCAGACTTCCGAGGACATACAAAGGCAACAAAGCAATCTGGGTTGTTGTGGATCGTCTTACAAAGACTGCACACTTCATTGCTATTCGGGAGGATTTCTCATTGGATCAACTGGAACAGATATATATCAGGGATGTGGTATGGTTGCATGGTGTACCACTATCTATTGTGTCTGACCGAGATCCTAGATTAACCTCTATGTTTTGGAAGAGTCTTCAACATGCTCTAAATAATGAACTAAACTTCATTACGACCTATCATCCTCAAACTGATGGCCAATCCGAGAAGACTATTCAAACACTTGTGGATATGTTGAGAGCGTGCTCAATGGACTTTAAAATAGGATGCGATCAATATCTTCCTCTGGTTGTGTTCTCTTATAACAATAGTTTCCACTCAAGCATCCAAATGGAACCATATGAAGCCCTGTATGGGAAAAGGTACAGAAAAAATGCATGCTGGGATGAGGTTAGTGAACGTAAGCTGCTTGGACTAGAAATGGTCGATGAAATGGCGGAGAAGGTGAAAACCATTCAGCAGCATATCAAGGTAGTCCAGAGTCGAAAGAAGAGTTATGCAGATAATCATTGATGAGACCATGATTTTAAAGTTGGAGACATGGTTTTTCTACGCATATCTCCATGGAAGAAGGTCATGAGGTTTGGAGAGAAAGGGAAGTTAAGTCCAAGGTACATTGGCCCCTTCGAGATTCATGATCGTGTCAGGGCTGTGGCCTATCGACTAGAAATTCCACCTACCGTGGCCAAAGTACATGATGTATTTCATGTATCCCTCTTAAGGAAGTACATACCAGACCCTTGAGATGTACTCTCTTGTGATGTGGTACAATTGGAAGATGATCTTTCTTATGAGGAGCAACCAGTGAAGATCTTATATCGTAGAGAATAATTTCTATGAAATAAGACAATGCCCCTCGTCAAGGTGTTGTGGAGAAACCACAAGTTTGAAGAAGAGACTTGGGAATCATAGGACATGATGAAGCTAAGTTGCCCACATTTGTTTTAGTGTGGGAAAATGAAAATTTTAAGGGTGAAATTTCTTAACGGGGGAATATGGTAATGACCCACTGTTTCATTAATGTAAATACCTCTTGATCTTATTAAATGTCTCTTTATATAAAATGTTTTATAAAATGTCATCTTATTTGGTTTTATGATAAGAGTTGTGACCATTACTTTTATAGTCGTTGAACAGTGATCACATGATTAGTATAAATATAAGGCTTTAACAAACCCAATTTTACTCAGACAAATGAAGCGATGGCCTCATCTAGTAGAATTTCCCCATACAAAGCCCATTTGTTGGAGCTCAGAAAATAGGTTCCATCCTTGGGCTTTGCTCTTGACCAAGCCCAAGACGAGCTTCATCATGTCAAGCTCAAATGTGACCATCTATGGGAAAAGTTGAAGTTGATAGAAATTATCACTCGAGCGATGTTATCCGAGCCACCCCAAGAGTCTACCACCATCGCACACATTACCCTTAGGTCTTATGCAGCTATTTTAAGGGGTTATGTAACAAATAAGTATTACTATGTTAATGTACATTATTTTTTTGTATATAATAATGAATATAATTTCTAGTCATTTTTGATACATTGTAAATAGTTGTTAAAGTAAAAATGGTGTTTTTAATTATTATTTAATTAAGAAATATATTTTATTAAATTAAGGTATTTTTGAATTAAGTAATATTTTAATAAAATAAAAATATTATTATTAAAATAATTTTTATTAATTATAAATGATCTTATAATTTTATGAAGGAAATTAAAATTTTTATTAAGGATTGAAATCCATTTCTGTCAAAACCCGTGAATTTTATTATAAGTGTCAGTTTTTATTTTAAAAAGTAAAACTTAACATATTTATAAAATTATTTAGATAAAATAAATGTTATTTATGGAATCATGATGTCGAAACTTTCAAACGGTGAATTTTTCATAATTTTCTGAGACCGTCAAATTTTTGGGTAAAAATAAAATACAGTTTAAATATATAATGTGTTTTATGACATCATAATGACCCAATAGTGATGTAATAAAATACAATAATCATTATGTTCAGAACATATATGTTTTACCATTAAAATAATGTGATTTTGGGTCTGTTTGACTTACTTTTCAAAGTATTAATGGACCCCTCAAGACTTATTAAACACCTTGTCTTTTTAAATTAATTTTCATGGGAGTGTGACTCACCTCCACATAAGAAACACTAATATTATAAGAAGTTCGGACTTTGGCCTCATAAAATACTGTTTTTCTCTTCCCTTTTCCAAAACCCATGGGAAAAAACCATAATATGGTTTGTGGTTTGGATTAATTTAATGTAAGGGGACCCAAACTTAAATAATAAATAATTCCCTCACCTTTCGTATATAAACCCATCCAAGATCCCACTTCCTCCTCACTAAAAGCCTTTTGAGTTCGTCCAAACTCTACCAAACTCTCTCTAGAATCCTCCCAAGGTGACCCAAGCTCCCATGAAGCCTCTCACAAGCCTCTCTCTAGCCTTTGGAAGCACACTTCCAAGTAAAGGTTTTTTCTACCTTTCTCATTTTTTGCCCAATTTTTTTAAGTTGTTTTACCCTTTTAATTTCAATTATGAATGTTGGGGTATGGTTTCAAACCTCCCTCTTACTTCCTTCTTTATGTTTGAATGATGGTAGACCCCTTTCTCTCTCATTAAATTCCTCCCAGGTACACCCGTTACTAGGTCGAAATTCCGAAAGGAACTTCCTTCACTTTTATTACATTCAAGTAATACTTTTGTATCATGAATCTAAATTCCATTAAAATTGTTTGTACATGTATCTATATGAACCCTTACTGTCCATTTCATTTAAATATGATGAGACACCCTTTCTCTCTCATCAACCCTTTTTTAAGAATTTTTATGTCACGCCGTTACGCTGCCGAAATCACACTGATTTTCTAAGCGAATGCCATTGTGTAGTGAATACCATGCCCATTTCTCCATCAAGGGTATTCACCTTTATGAAAATTTATTTATTGATTATAATGTTTCATATATTAATTCCACACTCCTTTATCGTGGAATAAATGATTTTGTTTTATGAATCCATGTTTTATGATCCGTGTGTCACACTCATGCATGAAATGAAATGTTTAAGAAGGGTGCGCCGTTATAGCGCTCCAATGCATTGGTTAACGTATAGTATCATGATAAGTCATGTTCAATGAGTGTTGAATCATGATAATTCAAGTGTAACTAGGGTTTACTCGTTCTTTATGTGCAAAGAGGTTTTAATCATGCTCCATGTGCAATGAGCCTTGGCTCTTGCTAATTCCATGTTAAGTGTTGTTGCCACATTTCCATGTTATGATTATCATGCGTTATCATGCCTTTATGTTAATGTTTCATTTATGATCTATTGATGTGCCTATTGTCTAACATGTATTTTACTCCTCGTGTTATTCCATGTGTACTCCCTTACTGGTCTTTATAGGTCACCCTTTTCTTATGCATGTCCTCAAGTTATCTCATGCAATGCTAAGTACGAGGGAATGTAGTGGTCATGTAAAGGATGTTTTCAATAAAGATGTTGTATTTCATGTTTTAGGTTTTTATGTAATGATCATAATCCCCAAAGACACTAAACATCTCGATCTTCTTTATTGTATCAAGTGACGTTTTATGTAATAAATCATGTTTATGTTTGTAATAAAAGCAGGGTTGTCATAAAGCCTCATATAAATCAATAACATAATTATCATCATCATCACCTAAATGGATTCTTTTCCATTAAAAAATGACATAACATTGATCACTTGATTGTTCAATGACCTAAAAAAATTTCATCGAATATGTTTCCATGATAAATGTTTACTCATTACAACTAAATATTTACAAATCGACTAGTTTGAACCCAAATTAGTCATGTTTCACACCACTACTTCTAGAAAACAAATTACAATTAAATACGGTGACTCATGATTGAGTATAGTCATATTACTATATGCATTCATGAACTCAAAAATATGTCGTTGATGTTGAAATTAGGTTTTTATCTTTTACACTCAAAAAATGAAATGATTCAATGACTACCATTTCACCACTATTTTGAACGGTACTATTGTCATTCAGTTTTTCTTGGTAAAATGTGTACCCATTAAAATCAAAACAAGACCATATGAAAAAATAAATAGATTTTATTCCATCCAACCATTTCAATGATTCTCATACAGATATATCTTTGATGAATCTCTCTTTAAACCATGAAACAAATGTATTTTTGTGATCAATCATGAACCACATTTAATTTAGTGTTTTTAATATCATACATTCAATTCAACAATATTGGATGATATATGTATATTATTGAACCTCTTCTATATTTTAAAAAAATTATTCATGTTTCTAAATCACATCAGCACGTGGGATGAACTTTAATTTTAACCCTTGAATCCATCTACTATCACATTAAAACATCATGTGTCAAGATATTGGGAGACCAATATGCCCATCTTCATATAAATAATTAGTAAAAAACTCAATAATATTATCCAATACATGTTTTTGAATAATGGAGACCTCCATATGATAGTGATTTTTTACATATCCATCAAAATTATCACATATCATTCAAAAGGAAAAATCGATCATATATAAATAGGACCACACATTCATATCTCATTCACCAAATGAAACACCAAAAGAACAATTATATCAAAAAATGTAGTTGGGAAATACATTTCTAGTTTAAAAATTATAAGAGAAATATCATTCTCTAACACATCTAAAAAATTTCGATCAACAACTCTCCGAAAAATGGATTTCCAAAAATTTCATAACATGATGATAGACTTTTTGAAAATTTTCAAAAATATACTACACAAGGATTCTAGCAAGATTTATCGCATCAATACATGATAGGAATGAAATTTAAAACCAATTAATTTACAAACTTTTAATGACACAAAATTCTTCACATTTTAAGAATATAAAACATATACATTAATACCATAAATACCCTGACATAAATTCATAATATCAATCTTGTATAATGTGTGACTTGTCTTAGGTAAATATGTTTGTTTTAATTTCATAGTGGGATCTAAATACAAACATAATCCCACTGATATCATGTATAATCTATCATTAAGTCAATATTTTGTATTTATATTTATACATATTAAAATTTCAGTAAAATTTTCACATATGTTATTCTTAACGTGCATCACATCAATGTTCTATTTTATCTGAAAAAAATTCAATTAGGTAGTTTGAATAACATAGACAACTTCCACCACATATATTTTCTGAATACTAGATCATCATTTATATCCAAATTAATAAAAAATAGTTTTCACCCCATAGTTATATTATTCGACTAACAATGCTTGTTTGAGAATATTTTATTCATGAAAAACAATAAATTATTTTTCCAAATATACACTTAGAATGATCAATTTGAAATAATTTTCAATAACCCATGTACACTATCTTTCTTCCATTTTACAATTGATAATATTTAGTATCTCCTTAAAAAAATTGGACCCCCTTTATGTCCCATAACTATGTATCTAGATGAGATTTATAATGGGATAAAGTCATATATAGTGAATATAATTATAGAATGAAAGATATATTTTAATTTCATGAATGCATAAAAAAAATTAGCACATGTATCCCATAGAAGTTTCAAAACATCAATCAATGGTGAAAAATAATCAAAAATTTAATTTCCAGATTTTTTTTGTCCAGAAAAAAAATCATCAGTACATATTTTTTCTTCATATATATCTATTGGGGAATGTTTTAAACTACAAAAAAGTATTCCATGAACTATGCTGGATACTTAGGCTCCAATATGGTTTCATTTTGGTAGTATATAATCCCTTTCTGAGATTTCTAACAACACTTTAAAAATCATGAAATTGGTTTTCAAATATCTTCCACTATGGTGAATCAACCGGGTGGTGTAAGTTACTATGAGACATTCGATCATTTGAATGAAATATTAGCCTTTTTATTTTATTTAAATTTGTAAATATATGCTTCAAAAAGGAATTATTTTATAGTACCATATTGATTTAGAATGGGATTGGATTATTGTACATGAGAATATAGTTTATTTATAAGAATTATATTATGTATTTATTGGATGGAATTATTTGAAGGTTTAAAATTGATTTAAATTGGGTTAGATTCCAGTACCTGAGAATGAATCAGAGATGGATTTTCTATCCATTTTATATCGCACTATCCAATTTCTATGAAATTTTCATAAATATTCATATTCTATCGAATAAAACACATAATAATTGGGTAAATCATGTTTTATTTTATACCCAAAACCCATTAGGAATAATATTTTTTTTCACATCATATTTTTAATTTGGAATACTTTTGCCTTCTGGAAGTAGCTCTCTTAAAAAGACATGTAAGTTAGAGAAACTTTTATCACTCCTCCCATTTCTTGATTTAATGTTAACTAATATAAAAATTTGTGATAACATAATATATTTAGTGGAACTGTAGAATAATGCTTTCTCTAAATCATGATACCATCATTTAACTATTTTTTATTTCAAAAAATAATCAAGAATTAATTATTCAATATGATACTCTACATCATTATGCATATTTTCATCAATATTATATGTTGAAAATTTAGTTCTTTCTCTATGGGATATCCAACATGTATATTTTAGTCAATAACCTAGAAAATTATGTGACCCTTGATTTATATCAAATTTAGCTTTGCCACATTCAAACACTTCACACATATATAAAATATCAAATCCTTGTTTTGAAAAATTTTCTAGAAAATCCCATGGAATCATCAAGTCCTTATTAATATACACTTACGGTTATTTATAAATTTATCCAATAACGATACATTCAATAATAATGATCATAATACAAAAGGTGAATATTATAAAAAATATAATCATTTAAACTAACATTAATGATAAATTAAAAAAACATTAACAATAAAATTATAAACACTTATAATTAAAAACAAAATTAAACAAACATTAACATAATTTTATAATCAAATTAAATAAACATTAACAGTCATATTAAAAAAATAATTTAAAATATAAAAATAATTATAATTAATAATCCATTTAAACAAATTTATAATTAACAATCCATTTATACATATTTAAAATTTATATATTAAAAAAAATTTGTAATTAATAAAAATATAAGTTCCAATTAAATTAATAGAATTTATAAATATAAATTATTTAAAAATAAAATAAAATAAAATTAAAGAAAAAGTTAAAAAACTTTAACGATCAAATTTATGAAATTTATAATTAACAATCATATTCATAAAAAAATTAAACTTTTCTTTAAATTAATCACACATTATAAACAAAATTTGTAATTAACAATTCAATGTATACAAACAAATGAAGTAATAACTCGACAGTATAACTGATGAAGAATTTATTATAAAAATTTAAAAATGACTTATAATATTTGGGGTAAAATAATAGAATATTTATCCAATATTTCTCTATAAAAGTTGTTGGAAGGTTGAAAACGACTATAGCTATCAAAAATATCGGTAAAGTTGAACATTAAACAATAAAATATAGATAGGTTGTATGGCTCTCCCACACCCCTATTTCTACGGTTTAGGCTACTCCTATTTCTCTCGCCACCACTAGGGGAATCACTTTTTCTTTATTTTCCTCTAGGTACTTAGATGATTCAGTTTTCCAGGTTGTCTCTTGCCTTCCCACGGATTCAGAAATTCGAATGCTTGACCTATTCGGGAATCTCTGGATCTATGTTTCTTTTTAACTCCCCGAAACATTTCGTCCCTTAATACGCCCTTTCTCGTCTCTCGGTGCCTAGGTATCCACCGTAAGCCTTTCCTCATTTTATCCTCGCCCTTCACATTTTAAGTATGCTATTATACCATCTTAAGGTGCTTCTAAATGGAATGTTCTTATCAATGTACATGAATGAGTCATCATAGATCAAACCGCTGAATAAACGAATAATTAATAAGGACTATTGATCATAAAATATCGATTGAAACCAATAAAAACTGATTAAAATCATTATCGAGGTACATATGGTAGCCATATGGGGCATCATTCATTAATAGTAATGTTGTTTTCATTATTTGGAATGAGGGTTTCAGGGTTCAACAATATTTTAAAAAAAAATTTCATGGTTTTTGAAAAATCGTAGGCCATAATTTTTTGTACATTTTGTGTTCGTTTTTTAAGAAACCACCCCCAAAATGTGACATATTATTTTTTGGCATCAATTTTTTTCAAATATAATGAAAAAACCCTAAAATAATCTATTTTTCATCAGTTTTATATAAAACTAATTCCAAAAAAACTCTTCAGAGACTTTTTTATATTCATTTGAAGTAAACTAACATTATATACTAGAAATTTTAGCTAATTTTTCTTCTAGTTTCAATAGTGTGGTGATGTCATATCATGTATTCAATAACTTTTTTTTGACAAATTTTGATAACATTAATATATATTATGAATACATAGAGAAAAAACATGCATTGTATATACCTTGGTATTGAATTATCATTCATCATAAATAACCATGGATTAGAATTATCAGACTACAATATTAATTATTTCACAAAAAAGATGAGAAAAAGTTTTATAATGAAAATATTAAATAAAAAACATTTTTTGTTTGTTGTGTAGTAAATTTTTATTGAATATAGTGTTTATGGTGGATTATTAAACACATGGGTGTGTCCATTCATCTTATAGCGAAGGACTTATCCTACTTGTTGGAAAGAGTAATCACATTACACTTCAAATGGGTTATTCCCAAGTTGATGTCATATTATAGGGTTTACAGTCATTCTATCATTGACATTGACAAAATAAATCTAATATTATTGATTAAAAATAAAAGAATATACCTTTTTTATGAATATTATAGATAAGTAATTATTTTTTACTACAATCTATAATAAACCTTATTCAAAATCAATGATGTTTTATAAAAATCGAAAATATTTTATAGTGGTAGGGTTTGGTGGTGTATAGATGATATTAACCTTAGAAGATTATAAATTAATCCATTTTGAGGAAATAATGATTCCCAAGACATTGCCTTCCTGAAATATATTGTTACATTTTTATAGATATAGAGAATAATTATTTTCAATGCACGAATTTTTTCATTATTTTTAAGAAAAAATTAAACATAGTTCTATAAAATATAATATAATTGATAATTATTGCCAAGAATCATTAAATTTGGTATGATAATATACTAACAATCCAACATTAAAATTAATTGAGAATCTCATAAATATAAAGGATACCTTAAGTTTTCATACATACCATAAAGGGAATATAAATATTGTTTTTTCATAATCTTTTTGTGGAATAGGTACATATTTCTTATATTACCCTATATTTTAGGTAAATTAAACATTTGATGGTATTTGTTTAAATTCAAAACATTTTTTTAATATGATGGTGAAAATTTAGTGTCACCCATACATTGACCCTAAATGTAAATAATAGAGAATTAAATGGATGATTTATGTAGATTATCCAAAACATTCTTCAATTAACTCTTCATAAATTGGTCATTGAAAAATGTTAGTTCAATATTCAACATATTTCCAAAAATGATATTATTGATAAGTTATGGTAAATATTTTGTGATACTAAATTTATTATTTCAACAATAATTTCAATATCATTATACGTACAGAAATATGTTTCATGATGTAAAGTGTAAAAATAAAATTTGTTTAGGGTAATTTTAAGGAGTCTAGAATCATAATGGTCATAGTATTCTCACCAAATTACATTGTAATGGATTCCTCATGGATATTTATAATAATTATTTTTCTATAGAAATGATATTTTAAAAAATAATAGAATGTGCAGTACCACATTCTTTCTCTGTATTTTAAATGTAAAATTTTTAATGAAATAACAAATTTTTACCCTTAATAGTACATCCTCCAAAACACCCACTAGATAGATTATTGAATTATTGGATAACCATGTCACAAATTTGATCATTTTTATCTCTACCACCTATGGTGAACAATAAATTTAATGATGAATAACATTTATTAATGTCCCCAAATATCATAATGATTAGTGAATTACAATTTACCTATAGTAAAATTAACAGTAAATATATATATATATATGATCGGTGTTTTATGTAGTTGATTAGTGATTAAGGAAGAGATATTCTTAATTATGCTTACCTTTTCATCTCCTTGATGTATCGTCTTCTTAATACACATATTCATGTGGAATTTCATTTACCTGGGAATCTGATTTATTATATCAATTAGAGGAATATTGATATTCACCTTCTAAAAAGAGTCCAAAATTTTTTGTTGTTGAGCCTCATTAACAGCTTACATTGGGGGAGTTAACATTTAAGGATTGAGTGGTTTGGTTTATAACAACATGATATTTTATAAATGAAATTCCATTTTTTGTTGAGTAAATTAATTATAGTTAGAGAAACAAAATTCACTACATTGGTTAATTTGGATATTTATAGTATGATAGATATAAAATATTTTCAAGGATAATAACAATTGATTTCATATCTTCTATATAGTGACTATTAAGAGTAGTATATATTAAGGGTTTTGGAAATGTCTAATTTCTATATATGGAAGAATTGATGGCCTCGACCAGTATGATTATAACAAATAAATCCCATTTATCAGATCTACCAAGGGAGATGGCATAACTGGACATTTAGCATGACCACATTACAACCAATATTAAAAAAAACATGAGATTGACCATATATATGAGAATTTAAACCTTATCAAGGTCATGTCCCAAACCATGTTTTCTGAACCACCGCAACCAAGTTTCAAAATCACACACAATACCCTTAAGGAATATTCCTGTGTAATTAGTGGTAATGTATACAGACCCTAACAAAATGAGTTTTTACATTTTTTTTGTAATAATATAATGATTATATTTTTTATTAACATATAAATAATTTAATATTGATTTTGATAAAAAAAATAGATTTTAATGTGATGAAACATTGATTATATTTTTGTGAAATGTATATTTATTATCAAGAAACTATTTCTGAGTTAAAGAATAAATTCTTAAATAAATTTTATTTTATTAAAATATTATTAATGAATAATATTAATTTAAAAAAAATGAACTTTTTTTTTATAAATTAAAAATTTATTTTTATAATGATCGAAAACCGGTATCGTTGTAAATACATGTATTTTTTAATAAATATTTATAATTTTTAAAGTGTAAATTATTAAATTTGGATAATTTTTCTTTAAAAAAAATATATTTTTTAGACAATCACGTTGAAATCAGTCAATAGTGATTTTTTCATACTTTTTTTGAGATAAATAACATTTTTTGTGTAAATAATATTCCATATAAATATATGCTACATATTATGACATCATAAAAGAACATAAGATATATAATATATTCTATACAGACTATCGACAATGAATGTTATGTTAACCATTTAATATAATATATGTTTAAGTTATTTGATTAATTTTATATACCCTTAATCCTTCCACCAAAGCCAATATTATATTATATGGTTTTAAAATTAATCTATTATAAACACTATATACATTCACATCACAAAGGGTATTATTTTATTGATTTTGGTTCATAATGAGTTAAAATACTTAAAACCACTCTAATTTGGTTGAAAAATATGACAAAATCCATTTGATTGTTGCTGATATTTATTATTTTATCTTATAGAGTCTAAAACAAAAATTTATAAATTAAAAAATAATTCCCCACTATTTATCTTTAATCCCCACACCTCCCATACCTCTTTACTCATACCCAACTGATCAGGATTTTACTAATCCTTTACATCTATATAACACTCATTAAATGTCACCATGAATTTATGAATACCTCCATCATTTTTGGAAGTTCCCAATCATGGTAAGGTATCCTCTCCTCCTCCATTTTATTCATGAACATTCTTGATATTATCTTTTATATTTATAATTTTTCATGTTGGGATATGTTTTTTGTGACGTCCTATACACGGATACCACTTAACGGGTGACCTGTGGATGGTGAGTCACATGGCCTCAAACACATCTCCTAGAATTCCAGAGGTTTCCGACTAGCAGTGAGGGCCTAGGTTGTGTCTTTGGAGAGACCATGCCCTCATTACCAAAGTGTAGCACAATAGGTGATTGTAAACAGGGGTAAAATGTAGAAGCTATATGACTATACAAAAAACTCAAAATAAAATAGAGAAAATAGTAACAATTACTAAAAAATTAGATTAAAACAAAAGAATATAACAACTAATGACTGTATGTCATGTATCTAGAGAACTAAAAAAATGGATACAATATATCATGCATAACATGTTCCATAAAAGTATAAAAGAACTCAAATACTATCTTATACATCATGAGATCTTACACGGTCATTTTCTATCATGATCTATCATAAACAGTAAGAAATCAATTGTTTGAAGCCTAATGCTTTCATTTTTCAACACCTACAACTATGTAATCTAATCTGGGTACCAAACCATGCCTAGGGAGTGATTGAGATAAATATTAATGTTCCACCACCAGTGGTGTCTATAAAATATGGCCCATATAATGGAAATATTATAGTGTGAATGCATGTATATATAAAGTAAATCAATACAATGTTAATAATACCCAATTACTTTCTTCCGCCCTCGGATGGAATCTGAACATGTATCAAATTCATTATATAATTGTTACTAGTTTATAAATATGCCACATGTTAATAATAGTAAAGGTGCCATGATATAACAAGGAAACCTGTAATGATTTTTAATAGTGAAGTCCCATGGTGATTACAAGGGCATCGTAGACCTCACAAGTCCCCTACTCAGTAATAACCATATCTTTCAATGGGATAATAGTGTAATCCAGGTAGTATATTCCAAGGAGTTTACAACGAGTCATCTACTATGTAGAAGGAGTCATGCAAGGAAAAATGGGAAAAGAAATGGATACACATGATGAGCTTTATCCATGGTACATACTTGACAATGCTCGATCCAAGGAGTGTATCCAAAGCATCTTATGATAATATGTAAAGGATCTTATGTTGTCAAACTTATAATTCAAAGAAAATACAAGGATTGGGATCTAGGTTGGTCTTATCATATACAATCCGTATCCATGAATCATAATGGATTTACCTAGTTCTCATTTCATTCTTTTAATCAGAATATAAGTGGACATCGAGTTAGGAAAATAATTTTTGATATTAAATTCATGTAATATTTCATTTGGTTCAAGCCTTTTCGTTCATTAATTTAATAAGGTCATGTTGCATGAAACCTTTTAATCAATCCATTTTGTTCAAGCACTTCTTTTCTTTAGTGTGACCAGGCCAAGTAGCATGCACCCTTTTAATCAAGTCATTTAGTTCAACCATTGACTTTAATTATTGTGACAATGCTATGTATCATTCAAAAATTCATTAAATCCATTTAAATAATATTCCATAATCAAGGTTCATTATTCTACATTACATTAAATTTCTAAGGGCTGATACAGATATGTAACCTAACATTCATTTACATTTATGTCCAAATGATACACATAATATAGATGCCAATTCACATTGAAACATTTAGTGTAAAATTGAAGAACATAACATTGGTAGGAAAAGTGGTGAGAATACATGGTACGTGATCTTATGAAATTATCATTATATATAATCCATTTAATATAGAAATTTTTACACCAAAGAAGCTCAACCTAGGAGACCCCTGGATGGTGGATCAATCATATCAAATACTAAAAACCCAGATATGGTATAACATCCTACATGGGGTGGATGGAGTTGTTGGTGTAGCCGAAAACAATTAATCATGTATATATAAAGATAATATTCATATGGTTATAATGATTAAAATTATGGAATTTAAATTCCATAAATGGCACCCAATGAAATTGGTGGGGCCTGGAAAAATTCAAAAATAAACGAGCTTCAGAGAATAGTTATAGACCACCCACCTTAGGCATGTACAACCCTCCCCCAATGTTATTATCCTTTTTTGTATATTTGTAGATCTATGAAAATGATAAAGACAATCATACCAGGATTATTAGTTTGAGAGAAAGATAGGAGAAGAATGGCTCAAATAGACTCGATTATTTACAATTTCACGTCCAATGTGACAAAAATAAGCTCGATTAGATCCCAGATGTATAAGATCATCCTATCCATGACTTTTTCCTTAAAAAATATCCAAAATGATATCCATGGAAATAAATATAGCATATTCATGGATTATGGAATAAGGAGGGATCTAATTAGATCATTAAGGGGGAAAACGAAAAATTTACCCAGTAAAATGGTGTCTACAGAGTTTTCCCACACGGTTTGAAAGACCATTCACAAATCGTGCATTATTATATAGGTATATGGGGAAATTTCACATTTATGCAAGTTGACCTTGCTTAAACCATGATATTTAATTCTGCCTATAATTTTCCATTTGAATGGTTATACAAACGGTATGCCAACCATACCCTAACTGTGCTACTTTACCTGTTTTCCAAAAAAAGATGGGTTCTGGGCTATGAACATGACTTGGACACCATTTATACATTTAATAAAACATTAGGAATCCATTTTACGTTCAATGTAATGATATATAATGAAATTTAACGGATCCATTCCAGATTCAAAAACATGTTCTTACAATCTTCCACCTTAAATGAAATTTTCCTGAAGTTCACCTTCCAATGGTGGTGAAACGCTTTATGATAAACATTTTGTCACTAAGAACATATTTCAACATCCCTCTCCATTGTCTCATAATGAATGTGAATATACTACTATATCACCCATAATAGAGGGGCAATCCATCATTAGAGAACCTTCATGATCTGGTCGGTGATGCATATTGTATATCCCTCATAAGTAGCATCCGTCTAAAACTCAAAAATTTTAGGATCAATGCTAATAGATGGTTCAACATGATATTTGAAAAGCTGTGAGGAATGGGAGACTTTTTTCATGGTACAATAACCTCTGAGATAGTAGCAATTGACTGGATACCGTCCTGAGACTTTTTATGATCTCAAAAAAACCTATATAATGTGGTGACAAAATCCCTTGCTTCTGTAACCATTTGTTCCCTAGCCTGGTTGATACCTGAAAGAAAAAATTATCCCTAACCTCAAACTATATAGTTCATCGATTGAGATCGGCATTATATTTATTTCAAGACTGAGTAATATTCAAATACTTCATGATATGTTGAATGCACATTAATATCTCCAAAAAGAGACAAGCTCCTAGTAGGGTTTCCTTACCAGCCTCTACCTATCACATCGGTGAACGACATGACATACAATATGAGGCCTCAAATAAGGCCCTATGAATATTCACCTCAAAGATATTATTATAAGTAAACTTGAAAATAGGGATATTTTTCTCCCACAAACCTATAAAATCAAGGACTGATGCTCGAATCATATTATCTAGAACATGTATTGTCCACTCCAATTTTCCATCTGTCTGAGGGTGAAAAGTTATTCCTAGAAGAACATGTGTTCCCATACCCTTCTATAATCCCTACCAGAACCATGATGTGAAACGAAAACCTATTTGAAATTATAGTATGTGGAAACCCGTGCAGCCATATGATTTCATGGACATTCAGTTTTCCCAAAACATCAATTCAAGAGTCTCCAGAATAAGAATGAAGTTGCCTATATTTTATTTTCTTTTTATGACAATCCATATAGAATTACTACTCATTAGAGACCTAGGTAATTCAACTATGAAATCGATGGAAATATCTTCCCATTTCTAGTTCGGGACTAGAAGTGGTTGTAGCAAGCCCACTTGACTATGGTGCTCTAACTTCACTTGCTGATCAGTGGAACACCTAATGATAAATCATTATATTTGACATTTCATCCCAGGATACCAATACATGTGTCATGTATCTCGATAATTCTTTGTGATTCCAAGATAAACATCCCACATAGAGGCATGTAACTCTTGTATCAAATCATATCTCATGTCTTTAGGGACCAACAAATTTCTATGAATGTGATTGATGTCATCTCAGTCCATAGACCAATCCAGAAGTGGTTTATCTTCCCATATACTCTCATGGAGAACCAAGCCTTTAGGACATGAAATCTATATTTCCTTCACCTTCTCAATGAGGGAAGAGTTAATTATCTAGGATGAGAGGTGAGACAACATGTGACTATCCTGAAACTCAAGATGAAACACATAAAATAATCCCATTAACATCTACTCATCAATGGATTCCCATATGGAATGTGTTTTTTATTTTTGACTCAACACATCTGCAATATTATTCCCCTTCCCATGTGTATTGGAGAGCTCAAAATCATAGGATTTTAGATATGTGACCCATCTAAACTTTCCAATGTTTAATTGATGCTACAAATAGATATAATTGAGGCTTTAGTGGTCCTTGTACAATAAAAATCAATATCTCAATAGATAATGTCTCTAGAAATGTAAGGAATGGAAAATTGCTACTAGATCAAGGTCATGTGTTGGGTAATTCCTCTCATGAGGCCTCAATTGACGAGATCCAAACACAATGAATATTTCTTGCTGCATTAACATTAATCTTAGGCTGATTCCAGATGAATCATAGAAGAAGGTATAACCATCACCTAGATCTGGAAGTGCTTGAATAGGTGCCAATAAAAGTCTCCCATTCATCTCCTATAAGGATTTTTCACATTCTTAGGACTATATGAACATGAAAAAATTATTTGTATGACTAGTAAGAGGTGATTAAAGGGAAGAATTTTCTTATATAAAATTCCTATAATATCCAGTCATCCCCAATAAACTATGTTTATTAAACACATTCATGGACTTCTTCAAGGAATATATAGCACTAAACTATTCTGGGTCAATAGATACGCCCGATAATGAGGTAATATGACTCAATAAGTTAACATTATCATTCCAAAATGGGTACTTTTCAATGTTGGAATAAATATCATGATCTCTGAGTGTAATGAGAATGATCTCATGTTGTCTGGCATAGTTGATATGAGTGTGAGAATACCCAAAGATGCATTCCACAATGACCATCAAAAAAGAGTCCAAATAGGTGTGAAACCCCTATTCATCAAAACCATGAAAATAGTGGGAGTGTTCATAAGACCGAACAACCTAAAAAGTTACTCATATAGAACATATGTGCTACGGAATACTATACGAGGTATGCCGGATATTATGAATCATTCTTGATGATAATTTGATCTCATTTTTATCTTAGAAAAGACCTTTTCTCTTCGGATATGTCAGAATAGATTATCTACTCTAAGTAGTGGATATTGGTTCTTGGCTGTAAGATGGTTCAAACTTCTATAATGCATGAATAAACATAATTTTCCATCTGTATTCTTAGAAAAATGTACTAGGTAACCACTAGAGGATGTATTAGGATGTAAAAAGTAGTTGGACTCTACAACCTCTAGCTGCCGCTTATGATCCTGAAGGTTTGTAGGTTCCATCACCTATGGTGGAATGGAAACTATAGATACACCTATAACAAGATCAATTGTAAACTATACCTCTCTCTGAGGAGGTAATCTAAAGTAGTCTTCTAGAAATACTTCCCTAAAATGATCCACTATTCAAGGGAAATTGTTTTGATGTAAAACATGATCCTCCATGAAGAGATTTTCTATCTCAGCATTACTCCACCTATCCAATGATGATTTGGTCCCACTATACCATCATGGAGATCCCACTCATCATTATGTAGATAAATTATTCCCTATAGTAATTTAAAAGATACCCTATATTGGTATAAGTCTACAAAACCATGGTAGGGAAACAAAAAATTTATCCAGAGTAGGACATCAAAACACATCTTCTCAAGAACATAGAGATTCCATTTGAAAGGGTAACTACCCACCTCAAGGGGATACCTCCTAAACAATGGTATTCCATATGTTCGTATCACTAATGACATATCTAGGGTCATTAAACAATAGTAATATTTTATTCCTAGCCTGTTAATTTCAATGATATATACCAAAATTAAAGAGATCGAATCACTGATATCAAATATAGCAGATACTATAGTAGATTCCACAAGAATAGTACCTCATACTATATATGGTCTCATATATTTATCTTGAGGTATTGGATATAGTGCATAAAACTAACCTAATATGCAATCATATGCAATAGATGGAAAACCACAATCATAACTACTCTGTTGGTGGTTTTGGTGATCAGGGGTATGGCCACCCAAACCAAGACCTCCTCCTCATCCATACTTATTAGTGAATGTCTGACTCCATGCCTGATGCATTGTAAAAGAAATAAACCCTAAAGTTGGAGAATGTGTAGATCCTTTTCCACTTGAATATGGTGGTATGGTCATTCAAAAATTCTAGAGAATCCCCATATAGACATAAGACTGGAACTCCAGTGGGTCACTATTACACTAAGGCTTTGAGGTCCCTCATCGCCCACACTGATGAGAAAATTTATGGCTATCGGAACTGGAACTATGGTTGTCACTACCTTGATGAAAATTTCAATGGAACGTTTCATACCACCGTAAGAACTACTGGCCTACTGTGGCACTGATCCACAATACCTGGTAATATTTTCATCCCTCAGGTTTCACTCATTGATAAGAGCCTAATTCAAAATCTCAAAAAAATTGGATGGTTAACGTAATTTTCCTATTTATTAATGATGTATTGGATACCATCTTCAAATATTCTAGCAAGAAATATCTAATCACCAGCTAAAAGCAGGGAAAAGCACTATAACTCCATGAAAAACATTTAATATTCCATACCTGACATGGAACCCTACTCGAGATGCACAAACACTCTGAACATTTCATCTCTCAACGTCATAGGAATGAATTGATCATAAATGGTCGTTTAGAGATCAGCCCATAACATGACTTGATGACCACCATCCTTGGAAATCACATCCCACAAATTCTTGGCTGCATCCTAAAAGATGAATGTTGAATGATCAACCCTACACTATGGAGGCATGTCAAGATGTTTAATGATAGATAGGGTGGCATCTAGCCAAGACTCCGTAGCCTGCACACCCTCATCCACTGAGAATGTAGGAGGATTTTGTTGGAACTGACTAGTCAGATCATCCGCTGTAGGTGAAAGCTATGGAGAACCATGCATGGAATGCATCATATAATGGATACTATCACAAACATGGGCATATGTTCCTAGATTAGGTATCATAGGCAGTTCCTCATGTATCACCCATGGAGGTAAGACTGGTGGCATAGAGCCCACCAAATCGAAGCATAGTCATCACCACCCCCATAGAATAAGATACGAGGATTTCGTGGTGGCATTGTTATACAAATTCCATGCACACACCTCAAAACTATATCAACCAAAAATATTTAACAACTAGTGGATGCTAAACTTAAGTGAACTCACTACCCAAGGAATAATACCCCAACTACCCACATATACAGTCAAGTATTGGTAAGTACTAAACAAAATGTTTCATTACATTTTACATTAAATTACCATGTTTTCTCAATTACCTTTCTCAAACAAGAAAAGGTGGGATAAGGATCTTCAACCACTTCATTTTAGATGTCATATTTTACCGTAGAATGGATAGATATTTCTAGTGAATCGGTTCCCAAACACCTACCTATATGAACAAAACCCTTTTATTAATATAATAATGGATCGAATCAGTAAATTAGTCATCCCAACCTATGAGAACCCATAAACCTCATGATTTGACACATGAAATCTCTCAATAAAAACCAAGAGTAATACATTTATAAACTAACTATCATATCATCAGTCAACATTCACAGGAATATCGAGCAACGAAAAGCAGTGAAATACACCTATATGGCATGGAAATATGCATGACAAAAAAATTCTGAGTACCTATAATGATTAAGTTAATAATTCCCATGGCGTTATATCATCTGGCCAACAATAAAAGAAAATCATCAAATATAGTAATAATAAATCCCACTACACATCATGTGTGTCACCCAATGGTGAAATAATATAATATGTAATAAGAAAAAGAAGAATAAAAATTATATTTTGGGTAACATGGATTTTACCCTGAACCCTGGTTTACGATGCCCAATAATGACATATGAACAAATCCCAAGAATTCTTAATCTCCCAAATATCATCTTTAAATAGTAAATCCGGAAAAGAACATCCTTTGATACCACTTTGCGTATTCTCATACCTAGATGCCACTTAATGTGTTCCCCAAGCATGGTGGGCCACATTTCCTCAAGAATATCTCCCATGAATGAGAGATTATTTCAACTAACAATGAGGTCATATGGTTTGTCTATGGGGAGACAATACTAGCACTACCAATGTGTAGTACAATAGTTGAATGTAAACATGAGAAAATAGCAAGAGAAATATGAGAAAATAGAAGGCACAATAGAAAATAGTGGCAAAAATAAAAATAATTGAAATAACTAGAATTAAATGGAAGAATACAACAACAAATGAAGATATGTATTGTATATAGAAAAATTGAAAACATGGATACAAGATAGCAAGCATAACATGTTCCAAAAAAGTAGAAAATAAAATTAATGACTATAACAATCATCCCGAGCTCTAGCTCGATCATATGATATCTTTCTCCATCCTAAACACAAATAAATAATGTTTTTGAAGTCGTATGCTTCCCTTTGACAACGCCTACAACCATGAAATCTACTCCTCCTTCCAAACAGTGCCCAAAGAGGATGTGAGATAAATCTTAGTATGACTTCACCAACAGTGTCTATAATATCTGTCCTATGTAATGGAAACATAATAGTGTGAAAGAATGGATATATGAAGTAAATAGGTAAAATGTAACTAAATACCAATATTCATGCTTCATCCCTCAGCTGGCATCTGAACATGTAACAAATTAATTATTTAATTATTACCTATTTATAAATATGTCACATGGTAATAATAGTAAAGGTTCTAAGATCTAACAATGAAACATGTAATAAAATTTAATAGTGAATACCCAAGGTAATATCTAAGGTGATGTAGCCCAAGGAATTCCACAGTGTATTTTATACCGACTTCAAGTAGTTCATCCAAGGTAAAACAAGGATATTCAATGATTGGACCCCATGTGATTTTTCCATGGAACCTGCTTTTCAATGCTGGATCCAAGTATTGTATCAATGAAATCCCATGATAATTTGTAATGGGTGCTATAGTGTCGTACCAATTATCCGAATAAAAGACATGGATCATGATATAGGTGTGTGTAAACCTATACAATCCATACCATTGAATCAGAATGGTGAACCTGAGTGCTCATGGAATTCTTCGATCAGAATTGATGTCAAGATCAAGTCAAGCCACTCCTATTTGATATTGATGTCTTGTAATATTTTATTTGGATCAATACATTCCTTTCATTAGTTTGATAATGTCATGTATCATAGAACTTTTAATCAATTCATTGGGTTCATGCATTTCCATTCATTAGTGTGATAAGGGTAAGCAGTATGTGACCTTTTAATCATGTAAGTTGGTTCTTTCCTTTCCTTTAATTAGTGCGACAGAGACAAGTAGCATGAAACAATTAATTTAATCCATTTAGAGAATATTCTATATTCATGCTTCACTTTTATACCTTCAATTAATGTGGTAAGGGGTGATATGGATATATAACCAACCATTTATTTACATTTAAGTCCAAGTCATATACTTATTAAACATGCCAATTCAAATTTCACATTTTATTGTGAAATTGAACCACCAACCTTAGGTGGGTCATGTGGTGAGCATACATGGTGCTTGACATTATGTAGTTATAATTATGAAAAAACATTTAATAGAGAAACACTTACCCTTAAGAAGTTCAATCCATGTCACAACCAAATGGTGGCTCAATCATGTCAAATACAAAAAACCCAAATAGGGAATAACATAGTACATGGTACAGATAGAGTTTTTGGAGTTTCCAACAACAATTAATCACATATATGGAAACATCAAATCCATATGGTTCTATTGATTATAACCATGGAATATAAATTCTATAATTGGAACCTGATGGTATCAGTGGGTGCCACACGACCATTCCAAAATCAACGAACATGAGGGATGAGTTATTGATGACCAAACATAGGCTTGTATAACTCTACTCCTCCCATATTGGCAATTGATTAGTGTCGGATAAGAGTATATCTATGAAAAAAATAAATACACTCATACCCTTATAACTAGATTCTGGGAAATAGATTAGAAAAAGGCTTAAAAGGACTCGAGTACTTACGGTTGTACATCCCTCATGATGAACCAAATCTCGATCAAATCTCAGATGAAAGATATCATTATATCCCTATAATTGGCCACCCAAAAGCTCCAAAAAAGATCTATTAATGTAAATTCAATAAAAAATGGATTAGGGAAGAAGGAGGGATCTAATTAGATCATTAATGGTAAAAAAGACAATTTATCTAGAAAATGGCATGTGCATGGTTTGACCATATGGTTTGAAAAAATGTTTGAAAATCATTCTTGGTTACTTGGGAAGAAAGGTAAAATTTATGGTTAGGTATCATAAAAATTCACAGACCATGATATAGGGTTATTTCCAGAATTTTTCATTTTTATGGTTAACTAAACCGTGTACTAACCATGAGAGAAAGAGAGTTTTCCAAAAAAGATGGTTTCTGGGCACTGGAGTTTCCCTAAACACCCCTGATACCTTTATTAACTCATTAAGGATCTATATTAGGTTCAAATTAAAGATTTATAGTAAAATATAATGGACACATACCTTTGTTAAAAACCATGTTCTTACATTTTTAGACCTCATTTTTACCTTCCATTTGATTTTTATGAACTGGGAAACTCAATTCATTCTAATTTAATAATTCCAAGATTATTTATATTCCGACATTATGTTTCTGAAATTATTCTACAATTTTCCATGAAAAATTTTTTTATTATTAATCGCCATCCCTATTACCAACCAATAGTATTATACAAGATGTAACTATCCGTAATTGATTTGGATAATCATGTATGTAACCAAAACTCTTTATTTGTGGTATTAAAAGTGAAAAAATAAATCCTTATGTTTTTTATCTATGTTTAATACTTATGCATATACATGATATGAATGTGAGGGTTGTGCTTGAATTTAAATATCCCTCCAATTAATTTGGTCTTGTTTTTATCTAATGATATACTAGGTATGGTGCATGTGGCTATTTCCAAGAATATTATGATATATTTTATTGGTTGTGAAACCTTGGTATATTACTAGGATATTGTATTTGGTTTTGTTGCAACAATCTAATATTACCATCTTGTTATATTCTTATATCATTCTCCGATGTTCATGTTTATGATTATCACCACTCTTATTTTACCTTTATATACCCCTTGTATCACATATAATAAAATAACTTATATTATTATATTATTATTCCCCTAATGGAATTTAAATCTCAAACCTTTCATATATACATCCGTAGGTTATCCCATTCATTTTTAGAGGATATATTGAAATTTAAGTGTATATTGTGATGTTTTTAAAAAGTTTTTTTCAGTCTTGTTTCATGTTATAATCTATGTAGATTATTACCAAAATTACCTAGGACTTATGATCTAATATGAATGTTTTATGTTCCCCTTTATTTAATAAAGCATGAAATAAGTTGTTTTAATATATAGGTTTTTATAGTTTCTATCAAGAGATAGTGTTTTTATATTTAGATATTATGATTAGAATAATTTATAGAAACAATTATGGATAGTAATAAACATCCAGAAAAATACAGAAATTATGTTATTGTATAGAGTATTTAGTTTCATGGAAAAAATACATTTTTGGATAATACATGCATGTATGGATTAATAATAGTGGTACTAAGGGGTAATATCCCAAAAATTGGACCACATAGTATTGACACATTCATCACCTAGTGAATGAAAAAGATTCTCTTATACACAACTAAACTAAAACTCTTACGGGTTATTCATTGGTAAATTCACATGCCCCATCATATACATTAATAATAGAAACAATACCACTAAAATTTGTTGTAGGATATATAACATGGATAATATAGATTAAAATATATAAAATCATATGTTATATAATATATTTCATTTATGAATTATCTCTTCAATTTTCATATATTATATTTTATATGTTTTGAAGTTTTGAATCATTCATCAATAATTTTCCCCTTATTTGAAGTCAATGGATGGAAATAGGAGAAATAATTTCAACAAAAAATCTAAGGGGAAATGTGGTGACTTCCATAATGAGATGTCCAAACCATTGGGAGTAGGGGTTCATGAACATCATGACAATACATTGTCAATTAAATCAGGTTCTAAAAATAAACATCAACTATGGTGGAAATTGAAATTATACCTACAAAATTAATGATGGAATTGATGCCTTTATATGATAAAGGCCTCCTCATTACATAGATATTTTAATCCATTAATAATAGAACAATGAATCAAATACATTGAAAAATAATTTCTATATTCTGTAATGATCTGATAAAGAGAAGGTCATGATGGATATTTATCATATAGGGTGTAAATATAATTAATGGTGGACGTGGATAAAAAAATAAATATCCTAAGGATGAGATCAAAGTGATAAAGTGGAAAAAAATCATGAAAGTGTTTCTCAATAAATAGTTTCCTCTGTCTCTATGAAATATAATTGAGGTATATTTCTTTGGTCTCAAAAAAATTAAACAAGAATTAGTCTAGGTGTATGATGAGAACATCACATGAAATTCATTAAATTCTACCGGCTTTGTCATTATCATTGAATGTAATGTCAGATTATACTTTTTTTGGTAAAAGAAGAGTCTAAAAATCCTTCTATATTCAATATCATTTTATATATAAAGAATCTTTTGTGTTCTCTGTCAAAGTTCAAATAGAGATCAGATAATCTAAAGGGTCTCTAGGGTTAAGAGATAGAAATAGGATGTTGTATTCAAATTCTTGATTTATAATAGAGAAATATCAAGGTGTATAGAGTGTTTAACGTACCACATGTAAAAATTGTCAGATAAGCATCATAGAAATTTCTTTAAGGTAATAATGAAATAATTTAGGTTCTATTAGGATAGTTACTAATTCACTAATTTATAATGGGAAAATCAAACAATGTGTTTAATGAGAGGAATAATCTAGTAAATCCTCAAAATATTGTATATTATTTCAACAACATTGTATAAAAACACTATGTTAATAGATTTAATAGAATAAGCACTATAGATGACAGACAATAATGAAAATCCCAATACATATAAGTAAAGAAAAATCTTATTAAATTTTATCTGTTATGGTAGACCACGATAATGAAGTGGTGAGACATACACAAATTATTCATTAAAGGATAAGAATAATAGTATTTGATTCTGGTTCTACACATTCTCTCATATAATCAAATAATATTAGAACCATTATATAACAACTTCCAAACATTTATGAACAATTATCAGTTAAGCTGGATAATATATCAATTATCCCATCCCAAATGTATAGATCATCAACTTTTCACATTGATTGGATGAATTCACTAAAATAACATTCAAACTCCCTTTAGAAGAATTCAACAAAATTCTAAATATGGTTAGGGTTTCCATGTATACAACTAATATAATGGTTTGAGAGATGGTTCAACTCATCATATCAGGAATAATTCTAAGATTCTATACAAATTTGAGGTGGAAGATTAATCTTATATGGATCCATAATATCAATCAAAGATATTATTACCTTATAATGAGGTGTATCTAACTGACATGATCGATACTACTGAAAATATATTCCATGATGAAATCGCCATTGTAATAGAATATGCTGATGTGTTCCTCGGAGATACTCATGTTATTTTTCTAATCCATGAGGTTGAGTTCTCAATAGAGCTTATACCTTGATCATATAAAATATAAAAAATGGTATAGAATTAAATATATTGAACATGAAGAGATGGAGAAGAAACTAAATGAGAATATTAGGGTTTACATGCTTATGGGATTCACCATTGGGTGAACTATTCCTTGTAATAAAGAATAATAATGGGTAAATGTTCCTCAAAAATAATTAGAGTGAACTGAAAACTATCAGGATAATTAAAAAGTATCATCTTCCTTGGATTTAAGACATGATTGGTCATCTATATAAATTCCAATACATCACTAAGCTATATATTTGTTTTGGATATCAACAGTAAAATTTAATGATGGACAATATCCCAAAGGATAAATTTCTAATAAGGTGTGAGACCTATGAGTTCATAGTGATTCAATACAGACTCACAAACTCTATTTTAATCTTCATGGACATGATGATTAGATTCTTTAAGTATTAGCTCGTGAATGTTTTTGGTATTTGTAGATGATATTATTATCCACTCTAGAAAATGGAAAATGAGGAGAATTTGGACTTTGTAATGATGTCACTATGAATGGAAGAGATACAATTAGAGTACAACAAATGTGAGTTTTTTATGGATCAATTAAAAAACACAGGGAATTTTATAACCATTAAATTGATATCTATGGATCCATAACTGAAAGAAGAAACTGAAAGATAGCCTAAGCCAATATTTATTATGATAATATAATGTATTATTATAATAACAAGGTAGTATCATAGGCTTTGGAAAATATTATGAATATTATCAAGTACACGAACAAGTCTAACATAGAAGGGAGTGTTGTTTTTTTGTACATATTAATGTAAGAAAATCATTAAAATGATAATGAAGAGGAAAATTTCATTATATGTTCCCACAATACCCATCAGTGAGGAAAGATTTTTTATATATATTAATTAACCGCAAACGCTAATTTTATGTGTATAATTTATGATTAATGTATGATAGATTATTCTATTGACCAATAAAATATTGATGAGAATAACTAGACAATAAATAACATTGAATTTTCTATAAATAGCCTCATATAGATGATTTAGGGACATTTCCTCTATAGGGAGAACTGTTACATTTATATAGTTAATAAAATCATGATGTATAATTTATTAAAAAAATTATCTCAATATATGTGCATGAAGTTGGTTATGGCAGATTAATGATCATGGTTGATCAACCTATTAACATCATGGGAAGGCGTACAACGTGGAAGATGATATGAGTATAAAAGATCTCACCACCATATCAGTGATGGGGATTTAAAGGGATACAATATACACGGAAATGAAAATGATATAATTTGAAACAATAAAATGACACTTATACTAACTTTAAAAAATAGCATCGCAATAATCAATTCATGAGTGGATAAATTTTCCTAGGAAATGATGATGTAGATATATAAAAATTGCTAGTAAATATTCTATTCTTTTACTTTTTTAATTATAGGTTTATACGGTTTGAAACCTAGATATATTTCCAAGACAAAAACATAACATAAGAGAGAAATTTTAGATAATGAACTTAACATATCCTTATCTATTTATTTAGGATTCACTATAATGTAGTAAGATATAAATAAAAACATATGGTGGGATAACATGAATATGTATATTGCCTAATTTTCATCTGGATTCATATAAAGGCAACATGTCAAGGTTGAATGTTAGATGTCTATGTGTATGATAAGACTTATCCCCATACAATTATGAAAATGGGATGACATAACCATGTCTTTAATTATAGGACTTCCTAATAAATCTAAATGAAATAATTATATCTAGGTAGTAAGTGATCACATATAATATTAGTGAATTTCATTTCACTAATGTAATAATTCACTCTTTAATAAAAAGAAATGATAAACATAAGGTAAGTGGTAGGAATGTATGGAGTACCACTCTATCATGTATCTAATAGAGATAATATGATTACCTTGAGGATATAGAGAATATTTATACATGAAATAAATATTCTATTGAGTTTTAGTACTTCTTATAATAATTATATAGATAGTTAGTTAGAGAGAAACATTCAAACTATATAGGATACAATGGGATCATTTTAAATTGAATTACAATGACTTTCAGATCAAAACCATCCCGAAACAGAGTACTCAAAAGAAAAATTATTCCATTTCATTAAAATTTCACATTATGTGGCTTTGTATCAAAAGAGGTTCTAAATTACAACATGTATGGATAATGTTTAGAGAGTGGAATAATATGTTACCTGTTATTATCCAAAAGATGTTAGAGAATGTTAAAACTGTTATATGATATATGAAATATATAAAAATTGAACAAATAATATATGAATCAAATATTCAATGGGACATATAGTTTGAGGTTAGGTAAAAATTTTCCCTTTATATATTATAATGGATGAACATCATGTGTTTTGGGGAAAGGGGAATCTTTAGTACAAGATACATCAACCCCTTTTAAATCCATGTTCGCATTACATATGTGACCCATTTACTAGAACTCCCACAAAAAATATCCCATGTCTATAGTCTATTCCATGTATCTATCAAGTGGAAGTACATACTAGTCCCCATATAGGTATTGAATCCAGAGGCGGTACCATTAAATAATAATTATTACTATAATGAGTAGTTGGTGAAGATCTTAGACTACAAAGACAAATTTTTATGAAACCAGACAACTCACTTGGTCAATGTACTATAAAAGAACCAAAATACTATTGAATAATAATTTTAATAGTAAGAGGTGATGAAAAAATAGTTGATTTATCTATTTTAGTGTTTCAAATGAAACTGGAAGAGAAATATTTTTGAAGGGGAAGAATATTATGACCAAAAATTTTATAAATGAAATTTCCATTTTTATTAAGTAAATTCCGTATCATTATCGGACAAATATTAACTAAATATGTTATTTTGGAGAGATATAATCCTTTGCACATAAATTATTTTTAGTTATTATAAACATTAAATATGTAGAAATTTTTATGTGACTGATAAAATTAATATATATTATTTATTATGATAAAGTCTAATTGGCACAAATAGAAGAATGTTGACCTCTCTCTATAAGCTCCTAACCTACGACCTAAATTTATCGAGGATTTTGGGGATGATGGAATGACCATAAGTTACCTAGGATAAATACTAAACTGATATTTATTAACTAAATAATGAAAAAAACCAATTATAGAAGAAAATCAACCTTATCAATTTCAAAACAAAAACCATGTTCTCCAAACCACACCAAAGAAGTGTAACTATCAAAGACAATGCCCTTAGGGACTACACATGTGCAATAAATGTTAAATTCTATTGAACCAATGAATATGTATTCTAATATTTTAATTTTATATTAATAAAAAAAACTATATTATTTTTACTATTTAAATTATAAGAAAATGATTTCGAAAAAAAATTCATACATTGATATAGAGACTATTTTTTTGAAAAATATATATTTTCAGTCAAGACATATTTTTTGATGAATTAAATAATTATTTAAATGAATTTTAATTTAATAAAATTTTATTAGTAATTTGTATTTATTTAAAAATAAATGATAATATAATTTTATGATTTCATGTTTTATTTTTTACACGTAAAAACTAGTTATAGTAGTAAAAACAAATATATTCCCATAAATCCGGATTTATGGTTTAAAATGTGAATTTTTATATTTAGGAATTTATTTTGATAAAAAGAGTAAATTTTTTTTAATTAAACTGTTGAAATTTTCCAATTATGATTTTATCATGATTTTTTAATACAATTGTTTTTTTGTGTAAAAATTAAATACATTATAAATATATGATTTGTAAATGACATCATAAAAGAAAAAAAGTAATATAATAAAAACTATTTGGATTATAGAAGAACATAATTTGGTATCCCCTTTGAAATAAGTTTTTTAATGTAATTTAAATAGTTTTATAATGCTTCACGTATCATCCCAGATATATATAAAATTCTAGGATTTTAAAAGTATTTTGTTATAAATAGGACTCACTTCTACATTTTAAATGTTATTATTTTAATTATTTCTATTCATATCCTTAAATAAAATATTTACAACAACTCATCATTTGATGAATATATGGGAAAAACCAATAGGATGGTTTTGGTTTTCATTATTTTATCATATAGACTCCAAAAACTATTCTTAGAAAAGAAAATTAATTTCCCTCTACTTTTCTATAAAAACAAACCAAAAATCCCATTAATAATCATTGAAAACGATTTTAGAATGTTGGTACTCGATAATTACCTTTTTATATCCCTCATATCATTTATCCAATCACTTAATAAGATTCTCCCAGGTTTTTGGAAATGCCCTCCCAAGGGAAGGGATCCTCTTCTTCCCAAATTTTTTAAAGCCCCATCTTGACAATATGAATTTTGATTTATAATTTATAAATATATTATATGATTATAAAACCATTTTAATATAATTACGAAATTCATTTTATTAGGTCCCCTTTCTCAATCATTATACACTTCAATGAATCTTTATATAACCTTGTCATTATACCAACATTTTCCAAGGATTTTCCATGACAAACAATTTTATAGTGAACACCCATCCCAATTTCCACATAATGGAATTAAATTAAATATAAATATCCTAAAATGATTTTGAACATCTATGTTTTTAACCCATACTCATTAATTGGGGAATTAAAATTGATGAAATACAACCTTTTATAGAATGATCATTATGGTACACTTATGCAAGCACATGATATGAATGTGACTAGTGGCCTGGAAATCATATATCCCTATCATGCATTGGGTAATATTTTTATCTCATGAGATACCATGTATAGTTTACTAGATTTTATATTATATAGAGTACATCATATTGTCTCGATAGTTATCCTTGTCTTACGATTAGGATGCCATTTTTTATGTAATTTATATATTCTACTATTAACGTTATTATATCATATTATATCATTCATAGATGATAATGTATATAAAAATATTCAATTATGTAAATTTTCTATCAATTAAAATTATTTTCTTTGATATCTTTCGTTACAATAAACTCTAAGTTTTAACCAACAAATATATTATATTAATATTATTATTTAAACATAAATGTTAAAACCTATATGTTAAAATATGTTATATTAATGTGAGTAAAAAACATTTTTATGTTAATTATAATTTATATATATATATAGATATCATATCAATGAAAATGTTTTTTTTAAGTCATTATATATTTAGAAAATATTTTTTTTTTAAAACTCTTACTTTCTTTTGGGAAAAAATTATAAAAATATTTATTTACAATTTTGGAAGATATATTTGATAAAATAAAAATAATTTGTTAAATCCAAATGTCAAAATTATCTCTCATAGTGTCTTTTAGAATTTTCTGAAATTAATAATTTTTCAATGGATAATAAAAATAATGATTTTATTTAAAATCACTATGTTGGATACACGTATTTTACACTGTTATATCAAGTATGAAAATGGATTAAATAAAATATTAATTCAATTATAACTGGATTAATTTAATTTAGTTAATTTCAAAAAAAAATGAATGATTAAGTAATATTTTTTATACTTTTGAGTGATTTTTCATTAGAAAACCTTTTTTTCATCACATATATGGGTTCAATATTAAAATAAACTATGAAACATAAGTTAATTTAATTTTTTAAAATTATTTCTATAATTTGAATGAGAATAATAAATAATAATCAATGAGGTGAATTAAATTTTAGTCATAATAAATATTAAAAATAGTAAAAATTTATTACTACCGTTAAGGTTCAAATCGGGCATTGTACATTACATGTGCATGTGTTAAAATTAATTATCCACAAACATAAGATTATAATTTAATAAAATTGATTTTAAATTTATAAACAATTGGAAAAATTTATATAATAAGACAAATATTTATTTTTAGATAAATTGATCAATCACTTAGGTAAATAAATAACAATCGTTTTTCTGTGATGAAAACTAAAATAGTAAAATCATGTAAACATAACGGTTATGGAATAACATGTTTAAACATGTTATTTTTTACATAAAGGTGTGTATCAATCATATAATCCATCCAATTCTGTAATTATAATTATTTGTGGAACATAGGGTGATCGTGGCTTCCCATTATTGATTTATTTTTAGAATTTAAAAAAATTAAACTCCTCTATTATAATAGGTTAATTTCTCCCTTATATTCTTCACACCTCTTAAACCCTTTGGCTCGACCAAACCTAACCAAAATCTATCCCCAACATACTTATAACCATTATACTATTAATAGTCGACACAAAATTCCAAACCTAGGATACTTTACAAGAATGAAAAATGATGTTTCTATAACTAATGTAGATTCAAGCGTTAACAAAGGATGTTGAGAGATAACGTAAAATATTTTTACCTCACATTTACTTTTTTTGAAAAATTATTTATACACCAATGTTTTATTTTCTAGTGTACACAATTCCCTTGAATTTATTTTGATATTATTTTCTTGATAATTGTTTGATATATTTATCCATTTTATGTGTTTTTTATTATGGGTCTTATAATTCAATAGATACCAAAGTAGTAAAAGTTTTATATTAAAGTATCATTATTTAACTAGATTGTTTATGATATGAATATAATAAATTTATATCATGATATTACTCTCAGTAAACATATTACCTTTCTTTTACTATGATTATTTCTACAAAATATTATTTTTTCTTTCATTTTCATATCTTAAATGATTGATGTGGCCAAAATAATGTTCATGAGAAGAAAATATTCATTTCTCTATTTGGTTGAAAAGATATTTTAATCAATTATCATGTTTTTAAAAATTATTTCAAATTTCTCCATTGATATTTTAAATAAATTTTTACACATATTTAAAATTTTATAATATTTTTTTAATGGATCCTTTATTCATTTTCGAAACATGTCCCTATTGACATTTACTGAAATGTGAAAATATTCATTGATTTAACATTTAATGTATGAATCTAATTTAAGGACACCATTACTAATCAATTATTTAAATATTCTTTTGTTTATTCAATGGTTTTTCACGAAATGGTGTTTGAGAATATTTTTTTCAATTTTTTTAAAAATATATTTTTGTAGGTGAAGGTTGGTTTTCGTAAATAAATATTCTATTTTATATTTCAAAAATCATTTTCTATATAAGATGAAATCATTTTATGTCACATATTTTTGTATAGTTATATGAGCCAATTTTAATATTCATATTCCTTCACTAAATAGTTAATGGTTGTGATAAAGAGATGGTTATAAAACCTATTTCTATTCCATCGGTTATGATAAGATTATTTGATGTGTTAATTATGGGACCAATTTCAATTTTATAGTTTATGGTGTGATAGAATATTTATGATACGCTTTTTCTTCTAATGGGTTTCGATATCAGGAATATTTTATGATATTGATGTACACATATATATGGTTTTAATTATATGGTAGTTGATACATTATATCCAACAGAGTTGGTTACATTTTAGAAAATGGTGGTGGTCATGTTATAAATAAGGAATAGTATGAACTATATCTCCCTAAAATAAATTATGTATATATATAAATCTAATGGTAGACAAATAGTTAAAAAAATTGTTGGATTGATCAAAAATTTGATATATGATGATTTCCTCGATCCAAATTTGGATACAGGTTGATGGGAATTATTCCCAATAGAAAACATGTGATGATGCATAATCCACCGTATCAGATGGTCTTTCTAATATTACATTGAAGAACCTTTTTGGTGTTTTGTTTTTACAATTTTTTTATTTAATGAAATCTAACCTTTATTGTTGAAGAATGTTTTTGATATACTATATAATGAAGTTATTGGTTGGTGGAAGTTTTTATATGTAGTAATCAGAAAAGAAAAAATTTGATGAGTCTAAATGTTGTTTCTATTTGAAGAAGTAATTCGGTTACTGAAGAGTTTTGATAAAGGATGTTGTTGAATAGAGAATTGTTAAAAGTTTGAATGTTTCTCAAACATTATAATCCAAACTAGATGATGATCTTATGATAATGAAGTTGTCAAAAATATTGAAAAATTTAATGATAAAAGATTATGAAGAAATGATAGAGAATTTTGAAAGAATTAGAATATCTTTTCTGAGAATGTTTCTTGGATAAATCATAGCATGTTTCCTAAGAAAATAAAAACCTGAATTCTGCACAAATTAGATTCTTTTTTTGAAGATATCAGAATAAATTTTCTATGAAATATTCTAGAAACAATCAAAACCTATTTCTGAAGAAACATTGAAACTGAATTCTTCACAAATCCAAGCATGTATTCTAATGAAATCATAATCACTTCTTTTAGAACATTTCTGGGAAAATTAGAACCTAATTTCTGAGGAAATTGGAACGTGATTTCTATGTAATACAGGACAAGAGATATAATCAATTTAGAAAAAAATTTATATGAAATTTAGAACCAAATTTTGGAGAAATTCAGAGCCTTATTTTGGAGAAATTATGAACGTGTATTATTAACAATTCAGAACCGGATATTTGAACAATATGGAACATAATTTCTAAGCAATTGAGAATATGATTTCTGAACAATCTGAAACCTGATTTCACAGTAATTCAAAAACAAATTTCTGAACAATTTTTAATTTTATTTCTATGAATGTTTTAGCATTTTTTCAGAGAAAGCTGAAACTTATATTATGAATAAATGAGAACCACATTTCAAATAATATTTTTTAGAAACTCTAAAAATCAATTCAGATCATTCTTCTATGAAATTATGTACATCATTTCTGAGCATGTTATTGGAGAAATCGAAACCATGATCAAGAATTATTATATTGAGAATGATATAAAGAGTTCAATAAGTAAAGAATGAATTTCAATTTTTGTGTAAATATCAGACAAATTTAAGTTGTTTTGAAGATTTCAGTTATTGAAAATTAAATTTGATATATTTTTGGAGTTTTTAAAATTTTGAATTGTGGGAAAAATTACATGTTTCCTACTTTTGATTGTCAAAATTGACTATAAATATTTATCATATAATTAGTTCATTTGTAACATTTATAACTGTAAAAAATGTGTAGCTCTGTATAATTCAATGTGAAAAGTTACCAATATACTAAAGATGGTTTCTTTGAGTGTTTGAGAAGGGAAAATATGAATCAACCTTACTGTACTACGACGATCATACTTAGCCAAATCAGAATGAGGATTCATACTGAGAATTTGTGGAGAAAATTTATCAATGTATTAATTCTTTTTTTGTATTAATATTTTTTATAGGAAAACATTTTAAACTAATTGGTGTCATTATAATCATTCCTATGAAGATATAGAATGTGTTGAACAAGAGTTAGCACATATTTTATTCTTCTCATTATTATAGTAGATTTCCATAGACACAAGGGAGTGGCTATAACAACGACATAGGATCTCAGATTGTGGATAAACCTTCTAAATCGTCTGTGCCAAAAAAAATTACCATTATTGTAAGAATAAGTATTTTTTAAAGGTTTATAAGGATATAAATCATAACTGGTTGTAGGGGTTATGTTTCATAATGTTTTTCACACTTATAAAGAGTTAAAAACTTACTCAAACCCCCCTTCTCATATATTATTTGATCCTTGGAACATCAATTAGTCTTAGAAGAAGGATCTGTTATTGAATCATCATCATGGATGATATCAATTCTATCAATAGTTAAATATTTCATACATTTTATGGAAAAAATCTCTATTGATGGAATAATATGATGATTTCTTATCTACTATCGCTTGGCCTGGAAGTTGAAGAAGTTACAATAATTTATTTTCCACCTACTGAGAATGATGATCCTATGATTTTTTTGACAAGAGTATTATAGATTTTTATAGAAAGGAAAGAAATGAAATCCTTATTTCCTTATTAGAAAATTATTATCAAAAGGTGATGGTTCACAAAACATAAAAAGGTATGTTGGAAATGTTGGAAAGTGTTTATTGAATGGAATACTATAGTCATATAAGAAACGATACAAATATTTCACTGTAAGTATGATGAAATTATAATAAGGTATGAAGAAACAATTGATGAATACTTCACCAGAGTAACTGCTTTTTTTTGCAAAAGTAGAGGATTGAGAGGTATCTTGGAAGATTCTGTAATTGTGAAGAAACATATAAGAAATTTCTAGATATGTTTGATTCTAAAATTTCTCATTTAGAAGATAATTACGATTTATCTCCTGATGAATTGTAAAAAATTCATGGATCTTATGAAATGATAAAATCCCCAGTGATTAAAAATAATATGAAAGATTAAATGGCTTTTGAATCTTTGATATAGATGAAAATTCAAGATATTGAATAAGAAGACCCGTGTGAGTCTGAAGATAAAGATGAGGAAGAGCTAAATGAAAAAACCATGTCTCTCATCTCCAAGAACTATCGAAGAGGAAGATTAATGTATAGAGTAAAACATCCACTCAAATGTTTTGAGTTTGGTGGAATTAGGAACTTTTCTATGAATTTCCCTAAAAAGAATGTTATAGAATATCAAGATGATTTTGATGAAATACCTCGATGGAAAAATTGAAAAAAATTAAAAATAAGTGAAATATTTATAAAAACCAAAAATATGTTTTCTAAAATAAAAGATTTATGTTCAGTAAAAATGTTGAATCGTACTCAAATCACAACTAATTTTCTACATATGAATGTTTAGAAAAATTAAAATTCTTCATTGAAAATGATTAGAAAATGAAATATTCCATAGATTGTAAATAAGGAGGTGAAAATTATTATAGAGAGTATCATCTCTAAACCAAACTTATTATAGGTCTTGAGAAACTAAATATACTAATAAATAAATTAGATTTATTGGGAAATATCATGAAGAAGTTGATGATGGATGAAAATATATCATCAACTTATTGGATGAATACATTCAGGAGTGTATATGTTACAAAATTAGAAATGATAAACATGGAAAGGTGATTGAATATCTCACCAAAAAGAAGAAATCTAATGAATAATTGGTTAGAAAGTTGTAATCAAAACCTCTAGGGAAATAAATTACCTAGATAAAGATGAATGAAAACTTCAATAAAGTCGCAGAAGCATAAACTGATACTTTTAAAATTGCTGAGATGTATCATTATGATAATTAGGTGAAATCTTATCTTACGAAAAACAATGATTCACCATATTCTTCAAACATCTCAGGGTTTTGAAAATTTATTCATAAATATTGGGTGAAGAAAGGATGGTAGAAACCTATAAACTCTACAACAGTTGAAAAATCACCCAAAATAAATGACGGTCCACATCCTGAGTATGTTAGAGCTGAAAGAAGTTACCAAAATTAACAATGATTATATATAGAATGATCCTTCATGAATATAAAATCAATATTTGAATGCTATTTATGGTGATACAGAATCTATGGGCCCATAGAATATAATTGTGGGTAAAATCTCTCTCTAATCGAAAGAAGTCGTGGGAAAATTATAAGAAATAGTTAATGAATAATGAGTGACTATCCTAACTCACATAATGTTGAAATGTTTAATTATCCTGACGTTAGAGATATTCCAACAAAATATTAATTTCAATGTATAGAAGAATTTTGTTGAATATATGACTAGTCTAGTCATCATTCTTAAAGATGTATGACACTCCTTCCAGAACATGTTTTTTATGATAAGAATGAAATGAAAGCTGAAAATAAGACAGTTGAAGAAAAAGGCAATTTTGTTGACACAAAATTGAAATAATTAAAAAGGAACAAACCATTGATAGATGATAGTGGGTTTTCTTCACATATATCCAGTTATATAAAGTTTTGATTCATTTTTAATGTCATGACGGGGGAGCAGTTACTTTTATTAATGATGGTTCCTTAAAATTTAGAGGAATTAGAATGATAGATATTGAAGCTAAAAATTTAAAATCTAGTGAAGTTTTACTTGTTGATGGGTTAAAACATAGATTACATTGTGTAAGTCAACTCTACAATGATGTAGAAGAAGTAATATTTATAAAGTATTCTTGTATAATCAAATGTGTGTATGAAGTAAAAGTTATTAGAAAAGGAGAAAACCCAAGTGGGAATCTATTCAAAATTGTATAACTCAATAAATCATGTTACTTGAATGTAGAGTATGAAAAAAAATTATGGCACTGATGAAATTTTCACATTGCTTAGAAAAAAATGAACAGACATTCTAAATATGATGTTATTTGTAATTTTCCAAAGACAAAACAAGAGTTTGATATTTTTTTCATTACTTTTCAAAATGGAAATATAACGAAAAGATGTCATAAAAGAGTTAAGATTAAATCTATATGACCACATGAACTTTTTCATTCCAATCTATATGAGTTGATGAGACATCACTCAAAAATAGGTGATTTTTACTTTATAAATTTTATTGATGATTTCAATCAGATGACAAACATCATGGTCACAAAGAATAAGTCCAAGGGTATAGAAATGTTAAAATTATTCAGAAAAAATGTTCAGAAAGAATTGGGGGTTTCCATAAAGAATCTAATTACAAATAATAGTATAAATTCACAAAAATGATTTTGAATCTTATCTAAGAAATAATGGTATCAAATATTAGTATAGTTCTCCACCCATTATTTATATTGAATTGCATGGTGATGTTTCATGATACAAAGAAAGACTTGTTTGTAAAGGATATACAGAGGTGTTAGGTGAAGATTTTGAGGAAACCATTTCCCCCAATGCAAGGCTAGAATCAATTTGATTGTTTCATTGTAGCGGATTCTCATCGGAATTTAAATGTTTATCAGATGGATATAATGTAATATTTTTTATAAGATAGGATTGAGGAAGAAGTTTACATTGAAGAACCTTGTGATTTTTTACATGATGAGGATGAAAAAGATTTTGTAAATTTAAGAATGATTTTAATGGGATTAAACATTCTCCACGTGATTAGTATTCGAAGCTCAACAATTGTCTGAGAATGATGTCATTTTCTAAAGGAAAAGATGATACCAACTTTTATGTGATTGATCTTGAATCCAAAACATTAATTGTAATTTTTTATGTGGTTGATATAGTTTTTATAGAGATGATGAAAAGGTTTGTGATGATTTTTTTAGGAGATGAAGAAGAAAATTGAAATGTCAATGTTGGGAGAATTAACATTCTTTCATGGATTAAATTTTCAACAAATAGAAAAATATATCTGATTATCTCAAGAAAATTATTCTAGGAAATTGTTAAAGAATTTCGGAAAGGATGAATACAACAATGTTTCAACAGCTATCTTTTTAATCACAATGTTTAGTAAATATGAATATGGGATAAGTGTGACTTAGAAGAACTTTTGGAAGTTAATAGGAAGTCTTATTTAACTTAATTGTTTAAGACTTGATATTTTTTATTTTCTGAGTTCATGTTATAGGTATCAAGGGAATAAAAAAGAATCACATATGTTGCCTGTAAGGGGGATTTTGAGATATATCAATGGATCAAATTCACATGGGTTATTATTCAAAAGAAAAAATGAGATGAGGTTTCTTGGTTATGATGATGCTTATTTGGAAAGAGATTATAATGATAGAAAGTCACCCTTTGGTGGAACATTTTACTTGGGGAATGTTGTGTTAGTTGGAAAAGTAAGAAAAAATTATCAATAACATTGAGCACAACAGAATATGTATATTTTGTAGCCACCTAGGCTTGTACTAAAATATTGTGTATGAATTTTCAGTTGGATCATTTGAAAGAAAAAGTTGTTAAACCATTGAAGATACATTTTGATAATTAGAGTGCAATTGATATTTCTAGAAATCATGTAAAAAATTCATGATGAAAAGAATTTGATATAAATTTTATCTTCATGAAATATAATATAACTACTAGAGATGTTTTTTTGAATATATTTCAAAAAAAATTTCAAAATACTAAAATCATTACAAAATCAATTTATAAGTAATTGTTTTTTTGAATTAAGTATGTACTGTCATGTTCACTTTCTTTTCATGTCTTCCAAAACCTTATAAGGAACAACCCCCACCTGAATTTGGATTATGTGTAAAAATGGGGAGAGATAGATACAAAATTATTCTTTTTATGAATTTTTTATTATATATATTCTTCTTAAATCAAATATTGTGGTTATAAAATTATGGGGGGTGGGAAAGCAAATTTATAAAAGAAAATATCAGGTTTATAGAAGAAGACAGCAGATTGGGATTTATCTTTACATGGACAAGAGGGAGATTTATCATTACATGGACACAAAATTTACTTGCCATTGTGGGATATAATTCCATAAAAAATTTACATTATCTAGTACTGTGGTGTCATGAAACTCTTTTTTGAGAAAGGATATATTTTAAAAACAAATAATTGAGTTTCTGGAAAAAAATGAGTTGTGAAAAAATCTGAGAGTTCGAAAAGTTGTTAATGAAGATCGAAAACAAATAAAAAGGGTGAGATTAATGAACCTTGGTTGTGTTTTTTTAACAAATATTTTTATTTTTTGATATCTAAACATTATTATTGATGAATATTATTGATATACATTAAGAAGATGTTGTCGGTTACTATAATATTTTCATTATCATAATTATAAAATGAAATAATTTTAAGATTGTGAAAGAAGTTGTTGAGTTTGAATGATGTTTTTGAATAAAGAATACATTTTATTGAATAATTTTTTTGATAGAGGGCATTGTTAAAGAGTGAAAATTCAAATTCTAGAAAATTTATCAAACATTCTAAACAAAATCAGACAATACATTTTTGATTATGAAGTTATCACAAATCAAGATATTATTCATGATAAATGCTTTTGATGAAATTTTGGATAAGTTAGAATGAATCAGAGTCACTTTTCTGATCAGGTTTCATGGGAAAATCATAACGTGTTTCATGAGAAAATCAATATATAAATTCTATAAAAATTAGAACATGTTTTTATAATGAAATTAGAATCACTTTTATATTAATTTTTCTAGGAAATATCGGAACCCATTTAATGAGAAAATATGAACATTAATTATGCAAAATTTAGAACCAGTTTTCAGAATAAATTGGAATCACTTTTAAGAGAATGTTTTTGGAAAAAATCATAACCAGATTTTTGAGCAATCTAGAACCTAATTTTGGGAAATTTAAAAACCTATTTATGAAAAATTAGAGTATGATTTTTGAGAAATTAGAAACCTAGTTTTGGAAAAAATCAAATGTAGCTTTTTTATTAATTTAAAACTAGATTTCTAAGTAAATTTGAACCTTATTTCTGAGAAATTAGTAACCAAATCTCTAAAAAACAAAAAACCTGATATCTGAGTAATTTAGAACATGGTTTCTAAAAAATTCAAAAACTAATTTCTGAGAAAATCATAAACAATTATATGTGAAAATCAGAACCTGTTTTCTAAAGAAATCGGAATCACCTTTCTGAGCATGTTTCTAAAAAAATATTAAAACCATTTCTTAGCATGTTTCTAAGAAAAATCTATCCCACATTTGGGATCATGCTTTTTAGAAAAAAAGAACAGTGATCCAGCATTATTGTACTACAAAATATATGAAGATTTCATAACGTAAATCTAGAATTTCAATTTTTTTATCCATGGAAAAATTTGAGGAGGATTAATAAAGTCAATGATTGAACATTAAATTTGATAGATTTCTAGGAGTCTCCAGATTTCAGGTAACCTAAATGATTTTATGTTTCCCATGTTTTATTTTTGAGTTACCTAGAAATGTTATCTCAGATCATTAATTAATATGTAACTTTTACACACAAGGAAAAGGTAGTACTCTAGATAAGTCCAAGTGAAAATTTCCCACTAGATGGAATTAGGTATCATTGTGTGTTTGAGAAGGGAAAAATTGAAATCGTATTTACCAAATTGAGAAGATCATTCTTAGTCAAATTATATTGAGGATTCAGACTGAGAATTTGTGGAGAAGATTCAACAGTTTTTTATTCTTTTGTTTGGTTCAACTGTTTTATAATCAAACACTATAAATCGAAGGGATTCAGTATAATATTTTTTATTATCAGTTAAAAGGATTATAATGAGTGTTGGCTAAAGTTATATTCACTTCATCATTATAGAGGATATCCATTGACCCACAGGAGTGGTTATGGAAAGGACATAGGTTCACACATTGAGGTTGAACCTTGTAAATAGTGTGTGCCTTAATTGCATTACGATTCATCCATGCATAAATATTTTAAAAAGGTTTTAAAGGATATAAATTATAACAGGTAATTGGGGTTAATTATATTAATGTTCTTGAAACTTATAAAAAGTTAACAATTGATTTAACCCCCTATTCTTAGTGGTCATTTTATCCTTGGAACTTCATACTTGACAAATGAAATTGTTTATATATCATTTTGGGTTCTAGACTGTTATAAAATACTAATATAGATTAATAAATTTAATGATTTCAAACTCTTATGAATCATGTCTGTTTTAGTGATATTGATTTATTCCATGACACATGTTTATGATCTGTTATATTTTGGATATGATCATTATATGAAAATTTTAGGATAAAAGTCCCATATGAGTATCTTATGGTTTAATATGATTATAGAATGATATATATAATTCTCCCAATAACTAATAATTTGAACACATCCTTTAATATGTTTCATTTCCGCATGTTATGATGATTGTGATCATAAAGGGTAATTTTATGAATACTTATTAAATATGATGATATTTATAGTTAGTTTTGAAGATCCTTCATTAAATAAGAAGGTTTTATACAATGTCTGTAACAACCAGAAACTTTGAATAAATTTTTTTTCCTAACATTGTGTTTTATTTTATTTTATACTCAACAAAACTATTTCATTTAATAAAATGAGTATAATTAAAATAAGACCGTTGGGTTTCAGTTGTTATATGACCATTGGTCTATAAGACCATTGGAAACTAAATGTTCCTATTTTTGTCTATAAATATAAGTTATCATGATTAATTAATATAGAATGATGATTTGATGGCCCCATCAGGAAGTATCGGGCCGATCGAAGCCCATTAGACAGAACTCGGGATAGAGGTAGCACCATTTGGATTTTCTTTGGACCAAACCCAAGCCGAACTTCTTCATGTGAATATGGAATGGAATCGCCTTCTTGAGAAGTTCAAGTTCATATAAATCACTACTCAGGCAATGTTGGTCGAGCCGCCCCAAGATTATATCACCCTAGCACACCTTACTCTTAAGTTCTATGTTGGTGTTATAATGGGCTTTGTAATGAGACTGTAACTCCCTTGTGTAATCCTATGATTTAACTAAAACTTTTGACTTCTTTTTATGATGATGTTTGTGAATTTTTAAATGTCCGGATAAAAATAGTATGCATATTATTGATTAATTTTAGAAAAATGATATTTTAAAAATATTTATGTAAACCATAAATAATTAATAATGTGTAATGATTTTGAAAAAATTATCTTCTACATTTATGTTTAGTAAATAATTTTGAGTCTAATAATATCAACATAAATTTTGATGAATGGTAACGTATGAATAGTTATTTTATGCTTCTGATTGGTAATGTGACCAAATGAATTGAGTAACTTCACTTAATAAAGTATTAATATAATTTTAACACCTAGATTGAGTAATGTGATTCAATATAATAGGTAAATAACTATTTCATAAATTATTGGTTAATTATTAGTTTTTTAGGTGAATAGTGTTTTCTATTTAAAAAAATAAATTAAAAATATTTAGAAAATTATATTAAAAAAATGGAGTTCATTTTTGAAATCAGATCATTGATATTGGGTTAAGGTGAATTTTTTGGATTTTTTTGAAACAGTTGAATTTTCATTAAATAGTGTATTTAATTAAAATTTTAATGAATATTATTTTGAAAATTATTTTCATAAAATGGAGTTCATTTTTGAAATTAGAGAATCCATATTTGTTTAAGGTGAATGTTTTGGATTTTTCGGAGAAAGATGAATTTTCAGTGAATAGTGAAAATACAGTTTTTTAGTGTCGGGGTGTTTAATGACATCATTAAGGATGTAATAATTATGAAATAATTATGGTCGACAAATGAATAGTAATAAAAGGTATGACGTGTCCCAAGTGGCCAATACCATTGGAAAATACCATGGGAATGACCATGGTTTTTCCAATACCACCAATGAGGTGTCCCTTGGCGATTAATGCTTTCTCCCCGTCACTTGTACTATAAATACTAAGCCTTTACCACATTAATTTCAGTTCCAAATCATCCCTAACAAAGTTCTGGAATCTTTAGCTCCAAATGAGTCCTCCCAAGGTTCCCTCAAGCCTCCCAAAGTCCCAACCTTGATTGTTTTGAAGTTACTCTTCAAGGTAAGGGGTCTCACCTCTCTCTTTCTTTTCAAGTACTCTCTTTTATGTCATTTATTTTATGCTCCATGTTCTTATGTTGGAGGATTTTCTTTTTACTCTTAATATCCTTTTCTTGTTAATATGATGAGATAAACCCTCTTTCTCTCATCATTTCATTTTATGAAAGTTTAAGCAGCACCATTAGGCTGCTGAGATTTCGTTAGAGATTCTTTCACTCTTCCCATTTTCACAGTTCTAATTTCATGCCAAGTATTTGAAGTTTAGTTTTTCCATGTTAGGGTATGGTATCTATATTAATAATACAGTCCTATTATTTTCACATGATTATAGACCCTATTTAATTTCATCAATTCATTTTTTGTTGATGTTTTAAGTAACGTCATTAGGCTGGCGAATTTTTCATACGAAAAATCTTATTTTTTATTCTTTCCAAGTTAATCATTTCATATGGTATGTAATTAAAATTTCATTACCATGTTCTTATATACTTTATATTTTTTCCCTATAAAAGTTTATGGATCATTTATGTGTGGGTGACCCATGTCCCTTTCTTTTCAATGTTTTCTAAAACCCTGCAACATAGCCATTATTCTGCCGAATTTTCGTCTCAAAATGTCTCTCACTTTTTATCAAATTTTTTTATTTTATTAAGAGAATACTAAAAAATCGTTATTCTATAGTTTTGTTTACATATATATCAAAATATTCTATTTTAAATTCTAGGATATACATAGATGAGACTCTCTTCCCCTTTCCATGGGTTTAAAGTGACATAAAGATCACGTCTTTAAAGCAGTTTTTAAAATTTTATGAGTATGAAATAAAATCCATTTATTTTATGCTATATGGGTAATTTATGAAATGATTTAAAATGGTATATGTGGCTCACCTGACAATAATTTCAAATTAAGGGTGTGCCCTGATATCTCTCCAATGCATTGGTTAATGACTTCATCTCTAGAGATGACCATTTTAACGATATCTTGGTGAATAACCTTGGTAATTTTTTTAATGACACCTTGGGGATGTACCTTGGTGATACAGAAATGATTTTCTAAGTTTAATGTAGTAGCCACATCTTCATGTTATGAAACACATTATTTTTTATTATGATATGCCTCATAATCTCTTTCTAATTTCTTAAAGTTATTTATCATGACTTTATTGATGTATCTCAAGATCACATGAAAATTGTTTCTCTTATTTCCCTTACTAGCCTTCTGCACACCCTTTCATTTGATGTATGCTTTCAGGTTATGAGATGCTCTAATGAACTTAGGATGAACAATGAAGAAGCCCTAAAATTGGTTTAAAAGAATGTTTTATGTTGTTCTCATGTATTATGTTCCTCATTTCCAAGAAACTAGACAATAAAGATCCTCTGTTTGTAAAATGTAATGAAATTTTATGTAATAAAATGGCGGGATTACATAGTTGGTATCAGAGGATAGTTTAGATATTTATGGAAATTTTTATATGAGAAATTTTGGAAGAACCCTATAGAAAATATTAAATATAATAAATCATCTGGGTATTTTGGTGAGTATTGAGTAAGTGGTTTATCAAGAAAATACATACCTGTCTAGATACGAGCAGGTAGAGATGGATCTGGCACAAATGTATATAAGGGTAAATCCCAAAAACACCACTTTGAGCTAGACTCAAACGGGAACTGGTACACAACAACAAGCCTTGTTTTACTTTTGGTTATGACACTCCAGGGTGATATGTTTGGCTAATCGCAAGCTATTTATGAATTATTATGAAAGAATTATAGAAAAAATGTGATTTTTCTAAGAATGATGTTTTATGACATAAAATCCTTTTTAGTTAAAAGATTCATAAATGAAATAAGTTTCTCATGAAGGATTTATTTTTTTAGAAAATTTTCCCATCGTCTAAGAATACGTTGACGTATTTCTTAAGGAGTTACCCGAACCTCCCCCAGAAAGAGAGGTAGAGTTTTCCATTGAACTCATACTTGGATCTCATCAGATGTCAAAGACCCCCAGTAGGATATAAAATGTGGAGCTAGATGAATTAAAGAAACAACTTTGAGATCTATTGGAGAATGGGTTTATCCAACCAGGTGTGTCTCCTTGGGGATCACCAGTTCTCTTTGTGTAGAAGACGGATCGATCAATGCAGGTATCCATTGATTATAGAGAACTGAATGGGATCACAGTGAAGTACAAATACTCTCTTCCAAGAATTGGTGACTTATTTGACCAACTTCATGGGACTCAATTCTTCTCTAGGATCGATCTTCATTCTGGTTATCATCAATTGGGGGTGAAGAATGATGATATTCCAAAAACATCATTCCAATCAAGAAAAGGGAATTATGAGTTTGTTGTTATGCCCTTCAGACTGACTATTGCACCCACTGTTTTTATGGATCAAGATTATGTTGATTTTGGAATCTTATGTTTATCAAATTGATATCCTTTATATAGGAAAATGGTTTGGTGATTAAATGATAAAGTTTATTTTCGATGATGTTTTCTTTTTTAGAGTACTATATGACTAATGGAAATAAAATACTACATGATTTAAATTGAGGAGGAATGGTGGAGTTTTATGTGTTGAAATATGGTGGTTTGGGTTATTTTTGGAAAATGATGATCCTAGAATAGAGAATATATGAATAGGTTAATTACACTTTGGTATGAGACCATAATATTAGTCGATGTTTTTTGGAGAAACATGTTAAGATTTATTGGGGAAGACTATGTGATTAAATCTTTCTGAGTTTTGGGTTCCAATCTTAGTTTGGATTATTCTGAAAAATTTTAAGGATGGTTGTTTATTGAATGGTATTTCTATAACTCTTGTTACTTTTGTTGAATTTTTGAGATTAATAGTAATATTTCTTTTTATAAGGATTATCCTTTTGGGGGAATATATGATCTCATAATAAATTTTTTGTTTTAGTTGACTTCTATAGACAATGTTGAAATATAGTTATTCTTTTGTGGATTATTTGATTCTATGGAAGATGATTCTTGTGCATTTGATGAGATTAAGTCTTTTTGAATGCACATTTTTTAGAGAAAATATTATTCATGGTGGAAACTTATTAAGTGAAGAAACTCTACTTTAATGAAAATATATTTCCGTATGTTTTTATTCTATGTACTAAATGAATTCCCCAAAATTATCAAATGGAACGAAAAACAAAAACGTTGTTGGTTTATATTTCCTTTTGGGTAATCAAAGACCGTTTAACACATCTTATGTTTGTGATCTTCTTGTGGTTAATTTTATCCTATTTATTTTTTCTATAACTCTACATCAAATCTTGATACATTGTTTTCTCTTCCATATCCATGTTTTCCTACATGGAATCCTAGTATGGGTTAACTCGGGTGACCTTTGTACATCCCTTTATTTATTTTAATGTAATAGTTTTACTGACGCTTTTCCGATGTGGGACTTTCAACGAAATTTCCAAGCCCAGTTTTAAAATTGTGAGGAAAAATTAATTAAGGGGGAAGATTGTAACATCCAGAAATTTTGAATAAATTTTTCCTCCTAACATTGTGTGTTATTTTATATTATACTCAACAAAACTATTTCATTTAATAAAATGAGTATAATTAAAATAAGACTGTTGGGTTTTGATTGTTATATGACCTTTGGTCAATAAGACAGTTGGAAACTAAATGTTGTTAGTATTGTCTATAAATACAAGTGATATTGATTAATTAATATTGAAAATAGATTCGATGGGCCCATCCAGTAGTCTCGTGCCATTCGAAGCCCATCTGACAGAACTCGGGAAGGAGGTAGCACCTTTGGGCTTTTCTCTGGACCAAACCCAAGCTGAACTTCATCATGTGAAGATGGAATAGAATCGACTTCAAGAGAAGTTCTAGATGATAGAAATCACTACTCGGGCAATGTTTGCCGAGCCTCCCCAAGATTCTATCACCAAAGCTCACCTTACTCTTAGGTCCTACGCTGGTGTTATAAGGGGCTATGTAACGAGACCGTAACTGCCTTGTGTAATCCTATGATTTAAATAAAAATTCTGATTTCTTATTATGATGATGTTTGTGAATTTTTAAATGTTCGGATAAATATAGTATGCATATTATTGATGAATTTTATAAAAATGGATATTTTAAATATATTTATCTAAACCTTAAATAATTAATAATCTGTAATTATATTAAAAAAATGGTCTTCTTCAGTTATGTTCAGTAATAAATTTACAGTCAAATAAGATCAAATTAATTTTTGATGAATTGTAAATTATAAATAATGATTTTATGATTATGATTAGTAATATAACCAAATGGATTAAGCAACTTCACTTAAGAATGTATTAATTACAATTTAGGCACCTTGATTAAGTAATGTGATTCAATAAAATAGGTAAATAAAAGTTTTAGAAATTATTGGTTAAGTATTAGTTTTTTTGGTTGAATAGTCTTATTTATTTAAAAAATTAAATTAAAATTATTTAGAAAATTATTTTCATAAAATAGAGTTTAGATTTGAAATCAGAGCATCGATATTTGGTTAAATGAATTTTTGGGATATTTCTGAAACAGTTGATTTTTCAGTGAATAGTGTATTTATTTAAAAATTAAATTAATAATATTTAGAAAATTATGTTCATATAATGGAGTTCATTTTTGAAATCAATGAGTAGATATTTGGTTAAGGTGAAATTTTTTGATTTTTTGGAGAAAGTTGAATTTTCGGTGAATAGTGAAAATACCGTTTTTGAGTTTCGGCTGTTTAATGACATCATTAAGAATGTAATAATTATGCAATAATTCAGTTCGACTAATGAATTTTAAGATAGGTTATGAGGTGTCCCAAGTGGCCAATACCATGGTAAAATACCATGGACAAGCCCATGGTTTTTCCAAAACCACCGATGAGGTGTCCCTTGGCAATTAATGCTTTGTCCCCTCACTTCTCCTATAAATACCAAGACTTTCTCTCATTAATTTCATTTCCAAATCATCACTAATGAATTTATGGTCTCTTTACCTCTCATTTAGTCCTCCCAATGTTCCCTAAAGCCTCCCAAGGTCCCGACCTTCATGCTTTTGAAGTTACTCTGCAAGGTAAGGGATCCTACCTCCCTCTTTCTTTTCATGTACTCTTTTTATGTCATTTCTTTTTTTCACCATTTTATTTTTCATATTACTTTCCAATTCATGTTAATATGATGAGATACCCCCTCTTTATCTCATTATTTCATTTTATGAATGTTTAAGCGGCACCGTTAGGCTGGCGAATTTTCGTATGGGATTCATTCACTCTTCCCATTTTCAAAGTTCTACTTTCATGTCATGTCATTGAAGTTACTTTTTTCCATTTTGGGGTATGATCTCCATATTCATCATTTAGTTATTTTTTAACATGATTAGGAACCATATTTAATATCATCAATTAATTCATTTTATGTTTTATGTGATGTCATTAGGCTGCCAAATTTTCCATAAGAGAAATCTTTTTTTTCTTCCTTCCATGTTATTCATTTCATATAGTATGTCCATAAAATTTCATTACCATGTTCTTATATCTTTTATATTTTGTCCCTATACTATTCTATGGATCATTTATGAGTGGGTGACCTATGTCCCCTCTCATTTCAATGTTTTCTAATGCCCTACAACATAACCGTTATGCTGCCAAATTTTCGTCTCAAAATATCTCTCTCTTTTTCTCAAATTCATTTATTTTATTAAGTGAATACTCAAAACTCTTTATTACAAAGGGGGTTTCACATATATATCAAAATGTTATATTTTAAATTCTGGGATTTACACACATGAGACTCACTTCCCTTTTCCTTGGGATTAAAGTGACATAAAGATTACGTCTTTAAAGCAGTTTTTAAAATGTTATGACTACGAAAGGAAACCCATTTCATTTATGCTATATAGGTTATTTATGAAATGATTGATGATGATATATGTGGTTCACATGATAATAAAGAAAAATTATGGGTGTGCCCTGATATTTCTCCAATGCATTGGGTAAATACTTAATCTCTAGAGATGACCATTTTAACGAAACCTTGGTGAATAACCTTGGTAATTTTATTAATGACACCTCGGGGGTGGACCATTTTGATATGGAAATTAATTTCGAAGTTAAATGTTGTAGCCACATATTCAAGTTATGAAACACATTATTTTCATTATGATATGCCTCATGATCTCTTTCTCATGCCTTAAATGCAACATCCAAGGTAAATAAAGAATATGACATTTTCATATTTATTAATATTTTTGAATAAAATGTTAATATTACTTTAAAGTGATTTCTATGTTCGATGGAATACCCAATACACAACAATGAGTTTCATTGAAATCTTACATTGCACACTAATAATATAATAATATTATTTTAAATGGTAGTTAACGCCTAGTCATTGTAATGAAGGGAATGAACAGAACTAACTAAAAAATGATTATACACACTTGTTAAATATGTTTTTTACATTTATCCATTAAAAGTGAGAGGCTTAAAATAATAAAAGAATTAGATTTTAAGCATAATTATTCTAATGTTATTTAAAAGGTCGATTAACCATCTTTTGATGGAGAACCCTTTTTAAATCTACCTTTTGACAATTTTATATGTTATATTTGAAAAAATAAAATTCTTTTTTAGAATCAAGACATCAAAATTTACTTTGTGTAAATTTTTGTTATTTTTCCGATAAAGATCATTTTCAAATGAATAACAAAAAATGCTGTATTTTAATTCAAAAACTCCTTTTAATATAATGTATTTATTTGGTTAGATTATACTTCTAATTGGGTTAAAAGTGTAGTAAAAATATATTTTTACCATTTAATATAATGGTGTACATTGTAATTAATTTCACTTTGAAATTGGACATAAAATAAGTGTAAATCTTTTGATATATATTTTTTCTTAAAAACACGGTATTTTGTTTTGACAACAGGAATTATTTATTAAATTAATTAATGAATCTTATATGATTTGAATTTTTTAAAATATAAATCATTTTTGAAATCGGAATATCAAACATAGCTTAGGGTGATTTTTTGTTATTTTTCTGAAAAACTTCAATTTTTGATGAATAGTGAAACCACTAAGTGGTAGTTAAAAATATGATTTTTAATTTAAATGAAACTTTACACATATATGAATTTAAAATATAGAATCCGACATACATGGTTTTCATTAGTAAGTAAAATGTGGTTCACTGGGAGGAAGATAATTTTCTTGTGAATAGTAAGTTTTTAGTTTTATTAATCACGATTATAGTTAATTAGTGGAATTTAAGGTAAATACAATGTTATAATAATTTGAAACTACTGTTATACTTTTCATGCACCTATTGGATGATTCATCTCTGACCATTACAATCTATGGGTCTATTTTTGGGACACCATTGAGCCACATGGGTAAGATAATGACATTAATACCTTTAATTTAAAGTAAAATAAAAATGTCACAAACATGTATTGTTTTACTAAAACACTTTTTACAACAGGTTATACTAGTTATACTTTTGACTATAAATATTCATTATAAATATAAAAATATTTCATACATTATGGTTTTTTTATATAATTTTTAAACATTAAATAAATTAATTAATTATGACACCATGATGATGTAGTGATTACATCATTAATGAACGATTTAAATAAAATGAAAATATTAGGTAAACTATAAGACATAAACTTATCTAAAACCTATTGTATTGGTTGATTTATAACCCTTATCACCATATCCTCGAAATATATCCTTGTTGGACCATTAAAATCTGAAAATCATTTAATAATAATGTAACATTTCAAGACTTTCCAAAAGTAACCCTCCTCCCTCTTATAAAAGGCCCCCTCCTCTACCCCCTTACCCACACCTCCCATACCTTTGGTTAGACCAAAATATACTCATATAATCTCTCCACATCCCTCTATTACTCCTAGAAGCCTCACTTTGGGCAGAAATCTTTCCAAGGAATCCTTAGGCTCAAATCAAAAAGAGTTACCCAATTTAGAGGTAATGTGTTCTCTCAAGATTATTTCTTTTATATTCCTTCTTAACTCCACTATAATTCTTAATTTGGGATTCCATAACAACACTAGTATCCTAAATATACTAGTATGTTTGATGGATTTGATTTACACTTACACACACCTTCATCTAATGGTTAAAGAACATACTGTTTTTGTGGGTGGTGAATTACAGCCTCATGAAATGATGATTGTTCAATCTTCTTTTAACTCCCATCATGGTGTAAATTATGATGGAACTATATTTATATATGATATATATTATATTTATTTTATCTATATTCTTTTGTATTTTATATTTAAAACAATCCTTTATGCTTTGCATGTTGTGGAACTACGATAATTTCATCTGAGGAAGTGTTGACTACCGCCCCCTCAAGTGATGTGACTCGTTCATACCAAACATGGAACGTATAAAGAATATAATAAATGAAATTATGTGACCCATATAACATATATATATATATATATATTATACTTTAATTATAATATATATATATATATGTCCCATTTAATTTTAATTCTTTTAATTTGACAAAGAAATGAAAGTAGCATTCATGAGTACGTACGACCTACCATGTCCATGAACGGTGAATTTAATTTTTATCTCCAAATGTTATGGAATTGTATAATGTGAATATATACTGGAGATATATGATATTTAAATCATTACTACAATTCTGGATATGATGTACTTATAAATACATGGGCAATTCATTTCAAACAATTTCATTTTTGACTCGTGTACTGAACATCGACTAACGTATGATATGAACTCACATAATTAACCAATTATTATAACATGATAATATTTGATATGAATTTAATAATAAAAATTAAAGTAATTACTTAATTAATTAGAAATTTATTTAATTTTGTTATTCAAGAATATAAATAAAACAAACAAGACAAGTCAGACTTGAGGTAAGGGATCATGCCTCTCTCTTTCTTTTTAAGTACGCTCTCTTATGTCACATCTTTTAAGCTTAAATTTATTATGTTGGGGTATGTTATTTTATATTCCCCTTAATTTAAATTTTATATTCATATGATTAGAGACCCTATTTTACCTCATCAATCCGTTTTTGGATGTTTGAAGTGGCGCTGTTAGGCTGCCGAATTTTCATAAAGGATTTTTTATCTCACTTTTAATTCTGTGAGATTGCTATTGATTGCCACTTATTTATTGCATATGGTGTATTGTGTACTACCATTTCATATATATATTATCATTATTGTATTTATATTCATGTTATTCTGTGATTCATTTGGTTATTATCTTTTGATCATATGACTCAATTGATTATGCGAGGTAAGAGGTTTTTCAACTCACTTTTATTCCCATGAAATTTATGCTTCATTTGACACTATTTCTTTTTGTGTGGTGTGTGTACTGCCAATTATTGTATTATTTTTTAAATATACTTTAATTTATGGTTATTTACATCTTCATTGTATGATCCTTCTTTGATGGGGTGTACATTTCGAAAGTTACACCAATCGGTAAGGGAACATTTCACCATCCTCTTTTTAAAAGACTTCTTTTTGTTTTGTCTTTTAATCTAAATAATGTTATGTTGGGATATGTTCTTCTATATAATTATTTATATAAATATTATGTCCATGTGATTAGATACCCTTTTCTCTATCATCATGTCTTTTTTCGAAACATTAAGTGACCCCTTTAGGCTGTCAAATTTTTGCAAGGGAACTTCTTAACCCAATTTCGATTCATTGGTTTAAACATGTACTCCTAGAATATATCGTTCTATGAATATGTGTGAAGGACCTATGATTGTTTTACAAATAATATCCACTTATATCTTGTGTATTCTTTTGTCACACATAATTATGTAATTGATTTATACTTAATCAAAAGATACCGTCTTTGTAAGGGACTTCGTCTCAATCTTATTTCATTGAGGCATATTTTCATTTATACACAAATTTATAATATATGGTGTAGTATAAACACCTTTTACTTTTCATTTAATTCAAATGGAATATTTTTCTATGAATTGTTTTACTAAACGACAAAAAGGAATGTTTCTTTTAACATACGCGGTGACAACGACCTTTCCGTCGCCACAAGTATTATTTGATATTTGGCTTTCTCAACAAGTCGTAATGTTTTTTAAAATAAAATAAATACCATATAATCTATTATGTATTTTGGTATTGAAAATTGTTTTTAAAATGGATTTGTTATGTCAATATATTTAAGTCATATATTGTGATTGAAATGTGGAAATGTTTTCTTTCCTATAATTGTGTTATGTGTTTTGATTTTATAATGGTACTTGGACATTTGAAAGGTGGTTACAAGATAAACCAAATGATGGGTGGTGCCGTGAATACTAGGACGGGTGGTTACGTTATAACCTCCAATGCATTGGGTATGGAAGTCGGTCATAGGGTTATTCCATTTAGTGATATGTGTGGAAGTTGACCATATGGTTATTCCATTTAAGTATGTTTATGTCCCAAGTTACTTTTATATGTTATGTGTTCTTTATATGGGTATCATGGTGATCTTTTTGGTTACTGAAGGGTAGGTAGAGATCTTTTTCTTTCAATAAAGAGTATTTACTAATTCATAAAGGTGAAAAGTATTACTTATGATAAAGTATTTATGATTTACTTATTGTTTTGAAAAAATAATTGTTTTCCTTTTTTGTATATCTCTTACTGAGCTTTTTATTCTCATCCCATGTTTTTGAAATGATTTGCACAAGACATACAGATTAATAGGGTCAACGATGGGATCAAAGAAAGACATGTTATCTAAAAAATGGAACTGGGCATGTTTCTTTTTAATAGTTTTTATTCTATAAAAAATTTTAAACTTAGTAGAAGTGTCTACATTGTAATCTTTTTAGATGTAATAGTTATGTCCTAATTTTATAAATCTATAAACCTGAAAAGATACTCAATGTGAATTATTAGTTTTATTCAAGATTATCTAATGTTTTAAGAATGGGTCTCTATATTTGGTATCAATGGTCGGTTTAGATAACTTTAGAGGTTAGGGTATTCTTTAAGAAATTAGTGACATTACCATAATGGTTAGGATTTAAGAAAAGAGTGATAGATTTTTTAGATAAAGTGATTTTGTTTAAGATAAGATGAATAATTATGTCTTTTAATTTACCCTCTTCATAAGATATTATAGGATGCTTTTAATGATATACTAAGACAGGCCTTTCTGGTTGTAGTAAATGGCTGGATCTAGAAAGCACCAAAGTAACAGTGGATGTAAAGAAAACTGTGACGGTTTTCTGATCGAGAAACTGAATGATGTGGGAGCTGCGGTGAGAACTCATGTGGTTATTCTCAACCAACTATCTAGATTCATGATTGACCACATGAACCTTAGACATTTTTATAAGTAATCATGTATGCGATAAATAAATCCCTAAGGAAATTCAGGTAATAATTATAAAGGTAACCGTTAGGGTTTATATGATCCTTAATTTTGAGGTAATTATGAGTTACTATATGTTATGATAGAAAATGAAAGCCATGAGATAAAAATGAGGTTAAATTATGTTATTGTAATTTTTGATGATTTTAACTCTTTTTGGGGAATGTTTTAAGAATTATATAGTGTTAGAAAAAGGACAACACGCAAACTGTGTGACAACCCCTCGCGTCAGAAGAAGCTGCGGGAATCGAACCCACAACCAAACTGCGACTGGGATTAGTCATCTACCACTGGATTACATGAAGTCCCTAGATAGTATGACTAATTATTTTTAGTTATACGTTCTTATGAATCAGGAGTATTTTGATTTTCAGTTATCTATGTAAATGATTAACCTATCATGGAGGACATGTGATTTGGGTAATTACTTTTCAGTACGAGACATTAAGAGTAACTGATGTTATTTGGAGATAAATGTTATAATTTACCTTGGAAGACTATGTGATTTAATATTTCAGAGATTTGGGTTTCAATATTAGTTTGATTTACTTTGATGAATTTTATGGACAATTGTTTATCGAATGGTCTTTGTTGAAATTTGTGTATTGTTTAACAAATATTGGAGATTAAGAATATATTTTCTTTTTATAATGGATTATCCTTTTTGGAGATTATCTTACCTTGTACTAACTTTTTGTTTTTTTTAATCTCTAAATAAATGGGAAATATATAGTTCATCTTTTGTGGATTAGGGGATTCTCAAGAAGATGATTATAGCACTGTTAATGTGAACAAGTCATCCTAAATACTCATATTTTGGAGAAAATATGAGTTTCTGTTTAGTAAGAGATGAAAGTCAACATGACAAGTAAGTATTTTTTCTTATGTTTTAGTTAAGATCCTAAATAAATTCCTCATTGAAATGTAACTTAAAAAAACATTGTTTGTTTACTTTTCCTACTCGGGAATCAAACACCATTTAACCCATCAGAAGTTTGTGATTTTCTGGTTGTTAACTTTAACTTAGACATGTTTTCTATCACTCTCCATCCGAATGTGGTGGTTTGTTTTTTCCTCCATATCCATTTTTTCATGGAATCCTAGTATATGTTGTCTCAGGTGACCATTGTACATCACATTCTTTATTTTAATGTGATAGTTTAATTGAATCATTTTCGGATGTGAGGCTTTCAAAAAGATTCCAAGCCCAATTTTGAAATTGCGAGGACGCAATTCCCAAATGGGGGGGAGGAAGTAACATCACAGGTAAATAAAGAATATGAAATTTTCATAATTATTAATATTTGTGAATAAAATTTTAATATTACTTTGAAAGGAATTCTATGTTCGATTGCATACACAGTACGCAACAACAAGTTTCTTTGAAATATTACGTTTCCACACTAATAATATAATAATATTATTATAAATGGTAGTTAATGTCTAGTCATTATAATGGCGAGAATGAACAGAACTAACTAAAAAATTTATTATATATTCTTTGTTAATATTTTTTACATTTATCCAATAATAGTTAGAAGCTTAAAATAATAAACGAATTCGATTTTAAGCATAAATATTCTAATGTAATTTAAAAGGTCGATTAACCTCATTTTGATGGTGAATCCCTTTTAAATATATCTTTTGACAATTTTATATGTTATTTTTGACAAACTAAAATTTTCTTTAAAATCAAGACATCAGATTTTACTTTGTGTAAATTTTTGTTATTTTTCGATAAAGTTCATTTTTTAATGAATAGTGAAAATACTGTATGTTAATTCAAAACCTCCTTTTAATCTAATTTAGTTATATGGTTAGATTATTTTTTAATTGGGTTCAAAGTTTATTTAAAATATATTTTAACAATTTAATACAATGGTGGACATTCGAATTAATTTCACTTTGAAATTGGACATAAACAAGTTTCAATCTTTTGTTATATATTGTTTCATAAAAACATGCTATTTGTTTTGACAACGAGAATAAATTTTTAAATTAAATAATGAAACATATATGTTTCGAGTTTTTCAAAATAGACTTCATTTTTGAATTCAGAATGTCAATTATATCTTAGAGAGAATTTATGGTATTTTTCTGAAAAACTACAATTTTTTATAAATAGTGAAAACACTAAGTTGTAGTTAAAAAACTGATTTTTCGTTTAAATGAAACCGTACAACTTCTGTGAAATGAATTCCAAAAATCATATATACATGGTTGTCATTATTAAGTAAAATTCGGTTCAATGGGATGAATTTAATTTTTGGTGCATAGTTACTTTTATGTTTTATTAGTTGCGATTAAAGGTAGTTACTGTAATTTAAGTTAAATATAATGTTATAATAATATTAAACAACCATTAAACTTGCCCTACTCCTATTTTATGAGTCATGGACGACCATTAAAATCCATGGGTATACTTTTGGGACCCCATGGAGCCACTTGGGTAAGATAATGACATTAATACCTTTTATTTAAAGTAAAAATAAAGATGTCACAAACATGTATTGTTTTACTAAAAAAATTTAAATGGGGTAATAAAAGTTATATTTTTTACTATAAATATTCATTAGAAGTATAAAAATATTTCCCATGTAATGGTGTTTTATTTATAATTTTTGGACTTTAAATAAATAAATTTATTTATGACACCATGATAATGCAGTGATTACCTAATTAATGAAAGATTTAAATGAAATGAAATGATAATGTAAAATATAAGACTTATAGTTGTCTAAAACCTATTGGATGTGTAGATTTAAAACTCTTATCACCATATCTTAGAAATATATATTTTTTGGCCCTTTAAAATCCAAAAATCATTTTATAATAATGTAACATTACAAGAATTTCCAAAAGTAACTCTCTTCCCTCTTATAAAAGTACCCCACCTCTACCCCCTTACCTACACCTCAAAAGACTTTGGCTCAACAAATATCTACACATATTATCTCTCCACATCCAATTCATACTCTTAGAAGCCTCTCTTTGGCCAGAATTATTCCCAAGGAAGCCTTTGGCTCAAATTAAAAAGAGTTACCCGATTTAGAGGTAATGTCTTCTCTCGAGTTTCTTTCTTTTATTTTCTTTCTTCACCCCTCCTAACATTATTATTATTTGATTACCTAAAAACACCAGTATAATAAATATACTAGGATTTTTTTATGATAAGTATTTTATTTAATCTTAAACACACCTACGTCTATTGGTTAAAGAACATACTGTTTCTTTGGGTGGCGAATTACTGCCTCACGAAATGACGATTGTTCAATCTTCTTTTAACACCTCTCATGGTGGCCAATTTTATGGAACTATATTTATATATGAAATATATTATATTTATGTCCCCTATATTCTTATGTATTTTATATTTAAAATATACCTTTATGCATTTCATGTTGTGGAACTATGATAATTTAATTTGAGGAAGTGTGGACTACCGCCCCCTCAAGTGATGTGACTCGTTAATGCCATACATGGAACGCATAAAGAATGGAATAAATGAACATATGTGACATATATAACATATATATATATATTATACTATAATTATAATATATATATGCCTCATTTAGTTTTAATTCATTTAATTTGACAAAGAAATGAAAGTAGCGTTCAGGCGTATATACGGCCTACCGTCTCCATGAATGGTGTATTTCATTTTTATCTAAAAATGTTTTCTAATAGTATAAAATGAATATACACCGGATATATATGATATTTAAATCATTTATAACATTCTGTATATGATGTAATTATAACTACATGGGAAATTATTTTCAAACAAGTTCATTTTTGACTCATGTACTGAACATCGACAATCGTATGATATGAACATGAATAATTTACTAATTATTATAACTTGATAATATGTGAAATTAATTTAATAATAAACATTAAAGGAATTAATTAAGAAATTATAAATTTAACTATGTTTATTATTCTGGAATATAAAGAAAACAAACATGACAAGTCGGACTTCAGGTAAGGGATCCTACCTCTCTCATTCTTTTTAAGTACTCTATTTTATGTCACTTATTTTAAGCTTCTATTTATTATGTTAGGGGATGTTATATTATATTCTTATTGAATTACTTTTTATGTTCATATGATTATATACCTATTTAATCTCATCAATCCATTTTTGGATGTTTTAAGTGGCGCCATTAGGCTGCCAAATTTTCGTAAGAGATTTCTTATATCACTTTTAATTCCGGGAGATTGCTATTGTTTGCCACTTATTTATTTCATGTGGTGTATTTTGTACTACCATTTGATATATATGATATCATGATTCTATTTATATTCATGATATGCTGTGATTCATTTGGTTTTTTCTTTTTATCATACGACTCGATTGATTACAGCGAGGTAAGGGATTTTTCATCTCACTTTTATTCCCATGAGATTCATGCTACATTTTCCACTATTTATTATTGTGTGGGGTGTGTACTGACCATGATTGTATTTTATTTTTAATATAATTTAATTTATGGGTATTTAAATCTTCATTGTATGATCCTTATTTCATGGGGTGTATGTTTCAATAGTTACCCAAATCGGTAAGGGAACCTTTCACGGTCCTCTTTTTTAAAAGACTTTTTTGTTATGTATTTTAATTTACATATTGATCTGTTGGGATATGTTATTATATATACTTATTTCTATAAATAATATTTCCAAGTGATGAGATACCCTTTTCTATCTCATCAAATCTTTTTCTGAAATTTTAAGTGATGCTGTTAGGCTGTCGAATTTTTGCAAAGGAACTTCTTAACCCAATTTTGATTATTTGGGTTAAACTTGGACTCCATGAATATGTCATTCTATGAATATTTTTGAATGGCCACTGATTAGTTTACACATAATTTCCACTTATATTTGGTTTATTCTTTTGTCACACATAACTATGTAATTTATTTATCCTTAATCAAAGGATAACATCTTGGTAAGGGACTTCGTCTCAATCTTTTTTCATTGACACATATTTTAATTTATTCAAAAATATCATTTATACAGTGTACAAACACCTTTGACTTTTCATTACATTAATTGGAAATCGTTTTCTACAAAGTGTTTTACTAAACGACAAAAAGGAATGTTTCTTTTAACGTATGCGGTGACAATGACCTTTCAACCGCTGTAAGTATTATTTGATCTTTGGATTCCTCAACAAGTCGTAATGTTTTTTTTAAAGAACAAAATATGATATATTATTTTATGTATTTTGGTATTGAAAATGGTTTTGATAATTAATTTTTATGTAAATATATTTAAGTGATATATTGTGATAAAAATGTGGAAATGTTTTCTTTCCTATAATTGTTTTATTTTTTATGATTTTATAATGGTACTTGGACATCTGACGTGTGGTTACGTGATAAACCAAATGACGGGTGGTTCCATGAATACGAGGACGGGTGGTTACATTATAACTTCCAATGCATTGGGAATCGAGGTCTGTCATATGTCTATTCCATTTAGTGATACGTGTGTAAGTTGACCGTATGGTTAATCCATTTAAGTATTTTTCTGTCCCAAGTTACCTTTATATGTTATGTGTTCTTTATATGGGTTTTATGGTGATGTTTTTGGTTACATAAGGGTACGTAGATATATTTTATTCAGTGAATCGTATTTACTACTTCATAAAGGATAAAATTATTACTTATGATAAAGTATTCATGATTTACTAATTGTTTTGAAAAACAAACAGTTTTCCTTCTTTGTGTATCTCTTACTGATATTTTTATACTCATCTCAAGTGTTTGAAATGTTTTCCATAGGACTTAAAGATGAATAGTGTCAAGGACGGGATCAAGGAAAGACATGCTATCTATAACATGGAACTAGACATGTTTCTTTTTAATAGTTTCTATTTTATAAAAAAAATGGAAACTTAGTAGAAGTGTCTGCTTTGTAATCATTTGAGATATAATAGTTTAGTTCCAATTCTATAAAACTATAAACCTGAAAAGATACTCAATGTGATTTATACATTTAATTCTAGATTATCTAATGTTTTAAGGTCGGGTCCTTATATTAATGTTATTTATCCTGACATTGCTGATGTTTCTGAAGTTCACATGTAAAATGTTTGTCTTATATCCCTTACTAGGCCTTCGGATCACCCATTCTATTGATCGATGCTATCAAGTTATGAGATGATTTAATGAATTTAGTGTGAACAATGAAGTGGCCTTAAAAGTGGTTTAGAAGAATGTTTTATGTTGTTCTCATGTTTTATGTTCCTGATTTCAAAGACACTAGATTTTAAAGATCCTCTGTTTGTAAAATGTAATGTTATTAAAAGTTAGAATTCCTTGTAGTCTCAATGTAAAATTAACCAATATATTCATTTAGATTTTTTATAAAATGTTATAAAATTTTATCTAAAATGATGTAAAATTTATCTATGCAAAGTATCGGTTATTATAGTTTTTATTATATAAATAGATTAGTTATCCTATGGATGCTATGATGATAATTTTGCCGGGTGAACCCTTAGGGTTTAACTACATATTAGATAACATCCCAATTTTTTGTTAAGTAATATATTATGTGGTTTACATAGAAATATATCACTTTTATGATATTACATGTAAATGTGGTTCCGTCATAAAAATTCTAAGGGGTAGTGACTCTGAAAAAGGATCACAAGTCATGAATTGAGAATTACCTGGTATGTGAATATGGATGTTACTACACACCTATTTTTTCACTCCTAGGGGATGAGATTATGTTAATTCACATTTTTTATATGAACCATCATGTAGGATTTGAATATATTATGATAATGGAAGACCTATGGTAAACATAATGTGTAATTTATTTCAAAGAAGGTGTATTAATTTAGACATCCATTAAATAATATTTCTGACTACGTGTTTTAACACAATTATTATTGTTTCTCACTCAATAATATTTGGTTTCTTTCAATGAATAGTATCTGAGTGAACCATGCTATTGTAGAATGTGATGGGAAATATAATGATTTTTCACCTGAGAAAACAAATGATACAGGAGCTGGGATGTTGAAACGGGTAGCAATATTCATTCAAAATTCAGAATTCATGCTTCATTATAAACTTCCCAAAAACCATATGGGGGAATAACATTCTATTGAATTATTTTGGAGATTTCATCAGCCCTCTATTAGTAGGTCTTCTGATCCACTAATGTCTGACTTAATTATTAGCTCAAATGAAAAGATATTTTATATTGTCTAGTTCTTGAAGCATGAAAAGGATGTCTTCATTGTTTTTCTTTTATGTGGTGAAGAAAATCAACCATATAAATTTATTAATAATATGATTAAAAATTATTTAATTGACTCTATGTAATTTTATGAGTTTAATAGGATATTTATGAGTTTGTACTTCCCAAATATTCTATATTAAAATATGCGGATTAGATTCCTTCAGATGATGAAAAAAGATAACACATACATTCCTGCTAAATAGGCTAATTTTACAATGATTTGAGAGCGTGTATGCAGTTTAATAATAAATCCTGAAAGAAAAAAGGATCGATTATTCAATTGCTTTTAACCAAATCATTAAAAGTTGTTAGCCGTATGAGATATTAGTATCTATGAAAACATTTCTGATGTTCACTCAAGATAGATAGAAGAAATTCAGATTCTTTCCATTCTATTGGTTATTATAGGAAAACGATGATTGATTATTATGAAAACAAAAAAAATAACATGGTGCGAGAAAATTCCATCCATTTACATGAAAACAAATGTGGGAAAAACATAAATAGAATTTTTTAAAAGGGTCTGGGAGGTGATTGAAATTTTTATGGGAAGCTCATATAGCCTATGAATGTAGAAATATAATGAATATGATAAATTATGAATTAGAGGAGAAGAGGAATCTAAATAATTAACCAACCACTATCTAAATCTTTAAATTTAAGTATAATAAGAAATATTTAATATATTTCATGGATATAAATGTTTCTAATGATTAGGTTAATCAACATCCAAAGGAAAAAATATAATGGTAATTATTACATGATCATTAATACAAAACTGAAACACAGACATATTTTAGAATCATAAAATTGGGTTTTATAGAAAAATTTACACACAACTCAAAGAAAAAATATCCCATAAAAAACATTTCTCAAAATTCAATCCCTTCGATAGCTTATGGAACATAAAACTATGAACCTAAGTAAACAATAATATATTATACTATTATAAAATATATGATAAATTGGAGGATATGAATAGTAATAATTTTAATTTTAAAATTATTTTTATATTTTTATAACAAATTAAATACTATATATTTAAATTAAAATGAAATGTTTTTCGAAAAATTGTATTATCAAAAAAATGATTTTTGTCGACCTTTATAGACATAACTTATTATTAAATTTTCCACATTTACAAAATTTATTGAAAATAATGAAATAATTTTATGAAATCATCATATAAAAGTTATATTAGGGTGAATTTATTTTATTTTACTTGAAATATTCATTTTCAAATGAATAGTTTAATATAATGATTTATGTCAAAAAATCAATTTTCCATTAAATAATTGATATGGAATAATTTTATTCTAAATTGTTTTTAAAGTAAAATTTGTAAAACGATAGAAATAATTAACTAATTTAGTTAATTTTAATCATTTAATTGTTTAATTTTAATTTTAAAACCATCTATAATTTTTAGTTTTTTCTCTATGGAATCCCCCATTTCATTGTGTATATGGGTAGAAATTTAAATTGAATTTTTCCATATATGTGAATTGAATTTGAAAAAATTGAATTCCATATTTTGAATCAATGTAATTTATATTATCTACTTATTTCATCTTTATTTTTTCTAATTATGAATTATAAAATAAATAAAAATGAATTATCATTGTTATGGTAAAAACTCATTTATCAGTGGTTACATTTAAAAATATAAATGTTAAAATGACCTTCATAATTTTAAAAAACAAAATATTTGGAAATATTTAGACATTATAACCTATATTATTTTATAATGACTCATTATGGATTCACGAGTTATGATAAATACGCAGTTGTATGTGAATCTATTTAAAAAGTCAATGTTTGTACTATCCCTCACTTAAAAAGGTCTACCCCATTCCTACCATTTTAAAACATACAAAACCCTTTGGTTCTCCCATGAATTACAAAATAAAATTATTTAATATCCTAAAAATAACATATATCAGTTTTATTGATCATAAATCCCACCTAGAAATGATTTTGGTGAAAACAAAAAACTGTTTTTCGAAGAATAGTTAACATTCCTAAAAAGTAATTTTTTTTTATTTTTTATCTTAATCAGCCTTCATAAAATAATATTAATCAAAGAATATACTATTAACTCATTATATTATATATATATATGTAATTTATTTATGCAAATGATCAATTTCACTCTCCACATACATTATATTGGAAATGAAACTATCGATCTTGTGTACAACGAACTCCTTCTTCACAAAACCGATGTAATTTTTTTTCCATCACCACATTTAATGGATGAAAGTAATTTTGGAATAAAATGTTATATATGATACTTATTATATTTGTATACTTCATTTATTTTAGTATAATATTTAACATGTTACATTCTATTCTGTTTAGAATATGATAACATCACTCAGGTGTATGGCGGACTACCACATTGTCAAGAGATGTTATTATGTATGAATTACACATTGTATGGACTAAAATGAGGATAAATTTGTTAAATATTTCTGATTTTCTTAAAATTATATGGAATATATAAAATTTATATATCAAATTATTCAGTACCATTTCACCCATTAAGGAAATGATAATTTCACTTTTGTTTACGTATGAACTACAATCTTCATAAAGTGATGTGGTCCATTATACATGATTTAATTTAAATAATTATTAAAAATTATATATAATGATGAAATTTTATTTAGAACATTATCATAAATATGTATATCATGGAATTATATAATATGTGTAAAACCATAACATTCCTGAAAAAACATGCTTGAGATAACAACGAAGATAACACCCAGAACAATGAAAATAATGAAATATGATAAAAAACTGGTAGTAAAAAATTCTAAGGGGATCATATATTATAATATAAATATTAAGATTATACATAATTAAATTAATAAAATTATTAAAACTATTATACTTTGGGGTAATTAATGTTCAACCAGTAGGATGTGTGCAGTAAGGAACTTCATCTTAATTTCCATTAATTGAGGCATATTATAATGTTATACACCTAATTTATTTTAAATGGAGTATATACTACCCCTTATAAATTTAAAACCATGATTAATTAGTTCTTAATTTTATTATATGTTTCAATTTTAATGACATTATCAAATGATATTTAACTGGAAAATTACCACATTATAATGAATTTCATAACTCAATGTCTTTTCATTGGGTTGTTTATTTATTCATTATAATTAATATATTAAAATATTTGTCTTATTAATATTGAATATAAATTGTAATATTTCACTTCTAATATAGGGATAAACATTTATACACATAATTGATTCACTCGTTAATTAAAACATCAACGTTATGAGAGTTGTAAGGGTTAATTCAAAATCCCTTTTAATCATGTTTTTTCTTAAATATTCATTAAATGATGTTATATGATTAGTGGATAATAGAAATATGTAAATTTATTCTCATAATTTCCGTTATAAAATTTCCACATAATATTACCATTCCTTCCACTCATATCTATTTATTTAAAATTGTCTTAAATAAAATGAGATATCATTTTTCTATTCGGTTAAAAATTATTTCTCTCCCAAATCCATGACATTAAAAACTCAAAAATGGTTCTAAAATGATCCATATTATTTATGAAATATTGTTTCACCCATGTAGAAATTTTAATATTTTTTTCTAAAAATTAATCACCTCTTTTTCCAAACAATTCAAATTTATATTTTACAAATAATGTGAATGGAATAATTCTTTTAACGTGTAATGATGTTATAAAATTTAATTCTCTCATGGCTACTAATAGTTAAAAATATTCTTGTATATGACTAAAAGTATATATCCAAAGAATTTTTTTTAACATATTTTGTGAGATTTTCATTTTGAATAAATATAATTTCATATTTATGTACTATTTCCCAAGAATGTTTTTGAAGAAATTTTTATGGAATTTGTATTCAAGGATAAGAATAAACCATTATTTTATACATAATTAGTATAGAATATGTTGTGTTTAAACCATACATATTAATTATAATTAACTTTTACGATTATCTTCTCCAATGAATATGTTAACTCTCCCATTCTTGATTATTTTTAATATTCATTAAATATCCATTGCTATATTCACATTCATGTGATTATTGGACATTAAATTTTCCCCTAAATATCAATATTATTAATCATGGATATTTTAATTTCATAAAAAAATAAAATTTCTACATAATAATTTCTACATTTAATATTACGTATTTATATAGGGATATATTTATACATCCTTATTATTTAATAAATAAATAAATTTTATTATAAGATACAATGATCATGAATTAAATTAATTATCTATCATTTAAGGAATGTTTTCAACATGCAGTGATTGGTGGGGCCCAGAATTATATAACCCATAAATGCATCAATATTATCATGGGATGAATCTATAAGATAGTGCTATGTATTTTTCTACATATTGTTTTAAACCATGTTATTAAAGGTATTTTTTTAGTGATGTCATTAAGCCTAAGATACTGATGCTTGATAAGTTTAATTTTCTTTATTAAGAATTTAGTAATTTTTATACATGATATTTTAATGCTGAAATTTTCTTTAGATGTATTTCATTCCTAGTTTATTGATTAATTATAATGTGTTTTTTGATGTTTAAATTTTCATATTGATAATTCATTATTTTATTAGCCCTGATATTTTTTCAAGGATATTATTTCTCATGCATTTCATTCTTATATTGTTGATTAAATGGTATGTGTTTTTATTTATTTCCTATTCCATATTGATTATTCCTTATCTAAATAAAATATTAAAATTATTCATTATATTTACTTTGTTTTTAATTTTCCTTTCCATAATTATTAGTCCTAATATTATTATCAATTGTATTTTAAAAATTATATTACCCCTATATGCATTTTATTCTTCCACTATTCATATTTTTTTGTATTTTCAAATGGAAATTTTAAAGGTATGTGTGAACACTAATAATTATATACAAATAAAAACATTAAAAAGAAAAAGACATTCCAAATTGAGACTATTTGGAACAAACCCTCCCCATCACCTACATCATTATGTCAAACCTCCCCATTCACATGGATACACAACAATCTGTCTTGTGTATGATTTCATAGTCCTTGTATTGATGGCAGTAACCATACACTATCGTTCTTCCATGTCAAGATAGATATGCTCTAGTGGAAACATCATACATTGAAACCAGATCTGGGTCGATTCCTATTAGAATGTCGAGTGTCTTACCCATTAAAAAATAAAAACAAAAAATCCAAAAAACTATCTCATATTCCGTCAAAGGATGCTTAAAACTCTCACTTAAATCATGGTATGACTCAAATCCTCGTGAAGATGCAGCTATCTAAGTCCACATTAGAAATCTTCATGGTCTATCTCCTTAGGGAGGGTGGAGGAGAAATAGAGATATATAGGCTATGGTTTCATAATGGAGAATGTACAACATTTCTTGAACTTGATCTCTGACTTGTAGAAACTCCACCCAAGCCTAAAATAGATTTGGATATATCCATGTCGGGACCCATTAAGGGTTTGACAACTTGGGTTCTCAAACATGGCACGCCAATTGATTATGAATCTAACCTAGATGAATTAATGATTTCAATTCCTGCATTATTTGGATGATAAGGGAGGTTCCCTACTTCAGCCCCAATAATTATAGTCTAGGAAGATGAATAGTTGTTGTGAATTTTATTCTTCCTGTATTGGTAGAGAGTAAAAAAATATTCGACAACCACTAGTAGATTAACCATATTTACAAGAGATCTCCAGGGATCCTTTGTATCCAGAACCGCTACAATAGAAACAACTGATGGGCACACCTTAACAACATCCCCACTTGACACATTCTATTTCTTGGAGACCCAGTCGAGATCCATCCCACCAGGCCAGGGAGGACAGTGACTGTCTAATGATTCTGGTGTACAACTCTTTCACACAATATAATCCCCTTTACTAGATATCACATCTTTCATGTAAGATATGAGTATATAGCCAGGGGTTCCATGGTTACCAATAGTGGGGCATGGATAGTGGAGGGAGACAACACATACAATGTGGATGGAGGCTGAGTAGGTTACCCATCTACAAAGGGGGACGAATCCTCCTAATCATCATAGAATGGTGGGGAGGGGGGATATTCAATGATGACCTCCATGCCGGTGAAATATGGATTTTGAATTCCCTTGGATGAATAAATAATAACAATAACCCACAACCTCTTTATAGGAGATCCATTTCCATAATTCCTCTTCACCACCCACAAACAGGCACTTACAATGTAAATAAGCCTTTAAAAAAACAATTTAATGGAAACACATGCACATTATGGAGAAAAAAATTATAGTTAATGTCATTAGCATAAAACAATATGAATATCCAGTCTCCAATTCCCTTTAAAATAACATGGTTTTAAAATGAAATAGGCGGATCAGGATACTGGTGGAAATCAATACCCCACATGAACAGGAGGAATGGGTTGTTTTCACACATATGTGACTCACATGACCAAGACCTAGGAAAATCTTCAAATGAATGAAGGAGAATATAGAAATTTAAGAATTCCTGAAAACTAATTTTAGCCACTCTCTATAACCCCCATGTGAAACTCACATACCTTGCGAAGATACTCCCCAAGGGACAGTCTGAACCAAACTTTTCAACATGAGTATACTGGAGACCCATTGAGCGATTTTTATACCTTCAGTGATATCCATGTAGTACGTACTTCAAGGAGAAGCATGATAGAGATTGAAGGAGGGACATAGGGCCTTCAAAACTACTAAAAATAAAAAATGGGGAACCGTCATCCCCACATCCCTGACGTCTGATGTTGGGCATGACGCCACCATCATTGGCACCAATAGGGTTTTTCCTGAGCCAAGGGGGATATCGCAACCCACATTTCTGTTCAAAATGCATATGATTCTCATTATATAGAGTAAATGGAATTTTTTTTTCATTTTCTCCCTTCCTTATTTCTTATTAATTATCAAATCATGATATTGAAGTAAATTATTAAGAGACATGTTCATTATAATATTTACCCAAAAATATTGATAATTCTTCATTTACTCACGATAACTTTCATCTGACATTACTCTTACTGATAATTTGATCTAAAATGTAATGTTTTTACATTCCTAGTAACACTAGAAGTATTTTATGAACGATACGAAGTATATGATAGGTGGAATAATGATAATCTCAAATTTTTCTCTTTAATTTGAATATCCAAATATAAAAAGGGAATCATGTATATATCTAGTTTTCTATGACTACTAAACAATATGGTCATTGGGGGTGTGATTCCTTATACTTTATGAAAATTTTATAAAGATGAAAATGGTACAATGTTACTTGGGATGGGATCATCATAATTAGTATAATATTATGTTTATAGGAAACCCTATGATCAAGAATAATGGAAAAAATAGACAGAGGAATAAATCCAATTAAAAAAAATGAAGATATGTATATAATACCATCCAAATTATTGTGTAAGGTAAATATTACGTGGTTTTTCCTCAAAATAAATCACTTTATAGATACTTTACGTACATGAGTTTATGAAATATGTGTAACTAGGCATTATTTCATTGATAAGTGATCATGTTGATTAACTCGTTGATTACCAGGTATACAACTATGAACATTACTACAAACCTGGTTTCATACTCCTAGGGGATATTCATTACATTATTCCTATTTTATTTAAAAACTATATTGAATGATTTTAGTAAACATTGACAAAAAAAATATCTAAGGTAAAACTATGGTGTCTTAAAAAGTGAGGATGGTTTCTTGATTTAGATATCAAATAAATTACTATATGCTTTTACAAAATGAATATTGCTACCCACATAATTATTTTTTAGTCATATGATGTAACTCAAAGTAATCATGTTAAAATATAATATAAAGGAAATTTTAGTGACCATGATCAACCCATTAGGATGATTATTGGAGCGAATGATATCATGATTGTGCATAATTAATTATGCTGATATATTATTCAAAATATTTACCTTAATAAACTCTCATCATTAAAAAATAAGGGATGTATGGATTTCATTTTTATCTTGAGTGGTGGATAATATGGTGGAATGATGGGTTAATTTCATATAGTCCAAAAATTTGTAATGAGAAACTGATGAATGTTCCACTATGGAATGATAAAAAAATGTATGTGTGGAATATAATGTTATAAAAAATTATTTTTTAATGAAAAATTAACATTATGAAAGAGGGAAATAAATTTCATCTTATAAATCCGTTTATAGTTATTTGTATAACATTTGGGGAACCTGAGCATTGCCCATATCAATCACTTATTTAAAAGGTTAATCTATATACCAAGGAATGATGTATGTAAAAATAAAATATATAATTTATTTATGTATTTTTATTCATGGATTATTATTTTAATTATTTTCATGAATGGTAATTTGGTAATATGAATCTTGAAATATAAAAGGATTATAGAAAATTTTAGAAACATATATATATTCTTTAACTTTAGATTTATGGATTCCTCCTAGATTTATGTGATTAAGGTAGATAATATGTTCATGGACTTAAAAATCCTGATGAATTTTTTTATAATATAACATCAATAAGAATATCCTTCAAAAACAATTATAGTAATACAACCCATTGATTTTTTATATGTTTTAGAAAATAATGTAATTTCTGTATGAATTCCCATAGTTTTTAGGCATAAGATTAAAGATATTGATAACCATTTTGATTTATATTTTCTATTATATTGATCTAATTATGGGTCGTTACACTTTGATAATATTAATGGAATTATATTAATATAGTATTAACAAAATTACAATCTACATGTCAGGTGGGAAACTATCTCAGGTGGTAAGGCCACAAGGCCTTAACTCAAAAACAAGTGTTGACAAGGGTACTGTGCCTCCCATTGTCATATTTGATGTTCTAAATAAAATAATTTTTTCTAATTTATCTTTTTTATGAATGAATATAAATGATGAACAATTGTATTTACTATTGAGGTTTAGTGAATAATGTATTATATTGGATAACTTTTCATAACAATATTGGTTTAAAACTTTGTTAGAGGAAAATGGAAATTCTAGTCACTATTTGTAAAACCAAGATATTTTAAATGGATAAAATTATATTCAATCTCATAATGGATCAAAAAACTATGGTCATCTTACATTACACACAATACTATGATTGTCTTATATTAAACGGAACCCTAAAATGTTTTTTTAATAGCGTATCGAACACACAATAATGATATTAACTAACCCGTTATATATTTTACGATAACAAATGAGCCCATAGAATGATAGGTATGAAATTAAGTACTTAATTATGAAAATATTGTTTATATATACTCTGTGGTGAATAATTATTTTGAAATGAAAATAATACCAATTTGAAAATAAAAGGATATCCTTTTCTGAAAAAATATTTTAGTGCACATTATTCTATTTTATAAAAATAAATTTAATATAACAGTATTTTTGGGTTGTATTTATGAAATTAAAATATTATATATTCAATATTATTTCTAATGATCAAATAATGTTCTTTGTATACTAGAGATAAAAAATTAACATCAATTTTACTCTTAAAAGTTTATTTCTTTGAAAAACTAGTTTTATCTTTTTTTTTAAAAATTATCTTAAAAATAATTTCATCAACTTTTATAAAATATAATTTATTGTAATATATTTTATTTTTTAATAATAATATTATAATTCATTTTTTTGTGAAATTTTAGTATTTCTCGGAAAATGTTGATTTCCCAGTGAATAGTAACAAATAATAGCTTTTGTAAAAATTATCTTCCTCCAAATAAATTATGGAGTTTAGAATTTATCAATATTTATTGAATATGTTTTAAAATAATATATTTTTATATATAATAAAATAATTACTTTTAATCATCATTGTATTTTTTTTCTAGTATAAGTGAATGTTTTTGTTCAAAAAAACTTTTCCTAAAACCTATTTTTGAATGCATAATGTTTCTCCAAATTACCTTATTAATATAAAACACAATGAGGAATGTTTTAAATGAAATTTATAGATTATATATAATTAAAAATAAATTTTTTTCATGTAATTACTATTATTAGTAATGTAGTTAATATTGATTCATATTTTTCTGAAAACATAAACTTTTTAAAAACATGTTGTCTCATAGCATCTGTAGGATTAATATGAAATTAAATCATGTTATTTTGTGAATTTAATTTAGGAAAATATATTAATTACTTCAAATAATAATTATTTAAAATTTTATATAATTTCAAATAATGTTTTAACAAAAAACGTTAGTGAAAGAAATTTAATTGAATTAAAACGATTAAAGTAAAAATGAGTTTACTCAATGGTTAATCATTAAACATAATGGTTCAAATGACATGAAAACTATTAAAATAATAATTAAATGTATATATTTAGACCATATAAATTTTTTGTATCTATAATATAGAATTAATAGGTAATGGTAACTTAAAAATAATATGATTAAAATTTACTCTTTCAAAAAACATAAAAGTCGGCCACTCACAACGCTTATATAAGGCCAACCACTCTGAACCTCTCTTTACACATTCAAAAAAATTCGTTTTATCCATTACCTTCCTTAATCACATCAATAAAACACCATAAATCTTATTACATTCATTATTTTTTGAAAAAATCAATCCAATAAATTAAATTTTTGTAAACTAAAAAAATACCCTAATATGAGGCAACATTCATCGGCAAGAAGTTTTATTTTATTTCCTTCAATAATCCAATATATTATTACAATAACATGATGATTTAATATCCTAAATAAATAAAATATACATATATGTTATTATTTCCATGTTTAGATCAATAACCACACACACTTCCATCAAATGGTTTATAAAATCACCATTCATGTGTATGATGGACTACCACCTTGCGAAACAATGTCATTCATTTTTCCATTACCACCTGTCACAATTAGTTTTTATGATGTATAAATTGTTTATATATGGAATTAAACGAATAATTATAAATATGGAGTAATTATATTATATATAACCTTTTTATACTCCAATACATAATGTATATGATCACATCATTCATGTTTACTAAGGATTACTTCTTAGTGAATACATGTATTTCGTTTTCACTAACATGTTACATGGAAGGTAATAAGGTTAATGATAATGTATGTATATGAGATAAATAAAATTATATAATATTAATGAAATATTTATCATTATGTAATTATAATATAGAATTTTATTTCATACCTTTCAACTCGCTAAAAATTTGATAACATTGATAGACGAAATGTGGACTACCGCCTCCTCGATGTGATGGGATACCTTTTTTAACCAACACATTACTGGAATAATATATAGAACATAGATTCTTACCTAATATAGTATTTATGATATTATTTTAATTCTAGAAATATAATATATTACTAATCATCTTTTCATAATGATCATTGAAAAATGGAAATTTTACACATGCGTACATACATATGCGAGTCCCCATGATCATAGCACGAGTTCATTTTTAATAAAAATATTGTGTGATGAGTTTAAAAGGTACATATTATTTTTAAATAGGTTAATTATTTCATGATTATTATTCTGTATATGATTAAATAATGACCACTTTCATAATAGTCAACCAACGCAAGTCATTTTTGACAGAGAAGCCAAATATTTTTGAAAACATTCGATATAAAAAGAATTGATTCAGTAGTTGTATATAACATGTAAAAAAATTGAAATATAATTATTAATAACCATTAAATTTTTTCAAAATAAATTACATACTTAAAATAAGATTATTATTCAGGAAGATAAATTCACACATGACACGTCACACACAAGGTAAGTGTTTTTCTCGTCACACATTTATTTATGTTACATACATTGAATATTCACAAATTATTGTTATAGTGAGGTGTATATACTCCCCTGAATATGTTTTCTGATTATTATAAATAAAACAATGTGGATTTACCTTTCCATTTGAGGATCATTATTTCATAAGTATTAGTGTTTCCATTTATCTAAATTGGTAAGATATTTTTTTCTCGATTTTCCATCTATGAGATATTTGGTATGTTATAAAACTATATTATTTTATGAGGTGTACATACTTCCCAATTTACATGTTATTTCAGAAATCACCTTATATTCATGATATTAAATGTTTCATATAATGTTATTCCATTATGGGCTTTATGATTCAATTTTACCAAAGTGGTAACTGCCTTTTGTTACAGTCTCATCATTTATCCGGATGGTGTATAATTAATTCTCTAATATTTAAATATTATAATTATAATAAATTATCATTAAATATGGTTATTCATGATATGTTATTGTAATAGTAAAAATTTAATTATATTTGGAACATTTAATATTTGATATATTGTTTTTATAAGAATCAAACTATATTTTTTGATTCAGTCAGAAATATTTTTTCTTATAAAACCTAATTTTCTAAAATAAAACAAAAATGATTTGAAAATATATAAAATGGATTATTAAAGTTATTTTTTCCAAATTATTCCTTAAAAATAATTTATTTTATGGAATACAATTTTCAGTTTATGATCATGTAACATTTCTAAACTTTTTACAATGCATGTGAATATTCTTTATGGAATCTAAAAAATTAATGATACACTTGACCATAATTTATTTGATCCGTATATTGAATTTTTATAAAGGTATTTTTATATAAAATATATTCTTAATGTTCATGAAATTTTTCATTTTTAAAAATCATTTTCATTGATATGGATTTTAAAATTGTTTTATGTAAGTAATATTGTTTTTCATAAAAACAATTGTATTTCCCTAGAAATGTGTGTAATGGTATTTTAATGCTATTTTCATTTGTGAATGTCAACATACCGTATAATTACTTATGTTCTAGTGGGTGATATTTTACAATAATGCCATCTATCTTCATTCTCTATATGTATTAAGTTCATTCAATGATAATTTTATAGATCCCATTACATTTCATCGGTGTAATCATTTTTTGGATAAATTATTAAAATACCCATTTATTTTCTATGGTTACATCAATTTATAATAAGAATAATGATATTTTTTTTGATTTATAATGAACTGAATATTTTATTTATTCATGTTGCATTTCTTATACATTATACAAGATGGGGTTTCCTAGATACCACCGGATGATGTAGTTATAGATTATATGTTGTGGCGGCCCAGATAACACTCGGTTTAGCCCATCAATATTATTTGATGAGGTGGCCCAAATAGTACTGAGTGAGAAAGTTATATCTTATATGAAGGGTGTTCCCAAATACCTATCCAATGAATTGGGTAATGTAACTTGTATTTTGACTCAATAAAGATGGATTTACCTAAGAGTTTCTTTATTGGTAAACTAGGCTCTGGTTATTTCTATCACATATTCTAAAAGGGTTAGGAAGAAAAATTTTCCAAGATACCGATTTTTTTTAGTGATTGAGGTTATTGTATTATAATGTGTTTATTATCATGATTGATATCACATGTCTCATGGTTATTTTTTCTGAATATTATTTCCTTTTCTATATTCTCATATTTGATATTCCAGTTATTTATTAGACTCATTTTTTATGATTTCCTCATTCACTATCATTATGTTTTCATCTCCTTATTCACTTCTTATTATTAATTATAATATTATATTATTAATAATTATTTTATCATTACTGATCATTTTATCCCTCCCTTATTATGTTGTCTATTCCCATGGTTATAGAGAATGAGTTTTAAAAAATTATATGGTGAAAAATTTTCATATGGATGATTTTGATGCGATCATGTGAAATAATAAATGTTATGAATAACGGTACATAATATTCATCTTTATGAGCCAGTTTTTTATAAAGCCCTATGGATATTAGTTGGTCCTAATTATTTAAAACTCTAACTATAAAATATCAATGGGTATGTAAGTGAATTAATATTTCTTTTGTAATTTTTATGTTTTTACTAATTTAAATTAGTTCCCCTTCATCATCATCAAATCTAAAAATGTAATGTTTATAAATTTATTACCAGATACTAGAGTGAGGTTTCTGGGATATTATAGTTCACATCAAAGTAGGTTTTATATAAATTTTTATATTATGATGTTTCCAGGTGAGGATTTATTAATAGTTCTGGATACTGTCATGGAACGATAATAATAAGGAAAATCATATGTTAAATGCCATAAACGTCCCTTTGATGTTATAATAGATGTGATATTAATGTTACTAATAAAATTTTATGAGACATCTTAAGAGGTGGAAGTATTTATAAATATAATATTTAGAATAATGTACACACTTAAATATTGAGGAAATTATATTTATGTCATTAATAACATTTAGGCAATATATGATCATTGATATTGAGAAAACATGTTTTATCCTTTTGAAAACCACATGATTGAAAACTGATTTGGTGACTAAGTTACTAATGTTACTCAAGAATAATGTTACCATATTTATATGCATCAAATAAATAATTTAAAAGATAACAGTTAAGGTTAATAAATCTTTAAATTTGAGGTTTTTAATTTCATTTGCGATATACGGTTATGGAATGGATGCATTCCAACCATTGGTATTACATTGGAATTTTGAATATTATTATATCAAATGATGTTTTATTAATTTTGTTAATTATATTATCATGTGGTATCCATTGTTTTACTATTTAATGATTAAGGATAGATGGAATATATTATTATCCATTTCATGGTTATGTTTTATTTAAAATTGGATATCTTTTCTGTAGGTAAGAAACATTCAACCAGAATACAAATCATTTGGAGTTGAATGTGATTATAAGATTTAAATTTATTAAAGGATGACATTGTACTCATCACGTAAGTATATTTCCATTTTATTTTATTAGATATGGTATTATAATTCCTAAACACTGGAATGATGACCTTGAAAGATAATTTTTATACTAGTACCTTCCTATCCAGTGAATCATATAGAGTTTTAGTTCATCACATATTTATAATTTTGAGGCCTGTAACATTGTATTTATCATTCAAATTATTGTAATTAATGAATTGAACAAATCTCAGTAATTATTTATGTTTTTATTCTTTTATGACCAAAATTAACCTATTTGGAAAACAAGTAATTTTTTTTTCTAATGACATTTCTACACCAATTTTCCCTCTTAAGAACATGATCTTTGATGAATAGTTTTTACAATGTGCATTTACGAAAAAAATTAAAATTTCCATTATTTGATTACTAAGATAATGCTAAAATTTCAAGAAATACATTTTTATAGTGGATGATGTTGAAACCCGAGATTTATTATAAAGAATATTATATTTAATATCATAATGGGAACACCATACTATGTTTTTATTTCAATAAATGCAACAACCAATTTTTCTTACATCACACACATTACCAATATTTTTTTGTTTCATAGCGTATTCAACACGAAACATCAGAAATAATTAAAGAATTATATATTTTACTATTCTATTATATCTATTTTAATGGTGGATATGAAATTTTTTATCTTAATTATGAACATATGTTTTACATATTATTTTTATAAATTAATTATAAATGAAAATAAAACCCTTTTTCAAATAAAATGTAAATTTTTTCTGAAATATATTTTCATTCAAACATTTGTGTTATCTAGTAGTATATTTAAAAATACTCTATTTTTGGGTTAAATTTATGATATATATATATATATATATATATTATATTTTCAATCTAATTTTTATCATCCATCTTATTATTTTATAGACATAGGAAAAACATAAATCCAGTTTTTCTCTTAAAAATGTTTTTTTTCAAAATGTAGTTCCATCACTGTTTATGTAACAAATATTTTTAACATTTTTTTTTATTTTATAATATATATTTGATTTAATTATCATAATTTTTTAAATTTTAATATCAAAATTTAAATTGTGTAAAATTTATAAATTTTTAGAAAAATATTGATTTCTCATGGAATTGTGAAAAAAAACTATTTTTGTAAAAAGTATATTCAATTCAATAAATAAATAAATTTAAGAAGTCTAATTTTTTGAATATTTTTTTATCTATAATACCTTATATTAAATACATTTAATTACTTATAATAATTTTCATATTTTCAAGAGTTTGTTTTCTTGGTTTAAAAACAGGTTTTAATAAAAAAACACTTTTAAATTGGATAACGTTTCTCCATTTTAGTTCATTAAAGTAAATAATCATTGGGTTTTTTTAAATGTACTATCAATAATATATATCATTATATTTAATTTGATCTTCATTTTTTTATAATTAATATTAGTCATGATGTTAATATAGTATAATCGTTTACTAAAAAATATGATAAATAAAAACTTGTTGTCTCACCTGTTCTACGATATTAATGTGTAATTAAATTTTTGTGACTTCTGTAAATTGAATTTAGAAAAATTGATTAAATTTTTTTAATAAAAATATATTTTAAAATCTAATATGGTAAAAAAATCCAATGATATTATTTAATGAAATTATAATTAATTACAATGATCCATGGAAAAACAAATTGTCTTAGTGGTTAAACATTAAACATAAGGGGAAAATAAAGAATAAACTTTTAAAAATAATTTATGGAAATATTTATATGTTATTTCTCATTTTATTGATAATGTATCATTTTTGTAGCCTATTATCATGAAAAAAGCTTTGGTAAAATTCATTGATTCCTATAATTATAATTCTTCTACTCACTCCACATCTAAAAGTACACAACCTATCTTCCTCTATTAACACCATAAACCCCCTTAGGATTGACCATAAAAAATAAAAATAACATTACCAAATTACTATAGTCATCTTATAATCCTTATACTGATTATAATGATCACTAAGATAGACCATTTTTTGAGAACCAAAAGGTGATACTAGAAGATCAAGTAACATTCATCAACATGAATTTTTATTTTATTTCTTCCTCCACCCATTAATTATTATTATACCATGATGATATAATAAACTCAATATAATATATATAACTATAATTTTTTATTTTAATTTTTTTCTTATATCCACACAAACTTCCATAAAATGCATTGTAAAATCATCATTCCTCTGTTTGGTGGGCTACAGCCTCATGAAATGATGTCAGCCATTTTTCCATTACCGCATATCACGGTCTAGAATAATGATGGATATAAAGTATATATTTGATATTTATTCAATAATTATTCTTATATATTAATTATATGATATATAACATTTTTATATTATAATAAAAAAGGGATACAACAACATCATTGGTGTGAACAGAGAAATATTTCCTCACGAAACTATGTGAATTGTTTTCAGTAACACGTTACATGGATATTAATAGGAGTAATGAAAATGAATAAATTTAAAATAAATGAAATATTATGATATTAATTCCATATGTGTCATTATTTATGTATAATATAACATTTTATATATTACCTTTTCACTCATTGAAAAAGTGATAACATTGTTTGCAGACATGTGGAATACCGCCTCCTCGAAAGGATATGATTCCATTTTTCAACCCACATAACTAAAACTATATATATAAGTAGATATAATAAAATAATATGGTATTTAGTAAATTTTTATCATTAATTAATGATATGATAGTACTTAACTTCATTCTATAATGATCGTTTAAAAATGGGAACATTACTCATGTGTACGTACAATCTACCATCTAAATGATCATAAATTTAGTTTATTTTTCATAACCATATTTAATGATGCGTTTTAAAAGTATAATTTATGTGTAAATATGATAATTATTACTTTATTATTATTATTATAATTATGTAAAAATAATGACATCTTCGACCATATTCAACCCAACTATGTCGTTTTTAACAAAGAAGATGAATATGGTTAAAACATCCAACGTAAACATAATAATTTAAGTAATTTAATATAAAAAATTAATATATGAAATTAAAGGAATAAAAAACATGGGAAATTATCAAATGATATTGAATAATTATAAAAAAATTATTCATGATGATAAAGACACATTTGACATATCTGACTCGTGGTAATTGTTTTTATAGTCCCACTTTTATTTTTTGAGAAACATGCCATATTCTCAAACCTATTATTATTTTGTGGTGTATATAATGTAAATGAAATTATTTTATGATTATTATAAATAAATTTATGGGGTTATAAATTTCTATTTTATGATATCTCGTTCATAGGGATTTTAGTTTCAATGTTAACAAAGTATTAATGGATTTTTTTTCAAAATTCATTCTTTGTTACATTTTTCATATTATAATCATGTATTATTTTACAATGTGTATACACTAGCCCTTTGAAATTTTAAATAATTAATAAGCCTATTTTAACGATATTGTATGATTCAATTAATTTTATTCTTCATTTGGATTAAGATACAATGCTACCAACGTGGTAAGAGACTTTTGTTACATTCTCCTCATTTTTCGTTATTTGGTATGTATAGTTCTCTAAAATTGAAATATTATAACTCTCATGACATATATTATACTATGGTAATTAATGATATTTTAATGAAATAGTAACTTTTTCCAAATATTTGGTAATTATAATAATTGGGATAAATATTATATCAAAATTTAACTTTATTACTCTATTCGTTCGAAAATATATTTTCTTTAAAAACCATGTTTTATAAAAAAAATATTAAACAATGATTTTATATAATTAAATGTTGATATTATTAAATGATACCATCCTTAGGCTTTCTCTATATTTTTTTGTTTTTACATATCATTTAAAATAAATTTTTTAGAATCATTTAAAATACTTTTTTTCCTGAAATATTGTTTTTAAAAAAATGGATTTGGCACTCATTATGAACATAATTCAATTAAAATTTTAAACAATATTGTAAAATTAATTTTTCAAAATTATGTAAGTTTTTTACATCAGAATATCAAATTTATGTTAAAGAGTATTTTTGGTATTTTTCTGGTCTATTTCATTTTTCAATGAATAGTGAAGGATTCAGATTTTTTTTGGGAATTGATTTTGTTTAAATAATTTCCAATGATAATTTATTTTTTAGAATTGCTAAAAAGTAAAATGATTTCAATTAAAATTAAATTTTGACTAAATTAGGTCATTTTAATGGTTTCATTTTTGTAATTTTATAAGAAAATACCCTACAGTTATGGGAATTTTCACATTAGAACCCCACTTTTTGTTTATGTCTGAATGTATAATATTTAAATCGATTCATCCAATTTTGTGAATTGAATATATAAATTACATATTTATAATAAGATATATTTATATTATGTAATAAATTCATATAAATTGTTCAGTATTATGAATTGTATAATTATGAAAAATTAATGACTACGGCAAAAATAAATACTAATTTACATGTGTGTTAGACTGAATATATATGGTTTGAAATGACATACCATTATTTAAAAAAATACATTATTATACATAGTATTACCTTATCACATATAATGTTTTTAATTACACATTTTGAGGCGTTTTTGATGATTATGTAATAGGTGAAATTCAATATTTTCAAAAATTCTATTTGTGTTCTCTCCCCCAGTTATAAAAGGCCATCCACTCTCCAACCCTATTCACAATACCAATGCCATTTGGAAGGGATAATACCTTCAAAAAGCACATTATTACAGCAGGAGAAATTTTTAGATCCCTTGTTATAATGACAAATTAAACCAAATAAGTCTTTCATGAAATCCAAACAAACATTTCTAAAGATGATGATACATTATGAACGAGAATTTAATTTTTTTTATTTTTTTCTAGATCCATAAAATAATAATTATAATTTTTTATATAAAAACGTTTTCCAAAATTATTTATATATATTATTATGTAATGGGAATGACCTATATCCCTATCCAATTTCATTAAATTTGAACCAAAACCATTGATCATGTGTACAGCTGACTACCACCTTGCAAACTGATGCGATTGGTTTTTTATCACCACCAATAGAGGAAGGATATAAATATATATCTAACTCATATATTGACTGTTTTTGATAATATTATAATTATTTCATTTTAATATCACATATTATTCATTATTTTTAATTATTTTTCAAATATTGTAGTGTTTCTTGTGCCTATAGAGGACTAACTCCGCATGAAGTGATGTGATTAATTTTACACATATGATTTAAATGAAAGGTAATAAGGATAAATTTTGTGAATATATGTGATATATATGGAAATATATTTATTATATAAAATTAATATATCATAAAATTCCATACCATTTCTCCCATTAAAGAAATGATAACATCACTCGTGCGTAACTTTGTACGACCAACCATCTCTAAAAAAAATTGATCCATTATCCATGGTTAAATTTAAATAAAGATTCATAGAAATTAATCTAAAAGATCCCAATTATAGTTATATTATCAACATGATTGTTTAGATTATTTTACTATTTAAATGATACATAACCTGAACATTCATGACAAACCACGTATGAGAAAACAATTAAATTGAGACATGGAGTATTTAAAATAATTAAATAATGTCAACAAATAGGTTCTGAAATGTTATAATGGGGTCATATCTGATATTATAAAAATTGATATGCTTCTATTATAAATTAATAAAATGTCTAAAACCATTATAATTGATTTTAAAAAATGTTCAACCAAAAAAGAAGAATGAGGTATGGGACTTCGTCTCACTTTCCCTTCATTAAGGTATATCGTAATGTTATGCACCTAATTTATTTTATATGTGTATATACTTATACTTTAACATGTAAAATAATGATTAAATAAAAACTCATGGTATTTCAATTATCAATTTTAATTATTTAATTATAGGGGAATTGAATTAAAAATAACCAAATTTTAGTGACTTTCATAACTGAAGTTGCTTTTATTTGGTTATATTACTTATTAATTATAATTAATATTAATAAATTATCTATGTAATGAATATTTAATATTAATGTTTTGTTTTATCAATTGATTTATGTGTATTAATGTTTTATTTACATAATAAATTCATTGGATATTTTCCACATCACAATTATGATATTTTAAAGAGTGTATTTCAAACTCTCATTTTAATCACGATTATTACTTTATAAATTTACATTGAATGGAAATTTTTTGGTCATTTTATAATAAAACCATTTAAATTTATTATAATATGTTTATTGATTGTTTTTTCATGTAATAATATGATTTTATCCACTCATTGGTATATAAAATTATTGACATAATTTTCTTATGAAAATCGGACACCATTTATATATTCAATCGAAAATCCATTTTTTTCCAAAATAATGTATTCTAAAAATAAATTCAAAAATCTTTGTAAAAGTATTCAAAAAATTAATTAAATACATTATTACTTATGTTTTAATATTTAAAAATGTTTTTATGGAAATCATCAGGTCATTTACTAAACAATTCATATTTTTATTTTTCTATAAATGTGAAAGGAATTGTCTTTTTAATGTGTAAAACACGCATAGAATATCATACCATCATGAAAAATCAATGTTTTATAATATAATTTATTTTTTTCAAAAAAAATTTTTATGAATATTATATTATGGGAACATTGATTTTTTTTAAATACATTATCAAGGTGAAAAATATATTTTATTGATTAATGTTTCTAAACATATAATTTTATATCTATTAATCAATGATAACAACCCTTTATTTTGATCATAATAAAAATGAATATATTTTAATTATAACATCTATATTATTTATATGGATGTTTTATGATCATTTTTAAAATGGAAAGTATTTTCATTTTTTCTATGATTCATTTATGTAGTCTTTAACCCTCCCTTAAAATATTCCCTTTCTTGTGATCATTGGATTCTATGTTTTGACTAAATATCCATATTATTTATAATGTAAATTTTTATTTCCAAAATTGTATATCATTTAGGTATATGTTTTTCTATATTGAATGGTATATGTTTATCTTGAAAAATACTGAGAAATCATTATTCATTACTCAATGCATAAATTTGATGTTAAAACACATAGATCATGAATTAAATCAATTATTTAATATGTTATGAATGAATTGAATATACAATAATGGGTGGTGCCAAATTTTATATGTCTACAAAATGAATTTATTTTTTCAGGGGTTGAATCAATATTTAATCAATGATAGAGTTTCTAAAAGTTGTTTTAATGCATATTTTAAATGGTCTTGTTGGTAGATGTATTAGGATGCCTGAGATCACAATGTCCAAAAAATAAATAATCCTTCATTAAGAAATATATTATTGTTACCATAGATATATTCATAGTTGTATTATATTTATATGTATTTCAGTCTCGGTTTATTTATTAAATGCCATGTACTTTCTATAATTTACCTTTTAATACTTATTTTTCTTTATCTTAGAATCCATGAGATTTTCTAATCGATATTATATCTGTACACATTAAATTCTCATGTTATTGAATAAGTTTAATTTTTTTTGATATTTAATATTACATATTGGTTATTCATTATAGAATCATGGTAGTCAAGTTATTGAGTAATTTTTATGTGGTTTTGATTATTTACCATTCCATATTGATTATTGCTGATCATATTATCCATCATATTTTTGAATTGATATTATCTATATATACATTTTATTCATAGATTATTTATTAAATAGAATGTGATTTTAGTTATTTACCTCTCTATATTAATTACTTCTTATCTAGTCCTGGTAATCATGTTAATGATTAAATATAAAAATGTTTAGATATTTCAAATTCTATATTGATTATTCCATATTAATTATTCCTTGATTAACAATCATTATTTTCTCATGAAAACATTAATATTATGTAACTATTACTAAGAATTAAATATCACCCTTATCTTACTTCCATTCCAGGATAAAAAAAATTATAATATGAACTATATGGAATGATATTTTAAATAGAATTATGATATTATAAAGAATTATGTTTTAATTTTTATATTAAATGTTAATATAAGAATCAGTTATGTATCTGGTTTACTAATACAATTATACTTTTTTTCTAGTAGGATATTATTTCTTGTATCTTATTTTAATTTAATAAATTAGACACCATATATGGGTTAGTAGAGATATGATTTTTATAAAATGTATGTTTTGGGAATAACATGGTGAAGTGATCAATTATTATCTAATGTAGAATAGAAAATGTAAAATTTTATTCTAGTTTTACACACTAATTTATATCTATTTAATTTGAATAGTTGTTTTTTTAAATAATAATATCATATGATTTTGGGTTGGTGGTAAAAATGATTAGTTGCATGATGACCACATCAGAAGTATGTAGTTCCTCTCTGATTGATGTTTGTTGGAATGTGATTCATACAATTCGTGTAAGTCTTTCATTAGAATAACTTCATGTGATTGTAGTAATAGATTGAATCTGTTTATGTGGATCCTATATATATTTCAGTGTAATTAAATTCACATATCTTATTCCAAGTGAACCCACACTCATTTTTTAGTGTGTGGAATATTACAGTCATTTAATGGGAATTAATTCTACCATTGGGCCTTAATTCTGACCAATGAAGGCTTTTTGTGATAGATTGATGGGGATAAACTCAACATATAAGACATTATTATTGTTAGATATTTTTTATGTCTTTGTTGAAGTGTTTCCTAGAATACAGAATTTTTTTGAATTTGAATTATCTAATGAACTCATACCTATCATAACACCCATTTTAAGGAATCCACATTGATTTGATTCGATTGAGTTATGATAATTGGGGAATAAAATCCATGATAATATTTATATAGAACTTATATTCCCTTGTTCATAATTGTGTGGTGAACAATTTAAATTTTTTTGAATAAAGATAGATCAATGGTTCTAGAAATTGATTATCAATAGCTGAACAAGATCATGATCATGAAAAAGTACCCTCTACACCATATTTATGACATATTTGATCAAATACATCAAACTCAATACATTTAAATTATGTACCGTCACTATGGATACCATAAATTGAGTATAAATAAGGATTATATTCTAAATATAACATTCCATAAATAGAAAGGAAACTATAATTATATAGTGATGTAATTCAGTCTCACTATTACCTCTTCTATGATAATGTATTTATTGAGTAGATTCTCTATATATTACCTTAATAAGTTTGTGATGGTATTTATAGTAAATATTCACTTATATTCAAATATAAAAGAACATCGTGAATATCACTTGAAAATTATACTGATGAAACTAAAAAATTGAGAAACTATATATAAAAAATTAAAATTTTGGATTTTTGAGAAAAAATATTTCGTTTGTGGTTCATATAATATAAAGAGAGGGTGTCTAGGTGGATCCATCATAGATGGAGGTTGTTGACCATTGGATAATACAAACAATGGTAACTAAGAACAAATGTTTTTTTGGCACGATATTGCGAATGGTTTAAGAAAAATTTCTCAAAACTATCTAATCCACTCAGAAAGTTAACTATGAGGGGACAATTGTTCCTCTAGTTGGATGAAGGTGATAAAAATTCAATGAACTAAAGAGATTACTAGTAATAAAATATGTTCTTATATTACCATAAAGTGGAGAAGGTTTTTTAATCTATAGTGATCTGTCCATGAATGTTTTTGGATACATTCTCCTACTGAATTAAATTGTAATTTTTTATTCATCATGACAATTTATAGATTCCGGGAAACAAAATCCAACTCATAATTATGAGTTAACTATATTAATTTTTGAATTTAAAATATGGATGAATTATATTTTAAAATAAAACTGTGATATTTATAATGATCCCAAAATATTGAGGTATATATTCACATAGACGGAGTCGAACATCCAACATTTAAGATGGTCAGATATAATTAATGACTATGTCTACTCAATATAACATCACCCATATAATGTGAACAAGGATGAATATTATTTCAGTTGAATTCCTAATAATATCTTATCAATTATGAGGGTACAAAAGATACATTATTTTTGTATTTCTAATGGATTGATATGGAAATAAAAAATTTAGGGTAGAAATATTATATTTCTCAAATGAGTGTTAAACCATCAATCTTTGTAATGGTTTAAGAGTCAAAGAAAAGTAATATGGATTTATAGAATATGTAGAGAAATGTTAATGATTTCAACCATGATTATGAATGAATGTTAATTTTTTGGAACTATGTATGTTTTCAATCCATACAATATTTGAATGTGTTTCTAGATGAGTAACAACATTTTTATTGCCAATTAAGAATAGAAGTAAAAAAATGTGTGTTTATGTTTTAAAGAGTATGTATGTTGGCATGAAATGATGAGATATATTACAGAATATGTATGTTTTTTATGGTTGTGTTCTGGACAATGTCTAGCCAAAAAAAGGAGAAAGGAAAACAAGGGGGAATTACATGAGATGATATGTAGGTATTTTCTACTGTCTCTAATATAGCAAGGAAGAAAATCTGTAGGAAGGTCATTCCTCCATGTGAATTCATGAGGAACTACCATATTGGAAAGACCATTGAAAATCATGTTCTCTTTAGGGTAGGTGTGAGTGACAATGAAATTGAAATTCTTGAGCGAGTTAAGACAATCTATACATCGGGAGGTGAGAGTACAAGCAAGATGGGCAACACCATTCCATATGGAATTAACTATAGTTGTGGAGTTTCTCTCAATAAAAATGTTATTCTAGTTGTTCATTTTGGAAATGGAAATGGTGTGAATAACATCTAACATTTCAGCCTCCAAATCAGAAGAGAGACCACAGCTTCCATAGAAACATCATAGGATCTGATCAAGATGGTATCAAAAGATTCCACCACAGCCTGAGGGTCCTTGGATTTCTTTTGAAGCTCCGTCCACTATGAATTTCTTCCAAAAAGAAGTAGGGGCTTTCCATAAAACTTCAATAGTGTATTTGGTCTTCAGGTAGTTTCCACGAACTCCAATGCGGCGAAGGATCTCAAGATCCCTAACATAGTTGTTGTAGTGGTCCTTTGAATTAAGTAAGCCTATCTAATATCAACAAGAATCATCATTTTAATTTCATTTAATCTAAATGAGTTCTTGTTAAAGATAAATTCATTTCTTTTATACTAGAGGACGTGAAGGTGCTCTAAAATAGCTGTGGGGAAGAGGTTTCTTATTTGAGGGGACACCGAAAAGTAAACCGTCATTTTTAGCTGGGAGAAAATAAATTTCTCCAAAATATATCTTCACTAAAAGAGATCAAAAATGTAATTCCAAAGTGCAGAAGTAGTTTCAAAATATAGGAAAAGATGATTAATGTCTTCATGATGTTGATTTCACATTCTATATTTAGAACAAATAATAATACCATAAGATTGCAAACATATATCAGTGGGAACTTTTTTGTGCACAATCCCCCAAATAAGAGTAAGACGGGATGGTTTTAACCATGCTTTGCTGAGGTTTTTAACCCAGCTTAGATTGTTATCTGATTTGGAAAAGCAGTGGATATAAATGTTTTTTTAGTCAAGCATGCCATTTTGAGCAGGCTCCCAAATCACAATATCATCATCAGTTTTGAAAGAGTTGTTCTCGATAATCTCCTTAACATTTTCAAAAAAAGTTAAAACATTGAGAGTTAAATACATCCCTTATGGTGCTATTATTGGAGATCGGGGTGCACACATTAGTCACCTTTGAAATGAGGGGGGAGCCAGTCTAGTTTTCCAACGAGAAATTAAGAGTAGAGTGCTTGCTAACCTACTGAATATGTATATCTATTCATGGATTTTAAATATGTTATGGATGATTGAAAAAATTTTAATAGTGTGATACAACCATTACATATTCCATAACATAAATTGAAAACATAAACAAGGATTTTCTTATTGCTTTCCCTAAAACATCTAAAGAAAATAATGTTGTATATGTTGTAGTTGGTCACCTTAAAAATTCAGGATACATCATCTATATCATAGAGTATATCTATATGTATCAATGTGCTATGATATACATTAAGGAAGTGGTATGGTTTCATGGATTAATATATTTTATTGTATCTGATCAAGATCATTGGATTACATTGAGGTTTTAGAGAATTATTCTACATTCCATGGATATGAAGATATGTTTCAACACTCTGTGTCATCCACATATTGTTGTTTATTTTGATAAAAAACATCAGACCCTAATGAACATTTTAGATCTTATTCCTAAAATTTCAAAGGAGGTTGAGATAAGTATCGTACTCTAGTCCAGTTTTCTTATAACTATAACTTTATCTCAACCATTCATATTTCTCCATATGAATTCATATATGGAATAATGTTTAGATATAAAATATATTGGAATGTAGTTAAAAATTTAAATCTATTTGATCATGATCTAGCTTAAGAAACGGTAGATATGGTTAAATTCATTTTGGAGAACATTAATTGAACACAAAGTCAATATAAAAGATACGATGACCTATAATTAAATGTTTGTGACATGGTGTTTCTTGGAACATTTGCATTGAAGAAGGTACTGTGATTTATAAATTATGTAAAACAAATCACTATTTTTATTGGTCCCTTGTAACTTCTTTATCATATAAATGACATATGTTTTCACTTGGGGCTTCAACCAAACCTATCTCAAGTTCATGATGTGTTACTTTTTCTCTCGTGAAAAAGTAGAGACATGCTCCATCACATGTACAAATATTAGAGGTTGCATCGCTATATAATGGTATTTCTAAGGAGTAACAACCAGGGGAGATTCTTGGTTATATAAATATAGTGATATGAAATAAGACCACTCAGTAGGTCAAATTTTTCAGGTGACACAACCTTTTTGTTGAATCTATGTGCGAACATGGTGATATAATGAGGTAGATGTGTCCTTTTTATATAAAAAATTGAAATAGTTTTATGGGATAAAATAATTTTATTGTTGGTAGAATGATACAGCCCTGTATATTTTGAGTCTTATTTCAAATAAATGTAATTTCATAGATACCTTTTGTGCCATGCAACATTGAATTTTAAAAACTGTGATATACTATTAATATTACTGTTTAAACATAACCATTATTACCTACCTATTAAACATTGAGTTTCAAATATGAATAAATAAATAATATGTATAATGTAGAATTACTTTATATGAATAAAACAAATTCGAAAAAGGTGCATACTTTTTTCGTAAGTTCATTATATTTTTTTTAAAATACTTAATTCTAAATAAGGATTTATTGATTTTTGTGAAAAAATATTATAAGTAATTTTTTAGATTCGAAAAAATTATTTAAAAATAATAGTCATTTTGAAATACATATGTCAAATTATCATTGAATGATCTTTTTAAAATTCTAAAAAAATATTAATGTTTTTATGAATAGTAAAAAATACTAATTTTATTTAAAACATAATTTTATTTTAATATATTTTAAAAGATAAATATAATTTGAAAATGTTTAAAAAGTTAAATTAGTTAAATTATATTATAATTAATCAAATTTTTTTCATTGGAATGAATTTTATGTTGAATATATATTTTAAAAAATTATTTTTGAGAATATTTATCCTTGGAAGCCTATTTTTTCATCACGTTAGCAGTATTAATATTAAATTATATTGTACTGTTAATATGAAATGAATTTCATGTAATGTATTAATTATTTGGAATATGAATGGATTATATTATATAATTAGTTCAATTTAATTATTATTCAAAATTAATTGTATAGGACATGAAAAATTAAATACTGTAGTCAAGGTTAATACATGTTTCTCCCCTTCCATGAACCTGAATTAAAATTATTTTTCCATAAATATAGGATATGTATTTAATAAATTTGATTTAAAATTTTTAATAAGGGGTAAAAATTATATAGTAATTCTCATTTCAAATTGAGGATTACAGTATACATCACTATATAAATTATATAAAAAACTAGTTACCATGGTGAAATGTAAAATGGTTACATTAAGTAAAATTAATGGATATGTAATAACAAATAGAAATTGTATTTATTAAAATGGTAAAGGTTTTTAGAAATTATATATATTCTTTAAAATCCATTATTTACCCATTTGGGGGGATCATTGGGTGGAAATGACATCCTATCATTGAATAGTTTTGGGTATTTAAAAAAAGTCACTCCTCAATTATGAATGGAAACTTCTTTCCCTCACTTATTCACACCTCTTAAGGATTTTGACTCAACTGATTCTTTCCAAAATATCTCCCAACATACTTATTAACATTCTAAAGTCGATGGTCTTTTTAGAAAGGAAACCCTAGGTTACTAAATATTATATCAAAATTATGTCTCTCTAGGAGAATGATATTCAAATGTGTACAAAGGAAGTCAATAATTATGTTATGATCTATTAAATTTTTATGAGACATATTACATAAACACATATTGATTCTCTTTTTAGTTTATATAACAAACATTAATATTTCTTATGAACATTATGTTTATAATTATTGGATATACTTATCCATCTAATGTTCTTTCATTTGTGGGGCTTATGATTAAAAAGAAAAAAAATTTAATAAAGGATTAGTGATAAAATTTCATTGTTTAATGGGATTTTTTAATAAATTATTATAGTTATTGGATCACATTATACAATAATCAAGAAACTAATATCTTTTATAGTCATATTTTTTATTTCTAAAAAATATAATTTTTCCCTTCATTTTCTCCACATAAATGATTGTGGATACCACTACAATGTTTTAGAGAAGTATGATCATTATTAATCTATTCTATTGGAATGTATTTTTTTATAAAAAATAAATTTCTATGAATGGTGTTTATGTAATTACCAATGATGGTGGTTATGTTATAACCAAGGATGGTGGTATTGTTTTTACCAATGTCAGGGGAGACCAATGTCTCCCTCTAATGTAATCATTATATAATTATATCAAATTAGATAATAATTGTCAACATGTCAATCAGATTGATCAATATAGAGAAACTGGCTGATAAGCTTGATCCACTATTGGAAATAGCTCAATGAGAATGATCCAAAATGGGGGAAAATGGTTTAGAATTAATCCAATATTTTTTTTATCTTAGCAATTTACTGTTAAAAATGAAATAGTTTTTATATCTAATTTGGTGGCCCAATATTATGAAATCAGATTATGGTTCCTAAATTATGATGACTTCAAACTATTATGAATCATATATTTTGGAATGATAATTCATTAAATCATGAATCATGTTTATGATCAATGACAAACTGTGTCTGATTTTATTTATTTGTGTACATGATATCATGCCATTATTCTTATATTAATCATTCACATGAGCATAAATAGATATCTATTGGACATACTATTATTGTGTATCTGATTAGACCCATTCTTAGGTATTCTTTCTTCAATGTTATTAATAATGGTTTTCAGTAGGGTGTAGAGACCCAATTTTTTCATTGTACGACATCAAAATATTTCAATATATATTTCTAAAACTAGGCTCTATGATGGTGTGTGATTCTGAGGCCCATTGTGCTCAAAATAAATTGTATTAATATTTTATGTATATATATATATATATATATATTACATTGCATCTGTATCTTTTTAATGAAAATAAGATAAATCTTAAAAATTCTATCGTATAATAAATTCAAAACAATGTTTGAATCTAAAATGTTGTTTTTCCCTAGTCCTGACATAAAATGAGTCAGCATGAGACGTTCATACACTTCACTCATTAGTGGAATGTAATGTTAATTTATTATTTTTTCTCATTAATTATTAAAATTAATCTATCCAAATAAATAATAATTATAAATATATTATTATATATATTTTTTAGGGACGACCAAACAAAGCATTGACCACTAGAGAAGCTCTCTCACTCCTACACTGATGAATCTTGTGGAAAAAATTGACAAAACACTAGGATTGAGTAGATTCGGATGTAAAAAACATTTCATATTCCATAGAATCAATGATGCATGCATTATTCACCAGAATTAAATCCAAAATAGCATAAGAAATCATCAATTGGTGTTTTTATGAACATCTAATTTAATGGTTTATCATATCAAACCTATTTCATGGATTTGAGACAACTATAGTGTAACACCCCAAACTTCCACAATATGTTTCTCATTCAATAATGCAATAGCTTGCATTGTACGCAACTTTGAGTCCTAAAACACCGCGACTAATCATAGTAGCCGTTATGAATAGTAATAACCACTTTTTAAAATTATAGAAATTTTATATTTCAAAATGGACTTCATTTTTGGATTCGGAATATCGAAATTAGCCTATGTTGAATTTTTGGTATATTTCTGAGAACTTCTAATTTTTTTGAATAGAGAAAAATACTTAAAAACAACTTTTTTAATCAAAATAATTTATAGTGATATATTATACTATTTAGTGGTTTTAAAGTATAATTAGAATATATTTTTACCATTTTATCCAATGGTGGTCATTAGAATTAATTTACCATTGAAATTGGACATAAATAATTGCCAATCTTTTGATATAAATTGTTTCTTAAAAAGACGCTATTTTGTGACAGTGGGAATTAACTATAAAATTAATTAATTCAACTTGTATGTTTGGAATTTTTTAAAATAGACATCAATTTTGAATTCGGAATATCAATTATAGCTTAGGGTGAAATTTTGGCATTATTCTGAAAAACTTCAATTTTTGATGAATAGTGAAACCACTAAGTGGTAGTTAAAAAACTGATTTTTCGTTTAAATGAAACATTACCACTTCTGTGATTTGAATTTCAAAAATATGACATACATGGTTGTCATTAGGAATTAAAATGTGGTTCAATGGGATGAAAATAATTTTTTGGTGAATAATAACTTTTTTTCATTAATCACGATTAGAGGTAATTAGTGTAATTTAAGGTAAAAATGATATTATAAAAATATGAAAACACCATTACACTTGTCCTAACCCTATTGGATGAGTCATGGCCGACCAAGACAACCCATGGGTCGATATAGGGGACCCTATGGAGCCTCTTGGGTGAGATAATGACTTTAATTCCTTTTTTTTAAATAAAGGTGAAAATGACACTAACATAAATTGTTTTACTAACACAATTTTTAGAAGGGGTTATACTAATCATATTTTTGTATATAAATGCTATTTTAAAATCTAAAAAGATTTCCTACATCATAGTATTTTTTTTATAATTTTTAGTCTTTAAATAAATTACATTATTTATGACATCATGATAATGCAGCGATGACATCATTATTTAACGATTTAAATAAAATGGATATATAATGTAAAATCCAAGGCTTAAACTTGTCCTAAGCCTATTTGATGGGTATATTTCGAACCCTTATCACCTTATCTTAGAATTATAGAAGTGTGGGACCTTTAGAATCCGAAAATCATTGTTTAATAAAGTAATATTTTATTACCTTCCAAGAGTGCCCCTCCTCTCCACCTATAAAAGACCCCACCACTCCCACCTTATTCACACATTCAAGCCATTTGGATCGGCCAACCTCTGCCCAAATACTCTCCCAACGTCCCCCTCTTACTCCTAGAAGCCTCAAATTGGTACGAACTCTTCCCAAGGAAGCCTTTTACTCAAATCAAAAAGAGTTACCCGATTTTGAGGTAATGTCTTCTCTAATGTTGTTTTGTTTTATTTTTCTTCTCCAGCACCCTAAACTCTTTTTATTTATTTCTTTTGTAACAACACCAGTATCATAAATATACTAGGATGTTGTTATAAGAATTATTAGAGCTAAAATTACACACACCTACATCTAATGGTTAAAGAACATATAGGTTTCTGTGGATGACGAATTTCAGCCCCACGAAACGATGATTGTTCAACACTCATATAACACCTTCAAAGGTGTCCATTAAGATGTCACTATATTTATATATGTTATATAATATTTTTATGTTTTACTTATGCTTCTGTATTTCTCATTTATGGCATACTTTATGATTTCCATTATGGGTAAACGTGATAATTTCATTTTAGGAAGTGCGGACTATCGCCCCCTCAAAGTGATTTGAATCGTTAATGCCATATGTGGGATGTATAATGGATGGAGTAAATGGTATTATACACTATATTATAGTGGAATTATATTATACATTTATATCATTATGATTTCATTCCATTAAATATGAAATAGAAATGAAAGTAGCGTTCATGCGTACGTACGGCTTACTGTCTCAATGAACGGTGCATTTCATTTCTTACCTATAAATGTTACGTAATATTATAAATGAATGTATATACTGGATACATATGATATATATTACATCTAAATCATGAATATAATTCTGGAGATAATGGATATTCTACCACATAAACAACTTGTAATTATAATAAGTTTATTGTTGACTCAAGTACCAAAGATCGACAAAACGACCGTTATTAACTTAAATAATTACATAATGTTCATATCATTGTAATAAGTGATATAAAAAGGATAATGAAATTGAAAATGGTTCTCAATAAGGTATATATTAACTCTAGTTTATTATTTAGGAGGTTAAATAACGGTTGAGTCAAGTCAGACACGAGGTAAGGGAATTTCTTAACCCAACTTCCATTCTTTGGGTTAATCTCCTACTTTCAAATTATTTCATGATATTATTATGTCCTATTTTGTATTTTTACTTTCTTTATGTGTACATATAATAAATAAACATAATAGATCTATTTTATTTTAAAAATGAACTTTTAAGGACTTCGTCTCAATCCCCTTTCATTGGGGAATATTTGGTTTTATACACAACTTTCTTTTATACGGTGTATAAACCCCATTGACTTTTACGTTTATTCAAAAGGAATCTTTTTTATACGAAGCGTTTTGCTAAACGACAAAAGGGAATGTTTTTCTTTCCATACTTATGCGGCGACAACGACCTCTCCGCCGCCGTGACCATTATTTGAGTTTCGGCTTCCTCTACAAGCCATCATTTTTTAATGAAAAATAAATACAATGTTTAAACTTTATTTTATTTTGGTATTGAAAATGGTTTTGAAAGTGTTTTTATTATATCAATGTGTTGTATTGATATCTTTTAATTGAAATGTGGAAATGTTATATTTCCTTTATGCATGTTTTATGTGATACGATTATGTTATGGTTTATGATATGTTTAAACCTATTCATATGTGGAATGTATTGGACTTAATAAGTGACGGGTGGAGCCCGCTATAGCTCATCGATGCATCGGTAGGTCTCATGAGACAAGTAGACGTATAATTGGCCGAGGCCCTTTCCCAATTTGACTTATCGTTTTGGCCGAGGCCTTAATCATTTTAGACGTCTTGGCCGAGGCCTTGACAAAATGTTTCAGAATGTCTGGAATTATACATTCCCTCATTATAGAAGTGGTTATTGATATTGCATGTGATTATTCGACCAGTAGAATATACATGTGAAGAAGTAAATGGCATTATCTCATGTTACTTTTGCCATATTATGTTGATGTTCAAGTTTAAAAGGCTTTTGTTTTAGTTATACATTGCCTTTAATATTTATGTTTATTTATGAAAGCTTCCGCAATATTGTTATCCTTACTGAGAATCTGAGCTCACCCCTTTCAATGTTTTAATATTTTCTAGGATGTGAAGAAGTATTTTATGAATGACCTGCAGGGATAGTCAGAAGAGGATATGAGTGTGGACTATGGAGACTTTGTTATTGTAGTTTCTCACGTTATGATGTAATGTAACGTTTACGAATGTATCTAGTGTTTCCAAGGCTACTAAACTAATCGGTCTTTCGAGACTTGATCTTTTGTGATCATGCCAATGTTACGAAGTAATTCACCGACTCTGGGTAGCTGGGGTTGTGGCGCTACATACAGAATTTTCAAGTTTCTGAGTATTGATGTATTGATTTATTTCATCAATTTTAAAAACTCATATCCCTATTCCTAGTTTTTGGAAAATAATTATTTGACAATGATATTTAAAATCTTTTTTATAGTTATTTTCACACAGGGTTCATTATGTTAACCACAAGTTGGATCCCCTCGGTTCTGGCTCAATTTTTTTTTCACATACCGAGATCTATCTAACCCCCGGATTCATAGTGAATCTTTGAAATGAAAATAGTTTTACAAAACAAGAATAAATCATGGATCATTTTGAGGTGGGGAAGACCGATTTAGTGTTGAATAATTAGGATCTTGATGAACAGAGACATAATGGAATTAATGATGAAAAACAAAAACATTGTGTCTTCTAGTTTTGAATTTCTGGTGAACAATGTCATGTTGGCTTAATCAATAACCAAATATAATGTATTTAGGCCGATTCCAGTCGTTATCTAGGATGAACCAAGTAGATATATGTACAAATGATTAGATCAGTATTTATGAGAAAATCCCAACTACACATCATGTAGTATAAATAACACATGGAATGTTTCCCTCCCTCAGTGGATGCTAGGGTTTTGGAAATCATAATGATAACATGATGTGTATCCCCATAAAAATTCATGTACCATGTCCTTAGTTAGAAGGAATTTGTGATTGGTCACTATGATGAATAGTTTTGTAGATGTACATGGCTAAGGGATCTCCATGTACTAATGTACATTAACACAAGGTTCGAGTACATCAAAACTGCCTACAACAAATTACCCACTCCACAGATAGGTTGGACATGTTGGGTTGTCCACCAACACAGTATGTACAACAACATTGTTGGGATCAATGTGTCGGCTAGGGACACAACTAGGATGTGATGTAGGGCCACATTCCACATGGCCCCTAAAAATTTTGTACCCCCTGACCTCCTTTCTTGATTTTTCGAATGACCATATATCCATCATTTGAACTTATATCATTCTCATAATTATCCCACCATGACTGTTTTCTCAGGTAGAATGAAATGGTTTCCTCATTTTTGGATTTCGAGATACGATTTCAAATGTTCAAAATTGGAACCCACTGAGGAAAAACCTGACGACTATAGCTATAACACAGGATCACCATGGATTTCTGGGCATTACCCTTAAATAGGGTTAGGAAGTAGAGTTTTCTAAAGTATTATTTCAAGAATTAATCTTCAGTAAGTCTAGTTAGTGTAGTTTTCCAATGTATTCTTCTAGGCCTTACCCTACAATAGGGATAAACATTGGAGTTTTCTGAAAACATCTTTTGGTCATTACAATACATTAGGACTAGGAAGTGGAGTTCCCTGATGACTTCATCCATGCATTACCCTCAAGAAGGGATGGGTAGTTGAGTTACTTGATGACTTTTCCAAGAAATACCCTATATTGGGGCTTGTTAGTGGAGTTCCTCAGTGACAATCAGAGTTTTACCCTCCTGTTTTATAATTTAAAGGGTCCTCTATCTATAAATTTTGTCCCTTATACTTTATGTCACAATTAATGGAATGTGTTTGATGTAGATTTGGACTCATGAGGAAGACTGATGCTTCTCCCACTAAGAAACATATTTTTCAGGTAACATAAAACCATTAGAGTAACTCAATTCCATACAAAGAGGAGAGTATCAAGTGTTATAATTAAGTTCCTTATATTTTTGTGTCTTGGACAGACGTGTGATAAGTAGGGAATTATTGTGGGGTTTTTGGAAATGTTTGAACTATTTTTCTTTGGATGAGATGTGAGATAGATATCCCCTTAATCTCTCATTTTGGTTTCTTGACCGAAGATATATATATATATATATTGTTTTTCCATACACAACCATTGGATTCAGTTACCCTAATTCTAGTTGAGGTGAACACATGAAAGGTATTCCATGTGCTTTGCATGTCAATCATCTCATGGATATATGACAATAATCTCCTTCTATATGTGGCTATGGATTGATGGGTAGTTTATCTATGCACCATTTTTATCACCTTGTGCTTTTAAAATCATACATTCACTCTTTTTTATTTGAGATGTTATTATTCATTATACGTTTTGAATCTATTTTCCTTCTCATCTATTATATCTCCTACTACTTCGTATTTAGTGTTTGTGGTGTCCAATTAGGTATGTATATATGAACCCCTTCATTGAATTTTATGGAACATGTCACGCCTTATGTAGAAGAAAATCTAGTAATCCATGACTAAATAGAAGAATTTGGATACATAGTACTTAGACCACGTACGGTGGTCCTAGCATGGGATTCAAGTGCTGGACTATGTCAGTTGCATTTCTATTCTTATTTGTTCAGGTTGGGACATAGTTTTTGTTAGGAATGTATTTTCCCCTTTACATTTTAGTTTACACTACTGCAATTTTGTAATGTCATGTGGTTCATGAATTCATGGTTTATTTTAATAACCATGTTTCATATTTTATTAATTCCCTATGCACTTTTGTATTGAGTTTGATATCTATGTGTGGGTGTTTGTGTTTGTGTGTGTGTCTAGGTATATAGGTAAATGAATCCACGATTAAGTTATTCCTTTGGAACTTGTATCCACCCCTGACCTATGGAGGCTTGTTTTTGGTAGTTGCGACTTGAGCTCTATCATGGGTTGTGTCATGACAGATTCAAATCAGAACAAGTCAATTCCTTGGGATGTTGTTCAGACGAGTCATTTTAAAAAAATTGGATAGATATTGGGAAATACTTTCAATTCATCACGAGTGTGGATCTCAATATAGGGAACCTAGTGATGGCGTGACGGTTGTTGTATCCATTCACTAGGACCTAGTCAACATACAAGTGAACTCACCATGCTGAGACATTTTTTGGAGGGACCAAAAATAAAACAATCATATATGATTTCATAATAGACTATCATTCATGAGTTATCTCTCCATTTATTTTTGATAAAAATAAATTTTCCCTTGACCATAGTACTCTTTGATGACTTCCGGAATGCCTCGGTGACGATAGCTAACCAGGATATTATCATCGGTTCGTGATGACAACCATATGAGAGATAAGGCCTTAGTTCCGGGTCCATCCCATGACTCCATAATCATTGTGGGAATGTAGAAACACCTCCACCTATTATGTAGTAGATTATACCATCAATAACTGCATGTGTACGTGACCATAAAAATCACACTACATCACATCATAGATTGTTATGGTGTTGTGGCGAGAACAATCCTAAGAATGTAGTGGACTAGATAGGGTAAATGTGATACATATTCCTAATTATACATACATCGATGGATCAGGTGGTGGAATTGGAAGCCAAAATATTCCACAGAACAACCAGGTGTTGGTGGAGTCTCATTACACTAATACTAAGTGAGTTGACACAATCATGGGGAAACTTCCAACAGCTATTCCTTAAAGAGTAATACCCCCATGTATACTCTCATAACATATTTAGATACATTTGGAGATTATTTATTGTGGGAAAATGGTGGATGGGTGTGAGGGTTACTTTACATCCATTTTTTATTACTCTTTTAATGTGATGCTAGTTGGGTACTTCTAAGGAAATTTGTTTTAGCGGGGACAACACGTAGAGATTTGAGAAGTTATGTTACCCTTGTTCAACTCCACATATTAAGGGGTAATTAAGTAGGAAGTGATGACAACAAACCTTTCACCAGAGGTATTATAGGTAGTTGGAGATAGAAATCTGTATCCTTTGTAGAGTAATCTATAAAAGCCACTCGTCAACAAGATCAATGAGTAAGAGACCCATTCCCAAGCAGGATCATGCATATAGTCATATGGGGATAATGTATCACAATGTATTAGGGCGTCCATAAGAGGATATTGTTATACTATGACACGTGAGTTCACATGGCATGAGACTACCTGAGTAGGTTTATCGAGAAGTACATGAAGATATCTGATGGAATTCCACAGTAGATGATTTACTGTGATCAGGGATCTCCCATTATTAGAGAGTGGTCCCTAGGTAGGTAGATCTTCTAGCGAATCATGAGAAGATAAAAGTAAAGTATGGTCTTATTATATCCTTCCATACCCACCCCCTTGTGTCCCACAAAAATATTATGGATATGGAGGATGATTGCACACAAAAATTCATTGTAACACCCCAAGGATTTTAAAATAAATATAGAATTAAATTTTTTAATCTATCCATTAAACAAAACACTGCCTCTTCTATGCTTTTGAATTTGAAAAAAGGCCATCTATAGTTGCATTCAGTAAGTCATTCAGAGTCTGATAGAACAAAATTGATTTTTGGTGAATAGTAACATACATTTATGAATATCAAAATGAATATTAATATGACCCTTATGAATAGTAAATAATGATATTATTTTATTTTCTTAATGTAATAAGATATTGGGATCGTAATTAATTTTTCAATGTCACATAAAACTATTTATTCCTCTAAGATTGTTATTTTTCGAGTTAACTATGAATTTATTTAGAAAATAAATTAATAATACTTAGAAAATTATTTTTGAAAAATGGATTTCACTTTTGAATTATTAATGTTGAAAAATGATATAGGTGAATTTTCGAGATTTTTCTGATTTTTTTTTTGAATTTTTGATAAATAGTAAAATATGATAAAATACCGTATATACAAATTATTTGTTAAATACACTATTTATGACATCACATGTTATTCCAGGCCACTTGGTTCGAACTCAGATTCACTTATTACTATTAGGGCTTACATGAAACCACACTATTGGTTGTCTTAAGGGAAATAAAAAAATAATGAATTAAATATTCAAAATTTACTCCTCTCATCCACTATAAAAACCCCTCACCACTTCCTCTTCTCTTCACTTTTCTACACCTTGATGCTCCTCAATGTTCTGCCCATTTACCCTTACCTAGTCTTTTCCCACGTCCAATAAGCTTCTGGTCTTTCCAAAAGACCAAAACCCCTTCCCTTAAGTAGATTCTCAAGGAGGTTATTTCAAGAGGTAAAGCACCCTTCTTTTTCATTTGGTTTCATTTCAATTTATCTTCGTTTTATATCCTCAACTCACCTCCTCTATCCAAATGATCATGATAACTCCAGTATCATATATATACTGAAATTATATCATGTTAATAGAAGAACCATCCTAAATATTTTTACTCCCTCCCTTTTATTTATATAAAATAAAGCAATGTCCATGAGGTTCCAATTTATAGCCTTCCTGGATAACGAAGTTTATTTCTTCAATAACTTCTTCCTTACTGGTCATGATACCATATATACAGTTTAACCATACTATAATATATGTATTATAACATAATTAATATTCAGGAACCAGAATATGTACATATAATTACGTTATATGACAAAACTACGTTATAATATTCTAAATACTGCCGAATAATCGAAGTGGATGTCATCTAATGATTCATCCTCATTCAATGTAAAAAAATTATAGAAATGACCATTATAAAATCTTTATATTCATAAATAATATATAATTCCAATCCTGGAGATTTATAACCATTCCACATGTACTCTAATACTTAAAAACAAGTGAACCGATTATGAAAATACAGAAAACAAACACACTGGAACAACAAAATTCAATATAATAACATAGAAATAAGTGAATAAATAAACTAAACAGAATTAATATAGAATTAATACATGTAAAATAGGTTCATAAATAATTTATTAATATGTATAATTTCATATTATAGGAGCTTATGTTCAAGAGAAGAACACGTTTGGAGTTAAGGTAGGGGTTTTTTTCACCCGAACTTCCATTTTCATTCGGGTTACTTTTATTGTCTATTTTCCTCGATGAAATCATTATGTTTTATTATGTACTCATAATGAATTCTGTGTGAGTATTATATATATGTACACCAACCATAATCCTTCCCTATTTTCTGTATAGTTACATGTTTTAAAAGAATCTCTCAGAACTGTTTCCAAAAATATGAGCCCGATACAAGGGTATTTCTCAAAATCATACCTATTTTCAGGGGAAAGCTATTTTTAGAAACAACTCACCTTATAAAAATAATTATTTTATCATAAAATATTATATTACTTAAATTATGGTTTTAAACAAAGATTTCTCCAAAATAACTCTTCTTTTCAAAATAAAATAGTATTTATCTCAGGAATTGCTTAATGATTTTATAAGAGTGTTTTCGTATAATTCAACACTCTTGTTGATTTCATGGTTTTATTGGGATTAATAATTTATGAAGTAATATAAATTTTTTTATTTAATGTTTTATGACTAACTATATTGTGCATGATCTATCCTAAAATGATTCAACATATTACTCGGAATGGTTAGTGTTTGATGTTTAATGATTGAGGAAAGTTAGTTACATTTCATATGATAGTTTCAATATGAAGGTTTATGTTGTTTATGTTTATCCCCACTCATATGAGGAATTAATTGATCTTATTATGTGATGGGTGGGGCCTGTTATAATCCCTCAATTCCTCGGTAGGTCTCATGAGACAACTAGACATGGAATTGGCCAAGGCCTTTGCCAATGTGATATGGATTTTTTCCAAGGCCTTAATCACTAGATGTCTTGTCCGAGGCCATGAAAACATTATTCAGAATGTCAGTCATATGCACATCCATCATTTTGAAGATGTTAATTGAAATTTCATGTAGTTATTTGACTAGTAGAATACCCATGATTATGTTTTATTATGCCATCATTTACTCAGTTCATATTCCTACCATAATGTGTTCAAGTTTTTTTATTAAAGGCATGTGTTTTAAATTATTCACCATGTCTAATTTTTATATTATCTTTCATTGTATTTCTTACTATTACTAAGTGTTCGAGCTCACCACTTTTGTATTTTTCATTTTCTCAGGACATGAAGAATTGATTTATGAATGACTTCAAAGCATAATATAGGATACATGATGTTTCTAGTCGAATAAATTAGTGTTGTTTTTTCCTTAATGTTGTAATGTTATGTATGTTTCTTGATTTCATTAATACTAAAGTACTTGGTTCTTTAGGATTCGTATTCCTTGTTTGTATACCATTGTAATCAAATAAGGAACTGACTCTGGGCAACTGGGGTCGGGTCCTTACAGTTGGTATCAATGGAAGTTTAGTACATTACTTGGAAACTAGATTTAGAAAACGTAGAATTAGGGAAGAGTCCCTATGTTAGTCTTTGATGATATACATACAATAACGTCCTAGTATTTTGGTAAGGAATATATTATGTGAATATTTCAAGAAAAACATCCCTGTATGGATACGAGCAGGTAGAGCTGGCTCTGGCACAGATGTATATAGGGGTAAAACCCGAAAACACCACTTTAAGCTAGACTCGAAAATGAGCTGGTGCATGAAAATGGGCCTTTCTTCACTCTTGTTTATGACACTCCTGGGGATATTCTTAGGATAATTCACATTTTCATTACAAGCCAATATGAAGGATTGAAATTTAAAATTTTCCTCAAAGAAACCATATTTGTGAATATGGGATTATCCATTAGTAGGATCCTAATTTTTTCTATGTATTTTTTCAAGTTAAGATTATACATTATGATTCATAAACAAATCTAGTGTATGCCATTATCTAGAGATGGATTCAAGTGGAATGAATGGAAACCACACAAACATCTGTGTCACCTGTAGGGATTTTCCTCCAATGCAAGATAATGATGTTGGATCTGGTGCTATGACTGGTGCTGATAAACTCATAACTATACTGGGACAACTTACTCTGGTTATGAATTATAACCTTACCTATTTGGAGCATTTGGATCCACCATGTGGAGGAGCTATGATGGATCTCTTTATGCGACAATAGCCTCTATCATTCAATGGGACCACAAACCCATTTGTAGCTGAGTAGTGGATAAGTTCCCTCGAGAAGATATTTATTTCTTTGAGATGTAATGATAGAGAGAAGGTTTGCTTAGCTGTATATCGTCTATCGGGAGATACAGATCACTGGTGGTCAATAATCCCAAACACAAAGGAGGAGGAAGAGATAGATGATATGGAATGGAGGGATTTTAAGGAAATATTCTTTGAAAAATATTTCCCTCATGAGCAACGAGCAGATATGGAGAGAAAATTCTTGAATATGAGGTATAAGGAGGATGAAAATGTCACCAAGTATGTAGCCAACTTCACAAGGATAGCAAGACATGATGTGGACTATATACGAAATCCAAGGAGAAAAATTGGTCTACTCTTTGATGGCTTAATTCCATTCCTCTGGCGAGCACTGGTCTCTAAAGGTTTTTCATCATATGAGGATATAGTTTCATGTACTATCATAACAAAAAATTAATTTTCTATGTCTTATGAATTTAAGGGAAATCAAAAAAAAAGAAGAGGGCTACTGAAAAACCTGGGAAAGCCAATAATGTATTAGGGAAGAAGGGAAGAGTTTAATTTCAACCATGTGACAATTGTGGAAGGAAACACCCCGGTGCATGATTAAAATGAAAAGGAGTATGCAACAGATGTGGTAAGAAAGGCCATCATTCTAGTGATTTCAAAGGGAAGAAGGAATAAAATGATGTTCAATGCTATAATAGTTGGTATATGGGACACGATGCTAACGATTGGCCAAAGAGTCAAGGAAATATTCAACAGAAAAGGCCAAGGGATCAGGGACAAGCTTATGCAATCACAATTGCCGAGATTGATGTTCTTAATGATGTGGTGGCAGGTACATTAATCATTTCCTCAAATTTAGCCAATACTTTATTTGATTCTAGATCATCTTATTCATTTATATCTTCTTAGTTTTCCAATAAAATTTCATATGTCCAATTTAATTTAGTAAATGAGTTATCCGTCAAAACTCCTAGTGGATGTATCATTGCATCAAAGGCATGTCGATTAATCCCCCTCCAAACCCCAAAATGTGCTCTAGTTGATAAACATATCATCATACCAATGACCTAATTTGATATAATTCTCGATATGTATTGGCTTTAAAATTATGATGTGAATATTTATTATAAGAAGGAGGAAGTTACCATTTTTGAAAATGGAGTAGAATCGCATGTCTTCAGGTGGAAACATCGCCACCTGATTCTTATCTAGAACCACCCCCAGTAGCTCTACTCAATACAATACATGTAGAGGATGATAAAACAATATCTATGGGCGAGAAACGAAATCATCAAGTTGAATATGCTCACATGGTGAAAGTGTACATTGATTTATTTGCAGAGGATTTACCTGGACATCTTCCAGAGCGGGAAGTTGATTTCTCTATTGATTTAATTCATTATGAAAGACCTATATCAAAGACTCCCTATAGAATGGCCAATGTGGAATTAGTAGATCTGAAGAAGCAACTATAGGATTTTAGTGAAAAAATATTTATTCAACCTACTGTTTCTCCATGGGGAGCCCCTATACTCTTTGCTAAGAATAAAGATGGATCCATGAGGCATTGCATTGATTAGAGAGAAATCAATGATATTACAATAAATATTAAGTATCCTCTGCCCCATATTTATGATTTATATGACCAACTTCATAGAGCTCAATAATTTTCAAATATTGATCTTCGATCTGGATATCATCATTTGAGTGTGAGGAAGGAAGATATTCCAAAGACAACATTTCAGAACAGTTATGGACATTGCGAGTTTACATTGATTTCTTTTGGATTGAATAATTCCCCCTATGTTTACATGGATTTGATTAATAGTGTTTTCAAGAATTATCATGATAAATTTGTTGTGGTATTCATCGATGATATACTCATATAATCAAAAAGCTATGAAGACCACGAAAATCCCTTGCTGGTTATTCTATGAATTCTTAAAAGAAATAAATTATATGGATAGTTTATTAAGAGTGGATTCTGTCTTCAATCAGTTTCTTTTCCAATCCATATTGTCTCTAAGGATGGAATCTTAGTTGGTCCCATGAAGACAAAGTCAATACAAGATTGGCCCACCACAACAAACATAACTGAGGTACACAGTTTTATTAGCTTAGAAGGTTATTATCGGTGTTTTGTTCTGAATTTTTCCCGACTGGCTATCCTTCTAACCTAGATCACACGTAAATGAGTTATGTTTCTGTGTAAAAAAAATGTACAGAATGCTTTGGTGAATTGAAAAGAAGATTGGTAAACAACCCAATTTTCACTCTTCCATCAGGAAGTGATTGATTTCTAATATACAGCGATGTATTAATGAATGGACGGGGTAGCGTCCGTATCCAATACGATAACGTTATTTCTTATTCATCAAGACAATTGAAGACTCATGACAAAAAATATTCAACTTATGATATTTAGTTAGTAGTTGTAATATTTTCTCTGAAAATGTGGAAGCATTATATCAGTGGAGAGAGATGTGTGATTTATACGGACCACAAGAGTTTGAAATATATTTTGACACAAAAATAACTCAGCATGAGACAAAGAAGATGGCTCGAGTTACTCAAAGACTATGATTTCTCAATACACTACCACATAGGAAAGGTGAATAAGGTGGCAGAAGCATTAAGAAGAAAAGATCATGGACTTCTAACTCAAATGAGGATTGAACGAGATCCTATGTTCATGGATTTACTGAAGATTAATATGGGAATTGTTAAGGAAGGGGAAAAATCACTTCTCTTTCAAATGATTGCTAAACCATCTTTACTAGAGAAGAAAAAAAATTTCTCAATCTGGTGACGAGGATCTGCACAAGAAAATTAATGCAATTAATGATGGGAGACTAGTCGACATCGTGTATGAATAAGGTGTTCTTATGTTTGGGAAGAGGTAATGCGTTCCATCATTACCTGAGCTAAAAAGGGAACTATTAGACGATTCTCATTGCTCAAATTTCTCTATACACCCTGGTATCCCAATTATGTTTAATGATATAAAGGAACATTTTTTGTGGGAAACCATGAAGAGAGAGATCACTGATTATGTGTCAAGATGTTTAGTTTGTCAACAGGTGAAGGAGGGAAGACAACATCCTGGTGGAGTCATGAAACCCCTTCTTATACCTATGTGGAAATGGGATGATATTATGATGGAATTTGTCATGGGGCTACCAAAGACTCCAAGAAAGAAAGATATGATATGTTTCATTGTTGAATGGCTTAAAAAATCTGCACATTTTCTTGCTATAAGGGAAGATTTACCACCTGAACCTTTAGCAAGAATATATATTAATGAAGATATATTACTTCATGGTGTACCCTCATCAATTGTTTTCGATCGTGATCATCGTTTTACATCACTATTCTGGAATTGTCTTCAGAAGGCCATAGATAATGTTCTTCATTTGAGAACTACCCACCACCCACAAACATATGGAAAATCAGAACAGACTATTCAAATAATGGAAGACATGTTGAGGTCTTGTTCACATTATTTTCAAGGAATGTGGGATCATTATTTACCTCTCATGGAATTTTCCTACAACAGTGGCATCCATTCATGTATTCATATCGAACCCTATGAAGGATTATATGGGAGGATTTGTCGTACACCAAAATTCTTGGATGATGTTGAAGAAATAAAGCTTGTGGGCCCAGAACTTGTTGAAGAAACAACTGAAAAGGTGAATATTTTCCATTACCATATCAAAATAGCTCAAAGTAGGAAAAATAGCTCTGCAGATAACTGAAGAATGGATTTGGAATATCAAGAAGGAGATGACGTTTTCTAAAAGGTATCTCCGTGGAAGGGTATTATACGATTCTGTAAGAAGGGAAAATTAAGTCCTAGGTTCACTGGAACTTTTAGAAATTCTAGACTAAATTGGAGCCGTAGCAAACCATTTGGAAATGCCGCAATGTCTCTCTAAGGTTCACAATGTGTTCCACGAGTCAATGTTAATAATTTAATGCTAGAAACAACACATGGACTCACTTATGAAGAAGTGGAACATGAGCCCAATCTATCTTACTGTGAAGATCCTATCAATATTATTGATACTAGAGAACAAGTATTGAGAAATCAGATGACTCATCTAGTGACAGTTCTATAGAGGATCCACATGATGGAGGAAGCAACATGGGAGCCTGAGGAGCTTATGTTAAAGACATACTTGAATCTTTATAGGTAATATTTTTTGAATCACAATGACTAAAGTTTTTCTAAGTAGGGGAGAATGTAACACCCTGGGTTTTTAAAATAAATATAGAATTCAATTTTATAATCTATCCATTAAACACAACTTTGCCTCTTTTAGGCTTTGAATTTCAAAAAATGGTCATCTAGAGTTGCGTTCAGTAAGTCATTTGGGGTATGATAGAACATACGTGAGTTTTGATGAATAGTGACATACCAATATGAATAGTAATATGAATAGTAATATGACCCTTACGAATAGTAAATAATGATATTATTTTATTTTCATATGGTAATAAGATAATGGGATCTTAATTATTTTTTCAAAGTCGCATAAAACAGATTATACCTCTAAGTTGTTATTTTTCGAATTAACTACAAATTTATTTAAAATTTAAATTAATAATATTTAGATAATTATTTTTGAAATATGGATTTCACTTTTTAATTCTACACGTCGAAAAATGGTAGGGGTGAATTTTTGGGATTTTTATGAAATTCATGACTTTTTTATGAATAGTAAAATACGATAAAATACCCTATATACAAATTATCTATTAAATACACTATTTATGAAATCACAAGTGATACAAGCCCACATGGATCAAACTCACATGAACTTATTACTATTATGTGTCACATGAAACCACACTATTGGTTATCTTGAGGGAAATAATAAAATAATGAATTAAATATTCAAAATTTACTCCTCTCCTCCACTATAAAACCCCCTCACCACTCCCTCTTTTCTTCACACCTCTAATCCTTGATGCTTCTCAAAATTCTGCCCATTTAACCTTACCTAGTCTCTCCCAACGTCCAAGAATCTTCTGGTCTTTCCAAAAGACCAAAACCAGATTCTCAAAGAGGTTATTTCAAGAGGTAAATCACCCTTCTTTTTCATTTGGTTTCATTTCAATTTATCTTCCTTTTCTATCCTCACCTCACCTCCTCTGTCCATATGATCATGATAACAACATTATTATATATATAATTGAATTATATCTTGTGAATTGAAGATCCATCATAAATATTCTTACTCCCCCTTTTATTTTTATAAACGAAATCAATGTCCATGAGGTTCAAATTTATAGCCTTCGTGGACGACGATGTTTCGTTCATCAATTTTTTCTTCATTACTAGTCATGATAGCATATTTATGGTTGAACCAGACTATTATATATGTATTATAACATAATTAATATTCAGTAACCATGATATGTATATATAATTAAGTTATATGACAAAACTAGTTCATAATATTACAAATACCACCGAATAATCGAAGTGGTTGTCATCTAATGATTCATCCTCATTCCATGTATCCAAATGATAGAAATGACCATTATAAATTCTGTATGATCATATGTAATATATATTTACATTCATGTAGATTGATAACAATTTTACATGAACTCCATTACTTAAAAAAAGTGATCCAATTTTGAAAATAAAGAAAACGAACACACCGGAACAACGAAATTCAATATAATAACATAGCAATAAGTGTATAAATGAACTTAACATAATTATGATAAAATAAATAAATGCCTAATAGGTTCCTAAATAAGTTATTAATAATTATAATTTCATTTTACTGGAGCTTATGTTCAAGAGCGGAACATGTTTGGAGTTAAGTTATTGGTTTTTTCACCCGAACTTCCATTTTCATTCGGGTTACTTCTATTGTATAATTTCCTCGATGAAATTCTTATGTCTTGTTATGTACTCCTCATAAATTCTGTGTGAGTTTTCTATATATGTAAAACACCTAGAATCCTTCCCTATTCTCTGGATAGTTACATGTTTTAATAGAAGCACTCAAAACTATTTCTAAAAATATGACCCGATACAAGCGAATTTCACAAATTCATACACATTTTCAAGGGCAAGCTATTTTTGGAAAGCATTAACCTTAAAAAAACTTATTTTAACATCAAGTACTATCTTACTGCACTTATTATTTTATATAATTATTTTTTCAAAAGAACTATTCTTTTCAAAATAAAATAGTATTTATCTTAGGAATTGCTTACTGATTTAAAAGAGTGTTTTCGTCTAATTAAAGACTCTTGTTGATACCATTGTTTAATTGGGTTTAATCATTTATGAATTCATCTACCATATTTTATTTAATGATTGATGACTAACTCTATTTTGGATGATCTATCCTAAAACCATTCACCATGTTACTCTCAATGGTTTGTGTTTGATGTTTAATGAATGGAGAAAGTTAGTTACATTTCATATGAATGTATATGTTGTTTATGTTTATCCCTACTCATATTAAGAATTAATTGGTCTTATTATGTGATGGGTGGGCCCGCTATATCACCTCGATGCATCGGTATGTCTCATGAGACAAGTAGACATGGAATTTTCCAAGGCCTTTCCCAATGTGATATGGATTTCAGTCGAGGCCTTAATCACTAGAAGTATTGGCCGAGGCCATGAAAAAATGTTTCAGAATGTACGACATATGAAATTCCCTCCTTATAAAGATAGATATTGAAAGTTAATGTGGTTATTCAACTAGTAGAATACCCATGATTATGTTTTATTATGGCATCATTTACTCAGCTCATATTCCTACCATAATGTGTTCATGTTTTTTAATTAAAGGAATATGTTTTCAACAATTCACCATTTCTAATGTTTATATTATCTTCCACTCTATTTATTACTCTTACTGAGCATTTGAGCTCATCCCTTTCTTTTGTTTATTTTTTTCAGGACATGAAGAAGTAATTTATGAATGACTTGAAATCATAATCTAGGAGAATTGATGCTTCTAGTGTAATAAATTAGTGTTTTCCCTTCATGTTGTATTGTTATGTATGTAACTTGTTTCCAATAATACTAAACTACTCAGTCCTTCGGGATTTGTATTCCTTGTTTTTATGCCAATGTAATCAAATAAGGCACCGGCTCCGGGCAACTGGGGTCGGGTCCTTACATGCATGCCTTTGAAGTCTATGATCTGGAAGCACATGAGATGATTCATGGTAACATCTGTGTTCATTCTACCCATTACTATATACTTGTAGACCTATGTTCTGGTCATTCCTTTATCTCTTGAATCATAGTGAGAGAGATTTAGATCCCTAAAGATATGCTAGAACACCATATTTGTATTGAGGTTCATACATGGAACACTTCTTCTGTATCATTCATCTTCCGGTAGTTTTGTCTATCTCTTGGTGGATAGAGGTTCACTTGGGACCTTTTTTCATAATTATGGAACCCAATGACATCATATAGGGTATTTGTTTTATTTACATGGTCCAATCGTAGATTAATTGTCACCCAAGACAAGTTAACTTCCTACACATTGATTCCATGTGATTATCCTTTTCTGATGAGGTAGATTTCATGGAAGGACAACTGGATGCTCCTAAAAGGAGGTTATAGCCTATAACCCATCTGTTGGAATGTGTAGACCTTGGTTCCAAAATATATTTAGGAATATGGGTTTATCTAAATGTGGTTTATTATATGGATGACTTTCTTGTAGATGATTGGGGAATACCTATGGGGTGGTACATGTAGTTTTTAAAGTGACTTGAATCCTTGGAATATCTTGATATCTTCTACGGCATATCTAATAGAAACTCTTGTGATTTGGGTGCTACATTAGCAGTTAGAGGTATATAATGGGAAATATTACAACATACCCAATGTGTCCCATTGGGATGCTCCACTATTATTAGTGAAAAAGGAGGATGGGGGAATAAGTCATTGTGTGCAATATCAAAGCCTAAACTAGGACATGAAAAAGAACACATAACCATTTCAAATTATTGAAAACCTATTTGATCAGTTGAGAGGTTCTAGATGGTTTCCAAAGTTCAATCTCATGTTTAGATGCTGGTATTTTTAGTTTTGTGAGGTTGATATTCAAAATTTGGAAAATGAATATCATTGTAGACACAATGAGTTCTTAGTGATTCCCTTTTGTCAAACGAATTCCCATACCATGTTTATGTCATTGATGGATCAAGTATTTCAACTATACATGGACCAGTCTATTGATTTATTTATTGAATTCATACTTATATAAACTAAATCATAAGAAGTGCATGAAAAACACTCTAGGATGGTTCTTGAGTTTCTAAGAGGGATCTACTTTTATGGAAATCTCTCGAAGTTCTAGTTATTGATTCATGAGGTTCACATTATGTAGAATGTTATTTATAAACATGATTTAGTCATGGATCTAGGGTTGTTCAATAAAGTGATATCTTGAGATCCACCCAATAATGTGTTAGAGGTGTGGAGAATCCATGGATTTGTGGGGTACTTCATGAGGTTTATGAAGGACTTCTCTAGAATCACATCCCCATTGACTACCCTAACACCATAAATGGATTTTTTTTACCTATTATGAATAGTGCAAGAGGGCCATTGAAATTTTGAGTCAGAGGCTAAAGACAAATCTAGTGTTGAAACTACTAGACGAAGGCATTGAGTAAGTAGATTATTGTGATGCCTCGTGAGATGGGCTCAGGTTCACGTTGATGGTATAATATGTGGTTATTGAAAATGTGGAATGCCATGTGAGACCCCAATGGGAGAACTACGAGACTCATGACCTTGACATGAAATATATAGTCTTCTTTATAATGATGTGGAAGTACTAACATCAATGAGAGGGATTTATGGTTTACTCATACCACTAGAGTCACATGTATGTCTTCAACCAGGGAGACATGAGCCTGAGGTAGTTATGCATGTTGGAGTTCATATAGGACTATGTTTTTGAGATAGTATATATACCAAGAAATGTAAAAGTTGTAGTATATTCCCTTCGATATAAGTTTTAGGCTAGCTTAGTCCATGATGTTTCAGATTATTTACATTTATTGTGGATAACCCTAGTAGATCATGAGGGTACATATTTTCATCAGTCGATGGTTTTCCTCATTTTCTCATTAATAATGTGAGAGAGTCCCAATATGGAGCCATCTATATTTAGGACTTACATGGTGAGATATCGACAAGAAACTCACCCGATAAAAAATATGCAGTAGGAAATTGCACCATCTATTTCCCATGGAGGGCTATGGTTCCAGTCATGATTCTAGATGAGGTGATTATATAGTTCCACACTTATTACCTATATGTATATCTTGAAATGGATAAAATGGAAAAATACCTTCATTGATAGTTTTGGTGGTACAGAATGAGATGAACCATAGATGAGTTCCTCTCTCAGTGCCCCACCAATCAGTAAGTGAAGGCAACAAACCATGTTCATTGGATTTTTTGTATCCCTTTGAGATCTCAAAGTGGAAATGGGACAACATATAAAAAAACATCGTCATAGGGCTCCCCCACAAAGAGAATAGACATGATTCCATATGGGTAACATTTGAATGAATCTAAAAATCTATTTTCTTCAATTCCATCAAGGATTAGAGTTTGTGGGGGATTATGGGGAAGTTATAAATATAAAATATGTATCGCCTTCATGTGGAACCCTATATTATTGTCTCTGATCCTGACACATGATTTACATCATGATTATGGAGTGGCTTGTATAAGTAAATCTAGTCTCAATTACATATGAGTACAAAATTTCACCCCTAGAATGATGGATATATTGAGTGCACTGTCATGTTGTTAGAGTGTATTTTGAGAGATTGTTATTTATAATTTTTTTAGAGCTGGGAGGATCACCTTACATTGGTAAAGTCTCTATAAAAAATCATCTACCACTCTACCATCGACCTGGAACCTTTTGAGTCCCTTTAAAGGAGAGCCTCTAGGTCACCCGTATGCTAAAATGAGATTAGAAAGTCATATCATGTGGTCCCATATTTTGCACAAGAGACAATAGAAAAATTACAGGTCATCCATGAGTAGATGAAGATGGACAAGTGCAGACAATAAATCCAACGAAGATCACCGTCATAAGACCCTTCAGTTCAAATAGGGAGACCATGTTTTCATGAAAGTATCCCCATGAATAGGGTTGAATTATTTAATTGGGGAGCAAAGATAACCCTAAGGTTTTGGGGTTGTCTGATATCATTCTGAGGGTTCGATAGGTTGCCTACCACTAATCACTACCCCCTTATATGGAGCTGGTGCAGGTCGTCCTCCCTGTGTTATGGATGAGGAAATATGTGCACAACCCCACATAATTAATTGACTAAGGAGAGCTAGACATCATAAATTGAGCCACCTTTGTGAAGAACATGGTGGAGATTGAGGAAGGTCATGAGAATAACCTACATGGATGGACCACCCCTTTGGTTCAAGTGTTGGGGAAATATAGAAACATGCAGGAGACTTTTTGGATGTAGGAGTTCCATGTGTGGGATTAGTGCACCGAGCTGTATTCCTAGTTTTATCATTTCGTGGATGAAATAATTGAAAGAGAGAATAATGTATAGAACTAGATTTTTTACATTCATGATTTAAAAATATTTCATTTATATTTCAAGATCTATGTACTGATACACAGTACAATTCTGAGTCTCAGTGTTCCCGAAAATAATTTAATAAAAATTTAATAAATTTTTTACATTGAACATGTGTAGATTCTTAATTAAAATGAGATAACTCTTAAATTAATGATTAGATCACATATATGAGACCACAATTGAGTCTAGAATGTGTTTTTTACCATAGGCGGAACCTAAAATCAGTCAACATGGGATTTTTGGAACAATTTCTTTTTTGTGAAGCATTAATTCAATTTAATTAATTATTTAATTAATTATAATAATTCATTTAAATTAAATATAAATGATTTTTAATATATATTTGTGTTGATTTGACTAAGTTTGTACATACAATCCGTTGATCTATATAGAAATTCTCCCCCCACTACTTTGATGAATTCTTTAGTAAACAATAAAAAAACACCAGAACTGATCAGATCAGGATGCCATGAATGCATCAGATTCCTTAAATTCATTAAATGACATGTGTTTCACCATAAATTGATCCGGAAAAAAATTTAGGACATTTCAATTTATTTAGATATTCAGTTTTGATTAAATGGTTAAGTAAATCCATCTTTATTTCAATGATTTGTGCCAATTCCAGAACATGTATGTGTCCGAGTATTAACATAATGATTTATTTCATTTTTTTTTCTAACATAAAATCACTATTATTTGTTTTTGTCCAATAACATATGGAAAAAATGTATAAACATTGTATTATGGTTATTTTCTCCCTTTATTTTTCGAGTTCATTGCGGGTTGGATCCCTACAGTCCCTGCATGACTTTTTCGGGAGGTACGATGCTCGATCGGACCCCTAGATTCAGGGTGAATTTATGAAACAAAATAATTTTGAAGAACCAAGTATAGATCATGGAATATTGTGAGGATATGATGACTGCTTTTGTGTTTAATCTTCATGATGATGGTGAATAGAGGCACAAACACAAGTATACCGAATGAGCAACCACTCATGGCTTTTGATGTCTGATTTACGATGAATGATTGAAAAAAAGTCTAATCCATAGATATATTTGAATATTATGGGATGATTCTGTGTGATATCTATGGTGGATCGATAAAATCTAGGGGTGAAGTATCCTATCCGGATTTCGGACCAATCTGAACTACACATCATGTATTATGAAGAAAAACGATGTGTATCCCCTCTTGTAGTGGTGTCTTGGGTTAGGGAAATCATAAAGAGTAAAAGGTGTGTAGTCACTCTAATAAGAGTTATAATCCTCCAACAGGTGGTAAACCTACCTTATGAGATACACAAACTAGAATCCATGTGGATGTTCATATTCTATGGCATAACATGTAATAAATTACTTGGAAAAGTTGTCCGAGTACACTGACATGAAAAACAACACATAGCATAGCCCCTGATATGTTTGACACAATGGGAAGTCCTCCTACACAGCATGTATCCCTACAATGTAGGGATCCTTGTTTCAGATAAGTACAAAACATTTATTTGATGTTGGGGTCGACACTTTTTGGTCCCCCTCACATGCCAAGAAACCAATTACCTCCTTTAAAATATTTCAAATTATTGTACATCCATCATTTGAACTTGTATTTTGGCCTACGAGTAGCCCATCCTAAGTGTTTATTCATGTGAACATGATAGTGCCATCAGTTATGGGTTTTGAGAAACAATGGGAAATTTCCTAGGCTTGCAATGCAGTAAGGAAACACATGAAGATGACAATAATAAAAAAGTATCACTGTGGATTTCCAGGAATTACCCACCACATGGTCGTAAAGTGGATTTCTCTAACCCCATGTTAAAGGTGTTATCCTCAATATAGTTTGGGTAGTGGAGTTCCCCAATGACTACTTTAAGGTGTTAACCTACATCATGTCTAGGAAACATAGTTCCATGATGACTTCTTTCAGCTGTTACCCTCCAGTGAGGTTGGGTAGTGGTGTTCCATGATTACATTCCAGAGTTTTAACCTCTGGCGGGGCTATGCAGTCGAGTTCATCGGAGACTACTGGAGTGAATACTTTCTATTGTACTTTGAAAATGTTCCCAGTTCTATAAAATTTCCCCCCTCAACAATTCCGAACAATGATGAGATTCGGGTTGATGTAGCATTGGAATCCTGAGGAAGAGGCATGATTTCTCTTCTAAGAATCATTTTGTGATGCATCTTAAAACAGTGTCAATGATTCAGTTCCGACCAAGGTAAATAGTATTAAGGTGTGGTAATTGAGTTCCATAGAATTGTGTGTTCATGGAAGATACAAGAGTGTCTTGGAATCATTGATGAACTTTTGGAACTATTAGATACTCTTCTTCTTCACCTGATATGTGATATGTGGATCCCATTACTATCTCTTTTGGGCTGCTTTGCTAAGCACATATATCTCTTCTCTTGGTACCCATAACTTGGGTTCGATTACTCTCTTTACAACAGTTAGGAAGATGTATAGGGTATTCTAGGTGATTTTAATGTATAACATCTTGTGGTTTGATGATTCCTCTCTCTTACTATATGTGGTGAAGGCTCAATGGGTAGTTCAATTACTCACCGAGTTGTGACCCTTTTTCTTAGACGAGGTTACATTCACTATTTTTTGTTGAAAAAAATACCCAATCCCTATACATTGTGTATATTATATCCTTCAAGTCTGTTATATATCTTTGTTACCCACTTCATCTTTTGGGGTTCTTATTGGTTATGTTTATACTCACCTCTATATGGGTTATTCCTTCATGTGTAATGTCTTATAAAGACAAATAATAGTTCCACCATGACTATATAGAAGTGTAGGGATAATAGAAGGTTGGACAAAATAATATGATCATAGCTTGGTATACTTTTGTTGGGATCTCTTAGATGTTTTACTTTTCCAGTTTCAATAAGGTTGTGACACAATTCTGGATGGGTACTTATCTTTCCCCATTACATTTTAATTTACACTATCGTACTTTTGTACTGTTTAGATGATCATAAATGATTGATTTATTATTATAGTAGTATTTCATATTATATTCTTTTCCATTCAACATTTTCATTGAATAGGTTGTATGCATGTGTATAGGTCTTTAGGAAAAGGCCTCCACATGTTAGTTATGTATTCTGTGCTTGGTATCGACCCCTGTCATATGGAGGTGGGTTTATGGTAGCTATGGCTTGATCCTCAGCATGTGTGGGTTTTGAAAAAGGGTATGTTTATAAAGAGTAAGAAATGGGATAATATGTAATATATAAATTGATTATTATTCCTTAAACAAAATGATGGTGTATCTAGTCTCCATGGAAACTAAACCATTGCATTCCTCAAAAATTTATTTCTAAAATGATTTGAATATTCTTCTCAAAACATGTTTTATTTATATATGAATATCATGGGTTATTATAATGTTTCTGATTCTCAAACCTATAATATTATTTTGATACAACTCTTGTATCACATGTATTACATTACCTTATTATATGATGTGATTATTTACCAACTAGGATTTACATCCCACCTATTTCTTATGAACATCTACAGGTTATCGATTAATTTTTTTGAAGACAAATAGATTTTTAGGGTATGATGTGGAGTTTTTAAAATAATTTTATTTCACTAATGTTTCATATTCATTATAAATATAGCTAACTCATAAATTACACTAGTCCTTATAATCTTCTAGTATTATCTTACATGTAATTTTATTTAAAAATTCATAAATTAATTTGCCTAAAAAGTGGAGTTATCATAGGGTTTGAGGTAGGTCATTCATATCATCTATTCCATTTTCATTCTTCACTAATTTTTATTTCTATGACCCCTATAATTATTTAAATATATTTTATGGTTCTTTTTCCCATGATTATATAGTCCTAGGTTCAACATCCAATGAAGTTTGAAAACTAAACTATTCTTCCATTCCACTTCTGAAAAAATATAACTCACATTACTCCTTCAATTACAAAATAATTGGGATGTGTGTTTACATTATACATGATGTACCATAAGGGTTCATATTGATGAGAACATATCAAAAGTTACTTTTCAACTCCTTATGTTTAGATCCATGATTTTTAATGGTATAATTTTTTTATCTTGGTATTCCAAAATCATTCATATAATATCCTTCAAAGAGTGCTCACAAATCTGGAATTTTGGTTATTGCCTTGTAGAGTATCAGGAGTTGATCTAATGGAAGGGTGGTTGATGGTATGATTGAAGAAAAATATACAATAATATCGATATTTGAGGCTAAGTATATCATTACCCACATTGGATGGTTGTGTAATATTTCAAATATGGTTTTCCTTGTTCTTGAAAATACATATAGTACATAGATTTAGAACTCTCAGTGTCTTATGATCATGGAGAAAAATATGTGAAACATTCAACTGAATGAAATACTTGGAATACTCGAGGATATTGTATATTGTGATTCACTTTGTTTGTGTGGGTGTTCTAATTTTATCACCAGTGAAGATATCTCTTGAATTCGAAATTCATGTCCATGATGGTTAAAAATCATTACCATATGGATAACACATGTAGTAGACCAACATCCAAACTATCGAGTGCTTTTGGAGAATATTTTTATCTATTACCTATACATATATGATGATTTTTATGCTAGTTAACCTTCAAAAATAGAATTTATAATTATTTGTTTAGTGTCCAAAACTTTGTGTTATAATAAAATTAAGATATAGTGATCCACAAAACATTGAAATGGGAAACTACAATTATGCTTCTTAAACCTATATCAAAACTCATATATAGTACCCAAAAAAACTATGTTATCGTATATATATTCCTATTTGTATTTTTACATAATGATGTAGGGAAAATAATTTATAGGAAGGTCCTCGTGGGATTATCCCAAATAGTTACCACTTTTCTGGAAGGTTTTACATACCTTATTGGATGGCCCTTATGGAAAGAATTGTAGGTCATTCTAACTTATTAGGGATTAAGAAAAATTTATTAGTTTCAAGATATATCAATCAATATTTAACACTTTCATGTTTTTTTTCAATTATTAAATTTCGAAATCATAGATCTTAGTTAGTAATTATATTACAATATGTATAATTTAAAAATATAATTTATCATTTCTACGTAATAATGCAATTATTGGTAATTCAAAATATTTTCATAAAATAATCTAAGGATTATATTTAATTAGGTATGATTTTTTCAATGTTATCACTTAATAAGTGAGATCAAGATAATGTAGAAGAGAATGTACTGTAATGACTCTGCCATTTTTTTTAAAAAGCATTGGATATATATAAATTAATAACTTTTTCATTAGAAGTTGAGTTGTGTAATGGGATTCAGAGGACCCTTTAATTGATATATTAAAAATATTTAATATATTAAACTCGATGTGTGAATGTTTTTAGAAATAAGGAATTTCCTATTTTTTTAAGTCTTAGATGGGATATACCGGACTACTTTTGTATTTGGGTAGTGGCCTTTACCCAATGCATGACATAATTTCTATATATATTGTGTTTCTCGATGATGTGAAATTTCAAACTAAGTAAATATATAAATTAAATGAGTAATTTTATTTGTTTAATTAACATTATTACCTAATATACATAATGGTTATTCCATGCTTAAGAAAACACTCTAGTTTTTCTACACAATCAAAAGGGGTTTTTAGAGGAAGCATAGTCCCCTCATTTTGAGGATCTTCAAGGATAAACACGGGTAATTTGAGGATCATCAGGAAAACTCCACATGAATCATAATCAATGATATAATTATTAGGGATTTATAGAGATATATTTATAAATTAATTCTTCAACAATGATCTATCTAGAGATGTGGCATGGTTGTTTTCCTGTATTTTCACCATGTAATATATGATTCATTTGTGAACATGTTTATATACATAAAACCCTCAATCCCTACATGAATTCTTGAGGAAACAGTTACTCTTTAACCACAGTTTACTTGATTTATTTCATTTATTTTGGAATTATTGATCATTAGTTGAGTCAATAGAAACAAATAATGATATTTAAATTGATTTTATGACTATATTTCTAAAATTGTTCATCACGTTCTTCACCACTGCCCATATTTTAGGTGTCTATTCGGCCAATTATAATCTACTACATGAACTGATAAAACCACGAAATTTTATCTATTGTAGTTACACATAACTGAAAACATCATGGCTCTTATGACCTCTATATAAGATATTTGATCCAAAATGTATTGATAGAATCTGGTTTGATTTCCATTTTTTCATATAGGAGAAATGACCATCTATGATGATTTTTATTATAGTTGAACAAGGTTCGAATCCTAACTACTATTTACTATGGATCCCTGGTCAATGCCTTTGGAGTTTTTAGGCATGATTAATAACATATTTGATATAAGATGATGTGATATATGATGAACACCAAATGGATTGCGAATTGATATATTACTATTTGTGAATATCATGTCTATATGTTGTGTGTGTTGAAAGAAGAGAAAATCAATAGTTCACTATAAAATTTTTCTACGGTTTATAGTTGAGTATAATATCAAATGGCTATGTGGTGGGCCAGAATTCTTGGTTTCCTTATATGGCTAGTTGAGTCATAAATCAGGAGAAAAAGGAAGGAACCCAGGGTGGTCACACATGTTGTGTCCACTGAGTGATATGTTGGGTATGTTCCCATTCAGATGAAATATTTAGTAGTATGACATAGAAAATGGATGACTTGGGATAAAACCATATATTCAACACTATAAATTTAATTTTATATTATTTTAATGTTTTAACCAATGTATTTCCTTCGACAACACTTTAATAAAATCCAAGAAACATTACTTACTGAGTATAATTCCACATAGGAAATGATTTTTTCATTTTTTGATATTATATATATAAAGTGAGGTGGAATTATTTTTTTTCCATTCCCAACATGTGTCTCTAAAAAGTATACTAAAAATTGATCTATTGAGTGTTTGTGGGGTCTATAACCCCAAAAATGGAATGCATAGGCTGGGGAATGGATTCTGCACGTCTTCTAATTTTTGGATTGGAACCACAAAACATACCCAAGAGTGTAGGTATTATCTAAGTGCAGTTGAATACCATAATTCTAAATCATATATGATTTCTGGTTCCTCTACTATGTTGGGGTCAACACTACAATGTGAATGTTATCTTATAGGTGATATATGGACCCCCATGGATGATCTATTAATGAATACATTAGAATTTTTGAAGTAGAAAAACATTGGATTGTTGGGCTATAGACAGACCCATCATCCTTATCTGGCTATAAAAATCAATAGATTCATCTTACCCTGTATCTCTCTTCATTCCACTACTCTATTTTTCAAATATTTTGTAATATTTCATTTCATATGTTTATCTTATGGTTTGTGATTACTGTTTTATTATTTTATACCCCTTAAGTTTTCAGGGGAATCCTACTGGGTATTTATATACTAACCCTTACCAAGGATCTTCCCACACACGTATTTTCTTATATAGATTTTTGGAATTTTAGTTGAGAACATGACAACAGTGATGTTGGTGGAGCATTGTAGTACATAGTAACGATTCCCATATGCGGTCGTCGGTATCAGTTTTCAGGATAACCTACTCATTAGTTGTTACATTTGGACTCTCTTTAATCTTATTTAATCATGTATTTTACCTATTCTCACTTAAGATATACCTTTATTCATGCACTCAGTTCATTCTTAGTGATCATATCATGTACTGTTGCCTCTAGGTTTAGTACAATTTTATTTATCCTATATTGTTTTGTTGTGCATGGAGGTTTGTTTTTGTGTGTGGTTTCCCTTAGAAAAAATCTATAAAACTGTGATGTTATTACATCGATATATTCACTAGGACCTATACTATTAGAGGAATGTTTCGAGTATCATTCATATATTAATTCCAGTCCCAAAGGGGGGCTAGTGGGTCAAGTAATGATATAATAGTATGAGAGGGGGGTTCTACTATGGATGGTGTTTCTAGTTTTAGGACATTTGATGATCGGTTTAAGAACATAGATAGACAATGATATATATTAATGAGTTTATATCATGAACTTGGTAAAATAGTGAGGGTGAATCCGCCCATGTATCTAGAGATAAATACTATGACGACTTTCTTGTTGAATCAAAATACAATGGAACCAACATCAGGTAATCTAATGTTAAATGAAACATATTTGAATAAGTTTTTAATTTTCAATTACTTATTGAGTCATATACCCAAATTTTCTCATCTAATCATTGTATTCATTTTTATTTATCAAGAATCTACCAAAATGAAACCATATATTATTTTAATATATGGTCATGGTGAATTATATTGAGTGATGAAGCTTCATTGTAGGGGATTGTCCAAGAGGAGTTTTCTATAAGATATTGGGGAGAAGTGATTCCATTAGTCAAGTTATGTTTGGACACACCCCTAGTTGTTTAGAAATATGATAAGCATAATGATAATAAATTTTCTATTAAAAATATCAATAATGATAATGCACATGGGCTGAGTTCACTTGTTGGTTCCATAATAAATTCCCCTGGAAGAAATCAAGGAATAAAATAGCTGGTTGAGATGAAATATAATCTCACCCGGCCCATATATCATCAAAGGGTTAGTCCATAAGAATTTCATTCAAACATTCCTTTGTCCACATGAACTCACGAGGCATTGATAGTCTGCTTCAAGAGTTTGAAAAGCTCAAAGGATAATTCAAAAGAAGTTTAGGGTATCACTTTTCAGGTCTGACAAGACCTGCAACCATCACAAAGACACTTTGTTGGTAATGCTTCTCTAGTCTGACGAGTCAATGACCTCAACAATGAAAAGATGACAATAATGATCTGCGAGTTTGATGAGAACTGTGCCACTTTATAGAGATTATTTTAGCTTCATGATGTGCTTCTGAACCTCGTGAGACACCATTGTCTATAAATAAGGAGCTAACCCCCTGCCACTCATAATCATTTTTATCATGACCATTCACCTTATGAGCTCCCTTTTTGAAAATTTCATGAGCATCACCACCAAGATAAAAATATAAATTCCCCAAGGTATATGATCATTAAATCCCCCATTTTCCCTTGTATCGATCTCCCATGCCTATGGTAGGGATTCACTTTTTGAAGGAATACACCACTCAAAAAGTAAGAAGTCCATCAGGGATACTTTTGGATTTTAGAGGCATTAAGGATTCATGAAGCAATCCTCTTATATCTAATGCATCTGTGCAAAAGTTGTGTGACCCTCCTTTAAAAATATCCTACCATCATGAAGCCCCTAACGTCCATAATTCATATGATATTTGAAAATCACCTCTTAGCGGGGCCCCCAGATTCACGATATACTCTTTCGTGTGGCCCTCTAGGCTTCGGTGCAGTGATTTATTAGTCCTTTATGTGGTGTTACTTGTTGAATTTATCTACCTAATTATTATTAGAATATATATGATAATATATTTCTTATCATTATGTAGATCTATGATCATGGACCCCAAAATTTATCAGTCCTCCAACCGATTTTACCCTGGAATTGTTGGTTCCTTCCCATCAGCAAGGGTGGGTGGGAATCAGTTATGTCTGTCAAATGGTTGAGGAGTGATCCATCAGTATCCATGATATAAGATGATAAACATCAAATCCCCATAGTCCTCATCACATTACATTAAACTATAGTCTCACCCTATGTAATGCACATTAGGTTCCATGCCTCCGAAATTGTCTATTCTCACTCATCCTCACCTGAGTTATGTACCCTTCACCTTCTTGGAAAGGGATGAGATCCTCATCTGGTATTCCTCTTATAGTAATCCCCAATCTCCATATCCCTAAGATATCTAAGTGTGTAATACCTGCATCTCTTCTCTTGGGCACAAATTTAATGACACGATCGTCAGGTCTAGTGTTGCCTCCTGTTTCTCACGGTGGCCATGAATCACATGTTCTTAGAGATTATCAGAGTCTATGACTCCATCAAGGATACCTCAGTGCATAAGCCCCATGCTAATCATTGCCGATTTTTTTAGGTCTGTATCCATTTATTCAAAATAGGGTATGTAGGAATCATTTATGAGGTTCTATTCCAGTCAAACCTAATCGACAGTGCCCCATCCTAGGATTAAGCCTCTTTAATCTGCCCCTAGTGGTGTCGAAATCATCATCCATTTTTTCTATCTTAGCACATAAGTCCCATTCACTTGTTCAACTCTCTATGTAGCGTCTAAGCAGTTTAAATTTTTTATACATATACAATATTCTTGGGACGCCACATTAGGTGTCCCAAAACCACATTCAGAACTATGTTGAAATTGATTCCTACCCTCTAAATTGGATACATAGGAATCCCCCTTGAGGTTCAAAAACGACACTATCATATTCACATTAGTTAAATGTGGTATTTAGAATATGATTCCAAACTACATGGGAAAAATGAACTATGAGGACGTTGATTCCTTTCCATTGTGATATATAGGAGGCCACCCAAAGCTTCAATCCAATCACCCACATTCAACCTCATATTTCTCTTGAGATTTTATTCCTTATGAGGATAATTCCCAAACATGGAGTTTATATTTTCTTCAAGTACTAATCCACTTACTCCTTCTTCCTATGTCACTTCCATAAGTGTCTCATCACCTTTTTCAAGAACTACATGGCCTTTTATCCTTGTATTCAAAATGAGGTATGTTGGAATAAACTTTGGGGTTTAAGAAAACTCCTTCAATAACTCATCCATTTCATGCATTTTTTCTATTTCATCATTATACATGAAAATTCATTCCTAGGTAACCATATAACAATAGGATCATACAATCCATTTGGTTCTCCATAGTGTGTAATCCCCATATATCTCATAGTTTATCGTAAAAGAACCCAAGATCCCTTAGTGCATATTCCACGACCAACTGTTTCACCCCTCACCCTTCTTCTGGTGAGATCACATCATACATACATGTAGTCTCAATGCGTAGGCCCCACTCCATCTAGTGAAATTTGTGGGTTTTTATCTTTGTCATCTAATCAGGCTCAGTAGAAATCCTCCTAATGGTTCAATCCCAACCAATAGTAAACCTTGGTGTCCCCCTCATTGGGGTACACCTATCAGATCAACTCTATGTGGTGTCTAGATCCTCTTTCAGGATGTGACATATTCAATTTAGGGGACACACCTCCCATACTCCATCCTCATTGGGAATTTTAATCCATCCATTTGGTAAACATTCCACGTACTCCCTCCAATGGATGAACTATTCTGATCCACATTCATAAGTGTTCTAATCAGTCTATTCCATCCCTACAAGATGTTAGTCTTGTGACCCTTTATATCCACTAGATGTTAATCTCACAGCATACCCATTATTATAAATGATATGTTAAATAAAACCTTGGATGACATATCTATTTATTAAAATACTCTGAAATCTACATGGGGTTCCTTCTCTATATGTTCCCTTGAGGTGCCCTCTTATAAGGGAGAATTCAGGTGTACCAATGAACCAATGTCAAGACATGCCAGTGAAGCCCAGCATGACTACTCTCCTAACAAAATATTTCTATAATGACATAAAATCTTGAAATGTAATGAGAAAAGTAGGATAATTAACTAGTGACCAAGATGAGATAGAACTAGCTGGAGTTTCACAATGGGAATTTTAATCTATAAGGGAGATATAGACTGAGTAACGAATTCTAAGAAGGAATCCATGGAAGCTGAGATTAATATCACATCATACCATTTCGATCAAAGAGAAAACATCTCTAAAGAAGTGATAAATCTGATCCTTCATTGGAATGTGGTAATGTAGTTAAACAATTACACACCAGCGGAAAATCACACGCGAGATGACATTCCCCAGAAGAAAGCATTAGAAATAGAAATGGTGAACCTGATGTGAAACTCTTATCAACAACATGGGGATTAGTTGTGTTCAAGACATCACAAGAACGGTGTGTCACCTGATTCACCTTACTGGTTCCAGGTCACACTGACCAAATAGTGGGTCTAGCTTTAAACTCATTATAATTTTGGGTTGTAAATCATTAGAAATTATGGATTGCGACATCATTAATGTGGATCTTTCTATCCAGCCATCAAAGACTAAAAACTAATGGGTTATTTGGAATTTGTTTACTATTATCCATACTGATTGTTAGATAATCTATATTTTTAGCTCCTAAGATATAGGAAACAAGTAGACCCCCAACTACAGACATAGGGGTAGGAGAAAGTTCAATGCAGCAATCTCGTAAGACTCCACCTCGGCCACGATGTCATCCATGAACATAGATATCAGTCTTACCCACCCAATATCACCTTTAAAAATTATTTAGGTGATGTTGATAGATTATATCATTTGATGATACAAAAATTAAGGGGTCATCTCTAAGAGGAACATTGCCTACAAGGACCTATAGTCTTTTTTTCCTCAATGTCACTGCCACCCCAAGGGCTGTGCGGGGAGCCACAACTCCCCACATCAACATTGTATATATTCAAAGACCTCTCCCTAGAATGTTCTGATGAATCACGTGCCTATGACGATGACTTAAGGTATATCTGAGTAATCTTGGATATGAAAACTACCAGTGAGCTTCCAAATAGGTATCCCACTAGGTTATGTCAATGGAACTAACCGCTCACTTAGGCTTACAAACAGGTGGCCTACACCCTTTATTTGATGACCCTGGTCATACTAACCCAATACCAACGTTGGGGGTATGTTTTGGAATATTCCCATCAGTGGGAATCATCCTCTACAACACTAGTGGGACATGCCACCCATGGTGAGTTATACAAGGTCCCTGTCATTAAAGATTCAGGATTTAACATTTCGCGATCATAATCGAGACCTCACCCATCCGAAATACATGCTGGGTTGACCCTTTCGATCATTGGAACATCCAACTATCATCATGGACCGACCCATGATGAAGATATCCAGTCCCGAGGCCCTCTCAGTACCATTGCCATCCAGAGTGGAGTTCATACATGACAAAAAACACATCACCATGGAGGTCCTACACACATATCTATCATTATTCAATGTGAATGTACTCATTCCATGACCAGCTCAAGGGTAGGCCCTCCCCATTCCATAAACCATCAAAGAGACTGTCCTCCCCAAACCATCAACACTAAAAATGGAGGTCTCTCGATGTCTTGTCTGATTGGTACTGAGAAACTCCTCTTTCCACCCCTAATATCTAGTAGAGAGGCCATGCCCATGCCATAGATGGCTGACAAGGAGGCCCTACATATTTCCTCAACATATCTATCATAGTTCCTCTAGCTCAAATATTCAAAATCGTAATGTCCCTCCATACAAATCCAACAACCAGTATAGAGGTACTTATTATAGAAAAAATCCCTAATATAGAGGTCCCCCACTCCCCCATTAGACATTTTCTCAGGTCCTAATCGCACCCCAGTTCGCCGAAGTGGAGGTCCTTTCCACTATCATACCCAACATTGAGATCCTCCCCATGTTTTTACCAGCACTCAGAGTGGAGTTCCTCCCAAAATTTGCAGTAATCCCATTGGACGTTCTCCCTAAACTGATAAAAAAAGAAAGATATGTGATTTCCAAATCACATCCTACCCAAGAGGAGGTCATGCACACTCAAACATAGTCCCGCATAGAGGCAATACCCATGCTGATGATTTACCATTCCATGAATAGTCCTCCCAGAGAATAAGGGAGAATCACAACCAAAGGAGAAAATAAAAGAAACACCTGATCAATTTTCAATCCAGATTTCATTTCAGATTTTGAAGTGGAGTGTGACTCAATGATGGAGCCTTCATCCTGATACTCAACATCAGAGTCTGGATTAGGAAACCACCATGTGATTTTCATCCTCCTAGATTGTGAAATGTTCCATATTCGCAAAATCCTCCATAGAAACATGTAAGAGGATAATGATTTGGATTATTTATATATTCTTACTACACATTCCTCTCCATCATCACTAGGCCCATTATAACCGTAAACATGATAGTAGAAAGAGTTATTATATGTATTTGTAAAAGAAAATTACTAGCCATATCCTCCACCATATGTCACCCCCTTCATGTATGAAGTATTGGTCAAAACCCTATCTTATAGGGCCATGAAAATGTGGTCAGTACCACCTCTGAGAGATGACTAAGTGAGTTCCCGCCTGTCAACCTACTCAATGTTTTCTCCACCAGCAATTAAACCCCTACAACAGTCCACATCAGTGTCATTTTCAATTCCTAATCCACCCCAGTTGTGAAATAAGGAATCTATGGTCTGGATACCACTAATGAAAAGAGATGTTTGTGGGACACTCGTATAGTGAACTAGTTACCCATGATATTTTAAAAGATTTCTACTACCGACATTGAAATTCTGGAGTCTCTTACCTAGGATAAGGTCACATATTTTCACAGAACAATATGGATGATTCATTTCCATATTCGTAATTTTCAGTTGGACTTTTCATTGAGCTAATTGTGTGGTGACAAAATCATCAAATAGTGTCATGTGGTTGAGTTACAGAAATGTTCCCTGTATCATCACCTTGCATTAATCAATTTTCACCAAACACTTCAGTAATTATGAATTTAGAAATATATAATGTTCCATAGACTTATTGAAGAGCTGACTCCACATGTGCATATCTCTGGTTGGGAGAAGTATGAAACTTTCACCTTCTATCCCATCATGTGGAAGCTTGTCCTTCCCAGTGAAATCAACGATATACCCCAAGAATTATTGTAGTAGACATGCCTTTTCCCAAGACATACCCAAATGGGGGTACTGGAACAAGGACTGATGGAGATAACCTTCCCCCTGGACAGTACATCACATAGACCCCTTATGTTTTCACACTCATTTGAAAATTTTGTTCCCTGGACTTGGATACCCCCTCAAAATTATTGCCCAAATGTTGGACCACCAACCAATATAATGGTCAGAACAAGGATTCCAAGACATCTGAACCATCTAATGCCACATGGAAATCAGTTGTCAATCCTGATATGACTTCCCTACATTAATATATTACACGTCATGAAAAGATTATTTATGAGGTTCTTGTTCAGGGCTTTGTAGAATGATGTGTACACTATGGTGATCCCCAATAAAATATTGTCCCTCCTCCATTAGTGAAATTGGGGAATTCCTAGGTCCTCCTTGTCCAATTGCCTCCCATTGATCTAAAAAATCACGTGCATCCTGATAGTGTAGAATTCAAGGACTATGCCAATAGATAATGGTATTTTTCTCCAAATCTGTCTACGCATCATGAGAGTCTTCTTCCAGGAACAAATTAGGTGGCTGCTCTAGTTTCTATTCATTTCATTCCTCCAACAGCTCCTCAGGTCATTCTTTAGTCCATTCCTAAGGTTATTCCTTTAGCAGTTCTAATAGCATCTCCAATAGCTATTGAGTCATCCTATATGGTTAGAGATCCTACCAATTCATATAATGTCATATATCCTTAACATGATAGGAATATTCACAAGGGAGATCAGTTTGATGATCTCATCACTAGCCTCAAGGATATTGAGGCCTGCAAAGTGGCAATCCCAGTTGAAGGCAAGTCATATCCCACATTCGTGGATGACACGTAGGCACCCTCAGATTTGGGGAGCCCTACACAGCCATTTAAATGGGTTGGGTGATCTGCTACTATATTGGTACTACTTTATATGATGGTGTGGGCCCATGCTATGAATGGAAAAATAGAAAGATGCGGCCAAACACTAATTTTTTTGGAAGACATTGAATGTTCTTACATTCTTCTGGTATGAAATGCTACCCACATGGTCTATCATTCTTTCATAAGATCATTCCATGTAGTTTGTCTATATTTTTAGCACTACCACAAACAATATATGTATTTTTGACCTCTTCGAGTGTATTAAATGACCATATTAGCGAGTCACAAAGTTTTTTTCTAGGTGTTAAGGCCACACGTATTCAATCAACATTATACAAACTTATGAGTAACTACTAATGAGGTGTGTTGGGAATTTGTAGACTGAATTTTCTCCCCCCATAATTATACAAAATTTCAGAAGTTAATTGCATGATTTTTCAAACAAGGCTCATCACCTATAGGATGCCTTGCTACAAGCTGTGAAGGAATGTCAATGGCCTCCTCCTTATCTTGAATGAAGAGCCTCCAATGTAGAGACTATTGTCTTCGTGTAGATAGAGGTCCCTAGACAACTATATTTTTTATCGGCAGAGCCTAACCCACAACCTCGATGGGGGTAATAGCATCAGGCCCAGCCTTAGGCGTAGCATCTCCTGAGAAAGAATTGGGATGATCCACCATATATTGTTCCACCACATTCCACACACAATAATTAGGTTCCAACCACTCACTTGGTTTTTTCACCTCAATAAGGCTACTTTTGAAGAATTAGTTACCTAGATGTAAGGGAAAAAACCTACTCATTCGATGAATCTCATGTTCCCAATTATTTCCAATGTTCCCAGGATCATGGGATATTGATATTACCAGAATGTGGAAAGCCTAAAAAGTCATATCTCATTGATTTCCTTGACTAAAAACCCAATCAAAATATCCTCAAACATACAATCATGTGATGTTATGTGTTCATGGAATGTCACCAGGTCCAGTTCTATAACAATTTAGTAACATTAGGTCCATCCCCAGTGCTGGTGGTGTTCATCTTTGATATGATTTAAATTGAAAATGATGTTGAAGTACAGTTGTCCTCTAGCCACTAGTATCAGATGTATGAAAACTAGTTGTCTCGTGAGAAGGTTTTTTATACTCATTGTGTCATTTATTTCATTTTGAATCAACACAAGACTCTTGAGGTCACCCCAATACCTCCAACATTTTCTTCCATATTTACATTTAAACAATATACATATATAAAGGGTAGGTACTAATGGATCAAGGGAATGGATATTACCCCACTAGTGATGAATTTATCTCACACCCTCCATGACTTCATGGCCCTACAAATAAGATTCATGCATAGATTTTCCCATAGTAATGGAGGATTCCTCATTTTTTATCAGGAGTTTGTATCTATGAATACTATCAAATAAGTGGAACCTTAATTAGTTTCTTGTGTTGGGGGTAATCAGGAAGGTCCTCCTAATGTTAATAGTCAGCACCACCATCAATTAATCCATCGCTATGTGAATTTTCAGAATTCATAGATCAACACTCACATCCATGATGTACACACCATTGTGACCCAACAATAGAGATCAACACAGAGCTCAGCAAGCACAATCCTTTATTCAAATCTCATTAGATTCCCTACCACAGTTGTTCTTACTACTCGACCAGGACGAGCAACCAGGAACATGTCATGACCATTCGTGTTTAGAAATATCTATACCTTAGTCATTCGACAATTATCCTATAGTCATTTTGTATGGTTCATCTAGAGAGGAAAGGGATATCCCCAGAACCATTCATAATCCTCCAGTCGGTAAAAAAACACCCATCATACCACCTACTTGAGATAATATCCCTTCCAGTATAAATGTGTTCCTAGGAAGTAAGAACGATTTTCATAATCACCTTTTCAAAACTCATTGAAATATATTAATCCTTGAGACTCTTCTAATGTCTGAGGATATGTGTGAAACCCTCACACAATTCTTATAATGACCCCTCTTATTTGAGACAGAGGTAGTGGCCATATATGACGTTCATGTTATGGAATACAAGAAAGAAGAATGTCAATCCATCATCTAATTATCAAGAGAAGATAAATTCTCTCTTGTACAATTTCAAATCCTCTTTCTACACATAATTGGCTAGTCAAATGGAATATATGTCCACCACTATATTGTCAACACATGTTCTAGGATCAATCTCATCCTAACCTAGATCATTCACATGATTTGACTGACTGATATATATCTATGTCCTTGTTACCTTAACATTAAGTTTTATGATAGGAAGGATAAATGGCCATGGGAAAAAATCTACCAAAAGGCCAAGTTCAGTGTCCATTTTTCATGCACTGAATTTATGGTTTTCTCACAATATAATGCGTACAATGAATTCATGGATAGGCCTTGGTTCTATATGCACATAGAAGTTCCAAACTCGTATAACCAATGCCTTATGTACTCCATGAATGGTTGAGTGGGCATGCTACAAGGTGACAACCCTCATTTTTCATCTTGAAAAGGCCTCTACATAGAATCCGATTATTAAACGATTAAAGAAAAATGGGTTTGGGCGTGATGCTATTATGGATGACCCATGGATGGATTTGTGTGATGCTTTAATTATATCAATTCATTAGTCAGAGGCCACAAAAACATACATGGAACATTCATTTGACTTATATGGAAATGTGGGAATTGAATTCCTATGTACAAGGAACACCAAAAGATCACTTTTTATGCCTATACGGATTACGCTCGAGTGATACCAAATTCCCTTAACCCCATGAGGTATTGGGATGTTCTCCCCATGGAAAAAGCTATACACCACACCTTCATGTTCGGTTGAGCCATGTTGAGGTGACACAAGCCGACAAGCCACTAGTACATTAATATTATCAGTCGTGTCCCCATTTATTGACGTACTAATGGAATCAGGTCAAAAAACTTTTTGTCCTCGTTTCAAGAGTGTAGAGGTCTACCGAAAAATATTCCACCGCTGCACACGATAGAACTAGCATTCCTTTAGTGTCCACTATCTCAGAAAAATTTCTTCTTATCGATGATCGTCCCACCTCGGAAGATGAATAGGGTTTTGAAGATGCTCCTCCCATATTTGGATAAGGCATCTCCACCACCATCAATGAGTTGTTACAGGTGAATCTCATAGTTAATGATGACTTGTGTCCAACAATAATCAAAAGAAATATGAATATGGGGGAACAATAGTAGTATTTGAATTTCTTGAAGCAATATGAGGATGTATTTGATATGGGATATAAATAAATTTTAGGATTAGATCCTTAGTTCATAATCCATTATCATGGTCTCACAGAATGACATCAAGTGTTGAAACTTCCTTCTTGAAAGATGCACCCCTCTCATAGTTCCTTGTTGGACGCCAAAGTTGATAAGATCAACAAATAAAACCATTTCAAAGAATTTGAGTACCATATATGGTTGGAAAAATCATTACCATTATAAAAAATAATAGATAGATCTGAGACTTCATCAACATTCAGGATCTCAACCACCATTATCCAAATGACGACTTTCTACATCTTATGAGAGAGTTGTTGATCAACGTGGTTGCTGGGTTTCAGGCCCTCTATTTAATGGATTGGTATTCTGGGTATAATAATCATCAAATGGACCAGAATGATGTATATTTCACTGCCTTCAATGAAAATCAAAGATTATATTGTTATTACGTAATGACTTTGGGTCTTCATAAGGTAGGATATGCCTATCAGCATGCTATGAACCATATATTAAAACTGACCCACAGGAAACTAGTGGTATTCTACGAGGATGATTTGGTGGTTAAATAGTACAAGTGTCAGGACCATTGTAGAGATATTTATAAAGTACTCAGCTTCCCCAACTCCCAACATCAGATGACAAACCCCTTGAAGTGTGCCTTTGGGGTTACCTCTAGAAATATCAATAATTTCGTTATAAGAAATAGATGCATTGAGAGAGATTCATAGGATATCAAAGATACCTTCTAGATTCCACCAATGAATAACATTCAAGAGCTCTATGTTTTTCTATGACACGTAGCCTATGTAAGTTGGATCGTTATGAATCTGACCAATAAGTGGAATCCCTTTTCCAGAATCATGAAGATAGATACCTATTATCAGTGGGATGAAGTGTGACCAGACACCTTTGAGAATATTAAGTGATATCTACTATAGAAAATGATTTTAATGACATCCATATATATGAATCAATTGGTCCATTATGTGAATGACATTGAATTAGCCCTCATTTTCCTAATAATGTAAAAGAATTACGAGGGGACAAATAATAGTTTTTACTATCTCAGTTTCATTCTTCTCAACACAAGGATTAGATATTATTCTACTAAGAGGAGATGTGACACATTATATTTTGTAGTGAAGATGTTATGGAACTATTATAAGTATCACATGATATAGTCGGTTTCCCATCTAGAACTGGTAAATTATTTTATGAATTGCACCATTTTGACAGGATATCTATCTTAGTGGGAAATGATCCTTCTGCAATTCGACATCAGGTTCATCCCAAAGAAAGCATTCAAGGGTCAGGCACATGTATAGTTTTTATCATCTCATGCATCCCTTATAGAAAAGTCCCAAGATCTTGACATTCTAGACAGGGACATGATCGATGTGGATCATCTTGTTCCATATTACCATATGAACTTAGTTGGTGTCGTATATATCCTAATTGGTATAAGGCTCATTAATCCCTGACTCAATAGGGTGGGTCTGAGTATAGTCTCCATTATTCTTACATGGGATATCATTCCCAATTTGTCCTTATGTTTAGAAGGCTACGCTAATAATGATGCAGAGTATGAGGATTTAATCACATGTCTTGAGAAATATCTCGATATTGATGATCCCCACCGACATGTGGGAGGAGACTCCAGGTTGGGCATCAACACAATCTATGGTGACTACATCATCAAAAAATCTGATCTCACAAAACTATTAGAAAACACTCTAAACATTATTTCCTTGTTCCCTTATCTTATAGATGACAATCATGTTCCTAGGTCACAAGATTTTCGAGATGATTCCATTTCTATCCTTTTCACATCTCTCATAGAGCATGAAGTGGATGACTTGATTATCCATTTTTTGAATCAAAGGGTAATCAATCATGTTACTCCAGACGATGAGGAATGCAAAAAAGTAATCCATACCATTTACAATGCTTCCAAATTAGGACCACGATGTCTCCTTGTCGTAGTATAATTTTCCTTCTATTAGACAGCTCATTACATATAGTATCTCTAGTATGGAAATCTCCTCACAAAAAAAGAATAACATGAAAGAATCTATCAGTGTGCTATGAAATCCACCCTCTCGAGTGGTCCAAACCCTGATAAGATTATCTACAAACATTGGTTTGATGGAGGTATCATTTTTTATATTCAAGGATATGTGATTCTCCATGTTATGTAGAAAGTTCTTTTTGGATTATATAGAGCTCATAAGGCAGGGTTAAAGTGATCTCACTATATTGTAATGATTTAATTATTTTATACCATCATGTTCCATGACTATATTGAGTTCTATAAGATGTTACAAGTGTGTTAGATCCATTCCATCTTTGTGTATCAGCCGTAGGATCCCTTCTATAATACCATGTATAGATGTCCCTTCGTGGTCAAGGGACTCACTGTCATGGGACTATATCCACCAATGATAGTTCTCTAGTTAAGGTTCAATATAGCCATAAAAGACAATTTGTCAAAGTGTGTAGAATCAATTATGGTGAAGGAGTTCAATGCCCATTGTGTAATGTCTCGTTTTTTATTGTATTATTTTTAAATACTATATGGAATTATAAAGAGACAAGGTTTAGAGATGCCACAACATTCCGAGGCCTGGTGAGCCCTGAATGGCGGTTTGAACTTTTTTTTCAGTTAATTGAGGCGGCACATGTGTGGAGTTGTGGAAGTTTTAGAACAGATGCCTTAATTAAAAATCTGAGGGCACCGTTATATTCGGGATGACGTCATTACCTACGAACGGGTCTAACCTAGACCTGTCCAAGTCAAGGGAAAAATTTATTTTTTGGACGTTTTAGCAAAATAAAATAATGTAAATTTGAAAAGATTATTTTATTTTATTTGGAAACACCCGCTGCAGTGCAACGACAAGGCATCTATTTTAGTAATTAATGCCATGCCATAATCACTATGAAATAGTAACACCGACTCATTAATAACATAGCGTGAAGGTATTTTGAAATGTGTTCCCCCTTTTATGGGTAAATCAAATGTTTGTCATTGACGTATAATTGAGAGAAAACTCTGGATAATCAATGGATATTTGGAGAAAACTCTTGGTGACGAATGAAGACGAATCAAAGCCGTGAATCTCTACTCTAACAAAGATGAACGATCTCAAAGACGAAGATAGGATGGCCCCTTCATCAATGATCTATCCCTTCATGAGGTAGGGGTTTTTATTTCGATTCTTCTTTCCCCATTTTTGGATTAAACAATGAACGTAGATCAACCACGAACATGTTGATCCGCGGATCATACGTTCAAGCCGGACGGTGTTATTTTTCATTTCTTTCAGGGTTTGATTCATGAATTTTAATCGTGATAATTGTTGGATTATCAATTTGATTCACCCTTTTTAATCATTTTAATATGATCATATCAACACTGTGATGAATGACGACGGAGGTTCATTCCTCATTTTGATTTATTGGATTTCTTGCCTTTTCATTCTCACACGTTCTTCGCGTTCTTTGTGGGGAAACAAATGACAGATCATTGCGCACCCATCATACATTGAAACGATCCCAAACAAGAGACATCACATCGCAATGACTCTACGGAGGTGAAACGGAAATGGAAGATGATGAATCGGCTCGGATCAGAAGATACATTTCATTGAGTGTTCTCCATGTTGGAGGATTGATGCATGTTTTTTAGGCCGATCGGAGTCTTGAAAACAATGGAGACGACTTCAAGACACCGAGGTGACCTAGAATCTGGTGTTTCCTGGAAATCAAATCGTCAAAAAAATGATCGAATCCTCATAGGAAGTGCACTGGTGAGAAGTGTTGTTTCAGAAAAATTCCAGAATACATGGTGTGTACTTCCAAAGAACACGTCATGTAGTACTGGCGGCGGCGTCTAGGGTTTCAGGGGAAGTATAATAATTACACAGCATGTGACCCTGGTCACACACCGTGTTGTATGTTCCCTGAAGCTCGGCGTGTATCTCAGACGATTTGTTGACACGGGATGGAGTACACAGCCATGTACTCCACCACACGGCCGGGTGAGGCTAGTGGTGCAGGGTACCCTATATACCAGTTACATGGGTTGGCGTACATGGGTTAAGACCATGTACGAGCACATGGACATAGTACACAAATCCGGCCCCAGTTACTTGTACACGGCATGTAATATGTACTACACACCGTGTACTAACTTTTCTACATGACCAACCATATGATAGTGGTCATTGTATACGGGTAGTACCCGAGGTCAGAGGACACAACGTGTGACCTTTCTACACACCATGTAATTTTCTATACATGGATTGATCGTTTTGTCCACCATATCTTCGACATGATTCATTGGGTTAGTTCCCAGTATTTTCCCATTCCCATGAAGGTTAGGTATCATTTCCTTCTAAAAGAGTATGATCCCTTCAGCAGGACATTATGTGATAGAGTCAGCCATCCATCCGAGAGGACCGGAGAGAGATCCTCTATCCATTAATGACCCCAGGTAGAGTTAGGCATCGACGTGACCAACACCACCGGGAATCGATCTTTTACCTAGAAGGTGAATTAGGATGAGTCATAGTATCCACCAAGACCCTGGAAGTGATCCTCATCTATGTATTGTGAGGTTTCCCACTCAAGAGTGTGTTCTCCCGTAATGGTTGTATATATCTATTGTGAACTTTCCCACTCTAGAGTGTGTTCTCCCATAATGAGTGTTTCTATCTCGCGTGACTTTTCCTGACAAATTGTACTTCTCAGAAAAACGACATCGGAGCTATTAGACTCGTGGAGTGAGTTCACCAGGAATGAGTGCTACATGTAATCATCGAACTGAATCCCCAGTGGGGGTATTAAATTGTGTGACCGGTATCTAGACTATGGGTCTAGGATTTGAGTATATCTAGATTTTTTTTCTGTTTTTATATGATCCGTAGACAGATACTGTTGAGAGATGACTGTGACTTTCCTTTGTGTATTGTTTTGTGGTGTTTGGGGTCCTCTTTTGATTATTATTATAGTAACCCCTACACAGGATATGCCCGCACGTGTCGTGTATTGTGAATATGAGCATCCTTTTGACCAAGTCTAGGGAAATCCAGGACACGACTGAGCTTTCTGAGTTTCCCACGGCCCGAGGTGTTTCCACAGCTACAAAGTGTAGTCCCAATTCCTCTTTGTGTTAGAGGTTGGACTTTGTCGTTTTTAGACTCTTGTTTTTGGTGGGCTTGTATTCTGGCCCAGTTTCCATTAAATACTTTACATTCTGTCGTACTCTCTTGGTTGGGTTTAGTTGTATGAATGCATTTTGTTCCAGAGATATTTTTTTACATTTCATATATTGGGCTTTGGGATGGGTGCATGTGTACAGGTATATAGGCAATTACTCCCATGTTAGTAATATGCCTACAAGGTGCTAGTTACTAGCCCCTAGCCTATTGAAGGCGGGCTTGGGGAGTCACGGCGCAAGCCCCATTGGGACGGGTCATGACAGACTGGTATCATAGGTGTTCGATTATAACTTATGACCAAGAGTATGTGAGATTGGGTTAGGGAGACATTTTTAAGTGTTTTGAGATTAGCTCTTAGACCAGAGACTCCAGTGTTGGTGAGGGTGGCCGACGTATCCATAAACCAGGAATCTGATAACCTGCTTTTCGACTCGGTACATGAATACAATGGTTGTGGAGAAATAAAATAATGGTACATGAATCATATAGTAATGGGTTGTTTTTTCCATTTCATTTGAGTCATCTTTCCAAATATACTCATGGTACATCTTTTTTACTTACATGATGTGTCTGCTACACATACATGCTAGGATTCAGCAGTGTGATCATGAGGATGACCCCCTTAGGGACAAGGATTCAATATAGGGGCCAATTCCCCAGGTGATTCCACTAGGTGGTGCACCTGTTATACCAACACTACAAGAGCATCCTGTGGTACCTGAAGTACTGACTGATGAGGGGCACATGCTTAGTACGCTCCATGAAATCCAAATATAGAGACCCGTTAGGTTCCGAGGCGAGCCCGTCCCTCAGGCGGCTAAGGAATGGATTGAGGTGGTGACTAGTGTTTTCCTTCTAGTGAGGGCTCTAACTGAATAGATGGTGATCCTAGGAGCGAGCCTTCTTCAGGGGTCGGTGGGATGATAGTGGATTATGACCATATAGAATCACGATGAGGATACTACTTTGTGGATGAATTTTGAGCGACTCATCAGGGAGGAGTTCACTCCGGTTACACAGAGAGAAGTACGCATCCAAGAGATTATTAATCTCTAGCTGGGCAGTATGACAGTAGAAGATTATTCATCGAGGTTCACCAACATCGCTAGGTACTTGATGGATACAGTCAGGGATCAGAACCTTAGAGCTCAGACCTTCGAGCAAGGAATGTGATGAGAAATATGAGCTTTTGTCATGCCTCTATGCATTCCAAAGTATGTTGGAGTTCTCGAGAGAGCTCTTTTAATCAAGAGATTTTGCAGATCAGAGACAGCCAACGATATTCAGCAGCAGGCAGACATGTCTGGAGACCTCAGCAGCAGGGAGCCTATGTCAGAATCAGGTATCAGGACGTGGGAGATGTCCGAAGAGGACTCAGGATAGGGATTCGACAGTCCAGGGATCTCAGGATGGGTCCAGTCATCCTAGGGAGAAGCGGTGCTACTCGTGCGATGTAAGGGGACATTGAGCTAGGGATTTTTCGACCCGGTGAGCTGCTGACAGGGAAGTGGATGATGGACCACCAAGGCAGAGGCAGAGTGTGGAGCAGACAGACCCGCCAGGCGGAAGACGTGATAGAGGAGCAGGGAGAGCTGCAGGAGGTGGCAGACACTTCGATTTACTTCTGCCACCATCCCCATGAAGTCCACACCAGGCTTAGGGTGATGGGGGGCAGGGGTGGGGACATCTGCATGTGGTTAAGGTGTATGTCCCAGGGGCTCCAGGGATGATCTAAAGTACGATCTATGTTTTTAATACCTTATCTGCCATAATTATAGACATAGGATCCAATCATTCCATCATCACCACATGTCTTCTGTGAAACCATGAGATTCTGGTAGAGCCGTTAACGTGATCATTACAATTGGAGACACCTACAAGTGGAGACTCGATGATCACGTACCTTTGTAGGAAGTGTGATCCTACCCTTAGAGGTGAGAGTTTTAGTTGGAAACCCTTGGTGGTAGCATCGAGGCCTTACGACATCATTCTCAGTATGGATTGGTTATCTTTGGTCCATGCCCATATTGACTGTTTTAGGCGAAGAGTGCGGTGTGTCTGCAGTGATGGGATGAGGATTTCCTTTGTCGGAGAAAAGGATACCGAGGCAGCATAGAAAAGGCTCATGCATAGGACACCCAACCGATCACTCATGAGTTGGCTATCCTTACCATTGGAGTAGTAGATGTTACGAGCTTCTAGTTCCCAGAAGTAGTCGCTATGTATGAGGAAGTATTTCCTAAAGATGTTCCAGGACTACCTCCCCAATCGGAAATTGACTTCTACATAAACTTACACCCTGGGAGGACATTGATTTCCTCACCATCATATCGGATGGCTCCCACAGAGCTTCGCGAGTGGAGGGTGAAATTGGAGTATTTGTAGAGAAAGGGTTTCATAACACCCATCGTCTCACCTTAGGCGGCCCCTGTTTTGTAGGACAAGAAGGAAGAATGGATTTTGAGGTTGTGCATGGATTAATGGCACCTGAATCAAGTAACAGTAAAGAATAAGTATCCATTACCTAGGATAGACAACCTCTTTGGCCAGCTAAGAGGGGGAGCAATTGTTCTTGAAGGATGACCATCAATCAGGTTATAACCAGTTATGAGTATGGGATGAGGATATACCGAAGATGGGTTTCAAATGACGCTACGGTCACTATGAGTACTTGGTGATGCCTTTCGGCATGAAAAACACCCCTGCAATGTTCATGGGACTGATGAACCAGATCTTCTAGTCGTACATGAACCGGTTCACAGTGGTATTCATCAACGAAATCCTTTTGTACTAATCATTAGAAGAGGAGCACTTGTGACACCTATGAATTTTTCTAGAAGTACTACAAGAGCACCAGCATTATGGGAAGCTCTCGAAGTGCCAGTTCTGGATTCAAGAGATCCACATTCTAGGACATGTCATCTCAGCCGATGGTGTAGCTGTGGACCCAGAAAAGGTGGAGGCAGTGTTATCATGGGATCCAACTAAGAGCGTGACGGAGGTGCGGAGAATCCTTGGGTTGGAAGGATATTACCAGAGATTAATTCATGATTTCTCTCAAATATCAGCACCGATGATGGCCTTTACCAGGAATGGGAAACCCTTCATATGGATGGAAAAGTGCCAACAGGCTTTCGAGCAGCTGAGACAGAGTTTGATGAGCACCCCAATCATTATATTTCTAGAGGAGGGTGTTGAATACATAGATTTCTGCAATGCATCTAACAGCAGCCATGGATGTGTCCTGATGCAGAGATATGCATGGATTGATTATGGATCATGCCAATATAGTCCACATGAGCATAACTATGCGACCCCTGATCTTGAGTTGGTAGAGGTAGTATTCGCATTGAAGATGTGGTGACACAACCTTATGGGAGAGCGGTTTATGGTATAATCTGACCACAATAGACTCATGTACATCCTCTCATAAAAGGATATCAATATGAGGCAGAGGTGTTGAATATATTTCATCCAGGATTAAGATTTCGAGATCATCTATACTCCTGTGAAGGGGAACAAGGTGTCATATGATCTTAGCAGAAGGTCATGCTCGCAGCTGTTCAGTGAGGCAACATAGTAGTTAGCCACGTTGTTGTTATCCTTTGTTGATGGAGAGTATGTATCTTACCTGCAATCGATGGTTGTCACCCCTCCACTATTACATAAAGTTAGGGAGACACAACTTGGGAATGTTGACTGTGAGGATTTATGTTCTCAGTTATCCATAGGACATTCTCCAGAAAGAGATTCTCAAGGTGAGGAGCACATACTGATTTTTAGAGGATGCACTATTATACGAGTACCATTTTAGGAAGTGGTCCTAATGGAGGTTCTTCCACCCCCCTTGGCGGTACATCCTGGAGTGTAAATAATTTACCAGGATCTCTGATGGCAGTTCTGGTGGTCATCCATAGATAAGGGAGTAGCAGACTTCGTTTCTCGATGCCTTACATGCCATCAGGTGAAGGCTGAGCACTAGGTTTCAGTGGAATTAGCCCACCCCTGGATGTTCTAGAGTGGAAGTGGTATGGAATATCAATGGACTTCGTGATAGGTTTATCACAAACGTCCAATGGGCATGATTCCATCTGGGTGATCATTGACCAACTCACCAAGTCATCCCACTTACTAACTATTAGATAGAAGAGTTCTGTAGAGAGCTTGGGATGCCTCTACGTGCAAGAGATAGTTCTGATCCATGTGGTCCCTTAGACAGTAGTCTCGGATCGAGATTCCCTCTTCACTTCCTGGTTGTGGAAGGTATTTCTAGAGGCTTTTGGGACTCAGCTACACTTGAACATGACGTTCCATCCCCAGACCGATGGTTAGATGGAATGGACCATTCAGGTTCTAGAGGATATGTTGCGGGACTGTATCTTGGATTTTGGTCACAATTGGGATGATCACATACCACTAGTGGAATTTGCGTACGATAACAGCTACCACTCCACCATTAGTATGGCCCCTATTGAGGCTATATATGAGAGACCCTGCCACTCACCTCTTTGATAGACCGACCTTGGGGAGTCAGCACTCATGGGTCTAGTGTTGGTGTGAGTCACCACCGAGAAGGTGCATATCATCGGGGAAAGGATGAAGACCAGATAGAGGCGGCAGAAGTCTTATGCTGATAGGCAATGGAGATGTTTAGATTTCAAGGAGGGAGACCACATCTTTCGTTGTGTCTCACCTCAATGAGGGTAACACTGATGTGGATGGGGAGGCAAGCTATCTCCGAGGTTCATTGGACCTTTCCAGATACTGTGTATAATTGGCGAGGTTGCATAACACCTAGATCTACCACCATTGTTTTTTCGGGTACATGACGTCTTCCATGTGTTGCTGCTGAGGAGGTACGTGCATGACCAATAGCACGTCACCGACTGGGTGGAGCTGGACTTTGGGGATAGATTGACCTTTTCTGAGTACCTGGTCGAGATTGAGGATCGGTAAGAGAAGATTCTGCGTGGGTGATCAATTACCCTGGTGCGTGTTTGGTGGAAACACATTAATCTTCCGGAGAGAATGTAGGAGCGAGGGGCTTAGATCTATGCCCAGTACCCACATCTTTTTGAGTAGTCTTGTTTTGGCTTTCCAGGGATGGAAATCCCCAAGGTGGGGAGAATTTAATGTCTTATATTTTCTGTGTATTATTTTAAAATATTATATGAAATTATTACGAGACTAGGTTCAGAGACAACACATCATTTTGAATCCTGGTGAGCCCGGAATGGTGGTTTGAACTTTTTTTAAGTAATGTGAGTCATCACATGGGTACAATTGCGGTAGTTTTCGAATGGATGACCGAATTAAAAATTTGAGGGCATAGTTGCGTCTGAGAAAAAGACTTATCCTAAGAATGGGTCCAACATCAGTCGGCATGGGATGAGGGACAATGTTAATTTTTGGACGTTTGTAGAAAAATAAATTAAAATCAATTCTCAAGTTTTATTTTATTTGATTTGGATTGATCTGCTGAACCGCAACGATATGGAACTTGTTTCAGTAAATAATGCCATGCCATAATCATGAAAAAAATAGCAACACTGTCTCATTAATATCACATCATGATGGAATTCCAAAACACATTACCCCTTTTTATGGGTTAATCGAATGTTGGACGTTGACCGAAAATTGAGAGAAACTCTGGAGAATCCATGGATATTTAAAGGAAATCTAAGCGATGAATGACGATTAATCAAAGTCGTGAATCACTACGCCAACAAAGTTTAACGATCTCGATGACAACGGTAGCATGACCCATTCATCAACAATCGTTCCCTTCTTAAGGTAGGGATTGTTATTTCAATTCTACATTCAGTGTTTCTAGATTAAACAACGAATGAAGATCAGCCACACACATTTTTATCTGCATATTGTACATTCATTTGGGAAGGTGTTATTTTTTGTTTCTTTCAGGGTTTGATTCATGAAATTTAATTGTGATAATTGTTGGATTATGATATTCATTTTACACGTTTGATCATTTTAACGGGAGTGGATAAACTCTGTGACGAACGTCGATAGAGGTTATTTCCTCAATTTTATTTATATTATTTTATTCTCCTTTATTTCTTGTGCGTTCTTCGCATTCATCGTGGGGTGATGAACAACAGATCGTTGCACACCCATCTTGTGATGCAACAGTCACAAAATGGAGTCCCAAAATAGCAACGACTCTACTGAGGTGAGATGACAATGGCTGATGATGAATCAGCTCAGATGGGAAGAGACCGTTCTTCGAGCGTTCTTTGCGGGGAAGGATCAATGTGTGTTTTTGAGGCCGATCAGAGGCCCAAAAACAACAGAGATGACTTTAGGACATCAGGGCGTCCTAGAATCTGGATTTTCGTGGCAATCGGACTTTCAAAACAAAGATCGAAGCCTCATGGGAGGTGTACAGGTGATAAGCGTCGTTTTTGGAAAATTCCTGAATACACGATGTGTACTTCCAAAGAACATGCTATGCTGTACCGACGACAGGGGCTAGGGTTTCAGGGGTCAGATAGAAATCACATGGTGTGTTGGACTTTCCCTGAAGCATGGCGTGTATCTTGGGTGATACATGGACTCTAGATGGAGTACAAGACCGTGTACTCCACCACACGGCCAGGCGAGGCCAGTGGCGTGGGTCACCCTATATACTATTTGCACAGGTTGGCGTACATGGGTTGAGACAGTGTACGAGCACATGGCCAGCGTACACGGAGCTGACCCCAGCTACTCAGAAGATTAACGAATCTGACCCGAGTTACTCAAACATGGCGTGTAATATGTACTACACATTGTGTACTGACTTTTGTACATGACCAGCCTTGTGACACATGTTGTTGTACACGAGCTGTACCATGGGCCAGAGGACACCGCATGTGACCTTTCTACATGCCAAGTACTTTTCTGTGCATGTCTTGATCTCTTTGACCACCGTATCTTAGACATGATTCATTGTGTTAGTGCCTCCTTTTTTCTTGTTCCCCTGAAGGTCAGGTATCGTTTTCATCTATAGGTGGATGATCCCTTCAAGAGGACTTTCTGAGATAGAGTTAGGCATCCCTCTGAGAAGCCTATGGTGAGATCCTCTATCCATTCATGACTCTAGGTAGATTCATGCATCGACGTGACCAACTCTACCAGGCATCGATCCTCTACCTATCAGGTGAATTTGGATGAGTCGTGGTATCCACCAAGGCCCTGGAAATCATCCCCATCTATGTATGACGATCTTTCCCACTCAAAAGTCTGTTCTCTCATAATAAGTGTATCTATCTATCCTGATCTTTCCCACTCTGGAGTGTGTTATCCCTTAAAGAGTGTGTCTATCTCTCGTGTCTTTTCCTAACAAATAGTACATCATAGACATACATCATCAGAGCTATCAGACTCATGGAGTGAGATCTCCCGAAATGAGTTCTTCATATAATATTCGAACCGAATCCCCATAGGGGGTATGTAGTTGTGTGATAGGTCTATAGAATACGATTCTGTTTTTTGAGTATATCTAGATTGTGTTAACCTATTATATGTTCGGTATAAATATGATATGTAGAGATGATTGTGCCTTTATATTTTGTATTTCATTGTGGTTTTCAGGGTCCTCTACTGAGTATTATTATACTCACTCCTACACGGGCTATGCCTGCATGTGTCGTGTCTTGTGCAGACGAGCAGCCTTTTGACAGAGTCCAGGGCGGACAAGGATAAGACTGAGCATTCTGATTTTCCTACAAGCCGAGGTGTTTTTATGGATAAGAGCAATAGTCCTAGTACACCTTTGTGTTTACAGGATGGAATTTGTAGTTTTCATACTCTTGTTTTTGTTGGGCTTGTATTCTAGCCCAGTATACATTCAGTACATTACTTTCTGTCCTAATCTATTGGTTTGGATTAGTTGTATGCATGCATTTTGTTCCATAGAGGTGTTTTAACATTTCATAATTTTGGATTGTAGATAGGTGTGTGTGTATAGGTAAATAGGAAATGCCTCCCATGTTGGTTATATGCATACTCGGTGCTACTCACCAGCCCCTGGTCTAATGGAGGCGGGCCTGGGGAGTCGTGGTGCTGGTCACATTGGGATGGGTCACGAAACATTCTATCAATGGGATTGTGAGCTCCAACCTCTTCCATCAACTCGGAGTACCTCACAACATTTTCACATATAACAACAAAAATTTCTAAGTAGATGAGATGAAGAAATTTTATTCCATGTAAGACATCTATTAAAATCATACTTCTTATTATGATGAAAATGATAATGTAACGATCAATATGTTATGTAAACCTCTTTCAATCATTCTATAGAAGATGTTCGGTCAAAAGAAGAAAAGTTGGTAGTAAATCATCCCCAACCCATGCTGTGATTATTAGAAAATGACTCGTAATTCCACCATGGTGACCCCATATTACTTGGTGTATAGAACATGGTAAGTCTTACCCATAAATATTTAGTTTTCCTAAATTCACACAGCTTTCTATAAATACAATATTTCATAAATGATATCACAATTCCATATTCCTTAACTGGGATCTCTTGATGAGAACATGATCATGTCCTTGCACAATCATGAGGGGTACCATTACAAGATTCAAATATCTTTCGAAAAGAATGACTGTCTTCAATTATTTTATCTGAGTGACATAGTAATGGCTCTAAGGACACCAATGAAACCTGGTTGGAAGTGACCAATGTTGGAGCCCAAATGGGAGGGACCATACTTAATTCATAAGATTAACCCAAATGTATATAATATATGGTCACCATTAATGGGGAGATAATCACTCCTTCAACCAATTCCATTTTCCTCAAGTAGTACTTTGAATGGAAACCATGTTCCATCTAACCTACAGGATTAAAAATGCATAACACACTCATCCAAGCTATATCACATTCAAATGCACAACACCGTATTGTCCTCACATAAGAAACATCCTTTTAGGGTTGGCCACCTACCAAATCATAACGTAGTATAGAGTTATTCCTACTCCCATGGGATAAATGGAAATTACTATACATTCCGATTATTGTCTAACTACAAATGATTTCATCTTTTAGGACCCTTGTCCTGAGTTTTCCTCGAGAGTACACGGTGTCGTATGTGGACATTTGTTGGTACTCAGTCATGTCAGTTTACAGTAGTTGCACCATATAACTCCTTTAATTAAAACCCCTAACCATCATCCTGGAAACATGACATTTAACATCACGGACATCCAGAACTACATGTGTCTTGATTTCCAACCTTATGATATACGTAGCAATTCCAACACATTTTTTATTTGGGACTAAATGAAAATTCATCCCCTTGGCCCCATGGATAGAGTTTTTATGATAGATTGTGTGGTGTGGGGTGGAAACTTCACTGGTCTACCTTCATGCAGAGTTTCTTTTTGGATCCACATTAAACATCTCTAAGCTTGGGGCTTTATTTTACGGTCTGAGTCACATGGCCATAAACTGTCCACATATGTCCCTAAAACACAAATTTAAATGATAATACATCACCCTTAATAAATTAAATTATCCTATAAGGGATAAAAAAACTATGTGTGGATTGATTCCCATTTTTATGGGATATGTCAGAATGCATATGCATTTCATCTTTGGTACAACATTAAATTCCTACAAATATTCTGTCTCTGGTCCTGAAATTCCCTTGGTATTACATGTAGTGATATGTGGAATTATTTGGTCCTCATTCACATTAGGATGAAATAGTCACACCATATCTCTACCTTAGGAATACTACTCAAAAGTATCATATTCACCACTTGTTTTTAAAAAAATAGAATTCACGAACTACATATGGCTTGATTCCCATCCTTATAAGAGCACCCAAACACTTCGTCTTGTGTCCCAGCCAAGATATAATCATTTATTACACTTTTCGGAAGTACTCTCTTGGGATTAAATGGTGTGGGATTGACTTCCATTTTCTTCATTCCTGTTAGGCTATTTTTCATTGTAGTACACATCCCATTTGGATACATCTCTCCAAATTTCCTAACCGACAGATGATAAATTTCTTCTCAACAATCATCCTTATTGAATGATATTAAATTTCAAGACATTCAAGAAATATGTGGTGCTTGATTCAAATACTAATTGGATATGTATGAATGCCCTAATATTTTGTCTTTCGGTCCTACCCTATGTTTTCCAACCTTTTGGAACCTTGGCCTCTGCTATGGTCTGAATACTACAACAAAAAACTAAGATTTCATGTCCATGCACAATATCCCTAAAATGTATGCATGTCTCCAAAGTAATATGTTGATTAGATATGGGACACTTGGTCCTCACCCATAATGGGGTTTTCACCTCTATATTCCATGTATATCCATTAGATATGTTTCCTTAGAATCCTATAGTGAATCATGGGCTTCCATGGACGTCATTTACATTGGGACAGAGCAGCCAGATCATATGTCATCATTTGAGTGTATTCCCCTATCACGTCATAGTCACATGAAAATAAACTGTATTAAAAAAAATTTCTTACCCATTTACATTAAACATCATCGAATTCATGGAAATATGTACGGGTTTATTCCCAATTTTTTTGATATATAGCAATTCTCATACATTTTGTCTTTAGGTCTAGCCCCAGGTTTATTACTATTTTCCCCTCCTTGAACATCTATATGCCTTAATAATATACTAATATGTGATGTGGTGTATGAATTAGAGTGGTAGAGACCTCATTTACATTCTCTCATTCTATCTCAATGCTTTACATGTCAAATGTTTTTGTTCTTCATCATCTTTACATCAAAAGGGAACCACTAATAGTAAGGTTCTTGGTAACAGATCACCTAACATAATCGGAAACCATTCTAATAGTATTTTTAGGAAATTTAGAGAAAGGACCAATGTTCCAAACATGGTCAATTACCGACCCTCATTTGTCTATTATCTTATATTGTGACATGATATGGATGATATGTTCTTGAAAATGGTCAACAGTTACCCTCCAGGGTCACACCACCATCATTGTGTCCCAAATATTGGAGGTTTTGATTCACATTTTATACCTCCTTATGTTTAGTTGGAACTCCAACACCATCATTGTTACCCCTATGGGCACCTTTTCATGTTGATTAGGATGATCAGCATTATTTGGACCTCTGTATCCCAACATCTATGTTCCCCTACACTGCACTTCTATGTGTCCTGTAAGTACTATCTACTACTTGGTTCCTACATCAACCATGGAAAAAATGTATTTGGAATCTTGATATTGATTTTACCATGATAGAAGATCTGCATGATCCTATGGTCTATACCCTACAACATTAAACTAGGAGTTTACATAAGAGGACAATGACGTTAAACTGGCAAATGAAGTCCAATCCTTTTGAATATAAACTATGCATAAGTTTTTTCTTAACAATGTGTTGTGTAACAAGGACTTATTTGGTCCTCACTTAGGTTAGGTTTTCTTTATCACACCACACATATTCCTTCTATTAGATACCTCATCCTTTAATTCCAATTACTTATGAAAGTAAACTATTTTCAATTTTCTCTTGGGAATGTGTGATGTGGTGAGAACATCCTAAGTCCATATTCTCATCGGGTAGCTTCATGACACCACATTACATATTTTCACTTTGGAAATATCATCCCCACTGTCAAAACTCAACGAAATTAAATTAAAGAGTAAATTTCCTCCACACAATATTAAATGATGATATTACATTGAACAACTCCAGGATTCCCCATGATAATTGTGGGATGATTCTAATTCCTAACCAGAGAGGATTTCCCTTCCTGTTTTTTTCTTATACCACACTATGTTTTAGAACTATATGTGGCATGAATTCCATCCTTAATGAATACATATTGATTCTTGGACATTTTCACTATGGTCTAGACATATAATCATAAACCTTTTTCATGTCCTATTCACTTGATGATAAATTGTGTTGTATTTCATTCCTTAACACGTGACTCTAAACTAAATGAATATGACACATGGAAATGATGTGAAACTAGGCACCTTGGTACATGAAATTATACTTTACACAATTTTTTATATGAAGGAATTTTGTATTGGGTTCTGTCAAATCTCACCACTAGAAAGAACTACCAGGCTGGGGTGAAAGACCAAAAGTGTCATGTTCTATGTGGATATCTCCAAAAAAATATTTTTGCACATTGATTTTGTTGGGTGAGTATTTCCACTAGGTTTCACATCCAAAAGGACCCCCTAATGGTGATGGTCCCATGATAATTTTTCTCACCTCCCATACTGGGCCCACGACTAATGAATTTATAATAAAAAATAGATAATTCTACGTATCAAACATGGTCAATAGAAAATTATGTAGTTTCATGCCCCATCATTGACTAGTGAAGTGATCACCCGTGTTTCAGAAATTGTCATTAGTGTTCATTCCCATCAGTCTCCCCTTCCATAATCTTGACCTCGTATGTTTTGATAGACATCCTTTACACACCCCTATGTTTTAATGGAACCCTTTCACCCTTAGTGTCATCTCTCAGAGAATATGTTCATGTCAAATGGAAGGATCCTATGTTTCTCACAAGTAAATATGATGAAAAAAAACCCAAACCTCGCTCCCTATTTCCCACACCAAGCACGGTTCACGTGGGATTAGGATTCTTGGTAGGGTTTGTACCCATATATAGGAGCCATACAATCCCAATTTTCCAAACACTATGAAAATTAACTAGATGCATGTTCCATGATTCTATCAGGTCTGTGTACTATATTTTGGACCACCATGGCCCCCACTCATATTGGTTTTCTATCATCCATTCCCTTCATATCCCTCTTGGGACACCTGATCTGCATCTTTATTACACGTCGTTAAAATAAATGGGACGTCAATAACCCTGCATGGATTGATTCCTATCCTTAAGGGGTTTTCAGTGATTTAGAGGAATGGGCCCAATGAAAAATAATTTTAATGGACCTAATTATATGACCCTAATCTAAGAGCTACACACGGATATTTAGTGTGGGAATGAGTCTCCATTGCCTTCATTCATGTCCAGTTATTTTCCTCAACGCATCAAATATTCCTCCTCCCGAAATGTTCCGTGATATTTTTATGGTTCAAAAGCATTCTTTGGATAATTCAAATCCGGTTCATCTATTACATTAAATGTAAAAATTCTATTAATTAACATCATATTTTGTGTAACATGGATTTAAACTATTTAGAACAGTCTTTGATTTGTATTTTGGTCATTAGACAATTCTCACCAGTAAAATACCCACCCCTTTGAAATCAAATCAGACAAGGGTTACGTCATTCAATCTAACTGAGTTACAACATAGATTACTCTATGTGGAATGAAACATGATTTTGGCATGTCATGGATGATCATTTTCCTACCTCCATCTTTTAATTTCATGGATTGTAGGAAATATCTCCCCATATGTGATTGTAGGATCCAAAGGTTTTAGAGAGGTCACTCTGGTCCCCACAACGCTACTGAGCTCTATAGGTATTATTGCTTTACACATGGGTCACGCTGAGTGGTTTCTCATTCCCATCAGCCTTCCCCTGTCCCCATTAGTAGGGTACATTTCAAAATATCCTCATACAAAAGTAGATTTCAGTTGAGGATCCTAAATAAAGTATGGGAGATTATAGTATAGGGGAATGAGATAGAGATTACTTCAAGAGATTCAAAAAATTCCCCCGATGATGTTTTCACTAGGCTCGTAACCTCATCTTCCCTCAGGGGACTCCATAAATAAGAATCATTCCCCCATTACCCCATCAAATTCCTCATACAAAGTAAATTACACCACCATCTCAGAAACTGACTGTTTTGGTGGGGATTTCAGATATAGAATAACTTTTATACAAGCCATCATTGGATGTGGAGTGCCTATAGAGTGCACTATCTTCTCCAGTACGGCCACATATCGATCCCCATCTTCTTGAGATGTATGGAATATATCTATAGAATGAGAAGTGCCAAAAATATCCATGCTGAATTTGTTGAGCGGTGTCCCACATTTCATTGGAATTGAGTAATTTGCTATTTATGTCCCATGATTCCCAAGACATATGGTAGACATAATCATTTGGTATATCTATTAAACGAAACCTCTTCTTTGGAAAATAGGTAGGTATTTTTTGAAATTCCCTTGATGGATGCACTTCATCCAAGTTCTACCCAAATGGGACTATGGGGCCCACCACAGTTACCCATCTTCCACTTCTTGCTGGTACGGGCCTTGTAACTATTCACGCTGCTACTACATATCTTCCATTGTGATGTGAATTAGTACTACCACTGTGACATTCTATGGTCATTATCTAGCATCATCTTGGGGGGGGGGGTGCTTCATCACTGGTTTAAATGGTCCACCATTTCATCATTTCTTCCAGGCTAGCTACCTTCCATATTTTCTCATATGCCCCAACTAGACCATAGTTGGTAATGGGTGGTTGAAGTTCATTCTACTTCTTCCCATAATCCTACATGAACATGAGCTAAATATTTCTCATCACATATAGCTGATCCTCATTATGTAGCCCCATGTAGACCTTTGGTTCAGACTCTCTAGACATTTAAACTGCCACGCAAAACAGTGTGGGGTGTACAGTTCATAGAATGGCTCCCAATCAACCCATGACATCGGTAATCTTCCTTGAAAGGCCAAAAGGTATGACCTATTCTATTCAGTTACCCTTATATAATTAGTGAACACTCTTGTCTTCAAAGGAAATGAATGGATGATGAATTTATCTTCTCTCTAAATCTTGTTCAGCAACACCATTAGGTTTTGATTGAATAAAAAACATCAAACAAAATTCATTATGACTTATCAAATGTTTATATCATGCGGGTAAATGGGTTTCAGATATTCCTAACCCCCCATGTGTGATACCACACATCAATACAGAATGTGGAATGGTCCAAAAACATGCATTGGTCTCTTTACCACACTAATATTCAAGACTACTTTGTATTTATTCTCCTGCACCAGAACACCATGGTTGATGTACTTCCCTAATTCCACCACTGCTACCATGATGTACATGATCATCCACATGCCTATATGTGAATCCCTCACTTGAATCATCCATAAGTAAATGAGTGAAGATATTATCCCATCAAAAATGAATACCAGTTGAGGCATAATATTGATGTTTTAACCCCATAGATGTCAATCAATTTCCTCTATGATTATCTAATAAGATCATTACCCACCTTTTTTCTCCTATTGGGAAGGTAAGAGGCCTTATGTGTAGTTTCAAGGGCACCTACCCTCCATTAGTACCCCACTTTGTAGGAATGTTATGGAAACAACCAAAACACTGCTTAATGTTTACATCTCATATCATTTTCTTGTCATTGTATTTTCCACAATACAGTTCTTATAGATACTTTTCTAGATATTAAATCTTCTCTAGTTCATTCCATGAATTATCTATAGGGAGGAATTCTTCGTAGATAACCCCCTTAATGGGGATCCCATAAATATGGTGGTAGTCCTAGAGGATGATGTCGAACACACTATGATGCAAATAAAATTTGTCGGTCCTTGTTGAAGATATACTAATTAACTCATGTATGATGTTTTTTGTAGTTAAATGTGGAATTTAGAAGCCCATGTTGCTTCATACATTCCCACTCACCTCATATCCACTCTAAATTCTATTCAGGATGCAGATACCTAGTCACCCTAGGCCCATTCTTCCAGAATGGTTCCACTATGGAGTAGGACCTAGTCATATTTCCATCATTTCCTCGGATCCCTAAACCCCACTTTGAAGAAAGTATTATTATGTGGTGGAGTTATCTCTAGCTATAATGGTTTACCATTGATGTTGTGGAGATGGTTGAAATGGCAGTATGCTTTGATTGGAAAATGATCATTCCTGATATGGCCATTAGTATCCCTATTCCATAGGTACTAACCACATGTTCCTTTATACTAGTATGACGGTTCATACATATTTCCCTCCAAAATGGATACTTTATCCCTCAGACCAAATCCCTTGAAATATAGTCTCTTGAAATGAGGATAGTCCTTATTAACATCCTCCTGCTGCTCTGTTATTGATGTGGGATAAGAGTGGCACTACAAATACTCCACAATTAACAATTTTCCCTCAAATATTATCTTCTATTAGCGTCCTAATGGACCTCTTGAGAAATTTTCTGGACAACCACCAGCTTCCAAGACTTTATTGATTTTCATCAGTCTGTTTGCAAGTATTTATCATGAATCTCAATCATAGATCATTGGATCATGGAGTTACATATGAATCATCACATATTATGAAGCAATAAAGTGTCATGATGCCAGGGTCTTCAATGAATTTATAATGGAGAAATATTATGATGATCCCGGTTTGTTATAATTACATTTGCAGAGAAGATATCTTCACAAAAAGAGTGATCAAACTCAAATGTTCATGGAGATCATGTACGGATCTTGCCCCCCTCAAGTCATATTTATCAGAAACAACCCATGGAGAATTTTAGTGGCCATCATGATCCAGATCATCATAGCGACCCCATGACAGCGTGTATCGTGAACCCTCATCATGAGCCAGCTACATAACCACCCAGTGTTCGGTGACTTATCAAGATAATCTGACCCTCCATTTCCCATCATCACCCATTATTTGGGGAAAATGATTTTTGTGTCTAATTAATTTCCCATAGAAAAATAATGTGCGGAATCAGGTGGTTGTCATTAAATCTAATCCCTACAACTAAAATATCATCAAAGGATTCTCCATCATGAAGGTAATTGGTGCATTCCCTTGTTCACGCATACTGATGATGTGTTGACATTTGGCTCTGTGTGTCCCATGTGCCCCAGAAACACCACGAATGACATTAACAGTAGTGCTACATGATTGATATGTGCACCATGACCATAGAAAAAAGATGTTTATGGAAAGGCCTTGTGAGTCTGATGATCCCCATAACTACTGCAATGAAAATTTTATAGTAACGCTTCACATGTCCAACGATGCCCATGAATTTTTTCACAGATCATTTTTTCATCAAGGTGCACCTCAGAACCTTGCAAGTCCCCTTTTTTTATAAATCACTATCTCAACCCACTCCCCTTATAACCATTTTTATTGTGACTTTTCACCTTCCGATCACCATTTTCATGAAACTCCTGAGCGTCGCAGCCTAAAAAAATGAAATCCCCACAGTATAAGAGTATCGTGGAATTTTGTTTCCATTGTTGTCATTTTACAATACCTATCATAGAGATGCACTTCATAAGGGCTTACACCACTCAGAATTGATTATGTCCCTTAACGTTAATTTCATATTCAAAAATAATTAATTATTTTTAAATCATTCCTCTTATAACTCATGCTTCCATGCCATGATAGGGTCACCTTGTTTTGTAAAGATCCTAATCTTTTTTAATTCCCTGACCTCCACAAAGAACATCTCATTGAGTCCCACTTATTTGAGATAACCACCTCCATGAGGCCCTCCATGATATTGTACTGTGACTTATATCTCCCTCATGCAGTGTTTATTATTGTGTTTCTCTACATAATTTATCTTCACATAGGTATTTTAACATTTGTTTCTTAATTTCATAGTTACACTAACATAGACCCAAAAAATGACCACACCTCCACCCATATTTACCCTGGTATTGATGGTGCCTTGTTGTACCCAAGTGTATGTGGGGACAAGTTATGTAATACCTAGGGTTGAGAAGTGAGACCTCATAATCCGAGTAGGTATATGTTAAACTACCAAGCCCCATCCTCCTCCTCATACAATGAAAAATTGTCATCTCATCCTATGAAAATCACATGGGGTGACATTCCTCAAGAATTCTCTACACTCATTCATCTCCACTATATTTTGATCTAATTCATATTCCTATAAAAAAATGATATCTTCATCGGTTATCCATCCTTGAAAAATATCCGATCTCCATATCCTAGTGTTGTCAGTGTGCAATACCTACATCGCCTATTGTGGTTATACCATCTGGGACACGATCATATGGTCTACTGCTATCACTTATTTATCACACCGAACATGACTCACATGGGAAAAGATTTTAATAGTGACATCAACAACATCTAGTCCACCAAATTTCATAAGCATCATTCCCTTCATTATAGAACTACAAGGGGTTGATCCCTATATTCTAAATAGTGTATATATGCAGCCTCCATGAGGATCAATCCCATTCAATGATAAACTATAATGCCACATCCTAGGGGTACACAATCCATATCAATAATAATTTTTACCAGATCAATAACCATTTGGTCCATCTTAGCGCATAATTACAATTACACCCTTCACTACTCTCATTAGAATCTTAGAACATTCAATGAGTAAGCCCCATGCCATTTTTTGGGCTTCCTACTTATGCATTCAAACACCTCATTCAAAACTATGTGGACATTTATTTTTATCTTATAAATAACATACATTAGAAACCACCTTGAGTATCAAGCCCGACACTATCATATTCTAATAAATTCACTATCAAAATTACCCTATGATGTTAAACATCATGGGATACCTGAACTACATGGAAATTGATTATAGAAACTGAGATATGTATGTAGCCACTCTGAGGGTCAATCAAATCACCCATATCCATCCTGATATTTATCTCATGTTTTTATTTCTCAGGAGGATAATGCCCCAACATATTTGTTCTTCTTCCTTCAGGTCCATATCCTTGTGCTACATTCTCACGAGTCACCTCCTTAGGTGTCTCATCTTCCTTTTACTGAAATCTATGGACATTGATCATTGCCTTCTTAACAGGGTCTATAGGAAGCCTCTATGGGGCTCAAGCCTAACACATTCAATAAACAATCCATTTTAAAATTTTCTTCCACTTTGTCAATATCTCAATTCTTACCTATGCCGATGTATCCCTATTTGATTATGCCATCCAATTGGGCTACCTGAATGCATAATCACCATATATAACACTTTAGCTCCTAGAACCACCCAGTCCTCCTTAATGCATATTCGCCAGCCATCTATTTCACCACCTAACTCTTATCCCGGTGATATCACATTATCCATTCAGGTAGTATTGGTGTGTAATCCCAACTCCATCCAACAAAAATTGGGTGTTTTGACCCCTATATTCTTTGTAGGGTATATAGGATGACAGCAAGAGGTTCAATCTCATCCCATGGTTAGAATTTTTATCCCCCTAATTATGGAATAACACTCTGATCCTTCATTATTGGTGTACAGATAATCCATCATGATGTGACATCTTCCCATTACAATACACACATCCAAGGGTCGGTCTTCATTGGGAATTCGGATCCATCCATCTAGTAAACTATCATGATTATCCATTCAAGGGATGTACCTATTTGATCCACCTTCACATGTGTTCTGATAAGTACATTTTGTCACTGTAAGATGTTAAAGTACCAATCCTCTATCTCTGTTAGTCATTATCTCATGGAATACCCCATGTAAAACATGATATGTTGGGGATAACATTATAAGAATTCACTCTAGAAAAAAATACCCTACAATCAATTTGGGATACCTTGGGGTTTTCCTCCATTAAGAAGAATTTTTAAATGGGATAATTTTGGTGTAACAATGTTCTAGAATCCATACATTCCAGTGATGCACAACGTGACTAATATCTTAATTAAAGGTTGTTACCTTGATTTTACACCATGGAATGTATAGAGAGCAGAAGCATAATCACATAGTTTTTAAGAAGATATGACACTGAGAGGAGTTTTACAAACAACATCTTAATCTATAAGGGTAACCTGATTTAAGAAAAAATTATGAGGATGAATACATGAAAGGAGAGAAAAACATCACAACATCCCATCTTGATCAATGCGCATTCATCTCTGCAGAAGTGATGAATGTTGACCACCTTTGGAAAGTAAGAACGTTGGGAAATTTTTGTGGGCCTGCAGATGATCACACTTGAGAAGACTTGTCCCACCATAAATTATAATAAATAGAATTGTATGAGTTTTAGTGGTATTTATTTTCTACCTTTCATGGGGAGAAAAAACTACATTTAGTAAAGGATTGTATTGTGTTATTAGGGTGAGGTATTTTGACTCCCAAGGAAACATATCGATCAGATGATTATGATTGCGACCTTCATTCTTCATGGAACAATAGGGAACTAGTTGTGTATGCTAACCTAGACCCATGATGAGTGTAATATTTCATGGATTGGGTTTCAGAACTTATGTCATGATGTGTATATTCCATCGATCTTATTCATTTTGTGTAATAAGGATCTTCAAGAGTTTCAGTATAGTGATATGAAAATTTTCTAGTGTGCATCAAGAATCACTGACATCATTCACTACTATCTTTATATGGGGTTGGATGGATACATATAAACATGGCAGTTCTTCCATCTCCTCCACATGATAAATAAATATACCATTTTCTCTCTATATATACCACCAATAGTAGTGTACCATAGTGGTAATTGATTATATTGATACTCATAAATAAAAATAATTATATAGATGGAGATAGAATTTGACATTGTGGAGTAGATTCATTTTTTATGATTTGATGATGTCATATGACATTTTATTAGCACTGGATTCCTTCATAATGAGAGTTATTAGTATAAAGAATTAAAAGTGTTGATATATGATAAGGGATTAATTTAGTTGAGAAACTGAAAATATTATTCTTATGATAGTCAGTTTCACATAGAATATGAATGACTATACCAAATAACTGTTATAGGTGGAAAGGTAGTGGAAAATACCATATGACAGAGCTAGTGACAAGATCATGGATCACTGAGGGTGGTCAAGGTAGACCTTATGGATTATGAGTTTACAAATGTCTATTAGATCCCCATGAGGTGTTTTGGGTGGATATTGATATGTCTTACATACAAAACAACACCATGTGGTCTACACCATGTTCAAAGGTCTACTGGTTGAGGACATATTCAATTACTTGTTGTAGCGGGATATGACTTGTATAAACCTGAGAAAAATTTAGGTAGGATCAACCTATTCTATAATATTTCAAAAGTACTTATTGATATAGTAATAGGTCATTAATTCACTGAACTATCTATTGTTCATGAGTTTGAGATTCCTTTAGAGATGTTAGCACATCATTTGTGGATGTATATTCCATTAAGGGGTGACCCACTATCTCGTACATCTACCACTATTTTGAGATGATTCTCAGTGGTGTTATCTTAAAATGGATCATCATGTTAGTTTTTAGAAATCTATATGATTTCATTATACATATAGACTTTTTGACCCAAATAAATGAAAATATAGTTTATCACTACTGATGAGTTAGGTCACTATAGATGGATGGGATGAGATTCTTTTTCAATGGTTAGAAATACCCAATGGAATAAAGAGTGGGTCTTGTGAGTAGAAAGATGAAACCAATTTCTCGTTAGTTGTATGGTTTTGACATAAGTAGAATGGGATCATCAGATACCTAGATTCTAGTGGTAGTGGATGAACACATGAATTCTTTTATGGATGATTTTATATGAGAACCTCCATATCAATAGATCAATTTCTACATAGACATTCACCACATGAATGATTTTTTATATTCTTCATAATATCAAATTTTTCATACTGAGCTATAGAATCTGAGGGTGCATTGGACTGCCTTCATGAAATGTGTTTTTCTAGATCTAGTGTGCCCCCTATCGACATTTGGGATCTCAATCGTCATTTCCCAAATGATGACTTCCAAGATCCCATCACTGAAATTATGATGGATATAACATATAGGTCCAATAACCTTTTATTTATGGATGAATATTCTAAAAATTGCAATATTCAGATGTCCCCTAAGGATGAGGGATCTATGACTACTAGGGCTTAAAAAGGGGCGTACTACTACCATGAAATCCCCTTCATCATGAATAATGCTACTTCATTATATCATTATTCCAGGAAACATATATTCACTCATGTAATTAAAATAGAATATAATTCCATGTAAATGATCATGTTTTCAAATATCAATAGTATTGTGATCATCTCACAGACCATAAATCATTTTTCAACATGTTTTATTAGCATTTCCTGAAGAAATCCGCCCGAAATTTTCCCTTGAGGTGATGTTGAGGAAATTTCATGGGTTTATTGTACACCATATCAGCATAAAACTCAATTCATAAAAGACCAATTTGATCATTATAATTCCTCAAACATCGAATATAAATGATTTTAGAGGGTATAACACAATGCTATTTTTTAATGTATTCCATTTAAAACAACTAGAAGTAATTTATTTTTTTATTTATAAAAAATCATTTTTCAAAAATAACTAAATAATATCATTGATTTAATAACCATGATATTGGACTAGTGTGTTTAAATAAGTTATAATAACATAGTAAATATATATAAATATTATTTATTATATAAATTTATTTATTAGTTATAGTGAAATAATAATAACACATTTAATAAAATCTTTTCATTATTAAAAGACCTAATCTTCTTAAAAAAAATTTAGGTGTCATGAATATGAATATAAACAAATATATTTTAGAGTAATAAATAATTATTTAGTGATATTATATTGTAAATATAATAATAATGATTCTTAAATTATTTACATAATTATTATAAGATAAAATCATTTACATGTAAAATAGTTACTTAAAAACAATTTTTATATTCGTAATGTGTTTTAAATTTAAAACATTTTAACAATAATTTTGAAAAATGATAAACAAATTTGGATATAATACATTCAATATTATATTTAGACAATCATATAAATTTTTAATAAAGATTTTATGAACATAAAATAATTTTTATGATTGAATTTTTTTTTATAAAAAACATTTATTATTACTTTTTTCTTGTTTATTATTGTATTAATTTCTACCAACTATTGAAGTTGAATGTGAAAAAATAGATTTCATAGTTTTAATCATAATATACTATTTTATAAATGAGGGAATATATACTTTTTTAGTAATAATTGTAACAACATTTAAAAAATGAATGAAATGTTAGTGTTAGAACTTATTTATGACGGGGATAAATCTATGAGATAGGGGTAAAGGTTATACATATAGTTGTATAAATATTATTGGACAATGAAATTTAAAAATTATCTTTTTTTTCTTAACTTTATATTATTTTTCAATTGTTCCCACTTTCAAACTAATGTAACCATATATTATTGAATCATTTTTGGGATTCTATGTGTGTGTCTCCCCTTATTTATAAAATGACTCCCATTATCTTCCCTTATTCATAAAATATATACCTTATATACCACATATTCGGTACTATAAAACCATAATATATTACATATATTCATTATTATGCTTATTTCCTTCCCTTAAGACCATCATAGGTTGAATTATGGTTTAATCCAAATGAGGTATCTGAAAGATGAGGTAGTCATCTTACCAAACTCATTAAAATTTTATTTCTTTTTCTACATTTTATAAATATATTTTATCCATCAATAAATAAATAATAACATATCAATATATATTACTATATTTTATTATGAATATGGTAAAACCATTTTCTACATCATTTCTATCAAATGGGAAATTAATGTATCGATCATGCCTATGTGTTGAATTTTGCCTCCATATAGACATATGATTCATATTCCATTACCATTATTTTTGGGTTTTTATTATAATTTATTAAATGACTATATATTATATTAATTACATTATTATTAATTTATAATTATCATATATTAACTACATCTTTACCTTTCCATCCAATGAAAAATGAGAATATCACTCATAAAAATGTGTGTACTACCACATCCACAAAGAGATGTTGTTCTATTTTCATCCACTATTTTTTTGAATTGTTATAAAAGTGTGTATAATAATAAATTTTTATAATTATTAAATGATCAAAATCCAAGACATTAAGGAAACACGATAAATGAGAAATTAATATAGCTGTTAAACAGAAACATACATAATGGACAAAGAAGTTAACAACTGAAATGATGATTTCAATGAATGTTATTATTGAATGGATGATAACATGTCATATGTAAAAAATGTATTACATTATAAGTAATAATAATTATTTTTTTACTGAATAATAATAAATTAATAGTTATTATATATGAGGTTAAGGAAAAAACGATGAAATTCAGAAAGGAGGTAAGGGTTTATCGCCTCAATAATATTTCATTATGAAATATGACATATTCACCAATAGTTTATTTTGTGTGATATATATACTTTCCATTTGATATTTAATATAATTAATCACATTATATTCATGTCTTTTAATATTTCATTTGAAAATATTTCTTTCTCGTTGTTTTGATTCAAATGTTTCCAAAAAAGTATTTGTGTTATGTTATAATCCAATGTATTCTGGGATCGTTGATGCTCAAATTTACAATAAAAAAATTATTTGATATATCTCTCATATAGGTAATTTATTTTCTTATAATATAATTATTTCTTTCTGTGAAATGTTTTAAATTTATTTTAATATCTCTATATAGTAATGATAGATGAAAATTATATTTAATTAAAACTGACACTGTTTCCATCTTTGGTGGGGAATAGTATTCATCATTGATCATTATTTATTTAAAATAATATCAAGAATGGTTTTAAAATTCATGAATGATTTATTAAATACATTACTCCAAAAAATTGTTTATATTATAAATAGTTTAAAATTAATTTAATATTTTTTATGAATGATGATATAGTGACCCAATCCTATAACACATAATGTTACTTATTTTTAACATAAATATCCATTGAACAAAAACCATGGATGAAATGACCAATTTTGTTAGAAATACTCTATACATAAAACATAACAATGAAACTAAAATAATAGTTCATTATTTTAATATCTATAATGATCTCAAAAAATAATCTGTTCTTGTAAAATAAGAGAAGATATCATGAGGAATGTATATGCCAAAGGGGTTATCTAAAAATCATTGTAAGAGAATAAAAATGATTATGAGGCATTGTATATGAGTCATAATGAATTAGAAGATATCATAAAATAAAAGGATCCTAAAAAATAATATTATATAATAACATAATGAACACAGAATCATAAAATTGTGGAATCAGAATAAATAGGTTGAAACATATAACTTAACATAGGTATTTGTCATGGATAAATTTAAAAACAAAATAACATGGTGTTCATAGAACTATCGTAGATTTCGTTTAATCCCTAATCCAATTAATATCTTCTCCTGAAACCTAAAATATTACCTAATGAATTAGATAATTATTTGGGTGCTCCCATATTAATATGTACATGATGATTTTGTTTTTAAAAGTATAAATCCAATATAAGTTATAATATATGATTTACCATGAGAAATAAATTGGTGGTGTAATCAATTACCATAGAACAATTGAAGAATATTTGAAAATGATTCCAAAAAGACGAAGAGATCAATTTTTTTTCTAAATCTATATCTTAAAAAAAAAATTCTGAAAATATTTGGTTCATTAAAAAAACACTCATGAGAATGCGTATAGAATGAGGTGTAGAAATTAACATTCAAAATAGAGGTTGAAGGAATCAGTAAAACATATTCATGAAATAATAAACATGGAAATTTAATTGAAAACATCTATAAAAAATAATTTCTTTCCATACAATCATCCATTAATTATTGATACATTGAATGGGAAAAATGAATTTAAAAAGTTTTTATTTTAGAGGGTAATGGGATATAAAACATCCCCATAAATTGGAATAATATAACATAATGTGTTTGATAGATGAAAATAAAACATATAAAACCCTATAAATATATTTTAAATAAAGAAATATATATGTAAGTGAAAAATATAAATAATTAGAAACCATTATATAACATTAAATAGAGATATAATGTGAGTTTTACGGAAAAATGTCATAACCTGATGAAAAAAGCTTACTTCAGAGAAATCCCTTATCTTAGGTTCAGTAATTATTCTACACATAAAAATAATATCCAAGATAATAAAATTAATTACTTTAATTACTTAATATATAAACCATTACATATATATTATATTTAATATAATTTGATTATGTTCATTTATAATGAATTTAGTGAGATATAATGATGAATTTCGTTGTTTTAAGGGAATTCATTTCATGGTTCTATGATCAGATCAAATGTGTATAACACATGGATTTTCCTTTAATAGAGGACTATAAATCTATAATATAAATGAATTTTTATTCATATAATTCCATAAATTTATATGGTCACAAATATCTTTGCGTTTTCCGATATATGATTGATTCATTTAGTAAACATTTCATCGTCATATGGTTAGTTCAATTAGGTGGGTTTTTCATACCATAAAAAACTTGGTTAATTTAAAATAATAATAATTGTATTTATTAATTGTATAACATAAAATATGATAAAATATACATATTATAATATTATTTATTCATAATAATATTTTTATGGCCAATATTGAAGGTGGTAGAGGAAAATGAAGTATGTTGTTCACGGAAATAGTTAACCAACCTTACTGTGAAACAAATTTTATGTTTAGAAACTAAATAAGGGATGGTATAGTTAATATATTCCAACATAATAAGTAGATATCATTCAATTTATGTATTTTTTGTTAATATTTATAGGTGGATAAAAAATGGGGAGGTAGTAGAGGAATATTGTTGAAAGAGTTTAGAATATAATTTTGACTCTTCCTTTGGTTATATATTCTTAGGAATGAACTTATGCATCAATAAAATGGCCTATTTTGAGAAAAATTGAACCATGAAATGTATGAGATAATTGGGATATGAATTGGTTGGAAATAATGAATTCTCTAATTCTTGGAAGATGTGAGGAGAAGGGGTGGATAGGGGTGATAATTTTTTTATTGGAGGGAAGGGTTGACTTTGAAAATTATAATAACGATATAACCCCCCCCCCCATGAATACCAATAGTTAATAATATTATTACCATATAATGTAAATGGTTCTTATGAGTTTGATCAAATTGGTCCTTTCTTGAGAAACAACTTAAAAATTCATGAATGAAGTGTAACACCCTCAGGTTTAATAAAATATTATTTTCAAAAAAATTCAACCTAATCGACATTTTTTTATATGATGCAATATGTTTATCTTAACTTAATTGAAATTATTAGTTTATGATTTATTACACACAACAAAAAGTGTATCTAAAATTACACACGACACCAATTTTAAACAAAAGAAGACATAATATTAAAATATTGTTATTTAATATAATAGTTATCAACTAGCTATTATAATAACTATTATGAATAGGAATAACTAAGTTATGGAAATGTATGGTTTACACATTTATAAAAAAATAAATCCATTGGTGATAAATTAATTATAAATATAAATAAAAACTATTTAAAAATATTGGAAATATTTTACTAAAAAACCATTTTTTATTTGAAAAATTTTGTTTCACCTTACTAAATTAGAAATAATAGTTATAGTGAATTAATTAAATGAAATTTATATATAATATATTTAATAAAATTCTAAATAGTAATTATTTGTGTTTTCTAGAAAAGAAAAAAAATGAATCCAATTTTACTCTTAAAAATGTATTTACCTAAAAATTATGTTGGTCAGAAATTCCTCAAGGAATCATTTAATAATTTTTGGGTGGATTGTGTTTGCTGAAAAAAGTTGGTTTCTATAATAATTTTCAATTATTTAGAGATATTTTTTAGAATATATGATGACAAATATCCACTACAAATGAAACGATACATTAGAGTTGGTACCAAAAGTTCATATATAAGGTGACACCAATTCATAGTGTATTCATAATTGCTGGGTCCCAAATCTAGATAACAGAGAAATTCATTTTTGGAAAAGGAGGTTTCACATAATATTTACGGTTAATCTAAATTTTTTCCATGATTGGAGTTTCAAGATCAACACATAAAAATATAGTAAAGTAAAGTATCATACGAAATATTTATTTATGCATGGAAGGTGGTTTGTGCATTCATGCAAAATAAAGATGAAGTTATTGGTGAGAAAGAGGCTTACATGCCCAATGGGACATCGAATTTGGTTTTTCACAATCAAATATGATCTTATGAACACAAAGGATGACACATTTAGATTGTGTGCACTTGGTTGGTAGGGCATATAAATAGACAGCTACCCCTCTCATTTTAGTAGGTCAACCCATAATGAAATATGAGGCTCTGAATTACATATGAAAATCATGTAGAGAGAGTTTTTCATAAGAAGGGTTGTTCATGGAATAAGGGAGTTGCGCATAATATTTTTTCAATGGCAAAAAAAATTCATGCTATATGCATTAATTTTGCGCTCGTGAAACACAAAAGATGTGAGAAAGATTGATGTTGACCATTAATACTTTGGTAATGTGTTATTCCTAAACTGGATTAAAGTGTAACATAATTATATAGTAAATAATGTGTAAAACATATTATTTTAAAATATAAAATTAGAAACTTTTTAAAGATAAGTGAGCACACTTCAGTAGAGAGAGATAAGGGAGATTCCATACTTTGATTGGATGTAGACTAGGATGGATAGTGAGTCCACTCCAAACATTGTATACAGCAGTGAAATTCTAGTGGATTTGGTACATCTACATATTAACATTGTGTTCTAATTAGACATAGCCTAGTGAGGGTGAACCAAGTAATATTTATGTGTCTGTTTCATGCATTAATTTTTTTTTCATACATTCATGTGAAAAATATAGAGAATAGAATTTTGTTTAACAAAAAAACAAGATCTGTAGGTGAAGATTCTTTAATATATTATTTTTAGATTCACCCCCATTTAACACTGTTTCCCTAATAATTAGTATCAGATCATATGGTTAATTTTAGAGATTATATCATAGAGTTTGTTTAACATAAAGGTATTTTGATCTTTGATGGAAAAAATATTTAATTATTTATTATTAAAATGAATAAATATATCTTATCTATAGGTATATATGTTTATATAGTATAAAAAATAGAATTATGGCCACTGTGGATAGTGGTAATTTTTTAGAAGCTAAAATATGGTAATCAGATGATGACACAAGAGGAATCAATTCATTTGTAGAAGCCTTATCCAATGAAATCTATACAAAGGTGATGCCAGGTAAGTCTACTCATGCCATTTGGGAAAAGCATTATTTGATAGGGGGACTGTTGTTTTGGAAGGCATGTGTGGTCTTGGATAAATTTTTGAAGATCTAATGATTTTAGACATCATATTTAAAATATTTCCATATTAGTTCAATATGAATGTTTATATGTTGGTGCATAAAGATCCAAATAAATGTAAATTGGATAGGTTACACTGTATTATTGTCACATATGATATTATAAATGAGGAAATTGAGCTTGTGGAAAAAGGAAATTTCAAAGATTTGGAATTAAAGGCCATAAAGAATCTCACCATTAAAGATTGTCAGGATGAAGAAGAGATGAATGAGGTGATTTTTTCTTTTCTTCAAATCTGTATGTTTGGAAATAAAAGATCAAAGTGAAACATCCACTATATTTATTTTGATGTGGAAAGGATGGTCATCTTCCCGCAAGGTTCCCAAAGAAGTATTATTATGATGATGAGGATGAATTCAAGATTCCCATGACAATGTCCTTGGCCTGTGTGAAAGGAAAAAAAATGTTTAACGGAAATTTATTTAATAAAATGAATTTTATTTCATAAGAATTTTATATTTCCTATCAATGTAAGTCTCTAAAGATGGGTAACTACAATGATCATAGTGAAAATGATATCATGGTAGTTGTTGATAACTCTATAAAAAATAACGAATAAATATTGTTGAAGAAGAGTTCAAATGAAGATTTAATATTCTTGTTGAATTAGAAGCCTTAATTGAGGGGATAAGTGTTCGGAGATCCAAAACGAAGAAATCCAACAAAGTGGTTAATGGTTTCAAACATACATAGTTCAGTAGGAATAATAGAAGTCAATGTTATTGGATGAGATTGAGAATATCAAGTCATCACTTTGAGAGGACTCAAGATATAATTAGTTGGAATAAATTTATGATTGACGGAAAGAAAATTGTGATATGTGGTTTGAACAACACTACAAAAGAACAAATCAATATCATTGAAGAACATGAAGAGGAAATAATTAGTCTACGATGAGAAGACAAGGATGAAGAAAAACTATTGAGTCCTGGTATGTACCATGAAATTAGATTAGTCAAGTATTAGCGAATAAAGAAGTTGAGAATATATGTCTAGTAGAAAAGTGGACACATTCATGTTCAAATGATAATATAGATTGAGGGATTTTATAAAAACAAAAAGTTAAGACATTTGATGTAAGAGTACATTAAATATCTCCAAGATTGATAATTTCGAAGTGTATAAAGAAGAAGCATAATATCCAGAGAACAGATGAGAAAAATAGCGGTGTAGATGTGACACCCATGAATGCACCCCGCATCAGGAGTTATTACTATAGAAATATGGGACACTCAAAAAAAATTGTGTTTCACATCAATGATATTCCAAAGGTAACAAGACTAATAATGAAATCCAAATAGAGTAAAATACTCTAGAATATCTTTTTAGGGTCATTGTTTTGTGTTTTGAGGATTTGGACACATGTTTAGATACTGAACCTTTGCCATGCAAAGGAATATGCCAAAGTAAAACAATGTTGGTTTCAAACATCAACTCAATGAATCAGTTGGTTACTGAAAATGAGAAATCGATTTCCATCTATGTAGTTTAAAGATGGTCCATCATAATCCATGGAATTAATTTTTTTCAATATATACAGTGTATGGAGATTAAAACATGGTTCAAAAAAATTAGGTGCTGAGGTAATGGTTGCAAAAAGTTCCATTAAAGAATCTTATCTTTCTAGTGTATATATCCTTCATAGTGGTTTCACACACCATATGACAGGAAAAAAGGTATCTTGTTACAACCATAAAATATGATAAATAAGGTGTTGTCAAATATGGAAATGATGAAGTCCTGGTGATAATTGGATCTAGAAAGGATAGATTTGGGGGGAAATGAAATTGGTTGTTTTGATGTCTTAATAGTAAATGGTCTTAGTCACCACTTTTGTAGTTTCAATCAACTATGTTACTCAGGGAATGTTATTAGATTTTCAATGATGATGTGTATCATCAATGGAAGTTATGGTATAGTTGTTCTAAAGGGAAAAATAAAAAGGGGGAATCTATACCATATAATTGGGTAAGAAGATATGTTCTATTTATACAGATAGGAATAAATTTTTTGGGGGGAATTAATTAATTGGCCATTTATGCAAACCATCACTGGAAGATCTGGTAAAATGTGATGTGGCTAGATACCTTCCTAATATAACATGTGATTTTAATCACATGTGGTATGCTAGTCAATAAGGGAAGATCATCAGAAATACATACAAGAAAAATGAGCATGCATACACTATGTTCTTGAATTAGTACATGTGAATGTATGTGGTCCTATCTCACTAAGATTCATTAAATATAAGTGATAATAAGTTCTTATAAATGATGATATTAGTATAATGTCATTGGTATTTTTCATTTCCCATAATATTCATGTGGTCAGTTGAATAAAACCATATCGTAGGGAATCAGAAATGATACTTGGGCAAAATATTCTTAATATTATTAATGATAATGGTATATAATTTACAAATATCCATGTGGAAGGTTATCTCAAGGAAAATAGGATAATGAATCATGTTTAATTACTGAGGAATCCTCAATATAGATGTGTTGTTCAGAGGAGAAATTAGATTAGAAACAACCTAGAAAGAACAATAACAATTGAAAATGACCTACCAATGAAATTATGGATGCATGTTTTCTCAAAGATTGTCTACATACCTAATCATGATATAGTTTGTCTAAGGGATGAAAATATGTCATATGAGATGTGGTATGAAAAGAAAACAACCTTGAAACACTTTAAAATATTTATAAGTAAATGTTTTATTATCCTTAAATAGAAACACATGAAATTTGAGTCATTTGCAGATGAGGGGATATTCTTTGGATACTCTAGAGAAAAACATATAAATTCATCATTAAGAGGAAAGTAAAAGTAGTACAAACCAATGATGTCACTATAATTGAAAATGAAGGAAATATTCAACAATATAGTGAATAGTTCCCAAATAAAAAAGATGAGGTGGAATGTAACATAGGGGAGAAGAGGTGAAAAATGACAATTCATAAGAGGAAATTGATGATGAGTTGGATGGATTCAAATATACAATAGAGAAAAAGAAAAATAGTCAAGCATAAATTTATATGAAAAATATCATCATTGATTAGACATAGCCAGTACATATAAGGAGGATGAATACCCTTCAACAAGAATCATTCCTCTCATAGGTAGTGCCAAAATGTTTTGACGATACATCTGACGATGAAAACTGGGTTGTGGTTATGATTGATGAGCTTGATCAAATTGAGAAGAATCATAATTGGGACATTGTTTCAAGGACAACAGATAAAAATTTCTTCGAGACTAAATGAGTCTTTCACAACAAGAGGAATGAAAATAGTATTGTGATTAGAATCAAAGAAAATCTAGTGTGCAATGGGTTTTCCCAAATAGTGGGTATCAATGATGATGAAAAATTTTCCCATGTTGTAAGGATAGAGACAAACTGATTATTCTTGGCCATAACAGTGAGAGTAAAATGCATTATTTTTTCATATGGCTATCAATTCCGAATTTCTAAACTGGGTTCTAAAAAATAAGTTTACATTGAGTAGACAAATTGTTTTCTTAGTCATGAATATGATAACAATGTTTTTCAACTAAAGGAGCTATATTGTTAAAATCCAAAAAGAGGATAATATTCAAGACTAGATCATTTTTTGAAGAAGATTGTCTTTTCATATGGAATAGTAGATTAAAATCTATTTGTCAACAATGATAGTAGTAAAAATATTATTGTGATGGAATATGTCGATGACCTAATATTTGGGGGATCAGATTAAGATCAGTGCAATCAATTCATTTCAATCATGAAAATTGAGTGCGAAATTTCATTGATTGGTGAAATAAAAATTTACATGGATTATTGGTTAAATAAGGGTATAATGGCACATTCATTTCTTAATATAAACAGTCAATGTATGTTAATGTGAATATTTAGAATAGATAATTCTAAGGAGTTGATAACTATAGTGGATATGAGGATAAAACTATCATGGGATGATGAAGGAAAATTAGTTAATGTCATAGAATATAGGTAGATCATTGGAATCCTATTATACTTAACAACAACGTGACCAGATATTAACTTTTCCACATTTCAAAGAGCATGATATCAATGTAATCCAATGTAAACTCACATACATAAAGATAAAATTGTAATTCGGTATATCAAAGGCACTTTGGATTTCTTTTTGATGTGTAATGAAAAATATCAGCATGATTTATTGGGCTATACAAATTTATATAGGCTTACATCAGCAAATGACAGAAAATAATTGATAGGTGGTACATTCTTTCTTGGTTTATTTTGCATTACTTTGATAAGAAAGAAAAAATATTTCATTTAATTGAGATCCTCCTAAGCTGAATATATTGTTTCCACCCATGTGCACAAATAGTTGTTGTAGACGAAACATCAAATTCATGATATGGGAGTTGAAGTAAAATCTCCGAACAGAATCATTTTTGACAATTCATGTTCTATAAATTATAGATAAAATACAGTCCATTATTCTATGATAATGAATGGTGAAATCAAGTATCAATTTATCAGGGAGATGGTGGAGCCACCCCTCATGAAGTTGGAGTGTGTGCCTACATAACTATAGGTTTTAGACATTATGACAAAGGCCTTACCCAAATAATCATTCGAATGACATCAAATGGATTTGGGAGTTAGCTCGACTCACTGCACATGAGAAACTCTGGATATTAGAACCCCCTCTCTATTAGGTATGGTGTGTTTATTCTATAATTCACTAATAAATATTCATTTACTTGTTACAGACCACAAAGAAGTAACCATCAGGTTTGTTGAAAAAATGGTAGAATGTATGGAAATATAAAGGGAGAAAATGTATTAATGAAAATATATTTTCAGATTAAAGGTTGAATAGTGAGATATGGGGTGAAGATAATGGGGGAATGTAGAATGATAAGAATTCTTTTATGTAATGAGGAAATAGTTAGAGAATAACTGGGACATATTTAAGAACTACAAAACATTAGAACCCAAACAGTGAATTAGGGGGAGTTTAAAATATAACGATGCAAAAAGTGAGCGATCATTGGAGATATATCACGACAAAAGGATTTTTTTATTAAATCAGATGATTGGTTTTCAAACTCATTTGATTCATTGATGAACATTTCATGTTAATCTTGTTTCTTTTTCCAATCACGGATAATATAGCCTTCTATTATTTTTTGTTTAAATCATTGATCATTATCTGAACCATAATAAGAAAATAATGGCAGATGATGGAATAATCCTTAATGATGTATCAAATTATGAAGAGTTGTCAATAGACCCAATGTAACACCCCATGAATTCATAGTAAATTATGCCTTTAAAGTAATTTAATATCTTATATTTCACACAACACCCACTTGGATTGTGTTATATGCAAGAATGAGTTTATGTGAAACAAAAATTTTGTATTTTAATTATTTAAATGATATATTTGTTTATAAATTAAATATTATAATATTAATAGTAGCATTAAAATTTTAAATGGTACTTGTAATTTTTTTAGATAAATAAAATATATTTATAATGAAATGTATAAATTTTGTTAAAATATTTATATATTTAGAAATTCTATTTTCTTAAAAGAACTACATTTTACTTCATTTTCTGAACAATAAAAATATTAATTTTATATACTACTGAAATTGAATTTGGTAAAATGGACTTCATTTTTGAATTCAGAATATCAAAATTAGCTTAAGGTGAATATTTTGTATTCTTTTGAAAACATTATAGTTTTTATGAATAGTAAAAAATATTGCATAGTACATAAAAACTGAATTTTTCATTTAAATAATTATTTTTAATTAAAATTTTATCTTAATGTCAAAATAGATAAATAATACCTATATTAGTACAATTTAGGTCATTGGTTTCATTTTATAATAATATATGATATATAAAATTTTATTGAACCTTTTTAATGTCTTTTTACCCACTTTCTAGGCACATTTACCCACCTTCTAGCGACATTTGAAAATTTTCATAAAATGTAATTTTACCGCTTCTATGAATTGAGTTTCAAAAAATCTGAGAGACACGTTTAACATTAGTAAGTAAAATGTGGTTTCATAGGATGAAATTAATTTTTGGTGAATAGTAACATTTGAATTTTATTTACCACGGTTAGAAGTAACTAAGGTAATTAAGGTTTACAATAATATTAAAATTACCCCAAAACATGTCCTATATCTACTGAATAATTTTATTTTGACCAAAATCAACCTTAGAACAAAAATAAAATCCTTTTGATCCATTTAGTGTTTGATTAGGATATTTATTATATAGTATTTAAATAAGAGTTAAAAGTATTAAATTTAATGTTTAATAACTAAACAATTTTTAATATTGTGTGACACAAAAGATAATCTCAATAATTAATATTCATTATAAACATAAAAAGATTTACTACATCATGGTTTTTTAATTATAATTTTTATACTTTAAATAAATAAATTTATTTATGACACAATGATGATGCAGTAATTACCTTATTAATGAATGATTAAAATAATTGATATTATAAATATTAAAATAAATGTAAATTGAAACTTCTGATGTTATACACGAATTTTATAGGTGAATATGTCATGTTAGGGTTGATTGAATAATTTTCTCCAATGTAATCATGTATTAATGACTTTCACAAAAACCAAATACTAAATAGTGTTAAAATTGACATAAATTTGTTTTTAAAACGAATACTATTGTATTAAATGATATAATATTCTTATTATTCAGAAAAAGGACTTATATAATGTTATATATTTCATTAATGAACCACTTGAGGTTCTCTTAGAATTTTATAGTTACTCTATTAACCTTGTAATATAAAAATACAAGAAGTCATGGTAAAAGTTAAACTATTTAACTAAGAGTTAAATCTAAATGATAAAGTTAATATATTAACCTAAACATGTGTAAAACCTATTGGTTGATTTCATATCTACCCATGCCAACTTTTTCATAGAAATAAAACCTCTTGGAGCTATTAGAAACATAAAATGATTTTATAATAAATTAATATTTCAAGCATTTCCTAAAGTACCCCTCACCTCTCTTATAAAAGGGTACTTCTCTTTATCTTAAATTAACACTTCCAAAGCCATTTGGAACGGCCAAAACCTACTTCAATATCCTCCCAACTACCCTCAATTAAACTTAAAGGCCTTAATTTGATCATTAATCCATCCTTCGGAAACATTTTGTTCAAATCAAATGGAAGAACCTGAAGAAGATGTAATTATTTTATCACCTCATTCAAAGTTCTTTTCTTCTTCCACTTCCAATTTTTGTGTTGTTTCCATACCAAAATAGTAACTAAAATACCTTATACATATTGAGATGTTATTAAAAATTTGGTACAACCATATTCATTATTCTATCGATCCTCTGAATGGAAATATCATCATATGTGCGTACCTACGACTTACCATCTCCACGTCATGGTGTTGTTTGTTATTCAACATTTCATTATTTGGATGGGTATAATAATGAGTATAATTTTTGTAAATAATATATATAAAACTTTAACTATTAATTATATATAATTTAATATCCAGTAACAAATGGAATCACCAATGATTGATTGATATCACCGCTCGTGCGTACGTACGACTTACTGCCTCCACGACGCAATGTGAATCATTTTCTCGTTCACCATTTAATGATGACTATAAAAATATATATAATTAATAATTATGTAATATGTAACATAATAATAATACTAGATATATATATATATCATTCACCTACATCTGTTTAATACGATATGAAAACAGAAACAACGTGTATGCGTACGTATGACCTACCATCTCCATAAACAGTGTTTTCCATTTCATATATCTATATATTATAAATACTTATATTTTGAATATATATTATACATAAATAATTTTTTATATTCAAGAAGCAATTAAATAATTATATAAGTGATAGGATCAAGAATATCAAGTTAAAACATATACGATAAAGAAAGCAATTATTACCCAAAATGTTATTTTATCATGGAAAGTATTTTTAAATTAGTAGTACAAATCACTAAATGAATCAATTATGATATCATAAAAATAAATACAGTCCTAGTATAATTTAATATCATACTATGGTTATTATAAAAGAGTATAAATGTTCCATCGACCAAAGGAAAGTACAAGGCAAGGGTTAATTCCTCAATCTCATTATTATATAAGATTGTTTATGTGTAAGTATTTACTGGTAAATATTTATCATCCATGTACATGTTTTAGAAAAATGTTTCAAAAGGAATATATTAATGTTTTTTGTAAGATAATCATTAGCATGATCATGATTTTATATATTTGAATGATTTATTTTTCGATATCTTTTTAATAAATGTACAAGCTTTAAAAATGATTTTAAGGTTTTATATGGACAAGATTATTTTAAAATATCAAATCCTTTCAGAAGATTCAATTTGGTATTAGATAATTTGACTAAAAAATTTATTTTAAATTACATTCCTTATAAACGTGTTACTTTTAAATTTTTTCAAAACAAATAGATATTACTCTCAAAATGTTTTACTAATCATTTTCAACTATGTCAACATCGTTTTAGAGATATTATTCTTAATTGATGTTGATTTGTTATAGTAAAATCATCCATATTGTATTGAATGAGTTTTGATATGTTTGAAAACGTATGTGCTCTTTTTTTACCATTCATGGTTTATATTGAATTTTTTAATATTTTGTATTCTAGTTTTAATTCGAATGATTATGTTATGTTTAAACAATTTTATATGAGGAATGAATTGGACATAGTAAGTGACAGGTGGAGCCTGCTATATCTCATCGATGCATCGGTAGGTCTCATGAGAAAAACTAGTGTCTTGGCACAAGGCCTTCAAAAAATTTATATTTAGGGTCTTGGCACGAGGCATTGACTTTGTGGTTAAGATGTCCGACATTATGCATTCCATCATTATGAGATTTGTTATTAATGTTACATGTGATTATACGACTAGTCGAATATCAATGTGAATATAAAAATGGAATTATATTATTTATCTTTTCCATATTATGCTGATTTTTATGTTTAAATGGACTATGTTTCAATTTTACACCTTTCCATAAAGTTTTTTGTTATTTATGATAGATTCTACTATATTTTTTATCCTTACTGAGCATCTGAGCTCACCCCTTTCATATGATTTATTTTCCTAGGATTCCAAGAACTATATTATAATTTATAAGAAGGTTTAAGATAATGGAATATTGGCATTGTCATTGGATTATTTATGATATGTTTTATGTTAGAAATTTTAATGTAAAGTTCATGTATATAATCTATTTTCCAAGACTGCTAAACTGATCGGTCCTTTGGGACTTGATTCCTTGTAATCATGCCAATGTATTAAAATAATGCACCAGATCTGGGTAACCAGGGTCAGGGCGTTATAGTTGGTATCAGATGAAATTTATAAATAACCTTGTAAACTAGATTTAGATAAACTATGGTTAGGAAACATTAACCTAATATAGGCTTTGAGAATTAGTATACAAGAACAACCAAATTTTTTGTAATGTAGATATTATGTGTGTATTCCAAGCCATACATCCATGTCTGGATACTACATGTGGAGGTGGTTTTGTCATAGATTTACCTTGGAGTGAACACTATGACAAGGAGTTTGGGTCTTGACCTTGAGTATCCTAGTACACAACAATGGGCCTTACTCATTACCTAGTTTGACAATCCTAGGGGATATGCCTAGGATAATTCAAATTTCATTAAAAAATATTATGGGGGATTCATGAGTAAATATGTCATCATGGAAACCAATATTATGGTTATGATACTAGATGTGTGTAAATATTCAATTAATGTTGATAATTTTTCTAGTTTTGGATTATAAATTAGGATATGATCTAACCTAGTGTATGTCATCATTTAGAAAATACACCTACTAAAAGGAATGATATCTCTAGCATTACATATGTTCTAAAGGGTAAGAACGATCATATCATTCATGGTCTTAATCCAATATTTATAACGGAAATATTTTCTCACGTATTTGAATCATATAAATAAATAATATCACATTTTAATAAAAACAATTTCTGAATTCCTTGAGACTTATGGCTTTGAAGGTAAGAAATAGAAGAAGAGGATGGTAGAAAAAAAGATGGTTAAATGGAAGAAGGGAATGAAGTAATTTACAATATTTCATAACTGTGGAAAGAATTAGCTTGGTAAATTCATAAAGGGAATGGGAGTTTGTTATAAGTTTTTAAAAAAAGGTCATCAAAAAACGGAATGCAAACAATAGATTAAAAACACTAATACTCATTGTTTCAACATTAGTGAAATGGGTCATTCTGAAAATAAATGTCCAAAGTGTGAAGGAAATATTGATAAGAAGAATCAAAGGGATCAAGGTTAAGAATAATATGTTACTATAGTCGATGTGGAGTAATTAATGTATTTATTATTCTGGATTGATGAATTTTTACATTCGAATCTTGTGTCAATGATGTAACAATTGTATAAAATATGAAAATAAATATGGAGTGTAATGCAATACTATTTCATTGAGTATTTTAGAATGTATGGTAATAAGAAAAGTGACTCAATAGCATGTAATTTTTTTTGGAAAATACATGGTTGGGGAAAAGATAAACTTTAATATGGTTCTAATACCAAGATAATTAATTTGGATGAAGTAAATTTGGTATTATTAACTTACTTAGAACTGATTAATGGTTTGTCTAAAAATAGGTTTATACCATTGGTATTGGTATTTTTCATCATTTTTTAGTTTAACGTGTATATATAGTATTCTATGTTTTATATAAGGAATAAGGAAGAATAAACCTATTTAATATGATTTTCTGGTAATTTAGTTTATTACCATGATTTATGAGAATACATGATGAATGTATTCACATCTATGATATGTGATCATCCTTATAAATGTTGGACAGTGAGTTTGGACAGAAGAATTTTGGATTAGTTTAATGGTTGGAATAGATTAATTTGTACATTGGATACTATTGTTTATGGTTTGAACACTTCTTATTATTATTTTTGCATTATTATAAAAAGTAAAACCCGGAGTTCGGGCTACAACTTGTCGCTTCGTGCAAGGTCGTAAGACGTGAACCTGCACCCCAAGGGTTACAATGATGTGTCACCTACCACTATCATACTTGATATCGTGGTTTGTATATTTTAGTTTTTATGTGGTTTGAAATATTAATTATAAATTAATTTTTGTAGAAGCCTATGCGATTAGGATAAATAAAATATTTTTGGGTTCCATTATCTGTTGGAGTGAAATATGAGTTTATGAAATAAGTTAGTTGAAGGGTGGAACTATACTTGTCAAAAATTATTTTTTTATTCTATGAAAAATTAATTCTTAAACATTAGGTAAGGGATCATAAAGAATAAAAATGTGTTATCCTAATACCTTATGTTTTATTGAACCGATGATATTTTAAGTCATCATATATTTTTGGCTTTGAGGCCCTCAATATTCCATTTATTGTTCACTTGTTTGTGATTTATGACCTCAATCACTCCCAATAAATATGTTTGTTTTCCACTAATTACATGTCTCTAATTTCCACCAATATTCTTCTGTTATAAATCCTAATTTTGTGGGGACTTTTTCATTTCTATTTCCCTCTTATTAAGACTATATTTTATTGAACCTATTACTGATCTGGGATTTCCACAAAGGTATTTTCTATTTTCAACATTTTATTTTCAAAGAACAATTTCAAATTGAAAGGACACAATTTATAGAAGGAGGGTAGAATGTAACACCCCAAGACATAATAGTTATTTATCACATTAATGTAATTTAATAGCTTATATTGCACGTAACATCGACTTGGATTGTGTTATATACAGGATTAAGGTTTTAAGATACAACAGATTAGTATTATAATTATATGAACTATATATTTAATTATTAATTAAACATTGTAATACGAATAGTGACATATAAATTTTAAAATTCACATATAATTTTATCCAATAAATTAAATATATTAATAATGAAATTTATAAGTTTTGTTAAAATATTTATATATTCACAAAATCTATTTTCTTAAATGAATTACTTTTTATGTCCTTTTGTGAACAATAATAAAAATAAATTTATTCCCTCATAAAATTGAATTTTTTTAATGGACTTAATTTTGGAATTTTGAATATCTAAATTAGATTAGGGTGAATTTTTTTTATTTTTCTAAAAAAATTCAAATTTTGATGAATACTGAAAAATACTAGATATTACATAAAAACCAACAATTTTATTTAAATAATTATTTTTAATTAAAAATATATCCTAAAGTAAAAAATTGATACATAATAAATATATTAGTATAATTTTTTTAATAGATTAAGTTTATAATAAGATTATATATATAAAATTTTATTTACCCTTTTTAACGTCTAATTACCCACCTTCTAGGCATATTTACCTACCTTCTACTATAGTTAAAAATATGCATAAAACACAATTTTACAACTTCTTTGAACTGAATTTCACAAATATGAGAGACAAAGTTTACATTATTTAGTAAAATGATGTTCAATAGGATAAATATAATTTTTCTTGAATAGTAAATTTTGAATTTTATTTACCACGGTTAAATGTAAATAAGGTAATTAAAGGTAAAAATAATATGATAATTACCTCAAAACAGGTCCTAATTCTATTGGATAAGTTTATTTCAACCATAATCAACATTAGGACAAAAGTAAGATCAATTGTATCCATTTTGGTAGTATTTGTACATTTATAATATTTTATTTATAGAAGAGTCAAAAGTGTTAATTCAATGTTTAATAACTAAAAATTTCTTAGCATATGATTACACATAAAATAAATTAGACACTAAATATTAATTTGAAAGCTAAAAATATTTCCTATATCATGGTATTATATTTATAATTTTTAGACTGTATATAATTAATTTTTTCTTTGACACAACGATGATTTAGTAATTAAATAATAAATTAATGATTAAGATAATTAATATTGTAAATATTAAAATAATTTTAAATTTAAACCTATGATTCCATCCTGGAATTTTATAGGTGAATATGAAATTCTAGGGTTGATTCAAATTATTAATTTCTAACTAATCATGCTCTTATGACTTTTACAAAAACCAAATACTAAACAATGTTATAATTAATATAAATGAGTTTTAAAAAATACGATATTATTAAATGAAATAATATACTAAAAAAATATTTGATTCATCCAAAAGACTTATATAATGTTTTAAATGTTATTAAATAACCACTAGAGGTTCCCTAGGAATTTTATAGTATATATATTAACCATGTAATATAAAAATACATGAAGACATGGTAAAAGTTAAACTATTAAACCTAGAGGTAAACCAAAATAATATGGTTAATATGTTCACATAAACTTGTCTAAAACCAATTTTTTTGATGGATTTCTACCCATAACCACTTTATCCTTGAAATAAATAAATTTTTAGCAATTTGAATCAAAAAAATTATTTTTTAATAAATTAATATTCCAAGATTTTTTTAATGTGCCCCTCACCTCTCTTATAAACGGGCACTTCCCCTTCTCCTAAATTCACACCTCCAATTGACTTTGTCTCAGAAGAAACCTAATCCAATATCCTCCCAACATTTCTCAATTAAACATATATTCCTCAATTTGATCATAAAGTCATACTATGGATCCCTTTTATTCAAATGAAACGGAAGAACCCGAAGAAGAGGTAATTATATAATCACCTCATTAAAAGTTCTTTTCGTCTTCCACATCCTCTTTCTTTGTTGTTTCCTCAAAAAAATTATAATTCAAGTACCACGTACATACTAAGATATTATTAAAAATATGGTAAAACCATATATAATATTCTATCCATCCTATGAATGACAATATAATCATATGTGCGTATGTACGGCTTACTGTCTCCATGTCGTGGTGTAGTTTGTTATTTAACAATTCACTATTTAAATTGATATAAAAATGATTATAATTGATGTAAATAATAAATATATCTTATTAAAGATTATTTATAGATAATATACCTTCCAATTACACACTATATTACCATCAATAGAATGATATCATCGCTCGTGCGTACATACGGCTTACCACCTCCACAAAGCGATGTGATTCATTTCCATGTTCACCATTAAACGATGATTACAAAAATAAATATTTTTAATAAGTATGTAATATATGAAAAAAATAATGATACTGAAAATATATATATATTTTTGTGTGAGTGTGTGTATTTATATATATCTCATTCACTTACTTCTGATCAGTATGATATGCAAACCGAAACAACGTTTATGTGTAAGCACGACCTACTATCTCCATAAACAGTGTTTTCCATTTAAATTATATATATATATATATCTATTATATATATTTATATTCTAAATATATATGATATATAATAATTTTTTATTTTATATATGCAATTAAATCATCATTTTAGTGATACAGTCAAGAATAACAAGTGAAAACATGTATGATAAAGAAAATGATTATTTCCCAAAATGTTATTTTAACATGGAAATTATTATTAAATGGGTTTTTATAAAGCCATAAATTAATCAATTATGATATTATAAATATTAATATGGTTCTGGTATAATTTAATAACATACTATGGTTATTATAGAAGCTGTTAAATGTACCCTCGACCAATGGAAAGTACAAGGTAAAGGTTAATTTCTCAATCTCATTATTATCCGAGAATGTTTATGTGTAAGTATTTACTCGGAAATATTTATCATCCATGTACATGTTTCATAAAAATGTTTTCAAAGGAACAATTAATGTTTCTATATAAGGAAATACGTATCAATATCATCATATAAAATATTTTAATGGTTTATTTTTTTAAATATTTTTAATTAATTCTCATGTTTTAAATATGATTTTAATGATTTATATAGACATGATTGTTTGTAAATGATTATTACTTTTAGTGGTTGAAAATTGGTATGGGACACATTAATTCAAAAATCTATTTTAAATGAAATCCTTTATAAATTTGTGGCTGTTAAATTATTTCAAAAAATGGATATTTCTCTCAAAGAGTTTTACTGATGATTTTCAACTATGTCAACAAAATTTACTAGATATTATTCTTGATTGAAGTTGATTTGATACAATAAAAAATTCCATATTTTCTTGAATGAGTTATGATATTCTTGACTATAGATGTGCTAATTTTATACCATTCATTGGTTATGGTTAATGTATAGACATTTCGTATTCTAGTTTTAATACGAATTTTTATGTTATATTTCAACATTTTCAAATAAGGAATGCATTGGAAATAGTTAGTGACGAGTGGAGAACTCAATAGATACTCGATGCATTGGTAGGTCTCACGAGAAAAACTAGTATCTTGGCACATGTCTTGAAAAAATTTATATTTATGGACTTATGATGAGGCCTTGACTTTGTGGTTAAGATGTCCGTCATTTTGCAGTCCATCATTATGAGATTAGTAATTAATGTTAAATGTGATTATTCGACTAGTAGAATATCCATGTGCTAATTAAATGACATTATTTTATTTAAATTATCTATATTATGATTAAAAATATATTTAAAGGGATTTTGTTTCTATTTTATACATTTCCATAAAAGGTTATGATTCTTTATGATAGATTTTCCTATGTTTTTTATCCATACCAAAAATCTATCCTCACCAATTCTTATGTTTTATTTTCCCTGGATTCCATGAAGTATATTGTGATATATATGCAGGTTTAATATAAGGGTATAATGACATTCTAAAGGGATTAATTATGATAAGTTTTATGTTTGAAATTGTAATATAATGTTCTTGTATATAATATATTTTCCAGAACTGCTAAACTGATTAGTCCTTTGGGACATGATTCCTTATAATCATGCCAATTTATTAATATAATGAACCATATCTTGTTAACTGGGGTCGTGTTGTGACACCAAATAAGGGATATTTTTTGGGAAAAAATAACTCACTGTGATATTGCATCATTTCTTGATGGATTGTGTTTTTCGAAAAAGAGGGCTTCCATGGTCAGTGGATATGTTCTAGAGATATTTTTGAAATTATATGTTGAAAAAGATACATGATAATGTAATGTATGTTCAAGAGGTGATATAAAAATATCGTATTCCTGGTGACTCCATTTCTTAGAGTTTTCGAAATGGTTGGGTCTGAAATACAGAGAATGGATGATGTTTTTTTACATAAATTGTAATTTCATTCAAAATTTAATGTGAATATAAATGTTTCCCTCAAGTGGAGTTCCAAGATAAACACTTCAAAATATATAAAATGAAAGAATCACACAAAATATTGGTTTTTAATCAAAACCTGTTTTATGGATCCCTATGAAATAAAGTTGATTTGAACAGTTAGAAATTTGCTTACATTCCATATAGAACATTAAATGTGGTTTTAAAAACATAGAGATGATTTTATTCAAGTAATGTAAAATTCATCAGGATCGTAGTAACATGTTCTGTTGGGCCTATAAATAGATGCATACACCTATCATTTTAATTGCAGAACACTTAGAGAAATTAGAGGCTCTGAATAGCATAATAATTTTTTTCAAATGAAGTTGTGTGTAAGAGGGACAGTATGTGTCAGAATAGAGTTTCACACAAGAGGGTTTCCACTAAAAAATATTCATTTTGTGCAGAAGAGATTAATGGCGCTGGATAGACACCCAAAAGTTCTGTTAAAGAATGGATTTTCCCATTAATACAATTATAATGTGGTATTCATCAACTGGATGAATGTGTAACTTAATAATACAATAAATGATGTGTAAAAAGTATTATTTAAAGAGATCAAGGTGGATATTTGTGATCGACTAGTGAGCACTCTTCTGTAGATATAGAAGTGAGATTACATACTATGATTGGTTGTAGATAAGGAGTGACAATGCGTCCCCTCTGAACACTGTAAAATGTAGTTATATTTTAGTGGATTTGGTACATCAACACATTGACATTGTATTCTCATTATAAATATCCATTTATGGTGAACCATGTAAAATTTCTATGTCTTTATCATTCCTTAATTTTTTTATACATATATATGTGAATTTAACCATTTTGCACTATCAAAGTAGTTTTCAACATTTTCACACTTACAATAAATGAAATTTCTTACAATTTTAAATAATTTGTTCAATAAATAATGTAAAATTTTTAAATATTTATTTCAAAAAGTTCATAGGTTAAATATTTGATAATTTTCAAGAGAAGGTAAATTATTAATTGAATAGAAAAGAATCCTAGTTTTTATTAATAATTTTATTAAATTTTAATATATTAAAAACATTAAAATGTTTTAATATGGTTTCTGAAAAAAAAATATTTCAACTATATATCAATTAATAAAATTTAAAGTCATTATAAAAAATATAATATTTTATTTTTATATAAAAAAATTCTCAATTTTTTATCATTTTCTCTTTGAAAACCCAATTCCTTGTCTTATCTATTGAATTAGTTTTTAATTAAATGTTGACTCTAATATGGATAGAATTTGTAAAAATATATTCCATAATTTTAGTTAGAATAATATATCTTATTTATTAAGGTAAACCTAATTTTTTACTATAATTCATATTAAAAATAGTAGTAACATTTTACCATTGGTATGGTAAAAATGATATTACCTATAGTTAAACTGAAAAATAAAGGATTAAAATTACTATAAAACTATGTTAAATTTGTATTTGATGGCCATATACCAATCCTATATATTGGTATGAAGTTGGTCGAAGATGGTTTTTGAATGATGAATGTAGTGGTTTTTTGGAATGTGTTTTTCCTTCTTCAGAAATCACTTGACATTGAATTTATTGATGTTCAGATGATTAGATTTTATACATAGAATGTGAGAAATATATTTCAAAAGATATTCCATAAAATGTATCTTATGGTTTTGAAGATTTATTCTGAGTGAAAATAAGTTTTTTGACTCACATGTTATATAGAATAATGTTTATCATAATGGTGTGTAATGATTTATCTAATTCCTAATTTCTTTAGAGTTGTTCCACGCAAAATTCGTCAAATATTTTCAATGATAAAAGTTATCATCATTATAATGTGACTAAAAACATGAGATAAGATCATTTTTAGAGTAGTGGGGTTAAATCTTATTTTAGCATTCCAAGTGATCTAAATATATTTGAGTATTTGATGTAATAAAAAAGGTCTTTGAAAAGATGGGAAGTAATAAAAAATTCCAATAGAATATAGATGATGATATGATGATCGTAATTTTATCAAAAACATGATGAAACCATGATTCTAGAAGGACTTTTTAGAAAAAAATTGAATAAATGTTTTATTTTTTTTCATAAATAGATCCCTAGTGCAATACAAAGAAAAGTTGTTTTGAGACTGGGAGTTTAAATTTTTAAAATTCAAAAGTTATTAAAATTTTTGTGATCAAGATATCCATAAGATGGGTTGATGTTTTGGTTGAACCAATTAATCAAATGAATCAATAATATATGAATTTAAAAAGTATGATTTCATTTTTAACATTGATCCAATATAAAATTGGTTGAAACAAATAAGATATCGAATAATAAATTCTATCAGAGGAATAATTACACCCTATGGATGTTCAATTATATGGACCATAATTGGTGAGTGCAATGAAGAAGAGAAGTTGATGAAACTGATCAACTAGGAGAGATCCATGAAACAATGAATCAATGTTATCAAGATATGTATTCATCATATGGAATCATAGATTGATCAATCAAATGAAATATAATAATGTAGTCAACAATTATAATTTGACTTGGTGCATCAAAGTGTGGTCTCAAGTTTTTTTGTTTCCAATTGGATCATGGATTAGTAGAAATGGTGTGAGAATGATATGTCATTGGATGATGAGTTTCATTAGACAAAGTGAATTTTTCTGAGGTAATGCTGAAAAATGAACGAAGGTGAAAGATATTAAATTTTCTACTGCACTGTTATTGGATTATTTATTATATAAAATTTTCAACCAGTTTTATTAAATAATATTTATAGTTTTTTTAAAATATTGTTATGAGAAGTAAGATTTCAACATGTTTTTAATCATATAAAGGGAAAAAATGAAAGAATTTTTTAGAGGGAGATTTATTGGGACATCCATTTCTAGAATGGATAGTTGAGGTGTTATTTTTCAAAAACTGCAAGTGAAGTATGTTGTTCTAGAGATTTCAAGATGATTCAAAAAGAATATATATGATTCAAGATGAATGAAGATGTCGTCAAGTGATGAATAATATTTCAAATTATTTTAAATGTGTAAATGATTTTGAGATATAAATCATTTTGGATTCAAACATTTTATTTTTTTAGATAACCTATAAATAGAGGTCAATTTGCTTGTACTCAGAAACAGTTCACAGGCAGGAGAGAGTGAGCGATAGTGTTTTTTAGAAAGAACTATAATAGGATTGTTTTATCGAATTAATTTCATGAATATTTTTCTTGGAAATAAGAAGTTCTCACAATATGTTTTGTAAAGGGTTTATCAGATTTGACCAAGAAATATGACTGATAGAATACTAAAAGAAGAAACTGATTTAGAATTATTTAAGACGAAGATAATGGGTCATGTCTCTAATATATATCATCACACTGAAAAATTTGAGTTAGTGATTAGAATAGGTATTTATACAATGTCTATAAATGTTTTTTATGTCCATTAATAGTTATGTATAGTGTGACTATTTTTTAATTAATAGTAATGTTGTTGTTTTTGAAAAAGCACAATCACATGTTAAGAACAAAATTATGATGGTTTATAACCTTGTTAAAAAAATCATTTATATCATTCCTACTATTAGAAGAATATTTTATATTTTGTTGATAAAATTTTGGAACATGTTTAACAGTATTTACTTTTTGTTTTATCCAAAAAAATTGTTTTTCTTCTAGTAGATATTGTGGTATTAAATTATTTCCATACCATTCAAAGTATAACAAAATATTATTTAATAGTGAACATTATAAATAATTGTTACCATAAATATATATGAATAATTGTTTATCATAAAAGTGATAAATCATTAAATAAATGTGGATTTTTTTATACATGAATTATATGATAAAATAAAAATACATCACTTACTCCACCAACCTCATCCTATGAAAATGAGTGAAGTACCAATTTGGATAAATTTTTTCCCTTATTTTCTAAAAATGAGAAATGTTGTACAAGAATATAAAAACGGTATCTTCTTCTAAAATTCTATGAATGTGGATATATTTGTAAGTATTCTACAAATTTTCAATAAATAAATAATGATTATGAATGTGAGGCAGTTGAATGAAGGCTAAGAAAATCTAAGATGAAATATATTGAAAAATTGAAATCCTTATCGAAGGATAAAAATAAAAATTTCTCCAAATCAAAAAAAACAAGCTTCATACATATTGATAATAAAAATTATTATAGTAATGTTAAATAATAAATATTCAAATAGTTAGCGATGAAATGTTTTTTAGTGATGAAAGAACTAATTATACAGAATAAGAAAATCAGTTATAATTAAAAATGTAATGATATTTGAATGAATTTATTCAAAATATTATATGACATGAATGATAAATAAGAAGATGAAATTGAAATATTCTATGAAAAAAAATCAAGAATCATTTCATGAAGTGAAATCCACATTACTGGATGAGAATTATCACACAACGAAATTTATTAAAAATGAATTTAATCATATTGGATAGCATGAAATGAAGATAAAAGAGAAAGATTAAATTTTAAAATATATTAAATTAAATTATTCTAAATTTTATCAATGATTAATAATTATACAGAACTCTACCTTAGAAGATAGAAAATATCTTAAAAAATGAACTTGTGAAATTTTAACATAATTTATCCCCAAAGGATGAGTTAAAAATTGATGATTTACGAAACAAGATGAAACATTTGAAAATAAACTATATTTCCATAAAAATTTATGCAGAATATTTGGATGTTTCTAGAATCATAGAGTCATAAAAAATAGGTTATTAATTCAAATTTCATTAATTTTGGTAAGAAAAATGAATTGAAGAAGAATATTCCATGTGATAATAGGAAGTATGGGGATCAAAAGAGAAATAAGGTGTAAGGTAGGAATGATGTGGAAAAATAATAATCAAAACTCTATCAAGTATGGATGATATTGAATAAAATATTATTTATATGGTTTCTTCTAGTATTGTAGTGTATTTGGTCATATATAAAATATTTTTCTGTTCAATAAATAACACTAAAATTATCCCATGAGTCAGCTGAAGTAGTGTTTCAAGGGAGTCAATCCTCTAAATAAAAAATACTAATAAAGTTGTTTTGAAAGATGATAAAAGATTCCAACCTACTAAAACTATTTGTGAAATATTTTAACATTCAAGAAATCATTCTAAAAGATTATTTTTTTGATTCTATCCTAAAAAATTTTGGATAACAATTCTCGAAATCAGAATGTAAAGAAATATAAATGGAATTTAAAGATCTTGTTTTATAAAAATCTATCAAATCTACAAAAAAGAGAATGAACCTAGATTTTATATAGTGTTTGAATTTAAATATGATAGTAGATTTGAAAAAAAATTATAATGTAAAATAATTCAATTATGGTACTGTTTAGTATGGAAATGAAGAATCTCCCACAACAAAATATATTTGATATACATTTATTGGGGAAGATAAATTGATTTCTTAAAGGTATTAAATTTTAATAGGAATTCTTTTTTATTTATTTTATCAATTCAATTTGTTAAATGGAATAATATTTTTTTTAATATTAGATTTCTGTGAAATGAGTTGAATATGTAAAATTTGTTTCCCAAGGGAAATTAACAACATGAATCATTTTACAAGTTGGTGATGTACAAAATTCATGTTATAGAGTCATCAGGAAATAGAATCAGTTGTGGTATATGATATTGGGGAATATGTGTTAGAGTAATATGATAATGCTAAACAGTCGTGATAGTGTTCAGGACATTCTGGATATGAAAAGAACATTATAAAGGTATTGATCAATTTTTTTAGAAAGGAATGATGAAAACATTATGTATAAGAATGTGGAAATTACATAAAATCGTCCCATGAAAGAAATTAATTAGGTATATTGTGTCATAATGATATAACAAATTACTTTTGGAAATAATTACATTACATATTTCATGGATTATTTTACTGACATTACTTATATTATGTGTTGGAAAGATTACTCAGATGCTCTAAAAAATGTTAATGTGTTTCAAAATAATTATGGTAATGGAATGGAGATGTGTTTATAATAGGTTTTGATTTGAAAATTGAGGTGGATAAAATAATCAAGAATTCAGATGTTATATTAAAACTATAGAATTATTCATAATATTAGTTAACGTTTGAAACCATAGTAGAATTTATATTTAAAAAAGATGAAGGTATTCTTGGTTGAGATGGGATGCAATATGATAATTATATATGTCCTTTCTCATTAATTCTGTAAGAAGGTGATGATTAAAACAATCAATTATTATAATTGGTGTTTCTAGAGTCCATGTAGTGATATGAATTCTTATGAAATATTCTACCAATAAATTTAATTTTTCGAACAATTATGGGTTTTTATAATCCCCTACCACATAAATAACCATGGTGTAAATCCTGGATAATATGATCAACGTCGAGGAGAAAGAATAATTGATGGAATTTCTTTTTATAATAGGGGATATAAATTATTCAACAATTAAACCATAATGATTTTTTCATTATATTGATGTTAATTTTATTGAATAATATGAAGTGTATGTCTCACAAATGAATATATAGAAGAAATATGAATAAAAATAAAGATATTTTGTTGAGAAACATGAATATAATTCCAACTATTTTGATTCCATGTATAAGGTAGAGTTAGACTTAGCTATTTATAGTGATGAGGAAGAACATTTTTCATCTCATTCTAGGTAGATGAAACACGTGAATGTTTAAAACAATATTGCTGACAAACAAAAATGTTACAATGAGAAGAAAATCATTGTTTGATACACAAAATCCCATATATTCTAATGTTTTTTCAAATTATGTTAATGAATATTTCGATCATTAGAAGTGGTTTCGTGTTGCGAATGTAGATTTTAATCATATTGAGAACAATTATACCTGTGAAATTATATTTAAAACAAATGAGGAAAATGATATTTTTAAAAACTACGTATTCTGAACCAAGGTATATTAGTATGGTGAAGTGATATGAAATAAATAACAAATATATCTAAAAGGATACTTATATATTTAAGTAATTGACTTTGAAAAGAATTTTTTTACTTTAATAAGGTTTGAAAATGTCAAAATCATCCTTGAAATTTATTCTCAAATAAGTTATAAAATTGTTTAAATGAATTTGAAATTAGTACTTCTCAATGGATAACTTGAGGTAGTATTTTATATTGAACAACCATGTTAGATTCTTATTGGGATGTATGGAAGTTATTTATAGATTTTTAATAAATATTTATATCAGTTAATGAAAGCTTCAAGAGCATGATATTCCATATTGGACACCTTCTTAATGAGGTTGAACATATGAAATAAATGTTGATAATAATATCTACACCAAATAAAACATGGATATTTATATCATTTTAATTGTTTATGTTGATTGTATTTTATTCAATGGTAATGATGAAATAACATCTGAAATGTTTCTTGAATATATAATGAAGCTTTATGAAATTTCCATGAGTTGGGAAATAAAATAGATACTTTTTCTATAAATATCAGAAAAGAATAAAAACATTATTCTATATAAAAGGAAGTACGATATGAGAATTCCTAAGAACATTGTTATGGATAATATAAATCTTGTTTCTATAGAAATATCAATATGAACCATGTTGTACTAGGATGGAGAAGGAATGCAATTTTATTCTAAATAATTTTCAAACGAGATTAGTATAAAATATCTATTCAAGACTATGTAATGAATATGATGTTACCATATGTTTTATATTATAGAGTTATATAATTTAATCTAATTTAATGTCTATGAAATCAATTCAAATGTATATAGAGAGGAACAATATATTTTCGATTAAAATATGAAACCTTAGGAAGAATTGGGTTGGTTGATTAAAAATATAACGATTGTGAAGGAAGTGTGGATGATAGAAGGTCAAGATATAACTGATTATTTTTTCTAGTGGAATGTTTCTTGAGTTTTAATAATAAAAAGATTTTATGAAAAATACTTTCATATAAGAAGAATATGTTGTTGTCACTGAATCGACAAAAAATCTTTTCAAGAAGATGATTCAGTTGGAATATTTTTTAGTTGATGTATAGTAACTATTTCTATTAGGTTATGTAAATTAGTGTGTCATAAATATAAGAAGAAATCCTGTAAAAAATTCTAATTCAAAAAATATTTTTATTGAATATAACTTCTACAAAGAGAATGCAGAGAAGTTTGAACTCATGTTATTATATATTCCAACAGCAGAACAAGTTTCTGAATTTTTAATATAACCATTAACAAAGGTATCATTTCATCAAAATAAGGTAAAAAATTGGTATACAACCTCTTTACCTCTATGTTTTAAGTATGGGATTATATCCCCACTATAATATAGTGTATGTATAGAGTTTTCAAGGGGATACAAACCAGGGTTCATAAATCTATACATTGGTATGTGCTAAACCTATTAATGATCCATGTATTTAAGGACAATATTTAAAATGGGTAATCTATTAATTCATAGTGTGAGTTTGTGAACTATTTTAATAGTTTATTTATTTTCATTTCGGAAATATTTTATAAAGTAAGAATAATTTTCTAAAGAGGTGGAAATTGGTAAGGATTTATGTTTGAGAATTTATATACGTCACTAGTTATAGACAACATGTGTTTTCAATCAATGATTCATATTTGCTACAATGACTTCACTAATGTAGGCATCAAATTATTAATTAGAGTTCCATTTTATGAGTTTTAATGGTTTAGTTATTATTGAAGGTTGGTATAAAATATCTAAAGGGGGAGATTTTTTGGGGGCATGTTTAATGGAAGTTGTCTTTTGATGTTGAATAAAGTGGTTTTCTGAAGGTTATGTATTTTTTTGTATTATTTAGGAATCAAATCAGTTTTAAGGCTGTAGTGTAAGGGAAAAAAATTTCAAGACTCAGATGATCAAAGATATATTTATAAATTAAATCATCAATTAATGTTTTTTTCCCAAAGATGCATTCTAAAAGAATTTTTTTCATACTCACATGTTTTTCGGAAGGGATTTGTTAAAAATGGTCTTTAAAGTTGTATCAGATGCAAAATGTATTTAGATAATTAGAAAAAATAATCAACAGATTATTTTATTTTATAGTATTTATCAAACTCATTAGTTGACTAAAAACATATGATTGAAGGGTTATTAATGTTAGGATTAGAAAACTTGTTAGGGAATTCAATTTTTCAGAAATATGTTTCAGTTTTTTATAAATTATCAGATGTTGTAGAACATTACTACATAATAAAAAAGATTAAATTTTTATCTTGAAGTTATCATAATCATGAATAACTAATTATACAAGGAGTTTTGGAAGAAAACAGTATACTATAATGTTTTTTAGATGAAGATCATTGGATCATCATACAAATAAGTTTTTTGGACACTAAGAGTTTGAATTTTCTGATGGAAGAATTCTTTCAAAAGTATTGTTTAACTGATCCATCATAAAATATGATATAACAATTTAAATTATTCATTTAATGAATCAAAATTTACTGAATTTCAATAAGGAATAATTCTCTATTGAAAATGATCCATCAAAAAATTGGTTTACAATAATAAGATATCAGATGAATAATTCCCTCGGTGGTTGAATATAAGACTATACATGTTTTATAAGATGAACTAGAGTTTTTGAGCGTGATGAAGTTGATAAATTATTGATGAAAATCTAAAAGAAGATATCCTAACATTAAAAAATTAGTGATCTCCATATATCAATTCTTTATATGACATTAAGGGATGATCAATCAGATGAAATAAGTCAATGTAGTTAGTCATTTCCATGTTCCATGAGAAATCAATGTTTGATCTGAAGTTGTTTTATTGACAATTAGCAAAAGAATCATCTGTAATGTTTTAAAACAAATATTTCATCAGAGGTTGAGTTTCATTAGACACTGCTCATCGGTCTTAAGGTCATTTGATTTTATAAACAAAATGGAAACTTATTGAAATTTCCAAGGGATAGTTTTTGGGTTATGAAGTCATTAAAAGTTCAATTGATGTTTATGGTAGAAAATATATAGTTGTTTTGGAACATTAAAATGGCATGTCTTCTATTCTATATTATTTTCTATTAGATAGAGGGAATCATAATGCAAAATAATTTAAGAGTGAGAGTTTTTGGACAATCCATTTAATTAAACATCATTTTGAATTTTATTTTTCAAATGTGGATTTAAAGTATTATTTTTAAATATTTCAAGATTTTTTTGAGAAGTCATATAGATTTGGTAATAATAGAGAAGTATCTCAATGATTTATTTAATTTAAACATTAGTACAATATTTTTAATTTCATTGATAGAGAAAAACATTTTGGGTTCTTACATTATCTATTTCTAGGGAACATATATATATTGGTCAAAGTACAATGTACTCTAACACTGATCATGTTCAATAGATAGACCGAGAAGGAAGAATATAATTATTGACACAAAAAATAGTGTTTAATGATTTTAGAAAGAATTTAATGTGGACATGTTTCTATATAGAAGAAGTTTTTGATGAATTTTTTATCCAGGCTTATCAGATCGGACCATGCTATCCAATTGAATGATTAAAGAAAAGGATAAATTGAATAATAAATGATTTTTGAAAATCCAATTAGAAATGTTTTATGACCAATGAATCAGACTGATGAATTAGAGTGAGTGATCATATTGAATATTTGTAGGACATCTAGATAATTTTTTCATATATTCTATTTGGTATGAAGGTAAAAAATTGTATTTTAAAAAATGTAAAAAGTAGAAGTTGTTAATGTAGCATAATGATGTGTTCAAGACCAGCCTATTAAGGTTTCTATACTATTAATTAAAACAAATTTACAACATTCATGCTATTATAATAGCATGAACAATTGTGTTGGTCATAGTGCTATAAAATTTAATGGGTAGTCCTAACTTGTTGTACCCAAACAAATGATAATATTCTAGTAGATATTGTGGTATTTTATTATTTCCAAACCAATATGAGATGTATGTACTATTATGGAGTAGTGAAACTTCTAAATAATTGTGTCTCTGTTGATTTGTAATCATTTGTTTTTTAGTAAATTGATAAATAATTAACAGGTGGAGAAGGTTGTTATAAATTAAATATATCGTAAATGAATAATATAGAATATATTTATCCTCTCCACCTCTCATGGATTACACTAATAAAAATAGATACATTTCAATATCGTTATCACGTCTAAATATATGATAATTTGGATTTGTTATTCTTTATAAGGATTTTGTTATTTTGTATTTTGTAAGAAATTTATATGTATATTCAATGTGGGTTCATTTACCCCACATAAAAAAGGACACCACCTCCCATCAAATGACCTTACCTATAAATCCATGTAGTTAAAAAACCCTTCCTAAATCACTCCCAAAAATCATTATCCATTTTCAATAAGTGATGTTTCACCAAATAGGCCAATAATAGTTCGTTAATGAGAGACCAATGGAGGTTCATCAACGAAAATATAATTGTCTTCAGTAAGAGCATGCATTCCCTCTATTATTTTTCTATATTCATAAATGTTTTAACACTTAAAATTTGATTAAAATTGATTCAATTGTATACCAAGTTTTTATTATATTAATTTAATAACATATATCCATCTACACATACATATAATGAAAAATGAAATTATCTATCATGCGTATGAAGAACTTCCACATCACAATCCAATATTGATTTTTTCCATCTTCACCTTTCAAGGATGGATAAAATAATTTATTTAACCTGTTTATATGATATTTATTTTGTAAATATAATTTTTTAATTAGGATTCCATTGATAATTCATTTCTCTCTAATTTTAGGGGATATAATAATGTCAATTGAGTGTACGAGAAACTGCTGCCTCATGAAGCAATGAAATTAATTTTTAGTTAATATTTATATGGATGTTAGAGAGGGTTTATTATATATATATATATATAAATTATATATGACATTATAGTGATTCAATAATGATAATATATTATATACCCATCTATTAATACCTTTTGAGAATTGAAAAAAAAATCACTAGTATATATGAACAAGCATGTATATTGAAATTGTATTTTATTTTCTATATCTAATTTTTAATTATTTCCCTAAATACATATATACTGAATATATATGATATTTATACTGTGGTTTAGATTTTTGAGATTGTAATAAAACATATATTAATTAAATATTAATTAATGATTTAAACAATCAGATTCGACATAATACAACCATGAAGGTCATGAAGACTTGTGTATTTGTGAATTAGGTACATTTCCTAGTAACATAAAATTGGGGTACATCACCATTACTGGAAAAAACCTTAACATTCTCTTAATATTCCATCATATAGTCAACTAAATGTGATAAGCTAGGTATACACTTAAAAATGTGGTGAGATATAATGAAAATTGAGGGAATAAACATGGAAATATAATAAGAATGTTCTAAATGTTAGAGAACATGAACATGGAATGGGGGAGAAACATGAACATGAAAAAAGAGGGACGATAAATCATGATAACTGAAAAGAAACATGGAATTTTCTCAAAAAAAACAAGGAATAAAAAAACATAGTCATGTATAACCACCGAGACATCATGAAGCAAAATGTTGCATGATGGTTAAAGATCTCATTATAATACATTTCATGATGTCTCTTGATAAAAAAACATTACCCAATGCGTTGGAGAACTATAAATGTTTGGGCAAACTCTTCACATTAATATAATTCACTTATATATCAGTTCTTCATAGATTATACCACATTGAATCAATTTTCATCACATTTTATTCCATAATTTTGGAGTTTAGAATAAATACATGTATATCACAAATAATATTAGTATATGTACAAAAAGGTGATCACCATTTATAGGAAATGTGTATAGGTATTCACTATACAATGAGTTATTAGGGAAACTCAATGAGAAATTTATTATCATAATAACAGAACTAATAGATTCATTAAAATTATTTAATGATAGAAAAATTGGTATCTAACTATTTTTACATCAGATAGATTGTAATAGGTATGTGTAAAAAAATTTCCCAAAAATTTATTTTTTTAAATAAAAGGTATAAAATGATGAATATTCACGAATTGAAATGTGGGGGGAGATGTCCATTTCTAAAATTTGGAATAGAACCTGGGTATAAAATAGTTTACAGAAAGGATTAATAATTGAAAAATATGTCATTTAACACATAGAAATAAAAAGGGTTGTAATAGGAAAGCATAAAATCACACCCAAACCTGAAATGATTATGATCAAGAGGGGTAAAATAAAAGTATTTTGTGAATAAAAGGAAGAGACATTTATCCATTACATTGAGAGAGTGATTCCAAAAAGATCAAGAGGAGCATCTTGAGAGCATGGGGAACCATTTTCGGACTCTAGATAGTGGACTGAAGAGTAAATACATGATCAAATGTTTTTTTATAAATTTTAATTGGATATTGGGTGGATTTACATCAAAAAATATATTGTAGTTATTTATCATTTCTTGAACATGGGTTTTGGAATCTATTTAATGAAGTAATCAAAACCACAAACCAACACATTGTTTTTATCCCATGTTTTCCTCTAAATGGTGTTTTTTCCATTATTATAAATGTCAAATGGTCAATTTTACTAAAATATTACACATTATGATTTGGAAGTGAGAAATTTCATTAAAAAATTGATTTTAAACCCCAAAAATATAATATAGGTTTTGAAAGATTCATAAAGAAATTATAAAATTAATAAAATACACTTCAAATATCATTATTTTTAAGGGGAAACATATATCTTGTTTTTTATACCAATTATCTAATTTATTACATCACATTATGGTATTATAATGTAATAATATGAAACATACATTTATACCAAATTAATTTTTTACTTGAAAATTCGACTGTCGAAGATAATTATGAAAAATTAACTTCTATATAATTTTGAAATAATAATTCCAAAAAATAAAAATTATTTCATAATTTTTTAAAAATATATAAATTTTCACTTTTAAAATACAATCTACATTTAAAATGAAATTCTGTTATTATTATTATTTTATAATAACTTGTTAATAGAAAAAATTATCATTATAAAAATTATATATTATAAAAATTATTTAATAACAATGTTTTATTAAAATATAGTTTACATCAAAAATATATTAATTTATAAAAATTTATGTTTTAATTAAAAATTATTATTATCCAATAAATAATTTTTTTGATTAATCATATCATAATCAAAATAATTTATAAAGAAGAAACAATATGAAGTAAATATAAACATTATTCTACTAAAAATAAAATTTATATATTTATATTATTTTGATCTAGATAAATACTCTTTTATTACACTAGAATTCACAATAAGGGTATGGTGCATGATGGTAAGACATTCATGGGGGTGTTCAGTCTACATTGCTTGGGTCATCATCTCAGTGAGCATGAACTTATACTATACAAAGTTCCACTGAAACATTATCTATTGGATATCCACTTGGGATTGGTCAAGGGAAAATAATAATTATGTTATCTCCATTGTAATTTTGAATAAATGGGATTCATAGTGTATAATACTACTAGTTGATTCTATCATTTCCTTTGTCTATGTCAATTAGATATTCCAAAACACTATATTTATCCTAATCATATGATCACTGTCAGTTAATTTTATTATCAATTTTTATGATTCATAATAGTATTTTAAATATGATTGGATATAATAAAACGAATTAAGTTTGAGTTTCTTTAATATCCATGATACATAATAAGATATTCAATTTAACAATAATTTAAATTTTATTTGTAATTTATTTGGTCGTTACAATCAACCCCCTGTTGAATAGTTTCCCTTAATATATTCATTCAACACAGTAATATAAATATAGGGAACTCTATGTCATCACCTCATTTGGTTCCCAAAATTCTTATTCTATATTATGGTGTCTCCATATCAGAATGAGTAGTTTTTTTCTTTTTCAATGAACATTTATTATATGATATAATATCTAAACTGGATTCTCCTCATATAGAAGAACATGCTCCAACGAAACCACCTTTAGATTCAGAACATGAAATTGTTCTGGTTTGTACATCGACAAGAGTGATACATGGACTATATCATTTACTTCAGATATGTTAGTTGGGAGTTATAGTAAATAATCCACTACTCTGATGTGATTAATGATATAAATGGGACCAATGTATCTTGTACTAAGATTTCCCTTATTCCCAAATCTCATGGATATCTTATATTGAGATATGTAGTGGAATACATTATCTCTAACCTCAAACTCGTGGCCCCGTCGATTTTTATCATCAAATCATTTTTGATTAAATTGAGTAGTATTGAGTGAGTTAATCAACGGTATTGAACATTTCCATCACCCGCACAAATATTTTATGACCTACTAGTATGTGTTACCCAACATCATCCTAGAACACATGTGTTTTTCACATCTTCCCATAAATGGCCTCATAGGTGTCCATTTGGATACATTAGTGGAAAATATTATTGTATGAAAACTCGAACAGTTGAATATTTTGATCACATCCCACATCGATCTCAATTTAGGAAGCTCCCAGCATGTTATTGAGTGTGTATATTATATTCTCATATTTTCCATCAGTTTTAGGGTGACAGACTGTGATGACATTCAACAAAATATTAAGATTATTTAGGATATTATTGCAGAACATGGTTGAAAATATTAGATATTTATTAGTAATAATCAATAGTGGAATTCCTTGAAATCTCAAACCTATCTAACATGTTTCCTTGAATGTTGTTCGAATGTGAAGTCATCTCAAAATACAATGAAGTGACAAGTATTTGTAAGATGAACAACCAAAACCAAAATATCATCATTTCTTCTTGATTTTATTTTAAGGGATGTGAAAAATTCATTGGTTATGTTTTCCTATTTAAATGTTTTTTGGGTAATGGTTTCATCAAACCCTTGGATTCATTCCTTTAAGCCTTCACCTTTTGACATACAACACTCCTTTATATATATTATATGTAATAATTCATCATATTTTCCCACCAATAGTGTTCCAAAAATATTTATACATTTTTGTTCTTCCTTCAGGTATAGATATGGTAGAACTATGTCAATTATCCACCAAATTATTCATTAACCCATGATATTGTGGGTTATATAGTTTTGAACCAAATCATACAACTCATTCATTAACATTAAAATTTGAGGTTTCTTTTTCTTAATGTATCTAATTTCTTCTGAATTCCCATGTAATCTCTTTAGGAATATTTTATTCTCTATATAAGGGATGATTAATCAATTATATGTGAAATTATTAATGATCTGACTTCCTTTATGATACCCATGTCATTCCTATTCATGTATACGAGGATCAAATCCATCCCCAATTTCAATAATTATTAAATTCATGGATCATTTCTTCTTAAAATATCTTCCACTTTAATTAATACTCCAAAATGGAAGTGGATTGATCAGTCATAGTCCTTAACCATCTCTAAATATCTTTTTTGTTTTATATTAAGATCTTTTTTTGTTAATATATACATAAGTCCCTTATAGTCCATATATATTCACACTTCTCCCCAAATATACAATGTCTCTTTCTTTTCATTGTGTAGATCACTACATCTATCAATAAATCATTCATTTGTTAGTACTATTCATGAAACATCCATATCATATAAGAATTTGATATCAGGACTCAATTAAATTATTCAAAAAAATAGGTAGTGTAAATATAATTACAGCAAAATCATATTTTTCAGCTATAATAATCTCTCGGTGAATTCATAATTCAATAAAATATGAGTCCCTTGTGTGTTATTATGTTTAGAGGGTTTGATAATCATTATAAATTTATGAAAAAATGACAATTATTCCATACTATTCAATAGAAACAATATAAGTTTATCACATATATTGGCCTCATCCATCCTTAAATTTCTTCTATATTGGAAGGGTCCAAAAATATATCGTTACTTGTGATCATATTCCCCATGGATGAGACTTTGTTAAAGTTAATCTCACATTGGTTTTAGATTTTATAAAGAAACCCATAATCTATAGTTTTTTCAATGTTCAATAATGATCCTCTTTCTTCCTATTCATTGTGAAGTATATTAAAATAAAATATATAAATACTACCATGAATTTATCAAGGAAATCCATAAAGACTATATTCGTCATGTACAAGAAATTTTATAAAGATTTAGTAATTCCGAATTGTATTACTGTGTACTCATAGTGCCCATATCTTCTTCAAAAATAAGTCTTGATTATACAATCCTTATTCACCCGTCGTTGATAACACCCTGACCAAGGTTCCACCTCGGAGGAGTATTTGGAACTACATTGTTGATTAAACAAGTCAAAAATCTAGGTAAGGGGATATTTTTTCAAAATTATGATCTTGTGGGGTTCATGATAATTAATGTAATGGCACATTGACCCATCACTCTCATTAGAGAAGAGGACTACTGTACCCCAGGTTTAATCACTTCATCATATAAACACTATATGAAGATTATCATCTTTTATTTTCTATGTCTCATAATGTTCAATAACATCCAATTATATATTGATTCATGGATACTTGAAATGAAATAGGTATAATGATAATTAAATATTCACCCTCTCATCAAGGAGGATGAAAACAATATTCTATAAGAAATCCATTAGAAAATTCAATCACAATAGGAATGTCTTCGAGGATGATATTTTCCATAGAATCAATCATTTGTGAAATATACACATTATTATATAGAAACAATTTCTATTCATGGTATGGTTATGCTAAATAAGATTCATCATCCCCCATAAACATCTAATGAATACAAGGTAGATTCTAAATATAAATAGTTATTTCCATCTCATATCAATTTATGTTATATATATTTAAGGGAATCCAATCCATACCCAAATTAGCATCAAATTACAAAAAATAGAGTATTAAAAGGTTTGCTGGAATGTTTATCCCACAAATGTTTTCATTGTAGGAGTTCTATACTTGGGCTGGAATAATTGACACATTTTTCATTTTCACTGATATATCTACATTCATGCTTTTTGGTGTTGTTTGAATAGTTCTTCTGAACTTATTTGATAAGAAGGAATTCATATACCTATAATCCAAATGTGCATTAACCATTATTGAATGAATAAAAAGTGTTCCTATCACCACTTTGTTGTCATGTCATACCACAGTTGTTGTGGCAGAAAAATCTATCCTCTGTATCCTTGCATGTTATAGGTGAGGATTATCTCTAACCACCCAGGTATTAGTGTAGTGGATTTTGATGTTTATTTATTCCTTATAGTGATATTAATGACCGATATGTTGAGGGGTGACTAGAGAATTCTTCTCATCCTTTTCATTAGTGAGTTTCTCTTATCGGCAGTCAACATCATGGTGCCCACACTTCCTACAGATATAAAATTTCATCATCCCCATCATTAAAATTTTGAGGTTATTTTTTCAATACTTTGGATAAGTGGGGTGTTGAATTTTTTTACCATCATTATATTTTCCATCACACCTCCAGAACTATACTCCACATTCCAATTCTTATCCCCATGAGACACATGATATTTTCCAATCTTCATATCAACTTTGAGGGAACAACTTAAAATTTACACATTGCTATCAAATTCTATGAGCCCTAGGGATTTTCATGACTATGTTTTATCCCACCAATTAAGATGTCAACAATGAATTCAGATGTAACAATAAATATAAATTTGTGTTCTGAATGTATTTTGAATTTTTACTTGAATGAACTGATGGATAAATCTTTTTTTACATGATCGAAAAGAAATTCCTTCACCATTTTTGTTTGAGAGTGCATGAAAAATATTTTCTAGAATTCCTCCCTTCCCATTACATCAATCTCTTCATCAAGATTCATATTTATTGATCAATTTACACCACTGATCACCTTATCCCAAAATATGATAAACATCTATTATATCATTCTATTTCATGAAACATGTATGGACATAGATGATCAACTCAATGGAGACGATCCATTGTTCCATTATTAAGGGATCATATCATCTATTGAAATTTTGAGGCTATTTTTATATAAAGGATTCAATTTTAACATTTTAATTCTTAGATGGATTTAGGAAATACCCTTGATTAGGGTTTCTATTTGTAACCTGAGTAAAATGAGAGAGTATCATCACAATTTTCATGATTATTTATCCTATTAGAATGGGAATTTATTTGAGGATTCATCACAAATTCCCTTCACAATTGATGTTTACTTGGTTCATCCAATTTCTTCCCATTAGATAGAGTAATGGTAAGATGATGGATGCATATTTTTAAATAATTAATCAAATAGAATAATATCTAATAATATTAAATGTATAACATAGAAATGAAAAGTATTTTTATAACATATGATTTTCTTGGATACAATCTATGATATCCATGACCTATTTCATAACATTGAATATTATGGGAATTCATGTTCCCATTATAATTTTTCATAATGATAATGTGAATATACCAAACCAAATATCATCAGAGTTACAAACTAGGTGTGTAGGAAAGCCTAATATAATGCACCAATTCCTGATTGAGTATATCTTAATGTGATGTTTTCGATGTTACCCCTTAGTAAATCTATGCCAGAGAAACATCCACTTGTATTATCAACACATGGTTACAATTTATTGTAAACTATTTACTATATATATTACCAAAATTTTGGTATTTTTTCTAATTATTATTTGTATCCTTAATTATTTCATGAGAGTTTTCTAATTATAATCCAAAAAAATCAAAACATTCCCCTTATAAAAACTATCACATCACATGTATATATTACACATTAATTCATCATTTATTACATAATATTACACATAATACAATGTTAAATATTGATAAGTTTATTTTCCTTAGGAATTAGGTAAATTATATAACCACATGAAATATGGGGACATATCCATTATAGAAAACATCCTTCACATTATCATAATATTCCATCGTACATTAAACTTCATGGGGCAATGTGGGGACATCCCTATCAAAGGGTTAAGCTAGAATGACCAGAAAGGTAAGAAAAATGGAATAAAATGATAAAATTATTTCATGCTATAGAATAAGAATATTAAATGGGTGAGAAAAATGAACTATGAGGCACGATAAATCATGATAACATAACTTTAACATTGAAATATAGAAAAAATAAGAAACATAGAATAATAAACATAGGATAATGCAAACACACATTGCATCATGATAGAAAAAGTAATGTAATGGATTTAGTTCACTACAATATCCCTTTCATGGAGTAACATTTGATTAAACACCACGTAATTCATTATAGTTTTATATAATTTAGTGGGAACGCATCACATTCAAATAATTCACATGTATATGTGTTCCATGTAGATCATACATCATGTAATAATTTGTGATCTCATTTTATTCCACGATACCGGAATTTTAAATAAGTATATGTAATTCCCCAATCAAATAAGTATAATTCCAAAACAAGTAAAACCATTGATTATAAATTGGTATATATATTCAGTACATAATGGATTGGCATGGAAAATCATAGTGAAATTTTGGAATCATAAGGACAGTACTCAAAGATTAATACAAATGGATTATTGAGAGAGAAAAGTGTATCTATTTATTTGAAATAACATATATAGTAAGGGGGTGTAAAAAATAATATCCCAAAATTTTTATTTGGATATAAAATTCATTAAATGATTAAGATTATAAAATTGAAATGAGGATGGAGAGGTCCCATAATAATTTTCAACATGGTAATAACTGTTCATAATGGTCCGTGGGAGAACATAATGATAGTGAAAATGGTATATCATCATGTGTAAGAGATGGGAGGAAATAGTTTTGATGTGATAAGAGAATTATGAATTTTGTAGAATGGGATCTTTTTTGGGGTTATATAGGAATAGAGATCAGAGTTCTTTTTTTTCTCTCAAACATAGGTTTTGGACTCTATATAATAACATAATCAAATGCAAAAATCATCCCTTGTATTTTTTCTAGTGGATTATTCCAAAAAGTGTAGGTATTAACTATAATTCAAATTTGGGGGTATATACATATGGGAGGAATGTGTTTTTATGTGATAAGAGAAATATGAGTTTTGTAGAATGTGATCTTTTGTGGGGTTATATAGGAATAGAGAGCAGAGTTCTTTATTTTTTCTCAAACATAGGTTTTGGACTCTATATCATAACATAATCAAATACAAAAATCTTACCTTGTATTTTTTCTAATGGATTATTACAAAAAGTGTAGGTATTAACTATAATATATGTTCAATAACAAAAATTATTAAAATATTATGTTTCCTGATGTGTAAGTTAGTCATGTCCTTAATGAAATGATTTTGAGATGATAAAATATAATATGTGATTTGGAGGCATAACAACTGGTTTATTAAATTAATAAACCAATAATAAAATTACATATTTTCAATGGTAAACATATATTTGGTCATGGATACACATTATAGAATTTATTAAAACACTTTTTTTGTATTATGTTTTCATAATACACATGATAAATTTATAAAATATATAATATTTACCAGAAATTATGATGGTAATAAATAATTATGAAAAATTATGCTTATAATAATTATAAAATTTGTAGACCAAAAATAATGTATATATCACCCAAATAATTTTATTAATATGAAAATTTTCAATTTTTATATATAATCTATATTGATTAAGAAATGTTGGGTTTTTTATAGTAATAATTTTCGAGAACATATGAAAATTCAATTTGACTTTATAAAAATTATTTTATGAGGTAAATTATATAAAATGGTTTATTAATAATATTTTATAAATATTTCATTTATTTCTATAATCCAATACATTGTAAAATAGTAATTTCTTAATTGAAAATTAAAATTATCCACAAATACATTCTTTGGTCAGACATGTTAAAATGAATATCATTTATAAAGTAGAAATAATAACAATTATTTATAACCATTATTCTTTTGAAAATATAGTATAAAATGTATTATATTTATGGTCATGATTTATAGTTGTTTAGTACACATGAAAACATCCTGAGGGTAAGGTGCACTATGGTGAGACTTTCGTTGGGTTTCCCATCGTACATGGTTTGGGTCATGATCATGATAAGCTCGAAAATCACCCATAAATAGTTTTCCCATGATATAGTTATTGGATATCTTATTGGGATTGGTCAATGGTAACAACTAGCCATACTATCTCCCTCGGATGATCTCATAAATTGTCTTTACAGGGTATGTTTCTATTCATTGAGTCCATCGCTTCATTTTTTGTGTAAAGTGTATTTTTCATAACCCAATATTTATGTTATTCATATGATCACTATTCGAAGACTATATTATAATGGTAATTATGCTTAAAGGTCTTATACATTTGATATGTTATAATAAAAACAATGACATGCATATATTTTCGAAGGCCACAAAAAATAATCAAACATTTAATTCAAGATATAATGTCATTATATTTATAAATTTTTAGTTCAGTATAGTTTTTTTCAAACCATGATCAATGGATGGGGACTAAAAACAAAATTACAAAAAATACATGAATAAAATTAGTTATTCCTCAAAATGTCACATAAAAAGGAATTTTTAATAATGGGTAATAAATATTTATATGTAATTCCTATGGTATGATATATATATATATATGGTTCTATAAATGATTTATAATAACCATGTATTTGTTATAAAAGGGATTTGAATATGTATTAGGGATATAGAGAATTAAGGTAAGGGATTTGTATCTCACTTTTATTATCTATGAGGAACATTCAATATTAATGACATGTTTATTTTATTTGGTTTATGTACATTATATTAATTAATATTATGATTATTAAACTAAAAATCATTCTAATTTTCGTTTCAGTTTTACGATCTCACTCTTAGTGGGTTTTAGTTCAAAAGCTAAATCAATTAAGGGATTTCATTTGTCTCTAATTGAATTTTTTCTGGACATAATTTATATTTTACACCTATAATATATTAAGAGGTATATATAAATCCACCTTTATATGTTTTATAATGATTGTAAATAATTTCATCATTTTATAATTTTCATTTAATGTTATTTTGTGATGGGGATTTCTGTTCACTATTTCCAAAGTGTTATGATGTTTATGCTATAATCTGATTGTTTTTTTAGATTGATTATAATTATGATTCCAATGTTGAAATTAGTTTCCTATATCACATGAAAATAAAGGAACATATTCTACTCTACATATGTCATGAAAATTCATTTTTCCTTCATTTTCCCCTCTTCAGGTACTCATGAGTTCAAAACAATATTTTTATGAAAAATCTCTTTTATTTCTATCTTAAGTTGAAAAATCTATTTCTTGTAAACCCGTAATTTATATTACTATTTTAAAAAATGTTTTAAAATTATAAATAATTATTTATTAAAGATATTTTCACCCATGATAGAATGTCAACATTTTTTTGGAATGGAATCATTATTGAATTTTCAAAAAAATAAATTTTTTATTTTTTAGAAAGTATCCGTATAATATTTTTTAACATGTATAGTAAGAATGAATTTTCCCACCATCATGACCATTATTTTAATTGATTCATTCTTCATACTATTTCAAGGTAATTTCCATATAAAATTATTCCTAAAATGATATATGTTTTAATTTTTTCATAATGAAGACGTTATTTCCTAATAATGCCTTAAATGAGTTTTAAAAGTTTGATTATATGTTTTAATGGTTAATTTAATAAGGTATTATATTTAAAAAAAATTCGTTTTTCAAAGTGATTTTCAAGTGGAAATCTTATTTTCTATTAAAAAATAAATTATTTTTAAATATTCTATTATAAATTTTCAGGGATATCTTCAAATAAAATTATATAAATTTTTTTTATGTGGTCAAAATTGATTTTCATTGAAGAAATGATATTTTTCTCAACAAGCATTTTAAACAAATTTTAAATCATTATTATATGTTTCATGGTTACTTTTAACAAAAAGGATTTCACAAATATTTTGTGTATTATGTTTTTTTATTCAAATAGGATATTATAATTTCCAAAAAAAAATTATTCATTTATTTTAAAATATTCTATTATAAGGGTTCATGGTCATTTTAATTGAATGGGATTTTCAAAAAAATTTATGTTTTTAAAATTTATTTTCATTAGAGATAAAATATTTTACTCATTAAATTTCTTAAATGATTTTATATCATCCCTTGATGGTTTCCTATGTTATTTCAAATAAATGTATTTAGAAATAGGTTAAATTCTCTATTATGTTTTTGAAATTTTAATGTTAATACCACTGATGAAATGTGTCAATTGATATTAAAAAATTATATTAAATATAATATTATATCCATTGATGTGACTTATAATTAATTGGGGAAAAAAATTGATGATACCACACTTATTCGTTCTCTTAATGGTTAATGTTTTTGTTGATGAAATTTTTAAGAAATATGTTTTCATTAAATGGTTTATGATGTGATTATACAATACATTTTTTATGATATTATTTAAAACATATGTATGATTTTTATCAGGATAATGGTGGAACCTATATCTCTCTCTAATTCGTTGGGAAAATCTTTATATACCATGAAAAAACTATGTGAAATTGGTGAGTCTATATCTACTATGGAAACAAGGCTAGTCCAAATATATAATAGGAAACATGTGATTCCTGATCCAATTTGGAAAAAATTGAATATTGATCCTCAATTGGAAATTGGATAGTCATGAATTACTATGCAAAATAGGTGAAGTCTAATCCACAATATGAAATAGGTGATGACTGTTAATCCACTATGTTTATGGTCTTGATAGTTAAGCTTTACATGTGAAATAGTTCTCTATATTTAATCACTTTTCACACTTTGTATGATAATATATTTTGGTTCATGATTGTTTTAAGAATATTTCTCACACATATTGTCCATGTTTTAAAAAATGATAAATTTTCATGCCATCATCCATGTTTTTTATCAATGATAGGTTGGGTATAAACATTATAATTTACTTTAATGATCATATAAAATTATTAATATCTTACTCATTTATATGATCATAGATTGATATATCATATGTTTACCCTTACTAAGCACATGTGACCATTGTTTCTTATGTTTATTTTCCTATGATATAACAAATTATATATGTAGGATTTTTATTAATGAATACTATGATAAAAGATCATTGTGGAAGATTTCAATGATTATTTATGAAATAATAATATTGCGTTTCTAGTCTGTAATGGAACTAAACATTTACATTCCTCAGACATGTAATTATAAAATGTATTGAATATTTATTGTTCCAAATTTGATATTTATGTATGTAAATAATGGGTACCTATAACTGGTATAAAATTAAATTATTACTTAACCATTGGAAAAAATGATTAGAAAACATCAGTGAGATCCCTCGTGATATTACTATGGACATTTCTAGGGATATATATAAGGATATGGCTATCAATGTGTAATTTGTAGGAAAATGTATTATAATTATGTAAATGGATTGGGAGACCTGTTTCAAAGTAATTAAAATCCATAATAGATAATATAAGTGTATTAGGATCTAGTACATAGGCAGCTGAGAGTAATAACATAAAAAGGGTTCTTGGACCTGGACTATAAGATCACAAAGTGCAAGAAAACAAGTCTCACATCACACCCAATTTGACACTACCAATGGATAGGCTTTGGGAATTAATTAACTATTTATGAAAAATCATGATAGATTTAATTTGATAATGAACACGAATGAACACCAAAAAATACAAGTTATCATATATTGAAATGAAGGTTTCATGATTTAGAAATACTAAAATTAAATTTTCATGTTTATGGGGTTCCCCACATTTATTTTTGTTAGTCAAACCATTCTCTTTGGTTTCTGTCAGTGGTAATAACTAGAAAGAACTGTATTAACATTCAATATGATATACAAGATTTTGATGAGAAACCCAATGGGATGATGACCAGTGGGAAGGATGTTATGACTATTCCTAGCCAGATATCATGATATCTGATTAATGATATACACCTCAACCAACTCTTTGAGTCAAAAAAATGATAATGATAGTGGTCTTTGAGAGTTAGGATGGTGGATACCATGGGGGAAATAAGACATGATTTCAAATATGTTAACAATGTTAGAAGAACCACCCAAGGGAATGTCTCTATGAAAAAAAAATTGTATTTGGTGAGCATAAGAATGATATAGATTAAGAAATTTCTATGGAAAACTGAAATGTTATGTTACTTAAATTGATGAGAATAATGGTCTCCTTTTGATATCATCGATATATGGATATTTCAAATTTTTAATGTGTGGGTATTATTAAAGTCTATATTATAATGGGAAATATCATGAAGATAATCAACATGGTGGTATACATAATTATTATACTTTTTATGATGATGAGACTAAAAATTACATATGAATGATATGATATTTTCTAACACTATTATTTATGTTATACATAAGATTCATGATTAAATTAAGGCTGATGAATTTCAATACATGATTCATATTTCATATTGTAGTAATGTGGTATTAATGAATAATATTATGAACCATACTAAATTGTTTGAGAAGGAAGTGGGATTATTATAGTGTTTATGTATTGTAATTATTGAACTATGTTATATGAATCATGGAATATAGAAGGATTTTTTAAGAAATGTTTTTTAATTATGTTAATTAATATGTTGAATGATTCTAATGAATTGAAAATTTGTTTCAATAGAAAACCAATAATTTGAGTAAGGGATGATAACCATTAATATGTTCCTAATTTTGAGAAATTGGCATTTAATTTGGACAAATAGATGATTGATATGAGTATTATAAATTTGATATAATTTATGAATAAGAAAAATAATTCTTAATTGCTAAAGAAGTGTGTTATGATATCATTAATGCTATAACATCCTCAACATGGGAGATACTAAAATTGTTCCTAGAGTTGAGTCACCACATAAACTAAAGCGCACATATCCATATATAATAGGGTTCTGACTAGTAGTGAGGGTTTTTAAAATGACATAGAGAGACAATAACCTCTTTTTTAGAGTTATACATGATAGACAATAAAAAAAGGGAAATGATAACCAATAACTAAGTAACATTTTTATATAACTAAATCACAAAAAAGGTACAAACCAAAACTAAATATTAAATATTTCATGTCATTCCAATAGTGACAAAGTGAAAACAAAAGTAAAATAATGAAAACTCCCAAATCCCCAAAATAGTTCTATATCAATGTTAGGATCCTCTTCCAAGAATATCACAACCCCAACTCAGCTCCCTATTATATGTCCCTTTCCCATTTTTTCACCTTCAATAATGTCGTCTTCTCATGTACGCAATGGAATCTCGAGAAGGGTGTGAGTATAACACAGCATGCCACCACCAATAGTGTCTAAAAAATATCCAGTATAAATAGATAATTCATCCAAGTTGGAAATAAATTTCAAGGTAAATAAAAGAGTAACACATGACCCTTGATTAAAAACATTCACATTAACCATTTCCCTCAAATGATCTAATTTAATTACTTATAACGCCACCATTTTTAAATTATTTTTCTTCAAAAGTTACACAGTTTAGGTATATATATTATCTACACCATGAACTACGCTGAACAATTATCATGCATAAGTGTATAAGACGAGTTTCCTATGTCATTAATGATAGGAATTTCATAAATAATCATAACACACTTACCTTGGAGTAGTAGTCTCGGTAGTATCATCCAATGAAACCATCAAGGGCCTAGAGAACCAGTTTGACTCCCTACACCATACATTATAGTGTTTGGTTTAGATCATCAGTCTGACCCGACCATTTGTAGAGCCTCAATCCATTATCCCACACTAGAATCCATGTGCAAATTCTTATTCATCCATTTACCATATATACCATATCATAATAAGGCATAATAAATATATATATCATCCAAAATTCAAGAACCAATTACATATATCCAATATAAATAAATAAAAAAAATTAAATATTCAATAATTCCCTTAAATTTAATCTATATTTAATTATTATCAATTCATAACCCTAAATCTCTTTACACATTTATAATATAAATTCATAAAACAATCCACACATTCACATTAATCCATTTAAACCCACTTTCAACTAATTCCATGTAATCCTTTATGACGTTAACAGGAACTAGAAACATCTAATAATGCTTTCTCAATGGTTTAATCTAAATTTTAAACATATTTATGAAGGGATATATTACAACAAAAATCAACCATATTTCTAACACGATAATTTTATGTGTTTAGAAAGGTCGATGCACCCCATTGGTGGCCCAATATTGGGTTAATAATACGTAATGAATCTCATGAGAAATATGAGGGGTTAATTTCATTAACATTACAAACATTTTAACCAATATCGATAATGGAATCAAAGGTACATAAATATTTAATCAATATCACCAATATACAAGAAAGAGTTTATAATAAAACAATCATATATAAATAAGGAATAAATTTTTTGAGAACATAAAATCATAAGAGAAATTTTAGTAATTATCAAATTTTTAATAGGGTGCAAGGTTTCAACACACGGTTTTCAAAACTGTGTGCAAACCATCTACCGAAATCTATCCAAAAAGAAGTACATTTTGTTTGGTTTCTTTGGAATACTGAAAGGTTTGATAAATAGTGAGCTAACTATGGGAAATTCCTCTATCCAAGGTCAACCAGTTTCACTCCCCACACATGATTTCCTCTAACCGTGTGCTGACCATGCCACATGCACAGAACGACTTGATTTCACTTTTTTTCAAGTATTAAACCACATAAACCCCCTGAAACCTCGACATACACCCATTAAAAAGTATATTTAATATAAATTAGAGTAATCAAACAAAAATCTAAACAAGAACATACCACCATGAAAAAATGGATATTACAACCTCCTCACCTTATAACTGATCATCCTCGAACCGCACTCCCAAGCATTGTTGAGCATCCGAAACAAAGAGTTTGGTTCATTGATCCTACATATCTGATTCTCTATACCAAGTATCTTCCTAAACAAGTCATGGTTCCAAAAAACATGAATCAAATGTACTTTCTTTCCCTGAATGACATTATCACTATGATCCATAATATGAACCAAATGATCCTCAATGGATGCGTCATTCTCATGGTCAAAACCCTCAGCATCAACCATGTGAGATGAGATATGGTGACACTTCCAAAGAATTAAAACATTAATTACATTTTGAATACATTAATACCTATATGGAAGATCCAAATAGTACACCACCAGTCTAATCCCCTCAACAATCTCAAATGGTCATACATACTTGGGCACCAACTAACCTTGTTTCTGAATTCCATGGGGACCAAACCATGGATACACTTGAAGATACACATGATCACTCACGAAAAACTCAAGAGTTTGATTATATCTATCCTTTTATGACTTCATACCAATCTTATCCATTTCCATACATTTGAGGGTCAACGGAATCTATTTCAACACATCATAAATGAGACGCAATCCAAAAAACCCGGAGCACCCAATATATAACAAACATAATAGATAACTACATGGATTACCATACAGTTCTTAAAATGGTTCCATATAAACTATATCTTGGAAACAATTATTATATGAAATCTCAACCTATTCTAGATTCATTTACCATGATCCACTAATGTCCATGACACAAGCCCTCAACATTTCCTCTCGTACATGAATGGTACACACCGACTTCCTGATCATCATTGGGTAGAAATCCATACAAAAAAACACCTAGATACTATGAACCTTCTATAATCGACCCCGTAAGTTAAAATTGAAACACATATTATGATCTGAAACTATGTTTTGTGGTACCCCATGTAACGACACCACCACTAGAATATACAACTTTCCAAACTGGTCTATAAGAAAAGTTTCTCGAATCAGTATTAAATGATCCACCTTAGTCAACCAGTCCACAACACCCTAGATCAAGCCATTCTTATAATGAATCCACATAAGAACTACCAAAATATTTCTTGTAACTTCATCCCATTTCCATTACATAATGTATAATGGCTATATAAAATAACTATACCACTGATGTTCAGCTTTAAACTATTTCTAGGTAATTATTCACACCACAAAACCTACATCATATTTCTCACCCCCACCACAAATACTATCTATGAAGATCAATATACATTTTGGTCATACCAAGATGCACTTCACACTTTGATGCTTGAAACTCATGATTAAATTCTTACTGAAAACATGTTGGCATAAAAAAACCGCCCTGAATGTAAACCACTCCATCATCACCAATGGTTCCATCAGAAGGTAACACCCCATCTTTAAGGCATTCCCCCAAATCCAAACATTCTAATTACACATGTATCTTCTCTTTGAATCCAATCATACACACAAACTCATCTAATAATGATGCAGGGTTTATATTCTCTTGTCCATCTTACACCTCCAAATGAATCTCAACGAACAACCCCATAATTTTTCAATCCAAAATAGATTCTTGAACTGAATGGTTCCGATTCATCCAACACAAAGAATCCACAACATTTCTTCCATTTAATGCTATGTAAACTATCTCAAAGTCAAAGTATTACATTTATGAAACCTATATTCAATAATAAATATTCAAATCACGCTAAAAGAAAATCTCTAGAATGCTTTTATGATAGATATACACCATTAATCATTCTCCAAACATGTAATGGTGCCTTAATTGTTAGGCATAAACCACCAAAACAAACTCATAATCTTTGGTAGTGTAATTTCATTCATGAGGCCTCAACTTTTAGGACTGATATACAACAAATCCATCATACCAAATCAATAATGATCCAAGAAAAACTTTAGATGTGTCACAAAATAAGATATACCTATTACCTAGCATGGGTATGGTCATAATTATTGTTGAAGTGAAATGTTTCTGTATCTCTATGAAATCATTCTCAAATTCACTATAAAATTAAAAAAAATCCCTTATTGGTAAAAAATAAAATATTTGATACTAAAAAGGAAAAATATTTGATAAACCCTTGGTAATTTCACTCCAATCCAAGAAAACACTGGACATCAGAGACATTCTTGGGCTACTCCCAAGATAAAACATCAAGAAAAATCTCAGAGTCCATTAACACGCCTTCCTAGGATATTATGTGTACCACGAAATTCACCTTATCAATCCATAAATGGCATTTTTATAGCTTGGCGTATAACCTATTCTCACCCAGTGTATTATGAATGATGTTAAGATGTTTGAAATGATCATCATGATTTTTAGAGTACTATAAGTTGTCATCAACAAAAACAACCAATAACTAATCTACGTATTGGAAAAGGATTCGAATCATTATGTCCATAAAAACCATTAGTTCTTTGGTCAATCTAAATGGATTCATAAAAAAACATATTTGAACCATACCATTTTTTAAAGGAACTTCATGGAAGATTATATTGTCTCAAAATCAGTTTGAGATATCCCAATATCAAATCAATTTTTCAAAAACACTAAAGATACTCTAAGATAGTCAAATAAGTCATCGATTCAATGAAGAGTGTATCAATTCATAATTTTCATTAGGTTCAGCCTCATTTAATTAACACACAATTACAACGATCCATATAATTTCTTTAAAAACAACACTTGCCATCCACATAGTTAATTGCAAGGATGAATAAACCCTTTATCCTCAAATTCCTACAACTGAGATTTTAGCCATTGCTGTTATTCTAGTTCCATTATATATGGATGAATGAAAATTTGTTCTTCCCACAGTAGAATCTATATTATGAATTCAACATATCTCTTGTGTGGAAACCGTGAGATGTCCTTAGAAAACACATCCTGAAACTTATCCTCCACCATAACAAATACATGCTTCTCTCCCTATTCATTATCAAGTATAAGAAAAGAAACATGGGTTATGAGATCACCCAACTATTTCAAAATAGGCCCTGAAAGGCTAGCCCAGATATCTCCGTCACCAAGATGGACATCCATGTCTCCTATAATAGAAGTCAACAATAACTGATCATGGAAATATTCAATATGGTCCTGGAAAATCACTAACCAGTCTATCCTGAAAACTAAATTAGAAATATTAATATCAATCAAAATCAAATTCTATAAGAAATGGTACCCTCCATCTTCAAGATAACACCCCTTACATTGCTTAAATTTTTTATCCCACAACCATAACATCATATCAACTGACATAACTCCACACATATGTTCAACCGATAAACCCAAAATAACCACAAAATGAGATGAAATTAAATTATTTGAGGTACCTATATAAAAAAATAATGAAAAATAATGGAGGCTAAAAAAATTGTACTTCAAACCATTGATGGCCCAGCCTCACCCCCATCAGGTGTAAACTAAACTACATGAAGTTGAAATTCCATTATACCATTAGCTCTAGTCTGAGTTCCTAGTGATGCACTACCCTTAAAATATGAAGTATCTCTCCCCAGAGTACAACATCCACTGCCATTTCCATTATGAATTAAATAACTCCAACTGCCTTCATGGTATAAGGTAACCGACCCCATGAATGTAATATATTCTGGCCACAAGCCTCCCTAATTAACCTGATAATGTGGGTACCTATAGAACCTCTTTACATGAGTATCAGACCACATTCCCCATACTCAAAAATTATTCAAGAGAAATGATTACACACATGTCCCATCATTCTACACAGATAGAAGAATTCATGAACACTTGTGTGACAATCTAGTTCCATCTTCTAACTACCCAATCCACCACCACCCTATAATAAAGTCTCAAAACGCCACTTCCCACTATTTGAAGCTACACTTCTGAATCATCTATCAAGAACTGTCCACTAACTATAAGAAGAATTCTTAAGGATTAATTGTAAAAATGAACTTAATCTAGTACCTCATCCATCATCCTTACAAATATTACATTCACCTGTGACTTTATCTCATGTTGGAGTATATCTGGAAAATTTCATGGCATATCACATCATCACCTACAAAAACTAGAATGATGCATTGAAAATCAGTTATATATACTACATAATCTGTCCCTAAAATAGATCCCTAGGCTAATCATACATATTCTTCATCCCTATCCTACCACAAGGTATCCAGATAGTATCTTTATAGAAACTTTTTCCATTAATGTTTCCACTTCATAACATCATCCTATATATCCTAGACTAATACATCCAACAAATGCTTTTCATGACCCAACCACATGTAATCCCCCAACATGAATCTCTTGTTAAGAGGATTTTAAAAGTGATCTAGATTTGTTTGAATAGATTATTTAAAAAAAATCAGCTTCATCTTGTTCACTATCTCCAGAGAAGGTAGGAGGGTGCTACAACTATAAATACATAGTCAGCATAGATATACTCAGTAAGACCCACCCTGGGTCTCATTAAATGATATTTATAAAGAGAATGAAGTTCTCATGGAACAAATCTTCCCTTATATGACCCTGAATCAGTGGGATTTCTTTCCCCATTTCTTGGGTAGAATTAGTAGTGACATATTTTATCTTCCCAACTGACAATTGATGTCATGGTGTCATCATCCTATAATTCCATGCACACATCTGAAAACAAATAGCATGAAACATATTCAATTTTAGAAATACATTTCTTTCTACTAGACTAAAAACCCATTTCACATACATTATCTCAATATATATTACTAAATCTACAATGTTTCCCCCAACCATCCTTAATGCCAGTAATGGGGAAAATAGGGTAAACCAACATACATAGTAATAATTATTTTATTAGACACCCATATTTAAAACCATTTCCAAACTCACAACATAAAACATTCCTTCTTGAAACATTTCCCATTTAAAATGAATATTTTATTTCATTCAAAACCATTCATTCAGAACAATTCTTTAACATTTTTTTATTAAACCAATTTAAAAATCATTATTCGACACCAATTTAATTATTATTTTTGGATGTGAAACACATTCTACTCTTTATTTCGTATACAACCATCCAATTTTTTATATCAATATGAATGCCACTTATATTACTTGGTGAAAATAATGATAGATAAATGAACATCATCATGCAATAGTTTCATGTGAAAAATATTAATAAATAGTCAAATCAAACAAGAAGTGAATCAGTCAACGAAGAAATTTCATTCAACTATAACAACACATAACAAGAGTAATCCCTACACTGAGTAGACATGGTTTACCTTGTACATGAGTCAGTTCCTTCATGCCTGAGATCATTCCCTTGAACGGACACATCATAATCTCATTTATACCATCCTAAATAGTAAGGAATATAAAATACCTATATTGTTACCAACTTCTAACATCCCCAACCAATGATCCACTAAACTGGTGCCCAGGGCCCAATTTCTACATGACTAAAAGCACGCCTCCCTATACTTCATAGGTTTTTGAATACCTGAGAGGATTTGGTAAAACATGGGTGAGACTGTATCATCATTTTAAGAGTAAGAAAAATCAAATAGTCTAAAAAATATGGGAAACAGTAACCAATACCTCATGAATATTCATAGAAAAAAAATCTAAAACAAGGTACAAACTATAACCATGTAATAATACGTAATGTCATGAAAATAGATCCAATGTGAACAAAAAAATAATGAGATCAAACAAATCGCTAAAATGGTCCTACCTCTATGTATGGATACTCTTCCATGAATATAAAAATTCCAACTCAACTCTCAAGAATAAGACATTTACCTTTTCCTGAACTAAAATAATAAAATATTCCCGAGCACGCAATGGTGGCCCAAGTAGGGTGACACTATAACGCAGTAGGACACCGCCAATAGTGTCTACAAGACATATAGTATAATTATATAGTAAATTTTTATATGAAATTATTGGCTTGGTAAATATAATAGAATCTTGGATGCATTTTATTATCAAAATTGTTATGAACTATTTACATCAAATGTCCAATTTTTATTACTTATACCATATTTGTTACTATAATAATTTTCATCATAAGATCCATGGTTTAGAAGTTCACGTTATCTAAAAAATTGACTCTACTGGAAAATTATCATGCATGGGGGTATAAGTCTAATTCGTTATCTCACAAGGAATAATAATTTTATAAATAATCATAACACACTTACCTTTGAGAAAAAGACTATATCATCTCATCTAATGAAACTATTAGGGGCCTAGAGCATCAGTCCAACTACATAACTTGTTCATTCTAGGGTGGGGTTTAGTTCATCACTCTAACTCAATATATGGGAGGCACATAAATTTTTTATCCCACACCACCTATCTTTGTTAACATACTTATTCATTCATGTACCAAATATACCATATCATAACTATAGATAATAAATACACATAACATCAACAATTCATAACCATTTTTATATAACCAAACATAACTATGCAACCCATTTCACATATTCAATCAATAACATATATTAAACCACTTATCACATTATTCAATTTTTATTCCTTAATATCTTTACACATTTACGTTAAAAATTTGTTTCGCAATTCACACAGTCACATTAACCCCTTTAATCCCATTTTCACTTCATGTTAAACAATCCCATATGGCATTCCCAACAACTACAAAAAACATTCAAAATTTCCTCTCTAGATTAAAATAGCATATAAACATATTTATAGTGGTCTCTATCTTAACATAATTAAACCATATACTTAACACTAAAAATTTCCTTATTTTGTTATGTCGACACACCCCATGGGTGGCCCTAAATCGCTCTAATCATCCACAAAGCATTCCACATGGATAATGATTGGTTTAAATAATCCCCTAAACAATAATTTTATCTAATATTGAAGAATTTATCAAAATTACGTCAAGATGGAATCAATATCACCATCACTCACGCACAATTCTACAATAATACTATGGGATATAACTTATAGTACACCTATATTGAATCTAATGATGAAGAACCTCTTGAATATAGAAATTTACCCACATTAAATCACCCTTTCAATACACAAACTATTATACATTGTAAAAATAGGTTTTCATGATTTTGGAATAAGGAGGAAAACCAACATTCCATAATCTTGAAAAGAGAGTGAAGAGAAGGATTAGACTTACACAGATATTTGATTCACAAGAAACGACCCTCTAAATAACCAAGAATAAAAAGAGAAAGATGAATTGTATTATTTGGGAACCTTGGTTCTTCCATAGGGTTGATAAGAGAATAATATTGGAATATATCAATTGGATTAATTAAAAGCACAATTGATTAGTTTAGTAATTTTCCACTTTTAATGGGGCACACAATTTGGCCGTACAGTTTCCAAACCCTGTGTAAACCGTCTTTTAGTCTCCATCCAAAATAATTCCACGACACATGGTTTATTTGGAAGTATATGTTGTTTGAAAACTATGCACTAATTATGTAAAATCCCTCTATCTATGGTTACACAGTTTTTCTCACCCCTACATAGTTTCCTCTAAGCAAGTGTTAATAATGCAATATTCATAGATTGACCATATTTCTATTTCTTTTTTATCTTAAACCCTTAGAAAACCCCCAAAACACCACATATATGAATTTAAAAAATATATTAACAAAAAATAAGGGATTCATTCCAAAATATAATAATGAACATACCTATATGAATATAGAGACCTTAAAAATGGAGTTTAAAATATTCTTGTATTTAAGGAATATATTTTATAATGTGTGGTTTTTTTAAGGAACTATGAAGTATGAATATTTTAATTTTGTTATAATTGTAGTAATGATTATTACCAACAATTAAAGAAAATATATGTCTAGAGAACGCACATAATTGGTATGTAAAAATAAGACCTACATTATGATATTTGGGGGATTATTGTTATGTTGATTTTGAGAAATTTTATGACCTTATATATAATTTTTTAATTTTTGAAGGGTTATAAGGATAACAATTAATGATGAGGTTTAATTTAAATTTGTATGAGGTTTTAGAGATTAATATATTATTTCAACATATGATGGTTTATACAAAACGTGAGCTGAAAATTTTGTTTTTTATAATAACATGATATAGAATGACTTAATATTATTATTTTTGGTGATACATACAATTAGAGTTAATCTATTTGAGTAAGATATGAAATAAAAATTAATCAAATAATAAAAAAACTACGAAATTGGGATTTCAATAGAGAAAATGTACAACCCATTGGTATATTAGACCATTTTAAATTATTAATCATATCTGAATGGTATCCTATTAATTAGAACATCCAATGATCATATCTTAGGATCATGAAATATTTTGTATATTTTTCATGATAATGTATATATCTGATATATCATAGTCAGTAATAATATTGTTCATACTATTGGAGAAATATAATTTTTATAAGGAAACACCGGTAGAGATTTTGGATCAAATATATAATGATCAATAAAACAAGACCACACACATGGTAAATTTTTTGTGACAAAACCACCATTTTGAGAGAGTTACATGGGAAATGAATATTTAATGATGTATAATAATCATAATTTTATGCCACCAAAGTGATTAATTTTGTGGGGAAAACTCATTTTTTAATGGTAAAGAATAAATGTATGATATTTTATGATATTTTTATTTTTCAAAAAAAATAAATCTCACCGATTTTTTTCTATAATATAAAATAATTATTTTCTCATATATTACATGAAATGTTGAGCTGATTTTTTATTACACATGACATCTTGTGTGACATTATTTACATGAAAAACTATTTTGAAAAGAAAGGCGACATTCCATTAAAATATTATTATTCTATATGATTTTGTCACTTAGATGATATTATGGTGTGAATGAATATGATAAAATATGTTATAAAAATATATGGTTATGAAATTTAAATAAAATTATTTTTTTGGGACTATCTAAAAAGAAATTTTATAAAAACTCATTGAATATAATGGAATTACATTTCAATTTTTCCTTTACATCAAACATGATTTAACTTAATAACTTATCCTAATCAATTTTAGTGAATTAATTTAATGAAATATATATTATATATTAAATAAAAACTTTAAAATCATATTTTTTTAGAAAATTGATAATAATCAATCCAATTTTAGGCTTAAAAATTTTATTTTTCTAAAATGCGGTTTTTTCACCTTTTCCAAAATTATTTAAAATTATAGATAATTTATATTACAAAATAAATTTATTTTTGAGTTCAGAATGTCAAAATTATATTTGGGTGATTTATTTATAATTTTATCAGGAGTAATATTTTTTGATGAATTGGGGAAAAATAATTTTTTATTAAAATTTGTAAATTATTTTAATTCTTTTAAAAAATTAAAAATTGTTTTTAAATTTGATTTAAATAAAAATTCATTCAATTATATATAAATTAATGAAATTTATATCAATTTAATGATTACCAAATTGACATATAATATAAACACATTTCAATCTTTTGAACATTTACTCATTCAAAACCCGCTTTCTCATCACATATGTGAGATTAATTTCATGTTCATAATTTCCACATATTTGAATGGAATATGAAAAAATTTATTCCATATTTTTAATAATAATGCATTAAATTATTAAATTTTTTGAACATAATTTGTGAACACAATTAAATGTATAAATAATAAATATTATTCACTATGATTAAGGTAAAATGTTTCTTCAATGTGGTTAAATTATGTAGAAAAGGGTTAAAATTACTATAAGACTTGTCAAATAACTATTTCATTGAAAACATTAAATAATATTATTACAAATATATAATTAATGTAAATTTTGATGTTTTTTTTGGGATTTCATTTAATATTTTGGATTCATTTTGGGAATTTATGATTAGTTTCTATGTGGGTTCCTTTAATCCACTTATAAAAGGTTACCGAAAACCTTAACATATTCAAAATATCAAAGCATATTGCTTGACCAAAACAATAAAGATACCTCCCCAACATCCTTTTACAAGTCTACTATATTATTTTCCTCCTAAAATAATAACATTATGGTAATTAATAAGATATCCAAATGTGGTGCTTCTAAAAGAAATAAATTTTCCCCACCAAGATGAATAATATTATTTCATAATTTACATCAAATATTCATTATAAAAAGTTAAAATAATAATGAATTATCTCCTATATAATGTAGTGTTATTAAATTAATATAATATCCTATCTCTATATCCACATCCATCAAAAGGAAAATGAAACCGTCTTTTTTGTGTATGGCAGACACCGCCTCATGAATCGATGAATTTTTTTTACATCAACACCATGATGGTTGGATATGTTTATGGAATTATATATATATATATATATTAAATTTTTTAAACAAGTATTCATTGTTAAATAAATATATCATTAACACGTTCGTAAATGTTATTCTATTAGTGATACAGTAATGTTTCTCATCCATTTGACAGACTACCACCTAATGAGGAAATGCGATTTGTTTTCTATTATAGTTTACATAAAATTGGGTAATTCTATATTTATGGAATAGAAATTACATATTTGAAAGAATAATTATTATTTAAATATAATATATTATTTACCTTCCTTTTTTCAATCCTTTGTGAAATGGAAACAATGTTCATGCTTATGTACGACCTATCATCTCTATAAATAGTGTATTTCATTTTATATATCTAAAGTTTTCGGATTTAAATAAAAAAAATATAATGAATATATATATTATATTTATATTATTTTTAAATTTATATATATTATTTAACCATTATCAATTTATGAGGATAAAAAACAACAAATCATAAAATACATTGAAAAAACAATTATTGCCTGAAACGTGACTTTTAAATTGAAATGATAATTAATGGGTTAGAAAAATCTAATATTAAATAACATAGAGTATGAAATATATATTTAAGATTATGTAATATATTTATAATAAAATTATATTTATTTTACATGTTTTTTTATTTTTTATTATGGAATCAATAATTTAGGTAAGGGTTTCGAGGAAACTATTATTTTCTGGGAGACAAATTCCATATTAACCACATGATTCTTTCTTTGCAGTGTGTATTATCACCCTTAATTTATTTTATGATTATTATACTAATAATTAGTCATATTTACAAATATACTTAAGGACCGCTCTTTCATGGGGTTTATAATTAAAATCTTAACAAATTATTAAGGGATTATTTTGTCTCTAATTGCATTCTTTATGACATACATTATGTTATGCACCTATCTTCCAGTATGATGTGTACATAGTCAAAATTATTCATGTTATATCCTAAATATAGTTCATTTCATGATATTATAATTTTCATTTAATTTTTTCATTTCATAAGAATAATGATTCTATTTTTCTATAGTGCTGAGTGTTTTATGTTACATAATCATTATTTATTGAGATTCAATATAATTATCATCCAATGATGTAATATTATGATCAATCTCTCAATAAACTAATTAATTATAATATATTCTCGTTATAACATGAGAATAATTTTTTTTCCATCATTTCCCCTATTTATGTACTCATTTTATGAAAATAATTTTTACAGAAAAATTATCTTTACTTCTCTCTTCATATGAAAACCCTTTTTCATATAAAATCTTGTTTTTAGAAAAAATTTAAAAAATGTTTCTGAAATTTTTAATATTATTAATTGAAGGTGTTTTTCCCATATTTTATGTATTAAATTTTTTAATGTAAGATTCTTGATTTTTTTCAAATAAGTCCCATTTGGATTTTATTAAAAATCTACAAGGAATATTTGTTTTCACATATACAGAATGATGGGAATTTCCCACTAACATGGTTATTATATTTTTTAAGGAATACATCATACATATGAAATGATATATCCAAGGAAATTTATATTAAGAATGTTGTATTTTTAAACAAGGATTTCCCATATATGACGTGATATTTTCTAAAATAAATGTATTAAATAATTTTTAAAGCTTGAGTTATATGTTTTCAGACTGTTTTATGTTTACATGGTGTTTCTCAATCTGGAAAAAATATTTTAATTAAAAACTACTCTAAATATTTTTTAAATGTTACATATTATATTCTAAAACATTATTCAATTAAATTGATTTTCAATATTTTTTATTTCTAAAACTTTTGTTAAAATCGAAAAAGATATTTTCCTCAAGAAATGTTTTATATGATTAATAATGTTTAAAAAATATAATAATAAACTTAATTTTAATTAAAAGGATTTTAAAAAGGTTTTATGTTTTAATATTTTAATGTTGAAATGATAATGTCCTCAAAAAAACATTTTAATTATTTTTAAAGCTTCTATTTTATGTTCTCAATGCTACTTTCAATGAATAATCAATTAAATTTTTTAATGTCATAAAATGTTTTTTAAAATTTAATATATTAGTTTCCATAATATATGTTTTACATGGTTTTAATATCTCTATTTATATGTTCCCATGTTTATATTCAAGGAAACGTATTTCAAAGGTGTTTTAAAATTTCAATAGTCTTTTCAAATTAGAACGGCTATATTTCTTAAGAAATGTTCCATGTGATTCTTTAAAATATTATTCCATGTAGGGTGATGTCATTTGATGTTACATATTATTCACCAATGATAAGATTTAATGATACTATCATTATTATTTCTCATTATGGTTATTGATTATATTGAAAAAATTTCATACAAACATATTTTGTAAACATGGGTTATGATGTGATGATATGGTGAATGTGACATGATAATTTGGAACAAAAAAATTAAGTTTTCATTTTGATATGTGTAGGAACTGTATATCCTTCCAATGCATTTTGTGAATTGTTATATCTGATGAGAGAACACTTGGAATTGTTTATATCTGTATCCACTATAGGAAATATGTGAGTATCATTCCATCATAGGAAACACATGATTCTATATCAACAATATGATACATGTGAGCCCTGAGCCTACCTCATAAAAAGGTGAGTCCCAATCCACTATTTGAGAAAACTGTGTCTTGATCCATAATCAGAAATAATTTATGAGTCATGATATACAATGATGATGTTATTAGTAGATAAAATTTAATTATGAAATGGTTCTCTATATTTATTATTATGACTCACTAGTTTGATGTTATCTTGTTTTTCATGTTTGATTTATGATGAGTTCTCACTATAATGGGCCATGTTTTTGGTCATAATAATGATTTATTCCATGACTCATGTTTATTATCTATGATAGTTTTGGTGTGAGAATTGTAGGTTATGTCCATAATTGGACATCATAATGTTTTTATTATGATATTAACAAATCACATATTAATAACTATTCTGTTTACCTTTAATAGGAATCTTAACTCAAAGTTTCTTTTATTTCCTTCCCGAAGTAATAAAGAATGGTTTATATAGGTTTTTTTAAGAGGAGTATTATGTGAGAAGATCTTTGTTGGAGATTTTGATGATATTTACAAAAATATGAATATTTTGACTATTCTATCTAATGAAACTAAGCAATTATGGACCCGGGCTTGTGTATCTGAAATTTACTGAAAATTCATATAATAATTTCTGATTTTTATGTATAAATATTTTGGACCCGTATACCAATAATATATTGTTAAATATGATATTATGAAATATTTCAATATCCACAAAAAAGTCAAATATTTTATAAAAATACAAAAAAATCACCATAAACATTTTGTAGCATGTAAATTCAAAAAAAATGTACTTTTTGAAGAAAAAAAATTCTATTTATAATCAACTGAAATTTTAAATAAATTCCATTTTTATTTGGTAAATGAAATTATGATTTTATTATCATATTTTAGACACTTATTAAAATTAATAATGTTCTCTTGAAATTATTTCATAATTCTAATGAAAAATAATTTTTTATCCCAATTAATGAAAAAAAAATCATTTAAATATTTAAATTATTGTTAATAAGAAAAAACAAAAAATTTATTATTTAGAAATATATAAACCATTATTTTTCATTCAAATAATTTATTTACCTGTTGATGATATAAATATGTCATATTATAATTTTATATGATACCTAAATATTATTTCACATTTCTATTAGTGATCTTATTATTCTAACTACTAGTTTACTTTTCTTAATCATTAAACAACAATTCAAACGGTCAAATCGTAACAGTCATATGGGTTCCCCACATCCATTAAATATATCACAGTCCATTAATTATTCATTTATATATATATTCTCTAAAAAAATATATACATATATATATATATTCATTTTCAAAATGAATATTTCATTACTAATATTTTTCATCATTTCGTCATTCTTTTTTAGGACTGTGATTTGTCTAGGGGATTGAGAATATTGAAATTTTTCATTTATTTTTATCTTATTTTCTATTTTTCTTCATTATAATACATTCATTTATAATGAAAAAAAATCTATGCCTTAAATGTACTTTTTAAATAAATATTGTAAAATATTTTTGGTTATATCATGCATTGTGTGGTTTTTACATAATAATATATTACTAAATATATAAAAAATATTTCAAAGCGAAATTCTATTAATGAAATTAAGGTTCCTTACATTGTTCCCCCATTACAAAATATCACCCTAAAAATTTTGTATAACATATTATGGTGAAAAAATTAACATTACATCAACTTTATGGATTCTGATAGTTCCAATAGATAATCCTTATACTTATGGCTATGTTAGATTAAATTTACTAGGTGAGTTTTCATTTCTACATAGAAATTTATCTATAATATCTACGATCCACAATTGATGTTTCTCACAAAAGAGATTTTTTTCCTGATATACCATGTCTGAATCCAGTATTGTTTTTGGGATGTTGTATACTCAATAGGGAAATATGGATTATTTAATGTACATGAGAAATGTTTCGTGGGAATGAATGTCAATAAGCCATAATAGCAATGAAATTGAAAACATAAAGGTGGTTGATATATATATGTGAAATAGATTTCCTTTCATCAAAAATATAATTACTATCTTCCATGGAGATATACTAAGGAACGATTTATCATTGACTATAAACTAATGGTTTCATTCATTATTTTATATATAGATCTTATGATGAATTGGAGGAGAGAAAATGGGTAGTGGAATGTCCTTTAACTTTTATTCTACTTCCTTAACAATTTCAGGACCAAATTTCTTGTATTCATAAACTTCATTCTATTTGGTAGGTGTTCTATATGGATTACCATAAAGGGTCTCATTTGGATCAATTTAGATTATTAAATGAAAATTATTATTTTATGAAAAATTTTGAAGAGGAAAATGATGATCAATTCATTATTTGGAGAATATTGAGAATCCACTCAACATGCCTCTATGTTTTCATATCATTTAACGATATTTGATATCATTTTGGGGGATATCATATGTACTGATGTTCTATTCTATTCTTAGAGAATTTTGGAGACTTTTCTAAAACATATACGAAAATTCCATATCATAATATGATATAATAGATAATGGTTTTCCATACATCCTAACTACTTCTATGATGTTTATCCATATAGGCTTATCATGTGATAATTCATTTGGAATTACAATTAAATGACAATCCTTTTTTTGAAGATCCACCTTAACCCATATAGAATTTTTTTGATGTATTTATATGGACAATGACCAAGTAAATATTGATATTTTTACATTTTTAGATAATTATGGTAATGGTTCCATTATCTCCTTATAATATTTTCTACAATCCAACACATTATAACATAATATGAATTTTTATGTATATTATGTGATCACCCTTTACAAATTATCACCCCAATATTACTCATAGAGGCCTTGATACATTTTCAATATCCCAAGTAGGATGAAGAAGTTTGAGTTGTGTAAATCATCAAACGACTCCATATTTATATCATGATTTAATGGTAGATATAGTGGAGACCCAAATAATACAACTCCTTTATCAATAATATTGTCCAAGCATTTTCAGTTTATTATAGCATCGACTATTTTCCATAATTCCACATAATATATTTGATTATAATTTTTCAAATTCTAGTGGGATATTTGATCAATGATTTTAGAAATAAATTTTGATTTTATATCCTTTATGATCCCCATGTCCATAGTTTTCAATTCTAGGATCAATGGGTCCTTCAAAATTCTCATCATTGACAAGTTTATTAGATCCTTTCCACTTAGATCGTCTTACAATTAATTTTCATTCCCTTGATGATGTTAGATTTACCAGTTATAATACTTGATCAAATATAACCATATTCATTATATTCTAATCATTTCCTTTCATTCCAATATAAATATGAGCCTCTTGTGATCTGCATATATTTTTCCCTACTCCATATAAATATAATTCCAGAAAATATTCAATGTAAATATCATTTCAACCAACTCAAGACTATATATTGGGTTGTTCTTCTCATGAAATTTCAACTACCTTGAGCTATAGGATATAAATTAATCATTTTTCAATGGTACATATTCCAATCCCTTTTTTTAGGAATCATTATAATCCTAGAAAAATTATACACTTAAGTGAAACATGAGGCCTAGTGTAGTGATAAAACTATTTTTGATTTTCCAGAATCTCATTTTTAATTCATCATTTTAAATCAAAATTTTCTCCAATCCATATATATTTTGTTATTAGGATTAACATTCATGGAAAATTCTCAAAATATATCTGGTAAAACCTTACTAGTCTAAAGAAATTCCTTATATCATCCATAGATGATATTATGTGCCACTCCTCGATTTCCTTTTTCAAATATGGGTCCAAATATCTCATTTGGTTTGAGATAAAACTTCCTAAAACTTATATTTTATCTATATACACTTCACATTTAATTTATATTTATTATATATTACCCTTTTGAAATTTCATTATAATTGTATTAAAAATCTCCACATGATCATCATTCTTTTTGGAGCATATCATAATATCATCGTCAAATATATTGAAAATATTTCAAGATAATCTCCAAAAATACTATAAATTATTACCAGAAGGATTACTATTGTTTTATTGGGTCTAAAGGGAATCAATATTAACACATAGTGTGCATACTATTATTGAAATTTTGTCTTGAGAATATTTTTTTTCATATCATTTAATTATTGATATCTCGATAAATAGACCATCAAATAAAAATACTCTAAACCACATAGTCAGTTGAAAAAGTCATGTATCCATGTAATGTGATATTTGTTCATCATTTTTAATTTTTTACTTCAGGATGATTAATTAGTAGGTAAATTTACCTAACCTTATTGAAAAATAAGACATGCATACCCACTGGTTAATCACTCAAGCATATAAAACCATTGTCCATATTTTCTTTTAAGCCCTTATTTAGTTCATACAACTCAATATAGGTTATTCAATAGGGTGTAATGGGTATTATTATCGATCATTATATAATTTTGATTGTGAAAACAACCTGTCTGTATAGAGGAAGACTATAAAACTCTTAAGAGAATACATATGTATAATTCATTACAATAGGCTTGTATTCAAGAATGATTCTATACATACCCTCATTAATAATAGATAGATATTCTTACTCGTAATTATTGATTTTCAATAATTGATTAAAAATGTCATGATGGATATTCAACAACTTTATTAAACTTGCAATGAATCCAAGGCTTTATTTTGATGATATGACTAGCCTCTCTATCATGACAAATTGTTTTTGATTTTTACAATGACCTCTTATCAATCCCAAATATGTCGTAAAATCCCATTACAATATCGATAAAAATAGTATCTAGGAGTTCAAATCCACAAACATATTCTAGGGAGTAGTTCTATACAGGATAAGAAACATTTCCCCCAATTTATGTTCTAAAAAAAAACTTCATATCCATTTATTGAGGTGGTGTTTTGATAGGTAATGTATAGAAAATGAATAAAAAATTATGTTTCCAATTCATGAGTGAATAACAATTATACATATCACCAATTTATTTTTAGGTTCCACTTCAGTACATGTGATATCATATTCCTTTTATTTACCTCTTGAACATAAGGGTTTTTTATTGATTGTCTCCAACAACTAATGTCATTGGAAATTGAATTTTATAATTAACATGTTATTTATAGTTGAAGAACTATACTAAAGGATTAGTAATTATCTATAGCATAATTTATTTCATAATATTATAAATTCTATTTGACTCTCTTATATAAGAATTATGATGCTTCCCATTTTCCACAATTAAAACACCTCATAGTTTCCATGAGACAGTTTATCTGATAATTTTTCAAACACTTTTATAGTTATGGGAAGTTTATTTTTCTTTCATATATGTGATATATCCACTGATCCACCAAAATTAAACTCCATTATACACTTTGTATCTCCTACCATAAGACAAAACTAACAGTCACTAATCTCTATCTCAATGTTAAGGGATATTAAAAAATATCTTCATAGCTTTAAATGTCTAAAATATACAAATATTTCAATTTTAATGGGTTAAATATATTAAATATGTTATCCACTATAATTTTTGTATTGATAAAAAACTATACGCATACTATGAATTAATTTTGAAGTTTACCTCATAATCCCTGAAACACTAGTCTCCTATTTTCTTATGTTTGAGGTAGTCCCTAGAATTATTATGATGAAGAGTTTTTGAAAAATATATATTGAAAAATATTTTATTCAATGCTCTCCATTTCATGGAATCAATTTAATCATTGGATTTTATATTCTTGATCAGTGTTCACCACTAATCACCATTAACTTCAATGTCATACGAAACTAGGATGACATTATCGTATTCCAAGTCTATAGGTTTTAATATAGAATTTTGATGGAAGTTTACATAGTATTTTAATAACCTAATAATAAATTTATTTCCATCATAATGGTTCAAAAATATTTTTTGAATTTCATAAATAATATCTCTGATGAGTGTCAAAATATGTGTGTAGTAGGAACTCTTTGTCATGAACTAGGTAAAGATCTAGTTAATACCCAATCCATCATTTAGGTTTATTTACATGGTAAACATACACAATAGTGACAATCCATTATTTTATTTAGAGATCGATGAAATTTATTCGAAACCACTCACTCAATAACACACTATTATACAAAGATACTTTATGATACGTAGAATTACCCTTAGGGTTTTCATTAATGTATTATAGTCCTAATACACAAAATTACTAGTTCATTATCTGAAAAAAAACTATAGTAACCAAAGTATTTCAAAAAAAATTTCATTTGTTTTTTTGACACAAATATCATATTAATACAAACCATGGTTCAAAAGGCCGAGTTTCTCTGGAAAACAGGGTATATATATCGGAAACATGAAACTAAAATAAAATGCCTTTATTTTTATTTCAAGAATGAGATCATAACTCCCTTTGACATCCTAAAATATCAACAGATAATCTATGTAGAATATTGGATAAATTTGGGAAACAAAAATCATAGAAAGGGAATAAATATAGAAATTAAGCATTATATATGTATAAAAAGGCATACCATGATATCTTAAAAGGAAAAGAACATGAATAATCATATGTGATAATAATATAATGAAAATGGAATCAATTTATAATAGTAATAAATAAATTTGGCTAGAACATATAAGATGATATAATCATAACTCAAGGATAACATCCAAGATAGTGTCACATGGTGGATAGAGTCCAATCATGGATTTGGTTTAATCTCTTTTGAATGAAAAAAATAATATGATATCATAAAATATGAGGATCATGAATAATCATCTAGTATAATAACATAAACATAATGGATTCATAATTTTAGGATAATAATATAAAACGAATAAAAGATTTATAATGACATAAGAATACATCAAGGATAACTATTAATACAACCTCACATGACTGACAATGTTCAATCATGGATTTGATATAGTCCCCAATCCCATAAATACCATCTCTGGAGATATGAAAATAAACGAATTCATTGGATGTCATTTTAGGAAAACCAATCATAATATATACATGGTTAAGTGTGGCATAGATAGAATTCAAATAGAATTCATAAACATAAGAATTACACATGGAATGAGGATCCTTTCAAAATCTGGTCTCATATCACAGTCAAAATAGATTTAAAAAATATTTCAAAAGGAATATTTAATTAAATAATATATATGTTCTTATCCAAATTAATAATCAAAGGATGAAAAATATGTTGTTCTATTGATAAAAACAATATGGGTAGTGGTAGATAATTGGGAACAGAAATGGATATTCAAAATAGTTTTTTAAGGAATCAGTTATAGAATTTTTAAAGAAAATATTATAAGGAATGTTTTTATGAAAACTAGAGGTATGATACGATTTTTAACCCTAAAATATACCATTAATTATTTATGTCATGAAAGGGAGTAAATAAATCAAAATTTTCCCAGAAATATTTAATGGGATATAAAATTTCCTCTCAATCAGGGGAGATTTTATAGAACACATTTGAGAAATGAAGAGAAAGAATTTATTACCCCATGGAAGGAAGGAGGAATATAATATCCTAATATATAAGAGGAATATATAAAAAAATATAAATAATTTATTAAAATAAATTAGCAGTATAATGTGATTTATAGAGTGAATGGTCAATGCCCAATGATAATAGGGTTGTTGATATTTATCATTATTAGTTTAAATACGAAAAAAACTCTAGATGTGAAATTAAATGTTATTTATTTTAATAAAAAATATGATTTTTCAAAAATATACTAGAATTTTTTAACATATGGATTATAAATTTACTAAAAATGTTAATGTTATATAGTATGTTTATTTTATAAGTTTTGATGGCCACCATGAACTAGAATTTTTATATTAAATTATTTATATATATTGATTAAAAATAATTATGTAAGTTATATTTTATTTAGTTGAATCTTATATAACCATAATAATTTTAATATCAACAATATTTAAATGAGTCGCTAATCAAATAATTTTGTTCAGGGAGGTGCTGGACAAACTATATTGTACAAAATATTTCTTCATTAGAATATAATGACGGGATGGTAGATGATGGTCAATACACCATAATAATTATATATAATTATATTTTTGAAATTTATTTTATTACATCTAGGTAGATACAAAAAATAAGTGGATGGTAAAACAAGAATAAAATTTATTGTATCTAGTCAAGAAATTTAACTCTTCCTTTGGATGGTTCACCAGAATCACTACTATTTGTTTGAAAAGATTGGTAAACAAATTGGTCAAAAAAATTTATATCACCATGTAATGGATCATATTAGGATTGTAGGTGGTAATTATAAGTGACGGAGACATGTATTTTGAATATTATAATAATTATCTTTTTAATTGTCATGAATTATGCAAATCCTATGACCAAATATAGTAAATGGTTCATTTTATTTTGAAGTAAAGGGTTCTAAATTAATCTATGAAACCAAAATTGATATATTTAGTTTATAATCATAATTACCATGTTTTTTTGTATATCCCTATTAACCTAAAATTAAAATATTTTAGAAAAATACAGCAAATTCATCCAAATAAATTTATTGAAAATTATTTTCTAAACATGAGGAATTTAATTTTTACGTAAAATCATTATTTGAAGTAAAAATATCATTTTTAAATTACGGTTAGTTTTTAGTATCATTTAAAAAGTAAATTTAGACTCATAAGATTATAATATAATTATAATATTATATTATATTCATTTATAAACCCATATAATTAATATAAAAATTATTTATATTTTTTAAAAAAAAATTAAAAAATATTTATTTTACAAAAATATGAACTCTTATTTTATCATTTAATACATTTATTTACTTATATCATGATATAAATATGTTGTATTATTATTTAATAATATATTTAAATATTACATTAAATTTTAATAGGTGGGCTTTCTATTCTAATGTTCAGGTTACTATTTCTAACTCGCGGATTATTATTCCCATGGTCAGATAAGTATTCCAATTGTTAGATTTGAAAAAGCCATATGTGCTCTCTACCTTAATGGAATTCTATATATCTCATTCAATTTTAATTAATTTTTCTCTTCCCTAAAATTTATATATTTTTTTCTTTTTCAAAATTCATATTTTTTTACAAATATTATGTTTTATTTCTTCAATGTTGTTCGTGAGTGCTATTATTTTAGGAATTTCAGAAAATCACTATTCATTATTATTATTAGCTAATTTTCTTTTTTCCCTATATAATACTTTCGTTACCTAAACTTATATATATTCTCTAAATTAAATTCACAAATAAATTTAAATAAATACATTTGGTTTTATAGTGTGGTGTGTGTTCTTATGTAATGTTATATCACTAAATATGTCATAATTATATATTCAGAAGGGAAATTCCCACAAAAAAACTATGGGTCATTATATAGGTACTTTTTAAAGAATTTTTTTGCATAGGATTTGTTTTAATGTATATCACATTAATTAAATTTCATTATATCCCAAAAACTCATTTCATTGAATTTTACTTTCTTTGTTTACATTTTTATTTTCAAAGAAAATGTCTTCTTAAATATTCAAAAAAAATTGTATTTTAGCTAGAATATTTGAATATAAAAAGTTTATTTTCTACAAGAACTATTCTAGTGATTGTTAAAAGGTATTTTTATTTATTTCAATATCTTTTATGTTTCATATTATTTACTATGGATATGTTACAATTTTAGAAAATTTAATCTTTCGTTGTATATTTATTGAATATGATTATGAATTCAATATGAAACCCATATTCATTTATATAGGTTATGTAATGAATAAACAATATTTTTTATTATCATGTGGAATATATATGATTGGTGAATTATTATGTGTTATATATATCAATAATAAATATTAAATGCATTGGAAAATATTTATTAATTCTGACCCAAAATGTTTTATAGTATGTTATTAAAAACCCAAAGTAGGGTACATTAGAGTTTATCCCAAACTCAAGAATGTGTGCACAAGAGGTTATCTCAAGCCCAAGGAGTATACAAGAGTGGTTATCCCAAGACCAATATGTGATAAATGTCTATGTAGATATCCATGACAAAAATATTTCTAAAATTATGATAATTCCCCAATTGATATGCTAATATCTGTTTTATATAATTTTTATTATGATATGATCTCTCGGTCCACAATCATTAATTATTTTATTATTCAAAATGTATTGACTACCAAAGTATTAATCATGGATTATGATCTATAATTTGGGTTGTATTTTCAAATGTTAATATCATATTCTCATATAATTATTCTCTTATTATTCTTAAATATTCTCACTTACTAATATATTCTTTGTTTAACCGGACATTGGAACTGAGATTATAATTTATTAGGTTCCTTTTCCCATGTTATGAAGAATGTATTATGCTATGGTATGACTAAGAAGAGTACAATGTGAATTGAACATTATGGAATCAGTTAAAGATATTTAATGAAATCTCAGGTTTATCTATTTAGTATCCAATGAAACTAATACTTTATGGTTATAGGGAATTTATTAATATTATATGTCTCTAATATTCTTATAAAAGGATGTACTATTTTTGTATATAATGTTCAGGTCACCTCTATTGGTATTAGATAATGGGTTAGTTACTCATGGATATTCTAATTAGAAAACATTGCTGAACACCCTTTAGATATGCATATATATTAGAAGAAATAATATTTTATTATAATGTAATGTGTGTTGTTTTTATAACAAATATATAATTGTCTCAAAAATTGCATGTGGATCTAGTTTTGGCATAGATGAACCTAGGGGAAATAACGATAAAGTTGGAAGATTTTATATTAACTTGATCTTCATTGATGCATGATGTGTTGGGCTATGACTGACCACATAGATAGAAAATCATGGGGGTTATTCATCAGATAATTAACATTATTATTATGATTAATTATGACAGATTAAGATAGATAATTGTAACTACCCATAAATATTAAATGTCCACTACTCCAAAAATAAATTTGATTCATATTATAATATATAATTACTAAGCTCATAACAAACTTAAAAAAACTACACATTAATCCATAAATGAAAATCATTATATTAGTTGTTGACCAAACCCATTAAAATTTCAAATATTATAAGGGGTCAATAAACAATATAAAACTAAAATAGGAAGTTTTAGTTCAACCCGGTCATCTAGAATCATCCCTCTCATAAAAAAATATTGAAAATAATAAAAATATTAGTAATCAAATTTACTTTTTAGAAAATGTAAATATATAACCTTGAATGAAATATTGGTGAATAATGAATGAAAAAATAAATTAGTTTATATAGGATATAATGTGACTGTTATATTTGTAGCATGATAGTTTGATTTTTTATTTTAACTCAACATATAAAAATGTAATATAAATAATATTTTTCATATGTAATTTTAGGATAAATAAATATTATAATTCATTAAATTGAATATCAAAATTAAAAACTCAGGGAAAATATAATCCAAATTTTAATTAATTGTATTATAATATATTTCATGAATAATATATGTTACGATATTAAAATTCATATAACATATTTTGAAAAATTATTTTTTATAAAATTAATTTCATTATCAACAAAATAATTACAAAATTGTCTAAATGTTATTTTTTAGGTAATTATTTAAATAATACAATTTTTATGATTTTTATAATAGATATATCATAAATTAAATCATTCGTGATGTAATAACTACCTGATAATTTATAGAATTTAGGCCTTGAAAAGTAAAAAATTTATTTCTTAAATTTAACTTAAAAAATATAGTAAAAATGTTTTCCAAACAAAAAATTACTTCAATATGTCTAATATTAGAATTATTTATTAAGAAACTATTTCTTATTTTCCGCAGTTATAATTAATAAATATTTTAATTCAAATTATAATTGTTTTTTATGTCCTAAAACAATTAGATTTTGTAGATATATGATATATAATTTCATTTATATCTATATTACATGGTTTAACTAGGATATAGTATTTTATTCAATATTTTATTCTAATAATAACTCTCTCATCACATTTAAATAGACCCTCTCCAACCACTTGAAAAACCAGTCATTACTCACATAACAAAGAAAAATACCTACCCAAACACTCAATAATAATCAATTATAATTCCTTGGGATGTTTTGAAGTAATCCAAATCCATTCATCATGTAATTCTAGTTCAAATCAATAGATAAATCATAGAGGGAAGAATATATTTTTATTAACCCTTCCCTTATTTCATCCTCTCTCGACTTTTTTATTTATAAATGATATTAAATAAAAATATCATATGATTAATTATGTCATATGTTATCATTATATTAAATAATTTGTTGTTTTGTAGAAGATATATTATTTATTTATTTATATTGTATACATCTCATTCTCAAAATTTGGAAAATGTTCCCAATAATGATCGGTTAACCAAAAATGAGTACGATTCCAACATTTAAAATATAAAAAACCATGTTGATGGTTATAATAAATTATTTATGAAATATAAATGGTTATATATATATATATATATTCTAAGTTTCTATAACTAATTATAGTTATATATAAATTACCATAATCAAAATATCAAAATCGTATCAAAATAATATTTTATTTCAAAAACATGATATCAAAATACTTCAATATCAAAAATGGAAATTATGAATTATTATAAAATGTTTTTAATTTATAAATAGTTACATAAATTAATATAATTGATGATAGTGTAACTATTTTAATTAACCTAAATGTATTATTAAGGAGGTGGAAAATTGAAGAAATAATATGTATTTAAGGTAAGGGTATTCTAAAACTAAAACACATTAATTTTTTTAATCTCTTATTTCAATTTTTTTTAGAATTTATTAACCTCTATGTTGGAATCCACATGCATTAATCATGTTTTAATGATCACAAATCCTATTACTGTTACTTAATTTCAATCTTAATTGACCATCGTGTTAATTCTCTCCAATCTCAATAATAACTACACATCATGTTTTAGTGATAGCAAGTCCTATTGATGTTAATTACTCTCTTTAGTATTTAGAAGTGTTATGCATGATCGCAAATCTCACTTATATTTTAAAGTATTTATGTTTCAAGTTCTCTTACTCTCTACTGGTTAAGCTTAATCCATATTATGCATATCACTGTCTAAGTCTAGATACATATATTTGTCTAAATATAGAGACACCGTGATGATTGAAACAATAAGACAGACTGTGTACAAGACACAGTCACAGTCAGACAGACACCGTGAAGGACAAACCGTGACCCAGGCACCGTGACGGACAAACCGTGACCCAGACACCATGAAGGACAAACCATGACCCAGACACCATGAAGGACACAATGTGACCGAGACACCGTGAGATAGACACCGTGACATGGAGACACAGTGAATCACATACCATGGAGCATATACCATGAAGAATAAACCGTTTACATAATCATTGTGACACCGTTACTTAACTTTTTGTCAATATTAATTAAATAATGCTAACGGTCATATGTGATGTTTTTAATGCAATTAATTTTATTTAATGATAGTTATTGGCATGTCAGGAAACTGTATCTCATACCTAAGATACGAGAATCATTTCCTACTACCAAAGCTCGAGGAATATAAGGAAGACTGAGCTGTAGTACACATGTGCAAGTGTAACAATACAACAAGAATAACTTACATACACCCGAGAGCACTATGCTGAATAGAAAGTACAATCCTGATCAAGAAGGAGATTGCAAGACTTTCAACGAAATGTCATGAGTTCAATCCAACACCACTGAAGAAAACACGAAGAATCAGGAGATCATTTTCACTCCTGTAGAACACAAGCTAGACTATGACACTCTGTTTTTCAACTGAAAAACCAGAGAAGGACTCAGATTCTTTTCTGTTGAATCCAATGAGTCTAGATCTACATTTCTAATCACTGGATATCTCTTAACTCTTATCTTTTCTCTCTAAGTTATTTTTTTATTTAGTTTTGAGCAGTGTGGTGTACTCTGTATATCACACACACAGACACATTTTCACCCGCACTGAACTGGAGGATATCAAAATCCTCACTCCAAAAATCCTAACTCTTGTTTACCCACATCAACTGTGGAAGAGGTCCTTGTGTGGCCTGGACTTTATTTTTATTCACTAAGAACTGTGGTAGAGGTCCCTACGTGGCCTGAAATTTTTTGTAAATTGTTGTTAACCCCGATCTAGGATGTGGATCAAATTTATATAAATTTGAGAGGACAAAGTCTCGGCTTGAGACTGAACCTCTTGTTATATATTCTGTGCATCTTTAGTTTAAGTTTAATGTATACTACACATATCTTTTATATAACACTGATGTTACTTTGAAATATAAAACCATTTTAAAGTTACATTGATAGGTAAATTAGGAAGTGTTTACACTTATTGTAAATTAGTAGGTTAGTTTCAAAATTTAGTTTATTCTTGTCGTTAAATTAGCTGAGAACTAATCAATCTTTGAGAAACTAAGTGATCAGTTACAATCTGAATAAATTCACTACAGTTTAACTTGTTTTATAAATTCGGTGATTTTAAATACACAATATTTTAATAGGAATTTTAATTGGAACTCAATTCACCCCCCCCCCCCCCCCACATGAGTATCCACTCCGACCAACATTTGGTATCAGAGGAAGTGTTTTTGTTAAAGGATTTTTGAAATAATCTGTTTTTTAACTGCTATTTTAGTTTCATATATAATGATCTTAAATTTCTGTTAGTTCTAAATTTTATTTCATTAAATTTATTTTCTAAAATCTAGTTATGGATAATAGATTAGAGGGAGTTGCTACTAAGATGCCACCTTTCATTAATGGTACGAACTATGATCAATGGAAACTTAAAATGAAAATACATTTAGAATGTATGGGTTTTGATATCTGGACTGCTATAGAGTCTCAATATAAAATTCCAGAAACTGAAAGAACAAGTTGGGATGAACCTATAAAGACTGCTTACAATAATAACTGTAAATCTATGAATGATTTGTACTATGATTTAGGAGATGAGGATTTTAACACAATATATGCTTACAAAACTACTTATGAAATTTTGGATACTTTAGGTGTTTCTCACGAAGGAAAAACTAATGTTAAAGAAATGAGATTTAATACATATACTATTAAATATGATAATTATAAAATTAAAACTGATGAACCCATTTCTGATATGTATCTCAGGTTCAATGAGATAGTCAATGCAATGAGTTCACTCGGAAAGGCTGTTCCTGCAAAGGAACAAATTATGAGGATATTGAGGTGTCTACCAGACTAATGGAGATGCACATCTGTTTCAATTAGAGAGTCATGTGACATTACTAATCTACCTTTCAAATAACTCATTGGTAAGTTTATGATGTATGAGGAAGAACCGAAGGTGAATAAAGAGGAATAGGATGAACCAAAAAGGAAATCAGTGGCTTTCAAGACTACTGATTTAAAGAACAAGGTCAAAGATAAATCTTAAATAAAAACTGACAGATCAACAAGTGAATGTTCAGAATCTGATAGGTATGCTGAAATGGCTCAGATAGCCATAAGGTTTAAGAAATTTTATAGGAAGAATAAAATTTTCAGAAAAACAAATTACAAGGGTAAGTATGAAAATATGGGACATTGGAAGAAGAACTGGAAAAATCCAGATAAAAGTGACAAAGTTTTTTTCTAGGGGTGCAAAAGAAAAGGACACATTAAAGCAGACTGCTAAAAGATAAAAGTCAAGAAGTAATATGATTACAAGGACAGTAATTTCAAGAAAGCTATAAAGGCTACCTGGAGTGATTCTGAAGATAGTATAAGTGAATCTGAAATGTCTGATTCTGAAAAGAAACGTGCCAACATGTTTTTCATGACAAACACATCTAAGGTAACCTTATATACTCATATTTTAAATTCTTATTTTTCAAGAGATGATGCAGAATCTGATTCGGATTCTGAAAACATGACTAGTGAAAAATTATTTGAATATTGTAATATAATGGAAGAGACATGCAATGAACATAAGGATAAATACAAATCATTGAATAAACAACATGCTCTCACTACAACTGTTAAAACTATATTTACTATTGAAAAAGAGAAAAATGATCAACTGTTAAAAGAGAAAACTGAACTGAAAATGTCTAATGAGCAACATAGAAAAGACTTAGAGAAGTTCACAAATGGAAAGGATACACTAAATCAAATGATAGGAAAGAAAGTGGCACCTAATTACACTACTGGAATAGGCTACAATCCTGGAGAGAGACAGATTACTAAGAAAATATTTATTCTTAAATTTGGACAGAATACTGCTAGTTCTAGTTCTGGACATTCATATGCTTCAACTAGTTATTCACATAGTTTTCAATCAAATAGACTTTATCACTCAAAATATTTTGATTATGTAAATTATATGAGACCCGTAAGACAAATTTGGGTACCAAAATCATTGATTGCTAACCCGTCTGGACCCAAGATGATCTGGAAACCAAAATCATATTCTATATAAAACAATTTTGTAGGAAACCTGCTTGAATAGTTCCTACAAGAAGGCATGGTATTTGGACAGTGGCCGTTCAAGACATATGTATGGGGATTACACATGCTTCAATAATTTAATAAAGGATGATGGAGTCTATGTCACCTTTGGTGATAATTCTAAAGGAAAGATCATCAGCCTAGACCAAATTGGTAACACTGATTCAATTTTAATTTCCAATGTTTTATTTTTTGATGGACTGAAATATAATCTGTTAAGTATTTCTCAATTTTGTGATGATGGTTTTAATGTAAAATTTGAAAATGATTCTTGTAATGTTTTTAATTCTAAGAATGTTTTATTCTTTCCTGCTTTATGAAATAAAATTTTTTATGTAGTTGATTTAAATTCATTAGATAAGAAAAATCTTACTTTCCTAAATGCTTTTCATAAGTATTCTTGGCTTTGGCACATAATATTAGGACACTACAACATCCATTCATTTAGAAAACTGACTAGGAAGAAATTAGTTAGAGACTTACCCAAACTTGAGTTACCAAATGACAAAGTGTGTAATCCCTGTCAAAATGGAAAGCAACACAAAATTTGTTTTAAACCAAAGAAAGAAGTCTCAACTTCTCAACCTCTTGAGTTTGTTAAAATGGATCTGTTTGGAACATATAGAGTTTCTAGCTTAAATGGGAATCACTATTTCTATGTCCTAGTAGATGACTTTTCTAAATATACTTGGGTATACTTCTTAGCTCACAAAATTGAATCTTGTACTTATTTTGTTAAATACTCCAAGTCTGTAGAAAATCTTAGTGGACATAAGATTAACACTCTAAGAAGTGATCATGGCCGTGAGTTTGAAAATCATGAATTTGAAACCTATTAATCACACAATGGTTATAGTCATAAATTTTCTGCTCCTAGGACACCTCAGTAGAATGGTGTAGTCGAAAGAATAAATAGAACCCTTCCATAAATAGCTAGAACCATGCTTAATGAGTATGACCTGCCTATTTATTTTTGGGTTGAAGCTGTAAATACAACTTGTTATATTATCAATAGAGTCTTTATTAAATCTGTTCTTAAGAAGACTCCTTATGAAATTTGGAACAATAGGAAACCTAAAGTCAATTAATTTAGAGTCTTTGGTTGCAAAGTCATTATTTTTAATATTAAGGGTAATCTTGATAAGTTTTCTTCTAAGAGTGATGAAGGAATATTTTTAGGATATACTATAACCAGCAAAGCCTGTAGAGTTTTCAATAAGAGAACCATTTGTGTGGATGAATCTGTTCACATCAAATTTGATGAATCTGATCCGCATGAGTCTAAAACCTCTCTTGAAAATTATGAAGAAGATTTGAGTGTTCTGGACCTTAATGACAAATCTAATGAACCTGCTATAAAGACAACCAGTTCTAGTCTTATTCCAGAATCTTCTTATAATGAACCAGAACCTAGAGAAGAGCCTAAAATTTCTAGTCCTACCTTTATTAGATCAACTATATTTCTAAAGAATCATCCTTTAGATGCTGTTGTAGGAAATCTAGACAGGGAGACATAGGCTAGAGATTCTCTTAGAAATCAGGATGAACATCATGACTTCATGTCACAGCTTGAACCTAAAAATATTGATGATGCTTTTAATGATGAATTTTGGGTGATTTCCATGAAAGAAGAACTCAATCAGTTTGAAACAAATAAATTTTGGAATCTTGTTGAAAGACCTAAGGACACTTTCACAATAGGCGCTAAATGGGTGATTAGAAATAAAGTAGATGAATCAAGAAACATAGCTAGAAACAAAGCTAGGATAGATTCACAAGGCTATAATCAAGAGGAAGGAATTGACTTTGAGAAGATTTTTGCTCCAGTATCCAGATTAGAAGCTATTAGTATTTTACTTTCTTTTATTGAACATCTAAATTTCAAACTATATCAAATGGATGTTAAGAGTGATTTCTTAAATGGATATATTGCAGAGGATGTTTTTTTTAACAACCACCTGGATTTACAAACCCTCATCTTCCCAATCATATTTTTAAATTATCAAAGGCTTTATATGGTTTAAAGAAAGCTCCAAGAGCTTGGTATGATAGGTTAAGTACTTTTCTAATTTCCAAAGGTTTCCTAGAAGGTATAGCTGACCATAATGTTTTTATAAAACAAATTTCTAACGATTTTTTAGTTCTAAAAATTTATGTATAAGATATTATTTTTGGATCTTCAAGAAATTCCCTATGTACTGATTTTTCAAAAATGATGCAAAATGAATTTTAAATGAGTTTAATGGGTGAACTAAAATTCTTTCATGGATTTAAAATCATTCAAAATGATGATGGAATTATTTTAAGTCAATGTAAATATACTAGAGATCTTATAAAACGTTTTGGATTGGATAACACAAAACGTAGTGACACTTCCATGAGTACCACCTATAAGTTGGATCTTAATGAAGATGGTAAATCTGTTGATCAACCCACTTATAGAAGAATGATTGGAAGTATACTCTACCTGACTTCTAGTCATTTTAATATTATGTTTAGTGTGTGTATGTGTGATCATTTTCAAGAAAACACTAAAGAGTCACATTTAAAAGATGTAAATAGATTTTTCAAATAACTCAAGCATACTCCCAATTTAGGATTGTTCTATCCCAAAGGACAATCATTTGAATTAGTTAGTTATTCTGATGATGATTTTGTTGCATGTAAGTTAGATAGAAAAAGAACCTATAGAACATGTCACCTTTTAGGCAAGTCAATAGTATCATGGTGTAGTAAGAAACAAAATTATGTTGCATTATCTACTATAGAAGCTGAATACATAGCTGCTGGAAGTTGTTGTGCGCAAATTTGGTAGATGAAACACACATCACTAGACTATGGATATCAATTCAGACAAGTCCCAATAAATTGTGACAACACCAGTTCTATTAATATTTTTAAGAATCTTGTTTCTCATTCAAGGACAAAACATATTGATGTAAGATATCACTTTTTGAGGGATCATTATCAAAAAGGTGATATCACTTTGGAATTCATTGGTACTGAATATCAACTTGCTGATATATTCACTAAACCATTAAATTATGAATGTTTAGACTACATCATACATTATCTTGGTATGATTAATCATAAATATATATCTTACTAATCTTAATGTTTAATACTTTACTGTATTTTACTTTATGGTTTCATGCACACTGTTTTACAGTTACTGTTTCATTCATACGGTCTCACCGTTAAGACCTTGTGCTAATGGTCTGTCAACTCAATCTCTCACCGTGACTACACAGAATAGTCACTGGCTCACCGTGACGACCATAAACCATCTCACTGTGATGACTGGTTTTCATCACACCGTAATGCCTACTCACGGTCTCACCATGATGATTATTTATACTGTTATTTTAACCCATATCGTGGTAATTTTAATTTCACCGATATTTGATTTCCCGCATTTATTTTTTTATGACGTTTGACATTCCCAAATGATAAAACTTAAGGGTTTCATTCGATTCCTTACCCGAACTATCTCCTAAATCTTCTCACTCTTTAAAAACCTTCTCCTATCTCGCCTGAACCTTCAGTGGATTCCTAGGATGAAGTGTCCCTCTTCACCCTCATCTGAGAAGCGCCGCTCTAAGAAACAGAAGAGAATGCCAAGGATTTCTCCTAAAGGACCTCTAAACCCAAACCTGGTAAGACATAATGTTGTACCTGAAAAAGAGATTTACCCTGAGTGGCGGGTATCTAGCATGTCGTTAGTCTTGAAAGTCATAAAATAACAAGGATGTCTTGAATGGTTCCCTAGACAAGATAGACCGATTTACCCAAGATTGGTCTCTCAATTCTACCAATATGTGATGTTTTCCTTTGATTTTGGAGAAAATGTTATGGTGACCAGCTGGATCAATGGTCAGAAGTGTTCTTTCACTTCGAGGCTATGGGATACATGCATAAGAATTCCACATGAAGGAGTTTTTGAAGACTACCAGAGAGACCCTCCTCCTTCATCTGACATCTTTGATCTGGAAAATGCTTTGGGAACCATAACTGGTAATGGAACCAAGCGAAGGGTTATAGCTATAGAGCTAGATGGAGACAGTAGACTACTATTCAATTTTTTTAGAATTTGATCAATACAAGAAAAGGGGATTTTGTTGTAATTAATTATCAGGATGTGTTCCTGATTCACCTTTTTAATAACGGTCATAAGATCAACCTATGCAAGTATGTTATTAACCATATATATGAGCTGATTAAAGTCACTTCCAAATCCACATCCTTGTTTTACTCAAGGATGATTTCATCCATGATAGTTTCCAAAGGGTTGGTTGGACCGAATGGAGAAAAGTAAGGGGACTATGATTTCTTCTTATCCTAGCCTATCATCAGAAGGATGAAGATTAGTTGGAACCCATAGAAGAAGCAATGGGTTGAGGATAATGATCAATTGTATAAGAAGTTTAATCCGGTTGATTATCCAAGAAGTCCTAAGAACCTAGATGATCCTAGTTTGGAACCAGATGAAGTGGCTGAGTACTCAGATGCTGAAGAAGAAGAGGAAGTGGCAGCTGATGTACCACTTAGAGAAGAAGCAAAAATACCTCAAGGAGAGGAATTAGTTGTTGAAAAGGAAATAACTATGGAACCTTCATTTGTTCTTAGTGAGGAAGAATCTCCTACTTATAGAGAAGTTGTAAATCTGGATATCCAATCCGAGGAAGTAAGAGATTTTTTAGTAACAGAATCAGAGCAAAAGCCATGGAATATTACTGGTGTAGAAGAAATCCCTGTTGAAAACCAAGTCAATCTGGAAGCACTACATGTAGAACAGTCTGGTCCTAGGACAATTCCCTCTGCTGAAGAGAGGATTTAAATTGACTTTCAGCTGGAATGGAAAGTGTTTTTTGAAGAGATTAAAGATGATACTCTGGATCATAACCAAGTTGATGAGCATGTACTCTCTGAAATGGAAGAAACATTTGAAGGGGAGGAACCTCAAAACCTTGAGACTTGTCCAGCCATGTCTCTTGAATCTGAATCTAAACCTGTTAATGAGTCATACTCTATATATAGTCGATATGTTTCCCAAGATTCTATGATCTGAATGAGTCAGAGCAAGGGACTACAACTGGAATGGATCTCTCTTCTGTGTTTCAACTAAAGTATGTAGCTCATCTGGAACCAGAACTAGTACCAGAGCCCCATTCTCAATTTGAATCGGAATCTGAGTCTAAAGATGACTCTGAACGGCAACTGGAACCTTCTCTACTACCTTTACCTGCACTCTTACCCGAGAAACACTCCATTTTATCTAATGATGATCTGAAAGTCTTTGGAAAGACTATTTTATAGTTGAGAAGATCTTATCCACTCAAGCTCATCTAGTAACTCAACTGAGACAAGAAGATGCATCAATTCTCTTGGAAAATATTATATTTCATATTCAACCAAGGATGATCCAATAAATTCATGATGTTAGAGTAGAAAATAAGCTACTGAGTAATGTTGTTTCAAACCTGAAATGTATAGAAGAAATCTTGTAGAATGAGTTGTCTTTGAGATCAGAGCTTACTCCTGTTTCTGCCCCTGCACCTGTTGTTTCTTCTCCGGAACCATCTGATTCCACCCTTCCTAGAGATATTGTGTCTCAAGTGAATCCATATCTACTATATTTTGATGAGAATATTCGAAAAAGACACACAAAAATACTAGAATGAATGAAGGAGCTTGTAGACAATCCGAATAAGCTCACAGATGAATACCCTGGATGCATACCAAAAGTTCTGAAACAGCTTAATTTTCTAACCAAAGCTGTAAAGGCTTCTCTAGCTTTTGATCAACCTTCTGTTTCTCCTTTGGATGATTTCTTTTTTGAGATCCATAATCACGGACGAACTTCAGAATGCCTTCAGTGGCTCAGATTTGTCTTCCTTGTCATATGTGGTTAAGAACAGTGATTGAGCATTGGACTTTGTTAGAATTCATTCTAAGATATCCAATGTTTCTCAACAAGAGATCACCAATAAAATTGATTTTTATCTCACCCAAATTTTCTCCAAAACTGACATGACAAATCACTTTATGTATCTTGTGGAAAAACTGAAAATCCCTCATGTAACTAAAGCTTCTAAAGATCATGTTCAGAAGCTTACAGAGTTCACTAGACTCTTGGTCAAATTCATGGAGAATAAGGACGATTTTGAAAAATCTATGCAATATGGTGGAGAAATCATTGCTGATTTCATAAATATTTTTAAGTTTTATCTTCATGTGCAGAGTACTGCTATAGTTGCTTCAGCTGCAGCACCCCTTAGATGTGGTCTACCTACCCATGCCTCAACTTCCATGACAGTCAGTCAAGCTCTTTCTCAGATCTAGTCAGTCATTCTTGAACAAACGCAACCTAGATCTTCTTCTACTCCTACTTTGGCTCCATCCGTTTTTTAAGGTCTACCCTTACCCTCTATGTCTACCACATATATGCATTCTTCTACATCGGCCCCAGCTCCTACTGCTGATAAGGGCAAGGAAAAGGCGGCTCCCTGAAGAGTCCTGGGACTATTTTCTTTTTTTTATGGGATGTCATTTGTTGTTTAATGTTTTTATTTCTCTTATATGTTTATTATGAACCTTTTTAATGGCAAATGAAGTGTTTCACTTCATTTTCTCTGCTTTATGATAATATCAAAAGGGGGAGAAACAAGTAAAAGTAATTAAAAGTACAAGTATTCATATTCTACTTGTCAAGTCTGTTATTTTGTTGCACTTCATTTATATTTTTACCTACACATGATTTGGGATCATCAAAAAGGGGGAATTTGTTGGACTACTAATCCATTTATCATGCTTTAATGATCACAAATCCTATTACTGTTAATTAATCTCAATCTTAATTGACCATCATGTTAATTCTCTCCAATCTCAATAACAACTACACATCATGTTTTAATGATAACAAGTCATATTGATGTTAATTACTCTCTTTAGTATTTACAAGTCTTATGCAAGATCACAAATCTCACTTATATTATCAAGACATTATGATTCATGTTATCTTACTCTCTACTGGTTAAGCTTAATCCATATTCTACATATTACTCTATAAATCTAGATACATATATTTGCCTATGTATAGAGACACCGTGATGTTTAACACAGTAAGAAAGACTGTTTACCAGATACAATCTCAGTCAGACAGACACTGTGAAGGACAAACTGTGACCCAGATACCAAGAAGGACAAACCGTGACCGAGACACCGTGAAGGACAAACCGTGACCCAGACACTGTGACAGACAAACCGTGACCCAGACACCGTGAAGGACACACCGTGACAGAGACACCGTGAGCTAGACACCTTGACATGGAGACATAGTGAATCACATACCATGGAGCATATACCATGAAGAAGACACTGTTTACATAATCACTGTGACACCATTTCAGAAATTTTTGTCAATATTAATTAAATACTGCTAACGGTCATATTTTATGTTTTTAATGAAATTATTGTTATTTAATGATAGTTTTTGGCATTTCAGGAAACCGAATCTCGTACCTACAAAAAGGGAATCATTTCATACTGCCAAAGCTCATGGAATATAAGGAAGACTGAGCTGCATTACACGCGTGCAAGTATGACGATACAACAAGAAGAAATTACATACGCCCAAGACCACTGTGATGAATAGAAAGAACAATCCTAATCAAGAAAGAGACAACAAGACTTTCAAAGAACTCTCATGAGTGAAATCCAGCACCACTGAAGAATAAACGATGAATAAAAATATCATTTTCACTCTTGTAGAACACAAGCTAGACTACAACACTCTGTTTTTCAACAGAAAAACTAGAGAAGGACTCAGAAGCTTTTCTGTTGAATCCAACAAGTCCAGAGCTGCATTGCTAATCACTTGATCTTTCTAAAATCTTATATGTTCTCTCTACATTATTTGTTTATTTACTTTCGAGCATTGTGGTGTACTCAGTATATCTCAAACACACACATTGTCTCCTGTATTAAAATGGAGGATATCAAAATCCTTAGTCCAATACTCTTAAATCTTGTTTACCCATGTCAACTATGGAAGAGGTCCCTATGTGGCCTGGACTTTATTTTTTTTCCCATGAAGAACTGTGGTAGAGATCCCTACGTGGCCTGGACAGTTTTGTAAACTGTTGTTAACCCCAATCCAGGGTGTGGATCAAATTTATATAAATTTGAGAGGACTAAGTCTCAGCTTGAGACTGAACCTCTTGATATATCTGATGAGCATATTTAGTTTAATTTTAATGTATACTACATATATATTTTATATTCTACTGCTGTTACTTTGAAATATAAAACCATTTTAAAGTTACTTTGATAGTTAAATTAGCAAGTGTTTATAATTATTGTAAATCAGTAGGTTAGTTTCAATAGTGAGTTTAATATTGTGGTTAAATTAACTGAGACCTAATCAATATTTGAAAAGCTAAGTGAACATTTACAATCTGTATAAATTCACTACATTTTAACATGTTTTATAAATTGCGGGATTTTAAATAGACAATATTTTAACATAAATTTTAATTTGATCACAATTTACCCCCCCCCCTCTTGAGTATCCACTCCGACCAACACTCTAATATCAAAATATTTTAATTTTAATACTATTTCCCTATTAATTCTGAGATATACATGTTTCTTCCCTTATAAAATTTTTTATATGCCACTTTGAAACATACTTTTTTTAAAAATGTGTGTAATTTCCAACCATATCTTGAATCATTTTGACTTTTTTTACAATATAAATATGAAAATAATCATTTATCTAAATTTATGTTTGCTATTATTCTTTTAGTAAGCCAAATTTTAACTTCATGATGTATTCTATTTTAAATCCTTTTTGAAACCCATTTGTTTTAAATGGTTATTTCATCTCTACTATTTTTATCTTTCCATGTGGAAGTTATGGTTGTAATTATTTAGTGATGTGACGGGTGAGAATAGAAATTTATATCCCTACAATACACAAGATAATGTGATGTATCTCATAATATCATGTACACTATTCATTAACATTATTCTAGATTTGTTGATAATGATAAGGCTATGATTTATTCATATATGTTATGAGTGAAGATGATGCCATATTTTTTCAGAACCATGTTTTGTATTTGAATACTATGAAATGACTTTAAAATTATATGAATATTTCTCTTAAAATGAAATAAAAAAATTCTTATCCAGTAATTATGATGATGATCCTATTCTTATGACATTGTTTTTATTATTATTCTCAATGATGTTTTATCAATTCATGACCATTATTCCTCAAATTACATGGATTATAACTCATACATTTCTTTGATGTATATCCATATATGATTACATGTACTAAATAGAACACATGATTTTCTAAGGATAAATATGGTATGTGTAAATAAATGTTTATGTCTTATTTAATTCAATTTATGTATGAGGATAATTATCATAATGCACTAAATGATGGGTTCTCAAATTTTCATCTCTATTATGTTATTTATCTTAAAAATAATGTATTTGTGATGTTACAGAATGTCATGTAACTATAGATGGTATGAGATCATGATTTACTTAATTGGGGAATTAGGATTAGAATATTTTATTGAATCCCATAATTATATGTCTATGCATATGTAAATATCCTAGAAGAATCATTTACTAGTATAGTTAAGAATATAGATACTATAATTTAGGAATTTTGAGTAAATTTTTGAAAAGTAGTAAAATTGTTATTATTGATATTTTGACGTAATTTTTTTTCAATTTTTTTATGAAATCATTTAAACAATTTGAAAACATGCCAAAAATAATACACCTAGAGTATTTATTAATCATTATTTTCAAATAAAATAATTTTCATTTGATATCTTACGTTACACGGTACATAATGTTATTTTTTCATGAGATGTTTTTCTATGAAAAACATGTGTTCCATGCATATCCTACAAGGATTATAGTGACTGTACTTTTTGCATTCAATATTATTACATAATTTAACGGAAAAAAGAAAAGAAAATTACATGGCTAGGATAAAAATATTTAATGTTTTGTGAAAACTAGGACCATATATAATATTTAAAAAATAAATCAAAAACATTTATTTAATTCATTCTTCTCTAGATTATTATTTTCCCCTGTGTCCACTTTAGTACAAGAAATCACTTGAGGATTTACATAAAAAAGTGGTGAGATAAAATCCAAGTAAAAGGATATAAAATAATAGTAACAAATATTATATTAATTCACCATAATTATAACATCTTCATCATAATACTGAGGTAAATAATTACCAAAAGGCATAAAATGTGGAAATGCCTAAAAATGATACATCATGTCTTGGTGGTTAACTACCACACACAGTTGTGAAGAAATATATCATGATTTTCACAAAGAATTTATCTCTTATCATGAGATAAATCACATTACAAAATTAATTTGAGCACTACATAATTATGAGCACACTCTCCAAATCAAAACATTTACATTGTGCTATATAATTTTTGGTACACCCATCACATCATTTCAATTCATTATCATTCATTCCATATAGAAATTATATCCCTCAAGGACATAAAATAACCCATGAAATGGAATTGTTTTACTATTATAAGAATAAATACATAAATCATGGGTTCCTAAATGAAATATAAAACAACATACGTGATATATAAATCATCACCACTGGTTGAAGAAGAAACAACAAAGGAATTGTTTTTTTTTTGAAAGAAGATTTCTTTTGGAAACCATTATGTTTTTAATAAACTCACAGAGAAAACATTTATATCACAAAGAATTTATGATAATGATGATTAAATGATATTTAAGAAACATCCATACTTAAAATGGGGTGAAAGAAGAAAATCACCAAAGAATGAGAGTTTGGTTTGAGAATTCCCCTTCCTTATGTACAAATGGTTAATTCACATTAATGTATTATATATTTACATTATATTCATTAACTAAAAATTAAAATATCTTTTATACATTTATTTGATTCATTTTGTTTTGTTAACTTATTTTAGGGTCGTTTGGATGAGCTGTAGAATATAATTTCATCATTCTGGAGCATTCATTTTCATGGTTTTTAGGATTGGTATTATTGTATACGTGAATTTAAGCTCATGTAATATGTGGATAAATTTTAAGAATAATTATTATACATTATTAAGGATATTAAATATTTTTAAAAGATCATATAATGATTTTTTATATATGGTATGGTGATGAATCATTATAAAATAGTTAGTGAGGTCTATTTTATGGTAATATTGGTAGTGTTTCAATCACAGTAATCTCATTTTGTTTTATCGTTCTATAATAGGTATATAATCTTGTTCTCGAACATAAAAGGGTTATAAGATAATGTTTAAAAACATTTTTGGACTAATTAATTGTTTTATTAACATCCTTGGAGGTGTTAATGGAAAATGACTGTGCATCGCCCGTAATGTCGGTAAATTGACACATCACCAGTGATGATTTAATGTTTAACATAAATTAGATAGAGGGAGGAGTTTATTAATGAACATTACATCAACATGATTTCATTTCTATATATTAATTTTAATGGATTGTCCATGAAATTTTGACAAGGATAGGTGAGAATGGAATAAGAAAAGTAAATTATATTAAAATAAATTAAATCAAAATTGAAGATGATTTTACCTATTATATGTATCCTCATTTAGAACCACTTTGGGAAGAGGTTTTGAAAATTTGTTGAGACCAAGAGCTCCAGGATGTGGGGATGGATATTGGGAAACTTATTGTCTATAATATGGTAATGGAACAATCCTAGAGATGTCTGAGAAGAATAGGGTATGGGTTGTATTTATAGTGGAGGGGAGGGGTTTTTTCTCATTATTTTAATTAGTAGTTAATTATTTTGGATCACCACTAAAAACTACTGTGAGATTTATCACTAAATATTTTATAATAATAATATATTGTTCAATATAATGGTATTAAATCATAATTAAATTAACAATCACTCAATAAATTCAATTATTTCATATTTATAATAATTTATTATATTTCACTATTCACAAAATTCAAGTATTTAGAAAAATAACAAAAATTAACACGAAGAATTTTTCCAAAAGTATAATTAAAAAATGTTCTATATTTTATGAAAATCATTTTATAAATATAAGTAATGAAATATTTAATTAAAATCATTATTTACATGGATATTATAGATTTTTAAATTATAACTGATTTTATAACACATTGAAAATATAATTAAGGTATCATAAAATTATCTGGAAAAGATAAGACATAAAAATATTTATCTACACATACATTTTATGAACCATGGTCTTATATTCCATTTTATTCCAAAACACATGACTCTCTTACATGGTGATATTTCAAGTAAGAGTTGGTCTCCAACATCAAATTCCAAGTGCCTTCGATATTTGTTAGCAATGATCTTTAGCTACCTCTAATAAGATTTGACTTTTTTTGGATGTATTTAAGATTATATGTCATATCATACACAATATAAGATCCATGTAGAATTCCTTCACCATTTCATTCAAACTAGTTGGTGTTTTAGATTGCTTTCCATACAAAGCGTGCTATGGAGCCATCTAAATAGTCGAGTGGAAGCTATTGTTTTATGAGAACTCATCCAATGGGAGATTCTAATAGAATACTACTTTGAATAATAAACAGAAATTTATTAACATATTATCATGTTTCGGAATAGTCCTTTTAGACTATCCATTAGTTTGGGGGTGATAGGTTACGTTGATATTTAATTCAGTACTCAATGTATGTTGAAGACTCTTACCGAATTTAGATGTGAACATGGGATCACGATTAGAAAAAATAAATAGTGGAATGACATGTAGTATCACTACTTCATTAAAATATATCTTTCCTTGTTTTTCAATTTAGTGATCATTCTGAATAATGATAATGTGGGAATTTTTGGCAACTCGGGCCACCACAATCTATATCACATTATTCTCTTTGGATGTCTTTGGGAGACTAGTGATATTGTAAATGGTGACATTCTCCCATTTCCACATGTGTATATGAAATGGTTTCATCATCTAATTCTTCATATATGACTCTTATTTAACATTCTAACATATGATGAACCTTGAGATATACTCCACAATCTCTTTTTTTATGTTTTCCCACAAAAAGTGTCCTTGAAGATCACGATACATCTTTTTACTCCCAGGGTTGATATATAAAGTTAAGCTATGTGAATTATCCAATGGATACTTCTTTATACCAGATGATGATAAAACATAAATCCTAATTCCCAAAAAAAATAACACCATCACCATCGATGTGGAACTGTTATTACTTCCCTTATTTTTCTACAGTCACCTACTTTTGTAACTCTAAATCATCCATGTGTGCCTCTTTAATCATATATTTGATATATAGTTAGGATGTCATTTGGGAAATATAGGTTGGACTTCTTGCTGTTATTATTTCTAAATCAATTCTTTGCATATCCCTGAATATATGGTCTTTCTCGATCATCGTCATAGATAGAGTAGTGGGTTCTTTTCAACTAAGAGAATCAACTACCATTTTTTCATTAAATAAGAATCATGAATGGAGTAATTGTAGTCCTTGATTAGCTCTAACCATCTCCTTTCAAAAATGTTAATATCTATTTGTGTGGATAAATAATTTTTGTTCGTATCATCTGAATATATGTCACACTTCTCACCATAGAGGTAGTTCAACCATATTTTCAAGGAAAAATCATAGTTTATATATCTAGAACATACGTCTTGTATTTCTTCCCCTAGATATTCAAATGTAATTATCTGTAGGTATTCATATAATCCTTGTTCCTGAGTACACAACCCATGCCTTTCACAAATGAATTTATATGCATCACATAATATTATCCACTTTTTCATAATGTGAGTACATGTGTAGTTTTCATCCATCTCTTTAGATCGTTGAATCATACTTCACAATCTCCCCTCAAGACATACATTACCTCTTTACATGTGATAGTAGTTATAAAGAATGAAAACCATGATATATTTATCAAAAAATGTTGATAGTATGTTGAAAATCCATGAATACTGTGGATTTTTTGTGACACTAGATATAAGGCCCCAGCCTTAAACCATACATAATATTGAATTAAATAAATAATTCACATTGAGGATATTTTAAGGTTTAGAGTTTTAGAGAATTAGAACATAACTATTACATCTCAAAAGATTACAAATTAGACACTTCGACCAAGTTTCCATAGAAAAAAAACTCTTAAAAAGAAATATGTCTAGTTCCATGTTTTATATAGCATGGCATTCCCCTGATCCCATCCTTGACCTTATTCCACATTAATTCATGTGAAAAACATTTCAAAAAAACATGGGGTGAGAATAAAAAGCTCAGTAAGGGATACACAAATAATGAAAACTGTTAGTTTTTCAAACATCAAGTAAATCATGTATACTTTGTCAATGTAATACCTTCACCTTCATGAAGTAGTAAAAAATCTTCACTGAATAAAATATCATTACTTACCTTTTTGTAACCAAAGGATTACCATAAAACCCATATAAAGAACACATAACATATATAGAGGTAACTTGGGACATAAACATACTTAAGTGGAATGACCATACGGTCGACATCCACACATATCACTTAATGGAATAGCCATACGGACAACATCCATACATTCTTAATGGAATAGCCATACGGCCGACTTCCATACCCAATACAATGGAGGTTATAATGTAACCACCTGTCCTGGTATTCACGGCACCACCCGTCATATGGTTCATCACGAAACCACTCGTCAAATGTCCAAGTACCATTATAAAATCATAAGACATAAAGCAGACAGAAAGGAAAGAAAAAATTTCCACACATTGATAACAATATATCACTCAAATATATTTACATAACAAATCCATTATAAAAACCATTTTCAATACCAAAATACATAAAAGAGTATATGGTATTTATTTTATTTTAAAAACATTACGGCTTATTGAGGATGCCAAAGACCAAATAATACTCGCTGCGGCGGAAAAGGTCGTTGTCACCGCGTACGTTAAAAAACCATTCCTTTTTGTCGTTTTGTAAAACGCTTCGTAGAAAAAGATTCCTTTTGTATAAAATTAAATGTCAAATGGGTTTATACACTGTATAAAAGAAAGTTGTGTATAAAACAAAATATGCCACAATGAAAGGAGATTGAGACGAAGTCCCTTACAAAGATCATTTTTAAAATAAAATAGATATATTATGTGAATTCACTATAATTACACATAAAGAAAGTACAAATACAAGATAGGACATAATAATATCATGACATAATTTGAAAGTAGGAGATTAACCCAAATAATAGAAATTGGGTTAAGAAGTTCTCTTCCCTCGGGTTCGACTTGACTCGATCGTTCTTTAACGTCTTGAATAACTTGAGTTATTTTTTATTTTCTTAAGAACATTTTTCAAGTTCATTATTCCTTTTATATCACTTATTGCCATGTTATAATCATTATGTAACCATTTAATTTAATAATGATTGTTTTGTCGATATTTGGTTCTTATGTCGAAAGTGGACTTCTTACAATTACATGTTGTTCGTGTGGTCAAAGGTTATTTATATCCAGAATGAAATTCCTGATTTGGATATCATATATATCATATATATCCAGCATATACATGTATTTATAATATTACATAATCATTTAGAGGTAAGAAATGAAATTCACTGTTCATGGAGACAGTAAGCTGTACGTACGCATGAACGCTACTTTCATTTCTTTGTCATATTAATGGAATTAAAACTAAATGAGAGGTATGTATATTTTAATTCCAGAATTATATTCATCATTTAGATGTATCATTCATCATATATATCCATTATATACATGTACTTATATTAGTAAATTACATTTGGGGAAAAGAAATGAAATGCACCGTTCATGGAGACGGTAAGCCGTACGTACGCACGAACGCTACTTTCATTTCTATTTCATATTTTCATGGAATGGAATACTAATGATATAGAGGTATATTATAATTCATTATAACATCATATATAATAACATTAAATCCATCCATTACACATCCCACATATGGCATTAACGAATCACATCACTTTGAGGGGGCGGTAGTCCGCACTTCCTTAAATGAAGATATCGCATTTACCCATAATGGAAACCACAAAAGTATGCCCAAAATGAAAAATACAGAAGAATAAGGAACATATAATCATATTATATATCATATATAAATATAATGTCATCTTAATATCCACCTTTGATAGTGTTAAAAGAATGTTGAACAGTCATTGTTTCGGGAGGCCGAAATTCGCCATCCACGGAAACAGTATGTTCTTTAACCATTATATGTAGGTGTGTGTAAGTGTAGACCGAATCATTCTTATAACAACATCCTAGTATATTAATGATACAGTATTTTTTAGAAAAGAAATTAATAAAAAGAGTTTAGGGGGTTGGAGAAGCAAAATAAAACAAAAGGACTCAAGTGAAGACATTACCTTAAAATCGAGTAACTCCCTTTGGTTTGAGCTCAAAGGCTTCCTTGGGAAGACTTCTGCCAAAAGTGAGGCTTCAAGGAGTCATATAGGGAAGTGGAGAGACAAAATGGGCAGGGGTTGGCCGAACCAAAGGCTTTGGGAGTGTGGGTAAGGAGGTAGAGATGGGGGCCTTTTATAAGAGGAGAGGAGGGGCACTCTTGGAAAGTAAGAAAATGTTACTTTATTTTAGAATGAGTTTCGGATTTTAATGGTCCCACATTAATTGTTTCCTAGGATAAGGTGATAAGGGTTCTAACTCCACCCATCCAATAGGTTTTGGACATGTTTAGGTAATAGATTTTACATTATCTTTCCATTTTATTTAATTCCTTTATTAATGAGGTAATCAATGCATCATCATGATGTCATAAATAATTTTATTTATTTAATTTCTAAAAATAATAAAAAAAATATCATGATGTAGGAAATATTTTTATATTTCTAATGAATATTTATAGTCAAAAATCGGACTTGTATAACCCCATGTAAAAATTGTTTTAGTAAAACATTTCATGTTTGTGTCATTTTTACTTTAACATTAAATAAAAAGTTATTTATGTCATTTCCCAACCAAAGTGGCTCCATGGGGTCCCCAAGTTGAACCATGGATTGTATTGATCGGCCATGACACATCCAATGAGGGTAGGACATGTGTATAGGTCATTTCATTTTATTAAAACATTATTCTTACCTTAAACTACACTAATTACCTCTAATCGCGATTAAAAACTTAATAAGTTACAATTCACCAAAAAATTATTTTAATCCCATTAATCCACATCTTACTTCTTAATGAAAACCATTTATGTAGGATTTTTTAAATTCAAAACACAAAAGTGGTAAAATTTCATTTAAACGAAAAACCAGTTTTTATAAGTACCACTTAGTGTTTTCACTATTCATCAAAACTTGAAGTTTTTCAGAAAAATACCAAAAATTCACCCTAATCTATATTTGATATTTCGAATTCAAAAATGAAGTCTATTTTACAAAATTCAAAACTTATAAGTCACATTAATTAATTTAATAATTAATTCCCGATGTCATGACAAATAGCGTGTTTTTATGAAACAATAAGTATCAAATGAGTGACACTAGTTTAAGTCTGATTTCAAAGGGAAATTAATTCCAACGACCACTATTGGATTAAATGGTAATTATATATTCTAATTGCACTTAAAAACCAATTCAAAATATTATCTAATCATCTTAATAAATTATATTAAAAATAGATTTTGAATTAAAATACAACATTTTACACTATTCATTAAAATAATGAACTTTATCCGAAAAATACCAAAAAATTACACAAAGTAAATATTGATGTCCCGATAACAAAAAAGAGTTATATTTGGTCCAATAGAATGTATAAGAGTGATCAAAACTATATTTAATGACGGTTCGCCATCAAAAGGTGATAAGTGAACCTTTAGTGAAAATTAGGGTATAAATGCCTAAAATTGAATTCTTTCCGTAATTTAAGCCTTTATATTTTATTGGATAAATTTAAAAACATTTAGAAAACATATATAATAATATTTTAGTTATTTCTATCCATTCCTGCCAATACAACGGCTACATGTTAACTACCATTTCAAATATTATTATTACATTACTAGTGTGCAACGTAAGTTTTCAAAGAAACTCATCGTTGCGTATCGAGTACGCTATCGAACATAGCAACCCATTTTAATTAAAATTAATATTTAACTCGCAAATATTAATAAATATGAGAATTTATTATTCTTTATTTACCTGGGATGTTACATCCTTCCCCAATTTTGGGAATTGCATCCTCGCAATTTTATTCACTTATCAAAATAAGTGGGGGTATTTATCCCTCATAGCATTTTCAGATTCCCACGTTGCCTCTTCAACCATATGGTTTTTCCACAAAACCTTTACTTGGTGGATTACCTTATTTCGCAACACTTGCTCTCTTCGGTCAAGAATCTTTACTGGTTGTTCTTTATAAGAGAGAATCTCTTCCAACTGAACTACCTCTAGGCTCAAAACATGAGATGAATCTTACATATACTTCCTCAACATCGAAACATGAAAAATATTGGGTACCTGAGATAAACTCGGAGGTAATGCCACTCTGTATGAAACTGATCCAACTCTCTCCAGAATTTCATATGGTCAAATGAACCTTGGACCCAGCTTTCCTTTATTACCAAATCGCATCACACTTTTACATGGAGAAACCATGAGAAAAACATGATCACCTATCTCGAAAGATAGATCCTTCCTCCTGTTGTCCGCATAACTCTTCTGCCTGCTCTGAGCTGTTCTCATGTGTTTCTGAATCAACTGAACCTTTTCTGTCATCTCTTCTACCAATTCTGGTCCCATCAGCTTCCTTTCACCCACTTCATCCCAAAATGCTGGAGTTCGACACCGGTTCCCATATAATGCCTCAAATGGTGACATCTGTATACTGGAATGAAAACTGTTATTATATGAAAACTCAACCAAAGAAAGATGTTGGTCCCAACTTCCCTGATAATCCATCGAACAAGCTCGTAGCATATCCTCCAATTTCTGAATTGTTCATTCTGACTGCCCATCTGATTGAGGATGAAAAGCTGTACTAAAATTTAATTCAGTACCCAACGACTTCTGGAGGCCTTTCCAAAGGATAGAAGTAAACCTGAGATCACGATCGGACACAATGGAGAGAGGAACTCCATGTAACCTGACTATCTCCTTAAGATACAAATGGGAAAGTTGATCTAGGGAAAAATTATCTCATATGGAATGGAAATGAGCAGATTTAGTCAAGCGATCAACAATAACCCAGATTGCATTATTACCTCGAGATGTCTTCGTTAATCCCACAACAAAGTCCTTGGATATATTTTCCCATTTCCACTCTGGCACTGGTAAAAGCTGAAGCATCCCTTTCGGTAACTGTCGCACTGATTTAACCTACTGACAAGTCAAACACTTCATAGTAAAATCAGCAGTATCTCTTTTCATTCCATCCCACCAGTAATACTCCCGCAGATATCTGTACATCTTAGTACTGCCAGGATGAACTGAAAACAGAGAACTATGAGCTTCACATAACAACTCTCTCTTCAACTGTGAATCACAAGGCACACACAATATCTTCCCAAATCTCAAAACACAATCACTATCAATGTTGAATTCATGCAACTTACCTTTCGGAACCAGCTCTACCTTTTTCTGCAACTCACTGTCTTGCTTCTGTGCATGCTTGATTCTTTCTGATAGAGATGATCTCAATGATACCTGAAACAAAACAGAAGGACATCCTGCACCAACTACTTCTATGCCAAAGTTCATCGAATCAAAAACCAAAGGATCTCGTCCCAAACGTAGCATGGTTAATGAAGCATTACTTTTTCGACTCAAAGCATCAGCCACTTTATTTGCTTTTCCCAGATTGTAGTGAATTGTACAATCATAATCCTTGATTAATTCCAGCCATCTCCTCTATCTCATGTTCAATTCTTTCTGAGTGAATATATAATTTAAAATTTTGTGATCAGTATATATTTCACACTTTACTCCATACAAATGATGCCTCTAAATTTTTAAAGAAAAAACAATAGCAGCTAATTCCAAATCATGTTTAGGGTAATTTACCTCATGAGTTTTCAACTGTCGTGAAGCATAAGCAATTACCTGATCATTCTGAATTAGGAAGAAACCAAGTCCTTCCAATGAAGCATCACTGTAGATAACAAACTCACCATTCCTGGAAGGAAGTGCCAAAACTGGAGCATTCACCAATCTTCTTTTCAACTCCTGAAAATAATCATCACATTCTTTTGTCCAGATAAACATAACACCGTTACGAGTTATCTTAGTCATTGGACTAGATAACCGTGAAAATATTTCAAAAAACCTTCGGTAGTAACCTGCCAAACCAAGAAAACTACGGATCTCGGTTTCATTTGTGGGTCTTGGCCATTCTTCACCAACTTTTGTTTTGGCAGGATCAACAGTAATGCCATATTTTGAAACAATGTGACACAAGAAAGAAATTTTTTGTCACCAAAACTCACACTTGCTGAATTTTCCATATAGTTTCTTTTCTGTTAAGGTTAGAAAGATAACCCTTAAATGACTTTCATGCTCCTCTTTACCTTTAGAAAACACCAAAATATCATTGATAAAAACAACCACAAACTTATCCAAGAACTCATGGAAAATTCTATTCATAAGGTCCATGAATACAGCCGGTGCATTGTTTAACCCAAAAGGCATAACTAATAATTCATAATGGCCATATCTAGTACGGAACGCAGTCTTCGGAACGTCTTCTTGTTTTACTTTCAACTGATGGTACCCCGACCTCAAGTCAATCTTCGAAAAATACTGATCTCCCTAGAGCTGATCAAACAAATCATCGATATGAGGAAAAGGATACTTGTTCTTAACAGTAATATTATTCAAGGCCATATAATCAATGCAAATTCTCATTGATCCATCTTTCTTTTTAACAAACAAGACAGGATCACCCCATGGTGATGTGCTAGGTCGAATGAAACCTTTATCTAATAACTCCTGCAATTGTTTCTTTAACTCTAAAAGGTCAACTTGAGCCATTCGATAAGGGGGTTTTGAAATTGGCTTAGAATCATGAACTAAGTCAACAGTAAATTCAACTTCCCTATATTGAATAATACCAGGCAACTCATCAGGATAAACATCAAGATACTCATTTACCACTGGAACATCATTAATCTGAACAGTTCCTTTATTTTCAACAATATGTGCAAGGTAACATTTGTTTCCTTCTTTCACTAGTTTCTCAAATTCCTGATATGTTATCAAAAGCAAGGGTTCATTCCTGTTCACAAACTGTAAATCTTTCTGAAAAGAAACCATTTTAGCTCTACAGTCAATCTTAGCATGATAAACAGAAAGCCAATCCATGCCCAAAATAACATCAAACTCTACTAGAGGCAAAAAAAATAAGGTTTGCTGGTAGATTCTTTCGACACACAAGTATAAGAAGGTTCTTATAATTCCTTTTTGTCTCAACGTTCCCTCCGGGTGTTTTTACCATAAGTTCAAGGTTAATATCTTGATATGGAATTTCCAATTTAGTAGAAAACTTCTTAGAAATGAAAGAGTGTGTAGACCCTGAATCAAACAACACATTGACATAATCTGAACAAACAAACAGTGTACCTGATACCACTTTATTCGATGGCCCAACTTCTGCTGAAGTTGTTGCAAAGGATTTCACCACCCCTTTCTGCTTATTGTCTGGCTGCTTTCCCCCAGTTGAGTTCTTTGTTGGACACTCGTTTGCATAATGACCCATTTCATTACAATTAAAACATCTTACCATTGGCTTTTCTTTGCATGCTTGATCATCTTCCTTACAGTTATGAGCAATATGACCAGACCTACCACACCGAAAGGACTTACCATACTTTGATAAACATTCTCCCAGATGCATTTTACCACACTTCTGACAGGATAGATATTTGTTTTTATTACCTCCATGCTTCTTTGATGAATTCTTCCCCTTTTCCTGCCAACTTGACCTCTTATTCTGTTGTTTGTCATAGAACACCTGATCATCGGAAAACTCCATTTCCACCTTCTCCGCACATCGAACAAGTTTTTCATAACTTTTGAACTCACAAGAATATAAAGCCCTTCGATAATTTGGCTTTAACCTTGAGTAAAAACAGTTTATTTTACTATCAAGATCTCGTATGATGTTTGGAGCATACCTTCCCAATCGAGTGAACTTTTCTTCATAAGAAGCCACTGAATCATCCTCCTACCTCAATTATAGGAACTGTTTTTCCATCCTAAGACGAACCGCCTTGGGAAAATATTTCTCAAGAAACATACCTTTGAATTCATCCCAGTGAAGATCCTCAATCTCATCACTATCCCTGATATTTTTCACCATCGACCACCACTGATCAGCTTCACCTTCAAAACGATAAACAACAAGACTAACCTTTTGATGTTCTGAACACCCCATGTCATCAAAAATCTTCTCCAGTGCTTTAATCTGCCCTTCATCTTGCACGGGGTCAGATGATCCTCTGAATGATGGGGGATGTTGCCTCATGAAATGTTCCACCACTGACATGTTCCTCTGTGGTTGATCTGGCTGATCTCGTGCATGGATACCACCACCATTTATAGCCTGAGTCAACTGTGCCATCACTGCAACAAACTGTTAAGTTCCGATTCCGACCATCTCCGGTTGCTGATTTGGAAGGTTGTCTTCCTCCTCATGTCGTCCCAACATAGCTGCTTTGTTTCCTCTGCGGAAAACCATTCTGAACACAAAAATATCTTAGGCGAAGCAACATGGTAATCTTTAAATGCTATATCATTTCATTCATACCATAAATTAAGTTATAATTTAACAATTTTATAACTCTTAAAGTTGTCTAAACTGACCTCTGATACCAACTATAAGGCCCCGAACTTAAACCATACTTAATATTGAATTAAATGAATAATTCACATTGAGGACCATTTTAGGTTTAGAGTTTTAGAGAATTAGAACATACCTATTACATCTCAAAAGATTACAAAGTAGACACTTCAACTAAGATTCCATAGAATAAAAAAACACTTAAAAAACATGTCTAGTTCCATGTTTTATATAGCATGACATTCCCTTGATCCCGTCCTTGACATTATTCAACATTAAGTCCTATGAAAAACATTTCAAAAAAACTTGGGGTGAGCATAAAAAGCTCAGTAAGGGATACACAAAGAATGAAAACTGTTAGTTTTTCAAACATCAAGTAAACCATGTATACATTGTCAAAGTAACACCTTCACCTTCATGAAGTAGTAAAAACTCTTCACTGAATAAAATATCATTACTTACCTTTTTGTAAACAAAGGATTACCATAAAATCCATATAAAGAACACATAACATATATAAAGGTAACTTGGGACATAAACATTCTTAAGTGGAATAACCATACGGTCTACTTCCACACATATCACTTAATGGAATAGCCATACGGCCAACTTCCATACATACTTAATGGAATATCCATACGGGCGACTTCAATACCGAATCCATTTGAGGTTATAACTTAACCACCCGTCCTGGTATTCACGGCACCACCCGTCATATGGTTCATCACGTAACCACCCGTAAAATGTCCAAGTACCATTATAAAATCATAAGACATAAAGCAAACATAAAGGAAAGAAAACATTTCCACACTTTGATCACAATATATCACTCAAATATATTGACATAACAAATCCATTATAAAAACCATTTTCAATACCAAAATACATAAAAGAGTATATATTATTTATTTTATTTTAAAAACATTACGGCTTGTTGAGGAATCCAAACACCAAATAATAGTCACGGTGGCGGAAAAGGTCATTGTCACTGCGTACGTTAAAAAAAACATTCATTTTTGTCATTTAGTAAAACGCTTCATAGAAAAAGATTCCTTTTGTATAAAAGTAAAATTCAATGGGGTTTATACACCGTATAAAATAAAGTTGTGTATAAAATGAAATATGCCTCAATGAAAGGATATTGAGACGAAGTCCCTTATAAAGATCATTTTTAAAATAAAATAGATATATTATGTGTATTCACTATAATTACACATAATGAAAGTAAAAATACAATACAGGACATAATAATATCATGACGTAATTTGAAAGTAGGAGATTAACCCAAAGAATGGAAATTGGGTTAAGAAGTTCCCTTACCTCAGGTCCGACTTGACTCGATCGTTCTTTAACGTCCTCAATAATAAACTTAAGTTAATCTCTCTTTTCTTAAGAAACTTTTTATGGTTCATTATTCCTTTTATATCACTTATTGTCATGTTATAAACATTATGTAACCATTTAAGTTAATAATGTTTTTTTGTCGATATTTGGTTCTTAAGTCGAAAGTGGACTTCTTACAATTACATGTTGTTCGTGTGGTCAAAGGTTCTTTATATCCAGAATAAAATTCCAGATTTGTATATCATATATATAATATAAATCCAGAATATAAATGTATTTATAATATTACATAATCATTTAGAGGTAAGAAATGAAATGCACCGTTCATGGAGATGGTAAGCCGTACGTATGCATGAACGCTACTTTCATTTCTTTTTCATATGAATGAAATTAAAACTAAATGAGAGGTATGTATATTTTAATTCCAGAATTATATTCATCATTTTTATGTATCATTCATCATATATATCCATTATATACATGTACTTATAATAGAACATTACATTTGGGGATAAGAAATGAAATGCACCGTTCATGGAGACGGTAAGTCGTACGTACGCATGAACACTACTTTCAATTTTACTTCATATTTTTATGAACTGGAATAATAATTATATAGAGGTATATTATAATTATAGTATAAAATCATATATAATAACTTTAAATCCATCCTTTACACATCCCACATATGGCATTAACGAATCACATAACTTTGAGGGGGCGGTAGTCCGCACTTCCTTAAATGAAGATATCGCATGTACCCATAATGGAAACCATAAAGGTATGCCCAAAATGAAAAATAAAGAAGATTAAGGAAAACATAAACATATTATATATCATATATAAATATATTGTCATCTTAATGGCCACCTTTTAAGGTGTTAAAAGAATGTTGAACAATCATCGTTTCGGGATGCCGAAATTCGCCATCCACGGAAACAGTATGTTCGTTAACCATTAGATGTAGGTGTGTGTAAGTGTAGATCTAATAATTCTTATAAAAACCTCCTAGTATATTGATGATACCAGAGTTGTTACAAAATAAATAAATAAAAAGAGTTTAGGGGGTTGTAGAAGCAAAATAAAACAAAAGGACTCAAGTGAAGACATTACCGTAAAATCAGGTAACTCCCTTTGGTTTGAGCTCAATGGCTTCCTTGAAAAGACTTCTGCCCAAAGTGAGGCTTCAAGGAGTAATATAGGGAAGTCTAGAGACAAAATGGGCAGGGGTTGGCCGATCCAAATGCTTTGGGAGTGTGGGTAAGGAGGTAGAGATGGGGGCCTTTTATAAGAGGAGAGGAGGGGCACTCTTGGAAAGTAAGAAAATGTTACTTTATTTTAGAATGAGTTTCTGATTTTAATGGTCCAACATTGATTTGTTTTGAGGATAAGGGGATAAGGGTTCGAAATCCACCCATCCAATAGGTTTTGGACATGTGTAGGTCATATATTTTACATTATCTTTCCATTTTATTTAAATCATTTATTAATGAGGTAATCGTTGCATCATCATGATGTCAAAAATAATGTAATTTATATAATGTCTAAAATTATAAAAAAAATATAACTATTTAGTAAATCGTTTTATCTTTATAATTAATATTTATAGTCAAAAATCGGACTTGTATAACCCCATGTAAAAATTGTTTTAGTAAAACATCTCATGTTTGTGTCATTTTTACTTTAACATTAAATAAAGAGTTATTTATGTCATTTCCCAACCAAAGTGGCTCCATGGGGTCCCCAAGTTGTCCCAGGGATTTTCTTGGTCGGCCATGACACATCCAATGAGGGTAGGACATGTGTCTAGGTCATTTCATTTTATTAAAACATTATTCTTACCTTAAACTACACTAATTACCTCTAATCGCGATTAAAAACTTAATAATTTATTATTCACCAAAAAATTATTTTAATCCCATTGAACCACATTTTACTTCTTAATGAAAACCATGTATGTCGTATTTTAGAAATTCAAAAACACAAAAGTGGTAAAATATCATTTAAACGACAAATCAGTTTTTATAAGTACTACTTAGTGGTTTCACTATTCATAAAAAATTGATGTTTTTCAGAAAAATGCATTAAATTAACCCTAAGCTATATTTGATATTCTGAATTAAAAAATGAAGTCTATTTTAAAAAATTAAAAACATATAAGTCACATTAATTAATTTAATAATTAATTCCTGCTATCATGACAACTAGCATGTTTTTATGAAACAATAATTATCAAAACATTGACACTAGTTTAAGTCCGATTTCAAAGTGAAATTAATTCCAATGACCACTATTGGATTAAATGGTAAAAATATATTCTAATTTCACATAAAACCCAATTCAAAAGATTATCTAATCATATTAATAAATTAGATTAAAAAGAGGTTTGGATTAAAAGACAACATTTTACACTATTCATTTAAAAAATGAACTTTATTGGAAAAATACCCAAAATTTACACAAAGTAAATTTTGATGTCCCGATTATAAAAAATAGTTATATTTGTTCCAATAGAATGTATAAGAGTGATCAAAATTATATTTAATGGCGGTTCTCCATCAAAAGGTGATAAGTGAACCTTTAGTGAAAATTAGGGTATAAATGCCTAAAATTGAATTCTTTCCGTATTTTAAGCCTTTATCTTTTATAGGATAAATGTAAAAACATTTAGAAAACATATATAATCATATTTTAGTTATTTCTATCCATTCCCGCCAATACAACGGCTACATGTTAACTACCATTTAAAATAATATTATTATATTACTAGTGTGCAACGTAAGTTTTCAAAGAAACTCATCGTTGTGTATCGAGTACGCTATCGAACATAGCAACCCCTTTTAATTAAAATTAATATTTAATTTTCAAATATTAATAAATATGAAAATTTATTATTCTTTATTTACCTGGGATGTTACACTAGATGATCTGGGTTATTCCTCAATTAACTTTTTTCTAAAAGGTCCACAAAAATTCCTCTACATGTGGTCACATGTCTCAAAAATGTGGCTTTCATCTTCCACAATTCACACTTTCTAAACATTGAATATAACTTCTCTTACCATAATGATTCTAACACAATCCTTAGACATTTTTCATGTTCATCTATTCTCATAGAGTATATGATAATATCATTGATAAAAATTACCACAATTTTTTTGAGATAATGTCAAAATTCACAATTAATAAAATTCATGAAACTTTTTCTGAAAACAGTAACTACAAAGGAAATAAACAGAAACAATTGTGTCCATTCCTTGTATGGAAGAAAATCATCTATATATCTTCCTTATTCACCATTATTTGATGATATCTAGAATGATGATCCACCTTTGAGAATTACATAGCATCAAATAGCTGATCAAAGAAGAAATCAATCATTGGAAGTGGATTTTTTTTCTTTATAGTGAACTTTTTGATTTCCCATTAATCATTACATAGCCGCATTGATCCATCATTTTAATTGAAAATGAGCACTGGTTCACTCCAAGGCGATGCACTAGGTAATATGAACCCATTTTCAAAATTATCTTGTAGCTTCTTTATTTACTGCTCTATTTTGATAAGAGTCATCCTATTGGGACCTAATGATGTAGGAGTAGCTCCAGGTATGAGTTATATTAGAAAATCTATCTCACAATCTGGGGGAATTATGAGGAACTCTTCGGGGAATAAATTACTATTTTCCCTCACAATAGGAATTTCCCCAATGTTGATACCTTCCTTTGTCTCAATCATTTGAGTGATGTATGCCTCTCCATAGGGAATGAATACCCACATCATTGAAGGATTTTTCCAAAGATATCAATGATCTTATATTCAATTTCATTGGATGGATACAAATATGAAAATATATTCCATTTTCCTAATTGTTTATATGTTCTCTATATAATGATAGCCAATCCATTCCCATTATAGCATCAAATTGGACCAAAGGAAGTATCAAAAGATTCTCTAGAATAATATTACCACAAACAAAAACATGAGAGGTATCCAAAACATGGTTTTCTATGATTTTACCACTTGGTGTTTTTATAGAAATATCTACTTTAAGGTTTCTGGGTATTGATTAACTAATTCTAGAAAACATTCCTGATATAATGGAATCCAAAGAACTAGAATCAAATAAGAGTTTTCCATTCATGAGTGAAAATGATGCGTACATTATTTGACATCGACTTCCTATTAAACATTAAAATTATTGATGGAGTAAGCCTTTACTTACTCCATTTTATTTGATGAATACTGATGTTAATTACCCTCGAGGAATCGAGATTTAGTGTACTGGCCAGCATAATTCCATTTCTCTCTACAATTTTAGAATTGGATAATGGGTGGTTCCCTCCTTTACACTACCACATTTCGCCTATTCCTTGTGTATTTTCTCCATTAATGAGTATAGTGTTATTATATCCCACACTTTAAGCATTTACACATCCCTTTAAGATAGTTCCCTTGATTCTCCATCCCACATTTTTGACATGTGGGTTGTTAAGTTTTCATTCCATATTAATCATTAGATCCCCCTTGGAAAACACCATATTTCATTTCATGTCATCATATCCATGAGACCATTATACATACTCTATATCCAATTTGATAGATCAATGAAAAACTTCTTCATAACTCGCAATTGATTGAATTTCAATATCCTTTATAAGGAGTGGTTTTGATCAATAAATAAATCTATCAAATTTTTTATTATTGTTGATAATAAATCCCAAATAAAAACATATATGTTTAGTAAAACATTATTCATAGGTCATGAAAAATTTACCTTCCTTTTACTTCATCACTATTAATTATATATCTATCTTTATATCGAGAATTAGAGAGAAACAATTTTTATGAAACATTACATTATTTTCTTCCCACTCCATCTCTTTAATGAGGCAATATTTTTTTTAGTCATTATTAATCGGAAAAACAATTTAAAAGATCATTACCGTAGTTTTGATTTAAACATGTTTATAAGTGTGGTGTTAAAATAATATATATGGGTAAAATATTAATATAAAAAGGTATAAACATTATTAGTTATGTTATTTTAGGCTCATCTGATCGTATATTATATTTTTATAAATATTTTTCCATATATTCATGATAATGACATTATATTATGGAATTATTTTAAGTAATTATATGTATCTCACTCCATCCATGCATTAAAATGATCCTCTTCACCTCAATTATTTATACAATTATAACTTAATAGATAATAAATTATCTACAGAAAAAACTTTCTAGAATCATTCCCTTAATTCTTGATTTCAATTTCTTATATTAAGACCATCATAAGAAGCATTAAAGTTTATGCCGAAGGAGAATTTTTTAAATAGTAGGTACACATCATAACTAGTCCTTGAAATTATTATTTATTCTTCAATTTTTTTCTAAATAGATTATATTCACACTATTGTGAGAATCTAGTTCTTCCATTTAAGTAAAAATATTATCTTTTTAGGTTTTGCTTATGTATGTGGAGGAAAAATAGGCTTGCATGCTGTGTAACCCAGGTGAACACAGTCTTATTAGGGTTACATGATGTATTATCCGGATACATGAAATCTAGTTCTTTGGCTAGGAACCGTATGAAAACAGAAACTACATGACATGTAGTTTTAAGTACACAACATGTACTTTTTCTTGTTAAATTGGGAAGTAACATCATTTTGTTGAGATGAAAAAAAAACACCCCTTCATTCAATGAATAACACACCTAGGCGATCTGAGAATAGGGTGGCCTCCAGTTTCTTCATTTTACCAAGATTCAAACACCATCAGATGCATTGGATTCATGTCGGTGAGCTCATGATTCCACTTGATCCATTCTTTATGATTTCATCTCTTGACCTACTTATCGAACCATGAGATGTTTTGTTTTTTTGTAAATCTACTCTATTTTATGTCGAATTAGAGGCCGAATCTGGATGAGAAGATTTATACTAACACGAGGTTGGTGGTCTCATGCATTTGGATAATTTTCAAGCTATTTATATATTATAGAGTTCCTCTCACAAATTTTCGGGTGTTTCCATGATTTATAATTGAACCATGTTGTTTACTATTGGTGTTTAGGTTAGGTTATATTAGTTCTTAATCATGTATAGGGTTGTTTACTGAGAATTTAGGGCCACCCCATGGGTGTGTTTTCACTTGAATGACGATTCGTGACCAATTTTCCTAGGATGCCTATGTGTCATGCCTTTTTATCCTTTTTTGGTTTGTTTTAATTGAATTGCGTTGAATAAGTTACTTTCCCATGTAGATAATTTATGATTACTCTTTGTTATGGTTAAATTAAGTGATAGGATAGATATATGATTTTTTTCCCATGTGAGTTATTATTTTTAAGTCCATGTAATAGTATATTTTTCTTGTGTTGCTTATTATGTAAATTTTCCCAAATGATTTTTCAATCATGATTAATCCATTTAATAGTTTAATTTACACGTCTTTATTATTGCGAGAATTGATCGGATGAATGTTTTTGAAAGGAATAGCCTTATTAAGTTGGATATTTCTTGATTATATTGAATTATATTGGTTTTAACAATTTCATACCTAATGAAATTTTAATTGAACATATTATGAATAAAAGGTAAATAGTAATGGGTGAACCATGGAATTAAATTATAATTCCATGGATGGGTTCATGTGAATATTGTTCCTTATTCATTGTGGGAACCATGGATTCATTGAGGGATTCCATGAATGTACTAAAAGAGAGGTTTTTATGCTAATACATGAAAGATCCATGTATTTAGTGGTTGTGATAATGGATACTACCATTAAAGGCTAAAAAAGTCATGGAATGAGGGATACCATGGACGGGTTCTGTTGGAAATTTTTATTTTTCCTAGGAGATACTTGGGTCTTATATATAAGATCCAAGGATGGCCAAATTTACATATACTCACACCACACCAATATTGAGACCAGTATCTTGAGAGGATCGTATGGACGAGCTCATAGGATTTATGTGGTTTTACATGAGGAGTAATACAAGAATTACATCTTTTGAATGTCATTGAAAAACACAGGTTTTAATTTGAATAATTTAATGGAATATATTATGACACGTCTACCAAGAAAAAGTACAATATTGGATTTGGTCTTTACATTACATGTTTAGATACCCTTCTAAGGTATCTTTTATGCTTACTTTAACACAAGGGTTTCTAAGCATATGCTAGATACCGAGAATTATGAAATTAAATGTAATTAAACTGTTAATGAAGTTTAAATGACTTAAAATGGAATCTAGTGCTTGTAGGGATGTTTATGTTTGAGTATTTTTTAGTATAGTGTTTTTAGTATCATAAACTGCCTATTATATGTATTCACTGATAGATGGGAGCAGTTCTTTGGTGGGTTTCTATAGGGATTTAGTCTCACTCCCTGTTTGGGACAAGCTTTTGGGACCAAATATATTATACTGTTGTTGGTGTTGATAATGGAAAGAGCCCTTCTATATGTATTTGATATGCTGAATTGGATCCAGAAATCATGGGACCAAGCCAAGGATTATGCTGATTCTGAGTTAACATATTTTTTTTTCCTTTTCACTTCTACCATGTATGACTACAATGTATCATTTTTGGGATATTTTCCTAGAACTTTTGACATGCAACACCATCATTTTTATTTTATGACATCTAGTTATTTTGATTTTCAATATTCCACTTATTACATCTATTGTATGATATTTATTCTTCCCCTAGTATTTTATTTCTACATTTCAAAATCTTATACTATTCCAATGAGGGAATAGTTTCCCCACTACCTCACATAGGCAATCACAGGTAGTTAGAAGCCTCTCATGTTTGGGGAAATGTGCTTGAGGACTTGTGACTAACCAATTACGGGGAACATTGAGTGGAATCCAGGTCCAGGACATTACGAAGCTATATCATAGGGTTCATCTGGGTTATCAAACAATTTGGTGACATTAACGGGGTGCTAGGTAGGAAATGGGATTTTTAATAAACTTTGATCAGGAGGAACTACGTCACATACAGGGAAAATCCATATTTCCTCACGTTTAATTATGATTTATGGGTTTTGATATATTACAATTGATTTGATTTCACCGTTGGATGATGAACATATATTGTGATATTGATATTAAATTATCTATGGTCCTATTTTTTAACTACCCGTGGAGATGATTGTATGTTGTCTCATTCATCATATATGCACTTGTTTTAAATCACATTACATGCATTCCAACTATTCTATTAGAGACCATTATTGATATAAAATTTTTGGGATAGATATCATGATAGATATGTCTACCGTTTTTATTTGTGTATTGGTATGTGTTATGGTTTGAATTAGATGGATTCTAAACTTTGGTCCAAGAGGTGTTTGGGACCTCTTGGATCAAAATTTGGTGGATTATGTTTTGGCCATAAATTGTGCATGATATAATATATGTAGATACCAAATATTGATTCATTTGATGTATAGAACCCTACAGATTAGAATTTGGAATACATGTGGTTTACATTTCAAAAAACAGGGGTTTCGGGAATGTTTTAGTGGTTTACTATCCGGAAACCCAGACAACACAACACGTGGTTCTATGAGCACACACCATGTGTTGTTCTATTCGGGAATAAAGACATTTCATAAGTACAAAATGTGTATAATGTGTACATGCCATGTGTTAAATGACCATTTATCAAGATATTTGATAATTAAACCATAATATTAATGGTTTTGGACAGTGAACACCATGTAATTTTGGTACACATCATGTTGTTTTACATAGGTAGACCTCGTGTGGCATTGTCCATGTTGAAGTACATGGCTAGGATGAAAGACATGAGTACATTATATGTCTATTTCTTAAACACTGGGTAGCTAGGATAGTTATATTCACATTCTAGTGGAATTACACTCCTATGTATGAGCTTGAGGGTATACGATGTGTATGGTTTATTCACACTATGTACTCTTCCTTTTGGTACCTTTGAGGGTTTTCTTCTCCTGATTAGTTCATTTAATCTTGAACTATGAACCATGATAAAGATCTTGAAATAAGGTGTGTACATGACATTATAGAGTCATGCATCCACAATGACTACTAGTTGTATGCATGGAGAGTGTAAACTATCATATCCCAAAGGTGGTAGCTAATTGGCTACCTGTGAAAAATACTGTCATGATTTTTGTGGCACTAGCTGCTATACTGGATGTAGGTACAGATGCATGGTTTCGTAAAGGATTTAAGATGTTCATAAAAACATTTTATGGAACACCACATCCTACCAAATATATGGAAGATACGATGATAGTGTTCCAAAAACATCATTTGCCCATGTTTTTGGGGGATGGAGGACTACAAGATGCCGAATCATGGATAGTGGCCATGTTATCAATATTTGAGCATATAGAGATGCATCCTAAGTCAAGGGTCAACCTATCTAATTATTTGTTGCATGATTGTACCAAGATATGGTGGTTTTTTATCACTCATATAGAATGTCCTTGGTATATGGATTGGGAAGATTTTCAGACAGCCTTCTATGATTACTTTTATCTTGAGACACTGAGGGCCAACCATGAAAAAGAGTTTATGCTTCTAGAGAAGGGAACCCCATTAGTTGTGGACTATTATACTCATTTTTATGATCTCTACTGATTCATTCCAATTCTAATGGGTGGTGATGTAGCTAAGGCTAGGATATTTTTTTATGGTCTCATGTAAGATGTCCAATCATAGGTAAATGTCTTCGTGATGAATATTGTATATGCTATAGTGAATCATGCATTGATTACTGAGCATAATCTGAGGGAATCTAGAGGTTCAAGAAAGGGTGGTTCCATAATAAGCTCTAGTACTATCATGAATGGTATTATGAAGCATCATCTATATATTTTTCATATTTATAGTAGTAGTAAAAAAGTATATTTATGTTTCCAAATCAGGTACTACAAGTGTGGTAGGCTGGGGAATATAAGGTCATCGTGTTTAGAGGACATAGTAGAGTGCTAATATTTTAGAAATATTGGCCATATTCAGTTTTTATATAAGGTATTTCCTCATAATACAAGTATGAGAGGGTCTACATCGACTCTATTTTTAAGATCAGGGTTAGCATCTTTTCACCATTCAATGAACAGGAATGTGTCATGATGTTCAGACTGAGGTGGAGGTCATGGTCCTAGTAGCCAGACCCTAGGTTCTTAGCAACAATAGGGTCGATCGGCTCAGGATAGACTAACAGTGTCATAAGGCTATGTTATACATCATTTATATGCAAAGAAATATACCTGGTATGAGAAGGATCCCAAACCATCTACTTTTTGAGGTACTATTCAGTCACCTCTATTTTAGCCTCTTCATTTTTTGGTACAGAGGAATCACATAGTTTCATATCTATTCCCATTGTCGAGATCCATGGGCTATGAGTTTCTACTCTTGATGATGTTATAAATCTATCCATTCTGCTAGAGATTATAATGTCAGGAGTTCATTATTTCAAGGAATACCCCTTGAGGTTTGCGGGAATTATTTCATTTGGGAACTCCATGTCTTAGAGATGAAAAGATTTGATTTCATTCATATTGTTGTATGATTGGACTCCAATCAAGCCTTTTTCTATTCCTATTGTCGCAGGGTGAGTTTTATGTCAGCATAGGGTAGATCATTTAAACACAATGGTGAATGGGATGTCCAAATGACCAGTGCTTGACCCAATCACTGTGGGTTGGGCAAGATGTTATCCTTGATTGCGATCTTATATCTAGATTACCAGGTGACATGTTAGATGAATTTCCTTCTAGTAAATGATCATTTATAGGATGTCTTTCCAGATGAAGTTTTAGGTTTACCTCTGGTGAGACAGGTAGAGTTCTCTATCGAGATAGTTCCATGAGCTACACAATTATCCATTAATCATTACAAGATGTTTGTGATGGTGTTACAAGAGCTCAATATATAGATAGACGGTTTTTATGCCAATGGTATCATTTGACCCAGTACTTCTCTTTGGGGATTATAGGTCCATTTTTCAAAAAAGGATGAATAAACCATTAGGATATGTGTGGAGTATCATAAATTGAACCATTTGATGGTTAAGAACTGGCATCATCTACCATCAATAGATGATCTCTTTGATCAACTCCAAGGATATAATTTTTTCTCTAATATTGAGTTGAGATCCGGTTATAATCAGTTTCTTATTAGATCATCAGACATACATCCGATATCCATTTTTATATGGTATGTTTTTCATGAGTATCATGTTATGTTGTTTGGTGTCATGAACATGCCAGTGATCTTCATTTCACTGATGAACCAAGTGTTTCATCTTCAACTTCAATCATTCATTTTGTTTTTTTGGGATGACTTTTTGATGTATGCTAAAAATCCACCAACCCATGCCACATATCATGAGATCATTTTGAGTACACTTATAGATAATTCATTAAAGTCTTTGCTCGTAAAGTGCCACTTATGGATGGATCATATTCACTTCTAGGGTAATGATATCTAAGAGATATGAGTATCATTGGACCTAGAGAACGTAAGAGTGAATTAGTTTCCTAGGATAATCCCAATAATTATTTGAGGTGCATAGTTTCTTGGGGTTGGCTGGTTACTATAAGAATTCAGTATAGGGTTTCTCAAATTTATATGTTCTGTTGATGTGCATAACTAAATAGGGTTAACGTTATTTATGGGTAGATTCCTACAAGACGACCATTTATGAGGTGAATGAGATATTTTCTTTGGTGTCGATTCTAATTTTTCCAGAAATAGAATAGAGTTACTATAAGTACCAATCCTTAAACATTACATAATCTTGAATTATCTTAATAATTTACATTGAGGATCATTTTTATGGTCAGATATTTATATAATTTTTTCATAAATTATACATAACAACCTAAATATTATATGTAGACACTTCTACTCGATATCCATTTTTTCATAAAATAAAAAACTCTTTGAAAAAAAAGAGTCATGTATACATCCATGATTTAGACAGAATGACTTTTCCATGATCCTATTCTTGACCCAATTTGACTTTATGTCCTGTGAAAAAAAATTCAAAAACATTGAATGAGCATAAAAATCTCAGTATGGGATACACAAAGACGAAAAAATGTTAGTTTTTTTTAAAAAACGAGTAAAACATGAATACCTTGTCATAAGTAATAATTTACACCTTTATGAAGTAGATGATACTCTTCCATGAATAAAACAACATTTCTTACAAATTTATAACCAAAAAACCAAAAAACCCATAGAACGAACACATAACATATATGGTTAGATTCAGACATAAACATACATAAATGGAATAACTATACGGCCGACATCCACACATATCACTAAATGGAATAGCCATATGGCTGACTTCCCTACACAATGCATTGGAGGTTATAATGCAACCACCCTTCTTGGTTTATCACTACACCACTAGTCATTTGATTTATCACATAACCACCCACCAAATGTCCAAGTACCATTATAAAATCATAACACATAAAATATTGCAAATATAAACATTTCACTAATAACATTTAATTTGCAATAACATGAAATAAATTAAGTATATTAAAAAATAAATCCCTTTCAAAAATTATTTTCAATACAAAAACCCCCAGAAAAAGAATAAGGGGTTTACTTTTTTTATTTTTTAAAAAAAATAAAGCTTATAGAGGAATCCAAATTACAATTATGGAGGCTGAGAGGTCATTACCATTGAAAAAATTAAAAATGTTACATTTGTTGTTCAGTAAAATTATATGTAGAAAAAATATTCCCTTTGAATGAAATGAAAATTCAAAGGGGTTTATTCACTGTATAAAAGAAATTAATGTATAAATGAAAATATCCCTCAATGAAAGGAGATTGAGACAATGTCCCTTACCTCGTGTCCGACTTGACCTATTCGTTGAAAAGTTTATTAAATAATAAAATAATGTTAATTTGTACTGTATTAAGAACCTTTTTCATGTTTAATATTCCTTTAATATCACTTAATACCTTGATATAACAATTAATTAATTATTTGAGTTCATATCAGACATTTTGTCGAAGTTCAGATCTTGGGTTAAAAATGAACTTGTTATAGTTATAAATTGTTCTTGTGGTCAAAATTAAATTATCTACAAAATTATGTTTTTGATTTTTATATCATACATATCATATATATCCAGTTTATATTTATTATATAATAGTCCATATCATTTGGATATATGAATATGAAGTGCATATTTCATGGAGACAGTAAGTTGTACGTACGCATGAAGGCTACTTCCATTTCATTTTTTTTATTATAAAAGGAATGAAAACAAAATGATACATAGCTATATTATTATTCCAGTATAATATCATATTTTATATATGTTATTTTTGTTCATTAACTCCATCATTCATACATTCCATGTATGTTATGAAGAAGTCATATCACTTTTAGGGGGCGGTAGTCCGCACTTGCTCAAATGTAATTATCGTATATATACAACATGAAAAGAATAAAGGTATGTTATAAAAGATAATTAAAAAACAAGAGACAAAATAAATATCATAAATATCATATAGAATTAACGTTCTATTATAATGGCCACCATAAGAGGCGGTAGGGGAAGATTGTACAATCATCGTTTCGTGAGGTAGTAGTTCAGCGTCTAGAGAAACAATATGTTCTTTACCAATTAGACAAAGCTGTGTGTAGGTGTAGATCAAATCCATCATATAACAACAACCCAATATATTTATGATACTATTGGTTCTATAAAATAAATGAATAAATATATTTTAAGGGGTTGGAGAAGTAAAATAAAAGAAAAGAACATAAGAGAATACATTACATTTAAACCGGGTAACTCCCTTTGGATTGAACTAAATGAATTTTTTGAAATGCCCTATTCCTAAGGAAATATTTCTAAGAGGAATAGAGAAATCATGGGAGATTATTTAGGTAGAGTTTGTACATGAAATGGGGCTTGAGAGGTGAGAGTAATGGGTTAGAGGTGATGGCTTTTTATTAGGGGAGGAGGGGCTCTGTAGGAAATTTTGGAAATATTATTTTATTATATAATGATTTTCGGTTTCTAAAGGTACAAAACTCATTGATGTAAAATATAAGATTCCTTTTGTTTGAAATAAAATAATCTAGTAATAATTGGATAGGTTTTGGATATTTTTATAATTTTTATAATATTATTTATTTAAATCATTCATTAATGAGATAAACACTGCATCATTATTGTGTCATAGATAATTATATTTATTTGATGTCTAAAAATTATAAATATAAATACCATGATGTAGAAATATTATTATATTTAAAATTAATATGTATAGTAGAAGATATAAATTTTATAATACCATGTAAAAATTAATTTATTAAAATATATATGTTTATGTCATTTGTGTCATTACATTAAATTAATTAATATAACGTGTCATTATCACTATCAAGTGGCTCCATGGGGTCCCAAAGTCTACCCAAAGATTCCCATGGTCATAAATGTATAATCCAATAGTATTAAGACACATTTTAGTGTATTTTAATATTATTAAAATATTAATTTTTACCCATATTTACTAGATTTATCCTTTAACCATGCTAAATGAAATATTTACCGAAAGAAATTATTAATAATATCTAAAAAAAGTTACCTATTTACACAATTTGGACCTCTTGATTTCAAATATATAATAACCCACTAATCAAATGATGCCTCTAACTTATTAAAGCAAAAACAACATTAGCTAATTCCAAATCATGTGTAGGGTAATTTAACTCATGAGGTTTTAACTGAAATAAAGCATATGTAATTACCTAATCATTCTGAATTAGGGAAAAACCATGTCCTTTCAACAAAGCATTACTGTACATAATGAACTCCCCATTTATGGATGGCAGTTCCAAAACTAGATAATTTAACAATACTCATTTCAATTTCTAGAAAGAATCATCATATTATTTTATACGAATAAACTTAACACCTTTTCGAGTTAATTTAGTCACCGGTCTAGATAACCATGAAAAATTATCAACAAACCTCAGCTAATATCTCGCTAATCCATGAAATCTATGAATCTCAGTTATATTTGTGGGTCTCCCCCATTATTCAGAAACTTTTGTTTTATAAGGATCAACAGTTATGCCATCTTCTTAAATAATGTGACCAGGGAAAGAAATTTGTTGTAACCAAACTCACACTTGCTGAATTTCCCATATATTTTCTTTTATTTTATGGTTTTAAAGGCAACCCTTAAATGAAATTCATGCTCTTATTTAATTTTAGAATAAACCAAAACATCATCAATGAACACACCACATACTTATCCAAGAACTCAAAGAAAATTCTATTCATTATATCCATGAATATAGCATGTGCATTGGTTAATCCAAAATGCATAACTAAAAACTCATAATTGCCACATCTTGTAAAAAATTCGGTGTTCAGAATCTCAACTTCCATTACATTCAACTGATGGTACCCCAACCTCATGTCAATATAGGAAAAATATTAATCTCCCTTAAGCTTATCAAACTAATCATCGATATGAGGTAATGTGTACTTTTTCTTAATAGTGATGTTATTCAATGCTCTATAATCAATGTGTAGTCTCATTTAACCAACTTTAAATTTAACGAACAAGACATGAGAAACCCATGGTGATGTCCTAGGTCGAATGAAACCTTTAACTAATAAATCATGTAATTCCATCGTTAACTCTAAAAGTACAATTTGAGCCATTGAATAAGCGGGTTTTGTAATTTTCTTAACATTATGAACTAATTAAACAGTAAATTCAACTTCTCGATCAGGTATAATTCTAGGAAACTCATTAGGAAAAACATGAATGGACTCATTTACTACTGTAATATCATTAATATGAACAGTTACTTTGTTTTCAATAATATGTCCAAGGTAAAAAAATTCCATCTTTTTATAGTTTCTCATATTCCTAATATGTTATCAAAATTAAGGGTTCATTCATGTACACAAACTAAAAAACATTCTAAAAAGAAACCTCTTTAGCTCTGCAGTCAATATTAGCATGATAAAAATAAATCCAATCCATACAAAAAATAACAGCAAACACTACTAGTGTCAAAACAATAAGGTTTGTAAGTAGATTCCTTCTGCACACATGTATATGAATGTTCTTATTTTTTATTCTTGTATCAATATTTCCTCCAGGTGTTTTTACGATAAGATCCTGATTAAATTTGGATATGGAATTCCAAATTTACTAGAAAACTTCTCAAAAATGATTGAATTTGTAGACCCCAAATCAAACAACACATTGGCATAATCTGAACAAAAAAACGATGTACCTGATACTATTAATTCGATGGCCCAACATCTGCTGAAGTAGTTGCAAAAGATTTCACTACCCCTTTCATCTTATAGTCTGTCTACTTTCCCTCAATTGTGTTCTTCGTTGGACATTAATTTTCATAATGAACCATTTCATTAAACTTAAAACATCTTACCATTGGCTTATCATTTTCTACTTTATCAACTTCTTTACAGTTACGAGCAATATGACCAGACTTACCACACCAGAATCAATTTCTAGACTTTGATAAAGATTCTCCAAGATTCTTGTTACCACACTTCTCACCAGATGGATATATAATATTCTTACCTACAGGCTTATCTGATGAATTCTTTCCCTGGGTCTACCAACTGGACCTCTTCTTTTGTTTACTCTCTTTGAACACCAGATCATCTGAAGAAAAACGTTTCTACCTTCTCGTCACTTTTGACAAGATTTTCGTAGCCTTTTAATTTACGAGAGGCTAATGCCCTTCGATATTGTGGCTTCAATCCTGAGTAAAATTGATTTATCTTACTCTCAAGATATCGTATGAATTTTGGAGCATACCTTTCCAGTCAAGTGAAATTTTCTTTATAATTAGCCACTGAGTCCTCATAGTGCGTCAATTCCATGAATTTTTTTTCCATCCTATGTTGCTGAACCTTAGGAAAATATTTTTCAAGAAACATACCTTTGAATACTTCCCAACCAAGAGCATCAATCTCATTATTACCCCTACTATTTTTCATCATCAACCACCACTAATCGGCTTCACCTTCAAAATGGGAAATAGTAAGACAATCCTTTTGATTGTCTGTAAAACCCATGACATCGAAAATCATGTCTAGTGACTTGATCCACTCTTCAGCTTGAATTGGATCAGATGATCCTCTAAATGATGGGGGGAGTTTCCTCATGAAATGATCCACTACTGACATGTTCCTCTGTGGTTGATTAGGATGATCTCGTTCATAGATAACACCACCATTTATAGCCTGAGTCAATTGTTCCATCACTGCAACAAACTGTTCAGTTCCGATTCTAACCATCTCAGGTTGCTGATTTGGAAGGTTATTTTCTTTTGTATGCCTTCCAAAGATAGATTCCATGTTTCCTATATGAAAAAACATTCTGAGCATATAAATATCTTAGGCTAATAGACAAGGTAATCTGTAAATGCTATATCATTTCAATCTTACCATAAATTAATTTAATAATATTCTAACCAGTAATGTTGTCTAAACTAACCTCCGATACAAACTATAAGGCTCCACCCTTAAACATCACATAATATTGAATTATGTTAATAATTGACATTGAGGATATTTTTAGTTTTATAATATTAGATAATTAAGTCATAATATAAAAATGACAACTTTAATATTTCATGTAGACACTTCTACTTAGTAACCATTTTTTTTGATAAAATAAAAACACTTTGAAAAAATTGTTATGTCTAGTTCCATGTTTTAAAAATCACGACATTTCCTTGATTCCATCTTTGACCCAATTCCACTATATATCCTATGAAAAACATTTTAGAAACATGGGATGAGCATAAAAAACTCATTAATGGATACACAATGAAGGAAAACTGTTAGTTTTTAAAAAACCAATTATCCCATGAATACCTTATAATATGTAATAATTTTCACCTTTATGAAGTAATAGTCAGTCTTCACTGAATAAAACATTATTTCACACCCATTTGTAACCAAAATATTACCATAAAACCCATAGGAAGAACACATAACATATATAGGTAACTTTGGACATAAATGTAGTTAAATGCAATAACCATACATTTGACTTCCACACATATCACTAAATGGAATCGCCATATTACCGACTTCCATACCCAATGCATTTGAGGATATAATGCAACCACCAATCCTGGTTTATCACAGAACCACCTATAATATGGTTTATCACATAACCACCCCTCAAATTACCATGTACAATTATAAAATCATAACACATAAAATATTTCGAATATAAATATTTCACTAATAACATGTAATTTTCAATAACAAGAAATTATTTAAAGATATTGAAATAAAAAATCAATTTCAAAAACCATTTTCAATACCAAAACACCCAAAAATAGAATAAGTGGTTTCATTTTTTTATTTTAAAAAAACATTAAGTCTAATAGAGGATGCTAAATAACGATTATGATGATAGAGAGGTCATTATCACCACAAATGTTTTGAAAATTCCTTTTGTAATTTAGTAAAACACTACATAGAAAAAAAATTACCTTTGAAATAAATGAAAATAAATGGTTTTTATAAACCATATAAAATAAATTCACGTATAAATCAAAATATGCCTCATTGAATGGAGATTGAGAAGATGTCCCCTACCTCATGTCTAACATGACCCGTTCGTTCATTAATTTCTTGAATAAAAAAATTAAGTAAATTTATACTTTCTTAAGATCCTTTTTCATGTTTAATATTCCTTTTATATCACTTATTACCTTGCTATAAAAATTATTTAATTATTTGAGTTCATATGAGACATTTTGTCGATGTTCGGAATTTGAGTTAAAAATGAACTTCTTATAGTTATAAATTGTTCATGTGGTCAAAATTCCATTATAAATAGTATTATATTCATTATTTATATATCATATATATCATATATCTCTAGTATATATGTATTTTATAATAGTACATATAATTTGGATATACGAAAATGAAGTGCACCGTTCATGGAGACGGTAAGTCATACGTACGCATGAACGCACCATATATTTTATTTTGTTAATTTTAAAAGTAATGAACACAAAATGAGACATAACTATATTTTTAATCTAATATAATATCATATTTTATATATGTTACATATGTTCATTAACACTATCCTTTATACGTTCCATGTATGTTATGAACGAGACATATCACTTTGAGGGGCGGTAGTTTCACTTCCTCAAATAGAACTATCATATATATACAATATGAAAAGCATAAATTTATGTTAAAAAAGAAAATTATTGAAGCATAGATATAAAATAAATATCATTAATATCATATATAATAACAGTTCTTTCATAATGGCCACCATAAGAGGTGGTAGGATTATATTGAACAATCATTGTTTCGTGAGCCATCAGTTTGCCGTCCATAGAAACAGTATGTTCTTTACCCATTAGACAGAGTTGTGTGTTTGTGAAGTATGAATCCTTATAATAACAATAGCCTAATATATTGAGGATAATAGTTCTTCTAAAAATGAAATTAATAAATAGAGTTTAGGGGGATGGAGATCTAAACTAAATGAAAATAATATAAGAGAAGACATTACCTTTAAATCGCTTAACTCCCTTTGCTTTGACCCGAAAAGATTTCTGGAAGTTCATTCTTCCAAAGGTAAGGATTCTACAAGGAAGAGAGGGATTTAGAGAGATTATTTAGTTAGGTTTTGAATGAGGCAAAGGTATTTAGAGGTGTGAGTAATGGGTTAGAGTAGATGGATTTTTATAAGGGGGATGATGGGCTCTTTTGGGATGTTTGAAAATATTATTTTATAATATAATGATTTTTAGTTTCTAAAGGTCCAAAAATAAATAAAGTAGAATATAAGATAACTGATGATTAGAATAAAATCATCCAATAATAATTTGACATGTTTGGGATATTTTTTTAATTTCTATAATTTTATTTATTTAAATCATTCATTAATGAGGTAAACACTGCATCATTATTGTGTCATAAATATTTTTATTTATGTAATGTCTGAAAATTACAAAAAAATAACATGATGTAGGAAATATTTTTATCATTCAAATTAATAATTATATTTGAAGATATAACTTATATAAACCCATGTACAAATTTATTTACTAAAAGATATAGGTTTATGTCATTTTTGTCTTTAAATTAAATGAATTAACAAAAATTGTCATTATCACTCCCAGGTGGCTCCATGGGGTCCCAAAAATGGACCCAAGATTCCCATGGTCAAACATGTACCAGAAAATAGTGTTAGGACACAGGTTAGGGTAATTTAATATTATTATAATATTATTTTGATTCTCTTATTTATCAGAAATATTGTTTAACAATGATAAGTAAAATATTTACCGAAATAAAAATTCATAATGTGTAAAAATAAAAGTTTCCAATTTAAAAATTTCGACATACTGATTCAAAACATGGAATCCATTTTTCCAAATTCATAATACATATGTATCAGAAATTAATTTAAAATTAATTTCTGTTTTGAAAACAAAAAACATGTTTTTAAGAAATAAAAACTATCAAAATATTTACACTTTTTTTTGTCCAATTTCAAAATAAAATTACATCCAATGAACAAAATTGGATTAAATGGTAAAAACAAAATATAATTACACTTTAAAAAGAATTAAAAATAATATATAACTATGTAAATAAATTAGATTAAAAGACAATTTATAATTAAAATGCAGTATTTTTCACTATGCATTAAAAATTGAACATTATCAGAACAATACCAAAATTTTATCGAAAGTAAATTATTCCATCCAAATTATAAATCATAATTTTTTGTTAAATAGAACAAATAAAAGTTACAAAAAGTATATTTAAAAAGTATTTTTCATCAAAATGCGATAAATCGACCATTTCAAGAATATTAGAGTATTTATGCTTAAAATTGGATTCATTTTCATTTTAAGCCTCCAAATTTTGTTGGGTAAATGTAAAAAACATTAAAAAACATTTATAATCATATCATAGTTAGTTCTGTTAATTCCCGCCATTACAATGGCTAGGTGTTAACTAACATTTAAAATATTAATATTATATTATTATTTTTCAGTATAACTCAACATTATGTGCAACATAAGATTTTAATGAAACACACTGTTGTGTATCAGGTACGTCTTGAACATAGAACCCCCTTTAAAGTAAAATTATTATTTATTTCACAAATATTAAATTAATATGAAGATGTCTTATTTTTTATTTAACTGGGATGTTATAGTCAAACTGTGTACTACAACAAATCTTGTATCAGGATAGTGGAAGTGATTATTTAGGGGGAACAAGTCATTACATATGATTCATTGTATTTCAAGAAATATGATAATAATTACATGAAAAATGAACTTGAGTTAGTTGTGGTAGTTCTTGCATTGAACTGTTTGAGACATTACTTTTTTGGAGAGAATTACGTGGTGTACACAAAACACAAAATCCTCAAGTACATCACCACTCAACGTGATATGAATATGAGGTGGTGAACGTGGGTGGAATACATTCAGTATTTCGACTTTGAGCATCCCTACATGCTTAGGAATGGAAATTTATTAGTTGATGCTTTGAGAATGAGTACTCAAATATAAGAATGGGATCATGCTAGAATATCATGGAAGATTATGGAGTTATTTACTGAGGTTCACTTGGAGGTCCACAATAGAGAGGGACATACCATTCTTTCATCATTAGATATTTACTATACCCTACTGGACTGACTGAAGATGGGTTATTCATTGGATTCCAAAGGCCTAGTTCTATGAGAGTGTTTTCCAGTTGAGGACTATCCTCCTGGTTGGATGGTAGGAGATTATGATATCATGAATATACATGGATGTGTTTGGTTCTAGTGGATATCTATGAGGAGTTGATGTGTGTGTTTCGTGATTTAGCCTGATAAATACATCCCAGGGTCACCAAGATTTACTATGACTTATGTTGTCTTTATTTGTGGCCGAGTATGAAGAGAGAGGTTGCTGATTTTGTTACGATGTGTTCCACCTGCAAGAAGGGGAAGTCATAACATCAGAAACCATCTAGGTTTTTACAGTAGTTAACTATTACATATTGAAAATGGGATAATGTGGTGATGGATTATTTTACTGGTTTATCGATGTCACCATGAGGTAACAATGATGTGTAGGTTACTTGTGATAGCCTTACAATGGTCGATCATTTCATTCCGATCAAGGAATCATTTATTGTGGATGATCTCATAAGGGTATATATCTATCTGGTGGTACTACTACACATATTCCCACACACTATCATTTCAGAGAGGTATTCATGTTTCATATGTCATTTTGGTCAGTATTTTTAGAGGGCACTGGGTATACATGTTCTTCTAAGCACATCATACAACCATTAGACTGATAGTCTTTTGGGGCATACGATATATGTGCTAGAGGAAATATTGGGGGAATGTGTCCTATATTTTTTTGTTCTCTTTGGAGTATCAAATTTCCCTTGTTTAATGAGCTTACGAAAATATTCATTCGGTGATGATAATGATGGTACCATATGAGGATTTATAAGGTAGGACATGTCATTCTCCTCTGTTTTTGTTTGAGGTAGGTGAGGCTATTTTACTGGGACCGTATATCGTGTAAGATACTTCTAAGAAATTATAATTGATTCAGAAGTGAATGGCTTTTGTATGGTCTCATATGAAATCTTACTCTGATCATCACATAAAACATCTAGATTTCGAGATCAAGGAACGAGTTTTCGTGTGTGGTTCAGTAAGGTTTGAAATCATGCAGATCAAGAGACAGGGAAATCTTTCACTGAGATATTTTAGGCTGTTTGAGAATCTAGAGAGATCCAGGTTGGATTTATATCAGTTTTAGTTTCCTCATAGGTACTGATCCACCCACAATGTCTTCCATGTATCTCAATTATACTGCAATATCCTAGACCTATATCAAAATTTTCATCCTAAAGAGGTTGAACATCAGGTTGATGAATACTTTGTGGAGAATTTGATACATATTGTTGATACGAGCATCAAGGTTTTTCAAGGAAGGTTTGTTCCACAACTATGGGTGTTATTAAATAATGAATGTTCATAGGAAAAGATCCAATAGTGGGAGGCTGACGTATTCCCTCAGTGGTCAGACTTATTATCAGGTACTTCTTCGACACATATGGAAGAAAAATTCAAGGACAAATTTCATTAACGGGTGTTGTTTATAGGATCCTATTTATTTTTTTGATGTATGAATCATCTATTTTTAGTTATTGATATATATATATTGAGGAAAAATAGAGTTACATGTGACTCCCCGCCATTGTACAACTTCATCTGGCTCATCCGCACGCCGCAATCTACATGACCTCTATCCCTCGTAAATCATACCTCCACGAGGCAGTTGTCATCACTTCAACTCTCCCAGACCCTATCATGTGTGACTAGGATCTCTTTCAATGAGGCAAACCACTGTATAGTGTAAATTTATATCAGTGAATTAACCCCCTTCACAAAGTGATGGTTCGGATTTTCATATACTAAATCATTTAGCGTTTATCATGATAGTTGTATGTGTGGGGGATAAATTTCATGTGGTTTTCCCAGATCTGTCTCTGATTTTGTGTTTTTTATTCTTCCCCATCATGCGCTGGTTGATGGTGTCTTTGAGGTAGGGGAATTTTTTGTTTACCATTGTTAGTACACATATGCGGATGGCTGATGCAGGAATGTTTGGTAATGATGATTTTCTCTCCTCATCATTTCTGATTTACTATTTTCTTTGGAGTCTAATTAGGTAGGTCCAATGTCCTCTCTTGGGTTAATACTAGGTCACATGGGGTGACCTTAGGAATTCATGGTGATTGTTCTATTTCCTCGCATGTTCTCCCTTCTTTCATTGTTTGGGCCTTTGGGGTTCTGTTTTTCTATTCTGAGGTCTGATATCATCATTTGCTGATTCTCTTATGCTCTTTTGGCCTTGCCCATTGCGCACGCCCCCACATTAGGCTGGTTCCAATGATTCTTTGCAAAATTGGGTAGCTGTTGGCGGATCTGATGATGATTTTTCTGATCATGGAGGAACAATGAGTTTGTATATCACTTATCCACAAAGGGATGGTCTCTCATTTTTTTCTGTTAATTATGGATGGGTTTGGTTCTGGACATGGGTTCTTTGTTCAGCCTGTTAATGGTTCCTTGTGATGATATGGTGGTTCTCACTTATCCTCAAAGTGATTTGTATGTTGGTTTCTCACATAACCATAAATAGTTTCAAAAATAAAAAACAATGAATTTTCATTCAGTAACCTAGGTGTATGACATGTAATTGGGGTTACACACTATATAATCTTGATATATTCCATATAGTGGTCTGGCTAGGAACCGTATAGAAATAGGGACCACATGGACTATATATTAAAGTACACACCTTGTATTTTTAATTTTTTGTGTTAAACTGGGTAGTATCATCATTTTGTTTATATGAATAGAATCTCACCACTTCATTTGATGAATAGCCCACCCAATAGTTCTAAGGATAGGTTGGTCTCCCGTTTAATCATCTGATCTCTGATTTGGACACTTTCAGATGCATTAGATTCCCCTTGTTGAGATCTCGATTACCCTTGAACCATTGTTCATGATTTCTTATCTCAACCTCGTTTTTGAACCCTGATATTTTATGATCGTTATGTAGATCTATTCCATTCCAGTATAAATTATAGGCTGACAGTGGATGAAGAGATTCTTTCTAACACACGGTAGTTTGTATCATGCCTTTCTCTAATTGTTATGATGTTTATATATGTTGGAGTGCCACAAGACCATTTTTTATGTCATTTAAATAAAAATTTGAACCATGTAATTTGATACTAATTGGTTTTTATGTAACTGACTATGTTTTTTAATCAATTATTGTGTTGTTTAACTTGAATTTAAGGACATGCGATGGGTGTGTTTTCCCTTCAATAACCAGTTATGGCCTTTTTCCTATGATACATTTGAGGAATATCATGTTCTTACTTGTTGGATTTCTCAAAATGAAGTTGGATTAATAATTGACTTTACCACATGAGATAATTTATTCTTATGCCTATTGATAGTAAAAATTACACGATGGAATTGATATATGATATATTTTCATGTGAGTTGTTATTGTTAACACCATGTACTAGTTTAATTTACATATGTTGCTTATTATGTTAATTTTCACAGGAGAGTTGTTATTTGTGATTAGTCCATGTAATATATTAATTTACATGTCTTTCTCATTGTGAGAAGTGAGCCCATGTGAGTATTTGAAAGGCCAAGACTTATGAGGATGTTTGTTGCTTCATTATTTTGGATGATTTTGGTTTTGACCTTTTCATTCAGGATGAATTATTAATTGAACATATTATTATTAAAAGGTTCATAGTAATGGGTGATCCATGGAATCATACTAACATTCCACAGATGTGTTCATGTGACTATTGTAGCTTATACCTTGGGTGATCCATGGATTCATGAGGGATTCGATGGATAGAGCAAAAGCGAATTTATTATGTTATGTCCTGAGAGAACCATGAATGAAGTGGTCGGGCTCATGGATACTATAGAGAATGGCCGAATGAGGCATTAAATGAGGGATACCATAGAAGGGTTCTATTGGAAAATTTTATATGTCTTGGGAGATACATGGGTCTTGTTTGTTGGATCTATGGATGGCCTAGTTGACATTTACTCGCACCACACCTAGAGTGATACCAGTTTCCTAATAGGATCATATATATGGGCTCGTAGGATGTATGTGTCTTTACACCATGAGTAATACTTGGGAGTCACGTCAGAAATCACATTTTTTAACTTGAATAATTAAATGGAATGACTTGTGGCACGTCTTCCATGCCAAAGCACAACTTGGATTCAGTCTTCACATTACTTGTTCAGATAGAATTCTGGTGTATCTATTGTTCTTACGTTTACACATGGGTTTAAAGGATTTGGATAAATATCGAAACTTATACAATTCAATGTAATTGAACTGTTAATGAACATGACAATATTTTAAATGGAAACATGTAATTGTAGTACTGTTCACATTGCAGTAATTCATAGTTTACAGGTTTCACTATTGTACACTACCTTTTATATATATTCACTAATAAATCAGCACAGATCATGGGTGTTTGCCTATTTGGATTTAGTCTCAAAAATTGTTTTTGTAATTATTTAGGTCCCAAATAGATTATATTTTTGCAGATGTCTATAAGGTAAAGATCCCTTCTATAGTTACTTGATATGCAGTTTCGGGTCAGAAAAGAATGGGATCAAGATGAGGCTTGTGTTGCTTTTGAGTTCTCTATACATTTTTTGTATTGTTTCACTTTTATTGTGTATTACTTAAGTGTATACTATTTTGGCTAGTTTCCTAGAATATGAGACATTAATCATTATCTTATGTATTCTATGACATCTGGTTATATTGATTATCAGTCCTCCATTGTTTACTTATATTGCTTGGTATTACTACTTCCACTATTGTTTTACTGATTTATTCTGATGTGTTATATTCTTCTACCAAGAGATTATTTTCCCCACTATCTCACCGAGTCCCTTGCTACAAGTTAGTATACTCAAGAATTTGTGGAAATGTATTTGAGGCCATGTGACTAACTGAATACGGGGAACTGTTGGTTGTCATCTAGATCCAGTATGTTACAAATATCATAATGAGTTTTGAATCATTCATATTTTTATATTTTATTATAGTTACGGAGTATCCATTTTACACCACCTTTCAATCAAATTAGAAATGAATGTAATACCCATTTTATAGGTGAAATACCACATTCACATAGATTTTTGATTCATTTCCCATCACTATACATCATTAACAATTATTAGGATGGATTTTTTATATGCTTAATTTTTAGAATTAGTATTATTAATTATTTATAATATATTATTTATCTTCTTACCTTCCCATCCATCAGAAAATGATAACGTTTTTCATTGGTATGTATGGAATACCACCTCTATAAAGTGATGTTATTTGATTTTCATCACAAATGAATATGAATGGTTATAATAGTATATATAATAGTTAATTATAATAAATATTAATAAATTAAGATTTTTTATATTATGGAATAATTATCAAATAGAGCAGACCATAACTATCATACCAAAACATTCATAAATAATAGTCAATTAAAACCATAACTGGTTATGATAATGATAGATTTATAATGAAAGGGTGATATAATGTTTCAAGTAATATATTTATGGAATGATATGTTTTATTAATGTTTTAGTTGAAAATTATAATGAATATAAATTTGTTATAGATGAGTATTAAATCACATGTGAATAAATTCATACTAGAGGTAATGGTTTCTCATCAAATTTATCTTTCTGTAAGGCATATTCATATTCAGTACATATTTCTTTTAATTCATTTATATAAATTCCACATTGATATGTTATGTAATTAATATAATAATATTCATGGTATTAATGATTTTATTTTATGATATTTCTTTCATGATGATTATGATTCAACTGTTACTACTTCAGTAAGTGTATTATGTTAAAATAACACATTTTATAAGGATCATTTATTCATAAATAAAAAAGGAAAAAATTACATGATTTATATATAATACGTATCATATTATTGATTATCCTATGATTTTTATGAAAATTACACTTTTTATTTATTTTTTATCCAATGTACTCATAATAACGAATGAATTATATTAAGGAAATAAAAAAGGAAATTATTTTTGTAATATTATATATATTTTTATATTTTAATTAAATGATTTTTAAATTGTAATGTTATTTTTTGCATGTCGTTTTTCTGTGATATTTTAAAATAAAGTAAATCATCAATTTTTTGTGATTATTATTTTTATTTAATATAGATTTAATCCAATGTTATAATATGTAGTCTTTCATTGCATAGTTATAAAATATAATGATTATATATTGATTAATTACATTATTTATATAGGATAAGCTATTGTGAAAAGATAAATGTTTTAATGATGGTGTGTTATACATATGAATTGAATATAACTTATGTGATAGGATGGTGTGTTAAATCACTAAAATGCATTCGTTAATGTTTAATTTTTATGAAAATATAGGTTAGAAAAGATATTATCCCATGATGAAAAGAAGGTAGATGATGGGTTATTCCAAGCCTAAAGGAGGGTGAACATGCGGTTATCCCAACCCAAAATACTGTAAATGGGTGGTTAGAACATGAAAAATATGTGTTTAATGTCTTGTTACATAGAGATAAATAATGATATATATGATTATGATTATTCCAAAATTTATATTCCTATCTCTGTGCATGTTCTTGTGCGTATGATATGATATATCGACACATGTTCTTTAATTTTTCAATGATTCATGCGTTATGAATTAAAATTCCTTATTCTATGATTAGGATTATGAAATTTCTTGTATGATTTTAAAATGATAATATCATATTCCTGATACTTTTCATGTTATTATTACATATAATTATTGAATATAAAATCCATTTTTACCCTTATTGGGAATCTAAGATCACCCTTTAATATGTTTCCTTTTCATATGTTATGTTAAAATGATTTATGTCTTCTATTAATAGGATGTTTACTATTTGAGAAGAAAATAATTGGCGATATTAAGGATATATTTTAAAATTAGGTGATAATCTATATACTATTAAAATAAAGTAATCCTTTATGCACATAGGGATATATTATTATGAAATGTTTTGAATTTTTTTTTCTAAAATGATGATGTAATTATCTATGTAATGTTAGGGTCACCTAAGAAGACATCAAGAGTTCTTATATTACTTTATAATACATATAGATAATGTTTTAAAAAAGATAGTACCCTTCAATGTGGTCATGAAGAAGGGAGTCATTTTTGAGTGGGATAAATTATAATCAGATGGATTTTAACAATACCTATAAATAAAGTTTTATCACACTACTGTGAATGATTCTAATGGAAGGGAATCCACTAATTATATATTTACAATCCCATTGTTGGACATTTCTAAATAAACTCAAATAGAATAATGATTTTGATAAAGAGATTATTCTCTACAATTTCATAAAAAATATTCTTGATACAAAAACCCAATATTTTAACATCGAGTAGAATTTCCTTGTTTGAATATTATTAGTAAGGAAACTGAGGCACTACATACAACATTACTGGGTATACTTATTCTTTATTATTGACCTCATAAAATGTGTCCTTAATATTCTAATGATAACTAGATTCTTAAAATAGTGGGAGATAATCCTACAATAGTTTGATATCCAATTCATCCCAAATAAGGACATCAAATATAATGAATTAACAAAAATTCCCACAATGCATCCCATCATAGGAAGCACCCCAATGGATATATAATATTCTTATGAAGATGTATTTTTTGTTAACAATAATCCTTAAAAATGGGATATGTACTATTATGATTCTTCTAGAATTCCAACCATAAAAATGATGAAAAATAAACGACGTTATATCATTGGTATGAGAATAATGATCATATTTTATCTAAGTCATTTTTTCTAAATTCTTTCCTATTATCTAATGGTTTTACTAATAATTAGGTTTAGTGAAAATCACTTATTTATGTAATGGAAATAGAAATGAAAATATCATTCAACCATATGAAGATGAAATAATATTAATAGTTATTTATCGAATAATCTAATGTTGAATATTCCACAAAGAAAGAGGATTACTTCCTATAATTGATTTTTTTGGGATATTTCATGTAATAATTCCCCTCAGAAACCATTATTACATGTTCAACTGTCAATAAATTCATAAATAGATACATTTTTTTATAGAATCCACTATCTAGGATAATCAGTAAAAAATTATCATCTTTACACATCAAAGGGTATTGTCTCCATCCACTAGTATCAATTAAGAAAACACTGATGATATTAACACAACTCATGAGAAAAGATAGATAATAACCTCTCCAAATGATACTATGACTGTATGGTTCTCCCCTAATTTAGAATAACTCAAATTAATATTTATTTCATCGAATTTAGCCAAGAAGGAAAAAAATAATGACATACCATTAATTTTATCCCTTATAATGGATCAAATGATTAGAAGAACATATATAACAATGGTTTTTATATAGACCTCCTTAATAGTTATATTGGAAGATAGACCCTTATAATTATATAGGAATTTTTCACATAAATATATGGTCCAATAAATCAAAGATAATGATATACCCTCAGATTAGGAGGCCTGAATACTTTTGGTCTCTAGTGATATAATTATTTTGTTGAGTTCATGATGATATTTCATTGTAACGAGAATGATTCCACATTAATCCATCATCCACTAATGTTTCTACACAAAAACAATATTCATTATAATTTTACAATTGAGGAAAATATTCCATGGGGCCCTATAATCTATCTATTATTAGGCATCTCAAGCAATACCATGCTGTTATATAATCTATCTCAATGTGGGTTGAGGGATCCCTCAATAAAGCTGGGAAAAAGGCTATCATCTGCTTCATAAAGATAAATAACCATACCATATTTGATATCCCTTATTTGATACTGATCTAAAATAGAAAAAATTTAATATATTCTTAGTTGAATGGATATATCAGTAAAATAGAATTATGTATAACCACTCATGCCACTACCATATAGTGGACAATTGAATGAACAATGTTTCGAGACAAACTATATATAATTTACTCTATTAGATTGTTGAAAAATAATAGATGTCATGGAATGAATAACATATGATTTCATCATGCATTTATTGCATCATAACATGTGTATCCATACATGAAATAAGTCGTTTTTTTATATTTTAGATTGAAGCAGTCATTCATCATGATGTCCTACTCCTGTGAAATTTCATTTCCATTTATAAAAACCTATTTGAAAATGGAAAGTCATGAAAGATATTAGATTATTTATAATTAATTTAAGAAATATAGTTGCAAAATTTTTATAACATGGATGTCCCTTAGAAAATTTTCATAATATCTTAAAAAGAATGGCCTCATTTTTTTTCCCTATAAGGAGGGATGGTACTGGTTCTCCAAACTCAGATAATACCAAGATATAATCCTATGAAGCATGAGCTGGACTATGTGTAACCTTAAATCATAATAATGATATACTATAATGGTGTTTACTAACTAGTCCTGATATACATAGAATGCATCAAACCATCCACCAATGTATGGTTTCTCATTAATTACTTTAAATATTTTTATTTCAGACAATATATTGTCCCTCTCAACTAGCATTAAAATACATTAAAAAAGTCTTCACTATATGAGGTAAAAATAAATATCATATTTTCATTATGATATGATGATAAACAAAATTGTATTTCTCTTAAGCATAAGATGGAAAATATGTCAACAATGTTATAAACATATTATGTTAAACAACATGGTCACTATCCTTATTTGAACACATTGATCTTTTTTGAAAAATTCCCCCTCAGATCATATTAAACTGTTGAAAAAATATATAATAATAATTTCAAATCTCATTATAGGAGTTGAAGATTAGGTGGTATGGTGCATTTTTATAGTGTGATACTCTAAAATTCTCTCATGTTTCTCAAATTTAGAATGACTCGTGTAAACATAGAGGTCATGGTCGATCACCCTATTTGGTGTAATGAATAACAACAAGAATAAATATGGGGATTGAAATTGTCGATCCAGTATGATATAAAACAAAATAGATTGGCCAACATTTCAGAATCACATAATAAAAGATAAATATCTATATATAAAGACAAGAAGGATTATGTTTTCCATTTACCATAATAAAATAATACACATTTTCCCAATATATGAACCAAATCATTATGAGGAGTTACTCTATAATAACTATTTGTGTCTTTATTCATAGTTCAGTTGGATACATAGTAAAATTTGGGTAATGTATCTGAGAATTAGATGTGATTTAAATAGAATATTACCTCCTCCACCATATCATTTTTGAACTTTAGATGATATTTCATTTTACTAATATCACTACAAAGAGATGAATAATTGATCATTTCATTTAAACATGTTCATATTATGTTGAAAAAAAATTAATCAAAATTTCCCACTCTCTTATTTATGAGCCCGATCTTTGTAAGATAATTCCCCATGGAGTACTCTATTTTTTGAATCATTGATGAGAACAACATCCCCATGAATGATATCGATCTTCATATTGGACAATATGAGAACTATGTGTGAATAGATTCCTGTTAAAATAAGATACATAGTGAGGAAAATATCCTATATCTTGGTCCACAACAAATATTCAATCAACCCAAATTACCACCCCACAGAAACATATGGTTTTGCAATGAAAAATAAATTTTGAACATGCAATGATAATGTAGAGAAAAAAATTCTACATTCCTCGAATTGATATATATTCATCAACTAATTCAATTATAAAATTCCACCCTTTTTCGATAGTGTAATTAAATTCATTCTCACATGAGGTTAAACTAAAATACACATATACTTTCATGCATGTCCATAAAAAATTTTATGTTTGCAATGTTATGTGACACATTTCCTATATGATAGTTATATCTATGTGAAGGTATCTATTATATAATCCCTATCAATAAATCAATGGTATGGTTGAGTGATCTATTCATAAGTAAACCTAGATATTCTATTCCAATAATGTGTTATGGGTATTCTCTTAGATATAATTCAATAACAAGAATAAAATATAACAAAACACTTCTCCTCTGTTGGTGATCAATCTTTATGGGGGTCCCATTTCGAAGACCTCATAAGTTGGAATTAAACAGCATGAAACATGGTATACTATTAACTTCTTAAAACATCTCATAAATTCCCTATATTTTGGATAGATTATCCAATATGAGATCCAAATCCATGTGAGGTTACCAAATGTAAATTATCACTCTAAAAATATCAGGATAAAATGACCCTTTATCAGTGCATTATCATAATGTTAAAAGAATCTAGTAAAAAAATTAATCTACGTATGGACTGATCCCTAGAACATGCTTGAATTACATGGTCAGAAGTTGGACATATGTAATCATTAATTTATTTCCTAATTAAGGGAACCATGTCATCATTGTTATGATAGAACCAATTCTAAAATAAAACCATTCTCATTTTTATTATCTTTTTCATGAAGCCAACATCTTTCTTAAATCATATTTTATTTCTAAAATACATTCAAAAGATAATTGTAATGATCACATTCTAATATAATTAGAACATATTAATATCTATACATATTTTATAAATGATGTGGATCTACATATATTCCCCTTTATGGACTATTTCCTATAGGAATAATCATCCTGGAAGGGGTGATCCTTTAATTGTAGTATACCTTTTCAACATCCCAATGGAACCCATTTTGAAAATATGTTCGGTGGTTATCCTAGGAGTATCTACACTACAACAAAAATTTGGATCCAGGAACATTATCTTGTGATTTACATTCTCATGACTCTTATTCACAAGGTGTTGGTACATTCTTATCAATTTTCCCTATTTTCATTGTTAATCTCTTATATTTGGTCTGCACCTCATGACCTTAAACTATGTGAAACTTCCCATTGTGATAATATTAAGTCCAATGGGATATTAGTTCACATTGGATCAAAATTCTTATTGTTCTACTAAATCAATTATCTCAATCATTTTTTGTTTTATGAACAAAGAAAATAAAGTATATTCATATCCTCAATGAGATAATCTATAGTAGCATTGGATTCTTTATCAATGATAGGTCGGGTTTCCCACATTTCGAAAAAATACATTTCCAGAACATATTTTTGGTCAAAGGACAATAACCATAATCTATATTCACATAGGTTAGGAGACAATGTATACTATTATTGTGTTCCTAATTAATTTCATGTTTTTATATCATTGTTATCTTCTAGGTAATACCACATCACATACAGTCAAATATTAATAACTATAAAATAATATATTTTTCATAAAATTGATATGTTTGGAAACCCTATATTAAAATGGTTAAAACCATATAAAAAATGATATAGGTAAAAGGAATAACAAATTCCATGATAAAATCTCACAAATGGAGTAATAACTAAAACTTAAGTATTTTCTTTCTATGATTTCACAAGTTCGAGAATTAATAAAAAAATATGTTCTCTTTTATTTTAAAAAATTCACAACACTTGTATGTCCTATCATATAGATATAGAAAATTCATATCCGTATTTAATAGATGAACTATTCTATAAAATGTTATGTATTGACACAGCATATCTTTTAACCTCGATTATATTATTTATACATGGTGTTGTAGCCTTTTGGATTCTAGAACTATTCATGAATATTCCTTCCATTGATGAAACTGATACATTTACCATGTGTTTCAATCATTAAAAACCCCTCCTTGTATATATTTAATGGGAACCATTGACTCTTATGTAAAACTCTAATTTAATATGAATAAAATTTCTATAAGATGAACTCATATAAGGGGGCCATATATGGATTGTAAATATAAGGAATCATTCTCCAAAAGAATAGATTCATCAAATTCCCTTATGAAAAGACACCAACACAATAGAACATATCTTTTTAATATGGTTGATGGTAATACACATTATATATGTATCAAATAACGAATCATAATTCAGAAACCCATACAGATGATTTAAAAAATCTATAATCCAACTATTTATGTAGATATAATATCATTTTGGTAACATAGAATAATATCCATATTGTTCCCAATTAAAGAGTTTAATATCATGTCACATAAACTTTAATATATCCTGGTCATGTGGTTCTAAATCAGATGAGAAAATATTATGTTATTCATGAACAATATATTAATTCAACTATTAAAATTTTGGTATAGACATGTCTAACTCAAGTAATAATATATGGAAACTCCATTATTTTCACATTCATTAATGATTAGAGAGTTCATCTATCTACCTCTTAAGATAAAACCATCATGATCTAGGATAATATGAGAGATCTCACCCCATACATCATCAACAACAATTGTAATTATAATTGTGTTTCATTAGGATATAATAAATAATGAAATCATATATTTTTTTCCTCAATATTTCTTAATTAACATTGGGATTACATCTCCATATTTATAGTAAATTTTAGAACACCTTTTGGTCTACCAATTAAGAATGTAAACTATGTGTAAAAATATTAAAACTATCAAACCATAAACATCATCTACATTTGTCTAACATTTATTACCCAAACCCATGAAATGAGAAACAAAATTCACCAAGTATAAAATCTATACATGGAAGACGTGGTAAATTTATATTCTACAGTCTCTGTATGTGCCCCTCATTTGAAATATGAAAAAATGAACATTTGAAATTGAAATGAAACATATATTTTTAAGAAGAAATAATATACTAAGAAACTGAAGGAAAATTCTATGTATTGTATAATATGAGTCTTAATAAAATGTTAGAGACAAAAATAAATGATTCAATGAATGTGGGGTCCATATATGTCTCTAGTAGAAGTAGTTTTGTGTCCACTAGTTCTCTTATCCAAGAAACAATTTGAGAATTCTCTTATTCTCTCATCGATGATTTATCATTCCAAGGGTTGCATGTGAAGTGCATAAAGACAAAACATTTGGTTGATCGAAACATTTTTATCATTGTAATCCGCATTCAAAATCATCTCCATTTTTATCCCCAGCACATTGAGTCAACTCTCTCATTTTAATATAGTAAATATTGTGCTACAATGATAATATTTATGTCTATAACCATTTGTAATTCATGAAACGATTGAATTAATTCATCCAAATATGAAAACTATAGTGTAATGTTGATGGAAGATATGCAATTACTCATCCATGATCCACATATAGTTTGAAATAAATAATCTGCATAAACTAAATCTAGTGTCTTCTTGATGGTTGTGTTTTCTCTAGCAATATACGACTCACCACAAGAAGATATAATTCAATAAAATGGGCCACAAAATAGTTTTATGTTAATGGTACACATTCTTATACCATGACATTTATTGATGATGAATAGGAATCACTTTTAACATTAGTGTTTGTGATCCATAATGGTGCATATTTTAAATTATATGTCTAAATAGTTTCAAGTATATTTTTGTAATATCCAACAAGGATTTACATATTAGTATGAAATTATATTCAATGTAAAGTGAGGGAAAATTTATATTGAATAAATTTATTTTTAATGCATTGAATACAAAAATAAGAACATACATTGCCTAAATTCTTTCCTTGTTGTGACAATAAAATGGAAAAAGTAGCTACAATGTACTCCGATCATTCATTTCTAGAAAATTATCCAACACCAGGTGATAAGTAATAATTAATAGTTCAATATATATCTTTTTAAATCTAACGATTCTAGAAGTGATCGATCAAATCATAGAAATCACGATAGCTGAGGATCGTGATAAAAGCAGAACAGTGGTGTTGGAATGGTGTGAGACGGTGTCCAGCTATCAACAATTGTTATCAACATTAAAAAATCACCAATTGGTATCAGGGTGGAATCGACAATTGGGGTCTGACATGAAGTGATTCATTGATGAACTTTTCATACTACTCTTGTTTCTCACGCCGAGCATTGCTCATGTGGGCTTAGAGTACGTGTTAAGTGAATCCTTGAACTCTATCATGATCGCAAGAGGCGAATGGTGGTAGCAGCTGGAAGAAGACTCAGTGAGGTATCAAAGTGCAGAAAATCATCCTGAGCAAAATTGTGAAGAGTTGTCAACAAACCCAAAGGGGAGATTGTTGGGAAAAAATCCCTCAAGGTAACATTGCAGTATTTTTGGGTTGATTGTGTTTGTTGAAAAAGCAGGTTTCCATGGAGAATTGTCGAGTTCCCGAGAAGTTGTTGACATTCCATGTTGACAAAGAACTATGACAAAGGAAAGGACGATCTGGAGGCGGTATAAAAGAGCAGTATAAGGTGGCGCCGTTTTCCAGTGTTTGCCAAATTTATGGGCCTGAAAATCGCCAATGGAAAATGGAGTGATATGTTGTTGGCGAAGGTTGAGGAGAGAGAAATGAAGGAGGTGTGCGGAAAAATTAAGCGTGGCACGCAAAACTAGCGGGTTGCGCGAAATCTTGAAGTGTGGCGCGCAAAACAGCGGGTTGCGTGAAATTGTATTTCGCTCAAAAGATGTTTCAAGGCCGACAGCTTGAAAATCGGTAAAGGCATGAGGCGCGCGAAATTTTGGAGGCGTGCGCGGAAAATTGAAGTGGCGCGCGAAATAGCGGATGAAGTATTTCGCGCAAGAGGTGTTACGAGGTCCAAAGCTCATAAAATGGCAAAGGCATGAGGTGCGCGAAAGTATGGAGCAGTACGCGGAAAATGGTCTTGCGCGGAAGATTTGCATTTCGCGATCAAAGCGGATTACGCGCTCAAGGAGGGTTTTTCGCGCGGGGTCGATTTTGCCTATAAATAGGAAGTGACCCTCCTCCATTCTAGAGAGTTCAAGACATAGAAAATACCCAAGCTCTGGTGCGCGAAATTTAAGTAAGAAAGGGTGTTGCGCGTAAACTTAAAGTTTGCGTGTAAAGTCAGATTGCGCGAAATACAAAGGCTGCGCAGAAAGTTTTTTATTGGCGCGGAAAAGGAAGATTGCGCGAAAAGTGGATCTCGCACAAAAGTAGTGAATTGCGCGCAAGGCAGTTCTAGGCTGCGCGTAATATTTAGAGGTTGCGCGAAAAAGGAATTTCGCGCAAACCATAGAAATTGCGCGCAAGACACCGTAAGGGTTGCGCGTAAAAATTGAGGTTGCCCGGTACATCCGGTGCAAAGTGAGATTCATCTGCGGGTGAAAGTTGGACTTCAACAGAGCATCTACATACAGAGGAAGATGCATTCCTTCATGGAAATGAGGAGACCTACAGGTCTATAAACTGTGAGTGAATCCCTTCTGGAGCAGTGAGCTTAGGAAGAGGAAAAGGTGATCCTCTCCACCGGCAGTTAGCCAAAGAGAGAGAAACAGGGAGTGACCCTTGGGAAAGCAGTGAGCTGACCCTAAACCTTGTAAAGGCAGTGAGCCTGGGCATAGAAGTGATCTAGCCCGAACCTTGTAATCCATAGCTAGTGAAGATTAGTGGAATTTGGTATGACCGTCAACCTGTCGGCGTATTCTCCTTGGACGTAGCCCTTAGCGGTGAGCCAAGTAAAATTGTTTTGTCCTGTGCTTGCTTTACATTCTGTTTATATCTTGCAACAGGGAAAATAGAGAAGAGTGTTTTGCTTAACAGCGACACAAGATCAGAACGGGCCTTAATTTTTAATTAGTCATACCATGATTCACCCCCCCTCTCAGGGTATCCAGCCTAGTGGACCTAACAAGTGGTATCAGAGGGAGGTTGAAAGTTGTTCTTCTCTCAATGGAGGTAACCAATCATAAAGGGATTCCGATCTTCGACGGATATAATTTTCAGATATGGAAGAATCGGATGCAACACTATTTCCGATCCTTGGGAATGGATGTGTTTTCAGCAGCTATGCATGGTATCACAGCTGATATTAATAGTGGTGCCTTATCAGAAGCTGAGCATAGAGAGTTGGATGCTGATTCCAAAGCAATCAATGCCTTAGGGGGAGCCCTTTCCAATCCCATCTACACAAAGGTGATTTCATGCAAAACGTCACATTCCATGTGGGAAAAGCTTTTGAATATATATGAAGGGGACACAAAAGTCAGAGAGGCAAAGCTGCAGGTGTTGTGGAACAAATATGAAGATCTGAAAATGAACCCGAATGAGTCTGTTGACGCATTCTTTGATAGGGTAAACATTGTTGTGGAAGATATGCGAGGTCTTGGAGAAGTCATTGAAGACATAAAGATTTTAAAGCGCATCTTGAGGAAACTTCCACCTCGGTTCAATTCGAAAGTTTCAGTACTAGAAGATAAAGATCCAAAAGAGCTGACATTGGACAATTTGCACAGCACCTTGGTTGCATATGAAATGAGGAACGATGATAATGAGATTGTGGAAAAGGGGAAGTCTAAAGAGGTGGCATTTAAGGCCATGAAGAAGCTCACCATTGAAGATTCTAATGAAGAAGAAGAGACAGATGAGGTTATGTCATTCCTTTCTTCGAATCTACAAAGAGGAAGAGGAAAGTTTAAAGGTAAACTTCCACTAGCATGCTTTAGATGTGGAAAGGTTGGTCATCTTGCGGCAAGATGCCCCAAGAAGTTTCAAGATGATGATGATGATGATGACGTTGAAATTCCCAAAAAGAAGTCTTCAGCTTTTGTGAAAGGGAAGAAACAATTCAAGAGAAATTTCTTCAAGAAAAAGAATCTTCTCTCACAAGAATTTGAAAGTTCAGATGAGTCTGAGGATGAAGAAGTTGAGGAAATAGAAAATTGTAGAGATCGTGGGGTAAATGCCTTGGTGGCAATTGTTGGTAGTTCTCAAAAGGGAGAAGAAGCTGATGCTAAAGAAGAAGAAGAAATTGAAGGGAGAATTGATATGGAAGCCGAATTGGAAGCAGCTCTTGAGGAGATAGATGTTTGGAGAGCCAAAACGAAGAAAGCCAATAAAGTGGTTCGTGATGCCAAACTCTACATGCAAAAACAGGATGAAGAAAAGTCTGAGCTGTTAGAATAAATTGAAAGACTAAAATCCTCAACACCAGAGAGCTCAGAAAATATTGTTGAGTATAATCTTAAAATTGAGGAACAAAAGAAGGAAATTGATTGTCTGACAAACACAGGAAAGGAGCAGGTTAGATGTATCAAAGAGCTTGAAGAAGAAGTGGTCAGTCTGCGACAAAAACTCAAGGATCAAGATAAACTCTTGACCCCCAATGTGATATCCGAAAAGCAGGCTATTCAGAAGACAGAGAAGATGAAAGCGGAGCCTAGCAGTTTAGTAGGAAAGAAACAGCAATTGAGCTCAGATGTTAAGGTCGTTTTTGGGCTTAGTCAAGAACAAAAATTGGCGACAATTGCAGTCAGACCGCAAGCACTCATCCCAAAAGTGAAGGTTGATTTGGGAACAAAACAAAATCAGAATATTCAGAGATCCCAAAGGGGAAATCACAGTGCTGAAATATCACGATGGAATGCATCCTATATCAGGTGTTATTGCTGTGGGAAAATGGGACATTCACAGTTTGTGTGTTCCATAGCCAAGAGATACAGAAGGGAACATGAGCAGAGACGGCAGCCAAACAGAGAACGGTTTTCCAGAACACATTTTGAAGGACACTGTTTTTGGTGCGGAGGATTTGGACACATGGCTAGGTATTGCACATCAATCATTCAGAGAAATGTGTCAAAGAATAATCAAAATGTTCGCAAGAAGCAGATCAATAAACCAACAAGTGAGTTAAAAGTTCAGAACAGATTTGCAGCTCTGCAAGATGAGGGTGGTCTGTCATACTCTGATAAAGAACAGAAGTCTCAATCCATGCCGAGTGTGAAAGAAAAAGTATGGACCAAGAAGAAGAAAAATGAGAAGGCTGTGGTGGCGCAGATTGCCCTTAAAGCATCAGATCGATCTGGTGTTTGAATCCTTGATAGTGGTTGCACATCCCACATGACGGGTAACAAGGATCTTGTTACAGGCATCAAATATGACAAAGAAGGAGTTGTCAAATTTGGAAATGATGAAGGCCTGAAAATTGTTGGCTCAGGGAAAGCAAAGTTTGGGGGCAAAGAGATGAGACGTGTTAATGTCTTGGTAGTAGAGGGTCTCAGTCATAACCTACTCAGTGTCAGTCAACTATGTGACTCTGGGCACTCTATCCAATTTACCAAGAAGATGTGTGTTGTGAAAGGAAAAGATGGAGCAGCTGTTCTGTAGGGAAAAAGGTCAAAGGGAAATCTCTATCTTGTAGGTGGGGAAGAAGATACTTGTCTTTTATCCAGAGAGGAAGAAAACCAGTTGTGGCATAAGCGACTTGGTCATCTATTCCAACCATCTATGGAGGATCTCGTTAAATGTGATGCTGCTAGAGACCTTCCCAAACTATCACGTGATCGCACTCATACATGTGATGCTTGTCAGCAAGGGAAAATCATCAGAAAGACATACATGCCAAAGGAACAGAAATCAACTAGAGTGCTCGAATTGGTGCATGCTGATGTATGTGGACCTATCTCACCACGAGCTATAAATGGGCAAAGGTACTATGTTCTTTTCATTGATGACTATAGCGGAATGGCCTGGGTATTCATCATAACCCACAAGACAGAGGTGTTCAGTTGCATAAAGCAGTACAGGAGGGAATCAGAGAAGATTCTTGGGAAGAAAATTCTGAAGTTTCGTACTGATAACGGTACGGAATTTACAAACAGTCAGGTTGAAAACTATCTCGAGAAACATGGGATAAGGCATCAAGTTTCATCAGTGAGAACTCCCCAACAGAATGGAGTAGTAGAAAGGAGGAATCGGATCATTAACAACATGGCCAGAACAATGCTTATTGATAAGGACCTACCAGAGAAATTTTGGAAGGAAGCATTTTTGACATCGGTCTATGTTTCAAACAGGTCCCTGTTATGTCCGAAGCAAGGTAAGACTCCGTATGAACTGTGGTACGGAAAGAAGCCAACGTTGAAATACTTTCGAATCTTTAGAAGTAAGTGTTTCATTCTCAACAAAGAACATCATAGGAAGTTTGAGGCACGAGGAGATGAAGGGATATTCCTCGGCTATTCAGGGAAAAGCAAAGCATATAAATGCTTCAACAAGAGGCTGGGAAAAATTGTTGAGAGTAATGATGTCACTATAGTCGAAAATGAACAGACTGTTCAACGACCTAGTGAACAGTTCCTGGATGAAAGTGATGATGAGATAAGCAACCCAGGGGGAGCAGAAGTGGAAGAAGCTGACTCAGAAGAAGATACTGATGATGAAGAGGAATGTGTCAAGTCGGTGTTTTCGAGGAAGCCAAAGAGTCGAGCTGAGATTGATAGGCAGAATATCATTGGTGATCAAACAGCTCCAGTTCAGACTCGAAGAATGAAATCATCACAGCAAGCATCTTTTTTGTCTCAAGTAGAGACGAAATGTTTTTCTGATGCAGCTAAAGATGAAAACTGGGTTCAGGCCATGAACGAAGAGCTTGATCAGATTGAGAAGAACTAGACATGGGAGATTGTTTCGAGGCCAGCGGACAAGAATGTCATTGGGACCAAATGGGTCTATCGCAACAAGATGAATGAAGATGGCACAGTGATTCGGAACAAAGCACGTCTAGTGTGCAAGGGGAACTCCCAAATCGAGGGAATTGATGTTGATGAGACATTTGCACTGGTTGCAAGGCTGGAAACAATAAGATTATTCCTAGCCATCGTAGTGCAAAGGAAGTTCAAAGTGTTCCAGATGGATGTCAAATCCGCATTCTTGAATGGGGTTCTGGAAGAAGAGGTGTATATTGAGCAGCCAGATGGTTTTCTCATTCATGAGAATGAGAACAAAGTTTGCAGGCTGAAGAAGGCATTGTATGGGCTGAAACAAGCACCAAGGGCATGGTACTCAAGGCTTGATCAGTACTTGAAGAAGCTTGGTTTTCAGCGTGGAGGAGTTTATTACAATCTCTATTTCAGCAATAACAGTAATCAAAGGATGATGGTGCTAGTGTATGTCGATGACATAATTTTTGGCGGATCAGATGAAGCTCAGTGCAGACAGTTTTCCGAATTCATGAAAAATGAGTTTGAAATGTCAATGATTGGAGAGCTAACGTTTTTCCTTGGTCTACAGGTGACACAAGGAAGGAATGGAACTTTCATTTCTCAAGCCAAATATGCCAAGGAAGTTCTAAGAAGGTTTGGAATGGATAATTCCAAGGAAATGAAGACTCCGGTTGCTACCCGGATGAAATTATCAAAAGATGAGGATGGCAAGGAAGTTAATATCACAGAATATAGGCAAATCATTGGAAGTCTGTTGTACTTAACCGCAACAAGGCCTGATATTGTTTTCGCCACATGCCAAGCAGCGAGATATCAGAGTAATCCCAAGGAAAGTCACATGCTTGCAGTGAAAAGAATACTTCGGTATATCAAGGGCACGGTGGACTTCGGTTTGACATACAACGACAAATCTCAGACAGAGTTATTGGGATATACTGATGCAGACTGGGCCGGTTCAGCAGATGATAGAAAATCAACGTCAGGTGGTGCATTCTATCTTGGTGGATTGTGTATTTCTTGGCTAAGCAAGAAACAAGATTTCATTTCATTGAGCACCGCAGAAGCTGAGTATATAGCGGCCACTCAAGCATGCACACAGTTATTATGGATGAAGCAGAAGCTTGAAGATATGGGAGTTGAAGTGAAGTCTCCGATCGGAATCCAGTGTGACAACTCAAGTGCTATAAATCTTAGCAAAAATCCTGTCCATCATTCCAGGACAAAGCACATTGAGATCAAGTATCATTTCATCAAGGAGAAGGTCGAGCAGGGCATCGTGAAGTTGGAGTATGTGCCTACAGAGCTACAGGTTGTAGACATTCTGACAAAGGCCTTACCCAAGGAAGCTTTTGAGAGGCATCGACTAGCTCTGGGAGTTCAGTCGATTCCCCGCACTTGAAATAAGTGTGGACGCGGGACCCCCCCTCTCCCCGAGGTATGATGTGTTTTTCCCTACTGCGCTGATCTGAGTTCTCTACTATGTTGCAGACTACAAAGGAGTGACCTTTGGGTTCGTTGACAAAGGGGGAGAAAAGTGTTAGTTCAAGGGGGAGACAGTGCGGAGATTTGATAAATCTTTTTTGATACGGGGAGAAGCTGATAGGTGGAGCAGCCAGAAAGGGGGAGCAATGAGCAAGGGGTAGAGCGTATTAAATCTGATGATGCTAGAAGTGATCGATCAAATCATAGAAATCACGATAGCTGAGGATCGTGATAAAAGCAGAACAGTGGTGTTGGAATGGTGTGAGACGGTGTCCAACTATCAACAATTGGTATCAACATTAAAAAATCACCAATTGGTATCAGGGTGGAATCGACAATTGGGGTCTGACATGAAGTGATTCATTGATGAACTTTTCATACTACTCTTGTTTCTCACGCCGAGCATTGCTCATGTGGGCTTAGAGTACGTGTTAAGTGAATCCATGAACTCTATCATGATCGCAAGAGGCGAATGGTGGTAGCAGCTAGAAGAAGACTCAGTGAGGTATCAAAGTGCAGAAAATCATCCTGAGCAAAATTGTGAAGAGTTGTCAACAAACCCAAAGGGGGAGATTGTTGGGAAAAAATCCCTCAAGGTAACATTGCAGTATTTTTGGGTTGATTGTGTTTGTTGACAAAGCAGGTTTCCATGGAGAATTGTCGAGTTCCCGAGAAGTTGTTGACATTCCATGTTGACAAAGAACTATGAAAAAGGAAAGGACGATCTGGAGGCGGTATAAAAGAGCAGTATAAGGTGGCGCCGTTTTCCAGTGTTTTCCAAATTTATGGGCCTGAAAATCGCCAATGGAAAATGGAGTGATATGTTGTTGGCGAAGGTTGAGGAGAGAGAAATGAAGGAGGTGTGCGGAAAAATTAAGCGTGGCGCGCAAAACTAGCGGGTTGCGCGAAATCTTGATGTGTGGCGCGCAAAACAGCGGGTTGCGCGAAATTGTATTTCGCGCAAAAGATGTTTCAAGGCCGAAAGCTTGAAAATCGGTAAAGGCATGAGGCGCGCGAAATTTTGGAGGCGTGCGCGGAAAATTGAAGTGGCGCGCGAAATAGCGGATGAAGTATTTCGCGCAAGAGGTGTTACGAGGTCCAAAGCTCGTAAAATGGCAAATGCATGAGGTGCGCGAAAGTATGGAGCAGTGCGAGGAAAATGGTCTTGCGCGGAAGATTTGCATTTCGCGATCAAAGCGGATTACGCGCTCAAGGAGGGTTTTTCGCGCGGGGTCGATTTTGCCTATAAATAGGAAGTGACCCTCCTCCATTCTAGAGAGTTCAAGACATAGAAAATACCAGAGCTCTGGTGCATGAAATTGAAGTAAGAAAGGGTGTTGCGCGTAAACTTAAAGTTTGCGCGTAAAGTCAGATTGCGCGAAATACAAAGGCTGCGCAGAAAGTTTTTGATTGGCGCGGAAAAGGAAGATTGCGCGAAAAGTGGATCTTGCGCAAAAGTAGTGAATTGCGCGCAAGGCAGTTCTAGGCTGCGCGTAATATTTGGAGGTTGCGCGAAAAAGGAATTTCGCGCAAACCATAGAAATTGTGCGCAAGCCACCGTAAGGGTTGCGCGTAAAAATTGAGGTTGCCCGGTACATCCGGTGCAAAGTGAGATTCATCTGCGGGTGAAAGTTGGACTTCAACAGAGCATCTACATACAGAGGAAGATGCATTCCTTCATGGAAATGAGGAGACCTACAGGTCTATAAACTGTGAGTGAATCCCTTCTGGAGCAGTGAGCTTAGGAAGAGGAAAAGGTGATCCTCTCCACCGGCAGTGAGCCAGAGAGAGAGAAACAGGGAGTGACCCTTGGGAAAGCAGTGAGCTGACCCTAAACCTTGTAAAGGAAGTGAGCCTGGGCATAGAAGTGATCTTGCCCGAACCTTGTAATCCATAGCTAGTGAAGATTAGTGGAATTTGGTACGACCGGCAACCTGTCGGCGTATGCTCCTTGGACGTAGCCCTTAGCGGTGAGCCAAGTAAAATTGCTGTGTCCTGTGCTTGCTTTACATTCTGTTTATATCATGCAACAGGGAAAAGAGAGAAGAGTGTTTTGCTTAACAGCGAAACAAGATCAGAACGGGCCTTAATTTTTAATTAGTCATACCCTGATTCACCCCCCCCTCTCAGGGTATCCAGCCTAGTGGACCTAACAGATATCCCTTATTTGATACTCATCTAAAATAGAAAAAATTTCATATATTCTTAGTTGAATGGATATATCAATAAAATAGAATTATGTATAACCACTCATGCCACTACCATATAGTGGACAATTGAAAGAACAATGTTTTGAGACAAACTATATATAATTTACTCTATTAGATTGTTGAAAAATAATAGATGTCATGGAATGAATAACATATGATTTCATCATGTATTTATTGCATCATAACATGTGTATCCATACATGAAACAAGTCGTTTTTTTATATTTTAGATTGAAGCAGTCATTCATCATGATGTCCTACTCCTGTGAAATTTCATTTCCATTTATAAAAATCTATTTGAAAATGGAAAGTCATGGAAGAGATTAGATTATTTATAATTAATTTAAGAAATATAGTTGCAAAATTTGAATAACATGGATGTCCCTTAAAATTTTTTCATAATATCTTAATAAGAATGGCCTCATTTTTTTTCCCTATAAAGAGGGATAGTACTGGTTCTCCAAACTCAGATGATACCAAGATATAATCCTATGAAGCATGAGCTGAACTATGTGTAACCTTAAATCATAATAATGATATACTATAATGGTGATTACTAACTAGTCCTGATAGACATAGAATGCATCAAACCATCCACCAATGTATGGTTTCTCATTAAGTACTTTAAATATTTTTATTTCAGACAATATATTGTCCCTCTCAACTAGCATTAAAATACATGAAAAAAGTCTTCACTATATGAGGTAAAAATAAATATCATATTTTCATTATGATATGATGATAAACAAAATTGTATTTCTCTTAAGCATAAGATGGAAAATATGTCAACAATGTTATAAACATATTATGTTAAACAACATGGTCACTATCCTTATTTGAACACACTGCTCTTTTTTGAAAAATTCCCCCTCAGATCATATTAAACTGTTGAAAAAATATATAATAATAATTTCAAATCTCATTATAGGAGTTGAAGATTAGGTGGTATAGTGCATTTTTATAGTGTGATACTCTAAAATTCCCTCATGTTTCTCAAATTTAGAATGACTCGTGTAAACATAGAAGTCATGGTCGATCACCCTATTTGGTGTAATGAATAACAACAAGAATAAATATGGGGATTGAAATTGTCGATCCAGTATGATATAAAACAAAATAGATTGGCCAACATTTCAGAATCACATAATAAAAGATAAATATCTATATATAAAGACAAGAAGGATTATGTTTTCCATTTACCATAATAAAATAATACACATTTTCCCAATATATGAACCAAATCATTATGAGGAGTTACTCTATAATAACTATTTGTGTCTTTATTCATAGTTCAGTTGGATACATAGTAAAATTTGGGTAATGTATCTGATAATTAGATGTGATTTAATTAGAATATTACCTCCTCCACCATATCATTTTGGAACTTTAGATGATATTTCATTTTACTAATATCACTACAAAGAGATGAATAATTGATCATTTCATTTAAACATGTTCATATTATGTTGAAAAAAAATTAATCAAAATTTCCCACTCTCTTATTTATGAGCCCGATCTTTGTAATAGAATTCCCCATGGAGTACTCTATTTTTTTAATCATCGATGAGAACAACATCCCCATGAATGATATCGATCTTCATATTGGACAATATGAGAACTATGTGTGAATAGATTCCTGTTAAAATAAGATACATAGTGAGGAAAATATCCTATATCTTGGTCCACAACAAAAATTCAATCAACCCAAATTACCACCCCACAGAAACATATGGTTTTGCAATGAAAAATAAATTTTGAACATGCAATGATAATGTAGAGAAAAAAATTCTACATTCCTCGAATTGATATATATTCATCAACTAATTCAATTATAAAAGTCCACCCTTTTTCGATAGTGTAATTAAATTCATTCTCACATGAGGTTAAACTAAAATACACATATACTTTCATGCATGTCCATAAAAAATTTTATGTTTGCAATGTTATGTGACACATTTCCTATAAGATAGTTATATCTATGTGAAGGTATCTATTATATAATCCCTATCAATAAATCAATGGTATGGTTGAGTGATCTATTCATAAGTAAACCTAGATATTCTATTCCAATAATGTGTTATGGGTATTCTCTTAGATATAATTCAATAACATGAATAAAATATAACAAAACACTTCTCCTCTGTTGGTGATCAATCTTTATGGGGGTCCCATTTCGAAGACCTCATAAGTTGGAATTAAACAGCATGAAACATGGTATACTATTAATTTCTTAAAACATCTCATAAATTCCCTATATTTTGGATAGATTATCCAATATGAGATCCAAATCCATGTGAGGTTACCAAATGTAAATTATCACTCTAAAAATATCAGGATAAAATGACCCTTTATCAGTGCATTATCATAATGTTAAAAGAATCTAGTAAAAAAATTAATCTATGTATGGACTGATCCCTAGAACATGCTTGAATTACATGGTCAGAAGTTGGACATATATAATCATTAATTTATTTCCTAATTGAGGGAACCATGTCATCATTGTTATGATAGAACCAATTCTAAAATAAAACCATTCTCATTTTTATTATCTTTTTCATGAAGCCAACATCTTTCTTAAATCATATTTGATTTCTAAAATACATTCAAAAGATAATTGTAATGATCACATTCTAATATAATTAGAACATATTAATATCTATACATATTTTATAAATGATGTGGATCTACATATATTCCCCTTTATAGACTATTTCCTATAGGAATATTCATCCTGGAAGGGGTGATCCTTTAATTGTAGTATACCTTTTCAACATCCCAATGGAACCCATTTTGAAAATATGTTCGGTGGTTATCCTAGGAGTATCTACACTACAACAAAAATTTGGATCCAGGAACATTATCTTGTGATTTACATTCTCATGACTCTTATTCACAAGGTGTTGGTACATTCTTATCAATTTTCCCTATTTTCATTGTTAATCTCTTATATTTGTTCTGCACCTCATGACCTTAAACTATGTGAAACTTCCCATTGTGATAATATTAAGTCCAATGGGATATTAGTTCACATTGGATCAAAATTCTTATTGTTCTACTAAATCAATTATCTCAATCAATTTTTGTTTTATGAACAAAGAAAATAAAGTATATTCATATCCTCAATGAGATAATCTATAGTATCATTGGATTCTTTATCAATGATAGGTCGGGTTTCCCACTTTTCGAAAAAATAGATTTCCAGAACATATTTTTGGTCAAAGGACAATAACCATAATCTATATTCACATAGGTTAGGAGACAATGTATACTATTATTGTGTTCCTAATTAATTTCATGTTTTTATATCATTGTTATCTTCTAGGTAATACCACATCACATACAGTCAAATATTAATAACTATAAAATAATATATTTTTCATAAAATTGATATGTTTGGAAACCCTATATTAAAATGGTTAAAACCATATAAAAAATGATATAGGTAAAAGGAATAACAAATTCCATGATAAAATCTCACAAATGGAGTAATAACTAAAACTTAAGTATTTTCTTTCTATGATTTCACAAGTTCGAGAATTAATAAAAAAATATGTTCTCTTTTATTTTAAAAAATTCACAACACTTGTATGTCCTATCATATAGATATAGAAAATTCATATCCATATTTAATAGATGGACTATTCTATAAAATGTTATGTATTGACACAACATATCTTTTAACCTCGATTATATTATTTATACATGGTGTTGTAGCCTTTTGGATTCTAGAACTATTCATGAATATTCCTTCCATTGATGAAACTGATACATTTACCATGTGTTTCAATCATTAAAAACCCCTCCTTGTATATATTTAATGGGAACCATTGACTCTTATGTAAAACTCTAATTTAATATGAATAAAATTTCTATAAGATGAACTCATATAAGGGGGCCATATATGGATTGTAAATATAAGGAATCATTCTCCAAAAGAATAGATTCATCAAATTTCTTTATGACAAGACACCAACACAATAGAACATATCTTTTTAATATGGTTGATGGTAATAAACATTATATATGTATCAAATAACGAATCATAATTCAGAAACCCATACAGATGATTTAAAAAATCTATAATCCAACTATTTATGTAGATATAATATCATTTTGGTAACATAGAATAATATCCATATTGTTCCCAATTAAAGAGTTTAATATCATGTCACATAAACTTTAATATATCATGGTCATGTGGTTCTAAATCATATGAGAAAATATTATGTTATTCATGAACAATATATTAATTCAACTATTAAAATTTTGGTATAGACATGTCTAACTCAAGTAATAATATATGGAAACTCCATTATTTTCACATTCATTAATGATTAGAGAGCTCATCTATCTACCTCTTAAGATAAAACCATCATGATCTAGGATAATATGAGAGATCTCACCCCATACATCATCAACAACAATTGTAATTACAATTGTGTTTCATTAGGATATAATAAATAATGAAATCATATATTTTTTTCCTCAATATTTCTTAATTAACATTGGGATTACATCTCCATATTTATAGTAAATTTTAGAACACCTTTTGGTCTACCAATTAAGAATGTAAACTATGTGTAAAAATATTAAAACTATCAAACCATAAACATCATCTACATTTGTCTAACATTTATTACCCAAACCCATGAAATGAGAAACAAAATTCACCAAGTATAAAATCTATACATGGAAGACGTGGTAAATTTATATTCTACAGTCTCTGTATGTGCCCCTCATTTGAAATATGAAAAAATGAACATTTGAAATTGAAATGAAACATATATTTTTAAGAAGAAATAATATACTAAGAAACTGAAGGAAAATTCTATGTATTGTATAATATGAGTCTTACTAAAATGTTAGAGACAAAAATAAATGATTCAATGAATGTGGGGTCCATATATGTCTCTAGTAGAAGTAGTTTTGTGTACACTAGTTCTCTTATCCAAGAAACAATTTGAGAATTCTCTTATTCTCTCATCGATGATTTATCATTCGAAGGGTTGCATGTGAAGTGCATAAAGACAAAACATTTGGTTGATCGAAACATTTTTATCATTGTAATCCGCATTCAAAATCATCTCCATTTTTATCCCCAGCACATTGAGTCAACTCTCTCATTTTAATATAGTAAATATTATGCTACAATGATTATATTTATGTCTATAACCATTTGTAATTCATGAAACGATTGAATTAATTCATCCAAATATGAAAACTATAGTGTAATGTTGATGGAAGATATGCAATTACTCATCCATGATCCACATATAGTTTGAAATAAATAATCTGCATAAACTAAATCTTGTGTCTTCTTGATGGTAGTGTTTTCTCTAGCAATCTACGACTCACCACAAGAAGATATAATTCAATAAAATGGGCCACAAAATAGTTTTATGTTAATGGTACACATTCTTATACCATGACATTTATTGATGATGAATAGGAATCACTTTTAACATTAGTGTTTGTGATCCATAATGGTGCATATTTTAAATTATATGTCTAAATAGTTTCAAGTATATTTTTGTAATATCCAACAAGGATTTACATATTAGTATGAAATTATATTCAATGTAATGTGAGGGAAAATTTATATTGAATAAATTTATTTTTAATGCATTGAATACAAAAATAAGAACATACATTGCCTAAAGTCTTTCCTTGTTGTCACAAAAAAATGGAAAAAGAAGCTACAATGTACTCCGATCATTCATTTCTAGAAAATTATCCAACACCAGGTGATAAGTAATAATTAATAGTTGAATATATATCTTTTTTATTTATTCCACATTACCTAATTTACCAGTTCACATTAAATGAATTCTTAATTCTAGGAACCTTCATTCAACAACTCCAAACCTAGCGTATGTCGATAGTATCAGAAACTCTAACCTCTTAGAGTGATCTTTATATTCTTCTATATATATGCTCTATATATACATTCAATTTTGAATTATAGAATCAAAAATATTATGATGAAACAAATCATTTATGGAACCCTACATAGATTCTTCCTAATAATATTCATGATCAAATACGAGGAGGCCATATTCTTATGTTACTTGTTCCTCTTAATAAGTGAGAAATTAATGAATGAGAGTATAAAAGTACTAAAAATTGAACATAATAGCTGGAAAACTATTAATTTCCATGTGGATGATATACATTTTATCAATGATATCCACAAACAATGTCTATATAATAATAACATGAATTTTTTTATGCAAAGAAAATATTATCATAGATTGGGTTTTTACAATATTTTTTTTATTTACGCTTTGTTTTCTTACTATATTTGGAATGTAATCTTGAATTAGGATCACAATTAAAGGGACCGACTTAGTAAAAAAGATAGATAAATAAGAACCTTTAATTTTTGATCTTTTATTAGATTTAGGTACCTAGTCGATAAGGTTGACCATCAACATTGGAATGATTTCTATATTTGTAATATGTTCAAGGTCAATAATATATCTAAAAAATCATGTCAAAATCACTAGCCCTACAACAACCACAATGAAAAGATAATAAAAAAGTGATGATTCTCTATAAGTATAACACCTTACAGTTTTAAAAATAAATTGAACAGAATGAAACACTAAGTATCTATAAAACAAGACTTTTTAAAAAAATATTGTCATAAAAAATCGATTTACCATTATTATTTTTATTTTCTATTATGAATTTTGAAAAACATACATACATTGATCCGATCAATATGTTATTTAGAGTCTTATATGGCCAATATAATTTTTGTGAATAGTAATCTTCCCTTATGAATAGTAAACTACCCATATAAATAGTAATATAACCACTAATAAATGAAAATTCCCTAAATGATTGGTAACATTACACAAGCATATATATTCAAATTTAGGAATCTTATAAGGGAAAATATCACAACAGTTAATGTTTTGGTATTTTTTAATGTCCAAAATATTTAATTAGATTTCTTCAATGAAAATGTATTTTCATAAAAATTAATCATAGTTTATTATTTTATTATATTTTGGTTATAAGATAATTCTATGTGACCTTGATTAATTTTTCAAGGTGTTATAAAATGAGTTGTAGTTTAAATTTTTTCACTTTTCGAATAAATTAGGTTTTTATTTAAAATTTAAATTAATAATAATTAGAAAGTTATTTTGATAAATATATGTTTAGTTTTTAATTATACACATCATAAAAAACTGTTTGGGTGAAATTTTCGGATTCTTTTCTAAATACATGAATTATTGGTTAATAGTAAAATACAATAATTTACAAAATAAGTTAAATAACTGAATTATTGAGTCATGTATGATGTTATAATGAGTTAAGCACCCATGGTTTGAACTCAAATTGTCTATTTAGTATTTTTGATCAAAAAATTCTAGAAAAGTTATTGCGTTGAGGAAAAATATTTAACTACTGCTTAAAATAATGGAAACCCCCACCTCTGCTCCACAATAAATATGACCCTCACCCCCTCTTCCTCTCAAACCACTCATGATTTGAGAATTATATAAATTATTCCCAGTGGTGGAACCATGAATATTACAAATGTTCATGAGCTACTTGTCTCACTAAAAGGACAAAACCAAATGCCTTAAGGGAATCTCATGGAGAAGAGATCAAGAGGTAAAAATGATCATTCATTTTCTTTTCAATTTCATTTATTTTCTTGAACTATCTTCACATACTATTATTCAAGAGAAATGAAAGATGAATTATAATATTTAGAATTTATTTTTTTCATGTTTATAAAAAAAATCATCATCATTCTTTCTCTCATCATCCTCTTATTTGAGAAATAAAAATCTTTCCATGATGTGCTATTTTTTCAAAATCATGGATGATGACTTTTCAATTTACATTACATCCATCAAAGGTGGTTGTAAAAACAAATTAATTGTTTAAAATGATTTTAAAGTGTATTATATAACCAATTTTAGGTTATATAATTATCGTATATTCATGATATAAAATTATATAATGAAACTAGTTCATGCTATGAAAGAACATCCAATTTTATCAAAACTAATATCATTAAATTTTTATCTAATTATTCCTCATAATATATGTAAAAAATTATTTATGGTATCTTTAAATATTATATAAATATATTAATACCATTTCTTTCCCAATATAAGGTTTTTCTTCCTTTGGAAAAGAAAAATCCATTATGAACAGACTGTGGATTATCATGTAAATAACTAAACTAAATCAACGAAAAGAACAAAATATTTTTAATTAAGGAGAGGAATGATGTTATAAAATGAATATATATGGTTTTAAAAACATGAATATTATTATATAAATCATTAATATCACTCTTTTATCCATTATATATTATATTTATTCACATTTGGATTAAAGAGATTTTGATGTAAAGGAATTATTAAACCGATTTGCATTCTTTGGGTTAACATTCTACTTGTTTCATTTATTGGTAGTAAGATTACTGGTGTGAGGAATGTTTGTTTATATTATTTTTCTTTCTGTGTATTTAGAATTTATTAACATATTAATTCTATTCTATTAATTCTCACTCCAAATATACTTTTAACGGACATTCCATTTAAAATCATTTCAAAATACTCTTCAATGAAGTTTGAAAAGATTATTTTTTTATATATATGGCATGTGTGGTTTTTTTGATTTCATAATGAATTATTATTATGATGTTTCAATTATTTGTAGACATAGTAATATTTAAGGAAAACGTTTTCACAATTATGTGTGTGGTTTTAATATTTTAAAATGTTAGTTTTTATTGAAGATTGTGTTTTGAAAACTTTAATGTTATTTTCTCGGGGGTTTAAATGAGTTACCATGTGTTTTCTTCGTTACATGTTACATGGACATAGTTTTTGTTTTGTTGTGACTATTATATCTTAATATATTCTAATTGGATCTCCATTATTGGTTAGGATATGTTTGGTTGATCCCATTATCGCTCTAGATATGACGGGTGAACCACATTATAGCTCTCTAATGCATTAGGTACTATAGAGATGGAAGTTACCAAATAGTTTTTCCATGTGTAATGGTAAATGTAAGAGTGATATGGTAAATATTTCCCAATGAAACTACATGATGTTTCTATTCATTCTAATAAGGGTTTATGAAATGGGTTTTATTTGTTTTTTATGTTATCACATGACTACTGATTTAATTCTTTTTATAACCTGCAGTGGTTTATGTGCTCATACCAAGTTTTAAAATTTCATTTTCAAGGGTTCTAATGATGGTTAATAGAAAAAAATAATAAAATGTGAATAATATGATTATCTTTATCAATAAAAATAAATCTTTATTAATTATAGAGTATTATTTTGCAAAACAAATGGATAGTGAGTATAAGTGTCTAGATTTTAATTTTTTAGTTAATATGTTTTTGTTATGTCCTAATTCAAAAAAAACTATAAACCTAAAAATATCTTCAATGAGTATGAATATATGTTCTTGACTAAAATTCATGATTAAGAAATGAATTAAAGATGGGTCTTTATAGTTTGTATCAAGGTATGGTTTAGATAACTTAAAGGGTTATAGTGATGCTAACAGAATACCATAGATGATATTTACATTAGTTTTATATTGAAATGAATTTTACTATTTGTATATTTTGAAATTATATAAAATTTAATGATTTCTATGTTCCTTCATCTTCAATATATCGATTTATAATGGTTTTCCATTGAAGAAATAGAGAAGTAGATGTAGAAAGGCGATGAGAGAATGATTTCCTTCTGAATCAATAGCATGGAATTGTGGTAATTAGAATGAAGTAGTCCCTAAAAGTAATAGTTTAGTTTGATTAAGAAATAAAAGGTGGTGGTATCCACGAAAAATAGTTACATGATCTACCATTATATAACATGACTTATTTTGATAATTTTATGAGGTAACATCCTCCGTCACTTTTTGGAACCATATATCATGTGATAGCTGAAGGATGGATCAATAATCTAGAAAAGTGATTTGGTGTCATGTCATATTCATAAATATAAAATCTAATTATATCCATTTTTCATTTTTATGGTGAATCAAATCAATGGTTAACTCTGGTTATGATTATGGGAGAATGAGATGATGTTGATAGCATAGAATGGTATGATTTTAAGACTGTTTTTCTAGAAAATCATTTTCCTAAAACTATTCGACACAAAATAAATAAAAAATTCATCGATCTAAAGTACAAAGATGATGATTTTGGGGTAGTATTTGAATCCAATTTCACAAGACTACCTGGGTACATACAAGATTTTACATTGTATAGTAATATAAAAATTAATATAATTTACTATGGGTTGAAACTATTTTTACGAAGTGATTTGGTTTCATGAGATCTTAAATTCATTTAGAAACTTGTTTATCATGATTAAAATGTTGATATGGAGTTTTCTGATATGTATGTGCTTCATGATGAAAAGAATAACAAACGTATTGGTTGGTAGGAGTTGGATAAGAATTCATTAAATAAATATGGAGGTAAGAAAATCAATTTCCCTTCTTAAGAAAAATTTGGTAATAATAATATTGGAAAATTCCTTGTAAATTATGGAAAATTCCACCAATGTTGAAGGATTGGGAACATATCTCATGGTCGAATGAAAAATGATCCTAAAAAATGAAAAATAGATCATGATATGCTTTAACTATACATAATTGGGTCATTTTGATAATGTGTGTCTGCAACTAGTCATTCATGTAGGAAACTAGCAATATTGGAAGCATAAGGGTGTGTAAAAACCTTTTGTAGCCACCCCAAAAGATGTTGAGACACCCAATGCGGCGGTATTAGGTACACTTCTTATTTTTAAAGAATTTTCTAAATTTTTTGTTTCCTTATATGCTTACACATTCTTTCTTTTTTGAGAAATTTTATTCTAAATGGGATGTTCCACCTCATGAAATGAAGTCAGAAGTCATAGTTAAAACACCTAGAGGAAATATTATTAAAAAAGACATTATAAAAATATTTATATTTTTTTGTGGAATGAATTTACCTAAAAACATTGTTGTAATTCCTCTAGTAGAGCTTGATGTTATTCTCGGTATCTGTTAGATTTCAATTTACCAATCTAAGATTTATTATAGGGAAAAATAATTTGTTCTTCAGAACTAGTTTTAGTATGTATAAATGAACTAACCCATATATTGATAACATTTTTGGAATCAGAGATACTTTTGGAGGATGGAAATATATTGTGCCTTTATTATATTTTTGAAAATAAGGAAACTGTTCGTATTAATGATGTTCCAGTGGTAAATGAATATCATTATGTTTTTTCGGATGAGTTATCCATCGTTATACTTGTCCAGGAAGTTGAATTTACTATTGAATCAGTTCTTGATGCAAAGCCAATTTAAAAATCCCATTACACAATGGATCAAACAAAACAACTTAAATTTAAATATCTGTTGTAGGAGTTTCATGGAATAGGCATCATTCATCTTAGAACTTCATCATGGGATGCTCCAATTTTGATCGTTTAAAAAATGATGGTTCAATGAGACTTTACATTTATTATATAGCCTTGTAGAAACATCATTGTTAAAAATAGGTATCCATTTCATCATATCAATCAATTGTTTTATTATATCTAGGTAGCATTATATTTCTTGATGGTTTATCTAAGGTTGAGATACCATCAATTGAAAGTAAAGGAAGTAGAAATCCCAAAGGTCGTGTATTGTACTATATATTGGAATTTTCAATTCATTATCATGCCGGTTGGGTTAACTAATTCACCTATTGTATTTATTGATTTTATGAATAGAATATTCCATGATTTCATGGATTTTTTTTTTGTGATTTTGTTTATTAATAACGTTATGGTATATTCTAAAAGTAAATATAATCAAGAAAAACATATATGTGTTGATTTTAAAACATTGATTGAAAAAAAAACTAGATGTAAAATTCAGAATGTGTGAAATTTGGTTGAACATATTTATTTCCTTGGTCAAATAGATTCTAATGTTGGTATAACTGTCTATGATACTAAACCAAAAGTTATTGAATAATGGATATGATCCATAAATATAACCATGATTTTTAGTTTTCTTGGTTTGGAAGTCTATTACCAGAGGGCTGAAAAAAAAATTTCATGGTTATCTATCCCACTGACTAAGTTAACTCAAAAGGAGTTAAATTAATATGGTTAAAATAATTTTATGATTGTTTTCTTAAATGAAAATAAAATTGTTGAATGCTCCAATTTTGAACCTACCATCTAGAAATCGGGAGGTTTTCATCTACAATGATGCTTCCTTGAAGGGATGTGGTTGTGTTTTGATGATGAAAGATAAGGTAACTTCTTATTATTCACTTCAGTTGAAGCCTCATGAAATAAATTACCCTAATATTTATTTTTAATTATCCGCTCTTGTTTTTTGAATTATAATTTTTATGGCTTCATTAGAATGGAGTAAAATAAGGAATATATAATGACCATATAACTTTAAAGTGTTTATTTACATGGAAGGAATTGAACATGAGAAAAAGAATATGGCTTAGAATGATAAGGTATAGTGATAGCACCATCCATTACCATCATAGAAATGAAACTAGAGTGGTCGATTCCTTGAGTCAGAAAAATAATGCTACATTAACCATGATAAATTTGTAACATGACCCCATAGTGAATAATTTGAAATAATTTGTCCTACAAGTTATTTGTGTAAGAAATACATCTGTTTTGTTTTATGTTTTAGTGCAGTCATCTCTTTTGGACCAAATTATGAAAGCATAGAAGGATGATCGTGAGCTATAGAAAAATGTCAGTTTTTTTGAAATGGGTATGTTTCTAGAGTTTAACATTGATAAGGATTATGTTTTGAGGTCTCAGAAGAGATTATGTCTGCCTTGTGATTCTCAGTTGAAGAAATAATTGTTTTATGAAGCTTAAAGTTCTCTTATTTTAGTTCATCATGGAAGAACTAATATTTGAATGTATATTCAAGAGTATTACTGCTGGGATAGAAAAAAAATAGATGTTTCAAATTTTACTATGGATTTTTTGACATGTCAACAGGTTAAATCAGAGTGGCAGTAACGGATGGGGATGATTGATACTTTTATAGTTCTAGAGTGAAAATTGAAAAATATATCCATGGACATCATGGTCGGACTATCAAGGAAATCTCTAGGTAATAATATAATCTGGGTTATTGTGGATTGTCTGACTAAATCTACTCATTTTCTTCCTATTTTATATACTCTATCATTATATCAATATTCATGACTGTAACTCAAATATATTTTCAGTATACCTGGAGTTCCACTCTCCAGTGTATCAGATCATGATCACATGTCAACTTATATCATTTGGAGTGGCCTTTATAAGTCGTTGGGAGTAGAATTAAATATAAGCCCTACTTTTCATCTTCAATCTATCAGATAGACCAAGAGATTAATTCGAACATCGGAGGACATGATTTGAGATTTTTCAATTGACTACCATTGATGTAGGTATTATAATCAATATTTTTTAGAGTTTTCATATTAAATCATTTTTTTACTCTAGTATACAGATTGCACCTTTTGAGTCATGGTATGTGATGTGGTGTCGAACTCTAGTTTGTGGGATGAATTTGGGTGAAAAAAGTTTATGGGACCAAAATTAATGCATGAATTGAAAAAAAAAACACAGTTGATTCAGAGGCACATGAGGGATGCTCAGATTAGGTAGAAATGTTATGAAGATAATAGGTGGAATGACCTCTCTTTTTGATTTAGGTGATCATGTTTACCTTAAAATATAAACATCGAAATGTGGTATGTGTTTTGATAAGAAAATAATGTTATGTCCATGGTTTAGTGGCCCATATTAAATCCTTAATAAACTTGGATCAGTCAACTACTAAGTAGATTTGCCTCCGAATTTATCTCAGATAATAATGTTATTCATGTTTCAATGTTGAAATGTATGTTCTAGATTCATCCCATATATTGATCCTAATAGTAGTTCAACTGGAAAAGAACCCTTATTATGAAGAAAACCCTATTCAGATTCATTATTATAGAGAGAATGTATTGGGGAATAAGGAAATCCACTAGGTAAATGTTTTTTTGGAGAAACCACATGGTTAAAGATGCAACATGGGAATCTAGAAATTCTATAAGGGAATGGTACCCTCACTTGTTTAATAAATAAGTAAGAAACATACAAGGATGCAATTTCTAGAAGGTGGGGACAATGTAATACCGAATGATATTAAAAATAAATTAAAATGCATGAAACCCTATGTCTCCGTGAAATAAAACATTATTTTAATAATATAGTTATAAATTATCCATCATACATAATATTGAAACTTCTGTATTTTGAATTTTGAAAAACAGATATACGCAATTGCGATCAGAAAGTTATATGGAGTCTGATAGGGCCAACATAATTGTTGGTGAATCGTAACATAACCTTATGAATGGTAACCTTCCCTTATGAATTGTAATATGATCATTATGAATAGTAAATCATCATAATGAATAGTAACCTCATCCATTAATATATAAATAACATTTGGGCATCTTATTAGCGATAATATGACCATAATATAAGTATTAGTATTTGTGTAAGTAATAAATATTTAATTATATTTGTAATTAAAATTTGTTTTCATAAATTTTAATTAGAAATTATTATTTTATTTTATTATAGTTATAAGATAACTTTATGAGACCTTGATTAATTTTTCAAGGTTTAATAAAGTATGTTATAGTAATAAAATTAGTATTTTTCAAATAAATTATGATATAATTTAAAATTTTATTTAATTATATTTATAAAATTATTTGGAAAAAATTGTGTTCATTTTTAAATTATACACGGTGAAAAATGTTAGGGTGAATTTTTGTGAATTTTCTGAAATACATGAATATTTAGTGAATAGTAAAACACAATAATTTACAAAATAAGCTAAATAAACGAATTATTGATTCATGGATGACGCAATGATAAATTAAGCACCCTTGGTTTGAACTCACATGCTCTATTTAATGTTTCCAGTCAAAAAAATTAACACTATTAATATTCTTGAGAAAAAATATTAAACTAACAATTAAAATAATGGAAACCCCCTCCTCTACTCCACAATAAATACCACCCTAACCCCCCTCTTCCTCTCACACCATTAATGATTTGATAATTGTCTAAATTAGAACTAATCAACTTCCCAGGAATCATAAATACGTTTGAGACCATCTGGTCTCTCCAAAATTCCCAATCCAAAGGCCATAATGTGGATCTTAAAAAGAAGAGGTCAAGAGGTAAAAATCCTCTTTCATTTTATTTTCAATTGTTTTTATTTTCCTATACACTCTTCTTGTCCTCTTATCCAAGAGAAATTAAATATCCATTATTAAATATTGAGGTATTTTTATCATACATATGAAAAATATTAATTATCCTTCTTCCTTACCTATTTTTTGTATTCTAAAAATAAAAACACCATCTGTAATGTGCCGATTTTCCAAAATTTTGGACTATGTATTTTCAATTTCTTTTACTTCTTTAAAATATATTTATATAACCAATTAAATGTTCTAAATATATTTTAATGTGAAATATATAACCAGATTATGTTCTATTATTAAATTATATGCATGATATTATAATATTTAAAAAATATAGATTGAGTTTATAAAAAATGTGCCAAATTTATCAAAATGAATATCATTAAAGATGTATTAAATGATTCATCCGAAAATATGAAAAAAAAATATGGTATCATTAAATATTATATAAAATTATTAATATCATTTCATTCCTCTTATGGTTTTATTCTATTCGACATGAATATCTATTACGGACTGACCGTGGAAATCATGTAAAGAACGCACCCGAAACAATGAAAAGAAACAAATATTATTAATTAATGATTGGAATGTTGTTTTAAAATGATCATATATGGTGTTATAAAGATGAATATATTTTTTTAAATTATCAATAAAAATATTTTTACCATTATACAGCTGTTTTAAGAACATTTTATGTATGATATACACATGTTAATTGAATTCTTACCCCAATTTACATTCTTTGGGTTAACCTTCTACTTCATTCATTATGTGGTATTATGATTATTTGTGTGATGAATTGTTTATTATATTATTATATTTTAATTTTTATTTTTATTGTATAAAAATATTCCTTCCATTATATTAATTCCCACTCCAATTATATTTTAATGCGACTTTTAAAATAATTTTAACAATCTCTTTAATGAGATTCTAAATGATTTCTTTATAATTGTCATAACTGGTTTCTCATTATTTTATAATGATTTTTTATAATATGTTTCCTTTATATGTTGAAATAATATTTTTTATGAATATTATTTCATTATTATGTGTGATGATTTTATATTTTTAAAAGATATTTGTTTTATGAAAATAGGTATTTTGAAAACATTAATGTGTTTTTCTCTAGGGTTTTAATGAGTTATCTAGTGTTTTATTCATGATAGGTTCCTTTTACAAATTGTATGTTGGTTTGATAGCTTTATAGCTCATTAAATGATGGTTTTATCCAATTTATTCCTCAATATATACTGTTTTGAGACCATTACATCTCAAGATATGATGGGTGATCCACATTATATCTCTCTTATGCATTATGTACTCCGCAGATTGAAGTTAACCAAATGGTTATTCCCTGTGTAAGGGTTCATGTATGAGTGATATGGTAAATATGTCCCAAGGAAACAACATGATGTTTCTATTAATGATAATAAGTTTATATGAAATGGGATTCAATGGTTTTCTTTCATAACTTTACTAACAATTTTTCATTATATCCCTTATAGAGATTTTTTTGCTCCACCAAAGTTTCAAAAAATGCTTTTGAAATGATATAACGATATTTAAGAGAAATTAGGAAGTCATGATGAATGTTATAAATTTTTTTATCAAGAAAAAGGAATCATGTTTTATTCTAATGTATTTTGTTTTATGAAAGAATTGGATAGTGATTATAAGTGTCAACATTGCAATTTTTGATTATTTATGTAAAAATTATGGTCTAATTATCTCAAACTCTAAAATTTAAATGATACTTAATGTGTTTTCATGTATTATCAAAACTATAAAACCATATTATGAATTTTTTTATGGATGAGTCATTATATTAATGGATTGGATACTTGGTTTTTAGATTATTTGATTCAATAAAATTTTCTGACAATATGCCAAGATAATGATTCATTGAGATGAAAAAATTATTTTCAAATTAAGACATAACTTCTAATATTACATATGGGTAATGTTACACCCATGCATTGGCATACTTCCATGAGAGGTCGGTCGAAGAACCATTTTATAGATGTATAATATTAATTCATTTATCATGGTATAATAATAGTAACTAATGTGGCATTGCATGGTTGGATTTATCTCTCACCTAACACTTGTCAAATATAGAGATATTAAATGTTTTATAAATCTAGTATATTATGAAAAATCTATGGGGTATAAGGTTTAATAATGATGACTCCATTATTTGAGTGATCAATACCACATCTCAGAATGAGTTTTATAAGAGTTTTTTCCTAAGGGCCTCAATATTTGTCTATCACTATTGTACATGGGGAGATATAAGTAATAGTGTAAATTTAATGTGATTAATTACAGTTAAAATAGAATTACCAACATCAATTTGTTTTGGATAAAAAACAACAATACTTCCAATCTTAGGGGATGACGTTGAATGAGGTATTATTGTGACATTATTATTATTGTTGTATTATATGTTTTATATTACATAATAATAATGTAATTTGAATGGTATGAAAATATGAAGTGTGACACCCAAAAATTGTAAGATATATTACTATAAAATTATATTTAATTTCCTTGATCGTTTGTGATACACACAACCTGGAATCTATATAAACCCTCATAAATTATAATGACTTAAAAAAGATGTTAAATTGGAAGAAATAATGGGAATAGAAAAATTAATTTTTTTCATAATGGTTTTAGATAATGATAATATATTTATAAATAAATATTAAATTCACAGTAATGTCCTTTTATGCTAAAAAAATAAATTTTCTTTAAAAATTGGTTTTATAAATTTTTATGAGAAACTAATATAAAAAATATATTCAAATTTTATAAAATTTATTTTATACCATCTAATTTTTTTAAATTCACCATATCATAATTATCTTCATTTTAAATATTGATAATTTCATAAAATGATTTCTTTTTTGCAAAATAGTAAAAGATTCTAATTTTTGGTAATAAATTAAATTTTGTTTGAATCGTTCATAATGTTTCATTCTATTAAATTGTATAAAATTTAAAATAAGTTAATTTATATTATTTATAATCAAATTTTGGCCATTTTAACTAAACTTATGTTATGTTTTGGTATAAAAACATTTTTAGTTCACTAGATCTTTGTTTTGTTAAATTGCTTTTCATCATGTTTTGAGGGGTTAATTTTAAAATATATTTTACCACTACTTAAAAATGAAACTTGAAAAAATTTATTTAATATATAATTTTAAGAGTATGATGTTTTGTAAATTCGAATTTTTATTTTGGTGCCTCATTAATAGTAACCATGGTGAATAATTATCACCTTGGTTAGGGAATAAAATATCAAATATGGATAAAACATTAGGATAAGGATTCAAAATTTGTATAAAACTTTTATTTATGCATTTATATGATTGTATTCAAACATTTTCCTTCTCTGTATCAGAAACATTGACACTTGTTGATATTTTTCATTGATACTTTAAATTCCTTTATGTAATGATTAAAAATAAAATTCTACAATCTTGACATTAAAATCAATAAAAAATTTCCATAATAAAAAAATATGTTAGGTTTAGATTTAATTATTCATTTTAAATATGAAATAATTTTATTGTCATTCTAATTTATTTTATATTTCAACTCATTTTGTACACTTTTTATAGAATGCAGTTTCATTATATTTTTAAACATTGAATAATTATACATCCCGCTCACCACAACTATAAATGGGAGCCTCCTTTGATTACTACATCATGTATTTTTAGTGATTTATCATGACAAAAAATTGGAATAAATACATCCAAAAAACCTCATACCATTTATAGGTGTTATATTTTTCCAATAACACTAACACCAGGGGAATAAATATGTAATGTAAAGCGGTTATTTTAAATAAGATGTAATCAACCTAACCAATCACTTTATTTTTACTTCTTTTTTACCGCATTTTAAACTATGGAATTTATCATATATTTTGAACCTATGTATTATAAATATTATAAAATGTTATTATTTTTATGAAACCGACATTATATTCAGTATTTTATATCAACTGTGAAGCCAATGTATCACTCGTGTACACATGAGGAATACTTCCTCTAAATAGAGATAAAGTTCATTTTTTATCACCATTATTAAAGGATTGTTTTTTGTATGAGTTTATCATTTCTAAAAGATACTTATGAAATAGTTATGTTTCTCAAATTATAATATAACATCTACCATATTATTTTCCCATCCGTTGAAAAATTATATCTTCACAAGTGACTACGTGTTGACCACCACCTCCTCAAAATTATGTGACCCGTTATTCATTTATGATTTACATTCAGGATAATAAGGTTTTATGTAATAAATATTTTGATTATATATGATATAATAATTATTTTTAATGGAATATTTGTATTCGCCATTGTTTTTTTCTTCATTCAATTTCTAAAAACAAGGTTAATGCGTATGTATGGCCTCACATCTCCATGAATGTTATATTTTTTTTATATGTACAATTTATAAGTGATTTTAAATATAAATATTATATTGATATAAAATATATGTATAGATGATTATCATTATAAATATTATTTATTCATTATCAAATAATGTCAACCAAAACTACCAAAACAAATCAAACATGGAAAATGATGTCGTTATCAAATAAAATAGCGATTTTAATAAATAATTATTAATAAACTTGTGATAAAATGTTATAAGTAAACCAGATAAGGTATGATATTTATTAATATAATAATGTATTTTTTTTATAATATGTCTTTATTTATTATAGAAGAATTTATTTTCCACAAAATGGTTATAAAACTAGAGGTAAGTGTTTATTTCACAGTCACATCAACATTTTGGTATGGTTTATATATAATTATCCCCTGAGGGAATTATTTGATCTCATTATGCTTAATTATAAAAAAATACATTAATTTTAACTCTTTAATTATTCTAGTTACCAAAATAATATTTTCACGGAAACACGACTTTGTTTTTTCTACTCAATTGAGAAATATATTCTTGCATATCCAAATTTTTCGTAACTTGATCTATATAATGATTTTATTATTCCCAAATTATTTCTTAATGAAATATTTCCCATGAATTAGATTTAAAATATTGATTTATAATTAATAATCTTATTCATTTATGAACTGGTTTCTTTATTTATTTTGACATAAAATGTTAAAGGAATAATTTTTTATTATACGTGTCATCAATTGGATTTACAATATATTAACCACCAAATGAAATGAAGCTTTCAAATAAAATTTTTAGTGATTATTTTAATGAAATAATTTTAATAATATTTTGGATGTTTTAGATTTTAAGTAAGTGATTTCAAATATAAACGAGTATTTTCATCATGATGCATTCCAGTGATTTTTAATGTATTTTCATCCATATAAAAAATCAATTGATGATTATTATGATTTAATTATCATAAACTAAAATGCAACCATCCACCATATTTTTATAGATTGTTTTTGGTAAATTTTATCGGTGATTGTACTGAAATGTTGTATGTTATTTCTTTAAAAACGGGTAGTGAATAATGTTTAAGGTATATTTTTCTGTTGTATTATATATTCATTTGATGAATTCATTTTACATATTAATTGATGTGTGGTGAATTAATCTTAATAGTTCCATGATTTTTTGGTAGCTCTCATGAGAAAACACATGTTGGGTGTTTTGTGAACTCATTATGCATTTATAGTGATGTCTTAGCATAATTAATCGACTACATTTTTATTGAACATAGAGTTATGAATTCCATCAGTATGAAAAAAATTATGGATCTCAATGTTTTCATTTAAATTGTTATTATATCCATAGTTACGATTTATGTTAATGTGATTATTTATATGGAATTTTTTATTGTTATCTTTTCCTACCATATTTTTTAAATTTATTTATTCTATATTATCTTATGTTGTACACATACCCATACAAAGAATCTAAACTCCGCCCCTTTTATTTTTTAATTCCATAGGATTCCAATAAATCTATTTTTATTGATTTTAAAGGATATTTGAGAGAAATTAATGATGATTTTCAGATGAAATGCTATATTTTAATGTATTTTTTTTGAAATTTATTATCATATATAATTATTTATGTAGTTTTAGAAGACTACTAAAATGTGTGGTTCGATGGGATAATATCACTTGTATATACTCCTATTGTAATAATCTATGCACTTTCTCAAGAATACTAGGGTTTAGGTCATTAATGTTTTTATTATATCATGTTTATAAGAATAATTAGGAACTAAATTTTATAATACATTGATTATTGAAAATATGTTATTAAATTACTTTGAGTATATGTCAATGTGTAGGAGAATATCCAATTTTTTTTGGAAAGGTAGATATTATTTGTATATCATTGTAATGTATACATTTATAAATACTACATGTGGATGTGGTTTTGGAGTAGAATCATTTAGTTTTAAGAACCTATAAATGAATTTGTTGAGTATATATTTTCTTTCATTCTAGTTGATGGTGAATAATCCCTTACAAAAAACTCCTTTGAAATTCCCATGTTATATGATTAGAATAGTTATAAATTTTATTATGAACCTTTTTAAATATTTTAAATATATCATGATCATGAATGACTGGGGATAAACCTATAGTTTAATAAGATGAAAATAATATTTCATCATTTAGATATCCTATGAATTATTTTTCATGATTATTTAGTTTCCCTCTAGGATTAGTGTTACTCATAGTATGGTGTTTCGATTTACAGAATGGATCGAACAAGGAGAATTCATGTTAATTAATAATGTGATGGGAAAATGAATAATTATCCTCATGGGAAACTAAATAAAATAGTAAACATAAGGATAACCCTTGTGATTCTTCCTAATATTCTATCATGATATATGATTATAAAATTAATCATGAATGAGATTCCTATGAAATCACATAAGTGGATGATAGAATTTTTTGAATGTTCATCTATAAATGACCATATGGGAACGAATATTAAATTTTCTTAATATGTATAATACGAGAATAAACACCCCTGAGACTGAATCAATATAATTGTAAGATTCTATATATGTGGAAATTAATGTCATAAATCATAAGAGTAATGACTATTTAAATTTATAAAATGTGATGAACATTGGAATTATCTAATCAAGTTCCCAAATCCATGGGTTAACTTCTAAGATATTGAAGAGTATATGTAATTACAATCGTCAAGATGGATAATTGAAGTGTCTATATATTAGGATTCTGGAATTATGATTTTTATGTGTAATATCAATGAAATTGTATTTATAACAAATATAAAACAAATAATGATCTTCCCATAGTATATTTTCATGAGTTATTTGAAATAATACATTGAATTGCATTGATAACCAATAAATGTGATTCAGTGGTAATGTGGAATTTTGGGAGAATAACTAATTAAATAAAATATAGCACATAATATATTAACAATGATTTGTTAATAATGTTTATTTGGGTTAAATATATGATTTATTTATTTGATTTAAATTTGAAATATTGAAGACCCTGAAATTGGTTTTTGATTTTAAGAAGAAAATGTTATTTAGGTCATATTTTATGATGTTTATTATATTTTTTTGAAAAAATCATAGAAATAATTTTTGGTTTTTTAAATATTTACATGAATAAGGGATCTATTTTTGTACTTTTAGAAATATTATTATTTTTAATGGTTAATTTTAGTGCTCCATATTATAAATTTTCCTTGGATATTCGTTTCAAGAAGTAATAGGGAAACTAGAGACTGATCAATGATCGATCAAAGTATAAAAGTATTCTTATGAAATGGAAATAAATATAGTAAGTACCTTTAATCATTTTATAATAAGTTTCATTAAAATAATAATTAATCTTTATTAAAATCATCTCCAAATCATAATATTATCCTTTTTATATTAATTTCCAAATAATTCACAAGCATTTGACCCTCACTAATTAATGGTTTTGTGATCCCTTAAATTCTCATAATACTAATCAATATCACTCTCTACTAGTCATTGGACACTATTATTATCCTCAATATATATATTTTAATATCCCACTATTATTATAATTTTACGGGAACATGAATATATGATATTTCATGAAAAAATTATATTTCCCACTATCCCTTTTAAAAATAATGTTTTTATCTTTTTGTTTGTTGTGGGTTATAAATAAAGGGAGAACCTTTGATGACATTGTTAAAACTACGAATGATTAATTTTTTTAAGTTGAAAAAATTTACACCAAATGTTTTTATGAAAAATTTATATTCAAATAAATTTAAATTCATCGATAGTTTTCAATACATCCAACACCGAGTATAAATGAACATTAATATAATATACCATTATAACATGGGGGTTAAATTTCAAGAATAAATAGGAATAATCAAACATTAAAAATAATACAGACTTTTTTTAGATAATATAAATTTTATTATCAATAAATTCTAATTTTTATGATATCTCTTCTATGATTCAAAAATTCATTTTTTCCTATAAGTGGATTTATTACTTTTTGTGAGAAAATAATACAATTACATTGAGATTATTTTAGAAAATTTATTTTACAAAATAAAATTCTTTTAAACAATAATTTCACAATTATATTATATAGAATATTTGATAATTTTATAGAGTGATTGATTTTTTGATGCATACTGAAATATATTTTTTGACACAAAACATTCTTTTCATTTAAACCATGTACACTAATTATTATTATTTTTATGTTTAAAAAATTAGAATAGTTTAATTTGAATTATTAATAATCTAGGTATCATCATCGTAATTAATTTTACTCTATATTTTTTTTATAACAACTTTTATAATTTAGAAATTAGTTTTTTGGGTAAATTATCATTTTGATGTATTTTATTAATTTAATTTGAAATTCAATTCGATGAATTATATAAGTTTTATAATTAAAAAATTTATTCATTATTAAAATTTATTGGATTATAATTTCATAAATATTACTGTTTTAGTTATTGTCACTGTGAATAGAAACATTGGTAAATATTTTTTCACCTTCAAAAGTGTAAATCATGGTAACTTTTGATTAAAAATGTTACATAGTCTCAAAATTTCCATGTAAATTGCCTATAATATATATTATGAGTGGAGTTATAAAATTTCTAATAGTATATGAATAAATTCCCACTTTGTGAAACTTTATATTAATATTTACATTCATGTTACATTTTTAAAATAATAAAAAAAAGCACTCAATTCTATTTGATATATATTGTATTTCTCCACAAATAAAAATAGCGGAAATGAATGATTTTCATTTTTATTTTAAATCCTAATTTATTTTTTCATTTTAATTTATTTTATATTTTGTTTGATTTATTATTATGTTTAAATTCCTATAAAACTATGATAAAATATTTATTAAAATAGTATGAAATAAAAAATGATATTGAAAATATTGAAAGTAATAGAATTTAAATTTATTATTTATTTACATGACTAATATTGAATAATAGAACATATTAAATATATTTTTCAGGTTTATCAAATAATTCAATATTTTTATTTATTTATTTAATGTCAAATTAAATGAATTTTGTAAAGATTTCATTATTGATATTTAATGTAAATTAATATTTTATTAAACATTTTAAAATTCTTTAAAATATTATAACAGTAAATATTATATTATAAACGGTCTACTATTTTATCAATTATCTTTTTAAGATATTTTTTTCAATATATAATTAACATTAGAACTATTTAAGATTAAAAAAATCATTACTATATTTAAGGTCAAAAGTGGTTAGTAGGGATTAATCTAAAATATTCATAGATAAAATAAAGTAAAAATCAATTAAACCCCATTTGATTGTTTTATTTAAACCATAAGATTATCACCCAAAAATATGACTCTTTTTTAACATTACATCAAATAAAGTTGTTGTATAATATTTTAAGACATTAAAAAATTACATGAATTCCACTCACCTCAATTATAATATGGCACCACCTCCCCAAAAATATTCAAAATATTTGATCCATTTAGCTCAACCAAAATCATATAAAATCCTTCCCCAACATACGTATCCATGTTATATAAGGTATGTTATTATAAAAAGTCCAAACATTGTCTCTTTAACATGATTTCTAAAGGTGTTCTTTTAATAAAGAGGAAACCACCTTAACATGTAAAATTTTACTCTTATACATTTACATACCATTAATATTTGGTGTTTATTATAAATTTATGACTTAAATATACTACATATACAAAAATGTTATTAGGATTATGAGACTACCATTATCCGCCCAATTTTATATCAAATGGGATGTGAAAGTATATCTCAAATCAACATGTGGACTACTGCCTCCGCATAATGATACAGGTCATTTTCCATTACTATATGTTGTGGACGGATTTTAATATTTTTATTATATATTTATATATTAGTAATTAAATAATTATTATTTTATAATTATATATTAGAAATTCATTATTATATTCCAATATCTTGAAAAATTATAAAAATTCTTATATGTACGTGTCGACTACCACCTCCACTAAATGATGTGAAATATTCTTCCATTTATCTTAACATGGATGCATATAAGGATATATTTAATAAATATATATAATATATATGACATTATAATGATTTTATAATTGGGAATAATATTCTACCTTTCTTTTTTTTCAATCCATTATAAAGAGAAAATAATGTTCGTGCATACATATAACCTAACATCTCTATCGAATGTGTAAATCAATTTTATATCAATACCTTTTATAAATGGAACTAAATATATAATTAATAAATATTATTTTTTTATTATTTTTTAAAATCATCACATGATATAACAATGATGATGATAATATAACAAAACATACTGGAACCAACACATATATAAAAAATGAACCATATATAATATAGAACTCCAAGTATGTGAAATAATAATCAAATTGGTCTTATTATGGATTGTCTCCTAGAGACTCCTATAAAACCCTAGAGTTATCCTAATATCCCTATCTAATAAAATTTAATATGGATCTTCACATAACATCACAATATTTTGTACACAAACCATAAAAAGGTCTTAATCATTTGTGGTGTCCGTAATATGAATGATGTGAGCCGACTTTTTCAATCAATCAATCATAACCTAGAGAGAATTACTCTCTTATGGAGTCTTTGGTAATCGAAAATAAGTCCATTAAAAACATTTCCCATTTCCAAACTAGATCCATTTTAGGCAAGAGAAACCTAGAGGGTTTTATATGTTAGTACATTATCTATGGGATGGTGTGACAATGTGACACATGATCTGAAATGTTAACCTTTATATATGAACACAATAAGTGTTTTCTCAGGTCATAATACACATTCATAGTTCCTAGATGAATTTAAAATAATAAAAAATTAAAAAAAATAAACCTATTACAGATTCTAGAAATAAAGAGAGATCCTAAAAAATAGAATCCCATCTAAAGAGGGAGAACTACTAGAAACGATCCCACTACTAGATAGAGTGACCAAATTTCTTTAAAATTTTCATCCTACTACTGATCCTGTAGAAAATTCTCAAGGAGAGATGGTGATAACTAAACAGTGATCAGAATCGAATATGAAAGTTTCTCTTAATCATCCATGTGAAACTGTGTAGTGAGTCCAATAAGGATACACTCCTATTACAATTCTATAAGATCTTGTGATGGTAATTTCCTACAGAGGTAGTTTTCTCTGATGTTTCCTTTTCCCAAAGTGTAGGGGAAAATAATTTCAAACATCTGATGGTTTTCAACCCACTATCATTATATAAGATTCATTTATTTATGATATAATATATTTTTTATAAATATATGGTAACAAAATTCTATGATCCTCCCTCACTAATCATAGATACACAAAAATTAAATCACATTAATAATCATGGAAATCCCAAAATCATTCATGAGATAATACTTTGCATATATTCAAATATAGAGAGAGATGTAATCCACCACAGGATAATATTATATTAGAATGTAAATTACACCTGAACCATAAGAATCAAAGGAAATGACATACCCCTTAATGGGATTCGGTAAGATCATATTAGAATATGATATCAGAAATTATTTTCTCTCATTGAAAGATGACTAAATATTTTTATTCGGTACGAAAATCACCCATTTAATAGTATGAAAAGTTGAAGGTAATTAAAAAATTGAGGAATACTTAATGAATTTTCAGTAGTATCCCCATGGTCCAAGGATTCATCGATTGTCGAAAAAATTCACGACTCTTCCAATGAAATGAAAACCTTCACATCATCTTGAACAACTCATAAGCCATGCCTTGAAATCCTGGTTCCTAAAAACATCACATCTTGGATAAATAAACTACTTCTAAAATTAATTCCATAAAAATAGTAACCCCTCCAAAATTCCAAATCCAAACTTAAATGGTGCTTTCAATCACACAATGACATTGAATAAAAAATATCACGCATAAACACTACCAAATAATTTTCTAGATAATCATGAAATATTTAATTTACTAATTTCATGAACAATTATGGAGAGTTAGTCAAACCAGACAATGTCATATGATATTTCTATTGGACATAAATAACCTTGAAAGCCACATTTTGTATATCAAACTCCTAAAATCCAGGCTGATGATAACTCAACAAAAGACTTATGTTCAAAAACAACATCTCCCATTTAACTAGTCAAGAAAATCATCCACCTATATAAATGGATAATTATTCTTATCTTTTAGCCTTTTTTTCTTCTAACAATCCACACATGATTGTAGTGAACCACCTACATTTTTGGAATTGAGAACATGGAATTTCAAACATTAAATAGAATGGAGAATAGAAAATTTTTCATTCATATCAACCATGAAAATAATTACATATTTATATTTTCTGGTGGAATATGATAATATTTTACTGAAATTAGCTATGGACCTTGTGTAATGACTAAGCTGGTGAGGAGGCTATTTGTTTTAAAATGTTGTACTAGTTGTAAAGGAAGTTTAAGATAAAAGTTAAAATCATATCAGATTTTATTTTTCAGTGAAAATTTCACTATAGATCATATTTAAAACAATCATACTAATATATTATGTTCAAAAAATTTATATTAGGTCTTTTTAAGAAAGAACACCATATTGTGAAGATGTTTTTTTTATGAAAAGTTCTATTTGGACTCACCATGTGTTAGGTATGTGAAAAGATCTTAATAATGAATGATTCAGATGGTATTTTTATTCACAAGGAGTTTGTAAATAAAGGATCGATTGTATTGGTTAAGAATCAAATTTTGTATGACTATGATTAATTAAATGTGATGATACTTTACTGTTTTTTATTTTACATGAATCAGAATTTGACTGGATATATTAGGATGCAATTTTGATAAAATAAAGGGGAAAATGATTTTGGTCTGGTGTGGAAGAAAAGGTTTGTACTAAAGAAATCGTACATATATTAATCATATTTGGGAAGAATGAAAGAAATAGATGATGTTAATGTATTTATATTTATCAGATTTGTATGGATAGAAAAAGGGTTCTACAAATTATATATATGCTAATGATACTCATAATGATCATATCCTATCCAATCATACTGAAAATGATCATATCCAGCCCAATTGTACTCTGAAAGATTATATCCAGAGAAATAATAATCAAAAAGTCTATACTATGTACTATCATATTCATGTAGATTTATAAAGAATATTTGTAGCAGATGTTGAATGTTGATGAATCATGTCCATCAAATTCTATATTTCCTCATGATTTGGAATATTTTTTCAACAAATTATGATGGAAAAAGAATCCAGAAAAAGACAAAGACATTCATAATTAAAAATTCCAATCAATAATGTAGTCAACCAATTAAGAGAGTTGAATTAATGGTCAAATGATGGATTTGGAATTCGAGAATAATGGAGAAATATGGACTCTGACTTGTTTTGAAAGGTTTTGTTTCTCTAATTGGGTCAAGAGACATCATATGAGAGATAAATTGTTTTTATCTTTTCCAATGAATCAAGATAACTACTGATGAAAAGAAATGGATGTGTTTTTTAGGGGGACACTAAAACTCAAAGAGTAGTTTTCATTCTTCAAATTATACAGAACATTGTATTTAATAAGTATTATTTAGAAAATCAAAATCTAAAAGTGAAATTGGGCTCAAAATTTAAAAGATATTATAAATAAGATATAAACATTATATAATATTATAGAAGAGTTTACTAAGTTATAAATGCCTTAGAAATTGAAGAGAAACCATTATTTTTTTTAAATTTTTTGAGAGGGAATGAATTCGGAATTCCCACCACAATCATCCATGGGTCGCCAATATAAGGCAAGCGTACATTGCACATTTTCTGAGGATGTATTTTTTACTATATAATATATATAATATGTGTGTTTTTAGAGATATTTATGTGTTTTTGTTGAGCTTTTATTCAATATGTTTGGACAAAAAAGTGATAGGAGAAGAAATAGTATTACAATGTTGAGTTCTGCTGATCATCGTATTGGGATGAATAATTGAACTGATATTTTTGTATTAGGATCTCTAGACTGTGGAAGAATGAGGTTTGAATTCTAACGATTGTACTCATAAAGTGATATATAATTTCCTATTGAGAATTTTTAGATTGGTTGAATTGTTCTAGTAGAATCAGTTTAATATTTTCATACTCAAAATAGAAGTGGTGTTGATTTGACTTTACATTATTCTGAAAAAGTTATATATATTTTTCAGACTAAGAAAATAATTCTAGGAAGAATCATATTAGTAGAATCATACTGAAATGAATTGAACTGGGAGAAAATAAAATGGGAAAATCAGTTGAACTTTTTCGTAACAAATTCCAGGAAGTTATTGAAAACATCTAGGTAAAAAAGTAAATATGTCTTGAAAAAATGAATAAATTTGTGAAGCTGAAATGAAGAACACGTAACAAGCATTTTTACACATCAATTATTTGTCCCTATTTCGGATAATGGGGTGAACACAAACCATTTGATTTTTTACATAGTGATACACATATTAACAGGTATATCCAACACATTGTAATACAATGATTATTTTCTAATTGTTTGTGTGGTATCAGATCAATTCCAAATCCTATCAAGGGCAGTGATATTCTTATTGAATAGTGAACCATGTAAATACCTCTGTTCTTGTGGATGTGTGTATGAGTTGTTTTCATTAATGAATTCAATCCTTAATAAGACGTGAAATTTGTTTCATTTACCAAGATACCTAAAAGAGAAAGTATAATGGATTCACCCCTCGCCCTCTCAATTATACAATTTCACTGACTGGGAACTTTCAATGGGTATCAACGATGGAGGGTCCCTTCACTTATTAATTTTTTATGTTGATGGAGAATTTTAAAGGCGTGAAAAGTAATGGTATTCTAGTTTTTTATGGAATAAATCATCATATCAAGAAAGATATAATGCTTTTTTATCAAGTTTTTATTGCATATTTTTTCCTGAATCTATAATAGATGGGTTTCCTCCTATTTATTTTAAAGTCACTGTTAAAAATATTAAAAATATTAATATTGAGAAATATGGAAGGGACATAGATGATATACAATCATCACATTATGAATTTCAATTAATGAGAGTGAATGGTGTTTCCACAGACCATGATATATAGGATAAATTGAAAAGAATATATGAAAGAAATACAAAAGTAATGATTGAAAAGTTAAAATTATGTATATAAAAATATGAAGGCTTTAAAATGGGTGAATATGAATTTGATGGGGTCTTCTTTTCCATGGTAAATGTCATTGTGAGTATTATCATCAGTCTTGATGAAATGTAAGATTAAATTATAGTTGTTTAGAAGATCTTTAGAATCCTTCTTAACATGTTTGATGGAAATGAATCTTCATTTGGAAGGTAAATATACATGAGACATTATCTATTCATGCTTTTCATATCACTATCATCACTTATGAGATGAGAAGGGAGAAATCTATGAAAATCAAAAAACAAAGTTGATGGAGAATTGTATTTGAATGCATTTATGAAATAAAAGTACAAGAATATTATTGTTGAATATGAATCTGGTGATGTCCCCGATAACGAGTTATGTAAAAATCTCTATGATATTTCATCCTCGTTTTCTAAAAAATTTAGAAGAGGTATATAGAAATATAAATGGAAACACCCCATGAAATGTTTCCAATGTGTATGCCTCGATCACTCTGTGGATAACTATCCTTAATTAATGAAATGAAAGGGTGGTGACAAAGAATAGAAAAATCCTTCATTATCATGGAATAAGGAAGGATATAAATGAAAAATAAATTTGGAAGGGAAATAAATAAAATTTCACTTATCAAAAAGAAGATGTCACTTGAAAAAAGATGAAGAAGATGAAGACATTGATGAAGAATCCAAAAAATTAGTTGAGTAAGACATTGAAAATAATTGTATTGCAATAGTGAATGATAACGAATTCATATGTTCTCTTTCTATATAATAATATAATCAACATAAATTTTTTTTAAGGAAATATTGAGAAAATGTTTGAGAATGATTAGAAGGCTTGAAAACCCAAAAAAATAGCTAGAAGATAAATGTTCCTAAATAAAAAATCAGGAATGTTTTTATGATAAAAACATATATATGATAGAAGATATCTGCAACATGATCAAATATCTTCAAGAATAAAAGAATCACAATGAATATTTAGAGGTGAATCTGAAGAAAAAATAAGAAGTGTTAGAACATGTCTAACAAAAACATTCTATAGAGAAATTGAGGAATACACATTTCTAAAACATTATCACTTAATTTTGATAATGGTATTGAAATAAAGAACAAGAGAGGGTATAACAAAATTCACCTATACATTATGGGATGAAAATTGTAATTTTTTTGTAAATGTAGAATTTTTGGAAACTTATGTATGTGACTGAGACCATCATTGTTGGGAATTCAGAAGCCACATAGAACCCTATGACTGAAATGTTTTTCAATCAATTTGAAATAGAAAAGTAATCAAATTTTTTCTAGTTCTAATAAGTCATAAAAAAAAGGAGGAACCATTTTAATAATGGAAATGTTGATGGCTTAGAAAAAAAGGTGAGATGGTTTCTGAGAAATGTATTCATGGTTTTGTTCAGTATAGAAGTTTCAGATGAAAATACTCTTTCTATGGATATTTTTGATATTGTGATAGATTTGGATACACACAAAATATGTGTTTGTTCGAAAAACCTTTTCTATTATTCCATAGATTATGGAATTCAGAGTACGATGGGGAGTCAATCTCCTCGGACAAAGAAGATATATAATGTTTTTGATTGAAATATGAAAAGGCTGCAGTGTGTAAGGAAAATAGTTTTCCATCTTAGGAAACTATTTTTGAATGTCATGAACAACTTGGAAACATTCCAAAATAATTTCTTGATTTTTTTTATGGAACAAAAAAAGGTTATTAATAATTATTAGGAGTTGAAAACAAATAAAGAAAAGGAAGAAGAAAAAGGTCTTTTTTTAAACCACACTGGAAGCTACAATTTTAGAGTGACCTTGGATTCATAATAGAGTGTGTTCTTCTTATATGATATGAGATTTGAAATTATTGAGGAATGTGAATTACTGTAAATAACTAATCGTGAAATTTATAAATGATAAATCATGGAAAATAAAAAGTGTTTGATTTTCCATCATAGGTAATGAAATGATGAAATAAAATAAACCACTGTATATCGAAGTGAAAAACACAATTTTATATGTGTATCAAAATTCTGTAATGAGGGTAAAAAAGGTATCTACAGAAAATATGGGATTGCTATGAAATACCAAGAATTGGGAAATATTGTTACAAGAGGCCAACATACAAAATGAATATTGTTTTAGGTTGGTGAAACACAAAACTATTGTTACATGAGTATTGTGGAATAGATTCAACTGTGGCATAAACTTTTAGGAAACATGTTTCAATGTACATGAGTAAGTTATCTAAAAAGGATATATTTTAATACATTTATGATTTTCTATAAAGAATATATTTTTGTTGCACTATTTTTTAGAAATAATTAATTACATACTTAGTATATAAGAGTGTTGAGATATGTTTAAGGAAACCCCTCGAGTAGATTCATTCTGATATTTGCACTCGGATGAAAAATCAATAAAAAATTGTATATAAGTACATCATGACCTTCATTTATTATTTTACTAATATTACTTGTTTTATTTATATTAAATATAAATATGATTCTTTTTAAATGTTTAAATTTTTGATGAAAAATTAGAAAAGGAATGTGATTATTTAGTGAAGAATTTGAGAACAAAATATAGTGGTCAATACATAAGTTAATCATTTTAATGTTATCTTGAGAATCATGGAATTCATCTTGAGTATATTTTCTTATGCAATCCTCAAAAAATGGGGTTCCAAAAATAATTTATAAAAGTTTGGTTGAAATGAAAAGAACTATGTTACATGAACATGGTCTTTCTCATTTTATTGGAGGTAAGCCATGAGTATTGTGGTTTATATTCGGAACTTTTGTTACTATAGGCCTTCTTAATATATTCATCAATATTTATTATTTTATTGAAAAACACCAAGACTGAAAGACGTTACAAATTATAAAATTTCATGTATAAGAAAGAAAAAAGGTAGAAACTATAAAAAATTTGACCTAAAAGGTGAAGACGGATAAATTTACAGCTATTCACTGAAAGGAAGATGTATAAAATTTGACCTAAAAGGTGTAGATTCTTGTACAAAAAAATGAAAAATTATTTATTCAATTGACGTGAATGTAATTTAATGACACATGAATGAAAAACATGATCAAAAAGGAAAATAAGTTGATAATGATGAATAAAATAATTTCAATTCGGATATGAAAAATTATTATCACAATCATGGTGATTGATTAGAATATTCTACTTCTAGTGATGTAGAATAAACTAAAAAATCTATACTTAGTATGAGAAAGAACGTGGAAGCCCAGAACATTGTTTCTGATCAACATCAATATGATCAAAAAATAAGAACAACCAATGTTAGTACACATACTGCATTGTGTTCAAAAGTGGTTCCATATTATCAGAAGGATGATTTTGAGTATCTGGAATCAGTTCAGGCTATGGATAAAAAGTTGGTAAAAACTAAAAATAATTATACAAGAGAATTGATACCCAATCCAGAAAAAAATTATTGGCAGAAAGTGGATTTTGAAAACAACATGAATAAAGAAGGTGAAGTGAAAAGAATCATTTAAAGAATGGTTTGTAAATGGTATTAAAAAATTTAATGTATTGAGGTTGGGGAAACCATTCACCAGTGAAAATATTATAAATAATCAGAATCTTTCTTTATATTGTTTCACAATGAGGTTACATTGTATTTCAAATGGATTTTAAATTTTCATTCAAAAATGGTGATCTTGATATTGTAGTTTACATTGAACAACTATGTGGATTTGTTATTGTAAAAGATGAATGTTTTGTATAAATATTGAAGAAGGAATTATATGGGATGACATAAGCTCCAAGATCATGGTATTCCAAACAGGATACCTACTCATGGGAGATGAGTTTTACGAAATGCACACATGATAGAAGTATTTACATCAGAGATATTTTAGAGTGTTCCCTCATTATAATTATATATGTTGATGATATTATCTTTTATTGAAATGAAGAAAGATGTTGTGAAATACTTTTTTATGAAATGAAAATATTGTTTGATATGTCTATACTGGAGGAAATGAAATACTTTATTGGGTTATATATCTTTCCAAAGGAGTATTATATTTTTATTTATCAAGAATATTATACTAAGAAACTTTATCAGAGAATCATCATGGAAAAATAAAAACATGTTTCCGCATTGATTTATGTGGGAAAAAGTTGTGTAAATATGAATAAGGAAAAGAAGCTGGTCAAAAATAATTTCTGATGACGATTGAAAGACTATTATATTTATTTACCTCAAGACTCAATATTTTTTATGTTCCTTCATTTTGTGAAAGATTTCAAACTGTCTGAAACAATAATATGTAATTTCATGAAAAATAATTCTCAGATACATCAATATAAGAAAATATTTTGGAATATGAAATAATTGGTCAAAGTTTATTGATATGTTTTGGTGTTGATATTCTGATTGGGCAGGAAATGTTAATGATTTAATATGCACATATTGTAGAGTATTCATTCTGGGAAAGAATTGTGTTTGTTTTCATTCACTGAAATAGATTTATGTAACTCTCAGTTATGATGATGTGAGTATGTTTCTTCAACTAAATCCACATCTCAAATTTTTTCAATGAAAATAAACTTTGAAGACTTACTATCTACAGTAACGTTAACCTTACTCTTGGATTATGAAAATCAAAGTACAATAAATATCAATAAGAATACACTTCATCATTATCTTTCAAAACATATTTAAATCAAATATCATTACATTAATGAGCATGTGAAGATAAATTAATTTAATCCTAGAGTATGTTTCAACATTGGAACAATTTTCTCAAATTTAAAAAAACCATTACCAATTGAGTCCTTTTAAAAATTTAGGTTGCACATGGTTACCCAACCACTTTCTATTCATGGTTGAGATATGTGTTTTTCCCCTCTCTCATATTATATTTGGATAGTGTTGTCAATTGGGAGAATAAATTGGTTCGTAAATGAATCCAATTTATTCATGTAAAAATGGGGAGTTGTGTGTAAGATGAGAATTATGTATTGTATTGAGTGTGAAATATTATAATTGTTTGATGGAGTGGTTATATGAATCAATTTGTTATGTATTCAAAGAAGTATTAAATTATATGGAATAAGAGTTGGAGAAGATGAGTAACATTTTAATAATCACTTCCTTTGGATAACGTAGTTTTATTGTCAGTGATTTTTGTTCACTATAATGAGATAGCTCACATAGGATTAGAATTCGTGATATGTAATACATTTCTTGAGAATACAATGTTTAATGGTTTATGGAACTTGTATGACAACAAAATCCAACATGGGATATTTTTAGGATAAATTTGATGATGATGATGGTATTTGTTTTCATGTTTTGTATTAAGTTTTCATGGATGTCTAAGATAAAGGGTAAGATCACATTACATTGTATTTTTGTTTTGAAAATTATAATAGAAATTATATTCAAAATAATTTGACTCATATACTATTTTTTAGAAAAATGAGACTCTCTCTGGTCATGAAACCCCATCGTATCAAGAATAATCTGTCTGTAAGAAAAGGTTATGATTGGACACACCAAGGTTATGATATGGGAAATGATCATAATGAGGAATGGTTTAGATTATAATTGGTTTCAAACTAAATTATGAAATAAAGGACCAATCGTATTGGAGGAAAATCAATGTTTTTATGACAATGATTAATTATGTTTCATGATGTTTTTTTATTTTTTTATTTCACAGAGATCATAATTTTATTGAATAACTTATCATACATGATTAACGAAAGAAAAGGAAAAAAAATGATGGTGATGATTGAATTTATGATGTTTTTAATACAAAAGTAATACCTAGATTAATTGTATCTGGGGATAAGGAAGGAAAGAAATGTTGCGATTGTATTCAGAATAATCAGATCTGGATTGAAACAAAAAATTGTTCTGAAAATCGTATCTAGTCTAATCATACTCATAATAACTATATCTAGGATAATCAAACATATAATGATCATGTCCAGTATTATATAACATAGAATGATCATATCTAGGGCTATCATGATGAGATAGATTTTACACTACACAGTCATACTCATGATGTGTTCAAAAGTAAACTAGTTGCTGATGTTGAAAGTTGTTGATAGTATTCCATTGTATTTATCATTTTATCATACTCATAAAGAATATTTTGAAACCAATTATTAGGGAAAAGTAATTGAAATGAATCCAAAAAAAATTAAAATGATATAGACCAATCAATAATGTAGTCCACCATTTAAAATGGTTGAATGAATAGTCAAAGGAATAATTTGGAGTATGACAATGTTGGAGAAAGATGATCTCTAAAGTTTTTTGAAAGGTTTTGTTTGTTAAATTTTTTCAAGATCCATCAAATCATATATGAATTGCTTTTTCCCTTTCCAATTAATCAATAGAATTACAGGTGAAAAGGGATGGATGTGTTTTTGAGGGGGATCTTGAAATTCAATGATTATTTTCTTTCTTTAATTATTGTAGAAAATTGTATTAAATAAATTGTATTCTGATAATCGGACTATGAAATTGAAATCAGACTAGAAATTGAAAGGAGACTCTGCCAAATAGATAATGTTTTTATAATATTTGATAAGAGTTTTCAAAATTCAAAAATGAACATGAAATTTAATAGAAAGTGAGATATGGGGAAATTTCTTTGAGAGGGAACGATTTTCAAATTCCCACTAAAATCCTCTATGGGTCACCTATATAAGGATTTTATACATATATCATTTTATGTTGGATGTACTATTAAATGAATAAGAGAGATAAGATTCGAGTATCTAAAGATAAGAAAATGTTTCCATATTCATATTTTACTGAATAAGTTTCGACAGATAAGTGACATAAGATGAAACTTGCTTTTAATTTTGTATTCAACTAATCATCATATCATTATAAATATGAGGGTCATGATTTCTATATTGGGATTTTCAAACTGAGGAAAATAATGATTTAATTGTCTCTATCGTACTCAAACTGTGTTATATCTTTTCAAATTAACATTTTCTAGAATGGGAAGAATTGTACTAGAATAATTAAACTGGGTTTTTCGTACATATAATAGAAGGGGTGCTTATTTTTGCCTACCATGTTCTGTAAATGTTATATATATTTTTCTGATTGAGAAAATTGGACTAGAAAAATTCATATTGATAGAATCATACGCAGTAGAATTATATTTGGAAAAATGTTCTGGGAAAATCAGGCTTAGTTTTCCTTAGCATTGTCAAGGATGTTCTTATAATATTCTCTGTATGAAATGATGAGTTTTTTAAAATGAATAATTTTTTGAAGTTGAAAAGAACCAAAGGTAACATACATTGTTTGAAAAAAGATTTTTTTACATTATTTTAGCCAAGTGTTTCCACAAATACTATTAGATTTTTTACATAGTTCTACACAACTGAAACGTTATATCCTACTCATTGTAATCCATGGATTTATTTATAGTGGATTGTGTGGTGTTGGATCATTTTCAAATAATACCACACATGTAGTAATTCTTATTGAATAATGAAACTTGTAAAATACTTATGTTCTTATGGATGATTGTATTAATTGTTTTTAGTATGGAATTTTATCTTTAATAGTAGATGAACACATTGTTTCAAATTATAAGTAAAATAGGAGAAATATTTTCACTAATTTTCCCCTCCCCATCACAGTGATAAAATTACACTGATTGGGTACATTCACCTGGAACAATATCAATAGTATACACTGCCTCCCCCTCTAGAGGAAGTATTCAGAAATTCTCAAGAGAAACATTAGTAATGTATAGAACAATAATAGGAAGATCATATTAAGAATAAATATATTCATTCTCAACTACTATATAAGAGAGAACACTCATGATCTCTCGGTGGGAAGGTCTTACACGACCTGAATGTGGATCACAATGAGCTTGAAACACATGATTGTACCCATCAATTTACAAGAAAAAAACACACCAAAGATAAAAAAATATCATCATGGTGAGAAATTTATAAATACATCCAAATAATGGATTCAAGAAGTTCTGGATCATGAAAAAGAAAATCCAAGACTGCCTCCTCTTTAAATATTTACAGGGAATAATAAGGAAACTGAAACCCATTAACTTCCCTCTTTTAAGAGGTACCACTAACTATATAAAAGGGATATAAGTTCCATTATATGTTTAATAATATACATAAAATGTACAGATATAAATGAGTGGGATTCACTTGTATCAAATAATTTATCCACTACTACAGATTCTATAAATATTGTACCACTGAATTTTGATGGACGAACATCTACCTCCACCAGAGTCTCATCTATTGAGTGAAGGTTACACATTCCCAGGGCCTATTGATAGATAAATATAGTGTTTAGTGGATATGAATACACTATAAAAGTCTTTGGAGATTAAGATCATTTAACTTAATAAGTAAAAAACATATCCATACAAAAAAAGTACTGATGATGTGCCGAACAAGAATATTGGGTGTTCCTAACCATGAAACAATGATAGCTAGTAAAAGGAACACTAATAGATATAATTGAATGTGTAAAGGTGAATTTCTATTGATAACAACCCACGTCACACCTTCAATAATAATTCCACATCCACTACATTACATTCACAAAAATGATTTTTCCACTAGGTGGAGGAGAAGAGGAAAAATGACCAATCTTGTCCACTATATTAATCTATAAAATTGATATATTATATAATATATATATATATATGTTGATATATTCAAAATTAATAACTATGATATAATATATTGTCTCATATAATGCAGGTACATCAAATCATTTAACTATTCATTCTTTTCTATCGCTATAAAAAACAAATTGAGTCTGCGAATAGTTTGTTGTACAACAACATCGAACTAGCTCTCTTCTATAAGTAGAGTTATGCTAGAGACATTTACATAATAAAAACATGGGATATAAATTTTATTAGAATAGTGCCATGAAACCCTTCTATTACATGTCCAAATGTCTATCTACCTTCACATTCAAATCTCGCCATCTCTTTCTATAAACCTCATGTTTGAACACCTCACACTTTACATTGATATTATCATGGATATCAAAGAAGTCATATATTTTATCTTATTTTTATAGACAGATTTACGCCTCTTATAGTTCATATGTACCTCTAAAAGATGGTTGATTCTCACATTTGAACTCAAATGATTGATCCATTTCAACTACAACTCTAGGTTGTACCTTGACAACTTCGTTCTGGATATTTGGAACATTTTTGTTGACATCCTGAATTTATTGCATGATATCCATGATAAGATTATGATATAGTGGTGGATTCCATTGAGAAGCTTCTAATTTATCCTCCCATGGAACCCATTGATGAAATCTCGGTGGGGGGGGGGGGGGGGGTGGAAGCCCCTTCACACCGAAATAGAAGAAAAAATATGAAAATTATATAATATGATTTCAAACCAGAAAACCATATGAGAAAATTGAAATTAATTTAAAAAACAAAAAAAATTGGGAAACCCTACAAAAAAATTTCAGGAAAAATTTTGTCACATCCGGACACGACACATGTAGGCACACAGACTAATCTACCTCACATTTTCTTCAAATCCTATATCTGGTCTACCAACTTCACAAAACTCATCATTATCTCCTTTGATACCAAAATCAGATGAACACGACCCATACACCGTGTTGAATATATACCTAACTTAAACATATACATACTTAAAGGGAGATCCTGATCCCACTACACTAGTTACTAGTACCTAGTAATGAATAACAACCATATAGAGTTATTTCTCCTAGCATTATGTACAAAATATTATATATATATATATATATACATTATGGGAATAAACAATAGAGGAGTAAAAAATCAATCTTTTTCATTTAAAAAATGGAGAAATAAAAATGATACAATAAAACAATTGCTAAATAATCTCCATGGTACATGTCTAAAAAGGTAAAATAATCAAAATATTTACCCCATGTCTTAATATGGAAAAACATCCACCGTCACACAACTAGAAACCCATAAAAAGATGACAGAAACTTCACCACCTCACTACAATGCCTTTCTTTTCCCTATATCAAATGAGATCAAGACACCTACATACCACCAAAGGGGTTCATAGGGGTGATCTAAACAGGCTCAGTATAATCCCATGAAGGTGTTTCATATCATATTTCTCTAAAACAATTCATTATTTTAATCTTTATTGAAAACAAGGAATAATAATCACATAAACATTTTTATATAAAATTCTAGGTAAAACATTACCAACATTTTCCATAGTCCAAAATAAGATAGATAAAAAAATATTGAATGATTATATATATATATATATATATATTATTTCAAATAAATGCATGTATAACATTTCTAAAAAAATACAATGAAATTAAAAAGAACATGGAACATCATACCAAGGATCATAATAGGTCTGACGAGCTAGGATAGTCATAACCAAATATAGAAAATCGTATGCATCAAGTATCTAGATATATGAATCAAATATAGATATACTAGGAACACCCCATCATGTGATCCTTCCAATGGGTCTGTCAAGTCACTTGAACAATGGGATATGTGAGTAAAGTAACACCCCATGAGTATACCCCAATAACATATTAATGGTTGTGGCCAATTACTAAACCTTTCTCTTATGTACCCAATGATTCCCATGTGCTATATTTTCCAAACCATTTCATAAAAACAATTCCTTGAAAACCATTTAATAAATCCATTTAAAAATTCATTGAAAATACATTTTCATTAAAAAAAATATTATATCAATATTTTCCAAAAAAACAATTTCTAGTCACGGAATTGAATCATACTAGTTTACTTATAAAATCATTTAATAACCCATAGAAATACATTTCATCCAGCATTGTGTAGAGGTGGAAGCACATAACTTAATCTCATGTCACAGACACCTGCAATGGGATCCACTAACACAAAATAATAAAAAGAATACAAAGGATGCCTAAGAATCAATCCATATGCCTGATAATCAACTCAATAAAAAAAATGGTCATCGGAGAACATATCAAAATATGTAACTAAAGAAACTCACATGTCACTCCACAACTAACACAATTTTAATTCTCCGAAAGAATATCGAACAATATATCAACAAATGATGATGACAATCAAAACCATATGACCAATGATTATGAAAATATTGCATAGAAACACTGATGTCACCAATCGAAACTAATTTACATAATGATAACTGTCCTAAAGAGTCATAATGAAACCACAACAAAGATCATTAAATGAATGAAATGATACAAATGGATTGGGGATCTCCAAAATTGACTATAATATCTCTTCTATACCAATATAAACTCATGAATATTTGAATGAATGATTAATCATTTGTCCATTTATATAGAATGAAATAATCCGGAAATAGTCTTGGGATGAAGGAATAATCACATCCTATATCTGTATGATGATTAGGGTCATGTCGCTAGTTTCCATGTTTGATAATTTGGTTCATGGATGGGAATGCTCTCTTCAATTAGAGGAACATTTCCTCAAGGCCCTAGTTCTGGAAGGAAAACCTCTCAAGGAAATGGATAATGTAGGAACCACCTAGGTTGGATAATAAACTAAACGTTGATGGGTCCTTCATAGTGGGGCTATTGCACAGATGAGGTCTTGTATGAGAAAAAAGATGATCAGTTCTGATTGGCTTCATTTCATACATAATTTCAGAAATTCCCATTCTGGAAGAGACAAAATATCTTCTCAATGGACACTTTTTGTAAAAAAATCTATTGTATCCACATTGGGGAGGTTTATTCATACTCAAAACTCCTAGTAAGCATCATTCGTGACAAAAGTAATATCCCAGGGCATTTGGACTATTCTATCAGGTGTGGTAAACTGCTCATTAATAATGGAATCGAGGACTCTCACACTTAGAGGTAAGGGAATTTTCTTATATATAATCACTCTAGAAAAAAAATTTGAATTAAATCATTGTTATTTAATATAAATTGGGGGACATACATCATTACTACAGTCTTGTTATCTGTGATAATGCATTGGGTCTTCATCATTTCAAATCTCCCTGAATTTTCTGGGTGGTTTCTATTTTTTATTTTCTGGAATAAAAAATCATTTTCAAGTTAAAGGAAGATTAAAAATGTGTCATATTGGATTAAAAATTCTGAAATCAAACATTTAACAATGTGATCCCTATTCAATTCATGTAAACCTTTCAGGCATTGAGTGAAATAACAACATCTATCAACAAGCCAATACACAACATGTAATCGTTCATGATGTAAAAAATCAGTGTAGGAAGTGAACAGTCCAGACAATGAAAAAAGAACCCTAAACATCTATGATTTTCTCTCAATTTGGGGATAACCTAGTAAATACTTTGACACATATATACTTGAAATCTGTTAATTTCAAAATACCGACATTATTTAAATTTACTTCATTTTCCCTATAAAATCTATCCATCCTTGGGATCCATAAAAAGAACCCAAACAATGTGGTAAATGAATATAGATATGAGAAAACCCTATATTAATCTAATCAGATTCTACAACCACCCCATCATAATCGAAATCGCCAGTCTAAAATGATTACTACTTTTGATTCTCAATTTCCAACTATAACAAATGAGTTTTAGTCACCCTATCATAAGTCCCAATCATTTAATAGTTTCCATGAAATTCCCTTCCATGATCTATAATAACATATTTATGTCGAATAAGATGTTTCTAATGTGGTTATCAAGACACCACATCAAATTACACATGAAATGGTTGTCATACCTCCCCCAATAAACTTTTCTATGAATGTTCAACTACTCTGGTGGAGATATCACCACCTAACATAAAAATGGATCCCTAATTCATAGAGGCAACACATAATTTTCTAAACATAATCATTAAATACCATACCTGAATCTTGGAAAAATATCCCAGCTAAAAAAAATGACTAAAACACCAACCATGCTCTGACCCTAGAAATGACCGAGATTTGATCCAAATTTAACTAGACCAATTATACCACATAACATCTAGTTTTCCCCCAAACAAACATGTGGATAATTTATATATGATAGGGGATAAGGTGGTTCTATTATAAGAGTATACCCTTTCTATTATTGTGTGAAATAATATATAAAAAATATCTAATATAGAAAAATTACGAGTATGAATAATGTAAAATATCTAATCAATAGTATTATGAAATGCATTTGAATATACAGAGTCTAATAGACTCAATCACCTACATGACAGATTATATAAATATAATAATATATATATAATAAAATGTATCAATTATAAATCAAATCCCCATATATTATCAGGCTCTATGTATACACCCATGCTATCATGCTTGATATGACCTCATACATCATCCTAACCTGAACCTACAACAAGGGTTTCGTAGGTACCTGAGTGAAATGGATTCCCAGAAAATTTTTGAGAATAGAAAATAATTTGGAACTACCCAAATAGTCAGAAAAATAATATATATACATTGATTTGATCATGTTACATTCTCAGAATAAATATATATAGGTGGATATTAAATACAGTAATAATTAAATAAAACCATTATGATCCATAGGTTCATGATCTTGATCAACCGGAGCATATTAGGATTGTTTCCATGGGTCTCAAATCATTCCATGATTACCATTTTAAAAAAATTACAATATGACATCCACCCCTGTATACATAGTAATGTTGTATGGTCCTGACCCAACAAGGTATTTTTTTAATATCAATATAGGGAATGCCTTATCCTGATACAAAAACAGAAATAACGATCCACCCCATTATAAAATGGTTCTTGGTAGCATATCCAAGAATCCTCAGAGACTCTATTATTACGTCAAAATACCCACCCCCCCATAAAGAACTCATGGTTGGAACGCTCTTCTATTCTCAAAAAGATTAATATCACTCCAAAATCAATGGTTACCCCACCAATTTTATCACATTTTACAATACAAGGGGTATTTTCATTAGTATTGGATATCTTCTTTATTTAGTATTATAAACTATTTATATGGGGATTTCATGGCCACCCTAAGGGGTTTTTTATTAAAACATTTCTTCAACACCCTACAGGTGGATATTCTATTTTAACAAAGTGCCACTATTGTCATTTTTACACTCTCACTAGTTTCATAAACACACTAAAATAGTGACATGCATCTGTTTGGCCTCATTATCACCATGAAACCATTCATGGTTCCTTTTTCTTTATTAACATCTCCTCGGTAAAAAATCAACACTCATAGGGAATACCATCCCTCAATATCATCATTTTTGAGAACTAAATGTCTTCAATGTGTAGTAATACAAGGACGATGGGCTTAGTCTTATCCCATTTTTATATCACTCTAGGGTGGAACTGAATAACCGACCTATCCTTGCAACATATCAATATATGACCATCAAGGACACCATATATATATATATGAGAACAACACCCCAAAGAAATCTCAAGTATCAAAGGATAATAGAATCTCTTAGGTCCCACATAGAGTGCATCTAGGCCATTCATCCCAACTCTATATTATCCCATTCATAGAGGTATGTAAGGGATATTCATATTAGGTATGGTATGTAATATTCAAAAAATAACAGCAAGAGTTATTTTCTAAGGGTTTCTATGTAACATGTAATATGAAAACAAATAAAGACCAAACAATTGGAAGCTAAGGAGACCTATCTAGATCCAATGGTTTGTCATGGTCATATAATTTTGTGCATCATAATCAAGGGAGTTTTTCTATAAGAAGGAAACCCATTTTAATTTAATAATTTTAAAACATTTAATTAGTAATTTCTATTAACCTTAGATGTCAATGTCATAGTCATGAGACCATATTCCATAAGTATCATAACAATAACATTAATTCCATAGGTCATGTGAAAAAAACCATATACCCATAAATAATCCAAATCCTATTAAATATATGACCGAAAATCTCTACATAGGATTATCAAGTGAATCCTAGCCCTTACATGTTCCTATATAAATAAATAACTCACCCACAGACCTAGCACATTCTAAACATTGAAAAATACAATCATAAAAGTTATAAATCATATCTTATAATAGTTTGAACTACGGATATTAAATAAAAACACAATGGACTATGTGATAAAAAACCACAACTAATAGATCATGGATGGACTTTAAAAGATTATTAACATCAATTAGATTCAAAGACATATCAGAGATACCCATTTCCATTATTAAATAAATTCAATATTAACAAAATCCACATAAAAATTCATTGTGTGACATACCATCATTGAATTAGACAAATGATGATATGATGATGTAATTATAAAATTATTTTAAAGTGAAAATTATAGAATAACATTTTATTCGAGATGATTATTTCATGAACTAATGAAATCATTATGAAAATCCTAAACAAAACCCAAAATGAATTTATAGTTCTGAGAGAGGGAGAAATTATGTAGGAAACGAAACAAAAATTCATCGATTCACTATAGAAACACAACACAAAACACCTAGGACTTGAGGGGGTTGAATGATAGGTATTATGGGAGGGGTTTAAGATAATTAAGTCCCCCATAACCCATAATCCCTTCATATTAAAGGGGGAATGGCCATAAAAAGATTGTTATTCCCCTGAAAAAAATCGAATCATACCCTAGAAGCTAGCCAGTAGTGTCTAATACTATTCCAAACACACTATATCGGGTGCCGACTAGTTTGTATAGGGAAACTAGTCAGCTGGTAGAACCTATATGCTTGTATGTAGATATGTCAAATTTTTGGCCAGCTTGTGGATTTCTCATAGTAGGCCAATGGTTATATTTTTCTTCCTTGTCCACCCAGCCTTCCTATAATGCACTCTCACTAAATTTATACACCATCCAAACCCTATTACCTACCCAAAAATAATACATTAATAGGTTCTATACATTTGAAATTCATTAAAATACTTTTTTAAAATTTATCCCAACATCATAATCAAATATTCAAAATCATATTAAATATCAAACACCCATATAAACACAAGGCCTTAGAAAAATTTCAAGAGAATATGACAACACATGAATTGGGGCCCATTTTGATTCCATTAAATATATCTATATAATTTATAATTATTTTTTAATATTAAATTAAATTTTTTATATTTGAGAAGAAGATAGTTCATATAAGATATTAATTGAAACATCAATATTTTATTTATCCATAATGGATATTTCATCCATAATACCTAAAGATTTTTTGATATATCATGGATGATTACATAATATAAGAGTACATTAATTAAAATGGGAGATACATAGAAATGGTAATATTATAATAATAGGGATCCAAATTTTATCTTCTGTACAATTGGAAATAACCAGTAGTTAAACATAAAAAAAATTAAAAAATATAATGAATGGATGAATTCTGTCGGTAAATCATAAAAAATACAAAAAATGATACGTCTTCAATTAAATGATTTTTGATATACCTATCGTAGGTTCCTCAAAGAATATTTATAAGCCATTAAATTATGTTTTGATAGTGTGTCATTGGTTGTATATAAGGAAGAGAGTGTTATGGTTGTCTTCCCTAATTGTATTTGGGTTCCCTGTGTCTAAAAATTGAGTTAATTTTATTGATTTTTGTTATTTTATATTAATATTATTTTTCTAGATATGGATATCCCATCAATTGTTAAATTACAATTCAATTTTACTCTCTTTTTCCTTTTAGACCATAAAAATTTCTAACCAATTCCCATCATCTAGTAATTTTAGGTTATGTAGTACGATGGCACATGCACTACCTTCACTTTTCATAGTGATTGGAAATATTCACTCGACCTTGGATCCACACATTACACACAATAATAGGTTGTGAATAAGTTCAAAGTAAAATGAGTATTCAAACTAGTGAATAAAGGATAATTATTTTGAAATCCATTGATGAAATGAATATCTCTTAATTTATAAATTGATCGAATATATTGATAAAGCTGAACTGATGAGATTTACCAATTAATAACAAACATCATTATATAGGAGTTAGGGAAATCTCCTTAGATCAAAAACTAATGGAACAATGTTTCATTAAATGATATGTAAAGAAAAAATGGAATAAATTCAGATTATCAACATGATAAGTGACACCCCTGTTAATTGTGAATAATTCTCTTCATATATAGATTTTTTGGAAATCCATGTAGGCTTAAATGATTCCAATCCCACATGAGAAGAATGAAAAACTCTTCCACCAACAATGATTTAGGGAACATTGATAAATTTATCAAATTCAATTCCAAACTTCTTCCTCATTTTTTTCTGTGTATACAACTTTTTTGTTGATATATCAAATATCAAAACATTTTTTCAACATTTTTAATGGTCAGTTTACTCCTCTATTATATATTTATGTTCATCCCATGGTTTTTTAAGATATCCTTCTTTAGTTTCCCATGAAATATACATTAATTTGATATATAATTTATATTTTTGAAATAACATATTTTGATAAATGTGCATCGAATTTATTTATATTTTGGATCAACAATGTCATCTATCCTGTAGTTGTATCAAATTATATGGGATTGTCAGTCGATATATAATTAACATGTAATCAATTGTATTAAATTTTTATATTGGTCTATTACAGTAATTTAGTGCTAATGTGGATTATATTTAGAGTTTTGGTCACTTCAAAATGATTTTGGGATCAATTCAATCATGTAAAGTGTTTTAAGCATAAATATTAAGGTATCATCTAATAGAAAGTTGTATTACAATGTATATTCATCAGTATAGTTGATGGATATTGACAAATACTTATGGTGAAAGATCCAATGTGTGGACATTTATCTAATTCTTACGTAATGATTTTTTCATTTTTATGGCAAGGTGTTACTTGTTTACATAGAAAGTAAACTTTATAAAATGATTTTTACACAATGGTGTCACATACATATGAAGGTGGGTAGCCATGACATATGACATACATAAGAAAAATCATTTTTAATAGATCTAGAATCTTCATTATGATAACTGATAATGGTGGTTACTTAGATGTGAGTGCTAAACTACCAATGATTACAAGATATTACATTGGAACAATATAAGAAAACCCAAAAATTAAATATATGATTTATTTAATTTATGAATAAAAAAAGTGAAAATTGTTTGAATAAAATTATATTCAATCGAATAGTCGAATTACAATTATCCAAAAAAAATCTCAGCTTTGAAATTTTTTTTAAAAAGAATGAATCATGTAACAACCAAGATTTAATCTAATATAAAATTTATGTCTAATTTCATAAATTTAATAATAATATATTAATTAACTATGTTTTATATATATTAGGAGTTAATTTTTATTAAAAATTAATTCCAAATTAGGTATAAATTAGATCGCATAACTCCCCCCACAGTTATACAATTTCAATCCCATGAAAAAATAATTTATGTTTATTAACAATATTTATCATACCTAGACATAAGTATTTAAACATGGAAGAAAGAAATTATAGAATCTCCATTTATTTTAAATTTTTAACACCTTTATGAATATTTGACACTATTCATACATAAAATTATAGAGGGGTTCTAGTTCTGGGATTTTAAAATTTATAAATATCATTAAAATCATGACTATAACTAGTGGATCCTTCCTAAATCCCACTCAAAAATGATTTCATTTCAAGGATAATTTTTACACATCCTTGATACATCATCAATTACATTAAGACTCATTATCTCCCACTTTTTAATAAATTTCAATATTCCAATTTGTTTTCATCCCTATAAAAATTAGCACATATTGATTTTATTTGAACCATTTTAATGTAAATAATATATTGAATTATTATATTTAGAGTATGAAAAAAACAATACAAATATAGAAGTTACAAGTTATGACTAATTATAATTGTAAAGTAATGAAGTAAATTATTGATCAACTAGATATCTAGTCTCATAAACACTTATTTCATTGCTAAAAAACACACATGTGATTATATCTATTTATGAATAATTCATGATAAATAACCCTTTCATTATTTAAAATAATTCATATGATCTATCCAGATATCATTATGGGGGTCCCAAAGGTCATCATAAATAACTAAGGTTATGCTACATATATTCGAGTTCATTTGTACAGTTTCCCAATTATTTATTTTTTGTTCCACTGAGATATTTTATATTTAAAACTCCATTCTAAATTATAAATTAAATATATTCATAAAACTAGTGATAATATTAAATTTAATTAATAATAATTTAGATATAATATAACACATTTATTGTATCATAGTACATTTTCCTAGGAATGAAAACATTAATAATAATGTTTTCTTATTTAAATAAAATTTCAAAATGATGCAAAAAACATGTAAAATTTTTTTTATTGACTTATAATAAATATATTTAAACTCAATTTATTTATTTCATTACAGAACAAAAAGTACATAGAGGTAATGTAATCAAAAAATTATTTACATAGTAATTTATTTTATCACTCAACCATAATTATATTAATTCTCAATTCCATTTTTATAGCTTCCATATTTAATTAAAAATAATAATAATATGTGAGAATCTATAAAAATATGAGGGAAATAAAAAACATATAAATCCACTATTTCATATGAATAGGGAGTATTTTTCACCCCTTCATTGTTTCTTTACAAAATTCATTATTGATATGCATTAACTACTACCCATTCCCCTTGAAGTGGTTCTACGATTCATCCACATTGATCTCAACTGCAAAAAATAAAGGTCATTAATTAATTTAAAACATATAAACCACATGGAATGAATATTTATATGAATGGGCTATATTATTGAGTGTAATAATATCAATTAATATCATACTTGAATTGTCCTTATCTAAATGACATTGTAATGGATAGGTCTGTATTTTTCTTTATATAGATTGGATTTATAATAAGCATTAATTTATGGGTACCTTAGTTGCATTATTTGGAGTTTATGTTGCACTAAAACATTTCATAACTCCATGATGACTCACATTACATTCCATTATAAATTTTTAAGTAGTATAATAAGAAAGTGAAAATCTATTCTATAAAGATTTCTATAGGCGAACAAACTTATATTGATTTTTTTAAATTTTCATTTGGCCCATAATTTAAATTTAATTTTCTTACTATAGCGCATATCGATAGGTTGAATTGTTTTTTATAAAATAATCTTAATTTATATATTCGAGACCATTTCCTATCAATATGTTATTAGTGGTATATACATGATTTATGGGGGTGTCCAAAACAAATCATCAGAAAGGATTTCATGTTGGTGTTGCAAAAATTTGTCCCTTCGTCACTGATTATTGCTCGTGGAATTTTAATCCTACAAAAAGTGATTCATTTAAAAATTATAGTATATATTTGGGGAATTATTATTGATTATATTTTTTTCCATCCACATTGAATCATAATCTAATACTATTATAATTTATTAAAATCTGACGGATATAGGAAAAGGGCCCATAAAGTCAAGTCATTATAGCAGCAGGAACAAGTCCTACATTTGGGCTTTTGGACAAATAGTTTGGGCCTCAGGTCCTTTACGGTCTTTGGTACACCTTCGGCCTTCAGTATAGTAATGATTTTAGGGCAAATCAAGGTCTTAGCTCCACCTAATATTTTTCTTAAATGATAAAACATACTCTAAAAGGGGAAGACTTTAGATGCGGATTCAGAGGAGGAGCATTCACCAGATCAGATGGTAAGCAGATTTTTCAGAAAGATAAGGTATGAAATTTATATCAGGACAAACTTGTATTTGCATAAGTATCCAAGCAGAACAAGCCATGCGATGGTTGTGAGCTGATATAACAAAAAAATGCTAGGGAGGAGCAGTTCCAAGAATGTTCTGTACATTTCCTATGACATACTGGTTATGTATTCTCTTAGCCTACATGCCTTGTAAGGGTTTCCCCTCATCCCAAGAAAGGGGATGTCAAAAATAAATAATCAAAATAAGGCCTCGGGGCCATATGTGTTATAATAAATGTATGATATATATATAGTATGTTGATAATTTCAACATGTTTTATAGAATTTTTTTGAGTCCTTAAAAGATGATAGAAAAACAATCCCACTTATAACATATTACTGACTATTCTTTATAGTCCAACATGATCCCCACATGAATATGTATAGAATAAGGTAAGTATATTCATTACATATTATTTAGGGATAAACATTCTAATCACATGATCTTGATATATATATTCCATAAATGAAGATCATCCATCATATAAAAAATAGAAAAAAATTCACATTAAATGATTGATACGTAGAAATAAAGGTGGATTATTTTGCTGCAAACAATTAATTCACCATGTAAGAATACTAAATAATATAGGTAACTAATTATAGCAGATCACTAGGGAAGGAGTCACCTAGGTTTGTATCACATGGAGGTTCTTCCTATCTAGTGTGAGGTATCCTAATCAAGTGAGTTTCCACATGTTTTTCACATACCATCTTATACTAAATTTATATTTTAAATATTAAATGAGTAACATGCATGTCAATAATATTGTTTTTTTTATTAACCGACGAGACCCATTATAGTAATTATCCCACAAATACCCCCAAGACTTCCACTATAGGGAAGGGATGGCAACAAGTGACAAATGAACAACAAAATTAGGGAGGCCTTTGGCTATTTACCTGTACACACACAGACAACATAATGAAAATTTTAAGAGGGAAATAAGTAAAGGATGCAAAAATTATGTAAACAAACCCAACATTCATAGAACACTATGTAGTACATGTATAGCAATATAAATTTGATTGTAAAAGGGTAAAAAATACATGCACTGCCAAAAAATCATCCCAACCTTATAGAAATTAGAAAAGTAATATATTGGATATAGACCCTCTCCAGGATCCCAACCTACAACCACCATATGTGGTCCAAGAAACCATAACCCTAATCTCTTATGAAGTCATGATAAAACTGTCCAATATCTTTATAAGGAAGGATATGTGTGGGAAATTCTATAGAGGGGCGAGTATGAACTTACCTTGTAGGATGCCCCAAAAGGTGAAGGCAGGGGGGGTAATAAGAGATACAATGACGATAAAATATGTAGGTAGAGGAATTCATTGTAAAAGAGTGTATATAAAACAAATAGGAGAATGAAGTAAACTCATCTAAAAACAAGAATCTAGAATCAGTGAGTAAATATACTTCTCATCCAATCTTCAATCCCTATAGTGGGAGGGTTGACTCGTCCAACCACGAGAATCTAGACACAAAAATCACGTTGCATACCCAGATTTGATTCACATTTTCTTACAGGAGACTAACCAAAACTCAAGGATTTGATACTAAAATAGTATACAAACACACACACACACACATAGATATATATATATATATATTTATACTCAGTCAATGAAATCCAAATCACAGAGTAAGGGGATCTCAATCTCATAGCTCAGCACAATAAAAAGAGTTTCCAAAAGTTCTAGAAGAAACAACCAATGATGCCCAGCATCTCTCCAAACTTCCATGAACACAAAAGTCCAAAATACTCAATCACCTAACCTTGATTCTATCTACATGGGGTATATTTGTCGCTCTTGAATGGTTTTAGGTTGCATCACAAGGACACATCTTGGTGGGGAGGGAAACCCTTAGAATTGGGAGTCCAAAGTTACTTCATAGTACATCTCGTCATTGATCTATTATTGGATGTTGAAATAGGAGGTATAGAACCCGAAACCTATTGTGTCAAGGGGGTTCTCCTCAGATCGACATCATAGAGGACGCAATCCACTATGTGTTAGGGGGTTCGACTCCAATTGTACTCATAGAGGACCTGCACCCTCATATAGAAAGGGGGCTCCACTCTAACTCATTGAGGAACCTCACCCTAAGTAGTTGGGGGATTCCACTAGGGTGTAACAATAGAGGGCCTACTCCCATGCCGGATTGGGGGTTCCACTTGGATATCGTCAATGACTTACATCACAGTGCGCCAGGGAGGTTCCACTTGGAAATATCTTATATTATCTCTTAACCACTACTTTCATTAAACATCCTAGAATAAGAATCTCATTCAGAACACCATAAAATATATCCTAAAAGATACATAAAAGGTCACTATTATGTTCTACATGGAAATACTTACTCGATATGATTTTTACTTGTATGAAACAGATAACACAGGAAAGGGGAACTTATTACCCCAACACAGCTGAATAGGACATCATGGGGAATGTGTTTCAACCCCAAATAATAAATTCCCAAAATGACATCGAATGATCTATCTAAAAACTAAGATCATGGTTTTATAGATGGAATGTCAAAAGGATATTCTATTTAGAAGAAATGGTCATTTGAAGACACTCTATAAGGACCAACCAGGGCCTGTGACTGGCCAGTTGTGGCCCGACCAACATGGTCGATACACCTTCTACCACCATCGACCGCTCAAGACTATCCATGGTCAATGGTTCTATATACACTCATGTTGTTGGGACCTCACGGTCGACCGTTGCCATGCATTGCTACTACTGAATAGGTTCTGACCCAGGTCTATCTCGTCACCCTCGGTCCAACCCATGACCCACTTCTGTGGGCCCTGAGAGAATTTGTTGGGCCTGGATCACCTTAGTATGGCCCACATATCTCTTTAATGGGCTGCACCCATGTGGGTGGCCCTAGATTTCCATGTCAGATCGCACCACATTGGTGGACGTTATCACCACACACCATCTATATGGCAGGCCGTTGTATGTCACGGTGCTTGATGTGACCATTATTGGCACCCACGACACACCACAATACCATGTCTCACTGCTGCCCCATGGATCACCATTGTCGTACTACAGCTCGCCACTATTGGGAAACTCATCCTACTGCCATGCCGATGGTCCCTTACATGGACCAACATGCCTCCTAAGATTGCCCAAAAACACAATAAACATAGATCTAGAATCATTGGACCGATATATTCACACACCTAATCCCCAGTCAATGATCCATTGATGATTCGACCTTAAGAAAATTTTCAATGATATTTGCAATGAAATGATACAAAACAAGATAATATGGGATTCAAAATATCTAGAGTTTGATGGCCATGACTATTTTTCAATCGCTGTTGATATTCAATGTAGTTAATATAAAATAGAATAAAAAATCATAAATTGGGATAATGGGTGAGAAAATAAATATAATTATATCTTGTTGGATCCATTCATCGCTGAACATGTTTATCAAAACTTCATTGCATTCTGTGTAAGGATCATCGAAGATTCTACAAAGGGGGGTAGCTTCCCCATGGTGGATGGTGGATTAGGAGGAAACCCTAATCCAGAACCCATACCCACATATTTATAACCCTGGAGATAGGCTATAGGTATCCACTTAAATGCTCCTCCAATGGTCGTGGTGTCCAAAAATTTTAAGACATCTCATTACAGGTCGTGCTTAGGTAAACCACCATATTACGAATTCAACATGGACTTAGAGTTCATATATGACATACTTTTCAAATGTTATTCAATATGATGTATGAGATAAAATAAAATAAGTTATTTATTTTAATTATGGTTTCTTCCTTGGTTTCTTATTCTACAAATAATTCATGACAACAATTGGCATGCCCCATATAGGTTAACCTATACTCTCCGAACTCAATAGTTTGATATGGTCTTCCATTTAAGAGTGATTTAATTTAATTTCTTTTACAATATAAAATATATTTACTATTTTTATAATATTAATTCTGAGCGCATCGGTCCATTACCCTCCACAATCCATATTTTTTCATTTTCTAATAACACTTTTATAAGAAATGTGTGAACCTTAAAAAATTTCTTAACAAAGTTCCAACTAGATAAAACCATCAGTAAAAAACCACCACATCAGTCCATTAAATTACACATTATCTTAGTTCCTATCTCTGGTAAAAAAAATTAGAAATAGTTCAAAGTATTATAAGGAAAAATCAGGTCTCTATATCATTCCCTCATTCTATATTATCTTCCCCAAAAATAAAAAAAATAAAAAAACCACAGGGGATATTTATCTCGTTTCTGGCTCACCCAATCCTTGGAACTCTGTTACACATTTCTATGTAGCCACAACACATGAACTAATGGTATGATATATCCACCTAGGGTCCTATCTTGTTGATCCTTGATCTCCACAAGTTCTCTTCAAAGATGTCTCTAGCTTCAATGTCTATCTTTCCCCAGTTGATGATGTTTATAGAAACTTGCATGTATATCCTCAACAGTGATGTGTGGATGATTTTGTGCACCCGATCTAGATTTTGGGGTATAGAAAGGGGATACACAACCTCACGAACCCTCTGCATGGTCTCAAAAATCTCCATGAACCTTGGGGATTTATATCCTTCTTTGCCAAACCTCAACATTCAATATTGTGGGGAGACTATGAAGAAGGACTGGTCTCCTATTCTAACACCAAGGGAAAATGATGACAAACCATGTATGATATCTTTATTCTATTGGACATCTTCATCCATTCATGGATGACCTGCACATTCTCTATTGTCACTTGCACCGACTCTAGACCCATGAAGGATGACTCACCAACCTCTATCTAGTACAAATGTTACCTACAGGGTATTAGATATAAAAAATAAAAAGGTGTCATTTTAATGGTAGAGTGGTAGTTTTTATTATATGTAAACTCTATCAAATGAAGGTTATACTCCTAGCTCTTGCCGAAATTGAACACGCAAGACCTATACATATCCTCCACCACCAGCATAGTGTGATTGGTCTATCCATCAATCTGAGGGTGGAAGTGTAACGCCCCGACCCCAGTTACCCAGAGTCGGTGCATTATTTTAATACATTGGCATGATTACAAGGAATCAAGTCCCGAAGGACCGATCAGTTTAGCAGTCTTGTAAAAATAGATCACATACATGAATGTTACATTTTCACTTTATGACATAAAAAACAACATAAATAATCATTATGAATGCCATTATTCCATTTTCTTAACCCTTAATATCAATCACGTTACACTTCTTGGAATCCTGAGAAAACTAAAACATAGAAAGGGGTGAGCTCAAATGCTCAGTAAGGGTAAGCAATATAGTGGAAACTTTCAAAAATAAGCATAAACATTTAAGGCAATGTATAAAACTAAAACAAAAGCCTTTTAAACTTGAACTTCAGCATAATATTTCAGAAATAAAATGAAATAATTCCATTTACTTTTTCACATGGATATTCTAATAATCGAATAATCACAACAAATATCACTAACCACTTTCAGAATGATGAAATGCATAATTCCATACTATCAAAACCACATTGCCAAGGCCTCGTGCCAATACTACAAATAAGATTTTGTCAAGTCCTTGTGCCAAGACACTAGTTTGTCTCCTGAGACCCACCGATGCATCAAGGAGCTAGAGCGGGCCCTACCCATCACATACTAAGTCCAATGCATTCCCATATGAAAAGGTTTAAACATAACATAAACATTCATTTTAAAACTAGCATACGAAATGTCAATACATTCTCCATAAACCATGAATGGTATAAAAATAACACATCCACAGTAAAACATATCACAGAACCTTCAATACAATACAAAAGTTTTTTTATAATAAATCAACTTCAAATAAGCTTAAAATCCATCAATGGATGTTGACATAGATGAAATCAAAACTACTTGAGAGAAATATCTCTTTTCTTGAAATCATTGAAAAGTCGCACATTTATAAAGGAAGTAATTTAAAAGATATTTTTGAATCAAATTGTCCCATACCACATTGAAACTTTTGACACGAAATATCATTTTAAAACAATCATGTCCATATTAATAAATCCTAAAAATAATTTTGAAAACATGGACATTAATTGAATGATTTAAAAAGATAAATCTTTAAAACATTTAAAATTATGATCTTGATAAAGAGTAACTTTCACAAATTCTTAAAATTTTCATTTTGAAATAATTTAATGTCACATTATTATAAAATAAAACTTTTAAGTTGAAAATATTCTTATAAGCTTGTAAGGGAAGCTTCAAAAAATTTATAACGGCGGAAAATAGCCGCACCCGCCGTATAAGTTTAAAAAAACATTCTTATATTAATTTTTTCGAAAATGTTAAAAGCACCTTGTTTGGAATACGATGGAAAGATTCTTTAATAAACCTCTTATTAAAAGTCAAACAAGGGTATAAATGACTTTAACCCATATTCTGTAAAATAGTGATAATTTTTGAAATACATTTTTAAGAAACATGGATGTGGATGATAAATAAGTCCCGGTAGATTATTACGTATAAACAACCTCAGATAATGAAGAGATTGTGAAATAATCCCTTACCAATTTGGTTACTTACTAAAAATGCAACCCATGAAAGAGGTATCATAAAATGAATATGTAAATACACATAAATTAAAGTGTATTACACAGAAAATACAATTATTGGTAGTACATACACCACAGAAAAGGTAATATTGGCAATATAGCATGAATCTCGCGGGAATAAGGAGTGAGAGGAAAACCCCTTACCTCACTTTCCTTTAGTCGAGGGTATGTTTATCCTCTTGTACGGAGATCATAGTATGTTATTAAATTATAACATAACCATATTAATATTTATGATATCATACCTGATTCATTTATGACTTTATATTACCCATTTAATAATAATTTTCATGTTAAGTTAACATTTTGGGTAATAATCACTTTCTTTATCGTACGTGTTTTAACTTGTCACTCTTGGTTGTATAAAATAGATCATGATTTAAATAATTCCAGAATATAAAAATGATAAATATTTCATATATATTTAGAATATAAATATGTATAATAGACAAATATATGAAATAGAAAACACCGTTTATGGAGACGGTTGTCCGTACGTGCGCATAAACGCTATTTCTGTTTTCATATAGTATTGAACGGAAGTAAATGAATAAGATATATGTAAGTACATAAATCCTTATATATATATCTACAGTGGAACTATTCTTTCATATATTACATAGTTATTTTTAATATATATTTTTATAATCGTCGATTAATGGTGAACTTGAAAATGAATCTCATCGCGTCGTGGAGACAGTAATCCGTACGTACGTACGAGCGAAAATATCATTATTTTGATAATAAAATAATATATAATTGGATTTCATATCATATATACAGAATAATTATCATGTTATATTTATTATTTACATGAATTAAAAATCATTATTATACCCATCCAAATAATAATATATTGAATAACAATTACACCACGACGTGGAGACGGTAAGCTGTATGTACGCACGTATGGTGATATGGAATTCAAAGGATGGATAGAATACTGAATATGGTTGTATCATATTTATAATAATATTACAGTATATAGGAGATACTGGATTAAATATTTTAGAATTGTAATAACAAAGAAAAAAGAAGTGGAAGAAGAAATGAACTTGAAAAAGGGTGGTGAAATCATTACATGTTCTTCGGGTTATTCCTTTTGTTTTGATCAAAAGGGCTCCTTAAGTTAGATTTCTGGATAAATAAAGGCCACTCGGATGAATTAAGGGATGTTTATAGAGTATTTGGGCAGAGTTTTTCTGAACCAAAATGCTTTTAAGGTGTAAATTAATGAGAAGGAGGAGTGCCCTTTTATAAGAGGGGTGAGTGGCACCTTTGGAAAAGCTTGAAATATTATTTTATAATAAATTCATATTCAGTTTTTAATGGATAAAAAGTCTATTATTTAAAGTTTACTGTGGGTATGGGTCTAAAAACCCTCAACCAATAGAATTTAGACAGGTTTGGGTTACTATATTAACCTTATATTTAAGTATTAACTCTAAGTTAATTAGTTTCACTATTACAATGTCTCCATGTATTTTTATAATATATGGTTAATAAACATACTATATACATACAAGGACTCACCAATTGGTACATTAATGATACACCTATCATGATATAAGTCTCTTGGATGATCCTTAGATTGTTAGGAATTTAATATCAATTAATAATATTATATTTGTTTTAAAAACTCTTTTATGTCAATTTTGACACTATTTAATAATTGATTTTTTTGAAACTCATAACAGAATGATAACTTCGAAAAAATCCAATTAAATAAATACTAATATGTCATATTAACATATAAAATTAGTTTAATTAAATAAAAGTCTCCAATTATATTTATTTGGGTATTTATAATATCAATTATTTTAATTTTTCACTATTATGGTAATTACTGTATCATCATTGTGTCATAAATAAATTAAATTATATAATGTCTAAAAATTATAAATAAAATATAATTATGTAGTAAATCTATTTATCTTTCTAATTATTATTTATAGTCGAAAATCCAACATATATAACCCTATGTAAAAATTGTTTTTCTAAAAGATATATGCATGTGTCATTTTTGTATTCATTTTAACTTAATTAATATAAAGTGTCATTATCACTTACAAGTGGCTCCATGGGGTCCAAAAATCGACCCAAATATGCCCATGGTCGGACATGTATCACCCAATAATGATTGGACACGTTTTAGGGTAATTTTGTTTTATTATAATATTAATTTTTAACCCTTATTTACCGGATTTAGCCTTTTACCATGGTAAATAAAATATTTACCGAAGTAATTATTCAAAATGTCTAAAAATAAAAGTTACCTATTTAAAAAATTTGAACATCCTGATACCAAATATGGAATATATTTTTCCAAATTCAAAACACTGAAGTGGCAGAAATTAATTTAAAATTAATTCTCGTTGTTAAAACAAAAAAGCGTGTTTTTAAGAGATAATAACTAACAAAAGATTGCCACTTGTTTATGTCTGGTTTAATTGTGAAATTATGTCCAATGAAAAACATTGAATTAAATGGTAAAAATATATTCTAAATATACTTTAAAAACAATCAAATTCATAATTTATCAATATTAATTATTTCGATGAAAAAGAGGTTTTTAATTAAATTTTAGTAATTTTCACTATTCATCAAAATATGAAAGTTATCCTTAAAGTACCAAAATTTCACCCTAGGCTAATTTCGATATTCCGAATCCGAAAATGAAGTCCATTTTGAGAGAGAGAATTAATAAAATTTCAAAAATTAGGTATTACTATTCATAACGGCTAGTTTGATTGGTTGTGGTGTGTTAGAACTCGATGTTGCGTACAACACACGCTATCACATTATTCAAAGAGAAGTGTACCGTAGAAGCTTGGGGTGTTACATTGTAAATTTTTTTATGTACCCATTCTAAAGAATAAATTTATTTAGTCAAATTGAATATATAAAAGTTTAAAATATTGGATTTAAAAAGGAATCACTATTAAAGTTGGTAAAAGTGCATTTTTGAAAAATACTTCTTTTATCTGAAAAAAAAATTTCTTACATTTTGTCTAAGAAACTAATAATATTGATTCTAAAATTATAAGGATTATATAAAGTTTAAAATTTAGTTAATAATATTCATAACCTCTTTTAAATGAATTGTTTGGTAATTCATGGTGCGCTTTAACTCGGTGTTGCGTGTAGTGCAAGTTATTGAATTATTTTGAAGAAATAACACACTATGAAATCTTGGGGTGTTACATTATCCCCTCCTTAAATAAATTGTGTCCTCGAAATTTGAAATTGTTCTTCAAAAATAAAAGGTTGAAAATTGAAAATATCTTCGTGGGAAAACCCACATCTGAAATTGGGTTACTAAAATTTAGTCTTAATATAAGGAAAAGAGAAATGAAATTGTCACCACCAAATTATGATCTCGATTAGGAGAACATTTGTGGCAATTAGAGAAATATAATTGGAGGAAAAACATAAATATTTATAGGTAGTGATTGAGGTCATCAATCACAAACAAGTGTAAATTTGGGGTCCTTAAATTCATCAATCTATGATGATTTGAAATATCATCGGTTCAACAAAACATAGGGTATTAGGATAACACATTATTGTTTTTAGGATTCCTAAAATAATGTATAAGAATTAATTTCTTCATAGAATAAGAGTAGAAGAGAAATATATTCTTGACAAGTAGAGTTCCATCCTTTAACTAATTTCTACTACAAACTCATCTTTCACTCTAAAAGATAATAGAACGTAAAAAATATATTCTATTTATCCTATTCGTATAGGGTTCCAAAAAAACAATTTTATAATTCATCTACCAGATCTTTTAAAAAAACTACATTATTTAATCCCGTACATTACGTGGGAGAGTGGTAAATGATACACCCTTGTCACCCTTCGGTAGTGCGTTCAAGTCTCGGGCCTTTCCGGATGCGACGGGTTGCCGCCCAACCTCCGGGTTGTCCTTTTATGGAAATCCAAAAATAATCCAAACAAGAACTATCAAAAATGCTTTAGTCCAAAAATGAAGATCCTTTTTTCTTCTTTATAACATGTGAACACCTTCATCATGTATTATTTTAAAACACTACAACTTCCTGAATTACCATAAAACCTTATTGATTACATTCATGATCCCTTATTCCTTAAATAATAATGGACATTCTCCTTTAATCCAAAAATGTTGTAAACCCCTACTATGATGGAATATAGAAATCATTATTCAGTTTCAAGGTAGTAAAGAATATCCAATATAATTTATCCAAGTCAATCATGTATCATTCCAAAATCACTACCTCGGTATCAGAACTATATTAGGGTTTATCATTCTCTCAACCACATATTTTTCAAAAATTTATCCTGCTATTGAGTCACTTTTCTTTATTCCACACAATCTCAAGTCCTTAATGAAATAGTACTGCAGTACAATCCTTATATACTCCATAATTATTATAACAAGTACATTGTTGATAAAACACTCAAATGACAAAATCAACATAAGAACTCTAATCATTCATCTTCATCTGTGGTAGTATCATAACTTGATTATTATCCAATAGCATCATTTTCGGCATAGTCTAATGACTGGGACATAGGTTCGTGTAGTGTCCAAACTCCTTGAAAATGAAGCATTGTACATTTGAAACCATTTTCTTACCCTTGCAGTCACGTACTTTGTGCACTTTTTCTCCACACTTATAACAAACTCCAATTCCTTTTAGGCAAGTTCCAGGGTGTTTCTTCCCATAATTATCACATATGGGGAATTTCATCTTTTCCCTCTTCCCTTTATCCATCTTTCTCTCTTCCATCCTTTTCTTCTCTTTATTCCCTTCAAAGCCATAGGACTTAGTAAACTCTTTTGTTATCTTATCCACACCTGATACTATTTCTTCATATGATGATAATATGTGGGAGACTATTTCCCTTCTAAATGATGTCTTAATACCATAATAGATACGATCCTTCTTACTCTTTGGATCATTCATATTACTGGAGTTCACATTCCTTCTACTGGGAACCATTTCTATTCAATAGCATAAACTTGGTTAGTTTATTAATTGCAATAAAAAATTCCTAATGGAAATTGAACAGTTTATGGATATAATCCATAATTATAAAAACAATTCTTTGAGTAAGTATATACTCATGATCCCTTCATAATGGTTTGTAAATAAAATGATAATTATACCAACCATATCCCCCTGGAGTGTCGTAACCAATAGTGCAGTAAGGCCCGTTCTCGTGCACCGGTTCCCGTTCGAGTCTAGCACAAAGCGGTGTTTTGGGGTTTTACCCCTAGGTACATCTATACCAGAGCCGCCCATACCTTCCTGTATCCAGACAGGGATGTATTGCTCGGAAAACTCACAAAATCTCTACAATACCAAAATTCTAGGAATTTCTTCTATACTAATCCTCAAAGTCTATTTTAGGGATATGTGCTCTAATCAGAGTTTATCTAAATCTAGTTTCGAAGGTTATTGCTAAACTTCCTCTGATACCAACTGTAACGCCCCGACCCTAGTTACCCAAAGTCAGTGCATTATATTAATACATTGGCATGATTACAAGGAATCACGTCCCGATGGACCGATCAGTTTAGCAGTCTTGAAAAAATAGATCACATACATGAATGTTACATTTTCACTTTAAGGTGTAAAAAAACAAAATAAATAATCTTTATGAATGCCATTCTTCCCTTGGCTTAACCCTGCATATCAATCACATTACACCTCTTGGAATCCTGGGAAAAATAAAACATAGAAAGGGGTGAGCTCAAATGCTCAGTAAGGGTAACCAATACAGAATAAACTTTCAAAAATAAGAATAAACATTTAAGGCAATGTATAAAACTAAAACAAAATCCTTTTAAACTTGAAATTCAACATAATATGGCATAAATAAAATGAAATAATTCCATTTACTTATTCAGATGGATATTCTACTAATAGAATAATCACATGAAATATCACTAACCTCTTTCATAATGATGGAATGCATAATGCCAGACTATCATAACTACATAGCCAAGGCCTCGTCCCAAGACTACAAATAAGATTTTGTCAAGGCCTTGTGCCAAGACACTAGTTTGTCTCATGAGACCTACCGATGCATCGAGGAGCTATAGCGGGCTCCACCCGTCACTTACTAAGTCCAATGCATTACCATATGAAAAGGTTTAAACATAACATAGACATTCATATTAAAACTAGCATACGAAATGTCAATACTTTCTCCATAAACCATGAATGGTATAAAAATAACACATCCACAGTAAAATATATCACAAAACCATCAATACAATACAAATGTTTTCTTTATAATAAATCAAATTCAAATAAGCTTAAAATCCATCAAAGGATGTTGACATAGATGAAATCAAAACTACTTGAGAGAAATATCTCTTTTCTTGAAATCATTGAAAAGTCGCACATTTATAAAGGAAGTAATTTAAAATAGATTTTTGAATCAAAGTGTCCCATACTACATTGAATCTTTTGAAAAAAAATATCATTTCAAAACATTCATGTCCATATAAATAAATCTTTAAAATCATTTTGAAAACATGGACATTAATTAAAAGATTTAAAAAGATAAATCTTTAAAACATTAAAAATTATGATCTTGATAAAGAGTACCTTTCACAAATTCTTAAAATATTCATTTTGAAATAATTTAAAGTCACATAATTATAAAATAAATCATTTACTTTGAAAATGTTCTTATAAGCTTTTAAGGGAAGCTTCAAGTATTTTATAATGGCGGGTAATAGCCGCACCTGCCGTATAAGTTAAAAAACATTCTTACCTTAATTTTGTCGAATAGGTTAAAAGCACCTTATTTGGAAAATGACGAAAATATTCTTTTATAAACCTCTTATAAAAATTCAAACAAGGGTATAAATGACTTTAAACAATATTCTATAAAATAGTAATAATGATTTGAAATATATTTTTAAGAAACATGGTTTTGGATGATAAAGAAGTCCCAGTAGATTATTACGTATAAACATCCTCGGATAATGAAGATATTACGAAATAAACCCTTACCAATTTGGTTACTTACGAAACATACAACCCATGAAATAGGTTTCATATAATGAATATGTAAATACACATGAATTAAAGATTATTACACAAATAATACAATTATGTTCAGTACATACACCACACAAAAGGTAATAGTGTCAATATAGCATGAATCTCATGGGAATAAGGAGTGAGAGGAAAACCCCTTACCTTGCACTTTCCTTTAGTCGAGGGTACGTTTAACCTCCTGTACGAAAAGCGTAGTATGTTATTAAATTATACCAGAACCATATTAATATTTATCATATCATACCTAATTCATTTATGACTTTATATTATCCATTTAATAATAATTTCCATGTTAAGTTAACATTTTGGGTAATAATCACTTTCTTTATCGTACGTGTTTTAACTTGTCACTCTGGGTTGTATCACTTAGATCATGATTTAAATACTTCTAGAATATAAAAAATGGTAAATATTTCTTATATATTTAGAATATTAATATGTATAATAGACATATATATGTAATGGAAAACACCGTTTATGGAGACGGTAGTCCGTACGTACGCATAAACACAGTTTCTGTTTTCATATAGTATTGAACGGAAGTAAATTAATAAGATATATGTAAGTACATAAAGCCTTATATATATATATATCCAGTAGAATTATTATGTCATATATTACATACTTATTAGTAATATATATTTTTATAATCGATGATGAATTATGAACTTGGAAATGAATCTCATTGTGTCATGGAGACGGTAATCCGTACGTACGCACAAGCGAAAATATCATTCTTTTGATATTAAAATAATATATAATTGGATGATATATCATATATACAGAATCATTATCATGTTATATTTATTATTTACATGAATTAAAAATCATTATTATACCCATTCAAATAATAATATATTTAATAACAGTTACACCACGACGTGGAGACGGTAATCCATACGTACACACACATGGTGACATGTCATTCAAAGGATTGATAGAATACTGAATATGGTTGTACCATATTTATAATAATATTACAGTATATAGGATATACTGGATTCATTATTTTTGAATGGTAATAAAAAATAAAGAATAAGTGGAAGAATAAAGGAACTTGAAAAAGGGTGGTGAAATCATTACCTCTTCTTCAGGTTCTTCCTTTTGATTTGATCAAAAGGGCTCCTTAAGTTGCTTTTCTGGAAAAAGGAAGGCCTCTAGGATGAAGTGATGGAAGTTGGGAGAGTATTTGGGCAGAGGTTGGCCTATCCAAAAGGATTTGAAGGTGTGAATTAATGAGAAGGAAGAGTGCCCTTTTATAAGAGGGGTGAGGGGCACCTTTGGAAAAGCTTGAAATATTATTTTATAATAAATTCATATTCGGTTTCTAATGGCTAAAAAGTAGATTATTTAAAGTTTAATGTGGGGATGGGTCGAAAACCACTCAACCAATATAATTTCGACAGTTTTGGGTTACTATATTAACCTTATCTTTAAGTTTTAACTCTTAGTTAATTAGTTTCACTTTTACAATGTCTCTTTTTATTTTTATATTATATGGTTAATAAACATACTATATACATACAAGAGACCCCCAAGTGGTCCATTAATGATACATATATCATGATATAAGTCTCTTGGACGAACCTTAGTTTTTTAGGAATTTAATATCAATTAATAATATAATATTTGTTTTAAAAACACTTTTATGTCAATTTTGACACTATTCAATAATTGATTTTTTTGAAACTTATAACAGAATGATTACTTCGAAAAAATACAATTAAATCAATCACAATATGTCATATTAACATATAAAATTATTTTAATTCTATAAAAGTCTCCAATAATATTTATTTGGGTATTTATAATATCAATTATGTTTATTTTTCATTATTTTGGTAATTACTGAATCATCATTGTGCCATAATTAAATTAAATTATTTAATGTATAAAAATTAAAAATAAAATATCATTATGTATGAAATATATTGAGATTTATAATGAATATTTATAGTCGAAACTCCAACATATATAACGCTATGTAAAAATTGTTTTGCTAAATGATATATGCTTGTGTCATTTTTGTATTCATTTTAACATAATTAATATAAAGTGTCATTATCACTTAACAGTGGCTCCATGTGGTCCATAAAATGACCTAAATATGCCCATGGTCGGACATGTATCAACCAATAAGTTTAGGACACGTTTTAAGGTAATTTGTTATTATTATAATATTACTTTTTAACCCTTATTTACCGGATTTACCCTTTAACCATGGTAAATAAAATATTTACAAAAGTAATTATTCAAAATGTCTAAAAATAAAATTTAACTATTTACACAATTTGAACATCATGATTCCAAATATGGAATCCATTTTTCCATATTCAAAACACAGAAGTGTTAGAAATTAATTTAAAATTAATTCACATTTTTAAAACAAAAAATGTGTTTTTAAGAGATAATAACTATCAAAAGATTGACACTTGTTTATGTCTAGTTTAATTGTAAAATTATGATCAATGACAAGCATTGAATTAAATGGTAAAAATATATTCTAAATATACTTTAAAACCACTAAAATTCATAATTTATCAATATTAATTATTTCAATTAAAAAGTAGTTTTTAAATAAAATTTTGTAATTTTCACTATTTCATCAAAATATGAAAGTTATCCGAAAAGTACCAGAATTTCACCCTAGGCTAATTTAGATATCCCGAATCCCAAAATGAATATAATTTTGAGAGATATAATTTATAAAATTTCAAAAATTAGGTATTACTATTCATAACGGCTAGTTTGATTGGTTGTGGTGTGTTAGAACTCGATGTTGCGTACAACACACGCTATCGCATTATTCAATGAGAAGCGTACCATAGAAGCTTTGGGTGTTACATTGTAAAAAATATTTTATGTACTCATTCTAAAGAATAAATTTATTTAGTCAAATTGAATATATATAAGTTTAAAATATTGGATTTAAAAAGGAATCACTATTAGAGTTGGTAAAAGTGCAGTTTTGAAAAATTCTTCTTTTATCTGAAAACAAAAGAATTTGTTCTTACATTATGTATAAGAAACTCATAATATGGATTCTAAAATTATAAGGATTATATAAAGTTTAATATTTAGTTAATACTATTCATAACCTCTTTTGAACAGCTTGTTTGGTAAGTCATGGTGCGCTTTAACTCGGTGTTGTGTGTAGTGCAAGTTAATGAATTATTTTGAAGAAATAACACACTATGAAATCTTGGGGTGTTAGAGGAAGGCTATACTAAACTGTAGTTGGGTCTCAAATTCCTCATGCAGGCCCCTCCCAAGTCATCACATAAACCAAATTCATGATCAATGATAATCATCGAGGGTACCATGAGAAAGTGTTTGATCTCCCATACGTACAACTAACACAAAATCTTCTCATTACACTTCTCTCTAATATAAATGAAGTTCCTCAAAATCTTGAGTTAGTCTACTATCACCTAGACAGTTTCATTGAACTTCTCTGTGCATGGAAGCCCCATAAAAAGTCCATGGATATTTCATCCCTTTTCCAATATAGAATATCACGATGCTACATGGAAATATCTGGAACATGATTCTCATCATTCACCTGCCGACAAATGAGGCATCATGAGATGAATTGTAATGTGGTTCTCCTCATACCGAAATAAAAAAAGCCTATTGAAGATCCATGTACATCATAAACACACATAGATGTATAGATAAGGGACAAGTATGGAACTCCCACACAACTCCTCCCGCATCAGGACTAGAACCACTAATCTCCCCTAGAACATGAGCTCTCGATTCACTCCTTTAGAATATCCATATGGTGTGATGTCTATGGATATCTATTTAGAATGAACATCACTGTCGATATATCATAAATGGGACTCTTTCAGATGCTCATGGAGAGATTTATTAAACATCATTGACTGCAGAAATCATATACCATCATGCTTCACTAGTGCCAGCTATAGGGAAGTTGACGTCCTTGAATCTTCCCACACTAGAGAGCCTAGTAATTCCTTCTAAAGGATTATTCTATAGTGTTTCCATTACCTAGATTGTATATTATCTCAAAGTTTTAGTTCTATAAGAACTCCAAATTGAATTAGTTCCCTAGATTAAATATCATTGGGTGGAGATGTACCTGAGGCTATGATGGTCGGAGTAATCTACACTGTGTTATACTAGAAGTTATTATCTCTGCATCCTCAAAGAAGAGATTACCATTGATAGCTCTAGGTCATGAGTCATTTATTTATGATCATGGGTTCTCAAATTTCTTTACCCATATGTGATGATTGAATGTCATTGCAACAACACACAACATAACCCCACTCTTGGGGAATTACAGTAAACTATGAAATAATCAACTTCTTCTAGTAGTCTGAAAATCTATAGACCCTTTAGCATCTACAAAAACCCTTCAAGCGCCTTCTTAAACTGCTTAAACCATGTAAAAAACTAACACTTCCACATAATAGTGTGAAAAGGGACTGTTATCTAAGAGAAGTCTACAAAAAATATAATGTAGTACCCTGCCAAACCATGAAAGCTCTACACCACTGACGCATTCTTAGGTGGCTACCAAGAAATCATTACTTTGATCATTACTATATCCAAGGGTAGTCATTTTTAAAAAATAACATGTCCAAAAAAGTGGGCCTCTTGTATTCATAACTGGAACGTAGTAAAATTTCCATAAATATGGTTTTATCAAAGAAAATTAAGAACCATCCTCATGTTCTCTATGCAATCCTCCGCTAAATGAGAGTATACGAGTATGTCATCGTTGAAGACTAAAAAACATGTCCATAAATGGTAGGAATATCTATTTCATCATGAATATAAAGATGGTGGTGGAATTTTCTCAACCAATGACCAGGACTAAGAACTCTTAGTGACTATAATGACATCAAAAATCCAAATTTTGAATACCAACTTCAAGAACGTTTAACTGTTGGCAGGAGGACATACGATCTATTTGGGAGATCCATCTCAGACCTAAAAACTGGTTAGAGAGATCATCTATTATTTTAAAGTGATACGTTTTCATTATCATGTCCTTGTTTAGGAATAGATAATCTACACAAAGACATAATCTCCCATATGCATTATTCATGAACAGAACTAGAGCTTCTAAGGAGAACACATTAGGTCTGATGTAAACATTCTCATGATGGTAATCTGATTGTAACTATATCTCACAGTGTTCAGTGGGTTTCATATGATATTCTGAATTAGATATTATGGTTTTCCCAAGTATCATCTAAATAAAAAACTACAACTTCTTACATGGAGGTTATCCCATGAATAAAATTGTGGATGACGTACATATAATCATCCAAAAGTAAAAAAATCCTGATTCCTGAAAAGTCAGTTGCACTAAGGGTTACACCTGCTATCTAATGGTTGAAAGTCTATAGCCTCATTTTCCTAGCACCTATATGACTTTCTATGATGTCTCTTTCCCTGAGAATGGAGAACATCATCCCATTATCACGTAAGAATTTGAGTATCCTATGGGGAGAGTAAATCTAAGCTGAAAACATGGAATGTCAATCCATGCTAAAATGTTATGTCACAAGGTTCTATTATGATGGAAATTATGTACCATGTCAACCACAATAAGTGCTCGCCCCTCAGCCTTCATGCCTTTCATAGATCCTTCCACTCTCCCCATTTTCCCCTGTATCCATGTTAGCACTAAAGTCCATTCATTTGTCGATGGAGTCCCCATGGCTCCGCTATCTTCTATGGAGTTTACTAATGCCTTCGCGTTGATAGATTTTACACTGGTAGCTTAGTTTAATAAGTGATGGTTTGCAGTTGATGTCTTCGACAGATTTATCTCTAACCAGTGGAAGCTTCAAGATCAGGCGATTGTTGGGCTCCTAGACTCGAGGCACCTCCTGATCCTCTTATCGTCCAAAGAAGATCTTACAAATTCTTGGGAAATCGCACCTTATGCTATCTCATGTTTGAATTTCTTTATTTTTCAGTGTTCATTCGATTTCCACTTGAATAAAGTACCATCTGCCTCAGCGATTTGGATCTCGGTACCTGGCCTACCCCTATCATTTCAAAATCTTACGATTGTGCGTTTGATTGAAAATATTTTGGGTCACATACTCTGATCGGACCACCGAATGGATGTCATTAGCCACCCAATTTCCCCTAGAATTTTTGTTGAAGTCAACTTGTCCAAGAATCAGTTGGACACTATCAGCATAGAGAATTAAGGTGAGCTTTGGTGTTTTCAAAATGTTGACTATGAATCTTGGGTTCCCTTCTGTTTGTCTTGTTACTGTCTCGGCCACGACCTCTCTAGTTGCAGGAACAGATCGAGGGGGGCCTCTTGAACGGACTGTTCTTCTTCTCATTTAGTTGAGGGCCTCCAATTACAGGTCACAGGGAATGGTGCAAGGTCTAATTAAGATTCTTGTGAAGATAGAGGCTTCGGTATCGGGCCTGTAGAAGGTCTGGCTGGAAAGAGTTATGCTGGCTCTGCCTTAGTCCCAGTGAAGGCTGATCATCATGAGGTTTTAGGGGGAAATCCCTTGGTTTCGGAGGCTTTAATCCGCTTAAGGAGGGACTAGGGTATTTCCACCTTTGTTGTGCAACGTCCTTTGGGCCCAGTTGGAGCTGGGTTGGCTAATCTCGCTACTGGAAAGTTTCTGGCTCCTAATGGTTCTAGGCTGGTTGTGGAAGCTCGAATGGCCTCTATGGAAGGTACACCGCCCCCCCAAGGCTCCTTCTTACATGGAGGCAGTGCTTTCTGGGATTGATATCAATGGTTGTGAGGGTCCCCAGGATGGGTCATCTCTAGGGATCAAGTCACGCCCGAGATGTGTGGTGCCAACTACTAAGCTATGTAACCTTTTTTAGAGCCTGGAGGATGAAGGGAAAGACTAGGATGCTGACTGGACATCACTCATAAGTGAGGAGAATGGTTTTCCAAGGGAGGAGTCTGGTGATGATTCTTCTAGCCATGTGTCAGGAGTCAGTGCTCAGGATTTTCTTGGTAGCGATTACAGTCTGAAGAGCAGGAATGGATAGCGTCGAAGTCAGAAATGCCGTAAGGATTATTCTTATATTCCTTCTCCAATGGAGACTCGTTCGGCCATAATGGTGAAGGTCCAAGTGAGGGATGGATTTCTCAACTCTAGTGGAAATGTTGGTCGAGTAGAGGCGGCAGACGATGGGGATGATTCCATCAGGAAGGTCTTACAGGATACAGGCATGGATGCTGAGAAACCCGTGGAGCTACTACTACACTTCAGAGAGGAATTGGAGGAGTAAGCCCATGGGGTCAATGCCACTTCAGAAGAGGTCATCAAAATGATGGAAATGACCATTCGGGTGGACACTATTATAGACCAGTGGGAGTGGATTGGAAAATAGAATCATACCCTAGGAAGAGGCTGTAAGGAGGGGAAAATCAACCAAGAGGAATACTTACAAGGATGGGATCGCCTGGTGTGACTATTTGAAGATCTTATAAAGGATGATCCATCATCACCGGTAACTTCTTTTTCATAGAAACTCTTAAAGGATAATAGTGTCAATAGGTTCAAGTTGTATTTTAACAATTTTGTTTTCTCTTGGGGTTTCTAACTTTATCCGTAAAAGGGTTTTGGGATTATAATAAAAAAATTGATGTTATAATGATGATGGAGTAATGGGATAAAATAGATACTGGAAAATGATTCTACTAATACTAATGCAGGGGTAGAACAATCATATATTATACCCCAGATCATATCGTGCACTACTAGATCACAAACATTCATAGAATGCAGCTATCATGTGGACCCGACCACCGTATGCTAGAGCATGAAATGGGCCACCAGGTGGTGGAAGTGGTAGAACCTCATAACTTCATCCCCCACCTACATGTCCTCCTACTCCTCTATCAACATCGTATCCCAAAGGAACACCATGTCCCCATCTGGAGGATCTTTGATCATTAAATTTTCTCTACCATGGTTGTACATGTTCAATCTGTATGGGATTCTTAGCACGTCTGGTTGGTCAGTATCTTTCCATGTTACCTCACTTATCACAAACATAGCATCAACCATATTTGGGCTGACTTAGTGCTCTGTGATGAACTAGTGCTTCCAGACCATTTTCCCAAGCCTAATCATGGAGAGGCATCCTACATCAAGGACCTGCCAACTGAAATTTCTCAATTCCATAAAGTTATCAGCTATGTTGTATCCACTTTCAGTCTGAGGTGACTTGTGTCCCACAGATAAGAATATCTCTATCGCTAGTCCCCAATCCAACACCCAGACATAGGTGCGGATGCACATGGTACTATGTTAGCTCGAATCACTCAATGGAGTCCCTATGAAAACTATTGTTCCCACCAGTAGCTATCATAGATCATGTCCAAAGAGTACTGATACATTTATTTGAACATAGATGAGTACTGTTCCACAATCACCACTCCCCACTAAAGCTCTAGAAGCTCTTGAATCTGATACGATCATATATAGGGGAGGTACTAGTACTCAAAAAATAGCTGTAGGAATTCATCCAATTATAGTAATGACTCATTGGTTTTAGGTCCATGAGGATAGATACCCTGAGGGGGGGGGTGAATCCAGGTTTGACAGATTAAAATAACTTCCCCTTTTGATCATGTTTTACTATTAGAAAAAACCCTCTTCTCTCTCCTTCCCTTTGAATAGTATGAATAAACCTTAAATCATGCATGAGACACAACAATTTTTACTTGGTTCACCCTCATTGGGCTACATCCAAGGAGAATACACCGACATTGTTCCGATCTACCAATTCCACTACAGGCGGACAACTACTTACAAGTTAAAATCAGACTCACTATCTCTCTTGGTTTAAAATCACTCACAATTTGAGTACTAAATGCTCTATCAACATAGGTGAGCTCAATACTTATTTATAAGATCCACTCACAGTTTATAGATCCGTAGGTCTTTTAATTACCACTAATGATTGCATCCTCCACTGTATGTAGTTGCTCTATTGATGTCCAAATTTCATCCAATTAATAATACCTCTTTGACCCTGAACACTGGGAACCAACCTTTGGGAAGTACCTTTGCAAAGCACCCTACTTCGAGAAGCTCCCAATTTCATTAAGCTCAAACAGGACTATGCAAATATCCTGCCTTTTCACGAAGCTCAAGCCTTCGCAGATCTCTGGCCGTCGCAGAGATCAAGTCTTCATAGGGAGACTTCCTTCACGAATCTCACTACGCCAACACAGAGAACACAAATTTCACGGTGCAAGAGTAGCCATCGTGAAGCTCATTCCTTTTACGAAGCACACTATCTTTGTGAACCATCATCCCGACCCGAGAAAAAAATATTTTCATTGAAAACTCTATACTTCTCTCGAGGGGGTCGAGGCCTATTAATAGGCGATTCCACTGACCCTCGAAGCATCTGCATGATGTCAGTTCCATGTCATCTCAAATCAAGATTCTTTGATATTTCCCCTGAAATTATCTCAATATCCCATAGGACAACAACAATTTTCAGATTGCGGAGCACATCATAATCGCGGAGCATTCCGTCAATTCCTTCATGCCTTCGCCGCGAATCTCCACTCACAATTCCCTTCACCGTTGTAATTCTTTTCAACACTGCCATTCGTGAAGCTCGTTGTAATCATGAAGTACACCATCAACATTATTCTTGTCTTCGTGAAATCTTATCCATGAATCTTATCTCCACAAAATTCATGCATTTTCAATATTTTGATGATATATTTAAGGATATACATATTTTCCATACTCACCAAACTCCAAATTTTGGACCCCAAATACATGGAAATCACTGGGAAACGGTGCCACCTTGTATCTGCAAACTTTTGAACCGCCTCCAGATCCTCTATTACTTTATCATGTTTCTTTTTTAACATGGTATGTCAAAAACATCTCTGGAACATGACAATTCACAATGGAAGCCTGCTTTGTCAATAAACACAATGAAGCCAAAAATGCTGCAAGGTTACCTTGAAGGATTTTTCCCAACATTAGTGCATCTGGGTAACCATGTTCCACAAAATTACATCCATCTCATGGAAAAAAGTGGTTTCCAAAGCCTCCATCTGATCATTCAGTGCCTGAACATGTCTAATGTGGTGTACCACTAACTTCATCCAATCATCAGTCGCTTGAGGATCATGTGTTGGAACTCACATAGTGAACTAATCATACTCTCACCCATAACATGATTTTTTAGAAATATATGTTACCCAATAGATGGAGGTGATACTACTAGACCACCTAGAGGAAGGGGATCACATGATGGACACAGAACCATGTCCTCATTGCTTATAGGGTCATCATCATGAACCAGAGCTGGTATCCTGACTATCTGTCATCGTGGAGGCATCCCAAAAGTTTTCAAGGAGTACCTAGGTCACATGAACATATAAATATATATATATATATCAATATTGTGTTGATGACTCAAGAAGAATAGTAAATGACTCAATCCTATATGATGCCTGTACTACTGTTTCATGCAACAAATGTCTTAGGGTTTCGAGTTTCCAAGTGGGTAATCAGGGTCCTCGTGAATGGATACATCATCCACCTACAAAAAAACTAGAATCCCTATCTTAATAGACAAACTCGATACACTTAGAAAACGTTTCCCAATTCCTAACCAATCTTTTTAAGGGTAAATGTACAAACAGTATATCAAGGAATGAACTTTCCCTGATAGTAATTTTTTTATGACCTGTCCCACACTGAGGCACAAGACAGAACTACCCCATGGATTCCTCCATAAGCCTCGTGGTTCCGACAAGCGCCAAAGGAATAAGAAACTTAGTGAACCATTTTCCTATGTACTTACACACACATCCAACTCAATGTAAAAGTGTAGAGGTAACGAATGAAAAGATGTTACGCTGCTGTAAAAACCCAAACATGCTTGGTCCTCCAAACTATATTCTAAAAGAATGTAAATTGAATGGAAAATGGGAAACATACATTCCAAACAAAAAAATGTGTCCCATCCTGTCAAAAACATGAAAAGTAAAATAGTTGAGACCTCCTTACTATTGTATCCCATTCAACAACCACATTATGCAGTCCACACAACCTTTTCCCTAAGATCCCCTCATGTCATTATCAAACATATCCTCCACCTTCCTATGGAACAATATGTGTGGGAAAATACCCTATGTGGGTGAGTATAAAAATACCCATTAGGACACCGCGGAAGTTGAACTGGAAGTAGTAAGATATACACTAAAGGATAAATCTGTATGTAAAAATGTATACTAACGGTTAAAGATCAGCCTAATAAGAGACTGATGTAAGGTCATCCAAATGCATGAAGATTGAAATACTGTGAAGATGAACTTCTTATCTAGTATTCACAACTGATAGTAGGAGAGGTGAATCGTCTATCCATGAGAAGCTAGATATGGAAATTACTTGTAACGCCACACACATCATCGCATCTCCAGAAAAAAGAGTAACCAAAACAAAGGAGTGGGTACTGAAATTATATATATATACATTCAATTAGACCCAAAAAAGTGAGTAAGGGGATCTTCATCTCACAACTCATCCCAAGAAGATGAATCTCCAATAGTTCCATTAGTACCCACCAACAATGCGAAGAACATCTCATGTCCTCCCTAAACACGCAAGTCAAAGGTAATAAATCACCAAACCTTGATACTACCTTCTTTGGGTAGCTCTATCTCTTCTGCATGGCATTAGATCATCTCAAAAGGACATTTCTCTGTGGGTAAAGCTCCCCTCTTACTCATGGGTCCAAATTTTCATCAAAGTACATATCATAACCGAATTGTATGTTGGATGGTGCAACTCAACATAGAGGACCCTCTCCCTAATGCGTCAGGGGGGGTTCACATTGACAGTCTTCCTAGAGGACCCATGTTCTAGTGTGTCAGGTGGTCCCACTCCAATAGTAGTCATTGTGGAGCTATGCCTTGGTATTTCAAGGGGGTTTCACTCTAGTTTATTGAAGAACAATGCCCTAATCAGTAGATGGATTCCACTCAGATGTAAATATAGTGGACCCACACCCAATAAGATGGGGGAGGGGGTCCACTCAAACATCTTTGAGGACCCACTATCTAGTGCATCAATAGGGTTCTACTCTAAAATCTCTAATATCTTCACCTGATCGCTATTGTCTTTGAACACCCATGAGTAAGAGACTTTCTCAGAATGCCTCACATCAAATCCCAAAATTCGCATATATGGTCATCATCACGTTCTACATGGGAAAACACACATGATAGGATTTTCGCTAGCCTGAAACTCATAACTAGTGAAAAGGGATACTTTTACCGCAACATGCCTGAAAAGAACATCTGAGGGCATATACCTCATCCAAATCATTAAATTCCTAATCCAATCTCAAAAGGACCATCTTAAATAAAGGACCACATTGTAGAAGAGAATGTCTCAAAATGATATTTCATTTAGATGATATGTATGTTTGAAAACTCCCCATGAAGACAAACCGGGTCCCGCTATAGACCGACCAGGGAATGACCACCACGATCAGTCCACCTACCACTGTGGTTAAGGTCTTGGGCGATGTCGCCATTAGTGGCCCTCTAGTAGCATGATCTTACATGGCCTCAATGTAGACTATGGCCGCTCTCCAATCCGGCCGACCTAGGACCAACCTCGGTATGGACAACGACCCTCTCGACTAGGCCAATCCCAAATGGTTGGGACCAACATGCCTCAGTCCAGCGTACAACCCACTTGATTGGGCACATACCCATTGGTTGGGCCCAACCAGCTTTAGCACATCCCACCTAGTCAGCCTGCAACACATCGGTGGATGCGGTTTCCACTGATCAGTCACATAGAATTCTATCTTATTTTGCAGCACTTACCACCACCTCAGGTCTCACCCCATGGAATATCACCACCACACAGGTCGCCTCCACCATTATGTGGCATGCCGATGTTGGCCACTACCATGTGCCACTACGCTGGTGCTACTTCAGTGGTACCTTTTACAGACCAACGAGCCTCCTATGATTGCCTAAAAATAGTAAAAAAAAGATCCCTACTCCATGGACTGTGATAATCACATAGATATGTCACTCCCTATGATTTATTGATGATTTGACATGTAAAAAATGTATCTTTGATATTTTAGAAGAACGGATGAAGAACAAGACATATATGATTCAAAATGTAGATCGGTCAATAGCTATGTTCGTTTGTCCATCATCGTTGATATACAATGTAATGAGTGCAACATAAAATAAAAAACATCAATAATTAGAATTGGGGATGGAGAAATCCATAGAATCCTTCTTCGTTGGATCTGATCATCATTGAACAGGTTCTCGACGCCTCTTCTATGACCCGCCAAATCTTCATTGGTGATTCACCAAAGGGGGAGAGCTCCACCATGTCATAAAAGGATTAATAGGAAATCCTAATTCAAAACCCATAACCCCGTATTTACAACCATTGAGTTAGGATAAGGGTATCTACATAACCTCTCTTCTAATGGTCTCAGTATCTGAACATCCCACACTATCCCATTTTAGGTCATGATTAGGTAAAAACCATGGATTAAAAACTCAACGATAGTCTCACATTTCTAATATGAGTCCTCATATAAGAGTTATTTGATACTACGGCCTAGATAAAATAAAATAATTTTATTATTTTATTTACGGATTCCAACTTAGTGCCAATTTTCTATAGAATACCCATGCTGACAGACATTATATCCCACCTATAGTAAATTCAATATTGCTAAATCAACCATACACTCAAATTTCCTATTTGACCTATAATTTAAAACCATCCACATTTCCTTCATGTGAAAAACATAAACTATAAATAATATTTTTATAAAATTCATTCCAGGCACACTAGGCCTAAAGATTGCATGTCATCTCAGGGCTTAGCTCTAGAAATAAAAATTGAAATATTTCAATGTCTTATAAGGAAAAAACGTGGAATCTATAGGTTTTGAATCATCTTTCATGATTAGTAACATAAGGGTATTAGAGTTATAAAAAATGGATATTTAATCCTAAAAAATGAACTAAATTTCTATAATGAACTAAAATTTGAAAAAAAAAATGACTTAGTTTGACTTCCCAACCCTGGTGGCCCTATAACTGATGCGCCAAGCAGGGATGACACATAGCCTTATGCATTCCTCACTATATACTAGAAGATTCCACAAACAAAATATTTTAAAAGGAAAATATAGAGAGATCATACCCTCTTATCTGAGTAAAGACATAATAGAGTTAATATAAATAATTAAAATAACCAATAGGAACAATAAATTTATGGTATATGCATGTTTCTACAATAATAAAAGGGAAAAATGATACAATGATAATATGAATACTCTAAATGTCATGAAGTGATACATAAATGGAATCCATTTCTAAAATCATTAAATATCTCGAACACGGTTTAAAGTCCCATCTTGTTCATGGAATCCCATTCTCCAACCCATCACCCCATGAAAAACAAAGAAGAGGGTCTATATCTGGAAAATGTACCCAAAATCAAGCAGTGTTGGCTCATGTAAAAATGATCCAAGGAGACCTTAAAAGGGAGTGACTAAAACATAGTAGGCCGCATCCAATAGTTTCTAATAGAATAACTATTTTGTAAAATAGTATATGCGAATAATCAAGTGGAAGTAATTATATAGAGAAAAAAAAGACAAATTTTTCACATTAAGAAAATTTTTAATCATCCATCTTTATTCTATATGTTCTATGTGTAATCCATCCAAATAGACTAGCTCTGATCTTTCTAGAAGCCTAATATACAGAACCTGAGGTCACATACATTTATTCACAAAGTAATTTCATTAATTAAATTATTTATCACCTTATCTTGAATCATAAATCATAAATAATAAAATACACCCTTTTATATAATTTAGGATCATAGAGCATAAGTCTAAAATCCTAAACAAAACAATAAATTTGTAGGGCCTATAATATCTTTCCAGCCCAATAAACACATGGAAACTCAGTCTCTATGTTAGGATAATGGATCCATCGTCTGACATTCAAACTCTATAAATAAAAATGGTAGGGCATGGAGCCTCATTCTAGCCTGACCCATGTGAGTAAAGCCTCAATATGATACCCCACACATTCTAGTTATTAATATAAAAATGATTCATAAAATTTCTCTCACATTTCCACATTATTTTTTCATTTACCAAGATCTCGGTATACCATTAAAATCTAAACAAGGAATTAATCATAAAAAACCCTTTTACAATTTAGTAGAAATCCTCTCTTTAAAACATGGGGAATCCTCTTTCAATATCTATCTATTCCAGTTAATAATACATTTCTATCTCTAACAATTAAAAATATTTATTAATGTTTCACCATAGAAAGGGGCACCAGGAATTAAATTTGAATCATAATTGAAATATATTAGGGAAACCCCTTTTCACAATTTCATATTCTCCAGAAAAAATATTTTAAGGGCCTTAATAAACAACCCACGTCACTGAAACATTTCAAAACTACCCTTCAAAATGATATTTTGGATTAAATATAAAAACACAGAAAAAATTTATTAATGATATTGAAAAATATATAATGTATATTTCAAATAGGACCAAATTTCATATTTTAAAAAATATAAAGTGTAATAACTAAGGAGAATATAATTTTTTTTTCTAATTTCATTTTTTTAAAACTACAATGTGAAAAATATTTAATTTAATGAAATAAATACTGATTGTTAAAGTATTCTATAATGCATTTATGATTCACCCACCTATACATAACAAGTTCTCCAAGAATTTAATTAGATATAAAAGATGATTATTTAGAGTTTGATCCCACTAAACAAATAATTATAGATGTATAGATTCAAATATTTATTTATATAATATAAATGAAATTTCAATAGGGTCATAGGCTGATATAATGTCCATTTTTGTATGTAAACCAAGAATATAATTTTTATGAATACTATTACATTGACCCCCAAAAAAAACATTACATCTATATGCATTGAAATGTAGAGATCTGTGACATATAGTTCAATATGTTTATCATAAATGGTGTTTCTAGATTTAATTCATCATAATAATATGAAGTGTTTATTTTTTGATGTAAATATCGACTGAAATTTTCTTTTTTCAATGGAGATGTGTAAAATAATTGGGTAGTTTCCAACCATATTGTCTTAGTGGAAAATGTCAAAGAAAAAACTAGTAATTTAAATATATATGACCAAGAAAATTTAAATTTAATATAATTTCATATAAGGGTAACTCATGGTTCATTGATTTGTAGTCATCATTTTCATTTACTAATTTTTATTTAGTATACCATGGATAGAAATCATTATCTATATTCCAATTATTTAATATGTGACATGAAGAAATAAATTATGTGGTTAAAATGTGATTTTTAGGATACATACATTTCTGTTTCATTTTCCATGTTGATTTATAGTATTATAAATATCAAGAACTATTGAAATTATGAATACTCACACTACAATCAGCCATAATAAAAGACATAATTATTGATTTTTTAATCTATAGATAACAAAACAATATTCCATTACCATGTACAAATGAAAAATCAAAATATAAGGATTTAGGTAGTTTCATGTTTTTTTGGGTACTAATATACCATGTTTTAGTAACATTATAACCTATGGAGTTTCACAGAGAGTGATATTGAGTGTAAGTGATTTATATTCTCTTCTGCGTGTAGACTAAAATATGAGAACACGTGTATATAGTTTAAGATACATTATAGGGTTCATTCCATAGTAATCACAAGTATTTGATGAAATTTCATAGATTGGAATAAAAATAATGAAGATTAATTTTGTATAAAACATTCCAGAAAACACCTGATGATATGGTTTCTTGAGAGTTAAGTGTTGATTCGTGAACCTAGAAATAAACATGAAAAATGTTATTGAAAATGAAGAAGAAGAGGAAAACGTTCTAAATCTTTAAAAATGATAGACATGCTTCATAATTAACCTATAAAAATGATGCTACATTACTATTATATATAGAATAATATAACACATATACATGGATTTATCAAATTACATATCCTAATTTGACAATCAAGTAAAAATATTACTATTATGTGTGATTGAAATATCTTCACCCAATGATTGAGCGATCATCACATGATCCAAATTCATAATATCACAAAACAAATCAAATAACATTTATATAATTCTAATTATATTTTGTATAATAACACTTACAATCCATCAATACCGTAACATATTAAAATATATAATTTCATTTATGTCATCAATGTAGTTTATGGTATTAATAATTATATTTTTTCATACCATAAATATTATAAAATTTTTCTCATGTATAGTAAGTTAAATATTTTAATTATAATAAATAAATTAATAATTAAATACGGTTTTATATCCAAATTTCAAAAAATTAACCTTAAATAGATTCATTTCTATATGTTATATCTCATTTGAAAAGATCACATAATGTTATTTTTAATTTTTATATTTTCCAAAATCATATTTCTATTTCATTCCATAAATATTTTACCTCCCCCCATGTAACAAATTAAAATGTCTACCATTTAGTCACTCCTACCTGTCCCTTTGAAAATCAATATTAGCATATTTATTTTCATAGATGATCATAGTGAGGTATTCTATGATCATGGTATCTTTATATTTATTTTTTATTATTTACTCATGATTAATGTTTTAATAACCAAGAAAGTTTTATTATCATATCCCTAATAATGATAAATTTTATTAATTTATGAATATATATTACATATGTAAATTTTGGATGTCATATATGGAACAAGTTGTATGTGTTTTTAGGTCATCATAGCTTGTATTATAGTATATGTGCAATGTTACTATTTTAGAACCAAATCTGATCATTCTTGTATGAGGTGTCTCAACAGAGAGATCTGCCCTATAATAGGGGAAGAGGGATTGTTGATCAGATAAGATGGAGACTAATATCTATTATCCAAATATAGAGAGAAGAATGAGGTGATATCCTAGAGTCTATATAACTTGGGGTTGATGTAAGTCATCACATTGATAAAGGAAGATATGATTGATACACCATTTTCTATGTAACCATATTATAGTCTTTTTGATGATTGAGAAGGGTTTTTATGAGGATAAATGATTTTCTTAAGTGACTAAGAGAAGTTATATATATAATATGTGATGTTTATAAAAATGGTGTGTCTATTTTCCTATTCAAAATTACAAAAAATATATAATACACTTAGTGATTATAGAAGAAAAACACATCACTATGTTATGATCCATGGATTAACAATGTTTTACTAAAAAAAGTATAAATAATTTGGTCCTTTTATGCATTATTTTTAATTTTATATCTTTTTTAGAGAGATATTCATTCTTACTAATAGTGGAATAATATCATTATAAAGGTTCATTTGAGGGTATCGATATGTCTAATTCACTCCCCTCTAAAGTTATTCAATTTCATTGGGTCCCAAAAGGTGTATTATATTTGATGGTTCTTGGTGGATTATTCTATCATTTAATAAATTTTAGTAATCTCTAACCACAAGGGGGATTGATACTATTTATAGAGGACTCAATTAATTATCATTATCTTGGTATTTTAAAATCTACACGAACATGATATCATATTAATCCTCAAATCCCATATAAAAAAACTATCTAAACATATAAAAATGGAATTAAACTATATTTGGGGATAAATTACGTGTTATATAGAAGAAATATATTGATTTTAGGATTCATTCAAATGTAACCATTGATTTAATATTTAAAAAAACGAATGTTATTATAGTAAAAATATGCATACTTATAGAAACTCACAATTATATTAGGATCATGATGAAAATGATAATAATAAACCCATTATATATTCAACGTGAATATATTATGGTCATGGATAAATAAACAAATGAATTCACACTAGATAATGTTCACATCACACTAATTTCACATGTGATAAATAATAACGACATTGAATATATGGATATAAATAAATAATAGGAAGTATCATTGAAGGAGGAATATAAAATAACATTAGAGGATAACACCAATGATTTGGATATTAATAGATGGTTGTAATTATTTTATCCAAATATCAAAAACAGAGAATGATAATTCGAAATAAATATTCATATTTATTTTTTTACATTTTTAATATTATTAAGTATCATTTAATGGAAACAAAAAAATTCATAGATTATAATGAATACAATGTAACCAGGAATAAATCATTAATATAAATGAAATTAAATAGGATCTAATTTTAGAAATTCTCTAAAAATAATAAATTTATTTCATAAGAAATTTTTAGGTCATACGAAAATAAGGATGATAGATTTGTCACATCATTGTTATCAATGAGGAAATATTTGTCACATTAATTTAAAAACCATAATTGATGGAAAAAATGAATAAAAAATATGATTCGATGGAAGAGTTGACCTAATAGTTGAACTATATAATAATATTGAAGAAATTTATATTTGGAGGGTTATAATAATGAAATATGACAAAGTGGTATATTGTAAAAAAAATATATATATAAAGAAATATTTTGAGGGGAAATGCATGTTAGTGGGAAATATAGAATTACTAGGAAATACAAATCATGAAAAATTTGAGTAGAAAGTAGTTATCAGGATTAGAATATAGGGGAATGATCGGATAATAAATTCTTTGAAAATTATATGAAAATAATAATAAAAATATTGAGGATATGAAATGTGAATTCATGAAAATGAAATGATATATCTATGATCATGATGTTTCTAACTTTTAGAATGACTTCACAGAGATTCAGTTCATGTTATAAAAAATAAGTTAAGAAAAAACACACGAAATTAGTGTAAAATTTTGAAAATTTCACATTAGTCCATATTTTCAAAATAAATGTTAAATATATTAAGGGGCATGAACATACAAATAAATTATTGGTGGTTGATACGAAACCAAAAGTACCCACAACTATGAATTAGGTGGATTTAGGTGGCACTCAATGGATTTGCAAGGATTCAGGTGGTGTAGAATATGAATTATGTAATTCACCATGATTTATTTAATATTTATTAAATATTGAACACGTATAAAGTATTTGTTCCATTGAAATGTGGAATATTAAAATAAAAATATAAAAAAATAGGTGAAAGGTTTTTCATTCCCCTTTAATTTTTATGATATATTTTTTGTGGTGTGATTGTTTTGGATAAAATTCTACGGTTTACTCATAAAGTATACAATGAAATGATATAATGGCGTCTCAAATGAATAAATATCAACATTTGAAATAATTATAATGTAATATAGAAACACTTAATTAATATTTATTCATTAAAAATGGGGATGATAAAATACATCTAATTGTGGAGGAATATAAATCAACAATAAAGGAAGTGAAGTCGTGAATATGAACCAATAAAAAAACATGAGAAGGAGAATTTGATAGAAAATTATATGAAATCTATAGATGAGGATAGAGTGACAATTAGTGATAGTGGATTAACATCCCAAATAACTAGAGGTAAAGTTTTTCCAGGGAAAAAACAATAAAAATGTGGTGTTCCCTATGAAAATGATGATGGTTTGAATATCATTATATTTGAAAAAAAATTAATTTAAAATAATTGTGTACATAAATTCACTGGTTGATAAAATCCATGGTCTCAATTTTATAATTTTTAATTAAATATGTTTCTGAATAAATTTAATCAATTAAAATCAGATAGATTTCATTTTGAAAATAAAAGATACTAAATTTATTATATAATAATATTTTACAATGGGTTATGCGTATATAATTGGTGGAGGATACTACTTGTGTTTTATAACTAAGAATGAAGTTGATAAGTTATAGATAAGAATAATTAGACTCTTAATCCAAATTTACATGGAATATTTAGTTAATAATGAAGGATCTTGTGATATTCATAAACCATCATGTGATCATAATCACCCATGTGATACTTTTCACATGGTAGAGAATATTTAGAAGACATAAATGAATAAGAAAAATAGTCCAAAATGTTTCTAGAGTTTAAACAAAATCATTTCTATGGGGTAAAAAAGTGTTCTACATATTATTTATTTATTATTAGAATATGATATAATACATAATGGTGATCCATAAATATATAAAGTGTTTAGATGTATTACAACTATAGATTAGAGGAGAAGACTAATGGGATGAAGTATAAGAAATTTTAGACTGAAAAGGGGATGAAATTTACCAACAATGAAGGTGATGAATAAATTATATAGACCATAATAACTATCTATGTTTTAGTGGAGAGAACACCTAATTATAGATATTTTTATAGATGAGGTACTATATTACTAACATCACGGTACACCATATTCAAATTGATAAAGATCTATCATAGATGTGTTGGACGGATATCATCCTAACATATTTTCATATCTCAAATATGGGATTTTTTTATGTAAATGAATAGAGTAAAAAATATGATATGTCTTAATGAAATATTATACCATCGAAAAACAATAATATGTTTCAATTTATGTGATTTATTCATAACAATGATAAGAACAAAAAAATTAATATCATATATATGATGTTATTTTTATTTGATGATAGTATATATAAATTTAAACATTGAACTATAATAAATTAAATATAAAAAATTTGAAAACCATGACATTACTGTTGTATATAATGAGAATAAATATCAACCATGTTGCAAATATTAGAAAATTATTAAAAAAGTTAATGAATGTGATACTGATATATAAAGAAAATTGGAAGAATATAAAGTTAAAGTTGATTGAAAATATACACTAAAAATGATGAAAATGATTTAACATTAGTAATAATGTCAATATAATGATGTAGGTATGATATCAATGTGGATATCATTAGTGACCAGAAATATTTAATATGAACAAAAAGGATGACGTCTCTATAAAAAAATTCACTTTTAATTGAATTAAAGATAAATAAATTTTATGATGATAATAAATATCCAAATTATGTCAAATAGATGCAAGGTTATAGTGGAATAATTTATAAAAAACAAACAAGAATAATGATATCTTGGAAGGTAGGAAAAATTCCTCAAAACCATGTGGGTTTTTTATAACAAACAAAATGAAGATAAAATTGTAACATAAAACAATGAATAACTAGTGTCAAAATATTATTCCCAAATTTAGTAAATTTATATTAATGAGAAATGTTCTCCCATATATATGTTGTAATCAATGTTTTTTTACACAAGTAAATTAATATGAAAATGATATTCAAGGCCTTACAAATTGAAATGTAAATAGTATTAATTTATTTATTCATTAAGGGAAAGGTATGCATAAAACAATCATATGGTTATATGATTGATGAAGATAAGTTTAAGGTATTCTATATTGATAAGGCATTATATGATATAAATCATGAACCAATTGAACAATTTTCATTGACCTATTAACACTATAGTAAGCATTATTTCTAGAGAGTGTCTATTAAAAATTTATACATTAATAAAAAGAATATTCAAACATTTTTATGGTATTTTTTTGAATAAAATATTTTTGGATTTATCAAACAAAAAATAATGAATTTTTTTTTATATTACATTAGGTGTGAGATATAGATGTTATTTAATGGTGTCATAATATTTTTCTTTGTATTATTGTACACACAAGGAATGCATGAATCATTTATTAGATCATATAAATATTCCAATAGTATGTTGAAAAAATTTCCAATATGATATTACATGGTGATGATAACGCTTACTGCAACAATAAAAAAAATTTCATGGGGTAACAATTGACAATGGTTTAACATAATAATATAGAATCAAATAATTTGGATTTTATTGTACAAGAAAACTACATAAAAACATATTGTTTATACGTTTTCAAATTTTTTGTAGAAAATCAGTCCGTAGTAAATCCACATTACAAAAGTGATATTAATATTAATTATACACAAATAACATTGGGTTTTATATATGTTTATCATGAAAAAACATTAACTATATTATTAGGATATATAGAAATGGATTGGTTTAGTTAATTGGATAATAACAAGCCAATGTGAGGTGTTGAATTCTATCTTATATGTATTTGTATCTCTGAGGTATGAATGAAATATGATTGTATATACCTTAGAAATATAGTTGTTATAATCTATATAAATTTAATATAATTTCATGTGTGGGAAAATCAGACTTATTGATTTCCAATTATAATTATCATTTTCTGAATTTAGGATCTTTATATCATTGAATGAAATATTTGATCAAATTCATCGAATATACTATGAGAATCCATAAAATGAATTCAGTTGTTGTAATTTAATATTTTTGTAGTCCCCACTAAAGTTTTATTTTCCATTCCAATATAAATCATTATAAATACCATGATCTACATTTATTCTAAAGAAACACACTGAACAGATCTCTAATAAAGGTGCTAAATATGAATTTTTGATCTATAGTTAACTGAAATATATTCCCTCATTATGAAATCATATTAATTCTTGATAAAATGATTCATGCAGTGTCTTGTTTATTGAGGGTATAATATACCATTTTTCATTTAGACTATAAACTATGGAGTCTTTCATATGGTGATAGGGAAATGTAGTTAATTCCCTACTCATCCTTTTATATATGTGAATACAAGATTACCAACATGATGCACAATATGGTATCATAATTTTGAATTAGATGATTTTAATGAAATATCATGCATTAGAATAAAAATAATAAAGATTATGTTTCTAGGAAACACCCTGAAAAACACGCAATGATATGGTTGTATACACATTTGAATGTTGATTCATAGACCCATAAAAAATAATGAAAAAGGAGCTTGAAAATGACGAATATAAGAAAATTATTTAAATCTTTTAACATAAACATCACACTCTTTTCTTGACCTATACAAAGACTAATATCATACCTTTGTGAAAATGATAAATTACACTTATGTAGATATATATCTGAGAACATATCATATTATATCATTCAAATCCACAACATTACCATTAAATGTTATTGAAATATATTAACTATATTAATGAGCTTCATTCACAGGATCCAACTACTTACCATTACAGATCAACTCAATTTAATTTATATTTATATTTATATAATTTATTATATCATTTATAATCCATTAATTTCTTATTATATTTATATATATTATTTGGTTTAATATCATTATTATTATCTTTGATATAAATATTGATATTTTACATAACATACATATTAATCTAGTATATTCACATATAGTTAATTAAATATTTCAATCATAATAAACAACATCATAATTAAATAAATGTTCATATACAAACCAGAAAAATCATTTTACATTAAATTGACTCATATAAATATCTTAAATTTCTTTTAAAAGTATCTCATAATGATATATATAATTATAATATCCATAATTGATATATTTTTCTTTCATTAAATACCCTTTTTACCATCTCCCCATAGAACATTTTAAAATGGAACTCATTGTATCACTCATGTGAATCCTTTATTGAAAATTGTTTAGAGGAATTATTTTAATGGATGGTCATTATGAGGAATTCTAAGATCACACTATATTTATATTTATTTTTTCTCATTGATTAATGATGCTTGTTTCTATAGTATTTACAGATGCATTCCCATATCCCTAGTAATGATAGATTGTATAACTCTATGAAAGAATATTACATAATTTAATTTAGGTTGTTACAGATGTTATATGTTCTATGGGTTTTTTGGGTCATCTTAGTCTGTGTTAGGGATATGAGTGATGTTATTATTTTGGATTTACATATAATAGTGAATGTTTGATGAATCTTCATATATATAACATTATATATAATATGGTATCTTGGATCATGGATCAAAATAGATGGTATTCTAGATCTATTGTCAACCTTTAGAGACAATAAAGATGGGATATCCAAGAGACCATATCACGATATGTTTATAGTATTAATCTCATTGAATATGGTTGAATGATTGATAAATCGTTGGCTATATAATTATTTTATTATTTTACAGAGAATCAATATTGTCTGTTAGGAGGAGAGTTGAGAATATTTTGTGATTATGGGAAGATATTTCTATAATTTTTTATGTATATAAATCGGGAGGGTCAGTTTCCCCACTCTAAATAGTAAGAAAGAGGTATTTCATATAGTTATTCTAGTATATTTACTCATCACTATAGTATTTTCTATGGATTAGCCTAGTTAGGTTAAACTATGTTTAATTTCTTTTCTCCCTCTATACATTCTTTTTTATCTAAAATTTATTGCGGTTTAGAGAAGTGTTCCTCCAAATAGTTGAATAATATCCTTGTAAATGTTCATTTGATGAAATGTATATACTATAATACATTTCCCTATTTAGGTAATATCCATGTATGTGACCCAAAAGTTGTATCAATGCTTATGGTTATTAGTGGAGGATTCTGTGTTTGAAGAAATTTCAGTGACATCTAAGCACATGGGATTTTCATACCATTGTTAATGGATTCGATTCATTATCATGTCTATTTTAAAACATAATATACATTTAGAATACACCATATAAATCCTCAAAAGTCATGTAGGAATAAAATCTAAACATCTACATAGTTAATTCAATGGTAATTGGAGATAATTTAAAAGTTATATGAATCAAATTTGAGGGTTTTGGGATTCGCTCAAATGAATTTGTTGATGTATTATTTGATTAAGGGATAATTATTATAGAAAAAATGCATAGACATAGTGAAAAACACAATGATATAATGATTATAAATATTATCATAATAATATATCCAATATATGTGACTATGAATGTATTAATTTTTAATGATAAAGACCCAATATGAGAACATTATACAATCCTCATACCACCCCAGTTTTACAATATATGTGGAGCAATGAAAATGATTCAATAGATACAAGGGAATTTTTGGATGATTCATTGAAAGAAATAAAGTAAATAACATTGGAGGATGACCCAAGCTAATGGGAATTAAATGATCTGATATATTTCTTATCCTAAAATCTCCAACAAAGAAAATAAAAATTTAAAATAAATCATCAACATTATTTTATCCATGAGGAATTTTTTTGATTCACAGTAAAATGTATTGAATGTAATTATGAAATGATGCTGACATTAATGTACACATGACAAAATAATATAATGATTTGAAATTAAATATGATTTCAAAGAAGAAATTCCTAAAAAAGTATACATTTTATTCATATGAAAAAATTTCTCATTTAAAATAGAGGATGAGAAATTATTTACTAAAAATATCTAAATATGGAAATCACCGTATTAATAAAGTAAAAACTAAAATCAAAGGAAAATAATAATGAAATAGTTCAATATAAATAATGAGTTGAATGAAAAGTTGAACTAGATGGTACTCTTGTAGAAATTAATATTTGGAGTGATAAAATAAATTAACCCAATGAAGTGGTATATGATTCAAAACATTAAATTAATTAGTAATATTTTGTTTTATCTATTTTGAAGGATATTATTGAACAGATCAATATATAAAGACAAAAAAATAAGAGATAAAACTGGATCTGAGGATTAAATTTTAAGAGCATGAGATTAGAATTAATGATTTTTAAAATTCTTTAAATAAATATTATAAATAATATTATGTATCTAAAATATGATTTCATAATGATGTGATGAAATATAGATGATAAATAGATATTTTACTAATAAAATGACATCCAAAATAGGGAGGTCACATAACTCCAAAGAGTTAAATGAGATAAACATGAAATTAATGGGAATTTTAGAAAACTTCTAATAACTGTATAGTTAAAAAATTAATCTAAAATATATTTATGGGATTTTCTATAATAAAAAATTAATTATCATTGATAGAAAACCACATGTATATTAAGCCTGGAATAAATATGATATTGGACACTCAAAAATGGAATTTTAATGATTTTGGCATAGTATAGAAACGATTATTTAATTTACATTTAAAATATTGCTAATTTTTTTGAAAATTTTAACAAACAAAATTTACGTGTTCCACAAAAATCTCATAAATTATGATAAAAAAGAAATAAATAAAGATGACAAGTTATCCAATACTTTTATTTTTTATGAAATACTGTATTTGATGTGAATGATATTAACACAAATCCATGAATTACGCATCAAGTGTATAAAGATATGTTCTAAATGAGTCTCAAATGTAGAAATCTCTGCACTTGGATGAGTCATAATGGATGAAAAAACTCATAATAAATCATTATCCCATAATGTTATGTTTGATCAAATTGATACATTGGTGGAACAATTTCATTCATCGCTAAAGGAAGTGAAGTCGTGAATATGGAACAAGAAAGAAAAAATACGGGGAGATATATTTTATATAAATTCATTTAAAGGTATTATATTAGAAAATGGTTAGAATTCCTGATATTGGACTCTATTCCCATATAAAGGGAGATAATTATTTTATCATGGGAATCAATTAAAAAAAATTCTTCTCTCTTTGTAAATAAGGAAGAATTGAATATCATTATATTAGAAAAATACTGGATTATTGAAAATAAAATGAGGCATGTAGAGTTTTTTGAGTATTAATGACTTTTTGAAATGTTTATAGTTTGTAATTGATTATGTGACTCATTTAATGAAATAAATGTAAATTAGGGGGATTTCATTATCTGTATCAGAGATAGTAACATTATATTTTTGGGAATGTTCATATAGGGGAATCCCTGCATCATTATTGGTGAAGAAGATACATGTTTTATGATTCAAGAAGAAGAGAATATATGATCATATCTCATTGATTAATGGTGTCTCGGGAAGACATTCCCCTGGAGGAACTTTTTCGATGACCTAAAACCTCCCCTCCGCCGATGAACTAGCTTGATTGCTACCAGACTCTGCTCCCCCCTCCCGATTTGAGGGGGAGTATTGCGATGTCATCCACAGAGGAAGAGAATATTAGATGGTTCTTTTCTGGCCTTACTAAGAATCCATATTTCCCACAGGGTCCCCAATATTTTTTGAGAGGATCTTCAAATTTCAATGCTCCCAGAGGAGATTAACGGTGCCTCTGATCCTTGCATACTCAAAAGGGTTCCCTACTTCCATCTCCAGCGGCCCTCAGTTGAATCCTTTGATCACATCGTCTCTGGGTCTTGGAAGCTACATGAGCGGCCGGTCTTTAGTTTTCTTGACCAATGACACTTCATGATTCGTTTTGGTTTGGAGGAGGATCTAGTCTACGCCTGGTCCAAGGCCCCTCAAAGATGCAATAGAGCGGTATTCTATCTGTTTCACTGAAGCTTCGATTTCCATATGTGGCGTGATCCTTTGACGTTTGCGACCTCGGTAATTATTCTGGGTCTTTTGCCCTCGGTCTAGAATCCCTCTATTTTGTGTGCTCTTGGTAACTTGATTATAAGGTTCTTGTGCACTGATTGGCATACTAAGGTTGTTTGTAATCCCATCTGCCCATGAATTTTTGTGGAAGTCAATTCTACAAGGCCGCCGGTCTGATGCATCTGGATCACAGATGAAAAAGAGTTTTTCTGGAAGCCGAAGGTGGTTTTTTAGTCTTGGATGCACTACTGTCTTTCTTATTGCTGGTGTGGTCACATGGCATTGAACTATCGTAGCATGAGTATGAATGAATGCTCAAATGAGATTGAGACGAGTCATAGTGGAGGGGGTGGTGCTGCTAATATGGATAAGATCTAGAGCATGTGGAATACTGAAGATGGTTTGGCAGTGATAATGAATGAGGTGGGAGACAATTTGGAATGTGCGGTGGGTGTTGGGTGTGCTGGAGTTCGAGATGTTGCTGACCAGGTTACTCGGGTGGGGGTATCCCCGAAGTGTTGGTGCAGTTGTGGATGATTCTATGGTTTCAGTGCTTGTGCAGTGGGTGATATTGGATTTAACTGGTAATGTAGTTGTGGGGGGATCAATGCCATCATCATTTCTGTAGGGGATGTCACGGGATTGTACTGATGAGGTCCCTGGTTGCTCTTCTGGTATGAAAGAGATGCTAGGAAACCAAGTTATTGCTGAGGAGTCAGGGCAATCTGCTCTTGGGTTTATAGTGCCGAGGATTCCTTTGCCAATGGTGGGAAATGATCCATGAGATCTGACAGTCAAAAAAGTCTTTGATCGCTTAAAGTATGATATTGGACTTGAAAATACATATATGGAGGAGAATTCATGGCCCTGCAGCTCCTTGCGGTCATATCATGTGGATGGATGTGTCCATGAACAGGATTATGATGATGGACGCATGGTGATCTCGGGTTCTACAGGTAATTGGTTCCTAGAACTTGAAAATGAGGAGGTTTTTCATAAAGATGAGAATTCTGTAAGGCAAGAAAGTGGTCTCTTGCAGGATGTTGATTCTCCAGTGGATGATGCAACCGGAGAAGACATGCAAAACCTGTTGGATCGGCCTCAATGCCTCCCCATAATTGACTCTAACAATCAATTTCAGGAAGAATGTGTTTTGGAGGAGGGTTATCGAGGGGTGAAAATCTTTTGAAAGTGGGGTGACATCTCGAATAGTGAGAAATAAAAAGATAGGGGTGTGGTCCAGCCATCCTTTAGTGATGTTGTTCAACGTGAAAGGAGGAATGTTCATGGGGTTGAGGATACTAAGAATGGCACACCACGTCGAAGACCAAAGAAATATTATTCTTATCATCCACGGTTGGTGTCTACCAATGCCTCTATTAGGATGAAATGTTGTGATATGCTATCTTCGAGGGAGTTTCATTCCTTGGAGAAGCTGAATCTGAGAAGAAAATATGCCAAGGTTCTTAATCCCTATGAATGCATGGAATTGTAAACAGATAATATAGAGGAAATAGTCCATAATGGGGATGGTTACGGGTTTGGATTCTATGATATATAGTTTTTTTATGGCTTGTTGTACCTAATTAATGTTTTTTATTTTTTTTAATAAATGGTCAGAGGCCTGACTCTGACTGAGCATTTCTGATTTAGAAGCGAATATATCACCGATAATTATTTTTAGCCACATAAACAAAAACATGTTAGACTATTTAGTTAAGAATGAAGGATCTATTGATATTCCAAATCCCTAATCTTATTATGCTCACTGATTTGGTACTTTTCTAAAGGTTTAGAATATTTATACGACAAATAATAAGGATGATAAAAATCAACAATTTTACCAAGATGAAACGTGTTGTTATGTGTCGGAAAATATTACCAAAAGTCATGGATTAAATAGGTTTCATTATATAATTCATCAATGAATAAAATATATAAAAATGGATAATAGTGATCTCTCAAAAATATAAACTATTAATATGTATTAATAATTATTAGAGATTAGTGGAGTTTTCCCATGATATGATGATTCATAAATTTGTTACCAATAATGGGATGAAATTTACCAACAACCAAGCAGATGAGAATCTAAATAATAACATGATCTTGTGTCATGTTTTCATGTTGAGAACCTCTTAAAAGTGACATTTTATAAGAGAAGAACTAGATTATTTACAACATGGTATGTATTGTAACAATTGATAAAGATCATTCATAAGTGTATTAGGAGGAAATCATCCTAAAAAATGTTCTCATTTACAATAGGGTTTTGTTGCCTCCAAATTAAGGGAAAATACTCTTATATATTTCATAGAAAGAAGAAATCAACAAAATCCAATCATAATTTTCAAATTATTTTCTTTATTCATACCAAGGAAAATAAACAAATATATGAAACTCATATTGATTATGTTACATTTCTTTTATGCTTATATCTGATAAATTTATTCATACACTATAACAAAATGGTTATAAATTTCATCGAAATACAAGACATCAATATTTTATAAAACAATAATAAATATCAAAAAAACTTATCCATTTTCCTATAATAATAATAATAATAAAATTGAATGAATGTGATAATTAATCTAGAAGACAATGAGGAGACGATAAAGTTGAAGATGATTAAAAATTGAATATTATTGATGAGGAAGATGAGGAATCCTTAATAGAAATGATGAAGTAAATAAGTTGGGTTTAGATCATTGAGGAAAATATCCTTACTAACCGTAATGTGTTGATGGCACAAAAAGATGAAGAATATATAGAAAACATCACTTCTATTCGTGTTAGATCCACATAAATTTTTGGAAGATACTAAATATCAAAAAAAAAAATTTTGATTCATGAATATAATGGATGATTTTAGGTTAATAAATCATGAGAAAATTTTTCATGGATAGAATAAAAAATTACCTCATAACCATGAGGGTTTTCAATAACATACAGTGTAAATATGGAAGGGTATAATTGAAAAAAAGTTAACTAGGGTTATAATTATATTACCAAATTTAAGTGATTTTAATTGATAATACATTTTCTCCTATAGAATAGATAGAAAAACTTCATTTATTCTTTGAAATTGTGGGACACGGGAGATTCATAGTGTTTTGTGTATAAATAAAATTATAACTCATAAATTAATTCCTTAAGGAAAATGTTTGAATCAAAAAACCATAAAGTATTTTTTTGATGATGATGAGATTACTATATTCTGATTACAGAAGGAATTATATAGGTTGAAGGAATAACAAATGGAATGGAATTCTTGTATTGATCAACACTAGAGGGAACATATATTCAAGTTAGTAATAGATCACTATATTTAGATCAAGAAAAAGATAAATCAATATAAACTGGTGAATTTATTTAATGAAATAATTATAGTTAAATCATACAAAACTATATAAATTGTTTTTTAGATTCTATAAGGTGTGGTTTCATTATGTCATTGAATAGTGCGATAATATTATTCCATTATTTATAGGTTACTCAATAATAGAATGTAACATTTATTTGAACACATAAATGTGAACAAGATGTGTTAATTTTAATTGTAATAATGGACTCCAAGATTATAAAACATTTTTTCAGCGTCGATGAAATTTGCAATGAGTAACACTAGAAAATGGAAATTATAAAAAAATGTCATATAATAGAGGGCTTGTTTTACATGAATAAAAACACAAAAAAATATTCTGTTTCTGAAATTCCAGTTTTCATTATACCACATTAGTCCCAAAGAAATCCACATAGTAAAACTGAATTGTATTATTCATTATAGATAATAAATGGTTTATTTCAGATAGTTTTATCATGAAACATTATATAATTGATTATAGGGATTTTTATACATGTATTGTGCTGGTTTATTGGATAATATAAAATTAATAGAAGTTGGTACATTCTATCATAGATGTTTTTATATCTCGGTGTTAAGAAATAAGTATTCCAATATTTCTCAAAGTACTATAAAAGTTTGGTATACCAATTCACTCATTTATATACTCAATTTATATGAATAAATAAATAATATAACAACTTTTTAGTTTATGTGAAATGTAACACCCTGATATTTTATGAGATGTATATATTTTTTCTATCTTATGTTATACGGAACATCAAAGGAATCTTTCATTACACACAACAATATCTTGGCTTTCGTTATATGCAAGCACAACATTCCTCGATAGCATGTGTTGTTTGCAATATCGAGTTTGACTAAACAACAATATGTTATTAAAATATTATATAAACTAGCTGTTATGAATAGTAATACCCACTTTTTGAAATTTTATAAATTTTATCTCTCAAAATGTACTTCATTTATGGATTCGGAATATCGAAATTATCCTAGGATGAAATTTTAGTATTTTTTTAAAAAACATTTAATTTTTGATGAATAGTGAAAACACTGGGTTACAATTTAAAAACTTACTTTTTATTTAAATAATTATTTATTTTATATAAATTTATTTTAGATAAAAATTGATACATAATACCTATATTAGTTTAATGTAATTCATTGATGTCATTTTATAATAATTTTAGATATATAAAAATTTTATTGAACTTTTCAACGTCTTTTACCCACCTCCTTAGAGAATTTGCAAATGTACATAAAACGTAATTTTACCTATTTTGTGAGTGGAATTTCAAAAATCCGAGAGACTCGGTTAATATAAAGGAGTAAAATGTGGTTCAATAAGATAAAAATAATTTTTTGTGAATAGTTTTTTTACTTTTATTTATCACTGTTAAAACTAAATGGGGTAATTTAGGGGAAAATGATATTATTATTATCCAAACAGATGTCCTAATTCTATTGGATAAGTGTAATTCGACCAAAACAACCTTAGGAATAAAATATTACCCTTTTGGTCCACTTGGATTAGATTAGGACATATATTATTATTTTATTTAAAGAAGTATTAAAATAGTTAAAATCAATGTTTAATAAATTAAAACATTTTTAATGCAGGTATATACATAAGATAAATTCGACTATAAATATTCATTAGAATGCTAAAACGATTTCCTATATAATGGTATTTTATTTATAATTTTTATAAATTAAATAATTTAATTTATTTATGACACAATAATGATGTACTAAATACCTTATTTATGAAATATTTACATAATTGATATTATAAATAGCCAAATAAATGTAATTTGAGAATTTTATGATTTAAACTAATTTCATAGGTTAATATGACATGTTAATATTGATATAATTAACTTTTTTAAATCTAATCATGTTGTTATGATTTTCACAAAAAATCAATTACCAAATAGTGTCAAAATTGACATAAAATAGTATTTAAAACAAATATTATATTATTAATTATTATTATATTCCTAAAAATATAAGGATCTGACAAATGACTTATATAAGGTAATATATATTAATATGTAACCAAATGGGGTTATTTTGGCTTGTTATAGTATGTTTATTAACCATATAGTGTACGAAAATGAGAAGACACGGTAAAATTCAAGAAATTTAACTTAAGGATAAATCTAAATGATAAGGTTAAAATATTAACCTAAAATTGTCTAAAACCTATTGGTTGAGAGTATATCGACCCATACCCACATTATCATCGAAATAATTCAATTTTTAGCAATTATAAACCGAATATGACATTATTATAAAATAATATTATTAGTTTTTCCTAAGGTGCCCCACTCCTTCCTTATAAAAGGGCACCTCCTCCCTCCCATCCTCACACCATTTTGAGCCTTCAAGATCGGCCAACCCCTGCCCATTTTCCTTCTCAACTTTCAAATAAACATACTAGAGGTCCTGGTATTCTTCAAAGACCATGTTTAGTTCCCTAAGAGGAGGTTTCAAAGAGGCGTGTCGAAGAAGAGGCCATATCCATTACCGATTCTTTCAAATTTATTTCTTCTTCTACTTCCTATTATTTTGAGGTTTCATTATTAAGTAATAAAATAAGTATAAATCATATACTGATATGTTACTATAAATATTAAGCAACCATATTTCACCTCTTAACCATCCTATGGGAAACAAAATCACCGCTCGTGCGAACGTACAGCAGACCGTCTCCACGTCTTTGTGTAATCTGTTTTCCACAACCACCATACTTGGATGGGAATAATGGTGTAAAGAGTAACTATATATTATTATTGCAAGGTGATATTGACTCTTAAATATTATACATACACTTCAGCACTATTCCACAATCATGGGAACGTTATCATCGCTCGTGTGTACGTACGGCCTACCCTCTCCACGATGGGATGCGACTCATTCTACATGATGTTTATTGAATAATGATTATATCAATGACTTGAATGAACAAATATGATATATATTAAACTTAAACCATTCTAAAAATGAGGTATCTATAAGATAAAATTAAGAATAAGAATTTATTCGAGAAAACATGCATAAGAACATAAATCAATGAACACCTGAATAACAAGAAGTAATGAAATATTACTAATAAAGAGATAAGAATATGACCATATATGATATCAAAACAATGAATATGATTCTTTAATAAGTCAATGACATTATTTATATCATTATACAGGAGGTTCAGATACGTACGAATAAAATCAGACCTAATTTAAGGGAAGATCTCAGAATCTCATATTTATCTGAGATTATTTATACATCAGAATTTACAGGGGCATATTTATCATCCACATTCATGTTCCCTAAATATTTAATATTATTTCTATCCTCCTAAAATTATTTAAACCCAATTTTTAACTATTGGTGAATTTTTTAGTAAAATATATGAAAGGAATCTTTTTTCATTTTCAGTACGAGATACTTTTTGACATTTCCAGCCAATGTACGAGAAGAATGTTTTTTAACCTATATGGCATAAATGGATTTTTATGATTACATTAGACATTATTTCCATGAAGCTTCTGTTAAATGTTTTCAAGTTTATTTTTTTATTTACTTCTTTTAGTTTAAAATGTTATGACATGATTGAGAAGGGGAATTTTTTTTTTGAAGTAGAAAGGATATTTTCCTCAAGAATGGAGTTCAAGTGTTTTATCAAAATTATTTTCCATCAAATATAATAAAGGGTTCTGTTTCTATCACTATTATTACATTGATTTGATTATGTTATGATGGAATTATTTTTAAGAAGTCCTTTTATGTATTATGTTATTATGGAATGATGTTTATGAATCCCATTTTTATTACATGGGTTATGATATGATGTATGATTAATGATTTTATGGCATACATAAGAATGGTTTCATTATGAGATCGGTGGGACCTATATCTCTCTCCAATGTATTGGGTAATGATTTATATCTCATGAGATAGACATGACTAGAACGGAAAGCTAATCAAGTTCAGTGATACACGACTGGAACGAGGAGTGAACACGGTTCAGTAAGGGACTTTGTATGCTATGATGGTCTTGGAAATAATACTTGACTAATATGAAATGATTTTCTATTACTATGTGTGTATACTGCAATGTTTCATGTTTTAAGTTATGATTATTGGGATTACCTTTCACAACTATGATTTATCCCATGTTATGATATTATGATCTCTTTTGCAGGTTATGATTTTCAAAATGTTATGTTCTTATGAATATGATATGATTGATATTTCATATTTTTACCCTTACTGATCATTTGAGATCACCCTTTTGTATGTTTTCTTTTCCCCAGGTCAGGAAGAAGGGTATTAAGTAAGATATTCCAAAAGGGACTTTAGATATGATGAAATAACTGGGAGACAATGTAGATGATTTATGAACCATTTGATTATATTTCCAAGTTTCTAAAGACACTATACCTATATGGTCCTATCATGGTTTTGTTATATGTTGAAATAAGTATGCTTCAATTCTGTAGTAATAACCATGTATGTAAATTATGGGTCGTTATAGTTGGTATTAGAGGAAAGGAATAGTCAACCATTGGAAACTAGGATGTGAAATCCTTAGTAAGAACCCTAAGGATATGTCTACGCATAGAACACAATATTAGTGTTTTAAAAATGGACATGAAAAACCTATGATAAGACCTAAAGTGTGAAATTTTATTCTTGATTATGTGTTTTTCCTATTATGATTGGTGTTTCTCACACTATGATTCTTGGTTTTAGTAAGTGGCTGAAACCATAAGGAACCATGTTAATGCTAAATACGACGGGAAATGCAATGATTTTCCCCCTGAGCAACCAAATGTAATGGGAGATGGAATGCAAAATTTTGTACCTATGCCCACACAAATTTCTCAAGCTATGAATCATGAAGGACTTCCAAACGAGCAAATGAAGGAGCAACATTCTGTTGAATCCTTCATGAGGCAGCGTCCACCTTCATCCAGTGGGTCTTCTGATCTATTTGTGGCTGAACAATGGATCAGTACCACTGAAAAGATATTTTCAGTTCTACAATTTTCTAAACATGATAAAGTCATCTTAGCAGTATATCGTTTGGAAGATGAAGTTGATCAATGGTGGAATATTGTTAAGAATACGAGGAAAAGGGATGAAATTATGTCCATGGAATGGGACGAGTTCAAGAACTTATTTTTCAATAAGAACATCCCTCATATTCTTCAATCAAAGATGGAGAAGGAGTTTCTTGAACTAAATCAAAAGGATTATGAATCAGTTGGTACCTATGAAGAAAATTTTACAAGACATTCAAGGTATGCTTCTGGAATTATTATCCAACATGAGAGTAAGATTGATAGATTCTTTAGTGGCTTAAAACCAAGTCTTCTATGGGTGTTATCCATAAGGGACTTTGATAGCTACGTAGAAATTGTTCGATGTGTTATTAAGGTTGAGATGGAGATTGTAGTAAGCCATCAGTCATATGTGTTTGATAAGAAGAGGAAAATTTAATTCAAGGGAAAATCTAAAGACCACACTGAAAAGAAGATGATTTTTCCCTTATACTCAATGTGTGGAAAGAAAAATGTAGGGAATTGTCTTAAAGGGACAAGTAAATGTTTTTTAAGTGTGGAAAAGAAGGTCATCGGGCAGTTGAATGTCGAAGTAATGGGAATAAGATGTCTAATGATACGAACAAGGAAAGGGATGCACATAATGCACCTACTACACTTAAATGTTTCAAGTACAAGGAAATGGGGATTATGCCAATCAATTCCCTAATCCAAGGGTTTTTGATGATGATCGACATCAATAAACTCTTATGGCCAAAGACAAAGGAATGTGACATGCAATTTCTATCGGCGATGTGGAGTATGATAAAGAAGTGGTGAAAGTTAAACATACCATCAAGTCTAAAGAAGAATATGTTTTATTTGATTCTTGGTTCACCCACTCTTTTATTTTGGATGAATTTTCTAAGGGTATCACCATATTACCTCATCAATTAGATATTGAGTTAGCTGTGACAACGCCAAATGGCACAACAGTCTCATCAAACGATTACAATTATTCTCCGATTGAAGTTTGTGGGAAAGTGCTTCTTGAAAATCATGTGATCCTTCCTATAATGGAATTTTATGTTATTCTTGGCATGGATTAGATTTCTTTATACGGGGCTCATATCAATTTCCAAAGAAGAGAAATCGCATTTAATATTCTCGATCAATCTACTATCATATATCGTTGCAAGGATGAATATAACCTTCCAGTGGAAATTTCTTCCATCTTATGGGTCTTGATTCTAATAAATGAAGGTTATTTATCTCAAATGGTTGGAGAGAAACTCACTATTATGAATATTCCCACTGTACGAGAGTTTTATGATGTCTTTCTGGAGGAATTCCCAGGTCTTCTACCAAATCGTGAAGATGTGTTTTCAATAGAACTCATACCGTGTGCTATTCCTATTTCAAAGACACCATATAGAATGACCCCAATTCAATTGCAGGAATTGAAGAAGCAAATCCAAGAGAATCTTGATAAATGATTAATATTCCCTAGTGCATCACCTTGGGGAGAATCTATTCTATTTGTTAAGAAGAAAGATGGATCAATGAGACTCTGCATTGATTATCTAGAACATAACAAGATCACTATTAATAAAAAATATCCTCTCCCGGGAATTGATGACTTATTTGACCAACTACGCGGAGCTCAATACTTTTCAAAGATTGATCTTCATTTAGGTTATCATCAATTAAGGGTCAAAAATGAGGATATACCAAATACGGCTTTTCGTACAAGTTATGGAAACTATGAATTTATAATGATTCAATTTGGTATTTCTAATGCCCCTACCATCATCATGGATCTGATTAATGGAGTTTTTATAGACTATCTTGATCAGTTTGTGGTAGTATTTATAGACGATATTATTGTCTATTCAAAGAGAAAGGAAGAACATGATGATCAATTGAGAATTGTATTAAAGACCCTAATAAAGGAGAAGCGTTATGCCAAATTTAGGAAGTGTGAATTTTGGCTTCAAAAAGTTTCATTTTTGGGACATATAATCTCAAAAGAGGGGATATTTGTGGATCCAGCAAAAACAGAGGTTATTGAAAGATGGTCGAGACCAACAACAGTAAATGAGATCGGATGATTTCTTGGTCTGCCAGGATATTATCGATGTTTTGTGAAATATTTTTCAAGATTATCTAATCCACTCACTAAGTTAACTCGAAAAGGAGTTATGTTCATATGGACGGAGGAGTGTGAAGAGAATTTCAAGGAGTTAAAAAGAAGGTTATCCAGTGCACCTGTGCTCACACATCCTTGTAGTAGAGAAAGGTTTGTGATTTATAGTGATGCATCCAAGAAGGTATTGGGGTGTGTTCTCATGAAAAATTATATGGTGATAGCTTATGCCTCGCGATAGTTGAAAATCCATAAGAAAAATTACCCCAATCATGATTTGGAGTTAGCCGCGGTAATCTTTTCATTAAAAATATAGAGGCATTATCTTTATAGTGAAAGGTGTGATATTTATACTGATCATAAAAGTGTAAATAATATTTTCACACAAAAGGAGGAGAATATGTGCCAAAGAAGATGGTTGGAGTTGATTAAGGACTAAGACTGCTCAATATATTATCACCCTGGGAAAGCAAACAAGGTGCCAGATGCATTAAGCTGACAAGACCATGCTAGCTTATACATGATGAGGATCACAAAAGATCCAATATTTATGGATTTACAAAGAATAGATCTTGGAATTATAATGGAAGGGGAAAAATATTATCTTTCTCAAATGAATTTTCAACCATCTATACATGTGATGATTAAAGAGGCACAAAAATAAGATGTAGAGTTAGAAAAGAAGGTGTGAAATGTTCCTAAATTCAACCTTGATTGTGATGAGATAATAAGGTTTAGGAATCGGGTTTGTGTTCCTCCCATCCTAGAATTAAAGAAGGAGCTGCCGGATGAGGCTCATATTTCTTCAGTCTCTATTAATCCTGGAAGCATGAAGATGTATAGGGACCTGAAAGAGTACTTCTGGTAGGATGGAACGAAAAGAGATGTTGATGAATATGTCTCTCGATGCTTGGTTTGTCAGCGAGTTAAAGCTGAGAGACAGAAGTCTAAGGGGATGTTACAAACATTACCCATACCGGAATGGAAATGGGAAAACATCACTATGGGCTTTTTCACCAGAATTCCTAAAAAATCCAAAGGCAATAATGCTATCTGGGTCATAGTTGATCATCTTATGATGTCGATGCACTTCATTGCTATTAGAGAAAATTTCTCTCTGGATCATCTTGCCAGCATATATGCAAAGGAAGTTGTAATATTTCATGGAGTACCACTTTCCATCATATCAGATTGGGATCTGAGGTTTACCTCGAAGTTTTGGTGAAGTCTTTAGCATAGTCTAGATACAGAGTTGAGTTTCAGCACTGCTTATCATCCTCAGACAGATGGTCAATCTGAGAGGAAAATTCAATCTCTAGAAGACATGTTGAGATCTTTCTCTATGGATTTCAAAAGTGGTTGGGATCAACACATACCGTTGGTGTAATTTTATTATAAAAACAGTTTTCACTCTAGTATTCAGATGGCTCATTATGAAGCTCTCTACAGAAAGAATTGTAGGACTCTAACTTGCTGGGATGGAGATGGGTAAAGAAACCTATTAGGACCTGATCTTGTTGATCATATGGAAGAAAAGGTCATATCTATTCAACAACACATAATAGCAGCTCAGAGTCGACAAAAAAGTTATGCCGACAACCAAAGAAAAGACCTAGAGTTTGAAGTGGGTGATAAAGTGTTCTTATGAATATCTCCTTGGAAGAGAGTAATGAGATTTGGAAAGAAGGGAAACCTGAGCCCTATGTATATCGGTCCTTTCGAAATATTGGATCGTGTTGGGAAGGTACCAAATTGATCGGCGTTTCCACCAAATCTCTCTCAAGTTAATGACGTGTTCCATGTATCTCTCATGAGAAAATACATACATGATCCTTCACATGTACTAAGCTCAGAATTTGTACCGTTTGAGAAAGATATTTTATTATAAAGAACAACCGATACAGATTATGGATCATAGCGAGAAATTTCTATGGAACACGACCACTCACTTGGTGAATGTTTTACAGTGGAACCACCAATTAGAAAAAGCTACATGGGAGCTTGAGGATATCATGAGAGAGAGGTATCCTCATCTGTTTGTTACAAATTGACGAATTTCGAGGGCAAAATTCATTTTAACGGTGGTAGAATGTAACACCTTGATATTTTATGAGAAGTATATTTTTTTCTGTCTTATGTTATATGCAACATCAAAGGAATCTTTCATAACACACAACAATATCTTGTCTTGCGTTATACGCAAGCGCAACCTTCCTCGATAGCGTGTGTTGTAAGCAGTATAGAGTTTCAATAAACAACGATATGATATTAAAATATTATATAAACTAGTTTTTATGAATAGTAATAACCAATTTTTGAAATTTTAAAAATTTTATCTCTCAAAATGGAATTCATTTTTGGATTCAAGATTATCGAAATTAGCCTTGGGTGAAATTTTGGTATTTATCTGAAAACATTAATTTTTTATGAATAGTGAAACCATTGAGATACTATTTAAAAACTAAATTTTTATAAAAATAAATATTTATTTTATTTAAATTTATTTTAGGTAAATATTGATACATAATACCTATATATGTTCTTTTTTTAATTGGAGTCATTTTATAAAAATTTTATTGAACTTTTCACCGTCTTTTACACACCTCCTATGAGAATTTTCAAATGTACATAAAACGTAATTTTACCGCATCTGTGAGTGGAATTTTAAAAATCCGAGTGACATGGTTAATATGAAGGAGTAAAATGTGGTTCCATAAGATAAAAATATTTTTTTATGAATAATAACTTTTTACTTTTATTTACCATGATTAAAAGTAAATAGGGTAATTAAAGGTAAAAATGATATTATTATTACCCAAACACATGTCCTAATTCTATTGGATAATTGTAATTCGACCAAAAACAACCTTAGGAATAAAATATTACCCTTTAGGTCTACTTGGATTAGATTAGGATATTTATAATTATTTTATTTAAAGATGTGTTAAAATAGATAAAATAAAAGATTAATAAATAAAAACATTTTTAATATATGGTTGTACATAAGATAAATTCGACTATAAATATTCTTTATAAATATAAAAATATTTCATACATAATGGTATTTTATTTATAATTTTTAGACATTAAATAAATTATTTTATTTATGACACAATGATGATGTTGTAATTACCTTATTTATGAAATATTATCATAATTGATATTATAAATACCCAAATAAATGTAATATAAGACTTTTTATGAATTAAAATAATTTTATAGGTTAATATGACATGTTAGTATTGATCTAATATAATTTTTTCAAACTAATCATGCTGTTATAGTTTTCACAAAAAATCAATGACCAAATAGTGTCAAAAATGACATAAAATAGTTTTTAAAACAAATATTATATTATTATTTTTTATTCTATTCCGAAAAATCTAAGGTTCAGCCAAATGAATTATATAAGGTAATATATTTTAATAATTAACCACTTGGGGTTCTTTTGTCTTGTTATAGTAATTTTATTAACCATAAAGTGTAAGAAAACAAGAAGACATGGTAAAAATTAAAATATTTAACTTAGTGTTAAATGTAAATGATAAGGTTAAAATAGTAACCTAAACTTGTCTAAAACCTATTGGTTGAGAGGATTGCAACCCATCCCCACTTTAGCTTAGAAATAAATCAAATTTTAGCTATTATAAACCGAATTTGACTTTATTGTAAAATAATATTTTTTGTTTTTCCTAAGGTGCCCCTCTCCTCCCTTATAAAAGGGTACCTCCTCCCTCTCCTCATCACACCATTTTGAGCCTTCACGCTTGGCCAACCCCTGCCCATTTCCCTTATCAAATTCCCTAGAATCAAACAAGAGGTCCTGGTCTTCTTCAAAGACCAATTTTAGTGCCTTATGAAGAGGTTTCAAAGAGGCGTGTTGAAGAAGAGGTAATATCCATTACCGATTCATTCAAATTTATTTCTTCTTCTACTTCCTCTTATTTAGTTGTTTCATTATGAAGTAATAACATTAGTATCACTCATATACTGATATGTTATTATAAATATGAAAAAACCATATTTAACCTTTTAACCATCCTATGGAAAATGAAATCACCGCGCATGTGTACGTACAGAATACCGTCTCCACGCAGTGGTGTAATCTGTTTTCCACCACCACCTTAATTGGATGGGTATAATGGTGTAATGACTAACTATATATGATTATTGTAAAGTTATATTGATTCTTAAATAGTATAAATACACTTAAATACAATTCCACAATCATGGGAATGATATCATCGCTTGTGCGTACGTACGGCCTATAGTCTCCACGATGTTATGTGACTCATTCTACATGATCTCCATTTAATCATGATTATATCAAATAATTTAATGAATAAATATGATATATATTACACTAATACCATTCTAGAAATAAGTTATCTATCAACTAAAAATAATAATAAGAATTTATTTGACAAAACGTGCATAAGAACATAAATCAATGATCACCCGAATAACAAGTAGGAATGAAATATTACTAATAAGAAGATAAGAATATGACCACATATGATATCATAACAATGAATATGACTCTGTAATAAGTCAATGACATTATATAAATCATTATACATGAGGTTTGGATACGTACGAAGAAAATTGGACCTAAGGTAACGGAGGATCTCACAATCTCATTTTTATACGAGATTGTTTATACTTTAGAATTTACTGGATAATATTTATCATCCACATCCATGTTTCCTAAATATGTAATATTATTTCAATCCTGATACAATTTTTTAAATCCAATTTTACCTATTGGTGATTTTTTTAGTAAAAGATATGAAATGAATCTTTTGTCATTTTCAGTACGAGATACTTTTTGACTTTTCCATCAAAGTATGAGAAGAATGATTTTTTAGCTTATACGGCATAAATGGATTTTTATGATTTCATAGAACATTATTTCCCTGAAGCTTCCTCTAAAAGTTTTTAAGTTTATTTTTTTAATTTACTTCTTTTAGATTAAAATGTTTTGACATGATTATGAAATGAAAAATATTTTTGAAGTGGAAAGGATATTTTCCTCAATAATGGAGTTCACGTGTTTTATAAAAATTATTTTCCATCTAAGATAATATAGGGTTCTGTTTCTATCCCTATTATTACATTGATTTGATTATTTCATGATGGAATTATTTTTATGAATTCTTTTTATGGATTATGTTATGATGGCATGATGTTTATGAATCCCATTTTTATTACATGGGTTATGCTATGATGTATGATTAATGATTTTGTGTAACAGATGAGAATGGTTTCACTATGAGATGGGTGGGACCTATATCTCCATCCAATGAATTGGGTAAAGATTTATATCTCATGAGATAGACATGGCTGGAACGACATGTTAATCTGATTCAGTGATACCGGACTAGAAAGAGGAGTGAACTCGGTTTAGTAATGGACTTTGTCTGCTATGATGGTCTTGGAAATGAGCCTTGACTAACATGAAATTATTTTCTATGATTATGTGTGTATTCCACAATGTTTCATGTTTTATGTTATGATTATTGGGATTACCTTTAACTGCTATGATTTATGCCATGTTATGATATTGTGATCTCTTTTGCAGGATAAGATTTTAAAAATGTTATGTACTTATGAATATGATATGATTGATATTTATTTTGTTTACCCTTACTGAGCATTTGAGCTCACCCTTTTTTTTTGTTTTCTTTTCCCCTGGTCAAGAAGAAGGGTATTAAGTAGGATATTCCAAAAGGGACTCTAGATATGATGAAATAAACGGGAGATAATGTAGGTGATTTATGAACCAATTGATTATGATTCCCAGTTTCTAAAGACACAATACCTATACGGTCCTATCAAGGTATTGTTATATGTTGTAATATGTATGCTTCAATTCTGAAGTAATAAACATGTCTGTAAGTTATGGGTCATTATATGAAATATCATATTTCAATCAAATGTGAAAACTCATGTGCTATAAATCATAGAAAATATCATTTCCCTTATTTATGATGAAATAACCTAGAGATAACTAATTACACAATATGATTAATATTTAATAAGGGATAATTATGTTTTTTATGATTCAACAAATTATCATTTTTATGTATCATGATAAATGAACAAATGATCGATGATATTGAGGAGAATTATTTATCTCTTAGATGTTATCATTCTTCACCCAAATATAAGGTTTTATGAAGGTTACATATATTCTTAAGGATGTTACTATTTATAGAATGGTATAATGATTTTGTTGATTTGTAATTTTCAATTTATTACCAACTCTTGTGAATATATTTGGATGTTCCCATTGGTTTTTCTAAAAAAGAGGAATATTTATTACATGATTTTATTTAATGATATCTTCAAAGAAGTTTTTTGAAATATTTTCATTTATTTATTTTATAAATGGATGTATTTTTTCTTTATTGTAATGAATGTATAGTTATACCCTCCATAATGTTTCAAAATGGGAAAATTATTTTTCTGAATCTTTATGGTTGGAATAGTGGATGAAAAATATTAAAGGGAATAGAGATCAAAGAAATGTTTTCACGATGAAGTCATCCTTTAAATAATGCCTCTATAAATATTCATAACTCTTATGGGAATAGAGTGGGTGATTCATGACTCATTGATACAATATGTGAAAAAAGTGGATTCATATTTTATAATTTTTTTAAATATTACGTGTTTGAGTAAATATGTGTTAGATATATTGAGGTGTTTTCAAAAAACCCAATGGGTCATTATAACATATCGGGTTTTTTATGAGCTATTTTATTTTAATGTCTTATGTTGTACGCTACAGAAGAATAATATTTGAATACATGAAATATTGACAATTATTGTGGTTATAAACATATTGATTATAATAGTAGGTATGAACAGTCTTAGCTAAATTATGAATATATTCCTTACATAAGTATATATGATTATTTCTCTAGTGATAAGTTAATTAAAAATGAAAATAAAACCATTTTTAACTAAATTGAAATGATATTCTATTTAAATGAAAATAATATTTTTATAAAATAATAAAACCACACTTTATGGATTTTATTAATGAAATAAATATTTTTTATATTCAATATAATGTTTACAATTCATCATATATATTTTATAGACATGATAAATGAACAAAGTAAATTTTTAAGATAAAGGATGTTTTTTCAAAAAGATGTCATTTTGACACCTTTTGATGGAACACCAATTTTAAATCTAGTTTTTGACATTTTATTATATTATATTTTACTAAATACACATATTATTCGAAATAGGAGTATCAAATTTAAATTTTTATGAATTTTTGGTATTTTTTGGTAAGTTTTATATTTTGATGAATAGTAATATGTAAGTTTTTTTATTAAAAACTGAATTTTCTTTTAGGGTATTTAAACAGTCTAATTATGTTATGGATTTTTTAAAATATTATTTAGGTTCATTTTAATATTAAATAGTATAATTATGATTTTAATTGTATTTTATACATGAATTTATTATCAAATCATTTTTAATTTAAAAATGGAAGTTTTCGGAAACACTATTTTTTGGTGAAATTTTAACAGATAAATTTTAAATTTACTTTAGAAACATATGTGTTTTTTATTGGTAAAAATTGATGTCAAATTTTTATTTATGAGGTAAAAATTTCGTATATATTTCCATTATATTTTATCCCAATAATAATAATAACCAGAGAAAAATTTTTTACCACGACAAAGGGTAAATTACGTAAATTATATATAAATAAAATTATAATGACTATAAAATTACTGTAAGAATTGGTAAATTTTTATTTCATGAATTAAATTAGACCCTTAATAATATACATTTCAAATTAAGTCATTTAATGGACACTTTTCTAAAAAATAGACTTAAATAGTAACTAAAAAAAGAAAAACAGAAAATATCATTTTCTTTTACTTTAATATCTTTTATCCATCCACAAGGGTAAATATTTTTAGTATGAATGAATGTAAATGATAAATTTTATCTTATGAAACATAAATTCATGTTAAATTTTTTTCTTTTGTTTTCATCCACTAGTGTAGAATTATGATAATTAAACTGCTTTATTAACTAGAATTTTAAAGACGTTACATTCGTGTTTTTATAAATATATCAATTTTAATATAACATTATAATGATGATAAATTCAATTATCAATACTCATTAAAATTTTATAACATTTTTCTTTAACATGGTAATTTATTCTTAATTTTTAGGAAATAAATAATTATCGCAATGGCTTATACATGGATGATAAATAAAATTATTTAATTAATGAAAAATCAATAAAATAGTTTATATTAAAATGATACAAAATAATAATATACCAAAAAAACTGAAAATATAGATATTATTGTTCGAGAATATATATCAACCATAATCACAAAAATGTCGAGTTATTGGATATTTTTAGAACATTGGAAAATATTATAACACTTATAATATTTTATTTATAGTGATTCTAAAGTTTCCACATTTAGGATTTATTAAATATATCATTTCTAATTTATTCTTTTCTAGAGATATTCTCGACTATAATTATTCTTATAAAATTTAGAGGATTTATCTTTATCATAATTATTTATTTTAAATTTTCTTCATTATTTAACTATATTAATTAAATATAAAAAACAAATGTATAAATTATTTTATTAATTGAAATTTCAAATAGTATTAGTAAAAATAAAAAAATATAATTTATTGTAATTAATATATCTAAAAAATTTTATAGATGAACATTACCTCTTATAGATATTAAAAAATATTTGTTTATTGGTTGAAATCTTATCTTTTTATTTTTAAAAATATGTTAAATGAATTGTGTAAAAATTGAAACTATTGATATTTTTTGAAAATAATGTTATATGAATTTATTTAATAATAATGATTTTTTTTTAAAATATGAAAAAAAATATGTTTTAGTCTTAAATATTCTACATTGTTAATTTATGGTAAAATTGAAATCAAATAATTAAAAATTACAGTATTTTAATATTGAATAATTTGTTACCATATTTAAAATTAAAATAGAATAACTAATGGTTAATTGAAATGATAAGGATATAATTATAAAAACACTTTTATAAAAATTATTTTTTGATTATATTTCCAACTTATCTTATTTAATCTTTGAAATAATTTAATTTTGGAGGATCTTGAATGTGGTTTTATTTAGTTATAAATATAATTTTTTGATGATTCGAAATATTCTCTGTACCTCATTTATAAAGGGGCACATCCTACCACTTTTATTCACATCAAAATTATCTTTCAAGATAATCCATTCCTTGACCATTGACCTTATAGAATTTAATAGTCATATTATAGTGGTAATGGAATTCTAAAAAATCCAAATATAGTTCTTTAAAAGGTGATCTAGAGAGAGCTCATAAAAAAAGACGTAATCTTCTCTACCGATTCATTCAATCACATTTATTCTTATAAATTCTAATCATTAGTTGTTTATATTATAAATTAATAAATCCCATATCAATTATATATTGAGATGTTATTATGATTATGAAACAACCATATTACTATTTCCATTCACCATATAAAAAACGACGTCACAGAACGTGTGTACATATGATTTACTATCTCCACGCTATAGTGTAATGTTTCTTTAACCAACATCTTATTTTGATGGGCATAATGATGGAAGTAGTAACTATTAATGATTATTATAATTTTATATGGATTTTTGAATAAAATACAAACCATCAATTTCCATACCATATCACAATTATGGGAATGATATGGTTGTTTGTGTGTACGTACGACCAACCATCTCCGCGATGTGATGTGATTCACTATCCATGATGTCATTTAAATAATGTTTATATAAATGGATGGAATAAATATATATTATATATATTACATGATTATCATTTTATAAATTATATAAAGATAACCCATGAAGATAACTGGGATTTATATGACAAAACATGCAACAAAAAACACCCAAAAGTAGATTAATAAAGAAATTTTGTTAAACATGGTATAATATGATCACATATGATATAATAAATGTTAATTTGGTTTAGTATAGAGTTTAAAAACCTATATAAAACATTATTCCAGAGTTTTTTTATAAATTATGTAATTGAGAAAAATTGTAAGTTATTAATTTTTCAAACATTTATTTCTGTGAGACATATGCCTTATACACCACCTATTTGTTTTTTATGTTGTTTATGTTTCACATGTTTTTTATGATTCTTTTTATGAAGGTTATGATATTTACATATTCATATAATATTTTTTATTTTATGATCCATACAATTCAACTAATTAAAAAATTGTAATAGATAATTTTACAATCTCAATATAATCAGTTATTGTATATATGTACGTATTTACTAGAGTTTATTTATCATCCATTTCCACATTTTCAAAAACTTAGTTAATAATTTTTTTATTCTTATATGAATGTTTAATGTAGCTTATACACATTTTTTACTTTAATTACACGATTTTAAAATATCCTTTAATTTGTTTTCCAAATGAAGTACATTTTGACTTATCCATAAAAAGTATGGGAATAACATTTCTTAAATTATATGGAATGGAGATATTTTTACGCTATAATAATGCATTTATTCAACAAAGCATCTATTACAGGATTTAAAGGATATTTTCAATGAATAAATTTTCTAGTTAAAATTGTATTGAATTTTGAGAAAAAAATGTTTTTGAAGAAGAAATGATATTTTCAATGATAATTAATTGCACATGTTTTATCAAAATTATATTCCATCTATGATTTTATCTTTCAATGGGGTTATGATTCATGTATATTATCCCTATTATTCATATCATTTGATTATGTTTTTTATGGAATGAAATTTATGAAATACATTCATTTTAAATGGATTATGTAATGATGAAATAATTTTAAAGAAACACATTTTAGTCCTTGGGTTATGCAATGTTGAATGATTTTTTTGTGTCATATATGAGAATGATTTCATTATGAGATGAGTTTAAACTATATCTACCACAAATTAATTGGGTAATGTTTAATATCTCATAAGATATATATGTATGCAGTGGAAATTAATTTTTTTAGTAATATAGAGTTGGAATGACATGTAAACTCGTATCAGTAACACAGGGATGGAACGAAGAGTGAAACTAGATGTATAGTGGACCTTTTCGGCTATGATTTTCTTAGAAACGAGCCTTCAATAATATAAAATGATTTTATATTACGATTCTTATGCCAAAAATTCTATGTCTTATGTTATGACTATTTTCAATTATTCTTTATGTACTTTTATAATTTATCTCAGGACATTATATCTTGATATTTCATATGGACTATGAGATTTTCAAATGTTATGTTCTTAAGATTTATGATTAATAAATGATTGATACCTCCCTTGTTTTACCTTACTGAGAATATGAGATCACCATTTCTTATATTAATTTTCACCACGATGCGAAGAAGATTAATAAGTATGATGTGTCAAAAATTATTCTAGTTGTGAACGAAAAGATGGAGACAATATAAATGTTTTATGAACAAGTTCATTATATTTTCTATGTTTCCAAAGACACTAAACTTATACACTAATTGGGAATTTATTTTTTCAGGTAATTTTTATTTTGTAATATTAATTTAAGGTACATGTATGTCATGCTCGGGTCTTTACAATTGTTATTATAGAAACTATTTAGTTATTAATTGAAAACAAATATATGAAAACATTAGTGAGATACCTCTAGATATTTCGATTAATATTTTTAGGGTTGTCCTAAGGATAAGTCTAATTATAGGATAAAATAAAAGAAATTTTTTATTATCATGAATAACCTATGAATAGACATTAGATATCCTAGATTGAAATATTATATGTAATTTTCCTAATATGTTTATTATATTTGATATGTATTTCTAACACTTTACATTCTGGTATTAATCAATCATATGAACTACATAGAACATAGTTATCATTGACTATTTCCAATGTAGAATGTATGTGAATTTGGAATGTTGATTTCCTAGGTAGAAATACCATTAATATAATAATAAATGTGCTTTGATTATTGGTTTTGTTACAGATGATATAGTGATTTTAAATGAAATGTAAAAGGAATTGGATGTTGTATCATTATTTTTACATTAATACAATGATTCTTGGTTATATTAAAGTTGAGGAACCTTAATAAATGATTCATATTTGAGGAAATACTAAGATAGTTGATCTTGTGAATTGGTTTAAAAATAATATTGGATGATTTATGTGTATATGTTTTTAAATTAAATGATTGTACTATATGAATCATTATATATATAAGTGTTTTTAGAAGAAAGGAAATTATGAATAGTTTTAAATACATTGAAATGTAATTCAAGTGTATGTTGATATATTTTTAGAACATAACATTATGGGAGTGATAAACGTTAATATTTATATTATGTCAAGATTATAATGTTTGTATTAATATATGATAGATAGAAATTTTTAAATTGGATGATACTAGTTTCATAGAAACTCATTATGGTTTGTTGTCAAGAGGGTAATGCTATCATGGATGAAGTATAAAAATTTTTGAGGAATAACAAATATATCCAATGAATCATGGAATAAGAAAACATTCATTTTTCCAATAAGGATATATAGAAATTCAAGTTATTACCATGACTCTATAAAATACATGATTAATGTAGTAACATGTTTCGAAGGTGACCCACAAGAGATACCTTATAGTATACATGGGATAAATGTAAAGATGAATTTGTGAAACTTTTCAATGATTTGTATTTTAAACATTCTAAAAAATTGTATAATTATCAATTTATAGATAGTTTATATTAAACATCAGATGAATACAGTTAGAATAAATACTTATATCACTATAGGTGGACTTATGAATATTTGATTACTCGTGCTAATATTTTTCTGTGGTGAAGACAGATGGGATGACGTATAATCCTATTTATAGATCACATGATCTTATAACACTTAAAGAATGAAATATTCAAAATTATTTCATTGAATAAGAGATGATGTGGAAATTGGTCAAGGAATGGAAAATTATGAGATTGTAACGAAATCAAGTAAGTATATATTCTCATGAAAACTCATCAACATTATGAAAAATGGATTGTTATGTAAAAGGGATTAATACATTTATAATTTAGGATGACATCAATGACCTCATTCACGATTCCTTAATTTATAGTTTTGTGATAGCTGACCTTCTCTGGATCACCCACACTCTTACGATCAGTGATCCGTATCAATCTCTATGATTATGTACACTTTTCCTCCAAGCCCAATTGTCACCTATTTTCTTCTACAGAGATAGCTAGTTATGATTTATTATGGGTTACAATTACTTTCCAACCACACCTTTTTAAAAGGAAGTTTTAGTTCTTCTTTTTATTATGTGGGTTTGTATAAAATAATCTTTCACATCTTAGTCATTTAATAACCCAGATGAATTTTGGGGGAGAAATTAATTTTAAGGGGGGTAGAATGTAACACATAGATAATTTTATGAGATATATTTTTTAATTTCATATTTTGTATGATACACCAATGTATTCTTTCACTAAATACAACACTTGCCTTAGCTTTCGGTATACACAACACTAGGCTTGGATTGTGCTAAAAACAATTTCATGTTCTCTTGACAGAATTCTTTTTACGCAAAATTGATGTTAAGTGAAAATCTAAATATTATTATATTACCTTACAAACTAGTCCTTATACTAGATAGTTTTAAAATTTTTAAATGAATTAAAAATATATTCTTTACACATGTATATATAATTAATTCTTCAGTGATAAATTAATTATAAATGAAAATAAAACAATTTTTTTAAAAGAAATGTTTTTATATTTAAAGGAAAATAATTTTGTTTATAAATTACTAAAAACAATATTTATGGATTTTATTAATTAAACATATTTTTAAAATATTCTATATAATCATTATAATTAATATATTATGTTTTCTAAACACGATATAAGAACAAATTCAATGTTATTGGGGCCTTTTTTTCCAAATAAATGTTGTTTTGTCAACATTTAACGGTGCACCCATTTTATATCTAGTTTTTCATGGTTTTATTTATTTATCATGAAAAAAAAATTAATTTTAACTAGGAGTATCAATATTTTCTTCAGTTATAATTTAGCTTGTTTTCTGATATATTTAATATTTTGATGAATTGTAAAATGATGATTTTTTTACTAAAATTTAATTTTATTTTAAGGTATTTTATATTTTTATTAAGGAGGTACAAATTTGTAATTATTTACCTTTTATTTTTCGAAAATAATAATAGTAACCATGGTAAATTTTTTTCCCATGGTAAAGGGTAAATTGAGTAATTTATGTTGAAAATAAAATATGAGAGACTATAAAATCACGAGAAAAATAGAAGAATTTTTTTCTGAATTAAATTATACCCTGAAAAATTATTTATTGATATTATGTCATTTAATGGAAAAATGTACATGAAATTAGATAAATAATATTTAAATCAATGAAAGACACAATATGTCATTATCTTTTCCTTTAATTTCTCTTCTGTGTTGAAAGGGGGACACTTTTTTATTATGAATGAATATAAATGAAAATATTTAATATAAGAATCATATATTTGTGTTAATATTTATTTTAGAATTTCTAGGCCACTTGGATAGAATTATATTATTTATATTGTTTTATTTATTAGAATTTTCAAGATGACACACTCATGTTTTAATAAATATAATCTTTTTTAAAATATTATTTTACAAAAGATAAATTATATTATAAATACTAATTAGAAATTAATTTTTCTCATTATCACGGTAATTATTATTTAAATATTATGAAATAATATAATTACTATAATGGATTATACAATGTTGATGCAGAAAGTTATTTGATTGGTAAAAAATCATTAAAATAGTCTTTAAGAAAATAATAATAAATATTCAAATAACAAAAATCATGACCAACCATTATTTTAGAGTATATATCAACCGAAATCATCTAGTTTTATAGTAATTTTCCAATAGGAATATATTGAGAAAATTATGACACATATATTATTTTATTTAATGTGATGTTAATGTTTTCACATTAATGTCTTATTAAATATACCATTATTAATGTATGATTTTATAGAAGATATACTCTACTGTAAGTATTATTATTAAGCCTCAAGGATTTATATTCATCATTTTACTTTATTTTCATTTTTAATAAGAATATATGTATATTAAATAATTACACAACCACATGTAGTAATTATTTTATTATTATAAATATAAAACATAATGTTATAAAAAATAGCAAATAAATATAATTTTAGATAATTAATATATCCATTGAATAATCAATATTAACTTTTCTACTTTAATATAGTATAATATAATTGGTTTGAGTTTAACGTCTTATGTTGATATTTTTAAAAATATATTAAATGAAAAGTGTAAAAATTAACACTCATGCAATTTTGTCAAAATAATTTTTTATTAAATTATTTAAAATTCCTAAAACATTTAAAAATTATTAAATAATTATGATATAGTATATAATTTCTAAATTGTATATTTATATTTAAATTAATTGAAATAAGTAAAAATTACACTATTTTATTATTGAATAATTTTTTACATTAGTTAAAATTAAAATTGAATAACAAAGGGTTAATTTAAATGATATTGTTTAAATTGAAAGAAAAATTGTATAAATATTATTTGTTGATTATATTTCATGAATATATCATATATTATTATAAACTAATTTTTTTGAGGTCTTTGGGATGTATTTTTGTTTTATTATGGATTAATGTTTTTTGGGGATTCCAAATATACCCCTTACCTCAATTATATAAATGCACATCCTCATTCATTTATCCACATCACTTTGAGCCTTAAATCTCAGAAATACTATATCTATTTACATTATAAACATCTTTAGTGAAATTATTTAGGTTATGGTCTTCTCAAAAGGACAGCTATATTTCATTAATAGGTGATATAGAGGGAGTTTATCGAAGAAGAGGTATTCTCCTATACCGATTATTTCAAACTTATATCTTCTAATACATTATTGTTCTAAGTTGATTCAATTATTAAGTAATAAACGTAGTATAAATTATGTACTGAGATGTTATAATGATTATGGAACAACCATATTCCACCTTCTATCCATCCTATGAAATACGACAACACTAAGCATGTGTACGTACGACTTACCATCTTTACGCAGTGGTGTGATCTGTATTTCAAAACTATCATACATGGATGGGTATAATTATGGAAATAATTACTATATATGAATTTTGTAACATGATATGGATTCTGGGACAAAATATATAACATCCACTTCTATACCATTTCACAATTATGGGAATGACATTGTCGCTCGTGCGTACATATGACCTATTATCTCCACGATACGATGTGTTTGATTTTCTATGATATCATTTATATAATGCTTATATACTTATTTATAATGACAAAAGATGACATATAATCCATTATTATTATTCTAAATACTATATAAATAAAACCCAGGAAGAAAAAAAGGGACATATACGACAAAAAAACACACCAAATAACACCCGATGGAAGAGTAGAAATAAAATATTATTAAATGGGTTATAATATTATCACATATAATATCATACGTACAACAATTGTTCTCTATCAAGCTCATAACACTCATTAATAAATTTTATGGGAGTTTTTGAAACATATATAGGAACCCTTACCTAAGTTATGGGTTTATTTTTTCTCACTTTTATTTTTATGAGATATATGATGTATACACCATGTATTTCTTATGTGCTGTGTTTATATTTCCCATCAATGTTTATATGATTATTATTATGAAGTTTAGAATATTAAAATATTCCAATAATACTCCTTATATTACGAGGCCTATTATTCAACTGATTATAAAATTTTAAGTGATAATTTCTTTATTTCAATATTATCCCAGATTGTTAATATGAAAGTATTTCGTATGGTTTATTTGGCATCTAATACAATTTTTTCTAGAAACTATTTCATTAAATAGTGTATAATTCTAATAAGAATTTTTAGGGTCATTTCTAATGACTTTATAATTTTTACTACCCAGTTTGAAATGAAACCTTCTTTTTTTTACAATGATATACTTTTTGACTTTTCTAAAAAGTATGAGAAAAACATTTTTGGAACTTATATAGAATATACATATATTTAATCTTTCATAATTCCTTACTTCCATTATTATTACTTTTAATTATTTCATGGATTTTTTCAAATAAAATATTTTATTTTAAATTTTGAATTCATTTTGTGAAAACTAATTGTTTTGAAGAAGAAATGAATTTTTTTCAAGAATTAATTTGATGTTTTCAATAAAAATTATATTCCATCTAAGATCGCATTAATTAATAAGATTATGATTAAATTGTACTATCCTTATTACTCGTCCTTTTTTATATTTTAAGTTATTTGGGAAATCCAATTGAGTTACATGGATTATTTTGTGATGGAATGATTTTTAAAACATATTTTATTCCTTGGGTTATGCTTTGATGAATGAATTATGTTATCGTGGAAAAGTAATAACGATAACACTATGAGATGTTTGAGACCTTTATCATCCTAATATCAATTGGGTAATGATTAATTTTTCATGATATATAAAAGGATAGAATGACAAGTAAATGTGTTTCATTAATACAAGGATGGAATGCCATGTAAACACTATTTAGTAACACATGGCTGTAATAAGTTGTGAACATAGTTAAGTAGTTTATTTTTTCACCGATCATGGTCTCTTAAATAAGACATGAATATAATAAAATTACTTATATGCATAGAAATATAATAAAAAATCCATTACTTATATTATGAATATGTTAATTGGTTCTTTATGAACAATTTTGATTTAACATGTGACATGAAATCATAATCATCAATATACAATATGATATTTTTAAATGTTATGTTTGTATATACTATGATTATGATATGATTGATATCTCCCTTTTTTCATTATAGATCATCTCATCTCCCCCGTTATTATGTTACTTTTCCCTAGGCTATGAAGAAGAGTATAAAATAAAATGTCTCAAAAAGGGTTCAAGTAATGAAATAATAATAATGAAATGATGTTATTTTTTTAAACCAAATATTTATGCATTCCAAGTTTCCATAGAAACTATACTAATATAGTATTTGATAATCTCTTCTTTCATGTGTTCATTATTATAAAAAAGTAATTTAATGTCCATTTATTTCAAGATTGAGTATTTATAGTTATATTGTTTGAAAAAGTCCATAGAAACGTTATTTTGTTGTTCTTATTAAAACATATACTGAAAAATAATCCAAAATAAGATAAAAATTCATTATATGGTTAATAAACAGATATGGCAAATTATTTTTTAGAATTATATTTTAGAAAAATAATTTTTCAATGACATTTACCGCATAAAAAGGATTTGTGATTGAATAGTGTTATGGTGGATGAACAAAATACAATGACATAGGGGACCAGACTACATTGGTAAATAACTATAAGTGAATTAATCATAAGATATTAAAGAATAAAAATGACTTCTTGAATGATATTTTGTAATATAATATGCTACAATAGGGGTTTACATGATAAAATTTAGGTATGATGGGATAATATATTATTAGGTTTATAGTTTTATGTATTTTAATCAAATCCATTTTGTGTGGGATTCTAGATAATCATTAACTATGAGTATTTCACAATGATCTAAAACAGGTTATCCCAGAAATAATTATTAGAGTGGAAGAGAGTTTTTTAATGAAGAAGATCATTATTCGATATAGATGTTAACATTAAAATGATCATAGACATGAACAATAGAGTGAATGAGGTAATTGGGTCATGAATATAAAGGCTACACAACAATGATGTCTTGTGATGATGATTATCGTGAATCAAAGGATAAAATATTTAAACAATATTATAGGATATGTTTAATATGTTTTTTGACAATTATTTAATGTCTTAATTGAATATTTTTTCACTCCAAAAATAATAATAATTAAAGACCAATTATATGGGAAACATGGGTATTCCATCAATATTTAAGATTAATGAATTTTTATAAAAATTTATTATGGACCACTGATAAACCTATTTAGAATAAAATTTATGTGTTGTAATGTTAACGAAATGAAATATGGGAAATCCAAAAGTTTATCTAACTAATATATCATTATGTTTGTCAAGTGGATAAAGTTAGAGCTAATATATACATTATTGATAGTGTAATCTCTTTCACAGGTCATTGAAGATCATGATGGTTACTCTGAGAGGTTATTATATTTATATGTAATTGACTATATTTAGTTTGCTAATTTGTGAGGTTTGTAAACCAATAGGGTCAGTGTTTTTATTATAAATTTTACTAACAGGGTAGTGCACATAGTGATTTTGTTAAATTGACAAATATCTATAGTATTAACCTTGGATTTTCCTTATTTATGAGATACAAGTAAAATTTTTAATGTCCTTTACATGGATTGGCTATATATGTTTTTATGTGTTAAAGAAGTTTTCTATCAATTGGTTGAAAATGGTTTTTTGTGATGGATGTTTTAATATATTGACATACCAATATTGACCCACTATTTGTGTATTTTCCCTTTTTTGGGCCACAAAAATATGATCTTATGACTAGTAAATGACTTTATATATTTAAAACTTTTCATAAATTGTAATATTGTATGATTTGGGTTAATTTGATGTCATAAATAATATATCTAGTTTGCAATCAAATGATTCATTAGTTTATTAATAATTTACTATAACTAATAAGTTGTTGTATAATTCATTTAGTGATTTTATTTACAAACATTTTCATATGATATATGTATTAATTTAGGAGGAATTTAAATATATTTATTAATCAATATTTTTTTCTTATGAATGTGATGATTATTGAAATTTTACTGATTGAACTAGGTGAGTTTTTTGTGTCATAAGGGAAGTTTGAACCCTATGTTCACATATAAATCTCATAGTGATGCTTTCTTATTGAGGATCAATTGGAAACACATGGTGTAAGATTTTTGAGGAATTCAACCATTATGATTCTATGAGAAGTACTAGGAGGGTTAGGAAAACCATACCACACCAGATGAATCAATAATTGAATAAAACAAAACAATGAGTTTTATCTTGATTCTTATGGAAATAGAGAGGGGTATTCCCAAGGATGAGGTGAAATAGTTTATTTAACCAAGGATTAAAGATTTTATATCATTACACATTTTTATTATATGATGAACCAACTGGTATTGATGGAGAAATCAATATAATATAAATAATATTTGTTTTTATTGGTATCACATTGAAATTTACGGCAATGTGAATAACTTTTATTTGGGAGGGGATATAATGAAAATGATAAATGCCTTATAATATAATAAAAAAGTCATGGTACTATATTATTATAGGTTCTAGGAATTATTCTATGTGAATTTTTTTTTGAAACATTAAATTTATATAAATATCAATGGACTTTATCCAAGTGAGATGATAGAAATGGATATTACAACTAAATTTAAGTATATACTTCAGTTCTTACAAATTACGGTTGGATATGATTCAATGTCATATTATTTATTTGGGATTTGAATAAAACCACAACATAATTCCCATGGCATATCATTGGGTCTTCCAAACAATTTTAATGAATTGATAAACACATTCATTATTGTGGGAGACTATAATTAATATATTTCATCATAATCAACATGTGATAGAGATAAAACTAGATGTAAATTTCTATTCAACATTCAATAGTATATTGGCCAGTGATGAAAATTGAGGGTGTAAAACAAAACAAAAATGGATGAAATTTTCCTCCAATGAATATAGCAGAATACTATAATATTTTATTATAACCACCACATCATGTAAAATTAGTATTTTAAAAACAATAAATTTCATCAACAATAAAAAATGTAAAAATTAAAGAAAAAATAAAAATGTAACATTACTACCTATAAAATTATCTATACTAACCCTCTGCATGGAGATAAACTCCCCAAAACATAATACCACACATCTTATGGGTTTTATAGGCTCATATTATAACCATGGAAATAGAATAAATCCCATTTAATTATTATATTTTTGAATAAATATTTCATGAAAAAATGAATAATGTAATGAAGCATACCATATTTTCAATGACATCTATCTTTGTTGAACTTGATGAAGTATGACTAATTGGGAACAACAGTGTAATAATAAAATATCTTTCACATATGGGAATCACTATAGTCAAGGATCCTTATTAATAATGATAGGATCACTATTTGTCAATGATATGAATTCTTCTTCCCCAAGGAAGATGAATGAAGATCTATGGTTTGAACGAGCTTGATCTATCATATATGTCCCAAATGACATGAATATGTGGAACTAACCCATTTTATACATGCTCTTGATCATATAAGATGAGTCTGAATATCATTTTTCATATTATGGGAGTAGGTTTTATTATTATAAAACATAACACATTAATTAAATGTACTCATTCAATCACATAAACAAATAATATGAAAAATACATTCCCATAATTTAATCAATAAAATTGATTCATAATTAATGAAACTGTATGGGATGAGTGTTTATAACAAAATAATAATGTATCAAATATTTCATTCCCATTATAATATACGTTAGTGGTCATTTATAAACAACAATACATGCATATTAATTCCCATATCACAATATATTATTTAGTGATATTGTAAAATATAAAATCCTCTACTAGAATATATTTCAAAAAATCACCCATTTTTATAAATATATTATTCAGAAATCATAAAAAACATTAGAACTCAATAAAAATCAATCAAAAACTATTTTTGATATAGTTTCACAAATGATAATTATTTTGGAACAAACACTTTATTAAAAAATAATCCATAACCGAAGGTATAATAATGTGACCCTAAAAGACATTACAAAATTAGAAAAAATAAAATTATGATTTCACAGATGTATGAAATAAGTGGCCTTTAGAAAAGAATTAGTTCTACTCTTCATATAATAGGATCAGGTTTAAACTTGAGATAAAATTATCGATATATCCGTAGAAAAATTTCTAAAAAAATTTATCATATTCATCATATATATATACCAACATAATGACATAATACATTTCATAGAGTGACCAATATTATTCGTTCATGTAAATATAGTATAGAATCAATAATAAATTCATTATTCCCCTAAAAATACACACTGGGTTGATGAATCCATCACATTACATTAATATAATAGTTGATTTAATAACATGCCCATCATCCATCTTTTTGGGAAAATCATATATTACACAAATATGAATGTAAACTAATTTTTTCAACCAAATTATATCATTGGATAAACACCTTTTCTCTTGATATGATACGAATAATTCCCATTGTAGTTAATGTATAATCTCAGAATAGCCTATGTGTGAACCCATTTTATATTTTCCAAAAACCATAAATTGTTTCATTTTTTTACTAAACAATATTGATTTTAAATTCTCTGGGATAGGATACATAGTTAGGAAAATGAGAATGGTTTTTTGAATTCATTTTGGGCTTTCTATGTGTGATAGTACCTGATGAAGGTATCAAAAGTGTATATATAATTTGTGAATTTATTTTATGGAGTTAGCCAATATTATGGATATTCATGATAAATCACTCATTATATTTTTATTTTAAATATATTTTATGGGATTTGAGTATTATATAATGATTTAGATTTTATTTTAATGTTGAAGTGATTTCTATGTTAGGATTCCCTTGGTTGGGTGGGATTTTATGTATGGTCATAGAAAACATTATGTATGTTTTTTCAAAAGGAATTAGAAATATCTGAACAATCATGTATTAATGGTGATGACTCTTACTCATATACATAATTAAAAAAATTGCAATTTCTTAGATGAATATATAACAATTAGGTCACCAATATATAATGGTCACCTTGTGATGGACTCAAGAAAATGAAATTAGTGTGTAAATTACCACAACATTCATAAAAGTATTTTCTTATATCATTCCCATATATAAGAGTAATTCTAGGTATTCTATGTGTTATAATAAATATAAACTCATGTTATATTTTAAAATTAGATCAACTATATGAATAGTTATAAAAAATGTCTTGGCAATATGTAAGGGTTGTATGGGATTTACCTTGTATATGTAACAACATGTTTGTGGAAAAAAATAAATGTAAAATTAAAGTTGTTCTTCATAAGAGTTATCAATGATGAGGGAAAAGTTTTTTTAAGTGTTATGACATTCTATATATAGATTACAGCTTTTCAATCAAAGTATAAAAAAATTCCATAGAATGTAATGTCCCATTTCATTTATAAAATTATTAATGTCTGTAGAATTTTTGTGGTAACTAAGGCTAATTTCCCTATTATTGAGGGGTTTATGAAGTATAATATTTTTTAGTGTGATAAATAAGGGATTATATTAGAATTATTATGATTTAGGGTGTTTTCCATAAATTCAATATAGGGATATTTTCAATAGTATTTATTAAAATATTAATAAAAAAGATAAAATGAATTATAAAAAGAAATATTATGGGATAAATGACTAGAATATATACAGATATTTCCTAGAGTGATATCTAAATAAATTTATCATCATAGATTGATATATTCTTTATTTACCATGTGAGTGTTATGTCATTCATTTCAATATGTGGAAACAGGTAAGGATAACCTCCTTCTGTTTTATATTCATAAATTTCTCCCAATATCTTGTAAGATTATGCATGTTATGGTCATGCATGAAATATTTCCCAGTTTTGGTTTTTATATTCAATTTCTTCTATTTTGACATTAGAATATCTACTCATGTTCAAATGATATCTTCCTTCATGCATATAGTAGGTGTTCCCTATCTTATCTCAAAGTATTATGTCATTTTATATTTTCTTATGATGTGAAATAACTGATATCTAATATGTAGTAGAAAAACATCTAATTAAATGGTATTAAAATTTTTTTATGGAAAATATCTTCGTTGAACTTTTATTTTTCCATTTACTAGTGTATATCCTATAAAAAAATCTAAATGATGTATTCAATGTTTTGGATAGAAATAGATTTATGGATGCCATCCCATGGGGATCCCAATATTAAATTTGTTTTCTTTTAAAAGAAACCTACTTTTTTATTCTTATAAAATTGAGATGACATGAATTTTAATTTATTGTAAATTTTATGTTATTTGGTAATTTTTGAAATAACGAATAATAATTTTTTTTTGAATGATGTGGTTCATCCTGGGTGATATTATTAGGATTTTAAGTAGGATGTTTTCCCCTTATGTTTTATTAAATGGTTATAGGTTAGGATATTTATCCCTTATGTGATATTCAATTAAACTTAGTGTGGGACATGTTTCTCATAGAAGATTATAATACCTCAAGATTTAATAATGTATATATACAAATATAAATAATTTTTTTCTTATGTTATATGCAAGATCTATCTAGAATCATGCACGAAATTTTATTAGTACAATAATTCAAAATAGTTTCATGTAAATAGTAATGAATCAGGATGTCTTAATAATTATATAATTTAATTAAACTAAAACTATAATAAATGGAAAAATATTTAAAAATACCACTAGAAAACAATCTTAAATATAATTATCCTCTATGAGGATAATAATATTCATGGAAACAAATAATAAATGGATGAGAAGTATAACTATTATAGTAATGATGAGAGAAATTTAATGATTTTAGGGATTTATTAGAGATCATATGGAAATTTAATAGTGTAGTTTCTCTTATAAATCCATTTTATATATATGACCATCGGCCCTATATAGTAATTATGTAATACACCAGCAAATTTTCAATAATATGAGATTATATCATATGATTGAAATTTTATATTTTAATGAAATAAAGTTACCATGTTTCATATTTTTTTAAACATAATTAATGGCTTTCAATATATAATTATGAAAGTGTATTATTTTCCACCATAAGGACTAATATTTAACATTAATGTTTTTAAATTTTATAGATGATGAATTATTGTAAAATTATTTTACACTTTCAAAATGGTTTGAATTTCATTTTTTTGTGTGGTAATTATAATTTAAAGGCACCACATTTCAAATTTTTATTTTATAAAATATAAATAATTTATTAATTCGCATAGGCAAAAAAAATTTGAGGATAAATATTTAGTTTTTTTAAAAAAAATGATTGATTTGTAAATGAATTGGGAAAAATAGTTTTTAATTATTTTAAATTTTATGAAATAATTATTATATAATAATTATGTTAATGTTTATGAAAGAAATTATACTAAAAATATATATAATATATATAATATAATTTATATTATGATTAAAATTGAAATTAGTAATCATTGTGTAACTATTTCAAAAAATTTCTTGTTTTTCTATTCAAATAAAAATTGTTTTATTTTTTTTTAATTATGTATTGGAATAATTATTTTTTATTAATTTGGAATATATTAATGGTAAAATAACTAAAATATGATTTATAATAAATTAATTAATTCTATAGGAATCATCATTATTAAAAAAAATTGTATAAAATTAATGTTATTTTATTAAAATTGTTTTTTAAGAAGTCATATTAATTTTGGTTTCCATACATATATTAAAAATAATTTTTACCAGGTAAATAAATAAAATATGCTAAAACGATTTATATATTTGTAATTAAGCGGTTCAGTTTTATTAATATGTTCTATTTTTTTATGCCACTATGAATAGTAACAATGGTAAAAATTTATCAACAAGGTAATGGTTAAAAGAGTTAATAAAGAGGGTTAAAACTAAGAGAAAAGTTTTAAAATATATAAAAATGTTTTTAATTTAATTAAATTATTGGAATTCAACACATCCATATCCAATATTTGAAAATGATCAAATTTTTCTCTCTATCATTTTTAAAAGATAAATATTATATTTAAAAGAATAGAATATTTACCAAAATCAAATTTCTATTAATTCAAAAAGTGAACATCCCTAACTTATTTTTGACATAAATTTATCCAATCAACTAAATCAATAAGTCTTTAAAAAATCCCAATATCCCTCCCCACATACTAGAGGACCTAATATCATCAAAATACCATCCTATGAAGGACAAATTTGTAATGAAAGGGAGGTCTTCTAATGAGGTTGTATAATTTTTTACAAAGGGTTTCATGTGTATTTCTTATTATACCTCCACAAAAATTTTCATTTACCATGAATAAATAATAAAATTAGTATCCCATGTATAATAAAATTTAATTTTAAATATGGAACATCCCTTTTTCTCTCACTTTTTATCCTATGGGAAATGAAAATATCACTTGTGTGTATGTCTGTGCAACCACCTCCATGAAGTGATGCTTTCTATATTTCATCACCAAACCACATGGATTGTAAATAATGGATAAAAATATGGTATATGATAATAATGAAATAAATATGGCTACTTAGTGATAATATATTACATACCTACATACCATTTCATCCGTTAAAAAATGATACAACCACTAATGCATACTTATGGAAAACCACCCATCAAGTGATGCAATACATTTTTAACTTCCAAATTATTATAAGAGTCATAAGGAAAAATATATTGAAGGAAAATAAAATTCTTTTTATTTTTTAATTTTAAAAAAACTCAATTATTTTCTAATTTATTTCTTTTAAATAGGGTATTAAAATAAAAATATCATTCATGCATACATATAGATAAAGATGTCCATGAAACAACATGATTTGTTTTCAATGAAAACATTACATGGTTAGTTTTAAATGTAAAATTTATTTATAAATATGATAATTATTTCATTTATATGATTATATATAAAATATACTCCAAAATCCTTTCACAAAGGTAAACACATTAGTGTAGTTTGGAGGTCAGAAATCAAAAAAAACATTAATCATCCAATGTGAACATACCCATTTAAGAAACTAAAAAAACCATGTAATAAATGAAATAATAGGTTTAATGAGAATGTATTTAACTTGAAATTTTTTATTTATGGTGTACATAAACATCATAGTTTTATTTTTTATGATTTAGATAATAGACGATTCTCTAAAAGACATTAGGTAATGGATTTTCTATTGAAACATTGTTTTTTATATTTAAAACTCTTTATCCCCTATATCTATGTTTTTATAAGTTATTTAAGGTGGTTAGTATTTATAGTAAAATGTGTGGAAATGTTCATTTTTTACAATATATAATTATTTTAAAAAAATTTAGAATATAAGTATTTTTAATGATTACTATATGGGTTATTTTCAACTTGTTACAAATGAATAATGTTTTTTAAGAAATACAGTCTAACTGCATTTTCTAATCTTCCTATCCATTATTCATTATATAGATTAATGTATAAGTATACATGTATTATATAACTGAGACATATTCATTATTATTTGTTAATTTTTCATTGTTATTTATTTTATTGAACTTGGATATTTTTTCAAACTGTTATATATAAATATAATGTGTTTTTATGTGTTGATATGATTTTTTGATATATTTTATGATGAAGACATTCACGGTTATAAATGTATTCAACATGACATTGTACATAGGTATTATAGATCATGATTATTGTTCCTGATATAGCTCTTGATGATGGGTGATCTTGATATATCTATCCAACTAATTAGACAATGACTTTGTCATTGATAATGAAAAATGAGCTAGATAACATGGAATGTTTATCCTGTATAATTAAATAGAGATAATTTATTCTAACACCAGATAAACAGAATTGAACAACTTATCTAAATATATATCCATAGGACACTGTTTTATGCCTAACAAAAGGTTTATGGTTAAATAAATCCACTTTATGAGGTAATAGAATTTTATAAACTTTTAATGGTGAAATGTTTTTTTTTCAAATAAATGTTTTCTTATGTTATCATTTTCATATTGACAAATTTTGGGGTTTTATTCATTATAATGGTGTCTAATTTATTTCTTTTTGAAATGGTTGATTACCTTATGTAGAAATTTCATATTTTTATTCTATTGTGAAAGAGGTAATTATTTTCCTTGGATTTAGTGTTCCCACTATACTAATGAGTTTTATTTATTTTTATACATATTAATAAGGATTTTATAATTAAGAATTCCTGAAATTGTTTTTATATTAATTATGAATGATGAGTAAATATTAAATATCTTATTTTTGGGGAAAAGAAATTGAATTTTAATGAAGAAAGTGTCTTATGAAGAAAAAATGGATATGATCATCAAAACCATTTTTGTAAAGAAAAATCACATTATGTGTTAGTGTACTATATGTAAAGTAATTTTTTTATTCACTAAAACACTAAACATAAAAGTTAAATCGAATGTAAAAAATTCATAATCCTCAAAATTATACTCAAATTTTTGTGTTTACAATTTAATTAGGAACTATTGTGATATTATAATGGTTTCATGGTTGGATATGGTTCTTATAGGGTGAAATTATTAAGGTTGTAGGATATGATGTGGACTACCTTGGCTTATGTTGTAATTTTTTAGAGGTAGGATGTGGTTCCTTTTGGGTGGTATTATAATTTTATTAGGAATAAAATGATTCACCATTGGTGATATAATAATGGTTTCAAGGTAATATTTGGTTTACCCAATTTGATATTTCAATAGTTTTTAGTAGTTTATTATTCCACCAAGGTGTATATCCATCTATTTAAAAGAAATATGATTTTTTTTGAATAATTAATGGTCATTATATATTGTAACATTATAACCTAAGGATCTATAGTGTCTTATTTACTTATGTTTTAAATTATTTAGTATGGCACATCAGTATTCAAAATATTAGAATATTATTATTTTGGGACAACATTTGTTGTGACCTACATAATTTTAGTCAAACCCATATTGATCGACTATTGGTACTCAATAATAATTTTTTGTGAGTGGAATAGATAAGCGTGTTGTCACTATGTTTGATGTCTGATCTTGGGCTTGGGTTAGAGCATGGGAGACATGACTGAGCTAAGACTAAATACCTAGTTTTTCAATAATATATTTTTTTTATATTTTGATTATGAAATTGTTGTATATGATCTAATATTGTGGATCATTAAAATGAATTCATGACACAGTTAAAATATACCACATTTAATTTTATGTCTAGTGATTTTTTATATTTTTTATTGCCATTCAATTGCGATGATCACTTTTTTCGATTAATTAGATGGATATTACTATTATTAAATCCACCATTATTTAGTGTCATTTGATACATTGTGTATTGTATCCCCACATTATAATGATAACCCCTTCTATTTATCGTATCCTATGAAATACCAAGAGGATCATCTAAAGGCATATAGAGATCCAATCTAGTTAAAATAGTGTTTTCCAGGTTTGGGTATATCAATATAGAATCATTGAAGAATTAAATATTTTTTTCTTTTATTTTGTTGTATAATTCAAGGTATAAGATATATGATATAGGTTTTTTTATCATTTTTACTGTTCTTTCCCATGAGTTGAGAAATTCAATATATAATTTAAATCTATGTTATCATCGATGAAATTTTCATTCTTTGTTTTTTCTAGATTGAATTTGTTGATTTTTCTTATATGATTAATTTTATTTTGGAATTATTATTTATGAAATTTTCCTTTTTTATTTAATTGAAAAAGGAGTAAATTAATGAATCATATATTAAATGTAATATTAATATGGAAATCATGTGGTTTCATATGTCCGGTTACCATGGATATGATATATGAATATATTATTTAATGTTCAAGTCATAACTTATGTATCGATTTCCTTCATTAATAGATGAGGGAATTTTAGATAACTAATTCATTTTATAGTTATATTATTGATTGAAGTGGGTTGATTTCATATTTATGAATTGTGTTAATTTAAAAAACATCCCTACATAAACATCTAATGGTTTCATATCTATATAATATTGATTAAAATATTTTTTATCGAACCATAAATAAGATATAATTGTAAAAAATAAAATAGAAATTAAATTATATGGATATTATTATATATAATGGTGAATCTGAAAATTTATAGATGAGGCTAAAGATAGACTATATTATGGGACATTTCTTATTTTAGGTTTATAGGATATTAAAATATTTTTATATTAATGCCTTCTACAAAAATTATAGTATTTTTAATTATAATGGATGTGTTTTTTAGGTGTGAGTTTAGTATTGTAGAGAACAAAATACTTGATTTCCTCTAATAATTTTATTGTAGGGTATTAATGAATATTTTTTTAACTATGTCAATGATTAATCCTCATGTTATTCCTAGATGTGTGATGGATGATGAATTTTGTGAGAACTTACTATAGGTAATTTAATCTATATATAGAGATCCCATGAGTCTCACACTCAATGTTTTATTTGACATTGTCATTCTAGATGAAACATCTACAATTATTCTTAGGTGAGTCTAGACCAAGATATATGATCTATAGATGGGGTCTATTCAGAATATTTTCAATACCTTTGATAATTCTCAAGACAGGGGGTCATACTAACAACTAACATGTTTTGAGGCCCCCCCATCATAGGTTGGATAATTTTCTATTCTGAACTAGCATGTTTGATTTTCATGTTGGAAATTCCTGGCTTAATTTTACAATTACATTATTTTGGTACCCTGAGGGAAGATATGGCTATAGAATTTATACACCACACTAAGGGGGTAAATTTAATGGAATATTTCGTAATATTTACAGAGATATAGTTATTTGACAAGATTAATAAGGGGGTGAAATAATTATAGAATAAAGAATTGTGTGTTGTCCAATATATTAAATACCAGTTAAAATAAATAAATAATTCATTTCTATAATCTTAATAGTTTTTATTCAAGATATCATCGTAGAAAATTTCTGAAACAAGGTAAGAGTCTAATGATATATTGGTTATATTAGTTGATTCAATAATGTGTCTCTCGATGAAGAAGACATTGACTCAATGCTTCGCACAAAATATGTGGTGGATAGGGCACCAAGAGTGTTAAACCATTTTTCACTAATAGAGGGTAGTTTAGTAGAGTTTTATTAGTATGTAATTCATTTTAATATTCAATATAAGTGTGGTATCTCACTATTTATGTGTCTATTCTCTAGGAATATGGAAAACCATCCGCCTTTTTGAAGGAGTAATCAATAATATACTAGTGGATGAGAAACTATACAGAAATTTACAGTAGGATTAGGATCATGTATATTACAATATAGGGGTATAAGGACCTCTAAAAAAATTCAAGGTAGAGGATGATTTGAATAGGTACAATGGTTATAGTGGTCGAGACAAGGTCTAATTTAGAAGGATGGTTCTTCGGTATGTGATTCGATCTATTTAAATTTTTTTTGAGCCAACATAAACTGATAAAAATAAATTTAACATCAATAATTTTTTGTATATTATTATCACATAGTCATTTTAAACATAATTGTTTGATAAATTATCTTAACATTAATTTATATATTATGGGTTCATTGGTGGATTAGGGATATACAGAGAGTGTCTATATAGATTGATTTTGATTGACACTCTATTAAGGGTGTGATCTGTGGGGATTTAAACTATCAAGACAACAATATAATTTTTAATGGTAGTAAACATGGGTGAGCTTTCATTTTTATAGTTATGGGTTGATTTAACATGATCTTCATGATATATTGGATATATTTTTTATTGAGCACTCATCGTATGTTATCATTGAGATGTGTCATTAATTTATTTTGTGATATGGGTTTTATGTCACTGTTATACATTGGGATCTATATATATGTTGTGGCATACCTATCCATCAACATCTAGGTTGGAGTATATACAAATTTCCATGACATGATTTTGATTATGGGGATAATCCTTAGGTGTTATTTTTTCATGTGAATCATTATTTCCAACTTATTTTTACTGAGGATTTAATGGGGATGGTACATGATAACATGAATGGAATATTTATCAGGAACAAGATATGTGTTGAGAATATATCGATTCCACCTTATAATATGTATCCTATAGATCATAGATATGTGAACACACATCTCAAGAATTTAGAGGTTGTGTAATTAATATGGAGGAGTATATTCCCATGAGTGTTATAATTTTGTACTCCATGATGAAGGATTGCAATTTAGTGTTATGCATGGAATATAAAATGTTAAACCAGGTTATGATAAGACAATAGTATAAAATTATTCATATGGATTATTTATTTATTTAGTTTGGAAGAGATAAGGTGTTTTTAAAGATAAATTTTTTTTCAAACTATATCAAGTAAAAAATGGTTCTTCAGGATTACAGCATTCAACGTTTAACATCAGCACGATCTATATGAGTATCTTTTGATGAAATTAATTTATATGTTAGTGTTTAAAAATTCATGGACATGATAAATTGAGTCCTTAATTGTTATTTTAATTATTTTGTGTTTATATTTTTTAATGATATCATTATTTACTATTGGCTGAGGGAGGATCATGAAAAACAACCAAAGGATCTTCTAAATATGAAAAATGTTGAATTAGTCTTATTCGATGATCTTGAAGTGTCACTTATGAGTTGATTAGGAGAGATTTTTGGTGAATGTGTTATTAGATAATATTTTTAGTTGAACCTATAAATATTGAGGTAGTTATTTCATGGGTGATGCCCAATATTTTAATTGATATCCATGGTTTTTTTGAGTTTCTATTGATACTAAAAGAATTTAATAAAACGTTTCTCTAATTGAATGTAATGATGAAGAATACAAACATGAAGGGGGTATATTTCCTTTTTATAGATCCAAATGAGGGGTACATTCAAGAGTTGAAACTGATATTGATGAAACCATTGAGCTTGGCCTTACTCGATCTAGGTATAGAGTATACCTTATATAATTATGAATCAAGTGTTAGCCATAGTAAATTTCCCCCATATGATAGAAATATAGTTACACATTGATCTAGAGAGTTGAGGACTCAGGTCTGGATGTTTCCATTGAATTACATTGAGTTAGGAAATGTATTTAATTCCCATGATGTTATTAACACCACGTTTTTATTGAGTGGTTTATGGAATATACCGACCATAAGATAATAAAATATATTTTTTGATAGAGTGACTTTAATATTTTCAAGAGAAGGTTGGTTATGTAAATTTATTCATTTTATGTTTAACTTATGTATACCCCTAGGATATAAAACATCATTTATGATGAATTATGTAGAAGTAATAAGAAACATGTGTTATATGAATTACAAAAATGTGTGGATGATTATAATCCTATGTGTTGAGATGTTACTAGATGTTGAGTAGTACCTAGGCCTATAAAACATACACCTTTTTATAAAACATCCATTTTCCTTATTTTTCTACAAAATGAGACAAATATCATATTGAAATGTTTTTTTTATGAGTTTTAATATAGATTTTTTAGGTAGCCATGATATTTTTCTCTTGATTTTGGATGCATCATTTTTCTAGGGTCGTATGGTTGTCCCAATAATCATGAATGAGTATCTGAAAGTGGACTCACATACCTTCATATGATATGTACATTGGAATTTGACTACGATATAGTCGGTTATTAAATTATATTTTTAATGTCATTTTCAAAAACAATTATGTTTATAATGTTTGATAAAGTATTATAGATGATTTTATCTGAATGAGGTTTCCAATATAAAGTATCTTTTCATGATTTTATTTATTTTCTACTTCTAAATATAATATTTACATGTGGGTTTGATTCAAAAAAATTAAACTATTAAATATGAGAATAATAGAAATCATGTAGTAGTAAATTTATTAGAAAGTGGAGGTACTTAATTAACTATTCTTACGTATCCATCGTTATTCATTATTTTAAGATGACATTAAAATATAATTCTACGAAAACGTGAATTGAAATATCAAAACATGATGTTTATTTAGTTGATTATATTTATCATTACAAGAAACATCATGATAGTAAATAAAATTTCTATTAGTGATGATGAATGTACACAACCACCACCATGTTCAATGTCATAATCTACTCTCTGTATGATCTAACACATCAATCAGTTACTGAAAATTTTAAAAAAAATAGGATCAAATTTAAACCCCATCTGAGATTGAATAAGAAGTCTACATCTAGACATTTTAACACTCTAATTAGAAATGTGTTTTTTTAATAATGGAATTGAAAATATAATTAAAATGGATATATTGATCTCACCTCAACTATCACTTTTTTGATTTTTTATACTAATTTGAGATTTTTTTTGAAATAATTAAGATAAAAACTCAAAATAAAATCTCTATGGTAATTCACTGGCATCAATGCCTAGAAATTTAGATGAAACACAATTAGGTGTGGGAAAAAACTTCAAAATCTATCTTCATCAACATGATCAATCACATTTCCAATTAGATCTGTGTATAAAATTTCACTGTTCCACTCTATGTTCTATCAACTACTAACATATCAATTCTAAAAATCCACCATCACTTTCATTCATTACTAATATAAACTCCATTTGTTTTATTTATTATTTCTCCATCGATTTTAGAAAATCATGATCCTTTATTACATGTGGTATAAAAAAATTACATAATTTAGAAACCTTAATCATGACAGTTAGGGGATATATATATATATATATATATATATTATCTCTGTACTAACCAATTAATTATAGCACATGAATATAGCTACGGTTGATTATTGTCATCCTTTTTTTTTCTTAAGTAGTTTCACTTTATATAACCAAATTTTGTTATGAATCCAATTTCATATATTATATTGAACCAAGACAATTTCAACTAAGGAAAATTCATCATTAGTTTATGATTAAATTCAAAAAAAACATAGTATAGATAAATAAAATAATAATACAATGTTATACCAGATCCAAAATTAGGTTCTCGTCCACTGATGGGGCTTAGGTATTGGCTTCATTCACGTTTTTTCATATCTTTTCTTGAATCAACAGAAAATAACCTAAATATACTGACCATCTGGGATTGATAATTATATTACCTTGAATTTGATCTTCAATATTATTTAGTTTATCAAATGAACATGAAATGATCAAGTAATCTCAAAAAATCGATAAGAAATCATGAATATATATGATACTTCAGTCACAAATAAACTCTAGACATTTGATCTTCATTAGGGAATAACAATGCGAAAGAAGGGTAAATTCAACCTCAATTCGATAACTACTATACTAGAAAGATTCAGGCCCTATAGTCATAAATTACACATTTCGAATTCAGAAAAATAAACTGAATCTCCCCCAAGCATGTTGGAAGTCACTACTAAAAAATATGGACAAAAAAATAATATAGATTCAATCACTTCCGATATAATTATGAACATACCCACTAGGGTGCACCTGACTAGTGATAATATGATTTTTTCTACCCCAAGTGTAAACACCCAAGCTTCACGAAAATGGAAATTACATTAATTTTTTTGAATAAATAATACATGACACAAATAGATTCCCAAATACCATACTAGTTTAGTGCTTTTGGAATTATGGAACATATTATTGAAAAATCTTCAACATATTCTATAAATATCATACATTTTTTATTTTCTACAAGGAACATTACATTATATCGTTGAGAAAATAAATCAAATGAAAAAAGATGATCTCAAATGATCATTAAGTGTAAGAATAAAAACTATCATAAATAAAATAGACATAATAATGTAAAAACATGATCATTTATTTGGAAAACCATACTACATTTAATATATATTATAATTTGGTGCCATAAAATAAATATTTACAGTTCATACGAAAAAATAAAAATGGAATCATGAATAATTAAAAAATAGAATTGGCATAAATCATCGAATTTTGGAAGAAACATAATCATAGAAAATCATTTTCATATTAACCAAGGATCATTTCCAAGACCATCATTGTGGATCAAGTCCATTACTGAACTGAATTCACTCCTCATTTCAGCCCTGTATTATTGAACTGGATTTACATGCCATTCTAGCCCTGTATTATTGAACCAGATTTACCTGCTATTCCTATAATTTCAATCTCATGAGATATAAATATTTACCCTATTCATTTGAAGGAGATATCATTCACACCCATAACATAATTTAAACCATACATATGTTTTCCAAAAGAACATAAATCATTTAACATAACAAAAATTAAAATATAAAATTGTTTCTTAAACATCATTCCATCAAAACATAATCCATTAAAAACATATGGAATTAATAAACAAACTTCCATCATAAACACAATAAAACCATTGCAATAATAGGGATAATATTTATGAATCATAATTTCATCTTATATGGAAAATAATTTCGTTAAAACACATGAAATGAATTAATGAGAAAATTATCCTACCTTATTCAAAATCATTTTTTTTCTCCAACATGAAAAATAATTTTAAAAGAAAAATATTTCTTTGAAATTAATCTTGAAATTTTGTAAAATATGATTCATGGAAATAAGGATTTTGAAAATGTATAAATATGTTCAGGCCATATAATTTAAAAAAATATTCTTCTTGTAATTTATTCAAAAAGTGAAAAAGTACTTCGTTCGGAAAATGAAATAAATATTCCATTCCAACCATGATGTATAAGTCAAAATTGGGTAAAAATGTCTTTAATAGATTTTAGAAGAATATAATGAATATTTTTGAATACCTATTTATTATACAAGGAAATGGATGATAAATATACCCTATTTAATACTTACATATAAACAATCTCATATAAAAATGAGATTGTGATGTTATCCCTTACCATAGGTCAGATACCCTTTGTATATATATAAACATTCCTAATAATGATTTAAATTGTTTCATAGACATATTGTAGAATCATAATCACTTTTAAGATTTCATATATGAGTATATAATCAAATTGTGGGTAATAACATTTCCTTATTAATCATTATTCATCTAATAAATAAACAATTTTTAATATATGCTTCATCAAATATGTTCATGTTGTCTGTCTTAAGTCAAAGATATAGCACCCCAAAATGATTTTTAGATAATATATATCATATTTTTTTATTATATACCTTTATATAATAATGTTTTAATGGATATCATGAAGAATAAATTGCATCATATCATGGAGATAGTAGGTCGGATTTATGCATGGGCGATGATATCATTCCATTAATTACAAAATCGTATGTAAGTAGAAGGTACATATTTTGTTCCAAAATTAAAATAACATTATAAAAAGTTTATATTGTTATTATTTCCATAATTATACAATCCATATAAGATGTTAGTGGAAATCACATTACACCATTATGTGGAGACAGTAAGTCGCGCTTATGAGTGCGTGGTGAATTTGTTTTTCATAGTATGGATAGAGGGTGGAATATGGATGTTCCATAACCATAAAAAAATATTATTAAATAATTTTTTCTGATGTAATTATATTTTCATGTAAACAACAATGGAAGATAAAGTACAATAAGAAATGGCCTTCAGAGAGTCGGTAAAGGATATTACCACTTCCCGAATAGTTCTCTTAACATTATCATCAGAAAGGAACTAGAGTTGGTATTTTGAGAAGACAAACATCTCCATGAATGTAACTATGAAATATGATAATGGAAACTGGTAGGGGATAGCTGAGCTTTTAGGATCAACATGAAGTGAATAAATGAAGTAGGAGGTCCCCTACCAGAATTGAGGTGAGTGGCACCATTGGAATCTTTAAAAAAATTAATTTATAATTAACAAAAATACATTTTAAAATCCCAAAAAAATTACTTATTTTCAAAGTTATGATTATATTATATTTTAATATCATCAAAAGACAAATTTTACAGATTTTTTTATTTATTTTTAAACCTTATGATTTCAATTAACCCATAGTTATACAATTTTAATTTTAACTAAGGTAACAAATTGTTCAATAAATAAATAGTGGATTTTTTAATTATTTGATGCCAGTTAACAATAAATGAAAAATTTATAACATTTTATACCATATCATACAAATTATATATATTATTTAGTTTATTATGATTGTAAAATTTTTAATAAAAGATTTTTTTTACAAAATATCAATAGTGTAAATTTTTAAACTATTCGTTTGATGGATTTTTAGGAATATGAAGATAAGATTTTTCCTAGAAAAATATATTTTATTGCATTCCAATGGGTTCAATGGAATATATAAAATTCATTTTATATATAAATTATCTAAAATTATATATATTTAAAATGTTTTTATTCACATTAATTTGATATTTCAATTAATACAATAATCACTACATCAGTTTATTTAATATACATGTTTGTTAAAACAATTAAAAATAAAAATACCCAAAAAAAGATAAATCTTCCATATTTAATAATAATAATTTTTGTGAATTATATCTTCTGAAAAATCCAACATAAAAAATTTTATACTTATTAAAACATGAATGTGGAAAGTGCAACATCACATTATATAAAATATTATAACTATCATAATATTTTTGATATGGTTCAAAATGGAAAATAACTCAATCCTTGTATGATTATAAGTGATGTATATGTGACCAAAAAGAGTTGGTCCAATGTTTTGTTCTTTTATTAGTAATTATCATTTTATTTAAAAAAACATATTGAGGTTTCATAAAATAAATAATTTTTTCACTATCAATGTATAATCTTTTAAAATAACATTTTTCCCGAAAAATTAAAAATAAATAATCATGATAATGAAAACTATTTTATATTTAAAAGGATTGTTTATAGTCTAATTTATATTCTATATAAAAATATTTTAAAAATAATTATGATGTTAAAATTTTAGTAAGACATATTTAGAATTTCTTTAAATAAATTATATTAAACATCCTAATCTCATCCAAGTGGCTTCCAAAGGGTATAATTTCAACCCTAGGATTTATTAGGTCTGAAATAAATCTTAAAATAATATTAAAACTAGTGTTAAGGTAATTTTATAATACTATATTTACCTTTAATTACATGATTTACCTTTTTACCGTATTAATAAAAAAATAATGAAGTCACTATTCATAATGTCTAGAAATAAAAATAATTCTATGAACATAATTTTTACCTATTTATTCAAAATATGTAATACAGTTTTAAAAAATTAATAATACAGAATATTTAGCACTTAGGTAAAAATTATTCCATTGTGGAAATGAAAAATGGGATTTAAAAAGGTAAAACATTACAAAAGATTGGAATTATTTTTCATCTGAATTCATTGAAAAATAAATTAAAATGACATATATTATATTAAATGATCAAAATATATTATATTTATACAATAAAACCATTCGATAATATAATTTACCTATATTAATTATTGTGATGAAAAAATTAGTTTTCAATAAAAATTTAGTGTATTTTTAATATTTATCAAAACATAAATGTTATCAAAAAAATATCAAACATTTATATATAAAAACATTTATGACCCTTATTCCATATAAAAAGTTGATTTATTTATATAGAAAATATTAAAGTATCACAAACGTGATTTAAAATGGTTTCTCTATCAAAAAGAGCCTAAATTTCAGTTTTATGGAAAACACTTCTTTTATTTTTTTAAAAATATTTCCTGTCCTATTTTTTCTAGAAAACAAATAATATGAATTTTATACAATATATTGAATATATTTCATATATATTTCATTAAAAAAATCCATCTTGTGTGCTTTTATTATTTTATAAAATAAATTTTTTTTAATTTAAATAGTTTTCTAGATGAATGTTAATACTCTTCATACCTGCTATTATAATGACTAGTTTATAGGGTAACATAACAATATTTATTTTTTTCTTTAAACTAAACAATGTGTAAAATGAATTTCATAAAGGAAAATGGAAGTTTGTGTAATATAAAGATAACATAGTGTTCATTATACCTCATGTTAAGATGGTTATTTATGTAGTGCAAGGTAATATTTCTGTAGCGTACAAAATAAGACGTCAAATGTGTTAAAAAAGAATCTATCTCATAAAATCCTTGGTTGTTACATTCTTACCTCTATTAAAATTAATTTATTCCATGACAGTTTTGGGTTTATAAAAGGATACAAATCCACATCATAAAATGGAGACAAAAAATCCTTCTCAAAAGTAATAGTTTTAATCTAACAATCAGCCAAAGTAAGTCATAACTATGTCTCCAAGTAGGAGAACAAAAAATAATATTTGGGAATAGAGGAAAAAAATATGTAATCATAGATATTGTAATATATCACTAATCATAAATATTTTAGTGATATCGTAAACTCTAACAATAAAAGAATAATAAACAAAATAAGTGTTAAATATATCATTAATATCATAAAAAACTATGATAATAATAAAACATTTTACAACCAGATCCCTTATCCTAATTTTAAAGAATTTTCATTAGAATATATACCTACTTTATTTTAGTACAATATCCCAGTTGGTCATGCCTTGAGCAATTTTCAACTTAATAACTTATTCAATGAAATGTATTTGATTTTTTATTCCTGAAGCATTAGAATATCACATGATCCATATATAGAATGTTATGTTATTTTTTCTATTTCTTTCAAAACAAAAATTAAGGACAAGTTATAAAATATTCATAAGTCAACATCAATTGAGATAATAATTTATTCTAAAAAAATCATCAAATGTTTAACTTAAATTATCCATAAATTGATGTCAAGACAATCCATTTAAAATATAAAAAATGAAAACTTTGGAAATAGGTGAACTAATTGGGATTAACATTTATCACCCATATATCATAGCGTATGTCTTGGTGGTCACATTCCATACATGTGAATTACTTCATCATGTATTTTATTTAGTTTGGGTAATTACAAGAATTACCATATATCCTTAATGAAAAAATGCAGGTTTTTTTATTCCAAAACATATTAGATATATTCATTATGTCCAAAAAATGAATACTTCATCCATGATAGCATAACACTCTTGAAAAATAATCTATAATCATTTCTACGGAAATTGGAATAATCAAATTTACTTATTCAAATCCAAAATATTATTATAAAAACATATTTATATTAACATAAAGGAGATACTGAGGGTTATCAATCCCTTAATTTGTTTTCCAAAAAATTTTGAATCACATTTCAAGGAAATTGGTACCATTAAACATATATATTCATATATTTAAGGATAAATAATAGTGTAGAAATATTTATATGTTTCTTTATTCTATTATAATTTTTAATTACATATACCACATTATTCTTGATAAAGATAAAATCATTCCAATGTCATCTTAAACCACTTACCAAGATTTATAACATTATTCATTAACACTTCATTTATCTCTTATATCATCCATAGTCTCTTCACTGTCAACACCATAATACTACTCATATGACCATTCAAATTCTCTTAATTGGATTTTCCCCTAGGGTATCGATTTTCATAATGCCCAAAAATTACACATTAAAAACATTTAACCACCATCGATGCCTTAGAGATACCATTATCATTTTTAATTGTGATAAGATATCGTTTTCCTTTATAATTACATGCTCTATTTCTATATTTTCAACACCCAAAAAATCTCCTAGTTCTATTAAAACATTCTCCTTGATTCATATTCCAACATGATTTACATGAGTAAAATTGAACATTCTATCCTGTATGGTAACCATGAAACTACATATTTCTATTATTAATTGGGTCAGGAAACTCACCAAAGTTGAGATTTTTTATCATATTATGAGATTTCTTATTAGGAATATCAAAAATGTTTCACCTTTCATATCCATTTTCATTTAGTTTCTAATGAGGAATATGATTAAAATATCCATCATATTCTACATTAACATGAATGCTTTTTTATCTATCCATATTATAAAACCAAAAAATAAATGTGTCTTCAATAATAGTCATAACAAAAAATCCCATAATAAATGGAAATTTTAACCAATATATAACAACGTATGTTTAGTCCTAGGTTATTCATGATATGTACAAAAATTCCCGGATTGTAACTTATTATTATATTTATCCATAGAACATACCATGATATATCCTTACAAATATGCATAGGGATCTCACTAAAATTATCATACCATGGTTTATAAAGGTTTAATAAACCTTTGCATTAATAGAAAGTGTAAAGAACCATGATTGACGTACGTGGACATTGTATTAAATTTTTGGAATACTTATTGCATGAAACAAATAGATACCAAAAGATATTATTAGTTTTGTTCCTTTGATAACTTGGTACACATTCTTGAAATATCATTAAAAACACCAAAAGATATCTTCCAATTTATATTTCCTACCTAAAACCATGCTTCATATCATTGGGAAAATAAAACAAAAGAAAAGGGTTGGATCAAATTCTCAATAAGTGTATGAATTGAAAATATCATGAAAGAGAAAAACATATGTATGTAAAAAATGAACATAACTTTTGAAAACCATACAATATTTAACATATATCAAAATATTTATTCGTGAAATAAATATTTGATGTTCATAAGGCATCAATCATAATGGAATCATGACTCTTGAAGAAAATATAATTGGTATAAAACATGGAATTCTTTAAAATTAATAACCACCTAAAATCATTTCCATATTATCCAAATTCTATTTTATAAGACCATCATAGTGGAAAAATTCCTTTACTGAACATAGTTCACTCCTCATTGCATCCATATATCAATGAACCAGATTTACTAGTTATTCCAGCTTAGTATTGTAGAATAAGATTTACCTAAAGTTCCAGTCATGTATCTGTCATGAGATATAAATATTTACACAATGTATTGGAGGGACACATAGGTCTCACCCACCACAAAATGAAAACCACAAAAATGTGTTATATAATAACATAAATCATTCAACATAACATAACCCAATGAATAAAATGGGTTTCTTAAACATCATTATATCATAACTTAATCCCTGAAAAACATATCGAATACAGAAATATCATTCCATAAACAACATAATAAAACATTTGGAATAACAAGGATAATATACATGAATAATAACATCATAATATATGAGAAATAATTTTTATAAAAACATTGAAATTTATTCTTGAGGAAAATATCATTTATTCTCAAAATTCAATTTATATTCTCTAAAACACAATGAAATTTTTAAATAAATATATTAATTTTAATAAATTTTAATTCATATAAATGATGATTCATAGAAAAAATGAATTTTGAAAATCTAATCAATCTCTCGTGCCAGATAAGTTAAAAACAGTTATTCTCTTACTTTTGTCGGAATGTCAAAAAATAACTTATTTGGAAAATGAAATAAAGATTCCATTAAAACAGTGTAGTAAATTAAAAAATGGGAAAAATGAATTTAAACAATTTTAGAACAATAAAATTAATATTTTTTAATAAATATTTAGGTAACATGGGAATGGATGATAAATATTACACAGAAAATACATACGTATAATCAATGTCAGATAAAAATAAGATTTCAAAATTATCCATTACCGTAGGTATGAAATTCATTGTATATATAAAGACCAAATTTATAATTATTTAGATGATTTAATTTACTTATTAAATATTCATAATTATTTTTATTATTTCATATATGATCATATTATCATCAGTTTGTTAAAAACATTTCATTACTACTCGCTATTCAAGTATTAAATGCTATATTTTCTTATGCATGGCTCTTTGAATAAGTTATTTTTCTGCCTTCTTATTTCATTGTAAAATCATTCCAAAATGATATATGTATAATATATATCAAATTTATTAATTATATACATTTTTATTATCATTTTTAATGGATATCATATAGATTGAATCACATCGAATCGTGGGGACGGTTCATTGTACGTACACACGAGTGATGATATCATTCCATTAATTATGAAATGGTATGCAGTTGGACGGTACATATTTTGTTCTAGAATCAATATCATGTTATAACAATAATATATAGTTATTATTTCTATCATTATACCCATCCATGTATGATGGTTGTGAAAAACAGATTACACAATGGCATGGAGACGATAAGTCGTACGTTTGCATGCGTGGTGATTTGGTTTTTTATATAATAGATAGAGTGTGGAGTATGGTTATTTAATAACCATAATTACATATCATTATATAGGTTATAATATAGTTATTACATTGTAATGGAAAAATCAATGGAAGAAGAAGTAGAAGAATAAATGTTCTTAAGTGAGTCGGTAGAAGAGATTTCATCTTCTTTGGTGAGCTCCCTTTAGATCTTCCAGTTAAAGGCTCTAGAGTTGGTTTAATGAGAAGAATAGTACCCCTGAATAAATTGGTAGTGGATAGATGACATTTAAGTCCCAATGTGAGGTGAAAAAATGAGGGCGGAGGTTCCCATTTATAATTGATGTGAGGGGCACCATTGGAATCTCCAAAAATATTAATTTATAATAAAATAAAATTCCATAAAAACCCCCAAAATGTTTTAATTTTGAAGATATCGAGATATAAGGATTTAATATAAACATACAATAATTTTTAGTCATGTATTTAATTGATTTTAATCCTTATCATTTTAATTAACCCATAGTTATTCTATTTTCTTTTTAACTTTATTAACAACTTCTTCAATATTAAATAAGTGTAATTTTAGAATATTTGATGTCAAGTTGACCAAAAATGAATTAATTTAAAAAAATTATACCATATCATAATTATTATTTAATTATATTTTTTATGGTTTTTATAAAATTTAATAAATTATTTTTTGAATAAATATCAATAGTGTAAATATTGAGACAATTAATTTGTTGGGTTTTTACAAATATTATGATAATTTGTCATCCTCGAACAAAATATATCATTATACCCATTAGTGGTCATTTTAAAATAGAAAATGTTTTGGATATATTAATTATTGAAAAAATATTTATTTTAAATGATTTTATTCACCTTAACTTGATATTTCTATTAAAACAATAATTACAACAATAGTTTTTTTTGCAAACATTAAATATACCTATTTATTGAAAAAAATAAAAAAAATATTATGAAGAAAATAAATGTTCTATATTTTAGTATAAACATGTAATCAAATATACATTTTGAAAAATAATATATATAAATTGTTATACTTACTAAATTTTGACTGTGAAAACATTAACATCACAATAAATAAATTATTATATGTTTTATAATATTTTCCATATGGCTTGAGATGGTCAATAACTTGACCCTTGGATGATTATGGTTGAGATATACTCGACCAAAAAGATTTGATGATATTTTATTATCTTTTAATGGATATTATTATAATTTTATTAATAATTATTTTATTGATGTTTCATTAATTAAATAAGTTCCTCACCATCAATTTATAATCCCTTAAAGTAAATATTTATTTTCCAAAAATTAAAAATAAATAACCATGATAAATTAAAATGGTTTAGTTTTTAAAGGAGTAGTTATAATCTAATTTATTTCATGTATAACCTTATATTATGAATGATTATGATGTTAAAATTTGAGAAAGATATATTTAACTTTTCATTAAATAAAATATATTAAATGTCCTAATCTAATCCACACGGCTTCAAAAGGGTATCATTTCAACCCAAGGATGGTTATGGCCTAAATTAAATCATCAAATAATATTACGACAAGTGTTAATGTATTTTTATAATGTTATATTTACCCATAATTACCATATTTACATTTTTACCGTATTAGAAAACATCACTGAATTTATTATTCATAATGCCTAAAAATAAGAAATTGTTATTCATCGACTATTGAATGTTTTAAATCTAGGAAGTATGGTAATTATGAAAATATATTTTATAAGTGTAATTATTGTGTAGAGATTTATCAATTTTGTATGAATAATGGGTTTTTGTGGATGATATAGATACTATGAATGATATATGAATGTAATTACGTTTTATTTAATAAGATATTAAAGCCTAGAAAAGGCTTAAGGATGAGGTAGAATGATAGATTTGATTGTTTTTTTCAATTAAATTATTATTTTATAAGTATTAGGAAAAATATATGGATCATACAGAATAACTTGTTTATAATTTATTTGAAATAATTTTGTAACTGGTACTAATGACGTAGACATGTGGTATAAAGGAAAAGTTATTTTTATGATAATGAAAATGATGAAGGTAAAGCAACATTTAATATAATCATGATGTTGATAAATTGGTGCTTATTTTTAATAAATATATGATTGATAAGGATAATGTAAATTGGATAGTACTGATTTCCATGGAACAAATTAATGATTTTTTTGAAAAAAAAATTATGTTATCATTGATGGAGTTTACACCATTTATTTAGATTAAAGGAACACATCAAATAATATTTATTATATGTAAGGAATGATGAAACACATACGTTTTCTATAATGTTTTATGTTTATTCAAGTTATTATAATATTTCCTGAGAATACATGATAAAGGTATTCAAATTTTTTGTGTGTGATAACCAATGAAAATTTTATGATATTAGTGTGTATACTGATAATTTGGATTTATAAATTACATTTACTTTTGCATAATGGTTTTCATTTTCTTCTTTTCTATATGTCATAAGGAAACCCATTTATGGTATGGTTATTTTTTAAATTTTATTGGGTTTCAGAGACTATTTCATTATTTATCCGTATAAATATTTTTTCCCAACAATGTTTTTATGATAACTAAATATTTAGATAATGACTTATCTAGGTATTTTTGGAACATATGATCAGTTAGTGATTTAGGAAAAAAATCACTTTGATTCATTATACAAATAGGTATAGAGGATATAAATAAAGGAAACCCCAAATTATGAAATATGTCATTTGAAATAAAAATAATTTATCTGTAAACATTTTCATATATTCACCATCCTTATAGAAAAAAAATTAACCAACATTCAGAAAGAATAATGAAATAAAATTGTATACATCTATCATCATTTTTATGATATCAGTGATCATATAATGAATATTTGGTTTATGGTATTGTGTTCATTAACCTTTTCATTGTCATAAGATTTAAAATAATAAATGATTTATATCGCTCTCTATAATTATTAACAATTTTCATATATATCCATGTCATCACCTATCACATATCTTATTCTATGTGGAATACTTGTTGTGAGTATCTACTGCAAAGATTTATGTTTCTACCTTATCTTTTGTAACAATTTTGTTATTATTTTTTAAAGTAGTTGAGTTCATTTAAGGCATATTTGAATGTTGATCCTTTGGTGATCCAGATAAATTTCGGGGGTGAAATGAATTTTATGTGTTTTTTAATGTAGCATCCTAATATTGGATGATAAAAATATATAATCATTTTAATTTTTTAGATCAACATCATTTTATGGAAAACCATTTTTAGATTGTGCTACACTCAAGAATGATCTTGTGAAAGACACATGATACCTAGATTTAACAAATAAAAACCTAATGTTATTTTTAATATGAATATTATAGAATATTCATCAATATGGTGGGGATTAATAGTATTAAATATATTTGTAAATATATATTTACAAAAAATTTGTTCAATAAAAATTCATTTATCAATTTATAGGAAATAATCAATCAATTTTTAGTAAAGACCTAATATTCCTTATAAATATAATTTCATTAAATATGAATTTCATTGATTTTTATGAGAAAATATTTTAAATAATTATAATAGACTTTAGAAATATTATTTTACAAAATGAACTTAATTTTTGTAGTCATCATATCAAAATTATATTATTGTGAAATTCTGATATTTTTCAGAAAATATTGATTTTTTTGTTAATAGTAAAAAATAATGATTAACTACAATATGAAATTATTATTTAACCCTCCATAAGAATTATTTATTTATATTTATACCCTCAATTACATTAGAATAAACCTTATATTTGATTAATTTTTTCAGTTTAAGAAATAGTTTTTTATAACAGTTATAAAGTGGATATGTTTCTCCATATTATTAAATTCAAATATTCTATTATGAGGAATTTTAGAAATTAGTTTTATGGACTATATGTATTTAGTATTTGTATTTTATTTATTTAATTATTATTTTTTGACACAGTGTTTATAAAAAGTAATTTTGTGTCGAAAAATATAAAATTTCTTAAAAAAACCTTTTTTCATCATGTCTATGATTTTTGATTGAAATTTAATGTTTAATAATTTTAGTAAATTCTATTGAAAATTTTAAAAGTATTTTTGAAATAAAAATTTCCATGTTTAATTAGGGTGATTTATTGATAATTTTTTAAATGGTTTTTTTATGAATAGTTAAAAATATTAAATTTTAATTGAAACATTAAATTTCATTTAATTTATTTATAAATATAATTTATTTTTTAAAATGGTTTTAATATAATATTATTTCAATTATTTATACATTAATCCAATTTTTTCCTTCAAATAAATTTCATAAAGAAAGTATAAATATAATTATTGTAAACCATTGGGTATTTTCTCATTAAAAAATTATGTTCTCATCGCACCTATAAGATTGATGTCAAATTATATTTTTCCACTTTTGTGAATATAATTTAGGAATATTTATTACATATATTGAATCCAAGTAACTTATATTATCTAGTTTGTTCAACATATTCTTTTGAGAAAATGAAGAGTAAAATCAATAAGAAAATTTAATGCGATTAAGGAAAAATGAGTTTACCAGGGGGAGGATGTTAAACAAAAAAAGGTGAAAAAAAAGAAAAAAAACGTTTCTATAAACCATTTTATGGAAATTTTTTGACATTATCCCTTATTATTTAAATAATTATCTATTATTGTTGCATTTTTTCAGGTAAAAAACATGGATCAAATTCATTCTTTTAGAATATTACAAGTGTGGAACTGGCCTTGAGTATAAAAGGATATCGCTTACTCTCTCCTCTTCCCTTATTTAAAAAATTTTGTTTTGAGAATCGAATCCATATTCACTTCCCAACATACCTAATATAATCATAAAATCCTTATTTAGGACATAAATCTGACCTAGGTATGATTTTGCTGGAAAATTAATGATTATACCTTTAAAAGAGTTAATGTTCTTCAATGATCATTTTTTATATATTATTAATAATACATAAATTATTATATAAATAATGATATAAAATCCTCATTATCTTAAATATACTAATATTTTTTTATTATAAGGTAATTATTTACAATTATCTATACTCTCATCAAATAGGATTCAAAATCATAGTTTGTTTGTACGGCAAACTATCACCTCGTAAACCAAAGAAATTATTTCTTCCATTATAACCTTGAAATAATGGACATAATGATGTATGTATTATTTATATATGATATTTATGATATTATTATTCTTATGGACTTTTTATGGCACGCATAACTCCATGTTTTCATGTTTTTGGAAATACGATAACATCACTCACGTTTACGTGATTCATTCAAAAGTACATGGAACTTAATATTGATGGTTTTAATCAACATGTGTGATATATATGGATTAAAAAATTTCATTACAGGATAATATATCATTTAAAATTCCTTCATTCTATATATTGAAAAAATTGAAATTGTTTTCATGCATACATATGGCATACTGTCTCCATAAATATTGTATTTCATTTTCTATATATATATATATATTGTAGATGAATATAAGTAAATATAAAATATATATATATAATTTTTATTATTCTATTGTTCATAAAACCATGATAAAATTAAGGGGATTAAAAATAAAAAATCAAATCATAGATGAATAGAAAAGCAGTTATTACCCGAAACGTAAAATCAATATGGAATTTTTAATATTTGTGTATTAAATGGACATATGAAAACAATACAAGGTACAATATATATATATATATATATTATATTTATAATAAAATTATATATTTTTATATAAGAGGGTTGAATGTGTATGACAGATGGCACGTCTTAAGGTAATGGATTTCTAGTCTCTCATTTATTTATAAGTAATATATGATAATTCACCATTTTTTTCTTTATTTTTGTATATATAAAGAACCATTGAAATGTTATATCATGAATATAGTAATCACCATAAATATTTAATGTTCCTTTTGGTGGTCTTTTTTATTATGATTTACAATTCTAAATATTACTAAATTGGTAAGGGATTTCTATATCATATTTATTTTTTCCTGAGACAGAAGCCAAATTCAACCACATTACCATTTTCTACTATGTATATAATAGTAATGAATATATATTATGATAATTATAATATAAATTTTTTGTATTTAGATATCTATTTTAGGAACACTCCTTTATGGGGTTTATAGATCAAATGTTACAGAATCATTAATGGATATTTGTCACAATATGCCTTCTTTCAGATATACATTTTTCTAGAAACATGTTTTCATTAAAAAGGTGAATAAATAAACTCATTGGAATATCAACATGGTATTTTATGTTCTAGTTATTTCTATTCATTCATGGTACTTTTTATTCAATATACTAATTTCGTAATTACTTTATTTTAAAATCACATATTTCATCAATATTGGTTTTAATTATGATTAAAATGATTAAATATTTTTATCTATCATTGACCAAACTATTTCTTTTTCTTATCCACTAGTTATTTATGACAATTTCAATTAATAGTGACATTTTCCACTCATAAGTACTTTTATTAATTGGAATTTTAAAAAAAAATCTTCATTATTTATCTCATTGGGTGAGAAACAATTTACATCCAATAACAAGTTTTCTCAAATGTTTTCCAAAGATGTTTGTAAACATTCAAAAATAAATTATTAATGAATTTTCAAAAAATAGATAATTTTTTTGATATGTTTGAAATGAATCCTTATGTCGTTTTAAAAAGTATTCAAATTTTCATTTTACAAAAAATATGAAATGAATTTTTTTTACATGTACGACATGAAAAAATGTTTCCTATTATAATGACCATGATATTTTATAAAACTTTCTTTAATAATATTTCATGGTTATTTTCAATGAATTGTATTTTTTAAATGTTTTATGTTTAATAATTTTATTTTGAAAGTGGAAATGATATTTTCCACATGAATATTTTTAATGATCATTCAATATATTTTTTCTATGAAAGATGAAATCCATTGAATGTGTAACGACCCGAAATTTTGAATAAATCTTGTTTCCTAATTTCTTGTGTTATTTTATTTTTTTATACTCAACAAAAATGTTTTATTTGATAACATGAGAATAATTAAAATGAAACAGTTGGGTTTAGACGGTTATATGATCATTGGTCAATATAACCGCTGGAAACTAAATGTTTTGATTATTGCCTCTAAATACAAGTAATCTTGGTTAATTATTATAGAAAGGAGATTCGATGGCGTCACCCAGTAGTCTTGGACCGATCGAAGCCCATCTAACAGAACTTGGGAAGGAGGTAGCACCACTTGGCTTTGCTCTGGACCAAACCCAAGTCGAACTTCATCGTGTGAAGCTAGAACGGAATCGCCTTTGCAAGAAGTTCAAACTAATAGAAATTACTACTCATGCAATGCTAGCCGAGCCTCCCTCAGATTCTCTCACCTTAGCACACCTTACACTTAGGTCCTATGCTGGTGTGATAAGGGGCTATGTAAAGAGACCATAACTGCCTTGTGTAATCCTTTGTTTTAAATAAAAATTGGTATTTCTTCTTATGATAAAGTTTATGAATTTTTAAATGAACTGATAAATATAATATACATATTTTTTATGAATTTTAGAAAAAAGATATTTTAAAAATGTTTATGTAAACCTCAAATAATTAAAAATGTGTAATGATTTTCCAAAAAATGGTCTTCTACAATTATGTTCAGTACGAAATTTAGAGTCTAATAAGATCAACTAGATTTTTTATGAATAGTAAATTATGAATAGTGATTTTATGATTAGGATTACTAATGGGTCCAAATGGATTAGTAATCTCACTTAAATAAAGTATTAATATAATCTAGGCACCTTGATTAAGTAATGTGATTCAATAAAATGGTTAAATAACGGTTTCATAAATTATTATTCAAGTACTAGTTTTTTCGGGTGAATAGTGTTTTTTAATTAAAAATTTAATTAAAAATATTTAGAAAATTATTTTTATAAAACGGATTTCATTTTTGAACTCAGAGCACCGATATTATGCTATGGTAATTTTTGGGGTTTTTTCTGAAAAAAATGTATTTTCAGTGAATAGTGTTTTTATTTAAAAATTAAATTAAAAATATTTAGAAAATTATTTTTATAAAATGGAGTTCATATTTGTAATCAGAGCGTTGATATTTGGTTAAGGTGAAATTTTGTGATTATTCTGAGAAAGTTGAATTTTCGATGAATAGTGAAAATACAGTTTTTAAGTTACGGGTGTTTAATGACATTATTAAATGATGTATTAAGTTTGTAATAAATATGTTCGAATTATGAATTGTGAGATAAGGTATGAGGTGTCCCAAGTGGCCAATACCATGGGCAAATACCATGGGCAAGCCCATGGTTTTGCCAAAACCACTAATGAGGTGTCCCTTGGCCATTAATGCCTTGTCCCCTCACTTTCCCTATAAATACCAAGCCATCCTCTCATCCATTCGACTCCCCACTCTCCCCCAAAGAAGTTCTGGTGTCATTACCTCCAAAGGAGTCCTCCCATGGTGCCCATATGCCCTCAAGGTCCCAACCTTTGAGTTTTAAGAGTTATGTTTTAAGGTAAGGGATCCGACCTCTCTCTTTAATTTCAAGTAATCTCTTTTATGTCATTCCTTTTATGCTCCATGTTCATATGTTGGAGGATGTTCTTTTATACTCCTCTTACTTCCATTTTCATGTTCATATAATGAGAGATCCCTTCTTACTCTCATTATTTCATTTTATGAAGTTTTAAGTGGCGCCGTTAGGCTGCCGAAATTTTTTTAACAGATTCTTTCTCCCTTCTCATTTTTCATGATCTATTTTCATGTAAAGTATTTCATGTTCATTTTTATTATGTTGAGGTATGATCTCTAAATTTATCATACTGATATTTTATTATCATATTATGAGAGACCCCATTTGATCTATTCAATTCAGTATTTTGAAGTTTTAAGTGGCGCCGTTAGGCTGCCGAATTTTTAAGTGGTTCTTCACCCTTCTCGTTTTTAAGTTCCACTTTCATATCAATTCTTTCAAGTTACATTATATTATGTTGGGGTATGATCTCTATATATATCATACTGGACTCTTATGTTCATATGATGAGAGACCCCATTTGATCTCTTCAATTCAGTATTTTGAAGTTTTAAGTGGTGCCGTTAGGCTGACGAATTTTTAAGTGGTTCTTCACCCTTCTCGTTTTGAAGTTCTACTTTCATGTCAATTCTTTGAAGTTCCTTTCTATTATGTTGGGTTATTATCTCTATATCAATCATACTGGACTCTTATGTTCAGATGATGAGAGACCCCATTTGATCTATTCAATTCAGTATTTTGAAGTTTTAAGTGGCGCCGTTAGGCTGCCGAATTTTTAGTTGATTCTTTCACCCTTCTCATTCTTTTCAAAGTTCTACTTTCATGTCAAGTCTTTCAAGTTCCTTTTTAATTATTTTGGGGAATTATATCTATATCTATCATACTGAACTCTTATTTTCACATGATGAGAGACCCTATTTGATCTTTTCAAATCATTTTGTTTGAAGTTTATGTAACGCCGTTAGGCTGCCGAACTTTCATAAGAGAAATCTAATTTTTGTCATCCTTCCATGGTTTTCATTTCAAATGGTATGTCCTTGAAATTTCATTTACCATGATCATGTATCCTTATTATTCTGTCCTTCTACTGTTTTATGGGTCACTTATGAATTTTTGACCCATTTTCCCTCTCTTTTTAATGTCTTCTAAAACCTCGTAACATAGTCGTTATGCTGTAGAATTTCCGTCTCAAAATGTCTCTCTCTTTTTCTAAAGTTCTTTTATATTATTAAGTGAATAATTAAAGCTCTTTATTCTAAAGGGGTATTCACATATATACAAAAATGTTCTATTTTAATTAATCTGATTTACATACATGAGACCCAGCTTCCTTTTCGGTGGGTTTTAAAGTGACGTAAAGATCATGTCTTAAAAGCAGTTTTTAAAACATTGTGATTATGAAATGAAACCCATTTATTTTATGCTATATGGGTTATTTATGAAATGTTTGATGATGATATATGTGGCTCACATGATAATAATGTCATGTTTAAGGGTGCGCCCTGATAGCGCTCCAATGCATTGGGTAATGATGTAACCACTAGAGATTACAATTTTCACGATACCTTGGTGAATAACCTTTCTAATTTTCAAATGACACCTTGGGGATGGACCTTGGTGATATGTTCATGATTGTCTATATTAAATGATTTAGCCACATCTTCAAGTTATGAAAAAGTTTTATTTTTATAATGATATGCCTCATGATTTCATTTTCATGCCTTAAAGTTCTTTTCATGACTTTATTGATGTATCTCAAGTTCATATGTAAAATGTTTCACTTATTTCCCTTTCTGGGCCTTCTCCTCACCCTTTCTTTTTGATATATGTCCCCAGGATATGAGATGCTGTAATGAGCCTAGGGTGAACATGAGGAGAAACCCTTCAAGTGTTTAAGAAAAATGTTTTTTTTGTTTCATGTTTTATGTTCCTTGTTTCCAAGACACTAAACCTTAAAGATCCTCAGTTCCGTGTAATGGAATGAAAGTTATGTTATAAAAAGACGGGATTCTATAGTTGGTATCAAAGGATGGTTTATTTATTTGATGAAATTAGGATATGAAAACTCTAGGAAGAACCCTATAGAAAATTTTAAATATAGGAAATCTTCCTGGAATTTTGGAAAGTATTGAGTAAGGGGTTGCCAAGCAAATACATCCCTGTCTGGATACGAGCAGGTAGAGGTGGCTCTGACATAGATGTACATAGGGGTAAAACCCGAAAACACCGCTTTGAGCTAGACTCGAACAGGAACTGGTACACCACAATGGGCCTTGCTGCACTCTTGGTTACGACACTCCCGGGGGATATGCTTTGGTAAATTCATAAGCTTGGTATGAACCATTGTTAAAGGAACAAAGATAAAATAAAATAAAGATTCACATAAGAATATATGATCATGGATAACCTAGATGGTAACCTAGGGGATCACAAGTTAGGGTATACTTTTCTTCTACAAGTTATCCTTATATGCTTTAAGTTCCTTTTCATGATTATTGGTTAAGTATTTAAGCCCATAATTATACTTTCTCTTATTAGTTAATGGTGGGAAATGGAATAAAGTGTCCCAACAACCAATGTGATAGGAAATGCGACGATTTCCGTATTAATATGACAGAGATGATTAGGGGATTAAAAGATGATTATTATTTTGCAAGATGTTCACTATTTTGGGGACCCTATATGATCGAGGTAAATAGATTACTATAGTATTTTCATTTAGGAGTAAGGTTGACTTATATTTTGAATAATTGATGAATTTAAAGTGGACTTGTAGTAATTTAGGTTACATATGTGAATGATTAACCTATCTTGGGTAAAATATGTATAGGTTAGCTACTTTTGTTATAAGATGTTGGGAGTGGTTGATATTGTCTGGAGATGAAAAATGAAGTTGTTTTGGAAGACTATGTTATCAAATCCTTCTTGTATTTGGGTTTCAATCTTAGTTGATTTATTTTGAGGAATTTTAAGGACTGTTATTTATGGAATGGTCTATGATGAACTTTGGGTAGTACCATGGAACTTTGAAGATTTAAAAGTAGTTTCCATTCCTATGTGATTTTTTTTCTTTTTGAAGAGTTGTTTTACCTTAACCTTTCTGTTTTTCGGATAATGTTTAAAGATATAAGAAATAGATAGTTAATCTTTTGTAGATTATGTGATTCTCTAGAAGATGATTATTGTGCTTTTATGAGACCAAGTGTTTTTGAATTCTCATCATTTTGAGAAAAGATTAGTATTGGTAGGGACTTATTAAAGGATGAAACTCTACATGAAGATAAGTATATTTTCTTATGTTTTTGTTTTATGTTGTAAATGAATTCCCCAAAATTATGAAAAGGAACGTAAAACAAAAACTTTGTTGGTTTACGTTTCCTACTAGGTTATCAGAGACCGTTTACACACATCATATGTTTGGGATTTTCTTATGGTTAAGTTTCTCCTAATCATGTTCTCTATCACTCTTCCCCAGAACTTGACCCTTTGTTTTTCTTCCATGTTCATGTTTTCCTACATGGAATCCTAGTGTGGGTTAACTCGGGTGACCTTTGTACTTCCCTTTATTTCTTTTAAAGTAATAATTTTACTGAATCCTTTTCCGATGTGGGACTTTCAATGAAATTTCAAAACCCAATTTTTAAAAATTGTGAGGATGCAATTTCTTAATGGGGGAAGATTGTAACGACCCGAAATTTTGAATAAATCTTGTTTCCTAATTTCATGTGTTATTTTATTTTTTTATACTCAACAAAAATGTTTTATTTGATAACAGGAGTATAATTAAAATGAAACAGTTGGGTTTAGAAGGTTATATGACCATTGGTCAATATGACCACTAGAAACTAAACATTTTGATCATTGCCTCTAAATACAAGTAATCTTGGTTAATTATTATAGAAAGTAGATTCGATGGCGTCACCCAGTAGTTTTGGACCGATCGAAGCCCATCTAACAGAACTTGGGAAGGAGGTAGCACCACTGGGCTTTGCTCTAGACCAAACCCAAGCCGAACTTCATCATGTGAAGCTAGAACGGAATCGCCTTTGCGAGAAGTTCAAACTAATAGAAATTACTACTCCTGCGATGCTAGCCGAGCCTCCCTCAGATTCTCTCACCTTAGCACACCTTACACTTAGGTCCTATGCTGGTGTGATAAGGGGTTATGTAAGGAGACCGTAACTGCCTTGTGTAATCCTTTCTTTTAAATAAAAATTGGTATTTCTTCTTATGATAAAGTTTATGAATTTTTAAATGACCTGATAAATATAATATACATATTTTTTATGAATTTTAGAAAAAAGATATTTTAAAAATGTTTATGTAAACCTCAAATAATTAAAAATGTGTAATGATTTTCAAAAAATGGTCTTCTACAATTATGTTCAGTACGAAATTTAGAGTCTAATAAGATCAACTTGATTTTTGATGAATAGTAAATTATGAATAGTGATTTTATGATTAGGATTAGTAATGGGTCCAAATGGATTAGTAATCTCACTTAAATAAAGTATTAATATAATCTAGGCACCTTGATTAAGTAATGTGATTCAATAAAATGGTTAAATAACGGTTTCATAAATTATTATTCAAGTATTAGTTTTTTCGGGTGAATAGTGTTTTTTAATTAAAAATTTAATTAAAAATATTTCGAAAAATATTTTTAGAAAACGGATTTCATTTTTGAACTCAGAGCACCGATATTATGCTATGGTAATTTTTGGGGTTTTTCTTAAAAAATGAATTTTCGGTGAATAGTTTTTTTATTTAAAAATTAAATTAAAAATATTTAGAAAATTATTCTTATAAAATGGAGTTCATATTTGTAATCAGAGCTATGATATTTGGTTAAGGTGAAATTTTGGGATTATTCTGAGAAAGTTGAATTTTCGATGAATAGTGAAAATACAGTTTTTAAGTTACGGGTGTTTAATGTCATTATTAAATGATGTATTAAGTTTGTAATAAATATGTTCGAATTATGAATAGTGAGATAAGGGATGAGGTGTCCCAAGTGGCCAATACCATGGGCAAATACCATGGTCAATCCCATGGTTTTTCCAAAACTACTAATGAGGTGTCCCTTGGCCATTAATGCCTTGTCCCCTCACTTTCCCTATAAATACCAAGCCATCCTCTCATCCATTCGACTCCCCACTCTCCCCCAACGAAGTTCTGGTCTCATTACCTCCAAAGGAGTCCTCCCATGGTGCCCCTAAGCCCTCAAGGTCCCAACCTTTGAGTTTTAAGAGTTATGTTTTAAGGAAAGGGATCTGACCTCTCTCTTTAATTTCAAGTAATCTCTTTTATGTCATTCCTTTTATGCTCCATGTTCATTTGTTGGAGGATGTTCTTTTATACTCCTCTTACTGCCCTTTTCATGTTCATATAATGAGAGATCCCCTCTTACTCTCATTATTTTGTTTTATGATATTTTAAGTGGCGCCGTTAGGCTGCCGAAAGTTTTGTAACAGATTCTTTCTCCCTTCTCATTTTTCATGATCTATTTTCATGTAAAGTATTTCAAGTTACTTTTTATTATTATGGGGTATGATCTCTAAATTTATCATAATGATCTTTTATGATCATATGATGAGAGACACCATTTGATCTCTTCAATTCAGTATTTTGATGTTTTAAGTGGCGCCGTTAGGCTGCCGAATTTTTAAGTGGTTCTTCACCCTTCTCGTTTTGAAGTTCTACTTTCATGTCAATTCTTTCAAGTTACTTTATATTATGTTGGGGTATGATCTATATATCTATCATACTGAAATCTTATGTTCATATGATGAGAGACCCCATTTGATCTCTTCAATTCAGTATTTTGAAGTTTTAAGTGGTGTCGTTAGGCTGCCGAATTTTTAAGTGGTTCTTCACCCTTCCCGTTTTGAAGTTCTACTTTCATGTCAATTCTTTCAAGTTCCTTTATATTATGTTGGGGTATGATCTCTATATCTATAATACTGGACTCTTATGTTCATATGATGAAAGACCCCATTTGATCTATTCAATTCAGTATTTTTAAGTTTTAAGTGGCGTCGTTAGGCTGCCGAATTTTTAGGGGATTCTTTCACCCTTCTCATTCATTTCAAAGTTCTACTTTCATGTCAAGTCTTTAAAGTTCCTTTTTAATTATGTTGGGTAATTATCTCTATATCTATCATACAGAACTCTTATGTTCACATGATGAGAGACCCTATTTGATCTTTTCAAATCATTTTGTTTGAAGTTTAAGTAACGCCGTTAGGCTGCCGAACCTTCATAAGAGAAATCTAATGTTTGTCATCCTTCCATGTTTTTCATTTCAAATGGTATGTCCTTGAAATTTCATTTACCATGATCATGTATCCTTCTTATTCTGTCCATCTACTGTTTTATGGGTCACTTATGAATTTTTGACCCATTTTCCCTCTCTTTTTAATGTCTTCTAAAACCTCGTAACATAGTCATTATGCTGCAGAATTTCCGTCTCAAAATGTCTCTCTCTTTTTCTAAAGTTCTTTTATATTATTAAGTGAATAATCAAAGATCTTTCTTCTAAAGGGGTATTCACATATATACCAAAATGTTCTATTTTAATTAATTGGATTTACATACATGAGACCCAGCTTCCGTTTCGGTGGGTTTTAAAGTGACGTAAAGATCATGTCATTAAAGCAGTTTTTAAAATGTTGTGATTATGAAATGAAACCCATTTAATTTATGCTATATGGGTTATTTATGAAATTTTTGATGATGATATATGTAGCTCACATGATAATAAAGTAAAATTTAAGGGTGCGCCCTGATAGCACTCCAATGCATTGGGTAATGATGTAACCACTATAGATTACAATTTTCACGATACCTTGGTGAATAACCTTGGTAATTTTCAAATGACATCTTGGGGATGGACCTTGGTGATATGTTCATGATTGTCTATGTTAAATGATGTAGCCACATCTTCAAGTTATGAAAACGTTTTATTTTTATTATGATATTCCTCATGATTTCATTTTCATGCCTTAAAGTTCTTTTCATGACTTTATTGATGTATCTCAAGTTCATATGTAAAATGTTTCACTTATTTCCCTTGCTGGGCCTTCTGCTCACCCTTTCTTTTGATGTATGTCCCCAGGATATGAGATGCAGTAATGAGCCTAGGGTGAACATGAGGAGAAACCTTTCAAGTGTTTAAGAATAATGTTTTTTTTTGTTTCATGTTTTATGTTCCTTGTTTCCAAGACACTAAACATAAAAGATCCTCAGTTCCGTGTAATGGAATGAAAGTTATGTTATAAAAAGACGGGATGCTATAGAATGTACATATTACTTGAAGGGAATTTGATCCAAGGATACCGTTATTATTCATTTTTATAATGTTTTATGTTTATACAGACATAATGTTTATGAATCCTGTTTCTCTTCCACATTCTATACCATGAAATAATTATTATAAAACCTGCTTCTTTAACGTGGTTTATTCTTGGATGAAATGTTTAAATGATTATACAGTCAATCTATTTTCCACCATTAATGATATGATGATTTTTTTAAAAACCATTTCATTTTAGATGTTATAATATATTTAATGTTTTATGGTCATGTGGAAAACATATTTATGACTTTCATTATGATATGGGTGTGACCTAGATATTCCAGAATGAATTGCGTAATGATTATTGTTATATGTTCTCAAATGGTACATAAGAGGTTATAAAAAGCCCAAAAGGTTATATTGGTTGTTATATAAAGCTTAAAGTAGGTATATTGGTGATTATACCAAGCCTAGCATACTATGAATGACTTGGTGTGTGTCCTTGAACAAATATTTTATATACTCATGTGTATTCCAAAAATCTATGTCTTATGTCAATATTATTCTCTCATGCCTCATTTTCTATGATTTCCTTACCGTTCATGTTCGATGAACTTCCAATTTTTATGCCATGAATTCAGATTATGAACTTTTATATGCAGGGTATATTATGAAATGTTATTATAATGTTCATATATACTTAAGCACATTTTTTTCTTATATATCTCAAATATTTAAATATATTAATCCACTAAGCTCATTGTTGCTTATATTTCAATTCCACATATTATGATTAAATATTTTAGGTATGTTATATTTTTTATGATTATTAAAGCTTGTTATCATTATGGGATATGTTTTGTAATTAATAATGAACTAAGATTACTATGTTCCATGTTTTAAATAGAATTAAACTGTAATGGTTATTATTTTTATGTTCATGTAATGGAATATATATTCATCTAAAAATATGTATTATCCATTGAGTAAAATAAATGGATGATATACACCATACATGGGTCACACTATGTATGATAGGTGTCAAACAATATGTGATAATTAATAATTTCCCAAATAATTGAACCACACCCTATAGTGTCCCACATAGTACATATATTTGGATTATACATTCTACATGGATGGATTTGTAGGAACATGTGGTTTTTTCATAGTGTAGACCTACTACTCCAACACCTATGTATCTCTAATGAATTTCATTAGTGATGTGGGATTTTTGTTGACCAACCCTCCTCATCCCCGATCACTAGTAACCCGACATCGATCTACATTGGAATCAATTTGCAGATCCAAACTACTGCAAAATCAAGTAATCATCTTAAACCCATCGGGAGAATATAAATTTTTGGTCTAACCTAAATCATTCATTTATGTATTCTGTTATTTTTTGACTGCGATCACACCCTCTCTAATTAAAAACATGCTCTGTAATAAACTATTTCATGAAATAATGATCTCACAATGATCAAATTCCCGACAGTTGACAAATTGATGTCCTAGAATGTTCTTGTGATATATGTTCAATGAAATAGGGGGGAAATAACAATAAATTGACAGGAGGAAAGATCCTTGTATTTGTTTCTTTCAGTGTTGATCTATTGTTGTATAATATATTAATGAATTGTAAGAATAAACAAAAACCATATGATTCAACTATAAAATAAATCTACTATCAATGTGTGAATGAAATCTTATTTTTTTAAATAATCCATTTTTGAAAGGGAATAGAAAATGGGATGAATCTTAGAAATTAGAATATTCATATCATGTGTTCTGATTAATCATATCTAAATAAAAATTCTGGATTTTCATCATTAGAGAGATCCATGAACTCCTTTGGCGTAGTCAATATGTGCGGTACAACTCTGATACTCTAATCAAATATCATCTAACATTTTCTATCCAAAGTCTCATATCTTGTTCACCGTGGCAATGTATCTATCCCATAGATTTAAATATTTAAGGGTATTTATAGACGAGAGATTAAGGTCACCACATCATTATAATAAAAATAAACAGATAATTTTTATTATATATTGGTTCTTGCTAGGATAAATTTTTCGTAAATGTCTAACTCTAATAATGATTATGTTTTATATAGGGTAAATTAAATATTATGGAATTAATAGTGTTCTCAAATTTAGTATTTGAGATATTTTTAATGTTATATTAAACCTTTTTATGAAAACTGTGCTCTTGTAATATTAACATATTTGATATTCATTAAACATCATTTTCTAGTTCACACAATCTTAGAATCACATGTCTTCTCAACTCATGGATCAAATAATACTAATAGATTTATTTAAAAGATTTAAATGAAAAATGAGACCATTATTTATCATGAAATTATATCTATTCATCCTGAAAGAAAATGGATGATAAAAAAGGTGTGGGTACTGAGATTCAATATTTGTATACTTCTCCCATGTTCTCTCATGAAGATTATTGTGATTCCACATTAAACAAACCATTTTAATTGCTTCCCATTGTATGATCCTCTCTTATAAATCCTCAATCTACATTGAATAATATAAAAAGACTTCTCCATCCATGAAATTCTGTTATCCCAAGTCGATATCTGTAATGGCCCGGACCTCTCCAGCTCATTCCTTTGTCAAAAAAAGAAGAAGGTCACGAAGTGTTCTTGAGGATAAAATGGAATTTTCCCACACATTCCAGAATTTTGAAACTACACGCCGTGTATTTTGAGTACATACCGTGTACCGCCTTTCTAGGTATACCACGTGTCGCATGCCGTATCCTCGCTGTGTGAAATAATGGGTGCACACCGTGTGTTCAGTTCTATACGCCGTGTAGTCCTTCCCCGCGTACGCGTTACCAGTCAACGGCCGTGTACCATGTTGGAGCCTTGTCCTTGCCGTGTGAAATAAATGAGTACACTCCGTGTGTCTAAACTATACGCCGTGTAGTATTTCCCCACGTATGCGTTACCCTCAAACCGTGTGTTGACCAGTCAACGGCCGCGGAGCCGTGTTGGAAGCCGCGTGGAGACCGTGTGATAGAACCGAGTACACCATGTGTACCATAAAGTACACGGCGTGTACTTTTGCTTTTCACGCCTATAAAAGGAGGGGTCCCCTCCTCCTTTTCAACACACACCTCTCCTCCCCTCTCCATTGAGCAGAGCTCTCTTAAGAGACTCGAAGGCTTTTCCTTCCATAACTTCTTCGTCCAATCTCTGATTTACGATCCGTCAGCGGCCACGGGATCGTAACGACGAGGCAGAACTTCCGAGCATGGATCCGTTGACTTTCCTTTTGCCTTTCCATTCCGACATTCACCCGAGCAGTTTTTTTCGGGACCCGACCGGAGTTACGGATGCCAACGGATGTCTTATAAGGTTGATCCGGGGGAGCGTTGCGATTAGAACCTATTAAGGTATGGATCTTACCTTCGTCTCTCTAATTTGTGCATCATGTGGGGTGGGTATCCTCTTGTTTTCATGAGAAACAGTTGAACCATTAAACAAAGACAATAACTGGTTAAAGAACGGGGTTGGGGTGTTTTTTATTGCTATTATTTACATTTTATATCCTATGTTTATGTTGTGAATTGAATGAGCTTCTGCCTACGGAAAATCACGGTCATTGGGGTCTTTGATTATGCAATTAAATGTTTCCCTCTCCTTCTGGATTTTCTTATGGATGTAAAACTTATGGAATGTGGATTTTGGTTAATCACGTAATGTTGGCTGTTTAAAATCTGGAACCCTTGTGTGATCACCCCAGTTCAACAAAATGGAATAATGAACATGTGGGTGTTGGCTTGGATACATGGCATGTGATGGGGGTGTTTTTGTGGCTTGTTGTGGACAGGGTGAGAAGCAGGGCTATGGTTGACATGGTTGTGGGTTGGTGTGAATGTTTTGATGGTGATGGGCATCTGGGCTGCGATAAATGGTATTAAAAGAATGATGATGTGCGGGTTTGGTGTGGTCGTGGTTACGGTGGTTGGAAGCGGGGCTGTAGGGATGTGTTTGAATGTGAACGGGCTATGGGTTGTGATTATTTAATAAAAAGTGGAAGAGTTATTGAATGGTGGGGCATGGTAATGGAATGGGTTTAATAATCAATGGGGTCGGTTGGTTAATAAGAGGACATGGTTGTGTTTCTTGTGTTTTCCCAACTTGATTTGTGGATGGTAGGGTTATGTTTTACGAACGATCGATGTGGTTGGTTTTGGATAGTTGCCCAGTAGTTAAGGAACTAAATAAAATAATTCTGCTGAAATGTGAAAACCTAAATGGGGTTGGGGTTGTTTGTTGTATGCATTCTTCATAGTAGCAGTGCCAAGGCACGTGCTCAGTTTCTCTGTTTAAAAGCCATAGGTTGGGCTGTGTGTTTTGGTATATATATATCTGTATCTTTTGTGTTTTATCGCACCCCACCCATGATGAGCACTTAGTGTCGAACACTCCCATTTCATGGAAGAGGGTGCTTTTCCCTTAGTTACTAGCTCCTTCATGACCTTTCTCCCCTAGGCTGTGATGGTTTGAGGTGACCTTACACCTAAGACTCTTCAGGTAGGTTTCGATTGAGGTGGCTTTAGCCCAAGACTCTTCGGGCAGGTTCTACTGTTTCCCAAGAATCTTCGGGATGAGGCCCAGGTGTGTGCGGGTGGGATATGTGGTTGTAAGGCCCAGGTGTGTTCGGGTGGGATACGTGGTTGTGAGGCCAAGGTGTGTGCGGGCAGATACGTGGTTGTGAGGCATAGGTGTGTGCGGGTGGGATACGTGGTGGTGAGGCCCAGGTGTGTGCGGGCGGGGAGAGTGTGGCAGCGTCAGGACGTTCTTTATTAGGAAGAGTAGCTAACTAAAGGGAAATGGTGTGAGGTACCCAATACTCTTGTTTCTTATACACTACTACCTGTTGTGCTTGTGTTTTGGTGAGTGTTTTTGGTGAGGTTGGGTGGATATAACTCATTTCTAATTTTCTTCTATTGTTCTCAAGGGACAATAGGATGTCTCCCCACTCGTGCACGAGAGCATTAGGTTTCCCTACTAAGTATACTTGTATGATCACCCTACGTTTACGTTCAGGTTTCCAGGAAGACTACCAGGGCCGTGTGGGACACTAATAGTCGGACAGTTGGAGTTGTTGCAGTTGATGTACTCTTTTTTTCTTTTGGTATTGTACTTTTGAGCTTTCTTGTACTTGTACATTCTTATAAAATTGTTTAAACATGCATGTGAGCTTGTTTTGGGTTTATTTCTATACACTTGTTCTTTTCCTTTTTTGGTGGTTGACTTATCCTATTTCCCGATCCTAAATAATAATAAAAGGGTAATGCCTCCCATATTGTGAAAACCCATACCCTTGGTGCTAGTAGCCACCCCGGGGCCTACTGGAGGCGGGACACGGGGGGCCATTATCTCCCTTTCACCATTGCCAGCTCAAGAGGGGCATCTTTGGTGGGAGGGGGTCATGACAGAATGGTATCAGAGGTGATGGTTGAGAGATAGGATGGAGTCTGGAGTTAGGAACAGTGAGGATTTCATGGGATGGTACCACAACAGTGTTAGTTAATCTTGGTGCGTGACGTAGGCCAGGGAAGACCGGCTAGGACACGGGATTTTAGGGCCCCCCGTGATCCGATGCATGGACTCTGAGCCTACCGAACGACCATGTGAAACTACATTTATTGCAGGGTAGAGACCCTAGGGAAGGTACATGCATCATCATGATTGTGTTTTACATGATTTGGGTGTTCTAGGAAAGAAATTAAAATAAAATGATAAAATAAAACCATGGGTTTTCCTTACTACTTGGGCTTAGGCAATCCTTGTTTACCGTAAAGCTATGGCACCTGGACGTCATCCCCGGGTAGCTCAAACGGTCTAGGCCCAGTAGATTCAGGGGGTTGATCAGTTGAGGATTGACCGAGAGGAAGAAGATAGCCAGTGGCAGAAGACTCTCTGTTCTTTCCAGCGGCGGACCCTCAAGAAGTACGAGGGTAGTAATTCAGATACGGAGATGGAGGGGTGGCTTGAGGAGCTAGGGATCGCTTTTACCTTTATCTGTGATCCGAGGGAGTACTGGGTTCCCCTAGCAGTTAGTCAGCTGAGAGGTGTGGCGCGACAGTGGTGGAAACTCTACCTCGGAGAGAGGATAGAGACAGAGGTTCCATGGGCTGACTTTGAGAAGGAATTCTGAGAGTATTTCCTTTCTTCCATGATCAAGTCGGAGAAGTGGCAGGAGTTACTCTCCCTTCAGTAGGGGAGTATGTCGGTACAAGAGTTGGGGATCAAGTTCAAGGATCTCCTGCGCTTTGCTCCGGATCTCATTCCGGAGGAGGAGTCTCAGGCGAGATGTTTGGAGGAGGCGCTTCGTCCTTCGCTCCAGTATGTTGTCACCCCCTTCACCCTTCTGACGTACCTGGCGGTGTAGAAGAAGGCAGAGGTTGTAGAGAGGATTCACTCTCTGGGAGGTGCACCCCGGGAGGGGAACCAGCCAGGCTCATCGAAGGGGGAGGCAGTCAGCAGCAGGTCTCCTGTGAAAGGACCTTCCAGGTTCAGGCCAGTGGGGAGCAGGCCCCAGCAGTTCCAGTTCAGATCTTCGGGTCCTTGTCCCTTTTTCACGAGCCCAGGACCAAGGTTTTTGTCTTGTGGAGGTGTCGGTCACATTCAGAGTCGGTGCCTGACTCGAGCTCAGTACAGTGGAGGTGGGCAGGTTCAGCCCCCACCTCAGCAGCACCAGTTGCCAGCGAGGCCCATCCAGCAGCAGCAGGACCATGCTCTTCCGAGGGAAGACTTTGCAGGAGGAGGCCTACCTCAGGGTGATCCTCCGGGACCTCGACCAGGGCGTGGTCGGGGAGGTGGACGACATCAGAGAGGCATAGGAGCTGGTCGTGGATAGTTGCACGCAGTAGAGTTGACAGCTCTGGTAGGACCAGAGGTGGTGCGAGGTACGATTTGTTTGTTCAGCACTCTTGTTTCTGATTTGTTCTATTCGGGAGCCTCACACTCCTTTTCTGCACCTGGTCTAGCCCATTCATTGGGACTAGACGTAGAGATACTTTCTTTACCACTGGTACTGAGTACACTGTTTTGAGGCCAAACTAGAATATCTTGTGTTTTCCGGGGATGTGGGCTGACGTTAGGACCACATTGATCTAGTGCGGACCTTCTTCTGTTACAGAAGTAGCCATACGATGTCATCTTAGGCATCGACTGGTTGTTTTCTGTTAGTTCCTTTATCAACTGCTTCCGATGAAGAGTCGTGTTCTCCGACATAGATGTGTAGCATGTATCTTTTGATGGCGAGATGAGCTATCAGGTGGGAAGTCGGCATGTGAAGCCTCTCCTTTCCTTTTTAGGCGGGCTATCATTGGTTCCAACTGATACAGAGATGATGGATGTCACTGAGGGTTTTGGGGAGTTTCTTGATGTTTTTCCTGAGGAGGTTGTGACTCTACCCCCCCGACGTGACGTTTATTTTGGGATAGACTTACAGCCTGGTTCCCGTCCGATTTCGATAGCCCCTTATCGGATGGCACATTCGTAGTTGCGGGAGTTTCAGATTCAGATTGACGATCTGATGGAGAAGGGTTTTGTTCGACCCAGCGTATCGCCATGGGGTACTCCAATTTTTTTCGTGAAGAAGGCAGATGGTGGTCTCATACTATGCATAGACTACCGAAGGTTGAACCAGGTAACTGTCAAGAACCGTTACCCCCTTCCAAGGATAGATGATCTCTTCGACCAACTAAGGGGAGTACGTTGGTTTTCCAAGATTGATCTACGATCTGGATATCATCAGCTGAGGGTAAAAGATAGTGACATCTCGAAGAAGACTTTCAGGTGTAGGTATGGGCACTTCGAGTTTGTGGTGATCCCATTTGGAGTTACGAATGCACCGGTTGTGTTCATGGGACTCATGAACTTTGTCTTCTGGGAGTTTCTGGACCGGTTCGTCATTGTGTTTATCGATGACATCCTGATCTACCCAAGATTAGAGGAGGAGCACGTTGAGCATCTCAGGGCAGTCTTGGATGTCCTTCGACACCACCATCTTTACGGGAAATTGTCGAAGTGTAAGTTCTCGATGCAAGAAGTACACTTCCTTGGGCACGTGGTGTCTCAGCATGGAGTATTGGTGGACCCGTCGAAGGTGGAGGCAGTTGTTTCTTGGGAAGAACCCAAGAGCGTGGCAGAAGTTCGTAGTTTCCTAGGGTTAGTAGGTTACTATTGGAGGTTCGTTTCGGACTTCTCTCGAGTTTCTACTCCTTTGACATCTTCGACGAGGAAGAACCAGGTCTTCCTATGGAGCGAGAAGTGCCATGAAGCTTTTGACTACCTGAAGGAGGAGTTGGTCAGTGCTCATGTACTCAGGTTTCCAGAGGAAGGGTTGTTGTATGAGGTGTTTTGTGGTTCTTCTAGCCTTGGTCTGGGGTGCGTGCTGATGTAGAAGAAAGGAGTGATCTGTTCTGGGTCTAGGCAGTTACGCCCTCACGAGTGTAACTATGCCACCCATGACCAAGAGCTTGCAGCAGTAGTGTTCGCACTGAAGTTGTGGGGACATTACCTCTTTGGGGAGTGCTTTGTGGACTTTTCAGACCACAAGAGCCTGTGTTATATCTTCTCCCAGCGTGACCTGTACTTACGGCAGCAGAGATGGGTCAAGTTTCTCTAAGACTATGACTTTGATATCTCTTACACTGAAGGTAAGGGCAATGTTGAGGATGATTCCATGAGTAGGAAGTCTCATTAGGATGTTGTTTGGGAATCCACTGATGCTTAGAAGGTGATGGGAGAGTTGGTTGCCTTGCACTTTGATGCAAGGGTAGAACGTGTTATAGGCTGTTTGTTTTAGATGACGGTTCAGTCCTCCCTGTTGCAGCAGGTGGAAGAGTCTCAGTGGGGGGACTCCGAGGCAGAAGTGATGTGGGATCGTGTCGATCAGGGGAACGCTCTGGAAGGATGGTCAGAGGACAGCCGACATTGGATGATTTTCCATGGAAGGTTGTTTGTTCCAGAGGCAATGTGTGAGGGAGTTATCCATGAGTTCTATAGCTCAGCCTTGGCAGTACATCCAGAAGTTTCGAAAATGTACTGAGGTTTGAGGGAACAGTTTTGGTGGCTCGGGGTGAAACGGGCAGTGGCAGAGTTTGTGGCTAAATGCCTAGTGTGTCAACAAGTGAAGGCTGAACACTGTGTTCTCGGTGGTTCGTTGCATCCTTTAGATGTCCCCGAGTGGAAGTGTGATGACATCTCGATGGACTTCATCACAGGACTACCCAGAGCTCAGGGTGGTTATGATGCTATCTGGGTGGTGGTGGATCATCTGACGAAATCATCTCACTTATTAGCAATCAAGGAGTCGGTCCTAGTGTGTACCTTAGGACAGAGGTATTTAGACGAGGTGGTGCATTTACACGGAGTTCCGAGGACTATCGTCTCAAACCGGGATACTCGGTTTACCTCACGAGTCTGGAGGGGGTTACAACATTCTTTTGGCACCCAGCTATGCCTTTGCACTTCTTTCCACCCCCAGACCGACGGGCAGATAGAGCAGACTATCCAGACGCTGGAGGACATGCTGCGAGCATGCGTTCTAGATTTCGGAGGGTCATGGGTACAACACTTTCCTTTAGTAGAGTTTGCCTACAACAACATCTTCCACTCTACTATTGGCATGACACTGGTTGAGTCTTTGTATGTAAGGTCATGTCATTAAGCCATTTTCTGGGCATAGGTTGGCGAGACAGGTGCTCTTGGGCCAGAGGTAGTGCAGAGCACTACAGAGAAAGTCCAGCTTGTACGTGAGAGGATGAAAGCGGCTCAAGACTGAAAGAAGTGTTATGCTGATCGTCAGAGTAGGCCCTTAGAGTTCGAGGTGGGGGATCATTTGTTCTTGAATGTTTCCCCTCGACGGGGGCAGCAGAGGTTTGGGAAAGGGAGAAAGCTCTCACCTAGGTTCATCGGACCTTTTGAGGTGTTGAGGCGAGTTGGCGAGGTGGCATATCAGCTGGCCCTACAACCTCAGTTGGAGAAGGTTCATGACATCGTCCACATCTCCCAGCTTCGTCGGTACTAACACGACGACTCTCACGTTATCGACTGGGGTGAGTTAGATATGGGAGATGGCGCGACCTTCAAGGAACAACTAGTCAGGATCGAGGATCGTAAATAGAAGGTGCTCTGTGGATGAACCATTCTGTTGGTTCGTGTGTTGTGTAGGCATGGAGGCACTGAGGATAACCCTTGGGAGCAGGAGACCCAGATGCACGCTCTGTACCCGGAGTTGTTTTGACTTGTGTTTTTCCCTTGTTCTTTTGATCTTTTTGTTGATGTTTTTCTTTGTACCCTTGTTATATGGAATTCTTGGAATGTCAGTTGTGAGACCTTTTGTTTATTTGTTCCCTGGTAATGTGTAACATGTCTGAATGTGTGGGAAAGGAAAAAAACTTGACCGTTAATCGAGACGCATAAATGCGGATGTAATTGAACCCGTGCGGGCGAGTCAGTTCCGCCTAAAGCGGATAATATCTCGACATAGGTGAAGGAATTTCCCAAACCCACGTGTTCGGGCAGTGTGTTGGTTGTGTGGGGTTGGGGTTAGTGCACTTTGAAAAATCTTAATGTATGAAAGTGGGAAGACCCAATTCTTAATCGAGACGCATTAAGGAGTATGCAATTAAACCCATGCAGGCGAGTCAATGCCACCAAAATCGGATAATATCTCGACATAGGAGATGGAATTCCTAACACATATGATTAGGGTTGTTGGTTGGGTTCCGGTTATAAAAAGAACCCTAAGAGGTATCTTGTTGGGTTCTTCTGGGTTGGTTTTTTTGAATTCTCGTGGACAAGAATGTTTTAAGAGGTATCTGATGTAATGGCCCGGACCTCTCCGGCCCATTCCTTTGTCAAAAAAATGGTCACGAAGTGTTCTGGAGGGTAAAATGGAATTTTCCCACACTTTCCAATATTTTGAAACTACATGTCGTGTAGTTTGAGTACACGCCGTGTACCCCCTTTCTGGGTATACCCCGTGTCGCAGGCCATGTCCTCGCTGTGTGAAATAATCGGTGCACGCCGTGTGTCCAGTTCTACACGCCGTGTAGTCCTTCCCTGCATACGCCTTACCAGTCAACAATAGTGTACCATGTTGGAGTCGTGTCCTTGTTGTGTGCAATAAATGAGTACACGCCGTGTGTCTAAACTACACGTCGTGTAGTCTTTCCCCGCGTATGCCTTACCCGCAAACCGTGTGTTGACCAGTCAACGGCCGCAGAGCCATGTTGGAAGCCGCGTGGAGACCGTGTGAAAGAACCAAGTACACACCATGTACCATAAAGTACATGTCGTGTACTTTTTCTTTTCATGTCAATAAAAGGATGGGTCCCCTCCTCCTTTTCAACACACACCTCTCCTCCCCTCTCCTCTAAGCAGAGCTCTCTTAAGAGACTCGAAGGATTTTCCTTCCATAACTTCTTTTTCAAAGCTCCGATTTATGATCAGTTAGCGGCGACGGGATCGTAACGACAAGGCGTAACTTCCAAGCTTGGATCTATTGACATTAATTTGGCCTTTCCTTTCCGACTTCCACCCGAGGAGGTTTTTTCGGGACCTGGCAGGAGTGACGGACGATGACGGATGTCTTCTAAGGTTGATCCGGGGGAGAGTTGCGATGGGAACCTGTTGAGATAGGGATCTTACCTTCGTCTCTCCAATTTGTGCATCATGTGGGGTGGGTATCCTCTTTTTTTCATGAGAAACAGTTGAACCATTAAACAAATATAATAACTGGTTAAAGAACGGGGTTGGGAAGTTTTTGATTGCTGTTACTTTACTTTTTATATCCGGTGTTTATGTTGTGAATTGAATGAGGATCTGCCAACGAAAAATCATGGTCATTGGGGGCCTTTTCTTATGAAATTAAATGTTTCCCTATCCTTCTGGATTTTCTTATGGATGGAAACCCTGTGGAATGTTGATTTTGGTTAATCACGTAAAGTTGGCTGTTTAAAATTTGGAACCCTTGTGTGATCACCTCGATTGAACAAAATACAATAAGGAACATGTGGGTGTTGGCTTGGTTATGTGGCATGTGATGGGGGTGTTTTTGTGGGTTGTTGTGGATAGGGTGAGTAGTGGGGCTGCGGTTGACTTGGTTGTGGCATGTTGTGAATTTTGTGATGGTGATGGGAAGCGGGGCTACGTTAAATTGTATTAAAAGAATGATGATATGCGGGTCCAGTGTGGTCGTGGTTATGGTGGTTGGCAGCGGGGCTACAAGGATGTGTTTGAATGTGAACGGGCTATGTGTTGTGATTATTTAATAAAAAGTGGAAGAGTTAATGAATTATGGGTCATGGTAATGGAACGGGTTTAATAATAAATGGGGTTGGTTGGTTAATAAGAGGACATGGTTGTGTTGCTTGTGTTTTCCTAACTTGATTTGTGGATGGGAGGGTTATGTTTTACGAACGATCGATGTGGTTGGTTGTGGATAGTTTCCCTGTAGTTAAGGAACTAAATAAACTAATTCATCTAAAACGTGAAAACCTAAATGGGGTTGGGGTTGTTTGTTGTATGCATGCTTCATAGTATTTGTGCCGAGGCACATGCTCAGTTTCTCTGTTTAGAAGCCATAGGTTGGGCTGTGTGTTTTGGAATATATATATCTGTATCTTTTTTGTTTTATCACACACCACCCATGTTGAGCACTTAGTACTAAACCCTCCCATTTCATGGGAGAGGGTGTTTTTCCCTCAGTTACTAGCTCATTCCTGCCCCTTCTCCCCTGGGCTGTGATGGCTTGAGGCGACCTTACACCTAAGACTCTTCGGGTAGGTTTCGATTGAGGTGGCTATAGCCCAATACTCTTCGAGCAGGTTCTACTATTTCCCAAGAATCTTTGGGATGAGGCTCAGGTGTGTGTGGGCGGGATACGTGGTTGTGAGGACCAGGTGTGTGCGGGCGGGATACGTGGATTTGAGGCCCAGGTGTGTGCGGGAGGGATACCTGGTTGTGAGGCCCAGGTGTGTGCGGCTGGGATACGTGGTGGTGAGGCCCAGGTGTGTGCAGGCGAGGAGAGTGTGGAAGCGTCCGGACGTTCATCGTTACGAAGAGCAGCTAACTAAAGGGAAATGGTGCGGGGTACCCAATACTCTTGTTTCTTATATAGTACTACCTATTGTTCTTGTGTTTTGGTGAGTGTGGCTGGTGAGGTTGGGTGGATAGAACTCCTTGCTAGGTTTCTTCTGTTGTTCTCACGGGACAGTAGGATGTCTCCCCACTCATGCACAAGAGCTTTAGGTTTCCCTACAGAGTATACTAGTATGCTCACCCTACGTTACATTCAGGTTTCCAGGAGCACTACCAGGGCCGTGTGGGACCCCACTAGTCGGACAGTTGGATTTGTTGTAGTTTTTGTACTCTTGTTTTTTTTGGTATTGTGCTTTTGAGCTTTCTTGTACTTGTACCTTGTTATAAAATTATTTAAACATGCATGTGGGCTTGGTTTGGGTTTATTTCTATACACTTGTTCTTTTCCTTTTTTGGTGGTTGACTTGTCCTATTTCCCGATCCTAAATAATAATAAAAAGTGTAATGCCTCCCATATTGTGAAAACACATACCCTTGGTGCTAGTCTCCACCCTGGGGCCTACTGGAGGTGGGACTCGGGGGGTCATTATCTCCTTTTCACCATTGCCGGCTCAAGAGGGGCATCTTTGGTGGGAGGGGGTCGTGACAATATCATGTTAATTTTCATGCATGTACCTCCCCAGCTATGGAATGTAGAAGTCATCATGTACAAAGTCTACATACGGTGGTAAGTCCAGGTTGTACGCCCCTCTAAAACATTACATAGTATTTGGAATGTGATAATGAAAGTTAGAGATACCTTGCCTACCTAGATAAATATCTATAACAAACATCTGGGTGATACATTCAAGAACATGTGTTAACCCTCCTTTAACTCCAATGTTATCCATCGTCGTCTCACATAGGACTTATGATGGCTCTATGCAGTCCACATAAACACCTGGATGATATAAATCTACTATTTTAATTCTTATAAAAACTATGGGCCCATAATTGATGAGTTTATTGGGACAGTCCTATATAGTGGTTACATATAGTGTCACCTATACAATAACTATAATTGTAAAATGCCGATGGTGGAGTGATAGTCATTTTTGTACACAAACACCATAAAGGGTATGTGATCCTCTTTACTATGTCTAAATCCAACATGAAATCCCATATCATGTCCTGCAAAATAGGAATAGTCTTCTTAGTTTGGTCATCAATATGGGGGGTGGAACTCTTTTTTATAACACTATTATAAAACATGAAGTTAGAAACATGGTCTAAAATAATCATTGAGGAAACTATTTGGACCCACACAATCTCCTCCAAATAAACTCAAATATTGGATAACTAGGATGTAAGATGACCTGGTGAGTCATTCCATGACGATCACGATAGAATTTTGTCCACTATATTTATGTATACTCACCAACACAATGTAAAAAGATATACCATATCAATTACATTATATAACTATAAGAATTTGATCTAACCTTGAATGATTATGGTACCCATCCTTCAACTACTAGAAAGTGATACATCATGAGACAAACTCTTCTCTATACGTCTTTATTCCTGACCACCAAAATAAACATCAGAGGCAATGTAACATATTATACACTATGATATACCACCAAATGGTGATTATTTAACTCCCACATCTCTTAGTCTTTTAACATAAATTGTACTATATTATATATTCTAAAAGGGTAATGTGATCCAGACCTTCAAAAAATCCATCAGGATCACATCAGGTGGATATATGATAATGTAATATCTAAAAATCAAAACATTCATTCTGATATTCCATAAAACATTGTATAATATATGGGGTAATAACCATATAATGTATATTTTTTGTAACATTCTTTTTTACTAATGATTTATTCGACAAGGAAAAATGAACTAAATATTTGGTCCTGAACTGAATATAAGATCTCCTATTGAGTGCATATTCTATGACGTCTCTATTCTTTGGTCTATAATGTTTTTCAATGTCATAATACTAGAGGAACAGTATACATCACCGCTATCTCATGTTAATATCCTTATAATAAGATCTATAATTTATACTCTTATGGATATATTAGATGATAAACCACTCCCGCAGAGGTTGTGTCACCACATCTTGAAACTGATGACTGACACTACTATCTAATAATAATAAGTCACATAGATCTATACATGTATTATCAACTACTGAGACCAAAATTCAATAAAATCATTCCTCTACATTAGTACACAACTAATTTTAGTCCAAAATATATCATAGAACACTATGTACTCAACTTCATTCTCATAAAATTTCAATATGTGGGAGCTCTTTATCCAACCCCAGCTCATGAAAATCCTACTATAATCTATCCATCATCATGGAATGATACACCTTCCAGGTCAATGTAGTCAATGGGGATGATATAATAGAGAAATCAGGAATGAATATTCTATAGTATACTTTCATCACAAAGATGATTTGTTATTCTTTCATGCTCTGTTGTGGATCTCATGCTTACACATTCATGAACTTCATGGGTTTGACTTCTACATCATCATCTGTGAAGATATTTCCTTTAATTTGGACCTCCTAAACCATGAACTGAAACTTTGGGAGCTTCAGATATTGATTTTTTTACATGGTGTGTGTCCAGCAATATCCCCATGTGTTTCACCTGCTTCTCCTAGAATTCTAAGTATACCCAAGAATCATAGATAATGACCACCAAAAACTAATATATAAAAGGATTAATACTTATGTTAATTAGTCTTATGAACAATACTACATAATTTTTCCTAATAATGGGAATAAACAAGTAATCATATTTACCATAGAGACATATAAAGACCATCTTCATTATTTCTTATAACACACTCTTAGTTGGTGATATCTGGGTCTGAGGTCAATCTTTGAGAACCATCATGCCCCTCTCAAAGGATTGAAGAGGTCATCGATCCTTTGTTGATCAAAATTATTCTACATGGTCGCATAGTCTAGGAAATAACAATCCTTACACAACATGAAACTCGCATACATCTTCTTGATGAACAACAATTTGGCTCCCTATGGTGAAATAATGGATCTCACAAATCCATTCCTCTAAAATTCATCTAATAGCACCCTTGTATATTGATGCTCTACTGGAGCCATGTGATATGTGTTTACATTTAGCTGGGATATCCAATGGTGTATTCAAATAGAAATTTTATCTCATAGCATGGAGGTAATCCTTACTTTTCCTCTATGATGTAATCCTCATAGTCTTCCACCACAACAGAAAATTGGTATCCCATATCATCCACTACACAAAGAGGCATGCAATCAATCTTGTGACTAATAATATACAATATCCTAAGAATGATTCCATACTAATCCACATGGGTTACCTTCACACCCATGAAGTAAATCCTTATCCCATTATCATAGAATAACCACAAATCCTACCCAAAAAAGGAATGCCTAGCATAAACTAGGGATAAACAATATATAACTATGATAACATAATAAAGAATCATCAATGCTAAAAAATAAATCCCATACGAATATCTCACATAAATATGTCAGGTCACAATTTCAGATGACGTTTATGATCACTAAGTCACCTCCCATCAGCGTCTCTAAGTGAAAGGGTTATGCCTAGTTCACAATCGAAATCCATAAATCATACAACACCAGAGTAGAAATGAGTAGATTAAACATATGTTTATAAGTAATGAAACAAATTTATAATAGATATATATAATACCTATAATCAAGTAGGGAGCCTCAGAGTTATAAGACTCAATAGCCTATAGTTATCCAGGTCTATATCAACAACCTCCCTGAGCCTGAAATATACCACCTAAGGGGGTTTTGGTGATAAGTGAAACTTCTTTCAACCTAAATTTTTTCTATATTCCCCTATTCCATGTCTACCACCCAAAAAATCTACTTTATCCTACCTCAATATCTTCTTGGTTGGTCTCTCAACCATCTCACTATCAACGGTATGATAGATTGTACTATCTCATACAAGATGTCCCCATCCATCACATGAGATGAACTGCCTCTCTATAATATTAATCATGCAATCATAGGAGAATAAAGCCTGAATCTACCATCTTGGGATCATATCCTAAAGCATATGAAATTCCTAGAACCTTTTGATCATCATCAATTACATACCACAATGATATCTATTATAAGGTTCCCACTACCAACACCCACATTGGGCTTCTTCTCTAATATGAATATCTCTATACCTAAATCAAACTCAAGCTCTCCCGCATTAGGTTGAATGCATAGAGATTTCATTGAATCTATTATATCTAAGTGTATATCTCTCTCAAAGGTTTGTTACATGATGAATAGATCATTAACCATATCCATATAGTATCGTGGGAGATCATTAAACCACACAAAAAACTCTACATGTGTTAAAATATCCTGCTATAAATGAAAAAGCTCATAGATGAAAAAAATCACATTCTGGATGGATAGAACTCCTCATTTATGTGATACACAATATATTACAAGGAACAATACATCTCGTCCTACAATAGAGTTATAATACACCAACATCACTAGGAAGAGGCCTGTGTATGGCACTATGTTTGGACATTCATTGGATATTAGGGCATCATGACAAGGAAACAAACATGGGTGCTTATCATAACCTAGTCATTATACCCCTTACAATCTAGTATACCTTGAAAAACGTGTGTTCTATGGCTTTGTAACTTAATTATTAAAAAAATTTATATTTATGATCAGCGGGTAATTTTATTACTATCTACTTCTATATGGGTGGTTCAATATCTAACAGCCTTCCTAGAGGTAATACATCATAACATGCCCCTATTATAAGACCTCTTTACTCGGATGACCAACCTCATGATCACGCATTGGAATGACGCATTATTGTCTAAATTTAGGCATCCATAAACAAAATATATTTTTCACACTAAAAAGTTATATATGGGGGAGCTAACTCAAGAAGGCCATGGAAATCAACACCTGTTCATATAAAATGAATTCACCAATGTTCTCCCAGATAAAAGTGTCTACATATATTGGGTCAGAAATAACGTCATCAGAGTCCTGGGGAATTGATACGTCATCCAAGACACCAACATAGGAGTCTCTATCCTGAAAGTTGAACTCAAAAAAATTAACATTATTACTATAAATACAAAAAAATCTCATAGATAGACAAAACACATTCCCCAATCCATAAGTAGAACCACACATTAATACCATTTTATAGTTACCTATCCCACTAGGTCCCACATTCCCGATGACAATCCAAGTGTGACTATCCCAATCTTGAATCTAATTTTCTTGAGGATAGTGACCAAAAATAATTAGGAGTATCCAAAACATAGGGGATTTTGTCTAGTGATATATTATAAACATTCACATATCTAATAACATACAATAACAAAATATAGAATAGTAGATTCCAATTCATTCATACATTAGTAATTTATTAAACAGAGTGTGATAATAATGTGTTGAAAGTGATAATGATTCAAAATATTATAAAAAATGGAAAATACTCCATAATAATTAGAAGTAGGTGATTGTAGTCAAATACAACCACCTGAAAAAAAACTCAATTTTTGTAACCAAACAATGCTCCCAAAGCACCCTATACTCATAGGATGATGTTAAAAGGGTCATCTTCTTTCATAAGACAAGACATGTGTAGAAATATCCAATGATGTAGTGAATATTATAATACCATATAAGACAACCCAAAATCCTAAATCATAATGAATCATTATTAGTAATCATATAACAATAATATTTTAGTAAAATGATATATACATATAATAGAAAAATGGTTTCCAAGTGGTGTCAACAAATATAGTTAGCCACAAGATACTGATCATGGAATCTTGTTAATGCTCATTTGAGGAGAATCCATTCCATGTGATATTCTATCTTTGGTGACTCCAAAAGAAGAGGTCTAGATCATTGGGCCCCACCCAAGAAGCACTCACTATATTTCAAAATATTATGATATATTGAAAAGTCCTCACACTAAAGACCTTTTAGGGGACATCACAAACCCAATTTGGAATAGTCCACAGTTTAAAGGGTTTTATTCTTGAAGATACCATGAACCCTACAAAAATATATTACTTTGTGGGGGATCGATATATCAAATTAGTTGTTACTAATTACTCAAAACACCCCACCTATGTTAGAAGAAGTAATGATAGTGGATCACACATCAGTATAATAGGGGGACACCATGAACTCTATCCATGACTCATTTTCAAGAAGTAGATAACACTCGAGAGTTGATGATGTAATTCCACACTATACACTTTAGGTGATGTACCATAGGAACACACTAAACTAATAATGGCCCAAACTCAAGATAAAAATAGATCCATGGTATCCCTTATAATGTTAGAGGCATGTTTATTAGTTTCATAGTGTGTACTACTAAATAATCACCATACCATGTCTGTTAATATGATTCTTTACCCATACCATTGTGTATTAAAAATTCATTTGTATCTATTTGTGTCAATGTATGTGGCCTTGTCTGAGTATCAGGTCATTCACATGTACTCTACCCATGTCTATCTTTCTATCCACGCACGTGTCCATGTACTCCCAGAATTATTTCCAAGACACAATCCATGGGACATTGAGTATAGTGGAACTAGGATTACCAGCACTTGATGTTTCTGATCTCCCAAATTAGGTATTTGATCTTCCTTGAAGTCATCATATTGAGACAAACTATCACCACATCATGTTATCATCACACACCCACAGATAAATTGAAACTAATTAGCATGATCATGATCCATTCCAAATCATCTTCTATTTTCATCACTATAATATCTTACCCTCGATCACAAACAGAATCAATATTATTTATCTTTTGTTCCAAATAATGGTAAAAAATGATCAAATACTATATATACATCAAATAGTGATCCATGAAACTATCTGTGAAGAATGTGAAATGAAACAAGGGAGAATAACATAAACCAAATACATGATAAATTAGCCTTGAATTTCTTCCATTTAATCATTGATATTTTTTCATAGATCAAAATAACATAGATGAATAAGTAACAATGAACAAATAATTCCACAAAAACATAAATCAAATATCTATTCATAAATAAATTTTTGTTTTTGTAAATTGATCCACCTTCCACATGGAATAATCAAATATGATAAATCCAAAAAATACAAACATCCTAAATGAATATTTTATTGATTAATGAAGAAAAATGATTCACCATTTTCATCACTTAAAAGATCCACAAAATCCATTAGAAAATAAAAAAACTATTGTGGTAATCTGATCTTCCAATACAACATTTTACACAATATTATACCTAATGGAACCCCTCATGGTCTACAAGGATAAGTGGATAACCCTGATATTTTCCAATAAGAAGAAATTTAAAGAGGAGGGATTAAGTTTGCAGTTAAATTTTAACAATGTAAATAAATTTATCAATTTTTTATTATTTTATCCCATGAAAACATTTCCACAAATTCTTGATACTTATAAATATTAGATAGTGCCTAGGGTAAATCTAATATTTCAACCTTAATGACGATCTTAGATATATGATCTGAGATACAGTTTTGGATTAATTATATTTTTTAGGAAACCTTCTTGTATATAATATTACTATATTCAATATTCCTTAAATATCAATTCTAAGCTCTTTATGCCTCTGAATCACACGTCATTATATCACCTAGCGATGAAAATATTACTACAAGTATTTAAACTCTTTAAAAGTAAAACAAAATACATTACATATCAACATTATATCAATAAAACACCAAAACAATGGAACCATGTTCTTCCATTGGTATCAACCTGATCCTCATCATCGAAGACCTATAGACATTCAATGCATCTCATTATTTCAAATCAGGATAATATCTACTCATTAAAATAAAATTCCTACAGCGTGGGAAATCCCCAACCTATCCTAAAATAAAATCAGACATCCAAAAACAATATTAATTGTGATTGAATGTTCATATAAATTATTCATTCAAAATCCACTCGTATGAATATATATGGCTATGGATATCAAAGATTTTGTATCATAATTTTATTGTGATTAGCTTCATATTATAGTACAATATTATTGACCCCTATTCAATCTTTCTTTAAAACGATTGTGTCATAAAAATGATTGCGATTCATCATTTTAAATCAGATTATTCCATTTAGCCTTTTCAATACTCGGTCTCAATATATTTATCTTCAGGTTGTATCCCTTCATTCATTATATGGGAGTCTCAATATCTTCATATAAATAGCCTCAATTGGGATCATATTGGTGGTAACCCTCATAATATCCCAAAATGTCACATCTTTAATGGTTTAAATGGATTGTCTTTGGAGTTTCCATTTGATTCATTTTTTACTTCCTAATTTTTTGATTTGGAACTATCATAAAAGTGCTCCTATTTTTTATATAAACCCATATAATATAAATTATCTTGGATACTTATTCTCTTTAAAAGGAAAGAAATAAATATTATCTTACATGGTTATTCTATTATGTGGGAAATATACCAAAATAATCAGATGAGATTTCTAAAATTCAATAACATGAACATAAATTTTAAATAGATTTATCAATAATCAATTGAAAAACATCACTTTTAGAATTCTTAAAATTATATTACATAAGAATTATATTACACCAAACCCCCATGTTCTCTTATTTTGACACCATGAAGAATGGAAAAAAATAAATATTTTTGGATGATAAAATCAGACATATATATTCAAGAAGGAACAAATTAACAATTAAAATAAATAAATAAAATTAAATTAATTGATTATATAATTAAATGTAATATGAAAATAATATTAAACAATGACAATATGTTGAAACAAATATATGAGAATATTATGACTATAAATAACCTATAATAAATATATAAAACATAAAATAAAAATGAAAAATGAAAAATATAATTAAAAAATTAAATGAATTCAATAATTAGTAATTCAAACACAAAAATGAAATGAATTGAATGATTTAATTATATAGATAAAATTTCCAACAAATATCATTTCCAATGAATATATTTAGAAACTACAATTTCAAAAAAAAAAACAATGAGGAAATAAATAAAATGACACCATTATAATAGTATTTCAGCATCAAAATATTAATAAAAAAACAATTTATGTGAAAAAATGTACCAATTAAGACCAAATAAAATTCCGCAACAATAATATGTTTATATTTCTCATGAGAAAACCTATAAAAAAAATTGAGTCTCAAAAATAAAAATTTAATGACTCCTAATATCAATTCACATAGTCATTTTCCCTATATATATTATCACAATAATAAATTTCTAAATTCTCTCATAGAATCAATTCTATTACTAGGAAATTGGTTGTCATTTTAAAAAAAATATTATATATTGAAAATTATAATATGAATTGAAGTGCCCAGATCAGTGTGAATCACTGAGAGGGGGAGGGGGTGAATCACTGATCCTTTAAAACTTTTTACTAATTGATTCTTAATCAATTAAACCTCTATGGCTTGTTAAGGCCTCGATCCACTCTTCTTATGTCTCTCAACCTTTCCCGGATAATGCAGTAATGAAAAGGCACAGGACACAAGGATTTACAAGGTTCGGCACCAAAGCCCTACATCCTTGCCATGCTCTCCCAGCATGGATTCTCCATTATAACCTGTTAAAATTACAATGGTCGATACAGAGTCCCACTGTATCTCTACTGAGTCCCACAGGAGGGTCTTTATACTGCGTCACACAGTGTTACCAGAGTCCCACTGGCCTGCTCTAGAATCCCACTGAAGACTTCTTCTCCCTGAGTCCCACAGGGTCTTCTCCTTGCTCCTCGAGTCACACGAGTAGCTCTTCTTCTCTTTAAGCTTCTTCAAGTATCTTCAGCAGTCTGGGATAAAGACTGCTGGCCTTGCTCTGTACCTCTGATCACTTGAGTTGATCAGGTCTTATCGTCTTGCTCAGGCTTTATCTTCTTCTTCTAAGGATGACCTGGCTTCTCTCTTCAAGAATCTTCAACAGCCTCTGGTAAGGTCTGTTGGTCTTGCTCAGCACTTCTGATCACTTCAGTTTATCAGGCTCTTCTCAATTACTGAATACTCAGACAACTGATGTCTTTAACTTCGGTCTGGTCCAGTCTCACTCAACACAACTTCATGCACTGAGTGCATGGCATCTCTGCATCCTCATGCACTGACTGCATGGTCTTCTCAATTCTTCAAGAACCTCCTGGTCTTGGACAACTCAAATGCACACCACTGATTTGGACTTGTTCACGTGTGGTCGTGCATGCATGCATGCATGCACTCTCCTGTTCTTCTTCTAGGTGTAGTAAACCCTCAAAGGGAGTAATTCTTTTAAGCACACACCTTTACTGAACTTCACACACTTATTCCAATTTGTTCACACCCTTAAAAGTGTGTTGTACTTTAGTGTGGATGCCCTCTTCCTTCTTCTTCTAAGTGTAAACATTTTTAGTGCACACACTATGTTCGGCCTTCATGTCTCTTTGCACACACTTGTTTCACTTTTTCACACACATGAGTTGGCCTCCTCCTCTTCTTGTTGCACACACACACTTTAGTGTTCTTTTAGTTTGTTCTTCAAAGTGTGCACAAACAAGGCTACTGCCTTTTGTTGCTTTGCACATAAACCACCCGTAGGTGTGTCTTTGGCCTTCACTCCACTTCTTGCACACACACGGCCTCTTCTTCAATTGCACACACAACCCGAGTGTCTTCAAACAGAGGCGCGCAAGGGTCACTTGGATCCAAGGCTGGTCGGGCGTGCAAGTTCCTCCTACCGCAGGGCGCGCAAGTGCAACACCCGCGGGGTCTTCCTCCTGCCGCACAAGGGTGCGGGCAGAGAGGGAACAAGCCTTGGGCTCGCAAGGTGTTACGGCCACGAGGTCTTCCTGCCGCACAAAGGATTAGCGCGCAGGGTCCCCTTCTTCTTGTCACGCAAAGGTGTTGCGCGCAAGGGACTCCAGCCGCACAAGTAAACTTGCGCGGGGCTTCTTCTTCGCGAGGCAGAGGGCTCTCACGGATCAACAGATCTTCAACAAAAACATCATCAATCCAATTCAGAGTGCTCGGGCTCTCTTTTTATAGGCGAGGAGAGCCTCGGTCCATCCGCGTGTGATATCTTTAAATTTCCGAAGATTTCGGTTATTTCAAGATTCTGTGAAATCTTGTATATCTCTCTGTTTCCACGCGGATTCATTTATTTTTCATTCCTCTACGTGCATGCGCATGAAAATGCATGCATACCTTCGTTTAAAAACAATCCACGCAAAGCACGAATACACCGAGGCCTCGGCAACGTTGTTTTCCTCGGCCGAACTCGAAATGCTCCATTCAACGTGTGCATGCATATTTTATTGCATGATTGTGTTCAGTACGTCGAGACGAACCCAATGGATCCTTCAGCTCAAAAAACGGTGGCCGGGAACTCGAAAGCATCGTTCGGGAGGCTCCTGGTTCGAACGGAGCTCGCGGGTGGCTTCGGGGTGGCTCGACGAAGGAGACGAGCCGGGAGCCGTCGGATCAAGCATTTGAGATACATCGGACGGCTGGATTAAATCGCGGCGCGCGGCAGATGAGATGAGCGGCTGCGATCCAGCGCGCGATGAGACGGACGGCTCAGATCTGTCCCGGGTGAAATTTCCGCGTCCCACATCGAATCGGCGCGCTGTTTTTCCGCGGCTTATTACCCAAGCGCTGCCTTCCACTCAGCAATTGAACTTCCAACCCTCTCGGTTCCGCCCCGCGCCAAGTTCTCCCTGCGAGCGCGCTATGCGCCCACTCATGCCTCCTGGGGGCGCGCTCCTAGCGCCCACTATGCACCTCGGGCGCGCGGGTTTCACCACCGCGTGTCCTCGGGGGCTTACACACGGCCCCCTGCCGCCTTGTTCTTGCACCATGGGATCCCCCATGGGCGTGGCGCCTTAGGCCCACAAGTGCCTTGGGGTTGAACCCGTGGGCTGGCCTTGGCTGGCCTAATTTTTTGCTAAAGGCATGAATAAACACTTTGTTAAAAAAAAGTATCCCATATGTAAAATGCCAAATTCCGAGCCACTTCTCCCTTCTTCATTTCTTCTCCTCTCTTCTTCTTCTTGAGAATTCAAACATTAATCTACTTGATTAGAAACAACTCCTCAATTTATGATTCTTCTTCTTCATCTCATTTTCTACTTAGGAGAGAATTCTCAAGGATCTTCATCAACCGAACTCTTGAATCAACATGAAATCTCCAATGTGCTTCATTGATCTAATCAGAGATCAAGTTGGATCACTTCCAATTCACATGCACTAAGAGTTAGTACATGGTCTTCATTAATCCACATCATCCACTTAGTAGTTGTGGATGGATCAGCTTTCATCTCCTCATGCATTTTCAATACAATGCATGGTCTTCTAACATGGTTATGACTTTGTATCATCAAGATACAATTTCTATGAAATTAAATAACAGCTCAACAATCGTCAGATATGACTAGAGAATGTTTCAACCATCATCTCCTATGTTACTTAGTGAATCTCCTAAGTGACATGCATCTTAGTACCATGGCCATTCTCCATTCATCACCATCACCATCACAACATTTGTCATTCACATCTTGACATTCCTTGACATCCATTCATTCCATGACAACTTCATGCCTCATTGACAACAAATGCAACACAGTGCACTTCAATCTCCCCCTTTGTATTTGTTGTCAATACACTCCTTCAGCACATATGAATGGGTCAATATGTGTGCCAATATTTTCTCCCCCTTATTGGAAATCAAATGCGAAGGTGTGGTGTGGTTCACTTTCAAAATATCTCTTCCTCCCTTCGAATAGCATCTTCTTGAAAAACACTAGGAGAGGGATGATGTCACATGTTCTTCTTTAGCAAAGAACCTTTAGTTGATCAACTCTAAGTCTACTTGGGCTAACCCGGTGTAGAAAACAAGAGTGATGTAACCAAGGAACTCAATGCTGTCCAACATTCACTATACATGTGAGATCATGCTTCAGGGGTTTGAAATTTTCAGATATTCAATGAATTGCTAAATCATGCACATGCTTCACAAAACTGATTAGAAAGTTCAGTGCAAAGATAAAGCTCCCCCATTCATCCATTTTTCTTCAATCCATACTCCCCCTTAATTGACAAGATAGACTCAATTAAGAAACAAGGGATGAAAGTATGATTGGAATACCTTCACTTGTCTCAAGATGGTATTAATCTCAGAATATCATCTTCTTCAGATTTTCTCCCCCTCAAGGGGTGCACTCCGTTCTGTCCAAACCATCCTCCAGATGAGAATGATCATCATCTTCAATTCCCTTCAATGTTAGCACATGTATATACCAAGATTATAAGGGAATAAGATGGATCCTCCTTGGTTCATCAATGTGAACAACAAGGTTGAGAAGATTCTCTCAACCGAGATGTCCCATTTTCACCAGTCTTCACACATGCACATTTGATCTTCAATGATGATTGTGCTGGTGTGGATCTCAACACATCTTCATGTGAAATCTTCTTCTTCCCTTTTGCCTTAGCAATTTCCAGAACTTCATCTTCAGCTCTTTGTAGATCTTTGGCAAGTTGCAACTGATTTGGCCATATGACTAACAAGTCATTTGGAAGTGTGGCCTCAGTTCTGGAAGTTTCACATGGTTCCTTTGATGTTGTCAAGCTACCTCTCTTGGGCAACTTGTTTTCAATCAATCCCTTCTGCTTCTTTTGGATTGATTGTCTGTTTGAGTTCAGTTGGCTTCTATTGATTTCCATGGCTTGTTTGCAAAGATCCATGGTATGACCTTTCTTTCCACAGTAGAATCATGTCTTCTTGGTGGCTCTTCTTGATGCATCACCCTTCTTGGATTTGAATTCCAAGGACTTCTCTTCCTTTTTCATAATCTTCTTGGGAGAATCATCCACATTCTTATGCTTTCTTCCCAAGGATTCTTTCTGAGCCAGGTTCTGTGATCTTTTCTTCTTTTGAGCTTTGGATACAGTTGGAGATTGACATGTATCATTCTTTTGACCACTTTTTCAGCCATCCCAGATGTTTTCAAGAAATCTAAATCTGTTAGCAGTAAACAGATGACTCTGGACCTGTGGATGTTTCTTATTTCCTTCTGGCTTGCTCCCTCTTAGCATGGGCTTCCTTTGTGCTTTGACATTTAGTGGATTGTACCAACAATCCTTTGCACAGTGCCCATACTTATTACAACACCAACACTGACCCACAAATCTTGACCTCTTCAGTCCTTTTGATTGTTGGGTACTTTTCTTGACTTGTTGTGCTGTTTCAGGAGAGCTCTGCTTCTTTACTGTCTTCATCCTTATTTGTTTGGAATTATTCTTCCATCCTGCACTTTTTGTGGAAACACAATTAGAAGCATCAGTTCAAGATGGTTTGGATGGTACCTTCTTTCTAGAAGATGTTGCACTTTTATTAGAGGATGTCTTTCTCTTAGAATCATCCTGCTCAAAGCTCACTTGAGTGGCAACATTTCTTCTTTTAGCTGACTGGGAGGATTCAGCTTTGGGTGATTGCAGATTTTTTAATATCACCTCTAGTTCTAAGTATTTCATGTTGAGGGAGTTCTTCTCATCCTCAACAGTTCTTAGCTTTCCTTCCCAATTCTCCACCAGTTGTTTCATCTGGTCTTCATGCACCTTCTTTAATTCTTGCAATGAATTGTCCAGCTCCTTCACAAATTTGACTTTTTCTTCGAGTTGAGCATCTCTAACATTCATTGAAACTTTGTGCCTCTTTTCCAGTGCATGGAAAACTTCTTTGACGATTACTTTAAAAAATTCTTTCTCAGAAAGGCTTCTCTACAATTCTTCAGCAGTGTCTTCATATCTTTCATTGCAAAGAGAAATGGTTTCATCTTTAGCCTTCACCAGCTTTCTGAGAGTGTTGGTTATGCCAACCCTTTTTTCCAATTGATATTCCATTGCATTGGCTTCTTCTTCTAACTGTGATTTTTCTTCTTGAAGATCAAGGATGCCTGTAGCTATAAACATTGCCACTTCCTTGGGGACTGTCTTCTGAAGATATTTGATTGCACTTTGATGATCTTTCATTGTTCCAACTTCATCACAGCTAGGACAAGCTTTCTTCATCTTCTTGGCCTGTTTCTTCTTTCTATTTTTCTGAGTCTTGGCAGATATCTCCATTTGAGGCTGGTCACTCATTTCCTCAAATCTGCACTTCATAAATACTCTCTTGTATCTTTTAGAGGTAACCTCGCTCTGATACCAATTGAAGTGCCCAGATCAGTGTGAATCACTGAGAGGGGGAGGGGGTGAATCAGTGATCCTTTAAAACTTTTTACTAATTGATTCTTAATCAATTAAACCTCTATGGCTTGTTAAGGCCTCGATCCACTCTTCTTATGTCTATCAACCTTTCCCGGATAATGCAGTAATGAAAAGGCACAGGACACAAGGATTTACAAGGTTCGGCACCAAAGGCCTACATCCTTGCCATGCTCTCCCAGCATGGATTCTCCATTATAACCTGTTAAAATTATAATGGTCAATACAGAGTCCCACTGTATCTCTCCTGAGTCCCACAGGAGGGTCTTTATACTGCGTCACACAGTGTTACCAGAGTCCCACTGGCCTGCTCCAGAATCCCACTGAAGACTTCTTCTCCCTGAGTCCCACAGGGTCTTCTCCTGGCTCCTCGAGTCACACGAGTAGCTCTTCTTCTCTTTAAGCTTCTTCAAGTATCTTCAGCAGTCTGGGATAAAGACTGCTGGCCTTGCTCTGTACCTCTGATCAATTGAGTTGATCAGGTCTTCTCGTCTTGCTCAGGCTTTATCTCCGTCTTCTAAGGATGACATGGATTCTCTCTTCAAGAATCTTCAACAGCCTCTGGTAAGGTCTGTTGGTCTTGCTCAGCACTTCTGATCACTTCAGTTGATCAGGCTCTTCTCAATTACTGAATACTCAGACAACTGATATCTTTAACTTCAGTCTGGTCCAGTCTCACTCAACACAACTTCATGCACTGAGTGTATGGCATCTCTGCATCCTCATGCACTGACTGCATGGTCTTCTCAATTCTTCAAGAACCTCCTGGTCTTGGACAACTCAAATGCACACCACTGATTTGGACTTGTTCACGTGTGCTCGTGCATGCTTGCATGCATGCACTCTCCTGTTCTTCTTCTAGGTGCAATAAACCCTCAAAGGGAGTAATTCTTTTAAGCACACACCTTCACTGAACTTCACACACTTTATCCAATTTGTTCACACCCTTAAAAGTGTGTTGTACTTTAGTGTGGATGTCCTCTTCCTTCTTCTTCTAAGTGTATACATTTTTAGTGCACACACTATGTTCGGCCTTCATGTCTCTTTGCACACACTTGTTTCACTTTTGCACACACATGATTTGGCCTCCTCCTCTTCTTGTTGAACACACACACTTTAGTGTTCTTTTAGTTTGTTCTTCAAAGTGTGCACAAACAAGGCTACTGCCTTTTGTTGCTTTGCACATAAACCACCTGTAGGTGTGTCTTTGGCCTTCACTCCACTTCTTGTACACACACGGCCTCTTATTTAATTGCACACACAACCCGAGTGTCTTCAAACAGAGGCGCGCAAGGGTCACTTGGATCCAAGGCTGGTCGGGCGCGCAAGTTCCTCCTACCGCGGGGCGCGCAAGTGCAACACCCGCGGGGTCTTCCTTCTACCGCACAAGGGTGCGGGCAGAGAGGGAACAATCCTCGGGCTCGCAAGGTGTTGCGGCCACGAGGTCTTCCTGCCGCACAAAGGATTAGCGCGCAGGGTCCCCTTATTCTTGTCGCGCAAAGGTGTTGCGCGCAAGGGACTCCAGCCGCACAAGTAAACTTGCGCGGGGCTTCTTCTTCGCGAGGCAGAGGGCTCTCACGGATCAACAGATCTTCAAAAAAAACATCAGCAATCCAATTCAGAGTGCTCGTGCTCTCTTTTTATAGGCGAGGAGAGCCTCGGTCCATCCGCGTGTGATATCTTTAAATTTCCGAAGATTTCGGTTATTTCAAGATTCTGTGAAATCTTGTATATCTCTCTGTTTCCATGCGGATTCATTTATTTTTCAGTCCTCTACGTGCATGCGCATGAAAATGCATGCATACCTTCGTTTAAAAACAATCCACACAAAGCACGAATACACCGAGGCCTCGGCAACGTTGTTTGCCTCGGCCGAACTCGAAATGCTCCATTCAACATGTGCATGCATATTTTATTGCATGATTGTGTTCAGTACGTCGAGACGAACCCAATGGATCCTTCAGCTAGAACAACGGTGGTCGGGAACTCGAAAGCATCGTTCGGGAGGCTCCTGGTTCGAACGGACCTTGCGGGTGGCTTCGGGGTGGCTCGACGAAGGAGACGAGCCGGGAGCCATCAGATCAAGCGTTTGAGATACATCGGACGGCCGGATTAAATCGCGGCGCGCGGCAGATTAGATGAGCGGCTGCGATCCAGCGCGCGATGAGACGGACGGCTCAAATCTGTCCCGGGTGAAATTTCCGCGTCCCACATCGAATCGGCGCGCTGTTTTTCCGCGGCTTATTACCCAAGCGCTGCCTTCCACTCAGCAATTGAACTTCCAACCCTCTCGGTGCCGCCCCGCGCCGAGTTCTCCCTGCGGGCGCGCTCTGCGCCCACTCATGCCTCCTGCGGGCGCGCTCCTAGCGCCAACTATGCACCTCGGGCGCGCGGGTTTCACCAACGCGTGTCCTCGGGGGCTTACACACGGCCCCCTGCCGCCTTGTGCTTGCACCATGGGATCCCGCATGGGCGTGGCGCCTTAGGACCACAAGTTCCTTGGGGTTGAACCCGTTGGCTGGCCTTGGCTGGCCTAATTTTTGGCTAAAGGCATGAATAAACACTTTGTTAAAAAACAAAGTATCCCATATGTAAAATGCCAAATTCCAAGCCACTTCTCCCTTCTTCATTTCTTCTCCTCTCTTCTTCTTCTTGAGAATTCAAACATTAATCTACTTTATTAGAAACAACTCCTCAATTTATGATTCTTCTTCATCATCTCATTTTCTACTTAGGAGAGAATTCTCAAGGATCTTCATCAACCGAACTCCTGAATCAACATGAAATCTCCAATGTGCTTCATTGATCTAATCAGAGATCAAATTGGATCACTTCCAATTCACATGAACTAAGAGTTAGTACATGGTCTTCATTAATCCATATCATCCACTTAGTAGTTGTGGATGGATCAGCTTTCATCTCCTCATGCATTGTCAATACAATGCATGGTCTTCTAACATGGTTATGACTTTGTATCATCAGGATACAAGTTCTATGAAATTAAAGAACAGCTCAACAATCGTCAGATATGACTAGAGAATGTTTCAACCATCATCTCCTATGTTACTTAGTGAATCTTCTAAGTGACATGCATCTTAGTACCACGGCCATTCTCCATTCATAACCATCACCATCACAACCTTTGTCATTCACATCTTGACATTCCTTGACATCCATTCATTCCATGACAACTTCATGCCTCATTGACAACAAATGCAACACAGTGCACTTCATGAATTAAAAAAAAAATCAATTTACATCCTATTGGATGTCCAAATTTCTCTTCACATTAAAGAGAGTATACTCACATTAATAAAGAAGTCATATTAGAAATTCATAATGATTATGGGGGTACAGATAACATTTATTAGATGTATAAATATCCAACGAAACAATTAATTAAGAAAAAAATTCAGATGAAATGAATAAAGACCTAAAATTATATTGGGATTTTCTTTTTGTAATCCATTTGTATTCAGATATAATGAGTTAAATCCAAATCAAAACATAAAAATATAATAATAATCATATAAAGTTTCTCTAGTATTTTACTGAAATTCATTTATTTTTGAGATGGATTGAAAAATGATTTACCCAGTAAACTTATATAGAGATAATGATTAATCACCTCGAAATTTGTATTATATCCTTAAATTTAATACTAATTATAATCCACTAAATAATTTATAATTCATTCTTAATGCACACAATTTTGATAAAAAATCAAAAAAAAATTAATGGTTTCACATTTTGGTATAGTTTAAAACATTGAATATCTGTTTCCCCAAAACTAAAACACAAAATTTTCTATAAAGTAGATTATAATGTGAAGAAACATGTTAATTATAATTTTTATTCTAAAATATTTAAAATTCAGGATGATTAAAATCATTAATGATGTTTCAAAAAAATATAAAATTATTTTTGCATCTTATAGAAATAATAAACTCCCAAAATGAGCATAATTATCCAACTAATTATGATTTCAACAGTTCAGTTCAAGAGTATAGTCTCTTTGATACTGCATGTTCATGACGTGTGAAAAATAATTTCCATAAAATTAAAAAAAATCAATAATAAAAAATAATAAAAAATCAAACAAATGTCAACAACCAATTTGTTTCAATATAAAATATCACATGAAAAAAACAATCATTTTCAATTTTTTTCGACAAATTATATTCCAATGAGATAACAGATGAAAGAAAAATTCAAAAAAAATTAAATTTTATAGAATCTAAACTATAAAAATCAACAATTTAGTGGATATATTTCCCTTTTCATAGACAAAAATTCACCATTCTTTTCACTCAGTAAAAACTGTTTGGTTGATCATATTTATTCTCATAAAGAAGATGATTATTATAGTTATAGTACATAAGAAATAAATTATTCCTTAATAAAACTATATTTTAAAAAATTAATAGGGTTGTTGTTTTACATTATTCATCATGTATCATCTAAATATAAAATAAAATGAATTGAATCTTCTCCAGAAATTAGAGAGAATCCATTAATGATTTCTCATCGTGAACAAGATCAATTTAATATTGGTAATCAAATATTATGAAATAAAAAAGAAAAATAATAAAAAATGTTTGATCCTTCCCCTATAATTAATACAAATATACTATGAAAAACCAAATGGAAGAATAATTCAATATTATTCGATGTTATTTAGCTTCTATCATAATGAAATCCCCATTATATGATTTATTATTACATTGCTCAAATAGTTTCATCAATTTACATAAGCATTTAATGGAATAATATTCCCAAGATCTATAATCTATACAACTCCTAAAGATAAACAACGAGTCATAATAAATAATCGCTTACATTTATACAAAAATTTACTTTAAATTTTTTTAATCCTATTGGTGTACAAATGTAATGTTCTGAACCCGAACAGCCACACGAACAGTGCTAAATGGATCATGTGTAACTACCTTAGGCGCAACTCCTTGAACACCAAAGGCTGTCAGCTAGCAAAGAGGTTCTAAATAGGTATAGTGGGGAGGATATACCCTATCAGAGGTTAATAATGGTACTGGTCTGAGAATAATATATAACATGTAGCTGAAATAAATGAATCAACAAACTAGAACCAGGTACATAGACCGGAATCAAAATCAATAAAAAAGAAACAACCAAAGGAAAGTAGAAACAACATCAGTGAAAGGTAAACAGAAAATCATGTTGAATACCACTTGTAACTACTAAACATATACTACATGCATCTATAGCAGGTCAGATAGTTCAATATTAAAAGTGCACCAATGGAAAACCAATTGTTGCTACAATAATGAAGTATGCATTACGATATATATTGAGAGAGAAAACTAAAGTAAAATCTATCTAGGTATGACCTCGTGTACCATACCAGTCTCCATGCCAAAGTGTACTATGATCCCTCTCTTGAGGCTGATCCTTTACGTGCACGTAAATCCATGAAGTTAACACGCGTCCAGAAGGGCTCATGTAGGGTGTGAGATGTATCTCAATTGGATACCACCCAATGGTGTGTACCTAATATAATTGTTTATGTATGAATGAGTTTATGAGGAATTCAGTAAAAAATATGATGCACAAAAAATTATAAACTCCACTGGTGCTCATCAGCCACCAAGGAGTGTCTCCTGCTTCGGCCAACGAGGGAATCTCTATCATGTATCTCAGAAACATGTGACTTCTAACACCTCATGTGTCAAATACTGATGTCCCAAAGGCATGCTCAAATTTTTTTTAACCTTTCTCAAAAAACCACACCTGCCCACGGAACCACAACTAGAGGAGTAGTGAGCTTGTCCTCAAATAGTAACCGAATGGAAAATGATTTCTTCCCTTAAATCAAACAACTCGAGGAACATCGATGTCTGCACTAAAAATAGTAACTGGAGGCACAATGATGTTTTCCCTCAAATAAGTATCTGGAGGGACAACATTGTCTTCCCTCAAACACACATCAAGTCTCTTCCCCAACCCGATATCCTCCATGCTATTCCGTGAAGGCTCCTCACCTTCCACATAGATTTATATGGAAATAACCCCAATACAATTGTACTTAAACAAATCTATTGGGGGCCTCTACCCTACAAGTGCTCTAAAAAAACTTATCACAGATTCTATCTATGTGCACACTACTCAAATCCCAAGTGATAAGTAAACATAAACTTATGTTCCCAAGCCACATAATCCTTGACACTGTGTGTCGCTACAACCATGTCTCTCAAGTAAGATGGCCTCACCATCCATGTAACCGAGCCATGCCCAAACTAAAAGTCACACTTCCTCAAGAAAATATCCATGATGCCTGATCCCATGTTCAAAACCCCCCCAATTTAATCCGAGCCAAGACCAACCTTGGATAATATCACTCAACAATACCCAGGCGGTTCCCCAAACAACCCAAAGGTCTAGTATATGAGATGTCACACATCACATATATAATCAAATGAATTACTTATAAAAGGAAAAACAAACTAAACATTTGAATTTAGTTTTCCATGTTCTCCCTTACTCATTCTTAACAAGTTTATACTTCATAGTTTAATCAAAATAGTACAATAATAACAATTTTGGAACCCCGTAAAAAATGCACCAAATGAGCAATGTCCTCTAACCCAACCTCTCTCAAGCATAACAAGTTCATGAATGAGCGATGACATCCCATAATCATACAATAAATTTAATAAAAATATTTATGGGTCTTTCTCAATACCCGACATTGTGCTAAAATACAAAAACCACAAATGTCTAAAAAATAAAAAACAAGGTATGTAGAAAAAAATGAGACATTTATACATAAGAACATATGATATCAAGCTACAATTCGAAGTCGATCTTTCTTGATCTACATTTCCATCATAACCCATCAATTCTGCTTTGATGGAAACTGCGATGTGTGAGGAAATGAAACTAGAATTAAAGAAAGTATACAGGTTTAGCCTTCTCGATGCGATCTCGTAGCCATTGACAGATCAAGAAATGGATATCGTACGAAGAATCTAGGAGAATAACTGTTATCAGCCACCTAGAGTGACACAGTTGCAAAAACGAAGAAGAAGAATATCATTTTGGAAACGAGACAAGATGCTCTCCCATATAAATGAATAAAAAATCAACATACATGTCTTTTATGAATGACAACTCTCCATGTAGTGGCTTTGTAAATACTCCGACTTAAGAAGAGGTAGCCACACGGCTTGGATGTGCCACATGAATCAATACCTGGATATGATTCAGCCAGTTTGCAAACGGATGATACAGTGCATGTCAAGTAACACTTCACGCTATATAGTATGAAATTCATACCTAGTCACCACATAGCATGTACTTGGTCTCTATAGGGATATAACACTCCTAACTCGCATGCATCATATAAATGGGTGTACATGGCTTGTAATCTAGAAATTTCTAGAATGTCCCAGATTTTCCCAGTTTTCTCAAAGCAAGTAAAAAATTCAAACAAGGTCGGGATTTTTACCTGTTCCAAATACCCAGGTTCTTACAATATCCCACATTAACATAGCTCTCCCTAAGCTATGGAACAAATCCCAAAGATGGCACCGAACCTACCCATCTTGGTAAATGTAACCCGTACTACCCCCGTCTTGAAGGTTATGGCTAGATTCCTAAAGGTTCTCCCCACCTTTGGAATTTCCTAACACTATCTCAACTCAACAAAACTCAAACCATGTCCAATTACCTTTTTATTAGACCCATGGTCCTACTTTGATGCATTGTCATCACCTACACCTTATCGGTACTCTAGGGTCTTTTCAAACACCCAATTGTATCCCACACCTCAACGGTGTTCGCCTCCACGAGGTCCTGAATGTTCAAAACAAAACCTGGTGCCTTGCACCACATGTTACATGAATCCTTGAGGCCCTAAATCACACACACCTCATGTAACCCGCATCCTTGATTCTTCTGATGCTACTCATCACACAAAGACACACAGATATATATATATATATATATATATATATATATATTAAAATATCACACCCAAAATGGTGTTGATCTCACTAACCAGCATCTAGTCAGTCCACATATATCATGTGCACCTCATGCACTCAAAACTGACCTGCCTTAATAGGTCATTCCCAAACGAAAACAAAAAATTCATGACAACACCCATAGTGTACCTCTAACCATTGTCGGGTCACCAGCCTGGTCATCCCCTAGAAGCTCCAGGGAATGCCCCTGGCCTGACACATAGTTTCCTGAATCGTGTCCCCCTTGCGGTGTTGCACCAATGGTTGTCCACTGACCCCTCAATTGGGTCCCACTATCTCTATTGTGTCCTACTAATGTATCTGAAACCCATTTATTCTCTCCAGGTACCGAACATGAACCAACTCTAGATGCCACAATCTCTCATGGTCCCAAATTACCTATCATCTGAGAAGGTTTCCTGTAGATCCTCTCGAGATTACCAACCTGTCCACATGCCCATCACTTCTTTGGAGGCCTATCACACAGTGTTCGGACATTCCATGGATGCCCAAACCAAAAGCAACCCATTGAAGAACTACTATGTATTGTTCTAGCTGATTCCTTGACCTAAATGCCATTCTGTATCTCTTCTCATCCTCACTTTTTGATATCTGAACCATAACCTGAAGTTGTCGTATGACCTAAGTGAGACCTATCGTTCTCATTGCCTGCCCCTACGAGCACATGATTCACCACCTTGGATAATGAACCCAGTCTGATGATGTTTACTAGGATCCTAATGGTATGTCATAAGATACCCCTAAATCACCTCACCCTTGCCGATTCATTGCTTACCAAACCAGGTGAAAAAGGGAAAACACGGTGAAGGTAGCTTTATATTCCACGACGGACATGTATAACAAATGAAGGCTCAAGAACTACTAAGTTCTCTCATCCCACAGTGTCTATGGGTAAAAGTGCTCAATGAACTTATCCATGATGTCATTCCATACTAGTCCCTTGGGTCTATAAGCCTAAACCTACACATCCCACCAACGCTTCACTGGTCCTTTCAGCATGTACATCGCTAGCATGACCCCGAGCCCAGGAGGCGTCTTCAGTTGCTCAAAAATCATCTGCATGCTCTTTATCCAGTTCTCAGCCACTCATGGACCACAGTCACCCATAAAAAGTGGTGGGTGCTGCGATTGGAACTCCAACTTTAGATATTCAATAGATGGATCTATACACTGCGCGCCTCTTTCGATCCCCTGCAAGAGATGTACTAGTCTAGACTATAGATGCTCATCAATCCACTATGCAAACACTACTAAACCCGTATACTAACCTACATGCATTGGACCCCGAACATGATCATGCCCTTGACCCAATAGATGCAGCTCAAGATCTTTATGTACCTTAGGTGTTTGAACCTGATTGCACTCATATTGCATTATATCATCACCTGCTTGACATTCCATCGAGCTATCTATGAGGAACCCACTAAATACTATAATTTTTTAGAAACCCTACACATATACACAATATATTCAATGCAGATAAGGAAAGTATTAAAGATGCATCATATAAAAACTACCCTTAGTCTCCATTATCTTAACCTATGCCTATGGCATCTCGACATCATGGCCTTTTTACAAGCCCTCAACAGAGCCCTGTATCAAAAGTACATCGGCCCATGCCTGTCTTGACAACCAATATTTCCACAAACCAACAACTGAGTCGCCCAATCCTAATGATCGAAATCAACTCTACCAAAGTAATTTTCTTCTTGTAGATGATCCAAACCCAAATTCACTACCACAAGTAATTATACAATATATATAAAGCATGGAATATCACATTTCAATAAACATGAAATTCTATTAGGATTTTCACCCTTAACATTTCAAAAGCATCTATAGTACGACAATTGATATTATTCACATGGTATTATCACTTCATAAACCATACATGCAGTTATGAAATTGAAAAAACCTAAAAATGTGCCTATCAAAAGCCAAACAATCACACCATTCCATACCAGGACAATGTAAAATTCTCCCTTATCTCAATGGTTCAAGGGTCACATATCAAAATCAAAAACATAACACACCAATTGATCTATTGAGGTGGAATGAACATAAACTGTAATCTGAGAAAAATAAAAACGTCAATTCCCACACAAGGTAACATGGACCATCCCTCATACTTTGGGCTGTAGGCACCCATGAACACACTATAAACCATGTTCCAATAACAACCTATCTCTGGTCTACCATATCCCAAATAGTTCAACCAGTAGAAAGAAAATGGCAGAATCGATCGCTTTAGTAGTCAGCCAAAATCTACTACTAAATCACTGTCAAGAAAAACTTCTCTAATACCACATTGTAAACTCCTGAACTCGAAAAATCACATGAACTGTGTTAAACAGGTTAGGTCTTACTACCTTAGGTGCACCTCTTCGAATGCCAAAGGATGTCGACTAGCAGCAAGGGTCTGAAAAGAAATAGTGTGGAGTCTATACACTTATGGAGGTTAATAATGTTACTGGGATAATAAATAATTTATAACATGCAGCGAAAATAAATGACTCAGCAATGTTAAACTAGACCCACATATAGGAAGCACCATTAATAGCAGATAAAAAACATAATAATATTTGAAACAACAGAAGAAAAAGTTAAACAAAATAGCATGTTGAACAGAACTTGTAACTACTAAACAAAAAAATCTTTCATCCATAGTAGGCCAGATAGGTCAATATTAAAAGGGAGCTAATGGCTATCCAATAGTACAAACAATAATAAAGTAATCCTAATGATACATAATGGAAACCAAAAGAAATGTAAACTCCAGCTAGGTATGAACTCAAGGTCCATACCAGTCTCCATGCCAAACGGTACTATGATCCAGCTTCTGAGGCTAATCCTTGACCATCATGTAAGTCGATTATGTATAAATGCATCCCGATGGGCCCCTATAGGGTGTGAGATGAATATCAGTACGATACCACCGAATGGTGATCAGGTAAAATAAGTGTTTAATAAAACATTCATTTATAAGGAAATAATCAAATGTATAATGCAGAAATAATCATAAACTCCAATGGTGCTCAGCAGCCACCAAGGAGTGTCACCTTCTTCAGCCAATATTGAAATCATTGTCATGAAACTCGGCACAATGTGCCTCCTCACACCTCATATCTCAAATACTGGCGTCTTGAAGGTATGCCTAAACCAACTTTAACCCTACATGAAAGCCCATCTCTTCCGTAGCACAACAACTAGAGGAGAAGTGATGTATATCCTCAAATAGTAACCGAATGGACAATGATATCATCCCCCCAATTAGTAACCAGACGGACATCGATTTCTTCCCTCCAAATAGTATCTGGATGGAAACGATGTCTTCCCTCAAATCCAAAACCATAGAGAGAGTGATGTCTTCCCTCAAATCACGGCGAGCCACTGCCCCAATCTTAATTGCCTCCACACTATCCCATGAAGGATCACCACCTTCCATGTGGCTTCCTATGGTATGCACCCCCAAACCAATTGTATATAACTGCATTTATCGGAGGCCTCTAGCAAATGTGTGGTCAAAACCACATCATCACGGAGTCTGTATGTGTGCACACTACTCAAATCATGGGTGAGAGGAAATCACCAAAATAAATTCCCAATCCACAATTTCTCTGACACCTCATGTCCCATGCGACCATTTCACTCAAGTCTGATATACTTTCCATCCATGTAACTAGGCCATGACCAACCTGACAGTCACACTACCTCTAGATGACGTCCATGACTCCTATTCCCATGGCCAGAACCACAAAATGTAATTCCTTCCAAGCCCAACCAGTGATCAACATCACAAAACAATACCTAGTTCATGCCCAACACAACATGAAGGTTCCAGCATATGAAATATCACAAAACACATATATATAATCAAAAAAAATTATTCAAACATGAAAAACAAATTAAATAGTTGAATTTCACTATCCATCTTCTCCCTTTATCATGCTTAACAAGTTTATACTCATTAGTTGAATCAAAATAGTTCAATTACACCCATTATGGCAACCCCGAAAAAATGCCCCAAATGAGAAGCGACTTCTACCCCAGCCTCGCTCAAGCATAACAAGGTAATGGAATGCCCATCGGTATCTCATACGCCATACAATAATTTTATTATAATGAATCATGGGTCTCGCTCAATACCCGACATTTCGCTAAAAAGACACAACCCCCAAATGACTATGAAAACACAAAACAAGGTATAAACCACATACCTGACACTCGTAGACATAGGCACGTCCGATATCGAGCTCCAATTCGATGATGATCATCATAGATAAAATTTTCCATAAAAAGAGAACAATTCTGCTAGGATGGAATCTGCGGTGGGTAAAGAAAGAGAACTAGAATGAATGAGGGTGTTTTAATTTTCCCTTCCTAATGTGATCATGAGGTCACTGATAAGTCAAAGAATGGATGTAGGATGAAGAATCTAGGAGAATAAATGGTCTCAGCCTCCTAGATCGACATAGTTCTAAAAATGAAGAATAAGAATATAGTTTCTGAAAAGAGGCGTGATGATCTCCATGTATAAATGAATAAAAAAAATACACGGCATGTATGAAAGAATACAAACTGTGTAGTGGATTTTTCCATACTCCAACTTCAGAAGAGGTAGCCACATGTCTTGGACGCACCACATAGTTCAATAAACGACTATGATTCAGCTGGTGCGAGAAAGAAAGATACACGACATGTCATGTAACACTACACACCATGTCGTAGGAAATCCATACACAGTCACCACACGACATGTACTTGGTTTTCACATAGATAGTATATTCTTAACCTACACAGGGCGGGTACTTGGATGTACATGGCGTGTAATCTAGAAATTTCTAGAACATCCCAGATTTTCATAGTTTTCACATAAACAAGTTAATAATTCAAAAAGGTTGAGATTGTGAACCATTACAAAAAACAATGTTCTTACATCAGACACACCTTATCTATAATATAAACATAATATTAACGATTATTTTTTCATATAAACACTTGTTTTTTAGATTAAAAAACCCAATCATTTTCTTATGAATTGTCCAATATTTCTCCTAAATGTTCCAAAAAATGATTCATTTATTTTATAGTTTCACAAATATTTAATTTAAAATATTTTATAGAAATAAATCTATATTTACTAAATAAAAATAAAAAATAAAAATCACATTCAAAAAATATCTTATATGTTTACATCCCTATTCGAGTATTATAGGCAGTCCTATAAGCATAAAAATAATCATCAAGCATTAAGCTCCCATCATTCATATCAAGATTAATATTCTTCATAAGAATATTGTTAATTTCTTTTTTTAACGATACATATATACTATTCATTTGAGGATGATATGTTTTAGAAACTTTATTAATAACACATTATATTTTCAATAAATCATCCAAGGTCCTATTATACAAAAGAATTCATTGGACTGTTAGAATAAATAATGGAATCCCAAATACAAAAAACATATTTCCATTTACAAAATGGGTAACCAATCTATCATCATTATACCTTGTTATAAAATATTCAATTCACTTTGAGTCTTAGTCTACTGTAAGCAGGATGTTGGAATATTCAATAGAATTATGAAAATGGGTGAGAAAATATATTCCCCACACAATAAATACATCAAATAATAGTATTAGTTTTAATGGAATACTATTTATTTTATAAATGTTTCTTGTTTTTTGAAATTATTTACTGGTCCTACAACTATCACATGAATATTTGAAAATACAGACCCAAAATTGATTTGAATCTAGAAAATTCACAGGTCATCCATTGAAAATAATTTTTTTAGTACACATATCATTAAGAAGTTTATCATAATGAGGAATTTAATTTATAATATACAACAAATTGGAATTAACATGGAAAATCTTAAAATTTAAATGGTATTTTTTTACAATTTTCATTTAAAAATCATTTTAAAAATGAGTGTTACCAGAAGGATGGGTTGGAAGATCCCTACAAATTTTGAAATCATATTAAACATTATTATAATATTTTATATGATCCCATCATGTTTCTAAAATCCATCTAGGTTATTTATATTTGGATTTAATTCTTTTAATTTTATTTTTCTAGATATAATAGTGTGTGGAAATAAGGTTCGTTAATTTGTTCAATAGGTTCATAAACTGATTTAATAAGTAGATTGGAATATTAATGATGAGTTTTTAACACATCTAAATGTGATTTTTTCAGATGTATAAGTAGTAAAACTATTTTTATCAGGTACTTTTACATTGTTTTCAACATTTTGGTTTTAAATTTAGATCTATTTATTTAGTTAATGTCACTAACATTCTCTCTCACTCTCATCTTCGCTTTATATTGTGATGGAAAATTAAAACTCTGTTCATTTTTTAATCAATAAATTTCAATTTAAATTTCACTAATTTTAGTGACCTTGTTTTTAAGAGGAAATTCTATTTGATTAGAAATAAAAATTTTATTTTTAATCATTTATTCATGATTTGAATCATTTCATTGAAATGATTATATTTTTTGTGATTTTTTCATATTAAAAATTTGAGAAATACTCAGCAGATTGATTTCAAAAAATTTCATGATTATACCAAGGATAATCATTATTATTTTTGGGATATAAATTCCAATTTTATTGATCAATTTACATAAATGTATTATTCTATTGGTAAATAAATTATTGGTTGACATTATAATTTCATTTAATAGGAATACATTGAATATTATAGTATAGAAACTGGCTCGTATGTTTGTTTTGGAAACATATTATAGGGTTTATCTGAATATAGGATGAAAACGTTCCTTGTAGTTATAGAAATTTATCATTTAAATGACAAGATTAAAAGAAGTTTCACAATATATCATGACGATAAATGATGGATAAGGTTGGTTTTGTGAATGGAATGATCTAGATTGTATCAAACTATTCATGATAGGAAGATCAATCATTTATCTTTCTATCTAACCACTTTTAGAAAAATATTTTCAGACATCCACGACATACTTGACATTTATTCATCACCTAGTAACCAATTTCAATGATTTTCCATGTTAAACATAACATTTATAGAATCAATCATAGTCTTATAAACTGGTGCTCCTCTAACCAAAACACATATATTTCCCATATCTATCAGAACTAAACCATCATAAAAATGTTGGACAATAAGATAATCAAGAATCTAACATTGACAGTATGTTGATAATAATTTCTAAAACATTTCTCAGAACTAATGTAAAAAATTCCCTTATAACTACTTAATCATGCATATTTCTTTTCTTACTGATGTAATTCATGAACAAGGGATACTTTTTTCTTGGAATATATTATTTAGTTGGTTTTATATCTATATTGAGGTGGATTAAGAGTATACGAACCAATCATCATCCACCCTATTGAAAAATAATGGTATGTACATACTTTTTATTTTGATGACACCACAATCCTTGAGGTTTTATGGTGATGAAAACCATGTAAAATTCTTTTATATTTTTATAAGGATCATATCCGGAATACCCATGAAATAAAGGATGATGACATACCAATCCCTATTCAATAATATTTTTTATGTTTCTATTTTCTCATTTTTTTGGAAATATTATTTTAGTGCATCATTTTGTCTTATTTTAATTTGTTCTTACCATATTTTCAATTTCTAAAACATGTTAATAATTTTATTTTCCAAAAATTATTGTTATAATATTTTACATATATTCTATTTCAACTTCATATATTATTTATAGGACTTACAACAGTTTTTTAAAAATAATTTTAAATTTTTATATACATGATAATTTGTTTTAGTTTAATAATACTTCTTGGAAGTATATTCCATAGTGGAAAAAATTGAATTAATGTATTGAGTTTTTTTTCAAACCATATTTCCATTGATAACCTAGATAATGTACTATATTATATCTCTAGGTTTTCTCCCATTGAAAATGAAAATATAGAGTATATTTTTCATGTTATTTTCATTTTATACATTTAATCTTTTAATTAATATGAAATTTTTTTTATTAAATTTAAAAAAAATAAAAAATAAGAATATAATAAAACATCAAATAGTGAATTTAATAGAAAAAAGTGGTAGTGGCCTAACTAGATAATATTATGGATATGTCTGTTTTTATTGTCTTATATAGACTTCAAAATTATAACTATCTCGAAAAACAAATTAAAATACCATAACATGAATCTCATTTATTTAATTAAATTTAATTTTATAACAAATATATCAACACTAAAAGTACTTTGTATTATATATAATCAATGTACACAATAATTGTAACACCCTGATATTTTTTGAGAAGTATATTTTTTTCTGTGTTATGTTATACACAACATAAAATGAATCTTTCATTAAACACAACACTAGCATGGCTTGCGTTATATACAAGTTCAACCTTCCTCGATATCATGTGTTGTACGCAATATCAAGTTTCACTAAACAATGATGTGTTATTAAAATATTATATAAACTAGCCATTATGAATAGTAATACACACTTTTTGAAATTTTATAAATTTTATCTCTCAAAAGGGACATCATTTTTGGATTTGGAATACCGAAATTATCCTAGGGAAAATTTTTGGTAATTTTCTAAAAACCTTCAATATTTGATGAATAGTGAAAACATTAGGTTACTATTTAAAAACTGGATTTTTATTTAAATAATTATTTATTTTATTTAAATTTATTTTAGGTAAAAATTGATACATAATACCTATATATTTTCATTGTAATTAATTTGAGTCATTTAATAATAATTTTAGATATATAAAAACTTTATTGAGCTTTTCATCGTCTTTTACCAACCTCCTATGAGATTTTAAAAATGTACATAAAATGTAATTTTACCGCTTCTGTGAGTGGAATTTAGAAAATCCAAGAGACACAGTTAATATCAAGGAGTAAAATTTGGTTCAATAAGATAAAAATATTTTTTGGTGAATATTAACTTTTTAATTTAATTTTCCATGGTTAAAAGTAAATAGGGTAATTAAGGGAAAAAATGATATTATTATTACCATAAAACATGTCATAATTCTATTGGATAAGTTTAATTGGACCAAAACCAACCTTTGGAATAAAATATTACCCTTTAGTTTCCCTTAGATTAAATTAGGACATTTATTATTATTTTATTTAAAGAAGTGTTAAAATAGTTAAAATTAATGTTTAATAACTAAAAACATTTTTAATGTAGGGTTATACCTAAGATAAATTAGACTATAAATATTCATTAGAAATATAAAAATATTTCTTACATAATGGTATTTTATTTTTAATTTTGAGACATTAACTAGTTATATTTATTTATGACAGAATGATGATGTAGTAATTACCTTATTTATGAAATATTAAAATAATTGATATTATAAATACCCAAATAAATTTAATTTGAGACTTTTTATAAATTAAAATAATTATATAGGTTAATATGACATGTTTTTATGGATCTAATTAACATTGTTCGAACTAATCATGCTGTTATGATTTTCAAAAAAAATCAATTACCAAATAATGTCAAAATTGACATAAAATAGTTTTTAAAACAAATATTATATTATTAATTGTTATTCTATTCTTAAAATTTTAAATTTAGGCCAAATGGCTTAGATAAGGTAATATATATTAACAATTAACCACTTGGGGTTCGTTTGGCTTGTTATAGTAAGTTTATTAACCATATAGTCTTACAAAAAAAGAAGACACATTAAAAGTTAAAATATGTAACATAGGGTTAAATCTAAATTATAAGGTTAAAATAGTAACCTAAACTTTTCTCAAACCTATTTATTGAGAGTATTTCGACCCATAACCACTTTATCTTCGAAATAAATCAATTTTGACTAATATAAACCGAATATTACTTTATTATAAATTAATATTATAAGTTTTTTTTAAGGTGCCTCTCTCCTCCCTTATAAAAGGGCACCTCCTCCCTCTCCTCCGCATACCATTTCGAGCCTTCGAGCTTAGAAAAACCCTTCCAATTTCCCTTTTAATTTTTTCTAGAAACATACTACAGGTCCTGGTATTCTTGAAAGACCAATTTTAGTGCCGTAAGAGGATGTTTCAAATAGGCGTGTCGAAGAAGAGGTAATATCCGTTACCGATTCTTTCAAATCTATTTCTTCTTCTACCTCATCTTCTTTAGTATTTTCATTATGATGTAATAACATAAGTATCACTAATATATTGATATGTTATTATAAATATGAAACAACTATATTTCACCTTCTAACTATCCTACGGAATACAAAATTACCGCACGTGCGTACGTACGGAATACCGTCTCCACGCCGTGGTGTTATTTGATTTTCACCACCACCTTACATGGAAGGGTATAATGGTGTAAAGAATAACTATATATGATTATTGTAAATTGATATTTATTCTTAAATAATATACATACACTTCAATACAATTCCATGATCATGAGAACGATATCATAGCTCGTGCGTACATACGGTCTACCGTCTCCACGATGTGGTGTGACTCGTTCTACAAGATATTTATTGAATAATGATTATATCAATGAATTGAATGAATAAATATGATATATATTACACTAATACAATTCTGTAAATAAGGTATCTATAACCTAAAACAATGAATAAGAATTTATTCGACAAAACATGCATAGGAACATAAAACAATGAACACCTGAATAACAAGTACCAATGAAGTATTACTAATAAGAAGATAAAAATATGACCATATATGATATCATAACAATGAATATGATTCGTTAATAAGTCAATGACATTATTTAAATCATTATAAAATAGGTTTGGATACGTACGAAGCAAATCAGACCTAAGGTAAGGGAAGATCTCACAATCTCATTTTTATTCGAGATTGTTTATACTTCAGAATTTATAAGGGAATATTTATCATCCACATCCATTTTTCCCCAATATGTAATATTATTTCCATCCACCTATAATTTTTTATATCCAATTTCACCTAATGGTGAATTTTTCAGTAAAATATATGAAAGGAATATTTTGTCGTATTCAGTTTGAGATACTTTTTGACTTTTCTGGCCAAAGTACGAGAAGAATGTTTTTTTAACTTATACATCATAAATGGATTTTTATGATTCCATAGAAAATTATTTACATGAATCTTCCTTTAAAAGTTTTTAAGTTATTTTTATTATTTACTTCTTTTAGTTAAAAATGTTATAACATGATTAAGAAAGGAAAAATGTTTTTGAAGTAGAAAAGATATTTTCCTAATGAATGGAGTTCAAGTGTTTTATCAGAATTATTTTCAATCTAAGATAATATAGGGTTCTATTTCAATCCCTATTATTACATTTATTTGATTATGTTATGATGGAATTATTTTTATGAAGTCCTTTTATAGATTATGATATGATCGCATGATGGTTATGAATCCCATTTTTATTACATGGGTTATGCTATGATGTATGATTAATGATTTTGTGGCACACATAAGAATGGTTTCATTATGAGATGGGTGGGCTCTATATCTCCCTCCAAGTAATTGGGTAAAGATTTATATCTCATGAGATAGACATGGCTGGAAAGTGATGTTAATCCAGTTCAGTGATACAGGACTGGAACGAGGAGTGAACTCAGTTCATTAATGGACTATGTCCGCTATGATGGTCTTGGAAATGAGCCTTGACTAATATGAAATGATTTTCTATGATTATTTGTGTATACCACAAAGTTTCATGTTTTAATTTATGATTATTGGGATTACCTTTCACTAATATTATTTATCCCATGTTATGATATTATGATCTCTTTTGCAGGTTAAGATTGTCAAAATGTTATATTCTTATGAATATGATATGATTGATATTTCATTTTTTACCGTTACTGAGCATTTGAGATCACCCTTCTTTATGTTTTCTTTTCCCTAGGCTAGGACGAAGGGTATTAAATAGTGTATGCGAAATGGGACTCTATATATGATGAAATAAACGGCAGATAATGTAGATGATTTATGAACCAGTTGTTTATGTTTCCCAGTTTCTAAAGACACTATACCAATATGGTCCTATCATGGTTTTGTTATATATTTTAATAAGTATGCGTCAATTATAAATTAATAACTATGTATGTAAAATATGGGTCGTTATAGTTGGTATCCGAGGAAATGTATTGTCAACCTTTGGAAACTAGGATTTGAATTCCTTAGTAAGAACCCTAAGGATATCTCTAAGAATAGAACACCATATTAGTGTTTTAGAAATGGCCATGGACATCCTATGATAATACCTAAAGTGTGAAATTTTATTCTTGATTATGTGTTTTTCTTATTATGATTGGTGTTTCTCAGACTCTGCTTCTTAGTTTTAGTCAATGGATGGAACCCAAAGGAACCGTGTTAATGCTGAATGTGAAGGGAAATGCAATTATTGTCCCCCTGAGAAACCAAACGTTATGGGAGATGGAATGAAAAATTTTGTATACATTATCACACAACTTTCTCAAGATATGAATCATGCAGGACTTCCAAATGAGTAAAGGAAGGAGTAACATTCTGTTGAATCCTTCACGAGGCATCGTCCACCTTCATTCAGCGGGTCTTCGGATCCATTAGTGGCTAAACAATAGATCAGTACCACTAAAAAGATATTTTCAGTTCTACAATGTTTTGAACATGATAATGTCATCCTATTAGTATATCGTTTGGAAGGTGAAGCTGATCAATGGTGGAATCTTATTAAGAATACAAGGTAATGGGATGAAATTGAGTCTATGGAATGGGACGAGTTCAAGAACTAATTTTTCAATAAGTACATCTCTAGAATTCTTTGAACAAAGATGGAGAATGATTATCTTGAACTGAAGCAAAAGGATGCTGAATCGGTTGGTACCTATGAAGAAAATTTACAAGACTTGCAAGGTACGCTTCCAGAATTATTATCCAACCTGAGAGTAAGATCGATGGATTCATTAGTGTCTTAAAAGTGAGTCTTTGAAGGGAGCTAGCCATAAGGGACTTTGATAGCTAAGAGGAAACTTTTCTATGTGATCTCAAGGTTGAGATGGAGATTGGATTAAAACATCAATCATATGGTTTTGATAAGAAGAGGAAAATAGAATTCAAGGGAAAATCTAAAGACTACACTGAATAGAAGATGTGTTTTCCCTTATTCTCAACATGTGGAAAGAAACATGGAGGGAATTATATTAAAGGGAAAAGTAAATGTTTTTAGTGTGGAAAAGAAGGTCATCGGGTAGTTGAATGTAGAAATAATGGGAAGAAGATTTCTAATTATGTGAACAAAGAAAGGGATACAAAAAATACACCTCCTACACTTCACTGTTTCATGTGAAAGGAAATGGGGAATTATGCCAATCAATGCCCTAATCAAAGTGTTGTTGATGATGATCAATGTCAAAAAACTCTTAAGGCCAATGACAAAGGAATGTCACATGAAATTTATATCGGTGATGTGGATTATGTTAATGAAGTGGTGAAAGGTACACTTACCATCCACTCTAAAGTAGAAAATGTTTTATTTGATTCTAGATCCACCCACTCTTTTATTTCTGAAGACTTTTCTAAGGGTATAACCATATTACCTCAGCATTTAGATATTTTGTTACATGTGACAACCCCTAATGGCACAACATTCGCATCAAAAGTTTTCAATTTTTCTCTGATTGATGTTTGTGGGAAAGTGCTTCCTACAAATCGTGTGACCATTCCTATAGTGGAATTTGATTTTATTCTTTGCATGTATTGGCTTTCTTTATATGGAGCACATATCAATTTCCAAAGAAGGTAAATCACATTTAATATTCACGATCAATCTAATATCATCAATTGAAGCAAGGATGAATATAACCTTCCAGTGGAAATTATTTCTATCTTATGGTTCTTGATTCCAATAAATTACGGTTATTTGACTCAAATGGTTGGAGGGAAACTCACGATTACAAATATTCCCATTGTATGTGAGTTTTCTAATGTCTTTCCGGAGGAATTTCCATTTCTTCCACCAAAATGTGAAGTTCAGTTTTCAATAGAAATCATACCGGGTGCTATGTCTATTTCAAAGAAACCATATAGAATGTCCCCAATTGAGTTGTAGGAATTGAAGAAGAATCTTCAAGAGAATCTTGATAAAGGATTCATACACCGTAATGCATCACCTTGGGGAGCACCAGTTCTGTTTTTTATGATGAAAAATGGATCAATGAGACTCTGCATTGATTATCAAGAACTTAACAAGTTCACTACCAAGAAAAAATATCATCTCCCGCACATTGATGACTTATTTGACTAACTACATGGAGATCAATACTTTTCCATGATTGATCTTCATTTAGGGTATCATCATTTAAGGGTCAAAATGTAGGATATAACAAAGAAGGATTTTCGTACAAGGTAAAAATATTATGAATTTATAGTGATGCCATTTGGTCTTATTAATGCCCTTGATATATTCGTGGATCTGATGAATAGAGTCTTTAGAGACTATCTTGATCAGTTTTTGGTAGTCTTTATAGACGATATTATTTTTTATTCAAAGAGCAAGGAAGGACATGAAGATCACTTGACTACCGTATTAAAGACCCTATGAAAGTAGAAGATTTATGCCAAATTTACCAAGTGTCAATCTTAGATTCAAAAAGATTCATTTTTGTGTCACAAAAATCTCAAAATAGTGGATATATGTGGATCCAGCAAAAATAGAGGTTTTTGAAAGATGGCCGAGACCAAAAACAGTAACTGAGATCCGATGTTTTCTTGGTCTGGATGGATATTATCGACGTTTTGTGAAATATTTTTCATGATTATCAAATCCACACACCAGGTTAACTTGAAAAGAATTTAAGTTCATGTGGAAGGAGGTGTGTGAATAGAATTTCAAACAGTTAAAAAGAAGGTTATCCAATGCACCTATGCTCACATTTCCTTGTTGTGGAGAAAGTTTTGTGATCTATAGTGATGCATCCAAGAAGGGATTGGGGTGTGTTCTCATGAAAAATGATATGGTGATAGTTTATGCCTAACGAAAGTTGAAAATCTATGAGAAAAATTAACCAACTCATGAATTGGAGTTAGCCGCGATAATATTTGCATTAAAAATATAGAGGCATTATCTTTATGGTGGAAGGTGTGATATTTATAGTGATCATAAAAGGTTAAAGTATATTTTGACACAAAAGGAGCTTAATATGTGCCAAAGAATATGGTTGGAGTTGATTAAGGACAACGACTTCTCAATTAATTATCACCCTAGGAAAGAAAACAAGGAGGAAGAGGCATTAAGCCGTCAAGACCATGCTAGCTTATCCATGATGAGGATCACAAAAGATCCAATATTTATGGATTTACAAAGGATGGATCTTGGAATTATAATGGAAGGGAAAAAATCATATCTTTCTCAAATTAATGTTCAACCATCTATACATGTGAAGATTAAAGAGGCAAAAAAAGAAGTTGTAGAGTTAAAAAAGAAGGTGAGAAATGTTCCCGAATTCAATCTTGATTGTGATGAGATAATAAGGTTCAAGAATCGGGTTTGTGTTCCTCCCTTCCCAGAATTAAAGAACGAGCTACTGGATGAGGCTCAGAGTTCTTCATTCTCTATTCATCCTAGAAGCACGAAAGTGTATAAGGACCTGAAAGAGTACTTATATTGGGATGGCATGAAAAGAGATTTTGCTGAATATATCTCTCGATTCTTGGGTTTTCAGCAAGTTAAAGATGAGAGGGAGAAGTCTAAGGGGGTGTAACAACCATTACCCATACCCGAATGGAAATGGGAAAACATCACTATGGACTTTTTCACAGGACATTCTAAAACATCCAAAGGAGATAATGTTATTTGAGTCATAGTTGATCGTCTTACGAAGTCCGCACACTTCATTTCTAATAGAGAAGATTTCTCTTTGGATTAGATTTCCAGGATATATGTAAAGAAAGTGGTAAGATTTCATTGAGTACCACTTTCCAACATATGTTATCGGGATCTGAGGTTTACCTCGAAGTTTTGGTGAAGTCTTCAGCATACTCTAGATACTGAGTTGAGTTTCACCACTTCTTATCATCCTCAGACAGATGGTCAGTCTTAGAGGACAATTCAAACTCTAGAAGACATGTTGAGAGCTTGTTCTATGGATTTCAAAGGTGGTTTGGATCAACACCTACCTTTGGTGGAATCTTTTATAATAATTGCTTTCACTCCATTATTTAGATGGCTCCTAATGAATCTCTCTATGAAAAGAAATGTATGACACCAACTTTCTAGGAAGAAGTTGGGGAAAAAACTATTAGGATCTGATCTTGTTGATTAGTTGGAAGAAATGTTCTGATCTATTCAACAACACATAAGAGTATCTCAGAGTTGACAAAAAATTTATGTCAACAACTGAAGAAAATACCTAACGTTTGAAGTGGGTGATAAAGGGTTCTTATGAATATCTCCGTGGAAGAGAGTAATGAGATTTGGAAAGAAGGGAAAGTTGAGCCCTAGGTATGTCAGTAATTTCGACATACTAGATCATGTTTGGAAGGTATCTTATCGATTGGCGCTTCCACTGAATCTCCCTCAAGTTCAAGATGTGTTCCATGTATCTCTCCTAAGAAAGTACATACCAGATCCTTCACATGTACTAAGCTCAAATGTTGTACCGTTGGAGCAAGATCTTTCTTATGAAGAACAACTGATAGAGATTCTGGATCATAGAGAAAAGTTTCTACGGAACAAGACCACTCACTTGGTGAATGTTTTATGGAGGAACCAACAATTAGAATAAGCTACATTGGAGCTTGGGGATATGATGAGAGAGAGGTATCCTCATTTGTTTGTTATGAAGTAACGAATTTCGAGGGCGAAATTCATTTTAAGGGGGGTAGAATGTGACACCCTAATATTTTATGAGAAGTATATTTTTTTCAGTCTTATGTTATACGCAACATCAAATGAATCTTTCTTTACACACAACACTATCTTGGCATGCATTATACGCAAGCACAACCTTCCTCGATAGCGTGTGTTGTACGCAATATCGAGTTTTACTAAACAATGATATGTTATTATAATATTATATAAACAAACCATTATAAATAGTAATACCCACTTTTTGAAATTTAATAAATTTTATCTCTCAAATTGGACTTCGTTTTTGGATTCAGAATATCAAAATTAGCCTAGGGTGAAATTTTGGTATCTTTCTAAAAACATTCAATTTTTGATGAATAGTGAAAACACTCGGTTACTATTTAAAAACTGACTATTTATTTAAATAATTATTTATTTTATTTAAATTTATTTTAGTTTAAAATTGATACATAATGCATATATATCTTCAATTCAATTCATTGGAGACATTTTATAATAATTTTAGATATATAAAAATTTTATTTAACTTTTCACCGTCTTTTACCCACCTCCTAGGAAAATTTGCAAATGTACATAAAACATAATTTTACCACTTTTGTGAGTGGAAATTCGAAAATCCGAGAGACACGGTTAATATCAAGGAGTAAAATGTGGTTCAATAAGATAAAAATAATTTTTGTTGAATAGTATCGTTTTACTTTTATTTACCACGGTTAAAAGTAAATAGGGAAATTAAGGGCAAAAATGATATTTTTATTACCCTAACAAATGACCTAATTCAATTAGATAAGTGTAATTCGAAAAAAAACAACATTAGAATTAAAATATTACCCTTTAGGTCCACTTGGATTAGATTAAAAAATTTATTATTATTTTATTTAAAGAAGTGATAAAATAGTTAAAATCAAAATTTAATAACTAAAAACATTTTTAATGTAGTATTATACATAAGATAAACTCGACTATAAATATTAATTAAAAAGCTAAAAAGATTTTCAAAAAAATTGTATTTTATTTCTAATTTCTAGATATTAAATAAGTTAGTTTATTTATGACATAATGATGATGTAGTAATTACCTTTTTTATGAAATATTAACATAATTGATATTATAAATACCCAAATAATCGTAATTTGAGACTTTTTTTGGATTAACTAATTTTATAGGTTAATATGAAATTCTATTATTGATCTAATTAACATTGTTAGAACTAATCAAGCTGTTATGATTTTCAAAAAAAATCAATTAACAAATAGTGTCAAAATTGACATAAAATAGTTTTTAAAACAAATATTATATTATTAATTGTTATTCTATTCATAAAAATCTAAGTCTCGGCCAAAATACTTAGATAAAGTAATATATATTAATAATTAACCACTTTGGGTTCAATTTTATTTCTTATTCTACTTCCTCTTATTTAGGTGTTTAATTATGAAGTAATAACATCAGTAACACTCATATACTGATATGTTATTATAAATATGAAACAACAATATTTCGCCTTCTAACATTCCTATGGAAAACGAAATCACCGCACGTGCGTACGTACAGAATACCATCTCCACGTCGTGGTGTAATCTGTTTTCCACCACCACCATACTTGGATGGGTATAATGGTGTAAAGAATAACTATATATGATTATTGTAATGTGATATTGATTCTGAAATAGTATACCTACACTTCAATACAATTCAATGATCCTGGTAATGATATCATCGTTCGTGCGTACGTACGGCCTACTGTCTCCACGATGTGGTGCGACTCGTTCTACATGATCTTCATTGAATAATGATTATATCAATTAATTGAATGAATAAATAAGAAATATATTACACTAATACCGTTCTGTAAATGAGTTATCTATAACCTAATAATATGAATAAGAATTTATTCGACAAACATGCATAAGAAAATAAGGCAATGAACACCCAAATAACAAGTAGCAATGAAATATTAATAATAAGAAGATAAGAATATAACCATATATGATATCATAACAATGAATATGATTCTGTAATATGTCAATGAAATTATTTAAATCATTATACATGAGGTTTGGATACATACGAAGGAATTCAGACCTAAGGTAAGGGAATATCTCACAATCTCATTTTTATCGGAGATTGTTTACACTTCAAAATTTAAAAGGGAAAACATATCATCCACATCCAAGTTTCCTCAATATGTAATATTATTTCTATCCTCCTAAAACTCTATAAATCCAATTTAAGATATTGGGGAATTGTTTTGTAAAAAAATTGAATGGAATCTTTTTTCGTTTTCAGTACGAGATACTTTTTGACTTTTCCAACGAAAGTACGAGAAGAATGTTTTTCTAACTTATATGGCATAAATGGATTTTTATGATTCCATAGAAAATTATTTACATGATGATTCCTTTAAATGTTTTCATGTTTATTTTTTTATTTACTTCTTTCAGTTTAAGATTTTATGACATGATTAAGAATGGAAAAATGCTTTTGATGTAGAATGGATATTTTCCTCATGAATGGAGTTCAAGTGTTTTATCAAAATTATTTTCCATATAATATAATATAGGGTTCTGTTTCTATCCCTAATATTAAATTGATTTGATTATGTTATGATGGAATTATTTTTATGATGTCCTTTTATGGATTATGTTATGATGGCACGATGTTTATGAATCCCATTTTTATTAAATGGGTTATGCTATGATTTATGATTAATGATTTTGTGGCACACATAAGAATGGTTTCATTATGAGATGGAAGGGACCTATATCTCCCTCCAATGCATTGGGTAATGATTTATATCTCATGACATAGACATGGGTGGGACAACATGTTAATCTAGTTTAGTGATACAGGACTGGAATGAGGAGTGAACTCAGTTCAGTAATGGAATTTTTCCACTATGATGGTCTTGGAAATGAGCCTTGACTAATATGAAATTATTTTTTATGATTATGTGTGTATGAAACAAAGTTTCATGTTTTATGTTATGATTATTTGGATTAACATTCACTGCTATGATTTATCCCATGTTATGATATTATGATCTCTTTTGCAGCTTAAGATTTTCAAAATGTTATGTTCTTATGAATATGATATGATTGATATTTTTTTTACCCTTACTGAGAATTTGAGCTCACCCTTTTGTATGTTTTATTTTCCCAAGGTCAGGAAGAAGGGTATTATGTAGGATATTCCAAAATGGACTCTAGATATGATGAAATAAATGGGAGATAATGTAGGAGATTTATGAACCAATTGTTTATGTTTCCTAGTTTTTAAAGACACTATACCTATATCGTCCTATCATGGTATTGTTATATGTTTTAATAAGTATGATTCAATTATGAAGTAATAACCATGTATGTAATGTATGGGTCGTTATAATAATTACTATGTAAAATGACACATTCTAATCCCTTATTTCTCACAATCATTGATTTACGATAAATAATTTTAAAAAAATTATTGACTTCGAAATCCATATGGCCATGAACTAAAAATATACATTCAATTATCATTACACTATAATAATTAATGATTACTTATATAAAATGATATAATAAATATTATAAAAAATTGATAGAAATATTTAATCTTACATTAGTAATCACATTTTCACATATAAATAATCTATAATGAAATAACATCACAAAATAATACTGGTCAAAAATCATAAATATGTCACCATTAGAATCCACTACCTTATACCATAATAAATTTTACCAATCACAAACAGGTCACTTTAATGAACTATAAACACCATCTTCATTAAAACTAAGAATCAGGGATCATCTTCAAGCACTCTAGAAAATATCATTCTCCAACTCTCTATACTCTCTGCTTTTAACATTGCCAGTCCTAAAATTCTCTAGCTATTTCACGATTTTAAACTGGAAAAGTATTTTATTTTATTTAGTAATTTTTTATCATGTTATCAGAAAAAATCATAGTCTTTAATGTGAGTTGTTAGTAAAAGGAACATCATTAAGTCCCCTTTATCAAGACATTAATATGAAATTTATTTTAATAATATATTAAAAAATTAGTTCCAATATGTGAATCTAACAAATTTTTAGTATTTCAATTCTATGGTCATCATGCATTATTCATACACACTTCTACATTCATTATAAACACAACTTATCCTTTGAAATAAAAAAATTCCAGTTTCAACTGATTAAATTCAATTTTCAAATAGAGTTTCAAAACCATGAAAAAAAACTAATCACATATAGGAAACAAAATATGTATCTTGTTATCTTATCCTAAACCAGGTCAATCTTCCATGAAGGGGATTTAAACCAGTTCTAAATCCCTTTTCCCAAAGAAGTAGAAAATTATGTAATTGATTTTATCATTAGTGCTCAACATGTCCATAACATCTCATTTGATCATAAAAATTTGGTTTGTATTCACATGAAACTAATAGACTCAATAAATCTGAAAAACATGACCATCTATCTAGAAATGACATGATACTTAGTTGATAATAAAATTCTCAACATCCAAACCTCATTGGGGAATAACAATGTGTATTAAAAGTTTATTCAACATCAATCCAATATTCATAGAACTAGAAATATTGATGGTCCATTGACTTCAATTCATTCATAAATATTAGAAAAAATACTCTATATCTTCATCAAACATGTTGGTACTAACAAATCAATAATTAGAAAGAATAAATACTCACGATTCCCTCTCTCCAAAAGCACTTCAAAATTTCAATAAAACCCTAAATCATCTGTTTTATTTATCCTTGGGTATGACCATGACTATCTTTATCAAATATCATTTTAAATTCAATGCATCTTTTCATCTCAAATTAGTATCTTAAGAAATGATAAAATTCTTCTTCCAAACACAATAGAAAGCCTTAGCCTATCCACTGATAATTTTGAAACCAATAAAGAACGATCAAATTACAATCATAATTTAATAATAATTATTCATTAAAACATAAATCAAATAAAAATATGTGGTCATAGTTATTAAATATTTACTATTCACCATCTTCTGTTTGAGATCAAATTTATAGTCTATTTCTAGTTGATTGACCACCCTAAAATCATGCTTTAAAACTCTCAGATCATTAAAATGTTTTTGTTTCACCCATGTGAATTATATTCTTCTTTTTAGATTCATCAACATCCATCTTATATAGATCCATCATCAGGATTTCTTCCAATTATTCATTTACACGGAGGTTCATCTTCCTAAAAACACATCCTTGATTAAGATTCAGTGGATTCTTCCCTCAACATCTCATGGAAGCTAAATTATTCAAGAGATAAAATGGATTTTCATTATAGTTTATATTTGTTGTGTATTTTATTCCTTTATCCTTCATTTCATTGAATATGTTATAATAGATAACACAACATTAAAATATAAGTTCATAACAAAAATTATTTCTTATAGTCATTTTCTTATGTGGGAAACTCCACAATATTTCATATGTGGTTATTCATTTACATGTGAAACACCACAAAATTATCCTACGAGGATTCTAGAATTAAATTTCATGAAAATACCATATTTTTTTCATAGAAATATTTTATAGAAAATTGCATCCAATATTTGTGAAATTGTATAATTTGAATATTATATTACATGATCCCCTAAATATTCTTATGTGGATGCTTTGATGAATCTTAAAAAAATATTTTATTAATATAAAATAAAAAAATGAAAGTCAAGAAGAAATGAAATAATATAGTAATAGGATGTTTAAAATTAATTAAAATTATTAATTATTAAGTTAAATTAAAATAGCATTAATTGGTGTAGGAATTAGAGACATAATTATGAAAATATTAATATTATAAAGATAATATAGTAAATTCAGACATATAATATTTAAAAAACATAAATATTTGTGAATAAAATATTCAAAGACCGAAATAATTTGTAATTTAAATAGAAAAATAACAAGTTAAATAATTCAATGATTCAAATATATAAACAATAACAACAATAAAAATATTATTTCAAAATAATATTTTATAAAAATATATTTTAAAAAATTATAATTCATATAGTATTAATAAAACACTTCTTTATGATCAAATATCAAATTAAAAGAAATTTAATGAAATAACATTTATGTGGGAATATTTATCAAATAATATCATATTAGATATCTAATGAAGTATTGGTGTATTGGGATATAAAAGGATATATTTATTTTTTCTCCATGATGATATAATTTTCAATAGGTGAAAGATATGAAATAATTACCCACTTTTAATCTTTATTCCTTTCCAATTCCTAACTGAATGATGGATGATTTAACTATGGATTTTTGTAATAGGGATTACAATGAGACCACATTGTCGAGATGCAATTTGGGTTATTGTGAAATAGTTGACAAATGATTTCTATTTACAATGTATCTATGAGGAATTCACTCTTGATGATATGAGAAACCTCTATATTTATTATATATTATGTCTCTATTATGTTCCATTGAGTATTGTCTTTGTAACGTCTGGGTTCCGGAAGGCACCCAGAGGCCCCCCGTACCTAGTTGGTCACATGGCCTCAAGTCCATTTCCCCAAACACCAGAGGCTGCCGACTAGCAGTGAGGGCCTTGGGTGTGATTGTGGGGAAACTATGCCCTTATTGGTAGAGTAACACAATAGAATAGAAAGAAATATACAATATTGGAAGCATTAAATACTCAAAATTAGAAACATCAGAAGAGTAAATAATAATACACACCATGAGCTCATATATAAATGAACCATGATACATATGTATAGGAAAATAACCAAATAAGTCACAATGTCGAATAGAAAATGTACTAAACCAAAGAATAAAATAAATAGATAAACAGCTCCTCAGCATCACAAGCCTAATCTTGGTCCCCTGCTCTCCAGCTTCACAACAAGTCAAGTACCTGAAGTAGAAGGGTTCTTTCTTTATCTATACATGCAGCAATATAATCTCTTTGGGCCCAAAAGCATGTCCCAAGTAGAGTGTGAGAGTAAATCCTAGTAAGAAACCACATGAAGATCTGTTTCTTACAATCAGTGAGTATATGGCAGGTAAATGTATAGGAAACCGTAAACATGAAGGTACTCAATAGTAAACAATTCACAATTTCAATGCATTCCATTTCATATATCCAGAATCAGCTAATCAAGCAAGTAAACAAAAAAAGGTACTCTTCTGGGAAGAACACTTAGTCTAACATTTTTGGTCCTTCCTAACAAGTACCAGAAACCCTCTGGGTAGTACACTCATTCTATCCCCTCTAGTTGAGCTTAAACATAGACTTTCTGAGGAAGCACTCACAGTCAATTCCCCCTATATTATGGTATCATAACTAAAGGCTCTCTAGGGAAGCACTTATGTCACATTCCCTCTGTGGCCTATGTCTAGAAACTATATACACTCCGATGAATCACTCAACATCAATTCCCCATGTGGTCTCGCATCATAAAACTATAAGACACTCTGGAGAAGATCTCAACGTCCACTCTCCCTATGGTCTATACACCAGGTTCTCAATGCCCTGTGTAAGTCAAGAAAGTGTAGCATCACATATCAGCCCATGTAAACCTCATGAACTACTTGTCTAGTAGTCTATATCATATCAGAATAATAGAACAATAGTCACTCCATCCTACAATACTAGGCAAGGGAAGGTAAACAACAACCTAATTAGAAATCAAGACCCAAAGGGACAAATAGGAAAAACATGCATGGGTAAAACATCTATATAAATATAATTCCCCCTATTCCCAGTCAATAATCATCTACTCGGGCATAACATCATATCAGATAATCAATAGGGCTGAAACGGTAAACGCGAAATACCCCTATCATGGGTATTGGGAAACTTTTCACATAAAACTCAACGAATTTCAGCATAAAGGTACAAAACATGTACCTTGATGTTAGGATATCGATATATGTGAACCTAGAAGTCTTATTCACCTTATAACGCCAAGTATCTACAAAAACATCCAAAACATTCAACCCACAGTATCATTATAATGAAGAGGAATCATAGAATGAGACTCAAGGAGAAGAGAGAGCTTACCGAGGCGATCCCAACACAATGAACGGTGGTCGAATCGGAGTTCAGATGCTCGGTTAGGGGATCAGAGTAAGATCACGGCTGTGTGGGAGATCTCGGCAGAAGAAAACATAAAAGAACATTTATCTGGCTTTTAGACGTGACCTCGGTGTGTTTAATGAAAAAATAGAAAATACACAGTGTGTAATTTAGATGTACATGGCGTGTAATTGTTTTTTATGTAAACCACTTTAGGTGGCCTCCAAAACACCCACACACAGCCATGTGTGTAGCCACTACACGGCTGGCACACGACCTCGTGCAGTATGGCAGTACATGGTGGGTACTCAAAAAGTACACGGCGTGTACTTAGAAATTTTCCATAATTTCCACTTTTTCCCAAAATTACCAGAAAAGGCAAACATACCTGAAAAAGAAAAGAAGGGTTCTTACAAACTTCCCCCTTAATAAAATTCATCCCATAATTTCCCTAGCGCGACATAGAGTAAGACACCCTGAATATCTTGAGCCACTAGACTTATACAATGGCCTCTCCGATGTCTAGTCCTGTACCTGCCCGTGCTACTATAGAACTCATACCAGAGTAATAGACCATCCACATAGAACATTTGAACTTCTATCTACAATTCAGATAGGATTCTCCTCAAATTAATCTTCCACTTCAAGCTCACCCTCCTTGGGTTTAAAGACAAGATACAGGTCTAAAAAGTAACGTTGGAACTAAGAAACGTGAAAACCGTCGTGCATAGCCTGGTACCTCTGAGGAAACTACAACTGATAGGCAACCGGCCCACTCTCTCCAACACCTCAAACTGCCCAACGTACCTCGGTAAAATCTAACCCTGTCTCATAATCCTTCTGTGTCCCAACCTCGGTGTGACACAATGGAAAATTTGATCCCTGACCTCGAACTCCAGAGTTCATCTCCATAGATCAGCATAAGACATCAGTAGAGACTATACAGTATCCATCCTATTCCGAATCCACTCTATCTGCTATGTGGTCTCCTGAAAAGATGAAGTCCTAGCAAAGCTGCCTCTACATCCTCCAGCCAACTGAAGGGTGATCAGCATGGAATACCTTACAAAGCCTCATAAGGTTTCATCTGAATAAATGATTTAAAACAATTGTTGTAGGAAAACTACACAAGAGGTATATGCTTCTCCCAAGAACCTCCAAAATGAAGGATGCATGCTCATAGAATATCCTCAAACAACTGAATCGTATGCTCGGACAAGCCATCAGTTAGGGGATGGTAAGTTTTACTCAAAGGTACATATGTACCCAAGGCCTTCTGTAGCCCCTACGATACCCAAGAAGTAAAACATGAATCCCTGTCTGAAACGATGGAGTGTGGAACTCCATGCATACGTAAAATCCCTCAAATGTACAACCGTCCTAGCTCATCAACACTGAAGGTCACCTTGATCAGCAAGAATTGAGCAACCATCATGAGTCTGTCAATGAAAATCCACACTGCATCATTTTTTCAAGACGATCTCAGCAAGATGGTATCAAAATACATCACAACATCAATCCACTTCCACTCAAGAATGGGTAACTGCTAAAAAATCCCTACTGGTCACTGATACTCTGCCTTCACCTGCTGACAGGTGGAACACCTCATGAAGAAACATGTAACGTCCCTCTTCATGCCTGGACACCAATACTGGTAGAGTAGATCACGATACATCTTACTGACACCAGGATTTACTATCTAAACTGGGGAATGATAGTCCCGCATCATCTCCTCGCGTATGTCTGATGGCACCCATACGCGCCCTTGGAAACACATGATCTCATACTCATCTACTGTCTATCTGTGAATAGGGTTCTCTCCAGACACAGTTTCCCATAGTACTAGGCCTTCTGAGTCTGATAGCTACCTCATTCTCACTCTATCAAGAAGAGTAGAGGTAATAACTATAGAAGCAAGAAATTTCTACCCCTATCTATTGTGAAACTCCAAATTCATCTCATAGAATAGACCCATAAGATGCCACTCACTGTTGGCCTTCGAAACTGCCTGTATCTGAGTCCTCCTGCTCAACATATCAGCCACTATGTTTCCTTTCCAAGTCGTATTGGAAAGCTCAATGTAAAAGGATTGAAGGTACTCAACCCACCTTCTCTATCTCAAATTTAGATCACGTTGAGTGAAGATGTACTTGAGACTCTTGTGGTCTGTGAAACCCACAAAATGTTCTCCCCGAAGATAATGTCTCCAACAACGTACCACAAGAACAACTGTCTCCAACTTGAGATCGTGCCTCGGGTAATTCCTCTCATGTATCCTCAACTACCGAGTCCCGTACGCAAGGACTCCTTCACCCTTCATAAGCAAAACTCCTAGCTTGATACGTAAAGCATCACAGTAAACAATATATCTCTTTACTGACTATGGAAATACTTGTATCGATGCTGAATTCAACCTCCCATTCAGATCCTGAAAGGCTGACTCACAAGAATTTGACCCAAATAACTTTGAACCCTTCTTATTCAAACCTTTCAGTGGTTCTGCTAAGCGTGAAAAGTTTTGAATGAAATTTATGTAGTATCAAGTAAGCCCTAGAAAAATCTGCACCTCAAAGAAGTTCTTCGGTGCTCCCAGAAAACTATTGCCCTCACTTTATATGGGTTAACGGACACTCATACCTCTGAGATAACATGACCTAGAAAGTGAATATGATTCATCCAAAAGAGTAATTTTGAGAACATAGCATATAATGTATGCTCTCTCTGTGTACTCAAAACGATCTCATGATGGGTATCATGGTTGTGTCGAGTGTGAGAGTACACCAAGATATCATTCACAAAGACCACCACGAAGGAATCCAAGTATGGATGGGACACTCGGTTCATCAGTTCCATGAAAATTTCAGGCACGTTTGTTTGACCGAACGGCATAACCATATATCCGTATAGCCAATACCTACTTTGAAAGGATGTGAGAGGTATATCAGATGGTCTAATGCACTACTGAGGATAAATGGACCTCAGGTCAATCTTCGAGAACAGTCGGGCTCCTAGAAGTTTATCAATGAGATCATAAATCCTTGGAAAAGGATATCTGTTCCTGACCATCAACTGTTTCAACGTTTGATAATCCACACAAATCATAAGTGTATCGTCTACCTTATTCACAAACAGGACAGGTGAACCACAAGGAGAAGTATTGGGTCAGATAAAACCCTTTTCCTGCAACTCCTCCAACTGCATCATGAGCTCATGCAAGTCAGGTGTAGCCATCCAATAAAGAGGAATGGACATCGGTGCTGCTCAAGATACATGGTAAATAGAAATATCTACGTCATGGTCTGGAGGAATACCTAGAAAGTCCTCTATAAATACATCCCTAAAATGATCCACCATTAGAGGAAATTCTATCTGAGAAGTCCCCTGATCATCCAGACATAAACTAGAAAAATGGGCTTTAACTCCTCCTAACTCACTATGATATGGACCCACTCTGCTCGCCTATACATCCCACTCCCCCTTATAAAGAAATGATATGCCCTCTGGTGATGTGAAACTCACCCAGCGAAGATAATAGTTGACGACTGCCATGAAAGGAACTAGCCAGTCCATTTAGAGAATGACATCATAGCATGTAATCTTTAGGACATAGCGGTCCCATAAAAAGTGAAACCCACCAACCTCTAGAGAGGACTCCTTGCAATGACGTATACTCACCATTCTAGTCCACAATGGACTGTCTAGTGTCAAGATATCAGCAAAACAATAGATACAGATCCCATGGCTCTCCATAATAGTAACTGATATAAATCTAGGAGAAGCCCCTGTCTTGAAATGAGTAGAAGCTAAACATGAGGCTAAGAAGATTGTACCTTTAACTGTAGAAGGTCTGGGATCCTACTCTTGCTGGTCTGCTCCACTACAATGGTCTGGCCTACTCTACAGCCATGTGACCCTGCCTGACCACTCTGAGCTAATCCACACTGCTGTCGCTGAAAGACCGGCGACTGACCACCACAACCACGACCTCCAACATATCTTGAATGGCCATAAAAACTCAAGTTTCCTGACTGGTGAGAAACTGGTGGTGCTGCTCTCGAAAGTATATTCATAGAAGAACCGTTATCACCTACTGCTGGTGAGAAGATATGATAAAATCATTGAAGCTGACCCAACTTTCCGCATGATCGGTACCCCACTAGGTCTCTTGGGCAATGTGGCCTTGAATGCCTGCTCATCCCACACAGGTAGTTCAGCACAAGGATACCATAAGAAGTGTCTCGCCACCTTGGATCATCGCGCGAAGACTCCATGTGGCGCTTCCTACTGTCAGTAGGAGGGTTTCTAACTCCAGATGCCGAGCCGCCCTAGCTAAAAACACTACAATCCCTTAGATTTCCATCCATGATCATCACATGGTTGGATATAGAAGTGATAGAATTCAATTAGAAGATGTTCACCTATGATCGGATGTCGTGTCTCAAAAAATATTGGGCTCGATCGGCCCTCAGTGTCTCCATATAGAAGTAGTCATAGAAGATCCACTGGAACTCATCCCATACCTTAACCATCTAGTGTCCCGCATGTGAGATAACATCCCACCACCTTTTGGTAGAGTCTCGAAGTGTATAGGTAGAGAGCTTGACCCTCCTTTCTGGGGGCATCTCAAAATTCTCAAAGATCATGAGCATGGATTCTATCCCTGACTCTATAGCATGAGGTCCTCCATCCCCTGAAAAAGTGGGAGGATACTACTGCTGGAAAACCCATGTCCAATCAACCATTGACGGGGCAGGAAGCGGCGCCCCTTGAATGGTTTGCATCATCCTCATAAATTCTTCCCTGAACTGTGCATAAACACCTTTGTCGGGTACGATGGCTAGTGCCAAGGAAGCCACAACCAGTGGATCTGATGGAAGTCCCTAATCGGCTATGTCTGGTGTCGGATCACCTCCTGGAAACTGGTGAACAATAGAAGGACGTCTCGGTGGCATGACTCTCCAAGGTCAAGCACACACCCTAAAACAAGATTATCAAAGGCTGACAACTGTAAGTGCATGAAGGGAAAAGGACAAAAAAGAATTCATGTTTTACAAAACATAACTACACGATGTGTACAATTACTACACGGCGTGTTCCATTAATTCATTCACATGGGTGTGTACTCCTACATAAACTGGTCGTGTAATACCCCAAACACATGTCATTTTTTCTAAAAAAATGGAGTGTACATGAATCCTCTTCCCCTACCAGAGTCCTTCTACATGGTTTAGCCAAATGGCTCTCCTATGACAAGACAAAATCACATGTTCAAGATAGACATAATGTGTAATAGAAAAGATTCAACTGGCCTATATTGTTTGTGACACGTCTTGGCACACAGCTCACACTCCATGGCATGTTCAAGGTGGACACGACATGTACATGAATGGATAATATGGACATGTGTATTTAGTGACACGATAGGGTACCTGGGTAAAACTACACAGTGTGTTCAAAACTGACACAGTGTGTAAAGCTTATGTTTTCATCCATCCACAATGTTAGTCACATGGGTGGACACAGGGTCCCTACACACGGCGTCCCCATCTGGTACATGGCGTGTCCTATATAGATTTCTCAACCCCGTATCTCTGCCCACATGTACTATGACATAGTCAAAGACTACACGACGCGTACATAGAGTACACGACGTGTACTTATGAAAAATTGTTTCTTCCCTAACAGAAGAACACATGGTGTGTAATCAAAACTACACGACATGTATTCTGGGTTTTTCCAGACATTAATCCTTAGAAACTGCTCTAGAACCCATAAAAACACTAAAACAAACATTGAAAGTGCCAAATTCCGATCCGTGAGGGCCCATACTCCCTGCAAATAAAATTTTAGAATCTTTTTCAAGTTATAAATAAGATAAACAAGGGAATTATCCACCAAATTCCAGTCTATGAGGTCCCATAACACCTCAAGAACAATATTTTGGCCTTCATTCAAAAAAAACATACACAAACAATACCCTATCAAAAAATAGTTATTTTTATCAGGAAATCTATCACAACAACATTTATATTCTACACAACTTCTATCACAAAAACATGAAATCACTAATGCATCATAAATGGCCCGGCAAGAATTCATGGCATGTAATTTCTAGACAGTCCTAATATGATGCATGAGATGAAATACCCTCATCTCATTGGGTTGCGACAGATATAGAATGTGAATAACATCAACAATAACAACACAAATCATGTGAATCACACAAGGTAAAATCAAATCAACTATATACTTGAAAAACCAGAAGAATTACAATTAAACGAGGTAGATTGGATTTTCCCTATACACATGTTAGCTACACCCTGGAATAGCTTATTACCAAGTACTTATTCCCTCATAACCCTGGATAATGTCTCCAAACAGTAATTGATGAGAAAATAATTCCTCTAATACCACTTTGTAACTTCCCGGTTCCGGAATCCAGCTAGAGGTGCCCCATACCTGGTTGGTCACATGGCGTCAAGCACATTTCCCTGAACGACAGAGGCTCCCGACTAGAATAGAGGGACTTGGGTGTGAAATTGGGGAAACCATTCCCTCATTTCCATAGTAACACGGTAGAAGAGAAACCAATATACAATATCGGAAGTAGTAAATATACAACAACAGCAACAACGGAAGACTGAATATTAACAAACAACTGGACCTCATATATAAATGATGGATGATATATATGTCTAGTAAAATAGCCAAAAAATTAACAATGCTGAATAAAAAGAGTAATAAACCAAAGAATAAAAGAAATAGATAAACATATTCTCAACAACTCAAGCCTAATCTTGGTCCCTAGCTCTCCAACTCCACAGTAAGTGAAGTACCTGAAGTATAAGGGTGCTTTCCCTTATATATACCTTTAACAATATAATTCGTTTGGGCCCAAAAGCATGGCCCACACAACGTGTGAGGCTAATTCCCAGTAGGCAATAGCCCGAATATCTATTCCTAATAGTCAGTGAGTATATGGAAGGTAAAAGTACAGGAAACAGTAAATATGAAGGTACTCAATAGTAAACAATCCACAGTTTCAATGCATTCAATTTCATATATCAGGAAACAGCTACTGAAGAAAGTAAACACAAATAGATAACCCTCTGGGAAGCACACAAAGTCTAAGCCCTATGGTCCTACCTAATAACTATAATCAACCCTCTAGGAAGTACACTCAATCTAACCCCTCTGGTTCAGCTTTAGCATAGACATTCTGAGGAAGCACTCGCCGTCAATTCCACCATATAGTCTCGTATGGTAACTAAAAGCACTATAGGGAAGAACTTACATCACATTCCCTCTATGGCTTGTGTCGAGGAACTAAAGACACTATAAGGAAGCACTCAATGTCAATTCCCTCTATGGTCTCACATCGTAAAACTATAAGACACCCTGGAGAATCCCTGAACATCCATTCCCTCTATGGTCTATACACCATGTTCTCATAGCCCTGTGTAAGTCAGGAATGTGTAGAAGCACGTATTATCCCAAGTAATCCTCAAGAATTACTTGGCTAACAGTCTATATCATAGCATCATAACAGAACAACATTCACTATATCCTACACTAATAGGCATTGGAAGGTAAACAGCAGCCTAATAGGTAATCAAGACCAAAAGGTACAAACAAGGAAAATATGAATGGGAAATACATTCAAAGCACAATAATTCACCCTATTCACAATCAATAAGGATATAATCAGTCATACCAGCCTAGAAGATAATCAGTATGGAAGAAACCGTAGATGCGCAATACCCTGTTCATGGGTAGTGGGAAATTTTGCACATAAAACTCTTAGACTTTCAACAAAAAGGCACAAACCAACTACCTCGACATTAGGGGATAGATATATGTGAAAATTGAAGCTTGATTCACCATAGAACACTAAAGATCTACAAAAACTTCCAAAATGTTCAACCAACAGTTTCTTTAGAATGAAGAGGAATCATGGAATGAGTCTCAAGGAGTATAGAGAGCTTACCGATGCGATCGCATTGCTATCGATGGCGGTCAAATCGGAGTTCAGATGCATGATCAGGGGCTCAGAGAAAGATCTCGTCCATATGGGAGCTCTCGGCCGAACGAAACCAAGAAGAAGGTGTTTATGGACTTTAGATGCGACCAGTTTGTGTTTGATGAAAAAAAAAGAAAATACACGCAATGTACTTTTGAAGTACACGGCGTGTACTTGTCGTTTACGTACTCCGATTTAGGTGGCCTCCAAAACACCCCCACATGGTGGGTACTCATAAAGTAAACATCATGTACTTAGAAAATTTACAGAATTCCCTCTTTTTCTCAAAATGACTACAAAAGGAAAACATACTGGAAAAAGAAGATTTGGGTTCTCACAATCTCATATAAATATTCCCACATAATATTTATCTTTTGGGGTGGATTGTAAAATGTTCTAGATACATAGATGAATTAGAGAAATAATTTCCATCCTTATACATGCACATTGTTTGATCATAGTATTTAGATATTAAAGGATATATTATATATGTGTGTCATAGATTTAAAAGCTTTATATGAGAAATTTTTGAAAAAAATATATTTATTATAATAAAAATATCATGGAATTGATTCAGATGGATCCCTATAATGATTTATATTACATGACGTTTTTATCACATTTATGATGGTTGGATGTTAGTGATCTAGTAATTATTGGACCATGTCTCGTACAAGAGTCATTAAAGCACACCTGTATGATCAAAAGCTGACTAGAGATCACTTAATTTGTGTATAATTTGATTGATGACTACTTATGTATTCATCTATATTATGAGGTGGGTGAATAGGTATTTTTATGAGTGTCACATAGATTGGGGAATATCTATATAGATATATAGGATAAGATAAAACCCTACTATATAGGGTTATTTCATATCTTCAAGAAGATCATTACATTTGAATACTGATGGGATCTTCCTCAGTGTTTTTGAAATATATATTATGTATGTTATACTATAGGGATTCAAGGATATTATTCTTTCCCTTTACAAGTGATTAGTTTTAAAAATATTGATATTGTGGCTTATGCCTCATTTGAAGATCATTTGGTTCATATTTAGTATCATTGTGAAAATACTCAATGATGGAGGTTGGTTCTTATATAATGTGTTCACTTTAAGAACCTTCATACCATTGTTGCGATATGGGAGTGAGATTATGATATATTACTGTAATTGTTAGGGTTTTTTATTAATGAAAACATGTGATATTTGAGTATATAGATCACAAATGAAGAGAAATACGGTGTGGAGGTTAGAACATTCTATTCTAGTCCAACTGTGATCCTATTTGAATTTTTCCCCTAAAACCTACACATTATAAATCTATTCCCCAAATGAATATATATAACTGCTTCATATTTTCAATTATGTTTAATCAGATAGCATTGGTTATCTAGATATAATTTTGTTCTGGCCATGTGTGATGGGAACATATTGAGTTTTTGAATATGTTAGCATAGGTTAAAAATTTTGTTTGGGATGTTAACTAGGTTCATGAGATTACAATTTTAAATTTATATCTTTTAAATTTTTTGATATGGTCTCTGGTTCTAGGTGTATTTTTGAATGATTCAGATTTTATTTTATGTTGATGTGAATTATATAAAAAAATATCATGTCCAGGATGAGTTTAATATTTTTGTCTAGAGGTCTATATATATGGACTTTAAAATTTATTTCAAATATGTGACCCCCATTTATTTTGTTCTATAACCCTTTCTTATATATGTTTCAAAAAAATTAGTGATTTCTATTATCCATATTTATGAGTGTGTTCTTCCATATATAAATGGAATCTTATTAAGGGTAGTGGAAAATCGGTTTGGTGTGTAAATTTCAACATTTTTATTTAAATGGATATTTATGGATAATTTACATTCAAAAGTAATTCTAGGGATACAGTGAGATGGTAAAATCTATGTAAAGATGATATATATAGTAAAACATAAATCTTCCTTTAAAATAAAAATTCTAAAAGTAAATATATTTATATAAAATGGATTTGTAAAATTTATTGGTTACCTAAAAGAGACAACTTATATGAATGAGTATGTCCGTGAATGATAAAATATAAAATACTTTATATTTCATACATATGATTCATTTATGAATGAGGGCCATAATTTGACAAAATATTGTCACATTGCATATATATATATAATATTAGTTTCCTTGTGTGCATAAAACTAACACCATGGTATGTATATTCCCTTCACTGTCTGGAAATTTATAAATAATTGGCATGGACTATGTAATGTAATGTTTATCCAATGTATACACGAGGGTCATTTCCATAATTTTTAATGGTTAAATACATAAATAATTTTTCTTCTTCATAAATACATATGAATATCAAGGGGAATATATAATAGTACGATCATTTCAAAATAATTTAATAAAGAAACATTTTCAATATTTTCGTAAAATATTAATAACATTCTAAAATGAATTATAAAAAGAAATTTTTGCATATAATTATATAATATGAAGATAACATTCATAATTTTATTTCTCATTCCATAATATATATGATATTATCATCAACCTTTATTCCTATATGATATTCATATATTTTAATTTTGGATATATCTATGGGTATGGATAACCTTCATTGGGTCCTTATTCCTTCATTTAACTAATTATTTCTTCTTTTTTACTGTAATTGTGTTTATGTATTACCTATTAAATTATTTTTTAAAAATATTTTTCACATTTGATCCAATATTAGTTTTTGATATTGAATAGGTAGATTCCTAAAAGAATAATATATGTAGTCTCTATGTTATCCTTAAATATCGTTTATTTTATCTAAGTATATTATTTGTGGTCGCATCAACCTAATCTGTGGTTCATTTAAAATGAAATAAATACATTTTTCATTTTTTATAGGAGACCTAATCTTGGGACATGAGTGTTATGTAAAATCATGTAAAATCTATAAAATCTTCCTCCTAATAGAGTGTTCTATATTTTCGGAGAAACTATTTATTTAGAAGGTCACTTGAGTGGCGAACAACATTAAGTTCTTTCGCTTGAAAATGAATACTATGTTATTTAGCGTAGAAAATTGAGATGACCTACGAAGTTAATAAATGGTTAATTGTATGTGTTATATTAAATTTTTAAATGTTGAATTTAATGTTTATTGGGAAGGATTTAGTTCCCCTATTGGATATATCATAATGGATCTAAGGTAGGATGTTGTCCCCCTTAGGTGATATATTAAATATTTCAATGTATTAAGATGGTTCCCTGGGTAATATTCTAATTTTTTGGGTATGATCTGGTCATCCAAATGTGATATTTAAATTGTTTCATAGTATTATTTTAATTTCACATAAATATATTCTAAAGATTTATTGGTACTATGTTGTTCTACATTATTAATATTCAAAATATTATGTTGTAGGATTTGGTTCCCCATATGAGATATTCAAAAAGTTATAGGATTGCATTTCAGGTCCCTAAGAGATATTCTAAATGTTCTGGGGATGGAAATAGATCCTTCTAAGTTATTTTATTCTGTTGTTTTATGTAGGATATTGTTCCATTGGCTGTTTATGAATAATATTAGGTGGATTCATCCACTAGAAAATGTAGTTATAGTTGATTCCATGAATGAATTTCAAAATAAAAGATTTATCATGGGTTTTTTTAAATTTAGTTCTCTATTTTTTTCACATCATATTATGAAATATTAGAATATATGAATTTAGTGACACCATTATAGGTGGCATATTTTCGTGTACACACACATTTCTCGGGCAATCATTACCACACAAGGATACTTCATGATTACTGTTGAATGTGGGTGCCCTAGACCAAACTTGTTTTGTACTTTGATTACTGTTACATGTATTTAGTTTGTATTTATTCATGTGTTTATATTGCCATGATAGTGTAGATATTTCTACATCCTCTTTGTTTATGGCAATGTCTATAGATTACCTATCGCAACAAATGGTTATAGCAGGTCCCAGACTATAATGAGAACCCTAAGATTCTATGATAGTAATCTTAATGTAACGTCCTATGGTCCAGTTACATCATTATGAAAGGACAAATATGATGTCTGACCATCAGGTTCTGAGGGCTCATAAGCATTGAGACATCTTCTCATGAAGTTCGCACTTGATGATCTCAAACTATTGAGATCATGAGGACAGGCCTGCTTAAAAGGAACACCACATGATTCTGGTGTCATTGGTCATTCCTATCTACAGACATGTGTAATGGTCTCCTGACGCGAGATCATTATCAATGAATGTCATTTAATTACGTACATTTGATATAAGGTGAAAACCATGGCGATAAAGTCGTTGTGCGGTAGTTTGTATTGGGTAAGTCATTAATGTAATGGCATTGAATGAATGATCGAGAAATGATTTTTTGCTTCAGAGTTCCGGAAGAGATATCTTGGGCCTAGTTGATTAGGATGGTTGCACCTTCAATAAATCGATGGCCATGGTAGTCGAAGGTAAGACTGTCTGGACAAATATAAAATCAAAAATAAAGAAAATAAGGAATTATGAGACTAGTATTCATTCTTCTTTATTGAGATATCGATGAGGAAGAGATTAGATTGCACATATCGTGTTCGTAGGAAGGCAGTCGTTGATTTGACATAGCCTTCTCTCTATAGGGACCTCGATGGGATGCTAGATCCAGCTCTAGGTCGGTGGTATTATTCACTACTATTGAGATAAGGGCCTAGAGGGTCACACACAATAGCGCCATTAGAATCTGCCTTATTCTGGGAATAGGAATTTAGAACATGGTGGTCACCGCCAAAGGGTCCAAACACTATCCAGGTTCTATGGATCAACAAAGAATAAATAAACTCATTAATTATTCGAGTTTAGAATAATTCGTTGAATTTATTTATAACATGTATTTACAAGTTACATAGTAAATAAAAGTATTAATATTATTCGAATGAATTTAAATATTCCAGGATCGTTTAATATTAGCACGAGGAATGAGTCGAGTTAAAGACTCAAATTTATCATTTAATATATTTATATATTACAAGTAATTGATAAAATGTAAATATTATTTATGGCATAATTTTATTTTTCATAAATATTTTTTTATATAACTTATATAGCAGGTGTCTATTACACGGGGGTCGGGAGCCTATACTGCGTGTTTTAAACACTCCCTATATCAGTGAAAGAGAGGATATCCCATAATTATTATTCATGTGTCACGATTGTGAGATTCTCTCTCCTCCTGGAATATAGAGAGAGTCTCTCAAGCAAAGAAGGATCTTCAAGAACATCAATCTAGGACTAAAGCTCCTTCCTTTGCGGTGATCGTCGCTGCGCTGAAGTGTGCGTCGAATATCTTTGCTAGCACCCGAATCTTGACGAATGGCACACGATCAGATTTGTGAGGTGTGTGTGGAGGATCTAGAGGGCTTCAACGTCAGAGTCTTCGAGCAATGATCGCTGACATCTTGCATGAGTAAATCACACATAAAATATGAATGCGGTAAATGTTCAGTTTAATTTTTCGTGCTCTGTATAAACCTTGCAAGATCCTCGGACCAAGCCAGGACAAGATCACCGGAGTAGACAGGGATATGTCACTCTAGTGAAGCAAAAAAATGTAAATTCCCGGTCCACCAGCTTTCGCTACACAGTCCGAGTACCCAATAATGGTATCAGAGGGATCGCAAGGTTTTTCTAAGTCACCAAAATTAGAATGCATTAAATTTAATTGCGGGGTGTTAAAACGGTTCATTCATATTTGAATGTGCGTCGTTTCGTTTTCGAATGATCAAGTTATGATCATTTAAAATTTTTAAATGGATCATCGTCAGAAGTTTTTTTTTCATTTGATGTTAACCTCAAATTTATTGAGATAAAGTTAAATGTTATATTTTATTATTATAAAATATAATATAATATTTAATTATAAAATATTATTTTAATGACTTGGGTCAAGTCAAGTCTAGTTTTATTTTTACTAATAAATAAAAAAGGGGGGAGTACTAAGACTCCATAAAGGGTCTTCCACTCCTATTTATAAAATAAAAAATGGGAAATGTGGGCTTATTTGTATAGAGGACAAAGAAAAAAATAATAATAATACCCCTTTTGGGGTCTCCTCTAACGCGGCGCATAGGAGGGAGGCCAAACTCTAGTCGGCCTCCCCTCCCGCCAGATCGCCTTCGGTCGGCCGCCACCAACCATGACGTCCTCCCCTTTGCTAGACCGCCCTTACCTGGCTACCCCAAGCCCCCGCGTCAGCCCCCTCCTCTCCAGCCAGAACCCCCTCCATTGGGCTGCCTCCTCGCCTCCACCCCCTGCGCGCCGCGCCGCCTCGTACCCGCCGTCCTGAGTCGGCCGGCCGCCCCGACCCCACGCTGGCCCTCCCATCCATGCCAGACCAGATCCTGCTGGACGCCCCAAGCCTATGCTGGAACCCTATGTCGTACTGCCGCCATCCTTCCACCCCGAGTTCAACAGACGTGCCGCGACGCGCCGTCCACGGCCGTCCCGGACCGGATTGCAGGCTCGTCGGCTCGCTGGCGCAGCGGGCTACCAGCCATGTGGCTAGCCGGCTTCTTTCCTATCATCCTCCCACTCCCCTCAGACCATGTAGGGAGATGCAGCTATCTTGGGAGTCGTTGGACGTCGCGGTCACGTCGCGGTCACGCCACGGTTAAGCCGGTGAAGTCGCGATACCCAGTTCCAAGATGACATCCCGCAACGGTACGCAGTCCTTCCAGACTCCTCTTCGGTTAGAGGTAACCCTGCATTGAATTAATTTTAATTAATTTAGTATTTTTAATTAAATTTATTGGAATTAATTGAGGGGATTAAATTATCTTAATCCAAAATATTAATTTAATTTAATTTTATTATTAATTTAATTGTTTAATTTAATTTTTATAATTAAAATTAAATTAAACAAATGGAACTGAGAAAAATAAATTATTTGAATTTAATCAAATTCATTTAATTTATTAGAACACCCTCGCATTATTTAAATTTATTTCAATTTAATTTTATGGAGCTTTTACCCCGACTGTTCTTGAGCAAGTGACTGACCTAAGTATGTCTGGAATTTATTTATTTAATTAATTATTTATTCAATGTGTGAGAGGATTGTAATATTTAATTTGATAAATGAAGGTATGTGAATCTTCTTTTAATTCAAATATATATAAGATCATGTGAGTCCATTGCACTAGTTGTATTTTGTACCCCAGACCCCCTCACCTACGTGCATGTATATTTGTAATTATACGGTGACGATCCGAGAAGCAGACACCACCTTATTGAGGCGGTAGTCCAAACAGGAGTTGGGAACTTTGCACTAGGACCGATAGCGACATGATTCATGTATTGAATCAGGAATGGATACCCCTAGGTGATGATTGATCAGTTATCGATCGATCATTATAGAATGCTCAAGACCAGTCAGAATGCAGGATTTACTTTATGCATAGTTTATTATTTTATGCGTCTGCATGATTATTCTGTGATAACGTAGAATAGTAAACAAGATAAAATGCATAAATATGTGATGGATAATATTCCATTTCATGTTCATTTTTTAGTGTGACAACCTAGTTTGAACATAATAAATAGAAAAATATTATATTCCTCAATTAATATTAAAAATAACTCGAAGATATATTAAGTCTAAATGCCTTCCATTTCTGACATTTAAACAAAACCGGCTATTTGGGTGCCCGTCAGCCTTAGATGAGAGTGCCTCTTACTACCATGGCATTTTCAAGAAATAAATGGGTCGACATAAATAAAGTGAGTAGTAAAGGTTTAGCCTTACCTAACGTGCTATCACATTAGAGGCAAGAGGTTGAGGGAATCAAGTTCAGATTCCAAATGCTGGGACTTTACTCAACAACACAAGGAACCACAAGAACAAGTGGTTGGACAGAATAACGCCTACCTTGAAACCCTCCAAGTAGTGTCATAGCCCTAGCTTGTAGACTATGAGGGAGGATTCGAGGATCCTTTCCACTAGAATGCTCAAGCGACAGATTATTCTGAATCTAATAGTGAGGGATATTATGGTTCGTTAAAATAGTGGGAGACATTAAATGATATAATAATTTATTAATATTAAAATATCAAAAGGTAATCAAGAAAAAGTAATAACTGATAAATGTTTATCTGATGTAGATTCAAAATAGATATCACCAACACCACAGGTACTTTATCACTACGATCAATCTTGGATAAAGAATATATCATGACCGTCAATAACCTCCAGGAGTGGTACAGGCGCTTGCGCATAGTACTACACTAAGAATGGATATTATATGTGCAGGAATCCCCAATTCCTGCAGAGCCTCCCCAGGGAGAAATCATGATAGAAAAATTTAAATGGATAAAGCATGTCGATGATGCGCTTGATATACAATGCAACATGTTGTCATCCATGTCCATCCAATTGCAAAAAATACATGAGGAAGAGGAATCCTACAAGATGCTTTTACATTTCCAAGAACTATATGAGGAGAGGTCTAGGAAAGAAAGGTATGAGATCTCAAGTGTGCTTTATAAGTGCAGGCTAGCTGAAGGGAACCAAGCTAGTCCTCACGCATTCAAGATGATTGGGTATATTGAAATTCTTAAAGCCCTTGGGTTAAAACCGAACCATGAACTAGCAGTGGATGTCATTCTTTCCACTTTACCGTCAAGATTCTCAACTTTCATTGTCAATTATAATATGAATGGTATGACAAAGTCTCTCACAGATCTCTTGGCTTTAGTTCTCCAAGCTGATAAGGACATGAAAAACACCAATTCAACTTTCCTTATGGTGAACAAGAAAAAAAAAGGTCAAGGAAAAGGGTTCTATGGCCAAGTCAAGGCCAAAGACACCAATGCATCGTCCTACAAAGATTCCAAAGATTCAAAGGTAATGTAATGAGTAGGAAGCTGTCTGCATTGGATGTGGTAAGAAAGGCCACTGGATGAAGAATTGTAGACATGTGAAGATAAAGCAATCCGATTCTTCTTCTTTAGCTATCTTTGTCATTGAATGCAATATATCTTTATCTAAAAGTTGGGTATTGGATACAGCATGTGTCTCACACATTTGTATTCATATACAAGAACCAAGTAGGTTCAAGAAGATTGAAAAAGGTTAAGTGGATCTTGAAGATGCAAATGGTGCAAGTCTGGAAGCGTTGGCAGTGGGAGACTATCACTTGACTTTACCAACTGGTTTTGTTCTTATTTTAAACAATTTCTATTATGTACTGTCTATTTCCAGGAACATTATCTTTGTGTCAGGTTTAGACACTATGGGTTTTTATTTCATGTTTGGAAATAAAAGTTTTCTCTTTTATAGGTATAAAATATGTTATGGTATGGCACATCTTAACAATGGTTTATATTTGCTAGAACTAGAAAACTCGGTAATGGAAATCAATGAAAAAAATAGCCAACATGAATCAAACAACACCCGCCTATGGCACTTCAGACATGGTCATGTAAATGAGAAATGATTACGAAGATTACATCAAGAAGGGTATTTAGACTCGGTACAATTAGATCCCTTAGATGTATTTCAGGCTTGTTAACAAGGAAGGATGACCAAATAACCTTTCTCATTAAAGGGAGAAAGAGCTAATGCAGTGCTGGAATTTATACATACCGATGTATGTGGTCCATTTCCAGTAGATTCAAGGGGTGGTTTTCTATACATCATTAATTTTACCGATGCTTATAGTATGTATGGCTATATCTATTTAATGCGGTATAAGTCATATTCCTTTCGTTTCTTTAAGGAATACCAAAATGAAGTTGAAATCCATCTTGGTAAGAAGATAAAATCGCATCACTCAAACCGAGGATGATAATATCTTAACCATGCTTTCATTGATCACTTGAAGGAGTGTGGGATAGTATACCAACTCACTCCTCCTTATACATCATAATGAAATGGTGTTATTGAAAGGAGAAATAAGAACTTTCTTGACATGGTCATATCAATGATGAGTCAAACAACTCTTCTATTATCCTTTTGGGGATATGCCTTGCAGACAGTAGCATATACCCTTAACTGAGTACCAACTAAATCTACAGATGGGATTCCGTATCAGGTATGGTATGGAATGAAACCCAATCTGACACACATGCGTGTGTGGGGGTGAAAAACATTTGTCAAGACTTTACCAAGTGACAAATTAGCAACCAGAAGCACTAATTTAATATTTATAGTTTATCCTATGGAAACTCGAGGATACTACCTATATAACCCTTTAGATAGAAAATTCATTGTGTCAAGATACAACACATTTCTAGAAAGGGATCACATTTCTACTGAAAATAGTGGGATCAAGATTGACTTCAATGAAGTTAATGCTCCAGATGCACAAGAGTTGGTAGAGGATCAATCTCCACAAGAGCAAGTGGAAAAATAAATTGTTCTTGAGACACAGATACTGCGTAGGTCTACGCGAGAGGTTAGAGAACTAGAGCGTTTTGGTTTTCTTGTCACCATGTGATGTGACACAATAGTCTTTGAGAATGATGAACCTCTAACCTATAAGGAAGTAGTGGAAGGAAAAGAATCTGAAAAAGGCAAGAATCCATGGATTCTGAGATGGAGTCCATGTACCAAAATCCATTTTGGATTTTGGTAGACTCTCCACCTGATTTAAAACCCATTGGATGCAAATGGGTATTCAAGAAGAAGCTAGACATGGGTGGTAAGGTTAATACCTTTAAAGAAAGACTGGTTGCGAAGGGTTTCAGACAACATCAAGGAACTCACTATAATGAAACCTTCTCACTAGTGGTAATACTTAAATCCATCAGAATATTGCTTGTAATAACAGCCTTTCATGATTATGAAAATTATAAAATGGATGTCAAAACTGCTTTTCGAAATGGGAAGTTTGTTGAAGATGTCTATATGACTCAACCCAGATGGTTTGTTACGTTAAAGAATGCCAATAATGTATGCACGTTGTAGAGATCCATCTATGGATTAAAGTAGGCATCAATATCATGGAATGTTCGCTTTGATGAGGCCATAAGAAATTTTGGTTTTGTCAAAAATGAAAGAGAGCCTTGTGTATATAAAAAGGTTGAATGGAATGCTATTATTTTCCTAGTTTTATATGTTGATGACATATTAATCATGGGAAACAAGGTGCATGTCTTACAGTCAGTTAAGAATTGGTTAAATGAATGCTTCTCCAAGAAATACTTAGGTGAAGCAGCCTACATTCTAGGGATCAAGATCTATCGAGATAGATCTAAAAGGCTGCTAGGCTTATGTCAAAGTACATATATTGACATGGTAATCAAAATGTACAATATGGAACAATCCAAGATACGATTGTTACCTATGTCACGTGGTGTAAATCTCTCTAAGAAAATGTGTCCACAAACACAAGAGGAGATTGATAGAATGAGTAGAGTCCCTTATGCTTCAATAGTGGGTTCTATCATGTATGTCATGTTATGTACTTGGTTTGATGTTTCCTTTGCTTTAATCATTGTGGGTAGATATCAAACCAATCCAAGAGAGCTGCACTGGACAGCTGTTAAAACTATCCAAAAATACTTAAGGCATACTAAGGACATGTTCTTGGTGTATGGAGGAGATGAGGAACTATTTGTAAGGGGATACACTGATTCTATTTTCCATACAGATAATGATGATATGAAAACATAGTCAGGCTACACCTTTTTCCTGAATGGTGGTGCAGTGAGCTCAAAAATCTCAAAGAAAGCTGTGGTTGCTGATTCTATAGTAGAGTCTAAATATATTGAAGTTTCCGATGTAGAAAAGGATCCAGTATGGATATGTAGATTTATCTCAGACATTAGTGTTGTACCTAGTAGTGCATACCATGTTCCATTATATTGTGATAATACTACTGCAGTGGTGCTTTCCAAGGAGCACAGGTCTCAGCAGAGGATAAAGCATATTCTTCGGAAGTTTCATCTCTTGAGGGATTTTACCCAAAGAGGTGAAGTGACAGTTAGCAGAGTAGCCACAGATGAAAACGTGGCAGACTCCCTAACTAAATACATTTCTCAGCTGAAGTATGATTCACATGTGTGAGCTAGCAGATTGAAACCTATTAGCAGTTGGCTCTAGTGCAAGTGGGAGTGTTGAAAGTGGGTTCACTAGACCCAACTTGTTTTTTTTACTTTGATTACTATTACTTGTATTCATTTTTTTATACATGTGTTTATTTTTTCATGATAGTGTAGATACTTCTACATCCACATTTTCTATGTAAATGTCCTTAGATTACCTTTCGCATCAAATGGTTATAGCAGGTCTCATGCTATAATGAGAACCCTGAAGTTCCATGAGAGTAATCTTAATGTAACGTCCTATGGTCCTGTTACATCATTATGAAAGGACACAGATGATGTGTGACCATCCGGTGCTAGGGGATCATAAGCATTGAGACTTCTTCTCATGATGTTCTCACTTGATGATCTCTAGCTATTGAGATCATGAGGATAAACCCTCTTAATAAGAACACCACATGTTTCTTGTGTCATTGGTCGTTCATATCTACGTCTATGTGTAATGGTCTCCTTACATGAGATCATTATCAATGAGTGTCATTTAATTACGTACATTTGATATAAGGAAAAAACCATGAAAAAAAGTCATTGTGAGGTAGTTTGTATCGGGTACGTCATGAATGGCATGGCATTGATTGAATGATCGAGAAAGGATTTGTCGCTTCCGAGTTCCGGAAGATATATCTCAGTCCTGGTTGATTAGGATGGTTGAAACTTCAATAAATCCATTGCCATGGAAGTCGAAGGTAAGACTGTCCAAAAAAATCAACAACAAAAAATAAAGAAAATAAATAATGATGACACCAGTATGCATTCTGATTTATTGAGATATCGATGACGAAGAGATTAGATTACACGGACCGGTTTCATAGGAAGGCAGTCATTGCATTGACTTTTCCTTATCTCTATATGGGCCTCAACGGTTTTCTATACCCCACTCTAGGTCAGTGGTATTATTCACTGCTATTGAGATAAGGGCCTAGAGGGCCACACACAATAGCGCCTTGAGAATCTGCCTTATTCTGGGAATGGGAATTTAGAACTTGGTGGGCCCCTCCAAAGGGTCCAAGCACTATCCATGTTCTTTGGATCACCAAAGAATAAATAAATTCATCAATTATTTGAGTTTAGAATAATTCGTTGAATTTATTTATAACATGTATTTACAAGTTATATAGTAAATACCAGTATTAATATTATTCGAATGGATTTAAATATCCGAGGTTCGTTTAATATAAGTAGGAAGAATGAGTCGAGTTAAAGACTCAAATTTATCATGTAATATATTTATATATTAAAAGTGATAAATTGTAAATATTATTTATGGCATAATTTTATTTGTCATAAATAATTATTTACATCACTTATATAGAGGATGTCTATTACACGGGGGCCAAGAACCTATACCGCGTGTTTTAAACACTCCCTATATAAGTGAGAGAGAGGCTCTCCCATCATTACTATTAATGTAACACCCCGAGATTCCACGGTACGTCTCTCTTTCAATAATGCAATAACTTGCATTGTACGCAAGTTCGAGTTCTAAAACACCGCAACTAATCAAAGTAGACGTTATGAATAGTAATAACCACTTTTTAAAATTATAGAAATTTTATATTTCAAAATAGACTTCATTTTTGGATTTGGAATATCGAAATTAGCCTATGTTGAATTTTTGGTATTTTTCTGAGAACTTCTAATTTTTATGAATAGTGAAAAATACATTATAACAACTTTTTTAATCAAAATAATTTATTGTGATAAATTATACTATTTTGTGGTTTTAAGGTATAATTATAATATATTTTTACCATTTTATCCAATGGTGGTCATTAGAATTAATTTAACATTGAAATTGGACATAAACAAATGCCAATCTTTTGATATAAATTGTTTCTTAAAAACACGCTATTTGTCGTAACAGCGGGAATTAATTATAAAATTAATTAATGAAACTTATATGTTTGGAATTTGGTAAAATAGACATCATTTTTGAATTCGGAATATCATTTATATCTTAGAGTTAAATTTTGGCCTTGTTCTGAAAAACTTCAATTTTTGATGAATAGTGAAACCACTAAGTGGTAGTTAAATAACTGATTTTTCGTTTAAATGAAATATTACCACTTCTGTGATTTGATTTTCAAAAATCCGACATATATGGTTGTCATTAATAAGTAAAATGTGGTTCAATGAGATTAAAATAATTTTTTGGTGAATAGTAACTTTTAAGTTCTTAATCGCGATTAGAGGTAATTAGTGTAGTTTAAGGTATAAATAATGTTTTAATAATATGAGATGAGCATGACACTTGTCCTACTCCTATTGGATGAGTCATGGCAGACCAAGATAACCCATGGGTCAACTTGGGGACCCCATGGAGCCACTTTAGTTGGAGAATGACATTAATATATATTTATTTAATGTTAAAATTAAATTGACACAAACATGAGTTATTTTACTAAAACAGTTTTTAAGTGGGGTTACACAAGTCCAAATTTTGACTATAAATATTCATTCGAAAGCTAAAAATATTTACTACATCATAGTATTTTTTTTATAATTTTTAGACATTAAATAAATTAAATTATTTATGACATCATTATGATGCAGCGATGACCTCATTATTTAACGATTTAAATAAAGTGAGAAGATAATGAAAAATCCAAGGCTTACACTTGTCCAAAGCCTATTGGATGAGGAGATTTCGAAACCTTATCACCTTATCCTAGAATTATATAAGTGTGGGACCTTTATAATCCGAAAAGCATTGTTAAATAATATAACATTTCGATCTTTCCAAAATTTCCCCTCCTCTCCACTTATAAAAGGCCCCACCTCTCCCACCTCATTTACACATTCAAGCCATTTGGCTCGGCCAACCTCTGCCCAAATACTCTCCCAACTTCCCCCTATTACTCCTAGAAGCCTCACTTTGGGCATAACTCTTCTCAAGGAAGCCTTTGGCTCAAATCAAAAAGAGTTACCTGATTTTGAGATACTGTCTTCTCTAATGTTGTTTTGTTTTATTTTTCTTCTCCAACCCCCTAAACTCTTTTTATTCATTTCTTTTGTAACAACAACAGTATCCTCAATATACTAGAATGTTTTTATAATAAGTATTAGAGCTAAACTTACACACACCTACATCTAATGGTTTAATAACCTACGGTTTCTGTGGATGGCGAATTTCTGCCTCACGAAACAATGATTGTTCAACACTCATATAACACATTCAAAGGTGGCCATTAAGATGTCACTATATTTATAAATGATATAAAATATGTTTATGTTTTACTTATACTTCTGTATTTCTCATTTATGGCATACTTTATGATTTCCATTATGGGTAAAACGCGATAATTTCATTTTAGGAAGTGCGGACTACCGCCCCCTCAAAGTGATGTGAATCGTTAATGCCATATGTGGGATGTATAAAGGATGGAGTAAATGATATTAGATATAATATAATATATTTGAACTATATTATACCTTTATATAATAATGATTTCATTCCATTAAATACAAAATTGAAATGAAAGTAGCGTTCATGCGTACGTACGGCTTACCGTCTCCATGAACGGTGCATTTCATTTCTTACCTCTAAATGTTACATAATATTATAAATGAATGTATATACTGTATATATATGATATATAAGATATCTACATCATGAATATAATTCTGGATATAATGGACATTTCACCACATGAACAACTTGTAATTATAAGAAGGTTATTGTTGACACAAGTACCAAAGATCGACAAAACGACCGTTATTAACTTAAATAATTACATAACGTTCATAACATTGTAATAAGTGATATAAAAAGGATAATGAAATTGAAAATGGTTCTTAATAAGGTAGATATTAACTCTAGTTTATTATTCAGGAGGTTAATGAACGGTTGAGTAAAGTCGGACATGAGGTAAGGGAACTTCTTAACCCAATTTCTATTCTTTGGGTTAATCTCCTACTTTCAAATTATGTCATGATATTATTATGTCCTATTTTGTATTTTTATGTTCTTTATGTGTACCTATAGTGAATACACATAATAGATCTATTTTATTTTAAAAATGATATTTTTAAGGACTTCGTCTCAATCTCCTTTCATTGAGGCATATTTGGTTTTATACACAATTTTCTTTTATATGGTGTATAAACCCCCTTTGACTTTTACGGTTATTCAAAAGGAATCTTTTTATACGAAGCGTTTTGCTAAACGACAAAAGGGAATGTTTTTCTTTCCGTACTGATGCGGTGAAAACGACTTCTCCGCTGCCGTGACCATTATTTGAGTTTCGGCTTCCTCTACAAGCCATCATTTTTTTAATGAAAAATAAATACAAAGTTTTAACTTTCTTTTATTTTGGTATTGAAAATGGTTTTGAAAGCGTTTTTATTATATCAATGTGTTGTATTTATATCTTGTGATTGAAATGTGGAAATTTTATATTTCCTTTATGCATGTTTTATGTGATACGATTATGTTATGGTTTATGATATGTTTAAACCTATTCATATGAGGTATGCATTGGACTTAATAAGTGACGGGTGGAGCCCGCTATAGCTCCTCGATGCATCGGCAGGTCTCATGAGACAAACTAGTGTCTTGGCACGAGGCCTTGACAAAATCTTATTTGTGGTCTTGGCACGAGGCCTTGGCTACGTGGTTATGATAGTCTGGCATTATGCATTCCATCATTATGAAAGTGGTTATTGATATTGCATGTGATTATTCGACCAGTAGAATATCCATGTGAATAAGTAAATGGCATTATCTCATTTTACTTTTGCCATATTATGTTGAAGTTCATGTTTAAAAGGCTTTTGTTTTAGTTATACATTGCCTTAAATGTTAATGTTTATTTATGAAAGCTTCCGCAATATTGTTATCCTTACTGAGCATCTGAGCTCACCCCTTTCAATGTTTTAATATTTTCCAGGATGTGAAGAAGTATTTTATGAATGACCTACAGGGATAGTCCGAAGAGGATAGAAGTGTGGACTATGGAGACTATGTTATTATAGTTTTTCACTTTGTGATGTAATGTAACATTTATAAATGTATCTAGTGTTTCCAAGGCAACTAAACTAATCGGTCTTTCGGGACTTGATCTTTTGTGATCATGCCAATGTTACGAAGTAATGCACCGACTCTAGGTAGTTGGGGTCGGGGCGTTACAGTTGGTATCAGAGGCAGTTTAGTACTAACCTTGGAAGCTAGATTTAGATAAACTCGGATTAGAGCACATAGACCTAAGATGAACTTTTAGGATTAGTATAGAAGAACTTCTTAGAATTATGGTATTGTAGAGATTTTGTGGGTTTTCCGAGCAATACATCTCTGTCTGGATACGAGCAGGTAGAGGCGGCTCTGGCACAGATGTACCTAGGGGTAAAACCCGAAAACACCGCTTTGATCTAGACTCGAACGGGAACTGGTGCATGACAACGGGCCTTGCTGCACTCTTGGTTACGACACTCCCGGGGGATATGCTTAGGATAACTCTAATTTTCTTTACAAATCATTATGAAGGGTTTATGAGTATATACTTCCTCAAAGAAAACATTTTTATGATTATGGATTATATCCATAAATAGTCCAATTTATGATAAGTATTTTATAAGTATGGAATTATGTATTTTGATTCATAAACTAATCTAGTTTATGCCATTGTATAGAAATGGCGCCCAGTAGAAGGAATGTGAACTCCAGCAGTACGTATGATCCAAAGAGTAAGAAGGATCATATCTTTCACGGTATTAATCCAACATTTCTAAGGGAAATAGTCTCCCATGTGTTCTCAACATATGAAGAAATAGTATCATGTGTTAATAAGATAAGTAAAGAATTCTCTGAGTCCTATGGCTTTGAAGCGAAGCAAGGGACGAAAGGGATGGAAGAGAGAATGATGGATATAGGGATGAGGGGAAAGAAGAATTTTCCAATATGCGGTAATTGTGGGAAGAAACATCATGGAACTTGCCTAAAGGGAATGGGAGTTTGTTATAAGTGTAGAGAAAAAGGACACAAAGTGCGTGACTATAAGGGTAAGAAAATGGTTTCAAATGTACAATGCTTCTTCTTCAAGGATTGGGGACACTACGCAAACCAATTTCCAAATCATCAGAGTATGCCCCAAATGATGTTATTGGATAATAATCAAGTTATGATACTACCACAGATGAGGAGTAATGATTAGAGTTCTTATGTTGTTATTAAATTATTTTGTAATTTGAGTGTTGTGTCAATGATGTACTGGTTATAATAATTATGGAGTATATAAGGATTGTACTGCAGTACTATATCATCAAGGACTTGAGATTGTGTGGAACCAAGAAAAGTGACTCCACAGTAGGTTAAATTTTTGGAAAATATATGGTTGAGAGAAAGATAGACCATAATATGGTTCTGATATTGAGATAGTGATTTTGGAATAAGACGTGATTGATTTGGATAAATTATATTGGATATACTTAACTTCCTTGAAACTGATTGATGTTTTGTATACATTTTCGGATAGAAGGAGTATATCTAGTATTCTATAAGGAATAAGGGATCATGGTAATTCAGTATGTTTAAAAAGAATACATGATGAAGGTGTTCACATGTTATTACATGGGAAAAAGGATCTTCATTATGTTTACCTTCCTTGTAAAATTTGGACTGTGAGTTGGACAGAAGTATTTTGGATAACTATAAAGGTTGGAATGGATTAAGTTGATCTTTGGATAGTATTGTTTAAGGTTAAAGAATTTCTAAAGATTATTTTTGGAATATTATAATACTATAGTTTTAGGAAAAGGACAACCTGCAGGGTGGGGAATAACCCGTCGTGTCGAACAAAGCTGTCGGAATCGAACCCACAACCATAGTGCGACAAGCCTTTATTTCCTACCACTAGCCTACAGGAAGTCCCTGGTTATTACAAAATAATTTTACTAATCTAAATTGTATGTGTTAACATTTGGAACCTTATACAATTAGGAAAAGTATAATATTTTTGGGTTCAATTATCTTTTTGAGTGAAAGGTGAGTTGAAGGTTGAAACTCTAATTGTCAGGCATAAATATATATATACCTATCTGTTATTCAATGAATAAATTATTTCTTAAACTTTAGTAAAGGGATATTAAAACAAAAAAATGCGTTATCCTAATACTTTATGTCTTGTTGAACTGATGATATTTTAAATCAACATAGATTGAAGGCTTTGAGGCCATCAATTTGACAGTTGATTGTGATTGATGACCTCAATCACTCCCTATGAATATTTACGTTTTTCCACCAATTATATGTCTCTAATTGCCACCAATGTTCTCCTAATCGAGATCATAATTGGGTGGTGACTTTTTCATTTCACTTTCCCTCTTATTAAGGCTACATTTTATTAACCTTATTTCCGATGTGGGTTTTCCACAAAGGTATTTTCCATTTTCATCCTCTTATTTTCAAAGAAAAATATCAAATTGCGAGGACGTAATTTATTGAAGGAGGGGAGAATGTAACACCCCGAGATTCCACGATACGCCTCTCTTTCAATAATGCAATAGCTTGCATTGTACGCAAGTTCAAGTTCTAAAACACCGCGACTAATCAAAGTAGACGTTATGAATAGTAATAACCACTTTTTAAAATTATAGAAATTTTATATTTCAAAATGGACTTCATTTTTGGATTTGGAATATCTAAATTAGCCTATGTTGAATTTCTGGTATTTTTCTAAGAACTTCTAATTTTTATGAACAGTGAAAAATACTTTAAAACAACTTTTTTAATCAAAATAATTTATTGTGAAAAATTATACTATTTAGTGGTTTTAAGGTATAATTAGAATATATTTTTACCATTTTATCCAATGGTGGTCATTAGAATTAATTTAACATTGAAATTGGACATAAACAATTGTCAATCTTTTGATATAAATTGTTTCTTAAAAACACGCTATTTGTCGTAACAATGGGAATTAATTATAAAATTAATTAATGAAACTTATATGTTTGGAATTTTGTAAAATAGACATCATTTTTGAATTCGGAATATCAATTATAGCTTAGAGTTAAATTTTGGCCTTGTTCTGAAAAACTTCAATTTTTGATGAATAGTGAAACCACTAAGTGGTAGTTAAATAACTGATTTTTCGTTTAAATGAAATATTACCACTTCGGTGATTTGATTTTCAAAAATCCGACATATATGGTTGTAATTAATAATTAAAATGTGGTTCAATGAGATTAAAATAATTTTTTGGTGAATAGTAACTTTTAAGTTCTTAATCGCGATTAGAGGTAATTAGTGTAGTTTAAGGTACAAATAATGTTTTAATAATATGAGATGAGCATGAAACTTGTCCTACTCCTATTGGATGAGTCATGTCCGACCAATACAACCCATGGGTCAACTTGGGGACCCCATGGAGCCACTTTAGTTGGAAAATGACATTAATATATATTTATTTAATGTTAAAATTAAATTGACACAAACATGAGTTATTTTACTAAAACAGTTTTTAAGTGGGGTTACACAAGTCCAAATTTTGACTATAAATATTCATTAGAAAGCTAAAACTATTTCCTACATTATAGTATTTTTTTTATAATTTTTAGACATTAAATAAATTAAATTAGTTATGACATCATTATAATGCAGCGATGACCTCATTATTTAACGATTTAAAAAAAGTGAGAAGATAATGCAAAATCCAAGGCATACACTTGTCCAAAGCCTATTGGATGAGGAGATTTCGAAACCTTATCACCTTATCCTCGAATTATATAAGTGTGGGACCTTTAGAATCCTAAAATCATTGTGAAATAATATAACATTTCAATCTTTCCAAAAGTGCCCCTCCTCTCCACTTATAAAAGGCCCCAACCTCTCCCACCTCATTTACACTTTCAAGCCATTTGGCTCGGCCAACCTCTGCCCAAATACTCTCCCAAATTCCCACTCTTACTCCTAGAATCCTCACTTTGGGCAGAACGCTTCTCAAGGAAGCCTTTGGCTCAAATCAAAAAGAGTTTCCTGATTTTGAGGTAATGTCTTCTCTAATGTTGTTTTGTTTTATTTTTCTTCTCCAACCCCCTAAATTATTTTTATTCATTTCATTTGTAACAACACCAGTATCCTCAATATACTAGGATGTTTTTATAATAAGTATTCGAGCTACACTTACACACACCTACATCTAATGGTTAAAGAACATACGGTTTCTGTGGATGGCGAATTTCTGCCTCACGAAACGATGATTGTTCAACACTCATATAACACCTTCAAAGGTGGCCATTAAGATGTCACTATATTTATACATGATATAAAATATGTTTATGTTTTACTTATACTTCTGTATTTCTCATTTATGGCATACTTTATGATTTTCATTATGGTTAAAACGCGATAATTTCATTTTAGGAAGTGCGGACTACCGCCCCCTCAAAGTGATGTGAATCGTTAATGCCATATGTGGGATGTATAAAGGATGGAGTAAATGATATTATATATGATATTATACTGGAACTATATTATACCTTTATATAATTATGATTTCATTCCATTAAATACAAAATTGAAATGAAAGTAGCGTTCATGCGTACGTACGGCTTACCGTCTCCATGAACGGTGCATTTCATTTCTTACCTCTAAATGTTACATAATATTATAAATGAATGTATATACTGTATATATATGATATATATGATATCTACATCATGAATATAATTCTGGATATAATGGAAATTTCACCACATGAACAACTTGTAATTATAAGAAGGTTATTGTTGACACAAGTACCAAAGATCGACAAAACGACCGTTATTAACTTAAATAATTACATAACGTTCATAACATTGTAATAAATGATATAAAAAGGATAATGAAATTGAAAATGGTTCTTAATAAGATATATATTAACTCTAGTTTATTATTCAGGAGGTTAAAGAACGTTTGAGTAAAGTCGGACATGAGGTAAGGGAACTGCTTAACCCAATTTCTATTCTTTGGGTTAATCTCCTACTTTCAAATTATGTCATGATATTATTATGTCCTATTTTGTATTTTTATGTTCATTATGTGTACCTATAGTGAATACACATAATAGATCTATTTTATTTTAAAAATTATATTTTTAAGGACTTCGTCTCAATCTCCTTTCATTGAGGCATATTTGGTTTTATACACAATTTTCTTTTATACGGTGTATAAACCCCCTTTGACTTTAACGGTTATTCAAAAGGAATCTTTTTATACGAAGAGTTTTGCTAAATGACAAAAGGGAATGTTTTTCTTTCTGTACTTATGCGGCGACAACGACTTCTCCACCGCCGTGACCATTATTTGAGTTTCGGCTTCCTCTACAAGCCATCATTTTTTTAATGAAAAATCAATACAAAGTTTTAACTTTCTTTTATTTTGGTATTGAAAATGGTTTTGAAAGCATTTTTATTATATCAATGTGTTGTATTTATATCTTGTGATTGAAATGTGGAAATTTTATGTTTCCTTTATGCATGTTTTATGTGATACGATTATGTTATGGTTTATGATATGTTTAAACCTATTCATATGAGGAATGCATTGGACTTAATAAGTGACGGGTGGAGCCCTCTATAGCTCCTCGATGCATCGGCAGGTCTCATGAGACAAACTAGTGTCTTGGCACGAGGCCTTGACAAAATCTTATTTTTGGTCTTGGCACGAGGCCTTGGCTACGTGGTTATGATAGTCTGTCATTATGCATTCCATCATTATGAAAGTGGTTATTGATATTGCATGTGATTATTCGACCAGTAGAATATCCATGTGAATAAGTAAATGGCATTATCTCATTTTACTTTTTCCATATTATGTTTAAGTTCATGTTTAAAAGGCTTTTGTTTTAGTTATACATTGCCTTAAATGTTAATGTTTATTTATGAAAGCTTCCGCAATATTGTTATCCTTACTGAGCATCTGAGCTCACCCCTTTCAATGTTTTAATATTTTCCAGGATGTGAAGAAGTATTTTATGAATGACCTACAGGGATAGTCCGAAGAGGATAGAAGTGTGGACTATGGAGACTATGTTATTATAGTTTTTCACTTTGTGATGTAATGTAACATTTATGAATGTATCTAGTGTTTCCAAGGCAACTAAACTAATCGGTCTTTCGGGACTTGATCTTTTGTGATCATGCCAATGTTACGAAGTAATGCACCGACTCTAGGTAGTTGGGGACGGGGCGTTACTGTTGGTATCAGAGGCAGTTTAGTACTAACCTTGGAAGCTAGATTTAGATAAACTCTGATTAGAACACGTAGACCTAAGATGAACTTTTAGGATTAGTATAGAAGAAATTCTTAGAATTATGGTATTGTAGAGATTTTGTGGGTTTTCCGAGCAATACATCTCTGTCTGGATACGAGCAGGTAGAGGTGGATCTGGCACAGATGTACCTAGGGGTAAAACCCGAAAACACCGCTTTGAGCTAGACTCGAACAGGAACTGGTGCACGACAATGGGCCTTGCTGCACTCTTGGTTACGACACTCCCGGGGGATATGCTTAGGATAACTCTAATTTTCTTTACAAATCATTATGAAGGGTTTATGAGTATATACTTCCTCAAAGAAAACATTTTTATGATTATGGATTATATCCATAAATAGTCCAATTTATTTTAAGTATTTTATAAGTATGGAATTGTGTATTTTGATTCATAAACTAATCTAGTGTATGCCATTGTATAGAAATGGCGCCCAGTAGAAGGAATTTGAACTCCAGCAGTACGTATGATCCAAAGAGTAAGAAGGGTCGTATCTTTCACGGTATTAATCCAACATTTCTAAGGGAAATAGTCTCCCATGTGTTCTCAACATATGATGAAATAGTATCATGTGTTAATAAGATAAGTAAAGAATTCTCTGAGTCCTATGGCTTTGAAGCGAAGCAAGAGACGAAAGGGATGGAAGAGAGAATGATAGATAAAGGGATGAGGGGAAAGAAGAATTTTCCAATATGCGGTAATTGTGGGAAGAAACATCATGGAACTTTCCTAAAGGGAATGGGAGTTTGTTATAAGTGTATAGAAAAAGGACACAAAGTGCGTGACTGTAAGGGTAAGAAAATGGTTTCAAATGTACAATGCTTCTTCTGCAAGGATTGGGGACACTACACAAACCGATGTCCAAATCATCAGAGTATGCCCCAAATGATGTTATTGGATAATAATTAAGTTATGATACTACCACAGATGAGGAGTAATGATTAGAGTTCTTATGTTGTTATTAAATAATTTTGTAATTTGAGTGTTGTATCAATGATGTACTGGTTATAATAATTATGGAGTATATAAGGATTGTACTGCAGTACTATATCATCAAGGACTTGAGATTGTGTGGAACCAAGAAAATTGACTCCACAGTAGGTTAAATTTTTGGAAAATATATGGTTGAGAGAAATATAGACCATAATATGGTTCTGATACTGAGATAGTGATTTTGGAATAAGACGTGATTTATTTGGATAAATTATATTGGATATACTTAACTTCCTTGAAACTGATTGATGTTTTGTATACATTTTGGGATAGAAGGAGTATATCTATTATTCTATAAGGAATAAGGGATCATGGTAATTCAGTATGTTTAAAAAGAATACATGATGAAGGTGTTCACATGTTATTACATGGGAAAAAGGATCTTCATTATGTTTACCTTCCTTGTAAAATTTGGACTGTGAGTTGGACAGAAGTATTTTGGATAACTATAAAGGTTGGAATGGATTAAGTTGATCTTTGGATAGTATTGTTTAAGGTTAAAGATTTTCTAAAGATTATTTTTGGAATATTATAATACTATAGTTTTAGGAAAAGGACAACCTGCAGGGTGGGGAATAACCCGTCGTGTCGAACAAAGCTGTAGGAATCGAACCCACAACCATAGTGCGACAAGCATTTATTTCCTACCACTAGCCTACAGGAAGTCCCTAGTTATTACAAAATAATTTTACTAATCTAAATTGTATGTGTTAACATTTGGAACCTTATACAATTAGGAAAAGTATTATATTTTTGGGTTCTATTATCTTTTTGAGTGAAAGGTGAGTTGAAGGTTGAAACTCTAATTGTCAGGCATAAATATATATATACCTATCTATTATTCAATGAATAAATTATTTCTTAAACTTTAGTAAAGGGATATTAAAACAAAAAAATGCGTTATCCTAATACTTTATGTCTTGTTGAACAGATGATATTTTAAATCAACATAGATTGAAGGCTTTGAGGCCCTCAATTTGACAGTTGATTGTGATTGATGACCTCAATAACTCCCTATGAATATTTACGTTTTTCCTCCAATTATATGTCTCTAATTGCCACCAATGTCCTCCTAATCGACATCATAATTGGGTGGTGACTTTTTCATTTCCCTTTCCCTCTTATTAAGGCTAAATTTTATTAACCTTATTTCCGATGTGGGTTTTCCACAAAGGTATTTTCCATTTTCAACCTCTTATTTTTAAAGAAAAATATCAAATTTCGAGGACGCAATTTATTGAAGGAGGGGAGAATGTAACACCCCGAGATTCCACGATACGCCTCTCTTTCAATAATGCAATAGCTTGCATTGTACGCAAGTTCGAGTTCTAAAACACCGCGACTAATCAAAGTAGACGTTAGGAATAGTAATAACCACTTTTTAAAATTATAGAAATTTTATATTTCAAAATGGACTTCATTTTTTGATTTGGAATATCGAAATTAGCCTATGTTTAATTTTTGGTATTTTTCTGAGAACTTCTAATTTTTATGAATAGTGAAAAATACTTTAAAACAACTTTTTTAATCAAAATAATTTATTGTGATAAATTATACTATTTAGTGGTTTTATGGTATATTTAGAATATATTTTTACCATTTTTTCCCATGGTGGTCATTAGAATTAATTTAACATTGAAATTGGACATAAACAATTTCCAATATTTTGATATAAATTGTTTCTTAAAAACACGCTATTTGTCGTAACAGTGGGAATTAATTATAAAATTAATTAATGAAACTTATATGTTTGGAATTTTGTAAAATTGACATCATTTTTGAAATCGGAATATCAATTATAGCTTAGAGTGAAATTTTGGCCTTGTTCTGAAAAAACTTCAATTTTTGATGAATAGTGAAACCACTAAGTGGTAGTTAAATAACTGATTTTTCGTTTAAATGAAATATTACCACTTCTGTGATTTGATTTTCAAAAATCCAACATATATGGTTGTCATTAAGAAGTAAAATGTTGTTCAATGAGATTAAAATAATTTTTTGGTGAATAGTAACTTTTAAGTTCTTAATCGCGATTAGAGGTAATTAGTGTAGTTTAAGGTACAAATAATGTTTTAATAATATGAGATGAGCATGAAACTTGTCCTACTCCTATTGGATGAGTCATGGGAGACCAAGACAACCCATGGGTCAACTTGGGGACCCCATGGAGCCACTTTAGTAGGAAAATGAAATTAATATATATTTATTTAATGTTAAAATTAAATTGACACAAACATGAGTTATTTAACTAAAACAGTTTTTAAGTGGGGTTACACAAGTCCACATTTTGACTATAAATATTCATTAGAAATCTAAAAAGATTTCCTACATCATAGTAGTTTTTTATAATTTTTTGACATTAAATAAATTAAATTATTTATGACATCATTATAATGCAGCGATGACCTCATTATTTAACGATTTAAATAAAGTGAGAAGATAATGCAAAATCCAAGGCTTACACTTGTCCAAAGCCTATTGGATGAGGGGATTTAGAAACCTTATCACCTTAGCCTCGAATTATATAAGTGTGGGACCTTTAGAATCCGAAAAGCATTGTGAAATAATATAACATTTCAATCTTTCCAAAAGTGCCCCTCCTCTCCACTTATAAAAGGCCCCCACCTCTCCCACCTCATTAAACTTTCAAGCCATTTGGATCGGCCAACCTGTGCCCAAATACTCTCCCAACTTCCCCCTCTTACTCCTAGAAGCCTCCCTTTGGGCAGATCTCTTCTCAAGGAAGCCTTTGGCTCAAATCAAAAAGAGTTACCCGATTTTGAGGTAATGTCTTCTCTAATGTTGTTTTGTTTTATTTTTCTTCTCCAACCCCCTAAACTCTTTTTATTCATTTCGTTTGTAACAACACCAGTATACTCAATATACTAGGATGTTGTTATAATAAGTGTTCGAGCTACACTTACACACACCTACATATAATGGTTAAAGAACATACGGTTTCTGTGGATGGCGAATTTCTGCCTCACGAAACGATGATTGTTCAACACTCTTATAACACCTTCAAAGGTGGCCATTAAGATGTCACTATATTTATACATGATATAAAATATGTTTATGTTTTACTTATACTTCTGTATTTCTCATTTATGGCATACTTTATTATTTCCATTATGGGTAAAACGCAATAATTTTATTTTAGGAAGTGCGGACTACCGCCCCCTCAAAGTGATGTGAATCGTTAATCCCATATGTGGGATGTATAAAGGATGGAGTAAATGATATTATATATGATATTATACTGGAACTATATTATACCTTTATATAATTATGATTTCATTCCATTAAATACAAAATTGAAATGAAAGTAGCGTTCATGCGTACGTACGGCTTACCGTCTCCATGAACGGTGCATTTCATTTCTTACCTCTAAATGTTACATAATATTATAAATGAATGTATATACTGTATATATATGATATATATGATATCTACATCATGAATATAATTCTGGATATAATGGAAATTTCACCACATGAACAACTTGTAATTATAAGAAGGTTATTGTTGACACAAGTACCAAAGATCGACAAAACGACCGTTATTAACATAAATAATTACATAACGTTCATAACATTGTAATAAGTGATATAAAAAGGATAATGAAATTGAAAATGATTCTTAATAAGGTAGATATTAACTCTAGTTTATTATTTAGGAGGTTAAAGAACGGTTGAGTCAAGTCGTACATGAGGTAAGGGAACTTCTTAACCCAATTTTTATTCTTTGGGTTAATCTCCTACTTTCAAATTATGTCATGATATTATTATGTCCTATTTTGTATTTTTATGTTCTTTATGTGTACCTATAGTGAATACACATAATAGATCTATTTTATTTTAAAAATGATATTTTTAAGGACTTCGTCTCAATCTCCTTTCATTGAGGCATATTTGGTTTTATACACAATTTTCTTTTATACGGTGTATAAACCCCCTTTGACGTTTACGGTAATTCAAAAGGAATCTTTTTATACGAAGCGTTTTGCTAAACGACAAAAGGGAATGTTTTTCTTTCCGTACTTATGCGGCGACAACGACTTCTCCGCCGCCGTGACCATTATTTGAGTTTCGGCTTCCTCTACAAGCCATCATTTTTTTAATGAAGAATAAATACAAAGTTTTAACTTTCTATTATTTTGGTATTGAAAATGGTTTTGAAAGCGTTTTTATTATATCAATGTGTTGTATTTATATCTTGTGATTGAAATGTGGAAATTTTATGTTTCCTTTATGCATGTTTTATGTGATACGATTATGTTATGGTTTATGATATGTTTAAACCTATTCATATGAGGAATGCATTGGACTTAATAAGTGATGGGTGGAGCCCGCTATAGCTCCTCGATGCATCGGTAGGTCTCATGAGACAAACTAGTGTCTTGGCACGAGGCCTTGACAAAATCTTATTTGTGGTCTTGGCACGAGGCCTTGGCTACGTGGTTATGATAGTCTGGCATTATGCATTCCATCATTATGAAAGTGGTTATTGATATTGCATGTGATTATTCGACCAGTAGAATATCCATGTGAATAAGTAAATTCCATTATCTCATTTTACTTTTGCCATATTATGTTGAAGTTCATGTTTAAAAGGATTTTGTTTTAGTTATACATTGTCATAAATGTTAATGTTTATTTATGAAAGCTTCCGCAATATTGTTATCCTTACTGAGCATCTGAGCTCACCCCTTTCAATGTTTTAATATTTTCCAGGATGTGAAGAAGTATTTTATGAATGACCTACTGGAATTTAGAGAGAGAGTCTCTCAAGAAAAGAATGATCTTCAAGATCATCCATCTCAGATTGAAGCTCCTTCCTTTGCGGTGATTGCCGTTGCGCTGAAGTGAGTGTCGAAGATCCGCGCTTGCACTAAGATCTTGACGAATGGCACACGACCAGATTTATGAGGTGTGTGTTGAAGATCTAGGGGGATTTGACATTGGAGTCTTCGAGCAACGATCACTAACATCCTATGACAGTAAAGCACACATCAATTCTGAACAAGGTAAATGTTCAGTTTAATTTTTCATGCTCTATATGTAAGCCTTGTGAGATCCTCAGACCAAGATGGGACAAGATCACCAGAGTAGACAGAGCTATGGCACTCCGGTGAAGCAAAAAAATTTAAATTCATGGCCCACCAGCTTCCGATGCGTTGTCCCGGTACCCAACAATTACAAGTGAGTATAAGAGAATATACACTGTGATTGACTGTTGATCTAGGAGTTAGGATGTATCATGAGAGACTAGACTATCCTAGGACTCCAAAACCTTTTTTTATATATTTCTTAGTTTTTATCTTATTTCAGGATTTTTTATGTATCAAATCCACCATGGCAGATCATTAGTCTGTTTGAACAACTGGTATGATAGGTACCACAATCATTTTGACCTAACTTCAGGAGTTAATTTGTGGGATTAGAATTCAGTTTTTATGTTTACTTGTTTTTATTAATTAGATTTATATTTTTATTAAATTCACTATAATTTGCATTTATATTTTTTTGTATAATCTCTACTCTTTATCACTAAAACCACCTGTTAGTTGGATTCCACTTGGATAAAGGGAGGCACACCTGAGGACATATAGAAAACTAGCTCTATTACTATAGATTGATCCAAGCTATGGAATTACTATTGATCTTTAACTCAAAACATGATATGAATCATACCCAACAAACCCCAAATTATCTAATACTTAGGACTTATAATGTAATAATAATTTTTTTTGAATATTTTAATGGTTGGTATCTTTACAACCACAGGTAAAGAAGGCTCATAATTATAATTTGACTATAAGTAAATCAATTTCAATATAACATTGCATGAGATATATATTGGAAACTCAATCAATATAATATGTCTCCTCTTATTATCCCATGATTCCAATACTCATCTTAAAATTAATATATCATCACTACATTGTATACATTATGATGGTCATCAATCATGGTAAATTCATTATCAAAATCTGATGGGATATTATCACATCAGTATTTGTGTAATATAAATTAAATCAGACATGAATGAATAAGAAATTTTTATTTCATTTTTTGTAAAGTACGGATACAATATAAAACCAATTCATACAATCACAAATTAATTTCATAATAAGATATTAAATATAACTCTCATACATATGATATATTATTGTTCTAGTTAGTGGATCCACTATATTCCCTTATATATTTCCAAACAAATATTTACAACACCCCTCTAAAAAATCTCTCAAATGATATGGTATTTACAATGATTATCATTGGTGATATATCATGGTAACGGTCTCTTATCCTATAAAATGAATCCAATATTTTCATAATAAAAGACTATTTCTCTATTGATTCTGGGAAATAACCCATGTTAATAATCGGACTTCATAATCCCCATAGATTATATCAAAATATTTAATATTGAAATATTATTTTCCCCTATTTTTGGAGTTATCAATAGTTGATTTTTTGGAACTCTGTATATTATATTTCCGCTATTCATGAAATACATGATACTAGATTACGGAATCATGTAATATTTACCATATTGGAAACATTCTTAAGTGTACCTTTTTACATATTGATTATCCACTCATCTAGAGAACATGGACATATCCTTTTTTCTTCTTGAGTATTTATATATGTTCATAATATAAAATATTGGTTTTTAGTTGGATTTGACTGGTATCTACATTTAATTCTAAACGTATAAGTGACAACATGTTTAGTCCATGACATTTTATTCATTATAGTTCTTGTAGCCTAAGAATAAATTATTCTCTCTATAATTATTCACTATTTATATGGATCGTACATATTCCAAATATCTGTCTATGTAAACATTATAAATACACCTTTATTGTGTACACCATGATTATCCTACGTATCAATATACCAATATATATGTTCCAGCATTGTCTATGAAACAACTTTAGTCGAAACTATAGATTCTTACCCACTATATATATCACATTTCCCATGTATATCAATAAAAATTAGTTTTATGACAACATCGTTACACAGTGTAATTATGGGATATACCACCCAGACCTTAAAGCATCAATATCGCTGACCCATGAAGGTGATCCACATGGACCCATCTGTTACTCCCCATATTAAAAATCTTCTATCTAGAATTTTTGGTCCATGGAGTGTATAATGGGGACACTATACACTCGGTTCAAAGTCTAACATAATGGAAAAATATAAAAATATAAAATTACATCTAGATAAATTAAACATGTCCTACAAAATCATGTCCAACTCATGTGATCTCATTAATATTTCACATACAAGATAATAATGAATACATACATGTTAGGTCATGTGAAAAATATCAAAATTATAGAAAATGGAAAAGTATAAAAAGAGAAAAAAATCAAGATTACATGAGAACACTCATGGATAAGAACTCCACAATTCATCTCATTCCATAGAATAAATAATACGTAATAGATAACATTCCCTTTTCTAAAACTACAAAAAAATTGTCTTTTCATATATCAAATAATCATCCAAACAGGGTGTGAGTAAATCTTAATATAACACCACCAACATTTTCTATTGAAAATCCAATCTGTTGTGTAATGTGTAGTCGTGTATAATATATTTTTGAATTAATTATAGTAATAATGTTTATAAAAAATGGAACCACGAATAGAATCATGTCTCATGGAGATAACCAAGTGCTCCCCCAAATTATTTCGCATAGGACAGTATGTGATCATGGAGAGAGTTTTATGACTCAATTTTCTTCAAAGGAATACCACAGAGGAAACGATGATCATAAAAAAATGAGGAATTTAATTGTCTCCATTTGAAATTACATTCATGAAATTCCATAAGAGATAAAAATTGAAGGTATAAGATAATGAGATCTAACATGACACACAGTGGTAGGACATGGTTGCAATCGAATTTTCACACCTGAAAATTTCTATATAAAATAATGTAGCTGAATGTTTTGAGCACATAACATTAAATATTATGTAGATATACTATAATTTTTTGTGTCTATAATCTGTAGAATGATTTATCTATATAAATTACCAAAGTCGATTTTTGAACCATAACATTGAATTTATAATATTTAATTGGTGTATAATCATTTATTTTTCTCAAGGAATTCTATATCCATGGACCTCATTGAATCCAAATGTGTCTTCACAACTCCATATTCCTATGAATGCCCTAATGGAGTCTTAGGATTAACCATTGGATTTTATGACATTACTAATAAAAATTAATGCATGGAGGCCCACTATATAATTACCAACTAATATCTACTTCAAATAACTCTCCAAATGACATTATAAAAAAATTGAAAAATTGCACAAGATAATTAAATTTTTTATATTTGGTTAACTTTATATTACTTGGGTTATAAGAATAAATTTGGACATAGTGGATATCCTTGGAATCCTGTATTCCTTGTTAAATAATTATTCCATTTTGGGAATCCCAAAAATACCCTTACAGTTTACTGTATATCATGAAAATTTAATAATTGAACTCCATAACATATATTCCAATAGTTCTCCAAAGATAATAAATTTTTGTAAAACAAATTGAATTGTATGTTATAAACTGGTAATTAATAAAAGTTAACATAGTTTTACGCTTTGAAATTGAATGTTTAATGAGACTATACAAGAAAATAATGCGACAAGATAGTGAGAATTTGAGGTAAAAGAATGTGACCACCAACAATTGTTTAGAATAGTTACTTTACATGAATATTGGTCTTATATTTTAGCTTAATTATAGATATTGTGAATCATGAAAAATCATGGGAAAATTATATTCATGTAATAAATTGTGGGAGAAATTTAAAATAGTTATAAAATCATGATTGGAATCCAATATAGTAATAACCTAACAAATATCCCTATAATATAATGAATTCTATTTATATTAGAGGAACCAAAAAAGAGTTAAACTCAATCCACATTATGACGATATGAAAATGTTCATGTGGCTATTAGTATCCATGAAATGGGGAAATTTATGTTAATGAATAGTAAAGGAGAATAAGAACATTTTCCCATTTGTTTAAAAAGAACTGGCTTATGAAACATAGATTCTCAGTGGGACATCTAGTGGCCCTTCTGGACTACATGAATCCTATAATTTAGATAGTGGTCTACATACAACTAACTGGTGGAACATCATCCTTTATGATTCATGTCATGACCTAGTCTCGAGTCTCCCGAACCTCGTTCTGATTCTTTAAACCCCCATAAATTCCTATAGGATAAATAACAAGAGGTTTTGAAAAAATATTATAGGGTTCACACAAAAAATTAATATATGAGTATTAAAAGGGAAAATTTAGGTTAATAATTAAGGAATAAAAATAAAATATTTAAAATATAACCACATTCCAATTAATACACTTTTATACAAGAGATTTATCTTCATTTTTATTAAAACCAAACTCAATGATTGCAACATAAAAATATACATTGTAACCATGTGAAAATTTATTCATTCCATAAATTGACAATTACAACATCTAAAACTTAATTGTATCATTAGGAACATCAAAACCATTATGTTATAATATATACACATTTCTGATTAAATTTTCATTAATAAATGTTGTTTTTACATCTACTTGAAATATTTTTTAATCAAATTTAACTTATATAGAAGTAAACTTTTTATTGGGATTTATCCTTATTATTGGTGAAAATCATTCTAAATTTCTAAGACCATGAATTTTGTTTTGTAAGATTTTTCCACTAAATGATATTTATTGGTAAACACTCGACCATAAATGTTATTACTCTTGGGAAAATCTCAATTAAATTCCATGGTTCGCACAAACTATTATGCATCCCCCATGTTACAAACATGTTTATTATATCTAGAGATTATTATGGATTCTATAGATCTTAACCATCTCTCAAAATCCAAAATCTCAATATATCATAGTATGTAGTAGGTTCATTAGCATTATACAACAACTCATCATCAATTTCTACATGGAATCAATATCTCAAAGGCTCCTAATGAATCCTCTAGGACATTCTAGGTTCTTCTGTAAACTATGTTGTTTACTTTTTAACAAGTCTATGTGTGACCAACTTAACATGGATATTAGTAACAATTCCTATTTATTGATATTAAACATCTCTATGTACAATTTAATCCAACAAAATAGATAACTGATAAATTACTTCTCATGAAATATAGAAAACCGATACATATAATATTTTTCCAAATTGTTAATATAGAATTTATTTACCTTCCATTGAGATAACCAATAAATAATAAATTGAAAGACATAGTGTCATGCTTATGAGAAAACAATCATCATTTTAATTCTTTGCAACATCTAATCACTATAATAGAATAACATGACATTTATTATTATGGAAACCATATAATTTTGACAATATATCTCATTTTTGGTTGATTAATATTAATTATTATGAATTTGTGTATATCAACCATGCATATATAATTAAATCATTTCACAAATGATGAAATATACTAAATTAAAAAAATTATTCAATTAAACTCAATCTGATTACTTTTTGATACTAAAATAATTTTATTTAACAGTTAAATTCACTTTTAAAAATTAAATTTTATTTTGATACTTTTAGAATAATTATTTAATTAATGGATATATTATTCATTTTTATAATTACAATTCATATTAAAATTTCTATAATGATAATCTTAGAAATATTTTTATTAGTTTATAGTTATTCATTTGAATTTGAAATTGTTCTTCATTATACAGTTTTAATTTTACAATTAGTATATGGTTTTATTTAAAAAAACAATTTCTACATTTTAAGGATTAAATTTATTAAATTAGACTATTCCATTTATATCAGAATGGTGAAATTATCTACATGTATTTTTTTCTAAAAAATCGATTTTTCTTTGAATAGTAAATATGTATTTTTTAAAAATATAATAATTATTATGTATTCATCATCTTATAAGCATTAACTAATAATTTATGAAATCATTTATCATCCAATTATATATTTTTGGAATAAAATAATAGATTTTAAAATACTATGTTGAATTTACAAACCATGGATTGACATTTTGATCCAAATTTATATTTTACTCTAATTGTTTTCTTCCTTGTCAATTAATTAAGTATTCACAAGATACCATAAATTTTAATCTTAGTATTATTATCCCTAAAATCAGATTTTTTAATAAAAAATCTATCATTTTCACTGGAATCAATCATATTCTTATCATTGGCCTAAATTCATTTTTTAAAATTATATTTATTCAAAAAAAATATTTAAATTAAACATTAATCCTTTAGTATTAATTTATATCTCCCTTAATAATATAACATAATATAATGGAATAATAGTCATAATCATCAAGTTCAAATTAGAAAATAATAAACATTACATTTATTATATAAAAATATATTACCTTGGTTCTAATTTTTCATTTTGAATATGTATAAAATAAATTAAATGAGTAATATAATGGGTTAATGTAATAAATTATTATAAAATGTTTTCATAAATTGGATTATGATGGTATTATCCACTCGACCTCATCTCATCTCCTTATTAATTATTTTTAGACACACTTTACATGAATATTAAATCCCTTTTATAATAATAAATATGTATTTAAAAAAATTCCATCACTCAAAAATATAAAACAACACCTACATCACACATTTGAAGACACAAATAACATAATAATTTATCAATATAATATTCCTTATTTACTTCCATAATAACAGTAACACACATTATTTATCATCAGGTCATAATATATTTTTATAAATCTTTCGAAAACATGATGGTGTCTAGGTGAAGAAAATATGTTTTTTTATGTAAAAAAAATTCTTACTTATGTTTCATTTATATTATTAATTAACCTCATATAAATTGTTATTAGTCTCCTTATTAAAATCCTAATAATATCATTATACATTTTGAATGATTTTATCATGAAACAATGATTAATAATCATACTTATAATGTGATTAGAAAATTTTATAGTTTCGGACATTTTAAAAACCTAGATGAATGATGTAATAAATTTTTTGTTTTGATGATTTTAAAGTCATAATTATATTTAGTAAATTTTATAAAGAGTTAAATAAGGTTATTTTTTATAATTCTTATTGTGATCAAATAAAATATTAATATGTCAACATTAGTGATTTATAAATTTGGAATAAAAAATCATCATCAAAATCAACTTTGATTATAGTATATGAAACTCCCATAAAATGAACCTAGAACATAATAAATCATTATGAATCATCAATTGTAGTAACTTTACAATTATTGATATTATAAAATCACCAACACTCAATGATGAAGAAATTTTATCACTAAACAGAAAAGGATTAAACCAAATTACTAACAATTTATGATCCATATTAATTGAAAATAAGTAATATAAGTTTAATAAATGAATGTAAAAGATTAATATAAAACATTATACACATGAATTTGGTTTAATAAAAAATTAATAATTATTCCTAGTTCACTATACATGAGGTTAAATCAGGTATGATAATGTAGTAATTCATGGTAAGTCTTTCTCATTCCAATTTTCATTCATTGAGACCTATTACATATTGAGAAACCCTTATATTTTATGTAAATTATACACATTGTTACTAATTACTATGATAATAAATGTATGCATGATAGTTTATGTTATATTTTAAGAAATATCTAAAATTATTTATGAATCATTATTTTCATAACATCGAAGGGTTTGTTTTCTAATATCACATCAAAACCTAGGTTTTTTGTTTTAAACATCCATTAAGTTTATTTTTTATTAATTATATCTAGAAATCCATCTAAATTTTCATACTCTAATTATTTTTTCAATACACATATCATCTAAATATTTCAAATTCCATTTAATTCACAATTCAAGTAAAGTGTTTCTTATAAGGGGAACTAATATAATTTACACTTTTCCATCATGAGTATTTTATTTCCAGGTTAAAATTATTTATATTTTCTAACTAATTTAATATATATACATAAATTTGTTTGAATAATTTAAATCTAATATATCATATTTTTTCTTCAATAAATATTCAAATGGAGGTTTTTTTCATTTTCTACTTGGATCATTTTTTCTTTCTTTTTCAAAAGTGGGTAGAGTATCCTATTTTAATAATTTTCCACCTAAAATTATATTCTTAATTTTATAAATATTTTTATTTTTTAATATTTAAAATAGTGTTTATGTATTTTAATAGTCAATGTTTAATCCCATTTATTTTTGAATTTCATATTTGAACAATAGTGGTTCTAAAAAAGTAAAATAATATATTTTTTAATTTTCCATTGAAAATCTATAATATTCATGTAAATTTATATTTCATCAAGATAAATATACTTAAACAATTTATATTATTCAATAGGGAAATTTTGTATTGATAATATCCACTATATTTTACTCTATGTCATATAATAATGTTTCATGGAAATATTAATGAAACCTACTTATTATTTATATAATAATTTCTCTCTGATGGGATTACATATGTTTTCATTACAATGATATTTATTCATATTAATATATTCCACAATATTTCCACTATTTCTCTATGGATTATTATTTACTTGTATAACCATTAATATAAAATGTATTACTATTAAGGGGGCTTACCACAAAAGATATTACATTGAATAACTAAATAATTATATACATTAACTATATTTTTAAATTAAATATTGACAATTATTGTCCAATATCAAACAATAAATATTTATTGTCAATTTTTTACTTTCTTATTATGATGAATATATTATCTTTATTTACTGATGGTTGGAGCTTAATATTTTATAAACCCTTAATTAATTAGTAAGTATTTTTAGGAAAAAAAGTTTCTATATTTGATGTATACCAACATAGACATTTATAATACCTTGGTTGAAGGCATGTTTTATTTAATTAGATTATCATGAATTATAAAATCCATAATATAAATTCATTGGAATTAATCAGTGATTGGTGGGTGATAGACTAATTGATCCCCTAAATGTAATTGTCAATTTTATGGGTAGTATTTGTTTTATTAATTGCGGTATACATTAAATAATTAATTAGGATATATTGAAATAGGTACACGATATAAAGATTATGTTTTCTAAGATTATTCTTTCCATCACTGTGAAATCATTTATTGATTCCCATTTGATACTTAAAATTGTTTTTTTAATCATGGATATATTTTTTCACATGTTATTAGTGATAGATAATTATTTATTTATTATTTATTCTTGCTAAATTATATATTCCTTGTGAATTATATTATTAAATATGACGTAAACTAATCTCTTACAGAGAATTGTATCTCAACCTTTCTGATGGTTCTATGCCCCTAGTAATGAATGAAACTATTATATAGGATGTTTCTAGAAGGGTATCATATGTATATATTTTTTTATAATTTGGTAGAGATAAATAATAACCTAAATAATCATTGGTTTAATGGGAAAATTTATTTTAATTTGATGGCTATGGTTTTCATAGTTAATGGGATTCCCTATTACACAAAGAAACTAATCCTAATTTTTTTTCTGAATTTCGGAGATGAATGATTTTTTATTTATGTTTTTCTCATGGATATTAATGTTTTGTTAGACACTATTTTTATCAATCCAGCTTGAAATGAATATGTTTTTATACCTAGATTCAAGACTATATGTTATTGGATGCTTAAATTTTAATAAAAATAGGATTTAAATAAATTTAGTGTATATTATATTATAAATTGATGATTATTTACAAAATTGTGGGTTTCATCGTGGGATAATTAGTTATATCGTGGTTATTAGTACCCATTTTTGGTCTTATGTGAAAGAATTTTTACATGATAATTACTATTTTTTCTGAAATTTATTATGTTGTAAGAGGAATTTAGGATTGTGGAATTTATAAACAATATTTTTATCATGTTCTTTAGGTTCAATGATATTTGGGAATAATGTTATTATATTTTTCGTTGAAACATTCAAAATAAGGAAGGTATAGAGAACACTTTTAGATTGTATGTGATTTGATGTGGATATAATTATGATTATCTTAGACTAGGGTCATATGTTTCTTGGAAAATTTTGTGTGATGTATATATCATTTAGGATTAACAATTTATTTTCTTTTAAGGTAATTACATTTATATTGGAGTAATATCATTTTATTTCTTGAAATAATAAATGAATCATGTTTATATAGAAATTTATTTTTTAATATTAATTTTTTAAATTGGATAATAAAGACAAAATTATTTAATAAAGGTTCTATGACTTAGATATTCATGTCAATTTGGGATATGATTAGTATATCTAGGGAGAATAAAATATTATGTGATATAAATATATGGTCTATAAAACTTTATGTTTCTAAGGTTGTTTCAAGTTAAAAATTATATTCATTTTTCCTGAATATGGAATTAAAAGTTTCCGAATTTGGTGTTTCAATTTGGTAAATATTATTTAGAATAGTTTTTTTTATTAATGGAATAATTTATGTTAAACATGTTCTTTTATTGGTTATATTGAGGATTATTTATATCAGAACATTTTGTCATCATATTATGATTTATTCATATGTTATATTTTATTCTCATTAAAAGTAATAACTATTTTGGTTTTATAATTTGACTAGAAAAAGAAGGAATAAATTATCATAGAATCAATTATAAAACGATTAATACGATACATTATTTTACCTCAAAATCCGTAATGAAGTTTATTATTTGTCTTAATTTTAAAAATTCTTCTTTCTTAATCAATCCATTAATTGTGAGATGTTATGGAGGATAAAAATGATCAAAATAAATAACCAAGTAATTAAATTATACATATTTAATGGAAAGGGATCGAGTAATTATATTTTATAATATTACCTATATTCAATGTAAATTAACACTTAAAAAAAATTAAAATGAAGATCAACCTGTCATATATTATGTAGAAAACATTATTCAACTAGTAGGTATTCCATTGAAAACTAATTCTCAAGCATGGGTTCTATAATAGTATACACATATTTTTGGAAATATTTATATAAATAATTTGTTTCAAAAACATATAATATAAAAAATGATCATATTAAGATCTATTTCTCATATGTTTCATATTTGATAATAAACTAATTTTGAAAATTAATGACGTTGATTTTTTATTTAAAAATGATTACGTTAATATTTTTGAAATAAAGTGATTAAGGATTCCCTAATTTATAGTGTATCATTCATAAATATCTATTTTTTCATAATTTATTCATTTATTTAATATTAACTTCCCTAAAATATAGTGAAATAAAAATGTCACATTATATTGTTTTTGATGAATTGATAGGGTATTTTACTCTCTAATTTTTTAATATTTATCAAAAAAGGTTTTTTATTTTTTATAATGATTAAAGTTTATGTCATTGACTCATGTACAATATTCATTGAATTTAATCTTATAATATTTGTATAATCTACGATGATATTTTTTTTTCTTTTTCATAAATCATGAGTTTCATTTAATTCTCATAAACTATAAGGGTTTTCTTAACTCAATTTATATTCCTTTATTAATAAAATTTATTATTTTTTCTTGTTATTCTATGACTGATATGTTATTCCATTATCTTTATAAATTAGTATTTTCTATGTTTCTTATGAGAGGAAGTTGAATTATTATGTAATGTTCATTTTTAAAAATTAAATTTTCTTTACTAATTTTCAATAATATGTCTTTATAGTATTATAAACAAATAATATGTCACAAGATAACTATTGAAAAAAAATGTTATTTTTTACCAATTTCGGTATTTCTATATCTATTCAAATTGAAAAAATCATATTTATTTCCACCTCAATATTTTAATTTTTTCTTTCACACTTCATTTATTATCTTTTTCAATATTTATTTTCATAGTTCCATTTTTATAGATGATTTTAAAACATTATAGTGTTTCCTATTCTAATTATTATATCAAAATTGATGTTGAAAATGGTTTATTAAGTTTTTCACATCATAGTCCCTTTCTTATTACAATTATTGAAAAATGTTTTGAAAATAATTTTTCAATGTAGAGAAGAATGGTGAAACCCATTTTTTAAGAATATATTTCATTTATGGTTTATTAATTAATATTCATGATTCTGAATTTTTATGTTGTAAACAAGTTTACGTATTTATATAATGCCTCAAATGAGGTAACAAGATCAATTATAAATTAATCAAACCATTAAAATTATTATTTTTTCTTTGTCATGTAAATAATATTTTATATAGAGGATAAATATATATTCTCAAATTTATTTCATATTTTGATATATTTAATGAAATATTTAATAATTATGAATTTTTATGTTAATTATATCAATATTTAATTATATAAGTTATTATTATATCCCTTGAAACAATTTTAGCTTTTTTTTGTTTTCCATCTAAATAAAAAAATTTATTTATAGAATATCATGTTCTCATATACTATAGGTTTTTATTTAAAATATTTTGTCAAAATGTTGAAAAGTTATATTAAAAAAATATGTTGTATATTGGGTACAACCATGTCAAATTTACGTTTTATTTAATTTTTAGGATATTTCTAATAATGATGATTTCTTGATAAATAGTATGAATTAAATTTTTAAAAATACCCGTAACATTAATGGAATCATGATGATATAAGAATGAAATAAAAATTTGTGAAATAACATCGCCAAATAGTAATATATTTATAGAGGAAAATGATTAATTTTTAAAGTAGTTTGAATTTAGAAACCTATAATTGACATTATGAAACTGATGTCAGATTTTACTATAATAATAAACTATTTTTTTACATGTAATTATTTATGTTTTCACAATATAAAAATATATTTTGACATTTTTTTAAGTAAAATATGTCATATTTTACTAATCATGAATTAATAAATATGATTTTAATAAAAAAATTCAAACTATTTGTCTATAAATAATTTTATATAAAAAAACTAATTTTTATCACCTTTTTATACATTATAACATTATTAATTTTGAAATAATTTTTATCACTTCTTGATATTAAATAAAATAAAAAATAAATAATGAATAAAATTACCATGTTAAATTTAGATAAAATGGTCCATTTTAGTTTTTCATAAAACTATGTATCCCAGGTAAATGTTTGTTATCTAGGTAATGTATGGATTAAGATAATGAAACAAGAATACACAAATACTCAAAAAACCAAACTATTAAATCAGGGAATAATGGTATTATCAACAAAACCTAATATTATATTCCTAAATTGTAAATTTGGATCTATTTGACCTGATTTTGAAATTCATTTTATATTAATAAATATGTATTTATAAAAATACTAGCGTTCTATATTATAAAAGGCCCCCTTCACTACCCCTTCCAAGACACAATGAAACATTTTATTTACTATCTTTAGTAGTCTATAAATAATTTAATAATAAACCTCTAACAAATTACTAATCATATTTCATTATGATAATTTTCTAATTGCTTTAAATCAGAGAAGGCTTCTTTGAAATGTTATGGCTTCTTGTATGTATAAACTATTTTCATGCGTTCTCACTTATCATCACTATAATGATATTTTAACATGTGATTTATCTAATTGTAGATATCAAAATAGTATAATTTTAGTTCAATAATTATTATACTATATAAGAACAAATTTATAGTCATATTCATCTATTTGTTAAAACATGTTCATGTTTGGGTTGGTTAAACCATCAATATGAATGATGATATAAATTTTTATCATGGATGGTTATGGAAACCTAATTATTAGTAAAATATCAAATTAAAATTAAATAAGGGGTTTATTTTATATTTATAATTGTAATATTAGTGGATAACTCATTATTAACATAACACCATTAAATTATTATAAATTAAAAAAAGAATATTTTTATAGATTTCATATGAGAGAATCTTACCTAAAACTCCCAGGTAACGAAACTAGAACATCATAACTAATTACTGAACTAATATTAAAACTCCTATATTATTATGAAGATATTGAAATCATTAACCTATATTGATGACAAAATTAAATATTGAAATATAATGGGGATTGTTGAAACTATTAACAATGAATGAACAATACTAATTTAAAATTATTAATAACTATATAATAAATGAAAATAAAGAATTAATATTAATAGATTTATACATGAATAAAAATCTATAATAATTTATTAATGAGTCTCAATTTGCTATATTGTATATTAGATTTTGTTTGACTATGAATGACTTCAATATGAGGGATCCTCATCTCAAATTTCAATCTTTGAGGCATGTTTTATATTATGAACCCATTTTAATTTATATGGTATATATTGTAGCTCCTTTAAACATTATTAGTATCTTTTTTAATATTTTATATGAACTAATATTTGATATTCAAATATAAATATTCTTTGGAATCATAATTAACAACGACACAATGGTTTATTTTCCAACCACTCTTTGAAATCGTGGTTGTTTATATAAACCATAAATTGTTAGTAATTTGTTGTTATTTATAAAAAAAATACATATTAAAATATAAATATTATTTATGATGTAGGAATGTATATGAACCTCTTCACAATACATTTGATTCAAAATCTTACAAAATAGTTTAATATAAGTATAATTGACTTGTTTTTTTTATTTTGAGTCAATATTCATTAAATTCTATGTCCATATTATTTATCTTATTTTCATAGTTTTCTTTTATATTATTTAACTTATTCCAAAAGGTTACTTTAAAATACCATTTTATTCTATTAAAAACAATTTAAATAGATTATTTTTAATATTTTCCACACTATACATATTTGACATTATTTATAAAACTTTGTACAGTGTCTCGTTTTTATGTTTTATAAAAGAATGAATTATCTCATTGAAATATCCAATTTTCATAAGGATAATATTTTATCAAGTTTAAATGGTATTAAATATTAATTTATATTTTTTTAATTGGTTACTTAAATGTAAATGTTATTGAAAGAAATGTATTTTTCATTTCATTTTTCATAGAAACTATCCAATGTTCTTATAAAGGTTTTTTCAACAATGTAAACACCCTTTAATGGAACTAATTCATCATATGTGATGTAATTATGATGGAAAATATTATACCAAATAAAAAATACTTCCATTTAGTGGAATATTTGACACATCAAATACCATTTCATTCCCCCATAAACATAAAATGTTTAGTGTAAATGGAGACTAGATACATAAACAACATAATTAATTACATATAATTAGAAATTTTATAATGTTCTTATCAAATTATATCCTTATTCATAATTACATACATATTTCTTTTAGTTTTTCAAGGGGATATTAAATAAAAATCCCCGAGATAAAACTTTCAGTAATGGTAAAAAGGGGAGATATAAATAAATGACTATATACATGAATTCTATAAGAATCTTGGTATGATTTCAGGATCCTAACATACAATTATAAAATATAAAATTTCAATGATTGTAAGAATGAGTCATGGAATAAAAAATTATCATTCCAAAAGTATTGAACCATATTAGTGAGGAATCATCATCCATAAATCATGATCCAAAATTTCAAATATTAATAATATTATTATTTAAAAAAATTGTTTCCTAATCTCTTTTATATAAATGAAATCATATATCAATGTCAACTACATACACCATGATAACATAGTGGGTCATGAATTAAAACATGTATGCCATATTATAATAGATCTCGCATTACTACTTATTTTACATATCATTGTGAAACCAGCATCCCTACCTATTTATTATAGTATTTCATGCACATAAGCTCATTTACTATAATCATATCATTAGATTTTAATATTTATCCAATTAATTGGAGAGATATAATGGACTATCTCATAATATAATTAAATCCAAATATATGTATTCTACAAGATTATAATAAAGTTATCAATTAATAATATCATATATTAAAAAAAATGGGTTACATAAATATTACATCAATAAATGATCATTGTCTATATCGATAAATAACAAGGATGGAATCATTAGATATTAACTATATTGAATCATAATAATTATATAATGACATTCATATAGATGAAAAATATATTTAAAATAACATTACAACCATTCATAAAAATTCAGAAAAAATCCTATTATTTGGAAACAATTTATACATAAAATTCAGTGATTATAAAAAAATTACTTTAATTGATAATAAACATGGAAAATATTAATGATTTCATCAAATAAAACAATGGACATAGAAGTGAGAAGATACATTAAGGAAATACATGTTAAATGAAAAAATCACATTCAAAACATTGTAAAATGTTAGAATGCTTGTTTGAAATAATTTATCTTTATAAATATTATTTTATAAACATTTATGTATAATATAAACTCCATGATGTATAAATTTACAATAAATTTTTGGAATACTTATGAAAAATAATAAATAATTTTTTTTTAATAAATATAGAAGGAAATGTTAGTTGACCAGAGGGGAAATAAGGTCCGATTTTAGTTAAGAAAATATCATATAACATCTTAAATACATAATGGAGAAAGATGGTGTAGATATATGAAAACTAAAATTATCACGAATAGCTGATGAAAATATATGGGTTTATATTATGTGGACAAAATAAATTGCATCAAAAGAAATTTTTCAGATATAATCATGAAAATAAATTAGATTATAGCATAAACTCGTACTACATTAGAATGTTTTGAATCATAAGATTCAAGAAATAATTATATCAAAATAATCAATAAATATAATAAAAATATTTCTATTTATGATATATCATTTAGAATAGGTTTTTTTTACATTTCATAAAATAATATAGGTGTGTAGGATAACATATGACTCAAATAATACATTTTGAGATGATAACCCTTATAATTTGGTAATCACCAAATCAAAACATAATGGAATGAATAAGAATAGATGTAATTTTAAATCTGTATAATTTTCATGGAAATAATCAAAAAAGATAGTCATGGTATATATACACATTAAAATGTTGACACAAGTGGTGGATATAATAAATATCATAAATAAATTAAGAGAGATAAGAAAACCATAACGCATGATTCATATTGCATTGTTCACATTCAAAACACATGTATAATATCTATTAATTTGATATAAATATATTATATAACCATAATAATGTATTCCATACCATTTTTGTTTTACTTATATAATATTATCACCTGTTTATTAAAAATTAAATACAACAATCATTATTATGGGTGATAAATACTTCATTTATCATTTCGGTTTTGGTTCAGAAGACCTGATCTCGGAATATGATCATGGTTCCTTATTCCCAAGAGTTTCAATCGTGAAATTTATATTATATTTAATAATTATAAATAATTTTTAAAATATTAATATAAAATAATGATAAAAATTAATTACATCACTTCGTGTAGACGGTAATCATTATATACACATCAATGTGGTCTCAACATTTTTATGTACTGAATGAATAAAATTTAATTATTATTTCATCATTCAAAAATAATATTATTATAAAAAATATCATAAAAAATTATTTAATCCTTTAGAATAGTTATAAATGTAATCTGGTTATGGAAGATGAATTATATTTCTATGTGGAGGTGGTAGTCCACACATATGCACACATAATACATTCATTTCCAATTCCATATAAAAAAGGATAATAATGGAATTTAAATAATAATAACAGAATTTTGTTATATTTATGATATATAAATTATCATTTTAGTATGGATATAATAAATTTAATTGAATTTAATGTTTAAATAATCAATGTTTTATTCAGGTAAGAGGATTTTATACTCATTGAGCGACCTCATTTGGCTTACACCATAATCGTTATAAGGATGGTTTTAGGGGAATATCATATCACTGGTGTTGTGTTTATAAAATCCAAAAAGGTATTACAGTTGTCAATTTTTGTGTATATTTCTCAAATAATTTGAATAATATAGGCGAAGAGGTTCTCGTTTATAAATTAGTAAAATGACACACTTTAAATTAAGTAAAATAATAAATAATATACATATCATATTCATGTAATGTCTATGACATCATATTACTTTATTTCTAGAATAAACCTTCTCATTGCTATATATTCTATTTTAATGGGTTATTCTTAGGACACCAATGGACGAAGGTCATTTTTTGGAGAAAATAACATAATGTTACTCGATGTATGGTTTTTTGAATTAATGATGTCCCATTATAAATGGGTTAATGGAATTGTAGGGTTCTTCCTGAGTATAGAGAATCCTCGAGTTGGTTTGTGTTTTTTTGTGCATGAATTTTTTATTTATTCTATATGATAGGAGATTATATGACATTTAATGTGTTTACACGATGTTTACTTTGTCATCGTTCACAATTCTTGAACATGGTATCAAATTTGAAAGTAATACATTCCATGTATGAATTACATTCTTTGTAAGAATTAAAGATTTATTTTTCATAAAAAGTAGACACATTTTTCAGCATAATTATGTTTCATTGACTACATGACATGGGATGGGGTTAAAAATCATTAATATTTTGGGATGTCAACATTTAGGATTCTACATCAGTTGATATGTTATTCATTATTTTACATCGCTATTCCCTCATGACCTAGAAGGGTTCTCCCCCGATTTTGGGAGTCTCTTTTCATTCTAGATCGGTTCATTTGAAGTTGGATATATGTTGTGGTAGGGTTGTATCTCACAAGGTTAGTAAGCCTTTATTCTTCTTTATCAAATTGACTTTGTTACAACCGTTTTTTGTGTTATCAGATCTAATGTTCCATTATGTTGTTTCCTTTTGATATTCTCTTGATATATTGTCTGACCATGTTCTGGGGGATACATCTTATCTTTGGATCCATTTGATTACTTGAGAGACCCACGTTTACTGGTATTTGGTTCAATCTCTAGCCTCTATTGGATAATGTGTATTGCTCATATTTTTAAAATTCAATTTATAAATAAACATTTCATAGTTTTTCTATGTGTGTAAATGGATTAGTGGTAAAAGGATTGTTATCACTAGTTTTTTATAAATAGGAAATGGGTTATTTAAAAATCATTGATACTATTTCTGAAATTTAACACACGGGAAGACATCATCACATAGGTGTATGGTTTATCTTAGGTGCATCATTTATATTAATATGAGAGAGTTTGATAAACATGAATTAATTTTCCAGATTGCCCCATTTTCCTAGGGACATGATCTTGACCGTTTTGGGGAATTCAATCATGGGGTGTTCCACTACTCTTTAGGCCTAGATTATAGGGATTTATAGTGAAATACTCATTATTGTGGTTTTATTAGTCTGCTAGCCTGACCTATTGATTTCTTTGGTGTGATTTTCTTTGGATTTTAATTTCACTATTTATGATTTCATATGAATTCTATATATTTTTATAAATTAAAATATAAATTATACATGAAATTGATTTACCTTCATTTTTTTGGAATTATAGGAATGATGGAAATATTTATCATTATTTTGATAAGAATTTTTTATAGGTTATTAGTCATTCTTATATTTAAAATGATCAAACTTAACTTATTTCTATAAAGACATATTATCGAGAACTTGGGTGAGACCCTGTTGAGCCTATAATATCACACCTTATATAAATCTTCAGTGGTGCATTAACCTTTCTATTTCATTTAATTTAGGTAATAGAAAGTATTTATAGTGATGCATTGAAGATTCTTCTAAGTGGAGTTTGGTTAACTATAATTGAGATGGGGAGGCTTTTCCCATGCTATCACATTGAGTAAAAGTTATAGTCCTACTATCATTCTATGTTAGGTATAGTACCTGCTGATTATAAATGAATTGAGTTTTTTGGTTTCTGTTTTTATTTTATTTATTTCACACACACACACACAGATATATATATATATATATATATATATATATATATATATTTCTCTTCAACTATTGTATCTAGTATTTATATTTTTTCCATTTTATTTCTTTATATTTAGTGAAATTACTCCCTGTAGTTTTTTTTTATTCTCTATTCATAGTCACAATCCCATAGGGATCAGAAACACACTTTAGTTATGTTATTCATTGGTTCAGTTATTATTTTGGGAAGTTATTTGGGTCAGTTCATTACAGTTTTTATCGGAGGTGGTCATATGGTAGAAAATAGATAATATGTTCTGGAATTGGGAGGTATATTGTAGTGAGTTCCTATCTAGCTATTTCTCTAAAGAGACTCATGTTATAATTGTATATTTTGATGTGTGTCTCATGTTTTGTGTGTTATATGAATCTTAGTTTTATATTTTGTCTATAGTATTTAGAATTGAAATATTTCTATCATCGGAATGTTTATTTTATTTCTATGTGCATTAGTATTCATTTACGACTATTATTATTATGAGGGTACAAGTAATACATCTTAATGAAATGCACAGATATATCAGAATTTGACTGAGATAATCTTATGGGTAGTCCGAGAAGTTAATCATAATGTTATATATGTTTAAAATGATGTCTTCTTGAGAAATCAAGGAGCTTTATAAGATATGGATCGGTCCTGAGAGTTCATACATGAGAATCCAACATCCCTTAAGGGTTATAATTATCCTCATGAGGTGGATTGATAGATAAAAAAGATTGACCAAATATATGACATCCTAGATATCCTGAGTGTATAAAGGTAAAGTGTTTATAATTTCAGTCAAATAGTTCAATCAATTAGCGGTGGGATACCATGGTAAAGACTAATAATCACATGATACTGATATTGAATGGTTTCAATACTCCCATATTCTAGAATTATTGTCTATAGATTTTGATGATATTGATGTCTCTGGAGGACTACTATGTATGGAAAGGAGAGTGTGTTGTGTCAACACACACAACTCAATTTGATGAACTAGTATATTTTTCATCAGAGGAAGTGAAGAGTGACTAGATGAAAGATCATTGGTACATAAAGGGCTTTCGAACAAAAATAATATTATAGGTATTTATACGAAATCATTCAACCATTATAGTGATAGTGGAAATTAAAATCATAGTAGACATGGATATGGATGGCATGGTTAGATCATTTACCTCTTATCATCAACCTTGTGGAACATTTAGTTGTGAATGTGGGGAAAATATAATTTGTAAGGATCATCATAGGGGTTTTAGTGGTTGTTCTATATCGTATGAATCAAGAAAAACATTAGTTATAGCTAGTAGTTACGATATAAATTACTAGTACTGTGGAATCCTGAAACACGCCTAAAATTATTTTTATACACCAGCGATGTTCTATAAGAGTAGTGGGAATTACATTCATCTATAATACTTCTATCCATACTTTTCTACTGCTCAATATGGTTTGGGATCATCACTTCTAAATTCTACTATGACATAATCAAATGCTTCAATGATTACAGGTTTGTAGACATAGACCTCAAGAGAAAATCACATTCACAAAATAGATGGGTTTCTAGTGCATCTACACATGGGTCGGGTGATCGTAATAGGTAAAATATTTTTTTTCACTCTTATGAAAAAAAATTATAGGATATTTTTTCTTCCCACTCCATTTATCTAGATATTTTATTATTATTTTTATCCTTCCAAAATAACTCAGGTCCTCTGATATAGATTTAGATACACTTATATAGAAGATGAGAGAGGATCTGTTTTGGTGTCCTTCTTGTGTTCTATCAATAATAGATATATATTTAGTATTGTATATTATATTGTTGATCCTAATTTTATAAATTCATCATCTGAATAGATTTGATTATTTCTCATAAATATGAGGATTATTATTATGTTAAATATTCCTTATTTCTTAGAGTTATATGGAAATCATGTGTGTTTCATGGATAGTATGATCGATGGTATGTTCGTGTAGGAATTTCCCAACCAGAGCTCAAGATTTTATGGATGGCAGTTATAGTTGAGCCTAATGACTTATAATCTATCATTCATCTTACCACTATTGTTGCAGGTTTTCCTAACAATTCCGTAGATAATTTCTCAATTCATCCACAATTAATAGAGCGATATATATATATATAGATTGTAATTGAAAATGTCCTAGGTACACAGATGATTTCAATACCTTTTTATCATATATAACTAGTATTGATTAATTAAATTGATATTTGGATGAAATATCTAGTTATAATGAATTTTTATCACCCAATTGCTTTACTTGGAAAAGTCCTATGATCTTTACAGTGAAGGTGGATGGTTTTCTTTGATTTTTTCTAGACTATCGAATATTGAACCAGCTAACAATAAGAAAAGTAGCATTTATACATTGTGGATGATTTATTTGATCAGTAAACGGGGTAATAGTGTTTTTCAAGGATTGATATTTGATTGTCTTATCATTAGATCAGTGTTCAGGATTGTGATATACAGAGGTAAAATATCAAGCGAAGGTATGTCCATTACAAATATTTTTTATGCCATCTGTTCAGATGAGCGCTCTTCTAGATGAATGGTTTTGATGAATATGAATTTCCATCCTTATCATGATGTTTTTTGGATGTGTTTATATCCAAAATTTGGGTTTACATAACATCAGAGCATGAAAATGATCACCATCTTTGTTTATATTTGGAACTCCCGCGGTGTAACCATTTGTATAGAAATAATTCCAAACAAATCTTATTTATTCATGTTGTGATTAACTTGGGGAACATGATTTTTGAGTATGGATTTTCTCTTGATCTTGAGAATGTGATAAGTTAATTTTTTGGGTAAGAGAAAGATATTATAACTGAGATTAAGACCATATTTAGAAATGTTGGATACTATAAACTATATGTCAAGGATTTATTGATGTTTGTATCACCTTTGAATTACATTACAATGAAATATATGAAAATCACTTGGGAAGAAATGTATTTGTCCTATATTTTTTCAATTTGAAATGACTTCTATCACCAGATCCTATTTTGATCTTACCTGATCTTGTTAAAGTGTGTGTTTTCTACATTGATGATTTTCGGAGTGTTTTGGGTTGTTTTCTGATTCAAGATGATCATTTTCTGGTATATGATTCATTCCAAATTAAAATTATTGAGAATAAATACCCAACTAATTATTTATAATTCTTTTATGGTATAATGTTTTTTTACTTGATAGTATCTATATATTGTTAGGGAAAGCTTCACATTCTCTTCTGACCGAAAAAGGTTTGAGTTATCTCTTTTCTAAAAATAAATTTAATCTTATCAAGAGGCGGTGGTTGTAATACCTTTAGATGTTTTAATTTCATATTTAATACAACCATGGGATGGGGAATGGCATTGTAGATGCTCATAGTATGGAAGTACCCTTGCAGGATATATTTCAATTGAAAGAAGATTGGAGACTTCTGGGACTCTTCATTCAGTTGAGTTTTGATTCATATGGAGTTGTACAAGGAATGGGTTTTACAAGTGTTCAATTATCTTCATCTCTCCACAAGTATATTATGCAGTGGTTGAAGAAGGATAATGTGATCAGTGGAATTCAATATACCTTATATGGTGGGAGATTTTTTTTGGTTTTTCATATTGATTAAATAGTTTACTCCATTTTTGGGATCAATTATTTTTCCAATCATTATAAAAAAAGTTATGTTTTTTTATTATGGTTATTCATTGGTCGTTCATCTATGAACTATGTAGTTGTTTTAGAACACGACATGGGGATTTTGGTTAACATGTTTTAAGCATGAAGTTGCTAATTATGTGTCCTGATGTTACACCTGCTAGAAAATAATGGAAGGGAATCTAAAACCCTATTATTTTCTTCATAATATGTCAATTTATTTTTGAAAATGTTATGAGGTTACCATCGACTTTTTTGAAGTATCACTATAGACTCCCCGAGGGAGGAATACAATCTAGGTTGTGATTTATTGTCAGAAAAAATCATCTTATTTTTTTCTGATCAAAGACTCCATAAAATATGAGGATTTTTGTATGTTGTATGTGAAGGATGTTTTCATTTAATTTGTAATTTCGTTAATAGTTTTTTAATCTAATAAAATTGGGTTTATATGATGTTCTGGATGATTTTCTAGGATGTGATGTGGAATAAGTTCAGATTGAGTACATCATACCATAGGTAGATAGATAGTCAAAAAAGGCATGATACTATAATTTAATGGGATATTTTATGTTCTTGGGACTTCGATATCATTGGATATTGGGATAACAATCATATAATAATTGTGTTTTTTGATAAAAATACTTATCAGTCGTCAGTCAGAATAGATCCTTTAAAATAATTTTATTGAGGCTTGTGAGAATCACCTCTTTGTTGGGATGTTGTGGGAGAAGATTTTTCTGTGGAATGGAGTTTTGTTTATGATATGGAAATAAGGATTAATGATATACAACAACATTTAGATACATCAAAGAGTCATTATAAATCATATATGGATCCACAACGTCATCCATTAACTTTTCATTAGGTTACAGGGTTTTCTTGAATATTTCTCCCGAGTTGGGTCACTTTCAGTATACAATACAGGGAAATTTTGCTCTGAGACATGTTGGACCAAGTGAGATAATTTAGTATCTTGGGAAGGATTCATATTAGTTGGTAGTTCATGTTCCATTGACAATAATTCATGATTTTTTTAAATATCACCGCTCAATAATTATCATACTGATCCATCTAACATTCTTAGCTAGGAACAGAAAGAGTTTGATCAATATTTTTATTTTGATTAAAACCTTATTGAGATCATTTACTCTTATGTGAATGTTTTTCCACGGATTCCTATTCCATTGGTCATATTTTATAGGTGAAAAAGGTCAAATTATCGTGAGACTTTGGTGTGAGACTCAATGATATGGAAGATATAAGCTCACCCTTTACTGAACTTCATTCTTCCACATAAATTTACTGGGATATATGGTATTATAGTTGGTTGTTTTAACATCCCATTTCTATCATTTAGGTTTTTCTCTTCCGATTTCTATTTTTCTACATTGAGTCAGTGCAGCATGGGATCCTCGATAATGGAGGGAATTTGATGGGAAAATGTAATAATTATTGGGTATGTATGTTTGTTTAAATAAATGAAGTTTGGGTATAAATGGATAAATTTTTTTGTGGGATTAATCACATATAGAGGCAACTCTCGTATTAGTTTGGGGGTTTTGGGTATGAATCATGGACTTTTCTAGTGTGATGGGTTATTAGATCAGGTGTAATTGGTATACATTATATTTTGTTTTTGTCTAGACATATTTCTTTAACATGTTACACATCATGAATGTTCTACATTCCATGTAGGAGTTACATGTCATGTAAGTATTAAAGTTAACTTATTATATAAAATTAAATGGGTTATTTGGTGTAGTTTCATATTGTTAATTACACAACATGTTAAGGGGTTCAACATCATGTAATTATCTTGACGTTAGTTGTTTTAATGATGCATCAGTTTATTTTTTATTATTTCTTCAAGATGCCTCCTCAAAATCGGTCAGGAAGGTTTCTCTAGAGATATTGGTAGTCTCTGTTCATTCTAGATTGATTTGAATGACATTATATCACCATTAAAGATTGATCAGAAATCTATGTATGAGTAACAATTTATGATTATTTGTTTCATTGATTGTGGTAGAACCATTGCATTGTGTTATCTATTTTGGTGATATGTACTGAAGTTTCATTTTGTTTTCTCTCTAGACCTATTTTGTGATCTTTTTCCGAGGGCAAATTTTTTCTGTGGATCCCATTATTGGGATGTAGAACCCTTATTTGAATGTTGGTGTCTCCACATCTAACATTTATTAGATGATATATGATTCTCATATTTTTATAAATTGATTTATGAATAAAATTTTCATTACTTTTGGTGTATATAAATGGATTTGTGGAAAATGGTGGTTTTTATATTGTATTTAAGACACAAAAAATGGGTTATTTTTAATTTATTAAAATTATGTATGAATGGATTAACATGGGAAGTCTTCATTACGTGGTGTATGGATTAGGTTATGGAAATCATCCATAATATTTTTGGGTGGTTTTCTCATGGTTATGTCCTCTACCCTTTAAGTATATTGTTCTAGGGGTAGGATCATTAAATTTTGGGGGCTTCCACACATGGGGTGTTCATATTATCCATAGTTCAATGTTCTAGTGACTTGGATTACACTAGTTGTTATTTTCGCATGAGTATTATGTTATCATGACCTATTGAGTTCCTTGTTATGATTTTCATATTCATGGATTCGTAAAATTTATGTTTTGATATGCATGCTATGGATTTTGATAAATGCTAATGGAAATTATTCATGAAATTGATATAGATACATTTGTTATGGAAATTTTTGAAAAGGAAAATATTTACCATGGTTTTGATAAAACTGTGTTACTATTTATCATTTTATATTTTATTTAAAGTTTGATTTACAATGTTTTTTATTATAAATATGTGTTATAAAATACCTAGGTGGGACCCTACTGAGCAAGTTATCTCACACCCTACATACGTCTTCGATGCTTCATATACCATTGTTTGTAATTTGATTCCAGGAAAGGAATAGTACTATGGTGAGGCAACATGGTTTTTAGTCAGCTGGGTCTGGGAAGGTAGTGGTGTGAAAGTTGTGGTTTTCCCACTCTATCACAAGGTGTAGTATTTATTCTCTATATATGAAATGATGTTTTGACTTGTCCTTAAGGAATGTAGATGCTTTTTAGTTTTTTGGTTTCCAATATTATTCTGTAATATATTGTATATATATATATATATATATATATATCTTCCAATGTTAACTCTATTATCTGTATATGTTCAAGGTTGTTTCATTAGGTTGAGTGGAATCATTCCATTTTGATGTTCTGCAATTTGCGAGTAATAGTTCCAAGCCCATGGGGATCAAAAATGTTTATTGGGTTTGTGAAGTGTCGATCCGTGTTCAAATTTGAGAGGGTATTTGTGTAACAACCTGAGATTTTATGAGAATTATTCTTTTTAATTTCTTTGATGTCTTGTGTTGTACGCTACACCAAAATTAACTTGTGCTATACACAACACTGTATCAGCTTGCAGTATACACAACACTATTCTTGGCTCATGTTACACACAATTTTATGTTCGTTTTGTAGAAATTATTCTACACAACATTATGTATAGATTTTGTTTAATGTATAAATGAAATAAGTTTTGATTATGTTATACGCAACAACAAAGGGTGCTTGAACTACACGCAACCTTGACTTGGCTTTAATTACACGCAATCACGACCATCCTCGATAGCATGTGTAGTACGCAATACCGGGTTTCACTAAACAATGATATATTGTTATAATATTATTATAAACTAGCCATTATGAATATTAGTATCTACATTTTTAATTTTATGAAATTATAATTCATCTTACACAATTTATATAACATGGTATGAGAACAAAATACATTTTTCAGGTAAAATAAGTATTTTTAAAAAAATGTAGTTTTGCCTCCTTTTGATGGCGCACCCAAATTAAATTTAGTTTTTGAGATTTTTATATGTTCAATTTGACAAAATAAAATTATTCTTTGTAATTAGGATATAAAAATTTACTTTGGATTATTTTTTCATATTATTCTGATAACATTCATTTTTTAATGAATAGTAAAAACACGCTATATTTTAATTAAAAACAACTTTTTTCATCACAATAATTTATATGGTTAAATTATAATATTGAATAGTTTTATAGTATAAATAGAATATATTTTTACCATTTAATATAATGTATGTAATCACAATAAATTTTACATTGAATTCATAGGTAACAACATTTCAATCTTTGGAAATGTTTTATCTTTTAAAACACATTTTCTTAACAACGAGATTAATTTTAAATTAATTACTGAAACTTTTGTGTTTTTAATTTTGAAATATGGATTCCATATTTGAATTAAGTGGGTAAAAATTATGTTAATAGGTTAATTTTATTATTTTTGATTTTATGAATAGTAACTACGATGATTTTTATTTACTGTAACTAAAGGTAAATCGGGTAATTAAGGGTAAATATAAGATTATAAAAGTACCCTAACACCTGAAAAAATTATATTGGATGACTAAAAGTCTACCCATATCACCTAAGTGTCGGAATATTTTCATTTAATGGACTTTGAAAATGAAAATACTTTAATTATTAATAAAACCAAAGAATGTGACAACATGTCACTCTCTTAAATCTTATTGGTATAATTATTTTAATTTAGTGATAAACTTCATGAAACATCGAATGTTAATAGTCTCCAGAAATATAATAAAATTAATTACATCCTTTTAATTTATTTAGTTTTTTTAGGTATTAAATAATTATCATTAAAGGTGACACAATAGTGATGTTGAAATTATTTTATTGATTGAAATATCAAATAAATGGTTTTAAAAATATGAATATAAATATTATATGAACTATTTAATGTTATCCAAAAATTATATAGATATATATTACATGTTATGAATCTATTAATGCTTTTATTCAGAACATATCTTCTGTGTGTATTTTATTTAAATTCAAATAAATGAATGGTGTCAAAATTGACACTAATGTTATTTTATAAAAATTACATAATATAAAATTGATTATAAATCAAAAAAATATTTAAAAATTAAAAATTAAAAATAATATGGTCTAAAATTTCATAAATAATCCAATTATGGACAATTCACTACACATAAGTAATTATTTATAACAATTTAAAATTTATAAACTTATAACCACAAATAAAATTAAATAGATTAAATAAGGATAAATCAAGTTGATAATGTTTAAAATAAATTATCAAAATGTCTAAATTTTATTGGTTGGTTATATTAAAACCCTATCTCATATATGTTCTGATTTGAGTCATTTTTTTAGTTTTTATGTGGGTTTTGAATTTATTATAAATTAATATTTTTAAGGTTTCCATGGGTGCCCCTCTCCTCCCTTATAAAAGGGCACCTCCTCCCTCTTCTCTTTACACAATTTTGAGCCTTCAAGCTCGGCCAACCCCTGCCAATTTCCCTTCTAAACTTCCGTAGAAATATTATAGAGGTTTTTTTCTCCTCCAAAGATCGACTCTAGTGCCTTAAGAATAGGTTAAGAAGAGGCGCGTCAAAGAAGAGGTGATATCCTTTACCGATTCCTTCCAATTTATTTCTTCTTCTACTGCTTATTATTTATTTGTTTCATCATGAATTAATAAAATAAGTATCACTCATATATTTATATGTTATTATAAATACAAAACTACCCTATTTGATCTTCTATCCATCCTATGGAAGATGAAATCACCGCACGGGCGTACCTACGGAATACTGTCTCCACGCCGTGGTGTAATATGTTTTCCACCACCTCATTACTTGGATGGTTTTAATGGTGTAAATAAATAACTATATATGATTATTGTAAAGTGATATTGATTCTGAAATATTATACATACACTTCAATACAATACCATGATCATGGAAATGATATCATCGCTCGTGCGTACGTTTGGACTACCGTCTCCACGAACGGGATGAGATTCATTTTCCATGATTAACCCTTCAAGTATGATTATATAGTATATATAATAAATAATAATGAAATATATTACATAATAATGATACTAGATTTATGTAAATAAATGTTTCATTTACTTAATTCCATTTAATTCAATAATGAAATGAAAACAGTGTTCATGCGTACGTACGGCCTACTGTCTCCATGAACGGTGTATTTCATTCCATTTATAAATCTATCATATATATTTATAGGCTGAAAATATATTATATATAAATCATTTTTTACATACTAGAATTAATTAAATCAGGATATATGTAATCATATCAAGAACAACATGTCGAAACACGTATGATAAATGAAACGATTTTACTCAAAACGCTGCTTTAACATGGATTTTACAAAATAACGTGTAATATAAAGTCATAAGTGAACCATATATTATATCATAACAATTAATAAGATTCTGTAATAAGTCAATGACATTATTTAAATCACTATACAGGAGGTTCTGATACATATGAATCATATCAGACATAAGGTAAGGGAAAATCCCACATCTCATTTTTATCCGAGATTATTTATACTTCAGAATTTACTGGGTCATATTTATCATCCACATCCATGTTTTCTCAATATGTAATATTATTTCTATCCTCCTACAATTTTTTAAATCCAATTTTACCTATTGGTGAATTTTTAGTAAAATATATAAAAGGAAACTTTTGTCTTTCTTAGTACGAGAGACTTTTTAACTTTTCTGAAAAAAGTACGAGAAAAATGATTTTTTAACTTATACGGCATGAACGGATTTTTATGGTTTCATAACAATATATTTCAATGAAGCATCATATACAAGATTTCATGGCTATTTTCAACAAAATCGTTTTCTTTTAAAATTGATGGGTATTTTGTGAAAAGAAAATGATTTTGAAGAAGAAATGACATTTTCATCAAGAATTCATTTCAAATGTTTTATCAAAACCATTTTCCATATAAGATGACATAATTTCATATGTGTATGTTTCAAGAATAATGAAAATATTATTTACATGGTTTCACTTTTCTTATGATGAAATGATATCCATTTGTTTTATATGGATAATTTTATGATGGGATGATGTTTATGAAACCCATTTTATTCTTTGGGTTATGATGAATGATTTATGTTTATATTGGGGCACAGGTAAGAATGATTTCATTATGAGATGGGTGGGACCTATATCTCTCTCCAATGCATTGGGTAAAGATTTTTATCTCATGAGATAGACATGTTTGGAATGGTAAGTTAATCTGGTTCAGTGATACAGGACTGGAAGGAGGAGTGAACTCGATTCGGAAAGGGACATTGTCCACTAAGATGGTCTTGGAAGAAATTCCTTGGAAAATAGGAAAATCATATCAAGTGATTAATAGTTTTCCACAATTAAATGTTTTATTCCCATTCTATTTTACCATGATTTATTTTCCTTTATGATATATGTGTTACGTACTTCTAAGATTTATGTCTTTGCTCAAGATTTTGGAGTTTAGATTTTATGTTCATGTTTGTTCATTAAAATGTTTATGGATTGTTATATGTTATCTATGATTACCCTTACTGAGCATTTGAGCTCACCATTTTTATGTTTTATTTTCCACAGGATATAAATAAAGGTTTTAGGTAAGAAAACAAAAGGGGAATATCTTTATGGGAGATGTTGAAGATCAATCACCATGATTAGAAGATTGTGTTCTGTGTTTCCAAAGACAGTAATCTATTATGGTCTTTGAGTTTTTGTTTTTGTTATGTATTAAGTATTCTACAAATGTAATGTAATGTCCAAGTACATCAGGTTTGGGGTCTCTACAGTTGGTATCAGAGGAAAGGTTTAGTTAACCACTAGAAACAAGGATGCTTAAACATTAGTGAGATCTCTAAATATATTTCTATGGTGTGTCTGGGGATGTCCCTAAGGTTATGTATAAGTATAGGTTACCGTCCTTGAATTATGAAAATGACTGTGAATAACCTATGATTAAACCTAATATGTTAGAGATTGAAAGTACTCCCCTTGATTATGTTTTATTTTCTAATATGATTTTTCCCCTCACACTATTCTTTTTGGGTTTTAAAAAATGGCTGGAAAAAGGAAGATTCACAATAATTTAGGGTTTTATAGACAATGGAATGATATTCTTCATGAGAAACCAAATGAAACAGGATTTGGAAGTCCATACATCATTATTATTCCTAATCAGAAATCTCATAATATGATCCATAATCTCAACTTTGGTATGTTTCCGGACTCAGCTAATAAGAGAAAGTTGTAGTTTCATGATGATCATAGAGGAAATGATGTTCAATTTCCATCATGTAAATCATGTGGTAAGAGGAATCAGAGAGAATGTTTCAAAGAAATTGGAAGATTCTTTGGGTGTGGAAAAGAAGGACACAAAGACAGTAATTGTAAAGGAAATGGTTCAGTTAACACCATGGACAAGGATAATTGTATTACTAAAACATCAACAATGGTTAAATGTTCTAAATGTGGAATGTACGGGCATTATGCAAACCAATGCTCTAAGGGAAAATTTCATGAAGAGAATCATCAGGGTTGTATGGGAAGTATTTATGAAGATGAGGATGATGATGATGAGACTACAAATGATATATGAGATGAAAGAAATGATGAAGCTTAGTCAGTGGATTAATAAGGTTGTGGAATGATTATATGTTTATCAAGAATAATTTATGGTACTATAGAATAATGTAAAACCTAAGGATTGTTATAATGTTGTCATTCCTTGAGTGTTTGAAAGTATATGATGAATGGTATCGGTAACCATGAAAGGTTATTTAAATATTTCTGGAAGGTAGATGATAGGTGCATAATGAAAGGATAAGTAGATAATGAGATGTTTGATAGTATTAATGAGATCATGACTGATATAAAGACAATGTGATATCATGGTTTGAGTATACAGATTATTGGGATTTTGGTATGTGGAAAGATTTAACTTTTGAAAACATTCATGTTTTCACTAAGGTTCAATGGGTATTGATTTTTCAAGAGAATACATGATTAAGGAATTCACTTGTTTGTAATGTGACCAACAAGATATATATATATATATATATATCTTATGATATACGGGAGATACATGATTGTATTCAATGCTTGGTAGATGAACTTTATAGTAATCATTTTATTTATACTATGAGATTGGACAGATGTATTTGTGATAAACATAAATATTGGAATAGATTAAGTTCGACATCATATAGTATTTTTTGAGGGTATAATTTTTTATTATGTTATAATAGTATAGTTTAAAAAAAAGACAACCCATAGGACGGGCGACAACCCGTCGCATCAGACAAGGCTGTGGGAATCAAACCCACAACCGAAGTGTGGCGGGCCTTTATCGCCTAACACTGGCCTACAAAAAGTCCATGGTTAGTAGAAACTAGTTTTATTTTATTAAATAGGATGATGGATGAAGTTTAAGTCCATTTTGGAACCATATCTGATTAATCTCACCATATATGGACTTATGTATATAAATTTTGATAATATATGTTTGAGATAGATGGAATGACATATCATTCTATTGCATGATCTGCTAAAACTTCTCGAAAGACAAATTCAACTTCATTTCTTTAAGATATGAAGTGGAAATTGTTCAAGGCACGAGAACCGTTGAGATTGTACCAAAATCATGTAAGAATTTATTTTATTTAAAAAATTCATCAACATTTGGGAAATGATCTTAAAAACCAAAAATGTTTTTCTAGTGATCTAATATCTGATGAATCAGATGGTAGCATAGATCATCACAAATTTATGGCATTTTGACTATTGGATTTTTCATAGCCCTGTTCTCTACCACTCTCCATCAGAACTTGACAGTTTGATTTCTCTTCCATATCCATATTTTCACCTTGGTTCTCATATATGGGATCCCAAGTGATGAGTTACTTTGGGTATCCATTTTGTTTCTCACATTGATTTTTTAAAATTATGTTTTAGTATTCCTTTTTACGGTGTGGGTTTCTATGAACGAAACATTCAAGTAGTAAACCATTTATATCCCCGATGAATTTCGAGGGTGAAATTAATTCTAAAGGGGGTAGAATGTAACAACCCGAGATTTTATGAGAATTAATCTTTTTAATTTCATTTATGTCTTGTGTTACATGCTACACCAAAATTATCTTTTGTTATATGCAACATTGTATTAGTTTTCAGTATACGCAACACTATTCTTGGCTCGTGTTACACACAATTTCATGTTCATTTTGTAAAAATTATTCTATGAAACATTATGTATAGATTTTGTTTAATGTATTAATGAAATAAGTTTTGAATATGTTATACTTAACAAAAAAGGGAGCTTTCACTACACACAACCATGACTTTTTTTTCATTACAAGCAATCACGACCTTCCTCGATAGCGTGTGTAGTACACAATATGAGGTTTCACTAAACAACAATATATTATTATAATATTATTATGAACAAGCCGTTATGAATAGTAGTATCTACATTTTAAATTTTATGACATTATAATTCATCTTACACATTTTATATAACTTGGTATGAGAACAAAATAATATTTTCGGGTAAAATAATTATTTTTCAAAAATTGCAGTTTTCCCGCTTTTTGATGGCGCACCCACATTGAATTTAGTTTTTTACATGCTTATAAGTTTAATTTGACAAAATGAAATTCTTATTTGGAATAATGATATAAAATTTTACTTTGGATACATTTTTCATATTATTCTGATAACTTTCTAAATTTAATAAATAGTAAAAACACGCTATATTTTAATTAAAAACAAATTTTTTCATCTCAATAATATATATGGTAAAATTATAATATTTAATGGTTTTAAAGTATAAATAAAATATATTTTTACCATTTAATATAATTTATGACATTACCCTTAATTTGACAATAAATTCATATGTAAAAACATTTCATTCTTTGGCAATGTTTTAACTTTTAAAACATGTTTTCTTAACAAAAAGATTAATTTTAAATTAATTATTGCAACTTCTGTATTTTGAATTTTGAAAATTGGATTCCATATTTATGTGGTTCCAAATTATGTTAATAGGATATTTTTTTTATATTATGAATAGTAACTACGGTAATTTTATTTACTGTAGTTAAAGGTAAATTATGTAATTAAGGGTAAAAACAAGATTATAAAATTACCCTAACACCTAAAACAATTATATTGGAGGACTAAATGTGAACCCATATAATTTAAGGGTTGGAATAGATTCATTTTATGAACTTTTGACCATGAAAATAATTTAATTATTAATAAATCCAAAGAAAGTGACAACATGTCACTCTCTTAAATCTTATAAGTATAATAATTTTAATTTAGTGATAAACTTCATGAAACTTAGAACATGAATAATATCCACAAAGCTAATTAAATTAGCTACATCATGTAAATTTATATAGAATTTTTAAGGATTAAATAATTATCATTAAAGTTGAAACAATAGTGATGTTGAAATTATTTTATTGATTGAAATCTCAAATAAATGGGTTTAGAAATATTCAAATAAATGTTATATGAACTATTTAATGTGATAAATTAATTTTCTAGATAAATATGAAATGTTATGAATCTATTAAATCTTGTATCAGATAACATCATCCGTGTGGAGTTTATGAAAATTCAAATAAATAAATACTGTCAAAATTGACACTATTTTTATTTTATAAAAATAACATAATTTAAAATTGTTTAAAAATCACAAAAATATATAACAATTATAAATTAAAATTTATATTGTCTAAAATTTCATAATTAATCCCATTATGGACAATTCACAACACATAAGTAATTATTTCAAACTATTTAAAATTTAGATTCATATAACCAAAAATAAAATTAAATAGATTAAATAAGGATACATCAAGTTGATAATGTTTAAAATAAATTACAAACATGTCTAAATTTAATTGGTTTATGAGATTATGACACTATCTCATATAATTTTTTATTTGAGTAATTTTTATGTTTTTAAGTGGGGTTTGAATTTTTTATAAATTAATATTTATGAGGATTCTAAAGGTGCCCCTCTCCTCCCTTATAAAAGGGAACCTCATCCATCTTATATTTACACAATTTTTAGGCTTCACTCTCGGCCAAACCCTACGCATTTCCCTTATCAACATCCCTAGAAACATTATAGAGGTTTTTGTTTCCTCAAAAGACCAACTCTAGTGCCTTAAGAGGCGGTTAAGAAGAGGCGCGTCAAAGAAGAGGTAATATCCATTACCGATTCTTCCCAATTTATTTCTTCTTCTACATCTTCTTCATTATTTGTTTCATCATAAATTAATAACAATAGTATCACTAATATAAGGATATGATATTATAAATATGAAACAACCTTATTTCATCTTCTATCCATCCTATAGAAAATGAAATCACCGTGCGGGCGTACGTATAGAATACCATCTCCACGCCATGGTGTAATATGTTTTCCACCACCACCTTACTTGGATGGGTATAATGGTGTAAATAAATAACTATATATGATTATTTTAAAGTGATATTGATTCTGAAATATTATACATACAATTCAATACAATTCCACGATCATGGAAATTATATCATCCCACGTGCATGCATACGGACTAACGTCTCCACGAACGCGCTGAGATTCATTTTCCATTATTCACAATTCAAGTATGATTATAAAGTATATATAATAAATAATAATGAATTATATTACATAATAATGATACTGTATTTATTTACATATATGTTTCATTTACTTAATTCTATTTTATTCAGTAAGGAAATGAAAACAACGTTCATGCGTACGTACGGCCTACCGTCTCCATGAACGGAGTATTTCATTCCATTTATCGATCTATCATATATATTTATATGATGAATATATATTATATATAAATCATGTTTTACATTAAATAATTAAGTAAATCTGGATATATTTAATAACATCAAGAACAACACGTCGAAACACGTATGATAAATGAGACGATTTTACCCAAACTCTGCTTTAACATAGAATTTAGAAAAGAATGGGTAATATAAAGTCATAAGTGAACTATATATGATATCATAACAATGAATATGATTCTGTAATAAGTATATAATATTATTTATATCATTATACAGGGGGTTCAGATACATACAAAGCATATCAGACATAAGGTAAGGGAAAATATCACAATCTCATTTTTATCCGAGATTGTTTATATTTCAGAATTTACTGGGGAATATTTATCATCCACATAAATGTTTCCTCAAAATGTAATATTATATATATCTTCTTCTAATTTATTATACACAATTTTACCTGTTCTTGAATTTTTAGTAAATGATATGAAGGAAATCTTTTGTTGTTTTCAGTACGAGAGACTTTTTGACTCTTTGGGACAATGTATGAGGAGAATGTTTTTTTAACTTATAAGGCATGAACGTATTTTTACGGTTTCATAACAACTTATTTCAATGAAGCTTCACCTACAAGATTTCATGAGTATTTTCATCAAGATACTTTTCTTTTAAAATTGCTTGGCATTTGGTGAAAATAAAATGATTTTGAAGAAGAAAGGATATTTTCATCAAGAATTAATTTCAAGTGTTTTATCAAAACCATTTTCCATCTATGATGACATTATATAATATGTGCATGATTCAAGTATAATGTCTCTATTATTTACATGGTCTCACTTTTCTTATGGTGAAATGATATCCATTTCTTTTATGTGGATTATGTTATGATGGGATGATGTTTATGAAACTCATTTTATTCATTGGGTTTGGATGAATGATTTATATATATGTTGTGGTACATGTTAGAATGATTTCATTATGAGATGAGTGGGACCTATATCTCCCTCAAATACATTGGGTAATGATTTATATCTCATGAGATAGTCATGGCTGGACAGTAAGTCAATTCGGTTCAGTGATACAGGACTGTAACGAGGAGTGAACTCAATTCAGGAAGGGACTTTGTCCACTAAGATTGTCTTGGAAGCAATGCCTTGGATACTACGGAAATCAGATCAAGTGATTAATGGTTATCCACAATTAAATGTTGTATTCCAATTCTATTTTATCATGATTTATGTTCCTTTATGATATATGACTTACGTACTTCCAAGATTTATTTCTTTGCTCATGATTTTGATGTTTATATTTTATGTTCATGTTTTTGCATTCAAATGTTTCTGGATTGTTTTATGTTATCTATGTTTACCCTTACTGAGCATTTGAGCTCACCCCTTTTATTTTTTCTTTTCCCCATGATATAAAGAAAGGTTTTAGGTATGAAAACAAAAAGGGAAGATCTTTATGGGAGATGTTGAAGATCTTTCACCTTGATTAGAGGATTGTGTTCCACGTTTCCAAAGACACTAAACTATTACGATCCTTGAGTGTTGGTTTTTTTATGTATTAAGTATTCATGAAAAGTAATTTAATGTCCATGTACGTCAGGTTTGGGGTCTCTACAATTTGGTTCAGTTTGTAATAATGATACACTATTGAAACCATAATTTTTTTCATATATTGTGGTATTTTCTATATAAACTCAAAAAAATGTAGAAGAGTTTTGGAGATATTTTCATGTATATATATTTGTTAAAAAACATTAAAACCATTTTAACCATAACCATGATAACATAATTTATTAACATAATAACATAATTATTTGAAAAAATATAAATGAAACCATAAAATTCTTTACCAAGGTATAGTCTAAAATTTATTATCCATTTTATCATATTAAATTTATATATGTGGATGAAATTAAAATTATTAAAAGAATACAATTAAATGAATGAAATTATTAAATAAAATACTATATTTATGTGTAAAATCTCATTTCACCTTGAAATAAAGTTATAATATTGTTTCTACGGGATTTTTTTCATTAAATATTAAACAATGAAAGATATTAATAATTTTAGATCGATATAAAAACAAACATTATCTTCCTTCCATTCTATTAGATGAAAATACCGAAAAATATATATATATAATTTCATATTAAACTGGTAAACATTACAAAATTAAATAATGGGTTCCCAATTTAAAATTAATTTTTAAAAAATTGAATAATTAACTCCATTAATATATTTTTTTCCAACAGAACTCATATAATATGAGACAGGCTTTTGATATATTTATTTTCTTCCTTTACCTAATAGTTACCTCTTTTATAGAGTTGAATAATAATTACTATTATTACAATTAATAATGAAAAAAATTATGTTGAACCATTAAAAGTAATTTAAATATTTTAATTCAATAAGACATTCTATTTTATAATATTCACATTATATATGTATGATGTATTAATTTTCATATAATCTTGTAAAACGCAATGAAAACTATTTTTAGAATAATTAACTTTTTAGCATAAAAGTTGAATTATTTTTCATCCATTCAATATAAAAACCATCTTATGATACTAAAATAATTTAATAAAATATATAATTTATAAATTTAATTTTTATAATTAACCAATATTTATTTATTTATTAAACATTGAAAAAAAATTGGAAATTTTTTTTTTTAAGAAATCCTGTTTTAATCCAAAAAATGAACATATACAAAAATAAATTATAATATTGATTAATATGTATTTAATAATATTATATATAACTATTGGATAATAAATTTGTTTTATGGTCATATTTGTCACACATATTTATTTTATGATATATTTAATTTTTAAATAAATATTATATCTTCGATAGCTTGTGATATACAGAACTATATGTCATGTTGGATTACAATAGAGTATATAGGTGTACACTAGAAGATAAATTGGATTCATTGAATAGAAATATTTAAATTATGAACAAATTATGGTGTAAAATTTTATATAATGAATTCATGGGTCAAAATAAGTTAGGAATTAAAATAAATTCATTCGAAGTAAAAAATAAATGTTTTACAAAAAAATGTTTTTATTCAGGAATTTTTTTCATAAAAGACAAAAATAATAATTATTTCTAAACTTTTTATTTTTTTATATTTTATGTATTAATTTAAATGTTTCATAATTAAAATAATATAAATTTTAACCATATGATGTGAATAAGTATGGTTTTATTTTAAATGACTAAATTTTTATTAATAATGGGTTCATCTTGTTTTGCACACATATATTAAAATTGTAATTTTATCAATTTTAGAAAATTAATTTGCAATAAAGTTGCTTTTTAAAAAATTATTATTATAAATTATATTCATGTGATTTTTTGATTGTTTTATGAAAATATTAATTTCCTCTATGAATATTGAAAAATACATAGTTTTTATTAAAAATGTATTTTTTATTTAAAAAATTGTTAAATATAATTTTTTCAACAAATATTCATAATATTATAGTTAATTTTAATAAATTTTTATTGACTAAATATTAATCATGAATGTTAATTTTTTTTTACAATATTATATAAAATAATTTTGTACATAGGAAATATTTTCATAATAAAATCATATTTTTGTCAATGGTTTCATTTTGATATACTTCTATAAGATCTCTGAATTTATTTTAGAAAATGGATTCTTTATTTTGAATAAAAATAAATAATAATATATAATAATTGGAACATAATGTTTTCTCATTATGAATATTTAAATATGTATGAAATTTTGGATTCTGATTAAGGACAATAAGGGTTTTCATGGGATAAACCACATGATAAGGTTATGTTTTCAAATAAAACATGTACAAATACAATTTAATGGGAATATTTAAAAATTATACTATCCAAAATATGAATATATATACATTTGGAGACATTAAATTTTGGAATGAATTTATCATATTGTATTATCTTAGGAAATTTTCAAGGGGTCCCATCCATCCACTTATAAAAGGACACCCCATATTTTATCCTCTGCAATCCTAAATTTTAATTTGGTAAATCAAATACATTATATAATATCTTAATTTCATCTATCACCATGACATAGATTATCTAGTCTCATCGTAAGACCATAGTACAAAATCTATAGGTACAAATCTGAAGATGTTCTTCGAATAAGAGGTATAATTCATAACGATGGACCATATTATTATGTATTCATATAACATGTTAAAATAAACATATAAATATGATAAAATAACTAAAAAATTATCTAAAATATAATAATATGTTTTTATGTTAATGGAATAACCTATATGCATCCCCTCTTAAATCAAATGGGAACCAAAACCATTGATCTTGTGTTTGGCCGACTACACCCTAACGATCCTACATAATTCATTTTCCATCACCACATCCCATAGTTCTATATAATGTTATATTTAATTTATATATACCATGTTTATGACATAAGTATAATTACTGATTTATAATATAACATATACCTTACAACATTCCAATCCGTTTGAAATTGATAATGTTTCTCATGCATATGTGTGGACTGCCACCTTCATGAAGTGATGTGATATATTTTTTTATTTATTTTGAAATGGATGGAAATAAAGATAGATTTAATTATTATATATGATTTATATTCTGTAATATTTTTTTAAAAGGATAACTATTATTTACATTTCTTCCTATATAGTTATCAAAATAATGTAATCACCATTACTATGTATGTATGGCATATCGTCTCCATTAACACTATAATCAAATTTTTAACTCTAAATATTATATATGACTATAAATAGATATATAATTGATATATAAGATATTTAAATCTTTATTTAATTTCATTATATATAAGAAACACTATCAAATTATGAAAACCTAAACTACTTATCTAAAAGATACATGAATAAGATTACATTTATCACCCATAATTGTGATTAATATATAGAATTGTTAATGAACTAGGGATAAAAAGTTTTTGTATAAATATATATAGTATGATATATATATACATATATATTTATGTGTTTTTAATATATTTATAGTAAATTTATATTTATTAAAATATATGTTCTAATATATATTAAAGAAATAATACTTGAGGTAATAGCTTTTTACCTCACTTTTACTTCCATGATACATATTCCATATTAACCAATTATTTTTTATGGTTTATATTAAAACTTTTTATGTGTTATATTTGGAAGATATTTATATTCTTGATTTTAAAATTTTCATTTGATTATATTTCTTTCATATGGGTTATAAATCAAAATATTACTATGTGGTAAAGGTTTTATGTCACAAACTCATTTTTATCAACATTATTTAAGATTATTCTTATGATAATGAAATATTATAATATAATTAAAAATTACTATTGAATTAAATTATCATATTGTTATTTCATGAAATTACATGTTTTCCTTTCATTTTTCTATGTTCATGTATTTGTGAGTCCAAAATTTTTGAAGGTAAGTTGACTTTATTTAAATCTTCAAAAAAATGTCTTTCCCTTACACTACCATATATTCAAAATACATTATCATTTTTTTAAAATATTTTCAAATGATTGGTAAAAGTAATTTTTAATGATGTTTTTCTTTAAATATAATTGTTTAAATGGATTCTCACTGTAATTTTATAAATGAGGTTATTTGAAACTTTTTACTGAAAATGAGAAAGGAAATTTTGATTTTATATACTCCACATTAATGGAATTCCACACTATTATAAACTATCAAATCTTCAAATATTCCATTAAGTGGTTCAAAGAGTATTTTAAAAGAAATATTTTCGCATAATATTGTCAAATTTTTTGTTATTGGTGGTGATTTTCATAGTGATAATTGTATTTTTCTTATAACTGTTTTAATGTGTTATTTTTGGTATTCTATTCATCAATGACCAAAATCATATATTACTTATGGTTTAATAGGGAGAGGATTTAATGTTAAAATCTTTATTATTTACCCTAATGATTTATAATATGTTTGAGAGAGGATATGTTAATTTATTCTATTATACATATTACATTGGAAGGTTTGTGAATGCATTTGTTGAGTTAGGAAATATTTAACATCTCATATGACGGATTTTCAATACATTTTTTTTACATTTATAATATGTATCACAAAATTATAAATAATGATTTCGTATTTTTATGTTATAGGGTGGCCTACTATAACCTTATTAAGCTTCGTAGGTCTCATGGAAAAGACTAGTTTGCATATTTGGACAAGGCCTTATCTATTTATGTATGTTGTCTTTGAACAAGGCATTAATGGTATGTCTAAGATATATAAAATTATGAATTCTTTCATAATGAGATTAGTTATTAATTTCAATGTAATTATTTCATTATTTATTATATTCATGGTTACATTTATAGGAAATGTAATTATTTATAAGGAATTATTCGATCAACAGATATTCCTAAAATATTATTATTCATGCTCTGGTTATTGAATAGGGACCTGGTTTTTTGCATTATTTTTTTCATATTATTTATTCCTTATGTATTCATAATATCCACCATTCAAAATATACCTTAATTCGGCATCTATGCTCCCCCCATTATTATAATTCCTTTACCCAAGATTACAGGATGTGTATTATGATTGACATGTGGGGATATGATAATAGGAATAATAGTGTTCTCAACAAAAATTCAATGTTGTATTTTATGTTTCCAATTGAAATGTGAGATTATTGTATGTATACGTTATACCAATAATTCTAAAATATTAGATCATTCAAGACAAGATTTATTATATGTATATCTATTTTAATGAAGTAACCACCATGATCGGGATACTAGAGTCATGGTCATTAAAGTTATTATTAACAACCATCAAAAGTAATTGTATTTTATTATATGGATAAATGGATTAAATGCCTATAAGGGGGAAATTAAGGGGATTTTTAAAAAATAAATCTAAAGAGAACATTTTTTAGAATCCTTTGGAATTAGATTTAAGTAATCATATAGAAGGGAATATATCATTATGAATCACTTGAGGATAACTGTACGTATAGGATAACCCCGTAATGATTAGTTAAGGTAGAGATTATGTGTATTTTCAATCTATATATACGTATCTTGTACTACAATGGGAATTTTAATGGTAAATTCGATATATAAGGGTAAAATTTTTAAAAGGGAGCAATTGTCATTGACTTGGTCATCACATTTTTTCATGAAAATGGGCCTTACTACCCACCTTTTATTTGACACTCTTGGGGGATATTCTTAAGAAAATTAAAATTTTCATCAAAAAACATAATGTATAGTTTTAAAATATTTTTATGACTCAAACACATTACGAATTAAATGATGTTTATGATTATAAAAGGGAGAATTTTTTTATTTATATTTATTTTCTCTCATGATATAAAGATCAATAGAGGTCATTGATTCAAAACATTAATCATTATTACGAAATACCAATCATGAAATGAAAGTACATTAATACACTCTTATATTCAAAATATTTTGATCATAAATATTGAAATGATATTGAAATACAATTACTATGACTAATGAAAAATGAAGATAAAAATGTTTCTAAGTATAAATACAATGTTTCATGGATTAGAAGTTAACTTTTTTTGACATTATACATAATGAATATAATAATTTACCACTTCTTTATGAACTTAATACAATCATTTGAAGGGAACTATTGTCCCAAAACTTCTAATCATATGATGCTATAGTATCGTCTAAAAACTAGTGAGTCAAATAATTGTTCATGTATTATTTTTTTAAGAAAATAAATTTGATAGGGGAGGATTGGAAATCTAGAAATAGAAATATAAAAAAGCAAAAATCATGGAAGGGCCTAATATCAAACATGTAATAAATTTTTAATGAAAACATGTGGAACATGCATGCTGTGAATGGATGTTTTATAAACGTTTTTATGGATCCAACTGGATAATGATTGTAATGTAAATATAGAATATTCTAATATAAAATTCATCAACTATAATTATAATGGGAATTATATAGAGTAATGTAACATGAGTTAAGGAAATATTACGTATCAAATTTAAAGTTAGAAATGCCAAGCTTATGTGTTGAAATTAGCTAATGTATTTGTTTCTAAAGTTATTATGGGAGTAATTTAATCATATCATTTAATTTTCCATATTTATTATTTGTTAATGGACTATCACACTCATATATATAATCAATGGTTTCCATGAAAATAGAATATTATCTCATGCACCATTAGAGGGATTTATCTTTTAATACTCCTAGTAGATGTCACCCCATAATGATGATGTGAAAATTAGTTCACATTATTACACATAAATTCACTCTATTATTATAATTAACCATGAAACCTATTTTTTATTTTGATATAATCATTGGTATAGACTATATTTTAAAATATGATGCACATTGTTTTCTCAATTATATGGAAATTATAATTCATTATGAAAATATAGAATTTGTATTATTTTGAGGGGAGAAATCATCATTTGATTCATGTCTATATCCAACATAGTAGCCGTTATAAATGATATTATTAAAGAAGAAGATAAGAAACTTTCTATATAAGGAATATATAATATTTAAATTGAGTATATTCTAATTTTATAACAATACATTTAAGTATTTTCTAATGAATTACCTAAACAACCATTAAAGAATAAAGTTGTGTATTATATAATTTAATCGATTATGAAATAAATTTATCAAAATACTCCATGTAGAATAGATACTTTGGAAATATAGAGGATAAACAAACAACATAATGATATGTTTGATAATGGATCTAAATTCCCTAGTTTTTCACCATAGGAAGTTCTAATACATTCTATTTTGAAGAATGCTGAATATAAGAGGCTATTCAGTAATTATAAGAAATCAATAATAATTTTTAAAGAACATGTATCATATAGATCGTATTTATGACTTATTCTATGAAATTCATAATGATGAATATTTTTCAAATTATGACCTTTATTCAGGTTATCGTCAATTGTGAGTATTGACTAATGTTATTCCAAAAAGATCACTTCTAAGGATTCAGGGATACTGAGTTTTTTGTAATTAAATTTTAATTGACTTATGGACCCTTTCATTTTATGTATTTAATGTATTGATTATTTAAGTAATATCAATATGAATTTTATGTGGTATTTATTAATGATATCTCGAAGTAATCAGAGATCTACGAGGTTCAAAAGAATCAGTTGCAGATAATTCATGATACTATTTGATGAAAAGGTCTATATTTGAAATTTATAGTGTGTGAATTTTATTTTTATAATTTTTTCATTTGAATATTGTCTTTAATTATGGAATCTCAGTTGATAATATGATTAAAAATATATTCCAATATTTTCCTACACTGACAAACATAACTGAGGTACACAGTTTTATTGGCTCGACAATTTACTATCTATGATTTTACAAAAAAAATCACATTTGTCTGACCTAGTAGCATGTTTACAAACAAAGAAGTTATGTTTTTATGGAAAAAATAATGTGAAGAGTGATATGATTAATTAATTATTAGACTGTTAAAGGAAATTATTTTTATTTTAATATCATGAATTAATAGATTTGAGATATACAGGGTTGAATTAATTTTGGGTCTTGGTTGTGTCTTTCCATATAATTATTAATTTATTTCTTATTCATTATGGTAGTCAACGATTCATTAACAAAACAATCCAACCCCTGAGTGTGATGTGGATGATAAAATTAATACATTGATGACATTGATACATTATATATATAGATGAATATGTGAAATAAACACAGATCATAGGTGTTTGAAATATATCTTTTAAATGAAATAGATCAACTTGAGTAAAACGATATTTATTTATCTACTCAATGATAATTATTTCCCAATATGGGATGTAGAGGTGATGGTGTAGATGCATTCATCAAGAAATATCATGATAATCTGACCAAAACAATGATAAATGGAGAGACTGTTTTCATGGATATTTTAATGATATATTTGGTATTAATTTAATAAAGGGGACATCACTCCTTTTTCAAATGAAAAAAAACATCATTGTTGTAAAATGTAAAATCCTCTCAACCTAAAAAAAATAATTTTCAAAAGGAAACAAAATTTGTGAGTAATGGAATATTGGTTGACATCATTTTTAAATATAGAATTCAGAAATTTGGAAATATAATATTTTTTACATTTATACTTATACTAAAAAGGTAATTGTTGGATTATTCTCATAACAAATATTTCTCTATAAACATTATATAACCAACATGTATTGATATTTCAATGGAATTTTTTGTGTGATAATATGAAGTATTAAATTTATTGCTATGTGTTTGGATTTTTGGTTTATCAACAAGTGTTTGTTAAGAGACATCATTATATGTGACTCATGAAACATCTATAAATATCAACAAATAAATGTGATGAAATGAATATTGAAGTCACTATTAATTAACCAAATACTCTAAGAAAGAATGATAAAATATGGGTAATTGTTGATCAAACTGATTGATTTATTAATTTCCATTATATTTTTGAATAATTAACTTTGGAGAACTATATATGACTATATATTATTGAATTTTTAAAATTTTATAGAGAACCATTTCTTTGTTTTCATTTTTTCTAACTATTTTAATCATTTTTATAGAAATAAAATTAAATGAATCATGGTATCAAGAATTAATTGAACTCCGTTATTCCCACTCAAAATGATTGACATTCCAGAAATTTTATTTATAAATAATAACACATATTGATGTCACTCTGTCTTGACATTTAATGTATTTGGAATCTATACATACCTTTGTATGATTTCTCATAATATAATGTCATCCAATAGATTTTTCAAAATGAAACAAATGAAGAATTGTTTTCAAATATATTTTTTTACTCTGTCTTTCTCTAATGAAGTTTGGGAAAAGAATATTCAGGCCTATGAATTGTAGAAGAGGCAATTGTAAAGTTAAAAAATATTCGAACCCATATCAAAAAATATAAAAATTAAAATATGAAAAATGCCAAAATATGATAAATTATATGGATCTTCAAGTTGGATATCATGTTTTTTTAATGTGAATCTTTGGGAGGCTATTATATGGTTCTTTAAAGAACAAAAATAGAAACAATGGTATATTGGACCTTTTGAAATCATAGAATGAATATGATTTTTAGTATACTATTTGGAAATTCCTCCAGGTATCTCGAAAGTACATGATGTGTAACATATAGAATTGTTTAATGACATACAAGTTAGCACAAACAGATTTTTTCACCTATAAAGAAATATAATATTGTCCTAATCTATCATTATTGACGCTCCTTTTTCGTCATAGAGTCCAAAGGAATGTAAAGGGAAATGACTTATCACAAATTGATTCATCCTTTGAAGAAAACATCAAAAATCTACAAAGGCATGAACAAGGGAACAAGAGCACATGTGTCGCGCAAGTTCTATCACTGTCGTGCATGTCTACTTGTGCGATGCATGATAGCCGCGCAATTGACTTGTGCAACCTAAGTGATAACCGCCATGGGTCTTCTCTTGCCTATAAATAGATCCTGTGGGCCCCCATTTCGAGAGGAGTTTTTCTAGAAACTCATATTTGAGCTCCCAGCGCCCTAGTCTCTTCTCCAAGCTTCCAAAACACTGCTAAGGTAATTTCATACCTAGAACGGAAGATCTAAAGAGGGGGAGGATGGCCTAAGTGTTGAAACTCATCAACACTTGCGCGCCTGAGTGGCCAGTCCTTAAGGGAAAAGGCCACACTCGTGCGTCGCCTTACTCCTTCAATAGAACTTGTGTGCCCCTCTTCTGGAAGAACCTCAAGAAGATTCTAAAGGCTTTAATCAAGGATCGCTCAAGTATTTCCCTGTTGGTTAACTGTCGCGCAAGTACCCATATGTTGCGTAGGTATACCAGTGCGACCAGGACTTGTGTGCCCACGCAGTACCTTCACGCCTGCCAGGACTTGTGCGCCCCTGCCTTTTTGGGTGCCCTTTTTTCCCATCTCACCCCTCTTAAGCCATTCCTCCACTCCTATTCAAGATTCGGTCTTCAAGAAACTCTTCAAATCCATTTATGGCATGATTTCTTGATTTTACTTCCTTATCTGAAAGGAATTCTGTGGAATATCTCTCAAAACCTAGTGATTTACACATCTTTATGTCACTAAAGAATGAGATTTCATTCATTCAACCTTATCCTTTAAGGTGAGATAATCCTTAACCTGGGTCTCCTTTTCAGGAATAATCCCCAGTCATAATTCTCAAATTTGGGCATCCTCTTTAGGAGTAAGCCCCAAGTCCTCTAATTTGGGCATCCTCCATAGGAGTAAGCCCTAGATCCCATAACCTGGGCCTCCTTTTCAGTAGTAATCCCCAATCCAAGTTCCCTAATATGGGCATCCTTTTTAGGAGTAATCCCCAAGTCCTCTAATATGGGCATCCTCCTTAAGAGTAAGCCCTAGATCCCCTAACCTGGGTCTTCTTTTTAGGAATAATCCCCAGTCCAAGTCCTCTAATATGGGCATCCTCTTTATGAGTAAGCCCTAGTCTTAATTCTTCTTAACCAGTCCTAATTTACCTTTGATCTGGGATTCCTTCTCAGGAGTAAAACCCAATCACAAGTCATATCCTAATTTGGTCCTCCTTTTCAGGAGTAAGCCCCAATTTAGATTATTCAAATATCCATGAAGCACATATACCTTTATGGACCCTGTTCCTGGATTTCTTCCCTGAAGTAAATCCTAATATTCATTTATCTGGGCAGTCATACATACATAAGTCACTCATTATTTCTTTTGATTGCATCTTTTATGGCACAATTGTCTAATTTTTTACCAATACCTCTTGTTTCTCACACCGAGAAAGACTCACGTGAGCTTAAAGTGTAAAAGTGATTATGAAATTATTCTTTGAGCCATCAATCATAAACATCATACTCCCTTACTCGAGCTACGTGGGTTCTGATTCCTTTTCTAAACAAAGGATACATAGGTAGCCCATCTGCAGGTTCGATCCCAACTCTGAAATAATCCATGTCCTTCTGAATGACAATAAACATCCAGTGCCCCACTGAGTGGCTTTAAAACTAGCATGGTCATCATAATGACCAAGAGACTTCTATATAAATGTGTCGAAGGGTACCATTGACCAAAAATATCTAATAAATATAGATGATTCTCTATCGATGAAGAACCTCGAATACATATAAAAGATTCTCTAAATTTCCTATATATTTAATCATTGATTGTCAGATCTGAAGGAAAGCTCATTTTATACTTGGTAATGTAATAAGGATTCACGAACATAACATAAATCAATAAAGAGAGTCCCGGAGTAGACAATAATTCCCCTAAAAAGGGTGTGATGAGTCTGACCTCCCATCCTCTCGACCAATGAAAATTCCTTAGCCTCATCAGTCCACAAACTAATGAGCACCTACCTTTGGAATGTAGGTCTAAATGGATGTGGAATCATTGGATGTTTCTGGTTCTACAAACAATCCTATTATAAACCGATCAGAATGTTTGAACCTCCCATCAAGGCGGTCAATCCTCGGATTCTAGGGGAAACAATAAAATGGTGAACCCCACATGAATCCTTAACCAAGTTAAAATAATGTTTTACCTATTTTTAGGCCCCTATTTAAAACTCAATTGGAGGGCCAACAAAAACAATCATTGACATATGTACTCATCAAAAAGATGTAGTGGATGAATTTATCTTGATTACGTTTGTTATATCAAAAAGACACTCTTTTCCAATATCTTCTACATTTCTAGAATGGCTGCTCTCAAATTCACACCTATGAATGCTGCTACTACAAATGCCACTGCTGACACCTACTGGATCGTCATCCGTTCTGAGGATGACATCACCTACTCAGCGTCTTCAACGCTGGGTATCAAATACGCTGGTTAAAGAGTACCTTCAACATGGTACCATCCCAACTCTGGAGGCTTCCTGACAAGCCCTCCAAGTGAACAACTCACACCGGTCGTCCAAACAACGACGACCAGTGATCAAGAATCAGGCGGTTCTAACTACCGTCTCTAACCGTTTCGAGTCATTATCCCCAGAATGCAATCACTATTCGATCCCTTATTCTGGGGAGTTGGATGAGCAGGTCCGTCAGGGCCTTAATTCAAACAGACAAGAGTCCTTCCTGAGGGCTCCCACCAACAATCGCCATCAGACTCGTGCTGTAGTGCGCCCTCAACATGATGAGGGAACCAACTCCAGGCGTTCGGATCAGGTTCCTTGAACCCGAGCAAGCAAGACGAACCACCAGAGGTAGAATCCGTTCAACAGTGAGCGGGTTCTCATCTCTTCCATCTCCGGAGAAGTCCACCAACCTAACTTGGTGGCAATCAACGAGCAGGCACACACACCTGCCCATTTTAATTCCGCTGTCCAGCTGACTCGTCTGGCAACATCACGCCAATCCCGCCAGGCAATTCCGGCGGAGTACTATAGGCAGGAACATACACCTGTTTATACATCATCAGCTAGTCAGAAGGCTCGTCCGACTACATATGATGGATCCCGTCAACTACGTTCGGTGAAGTGCAATCAGCAGGCACATACACCTACTAGTATTAATCAAGCCTACCAATATTCTTTCTTGGTAGAATTCGGAGAAGTCAGTCGAAAAGCCCCAGCCACAAAAATGAGGCATACTCAACTCTCTGCCCCCACACTTGTGTACTGTCAGGATTCACTGACAGGAAAAGGTCGAAAGGAGCAGGAACATACACCTACTCCAAGAATGGAATGGACATATATCCCCATTCCGGCAGCTGAAGTCACCAAGCATATTCTATCAATGGTGAAAGAGTAGATGAAAATCCATGCTCATATTCTGGATGCTTGTCAAGATGTTATAACAACTTCAGCAGCATCTCAGGGAAAGACACATAAATCTATCCCTACTAGTGGAGTGACACATCAACAGTACACTCCAGAACATACACACACATTTGATCCAATCCAAGAGGGTTGTGGGGCATACTCCCCCATATCATACGGATAACCAAGTCAGGAACATACACCTGATTTTAGTGGATGTCGTCTGCCTAACCAGGTCATCTTTCTTGATCAGGCACAAACACCTTCTTAGAGCAGCCACTTTTTTCAAAACGTTCATTCTAGGGTGAGTAAAAAGGCATCTACGAAAAAGACCCACCCAGCACAGTTAGGAGATCAAGAGCCAATCTGTAACAAGGCCTTTTTCGATGCTGGAGTTCTTGAAGCTCCTAGACAATTATCTGTTGGAGTTCATGATTCGACTCCCTCAGTTCCCAATAGTGGGAACATTAATTCTGAAGGTCTTCAACAGACACTTCCTCATGAAGGCTTGCTTCATGAAAATTCGGTCGATCTCGATGTTTCATCTTCATATGAGAGAAATAGGAACCCTCTGTGTGGTCAGAAGTCCAATGAGAAATAGATCTCATCTTTTGTTGTAACCCATTATGATGGTCCTCCCCATGATGATGAATTTCTCTGGGAAAGTCCTCTCCGTAGTAGTGGTTCACATTTCCCGGAAAATGCTCCAGTGGCCAATGTAGTGCTGAGAAAGCCCTCTTATCTTGAGGAACTTTCAAATGAGAAATCAGTCATGTATGATGCTTCATCGCTAGCAGGTGAAATACTTTATGAATCAGAAGATATCCCAGTGTATAGGTCATTCTCCGAACCACCCCTAATTCATGCATCTTCTAGTTTGATCATTGATTTCTCTACCAATCCAGTTGAATCCAATGAAGAAACAAGGAAACACCAACTCTGGTCAAATCAGGTAGAGGAATCTTCATCAAATGATAAAGAGGAAATGTTGAACATGAGAAAACAACTGGCGAAAGGTAAAGTGCCAGTCATGTTTTGGTCTCTGGCTGACTCTCAGTATGACATTTAAGAAATGTTGAAGGAAGATGAAATTCATGATATTCGTCTCAACATATGGAAAACTCTTTGTCAGTTGAAAAAGAAATTATTATCTTATGATGAATTTGAAAATCGTCTTAAGATAATAGAAGGGTTACAACATCAAATTGATTTGGCATCTCTATCAGTCTCTTGATATCCGAAGGCTGAAAAACAACAGAGAGCCCTTCAACGTTCATGACTTGGCGCACTAAGAAGATTGCGTCTGTTAATTGCCAATTCCCCATCTGGTATTCATGTCAGAGGACGGGGTGTTCATGGAGCACACCATTTCACGGTGCTCTCCAGTCAGCAAGGCCTGCCGAAAATGGTCTCATGCATTGTTATTGTCCATGGCCGGCCACAGTAAATGGGCTTTGTTTGCAATCAAAAGCTTTCCCAAGAACTAGCTTCAACTAGTTCCTCTCAAAATCAAGAATACCGGGAACAAGTTGTTGAATTACTCCTGCATCAAGCAAAAGAGAATCTAGAACAAGCTTCTCGTATGGAGAAAGCACGTCACCAAGTGACAGAAGTGTCAGAAATTATCCAACGGAATTTTGAACCGGGTGATAAAAGTGGATACAGGTTAATGCATCCAGCTAATTTCCGGACTAAGGTTTGCAAGATCAAGAGAGATTTTAAGAAAGTCTCATACATAGCATGTCAAGAGCCACCCCAGCTCGCCAGACTAGGGACTCTTTTAAACCAACCCTCGGAATCAAAAAATAGGACTCGAGTTGTTGACAGAGAAAAGCAGGAACAGCCCCAGTCCACCGGGCTGGGGACTTTTTCAAATCATCAATCCCCTCCTCAGAGAAAGTCAGTTTTCTCTCGATTGGGGAAGAAGACTCAAGAAGAACAAAGAGCCAAATTATCAGGAGATTCCATCCAAATTACGGTTCTTCAAGAAATTCCTGAGGGATCAAATCAACAAAAGGCAATGTCTCATCAAAGACATTGAAGTAGACAATATCACAGAAATTCTAATAGAAGGGATGCAATGAGTTATGCATCAATCAATGTCATCAATGCCGTTGTTGCTGATCCACCAGATGAGTCTCACTCAGGGGACTCAGATGAAGAGGTTCCTGCTCAAGAAGATGTACGCACCGACACAAATGAAGAAGGTGTGCGTACACAAAATCAATGGTTTACTCAGAACCTAGGTAATCCTTCAAGTAACCCACTCCCCCTCTCCAAAAAGGATCCAACAAAGGGAGGGGAAAACACTAGGTTACATATCCTTCCTCTGGAGAAGGCCAATCGCTCTCACTAGAGCAAAGGTTTGCACAACAGAAGGAAGAAATGAAGGAATTAAGGAGGTTGAATGCAGAACTACTTCAGGGTAGTCTTCTTCGTGAGCATGCTGGAGTAAGTCAGCCAAGGGAATTTGTAGCACCTACTGAGATGGATCAGGAATATCCTCCTCTATCAGTACACCCTCACAGGCCTAATCTTATGGGTCTAGTGCAACAACAGTTGGCAGTGCTACCATCAGTTGCAGCACCATCCACCACATCTGTCCAATCTCCAGTCATTGCACCGACCCAAGTCCAAGTTCAACCGGATGTTTCTCAAAAGTTAATAACTACCATTGAGTCATTAAAATATTGGTTAGAAACTATGAAAGGGAAACGTGTGCAGGTTCAACCAGAAAAGAATGTTTACCCTGAATGGGTATATTCAATCTCTCCTCCATCCAGTTTTGGAAACCCTGTATTCCCTATTTTCAATGGATCAAGCAACCATGAACAGCATTTGACGCATTATGTGTCTTGTTGTGATCCTATGATGGGAACTCCCAAGCAGCAAGAAGCAGTAAAACTCAGATGATTCGTACGAACCATGCAAGGACCAGCTTTTGTCAGGTATACAAGATTGCAATCCCGGTCAATTACCGGATGGGAGGATCTTCGCCAAAAATTCCTTCTTCAGTTCAGCTCAACATTTCCAAAGACAACAGTTTTTGATCTTACAAACTGTAAGCAAAGGGAGAATGAAAGGGTCTAATATATCATTGCTCACTAGAAGGGATTAACATATTCCCTAATCTTAGCACTTCCTCAAGAGGAATTGTTTCCAATTTGTGTGGGAAATCTGTGTGACAAATTATTCACGCCGTTGATCCCTGTGAAATATACATAAGGGTTTCGAGACCTTACTTCAATCGCTCAGCAGATTGAAGATTCCCTTATACAGGCTATCGATAAATCTCGTGTAATTCCATCAGCTCTAGGAAGGATAATGGGTAAAGAAGAAACTGCGACGGTTATGCTTAAACAAGCACATGTACCTGTTTCTACCTCAAAAACATCATCTTCTCGAAGGGCTCTATCTTCTGAGTGCCAAAAACAAAGACCATTTCATCCAGATGATCAAAGAGATCAAAGAAAAAAACAATTTGAGGATTTGAAGAGAAAAACATACTCTTTCTGAAATGAACAAGTTCTTGGTTATTTCATTTCAGCTCTGGAAAACAATTTGGTTCAATTTCCAATGCCCAAGAGGCTAAACAAGGAAGGAGTTGAAGATCATCCCAATTATTTCCCCTTTCATCAAATGTTGGGGCATCCCATCCAGAAGTGTTTTGTCTTCAAAGACCTCCTGAAAAAGATGGTCGACTCGGGACAAGTCACATTGAAAGGCTCCTTAGCCCAGGTAGCATGTGTCACAGCTACAGTTCCAGAGAAGGAAGGTGAATGGAAAGAAGTCAAAAGAAAAAAATTCACAGAAGTATGATGATTGGATGGTCAGAAAGACAATCAATCGAACTCATGCTATTTTGCGAACACAATTAATGAAACCAATTGTGTCTTCTTCCATGAATGTTGTGGAAAAACCCTCTTCGTCAGAGGGAAATTCCTCAAAAAAACGGCATGATTCAAAGAAATAAAAAGAATTAGAAGAAGATGAGTATGTTTCAAAGCCTAAGTTGTCTTTGACTTTGGTGGACTTCATGCCATCTACTTCAATGCCACGGGCACCGCCCCACCAAATGGAACAGCCTAAACAGGCTAATCAGGAAGAGTCTTCATTAGGCGAAGAGTTAATCTTCGGTTTTGTTTATATTATTCAATTAACAGATCCATATGACAGTCGCAGTTTCAAATTCGATGAGCCTGAATTCCCAGTATCAAACAAGGGAATCATAGGATGTTCCAGAGGCTCAGGATACAGGGGAAGACGTGGATCTTTCAGAATCCACTACTCCAATTCTACCCCTGCTAGAACTGTGTACGCAGCAGAAACTCGTGGTAGAGCCCTTCAGCGAGCTCAGTAAGAACAATCTAGTTCTTCTACCAATATCAAATTCAGTCCAGGAACAGTTATTTTGGAAGACCGGTTGAAGGATCCATCATCTTCCTTTTAGCAAGTAAATGGATCTAATCGGTCTAATCTTCCAAAATCAAAGATATTTTCAACTCCAATTCCGATACAAGATGCATCACCTTCCAAAACATCTGCTTCCAAGGTACCTGCTAAACCACATATTCCTGTTGGTAAACGCAGACCTCTAGATCAAAAGTATGATATATTGAAACACTTGCCCCAAGTACCAGCCAAGTTATCAATTCTGGATGCTCTAATTATATCAAAAGATCTTCGGGAAGCACTCATCGAGGCTTTGTCAAGTCCTCAAGAGTTTGAAACTGAAATTGTTGCAGCTGAAGTCTATCACATAGAGACTAATCCTGCAGAATGCCATGAAATAATATCTTTTAGTGATGAAATGAAGATGATGTTGTGCATGGACATATTAGACCATTGTACTTGTCTGGAAAGGTCAATGGCATAGATGTTCGAAGAGCTTTCATTGACAATGGTTCAGGAGTCAACCTCATGCCCATTCATACACTTCGTTGATTGGGCCTCACGAAATATGATTTATCTCCTTCTACCATGATGTTATAAGGATATGATAAAAATGAACAAGAACCACTGGGCGGAGTTATACTCAGAACTTAGTTTTCAGATCTTGTATCTAATTCATATTTCATGGTTGTTAATCAAGACTCAGCCTTCAACATATTTCTTGGAAGACCCTGGCAACATCAACATGTAGTTATCCCTTCATCCTACCATCAATGTCTCAAATATTGTTTCGATGGTCAAGTTGGTACATTGTATGGTTATAAGGCCGTGTTCAAGACATGTGAGTCTCAATACATTGAGGGGGAATTCTATGACATGAAGGGAAGGGAGAAATCCATAACAAAGGAGATTACTAAAGTTAATGCTCCATATGGTTTGGAGAAGATTCCAGTAAATCCATTTCAACATGTGAGTACAGATTATGTGTTTCCTATTAGTCAAATTGACAAGATAGACCCATATCAAAATACTCATATGGAAAGATCCAAAATGTCAATTATGGAAATTGAGCTAGACAACATGGGAGAAATTGGTAACCCACCAAGCAGTGATGAAAGCACAAATGGTGACGTCTTCATTTCATCTGCTGAAATCCAACAAGTCTATACTTCGCCAATTAGGCCAGAAGAAGATATAGTAACATCAGAGGCGAACAATGATGTCAATTTTCAATCCATCATCTCCACTTTAATACCCAAAGAAGACCCTTCATTATCAATCGTGTCGGAAATGGAAGCTTTTTCTTCAAGATGTGCAAATTGTGACATCTCTTTTAATCATGAAAGTTCTGCTTTATCATCTACTATGCAAGTAGAAAAGGAAGAAATAACACATGATGAAGACGAATAGGAAGATCTCAGAGATGCTCCCCCAGCATTTGAAGAGGGTATCTCTACCACTGTGGATGAACTCAGAGAAATAAATCTGGGTAGAAAATAAGATCCACGCCCCACTTTAATCAGTGCAGCCATGTCTCTTGAAGAGTAAGAGATGTATCTTTCTTTTCAAAAGAAAAATAGAGATATATTTGCCAGGAACTATACAGAAATGTCTGGTCTTGATCCTGATGTTGCTACTCATCATTTGGGTTTACCAGAAGAACATCGAGGATTTAAGCAAGCCACGAGAAGAACACACCCAACTTATGCTTCCAAAATTGAGGCTGAAGTGGATAAGCTTATAAAAGCTAACATCATCAGAGAAGTTCAATATCCCATGTGGTTGGCTAATATTGTCCCTGTAATGAATAAGAATGGAAAAATTAGAGTTTTCATTGATTTCAGAGATCTTCATCGGCATTGTCCTAAGGATGATTTCCCTGTTCCGATTACAGAACTTCTAATTGATGCAACAGCTGGCTATGAAGCACTTTCCTTCGGGGATGGATATTCCAGATATAATCAGATCTGAATGGCCCCAGAAGACGAGGAATCTACAGCCTTCAGAGCCCCTCAGGGTGTGTTTTTCTACAGGGTAATGCCCTTTGGCTTAATGAATGCAGGTGAAACTTATCAGTGTGCCATGCATCATATCTTCAAACCCTTCTTAGGGAAGTTTGTTGAATGCTATGTAGACAATTTGGTAGTTAAATTCAAACAACTTTCTAATCACTTTGCTGATTTGGAAGTCATATTTTTCAAGCTTCGACAACATAATTTGAAGATGAACCCCTTAAAATGTGCTTTTGGGGTAACCTCAGGAAAATTTCTCGGCTTTGTTGTATGCCATCGCGGTATTGAAGTCGATGTTGAGAAGACCATGTCAACCCTTGGTATGTCACCTCCTCAAAATTTGAAAGAATTAAGAGGACTTCAAGGACACTTAGCCTATATTCGGCGTTTCATCGCCAATTTAGCAGGCAAAAGTTTACCCTTCACCAAATTGATGAAGAAGGGAGTCACTTACCAGTGGACTGAAGAATGTCAAGAAGTATTCGATATTCTCAAGAAATACCTCTTGAGTCCACCGGTACTTATGCCACCTGTTGAAGGATGACCACTTATCCTCTATGTGACAGCTCTAGAGTGATCATTGGGTGCCTTTTTTGCTAAGAAGGATGATGCTGGGAATGAAAACAGACTCTACAATCTCAGTCGAACCATGCTTGAAGCAGAAACCTGATATTCAAGTATTGAGAAGTGCTTCCTGGAATTAATCTTTGCAGTTCAGAGGTTGAGACACTACCTGCAACATCACGAGGTTCAATTGGTATCTCGCAATAACCCGTTCAAATTAATCCTTAGTTGTCTAATGCTTACAGGATGCCTGGCAAGGTGGGCAGATATTTTGCAGCAATTCGACATTCAGAATGTGTCTCAAAAGGCGATAAAGGGCCATGATATGGATTATTTCCTAGCTGAACACCCTTCAGTGGAAGACACATATTCAGATATTGAACACCCTGATGAGTAAGTCTTCTCTATTCAAGAAAGTCCTCAGGCATTGGAAATGTATTTTGATGGTGCTTCCAGAAGTCCAACAGGGAGGAAAATGGAAAATCTTAAATTCAACAAAGTTGGCTTAGGAATTGTGCTCATTTCTCCAAAAAAAGGTAGTGTTACCTTATTCCTTCATATTTTGGGAAGGTGATACCAATAATGAAGCAGAATACCACACTCTCATCGTAGGCTTGGAATTAGCACTTCAAGCACAAGTGAATCACTTAAAGGTGAATGGTGATTCAGACTTGGTAATCAAACAAGTCAATGGGGATTATGCCATCAGAAAAGAAGAACTAATCCCTTTCTATGATTACATTAGATAGTTAATGGTAGAATTCCCTTTGGAACCGACATTTTCTTATGTCCCAAGATCAAAATATGCTCAAGCTGATGCCCTGGCTAATATAGCTATAGCTACGACAGATCCAAATCGGGAAGAGACAACCATCAGTATTGCCCACCGTCGTGAAATTTCACATTATGTTCGAATCAGAATAGAGTAAATTAATGAATGTTGTCCCATTCCAGAACTGTATGGTCATACTATGGGATGGATGTCACCTATCAGGGAATACCTTCAAAATGGAACACTTCCACCTGATAGAGCCGAGAAAGAACAAATCCGGCGACATGTGGTCAATTTTAATCTTTATGATAGCCCAGATCACCTAGAGAAAATTATCTACAAACGTGTTTTTGATGGAGTTCTCTTCAGATGCATTGATGGTGAAGAGACAATGGCTGTCATGAAAGAAGTGCATGCAGGAGTCTGTGGTGCCCACCAGTCTGGACATAGACTGTCTGATGAGATTCAAAGGCTTGGATACTTTTGGCCTTCAATGATACGAGAGTGTGTCTATTTCACAAAGAAGTTTCATTCATGCCAAGTACATGCCAACTTCATTCATCAACCTCCAGAGTTTCTTCATACAACTAAATACTCCTATCCATTTGCCACATGGGGAATGGATGTGGTGGGACCTTACCCTTCAGCTATGGCCAAGCAGTTTAAGTACATTCTTACTGCTACTAACTTCTTTTCCAAATCGGCAGAGGCAATACCTCTCGAGGAAGTCAGTTCTAAATTCATTTTTAGAATCATCAAGTCTAACATCATTACCAGATTTGGTGTCCCTCATACCATATTGACGGACAATGGCACCAATTTCTGTTCATCTGAGGTGAAGAAGTTGTATCAAGAATACAACATCAAATCCAACCATTCATCTCGGTATCATGTAACGGCCAACGGCCAGATAGAAGCCTTTAACAAGACTCTTTCAAATATACTGAAAAAGTTGGTGGATAAAGATAATAGGTCATGGCTGGATAAACTCTTTCATGCTTTATGGGCTTATCGGACTACCACCCGCACTGCAACTCGGTCAACTCCATATTCATTGGTATATGGAACGGAAGCCGTCTTTCCCATTGAAGTTCAACTACCCTCGCTCAGAGTTTCCATTTGTGATCAATCATCTACATATGAAAAATCTCAAAAGCGATTGAATGAATTCGAACGGTTAGATGAGAAAAGATTGTGCACTTTGCACCACAAGGAAGTCTATCAGAATCGAATAGCATGAGCTTTTAACAAAAAAGTTCGTCTTCGTTCATTCACTCAGGGAGAATTGGTATTAGTTCTCAGAACACCAATGATACCAGGAAAGAAACCTCCCAAGCATGATACGAAATTGGAAGTACCTTATTCAATACAAAGGCTCTACTCCAATGGAGCTTATTCATTAATCTCGATGGATGGAGAACTCATCACTACTCCAAAAAATGCCAGATTTTTTAAGAATTATTTTGTATAAACTACAAAGTACCTCTTTCTCCCTTGATATATGACGTTAAACTATATGGAAATGGTCCAGTATGACCTTAAAGTGCAACTTGGTCCAACATGACGTTAAACTGTGTCCCCAAAATGGTCCAGTATGACCTTAAACTGCATCATCAACGGTCCATGCATATGACCCTAAACTATTTGCAGGTCCCTTACATCCAGCAAGACGTTAAACTGTGATGTCCTCACTACATGACATTAAACTGCAAAGTCCCTCTTTCATCCTTTCTATATGACGTTAAACTATATAGAAACGGTCCATACATATGACCTTAAACTATTTGTATTAATTTCATCCCACACGACGGTAAACTGTGAAAAAGTTCCCTAAATGGTCCAGTATGACCTTAAACTGCATCTGGGTCTTGTATGACCTTAAACTACATCACCAACGGTCCATGCATATGACCCTAAACTATTTTGAAGTCCCTTACGTCCAGTAAGATGTTAAATTATGACGTTCTAACTACATGATGTTAAACTGTATAGAAGTCCCTTACGTCTGGAAAGACGTTAAACTACATAATCATCAAAGGTCATGTATGACCTTAAACTACACTATTGTCCTGCATGACATTAAACTGCACCATCCATGGTCCATGCATATGACCTTAAACAATTCACACTTTCGTCCAACATGATGCTAAACTGTGGAAAAAAACCCAAATGCGTCCAACATGACATTAAATGATGTACTCTTTTTTCCTCACTGCATGACATTAAACTGCACAGTCCCCCTTTCATCCCACATGACGTTATACTATATTGTCCCCATTGTCCTAACTACATGACGCTAAACTGTACAGAAAGTCCTTGATACGTCTTACATGACATTAAACTATATTTTTTCCCTGCTATATGACATTAAACTATGCATCACCAATAGTCCTAACTATAAGACTTTAAACTGTATAGTCCCTTCATACGTCCTACATGATGTTAAACTGTGTATTGTTAAGGTTGTTGCTACCTCTTGTATCTCACACCGAGTATGACTCACGTGAGATTAAAGAAAACCTCAACCATAACACTCTCTTTGGGCCGCTAACCATTTGTAAGTCCAAACAACATCATTTTTTAGGTCGTTGTCCCTAAGAACAACTTGATCATTAATTCATTATTTAATTGAACTACACAGACTTTGATCCTTGCCTTCTAGGCTGGGTATGTAGGCAACCTCCCATGGTTCACCCCCAAAACTAATCTCCTCACATCGGTTCACCTCCATCTCATACGATGTTGATTCGTGAAATCGCCCATAGAATCAATATCTTTACATTGGTTCACTTTCGTCCTTGTTATACGACGTTAAAATATACAACACATTTTTCCAGTATTAAAATAAACTACAATATTCTTTGATACCCTCACCTGAGAGGGAACCATTATTTACATTGATTTTTCAATCATGTTTCATTTCAAAGACTACGTGCATACATGGTAATGCCCAAACCTTTTATCTCGGGTTAAACCATCACTGTACTAAAGTCCCTTTTCACCCTTCACATGTTCGAACCAAATTTGTACAGAGGGAATTTCTACAACTACGTGGGCTTGATTCCCATCCTAATAGGATACGTAGGAACGTTCGAGTGTCCCTCAAATTCAGCCCCAAGTCTTTGGGCCTAACCCCAAATTCCATTTTTAGTCCCTTGGTTGAAAAGTCCCCATGAAAACACACACTGTGTATTTCTTATAATGGTCCAAGCTCTAGGACCCTAAACTAAGATCTATAATCCTTTTGTCCCACACGACATTAATCTGTATTTTATGAACTACGTATGGCTTGATTCTCATCCTTATGTGATACGTAGTATAGTCCAACATTTCAATTCAGGACCCAGCCACAACATGATTATGGTTAGCATTGATCTGTGTATCTCTGTATACATTGGACAATACCCATTTTTATGTGTCATAATCCTAACCTTAAATATTTTCATATCTTCATAACCCTTTTCAAGACTTCTAGTCACAAAAATTCCAATGTTCTTAAAGTTCTTTTTCATAACTATGCAGCATGTGCCCATAGGTGGCCTTGCATAAACAGTCTACATAACAGACTTGTTAGCCAAAAGATAGTATTATCTGACTATGCAGCCAATGCCCTTAGGTGGCCCTGCATAATTCAACCCCCTAATAGGTTTTTCGGATAGTGGTAACTTCATTCTTGGGAGGAATTCCTCTTTTGTCCTTATTTTTCTTAAATGATAGTATGTAAGGATCCACAAAATAGCCATCCTTAACATATTTATCCCATCTCCTTTTTCATGATCTGAAATTAATAAAGTCTTTGGTTTATATTCTCCTTCCCTATGTTTGGGTTAGACCTTCGTAGGAGTGATATTCATTCAGTTCTTCGATAATATTGTTTGGAAATATCTTCTCCATATTCATGTACCTCTTTCCATACAGAAAACTCTATATATTGGAAGATTTGAATCTCCATAAACATTCACTAGATTTTAGCACTAGGAAAGTAAATTTCTGAGAGTTCTTTTTCCTGACTATGCAGCACGTTCCCATAAGCGGCCTTGCATAAACAGTCTACATAACAGACTTGTTAGCCAAAAGATACTATTTATTTGACTATGCAGCCAATGCCCTTAGGCGGCCCTGCAAAATTCAACCCCCTAATGGGTTTGTTAAATAATGGTAACTTCATTCTTGGGAACTACTTCTTCTAATGACCTTTAGCTCTTTTTCATATCATTCCTCAAATTCAAATATTCTTAAGTCATAGATTACATATTTTCCCTCATACTTGAGTATGGTAATATGTTCTCAGATGAATTGGAAAGGAATTGAGTCAATTCTAATTCATTCGGTCAAAGCTATTTCGACCTTAAACATTAGCCTCCTTATATCCAACATGCATGACATTAAACTGCCCACACAATTCAAAGGAACTCTGAATAAAAGTCAAGTTCCAAGCTCACTAAACATACGTTTTGTATGATTTAGGTAATATTGATCAATTATAAGGTTTTAAGTTTGTAGGGTTATTTACATTAATCCTAGTAAAAATCAAACTATGCTTACTAGGCCCATTAGGTTAGGTAAAATCTAAAGCATGTATCAAAAGAGAATGAATGTACAAATGAGTGAAGGTGAAAGTGTTTCTCATTAATACATAGGAGATAGAAGGACATCCACAGACTGGAGTCTCTTATCTTTTTCAAGAATTACAAGAGGCTTTCAACATAACTCTTCATTTGATTTTCATAATCCCGAGATTTATCAGAAACCACCTGGAATTCATTCATTCAACTGGATAAAATAAGAGATGCAGTGATACCATCTCTTCTTGGAACAGTTGTAAAAGGATGTTCTTGAGTGCAGTTTGAGGAAAATTTTTTGCTAATCAAACAGTGACTCTGTTTCTGTCCAAGAGACGTGGAAGATGGATACATGGATTTGAGAATGGTGCATTGCAAGTAAAGATCCATTTGGAGAGAGTGCTCTTTTTAGATATTTCTCTAATGCCATGATTGTCTTCTCTCCACCAACCGACAACAGAAAACATTTTAGCCCATGGGTTTGCCATTTTCATATCTGTAGGGAAATAAAATGGAAGGAGAATTTGAAATTTCACACAATTGTTGTTGCTCTTAATGCACAGCATAACTGAAATAGAGGAGTAGCAGTGCATCTGCATTTTAGGTGTATAGTTCTTTTCATTTGAAACATTGACTCCTTGCAGATGACCATGACCATACACGGACAGGTAGATTCTCTGTGGGAAATTAAGAAGATATTTCTTCAAGTACATAGCCAAATCTGGGAAAGTGTTGTCGCAGATATCATAGTAATCATGGCCAACAATGTTTATCATTTCATCAATCCGCTTTCTAGCCAGTTCATCAGCCATTCTGATTCTCCCGGGATCCATTGAATCTGCAAAAAAGTTGAATAAAGTAACTCTTAAATGGGTTTATTTTTAATAAAAAAATTCAATGAATTCAGAAAAATTGGAAAGGAATTAAGGCGCGCAAGTATGGAAGTGACGCGCAAGTATTTGACGCGCAAGTATCATCGCGCAGGCCCAGATACCTTGACAGCAGCGCGAAATCAAGTAAAGGGCGGGAAACAGAGCAACCTGCGCGGTGAGAGCTCGAAGGCTTGAAGTCCGAAAATCCAGATGCCTTGTACGGAAGTGAGGCCCTCTATTTATAGACAAGTCCATAACCCTGTGTGACCAAAGGCCCTACCCTGCGCGCCAAATCCTGCGTGCCCGAAGCTCATTTGCATGACTCGAACCTGCGAGCCAAGTGTTGCGCACTGAACACTTGTGCGCCACCTTTCCTTTGGATGTCTTTATTTTCCTCAAAGTCACGTCCTCATTTCTTTCAGATCCAACTCTGAGGGGGGACTTTTTTGACACTCCTTTTTCGTCACTGAGTCCAAAGGAATGTAATGGGAAATTACATAGCACAAATTGATTCATCCGTTGATGAAAACATCAAAAATCAATAAAGGCATGAACAAGGGATCAAGAGCACATGTGCCGTGCAAGTTCTATCACTGTCACGCAAGTCTACTTCCACGAATCATGATGGACGCGCAAGTGACTTGTGTGACCTAAGTGATAACCGCTCGGGGTCTTCTCCTGCCTATAAATAGACCCTGTGGGCCCCCCATTTTGAGGGGATTTTTTCCAGAAACTCGGATTTGAGCTCCCGGTGCCCTAGTCTCTTCTCAAAGCTTCTGAAACACTTCTATGGTAATTTTTTACCTAGAACAGAAGATCTAAAGAGTGGGAGGAAGTCCAAAGTGTTGAAACTCATCAACACTTGCGCTCCTGAGTGGCCAGCCCTTAAGGGAAAAGTCCACACTTGCACGCCGCCTTACTACTTCAATATAACTTGTGCGCCCCTCTTCTGGTAGAACATCAAGAGGATTCTAAAGTCTTTAATCAAGGATCGCTCAAGTATTTCCCTGTTGGTTAACCGTCGCGCAAGTACCCATATGTCATTCAGGTATACCTGCACGACCAGGACTTGCGTGCCCACGCAGTACCTGCGTGCCTTCCAGGACTTGCACGCCCCTTCCTTTTTGGGTTCCCTTCTTTCCCATTTCACACCTCTTAAGCCATTCCACCTCTCCTATTCAAGATTCAGTCTTCAAGACACTCTTCAAAGACATTTATGGCATGATTTCATGATTTGACTTCCTTATCTGAAAGGAATTCTATGGAATATCTCTCAAAACCTAGTGATTTACACATCTTTATGTCACTAAATATTGAGATTTCATTCATTCAACCTCATCCTTTAAGATGAGAGAATCCTTCACCTGGGTCTCCTTTTCAGGAATAATCCCCAGTCATAATTCTCAAATTTGGGCATCCTCTTTAAGAGTAATCCCCAAGTCGTCTAATCTGGGAATCATCCTTAGGAGTAATCCCTAGATCCCCTAACATGGGCCTCCTTTCAGGAGGAAGCCCCAGTCTAAGTTCTCTAATATGGGCATCCACTTTCGGAGTAAGCCCTAAGTCATCTAATATGGGCATCCTCCTTTAGATTAAGCCCTAGATCCCATAACCTGGGTCTCCTTTTCAAGAATAATCCATAGTCCAAGTCCTCTAATATGGGAATCATCTTTATCAGTAAGCCCCAGTCTTAATTCTTCTTAACCATTCCTAATTTACCTTTGATCTGGGATTCCTTCTCAAGGGTAAAACCCAATCACAAGTCCTATCCTAATTTGGGCCTCCTTTTCAAGAGTAAGACCCAAGTTAGATTATTCAAATCTCCATGAATCACATATACCTTTATGGACCCTGTTCCTGGATTTCTTTCCTGAAGTAAATCCTAATCTTCATTTATCTGGGCAGTCATACACACATAAGTCCCACATTATTTCTTATGATTGCATCTTTTATGGAACAATTGTCTAATTTTTTACCAATAACTCTTGTTTCTCACACTGATCATGACTCACATGAGCTTAGAGGGTAAAAGTGATTATGGCATTCTTCTTTCAGCCATCAATCATAAACATCATACTCCCTTACTCGAACTACGTGGGTTATAATTCCTTTTTTAAACAAAGGATACGTAGGTAGCCCATCTGCGGGTTCGATCCCAACTCTAAAATAATCCATGTCCTTCTGAATGATAATAAACTTCATGTGCACCACTGAGTGGCTTTAAAACCCGAATGGTCATCATAATGACCAAGAGTCTTCTATATAAATGTGTCGAAGGGTACCATTGACCAAGAATCTCAAATAAATACAAATGATTCTCTATCGATGAAGAACCTCGAAAACATATAAAAGATTCTCTAAATTTCCTATATATTTAATCATTGATTGTCATATCTGAAGGAAAGCTCATTTTATACTTGGTAATGTAATAAGGATTCTCGAACATAACTTAAATATATAATGAGAGTCCCGGAGTAGACAATAATTCACCTCAAAAAAGGTGTGATGAGTCCGACCTCGCATCCTCTCGACCAATGCAAATTCTTAAGCCTCATCAGTCCACAAACTAATGAGCACCTACCTTTGGAAAGTAGGTCTAAATGGATGTGGAATCATTAGATGTTTCTAGTTCTACAAACAAACCTATTAGAACCCGATCAGAATGTTTGAACCTCCCATCAATGCGGTCAATGCCTGGATTCTGAGGGAAAAAATCATATTATAAAATTACTATGTATATTCTAGACACTATAGAATAAGTTTTGAGGAATCAAATGACATAGATTGTATTTTTTGTAAATAATAAGATAGAATATGGGATGTGGGAACCAGGAGAGATTATAGTGAAAAACAAAACCAATATTTTAATTAGATTATATTATTGAAATTTATATATTTATATTTTTTACAGAGTGAATAATTAACACCAATATATATTACAATAAATTTCATTTTAAAAAAATTATTAATTTGAATAGCTTGTGATCAACAGTACTGTGAGTCTAAAAGAAACATAATATAATATAACATTATAAAATATTCATTAAAATAGTGGGTAGGATTATGAATATATAAATTCCTTTTATAATATGTTTTAAACATGTATATAATAATTTCATTGGTTATGAATTTTTTTGGAGTGAAAATAAAAATCAGCTCATAGTAAAAGATATGTATTATGTAAAATATTTTTACACACTTGTTTCGCAGTAGGTCTCAAAACGCCCAACGGTTCTATATACGATGACACATGGACCTGCATTCTAAAGGCAGGTGTTCGTCCGATGGTCTATCTAGCGACACTTAAGAACTCTAATTGGATGAGAGGATGAGAATTCGTGCTCGTCACACCCTTTTGGGGGGGAATTATTGCCTGTTCCGGGACTCTCTTATAGATTTTAGACGTATTCATATGTTCATGAATAATTGGTTTATACCCAAGCATAGTATCCACAAATTTCTCCTAGTTGGCAATGGTTAACTGAACGCAGGGGTTAAAAATCATTTATTCCCAAGGGTTACCATCCCTCGTTGGATTAATGACCCCGAGGAGTCGGGACTCATTGAGGCGATACTAGGAGTGGCACGGTGAACCGATGTGAAGATAGTCGGATTGACTGGTTGTTAGGATTGAGCCTCATGGAGGGTTCCTATGTACCCTACCTAGGAGACAAGGATCAAAGTCCACGTAGTTCGAATGGGATCATCGGAGAACCGACGTGAAGGTGGACCTGGGGCTCCGCTGGTGTCAGGATTGAACCTCATGGAGGCTTCCTATGTATCCATGTGGTAGGGAATCAAAGTCCTCATAGTTCGCATTGGCTGAGGAATTATTCTCTCAGGCAGCCTAGAGCGATTGATTGGGGCTTAAACTCTAGGGAGGCTCGTTAGAGGATTTCATGGTTGATGCTTACTCTATGACCACGTGAGTCATGCTCGGTGTGAGAAACAAGAGGCACCGGGGACCAGAGGATTACGTCGTGAAAGGTGTGTCCGTGAGAAGTGGAGTGGGTCATACACATGAGGGCGGCTCATAAAGTCGGGGCTTACTCCGAGATGGACGCCCATGGCGACAAAGCACAACGGGAGAGGGAAAGAGGTGCTCATGTGCCTGCCACCCCTCTTGTTCCTGGGGGAAGTAAAGAAGTGCATGGGGGATTTCTTCTAATTGGTATTTTACTACCCCCAGAAGAAGGAAGAAGTGCTCTGGCCCCACAAAGTGGAGGGGCAGAATGGGGGCTCCCGAGCTTAGACTCCACATTAACATGGAAATGTGAACTGAGGAATTCTTCAGGAATCTGCTCAAGGGACGGGGTAACCCATTCACCCATGCTTACCATGGGTATGTGAACTCAAAATGTCACTCTGATGCACCTGAGGGTTAGACCACACGGATCCAGTGCCTCTGGTGGAGGCCTCAGCTCAGGGTCGATGAGTAGGCCAGTGAGGGAGTCATGGAGGATCAGGCCAGATCTAAAGGATTTTATATGGATCGGGGAACGGGAACTATGAAGGATTTGGTGGGCCACACATGGGTATGGGTGGTGATGCCCTTCGCATAGGGAAGTGCTACGTGGTTGGAGAAAAAGATGTCTGCGAACCAGGGTGGTTCGTGGACTTATGGGCATCCCATGAACCAAGGTGGTTCACGACTTTGGGTTCGATCCGCGAACCAGGGTGGTTTGCGGAGGGTTCCATGCGGGCAGCGGTGGCCAAGGGCGACGCCGGTCGGAGGCTCATCGGTAGGGGCTTCTCCCGTGTTGTAGAGTGCTACGCGGTCCGGCAGATTGGAAAAAAAGCATAAATTCTCTAGTCCGCGGGGAGTGCATCCGTGGAGGGACCATGGTTCGTAGTTTTCACTTATTTTTTATTTTAGGTTTGGAGTTCACAAAGTTATTATGTGTTTTTTGGTTCCTTATTAGTTCGTTCCCAGGTTCATACATGCTCTGGTTCATGAACTAGAACCTCATAAATCCTAAGACTTCATTTGAAATCCTTCCAACCGAATCTGATTGATCTTCTCTCTTTGTTCTCTTCCTTTTTCTTACCCTCAATATCCTTGTATATAGTAGGGAAAAGGATGTATTTATGGTCATGAAACACCTTTTATAGAGACCCATGACAGAAAACCCGGTTCACAGATGACTGGGTAAATCCGCAACTCGTCGGGGGGGGGGGGAATTTGAGCGCATCTCCCCCGTGAACCAAACGATATCCCCCCGCAAACCAAACAACCTTATAGAGTGCTTCGCAGCCGCAGAGGTTTCCACCTCCATTCCACGAATGATAGCTAATGACACTTGGGCCAGTCGATGTTGTTCGTGGCTGAGGCGGTTCGTGACGGTGGACCGGTTCGGCGCCTTTTCTGCTTTGCGCCCCCGGAGGATCTCTGCCTCTATCTTGCGAACGAGGTTGGTTCGCAGAGGGGAGCGGTTCGCTAAACCATCCACATAACACTTGGGCCGGTTCGTGGATGGGTTATTCCTTTTCCAATTTTGAGTATCGGCATCCTTCCATTTCCCAATTTGTTGAAGGGAATCAGGTAAAAATCATCTCTCGAATGAAGGGGATTATTCTCTTTTTTTGCGGATTTTTCAGGACACTACAGATGCCCCCCATCATAATGGGGTCCGATCGAAACAAAGAGGAGGCTATTCCAATGTAGAGTGGTCCTGAAACTCAAGTAGTTCGTGGTAGAGAGGTCGAACTTTTAGGGGAACATGCCTATAAATACGTGGGGCCCTTCATTTTTCCTTTACCGGATTCTTCGTGAAATCATAGTTTCTTGCGTTTCTGTCTGTGCGTTCTTGTTCATTTTCAAGACTCTTTTTCCATGAACCAGCTTCCGTCTTCACGAACCAACATTCGTTCGCGGCTACCTCCACCTGCAGACCAAATTTTCGACCGGGAACCAAACCTTTTAATTAACTAAAAAGTGAGTCACGCCAGGATGTGTAGAAAATTGCTACGCGGTTTCAAATGGTCTGCAGACCAGAATGATCCAAAATTTGAAAAATACTTTATATGTCTGAACTTAAATGCTTAATGCTCGGAGATGAGGTTCTACAAGGCAGCCTTGTTCGTGGTTTTCTGGCCAACGCTCTGCGGGCCAGGTTTTTGTGGACACATTCTGCGTAAGGCTGGCTCTTGGGATGCTATCATCGCAAACCAACCTATGGGGACACCTTGCAGATTTCATTATGAGGATTGGATGGAATCATTTTCAAATACATGGTATTTTTTCCATGTTTTATTATTTTTTGACTAACTATCCGCATTATTTCCATGACGCAGGGAGAAGATAAATATGGTTCCTCCTCACCATGCCCCCAGGCCTACTACAGAGCCTCTCCCAATTGGTTCAGTGAGACGTCTAGCCATGATTCATAGAGAAGAAAACCTCAAAGAGGACCCTAGTCAGTCTATCATTCCTGACGATAGTGTCTTGAAAGACTTAATCTCTCCTGAGCTCCTGGGTTACCCAATATCAAATCGGCGTCCGCTTTATGGCATCGGTCTTCAGAACGACGCCCCTTTCCCCCCTACTTTCTCGGGTCTTCCGTACCCTTTCTTGGAAGTGCTACCAAAGTGCTTTCAAGAGAGCCTTATCCCATTTGGGGAGATAACCTCTGATTCTGATTCGAATGATGCTTTCAATTTGAGAGGATCTGTCTGGACCCAAAGCGATCAGCACACTGAAGACATCCCTCAAGATTCTGTCCTTAAGAGTTAACCCTCCGTAATCAACCTTGCTTGAGTGGACCGTAACGTCGGGTTTATTTCTAAGTGGGATCTGTGGTCTGGTGCGATTTTCTTGAATGACTAGGCATGGGCCTTTTAGGTCCATCATCATTACTGGGAATCTCCCTATTCACTGGAAGCAGTCAATTTGTACTCCAAAGTATGGGCCTCCCAGTTTTCTGTTTACCAACCATCCTTGATCGTGCCTGACCTGCTCAGTCGCTGGTGTTTAAGTACTAAAACTTTCCACCTTTCCCATGGTGATGTTCGCATTAGTCTATGGGACATCTATCAATTGGGAGGGCTCCCGATTATCGGTGAGATGTATGACGAGTTTCGGCCCACTCCTAGTGTGTGGGATGACGTCGAACAAGTCCCTTAATTGGTGAAGGATCTGCTGGTTATGGAGGATCAATAACTTGGTCATGCCTTGTGTTCCCACTCTCTTATTCCCTATAGCACCTAGATAGAGTTATTTCTGAACACCACTGGTTCTGTGCTGAAAATCAAGCCCCCTAGGACTCATCCTTCTCAACAGTCACAAACCACCCCAGGTTCCTACTGGGCGATTCTGGATGCGATCGACTACCTTTCATGGGGTTAAAAGGTGCGCCCTGGTGTGCCACCTATGCTCCGGCTGGCAGGTTTGTTTGCCATATTTCTGATCAGGTGGTTATTCCCTTCTAGGGATATCATCCCGGGCGTTAGAGATTGCACCATGATGATGGCAGTCGAGTTGACAGAGGGCCGCCCGGTGAACTTAGTCACGGTCACATTGGATCTTATTTACGAGCAACTAAGTCACGTGAAGGAGGGAGGTTATCCCTATCATCTGACTGGGCCATTTCAGTTCTTGTACGTCTTGATAGAGAATCACTACCACTGTTATGAGTATTATCATAACATGGTCATCCTGCATCCTACTTCCTAGCCTACCCTTCTCGATATCGCTGGGGTTCGTTTGAAGTCCTTCAATTCTGATGAAATCATCAAGCTTCTGAGTGACTTCTCCCAGTTTTCCTTCACTCCCTACCCTGCCCCTTCTGGCGTTGCGGTTGATAACCGTCGGGGGACTTGTAGGACCATTGTTACGTGATTTCACTATGGGGTGGGTTTTTTTCTACATGAATCGATGGCATTTCTATGTGGAAGTTTTATACCTCACAATGTTTTTCTCGCCAGTTTGGGTGTATGAAACTCCAAGTTTTCCTTCCACCTCCGCAGGCTCAAGGACTACACCCATCCACTCTCCATAAATTGTGGTTGATGCTGATGTGGTAGGGATCTGACATACGCATTCTCTTTCCTGATACGGGAGTGGCTGCCAGCCTATCCTTGGAGTATGCAAGGGTGTGGGTAAAACATTACCCCAATGGGATCCTGGGGAAGGCTGTCCGGCAGTTTCCCAAGCCAGAAGCCATTGTGGCTATTGTGCCTACCGTACCTTCCTCATTGGCTCTATGGGAGGACCAACTGATGGCTTGTCAGTCAAAGAGACTCATGGGATTTTCCTCTCCCATCCCCTCTATGGCCGAAGTTCAGGTGAACCCAACCTTATTGGATGCGGATTTGGATTACCCTGTGGCTTCAGGTCCCATCAAAACAATTCCTGAAATTTTGTCGACCGATATCGGTCTTAACAACTTGACTCCCAAGCCCGAACCGGGGTTAGAAGCATTAGGTCTTCCATCTTCGGAACTTTCTTCTGCCATGCACACGCCTGTGCGGATTGCAATTCCAGACTTTGTTCACGTGCTATCCAGTGAGGAATCCAAAGATCCTCGTGACATCGCGGACCACTGAGCAGTGCACAGGTGGGCCTGGCCCCATATTTGCGAGATCATTGCTGAAACTCTTCTAGCTGAGTTGGAAACTTAAACTGAAGCTCTTCGGCAGCTCTTCATTGGTTTGGGGTCAGGTGGCTTTGACTATCAGATGTTCCATTCTCTTGCTTTACAATTTTTCTTGGTCTGTGAAAAAGTTACCACTAGTGAATGCAAACTTTCCCAGCTCGCTGCCGCTCGTTGCAGGACCAGAGCCCTGGAGGAAGCCACGATACAGCTCCATCAGCTGATAGCACATGAGGTGATCCCTCGTGATCAGACGGTCGTCCTATCCTCCGAGTTGCATGAATGTGATGAATGGGAAGTGATGATGAGGGATCAGTTATGAGATATGACTGGTTTTCTTGAAGCCACAAGAAAAGGGATCAACGATCTCCAAAAAATAGTGGAGCATACTCGTTCAGTAGCTGGGGATGAAGCCAGGGAGAAGGCCATGCTATAGGAGTCTTGCAACAACCTTCACCGCTTATTTGTTGATCTGGTGGAGAGAGAGAATCAGTCTCCTTTATGACTATCAGATCCATTCTTGTACTCTCTATTTTACTTACCCCTCTTTTTTTGTGAGGGAGAGACCCTAGCTTTTGGATGTCCTACCTTTTTGTTCGAATGGAATAAAATCTCTATCAATCAATTGTCACCGTAAAATTTGATTTTCACTAGAATAATTGTTGTGTAAAAAAACTCACTAAATCAGAATTAAAAATAACTCAAGAAAACAAACTCTAACTTTTTCCAAGACCATGGGGTCCAGCGAGCACAGTTTTACTATTTCTAGGGTTCTGTAGAAAAAACCCCACATACTATTTTTATTTTCTTTTAATACCCTTATTTTTCATGGGACCATTTAGTGTGGACTCGGCAGATATGGCCCAACTTTTTCTTAGGTCGCCCTTTTCTGGTTTTCAGCCTAATAGGCTTTGTGCCACTTTTATTGGACTGTTTAAAGTCATTCCATCAATAATATCATTACTGATGTTTTATGTTGAACAACTTTGACCAAGTATGGTGGGGTGAGGGCCCCAATTTGGTTAGGTTGATTAAAATATGTCTCAATATCCATTAGATGCATGTGGAGGAAGCATGTTTATATTTGAATGACATGCATGCAATGTCTCAAGGCATGAGAGCTGTATTGGTGTACAGAGGTAGGAATAACATCTATTAAGGAAATATTGCCTTTGGTAAACAATCCTTGGGCGATAAATATGCAGAGCCGCTGAGGGCATGTCATGCATAGTCATTCAAAGGTTTCCTTAAGTCAATTACTCTCCATTTCTGATGGCCATAGGACTTCATGAAAGTCTGGCTTATGCAAACCGCCAAGGGTGGCGTGGAGAATTTTGAAAACCACCGAGGGTGGCTTGGAAAGGGTATGTGACATCTTAAAGGTTTTGAGAACATATTTATCAATCAGGAGTGTGTAAAAAAGGTTCATGTCCTACGCATTTATCTAGCGTAAATGAAGGTTGGGGCTTGGCATAGTTTAGAGTTTGGCAGCTGGGACATCATATAGAATGGAATGGCTTCTCCTGGCCCTCGGTATTCTTGTCAGAGACGTTCCACTATATTTAGGCAGGGTTGTGAAAGGGGATTGTAAACTGTAGCTCAGAGGGTTTCCGAATGGATAAGGGGGCTCATAGGCCTGCAAGCGTACGGAGTGAGGCATTACCTAAAGAAATATTTCCTTTGGTAGACGGGCCAGGGGAGACCAATATGCAGAGCCGTTGAGGGCATGGTATGCATAATTGTGAAGAGGTTTCCTTAGTTCAAGGATTGTGTTCTTCCGATAGTCGAGCAACTTCAAAGAAGTTGAGATTCGGGACCACCAGGGGTGGATTACAAGGGTTCGCCTCCTTCTGGGTGCATAGTATGGTTTATGAAAAGAAGATGCCTGGACATAGGAGAAACGTCCCAGCTAAATTTCCAGGAACAAGTAATGTCATCCCCCCCATGATGATGTGAGTCGGTATTTTGTGCAGGTCTAGCCCTTACACTGAGGAGGGGGGGAAACCCCTATCCCTGTATGGACTCGTGAAGAATTTGACTGTGCAGTTTGACGTCATGCGGTAATGAAGGAGTCCGTGCATTTTAATGTCATGCGGTAAGGTCACGAGACATTTTTAAATTCCATGAAGTTTAACTTCATGCGGTAAGTATGAAGTACTCTTAGTTTAACAGTCATAGGGCCTGGACCGTTGGGAGACTATTTCTATAATCACTCGAAGGGCAATTGAGTTAGGATGCTCTGGCATGCTCTAAACAAGTGTGTTGGAATGAAGGTGTAAACTATAACTCTAGGGTCTCCTGGATCAGGAAAGATCATATGGGGGCTCTGAGGCCAGTAAGCGTAGGGGGCTAGAAAGAGTATCACCTGACCAAATATTGACTTTGATGGACGAGCCAGGGGCTATCATTATGCAGAGCTGCTGAGGGCATCTTATGCATAGTTGTAAAAAGGTGTCCATGGGTCGATAACTTTCCACTACCGATGGCCATGAATGATTATGAAAATCTAGGATTTCTCATAACACAGATTTTGTCACATGGAGATAATGGTGTCCCGGGCACAAAAGAGACATCTTCACGGTAGTTGTCTGCTGAGTCAGAGTAGCCATGTTAAAGATTGATTCTTGTAGATGCAAATTTTCGTGTGAACCGCAGGCAGATACATAGGCTCATCGGGCAGGGGTGCCCCAGCAACACTTAGATTTGGGTAAAGAATGAACATGTATACCACTTCTCCATACATTTTTGGATCAGGAGATATGACATGGGGGCACTGGGGCCAGTGAGCATACGGATATAAGAATATTATCGCTTGGGGAAATTTTTCCTTCGATGAACAAGCCAGGGGTATCATTATGTAGAGCCGTTGAGGGCATTGTATGTATAGTCGTACAAAGGTGTCCACGGGTCGATGGCCTTCCGCCTCTGATGGCCATGAGTGGTTATGGAGGTCCACAATTATCCTGGTCGTGGGGTCTGGTGTATGAAGAGGATGCATCCAAATGCGCCGGGATTATTAATTTCCCCTTTTGTCGTATATCTTCGGTGGGTCTCGACGAAGCCCATGTAGTTTAACATCATGCGGTGAGGACGAACTCCATGAAATTTAACATCATGTGGTGTGGAAGAAATCCATACAGTTTAGCATCATGCTGTGAGGATGATTTCTGTGCAGTTTAACGTCATGCGGTAAAGACAGAGAGATTTTTTAAAGGATGTTGTGCAGTTTTATGCCATGCAGTGAGGACGGGGGAATTTGTAAACTAGTGAAAATTATTTTAGTTGAAGGCATTTCCCAGGATGGTCAATGATTGATCTCTGAAGTTTTATGCCATGCAGCCAAGATGTTCTGTGAAGTTTAATGTCATGTAGTACTGACGTAGTGGAAAAGGCCACTCTTCATCAGAATGCCACTAGGCTCAAACATCTCGGCATGCCCAGACATGGAGAGGGGTTTATTGGTGTAAATCGTGGTTCTGGGACTTCTTGGATCCAGAGAAATGATAAGAGGCTCCCAAGGCCGGTAAGCGTATAGATCTAGGAAGAGTGCTGCCTGTGGAAATCTTGCCTTTGGTAGACGGGCCAGGGGCTAACAATATGCAGAGCCGCTAAGGTCATGGTATGCATTACCATGAAAAGGTGCCCACGGGTCGATAACTATCTAAATCCAATGGTCGTGAATGGTTATGAGGATCCCCAATTATCTGGGCCATGAAGTATGCCATTTGGGAAGGAAATGTTTGGAAATGTCGGGCATACTCGGCCCTGGTTGTTGTTAAAGCTTAGAGAGCTCCCTACGCTGATTTATTTTGCACGTGGGGGTATACCTTTACTTCATGCAGTTTAACGTCATGAGGTAAGGAAGAAGTACTCATATTTTAGCTGTCATAGAGCTCGGACCAATGGGTGACTATTGCTGCAGTCACTCGAATGATGACTGAGTTACCATGCTCTGATATGCGCTGAACAGTGTGGGGGATGATAGTTGTAAACTGCAACTCTGAGGTTTCTCAGATAAGGAGATGTGGTGTGTGGGCTCTGAGGTAGGTAAGCGTACGGAGTTAGGAAGAGTACCACCCAAGGAAATTTTGTCTTTGGTAGACGGGTCAGGTGCTATCAATATGCAGAGCCGCTGAGGACATGGTATGCATAATGATGCAAAGGTGTCCCCATGTCGATAACTTTACACTTCCAATGGCCATGAATGATTACGAGAATCCGAGATTTCTCATAGTACAGATCTCGGGATGTGGGGATAATGGTGTCTGAGCATACAAGAGATATCTTCACTGTAATTGTTCGTTGAGTCACAGTAGCCTAGTCCTGGCTTGATGTTCGTAGATGCAGGTCATCATGTGAACCACTAGCAGAAACATAGGCTAACTGGGTAGGGATACCCAGGCAATTTTGGATGTAAAAAGGGGACGAACTTGTAAACCACTATGCCATAAACATCTGGATCATGTGGTATGGCATGCGAGCTCTGAGGCCGGTAATCATACAGAGCTAGGAAGAGTGTTGCCTATGGAAATCTTGCCTTTGGTAGACTGGCCAGAGGGTATCAATATGCAGAGCCGCTAAGGGCATGTTATGCATAGTCATGCAAAGGTTTCCACGGGTCGATTACTATCCACTTTCGATGGCTATGAATGGTTATGAAGATCCATAATTATCCGGGTCGTTGAGTCAGATGTACGGGGAGGATGTATCCAAATTCCCAAGGAGTATTTCCAACTCGTTTCACTATACATATTAGGTGGTTCGCAATGAACTCCGTGTAGTTAAACATCGTGCAGTGAGGACGTGGTACGTGAAGTTCAACGTCATGCGGTGAGGACGATAAATACACCCCATGTAGGATAGGTCCATACACGGGGGAAATGGTCATTTTTATCTTTCATTGTCCATACAGTTTAACGTCGTGTGGAGAGGACGTAAAAAAATACCCCGTGCAGGTCTGTCCCATACATGGGGAAAAGGGATCTTTTTTTAATCGTGTTATCCGTGTAGTTTTACATCATGCGGTAAGGAAGAGGGGTACCACCCAATGCTGGTCTGGTATATACACGAGGGTAAAGGAAATTTTTATCTTTTATTTAGGGGGATGGTCCAGGACGGGGAACACTGGCGTCACTACGTATCCTGTGAGGGCGGGAATCAAGCCGCACATAGTTCTCTGGAAGAAGTACACCCCGTGCAGGTCTGGTCCATACACGGGGGAAGGGGACATTGTAAACTTTTATTTTATTTCATTTGGGAGTGGCTAGGCCAGGACGAGATCCTGGCATCGCTACATATCCTGTGAAGGAAAGAATCAAGCCGGATGTAGTTATCTGCCAAATACACCCCATGCAGGTCTGGTCTGTACACGGGGGAAGTGGGAATTTTTTTATTGGAGAGGTGGTTGGGCCAGGACGAGGGACCCTGGCATCACTAAGTATCCTGTGCAGGCAGGAATCAAGCCACAAGTAGTTCTCTAAAATAAAATACACCTCGTGTAGGTCTTGTCCATACATGGGGGGAGGGGGCATTTTTAACTTTAATTCAGAAGTGTCTGGGCCAGGATGGGGAACCTTGGCATCGCTACATATCCTGCGAGGGCAGGAATCAAGCCGTACATAGTTCTCTGAAATCTGTGCAATTTAAAATTGTACAGTAAGGATGAAGGATACACCCTGTGTAGGTGTCTTCCGTAAACAGGGGAAAATGGCTTTTTTAAACCCTTTTTTGCGGGGGGGGGGGGGGGGGGGGGGTTGGTGGTTTGGCCATGATGGGTGACCCTAGCATCACTACGTATCCTGAGAGGGTAGGAATCAAGCCGTACGTAGTTTTCTAAAATGAGTACACCCATTTCAGGTCTGGTCCATACACAGGGGAAGATGTCATTTTTAAAACTTCTTGTCTGTGTAGTTTAACGTCATGTGGTGAGGACGAAATTCTATTAGTTTAAGGTTATAGAGTTTGGATCGTTGGGTACTTGGCAGTTCAACGTCATGCATCTCGGACAAAGAATACACCCCATGCAGGTCTAGTCCATACATGGGGGTGGGAGAATTCTTAACTCTTATTATCTGTGTAGTTTAACGTTGTGCGGTAACGATGAAATGATCTTTGTATAAGGTCATAGAGTTCCGACCGTTGGGTGATTGGCAGTTTAATATCATGCAACTCGGATGAAAAATACAGCCCATGTAGGTCTGATCCATACATGGGGGGAGGGAACATTCCCAATTCTTATTATCCATGCAGTTTAACGTCGTGCGGTAAGGACACTAAATACACCTCTTGCAGGTCTGGTCCATACATGAGGGGAAGGGGGCGTTCTTAAATCTTATTATCCATGCAGTTTAACGTCGTGCGGTAAGGACAATAAATACACCTCGTGCAGGTCTGGTCCATACATGAGGGGAAGGGGGTGTTCTTAACACTTATTATCCGTTCAGTTTAACGTCGTGTGGTAAGGATGATAAATACACTTGATCTCTATGCGAAATAATTTTTTAGGGATCTCGCATTGGTAGGAGCCATTGTGAATTTCCCGTCCATGGAGATCAGGTTATATGCTCTATTGGAGTATTCCTTGTGTACAACTTATTGTCCCTCCCACATGGGCTCAAGATTTGGAGGTTTCCTTCCAAGTATCATTGGGGTCCGGAGGACCAACACCAATTCTCCTACCAAGAAAGACCGGAGATGGAAATTTTTATTGAAAGCTCGTGCAATATGATTCTAGTAGACATCCTGATGGTGTAAAGTGTGCAGCCGATTCTCGTCTAGCTATTACAATTCACCCAGCCGCTTTTCTGATTGCTCATCGTCAGATAATTGATCACAGATGGCAACACGGAGTAAGGGAAGTTAGAGCTCAATGGGCAGGACCGCATCTGTGCCGTATATCTGTGAGTATGGGCTAGCCTGAGTAGCGGTGTGGATTTTTGTTCGATAAGCCCACAATTCATGGAGGAGTTCATCCAGCCATGACTTCTTGTCTTTGTCCACCTTTTTCTAGATAATGTTAGACAGGGTCTTGTTGAAAGCCTCTATCTGTCTGTTGGCTGCCGCATGGTAGCGAGATGAGTAGTTATCCTTAATACCACACTGTTGGTATAGTTTCTCCAATTCAGTAGAGAAGATGTTGGTGGCGTTATCCATCTGTATGGTATGAGGGACATCAAATCTGGTGATGATATTGGTTTTCACAAAGCTGAAAATGTTTCTCGCCCCGACTTCCTTAAGAGGTACAACATCTGCCCATTTGGAAAAGAATTCGGTTTCCGTGAGGATATACTTTAGCTGTTTGGCTGTGGTGGGGGGATATGGTCCTACAACGTCCATTCCCGAGACAGAAAATGGCTAGGAGTACATGGCCTGATTAAGTAACTCTGGGGGTTAGTGTATGAAGTTGGCATGGATTTGGCACGAGTAGCATTTTGCGGTAAAATGCACGCAATCTCATGCCACTGTGGGCTAATAGTGCATGAGCCTCCACTCTTGATGGGAAAGATTGGTGCCTGGATAATGTGCTCCATATACTCTTGCATGAACTTCAGCCATGACGACATCAGTTTCTTCTCTTTTGATGCATCTGAGGAGGACTCTATCGAGGACTCATTTGTAGAGGACTTCTTGCTGACTCGTGACGCCATATAGGACAAAGTTGATTGACCTTCTCCTTATTTTCTCCAATTCAGCCCTCTCTGATGGATGTTATCCCCGCTGAAGGTAGGTTGTAATGGTTTTCATCTAACTGGTGGGGGAGCATATGGCTCAGGGACAGGACTGACTCCATGGATCACCTCTATCTTGGTATGAACATATGGCAAGACCATTCAACGGTGAGAAATACTGATGATTGTTTCATCCCGGTATGGGTCTTCTAGGGTTGTCGCCGTGTTGTCTAATGTGTCATCCTGGGCATTATGAGACTGGGGAATATAGGTCAATGTTGGTTCTATGGAACATTCCTCCATTAGCCCTCAGACATGGTCAAATAGGGGAATCAGCTCCTCCTTCTTGATAGCATTGTCACCAGTGACTTTTTTGATGACTAGTTCCGAGTCAAATTTTACCTTATGGTGTTGTACTTTTTTCTTGGAGTGCGAGTTCCAGGCCTGCAATAAGGGCTTGATATTCTGCTTCATTGTTCGTACATCATTCTGACAGGAGGAAGGAATATGGCAAGACTGCCTTTTCCTGGGACATGAGTATTATTCCTAAGCCCACCTTGTTAAATTTGTGGTCTTCCATCCTCTTCTCGGTTGGGCTTTGGGAGGCGTTGTCGAAGTACATTTCCCATGTTGGGAGCTCCTCTTGAACCACGAAGATGTATTCATCGGGTAGCTCAACGTTCGGTATGGCGGTCCCTGCTAACGGGTGCTCTGCCACAAAGTCTACTAATGAATGGCCCTTAATGGCCTTTTGAGACACAAACCAGATGTCAAACTGTAGGAGGATTACTGCCCATCGGGATAGGCGTCCGATCAGCATTGGGCGGCTGAGGATTTACTTGAGCGGGTTATTACCTAAGACCAAATGGACTTTATGGTTCTGTAGATAATGTCACAAATTTTGAACCGCGAATACCAAGGCCAAACTCTCTTCTCAATGTTTGAGTATCGAGTCTCGTCATCAATCATTGTTCGACTGAGGTAATATAGACTGTTTTCACTGTTGGCGTCATTCATTTGTGCGAGGAAGGATCTCAGTGACCACTCTAGGGATGTCACATATAAAAGGAGAGGTCTTCTGTCAATTGGGGGGCATGAGCACCGGTGGGCTTAAGAGGTACCTTTTTAGGCTGTCAAACACCTCTTGGAAGTCATCTGTCCAATGGTACGTGACTCCCTTTTTCATTAAAATAGTTAAGGGAAAACATTTTCCCGCCAGGTTGGCTATGAATCACCTGATACAGGATAAGTGTCCTTGCAATCCTCTCAACTCAATGAGATTGCGGGGAGGAGGAAGGTCAAGGATAGACGTTGTCTTTTTAGGGTCGACTTCGATGCCGCAATGGCGTACAACTAATCCATGGAATTTCTCAAAGGTAACCCCGAAAGTGCACTTCAAGGGGTTCATCTTCAGGTTATGCTGTTGAAGATTTTTTAAGACGATCTCATGGTCTTACCTGTGATATGATCTCTATCATGATTTTACCACCAAGTCATCTACATAACATTTGATGAATCTCCCCAAGAATGGTTTAATGATACGTTGCATGGGGCGTTGATATGTGGCGCCAGTTTTCTTGAGACCAAAGGGCATAAACCTGTAACAGATACTCCTTGGGGGGCTCTGAAGGTGGTGGATTCTTCTTCTTCTCAGGCCATCCGGATTTGATTATATCCAGAATAGCCGTCCATGAAGGATAGATCCTCAAACCTGGCCGTCGTATGGATTAATAACTCGGTGATCGGGACCAGGAAATCATCTTTCGGATAGTGCCGATTGAGATCTCAGAAGTCAATGCAAGTGCGGATTCGCCCGTGTGTTTTCTTGACAGGGACGATGTTGGCCAACCATATGGGGTATTGGACCTCCTGAATTTAGCATCCTTTAATGAGATTATCGAATTTGGCCTCTATTATTGAGGCATGTGAGGGATGTGTTCTTCTAGTGGCATGTTTATATCTCTTGTTGTCTTCTGGAAGACCCAAGTGATGTGTCGCCACTTCGGGATTGAGTCCCGACATTTCTGTGTAATTCTAGGAACAAATGTCCTGATTTTGCTCCAGGAAAGAGGTATATACCTCATGGTCCTTGGGGTACATGGATGCACTAATGAGAGTAGGCCTCAGATCTTCCAGAGTACCCAGGTTTATTTCCCTGAGCTCTTCCACTGTGGTGGAGATACCCTCCTCAAATGAGGGAGGTGCATCCCAGAGATCTTCCTCCTCTTCTTCTCCCAAGTCCTCATCTTCTTGATTCGACTGGGGGAGAGTTTTTGGTCTGAGCCTTTAGGGGTTTGAGGGAGAGGCATCATGGGCATCCCCACTTGAGTATTTGTCCCCAGATCAAGGGTTGGCGGATGTTCCCACATCATCATGCTCGACCGTCATGGCTGGAGTCATGAAGACGGCTGAGTGTGTGTCGGAACGTGAACCCCTTCTCTCAATATGGTTGATGGGCAGTACGTAGTCCCTACCAAGATGCATGATGGGGGTCATCAGGAACCACTTCCAGACCGTTTGGATTGGGGATCTAGTTAACACCATCGGCCAAAGGCTTCCTCCTCTTTTTCTCATAGAACCCGACAACAATGTAGTGTGACTCGGAGAGCTTGAATGGGGCCTTGTCGGCGTACAATGTCCCACTTTTCCCATTGATGTAGTAATTAATACACTGGTGGTAGGATGAAGGAACAACCATGTTTTAATGGAGCCATGGCATTCCTAGCATGGCATTGAATGTTGTGCTCTGCGGGACCACCAGGAATTCCGAGTAGGCTACAAGGTCTCCAAAATGGGTCTTTAGCATGATTTTTCCCATCGGCTTCTACTCACTCTTGTCATAACCAAGAATAGTGGTGGATGAGGGTATTAAATCACCCTCACTGTAGCCCAACATATAAAGTGTCCGTATGGGAAGGAGGTTAACTCTAGAGCCTTTGTCAATGAAGACTTTGCGGATATCAACATCATTTAGTGTGCAAAACAAATACAGTTTTTTGATGTGTCCCAGCATGATGTCATCGTCATCATGATCTGTGAAAGAAATCCCCGCATTGTATTCAGTCGATCCAGTCTCCATCTGGTAAATCTCGTAGGCAGCTACCTCGGCCTGAAATTCCTAGGGTCTGAGAAAGGCTTCAATAAGCACCTCCCTAAGGTCGACTGATAGACTCAGGGAATCCAGGATTGACAGCATAGCTAGTACTGACGCCAGCTGCTTAATCATGTTGTACTTTTTCTCCAACAGTTGATGCTTCTCCACTGGCGGGAGAGTTCTAGCATGAGGATTGGGAGTTGGAGTATGTGACGAGGAGGGAACCACCATGGGGTCGGATGTCGACGATGTTCCCACGTTCTGGGGACGCGGCACGGCCGGTTGGTTTGTGTGCACAAGGAGGATAGGCGCTCGTTCCTCATGTGAGGGGTATCGCAGAATAACGGGTCCAGGGTTACTGCTTGTGGATGTGGAAGTATGTTCTTTCTCCTGCTGTGTCCATTGAAGGTCTCTCCCACAGGTTTCCGCGATATTAACAGTTCGGGACGGGTTCCAACCGTAGTGTTGGTTTCGGCCGCCACTGCGTCTCCCCTGGTTTCCCCTGCCTCTGCGATTCCTCCTCCCGACCCCTTATCTCTGGAACTCAGGTTCATAACTGTACCCTTTTTCTAGGGATGATACCATGATATGGATGACATTGATGGAACCAATGATTGTCTCCTCATACTCTGATAAGACAACCTGGTTTTTTGTTCGTGATGGTGCCGTTTGGTGGGTTGTTGCTCGTGGCGCCATGTTCGAGGGCATGAAATTTGACAGCGTCGGGGATAACTTTGGCCTCATCGAAGACTGCTCCTCTTGCGCTTGTCTCCTTCCTTTTTGATTACGCCTGGATGACCGGCTCGTGGAGGGTTGTGAGGCCGATACTATCAGTTGTGCAGCATCATGGGTTGTTGGTCGCAACACCGGCTGTCGTAGCTGAGCTCAGAGTATGCCCTATGCTCGGTTGATAGTCTTCTGTGTCATCCATTTATCAAATTTTTGCCCTTTTTTGCTGGTGACTTCATTCCACCACTCCCCTTTTCAGAGTCATTGGTAGAAACATACATCTTAAACGCACAGCTGATTGTCACCTAACGACCAGTCAAGGTTCCGGTGCTCTGCTAATGTGTATAGTAGCACTTGGGTCGAATCCTCGGCGATGATACTTTGTAATAGTCGTTTGTTTTTAGTTAATTGTATTCTGATTGGGGGGTTTGGTTGCAGAGCTTATGAAATAATTTATGTATGATGTTTGATTTAAAAAATTGATAAATATTGGGGTGATTTCATCATTAGGTAGTTAAGCTTGGGAAATCCTTGAGCTTTTCTTTATATTGCATTAAATTAACACCCATGTCACAAGATGATTTTGATCGGAATTCCCAAGTGTTAAAGCTTTAATCCAAGCCGTAACATAACTTATGTTTCTAATAATTACCATTACTTGTTTATGGTAGTGTATTTTTGGTTCCAATAATCCATGAAATCCACATATTAGACAAAACATTTCATTAATCTATGACGTATAAAGTTCAACATAAACAATATTAATTTAAAGAACATTCGTCGAGAAAAATCTCTCAATCACTTAACATACATAAATTATAACTCACCCCAATTAAAGATTTACCCAGACATTAAAATTATTACTAATCTGGTTATAATGATTATGGTGATGAATTATAAAGATAATAAAAAGAAAGAGACAAGATAAGAGTAGTGCGCCAAACTCACACACAAACGATAACGAAAATTAAAAATGGATTTTCGATTGAATGTGGAAGAAGAAGAAGGGAAGGGGATTCAACATAATTTAAAATATTATAGGAACATAAATATTAATCTACAGAAGGTGGATGAGAATAAGAGATATTGAATAAGTAACTTGCATTAAAACGGAATTACAAATAAAGAGACTTACAAAATTACAAAAACGAAGAACACGAAATTAAGTGAAATCAAAGAGAGGAGGAAAGGTCTCTCAATTGAAAACATGAGAATGGAAGATACTCTCAAGAATTTTTCAAGACCTTGTTCGTGCCAATATGTTCTCCTCTCTTCTGAAATGATAACCCTTTTGAAAGGAGAAGAGGGGATGTATTTATAGCACAAGGTGGTGGACTGTTTAAATTCCAGAAATACCCCTCCACTTGGCTCGCAGATATGGACATCATGACAGCCGAATCTCGTGCAATAACCTTCTTCAAAGTTGTAGATAATAATGTTTTCTGACAACTACCAAAATTTGGAGTCATTTGGACTTAAGTATCGAAAGTTATGGCCGGTTGATTGAACAAAGTAAAACTGTCCATTTCAATCCAGTCTTTTTGATGTCTAGAATGTGAAAGGGTTTTTGAATATAAAAATTCCTTCAAATCCGAATGTTTTCTTCAACACAGTCGGCCTTCTCTATCCCCTCTTTCACACTGAAAAATATCAGCTCGATATGATTCTTACATCATGAGATATGTCATGCATACTATACTGATTTTATTTCTCGGCCAGAATGGTGGGCTGGATGTTAAACCTTCATTTGGGAACCTTTTTCTTAGATTTGGACCCTGATATTTTTATCCAAGATTACATGTAGTGTCCCCCAAGTTATGGGGGAGAGTTAATGTTTTTGGACTTCTGGATTGATCCCAGTAAATCAATCTTCAAAGCTGGTCCTGTTTGTTCACAGATTCGTTGGTCTTGTTTGTGAGGACCATATGACCCTTCAAATGGCAGAATTGGCTCATGGTACCTTCTAATGAAATGTTGTATATTAAAATTAGAATCCTAAAAAACAAGAAAAACACAATTTGGATCTGTATAGTGATAGTTATTATTAAATCATTAAAATGACTCAATTGGACTACTTCTAAAAATGCTCAAAAATTATACTTAATATTAAAACATTAATATTTCACACAAATTATGCACATTTCATATAAAATCAGTAAAGAGGGAATATAATAAGTCATGAAAATATTAATAACATCAACTCCACCACACATAGATTTGTGCATGTCCTCATGTGCAACAAATATAAAAACTTGACAAAATCATTTTTACTCACCAACAGATTTTAAAATTTTGTTTTCTCTAATCAGGGGAGGTTTTGACTATTTCACTCGTCCATTTTGAATTCCACCACCAGTTGTTACAGAAAAAATGTTTCAAAAATAATTCATTTTTTTCATGCTCAAATTTATAAATGGAAAATGTGGACACTCAAAACTCACACCTCTCAAGATGAAAAAATTTATTTGTGGAGGTTCACTCTTTCAACAACCAAAAGTGACAATCTTTGAGTTTGAAAAGAGCTCTCAGCTTAAAATCCCTATAAATGGTGCACAAGAATCAAGAAGTCTTTTTAAGGGGTTTTTCTATGTCTAGGGGATGGTAGGAATATAATGTCCAAAAGAGATAAGAAGACGGTTAAAATACCAACATAGAAAAAGCAATGCACATTTTTTTGAAATAAAACATGGAAGAAAATTAAAACACATATTTACAAGGGAATGATTGTGTGAATAAAGACACAATAGAGGAAGAAAATATGAAGGTAATGATAAGATGAAATATTTACAAAACACAGAACTTCTCCCAATAAGAATATAATGCAAGTGTTCTTTTTTTCTCATTTTTTCTCTTTGTTTTTTCAAAAGTTGAACTTGGAAAAGATCTCACACTCATAACCCAACCCATGATCGATCTCCTCAAGACACTAATTGTAATAGTTATAACAAGATCAAAGGTTGAGTAAGAGTGATTTTTGACCTACCTAGAACACAACCCATTTATTCATTTTTTTTTTTATTTTTTTTTTTGAATTTTTTTTGAATTTTTTTTTGAACACTTTTCAATATAATTTGCACAATACATTACCAAATCCCACTGAATGACAACCTCCCACCCACACTAAAATTGATGCTTGCCCTCAAGCAAATGATAACTAACCAGAAAGTATGGAAATGATACCCAAAAATGAAATCCATTCCCCCCCACACTTAAATTTCAAAAAATTATGCAATGAAAATCCATGTTGATATTGGGTGGGAAAAAGGTATTGGGATTGTAATGTGGATATCAAAGAAAAGGTTTTCATAGGCTTGAAGGGGCTTTCAAAAGTAGGATTAATGTAAGGGAAATGGGAGGCTATTTGGCTATTGTGATTCTCACGTGGTTCAAAAAATGCCTCTATCATATTAATTCACACTAAGGTAGAAAATTCAGTTCGAAGGTCCACAAACTCAAGACTCAAAAATGGGGGTGAAAACACACATTTTGAAAAGATGGCCATTGGTGGCCTTGGCATGAAATCAATTGTTTGTTCTCACGGTTGGAGAAAATCATTTTCCATATCAAAAATTGAACATTCAAAATGTGTTGGTTTTGACACAAAATTCATTATCAAAAGTCATAATGAAAATTAAAAATTTTTGTGATGAAAATATGTCTATTAACTCCCCAAAATGGTTGGACAAAATTTCTAAACATGACGGTGAGTAAGCATGACTCTTTTTTATTTGTTTATGTGATTGTGTTTTTTGGTTTTTTTGAGTTTTTAAGGTTTTTTTAAAATACACACCCACACAATAATGAAAAAAGGGTTTGATGAAGAAAGTGGTAAAAAATTAAAGAGAGAGGAATAAGAAGAAAGAGGTAGAGAGAGGAAGAGATAGAGAGGGAGTTAAAGGGAAAGAGGTGCCCCTGGTTTAGAATTGGTGGGTCATCGTCTCCATTCGGTGGTGGGTTGACTGGAGAAGTTGGGTATCCAATGGAAGTAGATGATGATCCCGGATTGTGTGTTCTCTCGTAGTGATGCTTTAACCGATGTCCATTAACCGTGAATGTCCTTTTGGAAGAGGGGTCTTGGACCTGCACTACACCAAATGGGTAAACATTAGTAATAATAAAAGGACCTTCCCAACGAGAATTTAGTATACCTGGGTGAAGTCGGAATCGAGAATTGAAGAGAATTACCTTTTCACATTCATGAAATACCTTTATCAGGATGTGTCTATCATGGAGTACCTTCGCCTTCTCTTTGTACAGATTGGAATTCTCAAAGGATTCAAGTCGAAGCTCCTCCAGTTCAGCCAATTGCAACAATCTTTCTTCACCATATTTTTCACAATCAAAATTACAGGTTTTCACAGCACAAAAATAATTTTGTTGGATTTCAATTGGTAAGTGACACGCTTTACCAAAAACTAGCCTAAAAGGAGACATACCAATGGGTGTTTTATAGGCAGTTCGATATTCCCAAAGGGCTTCACCAAGTCTCTCAGGACAATCTTTTCTGGTGGGCTTAACAATTCTCTCAAGTACCGTGCTCACTTCTCTATTAGAGAGTTCAACCATGCCATTTGTTTGAGGGTGATATGCAGTTGAAGTTTTATGTACTTCCCCATTCTTTTTCAGAAGAGCTTCCATGGTTCTATTACAAAAATGGGTTCCTAAGTCACTGATCAAGGCACGTGGTGTGCCAAATCTTTGGAAGATGTGGGTCTTTAGGAACTCACTAACAGTATGAGAATCTTCCTTCCTAGTGGGTTTGGCCTCAAACCACCTTGAAACATAATCGACTGTAAGAAGAATGTATGAGAATCTATTGGAAGGGGGAAATGGTCCCATGAAATCGATGCCCCAAACATCAAAGATCTCGCTGAAAATTAAAGGCTTTTGGGGAATTTCTTTTCTCTTGGAAATTATGACAAACTTTTGGCAAGTGGGACATGATTGACAAAACTAATGTGAGTCCTTGAAGAGTGAAGGCCATAAGAATCCAGAGTCTAGGAACTTTCGGGAGGTCCTTTGTGGTCCAAAGTGGCCACCTCTGGGAAGTGAGTGACAAAATTCTTAGATGGAAGAATGCTCATTTTCTTAAACACACATCCTAATTACCATGTCTATCCCAGTTTTCCAATGATTATTTTCTTCCCAAAAATAGTATTTTGAATCACTTTTCAACTTCTTTTTCTGTGCTTTTGAAAAAATTTCAGGAAAATCACCAGAAACCAAGTAATTTACAATTGGGGCATACCATGGTATTTTTGGAGTGAGAGATGAAAGGTGCTCAATGGGGAATTCAGGATTAATGATTTCTGAATGAGAAGAATTCGAAATTCTACTCAAGTGGTAAGCCACAGGGTTTTCTTTTCCTGATCTATCTTTTATTTCAAGGTAAAATTCTTTGAGCATTAGGATCCATCTTATTAGCCTCGGTTTGGAATCAATTTTCTTGAGTATGAACTTTATAGCAGAATGGTCTGTGAAGATGATGATTTTGGAACCTAAGAGATAGGACCGGAATTTATCTACGGCAAAAACCACTGCTAGAAGTTCCTTTTCAGTGACAGTGTAGTGAGATTGAGTTTCATCCAATGTTTTTGAGGCATAATAGATGACATGAAGAATTATTTCTCTTCTTTGACCAAGAACAACCCCAACAGCTCTATCAGAAGCATCACACATCAATTCAAAGGGTAAGGACCAATCAGGGGGTTAGATTATTGAGGCAGATGTGAGAGCAGTTTTGATTGCAATGAAGGCTCTCTTGCAAACCTCATCGAAATGGAATGTGACATCATTTTGGAGAAAACGAGTGAGTGGGAGGGAAATTTTACTGAAGTTATGGATGAATCTCCGATAGAAACCAACATAACAGAGGAATGAATGGATGTCTCGAACAGAAGTGGGTTCAGTTAGTGATTGGATCACTTCAATTTTGGCTGGATCAGCTTCAATACCATCTTTTGAAACTATGTTCCCTAGAACAATCCCATTTTCAACCATGAAGTGACATTTTTAAAAATTTAACACAAGGTTAAACTGGACACACTTTTGAAGGACTAGAGAGAGTGAATTCAAGTATGACTAAAATGACTCACCATAAATGGTGAAGTCATCCATGAAGACTTCCAAGCAGTGTTCAATGAATTTTGAAAAGATACTCATCATACACCATTGTAATGTTGCAGGAGCATTGCAAAGTCCCAAAGGCATTCTTCTATATGCATATGTTCCAAAGGGTCATGTGAAAGTAGTCTTTTCTTGATCTTGAGGTGCGATTGGGTTTTTAAAATAGCCGGTGTATCCATCAAGAAAGCAATAGTGTGACTTTATGGCCAATCTTTCTATCATTTGATCAAGGAATGGAAGAGGATAGTGATCTTTTTGGGTTTCAACATTCAATTTCCTATAGTTGATGCACACACACCATTAGTTCTTCACTCGAGTTGTGACAACCTCTCCATGTTCATTTGTGACAATAGTTGTCCCACCCTTCTTAGGTACAACATGAATTGGACTAACACATTCACTATCAGAAATTGGGTAGATAATACCAGCTTGAAGAAGCTTGGTGATCTCTTCCCTAACTACCTCAAGGATGAGTGGATTGAGTCTTCTTTGTGGTTGTCTAATTGGTTTGGATGACTCCTCCAGATGGATGTGATGCATGCAATAGGAAGGTTTGATTCCTGGTATGTCATCTAGGGTCCAAACTGATGCTTTTTTGTTTTCCTCTAACACTTGAACAAGTTTGGACTCCTCGGTTTCAGTAAGTGTGGCAGAGATAATGATAGGATATGAGTGATCATGGAAGAGGAATGGATATTTCAGGTTTGCAGGAAGAGGTTTCAGATTAGTATCATCTTTTATTTGTGGGTTAGACATCTCAGGAATGGATGAAGGGAGTTCAGTTGCTTCAAATTCACTCTCCTTAATACTGTCCAAAGTGGAGAAGTAGATATCAGAGTTAATGTGGGATTCAAGAGAGTTTTCAAGTTCTTCTAGATTGATGGAGTCTATGAATGAGAGGTCCACATCAACTTCACCATTTATGACTTGGTTAATCCTAGTGCAGATTTCACAAGATCCTTTGTCATTAGAACATGAAGAACATGGTGAATTGGGGTTCAATTGATTCTTAGAAGTGTCCTCAGAAGCATGGATTGAGAATGTAGAGTGATCCTCATAGGGGTATCGCATGGCTTGGAAAATGTGGAACATGACCAGTTCGTCACCAAATTCCATAGATTAGATGCCTGAATAGACATCCATCTTGGTTCTTGCAGTCATGCGGAATGGTCTTCCTAGAATTAGGGGAGATCGAGAAGAGTTCGTCTCACCTTCTATGTCAAGGGCATAGAAATCAGCAGGGAATATAAGATCATTGACTCGGACAATCACATCCTCAATTATTCCCTCAGGACTGGTTGTGCTTCGATTGGCTAACTGAATGACAACACCTGATGGGTGCAAGGTACCTAGACCAAGGTTAGAGAATATGGATTTGGGCATGACATTAATTGAGGCTCCTAGGTCTATGAGTGCATCATCAAAGTTGGAACTTCCAATTTGGCATGGAACCGTAAAGGTACCTGGATCTTTCCACTTAATGGGTATGGACTGCTAGGTGGACACATTTTCAAAGGTCCTTAGTTTCCTCTTGTGGGTACACAACTGCTTGAGAAACATGGCATACTTAGGAATTTGTTTTATGGCATCTAAGAGGGGAATGTTGAATTCAACACGTCTAATCATGTTAAGCATTTCAGGATCAGGTTCAAAGTACTTCCTTTCTTTAGAGACAACTTGAGGGAAAGGAATTGGGTTCCTAAGTGGAATGGAAGGAGGTGATGTAATGGATTCAAATTCCTTTTCAATTTTCTTTTTATTTTCATTTTCTAGGTCAACATTCAAAGGAGGGTTTGAGGATTTATCTTGAGGAATAGCAAGTTGCTTTCATGATCTAAGTGCAATTACACTTACATTACCCTTGGGGTTGGGTAATGGTTGAGCTGGGAGTTGGGAAGAATTTGATTGTTTTTGTTGGCTCAGGTGGGATGCAAGTTGACCTATTTGAGTTTCAATGTTTTTAAGGATAGAACAGGTGAAGGAGGCAAGATCTTCCACTGCACTTTCCCATGGTTTCTTGGAAGAAGAGGCTTGTCCCTGGTTGGGATTGCCTTCATTTTGGTTCTTGGGAAATCTTTTGTATTGGTTTTGGAATTGGGAAGGCTCACTAGGATAATAGAATCCAGGAGGAGGATTTTTCCTTTGAGGTTGAGGAACAAAAGGATAAGGTTGATGGAAGTTACCAACACCTTCACCATATTGAAACTAGTTTGGGTTTTGAGGTGCGAGTTGAGGTGGATGAGATATGGGATTACCATACCTAAGGCCTTGGTTATAGGAAGAAGAGAAGGGCTCAGAGTGAGGTTGGTTGAAGTTTCTAACAAACTGACCTGATAGTTGAGGGTTGGTGTTCCGTTGAGCATATGCTGCATTGAGCTCCATTAGTCCAGATGAATCGGACTGATCCTCTTGAATTTGTGGACATGTGTTAGTTGGATGAGATGGAGAGTTGCAGATTCCGCAGTTTTTGACAGGTCCAGGAAACATTGATTGTGGAGAAGACGAGGTTGGGGATTTGGTGGCCACAACTAGTTGTCGCACAAGACCTGTAAGTTCACTCATCCACTCGGTCATCTTGTTCGGCTCAATTGATTGATTATCTTGGGCTTGTTTGACTTGAGCATGTGCTCGAGTATGTAATTGTTGTGTGTTTGATGCCATGTTACTTATGAGATCTCTTGTAGCTGTGGGAGTTTTTTCAACCAGAGCACCGCCACTTGCAGCATCAATGAGAGTTATCTCCATAGCCAATAACCCCTCATAGAAGTATTGGATCAAGAGTTGGTCATGAATTTGGTGGTGTGGGCAGGTTGCAACAAGCTTTTTGAACCTCTCCCAGTACTCATTGAGTGATTCACATGGGAATTGACTTATACCACTTATTTCCTTTCGGATAGAAGCAGTACGAGAAGCAGGAAAGAATTTCACTAAGAAGAGTTGCTTCATGTCATTCCATGTAGTTATGGAACCAGGAGGAAGGTAGTAGATCCATGACTTAGCAGTGTCAGCTAGGGAGAAAGGGAATGCTCGGAGATTGATTTGTTCTTCAGAAACCCCTTGAGGCTTCATGGTAGAGCATACTACTTGGATCTCTTTAAGGTGGAGATGTGGATCCTCACTGGCTTGCCCATGGAAATGAGGAAGAAGATGAATCAAACCTGATTTGAGTTCAAATTCACTCTCTATATTTGGATATTGAATACCAATAGGTTGGTAATTCATATCAGGGGCAGCGAGTTCTTTAAGGGTTTGTTCCCTAGGATTGACCATATCTAATTCAATTGGTTGGATGAGGACTGGTTCTTGAATGAGTTGATTATCTCTTATGTTCCTCCTAATTTGGCGAAGTGTTCTCTCAATTTCAAGGTCAAACAAATCCAAGGGATTTTTTGGGAGGCTACGGGGCATTCAGAGAGATTTTGGAAGAAAGAGGAAGATGGGTTTTTCTTTGTGTTTTTTTTCGATTTGTTTTTAAAATTTTGGTTTTTTTTTTGTTTTTTTTTTACAATAACCCGGATCTAATGACTACTTAAAGAACCATCCCCGGCAACGGCGCCATTTGAAACACACGAACGATTGTCACCTATTGACCGGTCAAGGTTCCGGTGCTCTGCTAATGTGTATATCAGCACTCGGGTCGAATCCTCGGCGATGATACTTTGTAATAGTCGTTTTTTTTACTTAATTGTATTCTGATTGGGGGGTTTGTTTGCAGAGGTTATGAAATAATTTATGTATGATGTTTGATTTAAAAAATTTATAAAGATTGGGGTGAGTTCATCATTAGGTAGTTAAGCTTGTGAAATCCTTGATCTTTGCTTCATATTGCGTTAAATTAATACCCATGTCCCAAGATGATTTTGATCGGAATTCCCAAGTGTTAAAGATTTAATCCAAGCCGTAACTTAACTTAGGTTTCTAATCATTACCATTAATTGTTTATGGTAGTGTATTTTTGGTTCCAATAATCCATGTAATCTACATATTAAACAAAACATGTCATTAATCCATGACATATAAAGTTCAACATACACAATATTAATTTATAGAACATTCGTCGAGAAAAATCTCTCAATCACTTAACATACCTAAATTATAACTCACCCCAATTAATGATTTACCAATACATTAAAATTATTTTTAATCTGGTTATAATTATTATGGTGATGAATTATAAAGAGAAGAAAAAGAAAGGGACAAGATAAGAGTAGTGCGCCGAACACACACACAAACGATAAAGAAAATAAAAAATGGATTTTCGATCGAATGAGGAAGAAGAAGAAGGGAAGAGGATTCAACTGAATTTAAACTATTTTAAGAACATTAATATTAAACTACATAAGTTGGAAGAGAATAAGATATATTTAATAAGTAACATGCATTAAAATAGAATTACAAAGAAAGAGACTTACAAAATTAAAAAAATGAAGAACACGAAATTAAGTGAAAACAAAGAGAGGAGGAAAGGTCTCTAAAGTGAAAACATGAGTATGGAAGATCATCCCAAGCCTTTGGAAAGACCTTCTTCATGCCAATATGTTCTCCTCTCTTCTGAAATTCCAACCCTTTTGAAAGGAGAGGAGGGGATGTATTTGTAGCCCAATGTGGTGGACTGTTTACAATCCAGAAATACCCTTCCAATTGGCTCATAGATATGAACATCCAGACAGCCGAATATCGAGGAATATCCTTCTTCAAAGTTTTATATAATATAGGTTTCCGACTACTCCCAATATTTTGAGTCATTTGGACTTAAAGATCAAAAGTTATGGCTGGTTTATTAAACAATGTAAAACTGTCCATTTCAATCCAGTGTTTTTGAAGTCCAGAATGTGAACAGGTTTTTGAATATGAAGATGCCTTCAAGTCCGAATGAGTTCTTCAACAAAGTCGGCTGCCTATATCTCTTATTACACACTGAAAAATCTCATCTCTATTTGATGCTTACACCATGAGATATGTCATGAATACTATACTGATTTTAGTTCTCATCCAGAATGGTGGGCTGAATTTTAATGCTTTATTTTGGCCCCTTGTTCTTAGATTTGGGCCCTGAAATTTTTATCCAAGATGTAATGTAGATTCCACCGAATTATAGTGGAGATTTGATTTTTTTGGACTCCTGGATTGAGCCTAATAAATCAATCTTCAATGCTGTTCTAGTTTGTTCACAGATTATTTGGTCTTGATTGTGAGGACCATATGACCATTCAAATGGCATAATTGGCTCATGGTACCATCTAATGAAATGTTTTATATTGAAATTAGAATTCTACAAAGCACGAACCAGACAATTTGGATCAGTATAGTGATAGTTATGATTAAAACATTCAACTGAATCAATTGGACTACCTCTAAAAATGCTCAAAAATTATACTTAATATTAAAACATTAATATTTCACACAAATTATGCACAATTATATATAAAATGAGTAAATAGGGAATATAATAAGTCATGAAAATATTAATAACATCAACATCACATGTGCTGGGGGTGGTCCCAGCTTGACCTGCCCGGAGTCTACCATCCTTTGCATGAGGTCTTTGAAGACGAATCATTCCCGAATATTGTGCCCCAACATTGGGTGGTAGGGATAGTATTCTGGCCTATCATCGTGGACAACTTCATCAAGTTTCCTCGGCTCTTGGAGGTGGAGAAAGTTGCAATTCAAGGCAGCGATGAAGTATCCGCGGACTTGGTCTTCTTGGGATGAGTATGAATTATGTCTTCGTTCCTCAAACTGGTTCCGCTTTGATCCTCTCTGATCATCCCACCTAGGATGAGGTGGCTGCTGATGTACAGGGGGCCCTAAACGATTTGGTGGAGGCCTGAGTGGTGGATCAGGCAAAGGGGATGGCTAGAGACTGACGGAGGACACTTCAGCTCTGACTTCTCTCTTTGCAGGAGCCTGCGAGGCAATTCAGGACATCAAATTGGTCCGCTGCAGGGAGTCCTCAATTTTCTATGCAATGGCCGAGAGATGACAGAAGATTGTGGTGAAATCCACTAGTATGAGCAGTTTCCATTGCTCATCTCGAAGATTGTCGATGCATATGGCATGCAAATCATCTTGAGGAATTGTCTTGTTCAGAAATTAGGTCAGACGTTTCCATCTAGTGATGAAATCTGAGACCCTCTCATTCTCACTCTGCTTGTAGTTCATGAGATCGTTGACCATTGTTTTAGGCAACGTTGAGCTGAAGTGGAACAATTACTGCTGCCGAAGGTCTTCCCAGCTTTTTATTGACTAGGCTGACAGACTCGTATACCAGACGAAGGTGGATCCTTGCAAGGTCCGCACGAAGCATCTGAGTTTCACCTTTTCTTGTTGTTCCAGAGTTCCTATCATAGGGTCGCAATAGGATGCGTAGTGCATCAAATGCTGTTCCGGATCACCTGATCCATTGAAGATAGGGAATACAGGGCTTCTAAAAATGGGTGTAGGTGGTGTGCAGCTCACCCAATCTGAGTAGGGTTTCCACTCTGGCTGTATCGGAGTTCGTCGACCTTCCATCACTTCCAATTGAGCCGTTAGTGCCTCGATGGTGCTGGTGAGACCCTGATTTACACCATGCTAGGCCTGGTCTTGAGCAGGTGTAGCCCGAGGCATTGCTTGAGGATCCATCTCGGTTGGCAACTGGGGTGCATGGGCTATTTGTGACACCTTTGGAGGGTTTAAGCGTACTCACTCTGGTTGCTTCTTGAGTGGAGGGAAGTCTTAGTATTCATCCGGATCCACATTTACGTAGTTGGACGGACCAGGCGCTTCATTGGGCAGGGTTAGCCTGGGTCTCTAAGGTGAACTTACTAGGAGTGCAGGATGTGGCTCCTCTTGGGACGCGTTATAAATAAGACGATTCCAACGGAGTAGTTCGGCGTTAAGCCGCCTCAATTCCTTCATTTCCTATTTCTGTCGAGCAAACCTCTCTTCTATAGTCAGTTTCTCTTTTTGCCGAGAGAAGGTGACAGATTAAGGGTAACCATTCCTTTGTTCTTATCCTCATTGGAAGCTCGTAGGTAAGCGAAGGGGAGTTAGCTGAAGGGGTGGCCATATTTGGGGTTGCCCTCTGGTTCCAGGTGTGCACACATGGTGGTTCGTTGTGAGTCACAACATGACCGGAACTATCGTCTCCTGATCCATCCTGATTTGCATCATCTGTGGTGTCACCCGTGGGGATAACCTCTATGATGTTGATAGATTCATATCGCAGGGCAGAGAAGATGTCATCCCACAAATAGGGAGAGGATCTCCCATGTCTTTTTTTGGCCTTCCCTTTCATGACCTGGGATTGCCTTCAGAATTCTTGATGAAGGGTGACGCGGAGAGTTCCTTGATGTGACCTTACGGCGTTCCTTCCTATCGAAGGGGATGATGATTCAAATGATGGGATAGGACGGGAACCTCCTCTTCTGGTTATCCTCCCTAGACAAGATAATACTGACTCTCATGGGGGAGGTTGTTGTTGAGGGGGTAATAATGCCCCCATCCCTGAGGGCTGGGGTTGGTTCCGTTCCTTGGATGTTGATTCTCTTCCCATTTTTATTGTTCTTATGAGGGAATCTGTTATTAAAAATTCCCCCATCCCTATAGGCTGGGGTTGACCCTGGACTGCGGTAGTGGCTACTACTATTGCTACCTACCTGATCTTGCATGCCCCCATTCGAGGGTGAACTGGGTTTGGTGTCGAGTTCTTCTGTGAACCTATCCCTTCTAGGGATGTAGGCAAAGATCTGTGATTGGCCTATCTTAGGTGAGAGGCAGATGTATGCTCTTGGTGGCTTGATTCAGGTGTTCTTGAATGGCTCGTTCCCGTCAGTCCTAACGCTTCATGGACATACACAAGGCCCGACTCTGTTGGATGTGATGCCTTTCCTGAATAGAGAGACCACCCGATTTCCATCTTGAAGTGATGGCGTTGCAAGACACCGCACCAATAGGTTTTTCTGGGCAGGGAGCGGAGTGAAATGTAGAGCTCCAGGTTCCCCCCATCCCCTAATATGGACTCCTATCAGGGCATCACCGATGAGGCGATGCAACTGGTGCAGCGCACAGAGGCAAGCCATCTCCATGTTTCCTTTACGCTTCTCGAGTCGCTGTTGTCGTGCCGATAGAATAGCTTCCAGGTTGATGTAACACAGGAGGTCTCCTATTGTCTTGACATGGTCAACATACCCATCGTAGGGTAAGAATCTTGATTTCATCCAGTAGAGGTTTGTCCATATATTATGGAAGATGATGTGCACACATTCTTCTGACAACTCTCTGGGTATGTCGAACTGAGAGGTGGTCGTGGGCCAAAACATAAATGGTATATCATCCCTAGCCAGTCATTTCCTCAGGCACAACATGTCAGTATACTCCTCCTCTAGTGACTCCTCTACCTGGTTGGCCCAACTGAGACACTCGATGTCAGTGTGGTTGGAGGAAGTGGGATGGGTTGGTATTGGATCATTATGTGGGCGATTCTGAGGCGGTTCAGAAGATGAACTTGGCCCTGGAATGTCTCCCGATTGAACAAGGATGTCATCGGTGACTAACTAGAAATATGAAATGCTTGATCCCATCCTTCTATGTGAATCGGCATACGATGGATTTTCGGTGCTTGATTCGGCACGGGGGAGGACCATCCTGTCGATATGATTTGCCATTATGGGGAGGTCCTTCGTGGTGGAGGATACAATGGTGAGGACTGCCATCACAGCTTGACGCCTCCCTGCATAGAATAATTTTGCAGTGCATACCCTAGGGAGGACCTTCAGGGTGTGTCGCAGCAAGGGGAGGACCTTCTGGCTGCGTAGCGTTGTTATGGGGAGGGCCTTCGCAATAAGTTCCATCATTGTGAGTATGACCATCATGGTTTGACGTTCGGTGTGCATCCTGGGGAGGAACTTCAAGACACACGGCGACAAGGGGAGGACCTCCTTGTTTCTTGGGGCCACTGCGAGGAGGACCTTCGCAATGGCGGCCGCGGTGGTGAGGACTACCATCACAACTGTTGTAATTGCTAGGACTACCATTATAGCTGCCGTAGGGAGAATATCTGTGGGGCACAACATGAGGAGTGCCTCCAGAATGTACCGCAACGAGTGGAGGGCCTTCTTGTTGATTGACATCTCTACAGGGAGGACCTCCGTTATCAGGGTGGCGAGGACTACCACCGTGATCTGGTCCCCTGCTGTTCGGAGTTTTGTGGCAGCATAAACCTTGGGGAGGACCTTCAGGGCAGGCCACGGAAAGGGGAGGACCTTCTTGTCATGATGAGATGTCACTACGGGGAGGGCCTCCGCAGTTGCGACTATGATAGCGGGGACTACCATCATAATCTGTGGTCCCACTGCATGTAGAGTTTTTTTAGCGTATACCTCAGGGAGAACCTTCGGGGTGGACCACAGAAAGTGTAAAACATTCTTGCTGCTCGATCTTCTGTCCACATGGATGGTTTCCGTGACTCGCATCAAATGAGGACCTCTCGTGATCGATCGTTATATGCTTGCGGGGGAGACCCCACGGGTGCTCTAGGGAGGACCTTCAGAGCTGCTGGTAGGGAGATTGCAGGGAGGACCTTCGCAACTGCTACTGCCACTCTCATAACATGGTAATGGGTGTGCAGGGATCTGAAAATTTGATATATTCTTAGTGGCATTGGGAACCCCAGCTTATAGCAGAGTAGAGTCATGAACTCCCTCTTTATTTTCCTTCTACCTTTGGTGCATTCAGGGTGCTCTCTTGCGGGCAGCGGGGACCGTCTACTGTTGAAAACGGCCTTCACCTCTGGGTCCGTATCTAATTGGGTCTCGTGATGCTGCCGGGAAATGCCGATGAACATTATGGCTTTTAGTAGGGATATATGCCTGCTATGGAGCATCCACCATGATGGATATGTGTCCCCCAGTTGGAACGAGTGAAGCTTCATGATCCGGCTGCCCTTGCGATGCGGAATATAGACGGCGACCCTCCTGGGTGAGAGCAGGGATGCAGATCTACTCCGAGGCGGCTATCTCGTCTCTTAGATGAGTCACCTCAATTGGGGAGATGAGCTCACGGGACCAAATCCTTGTTGTATCCGCTGATTCAATTACATTTTGGAATGTTTGCAAGATATGATCTATGATCAATACCTACTCCTCCATCATTTACAAGATATGCAATGAGACATATTTAGCTAGAACGGGTATGAAGGCCCATTCTGGTATCAGAGTAGGAATATCCTGCTCCGGTCCTCCATTTGTCAGTGGGTACTAAAAATTCTCTTGTGTCAGGGAAGGTGGACGAATCTACCCTTGTACTGGAGTATGCCGGTTTATCTCTCTATTTACCGCCACATCGAGATGGCAGTCTTTACTTGCATTTGTAGGGAGCTGGCCCTACATATATTGGTTTCCAAACGTATCGAGTCGGTTGCCTCTATTTGAGGGGAGACGTGCCTGCCTATGATTTTCCACCACATCTTGGTGGCGGGATTTGTTGATCTCCACCATATCAGGATGGTAGGCATCAGGGGAATCAGCTAGGAGCTGGTCCTATAGGTGCTGGGTCACCACCATGTCAGGTTGGTGGGCTTCATGACCCTGGGAAGGGAAAGGTGCCTGCCGGGTAGGTACTGTCCTGTGTGAGTGACGGGCATGACGAAGCACAGCGGGGATGTGCGGCAGCTCATATGATGCCTCCAGGTCTGGATGGTGGGCCTTGGAAGAATGAATAGGTGAATGTACATGTTCGTAATGCATCTCCATTACTAGGCAGCAGTGCTCCTCCTCGGGGACTAGGGTTATGACTGGTCCCCGGTTGTACGTTTGCCACCCTTGTAGGGTGGTCCTAGGGGCCAGAGCTCAGGGAGTGTGGGCCTAGGTCCTCAGGGTGATGTCCTCACTAGCGAGAGTATGTTGGGTCGTGGCATGACCGCAACGACATCTTCTGATAGGGGAATTGGAGTAGAACCCCCATTCTGTGGGGATGAAGTCCTCAACGTCGACCTAATCCACCTCCATATGATAAGGGAGGTACCCATTGTCCTGTTCTGGGGATAGAATCCTGAAACGGTTGGAGACAGCAACAAGGACTGTCTGGATGTGCCTTTGTGGCCACTGTTGGACAGGAGACCGACGAGTTCTGGAGGATTGGAGGGCATGCATGGCCGCCTCCACCGTCAGGAGAGTACCGTTCACATGGTACTCTTGGATCAGTGCATCTGAGACCCAGTTTTGAAGATGCTGGGTAGGTGATGGGGTCCTCCATTGGTGAGGATGTCTATTCATTGAGTTAATGGAAGCACACGCTTGTGAGTTCCTTCAGGACACCATTGGTTCAAAGGGATTTCTGTGTGGTACCTGTAAAATATATATCAAATACAAACATCAAACCCGTCAAAGCAGCATCTCATGACCCCATGCGTAATTAGTGACCTTTCATGGACCTCCTTGTGAGTAAAATGGGGAACATAGTTGAATTTCGTTAAATCCTTCATTCTTTGTTAAATATTCATGTTGGCTCACCATTTTTGTTTCGCGGTAGGTCTTGAAACGACCAACGGTTCTGTATCCGATGACAGGAGGACCTGCTTTCCAAAGGCAGTCATTCACCGGATGGTCTGTCCAGCGACGCTTAAGAACTCACATTGGTCGAGAGGAAGGGATGTCGGGCTCATCACACCCTTTTGGGGGGAATTATTGCATGTTCTGGGACTCTCTTATTGATTTAAGACATATTCATATGTTCGCGAATATTTGGTTTATACCCAAGAATAGTATCCACAGATTTCTCTTGGTTGGCAATGGTCAGCTGAACGTAGAGTTTCAGAATCATTTATGCCCGAGGATTACCATCCATCATTGGATTAATGACCCCAAGGAGTTGTGACCCATTAAGGCGGTACTGGGAGTGGCACAGTGAAACAATGTCAAGATAGTCGGATCAACCAGTTTTTGGGCTTGAACCTCATGGAGGCTTCTTACGTACCCTACCTAGGAGACAAGGATCAATGTCCACGTAGTTCGAACGGGAGCATCAGAGAACCTATGTGAAGGTGGACCCGGGGGTCCACTGGTGATCGGGATTGAACCTCATGGAGGCTTACTACATATCCCTATGGTAGGGAATCAAAGTCCTCGTAGTTCGCATTTGCTTGGGACTTACACTCTGAGGTGGCCCAGAGCGATGGATTGGGGTTGACACTCTGAGGAGGCCCATAAGAGGATGTCATGGTCGATGCTCACTATAAGACCACATGAGTCATTCTCGGTGTGAGTAAACAAGAGGCACCAGGGACCAGAGGATCATGTCATGAACAGTGCATCCGTGAGAAGTGGAGTGGGGCATACGCATGAGGGTGGCCCATAAAGTTGGGGCTTACTCCAGGATGGACGCCCATGGCGACAAAGCGCAACGGGAGAGGGAAATAGGTGATCTTATTACCGTCACCCCTCTTGTTCCTGAGGGAAGTACGGATGTGCATGGGGGATTCCTTCTGATGGGTAATTTACTACCCCCCGATGAAGGGAGAAGTGCCCCGTCCCCAACAAGTGGAGTGGCAGAAAAGAGGCTTCCGAGCTCAAACTCCACATTACCGTGGGAATGTGAACCCAAGAATTCTTCGGGAATCTGCTCATGGGTTAGGGCAACACCTTCGACCCTGTTAACCATGGGCATGTGAACTCAAAATGGCGCACTGATGCGCCTGAGGGTTACACCACACAGATCCAGTGGCTTTGGTGGAGTCCTCAGCTCGGGGCCGATGAGTATGCCAGTGAGGGAGTCACGGAGGATTAGGACGGATCGGAAGGATTTTATATGGCTTGGGGAACAGGAAATCCAAAGGATTTGGTGGGCCACAGAGGGGTATGGGTGGTGATGCCCTTCACGTAGGAAAGTGCTACGCTGTTGGATAATAATTTTTTCGCAAACCAGGGTGGTCCGCGGACTAATGGGAATCCTGCGAACCAAGGTGGTTCACGGATCCAGGTTCGATCTGTGAACAAGGGTGGTCCGCAGAGGGTTCCATGCAGGTAGTGGTGGCGCCGGCCAGAGGCTCGTCGTTCGGCGAATTTCCCACGTAGGAGAGTGCTACGTGGTGTGGTTGATCGGACAAGAAGCATAAATTCCCTGGTCTGCTGGGAGTGCATCCGTGGAGGGACCATGGTTTTCGGTTTTCTCTTATTTTTATTTTAGGTTTTTGGTTCACCAAGTTATTATGCATTTCTTGTTTCCTTATTAGTTTGTTCCTAGGTTCATACCTGCTATGGTTCACGAACTGGAACATCCAAAATCCTAATCCTTCCTTCAAAATCCTTCCACCCGAATCTGATTGATCTTCTCTCCCTGTTCTAATCATTTTTCTTCCCCTCAATATCCTTTTATAGAGTGGGTAAAAGGATATATCTATGTTCATGTGGCACCTTTTGCTGAGTCCCCTGACCGAAAACCCGGTCCATGGATGACTCGGTCAATCTGCAAATCGTAGGGGGAATTTGAGCGCATCTCCCCCGTGAACCAAACGATCTCCCCCCACAAACAAAATGAGCTCGGAGAGTGATTCACGGCCATAGAGGGCTCTTCCTCCATTCTACAAATGACAGTAGATGAGGCTTGGGCCGGTTGATGTGGTCTGCGGCTGAGGTGGCTCGTGACGGTGGACTTGTTCGGTGCCTATTCTGTTTCGCGCCCGCAGAAGATCTCCACCTCCATCTCGCGAATAAGGCTGGTCCGCGGAGGGGAGCAGTTTGCAGAATCGACCTAATAACACTTGGGCCAGTTCGCGGACCGGTTAGTCCTTTGCCAATTTTGAGTATTCTCCACCTCCCTTTGCCCAATTCGTTGAAGGGAATCAGGTAAAAAACCTCTCTCGAATGAAGGGGATTATTATCTTCCTTTGCGAATTTTTCAGGACCCTACAACACACATAGTGTTTTTATCTTAAAAACATAAAGTAACCTATATTTTTAATTATTTTAAACTGACAGACATAGATATATATACATATATAATTTTATCAAAAGAATTATCATTCAACTACTATTTTATTTAATCATTAAATAAGAATGAATCTAGTTTTATTCTTTCACAGAATGCCCTGAAGGCCATCTTTTTATTAGTTTTTTATAATATTATTTTAATGTGTGAGGGGTGGAACTATTAGATGGATCATAATCCGATGAGGAAAACGTCCTGATACATTATCAATGATGTCTCAAGAAATACACAACCCGAGAATACCATACCTTGCATTTTTTTACATGATAAAAACTCTCAATCTCTGTAAGGCAGCACAACAAGAATTTCCCCATGTAGAGGTTCACTATGACTTGTATCAATGGCATAAGTCATAACCTATTGTTTTTCAAATTTGATATCCTATATGATGATTTGGTGTAGCAGCTCTAAACCTCATCAGGATCTACATTTTTTGGGCTGGTAATTTCCCCATGCCTATCCGGTATAGCCATTAATTTTTTTGCCTGGTCAGCCCGTCATCTTGACACCATAAAGGTTCCCACCAGCTCATATCCCCACTACTGATCCATTATACTACTGACACATGATTTCACCAAGTATCCCCCGCCTCTCCTCCACACTACCGACCTGCGATGCAGTACCAACCGAAGAGCCATATCTGCCTCGTTGTCCTCCCTTTACATGCTAACCCCAATCACATACCAACCGCTACCGGCACCCATTCCCCATCGCACACCAACCTGTTACCAACACCAAATCTCTATAATAACCTAGGATCCCTACTTAGTCTCCCTATCCCACATCAAACACGGACCACCTTTACCGACATTGCCTCTTCTGTCACCGACATAATGTCCTGCCTTATGACCCCCACCCAAAAAAACCAATTCTATCACACATATTGATTTAGTATTAAATTATACTAAACCACTTATATAAATTTAATTTGGTAAAAATTATTTCATATTTTGAGTCATTATAATCAATATTAGATAAAAATTTATACATAAATTTTCTCATAATGAATTTTAGGAATAGTAAAATATTAATTATCATAGATATGGTTATAATGGGTTTATCAATTTATAAAAAAATTATAATGGTAAATTTTCCCATTAAACATGTTATAAACATTTTTATAGACATATTTCAGCCTCATCCTATCAAAACATTAAATATTAATAAATATGAATGTATTTTCATTTTGTATTAATGTATCATTTTGTCTTCTATTTGTAAATTTTGAAGGGGGTCCCATAACCTCACATATAATAGAACACCCACACCACTCTCCCCACACACAAATGACAGTTTTTTCAAATAAATGTAATTTTTTTAAATAACTTCCCTGTCCTTATGTCCTTGTTTTGAAAATAAAAGCATCATCGGAATGATTATTTAATAAACCAAAAAAGGTTATCGAAGGCAGAGATATAGTTATTAACTATGTATCTTCATATTATTAATTTCTATAATTCTTGAAAATCATTTCAAACTTTTATAAAATTACATAAATAGTATCTTCCGTAAACTGATATGTTATTATTCTAACTTAATGTCATATATCTATCCCCTCTTCCAAAAAAGGGAAATGACACCTTTTATCCTATGTGAAGTGTACTACCGCCTCATGAACGGATGTAATTTGCTTTCAACCACCACCTCTCACAGTTTTATATAATTATGTATTAAATATATATAATATATTATTCAAATTATTATACTTCTTGAATTATGATACCAAATTTATGTTCTTACCATTTAACATATTGGAAATTGATAATGTCGCATGTGCATGTGTGTGGAACACCTCCTCCACGAAGCAATTATATTGACATTGATGTTAATAAGAACATATTTAAAGAATATATATGATATATAATATATAATTATAATTTTTCAATGTTTACATATTATTAAAAATCTTTCCTCCCATTTAAAAAAATAGAAACATTGTTCTTCCGAATATACGGCCTACCATCTCCATGAATATTTCAATTCACTCCTCTATATCTATATTTTATCAATGAATCTAATTTTTCAAATAATTTGTATATATTATATAATTATAATGATTAATATTTGGTATATTGTTGAACCATGATCAATTTTGAAGAACCAAAACAGTCGAACTAAAATACATCAGAAAAATGAATCAGTTATCACAAAGTCTCATTATTTAAATAATGAGTTATTACGAAACCGATGATAATAAGATTTAATTAAGTCATATATATAATTATATATGCGAGTATGTTTATAAAATTTATGTATAATTAATATATATTAAAAATTAATGATGTTCGACACATATGAAGAAAATCATACCAAAGGTAATGGTTTCTCGTCTCACTGTTCCATCCATGAGACTTATGAAATATTGAATAATTATTTGTTTTGTGTGGAAAATATATTTCCCATCTTATGTATTATAAAATAATTATAATTATTTTAAATTTATTTTAAGTTTCATTTTATGTTCCTTCATTCATTGGGGATATTGTTCATATGTTTCATAATTTGTAGGTGATTTCTGTTACAACCCCAATTTTTACAATGTTTGTTTAGGTTTATGATTCTAATAATGAAATATTACAATATAACATAAAGAAACTCGTGAAATTTATTTTCCACTATTTATTTATTTAAATTAATGGAGTCCTTTTTCCTTCATCATTTACTCAGGAGTCTAATGAATATTTTTAATGAAAATCGACCTCATTTCTCACATCGGTTGACAATACATTCTCTTCAACATCTAGGATTTGAAAAATGAATTTAATTGTTATTTTACAATTATCAATTTATTATTAAATTTAATTTCTAATAATGAATGTATTTTTTAAAATATCTTTAATGGAATCATTTGTTCATTTTCAAAAACAATGTTATATTTGATATTTTAGGGAAGATATGAAATGATTTATTTCTTAATATACTTAGTAGTAATGAAATTTTATAAAATCATGAATGATCATAACATTTAGTATTACATTAATGTATCCATTATTATTTTTAATTACTTCTACCAAAATTTTAAAGATTTTTTAAAATTTATTTTAGAAGTGATGAAATTATTTTTCTGAGAATTTTCATAATGTATTTTTATCTATTATAATAATAAATGAAGAAACACGTATTTTACTTATTCTCTATTGTGTATATATGTTCATAATACCAACCATATTAAATATCATAGTAAATTAATATCAATTTACTTGAGGATGTACTATATTTATACCATTATCCTTAATAATCAATAAGGTTTGTGGGTATGATTATTGGTTGAAAAAGGTGTTAATATTTAATATTATTGTTTTTTAATACGAATATTTATGTTGATTTTATTTATCCTATTTAATATATTGAATTCATAGGACATAGTATGTTATGGGAGTGGCTAGCTATTCCCCATCGATGCATCGATAGTTTTAATTAGACAAACTAGTTTCGATATTTTTCTAATGCCCTACGCATTTAGGAATTGTATTTCAGTATAAGACCATGATGAAATGTTTTTTATTTCTATAATTACGAATTCTTGTAATTCCCAAACCCTAGAAGCCGAAAATCAGGGGCTTCCATTATTACATTGAATTATTTATATGAAATCTAATCCTAACAAGATGATTTTTTTATAAATTTTGGAAACTAGATACATAACACTAAACCCATTTATATTATGAATGAAAAAATACAAAAAAATACAAAGTACACCATCCTTGAAAATAATTCCAAGAACTAAAAATTCCATAATATCCCTAGACATAATATTCCTAGTAAAAATAATTACTCATATATATATTAATTGATTTAATTTACCAAAAAATGTTCTGTATCATTAAATATCCAAATTTAATAATGAACATAGATATCTAAACATATCCCAAGATAGAGAAATATATTTACATATAAAACATCATATTTATAAACGATACAATGTTTCAAAAATAAAAATAAACTTCACACAATAATATTGATATTTAAGATAGATTTAAGGACCAATAAAATATGATCACAAGAATGTGATTGTTTTATGTGTATGTTAATAGTTAAAAAAGAATGTTAGATTGTTCAATAAATTTTACCACTTGGAAATATTCAAGTCAAATCCCATTGGATGTATAAATTAAAACTAAAACATCAAATAAAACAAATAATTAATTAATAATGGTATTATATGTTAAAAATTAGATATATACAGAACTTATTAGTAAACTGGTGTATAATAGCAATAAGACTCAATAAAATACAAACCAACACCAAATAACTTACTAGTTTAGTAACATTTGTATCATGAGAAACATTTATGAGAGAAATAAATCGAAAATATTAATATCATGAAATAATAAAAAACCATGATATTACATGAAATATTTAATTATATAATCCACTAAAAAATGATTGTTGAGTATGGAAGAAGTATCAAAGAAATAAATGTGAGACTGAAAATCTTGTTACATCACTCTTCATATTGGTAGACTGACACTTAAGCTACTATATAATGTATTTAATCATGTAATTAATTTATACCATATCCACACACATTTTTATAATATGTTATATTTTCTTCTAACAATATCTTATTAACCATTTATTACCAATATATCATTATTCAACTATTTCATGTGTTAATTAGCTAAATTTTTTAAGTATGTTTTGACTTGTTGTTTTTTTGATCCTCTTACAGAGATCACAAAATAATCACATACATAATTTTACCCATAATGTGAAAATAATATATATTTATTATATGTATTTATTTTAATCCATTATTTTTAGTGATACGAGTCGAAATGCACCATTCAATGAGACAATAGGCCATACATACAGATGAACACTACTTAAATTTTCATATCATATTAAAAGAAAGAAGAGAAACTAATATATATTTATATTATAATTTTTGTATCATTTTCATGTCATATATAGAACATATTTATTAGATACAGCATTAACACAGTCTACGTAATGAGTGAATGAATCACATAGCTTTGACGAGGTGGTACCCCACATGTCAAAAATTATTATTATCATATTCAAAAAAATAGAAATCATAAAGGTATATTTTAAATAAAACTAGTACTCCGCCCGTGCATTCGCACGACACTATAAATTAATTAATTAATATTATTAATAGAATTCCATTTTTCAGACATAATAATTCATATTAATATTTAAAATATTTGAAATAATAATGAAAAATTCATAATGGATGAAAAGTTACAGATTTTGAGGAACAGAAGCTACATAATGAGCTACCTTCTCAAAATAAATTATAATGAATGAACAAAAGAAAAATAAAGACAGACTACCTGGGAATAGAATTGATAGAAACTAATTAATAAAAGTTACATAATGAGCAATTTTAGCTATAATAAGATGTTCCAAAACCCATAACATGATTTTAAATTAACTTTACATAATTACTGACTTCTTGGAATCATTTACAACCTTCTGTTCCTCCATCAGAACCATCAATTTCTACATCAAATGAAAAACATGTTCCACTACTCTAATAAATTATCCAATGGTGAAATACAATACATGATCCAACAATAAATGAAATTAAAATATCCACTGTTATAAAAAATTATCCACTACTCTGAGAAATGTTATGTTAGATTTAGTTGATCTAACAACATTTTTGAGCTCTATTCATGATGACCAATATGAAAACTTTTCAAAAAATTAAAGATATTATTGTACCTGGATTTTCTGGAGTAAGGAATTATAGTGGTGGTATAAGAGGTAATAATCGAGGAACTTAGAACCTACACATTCATCCAATATGTTCACCTACAGATAAAATAATATATTAAATTAAGAATACATAATGTGTATGACTGGTAGGTAAACACTTCAATAAGAAATAGATAAACATCAATAAAATTTATATTAAAGAATTAATTATGATAAATTGGGAAACACGTGAATAATAAATCTGTAAATATCTATGTATGAGTAATAGGGAAACCAAAATAAAAAAGATAACATTTGGGATGGTTTTTCTAAAACACATGTTACTCAAAGTCCATATTTAGTATTTTTTAATTAAATCCTAATTACAACCATTTTTTGGTGAACTGTGAACCATTACATGGAAACAAAAATTAAAAATGAACAGCAAAAAAAATTTGAATTACTTAATAGTCATTGAACTATTCTACACCGAGTATACTATTTTCTTACTAAAATCAATCACAACACTATTCCCAATGAATTTCATGAATTAAAAAGAAAATAAAAAATAATAATACATTAACTTTAAACCATTAACACTAATATGTCACCAAAAATTCCATTTTATAACACCTTTTATTCAGAAAAAATGTTCTTGTTCCATTAATATGATTTCTAGTATTCCTAATTGTTAATAAAAAATAAAAAATAAAAAAATGTCACCAAGATTACTTTAAGAATCTACTGCAGACTTAAATCTTCAAGGGAAGGAATTACCTCCACTATAATCACAGTGGGTTGCCTCGTATTGTAATAAAAATATAGGTCTACTTCCAAAGAAATTTTGTTCGGTCACTTAGCTATGATTACTTATTACAAGAGAACACATGTCATAATAAAGATATGAAATACTGCAACCTAAAACATAATAATCAGTTATTTTGAGGACAATACATGCTAGAGGGTCCATGAGAAAACTGGGTAAATTATGTAGCAGTTATGTAATGATATTGTTATTTTTTCCCTGTACAAAACAACAAACAGAAGAAACACATCTCAAGAATTAACTCCTAACCCCTGGTGCCTTACCCTCGGATCCACTTCATGCTTTCCTCATCTTCCTGTAATTTCTGCTGAGAAATCCTATCTTGACCATCCTGAATTTTTTTTAGAAGTTTCCATGTCCTTCATATAAACAACATTCAACACAGCTTGCAAAGACGGCCTATGATTTTCAATGTTAAGGGAATTTATAACCTTCCAGAAATAATCAATGACAGCAGCCACTGGGGTGACCAGTAATATTTGGATTTGATTAGTCTAGACAAAATTGAGGATGGATGTCACGAATCCATCACAAATGTCCATGTTCATATTGACTCAAATTTAGCCTGAATATGTTTCCATAACCTTTATTAAAATATACAGAATATGAATCTATTTAGAATTTATTCATCATCTTGCAGACTTAGGTAGCAAGCAGGAGCAAGATGGAATCCAGTTTTCTATAGTAGGCTATATCCATGTAGCCTACAATTATAGGTTCTCCATGACCTTCCTATAAACATCATTCAACACATCTTGAAAAGAGGGCCTATGACTGTCAATGTTAAGGGAATTTATACCCTTCCATAAATAATCAATGATAGTAGCCACTAGGGTGACCAGAAATTTTTGGATTTGATCAGTCTAGACAAAATTGATGATGGATGTCACGAATCCATCAAAACTGTCCATGTTCATATTAACTCCAAATTTAGACTGAATATGTTACCATAACCTTCATTAAAATATACAAAAATATGAATCTATTTAGAATTGATTCATCATCTTGCAGACATAGGTAGAAAGCAAGAGCAAGATAGAATCCAGTTTTCTATAGTAGGCTATATTCGGGTAGGCTGCACTTCTAGGTTCTCTATATTAAGCTATTTCCAGTTTTCTATAGTAGGCTATATCCAGGTACCCTCTACTTCTAGGTTCTCCATAGAAGACCTCAATCTTGAGAGAGAGTATGGTATCAAATCCTTTTTTTATCACCCAAATCATTCTAAATTGAAATGAATATAGATCATATTATACATCACTGTAAAGAAAAATAGAAGAGGCACATCCATACTGATTTACGTCATATAAGTAAGAGTAAAAATACAATTGACAATGTAAGGTAATTAAGGGAATTCTGGCTCTATGATATGTTTAAAAAAACATTGAAAACTGCTTATCATATGAGCATGAACTGTATGAAACATTGATGCAGGATTCAGTACCTTATACTATAAAAAATATCAACTATAAGATATATGGATATAAACTTGAGAAATATTTCAATCCAAACTACAATCCCATAAATAATGGAGAAAGAGAACCAATAATTATTAGGTCATAACTGAATTATAAAATCATACACATTTCCAGATCATCCTATTGTATTCACATGTACTGAGGAAATAAATAAGAAAGTAATAGTTTAAATAGTAGTGGATTTCACAAAACAAAGAGATATTTACCTCAATAGTCTCATAAATATCAATTGCAGATATAAATAAATCACATCTTGGATATCATTGACCTGAAGCCTTCATATAAAATGTCTTCTAGAGAAACCTTCAAATTAAACGAGCAATGTCTCGCAAACACTTTAATGTGGAAGGTGGAAAACATCAAAAAAATTGAATGAAATGTAGAAACACAAACATGGATGTCTATTTATGCTTCCAACAATAGTATGATTTGATCTTCAACATTCGTGTGAGGTGCTGTCCAGTTTTTTTCCTACATGGAAAACACAAAAATAAATGTTATTAAATAGTAAAATAACACCTTATACATGTCATTAATAATCTAGGTGATCACATTATTCAAGTAATTGTCTTCACTAAGACATTAAGTGTTAATAAAAGAATCAAATTTACGGGCTAAAGCATTAGATATGCTCCCCTCAACATTAAAAGTCTTTTCATTCACCTTAATACTGGAAATATGTTTTTGGATCCTTCTCTCCTTCTTCCTGAAAAAGAAAAATAGAGTACTTATAACACCCTCTTTGAGCCATCATAAGTTTAACTTTCTTTTAATAATCCTTTAATTAGTAGGAACTATCTCTCCAATATTATATTGTTATAGAACCTCCTCAAATGAGGGGATGTAAATTTTACCAAAACTATTTTGTCATTTCAAAATATCATCTTTAGCTTTCTTTATTTCCTCATTCATTGTAGAGAATTTATCCCTTTACCATACTCTAAGAGATGATTGGTAGCTTTCAGCTTTAACCTGGGCGTTCGGAAAACTTTACCCTCAATCCACATCCATACTACTGTAAAATTTCCATACATTCCATAAAATTGAGACATTATTTATTGAATGTAAAAGTGATAGGAGATCTCTTATCATTAGTCCATACACAAAACAAAGGATTTCTATTTGTTGAAAATAAGTTGGTGGCTTGCTATTATTTGGGGGGTACATAACACATGTTATGTTATTTGTAAATAAGAACATCATTAATGAAAAAATATTAATGGAGTGCACCAACCAAGGAGATATTTACTTAAATGGTCTCTGAAATTCCAATTACAGATACAACTAAATAACATCATGGATAACATGTGACCTGAAACCTGCACATTAAATGTCTTTTAGAGAAACCTACTCATTAAATGGGAAATTTCTCGCATATACATTAAATATGTAGGTGGAAACCATCAAATACATTAAAAACAAAATATAAATTGGTACTTTGATGTTTGTTTTTGCTCCCAATAATAGTATGATTCGATCTTTAATAGGTGCGTTTGGTTTTGTCATTCTTTTTTTTTCTACCTAGAAAACAAAAAAAATGTTTTTAAATAGTAAAATAACAATTTATTGGGGGGTTTTAGAGAAACCTACACTTTAAATGGGCAATTTATCAGATAAAATTTTGAGTGTTGATTGTAGTTCCTCTTGAACATCAACTTGAGTGATGTCAATACGATGTCCATTAAGACCTCTAACCGTCTCTTCTCGGTATGCACCCCCTTCACAAGCACTGAAATAATGAAAAACTGAAAAATAATAATTCAAAACACAAATATATCCTATAATATAACAACACATGATCATATCAAAACCCTAGAAACTAAATAAATCAACATGTCTTCCAAAATATTTTCCCTATTTAACTTCCTAACAATTAATTTTTCCTGGGATTGATAAAATATTCTGTAAAAAATCATGTAATACAATAGGAAAATAGTTTCACAAGAGAAAAATTTACATATAAACAATTTAGGGATCAGAAATGTTAATACATACCAACTGACATAGAAGAAAGTATATGAACTAGGTTCAGCATCTGCTGGTTCGGAATGCCATGGTTCTGGGAAGAGGCCCTCCTCTCGGTAATGTCGGTGGCGGGCTTTATCCCATTCTTCATCAGGTATTGCTCAATGTCAAGCATGTAACGTGGAAGCTTAATCTTGTGTATGAGTTTCTTGAAGTCATCATCCACCTTGACCACCAGACACATGTCATTTGGATATGCGATATCTTCTTGTGAATAGGTGAATTGGTTGGAGGCTTCAATGAGTGAACTCAAAATAGTTTCAAATAAATGTATATTGAAATAAATTAACTGTTAGGTGATCAAAAGTAAACATACATGTAGGTGAAAATATAACTAACATAACCTACAAATTTTGCAACTATAGTGAACCCATAGATGATATTTTATGAAATTTCTCCCTTGCTCCATTATGATTGACATAGGATAAGAAACATGGGTCATAAAAAATTATAAAACAATCTGTATATAATATTTTAAATAAAATATTCATAAAATATTCCCATACTGATGATGAATCAGTGTTATCATGCTAAATTAAACAAAATATTTCTATGTATTGAATATAATATGGTGACTTGAATGGGGGTGGGATGTAAAGAACACATGTACTGTTTAAATAATTAAAGAAAGGGGTTATGCAAACAACAATTAGCATATGAAACATCTGGCTTAGTCATTCAACTCATGATATTTATATACCTTCTAGATCATATACCAATTAGTTTAAGAGGGAATATATCCTTTCTGAGCATCAAATAATACTAAAGTCCACCCCAACCACTTATGGACACATTTAGAGTCAGTAAGACTGGATGCAACAGAAATGTGCTTTGAATACCTAAATCAACCTGCTTGAAAACAGTCTGTAAGACTTTCCTAATGGTGAACACATATAAATCCAGTTTTTCTGTATAGTAAACTGACATTCTACGAAAAATATAGTTGATAATTTAATCATGAATAGAAGAGAAAAAAAATTCATTAAATGACTAATGCCCTGCATGAAAACCATCCAACAAATCTAAAAAACATCACAGTCAAGATAAATTCGAGCATATAGTAACGTCCAGAATAAATATCCAAAGGGAATAAATCTTCAAATAAATTAAAACAACAGTTAATGAACTAGATGTATATTGAATTGAGTTGAAACTAGAAATGGAATGGCAAGCATTTTGATTCTCCAGTAGGCATATTAGGTCATACCTGAAATGCAACGCTGATGTGGGAGGGAATACAATATGCGGGAAGTGTACAGGGAAGTGAATGTGGCATCTAAGGCTACCTGAATCTTCTAGGAGAAGCTTGAAAATTGTTCATGGTGGTCGCTTTTGAAAAAGTAATTGATATTTTAAGAAAATAATCATGAACGATGAAGAATCCAATGTTCTATAAATGATTTTTTTCATTGGGAACCAGAGTTTCATATCACCGAAGATACATTTTATGATGAGGATGGTTTTGTTGACGAATCCTGATGCAGAGCTCCTCGACCCCGGATTAACAGTCGCTAACAACCAAACATTTGGAATAACCCCGACTCAACACTGAAATTATTGTCTTGAATAAAATCGTAATCCACTTTGATTTATGGTCGCCACTACTTAATCATAGGAGGCGTAGGATTCGGATGTGATGGATCCGAAGATAGAGGACATAGAGCTGGATAGCGTGGAGAAGGAAAAGTAGATGGTGTAGGCTGACATGCAGAACGTGAAGGTGGAGACTGAGAATCTGAATGCACATATGGTAGTGGAAGAGGTAGAGGTAGCCCAATATGGGAGCTGGAACAACAGAGGAGTGGAGGTAAATGTCGAGGTGTAACTCCATGAGCATCGGGGGGAAGGTGATCAAGAATGGGATGAAAGAGAGGGATGAACTGAAACCCTAATAAGGACCGATGAATCACGATAGTGTGGTGAGAAGATTTTAGGTTTGGAGATAGAATAAGAGGGGAATCATGGAGTGGATTGGTGCGGGATGGAAGGATAGTCATGAAGGGGGTGGGAGAGGGGAATCAGAGAGGGGAATAGAAACCAGGCGATTCGGGGAGGGGAATAGGAACCAGAGAGTAGGGAGATGTGAGTTGGGGACGGTTTATAGGGAGGGGAGTGTGAGAGGGAGGAAAATCCCAATCGGGGGTAGAAAGAGGGTTAGTTTTCACGATTTGGACAGAGGAATAATGAAATTAAGGTGACTTGGAGGCATTGGAAGGTGACACGTTAGCAATGGAGAATCCATGTTTATTATAGATAATTGATTAAAAGATAAATAAATTCATTATAAATATCATACTTATCATATATAAAATATAAATAAATCTTTATTCCCAATCATCAAAGGTGGTAAAAATAGAACAAAAAACATTGATTCATGAGGTAGTATTCAACTATACAGATGAATGATGACTATGTAGCACATTTGATGGATGTTTGTGAAGTTGTATATAGTTCATATGGAATTGGAAATACTAGTATATTTAATATACATTGGCTATTTTATTTTATATATATATATATAATGTTAGGGGTGGCGAAAGAAATACAATAAAAGTTCATGTTGAAGAACATTACTGCTTCATCAGGTAACTCATTTTGGTTTTCACCAATGGATATTCTTAGATTGAAATATTCCTAAATATATGATTTTAAAATGATACTAGGGATATTGGAAGTTGATTTTGGAAGGGTATGTATGAGACATATTTCTTTAGAAGTTTTGAGTAGAGATGGTAGTGAGTGTGTTTTTGTAATGGGGGAAGAGTGAAATTCTTGTAAATATGAAAAAAAACTCTAGTAGGAAGTATCTCTTGCATATTGTACTTCATGAATTAAAAATTAATAGATTAGTGGGATATTCCTTCCCAAAAAAATTCAATACAAAAAAATATTATTTTCATTTCATTCCATAGTTGTTATGTTTAGTAAATCATATCCTCAAAGGTTTTACTTTGGTAACCATTATCTTATTATTTATCCGTGTTACCTAAAATTTAGTAATATAAATAAAAATGATTTTTTTTCAAAAATAATCAACTATGAATTCTAAATATTAGGTATAATTCATTAAATAAAAAATATATATATACGTGTAAAATTAATTTTAATACAAACACAAGTCATTCACAAAACCCCGTTTTATCAGTAATCTTGTTAATCAAATTTAGCAATTATCATTAATTATTATAGAGGAAGTAAATTTTTACATGTTATAAAATAATAATTACACTAATTTCAAATAATTATATCCATGATTCTAATCAAATTTACAGAAGTGTAGAAATTAAAATTAAATCTAATCCCACAGACATGCCGAGAAGGAGGGTTTTTAAATTTAAAATGGTCAAAATGTCTCCATATTTTAATAGAAGATATCAATATAAATATTCATTATATTGTCAAAGTTATATTTATGTATTTATTATTTATATAATTTTACTTTTAAAAAATATAATAAAATTTTAAATTATATATTATTTTGATGGGATAGAATTTTCAATTTATAGTCACTATTTATCATTATTCTTCAATAAATTAATCATATATGAAAAATTATAAAAATTAACAATAATATAAATTGGAATTTATTTTCAAACAATTTATATTATTGATTCAAATAAAAATTATAAAAATTATAAAATTTAATTTTAATATAGGAGAACCATTAAAAGCAAGAAAACTATATGTAGAAAAATAATGCTTTTTATACATAAAATTGGATTTGTTCTTATCTTATGCCTATAAAATATGATGGATGAATGTTAAAATATTTATTTCAATATATAATATATAAATATCATTAATCTAATATAGAAATTCCAATTCATTTTCTTTTTTATGATAGAATGACTTTTGTGAAAAAACTAGTATTTTATAAATAAATTCCCTTTATTATTGGTTTGGATATTAATTTATAATTTATTTATCACCAAAAGATTATATACATATATGCAAAAAATAATTTCTAAATTCAATTAATCATTTTCTTACTTTTCATCACAACGGCTTGTTGATAAATATGAAATTATATAATAATATTGATATTATATTTTAGTTTTGTAAAATTGGGGTTTTCATGTCCCAAAAGATTTTAAGGAAACAAAATATTGTTTGTAACACAATGCAAAAAAGTTTTTCGTGTACAATAAGCTAATTTCAGTTTTGTGTATACCATAAACATAACATAGTGATTTTTATAAATCAATCTAAAAAAATTAAATTTATTCTAAATGAAAAAAAAATTAATGTCTTGGATTGTTACATTACCCCACTATAAATAAATTAAATCCTCTGATATCAATTTTTATCTTGGTAATCATGGGTATTATAGTCGAAAATACAAATATTGAAAATCCTACCTGATAAATAAGATAAAAAATTATTAAGAGTAAATAAACACAAATGAAAATGTCACCAAAAGAGTAACCTTCTAAATAAGAGAGTAGTAGTTAAAACATAGACATATAATAAAAAAAACTATCATGTTCTGATGGAAATTTATATAGAACAACAATCACAAGAAAGTTAGTGATCTAGATATGGTTTATCACTATAGGTTTAGTAATCACATCGTTGTAAAAAGTTTACTCATATCATAATCAATTTTTATAGCATGGAAATTTTTATCTCAATAAGATTTTTTCTAGAGTTGAGGAATTATTTCAATATCTATAAATATAAATAAATATTTATTTCAATTTCATAAACACACCCTTATCCTTCGGTTGTGGTTATAACTATTTCTATTTTATTTATTAATATAGGTTTCATCATATAGTGAAGTAATACCTTAACATCTAAAACCTCGTTCAAGGATAAACTTATACAATTTCATAAAGGGTTATGTATTACAAAAAGATTATGATCCAACAAATAATAGGGAATGGAATAAATTTCCATACATTAACATATCACTACCCTTCAATCAACATGATGTTGCTCTTTAATCATTACCTACCAAATATGTGAACAAAAAAATCATGTATTGTCTTAAATCGTGGTTATAAAATTAAATATCATAAAAACATATTGAATGTTTTTGTGATTCCTTATTCCTTAAAAGAAACATTGATTATTGGATGTATTCCCTAAATAGAAAAATGTTTTACCCCACGTCAATTAGAGCATCAATAAATAAATAAATAATTCAATGTTGGTCGACACGTATACAATTGAAATTATACAAATCAATCATCCCTCTATCCCAACATCATTATCTCAACATCAAGATGATATTATGTCATATGTTTTCCTCGCTATTGTATTTTCATATTATTAATCCTTCTACCAAATCAATATTACATGGTCAATGGTACCCTTAAACATACACTTTAACATCCTTAATGAATGGTATTACAATACAATTCTTATATTTTTTATATTATCATATAGTGAGAACATAATAAATAAATAACATTACAACATATTTCATAGATCCAATTATAGAAGACCATTAATTATTACACTTTAGATGTGTCAATAACATATTCTTTAAAAATATCTCTTAGATTCTCATTATATCATATCCCTTCATGCTTGGGGATGTTATTTTCATAGTACCACTATCTCCTTTAATGTTTACCACTAAATAAAACTGTTATACTTCTTTTTTTTTCATTCTATTCCCCTGTTTCCATTTTTTCTGCAATTACAAAAAAATCGTATTCCCTTTAATAAATTTATAGGGTAATCATTACAAATTTATCACATATAGGAAAATTATTCGTTCAATTGTTCCCCTTATCATTTATTTTTTCATATAATTCTTCTCTTCTCACATTTAATGTTAGAGTACATGGATACTTAATTTTCAGTATTGATACCCTATAATACTTTATCATCATATGAAGAAAATTTTTGGGTTATTAGTTCCCTTCAGAGACTTGGGTTAAGACAATAAATAAAATGTTCAGTCTTTCATTCTGTGTTGTGTATAAAATCCTTAGTATACCTTACTAACCTTGTTACGGTAGCTTCATTGTCTACACCACATTCTTCAACATTTCCCCTTATGCAGAGTAATATTATCATAGTCTTAGACGGTTTCTCAATAGGGAAATATTTTTCAAATAAAGTATCAATAAGAAATTTTATTCTTGGGGTTTTAGTTTCAACTCCCTCGGTAGTATTTTGTATCAATGTCCACCATATATGAGATTCACCATAATTGTAATACCATAGATTTTTATCCATTTCCATTTCAGTGCATTTCTAATAAAAAAATTTCTTTTAGAAAGAATTAATACAATTATCAACTGCCATTGGATATGTTGTACCATGAAATTATGGGGTTATCTATCATATAATGTTATCTAGAAATGAAGTATTTCACTATGTAATAGGTTTCTCCATCCGAGAAATTATATTTTTCATAACATCATTAGATTCCATAATATATCCACTGCTTTCTCAGTTCCAATAATATCTATATCAACTTACTTAGTAGGGAAACATCTACATTATCCATGAATATTAATACCTTTCATGCCTCTATGTACCACCAATAAAAAATCGAATATAATATATTTTCTCATTGAATTATGAACTTTTTGTAATTCTATGTATGGGATAACACTTAACATATATATAAAAATTTATGCGTTGTTATTCACATAATCATAATCATGATTTATTTTATATTCTCTTATATACATATCTGAAAACACTAACATAGGGCTATGTTCTATAATCTATATTTTCATTAATCTTGTTTCCAAGGAATCTACTAAAATTTCTATAATACCAATTGTAACTCCCTGACCCTATATGCATTGAGTCGGTGCCTTCCTTTATTTCATTATAATGATTACATGTAATCAAATCCCTATAAAACGAACATTTTTTCAGTTTTTAAAAACAAATATATACCATGAATCCCATTTTAAATTGAGAATATAAATATACATAATATAATAAAATTATCTGTATCATTTAAACTCATTCCAAAAATTCATCTCTATACCCATGGGAAAGGAAACAAAACAATGTTAAGCACAAATTCTCAATTAGGGATCTGTACAAGAGTGGTAGTCATGAATAAATAAGGATAATAACCATATAAAGGTAAATAAATACCCAAAAATTCCTTCCAAATTAAATTAATATTATGATAAATAAGGAATAATAAATATAGAAAGGTAAATAATTGAAAACACATTTCATTTAATTATTAAACTTAAAATAAAATGCGTCCATTGATTTTTTATAGTGAAAAAACTCTAGATTATAAAAATAAAAATGAAGTAAATTCTTAGTTATCAGATGTGATGTATTAATAAAATTACTCACTATACCATCAAGACATATTCTCAAGATACTTTATGTGTCTAGGTACAAACCCATATTTCTATTCATTAAAATAAATTTGATTTTTTTGAAGCAAATTGATTTCATCTCGTCAAATTATTGATGAATCAGGTGGATTATTTTATATTGGTCTGCAACATCTGTATTTGTAGTCCAAATAAGTCATCATATATATAATATTAAATTGAAATTATAAAATATTTTCCTTATCATAAAATAATAAATTTGAATAAAGAGTTTGTAGCCATTTACATCTCCATGGACAAATAAAGAACATTCAAATTAAAAAAACATCAAGTATAAATGTCATACGATTTAATAAAAATGAATATAAATTTCAAAAACATATGTATATTTAAGATGGATTTAATATCCATTGAATATGATAATAGAAATGTGATTTTTTCAGATAAAATAAACAATCAAAACAGAATGTGAGATTGTTCAATAACATTTACCACTTAGTGATTTTATTGTTTAATCCCCTTGGATGAAATAATTCACATTGAAACCATTATACACATAACAATATATTAATCATGATATTACATGTCAAAGGGACAATATATAAACCATATAGATTTGAATGGGTGCATAATAACAAATATTTTTCAATGGATTGTAAATTAAGATAAAATCCATTAATACATGAGTATATTTTAAATAATAGGCCACATGAAACAAAAACATCAATTGAAACATTTATTACCATTATATAATGTAAATTCATGGTATATCATTTAATAGGGTAGTACATACACCAGACAAGTTAAAGGGGTAGTGAATATAGTAGAAGTCTCACAGAAATAATAGTGAGATTATAAATCCTTTTACCTTAAAATTCCTTTTAAATGAACTACCATTAAACTACTATATAATGGATGTTAAAATGTTATTAACATATAAAAATTATAATATTTATAATATCATATATTATAATTTTATAATATTTTATTACCCATTTATTTATAATAATTCATTATTTTCACTATCATTGTTGTTAATTGCCTAGTTTTTTAGTATGTATTAAATTGGTATTTTTTTGTTCCTAAAATATTTATCATGATTTATAAATATCCATATATTAAAAATTGAGTTAAATATCATATATACTAGGTATATATTTGTTTAGAGTAATCTATATTATTTCATTGAATAGAGAAAAAATGCACCGTTAATGGGGAATATATGGCATACTTATGATTAAACATTGCTTCTATTTTATTGTGATATTAAATAAAAGAAAATTAAATTATGAACATTTTTATTATAATGAAATTACTTTTTTTATTCCATGTATATAAAAAAAATTAAATCCATCCTTAATACATTCCATGTATTGCATGAACAAATCACATTGTTTGGAGGAGGCCACAATAAAGACATCCAGAAATAATGTTATTTTATTCTCTTTAATAGAAAAATTGAAGGAATGTGTCATATAATAATTATAGAATTATAAATAAATTATAAATATATCATGTGTCATATATAAACTATAAATCCATCATTATTACCAACAATGAAATGTGGTAACAGAAGAACAAACGACTTTGGTTTGTGACGTTGTAGTCCACCGTACACACAAATGATGAATGTGTATCCCATTTGATTAAATATTGTGATTTTTAAGTTATACCAGAGAAAAAACAGTATCTCAATATATTTATGATACTTTGTTTAATATATAATCATGATACAATAAGGATTGAAGGTGTGTATAAATAAATAAAACAGAAGTTCTCGTTGAAGAATATTGACACTTCTTCGATTAATACCTCTTTTTATTGAACCTAAGGGGGTTATTGGTATTATTTTTGAACAATTTGATTATACTAGGATGGATTATGGAATGTTGGGAATTTAATTGGGTTTTATTTGAACCATCCAAATCGATTGATATGTGTAATGAAGTAAGGGTAGTGATTTCTTTTTTGTTGTGTGGTAGGAGTTATATTTTTGTTAATACCAAAATAAAAATACAAGTGGGATGTCTCCCTTACATGGTTTTCATCCAAAGTGGAAAAATAACTGACTACAAGGAATATATGGTTGAGATAAATTTATAAGAAACAAAAATAGAATAATTTTTTGTTATCATTTTTTCCTTATTAATTATGATTACTCAATTGTAATATTATTTTTTTACTAAGGTAACTTATTACTTTGTAATTACATAGTTAAGTAATTTTTTAAGACTGTAAATTAGATGATACTTAGAAGATAATTTATAACGAAAAAAATAAAAATATCATTCTCAATTCATTAAATAAAATATTATTTTTTAAAAATTAAATTTTATAAAAACTCATGTCATGGGAAACCCCCCATTTTAACCTTAATCTCCATTATTATTTTTTAATTTTTTCATTTATTAATACTATCAAAAATAAATTTTATCATATTATAAAATAAATATTTTTATGATGCCAATTATTTATATCATTTTCTCTCTATCCATTTAACATAATGTTAAAACATAAATTTAAAGCTAATCTTATAGATGTGATGAGAAAACAGGTGTTTAAGGTAAATGTGTTACAAGGATCACTATGTTATTTATCTAAATATTAAATATAAAATTTATTATAATGAAGTAAAATGATTTATTTTCTTATCAATTAATCAAAAATTACTTTAAAACTAATTTAAAATTCAGTTTACCAATCTAAATTATTTAAATCATAAATATGTTTTAAAATTTAAATTCAGTATTTTTTTGTATTCATCAAAAATGTAAACTCCTTATAAAAATACTAAAAACTAACAGTAATATAATTTTGTAAATATTCAATAAAAATTTAGTTTTAACTTTTCAAATAAAAAACATAAAACATCCGAAATTTAGTTTTTGAAATCGATGCACCATGAAAAGGTGGCAAGTCTTCCATTTCAAAAAAATTGTTTCTTATGTATAAATTTTATTTTCTCATATATTTTGCCTAAAAAATATACTGTATAAATTTAAAAGCATTTAATTGAATATATAACATATAAATTAATTAATTATATAACCCAATTGTTTATAATTTAATTTATTTGGATAAAACATATTTTTTGCATAAAAATAATTTTTCTAAAGAACCTTTATTATATAATAGGATTCTATATTCATTTCTAATTAATTGGTCACAAAATAAATATATGATCATATGAAAGAAATATTTTTGAAATATAGTTAATCATTCTAATATATTTCACTAAAAGGATTCTTGATAACTATCATATTAATGAACAATATTAATAATATAATGTAGTTTTGTAAAAATCAGTCGAACATGTAACACAAGATATCCAAGAAACTCTCTATTGTGTGTAACAGAAGAAAAAACTGTGTTTTGTAAACCAAAATATAATCAATTTTAATTTTATAATAATATTATCTTGATATTTATTATAAATATATTTATATAAAAACTATAATCATTATAAATGTCAAATTTTGTAATGTCTTGAGGTGTTATGATTCCCTCGTTATGAGATTAGTTATTGATGTCTATATGATTATTTCATTAGTTATGATATCCATGGGTAATTGTTAGGCACATGTAATTTCCTATATGGAATTATTAAATAAATATTTATTCATGCCATATTATTTTTTCTCATGATCCTAGTTAAATTGAATGTGTTTTAAGATATATAGCAAACCATTTTGATTATGAATTATGTATTCATGATTTCTTCTGTTTTATGCATAACCAAAATGAGAATCATAGCTCACCTTTTTCTTAGGTTTTAATTCCCATTGTTTCTAGGATGATTATTATAATTGATATGCTGGGATATTCAAACGGGACTAATGGTATTATCATTTAAAATAATACGTTTTATTTAATATTCTCAATTTTAATGTGAGATTCATGTATGTATCTAGTTTAACAAGACTAATAAACTATTTTTTATATTGGGATGTGATTACATATACCATCTTCTCATGTAATAATGTACCACTAACTTTAGGCTAATAAGTTTGGGTTCTTCAAAATTAAAAATAAAATGGGACATTTTAATGAAAAGAAATAGATGTTTTATGAAATTATTATTTTTCATTATTGACTGAAATATAAATCTTTTAAAAAAATTTCCAACATTTTACACTACGATAAATTCAAAATGATGAAGTTAAAAATGATATCATAATTGTCAAAAAAAAATCTACAAATTTTTGAAATATTTTATATTTTTCAATGAAAAAAATTTAATGACAACCATTTTTCATGAGAATATATTTTTTGAGCATAAAATTACCTTTATAGAAATTTAATAATTCAATACACAGAAATAAATACATTTTCATTATGTTAAATCATTTTATATATCTAATATAAGGTGGTTATAATTATTTACACCCAAGGAATTAGTAGATATGGTATATTATATCACAGTTCATCTTATACTCAATGTTTCATATTATGAATGAAATAAAACAAAAAAAATTAATTAAAAAAGAAATATATTAAAAAAATATTGACTTATCACCTTCTACACCCTATTATAAATTTATTCCCTTTTGAAATTTTGTTATAGAATTTAATTATAAAAAAAATTAAAAATACCTGTGCTGGAAACACACATAGTAAAAATATATTATATATATTTTTTAAAGAGGAGAAGTGGGAAACATAAAGGTAGCATTAAATATATCATATTGTGGTACCAATATAAGGAAACATATGGTGGGATGTTGAAATCTAGAGACAAAGCAGAATATATCCTCAAATGATTAATAAAGTGTGGTAAATAACATGATCATGGTAATTTTAATGTCTATAAAAATAATAATTAATGGAGGATTAAAAGATAAAAAATTCTATAGTAATGAATGAAAAATTATATTGATATTTCAATATGCTATTCAAAAAATATTATGGAATAATTTACTATCAAGATAGAGGACATAAGTAATTATATGTATATGATTTCATTCTATTTTATATACAAAATTTCATCATTTGTTTGTCCTTCAATAATTTTTCATATTATGATGTTCGACCTGAAAATAATATTAATGATGAATTTTTCAATCGTGAAACACTGAAATTAACATTTAAATGATAATAAGATTTAAAATTAATCTGTTTTGTCTCTAAATATTTAAGAAATAAATTTTTACCTTAGGCAATCTAATTATGTTAATTAATACCTAAAACCTAAAAAATAACACCCATGTTTCATCTTAATCCAATAAATAAAAAGTTTACCATAAGACTCTTATATAATATATTTTACAAAATTCAAAATACAAAAGTCGGAAATTGCATGTCATAATTTTAGTTCATGATAAACTATAACATTTACTCAAATCTAACACTATGTACCTTTTAATGTTTGATATCAAACATATGAACACTTTGATCATATACCATCAAAATATGTTCCAATAATTTTAAAAAATAAACTAAATCACCATAAAACCTCAATGAAAAGATAATCGCATCATAAAATTAAGTCTACAGAAACTATACAAATTTATTTATCGATATCAATAAACTATTTATCCCAATTAAACATTATTCTCTCAATATCCTGTGCATATAAATGGTTATCTATAAATCAATCATTTATTATTAGAAAATGACACCTTAACAGAAAATTACCATTGTAGTTAATCAGTATCATTCAATATATGATTCCAAATACATGTGAACAACTATTTATAAAAAATTAGTATATGTTTCATGATTCATATAAACAAAATATCATTGATTAAACATTTTTACACAATAATTATCAAATACAAATACTTAAACACTTCAATCATTCCAAATTAATTATTGGCCTAGCTAGGACCTTCTTTGTTCTAGGATATAATCCTTAAATTAGTCTACTAACATATATAGTTTCCATGTTCCCCAACATGATACATGGAATTATTAATGGTGTCATATATTGAAATTAATTTTCTTCCATTTAACTCCACATTGTTCACTATAACTCCTTGATCTATGCACAATAATAATAAAAATAATACTCCATCTCAATACATTGATAAAATTTACATGAGTTCTTCACCCCACATAATTTACCTACATAAAAATGAGTCTTGTTCTATCCATGGTATTTATAAACTATACTCCAATTGAACACCATTTAGATCTTTTTAGGTGAGTTATAAAACTCCAAAATATTGTGATTATGAATTTTATAATGATATAGATGACTAATAATAATAAGTATGTATTTTATTCATTCTCGTGTTTCATTTTCTTGATAACGAGTACAATCATTTCATTGTATGTTGTATTTTTTATTAACATGAATTTCTCAGGACCAATCATATGGATAACTATAAAAAATCATAGAGTGAAAAAGAATAATCAATGTTATTAATCAAGTAATAATGAATTTATATTATAATATATCTAATCTATTAACCATTATGTTTTATCTTTTAAATATATGATCTTTATCTATTAAATTCATTTATAATGGTTTATAATGAATATGTGAATTAAAATAATAATATACCACTAGGGTATCAAACATTTCTGTTTTAGGGGACACTAACCATTCACTAGAATGACGATTGAGATATAATTGAGTTACAATTTTTGCGATTTTTACCCTGATATGCATTTTTTCCAAACCAGTTCTAGTTATGATCAAGATGTAGATTTTTTTATTATAAAATTAAATAACCTCCACATTACTAAAAGTTTAAGAAGTTAACCAATATATAGTCGTATCTAGAGGGTTTTTCGTACAGCTTTTTAACCCTAATATCATAAAATAATTAATCCAACTATGATATAAACTATAGCGACCCATACATTTTGTATACAAATATTACATCATTTTAGATGAATATTAAATAAATCTAATGATATTACAATGCCCAAAACCACAATTATTTATGTTTACCAAGACACTATATACCTATATATTTGTGTCATAATACATATTCAGTATCTCCCATAAAATTATTTTTACACTATACTCTTATTTGATTTAATATTCTTAAAACCAGTCTTCATAACATGGAAAATAAAAACATAAGAAAGCATGAGCTCATATGATAAATATTTTTAACATGAGTGATATCAACCAATGAACATATGCAAGAATAAGATGGAAATAATATTTTGATAACAAGATCCTAACATTTAAAGTATATAACTAAACTATAATAGATCACAAAAAAATATCATGGAATAAACCTGTATCATTTAAAAAATCATTAATTGAGAGATTGAGGAATCATCAACAATTAATAATGAAACAAAAGATCATAAAATAAACATAAAACATATCATAAATGAGTGAAACTATTATAGTGCTAAAAATAATATCACATATCAGTTTAAGAGTTAAAATAATCATATCATATTGGATCAAACATCAACACGCATTTCCTATATCATAATTGATGAGATATGCTAAAATGTTTCCAATATCATACCTGATCAGGCACCCCTCTGTTTTTTTACAGTGGATTGAGATTTCCAATAATTTCTCTTAATTATATCCTATTATATATTGTTTTTTCAAATGCATTTTTATCCAATAAAATTCACTCATATCATATGATGAAAACAACATATATGTTCTGCATAAGATCATTAATCATTTATCACATCATCATAGCATAACAAGTGAAAAAAATAGTTTTAAAAACATTTCATCACTACATTGTCATAATCCATCAAGAGAATGAATAGGGATGTTGCCATTAAATATTGTCCCTCCTAAAGCATAGAAATGACCAATTTTTGAGATCATATATAAAAAATACATTTATTAGAGAATTCAAAACTCACTTTGAAAATGTGACAAAACATTATTTTCTTTTGAAACATTTAATTTAAATATTTATGGGGTATTTAGAAAATGATTACACTTATATAAAATATTAAAACATTAAAATGAATCTTAAATGAAAGTAATAATCAAAAAATGGGAACATCGATTCAAGATATTTACGTTAAAATAATTCATTCCATTCATACAATTGTAAAAACTAAAAAATTAATTGTTCGGGAAAATTTTACTTTTCAATAATTTCTAAATAAATTTAAAAGTAGTTAAAATTAACTTAGTAAAATATTTCTTGTATAAGTATGAACATTTGTGAAACAAATTTTAATAGTATTGATATGGATGTAAAATTTCATTGACCAATGTGAAAATATTGTTGGTTTTTCAATTAATAAATTTATTTAAACATTTTATGTAACAATGACATCATTTTGGAAACAACACATAAATATTCTAGGAATAACCATCAAAGAATAAAATAAATGGGGTTTTTAGTATAAGAACCACATAATTTCACTAAAAATAAAATTTCTATAAACAATCCTAAAAAGAAATTATGTTTTAACATAAAACCTTACTTATTTGATAACATATGAATCATTATAAACATGAACCAATGAAATAAAATTATACATTATAGATCATAAAAATAATTACATTCATGATATAATTTGAAAAATGGACTATATATATACATTATAAATGAATATAGGTAAATAATATATATCTAAAAGAATTTAATTTTGGATTATAAACTCTTACATATTTGGTAATATTGAATCTAAATATAATAAAAGTGAGAACTATAAATGGGTGTTTAGGTAGAAATAATTTTAATGATAGGAATTATGAAATAAATTCATGTGGATTATATACATTACATGTGGGAAATAACTAGAATAAATGACACACCTTTCACATAAATAAATGTTAGATGAGAAACATATACCTTTAGTCTCATCATTAATTACTTGAAATATAAATTCATGTATAATATATATAGTTTTTATATATTTATATATATCTTCTGATAACATAGTCATATAGATAAGAAAATGTTTTAATTAAAACATATTATCTCCTTTTAATAAATAAATTTTTAATTAAAACATAGTTCTATGTGATAACTACTTAATTTTCCATGCATGTTTTGGTCCAACAATACAAAACCTTATACATTGATCATAAATTAATCATCCATATAGTATTAAATATTCAATAAGAATCAAATTTAATAGTTATATACACATTTTCAATTATTCATATAAAGTGATGATAAAATAAATAACATCACTTCATGGAGAAAAGAATACGCACATACACAGGAGTGGTGAATATACTGCTTAAAGGATAGAATAATAGAATTTTAAATAGAATTTCACCATTAATGATTCATTATTATTTCATAAATAATATATATAACTTTTTACTCCATTATAATAACTATATACAAAATACGGTGATTGAAAACAAATCCTACAGCTATGTGGAAGTGGTACGTCACACCTACACATAATAATACATTAATTTTACATTTAAAGGGAAATAGGTGGAAAATATTCATTGCATAATCATAATAATATCTCACTATATTTATCATATTGGATTATTATTTTTTAGTAATGATACGATATATTTTTAGTAAGTTGAAGAAGAAAAAAATGTTGAATGATATAAGTAAGATGATTGCTTATTTTGTAAGAGAAATCATTTTATCTACATAATAATCCATCATAAGATTGTATTGATGATCAAAAAATATATTTGGAATGTTGGGAAGGAATATATAAAGGTAATAATGTATTTATTTTTTAATATGGAGTGCTATGAATTTTCAAATAATGGAGGATTGAAGGTTACCATTTATAATTTAGAGAAATGACAAACTTGGAATTATATGAATGATTAAATAATGTATACATCAAAATCATGGAAATTCAAACCAAGGTATCCCAAAATATAATATAATATTTGATATTAAAAAAAGAAAACAGGTCATAATTATTCATGTCATGTATATATTGTAAATTGTACCACTATGTTATACCAATTAAAACCTATTTTGTCTTTAACTTTGATAAGAAAAATTTTTTTACCACAAAAACATAATTATACAACTGAAAAAAGGTGATTTTTTGAAACATTGTACATGATGGTTAAAAATTTTCAATATACATAATAGGATCCAATTTATATGGATTGAAGTAATTAATTTAAATAAAAGAAAACAAAACACGGGGCAAGCAGTTTTTAGAAAAATATATGAATTGACAGATAAAAATCATTCTACCTTTAAATCATGTAATAAGTTAGTTTAAATGAATATTTTAAGATAAATAACAAATAACTGATATTAATTTTTTTTCAATTATGAAATTAATCGAATATTAAAAAATATCCATTAAATTGAATGTCCAAAAATAGTTTTTAAATTGTATTAAATGTAACTTCTCTCCACAAAAGCCAATTAAGGGTTTCCAAATATATACTATGATTCATATATATGTTGAAAAACTAATATGTTGATACTATTAAATTAAATTAAATATTCTAATACCTATTATTGAATCAATTTAGATTTATTCATTTTCAATATGTGTTATATTTTAATATTGATATAATATTGAAAAAAATTATTATAACACTTTTCAGAAAAATGTTTTTTTATCATTAGAATTTATTTATTCTAATCATAGGAAATATAAACACCATAAAATGAATGTAAAATAATTATATAAAATTAATAATTAAAAAAATTAACAAAATTAATTAATCAATACTAATTTTATTTACCATATTATGCAAAAAGAACAATAAAAAATTAGTATTTTAAATAATGTGTTTTGATGCACAAAAATAAACATATACAAAAATAATGTATAATTATTATTTATATATAATTAATTATATTACATAAAATTTAATAATATTTTTGTTACTTTAACACAAAATTTAATAAATAATTGATCCTTTCAACTAAAATTATTAAATGTTTTAAAAAAATGTTATTTTTATTATTCATTGAAAAATAAATATTTTTTTGAAAAGTCAAAAACATTTCTCTTTAAGTTAATTTTGATATCCTGAATTTAGATGTGATTTCATTTCAAATAAATAAAACTAATATAAATATTAGTAATTTATTATAATATGTATGAAAACAATTAAATAAAAACTATTTGGTTGGAAAAACATATTTGAAATAATAAAACAAGATTACTGAAAGTCATTTACTTATGTATTATGAATTAATCTATCAATTTGAATTATATATAATGAATTATATATGTATTTCTGATTTTTGTAAATATTATTCATACCTATTAATTTTTTCTCAATGAAATATTATATAGTTATTCATTTTATGGTTTATGTTTTATTCAATGAGATCCATCAAACATATAAAATTTATTTAAAGATTAATATATTCTCAAATATTGGGGTATCACATATGATCTACTCATATTATCCACCTTCCTTCATTTGAAATCAGATGATAGTTTTTTTAATTCTTAATGATTCTCATTTATTTATTTCTAAGTAATTGGATTGTAATTATATTACTATTTTTCATATCATAGTTATTTAAACTCTTGGAAATAATCTATATGATTTATATTGATTCTCTATATATATTTAATTGAACATATAAAATTTACAATTTAATGTTTTAGATCAATTGGTTCTTACTAGTAAATGTATTACATTTATTGATAGGGGAAACATTGTCATTTAATATATTTAACATTTCAATATGAATAACAATTCAATTATAAGCAGTAATGAATATGCATTAAATTTTTATACATATTATAATGTGATGAATGCAATATACTTATTTGTTGATGAGTGTGGATTAAAATTATTAAGCATCTAGATACAACACTAGGATTCAGGAGATAAACTATATTGGAAATTTTTTACATGGATACCCATCTATTTATAATGTATTAGATAAGGCATTGCATGATTCTATTTAATGACCAAAAATATTAATTTCATAAAATGGATACAATGAACATATTAAATTATATATATGAAATAGAATTATATAGACCAATAATTCATAGAGAATTATTATGAAAGAAATTAGCATAATTATTTGGAATATATATTACTTATGTATTTATGATACCCCAACAAGAGGACATAAAGATAATATGAAGCATCCAAAATTAGGTATTGCAACAATATGAAATCAGTTATTGAAGTCTATGTGATTATCCAAATTGTTATTTTAACCACAGATAAATTTTATTTTCATGTAATTTGTTATATATAATAAATTTATTTTTATATATTTATACCATAATATTTATCTATACTATATTATTTATGCCCATCATACTTTATTGTTGATTATTTATTGAACTATCCCTTATAGAGATATTGAGAAGACTAATTATTATGTTTCTATTCTCCATGTAAATAAGAAAACTATATATGATGTTTCATAAAGGATAAAATGTGAGCATAAATTCATGGGAGACTATGAAGATATATTAAAAAATGAAAAATTATTGGTTTGGAAATTGTTTATTTTTAGGGAAATATATGGGTTTTGTTAATTATTTATCTTTTTTTACACTATACATAAATGGTATATGTTTTGTATAAACTGAAATATTTACTATAGATCTTGCAATTATAGTTGATTTTTTAGGGTTATTTATTTATTGTAAATACAAAACGTAATGGAAATGTTTCTAAAACTAGTTCTTAGAGATTAAAACTACAGGGGTTAGTCTCATTCCATGTGTTATATGGTATCATTATCAATGATATATATGGTAGGATATTATTTAGAAATGAATCAGATATCACATTATATCCCTAGAGTTATATAATACTGTCAAACCGACTGATCATAAATAAAACTCTATCAAATAAGGTTTGATTCCTCCTCTAAAACACACTATCTTAATGTGTTGGTCCAAGAGGTTTGAATGGTGAAGTAATTCCATAATTCCATATAAGATTAATGAATTTTGGGATGAAGTATTCACCATCATGATTTTATTGGATAATAATGATATTTATTCCCAATACATTTTATACCACTTATTATAAAATTTTGAACATTAAAAAGGTATCATACATTAATCTCCTCAGAAACACATTTCAATTCTGAGTATATTCTTTATTAAAAGTGATAATGTACCTAAACCCAAAATATATGCAAGTAAACATTGGTTTATATACTCCACATCTAATGGGATCAACATTAAACTATTTCTTTCACCTTCTCCCTGAAATTCTATTTGGTCATTTTTCCAAAAAAAATACAATGATATCACCTGAATCATAATTGAATGGTGTCAAAAATCCATCTATCTGAAGCCTAGGGATCTATATATCAATTTATATGTACATGAGAAAATACAATAGGAAACTATGATTATATATATACTTGACATTAACATCCTAATATTTATATATTGTATTATATATATCCTTAAAGTACAGACTCCTTTCTATTTTACAATTGACATAAAAAATATAATTATTATTTTTGAAAAACCCTTGATCTTAGTAATGTATAAAAACATTGTCTTTTAGAAACAAAAAATAGAAATCATGTGTATATTTTTGATGGGTACATAATAACTAATATCCAGATCCAGATATAATCCTCTATGTTGGAATAGATAATAATTTCAGACATCTAATACAACAACTCATGCTCTATTTCTAAAAATTTCATATTCAACCTTATCTAATTCCATCCTATATAAGCATATATATTTAACATAAAAATGTTTCAATGAACACCCAACATCAAATACCCATATCATAGATCTGTAGAAATTGATCTTTACTTTAGTGACATAATTAGTTAGTACACCACTAAGATATGCGTGACTCGGTGGTTCTTTTGTAATAAATTATCTTAGGTTTTAAATTAATACATTGTAGCCTATTAGATTCATGATCCACTATTAATTTCAATACATCCCTAATATTCAATAATTATAAGAATCAAGAAGCATAAATGATTTTTTAAGAGTTCATCCTCAATGTGAGAGCCTAGTCCTTTTTATTATTAGGTTGAGTTGTCATTTATTGATTTGAACTATTATCATAGTGATTACAAGAGAGGGGAATTTTACATCCATGATTCATTATAATATAAGAAATAGATAGTACAATGTATGGAAAGGTGGAATCCATGATCTGAGATGGAAAAAAACTACGTGGTATTGATTATGAATATAACACAAAGAAATGACTATAATTAGACCAATCATTTATTTATTGTATCATAAATATGAATCTAGATTAATATGTATTAATTAAAAGATTTTATTTTGGATTTTCCCCCAATATGAAAACAAATACAGTGATTTTCTACCATTATAGACTTCCAATTATCATTTTTCAATAAAAACAGTTCTTTCAGAGCATGCAAGCATAGAATTTCCTTCTTCCACATTATTGAAAGTGTCTAGAAAAATTGATGTAGAATTATGTTTCCTCTACCATAATTAGTCACACATAAATATTCCTCAACTTATCTCAATTAAATACAATATTTTATCGGCTTCATTCAATATTATAAGTCACATGTTCTTTTTTTAATAATTTTATATTTACCTATATAATGTGAATAATGAAATAAAAAATGGTAAATAATTTATTATTATAATTATAAAATTAATTGATCAAGGGAACATATATAAAATAAAAACCATGTAGGATAATTAATTTCATATATTTAAACTCATAATCTCTAGTATTTATTCATGTTCATATCATTTAAATATATCAAATAACTCATTTATGTTCATGAGAAATTTCAAAAATAAAACAATTCAAATCATCAATGAAATTGTTCAGGTTGATAAAGTTACCATTAATAATTCACCATGTCATGGTGCACATTATAATTTTCAATAGGGTACCATATCATACATAATGTATAATTCTAAATCATGGTAAATTTATTCTTACCATTTCTACGCACCAAGACTTTCACTGTGATGAACCATTTCTCATAATTCTAGAAAGGACCTCTTATACATGAATAACTCAATTGGAAACATAAAGATTATTGAAATAATTATGAATATGAATCCAATAATAACATCACACAGAGTATCATATTGATTAATAATTCTTTCTTTGAATATTACACACTGAATTTATAAAAAATTGCCATACATTAGAAAATTCATAATTTTAAATTACCTATGAAGTGTTTAAAGGTTTTATAGGATTTGTATCATGATATTTGGACTTAAAAGTCATAAAATCAACTCAAATACCACATGTTATCTCAATTTTATTATTATTTTTTGACAAATATCATGTTGTATATTGAAATTTCATTCAATATATTACCTTTTACTTCAGTAAATTTATCTACAACAAAAATATCATAAGTTATCGAAAATGACTTATTCATATGAAAAATGACTTCCTTGTAGATGAATTCTCTTACACACTGACCCATTCACCACTATTTAGATTAAATAAAATTTAATTTTTCGTAGTTATCCTAAATGTTAATAATATCATATGTTATATCTATAATATATTCATCATATATGAAAAATTCTATACACTATTGAATATCATACACTAATGATGATTTTAAATTCTTGTATTGTTGGCTCCATTCATTATTGTAATTTTCCATCTCATTTCACAAAAAATTTATTATGAAGTACATGTATTAATTTTCCCTAATCCAATTTTTTATCTATAATTGTACTGTTAAATTACATAAAAATGAACATTCAAAATTCCAATAGAACCTTTATTCCCACTTCTATGCATCTCAAAATCTCACCCCAATGATCAAAACATTTCATTTTTTATATATTTGGGAAAGAAGAATAATTATGAAAACATATTAATGGGAATGTCAATATCCCTATTTGGATTCATTTTTAACATAATAAATTATTTCCAAACAGTAACTTAAAATCAACATATCATTAATGAAAAACAAAACAATATTCAATATCAAAAAGAAAACATAATGAATCCCTATAAAATGTAATTGTTGTGTTTTTAGAAAACACATACTCCAAATTATGTGATTTGTCTCTAAATTATAATTTAATATATTTTTAAATCCATACACTCACAACTTAAAAAATGAAACCATGTTTTATATGAATCATATCCACTACAATTAATGGTTTGAAATTAACTCCTCTACTTTTGAAAAATGTGTTCCTTGGAATGGTTTTTGAATAAAATTATACACTATTGACAACATATTAGAAAGTATTATGGTCAACCCTCTCAAATATCCTTTCTAACGAGGGAGGGGTTAAACAATAATGTTAAACATTCATGTTTTAAAAATATCCATATGGAAAATTTTAGTGAATATATATTCCAATGAACCATCATTAAGAATAAATTCAATATATATATATATCCAAATTATCATGGATCACATAACAAAATATCAATATTTTTGGAAATTGAGTGTGGCATAAGTTTTTTTAGAAAAGACATCTGAACCTTGATTAGCATACTAAATTATGAAAGATATCTCTACAATAACTATAAAATTATATTGTTTCTTCCAAATTTAAATCATTTTAGTGTGGAAGGAAAAAGAAAAATGTTACTTGGTTTAATTTTACATAGTGTAAATAATTTTTAAAAATCGAAGTGCGAACACAAAAATCTACTTCCCAAGATGAAAAGTTCACATTAAATGGAAAATCTATTGTAACAATCACCTACATAGTTAGTATCAATAAACCCTAGTAGTCTCAAATAGTTTACCTTATTATAAGTAACCCCATAAATCATGTATCATTTGATATATCAATGAGTTATTTTAGATTCTATATTATGAGACCCATTTGCATCATGTTAAAATCAATCACTATGAATAAAAACAATATTAGTTACATATGATGTGAGGTAATTATGGATCTTAATTAGTCATCTGATATATTTTTTTTACAATATTTCATTTATCATATTTAGATAATTCCATCCCCTCTTGAGTTAGTGTGGTTTATGGATTTAAATCCACCATTTCATTCATCATTGAAAATTCTCTTGAGTACCTATAATGGAAAAAAATAATGTTTTATTACATGTAATCCCAAGAATTTTCTCATAACCCCATGAAATAAAATCTCAAATTTATTATTAATTTGATATGAAAAAATGGGAACAAAATTTTCATTATCACAAGAAAATTTTATTTTATCATCATATAACATAAAAATACGTGTATCCATATATATTGATTTGGTATATGTGCTATTGTCAATTTTGTTTTGATAAATTTCACATTGTTTAAAATATTTTCCAACCATGAATACCATTCCTTGGATCAAGATTTAATACAAAATTATATTTCATAAATTATTATATTTTAATTTTTTTATTATGATGAATAATTCCATCATGATTATGAGAATAATCTTCATTCATGACCTTCATTTAAAATGGTAGCATTAAAATTAATTTCATAATGTTTATACTGCATGTAAGATACCAAAACATGTAGCATGTGATGGTAATCTAAATATACTACCAAATAAAATGTATATTTGAAACCAACCCCATATACATGATAATTAGCTCTTTAATAAATTTTTGGTTTTGTTCTAAATAATTATACCCTGATTATTTAACTTATCCTCGAAAAACAACTTGGACCCAATTATAAATACTCATTTAAAAGATAATTTTTTCCATATGATTATAATTTATTTTAATGTTTTTTAAATCAAATAATTATCATAATGGTTTATATATTGATGATGCATAAATTCTTTAATTGAATAAAAATCAATAATATAAATTTTATGAAAATGATAATAACCATTAAATGTTAAAAGCACTTGACCAAATCTTAGTGGTAGAGTATATATCCACTATAATAATTTGATGGTAGGGTTATTGACCATTTGGATACTTATATAAGATATTATCAAAATTATATTATTTTATTTAAATTTGTATTAAAGTCGACACATTCATGTTTTAATAAATATATCATTTAAAATATAGAAATTTCAAGAAACTACTTTCCACTATAAATATTTCCCATAAAAGTACAATATTTTAGTCATAATATTATTTTATTTTTAATTTTTATTCCACAAATATCTATATTAAATATTTCTACACAAAACTGATGTAGTAATTATGTTTTTATTAAAATATCAAATAAACGTGATTAAAAATACAATGATAAATATAATTTTGGATAATAAATATATAAAATGATTTTTTATATAATATTTATCCCTTAGATATATAATAAAATATTTTGTTTGAGGAAAACATCTTATCTGGATATTTTTACAAATCTGAGAAATAAATAATGTAAAAATTTACACTTGTTATTTTTTTTGTAAACAATGTATTATTAAATTATTAAAAAATAATAAATTTTTAAAAATATAAAATAATTATTTTGTTGGTAGAAAATTTTCTTCATTGATCATTTATAGTCTAACTGGAATCCAATAAGTAAAAATTACACTATTTTAATATTAAATCATTTGTTACCTTGTTTTAAATTAAAATAGAATTAGTAAGGGTTAACTAAAATGATTCAGTTGAAATATAGAAAAATAATTGTCTAAAACTTATTGGTAGATGATATTAAAACCTTATATCAAATAATATTAAAAAATTTAAAATTTTTTAGTTTTTGAATGTGGTTTTATTTTTAAAAAAATTAATATTTTTGGAGATTCCAAATGTGGCCCTCACCTCAGTTAAAAAAGTACACATCCCCCCTCACCTATACACTTCACATTAATCTTTCAAATATATCCATCCCATAACCATTTCAATATAAAATTCCCTAGTGACATTATGGAGGTTCTGGTCTTCTCAAAGGACCAACTTTAGTGCCTTTAAGAGGAAGATCTAACGGGAGCTCATTGAAAAAGAGGCAATCTTCTTTACTGACTATATCAATATCATTTATTAATCCACTTAATATTCATTTATTACTTCCATTAAATATAATTAATCTATTATAACATATATACTAAGATGTTGTTATGGTTATGGAACAATCATTTTCATTCTTTTGTAAATCCTAAGAAAACGAAATCACCATGTGTGAGTACGTACGGCTTACCGTCTCCATGTTGTGGGATATGTTGTTTTAAACCATATTAATTGGATGCATAAAATTTCATAAAAAACAAATATAAATGATTATTATAAAACTATATTGATTATGGAACAACATATATACCATCCACTTCCACACCATTTCTCAATTATTGGATTGATATTATTGTTAATGCATATGTACAACCTATCATCTCCACAATGCGATGTAATTAATTTTACATGATATCCATTAAATCATTTTTATATAAATGTAATGAAATAATAAATCTAAAATAAATTTTATATTAATATCATTTTATTAATGATATAACTATGAAATAATAAGGATAACCCAATTTTATTTGACAGAAAATGCCTAATAATATAAATTAGTTAATACCCGAATAACAAAAAACAATGAAATGTTGCTAACAAACAAATTATAATATGATTATATATGATGTCATAAAAAATTAATATGATTATGGAATAAATCAATGAAATTTTTTATTTACTATATAGGAGGGTTGGATACATAAAAGGGAAATCAGATATTAGGTAAGGGATTATTTTGTCTCACTTTTATTTATGTGGGACATATGCCTTATACACCACCTATTTCGATTATGTGGTGTTTATGCTCATTAATAATTTTTTTAGGATTTTAATTCTGATGGTTATGATATTCACATATTAATATAATATTCAATATTTTATGACGAATAATATTTAAATGATTATAAATCCATAAGGGATAATCTCACAATTTCATTATTATTCGAGATTGTTTACATGTAAGTACTCATTGTGAAAATTTTATCATCCATTTTAATGATTTATAATTATGTATTCCAAAATAATCATACTATTCATCTAAAATTTTTTAAATTCTATTTTATCCATTCGCTAATTTTTAAAAAAGTCTATGAAAGGAGTTTTTTTTATTTTCGTTATGAGGTAATTTTTTAAATTCGAACAAAATAACAAGTGGAATGTTTTCTTTTATATTATAAAACATGAATAGATTTTTATTTTTTCTAAAAACATATTTCCATAAGGCATCCTTTATAATAGTTCATGGTTATTTTCAAAGAAATTATATTATTTTTAAATTCCCTAGAATTGTAAAAAACAATTTTTTTCATAGAAGAAATGATATTTTTTTCAAAAATGAATTTCAAGTGTTCTATCAAAATTATTTTCCATATAAGAATGATTTATTTAATAGGATTCTATTTCATGTATAATGTCCATATTATTCATATGGTTTTATTTTGTTAATGGTGGAACTATATATATGAAATCCAGTTTGTTTTATATATAATGATGTTTATGAAACCCATTTTAATCCCCAGGTTATGCTATGAGAAATGATTTCAATTTTTGTGGTACATGTAAGAATTGTTTCATTATAAGATGCGTGGGACATGTATATCCCTCCAATGCATTGGGTGAAGATTTATATATTCTAAGATATATATGAAGGATCATGTATGCTGGGATGGTTATGGGAGTGAACCATGTCTACCAAGATGGTTGTTAGGGTTAACCATGACTACCAAGATGGTATGGAGAGTGAGCCAATACAACTTTGGTGACAATGTAAGGGATGTCTTGAATACTATGGATACCATTTTATATGCCTATGTGTCATAGAAAAATTCAATGTATTATTAATAATTATGATTTTATGAATTATATTATTTATGTCCTTAGGATTTACGTATTGTTAACTATCAATTATTATGCCCGGACTCATTCATGTGATCTTTTGATATACAGGGTATGTTCATCAAATGTTAGGTTAGTGTCTCTATATCCTTATGTTTTTATTATTCCTACATATCTTCCATGTTTACCATTACCAAGAATCTAAACCCACACAATATTATTTATTACTTTTCCCATGATATAAATAAATTATTAGGTTGGAAAACTATAGGCTAAGATCTTTGGGAAATGTTGAAGATCATTCAACAAATTAGAAGTTTGTGTTACAATTATTCAAAGGAAATAAAATAATATTGTATTTGGGGTTTTATTTTTTTTAATTTTTTAAATATTACATTAATGTAATGTAATGTCCATGTACATAAATGTTGGTTCATCAATGTTTGTATTAGAGCAAGGTTTGTTCAACCATTGAAAACTTGGATTCAAAACATATTATTTAGATTCCTATATATATTTCTATGGTTGTGTCATGGGATGTCTTAAGGATATGTCTATGTATAGTTTAAAATCCTAGAGTTTTTGTGATAATCATTAATAACCTAGGATTACACATATGATATCATATATTGAATTTTTATATATAATATTCCTTATATGATTTTAATCTCTTATATGTATTCCTCACACTTGGTCTTATAGTCTTAGTCAATTGCTAGATCTAGATAGAACATATATAATATAGAATGTTTAATATGTTTAAAGTATGAAAATTAAGAATATTTATTTCTTAACTGGAATTTCTTGAAGAGAATAATGATGGTGGGACCACTATTTGTCATCCTAATGAAGATAAATAGATCGTAAATGACATGTGAAAGCTATGAGATGTTATGAGATTATTGTTTACTTTAAACCTAAGATGATTGGTTTGAATAAGGATGAATAACCAAATTCATGATTTTTTTAGGAAATACTATGATGATGGATCATGAGTAATGGTTTAAAAATATAGTTGGATGATTGAGGTGTATATATTTTTGAATTCAAATATTATATTATAAGAATATGGAAATATTTAAGTGTTTTTAGTATTTTTTCATTAAGGATTGGAAAGGATAAGTTTAATAGTTTTAAATACATATATATGTTATATAATGGTTCGGTGATATAATTATAGAAAAAATGATTATGGGAAAATGACCCTTAATATTTCCCTTATGTAAAGATAATGATTTGTGGATAAAGATATGTTGGATTTTAGTAAGAAAAATTAATGAATCTAGTTTCGTGGGAACTAATTAATGATTTTTTTAAGAGGGTTATTCTATCATTGATGCAGTATATAACTTTTTGGGACTAAATTAGTAGATCCAATAAGAATTGAAATAAAGAAAAATGCATGTTATCAATAAGGATATATGGTAATTCTCGTTTTTATTGTGTCTTTTGATAATACATGATGAAGGTGTTCACATTTTATGGAATGTGACCAATAAGTGATACCTTTTGATATATGGGAGATAAATGTTAAGATGAGTTTTTATACCTCTTATTGAAGTTTTGGTTTATTATTTTTCAAAAGTATTATAAGGTCATAAATGTATGGATATTATAAGATAAACATGAGATAAGGTTTGTTTGATTAAATTATTATCACAAAAAATGTGGGCTTATGTATATTTGACAACATTTTAAAAAAATTGAGATGAAATAATAACAGATGGAATGACCTATCATTCTATGTATAGATTTCATGATCTGTTAACACTTATAGAATTTAAAATCATTATTTATATCTTCAAATAAAGGATGAAATATAAATTGTTCAATGATTTATAAATAATGATATTATGCAGAAATAAAATAAGTATATCCTCTCATGAATATTCAACAACCTTAGGAAAAAGTGATTGTAAAGTAAACTTGTTACTTATTATCATCATTTTTAGATAATATAAATGACCTCTTTCATGTTTCATTAGTTTATGATTTACATTTGGTAACTATTAATTCCTATATATTTCCTTTTTAATTAAAGCATTATACATAGTTTTTGTGATTTTGGTTTCTATGAAAGAAGCATTCAAGTGTTAAAAATTCTTTGAAACCTGAAAAATGTAGTTGGAATTTTTTTTAATGGGGTTAGAATGTAACACCGTAATAATTTTATGAGATATATTTTTTAATTTGTTCGATGCCTTCTTTTGTATGTTACACCGTGATAAACATTTGTTATATACAACACCGTCTTAGCTTGTGGTATATGCAACAATATCCATGGCTCAATCTACACAGAATTTTATTTTCCTTGGAAGGAATCCATTTAATGAAAGACCTATCTTATGTGAAAAAAAAATATTATCCTTCTACCTTATTTCCTAATCATTATAATGGGGGCTATGAAGATTATTAACATTCTTATGAAAAACAATTTAAATTAAAATAAGTGTGTTTATAAAATAAAAAATCACTATTGATGGATTTTATTAATGAAATGTGTATTTAATATATTCAATAAATTTTTTAAAATTCACCTGATATGTTTTCTATACATGATATAAGAACAAATTCAATTTTTCGAATAAATTTGATATTTAAAAAAATGATGTCTTATAGCCATTTGAAGAGCACCATTTTTAAATCTAGTTTTGAAAAATTAATGTGTTGTATTTTAAAAAATAAACATATTCATTGGTTTTAGGATATAAAAATTTACATTGGATGAATTATTTATATTATTTTTGATAAGTTTTATGTTTTGATGAATAGTAAAAAAATAAAAAATCAAATTGAAAAAATATTTTTTCATCGAAAACATTTATGTGGATAAATTATATTATTGAATGATTTTCATTTAAGGATAAATATATTTTTATAATTTAATATAATTTGGGTCATTGGTACTAAATTTAACATGAATTTGTATATGTATACATTTCCATCTTTTAAAATGTTTTATCATCAAAAAACTAGTTTTTCATTCAAACAACATTATTAAATTTAAATTAATTACTAAAAAAATTAGTATATTGTATTTTAAAAATTTTACTCCATATTTTTAATTATTAGCTTCAAATTATGTTAATTTCTTTATTTTATTTTTTGTCATTATAAATAGTAACTTTAGAAATTTTTATTATAAAGGTAAAAAGATAAATTATGTAATTAATGGTAAATAAAATATTATAAAATTACATTAAAATTTGAATTAATATGATTGGGGGAATTATTTTAGACTTAAACCATCCATTTTTTGAAATTATACCCTTTTTATTCCTCCTAGATGACATTAGGACAATTAATATAATTTATTTTAAGAAAAGTTAAATATGTTTCATCCAAATTTTAATAACTAAATAATTTTTAATATATTGTATTATAGAATATAAAATATAATAAAAAATATATGAAAGAAATTTAATTTTATTTATCATGGAAATTTATTTTCAATTTTAATGAAATAAATAATAACCTTAATGGTTTATATATTGATGATGTATAAATTATTTAATTGATAAAAAAATCAATGAACTAATTTTTTTTAAAATAATAATAACCATTAAAAAAATGAAAAAATAATATTTGTTGAGTATAACATGACCATGATCATCTAAGGGTCCAATTATTGATAATTTGGCACCCCATAGAAGATTTTATAACACTTATCTTATTTAATTTAAAGTGATGGTATAATTGTCACATTCATGTTTTTATACATATTTCATTTTTAATGTATGATTATATAGAAATTATATTAAAATATAAGTATTCCTATTAATGTTATGGTATTTCCTTCATCATTTTAGTTTTTTAAATTATGTTGAAAAAGTAATCATATTTAATAAATAAACAATAGTGATTTAGTAATTATTTAATTGATTGAAATATCATATTAATGTGATTAAAAAAAATTAAATAAATTAAATTTTGGACAATTAAGATATAAAATTAATTTTATAGATGACCATGACCCCTAAGTGATATAAAAAATTAATGTTTGAGGATAAAATCATATAATTATATTTTAAAAAATCCATGAATTAAATTGTGTCAAAATTGACACTATTGATATTTTTTCAAAACAATGTTATATTAAATTATATAACCATTATAATACATTTTGAAAAATATAAAATAATTATGATGTGGTATTAAATGTTTTAAATTTTTTATTTATGGTATACTTTCCTTTAAATAAGTAAAAATTACACTATTTTAAATAAAAATCTTTTAGTTACCTTAGTAAAAATTATAATAGAATATCTAATGGTAAATTAAAATGATATGGTTTAAATTTATAGAAAAACATGTTTAAAATTTATTGGTATATTTATTACAACATTATCACATATAATGTTTGACTATGTTAAAATTTTGTGTTTTTTAGAAGTTTTTTTATTTTATATAAATTAATATTTTAGGAGGTTCCCAATGTGTCCCTCAAATAAATTATAAAAGGAAACATCCTCCATCTCTTATTCACATAACAGTGTGCCTTCAAGGATATCCATACCATTATATTTTTCCTTATCAACTTTCCTAGTTTAATTATGTATGTTATGGTCCTCACAAAAGACCAAATTGATTCCCATTAAGTAGAAGATCTAAATGGAGCTCGCCAAAGAAGAGGTAATCGCATTTACGGACTGTCTCAAGATCATTTTATATTCAACATCATCTTACATTGCTGATTCCATAATAATTTAATAACAATATAATCACCTATATAATCAAATTTTATTATGGTTATGGAACAACCATATTCCCCCTTCTTTCTATCCTATGAAAAAAGAAATCACCACACGTGTGTACGAACGACATACCATCTCTCCACTGTGGTGTAATCAATTTTTAAGGTCCTTTAATGGATTGATATAATGATGAAAATAATAACTATATATGGATAATATAAAATCGTATTTATTATTTAACAACATATATACCATCCACTTCCAAACCATTTCACAATTATTAGAATGATATCGTCGCTCGTACGTACGTACGACCTACCATCTCTGTGATGCAATTCAACTAATTCTACATGCTATCCATTAAATCCATATTATAAAAGTTTATACAATGAATAAATATGATATATATTATGTTAATAAAATTTTATAATGAAATGACTATGAACTAATAAATTATTCAGAAAAACAATCATAAGAACATAAAGCAGTTGATACCTGAATAACGAATAATAATGAAAAGTTACTAACAATTTATTAATAATATTAGGGTATATGATATTATGAAAATAGTAATAATTATTGAATAAAATAATTATTTAATTTAAATATTTATAAATTAGGTTCAGATACATAAAATGGATGTCATACTAAAGGTAGAGGATTATTTGGTCTCGCTTTTATTACTATGGGACATATGCCTTATACATCACTTATTTATGCTAAGGGTTTTTATTCTAATCATGAATTATTTTGTGATTTTTATTATGAAGGTTATGATACTTACATATGAATATAATTTTATTTATTTTATGAGTCAAATGATTCAACTGATTATAAATTGGCAGGTGATAATTTGGAATTCTCATTATTATATGAGATTGTTTATCCATAAGTATTCATTGGTGTATATTTATTATCCACTACCATGATTCATAATTATGTAATATAAAATCTTCTTTCAAATCCTATATTATTATTTAATGTCAATTTTTCTCTTTGTTAAATTTTTACAAACCTCTTTGAAAGTAATCTTTTATCATTTACATTATGTGTTACTATTTGACGTTCTCACAAATTTTCGGGAATAATTTTAATTTACCTTGTACAACGTGAACATATTTTTACATATTCATAATGCCTTATTTAAATTAGATTAATCTATAATATTTCATGGTAATATTCAAATAAATTATATTCCTTTTCAATTTCTTGTGCTTTTACCAAAATAAAATGTTTTTGAAGATGAAAAGATATTTTCTTCAAAAACAGATTTCAATTATTCAATAAAAAATATCTTTCATCTATGATGGACTTATTTAATAGGGTTGTGTTTCAAGTATACTATCTGAGTTATCCCTATAGTTCTATTGTGATATTTATCGAATGATATTTAGGAAATCCATTTTTTAGTATTGAATGATGTATGAGAAACCCATTTTATTCAATTTTTTATGCTAGGATGAATGATTTATGTTCTTGTGGCATAATGAAGAATGACTACATTATGAGATTGGTGGGAACTATATATACCTCCAATTAATCAGATGATAATTTATATCTCATGAGATATATATGAAGAACCATTTACACTATGATGGTTAGTGGAGTGAACCATAACTACCAAAATTATTATGGGAGTGAACCAGGACTACCAAGAAGGCATGGGTAGTGAACCCATACTTCTATTATGGAAATGACATTGATGAATTGACTAATAAAGAAATAATTTTATATGACTATGTGTCTAGAAATAATTCAATGTCTTATTCTTATTTATTATATATTAATAATATTATTTTTGTCCTTATGATTCATATTTTATTTACTATTAATCTTTATTCCATGACTCATAAATATTATCTTTTGATATATAGGGTTTTATCATCAAATTTTATTCTCCTATTTTCATACCCTTGTGTTTTTATTATTCTTAAAAGTTATCATTTTTCCACTTATTGGCATCTAATTTCACCACTTATTAGATTTTAGTTTTTCTAGGATATAAACAGAGAGTTTGGGTATGAAAAATAAAGGGATTGATCTTATCGGGGATGTTGATGATCTGTTAGAGAATTATAATTTTGTACTCCATGTTTCCAAATTAACTAATGTAATACCTTATATGGGCATGTATTTTTGTAATGTTTTAAGTATTTCAGAAAAGATATGTAATTACCATGTACATAAAACTTGGTTGGTTAGACCTATAGTTTTAATTAATATTGTATAACACCCTCTTCTCATATATTTTAATTATTTTCTAGTTAATTATCAATAAATTTTACATGAAATGTGTTTATTTGATACTAAAGTTCTATTATTTTCACATAGTTATAGTGGAAAACATTATAAAGACCCTTATTACATTATATATAACCTTTCCAACTTTATTTAAATCCCAAAAGGTACCCTCATCACCTATTAATCAATCTCGAAAAAATTTCACTTTTTTTATAATACATAGAGGCCCCAAAACCCTACTATATTTCACTGTTGGAATTTTATGAAAAAATGATTCAAATTTAGTCAAGTTAGAATATATTTCATTTAAAATAAAATATGATTTCTCTTAATATGAACACAGTTTCACTATAATTTAATTTTTAGAGACTATACTCTATTAACATCATTCATCTAAACATAATCACGGTTCTAATATTTCCCTTTACAACTACATTTTTTCAGGTCCATATAAACTGTTGTATTTCTATTTTTTATCATGTTTTTCAAGATTGTATTCAAATATTTTAATAGTATTCTTCTTAAAAATATCAGATATGATTTATTTAATGCCTATACCCACCACATTCCAAATTATTATTCTGCTTGTTTTAATAAATGCCAATACCTTATAAGTGTGCATTTATACATAAAATTATTTATTATAGTCTAATAATTAGTAATTTTTATTAAATATAGATCACCTTTACTAAAATAAATTCTCCCAAGTCAACATAAATAATAATTTATTAACACAACGGTCTTAGTGGTGTGAATTTCATCTTTTTATGGTAAATTGTTTTGATTTTCACAAACTTTTTCTACTCGAGGTAAGTCCCTAAACACATTACCCTAATAATTACCTCTAAATCTGCTCTAAAAAGGATGAATTACTTTTTTATGATACAATTCACCATAATCTATTGATATTAATTAGTAATAATTTATTAATACTCCAATCAAAAAAATATTTCCACTGGATCCTTAAATTTAAGTTAATATCTTCCCACCATTAACTCTTTTAATGGGAAAAATATTTATATTATAAAATAACACATTACCATAATCAAACAATTGAATCATAATTAAAATTGTATTATTGGTCCCTTTAATAAATAATAAATCTTTTGATTTAAATTATTGGGCCACTATAACACGTGTTCCAATAAAAATGTTCTTTTAGAAGATATAATTAACAAATGTCACTCTACTATTTTTTTAATATGTTTTATTATCATTTTTTCATTAATAATGTGTGATCATAATATACTATCTAGTATCATTTTCATACTCTCCATAAAATATTTAAGAGCCACTTCACCAGTGGGTGATTTGTTTTAGATATAACATCTTGTTTCTTTTAATTTTTAGTACTCATTTATCCATGTTGAACTACAGACATGGTAAAACATATTAAAAATAATTATTTAATATAATACAATATATTTTTATAAGAAAAATATAGGTTGAAATAGGATTTACACTTTCAGAATATAGTGTTCATATTATTGAGGCATTCTATTATTGATAGAATTTATATGATGTTGGTGACAGAGGTTGGAGTAGAAGTGAATCTATGTGTTTTATTTTTTTTCTCAATACATAAATCAGGTGAAAACTCACATTTTTTATGATGTAAAGGAGTATCTGGATAAAATAATATGATTTATAAGCATGTTCAATGTAATTATATATCAGGATAAGAGTTCGTGATTCTATATGATTTTAAGGAGCATCATAAGGATTGACACACTCTAAATAAGTGTATTTATTTATAGAAGTTAATTGAAGAATATGTTCTAAAATGAAATTGATGTCAATGGTGTATCCATTAAACGTTAACAGGGGCTATTCTATGGTAGAGGTTCCCATTCAGAGTGGTTTTAATTTCTAAACTTTTGTGGACATAAATTGTTTGATAGTTATGAACCCCGGATTATTAGATTCACTAAAAGAAGAAGAGAAACAAGTTTTATTTACCACAATAGTTATGTTCAGGATGCAATAAAGTATATGATGATAAGTGCTAATAAATTTTTAGACATACACACTATAGTGAATTTCCACACAGAAATAAATGAGAAGTTGGAATTTAGTGGCTCTGAAGAATTTTTTAACTCTACACTACAAGTCAAATTTCAGGCCATAATCGGGAAGAATTTATGTGGTCTATATGGTATTCTATATATAATTACACAAGGATGTTCGATGGAGTTTTTTTTCATGGGAATTTAGATTTACCTCACCCCACAACATAGTCGCATACTATATAATGCATGGAAAATTGAAATTTTAGGGATTTTAACTGCCACCTCACACCACAATAGATGAGGATCCCCCATGGGTGTTGATTACTAGACAGAAGAAGGCAGTTCAAATAGCAATTCTAACATTCCCTAATATTAATTTTTTAGAGGGTATTTATGGCCCTTGTAACTATTAATATTAATTTAATGGTATTGATTAAGATAGAAGATGGTCCCATGGATGTAATTGAATTGGGGTATTTGAATTTTACATTAAAATTGAAATTAATACTTTTTTATAAAGAAGGGGACTTCTCTATAGATAGACTGTATGGAAAATATTGTGATCATTTATAAGTACAAGTTGACAGAAGATAGAGATGAAGAAGTTGTTATAGATATGAAAAACACAGAGAATATTTTTCAACATATAGTTAATATTTATGTAAGAATAATAAAATAATGTATGTGGATGGGTATGTGTATTATGAAAACAAAGTGATGATGAAACATGTTTTTATGAATGATAGAAATAAAATTTTAACTTGTTTCATATAGTGGAATTATATTGGATATGTAATAATTATAATCATTTATTTACATGTAGAAATTATATTTGGTTGAAGGATCTTCGGTTATTTATAAAATATTGATAATTATAATTTTTGAGATGCCCATATGTGTGGGATGCACTAAATCATAATCTGGAGACACGAAACTGTGAGTTTTGAAATTATACCATAGTAGTTATACATACATGATGATTATTTTGTGTAATGTGATCATTAAAAAAACCATATAACACTATTTAATATCCTTCTAAGAATGTAAGGTGAACCTTATAAATCTTATATGTTCACTTTTACTCGTTTGTGATTTGGTTTGTTCCTATAATCATCACTACATGCTGACTAGTGGTGACTGTTATTTTGAAACAAGTATAAAAATATATTCAACACTAATTCATGACCATATTATTGACCATACATTTATTCTACTGTTTTTATATAAGTGGTAACATAGTTCTATGTTTTTGTTATTTGTGATTGCCATTTGAATTATCTATATTCCTCTTTTAAGAAGATGTAATTTTATCTTTATCTACCGTGGATGAAATAATTTATGGTAATCACAACTAAATTCAAAAATATTATTAGAAAATAAATCACATATTTAAATAAAAGATTATTTCATATCCATTTTCTATCAGTTATGATTCTTTTAAATTTTAAACTGATGGGTTTATTCAATTGGATAAAAAAATTAACTAAAAAAATAGATGAGGAATTTATTAATTAATCTTTAAATTTTTATTCTATTTTTTATAACTACCGAAAACATAGATTTTGAATGTTAGAGGAAAAAAAGATATATCAAAGATATAATTCAAAATATTCATGATGGAAATCCCAAAGTGTAACTAGTAAAAAAATATTTTTGGATACATAACATGGATGATCTTTATATTGGTGATTACGAAAAATTTGATAGTGTCTTTACAAGGGTGAATGATGTTGTGTGGACATTTAGCATCAATAGTGGGATGTCTGAAAATTCTAATTGTGTTGAAAATAATATGTATATCCTTCCATTAAGGTGTGATTATATATTCACTAATTTAGAAGAAAACTATTTAAGTGATATAAGCCTTCAAGATTTAAATAGTAATTTCATATGTTATAAAATAATGATGTAAAGTTCCATAAGAAAGTTTCTAATTTTTTAAGAAGAATTAGATTTTAATGATTTAAATAAAGAGATGTTGAATAAGAATGTTTCAATCGATAATTAATGTTGTATTCTAATTTAGAAAGTGATTTGGAATAGAATTTTGATGATGTTATCTATCTAATATCAAGAAACATGAGAATAGAGAATGAAAAATAAATCTAAAATATTCACATAGAATGTTTAATGTGTAGATATGTTTGTTCTATACTAGAAATTGTCTAAATTCGAAAACCGAAAAAATATTTTGAATAGGATGATGTCATTCATATAATATCCTAAAATAAGAAACATAATAATCCAATGGTTTTTTTTATAAATATATGTTTATGAGATTCTCTAAATTTCATAAGATAAAGATCTATTCTAAAGAATTTATATGCAACGTGAATAATTATGATGATATTTTTTCATGTTGGGGTGATGATTTTGATAATCTACTCAATATTAAATTGAATCAATAAGATAGTATTGAAATTGAGAAAGAATAATATATTGAAATGGAATTCATGTTGAAGTGGGAATTAAAATAATTTACCTAATGGGTTTCCAAACATGATAAAGAGATCCAAAATTAATGAAACATGATAAAATATAAAATATAAAGGAATCAATATTTATTGAAGAAAAATTATTCGTTATTTAAAGGAAAATGGATTGATGAATTTTTCAATGATTATAAGACTCCTATAATCATTTTGGATGAAATATTGATGGAAAAAAGAAATGGTGTTCGATCATTTACAATAAAACAAGAACATAAAATATCATGAAATAAACAAGTCCACCACAATTGTTCAAAAATGTATTTTATATGACAATGAATGATGAAATAAACATGAATCTATATATTAAAAACATATTTTTATTCCATATGTATGTTAATAATGTGGAAAATATTGGGGAAAACTATTTAAAAAGCATTAGTTAATGAATAATAATGTTGTGTCAAAATAACTTGATGTACCAAGATATATAAATTCATAGAGATCAATATTTAGATATATTTTGGCGACAATATGGATATCCCAAAGAGATGAAAAATGACTTAATTGGAGGGGAAATAGTTTTTATTTCAACAATATTATGCATCACAAATGGAGATAAAATTTGATATTCTAAGAAGGTAGAAATGTAGCTGATAAAATATTGGCAACATGTTACATTAAATTCTATATATTAAAATTAGGGTTATTTATGGAGTATTGGATACTTTAGGACTGTGGAAAATATATTTTGGTTCAATTTTAAATATAATAATAATACTTGAATGTGTGATATGAAGGGTTATGGATTTTCAACTATATTAATAAAAGGATGTTGAAAAATTAGTTAAGAACTATTGGTTGAAATCATACAACATATTTGATAAAAAAAATAAGTGGTTTACAGAAGGTGTGATCATCTTGGCCATAATTTAAATGATTTTAAAATCATATTTTCATCCGTAAAAAATATTAGGTTCTATACATAATACTATAGAATAATAATAATAATAAAATGAGAATACCATTTCTATGGAAGTAACATGTAATGAATTAAACAAGGAATGTCCATGGATCCTGGTTTATCATTCTAAATCTAAATATATAGTATATTTAAACTATTTATAGGTTTAGAGAAAAAATATGAATATATAGTGACATTTGTTAATGATGGGCCACTCATGATCAAAATTATTTAAGTCATTTATTATTGGAAAAATAGAATCTCAAATCCAAAAACACATAATGTTGCTGGATTGAAACCAAATTGTTAAAGTTATTGTAGATTTGTGATGAAATAAGTTAATTTATTTTTTCGAAACATAGGTTTTTTGTAAAAATATTAATTTCAGAGATGTGGTTATAAGAGGACAATGATATGGAGGAAATTATTTTGAAGTGGGTGATGATTGAATCTCATGGTATCTAATTATGATGTAATAAAATTAATTTTTAAATCAAAGACACAATCATATTGTCCAAGATAATATGAATTTGATCACTAGAGATGACAATGTTCAGGATGTTACATTGCTATCATGAAATATAGAATGCTTGTTTTGAACATTCAAAAAAAGAATCATTACTAAATATTTGTAAAAGAAGGTGTGGATTTAATCTAACAAAACCTAGGAGCTCATTCATTCCAGTTTTTTTCGAACCATTAGGAAGAAATGAACTAATCGAGATAATTCTTTCATTAAATTAATTGATTAATTCCATCACATTTTTAATTTCATGATTTTAATCATAAATTAGAATCATTAAAATATTTAAATGTTTTCAATGAAGTGTATAAAATTAATGTGTTTTTGTTCTTTAGTAGATTTTAACATAAATTGGAAATTATTATTCTAATTTTATGATAAATTATTATCTATAGAATCATGGAATCTTATAAGAAATCAGTAAAACATAGACACCATAAGAAAATGGTTTAAATAAATAAGAGAATAAATTTTTCCTTGATATGTCTCAATCAATATTTGATAAGGGTTATACATGTCATTATTTTTTGTGATAATATTTTTGTACAATGGTTCAGAAAAAAAAAATTTAGAGATTGAAATTTAATATTCCAGTTTATCAGTTGTATTTTTAAAATTACATATGTTTAATTTATCTTCATGTGTTAGGTAAAAATTGTGTTATAAATGATAAATGTTAACATATTTTAATGAATGAAAATATAGTTGTTGATGGTATCTTTATTATATTTCTAATAAAATGGTATATGTTACTATTGTTTCATGAAATGGAGTTAAAGGTTGAATGATTATTCTAATGTGAATGTTTTTTTATAAATCATTACCAGAAGAAAATATAATAATGAAAGTTATATAAGTGTTGAAGATGCATTTTTTATAAAAAAACATTAAATAATTTCATAAAAATATGAATGTGTGCAACATTTATATGTTAGTGAAGTAGATTCATCAATGTAATGTGATTTAGAGAAATGAAAATCATCACATAAAAGGATTAGAAATCATGTTGACATTTGAAACATCCTTTGGGATCATGGAAAACATAAGAAAACAATGACAAATTTAAGGAAAAATACTCAAAATCATTATACTCTCAAGTAGATCCTAGATTTGTTTATGATGTAATGAAACAATAATAATTGTTTGATTCTATGCATATGGATCATGATCAAGTATATAAGAATATTATATTTTTGTTGGAACCCAAAACATAATGAAAATAATTATATTAAGAAAAACTAAGTACTCTAATATCAGATAAATAAAAATAGAGAAGTAGTGAGAAGTAAATCACTATTGTGTCTCCATGGTTCATATGTCAAATGAGTGGAATTTTTTGAGAAAATTTCACTTGTTGAAATTCATGAAAAAATTATTAAAAAGATATCAATTTTAGTAAAACTGAATTACAAAATATTCCAAATGTATGTTCGTTATTCTTTTCTTAACGGAAAGTATAATTTGGATGCATATATTGGAAAACTGAGGTTACTAAAGCATTTCATACATAAATATTTCTTCATTTTAAATATTTTTTGATTATATTTCACAATAATACATTCCCTATTAGAATTTGTTTTAATTTCATAAGAGACTAGTTGAATAATAAACGTATTTTACAAATGATATTTAAAATTTTCAAAATGTATATCCCACCTATTACACTTATTAAAAATTTCATAAATAACAACATTATTCACAACTTGGGAAAATGGAATCAGGATAAAGGGTTAGTTAAAATTCATAGTGAGGGTTATCATATGAGATGTCCATCAAAGATAAAAAGTGAAAAGAAGAAGAATTCTTTAAAAAACTTATCAAAACATAATAATGTTATTCCAAATCTAATAATTATCATTTACACTAAATAAATTCATATGGTTTTTTCATAACAAAAGGATTAGATAACAAGAGTGTAGAATCACCGAAACCCAATAATAATCCATTAGAATATATTTTAAAATACTACATAAGGGTTTTTATATACAAAATAGCATAAAAAATAATTTATTTATTCAATGATATCTTCCAAGACTATCATAGTGGATTCAGTTCACTCAATATTCCTATATTTTTGTAGTCATTATTCACTGACATGATAATGATTTTTGATAGAGTCTCTTTTAAATTGGTTCCAATCCCCATTATAGTGCATATAATCTCATGAGATAAAATTCATTACCCAATGCATTAGTGTAATATAAAATGCTTTATACACTAAACTCATAATATAAACCATACACTTGTGTGAAATAGAGTCATAAATAACTCATTGCTTCATCATAATTTAAACTATGGGAAAAAGGTGTTTAATAAACATTTCATAATCACTTAATTAACCAATTGGAAAGAAATTATATTTAATTAATTATACATAAATCATCCATATAAAAAAATATTATGTTATCATAAGATAAAAACCCCTCTATTTTATAACAATATTCAACGTATTCTTTCAGTTAATGAAAAATACAACAATGATTTAATTCGAAACATTTTATAAAACCGGGAAAATGCAAGTTTTATCCATGTTTATTGAAAAAAAATTCTAGAATATTTTAAAAATTATTACCTATGAATGTAAAAATGGAATCTTGTAAATTCCAATTCAAATCAATGAATAGACTTGATGGTGGGAAAATATGTTCATACCATATATGTTAAAAGTGAAAATACATTCAATGCTTTAGAAAAAAGCCAAAAATAGATTATTCAGAAGTTGATTTAAATATGAATCCTTTTAATAATTGGTACAAAATTTCAGTGGTTGTCTAAGTAATGGTTTTACATCATTAATGTATATATTGAGTCATAAATAAGTAATTCTTTTAAAGATCATGTATATTAATGAAAGATTTCATTCACCAAATATGAAATAAGGATAGCTTTACATTGAAAATATTTTTTTTCAAGCATTTTAGATACAAAGGTTGGGGAAAAATAATTTTTACTTCTATATTCTATGATTAACTATAGGAGAATAGATAATTTTTTGTTTAGTGAACAAGATACATATAATTAAATTCAATGTAAGTTTTTCATATATATTTATGAAAATCAATAATATTTAAAAAAAAATCACCTCACGTATCGTATCACCTCATATGGTTTCAAACATCTAGTATTGGAAATATATATTTATTATACATATATTCTATAATGATATTATATATTATAATAGTGACAAAAATAATTTAAGTGTATATTTTTTGTCAAATTTCAAGAATTTTGTTCAATATTAAAATCCATGATTTTAAATGTTATAATAACATACGGGTAAATTGGAATGTGGACATTAAATAGATTTGAAACGGGAAAATTGTGCTTTTGAATTCAGTAAATTATTTATGAATTTTATTCAAATTTTAGAAATTTTTTTATTATTTTTCTAACTCCTTTAATTCAGTTTCTGTAAACATTTACACCAATACACAGTAATCCCTCAATCATACCTCGCCCACGACCTAGCTAGACTAAGGAATCCCAGATAGACAAGGAAGATAAGGGAAAGCCTAAATGGGATAAAATTTTCACAGATTCTTGGGAATCATATCTATTCATATCCCATGGTTGTAAAATTCACAAGCAGTCAAAGGCGGTGAACCTCATTGCTGGTCGCGGTAGGCTGAAGTTTGGCCAGGAGCGGTGCACGCCCATGTATGTGTGCAGTTGGAATCAAGAGGCCATCCTCAGAGAATCCTTTTAATATGGGCCTCCCGTATCAATCGTTATTAATATTTTCCATTCTAAATCTATTTTTTGGTGGTATTCAAGCACAAACTTGCTCCACCACAGGTCTATCGTGCACTACTACGAGTCTTTCATGATATTCCCTTAGCCTAGGATCTAAAATTCATACTGATCAATCCACCACTCATCTAATATTAAACTCATTACATGAATCTCAAATCAACAACACCACACCACCATGAAAAACTCTTCTCACCTATATAGCACACCACCAACACAGATTGGGACACCTTCCCATCGTTGCATGACATCACCCACAGCTTCACTGACCACCACACATTACCATTGTATGCACCCGAACAATGTAACAATTTTTTCTACTCTATCCATTTTGAAGTCCAGAGTAGAAGGATGATTCCACCAATGATCTCCCCCCACCACATGCCTCCATCACCTCTACAAAAGGCTTCCATCATCTATATTGTTGGTCCTCACTCATAAATTCCTTCTATTTCCAGTACACCCCCCCACTACACCTCATGAAAACCATATGGAATACTTCATTATTGTGAATTAAAACCTCTGAATCGTGGGTGTGATCATGATTAACTAGAATAAGATCCCCATTATGGTAAGGGGTTATTTTATGATATATGATGTTGATGGCCTCTTCATTGGCCTATAAAATAGAGGCTTTTCCTCCTTGTATGAGGGGTGTTCTGAAACCCTTGGATAAAGGGGCTTGGGATACTACACTACATTTATTCTTATACCCATGTGATTCTTATTTTATTTTTATTTATTATTTATTTATTCTAGTTTTAGTTTTAATTTATGTTTTATGTTAAATTTAATTATAATTATAAAATCATGTGTTTTTCTAAATCATGTCTCTACCACAATTATTTTTCTCATTATTATAAAATTTATAATTTGTTGTGTTATCATAATTATAATTAGATTTAATATTTTTATTTGTATCAATATTAACAATAATAGAATTATTTTTATTATATACATATTTTAAAATTTATTTATTTTTCATATTTTATTCATTCACATCTTCTTCTACGATTTTAATTATTCTATTATTTATAAAATTATTAATAAGAAATATTATTGTTATTAATATTATTTTATCATTCTTTATAAATCATATAAATTATTTCTTCTAGTTTGTATTTTATTTGATTTTTTTCTCTCTCTTTCATCACAATTTAATTATTATTTTATTATTTTATTATTTTATTCATTCACCCCAATTAATTTTAATATATTTATTTATTTATCTTCATAATATTTTTAAATTTATTATTTATTTATACTTTAATTATTCCATCCACTACACAAACTGATCTCTTACACATGGAAATGAGAGGCTGGCACCGATGCTTGACCTATGGGGAAGAGAATGTGTTCATGATTTGTCGATATTTTTTTTATATTGATACTAATTTTATTACCAGTAATGGTGACAAATATTTCCCTAAAATAGTGATTTTAAACCAATATAGTATAACTAAATATAATTCTATTTATTATTTTAATCACTTTTCCAGCTATCTATTAATTTTTTTCGTATAATGATGTTCAACTAATCCGTGGAAAAGAAACAGTGATGTATCTGGGTCCACGAAGATATCAAATCCTAAAAAATGAGGTTTAATCCACATTTTAAAAAGGAGGATGTGGAATTATGATTTTATAATCATTCAAAAATATTTAAATTTTTTAAAAATTATGTGTCATTTTGTGTTTTTAATCAGATGAAAATACCAAATGAAATTTAAAAAATTGGATTATTGGGATGTCTAAATTTAAAACTGACATTTGGAATGAATTTCCAAGAGTTAAGAAAGTTTAAATAATATGTTTTTGGACTTTTATGATGGAACAAGAAGTTTCTCAGGTGTTTTGAAGAGATTTAGAACACCAGATAGAGAGAACTATGTTTTGAAGAACCCGAAGAGGGAATACTTTCTGTTTGAAATATTGTGGCCGAGAGCAGGAAATTGTGTGGATTACTATGGGGGAAGATGCTTACACATAGGCTACACATATTTTTCCAAACCTTGGTTCTTGACCGATATCATAGTAGAATATGTAGTACCTAAGAATTATTCTCCACACCCTGTTGCCAGCCCATGTGGGGCTCTCTAGGTTCCCAGAATATGGCGTACGGTTTACACATGTGTTTCTAAAAAAGTTTCGTAAAACATTCATGAGGTATTCATTTAAGAAAATAAATTATATTAGTTTAAAAATAAATTAAAACCTAAAACTAAACACACACCTTTCCCCCACTCACTCAAATCATGCATCCCCCCATAGACTGCCTTTTGAGAAATGTGGAACCCCTCTCCATCTCCTCATGCTTGAATTAATTCATTTAGTTTTCTTAGGGGTTCTCATTATAATATCCATGATAAACATTTATACTCCCTTCTCCTTGATAATGTTGGAAGTATTATTCTCTTTCAGCCCCGAGTGAGGTTGATTCAAAACCTGAGGGTTTGGGGTTAACATATTTTGGTTTCTCCTTTGATGATGGGGTACTAAAAGGGTCTCTCCAGACCCCTCCAGGCCAATCCTGGCATCCTCCAATGAAGGAAATGTGTATGGGTTCATTATTATTTGTAATAATAGATTAAGGTGATATTATCTTCTATTATTGGATTTCCCCTATTTTATATAATGTATTCAATGTGTTTTTGAGTCCCTAGTGTTTTATATATATTGTTTCGGGTCATTCCATGTGGTTTCAAGTTCTTATTATCAGCATTGTCAAATGATAATTGTTTTTATTAGTTCCTCGTTGATTTTAGATCCATTCCCTTTCTCTTCATTTGTAGTAATGCATTAATTAATTTTTTTAAACACATTTATTATCTTTTCATTAGTATAATAATTCTTTATAGTAAATTCTTATTAAATTTGAATTTAGTATGTTTCTAGAATGATGTTTTGAATGTGATAAATGATTATTTGATAAGAAATGTCCGGATTTCTAAAAAAACCCCTCCAACGAAGGTCCATTATCAACCAAAAAAATATAGTGGCCTGAAATTTATTTTTTCCAACTTTATTTCCTTTATTCGTATTTTATACCCTAATTTCATGATTGGTTTACAGCATGCTGGAACCTGGCCTTCATTGGAGTCATGAAAGGATTTCCCCCTTTTCAATATAAATGATCATGGAATCAATGTACCTTATATAATATAACTAGTATTTTATTTTAAAATAAGTTTACCTTTTCAGATGTGTGTTTTAATGACCTCAATGCACTCCATGGGTTCGTGGTCCTCATAGACATCGAATTTCCCATGTGGGGAATTATGTTCATTTCATGAACCTTTTCTAGAACATGATCCTTGGGATTTTTAACTAGTGTTTCCATGTTATGAATGAGTTAATGTTTTCATTTATCTAAAGGGAATGGTAATAATGACTTATGAAATATGGTAGCATCCTTTATGAGTAATTATTATGATCCATTACTTTGGAACGTATACATTAAATCGATTTAAAACATCTAGTAAAATTGATTAATATGACCACGAGTAGGATAGAACACATAAAATGCAACACCTTAACAAAATAGTTATGTCACAATGAATTGCATTCTAAATATAAATGCCTTAAATGAAATGTATTCCTAGGAATAGAATTTATTATGTCTAAATGACATGCATAATATGACTTTCCCTCATGTAGTGAATTGTGTATGAATATGACCAAGCCTACAATAATGTTTTAATTTTAATTCTAAAGATGTGTTTCCTTATATACATTATTTAACATGTCTACTTTTATGGATTGAAAAGTTAATGAGAGGTTTATGCCACATGCCTTACGATATAAATGAAATGGGATAATAGGATGCATGAAAGTTAAATTCCTCAGGCATTATAAATTATTAATGCTTACACATTACATAGACTATTTGATCATTCCATATGGGGCGAAGGGACTATAAGATATCTTTCCAGGGAAGACTGTGTGATCATCCATGTTGATTTACAAAAAACCATGGGATACCTAAAAAGGAAAACTATGTGAGATTTTATATTGACTTCCAAAGGACCGTGAAATCTTTTGATTAGAAATACCTTGAGTGTTATTGAATTTGAGACTAGGGGTCGACTGTGAGAGCTTCTAGTGATTTTGGATGTCTATGGATATATTCTGGTCCATCCAAGAAAAGTATTTCTATATATATATATATAGTGACATTATCATACTCTTACACTGGTAATGAGAAGAAACATATATATATGTTAGGTGTCCCTTAAGAACTTCTATGGGTTGTTGATTATTTTTTCAATAGAAATTATTTATTTGTGTTATCTACACATACACACTACTTTAATTATGATGCATTGTCTGGATTGGGGTAGAAACAATGGGTTCTATTCTACTTATATTTTATCTTACTCCCTGGTAAGGTACCCTGGGTACTAAGGACACATTACGCTTGCAGGACCATAGACATTGCTTGTTTTTTTGTGCTCAGGCCTAAGATTTAGGAGTAAAGGCCTGATATGGAACTCAAGATGTGCATGGAGATTACCTCTATGTTTTTTATTTATTTTAGTTATTTGATTCATATATTATTATGATATATAATTAATTTCTGATATTATGAATTTTATGTTATCTACCATCACTAGTACATTTATGAATTGTAACACCTCGAGCTTCCACGATACGCTTCTCTTTCAATAATGCAATAGCTTGCATTGTACGCAAGTTCGAGATTCTAACACACCGCGACCAATAAAAGTAGCCATTATGAATAGTAATACCCACTTTTGGAAATTATATATTTTTTATATTTCAAAATGGACTTCATTTTTTGATTCGGAATATCGAAATTAGCCTATGTTGAATTTTTGGTATTTTTCTGAGAACTTCCAATTTTTTATGAATAGTGAAAAATATATAAAAAAAACTTTTTAAATCAAAATAATTTATAGTGATAAATTATAATATTGAGTGGTCTTAAATTATAATTGGAATATATTTTTACCATTATATCCAAGGGTGGTCATTATAATTAATTTCACTTTGAAATTGGACATAAACAATTGTCAATCTTTTGATATATATTGTTTCTTAAAAACACGCTATTTGTTGTGACAGCAGGAATTAGTTATAAAATTAATTAATGCAACTTATATGTTTGTAATTTTATAAAATAGACATCATTTTTGAATTCGGAATATCAATTATAGCTTAGGGTGAAATTTTGGCATTGTTATGAAAAACATCAATTTTTGATGAATAGTGAAACCACTAAGTGGTAGTTAAAAAACTTATTTTTCGTTTAAATGAAAAATTACCACTTTTGTGATTTGATTTTCAAAATTCCAACATACATGGTTTTCATTAGGTTGTAAAATGTGGTTCGATGGGATTAAAATAAATTTTTGGTGAATAGTAACTTTTAAGTTTAATTAATCGCAATTAAAGGTAATCAGTGAAATTTAAGGTAAAAATGATATTATAAAAATATGAAAATACCTTTACACTTGTCCTACCCCTATTGGATGTGTCAGGGCCGACCAATAAAATCCATGGGTCAACTTGGGGACCCCATGGAGCCACTTTGGTAGGAAAATGACATAAAAACTTTGTATTTAATGTTAAAATAAAAATGTCACAAACATGAGTTGTTTTACTAAAACAATTTTTAAATTGGTTTATACAAGTCATATATTTGACTATAAATATTTATTAGAAATATAAAAATATTTCCTACATCATGATATTTTTTTATAATTTTTAGACATTAAATAAAATAAATTATTTATGACACAATGATGATGCAGCGATTACCTCATTAATTAACGATTTAAATAAAGTGAAAGGATAATGTAAAATATAAGGCTTAAACTTGTAAAAAACCAATTTTATTAGTATATTTCGAACCCTTATCACCTTATCCTAGAAATATATCATTGTGGGACCTTTAGGATCCGAACAGCATATCATAATAATGTAACATTTCATGAGTTCCAAGAGTGCCCCTCCTCTCCTCTTATAAAAGGCCCCCGCCACTACCACATTATTCACACCTTCCAAGCCATTTGGCTCGGCCAACCTCTGCCCAAATACTCTCTCCACTTTACTCTCTTACTCCCAGAATCCTCACTTTGGGCAGAATTCTTCCCAAGGAAGCCTTTGTCTCAAATCAAAAAGAGTTACCCGATTTTAAGGTAATGCCTTCTCTAATGTTGTTTTGTTTTATTTTGCTTCTACAACCCATTAAACTCTTTTTATTACTTTATTTAGTAACAACACCAGTATATAAAATATACTAGGATGTTTTTATGATATTTATTTGGTTTACACTTACACACACCTTCGTCTAATGGTTAAAGAACATACTGTTTGTGTGGGTGGTGAAATACTGCCTCACGAAACGATGATTGTTCAATATTCATTTAAAACCACTAATGGTGGCCATTTTTATGACACTATTTTCATATATGATATATATTATGTTTATGTTTACCTAATTCTTTTGTATTTCTCATTTATGGCATACTTTATGATTTCCATTATGGGTAAACACGATAATTTCATTTTAGGAAGTGCGGACTACTGCCCTCTCAAAGTGATTTGAATCGTTAATGCCATATGTGGGATGCACAAAGGATGGAGTAAATGGTATTATACATTATATTATACATTAATTATACTATACCTTTATATAATTATAATTTCATTCCATTAAATAAGAAATAGAAATGAAAGTAGCATTCATGCGTACGTACGGCTTACCGTCTCCATGAACGGTGCATTTCATTTTTACCTCTAAATGTTATGTAATGCTATAAATGCATGTATATACTGGATATATATGATATATATTATATCTACATCATGAAAATAATTCTGGATATAATGTATATTTCGCCACATGAACAAATTGTAATTATAAGACGTTTATTTTTGATTCAAGTACCAAAGATCGACAAAATGACCGTTATAAACTTAAATAATTACATAATGTTCATAACATGGTAATAAGTGATATAAAAGGAATAATGAACATGAAAAAGGTTCTTAACCAAATATAAATTAACTCTAGTTTATTATTCAGGAGGTTAAAGAACTATCGAGTCAAGTCGGACACGAGGTAAGGGAATTTCTTAACCCAAATACCATTCTTTGGGTTAATCTACTACTTTCAAATTATGTCATGATATTATTATGTCATATCTTGTATTTGTACTTTATTTATGTGTACTTATAGTTAATACACAAAATAGATCTATTTTATTTAAAAAAATTGATCTTGGTAAGGACTTCGTCTCAATCTCCTTTCATTGAGGCATATATTGTTTTATACACAACTTTATTTTATACGGTGTATAAACTCCTTTGACTTTTATGTTTATTCAAAAATAATCTTTTCTATACGAAGCGTTTTACTAAACGACAAAAAGGAATGTTTTTCTTGCCGTACGTATGCGGCGACAATGACTTCTCTGCCGCCGTGACCATTATTTGAGTTTCGGCTTCTTCTACAAGCCATAACTTTTTTTAAATGTAAAATAAATACAATGTTTTAATTTTCCTTTATTTTGGTATTTAAAATGATTTTGATAAAGTATTTATTATATCAATGTGTTGTAATGATATCTTCTAATTTTTGTGTGAAAATGTTTTGTTTCCTTTATTCATGTTTTATGTGATACAATTATGTTATGGTTTATGATATGTTTAAACCTGTTCATATGAGGAATGCATTGGACTTAATAAGTGACGGGTGGAGCCCGCTTTAGCTCCTCGATGCATCGGTAGGTCTCATGACACAAACTAGTGTCTTGGCATGAGGCCTTCACAAAATCTTATTTTTGGTCTTGTCACGAGGCCTTGGCTACGTGGTTATGATAGTCTGGCATTATGCATTCCATCATTATGAAAGTGGTTACTGATATTGCATGTGATTATTCGACTAGTAGAATATCCATGTGAGTAAGTAAATGGCATTATTTAATTTTATTTTTTCCATATTATGCTGAAGTTAAAGTTTAAAAAGGAAATTGTTTTAGTTATACATTGCCTTAGATGTTAATGTTTATTTTCAAAATTTTCCGCAATATTGTTATCCTTACTGAGCATCTGAGCTCACCCCTTTCAATGTTTTAATATTTTCCAGGATGTGAAGAAGTATTTTATGAATGGCATCTAGGGATAGTCAGAATGGGATATGAGTGTGGACTATGAAGACCATGTTATTGTAGTTTTTTTACTTTATGATGTAATGAAAGACTTGTGAATGTATCTAGTGTTTCCAAGGCTACTAAACTAATCGGTCTTTCGAGACTTGATCATTTGTGATCATGCCAATGTTATGAAGTAACGCACCGACTCTGGGTGGCTTGGGTCGGGGCGTTACAGTTGGTATCAGAGGCAGTTTAGTTCTAACCTTGGAAGCTAGATTTAGATAATCTCTGATTAGAGCACATAGCCCAAAGATAGACTTTGAGTATTAGTATAGAAGAACTTCCTAGAATTTTGTTGTTGTAGAGATTTTGTGAGTTTTCCGATAAATACATCCCTGTCTGGATACGAGCAGGTAGAGGCGGCTCTGGCACAGATGTACCTAGGGGTAAAACCCGAAAACACCACTTTGAGCTAGACTCGAACGGGAACTGGTGCACGACAACGGGCCTTGCTGCACTCTTGGTTACGACACACCCGGGGGATATGCTTAGGATAATTCTCATTTTCTTTACAAACCACTATGAAGGGTTATGAGTATATACTTCCTCAAAGAAAACATTTTTATGTTTATGGATTATATCTATAAATAGTTCAATTTAGGTTAAGTATTTTACAAGTATGAAATTATGTATTTTGAATCATAAACTAATCTAGTTTATGCCATTGTTTAGAAATGGCGCTTAGTGGAAGGAATGGAAACCGTATCAATGCACTCACTTCGTGTAGGGATTGCCCTCCTGCTCAAGATAATTATTGTGGATCTGGATATACAACTGGTGCTTATCAACTTATTACCATACTGGGACAGCTCACTCAGGTTATGAATAATAACCTTACTCGTATGGAGCACCCTGATCTGCAACGTGGAAGATCAATGTTAGACCGCTTCATGAGGAAACAACCACCAACATTTAATGGGGGTACAAATGCATTAGTAGCTGAGAAATGGATCAACTCCTTAGAAAAAATATTCAATGCCATGGGGAGTAGATAAAGGGAGAAGGTTGTCATGGTAGTTTACCGCCTCACTGGAGATGTCGATCAGTGGTGGTCGCTGATTCAAAACACAAAGGAAGATGATGAAGTATCAAATATGGAATAGAGGGAGTTCAAAGAGCTTTTATTAGAAAAATATTTTCCCCTTGACCATCGAGCAGATATGGAAAGGAAATTTCTAAGTCTGAGACAAAAGGAGTATGATAATGTCGCAAAGTATGAGGCCAACTTTACAAGTTTAGCGAGACATGCTGCAGATTATATACGTAACCCAAGAAGTACGATTGATCGTTTCTTTGATGGGTTAAAACTGTTTCTCCATCGAGCTTTAGTATCACAATCCTTCTCATCGTACGAAGATATTGTCTCGTGTGCTATCAAGACAGAAAAGAAATTCTCTAAATATTATGACAATAAAGTAAAGCAAGAGAAGAAGAGAATGGTGGAACAAGAGACAGATAATGGGAAAAAGGAAAAGAAGGATTTTCCATTATGTGATAATTGTGGGAAGAATCACCCTGGTACTTGTCTAAAAGAAATGGGAGTTTGTTATAAATGTGGGGGAAAAGGTCACAAGGAGCGTGATTGCAAGGGAAAGAAAGAGGCTATCAATGTTGAATGATACAATTGTAGGGAAATGGGGAATTATGCAAATGAATGTCCTAAGTGCCAGGGAAACATACCTCAGAAAAGGTCAAGGGATCAAGGACAATCTTATGCTCTTACTACAGTTGAAGTGGAATAATTAATGTATTGGTTCTTTTGGACTCAAGGATTATAATCTGGTTATAAAAATAATGTGATATATATAAGGATTGTACTGAATTACTTGTTGTCTTCATTAAGGTTTTAATATGATGAAGGTAATCATATTTTCAGTATGTGACAATAAGAGAAACCTTACTTTGTTTGGGGAATCTAATGTTGCAATTGATTTTGGAATTTAAGGACATTTTAGAGAAAGTCTGGATGGAGGTATTTTGAATAACTATAAAGGTTGGGATGGATTAAGTTGAACTTTGAATAGTATTGTTTAACGTTAAAACATTTCTAAAGATTATTTTTTGGAATATTATAATACTATATTTTTAGGAAAATGACAACATGCAGGGTGGGGCATAACCCATCGCATCGGACAAAGCTGCAGGAATCGAACACACAACCACAGTGCGACATGCCTTTATTACCTACCACTAGCCTACAGGAAGTCCCTGGTTATTATAAAATAGTTTTCCTAATATAAATGGTATGTGTTAATACTTTGAACCTTGTACGATTAGGATAAATATAATATTTTTGAGTTCCATAATCATTTTGAGTGAAAGATGAGTTTGTGGTAGAAATTAGTTATAGGTTGAAGCTCTACTTGTCAAGCACATATATATATACCTATCTCTTATTTTATGAATAAATTAATTATTAAACTTTAGTAAAGGGATATTAAAACAAAAAAATGTGTTATCCTAAAAACTTATGTCTTGTTTAACTGATAATATTTTAAATCAACATAGATTGAAGGCTTTGAGGCCCTCAATTTTACAGTTGTTTGTGAATGATGACCTCAATCACTCCCTAAAAATATTTACGTTTTTCCTCAAATTATATGTCTCTAATTGCCACCAAGGTTCTCCTTATCGAGATCCTAATTTGGTGGTGACTTTTTTATTTCCATTTCCCTCTTATTGAGGCTAAATTTTATTAACCTTATTTCCGATATAGGTTTTCCACAAAGGTATTTTCTATTTTGAACCTTTTATTTTCAAACAAAATTTTAAAATTGCGAGGACACAATTTATTGAAGGAGGGGAGAATGTAACACCCTGAGCTTCCACGATACGCTTCTCTTTCAATAATGTAATAGCTTGCATTGTACGCAAGTTCGAGATTCTAACACACCACGACCAATCAAAATAGCCATTATGAATAGTAATACCCACGTTTTGAAATTATATATATTTTATATTTCAAAATGGACTTCATTTTTTGATTCAGAATATCGAAATTAGCCTATTTTAAATTTTTTGTATTTTTCTGAGAACATCCAATTTTTTATGAATAGTGAAAAATACTTAAAAACAAATTTTTTAATCAAAATAATTTATAGTGATAAATTATAATATTTAGTGGTTTTAAATTATAATTGGAATATATTTTTACCATTATATCCAATGGTGGTCATTATAATTAATTTCACTATGAAATTGGACATAAACAATTGTCAATATTTTGATATATATTGTTACTTAAAAACACGCTATTTGTTGTGACAACGAGAATTAGTTATAAATTTAATTAATACAACTTATATGTTTGAAATTTTGTAAAATAGACATCATTTTTGAATTCGGAATATCAATTATTGCTTAGGATGAAATTTTGGCATTGTTCTGAAAAACTTCAATTTTTTATGAATAGTGAAACCACTAAGTGGTAGTTAAAAAACTGATTTTTCGTTTAAATAAAACATTACCACTTTTGTGATTTTATTTTCAAAAATCCTACATACATGGTTTTCATTAGGATGTAAAATTTGGTTCAATGGGATTAAGATATTTTTTTGGTGAATAGTAACTTTTAAGTTTAATTAATCACGATTAAAGGTAATTAGTGAAATTTAAGGAAAAAATGATATTATAAAAATATGAAAATACCTTTACACTTGTACTATCCCTACTGGATGTTTCAGGGACGACCAAGACAATCCATGGGTCATCTTGGGGACCCCATGGAGCCACTTTGATAGGAAAATGACATAAAAACGTTTTATTTAATAGTAAAATAAAAATGTCACAAACATGAGTTGTTTTACTAAAACAATTTTTAAATGGAGTAATACAAGTCATATATTTGTCTATAAATATTCATTAGAAATATAAAAAGATTTCCTACATCATGATATTTGTTTTATAATTTTTATACATTAAATAAAATAAATTATTTATGACACAATGATGATGTAGCGATTACCTCATTAATTAACGATTTAAATAAAATGATAGTATAATGTAAACTCTAAGGATTACACTTGTCAAAAACCTATTGGATGAGTATATTTCGAACACGTATCACCTTATCCTCAAAATATATCATTTTGGGACCTTTAGAATCTGAAAATCGTATCATAATAATGTAACATTTCATGAGTTCCAAGAGTGCCCCTCCTCTCCTCTTATAAAAGCACCACCTTATTTACACTTTCCAAGACATTAGGCTTGGCCAAACTCTTCCCAAATACTCTCTCCACTTTCCTCTATTACTTCTAGAATACTCACTTTGGGCATAATTCTTCCCAAGGAAGCCTTTGGCTCAAATCAAAAAGAGTTACCCGATTTTAAGGTAATGTCTTCTCAAATGTTGTTTTGTTTTATTTTGCTTCTCCAACCCCTTAAACTCTTTTTATTCCTTTATTTTGTAACAACACCAGAATCTAAAATATACTAGTATGTTTTTATGATAATTATTTGGTTTACACTTACACACACCTTCGTCTAATGGTTAATGAACATACTGTTTGTGTGGGTTGCGAAATACTGCCTCACGAAACGATGATTGTTCAATATTTTTTTAACACCTCTAATGGTGGCCATTTTGATGACAATATTTTCATATATGATATATATATTATGTTTATGTTTTCCTAATGCTTATTTATTTCTCATTTATTACATACTTTATGATTTCCATTATGGGTAAACACGATAATTTCATTTTCGGAAGTGCGGACTACCGCCCCCTCAAAGTGATTTGAATCGTTAATGACATATGTGGGATGTATAAAGGATGGATTAAATGGTATTATACATTATATTATACTGTAATTATATTATACCTTTATATAATTATAATTTCATTCCATTAAATACAAAACATAAATGAAAGTAGCTTTCATGCGTACGTACGACTTACCGTCTCCATGAATAGTGCATTTCATTTCTTACCTCTAAATGTTATGTAATATTATAAATGCATGTATATACTGGATATATTTTATATATATGATATCTACATCATGAAAATAATTTTGGATATACTGGATATTTTTCCACATGAACAACTTGTAATTATAAGAAGTTTATTTTTGATTCAAGTACCAAAGATCGACAAAATGACCGTTATAAACTTAAATAATTACATAATGTTAATAACATGGTAATCAGTGATATAAAAGGAATAATGAACATGAAAAAGGTTCTTAAGCAAATATAAATTAACTCCAGTTTATTATTCATGAGGTTAAAGAACGATGGAGTCAAATCGGACACAGGGTAAGGGAATTTCTTAACCCAGTTTCCATTCTTTGGGTTAATCTCCTACTTTCAAATTATGTCATGATATTATTATGTAATATCTTGTATTTGTACTTTCTTTATGTTTACATATAGTGAATACACATAATAGATGTATTTTATTTAAAAAAATATCTTGGTAAAGACATCGTCTCATATCCTTTCATTGAGGCATATTTTGTTTTATACACAACTTTATTTTATACGGTGTATAAACCCCTTTGACTTTTCTATTTTTTTCAAAAGGAATCTTATTTATACGAAGATTTTTACTAAACGACAAAAAGGAATGTTTTTCTATCGTACGTATGCGGCGACAACGACTTCTCCGTAGCCATGACCATTATTTGAGTTTCGGCTTCCTCTACAAGCCATAACTTTTTTTAAATGAAAAATAAATACAATGTTTTAATTTTCCTTTATTTTGGTATTGAAAATGGTTTTCATAAAGTTTTTATTATGTAAATGTGTTGTATTGATATCTTGTGATTGAAGTGTGGAAATGTTATGTTTCCTTTATGCATTTTTTATGTGATACAATTATGTTATGGTTTATGATATGTTTAAACCTGTTCATATGAGGAATGCATTGGACTTAATAAGTGACGGGTGGAGCCCGCTATAGCTCCTCGATGCATCGGTAGGTCTCATGAGACAAACTAGTGTCTTGGCATGATGCCTTGACAAAATCTTATTTTTGGTCTTAGCACGAGGCCTTGGCTACGTGGTTATGATAGTCTGGCATTATGCATTCCATCATTATGAAAGTGTTTATTGATATTGCATGTGATTATTCGACTAGTAGAGTATCCATGTGAGTAAATAAATGGCATTATTTAATTTTATATTTTCTATATTATGTTGAAGTAAATGTTTAAAAAGGATTTTGTTTTAGTTATACATTTCCTTAAATGTTAATGTTTATTTTCAAAAGCTTCCGCAATATTGTTATCCTTACTAAGCATCTAAGCTCACCCCTTTCAATGTTTTAATATTTTCCAGGATGTGAATAAGTATTTTATGAATGACATGTAGCGATAGTCAGAAAGAGATATGAGTGTGTACTATGAAGACCATGTTATTGTAAATTTTTTTTACTTTATGATGTAATGAAAGACTTATAAATGTATCTAGTGTTTCCAAGGCTACTAAACTAATCGGTCTTTCGAGACATGATCATTTGTGATCATGCCAATGTTACGAAGTAACGCACTGAATCAGGGTAGCTGGGGTCGGGGCGTTATAGTTGGTATCAGAGGCAGTTTAGTACTAACCTTGGAAGCTAGATTTAGATAAACTCTGATTAGAGCACATAGCCCAAAGATAGACTTTGAGGATTAGTATAGAAGAACTTCCTAGAATTTTGTTGTTGTAGAGATTTTGTGAGTTTTCTGAGCAATACATACCTGTCTGGATACGAGCAGGTAGATGCGGCTCTGGAAAAGATGTACCTAGGGGTAAAACTCAAAAACACCGCGTTGAGCTACACTCGAACGGGAATTGGTGCACGATAACGGGCCTTGCTGCACTCTTGGTTACGACACTCCTGGGGGATATGCTTAGGATAATTCTCATTTTCTTTACAAACCACTATGAAGGGTTATGGGTATATACTTCCTCAAAGAAAACATTTTTATGTTTATGGATTATATCCATAAATAGTTCAATTTATGTTAAGTATTTTAAAAGTATGGAATTATGTATTTTGGATCATAAACAAATCTAGTTTATTCCATTGTTTAGAAATGGCGCTCAGTGGAAGGAATGGAAACCGTATCAATAAACGCACTCCGTGTAGGGATTGCCCTCATGCTCAGGATAATTATTGTGGATCTGGAGATACAACTGGTGCTGATCAACTTATTACCATACTGGGACAACTCACTCAGGTTATGAATAATAACCTTACTCATATGGAGCACCCTGATCCGCAACGTGGATGATCAATGTTAGACCGCTTCATGAGGCCACAACCACCAACATTTAATGGGGGTACAGATCCATTAGTATCTGAGCAATGGATAAACTCCTTAGAAAAATATTCCATGCCTTGGGGAGTAGAAAAAGGGAGAAGGTTGTCATGGTAGTTTACTACCTCACTGGAGATGTCGATCAGTGGTGGTTGCTGATTCAAAACACAAAGGAAGATGATGAAGTATTGAATATGGAATGAGTGGAGTTCAAAGAGCTTTTATTAGAAAAATATTTTCCTCATGACTATCGAGCAGATATGGAAAGGCAATTTCTGAGTCTGAGACAATAGGAGGATGAGAATGTCTCAAAGTATGAGGCCAACTTTACAAGGTAAGAGAGACATGCTCCAGATTATATACGTAACCCAATATATAAGATTGATCTTGTCTTTGATGGGTTAAAATTGTTTCTCCGTAGAGCTTTAGTATCACAATCCTTCTCATCATACGAAGATATTGTCTCGTGTGCTATCAAGACAGAAAAGGAATTATCTAAATCTTATGACAATATAGTAAAGCAAGAGAAGAAGAGAATGGTGGAACAAGAGACGGATAAAGGGAAAAAGGGAAAGACATATTTTCCATTATGAGATAATTATGGGAAGAATCACCCTGGTACTTGCCTAAAAGGAATGGTAGTTTGTTATAAATGTGTGGAAAAAGGTCACCAGGCACGTGATTGCAAGGGAAAGAAAGAGGCTATCAATGTTGAATGCTACAATTGTAGGGAAATGGGGCATTATGCAAATGAATGTCCTAAGCATCAGGGAAATTTAACTCAGAAAAGGCCAAGGGATCAAGGCCAATCTTATGCTGTTACTACAGTTGAAGTGGAATAATTAATGTATTGGTGCTTTTGGACTCAAGGATTATATTCTGGTTATAAAAATAATGTGATATATATAAGGATTGTACTGCATTACTTGTTGTTTTCATTAAGGTTTTAATATGATGAAGGTAATCATATTTTCAGTGTGTGACAATAAGAGAAACCTTACTTTTTTTGGGGAATCTGATGTTGCAATTGATTTTGGAATTTAAGGACATTTTAGAGAAAGTCTGGATGGAGGTATTTTGGATAACTATAAAGGTTGGGATGGATTAAGTTGAACTTTGAATAGTATTGTTTAACGTTAAAACATTTATGAAGATTGTTTTTTGGAATATTATAATACTATATTTTCAGGAAAAGGAAAACCTACAGGGTGGGGCATAACCCGTCGCGTCGGACAAAGCTGCAGGAATCGAACCCACAACCATAGTGTGACTGGCCTTTATTACCTACCACTAGCCTACAGAAAGTCCATGGTTATTACAAAATAGTTTTCCTAATATAAATGGTATGTGTTAATACTTTGAACCTTGTACGATTAGGATAAATATAATATTTTTGAGTTCCATTATCATTTTGAGTGAAAGATGAGTTTGTGGTAGAAATTAGTTATAGGTTGAAGCTCTAATTGTCAAGCATATATATATATATACCTATCTCTTATTCTATGAATAGATTAATTATTAAACTTTAGTAAAGGGATATTAAAACAAAAAAAAGTGTTATCCTAATAACTTATGTCTTGTTTAACTGATAATATTTTAAATCAACATAGATTGAAGGCTTTGAGGCCCTCAGTTTTACACTAGTTTGTGATTGATGACCTCAATCACTCCCTACAAATATTTACGTTTTTCCTCAAATTATATGTCTCTAATTACCACCAATGTTCTCCTAATCGAGATCATAATTTATTGGTGACTTTTTTATTTCCATTTCCCTCTTATTAAGGCTAAATTCTATTAACCTTATTTCTGATGTGGGTTTTCCACAAAGGTATTTTCTATTTTGAACCTTTTATTTTCAAAAAAAAAATTCAAATTGCGAGGACGCAGTTTATTGAAGGAGGGGAGAATGTAACACCCCGAGCTTCCACGATACGCTTCTCTTTCAATAATGCAATAGCTTGCATTGTACGCAAGTTCGAGATTCTAACACACCACGACCAATCAAAATAGCCATTATGAATAGTAATAACCACTTTTTGAAATTATATATATTATATATTTCAAAATGGACTTCATTTTTGGATTCGGAATATCGAAATTAGCCTATGTTGAATTTTTTGTATTTTTCTGAGAACTTCCAATTTTTTATTAATAGTGAAAAATACTCAAAAATAACATTTTAAATAAAAATATTTTATAGTGATAAATTATACTATTGAGTGATTTTAAATTATAATTGGAATATATTTTTACCATTATATCCAATGGTGGTCATTAGAATTAATTTCACATTGAAATTGGACATAAACAATTGTCAATCTTTTGATATATATTGTTTCTTAAAAACATGCTATTTGTTGTGATAGCGGGAATTAGTTATAATATTAATTAATGCAACTTATATGTTTGGAATTTTGTAAAATTGACATCATTTTTTAATTCAGAATATCAATTATAGCATAGGGTGAAATTTTGGCATTGTTCTAAAAAACTTCAATTTTTGATGAATAGTGAAACCACTAAGTGGTAGTTAAAAAACTGATTTTTCATTTAAATGAAACATTACCACTTTTGTGATTTGATTTTCAAAAATCTGACATACATGGTTTTCATTAGGATGTAAAATGTGGATCAATGGGATTAAAATAATATTTTGGTGAATAGTAACTTTTAAGTTTAATTAATCGCGGTTAAAGGTAATTATTGAAATTTAAGGTACAAATGATATTATAAAAATATGAAAATACCTTTACACTTGTCCTAACCCTATTGGATGTGTCAGGGCCGACCAATAAAATCCATGGGTCAACTTGGGGACCCCATGGAGCCACATTGGTAGGAAAATGACATAAAAAGGTTTTATTTAATGTTAAAATAAAAATGTTACAAACATGAGTTGTTTTACTAAAACAATTATTAAATGGGGTTATAAAAATCATATATTTGACAATATATATTAATTAGAAATATAAAAAGATTTCGTACATCATGATATTTTTTTATAATTTTTAGACATTAAATAAAATAAATTATTTATGACACAATGATGATGCAGCGATTACCTCATTAATTAACGATTTAAATAAAATTAAAGGATAATGTAAACTCTAAGGATTACACTTTTCAAAAACCTATTGTATGAGTATCTTTAGAACCCTTATCACCTTATCCTCAAAATATATCATTTTGGGACCTTTATAATCCTAAAATCATATCATAATAATGTAACATTTCATGAGTTCCAAGAGTGCCCCTCCTCTCCTCTTATAAAAGGCCCCCACCACTACCACCTTATTCGCACCTTCCAAGCCATTTGGCTCGGCCAAACTCTGCCCAAATACTATCTCCACTTTCCTCTATTTCTCCTAGAATCCTCACTTTGGGCAGAATTCTTCCCAAGGATGCCTTTGGCTTAAATCAAAAAGAGTTACCCGATTTTAAGGTAATGTCTTCTCTAATGTTGTTTTGTTTTATTTTTCTTCTCCAACCCCTTAAACTCTTTTTATTCCATTATTTTGTAAACACAAAAGTATCTGAAATATAATAGGGTGTTTTTATGATAATTATTTGGTTTACACTTACACACACCTTCGTCTAATGGTTAAAGAACATACTGTTTGTGTGGGTGGTGAAATATTGCCTCATGAAACGATGACTGTTCAATATTCTTTTAACACCTCTAATGGTGGCCATTTTGATGACACTATTTTCATGTATGATATATATATTATGTTTATGTTTTCCTTATGCTTATTTATTTCTCATTTATGACATACTTTATGATTTCCATTATGGGTAAACACGATAATTTCATTTTAGGAAGTGCGGACAACCGCCCCCTCAAAGTGATTTGAATCGTTAATGCCATATATGGGATGTATAAAGGATGGAGTAAATGGTATTATACATTATGTTATACTTTAATTATAGTATACCTTTATATAATTATAATTTCATTCCATTCAATACGATATAGAAATGAAAGTAGCGTTCATGCGTACGTACGGCTTACCGTCTCCATGAACGGTGCATTTCATTTCTTACCTCTAAATGTAATGTAATATTATAAATGCATGTATATACTGGATATATATGATATATATGATATCTAAATCATGAAAATAATTCTGTATATAATGGATATTTCTCCACATGAACAACTTGTAATTATAAGAAGTTTATTTTTGATTCAAGTTCCAAAGATCGACAAAATGACCGTTATAAACTTAAATAATTACATAATGTTCATAACATGGTAATAAGTGATATAAAATGAATAATGAACATGAAAAAGGTTCTTAAGAAAATATAAATTAACTCTAGTTTATTATTCAGGAGGATAAAGAAGGATCGAGTCAAGTCAGACACGAGGTAAGGGAATTTCTTAACCCAATTTCCATTCATTGGGTTAATCTTCTACTTTAAAATTATGTCATGATATTATTATGTCATATATTGTATTTGTACATTCTTTATGTGTACTTATAGTGAATACACCTAATAGATCTATTTTGTCAAAAAAATGATCTTGGTCAGGACTTCGTCTCAATCTCTTTTCATTGAGGCATATTTTGTTTTATACACAGCTTTATTTTATACTGTGTATAAACCCCTTTGACTTTTACGTTTATTCAATAGGAAACTTTTTTATATGAAGAGTTTTACTAAATGAAAAAAAGGAATGTTTTTCATGACGTACGTATGCGGTGACAATGACTTCCCTACCGCCGTGACCATTATTTGAGTTTCAGCTTCCTCTACAAGACATAACTTTTTTTAAATGAAAAATAAATACAATGTTTTAATTTTTCTTTATTTTGGTATTGAAAATGGTTTTGATAAAGTTTTTATTATATTAATGTGTTGTATTGATATATTGTGATTGAAGTGTGGAAATGTTATGTTTTCATTATGCATGTTTTATGTGATACAATTATGTTATGGTTTATGATATGTTTAAACCTGTTCATGTGAGGAATGCATTGGACTTAATAAGTGACGGGTGGAGCCCGCTATAGCTCCTCGATGCATCGGTAGGTATCATGAGACAAACTAGTGTCTTGGGACGAGGCCTTGACAAAAGCTTATTTGTGGTCTTGGCACGAGGCCTTGGCTACGTGGTTATGATAGTCTGGCATTATGCATTCCATCATTATGAAAGTGGTTATTGATATTGCATGTGATTATTCGACTAGTAGAATATCCATGTGAGTAAGTAAATGGAATTATTTAATTTTATTTTTGCCATATTATGTTGAAGTTAAAGTTTAAAAAGGATTTTGTTTTAGTTATACATTTCCTTAAATGTTAATGTTTATTTTCTAAAGCTTCCGGAATATTGTTATCCTTACTGAGCATTTGAGCTCGCCCATTTCAATGTTTAAATATTTTCTAGGATGTGAAGAATTATTTTATGAATGACCTGTAGGGATAGTCAGAAAGGGATATGAGTGTGGACTATGAAGACAATGTTATTGTAGTTTTTGTTACTTTATGATGTAATGAAAGACTTATGAATGTATCTAGTGTTTCCAAGGCAACTAAACTAATCGGTCTTTCGAGACATGATCATTTGTGATCATGCCAATGTTATGAAGTAACGCACCGACTATGGGTAGCTGGGTAAGGGCGTTACATGAATGTTATGTAAAAATTGGGGTTGGCCACTTTTATCAAATTGAATATCATGATTCTTCTACTGCTCTATTGTCTACTTATTTACTCCTTCTAGTGAGGTCTACTACATTATTTGTCTTCTAAAACGATGTTCTACTCTATCGATGAGGGTATATTATCCCCACTATTACCTCATTACACCTTCTTTTCTAGTTGGCAACCTCTCTAGTATAGGGTGACATGCATGAGTCAATGTTCCCCACTGTTATAGCTACCAGTTTAGTGCTCAATAGTGATGAGATGTCACAATGTAGTATTAGAGCCTATTTTTTCGTTGTCTTTCTATTTTGGGTTTGAATATAGGATATTAGGAATGTGTCCGCACTTGGTTAATATTTGTTCCTTGAATTGATCAACCCATATATGAGAAGTGACCAAGTGGTGAGGGCTTGGATTGATGTTTATGATGTTTTTTATTACAATTGATTGATATTTAATTTTTATTGAATTGTGTACATTCCACTTCTTGTTGATTTGTGATATTCATGGTATTTTTACCCTTTTCATTGTATATAATGGAAAGAACATACAATGAATTATATTAGGCACATCGAAATTAAAATTTTATTAATATACCATTCCATGTAGTTGCATTTTCTTAGGCTTCGTGCGAATTTAATTTTGTTCATTGAGTGATATTTCATTCCTGATTATATAACATGCATATCTTGTTCATATTTCATTCTTCCTATTTTAAATATTGTGAGTGATTTTTTTTTTATATATGTAAATAGTTCCATGTGTTGGGAATATATGGGTTCAAAATTAACATGAACAAATTTTTGATTGTAAGTTGTATGAAATACTTATGGCTAAATGAGTTTAAACCATATATTCAAACCATCTTGAGAAATGTAAATAGATAAATTTTAGTTATTTTTTTACAATGTAATTTCCATTAATGTTAAATTCTTATTGAACTGATTTTGATTAAATTGGAGAAAATTCCACCTATAAATGGTACGGGTGATTTATAGATCAATATTTCAACACTGATTTGATTGGATTATAAATATGGGAATGTTATATTTTGAATTTAAATTATTTTAAATTAATTAGATCCAATTATCAATTTATTAGGTCTATGGGAACTTCATGAATTGGGATATTTAAACCAACATCAAATTTAAAGGCATGATGTTTAAAATGGTGTAATATGAAATATGACTGGTTTTCAGTATAAAATGAATTGGTTATGTCATGACTGATCCACTGACCTCAAATAGGTCAGTTGGGGCATGTTTCTTATGAGGTGACCCGATTTGGTGTTTTCAAATTTTTTTAATTATGTAACTGTAATAAGGATTCATTTTGTAAAAACCATATTGGCTTCTTGGGACCCTTGTAGGCCACCATAACTATTTAAAAGGAATTGAAATGTTAAATTTCGTTTTTCTGATGGGATTTCAATGAATGTTTACAGCTTTAAAATGATGTTTTATGAAAAATTCCTACTTTTCCCATGGAGTACTATTTAAAATTAATTACCTTCTATTCTGTTTTAAAAAATGGTTCCTTATTTTTTGAATAAATTGTTTAATGATAAAATATTAAATGTGAATAAATGTAAACGTCTTGGAAATTGACCCTATCGAGGTTTACTTTTTTTAACACCCTCAGGTAAGATCATTTCGAGATTATATTTGTGTTTCATTATAATGGAAGTGTGGAAATATTCCATATGTATTATTTTCATTATAAATGTCTTAAATTGTAGGATCTTTAGATAGTGACTTTTGATAGGCTTGACCTAGTAATGGGGTTTGTGTTTGCGATACCATACGGGGAAAGCCCATGTTATGTAGTACAAATAGAATTTAAATTCGTTGATAAAATTCACGAGCATACTAATGGATGGTGTCATTCGGATGTTGTTCTACCTTGAATGACTGAAGTATTCTAATGACAATATCTGTTAAATAAGTGGGGATGTTTTATTGACATTTTTTATAAGAATGAGGATAAATCGATGCTATGTATAATCTAGTTAGATATTCCTTAGGCACGATCATCCACTTTATAGGTTACTTGACCCTCTATTATTCTTCATTGATGAAAGAGTTGTTTTTTCATAATCAAGGATGATGGTCGTATGAGGTAATGTGATAGTAAGATAAATTTTAGGAGTTTAGGAGTGAGGTATCGGGTAATATTAGGTTTAGAGTTACCTTTACAATATATAATCTTGTTAATCCCATTTCACAGGATGATAATCCAGATAATTTTGTTTTTTTGACACACTGATGGTTTCAGTTTTGTGTTCAATTGTGATTTGGAATTACTTTGGCGCTTTAACATTGTGATCTTGGCATGAAAGAGCATCACTCATGCATTTTTGTTCAATCTCGATCGAGACTTCTTAGGATTGGGCATTATTCCTTACATTTTTACTAGGAAACACGTAATGTGGGAAGTTTCATGTCGGTTATGTTGATTACATTACCTTTTCTTATAGAAGGCACACAACCAAAGAAGGCTGTTTGGAAATGGCTAGGAATCATAAAAGACCATGGTTCTATTGGTTTTTGAAAATTTACATTCATACTAGGAAGCAATATGTTGATGTTATTTTCTGGGTATGATGCCCTTTTAATGCACCATTGATTTATAAATTAGTGGTTAATCTTGAAAGTTCATACAGTGCATCGATAAGTATGGGCTTGTGATCAGTTGTGTTAACATGTTTCCAAGTGATGTTTAGATTATTCCTTGATTTCGACAAGTTATAGTTTAATTATTTTTAATTATAGTAAATGTTTTAAATTGAATTTATAATATTTTTACTCTGTTAGGGTATTCTTATATATGATGGGAATCCCCCCTTATTGACGTCATCCTTGATGCTATGATAGTGTCAGTCTTATGCTACACTAAGGATTTTAAATTCTATTTGTCCTTATTCATTGTTATCATGGAGTTCCATGCTAGATTCATGGTTATTTTTCAGGCATGATCGGTCTTTAGTAACCATTGGGTTCCAAAGTATGATCTCCATGGGTGGATTCCAAGACACTAGTTATTTCTTTTAACAAGATTTACATACATGTGTCATTCTAGTCTCATTCGATGATCTAATATGGACATTTTTTCCTTTTGATAATGAATATATTTTAATTATAGATTTTGGAATATCTTTGAATAGTCCCTTGTACTCTAGTTTCAAATAATCTATGGGTATCCCATTCTTGATAGTGAGATTATAGATTCTCGAATCCAGGTACGTCACAAGAAGTCAAATTTAGACTTTTATGAGCATACCCTTTGTGAGCACAAGTTTCATAGGTATAGAACATAGATAATCTATTTTAAGACACCAAAATTAATATCTAAGTGTTTGGATATAATTTTTCCACAGTGTATAGTCTTTTTATTTTTCTTTTTTGAAGGGTATTGTTAGAGGATAACTATTTTTTTCATATTGTTAGGTAGAGATAGTGTGGTTTCATTAATCCATGGATTTTTATATAATTCTTTCTCGACTAGGATAAATATTGTTGATGAAGAACAATCTACTTTAATATATCATAAATCATGTGAGATGTATCATTAAAACTCTTAGATGTGTTCTTTTTCATCAATTGTGATGGAGGAAATTGTCCTGTCATTGATTTTTCCTTTTTTTAATGTTAATGATTATGGTTGGAAATACCGTTGGATAGTTATTTAACAAGTTAAAGATGTGATATTGTTTTTATGTAAACTGGATTAGGTAATTGAAATCATGGTGTTTCCCTTCAAAATCAAGAGTTTTCCCAGATTTTAATGGATTAAGATATATTTTCTTAAATGATTATCAAAGTTATGTTAAGCAATTAGAAACACAACATGACAATTTGAATGAAGATTCATGATCCTTCTAGAATGTGTGATATTTAAATTATTAGTGACCGATTCTAGGGGATGATACCATGAAATGTGAGATGTTCATAATGATCCATGTTTTGAGATGGATGATAAAAGAGAGAAAATTTGAGCATTTGTTTTACTGGGTGGGTAGAAATTAAAAAAAACATAGGAATGAATTTACAAGAGTTGGGACCTTTGAAACTAATGTATTTCAAATTTATCTGACTGTATAAGAAGTTTACTATGTGATTAAAGGTATTTTGGGAGCACCAGTAAAATAAAAACGTTTTTAAGGACCTGCAGACGACGCATGGTTTGTATGAAATAGTGCATCCCAAAACAAGAAACACTACAGCTTATTGCAAGGGTTAGATCATGGTGCACATGTTGTGGATGGTTTTCCAAACTATGCACCTTGCCCATATTTTTAGTGCTATAGGTAGTACCTAAGAATTATTCACCACACAATTGAAGGAATATTTCTAGACATTGTTTCAGGCGCATGTGGGGTGATCCAGGTGCCCTGTAAAGGGCACATGGTTAACACTTGGTTTTCTAAACCTTGTGACCTAATCCGTGTGTGGGGTCTTATTTTTTAAAAATAAACTTACATAAAATAAGTAGATATTAAAACCTAAAACTACACACTCACCTCTCCACCTCTCACTCTCATCGTGCCTCCCCCCTTGGGATCCCTTTTAAGCCATGTGAAAGGCCCTCTTTGACTCCTATCGATCAATAAAATTAATCTGGATCTCTTGTGGTTTCTCATTAAAATATACATGGTATGAACGTGTCATGCATTATCCTCCATTACATTGGAAGTTTACTTCACTTTTTGATCAGGATAAGGTTTGAACGAAACCCATGTGGTTGTAGTTAATAGATTTTTGGTTCCCCTTTAATTATAGGGTATGTGAAGGGTCTCTCAGGACCCCTTCAAGCATATAATATAATCCTCTACTAAAGTTGAGGTGGATAGGTTCATTTCAGTTCTCCACTAATGGTTTATGGTGATATTTTCATCTACTATTGTTTTTCATCTATTTCATATGGGGTCTTGAGTTCGGGTTTGAGTCCATGGTTCTTTATCCATAGTGTGTTGGGCCTTGTTGTGTGGTTTTGGGTTTCCATTGAAAAATTTGTCAAATACAAAGAGTTCGTATTGGTTCCATTTTAAGGTAAGATCCTTTTCATTCACCATAAATTTATTAATGAATTAATTAATTACATACAAAACTTTTATTATATCTTATTTAATTGAGTAATCTCTTTAGATTAACTATTTATTAAAGGAGAAATTATTATAATTCCTAAATAATGTGTTAAATTTGATAAAATATAGTTTGATAAGAAATTATAGGATTTTATAATAAAACACCTCCACCATATTTGACCTTTCATCAAGATAAAAGGTAGGGAGTATACTTTTAATCATGATTGATTTATTTCCTTTTTTCCTGTTTTATACCTTGATTTTATGTTTGGTATACAGTATGTTGGAACATGGCCTTCATTGGAGTTATGAAAATAGTATTCCCCTTTTCATTATAAACAATCATGGAATCAATGTACCTTATAGGGAATAACTTAGCTTGTATTTTAAATAATGTGGACGTTTTCTCATGTGTGTTTCAATAACCCTTTGAAACCCCAGGGGTGTTTGGTTCAATTAGATGTGTAATTACACAAGTGGGTAATTTAGTTGTTTCCATGGACCTTTTCATGAACAGCCTTGGGTTTTGTAAGTGGTATTTCCATGTTATGAAATATCTAACATTTTGGTTAAGGTAATATTGACTGTTAGAAATATATTTGAATGATTGTAGCATCCTTTATTTGGAATTAACATGATCCCTAACTTCAAAAGTTTTACTTTATATCAATTTTCCACATCTTAAAATTTTTATTGAGATGACCTTGAGAAGGATAGATCACACAAAATGGCATGCCACAGATAAATGGTTAAATAAAAATTGAATAATTAATGATTTTACATGGTTTAAATGAAATGGATTCCTTAGAATTGAATTGATTATGGCGAAATTACATGCATGAGAGGATTATGCCTCATTTAGTGAATTATGTACAAATTTTACCAATCCTATAATAATGATTAAATTTAAATAATTTATAGGTGTTTCCATAGGTACAATCTTGAATGTTCCTATTAATATAGATTAACAAATATATGAGATGTGTATGTATCATGACATATGATATAAATTAAACGGATTGATAGGATACATGAAATATTAATGCCTTAGGAATTATATATTATGAATGTTTTCACATTACATAGGATATAGAGCCAATGGACCATGATATCCCTTGGGAGGAACGATTGTGTGAGATTTTTATATGGATCTAAGGCACTGATAGATCACTTGAGAGGGAATAACATGTGAGATTATGTGTTCCTTGAAAAAGGACCATGATATTATTGAAAATTAATACTGTGTGAGATTCCATATAATTTTCCTGGGGTCAATGAGAGTCTTTGGGAAGAAATATCTTAAGAGTTACTGATGTTAAGCCAACTGTTAGACCGCTAGTTCTTACCTTGATAATGAAAATTTGTGGATATATTATGGTCCATCATATATATTTATATATATGGTTAAATGATCAGACTCTAACATTGGAAATGATCTAATGTAGGTACTGAAAGTGAATATTCTGAACAATTTTAACATGAAGAGGGGGAGGTGGTGTATCAATTATACTTTTTCTTTTATGTTTCATTGAAACATCTTTTTCCTCCTATTATGTATTTCATTCCCTTCTGAAAACGATTGAAACACACATACATAAGAAAACATGACTTTATAATTTTTACTGATCAATAATATAATATACATGTTTTATATGGTTTGGACATATTCTAATACCATACAATATACTAGAAAACAATCATTGGAATAAAATCTGCTGGATATTCCCTTTAACAAATGTAGTACTATGAAAAAAAAATCCTATAATGTGTGTGATACCTCTTAAAAAAATATGGTAAAACAATATTTGTGTAAAAACACATATTTCCAGTGATTCCTTTTAACTTCCATCAATTTAATCTTCTTAAGAAAATTCCTTAATTTATTACCGAGTAAGTAAGAACCTCCTTGAATTTATAAATAAAACTCAGTATAATGCCCCAATATTATTCTTCCAATATGATATTCATATCCGATTCCCCAATACAAATGATATAACTCTGGAAAACCACAACTGGGAAAATTCAAAAATCCTTCTTCGTCAGTCTAGAAATCCTAATAATGAAATGTTGATCAAATTATCTAGGCCCATATGGTGACCATCCAAATACGATGATAACCAAAAAATGATAGACAACTGAATATGATGATCACTAAATATGATGATTAACTGAACATGTTATGATCTTATCTCTTCTAGTTTAACTTCTCCATTGAAGCTTCTTCCTCTTAACTATGTATAGTAAAAATCATCGCTAACTTGGAAGTCAGATCTTGTCTCTCTACCCATGAGGAGTACATCTGTCATAGAATATAAAATGTACTTCCCCCTTTTATAGGATACATAAAAATTGTTTTAGTGGGAACCCCAAAAACGTTCCTGCTCAACCAAATTACCCAAAATCACGATTTCCCGTGGTTTTCGTGTTCATTTTTCCTTCATCATCTATCCTCGAATCTTATAAAATAGTCATCATGACATTGTTTTTTAAATGCTAGTCAAATATAATTTAATATTATGATAATCTCAATCCAATTTATTAATTTTGATGCTATGAATTAGTTAAATACATAAATGACAAAATGGAATTCTTCACATACATCTGTATGATTCTATTTATCAATTCCAATTTCTCAATTCAAATATCCCCCTTAAAACACATTCAACAATATCCTTAATATCTACCCTTTATCATCCTATACTTCTTCCAATTTTAATGAATATTAAATTCTAATATGATGGATTATGAACCAATTGATGAAACAACAAATTTCTAAAAAATTCAGAGTTCATTTTTCTCTTATAAGTATAATACCAACAATATTAAATATTTCAACCATTATCTTCATCAATTTTGTTAATTCAAAATTTAACTCAACCCATATTAAATGATGAATATAATTTTTTAACATTATTTTTATTTGTTTTTAGTCATCAGTCTTAAATAATTATTCTTCCTATTAGGATGTCATACCAAGTATGATAACCTTTTTAATTTTTTTCTGAATATGATACTACTAAAAACATATTTCTCTTTTCACATCAACATTAATCTCTAAAGGTTTTCTTCTTATGGGTTTTGTTCTGTCTAAAAACCAGCTCCTTCAATTTTTTCACATTTTCCTCAAATTTTCATAGCCATTATGAATCGATTGAACCCGTTATGGTGATATGAAATCATTAGCTTCACCATATTTATTATTTTAAAAATGAAATTCTATATCATGAAATATTTCATGACATGGAAAAAATTTTAGATGAACATTAGCATCATCATACTTTCTTTGGAATGAATAATGACATTCATTTCCTTCATCAACATCATTATTTTCATTTCAACCTCAATATTATTGTCTATAATACAATAAATCTCAACAAGATCACTAGAAATTTTTTTTATTCATCGAGTTCCAATAAATATAATTATAATTAAAAGCATATCTTTGACTCCTCAGTTCCTTCATCATGTTTTCATTACATGTTTTATAGCATACTTATGATTTATAAGAATTCGAAAATAGAAAATCATCATCCATTTTTTTATCATAGTAATATAGACCCAAATTATCCACTAGTATGATTTTAGATTCTTGGTGAATCTGATAACTTTTTACATCCAACAAGATTATTTATCAATTCATTAAATCTATTAATTATGGATTTAGTGTGATTACATTGAACATTTTCATCCATATAGCTTCTTATGAATACGTTGGACGTCCCCAAGTATTGTCAACCCTATTTTTTAATATGATGGATAGACCTACTTTCACCAAATAAAAAATTGTTTCATAATTCCATTCCTCTTTTTTAGAAAAACCGATCACCAACATACTTCTTCCTGGTTATGATGGGGAATTCAACATTCAGTTACGTCTAACTGTTTTTCAATATCCTAATCTGACATATTTTATTGATTCATCAAGTTGCCTTGGATCTGAACCTAAATATGATTTTCATCCTTATGATTCAAGATCCAATAGAAAACATCACCTAGTCTTCATCAATATGAATATCAATTACATTTTCAATATTATATAATCTTTCAGCATAATCATAAGATTGATATATAGACAAAAATTTCAATCAAAACACAACTTGGGCCTAATAATCATTTCATATTTGTTTATTTTCAATACCCACATCAATCTCTTCAACCACTTCAATAAAATAAGTTGTATTTTTTTCTTTTCTCACTTTTTCTTCTCTACATTAATTATCTTGATCCCCTTATTTTATTTTTATCACCTTTATCTTGTCTCTACTCCTAATTAATAATGAAATTGAAAGGTGAAATCATGACATTTTTCTCCTAGAATATCTCATTTCAAGGCATTGTAACTTTTCATCTATAAATCAATAAATTTTTTTAACATAGGTTTCATGAGAGTTTTTTATTTTAGAACCTTTAACTAAATAAATCCAAGTCTACATAGGAGAACCCAATGTAGGGAAAAATAGTTGATAATCATGGTGAACAATGTTATGAATAAAAAAATCATGTAATACCCTTTTCATGTTTCTTCTAACATTCATATGATTAGGGAAATCCATGAAATATATTTTTAGATAAAAGTAACCGACACCAGTCTCAACAAATATATCCTTATGTTCTGGTGTATAAAAACAAAACTTTTTGAAAACTCATATTTTTTATAGCCTTATTAATTTTTTTCGAGACTAATGAGAGACTCATCAAATAAATAATCATTACTTCCACTCCTTTAATTCCCTTCATGTTAGCACAGTAATAAAATGATTTTTGGATTAAGGAGAAACCTCAACTGTTCCTTAGAAACCACAAACTGCCTGAGAGTCCTCTCTTAGTATCATAATATTCTTCTTTTTCTTAGATTTTTCACTGGATATGATTTATTTATTTTATTCATATTTTTCAGGTTTTCTAACATTATTCTTATATGTAGAATCTTGTCATAAGGATGTCGGCTTTTCTTTATCGTTAGTAACATCTTTTTTCCAATCAATTTTCAACATGTTGTTCATTTATTTCTTTTGTTATAGAATGATAGTTTAACAACATTCTATAGAATTGACTCATTAATCATATCTATAATATATTGATACCTTTATTCAACATTTTTATTACAAGACTGTTTTATTTCTTCATCTCTTATTTCATTGATTTTTGTGCATACACTAATTTTATATCCAAGTGAATGTGTTCTCTCTAGATAACATATAACATTTTATTTTCAGATGTATATGATATATTTTTTCTCAACATCCAAAACATCTGGCTTTTGAAATTATTTAGAAACATTAGTTTTAATAGTATAAACACATTACATCATTTAGTAAGATGTACAGTTTGCTTACATCTTTACAAACAGTTTCCAATTTATGGAACCTATTTTAAAATTTCAAACCAACCCTCTTAGGTTTCATTCAATAATTATTTTTGGATTTCTTCTTTTGAAAGAATTGAATCCCAATAAAACATTTCCTGTTATAACCAGTGTAATAATTGAAATATTTTTTTGGAACCAAAACATATTTTCAGTATGTTCAAATCCCTCATAATGCTGGCAGAGGCCAAAGACATAGTATTTTTCTCTAAAACATTCATACTAACCAGAATAGTAGAATGTTTTTCAAAAGCCTTCATGATTTTATTATCTAAACCAATAAAATTTCTATTATAAATTCGAATACTAATTTTTATTTTATCATTAATGGATTTATATGTATTTAAATCTTTCCAGATCCAAATAAAATCTTTTTGGAGTCAAGGTATTTTGAACCATATGAATTCATTACACTGTAAATATTGGCCACAAAAATAACATTCTAAACATTAATATTCATGTGAAAAATATCATCCTTCTTATCCCATTTTATAGGTAACCATTTTTTATCCATATTATGTTTCCCATAATAATAACTTTTACTAACTTCAATGATACAATTTTTGAAATTTTTACAATTCTATTCAGATTTAGAAATTTTTTATTAGACTTGTTCTAACTGTTCTTTAGCCATAATCTTTACCTATAAATAATCATTATGGACATTTAACTCTTAAATATATTTATATACATATCTATTATCTACCATCATGTAGTTCTTCTTTTATGAAATGCCTGTATGAATTATTGAGGAACATTCCACTTCCATATTTTTTTCAATTATTATGATCTTTCTCAACCATTCCATTAACTCTTTATTCGGATGAATTTAAATTTTAGTTTCTTCATCATAAAAAACAACTAAGTAGAATTTCATAATTAATCATTGTTGAAATAAAATTATTTTCACACGCAAAATAAATAGATTTTTCAGATTTAGATTCACTTTGTTCTTCTTCAGAACAACTACTTTCATGGAAAGAAGAACATTAATTAGAAACTCTTATTATAAAAATTTTCTCTTAAATATAATTTTTATTCTTCTCACTATCATTATCATTATAAGAAAAATACTATTCATTTGGAATTTGATAACTTTTTATCTTCCCTATGGGAATAATTTTTTTTGTTATCTCCCTTTTTCATCCAAGATCTTTATTTTATTCTTTCTTCTTCTTCACATTCTTCTTCATCATTTTCATCATCATTACCTCTTTGAGGAAAATTGGAAAAAAAATCACAATGTAACCACATACAAACATGTTAAGGGATATTTTCCTTTATTCCTTCATGTACCTATTTTCGTATTTTTTAAAAACAAGGATAAAATTTCATTAATATTTTTACATAACTTATTTTCAGAATGAGAATCTCCAGATTCTTCTTCTTCAAGAATATTATTTTATATTTCTTTCTAGAAATCTGTGAAAGGTATTTCTATATAAATTTCAATTTTTCAATTTATATAATTCTCCCTTAAAATTTCATATATGTTGAGAGAACTATGACAAAAATCAACTTACAATTTTTAGGATCTCTCTCTTCCAAAAAAGAAATAGTGGCATCAAACTTATCAGAATAATTATCATGATCATTTCACCACTAGTAAGAGATTATAAACTTTACTCAAGAGATATAATAGTAATCATAATGTCATTTTACCTGGTAAATAAGTATTCAATATATTCATTCTCATCCATCATTATATTATATACTTGAATCTCCATATTTGTAAATTTTCTTTATTCACTTATTTATTTCATTAATAAATGTTGTTAAGCTTATCTCATAATAATTTGCTAGTGGAAAATCCTTTAAATAATAGAAAGAAAAATTCATAAAGTGATGAGAGTAATGTATTATTAGAACATTGATCATTCTGATGGTTTTCCTTATCATCATTAGTAAGGGAATCATCCATGATATGAGGGGGAGACCATTTGTAACTTTTCTTGAAACATAATATCTAAGAGACATAAGACATGGTATCATTCAGCCTTTCCAGATATGTAAACTCTTATCATATATGATTGGAATCACCATACTATTCACATAACGTATATTATCCACCATAATATCTTCTTAAAATACTCCATTAAAGAATAATCTAAGGGAACCCTCTCTATTGATACCAATTAAATATTCTTAGTGAGGATAATTTTTCCCTAATATGGGGAGGGGGTGAGTCATTGATAATTTTTTCGTTTAGATTTCCTTAAAAAACTCATCACTTAATATTAATTATTTCATTCCATGTTGAAAAAATAATAATATATACATCCACATGAACACAAGAATTTCAAGGATCACTATTAAATAAATATAGCTACGTACTTGATATGGTTTGGACATAACACAATACCATACAATCCTTAAGAAAACAATATTTTGAAAAAAATGAGTATAATATTCCCTTTCACTCATGTTGAACTATGTTAAAAAAATATTATAGTGCATATTCTCTCTCTTAGAAAAAACAGGGTAAAACTATGTTTGTATGACAAAACATGTTACATTTTGTTCTGTTCAACATCCACCAATGTATTCTTTTGAATACTAATATTCGATGTCTTACAAAGAATATGGTACTAACCACATGGAGATCATAATGAATTCTCAATATTTTTTTCCAAAACTTATTTTTCTTATACGATATTCAAATCGGATTTCCCAATATGATAGATATAACTCTATAAAAAACAACAGTTTGTTTGTTATAAATATAACAATTTTATTTATGGTTATACTAAAAAGGAAATGGAATATTTTATCAATTATATGATTTAGAAAACATGTGGAGTTATCTCTCATGGGGATATGTTTGATTGATATAAATCTATGATGAAATTTTATTTGAATTTAATTAATTTTAAGTGGAATATGTGTCTGAAACTAATGACATATTTTAGTTACTATGGATGAAGAAATAGTTTCACGATTTAAACAGGGTTATGAAATTTACACTTCTCAAAGGATGTTATATAAACAGTGCATTTAATTTAATAATTTATTCAGTTCTAAATTCATTAAGTATAATAATTAATGTCAAATAACATTTCATCAATGAAGTAGAGAAGTTAAACTAACTAAAATTGATTTTATTTCCTCAAAAAGAACAAACTGTTGATAAGTTCACGAATCTAATAGAAAATTATGTATTCCAAAATATTATATTGATTTTAAGAATTATTCTTATACCTTCCATAGGATATGGTGTGGAAATTATATCCTCTCTCACATGGTATCATTGGATATTTTTTTGAATTGGTGGGGGAAATCCGTATATACCATTATTTATCATTATATCCATGTTATTTTTTGTAATGGGAAAAATTTGAAGGAGAAATTTTAATTTATCCATTTCTTAAAAGGGGGAAATATATTTATAGAGAGTTCACTAAATGTGATATTTTTACTTTAACAGTTGTCAAAGATATTATTATAGCATTCGTTCGTGTGTGTTATTTATTCTAACAATTTGATGAATTACCTGAAAGAGTATTTCATTTGAATAGATCTATTGTGATATTATATTTGATAATGAATCATTTATTAAGATATGACAGATTTGTTTTCCTAGTGGTGTTCCACCATCAAGAAGTATAGATACGTTCTGTTTTAATGGTTATATGTCATCATCATGTTATATATAACATGGTATTATTTATTCATTGTTCTTTATTCCTATGCTGATTTCACTCACACAGGCTTAGAATTAATGAATAATGTTATATTACTGTGTATTAACTTGTTTATACTAATTAATGATCATTGTTTGGAGAAAAACCATAGGTGGATATTATTATGACCAATAGGTTTTGAAATGTTTTTAGTTGAGGTTGGTTAAGTTTGTTGTATTAGATAGGATTATTTGAATTGTATTTTGTATTAAATTGATAAATATGGATCAAACATAATCTTTATGAATGTTTTTTATGCATGGAAAACAATTTAGATGATTTTTAAGTTAATTGCATGTTCTTATATATCATGATAAGATTAAATCATGACAGTATATTAAATTAAGTGATAGAATGAGTTATATAATGGAATCAATGGTATTACGCCATTGTATTTTATTGAATAGTTTTTTTGTCCCATAATTTATATGCATGTCACAACCATATGGGATCATGTTTTATTATACCACAACATAGGTTTTATTCTAAGTTCCCCGATATTTGGTACATAGTGCCCCTAAAATGTTCCAAACCTCCATGTCATCAATTACTATTTGTGCCATATGGAGAAGGGAAATAAGTTTTTGCACCATATAAGAGGAGAGAATTCCATATAGAATTATAGGATGACGATTACAGTGCTATTAAAATTTATGACCGATATTCCACAATGTATATATACGTCAATATTTATGACAATATTGAATTCCATGCATATAAAGATTTTTTTATCTCTACTACACAAATAATATTCCATATAGTTGTAAGGAAAAAGTGTTGAGGATGACACTATAGTGAATATATCACATTTCAAGGGTGTTCAATCAATCTTTTCATGTAGTTAAAATTTTCTAATTATATGTTCCACAATATAGTAATATTATGTTTAATATATTTATATTTAATATAAAATATTTTAATTCACAAATTACACTACAATGGATGAGTCTATTCTGTGAAACTAGATTACTTGAAAAGTATGGGTATTTAAATCCTCCATGCTAACTTGGCGATAAATTTTAATTTAATTATTATTTAAAACTATTATAAATAAATTTTCGAATTTATTGTTAAGGATTATGAGTGTATATAATAAACTGGTTTTGATTGAGTATTTTGATTTGAAATTCAAATTCATAATCAAATCTGATTTTTTTACAGAATTATTCTTCTGTGTATAATTGAATTTTTGAAAAAATAGTTTATAGGACAGAATAGTATATATTGATAAAAGAGATATTAGAATAATATATTATTGATATGTGAAATATAATTATTATTTTATGATTATATAATGTATAATAAAGGGATGTGAAAATTAATAGAAATATTTTTATGTGTATGTGATGTACATACAGTGTGAAGATTCATATTGTTTTTTCACATGATTGAAACAAATTTTAGGTTTTTTCAATATTTATCATGTAGGGTTATTGTGTAAGCATTCATCAGACCCGTGTATTTGAAGGATATAAATTTGGATGATGACTAATTTATTATTTTCAATAAAATAATCATTGTATGTGGATAGTTCAAATTGTTTATGAGATGCATCGAAGAATAGTCTGGGGAAATTAGATCATGAGTATCAATATATTACCATTATTTTTTTCTCTTAGGATGAATATTGTGGGTAATGATATATATTAGGAATCCATATGACACTAAAGGCTATCCTTCTCACATTTAGAGTTAAATATTATAAATCTATTGCTTTACTTTCTGTTGGTATTTTATTGGTTTGTTGAAGAAGTAATCACTAGATCTTAACAGTTGTTGACAATTATTTTGATAGAAATATAAAAACTAGTATTGATAACTTAATCAACTCTTTTCATAGTGATCTTAAATTGACACATAAGTGGTTCTACACAAATGTTAAACAATATTATATACAATGTTTTCCAATCTTTTAAGTTAATTATTCCGTTACATCAATATCATTATCTAAAAAAATCAATAATTTACAAATTTCCAATTCATCTTTATGAAACAATTATATAGATTGATTACACTTTTCTACATGAGTGTCCATCATTATCAACTTTATTTTTATAAATATTTATTTTCCTACAACGATCATATTATGAATTATCACCTCTGCTATATAGTCAATTTTATTATTGATAAACCCATTATCAACTTTATGCTTTTATTTTTCATATTTATTTATATTTTTATTTTCTTTATAATCCTATTGTTACTTTAACAAAAAAATTCATTTTACATATTAAAAATAATTTTCTTGTAGGATATATCTCAATTTTCATCTCTATTGATATAGTTATCTCAATTTAATTCAATATGTTCTATAAATGTTTTGACATTTCTTGCACAGTAATCCTTTCAGAAAAACCTCAATTAAAATATATATTCTTTATACATTCACAACATGAATATATTGTTAATTTTTAGTGTATTCCAATTTGTTTCATTGAATTAACAATATCCTTAATTAGCATTTATCTTTTAATTACATTATAGTTATCCATTTTCATCACTAAAATATGATTATATAACTTTATTCTTGAGGGATATTATATAGAAAATATAGAATTCCTCCAAAAATGAAACATTTGATTTGAAACATTCCATTATATTTTCTTTTTCCACTCTTGAATTTTTTACATATGAGTGCCAATATTATTTTTGTGATTTTAATCACTCTTAATATTCTTTCATTATCACTTTGACTCTCATCTACCTTCTCCATAATATTCAATTTATTTTAGGATCTAAAATCATTAATGTTCTATATATTTTTTAATAATAAAATATTTTTTTCTCTTATATCAATATTAAAATTATTATTATCTTACTGACATAGTGAGATAATTTACCTATATTCAATATAATTAGGATCAAATATATATTTTTTGTTTAAAATTACATTTTCTAAATTTTATATATATTAATATTATTTCAAAATCCTCAGTTGTGGCTGACTACCTCATTTGTCAATGTGATGAAATCATCCATAGTATGATCTATAGGAATTCTGATGTCAACAAAATTTATCACTCTAAATATTAAATTTTAAATGTTTTATTGTTATATTCTCTTTACACTTATTATCATGTTTGGCCCACATTTCAGTATAAGTCTTCCATTGTAAATCATTTGTGAATAAGTTTTGTGGTAGGGATGAAAATACTAAATTTAGTTCATTCCTATCAATCTCAAGATTTATTTTTCTATATAATCTCATAGATCCGTATTTTTTAAAAGGTATATAACCAATGGTAATGGCATCAATGAAACAAAACCATGTCAAATTCGATATGGTTTCATTTCATTCCTCCAAACACGAAGATGATCTAAATTTAAATGGGAACCCCTATGTTATTCATATAACTCCAACAATCCATACCTGGCCTCAGAAATAGTAGGATCTCAATGGGGAACCGATGGAAGATAACACATATGTTTTCCAAATATGATAGTAAATTATTGGGAGGGTTGTGGTGAATCATTAGTCCGAATATTAATAAATTATTTTTTTAGGAATTTTAATCCTCTGACATGTTCGAGTCATGATTCACACTCAACGGGTCTTCATCACATCTGCGTAAAAATTATAAATATCTATAATGACATAAATTGTTTTATAGGGTTCATCCTTTCGACAATGTCTAATTATTACCAGGCGTATTCTAAGTTTTAATACTAGTATTAACACCTACATTATTTGGATTGAAATATAATATTAGTATAAAACAATATATATTGAAAATCTATTAAATTGTAAGTATGGAGTAAGGTACTATTAAATCATAAAATTTTTACTATAATAACATCCAAATATTGCTTTTTATACTAATATCAATATATTTTTAATATATTCTGCTCACAATATTTTGAATAAAATATTCAATTTGTTTGAAAATTCTTATACATTAAACAAATTTTATAATTATAAAAACGTATAAATTCCAAAATAAATTGAGTAATATGGAATTAGATCATAATTATTATAATCACTATAGAATGAATAAATAATTATTGAGAGTATTCATGCATAAAATGATATTATTCCTTCGTAGATACACGTGTTAATAGAAATGGTAGTGGAATAAAATTTCCTTGACCGTTATAGAAATAAAAATGTAGTATAGTTTGAGTTTAATTAAAATATCACCCTTTGACAAACCAATGTATTTACTTCTCTCAAAATTCACAATCATGTTTTCTTATTAATATAATATTATTATAATCACATAATGAATTAAAAAATTGTATCGAAAATAAATTATTGAAACTCATTCATTCTATGATGTATCCAATATATCATTTGATAGAACCATTACAAAAGATACCAAGTTTAATGATCACTAATTTCATAATTCTCCATTTGAAATCTACAGTAAATATACAAAATCGTAGAATTTATATCATGTTAAAAGCTCATTCATGATTTCTATGAATCGTAATAAATTACATTATAAGAATATAACAAATCCTTTATAATTACAAAAAAAAACCCATAGATAATTCACCACATTGTGGATGTCATTTTCGTTTTATATAGGGTTTATTCTCATAGAAGACATACATTGACATGATGTGGTGCTCGTAGTCAGAACTGTTTCCATGAACCACAACATTTATTATTGAAAAACCATTCAAAAAGTATTTCCTATACTTTTTTAAAATGACTAATTTATCTTGAATGATAATGAGTTTCCATATCATTGTGGAGATAAATCCATGATTTACATTTCACAAAGAAGTATCTGATAAATTTCATACTAACATGGAATATTATATTCCAAAATACATAGAAACCTCCATAAATTAGAGAACAAAAACGAAAAATATTTAATAATTGCATCATATGATTTATTGGATTCATAGATTAAATATAAAACATAAATAATATATTTGGAACTCAAATATAAAACATTTTAAATAATGAAAAACATATAGCAGAAATACCTTATATTCTATTGATGTGTAATATACCATATGAATTTTTCATTGAAATAATGGGATAGAAAAATATTATTTGAAAAAAAAAATCATTCTTGTATGGGAAATTTATTTTAGGTATATAAACTATAAAATTCACTAGCACACTCATAGATACATATGGTAATTACCTTTACCATTTTCTATAATGTATACTTTACATGAAAATTGTTGTATGCATTGGCCAAAATCACATTCTCAGGAAACAAATGTTATACACACTATTGAAAAATTTTATATATAAAATAAATTTTAATTATCATTATCATGGATACATGAATTAGACCAATTATCCTATACACTACTCCCAAATTGTCTTATGAAGGCATTGTGAGAATTTTTTTCTTTGTAATTTTTTCTTATGAAAAAACTATATTACACCAAAATAAACCATAAACCAACCAAAAACTATCCAGAACACTTCTTAACATCTAAAATATAAATCTAAAGTAAAAAATATCTCTTATATAGTGTTGGTAAAAATTAAGAAAACATATTCCAGTGATTCAATGGAACATCATCTATAACATTCACATTTAGATTCGATGTATTATTCTGATTTATAGAACCCTCAATCTTAACTAAAAATGTTGAATTATTTTGTATTTCAAATGTATAAGAGATATTAAGATTAAATCAAAATTCTATTACATTGTCTATAATAGAAACATACCTCTGAGTGAGCATCATGTTATATATATGTTACTCCCCAATCCCAGTTACCCCGAGTTGGTGCATTATTACATTACATTCGCATTATAAAAGGAATAATGTCCCAAAAGAAAGATCACTTTAGTATCCATGTAAGTACTAGATACATAAATATGTTTTAAATTACATTATAAATTAAAAAACCCACATTGTGTCCCTATATAACACACTCATATCCCGTAGCCTATCCCTATAGGCCAGTCATAATTTACTTCTTCACATCCTGGAAAAAATAAAAAAAAGAAATGGGTGAGCATAGATGCTCAGTAATGATAACAATGTAGAGGAATATTTCATAAATAAGCATAAACATTTATGAAAATGTATAAGACTAAAACAAAATACTTTTAAACATAAACTTCTACATAATATGGAAAATATAAATCAAACAATACCATTTACGTATTCACATGGATATTCTACTCATCGAATAATCACATGTAATATCAATAGCTAATTTCATAATGATGTAATTCATAATGTTGGACATCATAACCACATAGTCAAGGACTCGTTCCAAGACTACTAATAATATTTTATCAAAGCCTTGTTCTAAGAGATAGTTTGTCTCGTGAGACCTACCAATGCATCGATGAGTTATATCTGGCTCCCCCCTTCACTTATGTAGTATAATGCATTCCTCATATGAAGATATTTGAAACATAACATAAACTTATGTATTAAAACTAGCATAAAAAATGTTAATACTTTAACCTTAAACCATGAATTGTATATAAATAATACATCCACAGTCAAACATAACATAAAATCTTCTATACAATATGGAATATTGTGTCATAATAAATGGACATCAAATAAGTGTACAATCAATCAATGGATGTTGACATAGATGAAATAAAATTATTTGATAGAAATATATCATTGTATTTTGAAATAATTTAAATGTTACATACTTATAAAAGAAAAAAATTATTTTGAAAATATTTTAATAATATTGTATGGGAAGCTTCGAAGGTGTTATAACGGCCGAAAAAAACCACACCCGCCATATAAGTCAAAAAACATTCTTACCTTAATTTTTCTAAAAGGTCATGAAGAACATTCTTTGGAAAATGAGGGAATGATTCTTTTCAAACCATTTTATAAAACATAAAAAATTGGTATAAATGAATTTAACCCATTGTATAGTAAATAGTATAAATGTTTTGAAATAAATTTTTAAGAAACACAGATGTGTATGATAAAGAGGTCCGAGTAGATACTCACTTATAAAAAACCTCGGATTATAAAGAGATTGTGAAATTAACCATTACCTTGTACTTTTAATTGGTTGAGGGTAAAATCACCTCCTGAATAATAGCTAAATAATTTTTATTAAATTATAAAAGAACCACATACATAAATATGATATCATATATGATCTCCAAACGTTTCTTTGTTAATAATATTTTAGTTATATCATCATTTTGGGTGTAAACTGATTCGTTTTACTTTATACATTTTGTTACGTAAGTCATGTTTGATATGGATATGATGTATTTGATTCATATCCAGAATGATATTATGTTATTAAACATTATTTTTTAATCATAAAATAAAATTTATTTTGGAATGGTTAAGGTGGGGAATGAATCTCATCGCGTTTGTGGAGATGGGAATTCGTACTTACGTAGGAGCGACAATACAATTATATTGATGGTGGAATCATATGTAATTAGATTATATATCATATATAAAGAATCATTAACATGTATTATTTCTTATTTACATCATTTATACTCATTATTATACCCATCCAATCTAAATAGTTGTTGAATAACAAACTACACCCTGATGGAGAGACGGTAAGCCGTACCTACGTACGTATGGTGACTTTCTCATTCATAGAATTGATAGAATAATGAATATGGTTGTAAAATATTTATAATAACATCACATTATGTAGAAGGTATTGGATTTATTATTTATGTATGGAAACAACAAAGAAAGATGAAGTGGAAGAAGAAACGATCTTTGAGAGAGGTGATGAAATTATTACCTCTTCTTTGGGTGATTCTTTTAGTCTTGATCAGAAGGGATCCATAGATTGGATTTATGATAAATTTAAGGCCTCTATGTGGAAGTGAGAATAGTTGGGAAATATTTGAGTATGGGTTGGCTGATACAAATGGCTTTGGGGGAGTGATTTTGAGATAAGGGGAAGCACCCTTTTATAAGAGAGGTGGGGGTTACTTTAGGAAAAGAATGAAATATTAATTTATTATACAATATTATTCAGATTATAATGGCTCCAAAAAGATTTATTTCTAGGATAATGAGGGAATTGGTATAAAATATCTCAACCAAATGGTATTAGATAGGTTTTGGTCACCATATTAACCGTATATTTTTAATTTAACTCTTAGTTAAATAGGTTCCCTTTTACCATGTATTATTGTATTATTATAATAAATGGTTAATAAATGTACAATAAAAACCCATGAAAACCCCATGCGTTTCATTAAATACATATGAATCAGTATATAAGTCCTTTGTATAAACCTTATATTTTTAGGAATATTATATCATTTAATAATATAGTATTTGTTTTAAAAACTCATTTATGTCAGTTTTGACAATATTTAGTATTTGGTAATTTTGAAAGTAAACAAAACATGATTAATTCTTAACTAAATAAATTAAATACATCCTAAAATTTAATATCAACCAATAAAATTAATGGAATGCATCAAAAGTCTCAAATTACATATATTTGGATATTTATAACATCAATTATTTTAACCATTCATTAAAAAGTTAATTATTGCATCACCATTGTGCCCTATATAAATATAATTTTATACTAACCAGAAATTATAAATAAAATACCATTATGTATTAAAACATTTTTTATTTCTAATAAATATTTATAGTCAAATTTATCTTTTGTATAAACTTATATTTAAAATGTTTTGGTTATGAAAAGTTGAATTTAACAATTTCAACTATTTTTTAAATAAAATATTAATAAATGTACTATTCTAATCCAAGTGGACCAAGATGATCATATTTTATTCATAAGGTTTATTTTCGTCGAAATAAACCTATCCGATATAATTAGGACATGTTTTATGGTTATAATAATATCATTTTACCATTAATTACCCTATTTACTATTATCAGTGGTAAATAAAACTCAAAAGTAATTATTCCCCCAATAAAATTATTTTAATCTTATTGAACCAAATTTTACTTACTAATATCCACTGTGTATCTGGGATTTTTAATATTTAATACACAGATTTTGTATAATTACGTTTTATGCAAATTTAAAAATGTTCCTTGTAGGTGGATAAAAGACATTAAAATGTTCAATAAATTTTTTTAAATCTAATAATATTATAAAATAACTACAATTAATTAAATTGAACTATTATAAATATTATGTATATATTTTGACTTAAAATAAATTTAAATAAAACAAATAATTATTTAAATTAAAGAACAGGTTTAAATAATAAAATAGTGGTTTTCCCTATTCATCAAAAATTGAATGTTTTCTGAAAAATACAAAAAATTCACCCTAATCTAATTTTGATATTTCGAATCCAAAAATGAGATCCATTTTGAAAAAAAATTATAAAATTTCAAAAAGTGGGTATTACTATTCATAAAGGCTAGTTCGATTGGTCATGGAGTGATAAAACTCGATGTTGCGTATAACGTAATCTATTATTTTATTCAAAGGGAAACGTATTGTGGATGCTTGGATTTTCACATTATTCCCTTTTTAAAATAATTCCATCCAAGAAATTTATCGAATACTATTGCATAAAAAGATTCGGGTGGTTTTTCATCATAAGATCCTGAGGTTCCCACGTTGCCTCTATCATATTATGGTTTATCCATAGAACTTTTACAATGCAAGTTGTCCGGTTTCTCAAAACATGTTCTCTGGTATCATAAATCTGGATAGGCTCTTCCAAATAATATAGATTTGGTTCCAGTTCTATTTCATTATAGGTTAGTACATATGTTGGGTCAGACATGTATTTTTTCAAAAGTGATACGTGGAATACATCATGAACTTTGGAGAGACATGGAAGCATTACCAAATGGTAAGATACCACACCAATTTATTCTATAATTTCAAAAGGTCTGATATATCTATGACTCAATTTACCCTTCTTAACAAATAGTATAACACCCATACATAGAGACACCTTCAAGAAAACATTATCTCCTACCTGAAATTGAAAATCCATCTTTCGGTTATCGGCATTGCTATTTTTCCTACATTGAGATTCTTTGATGTGGGTTTGTATAATATTCACCTTTTCTATTGTATCCTCAACATGTTTTGGGCCTAAGATTTTTCTTTCACAATATCATCCCAACAAGTTGGGGTGCAACATCTCTTTCCATATATCGCTTCATATGATTCCATCTGAATACTTGAATAGAAGCTATTGTTATAGGAAAATTCAACCAGAGGTTAATATTGATCCCACATACCTTGAAATTTATGTGAGGAATATCTTAACATGTCTACTAAGGTTTGAATAGTATATTCCGATTTTCCATCAGTTTGAGGGTGGTAGGCAGTGCTCAAACGAAGTTCAGTCTCCAAGGCCATCCGGAGACCATTCCAGAATCTTGATGTAAAATAGGGATCATGATTAGAAAAAATCGATATGGGTATATAATTAATTATTATAACTTCATTAATATATAGTCTTGTTAAACTTTTATGTTGTAAATCTTCCCTTATAGCAAGAAAATGTGTTGTCTTGGTAAGACAATCGATAATGACCCATATTGCATCGTTCCTTATTGGAGTCTTTGGTATCCCCATGAAAAAGTCCATCATAATATCATCTCATTTCCCCTCAGGTATGGGAATAGGTTTCATGACTCCTCTAGGATATTTTCTTCCTGCATTCACTTATTGACAAACCATACATCGTGACACATAATCAGCAATCTTTCCCTTCATGTTTTCCCAAAAAAAATATGTCTTTAAATCTCAATAAATCTTAGTGCTACCAGGGTGTATAGTGTAATTGGAGCTATGATCATCATCCAACAATTCCCTTTTTAGATCAGGTATGTCGGGAACACAATGTCCCCTCCCAAATATCAAAATTATATCTTCATATATGAATTCGATCATTCTCCCTTCATTCACAGATTTAATTTTCTTTTTAAACTCATCATCATCATTATGAAATCTTTTTAGCCTTTCTATTAAAGATGTATTGTAAACCGTTTGAAAAAGTATCAATGTTTCACCTTCCATGGTTATTCCCATATCCATTTTTACTAGATATAAGTACATATGATCCCTTTCAAATCACTTCTTGTTCAAAACTCCATGATTCATTCCTCTCAAAGCATATTCCACCTTATTTTCCTTCACTGGGTTGTAGTGTATAGTGAAATCATAATTTCTTAGTAGTTCAACACCTCGCCTTTGCCTCATGTTGAGTTCCTTTTGTGATAAAATATACTTCAAACATTTTGATCAGTATATATCTCACATTTTTCTCCACATAGATAGTGTATCCATTTCATCAAAGCAAATATTACAACTTCTAACTCAAGATCATGGGTTGGATAGTTTCTTATGAATTTTTATATTTTGTGATGCATAGGATGTAACGATATCATTCTGCATAAGGACACAACCATGTCCATTCATTGAAGAATCACTATAACTAACAAACCCATCATTACATGAAGGTAGATTCAATATTAGAGAATTGACTAATATTCTCTTCATTTATTTAAAAAAATATTCACACTCTTTTTTCCAAACAAATTTTACCCCTTTACGTGTGAGCTTGGATAATGGGTTAGCCAATCAGGTGAAATTTTGGACAAAGCACCGAGAATAAACTTATAAACCAATAAAATTGTGTACCTTAGTTATAATTGTCAGTGCTAGACATTCGTGGATTTCCATGGTATTTGAAGGATCAATAGAGATTCCATCCATAGAGACAATATGGCCATGAAATGAAATTTCATGATGTGAGAATTCACACATGCTAAACTTCCCATATAATTCATTTTATCTAAGTGTCTTTAGAATAATTTTCAATTGATTTTCATGATGTTCATAGATTTTGGATTATACCAAGATATCCTCAATAAATACCACTACAAATTATTCAATATATTCCTTGAAAAATATATTCATTAGATCCACAAAAAACATAGGGTTCATTAGTCATTCCAAAAGGCATTACTGTAAACTTGTAATTCCCATACCTGGTTTGAAATATATTCTTTGGAATGTCTTCCTTCATAATGCACAATTGATGATATCTAGATCATAGATTAATCATTGAAAAATATTTAGTTCCACGAAGTTGATCAAATAAATCATCAATCCGAGGTAGGGGATACTTTTTTTTATTTTTATAGCATTGATCTCCCTATAGTGATTGAACAACCTCATGGATCCATCTTTCTTCTAAACAAAAAGAACAGGGGATCCCAATGGAGAACACTAAGATGAATAAATCCGTTATTGAAAAACTTCTAAAGCTGTTTATTTAGTTCCACTAATTCCATATTGGCCATTCTATAAGGGTTATTGGATATGAGCCTTAAACCAAGAATTAAATAAATGGAAAACTCAATTTCTCATTCTGGATGATGTCTAGGTAAATCCTCTAGAAACACATCTTTATATTCGTACACTATATATACGTCCTCTATTTGGACATTCATTTCCTCGCCCATAGTTATTTCACTATCTTCCTCCCCATCAATTGAATTTATTAGACCTATAGGGGTGGATCTAGATAATAATCAGATGGTGATATTTCTACTCAAATGATAAGGTACTCTTTGTCATCAGCAAAAATTTTAACCTCCATCTCTTACAATAAATTTTCACATCATGGTATGAAATCCAATCCATACTGAGGATTATATCAAATTCAATAATTGGTATAATGATGAGATCAACAGATAAATAACATTTATATGTTCTAATGGGAACTGATTCACAAAACATTGTTGCAATGATACTTTCCTTATGTGTTTTGACAGACAAATCCCTTTTTAAATCAAATTGGAAATATTTAATTTTATTATAAAACTAGGAAGATGTGAAACAATGCTATGATCCAGAATCAAATATAGCATTGGATAAATTTTAGGAAACCATTTAATTACCTTCCACCACATCATTCGGAGTGTCAACCTCGGAAGTATTGATCTTATAATCATGTCTATGTTCCCTTGGCCTTTTTTGAGGTAAGTTTCCTTGGCTCATATGACATTCATTTGTATAATGACAAATTTTTATACAATTGTAGCATTTAACATTGACATCCTCTTTCTTTCCATTTCAATCACGAGTTTGGTGGCCTTTTTCACCACACTTGTAACAGACTCTCATTCCCTTCCGAAAAGTACCAGGGTGTTTCTTATGACATTTATTACAGGATGTAAATTCAACTCTTACCTTCTTCCCCATATTTATATTTCCAAAGTGTTAAGAAGATACCTTCTTCTCCTGCTTTTCATTAAACACGTAAGACTTAGAGATTTTTTTTTTCTGTTTTGATAGCATATGAGATTATTTCTTCATACGACAAGAAGGATTTTGAGACTAATTCTAAATGGAGAAATGGTTTTTACCCATAAAATAATCGATCAATATTACTACATGGGTTATCTTTATAATCTGTAGCATGCCTTTCTAACCATGTATCGTTAGCTTTATACTTTGCAATATTCTCATCTGTGTTTTTCCGTATACTTAGAAATTTCCATTCTATATCCGCTCGTTGGTCACGAAAAAATTATTTTTCTATGGAAAATCTCTTTAAAATCACTCCATTCCATAATTGATACATCTTTATCCTCTGTTTTTTTCAGAATTAATGACCGCCATTGATCTACAACTCCTGTGAGGTGATAAACTGCCACGAAAACATTTTCCCTTTTGTTACTCTATAAATAATGAGATATTTTCTCTAAGTAACTGATTCATTGGTTAGCTACAAATGGATTTGTAGTGCCATTGAATTTGGGTGGTTTTTGTATCATTAAGCGGTCTAACATTGATCATCCATGTTGTGGATCCGGGTGCTCCATATGGGTAAAGATATTATTCATAATCTGGGTGAGTTGTCAAAGTATGTTTATAAGTTGTTTAGAACCAGCAGCATCACCAGCTCCACTATAATTATCTTGAGTATGAGGAAAATCCCTACATGTTTTACGTGCGTTGATACAGTTTCCATTCCTTCCACTAGGCGCAATTTCTAAACATGGAATACACTACATTAGTTTATGAATCAAAATACATAATTCAAAAAGATTAATATACCAAACATTAATTGTAAAATTTAGGCATATAATCCCTAATCATAGAAAAATATTTTCTTTGAGTATGTATTTACTCATAAATCCTTCATAATGGTTTTTAAGGAAAACGTGAATTATCCTAAAAATATGACCCAGGAGTGTCATAACCAATAGTGTATCAAGGCCCAATATTGTCTACTATGATACCTCGGGTTAATCCTCAGACTCCTTTTCGGAGTTTCCACTCTGAGGTATATATGTTCCAGAGCCTCCTCTACCTGCTCGTATCCAGACAGGTATGTATTGCTTGGAAAAAACAAAAAATCTCTACATTACCAAAATTCTAAGAAGTTCTTCTATACCAATACTCAAATTCTATCTTTAGGTAATGTTCTATAATCAGAGTATTTCTAAATCTAGTTTCCATGGTTTCTACTAGAAAACCTTTGTTACCAACTGAAATGCCCCTAACTCATTTACCTAGAGTTGGTGCATTATTACATAACATTGGCATGATACAAGGAATCATGTCCTAAAAGACTAGTCAGTTTAGTAGCCCTGGAAGTACTAGATACATACATATGTTTTATATTACATTATAAATTAAAAAAACATTGTGTCTATATAGAACAAACTCATATCCCTTATCTTACTCCTACATGTTAGTCATAATTTATATCTTCAAATCCTATAAAAATAAAACATAAGAAAGGGGTTAACTCAGATGCTTAGTAATGATAGAAATATTGTGGAAACATTCACAAATAAACATAATTAATTAAGGCAATTTATAAGACTAAAACACAAGCCTTTTAAACATAAAAGTCTACATATTATGAAAATATAAATAAAATAATGCCTTTTACTTATTCACATGGATATTCTAATAGTTGAATAATCACATGTAATATCAATAGATAATTTTATAAAGATGGAATCCATAATAACGGACATCATAACTACAAAGTCAAAGGCCTCATGCCAATAGTACAAATATGATTTTCTCAAGGCCTTGTTCTAAGACACTAGTTTGTCTCATGAGACCTACTAATGCATCAAGAATCCAAAGAGGGCTCTAACCGTCATTTTCTATGTTCAATGCATTCCTTATATGAAAAGATTTGAAACATAACATAAACATTCATATTAAAAATAGCATAAAAATGTTAATACTTTAACCATAAAACATGAATGGTATAAAAAACACATGCATAATCAAATATATCTCAAAACCTTCTATACAATATGGAAGATTTTATCATAATAAATCATCATCAAAAAAGTGAAAAATCAATCAAAGGATGTTGACATAGATGAAATAAAAACTATTTAAGAGAAATGTATCTTTCTATTTTGAAATCATTTAAATGTTACATAATTATAAAAGAAAACATTTTTTGGAAAATGTTCTAATAAGATTATTAGGGAATATTCAAAGGTGTTATAATAGTGGAAAATAGTTTCACCCCTTTATAAGTCAAAAAAAATTCTTACATTAATTTGTCGAAAAGTTCATAAAGAACATTGTTTGGAAAACGATGAAAAGAGTCCATTCAAACAATTTTATAAAATATAAATCAAGGGTATAAATGAATTTAAACCACATTATAGTAAATAGTAAAAAGGTTTTGAAATATTTTTTAAAGAAATAGAGATGTCGAGGATAAAGTGGACCCAGTAGATACTAACTTATAAACAACCTCGGATAATAAAGAGATTGTAAAATAAACAATTAATTTGTATATTTACTTGGTAAATGGTATGTTAACCTCATGTATATTAGTTAAATAATTGTTATTAACTTATACATGAACCACATACATAAATATGATATCTTATATGAACTCCAAATATTTTGTTGTTAATAATATTTCAATAGTATCATCGTTTTGGGTGTTAACTAATTGGTTTTCTTTTATATTTATTGTTACGTAAGTCATGTATGTTATAGAAAAAATTTATATTATTCATATCTAGAATGATATTATGTTATTAAAAATTATTATTTAATCATAAAATAAAATTTATTCTTGATTGGTTACGTTGGGGAATGAGTCTCATCGTGTTTGGGGAGACGGTAATTCGTACGTACGCAAGAGCGACAATAATACTCTATTGATGGTGGAATCATGTGTAATTAGATAGTATATCATATATACAGATTCATTAACATTTTATATTTATTATTTACATGAATTATATTCATTATTATAACCATCCAAAATTATTAATTGTTGAATAACAAACTACACCACGATGTGGAGACGGCATGCCCTACATACGCACTTATGGTGACATTGTCATTCATAGGATGTATATAATTATGAATATGGTTGTACTATATTTATAATAAAATCAAATTATATAGAAGGTACTATATTTATTATGATGGTATGGAAACACCAATGAAAAAATAAAGTTGAAGAAGAAAATAACTTTGAGAGAGGTGATGATATTATTACCTCTTCTTCGGGTGCTTCCTTTTGATTTGATCAAAAGGGATCCTTAGGTTGGCATTGTGATAGATTTAAGGACTATAAGATGATGTTAGGGTATTTGGGAGGATATTGGAACAGATTTTGGCCAAGCCAAAAGGCATTGGAGTTGTGATTTTGAGAGAAGGGTAAGTACACTTTAATAAGAGAGGTGAGGGTCACTTTATGAATAGTTTGAAATATTAATTTATTATACAATCCAATTCGGTTTATAATGACTCAAAAATAATTTATTTCTAGGATAAGATGTGTATGGGTAGAAAACATCTTAAACAATAGGTTTTAGATAGGTTTAGGTCACTATATTAACCATATATTTAAATTTGATTCTTAGTTAAATAGTTTAACTTTTACCATGTATTATTGTATTATTATAATAAATGAATAAATACCATACTATAAGAATCCATGAGAAAACCATGTGGTTTATTAATTACATATTTATCATTAAATACGTCTTTTTTCTAAACCATTGTTTTATATAAATATTATATCATTTAATAATATAGTATTTGTTTTAAAAACTCATTTATATCAATTTTGACACTATTAAGTGTTTGGTTTTTGTGAAAGTAAAATAAACATGTTTACATCGGAAAAAAATAAATTAAATCATTCTAAACATGTCATATTAACCTATAAAATTAGTATAATCCATCAAAAGTCTCAATTTACATTTATTTGGATATATATAACATCAATTATTTTAACCAATCATTAAAATCGTAATTACTACATTCTCATTGTGTCATAAATAAATTTAATTATATATTGTATAAATATTATAAATAAATTACCATTATGAAGGAAATACTTTTATCTTTCTAATTAATATTTATAGGAGAATTTATATTATTTATAACTCTATATAAAAATGTTTATTTAAGAAAAATTGAATTTAGCACTTTTAACTTTTATTTAATTAAATAATAAATAATGTCCTAATCTAATCCAATTAGATCAAAAGAATCATATTTTATTCCTATGTTTTATTTTAGTCTAAATAAATTTATCCAATATAATTAGGACATGTGTTAGGGTAATAATAATATTATTTTTACATTTAATTACTCTATTTAATTTTAACCGTTGTAAATGAAAGTCAAAAGTTACTATTCTCTAAAAAAATATGTTCATCTTATTGAACCAAATTTTACATACTGATATCAACTATGTCTATTGAAATTTTGAAATTAAATTCACAGAATCTATAAAATTACGTTTTATGGAAATTTTCAAATGTTCCATGTAGGTCGGTAAAAGATGTTAAAAAGTTCAATAAAATTTTATACATCAAATCATATTATAAAAAAACTCTAATGGATTACATTGAAATAATATGGTTATTATGTATCTATTTTGACATAAAATAAATTTAAATAAAATTAATATTTATTTAAATAAAAAGTCAGTTTTAAATAATAACATAATGTTTTTCACTATTCGTCAAAAATTGAAAGCTTTCCTAAAAATACCCAAAATTCACCCTATGCTAATTTTGAAATTAAGAATCCAAAAATGAAGTCCATTTTGAAAAATAAAATTCATAAAATTTCAAAAATTGGGTATTAGTGTTCATAATGGCTATTTTTATTGGTTGTGGAGTGCTGGAAATCGAATTTTCGAAAACTGCAAGCTATTGTTTTATTCAAATGGAAACATATCTGTAGAGTCAATAAGGTTTTCCTTATGACTTTTCCATTCCTTCATTCAAGGTGGAGATTGTTGAGTCATTAAGGATTCCTTATAACTTTACCATTTCTCTTGTTTTGAAAATCACAAACATCATATCTCAAGGAAAATCTATTATTACCCTGTATTTTACTTCTATAAGGAAAAATTTCCTTTTCTAAGGAAATTTATCCTTACCATGTTTCATTGTCCATAACATACTTTTTCTAAGTGTAAAATTCAGTTTGAAAACCAAAACCTCGGAATCCTATGAATACATAGATAAGAATCATTCTATTCTAGGATCCGAATTATCAAAATTATGGTTACGAACATTCTATGTTCTGACTCCGAATTATGAATCAGAATTCTGGTTACGAACTTTTCAAGTTCTGACTTCAAATTCGGAATATGAATTCTGGATATGATCTTTTTGAGCTCTAACACTGAATTCCGAATAAAAATTCTGGTTACGGACTCTCTTGAAGTTCAACTCCGAATTCTGATTAAAAACTTATGTAAATTTCGAATATGAATTTTGGTTACGAACTTTCATGAAGTTCGACTCCGAATTCTAGTTACAAACATTCATGAAGTTCGACTTAGAATTATGATTACGAACTTATCTAAATTATAACTCTGAGTTCTCTGTATTTAGACTCTGAACTCTTATGAGTTCTGACTCTGAATTCTTATGAACTCTGACTCCAAACATGGTAAGTTTAGGTTCCGAATTCTTGTGAATTCAGATTCCGAATTTCCTTGAAATTGATACTCTGGAATTCTATTGAATTCAGGTTCCGAATTCTATGAAAACAAAATCCTAATATCTTTGTATTATAGACTCCGAATTCAATTTTTGTTAGACTCTGAACTTTCATTTGCTTACATTCAAAATATTGGACTTTAGGTATGTAACCATATTTTTCTTACACATGTTTTGTTATAAAACAATGTCGTGCTATCAGTTACTAACTAACCGTTGTTTGAGTAACACATGTACAGGTCCCTCCGAATTTCAAGGAAAAATATGACCGTTGGAGGAGGGAGCTGACCATTGAAGTCGTGCCTATAAATAGGAGATCATTTGAAAGACCACACTACTTTAAAGAATGTTCTATTACTCTAGAGACCATGTGATGTTGAAGTGATTTCTACATAGATGCTTTCATTGCATTGTGCATACTGAACTACTTGTTCATCTTTACTTCATGCGACTCTGAATGTTGCTGAGTACCTTCGACGGCTTCTGGGTATATGAAGAAAGATGTGCCGACTACCTTGATGTTTAGGGCTTCCTTGCTAAGGAAGACAGAGGTTCCAACTACCTTGAAGTTGAGGGCTTATGGGGATAGCAAGACAAACTCCAATCTTTGTATTGAGGGATTACCTGGGTGTGGGTAAGACATACTTTCTTGAAAGTATAAATAAAGGGACCTTAATTCCAAGGTTGTTGGATACCCTTCTGTTTGGGTTAAAAGACTTACAACTTTTTACTTTCTTTGTTACATTTTTTCCGATGCATTTTTATTATTGAGGAAAGTATAACTATATTATACATCCTTATACTTGTACTCTGATTTAGTTAGATTATGTATACTTTAAGGTATAATCTTAGTTGGTGTAAATTATTGTTAAGTTTCATTTCCAGAATCACTTTTCTGTAATCAATCAAGTTATTAGAAGTTAGTGGTGTTGTGAATTTTGGTTATTCAAACTTTCCTTAATGATTTTTTAAAGTATACAATTCACCCCCTCTTGTATTTGAGTACATGCATCATAGTTTGATACTACAATCAGTATCATCTCTATTATTTCGATCCTACATTTGGTATTATAGAGTACATCATACTCAGACATACCATCTAACAATTGGTATCAGAGGATGGAAACCTTATATCTTGTACCAATCTAACAATTGGCATCAAAGGAGGTTAACTTTGAATTAATCTCATGATTAGATTCAGAAGAAAATTCTTCTAATAATTATTCTCGGAATTGATCTTCTGGATTCACACTTTTTCGGAATTAGTTGTTCGGACTAGTATAGTTCGGATTATTTTTTTCTTAGAGATACTCTTGTTTTATATTTTACTTTGTTAGAAATATTTTTTTTGTTTACAATCTTTTTCTATTAAAAAGTTATTGTGTGGAAAGAATTTTCTTAAAGATAATAGGAATCAATGTTGGTTCCATAGACAATCTCAATCCAACAAGACCACCTATCTTTGATGGAAATGACTATGAGTTTTGGAGAGATCATATGAAGACTTTCATTATCAATACTGGTGTGGATAATTTTTTTTATGCTTACTAGAGGATATAAAATCCATGACAATGAAGTTAGTACCTTTACTAATCAAGTAAATCATGAAAAACAACTAAATTATAAGGTACACATTTCATTACTTTGCTCCATGAATAGAAATATATATAGCCAAATTTCATCTTGTGAAGAAGAAAATTCTATATGGAAGAAACATGAAGTTACTCACTTTTGAACATCAAAAGTTATTGAAACAAAAAGATCCATGCACAGAGCTGAATATCGTTGTTTTAATATTCCTTATGGAGAACCCATATATAAGGTTCAACAAAGATTAATGAATATTTTGAATAGTTTGAAATCAATGGGTGAAAAAGGATTAGATGATGAATCTCTTATTGCTAATATCTTAGACATCATCCCAATGAGTGGGAATCCAAGAGGACTTCTATTGATGACAACAGAAAGGTTTCTCAGATTACTCTTGATGAACTCTTTGGAACTCTTCTTCAGTATGAGACTAGAAAGAAGAGAGATGCTAATAATGTAAAGAAGTAGAATGAAAATGGCATTGTTTCTTTTACTACTACTTCTAATCATATGAAAGCTAAGACTCCTGAGAGAGTTTCTAGATCCAAATCTTAGAAAATTGCTATCCAATCCGAATCTAGTGGATGTGAGTCCTTAAAAAATGAATTGGCCAATATTTCTTGAAGGATGAACAAGATAGTTGGACATAGGAACTCTCAATCTAGATATAAGAAAATGGAAAGGAATGATAAGAATGATTCAGAAGCCACATGTTATGAATGCAATAGAGCTGGACATATTAGGCCTGATTTCCCCATTTTTAAGAGAAAAGAAAGAAAAGAAAGGCATTCTGAGAAAAACAGAAAGAATTATTACCAGGCTAAAGCTAAGAATGTCTTGAAAGCTAATGACACCTGGATTTCTAGTGGTGGTGACTCTTTATATGAATCTTCTGATTATGAATCTTCTAGACAGAAGAATATTGATCTAATAGCCAGACTACTAATTGAAAATAATTTCTTAATGTCTATGGTACATAATTTTGAATCATTGAACAATATATCGTTGAATGATAATAATAGTAAATATTATGACTCTTTGGATGAAGAATCTTATTCTGATGAAGATTATACATTACCTTCCTATGAAGAAGTTTCTAGGTTGTCCAAACATCGTGAGATTGAGAATTCAAAACTCATGAAAAAACATGATAAGACAAGTCCTAGGAATACTATTATTACAAAGGAAATATCATATCTTTCGAATGATCTTGATAAGAAAAATTCATATTATGAAAGTATTTCAAAAATTCTTAAGGAAGTATGTTCTGAGAAGAATAAACATTCTAATGATCTAGAAAACATAATTTATAATAAAAATGTTTTCGAGCTTAGCTCTAGTTCAAAATAAAATGTTTTTAAGACAAGAACTTGGTTATCAAACTCAAATCTGAAATATTTTCCTTGAGGAAGTGTTTGTAAAACTTTACCATAGGTAAGGAAAATTTTGATAAAAAGTATTCCCAAATCCGACCTCTAAGTAATAGTTCTGGTTTTGGTTATACTGGTTCTAAACCAATTTTTAGTAACAATTATTGTGTTCCTCAAAGTTCTCCCTTATTCACTAAGTGTCAGTGTGGTGGAAACTGGGAAAATAATTGTTCACTAATCAAAACCCAGTTTTTAGGATTTCATAAAACATATTTTTCAAAGAAGATGTGGCTGGAAAAAATTTCTCTTTCTATGAGTTCTATATCCAAGCAAGTATGGATTCTGAAAATCTAACTTTTTCTTATTTTCATCAAAAATAGAGAACTTACCAAAAAAATACATGGTACATGGATAGTGTATGTTCCCTGCATATGACTGGTAACATAAACTATTTTGAAAAGATTATCAAGACGAAAGGAGGAAAAGTAACTTTCAGAGAAAATTCTCATGGATAAATTATTGGTATATTTAACATCGTTCTTATTTGAAAATCATTGATTTCAAATGTTTTATTTTTTGAGGGTCTTATGAAAAATCTCATTAGCATAAGATAATTATGTAATGAAGGTTAACTTGTGAATTTTAGGAATGAAAAGTGCTTAGTACACAATTACATGGAAGAGTATATTCTTTATGCCCATAGTAAAGACAATGTATACACACTAAACAGATAAGACCTTAGAAGCCAGATATATCTTTCCTTGGTGAAATGGAATATCATTCTTGTTTATTCATGTAAGAAGAAACACATAGTAGCACTTTCCATTACCGAAGATTAATATGTTGTAGCTGGAAGTTGGTGTGATCAAGTGTTGCGGATGCAACACACACTCATAGACTATGGTATGAGTTTTACCAAAACAAAAATTATGTGTGATAATACAAGTTACATTGAACTTAGTAAAAACCCTTCATAGAACTCTCATGAAAAGCACATAGATATTAGAAATCACTTTCTTAGGGATCACACAAAAAAAAGATATCATTCTTCAGTTTACCAGAAGAGAAGATCAACTTGATAATATTTTCACAAAATCATTGCCTTTTAATAGATTTGAATATATTAAACAAAAGTTAAGGATGATAACTGTAAGGTAATCATCTTTGATTATCTTATTGTTACACCAATATCCTTACAATAATAAACTCATTTTCATCGAGGGAGTACATTTTTTTGATATTTCTTCAAAACTTTTGTAGTTAGTTTTTATCAAAAAAATTCGTAATGATGCATTTCATGTTTTTTCATAATTAGGTTTTTCAGGTTTTTCATAATTAAGTTGATCATGTTTTTAGTAATGAAGTTTTTCATGTTTTTCGTAATGAAGTTTTTCATGTTTTTCGTAAGGAAGTTTTTCATGTTTTTCATAATGATGTTTTTCATGTTTTTCGTAATGGAAATTTTGGTACTTGAAATTTTATTAATGGAAATTTTCACAGTTGGAATTTTTGTAGTGATGTTTTTCATACTGATGATTTTCATACGGATGTTTTTCGTACCGATTATTTTCGTAATGAAGATTTTCGTAATGAAGATTTTCATAATAAAAATTTGTGTAATCAATTTCTTTTTCGTAATCATGTTTTTTTTGAATCTAATGTTCTTCAAGAATAATTTCCCTCAATAAAAATAATTCACCTGACAATCCAAAAGGTATGATTCTTTCTTGAGTTTTTGTAATCACTTTTTACTTGTTGTTAGTTTATTTTGGTTTTAAAATTTCTCGGATTCTAGTTTACTTAAATCAGAATGTTTTCTTTTAAAAACCTCAAAATATCGGATCCTACCTAATTTTTCCTTGCAGCTATTATTTCAACTGTCATATCAGATCACAAGGTTTTTCAACCATTGGATTGAGATGGGAATTTCAACCATCGCTTCAACGCCTATATAATGGATACCCTCTATGGTTGTCCCACATCGGTTCTAAGTCTCTTGCGTGTCGAAGCTCTGCCCCTCTATATAAGCATGTGCCAGATTTTTAATATTTCTCGAGTTTGAATGTCTTCTGAAATTCATCTCAAGAAATTTCTTCTATCAATCTGATTTAGGAGTGGAAACTTTATAGGGAGAGGTTGGTACACCAAAAAAAGTTCAACAAATATGACTCTATTATCTCAAAGAATATCAGGCTTAATGGATGGGAGAGTGTAGCTATATCAAAAATAGGAGCTCAGGATGTTGTGTATCTAGATTTTCTCATCGAATTCCATGAATCAGTTTTATTCATTATGGAATAAGGTAGAGAAAAATTTTCCATCAAGACTTATGTAAAAACTTATAAACTCTCTTACACCAAGGTTGCGAGCATGGTGGGGCTGTCATATAAAGGGGAAGCTTATTTTTTCTCCCACATGTTGTCGGATGTTCAAGGAAGATTCATCAAGGAGAAGTCTATGGAATTATTAGGACTTACTGATGTAAAGACAATAAAGATTTCTCATCTATCTACCAAAAATCAGATTCTATAGTTATCAGTTCAAGGATTTATCGTACCGAGAAAGGGTGACCAACACACCCTTAGGAAATGTGACATGTATTTCTTGGATTTTTTTTTAAATCTAAGGAAGATCAATTTGATGAGGAATAATATAATTACAATAGATAATATCAAGAATGGGAATCTAAGAGCTCAGATTATCATGTATCCGACTCTACTCTCTATGATGATAGTTTGGTGTCTTGAATCTTTCAAGATCACCTGCAGTTCCAAGATAAGGATTGAAAAATCATGTTAGTCAGTTATGACACCATAAAGAGAATGCATGTTGGATTTTCTAAGGAGTCAAGAGAGTTTTATGATATTTTAGTGGATGAGGCAGAAGTCATTCTGGAAAATGCTGAAAAAGATGAACCATCAAAGAAGGATGGAAAGAAAAGAAAGATGAAGGATGTGAAAGTAGAGGAAAAAATCCAAAATTTATGGAAGTCCAATTCGCACCTATTAAACCCAAGATGCAAAAAACCTACCCATATGTGGTTGTAGAAAAATATAGGGAGGATAAGAACAATATAAATGAAGAGAACCACAGTTTGGCCTAGACCCCGCAGAGGTCAAGGCATTGAATGAAAAAGTTGCAGATGTTCTTGAGAATCAGGACAAGGAAACGAATCTTAAGAAGAAAATGTATGGGGATAAAGTATTTGAATCTCTTCTAAGGGAGACTAAAATAGCATCTGAACAAATAACCGTTCGGAAAACCTTCCTAGCAAAACCATTGCCTGAGACTCTGGGAAAAAATTTAATGTCTCCAGAAAAATACAAAGAGAAGGAAGTTTATAAGGAAGCTATGGAAGATGTTTAGGATGCTCAAAGATCTGAAGAGATAGTTGATTTGATAAAGCATGTAGAATACTTTCATGAAAACGAAAGTGCTTCCAAAAAGTTTTCAATCCAGACTTCTCAAGCCAGATCATCAAAACATGCTACTCTTGGAGTAGATGGGAATAGTGAAGAGGAAGTAAATGCATTTTCTAAAGATGAGATTCATAATAATCACTTTATTCATCCTAAAGACATTGAGGCTGGAGTTGAGAAGGAACAAGTTGATAAAGATACGATTGATCAATTATCTGAAAGTGAGTAGGAATCTCCCGATGAAGAAGCTATTCCGAAAACCAAAAAATGGAAACAAGTGGTTGTGGACACACCAACCAAAGATACTTTGAGGAAGAAAGAAGCTGGAGGATCCTCTAAGAGGAAGCTGATAGCGATTTAGGAAGAACTATCTCCATGTAAAATGTTTGATTTGGAGTCATCAGCATTGGGGAATGATTTTTTTATCCAATACTTAAAGAAGATTGTGGATACCATTCCGATATTACCAGTAATTTACTCCAGATGCCAGATGCTTCAGCATAGCATGAATCAAAAGGCAGATTCAGTATCCATGGTCAAGGATATGTTTGTAATGATTGAGGCTGATCACAAGAAATTTATTTTCAACTATGAATCCCACGGAAAATTCTACAAGAAAATGACAAACTGGTCGAAGAAAATTGTTGTATATATGAGAGAGCTTGATCAGTCTCAAGAATATTTCAATGAATATTTTGATTCTGAGGAAACCAAAATAAAGTATCTTACAGATAGCATTGAAAAAAGGCTAACTCTTGAGAAGAATGTTCAGATTCAGGATGCCAAAGATCTGAATGGAAAGCTAAGTTATATTTTCCAAAGCTGGAAAACAGAAAAGGATCTCTGTATTGAGATTCAAGAAATGATGGTGAAGCAAGATGAATTGCTGATGGCTCGAGAAGAGGCCATGAAAGCTTAGGAAGACAGAATCAAAGAATTAGAAAATAAAGTAGAGGAGGATCACAAAGAACTGGAAAAGATTAAGACCATTGTGATAAAGCTAATTCCCAAGGGAAAAAGAAGATAAATAGATCCAAATTCGATCTTTTGTTGTATCTTTTTCTCCTTGTACAAATTCTTCTAATTATAATGAAATTGTCGTTTCTTGTTGTGTTTGGATGTTTTTACTAATAATTCAGGTACCATATTTTTTCCATTCCCTCATATTCTTTTCGAATATAACAGAGGGGGAGAAGGAAAAATAATTCTAATGGGGGGAAGGAAACGAATTATAAGTGAAGAAGAAATATCCCTATGTGTGGGGGAGTTTATCTAAGGGGTAGTTCTCATTTCGAAGATTTCCACATTCAAATGGAAATTCTCATTCTGGAAATCTAGAATACGATCCATAGTGTTCCAAAGCCTAAGAGGGAGTTAGTTGTATTCACCACTGTTCATATGTAAATGGAGATAAGTTTTATTTTCAAAGAATAGAATATTTTACCTATGTCATTATATTCTTTTTCATAAGTATGTTTGGGCTTTCCGAAAAGGGGGAGATTGTTTAGTCAATAAGGTTTTCCTTATGAATTTTCCATTCCTTCATTCAAGGAGGAGATTATTGAGTCATTAAGGTTTTATTATTACTTTACCATTTATATTGTTTTGAAAATCACAGACACCTTACATAATGAAAAATATATTATTACCCTGAATTTTACTTCTATAAGGAAAAATTTCCATTCCGAAGGAAATATATCCTTACTATGTTTCATTGTCTATATCATATTTTTTCTAATTGTAAAATTCAGTTTGAAAACAAAAACCCTGGAATCCTAAAAATACATAGATAAGAAGCATTATGTTCTAGGATCCGAATTCTCAGAATTCTGGTTATGAACATTCTGAGTTCTGACTCCGAATTATAAATCAGGATTCTGGTTACGAACATTATGAGTTCTAACTTCGAATTCTGAATACAAATTCTGGATACGAACTTTCTGAGTTCTGACTCCAAATTCTGAATAAAAATTCTGGTTACGAACTCTCATGATGTTGAACTCTGAATTCTAATTAAGAACTTATGTAAAGTTCGACTATGAATTCTGGTTATGAACTCTCATGAAGTTTGACTCCAAATTCTAGTTACGAACTTTCATGAAGATCGACATCGAATTCTGATTACAAACATATCTAAATTCTAAATTCAAGTTCTCTTTATTTAGACTCCTAACTCTTATTATTTCTGACTCCGAATTCTCATGAAATCTGACTTCGAACATTGTCAGTTCAGGTTCCGAATTCTAGTGAATCCAGATTCCAAATTTCCTTGAAATTCAGACTTTGGAATTCTATAGAATTCAGGTTCTGAATTTTTTGAAAATAGAATCCTAATATCATTATATTATAGATTCCGAATTCAATTTTGGTTAGACTCTGAAAATTAATTTTCTTACATTCCGAATATTGGACTTTTGTTATGTACCCATATTTTTCTTACACTTATTTTGTTATGAAATGATGTCGTGATTTCAGTAACTAACTAACCGTTGTTTGAATGACACGTTTATAGGTCATTCCGAATATCAAGGAAAAAATATGATCATTGGAGGATGGAGATGACCATTGAAGCCGTGCTTATATAAAGGAGCTCATTTGAAAGGGATCACTACTTTAAAAACTGTTCTATGACTCTAAAGACCACATGTTGTTGAAGTGATTTCTAGAGAGAGACTTTCATTGCATTGTGTGAACTGAACTACTTGTTCATAATTCCTTCATGTTACTATGAGTGTTGCTAAGTACATTCGAGGGCTTCGAGGGATAGGAAGATATAGGTTCCAACTACCTTGAAGTTGAGGGATTCCTTGATGAGGAAGACAGAGGTTCCAACTACCTTGAAGTTGAGGGATTGCGGGGATAGTAAGACCAACTTTGATCTTAGTATTGAGGTCTTACCCTGGTGTGGGTAAGACCGACTATCTTGAAAGTATAAATCTAGGTACCTTTATCCAAGGTTGTTGGATACCCTTCTCTTTGTGTTAAAACACTTACTACTTGTTACATGCTTTGTTACAAGTTTTCCATTGCATTTGTATTGTTGAGGAAAGTATAACTATCTTATACTTTCTTATACTTGTACTCTGATTTAGTTAGATTCTATACACTTTATGGTAGAATTTTAGTTGGTGTAAACTTTTTTTAAGTTTCACTTCCAGAATCACTTTCTGGAATCAAGAAAGTTATTAGAACATAGAGGTGTTGTGAATTTTGATTATTCAACATTTCATTAAGGATTTTTTTTAATGTATACAATTCACCCCCCCCCCATCTTCTATTTTGGTATCTGCATCATAGTTTGATACTGAAATCATTGTCATCTCTATTCTTTAGATCCTAAATTTGGTATTATAGAGTGCATCATTCTCAGGCATACCATCTAACAATATCGTGGAATCATGGGGTGTTATAATATCTTTTCATTAAGTTGTTATTTTAAAGTAATAATACATAAAGATAATAAAACCATAACAAACATTCATATAGTTAGAAAAGATAATTATTTCACAATGTAATGATCCTACTATGTAATTAATCTTAACTCTTAGAATTTTAGTTAGTTAAAACTTCTTATTATATCACATTGGGTTATTAGATAGTTGAGAAGAAAAAACATTTCCCAAATCCATCAAATGGATATAAAATCATTTGAATTTACATTAATATCATATATCTAAGGGTTTTCAAGCTATGTGTCACACTTTTTCCCAAAGGTATTTTGTTTACTAACATTTAGAATTATCAATTTCCCCAACATGTTATATATGATAATCAAGAGGAACACTATTATAAAAAAACCTACTTGGTGGAATGATTGAGGTATTGACATGTGCTTTCTATAGAAAGAATATCACACACAATATTTTAGGAGGGGGGTGAAGTATCCCCAATTTAGTATGTATCACATGTATATTAAATTCATAACTATTATATAGCCTGAAATTATCATAATCTAGTGTTTTACACCATTATTCATGGATGCTAATAATGACATACTTTTGGAAACCTTATTATAACAACCAATTTAATAGGTTCACAAAATATTAATGTTTAATTTTTTTGAAAACCCACGGTTTCCAATAATCAATTTAAAATTCAGTCCAAATATAATTCTAAATATCATTGGGTATCTAATGAATGTAGTAAAATATGTTTCCATATAGTCTTTTAGAATTATATGAGATTAAACATCTCCTCATAAGTATTCATACAATAATATATTTCAAACCCTCCTAATTTTATAGTAATGAATAAGCCTCTAAAATAGTAGGAAGCCTTTCCCATATTCCATATACCCATGAATTCATTACTGAATAGAAATTGTATTTCTTAATAACTCTAATATTTAAAACGTTTATACTACATCCATCACAAAATGCAGCCATATAACCTTAATATCATACTGATATGACGAAATATGAAATATAAATATTAGATTATAAAACATATTTTTTAAATAATGAATAGATTATTTTATAAAAATAATTTATCAAATAAATTATAGCATACATAATTTATTTATAACATAAACAATTTACAATCCTGAATAGTAAATATGATTAAATAAATTAGTAAAATGATTATTTATTTTAAAAACATGACTTAAAAATAAAAAACATTAAATTTAGGAATTAAAATTATCATTTTAATATTCAAATATGTTATTATTTATTAACATCATTTAATTTATATCTTATTCCCTTAATGTAATATATTATAAATGTTTTTTAGAAATATATATTTTAAGATTAATAATGGGATCATAAATTTCATTTGATGAAGCTAATGTTTTCATAATTTTTTTAAAGAAATATAATTTCGTTATCCATCAAATTTTTAATTTTATGTTAAACTATCGCATTTTAGCTTTTTTTAATAATTTTAGATTATTTCGTATACATGAATAATTTTTAATCTTTAATTGTCTTTTATCATTATTTTATTTCATCAAATAAATAAAAAGTGATTCAAATTATGAAATTAGTTATTATTGATATTAATATATTATTTAATATATCTTATTTATCTATAGCTTGAATTGAATAAAACCAAATGAGGCCCCAAATAAGAAAGAATGTTAGCTCTAGAAATATATCCGTTGTTTTGATTGTTTTTAAAGAAAACCATTTATCTTTCAACATTCTAAACCAAATGTGATAAATTTTTAAACTAATAAATTTATGACGTATTGAAATATTTTAAATAATTATATATAGTCAATATTTATTCATTGTCAAGGACATAAATTTTTGTGAGACTAGCGCATTGAAATTCAAATTACATGGATATCCTAAAATGTTTTATTTAATAATCTATAAAACAAATCTCAAAACATGGAGATTCAATATAAATTTTCTACATTTAATAAAAAATGATGATTTACATAAATTTCACGAATAATAATTTCAAAGTTTCAACCATTTAATTGGTAATCAATTTTTGAATATTCGAGTAAAATATTTAGATCGTGAAGGAGAAATAGTCTCCCATATAAATATGAACATTAATTTAATTTCAAGAGGTAAAATTTTATAGCATATGGGGGGGTTATATTGTTATAGTATTATTTATTTTCAATATATATATATATTTGTTTTATTCCTAACATATATTTTCTTTTCTAGTTTTTCCCTCAATGTGCTTTTATACATTAATGTTAATGGGGATCTCATTGTAAAACATATTTAATGAAAACAATAAATTTATTAATCAGTAAGAATTCTGCAATAATTTATACATTATATATTATGTGAAATTTAAAATATATTATATTGATTATGTGGAAATTCTCTTCCATTTTCAGAACAAAAATTTATTCATTATTCATCTAGAATTATTCATATAACTATTTGAGACTTTAATAAAATAGAGTATGGAAATGATGGTATTGGTCAGTGATGAGGTAACCATTGTAAAAGAACCTACATATTTTTATTTTTACCTCAAATTTTTTTTAATCATAATAATAATCTCATAATCCAAAAAATGAATGTATTAGTTTCTTTTGGGACTAGACATATAAGAATTTTATTTTACAACACATTTTAACATTGACCAAAACTAATTCATACTATACTCTCTTCTAAAATTCTTCATATCCTATAGTATTATTTATGAAATTCATAATATAAATATAACAAATATTTTGTCTCAAATTTCCAATAAAGGAAAAAATAAAAAATTGAAATTAAATAATGGTTGGATAATAGTCATATGAGAAAACACGAGTATGGGTGAATTGTTTTCTTAAATTGAATATTGAAAAATAAGAGGTTTTTATATGCCAGGATGTAAGGAAATTTAATCATAAAAGGATAATCCTGAATCATATAAAATATATGAAGTATAATGAGGATGTAACAATGAATCAAGATGAATAATAATAAACATATAAAATAGTCATATGTCATTAGAATAAGTATAAAGAACTATATCATTTTAAAACTTTCTTATTTCATCACGTCAATGCCCAAAATTGTAAACCTACATAATCTAAATTGACTTCAAGATTATTATTATAAAGGTAGGTAATTCTCATCATGTTAGAAATAAATATTGTGAACCATGATAATATCTATTATGGTAATTCTCAATATTCAGAACCTAGCTGACTACCATTTAGTTCATGATTAATATAACTGTCTCATTAGATAAAAAAATTATTCTATGTCATTTGATGGTGATATAAGACCCCAACAATCATCATCAATATATATGTGTTCCATTTGAAATCTATAATTCATTATCTCATAAAGATATAATATAAATAAAATTGGTTTCATATCATTAAAAAAGTTATTGAAGAAAATGAAATTGTGGATTAGATTGATTGATACAGAATGTTAATCACTCAAAAACTCTATTTAATAGAGGATTATATATGGTGATTCTTAAAAATAACCCCATATTATTTATACATATAACAAGGAAACTATATTTTAAATCATGAAAATGTTATTTAAAAATCCTTTTAAAACATTGTTTGAATGTTAATAAATAATGAAATATATTAAAAAATAATTTTCACGAATGTAACAAGGAAATAAACGTTTTATGAAAAACAAAAATTCAACATAAACATAAATAATGGATCCCTAAAATATTTCATAATGTTGTTTTATATGAAATGTGTAGAGGTAGATAAAATTTTAACATGAAAGGGAAATACTTTTTCTAACATTTAATATATCTGTATTGAGCCCCTCTATGTAAATAGAGTGATAAATAATTAATTTCAAAATATGTAAATAAAAATTAAATTAATTCCAAATAATAAAATATAATTGGATTTCAATATAATAAACTAGTGTATTAGAGGAAAAAGTAAATACAGAAATGGATGATTAATGGCTCATTTTAAGAGAATAAATACTTTTCATATGATAAAATTTTATTAAAAATAAAATCAATTGATGTAATTCCATAAAAATTTAGAATGAAATTTATTATAAAATCATCATAGAGTAGTAGAAATCTATCACTAAAGACCATAGTAAAAAAATGACTCATTATGACATAAGAAAATGATTTCAACTAGAAAAACCTAATATTGCATTATAAAATAATTAATAGAAAGTGCTTGAAATAGAGAGAATGAATACAACCATTTAACAACATTAATAAATCATAATTCATGATATTATATAACAATAGTTATTATACACAACAATAAAAGATTATTATTCTATAAATACATTTCTTAACCAATGAAAATCGATGTGAAACACCCTTACATTAAATCCTTCAATGTCTGACTTTCTCTAAGTTAATTTGTAACTCAAATAAATATCTAAATAAACAATTTTAGAAAAATATATTTATATATAACTTTTTATTAACATCATTCATAAGCATTCTTATTGTGTATTATATAATTAATTAATATCATCATATTTTATTAGTTTTTATTTTTTATTTGGTAATTATTTCATAATACTTGTTTTGATTTTGGTTTATTTAGTCAATGATAGTTATTAAAAAATAATTATTTCAGTGTGCCTATCCTCTCAGAAAATATCACATATTAATAGATGAGTATTCATTACATAACATAATTATCTGCATTAGAATCTTATGAGAATAGTTTAATTAGAAACATCGGTACATAAAATACTGGTTCATATGTGAACTAAAACTTCTCAAATTAATTTCTCAAAAAAACATCCCTAGACATATCATACATAATACCATTATTCATAACATATGGTTTAGATTTATATGAAATGGTGAGCTCAGTTTCTCAATAAGTGTTAACATGGGAATTATTAATCAATTAATGTATGAAACATATGATAAGAAGATGCAATGATATCTTCAATATAATATAAATAGTTAATACCCATTCAATCAAGGATCATAAACATGTTCCATGGAATAAAAAATTGGCCCTTCAATGTAATAAATCATAAGGGTGAGAAATGATCATAAATCAGTCATGATTCATATGCTCATTTCACAAATGTGTGTAATGAACATAAATATAGAAAACATTCCATATGATAATGTTAACTACCGAGACCATCAGATGATATTGAATCATGAATCGACACGAATTCCTCATATCACAATAGAACATGAAGCACCACATATTTCCTATTATGGATCAAGAATGTCAACATTTTTCCGATAATGGATCAAGAAAATCAACATATTTCTCACAAAATATCAAGAAAATTAGTTTGTCTCCAATTTATATATCATGAGATATAGAACATTACCCAATGAACTCTAAGGATATATAATTCAGGGTAATCCTCTCACATAATTAATTATATATATATGGTTTCCACAAACTCATTAAACATTAATAATATCAGCATATCACAACATGAGAAATTAAATGGGGTTTCAAAATCATTTCATCATTCCATATTAGCATAACCCATGAAAAATAAATTGGTTTAGATACACTTCTATTCAATATTATCATAAACCATATAGATGCATAATAAAGATAATAACATTATACCATATCCCAGAATAACATATGAAACATCAAAGGTTGATTTAAATTATGAATATAATTGGAAATCTTAGGGAATATCCCATATTATTAAAAGAAAAGAGAAGAGCCCTTTTTTATGGGAGAGGGTAACCCATTACATGCCCAAGGGCCAGAGGCAAATAGCCAAACCTCAAAACAAAGTAGGAATCACCCTCGCATCCAAGATGAAGCCGAAAAAATCAAACCGCCAACTCCCTAAGAAGCCAAGCCGCAAAGAAGAAAATGCACAACAAGAATTTGAAAACGTCAAGATATGGCCTTATGCCTTCATGAAAGAAGCCGGAAGAAGACGACACGGATAGATCTGCAACACTGTACAAATAAAACTCCTTTCCCCCACAAATCTAGCCGAGCAGACCGAAACTCCAAAGCCAAAAACCATAGACACTTCCGCCCATGCCACCGAGAAGAAACCGAAGGTTGTCCTGGCTCTGAAACGCCATAAGAAGATCAGAATACTCACTGCCATATGAACCCAATCCATATAAATAGCACTTCTGAACCCTAACTGCATCGCCACACAATGTTTCCAAATAAAACTCGTTCCACCAGCTAAAACCAAGCCTACTGAAGCCAAAAAACACTGATCCGCGCCCGAAGCCTCATCCAAGCCACATCCAAAAGTAAGCCGAGACCTGACGCCATCACACCGGAAAGGACGCCAAGATTGAGCCGACTTCAAAATGACCCGAGCCGAGCTGAGACCAGGACCGTCGACGCTATGACCGCCTTCACCACCACGGAAAACCAAAATCCAAGACAATGTGGTAACATTTGAGTGAAATATTGTTTTTTTAACCATTATTTTGACCTCGTTAGATTTAAAAGTGAGTAAAATGAATGGAAAAAATTTATGCCAGAGAATAAAATATTGGGGATTAAAATTCATTAATTTCTTGAATATTTTCACAATATTTTTTCTTCTAAAACATATTCATAAACAACCATGAAAAGAAATGGTATTGTATCATAAAAACATTACCAATGTGGTAATAGTGGAATCATATGAACCATGAATGAAACAATCATATTTGAATATTAAAAATCAACATCAAATTTATAATAAGAATTATAAAATATATTTATGAGATCATTATACACAAAATTAATGAATCATATTGTTAATATGGAAGGTGTCTCATATAAATTAATGTAAGATGTAAATACCAAAAAAATTGATAAATTTTGAATTTTAATACCCATGGAATAATAACATAAAAAAATTGAATATAATAAAAATAAATAAATTCATGATAAAAATTTCAAATATTTATAAAATACACCATATAATACAAATAAGTTTTGAATATTGAATATATCTCCTAGAAATAAAAAACAATAGAAATCATGTACCTCAAGTCTTGAAATTCATCATACACATTTAAACCCCCTTTATAATAAATATTTTATTATAATAAATCTATTTCACAATGATAAGAATATATATTAAAATATATTATTTATAACAAAATTTAATTACCCATTTATAATCAATTATTTTCTAAAATCACAGTTTTGAATAATAACCCCATGGTTTTTCATATACATTTTGGTCTGATTGTTTTGGTCATCATATATTGATCAAGTTTCCAAAACATCCAGCATAATAAAAAATATATAACAATCATATATATTAATTATATATATATTTAGAATAATATATATATATATATATATATATATATTATAGAAAATAAATTACATCATTTATTGAGATAGTAGGATTTACATTTGCATGAACGTTGATTCCATTTTAATAATGTATCAAATGAATGAAATGTAACTAATATATCAATATAGTAAAATATTTTTTTCCAACATATATTATATATATTAAAAAATTAAATATTTAATACTATGATTTTAAATATAAAATATAAAAATGTATCACAACCCTTCATTGAGGTAGTATTCCACAAAAATGCACGAGCGAGGTTATTATTTTCCAATGGATTGGAATGTAAAAAGTAATATGTGAAATTGTAATTGAAAAAATATAACTATTTCATAAATATGATATATATATATATATATGTTAAATCCATCATTATATAAAATGCTGAGAGGAAGTGATAGAAAAAAAATACATCATTTTTTAGGTGGTAGTTTATCGTATAGATGATCGGGGTTTCGATTCTCATTTTATAGAAAAGTAAGATGATTTAGTTTATGACTCTAAAATAATTAAATATAATTAAATGTGAGATTAGTTTTATATTATATCATAAATTTTTTAAAATATTTTATGGATTGGGAAGAAGAAAGAAATTAAAAAAATCAATTAATATTGATTCATATTCTTTGGACACCCACCATTTCTTTTCCCAAAATGCCTTCATTATAGGGGTTTCTAATAAAAATAAATCAAATTGGATGTGGGTATAGAATTATAGAAAGTATTATTTTATGTTTTTTGGGATTAAAAAGGATCTTTCATTGTGAATAATAGGGACGAGTCAATGTCTTTTTATATGAGGGGAAACGAATCCACTTGGAAATTACACAGAGATTTTGAAAAAGTATACAAATTGTTAATTTAATTCCCAAAAAAATTTAAAAAAAATAAAAATATAGATTTTAAAATGTTTTTATATCTATAAAATACAATTTAATCGTGTTTTATTGGATCACATACCCTTCTCATTTGGTTTATCACTAATTAAACCTATTTAAAAAATAACCACATTAATTAATATTAAATAATTTCCATATAAAATATGATAAAAATTAAAAATTAAATTATTAAATAATATTAAGTATTCTTATTCGAAATATTTCACCTATTTTACCAAAATTAATTCACTAATGTGGTAGAATTTAATTCAAAATTTAATTGGCAGGCAAGATGAAAAAGGTGATTTCTAAATAAGATGTTTCTTTAATTATTAAGGTTTTATATTAAAAATAAATATGAAATTGATTTCATTAACTAAAATGAATTATTAATAATATATATTAACATATTTTACTTTTAAATCCATTTTAAAATATAATTTATATGTCTAAATACTATAATCAAAAAGGTTCTTTCAATCAAAATCATCATTTTCACTCTTCATCAAAATATTAATCTTTTCATGAAATTTAAATAAAGACACTCTATGGTAATTTTCACATGATGAATAATAATAAAAAATTATTTTGGTAAAATAACTTTTCAATAATTAGAATATTTTATTATTATAATTAGTGTTCAGGACATGATAAATCTACAATATAGAAAAAATAAATTTTTAAACATAAAAATAGGCCTATTTTTCTCCCATGATTCAGAAAAATATTAGATGAAGGGTAAACCATTTTACTGAATATATAATATATAAATTTCATTAGAAAAAATTTACTTATTTTTAATAAATTAATATATTTTTAAAATGACACAACATAAGAATAAAAATTGTATTTTTGAATAACTATTATGTAATTTTTAAAGGATTTTTTTCATTTCCTGCCAATTGATAAACAATTATTTTTTTAGTAATTTATAAAATAAGTTATTTTAATAATTCATATATTAAAATTAAATTCATAATAAATTATTAAATGTATAAAATGGTTATCTTTTTTTAAAAATAATACTAATATATTTTACAGTGAGATAAAACTCAGTGTTCTGTTTAATAAAAGCTATCAATGAATTTATATTTATCTGGAAAAGTATTTCTGAAACTCTCAGGGTGTTACATTATGCCTCTATAAAATTAATTTCACCCATAATGTTTTTTTAATATGATACAAAAAAAATTATAGTTATCCCTCGACTTATCTTCAGGATCTTATGTGGAATCTTCATGTTTGTGGCTTCACCAAACAATGGTTAATATGTGAGTAGTCATTATTCGTAAAAAATTCTATCTATGATCCAAAAAATACATAGGATATTGTTTTATAGGAAATATTATTATCTATTGGTACAATTTATGATCATAGTATATGTCTGATATTATCTATGTACATCAATATGAGTGATAGAAGGAACACATCATTGCTAGAAGAAAGGTTCAGTGGAAGAATAAATAATGTCTAACACCATCCATATTTTATCAAGAATCAAGAAAGGTATAACATATAAATGTTTAAAATTTCATTTCATCTTTAATATCACAACTATAATGTATATATGAGTTCACAAAAATTCATTCTCACAACCTTCTATCATTAGATCATGTCAATGATTTTTAGTATAAATTTGTTGTCTACTCTGAGATGTCTAGATGTGTTACTAAGAATCATTGACCTTGTCTGCCATTTCCTCAACTTTTACCGGCCCCCATATATTTATTTTTCAATCATCATCTCATGTCACTGTAGTTCTATACATAATTACATAGAGGGATTTATAAAAGATCCTTCTAAATTATCATGTGAATGTAATTGTTGTAAGAAAGAATTACAAGATGAAGGTGTTGATCCAAATGACCATTTAAATACATAGAAAGATATGTCAACATTTATTATATAGTTTCAATTGTTTTATTATATTGAAATTCTATCTTAGGGTGATAAGTTATACTACAATGTAACTCTATGACTAGAGAATTCTAAATATTTTCTATATCGTTTAGGTAATCCTAAGATCCGGTTCAAATACTATTGAGATTGCTACTCCATGAAATTTACCACTTCATTTTTGAAAATCATAGTAAGATGTTCAAGGGAAAAAAATATTATCCAATAGATATTTTCTAACATCATAAGTTGATAGACTGATAAACATATAACATTATTTTATTTAGTGTTTTGGGGACTCTGTTAACAAAATCCATGGCGATTTTTTCACATTTATGTTCTTTTATATTTTATGGTTTTATCAGTTGTCTCTCAGCCATATCTTGTTATAAACCATGACCAAATAGACAATAATAGGTTCAATCTCAATATCAAGTTCAATTTTTTTATAATATAATCTGTGTAGATTGATAATTTCATCAAATTTAACTAAAGGATGGACAATTATAGTTTCATAGGGAACTTTCATGAAAACTGGAACACAAAAGCCTAACATTATGGTGGAGGATAAGTGCGCACTGATTATCATTATTGACTTTAACTATTTATATTTCCTAATATTTAACATCATCAATTTACTTAAGGTTCTTTTTTGAATTATTATACTCATCATCCCATGGACGTATTAGGTCATTAATTTTCATAATTCCCTACTACCAGAAATTTGAAAAAATGGATTGTGTGTGTTTCATTCAGTTGATCTTATTCTATTTAATACATTGATTAAACTATTCACGTTACTAAAATATTTTTTTCTTGATGTATATGTATTACATTTTAAAAACACATTATTGTTCCATTAAAGAATTCACCTAAGTGCTCCATTCTAAATTATTGTATTCAAAGTTGTTGATTCATTTTATTCCAAACTCGTTACATATCATTAGAGATTCCACGAAACATCATTTTACTATTCATATCACTAAAATAATTTTGTTTTCAAGATTCAATTTCCATGTTGAGAATACATTTAAGGATTTATTAAAAATTTCCAAAGTCCCTTATATCAAACATCCTTTAATGATTTGGGTTTTTCTACTAATGAATTTATGAAACATAGTCTCTTTTTGGATGATAATACTTAAAGATGAACACACTTTTCGTGACCCCATTTCTCCAAAGATACCGAAATTAGGGGATACAGATAATGACCCCCCCCCCCCCCCCCCCCGAGTCCCACCTCCTATAGGCCTTGGGTTTGAGAGTAGCACCAAGGAAGTACAAATCTCATGAAAAGGGAGGAATTACACTTTATATGAAAACAAGATCATCAGATAATATGGATCATCCACAATGAATCACAGATACAAACCATAAAATAAATTAAAATCATTCCTACATGAATGTGTAAAATAGAGCTTATATAAATATAAATGTCTCTTGGGTGATACCAAAAGGTAAATCTATCCAACAACACAATAGATGCCCGGATTCAAACAGTTAAGGTCCATCACCATCAACATAATCTTATTGGAAGCATGAAAATATCTAAAATACAAAGCATAAGACTATAAGTATACTCAGTAAGAAATATGATGTCTCTTGTTCACATGTGAAATAGGTATACTAATTCACCCATGAGAATTCTGCTGATCCAAATAGGTTTTATACAGGTATACTGACACCCCCAAACCCTCCAAGGTGTGATCACAAAATAATAAATGATTTGTAATATAATATTAATAAAATCGATGATAGGGTACCCCACAAAACATTCCCACAAGTATGGAGCTTTTCTCATCTTCGTATGTCTTGGAGCTCCCATCCATTCAGTATACTTCATTACATCCTGTCTGCACACACATGGGCCTCACAACACATCCTGCCCTCACACACATGGGTATCACAACACATTTATACAACACACACCTAGGCTACACAACACATCACCTCTCATCCCAAAGACACATTGTAAATCACATCACATCTCATCCAGAAGACACATGGGAAATCACAAACCACCTATCCCACAAACACCATGGCCATCACATCTCGCCAAAAAAACCTCATCTATTACTGTCACTATCTAAGACACTAAAAACCCATTGGTAATGACATCATGTGACATACCTACCCATCATGGTCCAGAGACCAGAACAGGGTGTGTACCCATCCATCCACAGTCCCCATCGGATGTTGGTAAAGATACCCTCTCCCATGAAGATGGTAGTGTTCATCTGATAGTGGTCCACTATAGTGGGGTGAATATAGAAATAATAAGGAAAAAAATTTATACATATATGATACAAAAAATTAAAACAAAACCAATGGGTTCCCAGAAAAACCACTTACTAATAACACTTCCCACCATTTTGATACCTCTAAATGAAAAACACCCCATATATGTCCACAAATGTCACTTCACATTCCCTACTGATTTATTTAATCATGTTTCCTTTGTTATCCAATCAAACCCAAACCATTCCAATATTTATTAACCAATTATTTATTCATTAAAACACTTCTATTCAAACATTCGATAGTACACATATCGAGAAATGCAGTTGCAGTCATTTTATAAGGTAAAGAGCCCTAGTAAATTAGGGAAACATCACATTAAAGAAACATCACACCACAACCTCTAGATACATGGAATGTTTTGTGAATGTTACTCATAGATAAACTCTGGGTGAATTACCCATACAAACCACTACCATCCTTCAACAAAGTTAACTTTCCAAAACCACCAACCAACTGAAACAAACCACCAACTCAAAACCACATAAACCATCACAACACGACAGACCCAGTTTTTCATCTAGGATACACCATTATACTATGCCAATATTAACATATCAATGAAAGAAAGCCCCTATTAACCACCTTTCCCACAACCACCTTACGACATGAATGAACGAAAAACATATTTTCATATTTTTAAGGTCGTCCCTTGTTTAATTGCACTTTTTAATTAAAGGGTTATACATAAACTATATGATCCTGGGGAGAAAATTTATTAGAAGAGTATAAATGGTTAAAATATTATTATATGTTCTATAGAAATTGAATAATATAACTTTAGTAACCAATGGATGTCTAATTCAAGACCCCAAACAAGAATGATTTTCAGTGGGTAGTTATCCCATTAAAATCACAATATAAAAAACAACCAAATAATAAGATCATGTGTCACTTTTTCAAATCGATTTATATTGATATTAATCAGATTTAATTATATTTAATAATCAAGAATAAACCATATTGAAAAATAGAAACAATTAAATTCTCACCCTGCATAATGAAAAATTAAGAATTAAAGTTGATAAACTACATGGAAGAAGAATTATTACTACTTTATGGTTTCCTCAATATAGGGTCACATATGCAACTAGAAATTCTCTGGCGAATCACAAGCCATCTACTGTAAGAGTTTACTCAACTCCTATTAGAAGTTGAATTTGGCATGACCCATATCAACAAGAATGAGATATGGAATAATAAAGGGGAAAATATATCTTAGATGTAGGATGATTGAAACAGTGTCATGTGATTAAATATGGGTTTCATTTTGCATTAATGGTGTATCTCTTCAAGACAATACATTTTTACCAATTAAAATTCTCTAATCTCATTGGAAATTAATGATATGATATATGGATATTTAATCAGTATTAGTGACTTTAAAATATGGAATTAGAATAATTATACATCAAGGAATCATTTCAATAGGGAAAAACCAAAATAATTCTAAACATTGTTCATGAGACACTAAGACACCAAAAGATGAGGCATCTTCAGATGATGCACTGCTATACAAGGCACCACTTAATTAGGACCCATTGGATGACAAACTGCATGACAAGGTTCCAATGTAAAAGGAATCTCTGTATGAGGTGCCATAAAGATGAACCACCTCCACTATTAGTGAGTCACAACTAAGTGAGATTCCACCTGGTGAGACAACGCCAGACAAGGCACCGTTGTATGAGGCACTATTGGATGAGTGATCTCTAGTAAGAGAGACATAGTGATCCACCACCAACAAGTGACTACCAGTGATCTACCAAAAGAAAACCACCACCATAGCGTGACACCACTAGGGTGATCTACCACCAAGGTGATTCATCGCCATGTGATACATGTCAGACAAGACTCTATTGGAGTGGGACACTATTAGTATGAGACAGTTTGGTAAAACATGGAAAACATTGAAATTTTGTAATGTCTAAAAATTGTTATAATTAACCTGATTGAACACCTCAAATTAAGGATTCCAACAATGTAATAGACCAATGAGGTCCATGACATTTCATCAGATAACACAAAAAATATTCTCTCTCTTGATAATTCAAAACCAACAAGGAAGGAAAGAGAGGAAGGGTCCAAAAAACAATACCTTGAAATTCTTCTCAATGATCTAGTCACACATGAAACAATAATACCCACTGTACAAATCAATTTTCAATGATAAACCACCTTGTGTTGCTCGAAACCTATAATGGAGACCTCTACACCAAAGAACACCTCATAATATATCAAAGAACTAGCACATCAACTGTAGAGACCCTAATCTTAACGTACATGGACATTACATTATTTTTGTGGAATACTTAGTACATAACAAAAACACACACACATGGACCGTAATAGTTTAGTGTCTTTGTAAACTTAGAACAAAATCTTCTAATCATGGTGAAATATCTTCAACATCTCCCATAAAGATCTTCCCATTTTTTAACCTAAAACCATTCTTTATATCCTGTGGAAAAGAAAACATAAAAGGGGGAGCTCAAATGCTCAGTAAGGGTAAACAAAAGAAATATCTATCACATCATATTCATAAGAACATAACATTTTGGAAATCTTAACCTGCAAAAGAGATCATAATATCATAACATGGGATAAATCATAGTAGTGAAATGTAATCCCAATAATAATAACATAAAACATGAAACTTTGTGGCATACACACATAATCATAGAGAATCATTTCTTATTAGTCAAGACTCATTACCAAGACTATCTTAGTGGACAAAGTCTATTTCTGAACCGAGTTCACTCCTCATTTCCGTCCTGTTTCACTGAACCAGTTTAACCTTCCGTTCCATCCATGTCTATCTCATGAGATATAAAATCTTTACCCAATTTATTGGAGGGAGATTAGGTCCCACCCATCTCATAATGATACCATTCTTATGTGTGCCACAAAATCATAAACCATACATCATAGCATAACTCATGTAATAAAAATGGGATTCTTAAACATCGTGACATCATAAAACAATTCATATAAGATAAAGGAATTCATAAAAATAATTCCATAACAACATAATCAAATCAATTTAATAATATGAATAAAAACAGAACCCTTTATTATCTTAGATGGAAAATAATTTTGATAAAACACTTGAACTCCATTCTTGAGGAAAATATCCTTTCTACTTCAAAAACACTTTTCCTTTCTTAACATGTCAAACAATTCTAAACTAAAAGAAGTTGATTAAAAATAAACTTGAAAACTTGTAAAGTAATCATCTTGGAAATAATGTTTTACAAATCCATTCATGTCGTATAAGTTAAAAAACATTCTTCTCGTACTTTTGTCGAAGAAGTCAAAAAGTACCTCGTATGAAAAACGACAAAAGATTCCTTTCATATCTTTTACCAAAAACTCACTGAAGGGTAAAATTAAATTTAAACAATTTTAGGTGTATGGAAATAAAATTACATATTGAGTAAACATGGTTGTGGATGATAAAATACACCCCAGTAAATACCAAAGTATAAACAATCTCAGATAAAATGAGATTGTGATATTTTCCCTTACCTTAGGTCCGATTTGCTTCGTAAGTGTCCAAAATTCCTGTATAATGATTTAAATAATGCCATTGACTTATTAAAGAATCATACTCATTGTTATTATATCATATATGGTTCACTTATGACTTTATTTTACCCGTTCTTTTGTAAATTCCATGTTAAAGAGCGTTTTGGGTAAATTCGTTTCATTTGTCTTCCGTGTTTTGACTTGTAATTATTCATATGATTACATAGATAATGATTACTTAATTACGGAATAGAAAACATGATTTATATATAATATATATTCATAATATACATATATATAATAAATCATTAATTGGAAAGAAATTCATCGTTCATGGAGACGGTAGGACGTACGTACGCATGAACGCTGTTTTCGTTTCCTTATTGAGTTGAATGGAATTAAGTAGATGAAATTCATATATATAAACATAAATCAAGTATCATTATTATGTCATATATTTCATGATTACTTATTATATATACTTTATAATCATTCATGAATGGTTAACATGGAGAGTGAATCGCATCGCGTCGTGGAGACGGTAGTCCGTACGTACGCACGAGCGATGATATCGTTCTCATGATTGTGGAATTGTATTGGAGTGTATGTATTCTATTTTACAATCAATATCACTTTACAATAATCATATATAGTTATTATGTACACCATTATACCCATCCAAGTAAGGTGGTGGGTGAAAATAGATTACACCATGGCGTGGAGACGGTATTCTGTATGTACGCACGCGCGGTGATTTCGTTTTCCGTAGGATGGATAGATGGTGAAATCGGGTTGTTTCATACTTATAATAACATATCATTATATGAGTGATACTGAGGTTATTACTTCATAATGAAACAACATAAGAAGAATAAGTGGAAGAAGAAATAAAGTTGAAAGAATCGGTAACGGACATTACATCTTCTTTGAAGCGCCTCTTTGAGTCTTGTTCTTAGGGAAATAAAATTGGTCTTTGAAGAATACCAGGACCTCTAGGATGTTTCTAGGGAAGTGGAGAAGATAATTTGGCAGGGGTTGGCCGAGCTTGAAGGCTCAAAGTGGTGTGAGGAAGACAGGGAGGAGGTTCCCTTTTATAATGGAGGAGAGGGCACCTTTGGAATAACTAAAACTATTATTTTATTATGAAGCCAAATTCGGTTTTAAATAGATCCAAATTGATTTATTTCGAATATAAGGTGGGTATGGGTCGAAATACTCTCATCCAATATAATTTAGACAAGTTTAGGTCATTATATTAACCATATATTTTAGTTTTAACTCTTAGTTAATTAGATTGACATTTACCATGTCACTTTGTATTTTTATATTTTATAGTTAATAAACTTACCATATACATCCAAGAAATCCCCAAGTGGTCCATTAATGATACACCTACCATGATATAAGTATCTTGGCCGAACCTTAGATTTTTAGGAGTAAAATAACAATCAATAATATAATATTTGTTTTAAAAACTATTTTATGTCAATTTTGACACTATTTAGTAATTGATTTTTGTAAAAATCATAACAGAATGATTAGATCGAAAAAAGTAAATTAAATCAATAATAACATGTCATATTAACCTAGAAAATTAGTTTAATTCATAAAAAGTCTCAAATTACATTTATGTGGTTATTTATAACATCAATTATGTCAATATTTCATTAATAAGATAATTACTGCATCATCTTTGTTTCATAAATAAATTAAATTATTTAACGTCTAAAAATGAAAAATAAAATACCATTATGTATGAAATCTGTTTAGCTTTATAATTAATATTTATAGTCGAATTTATCTTATGTATAACCCTATATTAAAAATTATCTACTTATTAAACTTTGATTTTAACTATTTTAACCCTTCTTTAAATAAATTAATAATAAATGTCCTAATGTAATCCAAGTGGGAATAAATGGTCATATTTTATTCCTAAGGTTGTTTTTGGTCGAATTAAACTTATGCAATAGAATTAGGACATGTGTTAGGGTAATAATAATATCATTTTTACCCTTAATTACCTTATTTACTTTTAACCGTGGTAAAAAAAAGTAAAAAGATACTATTCACCAAATAATAATTTCATCTTATTGAACCACATTTTACTTACTGACATCAATCGTGTCTCTCGGATTTTTGAAATTCCACTCACAGAAGCAGTAAAATTAAGTTTTATGAAAAATTCATTTTTTTAACTACCACTTAGTGGTTTCACTATTCATCAAAAAATGAAAGTTTCCAGAAAAAATCCAAAAATTAGGCCTAAGCTATATTTGATATTATTAATTCAAAAATGATGTCTATTTTACCAAATTCAAAACATATCAGTTGCATTAATTAATATAAAAATTAATTCCCGTCGTCAAAACAAATAGCGTGTTCTTAAGAGATAATAACTATCAAATGATTGACAGTTGTTTATGTCTGTTTTAAATGTGAAATTACATACAATAACCAATATTGTATTAAATTGTAAAAATATATTCTAAATATAATTTAAAACCACTCAAATTAATAATTTATCACTATTAATTATTTCTATTAAAAAGGTTGTTTTTAATTAAAATTTAGTAATTTTCACTATTCATCAGAAAATAAAAGTTATCCGAAAAGTACCAAAATTTCACCCTAAGATAATTTCGATATTCCGAATCCAAAAATGAAGTCCATTTTGAAAATAAAATTTACAAAATTTCAAAAAGTGGTTATTACTATTCATAACGGCTAGTTTAAAAAATATTTTAATAGCATATCGTTGTTTAGTGAAACTCGGAATTGAGTACTACACATGCTATCGAGGAAGGTCGTGATTGCATGTAATGCATGGAAAGTCAAGGATGCGTGTTGTGAAAGATTTTTTTTGGTGTAGCGTACAACACAAGACATTAATGAAATTAAAAAGAATATTTTTCATAAAATCTCAGGGTGTTACATTCTACCCCCCTTAAAATGACTTTCGCCCTCGAAATTCATCGAGGTTATAAATGGTTTACTACTAGAAAGTTTATTTAATAGAAACTCACATCGTAAAAAGGAATACCAAAAACAATCTTTAAAAACAAAAGTATGAAACGTAACGGTTACCCAAATAAACTAATCACTGGGTTTCCACATAGGTGAAAATATGGATATGGAAGAGAAATCCAATCATCATGTTCTTACGGAGAGTGGTAGGGAACATGGCTATGGAAAAGCCAGCAATCACAAAGCCTTAAATTTGTGACGATCTAATGTACCATATGATTCATCAGATATGAGAGCAATAGGATAACATTTTTGGTTTTCAAGATCATTTCCTTAAAGTTGATGAAATTGGAATTTGAAGAAATACTTTCGTGATTTTGGTATAGTCTCACTGTTGGTCGTTCTTTGGACAATTTCCACTTCATCTCTTAATGAAATGAAGTTTAATTTGTCATTCGTGATGTGTTAGCAGATCATGTTATAGAATGATGGGTCATTCCTTCTTTCTCAAACAAAAGGTTAGAAAATTTATCAAAAAAATACATAAGTCCATCTATAGTGAGATTATTCATATATGGTTCCTAAAATGGACTTATACTTATTATATCATACTGCTTAATATAATAAAACTAGTTTCTACTAAATAGGGATTTCTTTTAGGCCAGTGGTAGGAGAAAAAGGCAAGTCACACTTTGGTTGTGGGTTCGATTCCCACAGCCTTGTCCGACGCGATGGGTTGTCGCCCGTCCTGCAGGTTGTCCTTTTTCAAAAGCTATATTACTATAACATCCCATCAATAATATGGAAAAAAAAATTATCCTAACTTATGTCCAACATAATCCATTCCAATCTTTAGGCTTATCTAAAATACTTCGGTCCAAGATCATAGTATAAAGAAAATGATTACTTGAAATGTCACATAACAATCACGTGAATGCCATCATTTATCCCCCATATATCATTTGATATATCTTGTTGCTCAAGTTACAAACAAGTGAATACCTTAATCATGTATTCTCTTGAAGAATGAATACCCATTGAACCTTAGTGAAAACATGAATTCATTCAAAAGTTAACTCTTTCCACATACCAAAATCCAAAAATTCTATATACTCAAACCATGATATACCCTTCTCCTTATATCAGTCATGAGCTCATGAATACGGTCAAACATTTCATTTTCTCATTTTCCTTTCATTATGCGCATGTCATCTTTTTTTCCAAAAATATCTCAATCACATTCTATGGTTACCGGTACCATTGAAAACCACAATAAACCAATACATAAATATTCCAATATTCCACGATACTATATACAACATTATTTTTGGAATCCCATTACATAAACACATAATCATTCCACCACATTGTACTCACATTCAACATCGCCAATAGTGATCGCATGTGACTTCCCTTTTTCCTTTGCCTTAAGTGGTTGCTCATGTCGATCATCACTAACCCTTGGATTAGGGCATTTATTAGCATAATTCCCCATTTCCTTGCACATGAAGCATTGAAGTGCTGGTGGTGCGTTCTCTGCAGTCTTTTCTTTATTCACATCATTAGAAACCCCTTTTTCCATTACTTCGACACTCAGCTACTCGATGACATTCTTTTCCACACTTAAAACATTTTCTAGTCCCTTTAAGACAATATCCACCAAACTTCTTTCCACACTTTGAGCATAAGGAAACATTCATATTCTTTTCACCATTATTCTGAGATTTCTCCTTGAACTCCATCTTTCGTTTCTTTTCAAAAATATGAGATGAATAAGTAACACCAACTTCCATTTCTACCTTCATAGAAAAACGCGCAATTTCTTTATAGCTACTGAAGTTTCTTATAGCTAATGCCCTTCTAAGATTTGGTTTTAATCCACTGAAGAATCGATCAACTTTACTTTCAGGATGGATGATAAATCCAGATGCATACCTTGCAAGCCTTGTAAAGTTCGCTTCATATATACCAACAGATTCATCATCTTTTTCCTTTAGTTCAAGAAACTCCTTCTCCATCTTTGTTCAAAGAATATGAGGGAAGTACTTATTGAAAAATATGTTCTTGAACTCGTCCCATTTTGTGGACTCAATTTCATATCTTGGCCTCGAATTCTTGATAATATTCCACCATTGATCAAAATCACCTTCCAAACGATACACTGCTAAGATGACTTTATCATGTTCAGAACATTGAAGAACTGAAAATATCTTTTCAGTAGTACTGATCCATTGTTCAACAACAAAGTGGATCATAAGACCCACTGAAAGAAGGTGGACGTTGCCTCATAAAGGACTCAATAGAATATTGTTCCCTTCTCTGCTCATTTGGAAGTCCAGAATGATTCATAGCTTGTGTAAGTATAGCAATAAGATTTTTCACTCCATATCCCATAACATTTGTTTGTTCAGGAGGAAAATCATTGCATTGTGCATTCCATTGATCAACATGGTTCCTTCGGGTTCCAGCCATCGTCTAAAACCCAAAAATAATAGTGTGAGAGGAAAAAATCATGATAGGGAAAACAACATAATAAAGGGGGAGTACCTTAAATATCTAACATCTTAGGTTTAATTTTATGATCGTTAACTTAATTCTAGGACTATAACCTATACGTATACTTATCCTTAGGGACATCCCTAGACATACCTTCGAAATATCTCTAGGGATCTCACTAAAGTTCTTGCATCCTAGTTTCCAAAGGTTGACTAAACCTTCCACAGATACCAATTGTAGAGACCCTAAGCTTAACGTACATGGACATTACATTACTTTTGCGGAATACTTAGTACATAACAAAAACACACACATAAGGACCATAATAGTTTAGTGTCTTTGGAAACTTGGAACGTAATCTTCTAATCGTGGTGAAAGATCTTCAACATCTCCCATAAAGATCTTCCCTTTTTTTAACCTAAAAACTTTCATTATATCCTGGGGAAAAGAAAACATAAAAGGGTGAGCTCAAATGCTCAGTAAGGGTAAACAAAAGAAATATCTGTCACATCATATTCATAAGAACATAACATTTTGGAAATCTTAACCTGCAAAAGAGATCATAATATCATAACATGGGAAAAATCATAGTCGTGAAATATAATACCAATAATAATAACTTAAAACATGAAACTTTTTGGCATACACACATAATCATAGAGAATCATTTCTTATTAGTCAAGACTCATTGCCAAGACTATCTTTGTGGACAAATTCCATTTCTGAACCGAGTTCAATCCTCGTTTCAGTCATGTTTCACTGAACTGGTTTAACCTGCTGTTCCAGCCATGTCTATCTCATTAGATCTAAAATCTTTACCCAATTAATTGGAGGGAGATATAGGTCCCACCCATCTCATAGTGATACCATTCTTATGTGTTCCACAAAATCATAAACCATACATCATAGCATAACCCATGTAATAAAAATGGGATTCTTAAACATCGTGACAACATAAAACAATTCATTCAAGATAAAGGACTTCATAAAAATAATTCCATCACAACATAATCAAATCAATGTAATAATAGGGATAAAAACAGAACACTTTATTATCTTAGATGGAAAATAATTTTGATAAAACACTTGAACTCCATTCTTGAGGAAAATATCCTTTCTACTTCAAAAACACTATTCCTTTCTTAACATGTCATACGATTCTAAACTAAAAGAAGTTTAATAAAAATAAACATGAAAACTTTTAAAGTATGCTTCTTGGAAATAATGTTTTAAAAATCCATTCATGTCGTATATGTTAAAAAAACGTTCTTCTCGTACTTTTCTCGAAAAAGTCAAAAAGTACCTCATATGAAAAATGACAAAAGATTCCTTTCATATATTTTTCTAAAAACTCACTGAAGGGTAAAAATAAATTTAAACAATTGTAGGTGGTTGTAAATAATATTACATATTGAGGAAACATGGATGTGGATGATAAAATACACCCCAGTAAATACCAAAGTATAAACAATCTCGGATAAAATGAGATTGTGATATTTTCCCTTACCTTAGGTCCGATTTGCTTCGTAAGTGTCTGAACCTCCTGTATAATTATTTAAATAATGTCATTTACTTATTCCAGAATCATACGCATTTTTATGATATCATATATGGTTCACTTATGACTTTATTTTACCCGTTCTTTTGTAAATTCCATGTTAAAGAGCGTTTTGGGTAAAATCATTTCATTTGTCGTCCATGTTTTGACATGTAATTATTCATATGATTACTTAGATCATGATTAAATAATTCTATAATATAAAACATAATTTATATATAATATATATTCAGAATATACATATATATAATAAATCATTAAATGGAAGGAAATACACCGTTCATGGAGACGGTAGGTCGTACGTTATCATGAACGCTGTTTTCCTTTCCTTATTGAGTTGAATGGAATTAAGTAGATGAAATTCATATATATACACATAAATCCAGTATCATTATTATGTCATATATTTCATTATTACTTATTATATATACTTTATAATCATTCATGAATGGTTAACGTGGAGAGTGAATCTCATCGCATCATGGAGACGGTAGTCCGTACGTACGCACGAGCGATGATATCGTTCTCATGATCGTGGAATTGTATTGGAGTGTATGTATACTATTTCATAATAAATATCACTTTACAATAATCATATATAGTTATTATGTACACCATTATACCCATCCAAGTAAGGTGGTGGTGGAAAATAGATTACACCATGGCGTGGAGACGGTATTCCGTACGTACGCATGCGCGGTGATTTCGTTTTCCGTAGGATGGATAGATGGTGAAATAGGGTTGTTTCATACATATAATAACATATCATTATATGAGTTATACTGATGTTATTACTTCATAATGTAACAACCAAAGAAGAAGAAGTGGAAGAAGAAATAAAGCTGAAAGAATCGGTAACAGACATTACCTCTTCTTTGAAGCGCCTCTTTGAGTCCTCCTCTTAGGGCACTAAAATTGGTCTTTGAAGAATACCATGACCTCTAGGATGTTTCTAGGGAAGTGGAGAAGAGAATTTGGCAGGGTTTGGCCGAGAATTAAGGCTCAATGTGGTTTGAGGAAGAGAGGGAGGAGGTTCCCTTTTATAAGGGACGAGAGGGGCACCTTTGGAATAACTAAAACTATTATTTTATTATAAAGCCAAATTCGGTTTTAAATAGCTCCAAATTGATTTATTTAGAAGCTAAGGTGGGTATGGCTTGATATCCTCTCATAAAATAGAATTTATACAAGTTTAGGTCATATATTAACCTTATCTTTTAGTTTTAACTCTTAGTTAATTAGATTGACATTTACCATGTCACTTTGTATTTTTATATTATATAGTTAATAAACTTACCATATACATCCAAGAGACCCCCAAGTTGTCCATTAATGATACAGCTATCATTATATAAGTATCTTGGACGAACCTTAGATTTTTAGGAATAAAATAACAATCAATAATATAAAATTTGTTTTAAAACCTATTTTATGTCATTTTTGACACTATTTAGTAATTTATTTTTTTAGAAATCATAACAGAATGATTAGTTCGAGAAAATTTAATTAAATCAATTATAAAATGTCATATTAACCTAGAAAATTAGTGTAATTCATACAAAGTCTCAAATTACATTTATTTGGGTATTAATAACATTATTTATGTCAATATTTCATTAATAAGATAATTACTGCATCATCTTTGTGTCATAAATAAATTAAATTATATAATATCTAAAAATGAAAAATAAAATACCATTATGTAGGAAATCTTTTTATCTTTTTAATTAATATTTATAGTCGAATTTATCTTATTTATAACCCTATATTAAAAATTATCTACTTATTAAACTTTGATTTTAACTATTTTAACCCTTCTTTAAATAAATTAATAATAAATGTCCTAATCTAATCCAAGTGGGCCTAAATGGTCATATTTTATTCCTAAGGTTTTTTTTGGTTGAATTAAACTTATCCAATAGATTTAGGACACGTGTTAGGGTAATAATAATATCATTTTTACCCTTAATTACCCTATTTACTTTTAACCGTGGTAAAAAAAGTAAAAAGTTACTATTCACCAAAAATTATTTTAATCTCATTGAACCACATTTTACTTACTGACATCAACCGTGTCTCTCGGATTTTTAAAATTCCACTCATAGAAGTGGTAAAATTATGTTTTAGGAAAAATTCATTTTTTTAACTACCACTTAGTGGTTTCACTATTCATCAAGAAATGAAAGTTTACAGAAAAATACCAAAAATTAGGCCTAAGCTATATTTGATATTATGATTTAAAAAATGATGTCTATTTTACCAAATTCAAAACATATCAGTTGCATTAATTAATTTAAAAATTAATTCCCGTCATCGAAACAAATAGCGTGTTCTTAAGAGATAATAACTATCAAAAGATTGATAGTTGTTTATGTCTGTTTTAAATGTGAAATTACATCCAATAACCAACATTGAATTAAATTGTAAAAATATATTCTAAATATACTTTAAAACGACTCAAATTAATAACTTATCACTATTAATTATTTCTATTAAAAAGGTTGTTTTTAATTAAAATTTAGTAATTTTCACTATTCATCAGAAAATGAAAGTTATCCTAAAAGTACCAAAATTTCACCCTAAGCTAATTTTGATATTCCGAATCCAAAAATGAAGTCCATTTTGAAAATAAAATTTATAAAATTTCAAAAAGTGGTTATTACTATTCGTAACGGCTAGTTTAAATAATATTTTAATAGTATATCGTTGTTTAGTGAAACTCGGTATTGCGTACTACACACGCTATCGAGGAAGGTCGTGATTGCGTGTAATGCAAGGAAATTCAAGGATGCATGTTGTGCAAGCTTATTTTGGTGTACCGTACAACACAAGACATTAATGAAATTAAAAAGAATATTTTTCATAAAATCTCGGGGTGTTACATCAACCCTATGGACCACAAAACACAATGTATAACAACAACACACTACAAAATCTTGAGAACTCAAAATAGGTAATATCATCCTCCATGTCACAATAATATCCACTCTTAGCGGCACTTACTCACCTGCATTGGTTTAATCATATCACTGTTAATGCATCTCAAATTGGAATCAGGCACCCCATTTTAATATTTTTAGGACATTATCAAATATAAAACAACAACATCATAAACCAAGTAAAACATATCATATCAGGAAAAAAGGATCCAAATATCAAATTACATAGAAAAACAGATCGTGGAAAACCCCAAAACAACTTTGGGTACTGTTCACACACATGAATCTCTCGCTCCAATGTACATTCCTCCATACCACCAAACCTACACCACACCTGAACAATTGTAGTGGTCCACCCACTTAGTTCCAGCGCTTGGGGATCCTATTTGTCTACTAGACATTCCACAAACGACATTTCATCCTCGATACCTAACCCCCCCTATCAATTAAATGATATTTGTGACAAAGATATTGAAAACAGATGGGAAACGAGGAAGATGTCATTGATCCTCTCATACCATGGTGGAAATTTCAACTAGTATGCCACTTCTCCCACTCTCCCCAACATATAAAAAGGTCCAATGAATCTATGTGAAATCTCACTCACTCTACCAAACCATCACTACCCACATCGAGGAGAATCCTTCAAGTTCCTATGGTTTACAACGTCGAACTCTTGGGGTTTCCTCCTATGATCATTAAAATACTTCTATCTGTCATGTGATTCTTCCATCCTATCACGAATAAGCCACACATTCTCTATCGTGGTCTCCACAAAATTCTGATTAGGAACTCATATCCCCCTAACCATAATCCAGTGCAATGGAGAATGAAATAGTCTTCTATACAAGGAATCAAATGGTTTGATTACAATACAAGAGTGATTTCTATTATTAAAATAATACTACACAATGGAAAGGTATTGTTCCCATGAACCACCAATGTATTAGAATAATGCCCACAACATGTCCTCTAACATTTGGATAGTGTTCTCTCTATTTAAATCAATATTATAGTGTAATGTTGTGTTGAGGTGTAATGTGGTGTTAATGACATGATGCAATCTCGTCCAGACACAAGAGGTAAACTGTGCATCTCAATATGAGACAATGGACCTCCAAACTCAATGCAATGACACCACCACATCCACATACCTCTTAGCCAAGGCATCCACTACTCCTGAATCTATGATTTCTATGATGTGGGCTTATTACATCATGCAATCCATTATCACAAAGATATTATCACAAACTCCATCTTCTTTGGGTAACCCTGTGATGAAATCCATCGATATGTCAACCCATTTAGAGCTAGGGATATCCAAGGGATGAAAAAAAAAACTAGGAAGATGATGATTGACCTCTAGTTGCTGGAAAACAAATCACTCTCCCATAAAATCCACCACATCTCATTTCATCTGGAGCTATCCAAACCGTATCATCAATCCATGGTACATGTTGGAAACCCATGGTTTTACCAAAAGGGGAACAATGAAACTCACGATGGACTTCACAATCATTTATACTAGAAAAAATTGCCCACCATGAAACAACATCTGGTTCAGTCCATCCTCTATCTGTCCCCTCAGAGTATCAAAATGAACAACACGATCAGGTTTCAAATATGCCTCTGATTCTCCACACTAAGACTACTCCACATGCTTCCTTAGAGAAGAAAACATTATCATTTTAAAAACAGCTTATACATCCATATAATAATATATCTATGTGAATGTATTTCATCTCCTACATCACTCTTTAAGAATCTAAAGATTACTAAATGACGTCCTTCAATGACATTCTACTCAATTCATTTTCCACAACATTCCCCTTTCATGAGGTATACGATATCTCAAAAACATATTTCTAAAGAAACTCCGTCCACCTCTACTATCATAGAATCAGATCAGGTTGAGAAAATATATACCTCAATGTATTTAGATCTATGAATACCACAAAGCTCTCCCTAATAAGGTAATTATACCACAACATTAGTGCGAAAACAACTGAAGCTAGATCCAAATCATTGGTTGCATAGTTATGCTCGTGCAGAAATAAATATCTAGACAGATAAGATATTACCACTCATTATTGAATCATCACACAACCCAAACCCATAAGAGAAGAATCAAAAAACTCCTCAAACATCACCCTTTCCTCTAGAACTGTAGCACTGTAGCACTAAAAAACATACATTTTAGGTAATCGATTGATTCCTAACACTACACACCACACACAAAAACCTGGTCCTTCCTAGTAAAACATGTCATCGGGGTAGAAACTCGAGGAACATCTAGTAAAAGCATCCAATAAGATGCTTTAACACAATGGAAACAGAAAACATATAATACATTCATGGGTGCTTCACCAAAACAACTACTTCGTCTTTAGACGGGTCAACTTCCACTCCATGATGAGACACCACATGCATGAGAAAATGAACCTCTCATGTCCAGGACATACACTTTGACATCTATCCATATATACAGTATAGTCATAGATCATACCTGATAGATCTGAGATGCTCAGCATTCTCCTCCTCTATCCTCGAGTATACTAAGATTCCATTGATGATACAATGATGAAATGTTCTAGGACATTAGGGAAGATGAAGTTCATAATCAACAAAAACCTAGGTGGTGTGTTTGTGACATAAAATGACATGACTAATAACATTATGTGTCATTACGTTAATAGGAAGGGAGTCTTCATGACATCTCCCAACTTTTACCTCAAATGGTGATATCAATACCATATATCGATCATAGAAACCCACCTAACCCCTATCAACGGGTCATATGATCATTTATTCTCAAAAGATGGTAACAGTTCTTCACCATCACCTAATTGAACCTTCGTTAGTCTAACACAAACTCATACATCCATCCACATTCTTGGTGAAAAACAGTAGAGAACTACCCAAGGACACACTAGGAGGGATGAATCCACTCTTCATCAGATCATCTTTTTGAATCCACAACTCATGTAACTTACAATGTTCCATGTGATAATAAGACATTGAAATTTTAAAATCAACGGGCTTTAATTCTATCCTAAACATAGAATCATTTTGAGGGGGTATTGTCAAAACCACCTCGAAGATGACATAAAATAAATCCTTGACACCCCTAGGAACCTCCACTATATCACCATCCACTAATTCCACTAACAACTCGTCCAATAAGAAAATAAGGAGCTCTATAGACCGACTACCCACCGAACAACCCCGCTATCTAATGAAAACCACACATTGTCTATCCACATCAGAAAAAAATGCTTCTTTAGAAAGAAAGTCTATATTATCATGTATGAAATACAACTAGTCAATGCTGAGAATTACAATGTATTACTTCACCTGTAGCACTAAAAGATCCACACGTGACTAATGTGGTCCTATAATAATTATACACCCTCAACACACATCAAACACGCTAGGATGGACTCCAAAGTCTTACTCAACACCAATGGCATGGGAAGACACTATATTTATAGTCATAGAGCATGGGTTAGAGTAGTTGTATCAAAGGAGTGAAAATATCCTGAATCAAATTAGGGAAAAGGTTACTAAAAAATTGATCATACATCAAAATATCTTTACACCATCTGGAACTACTACCCCAAATGCTTGTAAATGACCTTACCCAGCTCCCATTCCTATCTTCTGATGAACACCCATATGTACGCACATGGTTCATGGTCCTTGAATGGGAGGAACATCCTATGGTTGTCCCATCATACTCCATCTCCTCTCTTCATTTAAAATCCTACCAACCCTACTACTGAAACAGTCACATTGGAAAGTTCTGCTACGAATGTCACTGAACCTATCCACCTCTTCCAAAATGAGCTCAAGGAACCACTAAAACATGGATCTAGTCTTGAAAATGAACCCCACAACTAAAACAATCTTGCACGAAGGTCCCATAAAAGGTACCTCGTCGTTACCCAAATCAAACTAAAAGCAACGTTGAGCTCCTCTTTCCAGATCTATGTATCCACATCCAATATAATACCCTGATACTTACCCAAAGCATTCCTATAGAAAGTAATCATCATCTTATTCCACTCATCATCCTCCTAATATGGATTATCCCAATGAAGTGAAAATGTTTTTCCCTATAATACCTTTACTACCTAATCCACATGTGAAGGATTCCTAGGAGCCATAGCTAATAAGTAAACAAGTATTTCTTAAACCTGAGTATTTTGTAATTATGTTTTAATTTTTACTTGAATAATTCATTTAAACCATCTCAAAAAATCCCATTAAAACAATAATATATTTCATTATGATCAATGTACCATTCCTTTGACTCTACACTACTAGAAGGTTTATATCACCAGGTTGTTTAATAAGCTCAGAGTCTTTGCACTGGATCACGGGGGACCTAAAATCACATGTCCTAACTGGTCTCCGTGGACTATGTCATGTACCAAGGTCAAATGGGAATATTTTCTTTCGATACCTTGAAATCTTCAATGTTTGAAACTCCAAATATTATCATATCTCTTAATCAAAATATCTGATACCACTTTGTCACTCCCCATCCCTTCAAAAATATTTCAATGTGGGGAAACAAGTAATGACCCCTCCCCCCCCCCCCATGTCCTGCCTCCAGTGGGCCTTGTATTGGAGACTAGCACCAAGACTGTAAAAATCTCATGAAATTTGAGGCAATAACCTTTATATGAAAAAAAATATTGGGAGATAATATAAGATATAGATAATGAAATTCTAATATATATTATAAACTAAATTCAAAACCATCCCACATGCATGTGTAAAATATTACTTATTCAAATACAAATGTATCTATGGTAATACCAAATAGTAAACTTAAGAAGAGACACGACAACTGTCAAGATCCGAGATAGTAATGTCCAGAATGGTCCAACTTATCCTTCGGAAATCCTTAAAATAGTATATATATATTGAGTAATCATACAATTATACTTAGTAGAAAAACCAAATTCTATCATGAACATGTGAATGAGGTATAATAATGCACCGAAGAAAAAATAGCATAGCCAAACAACACTTACATAGGTATACTAACCACCCCTATCTCACCAAGTAATAGTCACCAAATAATGAAAGTAATGTTATATAATGTAAATCACATAGATGATAGGATACAACACACCACCTTACCACTAGTATACAAATATATCTAAATGTTGTAAATCCTGGAGCTCCCATCAATTCCCAATACCACATCAAACACTCTCCCACACACTTGGTCCTCATCACACATCATTACCATACACATGGGCCTCAAAACACATCCCTCCCCCACACACACATGACTCAAAACACATCACATCTCATTATGAAGAGACCTATGAAAGAACATAACATCTCATCCTAAAGAAACCTAGGAATGCACGAACCACCTCACTGGTAAACACCTGGGCCATTACATATTGACAGAAGACACCTTCTCCATCACGACCACCATCTAAGACACTAAAAGACCTAAGTCCATCACATCCTATCACATAACTACTTCTCCAAGAATGGTGAGTATAAAATAGTGGGTTCCCATACATCCATAATGCATGCTGGATGTCGAGAAAGACACCCTCCATAGCGATGATCGGGGTCTTTGACATGGAGTGCTCAACTATGGTGGGGTGCATATATAAATAACAAGGAAAGTAAAAGTGTATACATATATGATACTAAACACTCAATCCCAACCTATGGTTTCTCATTAAAACCATAAATACATAACACTTTCCAACTTTTCTATTACCGCTCAAGGGAAATCACAACACATGAAGCCAAAAATTCCATTTCACATTCCAAAACGATTTAATTTAAAATTATCTATTTATTAACGAAACTATATTTAACTATCCACAATTTTATTGAACAATTATTTATTCATTACATCATTACTTATTAATTATTTGGAAATAAACATATTAAGAAATGCAGTAACAGTCATTTCAAAATGTGAATATTCTTATAAATTATGGTGAATTAAAATTAAAAACACATAGTACCATGACTCTAGACATGGGGGGAGAATTATGAATAATACACATGAAAAAACTATGGTTGAATGACCCATAACAATCAATACTATAATTATTTAGATTCATCCTGACCAAACTACCAACCAACCAAAACAAACCCCAACTCACAACCACATCCAGCAACACACCATAACACAACCACTGTCAAATCCCTACTACAAAATCACACCACACAGAGATTACCACATTAAAGGATACAACCCCTATCTACAACTGTTCCCATAACTAAAGCACCACACAAACAAATTAATTTTTTTTATATTTGAAAAGGAATCCCTTATTTAATTACACTTGATAATTACATGTTTATATTATAACATGTATTATCCCATGACATCAGTTTATTAGAAGAGTATACATGGTTAACAGTTTCATATATGTTCAATGGAAAACAAACAAAAATTATTTCTATAAATCATTCGAGTTACAAAAATGAAGCCACATCAACCATGATGTTTAATGGGCAGTTATCCCATAGAAATTACAATATCAGTAAACTACAAAACATAAATATAATGGATCACCTTTCCTAGCCCCTTTATATTGATTTTAAACTATTTCAACTATCTTTATTAACTTTCCATCTACTATCTTCACAAGGGGAGAAATTGTATCCCCACCCTGCATGATGCAGAATTATGAATGACAAAGGAAAACCTACTTTTTTAGAAGAGGTGATCGATAAATTCTTGTTTCACCAGAATAGGGGTGCACATTCAAAATTATAATCTATAGGGAATCACAAACCAATTGTCATTGTAGTTTACTCAAATCCTATGAGAGGATGGATTCGAAACATTTTTTATCAAGATAATTCATGAAAGAATGAAAAGGGAGGATTGATATCTAGGTTGTAGGAATATGGAAATAGTGTCCTGGGATTTGATACTATTTTGATATTTCATTTAAGTGTTATCAAGTAATGATCATGTGTTTAAACCAAATAAAATAATCCAGACCCTTAGGAATATAAAGATATTATTTGTGGTCTTTGAATCGATAAAAAAACCTCTAAAATTATGTATTAAAATAATTTTACATAAATGAAATATGTCAAAATGGAAAGTTGGATGACCATTGAAAAATTCTCATGAGACATAAAGAATCTGTTGAATGAGTAACGACTAGACAATGATTTCCTAGGAAAGGAAACGACTTAAGAGGTACTTCTAGAAGAGGAACCACTGGACAAGGCACTGATAAAAGTGGCACCATAAAGATGAACCTCATACCACCATCAGTGAGTCAACTCTAGGAGAGATACCGCTAGGAAGAAAACTAATAGACGAGGCACCGCTGGACAAGGCACTGCTAGACGTGAGACCGCTAGTGAACCACTAGTAGAAAGAGACCACCCGTGAGAAACTACCAGAAAGTAACTATCTGCGAACCATCGCCAGGGTGAGACACTACTAGGGTGAGCTAACACCTATGTGAGATACCACTAGGGTGAGAAACTTCCATATGTGACATTGTTGGTGTAGGACAACAAGAACATGAGAAATAGTGGGAAAATGTGGAAAACATTTAAATTTTGAAAACATTCAAAATGATTCCCCATTTTTTCCAAGAAAACCCCAAACACTATATTACATCAAGGAAATGAACTGTAGTGGTTCATGCCACTAAAAAACCTTCCTTGTGATATTTTACTCATAGGTACCCACAAAACTCATCATTATTCTTCTTAATATCTAAGAATTAATTCTAAAATTAGTATAACCAATACAATGAAATTTTTTATTGAAATATTTTCACTTATACAAATCCAACATAATAGGGAAAATTTATTATCTTTTTCCTAGTATTATCAGTATGATTATTCCATTGATCTGCATCATTTATAGATTAATAAAATACCAAAACCACCTTCCCATTTTATAAAAAAATATGGAATCTGAAAAAACCATTCAATGGAACTTCTCCATTTCCCAAATCACTAGTGCATTTTTCAATACCCTAAAATAATTTTGATATTTCCTCATGAAGGATTTAACAAAATATGTTTTATTCATTGTTGGTGTTTTAGATGATCAACTAGATTAATGGATTTTTAATTATGTTTGAGAATAAAAAAAGGTTTTTAATTCTACCACCCATATAATTTGGCTTTTCTAGAGTATAATCATTTCATTTTCATTCACATTCTAAATTAGAATGGATTAATTAGTTTACAAACATTTACTAAAATTTAAAATCATTTTGTGATTAATAATAACCATATTGGGAAACCACATAATCATGAAATATCATAAACATGACTTCTAAATTAGAGAACATTATATTTGAAGTACGAATCATTAGGTATAACCTCTGTTATAATTTATTATCAACCATTTCAATTCATTATTATGGTTTATAATGAAAATATGAATAAAAATTTGTATATAACTCAAGAATTTCATCAATGTTATGTAAAAATACCCTTTTCATACATCATGTGTTGATTTAGTCATGCTCAATTCACCTTTTTCGAAGTTACAACACTTATATAAAACTATTATTGAAGAAAAATTACATATGGTGTCCAAGAAATGATGTATTTTCTTGGAAAAGCATATAACCTATTCGACACTAAAAATATAGGATGTTATCCATTACATATAATTATACCTGGTGTTTTATCCTATGTTTTATAACTCTAATATAAAAAAGACGGCTAAACCTATGTTCTGATATCAAATTTAAATATCCCCACTATTCATATAATGATATCACATATTAACAGATAAGTATTCATTCCATAAATAAATGACCCACAAAAGAATCGTATGGTTATAATGCATTTTATAACGTATATACATAAATAATGTGTTTGTAGTAAAAAAAACCCAAGTAGCTCAAGGCCAATGTCTGATTTATTATATTGTCATAAGACACATGGAATCACATCATAAAAGACTAAATAGTTTAGTAATATTGGTAAACTAGAACAGACAAGATTCCCATATAACATTTCAAAAGTAAATATATTTATTTTATTTTAAAATTATTCCCTCTTGAAATTCCATGAACACTAATCATATTATAGATAAAGGAATACTACAGAAAAGAAAACAATAATGGTGAGTTAAAATTCTCAACAATAGTTATGTACATCATAGGAAAATATGAATAAAAAATGAATAATCAACATGTTAAGGTGAATAATTGAAAAAAAAAATCATTTTATCAATAACATGGATATAATATTTATTAAAGGAATTATCAATATATATAGAAAAAGTAAATAACGTATAATACATTCCATTTAATAAAAAATTTGAGCACTAAATTCATCAAGAAAAAAATGTAATTGTGAAAATATAATGGATAAAAATAATTGATATCTCAATGAAATAAATTCCAAATTATCTGATGTCAAAATCTTAGAAATCATTTCACCTCTATATTTGAGACTATTTATAAGCTATATTAAATCTTAAGGTAAAATCTTATGTAATGTTATCATATTGAGTCACCTCATGAGACAACCTATGCATTAAGGGGATATATTAATATGGCCCCCCACCAATCATTTTAGGTATATGGATTCAATAAATATGGAACAATATATTTAATTAATTAACTACATGTATTCTCCTTAAATATATGTGTCTAGTAATGAAAAAAGATATATCAATACTTCCACAGATAAAAACATAATTGTCAATTTTGAACATCATATATTGAAATGATGTATTATTTAAGAAATAAATATATCCAGGCTAAATAATATTAACATCTAGGGGAAATATATTATTCAATCATAATAGGAATGTAATTATTTCAAGGCAAATGTAATGACTATAAATTTCAATAAAAAATTGAATATAAATACTTTATAAAGATAAAATGATCATAAAAGATCCTGATGAATAGTAAGGATGGTATTAATATAAAATATACACAGAGGGTTATATTAAAATTAAATGGATACTATTGTTGACGTATATTAATACCATAAGAATATCATTGAAAGCATTTTTAAGGAAAATATCATTTTCAAATTGAAAATAATTTAAAAATTAAACTTTAAGAAAAAAGTGAGAATATTTTTCTTCTAAAAAATCATTCAAAATCATAAAACAAATATTTATTTCTTTGATTTTTCATTAAAACATGAAATTTATTAAATTCCAAGTATGATAAAATAATTATTTCTTTGACATTTTTGATAAAATCCAAATATCCCTTGTATTGAAAATAACATAAAGATTCCATTAATTTGTATTGAAAATGTATAAATGGGTTAATTTTTCATAAAAATTTATTTTTTAACAGTTCAAAAAAAATAAATAATATTTTTAGAGATGTTTTTTTTAAAATAAAAAAATTATGATCTAAATGATAGATTGGATCATATTTTCAAAATCAAAAAAATTATGATTATTTTATGTACCTAATAGTTGTAAAATGGAACTATTACATGAAATTTTCCATTTATAACCATATTACATGGAAATTGGAGTGTAAATTAAACAATTATAAATTATTTCCTTCAATGGACATTCAAGATTAAAAATCTCAACTAAAACAATTTCGTGAAATAATCCTTTGTAAAGACCACCATGACAAAGTGGGAATTAATCAATGAATCGATAATGTGTATCCACTATATATCCATGTATATTATGATGAAATAAACAATAATATAATCAAATGATATTACACCTGTAATCTAAAAATATCAACGAAAATTAAAGAAGTAATATGACCCAATGCAATAAAATTGAGTAATGAATTTTTTTACAACATGGTAATTCTTATGTCAATTCAAAATGGTTGAAATAATTCAAATTGAAACGTATTATTTAGTGGATAATTAATTAATAATTATATTAAATTTATAAGGGGTTTTTTATATTATATAAATGAAATTAGTTGAATAACATTACAATATTCTTGGATGATGGGGAATTGAGATGAAGTCCGCTACCTCACACATATATTTTGTTGAACAGTATTTTACCTCTATTATAATGGTTATAAACAGTTTATTAACTCATAAATGAACTTTATTAATGTTTATAATTTCCTATATGATCCTTTTATAACAAATTATCACATGTTCAATAATAATAATTCATTTTTATCATTATTTAGTGAGTCAATTTCCTTGTTTTCTCATTCTTTATTTTTCATGAATGACATGGTTAATTAATATATTATATAGTTCCGTCATCTATAGAGTAATTATAAAGAAATACATAAAAAAATTAAAATATTTATACTTTTAATACCAATCATGAACCACAGTTTTGAGAAATTAAGTACATTTGAATAATATATATGGATGGACATCCGTGCGAACGAGTAACATCCCCATTTTTCAAAGATCGATATGGAAATTTGTATGTGTGTAAAGATGGTATGTAATATATACTCTTTCTAAAATTATAATTATATAAAAAATAACATAAAATTTCTCTAAATATATTTAAATATATTCATCATTGTTGTGTGGTTATAATAATAGAGTCACATCTCTTATGGAAGGTGGTAGTCTACACGTACATGAATGATGTTTTCTTCACTAACAGTGTGAAAATATAAAGAGAAAGTAATATAATAAATTTTAGGATTGATAAATATATACTTAACATCATAATGATGATAATTATATCACATATAATCCATATAATTAACTATAAATCATTTCATCTAAAATGCTATAGAAAAAGGAATCACATCGCTTTTCTATGTGGTAGTCCATCGTATACATGAGTGTCATTATAGTAAGTCCTCTAAAATGGAAACAAGAAAGGTGTAGATGATATATCTAATACAGACATATAATAATGTTATAAATTATAAATTAATAATTTATATAAATCATCATTCCAAACCATAAGAGTAGGAAATTGAAAAAGAATGACATCAGTTCACGGGGCAGCTATCCACCATACTCCCGAATGATTACTTATAAACTCATTTGATGGATATGGGGATTTCTGAACAAAATCATATTTTAATAATAACATATCTAGATATTTATAGTACTGAGGATATTATATCATCATAGTTCAACAAGAAATTAAGTAGTTGGATGATGTTATAATAGAAAATTTATTATTTATTATTTATAACTCTTATTGGACCACCACTTTATGATGGTACCTAATGTATTAATTGAATGGATTTAAGAAAAAAAATGATTTCTATGAAGAGGGTATGGTTTTTGGAATTCATTTGATTATTAATAGGCTGAAATAATAGGGTATTAAGGTGTGTGGAAGAGAGTATAGGGGTTTGAATTTTATAAGTGAGGTTAGTGTCACACTTGGAATGTAAAAAATAAAATAGGAGTAACCAAATTTTCATCTTTTAAAGTGGTCAATAATGTTTTATTCTAGAGAAGTATCTATGATAAGGCCTATAAATTTAAATAATATAGATTTTATAAATTTTTATAGTTCACTTTCACCCTTATACATTTAACATTACCGATTGTAAAGCCATTTTTACCTTAAATGTGATAAATTGTTTTTAATATTTTAACAACTCATCTTAGTAAATTACTGATTTTAAATTATTAGATAATATAAATTATGATTAATCAAAATATGGAATCCAAAATACCTTCTAATCCTTCTAGAATAAAGTATTATTTTTTATTTAATCCCATAGAAAAAATGAGATTGTAGGTTTTAATATAGAAAATGTTCAAAAGTATACAAATTTCCATTAAAATACATTATGAAATTATTTATGATGAATTAAATTCAAAAAATAGTTATCTAATTGAACTAATTTCACATTAAATTCAATTTAAAATATAATATAATTTTTTATATAATTTATCAAATTGGTAATTATTAATTTTCAGTAATGTGTGTAAAACTTGATTAAATAGTCATTAAAAATGTTTTTCAGAAAGAATTTATTTTTTATAAAGATTATTACTATTTTTATAATTAATATATAACAATAAATTTTCCGTGTTTGGTTAGTACTACTCATATCTATAAATTTAGTGGCAAATTTATTGTGATATAATACATTATGATTCGATTAGACTTGGGGATATGTGTCCTTTAATCTATTGAAGGGGTTATATTTTATTTAATATATTTAATTGTGTTTTTAATCCCAATGTTTCATGTTTCATACAAAATATTATACAATATTCATATTTTATAATTTTTGGGTATTAAATTCTACCCAAAAAAATAATTTTCATTATTTTAAATTTTAATTGATCACAGTAATGAAAGGTTTGAAATTTAGAAATACCATTATTAATAAAACAACATTGTAAAAAGGGATAACAAAATATCCTCCTAATAATAGAAAAATGAATTTATAATATTTTATGGAATAACTACATAACATGGTATTCAAGTAGAAGAAAATTCAGTGGATGTGAATATTTGTACATGTATGAAAATAGTAAATAATTACAGAGTGATAGTGGTCACTGATCACAAGAATGTTACATGTCAATAGAATGTTAAGGAAAAAAACCATAAATCATTGATGATTTCTAAGTCTATTTAATTAATTGGATATGAAGGTAATAATATTTGTTTATGATATTTCCTCTAATAGTGATGAGTCATATTTATGCTTATGAATATAAGGATGCATACGTACATGATATTATTTTATTTCCAAATAATAATTTCACCCATTGGTCTTGTATAAATAAATTTACAATTGATATTACTCTAGGAAATGAATATACAAAAATTAATTTTAATTCATAATCCACTAAAATTAACTTTTATTGGAACATAAGGTCGTCAAAAGAATGAAAATTGTTTCTGATTCTATCAATCTATTTTCAAAAATAATTATGGTTTGATAATGTTATTCAAGATAATAGATTAATTTGAAAACATCAATAATTAAAAAACATGTTCAAATTTATTTTTAAAATTGATTAACTAATAAAATATTAACAAAGATATCATGTAGTGCAATTTTAGTTGTTGAAACCTTATCATTCATTGGTCCTTCATTCAATCCCCATGAAAATTTTAGACAAGATGGGTTTCCACCCAACAATATTTTATCCATTTTGTGAAATTTAATTGTTATAATTTCAATAATATTACAAAAAATTATGGAAATTCTTGAAATAAAATTAATCATTAAATAACATTTTTGATAAGGTTTTAAATATAATTTTTTTTTACAAAGAATAATATTCATATTACAATATTATTAAATTGATATTAATGATCATGTTAACCCTAAATGTTATCACTTATTTTAAACATGTTTCTATAAAATCTAAGGGCATTACTCATAAAATAAACTCTCAAATAAATCATATATTATGTCATTAATTTCTCAAAAATTATCCTTAATCATGGTAGAATCCCACCGTATAAATCTTAAAAAGTGGGTGTTTAAGTCATTAAACTAATTATAAATCATTATCTCATAATGTAATGTTTTTATTGAAACAAGATATTATGATTATAAGAACATTTAAAATCTCATTGATGACAATATCTTTTTAATATAGAAAATTATTTTCAATCTAAGAGTCCAAAAAAATAAAAAATAATTTTCTTGGAAATTATTCCTTGATAATAATTAATGATGATTCAATATATTTATTGGTAATGAATTAAGGAAATTATGTACATATCGAGTAAATTAAAAAATAATAAATTTTACATTAAAAAAATTAAAATGGACTTTTTTTTTGAAAATGTCGTAAATATTCAATTGTATATATTTTTTTAAAAGTGAAAATGGGTAAAATTTTATATAATTAATTATTTATAAAAGGATAAAATTATTTTGTGAAATCGCGTTTTTTAAAAATATTTCATTGAATATATAATATATATACACCTTTAATATAATTTATTTTTTTAAGTAATTTAATTTACTAATACAATACACTTTATGACCATAAAAATAATAATATTCCCATTACATTTAATTTGATTGCATTTCTAATTAATTGATAAGATAATAATTCATTTTATCTATTTGAATACCATATATTTAAATAAGTTAGTAAAAATTATTCATAATTTATAATTTAATGTATTGGTTGTGTATTATTATTTTAAATAATAATATATTAATAATATATAATTTTGGTAATACTCGGCCTTGCGTAAAACGTATGCTATCAGAGAATATCATTATATCATTTAACAGAAACTAACTCGGTGTTATTTTAATTTTAATATTTAAAATATACATAACCTATTAAAATTGTAAATATATTTTAATATATTAGGGTATTATATCTTCTTACGTGCTTGGTGTCACTTGTTATTCATGTCATTGAATATAAGGTTCATACATTATAATTTGGGGGTTTTACAATAAATATCATAAATATGATATGAAAACATTTTTCCCTCGTAATTCCCAAACTCGAAAGGTAGTAATGGAAAAAAGGACAACTTAGTTTGTGGAGGTGGTTGTTTTCCATAGACAAAATTGAATATTCATTACCCATAAGATTGATGTGTGTTTAACTATATGATGAAACCATATAATAATAACATATCAGAATTTTGATTATAAATAGGTTATTACACTACTAGGAAAACATGTATTTGCGACGGGTCATTTGCGACGAGATCCCGTCGCAAACGGATTTTTGCGACGGGGGCCCGTCGCAAATGACCCGTTGCTGAAAACGGTGTCGCAACAACAATTTTTTGTGACAGGCCCGTCGCTAAAGCCTTTTTCCGCGACGGGGAGAATCCCCATCGCAACTAGAACTCCGTATATTTGTAAAAAACTATTTGCGATGGGCCCCGTCGCAAATACCTGTTGCGACGGGCCCGCCGCAAATAGTTGTTGCGACGGGACCCGTCGCAACAAACTATTTTAAAAAAATAATAATAATACTATTCTCGATGGGAATAGTATCCCGTCGCAAATACTATAAAAAAAATAAAATAAATAAATTATTAATAAAATATTTTAATTAATATAATAATAATCCAATTATAATTCAAAAATAAAAAATAATAAAATATTAATAAATGATTTTAATTAATATAATAATAGAATTATAATTCACAAATAAAAATAATAAATTATTTTAATTAATATAATAATAATAGATTTATAATTCAAAAATAAAAAATAATAGAATATTAATAAATGATTTAATTAATATAATAATATTAGAATTATAATTCATAAATAAAAAAATATTAATAAGTTATTTTAATTAATATAAAAATAATAGAATTATTTTACATTCAAATATTAAAATAATTCAGGTATTACAAAAAAATATAATTAAATTATAATATTATAAAATTTTAATATATATATAAAATTTAATATTATAAAATATAAATAATATTATTATTCATATTAATATTGTTATTTAAAAATATAATATTATTAATATTTTATAATGAAACAGAAACTACGAATAGAAAAAAAATCATATTTTGATTTCACAAATTTTATAACATAAATACAAACTCTAATCTGAAGAAGGGGGGAGGGGGGATCTGCAAATGGTGGTGGAGTAAACTCCATCCCTAAAGCATGAGTGAGTCATCGCATGTACTCCATCTTCTCCTGATGCTGCTGCTGCCACTGACTCGTCTGCTCCTCGTACAGCTGCTGCTAGCGTCGACGCTCCTCCTCATGCTGCTGACCCATATGCTCCTGCTCCTGTCGGAGACTCTCTATCAGTGCAGTCTGAGATCGCAACTGATCCTCATACTGTGTAGCAGAAGAAGATGCACGATCTCCTCTCGAGCTGGACGCCGACATCGCAGCACTGCCATAATAATCTCTGGGAGTCAGTCGAGAGACGATACCAACTACCCGGCCCTTCTCGAAGGCATACTGGGTGGCCTGCATCCATGTCGCCTCATCAAACTGACGGCCAGTGGTCTGATCTGATGACTCGGCCTGACTCTCAGGCCAGGCCTGTGACGCTGCTGCCGCATATGACTCCTTTAGTTGCAATTTAAAATTAAAATTGTGAATATATTATGTGCAGTTAATTTTTAAACTTGAAAACAAATAATACTGACCACGATGTGATGCTGACGATCACCTCTGAGCTCCCAAGTAGCAGGATCACTATACATCCTCCAATATACGTCGTACTCCGTAATATCGGGGTGCTCGACAGCCTATAAGAATAAAAAATAAACTGTTAATATTTATAGTTATATAAAATATTTATAAATAATGTACGTACCAGATGTTGTCTATGAGTAGTGAAAGAATGACTCCCAGCTCGATGAGTCACCTCTTGTCTCCCCCGATTCTGCCTCCCCACCGATGATCTCCTCTGAAGGGCACCACTCAACCAGTGCGCACATAATCCATCCCATACATGGGATGAAATGTACTCTGGCCGGTGTGCTCTACATGACTCGTCAAAATCTGACACTCTTGCTTTCTTCATCGTAGATTTTCTTAAATTGTGCAAAAACTAACGAAGGCGATCACGCATGGCCACCTCTCATGCCTCGTGGATGGCATCACGCATGGTATCCTCGATCAGATACCATAAACCCTACAAATAAATCGAAATATCAAGTTAGAAATGAAATAATTTTCAAAACAAAAATTATTTATTTACGTACGTACCAACCAATTGCTGAACATGGCCTGCTTCACATCAATGGGAATCTACTCCCATGTGGTCCACGGCTGAGAGAAATAGTTGCGCAAAATAGCGCTGCCCTGTCCGACTGCTATATACGGAAAACTATAAAAATAATAAACATTTATTATGTGAATAGATTAATGAAATCTTAGTCAAATTCACAGGTTATCACACAGGTTATCACACCTCCGTGTGCGTGGATCAAACCCAAGACGTGGACGTCGCTCGGGGACGGGGTCAAGAATCATCAATCATGCAAGACCACGCCCCCTCTGTGTACTCCCTGGAGCGCCTGCAGGCTGAGGGTCATCTGTCAGCAACTCATCCGCATCGAAAGTCAGGTCAGCATCCGCCAACTCATGAAATGTGGCGTCGTCCATCTGAAACATAAAATGTTAATGTTGTTAGCAAATAATTGATAATTACTATTTTATATACATATATACATATTATGATTGTATATAAATACCATGGAATTCTATCAGTGTTCATCTTCATCATCATCTTCATATATGTCAATGTCATCTTCATATTCCTCCTCAACATCATCAATATCCATTCGAGTTACAGTTGCTTCATCTCTTACCATTTCAAATTCATATGTGACATCATTAACATCATCATCATCACCGACTCTTAAATGTGGGGTGTCGTCATCGATACTCATGTCTCTTTGTAAAAAAGATTGATTTTGAGTACTCTCTTGAAAAACTTCAATTCTTTGCACATCAGTGAAAGCACATTCACTTTGACTAAATTGATTGTCTCGAATTTTGATTTTTATTACACTCCACCAATCAGTCATGTCTCTTGATGTAGCACAGTAATTTGTGTAATAAACATGATATGCCTGTTGAGCCAATAAGAATGGTTCATTTACTGCGAGAACACTTTTACATTTAATATCGATGATTCCATGAGTCGGATGAACACGCACGCCTCTCTCTGTATCCAACCACTGACATTTGAACATGGTTATGTAATGTTGTCCAAGATAACAGAGTTCAATGATTTCATCAAGTATGCCATAAAAGTCAACTTCATTTTCTCGATGATGAGATCCTCTCAAGCTAACTCCAATGTTCATTGTTTTTTTCGATTCTCCATATGAATGTGTGTGGAATCGAAATCCATTCACTACATATGCATTATAAGTTTTAACAAGTTTGGAAGGTGGGTTACTCAATACACACAGTCGTTTGTCAATTTTATTAGCATGTCGAGACACCTGAAAATTTGTGAAATAATTATCAATATAGTAAACTATACATTGAATGAATTTCTAAAAGATAAAGAATTTATGTTACCAGTTTTTGAAACCACTGAGAGAAATTTTTCAGTCGACGTTCTTCGAGAGCAGCTGCTGTAATTTGTGGAATTTGTTTCTTGATATGATTATCATACAACCTATAAAAACCAAGGTTATTTACTGTAACATAAATGATAGAATAAGTGATATAAACACTTACAGTACAACTGATGTCATCTCTTCACAGTTGAGCAGAACATATGTATGAGCTCTATGATGTTAATCATCTAAAAGCCAGCGTTCATAAACTCCACCAAAACCTAGCTCTGACTAGTTGAAAACAGATAATTGATTGTCGATTTCATCAATAATCCTCTCGTTTTATCCCATTCGGTTTTGTTTTGAAGGATACTCAGATTCAAAATAATGGGAGCAGAAAAAAGATATTTCCTCTTGCAAATAAGCTTCTGCAATAGATCCTTCAACATATGTTTTGTTACGTACTTTTCTTTTCAATTTTTTCATGCATCTTTCAAATGGGTACATCCATCGAAACTGTACTGGACCTCCACATTTCGCTTCATATGGCAAATGTAATATCAAATGTTCTATTGAGTCGAAGAAAGACGGCGGAAATATTTTTTCCAGTTTACATATAATTACAACATCATCTTTTTCAAGTTTTCCTAGAGCATCATAATCTGCTGTAGCCGCACAAATTTCCCAAAAAAAAATGAGACATGTCTGTTATGGAATCCCAAATCATAGAATTCAACAGACCTCTTAATCTAATGGGTATAATTCTTTCCATTATAACATGACAATCATGAATTTTTAATCCAGTAATATGACCATTCTTTACACATCTACCCAAATTGGAAGCACTGCCATTTGGAAGTCTCAAATCTGCAATCCACTGACAAAATAATAAACGGTTTTCTTTAGACAGTGTATAAGCTGATTTTGGTTTCAGTAACCTTTCTGTTCTGACATTCTCAAACAGTTCCAATTCTGGACGCCTGCAAATTTGGCCAAGATCGACACGTGCATTTACATTGTCTTTTCTCTTTCCTGGCGTATCCAAAACTATATGAAACAAATTATCAAAACAGTTCTTCTCAATATGCATGACATCTAACATGTGTCGGACCAACAAATCAGACCAATATGGAAAATCCCAAAATATGCTACGTCTAATCCAATTGTGTTCTTTCCCAAAACTAGAAATTTTTTGTTGATTTATTGTGGGACCAAAAATGATGGGAGGTAATGAAAATACAACTGATTTTAACTCCGAACCTGATAGCATTTTTGGAGGTCCATCCCTTTCAACTGTTCCTTTTCTGAAATGAGATCTGTTTCTGCGAAAAGGATGATCAGCTGGAAGAAATCTGTGATGACAGTCAAAATAACAAGGTTTCTTTCCATGAATGAGCATAAATGCTTTGTTCTCTCCCATACAGTAAGGACATGATTTCTGACCATGTGTACTCCATCCAGATAACATCCCATAATCCGGGAAGTCACTTATTGTCCACATCAATGCTGCTCTTAGTATGAAACTCTATTTCGTTGCAACATCATATGTACTGACACCAGTACTCCACAATAAATTTAATTCATCAATCAATGGTTTCAAATAAACATCAATATTTTTCTTTGGATGTCCTGGAATTAGTAAGGTCAAAAAGATATATGTCTCCTTCATCATCATCCATGGAGGTAAATTGTACGGAGTTAAAAAAAACAGGCCAACATGAATATTGACTACCATAAGATCCAAACGGACAGAAACACTCAGTGGAATGGCCCAATCGAACATTTCTATCTTCTAAAGCAAAGGATGGATGCACTCTATCAAAATTTTTCCATGAATCACCATCGGTTGGATGATTCAAGATTTTATCGGTTTAAATATTCTCTTTATGCCATGACAACATTGTCGTTGTATTCTTAGACATGAATAAACGCTGAAGTCTGGATGTAAGCGGAAAATATCTCAACTGTTTTAAAGGAATCAAACCAGACTTCCCGTGTTGTCCTTCTTTATATCTCAGTTGCCCACATGTGGGACAACTATCCAACGACTCATTTTCCCCAGAATATAAAATGCAGTCATTTGAACATGCATGAATCTTCTGACAAGTAAGTCCCAAATTTCGAACCAGCCTCTTACTCTCATAGTAATTTGCAGGTAAAACATTTCCTTCGGGTAACAGTGTTTTAAGCAAAGAAAATATCTGGTCAAAACAGGTGTTTGACATTCCGTTATCTGATTTGATAGCCATAAATTTTTCAACTGCTTCTAATTTTCTCATCTTGCAGCCAGGATATAATGCATCCTCAGCATACTTCAACAACTCATAAAATTCAGATGGTGCCAACTCAGGATTTGAAGCTATATCAGCCGGAGTTTCTGTATGTTGAACAGATGAACCTGCAACATCATGTACTAAATCTTGAAACCGGGATGGATCCGGAATCAAGTTGGTATCACCTGCTTTGGAACTGCGTTCACCGTGTTGATAACAAAAAACATAATCTGGTTGAAAACCAAAACCCAAGAGATGTTCTCCCACTTTGTCAAACGTGTCAAAACGTTCTCAATGCACATTTTCTGCAAGGGCATTTTATTTTGTATTCTGAAACAAATTCTGGATTTGATGCCGCAAATGATAAAAAACTCTCCACACCCTCTATATATACTGGATTTAAACCAAAACCGTTTGGATTTCTACGTTGATTTATCCATATGCGATCACCTAATAATGATTGTTGACGACCTTGTTGTTCCATATTTCTCTATAAAATATAAAAGCATTACTAGTTTTGAATAATTTGTTAGAAAAAACACTCAAGTTAGGATAATTATAGAGTTTAGATCATGCACGACTGACACAAACTTTTTATTGAGAGAGACCTAAAAATTAACCCTTTAAGAATTAAATATGTTGAGAATAAAGCAAAACATGTTACAAATATTGATAATTTTAATATTATATAAACTTCTTATTATTTTCATAGTACCAATATTATTGGTAATTATTCCTAATTATTGTTAATTATTACTAATTAGTACTAATAATTACTAATTATTACGAATTATTACTAACTATTACTAATTATTAAAAATTATTACTAATTATTACTAATTATTGGTAATTATTACTAACTATTGGTAATTATTACTAATTATTACTAATTATTACTTATTATTGGTAATTATTACAAATTATTACCAATTATTGGTAATTATAACTAATAAATACTAATTATTGGTAATTATTACTAATTATTGGTAATTATTAGTAATTATTGGTAATTATCAGTAATTATTACCAATTATTGGTAATTATTACTAATTATTGGTAATTATTACAAATTATTGGTAATTATTACTAATTATTGGTAATTATTACTAATTATTGGTAATTATTACTAATTATTACTAATTATTACTAATTATTACTAATTATTACTAATTATCGGTAATTATTACTAATTATTACTAATTATTACTAATTATTGGTAATTACTGGTAATAATTACTAATTATTGTTAATTATTACTAATTATTGGTAATTATTATTAATTATTACTAATTATTACTAATTATTGGTAATTATTACTAATTATTTGTAATTATTACTAATTATTACTAATTATTACGAATTATTGGTAATTATTACTAATTATTACAAATTATTGGTAATTATTACTAATTAATACTAATTATTGGTAATTATTACTAATTATAGGTAATTATCGGTAATTATTGGTAATTATCGGTAATTATTACTAATTATTGGTAATTATTCCTAATTATTGGTAATTATTACTAATTATTGGTAATTATTACTAATTATTACTAATTATTACTAATTATTACTAATTATTGGTAATTATTACTAATTATTACTAATTATTACTAATTATTGGTAATTATAGGTAATTATTACTAATTATTACTAATTAATACTAATTATTGGTAATTATTGGTAGTAATTACTAATTATTGGTAATTATTACTAATTATTGGTAATTATTATTAATTATTACTAATTATTACTAATTATTGGTAATTATTACTAATTATTGGTAATTATTACTATTTGTTACTAATTATTACTAATTATTACTAATTATTGGTAATTATTACAAATTATTACTAATTATTACTAATTATTGGTAATTTTTGGTAATTATTACTAATTATTGGTAATTATTGGTAATTATTACAAATTATTGGTAATTATTACTAATTATTGGTAATTATTTCTAATTATTACTAATTATTGGTATTTATTACTAATTATTACCAATTATTGGAAATTATTACTAATTAATACTAATTATTGGTAATTATTACTAATTATTGGTAATTATTAGTAATTATTGGTAATTATCGGTAATTATTACTAATTATTGGTAATTATTACTAATTATTGGTAATTATTACTAATTATTGGTAATTGTTACTAATTATTACGAATTATTACTAATTATTAATAATTATTACTAATTATAGGTAATTATTACTAATTATTACTAATTATTACTAATTATTGGTAATTATTGGTAATTAATACTAATTGTTACTAATTAATACTAATTATTGGTAATTATTGGTAATAATTACTAATTATTGGTAATTATTACTAATTATTGGTAATTATTACTAATTATTGGTAATTATTACTAATTATTGGTAATTATTACTAATTATTACTAATTATTACTAATTATTACTAATTATCGGTAATTATTACTAATTATTACTAATTATTACTAATTATTGGTAATTATTGGTAATTATTATTATTTATTGGTAATTATTGGTAGTTATTACTAATTATTGGTAATTATTACTGATTATTGGTAATTATTATTAATTATTACTAATTATTACCAATTATTGGTAATTATTACTAATTATTACTAATTATTGGTAATTATTACTAATTATTACTAATTATTACTAATTATTGGTAATTATTATTAATTATTACTAATTATTGGTAATTATTTCTAATTATTACTAATTATTACTATTTACCGGTAATTATTGGTAATTATTGGTAATTATTTCTAATTATTGGTAATTATTACTAATTATTGTTAAGTATTACTAATTATTGGTAATTATTACTAATTATTACTAATTATTACTAATTATTGGTAATTATTACTAATTATTACTAATTATTACTAATTATTACTAATTATTGGTAATTATTCCTAACTATTACTAATTATTACTAATTATTGGTAATTATTCCTAATTATTGGTAATTATTGGTAATTATGGGTAATTATTGGTAATTATGGGTAATTATTGGTAATTATTCCAAATTATTACTAATTATTACTAATTATTATTAATTATTTGTAATTATTATTAATTATTCTAATTATTACTAATTATTGGTAATTATTACTAATTATTGGTAATTATTACTAATTATTGGTAATTATTACTAATTATTACTAGTTATTGGTAATTATTACTAATTATTTCTAATTATTACTAATTATTGGTAATTATTGGTAATTATTACTAATTATTGGTAATTAATACTAATTATTCGTAATTATTGGTAATTATTACTAATTATTGGTAATTGTTACTAATTATTGGTAATTATTATTAATTATTATTAATTATTACTAATTATTGGTAATTATTACTAATTATTGGTAATTATTACTAATTATTGGTAATTATTTCTAATTATTTCTAATTATTACTATTTACAGGTAATTATTGGTAATTATTGGTAATTATTGATAATTATTGTTAATTATTACTAATTATTGGTAATTATTACTAATTATTGTTAATTATTACTAATTATTACTAATTATTACTAATTATTAATAATTATTACTAATTTTTACTAATTTTTACTAATTATTACTAATTATTGGTAATTATTACTAATTATTCCTAATTATTGGTAATTATTGGTAATTATTGGTAATTATTCCTAATTATTACTAATTATTACTAATTATTACTAATTATTGATAATTATTAATAATTATTACTAATTATTGGTAATTATTACTAATTACTTGTAAGTATTACTAATTATTGGTAAGTATTACTAATTATTGGTAATTATTACTAATTATTGGTAATTATTACTAATTATTGGTAATTATTACTAATTATGAATAATTATTCTTAATTATTGATAATTATTGGTAATTGTACCTAATTATTAGTAATTAAATGAATAATTACCAACAATTAGGAATAATTACCAATAATTAGGAATAATAACATTATTAGTATATTTTATTATTAATATTAAAATAATATAATTTTCTAATTTATATTAGGGGTGTCCAAACCCGGCCCTACCCGACGGGTTCGACCCGACCCGACCGGGTTGGGTCGGGTTTGGTCGGGTTGCAAAAAAATAACCCCGGGTCGGGTTCACATCGGGTCAATTTCTCATGGGTTGGGTAGGGTCTCGGGTTGGGGTCATTTAGACCCGACCCAACCCGTGACCCGATCTGCCCAGCCAAAAAAAAATTCCCCAACTTTTCATTTGTCTCGGTCGCGGCGGCTCACCCCCTCCCCCCCGACATTTCCTCTCCTCTCCCTCGCGCTCTCGCCCTCCTCCTCTCGCCCCCCCTCCTCCCCCCCCCCCCCCCCGAAGAAACCCTACCTCGTCATACCCCCTTATTCCTCTTCCCTCGTGATCGACGACGACGACACTGATAGTCCTCCCTCCCTCCCTCCCGACCTTCCCTGGCGGCGAAGACAGAAACCCCTACTCCCTTCCTTCCCTCGCGAGCCGACGAAACCCAACCCTCCCTCTCCTCTTTCCTCCTTCCCGGAGGTTCCCCAACCCTTGGCTTGCGGTGCGGCGCCTCCTCCTCCTGACTGTCGGTAAGTAATTTTTTTTACTCTAAACCCCTTATTAGTGGAAAGGCTTTGAATTTAATTTGGTTGTTGATTTTTTAGTATTAAATACTCCATTAGCCATTAAAAATCGGGGTGTTCTTGTTCCCCTCCCACTGAAATCTCTGGTGTATTAAAATGAATTTGTTGTTAGTCCAATAAGTGCTAACTTTGATGTGTTATATGTAGCAAAAAAGAAAATCACTTCTAAAGAAACCAACATGTCTCGAGTGGATAATATTTAATAGTTATTTGATTGCAATTGTGAGTAAATGTCAATTCCAAATAGTTTAATACATTAAATATGAGTTCACTTTCTATATTTTATTAAATTGTTATTTGATTGCAATTGGATATATTGTTCCTGGATAGTGGATGGTGTGGATGGTGATTATTTTATCATAGTGAGTGACCCCCATCATGTAAAAACCATTATGCTGACTACTATTGTTGTGATGAAATTACATTATTTAAATTTTTTCTTATTGAAATGACTAAATTCATTGGTGGAATGCTCATGAGAGGCAGGCAGGGTACTTTTGATCTCATAATAGAGTAAGAATGTTATTCGCAACTTCAAAATGGTGATATTCCTATAGTTCATTGTCGTATTTGGTTGAATAGGTTTCTATGCTATCTTGGGTTTTTTTAATTCTACTCATTTTATTTGTATAATAAATAAGGATATACTCTCCAAAAAAAATTGGAGTAAAGGGAAGCTAGCTTAAAAGTTTAACATGCGTTGCTTGCTTAAAATACCAAAACATCAAAATGACTTAGAGGCTGTTTGGTTGCATAAACATGTGTTTCTTGCTTAAAAGGTTGTTTTCTATCCTCATGATTAAATAGGATATACAGGGTTCATTGGTTGCTTGCTTGCATTTGTTTGATTGCTTGCATTTGCTTGCTTGCATTTGTTTGTTTTGCTTGCTTGCTTTGCTTGCTTACATTTGTGCCCAATAATTGTTATATGTATTTTATAAATAAAGATTTCAATGGTTGATGGGCAGTCAGTGTGGAGGAATTTTTATTAGTCATATAATTCTATTTACCATTTCTTCCACTATTATTGGATGTAGCTAGCAATTCATTCATATGGAAGGTGGTACAACAAGTGGTTCTTCTAATCCCCCCGGTTGTCACAGCAGGAACTCAGAGTCAGATGGGGTCTGCAGCAACTACACATTCAGTTACAGAAATAGGAGGGGGAAGTTGTAGCAAACCATTTGATGAAACTGAGGGTAAGCAATCTCCTAAAAAGGTAACAATTCCTAAAGCTGCTGCTGGTTTTAGAGTTTCGCAAGCTTGGGATCATTTTCATAAGAAAAATGGAAGAGCTGTTTGTAATTACTGTGGTAAATATTACGCTTGCACGTCTGGTCAACATGGAACTAGTAATTTGAAAAGGCATTTGACAAGGTGCAACAAAAATCCTCACAAAAATCTCGATAAAAGTCAAACCACTCTTGGTCTTAGAAGGAAGTGTGAAGATGAGGATGATGGAATGATTAAAATTTCAGTAGCTCATTTTAATCAAGAAGAGTGTAAAATTTCTCTCGCTAAAATGATAATCATCAATGAGTTATCATTTAAATTTGTTGAGAATCAAGGATTTAGAGAATTTATTGAAGTTGTTCAACCTCAGTTTCATGTTCCGTCCAGACAAACAGTTGCTAGAGATTGCTTGCAGTTATATTTGAATGAGAAAGATAAATTGAAGTCCATGTTTGATATATTCTCTCATATGGTATGTCTTACCACTCACACATGGACTTCAATTCATAATTTGAATTATATGTGTGTGACTGCACATTTTATTGAAGATAATTGGATCTTGAATAAAAAAATAATCAGATTTTGTCTTGTTGCGGATCACAAAGGGGAAACAATTGGTCGGGTATTAGAACAAACATTGAAACAATGGGGAATTGAGAGGATTAAGACTGTTACTGTAGATAATCCTAGTTCTAATAATACAGCGATCAGTTATTTGGTGAGAAGAGTTAATGATTGGAACAGGTCTATTCTTAAAGGAGAGTATATGCATATGAGATGTTGTGCACATATTTTAAACCTTGTTGTTAGTGATGGGATGAAGGAAATATCTACATCAATTGCTAGAATAAGAGTTTCTTGTAAATTTGTGAGAAGTTCACCTTCGAGATTGGCTCTTTTCATGAGCATTGCTCAGGAGTTAAAAATTCCTAGTAACCAGGCTATAATTCTTGATGTGCCTACTAGGTGGAATTTTTGTTATTTTATGTTGGATTTTGCAGAAAAGTATGAGAAAGTATTTATTCGTCTTGAGGAGGATTCAAGTTTTAGGAGTGCTCTTGTCTGTGAAGGTGGGGCTCCAACAACATATGATTGGGAGCGTGCTCATGTATTTCTCAAGTTTTTAAGGATATTTTATCATAGCACTTTTGAATTTTCTGGTTCTATGCATGTGACATGCCATACTTTCTTTCACACTCTTTGTGACATATATAGAAAAATCAAGAAATTGATGAAGAGTAATGATATGACTGTGAGTGCAATGGCTATTGCAATGAAGGTGAAGTTGGACAAATATTGGGGTAATGGTTCAAATTTTAATTCTCTCTTACTTTTGGCAGTTGTTCTTGATCCCCGATATAAATTAGAATATGTTCGGGATAGTTTTGAAATGATATTTGATGATGGAGACAAGAATGAGATGATCAGTAAATTAGTAGAGGTTATGAATAATCTCTTTGAGGATTACAAATGCAAATATCCCATCCCTGTTATTGATCAATGCGAGTCAAGTTCTCATCAAGATGCACATATTCATGATGCCATTATCGGTAGTGAGGATGATGAAAAATGGAAAGATGCTTATAGATCAAAGAAAAGAAAAAGACAATTGACACAACAGAGAAATGAATTAGAAAGATATTTAGAGATTGATGATTTTGAGGATGATTTCTATGGATTTGATATTTTAAGATGGTGGAAAGGATAGTCAAGTAAGTATCATGTTCTCTCATGCATTGCTAGAGATATTCTAGCAATTACTTTAACTACAGTATCTTCAGAATCTGCATTAGTACAGGAGGACAAGTCCTTGATCCTTTTCGGAGTTGTTTGAATCCCAATATCGTTGAGGCGTTACTTTGCTCCCAAAATTGGTTTAGAAAGTCTAAACCAATTGAAATTCGAAAGCAACTCGAAGAAGTTGAATTGATTGAATCAGGTATCATTAAAAATATTATGTTTTTTTATCGGTTCACATTTATCAATTATAAATATCTGTTTGAATAATAAAAATGCTGACTTGTTATTTCTTTTGTTGTTATTTTCAGATATGCCACCATCATCATCCACAACTCATGATCAAATTTTCACTGTCTAGAATTATGACTTGTTATTTCTCCTCTCTCCACACGGTGGTGGGACTCCATTTATACAGGTATGTATTGTTCTAATTATAGAACTTCTATCAAAGATTGAAACCAAAATTGATATATGAGCGTCTAGTTCCAATATTATTTTTTTCTTTAAAATGAAAATATCTTTAAAGTTCTCTACTTGATAGTAGCCAATGATAAATGTGTATGTTCATGTACTTGATTATTCAATTGAAAGATGAATCTCTTGATTTCTGGTAAATAAAGTGCATCTTTATTTTTTTATATTGCTTATTAGTTTTCAATAGTACCACTGAACACTAACCTATGCTAAATCCAAACATGACCTATTTGTGTGATGGAGATTCATCCTTGTATATATTTTGATCTTTTTATTTAAGATGTTTACTTTATTTTCTGTTTCCTATTGACTTTGGCTTTCATCCAAACAGAATTTTCCTGAAGAAGTCCTCGAGCTGGAAAGATCTGTGAGAACTCTTGATTTAACACACAATAAATTGGGTATTTCTTTATCTTGTGGGAATCACTGTATTTTGCTTGTTGCAAGTCATTCTGATTTTATTAATCTAAATTTCTTCTCAACTGGTGCTTGTAATATATGGTCAGCAAAGTTTATTTACAAGATTCTTTCTGTTTCTGCATGCATGGGGGATGGTTGAGGTCTTGTTATGACAATAGTCTGGCTGTTAGCCTTATTATTCTTTGTAATTGCTAGAAAAATAAATAAAAATCTACGCCTTTGGATCATGTTCCCTATAAACCGTTTTCCTAGGACATGATGTGACAGGCATCACTGGATCAATTGGAGTGAGTTTTTTATTTTCTTTTTATGTAGCAGATTTACAGTAGCTTGGTTTTCTGAAAACATTATGTTTTTTGTTTTTTGTTCATTTTGTTATTTTTTATCTTTAAGTTAAAAATATTTTATTAAGATTTGCACATATCTAATAATTAGATATGATATATTTTACATATCTAATTTGTTCTTGTGGTCTAACTCCATTGGTTTTGCATCTGAAATTCCCATGGATATCTGCAAATTAATCAATATGCAATGCCTGGTAAGAGTTGCAGTGGTTATTAAACTTGATGGTGGTTTAGTGCAGCTAAATAAGATATTGTAAATTTCCTCACAAAGGATTTCATTCATGTATTATCAAATAACGTTGTTGAGCGCCTTCCATCAAATTTGGGCAAGCTCCAATCCTTGAAAGTTGTGATTTTTGATGGAAACTGTCTTACTGACTTACCCGGTGAATGTAATTTTCCTCTCCACTTTTTTAAAATTTCACATTTAGTCTTGTGGAATTTCAATACCTTAACCAGATGTACATTTCATATGAAGTGGGTCATATGGTGAGGCTTGAGCGGTTATCGGTCTCAGGAAACATGTTGGCCAACTTTCCAGAGACAATTGGGAGCTTGCGCAATGTGAGTGTTTCAAATGTTTCATTTGATTAGTTTTCAGAATTTTTATTTTAAGAACAATTTATGTAAATGATTCTATTTAGCAAGTAAATCTGGTTTCTTTGGTGCATTCCTTATACATTTTCTGTTGGGCATGCCATGCTTGGGCATTGGCCTAGTTAACTTAACTTTGAAATCCTGTCTTATTTTTGTTTTAAATATCTAATACGGGCATGCCTGGCTGTGGAAGAGTTCAAGGTTTGCCCGTTGCTCTCAACTTTCCCATGTTATTAATTTCTTCAGTATTGTTTGGTTTGAAGTGCATTCAATAGTTTTATTTGAGTTTTGGGGGTGGGCGAGTTGGGTCTTGCGGGGGTGGGTCTGGGGGGGGGTGGTGGGTTGGGTTGGGGTCGGGTTGGGGTCGGGTTGGGTTGGGTTTGTATAAGTAACCCGACCCAAACTGGCGCGACCCGCAGCGGGTTGGGTTGGGTCGGGTTGTTCAACCATGAGTCGGGTAACCATACCCCAACGGGTTGGGTGGGGTCGGGTCAACTGCCCACGAAGCATGTGACCCGACCCGACCCGACCCGGTCATTTCTCCTTGGGTCGGGCCTTGAAATGCCCTCGACCCGACCCATGGACTCCCCTAATTTATATACAATTCTCCTTTCATCTGTGTGTTTTCTATCTCCACATACAAATAATACATGTGGAGACAGCAAACACACAGATGAAAAGAGAATTGTATATATATAAAAAATTATATTATTTTAATATTAATAATAAAATATACTAATAATGTAATAATGTTATTATTCCTAATTATTGGTATTTATTACTAATTATTAATATTTATTCTTAATTATTAAAAAAATTACTAATTATTCCTAATTACCATTAACTACGAACAATACTAATAATTTAAATTTATTAAGTAATAAAACAATGTAAATATAATTAAATTACAACTAATTAAGAATAATTGAAACTAATAAAAAATTAAAAATAAATATTAAATTAAAATGAATATAAATACCTTGAAAATTGATCTGAGGTTGATCTCTGATCGTTCTTCAAAACTTCAATATCAACTCTGGAGAAATAAATTAAACTTGAGAGAAACTGAACTTTAGAAATTAAATTTTGAGAGAAGAAGAAGATGGAGTTTGAGAATGATTTGAAAAAAACGGATGGGGGTATTTATAGGTTACATTATTTACGACGGGTCCATTTGCGATGGGATACCCGTCGCAAATAATATTATTTGTGACGGGTACCGTCGCAAATACCTTAGCCATCATTTATTACGGTCAACAGTTAAATAGTTATTTGCGATGGGACCCGTCGCAAATAACCACCTGCCGACATACTATTTGCGATGGGGGAATATTCTCGTCGCAAATACCTTTTACCGCCGCCGGTTATTTGCGACGGGAATATTCCCCCGTCGCAAATATGTTTCCCGCGATTTGGTGCGCAAAGTGCGCCAGTCCTTTTGCGACGGGGAAAGCTATCCCGTCGCAAAAGGCTACTTATTTGCGACGGGAAAATACCCCCGTCGCAAATAAGTTTTTAACAGGGCTATTTGCGACGTGAATAAATCCCGTCGCAAATACCCGTCGCAAATACTCATTTTTCCCGTAGTGTTATATAATAATTTAATAATAATATTTTTGGTGGTGAAGAATGAAAATAAACAAAGGATCTTGAAGAAGTATGCCACCACTTCATTGGGTAACTCATCTTCGTATACACCAAAGGGATTCATTGGTTGAATTTTCTCCTAATGGGTCACATCCAGAATTAATTTAGGGATATTGTGAGATTATTTTATAATTTTTTGGTATATAAAAATTTATTGAGTGTTGTGAATATATGGTAGGGGTGAGTTCCTTTTTATAGTGGCGAGGGAGTGGCATTCTTCTAATTTTTTTTAAAGGGATATCCTTCAACATGTTTTCCATTTTATATGGCACAAATAATACCAAAAATCCAAGGAAATAGATAATAGTAAAAAATATAAATATAATTTGTATTTTGGATGAGTTTAAATTTCTATTTCTTCCTTAGGATTAGGGTTTAGTCTTTAAGTAAACTGATTTGTTTCTTAATCACTATAATTAATTTTTATCAAATTCACTAATCATTTAAGTCAATGAATATGTGGACCTAAGTATAAATGAAACATTATTGGGTTACCAAATATTTAATCCATTTTTACAAATTCTAATTACATAATTTTAATAAATTAATTTTTAATTAATGGTCCATACGTATTGCGACAACAGGTATTTTACCAAATTTTTTTATATTTTTTTATGTTTTTATATCAAAATTCAATGTTTAATTGATTCCAATTACCTAAATTAGTTATATATTATTTAGAATTGAATTATCTAATATCTAAAATAATTTAATATATAATTTAACTATATAAGTAAATTAATAAAATAAGCTGTTTTAATTTAAAATTAAGTATTTTCCCCTATTCATATAAAAATGAATTTTTTTATTATTCCCTATAATTCACCATATTTTAATTTTCACATTATGAACTAAAGAAATTATTTTATAAAACCAAATTTCTAAAACTATTTAATGATTAAAATTATTGTTCTTTATAAAAGGACATAAAAAATCATTTCAGAAAATTATATTTTCCAACATAAAAAGTCTTCATCAATATTAGAAATTTTATTATTAATGTGTTTTATTTATATGAACCAATATTTAATAATATAATAAATAATATTAAATAAAATTCATATTTGAAAATTTAACGTATATATTATAACTATCTCATTTAAATAATTATAATAATAAAATGATGTTTTGTAGAAACTCGGTGTTGTGTGTAATGCAATCCAAGTAATTTTATCTTTTAGATCAACCAGATCTTAATATATAATATACTAAAATATTTAACTACCGCAGTTTTCAATAAACAACATCAGTGAAAATTAATTTATAAAAAATTAAATAAAAAAACTGGGGTTAGACAATTAGTTTTATATATAAAATTATATATAGTGACAATAGCTCAACAATGTGTGTGGTCAACTTACATGATAAATTGATCCTAGGTCATGAAACAATTGTGTGTGATTAGCTAAAAACAATTTACTAATTGGGATTCAAGAAATCTCCCTCTTCTCATTAATCTGCAATTGATATAATTGATTGGGAATAGTTTTTTCATAAGGAACCAATTGTATTAGATGATATCAGCTATATAGATAAAATAAAATGACTCAATTATTTAATAAAAAAATAAATATCAATAATTTTATATGATATCAAATTCATTATCATATAGTTTAGTAAAAATCTATGGGACATTAATATATCATGTTTTATTTTAAATTCCAGTAATATAGTATGACTATGGAAAAACAAAATGAATCATAATCATTGTATGATATGATTTGGATTCAAACACATTAAAATATTCATTCTATTTATAAAATGAGTCGATAAAATGTATTGATCTATTAATGTACTAGGATTTTGTACCACTAATTTGTTTTTTAGGATTCTATAATGATCTTAGAAGTCGATTAAACACCATATAATTACAAATTTGTCATCATCCACAACAAAATTATATGAATAAATAACATAAAATAAGAATACCAAAAATCGCTATGAATTTAATATGTTAAGAATATCATAATGTATGCTTGATTTGGATCACTAGGAAAAACAAAAAGAATATTCCTATGAGAAAATTACACAGTACATATATTCTTTTTCATTATGTGAGGATCCATATTCACCAAATATATGGTAGTGACTCCGTTAATGATGATGAATAAAGAAAAAGTTAAGATGTGACTTTTGGATAACGCATTCAAATGTGACTGGTGCTAGAAATATAGAGATATCATTTCTTTTTTAGGCTCCCTACCTTAATGGGAGATAAATGGAGCATAGGCTTCCACATCATGGAAGACAACATGGTTTAATATTACACATGACCCATTAGATAATTTTAACTATTTAAACATTTATATGAGTAATATCACATATGAATTTAAATAAATCAATCAATACCATTGATTTATAATCTATGAAGCCATATTATATTAAGTGGAATATGAATATTTAATTTATCATAGCACTCAGAAACTCAACATTGTTAGTGAGTGGCTCTATTAAAATTCATTTTTCCTATTCAATTAGAATTTAAAGTACCTCAATTTCATAATTATATGATTAAAATTTAGTAGATTATTTCTAAATATTCAAATTCACTGTTCCCACTAACATGAGTATTGAAAAGAATATTTTGAATTAATTCTCCCCTCATGGATTTAATAATCATTAATTTATTCATTATCATGTTTTTATATATACTATACATTCTTCAATCTATGATTCATGGTAATATAATGTATCTATAAAATCTATAAATATTTATATCCATGTCATATTTTGGATATTTGAAAATTCATAAAACCTCTTTTCAATTTTATTAATTATTTGTATTGAAGTTATATATCAACAATAAAGTTATACAAAATGAGTTTTGAAGTCATACTAACACATGAATTTATAAAAACTTCATAAATACATCCAAAAATTAATGAAATCGTATAAATATTTTTATTAAGTCATAAATAATGATGAATGTCATAGGAAAAAGGTTGAAGTCATATTAAATATACTTTTTTCAAAAAAGTTCAAAATATTCTTGGTTTTATGATCATTATTTAATTTTACATTTCAATATTTTTATAATTACTATAACTATTTAATTTTTTTTCAATAATGACATAATATTTATATATATGAATATTAATTGATTTTGGAATGTGTTGATAAATATTAATGAAGATTGGGAAAACAAGATAATGGAAAAATATCATGCCTCTTTAAATATATCAATTCAGTATGTTGTAATATATATAGTGTTTTGGTTTATAAATGAATTTTATATCAAGTTATTGTATGGAGATCCAATTTTAATATTCTATATATTCATACAATTTCCATCAAAAATAGGAATTTTAATGTTGGACATGCCACAATTGAGGGATGGAATGTTGTGGTCTATAATACAACATGATATGGACTCTCAAAATCATAATTTCATCTTAAATACACAATACATGTGGGGAACATGGATCCCATTTTATTTATATTAACCATGAAAACTACATTGTAATATTTCATTCCATTGTGGAGGTTTTCTTTTTAATGTGTAAAAGTTATAAAAAATATTTACTTTGAAATTAAAATAGTAGATTTTATAATTTTTTTAAATGAGGATATAATTTTTTTAAATCTAAAGTAATAATGGGCTATTAAGGGTCACCAATACATAATGAAAGTAGTTGTTAATAGATAATTATTCGTATATATCAAAAGAGTAAAATAGACACCATTAATTCATTACAATATTTTATAACTTTTGTTCAACATTCATGTTTTGAGATTCATGAATTTGATCCTGATGAATCTATTTAAAAATTTAAAATTTATTGATAATTCAAACCAAATTATTTTATTGATCAATATAGATCATCTAAAATTCTATATCAAGGAAAACTTATATTCTCTTAGTGCCAAATATTAAAAAAGAATATTATTGATATTTTTAATTCTAAATTATATTTTCGATGGAAATTTCTTATTTTTCTTATAGTTATATATTACCATGTGATTTTACTATAATAATCACTATGAATTAATTATATATTATTATGTAATTTTGTGTGAAAACATTTCATCGTAGTGTGGATATTTCAAATTTTTGAAGCATGTGGTGATATAGGGTGTATGTTTGATTATTTAACTACTTTGTTGAAAATAACCAATAAATCCTAATGATATGCCATGTCACACATGATCATTTAATCATACATTCTATATTGTTAACACAAAACTATTGAGATGATAATATATTACCACGAAATATTTTTTATCATCTTCAATGGACTGAGAAGAAATTATATACACAAGATTTCTCTTTGCTTATATCTAGAGGTGTAATTGTTTTTCTGTTAACTAGGTTTATTTTCTGGGTCTTAACTATATATCTTATGAGCTCTAAGACCGTTAAAATTTACCGCTGGATTGGAATACCAAAAAAAATGAAATGACATATGTTGTGCATGATCCCATTAAGAAACACTAGGTCAGTGCTGGTCTGTGAATAAATACATCAGTTTATACTACTCCAAAAATGGATATTTTTTTGGGGAATCCCCTTTGAAAAATAAAATGTTTTTACTGAAAATATTTGAAATATTGGGTTGAAAATTCTCCTATTATTCATGTTTGGGATTAGTTGTATCTATTATAAAATTATCTATCATTTTTTATGGTCGAGATACTCTATTTATTGGGGTGTGAAGTGTAGTCAATGGATTTTTTGAATCAGAAATATTATCTTATTACTTGTGTTCATCTATTTATATTTCCACAATAACATTCACAGTTACTAAAAATAATCATTTTTCCTTGAATAATTAAGTATCTTAATGTAACATGTTTTGAAATATAATGTAATTAACTTTTATAATTTTATGATTTAAAATTTTCCTACATAATTTCCATTATCATTCACAAAGTGGGACATAACATATTGTATCATAGTAGGGTGCTATGGGGACTGTTTTTATAATGATCTACTCTTTGTTATATTTCATAGTTTACTTAAATCACGGACATAATCATCTAAGGGAATGTTAAATTATAGTATTTGAATACTAAAATGTTGATATATTGAATCCTTGAAGTCCACCTCATTTCAATTAATGTTAATATATGTCTTTGGGATATCTAATTTAAGTATTATTAGAAAAATATATTTATTTTATATTACACTATAATGTCTAAATCAGTTAATATTCATGATGTTGATTTTGTTACCTTGATCATGAAAAATTATATAAAGTGTTCTTTTAATTATAATGTTTGTAATATTTGTTAATTTTCATGTTGTATAAACATTTTTTTGTTATATTACATAATGAAAAAAATCTATAGACATTTAAATGACATTACAGGTCTGTCATAAAGGTATGGAAATTGTTCAAAGGGCTAATATTTTATATGAAATTGATGATTTTAAAGAGATTAAGAGGTTTATCAATGGTTGAATTAATTTAATTTACAATATATTCAGGAAAAAAATTTCAAACATAGTTAGCCTTGAAAAAAATGAAGAATGTGGTGAATTTCAATCGAAAATAAAAATACATAGCGAATATTATGGAAATTTGACTAAAGATTATAATGAAATAAAAAAACAATTGTAGATGTGTTTTATTTAGAAATTTCGGATAATTGATCTCTATAATCATTTGTTAATATTTGTGTCTCAAAAAGAAAATTATTTCGAAATCCACATTTATATTTTCAAAAATAATCACTTATGTAGTGTGGGTACACAAAGGAAATTTTTTAAGTGTAATTAAACCAGAGATATTATGGATTACCTAAAAATGATATTTTATTATAATATGGAAATCATACAATTTATTTATTTTTATATATTTTTATTTTGGTATGTTCATATAATTATGGGATATTTTCTTATGTAATTAAGAATTGGAATTTCATTCAAAATTTGTTATTTATCTAAATTTGTTATTATTAATTTAATTGAAAATCATTTCTCTATTAATTGAATGACATTTATCAATTTCATTAATATCATGAATTGTTTTATAACTCCTATTGGATTTAATGTATTTATAATGAGGGATACATTATTTTTATGAATATTATACAATTACTTTTCTTCACATACATTTTTATAGAACATCAAGGAATGAATGAATCAATTAAGGGGTATCATTAATATTTTACCCCTATATTTAACAATTTTTAGATGGTATTGATGTTTTTAGTGTATGTATTGCAAGGAATTTTTCTTCATTAATTTAGTCAATACTTAATGATTTTTAAAATATAATAAAATATACCATGAGACATAATGGAATATTTGTTAATATTCTTGGTTAGATGACACAATTTTTCTGTATAACATTGCTTGAGAATACGGAGAGAATAAAATTTACTCTATTTAGAATTTTATGTTTATATTAATTTAGTTTTTAAAAATAATTATTTCATTGGAGATATTGGTTTGAAATAATAAAAATTTATTATAAAAATTAAAAAAAATCATATTTTTATTTACTTCGGAACATAAAAAATGGGGAGAACATATTGAAATTATTCTAGAATTTAAAATTATAAAATGGGTGAGAATTTTGAGTGGATTCATTACATATGATTTATTTAATGTTTTGATGGTTAAAAATATCTCGATTTCACAATTAGATCATAATAATATCTCATAGTATTGTTTAATCATTATGTTATTTATTCATAATAACATGTGTTTTTAAAATATGGTGTCAAATTAATTGATCATTCATTAAATTTTAAATATTTTGTTATTTAGAATATTTAAATTATTATTATTTTATTTATTATTTTTATTTAAAGATTTAAAATATTATTTGGTAATTTTAAAATCAAGTATCTTAATAAATCTGAAACTCATATGGAAATTTCAATGTAATAATACATTTTTTTATCAAATATTTTTTATCATTTAAAGTCTTATAAAATGTGAAATATAATATGAAAGCAGTTTTGAATTCTTAAAAAACAATTACATCATTATAAATACAATAATTCATATGAAATTGGTTTATGTCACAAAAAATTATAATATACATCATTCTTTTTTATGAATATCATATCAAATAGGTTGATGTGGAATAGAATGGGCTTTCTTATAAAGAGGTCAAAATATGCTCTATTTTATGATTTTTTAATCACATCAATTTTAAATATATTTATATTTAATATTATTTATATATTAATTTTTTAAATATTTTTATATTATAAATAATAATTCCATAAAATTTGTATTTGGAATAGTATATGAAAATTGATTAAGATTGGATTATGATGATGTGGAAAAAATAGACATTCTCATGCAATAGATTTTTTCACTATGTTATAATAGATGATGATGTAAAAATAAATTATTGAACACTAAATTATGTTAATATTTTGAATTTCAATTTTTATTTAAAATCAATATCTGTAAAATGTCAAACCAAATTGAATGTTTTTTAGGCTTTACATACTATGGAGGAAGTAAGAACAATTCTTGGTAGTTCATAATGCTTGAGATGAATCTCTAGATGAGAAACTATACTCCACCACATTTGAGTGGTGGGGAAATCTCCTCATCCATGTTCTATAATTTTTCATAGAGGCTCATGTAGATTTTTTTAAATATATTGTGGATTTTTTATTCGTATGATGAAAAATATATAAGAATATATTTAGTTTAGATGGTCTTAAATGATGGATTAATGTGTTGTGAAAAGGAGAAATGAGATGTTTAATCCTCTAACTAAAAGAACCACTTGGAGTTCACTGTGGATTATTAAAGGACATAGTGAACATCCAGTGAATAAAATAAAATCATAGAGTTCATTACACCATGTAAGTAGATGTGGTCAAAATTCGTGTTTTTTTAAATATCCATGAATTTTATATATATATATTACATCGTTCTATTTGAATATTAAAAACATTACACAACACATTTCTACAGATCATAATATTTTTTCTGACATTGTAGATGGGGTAAAAATAGTTAAAATTCATTAATGATTTTTAAAAAATCCAATAAAGCTTTTCATATTTAGTAATCTTTAGAAAAATGTGCTACTTGAAACCATTCTAAATAACCTATATAAAGAAAACTCATGAAATAGTTATATTAGTTTCACTGTAAAGGTAAACATTGGATATATGTAAGTATGAAATCAGCATAAGGGTATGATAACATGAGCTTAAATTTTGAAAAACATAACCTAAGTAATAAAGATCATATTATTGACTATTGGAATAAATATTGGTATTTCATAAGACAAAAATTATATGGAATATAGAGAACATAATATGAGATATCACATCATTGTTATAAGACATAAATATGTGCAATACACAACATAAAGAATTATATGCCAATACAAATGACTAAAACATTCATAACATGGGATAACCCATAATATAACTGATTTGGTCATGGGATGACATTTAATGTACACTCTTTCCATCTTCTATTTACATCCCATGTATAACCATTTGGGCTGGATAACCTCCCTTGTACCATCTTTTGGGAATGGGATAACCTTACATGCCCCCTTTGAGCTCATATAACATTAGTTATTACCAAAGTAATTTTGAGGAGATATAGGTCCCTCTAATTACAAAATCAATACATTTATTTGGAATGTGATCATATAAAAGTCTTTATATCAGATCTCATTAAAATAAATGGGTTTTAAAATTTATTTAATAATAGAATAACCCATGTAAAATAAATTGGTTTCATAACCAATTTATTATAACATAACCCATGAAAAATATATGTGATTGAAAAACAATTCACCATATCACAACCTAATGAACATATGAATGTTTCCTAATTATTAAATTATCTCTTGGAAGCATAAATCATTGAAAATTATACAATATTCATATTTATTTCATCATTTTATGACACATGGAGGTGGAATGTTTTACCTAAAAATATTTTTATCATAAACAATTCAATGAAATTATAAGAATGGTTTCCTTGGTTCACATACCCATTAAAGAATAAGGTATATCATATTATTTCATATTAGATTTAAGATTTATCTGAATGATAAATCACATGGAACGTTTCTGGTTGAAGATAAATTTTTATTTAAAATTACTTTTTAATACATAAAATATTTTATAAATCCATTTTGTTTCAAATAAAAATGAAAACATTATAAAGAGAGCTATTCAAATTATTAAAATAATTTATATAGAAAAATATACTTGTCCCATTTAAAAAAACATTTTGAAAATATATTTTTTATAGAAATCCATTCCTTTGAAAAAATCCTTGAAAATTTTCATTCAATATTCAATGATTGGAATATTCATGATAGTGATAAATTTCATTCATATATTACACAAATATTACTTTTACATTTTCAATAAAATATTAAAATGAATCATTTATAAAACAAAAATAAGGATTTCTATTAAAATATTTTGTAAAATGAAAATCTAGCATAATGTGAAATTAATTAATAATTTTAAAAAAATCCCATAATTTTATTAAAAACATTTTTAGAAAACATCATTTTGGTAGATGATTGGATTTCGACAAAAAATATGTTCTTTCTTAAAAAATACTTTTTGAACACTTGAGTACATAAATAAATGAAAATGAATAGATAAAATTAATTACCTTTTCATGACCATAGGACAAGCAAATTAATGTGTTTATTAAAGATATATCATAAGATTATATCATCAGAATATAATTTTAATCTATTAGGAAAAAGGGCCTGAATGCATTACAAAATCTATACTAGGTTGGTAACTTCGATAAGTAAGCCCATAAAATAATATCATTTATTGAGACAATAAATATAATTAGATGAAATAATTTATCTATATTACATGTCGAAGGGTCTATATATATTCCTCATAGTAGAATATTGATGCATACCATAATATTATGTCACAAATAATGTAAAATGAGACAAAAATCCATTTCATATTTCGTATCATTTGAACCATAAACCACATTAATGATTTATCATCAAATACTGGTATGAATAAAAATAATTTTAGGTAGTTTATTTATAAAATACATTCATTGGTATTATATACACCACATATATGAAACATATTCTGAATATGTCATGTGTCTAATAGAAGAATAAAATTACTATAGAAATCCCTAACCATCTGTATTTAAATTAATCATACTCCATTGAGCCTCCTATGAATTAAAAAAAGTTTATTATAAACCTATTATATAATATAATGTACATATATCAAACCATATATGATTTTCTTCTATCCTTTAATAATCATTTTTTAACAATTCCATGATAATGTCACATTTCCGGTATTAACTGCTTTGTTTTTCATATATGATTTGATTTTTTATTATCATTTCTCTAAATAGACCATGGTTCCAAAATATCTATAATAAAATTCATTAAATAACATTAAAATTTATACATCAATTATAATTTTATTAAAAATCATTAATATTGGTTTTTTTGCATGAAGTTTGTCACGATCAAGGATATGTTAGGCCACATGTATTCATGTGTAACATTTCCATTCATCAATGATCATTATGTACATGAGGTAATACAAATATTATCATCAAAAATTAATAATAATATCATTTATAAAATATTATTCTTTAATTGTAATTATTGATATCTTCTATTTGGTGTGGGGATAAAAATTTATTCACAATGCTTCATAAAGGCGGTAGTATATACATACACGAACGACATTAGCATTGTTTAGCCAGTAAAATGGTAATAAATAAAATTATATATTATCTTTTAATAATTATATATGTTTTATGAATATAAATAAATTTTCATGTACATCACATATATTCATCAACATTATCTTTATAATCTTTTAGGTAAAGCGTTAATGATAATTAACAACATCACTTCATGCGGCGGTAGTCCTTTGTACACACGAGCAATGTTATCATATAAAAAAGTGAATAGAAATTAAAAAGGTATATACTAAATAATAACTCTAAATGTATAAATTTTTCATCAATATCATATATATATATATATACTCTATATCCATCCCCATTCCCAACTGTGAAAGGTTGTGATGGAAAAATGAATGACATTTGTTTGTGAGATGATAGTCCACCATATAGATGAATGATGAATTAAAAACCCATATGATAGAAGTATAGATGATTTTAGGTAATGAACTAAAAAATATATTTATATGTAATATAATGATTTTCTCAATTCCAAGTTATTTAATTATAATTTAATGATGTGGAGGAAGAAGTAAAATAAAAATTCACGATGAAGAACATTACCTCTTTTTCGGGTAACGTCTCTAGATTTACACAAAATTACATTTAGTTTGGATTTTTACCAAATATTATTTTTCTATGATGAGAGTACAGAATATGGGATGTGTTTTTTTTAAGGATTTATTTTTATCAAATATGTTTTTATGTTTTAATGAAAATATGATAGGGGTCCTTTTATATATTGGTTGAGTGGAAAAATTGAAAATTTTTAAATGAAAAATATGTACTCATGTTTCCCTACTGGAAAAATTCAAAAAAAATAATTTTTTTCAATAGGAATTTTTATTAGAGGGTGACATATAGACTACAAATATATTATACAAAAGGTTTTAGGCCATATTAACTCTTATATCATTAGTTTAACCCCTAGTAAACCCATTTTTCCATTAACCAAGTAATTAATTTTTACTGTTTTAAAAATTCATGTTAGTAAAATATTATTTTCAAAATGATAGATAATATAAATTGTGATCATTAAAAATATTTAATCCATTTTTCCACTTTCTAATCAGAAAAGTAGAAATTATTTATTTATAATTAATCCCATAGACATGATGAGAAATCCTGTTTTCAAAGAGATATGATTTTTTTTAAAATTTTATTAAGAGAAAACGTGGTAAGAGTAAAATGATAGATAAAAGTAGAAAAAAACAATCTATGCATGCGCTCAATGGATTAGAGAGGTATGATATAATAGAACCCAAGGGATTCCCCTCTAATGATATTCACACCCTCTTATGGTTTTTACACCATTATAGAAAAGTAAATAAAATTAGTATCATGAGTGCTCTATGAAGAATAGTAGTGAACCACATTTTTGTCCTCTTTCTAGGTGTCTTGTAAAAAGGTTTTATATTTTATGAGAGGAATTCACCTCCAAATATGATAAGATATGATATAGTGTGTGGATATTTAGTCTTTTAGAGATCTCTAAAAAATTATAGATCACATTTAAAAGGATGAGAGAGATGTTTTCTTGGATAAATATCAATGAATACCTTTGAGTAAGGACCTAGCCTCCACACGTAAGGAGTCACCTCTGTCGTAGTTTTAACTGAATGATGGAACCACATAAACACTTGGGATTCTAATAAACACGCCCCCTTGTAGTTCAATTGACACAAATATGTCAGTTATTTATTTAAACCCATCGATAGTGAAAACCAATGGATCCACTAACCCTACATATAATCTCTACTACAAGCATGATAGTTTTAGTACCCAATCACTTGTCTCATATAGGGGGCCTCATCCCACTTTTTCAAAAGAACACCTTGGTAGGAGGCCATCCACCTATTACAGGAGACAAGGTACGCCTTTTAGTATGTGAGACTTATGTGGAACACATTGTACCTCACTTCCCAAATGAACCAGTACTAAGCATAAAGGATGATGTCACTAGACTTATTCTCTATGATATTTTAGACCAATCTATTTAACCACCTCTAAATAATGTTATCACCAAAACGATCCAGGGAAGACACGCCATTGAGATAATCCACTACTATACATATCATGTTTTCTCAATCACTGTAATATAATAAATGGGATATAGAATCAACACTCGGATGAAAGAATTAGGATCATTTAGAAAAAATATTAACCCCTTTCCATAACCCCTCCTCATCAGGGGGGATTAAATGGTTAAATATAAAGAAAACTGAAAGTCATATTTTATTAATAGTTCATTGCAACAGAGGAGTTGGCTATATAAATATCAAATAAGATAATATCAAATCATTGATCAGTAAGATTTAAAAGAGAAATATTCAGAAGTATAGGCCAGGGAAACACAACTATCTTGATCAATATGAAATTTGTATGAGTTGATAAACATCATACAATTCAAAAACCTCAAAATAAATCCTCTTATGTAGAACATAAATCATTTCCAGGGTTCTTCTCAACCTCATACAACTCTCTTCCCTAGGAAGATCAATTCTCGACCATGAGGCCCAGTGGTAGCAACATTACAAATGGGTGTTCCAAATAAATGTAGTCATGAGCTTCAATATATTTCCAATAGATGTATTTGGATAATTTTGGACTGAAATTACATGCATGCATATAAATTATAACACACTATTTAAAAGAGTAATACTCCCTCTAAAAAAGGAACTATTTCCTTCAATTCATAATGTGGTATGAAATCTGTTCCACCACTTTTTCCAGATACTTTATATGAAGCCTCCACAATGTGAAAGTATAACCTAAGTATCCCATGGGTGGATCTTAATATAAATTCCAATAGCATTTTCAATTCTATTATCCTTCCCCTTCTAGAAATTCCTTGATATGTTGTAACGACCCGAAATTTTGAATAAATCTAGTTTCCTAATTTTATGTGTTATTTTATTTTATTTTTATACTCAACAAAAATGTTTTGTTTGATAAACTTGATTATAATTAAAATAAGACCATTGGGTTATGACTGTTATATGACAATTGGACAATATGACCACTGGAAACTAATTGTTTCTATTTTTGTCTCTAAATACAAGTAATCATGGTTAATTATTATAGAAAGAAGATTCGATAGCCGCACCCAGTAGTCTTGGACCGATCGAAGCCCATCTAACAGAACTTGGGAAGGAGGTAGCACCACTGGGCTTTGCTCTGGACCAAACCCAAGCCGAACTTCATCGTGTGAAGCTAGAACGGAATCGCCTTCGTGAGAAGTTCAAACTAATAGAAATTACTACTCGTGCGATTTTGGCCGAGCCTCCTTCAGATTCTCTCACCTTAGCACACCTTACACTTAAGTCCTATGCTGGTATGATAAGGGGCTATGTAAGGAGACCGTAACTGCCTTGTGTAACCCTTTATTTTAAATAAAAAATTTTATTTCTTCTTATGATGAAGCTTATGAATTTTCAAATGTCCGGATAAATATAGTATGCATATTTTTGATGAATTTTAGAAATAGGATATTTTAAAAATGTTTAGGTAAACCTTAAATAATTAAAAATGTGTAATGATTTTCAAAAAATGGTCTTCTACAATTATGTTCAGTACGAAATTTAGAGTCTAGTACGATCAACATGATTTTTGATGAATAGTAAATTATGAATAGTGATTTTATGATTAGGATTAGTAATATGACCAGATGGATTAGTAATCTCACTTAAAGAAAGTTTTAAAATAATCTAGACACCTTGATTAAGTAATGTGATTCAATAAAATGGTTAAATAATGGTTTCATAAATTATTATTCAAGTATTCTTTTTTTTTCAGGTGAATAGTGTTTTTTAATTAAAAATTAAATTAAAAATATTTAGAAAATTATTTTTATAAAATGGATTTCATTTTTGAACTCAGAGCATCGATATTATGTTAAGGTAATTTTTGGGGTTGTTTCTGAAAAAAATGAATTTTCGGTGAATAGTGTCTTTATTTAAAAATAAAATTAAAAATATTTAGAAAATTATTATTATAAAATGGAGTTCTATTTTTAAATCAGAGCATTGATATTTGGTTAGTGTGAAATTTTGAGATTTTTCTGGGAAAGTTGAATTTTCAGTGAATAGTAAAAATACAGTTTTAGGGTTTCGGTATGTTTAATGACATCATAACAATGTCATGGTGATGTCATGAGATAGTTTAAGGGTTGTACGACCTAAGGTGATGGATATTTGGATTGGGGGCCCCATGTGGCCTAACTTAATGGTAAATATCATGCAAGACCACATGGTTTTGAGTAAAGCACATGTGAGGTGTCCCTTGGCCATTAATGCCTTGTCCCCTCACTTTCCCTATAAATACCAAGCTCTCCTCTCATCAATTCGACTCCAAAACCATCCTCAACGATGTTATGGTCTCCTTACCTCCTAAGGAGTCCTCCCAAGGTTCCCCCCAAGCCCTCAAGGTCCAATCCTTTGAGTTTTAAGAGTTACGTTTTAAGGTAAGGGATCTGACCTCTCTCTTTCTTTTCAAGTGATCTTTTTTATGTCATTTCTTTTGTGCTCCATGTTCTTATGTTGGAGGATGTTATTTTATATTCATTATACTGTCATTTTTATGTTCATATGATGAGATACCCCCTCTTACTCTCATCATTTCATTTTATGAAATTTTAAGTGGCGTCGTTAGGCTGCCGAAGTTTTTTGGTAACAGATTCTTTCACCCTTCTCATTTTCAAGTTCTATTTTATTGTCAAGTATTTCAAGTTACTTTTTAGTATGATGGGGTATGATCTCTATATCTATCATACTGGACTCTTATTTTCATATGATGAGAGACCCAATTTTATCTTGTCAATTCATTTTTATTGAAGTTTAAGTGACGCCGTTAGGCTGCCAAATTTCTAAGGGATTCTTTCACCCTTCTCTTTTTCAAAGTTCTACTTTCATGTCAAGTCTTTCAAGTTCCTTTTTATTATGTTGGGGTATGATCTCTATATCTATCATACTGGACTCTTATGTTCATATGATGAGAGACCCTATTTGATCTTGTCAATTCATTTTTATTGAAGTTTCAGTGACGCTGTTAGGCTGCTAAATTTCAAAGGGATTCTTTCACCCTTCTCTTTTTCAAAGTTCTACTTTCATGTCAAGTCTTTCAAGTTCCTTTTTATTATGTTGGGGTATGATCTCTATATCTATAATACTGTACTCTTATGTTCATATTATGAGAGACCCTATTTGATCTTGTCAATTCATTCTTTTTTGATGTTTAAGTCATGCCATTCGGCTACCAAATTTTTAAGTGATTCTTTCACCCTTCTCTTTTTCAAAGTTCTACTTTCATGTCAAGTCTTTAAATTTCCTTTTTATTATGTTGGGGTATGATATATATATCTATAATACTTTAATTTTATGTTCATATTATGAGATACCCTATTTTATCTCATCAATTCATTTTTGGTTGAAGTTTATGTGACGTCGTTAGGCTGCCGAATTTTGATAAGAGAAATCATATTTTTGTCGTCCTTTCATGTTCTTCATTTCATATGGTATATTTTAAAATTTCATTATCATGTTCTTAAATCCCTTATATTTTGTACCTCTACTGTTTTATGGGTCATTTATGAATGTTTGACCCATGTCCCCTCTCTTTTCAGTGTTTTCAAAAACCCTGTAACATTGCCATTATGCTGCAGAATTTTCGTCTCAAAATGTCTCTCTCTTTTTCTAAAGTTCTTTTATTTTATTAAGTGAATACTCAAATATCTCTACTCTATATGGGTATTCACATATATACCAAAATTTTCTATTTTAAATTCTGTGATTTACATACATGAAACCCGTTTTCCCTTTTCGTGGGTTTAAAGTGACATAAAGATCATGTCTTTAAATCAGTTTTTAAAACGTTATGATTATGAAATTAAACCCATTTATTTTATGCTATATGGGTTGTCAATTAAATGATTGATGATGATATATGTGTATCACATGATAATAAATACATTTCAAGGGTGCACCCAGATAGCGCTCCAATGCATTGGGTAAAGACTTAATCTCTAGAGATGACTTTTTAGACTGATGCCTTGGTGAATAACCTTGGTAATTTTTAATGACACCTTGGGGATGGAAATTGGTGAAATGAAATGATTTTAAATATTAAATGTTGTAGCCACATCTTAAAGTTATGAAAAATGTTATTTTTATTATGATATATCTCATTATTTATTTCTCATGCCTTAAAGTTTTTTTCATGACCTTATTGAAGTATCTCAAGTTCACATGTAAAATGTTTCTCTTGTTTCCCTTACTGGGCCTTCTGCTCACCCTTTCTTTTGATGTATTTCCCCAGGTTTTGAGATGCAGTAATGAACCTATGATGAGCATGAGGTGAAGCCTTTAAAGTGTTTAAGAATAATGTTTTATGTTTTCATGTTTTAAGTTCCTGGTTTTCTAAGACACTAAACCTTAAAGATCCTCAGTTTTGTAAAATGTAATGAAAGTTTATGTGATAAAAAGGCAGGATGTTATTGTTGGTATCAAAGGATGGTTTAATTATTTGTGGAAATTAGGATATGAAAACTTTAGGAAGAAACCTATAGAAAAGTTTAAATATAGGAAATCTTCCTGGTATTTTGGTGAGTATTGAGTAAGGGGTTGCCAAGAAAATACATCCCTGTCTGGATACGAGCAGGTAGAGGTGGATCTGGCACAGATGTACATAGGTGTAAAACCCGAAAACACCACTTTGAGCTAGACTTGAACGGGAACAGGTACACGACAACGGGCCTTGCTGCACTCTTGGTTACGACACTCCCGAGGCATATGCTTTGGTAAATTCATAAGCTTAGTATGAACCATTGTTAAAGGAACAAAGATAAAATAAAATAAAGATTCACATAAGAATATATGATCCTGGATAACCTAGATGGGAACCTTGGGGGTCACAAGTTAGGGTATACCTTTCTTCTACATGTTATCCTTATATGATTAAAGTTCCTTTTCATGATTATTGGCTAGGTATTTAAGCCCGTAATTATAGTTTCTTTTCTTAGTTAATTGCGGGAAATGGAAGAACATGTCCCAACAACCAATGTGATAGGAAATGCGATGATTTCCATATTAATATGATAGATATGATTAGAGGATTAAAAGATGATTATTATTTTGGAAGACGTTCACTATTTTGGGGACCCTGTATGACCAAGGTAAATAGATTACTACGGTATTTTCATTGAGGAGTAAGGTTGACTTATATTTTGAAGAATTGATGAATTTAAGGTGGACTTATAGTAATTTAGGTTACTTATGGGAATGATTAACCTATCTTGGGTAAAATATGTTTAGGTTGGATACTTTTGTTGTAAGATGTTAGGAGTGGTTGATGTTGTTTGGAGATGAACAATGAAGTTTATTTTGGAAGACTATATTATCAAATCCTTCTTGTATTTGGGTTTCAATCTTATTCTGTTTTATTTTGAGAAATTTTATGGACCGTTATTTATGGAATGGTCTATGATGAACTTTGGGTAGTACCATGGAACATTGAAGATTTAAAAGTAGTTTCAATTCCTATGGGATTATTTCTTTTTGAAGAGTTGTTTTACCTTACCCTTTCTGTTTTTGGGATAATGTTTAAAGATAGAAGAAATAGATAGTTAATCTTTTGTGGATTATTTGATTCTCTAGAAAATGATTCTTGTGTTTTGATGAGACCAAGTAGTTTTGAATGCTCATAGTTTGGAGAAAAGATTAGTTTTGTGTAGAAACTTATTAACGGATGAAACTATATATGAAGATAGGTATATTTTCTTATGTTTTTGTTCTATGTTGTAAATGAATTCCTCAAAATTATGAAATGGAACATAAAACAAAAATGTTGTTGGTTTACGTTTCCTACTAGGTAATCAAAGATCGTTTACACACATCCAGAGTTTGGTATTTTCTTATTGTTAACTTTATCCTAATCATGTTTCCTATCACTCTCCCTCAGAACTTGACCCTTTGTTTTCTCCTCCATGTCCATGTTTTCCTACATGGAATCCTAGTGTGGGTTAACTCGGGTGACCTTTGTACTACCCTTTCTTTCGTTCAAAGTAATAGTTTTACTGACTCCTTTTCCGATGTGGGACTTTCAATGATATTTCAAAACCCAATTTTAAAAAATTGCGAGGACGCAATTTCTTAAGGGGGGAAGATTGAAACGACCCGAAATTTTGAATAAATCTTGTTTCCTAATTTTATGTGTTATTTTATTTTATTTTTATACTCATCATAAATGTTTTATTTGATAAACATGATTATAATTAAAATGAGAGTATGACCATTGGTCAATATGACCGCTGGAAACTAAACGTTTCTATTTTTGTCTCTAAATACAAGTAATCATGGTTAATTATTATAGAAAGAAGATTCGATGGCCTCACCCAGTAGTCTTGGACCGATCGAAGCCCATCTAACAGAACTCGGGAAGGAGGTAGCACCACTGGGCTTTGCTCTGGACCAAACCCAAGCTGAAATTCATCGTGTGAAGCTAGAACGGAATCGCCTTCGTGAGAAGTTCAAACTAATAGAAATTACTACTCGTGCGATTTTGGCTGAGCCTCCCTCAGATTCTCTCACCTTAGCACACCTTACACTTAGGTCCTATGCTGGTGTGATAAGGGGCTATGTAAGGAGACCGTAACTGCCTTGTCTAACCCTTTGTTTTAAATAAAAATTTTGATTTCTTCTTATGATGAAGTTTATGAATTTTCAAATGTCCGGATAAATATAGTATGCATATTTTTGATGAATTTTAGAAATAGGATATTTTAAAAATATTTAGGTAAACCTTAAATAATTAAAAATGTGTAATGATTTTCAAAAAATGGTCTTCTACAATTATGTTCAGTACGAAATTTAGAGTCTAATAAGAACAACTTGATTTTTGATGAATAGTAAATTATGAATAGTGATTTTATGATTAGGATTAGTAATATGACCAAATCGATTAGTAATCTCACTTAAAGAAAGTTTTAAAATAATCTAGACACCTTGATTATGTAATTTGATTCAATAAAATGGTTAAATAATGGTTTTATAAATTATTATTCAAGTATTTGTTTTTTTCGAGTGAATAGTGTTTTTTAATTAAAAATTAAATTAAAAATATTTAGAAAATTATTTTTATAAAATGGATTTCATTTTTGAACTCAGATCATCGATATTATGTTAAGGTAATTTTTGGGGTTTTTTCTGAAAAAAATGAATTTTCTGTGAATAGTGTATTTATTTAAAAATAAAATTAAAAATATTTAGAAAATTATTTTTATAAAATGGAGTTCATTTTTGAAATCAGAGCATTGATATTTGGTTAGTGTGAAATTATGGGATTTTTCTAGGAAAGTTGAATTTTCAGTGAATTGTAAAAATACAGTTTTAGGGTTTCGGTATGTTTAATGACATCATAACTATGTCATGGTGATTTCATGAGATATTTTAAGGGTTGGAGGACCTAAGTTGATGGATATTTGGATTGGGGGCCCCATGTGGCCTAAATTAATGGGAAATATCATGGGAGAGCACATGGTTTTGAGAAAAGCACATGTGAGGTGTCCCTTGGCCATTAATGCCTTGTCCGCTCACTTTCCCTATAAATACCAAGCCCTCCTCTCATCCATTCGACTCCAAAACCATCCTCAACGATGTTATGGTCTCCTTACCTCCCAATGAGTCCTCTCAAGGTTCCCCCAAGCCCACAAGGTCCAAACCATTGAGTTTTAAGAGTTACGTTTTAAGGTAAGGGATTCGACCTCTCTCTTTCTTTTCAAGTGATCTCATTTATGTCATTTAATTTGTGCTCCATGTTCTTATGTTGTAGGATTTTATTTTATATTCATTATACTGTCCTTTTTATTTTCATATGATGAGAGACCCCCTCTTACTCTCATCATTTCATTTTATGAAAGTTTAAGTGGCGTCGTTAGGCTGCCGAAATTTTTGTAACAGATTCTTTCACCCTTTTCATTTTCAAGTTCTATTTTATTGTCAAGTCTTTCAAGTTCTATTTTATTATGATGGGGTATGATATATATATATATCATACTGGACTCTTATTTTCATATGATGAGAGACCTTATTTGATCATGTCAATTCATTTTTGTTGAAGTTTAAGTGACGCCGTTAGGCTGTCGAATTTCTAAGGGATTCTTTCACCCTTCTCTTTTTCAAAGTTCTACTTTCATGTCAAGTCATTAAAGTTCCTTTTTATTATGTTGGAGTATGATCTATATATCTATCATACTGGAATCTTATGTTCATATGATGAGAGACCCTTTTGATCTTTTCAATTCATTTTTTTTATGTTTAAGTCATGTCGTTCGGCTACAAAATTTTTAAGTGATTCTTTCACCCTTCTCTTTTTCAAAGTTCTACTTTCATGTAATTCTTTAAAGTTCCTTTTTATTATGTTGGGGTATGATATCTATATCTATCATACTTGAATTTTATGTTCATATGATGAGATACCCTATTTGATCTCATCAATTCATTTTTGGTTGAAGTTTATGTGACGCCGTTAGGCTGCTGAATTTTCATAAGAGAAATCTTATTTTTGTCTTCCTTTCATGTTCTTCATTTCATATGGTATATTTTCAAATTTCATTATCATGTTCTTAAATACCTTATATTCTGTACCTCTACTGTTTTATGGGTCATTTATGAATGTTTGACACATTTCCCCTCTCTTTTCAGTGTTTTCAAAAACCCTGTAACATAGCCATTATGCTGCAGAATTTTCGTCTCAAAATGTCTCTCTCTTTTTCTAAAGTTATTTTATTTTATTAAGTGAATACTCAAAGATATCTCCTCTATATGTGTATTCACATATATACCAAAATTTTCTATTTTAAATTCTGTGATTTACATACATGAAACCCGGTTTCCCTTTTCGTGGGTTTAAAGTGACATAATGATCATGTCTTTAAATCAGTTTTTAAAACATTATGATTATGAAATTAAACCCATTTATTTTATGCTATATGGGTTGTTAATGAAATTATTGATGATGATATATGTGGCTCACAGGATAATAAATACATGTAAAGGGTGCACCCAGATAGCGCTTCAATGCATTGGGTAAACACATAACCTCTAGAGATGACTTTTTAGACCGATGCCTTGGTGAATAACCTTGGTAATTTTTAACGACACCTTGGGGATGGAACTTGGTGAAATGAAATGATTTTCAATATTAAATGTTGTAGCCACATCTTCAAGTTATGAAAAATGTTATTTTTATTATGATATATCTCATTATTTCTTTCTCATCCCTTAAAGTTTTTTTCATGACCTTATTGAAGTATCTCAAGTTCACATGTAAAATGTTTCTCTTGTTTCCCTTACTGGGCCTTCTGCTCACCCTTTCTTTTGATGTATTTCCCCAGGTTATGAGATGTAGTAATGAACCTAGGATGAGCATGAGGAGAATCCTTTCAAGTGTTTAAGAAGAATGTTTTATGTTTTCATGTTTTAAGTTCCTGGTTTTCTAAGACACTAAACCTTAAAGATCCTCGGTTTTGTAAAATGTAATGAAAGTTTATGTTGTAAAAAGGCGGGATGTTATAGTTGGTATCAAAGGATGGTTTAGTTATTTGTGGAAATTAGGATATGAAAACTTTAGGAAGAAACCTACAGAAAAGTTTAAATATAGGAAATCTTCCTAGTATTTTGGTGAGTATTGAGTAAGGGGTTGCCAAGCAAATACATCCCTGTCTGGATACGAGCAGGTAGAGGTGGATCTGTCACAGATATACATAGGTGTAAAACCCGAAAACACCACTTTGAGCTAGACTCGAACGGGAACTGGTACACGACAACGGGCCTTGCTGCACTCTTGGTTAGGACACTCCCGGTGGATATGCTTTGGTAAATTCATAAGCTTAGTATGAACCATTGTTAAAGGAACAAAGATAAAATAAAATAAAGATTCACATAAGAATATATGATCCTGGATAACCTAGATGGGAACCTAGGGGGTCACAAGTTAGGGTATACCTTTCTTCCACATGTTATCCTTATATGATTAAAGTTCCTTTTCATGATTATTGGCTAGGTATTTAAGCCCATAATTATTGTTTCTTTTCTTAGTTAATGGTGGGAAATGGAAGAACATGTCCCAACAACCAATGTGATAGGAAATGCGATGATTTCTATATTAATATGACATAAATGATTAGGGGATTAAAAGATGATTATTATTTTGGAAGACGTTCACTATTTTGGGGACCCTATATGACCAAGGTAAATAGATTACTACAGTATTTTCATTGAGGAGTAAGGTTGACTTATATTGTGAAGAATTGATGAATTTTAGGTGGACTTATAGTAATTTAGGTTACTTATGGGAATGATTAACCTATCTTGGGTAAAATATTTTTAGGTTAGATACTTTTGTTATAAGATGTTAGGAGTGGTTGATGTTGTTTGGAGATGAACAATGAAGTTTATTTTGGAAGACTATGTTATCAAATCCTTCTTGTATTTGGGTTTCAATCTTATTTTGGTTTATTTTGAGAAATTTTAAGGACCGTTATTTATGGAATGGTCTATGATGAACTTTGGGTAGTACCATGGAACTTTGATGATTTAAAAGTAGTTTCAATTCCTATGGGATTATTTCTTTTTTAAGAGTTGTTTTACCTTACCCTTTCTGTTTTTGGGATAATGTTTAAAGATAGAAGAAACAGATAGTTAATCTTTTGTGGATTATTTGATTCTCTAGAAAATGATTCTTGTGTTTTGATGAGACCAAGTAGTTTTGAATGCTCATAGTTTGGAGAAAAGATTAGTTTTGTGTAGAAACTTATTAAAGGATAAAACTATATATGAAGATAGGTATATTTTCTTATGTTTTTGTTCTATGTTGTAAATTAATTCCTCAAAATTATGAAAAGGAACGTAAAGCAAAAGCGTTGTTGGTTTACGTTTCCTACTAGGTAATCAAAGATCGTTTACACACATCCTAAGTTTGGTATTTTCTTATTGTTAACTTTCTCCTAATCATGTTTTTTATCACTCTCCCTCAGAACTTGACCATTTGTTTTCTCCTCCATGTCCATGTTTTCCTACATGGAATCCTAGTGTGGGTTAACTCGGGTGACCTTTGTACTTCCCTTTCTTTCTTTTAAAGTAATAGTTTCACTGACTCCTTTTCCGATGTGGGACTTTCAATGATATTTCAAAACCCAATTTTAAAAAATTGCGAGGACGCAATTTCTTAATGGGGGAAGATTGTAACGACCCGAAATTTTGAATAAATCTTGTTTCCTAATTTTATGTGTTATTTTATTTTATTTTTATACTCATCATAAATGTTTTATTTGATAAACATGATTATAATTAAAATGAGACCATTGGGTATTGACTGTTATATGACCATTGGTCAATATGACCGCTGGAAACTAAACGTTTCTATTTTTGTCTCTAAATACAAGTAATCATGGTTAATTATTATAGAAAGAAGATTCGATGGCCTCACCCAATAGTCTTGGACTGATCGAAGCCCATCTAATAGAACTTGAGAAGGAGGTAGCACCACTGGGCTTTGCTCTGGACCAAACCCAAGACGAACTTCATCGTGTGAAGCTAGAACGGAATCGCCTTCGTGAGAAGTTCAAACTAATAAAAATTACTACTCGTGCGATTTTGGCTGAGCCTCCCTCAGATTCTCTCACCTTAGCACACCTTACACATAGGTCCTATGCTGTTATGATAAGGGTCTATGTAAGGAGACCGTAACTTCCTTGTCTAACCCTTTGTTTTAAATAAAAAATTTGATTTCTTCTTATGATGTAGTTTATGAATTTTCAAATGTCCGGATAAATATAGTATGCATATTTTTGATGAATTTTAGAAATAGGATATTTTAAAAATATTTAGGTGAACCTTAAATAATTAAAAATGTGTAATGATTTTCAAAAAATGGTCTTCTACAATTATGTTTAGTACGAAATTTAGAGTCTAATAAGATCAACTTGATTTTTGATGAATAGTAAATTATGAATAGTGATTTTATGATTAGGATTAGTAATATGACCAAATCGATTAGTAATATCACTTAAAGAAAGTTTTAAAATAATCTAGACACCTTGATTAAGTAATGTGATTCAATAAAATGGTTAAATAATGGTTTCATAAATTATTATTCAAGTATTTTTTTTCAGATGAATAGTGTTTTTTAATTAAAAATTAAATTAAAAATATTTAGAAAATTATTTTTATAAAATGGATTTCATTTTTGAACTCAGAGCATCGATATTATGTTAAGGTAATTTTTGGGGTTTTTTCTGAAAAAAATGAATTTTCAGTGAATAGTGTATTTATTTAAAAATAAAATTAAAAATATTTAGAAAATTATTTTTATAAAATGGAGTTTACTTTTGAAATCAGAGCATTGATATTTGGTTAGTGTGAAATTTTGGGATTTTTCTAGGAAAGTTGAATTTTCAGTGAATAGTAAAAATACAGTTTTAGGGTTTCGGTATGTTTAATGACATCATAACTATGTCATGGTGATGTCATGAGATATTTTAAGGGTTGGACGACCTAAGTTGATGGATATTTGGATTGGGGGCCCCATGTGGCCTAACTTAATGGGAAATGTCATGGGAGATCACATGGTTTTGAGAAAAGCACATGTGAGGTGTCCCTTGGCCATTAATGCATTGTCCCCTCACTTTCCCTATAAATACCAAGCCCTCCTCTCATCCATTCAACTCCAAAACCATCCTCAACGATGTTATGGTCTCCTTACCTCCCAAGGATTCCTCCCAAGGTGCCCCAAGCCCTCAAGGTCCAAACCATTGAGTTTTAAGAGTAACGTTTTAAGGTAAGGGATCCGACCTCTCTCTTTCATTTCAAGTGATCTCTTTTATGTCACATCTTTTGTGCTCCATGTTCTTATGTTTTAGGATGTTATTTTATATTCATTATACTTTCCTTTTTATGTTCATATGATGAGATACCCCCTCTTACTCTCATCATTTCATTTTTATGAAATTTTAAGTGGTGTCGTTAGGCTGCCGAAATTTTTGTTACAGATTCTTTCACCCTTTTCATTTTCAAGTTCTATTTTATTGTCAAGTCTTTCAAGTTCTATTTTATTATGATGGGTTATTATATATATATCTATCATACTGGACTCTTATGTTCATATGATTAGAGACCCTATTTTATCATGTCAATTCATTTTTATTGAAGTTTAAGTGACGCCGTTAGGCTGCCGAATTTCTAAGGGATTCTTTCACCCTTCTCTTTTTCAAAGTTCTACTTTCATGTCAAGTCATTAAAGTTCCTTTTTATTATGTTGGCGTATGATCTCTATTTCTATCATAATGGAATCTTATATTCATATGATGAGAGACCCTATTTGATCTTGTCAATTCATTTTTATTGAAGTTTAAGTGACGTCGTTAGGCTGCTAAATTTCTAAGGGATTCTTTCACCCTTCTCTTTTTCAAAGTTATACTTTCATGTCAAGTCTTTCAAGTTCCTTTTTATTATGTTGGGGTATGATCTCTATATATATCATACTGGACTCTTATGTTCATATGATGAGAGACCCTATTTGATCTTTTCAATTCATTTTTGTTGAAGTTTAAGTGATGCCGTTAGACTACCAAATTTTTAAGGGATTCTTTCACCCTTCTCTTTTTCAAAGTTCTACTTTCATGTCAAGTCTTTCAAGTTCATTTTTATTATGTTGGGGTATGATATCTATATCTATAATACTGTAATTTTATGTTCATAGGATGAGATACCCTATTTGATCTCATCAATTCATTTTGGGTTGAAGTTTATGTGACGCCGTTAGGCTGCCGAATTTTCATAAGAGAAATCTTATTTTTGTCTTCCTTTCATATTCTTCATTTCATATGGTATATATTCAAATATCATTATCATGTTCTTAAATACCTTATATTCTGTACCTCTAATTTTTTTTGGGTCATTTATTAATGTTTGACCCATGTCCCCTCTCTTTTCAGTGTTTTCTAAAACCCTGTAACATAGCCATTATGCTGCAGAATTTTCGTCTAAAAATGTCTCTCTCTTTTTCTAAAGTTATTTTATTTTATTAAGTGAATACTCAAAGATATCTCCTATATATGGGTATTCACATATATACCAAAATTTTCTATTTTAAATTCTGGGATTTACATACATGAATCCCGCTTTCCCTTATCGTGGGTTTAAAGTGACATAAAGATCATGTCTTTAAAGCAGTTTTTAAAACGTTATGATTATGAAATGAAACCCATTTATTTTATGCTATATGGGTTTTTTATGAAATTATTGATGATGATATATGTGGATCACATGATAATAAATACATGTCAAGGGTGCGCCCAGATAGTGCTCCAATGCATTGGGTAAAGACTTAATCTCTAGAGATGACTTTTTAGACTGATACCTTGGTGAATAACCTTGGTAATTTTTAACGACACCTTGGGGATGGACCTTGGTGAAATGAAATGATTGTCAATATTAAATGTTGTAGCCACATATTCAAGTTATGAAAAATGTTATTTTTATTATGATATATCTCATGATTTCTTTCTCATGCCTTAAAGTTCTTTTCATGACCTTATTGAAGTATCTCAAGTTCACATGTAAAATGTTTCTGTTGTTTCCCTTACTAGGCCTTCTGCTCACCCTTTCTTTTGATGTATGTCCCCATGTTATGAGATGCAGTAATGAACCTAGGATGAACATTAGTAGAATCCTTTCAAGTGTTTAAGAAGAATGTTTTATGTTTTCATGTTTTAAGTTCCTGATTTCCAAGACACTAAACCTTGAAGATCCTCAGTTTTGTAAAATGTAATTAAAGTTTATGTGATAAAAAGGCGGGATGTTATATATGTAATGTCTAATTTTTTCGGTGTTTATATGTTTCCCAGTCCACTTGAAGTATTCTCTAATAATAATATTTAATTCCCAAATAAATTTTGAGTAGCCATTGATAAAAAAACATGTAATCTGCAAACATGAGAGAAGAAAAATTATTGAAATGAGTTCTCTAATGAACATGAGGAATGAAAAATTCATTCATTTTTTCATTAATGATTATACTCAGAGTGTTTTTTGTCCTGATGAACAAGAGCCACGACAATGGGTCTCCTAGTCTATCAATATGTACTGATTTGTATAAACCTGTTCATGTATGCAAAAAAGAAAATTGAGAAGCATGATGAACCGAAAAATCTAAAATGGAGTTGAATAGATGAAGGATAAAACCCCGTGTATTAAATTCATGAATGATAAAGAAAGAATCATTATTGTAAAAATATTTCTTCACATCTACTTTAATTACGATTATCATGAATATAGATTTACATTTTTAATCCAAATAATTACAATTTTATTAACAATAAAAAATGTACACATAGTAATATGAAAACAACATGCAAAAAAGGAAACATTCAAGGAGGCCTATCAATGTGGAGACTAAATGAATCCCCAATAACCACATCCACATCACATGATGGAAGGGAACCAATTGAGTAAATATAGAATGTAGAGGGTCATGGGAGGCCCCTGATGGAATGATGTATCCTAGATAGATGTCCTCATGCTACCTGTGGTGGATCTCGGTGTCATTATTAAGGGAAGCCATTCATTCCAAATGAGATAATTTATTTTCTAAAGAGGATAATGGTCACCCTTATGGGAACTCTATAACACACCAAGCTTCTACGGTGCGCTTCTCTTTGAATAATGCAATAGTGTGTGTTGTACGCAACATCGAGTTATAACACACACCACAACCGATTAAACCAGCCATTATGAATAGTAATGCCTACTTTTTGAAATTTTATAAATTTTATCTCTCAAAATGGACTTCATTTTTGGATTCTGAGTATCTAATTTAGCCTAAGGTGAAATTTTGGTACTTTTCGGATAACTTTAATATTTTGATGAATAGTGAAAATTAATAAATTTTAATTAAAAAAACTTTTTAATAAAAATAATTAATTGTGATAAATTATGAATTTGAGGTGTTTTAAAGTATATTAAGAATATATTTTTACCATTTAATACAATGTTGATCATTGGACATAATTTCACAATTAAACTGAACATAAACAAGTATCAATCTTTTGATAGTTGTTATATCTTAAAAAAACGCTTTTTGTTTTGAAAGTGGGAATTAATTTCAAATTAATTTATGCCACTTCTGTGTTTTGAATTTGAAAAAATGGATTCCATATTTAAAATCAGGATGTTCAAATTGTGTAAATAGGTAACTTTTATTTTTATACATTTTGAATAATTACTTCGGTAAATATTTTATTTACCATGGTTAAAGGGTAAATCTGGTAAATAAGGGTTAAAAAAATAATATTATAATAATAACAAATTACCCTAAAACATCTCCTAAACTTATTGGTTGATACATGTTCGGCCATGGGCATCTTTGGGTCGATTTTGGGACCCCATGGTGCCACATGTTAGTAATAGGGACACATTATTTTAATTAAGTTAAAATGAATACAAAAATGACACAAGCATATATCTTTTTGAAAAACAAATTTTCACATAGGGTTATATATGTTGGATTTTAAACTATAAATATTAATTAGAAATATACAAATATTTCCTACATAATGGTATTTTATTTGTAATTTTTATACATTAAATAATTTAATTTATTTTTGACACAATGGTGATGCAGTAATTACCATAATAGTGAAAAATTAAAATGATTAATATTGTAGATACCCAAATAAATATAATTTGAGACTTTTTATGAATTACACTAATTTTCTAGGTTAATATGACATGTTAGGAAATATTTAATTAACGTTTTTTGAAGTAATCATTCTGTTATAAGTTTTACAAAAATCAATTATTGAATAGTGTCAAAATTGACATAAAAGAGTTTTTAAAAAAAATATTATATTATTAATTGATATTAAATTCCTAAAAATCTAAAGTTCGTCCAAGAGACTTATATCATGATAGGTGTATCATTAATGGACCACTTGGGGGTCTCTTGGATGTATATAGTAAGTTTATTAACCATATAATATAAAAATACAAAGAGACATTGTAAAAGTGAAACTAATTAACTCAGAGTTAATACTTAAAGATAAGGTTAATATAGTAACCCAAGCCTGTCTAAATTCTATTGGTTGGGTGGTTTTCGACCCATCCCCACCTTAAAATGTAAATAATTCATTTTGGAGCCATTAGAAAACGAATATGAATTTGTTATAAAATAATATTTCTAGCTTTTCCAAAGGTGCCCCTCACCCCTCTTATAAAAGGGCACTCCCCCTTCTCATTAACTCACACCTTCAAAGCCTTTTGATTCAACCAAACTCTGCCCAAATACTCTCTCAACTTCCCTAAATTCATCATAGAGTCCTTCCTTTAGTCAGAAAGCCATCCTAAGAGCCCTTTTGATCAAATCAAAAGGAAGAACCCGAAGAAGAGGTAATGATTTCACCACCCTTTTCCAAGTTCCTTTCTTCTTCCACTTCTTCCTTCTTTGTTATTACCATTATAAAATAATAAATCCAGTATCTTATATATACTGTGATGTTATTATAAATATGTTACAATCATATTCAGTATTCTATCCATCCTTTGAATAACATGTCACCATACGTGCGTACATACGACTTACCGTCTCCACGTCGTTGTGTAATTGTTATTCAAAAAAATTATTATTTGGATGGGTATAATAATGATGTGTAATTCATGTAAATAATAACTGTAACATGGTAATGATTCTGTATATATGATATAAAATCCAATTATATATTATTTTAATATCAAAAGAATGATATTGTCGCTCGTGCGTACGTACGGACTACCGTCTCCACGAACGCGATGAGATTCATTCTCCATTGTATCCATTCAAGTCTAATCCTCATTAGATGATTAATAATAGTATCTAAACACTTGATATCATTCTGGATATGATTAAGATACAACCGATCCATGACAAACACAACTTACGTAACAAAACATATAAAAGAAAATGAGTAAGTTAACACCCGAAACAACGATAATACTAAGATATTATTAACAAATCAATGTTAAAAGATCATATATGATATCATATTAATTTATATGATTCTTGTATAATTTAATAACAATTATTTCACCATTATACTGGAGGTTAACCTACCCCCAACCAAGGAAAAGTACAAGGTAAGGGTTTATTTCCCAATCTCTTCATTATCCACGGTTGTTTATACGTAATAATCTACTGGGATCTCTTTATCATCCACATTCATGTTTCTTAAAAATTTATTTCAAAACATTTTTACTATTTACAAGAATATGGGTTAAAGTCATTTATACCCTTGTTTGACTTCTTATAAGAGTTTTGTAAAGGAATATTTCTGTCGTTTTCCAAACAATGTGCTTTTTAACCTTTTCGACAGAATTAAGGTAAGAATGTTTTTTTTACTTATACGGAGGGTGCGGCTATTTTCCGCTGTTATAAAATCGTCGAAGCTTCACTTACAAGATTATAAGAATATTTTCAAAGAAAATGTTTTATTTTATAAATATATGACTCTTAAATGATTTCAAAATAGATAGAGATATTTCTCTAAAAAGAGTTTTGATTTCATCTATGTCAACATCCTTTGATAGATTTTATGCATATTTGAAGTTGATTTATTATGATACAAAACTTCTATATTGTATTGAAGGTATTTTGATATGTTTGACTGTGTATGTGCTATTTTTATACCATTCATGGTATATGGTGAAAGTATTGACATTTAGTATGCTAGTTTTAATACGAATGTTTATGTTATGTTTAAGCCTTTTCATATGGGAATGCATTGGACTTAATATGTGACGGGTAGAGCCCGCTATAGCTCCTCGATGCATCGGTATGTATCATGAGACAAACTAGTGTCTTGGAACAAGGCCTTGGAAAAATCTTATTTGTAGTCTTGGCACGAGGCCTTGGCTATGTGGTTATGATAGTCTGGCATTATGCATTACATCATTATGAAAGTAGTTATTGATATTGCATGTGATTATTCGATTAGTATAATATCCATGTGAATAAGTAAATGGAATTATTTCATTTTATTTTTTCCATACTATGTTGAAGTTCAATTTTAAAAGGATTTTGTTTTAGTTATACATTGGCTTAAATGTTTATTCTTATTTATGAAAGTTTCTGCTATATTGTTATCCTTACTGGGCATTTGATCTCACCCCTTTGAATGTTTTATTTTTTCCAGGATGTGAAGAAATAATTTATGAATGACCTGCAGGGATATTATGTGGGGATATGAGTGTGGACTATGAAGAAAATATGTTGTTGTAGTTTTCATTTTTATGATGTAATGTAAGACTTATGAATATATCTAGTATTTCCAAGGCTACTAAAATAATTGGTCTTTCGAGATTTTATCTTTCTTGTGATCATGCCAATGTTATGTAATAATGCACCGACTCTGGGTAACTGGGGTCAGGGTGTTACAGTTGGTATCAGAGGAAGTTTAGTACAAACCTTGGAAGCTAGATTTAGATAAACGTTGATTAGAGCACATAGACCTAAGATGGACTTTGAGGATTAGTATAGAAGAACTTCCTAGAATTTTGGAATTTTAGAGATTTTGTGAGATTTCTGAGCAATACATCCCTGTCTGGATACGATCAGGTAGAGGCGGCTCTGTCACAGATTTACTTAGGGGTAAAACCTGAAAACACCGCTTTGAGCTAGACTCGAAGGGGAACTGGTTCACGACAACAGGCCTTGCTGCACTCTTGGTTATGAAAATCCCAGGGAATATGCTTAGGATAACTCTAATTTTATTTACAAATCATTATGAAGGGTTTATGAGTATATACTTCCTCAAAGAAAACATTCTTATGATTATCGATTATATCCATAAATAGTTCAATTTATGTTAAGTGTTTTCTAAGTATGTAATTATGTATTTTGATTCATAAACTGGTCTAGTTTATGCCATTGTTTAGAAATGGTTCCTAGTGGAAGAAATGGAAACCGTATCAATGCACACACTCTATGTAGAATTTCCCTCCTGCTCAAGATAATTATAGTGGAGCTGGTGATGCAAATGGTGTCGATCAGCTAATCACCATACTGGGAAAAATCACTCAGGTTGTCAATAATAACCTTACCCGTATGGAGCACCCTGATCTGCAGCATATAGGATCAATGTTATATAGCTTAATGAGGCAACAACCACCAACATTCAATGGGAGTACAAATACCTTAGTAGCTGAGAAATGGATAAATTCCCTAGAGAAAATATTTCAGGCTTTGGGGAGTAGTGAAAGGGAAAACGTTATCATGGCAGTTTACCGCCTCACTGGAGATGCTGATCAATGGTAGTCATTGATTCAAAACATGAAGGAAGATGATGAAGTATCAAATATGGAATGGAGGGAGTTCAAAGATCTATTTTTAGAAAAATAATTTCCTCGTGACCATCGAGCAGATATGGAAATCCAATTTCTGAGTTTGATACAAAAGGAGGATGAGAATGTCGCAATGTATGAGGCTAACATTACAAGGATAAAAAGGTATGTTGGAGATTATATACATAACCCAAGAAGTAAGATTGATCATTTCTTTGATGGGTTAAAACCATTTCTCCATCGAGCATTAGTCTCACAATCCTTCTCGTCGTACGAAGACATTGTCTCATGTGCTATTAAGACAGAAAATGAATTCTCTAAGTCTTATGAATTTAAAGCAAAGCAAGAGAAGAAGAGATCTTCTGATCAATCTGGGAATAAAAATAAGGGAAAGAAGGGAAAGTTTGAATATCCATCATGTGGTAAATGTGGGAAGAAACACCCCGGTACTTGCTTGAAGGGAATGGGCTTCTGTTACAAATGTGGTGAAAAAGGCCACCAATCTCGTGATTGCAAAGGGAAGAAGGAAGCTACCAATGTTCAGTGCTACAATTGCAAGGATATGGTACATTATGCAATTGAATGTCCTAATCATCAGGGGAACATACCTCAGGAAAGGCCAAGGGATCAAGGCCAAGATTATGCTATCAGTACTGCTGAGGTAGAAGCTCCGAATGACATGTTGGCAGGTAATTTAATGGTTTCCTCAAGTTTAGAAAATGCATTATTTGATTCTGGATCATCGCATTGTTTCATATCTTCCCATTTTGATAATAAAATTAGATATTTCCAATTTGATTTAACAAGGTAGTTGTCAGTTAAAACTCCTAAGGGAAGTATCATTGCAACAATGTTTTGTGAATCAGTCCCCATTAGAGCACATAAATGTTCTTTATCTGCTGATGTCATCGTCATACCTATGATTGAGTTTGATATAATCCTCGGTATGGATTGGATTTCGGACTATGATGCGAAGATTTATTGTAAGAAGAAGGAGGTTATGATTTTTGATGATGATGATAAGGAACACCTTATCTTTAGAGCAGAATCGTCACCACCTAATTCTTATCTAGATCCACCCCCAGTAGCTCAACTAAATTCAATTATTGGGGAGGAAGATAATGAAATGACTATGGTTGAGGAAAGGAATGTACAAATAGAGTATGTACCTATTGTGAAAGAATATGTAGATGTATTTCTGGAAGATTTACCTGGACATCCTCCAGAACGAGAAGTTGAGTTTTCCATTGATTTAATTCCTGGATCAAGGACTATATCGAAGACCCCTTATAGAATGGACAGTGTAGAATTAGTTGAACTAAAGAAACAACTAGAGAAATTGAGTAATAAGGGATTTATTCTCCCTAGTGTTTCTCCATGGGTATCCTCTGTTCTTTTTGTTAAAAAGAAAGATAGATCTATGAGGTTTTGTAGCGAATATAGGGAGATCAATGCTATAACAATAAAGAACAAGTATACCCTACCTCTCATTGATGATTTATTTGACCAATTTAATGGAGCTCAATACTTTTCAAAGATTGACCTTCGATCTGGATACCATCAGTTGTGTGTAAAGAAGGAAGACATTCCGAAGACAGCATTTCGAACCAGGTACGAGCAATACGAGTTTACTGTAATGCCTTTTGGATTGACTACTGCACCATCTGTATTCATGGATCTGATGAATAGAGTTTTCAAGGAGTATCTCAATGAATTTTTGGTGGTATTTATTGATGATATCTTGGTATAATCCAAAATCTACGAAGATCATGAAAATCACTTGCGCATTATCCTGAAGACTCTGAGAAGACATGAATTATATGGGATGTTTTGCAAGTGTGAATTCTGGCTTAAGGAGATTTCTTTTCTTGGTCATATTGTCTATAAAGATGGAATCATTGTTGATCCTTCTAAGACCAAGGCAATCCAAGAATGGCTAGCACCTACGAGTATAACAGAGGTACGCAGTTTTATTGGTTTGGTAGGTTATTATCGATGTTTTGTCCAGAATTTTGCCTGATTGGATAACCCATTAACGAAGCTCACACATAAAGGGGCTAAATTGTTTTGGACAAAAGAGTGTGAAGACTCTTTCGATGAACTGAAGAGAATATTAGTCAATTCTCCTATATTGACTCTACCATCGGGGAATGATGGGTTCGTTATTTATGGTGATGCATCAAAGAAAGGACTTGGTTGTGTCCTTATGCAGAATGATAGGGTTATTTCCTATGCATCACGACAGTTAAAAATTCATGAGAAAAACTATCCTACACATGATCTCGAGTTAGAAGATGTGATATTTTCTTTGAAGATATGGAGGCACTACCTCTATGGTGAAAAATGTAAGATTTATACTGATCACAAGAGTTTGAAGTATATTTTCTCACAAAAAGAACTCAACATGAGGCAAAGGAGATGGGTTGAATTACTCATGGATTATGATTGTATGATACACTACCACCTGGGGAAAGCGAACAAGGTGGCAGATTCTTTGAGAAGAAAAGATCATGGAGTTTTGAACAATATGAGAATTGAAAGGGATCCAATTTTCATGGATCTAGTGAAGATGGACATGGGAATAACCAGGGAAGGTGAAACATCAATGCTTTTTCAAATGGTTGCCAAACCATTTTTACTAGAAATGGTTAAGAGTTCTCTGGCGGATGATGATGAATTTCAAAAGAAGATTAAAGCTGTGAATGATGGGAGATTGAGAGACTTTGTGTATGAAGATGGAATTTTAAAATTCGGGAAGAGACTCTGTGTTCCCGATATACCTGATCTAAAAAGGGAATTGCTGGATGATGCTCATAGTTCCAATTTCTCTATACACCCTGGGAGCACCAAAATGTATAGAGACTTGAATGAAAATTTTTGGTGGGACAACATGAAGAGGGAAATTGCTGATTTTGTGTCAAGATGTATGGTTTCTCAACAAGTGAAAGCTATAAGGAAACAACCTGGAGGAGTCATACAACCTCTCCCCATACCGGAGTGGAAATGGGGCAATATTACGATGGACTTTGTCATGGGGCTACAAAAGAATCCTAGAAGGAACGATGAAATATGGGTTATTGTTGATCATCTTACCAAGTCAACACATTTTTTTGATATAAGAGAAGATATACCACTAGAACGTCTAGAAAGACAATATATTGATGAAGTTGTGAGACTTCATGGAGTACCCATATCAATTGTATCTGATCGTGATCCCCATTTTATGTCAAAATTCTGTAAAAGTCTTCAGAAAGCCTTGGATACGGAACTTCATTTGAGCACTGCCTACCACCCTCAAACAGATGGACAATCAGAAAGAACTATTAAAGCCTTAGAAGACATTTTGAGATCATGCCCACTTGACTTTCAGGGTATGTGGGATCAATATTTACCTCTGGTAGAATTTTCCTATAACAATAGCTTTCATTCGAGTATTCATATTGCACCATATGAAGCATTATATGGAAAGAGATGTCGTACACCAACCTGTTGGGATGACGTTGGTGAAAGAAAACTTTTAGGTCCAGAACTGGTGGAGGAAACGATTGAAAAGGTGAAGGTAATACAAAATCACATCAAAGCGGCTCCAAGTAGGCATAAGAGCTATGCTGATAATCGAAGGAAGGATTTGGAATTTCAAGTCGGTGATCATGTTTTCCTAAAGTTATCTCCATGGAAGGGAGTCATACGTTTTGGTAAGAAAGGTAAATTGAGTCCCAGGTACATTGGACCTTTCGAAATTCTAGAACGAATTGGGGTTGTAGCTTACCGATTGGAAATGCCGCCAAGTCTCTCCAAAGTTCACGATGTGTTCCACGTATCTCTGTTGAGGAAATACATTGCATGACCGAATGCATGTACTCACCTATGAGGAATTAGAACTGGAACCCGATTTTTCTTATTGCGAAGAACCCGTCAAGATTATTGATACGAGAGAACAAGTATTGAGAAACCGGACGACGCGTCTGGTAAATGTTTTGTGGAGAAACCATAAGATGGAAGAGGCAACGTGGGAACTCGAGCAACTTATAATGAAGAACAACCCGAGTCTTTTCATGCAGTAGTATTCTAGAAATTTCGAGGACAAAATTATTTTAAGGAGGGGAGAATGTAGCACCCCAAGCTTCTACGGTACGCTTCTCTTTGAATAATGCAGTATCGTGTGTTGTACGCAACATCGAGTTCTAATACACACCACAACCGATCAAACTAGCCGTTATGAATAGTAATACCTACTTTTTGAAATTATATAAATTTATCTCTCAAAATGGAATTCATTTTTGGATTCGGAGTATCTAATTTAGCCTAAGGTGAAATTTTGGTACTTTTCGGAAAACTTTAATATTTTGATGAATAGTGAAAATTACTAAATTTTAATTAAAAACAACTTTTTAATCAAAATAATTAATAGTGATAAATTATAAATTTGAGTGGTTTAAAAGTATATTTAGAATATATTTTTACCATTTAATACAATGTTGGTCATTGGACATAATTTCCCAATTAAACCGAACATAAACAAATATCAATCTTTTGATAGTTATTATATCTTAAAAACACGCTTTTTGTTTTGACAACGGGAATTAATGTTCAATTAATTTCTTCCACTTCTGTGTTTTGAATTTGTAAAAATTGATTCCATATTTGGAATTAGGATGTTCAAATTGTGTAAATAGATAACTTTTATTTATATACATTTTGAATAATTACTTCGGTAAATATTTTATTTACGATGGTTAAAGGGTAAATCCAGTAAATAAGGGTTAAAAAAATAATATTATAATAAACAAAATTTCCATAAAACGTGTCCTAACCTTATTGGTTGATACATGTTCGACCATGGGCATCTTTTTGTCGATTTGGGGACCCCATGGTGCCACTTGTAAGTGATAGGGACACTTTTTTAATTAAGTTAAAATGAATACAAAAATGACACAAGCATATATCTTTTAGAAAAAAAATTTACATAGGGTTATATATGTTGGTTTTCAACTATAAATATTCATTAGAAAGATAAAACGATTTCATACATAATGGTATTATATTTGTAATTTTTAGACATTAAATAATTTAATTTATTTCTGACACAATGGTGATGAAGTAATTACCATAATAGTGAAAAATTAAAATGATTAATATTGTAGATACCCAAATAAATATAATTTGAGACTTTTTATGAATTACACTAATTTTATAGGTTAATATGACATGTTAGTAATGATTTAATTAAATTTTTTTGAAGTAATTATTCTGTTATAATTTTTACAAAAATCAATTATTGAATAGTTTAAAAATTGACATAAAATAGTTTTTAAAACAAATATTTTATTATTAATTGATATTAAATTTCTAAAAATATAATGATCGTCCAAGATACTTATATCATGATATTTGTATCATTAATAGACCACTTGGGGGTCGCTTGGATGTATATAGTATGTTTATTAACCATATAATATAAAAATACAAAGACACATTATAAAAGTGAAACTAATTAACTAAGAGTTAATACTTAAAGATAAGGTTAATATAGTAACCCAAACCTATCTAAATTATATTGGTTGGGCGGTTTTAGACCCATAACAACCTTTAAATTTAAATAATCTACTTTTGAGCCATTAGAAACTGAATATGAATTTATTATAAAATAATATTTCTATATTTTCCAAAGGTGCCCCTCACCCCTCTTATAAAAGGGCACTCCCCCTTCTCATTTACTCACACCTTTATAGCCTTTAGGTTCAGAAAAACTCTGCCCAAATACTCTCTCAACTTCCCACACTTCATCCTAGAGGCCTTCCATTAGTCATAAAGCCAACCTAAGAGCCCTTTTGGTCAAATCAAAAGAAAGAAACCGAAAAAGAGGTAATGATTTCACCACCCTTTTCCAAGTTCCTTTGTTCTTCCACTTCTTCCTTCTTTGTTATTACCATTCTAAAATAATAACTCCAGTATCTTATATATACTTTTATGTTATTATAAATATGGTACAATCATATTCAGTATTCTATCCATCCTTTGAATAACATGTCACCATATGTGCGTACGTACGGCTTACCGTCTCCACGTCGTGGTGTAATTGTTATTCAAAAAACATTATTATTTGGATGGGTATAATAATGATGTGTAATTCATGTAAATAATCAATGTAACATGATAATGATTCTGTATATATGATATACCATCCAATTATATATTATTTTAATATCAAAAGAATGATATTGTCGCTCGTGCGTACGTACGGACTACCGTCTCCACGAATGCGATGAGATTCATTCTCCATCGTATCCATTAAAGTCTAATTCTCATTTGATGATTAATAATAGTATATAAGGACTTGATATCATTCTGGATATGATTACGATACATCCTATCAATGACAAACACGACTTACGTAACAAAACATATAAAATAAAATGAGTAAGTTAACACCCGAAACACCGATAATACTATGATATTGTTGACAAATCAATGTTAAAAGATCATATATGATATCATATTAATGTATATGATTGTTTTATAATTTAATAACAATTATTTCACCATTATACAGAAGGTTAACCTACCCCCAACCAAGGAAAAGTACAAGGTAAGGGTTTATTTCGCAATCTCTTCATTATCCGAGGTTGTTTATACATAATAATCTACTGGGATCTCTTTATCATCCACATTAATGTTTGTTAAAAATGTATTTCAATTTTTTTTACTATTTATAAGAATATGGATTAAAGTCATTTATACCCTTGTTTGACTTTTTATAAGATTTTTATAAAGGAATCATTCCGTCGTTTTCCAAACAAGGTGCTTTTTAACCTTTTCGACAGAATTAAGGTAAGAATGTTTTTTTTACTTATACGTCGGGTGCGGCTATTTGTTGCCGTTATAAAATCATCGAAGCTTCCCATACAAGCATATAAGAATATTTTAGAAGAAAATGTTTTATTTTATAAATATATGACTCTTAAATGATTTCAAAATAGAAAGAGATGTTTCTCTAAAAAAGAGTTTTGATTTCATCTATGTTGACATCCTTTGATGGATTTTACGCTTATTTGAAGTTGATTTATTATGATACAAAACTTCTATATTATATTGAAGGTTTTTGTGATATGTCTGACTGTGGATGTGCTATTTTTATACCATTCATGTTTTATGGTGAATGTATTGACATTTCGTATGCTAGTTTTAATACGAATGTTTATGTTATGTTTAAACATTTTCATATGGGAATACATTGGACTTAATATGTGGCAGGTGGAGTCCGCTATAGCTCCTCGATGCATCGGTAGGTCTCATGAGACAAACTACTGTCTTGGCACAAGGCCTTGGAAAAATCATATTTGTAGTCTTGGCACGAGGCCTTGGCTATGTGGTTATGATAGTCTGGCATTATGCATTCCATCATTATGAAAGTGGTTATTGATATTGCATGTGATTATTCGATTAGTAGAATATCCATGTGAATAAGTAAATGGCATTATTTCATTTTATTTTTTCTATACTATGTTGAAGTTAAAGTTTAAAAGGATTTTGTTTTACTTATACATTGCCTTAAATGTTTATTCTTATTTATGAAAGGTTCCGTTATATTGTTATCCTTACTGGGCATTTGAGATCACCCCTTTCAATGTTTTATTTTTCCCAGGATTTGAAGAAGTAATTTATGAATGACCTCCAGGGATAGTATGTGGGGATATGAGTGTGGACTATGAAGAAAATATGTTGTTGTTGTTTTCATTTTTATGATGTAATGTAAGACTTATGAATATATCTACTGTTTCCAAGGCTACTAAACTAATCGGTCTTTTGAGATTTGATCTTTCTTGTGATCCTGCCAATGTTATGTAATAATGCACCGACTCTGGGTAACTGGGGTCAGAGCGTTACAAACTCTATCTAATTTTAGGGTCTATTTCCAACATTCATAGTGGGATATTCCTTGAGTTTCTAATCTCTAAACAACAGAGCATGGTCTAAGACTCCACCATCATAGAATCTCCATCACCATAATGATCATTGATAGAAAGGATAACTAAAACATATAGATGTCGGACAACCCCTCCTCCCCTCATGTCTTCTCTGATAAAGGCCCAAATCATATTTAGATTCATTCAAATAGTGGGAGAGGAAAATTTCACAAAATTTCTATACTGCATGGGGGATGATGAGTTAAAAGGGAACATTATTATAGAGTAACATATTATAGAAGGATCCACCCAACGATTAGTATTAATGTTTTCAAGTTTATAGATATTAATTCTGGTTCTGATAATAAAAAAATGGATTGATGGATGATTATATCAATGCCTTTCAGGGTTACGGGCCTACTAGATACACCAGAAGTCTACAACAAGGACGATTGATCGGGCATCATTCTTATGTATATTTTATCCCCCTCCATACCATCGTTTAAATAAATCTTTATAAGATTTTACCACCCCCAACAAGTCCATGAACTACCCATGAATGTTCCTTAATAATACTACCAATCAATTTGGAGTAATACGTTAATCGAGGTCTCCCCTATATGAGATAACTAGTAGTAACATCTCGATGCTTTAAGAATGTCTTTGGTTTTCATTTCCATCTATAGCGGGATAGCTTCAAAATGGGATCTCAAATGAAAATGTTGAACTTCTATGTGATATAATTACACCAAATATATCTTCCCTAGGGGTTTCTAACTAGCTACCTATGAATGGACATCATGTATTCTGGGGAAGATAACATGAATAAGGGTGAGCTCTTCAATATTTACCTATTGAAGGACACATCCAGGCGGATGTCGAAGGACCTGTCCATGATATTCCTTAATGAACTCGGCTGGGATACGTTGATAAATTTACATATGGAGAACACTTTCATGAACTATTTAAGAAGTGTTATATATACTTATTGCTCTAAAATATTTATATGAAGAAGTATCATTTCCTTTTGTTATGAAAACTAGGGTATTTGAAATAGCCTTTAGGGGGGATACCTCCATGAAATAAATCATGAACTATCTCTAGTACCTCATTCTCTACTATAAGCCATCATGAAACATAGATGGAACATAAAAAACCAACCATTCCTGGTGAACTCTCTATGTTGAGGCCAAAAACATCCCTTAATAGATCTATTCCCTTAGGAATAGTTTCTATGAGGTGATTGGGGAACCCTATTACCAGCATAGGAATGTTATAAAATTTTCGGCAATGCCCACTAGGTAACGCATCCTCCAATGTAGGGTTAGGTCCACCAAGGAGATAATTAAAAAGAAATATTTCCATAGCTCAATATATTCAATGTCATTTTTAAATATCTTATATTTATGAAGAATATAAGGATCCCTAATACATATCCTTTATTTTATACATGCATGGAAATAACCTATGTTCTGATCATATTCCATAAACAAGAATTATATAGATTACTCCCTTTAAATTCGTTCTAGAGAAAGAATTAGTTCTTCTAAGAGGATATTATTTTGAAGAAGGTAACTATAGTGATACTCACATTATCCATCCTCCAGTTTTGACTCTATTACCCTTTTTTAAATATTCAAACTATTGTTTTGAGGGTGTTGTCAGCTCCTCTATGATTGTAACAAATCCTTTAGGAGTCTTATTTTTTCATGAAGGACAATCTAATGGTTCTCCATGATAAGTCTGGACTCAAAAAAGATAACCACCTGGAAAAATCGTGGGTATAAACTTTGTCGAAATGATAATATGAAACTTTTCCTTCAATAATTCTTAGACTAAATACTCATTATAAGAGGGAAATATTCAAAAGAGGACAAAAAATGTGAGAAATCAGAGCCTGCTGGTAGAGGAAATGACTAGATTGTTTGCATGGTAGTTGTCTAGGAGACAGTAGGTGAGACATGGGCCTTTTTGGTTTTTACATCAAGTTTATTTTTCCCATGTGAATCTCATATTCATAAGGCCATTATATTAAAATGAAGGAAGAGAAGTCCTAACGTGATTTCATGGAAATTGGGCCACCTAATATTTATTATAAGTGATTAATGATGGCATAGAAGTCACCTACCATAAAGCATGACATTTCTCAAGAATCAAATGGGCTAATACATTTCTCTAGAAACTCCCTGGAATGTTCATCAAATTTCATATAGAGGATTGAAATATAAAATTGATTTATATCCGAAGAGATCCTAGTGGTGAGATGTTGATATGAAGAGACTATAAACTCAACTGTGTTAAGTGAGTCCCCGAATAACCAATCATGCTTGATGTTGGGCTCTCCATGAAAAAATGTTGAGATACCATTCTATTAAAACAATTAAAAAATATTTTGTGTATAGAAATAATTTAAACCAAAGGGGGTTTTCTTATTAAAATTCAATATTTGTCACTATTCATAAGAAAATTTAATCATTTTAGAAAATTATAAGAAAAGTATCCTAATATAATTTTGATATTTTGAATTTAAAAAGCATGTTTATATTTTCAATAATATTTTATAAAAATTTCAAAAAAAATATTTAAATAATAGTGTAAAAATGTAGAGAAAATTATTTTTAGAATTATATAGTTTTTAAGAATAAAATTTGATCTATTCTTATCCTTTTTATAATGACTCATAATTTGTATTTTAATAAATTTATTTATTCATAATATATAAATTTCATTTAAATAATTCACCAATTTTTTTATTGAGGTAAATTGTGTTTTTAACCTTAAAATAGTTTTTCAGAAAAAGGTTTCCTTTATTTTAAAATGGTTTTATATTTTTAGTATTAATGAATATTTTAGAAAATAATTTATACTATACACATTCGTAAACCATATAAATTTATAACATATATACACTTATTCATACACAGCATTATAATGGATTGTTTACCCCTATCTTATTAAATTATAATATTTTAAAAAAATGTAATGTTTCATTTAATCTCATCATTACATATAAAATTGAATAAAGTAAATGTTTTGTGTCAAGGAATATTAAATAATTGTTGCGTTCAATGAGAAATATATTAAATATTAAATTTATTACATAAAAATTTTAGAAGATATAAGTGTGTAAACCCCCCCCCCAATTAATTTTTCCCATGAACTGTTTTACTTTGGAAGCAATAACTGAGGATACATATACATCATTATGAACTAAAGTTCCCATATACCTTCATCAAGATGGTTGTTTCAAAACAAATTAGTGACCATGTCCGTGTTATTGTTTCACATAACATTAATTATTCAATCAAAATTCACTATTATTTTTTTCTTCATAAGAAATAACATGCTATAGTGGTTCGACCACTGGGTCTAGTATATGTAAGAGATCATGTATATTCTTTTTTAGGAGTGATACTTGGATTGAATTTGGAAATGAAATAGATTCCATGGATTTTCTAAATGATATCCTAGTATCATGACACTATCAGATATTTTAATGGTACATATATATCTTGGGATTAGTTTTCCATTCATTTTTCTGTACAGGTATTCATAGAAAGTCCATCTCACCAACTTCATAATGTATATTGTTTTGATGATAATATGCATAATTGTTCTATAAACATTTTTTAGTTCAGAAAAGATAAAAAATTAATAAAACATTATTTTCCATCTCATTATCATTATGTGGTCCCAATAGCTTTCATTTTGTAACTCCACTCCTGTATGTGTCAATAGATTCCTAATGATCAATGTAAAAGAATGAGTGAATAATGTTTTTAACAAAATTCAACTGGGTGGGGATTTGATCTTAACCACCTCTGAATCCCATTTAAGAAGATATTATCACATCCTCTATTGTTTAAATTTTATCACAATGCTCAAACTAAACTCTATATCAAGATATAACTTAATACTTGTACAAAAAAACAAGGTAATCTTCAAAGCCTGATCATATATCATTGAAAGTGATACTCCATGTAGCCGTATAACCTATTTAATGTATATATTATAGAAATTATCCCACAAAACAATTATCTCATATATATATGGTTATTTTAATTATTAATATAATGACTCAATATAACACATTCATCATTATTCCATTTAGTTTTTTTGCGAGGAATAATGAAATAAATCATGGTTATTTCATCCTACTTCCATTGTGATATGTATAATGGTTTTAAAATCCTTTTAGAACACATTATCTTCAACTTTACTCTAAAGATATACAAAAAATCCATATACATATGCCAAGATATTCCTCTTTTTGTTTTACCAAAAATAATTAATCAATTATATATTCCATTGTTAGTTGATATAACTTTATCTTCATTCAGTTGTGGTTTCAAGTCATTTGGCATTTAAAAATTCAACTGGTTTTCACCATTTTTATTATTATCTTTTTTTGAAGAATATATTAATAATAACACTCAATAATGGAAATATCGTATAATTAACATAATCTCATTTATATGATAAACCATAAAGGATACTAATACCTTTACTTATATGTTCAAAATAAGTAATCCTCATCAAAACTAATGGGTTGTATCATGATAACTGTATTTTAAAGCACCGTTATTATTCAAAAACTATTATCACGTAAAACCAATTGATGGGTATCTAAGACTTTGAACATACAATCATCATCAAAATTTTAAATAAATGATGGAATCCATAACCCCTAATTTAATCATACATTTATAAATATGTTATTCCAAAAATAACATAATCCTCATATGTTTCATGATTACTATAATCAAAATCCCATTTTGAACTTATGTTTAAAACATAATACATTAATCCCAATCCATATATACTTAAATCCATACAATTGAATCATCTAAATGGAATCAGTCCTTCCCTGGAAAAGATGGTAATTGTTGTGTTTGGGATATTATTTTGTTAATTCCCATGTTCCCTATTAAAAATACATTGAACTCCTCAAAATGTTGTCATTGTATGACTATATTTTCAACACATATAAAATATTCACCTCCATTTGAGAAATAATTCAACGATATTTATTCCAAAACCATGACATGTATGAAGCTTCATATTATTTCCTATATATTCTTTACAACAAAAAAATTTATAACATCTCATCATCTTCATATTTAGTGATTTCATCGATGTTAATGTTTTTAGTCATATATCATGATAGCTCATTATGAATAATCAAAATATCTATCTCTCCAGTAAAAATCCTATTTTTTCTCGTTTTCAACATATTTGTTATAAAATTTTGCGATAACATGATTCCTTATGGTCATATTATTTGATGTAAACCAAAAATAATAGTGTGAGTAACAATATTCATAGTGGGAAACCACATAATCAAGAAAAATCACATATAGTATGTCTAAATCATGAATCATTATTTTTATTATATGAATCCATAAATATATCATAAACCATTCCTAGTCATCATGTATTTAAATCCCTCAAAATGGTTCTTAATGAAATTGTGAATTTCTATAGCATATCACCCTTCAGTGTCCAACCAAGTGTGTTGTGAGGACATTTCACATTCACCATGAAATTGTATAGTCCATCTCAATTCACCTATTTTAAAGTTTTTACACTATATTACCTATATGTTTGAGCCACATCTATATGTAATATCCAAATAGAAATCTAATTTTTTTTGGAAACCACTTTCTCTATCCATAAAAAAATTCATCACATTTTCTTATAAATTTAATTGTCCTTGTAATTATAATTAGAGGAATCCCAATAAATATCCTTATAAATATCAATAGGGATCTCACTAAATTTTTTAATCCTACTTTATAATGTTTAACTAAACCCTTCCTATGATTCCAACTATAGTGACTATGGATTTTCATACCAAGATATTAAATGTTATTAGATGAATATTCAATACATTACTCAACACACACATAAGGACTATAATATTTTAGTGTCATTATAGACTAGGTGCACAAAATTTAGCATCGATTGCTAGGTCACTTGCACCGCATGACCCCAGCCAGCCAACAGGGGCTCCTCCACATTGCAACACCATGGTTTTGCCACTACCTCATCATCTTTTGGGTAGTTTCCTCCAATAGTTTTGCTCTAGTGGTCCCTTCCACAGACCACCAAACCCCTTTCCATATCCTAATAATAAATAGGAACGTAGATATTGGTTCCTTACCTGAAGATCTTTAAATAACTTTCCTATTATCGATGAAATGTCAGTGGTTTGATGTGTCCAAATGTAGGCGAGCATTATCCGCGAAGAATAGATGATGAATGAGTGATTTTTCAGGTTTAAATCACGGATCAATGGCCATGTTAGTGAGACAATCAATGATTCATATCCAAGGGAAAACCCATTTGGAAAGAGTATATTTTACATGAAAAAACATCAAACATGTATAAATTGAAGGATTTTACCTTGATTCGATCCATTCATTATTGGTGATGCACTCGCCTCACTCCCATTGTGATCGGCTGATATTTCATAAGAGAAGTCTCCATGATTCAATGAATAAGAAAGGGAGAGACAGATTTTGTGTGTGTGTGTGTGTTTAGTGGAGTGATAGAGGATTAGTTCTAACCCTAATAGATACTCTAATGTTCATATTTATAGAAAAAAACATGTAACGACAAAATGTTATATCAATGGAAATTCTTTTCATATAATTATTTCATGTAGTATAATTATATATGAATATATATAAAACACAATACAAACTTTATAACTGGATTATGAGTGAAATAATAGGTATATCTAAGAAGTAATGGTACATATACCAATGGAATAGTTACATGACAATTAGAATAGATACATGAACATTATCAATAGTAAATTAGAGAATTGAATAGTATCCTCACCAATTATGTTATAAATAAAATATTTCTATATTTTAAGTTACAATATGGTATAATTATATCATAGTATATGTAAATATGTTTTCTTAAAAATTATCAATTAAATGTTGTGATTTTTGTAAGGGATAAATATTTAATTACAATTTTATGATTTATTTAACAATTTTTATGAAATTTATTTTTCATAAAATATTATAAAAAATTTATATTTTTATTTCTTATGATTATAATAAAATATTTTTAGACTCTAATTAAACTTTCAATGTGATAGAAAATATTTTTTTAAAAAAAATTGATTTCCAAGAAAATTATGATTTAAATTAAAAATTATAATTCAAATATATAAAAAAATCATAAAATGGATTTTTTTTATACTAAAAATCAGAAAATGGTTATGGTTAATATTTTTTATTAATCTAAAATACAATATTTATTAGTAAATAGTATAATATGATAATTTATGGTATATATATATATTATAAGTTAGAAATACTATTCATTGAGTCCTGACTGATGTAAGAACCATTGGTTTGAACTCTCGTGATCAAATTACAGTTTAGATACTCCATAATCAGAACAATATTTGGTCTTGAAAAAAATAATAAACTATTGAAATAAATGTTGAGAAAACACCCCTCTCCTCCACTAAAAATACCACCCCTCACTGCCTCCTCTACTCATACCACTCAGGCCTGATGCCTTATCCAAATTCAACAAAAATATCTTTCAAATTGCATCCTCTATGACCACAATCTCTTGGTCTCATAAAAAATATCAAGACCCCTTCCATAAGGAGGATCTTTATGATGCTAAATTCAATAGGTAAATTCCTCAATTAATTTAATTTATTTTCTACAAAACATTATTTCTTTTTTTTCCTCCTCCCCACCGCCAATCCAAATGTTATGATAACTCTATTACATTACATATACTATAATTTTGTATAACTAATGGAATAATTCATCATCATTTCTCATTAACTTTTATTTTATGCTAAAATTTAAAACATCTTCCAATATGTGTAAATTTTTCACATTCAAGGATAACATGTTTTTAATGTCTTTTACCATCATCAAGAATGGTCATGAAACCATTTTTATAGTTGACAAGATATTAATATATGTATTATATCTTATTTAATGTTATGGAATATTTTTTTACACATGATAATATTTTATAAAGAAATATAATTTCATTGTGATTGAAGAACTACCAAAATAAACCCAAATGATTATCATTGATTATTTATCAAATGAATCAACATTATGTCATTAAAAATGATATAAGACAAATTTATCCTCTATAAGATCACCAATAATGGTTATATTGAATTCTAGAAAATTACTCCCACTTTACATGATTGTTTTTACTTGTAAACAAGTAAACTAATCATGAAAAGTAAGGAAACAAACACTCCAGGATGATAAAATTGAACACTATAACTCATTAAAAAGGCCATAAATGAACTTAATAAGGTTATTATAAATAAATTAAATGTATAATATTTTTTATAAATAATAATTTAATAATTTAATTTGGTTATTCATGTCATTAAGTTATTGTGAAGAACACCCTCAGGCATAAGGTAAGGCATTCTACCCGAACCTCCATTATTATTTCGGGTTATTCTATATATATTTTTAACCAAATTAAATTCACTTTCATTTATACATAAATATTATAAATGTTTTTATATGTTCCAAACACATTTATCAAGATCCATTATTCAATATTTATTAGGTATATGCATGTTTTTAAGTGGTTCCATACTCAAATCTTCCCGATAAGCAATCCCTATTTAAAGGAACTTCATAAATTCATATCAGTTTCAATTGCAATATATAATAAATTTTGAACCACTATATATTTACTAAAATCAATTTTATAGTATGAAAACTTTCTTGGTTAAATATTGGTTTTATATAAATGATTATTCCATGTTATGTTTTATAGTCTCTTTAATATTTTCATTAAACCCCACAAAAATGTTTTATTCTAAAGATTATTAAATAATATTTTTTACTTGTAACAACATCAATTCGACATATCTTATTATGATATATGCCTACATTCCATTATTAATTTATATTTATGATTTAAATCCTTTCTTTCATTGACTTCACTATGATATTCCCTTATGTCATGTCTTTTGATAAGATTATGATACCCAATTCACACCATGGGAAACCCTTATGTTTAATTTTGTTTACTTATGTATGATTATTTTTGTGGAAAAATATTCATTAACATGTTAGGATGGGTGATTGTTTCCCTCGGAATTCGGGGATGACCTCCTGGATGGGAGATTCAAACGTTCTGATCAGTTTCTAACGGGTTTGTTCGTAGAACCGGAAACATCCAATGATTCCACATCCACTTGGACCTACTTTCCAAAGGTAGGTGCTTCATTAGTTTGTGAACTGATGAGGCTTAGGAATTTTCATTGGTCGAGAGGATGGGAGGTCAGACTCATCACACCTTTTTTAGGGGAATTATTGTCTATTTTGGGACTCTCTTTATAGATTTAAGTTATATTCGTGAATACTTATTATATTACCAAGTATAAAATGAGCTTTTCTTTAGTTTAACAATAAATGATTAAATATGTAAGAAATTTAGAGAATATTTTATATGTATTCGAGGTTATTCATCAATAGAGAATCATCTATATCTATTTAGAGATTCTTGGTCAATGGTATCCTTCAAAATATTTATATAAAATTCTCTTGGTCATTATGATGACCAGGCTGGTTTTAAAGCCACTCAGTGGGGCACTTGAAGTTTATTGTCATTCAGAAGGACATGAATTATTTCAGAGTTGGGATCGAACCCATAGATGGGATACCTACATATCCTTTGTTTTGGAAAAGGAATCAGAACCCACGTAGTTTGAGTAAGGGAGTATTATGTTTATGATTGATGGCTCAAAGAAGGATGTCACAATTACTTTTACACTCTAAGCTCACGTGAGTCATGCTCGGTGTGAGAAATAAGAGGTATTGGTAAAAATTAGACAATTGTGCCATGAAAGATGCAATCATAAGAACTAATGTAGGGCTTATGTATTTATGATTGCCCAGATAAATTTTAGGATTTACTTTAGGGAGAAAATTCAAGAACAGGGTCCATAAATGTATATGTGCTTTATGGAGATTTGAATACACTAACTTGGGACTTATTCCCGAAAAGGAAACCCAAATCAGGAGAGGATTAATAATTGGGTTTCACTCCTGAGAAGGAATCCCAGATTAAATGTAAATTAGGACTGGTTAAAGAGAATTTAAGGGACTTGGGGCTTACTCCTGAAAAGGAAGACCAAGATTATGACTGAGACTTACTCTTGAAAAGGAGGCCCAGGTTAAGGGATTTATGACTGGGACTTATTCTTGAAAAGGAATCCCAGGTTAAGGATTAAGGTTTGGGGCTTACTCCTGAGAAGGATGCCCAAAAATTAAGGGACTTGGGGCTTACTCCTAAAGAGGATTCCCATATTAGAGGAATTATGACTGGGGATTATTCCTGAAAAGGAGACCTAGGTTAAGGATTCTCTCATCTTAAAGGATGAGGTTGAATGAATGAAATCTCAATCTTTAGTGACATAAAGATGTGTAAATCACTAAGTTTTGAGAGATATTCCACAAAATTCCTTTCAGATAAGGAAGTCAAATCAAGAAATCATGCCATGAAATGGATTTGAAGAGTGTCTTGAATACTGAATCTTGAATAGGAAAGGTGTAATGACTTAAGAGGGGTGAAATGGGCAAGAAAGGCACCCAAAAAGGAAGTGGCGCGCAAGTCTTGTAAGGCGCGCAAGTATTGCGGGGGCGCGCAAGTATTGATCGCGCAGGTATACCTATGCGACATGGTGGGGTACTTGCGCGATATTCAACCAGCATTGAAACACTTGAGTGACTCTTGATTAAAGCCTTTAGGATCCTCTTGAGATTCTTCCAGAAAAGGTATGCGCAATTTCTATCGAAGAAAGAAGGCGGCACACAAGTGTGGACACTTCCCTTAAGGGCTGGCCACTCAGACACGCAAGTGTTGATGAATTTCAACACTTAGGCCTTCCTTCCTCTCTTTAGATCTTCCGTTCTAGGTAATAAATTACCTTACAAGTGTTCTAGAATCTTTGAGAAGATACTAGGGCGTCAGGAGCTTCAATCCATGTTTTTGGAAAAAGATCATCTTCGAATGGGGGGCCCACATGGTCTATTTATAGGCCGGAGAAGACCCTGGGCGGTTACCGGGTGGTTATCACTTAGGTCGCGCAAGTCACTTGCATGACCATAATGCGTCGCGCAAGTAGACTTGCCCGACCACTAGGCGGCGTGCAAGTGTACTTGCGCGACCATGAGGGAACTTGCGCGACCTATGGGAAATGTTCTCCTTGTTCATCCCTTTGTCGATTTTTGATGTTTCTTCAAAGGATGAATCACTTTAGACTAAGGTATTTCCCTTTTTTCAGTCGTTAGACTCTGTGATGGAAAGGAGCGTCAACAAAAGTCCCCCCTCAGAGTTGGATCTGGAGAGAAAAGGGGATTTGAATCTTAGGTGAAAAGAAAAACAAGAAATATGGCAGTTTAAAGTCATGCATGTCAGACATTGAAAGGCTAATGTTTAAGGTCGAAATATTTTTGACCGAAATGGATTAGAATTGACTCAATTCCTTAACAACTCATCTGAAAACATAGTACCATACTCAATTATGAGGGAAAATATGTAAACTATGGCTTAAGAATATTTGAATCTGAGGAATGATATGAAAAAGAGCTAAAAGGCATTAGAAGAAGTAGTTTCCAAGAATGAAGTTACTATTATTTAACAAAACTCGTTAGGGGGTTGAATTATGCAGGGCCACCTAAGGGCATTGGATGCATGGTCAAATAAATATCATCTTTCGTCTGACAAGTCTGTTATGTGGATTTTTTATGCAAGGCCACCTATGGGCATGTGCTGCATAGTCAGGCAAAAGAACTCTCAGAAATTTACTTTCCTAGTGAAAAAAGCCAGGGAAAGTTTATGGAGATTCAAATTTTCTAAATTATAGAGTTTTTTGTATGGAAAAAGGTACTTGAATATGGAGAAGATATTTCTGAACAAGAATATCGGATAATTGAATAAATATCACTCCTACGAAGGTCTGACCCAAATGTAGGGAAAGAGAATATGGAGAGTATAAACCATAGACTTGAATACTTTCATATAATGAAAAAAAGACATGGGACAAATATGTTAAGGATGGATATTTTGTTTCCAGATCCCTACATACCGCCATTTAAAACAAATAAGGAAAAAAGAGGCATTCTTCCCAAGAATGAAGTTACTATTATCCAACAAACCCGTTAGGGGGTTGAATTATGCAGGGCCACCTAAGGGAATTGGTTTCATAGTCAAATAAATAGTATCTTTCGGCTGACAAGTCTGTTAAGTTGACTTGTTTATGCAAGGCCACCTATGGGCACGTACTGCATAGTCAGGCAAAAGATTTCTCAGAAGTTTGACATTTTTGTGACTAAAATTCATGAAAAGGGTTATGAAGATCTGAAAATATTTAAGGTTAGGATTATAGCACATAAATATGGGTATTTTCCAATGTATATAGAGATACATAGGTCAATGATAACCATAATTATGTTGTGGCTGGGTCCTGAATTGAAATTTTGGACTTCACTACGTATCTCATAAGAATGAAAATCAATCCATATGTAGTTCTTTAAATGAAGTTTAACGTCGTGCAGGACGAAAGTATGAGAGATCTTAGTTTAGGGTCATAGAGTTCGGACCATAATAATGAATACACAGTGTGTGTTTTCATGAGGACTTTTCAGCCTTGGGACTGAAAGTGACATTTGGGGTTAGGCCCAAAAGACTTGGGACTGGATTCGAGGGACACTCGAATGTTCATACGTATCCCATAAGGATGGGAATCAAGCCCACATAGTTCTATAACTACCCTTTGTAAAAATTTGGTTCGTGCATGTGAAGGGTGAAAGGGGACTTGAGTACAATGATGGATAAACCCAATATAAAATGTTTAGGCATTACCATGTATCCACGTAGTCTTTTGAAATGAAACATGATTTAAAAATCAATGTAAATAATGGTTCCCTCTCAAATGAGGAAATCAAAGAGTATTTTAGTTTATTGTCATACCGGACAAAAGTGTTGTGTAGTTTAATGTCGTATAACAAGGAAGAAAGTGAATCAAATGTAAAGATATTGATTCTAAAGGCGGTTTCACAAATCAACATCGTATGAGATGAAGGTGGACCAAAGTGAAGAGATTGTTTTTGGGATTGAACTTTGGGAGGTTGCCTACGTACCCAGCCTGGAAGGCAAGGATCAAAGTCTGTGTAGTTCAATTAAAGAATGAATTAATGATCAAGTTGTTCTTGGGGACAACGACCTAAAAAAATGTTGTTGGGACTTATACATGGTTAGCGGCCCAAAGAGAGTGTTACGGTTGAGGTTTTCCTTAATCCCACGTGAGTCATACTCGGTGTGAGAAACAATAGGTAACAACAACCTTAACGATGCATAGTTTAATGTCATGTAGGACATATAAAGGGACTATGCAGTTTAAAGTCTTGCAGTTAGGACTATTGGTGCTGCACAGTTTAGTGTCATGTAGCAGGGACAAAATACAGTTTAATGTCATGTAGGACATATCAAGGACTATCTGTACAGTTTAGCGTCATGTAGTTAGGACGGTGGGGACAATATAGTTTAACGTCATGTTGGACAAAAAAGGGGACTGTGCAGTTTAATGTCATGCAGTAAGGACAAAATAACACACCATTTACATCATTTTGGACGCATTGGGGATTTTTTTTCTACAGTTTAGTGTCCTGTTGGACAAAAAGGAAAATAGTCTAAGGTCATATAAATGGACCGTGGATGGTGCAGTTTAATGTCTTGCTGGATGGTGGTGTTGTTTTAAGGACATACAGGACCTTTGATGATTTTGTAGTTTAACATCTTTCCGGACGTAAGGGACTTTTAAATAGTTTAGGGTCATATGCATGGACTAGGGAGGAGTTTAAGGTCATACTGGACCATTGTTGTATAGTTTAACGTCATATAGCAAGGACGAACTGGTGCCGCAAAGTTTAGTGTCATGTTGCGGGGACATTGAAGGTGACATAGTTTAACGTCATGTTGGACGTATGTGAAAATAGTTTAGGGTCATATGCTCAGACCGTTGTTGTATAGTTTAAAGTCATATAGCAAGGAAGAACTGGTGCCGCACAGTTTAGTGTCATGTTGTGGGGATAATGAAGGTGACATAGTTTAACATCATGTTGGACGTATGTGCAAATAGTTTAGGGTCATATGCTTAGACCGTTGTTGTATAGTTTAACATCATATAACAAGGACGAACTGGTGCCACACAGTTTAGTGTCATGTTGCGAGGACATTGAAGGTGACACAGTTTAACGTCATGTTGGACGTATGTGCAAATAGTTTAGGGTCATATGCTTAGACCGTTGTTGTATAGTTTAACATCATATAGCATGGACGAACTGGTGTCGCACAGTTTAGTGTCATGTTGCGGGGACAATGAAGGTGACACAGTTTAACGTCATGTTGGACGTATGTGAAAATAGTTTAGGGTCATATTCTTAGACCGTTGCTGTATAGCTTAATGTCATGTAGCATGGACGAACTGGTGCCGCACAGTTTAGTGTCATGTTGCGGGGACAATGAAGGTGACACAGTTTAACGTCATGTTGGATGTATGTGAAAATAGTTTAGGGTCATATGCTTAGACTGTTGCTGTATAGTTTAACGTCATATAGCAAGGATGAACTGGTGCTGCACAGTTTAGTGTCATGTTGTGGGGAAATTGATGGTGACACAGTTTAACGTAATGTTAGACGTATGTGCAAATAGTTTAGGGTCATATGCTTAGACCGTTTCTATATAGTTTAACGTCATATAGCAAGTATGAACTGGTGCCACACAGTTTAGTGTCATGTTGCGGGGAAAATGAAGGTGACAGAGTTTAACATCATGTTGGACGTATGTGCAAATAGTTTAGGGTCATATGCTTAGACCGTTTCTGTATAGTTTAACGTCATATAGCAAGGACGAACTGGTGTCGCACAGTTTAGTGTCATGTTGCAGGGACAATGAAGGTGACACAGTTTAATGTCATGTTGGACGTATGTGCAAATAGTTTAGGGTCATATGCTTAGACCATTGCTGTATAGTTTAACGTCATATAGCAAGGACGAACTGGTGCTACACATTTTAGTGTCATGTTGCGGGGACAATTTGTGAATACGTTGTAGTTTATACAAAATACTTCTTAAAAAATCTCGAATTAGTTGTAGTAGTAATGAGTTCTCCATCCATCAAAATTAATGAATAAGCTCCATTAGAGTAGACCCTATGTATTGAATAAGGTCCTTCCCATTTTGGCTCAAGCTTGGGAGGTTTCTTTCCTGGTATCATTGGAGTTCTGTGAACTAATACCAATTCTCCCTGAATGAATGAGCGAAGATGAACTTTTTTTGTTAAAAGCTCGTGCTATTCAATTTTGATAGATTTCCAAATGGTGAAAAGTGCACAATTGTTTCTCGTCTAACCGTTCCAATTCATTCAATCGCTTTTGGGATTTCTCATCTATAGATAAATGATCACAAATGGCTACTCTGAGTGAGGGCAATTGAACATCAATTGGCAAGACTGCTTCTGTTCCACATACCAACGAATATGGAGTTGACCGCATTGTATTGCAGGTGGTAGTACGATAAGCCCATAAAGCATGAAATAGTTTATCAGGCCATGACCTCTTATATTTATCCACCATCTTTTGCAGTATATTTGAAAGATTCTTGTTAAAGTCTTCTATTTGGCCATTGTCCACCGCATGATACCGAGATGAATGGTTGGATTTAATGTTATATTCTTGATACAATTTCTTCACCTCAGAAGAACATAAGTTGGTGCCGTTGTCCGTCAATATGGTATGAGGGACACCAAATCTAGTAATGATGTTAGACTTGATGAGGCTAACAATGCATTTAGAACTGACTTCTTTGAGAGGTACTACCTCTCCCCATTTGGAAAAGAAATCAGTAGCAGTAATAATGTACTTAAACTGATTAGTCGTAGCTGAAGGGTAAGGTCCCACCACATCCATTCCCCATGTGGAAAATTTCCACGAGTATTTAGCTGTATGAAGCAACTCTGGAGGTTGATGAATGAATTTGGCATGTACATGGCATGAATGACACTTCTTTGTGGAATTAACACAATCTTGTATCATTGAAGGCCAAAAGTATCCAAGCCTTCGAATTTGATCAGACAATCTATGTCCAGACTGGTGGGCACCACAGACTCCTGCATGCACTTCTTTCATGACATCCATTGTCTCTTCACCATCAATGCATCTGAAGAGAACTCCATCAAAACCACGTTTGTAGATAATTTTCTCTAGGTGGTTTGGGCTATCATAAAAAGTAAAATTGACCATACGTCACCAGATTTATTCTTTCTCGGCTCTATCAGGTGGAAGTGTTCCATTTTAAAGGTATTCCCTGATAGGTGACATCCATCCTGTAGTATGACCATACGGTTCAGGAATGGGACTAATTTCATTAATTTCCTCTGTTCTGGCATGAACATAAGGTGAAATTGCATGAAGGTGGGCAATACTGATGGTTGTCTCGTCCCGATTTGGATCTGCTACAGTTGTGGCTATATTAGCCAGCGCATTAGCTTGAGCATTTTGTGATCTTGGGACATAAGAAAATGTCAGTTCTGAAGGGAATTCTGCCATTAACTCTCTGACATAATCATACAAAGGGATTAATTCTTCTTTTCTGATGGCATAATCCCCATTGACTTGTTTGATTACCAGGTCTGAATCACCTTTCACCTTTAAGTGATTCACTTGTACTTGAAGCGCTAACTCCAAGCCTGTGATAAGAGCTTGGTATTCGGATTCATTATTAGTACCACCTTCCCACAATAAAAAGGAATAAGGTAACAATGCCTTATCTGGAGAAATGAGTACAATTCCTAAACCAACTTTGTTGAATTTAGGATTTTCCATTTTCTTCCATGTTGTACTTCTGGAAGCACCATCAAAATACATTTCCCATGTTTGAGGACTCCCTTGAATAAAGAAAACTTCCTTATGAGGGAGTTCAATATCTAAAGACGTGTCTTCCACTGAAGGATGTTCAGCTTGGAAATCAGCCAGAGCTTGGCCCTTTATTTCCTTTTGAGATACATACTGAATGTCGAACTGCTACAAAATAACTGCCCACCTTGCTAGATGTCCTGTAAGCATTGGAAGACTAAGGATGAATTTGAGCGGATTATTAAGAGATACCAGTTGGACCTCGTGATGTTGCAGGTAGTGTCTCAGTTTCTGGACTGCAAAGATTAATGTCGGGCAGCACTTCTCAATACTTGAATACCGGTTTTCTGCTTCAAGCACAGTTCTACTAAGATAGTAGAGGCTATTTTCATTCCCAGTATCATTATTTTGAGCATGAAAGGCCTCCAATGATCGCTCTAGAGCTGTCACATAGAAGATAAGTGGTCTTCCTTCAATAGGTGGCATGAGTAATGGTGGACTCAAGAGTTATGTCTTGAGAACATCAAACGCTTCTTGACATTCTTCAGTCTACTGGTAAGTGACTCCTTTTTTTCAAAAATTTGGTAAAGGGTAAACTTTTTCCTGCCAAATTGGAAATGAAACACCAAATATAGGCTAAGTGTCCTTGAAGTCCTATTAATTCTTTCAAATTATGAGGAGGTGACATACCAAGGATTGACTTGGTCTTCTCAGGATCGACTTCAATACCACGATGGCGTACAACAAAGCCGAGGAATTTTCCTGAGGTTACCCCAAAAGCACATTTTAAGGGATTCATCTTCAAATTATGTTGTCGAAACTTATGGAATATGACTTCCAAATCATCCAAGTGATTAGAACGTTGTTTGGATTTAACCACCAAATCGTCTACATAGCATTCAACAAATTTCCCTAAGAATAGTTTAAAGATACGATGCATGGCGCGTTAATATGTTGCACCTGCATTCTTTAAACCAAATGGCATCACCCGGTAACAAAACACACCTTGAGGGGCTCTGAAGGCTGTAGATTCCTCATCTTCTAGGGCCATTCAGATCTGATTATATCCAGAATATCCATCCATGAAGGAAAGTACTTCATAACCAGTCGTCGCATCAATTAAGAGTTCTGTAATCGGAACTGGGAAATCATCTTTAGGACAATACTGATTAAGATCTATGAAATGGATGAAAACCCTAATTTGTTCGTTCTTCTTCTTTACAGGGACAATATTAGCCAACCACTTCGGATACTGAACTTCTCTGACGAAGTTAGCTTTGATTAGCTTATCCACTTCAGCATCAATTTTGGAAGCATAAGTTGGGTGTGTTCTTCTCGCGGCTTGCTTAAATCCTCGATGTTCTTTTGGTAAACCCAAATGATGAGTAGCAACATCAGGATCAAGCCCATGCATTTCTGTATAGTTCCAAGAAAAAAATATCTTTATTTTTCTTTAGAAAAGAAATATGCATCTCTTGCTCTTCAAGGGTCATGGCCGCACTAATTAAAGTGGGGAGTGGATCTTTCTCTGTACCCAGATTTATTTCTCTGAGTTCATCCACAGTGGTAGAGATACCCTCTTTAAATGCTGGAGGAGCATCTCTAAGATCTTCCTCTTCTTCTTCATCATGTGCTATTTCTTCCGTTTCTACTTGCATAGTAGAGGATAAAACAAAATTTTCATGATCAGAAAAGATGTCAAAATTTTCAAATTTTGAAGAAGAAGCTTCCATTTCCGACCCTATTGATGACAAAGGGCCTTCTTTGGGAAATAAAGAGGAGATGATGGATTGAGAATTGACATCATTATTCATCTCCGATGTTGCTATAACTTCTTCTAGCCTGATTGGAGAAGTATAGACTTGTTGGATTTCAGTAGATGAAATGAAAACGACACCACTTATGCTTTCATCACTGTTTGGTAGGTGACCAATTTCTCCCATGTTTTCTGGCTCGATTGCCGTAATTGACATTATGGATCTTTCCATAAGAGCATTTTGATTTGGGCCTATTTTGTCAATTTGACTGATAGGTAACACATAATCTGTACTCACATGTGTAAATAGATTTATTGGAATCTTCTCCAAACCATATGGAGCATTAATTTTGGTAATTTCTTTCATTGTAGATTTCTCTCTTCCCTTCATGTGATAAAATTCCGCCTCAATGAACTGAGATTCACATGTCTTGAACGGGGTCTTATCACCATACAATGTTCCAACTTGACCATTGAAATAGTATTTGAGACATTGATGGTATGATGAAGGGATAGCTGCATGCTGATGTAGCCAGGGTCTTCCAAGCAAGATGTTGAAAGGTGAGTCTTGATCAACAATCATGAAATCTGGATTGGATACAATATCTCCAAACTGAGTTCTAAGTGTAACTTCGCCATTGGTTCTTGTTCATTTTTATCATATCCTTGTTACATCATGGTAGAAGGAGATAAGTCCGATTCTGTGAGGCCCAATCGACGAAGTGTACGAATGGGCATGAGGTTGACTCCTGAACCATTGTCAATGAAAGATCTTCGGATATCTACACCATTGACTTTCCCAGATAAGTACAGAGGTTTTATGTGCCCATGAGCAACATCATCTTCATCTTTATCAGTAAAAGATATCACTGCATGGCATTCTGCAGGATTATTCTCTGTTTGATAGACTTCAGCTGCAGCAATATCAGCTTCAAACTCCTAAGGACTTGACAAAGCTTCGATGAGTGCTTACCTAAGATCTTTTGATTGATTCAAAGAATCAAAAATTGATAACCTGGCTATTACTTGGGCCAAGTGTTTCAATATATCATACTTTTGATCTAAAGGTCTGCGTTTCCCAACATGAATATGCGGTTTAGCAGGTACCTTGGAAGTAGATCCTTTGGAAGCTGATGCATCTTGTATTGGGATAGAAGTTAGAAAAATCCTTGGTTTTGGAAGATTAGACCGATTAGATCCATTTACTTGCTGAGATAAAGAAGATGGAATTTTCAATCGGTCTTCCAAAATAATTGTGCCAAAACTGAGTTGACTATTGGCAAAAGAACTTTCTTGTTATTTGATGAGACATTACCTTTTGTTGATTCAATCCTTTAGGAACATCTTGAAGAGCTATAACTTGGAGGGAATCTCCTGATAATTTGGCTCTTCGTTCCTCTTGGGGCTTCTTCCCCAATCGAGAATATACTGACATTCTCAGAGAAGGGGATTGATGATTTGAAAGAGTCACCAGTCTCGTGAACTAGGGATGTTCCTACTGCATCCGCTCAACTCCTCGAATCCCATTTGTTGACTCTGAGGGTTGGGTTAATGGAGCCCCCAGTCTGACAAGATGGGGTGGCTCTTGACATGTTATGTCTGAGACCTTCTTAAAATCTCTCTTGATCTTGCGAATCTTAGTTCGGAAATTAGCCGGATGCATTAACCTGTATCCACTTTTATCACCTAGTTCAACATACCGTTGGATGATTTCCGAAACTTCTGTCATTTGATGATGTGTTTGCTCTATACGAGAGGCTTGTGCAATATTCTCACCTTCTTGATATAGGAGCAATTCAACAACTTGTTCTCTATATGCCTGATTTTGAGAGGTACTAGTTGAAGCCTGTTCTTGAGAAAGCTTTTGATTATGAACAAAGCCCATTGACGGTGGCCGGCCATGGGCAATAACATTGCATGAGACCGTTTTTGGCAGGATTTGCTGACTGGAAAGCACTGTGAAATGTAGTGCTCCGTGAACACCCCATCCTCTGATATGAACACCAGATAGAGCATTGGTAATTAACTGATGCAATTATCTTAGTGCGCCAAGGCATGAACGTTGAAGGGTTCTCTATTGCTTTTCATCCTTCGGATACCGAGAGACTGATAGAGATGCCAAATCAATCTGACATTGTAGCCCTTCTATTATCTTAAGATGATTTTCATATTCATCATAAGATAATACCTTCTTCTTCAATTGACAAAGATTTTTCCATATGTTGAGATGAATATCAGGGACTCCATCTTCCGTCAACATCTTTGGAATGTCATACTGGGAGTCAGCCAAAGGCCAAAACATGACTGGTACCTCACTTTTTGCTAGTTTTTTCCTCATGTTAAACATTTCCTCTTTATCATTAAATGAAGATTCTTCAACCTATTTTTACCAGAGTTGGTGTTTCCTTGTTGCTTCATTGGATTCAACAAGATTGGTAGAGATATCATTGATCACACTAGAATATGCATGACTTAGGGGTGGTTCGGAGAATGACCTACACCCTGGGCTATCTTCTGATTGAGAAATTATTTCACTTGCTAGCTATAAAGCATCAGACATGACTGGTTTCGCATTTTCAAGTGCCTCAAGATAAGAGGGCTTTCTCGGCACTACATTGTCCACTGGAGTATTTTCCAGACAATGTGAATCACTACTGCGGAGAGGACTTTCGCAGAAAAATTCATTATCATGGGGAGGACCACCATAATGGGTTACAGTAAAAGATGAGATCTCTTGCTCCTTGGTCTTCTGACCACATAGAGGGTTCCTGTGGATCTCATCTGAAGATGAAACTTCAAGATTGACCGAATTGTCATGAAGCAAGCCTTTATGAGGAAGTGTCTGTTGAAGACCTTCAGAATTAATGTTCCCGTTATTGGGAACTGAGGGAGTAGAATCTTGAATTCCAACAGATAAATGTCTGAGGGCTTCATGAACTCCAACATCGAGCAAGGCCAGGTTACATATTAGCCTTTGATCTCCTGACTGTGTTGGGAGGATCTTTTTCTTAGATGCCTTCTTACTCTCTTTAGAAACCACTTGTTGACGAAAGTGGTTGCTCTGAGCAGGTGTATGTGCCTGATCAGGAATGATGGTCAGGTTAGGCTGACGATCTCCACTCAAATCAGGTGTATGTGCCGGACTTGGTTGTCTATATGATATGGGGGAGTATACCCCATAACCCTCTTGGACTGGAACAGATGTGTGTGTCTGTTCTGGAGTGAATCATTGATGTGTCACTCCACTGCTAGGGATAGATTTATATGTCTTTCCCTGAGATGATGCTGAAGCTGTTATGATATCCTGGCAAGCATCCAGAATATCAGCAGGAATTTTCTTATGCTCTTTCACCATTGAAAAAATATGCTTGGTGACTTCAGACGCCGAAATGGGGATATACGTCCATTCCAGGCTTGGAGTAGGTGTATGTGCCTGCTCCTGTCCTCCTTTTCCTGTCAGTGAATCCTGACAGTACTCAAGTGTGGAGGCAGAGAGTTGAGTATGCCTTCTATTTGTCATTGGAGCTTTCCGACTGACTTCTCCATGTGCTACCAAGCGAGAACGTTGGTAGGCTTGATTAGTACTAGCAGGTGTATGTGCCTGCTGATTACACTTCGCCAAACGTGGTTGAAGAGATCCATCATATGTAGTTAGGCGAGCCTGCTGACTAACTGGTGATGTATAAATAGGTGTATGTTCCTGCCTATAGTACTCCTTCGGAATTTCCTGGAGGGATTGGCGTTATGCTTCCAGACGAGTCTGATGGACAACGGAATTAAAATGGACAGGTGTGTGTGTCTGCTCGTTGTTTTCCACCAAGTTAGGTTGGTGGACTTCTCCGGAGATGGCAGGGATGAAAACCCGCCCATTGTTAACCGGATTCGGTCTCTGGCGGTTCGTCTTGCCTGCTTGGGTTCGAAGAACCTGAGCCGAATGCCTGGAGTCGGTACCCTCATCATGTTGAGGGCACACTGCCGCATGAGTCTGGCGGCGATTGTTGATGGAATCCCTCGAGAAGGACTCCTGTATTTTTGAATTAAGGCCCTGAGGGACCTGCTCATTCACATCCTCAGAGTAAGGGAGCGAATGGAAACTGCGTTCTAGGGATAACGACCCGAAACGGTTGGAGATGTTAGTCAGCACCGCCTGCCTTTTGATTACTGGTCGTCGTTGTCCGGACGACCTGTGTGAGTTGTTCACTTGGAGGGCCTGTCGGGCAGCCTCCAGAGTTGGGATGGTACTGTGTTGATGGTACTCCTTAACCAGCGCATTTGATACCCAGCGTTGAAGACGCTGAGTAGGTGATGTCATCCTCAGAGCGGATGACGATCCAGTAGGAATAGCAGTAGTGGTATTTGCAGCAGGAGTATTCACAGATGTGAATTTGAGAGCAGCCATTATGGAAATACAGAAGATCTTGGAAAAGAGTGCCTGTTTGATATAACAGACGTAATCAAGATAAAATTCAGCCACTTAATCCTTTGGATGAGCACACATGTCAATGATTGTTTTTGTTATCCCTCTTATTGAGTTTTAAATAGGGGCTTAACAAATAGGTAAAACACCATTTTAACTTGGTTAAGGATTCACGTCGGGTTCACCATTTTTGTTTCCCTCAGAATTCGGGGATGACCTCCTGGATGGGAGATTCAAATATTCCGATCGGTTTCTAACGGGTTTTTTCATAGAACCGGAAACATCCAACGATTCCACATCCACTTGGACCTACTTTCCAAAGGTGGGCGCTTCATTAGTTTGTGAACTGATGAGGCCTAGGAATTTTTATTGGTTGAGAGGATGGGAGGTCGAACTCATCACACCTTTTTTAGAGGAATTATTGTCTATTCCGGGACTCTCTTTATAGATTTAAGTTATGTTCGTGAATCCTTATTATATTACCAAGTATAAAATGAGCTTTTCTTCAGTTTAACAATCAATGATTAAATATGTAAGAAATTTAGAGAATATTTTATATGTATTCGAGGTTCTTCATCAATAGAGAATCATCTATATCTATTTAGAAATTCTTGGTCAATGGTATCCTTCAAAATATTTATATAAAAGTCTCTTGGTCATTATGATGACCAGGCTGGTTTTAAAGCCACTCAGTGGGGCACTTGAAGTTTATTGTCATTTAGAAGGACATGAATTATTTCAGAGTTGGGATTGAACCCATAGATGGGCTACCTACGTATCCTTTGTTTTGGAAAAGGAATCAAAACTCACGTAGTTCGAGTAAGGGAGTATGATGTTTATGATTAATGGCTCAAAGAAGGATGTCACAATTACTTTTACACTCTAAGATCACATGAGTCTTGCTCGGTGTGAGAAACAAGAGGTATTGGTAAAAATTAGACAATTGTGCCATGAAATATGCAATCATAAGAAATAATGTGGGGCTTATGTATGTATGACTGCCCAGATAAATTTTAGGATTTACATTAGGGAGAAAATCCAGGAACATGGTCCATAAAGGTATATGTGCTTTATGGAGATTTGAATACTCTAACTTGGGACTTATTCCTGAAAAAGGAAACCCAAATCAGGAGAGGATTAATAATTGGGTTTTACTTCTGAGAAGGAATCCCGAATTAAATGTAAATTAGGACTGGTTAAAGAGAATTTAAGGGACGTTGGGCTTACTCCTGAAAAGGAAGCCCAAGATTATGACTGAGACTTACTCTTGAAAAGGAGGCCTAGGTTAAGGGATTTATGACTGGGACTTATTCTTGAAAAGGAAGCCCAGGTTAAGGATAAAGGTTTGGGGCTTACTCCTGAGAAGGATGCCCAAAAATTAAGGGACTTGGGGCTTACTCCTAAAGAGGATGCCCATATTAGAGGACTTATGACTGAGGATTATTCCTGAAAAGGAGACCCAGGTTATGGATTCCATCATCTTAAAGGATGAGGTTGAATGAATGAAATCTCAATCTTTAGTGACATAAATATGTATAAATCAATATGTTTTGAGAGATATTCCACAAAATTCCTTTCAGATAAAGAAGTCAAATCAAGAAATCATGCCATGAAATGGCTTTGAAGAGTGTCTTGAAGACTGAATGTTGAATAGGAAAGGTGTAATGACTTAAGAATGGTGAAATGGGAAAGAAAGGCACCCAAAAAGGAAAGGGCGCACAAGTCTTGTAAGGCGCGCAAGTATTGCGGGGGCGCACAAGTATTGATCGCGCAGGTATACCTGCGCGACATGGTGGGGTACTTGCGCGATATTCAACCAGCATTGAAACACTTGCGCGACTCTTTATTAAATCCTTTAGGATCCTCTTGAGATTTTTCCAGCAAAGGGACGCGCAAGTTCTATCAAAGAAAGAAGGCGGCGTGCAAGTGTGGCCACTTCCCTTAAGGGATTGCCACTCAGACGCACAGGTTTTGATGAATTTAAACACTTAGGCCTTCCTCCCTCTCTTTAGATCTTCCGTTCTAGGTAAGAAATTACCTTAGAAGTGTTCCGGAAGCTTTGAGAAGAGACTTGGGCGTCGGGAGCTTCAATCCAAGTTTTTGGAAAAAGATCCTCTTCGAATGGGGGGCCCACAGGGTCTATTTATAGGCCGAAGAAGACCCTGGGCGGTTACCGGGCGGTTATCACTTAGGTCGCGCAAGTCACTTGCACGACCATAAGGCGTCGCGCAAGTAGACTTGCATGACCACTAGGCGGCGCGCAAGTGTACTTGCGTGACCATGAGGGAACTTGCGCGACCTATGGGAAATGTTCTCCTTGTTCATCCCTTGGTCGATTTTTGATGTTTCTTCAAAGGATGAATCACTTTGGACTAAGGTATTTCCCTTTATTTCAGTCATTAGACTCTGTGACGGAAAGGAGAGTCAACAGTGATCCTATATAGTGATCAAATTTATTGGGTAAATATTAGTCTCTTGAGTTATCATGTGCAGTTGTCTTGGTGGTTATCCTTGACTAGTGCTACTCTTTGAAACAGTCTTGGTGGTTAACCGTGAATCATGCTCCTCGATGTGTAATTATCCACAACCCATGTTAAATTTTGGTTTTATATTAATACCTCATTATCATGATTCCATTAATATATGATCACCTATTCTATATGTTCTTATCCATTATATATAATCATGTTCCAAGCCATTTTATATCATTATGTCATGCCTTCTAGCCAATATTCTAATTCATTATTCTTATATTTACTTTCCTCCGAGGAATTTAGCTCATTCCTTTCTTCATCACATCATAGGATTATACTATTCATATTTATGATCAAAATGGAGGTTAGTATCTATTTATGATGATTAAATAAATAAATGTTCTATTTAGTCCCATATTTCTGATTTATGTACCTAGACTTCAAAGAAACAAGGCTTTATGGTCCCTGGTTTGTAAATTAAAGAATTATTATGCTTAAAATCATGTAATGATATGTGTAAATTAATAGGTTCACTTTATTTGGTATCAAATAATTTTATATTTGTTTTTATAGATTATGAATGAAGTACTTTAGTATGAACCTTATAGATAATGATTATAATATGAATATATTCCTTATATTTTGGTATTTATAGTGTAAGTGGTTTATCATGAAAATACATCCCTATCTAGATAATACAAGTGGAAATTGTTCTTTAAATGATGTACCTAGTTTTAAAAACTCTAATAAGGTGTTTTGGGCTTCACTCATGGTATCCAGGTACACAACAATGAGCCATACTACACTCTTGATTTGGCACCGATGGGGGATATGATTTCATAAAATCATAATCTCATTAGAGACCATTATTAAGGGAAAAAAGCAGATAAAAAATATATGTCTAAATATAGATCATGGGTAACCTTTTTTTAAACCTAAGTAATCATAAGTTAGCATATAAATTTCCATTAAGAGTTTATCCTTTTATGTTTAATGTGTCATTTTTATTTTTATAGCTAAGTATTAAGGCCCACTAAATGAACTTTTTTCATTGTAAATGATGGGATATAGAAGAAACGTTTCCATCAATCAATGAGATAGGCAATGTGAAAATTTCACTAATTATGTGACTGATGTGATGAGAATTGGTGATCAAAACATTATGAAAGTACTTTCTCACAAGGCTCAAGTTTTTTATATTAACATAAATCAAGTGAAATGAAATCCTCATCCACATAAATAGTGATTTTTCAAAAAATCCTTCATGTGGAAAACACCTCCCATGTTTAGTGTATCTTCATACCCATCCTAGATAAATATAGTATTAACACCATTAAAATGTTATTCTATATACTCCAATGTTTAGAAGAAGAGACTGTTTTTCTGGCGGTTTATCATTTTTATGGGAAAAATTATCAGTGGTGGACACTAATAAAAAATCTGTTTTCCAATGAATGAATTGACTCCATCAACTGGGAGGAATTCAAGAAAATGTGTTTCAATAAATATTTTCCCTGAACCCTAAATCTCATGATAGAATAGGAGTTCCTCTTACTTAAGCAGAATGATAATGAGTATATCGAGGCATATAAAGAAAACCATAAAAGGTTTGCAACATATGCCTCTAGATTTTTCATGAACACTAAATGAATACGGGATAAAATCCTTACCGGACTAAAGGAAAGTCTACAGAAATGTTTGTGGATTTGTGACTTTTACAATTATGAGGAGGTTTTCTATTTTACCCTAAAAGATGAAAAAGATATCATAAAATCTTAATGGTACCATGGGCCTGATGAAAAAAAGAAGAAAATAAGTTGTAATATGGGTGGTTTTGAAAATAAATCCTATGATGGAAATGAATCTAAACATACCACATGTCATAATTGAGGGAAGAGGCATCCTAGGAACTATCTAAAGGGAGTGAGGAATTGAATAAAATGTGGAACAATAATAAATTATTCTAAGAACTTATGAAGTGATATGAATAATGAAACTAATATGGAAGAATAAAGGAATTATCATATCAACACTTAGCTAGTAATGCAGTTTTTAAACTTCAAGGATCATGGACATTATGAGTACCATTTCCCTAAGACAAGTGTTGTCAATAGAAATCAACAAAAATCAACAAGTAAACAAGGAAGGGATTATTCTATCACTACTAATGATGTTGGTCTAGCCAATTAAGTGGTGAAAAATACAATATTTATTCATTATAGATTAGTGAACATACTATTTGATTCTTGTTCTACACATTAATTCATATCATGAATGTTTAAAATAACATTTTAAACAAGAACTCAAAATAAAGAGGTTGTATTATCTGTGAGATCACAAAATGGTAAAATCATTGCATATAATTTATATAACTCCTCCCAAGATAATTTTTGTGGACTAAATCATGCTAGAAATTTAATAATAAAAAATTTATTGAATTTTTATGCTATATTTTTCATGGATTGGATATCATTATTCAAATCTAGAATCAGTGGTTGTGATAGGGATACCACTCATCATTTCAGGAAGAATCCTTTAGTTATTTACATTTGTAAGGAGGAAGATTAATCTCTTTTAGAATAATTGTCCCATGTTTGGATAATAATTCCTTATGAAAAATCATATCTCACTCAAATGATTGAGATAAAGAGATAATAATGCTTGAATACATGCCCATTTTAAGGGAATACACTAATGTATTCCTTGACGAATTTCATAGTCTTCCACTTGATCAAGAGGTTGAGTTATCAGTTGAAATTATTCTGGGATCACTAACTATATTAAATACACCATATATAATGTCTATAGTAGAGATGGAAGAGATTAAGAGGAAGTTACAATAGAATATAGACACAGGTTTTATACACCTGAGTGCATCACCATTGAAAGAACTTGTCCTCTTTGTCACCATGAATGATGGATCAAAGAGCCTCTACATTTATTATCATGAGCTCAATAAAATCACAATATAGAACAACTATCTCCTTCCAAATATAGATGAGTATTTCAATAATCTACATGGGTCTATTTTTTTATATAATGTGGGACTTCGGTCAGGATATCACCAATTAATGGTGGGGAATGAAAATATTCCCATGACTACATTTAAAATGATGTATGGACACTATGAGATCACAATTATTCCCTTTACACTCCCTATTTCTCAACAAATTTTCATGGTTTAATAAATAGAGTCTTTAGATATTACCTTCACAATTTTTTTGTAGTATTTATAGATCATATTATGATATACTTGAAGTGTAAGCAGAACATGAGGAGCATTTGAATATTGTGATGTAGACATTGGAAATGGGAAAACTATATTAAAAACATAATAAATGTGAGTTTTGGATAGATTCAGTTTCATCCTTGGGGAATTTTATCACCATAAAAGGGATATATGTGGACCATTCCAAGATAAATGCAATCGAAGAGTGGATAATTCCAACATCTGTAACATAGATCAATAACTCTCACGGCCTATCTGTGTATTACTAATGATTTTTGAAAAACAATTCATGACTTTAAAACCCAATGACCAAGATTACACATAGGGCAATGATGTTTTTATGGACTCATAAATTAATGAAAGAATATTGTAGCTCAAAAATAGACTTATCACTACACCAGTACTCACACTCCAAACAAGTGGAAAAATATTTGTGTTGTACAATGATGATTTAAAGAAAGGCTTTGGTTGTGTGATATTGTAAAATTATTAGACGATACATACACCTCAATACAATTCAAAATACATGATAAAAACAATCTCATGAATTATATGGAGTTGGTAGTCATGATCATTTCACCGAAAATAGGGAGTAATATTGTCATTGGGGAGAAAAGTGAGATATATACTGATCAAAATAGTCTCGAATATACATTCACATAGAAAGAGATTAATATTATCTAGTGAATATGGTTGGATCTCATAAAATATATAACTACTCAATCCAATACAATCCTAGTAAAGAAAATATAACAGAGGATTCTCTATGTAGAAAGGATCTTATATCATTATCAATGATAGTAATTGATTGGGATCCAACTTTCATAGTATTGTAAAAGATCAGAATGGGAAAAATTATGGGAGGAACTTCATCAACCATTTCACAAACGATTTCTTAACCATCACACATGTATAAAAATAATGTATTCTAAAAATAAATTTTCTGTAAATTCTGAATAGGGTGGAAGCTAGAAGAAATGGAAAATCCATTGAGTTCAAGAATGATAAAGATTGAATAATAATATTTTACTCTTGATTATGTGTACCATTAGATCGATATATGAAGAATGAGCTTCTGAATGACGCGTATATCTTATCCTTATCTATTCACCTAGGGAGCATAGGAAGCGCGATGGGCCCGTAAGGGGTGCTATGAAGCTATGGTTTCCCCTTCTCCGCTTCCTCCCCTTCCGTCTCGGGTCAGCCCGGTCCTCCTCGGGGCTTGAACGGCGAGCTCATGGCAGTGTCCTCCTTCTACGGCGGTGTCATGCAACCTCATGGGATCGTCCACCTCAACGCTTCTCTCTGATGATGGCCTTCTTCTGGCCTCACTCCACATATGTTGGATAGGGTTCCAAAGGAATCATGGTGGTGGTCGGTGGCTGAGATCCAACTTCCATGTCCGAGGGTTGCTGCCTCATATCCCATGAGTGCGGTGGGTGGTCCGCTACAGTCTCTGAGGTGTTTGGATGCAGCGATGGGATTTGGGTGTGGTATTGTCATAGGTTCCAGCAAGATATGTGTTCGGATGGTCGTCGATGATTTGATGGTCTCTCGTTCCTTGATTTCTGCTCTCTCTTTTTGGTTTGGATGGATCAGATGTTCACGTTTTTGGTTTGGTTAAATCGGTGTTCGGGATATTGGTTCGAGATGATTTGTGGTGTTTGGGTTGGCTATTTTTGGTGTTGGTCTTCGGATTTTTTGTTTGCTGGTTTGGGGAGATTGTTTCATTCCCTTTTTAAGGTACTTCGACCTCTGGTTGGCCTGTTTTTGTTGATTGCAGCGTATAACAACCATTCTGTTGATCTGGTGATGGTTCGTGGCTTCGTTGTTGTTGGTGTGGTGCTGCGTTCAGGCAACAATGGTGTGAATGTCGATGTGCTGAGGTGATGATGATGTCTCAGTCATTATGTGGCCTTGTTTACCATAAGACGTAGGGCTAGATGATTTTCTTGTATGTTACTTTATATTTGAATTTCATTTGACGATTTTGGGATTTTTGTGTGGTTAGGTGATCTGCTTGACTCAATGATGGTGCTGGATGGCGACAACGGCAATGGAGACGACACTGTGGTGACCTATGTGTGTTTTTTGAATTTTAAACATTGAAGTTTATATTTGGGTAATTTGGTTCCCACCTGTTGTGTAGGATACTGCTCAGCCAAAAAGCGGCTTTTGAAAATCAAATAAAAAACCACTTTTCACACCTAGGGAGCACAATGATGTATTGAGATCTCTGAGATAACTACTTGGGGGACAATATGAATATTAAAATTTCAGAATATACAACAATATGCCTAGAATATTTGTAAGTGAATGTTCAAAAAAACATCTATTGGTATGATGGAACCTCATCCCACACCATCATGAATGAGGGTGAAAAATATAATAGATATTGTCACCGGACATCCAAGTAAATACATATGAAATAATTCAGTATGGGTAATTGTGGATTCTTATACAAAGACAACTCACTTTATTGTAATTCAAGAGGACCTCTAATTATATTAACTTGTATGGATATATATCAAATATTTGGTATGGATGTATGGAGTACCACTGTCGATTTCGTCCGATATTGATCTCATTTTCACCATAAAAGTTTGGAAAAGTCTCCAACGTGCACTAAGAACGGAGCTAAACATCAGTATGACCTATCATCCTCAAACTAATGTCCAATCTGAATAAAATATTCATACACTGGATGAAATATTGAGAGCATGGTATATAGTATTAAAAGAAGGATGATACCATAATCTATAAATGGTCTAATTATACTTCAACAATAGTTTCTACTTTAGAGTCCAACTGAAACCATATGAAACCCATCATGGGAAAAGGTGAATAACAGTTTCTTCCAGTGATGAATTAGGGGAGTGTAAGCTTTGAGGACCAAATAATTGTCAATGATATGGTGGAAAGGTGAAAAAAATTCTCTGACACAACATGGATTCTGAAATTTGACTAAAGAGTTATGCAAACATTCATTGATGAGACCATGAGTTCAGATATAGAGAGATGTTATTCATATAAATCTCTCCACATAAAAAGGGAATATGAGTTGGGAGGAAATAAAATCTAATTCATATGTACATCGTCCCCTTCGATGTTTGTGATCATGTTGGATCTTTGTATAATAGACTAGAACTTTCACCGAGCATGTCTATAGTTCATAATGTATTTTGTTTATACCTCTTAAGGAATGACATACAAGATCCTTCACGTGTACTGTCATCAGAGGTGGTATATTTGGAGAATGATCTCTCTTATGAGGATATTTTTGTTAAGATCCTGGATCGTAGAGATAAAATTATACATAAAAATACCACTCACCTGCTCAAGGTACTATGGATAAACCTTATGTATGAAGAGGCAATAGGGGAACTAGAAGAAGTGATGATGGAAACGTACACATGCCTCTTTTCATCTAAGAATGTAAAAAAAATTGTAGGGAAAATTTTATAATGTTTGAGAATGGGAGGACCCAATGCATTATCAATTGAAATTCTATTATTATACTTTTTTCATATAGTATAATAAAATAATATTACATGTAGAATTAAATTATAACTTTATAAATGGAGTATGTGTGAAAAAAAGGCATCTCTATAAGTTATGTATCATATAGTAAAGGAATAGTAACATGAACAATATGACTATAAGACGACCCTTATAAATAGTAAATAGGACAATTAAATAGTAACATCATCAATGAATATCTAAATAAAAATTTTCCAACTTATAAGTGAAAATTTGGTATATTTATATCATTGTATATGAAATTAAATATTTTATAATAATTTAATTAATTATTGATTTTTATAAGACACAAATATTTAATTACAATTTTCTGATTAATTAAATTATTCGAATGAAATTTTACTTCTATAAAATTTCTTCATACATTAATATTTTTTTATCTTATTATTTTAATATTATCATATGAGACCTTAATAAATTTTTCAATGCGATAGAAATTGATTTTTAATTTGAAAATTTGTTTCTTGGTGAAATTATGATTTTCATTAAAAATAAATTTATCATATTTATACGTTCTTTTATTCATAAAATGGAGCTCTTTTTTTGATTCTACATGTTGAAATATAGTTAGGGATATTTTTTGTGATTTTTTTGAAATACATGAATTTCTGATGAATAGTAAAATATTGTAATTTGCGATATATATACATTATATGTTAAATACACTATTAATTGAATCATGGAAGATCTATTAACTAATGTTTCAAACATTAATTATATTTTTACTATTTTTAGTCTAATAAATCATCACAATTTATTGGTATTAGGAAAAAAAATCTAGTGAATTATATATTGTGAAAACACCCCCTCTCCTCCACATTAAGTACAACCCATCCCCACCTCTTATCCTTACACTTCTCAATCATTTTTATTTATCAAAATTATTATAAAAATATATTCCCAAGACCCTCCCCAACATATAATAGATATTAGTCCCATAAAAGGTCCCAAATCCCTTCCCTAAGGAGGCTCTTAAGGTGTATAAATTCAAATGGTAAATTCATCTTTTAATTTCTCTTATTTTCATTCCAATATCCAACTTTTAATTTTTCTATACCCACATACCCTCATTAAATGGTACTGTATCTCCATTATATTACATATAATAGAATTTTATTTTAATAATGGAATAATATATCGCCATATCTTTTTCCCTTTCCTTTTATGCTAAAAATGAAAACTCCGTTTAAGATGTGTTAATTTATCAAATTCAAGGATGATGTATTTTCAATATCTCTAACCATATTCAAGGATGATAATGAAACCATTTTAATGGTTCCTATAGATTAAAATATTTAAAATATTTATTATTTAATGGTTGGTCTTTAATTTGTATTCATTATAATAATTTATAAAGCAAAATGATTTCTATGTGATCGAAGAACCACAAATATTAACCAAAACGATTCTTATTAATTATTTATATAATTATTCAACCTAATTTCATAAAAAAGACCAATTTTAAATAAATATGATCACTATTATCTTATAATTTCAATTTTAGATAGTTACCCCCACTTTACATGATCATTTGTACTTGTAAACAAGTAAACCGATCATTAAAACTAAGGAAATCAACGCCCCATAATGATAAAACTGAACACTATAACTCATCAAAATGGCCATAAATAAACATAATATGGTTATAATAAATAAATTATATATATAATATGCTTTATTCATATATATTAATTAATATTATTTGGTTATCTAGGATATTAATATCATGCGAAGAACACCCTCAGACTTAAATTAATGGATTCTACGTGAACCTCCATTATTACTTCAGGTTATTATGTATCCTTATTTTTACCAAAAAGAAATTATATTTTATTTGTATGTATCTATTTAAAATATATTTTATATTTTCAAAAATCAATAATCAATATCCAGTCCTTTTTATTTTTCAAGGATATGCATATTTTTATAAGGTTCCCTACTTAAATCATCATGATTAGTAAGCTTCGTTTATGGGAATTTCATGAATTCATACCCATTTTAATTTCAACACGATAATATGTTTTGAAACATAGTATCATTACTAAAATTTATGTTTTTTATGAGTAGATCATTGGCTCACATATGGTTTTATATAAAAAATTACCCCATGTTCTATTTTAAATTCAGTTAAATATTTTCATTAAACCACAAAGAATGTTTTATTTTAAAATTTATTAAATAATATGTTTGCATTTTATCACCTAATATTGACATATATTATCAAGATATATTGCTTTTTATTTTTAAAAATGTCCATTTATGAGTTAAAACCTTCATTTCATCAACACCATTTTGATATTCCCTTGTGTTGCGTCTTTTGAAAAGATTATGATCTCGAATTCTCACCATGGGTAACACTTATGTTTCCACTTATTTACTTATATATAATTACTTATTTGGTTTGGAAATAATTTATCATGTTATAATCGGTTCCCTTAGATAGAGGTGCAATGCATTGGGTAATGTTTAGTCTTTTGAGACGTCATGTTCTATAGTCTTGGTTGTTAGCCAAGACACGTTAATTTATGTGCAATGGTCTTTGTGGTTAACCTTGACTCAAGATCCTCTATTTAAAATGAGCCTTGAATCATGAAAATGTAATTTTTTATGTTTCTTCCACATTACCAATATTCTTTTAAGATATTTTCCAAAATTTTATATGTTTTCATTCTTTATATGTAATCATGTTCCAAGATTTTGTAAATCATTCTTCCATGCTTTCTAACTTGTGTGGTAAATCTTTTCTCTTATGTTTATTCCCTTACTAGGATTTTACTTCAAACCATTATTCATTTCATCCCCATGTTATCCTATACAGATGTATGATCATAATAGAAGTAATGATCTCTATAGGATGATTAAATAGAGATGTGTTATATTTATACCCATGTTTTCAGTTTTACATACTATTCTTTCAAGACACAAGATGTTATAATCATTGTCTTGTATTTTGATGATTTATTATGCATAGGATCATGTCATGACATGAGTAAAATGATATGGTAGCTATAAAATTCCCATCAATAGTCATGCAATTTGAACCACCTGTGCCCTGTCAATTCATGTCATGCTTAGATGAAACACCCCATATGAACTCAATAGTGGTCTTGAAATGCTGATCTGGGTCCCCAATCGAATTTTATTTGATATGAAGTTTGAGATAAAATAATTTTGTGACTATTTTATTTTTGATTTTCCCATGGGTGACTTTTCCCACCAAATTCCCACGAAAACAAAAGCTCTGTCCCACCAAGTGTAAATCCTACATTCCAGACTGAACACTTGAATCTTATTCTTTTCAGAGATTTTTAATATTTATCCCTTTTAAAACATGTTCATAATATAAATATAGTTAATAAATTTATAAAATTAACTATAAGCACACAGGGCCTAAAAATTACACTATGTCTCATCGCCTTTCGTTGGAATCATATATTTAAATATTTCAATGTATTACAAGGAATAAAATGTGAAACTATAGTGATTTTGATCAATTATGGTCATTAATTCATAATACAAAGGAGGGAAATGAAATAGAATAAATGTATTAGAAAAAAATTAATGAAGCATTCTTTGAAAAATATTTTCCTTATGAGAAAGGAAATGAAATGAAGATAAAATTCATTAGCTTAATGACAAGGGAATAATAGAGTGTTTTGGAGAATGAGGATACCTTCACTCGACTATCCAGGTATTGTATGGATTATATACATGATTGGGAGGACAAGATTGATCATTTTTAAGGTCTTAAACCATTTTTTCGAAGGACATTGGTGTCACAAACATTTTCATCATATGATAAAATCTTATTAAGTGACATAAAAAAGGAGAACAAATTTTCTTGACCCAATTTGTTCATGGTAAATTAGGAGAGGTATAGGTCTTCTAGTAACCATGGAAAAAGTGAATTTGTAATGAATAAGTAGGTATTGAATAAATTCTTAATGCACTATAACTATAGAATTAACTATCCTATAAAATAATTGAAGCGCATTGATTTTGTTATACATTTGGAGTAAAAGGTCACTAATATAATGAATTAATGGGGAATAGATAGATCAATGATGTTCAATTATACAATTTTAGGGATATGGGACACTATGACAATTATTTTCATGTGTCAAAGAAAATTTCCTCAAAAAAGGCCACAAGTGGAAGGATAAGCTTATGGGATCACAACTTCTTAGGTTGAAGTTCTTAATGATGTGGTGGTAGGTACTTTAAATAATTCCTTAAGCTTAAAATTTTCATTATTTCATCTTGATCATCCCATTATTTTATACCTTCACAATTTTATAAGAAAATTAAACATTTTACTTTTTATTTAATAATGGAGTTGTCCCTCAAAACCCCCAAGAAAAGTATCAATGCAATAAAGATGTACTGGCCAGTTCCCAATATGAAACATAAACATACATTATTTACTGACCTTCTCATCATACCTATGATTTTTTTGACATAAATCATTTTTATGAATTGTATTTCATTTAATGATGCAATGATATATTGCAGAAAGGTGGAAGTTATAGTTTTTGAGACTTATGTAGAATCCTTTTTCATTAGAGCATAAGAAGATCATCTAGATCATATCATGATCCACCTTCAATAGCTAAAATAAATTAAATTCATGGGGTGGAAGAAAATAACATCATATATTGATATGGAAATTAATCTTAGAATTGCAGATGTTTTTATAGTGAAAGATCTTGTTGAGGTACTTCAAGAGGATTTAACTATATATCTTCTAGAGTGGGAATTTGAGTTCTTTAATGATTTAATTCCTAGTGAATCACATATATTAGGGACCCCAAATATAATGGCCACTGTGAAATTAGTGGACGTGAAGAAACAAATAGTGGAATTTAGTGATAAGGTATTAGTTCTCCCTAGTTGATGTCCATGGGGAACTTATACCATATTTATCTAGATGAAAGATGGATCTATGAGGTAGTGTAATGAATATAAATAATGAAAAGATATTGAAATAAAGAAACAAGTATCTTATGTCACACAGTTATAATTCATTTAATCAACTTCATGAAGATCAATGTTTTTCGTAGATTGACCTTTGATCAGGATATCACTAATTTTATGTGAGGATGGATGATATTCCAAAGACAAAATTTTGAATCAGGTATTTCCAATAGGATTTTATTGTAATTCCATTTTGAAAAACTAATTATCCATCTATTTTCATTGATATAATAAACATTATATTCAATGAATATCATGAAAATTTGGTTGTCATATTAATTTTTGAAATATTTATATATTACAAACACCATCAGGTCCATGAGAACCACTTATGGGTTGTTCTGGATATTCTTATAAGAAAAACGTTATATGAAAAGTATAGTAAATGTGAATTCTATCTTCACAAATTTCTTATCCTAACCTAGTCTTCTCTATGTATAGAGTCCCAGTTGATCCTACAAAGGCGATGGTAATCAATGAATGACCTACACCAATGATCATAACTGATGTGTGTAGTTTTATTTTCAGAGTTGATTACTATTGGTATTTCATAAATATTTTTTCCACATTAGATAACCCATTATCAAAGATCACATGTAAGGGGGTTAAGTTCATATAGAAAAAATAATGTCGAGAATGTTTTTGAAGAATTTAAGAGATGGTTTATCAATGATCTAATTTTAATTCTTCCATCTGTAAATAATGGTTTTATGAGAGACAATGATTTATCATAGAATGGAACCAATTTTTTTTTGAAAAATGATAATTTTATTGCTGAAGCATCAAGGATGATGAAGTCTCATGAACAAAATTATCCAAATCATGATCTCGAGTTAGTAGCTATAATGTTTTCTTTGAAAATATGGAGACACTATCTATATAAAGAAATATGTTATATATATACATATTAAAAGGTTTTGAAATACATTTTTACACATATAGAACTCAACATGAGGCAATGTATATGGCTCAAGTTACTCAATTATAATGATTGTTAAATACAATACCACCCGGAAAGGCTAAATAAGGTAGCACATCATAGTTCCATGAAACATGTTGTAACATCCTTGGTAAATGAAGAATAAGAGATTTTCATATTTATTAACATCTATGAATTAAATATTAATTTTAGCTTAATGGGGTTTCTTTGTTCAATAGTGTACCTGATACGCAACAACGGGTTTCATTGAAATCTTACATTGCACACTAATAATATAAAATTATTAATTTAAATAGATGTTAACTCTTAGCCATTGTTTTTTCAGGAATAATCAAAACTAACTAAAGTATTATTATACATTTTTGTTAAAAGTATTTAATTTTAACCAATAAATGTTAGAGTCTTAAAATGTGAATGAATCTAATTTTAAGCATAATTTACATGAAAAGGTCGATTTACCATCTTTTAATGGTGATCCCTCCTTAAATCTAGTTTTTCCCACTTTAATAGATTCTATTTGACCAAATAAAATACTTCTTTATAATGGGGACATCAACATTTACTTTGTGTAAATTTTTTGAAATTTTCTGATAAAGTTCATTTTTAATGAATAATGAAAAATATTGTATTTTAATTCAAAAATGTGTTGTAATGTCATTTATTTATATGGTTATATTATATTTTTAATTGATTTTAAAGTTTAATTAGAATATATGTTTTCTATTTAATCCAATGTTGGTCATTGGAATTAATTTCATTTTGAATGTGGACATAAACAAGTGTCAATATTTTGATAGTTATTGTTTCTTAAAAACACACTATTTATTTTAACAACGGGAATTAATTTTAAATTAGTTAATGAAACTTTTATGTTTTGAATTTGGTAAAATAGACATAATTTTTGAATTTTTAATATCAAATATAGCTTAGGATTAATTTTTGGTATTTTTCTAAAAAAACAATTTTTTTATTAATAGTGAAACCACATCGTAGTAGTTAAAAAAACTGAATTTTTCATTAAAATAAAATTTTACCACTTCTGTAAATTTAATTTTGAAAATACAACATAAATTTCTTTTATTAATAAGTAAAATTTGGTTCAATATGATGAAAATAATTTTGGTGAATAGTATCTTTTGACTTTTATTTACTGCTGTTAAAGGTAAATATGGTAATTCAAGGTAAAAAAGAATATTATAATAATTCAAAATTACCTTAACACTTGTCCTAACCTTATTTAATGAGTAATGGACGACCATGAGCATCTTTGGGTCTATTTTGGGACCCCATGGAGCCACTTATGGATGATGATGACAATTTAGATTAAGTAATTTAAAGTAAAGGAAAAAATGACAAAAACAAAAATATTTTCATAAATTAATTTTTACAAGGTGCTATATAAGTAATAGTTTTGACAATAATTAATAATTGGAAATATAAAAATATTTCCTAAATCATGGTATTTTATTTTTATAATTTTTAGACATCTAATAAATTAAATTATTTATGACACAATAATGATGTAGTATTTACCTCATTAATAAATGATTTAAATAAATAATATTATAATGATTAAAATATTATCCAAACCTATCCAATTCCTATTGGATGATTTTATTTCGACCATGAGTCATATTATATTTTAATATAATGATTTTTGGTCTTTTAGAAACCGAATATTATTATATAATAAAATAATAGTTTCACACTTTTCTAAAGAGCCCATCCTCTTCCTTATAAAAGGAGACCAGTTCTAACCAATTAATCACACCTATCAAGCCTTCAGGCTCGTCCAAACTCTTCCAAATTAAGCTCCCTACATCTCTCTCCCCATATTAGAGGCCTTACCTTAGGCAGAAGGCACTTAAAGAATTCCATTTGGTTCAAACCAAAGGAAGTGACCCAAATTAATGATAATGATTTCTCTTAACTTGTTTTTTTAATTTTAATTCTCTAACACCTAAACTCTTTTTATTACTTTCTTTGATAGTAAAAAATGTATCATCAATATACTAGGATATTTTTATTAGAATTATTCTAACTACAATTACACACATCTTTATCTAATGAGTGAAGAACATACTGTTTCTGTGAATTGAAAAATAACGCCTCACAGAATGATGATTGTTCGATTATCTCCTACCACCTCTTCTGGTATCCATTAAGATGGAACTGTATTTATATATGATATAAATTATGTTTATGTTTTCTTTATTCTTCTTTATTTTTCCATTATATCATACCTTTATGTTTTCCATTATGGGTAAACGTGATAATTTCATTTGAGGAAGTGCGGACTACCGCCCCCTCAAAGTGATATGACTCGTTCATACCATACATTGGCCGTATGAAGGATGGAGTTAATTATATTATTTGATATTATACTAGGTTTATTATATATCTATTTATCATTATGTTTTAATTTCTTTAAAATAATAAATTGAAATAGAAGTAGCGTTCATGCGTACGTACAGCTTACCATCTCCATGAACGTTGCATTTCATTTCTTACCTTCAAATGTTATGTAATATTAAATACATGAATATAATGGATATATATAATATATAAGATATCTAAATCATTAATATAATTCTGAATATAATAGATTGTTGACCACATGGACAACTTTTAAATATAAGGTGTTCATTTTTGACTCATTTACCAAATATCTACAAAATGACCATTATTAACGTGAATGATTACATAATGATTATAACATTATATTAAGTTCTATAAAACTAATAAAAAACGTGAAAAAGTTTCTTGAGGATTTAGAAATTAACTTTATTATATTATTCAGTAGATTAAAGAATGATCGAGTCAAGTCAGACACGAGGTAAGGGACTTCGTCTCAATCTCCTTTCATTGAGGCATATTATGTTTTAATACTAGACTTTATTTTATACGTTCTATAAATATCCATGACTTTTCAAATGGAATATTTTTCTACGAATCATTTTACTAAACGACAAAAAGTAATTTTTCTTTTAACATAAGTGATGAAAACAACCTTTCCACCGTCGCGAGTATTATTTGACACTTTGGAATCCATAACAAGTCGTAATGTTTTCGAAAGGAAAATAAATACCATATACACTTTTACATATTTTGGGATTGAAAATGGTTTTGATAATGGATTTTTTATGTCAATATATTTAAGTGATATATTGTGATTTAAACGTTTAAATGTTTTTCTTCCATTTATATATGTTGTATGTGTTATGATTTTATAATGGTACTTGGACATTTGACGGGTGGTTACGTGATAATCAAATGATGGGTGGTTCCATGAAAGCCAGGATGAGTGGTTACGCTATAACCTCTAATGAATTGGGTATAATAGTCATCCATATGGCTATTCCAATTAGTGATATGTGTGGAAGTCGACTGTATGGTTATTCCATTTAGGTATGTTTATGACCTAAGTTACCTTTATATGTTATGTGTTCTTTATATGGGAAATATTTTGGTTACAAAAGGGTATGTAGTGATCATTTATTTAGTGAAGATTATTTACTACATCAAAAAGGTGAAAAGATTTACTTATGTTAATGTATTCATGGGGTACTTCTTGTTTTGAAAAACAAACATTTCTCTTTCATTGTGTATCCCTTACTAAGATTTCTATGCTCATCCCACATTTTTGAAATGTTTTTCACAGGACATAATGTTGAATAGGGTCAAGGATGGGATCATGGAAAAGTCATGTTGTCTTAAACATGGAACTAGATATGACTCTTTTTTTTCAAGAGTTCTTGTTTTGTAATGAAAATGGAAACTGATTAGATGTTTCTACTTTGTATTTGAAATGAAATGTAATATTCAAGGCTTAATTCTCTATAACTCTATACCTGAAAATATATTCAATGTGAATTATTTGATTAATTCAATATTATGTAATGTTTTAAGGATGGGCCTTATAGTTGGTATCATAGGTCGGTTTAGACAACATTAAGAGTTAGGGTATTGTTAAATAAATGTAAATAAATTGATTTATGAAAATATTGAAATGATATAGCATTTACAGATTACAATGATTCTTTTCCTAAGATATTTATATGTTCATAATGGTTTTCCACAGAAAAAACTGGACAGATATGTTGGGACGACATCAAGGGGAAGAAAAACTTCCAAATCACCAACAAGATAAGGTTGTAATCAGAACTGAATATTTTTTTGCAGTGATGGAATAGTTCAATCATGATATAAATGGTGGTAGTATCCATGCATGAGATCAACCAGATCAACCACATAGGAAAATTTCAGTAGTGGAGAATTTCATAAGGAAACATCCCCCATAATTTAGAGGATCATCTTACCTTGTGCAAGCTATAGGGTGGATTAAAGAACTGGAAAGAAATTCGATGTCATGGGTTGTTCAGAACATAAACAGGTTAGTCTCGTTGTTTACTGTTTTGAAGGTGAAACTGATCAGTGGTGGTCGATGGTGAAAATTATCAGGAATAGTGATGAGATTGAAGCTATTGATTGGGATGAATTAAAAGGTATGTTTCTTGAGAAATATTTTCCTAAGGTGGTTCCTCATAGAATAGAAAGAAAAATCTAGAATTAAGGCAGGAGGATGACTCAGTGGCTTCTTATGAAGCAAACTTCACTCTACTTGCAAGGTATGCACCAAATTTAATCCGACATGTTGATAGTAATATAAATTGATTTAACTCAAGACTGAAGCCACGATATCGAAGAGAATTAGGCTCTCATGAGTTTAAAAGTTATGAAAATCTTGTTCAATGTGCGGAGAATGTGGAAATGGACTTTGCCGATGATCAGGTGTTCTTTGACAAACAACAGGCTAAGAGGTCCAGTTGGTAAGAATAGGGAAAGAATTTATTAAAGAAGCCAAGATGTAAGAAAATTAAAAAATCTAAGATTTCAGAAGTGTGGTATAAAGCATCATGGATAATGTTATCAATGTCAAGAAAGTGCTTCTAGTGTGGTAGGTTTGGTCATATTGCTCGTAACTGTACAGAATATGATCAAGTAGGCAATGAAAATCCATCGGTAAGATGTTTTAAGTGTAATGAAATGGGTCATTAGGAAAATGAGTGTCCAGAAAAGAACTCAACTAATGGAAAGCATCCAAACTACAAGAATAAAGGGGTGGTGAAATCCTTTTCAAGTACATCAGCAGATTTTGGGCCACCAAACGAAGTAGTATCAGATAAACTTTTTGTTTGTTCATATTATTCCAATGTTTTGTTTGATTCATGGTCTACGCACTCTTTAATTTCTGAGGTGTTTTATAATAAATTAGGAATTAAATCTAAATATATGAATACAGAACTTATGGTAAAAACATCTGGAGGAAATGTTGAGACAAAAATAAATTAAAAGAACCTTCATATCCCTGTGTGCGGAAATAATCTACCTGCAAACCTTATTTTTTTTCCTCTAGTAGAGTTTGATGTTATTTTGGGCATGGATTGGTTGTCTGTTTATCATGTTAAGGTTGACTACAGAGCTAAAGAGGTTTCTTTTCAGAATGATTTTTAGTTTGTAGACAAGAATGAACCCTTGCTTTTGATAACATATCAGGAAGTTGAGAAACTAGTAAATGACAGAAATGAATGTTACCTTTCACATATTGTTGAAAATAAAGGAACTATTCAGATTAAGGCAATTTCAAAACCCCCTTCTCGAATGGCTCAAATTGAACTTTTATAGTTAAATAATCTATTAGAGGAGTTATTCGATAATGCTTTCATTCGACCTAACACATAACCATGGGTTTCTCATGTCATATTTGTTAAAATTATATATGGTTCAGTGAGACTTTTCATTTATTATAGAGAATTGAATAACACCACTAATAAAAACAAGTATTGTTTGTCACATATTGATGATTTGTTTGATCATCTCCAGGACCTTAGTATTTTTGGAATATTTATTTGAGGTTGGGGAACCATTGGTTGAAAGTAATGGAAGCATACATTCCGAAGACCGCATATCGTACTATATATGGCCATTATGAATTTGTAGTTATGCCATTTGGTTTAACCAATGCACCTACCATATTCATGGATCTTATGAATAGAATATTCCGTGAGTTCTTAGATGAGTTTGTGGTTGTGTTCATTGATGATATTTTGGTTTTTTACAAAAGTAAGGAGGAACATGAAATTCATTTAAGGGTTGTCTTGAAAACCTTAAAAGAAAATAAAATGTATGGGAAATTTAGCAAGTGTGAGTTTTGGTTGCAACAAATTTCTTTCCTTGGTTACATTGTTTCAAAAAAAAATGGCATAACAGTTGATCCAACTAAAACAAAAGTTGTTGAAGAATGGCCTGGACCCACAAATATAACTAAGATCTGTAGTTTTCTTGGTTTGGAAGGTTATTACTGGAGATTTGTTGAGAATTTTTCATGGTTATCTAGTCCAATGACTAAGTTAACTCGAAAAGGTGTTATGTTCATCTGGACAAAAGAATGTGATGATTGTTTTCATGAATTGAAAAGAAGATTGGTTAATAATCCAGTTTTGGAACTGACTTCCAGAAATGGTGAGTTTTTTATTTATAGTGATGCTTATTGAAAGGACTTGGATGTTTCCTTATGTAGATTGATAAGGTAATTGCTTATGCTTCACAGTAGTTGAAACCTCATGAGTTAAATTACCCTACACTTGATTTGGAATTAGCTGATGTTGTTTTTGCTTTAAAATTTTGGAGGCATCATTTGTATGGAATAAAATGTGAAATATATACTGACCAAAAACGTTTGAAGTATATATTCACTCATAAAGATTTGAACATGAGATAGAATAGATGGATGAATTTAATTAAATTTTATGATTTCATGATCCATTACCATCCGGAAAAAGCAAATAAATTGGCTCATTCTTTGATTCGAAAATGTAATGATTCATTAACAATGTTACATTTGGAACAAGTTCTTTTGGTTTTTGATTTGGTGAACTGTGGAATAGGAGTTGTTGGAGAAGGATATTCTTCTATTTTGTTTAATGTGTAAGTCAAATCAACTCTATCAGAACAAATAATGCAAGCCTAGAATGAAGACAGTGAGTTACAGAAAAAGGTAGAGTTGGTTTAGAAGGGTAATTTTCCTAATTTTAACATTGATAATGACTTTGTTTTGAGGTTTGGAAAGAGATTATGTGTGCCTTGTGATTCAATGTTGAATAATGAGTTGTAATGTGAAGCTCACAGTTCTCCATTTTCAGTTTATCCTGGTAGTACTATAATGTACAGATATCTTAGGTAGTTTTACTGGTGGGATGGAATGAAAAGAGATATTGCTAATTATACACTGCAGTGTTTGACTTGTTAGAAGGTTAAAGCAGAGGGACAGTTACCGAAAGGAATTATTCAGTCTTTACCAGTGCCATAGTGGAAATGTGATAATATATCCATGGACATTGTTGTGGGATTACCGAATACATCTCAAGGTAATAAAGCAATATAGGATATAGTTGATCGATTGAATAAATTTGCTCATTTCCTTCCTATTTGATATACTTTGTCTCTAAATCAACTTGCTCGGTTGTATGTTAAAGAGATAGTATGGTTGCATGGTGTTCCCCTCTCCATTTTACCTGATCATGATCCCAGGTTCACTTCTAACTTTTGGATAGGCCTTTATAATTCTTTGGGTACTAAATTATATATTAGTAAAACATTTCATCCTCAATCAGATGGGTTGTCGGAATAAACAATTCAGACCTTTGAGGATATGCTACATACTTGTTCACTAGATAACCAAATATGTTGGGAACCACATCTTTCTATGGTTTAATTTTTCTTATAATAACAGTTTTCATTCCAGTATACAGATGGCTCCATTTGAGGAATTATATGGAAATTATTGTTGAAATATAGCTTTTTGGGATGAAGTAGGTGAAAGTAATCTGATGGGACAAGAATTGGTAGAAGAGATGGAAGAGAAAGTTAAGTTTATTCATAAGAACATGAGAACAGCTCAGAGCAGATAGAAAAGTTATGCAGATAACCAGAGGAAGGATATTTATTTTGAGGTAGGTGATCATGTCATTCTCAATGTTTCTCCAGGGAAAAGGGTGATGTGTTTTTGTAAGAATGTAAAGTTTAGTCTGAGGTTCATTGGACATTATGAAATCCTGGAGAAAGTTGGGTCAGTTGCGTACAGAGTGGATTTACCTCCATGTTTATCCCAGGTACACAATTTTTTTCATGTTTCGGTGTTGAGAAAGTATATTCCATATCCATCTAATGTTTTGAGTCCAGAGGTAGTTCAATTAGAAGATAATATCTCTTATGAAGAACAAGCAGTCTAGATTTTTGAATGAAGAGAGAAAGTGTTGTGGAATAAGGTAATTCACCAGGTAATGTATTTTTAGCAAAACTATATGGTTGAAGAGGCAACGTGGAATTCTGAAAATGATATGAGGAATAAATATCCCCACTTATTTTGATAAGTGAATAAAAAATGGTGAAGATGCAATTTCTAAAAGGGAGGAAGGATGTAACATCTCAGGTAAATTAAGAATAACATATTTTCATATTTATTTATATTTTTGAATTAAATATTAATTTTTCTTTAATGTGGTTTCTATGTTCAATAGCATACCTGATACGCAACAATAGGTTTCTTTGAAATCTTATGTTGCACACTAATAATATAAAATTATTATTTTAAATGGAATTTAACTCTTAGACGTTGTATTGGAGGGAATAAAAAAACTAATTACAATATTATTATACATGTTTGTAAAATTTATTTACTTTTATCCAGTAAAAGTTAGAGACTTGAAATGTGAATGAATTTAATTTTAATCATTATTTACATTAAAAAGTTGATTTACCTCCTTTTAAAGGAGAACCCTCTTTAAATATAGTTTTGAACACTTTAATGCATTCTATTTGACCAAAATAATCCTTTTTTAGAATGGGGACATTAAAATTTACTTTTTTAAATTTTATAAAAAATTTCTGATAAAGTTTGATTTTTAATGAATAGTGAAAAATATTGCATTTTAATTCAAAACTGCATTTTAATCTAATTTATTTATATGGTTAGATTATCTTTTAAATAGGTTTTAATGTGTAATTAGAATATATTTTTACCATTTAATCCAATGTTTGTCATTGGAATTAATTTCACACTGAATGTGGACATAAACAAGTGTCAATCTTTTGATAGTTATTGTTTCTTAAAAACAGGCTATTTGTTTTGACAATGAGAATTAATTTTAAATTAATTAAGGAAAATTATATGTTTTTAATTTGGTAAAATAGACATGTTTTTTGAATTTGGAATATCAAATATATCTTAGGATGAATTTTTTGTATATTTCTAAAAAACATCAATTTTTTATGAATACTGAAACAACTTAGTAATAGTTAAAAAACTGTCTTTTTCATATAAATAAAATTTTACCACTTCTTTGAATGGAATTATGAAAATCCTAAATACATGGTTGTTATTAGTATGTAAAATTTGGTTCAATATAATGAAAATAATTTTTGGTGAATTGAAACTTTTGACATTTATTTATCGCGGTTAAAGGTAAATATGGTAATTCAAGGTAAAAAAGAATATTATAATAATTCAAACTTACCTTTAAACATGTACTAACATTATTGAATGAGTAATGGCCGATAATGGGCATCTTTTGGTCGATTTTGGGACCCCATGGAGCCACTTATGAATGATAATGACACTTTATATTTATTAATTTAATGTAAAGGAAAAAATGACAAAAAAACAAATCTTTTTTTAAATTAATCTTTATATGGTGTTATATAAGTAATATTTTTTACTATAAATATTCATTGGAAATATAAAACTATATCCTATATCATCGTATTTTTTGTATAATTTTTAGACATCGAATAAATTAAATTATTCATGACGCAATAATGATGCAGTATTTACCTCATTAATAAATGATTTAAATAAATAAGATTATAATGATTAAAATATTATCCAAAACGTATCCAATTCCTATGGATGACTTTATTTCAACCATGAGTCATTTTATCTTAGACTGTAATGATTTTTGGACCTTTAGAAACCGAATATTATTATATAATAAAATAATATTTTCACACTTTCCTAAAGAGCCCCTCCTCTCCCTTATAAATGGAGACCACTTCTAATAAATTCCTCAAACCTCTCAATATTTTAGGCTCATCCAAACTCTGTCCAATAATTCTACCTACCTCCCTCTCCTCCTTATAGAAGCCTTACCATAGGCAGAAGGCACTTCAAAAATTTCTTTTGGTTAAAAAAAAGAAAGTTAGCCAAATTAATGGTAACAATTTCTTTTAACTTCTTTTCTTTTATTTTACTTCTCCATCCCTAAAATATTTTTATATAGAAAAACCAATATCCTAAATATAATAGGATTTTGTTATTAGATGAATTCGAACTACACTTACACACACCTACATATAATGGGTGAAGAACATACTATTTCTGTGGATGGAAAACTAACGCCTCAAGACACGATGATTGTTCGATTATCTCCTAACACCTTTCATGGTGGACATTAAGATGGAACTGTATTTATATATGATATATATTATGTTTATTTTTTCTTTATGCTTCTATATTTTCCCTTTATATCAAACCTTTATGGTTTCCATTATGGGTGAACACGATAATTTAATTTGAGGAAGTGCGGATTACCACCCATTCAAAGTGATATGACTCATTCATGCCATATGTGGGACGTCTAAAGGATTGAGATAATTATATTATATGGTATTATATTAGAATTATAATATATTTATGTATCATTATGTTTTAATTCCATTAATATAAGAAATTGAAATGGAAGTAGCGTTCATGTATACGTACGGCTTACAGTCTCCATGAATAGTGCATTTCATTTTGTACCTCAAAATGTTATGTGATATTAAATAAATGAATATATTGGATATATATGATATATATGATATCTAAATCATGAATATAATTATGAATATAATGGATTGTTGTCCACATGGAGAACTTGTAAATATATAGTGTTCATTTTTTACTCTTGTACCAAATATCTAAAAAACGACCATTATTAACTTGAATGATTAAATAATGTTTATAACATGATATAATGTGATATAAAAGGAATAATAAACTTTAAAAAGGTTATTAAGCAAATAAAAATTAACATTAATATATTATTCAATAGATTAAAGAATGATCGAGTCAAGTCGGACATGGTGTAAGGGACTTCATCTCAATCTCCATTCATTGCGGCATATTAGCCTTTAATACATGGATTTCTTTTATACGTTGTATAAACACCCTTGTCTTTTCAAAGAGAATCTTTTTATATGAAACATTTTACTAAACAACAAAAAGGAATATTTCTTTTAACGTAAGTGGTGACAACGACCATTCCGTCGCTGTGAGTATTATTTGATCTTTGGCTTCCTTAACAAGTCGTAGTGTTTTTGAAAGGAAAATAAATACCATATACTCTTTTACGTATTTTGGTATTGAAATTGGTTTTGATAATGGATTTTTAATGTTAGTAATTTTTTTAAAAATGGGGGATGAAGCACAAATTATTATATTAAAAAACCTAAGCAGGAGAGTCATCAAGTACAGCCAAAATCAACAAAAATCAAAACCAGCATTCTCAAGTTCCCCTATCCGGGTGGCCAATCATCATTTTGATTTTATCAGTGATTATCCTTTCTTTTTCCCTCAACTCATTACAGAGTTTGACATTGACGCGCCCATGACCTCTCCCTCTAGTGTATCCGGATTCTATTTCTCTAACTTGATGAAGTAAAGTGTCTAGATCTTCATCTGAACTGTCATCCTCTGCAGCCTCTTTTTTATTCTCATCTTCAATTCTTTTATCATTTTTCTTTTGTATTCGCGTTCTAACCTGTTTCCATGAGCCACCTTCCGTGTCTTTAAGATTAGCAGCTTGGTCAGTGTTGTTAACAGCTGCCAGGGGGTCCATTTCTTGTTGTTCCTTTGGTGTTGCAACCTGCACACTTGAAGGAGATGTGTGAGAAGTATTCTCACCCAAAGAAGTACTCACCTCCTTCCCAGGAGAAGTCTTGACAATGGACCGGTATGTGTCATCCACAAGTGCAGCCTCAGCACTAGCCACCTGTTTGGATCAGAAGATGCAGGAGAAGAATTCACATTGAGCATATCCAGATCAGAATTTGCAGAAATATTATGAGTAGTGTAATGCTCAGATTGTCCAGAATTTGCAGTCACTAAATGCTCTGAGTTTGATGTTGTGACAACTTCAAACCCATGGACACCTAATCTAGCGTGGATAGTAGGTATCAGAGTTGAGGGGTTAGAAACACCCTCTTCAACTATGTCAACCCGGGCTTTTCTTCCCTCGCCAGTAAGCTCACCGCCTTTTTTAGGCTCAATTTTGGAAACAACCGGCTCCATATTGTGTTCAAATAAAGAAACCTCATGTTTAGGAAGCATACATTGCTTAGAATGGTGGATTTTTTGATAGAATCATATTGACCAGATTTTCCTTCCCTGCTTTAGGACATGATTTGAGATCATGTCCATGAAGAGAGTAGGGTTTACAGACAATAGACCTTCTACAGTTAGAGGTGTCATTTCCTATAACCATGCAATCAGAGCAGAACCATGGCATACCCTCAAATTCAATTCTTAACTCTAATTATTCTTCATCAGTGGATAGATACACCTTATCAACCAAAGTAGAACATAGGTCTATCTCAACCAGGCACCGAGCATAATGACCATACCTAGCAATTTGAGTTTCTTTATCCATTTTAATTGGAATACAAATCTCTAATGCAATATCATAAAGGATTCTAGGATTCCATAAAATACATCTTAACCCAAAGATTTTAATCCAGACTTGAGCAGAGGAGTTACCAATTTCATTTGGTTTGAACCCCTTATCCCACTCTCTAATATGAATATCACCCGGTTTGAGTGACAGTGATTGAAAACCCCATGCACGCATTTTAAGCTCTTATGTGGGGAAGATCAGATGGAAATACCTTTTACCCAAGGAGACACATTGCCATGAGTCGAACCCCCAAATTCCTGAGATCCACTGCGTGAGATAATCCATTCTTCATGGTTTCGTTCCATTGGGCAGAACGAGACGCGCTATAATGGAGTGTTCTCCCAACTCTAATCTTTCGGAAATCGTAGCTGGATCTGCCCTCGCATGAGAAATAGAATTGCACCTACGTATGTCGACACACAAACCCTTAAACTGGGAAAAGGAATGGTTGGAATCACTCACCTCAATAGATTTCTTCTTGTGATTTTCACATCCACAAATCTCAGATCTCTCTATTTCACTTGCAGAATGCTTGTGGGAGTCGAACCTCCCTGGAAGCAAGAATCCACCTACCATCAGAAATCGAAGCGGTGAGGTAGACGAGTGAAACCCTAGAAACTATTTCGCATCGTAGGGCAGCGCCCCTGGCTGATCAACATCCTCCTTTAATGTAAGTATATTTAAGTGATATATTGTGATTTATATGTGAAAAGTTTTTCTTTCATTTATATATGTTGTATGTGTTATGATTTTATAATGGTACATGTACATTTGACGGGTGGTTATGTGATAAACCAAATGACAGTTGGTGTCATGAAAACTAGGATGAGTGGTTACATTATAACCTCCAATGCATTGGGTATGGAAGTCGGCCGCATGGCTATTCCAATTAGTGATATGTGTGGAAGTCGACCGTATGGTTATTCCATTTAAGTATGTTTATGTCCCAAGTAACCTTTATATGTTATGTGTTCTTTACATAGGTAATATTTTGGTTACAAAAGGGTAAGTAGTGATCTTTTATTCTGTAAAGAGTATTTACTATATCAAAAAGGTGAAAAGTATTACTTATGTTAAAGTATTCATGGTTGACCTATTGTTTTGAAAAACTAACAGTTCTCCTTCTTTGTGTATCCCTTACTGAGCTTCTTATGCTCATCCCAAGTTTTTGAAATGTTTTTCACAGGACATAATGTGGTATAGGGTCAAGGATGTGATCAAAGAAAAGTCATGTTGTCTTAAACATGGAACTAGACATGAATCTTTTTTTCAAGAGTTCTTATTTTGTGAAGAAAATGGAAACTGAGTAGAAGTGTATACTTTTTATTTGAAATGAAATGTAGTAGTTATGGTCTAATTCTCTAAAACTCTAAACCTGAAAATATACTCAATGCTAATTTTTTGTTTAATTAAATATTTTGTAATGTTTTATGGTTGGGTTTTTATACGTGTGTTCTAGTTTTAAGAATCATTGCTTCTAGGCGGTTTCCATTGGATTTATTAATGGAACCAAAAACACCCCACGGTTCTTTATCAGAATGGGACCTTCTTTCCAATGTCAGGAATTCGTTATGTTTGAACTTCATGATATATAATAAAGGTCATTGGTTGAAAAGATGGGAGGTCAGACTCATCCCACCATTTTGGGGAGAAATATTGTATACTACGGGACACTCTTTTTGAATATTATAGATTTTCATAAATCCTTATTAATTTAGCAAGTATAAAATATGTTTCCCTTATAATTTTCAATCACTTATTAACATGTGTAAAACTTAGAATCATTCTTCTATATTTATGGCTCTTCATTAATGGAGATATATGTATGTATTTGAGGTTCTCCATCAATGGTATCCTCTCATATACTACTTATAGATTTTTTAATCATCATTATGATGATACTAGTTTTTAAGCCACTCAATGGGGCACTCTAGAATTTATTTTCATCCAGGGAGATGAAGGTTTTAATTAATTTTTGGATCGTACCCATAAGATAGGCTACCAATGTATCCTTGTGAAATGAATCAGAACCCTCATAGTTCGGTGCTGCTTAATGGGACATATCCTACCTTTTATGGTCAGGTGATAAGGACCTATAAGCGAAAGATTCTATTTTGAAGAATGGTGTGGGACTTATTCCTTAGAATCCCAAGTAATAAGGAAGGAATATGGGTCTCCATGTAAGATTAGACCATGATGGGAATATGGACCTATGAAAAAAGGGTTGATTTGAAGTTCATGGTTTGAACCCCAAGGAGACCTCCTACGTATCCCATGTTAAAGGGAATCAAAGCCCATGTGGTTCAATAAATCATATAGGATATTATAGTTTTTTGAGAGAAAAGATTTTGGAATTACATCTTGAAAAGGATTTCTTAATGATTTGGGGATTTAATTTGGGGATTTTCCCTATTAGGGATGCCTAGATTAAAATATTTATAGTTGGATTCCTAAAGAGGATATCTAGTGAGCGCGGCCCCTGAGAAGGATTCCTACTAATCCCATTTATGGTGGAAATCATAGTTGTCGTAGATCATTAAATCTCATAAGAGAGTGTTTCCCTTTGATATATATGGGATTGGGCTTACATCCTGAAAATGATTCCTTGATGATTTTGGGGTTTAATTTGGGGATTATTCCAAAGGTGGATATCTATATTAAAAGAATTAAATTTGGATTCTCAATGAAGATATATTTTGAGCTCGTCCCCTAAGAAGGCTTCCAACGTATCCCATTTATGGTGGGAATCAGAGTTCTCGTAGTTCATTCATTTTGTTGGGAATTATGAATAACATTTTCGCATTTTAATGGGTATGATTGGGTGAATCCTTTTGGGATGGGTACAATTTTGATCTCGGGCCTTCAAGTAGGCATCCTACGCATCCTGATTTGAACAAAAATCAAATTTCTAATAGTTCATATATTTGAGAAAATGTTGTGATCATGAAAAAAATCTAAGCCCACATGAGTCATACTCGGTGTGAGGAAAAAGTGTATGTCAAAGATTCAACAAATGGACCCACAATTTTTCACCTTCACTGGTGGAAGAGGTTGTTCCTACAACAGCCAGGGTGGATGAGGTCGAGTTGACCTAGGAAGAGGGCAAGGCGATGAGCCCTCCCTCTATTACCTTTACATTGGACAATGGACCAATAAAAGGAATAATGGATGAATATTTGAGGCTTACACTAGGGTAACATCAATAATGGATCTTGATAGGGGAGGGAGACTTCTAAGTTTCTTATATGGAAATTAATGTGAGAACCAAACCTTCCCTACCGAAGTCCTGAGGTTCCGGGTCATAGAGATGTAAAGGGGAGTTTAGAACCCAAACCCCAATCCTCCAAACTGGGAACTTCCCAAAACGATTTCTGGGAGAAAGTTCCATGTTATTGTAGATATACAAACACATAGACAATTTTTCAATCCTAACCCCATTGTGAAATAAATGTGGAAAAACTCTACCTATAGATATACGAACCCATATAGGATACAAACTAATGTTCTTTTCCCAAAGGTTTGATAAGTCAAGAGGATTTTGTGGTAGTCTCAACAGAATCCCTTTCAGAGTGGGTTGTACTGAAGAAAAATCCTTTCCATAAATGGATTTGAGGAGGGCATGATGGCTTTTATTCTGAAGAGTATAGGTGAATCAAAAAAGGGTGACCAAGTTGGTACTATCACAGAAGTGTGGGTGTGCAAGTAGGGTTGGGTGACCTGATGTTCACTTAAGAGACAAAAAACCTGTATGTTATTACTTGGGAGAGTCATGATTAAATCCTTCAGGAGTATTCACATGTTTTTCATGAAGTGGGGAACTCTTGTTCCTATGAAAGGAATAGGTGGCACGCACATGTTTCTGATTTTGGGAAGTTGGGCGCTTTAGGTTTGCATGTGTTCTGGATTTCAAACACAGAAAGAACTTATGACCAATGATCCTCCTTAATTTCCTTCACTTTAGGTGTTAAATATCTACCATTTAATGTTTTAGAGGACTTAGGAAAAGCACAAGGGTGACCAGAGTAATAATTAGTCCTCAGGTAAATTTTTCATTACATATGAAGGCCATAATGGTATATTTTTAGGACAAAATAGGACCTTCGGAGAAATGAAATTGGGAACATAAGCAGTCTTCATGCCAGATAGGGGTACGCCAGTAGGTTGTGCACTGATAGCCCCATGGTGTGACTAGGGTGATCCAAATCTCATACCTTTTGAAATATTAATTTTCAATGAGTTTTTATCCTATTTTTCCTCAAGTATTTCCCATTATCATATTTATACTCTATGACAGAACAAAGTGTCAAAAAAATCCCACCTCTGAATTGGATTCAAATGAAAAAATAATACTATACTAAGGTAAAGTAATGAATGAAAAAAGGGTAATAGGGAACACAAGTCAATTGGTCTTCCAAGTTGTTAGTGTGCAAGATTCTGGTATGCATGGTTACTTTTATCGCATATATATAGCAGATTCAATTCTGCAAAAATTCTCCTGAATTCTATAATTTTATCTCATGGAATGCAAGCTCTTTATCTCTCAAACGCTTCTGGTTAGTCACGATTCCACTATTTGTTTTTACATGCGTGCAAAAACTGGGGCGCCACACTTGTGCGCTTGATTAGACTTGCACGCAATGTTTTAGACTAGCGTTCCCTAATGAATTTTTCGAATTTATTCAATTTGTTTGTCAAAATTTCAAAAATAAACTAAATTAAATATAAATTTTTTGATCTTTATGTAGGTTCAATGGCTCCCAAAATAATCAGAACCACTGATGAACTGGCCATTAAGAAGACTGATGACATGATGAACATTATCGGTCATGACTACTATGATGTCTATGACACCACACTTCCAATCATGGAAAAATATCTAATGAAATATCACTTCAACTTACCTCGAAGAAATTATTTTCTTCTATATATCTATGGCCATCTTCAATAAATGAATACCATAGACCTGAATAACTATTTCACACTTTCATGGTTCCATGATTATACCAACTTTTAATCTGAAAATTTTTTCCATTGTGGGATCATTTATTAATGTTCGGATAGCAGAAAATACACATATCATGCATCACATACCATGTGATCCATATTTAAAACCACACAAACCTGAGCTTCTGCCACACTATTATTCATCCATCATTCAAAATTATTAGACAAAACAATCCAAATGCTAGAAGAAAATATGGAATTTTCGTAATGGAGGAGGTGTAAAACCTGCATGTATGTGGGTATACAAGGTGCGCAAGTTGTTTGCAGAAATTACAGACTACCAAAAAGGTGTTGAGATTTATGAGGCTATCTGGGTTGGGAAAACCTATTTGTACATGAATGATGATTTTGTGGCAGAGTCACTAAGCCGATGGAGCCCAGAAACTAACTCTTTCCATTTGACACATGGAGAAGTAAGCATTAACTTGGGGGATGTATACATGTTTTTTGGGATCCGATTCTTTTGATATGTATGATGATTTTATTCCTCCAACGGTGACCTGGAATGACTCGGAGAAGACACCATCTTTGGTTTGTTAGTTGATGAAAATATTTAACAAACTCAAGAATGCACAGACCAAGAAGTTCCACACAAGAATTGATAATCATCCAGAGGAATGGATGGAAATATTTTTTTTAAAGAAAAAGGAAAAGGGCCCCACCTTCACCAGTCCAACTAGTTGTTCAAAGGACAAGAAAAGAAGTACACCTGACACTTTTTGGATGATATTAGATAAAGGAGAGTTAGAAATGTGGGGATATTAAGTCAATCCCAAGATTCCTACGAAGACGTGTATGGTAGGTTTCATGGCCATGTTTTTTCAGTGTGTACTTGTAACCATTCCATGATTCCAAAGTACGTGTTAGGCTATGAAAATTTGTTATTGCAGAAAATATGGATGAGATAAGTATGGTAGGGTTGGCCACTTCTATATTTTAAAAGATTCATTGGAACATACTTCATATTTATAGATGGAATTATCCTCTTAGAATAGTGGGACCATTCTAGGTGTTCTAGTGATGGAAAAAAACTCACTTCAGAACTGATGTTGTAAAAAGTGGGTTACATGTCTTTGGATGTTCTTTCTGACCATTTGTTTAGTCTTTCTCTAGTATCTCACCCTTTTCTCTTAACGCTTATGATATCAAGGGTAGGTTGAGTATGTTTAAGAAATTTCATTTCATTCATTTAAGGAATCCGCATATGGGGAGATTCTTTGATGATGGGATGGATAATTTAGAGCTAATGTCATACATGTTAGCTTGCAGGGATAACGTATTGGCCACCAATATTGATGGAGAAATCATATGCAAGTCCTATGCTACTTATAGATTTGCACATCAATTAAAATTTTTGAAACAAAATATTGTTTTCCCTTGTTCAAGGCATATTTCAGCAACATCTGATGATTTTCTAACAACTATGGTTGCATACATCTATGGAGAAAACTCAGGGAATATTTAATTTACCTTCCGCTGATGCTGTATGCATATTGAATATATGGAATGGAAAAAACTAGGTCGCATCTTACGTTGATGGTGTATAAAACCATGATGTACCTCAAGTGGGGGTAAAGGAAAGTAACTAGAGGGAACCCCTTTATTTGTAAGGTAATTCTTAGTCATCAGGGGCCGAATCATTAGAGTTAGATTGTGGAGGTGTTGAGGCTCCAAATTCACTGAAGCGGTCATGTGATAGATATATTCTACCTGTTAGGGATAATATATCCACCCCCTCAATCCCTAATTGAGCTGTACCAAGATAATCTAGTCCCCATCATTCCAAAGAGCAACGAGTCACATTCTCTCATCCCCTATCTATGACTATAGGAGATGGGAAAGATGTACATCCAAGGCTGCAAGATCCTCTTCAGAACCCTATGAAATGTACAAAGAATATTTATAACCAGAGGCTGTTCAAACATCGAAATTTTTATATTGTGGTTCTAAAACCACATGGATGGATCTTTGTGAAGGGATACATATTCTAGGGGTAAGGGATCTACAGGTCTATTTGGATATCTTATTTAAGGACAATCCAAATGATGTGAGAACTTGCATCAGAGAGTTGGAAATTATAATATATTAAACTAATGAATCAATTCCCACCATGAAGTAGGTAAAGAAAATGATATATTGTGCAACCACTTAAGGGATTTTTCCTTCAGTTTACGAATAATGTCATGATTTTTTCAGATACTGGTGATATAAATTTCATTTTTCTCACATTCACTTATTCTTTGGAACTTGAATTTAGTAAAATCATTGTTACTCAGGGAAAATATCATTTTTAACATGAAGTTGGTTAAAATAAAATCAGATGAAGTTCCATCGCCATGATATAGCCCTGGTGGAACTGCTCTTGGAGCTACTGGATCACCCCATGAATCAGAAGAAATATCTATAGGCCAACATGCCAAGAAGATGAGATAGGAATGGTACTGATATCTCCAATACATGTCTTTGGATATGATAATGAAATTATTCCTAATAAAAAAAAGAACCAAAATCATCTAAGAAAGAAATATGTGGTTTAACACTTTCTTGGTAGTGGTATAACTTCTTGATAATCATGAATTTTATCATTTATTCATGAAAATGAGTGTAATATTTTTAGAATGGTAGGGGCTCCTTCTGTTTCTTCAATAAAAGAAAACATTGATAATATTCAAGGAACCATAGAGGGTACTACTGAATACGCACAAATTCCTGTTAACCTGGTGGTTTAGGAAGATGCATTGAGGTCAAAGGAAAAAACGCCTCCTCCCAGCACAACTCATGTTCCTGCTATCAGAAGAGTGGAGGCCTCTGGTAAATCAACAATGTGTTATAGGAAATTAAATGTAACAACAATTGACATCCATCATGTGGTACATTAGGTTCATCACATGCACCAGAACATCTGGAAAAAACATATATTGACCCAAAAACTATTGATGGGGAATCTATTCATGGTCAATGGTTGTCAGAGGAAGGTTGCGAGGAAAACACACCACATGCTCCAATGGGTGAGAGTAACATGGGATTGAGATATCATTGGACAATATGATGAACCTTGTCATGTATTTTGAAGAAGTATTAGAACATGTTAATATACCAAATGATTTAGATTATTTTGATGTTAGTTGTATAGAATCAACTAGACATCTGTTTTCATTATTCCTCTTATTAATCTTCTTATGATTAAATTTATAACCATGGTTGGTTGAAAGTTACAGTTCAATAAAAGAACTGCAACCGCGATGATGCTTGAAGGAATTATTGACATTAATGTCAATCCTATCATTGAAGATACATTGTAACATGGGAATCATGAAACAAGAGATCTTCCTGAGATTTATTTTGATGATTCCGATCCAATTAATGAGAGCATTCCCCACAAAGAAACATCAAACTAAATTGTTTAAACTAAAAATATTTTGGAGGGGTCTTGTCAAGATGTTTATGTAAGAACCTGGTTCTTATTATTTAGGTTAGGGTTTCTTCTTCTCCTTTTCCTTATTTGTTTTTTATAAAATATAGAAAATGTGGATATATCCCAAATATTGGGGATACACATAGTTTACATTTCCACATGCCATGTACTTTGTCCGTGTGGGATGAGTACACAGGGTGTGTTGGCATGTCGGTGAAGAAGGGTGTAAAAACTAACTACACGTCGTGTACTTGGTATTTACACACCATGTAATCAGTCGGAAAGAGAACAGTAAGGTGGTGGGAGTAGCCTCCAATAGAGAGACAATACACGGCGTGTATTTATAAATACACACCGTGTACTCATTTCGACAGATGAACAGTGTGGTGGTGAAAAGTAGCCACCAGTGGAACAGTTAAAAAATACAAACTACACACTGTGTACTAGATAGTACATGCCGTGTAGTTTGTTTGTTTCACTTAAAATGGGTAGTAGCCTACTCATTAGGCGGAGGAGGCTGTAATCTCATTTGGAGCTTAGGAAGAGGGGTTTGAGCTTGGAGGATCTCCTGATTGCACGTCGGGATTCTGTTTCATCCGCCAACGATCTTGTTTGAACCGTGCTGGTAAGACCTTCCTTCTCCTTGAGCTGCTCATAAAAATTCATTCCCGAGATGAAGTTATTTATGCTTAAATGGGTAAATTTTTTTCCCAGATCTATGCCATTCTCAGTTTTTTCGAAAGGCATCGTTCACGTATATCCATCAGAGGCAATCGAGGTAGGTGGTCTGATGTTTCATGTGTTTTTTGTGTACCATTGTGCTATGCACCCATGTTTGGGGTGTCTTATGGATGAGGAAATGATTAATTAAATACCTAGAATTGTGTCGGTAATATAATGAATATGTACAATTGATTTTTCGGATCATTGCTTGGATCTAGGGCCACCCAGTGGGTGCATTCGCTTGTTTATCCATTTAGCCAGGATACCAAAGGGTATGCCGTGATTATAGCTTGCTTCGAGTTTTATTGAGAGGAAATGTATATAAATTGCTTGATTATGTGTTGGGAATGGCCTGGTTACTTACTCAGCCTGAGGGCAAGTGTTTTTTTAGCCTGAGGGAATGGTTATATTCATCCTGAGGGCAAGGTACTATTCAGCCTGAGGGAAAGGTTCTATTCATCCTGAGGGAAATTTTTTGTTAGATTGATGGAAACATTTCATATGCATGAGGGATGTATCTTACATGCTTGAGGGCACTCACCTGAGGGTTTCATTTCAGTTTTACCTGAGGGAAAATCCTTATGGAATGGTTCTATTTGGCCTGAGGGCAAGATTCTGATTATCCTAAGGGCGTGGTTCTGATTACCTAAGGCTAAGGTTTTTCATGTCTGAGGACTCCATTTTCGTAGAATATTCACTATGGTAATTTTACATGTTATACATTCCAAGATAAATCCTATGCTTGTTATTGTTTTATCTTGTACTTGTTAGATATCTTATTGTAGTTTTGTAGCGACACTGTTTATGAGATTGTCGGATATGGATGAGTCTTGAGAACGTATAATTCAATTATCTTGAGTTGTTAAATAATAATTAAATGGAAATGTAATTGGTAAGTGTAGCTTCTTTTGAGTACTGCCTACTTTATATCTTTTCCATTACTGCACACTATTGTTGCACTAATTCACTGCCAGTTGGGATGGGGCATTTGGTGGTTCCCTGCTGTGATTTATTTCTCAAACCCAGGTTGGGTCATGTCTTGGGCCCAAACATATTATATTTCTGAAGGTGTTGATAATGTAAAGGGATCCTATACAGGTACGTGATTGTTGTAGAGGTGTTGGAGAGCATGGGACCAAGCTTGGGCTTGCAATGTTGCTGAGTTCTTGTTGCACTATTTTATTTTGATTTGCTGTATTTGTCTCATGTATTGTATTGATTTAGATTGCAGTGTATCCAGTTTTGGATTCTTTCTTAGAAATAGGGACACAATTCATCATATGTATTCGACATTTGGTTATATTTTTCTTCAGTATCATTGTTCTTTCAGCTTTGATATTGTTTACTACTTCCATTTTTCGTATGTTTTTATTTTCTCTGCTATACTACACATTGAAAAATGAGGGCATTGGTTCTATACTATCAGAAATAGGCCCTCGCAGCTAGTTGGAAGGCTCTGGAGTTTGGGGAAATTTTCTTGATGTAATGTGACCAACCAGGTTTTGGTCACCTGTTGTGTGGCACCCGGATCCGGGATGTTACAAAGTGGTATCAGAGGGTTTTATTTTCTCTTCATTATTTTATTATTTGGCAACAACATAATGAGATAGATTTCTAAGGGATTCTGTAATAACTATGCCCGATAGTAGCTACCCTATGAACAGGTAAATACCAGATTACCTCGAATTAAATTGTGATTTTTTGTTTTTGATTATTATAATTGATTTGATTTTCACCATTGGGAGACACACTTGTTGTGTGCTATTTATATTTTTATAACTGGGTTCTATTTAGTTTCAACCTGATTAGATGATGGTATTCCATTTCATTCATCATTTATGCACTTGTTAGAATCACATTCCATGCATAGTTTCCATGCCATATAGGTGCAATAAAAATTTAATGTTGTTGTGATAGATGTTTTTCTAGAAAATTCATACTGTTGTGATAGATGCCTTGATAAAAATACCTACTATTCGATGGGTTATTATTCTTTAAGGTTCTGTGAATGAATGCCAAACTTTGGTTTGTGAGGAGTATGGGCCGTCATCAACTGGAATTTGGTGGATCATGGACTTTTTACCTTATTATAACACACATAAGATGCCAAGATTTGATTTGTGGGGAGTATGGGCCCTCACAGATCAGAATTTGGCACTTAGGTGTTGGTTTCATTGTTTTTCTGGGCTCCGGGGTAGTTTTTAAGGTTTACCTTCTGGAAAACCCCGAATACACACCGTGTAGTTTTGATTGAACGTCGTTTAATCTTCTGTTCATGAAGAAAATGAATTTTTTTTAATCACACACCGTGTTCCCAATGTACACATCGTGTAGTTCCAAACCATATCATAGGCCGTGTAGGCAGAAATACAGGGTTGGGAAAACTCTAGGTGAACACACTGTGTACCGATTATACACATTGTGTCTTTTAATCAGGGGATCTGGCCATGTAACTAACAACACGGGTCAGCATTACCCTTCATAAACACGTTGTGTACCTGAGGGACACACCGTGTAGTCTTGACCGTTGAAAGGCCATGTGGACTTGGTCATGTGGTTGGGGAAACAGGGTGGTGTACACACTATGTGCGGGTGTAACACGCAATTTAGTGTCAGATGAGTAGCCGACTATGTCACAAACAACATGGGCAGTTGAAATCTAAGCAGTACATGTCGTGTCTATTTGTAACATGTTGTCTAGTCTGAGCTGTGTACCCGATTGTGTAATGGAGAACACGGGTCAATGAAGCTCGTCCAATACATGTTGTTTAGATCTTATACACGTCATGTAGACTCATTCAAAATAGGGTTGTGTGGCTAAGCTGTGTAGAGGGACTTGGGCAGGGCAATAAAATTCAAGTACAAGTCATGTGTGTGGAAAACACGCCATGTGTTTAGGGTGTTACATGACCAGTTTTGGTAGAGTACATGCGCATGTGAAAGACTAAATAGAACACGCCATGTAGTTATTATACACATCGTGTAGTCTTGATTAGTAAGACTTGAATGTTTTCTTTCTCGTGTTCCCTTATAACACTATTTGTTTTAAGTCCTTGATGATAAAAATATCATGTGTGTGTCTGACCATGTAGAGTCAATCCATCGAGACGACCACAGGTTGTTTTCCAGGAGAGCGGCAACGAGTATTGTTCAGAGACGGTAGGCCACAGACTACTGATGGACCCTACAACAGAGGAAGATGCAGTGCCCACCATTATACCAGACACAGGCACGGAAGCACGGTTCTATGAAGGCCTCATCCGGTTTATGCATACCTTCAGGGAGCACTGTCAGCTGCCACATCTATGATAGAGCAGACACGCATATTCCAGTAGCAGCATCCGCCTACATTTTCATGGGATGGTGGACCACAAGATACAAAGTCTTGGATGGGTTCTATGAAGACAATTTTCAAGCATCTTGAGACACCAGTAGGGAGGAGGGTCAAGCTCGCTACGTACATGATGTGTGATCCCACCAAGAGATGGTGGTATGTTACCACCCAGACAGAGCATCACAGAGACATTGTGTAGAAATATTTTCAGGTGGTCTTCTATGAATTTTTCTTTCCGGAGACGCTACGGGCATATTGTGCTTGAGGGTTCATGAATCTATAGCAGCACGCCATGTCAGAGATGGATTATTCTTCCTGCTTCACCAAGCTACAACGTTTTTCACTAGTTCTGGTGGCTGATGAGACGTTGAGGGCTAGACACATTGAGGATGGTCTTCAATATGATATCCGAGAAATGTTGAATGTTTTCAGGTTCCCTAGAGTACATGCTATTATGAACCAGGCACTGATTTCTGAGCAGAACCAGCAGGAAGCTAGTGGTGCAAGCCAGGGCGGTTCGTCACCAGTCTTTGGTACTATTTCTACCGGTAAGAGGAAGAGGCAGATTGATTTCTCTCAGTATGGAAGTACTTTCCAGAAGAATTTTACAGGTGTCCTGGTTATGTTCTACTAGTATGGTTTGGAAGGGAACAAGAGACCTCAGTGTCCACGTAACATAGTGGAGTGTCGAGCTTGTAGAAATTCCAGTCATCTACAGCGTTTTTGTAGGGCGTTTACACCAGTGGCTAGTGAGAGGGGTTCTGTGCAGACTCCACATGCGGGAGCAGGACCAAAAGCTTCATAACTATCAAGTAATTGGAATATGTAGAGATGATCAGGAAGAGGTGGTTGTCGTGGACATGGTAGTCAGACACCAGGATCTCAGAGATAGTAGGGTGGGTCAGCTCAGGTTAGCCAGGCTGTGTTGTAGGGCCGCGACACTGGGCAGGCATATGCAGTGAAATAGACCCAACAAGAGTAGGATCCCAGAACATCCACTGTCAGAAGTATTGTTCAAGTAACTTCTGTTTTGCCTTCAGTACTTTTCGATACTGGTGCTACACATAGCTTTATATATGTTCCCTTTTTTAAAGGTCTTGGGCTTTAATTTTCTTCATATTATGATTTTATGATGCTAGACACTCCGTTGGGGATTAGAACAGCCAATGTGCATCAGTGTAGGGAGTGCCCCCTAGAAGCATGTCGGTGTCATATTATGTGGGACCTCTATGTTTTAGTGGTGACGAGCTATGATGTCATTCTCGGGATATACTAGTTGGTACCCTTTATAGGCTTTCTAGATTTCTATTTTTGTAGGGTGAGTTTCACATCACTATAGGGTAGAGAGTTTCTATACAAGGGTGAATGGGATGTCCAGGCCCGCCGAACAAGACTCGAGCATCGTGGGAAAGGTGGAGTTACAGCTCAGATTGCGAATTTATATCTAGATGACCAGGGAACATGTCCAAAGGATTTACCTCTTGTGGTTGATCGTTCCAGGTATGTCTTCTCAGGCGACTATTTAGGTCTTCTTCTAGAGTGAGAGGTGGATTTATATATTGAGCTTGTGCCAGGAGCGGCACCAGTGTCCATTCCTCTTTATAGGATGGCTACAACAGTGTTTCAGGAGCTTGAGAGGTAGTTAGAGGAGTTGCAGGAAAAAGGTTCCATTCGACCCAGTACTTGTCCTTGGGGTTCGCTTGTCCTGTTTTCTAAGAAGGGGGACAATAAACTCAGACATTGTGTGGATTATCGAAAGCTGATCCTATTGGCGGTCATGAACCGATATCCCTTTCCAAGGATTGATGATATTTTTGGTCAACTTTGATGAGCACAAGTGTTCTCGAAGATTGACTTGAGATTCTGATATCATTAGATACACATTAGTCCATCGTACATACCACTTACATATTTTCATAGCAGATATGGACTATAAGAGTACTTGGGTATGCTGTTAGGACTCACAAACACACCAGTTGTTTTCATGGATCTGATGAACTGTGTGTTCCATCCATATATGGATTCTATTTTGCTAGTCTTCGTGCATGATATATTGGTGTACTCTCACACTCGATGCGACCATTCCACCCATCTTGAGATTGTATTGAGTACACTGAGAGAGCATCAACTATATGATATTCTCTCAAAGTGCCACATTTGGATGGACCAGATACACTTCCTGGGTCATATCATCTCAGAGGCAGGAGTTGCGTTAAACCTAGGGAAAGTGAGAGCAGTTGTTTCGTGGGAGAATCCAAAGAACATGTTTGAGATACAATGGTTCATGGGGCTGGCTGGTTACCACATGCACTTTATACCAGACTTCTCCCACTTGGAAGTTCTGTTGATGGGTTTGACTAAGAAAGGTGTGAAGTTCGTTTGGTCAGAAGCTTGTGAGACAGCCTTTTGGGAGCTGAAGGGAAGGTTGATATCAGCACCAGTCCTGATACTTCCAGAGCAAGGGAAGAGCTGTACATTTTACCGTGTTTCATCATGTATTGGTCTGGGAGCAGTGTTGATGTTGGGCAATCAAGTAGTTGCGAACGATTCTCGGATATAGATTTCATATGAGAGGAATTACCCAACACATGATCTCGAGTTGGTTGTAGTTATTCATGTGTTATGCTGTTAGAGATATTATCTCTTGGGAGAGAATTTAATAGTGTTTACGAACCACAAAAGTCTGTGATATATCTTTACCAAGAGTGACTTAAATATGAGACAGTGAATGTGGGTCCAATACCTTCAGTCCTTTGACATTGTGCTTGCTTATACACCTGGTAAAGGTAAGGTAGTTGCTGATGAATTGAGTAGGAGGACTCAGATACAAGCAGTGCAGGAGGCCAGTGGTGAGTGGGAGCTCATGGATTTGTTCTCTAAGATTCATTTGGAGGTGCACAATTGTCTGAGGCTAGCCTACCTTTCTTCCTTAGCTATGAATTCTACCCTCCTGGATAGGGTGAGGATGAGACAACTATCGGTTTATAAATTCCTAGTTCTACTGGAGTCGGTGGCAAGTAAGGTCCCTCCTCCTTGTTGGACGATAGGCGATGATGATGTACTATGTATCTATGGATGTGTGTGGGTTCCAGGGGATATACGTGAGGAGTTTATGTGGGAGTTTCACGATTCAACTTGGGCAGTGCATCCTGGAGTTTCCAAAATTTACCGTGACTTGAGGTGTCAGGAATGGTGGCCGGGTATGAAATGAGAGGTAGCCGATTTCATTACAAGATGTTCCACTAGTCAGCAGGTGATGGTGGAGCATCAGAGGCCATCATGACGGTTACAATATTTACCCATTCCGGAGTGAAAATTAGATGATGGAGCGATGGATTTCATGACCGGGTTATTGAGGTCACCACAAGGCAGTGATGATGTTTGGGTTGTTGTGGAAATACTTATAAAGGTAGGTTACTTTTTTCCGATCAATGAGACATTCAGTGTTGATGAGCTTGGGAATTTGTATATCATTGAGTTACGTCTTCATGGGGTTCCCCGTTCTATTGTTTCGGATAGGGACGCCCATTTTATGTCTTGTTTTTTGTAGAATTTCCAGAAGGCACTGGGTACACATGTTCTTTTGAGCACAGCTTACCACCGTCAGACCGATGGATAGTCAGAGCGTATGATATAGTTTCATGAGGACATGCCGCGAGCATGCATCTTGGACTTTGGGTGCTCTTGGGAGAAGCACATACCCATGTTCGAGTTTTCCTACAATAGTAGTTTTCATGAAACTATTGACATGGAACCGTACGAGGCTTTATATGGTAGGCTATGTTGATCACCTTTGTTCTGGTTGGAGGGAGGTGAGGCAACTTTACGAGGACCATTTCTCATACAGGAGACATCAGAGTAGGTCTAGTTGATTCATAAGCTGATGGAAACTGCAAAATCTCACGAAAAATATAATGCAGATCACCGCATACGACCCTTGGAGTTCCTGGTCAGGGATCAGTTTTTCTTGCATGTTTCACCGAGGTTGGGACACAGGAGGATCAAGATACATGGTAAACTTTCACCGATGTATGTGGGACCGTTTGAGTTTCTAGAGAGAGTCGTGTCGGTTGCCTATCGTTTCTAGTTACCATAGAGGTACTGGGACATGCACGACATCTTCCACATATCTCAGCTACGCCACTATCACTCAGACCCGTCTCACGGTTTTCCACTCGAGGAGGTTGAACATCAGGTTGATGCATCCTTTGAGGAGCATCAGATTTGTATTTTTGACAGGAGCATGATGGTTCTTCGAGAAAGGTGATTTCCTCTCGTACGAGTTTTATGGCAGCATGGTTGAGTGCAGGACAAGACCTGGGAGCGGGAGACCGACGTACATTCTCAGTGGCCAGAGTTGTTCACTGCTTTATCTTCAGCACCCTTGGAAGGGCAATTCAGGGTCAAATTTCATTAAGGGGGGATGTTTGTATGAACCTGGTTCTTCTTTTCGAGGTACGGGTTTCTTCTTCCCCTATTCTCTAAAGTTTTTTTGAGTAAATAAGGAAAATGGGGGGAAATCCCAAATTTTGGGGATACATGATGTGTACTTTTCCACACGTAGTGTACTTTGTCGTGTGGGATGAGTACACTGGTCGTGTAGTCCTGTCGGCAATGAAGGGTGTAAAAACTGACTACACTCCTATACATGGTATTTACACACCGTGTAGTCAGTCGGCTGGTGAACATTAAGGCAGTGGAAGTATCTTCCAGTGGAGCGACAGTACACGCCGTGTATTTAGAAATACACATCGTGTACTAATGTCGATAGGTGAACAATGTGGCGGTGAAAAGTAGCCAATAGTGGAACAATTAAAAAAATGAAAAGTACATGTCATGTACTAGAGATTACACGCCGTGTAGTTTTTTTTCTTTTAAAAAGGGTAGTAGTCTTCTGATTCGGCAGAGGAGGCAGTAACCTCATTTGGAGCTCAGGAGGAGAGGTCAGATCTTTAAGGAGCTCTCGATTGCTCACCGGGAATTTGTTTCTTCCGTCAATGATCTTGTTTGAACCGTGTGGGTAAGACCTTCTTTATCCTTGAGCTGTTATTACCAATTCATTACTGAGGTGATGGTATTTATGTTTTAATTGATAAATTTTTTCCCCATATCTACGCCATTCATGGTTGATTCAGAACCTGTCATTCAGGTATATCGATCAGAGGTGACCGAGGTAGGTGGTCTAATGTTTAATTCCAACTATCATGTGGTTTTTGTGTACCATTGTGATACACGCCCATGTTTGGGGTGTCGTATGGTTGAGGCCTTGATTAATTAAATACCTAGAATTGTGTAGGTAATATAATTAATATGTACAATTTCTATTTGGGATCATTTAATGGATCCAGGGCCACCCCATGGGTGCGTTCCCTTGTTTATACGTTTGTACATGATACCCGAGGGTATGCCGTCATTATAGCATGATTTGAGTTTTCTTGAAAGGAAATGTATATAAATTGATTTTGTATGTGTTGGGCTCGTCCTGGTTACTTAATCAATTTGAGAGAAAGTGTTTTATTTAGACTGAGAGCAAGGTTTTATTCAGCCTGAGGGCAAGGTACTATTCAGACTGAGGGAAAGGCCTTATTCAGCTTAGGGGAAAGTGTTTGTTAGACAGATGGAAACGTTTCATATGCCTAAGGTATGTAGCTTACATGCCATAGGGCACGCACTTGAGGGTTTCGTTTTGGTTTCGCCTGATGCAAAGCCTAAGGTAATGGTTCTGTTAGGCCTGAGGGAAAGATTCTGATTAGCATGAGGGCAGGGTTCTGATCACCTGAGGGTAGGGTTTTCCATGTAAGGACTCTGTTTACTTCGCATATTCACTATGATTATTTTACATGTTATACTTGCCAAGATAAAGCATGGTAATGGTACTATTTTACCTTGTATTTATTAGGTAGATTGTTGTAGTTTTGGTGTGGCATTGTTTAAGAGATTGTCAGGTGACGATGAGTCTCGAGAACATATAAATCAATTATCTCGAATTGTTAAAGAATAATTAAATGGTAATTTAATTGGTAGGAGTAGATGATTTTGAGTACTTCTATGTTTAATGCTTTTCCATTACTGCACACTACTATTTCACTAATTCACTGACAGTTGGGCATAGACCTTTGGTGGTTGCCTACTGAGATTTATTTCTCACACCCTGTTTGGGTCATGTCTTGGACCAAAACTGATTATATTGCTACAGTTTTTGAAAAGGCTAAGGGACCCTATACAAGTACTTTATTATTGTAGAGGAGTATAAGAGCATGGGACCAAGCTTAGGCTTGCGATGTTGCTGAGTTCCTGATGTGTTGTATTATTTTTCTTTGCTGTATTTGTCCCGTGTGTTGTATTGACTAATATTTCAGTGTATCCTGTTTTGGCTGCATTCTTAGACATAGGGACATATTGCATCATATGTATACGATTGTTGGTTGTCTTTTTCTATAATAGAGTTTTCCTTTCATCTTTTATATTGTTTTCTACTTATATTTTTGGTATGTTTTTATTTTCTCCGTTGTACTATACTTTGTAAAATGAGGGCATAGTTTCCCTACTATTAGACCTAGGCCCTTGCTGCTAGTCGGTAGCCTCTTGAATTTGAGGAAATGCATTTTAGGTCCTGTGACCAACCGGGTTCGGGGCACCCATTGAGTGGCACTTGGATCCGGGACGTTACAGTTGACCTATTTTTAGGTAATAGATACTGATATTGTGATTGTAATAATTTTTTTATCCCATAAAACTAAATATAACCATAATTGATAATTGACCAAATAGGGTTTTCAACATCAATGGATAGGTTTGGAGGTGAAGCCTCTACCTCATATCAAACAGTAATAGAAGGTGAAGCAATAATCATCTAGGAAGGAGCAGAACATGGAACTTCATTGAGTTCATTAATCACAGAATATGTCCCTCCTTATTAAAGTGACTCCGAATCAGACCCAGAACTGCAAAAGGACCTTCGTCTTGCTCGTCACAAAGAAAGGAATAATATAGGGAAGATTTTATCTGAAATTTATTTTGAGGAATTTCATTCAATAATTCAACAAAATTAATATCTATTTATCACACTGTGATTTGGAAATTTTTAATTCCAAGAAATTCATACAACATTTTAGTAGATTATCTAAAAAAGTGAGCAAGGGAAGAAACTTTGGCATGTCTTGATAATGCTAAATTTTTTATCCAAAATGATGCATTCCAAGTAGCGTTGCCTCGTGCTGAAGCTAATCTTACTGAAAAGTTGAAGGAATTAAAGTAGAATATTAAAGAAAAGACTATATAGCAGTAGCATCTTCAGCATGAATTAGATATCATCACAGGGGTGCTTGTCCGGCTTTATAACTCATTAGAAGAAGCCAAGAATGATGGTGCAAAATCCATTAGAGATGCTAAATAAGAACTTTTTCATGCTAAGGAGAATGAATTTGTTTGTCTAGAAAAACTCCAATGGGCACCTGATGGGGATCAAAACATTGTTAACTATATTAGATGTGATGTAGAAATCCTTTTATGATTTCTAACAAAATAGAGACTCCAGTTTATGGATGCTCCTATGTGAATTTTTTCTCATAAATGAAAAGCATTTCATCTTCAATCATATGTGTTTTCATTCTTTCTAAATGCTATGCTTTTACCTAATCTAATGTGCATAGTAAGCATAGTTTTTTTCTAGTTTTATACTTACAACCCCACAAACATTGTATCTGTTGACTTTTTATTCCTCAAAATTATCTAAATCATAAAAATATATATTTAGTAAGCTGTGACATGACTTTTGTTTAGAGTTTCCTTTGAGTGTTCCAAATCTAATGAGTACCACGTCTCTTTATGTTAGTTTTTTAGAGTCATGCATGTTGGACAATAAAGGGGTAATGTTTAAGGTTTAATAGGTTTTACCATTAATTTTTAATTTAGAACCCAAACAAGATTAAGTGGTTGGGAATTGCTATAATATTCTTTTAAATATTTCCAAAGGGAATATTGAACCATGATTTTTATGGTCACCAAATCTAAAAACATGTATAAACATAAAATAAGTATCTTCCAAGACTGAAGTTACCATTATTTGACAAATCTATTATAGGAATTATGTTATGCAGGGACAACAAGGGCATATACTGCATAGTCAAATAGTAGAATCTTTTGACTGACATGCCTATTATGTAGGAAACTTATGCAAGGCCGCCTAAGGGCAAGTACATAATAGTCACGAAAAAAGAGATCTTTTGAATTTAACTTTTTAATGTTGATAGACTAGGGAATATACGATTTTGGTGACTCAAGATCACAATGGGTGTTTTTTACAAGGAAAGGAATTTTGAGAATGAAGGGTTATCTACGCCGATATATTTCATGAATAGGAAAAATATTTCTATAAAATTTTGGTTTATATGGAATGGTTAAAATTTATCAGAATGGGGAATTTCTGAAATCAAACCATACAATTTTATGTCACGCAATGTGGTCATTGTACTGTGCAGTTATAAGTCATCCAGTGAGGACGTTGTACTATGGAGTTTAAATTTATGTGGTGTGGAAATTGTACTGTGATGTTTTAAGTAATGTAGTGAGGAAATTGTAATGTGCAGTTTTAATTCATGCATGGAATAAAATGTGTGGATTTAATTTAAGGTCTTTAGCTTTTAACAATGTCATGAGACTCTCCCAATTTTTTGATAATTTGTTTGGAAACATACTACCAAATTCAGGTATGTAAGGAAAAATTTTAAACTGTGATTTATGAATTTATGGAACTGATAAATGATATGGGAAATGGTCTAAAATAATTACATGACGTCTTTTCCAAGAACAATGTTACTATTATATGAAAAACCAGTTATTGGGGCTATATTATGAATGGAAAACTGGGGCATATGTTATATAGACAAATAGTGAAATCTTTTGACTGACAGAGCTGTAATACAGGAAACTTATGCAAGTCCACCTAAAGGCGCATACAGCATAGTCAAGCAAAATGACTCTTATAAGTTTGAAATAATATTGCTAAAGTATGATGCATGTTTATAGAGATTAAAATTATTGGAAGCATAGAGTTTGGTTTATGAAGATAGGTACCTGAATATGAAGTCAGTATTTCCATTCATGATTTACAATGAAACAAAATAATATTATTCCTATGAATTTTTGACCCAAACATAGGAGGTATGGTGTCTGTAGTTTTGCGTCATATGACTAAGTTGCAAAATGGAAACAATATATGATATGTGGTTAAGTGATCCAAGTTTATTTAATATTTTTTTGCACACACGGAGAGGGAAATGTGTAAACCATGTTCTTGAGTAATTTCATATTGAAATAAAGTAAATATGAAAAATACATGTATAACGTCTTTAAAATACAGATTATTGTATATTGTTATCATAGTTTGAAGGGGAAAGACACTTTAATCAAGAACGACATTACCATCATTTGAAAAACCCATTATGGGGGCAATATTATGCCGAAAGAATTCGGGTATATGCTACATATCCAAATAATTGAATCATTTAACTAACATGCCCATTATGTAGGGAACTTATGCAAGGACACCTAAGGTAACATACAACATAGTTATGAGAAATAGTTATCAGATAATTGATACATTTTCACCAGAAACTCTAATAATGATTATGAATTTCTGAAAATATTCATGATTAAGAGTATGAAATAAGGAATAAGGTAATTCTCAATACATACGTGAAATATTTGAATCAATATTGACCATGAGTTTGGAGTCCCTTACATAGATCTGACTCATATGTAAAATGGGTACAATCTTGTTTCTTTATTGGGTTCTCTGAGGAGATAGCCTAAGATAAAAACATCTTGGAATTTATTTAACGTATGCAAGATATGGGGTAAAAATATTTCCCCACTACTAGGACTAGTATTTAATGCAAAGTGGTCACTTCGTATCTCAATGGGATGAGAATCAAGCCATGGGTAGTTCTTAAGAGGAACATCTAGTTTATCGTCATGTGATGAGAACACATGTTATGCCTTTTAAGGTCATGCATCGAGGACCATTGAAAAGTCCAAAAGTAATTGAGACACCTTACATATATAGATAATCTTTTTAGAAAATTACTATTTCCATGTGAGCTATGCTCTGTGTGAGAAACAATGAGAAATATGGGTTTCTTCTGTAACACAAAAGGTGACACACATGAACAATATGGGTATTATGATTAGGTGATAGCTGAGCCAAGACATAGGACCCAGGATCACTACGTATCTTGTTTGGGGGAATGAATCAAAACAACTATTGTTCTTAGAATTTCATGCAGTTTAATGTCACCTGGTAAGGAAGAAGTTGAACCGATTTGAAAAGAAATACATATCGTAGCTGGACTAAAGTATAAAACCCAAGTGTCACTACGTGTATTATTGGGGAAAGAATCAAGCCATTCATAGTTATTTAAACATTACCTATGCATGTTTGATTCTTATATAAGGAATAAAACGGGGGGATTTTTATCGTGGATGGGCCCAATATTAGAGATTTGTTCTTCTCTACGTATCACATATAGATGATAATTATGTCGTATGTAGTTCTTGATACAATCATTTCTCACACCAATTGTGTTTGGTATGGGAGACATGGGGTTTTGACATGTTCTAGAATAATGGTTAATCTTAATACACAAAATTTTATAAAAATTAGACCATGTATCTTAGGGGAGAACTCTATATAGATTTGATTCAGACACAGTAATATAAAAATAAATAAAAAAATTTATGGTTTCAGCTAGGCCCAATATTGGAGATCCACGCAACATTATGTATCTCAAATAGATGATAATCAAGCCACACGTAGTTCTCGAAATTTGGTCCATAGGAATATCTGATTCAGACATAGGGACAAAAAGGACTCATGGGGCACTAAAGATTAGCACTGATATCAATTATTCTTGCATATGGAAGCTCCAATAATCATGTAGAGAAGACATTAGTTGTACCTTTTAATTTCATGTAATGAGGACAAATGATGCCATGCAGTTTAACGTCATGCGACAAGGAAAAAGATGATACCCATTTTATCATAATTATGTGTCTACACTTATGATTATTATGTATTTTAACATGTTCAGACTACGACCTTGTGTTGTGCATTTTAGAGTCTTGCAGCTAAGACAGAGATACTATTCATTTTATCATCAAGCAAAATGAATGCTTATGGTTGTTATGTAGTTTAATGTCTAACAAATGTGACTTTTTGTTGTGTAGTTTAGATTCATGCATTGAGGATGATGTGCATAATTACACAATGTATTTCTTCAAGAATCATGCATTGGATGGAGTTTTAATAAGCTCTATATACATTGAGATTAGGAAATAATCTCCATTTGATTAGACTTTATGTATGCAATATGAACCTCCCTGATTTGGATCATGATTTGGAGGTTTCATTCCTGGTATCATTATAGTCTTGGGGACCAACACCAATTCTATTTGATGAAATTAATGTTGGTAAAAGTTCTTGTTAAAGTCTCGTGCTATTGTATTATGGTATACTTCTAAATGATGTAAAGTATGCAATATTTTTTTGTCTAATCATTCCAGCTCATCAAACCATTTCTGAGACCTATCATCTGTAAGCAATTGATCACAGATTGCATATCTTAGTGAAGGTTATTTAATTTCAACTGGTAAAACTTCTTTTGTTCCATACCCCAATGAATAAGGGGTTTCATGCATGGCAGTATAGGAAGTAGTCTAATAATCCCATAAAGCATGTAAAAGTTTATTAGGATAATATTTCTTTTTCTTTAACGACAATTGTCTAGAGTATAGTTTATAGGTTCTCTTTGAAAGCCTCAATCTATACATTGGCTACCTTAGGATAGTGACATTAAAGGTCGGATTTGATATTGTTCTCCCGATATAACTTCTTTACCTTAACAAAATAGAAATTTGCTCTATCAGTATAGTATGAGGGACACCAAATCTGGTGATGAAGTTAGTTTTAAATAAAGTGACAATTATTTTTTCTCCAATTTATTTGAGAGGAATTCCCTTAGCCCATTTTGAGATTAAGTCAATAACAAAAAGAAAATTCTTGAACTTATTAGCCGTAGCTAGAGGATAAGGCCCTACTACATCCATTCCCCATGTGGAAAATGGCTAGGAGTATTTAGTTGTATGTAATAACTATGGGGTTTGATGAATGACAATGGAATGAATTTTGCAGGGATGACATTTAATTGGGAAATATGTGCAATCCAGTTTCATTTAAGGCCAAATGTATCCATGCCATCAGATTTTATCAGAAAGCCTATGCCCATATGGGTGAGCACCACACACTCATGATTTTACTTCTTCCATGAAAGATGTAGCTTCTTCTCCATCAATACACCTGAAATGGATTCCATCAAAGCCACATTTTTAGAGTATTTTCTTGTGATCTGGACTATCATAAAGAGTAAAACTGGCCACTCATTTTCAGGTCTATACTTTTTCATCCATCTTTGGTGGAAGTACACCCTTTTTTATTTGTTACATAATGGGTGTTCTCCATCCCATTTTGTGACCATATGGCTCAGAAATAGGCCTAATTTCATTAACGTATTCCATTATAGTTTGAGCGAAAGGTGAGACCACATGACGATGGGCTATATTGGTGACTATCTCATCTTTATTTGGGTCTTCCAAGGCTATGTCTACATTAGGCAGTGCATCAGGTAGGGCATTTTGTGATTGCGAGACATAAGGCAATGCCATCTATGATGGAAATTCATCCACTAACCCTTTGACATAACCACACAAAGGGATTAATTCTTATTTTCTAATTGAATAATCTCTATTTATTTGTTTGATTACCAACTATGAATCACTTTTCACGTTGAAGTGGATCACATGTACCTAAAGTGTCAATTCCACTCTTGTAATGAGAGATTGATATACTATGTCATTGTTGGTTCCGCCTTCTGAAAACATAAACGAATAAAGAAATAATGCCTTTTCTGGGGAGATAAGTACAATTTCATAACCTACCTTTGTTGAGTTTAATGTTCACCATTCTCTTTCCTATTATAATTTTAGGGGAACCATCAATGTGCATTTACCATGTTTGGGAACTATCATGCATATATAAGACCTCTTCATTAGGAAGATCATAATTTAATGATGTATCTTCCGTAGATGGGTGCTTAGCAAGGAAGATGGCCAGGGCATGGAATTTTATTTCCATCTGAGGCACAAACTGGATATCAAACTGTTGAAAAATAATTTCCCACCATGACAGACTACCTATAAGAATAGGACAACTGATGATAAATTTGAGCGGGTTATTGCAAGACACCAATTGAACTTCATGATGTTGCAGATAGTGCCTTAATTTTTGGACTACAAATAATAATACCATGAAGAACTTTTTAATACTTGATACCAACATTATGCATTAGGCATAGTTTAACTGATATAGAAAAGGTTGTTTTCATTCTCATAATCGTTCTTCTAGGTAAGGAAGGCACCTAGTGATCGCTCTAAAGCTGTCACATAGAGAATAAGTGGTCTTCCATCAACATGTGGAATTGATATCGGTGGACTCAAGATAAATTTCTTGATGGTATCAAATGATTTTTCACAGTCTTCAGTCTATTGATAGGTGACTCCCTTCTTCAATAATCTGGTAAAATGAAAACACTTTCCTACCAAATTGGCTATAAAGAACCGAATATAGGACAAGTGTCATTGGAGTCCTCTTAATTCATTCATATTTCTAGGAGGTGGCACTCCAAAGATTGAATTTGTTTTCTCATTATAAACATTGATACCATGATAGCGTACAACTAAGTTGAGGAACTTCCATGAGGTTACCCTGAAAGCACATTTCAAGGGGATCATCTTCAAATTGTGTTCTTGAAGTCTATTGAATATGGTCTTCATATCAGCCAAGTAATTGAAATGTTTTCTTGATTTAAACACCAAATCATCCACATAACATTGGAAAAATTTATCTAAATTGGGTTTGAAGATATGATGCATGACACGTTGATATGTTTCAATTGCATTCGTTAATCCAAAGGGCATTACCTAATAGAAAACACAGCTTGAGGGGCTCTAAAGGCTGTAGATTATTTATCCTATATGGCCATCTATATTTTATTATACAAAAGTATTCATAAATAAATTAATGAGCTTCATTGATAGTTGTTCTATCAAATAAATATTCTGTGATCAGAACTGGATAGTCATCTTTAGGAAAATGAATGTTAAGATCATTGAAATCAAGGAACACTCTGATTTTCTCATTCTTCTTTTTAACTAGGAAAATGTTCGCCAGCCATTTGGGATATTGAACCTCCCTAAAAAATTTATTCTTTATAAGTTTATCAACTTTTTCTTCAATTTTAGATTCTTGAGATGGGTATGTTCTTCTTCATGCCTGCTTGAATCCTCACTGTTCTTCTGGAAGACCCAAATTATAAGTATCTATATCGGGATTATATCCTAGAATTTTTGTATAATTCCAATAGAATATATCTCGATGTTTCTTTTGAAATGAATTATACACTTCTTTATCTTTAGGATTCATGGCCTCACTAATTAGATTGGGGTGGGGATATTCTTTCGTACCCAGATTTATTTCTTTGAGCTCATCGATAGTATTATAGAAACATTCCTCAAATGCTGGAGGAGCATCCCAGATATCATCCTCTTATTCTTCATTATGTGTTACTTCTTCTGTTTCTACATTCATAGTAGATGATGAAGGAAAACATCCATAGTTGGGGGAAGATTCAATATGATCATCCTAAAGAAGAGGCTACCATTTCTTACCCTAATGATGATGAAAGGTCTTCATGGTGTAATAAAGAAGAGATGTTTAATTTGGAATCAACAAACTTTTCCTCGCCTAATATTTCTACAACTTCTTCCAATATTATATAAAAGTTGAGGGTTATTTAAATTCCGTGGATGAAATGAAGGCATCTCCATTTAAGAATCCATCACTGATTGGTGAATCAACACTTTCTCTCATGCTGTTGGGCTTGGTTTCTGCGATTGACATTATGGAAGTTACTAGAATAGTGATTAGATTTGGGTTTACCCATTCATTTTGATTGATAGGCAACACGTAATATGTACAAAAATGTATGAATAGGTTTAATGGGATATTTTCCTAGTCGTTTAGAGCATTTCTTCTGGGTACCTCTTTTTCCATAGACCTCATTACCTATATGTGATAAAATGTGGCCTCAATGTATTGATATTCACATGTTTTGAATGGAGCCTTATCACCATACAGGGTCCTTATTTGACAATTGAAATAGTATTTGAGGAATTGGTGGTATGATGAAGGTATGGACGCATGTTAATATATCCAAGGCCTTACATGAATAATTTTGAAGGTTGTGTCCTGAATATCAACCATGAAATCTAAATTAGACACAAGATCCCCAAATTTATTTCGGAGTGTAATCTCGCCCAGATGTTCTTGTTCATTCCAGTCATATCCTTGAAGCATTAAAGTAGAAGGATATATGTTAAATTCTATGAGGCCCAATCGATGATGTGTATGAAACAAATGATGTTTACTCTTGCACCAATATCAATTATGTCTCATTGGATGTCTATGTCATTGACCTTTTCAGATAGATACAAGGGCCTAATATGTCAATGTACAATATCATTTTTATCTTATTATGTAAATGATATAACTTCATGACACATTTTAGGGTGATTATCTATACGGTATACCTCAGCAAAAATAAACTTTGGTTTCAAACTCTCGATGAATTGAAAATGCCTCAATAAGTTCTTCTTTAAAGAACTTTTGATAGATTTAAGGCATTAAAAATTGATAACATGTCTAGTACATGGTCTATCTATTTCTAGAAATCATTCTATTATTCTAGAGATCAATGTTTCCCAGCATGGAGATGTGGTTTTGTAGGTGCCTTGGAATTGGACACTATTGATGTGAATGTTCCATGTGTTAGAGGAGAAAATGGAAATACTTATGGCTTTGGTAAATTACACTGAATAGGTCTATCTACTTGCTGAGAGGAAGATAGTGTAACCTCTAATCGGTCCTCCAAAATAATCATGTTAGGACTGAAACTTTCATTCATGAAAGAATTTCTATAGACTTGTTGAGCCAACATAAGGTCTCTCCCATGAGTTTCTACAGAATATACAGTTTTAGAAGGGTTAGAGATAAAATAGTTGCTTCTAGAATACCCAAATCGTCCCTTGTATCCTCCACCTTGGCCTCTTCCTCTAGTTACTCAGATAAGTCAATGAAACTCGGGCTCATTATAATATGAATCACCAATAGAATAGGGATCAATTAAGTGGATAATTTTTATGAAACCAAAGATTAATTATTTATCTGTTTATGATTCAACCTGATAGGTCAAATCTAGTTGTTCAATTTGGCGGGGTAGTGCCCATACATTTGAAAAAGATGACATGAAATCTTCCAGAGTCAAAGTCAACTTTGGCCATGATACGAGATCATCTTCTTCTAACTGCTCTTTATCTTTATAATGTCTTCTCTTCATTAAGGATTTACCTTTTGATGAAGATGCTTTTTCTATGGCGGTTGTAGTAGAATACATAGATAGTTGAGTCAAATTTCTCCGTAAAATTGAATGATTTTGGTTGATCGTTTTCTTGATTATACAATCATCTTATTTCTGCACATTTTTATTTTTCACTTCCTACCATTCGACTTGTTCCTCAAGATCAGTAGTAGTAAGACGTGGTACATGTTCTGAAGAACTTTTTAGTTTTAATTTCCTAGAATCTACCACATTTTTTAGGAGGTCATTGAAAAAAACACTCCTAAATGCGATGTCCTAACATATTGTGATAGGGAAAATAATTCAGAAGATCATCATATCCTTATTTGTTTGGTTTCTTCGGCCTTGGTAAATGAACCGAATTGTTTTCCCAAGATGAGATGAAGTAATTAGAAATATTTACATTCTAGATATAATAAACATTGTTCTTTAACTACTCAAACTATTTCTGTTGTTGATCTGTTTGTTCATATTGACGAGTCGGTCATTGCTGTTGATTCTCTGGAGGCAAAGCCCTATAATATGATGAAGGTTTTGAAGTGGATGTAAGTACATGTGCTTCTTTGAGGGTAACTATATCATCCTATGATTTCCCTAATCTCCTTCCCAGAGCTGAGGGAATTACACAAGTTTTAGGTTTCATTTCTATAATGGAATATTTTATCTATTGAGAAATTGAATCAAGGTATTGAAACCCTCCTATATATTCCACAGGGATCAGTGGTGTGTGTAATTCATCACATAGATTTTCCACACAAATTGACTGAAACTCTTCTTAACGGAATTTTAGATTTATGTAATATGTTAATCGCCACAATCGAGTAAAATAATGTGAAAGTCATTCATTTTACCTTTGTTTACAATTTGTAAGATAAAAATAATTCGTCTTTGGTAGCGTTGAGCTGAATTAAAGATGGAATTTTTTATGGAGATCTTCTCACACAGTAATTGATCGAGATTTCATACTTGTATATCGTGAAAAAGCCGGTCCATGTAATGAATATAGAAAACACATAATTTTTAAAGATATTTGTTGTTGAGGAAATCCCATCATGGGATCACAACGATAAATGAAATGTGTTAATTATTGTTTTAGATCTCCCGAAACATTAATGGTTGGGATTGTAGTATTCATAAACTTTTGTGGTCAAGGGATCAGAACCACCCATTCAGGGTAAGCTTTATTTTATATTTGAACTAGCGCACAACAATTTCCATAGTTTCCAATTGAGTTTTTAATGCATCAATTGTGTTCATAAGAACATGGAGAATATCCAAATGAGCAGGGACCTATCCAGATACAAGAGCTTGATCTAGATCTGGTTCAACGATTATAAAACCCACGGGTGGTGGGGTTGCTATTTTCAATGGATAACCCATAGAAACAAGCCTATAATGATGTGTTTGATCCTGCTCTAGTTGTGTACCAAGTTGATATAATTCATTATCTACATCTATAGTTGCCAAAAATCCTCTTTGCTGAGGTCCTATAGGATTTTCATGTTGAGTATTATCTTGTGGAGTATGTCTAGTTGAAATGATTCTTCGATATAAATCTGTATTGAGTCTTTTAAACTCTATCATCTACTCCTTTTCCTATTTAAATCTCTCTTTAAGTGAAAGAGATTGACCTTATCTAGTAGAAAAGTGAGATGCATTCTTACTTTTACCTTCCCCCTAGTTAGATGCCTTTTGAAGGGGAGATAGTGGGTTATTTGAAGGCATATCTTGATTCTGGGTATGCCACTGATTTCAGGTATGCACACCTTTGTCATTTACTTCAGTGTGTCCAATATTATGGATTAGAACTTCATCTTATGATTCCTCGGAACTAGACTCATATCGTGGAGGATCTTCTACAAGAGTATTTATAACATTCACTGATACATAATAAATATATGGCATTCAGTCCGTATATTTGTAAGATCATCTCCTTCCATATATTTCATGAGACTCTTTTCTCTTATATTATAAATTCATAAGAACTGTTTGGTGGACTTTATCTCGAAGGGAATACATGGATAGTTCATTTATGCACTCTATTTGTGACATCTTCTCTAATCATGAGAAAACTGACATTCATTGAGGAGGGTATTGTAGTGGTGAAAAATCCCCTAATGCTGAAGGATGGGGCTATTCCTATTCTTCATATCCAAACCTTTTAACTTTGTTTATTGAATTCAATGTTTGAAATAAATAAGGCCCTACACCACCAAGATAGGGTGGATATTTAGCTGGTATGGCTATTATTTTCACATTCTATCATCGGATTTTATGATTTTTGATTCAGACATTAGCTGGGTACATTATCAAACAACCACTAAAATCACCTGTTACGAATGATCGATGTGCTATTTCAGACAAATGCATTATCTGACGGAAGAAATCCTCTAGGTTGGAGGCATGATAATGATTCTCAAATGCCTAATGGAAATGTGAATCAATAACATTTTTGCATCACCCGGACATTTTTGAGAGTTATTTAAGGCATGTTCATGAGTGTATAGTTGGTTACAAACCAAATCTATTGATTGTAGCAAGTTGTGGGCAATAACATTACTAAGACCACTTTTTTAGATCTTTACTGATTCTAGAGTGTAGTGAAATGCAATTATCCATATACCCCTCATCCCCTGATATGAAAACCAGACGGGGAATCATAAATTAACTAGGGTATCCTCTTTAGTGTGTTGAGGCATGCATGTTGAAGGGTCCTCTTCTACTTTTTTAAACATTGATTGTTGAGAAACTGAGAGTGATTCCAAGTCAATTTGGTTATTCAACACTTCAATTACCTTTACATGTTTTGGATATTCATCATATGGTAATAAATTGGTTTTGAAATGAAGAATGGTTTTCTATAAGATGAGGTGGATATCAGGAATGAAATCTTATGCCATCAATTCTAGAAAGTTGTATTTAAAATTTTGCAAAGGATAGAACTTGATTGGTGTTTCTACATAAGCCAATTATTTTCTTAGGGTTTTCATATCCTCATCATCTTTCACTAGAGGTTTCTTAACTTTGTCTGACCAAAGTGGGCACTTCATTATTGTTCTATTAAAAATAATGGAATCAGTTTATTTTTCCTCTACTGTATTAGAGGAAAAGTGACCAAAAGAGGTTCAAAGAATGATCATTCCATTAATATATCTTTTGGTTGAGAAATAATTTCACATGTTAATTAATAGGAATCGTACATGAATGGACCTTTATTTGAATGTTCATCGAGATAAGAGGGCTTTCTCGTTACTACACTATCAATTGTAGAATTATTTTGACAATGTAAAAAACAGACACAGATATAACTTTCGCAGTGAATTCCATAATGGAAATGACCACTATGGTGGATTATTTGAAGGGATAAAATCAATTTATCTTTGGTCTTCTGGCCACATGGAGGGTTGTCGTGCCTCTCATTCGGATATAGGCTCTCAAGATTGATATATTTTTTATGAACAAATACACCATGATGATGTGTATGATGGATAACTTCATAATTAAAGATAACACTACCATAATATAGTAATTATAGGGTAGGATCTTGAGCTGTAATAGATAAATGTATAAGGGCATCAAGAACTCCAAGATTAAGAGTAGTCAGATTGCAGCTTGATTCTTGATTTTCCAAATTTGTTTGGGGATGATTCTTCTTCGATGATATATTACACTTATTTGGGGCCACTTTCTGGGAGAAGTGGTTATCATGGGCAGGTTTATGAGCAATCCTTGGAGCGGTCACCAAAACGGACCAATTACCTCCTAATGGAAAGGGCGAATATTCTTGATCATGTTGTCCATATGATATAGGGAGTATACCCCCCATGAACCTCGTGGACTGGAATAGAGGTGTGTATCTGCATCAGGATGGAATTCCTATGTGTCCTCCGAGGTGTGGGGATAAATTTATGTGTTTGTTCTCCTCGTACTACAGATGTATTTTTTATAATATTCAAGCATGCTTCCAGAATATTGGATGGGATTTGTGTCTGCCCTTTCAATATTGATAAGATGTGTTTGGGGAATGCAGTTGTTGGAACATGAATATATGACCATTCTTTATTTGGAGTTTGTGTATGTGCCTACTCATGTCCTCATTTTCCTATCAATGGATATTTTATATACTCATGTATGGGGGCAGAGAGTTGGGTATGCCGCATATTTTTCATCAGAGCTTTCCGACTGACATCTCCAGGTGATGCCAAATGAGATTGTTGGTAGGCATGATGAATGATGGCAGGTTTATGTGCCTGCTAGATATTTTCCTTCAAAGATGGTTGAAATACTTCCTTCAATAATGGAAGATGAGTCTACTTAAAGAATTAGGGATTGTTAGTAAGAGTATGTTCCAGTTTACCAATTTCCACCACATTGGATTGGTGGGATTCTGTAAATACATTCAGATGAGAATTCTAACAAAATGATAATTTTTAAGCAGGTGTTTGTGCTTATTCATGGTACTCTATCAAATTGATCTGGTGGGATTGGGGGGTTGCCTCCAGATGATTCTGATGGGTAGCAGAATTAGAACGGATTGTTGTATGTTCCCACTCATTGTTCACCATAAAGTTAGGTTGATTGACTTCACTAGAGGAGGCAGAGGTAGGAACCTACTCCCTATTTACAGGACATTCTCCCCAGTATTTCTTCTTGCGTGCTCAGGTATTAGGGACATGGTCCGAACATCTAGAGGAAACACCCCCATCATGTTGGGGGTTCACTGTCGCACAATATTTCTAGTGGTGATTGTTGTTCGGAGTTTCAATGAAGGACCCCTACATATTTAGATTGAGGTCATGTGCGACCTATTGATCTACCAACCTGTAGTACATATGGGTTTGTTTGTTGTATTCTAGGGATAAGGACCCAAAATGGTTAAAGATGGTGGTTTTCCATGTCTTCTTCTTGATCACCAGTCTTCATTGTCTGCACGATCAAGGATTGTTGTTAACCTAGAAACCCTTTCAGGCAGCATCCATAGTTGGGATTGTATTGTGATGGCAAGACCCATAATTGAAGACACTGGGAGGGTGATGGCATCCTTCTTTTGTATGAGGATCCAACTTGATTAGAGGTCGGGAAGCTCACATATGTTGTCTTAAATGAATCCATTTTTGACTGAAGGGAGTCTGGAGAAAAAAATATGGCGGTAATAATAAACTTCATTAAAGCAATAACTTTTATATGGATACATGCGTTACTGATTCCTTTTTCTAGCATTCCTTTATAAATTGATATGGTCCCGATATGTGGGTAACAATATTATCTTAGTTTTGGAATCAGGTCAGGTTCACCATTTTTTTTTGTAGTTCCTTAAAACATGTGTTATAGTTTTAAGAATCAATTCTTCAAGGTGGTTTCCATTGAATTTAGTCACAGAAATCGAACCACCTAACATATCATTATCATTAAGGGGCCTTCTTTCCAAAGGAAGACGTTTGTTATGTTGGAACTTTACAATATTTATGAACATTCATTGGATGAGAGGATGGGATGCCAAACTCATCACATCATTTTGGTGGGAAATATTGTCTAATCTATGACTCTATTTATATATTTAACATATATTTATGAATCATTATTAATTTACCAAGTATAACATAATTTTCCTTTAGAATTTTCAATCACTTATTAATATATGTAAAATTTTGAATCATCCGAATGTATTTGAGGTTATTAATTAAGGGAGATATCTGAATGTATTCAAGGTTCCCCATCAATGGTATCCTCTCATATACTACATAGATATTTTTTAGTCATTATTATGATGATACTAGTTTTTAAGACACTCAGTGGGGCACTCTGGATTATATTGTCATCCATGGAGATGAAGTTTTTATTTTTTATTGAGATCATACCCATGAAATGGGAAACCTACGTATCCTTGTAAAAGGAATCAGAATCCTTGTAGTTCGGTGCTGCTTAGTGGGACACACACTGCCTTTTAAGGTCAAGTGATAAGGACCTCTAAGATAAAGTTTCTTAGTCAATGTTTGGTGGGGGACTTATGCCTACGTAGCCCATGGAACACGTATTGAATATTTGTTTCCATGTAATATTAGAACCTTTTAGTAACATGTCATAAGGGGAAGAGGTATGATTTGAATTGTTGAGTTTGAACCACACGGAGGCCTCCAATGTATCCAATGTGGATGGGAATCAAATCCCACCTAGTTTAATAAATATCATAGGAGTGTATCGTCCTGTGAGAGAAATGAGTTTGGGCTACTTCTTGAAAAGGTTTCCTTGATGATTTGGGGATTTAATTTTGGGCTCAATCCTATGGATGATGCCTAGATTAAAAGAATTAATTTTGGATTTATGAATAGGATAACCAATGAACCCGGTCCCTAAGAAGGCTTCCTACATATCCCATTTATGGTAGGAATCAGAGTTCTCAGAGTTTATTTAATCTCGTAGAAGAGTGTATCCCATGGAGAGAAATTAAGTTGGGCTCACTTACTGAAATGGATGCCTTGATGATTTGGGGGGTTTAATTTGTGGCTTATTCCTTTGGTGTATGCCTAGAATAAATGAATTAATGTTGGATTCCATAAGAGGATAATCTGTGAGCTCAGGCCCTAAAAAGGATTCCTACATATCCCATTTTTGGTGGTATTTAGAGTTCTCAGAGTTTATTCATTACATTGGGGATTATGCATAAAATATCCGCATTTGAAGGGATATGATTGGGTGAATAATTTTTGTAAGGGTACCCTTTTGAGCTCGGGCATTCAAGTAACCATCATATGTATCTTGATTTGAGTAGGAATCATTGTTTTCATAGTTTAGATAGTTGTGGAAATGTTCTGATCACGACAAATCTCTAAGCCCACGTGAGTCATACTCGGGGTGAGAAACAATAGGATGTCAAAGATTCAACAAAGGCACCCACACTTTTCCTCCTCCTCTGGTGGAATATGGAATGCCTATGATGGCTAGGGTTAACAAGTTCAAGTCATCCCAGGAAGAGGGTGAGGTAATGAGCCCTCCCACTGTTCTCTTTACATTTGAAAAGCATCAAATGGAAGGAATGAGGGAAGAATTTTTGGGGTATACACCATGATGGTTTCACTAATGGATCTTGGTCGGGGAGAGAGAATTATCCTTTCCATATATATAAAATCAAGTGTGAACCGTACCTTTCATACATGAGACATGTGGTTCAGAGTCATCGAGATGAGAAGCGGAGGTCAGAACCCAAACCCCAATCCTCAAGACTAGGAACTTTTGAACACTATTTCTGGTATAATGGTCCATGTGACTTTGGATATACAATTCAATAGACACTTCATGAATCTTAACCCCATTGTGAAAACAATTTGGGAAACCTCTCAATGCAGATATAGAAACCCAAATATGAGACACACTGATGTGTCTTTCTCAATGGTTTGATAATTCATGAAGCTTTTAGAGATGTGTCAACAGAATCCCTTTCAGTCAAGGGAGACAATGGAGAAGAATCCTTTCCATGAATGGATTTGAGTTGGGCTTGATGTATTTTATACTGAATAGTTTATTTGAATCCATAAGTGGTTCCAAAGTAAGTGTTGGCGTACAAGTAGGATTGGGTGACATGATGTTGACTTAAGCGATGGACTACCTGTATGTTAATTCATGGGCAAGACATGACTCAATATTTCAAGAATATTAACTTCTATTCCCAAAAGTGTGGTGCTCATGTTCCTGTAAAAGGAATATGTGGAACTCAATTATTTCTGATTTAGGGAGGTTGAGCTCTTTTTTCGCGCAAGTGTTATGGATTTCAAACACTAAAAGACCTTATTTCCAATGATCCTCCTTCAATTACTTCACTATATGAAATAAAGAACTACCATGAATGTTTATGAGGACTTGGGTGATGAAGTCAGGTGACTATAGGAGTAGTTATGCTTCCAGGAAATTTGTCCATACAAATAAATGTCGCAAGAGTCTATTTATATGAAAAAACAGGACCATGGGAGAAATGAAATTTGTCGTGCAATTAGGCTTCACATAAGATAGGGGAACACAAGTATGATGTGCACTGACAGCCCCTTATTATAACTCTGACAATCCAAAGCTCATGACCTTTCAAATCTTGATTTTCATTATGTGTTTTTTCCTTATTTTCCCTAAGTATTTCCATTTGTCATTTTTAGTCTCTTTGATAGAATGGAGTGCCAACAAGTTATTAAATAGTAATGATCATGGGATTCACACACAAATTAGAATTTGTAGAGATCCAAATTTCATGGATCTGATAAATATTGATATGGGAATTGGTTAGGTTGAGGAAATATCATTCCATTTTTAAATGATTGCTAAACCATATATACTAGAGAAGAAAACATCATCCCAAACAGATAATGAGAACCATCAAAATAAAATTAAATCTATTAAGGGTTGATGATTAGAAGAAATCGTGTACGAGTATGGAGTTCTGAAATTTGGAAAGTTGTATTGTGTTTCATCAGTACTTGAGCTAAAAGAGGAACTATTAGATGACACACATAGATCAAATTTCTCAATACACCATGGTAGCACCAGGATGTATAAATATTAGAATGAAAATTTCTTGAGTGATAACATGCCATGGGAAATTACTAATTATCTTTCATTATGCCTATTTTTTCCGCAAGTGAAGGCCAAGAGACAACAAACTAGAGTAGTCATGAATCTTGTACCTATTCCAATGTGTATGTGGGATGAAATTACAATGGACATTGTCAATGGAATACCACCAAAACCTATAAGAATGATGAAATCTAGGTTATTATTGATCGCCTTTCCAAATATTCACATTTCATTACTATAAAAAAATTTACCCCTTGAGATCTAAGGAGGACTCTATATTGATGATGTTGTTGGACTTCATAATGAAACTTTATCGATTTTTTATGAATTATATCCCTAATTTACTTCAAAATTATACAAAATTATTTTGATGGCCTTATATAATGAGGTTCATATCAGTACTTCTTATAACCCCCAAACTAACATACTGCCTGAAGGGACTATACAAACAGTTTAATATATTTTGAGGTCATTCTCAGTTGACCATGAAGGTATGTATGATCAGTACTTACTATTAGAGTAATATTACGACATTAATAGTTTCTATTCTAGTATTCAAATGGTTCAATATGAAAAATTATATTGAAATATATGGTGAACTCCAACATTTTAAAATGAAGTTGGTAAGAGGAAACTTATAAGTCCAAAATTTATTTTAGAGACAATAATAAATGTAAAGATCATTTGGACCCATATTAAAGTAGCCTAACATAGGAAAAATAGGTATGCAGGCAACTAGAGAGTGGATTTGGAATTTCGAGTGGGAGATTATTCTTTGTAAAAGTTACTCTATGTAAGGGTCTCTTAAGGTTTAGTAAATGAGTGAAACTGATCCCCAAGTAAATCGGGCCATTTTAAATTAATGAAGAATTGGAGTTGTATCTTACTGTTTAGAAAATCTTCTAAGTCACTAAAAATTTCATGATTTGTTCTACATGTCAGTGTTAATTAAATACATTCCAGACCCATCACATTTACTCACCTATAATGAAATTGAATTGGAAAATATTTTCTTTTATTGTGAAGGGAAAATTGGGATTCGTTAAACAATATAGAAAGTATAGAAAAATATGACCACTTGAATGGTAAATGATCTTTGGAGGAACTGAAAATTGGAGGTAGCAATGTGGGAACTAGAGGATGTTTTGAAGAATAATAACCAACATATTTTTAGAGTGAAATATACCAAAAAAATATTGAGGACAAATTTTCCTAATGAAGGAATAATATAACACCCCAAGGTTTTATTTCATATTATTCTTAAAGAATTTAAATTAATTTGATAGATTATATGCACACAACACCGAGTCTCTTCAAAACAACACATTTTTAATATAATTTTGATAACCTATCCATTAAACCTAATTTTTCCGCTTTTGTGTTTTCACTTTTGAAAAACTGACATATATGGTTGCAATAGTATGATATTTAGTGTATGATAGAATCAAAAAATAATAATTTCAATATATACACGACCCTTTCGAATAGTAACATACACTTATGAATATTAATTTGACCATTATGAAATGTAAATTGTTCATATTAATAATACCCTCACTGGTTTTAAAATAAAATTTTATCATTTTATTATTGAATGTATTGTATAAATATTAATAATTAAGTATTAATATTTTTAATCAACATAAATTTTTATTTATAAATTTATTATTAATATTTATTTTCTAAAGAAAAAATATTTTTTTAAAATAGATTCATAACTTTATATTCTTATTTGATATGATTGTAAGATATTTTATGAGAACTTGGTTAATTTTTTAAAGTGTCATAAATTCATTTATAATTTTAAAATTGGTAATTTGTTGAGTAGATGGTGATTTTAATTAAAAACTAAATTTCTCATATTTAGAAAAAAATTTTCTGATTTTTTTCATTTTTTAATTCTATACATTGAAAAATTGTTAGGGTGATGTTTTGTTTGTTTTATAAAATACTTGAATTTTTCTAAGAATAGTAAAATATGATAATTTAATATAAATGCTAAATACATGAATTATAGAGTCATGGATTATGATTTGTTGATGGAAGAACCATTTTTTAACTCACATTCTTTATTTACTATATTCCATCACAATAATAAATAATATTGCTTATCTTGATCAAAATGGTAAAATAATGAATAAAATAATGAGAAATTACCCAACTCCTCCACTCTAAAATCCACCCTCAACTCCTATTCTTCTCATAACTCTAAGACATGAATCCTATAAATGATCTTCCCAAATCCACATCCCTAGTACCTCCATGCATTTGGGAGATCATGGTATTTCCAAAAGTCTAAAATCAATACCCGTACCGTGATTCTCAAGGAGGTGTATCATGTAGTTAAAATCCCATTCCTTTTCAATTTATTTTCCTTTTAAATTACTTATTTATTTATTTATTATTCTCTCCTAAAATCCTTTGTCCAAATAATCATGATAAATCGATAAAAATATAAATACTCTAATTATACCATGGTAATGGAAGATACATCATCAATATCATTACACCCCACATTTATTTTAAAAAATAATAATGTTTTGAAAGGTGCTGAATTTCAACCTTCGTAGACAACGAACTTTCATTTATTGAATTTCTTGTAAAAGGATGGACATGAAACCATTATTAATGGTTGATCCATATTATAAAATATTTATTATATATTAGGTAATTTTTTGGAACTAATATATATATATATATATATATTAAATAACAAAACTAGTTCATTGTAATCGAAAAAATGCTAAAATCAAGATAAACAATTTTTAATAATAGGTTATATAAGGATCCATCCTCACACCATAAAGAAATTATATATATAACCATTTACAACTATGGATGATCATTAATAACATTTAATTCCAATTCTATTAAATTATTCTATTTTTACATGAACATTTTTACATATAGTCAAGAAAATCAATCAGGAAAATCATGTAAGCGTGCACTATAGAATGATGAAATTCAATTTTATAACTTATAAAAAAAGATAACTGAATTTTATAAAATTATAATAAATAAAATAAATGTTTTAAAGGTTATTAATTAATAAATTATTGGACACAATTTTTCTTTTTAAGACATTATGTTCAATGGAATAACACATTCATTCATAAGGTAAGGGGTGTCTCATCTCACTTTTATTTCTGTGATTTTTCTGTTGTCCACATATTGTTTCAGGTATGATGTGTATTTATTATGAAATTTGATATAAAATATAATTATTCTCTTTAAATTCATATTATTAGATGATTCATTTAATTATTATTAATTCTTGGTCATATGATTTGATTGATTGCAATGTGGTAAGGGACATTGTATAAATTATCATTTCACTGAGACATACATTGTATTTTGAACCAAATAATTCTTATGTCACATATCAACATCCCTAATGATATCACTTTTCATTTGAAATCTTAATTCTACTTAATATCCATGTTCTTGTATCATATATATGATTATGTCCTTAGACGTATAAAATTTTACAAAAGATGTTTATTTTTAATGATTTTTTAGGGGAAATATTGATGAATCTTTATCCTATAATCAATATGGATGTTGAAAAGTAATATTGTTATTGTATTAAATCTATGTATAAATCAATTTTTGGACTTTCAATGATATGTATGTACCTCTATAGCCCCTAGATGCATCGAGAAATCTCATGAGACAAAGCATTTCACGAAAAACACTTTGAGTTTGTTTTCAAAACATATACATATGGGTATCTACCCATAGACATAAACAGTTTCGATGGTATTATATTTTATGTTCTTGATACATTATTTCCAAATAATAAGAATTCAATTTATATAGTATTAAATTTTTTTACATTCCATAATGTTTTCATAATGAAAAAATATAAAGATTCATTTTCATAATGAATTTATTATTGGAATGTGTGTCTCAATAATTCTACATGCCTTACAGAATATGTAAAATTTATTATGATTCAGTTAATATTGATTCATACTTCTAATATATGCGACCCTTAATGAGAATATTATCTCACCCTTTTCATTTGTTTTCCTTCCCCATGTTATGAATAATATATCATATATTTAGTATTTAAGGATGTAGTTTATTAACATTTGTTATGTACTATATTTTGTCTTTATTACCAATGTAAAATGGGCTCAATTTTTGTATCTATTTTCAACAATACTACTGAACTAATAGGTTATTCCAAAATTTATTCCTTATAATCATGAAAATGTGATAAAATAATTCCTAGACTCTTGGATTCTGGGATCAAGGTGTTACAGTTGAAGGGAACTAGTAATTAAAAAAATTATTATATGATTATTAAGATAGATAAATATTTATACAAGTTTTATATCTTCAATTTAATTAGAGATAATAATTTTAAAAATAATCACCAAAGAAGATAGAATTTATGAAGAGTGGATGAAGGGAATAAAGGAACATCATGAATGAGATAATTGTGGGAATGTTATTTTGGGTAAACTTTTAAATGGGATGATATTTCATTACATTTAAAGATAAAAACATGTTCATTATTATAATTTAAATTTCTATAATGAATATATTAATGGCAGGTGTGTTAATATTATTTAGATTGGTCATTATTCAAAATAATTCCCATTGCATAAAAAATTATATTGATATATTGAAATTCGTACTAAGAGATCCCAATTTTCAAAAGAGCCATATTTTTTTATAACCCCAAACCAAACAAATTATCTACATTTAGACTATGATGTTTCTCTTAACCTATAACCTAATGAAAATCATGAACCCTTTAAAATTATGAATGATACCCCATTATACCATTTTGGAAACCTATTTCAAATAATATGATATCTAACCACATCTTATTTTTTCAAAACATTGAGACTGAATATTCTCACTAAAAATATGACATGTTTTACAAATGTGGACATTAATTCCACATTGAGGAACCCATACCTCCCCCCCCCAAACTATATAAAGTCACCTCTACCATATCTCAACACATCACTTTCCTCTAATGACATTTTTATCCTAATTAGAATCATAAATGTGTGATTATAATTTTTCTAGACTACATGAAAACAGAGAACGGAAAAATTTCCTGAAACCTTCATGAATCATTACACCCTCTTCAATACCTATTGAGTATACACTATATAAGTTGGTGTTCTATAAAAATATTAATTAACAATCTACGTTTTTAATATAAAGAGATCTTATAATGAAAATAAAATGATGAAAGGAATGGTATTGAAAACTATGATGCAGAAGAGGGAAAAGGAATAAATAATCACCTTTAATAGAAAATACAATATAAGGAATATATTCATTAATACAACCAATCAATTTAATACTATAATAATATTTAATGAAAATACCCAACACTAAATTTAAGATACCTCCTATTGTGTGTCATACATTTTCTTCATTTAGAATCACACATGTGTTTTCTAATATATAATACTAACCAAGAGAGATAGGAACTAAAATTAACCCATATTATAAGGACATTATTTCTCTTCCAAATGATATTTTTGTAACATTATATTTTGTAATGATAATGTGGAATAAACCTAATTTTTTTTATTTTTTTCTATCCCATTTACCAACACCAATATGACTTATAGATGTTTAGATCACTATCATATTGATTTCTGATCCCTAAAACACATTATCTATAAAATGATGTGTGGAATTAATGGATTATCATGATAAATTACTAGGTGGAAATAAAAATCAACCCAAATAAATTTTCCATTCTATGTAGGATTAATACAATAACTCCTAGATGGATCAATAAGATTCTTAGAATCACTTTTTCTAATATATTTGTTTCGATATACCCATTTTTATATTTTATATCATGATATATGACTATAATATTGCCATTCCTTAAATGAATGAAGATATGGATTATCATTATCTAAATAAATTCAATAATCTCATATAAATTATATTTCTCATTTTCAGATATATATTATATTGGATTTTATATGTTGACATAGTGAATTTATATTATATATACTACATATATGAAACTCAAAAATATAGAAAACAATAATGTAATAAGAGGCTAAAATTTCAACTACTTTATTAATTCATTTAAATCATTATATTTATAGCTATAAATTGATGATATTTAAAACAATTCTCACACATTAATAACAAATAATGATGATATGATTTTATTTTATTTTGGGTGAGGTTTTTTGGATACATGTTATAATTTTATATTAAAATAGTTGATATTTGATAAGTTTTTAATAGGAATGACATCTATAATTTTACAAAAATTTCAGTTCGCATGAAAATAAAAAATATGATTTGTATGTTGAAGGTAACAGTTATTTGATACTTTTTTATTCTTGTGACCAAATTCGAAATCATTATTTTAAAAAAAATATTTTATTTCAATTATGTTATATAATTATTAATTGTATTATTACTTGGTTTTCATGTCATTAGGGGTTGTACAATATCAAGAAACTTATTAAAAATTTGTAGTGTGATCCCATATGACATATTCATTCTATTAAATTTTTTTGGATAGATTCTTGGGATATATTTACCTATTAGAATTTCAATATTAATCTTTATCAAATAATAAAGTCATTAATTGACATTGAAGTAATTAATCCCATTTGGATACTATTTATCACCTTAAACCATAAAAAATTTCTTAACTTATAATTTATATATAATATTGATACTGCGAACTACCATAGAAAATCAACAATATAATAAAAGATTTCATTATAATGATATATTTTTATTTGTCTTTGCACGGTTTTGATTGAGTTATATGTGGGAAATAAGGATTATTCTTCCTATTAGAAGAAAGTTTCCAATAAAAAGAATAAATACAATGAGAACACATTATTTATTGATACGTTGTTTTTTGTATGATTTTTCATGTTCTGACTTTATTCCACTATCATTATTAGGGGAATTTTAAATATTATAAATATCATATATTCATTAATGAACATTCAAAATCGATATATCATTTTATTCTATAAATTATGATTAGTCTAAGGATAATATTATGTAATAATAGTTTAGGGGATGTGAGACATTTTTTTTCTTAATTTTCCCATTATTTGTGTTTTTTGTCTCTAAAGTAAATATTTTGATATTCTATAATCCATTGAATTTATTTTTTATTGTATATATAGAGAGAATAAATCCAAATTATTATAATCGTGATAGTTGATGGAATCCTTTTCGAGAATGACATATCAAAAAATAAATGAATATTTTTGTAATGGTAAAATCATGATTATAACAGAGATGATAGATTTGAATTTCAATTCAATAGGGAGTAATTATTATACACTTATCAAAAAACTCATATTTAAAATGAAATATTTTCAATTAAAACTATATGCATCTATCATGATTCATTCTGATTATATAATATTGAATGGATTATTATTATTTGAAATAATTATATAAATATTATTTTATAAGGTAAAAAACACTATGTGTGTCTTAATTTTATACATTAATTTTATATTCCTTTTTCATTTTAATTTTATGGTGATTTAATGAAAATTTTGATTTATTGGGGTGTTATTTTATTCATTGATAAAATATCCATTATAAAAAATTTGGGAACATTGGTAAAAAAGTAAAAAACATAATATAACCTTATAATGATGGTTTCTAGAGAATTAACATGAAATTATATGAGTAAATGATGAGATATTTAAAGGAATTTGTGTCATTAAAGGGTTGGAGATAGTTCAAATTTATATTTCATTTCAACCAATACATTCTGATTTATAAGGGGAGATGCATTGAAAATATCATTAAAAACACTGAATGAAGACACTCACAAACCATGGAAGATTGATGTAACCAATTTGGGTAGGGGAAAAATTATTTATGTTATGATGATATAGGGAAATATATTTTTAGGTGAATTTGTAATGTATTATGATAGAACAACAATCATATCTTTTTGGTTATATGTTATCATCATTCATTGAAATAAATAAGATAACATATATATACAAGAAAAATATAAAATATATTTTCTTTAGTAATGAAATATTGAAACTAAAATCACATTGAAGTTAAAATAGTGGTGATGTAAATATACTGTGATCCTGATATGACCATGATGATATATTCAGTGCTACTAAGCTTACACCTTGATATGATATTTATTTATAATTTTATTTGTTTAATTTTTTATCGCATCCAATATAATTTAAAGATTCCTATGTTTTTAATTATTAAAATTTATCACAAGTAAATGTTTATCACACAGTTTCCCAAAGCATGTTACAACTTGGAAAATACCTATATAATTGAAAAAATTCAAAATGAATTATAATGACCCAAAGAATTATGTACATAAACATTACGTTACTTTTTCAGTATACTTAATACATAATAAAACAGATGCCCAAAGACTGTATTAGATTAGTGTCTGTGGAAACTCGGACCATAATCATCTAATCATGGTGAAAGATCTTCAACATCTCCCATAAAGATCTTCCCTTTTTTTCTTACCTAAAACCTTTCTTTATATCCTGGGGAAAAGAAAACATAACAAGGGCGAGCTCAAATTCTCAGTAGGGGTAAACATGGAGAACATAAAACAATCCAAAATCATTTGAACGTAAAAACAAGAACATAAAACATCAAAATCATGAGTAATGACATATATCATGGTAGTATATAAGGAATAGATCATAAAATAACATTAATCATGATAAAATAGCATGGGAATTTAATTGTTCATAACCATAAAACACATGATATTATTTCCATAGTAGCTGAGGCATTGCTACCAAGAACTTCATAGTGGACAAATTACATTACTGAACTGAGTATACTTGTCGTTTCATCCCTGTATTACTGAACCTGATTTACTTTCAATTCCAGACATGTATATCTAATGAGATTTAAATCTCTACCCAATGCTTTGGAGGTAGATTTAGGTCCCACTCATCTCATAATTAAACCATTCTTATTTGTGTCATAAAATCATAAATCACACATCATAGCATAACCCATGTAATAAAAATGGGATTCCTAAACATAATGCCATTATAACATAATATATATAAGATAAAAGGACGTCATAAAAATAATTCCATCATAACATAATCAAATCAATGTAATAATATGGATAGAAACATAACCCTATATAATCTTAGATAGAAAATAATTTTGATAAAACACACAAACTCAGTTCTTGAGGAAAATATCCTTTCTTCCTCCAAATCATTTTCTTTTCCCAAAATGACATGTAATTTTAAAATAAATGAATTTTGTTGAAGATAATCATGAATTATTTCATAGGTTGCTTCATGGAAATAAGGCATTATGATACCATAAAAATTAATTCATTTCATATAAGTTAAAAAAAACATTCTCATCGTACTTTTTCCGAAAAAGTCAAAAAGTACCTCGTATGGAAATCAAATGAAAGATTCATTACATACCATGTAGAAAAATTAAAAAATGGGTAAAAAGGACATTAAAAATACATGAAAACATTTTAATAAAACATGGACAGGGATGATAAATATAACCTCAGTGAATTCTTATGAATAAACAATATCGGTACAGAACGAAATTTGAATAATTATACCTTACCTTAAATCTAATATGCTTTGTACGTATCTGGAATTCTTTTATAATGATTTAAATAATGTCACTGACTTATTCCAGAATCATTTTCATAGTTATGATATCAAATATGGTCATATTCTTATCTGCATATTAGTAATATTTCATTGCCACTCGTTATTCAGGTGTTCATTGGTTTATGTTCTTATGTGTGTTTTGTCGAATAAATTATTATTAATATTTTTTTTTTATAGATATATCATTTAAATAATGTTATTATTATCATATTTATTCACTAAATTCAATTACATAATCATTATTCAATGAAGATCATGTCGAACGAGTCGCATCACATCGTGGAGACGGTAGGCCGTATATATGTACGAGCGATGATATTGTTCCCATAATTATTGAATGTAATTGGAGTGGATGATATAATATCTCATAATTAGTATGATGTTATAATAATAATATATATTTATTATTTTACCATTATACCCATCCATTTAAGGTGGTGGTGGGGAAACAGATTACACCATGGCGTGGAGACGGTAAGCCATACGTACGCACACCCGGTGATTTTGTATTTCATAAGACGGATAGAAGGTGAAATATGAATGTTTAATATTTATAATAACATATCAGTATAGTAGTGATACTAATGGTATTACTGTATAATAAAAAAACTAAATAAGAGTAAGTAGAAGAAGAAAAAAACATGAATGAATCGGCAGAAGAGATTACCTCTTCCTCGACGCACCTCCTTTAAACTTTCTCTTAAGGCACTAGATCTGGACTTTTGAGAAGACGAGAACCTCTATAATTTAACTATAGAGGTTGATAAGAGGAATTGGCAGGGTTTGTATGACCTGGAAGTCTTAAAATGGACTGAAGAGAACAGGTACGCGGTTCCCTTTTATAAGAGAGGAGAGGGGTACTTTTGGAAACCTCCAAAATTTTAATTTATAATAAACTCAAAACCCACCTAAAAACCGCTAAAAATGAATCAAATTATAAGATGTGATGATACAGGATTGTAATATCATCATCCAATAACATTTATACATGTTGGGAATTTATTTTAAACCTTATCAATTTGATTTATCCTTATTTAGTCAATTTAATTTTATTTGTGGTAATAATATTAAAAATTTTAAATTGTTATAAATGCTTTCTTATGTATTATTAATTGTCCGTAATTAGATATATAATTACATATTAGACCATATAAATATCAATTTTTAATTTTTAAAGATTTTTGTTATTTTTAATCAATTTAATAATATGTAATTTTCATAAAATACCAATGGTTTCAATTTTGACACTATTTAATTATTTGAATTTACATAAAATCCAAACATAGGATATATTCGTACAAAAATATTTAATATATTACTAACATGTCATAAATATCTATAAAATTAATTGAGCACATTAACTAGTTAATATAATATTTATTTTAATATTTTTATAACCATTTATTTGATATTTATCTTTATAAAATAACTACTACAACATTTTCATATAAATATTAAATATTGTTATTTGTGGTATAAAAATATAAAATAAAATACTATGATGAAGATAAATCTAATATATTGAATAATAAAACTTTTAATCTAATTTATCATCTTAAAATCGCAACTTAAAAATTGTTATATTTATTTAATTATGAAGGTGACAACTTTGACATCATTTAAAATAAAATAATATAAATGTCATAATCTATTTTATAAGGCTCAAAATGGTCAAATATTCTAATTTTGGATGATAATTGTTTATATATACATTACCAAAAAGATTATTTCAGGTGTTTGTTCCTTTTTATGGGTATTATTATTTTAATAAAAACTGTATTATTGATTTTTCAATAAATAAATAATTTCTGTATCATTAATGTGTAAGCTATTAAAGTAATTAAATATTTTATAAAAATTACAAATAAATTATCAAAAAAATAAAAACATTTTATCTTTCAAATGATTATTTTTAATTGAATTTATATTCTTTATATCCTTATATTTAATATACTTTAATTAGTAGTGTTTAAGTGAGACATATTTCACTTTCCTTTAAATAAAATAAATTAAAGGTCTTAATCACATCCAAGTAGGTACCAATAGATTCCATTTAGACCAAAGTGTGTTTTAGGAAGAAATATAATAATAAAATTATATTAAGACAAGCGTTAGCATAATTTTATAATATTTTATTTACATGGAATTACCTGATTTACCTTTAGCTATGGAAAATAAAATTTACCATAGTTACTATTCATAATGCCCAAAAATAAAAGTAGCCTATTAACATAATTTGGTAACAAAATTTACAAATATGGAGTCCATTTTGTCAAAATTCAAGACACAAATGTTGAATAAATTAATTTAAAATTAATTCCATTGTCAAAAAAAGGGTTTTTGTTTAAAACATTGCAAAAGACTGAAATGATCTTACTTATGAATTCAATGTACAATTGATGATATTGAAATACATTATATTAAATAATAAAAATATATTCTATTTATATTTTAAAACAATTCAATATTATAATTTAACTATATAAATTATCTTGAAGAAAAAAAAATTATTAAAATTTAGCGTATTTTTACTATTCATCAAAATATGTATGTTTTCAGAAAAATGTGAATGATTTATCCAAAAGTAAATTTTTATATCCTAATTCAAAATAATTAGATTATTTTTTCAAACAGAACTTATAAACTTGTTAAAAACTAGATTTAAAATGGGTGTGCCATCAAAAGGCGGCAAAACTGCATTTTTTGAAAAATACTTATTTTACATGAAAGTTGTATTTTGTTCTCGTACCATGTTCTAGAAAATGTGTAAGATGAATGATAATGTTAATAATATAAAATTTAGATAATACTATTTATAACGGCTAGTTCATAATAATAATATAACAATATATCCTTGTTTTGTGAAACGGAGTATTGCGTACAACACACGCTCTCGTGGAAGGTCTCTCTTGCGTGTAATGCAAGCCATGTCAGGGTTGTGTGTAGTGTAAGATTCCTTTGGTGTTGGGTATAATATAATCAAAACATAGTTCAATTATATATAGATCAAAATCTATACTCGGTGTTGTGTAAAATGAATTTTATTCGAAAGAACATGAAATTGTGTCCAACACAAGCCAAGAATAGTGTTGCGTATACTACAAGCTAATAAGGTGTTACGTATAGCGCAATATAATATTGGTGTAGCGTACAACACAAGACATCAAGGAAATTAAAATGTATATTTCTCATAAAATCTTGGGGCATTTCATTCTACCCCCCTTAAAATGAATTTCTCCCTCGAAATTCATCGGGGTTATAAATTGATTACTACTTGAATGTTTCTTTCATAGAAACCCACATCATAAAAAGTATTGCTAAAACATAATTTTAAAAAGGAATGTTAGAAACATAATGGTCGCCCAATTTAACTCATCACTGGGTTTCCACATAGGAAAATATAGTTGAAATTATGGATATGGAAGAGAAATATATCCATCATGTTCTGATGAAGTGTGGTAGAGAACATTGCTATGAAAAAGACAACAATCACAATGCCATAAATTTGTGATAATATAAAGTACTATATGATTCATTAGATATGAGGGCACTAGGACAACATTTTTGGTTTTCAAGATCATTTCCCTAAAGTTTAATAATTTTTCATGAGAAGAAATACTTAGTTGATTTCATTGTAATATCATCGTTGGTCATTCCAGGGAAAATTTCCACTTCATTACTTATTTAAAGAAATGAAATTGAATTTTTCATTCTTGAAGTTTTAGTATATCATGTAATATAATGATATGTCATTCCACATGCATCTATCATAAAAAGGTGAGCATAAGATAATCAAACATGCATAATTACATTTTGGGGACATTAATCGTATATTGTTCCAAAAATGGACTTATACTTCATATATAGTACCACTTAATAAAAAGAAACTAATTTCTACTAACGAGATACTCCCTGTAGGCCAGTCATATGTGATAAAGTCATGTCGCACTTTGGTTTTGGGTTCAATTCCCGCAACCTTGTGCGACGCGATGGGTTGTCACCCGTCCTACCGGTTGTAATTTTTGTAAAACTATACTATTATAACATTCCAAAAATAAAAAAAATGTTCTAGACTTAAACAATACTATATGATGTTGAACATAATCCATTACAACCTTTAAGGTTATCCAAAATACTTCTGTCCATGCTCATATATAAAGAAAAAAATTACTAAATAGGCCATCTACCAAGAATGTGGATACAAGCATTTATCCCACATATATTTTTAGATATAGCTTTTTGGTCACATTTCAAACATGTGAATACCTTAATCATGTATTTTCTCGAAACATGAATTACCATAGAACCTTAGTGAAAATATGAATTCTATCAAAAGTTAACTCTTTCCTCATACCAATGTCCCAGAATTTCTATATGCTCAATCCATGATACCACAAAGTCCTTATATCAGTCATGAGCTCATTAATACTATCAAACAGAGTATTTTCTCTTTATCCCTTAATTATGTTCATATCATCTACTTTCCAATAATATTGCAATCACATTTTATGGTGACAGGTACCATACAATTATTGAAAACCAAAAGATAGATATTCTAATATTCCATGATTTTATAAATGAGATTTCAAAATAATATTTTTGAACCCCGTTACATAAACACATAATCATTCCACAACTTCATTGTCATATTCAACATCTCCAATAGTGATTGTATGTGAGTTACCTTTCTACTTTGACTTAATTGGTTTTTGATGTTGATGATCACTATCCCTTGGATTAGGTCATTGGTTAGCATAATGCCCCATTTCCATGCACTTGTAGAATTGAAGTGTTAGTTGTGCGTTCTCTGTAGTCTTTTCTATATTCACATCATTAGCTACCTTTTCCCCATTACATAGACACTCAGCTTCTCAATGACCTTAATTTCCACACATAAATCATTTTTAGTCCCTTAAAGACAATCTCCACCATTCTTCTTTCCACACTTTGAGCATAATGAATCATTCATCTTCTTTTCACTGTTGTTTTGAGATTTTTCCTTGAACTCCATCTTTCTTTTCTTATCAAAACCATTAGATGGATATATAACACCAACTTATAGTTCTACCTTGATATCACAAAAAACAATTTGGTCATAGCTACTGAAGTATTTTATAGTTAATGTCCTTCGAAGATTTGGATTTAAGCCATAGAAGAATCGATCAACTTTACATTTAAGCTGGATGATAAAGCCAGATGCATACCTTGAAAGCCTTGTAAAATTATCTACGTATATACCAACAGATATATCATCATTTTTCTTAAACTCAAGGAACTCCTTTTCCATATTCGTTCGAAGAATACGAGGAAATTACATATTGAAAAACAAGTTCTTGAACGCATCCAATTCAATGGATTCAATTTTATCTTGGGGGCACATGAGCCTTATCTCTGTTGGTAAGGACTCCGTAAGTGCATCCGGAAGACCTGGGATCAAATCAAGGTAGAGAAAGTATTTTCAGGTCATTGTAGTAGTAACAGTGCATTACTGTAGCAGCTACTATAGTAGGTACTGTAGCAGGAACTGTGCAGTATTGTAGCATGTACTGTAGCGGGAACTCTAGCAGGTACTATTTCACACTGTAGAAGCCAAGAATATGCCCCCGTTTGGGCCTTCGGTCCACTAATTTGGTCCCCGGGTCCTTTAAGGCCTTCATCCCACCCAGGCCTTCATGTCAGTAAGGCCTTCGGGCCACCTCAAGGCCTTCAAGCCACCGTAAGTGCAGATGCAAACCAGACGATATACGACGAACAAGATCTACAATGAGGATGAGTAAGGAGCCTTCACCAAAACAAAGTCCAAATAGATTTCAAGAATTAAAGTGTATGACACCTGCCATTGGGACAATCCTGTGAATGCACAAGAATGCCTAGCCGAACAACCATGCCAAGGTGGAGAGCTGATTTCACAATGAAGATGCTAGGGAGGAGCTATTTCAAGTAGTTAGTCTTGGTTGTATATAATGTGTGAAGCCTATGGGAAAATTAATTCCTCTAAGTCTTATGGGCCATGTAATACATATTTCTATGGTCCTTGTAAGGGTACCACCTCACCCCTTTAGAAGTGGATTATCAAAAATCAATAAAAAATGATGTCCTTCGGGCCATTGGATGGAATTTTATCTTGGGGCCTTGTATTCTTAATTAGAGTCCATCACTGGTCTGCTTCACCTTCTAAATGGTAAACAGCAAAAATGAATTTTTCATGTTCTAAAAAACGATGTATGGAAAATATATTTTCAATGGTACTGATCCATTTTTCAGCAATAAGTGGATCAGAAGACCCATTGAATGAAGGTGGATGTTGCCTCATGAAGGACTCAATAGAATATTGTTCTGTTCTCTTCTCATTTGGATGTCCAGAATGATTCATAGCTTGTGTAAGTATAATAATAATATTTTTCACTCAATATCTCATAACATTGGTTTGTTAAGGAAGATAATCACTGCATTACCCATTACATTGATCTACACAGTTCCTTCGGGATCCATCCATTGTCTAAAACCCAAAATGATTAGTGTGAGAGGCAAACATCATGCTAGGAAAACAACAAAATAAAGGGGGATTACGTTCAATATCTAACATATTAGGTTTAATTCTATGGTTGTTACTATAATTCTAGGACTATAACATATACTTATACTTAACCTTAGGGATATCTCTAGACAATCCTTATTAATATCTCTAGTGATCTCTCAAAATTTTACACATCCTAGTTTCCATAGGATGACTAAACCGTTGCTCTGATACCAACTATAACGACCCAAAATTTTACATACATAGAAATTACATTACTTTTGCAGAATACATAATACATAACAAAAATAGATGCCCAATGACTGTATTAGTTTAGTGTCTTTGGAAACTCAGAACATAATCCTCTAATCATGGTGAAAGATCTTCAACATCTCCCATAATGATTTTACAATTTATTTCTTACCTAAATCCTTTTTTATATCCTCTGGAAAAGAAAACATAAAATGGGTGAGCTCAAATGCTCAGTAAGTGTAAACATGGAGAACATAAAATAATCCATAAACATTTTAATGTAAAAACATGAACATAAAATATCAAAACCATGTGTAATGGCATAAATCATGGTTTTACATAAGGCATAGATCATAAAATAACATTAATCATGACAAAATATCATGGGAATTTAATGGTGGCAAACCATAAAGAACATGATATGATTTCCATAGTAGTCGATACAGTGTTGCCAAGACCATCATAGTAGACAAAGCCATTACTGAACTAGGTTTACTTTCCGTTCCAGCCCTATATTACTGAACTAGATTTACTTCTCATTAAATCCATGTCTATCTCATGAGATATAAATCACTATCCAATAAATTGGAGGGAGAAATTTTTCCCACTAATCTCATAATGAATCCATTATTATATCTTCCACAGAATCATAAATCATACATCATAACCTAACCCATGTAATAAAAATGGGATTCCTAAACATCATGTCATCATAACATAATCCATAAAAGATAAAAGAACTTCATAAAAATAATTCCATCATAACATGATAAAATTAATGTAATAATAGGGATAGTTAAATAACCATATATCATCTTAGATAAGAAATAATTTTGATAAAACACTTGAACTCAGTTCTTGAGGAAAATATCCTTTCTACTTCATTATCATTTTCTTTTCTCAAAATGACATAGAATTTTAAAAGAAATGAATTTTGTTGAAGATAATAATGAAATCCTGTATAGGATGATTTATTTAAATAAGGTGTTATGAAATCTTAAAAATTCATTGTTTCCATATATGTTAAACAAAAACATTCTCCTCGTACTTTTGCCGAAAAAGTCAAAAAGTACCTCGTATGGAAAACAAAAGAATGATTCCTTACATTCCATGTAGTAAAAGTCAAAAATGGGTAAAAATGACTTGAAACATACATGAAAACATTTTTATAAAACATGGTCATTAATGATAAATATAACCCCAATAAATACTTACGAATAAACAATCTCAGTTAAGAATGAGATTGGAATAATTACCTCTTACCTTAGGTCTGATATGTTGTGTACATATCTGAACCTCCTGTATAATGATTTAAATAATTTCATTGACTTATTCCAGAATCATTTTCATTGTTATGATATCATATATTGTCATATTCTTGTCTTTTTATTAGTAATATTTCATTGTCACAGGTTATTCGGTCGTTCACTATTTTATGTTCTTATGCGTGTTTGTTTGAATAAATTCTTATTCCTCTTTTTAGGTTATAGATATTATGACAACCCTGCTTTTTTATTACAACCTAAGCATGCTTTATTACATAAAACATCACATGATACAACAAAGAAGATCGAGAGGTTTAGTGTATTTGGGGATTAGGATCATTACATAAAAACATTAAACTTGAAATACAACATCTTTATTGAAAACTTCCTTTACAAGACCACTACATTCCTTCGTACTTAGCATTGCATGGGATAACCTGAGGACATGCATAAGAAAAGGGTGAGCTATAAAGCCCAGTAAGGGAGTACACAATGAATAACATGGGTAGTAAAATACATGTTAGGCAATAGGAACATCAATAGAGCATTAGAGTAACATGAACATAAAGGCATGATAAAGCATGATAACCATAACATGGAAATGTGGCAACAACACTTAACATTGAATTAGCATGAGCCAAGGCTCATTGCACATGGAGCATGAGTAAACCCTCATTGCACTGGAAGCATGAGTAAACCCTCATTCCACTTGAATTAGCATGAGTCAACACTCATTGCACATGACGTATCATGATACTATACTTTACCCAATGCATTGGAGCGCTATAAAGGGTGCACCCTTCTTAAACATTTCATTTCACGCATAAGTGTGCCACATGGATCATAAAACATGGATTCATAAAACATAATCATTTATTCTACGATAAATGAATGTGGAATTCATACATGAAATTTACAATCAATAGGTACATGTGTATAATTGTGAATACCCTTGATGGAGAAATGGGCATGGTATTCACTACACAATGACATTGGGTTAGAAAATCGGTGCGATTTCAGCAGCGTAATGGCGTGACATAAGAATTCATAAAAAAAGGTTTTTGAGAGAGAAAGGGGTTCCTCATCATATTTACATGTAATGGATAGTAAGGAGGTCATATATATACATGTCCAAACAATAGAAATGGAATTTATATTCATGATACAAAAGTATTGCTTGAATGTAAAAGAAGAGAGAGAAGTTCCTTTCGGAATTTCGGCATAGTAACGAGTGTACATGGGAGGCATTTAATGAGAGAGAAAGGGTTCTCCCATCATTCAAACAATAAGAGGGCAGTATGGGGGAGGTGTGAAACTATACCCCAACATTCATAATTGAAATAAAAAGGTCAATACAACTTAAATAAATTTGACAAAAATGGGAAAGGAAGAGAAAACCCTTACTTGGAAGTGTTCTTCCAAAGGCTAGAGAGAGGCTTGTGAGAGGCTTATTGGGAGCTTGGGGAACCTTGGGAGGATTCTAGAGAGATTAGGGTAGAGGTTGGACGAACACCAAGGTATTTTAGTGAGGAAGAAGTGGGAGCTTGGGTGGGTTTATATAGGAAAGGTGAGAGAATTCTTTATTATTTAGGTTTGGGACCCCTTATATTAAAATAATCCAAACCACAAACCATCCCATGGTATTTGCCCATGGTTTCTGGAAAAGGAAAGAGGAAAACAATATTTTACAAGTCCAAGGTCCGAACTTATTAAAAAATTAGGTTTTCTTATGTGGAGGTGAGTCACACTCCCATGGAAATTAATTTAAAAAGGCAAAGTGATGAATAAGTCTTGAGGGCTCCATTAATGCTTTGAAAAGTAATTCAAAAAAACCCAAAACCTCATTATTTTAATGATAAAACACATATTGGCCGAACATAAGGATTATGTTATTTTATTACATCACCATTGGGTCATTATGATGTCATAAAACACATTATATATTTAAATGGTATTTAATTTTTACCCAAATATTTGACTGTCTCAGAAAATTATTAAAAATTCACCGTTGGATAATTTCGACGTCCTGATTCCAAAAATAATATTTATTTTATCTGAATAATTTTCTAAATATTTGAATTTTCACTTTTAAATTAAAAACCGACATTTATAAAAAAAAATCACGAGTTTTGACAGAAATGGCTTTCAAACCTTAATAAAAATTTTAATTGCATTCATAAAATTATAAGATAATTTATACTTAATAAAAAATTAATTTAATATTAATAATAATATTTTATTAAAATATTATTTAATTCAAAAATCCTTTAATTTAATAAAATATAATTCTTAATTAAATAATAACTAAAACACCATTTGTAATTTAAAAACTATTTACAATAAATCAAAAATGACTAGAAATTATATTCATTATTATATACAAAAATAATGTACATGAACACGGTGCTACTTATTTGTTACATAACCCCTTAAAATAGCCGCATAATACCTAAGGGTAAGGTGTGCGATGGTGACAGACTCTTGGGGTGGCTCGGATAACATCGCTCGAGTGGTAATTTCAATCAACTTCCACTTTTCCCGTAGACGATCACGTTCGAGCTTGACTTGATGAAGCTCAGCTTGGTCTTGGTCAAGGGAAAAGCCCAAATACGCCACCTCTTTTCCGAGCTCTGGCAAATGGGCTTCGTAAGGGGCAATTCTACTGGATGAGTCCATCGCTTCCTTTGTCTGAGTAGAAATGGGTTCGTTAAAGCCTTATATTTATACTACTTAGATGATCGCTGTTCAACAGCTATACAAGTAACGGTCACAAATCATGACGTAAAACTAAAGAAGTTGACATATTATAAAAACATTTTTCATAAAGAAACATTTAACTGGATCAAGAGGGATTTTCTATTAATGAAACTTTGGGTCGTTACAATATTCCCCCCTTAAGAAATTTTTCCCTTGAAATTTTCCTTTTCCCACACTAAAAAAAATGTGGGTAACTTAGCTTCATCATATACTCCGACTCCCAAGTTTCTTCTTCAGACTTGTGGTTTCTCCACAACACCTTGACGAGGGGCATTGTCTTATTTCGTAGAACTTTTTCTATACGATCTAAGATCTTCACTGGTTGCTCCTCATAAGAAAGATCGTCTTATAATTGTACCACCTCGGAAGAGAGTACATGTGAAGGGTCTGGTATGTACTTCCTTAAGAGGGATACATGGAAGACATCATGCACCTTGGCCATAGTAGGTGGAAGTGCTAGTCGATAGGCCACATCCCCAACACGATCAAGAATCTCGAAGGGGCCGATGTACCTTGGACTTAACTTCCCTTTCTTTCCAAACCTCGTGACCTTCTTCCACGGAGATATGCGTAAAAACACCATGTCTCCGACTTTAAACTCAAGGTCTCATCGACGATTATCTGCATAACTCTTCTGTCGACTTTGGGCTGCCTTGATATGCTGCTGAATGGTTTTCACCTTCTCCACCATTTCTTCGACCATTTATGGTCCATGCAGCTTACGTTCACTGACCTCATCCCAACATGCTGGTGTTCTACACCTTTTCCCATATAGGGCTTCATATGGTTCCATTTGGATGCTCGAGTGGAAACTATTATTATAAGAGAACTCAACTAGAGGAAGATGTTGATCCCATCCTCTTTTAAAGTCCATTGAGCACGCTCTCAACATATCCTCAAGTTTATGGATAGTCCGCTCAGATTGGCCATCAGTTTGAGGATGATAGGCTGTACTGAAGTTCAGTTCAGTATTCAGAGCATGTTGAAGACTCTTCCAAAACTTAGAGGTAAATCTTGGATCTCGGTCAGACACAATGGATAGTGGTACTCTATGCAACCGTACCACTTCCCTGATATATATCCGTCCCAGTTGATCCAAAGAGAAATCCTCTCGAATAGCAATGAAGTGTGCAATCTTTGTAAGACGATCCACAACTACCCAGATTGCATTATTGCCTTTGGATGTCCTTGGAAGTCTGGTGACAAATTCCATGGTGATGTTCTCCCATTTCCATTCTGGTATGGTCAATGGTTACATCATCCCCTTAGACTTATGCCTCTCTGCCTTCACTTTCTGACACACCAGGCACTTTGATGTATATTCAGCAATCTCCTTCTTCATATTATCCCACCAAAAGTTTTCTCAGAGATCTCGATACATCTTTGTGCTCCTTGGGTGAATAGAGAAATTTGAACTATGTTCACCATCCAAAAGTTCCTTCTTCAGCTCCGAACATGATGGAACACATAGTCTTTTCCCAAACTACACAATTCCTTCTTCATTAACATTAAACTCTGAGGATTTTCCCTTTTTGATAGCTTCCACTTTTTCTTGGATTCCCACATCATCCTTTTGAGAATCCTTTAACCTTTCCAAAAGAGATGGTTGAGCAATCATTTGTGAAAGGATTGATGATGTTCCCTTCTTTATGATTCCCACATCCATCTTCATTAAGTCTAAGAAGATTGGATCCTTCCCAATTCTCATCATTGATAGAATCGCTGGATCCTTTCTACTTAGGGCATCTTCCACCTTGTTCGCATTCCCATGGTGGTAATGTATTGAACAGTCATAATCCTTGATGAGCTCTATCCATCTTCTATGGCGCATATTAAGCTCTTTCTGTGTGAATATATATTTAAGACTCCTGTGGTCAGTATATATCTCACATTTCTCTCTATAGAGAAAATGCCACCAGATTATCAAGGAAAAGATCACCGCCGCCAACTCCAGATCATGTGTTGGATAGTTTCGCTCATGGATTTTCAACTGCCTTGAGGCATAAGATATCACTTTATCATTCTGCATCAGCACACATCCTAAGCCCTTCTTATAAGCATCACTGAATACCACAAAAAGCTCCCCACTTGTGGGTAAAGTGAGCACGGGTGCAGTGATAACCCTCCTTTTCAACTCCTTGAAGCTTTCTTCGCATTCATCACTCCAAGAAAACTTTACTCCCTTTCGAGTTATCTTGGTAAGAGGGTTGGACAATCGTGAGAAATTTCTCAAAATCGTCGATAATATCCATCTAACCCCAAGAAGCTACGGATATCAGTTACCGATGTTGGCCTCGGCCATCCCATAATTGAATCTATTTTGGAGGGGTCCACAGATATCTTATTGCTTGTGATGATATGGACCAATAATGAGACTTCCTTCAACCAAAACTCACACTTGTTGTACTTTTCATATAGCTTCTCTTTGCGCAAAGTCTCTAGTACAGTTTTTAAATGCTCCTCATGGCCCTCCTTGGTTTTGGAGTATATTAGAATATCATCTACAAACACTACCACAAATTTGTCAAGGTAATCTCTAAAGACTCTATTCATCAAGTCCATGAATATTGTTGGAGAATTGGTGAGTCCAAAAGGCATTACTATGAATTCATAGTGCTCGTACCTTGTACGAAAAGGAGTCTTGGGGATATCTTCCTTCTTTACCCTTACTTGATAATATCCCGACCGCAAGTCCACCTTGGAGAAGTATTGTGCTCCACGCAGCTGATCAAACAAGTAATCGATTCTTGGGAGAGGATACTTGTTCTTTATTGTTATTTTGTTAAGTTGACGATAACTGATGCAATGCCGCATTGACCCATCCTTCTTCTTGACGAAGAGGACTAGTGCACCCCATGGTGATGCACTTGGGCATATAAACCCTTTATCCAGATTCTCCTGTAGTTGTTTCTTCAGCTCTTCAAGCTCAACAACAGCCATTCTATATGGAGTCTTGGATATTGGTAGCACCCCAGGTATAAGTTCAATTGATAACTCAACATCTCTTCTTGGAGGAAGACCAGGAAGTTCCTCGGGAAATACTTCAGCGAATTCCCTCATAATAGTCATTTCTTCAAGGGTGGTTTCTTCCTTGGACTCAATCATCTGAGCCAGATATGCGTGCTCATAAGGCAGCAATATCCATGCTTGAGATGATGGATCTAAAGGAGATTCATCTTCCTCCTGACACTTGTAAAGAATCGGGGGTCGATTATCCATATGGAGTTTGATTTCCCTCTCCCGATAATTTATGTTGGCTCTATATAAGGAAATCTAATCCATGCCAAGAATTGCATCAAATTCCACCAAAGGGAGTATGAAGAGGTTCTCCAGGAAATTCAATCCACATATTATAGCAGGGGAGGACTTATATTCATGGGATGCAATGATTTCCCCATTTTCCGTACTCACCGACATCTTTACTTCCAGGATTTGTGGTGGTGCTGGGATTGTTCTACTAAACATTCGAGATATAAAAGAATGCGTAGAACCTGAATCAAAAAGTACGTTCGCTATTCTTGAATGAATAACTAGTGTACCTGTCACTACTTCATTGTCGGGGTTCACTTCGGCAGAAGTGATGGAAAAAGCTCTTCCTTTCTGTCTTGGAGGTTCTTGGTTGCCTCCGATAACCCTTGGATTAGGGCACTGATTCTCAAAATGACCCGGTTCTTTGAATTTGTAGCATTGAACAACGCGTTGAGGTTCGAACAGAGCGTTCCTCTCCTCTGTAGCAGTCGTGGGTCCTTCTTGCCGACAGTTAATAGCTAGGTGCCCTTCTCTTCCACACCTAAAGCATTTTCTCGTCCCCCTAAGGCAATTTCCAGGGTGCTTCTTTCCGCACTTTTGGAAAGTGGGGTGCTGGAACTTCTTAGCACCGTTGGATTTATCCATCGGACCACCAGCATTGAAGTCTACCTTACGCTTCTTATCCCCATGATACCCCTGTGATTCTCCGATCTCCATTTCAACCTTGAGGGCACATCAGACAATTTCCTCATAGTTGTCGAAGTCACGGATCACTAATTATTTCCGCAAGCTAGGCTTCATCCCACCAAAGAAGCGGTCAACCTTGCATTCGGGGGTAACGACAAAGCCGGAAGCGTATCGTGCAAGCCTTGTGAATTTTTCCTCGTACGCTCCGACAGATTCTTCATCTTTCTGCTTGAGGGAAAGGAAGTCCCTTTCCATCTTAAGATGGAGGGTCCGCGGAAAATATTTATCAAAAAACATCTTCCGGAATTCCTTCTATTCCAAAGCCTCAATCTCCTCCTCAGGCTTCGTATTTTTGATCAACGTCCACCATTGATCAGCTTCACCCTCCATACGATAAGCCTCCAGGAGAACCTTCTCTTGTTCAGAACATTTAAGGATAGAGAAGATCTTTTCAATGGAGTTGATCCATTGCTCAGCGATCGTGGGATCAGATGATCCACTAAATGTAGGAGGCCTTTTTCTCATGAAGCTCTCGATAGCGACTTGTTCTTTCTTAGGGGGGGTTGAACGTTCCTCTTGACCCGTGTTTCTATTCAAAACTTGAGTTAGCTGAGAGAGAAGAATGACAAAGTTCGCGATTCCCTCTCCCATTGGATTGGGCATCTCATTAGTATAATCATCACACTGATCTTCACAACGGTTGTTAGCCCAAGTTCTCCTATTACCGGCCATTGGCTGGAAAAAAAGGAAAGTTAGGGGTAACTCATAAAGGGTAATCCAAAGATAAAAGTTGATGACTTATAAATAAACTTTAATCTCTTTAACTCATGAGTCTATAGGATTCAATCCAGGCTTTTCATGATCTTCCTTCTAAAATATATTGTTAGGGTCATTTTTCCCTTAATAAGGGTTCATACTAAGATTGTGAATTTATCAAAATATATCCCCTGGGAGTGTCGTAACCAAGAGTGCAGCAAGGCCCGTTGTCGTGCACCAGTTCCCGTTCGAGTCTTGCTTAAAGCGGTGTTTTCGGGTTTTACCCCTAGGATACATATGTGCCAGAGCCGCCTCTACCTGCTCGTATCCAGAAAGGGATGTATTTGTTTGATAAACCACTTACTTAGTATTTACCAAAACTTAGGGATGTTTTTATTATGCTTAGTCTTGTATCTAAGGCTTTACTAGGGTTTCCTAATCCCAAAAATAACTAATCCTATCCTTTGATACCAACTATGACAACCCTGCTTTTTTATTACAACTTAAGCATGCTTTATTACATAAAACATCAATTGATACAACAAATAAGATCGAGACGTTTAGTGTCTTTTGGGATTAGGATCATTACATAAAAACATTAAACTTGAAATACAACATATTTATTGAAAACTTCCTTTACAAGACCACTACATTTCTTCGTACTTAGCATTGCATGGGATAAATTGAGGACATGCATAAGAAAAGGGTGAGCTACAAAGCCCAGAAAGGGAGTACACAATGAATAACATGAGGAGTACAATACATGTTAGGCAATAGGAACATCAATAGAGCATTAGAGTAACATGAACATAAATGCATGATAAAGCATGATAACCATAACATCGAAATGTGGCAACAACACTTAACATTGAATTAGCATGAGCCAAGGCTCATTGCACATAGAGCATGAGTAAACCCTCATTGCACTTGAAGCACGAGTAAACCCTCGTTGAACTTGAATTAGCATGAGTCAACACTCATTGCACATGACGTATCATGATACTATACTTTACCCAATGCATTGGAGCGCTATAAAGGGCGCACCCTTCTTAAACATTTCATTTCATGCATAAGTGTGCCACATGGATCATAAAACATGGATTCATAAAACATAATCATTTATTCCACGATAAATGAATGTGGAATTCATACATGAACTTTACAATCAATAAGTACATGTGCATAAAAGTGAATACCCTTGATGGAGAAATGGGCATGGTATTCACTACACAATGACATTGGCTTAGAAAATCGGTGCGATTTCGGCAGCGTAACGGCGTGACATAAGAATTCATAAAAAAGGTTGATGAGAGAGAAAGGGGTTCCTCATCATATTTACATGTAATGGACAGTAATTAGGTCATATATATACATGTCCCAACAATCTAAATGGAATTTAGATTCATGATACAAAAGTATTGCTTGAATGTAAAAGAAGAGAGAGAAGTTCCTTTCGGAATTTCGGCATAGTAACGAGTGTACATGGGAGGAATTTAATGAGAGAGAAAGGGTTATCCCATCATTCAAACAATAAGAGGGCAGTATGGGGGAGGTGAGAAACTATACCCCAACATTCATAATTGAAATAAAAGGGGAAATACAACTTAACGAAAATTGACAAAAATGAGAAAGGAAGAAAAAACTCTTACATGGAAGTGTGCTTCCAAAGGCTAGAGAGAGGCTTGTGAGAGGCTTCTTTGGAGCTTGGGGCACCTTGGGAGGATTCTAGAGAGAGTAGGGAAGAGGTTGGACGAATTCCAAGGGATTTTAGTGGGGAGGAAGTGGGAGCTTGGGTGGGTTTATATAGGAAAGGTGAGAGAATTATTTATTATTTAGGTTTGGGACCCCTTATATTAAAATAATCCAAACCACAAACCATCCCATGGTATTTGCCCATGGTTTCTGGAAAAGGAAAGAGGAAAACAATATTTTACAAGTCCAAGGTCCGAACTTATTAAAAAATTAGGGTTGCTTATGTGGAGGTGAGTCACACTCCCATGGAAATTAATTTAAAAAGGCAAAGTGTTGAATAAGTCTTGAGGGCTCCATTAATGCTTTGAAAAGTAAGTCAAAAAAACCCAAAACCTCATTATTTTAATGATAAAACACATATTGGCCGAACATAAGGATTATGTTATTTTATTACATCACCATTGGGTCATTATGATGTCATAAAACACATTATATATTTAAATGATATTTAATTTTTACCCAAAAATTTGACTGTCTCAGAAAATTATGAAAAATTCACCGTTGGATAATTTCGACGTCCTGATTCCAAAAATAATATTTATTTTATCTGAATAATTTTCTAAATATGTGAATTTTCACTTTTAAAATAAAAACCGACATTTATAAAAAAATTCACGGGTTTTGACAGAAATGGCTTTCAAACCTTAATAAAAATTTTAATTGCATTCATAAAATTATAAATCATTTATACTTAATAAAAAATTAATTTAATATTAATAATAATATTTTATTAAAATATTATTTAATTCAAAAATCCTTTAATTTAATAAAATATAACTCTTAATTATATAATAACTAAAAACACCATTTGTACTTTAAAAACTAATAACAGTGTATAAAAAATGACTAGAAATTATATTCATTATTATATACAAAAATAATGTACATGAACGTGGTGATACTTATTTGTTACATAACCCCTTAAAATAGCCACATAAGACCTATGGGTAAGGTGTGCGATGGTGACAGACTCTTGGGGCGTCTCGGATAACATCGCTCGAGTGGTAATTTCAATCAACTTCCACTTTTCCCGTAGACGATCACGTTCGAGCATGACTTGATGAAGCTCAGCTTGGTCTTGGTCAAGGGCAAAGCCCAAAGATGCCACCTCTTTTCCGAGCTCTATAAAATGGGCTTCGTAAGGGGCAATTCTACTGGATGAGGCCATCTCTTCCTTTGTCTGAGTAGAAATGGGTTCGTTAAAGCCTTATATTTATACTACTCAGATGATCACTGTTCAACAGCTATACAAGTAACGGTCACAAATCTTAACGTAAAACAAAAGAAGTTGACATCTTATAAAAACATTTTTCATAAAGAAACATTTAACTGGATCAAGAGGGATTTTCTATTAATGAAACTTTGGGTCGTTACAGATATATCATTTAAAAAATTGTCTTAGTATCATATTTATTCATTCAATTCATTTACATAATCATTATTCAATGAATATCATGTCGAACGAGTCACATCCCATCGTGGAGATAGTAGGCCGTATGTACACACGAGCGATGATATCATTCCCATAATTATTTAATAAAATTGGAGTGGATGGTATAATATCTCATAATTATTATTATGTTATAATAATAGTATATACTTATTATTTCCTCCATTATACCCATCCAAGTAATGTGGTGGTGGAAAAATAGATTACACCACGGCGTGGAGACGGTAAGTCATACGTATGCATGCGCGGTGATTTAGTTTTTCATAGGATGGATAGAAGGTGAAATTGGGTTGTTTCATATTTATAAAAACATATCAGTATATTAGTGAAACTTATGTTATTACTTTATAATGAAACAACTAAATATGAGTAAGTATAAGGAGAATTAAACATGATAGAATCGGTAGAAGTGATTACATCTTCTTCGATGCACCTCCTTTAAACTTCTTCTTAAGGCACTAGATTTTTTCTTTTGAGAAGACCCGAACCTATATAATATAACTATATTGGTTCTGAAGAGTAATTGGCAGGGTTTTGACGTGCTTTATGGCTTAAAATGGAGTGAAGAGAAGAGGGAGGAGGTGCCCATTTAAAAGAGAGGAGAGAGGAACTTTTGGAAACCTCCAAAATATTAATTTATAATAAACTTCAAACCCACATAAAAACCTCAAAAAATAGCTCAAATTAAAAAATGAGATGATATAGGGTAGTAATATCATCATCCAATAAAATTTAGACATTTTGGGAATTTATTTTAAACCTTATCAATTTTATTTATCTTTATTAAATCTATTTAAATTTTTTGTGGTAATAATATTCTAAATTTTAAATTGTTATAAATTCTTTCTTATGTGTTTTGAACTGTACATAATTAGATATATTATAAAATATTAGACCTTATAAATTACAATTTTTAATTTTTAAAATTTTTTTATATTTTTAATCATTTTAATAATATGTTATTTTCATAAAATATCAGTAGTGTCAATTTTGACACTATTAATTTATTTGAAATTAAATAAAATCCACACAGAGGATATATTCAAAATAAAATATTTAATATATTACTAAAATTTCATATATATCTTTAAAATTCATGGATCACATTACCTTTTTTATATAATATTTATTTTAATATTTTTAGAACCATTTATTTGATATTTCTCTTAATAAAATAACTACTACAACATTTTTGTATAAATATTAAATATACATTTTTGTTGTATAATAATAAAAAAAATATTACTATGATAAATATAAATATTATATATTTCATAATAATATTTTTACTCAAATTTATAATCTTAAAATCACTACATTTAAATTGTTATATTTATTAAATTATGATGGTGACAACTTTGACATCATTTAAAATAAAATAATATAAAAGTCATAATCTATTTTACAAGGCCCCAAATGGTCAAAAATTAGACCATTGGATGATTATGGTTTATATATACACGAAAAATAATTTTTTATCAGGTTTTTGGTCCTTTTGATGGGTATTGGTATTTTAATAAAAACTATATTACTGATTTTTCACTAAAAAAATAATTTCACCATCATTAATGTATATGCTATTAAGGTAATTAAATATTTCATAAATAATTACAAATAAATTATCCTAAAAAAGAAAAACATTTTATATTTCAAATGAGTAATTATAATTTAATTTATATTCTATATAACCTTATATTTAAACTACTTTAATTATTAATGTTTGAGTGATACATATTTCACTTTCCTCTAAATAAAATGAATTAAAGGTCTTAATCACATCCAAGTGGGTTCTAATAGATTCCATTTAAACTCAAGTATGTTTTAGAACGAAATATAATCATCCAATTATAGTAAGAAAAGTGTTAGGGTAATTTTACAATATTAAATATACCCTTAATTACCCGATTTACCTTTAACTATGGGGAATAAAATTTACCGTAGTTACTATTCATAATGCACAAAAATAAAAGTAACATATTAACATAATTTGGACCTACTGATTACAAAAATGGAATCCATTTTTTATAATTTAATAGACATAAGTTTGCAAAAATTAATTTTAAATTAATCTCATTGTCGAAAAAAAGGGGTTTTGTTTAAAACATTGCAAAATATTAAAATGATTTTACCTATTAATTCAATGTAAAATTAATGATATTGACATAAATTATATTAAATATTAAAAATATATTCTATTTATAATTTAAAACCATTAAATATTATTATTTAACTATATAAATTATCTTGATGAAAACAGTTGTTTTTAATTAAAATTTAGCGTATTTTTACTATTCATCGAAATAGGAAGGTTATCAGAAAAATATGAAAAATTTATCCAAAGTATATTATTATATATTCATTCAAAATAATTAGTTTATTTTGTCAAATTGAACTTATGAACATGTTAAACACTATACATAAAATGGGTGCGCAATCAAAAGGCAGAAAACTGAATTTTTTGAAAAATACTTATTTGACCTGAAATATTTATTTTGTTCTCATACCATGTTCTAGAAAATGTGTAAGATGAATGATAATAATATAAAATTCAAATTTTAGTTAATACTATTAATAATGGCCAGTTCATAATAATATTATAACAATATATCATTGTTTAGTGATACTCGGTATTGCGTACAACACAAGCTATCAAGGAAGGTCGCTCTTGCGTGTAATGCAAGAAAATTCAGTGTTGCGTATAGTGAAAGCTTCCATTGGTGTTGCGTATAACAGAATCAGAACATAGTTCATTTATACATAGATCAGAATCTATACTTAGTGTTGGGTAAAATTAATTTAATTCGAAAGAACTTGAAATTGTATGCAACACAAGCCAAGAATAGTGTTGAATATACTACATGCTAATACAGTGTTTCGTATAGGGAAAGATAATGTTAGTGTAGCGTACAACACAAGACAACAAAAAAATTAAAAATAATATTTCTCATAAAATCTCAGGGTGTAACATTCATGATTAGTTCATAGTATCATTTCTTATGCATCTTGGTAGTGGGAGGGGTTCCAAAACCATTAGTAAGATTTTCAGGATTGGCACATGATTTTTAAAACCATACTTCCAAACCATGCAATGTGTCGAGGAATTAAAAAATTATTTTTATACATAAATATTCTTAATTATTTTAAATTAAAACATCCCCTATCAACTATTCAATATCCTATGAGATAAATATCTTCCCCTTATACCTAATTTACCAGGAGGCTGATTCCATCCCTCTAATGAAACTTACTCTTCTCAAAATTCCCATCCTCTAATGATATTTCTATATATGAGATAGGTATGGAATTAATCTCTTCACTAACATCCTTCTTCCTACTTTATTATATTATACCTCTCTTCATTCTCACCATGCACTCTACTAGGCTGAAAACTATGTGGGTTTTGATTCTAATTTCATGTGGTCCTGATTTTCTTGGGTTTATGAGGTCACTTTTAGGTCTCCATCAATACGTATTCAAGGTTTTAGATATTTTTTCATTGATTCTATGAAGGTTTCCACTAGTTATTGGGAAATAAATAATATAATTTAATATTCCGGTGATTTTAATCAATATTTTTTATATTAATTAATAATAATAAATATGAATGAAATTTATTTGAATGTAGAATAAAATTTTAATTGGTTTATATTTCATGAAAATATATTTATCATGTTATAAAACATGTCAAATATATTTTCTAATTAACCATGCATGATTGTTGTTTGAAGCATTCATGGAAATGTGATTAGAAATGAATTTCGTTGTTTTCAAAAGTTATTTTGAATTTTATAATGTAATTATAAAATAGAATATATACTTTACCTAACAGATAATGTAATAATTGAAATACCATGTAATGATAATGTTTTTAAATATTTTCTTAAAATAATGTGAGTTATTCAAATGATATTTTTTTTATAACGATATACATTGGTATGTATATATATATAAAAATATATATATATTTAAAATTGTTTTTGTGTAAAAATTCTCGAGAGATTTTGTTTATTAGTGAGATAAGAAACACACAAACACACACAAACAAAATAGATATATATATATATATATATTTGTGTGTGTGTGTGTGAGTGTGTCTGTGTGTGTTAGTTTGTGTGCGTGTGTGTCAGTAAATTTATAATAACATATTCATAACTATTAAATATTTGGTTTTATATTTGGTTCTCAAAATAAATTTTCATTCATGTTTTATTTTAGTTGCTAATATAAAATATAATTTTCTATAAGCAGATTTCAATTTCATATTACATTAAATAAAAACGTTTTCATTATGTTAATGTTTTAATGGGGAGTTTTATGTGTGGAATATGTGTTTGGGTTGATTAAATAATGATTAATTCTTATATTGAGATTGGGATGGATGAAAATTTTCTATTTTTATTGTAAAATGATTTTTTATTGTAAATGAAAATCCCTTAAATTATAAAATAGCGCACGATAATGTTGTGTACCATGATGGGATGACTAGGAACAATGAAATAAGAAATATTACACCCTTCCAATCATTTGGAAAATGCTCCAATATCAACTAATCTATATTATTATGGTGATTTTTCCCCATGTGACTTCATCATTATCCTACCCAATGGATAATGCATGAGGGAAACTTAGCATGGACTGTTCATTAATAGTATGATGATACTTTTCATAAACATGAACACAAATAAATTGGGTTTCCTATGGTGCATGGTTTTCGAATGCTTACATTTAGATTATTATTTCATATATTAATATTTTTATATGAATTTATTCAATTAAATGTGTTTTAAACTATAATTTAAATGTATGTTGTTATCTTTCCTAAATATATACATTAAAATGCTTGATTAATTTCTTATAAAATTAGCATGAAATGTTTCATTAATGTTTGGTTTGTGTATGGATTGTGTTTGTTTTTCCCAAATATAGGACATCTTAATGATCACACCTACTATCATTTCAGTTTCTAGTTCTATACCATTTATTACTACTCACGGAGCTTTGAGGTTTTTATTATTTAATGGTGACTACTATATTAACAATGAGGTATGTGGTTGTTTTTTAGATTTATTAACTACATTATATATATATATATATATATTCTATTTACATTATTAGGTCATTTGAGGTGTAATATATTTTTTTGGTCGAGGAGAGGCATTTTATGGTTTTCATTTTAGTATAGTATGGTCTTTGTGTTGTGGAGAATGATTTGTTGTATTAATATATGTCATTTTTATGTCATTTAATTAATTTATATTCTTTTATCTATCTATATGATTTGGAATGGTTGTATGAATTACTCAGGGTCATGAAGAAATTATGTTTATATTCCACTAATAATTTTTGTGAATTTTTTTGGTGAAACATTTCCCAACAAATGTTTCATATATTCCATTTAACTTCAGTCATCATGTGGTGATTGGTAATTCTTGTCAGATATGGCATGGTCTGGCCTTAGTTTCCGATTGAGGGATGTACTAGGTCTATTTATAAAAACAAAGAAATATATATAAATATATACATATGTATATAAGTATTTATAACTAATTTTTTGAAATTTATTGTGTAGAATAATAACATCTAAATTTTTCAACATCATTTATTAGTTATGTTGACTTCAAAAATAGTTTTTCATTCCAAAAACCTAATTTATTAATGAGGTTAGTTGAATAAATTACTAAAATGAATGGACCATTAATTTATTAATCTTCAATAATAATGAGTGACTAGTCACATGATGTGTAAAATATCTTTAATATTGTAAGGGAATTAAATTTTCAATGAACTTTTAATTTTCCTTCAGGATTATGAATTATATGAAGACATTAATTAAATTTAATTATTTAGAGATTCCTTACCAATGAGATTTGTTAAAGTAGGATACCTAATGTGTATGAGAGGATTAATCTATAAATAATTTTTTTGGTTTTCCATTATCCTGATAATATTCAGGATAATTATAATAATTTATAGAGTAATGCTTGTTAAGGATAGAATCAGTGTTTAGATATAACTCATGTGAGTTAGATCATTGTGGGTTATGGTTGTGGGAATATTCAAATTAGTTATTCACTATGTTTTTGGTTATTACCATTCTTAATGATGGTAATTTTCTATTTTTGGTACTACAGAATATACTTGTACTTTAGATATTGTACTATTTCATTCCAATATATATCACTCATTAATGTCTACATGTTTACTTTCTAATTTGGGATTAGATGTTGGATTTTTTTTGAGGTATTTCAAAATTAATATTGAATTATATATATGTAATATTAATATTAAATTATTTCATCATTGTTTCATTATTTTTATCATATGTTGACATCATTTTATAATTATTATTTTAGAAATGAGTTGTGTTTCTTTCATTTAAGGATGGATTGGTTGAAACATAATAGTTATTTCAATCACCACTAGTGATGATAGTTGATGTTAAACACTAATTTTAAGAAAACATATATTTTGTTGTGAATATGTGATTATCGTTCCCAAAATGATATATTTTATTTGAATTTATCGATGCAGATCACTTTATAGATTATAATGACGTTCCTTATAATAGGTAATTGTTTTTTATATATTTTTTTCATTCATGAGTGGATAAATAATAATATATGTTTTATGGATGTTACATGATTTCATATAAATTGAGACGTATAGTTTTTTTTATGTTTGGTTAAGTGAATAAATATTATCTTTTCTCAATCATACTAGAAGGAAGAGTTTAATCTTAAAAAATTAAATATTTAATAAAAATATCATCAATCTATTAAACTCATTAGTCAAATATTACATTCATGGGGATGTACTCTTATTCTTATATGGAAGATGATATTTTATACTAATGTGTTGATTATCCAAGTATAAAATAGAATTACATAAATAATTAGTATCCATTATCATGGATTGATGAATTTTATGAATTGTTAATAGGGGAACAAAAATTTTTAGTACTTTCCTTTAGTAATGATATTCTTAGTTAATGCTTCATGATTAAGACATTCCATACCTTTATTTTTGGCCCATATATATTAATTTTGAATTACTTATTCTATATAGGGAAACTACATTTCTATACATTTTAATAATTACGAATAAATAAATGTTACTCTTATATGGACACATTTTTTTACATTAAAAAATAATTTATGATATATTTATATTCATTCATTGAATATGTTAGAAATTTATATATTTCATTATAGAACATTATTAAACATCAAAATATTATATCATTTCATTATGATACATCAATACTAAGAATATGAAATTTCATTGACATGTTTTCGTGAGTTAGAAATATCTATGTAAAATGAAATTGGATAGCATGGATTTACTAGAAACTACCCATGAAAGATTCATAAATTCAATTTTTCTTTGTAATTGTTTTTGATATTTGTGATGTTTTATCTTAGAAATAAAATCTTATTTAATCTAATGAATGCATCATTGAGTGAGGGAATGGAGATCCTTTGTGTTAATTCATGTAGATATTTATAATTTTACCTAAATAAAAGGATTATCTAATTTCATATCATTGTTTATATAGATTCTATGATGCATTATGTGTTTTAATGAGATACATTTGGTTTAGTTAAGGGTTATATTATAATATATTATTTTTATGTTAATAAATATAAAATCATATTGTTAATTCCACAATAAAAGAATTAAGTAGTCAATGATCATGATTTAGCTATTATAGTTAATGAAAATTTGACCCGATGACATTATTTATTCGATGAGAATATTAATTTTTATATTTTTAATAAATGGATGAAATATTACTTCACCAAAATTTATTTTAATATGACATTCCCAATAGTACATGGAATATTTTATTTTATATCGATAATAATAGGGTGAAAATATGATGTTTGGATAAAACAATGTATAAATAATAGAATGAATTAAGGTGAAAAATTTATTAATCATAAATAAACTAGAAAATAAAAAATTGATGAGATGGAGGATCTACATATAGGGTTAAAGGAAATGTTATTTCTTCACAAATATTTTGGAAAGAAATGTTATAGGACATGAAACAAATATATAATGATTGTAGAGATGGTATATGAATAAAAAATGACTAGTGTTATGGGATTATGATAGATTCTATACTATAGTTGTGAGTGTGTTTTTAGGAAGCTCGATAAAGATACATTGATGAATTTTTTTAAAGGGGAAAATTCAGTTTTTAATTGAAGATAAATAAACTAATGGTTATGTAGGATAATTAATTATGAAATATTTACTAAGACCCTCTAGTTAATGATTGATAATTCCTTATAATTATTAACTATTATTTTAATTGGTTACCAATCGATCTAAATAATTCAACAATTTTATAGTGTTAATAGAAATTTTATGCATTTATGAACTATAATGATGTTTTTAATGTAAATCTCTCAACATAAATGATAAATTAGGAAATTAAATAATTAAACATTTCTATGATTAGGTAAAAATTATGGGATACTAGAGAAACATAAATTCAAATCCGGAAAACTTAAAGCTGATTCTTGAAAATCATAAGATATTCTCCTATGTGTGTAAAGATATTTTAATTAACCCCAATGTTGATTTTTTTTTATAAAAAAATTGTTTAGGTAAATTTATATATATAATATTAATCTAGATAGAAGTATCATTTATATTAAAATTAATACGATTATATGATTCATTCAATGTATGAATTATTACCACAATAGTGACTTCATAAGAGTTTTGTGTAGAATAAGTGTGCCTACCAAAATTGTGACTTTATTAGATTCATGTTCTAAAAATTAATATAATTTACATTGGATTCAACATTCATTAGAGGGAATACATAAGATTATTTTCTAATATCCATTTTTATAGGGGTAATATGTTTTGGGGGTCATTTGATATAAGATTCATTTAATGTGAGAGTCATCTACCATAAGTGTCTTTGACCGTTACAAATTAAATTGTGGTGGAAAATATAGAAATGGAATTAAAAAAGATGGATACTTCGTAATGATAGATTATTCAATAATTATTCATATTTATCAATAATTATAATATCATTTGATATTATGTGATGATTCTAGAAAATGAAAAACAACAAGATTATTTTATTCAATCTAGTATTTTAGTGTCCCATATTTTATATAGAAGTTAAAATTCACAAATATTTATCCTTATATTTAAATGTGTAAAAATTGTATGAATTAAATGATTCATATTTCATAATGAATTTTATAGACAGTCACATTAATTATATTTCACGTGATGTATATATGGAGTTTCATGGATATAGAAATAGAGATTCTTGAGAAAAATTAAATTCTAATTTTAATATAAAATTTAAATTTTTTAAAATCTATAAATTCTGAATGAGAATATTTGAAATATAGAAACAAATCATGAGATAATGTGAATATAATTGATAAGGTGAAGACGAATAAGTTTACATATTGAAAAAAATACAAATATATCAAGGGTGAATAATTTCTACATATAATATAAGAATTTTTATTACTACATATTTGAAAACATTTCCAATAAATTAAGGTAGTATGAGTGAGAAATCACAGTGATCAACTTTTAGAATAATTCCTCGAAGCATTGATATAAAGAATAAAAAAACAAAAAAAACTATACAAGAATACCAAGGGGTCGATGACATTTTTCATAAAGTTAATATAAGAATAGTTTCCTTGTTATTGGATATATTTTGCTAAATTAGATTTCATATTTATATTCATATTTATTAGATAAATAAAAATAGAGAAATATGGTATAAATAACCCATGGGGTGGTATCTTGGGATTTTAGACAGAAACTCAACCATTGTATTCTAATTTAATGATATATTTTGGAATATTTTATGTCAATATTTTTAGAAGATATGTTTTACTTATGATGACTTGGTTTGATTTTATACAATTTTTGAACGAGGAAGATAAGTAATCATCCTAATAAGTAGGGTCTCATATTGAGTCAAATTCTTATAAATCCAAATATTATTCCCTTTCTCTAATCTACACATATAATAGAAGTTGTGATAGAAAAAAATAATAAGAAGATAAAGATTGTAAAAAATCATTGATGTTGGTTTAATTGATGATTTATTAATAAAAAGTTATAACTAATTAATTCCCTCCCACACATAGTGAAATAATTAGACCAAGGTACCTAAAGTTGTATTAGATATTAATAGTAATCCTTTTTTGGATCCAACTTTGAGGAATAATAAAGATGTTAAAGTTGATGTTAGTCAACTATAGGGGAGTTTCTAAATTCAATGTGATAAATTATACTGGATGAAAGTGTATGATGATCCTGGGACTTATCTTTATCTTCCTTACGGATGTATATGTATTAACTATTGTATTTCAACCATGGTAGATATATTATCCAATGAATGTCATGGAAAATATGAAAAAGAGTGGTTGATTGTAAATCCAAATATATCTAATAGAGCACAAAAAATTTATTGGACTCAAGTGTATTAATGAAAAATATTATAAACATAAATGTAATTTTGAGTGGAAAGTGAAATAAAATGAATTAAAAGTGTATATTTGGTGATGAATCTTTTAGATGATATTATGGTTGAAGAACACACCATTAATGATTTTTTTATCATAGGAAATGATATTTTTGGTAAAATCAATGTTTTAGAATGATATTCAAATATTTCACTACAGCTGATAAATTAAAGACTAATTTTATACATATTTATGAAGTAAATACTTCTGCACTAGAATTTAATGATGAAATATTATTGGATTAACTTAAAAATATACAATGTTTATATATTTTATGAAAATATATATTGTAACACAAACTATTTAAGAAATAATATATTTTTAAACACGATAACTCATGATTTATTACATAAATATTAAAATTATAAAACACCATATGATATAGTGGAAATTAATATTTGGGTAGTTTTTAACAAAACAATAGTAACATGAAGCAAAAAAAAATAGAAACATTTAGATCTATATTAACATTGTCCTAAAAATAAATATCTCTTCAAAAACTGTTTGGGATAACATCAGGATATGTAGATAAAATGGATGGGAACAAATATATATAATCTAATAATTAATACATGGTATATTTTAATGTATTTATTATGAATTAATAATAATTTAAATGTAATATAAGTGGGGTGAGGATAATTAATATAAAAAAATGTGATATAGTTCAATTACATAAGGGAATCATGGGTGTGGGAATCAATATAAAACCTTAAACCATAAGAATAAGTCAAGGATACCTGCTCATACATCATAATATAGTGTTATTAGGATAACCTCTATTATAGCATACATGGAATATCATTAGAAAAAAACATTAACCAATGTAATGGAGGGATATATAATTTAGATTACACTAATCTCATTAATATTTTTCACATGCATAAGTGTGTCACATATGTAATTCAATGAATGATTACATTTCATCATATTTAATATCATGATTAAGGAGTGAATGTAACATAAATGGATGAACCTAATAAATGAATTGTAATTAAATCATGGGGTATAAAATTGATTATAAATTGGGAGGGTTATTCACTAAAAATAATTTTTTCATGGAAAAATCTTTCGATAATTTCAGCACCATAACATTGGTACATAATGACTCATGCATGGTTTTTATGAGAGTGAACATAATTTATCATCATGTTTGAATCACAAGTAATATAATGTGTATGTGTAAAAACAAATTCCAAGGTGACTCTACTATTTTTTAGGTGAAGTATTTTATTAATGGGCTATATATTTTCCTCTCTAATAATATATCCTACAGATAGATAGATTCAGATGCATCAGTTACATGAAACACTCTCCAAGGAAGGTGAGAACCCTTGGTTTGTTATTTATATTATCGTAAGATTCAATGAGTTTGTTGGTCCTTAAAAAGGGAAGCATACATGGATGTATGGTTGGAAATTTTGTTTTAGATAACCTTTCCTCAAAGTAGAATTAGAGTAATCCTTGTATCATTTATTTTAATCCAATTTAACTACCCACTAAGTGTGTTGAGTTTGTAAGGATGATTCCAAAATAATTAATTAATTTAGACCAAACTGGATTTTTTGTTTTTATATCAAAAAACTTCATCTAAAAAATATCTTACATTTATGGATAAAAAAATATCCTAACATGAGAAATTAGTATCCATAAGGCATAATATTAAATTATTTCTTGAATAAATAGGAGATGGAGATGATCCATTACTTTGAGAATGTGATTCTGAATGCTTGGGGATATATTCATAATAGAATGGAAGTCCTAGAGAGGTATCTGAAAAGATAATGTTAGAGTAAAATCATTCAACTGTTGTTTTAAGTGAATATAAATTGGATTTGAGGTGTGTTTTTATAACAAACCAAATGATAATTCATTATTAATTTCTAAACATTGGTTTTGGACTCTATATGACACATTAATCTAAAAAAAATATTCCAATATATTTTCTTGATTGATTATAAAAAAGAGTAGTGACTTTAATTATTGTATAATTATAAAAAAACACCTTAAAATAATACCCATTATGATGTGAAGGTGAGTCACGATCATATAGAATTGATTTCAAAATTTTAAATTATAAAATATGTTTTGGGGGATTCATTAAGGGTGTATAAAATATATCAAATAACATCATAAAAAATTATTTTAAATGGGAAATTCAATTGTGGGTTTGCATACAATTTATAGTATTTAATGCAACACTTTTTGGGTTTTTTGATGTCATAGTATATATAGTATTATTATACCATAAGTAAGGTTTACCAAAACATTATGCTCTCTCAAAAAATTATGAAGAATTATTTGTTGGATACATTTAATATTATTATTGGGAAAATAATTTTTTTATTAAAATAATTTTCTAAATATGAAAATATATCCCTTTAAATAAAAAATTCCCAAATAGTAGAAATTACTAGTTTTTCACAACATCAGTTTTCTGGCCTTTATAAATATTATATCATAATTTTTAAATGTTTATTATCTATTAAATAAAATAATTAATATTTAGAAATAATATTTTCTTAAAAAATATTCTATTTCAAAAGTTATTGAATCCACAAAAAAGTGTTTCTTGATTGAAAATTTATATTCCAAAAAAATACAATTTGTGTTTCATAGCATCAAAATTTAATTTTTTTATCAAATATTATATTTCATAATTATAAAGTTATATTAATGGATTAATATAATGATTAATTTATATAGAAAATATAAAAAGTCTTATTATTAGACTCTTTATACTTATCCTTTTATTACAATAGTGATTTTCCTATGATAATTATTTTCAATAGTGAAATTTTCGTAGGGCGGTTTTATGAACATGGATTGGCCAAGGGTCTTGATGGGAATTAAATTTTCCCACAAATAGTTTCACATGCTCTTTAGTCATTCAATAACTTATTAGGCATGGTGAATGGAAGAACCTAAAAAGGATATATCCCTTTGAATCTTTGATAAATTGTCATCATATGGAATGATCATATTCATTGAGGTAGTTACATAATTTTTATATCAAATTGATTTATCGTAACCCTATATATATATATATATATATGTTTATGTGAATCATAATATAAAAATATTATTGATATACTATTAACAAATATTAAACTTAATAGTATTTTAAATATGAATGGATATAACTTATAGCCTTCCAAAATAATAAAAAATTCAGGAGTCTATTTTCATTTCATAATATGGAATTTTGTCCTCAAAAAATTGAATTTATTTATAAATTCTTGGTTCGTTAAATTTTTGAATCATTGAAAATTTTCACACACAGAATTTCTTTATATAATAAATTAGATTATGGTACTTTTGTTTCACAATATTTTGTATTTACAAAGATTCTTCTTCAAACTATTGATATCAACCTAGTACTTGGAAATAGTGACTTGTCTTATTCTATAAAACCTTGTCTCTATGATCCTAGAAATTCCCTGTTTTCTCCCCATATAAACGATCATTCTCTAATGGAACCACCAAAATATTTAATACATTTGATCATTTTGGTATGTTCTTCGATAATAGGGATTTATGAGAAACATCGTGTACTTGATATAGGTTAGGAGGGAGTGTTAGTCCAAAATCTACCAGTCTGATGCGATCAAGGATTTTGAAGGGTATAAAATTTCATTGACTAAGCATTACCTTCTTACAAAACATCATGAATTACATCTAAGGTGGTTTAAAATGGAACAATTTATATCTAAGCTCATACTCTAGGTTTTTTTAGTGACGGACGGTAAATATTTTTGTTGAATTAATGCAATTTTCATATGATATTGATTGGTTTGAGCATTATACATCATCTCTTATATATTTCTCTCAATCATCTACTGTATAAAATTATTCCATCCTGATGGAGTCTCGCAACTCTTACCATGAAAATCCACATATGTTAAAATTTGAATGAAATTATGGTAACTATTTTTATATTATAACTCCACTTGGTAAAGGTGTTGACCACATATTCCATGGAAATCCATTGAACATGATCTCGTCGTATCATCAATAGTTTGAATATTTATTTTTGTATTGGACATCCATATGAGGTTGAAAAGTTATACCAACAAATATTTTTATATCTGATTCATTAAAATGGTTCTCTGGAAGGTCATGTTATACATTTCATCTTAGTGGGATACAATAGAGATTGTAAATACATAAAATCTAACCACATTAATTTAATATATCTTATTATATTGGTCAATAGAGTTGTATTTTATGTTAATAATTAAATATTCTGACTTGGAAAGAAGATAAACTACTACCCAAAAAGATTTTTTTTAATTTAAGGGTCCTATGTTGTACTATTATAAAATCCATATTTTTGTTTTTCATTTCTAGAATTATAGTTTTTTTGCCTCCATCATACATGTGTACTTCTATCATTTGGACTTAACTTCTTAGAAAACCAAGAATCATAATACAAATTCTTCAATGTCCCTCTTCATGTTATCCCACCAGATGATTTCCATCTTATCAATATACATAATATTCCTTCCTAGATTAATAGAGATGTATTAGACATGAATATCATCTAGAATTTCCCTCTTTGTAACTTTTTTTACTAGATTCATATTTATGTTCCAAAACTTATAACTCAATCATTATCAAATATGATCTCCATAATATTCCCTAAAATTTTCTATAGCCCCACATTACCTTTCATGGCCTCATTAATCCTGTTAATAAGGGATGGTTGAGTGGTCACAGGATCATGGTTGGATTAATATCCTTTTATTTTTTCAACACACATCATTTGTCATGAAATGAATATTAGATCTCTTATAATCATTACCATGGATATGGTTTCATGATCCTTAATATTCTATGCATCTAACATATTACACACCATCCTAAGATGGTAATAGATTTTAAATATTATTCCTTAATCTTATATAACCACCTTCATTAGATAATGATGAACTCTTTTTTTGTGAATATATTCTTGAGTCATGTATGGTCCATATATACTTCACACAACTGCTTGTAGTGATAATGTCCTAAAATAATTAACATGGAGATCAATACTGCCGATTCGTGATCATGTGCGGTGTCGTTTTTCTCATGAATATTTAATTGGAGGGATCCTTATGATATATCATTTTCTAATTTCACCTGTACATAACTCGTGCCATTTTTCGATGCATCGATAACGAATGAAAATCCTTCCTGGTTTGTGGGTAATACGAGTACTGGTGCAATGACTAACATATTCTTCATCTCCTTGATATTTTTTTTATTTAACATTTTGGACAAAGATAAACACCTCCAATGTTATATTAGTTGTTTTGATTGAAATTTATATGAACTTTCTAACAACTCAATGATAGTTTGTATCTATTCGAAAGAAACTATAGACTTATGACCCTTAGGTTGGTCAAGTCCATCATTCAATTTCCTTTATTTTTAAAAGATCAGTATATATCTCTTTGTTAGTGAAAAAATTCCCCAGAAATGATACATGATCTATCGAAAACTCAAATTTAATATACTTTCTATTAATATTTCCTTTTTCAATTTCTTTAGTGTAAAATTTATATTCTTCTAATGTTCCTCCATTCATTTAGAGTTAATTAAAAAAATCTTCTCTATTTGATACAAAATATTATTTGGGAAATCCAAAAACCCCAATTAATTATGTCAATGAGGATTCTAAGATAATCATTGAAATAAAATAGACTAAATATGAACTATTAGTTCCAGTATTGTGTTTAAAATGTAGCCCCACAGATATGATCATTCATCACAATTAATTAATAATAAACCAAATGATGTACCACCATTGATATGTGGTGGGATCCACATAGCTTCTCAATTATGTAATCAATATTTGCAGAGGAACCATAATATGTGTCATCATATTATTGTGTTCATGATAATAAATTTTGAGAAATATTTTACCATATTTAATCATAAAGAGGATGGAACATGAACCCCATGGTCATTCATGTTGTTGTATAAACATGTTATACTAATTTACATGTAGTTTCTTCTTTAGATATTCCATTTTATTAATGTCTAGAATTTTCTTATTCTCGGATATTATTAATGATATAGGAATGAACATGTTTTCAATCTCATCCTCATTGTATGTAGGAAGACTAGGAAACCACTTATGAAACTCATAAGCCAATTGCCAAACAATGGTAATGTCCCTAGTGATGGTATTATGTTTTTAATCTCTCATTTGATTTAGATATACATTATTTCACATTTCTCATATTCATGATTGAGATTATTATACCAAAGAATAATAATCCTCCTCTTTTAACATTTTCAGAATAATATATAATGATTACAGATATGGAAGTTGATTCACTTTTCTTGGATGTTTATGTTGTCCCTTGGTATGGTAATGCAATACATAACTAGAATATAATAATATTTTTAAATAGAGTAATCATAATGATCTATCTGAAATTCAAGTAATAAAATTTGACAGGGGAGGTGTTATATACATGGGATGAAATAATTGATACATATTTATCCTTCTCTTTTAAATATACAACTACATTTGGTGTTGTTGTTTTAATAGTTCTAAATATCGTAAATGATATAAAATAATTTTTAGAAACATAAAAAAAATATTATGATAACTATCCTTTAATGATTCTATATCATACCTATCACCACAAAATTGTTTGAATCGACCATAACAGTTTTGATGGAATAAGATATCTCTTTATATCAACACCATATAGGTTGTTGTAATCATCATAATCATGTAAATATTTATTCATGGAAATAGAGAAATATGGGAATAAGGACATTCCCAAATGCCCAGGACGAGAGGCCTAAGGTTCCCCAAAGTAGTGGAGGCCAACGGAATCCCCTCCAACCAGACTGACACCCTCCATTTTTATGGTGATATCAATATGAATACAAATTGGATCCAGACTAAAAACATCAAGAGATGCGAGGTGGTAGGTGACTTTGTTCCCCTCGTTCCACGTATGGACCACGCTAGCGTTGGTGCTGATCATGCCGTTGTACTTTAGGATGATGTAAAGAATATTCCATGGGATAGAACTAGTGCTTTTCATGGCATTGTAAAGGATTTAGGAATTATTTTCTACAACTGATAAGGAGATACCCTTATGACAACATAAAATTATTCTAAAGAACATTGTCTTGGCCTCTTCTTAGAGAAAAGATCCATGACCCCAGAGAGCTGAGAATGCCATGATAACCGACCCTAAGGGTTTACCCACCTCCCCTCCTTCATGGATAATCCCCTTGTTTCACGACCCATCTGTATTAAGCTTGATCCCCCTACTGGGAGGTGACCAATGAACCATGTCACCTGCAATAATCCTGATACCTGACATAGTAGAATTTTTGTTGGCAGGAAGCCTTCCAATAGTAGTAACTTCTTTATAATTTCCAAATGATCTAACCATATCAAAGAGGATGAATTTAGTACTATATATGACACTCTGGTTAGAGGATTGGGTACCTTCATGTATGGCCTCATTCTTCACCTGCCAGATTGACCATAAACCAGCATGGAAGACCATAGTGTGTGCCTTCTGCTCTGGCCCCCTCTCCCTCGAACCATGTAACCATTGATTGAGAAAGGGAATACCATCCAAGAAGTAATCGTTAATACCACTAAACACAGAAAAATACATCCACACCTCTCATGCCTAGTCTCATTCAAAAAATAGGTGTCACACACTCTCTTCATGATGGTCTATGCAACAATGACATCATGAAGCTAGTGGTATGCCACAATGCTTGATGTTATCCTCAGTGGGAATGGATTTGTGCCACAACCTCTAGGTAAAAAAGTTGAGTTTAAGGGGGGGGTTTGGAGAAAAAGGTCGCATCCCATTGGTTGTTTTGTACATGGGTGGCCATAGTGCTCCAGAAGTCTCTTGAAGAGAAGGACCTTGAGGAAAAGGGAGAGAAAATGCATCTGTCTGATTTGGTGTTGGGATCACTGATATTGAAGATGCCCTATCGGTCCCTATCCAGAATCGCGATCATGAAAGTCCAATGGGAACTAGAATCTCTGAACGAGATCGAAGTGTTCGAGAACCCATGGACTGTCCCGACACAGTTATGAGGCTAAAAAGAGATCACCCCCTCCCTAGAAGAGATCTGAAGTGGGGTTTCAAGGCAGTCATAATAAGAGAAATAATGGACCAGAATGGAAGGGCCTGGCCAGAGGCCCAGTCCTTAGACCCAAAATGGATTTATTCATTGTGATCCCCCATAGCATGCATTGTTCTAATACTTACCAAGAAACATTCTCATTAATGTAGAGTAGAGTTTCATCTATCCGATGTATGTTGATGTCACCCTCTCTAGCTGGTCTCGCCCCTATTCCATGAAGACCAACGATGCCTTCCATCCCCTTTCACGTCCCAAATAAAGCCTTATAGGATCTGTTCAATCTTATTAATGATTCCCATTGAGGCTTTAATTGAAGAATGTACGTGGATGGGGGTGGTGAGGTTCACATTGTTAACCGGTTTTATTTGGCCCCCGAACGAGAGGTAGATGTTATTCCCCCATGGAATCTGGTCGGTGACCCTATTAATTATTGCATCGTAGTCACATACATGGAGCCTCCTTGGGGAGATGGGGGTTCCCAGGTACTCTATAAGAAATTTACCCCTATGCATGTCCAAAAAAAGATGAATTTTTGAGATCCAAGTCACGGTGCATATGTTGGAGATATAGAATTTACCCTTTTCATTATTGATATAATGCCTGCTCCAATGATTGTACTACTACAAAATCTTTTTGAGTCTACTAATGGACCTCCAGAAAGTATTCGTGAAGATGAATGTGTAATATGTGAACATGAGGTGGGAGACCGAGGGTGGTCTCATTTTCCTATGATATTCCATTATATCACCACAATTGATACCCCTGTGCAATAGTTGATTGGGGAAATCCTATGAGAGAATGAATAGGTTTAGGGAGAGAGGACCATTATGCCTTATTCTATGGCTGGCCTTGAAGAATCTTCAAGATTTACCCATAAAAGTGACTACCAACCAGGTAGAGATGAAGCACCTAAATATGATGTTAACATTCCACGAGGAGGACCCCATATTTTCCAGAACCTTGTTGATGAAACACCAATCCACCCGATCAGAATCTCTATTCATGTCTAGCCTGATGGCCATGTTGGAGCGATAATACATGAAGTTAAGAGATCTAATGATCTCTTTGTCCAGTGTAATAAACCCATGTATCAAACGCCCCTTCACGAACCCATGTTGTTCTAGTGACACCCACCATGAGATGGTGGGAGATAGCCTTGCATTGATAAGGAAGTCTAGGATCTTATATGAAAATTTTGCACAGACTCACCGGCCTATAATGATTATTAGAGGATGGATACTTAATCTTGGAAAGGAGAACAATGATTGTGTAATAGGTAGCCCTCGGAAGGTGGACTCCTCAGAGGATGTCATGTATAGAAGATGAATCATCCATTTTCATGATGTCCTACGCTGCTCTATAAAATGAGCCCGCGAACCCATCGGGACTAGGTGTGATTTCAAGGTTGAGGATCAGCATGGCCTCCAGTATCTCCTTATCATCCGGAATGGAGCTCATCTCTTCATTTTCCCCAGCAGATAGATATCTTGGAGTCACATCAAAAAAATCCCACATCCTCCCTCAGGTATATAGTCAGCATGCAATGATTAGGACCGATGATGATGTCTTGTAGGGAGGTTAGGTCCATAGCTCCTACAGTATCTATACTATCCATGTACATGCCTTCATCCGACATAATGTTTGGATTCACCATTTGATTCCTCTTCTTGATAAAATAATGGAAGAAATCCATGTTTTGATCTCCCTCCATGAGCCACTTAATCCCAGACATTTCCTCTGCCAGACATTCCTGTATGAGCAGCATTTCCACCAGGACACTTTTCTTGTTGGAGAGGTCTTCAAACACCATATTGTCCCAGACCTCTTCCCTAACATTTATTTGGTGATCCACATCATGCATATAATCCATAATATCTCTATAAATATGAGAGGAATTATCCTCCTATGGTTGGATCTTTGTCTTAAGCCTTCAAATATTGTTTTTGACAAGCATCCACAAATGTCCTTGGGTGGGCTCAGCCCAAGAGTCGGACAGTAGGTAAGATACTGTTCATTTTCCTTAGAGATGAAGTATTGGATTATATTTTGAGGGTTTATTTGAGTATTTATTTATTCCATCATATCGATGGGTTTCTCCCATTACAAATAACTATCTATATATCCTTTAATTTGAAAAATAATACATTTAATTTTCTATATCAGGAAATTTCTTTGATGTATAATCCCACACTTTGGTAAAGTAGTATTTTGGAAATTACCTCCCCCATAATGTTTTTCAATAGTATATGTAGGATTAAAAACCATTCACCACTTATTATATATGGACTCATGAGATTTACCAATTTACATTATACATTGTGGGAATATTAGAAATTTTCATCTAAACTAACATACTCTCAAATTTGAAATCATTTCATACACTCATGCTTACCACACTAATAAAGTGATTAGATTTCCATTCAAGGGATTTGAAATAGCCAGAGTCTCGTGAATGTATTGTTAAATTTTCTATGTATTCACCAATTGATTCATCCTGATTTTTTATAAGGATAAGTAAATCCATATAAATTTTATAATAGAGAATTTGAGGAAATTATTTATCAAAAAACGTTTTGTGGAATTACTTCATCTTCATCACTTCAATATCATCCTCATGAATTTTAGTTTTGTTCAACATCAAACATTGATCAGTTTCCCATCAATATAAAATATATCTATCCTAAAATAATCATACATGGTGCACTGAAGGATAGAGAATATATTTTCAATGTAGATGATCCATTGGTTTAAAATTAATGGATCAAAATATCCATGAAACCATAGTGGTTTTTTCTCATTAATTTCTTGACTTCAATATGATATTTATTAGGGGATTTTGTGGGCTATTCTGATTTATGATCTTATTCAATAGATGAGTTAATTAAGAATGAATTTTCATGATGATCCCAACTCATCATCCTTTTAGGTGGGGAACCTCCTTTAGAAATACATAATCTCCCTCCCTTGTTGTTTATTGACTTGGTTTCACCTATTCTAATCCATTAACTAAAAAATAAATGGAAAATATGGGATTTTTATTTTTAAACTATTGAAAATTTAAAAAAGAAACCATACACATTAATGGGATAGCTCATCAATGATAGATATTTCATCACATAAGAATTTATAAATTCAAATATATGATATCCATGATATATTTACTAACATAAAATATAGTATCTATTTTTTACAAAAAAAAATTAATTGCTCAAAATACGATTAAGAATTTACCAACGAATGTACCTTAGGGAAAGAAACCCCTGATCATATCATGGCCTAGTGTCTTACACTAGGTGATTATTGAGTCCGGACCAGTGTACCCTTATTGGGGTTAATTTGAGTAGGTATAAATCTACTAGAGGCACATCCACTTATAGTATCTAGAGAGTGATATATTTTATGGGAAACCACATACTCTATAATTTAATATAATTTTGGATTTTTTTCAATGATTAATATAATTCATTAGGATTTCAAAAGTGTTTTATAATCATAAACAATAGAAATTACTAGAACATTTCATGATGCCAACTTTGAAGCCCCATATTTTAATAAACTATAATTAATGATTTATTTCATAAATATACACTTCATAAAACCCTTGAAGATCATAAGTCATATATAATTTATCTATTAACAAACATACCATAACAACATAAATTATAAAACAAAATTGTAATATAAAACTATTTTAACATGATATTAAAAATTCCATTACTCTTCTAAAACTTTATGAGATTACTTGGAGACATACATAAAAAGCGGGTGATCTATATAGCCTTATATGGGAATAATACATGAATTTCATAAGGTAAAGCTATAAATGTGATCCATGAGGCATATAAAGGTAAGCTAAGGGCTTAGATTAATAATATTTGGCATAAAAAATTATATAAGATGATAAGATAACGGAAACATGCAAATTTAGTAAGAACATAAAACATTACAAAGTAATCCTAATGTAAGGATTACCCTAAAGTATTAATAAAATGTTTACATTGTGTAAACTCACTTTTAAAATTTATTGAATTTCATGAGATAAAAACATTATAATTCATTTTATGGATATATAATTATACTCCCACACATCTCGTTCATATTATGTTCATGTATAGGGTTTCCACCAAGATCAATCCACATAGAATCATCAGTAATCACATTTAGTCCCATAATAAAGGATCTTGGGTTAAAAACAAGGAATCCGGAATTAATTTAATAATATATATGTATGGGATAATACCATAGAGTGGAAATGGTTATGGGTATTCAGTAAAAAACTTATTGGAATTGAATAATTGTATGCAAATTTTGGTAGAATAACAGTGGTACATAAAAATTCATGGACGATTTTAATGAGTGTGAAATGGACCTCTCATCAAATAGATATCATAAAATATTTTTTGTATGGATTTGTAATAAAATATATAATCCTCATAAATTAGGAGTCAAAATGTATAATATAAAGAATGTGCTTGAAAAAGAGAAGGAGTGGATCCCCAACATTGACGGGGAACTTATAAAATATTGGGAAATGATTATTGTGAGATTTGAAACACATTTAGTGGTCTTATTAGAATAAAATTTAGTGTAACATCATGATAATATGAATTTTATTAGAATAGAATGGGAGTTTCAGTGGTTTATTATAGAAAATGAGAGTATAAATTTTTATTAATTTCTAAACCTTGTTTTTTGAATCAATATGATAAATTAATTGATCCCAAAAATCATCCCTGTGTTTTTCTCATGTTTTCAACTAAAAAGGATTCTTCTAAATTTCATTATATATCTACGAGACAAAATCCATAAAATAATACACTTGATGAAATTTAGGTGATTCATGTTCATAAATAAATTATTTTAAAACCTAAAAATATGATATACCTTTTGGAATATTCTTTAAGTGACTACAATGTTAATTAAATAACTTCATGGAAATAATATTTTCAAGTGTAAACATAATTTTTGTCATTGATACTATTTATGGTATTTATTACACCACTTTTGGGAAAATATTATATCATAACGCATATAGTATAATTATTCCATATTAAGATTTTATAAAAAAAATCAATTATCTACGAAAATTATGAAAAAGTAACTATTGGTTAATATTAACGCTCTCATTTAGAAAATAATATTTATTTTTTAAAACAACATTAAATATTACTATTGATATTTTTAAAAAAAAATAACCATTAATTGAAAAATAATGGTTTATTGATAATAGCCGTATTTTAACATTCATTAAACTTTTATTTTTATTCAAAAAATTATATAATAGATATTATTTGACAAAAAATATTAATAAATTTAATTTTTTTTTAAAAAAAATCTTAAAATCATCAAAAATCGTGTCTTGAATAAAATTATACATATCTAAAAAAATTCTTTTATATTCTGTCATACCAAAAATATACTTTTTATCAAAATTATTATTTAATAAGTATGAAGTAATAATAAATGATAAATATAAGAGTTAATTTATATCAAAAAAATTTGTACTATCTGGTTCAGGATATATAATATTTTATAAGACCGAGGAATGTCCTATAGTTATATTATGTGATTGTGAGATTTTATTATGGTTGTTAAAAAATGGATATTATCAATGTGAATATATAATTATCAACAATAATTAATTAATAAACATTTATGATGTTTATTACTTATTTGATTTCATTATATCAATAATCATAATTCCTTATTTTATGACAATTTAAAAGACAATTTAAAACTCGAGTAAAAACCCATCTGATTTGAGAAATTGATTTTACTCCTGAATCTCATCGATGTATCAATGGGCTACCCATAACTAGGAACCACCCATAACTACATGTAAAAATAATTCCACATATATTGAATAATCTATTTAGTTTTTGAATCAATATTCTTTATCATCTAATGTTATAATTGAGTTATGTATTCAAATTTATCAATATATGACGAGTTAATTAAGTGAATGTAAAAAAGAAATAGTCTATGTAAAAAATTATATGTTTTATGAGGTAATCAAATATGTCCTTAAAAAATATTTATATTTAGTAGAAATATGACAAACTCAATCTGGTTTCCATCCAAAACAGCATCTGACCCGGCACGTTACATGGCCTGAAGGGGGTTACCAATCCCCACGGTCTTCCACAAGTCCTTGGGTATCATATACATAAAAATGGGAATGATTTACATGAATTTACAAACTTAAAACTACAACAAAACAAATAATACAAATCTGGATTTTTAAACCAAAATCATCTTTTACAAAATTTCAGAATTGATATACATAATTTAAAACAATTTCAAAAGACCATTAAAAAGGTAAAAAACCAAAAATGCACATCCAATAACCATCTCATAGCAAGGGGGAATCACCCTGAAGCCATCTCCATGAAAACGCACCAAGAATGACCCCAAGGAACCCGAACCACTGGCACTAAAACATGTACCCAAACCTGTGACAAAAAAAACAAGTATACATACACCCATGTGAGTAAGAAGGGTGTGAAAAAAATCCTAGTTGGATACCACCACAAAGATATTCCATGTGATAAACATTTGAAGATGAAAAGCATGAATGTTTTTAAAACATGAAATGCAAGCTACAATTTCTAATAGATGAATCTATAAATAAAAATAGTTTTTAAGTTGGATAATTTAGAGAATCAACACATTTAATATAAATTGTAAAGCTACTAGATTTTCCAACCAAATATATTGTATTCTTATGGTATATATAAAGGATCTAATGAGCACAAGGAATAATAAATAACCCCTAGGAACTATCTTACATTGGGTCCCTGGTACCTCGTATCTCAGTGAATGTAACCATCACAATATATATTCTCCCGCACAACCCACAAGTAGAGAACATATGCATAACCTAGTTCTCCCCAATCATCATAATCATAGTTTATTTAGTGTTTTATCAATCAATATTTTAAGTGAAACTGAGGCCAAACCCCACAGGGTCACTAGCATACTAGTACACTTCCACCCACCTAGATACTCAGGTTTCCCTCGTGTGCTCAAACAAATTCAACAAGACATGAAATATAATGTTCACATGAAAATACCACTTCTACATCACAAACCAACCAAATAGACCACATGTACATCACACTATCACATCATCCCCATTTTCATTCAAATTTAATTTGAAATCCAAATTACACTAAAATATCCAACAACACATTTTTCACATCTTTCACAATACAACATAGCCTTTAACAATTTTATAAAATCATTCCCAGTATGCTAAACTTCACATTAAAACCCAATTATATGTTACATAATACCCTTATAATAAAATAAATCTATTTTTAACATCACACTCACACAAAACATGTCACATCATGTTCACATAACTTTCACATTTTAGTAATTTCGTTAAAAAAATTTATAGAACATTTCTAAGAGGATACACATCAAATAAAATACCCTTTCACATTTACGGTGGACCATTTCAAAATATAAACTATCCAAAATAGTTTTCCATTATGGTTTCACCTCTTACATAAATCATTAAACCATTGAAATCTTTCATAAAACAATTCTAACGAGTATACCCAAACATTGCACATAAAAACCATTTCAAAACCATCTTTTAAGGAAAAAATCACACCAATAACAATCCAAAATAGTTTCTACATCCCTAGAAAGATTTAATAAACCACTCTCAAGTATTATAAAATCATCTCGAATAAATCCACAAAATATGCACATAAAACACAAACATTTTCATAAAACACTTTCAAGAGGCATAACATTGTTTTACACATAAAACACTCTTTCAAACCCAATGGGACACCAACACCCTACCAAAGAAGATTTGGAATCCCAAACAGTATATAATAAACCAATATCATATGTTATAAAATACACCCAAACATTACCCCAAGAGTCAAACATGAAAAGCACCCAATTTCAAGCAAAAATGCAACTATAAAATTAAACGCTTTACCAAATAAATCAAAACCAGTTTTTACACCACAAAAAATATATTGGAAAAATGATAAATTAACAAACTAAGAAAGCTAACTCATCATAAAATGGTTACACATGGAATCACCTACCACAACTATTTGAGAATGCGATGAACATCAAGGGAGGAGAGATCTATGCCCCATTGACCATTTTCACAACCTAGATCCAAAGAAAAACTAGCCAAACAAAAACCCTAGGCATTAAGCTTTGACCATGGAAGATAATCACCAAATAAAACCCTATAAATATGATGGAAAAATAATTAGAGAATATTTGTTGAAGGAAACATCAAGAATCATGCACCGTTATTGAGAAATATCCACAAAATCGCCCCAAATCGATGTAAGAAGGAAGGAGGCACCCTCTAGTTTTGTTGCACGGTTTTGTCAAACCGTGCACAGACCATGAAAGGGATACTATAAACTAATTCTACATTTCATGATTAGATTACCTGGTTTGTTCAGGTTGTGCTCAACCCGTGTGACCCCATAAATTGGCCAATAACCCTCAAAATACATCCCAAACACTTGGGAAGTCTACACAATAAACCTCTAATGTTTTAAACACAATGTAGTGAAACCATGGGTGTCATGAACTCACCAAAATGAAACTTTATCTCATTTCAAATTACTATATCACAACATATGTATAAAGTGAAATCAAAACTATGAAAATACTAGGACTTTTCTAAGGAAGCCAAACTGAACCACAACCAAAAGATCCAACATCAAGAAAAGAATAAAATAAAAGAGTATCTGAGGTCCGGGTGTGACAATTCTCCCCACCATAAAGCATTCTTCCCTAGGAAAGATACAGAAATCCCACAGAAAAAATCAATACCAAATACAAAACTAAGATATACTTCATTTCCATGTTTCGGTCTTCCCCCGAAGGGCCCAAAACACCTCTAATGATCATTTAAAGAAGGTATACTCTCGCAACCATAACTTATTACAACTTTCCTAAAAAAATCAATCACATTAAAAATTTATCCCAAAAGGAAACTCTTGAAACACTATCTGAACAAGCCTCAAGTAATTAACACTAAAACACAGCAACAACGAACATGGTTACACTATCCTTTCTTTAACAAAACCATTGGGTGCTCTCCAATCCCAATGTTTAACCAAGGAAGATATTTTTATTTGGATATATCTGAACAAAAATACCAACCACCAATCCAATATCAAGGAAAAAACAAAGTTACTAGTGAAGGGAGACACAAATGGTCCCCCACCATAACAACCAACCATCATAACATACCAGCATGGGCCATAATGAAAAGACCCCAAAATTTAATGAGCTGGAACAACCACACAGTTAATCTGTACTATTTGAGAAATCATTCCCTAATCGTGCAAATAATTTTGTCAAAAGGGGAAGCTTCACATTTTTATATGGGCCGAGGCACACGGTCGTCCAGAGACTGTGTGGTTTCCACTGTCTTCTATCGCACGGTTTCTGAGGTCATTTCACTATTACTACTTACCACGCGTAAACAATGATCTCTAATAAGCCAAGCCTAAATTTTTTATTTTTCTATAAAAATAAAAAAAACTCAAGGGAAAAACATGAACTCAGACTATAACATGGAAATGAGGTCCTCCCATATCTATCACCAAACATGAAAAATGGAACAAGACAATGACACGAGAGGTTTAATCAATTCCCATCTTTCATAATGAGAAGATTACTTTGACAAAATGTTTGAACGACACTTGGATTTTCCTTGACTACGTTCTAGCTTCACTCTAGGGCTAATAGATAGAGTATAAAGGATTGAGGCATCTTCAGCATCACAGTTAGGCTTTAGAAACCCCTGAACAGAACTTCCTTCTCATGTTCTACAAGCAATTACATTGTGATCTCATATGGTCTCAATGAGAGATGAAACATTTCAAATCCACTTTACCCCAACCCATCATTTTATGAACACAAGGGCATTGAGGATACACACACGTCACCCCTTATTTATTTGGATGGGAAAAACGCAATGAAAAGACTCATTGAATCACCTTACCCTAGAACATAGGATTTCATAATTCTATGAAGGGAGACACAAATCCAAAAAATATATAAACTCTCATAGCATTACAAAACCTTGACCCTTGTGTTCAAATGAACACACGACATCGCAAGGCGTCACCGAACATGATCATTGTGGATAAAAAACATGGAGAGGGACCTTAAGGTGAGTCCCAAAAAGCACACGATTCCAGCATGCGGCCATAATAGCCACTCTTGGAAGGATTATCAACACTGATGGACTAACATTAACTCTTGCTTCGATGAGATTGAAGAAATACCAAAAGGACCTTTATGAGATTATTTTACACTAACAACCCTGAACTGCATTCACCGTCGATGACTTAGGAAACATAAGAAACTATGGTCTTTTTCAACCTACCACAACCACTCTCCCACTATAAGGGGGATACACATAACTGAAAAATAAGAGGGGTAAACTCATTATACAAATCTCAATAAGAAACACTGTATGTTGTTCAAATGGAGGATTTTCAAATGGTGAAACAATTCGAGTTGCACATTAGTCGTGCACTAACCCTTAATGAGGTGTGCCTTATCCAATGAGAGAACCCAATGACCCAACCAACATAGTCTATTAGGAAAATACACAATGCAACCAGATCCATACATATGAGGGGAACCACCATAAATGGTGCTCAGACCATTTCTTAGGAGAGACCACTAACCGGTCCTTTAACCCAGCTTACTGACCAAACACAAACCCAAAACACCATTTAAACAAGAGGGTTTCTTGGACTCAAAACATCCCATAAAATCAAAATTTCCAAAAACACATAACACATACCATCCTTAACCAGTTATCAAGACATATTGTTTTTTATTTAAAATCATCTTTTTGAAAATAAATGGTTTAGCAGTTAGCGTATCCACAAATGGTACCCCACGACCCTCACACATGCTTGTTTGCATTCTAAAATGGGAACCCTCATCTTATCTATCCCGACACTCATCCAACCTTTCCATTATCCACCTATCATCCCATATAACCCCATGCATGTGTTATCTCACAGAAATACCAAATGATAAAACAAAAACTCTCTCCACCATTCAAAACCAAAATAGTCAACCAACACATACCTTTTTTAGACCTGATAACCATAATATCAAACCCAATTAACAACATACCAAAAATTTCAGAAAGGAACAATCATTTAAATAAAAAAACTCACTTTCATGTCAGACACAAAAATTTCAAAACATATCATCCCATTAAAACACATTTCAGTAGATTAGAAAAATCTATTGGAAACACTTTTTCAAAACCAATTTTAACTCGTTTTTCTTCTTTCTAAAAGAGTTGAAAACACACCATTTTCCATTTCAAACCAATTATAACAATGTAGTTCCAAAATCGCAAAGATTAAACCCCTCCCTCTTTATAAAAATAATAGTTCACAAAAACCTTATATTTCTAAAAATCGTAACATTTTTTATTTAAAATCAATCTTCCAAGAGTTTAAAACTAAAGGACCGAAGTCAATACAAGGGGAAACTAGCTTTGGTGGGTGACTTGGACATATGGTTGGCGGCCATATGCCAATAACTTAACCATCAAAGAGTGTGTTCTAGGAAAATATCTCCAACTCTATATGGATTTCTAGTTCCTGTAAGCTCACATAGACCATCAACCTCAATTGCTTTTCATTTTCCATTATCATCATCAAACCATGAACACCAAAGGACATAGAAAAATACCTACTTCCCCTGGCAACTTGAATCCCGACATGGTGTGTGGTGATCAGGAACACTAGCCATAATAGGAATACCATGTCCCAATAATCATAACTCCAAACCATCCAGATTGTTCCCCAAAATAACATGACCCAAAGAGTTAACATGAACCTCCATTGATACCATTTTGTCACGAACTAAATCTGGTCTCCAACAAAACTGACACCAGACCCATCCTGTGACAAGACCCAAAGGGTGTTCCCAATCCCCATGGGCTGGAAGAAGTTCCTAGGTATCATAAACTAAATATTGGGAATGATTTACCCTAATTTACAAACTAAACCAACCAAAACCAACAATAATACAAATCTATATTTAAAAAAATCGTCCTTTACAAAATATTAGAATTGATTTACAAAATTTGAAACAATTTCAAACGACCATTATATAGTTAAAAAACAATAAATTAACATCCAAGAACCACCTCAAAGCAAGGGGAATTGCCCTCAAACCATCTCTATGAAAACGCACCATGAAGGCTTACTAAGAACCCAAACCATTGGCACTAAAACCATACCCAAACCTTCGACAGAAAAAACATGTCTACTTAAACCCAAGGGTGTAAGTAGGGTGTGATCCAAATCCCAGAAGGATACCACTACTAATAGATTCTATGTGATAAAAATTTAAAGATTAAATGCATTCGCGTTTTCAAAACATGAAATTATAGCTACAATTGCAAAAAGATACAGCTTTAAATAAAAATAGTTATCAAGTAAGTTAATTTAAAGAATCAACACATTTAAAATAAAAAACAAAGAAACTGAATTTTCAAAACAAATATATAGTATACTGAAGTTAAGTATAAACGATCTAATGAGCAGTAGAAATATGAAATAACTAATAGACACTAGCTCATGGTGGGTCCTAGGTACCTCGTATCTCAGTGATAGTAGCCATCATAATATCCGTTTTTGTGCACGATCCACTGGTAGGGATCCTACCCATAACCTAGTGGTCCCCAATCATCATCATCATCATAGTATATTTAGTGTTGTAAGAATCAATATTTCTAATTGAAAATGAGGCCAAACCCCACGGGATCACGAGTATACTAGTACACGTCCATCCACCTAGATACCCATGTTTTCCTCTTGTTCTCAAAGAAGTTCAACAATACCTTAAATATAATTTGCATATGAAAATACCAATTCTAAATCACACATCAACCAAATATCCCACATGTACAACAATATTTCACATCATCCCCATTTTCATTCATTTTTATTTTGAAATCCCACTCACACCAAAGTAGCCAAAAACAAATTATCACATCTTTTAACGATTTTATAAAATCATTACAATGATGATAAACATCACATAATAGACCACTAATATGTTATATAATACCCTTCACAAAAAATATTTTATTTTTCACATCACACTCACACAAAACATCCCACATCAGGTTCACATCAACTTCACATTTCAGAAATTTCGTTAAACACTTTTATAAAACATTTCTAAGAGGATACACATCACATGACAACCCCTTTCACATTTAAAATAGACCATTTAAAAATATACACAATCCAAAGAATTTTTCCAATATGGTTTATCATCTCACATTTATCGTCAAATCATTTACATAATTCATAAAACAATTCTAAGGATTATACCCAAGCTTTGTACAGAAAATCCATTTTAAATCCATATTTCAAGGAAAAAATCACACCAATACCAGTAAAAATAGTTTTTTCATCACGAGAATGATTTAATAAAAAACTCTAAAGTATTATAAAATCATCTCAAATAATACCCCAAATGATGAACATGAAAACACACACATTTTCATAAAACTCATTCAAGAGGCATAACATGGTTTTACACATAAAACTCATCAGAAACCCTCTTTAAAACCCAATGGCACACCAATACCCTACCAAAGCATAATTAGAATCCAAAACAAGATTTATTAAACCAATTTCATATCTTATAAAATACACCCAAACATTACCGCAAGATTCACACATGGAAAGAACATAATTTCAAGAAAAAACGCAACAATAAAATTAAACACTTAACTAACTTGATAGAAAACAGTTTCAGCACCACAAAAAACAAATTATAAAAATGGTAAATTAATAAACCATGCATGATAAGTTATCATAAAATAGTTACACAAGGAATCATTTACCTCAATGGTGTGTGAATGTGATGAACTTCAATGGGGGAGATCTAAGCCCCACAGACCATTTTCATACACTACAACAAAAGAAAAACGTACCAAACCTTAACCCAAGACATTAGGGGGGTTTTTTGGAAGAAAATCCCCAATTAACACCCTGGAACAAAGGGGGGGAATAAGGAAAGAATATATGATGAAGGAAACCTGAATAATCATGAACGTGTCTTGATAAATCACCTCAAAATAACCCCAAATTGAATCAGGGAGGAAGGGGGAGACCTCTAGTTGATAGAAAACACAAAAATATTCATTTTAGAGGTGGAATCATGCAAATAGGAGAACCATGTCAAAAGTAATTAAGCTAACAATTGGTTGTATTATTTTGATGCATGGTTTGTCAAACAGTTCATAGGCCATGCGATGGCTACTAGAAACTTCTAAACCTTTGCATGGTTAGGTCTCATGGTTTTTTCAACATCGTGATCAAATCGTACAACCCCAAAAATTTGGAAATAAGCGACAAAACACATCCCAAACACTTTGGATGCCTACCCAATATACATAGAATTTTGTAAACACAATGTGGTGACACCATGGGTGTCATGAACTCAAAATATGAAACATTATATCATTACCAATAACAATAAAAAACATAGGCATGAAGGGAAACCAAAACTGTGAAAACACGATGACTTTTCCCAGGAATCCAAACCAAACCACAACCAAAAGATCCCACATCGGGAAAATAAAAAAATAAAGGATTATCAGAGGATGGGGTGTGATAATGCTCCCCACTATTATGCTTTCCTCTCCCGGAAGGCCACAACAAGGCCAAATAAAAAAACCAAACCCAACTAAGAATCCATGATATACTCATTTTCCAAGTTTTGGTCTTCCCCCGAAAGGACAATAACACCTACAGTGATCAATTAAGGAAGGAATACTCTCAAAACCAAAACTTATACATAATTCCTAAAACAATCAATCACATTCAAACTTAATTCCAAAAGGAAACTCCTAAAACACAATATGACCAAGCCACAAGTAATATACCCAAACAAACAACAATAATGAACAATGATACTCTTACCTTTCTTTAATAAATCCATTGGGTACTCTCTAATCCCAATTTTTACACAAGGAAGTTGTTGGTAGTTAGATAGCTCTGAACGATACTACCAACTTCCAGGCCAATAGAAAATAAAAATATGAGTTAGTAGTACAGGGAGACACAAATGGGATCCCCGCTATAAGAAACAACCATTGTAACCAACCAGCATGGGCTGTAACAAAAAACTGAAAATTTAAAGAGTTGGCACGACCATACGGTTAGTACGCATGGCTTGGGAAACCATACACTTACTGTGGGGAGCATTCTGTCCAAATGGAATGTTTTACAAGGTTATATGGGCTGAGGTGCATGGTTGTGCGAAGACTGTGCATTAACCACTGTCTCTTCTCACATGGTTTCCTAGGTCAATGAACTATTACTACTAGCCACGTGCAAACCATTCTCTTCAATAATCCTAGCCCAAATTTCATCATTTTCTATAAAAATTAAAAGTAAGCCTAGGGAAGAAAAACATGAACTCAAACCAGAGCATGGAAATGAAATCCTACAATATCTACCACCAAACATGAAAATTGGAAACCAAAAATGACCCTAGTGGTTTAAACTATTTGCATCTTTCAAACAAAGGATAATACTTTATCCAATAGTTCGAATGAATACGGAATTTCCCATCTCTTCACAAAAACTTCTCTTCGGGGCCTATGGATGGTGTATAAAGGATTGAAACATCTTAGTCCTTGTAGTTAGGCTTTAGAAACTCCTGAACAGAACTTCCTCTTCTAGTGCCACAAACAATTAAACTGTGATACTAGATAGTGTCAATGAGACATGAAACACTTCAAACCCACTATTCCCCAACCCATCATTTTACAAACAAAATATCTTAGTGGATACACACAAGTCACCACTTATTTCGTTGGATGGGAAACAACATAATGAAATGACACATAAAAACAACTTCCCCTAGAACATATGATTTCATAAATTCCTGAAGGGAGACACGCATCCAACAAACTAGAAACTCTTATAGCATTGCACAACCTTGACCATTATGGTCAAATGACCATACTATATTCCAAGGAATCCCTTAACATGACCATAGCAGCAAAAAAATAGAGGGACCTTATGTTGAGTATCAAATAGTATAAGATTATACCAAGAGACCATAACAACCACTGTTGGCCAGATTTTCCACACCGGTGTCCTAACTAGAACTCTTACTTTGATGAGATTGATGAATGACCAAAAGGACCTTTAATACATCATTTTACACAAATAACCATGAACTGCATTCACCTTCGACGACTTAGGCAACCTAAGAACCTATTATCTATTTAAACCTCCCACAACCACTCTCCCTCTATAAGGGGGATCCACATAACTAAAAAAATAAGAGGGGTAAATTCATTATCCAAATCTCAATAAGAAAGTCCTTATATTGATCAACTAGAGGATTTTACTATGGTGAAACAATCTAGGTTTCAATTCAGTCATGTATTAACCCTTAATGGGGCGTACCATATCCAATGAGAAAACCCAAGGAAAAAACCAACCTAGTCCATTGGACAAGATGCACCGTAACCAGATCCAAACACATGTGGGGAACCATGGAAAAGGCCTCCGATACCATTTCGTAGGAGAGACCACTAATAAGCCCTTCATCCCACCTTACTAGACAAACAAAAACCCAAAACACCATCAAAACAAGAATGGTTCTGGGACTCAAAACATCCCACAACATCAACATTTACAAAAACACATAACACACACCATCCCAAAAAAGTCATCAAGACATCACATTTTCCTTTAAAATCATATATTTGAAAAATAATAGTTTAACGATTAGCGTATCCCCCAATGGTACCCATTTTCCCTCACACATGAATGTTTCCATGCCACAATGGGAACCCTCATAATATCCATATCATAACTCATCCGGCCATTCCATTAACCAACCATGATCCCATATCACCCCATGCATGTGGTCGCTCACATAAATACCGATGGTTAGAGAAAATCCCTCCGGCATTCAAAACCAAAACAGTCAACCAACACTTACCTTTTTTTTAAAACCCTATAACCACAAAATCAAACCGAATTAACATCTTAATAAAACATTTATAAAGGAACAGTCATTTAAATAAAAACTCACTTTCATGTTATAAACATAAATTTCATATCATCTTATACCATTAAAACACCTTTCAAGAGTTTAGAAAACTCTATTAGAAACACTTTCTCAAAAACAACTTTAACACAATTTTCTGCTTCCAAAGTATGTGTAAACACACCATTTTCCATTTCAATAAAATTCTGAACATTTAGTTCCACCATCTCAAAAATAAAACCCTTCTCTCTACATTAAAAAAATCCAATTTAATAACATGTTGCACTTCATAAAACCATGTTATTTTTCTGTAAAACGAAACATACAATAGTTTAAAACAAAAGGACACAAAAAAATGTGAGGGAAAATAGATTCGGTGGGTGAATTGGACATATGTTTGGTGTCCATACGCCAATCACTTCACAATCACAGAGTGTGTTCTAGGAAAATATCCTCAGCTCCCCATGGATTTCTAGGTACTGCAAGCTCACTGAGACTGTTAATCCAACTCTCTTTTCAATTCCTTTAATCATCATCAAACCTAGAAAACCGAAGGACTCAAACAAACCCTGACTTCCCTTTGCGACTTGAATCCTATCACGGGGTGTGGTGACCTGGAACTCTACCCATAATCTTATTAACATGTCCCAAAAACACTAACTTCAGACATTCCCAATTGATCCCCAAATAACATGACGCAAATTCTTAGCATGAACATTCTTTGATACTATTTTGTCACAAACTGAATCTGGTCTCTATCAAAACCAGCACCCGACCCAGCCAGTGACAAATACTGAAGGGCATTCTCGACCCCCACAGGATGTCACAAGTTCTTGGGTATCATAAAATGAAAATTTGGAATGATTTACCTGTATTTACAAACATAAAACAACCAAAAAAAGCAATAATTTAAATTTTTTTAAAACAAAATCATATTTTACAAAATAACATAATTTAAAACAATTTAAATTTACCACTAAAAATGATTAAACCCCAAAATGGACTTCCAATAACCACCTAAAATCAAGGGGGAATCACACTCAAGACATCTCCAAAAAATTTGCACCAAGAAGTACTGCTATGAACCCGAAAACTCGCACTAAAAATTGTACCCAAATATGTGACAGGAAAACCAAGTCTACTTACACCCAAGGGTGTAAGTAATGTGTGATCTAGTGCTCCGTAGAATACAACCTCTATGAGATTCCATGTGATAAACATTTTGAGATTAAAAGCATGCATGTTTTCAAAACATGAAATGCTAGCTACCATTTCTAAAAGATGAAACTTTAAATAAAAACAGATTTCAAGTCTGCTAATTTAATGATTCAAAACTTTTAAAATAAATTACAAAGATTCTGCATTTTACACCCAAATATACCATATGACAACTGTATGTATAAATTATCTAATGGGAACATGCAATAAGAAATAACCCATAGGCACTAGCTCATTGTGGGTCCCAGGTACATCATCTCTCGGTGAAAGTCACCATCACAATATCTGTTCTCGTAAACAATCCACTAGTAGGGAAGATACCCATAACCTTGTGGTCACCAATTATCATCATCATATTTTAGTTAGTGTTTTATGTGTCAATCTTTCTACATGAAACTGAGTCCAAATTCCATGGGATCACTAGAATACATGTACACGTCCACCCACCTAGATACCCGGGTTTCCCTCTTGTGCTCAAACAAGATCAACAATACATCAAATATAATTTTGACATGAAAATACCACATCCACATCACACATCAACCAAAAATCCCCCATGTACATCACAAAATCAAATCATCACCATTTTCAATCAAATTTATTTTGATATCCAACTCACTCCAAAATAGCCCACAACACATTTTGCACATCTTTCACAATTCAACACAGCCTTTAAAAATTTTATAAAATCACTACAAAGATGATAAATATCACATAAAAACCCAATCATATGTTACATAATACCCTTAAAATTAACATAATATATTTTTCAGATCACACGCACACAAAACATGCCACATCATGTTGACATCACCTTCACATTTCAGTAATTTCGTTAATCATTTTTATAAAACATTTTTAAGAGGGTACACATCACATGACAACCCCTTTAACATTAAAAATATACCATATAAAAATATACACAATCCAAAATATTTTTCAAATATTTATTCAACTCTTACATAAATCAGTAAACAATTAAAATATTTCATCAAATAATTCTAAGCAGTATACCCAAGCTTTGCATATAAAACCCATTTCAATAACATCTTTGAAGGAAAAATCACAACAATACCAATCCAAAATACTTTTTCCAAAAAAATAATGATATAATAAACCAATCTCATGTATTTTAAAATCATTTAGAGTAATACAAAAAAATATGCACTTGAAAACACACACATTTTCATAAAACACTTTCAAGAGGCACATCATTGTTTTACACATAAAACCCATTCAAGAACCTTCTTTCAAACCCAGTGAAACACCAATACCCTACCAAAGAATAATTGGAATCCCAAAAAAGATTTAGTAAAAAAAATTCATATGTTATAAAATACACCCAAACATTACCCCAAGAGTCACAAATGAAAATCGCCTAATTTCAATCTAAAATGCAACTATAAAATTAAACGCTTAACCAAATCCATAAAAAATAGTTTTCACACCACACAAAACAGATAAGAAACATGAAATATAAATAAACCAAGCAATCTAACTCATCATAAAATGGTTACACATGGAATTTCCTACCACAACTATGTGCGAATGAGATGAACGTCATGGGAGGAGAGATCTAAGCTCCACAAACCAATTTTACACCCTAGATCCAAAGAAAAATGAACCAAAATAAACCCTATACATTAGGGTTCGGCCATAGAAGAAATAACCCAAATAAAACCCTAGAACAGATATGGGGAAATAATGAGAGAAGATTTGATGAAGGAAACTTGATTATTCATAAACATTTCATGAAAAATCTCCCCAAAATCACCCCAAATAGAAGCAAGAATAAAAGGGTTAGCCATCTGGTTGATAGACAACACATAGAGATTCATTTGAGAGGTGGAATCACCCAAATTTGAGCTGCATGACAAAAGTTAAAATTCCCTCACGTGGCTACATATTTTTACTACACGGTTTGTCAAACTGTGCACAGACTGTGAGAGGGCTAATGGAAATTTCTAAAACTTTTCATGGTTAGGTTGCACGGATTAACCAGGTCGTTCTCAAATCGTGTGACCCAAACAATTGGCCCAAAACCCTCAAAATGCATCCAAAACACTATGTAAGTGTACCCAATAAACCTTGAATGTTATAAACACAAATTAATGACACCATGGGTGTCACGAACTCACCAACATGAAAATTTATATCATTACTAATAATAATAACAAAACATAGGTATAAAGGGAAGCCAAAACCCTGAAAACACAAGGAATTTTCACAGAAAGCCAAACTGAACCTCAACCGAAAGATCCTAAATCGAGAAAAGAATAAAATAAGGGAGTATACTAGGTCAGGGTGTGACAAGAAATGTCATTTCCAATGAAAAATGATCAAAAGAATGAAATTGTTTCAAGAAATACTAAAAAATCACAAAAGATAGTGAGATTGTATAATAATATTTACCTCATTGGAAACAAGTATATTATATATCATTGGTTAATAAACATGGAAAAAATTAATTTTCATTAATAAATATTTAATCATGTCATATGAAACAGAATTCCAAATATGAACCACATAAACATGAATTTCTGCATATAAATGAATATGTCTCAATGAAAATGAAATTGAGATGAAATACATTACCACTTGGCAACATTAATGTAATATATAAATGGATAAATTTATTCATATTGAATCCTAAAATACGATGAGTTGTGTTTGATACATTATATAATATATAATAGTGGATGTTTTTTCATAATAAAATACAAATTGGGATAGACTAACAAATATACTTTAATGAAGCGGAATTAAGATAAAGTCTTGTATCCCATGTTTTCCTTTAGTTAAAAATGATTTAATTTCATGTATAATGACTTTAAGAATCTTAATAATTTATACAAGAAGGAAAATCATATTTATAATATCATATATTATCCACTTATAACATTTTTCTCCCTATTTGTCAGTATAATTTCATTAGTTTCATTGTTTTAGGTTTTAGTTTTCTTGTTTCCTCTTCTTTTTTCTGTCATTAATGGTATTTTTCATGAATATAAGATATAAATCCATCTTTTATATAATTTTAATAATTTTAGAATAAAAATATTATATTTTTATATACATCATGAGGCCCATTTTTAAAATTTGTCCTGAAAAATGTGTGGTATCACTTCGTGGAGATGGTTGGTCGTACATATACACGAGCAAAAATATTGTTCCATTAATTGGTGAAATGGAATAGGATTGGTTGATATTTAAATTTTAAATATATTATATAATGTCAAATATGTCACATATATTAATTAAATTTATCTTTATTACCTTCCATGTAAAGCATTTTTGAAACACAAATCACAGTGCTTCACTATGCGGTGGTTTTCCGTGCACACGAGTGATGCAGTTTTATTATAAACAGAATGGAAATTATGAAGGAATTTGTGATATAGAAATTAAATAAGTATAAATATATCATACATATTTTATATAAAATTTAAATCCCTTATTTTATATTACTGTGATAGGTGTTGATGAAAAATTAGTTATATCGGTTCGTGAGGCGGTAGTCTGTCATAGACACAACTAACAATTTTTCCCCATTTGATTGAAGGGATGATAGAGAAAATTTATTATAATGAAATAATAATATCCCATTATATGTAATATAATGGGGTTATTATATAATAATTATTCATTATATAATTAAATATGTTTATGAAGAAATTAGTTAAAAACTATCATTTTAGAATATTATCCCTTTATTAAATGACTACTTTAGGTTATAATTGAAATACATTCTACGTTGGATATCGGATCATACCAAGTGATTTAGAATGTTGGTATGATATTGATAAATTTATTTTTTTATATTTTGACTGAACCAAACTTTTTTGTATGTGCGAATAGAGTTGGAGAGATGTTGGTCGTTTATTAGTGGCGGGGAGGACACAGATGGAATTTTTGAATAGAATCAATTATGAACACATATTTATCATAACAGATATCAAATATATGTGAATTTATAGATCATTATATGTGATAATGTCTAAATTAATCCGTTAAAAAGGCTCTATATAGTTGATATGTAATTTTAACCTAAATGTTTTTATTTTAACACCCTAGATAAATAATATTTTTTCTTTTAATCAAGACAAATAAATTTTTCTATTTTAAATAATTACAATGTTAAAAAAAATAGAATTATTGTATATAATAAATTATTTTGATTATAAATATGTAGTCTAAATGTAAAAATAGAATTCATTGACATTGAGGAGTCAAATATAATGTTATAGTCGTAAAAGCGATGAAAATGCGGGTTTCTAAAGATATAATTATCATGTGATTTGAAAGTTAACCTATTGATATAAAAAAATTAATTTTTAGTAATGAAAAATAGGAAAATGATTATATAATTTACCTATTTTAATGTTAAAATAATTTAGTCTATAATTTAAAATTATATATAATTAAAATTAAAAATATGTTTTCAGTAAAAGTATGCATTTGTTAGTAATCATTAAAAAATGAAAAATTACAAAATAATGAAAATAATTAACCTATAATAATTTAAATATTATAATTAAAAAAATATGTAGACTTTATCAAATTCTATATCTAAATCTTGTAAAAAGTTATTTTATAATATGTGTGCATGAAGTGAAAAAACCCATTTTCTTTGAAAAACACAATTATTTTGAAAACATTTCATTTATGTTAAAATAAATAATATTGTTATTTATATTAATTATATATCCAATGAATCATTTTAAAGCATATATATCTTTCAAATTTTATTTAGTACTATAAAAATCATTTGGTTTAGTTTTTAGATTATAATGGTTATGTTGAGATAACAATTTAATTGAGTATTTTAGTTTAAACCTACTGTTGTTATCATCACTAGAGATCAAAGTGATTAAATATAATTAAAAGGAAATAAAATGTAAAGTGTCATGGTAATACATTAATCCATCACACCAAAATTTAATTCTCAAAATTTCATGGATATTACCTTTTAAACAGTTGAGGTAGTTTTCTTCATAACATCATTTGGTTCTCATATTTATTCTACTATTTTATTATTTCTCTAAAGTACCTATAACAAAAAAGTATTATAATTCCTAAATATATGCTCCCTAGTATATATAATCTAGATATTTTTTTGAAAATAAGATAAATGGTGTTCCTTTTGTATTTCACAATAGGTGAGAACATGAGTTGTACCTGTAATATACTTCCTTAATACTGAAATATGGAACACATTATATACTTTTGAGAGACCTAGTAAAATTTACCAATGGTACTCAATAAAAAAATCATTACAAAATTTCAAAGGGTCATATGTACCAATAAATTACATCTCACATCTTACAGAACCTTATAACACCCTTCTATAGATATAATTTCAAGATAACATTTAGAATTTCAAATCAGTTATATAATTTTCATCATCAATATTTTTCATAATTTAAGATATATTTATATGACATTGGAAGAATTTTTCATTTTTATTTTCTCTTCCACATGTTTTGGGAATATAAATTTCCTTACAACAAATTCATCCGTAAAAGTTGGTGTATGACATATTATTCCATATAAGGCTTCATATGACTCCATTTGAGTACTTTAATGGTAGATATTATTATATAAAGACTCTACCAAAGGTAAATATTAATCTCACATACATTAAATGTCATGTATTCATGACCTAAGTATGTCCTACACTATTTTAATATTCATTTTTAATAAACCAAAATTTTGAGGATTGTAATCATTTCTCAAATGATGTTTTCAATCAAGAGGATTTTGATGACTCTTGTATAATTTATGATGCAAAACAATGACCACTACCGGACATGATTAAAATAGGTTCACCTTGATGACTGAAAACATTATTCATACAAATATTTGTGTGGTTCTTAAATAGACAAATCAACTCTCGTAGAGTGGAAATGTGATGATTTCATTACCTTATCAATAATAACCCATATTCTATAATTATTTTTAAGAGTCATTGAAAGTCCTATTAAAATGTTCATAATAATTTTATCCTTTCTCCATAGATGAATATAATGTGTTTTCATGGATTTTTTTGGCTTTCCATCATCCTTTTCTAGTTGATAAAATACGTATATTTTTACATTATCATCTGTTTTTTGCTTCATGTTATCTAATAGAAAAATGTCCCTCAAATACAAACACAATGTTTTATTAAAAATGTTGTATATTAAACTTATTGATATAATAAATATCTATAAATTTCCTTTTTAACTAACATATAAATGAAACACATAATCTCATTAATTATTTGAAACTTCCATCTTCCCAAATAAATTCTTCCAATTTCTGTTGAGTTATAAAAGAATTATGATATATAATTATTCATCATCATAATTAAATTTTATTATCCATTATAATAAAAATGGTTTCGTATACATTTGAAAATGGAGTGATGTATACCCTTGATTATTAAATACTATAACCCTGACTATATGATCCATTAGCATATGTGACCTCTAAATCATAATTTGAGTCAAAAATCTATGGTTGATCATAAATAATACATATACTACCATATATGATTTCCACATGTTTTAGGGTATTGAGTATTCATAATCATAGAGTGTCACGACCCGTCCTCGGGGCCCGTGTCGGGACTACCCCAAGCCCACCTTCCATAGGCCAGGGGCTGGTGACTAGCACCAAAGGCGTAAATTCCGATAACTGGGAAGGAATTGCCTTTATAAAAATAACAAAACACCACAGAGTACAAGCGGAAGTAAAACACTAAGTACAAATAAAGTGCTGAAAAGTAAATGGGATAGAATACAAACCCAACAGAAAGTACAACTACAACGGAACAAAAGTACAGCAGAAAAAGACAACAGCTGGAAGAACAGAAGCGGCTCCTGGGACGTCCTCCTCGAATCCTACCTCAACGGTAGGTCCAGATGGCGCAACTCCTGGATCATCCACCACGGATCCTACCTGAAGGGTAGGTATAGATAGACTCCACATTTCTCTCTCCTGTCAACCTCCTCCGAGTGTCGTCTCGCCATGAAGTCCACCTCCGGGTACTAACTCATCATGTAGTCCACCTCCGGGTACCGTCCAGTCCTCGAACACTCGGCCTCCGTCAGCAATTCCCGTCGTCTACAACCAACACAACGAGGTGCGGGCATAGCCCATGCAGGGGTGAGTATAACGATACTCAGTAGGGACCCCGAGACCCTCAAGGTCTCACAAAAACCAACAAGGTTAACCACAAAGAAGATCTCAATGGATAACCTCTACTTAGGTATATGCCCATACATATACCTAAGTTATCAAGTAACCTATCTGAATCATGAGGAAACACAGAGATTATGAAATCAATGGATAACCACTACCCAGGTATATGCCCATACATATACCTAAGTTATCAAGTGACCCATCTCAATCAAGAGGTAAACACAAAGGTCATAGACTCAGCTCAAACAAGGATTTTCATTATCGAAACTGTAACTAATGATGAGTCCGTCTCTGGAGTGTACAGTGATCCTATCACAACTCCGACGTAATGCTCACTTACCTAAGACTGCTGAGGTACTCCTACAGTCGAGTACCGCGGGTCTACCATCTCACACAATAGTGCTCCTCCGCCATGGGTCTGCCACCTCACACAGTCGTGATCCCCCTCATAGCCTACATAGGTACTCCTCCTATCGAGTACCGCAGGTCTGCCACCTCACACAGTAGTGCTCCTCCGTTATGGGTCTGCCACCTCACAAAGTAGTGCTCCCCACGGGGCTATTCTAGTCACTCCGAATCGAATCTGACAAGCAGTCATCGGCCATAGCCAGCTACACGGTCTCCACACTCTATATGCTCATCTCCGGGAGTGTCTGTTCTACGAGCTACAGGTCGATACTACAAGTATCACAAGTCCCACGAAGAAGTATCTCAAAGACCGCCTCGTCATAGGGGTCTCAACGCAATAGACGGCGCGTCAATCAGACGCCCGGTCTGTGAGTTATTAGCCTTTTCGTCCCAGGGGCCCGGTTGGTTTTGTGTGTGAACCAACCTGGCCATATCTCAACTGTACCCCTAACTCTCATAGGGTATACTCATAGGGACCGTTTCTCAACGTGATCACCAACGCCACTGACGGTTCGTCAAACAGACGTCCGGTCTGAATGATATCAGCTTTTTCGTTCCAGGGGGCCGGTTGGATTTCGGTACAATCCAACCCGACCATACTCCAACTACATCCAAAACTCAGGCAAAGTATGCCAAAAGTTCCGTCTCATCAAGCGGAATTCAACGTGACAGACGACGCGTCAATCGGACGCCCGGTCTGTGAGTTATTGGCTTTTTCATTCCAGGGGCCCGGTTGGTTTTGTGTCCGAACCAACCCGACCGCACTCCGACGGCGTCCAAACCTCGAGCGAAGTAATCCAAAAGCTCCGCCTCATCAAGAGGAAACCAACAAAGTCGACGACACATCAATCGGACGTCCGGAACTCAAGATATAAGCGTTTCCGCTCCGAGGGCCCGGTTGGTTTCGTATCCGAACCAACCCGGACGAACCCAAAGTTCTCCGAAGCCTTGAGTGTAATATATCGAAACGACCGTCTTGTTTTAAGGATCGAGTTTCCACTGACGGGGCATCGATCGGAGGTCCGCAGTCCATGTTATGGGCAAAAGACCATAGACAGTCTGAAATGGGGGTCTCGGCCCGGCCCGGCCCGGCCCAACCCCCCCTGGGTCAGCTGAACCGTGTCGACCCGAACTGGGTCCGGGTCCGGCCCAGCTGGGCGTGGCCCGGCCCGGCCTGGGTAGTCGTCTGGCCTCGCACTGGCGCGGCGTGACTGGTGCGGGGGGTTACAAACTCCCCCCGGTTGTCAACTTGGCGCGGCTTAAAGCCGCGCCGCCTCAAACCCGGAACGGGCCGGCCGTTCCGGTTCACATACCACCGCTGCGGCTCAGCCGCGGCGGTTTGCTCCAGCGGCGCGCTGCCGCCTTCTGCGGACCATCGGACACGCTCCGGTGGTCCATTTCGCCTGTCACCTTCGCCAATAGTCCTCCCGGGACCCGATATTTACTACGAAGGAATGAAAATTCCATTTCATCCCGATTGGTCGTCGCCCATCGATCCGCGCGTCAAATAACAAATTGCGCCGTCTTCGTGGTTTTCTAGCGCGGTGTGACGGCGTCGCGCTTCTCCATCGTGATTCTCTAAATTCCCGCACGGAGTGACAGCACTACGTCACTTCCATTTCAAGCCATGTAGATAACCATCAAAATAAAAAGGGGAGGAGGTTCGGCCGTGTTTGTGTGGTCTGACCTCCTCCGTTATTTTGATAATAGTTTGCGGTTAATATTGAAGAATGTCAAAAATTATTCACGATATAAAAACCAAACCCCTACCTTGCAAAGATGTCACACGTCGCCGAGCAGCGGAAGAGGTAAGCGTCACGGTGATCGGAAGTCGTGGAAGATCGGTGTCGATTCCGTTGACATCGGAGGGTGAGTCGTCGTCAATGGCGACGTTCCCCGTGGTGGTGTCTCCTCCTTTGACGCGGAGGAAGAAGAGGAGAAGGCACATCGTCGGTGATCGCCTGATGAAGAATGCGGCATCTCGCTTCCTTCGACGTGGAGAGAAGGTGAAAGATGAGACGACGTTCTTCGTCGAAACTTCGGTGTTCTTCGCGTTCTTCAACAAAGGAGAGAAATCATTCTTCTTCGGGGGAGGAAGTTCTTCAAAACTCAAATGCCCTCTTCCCTTTCTCTTAACACAACATTTCTAACCAAAATAAAATAAGGCTCCACCTTATTTTATTTACCCACGCCATGAATTCAAAATTACAAAATTCAAAACCAACACACTTAATTAATTGATCTTGAGCTGTCAAATTAATTAATGTTTAGGTGGCATGAATAAATGTGGGAGGTGAGGAGGAGAGGAGCCACTTAAGTTAAAGTGGAGTTACAATATTAAAGTGGGAGGTGAGTTATGGGAGGTCAAGGGGGTTATGGGAAGATCAAGGGGGTTAGGGTCTCGTGTGGGCCCCACCACCCTCTTAACCTCTCATGGTTAGTTCCCTAACTTCCACACAAAGGATATATCTACTTTAAAGAAATAAAAATTGTAACTCAATTTTTATTTTATCTTCCACAAAATTTTTGACAACTCCTCCCGTGAAAACGCAACTCTGGAAAAGATCATCTTAAGCAATTACCGGTGCTGAAAATCCATTGGTGCCCTTGGAAGTCGATTCCGAGCACTGGTTCAAAAGTTTGAAAAAACCCGCTCATTCGTTCGGTTAACGTACCCGAGCTAAACTTCGAAAAATAATTCCGGGCACACCGGGCATCAGAATCAGGCACTGTCAGAAACTGTGTTCTTGTAAAATTACAATGAAAATTAAGAAAAAAATCCCTTGAATTTTACGGGTCTTTACATTACTCCCACCTCAGGGCTTTACGTCCCCATAAAGTTTTTACACTAACTAGGGATACAAAAGCGGTATTGAGCGCGCATCTGAGCCTTCTGCTCCCAGGTGCTCCCCTGGAGGTTCCTGTGCTGCCAGTGAAAACACACCTAAGGAATCGATCGTTCACGTGGGACTGATCTTATCGATCCTTGATCTCCACTGGAATCTTCGCGCAAGTCTCCATGTCATCGACATCTAAATCCCTGAGGTTGATGATTTGTGAAGGATCATGCATGCATCTCCTCAGCTGAGGTACATGGATGATTTCATGCACCCGGTGCAACTAAGGTGGAAAGGTCAAGAGATAAACCACTTCTCCTACCCTGCTGAGGACCTTGAAGGGTCCGATGAAGCGCGAAGATAACTTTACACCTCATCCAAATATCCGTAATTCCATGTCGAGGTGAGACCTGTAAGAAAACATGGTCGCCATCCTCGAACTCTAGTGGTCTCTGCCTCTTGTCAGCATAAGGCTTCTGTCGGCCATGTGCTGTCTTCATCCACTCTTGGCTGACCTGGACCTACTCTGTCATGGCCTGGACCATATCTGGTCCCACAAGAGCTGCTATGATTTCTTCTTTTTCGATAAGAGAAATCTGGTCTCATCCCCTGGATGAACCACGTTCTTTGACTAATACAGTCAATCCGGATATGAATGATGTATTCATGCCATGGACGGCGTCGTAAGGCTTCGACATTACTACCAAGAGATCAAACTATCACTCTCGCCTCCAAGGGTCGAGTCACACTGTCGGCATCAGTGTGAGGTCACTGGGTCTCTTCCAGTATAAATCTCAAAAGTGAGGGTCAAGTCAATAGTCTTAACCGGGACCACTCAGTACCAACCAAATAAAAGGACAGGAAAGAAAACGTTACAAAGATAAGTGTCTTTATATTATTGTAGCACATGGTACAAAGACACAAATGTAACAACAACAACAACATGGAACTAGATATACACCACTAGGTTCTCTCCTGTCCACTCGCTTCCGGAGCTCCGTAGTCGTAAGCTTATGCTACCTGAAGTTGAGATCTCCCATGTCCACCTATTCCCTGTGGTCGGGGTGGACCTCCTGGGTGTGGTGGTGGCAACACCTCGAAGCGCCGTACACCTCCAGCTGCATGGCCAGCTCCCCTCCCTCGGCCTTCAGCTCCTAGCGGTCTGCCTTGATCGAACCTCTGCCTCTGCCTGGGAGGTTCTTCATTTAACTGTTGGTCATCTGCATGGTGGGTCGAACAGTCACGTGCCATGTGACCAATCCTGTCGTAGGAGTAACACTACATGGCAGGTTTGGCTATGTCATTCCCCTTGGTGTCTCGCACTACCGAACCTGAGTCATGCGGTCGACCACCTATAGGTCTGTTCCTCTTGGACCTTTGCGTCATCTGTCTACTACCTGCTACAGAAGACTCTGCCGCATGCTGGCTAGTGGTGGGTCCTACTTTTGAAGACTGCTCAGCAAGGAAACTCTCCACTAAGAGGGCTCGCTCCAACACCCCTGTCTGCGTTGAAAAGCTGTGAGAAACAACATAGGCTCTAATCTCTCTCCTGAGCCCCTGATCGAAGGTTCGGGCCCTGAAGAACGGGTCCCGTACCATATCTGTGGAGTAGCGTGAGAGGTCTGCGAACCTTGTTGAATACTGCGCCACTATCATGCTGCCATGCCGCAGCTGAAGTAGCTTCTGTATACGCACCGCTCGAAGGGTGGCTGGTACAAACTCTTCCCGGAACAGGCTCTCGAAGTCTACCCATAGAAGTGTCGCCTCATCATACATCTGGAGCATCAGGCTCCACCATCTGCCTACTGCTGCCTGAAGAAGGCTGGTAGCAAGGATAACCATGAATTCTGTTGGCGTCCTCACTAGCCTGAAGACTCTCACCACAGCCTCCAGCCAATCCTCAGCCGCCTGTGGGTCCGTCTATCCCATGAACCTAGGTGGCCTCTGGCGCTGGAACTCGTGCAGTGCGCTCAAGCGACGTGCACCCTCTACTGCTGGGGCTGGTGGCATCGGTGGCCCAATGGGTAGTAGTACCCCTGGTGCCTCTGCTGGTGCCTCAACTAGGATAGGTCCCTGTACTGAGTCCACATCGCTCGGCAGGCTGTCAGTACGAACAACTCTCGGGGCTCTAGCTGGTCGTCCACGGGGAGGCATCCTGAAAGAAAGAAACATGACATGGTCACAAGATTAATACCTATCGAGATGACCTGGTTTGAGCTGACTTTTTAAAAACTAATGGAAACACACACACAATCAGTTTTCTCGTGCACAAAGTCGGAAATCAGTTGTCAGGGTCCTGGTGTATGGATACGTCGACTGCCCGCACCAACACTGGACTCCCTGAACTGAAAACCACACTCAGTACTCTTAGCACTATCGCTTCACAGAAAGAAAATATCATAGTTATAACTTCTGCGGTAGAACCGACTCCTGTGATACCAATTTGTCACGACCCGTCCTTAGGGCCCATGTCGTGACTACCCCAATCCCGCCTTCCATAGGCCATGGGCTTGCGACTATCACCAAAGGCATAAATCCCGACAACTGGGAAGTCATTGCCTTTATAAATGTAACAAAACACCACAGAGTACAAGCGGAAGTAAAACACTAAGTACAAAGAAAGTGCTGAAAAGTAAATAGGCCATAAAAAAACCCAACTGAAAGTAAAACTACAACTGAACAAAAGTACAGCAGAAAAAGACAATAGCTGGAAGAATGGAAGCGGCTCCTGGGACGTCCTCCTTGGATCCTACCTGAAGGGTAGGTACAGATGGCGCAACTCCTGGATTGTCCACCACGGATCCTACCTGAAAGGTAGGTACAGATAGCCTCCACATCGCTCTCTCCTTTCAACCTCTTCCAAGTTTCATCTCACTGTGAAGTCCACCTCCGGATACTGACTCGTCGTGTAGTCCACCTCCGGGTACCGTCCAGTCCTCGAACACTCAGCCTCCGTCAGCACTGCCCGTCGTCTGCAACCGACACAACGAGGTGCCCGCATAACCCGTGCAGGGGTGAGTATAACGATACTCAGTAGGGACCCAGAGACCCTCAAGGTCTCACAAAAACCAACAAGGTTAACCGCAATAAAGATCTCAATGGATAACCTCTACTTAGGTATATGCCCATACATATACCTAGGTTATCAAGTAACCCATCTCAATCATGAGGAAACACAGAGATTATGAAATCAACGGATAACCACTACCTAGGTATATGCCAATACATATAACTAAGTTATCAAGTGACTCATCTCAATCAAGAGGTAAACACAAAGGTCATAGACTCAGCTCAAACCGGGATTTTCATTATCGAAACCGAAACTGCTGATGAGTCCATCTCTGGAGTGTACAGTGATCCTGTCACAACTCTGAGGTACTTCTCACTAACCTAAGACTGTTGAGGTACTCCTCCAGTCGAGTAACGCGGGTCTTCCACCTCACATAGTAGTGCTCCTCCGCCATGGGTCTGCCACCTCACACAGTAGTGCCCCCCCTCATAGCCTACAGAGGTACTCCTCCTGTCGAGTACCATGGGTCTACCACCTCACACAGTAGTTCACCTCTGCTATGGTTCTTCCACCTCACAAAGTAGTGCTCCCCACTGGGCTATGATAGTCACTCCGAATCGAATTGGACAGGCAGTCATCGGTCACAGCCAGCTACACGGTCTCCGCACTCTATATGCTCATCTCCGGGAGGGTCCGCTCCACGATCTACAGGTCGATACTCCAAGTATCAAAAGTCCCAAGAAGAAGTATCTCAAAGGACTGCCTCGTCATAGGAGTCTCAACGCAACAGACGGCGCGTCAATCGGACGCCCGGTCTGTGAGTTATTAGCCTTTTCGTCCCAGGGGCCCGGATGGTTTTGTGTGCGAACCAACCCAGCCATATCTCAACTGTACCCCGAACTCTCATAGGGTATACTCATAGGGACCATTTCTCAACGTGATCACCAACGCCGCTGATGGTTCGTCAAATGGACGTCCGGTCTGAAAGATGTCAGCTTTCCTGTTCCAGGGGCTCGGTTGGATTTCAGTACAATCCAACCCAGCCATACTCCAACTACATCCAACACCCAGGCAAAGTATTCCAAAAGTTTTGTCTCATCAAGTGGAATTCAACGTGATCGACGGCGCGTCAATCGGACGCCCGGTCTGTGAGTTATTGGCTTTTTCGTTCTAGGGGCACGGTTGGTTTCGTCTCCGAACCAATACGACCGCACTCCGACGGCAACCAAACCTCGAGCGAAGTAAGCCAAAAGTTCCACCTCATCAAGAGGAAACCAACAAAGTCGACGGCACGTCAATCAGACGTCTGGAACTCAAGATATAAGTGTTTCCGCTCTGAGGGCCCGGTTGGTTTCATATCCGAACCAACCCGGCCGAACCCAAAGTTCTCCGAAACCTTCAGTGTAATATATCGAAATGACCATCTCGTTTCAAGGATCGATTTTCCACTGACGGTGCGTCGATCGGAGGTCTGCAGCCCAAGTTATGCATAAAAGACTGTAGACAGTCCGAAATGGGGGTCTGGGCCCGGCCCGGCCCGGCCCAACCCCCCCTGGGTCGGCCGAACCAGGTCCGGGTCCGGCCCAGCTGGGCACGGCGCGGCGCGGCCTGCACGGCCCGGCCCGGCCTGGGCAGCCGACTGGCCTCACGCTGGCGTGGCGCGACGGGTGCGGGGGGTTACAACCCCCCCCCCCCCCCCCCCCCGATTGTCAACCTGGCGTGACTTAATGACGTGCCGCCTCAAACCCGGAACGGCACGGTCGTTACTGTTCACGTCCCACCGCCGCGGCTCAGTCGCGGCGGTTTGCTCCGGTGGCGCGCCGCCGCTGCCTTCTGCGGACCACCGGACGCGCTCAGGTGGTCCGTTTCGCCTGCCGCCTTCGCCAACAGTCCTCCCGGGACCAGATCCTTACTGTGAAGGAATTCAAACGCCATTTCGGCCCGATTCGTCGTCGCTCGTCGATCCGCACGTCAAATAACAAATCGCACCATCTTCATGGTTTTCCGGCATAGCGTGACGGCGTTGTGCTTCTTCGTCGTGATTCTCTAAATTCCCGCACGGAGCGATTGCACTGCGTCACTTCCATTTCCAGCCATGTAGATAACCATCAAAATAAAAAGGGGAGGAGGTTCGGCCGTGTTTGTGCGGTCCGACCTCCTCCGTTATTTTGATAACAGTTGGCCGTTAATATCGAAGAATGTTAAAAATTATTCACGACATAAAAACCAAACCCCTACCTTGAAAAGACGTCACACATCATCGAGCCGCGGAAGAGGTAAGCGTCGCGGTGATCGGAAGTCGCAGAAGATCGGTGCCGATTCCGTTGACGTCAGAGGGTGAGTCGTCGTCAATTGCAACGTTCCCCGCGGTGGTGTCTCCTCCCTTGACGCGGAGGAAGAAAAGAAGAAGGCACGTCGTCGGTGATCGCCCGATGAAGAATGTGGCGTCTCGCTTCCTTCGACGTGGAGAGAAGGTGCAAGATGAGACGGTGTTCTTCGTCGAAACTTATGTGTTCTTCACGTTCTTCAACAAAGGAGTTGAAGTGTTCTTCTTCCGAGGAGGAAGTTCTTCAAAACTCAAATGCTCTCTTACCTTTCTCTTAACACAACATTTCTAACCGAAATAAAATAAGGCTCCACCTTATTTTATTTACCCATGCCATTAATTCAAAGTACAAAATTCAAAACCAACACACTTAATTAATTGATCTTGAGTTGTCAAATTAATTAATGTTTAGGTGGCATGAATAAATGTGGGAGGTGAGGAGGATAAGAGTCACTTAAGTTAAAGTGGAGTTACAATATTAAAGTGGGAGGTGAGTTATGGGAGGTCAAGGGGGTTATGGGAAGATCAAGGGGGTTAGGGTCTCGTGTGGGCCCCACCACCCTCTTAACCTCTCATGGGTAGTTCCCTAACTTCCACTCAAAGGATATAACTACTTTATAGAAATAAAAATTGTAACACAATTTTTATTTTATCTTTCAAAAAAAATTTAACAACTCCTCCCGTGAAAACACAACTCCGAAAAAGATCTTCTTAAGCAATTACCGGTGCTGCGAATCCATCGGTGCCCTCGGAAGTCGATTCCGAGCACTAGTTCAAAAGTTAGAGAAAACCCGCTCGTTCGTTCCCTGAACGTACCCGAGATAAACTTCAGAAAATAATTCCAGGCACATCGGGCCTCGGAATCAGGCACCGTGAGAAACTGCGTTCTTGTAAAATCACAATGAAAATTAAGAAAAAAATTTCCTTGAATTTTACGGGACATTACATAGAGTTTCTCAATTCATCATGTACGAGTCTAAACCTATGAATCTATGTTCAATACAAATGTATGTTTTTTTATTTTTTATTGAATAAAATATTACTAAAGATACCCAAGTGTTAATATAAATGAGGATATTTTCTAGTCACAGTTTCCTAATATTTGTATGTTACCTTACAATTAATGAGATATTTAAAAAAATTGTAAAATAACTAATTAGATCTTGTTGTGATAATTTCATTAATGAAAACACCCCTCTTAGAACATCTAAATGAAATGTGAAAAAAAAAATTAATCATGTTGTGGGCATAAAATTTCATATTAAGGAGTTTTAAATACATGTATAAAATCCATTTAAAATTCATTGATATTTGTTTGGAAAATCTTTTTAACCCAAATGTACAGAAATCTATATAATTCCTAATTTTCTAAAAATTTTATAACTATTTTTTTCAGAAAAATTTAATATAGAAATTCTTTTAGAAATATTAAAATACTTATAATTTTCCAAACCCATTTTAAATAAATCCTTGAAAAACACATGGATTTATCTATAAACATAATTTTAAAATAATTAATTTTTTAGAATAATATTATAATTAAAATATCATATAGAATCTATTTAGCCACTTTCAATATCACTTCTAGGACATCACCCCATTGAAGGCTTGAGTGTACTCATGATTTCTCATCATATCACTTGATACCCAAGTGACTTAATTAAATAAAAAAATTTAGAGGACCTTCAATTCTAAATTATAAGAAATTAAGAATCATTTAAAATTTACACAAATAATATTCATGAAATGAAATATTTTTTTTAATTATTGGATTTGATAATCCAATTTTAAAAAAAAATTATGAGAAGTCCATAAATAAAATATAATTAGATACATTTAATATAAATAATCATAAACACATTTGAATTTTTTATTTTTAAAAATGCATTAAATGTCAATTACAATTTTAAATGATGGCCATAGATATTAATATGAATGATATTTATATAAATTAAAAACTATGTTATATATAAAATGGTAGATATTATCATTAGAAGATAATGATTTTAGTAAAATCCACATCGTTTTTAAAACTAGGGTTTTAAAATTAAACAATAAAAATAAATTTATTTTATTGTTTAATATTATTAAATAGAACAGTGGATTGAATTAAAAATAATAATAACATTGTTTGAACATATGAAAATAAAAAATCCCATAATCTCAAAATGAATTATGGAAGCCTACTACAAGATGCTTATACACATTGGATTGAATAGAATAAATTAAGAGAGATAATGTTGGGTTTAATGGTGAAATATATGGAATATATATAATAGGCCTCTGTTATATTGGCTATGAATTAAAACTATTTGACCATAAGCTACATTGATAATAAAATAATTGTTGACACAGAAATAAACATTATTTAATAATCATGTCTAAATATTATTTTAGAATCTATATTCGATTTTTTGTAATATTATGATAATATGTATATAGAATATCATGCTTAAAATGTCATCTTGATTATTAATGAGGATGATTTTTGGAAAGCACATTAAATGAAAACCAAAACACAATAGGAATGGACAACATTTAAGATAGTGCATAGATTAAAATACAGTAACCCAAAGATGATATATACATACATATCTTCAGTTTCATAACTATGTAACGATAATAACCATGAATATTAACCCAACGAGTATAATCAAATATTGAAAAAAATTAGAATCAGTGTACTAAAGGAGATAATTTAATGATAATAAAATCTTTTGGTGAAAATCTTAACAGGAAATAGACATATACTCGAACCATACATGGATTATATGAAATATATATATATATATATATATATATATATATATCAATTCAAATGAAATTAAATATATCATTTTCAATAACACTTAATGAGAAACACCATAATGATAATGAATGAGGACAATCAGTGTCGATCAAGGAAGAAAAAATTTAACAACATGACAAACATGTAATTAATAAAATGTAAATGATCCAAGAAATGGTATTTTCAAAAACAATTAAACAGTTAAAAATTTAATACATACCTTTTATATTCATAAAATGTAGTTATATTTGGATAAATATTGGATATCCATTGTGAACAGTTTGTGCTCGATTTCCTCAATCTTTAATAAAATAGTATTCATCATATTCGTCCACAAACAATACTAAATGTCCCTCATCCATGCACAATTCCCTTTAAATGATTGAAAACACATATCTACAATTGAAATCTTCTATCAGTTTTGACCCGTCTCTACATAGACACCCCATATGAAATGAATCCCTTGTTCTATTTTCTACCACATGGGGTTGAACCTGATTTTTTTCCCTCTTATCCAATAATTATAAAATAACAAATATTAATATTAATATAGTTTACATATTCATACATTAAAATTTTATTAGTGATATTTTCAATATAATATTGAAATACTTAATTAAAATATGAAATTCACTTTTTCAATTAAATTTTATTGAAAATTTATAAATTAATTATAATTAACCCTCATAAAATGAATGAAACCCTTTTATTTGATAAAAACATGTGTTTTTTTAGTATAAAGTTAATTTACTAAAATTTTGGTGATTTTTTTCTATGATAATTATAATATATTAAAATTGAGTTGGAAATTTATACCTATCTAATATATTAAGTGTTCCTTTTCAGCACCTCCAATTTTACGCCTTGGTTATGATGTTTAAATTTAAATAATAATATTTAATTTTTTGTTTACTCTCATTGTGGATTATCTTGTATGTTATCAAACATAGTGATTAATTTTAAAAGACATCTTATGATCTTAATTCCCCCGTATAATGGAATTGTTCTATCATAATTCATTCATCATGCCTAATAATATTACGAATTTCTACCATAAGAACAAGGAAATAATAGCATATATGAAAATAACTTATCTTAGGGGTCCTTATATACACATGACATCAAGGAAAATTATATCAATTATATTTTTTCCCAAAATTAGAATGAATATTCTATAATGTTTTCTATACTATTTCTTTAATATCAATTTAAAATATTGAACCCATGCATCCAGAATAGTTTCTAAAACATTATGTGCAATTTCTTATAATAGTTACCCAAAAAATACACAATTGTTTATAATTATAGAGATATATATTGTAAAGAGTTTTATAAAAATAGGAAAAACTCTTACAATGTAATTTCATACATTATACAGTTTATTATACAGATATCTAATTATACTCTCACCAACCACATTCATATTATGCACAAGCTTATGTGTGCCCCATATATAATTCAAAAATGGATTATATCTCATCAAATTCAATCCCCAGATCAAGGAATGTGGGTAAAAATCACGAAATTCAAAAATCATTACTGGATAGGTATTTATATGTTAATATCACTGATTGTAAATGGGTATTGGTATGCACCACACAAATTCTAGCATTGAAAAATCAAAGGATAATTTCAGCATCATAACAGTGGTACATAATGATATATTTAAGATTTTAATGTAAGTGAATTTGATCTCTCTTCAATTAGAAATCCAATAATATTTTTTTAGTTATGTGTAATTATATTTACCAAAATGAGAAATTTGTAATCAAAAGGTATAATAGAATGAATGTTCTTGAATGAAGAGGAGAATGATAAGATCCCTTATATTTATGGGGAGCTTCAGAAATACATTAAAAGTGAATATTATGTTATTTGGAACAACATTGGAGGGATAAAAAGAGAGAATTATAGAGTAAATTCATGTTAATGTTTTTAGTGTAGAGGAATTGGAGGATGGGTAGGTTTTGGTAGCACAAGAGACTAGAAATATTCATTAATTTCTAAACATCGTTCTTAAAATCAGTATGATAAATTAATCCAAACCAAAATATATCACATGGTTTTTCTAAATTTTTTCTTCTATATAGTAGATTATTTAATTATTTAATGTTCATATGCACAAAAAATCATAAAATAATACCCTTAGTGATGTGGATGATAGTCATATTCACAAATAACAAATAATAAAACGTCAAAATATTATATAGGTTATGGATGATTCCATAAGAGACTATAAATTTACATATATTACATTAATTATTTAATATTTTAAACGGGAAATGTAATTTTGTTTTCATTGATACTCTTTATAGTATTTATTAGGGCACATTTGGGTATATATTATGACATAATGAAAATTGTATAATTATATTGTATTAAAATCTTATAAAAAATTCCTCTACCTAGGAAAAAAATTAAAAAATCCCTATTGGATAATTTTAATGATATTAATTAAAAAATATTATTCATATAATTTAAATAATTCTCTAAAAATTATAATATACTCATATAAATCAGAAATCCACATTTTTTGAAAAATATTTTTTATTGATAACAATAACTTTCTAATTGGTATAAAAAATTTAATTTTTTTCATAAAAATGTATAAAAAATTATATTTAATAAATATTATTTAATAAAAAATTATATTTAATAAATATTATTTAATAAAAAATTATTAAATTAACAAATATTTTCAAATTTCATAAAATCATAAAAAATGGTGTCTTCATTAAAACTATAAATAACCAAAAAATAAAATTTCTTTTTTATCATACCAAAATCCAGTTTTTATCAAACATATTGTTTTATCATTCTAATGTAACATCCAAAGAAAAGTATAGTACAAAATTTATATAAATAAATTAATACTATTAGAGATATATATCCCTTTATAACACGCGATAATTCCCTATGGGTAAGGTCTGTGATGTTGAGATTTTATTAGGGCAGTTCGACAAAAATTGTTTGGTTCATGAACAAAATTAGATTGAACGTCTCACTTAATTTTTTTTGTATTTGATTTAGTTTTTTAATATCGATTTTTTATTTCTCACAATTAGTGTTTAATGATGTTATCTCCCACAGATTATTTCATAAATGGGGTTTATTATGTACAATCCTAATGGATGGGTCCATCTCAACATTTCTCTCTATCAATTTGATTTATCAAATATATATATATATATACACTATATAATCATTGTATGACTGTTATGAAATCGATGGTTATAATGAATAACATGCATTTAAATATTACAATCTAAATATTATAATGTCCTAAAATAGTAAATGTACTCCTTCTGTATAATTACCACATCCCCAGTAACCTAGACTATGTGCCAAATTTATCACATTGGCATAGATTCAAGTGTTAAAATCATGATGGACCGATAACATTAGATGTTTTACAGAACCATATACATACCTATCATCCCTTATATATATTGAAATAAAATTGAAAGAATAGTAATTTAAAACAATTTGTATCATTGAACTCATTTCTGAAATTCTTCTTTCATGTCATGGGGAATAGAAAGAAAATAATTGTAAGAAAAAATGCTTAGAAATGGTTATATATATCAAAATATATCTACAGTAAACAAATAAAACTCAATATGGAAGTGTAAAAAACTAAACCAAAACTCCATTTGATGGATAAATTGATTATGAGTAAAGGAAAAATCAATATATAAATGTAATTAATTAAACACTTGTTCCATTTAATCAAGAAACTGAGAGTGAAATGCCCTTATTTGAAATCCTAACTATTTTTTTATATGAATCATGATTCCATTCAGGTAATTATTTTTCTTTTTGGGAGTAAAATATGTTTTGATTTTACATATGGGAGTGTTTGGGTGAAAATTTGAGAAAGATGGAAGATAGAGGGAAGTGCATGGTTGGCGTAATGTTGGGGGAAATCGTTCTTCCCATCCTATAAAATCGTGAAACCTTGAATAGTGGGGGATTTAATTTTTCATATAGGGTTCATGAAATAATGTTCCCTCTTAAAATTAAATGCACACTCAAATAAAAGAGGTTCAATATGTTGGTTCATATTTAGAGAAAATCATTCAGCATTGTCCAGTAAACTGTGCACGCATGTTTAATTCACCCGAATATTAGATATTAAATCCCATGAACCCCCTATGATCACCTTATTTGACCCTAATTAGGAACATATTGTGTCTTCATGATTTCAAAGACTCTTAGAAGGTTTTTATTCCTTTCCAAAATCTTCTCACAGTTATTAAATGATATGATCAAATATTAGCACAACGTCAGGATAGAAAATCTTATATCTCTTGAATTTATATTATTATTCCCTTATTCTCCCAATATAGAAATAGATATTATTCCAATATTTATTTGATACAGATCTAATATTTATTATCTAGATATAGAATATAAATATCTTGATTAGTTCAGTCTTGATTTAGTTTTTTAGATCCAAATATTGCTATATATCATTGTACTACACATTTTTTGGGGATTTCTATTAAGAAATCATTCATCATCAAATTTCGGTAGGTGGTATTAAATTCACATACCATGTTCAGAATTGAAATTATGGGTATGTAATTTTATAATTTATATTTTATGATAATAAATTGTTTTCATGATTAATTTAATTAAATTTGTGAAATCATTAAATATGAAAAAATCAGAATTTAGGGAAATTATAATTGTATATTATGAGTAATTTTTTATAGAATGACTCGTGGGATATAAATATTTTATATTCGAGTAATTAATTGTTGAATTAATTAGGGTATATTCATTTAATTGTATTGAATAGTTAATTATGGAATATATATCAGATAATGGAATTATGATATGACTACATTATTATTTTGTTAATTAATAATATTTGGATGATTAATTAACTAATGAGTAAATTAATAAGATTGTTATTATTATTTAATTTTGATGTTAATTAATAAGATCGAGATAATTAATTACTCGTGGATATAATTAATAATAATGATATGTTTAATTAATTGATGAGATATTTATTAGAATCGTGATTGTTAAATTATTTTTTTGTTAATACAAATTATTGAGATGATTAATTAATTATTGAGATAATTAATATTAATTATATGATTAATAAATTATTGAGGTAATTAATGAGATTAAGAAGATTAAGTAATTATCATGTTAATTAATGAGACTGATAAGATTAATTAATTTTTTAGTTATTTAATGATTTTGACATGATTAATTGATTGTTCAATTAATTAATTAAATAATTAATTAAAGGTAAAAAGGGTATTCATATGAGAATTTTTATCTAGAATAGAAGTAATGGGGTTTTGATATATAAGATGAGATATATTATTGTATCAGTGGAATTTTATAACTTCATATCCTTTGGGGATGGTTTAGACTCTGGTGTGGGTCAAAGAATGTGTTGAGGATAGCATGTCCTCGAAAACTAGGGGAGTCTATATGGATAAATAATGAAAACAATTATAATATGAAACCCGTTTTTTACACAATTTTCTTATTTGTTTTATATAAATATATAAATTTTTATTGACTATATATCTCTTCAGAACCTATTGGTGGTATCCTACAATGTTATACTAACACCCAACCCGGGATATTGAATCAGTACGTGAATATATTTCGTTATTACTGGATAGGTTAATGAAATGTCTCTGTGTTAGGTGACTATTCTAGATAAAGAATATATGAGGGAACCATTTGTTATTTCGGACCCAATTTGGAGTTGTTATTGTCTTCACTTGGTGTCGCCATTTTAAAATAGGAAACATATTTTTTAATGGAATTCCTACTATTCAGTTTTGGTATTGTATTCTAAATTGGTCCTCTTGTTATAAATTTATAGTTCTTGCTATGATATAATTTTTCTCTCTAGTTTTTATTGATTATTTATTTCTTCTAGTGTTTTACTTTGAAGAAAAAGAGGGTATAGTCTATCTATGATTGATAATATAACATTTCTGCTAGTTGGACGTCGTCGGAATATGGGGAGGTCCACCTAAGGTCATGTGACTGATGAGTACGAGGCAACAATGTGTGGCATCTGGTCAAGGACATCAAAAACTAGTTTCAAAGCCCAGTTTTTTTCTTTTTTCATTTATCTCACTATTTTTTGGAATGGTATATAGAAGAATATAAGATTCGGGCCTTGGTTATGATATCATGAATAGGATTATATTTCCCATTTATGAGGTAGAACCCAAGTACCATGGTTGGATTATGGTTATTGTTGTTTTCTATTAAAGTTTAATATTATTTCACATTGGGTGATGAACTTGTTGTGTGATGTGAAAAGAGGTTTTCAAATTTTTTGAGTTTTGAATCATGGCCTAGTAAGGCATGATAGATGTGTATTAAAGACTTATTCCATGAAATTAGGATTATTTTGTGATATGAATATATGTTTCCATTTTTTACCCTTAACCAAAATGTTGGTGGTTAAGTGCAGTGTTAACACTTCAATTTTTACCATATTGTGGGGTTTGGAGAAAAATACTTGTTATGATTTATTGTATTGTCCTTTTAAATGTGTTAATGTTAAAAATGGTATCATAAGGTGCATGTTTGTATTTTGGAGCTTTTATCTCCACAACAACGCCTATTGATATGATGGATGTAAGCCATTCCTATAGATGATCCTCCACTAGTAGAAATTGAGACATTGATAGTTCGATGTGATGATATTGGAGAGATGTTCTGAGGGAACATTAAATGTTTCACAAAATTCATGGGAAGAGGCCAAGGGAAGGATGTTATGAGAATTTATAACATGAAGATAGAGTTTTATTTTCATAACCCATTAATATTTTCCGAAGGTGGTGGGCCCGATGAATGAGAATACTGGATTGACTCTATCCATACTATACATGAGAACCTCAAGATTCCAATTGATAAGAGATTGAACTTGGATATCTATATGCTACATTGATCCGTGAAGTTTTAGTGGGAAATTTAGAGTCTGGGTGGATAAGTTCAGGGTATGTTATAGATGGTATTCTTGATGAGGTTTTTAGAGAACTTTTGTTGATAGACACTGAGGCATGATAGATTAAATGTGTTCATGATATTGACTCATAGAAGTGTGTTAATGATGGAAAATTATGGATGCTTTATGGATTTTTAGAATATTTCTCTAGTGTTGGAAACAGATGAGGATACTTTAGAAAAATAATATCAGATAGGGCATAAGAGTGCAATTATGTCATATGTGAATGTCTTCAGGATATAAATGTTTTTAGAAGTGGTTAACCAAGATCTCAAACTTAAGTGGAGACTGAGTAAGGATTATAATGTAAAAAATATGGATGGTGTTGGATGATCATGAGGAATGTCTTATGTGATAATGAAGCATCATTATGAGGACATTAGTCAGAGAAATCGAATACTGGGTCCCATGGGGAAATGTCAGTTACAGAGAAAGATGATCTAGATATTTTCCACCAGTGCAACAAGCCATGCCACTATCATTGACATTTTCCATGACCAGCAGTGGTGTTATGATCTTTTGGAAATACTGAAACTTTTTAAATATTTTGTGGGACTCAGGATAGATGGGTAAATGATGGGGTTGTTAGGTAGAATATGAGTGTAGGAAGGGGATCAACTACACAATAACAGGATCTTAGATAGAGTTCTACTAGATATGGATACATAGGTAGTGTACATGATTCTTCTGTGAAAGGTCTCCCATATCAGCATTGTGGTGAAACTCAAGGGACTAAATCAACATCATAGGAATGAGGGTAAGGATAGTTTCCAATAGTCTACCCTATAATGGAGGATAGTGATCCTGGACCCTCGAAAGGGAGTGGTACTATTATTATTACTTCTATGTTATCTGTTGTATTATTTTATATTACTACCTCTTCTTACATTAACCATTCAAAACATGAAAATGGTTTCAGCCTATTAGTGGAGTTCACCATTGGGGAGTTACTGATAGATACACCATTATGATTATAGTCTATAGATGTCTGATTTTGTATTGTATGTTTTCTCATTGTTGGTGAGTATCATTTTCTATGGAATCTATATATTCTCGACATGCTTGACTTCGACCAAATTCTAGGCCTGAAAACATTGTAGCATATTGACACAATATTGATTATTATTGTAGGAGAGTAACTTTTACTACTCATAAGGGTGATAAATATACTCACCATGGAGAGTGGGATATACAAGAATACAGAGCAGGGATAACAAAAATGAAACTATGAGAGCACATAGCCTAGGTTACTAGTCTAATACTAGAATAAGGGGGTGTGTTATGTGATGTATATCCCCTAGTACAATAATGGTTTTAGGATTTGTTTCATGTATACTTATAAGGGATTCTAAATAATAGATATGTGGAATTTACAATTTATCTCATTCGGAGAGATAAACTGGTATCTATTACAACATACATAATGGAGTTGATAGAGCTTTGAAAGATAAAGACATATTTGGTGGAGTTTATGGATAAAGAGTTTATCTATCCAACTACATATCCTTGTTGATTACCTATGATTCTTATAATTATGGATGACTAGAGTATGTTCATGGGTGTCGATTACCAGAAGATGAACCACACAACGGTGAATTATTAATATTATATTCCATGGATAGATGATATTTTTGAGCGGTTTATAAGAGATTATGTATTTTCAATGATTAATTTGTGATCACTGTATCTTCAGTTCATATTTTGAACTTATTCTATACCAAGGAATATTTTTATATGCAGGTATACCCTATATGAGATCCTCATAATGTTGTTTGGTATGAATAACGCACCAGAAATGGATAACACCTTGATGAAAGAAATAATCCATCAGTACATGGATTAGTTTTTGGTTGTTTTTGTTGATAACATCTTATTTTACTCGAAGACTTAGGAAGATCATGAAAACCATCTTGACATCTTCTTGAGTTAACTATGAAAGCATAGACCATACAGCAGATAAATATGGTTCAGCTTTTATTGATTAGATACTCCTCATGGGACACATCATCATAGAGGTAGGTGTTTATGTAGACCTAGAGAATGCTTTGGTAGTTTTACCATGAGATAATCCGAATAATGTCTTTGATATCCATAGAATTTTTGGGATAGTTGGATATGATATATTGTTCATCCCAGACATTTCACATTTTTAATAAACACTTTCGAGCATTAAATAGAAGATGATAAATATTGAATATCATGGTGCATGCCAGGATGCATTACAAGAATTCAAGAAGCTATTTACATTGGAACCAATCATGATCCTACATGATCTATGTGAAGAGTACACAATGTTTTATGATTCTTTTGGGATAGTTCTTGGAGGAGTGTTGATTTAGAGATATCATATTATAGAATACGGGTGTCAAAAACAAGGGCCACATGAACGAAAGTAACATATTGATTACATCAATTTGTCTATAGTGGAGTATTATTTGAAGTATTGGTGGAATTTTATATTCAGTGAGAATCTTACTGTGTTTTCTAATAATAATATCTTAAGTAATATCATTTCAAAATGATATTTTAAGATTCAGTAGAAGATCTGGGTTGATTATATGATGTCACATTATTTTGAGAATGTATATGATACTAGGAAAAGATAAATGGGTTGATGATGTTTTAGAGACAAAACCTTGTAAATAGTTTGTTTAAGTGTCAAAAACTAAGTAGAAGACGATGAATCTACATGCTAATAATCTTGTGGTGGTTTTGGAGAATTAGATTTATATGAATCTAGTGTCAGTTTTGGTGGAGTCTACACTATAGAGATGGATCAGAGACTTTTGGTATGAAGATATTGAATGTTTATATTTGATGTAAAGCTTTGAATGTGGGTATACACCTCCACACTAGTTGATAAATGATGATGAGATCATTTATGCAAAGAATTGAGTTGTTTTTCATTTGGGTATAAGAGGGGAGTTGGTGTAGGAATTTCATTCCTTAATGTGGGTGGTACATCCAGGAGTGACTGAAATGTTATGTGACATATAACCACAATTTTGGGGGACATGAATGGAAAATAAGATAGTAGTGTTTGGGAAACGATGCTAACCCTATCAGTAGGTGAATGCATAGCATCAACATCATTGATGTTTGCTATAGTTTTTTCCTATACTACCATGGATGTGTGATGACATTACCATAGAATTTAGGGTGGTTCTCCTGAGGATAGCTTAGAATAATGACACTATTTACGTCATTTTGGAATGACTAACTATTGTATAACAATTATTTATTTTATGGTAGACTTTCTCAGTGGAGCATCTAGAAAATTTGTATGTTTGGGATTTAGCCTTTATACCTGGGGTTCCATATACTGTAGTTTATGGTCTTGACTAGTGTTTTACTTTATGTTATTGGTAGGGCTTATAGAAGGTTAATGGTATTCTTGTTTTATTGTGAACAACTCTAAACCCATTTATAGATGGGTAGTGAGATCATAATATACAGGTGCATGAGGATATGATAGATCGTGTGTCATTGAATTTAGGTGGTATTATAAAATGAAACTAGATTTAGTTTATTTCTCCTATAATAATAGTTATCAGGATACTATTAACATTTTAACATATGGCGCACTTTATAGTAGGAAATTTTGTTCACTTTTGTTTTAGATGGAAGAGGTTGAGCCAGAGTTGCTAAGATAGAGTCTCATTTCGGAGACGCTATAGAAGGTTCAACAGATTCAAAAGTATATGGATATGTCTCAAAGTAGACATATTTCATATTATAATAGATGTCGATGAACGCTAAAATTTGAAAAGGGTTATAGTGTATTCTATTTGGTGTCTCATGGGATGGTTCATCACATTATATAAAGATAGGGTAATCTAGCACCTAGGTTCATTTGATTTTTTGAGGTTGTGGAGAGAATCTGGTTGATGGCATACTAATTGGATTTTCAACTTAAATATTGTTCTATTCAAGATGTTTTTCCGGATTCCGAAAGTTGAAAGTATCATTATGACCATTCTCATGTAATCATTTTGTATGATTTTGATATTTATAAAGATTCTTCCTATCAGGATCATCAGATACGTGTGTTGGATCACAAGGAAACAATTTTGTGGGGAAAGACCGTACTGATACATTATGTATTGTATAAACATGGTTATGTTCAGGGGGAAACATGGTATAGATAAGAATATTTTAGGGCTCAGTGGGTTGATCATTTTTATTATAAATCTTATAGATTCTATGTAACACCCCAAGCTTCTGTGGTATGCTTCTCTTTGAATAATAGAGTAGCATGTGTTGTACGCAACCTCGAGTTCTAACACACTGCGACCAATCAAAATAGCTGTTATGAATATTAATACCCACTTTTAAAAATTTTATAAATTTTATTATTCAAATTGAACTTCATTTTTGGATTCGGAATATCGAAATTATCCTAAGTTGAATTTTTCGTTTTTTTCTGAGAACTTCTAATTTTTCTATAAAATACTAAACTTTAATTGAAAAAACTTTTTTAATAAAAATAATTTATAGTGATAAATCATATTATTTAGTTGTTTTAAAGTATAATTAGAATATATTTTTACCATTTTATCATATGGTGGTCATTATAATTAATTTAACTTTGAAATTGGACACAAACATTTGTTAATCTTTTGATATATATTGTTTCTTAAAAACACGTTATTTGTTGTGATAGCAGGAATTAATTATTATATTAATTAATTCAAATTATATGTTGTCAATTTTTTAAAATAGACATAATTTTTGAATTAGTAATATAAAATATAGCTTAGGCTTAATTTTTGGTATTTTTCTAAAAAACTTCAATTTTTGATGAATAGTGAAACCGCTAAGTGGTAGTTAAATAACTAATTTTTCAATTAAATGAAACTTTACCACTTCTATGAATTTAATTTAAAAAATCCAACATACATGGTTGTCACTAGGAAGTAAAATGTGGTTCAATGGGATTAAAATATTTTTTTGTGAATAGTAAATTTTAAATTCTATAAATTGCTACTAAAGGTAATTAGTGTAATTTAAGGTAAATATAATGATATAATAATATGAAATTACCTTTAAACTTGTACTAAACTTATTGGATGAGTCATGGCAGACCAAGAAAATCCATGGGTCAACTTGGGGACCCCATGGAGCCACTTGGGTAAGAAAATGACATTAATAACTTTTTATTTAAAGTAAAAATAAAATTGTCACAAACATGTTTCGTTTTACTAAAACAATTATTACATGGGGTTATATAAGTTAAAATTTAGACTATAAATATTAATTGGAAAGATAAAGATATTATCTACATCATGATAGTTTTTATATAATTTTTATACATTAAATAAATTATGAATTTTATTACACCATGATGACGTAACGATTACCTTATTAATTAAAGATTTAAATAAAATGAAAAGATAATATAAAATCTAAGAAGTATACTGGTCAAAATCCTATTGTATGAGTATATTGAGATCCCTTATCACCTTATCCTCGAAATATATAATTGTGGGACCGTTGAAATCCGAAAATTACTTCATAATAATGTATCATTTCATTACTTTCCAAGAGTGGCCCTCCTTTCCTCTAATAAAAGGCCCCCACCTCTACCACCTTATTAACACCATAAAAGCCATTTGGCTTGGCCAAACTCTGCCCAAATAATCTCTCAACTTCCCTATATTACTCCTAGAAGCCTCACTTTGGGCATAATTCTATCCAAGGAAGCCTTTGGCTCAAATCAAAAAGAGTTACCCGATTTTAAGGTAATGTCTTCTCTTATGTAATTTTGTTTTAGTTTGCTTCTCCAACCCCTTAAACACTTTTTATTCCTTTCTTTTGTAACAACACAAGTATATTTAATATATGAGGATGTTTTTATGATAAATATTTTATTTACACTTACACACACCTTCGTCTAATGGTTAATGAACATACTGTTTCTGTGGGTGGCGAAATACTGCCTCACGAAACGATGATTGTTCAATATTCTTTTAACATCACTAATGGTGGACATTATGATGACACTATTTCTATATATGATATATATTATTTTTATTTTTTCCTTTTGCTACTTTATTTCTCATTTATGGCATACCTTTATGATTTCCATTATGGGTAAACATGATAATTTCATTTTAGGAAGTGCGGACTACTGCCCCCTCAAAGTGATTTGAATCGTTAATGCCATATGTGGGACGTATAAAGGATGGAGTATATGATATTATATATTATATTATAATATAATTATAATACACCTTTATATCATTATGATTTCATTCCATTAAATACGAAATCGAAATGAAAGTAGTGTTCATGCGTACGTATGGCTTACCGTCTCCATGAATGGTGCATTTCATTTCTTACCACTAAATGTTAAGTAATATTCTGAATGAATGTATATATTAGATATATATGATATATATGATATCTAAATCATGAATATAATTCTGTATATAATGGATATTTTACCACATGAACAACTTGTAATTATAAGATGTTTATTATTGACTCAAGTACCAAAGATCGACAAAACGACCCTTATTAACATAAATAATTACATAATGTTCATAACATGGTAATAAGTGATATAAAAGGAATAATAAACTTGAAAAAGTTTCTTAAGAAATTATAAATTAACTCTATTTTATTATTCAAGAGATTAAAGAACAGTCTAGTGAAGTCGGACACAAGGTAAGCGAACTTCTTAACCCAATTTCCATTCTTTGGGTTAATCTCCTACTTTCAAATTTTGTCATGAAATTATTATGTCCTATCTTGTATTTGTACTTTATTTATGTGTACTTAGAGTGAATAAACATAATAGATCTATTTTATTTAAAAAATGATATTTGTAAGAGACTTCATCTCAATCTCCTTTCATTGAGGCATATTTTGTTTTATACAGAACTTTTTTTATACGGTGTATAAACCCTTTTGAGTTTTACGTTTATTCAAAAGGAATATTTTTTATACGAATAGTTTTACTAAACGACAAAAGGGAATGTTTTTTGTTGTATGTATGCAGTGACAACGACTTCTCCACTGTCGTGACCATTATTTGAGTTTCGGCTTCCCCTATAAGCCATAACTTTTTTTAAAATGAAAAATAAATACCATGTTTTAATTTTATTTTATTTTGGTACTGAAAATGGTTTTGATAATGTTTTTATTATATCAATGTGTTGTATTGATATCTTCTGATTGAAATGTGGAAATGTTATGTTTCCTTTATGCATGCTTTATGTGATACGATTATGTTATGGTTTATGATATGTTTAAACCTATTCATATGAGGAATGTATTTGACTTAATAAGTGACGGGTGGAGCCCGTTATAGCTCTTTGATGCATCGGTAGGTCTCATGATACGAACTAGTGTCTTGGAACGAGGCCTTGACAAAATATTATTTGTTGTCTTGGCACGAGGCCTTGGCTACGTGGTTATGATAGTCTGGAATTATGCATTCCATCATTAGGAAAGTGGTTATTGATATTGCAAGTGATTATTCGACCAGTAGAATATCCAATTGAATAAGTAAATGGAATTATTTCATTTTACATTTTCCATATTATGATGAATTTCAAGTTTAAAATGCTTTTGTTTTAGTTATACATTGCCTTAAATGTTCATGTTTATTTATTAATGCTTCCGCTATGTTGTTATCCTTACTGAGCATCTGATCTCACCCCTTTCAATGTTTTATTTTTCCCAGGATGTGAAGAAATTTTTTATGACTGACCTGCAGGGATAGTCTAAAGGGGAAATGAGTGTGGACTATGGAGACTATGTTATTGTAGTTTTTAACTTTATGATGTAATGTAACATTTATGAATGTATCTAGTGTTACCAAGGCTGATAAACTAATCGGTCTTTCGAGACTTGATCATTTGTGATTATGCCAATGTTACGTAATAATGCTCCGACTATGGGTAATTGGGGTCGGGGCGTTACAGTTGGTATCATAGACAGTTTAGTACTAACCTTGGAAGCTATATTTAGATAAGCTCTGATTAGAGCACATATCCCTATGATAAACATTGAGGGTTAGTATAGAAGAACTTTCTAAAATTTTGGTATTATAGAGATTTTGTGAGTTTTCCGAGCAATACATCCTTGTATGGATACGAGAAGGTAGAGGTGGCTCTGGCACAGATGTACCTAGGGGTAAAACCCAAAAACAATACTTTGAGCTAGACTCGAACGGGAACCGGTGCACGACAACGGGCCTTGCTGCACTCTTGGTTACGACACTCCCGAGGGATATGCTTAGGATAATTCCCATTTTCTTTACAAACCATTATGAAGGGTTTATGAGTATATAATTCCTCAAAGAAAACTTTTTTTATGGATTATATCCATAAATAGTTAAATTTATGTTAAGTGTTTTACAAGTATAGAATTATGTATTTTGATTCATAAACTAATCTAGTTTATGAAATTGTTTAGAAATGGAACCTAGTGGAAGGAATGGAAACTATATCAATGCACGCACTCCATGTAGGGATTTCCCTCCAGATCAAGATAATTATAATGGAGTTGGTGATACAACTGGTGCTGATCAACTTATCACCATACTGGGACAACTCACTCAGGTTATGAACAATAACCTTACTCATATGGAGCACCCTGATCTGCAACGTGGAGGATCAATGTTAGATCATTTCATGAGGCAACAACCGCCAACATTTAATGGGGGTAAAAATCTATTAGTAGATGAGCAATGGATAAACTCCTTAGAGAAAAAATTCCACGCCTTGGGGAGTAGCGAAAGGGAGAAGGTTTTCATGGCAGTTTACCGCCTCATTGGAGATGTCGATCAATGGTGGTCGCTGATTCAAAACACAAAGGAAGATGAAGAAGTATCAAGTATGGAATGGAGGGAGTTTAAGGAAATTTTATTAGAAAAATACTTTCCACATGACCATCGAGTAGATATGGAAAGGAAATTTCTGAGTCTGAGGGAGAAGGAGGATGAGAATGTTGCAAAGTATGAGTCTAACATTACAAGGTTAGCAAGGCATGATACAGATTATATACATAACCCAAGAAGTAAGATTTATTGTTTCTATGATGGGTTAAAACCATTTCTCTGTCGAGCATTAGTCTCACAAACCTTCTCGTCGTATGAAGATATAGTCTCGTGTTCTATCAAGACATAAAATGAATTCTCTAAATCTTATGACTATAAAGTAAAGCAAGAGAAGAAGAGAACGGTAGAAAAAAAGATAGATAAATGGAAAAAGGGAAATAAGGATTTTTTGTTATGCGATAATTGTGGGAAGAATCATCCCGGTACTTTCCTAAAATGAATGAGAGTTTATTACAAGTGTGGTGAAAAAGGCCACCAATCTCGTGATTGCAAGGGAAAGAAAGAGGCTATCAATATTGAATGCTACAATTGTAGGGAAATGGGGCATTATGAAAATTAATGTCCTAAGCGCCAGAGAAACTTACCTCAGAAAAGGCCAAGTGATCAAGGACAATCTTATGCTGTTACTATAGTTGAAGTGGAATAATTAATGTATTGCTGCTTTTGGACTTAAGAATTATATTCTAGTTATAAGAATAATGTGATATATATAAGGATTGTACTACAGTACTTGTTGTTTTCATTAATGTTTTAATATGATGAAGGTAATCATATTTTTAGTATGTGACAATAAGAGAAACATTACTTTGTTTGGGGAATCTGATTTTACAATTGATTTTGGAATTTAGAGACCTTTTAGAGAAAGCCTAGATAGAGGTATTTTGGAAAACTATAAAGGTTGGAATGGATTATGTTTAACTTTGGATAGTATTGTTTAAGGTTAAAACATTTCTGAATATTATTTTTGGAATATTATAATACTATAGTTTTAGGAAAAGGATAACCTGCAGGTTGGGGGATAACCCATCACGCCGGACAAAGTTGCAGGAATCGAACCCACAACCATAGTACGACAGGCCTTTATTACCTACCACTAGCCTATAGGAAGTCCCTAGTTATTACAAAATAGTTTTCCTAATCTAAAAGGTATGTTTTAATATTTGGAACCTTGTACGATTATGATAAATATAATATTTTTTAGTTATATTATCTTTTAGAGTGAAAGATGGGTTTGTGGTAAAAATTTATTAAAGAATGAAAAGTATACATGAAACGTATGTATATTTCCTTACGTTCTTATTAAATCTCTTGATTAAATTCCTCAACTTTATGAAAGGTAACTTAAAACAAAAACGTTATCGGTTAACTTTTCCTACTGGGGAATCGATGATTGTTTAACGAATCACATGTTTGTGATTTTATTGTAGTTAAACTTTCTCCTAATCCTGTTTTCTACAAATCTCCATCGGACCATGATGGTTTGTTTCTCCTCCATGTCTATATTTTCATAGAATCCTAGTATGGGCTATCTCATGTGACCTTTGTACTTATCTTTCTTTCTTTTAATGTTATATTTTTATTTACCCTATTTCAGATGTGGGATTTCCACAAAGGTATTTTTTATTTTCAACATATTATTTTCAAAGAAAAATTTGAAATTGCGAGGATGCAATTTATTGATGGAGGGGAGAATGTAACACCCCAAGCTTCCATGGTACACTTCTCTTTGAATAATAGAGCAGCGTGTGTTGTACGCAACCTCATGTTCAAACACACCTCGACCAATAAAAATAGCCGTTATGAATAGTAATACCCACTTTTTAAAAAAATTTAAATTTTATTATTCAAATTGACCTTTATTTTTGGATTCGAAATATCGAAATTATCTTAACTTGAATTTTTCGTTTTTTCTGAGAACTTCCAATTTTTTTATAAAATACTAAACATTAATTAAAAACATATTTTTTCATCAAAATAATTTATAGTGATAAATCATATTATTTAGTGGTTTTAATGTATAATTAGAATATATTTTTACCATTTTATTCAATGGTGGTCATTAGAGTTAATTTAACTTTGAAATTGGACATAAATAATTGTCAATCTTTTGATATATATATTGTTTCTTAAAAACACGCTATTTATTGTGATAGAGGGAATTAATTATTAAATTAATTAAATAAACTTAAATGTTTTGAATTTTGTAAAATAGAAATCATTTTTTAATTTTGAATATCAAATATAGCTTAGGGTTAATTTTTGGTATTTTTCTGAAAAACGTCAATTTTTTATGAATAGTGAAACCACTAAGTGGTAGTTAAAAAAGTAATTTTTCATTTAAATGAAACTTTACCACTTATGTGAATTTAAATTAAAAAATCTAACATACATGGTTGTCATTAGGAATTAAAATGTGATTCAATGGGATTAGAATAATTTTTGGTCAATAGTAACTTTTAAGTTCTATTAATCGCGATTAAAGGTAATTAGTGTAATTTAAGGTAAATATAATGATATAATAATAATAAATTACCTTTACACTTGTCCTACCCTTATTGGATGAGTCATAGCCGACCAATAAAATCCATGGGTCATCTTGGGGACCCCATGGAGCCACTTGGGTAAGAAAACGACATTAATAACTTTTTATTTAAAGTAAAAATAAAATTGTCACAAACATGTGTTGTTTTACTAAAACAATTATTACATGGGGTTATATAAGTTAAATTTTCGACTATAAATATTAATTGGAAAGATAAAAATATTTCCTACATCATGATGTTTTTTATATAATTTTTATACATTAAATAAAATAAAATCTTTATGACACCATGATGATGCAACGATTACCTCATTAAATAACGATTTAAATAAAATGAAAAGATAATGTAAAATCTAAGACTTACACTTGTCAATAACATATTGGATCAGTATATTTCGATCCCTTATCACCTTATCCTATAAATATATAATTTTGGGACCTTTGAAATCCGAAAATTACTTCATAATAATGTAACATTTCATTAATTTCCAAGAGTGCCCCTCCTCCCCTCTTATAAAAGGCCCCCGCCTATACCACCTTATTCACACCATCAAATCCATTTGGCTCAGCCAAACTCTGCCTGAATACTCTCTCAACTTCCCTATCTTACTCCTAGAAGCCTCACATTGAGAATAAGTTTACCCAAGGTATCCTTTGGCTCAAATCAAAAAGAGTTTCCCGATTTTAAGTTAATGTCTTCTCTTATGTTATTTTGTTTTATTTTGCTTCTCCAACCCCTTAAACTCTTTTTGTTCCTTTATTTTGTAACAACACCAGTATCTTTAATATACTAGGATGTTGTTATGAAATGATTTTATTTACACTTACACACACCTTCGTCAAATGGTTAATGAACATACTGTTTCTGTGGATGGCGAAATTCTGCCTCACAAAATGATGATTGTTCAATATTCTTTTAACACCTATAATGGTGGCCATTATGATGAAACTATTCCTATATATGGTATATTTTTTTTTTATTTTTTCCTTATGCTTCTGTATTTCTCATTTATGGCATACCTTTATGATATCCATTATGGGTAAATGCGATAATTACATTTTAGGAAGTGCGGACTATCGCCCCCTCAAAGTGATTTGAATCGTTAATGCCATATGTGGGATGTATAAAGGATGGAGTAAATGATATTATATATGATATTATACTGTAATTATAATAAACCTTTATATAATTATTATTTCATTCCATTAAATACGAAATAGAAATGAAAGTAGCGTTCATGCGTACGTACGGCTTACCATCTCTATGAACAGTGCATTTCATTTTTACCTCTAAATGTTACGTAATATAATGAAGGAATGTATATAATGGATATATATGATATATATGATATCTATAGCATGAATATAATTCTGGATATAATGGATATTTTACCACATGAACAGCTTGTAATTATAAGAATTTTATTTTTGACTCAAGTACCAAAGATTGACAAAACGACCGTTATTAACATAAATAATTACATAATATTCATAACATGGTAATAAGTAATATAAAAGGAATAATAAACTTGAAAAAGGTTCTTAAGAAATTATAAATTAACTCTAGTTTATTATTCAGGAGATTAATGAACGGTCGAGTGAAGTCGGACACGAGGTAAGGGAACTTCTTAACCCAATTTCCATTCTTTGGGTTAATCTCCTACGTTCAAATTATGTCATGATATTATTATGTCCTATCTTGTATTTGTACTTTCTTTATGTGTACTTATAGTGAATAAACATAATAGATCTATTTTATTTAAAAAAATGATCTTTGTAAGGGACTTCGTCTCAGTCTCCTTTCATTAAGGCATATTTTGTTTTATACATAACTTTTTTTATACGGTGTATAAACCCCTTTGACTATTACGTTTATTCAAAAGGAATCTTTTTTATACGAAGAGATTTACTAAACGACAAAAAGGAATGTTTTTTTGTCATACGTATGCGGCGACAATGACTTCTCCACCGTCGTGACCATTTTTTGGGTTTCGTCTTCCTCTACAAGCCATAAATTTTTTTTAAATGAAAAATAAATACCATGTTTTACTTTTCTTTTATTTTTGTATTGAAAATGGTTTGGATAATGTTTTTATTATATCAATGTGTTGTATTGATATCTTGTGATTGAAATGTGGAAATGTTATGTTTCCTTTATGCATGTTTTATGTGATATGATTATGTTATGGTTTATTATATGTTTAAACCTATTCATATGAGGAATGAATTGAACTTAATAAGTGATGGGTGGAGACCGCTATAGCTCCTCGATGCATCGGTAGGTCTAATGAGACAAACTACTGTCTTGGCATGAGGCCTTGACAAAATCTTATTTTTAGTCTTAGCATGAGGCCTTGGCTACGTGGTTATGATAGTCTGGCATTATGCATTCCATCATTATGAAAGTGGTTATTGATATTGCATGTGATTATTCGACCAGTAGAATATCCATGTGAATAAGTAAATGGAATTATTTCATTTTTATTTTTCCACATTATGATGACGTTAAAGTTTAAAAGGATTTTTTTTAGTTATATATTGCCTTAAATGTTCATGTTTATTTATGAAATCATTAAATATATTGTTATCCTTACTGATCAACTGAGCTCACCCCTTTCTATGTTTTATTTTTCCCAAGATGTGAAGAAATATTTTATGACTGAACTGCAGGGATAGTCTGAAGGGGATATGAGTGTGTACTATGAAGACTATGTTATTGTAGTTTTTAACTTTATGATGTAATGTAACATTTATGAATTTATCTAGTGTTTCCAAGGCTACTAACTTAATCGGTCTTTCGATACTTCATCATTTGTGATCATGCCAATGTTACGTAATAATGCACCGACTCTGGGTAACTGGGGTCGGGGCATTAAATTCTAGGGATTATAGATTGAGGATGAGTTGTTATAAGGTTGGATGATTTTAAGATCCCGACATGTTCCAGAAATGACCCATAATTGATTTAGGGTAATCATTTTAACTTATTTTGACTACTCTTTTTTTTATATACATCTATGTGATTTGGGCGAAAATTTTCGAAAAAATGATCAAGTAAGAATGTGAATGGTTAACGCACCATTTGGGAAAACCATATGCCCCAACCCAATAAACTGTTCAGCCTTGGAAAATGGGGAATTGCACCGTTGGCATAATATTTTTCAAATGTTCACCCTAATAGGAGTAATCTTGCATCATAATAAACTAGGTGCATGGTTTTGAATCATGGTAAGAAAAAAACGTGTTCCCCTACCCATGAAACAATGTGTGACTTTTTAATTCATCCAAAAATTAGATTTTAAATCACCCAAACACCCATAACTAACCCAATTCAACTCCAAATAAGAAAAATATTTCTACCCATAATTTCAGAGCCTCCCAAATGGGTTTTAATCCATCATAAAATTCATTCATATAAATTTGAATCCTAAATTGTTGATCTTAACCCCTCCTGATAAGAGAATCCTATCCTACATGGATTCTCATTCCTCTTCCTTTATTCTCCCATCCTAGATAGGGTTGTTCTTTATATTTTATAAAAAATTATATTTATAATTGTAGAACCAGATCTATAATTTAAGGGTATTTATTTGTTCCATCATGATTTTGGGTTTTAGATCGGGATCCCATTCAACATCATTGTGAAGCTAAAATTTTGTAGATTATTGTTGGAAGATTGTTCATCAGAATTTGAGTAAGATGTCTATAATTGATATCCCAATGTCTTGATTTCAGTAATGTGTATGTAATTATAAAATTTCTATTATATTTTTATAAATTGAGGTCATGATTAAATTAATTAAATTAGTGAATTAATTAATTAATAAAAAATGTAAAATTATTGATATTGTAATTGAAGATTGTGATTTATTTGATTATGAAATTAATTAAGGGATATTAAGAATTTCAAATTAATTAGTTAATTGTGTAATTAGTTAGAGGATATTGATATTTTTGAATTTAGTAATTAACCATGTAATTATTTATGGGATAATGTTATTGTGGAATGATTAATTAATTATTGAGTTATTTAAAATGATTGATATTATTAATTAACTGTTCAGAAAATTAATAAAATAGAGACGATTAATTAATTGTTTAGTCATTTAATTGGATTTATATGATTAATTAATTATCGGTAAAACTAATATGATTGGGGTTTTAATTAATTTTTTAGTTAATTAATATGCTTGAGATTGTTAATATATGATTGATTTAATTAATATGATTGAGTAGATTAATTAATTGTTGAGTTCATAAATAATATTGATATGACTTCTTGAGTTATTTTGTAACAGCCCAAGCTTCCTCGGTACTCTTCTCTTTGATTAATACAGTAGCGTGTGTTGTACGCAACTTCGAGTTCTAACACACACCACAACAAATCAAAGTAGCTGTAATGAATAGTAATACCAAATTTTTGAAATTTTATAAATTTCCAAATGGACTTCTTTTTTGTATTCGTAATATCAAAATTATCCTAAGTAGAATTTTTTGTAACTTTCTCAGAACTTCCAATTTTTTATGAATAGTGAACAATAATTAAAACAACTTTTTTAATCAAAATAATTTATTGTGATAAATTATACTATTTAGTGGTTTTAAAGTATAATTAGAATATATTTTTACCATTTTATCCAATGGTGGTCATTATAATTAATTTAACATTGAAAATGGGCATGAACAATTGTCAATCTTTTGATATAAATTGTTTCTTAAAAAACACGCTATTTGTTGTGACAGCGGGAATTAATTATAAAATTAATTAATACAACTTACATGTTTGGAATTTTTTAAAATAGACATCATTTTTGAAAACGGAATATCAAATATAGATTAGGGTGAATTTTTGGGATATTTCTGAAAAACTTCAATTTTTGATGAATAGTGAAACCACTAAGTGGTACTTATAAAAACTAATTTTTTCGTTTAAATGATATTTTACCACTTTTGTGTATTGAATTTCAAAAATCTGACATACATGGTTGTCATTAGGAAGTAAAATGTGGTTCAATGAGATTAAAATAATTTTTGGTGAATAGCAACTTTTATGTTCTTAATCGCGATTAGAGGTAATTAGTGTAGTTTAAGGTAAAAATAATGTTTTAATAATATGAGATGAGCTTGACACGTGTCCTACCCTCATTGTATGTGTCATGGCCGACCAAGAAAATCCATGGGTAAACTTGGGGACCCCATGGAGCCACTTTGGTAGGAAAAGGACATAAACAATTTTTTATTTAATGTTAAAATAAAAAGGTCACAAATAAGAGTTGTTTTACTAAAACAATTTTTAAATGGGGTTATACAAGTCATATTTTTTACTATAAATATTCATTAGAAAGATAAAACGATTTCCTACATCATGATATTTTTTTAATAATTTTTAGACATTAAATAAATTAAATTAGTTATGACACCATGATGATGCAGCGATTACCTCATTAATTAACGATTTAAATAAAATGAAAAGATAATGTAAATTACAGGGCTTAAACTTGTCAAAAACCTATTGTATGAGTATATTTCGAACCCATATCACCTTATCATCTAATTATATAAGTGTGGGACCTTTAGAATCCGAAAAGCATTGTATAATAAAGTAACAATTTATTACTTTCCAAAAGTGCCCCTCCTCTCCACTTATAAAAGGCCCCCACCTCTACCACCTTACTCACACTTTCAAAGCCTTTTGTCTCAGAAAACCTCTGCCCAAATACTCTCCCAACTTCCCTCCCTTACTCCTAGAATCCTCACTTTGGGCAGAATTCTTCCCAAGGAATCCTTTGGCTCAAATCAAAAAGAGTTACTCGTTTTAAAGGTAGTGTTTTCTCTTATGTTATTTTGTTTTATTTTGCTTCTCCAACCCCTTAAACTCCTTTTATTCCTTTATTTTGTAACAACACCAGTATCTAAAATATACTAGGATGTTGTTATGATAAGGATTTGGTTTACACTTACACACACCTTTGTCTAATGGTTAAAGAACATATTGTTTCTGTGGGTGGCGAAATACTGCCTCACGAAACGATGATTGTTCAAATTCTTTTAACACCTATAATGGTGGCCATTTTGATGACACTATTTTCATATATGATATATATATTATGTTTATGGTTTCCTTATCCTTCTGTGTTTCTCATTTATGGCATACTTTATTATTTCCATTATAGGTAAACGCGATAATTTCATTTTAGGAAGTGCGGACTACCACCCCCTCAAAGTGATTGAATCGTTAATGCCATATGTGGTATTTATAAAGGATGGAGTAAATGATATTGTATATGATATTATACCTGAATTATTATACACCTTTATACTATTATGATTTCATTCCATTAAATACGAAATAGAAATGAAAGTAGCGTTCATGCATACGTACGGCTTACTGTCTCCATGAACGGTGCATTTCATTTCTTACCTCTAAATGTTACGTAATATTATGAATGAATGTATATACTGGATATATATGATATATATGACATCTAAATCATGAATATAATTCTGGAGATAATGGATATTCTACCACATAAACAACTTTTAATTATAAGAAGTTTATTGTTGACTCAAGTACCAAAGATCAACAAAACGACCGTTATTAACTTAAATAATTACATAATGTTCATAACATTGTAATAAGTGATATAAAAGGGATAATGAAATTGAAAATGGTTCTTAATAAAGTAGATATTAACTCTAGTTTATTATTCAAGAGTTTAAAGAACGGTCGAATCAAGTCGGACACAAGGTAAGGGAATTTCTTAACCCAATTTCCATTCTTTGGGTTAATCTCCTACTTTCAAATTATGTCATTATATTATTATGTAATATCTTGTATTTGTACTTTATTTATGTGTACTTATAGTGAATACACATAATATATCTATTTTATTTTAAAAATGATCTTTTTATGGGACTTCGTCTCAATCTCCTTTCATTGAAGCATATTTGGTTATATACACAACTTTCTTTTATACGGTGTATAAACCCCTTTGACTTTTATGTTTATCCAAAAGGAATATTTTTTATACGAAGCGTTTTACTAAACGACAAAAGGGAATGTTTTTCTTTCCGTACTTATGTGGCGACAACGATTTCTCCACCGTCGTGACCATTATTTGAGTTTCGGCTTCCTCTACAAGCCATCACTTTTTTTTAATGAAAAATAAATACAAAGTTTTAACTTTATTTTATTTTGGTATTGAAAATGGTTTTGAAAGCGTTTTTATTATATCAATGTATTGTATTGATATCTTGTGATTGAAATGTGGAAATGTTATGTTTCCTTTATCCATGTTTTATGTGATACGACTATGTTATGGTTTATGATATGTTTAAACCTATTCATATGAGGAATGCATTGGACTTAAAAAGTGATGGGTGGAGCCCGCTATAGATCCTCGATGCATCGGTAGGTCTCATGAGACAAACTAGTGTCTTGGCATGAGGCCTTGACAAAATCTTATTTGTGGTCTTGGCACGAGGCCTTGACTACGTGGTTATGATAGTCTGGCATTATGCATTCCATCATTTTGAAAGTGGTTATTGATATTTCATGTGATTATTCGAATAGTAGAATATCCATGTGAGTAAGTAAATGGCATTATTTTAGTTTACTTTTTCCATATTATGCTAAAGTTCAAGTTTAAAAGGCTTTTGTTTTAGTTATACATTGCCTTAAATGTTAATGTTTATTTATGAAAGCTTCCGCTATATTGTTATCCTTACTGAGCATCTGAGCTCACCCCTTTCAATATTTTAATTTTTCCAGGATGTGAAGAAGTATATTATGAATGACCTGCAGGGATAATATAAGGGGATATGAAGAGAAGATATTGTAGTTTTGTTTTACTTTATGATGTAATGTAAGACTTATGAATGTATCTAGTATTTCCAATGCTACTAAACTAATCGGTCTTTCAAGACTTGATCTTTTGTGATCATGCCAATGTTACGAAGTAATGCACCGACTCTGGATAGCTGGGGTCGGGGCGTTATAGTTGGTATCAGAGGCAGTTTAGTACTAACCTTGGAAGCTAGATTTAGATAAACTCTGATTAGAGCACATAGCCCAAAGATAGACTTTGAGGATTAGTATAGAAGAACTTCCTAGAATTTTGGTATTATAGAGATTTTGTGAGTTTTCCGAGCAATACATCCCTGTCTGGATACGGGCAGGTAGAGGAGGCTCTAGCACAGATGTAACTAGGGGTAAAACCCAAAAACACCGCTTTGAGCCAGACTCAAACGGGAACTGGTGCACAAAAATGGGCCTTGCTGCACTCTTGGTTACGACACTCCTGGGGGATATGCTTAGGATAATTCTCGTTTTCTTTACAAACCACTATGAAGGGTTATGAGTTTATACTTCCTTAATGAAAACATTTTTATAATTATGGATTATATCCATAAATAGTTCAATTTATGTTAAGTATTTTATAAGTACGGAATTATGTATTTTGATTCATAAACTAATCTAGTTTATGCCATTGTACAGAAATGGCGCCTAGTGGAAAGAATGGAAACCGTATCAATGCACGCACTCCGTGTAGGGATTGCCCTCCTGATGAAGATAATTATTGTGGATCTGGAGATACAACTGGTGCTGATCAACTTATTACCATACTGGGACAACTCACTCAAGTTATGAATAATAACCTTACTCGTATGGATCACCCTGATCCAAAACGTGGAGGATCAATGTTAGACTGCTTCATGAGGCAACAACCGCCAACATTTAATGGGGGAACAAATCCATTAGTAGATGAGCAATGGATAAACTCCTTAGATAAAATATTCCATGCCTTGGGGAGTAGCGAAAGGGAGAAGGTTGTCATGGCAGTTTACCGCCTCACTAGATATGCCGATCAGTGGTGGTCGCTAATTCAAAACACAAAGGAAGATGATGACGTACCGAATATGGATTGAAGGGAGTTCAAAGAGCTTTTCTTTGAAAAATACTTTCCTTGTGACCGTCGAGCAGATATGGAAAGGCAATTTCTGAGTCTGAGGCAGAAGGAGGATAAGAATGTCGCAAAGTATGAGGCTAACTTTACAAGGTTAGCGAGGCATGCTGCAGATTATATACGTAACCCAAGAAGTAAGATTTATCGTTTCTTTGATGGGTTAAAACCATTTCTCCATCGAGATTTAGTATCACAATCTTTCTCAACATATGAAGATATTGTCTCGTGTGCTATCAAGACGGAAAAGGAATTATCTAAGTCTTATGACTTTAAAGTAAAGAAAGAGAAGAAGAGATCTTCTGATCAATCTAGAAATGGAAATAAGGGGAAGAAGGGAAGGGTTGAATATCAGTTCTGCAGTAAGTGTGGGAAGAAACAGCCTGGTACTTTCTTGAAGGGAATGGGAGTCTATTACAAGTGTGGTGAAAAAGGACACCAAGCTCATGATTGCAAGGGAAAGAAAGTTGCTGTGAATGTGGAATGCTATAACTGTAGAGAGATGGGACATTATTCAAATGAATGTCCTAAGCGTCAGGGGAACTTACCTCAGAAGAGGCCAAGGGATCAAGGCCAAGCTTATGTTATAACTACTGCTGAGGTTGAAGCTCCAAAAGACATGGTGGCAGGTAATTTAATGGTTTCCTCAAGTTTAGCAAATGCATTATTTGATTCTGGATCATCGCATTGTTTCATATCTTCCCAGTTTACTAAGAAAATTAGATATTTTCAGTTTGATTTAACAAAAGAATTGTCAGTCAAAACTCCTAAGGGAAGTATTATTGCAACAAAGTTTTGTGAATCAGTCCCCATTAGAGCACATAACTGTTCTTTATCCGCTGATCTCATTGTCATACCTATGATTGAGTTTGATATAATCCTCGTTATGGATTGGCTTTTGGACTATGATGCAAAGATTTATTGTAAGAAGAATTAGGTTACGATTTTTGATGATGATGATAAGGAACACCTTATTTTTAGAGCATAATCGTTACCACCTAATTCTTATTTAGATCCACCCCCAGTGGCTCAACTAAGTTCAATTATTGGGGAGGAAGAGAATAAAATGACTAATAGCGAGGAAAGGAATGTTCAAATAGAGCATGTACCTATTGTGAAAGAATATGTAGATGTGTTTCCAGAAGAATTACCTGGACATCCTCTAGAACGAGAAGTTGAATTTTCCATTGATTTAATTCTTGGATCAAGGCCCATATCGAAGACCCCTTATAGGATGGCCACTGTGGAATTAGTTGAACTAAAGAAAAAACTAGAGGAATTGAGTAATAAGGGATTTATTCGCCCTAGTGATTCTCCATGGGGAGCCCCTGTCCTTTTTGTTAAGAAGAAAGATGGATCTATGAAGTTGTGCGTTGACTACAGGGAGATCATTGCTATAACAATAAAGAACAAGTATCCCCTACCTTGCATTGATGATTTATTTGACCAATTGCATGGAGCTCAATACTTTTCAACGATTTACCTTCGATCAGGATTCCATCAGTTGTGTGTGAAGAAGGAAGATATTCCGAAGACAGCATTTCAAACAAGGTACGGGCATTACGAGTTTACAGTAATGCCTTTTGGATTGACTAATACACCCTCTGTATTCATGAATCTAATGAATAGAGTTTTCAAGGAATATATAGATGATTTTGTGGTGGTATTTATTGATGACATCTTGGTGTACTCTAAAAGCTACGAAGATCATGAAAATCATTTGTGTATTATTTTGAAGACTCTTAGGAGGCATGAATTATATGGGAAGTTTAGCAAGTGTGAATTCTGGCTTTAGGAGATTTCTTTTCTTGGCCACATTGTCTCTAAGGATGGAATTTCCATTGATCCTTCTAAGACCAAGGCAATCCAAGAATGGCCAGCACCGACGAGTATAACTGAGGTACGCATCTTTATTGGTTTGGCAGGTTATTATCGACGTTTTGTCCAGAATTTTGCCCGATTGGCTAACCCATTGACGAAGCTCACACATAAAGGGGTTAAATTTGTCTGGACAAAAGAGTGTGAAGAATGTTTTGAAGAACTGAAGAGAAGATTAGTCAATGCTCCTATATTGACCCTACCATCAGGGAATGATGGGTTTGTTATTTATAGTGATGCATCAATGAAAGGACTTGGTTGTGTCCTTATGCAGAACGATAGGGTTATTGCCTATGCATCACGGCAGCTAAAAATTCATGAGCAGAACTACCCTACTCATGATCTCGAGTTAGCTTCTGTAATCTTTTCCTTGAAGATATGGAGACATTATCTCTATGGTGAAAAATGTGAGATATATACCGATCACAAGAGTTTGAAATATATTTTCTCACAAAAAGAACTCAACATGGGGCAAAGGCGATGGCTTGAACTACTCAAAGATTATGATTGCACGATACACTACCACCCAAGGAAGGCAAATAAGGTTGCTGATGCTTTGATTAGAAAAGATCATGGAGTTTTGAACATGATGAGAGTGGAAAGGGATCCTATTTTCATGGATCTAGTAAATATGGATATGGGAATCACCATGGTGGGTGAAACATCAAAACTTTTTCAAATGGTTGCCAAACCATCTTTACTAGAAATGATAAAGAGTTCTCAGTCTGATGATGAAGTGTTGAAAAAGAAGATTAAAGCTATGAATGATGGGCGGTTGAGGGACTTTGTGTATGAAGATGAAATTTTGAAATTTGGGAGGAGACTCTGTGTTCTCGATATACGTGATTTAAAGAGGGAATTGTTAGATGATTCTCGTAGTTCCAATTTCTCTATACACCCTGGGAGCACCAAAATGTATAGAGATTTAAAGGGAAATTTTTGGTGGGACAACATGAAGAGGAAGATTGCTGATTTTGTGTCAAGATGTATGGTTTTTCAACAAGTGAAAGCTGGAAGGAAACTGCCTGGTGGAGTATTGCAACCTCTTCCCATACCTGAGTGGAAATGGGATAATATTACGATGGATTTTGTCATGGGAATACCAAATACTCCTAGAAGAAATGACGCAATATGGTTCATTATTGATCGTCTCACGAAGTCCGTACATTTTCTTGCTATAAGGGAAGATCTACCACTTGAACGTCTAGCAAGACTGTATATTAATGAAGTTGTGAGACTTAATGGAGAACCCCTGTCGATTGTCTTGGATCGTGATCCCCGTTTTACATCAAGATTCTGGAAAAGTCTTCAGAAGGCCTTGGATACTGAACTTCTTTTGAACACTGCTTACCACCCTCAAACAGATAGACAATCAGAAAGAACTATTCAAACCTTAGAAGATATGTTGAGATCGTGCTCACTTGACTTTCAAGGAATGTGGGATCAATATTTACCTCTGGTAGAATTTTCTTATAACAATAGCTTCCATTCAAGTATTCAGATGGCACCATATGAAGCGTTATACGGAAAGAGATGTCGCACACCAACCTGTTGGGATGACGTTGGTGAAAGAAAACTTGTAGGCCCAGAACTGGTGGAGGAAATGATGGAAAAGGTGAAAGTAATCCAAAACCACATCAAAGAAGCTCAAAGTAGGCAGAAGAGATATGCCGACAACCGAAGGAAGGATTTGGAATTTCTTGTAGGAGATCATGTTTTCTTGAAGGTATCTCCATGGAAGGGAGTTATACGTTTTGGTAAGAAGGGTAAATTGAGTCCCAGGTACATCGGACCCTTCGAAATTCTAGAACGAATTGGGGTTGTAGCTTACCGTTTGGAAATGCCGCCAAGTCTCTCCAAAGTTCATGATGTATTCCACATATCACTGTTGAGAAAATACATGCCTGACCCAACGCATGTACTCACCTATGAGGAATTAGAACTGGAACCTGATCTGTCTTATTGCGAAGAGCCCGTCAGGATTCTTGATACAAGAGAACAAGTGTTGAGAAACCGGACGACTCGTCTGGTAAAGGTTCTATAGAGAAACTATAAGATAGAGGAGGCAACGTGGGAACCCGAGGAACTTATGATGAAGAATCACCCGAGTCTTTTTATATAGTGATATTATATGAAATTTCGAGGATGAAATTATTTGAAGGAGCGGAGAATGTAACACCCCAAGCTTCCTCGGTACTCTTCTCTTTGATTAATACAGTAGCATGTGTTGTACGCAACTTCGAGTTCTAACACACACCACAACCAATCAAAGTAGCCGTTAAGAATAGTAATACTTAATTTTTTAAATTTTATAAATTTCCAAATGGACTTCATTTTTGTATTCGTAATATCAAAATTATCCTAAGTTGAATTTTTTGTAACTTTCTGAGAACTTCTAATTTTTTATGAATAGTGAAAAATACTTAAAAAAAATTTATAATAAAAACAATTTATTGTAATAAATTATACTATTTAGTGGGTTTAAAGTATAATTAGAATATATTTTTACCATTTTATCCAATGGTGGTCATTAGAATTAATTTAACATTGAAAATGGGCATGAACAATTGTCAATCTTTTGATATAAATTGTTTCTTAAAAAACACGCTATTTGTTGTGACAGCGAGAATTAATTATAAAATTAATTAATACAACTTAAATGTTTGGAATTTTGTAAAATAGACATCATTTTTGAAATCGGAATATCAAATATATCTTAGGGTGAATTTTTGGGATTTTTCTGAAAAACGTCATTTTTTGATGAATAGTGAAACCACTAAGTGGTACTTATAAAAACTGATTTTTTCGTTTAAATGAAATTTTACCACTTCTGTGTTTTGAATTTCAAAAATCCGACATACATGGTTGTCATTAGGAAGTAAAATGTGGTTCAATGAGATTAAAATAATTTTTTGTGAATAGTAACTTTTAAGTTCTTAATCGCGATTAGAGGTAATTAGTGTAGTTTAAGGTAAAAATAATGTTTTAATAATATGAGATGAGCTTGAAACATGTCCTACCCTCATTGGATGTGTCATGGCCGACCAAGACAATCCATGGGTCAACTTGGGGACCCCATGGATCCACTTTGGTAGGAAAAGGACATAAACAACTTTTTATTTAATGTTAAAATAAAAAGGTCACAAACAAGAGTTGTTTTACTAAAACAATTTTTAAATTTGGTTATACAAGTCATATTTTTTACTATAATTATTCATTAGAAAGATAAAAATATTTCCTACATCATGATATTTTTTTAATAATTTTTAGACATTAAATAAATTAAATTATTTATGACACCATGATGATGCAGCGATTACCTCATTAATTAACGATTTAAATAAAATGAAAAGATAATGTAACATTCAAGGCTTACACTTGTCAAAAACCTATTGGATGAGTATATTTCGAACCCTTATCACCTTAGACTCGAATTATATAAGTTTGGGACCTTTATAATCCGAAAATCATTGTATAATAAAGTAAAATTTTATTACTTTCCAAAAGTGCCCCTCCTCTCCACTTATAAAAGGCCCCCACCTCTACCACCTTACTCACACTTTCAAAGTCTTTTGGATCGGACAACCTCTGCCCAAATACTATCCCAACTTCCCTCCCTTACTCCTAGAAGCCTCACTTTGGGCATAATTCTTACCAAGTAAGCCTTTGGCTCAAATCAAAAAGAGTTACCCGTTTTAAAGGTAGTGTATTCTCTTATGTTATTTTGTTTTATTTTGCTTCTCCAACCCCTTAAACTCCTTTTATTCCTTTATTTTGTAACAACACCAGTATCTAAAATATACTAGGATGTTGTATTGATAAGTATTTGGTTTACACTTACACACAACTTTTTCTAATGGTTAAAGAACATACTGTTTCTCTGGGTGGCGAAATACTGCCTCACGAAACGATGATTGTTCAAATTATTTTAACACCTATAATGGTGGCCATTTTGATGACAATATTTTCATAGTTGATATATATATTATGTTTATTTTTTCCTTATCCATCTGTATTTCTCACTTATGAAATACATTATGATTTCCATTATGGGTAAAGGCGATAATTTCATTTTAGGAAGTGCGGACTACCGCCCCCTCAAAGTGATTGAATCGTTAATGCCATATGTTGGATGTATAAAGGATGGAGTAAATGATATTGTATATGATATTATACTAGAATTATAATACACCTTTATACTATTATTATTTCATTCCATTAAATACAAAATAGAAATGAAAGTATCATTCATGCGTACGTACGGCTTACCGTCTCCATGAACGGTGCATTTCATTTCTTACCTCTAAATGTTACGTAATATATTAATGAATGTATATACTGGATATATATGATATATATGACATATAAATCATGAATATAATTCTGGAGATAATGGATATTCTACCACATAAACAACTTGTAATTATAAGAAGTTTATTGTTGACTCAAGTACCAAAGATCGACAAAACGACCGTTATTAACTTAAATAATTACATAATATTCATAACATTGTAATAAGTGATATAAAAGGGATAATGAAATTGAAAATGGTTCTTAATAAAGTAGATATTAACTCTAGTTTATTATTCAGGAGGTTAAATAATGGTCGAATCAAGTCAGACACAAGGTAAAGGAATTTCTTAACCCAATTTCCATTCTTTGGGTTAATCTCCTACTTTCAAATTATGTCATTATATTATTATGTCATATCTTGAATTTGTAAATTATTTATGTGTACTTATAGTGAATACACATAATATATCTATTTTATTTGAAAAATGATCTTTGTATGGGACTTCGTCTCAATCTCCTTTCATTGAGGCATATTTGGTTTTATACACAACTTTCTTTTATACGGTGTATAAACCCCTTTGACTTTTACATTTATTCAAAAGGAATATTTTTTATACGATGGGTGTTACTAAATGACAAAAAGGGAATGTTTTTCTTTCCATACTTATGCTGCGACAACGACTTCTCTACCGCCGTGACCATTATTTGAGTTTCGGCTTCCTCTACAAGCCATCACTTTTTTTTAATGAAAAATAAAAACAAAGTTTTAACTTTCTTTTATTTTGGTATTGAAAATGGTTTTGAATGCGTTTTTATTATATCAATGTGTTGTATTGATATCTTGTGATTGAAATGTGAAAATTTCATGTTTCTTTTATGCATGTTTTATGTGATACGACTATGTTATGGTTTATGATATGTTTAAACCTATTCATATGAGGAATGCATTGGACTTAATAAGTGACGGGTGGAGCCCGCTATAGCTCCTCGATGCATCGGTAGGTCTCATGAGACAAACTAGTGTCTTGGCACAAGGCCTTGACAAAATCTTATTTGTGGTTTTGGCACGAGGCCTTGACTACGTGGTTATGATAGTCTGGCATTATGCATTCCATCATTATGAAAGTGGTTATTGATATTTCATGTGATTATTCGACTAGTAGAATATCCATGTGAGTAAGTAAATGGAATTATTTCAGTTTACTTTTTCCATATTATGCTAAAGTTCAAGTTTAAAAGGCTTTTGTTTTAGTTATACATTGACTTAAATGTTAATGTTTATTTATGAAAGCTTCTGCTATATTGTTATCCTTACTGAGCATCTGAGCTCGCCCCTTTCAATATTTTAATTTTTCCAGGATGTGAAAAAGTATATTATGAGTGACCTGCAGAGATAATATAAGGGGATATGAAGAGAAGAGGTTGTAGTTTTGTTTTACTTTATGATGTAATGTAAGACTTATGAATGTATCTAGTGTTTCCAAGGCTACTAAACTAATCGGTCATTTGAGACTTGATCTTTTGTGATCATGCCAATGTTACGAAGTAATGCACCGACTCTGGGTAGCTGGGGTCGGGGTGTTACATATTTAATTAAATTGATATGATTAATTAATTGTTAAATTAATTAATTATATTTATAAGATTAATTAATATTTAGGTTAATTAATGATATTCTGATGATTATTTAAATTTTGAATTAATAAATGAAATGATATATGGTTACAATGGAATTCAGATGAGAACTAAAATCTATAATGGTAACAATGGTATTCTGATATATGAGGTGTGATATAGAATAGTAACCATGGAATTCCCAGACATGATATTCATTGGTCATAGTTTTCGATTCATTATGTACTGTACAAATATTGAGGTTCCAATGTCCTTACAAACCTGAGGAGTTTATGCGATTAAGGAATGAATAATTTGATATTACAATGCATATTTATTTACGAAATATCGTTATTTACTAATAAAACATCATAAACTAATTTTTACTAGATATTTACATAGACACCATTAGAGGTGGAATACTAAGTTGTACTCACACCCAATTTGGTATGTCTGATCGGTACCTAAATAAATTTCATGATTCCCTGACAAGATAAAGGGAATAACCATATATTAGGAAGAAAATTTTTTATGGAACCTGAATAATGGAACCATACATGGTTCAAGGCCCACTTAGGAGTTGTTAGTGTCTTTATATTGAGTTCTAATCTAGACACTAGACACATATTGTAGCATGTAATATCTACTGTTAAGACTTGGTATTGTATTCTCCTTTAGAAATCATGAAATACTTGTATTGTTCTAGTTATGATATCATTTTTTATCATTTAATTTTTCAATTCCTATATTAATCTAGAAAAAAATAGGTTATATTATCACAATTATCGATAATAGACCCTCGCTGCTATTCAGCAGTCTCTGGTGTACAGGGAGGTGTGTTTGTGGTCATGTGACCGACTGACTCGTGGTACCAATGTGTGACACCTAGTTCAGAACATTACACTCCAGTGACAATATCAATGAAAAAATTTAATCGATATTAATAATAATTGAATATAAAATAATTTAAATTCTTTATTATTGGATTTCAAGATCTCAGTAATCATAATAACTACTTTCATGAACATTCACGAGACAGTTTCAAACTCAGGTATAAACCCAACATTTATGGCCAATTTATTTTTCTCATGAGACACATCAATGAATCAAAGGGATATATATAACTAGTTACCACAAATAAATATATATATATATATGTATATAATTCCTCTTATTTTGACTTATATAATTAATTAATGAATCAATATGTCTTATCATCAAATATTTCTACTAAGAAAAAAAATGCATATTTATGAATATTTCACCAATAAATAATGTAATAATAAAAATAAAAACTCTCGGTAAAAAAGGTATATGTGTTAGGTGATTATCATATCCATAATAAAAAAATTATATTTAATATAAATTTATTACATAATGAGAAGTGATAAAAATAAAGTGATTGTTTCATGAGAGAGTAAATAATCACAAAAGAACGAGAGATTGTAAAAATAAACCTCACTCTTTGGAAGCATTTAAATTATAAACCCTTTATAAATAAACATGGAAAAAAAGTAATCATCCTGAATAAATACATCTTCATGTTTGATGAATCATAGGGATTTTATATGAATCACATAAATGTCTATTTTTTCTTATAAATAATTATAACTCAATTAATGTGAAATTGAAATGAAATATAATAAAACATGGAAACAATCAAGTAAAATACACATGAATAAAATTAATCAAATTGAATCCTAAAATACCATGATCTTTTTATTAAACATTTTATTATATGTAAAATGTTATATTTGTGCACCATAACACAATTTGTTTCATAATAATAATATATTCCTTAGTGAAGAAAAATTGTGATGAAGCCCTTTATATCATCCATTCCATTAGTTTAATATGACTTAATATCTTGTATAGAAATTTTGAGAATCATATAAATTTATAACAAAATGATACTCATATTTAAAAATATCATATTATATCCTCTAATAACATTTTATCTGCTGTTTCTCAATAATATTTCATTATGATTTGATTATTGATCATAGTATATAAATAAATTATATCCAGAATGACAAAAATGTTATAAATGTCATATTTTCAGACTGATAATTAACATTATTATTGATTATTGAAAATTTCACCATACAAAAACCCTAAGAAGACAAAAAATCATGGTTGTATAAAGTAATGTAAACCCAGAGCATCGTTGAAAAAAACATATCATCCCCTCCTTAGGAAAAGAACCCACCCAAAAGAAATAAAACATAATTTTATTTGATGATGCCATAGATTCCAAAAAGATTGAAACCATGTTCACCTCCTGCCATGTATGATAGACCTACATGTGGTTACCCATGAGACAATTGTACTTTTTGATAGCATATGCGATGTTCCAAGGGATAGTGCCCCTACCCAATAGATCTTTATATAGAACCATGGGGTCTGTCCATGCCATCTTAAGATTGATCTTACTTTTCTTGCATAACTCCAGCCTTATCGTTAGGGATATTTCCTATGACTGCAATACATCTCCTATTCCATAAGAGGCAGCAAACGCTACAATGACTGATCCCGTCTAATCTCTCACGACCCCACCCCCTCGTATCTCCCCCGTGTAAAGAGACCCATCCATTTTATGCTTGAAACCCTGACATGGAAGATTTCGTCGAACCCACCTTCAATACCTTGGAATATCCACCTCGTTTTCATTTGAGAGATTCATAATATTATATTTCACTGATGGAATTGAATGAAAATTTGTGAAAAATTTAACCAAATCCAGCAGGATGTTATTCATTTTGGCTGATAATACTTATATGAGACCTCAGGTCGCGGTTATGGCAAAACACATTTTTGTCCTTGAAGATATTCTAGAAGCCAGTAACACGGATGATGTTTCGGGACTTCCTCTCAGCCCCATGGGTATCCATAACCCTGAACCACATGCTTAAAAAAATTTCCAACACCCCTCCAGACGTGTCTCGTCCAAAGAACTTTCCAAAGGACTTTCAAATCCCCCTAGCACACTCACTGCCCTAAAAGTGATAACCCACTGTTTCATGATTTGGGGAGCTACAGCACCAGTACCTAGAGGCCATATTCACACCCATATGTTACATATTTTCATCAGTAAGCAATTCATTGTTCCTCACATGCCACAATATAAAATTAAAATTGGATGGAATCTCTTTTCAACATAGATTCACTCCCATAGGTCTTCATTTCACATTTCCTTTGTCACTTGAATGAGATCCTTAATAGAAAAAATACCCTATGTCGAACCTATGCATATATGTTTATCAGGATCATCACTGGTATCAATACTATTACAAACAATGAGTTTATTCTCATCAAGGTTGTCCTTAAGAAAATTAGGATAACCACTATCCTCACTAAAAGAGATGTCGTGGGTGGGGTAGGCAAGGAAATACAGCCTTCCCACCCCCCAATAATGCATCCATAAATTGATGTTCCATCTTCCCACTAACCAACGAGAGTGATTATGAAAAACCTCCATAAAAGGATGAATCAGATTCCATATCCTATATGAAATCGGTCTCTGATCCCACATATTTTGTACGTTTATGTCATGCATTGTCATACCTATAAGGGAAAGACCATCCAGAGCTTCCCACGGAAGCTATGCATGAATGTCCTGCATCTTTGAGGAGACACTCCTCTAGTTGATACCCCCATCAGAAAGAGGTCTTGTTATATGTTTCCTCAAAGCCCAATGTTGTTATCCCTCCATCTTCCCATCCCATATTAAGGGCCGCATACTCTTATCTTGTTTTGAAATTACACATTTGGGAACCTTCAGGGTAGAGGGAATATGCATGGTAATAGAGACCAAAACACTATTTAATAAATATATATGACCTCCGATGGATAGGAATCTATTTTTCCAGTCATAGATCCACCCATAGATTTTGCTGATGAGTTTATCAAAATGATGGACCCTAAGAGAGGAGGGTTTAATCGGAGCCCCAATGTACTCCATGGAGAATGTGTCATGTCGAATCATGGACAAGGTAGGGAATATATATGCACGAGCGAGGATATCATTCCATTATGGAGTGAAAGAGTAAGGGATAAATTGATATATTAATTTTAATATTTTTATATCATGTTATATATATCAAATATATTTATTAAATATATCATTATTACATTCCATGTAATGTTTATGTGAAATATAAACCACACCACGTCACAATGCGGTAGTCTGTTGTACAAATGAATGATGTTATTGTATCATTAATTGAATGCAAGGTATGGAGGAATATGAGATATAAAAATTAAAAAAGATAAAATATATTATAAACATTATATATAAATATAAAAACCATCATTTTTATCAGACCGTGAGATTTTTTTTTGGAAAATGAGTTATATAAGTTTTTGAGCCGGTAGTCTTCCATTCAGATGATCGAAAATTCATTTCACGTGTTATGGAAGTATTGATAACTAATGGTTATAACAATATTATAAAAATATCTATTTATATGTTAGATAATTTTGTAATTGTAATGTAATATTTTAATATGATTTTACAATTGTGTATGAAAAATAATAAAATATCGTTTAAGAATGCTATCTCTTCTTCGAACGAAATATTTCGGTTTTCCCCAAAATCCCTTCTAGGAAGGATTTATGATCAAAGAAAGGTATTTGGTATGTTTATATGGGACTAAGGATGTTATTTGGTTAGGGTTGGGCGGATCCAAATTTCATTGTATTTTTGAATAGATAAGATGAGGTGGTAGACTTTTTATGGGCGGAGAGGGCACACATGGATTTTTGGAAAAGAATCAATTAATCCCAAATTGAAATCATTTCACAAGACACAAAAAAGTATCTTTATATATCATTATATGTGGTACGTTAAAAATATTTATATAAAAATGGTTTTGGAAAAAATTTTATGTCATTAAAAATCATACTGTTTTAGTTTAACCCCTGGTAAATATGTTTTTACCTTTACCATGGTAATTAATTTTTACTACATTTACTATACATAAGGATAAAAATATCCCTTAAGTTTATTATATAAAATAAATTATTCTATATCAAAAATAGGAATAAATTTTCCAAATTCAATTCATATACATGAAATAATTTGATTTAATGTCATAGATGCCAAAGCGATGAAAAATGTGGGTTTCCAAACTGACAATTCTTATAAGACTATAATGATATTATATTGAAATGAAACATATAATTGTTACAAATGAACCTAAAATAGATATATTTTAATTAAATCTATCTAGGTTTTTTTAAATTGAATAAAATTTATATCTTTGAATAATTTAATCGAAAAGAAGTTTTTAGTTAAAATATGTATTTTACCCTATTCATAAAAAAATAAATATATTAAAAAAAATTAATGATAAAACTGTTATAATATAGATATTAGTATTTAAAAAAATCTATATATTTTTTTGAGTTTATTTTATAAATGTGGTAAGAATTTATTTTATAATAAGTGTGCATATAGTAATAAAAAGGATTTATTTTTTAAAAAATAAAATTTTTTAGGAAAATTTTATTTTACATTCAAATGAATCTTATTATTTTTAAAAATAAATATATAAACAATGAGTGTTTTTAAGATTAATATTTTTCATAATTAATTATGTAATATTAATAAATTCTATATTAATGGTTATTTTATAATGCATATCTTAGAATTATTTGTTAATAGAGTATTTTTATTAATATTGGTGTTCTGTGCATCACTGGAGATTGTTGTGATTAAATATATTTAAAATTAATTAAACTTTTAAGTCTCAGGGTAATACATTAATCATGTATACAAAACCTTTTTCCTCAAACTTTTTTAATATTACCTTCTAAATATACGTGGGAAGTTTTCATCATAACATCTTTTGATTCTCAAATGGCTTCCTATATTATTTTATTATTTGTCTAAAGTCCCATTACTAGAAAGCACTACTAATTTCTGAATTCATGCTCTCTAGTACAACGAATCTAGATGGGTTCGTCAAAAAAATATAGATCTGCTTCTAATTATATTTCACCGTTGCTGATTATTTTCATTATAAATTGGATATACTTAGATCATAATGTAATATAGAACACATCATGTAATTTTGAGTGTCATTGTAGAATTTCTATGTGGTATTAAACAACCCAATTCCCCTCCCCCATTTAAAAGGTTCATGTGATTCAAGGAATCCACATTCACATCATACCAAACCTTATAACACCCTTATATTGATATAATTTCAAGAGATAATGATATCCCATTTTTAATTTCAAATCATTCCTAAAACCGTATGTATCAATATTTTCCTTCATTGAGCTTCATTATAATAAAAATAAAATTATTTATCATTTTATTGTCTTTAAAACACTTTCTCGGAATACATGTTTCAATTCAAAAAAATTGAAACCAATGTGTTTGTGTATGAAATCTCCTTTAACATAATTCATCATATGACATAATTTTAATACTTAAATGTATACAACTATTATAATAAGACTATACCAAAGGTAAATACTGATCCAATATACCATGAAATTCAAGTGTTCCTAAACTCAAAATGAGGTCTTCTATTTTAATATTCCTTTAGGACAATCCATTATTTTGAATATTTTAATCATTTCTCAAATGTAAATTATTATAATGGTACATTGAAGACTCTCATAAAATTTTTATGTAAAATAGTGATCATGACCATACACGATTGAAATAAATGCACATGAAATATTAAAAATTTATTAATAAATATCTTTTTGTGGTTTTTAAGGGGTAGATCCTCTCTTATAGAGAGTAAATGTAAATATGTGGTCATGCGATCAATAATAACACATATTACTTCATTATTTATAGGATTCATTGTTTTTCTTGTGACAAAGTCCATAGTAATGATATATTGTCTCTATTTAGGAATAAGAATAGGTTTCATGGATCTTTTAGGATCCTTTCTCCCATCTTTGTCTTGTTGAAAATCAATTCATATTGATATATAGTCAACAATTTCTAGCTTCATTACATCTAACCAAAAAAATTCACTAAAATCTGTATACAAATTGGATCTACCTTGGGTTATATAGAAATAGGAGCTATAAAAATCATGGAATACTTCACTTTTATCTAAACAATATATTGAAAAAATTGTATATTTCGTAATTTCAAAACACCATATTCCCAAATAAAGTATTCTAATTTCCCAGTGTCAATATATTTATTTTTCTTATAAATGTTCTCATAATCATTTTGAAACAAATTTATCAATTCTAATATAAAATCATTTGGTATACATCTAAAAAATGTGTGATGTCTTCCCTTACATAAAATTACCAGATCCCTTAATAGTAGATCCATGAGCATAAGACCCCTATAAATCATTAATTGGGTCAAAACTACATGGGTTTTTAAACATAATGAATATACATTATTATTTGATATCTATAGGTGGTAGTGTATTAACCAATCACAATCATTTATTTTCTCAATCCATTATATGATATAACAAACACATGGTTCCAAATTCAATACTAAAACATGATGTTTATTTTTTATTTTATAACATATTTCTAAAAATATATTATTCTTTATGTAACATAGGATAACTTATGATCTATGTATTAGAATACTAAAAAAATAAGATACATAAAATCATATATTTAAAAAATAAATATAAAATCACTAATTGGATTCTCTTGTACTAACTCCATTAACGAATCCATCCATTCGTGAACTTCTAAACAACATGTGAAAAATATTTTAAAACAAGGGGATAGAATAAAATTTTCTATTAAGGATTATTAAATAAATGGATATAGTCATTTAATAATTATAAAATTACTTTTGAAAATCCTTTTTACTCAAATATACAATATATGATATAATTTATAATTTTCAACAAATTATACATTTAGGTTTTTCAAAAAATATCATATGGATATAATTTTATAAACACTAAAATAAATATCAGTTTTGAAACCCATTTTACTATTATCATTAACATACACTTTCATTTTTATATTAAAATTATTTGACAAAATAATTCATGTATAGATTAAAAATTATACATGGCAGATCATATGTAATCAATGTAGAAATTAGGGATATCACTTTTAGGGAGTCAAAACATTAGGGCCTTGGGTCCACTCCCCATTATACATCAACTCATTTTATGCCCAAGTGAATCATTTTTAAAAAATAGTTTTAGGATATCTTCCATTCACATTCATTCTAAATTAAAAACATTTATAAATTTACATGAATTTATTTTATGGAATATTTTTTTATGATTTGTAGACCTCGAAAAATATCTTTTCCATAATTCTTTATGAGAAATCCATTTACCCAAAAAAATTACATATATTTAAAATACATAATAATAAACATATTTAAATAAAAAAACACTTCAAATATATACAACTTCTGTAATAATTTTAAATGATTTCCATATATATAATTTTAAATGATATTTATGAAAATTAAAAACCATGTTATATATAAAATGATATATTTTATAAATAATATAATATATATTGGAATAAAATTATTTTTATTTTAAAATAAACGATTTTAAATAAAAAAATATTGATTTTCTATTATTTTATATTTGTAATTTAAAAATTGAATTGAATTAAACCAAATAAAATCATATTTTAAACATATTACTATAAAAACTCCCCTTACCTCAAAATGAACCATTCATCCTAATAATAGACTCTGGGAAACATTGTAATAAATAGAAGAATTAAATGGGGATTCATTTGGGTATATTATTAAAATGGTTGTTATGTATATAATTGTTCTATGTGCGACAATCCATGTATGTCAATTCAAGGATCACATGCCACACTGAAAATAAATTCTTTGCTAACACATCAAATATTATCTCTAATATTATTGTCTAAAAATGATTTGATAATATGGTTTGGAATTGTGGTAATATCATGATACTATATATATATACTTCATAACATGATTCGGACTAAATCTTGAGTATTGAAGAATGATGGTTTTGGAAAATGAAAATAAAAGAAAAACCAAATAAAACAAGCATGATCATCATTGTAGACAGTACATATATAAAAATATGGTATATTGAAGGTAATAAAAACATATATATATATATATTTATATATGTGTGTGTATATATATATATATCTTTGGTCATGTAAAAAGTTATCGAAATTAACCAAGAACATCGACCCAATGAGGATAAATTTATATTGAAAAATATTAGCATCAATGTATTTGGAGAGATTATTTCATGAGAATAAAAGCAAATGGTCAGGATCCAAATAGAAAAAAGGTATATACATTAAAAAATCACTAGATTTTATTCAATAAATTTATATATAAGAATAAGAAATAAATTAAATTCAGTATTCATAATAACACTCCAAGGAAAAAACCTTGAATGATGATGAACATGGACTTCTATTGTTGACCGAGGAAGAAAAAAATGAAAAAAAAATGATGTAAAATAATTATTTAAATGGAAATGATCCAAAAAGGAATAGTATAACATTATTCAAAACATAAAAATATAATTAAAACCTCTTATATTCATCAAATTGAATTATATTTGGTTGAATATGGGATCTTTATTGTGAACATTCTGTGCTCGGTTTCATCAATTTTTATTCAAAACCCATTTAGAAAATACATTCACATCATGTAGTCTATATACCCCATCCATAATTGAATCCATTTATATGATCTAAAAATATTATGGGAAGTTGAAGCCATCCTTCAGTTTCAACCCATATGTACTTGTAACCCCCTATGAAATGAAGCCATATTTTATTTCCTCTCACATGAGAAAGACCCTCAATTTTTTCCTCCTATCCGACAATTATAAAATTAAATAATATTAATATTAATATAATTAACATAATATTAAATTCATCTTTTAAAACTATTATTTATTAGATAATATAAATACAATGAATTAAAAATTAAAATCACTCTTTTAATACCATTTTAAAAAATGATCCAAATTTTATTATAAAATCCACTCCTAAAATGAAATAAAGAACATTTGTTGAAGAAGAAAATATATCTTGGAGTATAAAATAACATTATAAAAAATTGGGTTATTTTTTTATAGGATCTTTCCAATACCTTCAAGTTTATTTGGATAATTATATTGATTTCAAAAAATAATTATTCTTATTCATAATTTCTAAATTAACGAGTAGGTTATAATGGTCAAATTTAAATAACATTATTTAATTTATTATTTATTATTGATGTGTATTATAATATATGCTATCAAATATATTATCTCTATTTAAAAAACATATTCTGATCTTACGTCCATATGTAATGGAATTATTACCTCACAGTTTATTCATCATACCTTTTAATATTCTAAATATTCATCCATATTATTAGGAAAAACTAGAATAGATGAACATATACTCACATAAGGTTACTTAAATACATAAGACGTGAAATAAAAATTTTATCCCTTATATTTTTTCCTTAAATATCAATCCCTAATCTCAAAATATTTCTCCAATGTTCCTCTGATACCACTATAAAATCAAGAAGCCATGTTTCTAATCCAGTTCTAAAACATAAGGTTCATTTATATTACTATAAAATATAACTGAAAAATATATAATTTCTTAAACTACAAAGGATATTTTTGATATAGTGTTTTAAAAAATTATGAAAAACTCTAAAAATTAAACCATTACATAATAGGTGGACGCATACTCATAGTATCCATATTTCCCACAAAACAAATCATTTTAAAATAAAATAATATTTTTAGGAGGAATCATGAAAATTTTAATGTTGAACTCATCGTTTTCACTACATATCCTTAAACCCTATGAATAAAATTTAAAAAAATGGGACAATAATTAAAATTTCATATTAATGGGTTTTATAAACAATAACATAATCACTTTAAAATTCTTCAAAATTTTATTAAAATAACATTTTTACTCCAATATGAAATAGTTGGCATAAATTTTTATTTTATCAAAATTATAAATTTATTGTTTTTCAAACCAAGGTCATATGAATATAAAATTTATAAACATTAAAATAATTATCATTATGAAAAAACCATTTTTAATGTTTTAAAAAACAACTATTTATTCATAATATTAATTACAAAATAATATTTATTTTATGGATTAAATTGAAACTAAACTGATTTTCTTAAAACCACATTGAAACTAGTATTATAACATGTATTACATCATATTTTTCATTATATGTGTTCATTCTTGAATCATTATCATCTTATTTTATACATAAGTGATAATTTTTATGAAAATTTTTAGAAGATTTCCCTTCTCATTCATAACACACTAAAAACCTACCAGAAAAAACCTGAATTATTTTAAAACAAGAAAATAATTTTATAAACTATAATCATTGATAAACAAAATTTCATAAAATGTGTTGATAAATCCATATTTTTGAAATAATTACTAAAATTTAAATTTCAAAAACATAAATTCTTTCAAATTAAAACAAAATACTGTATTAAAAAGCATAAAATATTAATAATATTTATAGATAATGACCATATCTTCTATTAAGAATTAAATTTACATAATTGGAATACTATATCATACATAAAATGATATATTTTTAATTTGAAAATAAATATTTTAATAAAATCATGTTCCTTCCAAAACTAATGATGAATTAATTTTTCTAAAATGGATGTATACATTATTATTTTGGAAGATTAGGCTCTCCTTCCATGTGAAGAAATTGTTCTAGAGTGATGGCTATTTCTCATGTGTATTTAATGTTATGTGAATATATTGGATGGAAATTCATCAATTGGGAACATTAATGTTTGTGTGTATTCAAGAAATTAGAGACATCTATGGTGCGAATTACATTCTATGCTTCTATATTAGATCATATTTTCTAGTTTTGAAATTGAATATTATTAAAAATTTATTTTTGGTTATTATTTGACTTATAATTGTTTCAATAGAATGAGTAGGAAGTCATAGGGTTTTCTTACTGGTTTATATACTCACCCTATTCATATGACCATTGGATTATATTTAAATTTTTTATCATGATATATATGGGTAGGTGTCATACATTTTTAGTGGAGAACCTGGATGATAAACTATTTTCATTTTGGAGTTTCAACTTGGAGATGACATGTAGTGAAGTTTTTCATTATGTTATGTTGGTTCCTTGGTTTTTCTTTGTATATATTTTTATTTTCTTATATAAATTTAACTGTTTATTTGACTGGTTTGACTCAAATTGTGACTCTATTTTTTTATCATTTGATTTCAATTGGGTTTAATATCATTCATTTGTTTATTTGATAATAGTGTTGGTTTTCTATTAAATGTAAATCAAATATTGTAAAATTTATCTCAATTAATTATTTATTAAAATTGGGATTTTTCAATTTTTTGTTGTCTAGGGGATTTCACCAAATTTTTGTGGAATCGTGGTTCAACCACAGAAAATGGGTAAATGTGAGGATGAAAGACATTGTATCAGTTTTGTATGGATTGTCAACTGGGAATGTTATGTCTTGAAAAAGAAGGTGTCCTCAATTGAAATATAGAGTATAAATTGGTGTATCTAAATTCTTAATTCTAAAATTAATTTTTCAGTGGGGTTAGGTTATAAAGATTGTTATGATCGTATTTTTGATTTTTGATCACCTCCTTTTCATCGATATCACCTATGTGTTTCTTGTATCACTCAGTCGTAAATATATATTTTATACGGAAAATATCATTTAAATTATAGGTGACATTCAACACTTTATTATTTTTATATACAGTAAAATACATGTGATTTAATTATTCAGTATATGTTTTAGTGAATGTTTATTTATAGGTTTTGGTCGATTATTCCATTTAAATGACTTAGAAACACATAAGAAGTCAATGATGAAAATGTGGTTCCCCTAGAACAACATGTTAATCTAAAACTTCTTAGAACCATCTTGGAATATTAATAGAATATTAGGATGGAAATTTACCTAAGGATCTATTTCATGTTGATCATTTAACTAAATTATGAAATAAAATTACAATAATTTTTCATTGTGATTTAGGACATGAGAACAAAAAACATGTGCTGGGAGGAATATTGGAATCATTGATTTTATAAAGACCCAAATTGGAAACAAATTGAATCATTCAATATTTTTTCTAGAGGATTTTTCATGAAAATTGTGGGACCTGTCAATATATTCTATTATTCACCATAACCACCCTTAGGACGAATTTGAGTAATTTTTTAATAAAAATTTCTACATGCATTCCATCTGAGGGTTATGGATAATGAATTTCATCCAACCAAAGAATATATATATATCAATTATAGAATAAAAATATTTATTTAAGTTAAATTATCATTTCTCGCAAAAAGGGGTATCAAATGTATTCGTCAAAGGATAGATTTTAGAAGCAATCCTATATCTTGACATTAATTCTAAACAAAAAATTTTCTGCATTGATAATTACCAAAACATGGTAAATAAAACTCCAGTTTTACAGAAAGACATCAATGGGAACACTAATAGAGGGAACACATATTTAATCTCTATCATTATTTGGAAGAACCATTCCAAAATAACTGAGGAATCGGAATCAACTTCTCATGTAGCAGAGCACCAGGTAATGAATCCCATAAATCTATTTCATTTCCATTGTATTATAATAACCTATTAGGTTGTGTTTGATGATGCTCTTTTGAGAATAAAAATAGGGAATTTACAATGCATCACTATTAATGTTATAACTTTTATCACAAGGTACAACTATAGTGATATTTCAAAAATACCACAATGTTAGAAAGATTTGATGATTCTATCATTTCATGGACTTTCATACTCAACTAGGATTCTATCGTAATTTTACTTCACTCTTTTAGAATTGAGGTTATCATGGTGGTTTTAGGAACTACCTGACACATCATATGGAACCATATATGTATGGTAGTAAGAATCAATTATAGGAATATGATCGAAAACTATTTAGATCTGAGAAAATTATTCCAAATAAAGATATATCATCCTCAATAGTGATATATTTGATTCATATAAACTCATCTATAATGAATGTCTTCTTTGAAACCACTAAATTCCCTTCTTTTATAAACACATAATTAGTAAAAAAAAGGATTATTTATTTCAATGATTCCTTGCATTATGATAATTAAGACACATATCTTACAACATAAACAATTGAATTTTATATGTTCAACATGGTTTTTGACTGTTGAATCCATTCATTTTTTATGGAACATAAATTCCATAGAAATGGAAGTTTTTGTTTTCCAAATGGGAGTTAATTATTCAGTAGCATTCACTCCTCACATTGAGTAATAAAATCAAGACATAACCTTTACACAACCTAAAGGATTTTTCAATTCATTTAAAGGTTATTTTAAATTAGTGAGACCTGGTTTATAATATTTGTAGTAATAGTGGGACCATCTCATATCAGTTAAAACAAATCCACTTAGGATCTATTGATGTAACTAATTATAAGATCATTTAAGAACATACTATATCCATACCATGACAAATTTCAAGATACCTAATATATTATATCTTATAAATTAAATATTGAAAAAAATTTCTTCCAACATCTAGGAATAAATTATATTTCACTTGCAACATATTGAATAGATTCATTATAATAGTGGTGCATGAATACAAAAATAATTGAATTATAAAGAACAGGTTTTATAAAATCATATATGTCACCATAGGTGTCTACAATTAAATTTTTAAGTAATTTATATGTTATAATCCAACTCTATGTTGATCATTGTAACATGAATCATGTTATAATAATGAATCAACAACCACTTCCATGAATTGATCAGTTATATGACTAGTTAAGGGGAGCCAACAAGATTTCCAAAAATTATCTCTGAACATGATATCGACAAAATCAATATAGAAAAATATATAATATGATGATGGGGATTAAATAATAATATAAAAAATATATAATTGTTTATTCCATTTGGTGTCAATAATTCGTGAACAATATTTATGGTGTTAATAAGTTATCACTTTCAATGAAATATAGATTTAGTTATTGATTTTTTTGAAAAAATCATTTTGTATTCTCACATGAAATATAAAAAGGAGTAGAACATAGATATTTTATTAGGTAAATTATGAGATTACCATGTTTCTAAAAAAATATAAATGTGTGATATGTGTATATAATAACATTTAAATCTTGGGAATGTCATCTAATAAAATGGAATACCAGTCAACCATGATAAAATTCAGGCTATTATTTTATAGCATCCACCTAAAATTTTCTCCAATATATAGTGTTTTTAGAGATTATGAAGATAATATCATTATTTTGTGTATTATGTCTCATGTCTCATATCTCTCATGACAGTTTGACAAGGTTTAAAATTCTACTTTTATAGAATAATTATTATTCAAAATAATTTTATAACCATAAGGATCATATCACATCATCACATGTCCTTTATCATTCCTAAACTTTTTATAAACAACTATTACTTTTGATATATGTATATATCCATATTTAGTTGAATTATATTATAAGGAGACCATGGAATAAAATAGGAATCCCAAAAATTAAAGAATCATGGTGAAAAACTACCCAACCCTTGATATATAACTATATGATATGGTTTATGCCTTAAAATCATTTATTCACTACCTATTTAGTGAAAATATCATTGTGTTGATAGGTAAAAAATTCTTGAAACACCTCTTTTCTAAATGAGACATGAAAGTATCAGAATTACATATGATGAAATATATTAATATGTTTTACATTCACATAGTATGTATACATGACAATTGAAATTTAGTTATTTCTGAATTAAAAAAATACAAAATAAATATTTGGGTGATGAATACCATGATGAATTTAATTAATTATAGTAATTGTTAATATTCACATAGAATATTTTCTATAGGGTGATGATGGAATATTCATTTCAATCTTCAAAATTCATGAAATGGTAAAAATGTCAAGGAGGTTTAGTAGGTTGACCATGATGTCTAATAATGAGATCAGACCACATTGATGGGGAAACAATTTAACGATGAAAAAAGATGAAAATTTAGTGCTATTTTTTCGATAATGGATGGTAGAACACTGTCTTTCTAAGACCTGCTTATTTCGACATATCACCATTCATAGTGGGTCATACACAAGATAATTCCATAAAATGTACATTTTAGTAGAGGATAATATCTAGTGGATGGGTGTGAAGTAGAATGTGGGAAACAATGTTATTCATTGTCCCACATATCAATATACTAATGACGAAAATCAATAACTTCCCAACCCAGTACATTAATTTCCTATGATGATATGAAAACTAGATTAGATGTCTATAGTCATGGTTACAAGACTAAGAAGGATTAACCAAAATTATGATTCCATTTGGGTTATTATGGAATGACTCATGTAATCAGATCACTTTATTCTAATTAAGGAGATTTATAACATAGATGATATTATAAAACACAGTATTTAGGAGGTGGTGAAAATTCATGGGGTACTATTATCTTTCATATTTGACCAATTTAGTAGATATTCCTCATAGTTTGGGAAGTAATTGTAATATACCCTTAAAAATGCTAACATGTATCCAAACATACCATCTATTAATGTATTTATAAGAAAATCATATTATTTATTGTTTATAGGACATTCTCAATAGATTTTAAATAATCCATTGTAGTTCATTGGGGAACCATTTTGATTTGGTTCCATTTTCTGTATAATAATAGTTATCAGGATACAATACAAATTTTCTCATATGAGGAACTATATGGCTTCCCATGTTTCCCTCCACTTTTTGGGTTATGACAATGGAAAAATCATATATTGGACCATGTCTTGGTAATGAAACTATTATGAAGATATAGATGAACTGAAAAGGATGAAAACAACCTAGATCAAAATGAAATACTATTTATATCATCTCCATCATCCCTTGCCTTTTGATGTGTCCAATTAGGTATTTTTTATGTTTTGCGATTGTTGGGGAATCATTATGTATGAAAAAAACTTCTGCATTTCTTCAGATAGATGAAATGATGAGAAGTTATTAGTTATACACTATTTGAATGAATAACTTTTTATCGAGAGAAGTATCCTTCTGTTTCTTAATATATATCTTCTCACATTGTTATATATTCCATTGATGGTGATCATACATAAATTATTAACACAATTTTTAATACTGAGTATTTTAGAGGAACGATATCAGTTAGATGTAATTGGAAAAATCATTGTGTTGAATTTTTTCTCATATAACCCATAAGGTTTATCAAAACGAGTGTTCTATGAAATTATAATTTTTATTCATTTGTATTCATTATGTTACGAACACCATGGGAACTAATATTTATAATGTTTTTAAATATTAATTAAATGGGATAAAATGATAATGTGTCCAAAGTTTATTTTTGATGGAATGTCGATTTTACAAGATTATGAAGATGTATGATGTATTATCAGTCATTTATTTGTTAATATATTCTTTCAAAAGATATATTTCAATGAAAAATTAGATGTAACTAGGATATATCATTAAATGATGGCCATATAGTGATATTTCACAATGTCATAGATTTGATTCAATTGAATGAAGTATTTAAATTGATGAATGATAATTTCTTAAATTCAATATATTGGGAGGAAATGACTGATTTTATGAAGTGTAGTTAATATGGGATGAATGGGCAGAAGTAGCTGAGTCAGCAAACCAATTTTTGTTTGTTGAATATATTAGCTGAATTTTTTGGTATTATGTTCATTAGTTCGAGGTTTCCTAGTAATTTAAATTTTATATAGTTTTGTATGTATGTAATTATGTAGAGGTAGATTTTGGAGAATGGTTTTTTAGATGTTCTAGTGGAGTTATCTTTGAATATCAGACAGAATTAAAATAGTGTAAAGTGTTTATTTGATGATTCACTAGATGGATTATTTTTACATGGATGGTTATTTGGGTGGAAATAATAACTATATATGATTATTTTAACATGATAATAATTCGAAGATTCTATACAACATCAACTTCTATACCATTCAACAAATATGGGCACAATATCGCCGCTCGTGCGTACGTACAGATTATCATCTCCACGATGTGATGTAATTTGTTCTATATAATCTTCATTAAACCATGATTATATAAATAAATTGAATGAATGAATATGTTATATATTATAATATTATAATTCTATAAATTACATAACTATAACCTAAAAGTATGAATAAGAACTTATCCAACAAAACATACATAAGAACACAAAGTAGTTAACATCTGAATAATGAGTAACAAGGAAATGTTACTTTCAAACAGATGAAAATATGATCATATATGTTATCTAAAAAATTAATATGATTCTATAATAAATAAGTAACATTTTTTAAATCATCGTACAATAGGTTCGGATACATACAAAGGATATCAGACCTAAGTTAATGGATAAATTTTCAATCTCATTTTTATCTGAGATTGGATATACGTATGTATTTTACTATGGTTATATTTATCATCTATGTCCATGTTTTCAAAATATAATTTCATAAAATGTTTACAATTATTCAATGTAATATTAATCTCATTTTTACACATTTATGACTTTTACTACATAGTATGGAAGGAATCGTTCTTTTGATTACCATACGAGTTACTTTTTTGACTTTTCCGACCAAATTATGAGGAGATTTCTTTTTTAACATATATTTCATGAATAGATTATTACGCTTTCCTGATGCCTTATTTCCATGATGCATCCTCTATATGGTCTCATGTTTATTTTCAAGAAAAAAATTTTGCTTAAAATTGTGTGCCATTTTGAGAAGATAAAATGTTATTGAAAAAGAAAGGATATTTTCCATAGAAATTAAGTTCAAGTGTTTTGTCAATATTATTTTCATTCTAAGAGGATATAAGGTTATGTTTATATCCCTATTATTACATTATTATTATGTCATTTATGATGGCATTATGTTTATGAAGTACATTAATCTTATATGGATTATGTTATGATGTCATGATGTTTAAGAATCCAATTTTATTATATGGGTTTTACTAGGATGAATGATTCATGTTTTTTTGAAACACATGAAAATTGTTTCATTTTGAGATGTGTGGGACCTATATCTCCCACAAATATATTTTGTAATGATTTATATCTCATGAGATAAACATGGCTGGAATGTCAAATTAATCTGGTTCAGTGATATAGGGGAGGAACGAGGAGTGAACTCGGTTTAGTAATGGACTTTGTCTACTATGATGGTCTTGGCAATGGGCCATGACTAATATGAAATTATTTTCTATGCTTGTGTGTGTATTCCACAATGTATCATGTCTTATTTTAGGACTTTTGGGATTAGATTGCACTTTTATGATTTACCCCATGACATGAAATTGTGATCTTTTATATACATGATAATATTTTAATATGATATGTTCTTATGAATATGATATGATTGATATTTCCTTTTTAATCCTTTCTGAGTATTTGAGCTCACCCTTTATATGTTTCTCTTCCCCAGGTTATAAAGTAGGGTATTAAATATGATATTCTAAAAAGGAGTCTAGTTATAATGAAATAAATGAGAGACAATGTATATGTTTTATAAACCAATTTTTTGTGATTCCCAATTCCTAAAGATGCTATACCTATACGATCTTGTCATGGTTTTGTAATATATTGTTATAAATACACTTCAATTATTTAGTGATATCAATTTATTTATAGAACATGTCACTATAATGTCTTCCCAATATTTTCTTTACAATATCAATTTATTTGATTTCATCACCAATTCCTTGTATTTATCCACAAATAGCAGTAATTGTATTGAGAAAGGTATCTGCATTTCCTTATGGATGCATCTTCGGATCATCATTCCTAAAGAGAAACCATTTAGTTTTTCCTTATTCACCTTGTTTTTACCTTCATAAATATTCTATTGTATTTTCCACATAAACATTTCTAATATACATATCATCACCATTAGCTATATATGATTAGAAAGAGACGTAGTGAGGGTATTATCTTCTTTGCCATCGAAATCATTCATTTTACTATCTATACCAGTCATAGATAGCCTGGTTGGATCAGTGACATGTTTTCCTTATGAAGTGGAAAACAAGAATTCCATTCCAATATATATGAGATGAGATCTCATTATATTTTTCCTGATCTATATTTTCTTTCTATCAAATATGGGAATCATATGACATTCATTGTATTCTCTATGGTAGAAAGAAAGGAAAGATTAAAAACCACTAATATTTACCCTCTAATACCACATAAAGGACCCCAAAACACCCTGAGAAGGGCGGGGTGAATCGGGTTGTTAATATTTTCTTTTAAATTGAAGGATCTTGTTACCACATTCGTAGGAACCTATTAAACCTATATGATGTGAATGTTTAGAAAAACAATTACATGCAAAATGAAGAAAACAATAATTTTACTTTCTTAACCACTAAGGACTATGTCCAAAGTGAATATGGTGACTGGTTTTTGGTCTTACCAAAATTCTACTAATATTCACTATTTGAGGAGTGAAAAATTTTAGCACATTCACTTTGTGTTAGGCGCACTTTCATTACATTGTTTTAAGGATAGCACACTACATCCCTCAGATCAATTTTGATAACTCACCCATGCTCAATACATTGGGTAGAATCTAAACCATGTTTATCCACATAAAGGTAGCTTCAATAGGATTGTAAGTAAACTATTTAACCTTAAATATATAATGATGCTATGTTGAAGTCCTTTTTTCGCATGTAGTTGTAATCTAGTTTTATGCATACTTTCTGTTTGTGAACATTTCTTCTGCAAACTTACTTTATTTATCTACGAACTGTTGTGCTCCACATAACACCTCCAAGTACTACCTCCAAAAACCATGATCACATACCTCCATTGTAAATTGAACTTCTGTACTATGTTCTCTTCTCCTCTTTTATACTTCTTCTTCACCACATACGAACTTCTCATATAGGAACCATCTTTCTCGAACCACATTCCTTTGTGTACTTCCATTCTTTGTGTACCACCTCACTTTTTCTACATACTGCGAGAGCACAATAGACTGAATTCTTCCTCCCTATAAAAAAATATCTTATGTCGACCTATCATCCCTTTGATGACTATAGAAAATTATTTAGATAATTGCTTTTCTGAGATCCACTTCCGAACATAGCCAAATTCCCGATGTGATTAATTACTCTAATGAAATTCACTATACTCACTTATGAAATGGGACTAATAATCCTTTATATAGGAAGATATATCCTCATAATCCTCTAATACGATATTTACCAAATCCTTGATACCGAACCACCTATACCTCGCACCATGCATCTTATGTGAATCATTTACCTACGCAGTCCATATACCACCACTCACCCTTCGTGGGATATAGACTATTCCATGAACCATATCTTATGTGAAACTCTCCACATTGTTCCATGAATGACATGCTATAATACGAACCATCGTGTATTTCGTATAATGTGATCCCTCTGGCAAAATTTTTGTCCCCACCATGAACCATTTTTCATTCAACAAACCATTCTTATAGCACAATTCACAGTCCTCCATTCTTGTACCATATTCCTTGATCTGTGAATTGATTTCACTATGTGGGATGTTGTTTGATTCCTTTACTAAAACTATTCGATTTTAAAAAATAAAATCCCTATTTTCAGGCCAAAAATATTGGGAGGCACTAAATATTTCTCTTAGTCTCATTATTAAGAAGATATTCCTTTCAAACTCCTTGATCATACAAATGTGGACTGACAACAAACAGAATACATAATCAATATCCAGTAATGAAAATAATTTTTTCCCACATATCCTTTCTACGATATAAAATTAATCAACTAATGAATCTATCAATTTTTCTATCATTTTTTACTACAAAACACAAAGCATACCTTGCATGACTTTTGAACATTTCTTATAATTTGTGATAGATTAACCTTCAACTTTTCCGTCATCTATATGAATTATCTCTCCATCTTCATTCAAATATTTTGAGGTTAATACTTTTTATAATATTGGATTATAATATCTTCTAACTCTATATATTGATTTCATCACTCGACTTCATGTTCCTTATCAACAACCCCATTGGTTGGCCTCTCCATCTAGATGATAAACATCCAGTGTCACATACTAAAATTTTCAGACATTATATCATAGAAAATATCTTCTCTATTGAGAGGATACATTTATTCCACAACTAGTGGTTCAGAAGATAGCCTAAACATGGGTTGTCGTTGGCACAAAAAACACTCGATAGTCATTTTTGATCTCTTAGGTAAAGGTATATATTCTCCATTATTTAGGTTATTTTTTATAACATCATACGTATTTGTAAGTATCAACATAATATTTTGAACTCCCCCTCCCAAATCATGGGCAATTTTATTCATGAAATCACTGAATAGTCACTCTTATTGGATGTTTTCCTGGTTTCTCTAGGTATCCACCATTTTATAAAATATTACAGACTAGAAAAAAACATAAGTCAACAAGTCATGAATATATAATTTATTCCTTTTTTAATTATATATATAAGAATATCTTATTAAATCACCATATTTAGAAATGATTATTGGGTTCTTACTTATACTTAGTCTCGTACTAAGGTTTTTCACATACGTTCCCTAATCATAACTCCCAAATTAATTAATTTATTCTCTAATACCCACTATAGAATCCCTATTATTACACACATTATTATTAAATCATTAATGATAATCATGATAACTTCATTACATGCCCATGATTTAATGGTTTAGTGTCATGGGAAAACATGTACCACTTATAACATTTATAAAATAAAACATAAACATTTATTTAATTCCTTCATCTCTAGGTTCTCATTATACCTTCAGTTCTCCTTAGTAAATGTAATAACCTTAGGATATTCATCTAAAAGGTGGAACTAATAGTAAAATAAGATTATATATATAAACAATAAACAATATAATAACGGGGGACCATAATCTTAACATCATCATCATAAACCTGAGATAAATCATTAAGGAAAGGCTTTGAATGGTATAATGCATAAACATGAAACATTATGTTTGAGTGGTTAACTACAACACATAGTTGTGAAAAAATATAAAATTATGTTCATAAATATTTAATTTTTCTCATGATATTAATCACTTTACCTAATTCATTGGGGAAATAAATAATTTTGAGAATACCTATCACATCAAAACATTTATATTTCACTATATAATTCTACACACCTGTCACATCATAACATTTTCAATATCATGCATGCCACATAGAACATATATCATTAATGGACATAAAATAACCCATGGAAATAAATGGGAGTAATTTAATGAGGATAAATTAATAAAAATTGTGTTCTAAAATTAAATAGGAAATAAATTACTTGATATATGAATCATCAAAATTGGTTGAAGATAAAATAATAAAAGGGGTGTTTTTTCAAAGAAGAGTTCTTTGGTAAAATATTGTGTTTGTCATAAAATCTGGTATAAAACATGTATATCTCATTAAAGGTGATATAATGATGACTAAATTATATTTAAGAAATACTTATACTGAAATTAGGGTGAAGGAGGAAAACCCCCAAAGAAGGAGAGTTGGGTCTGAAAATTCCTCTTTCCTTACGTCTGAATGATTTTTTCACATTAATGTCCAACATAATCACATTATATTAATTAATTAACAATTATAAAACGTAATATTCATTAATTTGGTTCATTATTGTTTTAAAAAATTCTTTTATATGCCTTTGGATTTTTTATTGATTTTAATTTAATCATTCGGGGGCATTCATTTTCATGGTTTTCATGATTTGTTTTCATGTATACTTGAATTGATGTCCATTTAAAATGAGGATAAATATCCAGAATGGTTATTATATGTTATTAATGATATTAAATGAGTTTAAATGATAATATAAGGAATCAGTAAAAATTTAGTGAAGTATAATAATTAGAAAATTTGATAAGGATGGTCATTTTAAGTTAATTTATGCATTTTTCTATCACAACTACATTGTTTTGTTTTATCATATATTATAATGTATATATGTTAGTTACATAACATAAATAGGGTAAAAAATTAATTTCAAATTCTTTATTAAAACATTTAATGGTTTTATTAAAATCATTTCTGGTGTGAATGGAAAATGAATGTGCATCTCCCATGATGTTGGCAATTTGACACATCACAGGCAACAATTTCATTCTTAAAATTAGAGAGAGAGAGAGAGATAGAGATATGATTTTAATGATAGATCTCACATTAACATGATACAATTCATCTATATGTATGGTAATAGATTTTTCATTCATTTTGGTTGAGGAGACGGGATGAGATAATAATAAAAGGAAATGAAATTAAATAAAAATGGTGGAATATTTTACCTCTTAAATCTATCCACATTGAGAACCTCCATAGGGATGAGTTTTTGGTATTTTTATGAGTCAAATAAAACTGAGAATTTGGGAAGAGTCTAGGGACTAAAATTGTCCACAATTTGGGAAATGATCAATGATTAAGAGGTGTGACGAGAAGAAAGTTTGAGGGATGGTTTTTATATTGAAAGGGATGGTTGTTTTCTCTTTATTTTAATCAATATTTTATTATTTTGGGTCTCCAATAAGAATTTGTTGAGAATTATCACTATATATATTAAAATATTGAAGCACTCTTTGAGATTATAGGCTTACATAGTCATTAAATCAACTATGACACTATAAATTCTTATATTTATCAATTATCATAAATTATTTTATATCACTATTCACAAAAAAAAATCTTGTATTTTATAAAAATACCAAAAATCCATCCTAACTATTTTTCATCATGTATACTCAAAAGATGAACTCCATTTTATGAAAATAATTTATTAAATTTGTGTAATTTAATTTTTAATTTAAATAATTATTTATATGGAAAATATAGATTTTAAAATTATAAATGATATTACAACACAATGAAATATTACTGAAGGTCTAATAAAATTATCATAAAACAAAAATGTAGAAAAATATAAATTAATGAAAACATTTTATGAAAATAATTTTTTTTAAATTAACTAATTAATCATAAAATAGAAATTAATTAATTATTACTTATAAAAATACCAATATTTAGTTAATAATTTTTAAAATATCTACATACATTTACTATGATATAAATATAATTTTTTTCACCCATAAGTTGCCAAAATTTTACTTTGTATCTAATGGGTGAGGTCACTATTCATTTGGCTAGTTTACTATTTATAAAGGACATCATAATATTCCTAAGGTCATGTTACTATTTCATCGGTTTTGGTTCATTAAAATATATAAATACCAATTGTTTCATTAATTAAAATTCATAATTTATTTAATATGATCTATAAGTGATTTTATGTTATTTATAATATATTAAGTTACTATAAAAAGTGATAAATTCCATTAATAATTGTTTCTGTTCTTAAAAAGTATGTTTCAATTTCCCAAAACATGGCCCTTATAGATCTTCTCCATCAATTGAATGCTTCAATTCCACCATCCTCTTGTGTGTAGGGTGTAGTGTTTTCAGACGATTATGAAGAACATACTCCTACTCAATGGCCATAGAATTAATCTCATCATCCATAATCTACATGTGGTCTCGTTCAGATCGATGTTATACCGCATTATGGAACACATGTGCTAACTCCTTCTGGGCTTCCGCTAGTTGGTCCTTCAGTCATTCAAAAAACCTTGTATGAGTAGAAATGAATGCGGTTTTTTCACTCATCTACTCATAATAGAATTGTATCGCCTACTCAACCTTCTAGAGATTTTGGATGTTGTTGTTCTTCATCCAGTACCCTGTGGCGTCGAAATTTGAGAATCTTTCACATACCTTCCTTGTATGATAGTATGCGATCAACATGTTCAAATGTAATGCATCCTCCCATTTTAAAAAAATAATTCATAGAAAAAGGATTAGAAATACCATTTGACTTATGCACTCAGATTCTAGAATCTTATTTAGGATGTTCTTGATCATTTTACATGATCGATATCAGACCTTCTGTCAACTCTCGACTACATCGAAATCAGAATTTTCCATCTCCAAGGTATCAACTATAAAATCCCTTATCTTTTATTCCACATTTGAACATGATTTGTTACATAAAATATTCACCTTATACAACATAGAAGATCAGGATTTCTAGTGTTTGTGGAAATTAGGAACATTACATATTGACTTAAAACATGAAACACAACATCTTAATTGAAAACTTCCTTTACATGACCACTACATTTCCTCGTACTTAGCAGTAAATGAGATAACCTAAGGACATGCATAAAAAGGGGAGAGCAATAAATCCCAATAAGGGAGTAAAAATTGAATCACATGAATAATACAGTACATGTTAGTAAATAGTCTTATCAAAGGATCATAAGAGAAACATTAACATAATGGAATGATATAACATGATTATCATGACATGGAAATGGGGAAACAACACTTAACATTGTATTAGCATGAGATAAGGCTCATTGTAATGGAGCTTGAGTAAAACCTCATTTCAATTGAATTATAATTAGAAAACCCTCATTTCACTTGATGTATCATGATACTAATCATTACCCAATGCATTGGAGTGCTATCAGGGTGCACTATTATTAAACATTTCATTTCATCCATAAGTGTGCCACATGGATCATATAACATAGAATCATTCAACATCATATGTTATTACATGATTATGGAATTTGGAATATATACATGTATGTACCATTAAATATGTATATGTTCATAATGTTGAATACCCTTGATATACACATGGGTATGGTATACACTATACAATGATTTTGTCTTCGAAAATCACGATGCAATTTCGGCTGCATAACAGCGTGACATAAAAATACACCAAAATGGTTAATGAGAGATAAAGGGGTGTATCTTCATATTTACATGAAATTATAATTAATGGGGTCACATAAATACATTTACCAGCCTATGAAATGGAATTTATATGCCCAATACAAAAGAATCACTTGTATATAAATGAGAGGAGAGAAATTTCTTATGGAATTTAGCCATGGTAAGAGGTGTACATTAGAGGAATTAATGATAGATAAATAGGTATATCATCATTTAAAACATAAATAGGGAAGTGTTGGGGAGTTGAAAATTCATACCCCAATATTTGTAATTGAAATCAAAATTTTATAACAACTTAAAAACAAATTGGACAAAAATGAGAAAGGGTGAAATACCTTAATTGGAAGTGTGATCCCAAAGGCTAGAGAGGGGCTTGAGAGAAGATTCATGGGATCTTGGGGGAAAATGAGAGGATTATATATATAGGAGGGAAAAGTTTGGATGAACACAAAATATTTGTAGTGAAGAGGAGGGGGATATCTTTTGGGTTTATATAGGAAGATGGAGGGAATTTATTATTATTTAGGTTTTTGGACCCTAGAAATTAAACTAACCAAAACAACAAACTATACCATTGTTGTTTCACATGTATTATTCCATATGGGAATGAAAAAAATTATTTTTTATGGCCAATGGTCGATCTTATTAAAATATTAGGCTTTCTTAAGCGGAGGTGAGTCACAGTCTCATGGAAATCAATATGTGAAGCTGTCTTAGAGGGATCCACATATATCCCAATTCTTGTGATGATATTTCCCAACAATGAGACATTCTTTAATCATAACCCACACTATCTTTACTTTTCATAGATATTATCCTTTCGCAAGGTCTCTAGTACAGTTTTATTATTCCCTTCACGCCTTTCCTTGGATTTTTAGTATATTAGAATATTGTTTATAAACACTACCACAAATTTTTCGAGGTAGTCTCTAATGAATTTATTCAATAATTACATAAATATTTATAGAGTTTTAGTGAGCTTTAAAAGCATTACTATGAATTCATAGTTCATGTATCTTGTATGAAAAGAAGTTATAGAGATATCCTCCTTCTTCACCCTTACATGGTAATATCCTGACCGTAGATCCACCTTGGAGAAGTATTGTGCTCCACGTAGCTGATCGAACAAGTCATTAATTCATGGAAATAGGGTACTAGGCCTTTATCATGATTTTTTGAGCTTATGATAATAAATTCAATGGTGCATTGACCCATCCTTCTTCTTGATGAAGAGGATTGGTTCACCCCATGTGAGGCACTTTGGCATATAAACCCTTTATCCAGATTCTCTTGTAGTTGTTTCATTACCACCTAAAGCTCCAAAATATCCATTATATATAGATTCATGGATATTTTCAATTTCCCATGTATAATATCAATTGAGAATTGAACATCTCTCCAAGGAGGAAGTCCTGGAAATTTCTCGGGAAACACTTAAGCGAATTCCCTCACAATAGCCATGTCATTAATGATGGTTTCTTACATGGACTCAATCATCTATTCCAAGTACACGGGCTCATAGGGAATCAATATCCATGATTGAGATGATGGTTCTAAGGAATATTTATCCTCCTGCATGAAATAGTACAGAATTGGGGATTGATTCTCTATATAGAATGTGATTTCCCTCTCACAAGATTTTTCTATTGGATCTATATAAGGAAAGTCAATCCATGCTAATAATTTCATCAAATTACACCATATGGTGTAAGGTGAGGTTTTCTTGTATGTTCAATCCACAATGTACGATAAGGGAGGAGTTATATTCATGAGATGCAACGATTTCCCCATTTTCTGTACTCATCGACATCGTTACTTCCATGATTTATGGTGGTGTTGGGATTGTTCTACTAAATGTTTGGTATACAAAAGAATGCGCAGAACCAAAATCAAAAATTATTTTCTCTATTATTGAATGAATAACTATTGAACCTATCACCACTTTTTTTGGGGTTCACTTCAGTGGTAGTGATGGAAAAAGATCGCCCATGCTACCTTGAATTTTTTGGTCGCCTCTGAAAACCCTTGTCTTAGGGAACTAATTTTCAGGGTTCTCTGGTTCGTTGTAGTTGATGGAATAAAAAATACATTAAGTTTTGAATAGATAATTCCTCACCTCTTTTGCAGCTGTGGGTTTTTCTTGGCGGTAGTTAACAGTTAATTTATGGGGTGCTTCTTTCTGCACCCTTGGAATATGGGTTGTTATATGTTCTTAGCTCCATTGGATTTATCCATCAGACCACCAAAATTGAATTCCACATTACGATTATTATCCCCATGATACCCCTATCTTTCTCTGATCTCCATTTTGACATTGAGGTCATATCATACAATTTCTTCATAGCTCTCAAAGTCATGGATCGCTAGGGCTTTATGTAGGCTCCTTTTTATCCCACAAAAGTAGCAGACAACCTTAAATTTGGGGGTAACAAAAATGATGGGGATTTATCCTGAAATCCTTGTGATGTTTTCTTCATACGATCTGATGGATTCGTCGTCTTTTTTCTTGATGGAAAGTAAGTCCCCATCCATATTGAGGCAGTGGGTGCGTGGAAAGTATTTATCAAAAAAAAATTTCCAAAAATCCTTCCATTAAAACACCATGATCTCATCCTTAGGCTTCATATTTTTTATCAATTTCCACCATCGATCGGCTTCACCCTTTATATGATAAGTAGTCAGAAGAACCATCTCTTGTTCATAACATTGAAGTATGAGAAAGATCTTAAAAATGGTGTTGACCCATTGTTCGACGATTGAGGGATTAGATGATCTATTAAATGTAGGATGCCATTGTATCATTAATCTCTCGATTGTTACTTGTTAATTCTTATGGTGGGGGGGGGGGGGGGGGTTGAATGTTCCTATTGACCCATGTATCTATTTTAATATTGAGTTAACTGAGATATAATTTTGACAATGTTTGTGATTCCCGCACCCATCGCATTGGGCATCTCATTAGAACAGTCATCACATTGATCTTCGCATCAGTTGTTAGCCCGAGTTCTCCTATTTAAATCAATTGGATAGAATAAAAAGACAGTTAGGGGTAACACATAAAGGTTAATCCAATGAAAAAATGGGATAACTTATAAATTACACTTATTTCATTAACTAATGAATTTGTAGGGTTCAACCTTTGTTATCCGTGATCTACTTCCCAACATATATTCTTAGGGGCATTTTTTTATTCCCTTAACAATGCTCCATACTAATCATGTGAATTTTCCAAACCATAAACCTTTGTATTTTATTTATCCAAGAGTGTATAAAGGCTCGTTTTCATGCACTAGTTCCCATTCAAGTCTAGCTCAAAGGAGTTTTTTTGGGTTTTACCCCTAGATATATATGTGCGAGAGACGCCTCTACATACTGATATCTAGACATGGATGTATTTTCATAACGAACCACTTACTCAATAATCCCTAAAATTTTGGTATGTTTTTATTATACTTAGTCTTATCTATAATCCTTTCACTAGGGTTTTTGAATCTTAATCAAAAAATATTTAAAACTATCCTCTGACACATTAAATAACAACCCTGCTATTTTATTCCACACATAAACACAATTTATTACATAAAATATTCACTTTATACTACATATAATTTTGAGAGTATTATGGTCTTTAGAGCTACGAACATTACATAATGACTTAAAACCAGAAACCCAGCATCTTTATTGAGAACTTCGTTTTCATGACCACTACATTCCCTTGTACTTCGCATTTCATGCGATAACCTAAGAAGATGCATAAAAAGGGGTGAGATATAAAAAACAAGGGATTAGACAAGGCATAACATAAAAAATAGAGTACATGTTAGTAAATAGGCATATCAAAGGATCATAAGAGAAACATGAACATAAAATCATGATATATCTTGATTATAATAACATGGAAATGTTGCAACAACACTTGACATTGTAGTAGCATGAGTTGAGGCTCATTGTACATGCATAATGAGTAAACTATAATTTCTTTTGAATTAGAATGATCAAACCCTCATTGCACTTGACGTATCATGATACTAATCTTTACCCGATGCATTGGAGCGCTATAACAGTGCACCCTTCTTAAACATTGCATTTCATGCATAAGTGTGCCACATGGATCATATAACATGAAATCATTCCACATCATATGTTATTAAATGAATAAAAAATTTGGAATAAATGAATTAAAGAACCATTAAATATTTATATGTTCATAAAGGTGAATACCCTTTATAGAGAAATGGGTATGATATTCACTACCCAGTGATTTTGGCATGGAAGATCACAGTGCAATTTATGTAGCACGACGACGTGTCATATAAATCCATGAAAATGGTTGAGGAGAGATAGAGGGTTGTATAATCATATTTAAATGAAATTGATTGTATGGGGGTTCATATAAATAAATATATCAACATATATAATGGAATTTAGATTCATAATACAAGAATTTATTGAATATAAATAAGAAGACAGAAATTCCTATCGAAATTTCGGCATGGTAATAGGTGTACATTAGAGGAAATAGTGGGAGAGAAATAGGCCTCTCATAATTTCAAACATAATGACTAAAGTATGGGGGGGTGAAAAATCATACCCAAAAAAATTTAATTGAAATAAAAAGGGTATAACAACTTAATGAAATTTAAACAAAAATGAGATAGGAAGAAATCCCTTACTTGGAATTGTGATCCCAATGGCATGAGAGGGGATTGACAGAGGCTTCTTGGGAGCTTGGGGAAAATTTTGAGGATAATAGAGAGAGTAGGAAAGAGGATGAAATAACTACATAGGTTTTGATTGATGAGTAGTGGTATCATTGGAGGGTATATATAGGAAAATGAAGGGAATTATTTATTATTTAGGTTTTTGATCCTAAACATTAATCTAACAAAAACCAAAAACCATCATGTGGTATTTTCCCATGGTTATTGCCAAAGTGGAGTGGAAAAAATTATTTTATATGTCAAATTTCCGAACTTATTAATATATTATTCTTGCTTATGTGGAGGTGAGTCACACTCTCAAGGAAATCAATATAAAAAGTTGAAATGTTTTATAAGCCTTGGAGGGTCCACTAAAGCTTTGTAAAATAAATCAAACAAACATAAAATTAGATTATTTTAATTATAATACATATATTGGAAGAAAAAACCATTTATTGTATTATATTACATCACCATTGTGTCATTATGATATCATAAAACACCATATATATTTAAAAGGTATTTATTTTTTACTAAAATTATCAATTGTCTTAGAAAAATATGAAAAATTCGCCGTTCGATAATTTCGATGTGCAAGTTCAAAAAATAACACTCATTTTATCTAAATTTTTTTCTAAATATGTGAATTTTTTACTTTTAAAATAAAAACAACATTTTTAAAAAAATCATTTGTTTTGACAAAAATAGCTTTCAAACCTTAATAAAAATTACAATTGTATTCATGAAAATTATACGATCATTTATATTTAATAAAAAGTAATTTGGTAATATTATTTTATTAAAATATTATTTAATTCACTAATCCATCAATTTATTAAAATATATTTCTTAATTGAATATTAACTAAAAATACTATTTTTTCATTAAAAACTATTTACAATGTAACAATAAAAAATGAATGTAAATTATTTTTAAAAAATAATGTACAAAATCATAATGCTAGGAACTTGTTAGATAACCCCTTATAACTGTCGTATAAGAACTAAGGGTAAGGTAAGCGATGGTGATAGACTCTTGGGGTGGCTCGGATAAAATTGTTTTGGTGGTAATCTCTATTAACATCCACTTATCATGTAGGTGATTCTGTTCATGCTTAATGTGTTCAAGCATGGCTTGGGCTTGGTCAAGAGTGATGCCCAACGATGCCAACTCCTTTCTAAGCTTTGAAAAATGGGATTTGTATGGATAAAGTCTAATGGATGAGGCCATCGCTTCCTTTTTTATAGTAAATTGGATTTGTTAAAGCACTATATTTATACTAATCTTGTGATCACTACTCAACGACAATATTATCTACGGTCATAATTCATAATGGTATTTTTAAATCCAAAAACATAAAACTAAGTATGTTCACATTTTATATAACCATTTTATATAATAAGTCATTTAATTAGATAAGGGGAAATTTTCATTAATAAATGTTTGGTTCATTACATCAACATGTTCATATTCAAAGAATGCCTCTAGGAACTCAGTAGTGGAATCTTTTTTGTCATTTTTTCTAATTATTCAGGCTCTAGGATGTCTGGTTGGTCCTCTACAATTGATTCTAACTCAATAATATCAGCACGAAGACTCAAGGATTCTCCCCACCCATGGAGTTTCCCACGACCAGAACTGATCACTCCCAAGGATCCATGAATTTATTATTTTGGACATCGATAACCATATATTCCGGCGTCCCACTAATTAAAGGGGACATGTTCCCTTTGACCATCTACACCTGATGTTTTCATGCTATTTGAAGGACTGTAAAGACAAGGCTTTTGTCAGTCATTGTGATTGAGTAAATAATAAGTATGGATTTGGGAGGCCGAAAACTTAAAGTAGTAAAACTATTTATTTTTCCTCTATTTTTTATTTCCAAGATTCTAGGGCATGGACCCCGTATAAGATGTAGGGTTCTTATGGTTTTATATAGACCACCCTTAATTCCTCAGTGATGATGGACTCTACAACAATTATTTATCTTTATGTGGGACCCAGTGCTTGGTCCTCCACCCTTGTCGCTACCCCTTCATCCCTATCAGTAGGTGATCCCTACATAACATCCACCTACAAAGTTAGATGTTATTTGAGGGACACGTTTTGTTGAGAAAGATAATAGAACATGGTATAATTTGGATCTTACGTCAATAGTTTCATAAGAATCATCAAAGAGAAGTTTCAGATGAGGCCAGGATTTAACCCCCTTTTTTAGAACCTCTCCTATAAACTACCTGCTCCTCCTCCCATTGAATATTCTTTATACTGACCTCTTCAACCAATAAATATATGAAGTGTCCGACTTGGGTAAGTGCTTTTCCAGCTGAATGGCTGACAACATTGGGGGGGAAGTCATGTTCAAAATAACTCTCACTCAATTTGATAGTTTCTTTAGAGTTCCTTGGATGTGAACCAATTCCTCATGTTCTATCACTGTCATTTTTTCCACAGCTAGGGCTACATTAAAGGCACCTTTTGTGAATCCTATTTCAATCAGATCCACCCTATTATTTTTTAGGTTTTTGTATCAGTTATTGATGTTGAGGAACTAATTGTCTAATTCCCAAACATTATAGGCCTCCAGATAGATGTCATTATAAGTGATCACCTCTGAATGCACCATCTTCCCTAGAGACTGTAGAGGCCTCTTGAGGAATCTCTTTAATGATTCCCCCTCTCTCAAGTCCTCTTGGCCAGAGAAACTATGTCTAGAACTGATGAAACCCTTTCGTCACCTTTAGTTGGTGCTAGTTCATGGTATAATTCCCTTACATCCACATCATTTTCATCATGATATGTGTTGGAACCAGTCACATGACACACACATAGATACACCTTCAGATTAAGAATCTTAATACATTTGACATGCCTTTAGAATTCGTGTGGAGTGTATATTTAACTTATGGGTTCATTTTCCACCTGTTCCACCATCGTATTTCCATGTAAGGATAATAGATATGATTTCTTCTATATGGTTTTTAAGACATCATCAGTGAATGCTCCGGATGATAGAGAGAATGGATGGATGATAAATTGGTCTTCTAGGCCTATATTAATCATCATATCCACAGAACCCATCATGAGTAAGGAGCTTACCACAATGTTCTAGATTTCTAGTCACGAGTGTATCCCTAGTGGGGGGATGGGATTGAGGTATTCATACCCCTTTGAGTGATGCGCTGCAACATTATAGGAAATGTAAAATTCCGCACACATGAAATAGACTATATCCCTCAATGATGTGCCACATTTAATGATAAAAATTATTTAGCACTAGGATTCCCAGGTTCATGTGTTTCCCACATGCCAGATGCACCTCCCTGATGAATGTTCTTGATTTCACTCCCATATGTGTGTCTCACACTGGTAGCATCAATCGATGGATCAATGTCAAAATAAATATGGTCAACCTGAGTATTGGCCACAAATCTTCCATTATGATAATACCACATATTTTTAACTTTATATCCTCCAAGATCTGCCAGTAAGAACCATCCCTACCTCACTAACCTCCACTTGTACATGTGGGGTGTCATTGGTAGTTTCCTCATTCTTGACTCTCCCTCAGTATGCTTCTCTTATAGACTATTCAAAATGTATCTGAACCTTAACTCAATGGGGACATCCATAGTGTTGTGATTGTCATTGTTTGTTCCTGACACCAGGTTTATAAATTCCTTATCCATAGGAATAATTTTTTATGAATCCTCTAAAGCATTCATAACAGGGATAAAATTTTCATACATGCCCCCCCAAAATCCGGAAGCCCAAGACATGATGGAGGACCCAAAGGTTGAATCTGACCTCCCCGTGATGTAGGTGAAATATGTTGTTATCAAGATACCATTGGCCCAAAAACTCTAATTTTATCTCCTTTGGTTGGGAGATATAGAATTGGTAAGACTATGATCCTTTTTACATGCCTACTCGAATCAAAACATTCTCAAACATGACACCAAAAGTGCACACCTAATAGGCCTAGGCCCACTCGTCCATGATGTTTCTATCTTGGTATGAATCCCAGATATCTATACGCAACTTTTTTGGGTTACTAAGACCTACCATAATGATGTTTTTGTACTGATGTGGGGATATATCACTCTCCAATGCATTACCATCAATATTGTCGAGATGGTTGGAGATTATGTGATATATAATATGGTTATGGTCTATGTGACGACCTAGTGTTTTATCAATTGAATTCCCTACATATAATTGTCTTATACTATAATCACATAACAATTCTTATAGAAAAAATAAAAAAATTATAAATTAAGAATTTGAAAAATAAATGGTATCTCTATAAGTTAAGGAACATATTTCGATGAAATAGTAACTTGACCTTTGCAATAGTAATGTGACCCTTATGAATAGTGAACTAGCCAATTGACTAGTAACCTCAACCATGAAAGTATAAATAAAAATTATCCATCTTATAAGTGACACTGTTATATAATTATATCATAATAGAAGTAACTAAATATCTTCAAATTTTCAGATAAATTGTTGGTATTTATGTAAGTATTGTATATTAAATTAGAATATTATGAAAATTAAAATTTTTAAAATAAAACTTATTTTATAAAAATATATTCCTAAATAATTATGTTGAATACTTATGATTATAAGATAATTGGAAGATACCTTAATTAGTTTTTCAATGAGTTTGAAAATCAGATTTAATTTTAAAATTTATATTTTTAAAATAAATTATGAAATTATTTAAAAATTACATTTCCCATATTAAGAAAATTATTTTTGAAAAATTTTGTTCTTTTTTTATAATACCGGTCATAAAAGTCTTAGGGTGAATTTTTTGAAATTTCAAAAAATAATTGAATTTTTAATGAATAGTGAAATACGATAATTTCCAAAATAAGAAAAACAATTGAATTATTGAGTCATGAATAATTTTATTCAGAGGTAAGAACCCTTTGGTTCAAACTCACATAATCTATTTAACAGTTTTGGACATAATAATGATGACTTTTCATTGTCTTGAACTAATATATTAATCTAATGATTAAAATAATGGGAAACCCCTCCCCTGACCCACTATAAATGAAATGCCTCTTTACCTCCTCTCCTTAGACCTCTGATTCCATGTAACTAGTTCAAATTCAGATGAAATCTAACCCTAATCCTCTTTCCCATGGCTAGGATCTCTTGGTCTCATCTATAGATCAAAAACCTCCCCTAAAGAGGCTCTCAAGGAAGATTTATTCGTGATGTAAATTCCTCTTTTCATTTCATTAATTTTCTTTTCATGTTCCTTCGTTTTTATTTTTTCCATCACATATCCTCATCCAAATGGTATGATTACTCCATTACCATACATGTACTAGATTTTTTATTATAATTGAATAATTCATCACCATATATCATTTACTGACATTTTATAATAGAAATGAAAACACCATCCAATATGTGTTAATTCATCACATTCTTGGACGACATGTTTTCTATTTATTTTACCAGCTTCAATTTTGGTCATGAAACCATTTTTTGTTTATCTAGACTATATTACATTTATTATGTATTATGTAAGGTTATGGAATATTTTTTACTTTTTATATTAATTTATAATGGAAAATTTATTCTTTGTGATAAAAAACTGTGAATCAACAAAAACGGTTATCATTAAAGACTCATATAATGATTTAACTTCAATCCAAATGAAAAAACAAATTTTATAACCCCTTAATCTTATAGATGTTCACTAATAACATATAACTCAAATTTCGGACAACCATTATCATCTTATATGATTATGCAAACATGTATATAAGAAAACCAATCATGAAAACTAAGGAAACAAACACTCCCAAACAATGAAAATTGAGCCTCTTAACCCATCAAAAAGATCATGAATGAACTGAATAAGGTTATACTAAATTAATAACATGAAGAAATGGTTCTGGATATTCTAATTAATGATTTTATTTTGTTTATCCAAGTCATTAAGATCATGTGAATGACACCATCAGACCAAAGGTAAGGTATTCTACCCGAACCTCCATTATTTCTTTGGGATGATCTATCATTTTTTTACTCAAATAAATTTATCTTCTCATTGTATGTACTTACTATAAATGATTTTAATATATTACAAAATCATTTATTAGGATCCATTCATCATTATTTTACGAGGTTTTACATATTTTTAAAATATTACTTTCTCAATTATTCCTAATACACTAATGAAAAAAAACTATACCAATTGTTTGGGAATCCATTGGCTGATTTGTACTTGGGATAGACCTATCCCAATGGTTTTGAGATATTTTTTGGGACATGAAAATCTAAACAAAATTCTTCGGAGGTTTAAACCCACAAACTGCACATTATATATCAAAGACTTTACCACTATACTACGATAATCTTTTTTAATATATATATATATATAAATTTATATTTATATGTAATTTTTAAATTGATTTATTTGATGACATTCGATAATAGAATTCATAAAAAATAAGTGTACATGTCCCAATGGGTTTAGGAACTATTGGGATAGGTAACCTTGTAAAAATGGTCTATCCTAATAGTTTTCTGAAACCATTGGGATAAGAGTTGCCAAAGTTGTCTATCCCAACAGTTTAATAAAACCATTGGGATAGGGGACTTATACCAATAGTTTTTAGAGACTTTTTTTATAGAGGTGTTAGGATAGGAAGGATTTCAAGTAGTTCCATTTTTGGGAACTCTTCGAATTTTTATCCAATTTCAGATGCACCATAGCATTTGTTTTAAGCCACTGATGTTTTTATAAAATTAGTATTTTTATTATGAACCCCTTTTTGGTATACTTCTTCTATTATATAAAACATTATTCCCTTTTCTATTTTAAATTTTCATTAGTATTTTCCTTAAAACTACACTAAAATGGTTTAACACTAAATTTTCATTATTACTATTCTTACATGTTATCACTTCTATTATAAATTCTCTACTATGATATATGCCTATTTTTCCATTATGAATTCCCATATCTGTTTTAAATAATTTCTTTGGGGGAAACATGTATGATTATCCCATTTATTATTATTTGTGACATGATTGTGTTACCCATTTCTTTCCATGGGTACCCATATAATATATATGATTGACTATTTATGATTATTTATGTGGAAAATATATAGATGAACATGTTAAGGTTGGTGTTCCCAGATATCACTCTAATGAATTGGTTAATGTTGAGTCTCATGAGATGTTATGTGCAACGGTCATTGCAGTTAGCCTTGACTCGTGCTACCATGTGCAACATTTTTGGTGGTTAACCATGACTTGTGATCCTCTATGAGAAATGAGCCTTCAATCATGCTAAAATCATGTTTTATGTTACTTCCATATTACTAGGACTCCATGTTCATATGATCCCTTTTTTATATGTTATGACACTATATGTTCTAAGGGTTTTAATATACTTATGGAATTCCATCTAACACATGTGCTAAATCATTATTATTATTATTTTATTCCCTAAGTGGTATTTTTAGAGCATCCCCTTGTTTGTGTTATCCCCAAGATATCCTTTGTATATGTATGAGCACAATGGGAGTTAGGTTCTCATAATGGAATTAAATAATCGTTTTTTTATGATGTTTAATTATGTACCTAATCTTCCATGAAAAATGAATTTATGTTTTGTGGCTTGTAATGTGATGTTTTATTTTGGTTAAAATCGTGTAATGAAATGTGAAGAATAAAGAAAGGTTATGATCTACACTAATACTGTAGTGTTGTGTTATGACTATAAGGAACATGGTAATTATGTGAACAATTTCTCTATGAAAACGGTTATAAGAGGAAATCAACAAAAACCTCCAAAGGCAACAAGAATGTGCTTCATTTATCCCTACTAATATGGTGAAGATGAAAAATGATGTGGCGATAGGTATGCTAGTTATTCATTGAAGAATAGAGAGTATATAATTCGATTCTAGTGCTACACATTCTATCATATCATTAATGTTTAGAGGAAGTTTCATACACCACTTCAAAATATGGAGATTTAGTTATATAAGAGAATAGATAGTTGGTAAATTATTGTATACAAAGTATATTACTCCTCCCCGGTTACTTATTTTGGACTTAACCTCCCAAAAAATCTCTTCATACAACCTTTAGGGGAGTTCAATGATATTTTCAACCTGGATTTCCAATTATATACAAATCCAAGATCACTTGTTGTGAAAGAGAGTTCATTTTTGACATCCTGAATCATCATCAAAATATTTACTAGTGTAAGGTTAAATGTGAAATTCCTTTAGAATAATTGTATCAAATGTAGATATTACTACCTTATAACAATGAATATATAGAAAAAATTAATGATTCAATGGTGAGAATTCGGCTCGAAGACATTACCATTGTAAGGGACTAAATTGATGTATTCCTGGAAGAGTTTCATGGTATTCCTCTTGACCGAGAGGTTGATATCTCAATTGAACTTATTCTTAGTTATCTATATAATTCATAGACACCTCATAGAATTTAGACTATAGATATGGAAGATCTGAAGAAGTAGTTATAGAAGAATATAGATAAGGGTGTTTTACACCTGAGTGCTTCACCTTGGGGAGCACTAGTCCACATTGTCAATAAAGAAGATGGATCAATACTCCTCTTTATTGATTATCGTAACCTCATAAAAATCACAATAAAGAATAAGTATCCCCAAAATTGGATAAATTACTTGTTCTATCAGCTTCATAGGAAAAGTTATATCTCCATGGTGGATCATTGGTCGAGATATCACCAATTAATGGTGCATAAGGAATATATTCCCAAGAATACCTTTCGAACGAGGTATCAACACTATGAGTTCATAGTGATTCCTTTAAGACTCACTAATGATCTATAAATTTTCATGGACCTCATGAATAGTGTATTTAGAGATTACCTTGAAGAATTTGTGGTATTCATTATCAATGATATTCTGATATACACTAAGAGAAATGAGGAACATGAGGAGAATTTGAATTATGTGATAAAGACATTGTGAAGTTATAAAATAATTGTAGATGATAGTAAATGTGAGTTTAAGATAGAGGAATTATCATTCTAGGGGCATGTTATCACTAGCAAAGGGATATCTATAAACTCTTCCATGATAAAGGAAATTGAAGAGTAGCCTATGCCAACATCTATAATGGAGATTTGTAACTTTTTAGGTCTACAAAGGTATTATTGATGTTTTTTAAGGACGTCTGACTATTTCCAAACCCAATAACAAGGATGAAACAAAAGTGGGGGGTGTTTATTTGGACTTAAGAATGTGAGGAAAGCATTAAGGATCACAAAAAGTGGATTATCACTACAACCATACTCACACTCTAAATAATTAGATAACTCTTTATGGTGTATAGTGATGCATCAATGAATGGATGAGGGTTTTTACTATTGTAAAATTAGGATGTGATAGCCTATGCCTCAAGACAGGTGAAAATTCATGGGAAAAATACCCCACACATGAACATGAATTAATAGCTATGATATTTGATTTCAAAATCTAGCGACATTATCTCTATGGGGAAACGTGTGTGAAATATACTGATCACAAGAGTCTAAAATATATATCCACACATATGGAGCATAATATGAACCTGTGAAGATGGATATATCTCATCAACAATTATAACTACTCAATCCACTACTATCTCAGTAAAGAAAATAAGGTTTTTGATGCTATTTGTAGAAAGGATCTTGCACATTTATCAATGATAATAATTGAAAAGGATACAATCTTCATAGATTTTTAGAGGATGGACATGGTAATAATTAAGGGAGGAACATCATCAATCCATTATCAAATGGTTTATCAACCCTCACCCATGTATTAAATAATGTATTCTCATAGAAAAGTTGTTGAAATTATAAAAAGGGTGGAATCTATTAGAAATGGTAAATCATCTGAGTTCATGATTCATGAAGAAGGAGTTGTAAGATTTTTGTCCTGATTATGTGTACCTTATATTACCAATATAAATAAGGATATTCGTAATGAAACACATATATCAAAATTCTGTCTTAACAAAGGGAGCACAAAGGTGTATCCCTAAGTCTATGGGATTTTTTTATGGGACTATATGATGAAAGAGATTGGTGAATGTACATCAAAGTTATTAGTATGTCAACAGGTGAAGGCTAAAATCCAAAAGTCTAAGGGGATGATGGAACCACTATCTATATCAATAGGGTAATGGAAGAACATTACCATGGACATTATCACTAGATTGCCAAGGATATCTAGAGGAAACAATGCTTAATGGGTAATTTGGGATCATCTTACAAAGATATCTCACTTTATAGAAAGTTGAGAGGACGTATAAGTTGATAAATTTTCATGGATATATATCAAATGGTTGGTAAGGATGCATGGAGTACCACAATCTATTGTATCTGATCAAGATCCAATATTCACCTTGATGTTTTGGAAAAGATTACAACATAAGCACTGAGTTGAACTTCAGCACGCCCTATCTTCCTCAAACTAATGGCCAATATGACTGAACTATTCATAAAATGGAAAATATGTTAAGAGCATGTTCTATAGACTTAAAATGAGGATGGTACCAACATCTTCCACTGGTCTAATTGTACTAAAATAATAATTTTCCACTCCATCATCTGAATGAAGGCATATGAATTATTTTTTGGGAAATGGTTAATACCACCGGCATGTTTGTAAGAAGTCTATGAGCATAATATGGGTGAACCTAAAATATTCAAAAAATTGTGGATAAGGTAAAATACATTCAACTACACATATTGGCATCCCAATGTTAACAGAATTTATGAAGAAAATGTTCGATGGAACCTTGAGATAAAATATAAATACTTGGTATTCCTCCTCATATCTCCATGGAATAATGTAATGAGATTTGAAAATAATGGAAACCTATGTCCCATGAACATCAACCACTTCAATATTATTGACTGAGTTTGACCTATTTCCTATCAACTAGAAATTCCTTCTACAGTTTCTAAAGTATATGATGTCTTCCTTGTATCCCTATTATGGAAGTATATACCAGATCATTCACAAGTATTGTCTTTAGAGGTGGTATAGTTAGAGAATGATATTTCTTATAAAGAAAATCTATTGATGATCATAGAACTTAGAGATAATGTTCTACACAACAAAAATACTCACATGGTCAACGTACTATGGGGATCCATAAGTATGAGGTGGCAGTAAGGGATCTTGAGGAAGCAATGAATGAAAATTACCCACACCACATTACGGCATAGAATGTACAATGAAATTTCAAGGAAAAGTTTTCATAATGGGAGAAGAATGTAATGACCCAATATTTTATCAATGGATTTCCCTTCTTATAAGTATTTCTTATATTATAATAAACTAATATTACTTATTAAACACAATAAAAATTTTACAAATAGAAAATTAGTGAAATAAAAGGTATATCTAGAAGTAAAGGAACGTATACCAATGAAATAATAACTCAACCATTGGAAATGTAATGTGATCCTTGTGAATTGTAATCCATTAAATTGAATAGTAACATCACCAATTAAATTATAAATAAATTGTATCCATATTATAAGTCAAACTACGATATAATTATATCATAATATACGAAATTAAATATTCTAAAAATTGTTATCAAGTTTTTGGTATTTTTGTACGTCATGTGTATTTAATTAAAATTATATTATTAATTTAATAATGTAAAAGAAAAATTATTTTAATAATATTTATTCATAAATAATTATTTTTATGAGTTATGATTGTATGATAATTTTATAATACCTTAATTTATTTTTCAAGGTGTTTTAAAAATAGTTTTAATTTTAAAATATGTATAGTTCAATGAAAATATGAATTTAATTTAAAATTAATTTTATCATATTATGAAAATTATTTTTGAAAAAGGTAGTACAATTTTGGATTCTAAACATCAAAAAATGGTTAGAGTAATTTTATTGGGATTTTTCTGAAATACTTGAATTTTTATGAATAGTGAAATACGCAAATTTAAAAAATAAGCTAAATACACGAATTCGTGAGTCGTGGATGACTTTTTTTTTTGAGGTAATAAATGTTGGTTATAACTCATATTATTTTTTTACTATTTTGGGTCATAGGAATCAAAAATATTAATAGTCATGAGATAAAATAAAAAACTAATGATTAAAATAATTGGAAACCCCTCTTCTCCCCCATTATAAAAACCACCCCTCTTTACCTCCACTCCTCCCACCTCTAAAACCATATTACTTGTAATATTTATAGTAAAATATCATCCTTAGAACCTATCCCACATCCATGAGAACTTGGTCTCATAAAAGTCTAAAACCTCTACCATAAACAGGCCCTCATGGAAGATTTATTCTAGAGGTAAATTCCACTTTTATTTTATTTTATTTTCATTTCATGTTCCTCTGTTTCCATTAGTATCATCGAATATCCTAATCAAAATAGTATGATGACACCAATACCTAACATGTTAAATAATGTTTTTATTTTAATTGAATAACTCTTCATCATCTCTACATTACCCTCCATTTATACTAGAAATGAAAACACCATCTGAGATGTGTTAATTCATCACAATCAAAGGCAACGGGTTTTCAATAAATATGGAAGTCTTAAATTCTAGTAATGAAACTATTTTCATTGTGGAAAAAATGATAATATATTTACTATGTCTTATTTATGGTTGTGGAATCTTTTTTACACGTGATATTAATTTTTTATGAAAAATGTGATCTAGGAGATAAAAAACCCACCAATTAATCAAAATGATTATCAATAACATGTTATATAATGATTCATATTCACTAAAAGTAACCAAATTAATTTCAAAACCATGTAATATTAATGATGTTTACTAATAACATATAAATCCAATTATGGACAACCATTCCTATATTACATGTTAATCCTTACATGTATATAAGTAAACTGATTATGACAACCAAGGAAAAAAATGCTCCCAAAAAACAAAATTGAACTCCCTAACCCATCAAAAAGGCCATGAATGAAATTAATATGGTTATACTATATCAGTTACAAAAAATAGGTTATGGAAATACTAATTAATGAATTTTATTTGGTTGTCATGTATATTATGATCAAGTGAAAGACAACATCAGGCATAAGGTATGGGATTCTACCTGACCCTCTATTATTCATTGGGGTTGCTCTATCATTAATTTTACCCAAATGAAGTAATATTTTATTTTTATGTAAATATTATAAATTATTTGAATATGTTACAAACTCATTTATCAATAAATATTCATCATTCTATTTCAGGTATATATGTATTTTCAAGTATTTCAATTCTTAAATCTTCTGAATAAGAAAGGAAATTTTAAGGGAACTTCTCAAATTCATAACCAATTTCAAGTTCAATCTATTATATTTTCTATTTTACCATTATTTTAATAAATCAAAAAATTTATTATGAACACATTCTTGTTTCACTTCTACTTTTATATAAATGATCATTCCATTTTCTATATTAAAATATTTTTAGTATTTTCCTTAAAACAGTACTAAAATATTTTAATGCTAAAATATCAAAAATAATAGTCTTACATGTTATAAATTTTTTTAACATAAACTGACATAATATATTCTAATTTTTCTCTTATAAATGTCCATTTATGTTTTAATTCCATTATTTCATGTACAATTGTATGATTCACCCATATATTATGATTTATGACAAGATTATGAAAATCATTTATTTTCATAGGTTCCCTTATGTTAATGTATGATTGATTATGTATGATTGTTTATGTGGAAAACATATTCATGAACATGTTATTATTGGTGTGCCCAGACAGCACTTGAATTCATTGGGTAATATTGAGTCTCAAGAGAGGTTCTGTGCAATGGTCTGGGTAGTTAGCCTTGACTCGTGCTACCATGTGCAATGGTCTTGGTTGTTAACCTTGACATGTTCCCCATGATGTGAAATGATACTTGACTTGTGCTAAAGAAATGTTTTATGTTTATACACATTACTATGGCTCCATGTTTATGTAATCACTTGTTTATAAGTTATGATTCTATATGTTCCATGTTTTTTATATCATTATGGCATTCCAGATAACCCATTTGCTAATGAATTATTCATACGTTTTTTCCCTAAATTTTTATTTTTAGATCATCCCTTATTTCATTTTATACACAGGTTATCCTATGTAGATGAATTAGAACAACGGTAGTTAAGAACTCATTATGGATATTTAAAACAAAATTCTATGATGTTTAATTATGTACCTAATATTATAAGAAACTAGACCTTACGATCTGTGGATTGTATTGTGTTTTTTTATTATACCAAAAATCATGTAATGATATATGGAAAATAATAGGGTCATTATAGTCCATGAAAATATAGCCATTTTCACCCTTGTCCCACTCATGTTGTCCTGGTGTTCTTCAGAACCAGAAGGTTATCCCATCTCTACACACCTCTATAATTGAGACATCATCCCACAAGCCAAAAAATTAATGTGGAAACATATTTCATAATAGATTGTCCTTATTCGCATATAAAAAATCAATGTTAATGATTTTTTCTCCGAAGTGCTCCAAACATATTCCACTCTTAGGATTTTTTTTCTCCATTGCTTCTCTTGGAGCATCATTAACAAGTACTTCTTGAGCAGCCTTCTCAGCATCCATCAGTCCAAGACTAATTAAATTTACTAATCCTAGTTTTGACTCACAGTCATAAAGATTTTTTGTAGATATTGTTTGAAAATTAGAATACCAACTGAGTAGAATCCTACCCTGCATGTATTTAAATGAAGTAATAGATTGTGATGTACTGGTACATTGGATACCATTCACGGAACACCAAACCACAGAACATGGTTTCTAAATTCTGAACCACGAGGCAGATAACTTCTTGAAAAGAGAGCATTTTCACAATTGTTTATGAAGATCCTGGCATGTAAAAAAATGAACATGTTTTCTTATTTATAGATAGTGGTCAGATCATGTTTCATGTGGAACTTATCCTATGCATTCCAGTGATCTTCAGCAGTTGTATCTTGGAGGCACGTTTCAACCATCATTACTCATGATCCAATTAGTTTTTCTTTGATTTACTCTTAGAAACAAACCATATCTTCCTTCTTCTCCCATTTTGAGGGGGGGTATTTTTTGGTGCTCAAATTTTTTCTTACAAGCACCATGGACAACATCACAGTTGGTTTGAGGGTAATCCAAGCACAAATGGATTCACAATCTATCATAACCCATCAAACCCCATCAAAACCCAACAAATGATACTATTTCATAAAGCCCCACTAGAGGGACCTCCCACCTATGTGTCCTTGAGCACATGTGATAGTGTCCATGTGAGTCTTATAGAGTAAGATGAATCCTAGAAGCTCTAGATAATCTTTTTTCAACTACACTTAGCCATGTTATCACCACAATTATGGTACCCATTAGAAGTCTGACAGATTCCTATGAATCCTGATGGATCTTTTGTGTCACCATTCCTCTATGATGAGCCCCACTGTCACCGCATTGATGGTACCATTTTCATGTATGATGGATTCTCATTGAGATTGATAGAGTTCAACAAAGCCCTTTTCCTTTGGAACTTCATTTTTTCTTCATGGTTCCCTATTATTCTCTATGGAGAGATCTGTGAACCTCCATTGCCTATAAAAAGAAGGCACACTCTAGATCCACTCCCTTATGACTCTGAGAGTTCTCTTTCTGATCTCTCATTTCATGAATCTCATTGCACACTTATAAAATGGATATCATATGGAACATGAGTATCCCAAACTATGCCTCCTTTTGTTAATAATGACCCCTACTTATGTAAGGGATTCACTTCACAAAGGCCTATAACATTTTCTAACAAAGGATCCCATTCATGTTGCTTGAGGCTCTACATATCATTACGCCATTTCCGAATTCTATCCAAATAATGATATAATTTCCAAGGTGAACCCCTTCCAAAGTACTAACACTAAGAGTCCTCATTCTATTCTAAAGTGATATTCCTTCGCAAATAACGATAGTTTCTTGAATCCACTATTGGAGAGGCCTTCTTCTTCACGAGCCCCACTTCTGTACGGCACTCCAGGATCATAAGATGTGATTTCATAGTCCCCCAAGTGGTGATATATGTTTTATTTTCCTACCATATGCTTCTTCTCATAGGTTTGATAATGGAAATTTCTAACTCACATAGACATACTAACATTAGCCCCTCGGTTGACCACCCATAAACCTCACTCATATTAGGAATTTATTATGCCTTCCATTACCCAATTGTGGGTTGGTACATGTTATTTAGGTCTATGCGATGAGGAGTGAATCTTCATCGTCTAATTTTATTTTTGTTCAATTTACAATCACCCTAAATCCTAAAACCATTACATTAAACACTAATTGAGGTATGTGTGATTTTTCCTGGAGGAAGAGACAGAGATTGATCATCAGCACCCTTACGCCTTATCTCTATATTTTTACATTTCCACTATATGTGCCTCATGCATTCTCTACATAATCCCCGAACATCTTCCTCAGTCTTCCCTATTAGTGTAATTCAAAATCATCATCTCCCCCAGACACTATCCATTTTTAAGCCCCAAACCGTCTCTTATGGCCAGACCTCTTGCAAAAAAATGGCCAGGTCTTCTATTACCTCTTCTTTCTCACCCTGAGCATGACTCGTGTGGGAATAAACTAACAAGCAAACTTGAAATTTTTTCTGGGCCGCTAACTATTCATAACACTCGTCACAACATCAGGCTGCTAACCTTGTTTATTCCCCATCATGACTCCAATCCACTAACCATGCATAAGCTTGATTCTCGTCATCATCGAAATATGTGGGCTTTTATCCCTATTTTCTATACAGGGTATGAAGAAGGAATCTCCAAGTTTTAAGCCCTTGATTTCTCACAATCCATCTGTTCCATTTGTTTTATATCATCTCAATCATTATTTGACATGATGTAAATCTGCATCTTCGAGACGAACTATATGGGTTTGATACCTTTTGGGTAATTAGGATTCCTCTTTGAGGTTCAATCCCAAAATATATTAAGCATTTTTTCTCTATCATGGTAAGAACCCTAATGACGTGACATCTTTCCATTTGGGGACACATCCTATGGATTATCTTCCTTGAGGGGTTCAGATCCTTCCAGGAATCTGACCATGCATAATCCCTGAATAATCTACAACTATGAATCCAATATTTCCCCATGTGTGATGGGTAGATAAACATGCATAAGACCCAGTATGAATCTAGGATACTATCATTTGTGCATAATCATATACTATTCTCCATGCCAAAACTCCATGGAATTTGATTCCCAGCCACTATGATTCATATGAAGCCTATACAAGGTTCAATTCAACCATAAATATCCTATCATATTCTGAACCTCGAGCCTTTGTGTCTTATAAAGTACATGTCCCAACCTAGCAGTCCCACATCATTCAGGTTCCTATCCATGCACTCCATTTATCCTAAGTATCGTCCTCATGTGTATCATCACCCCACCAAATAGAGCAAACTTTGATCCCTGCCTTCAACACATGGTACGTAGGAAGCCTCCCTGTGGTTCAAGACCAACACCATCATCTTCATGTCGGTTCCATCTCATTCATCTTCATCCTTAGACACCATCCATCATTCATCTGGATTCTTACCTAGGCCACCACATCTTGGTGGGATCAATCCATTCGGACTGGGCATTCAAGCTTGCATAATCCTTAACCACATGCTCCATCACCCATACCTTATCACGTCATCATCACATCATTCAATGGGAAGCTAACCATGAATAATCCACATCCATCCAATTACTATTTTTTCATACATGTATCGATAACCATGTGTATGCCCCCCCCACAATCTGTTTTTATCCATCCATGAGTGACCCTCTTATGACGAGCTGCTAACCATGGGTAAGCCTCAAATAAAAGATTCAAATTGTGTGGGTTTTGATCCTTGTCTTCTAAATAGTGTACATAGGAATACTCCAAAAGGCTTAATCCTAGAGAATAGTAAACCTTGTTGTACTCTTTTTTGGAACCCACCATCATATGATCCATCCTTTTTGGTGTCCATATCAGCATCCAAGATGTTAAATATTATTTTTGGGACACAACACCTCAGGTCTGTCTTTATTGGGATTTTAGAACCATCAATATGGTAAACCATTCAGTTGATCCATCATATGGATATACCCATCTGATCTACCTTCACATGTGTTCTGGTCAGTCTGACACATCACTGCTAGATGTTAAAGTCGTGGTATACACCTTTTCAAACATGGTAAGCTGGGGATAACCTCAAAGACATTCCTTGAAAAAAGAATTCCACACATTTGTTGTGGGATGCCTCAAGCTTCCACGCCCTCAAGAAGCTCTATAATAAATGAGAATTTGGGTGTAAAAGTGTTTCAACATCTAGACATGCCAGCAATTCCCAACATGACTAATCTCCTTCTCAACAGTCGTTAACATGAATTGACCCTTCAAAATGTCCAGACAGAAGCAGTGTAATTAATGGGCCTCCACAAAGAGATAACACTAAGAGAAGTTTCATGAACATCATACTAATTTTTATTGGCGACCCTAAAAAGGTGATGACTTCCAAGGAGGAATACACAAAAGTAATGAATTACATCCCTTCATCCTATCTCAATCATTGATCAAACATCTCTGAAGAAGATATGAATTCCACTAACCATTGGAAATAGGGAATGCAGGGAAACAATGTAGTCTTCCAACGAACGAACACATGCTCCAGGCGAGTGCACCCCGATGGAAAGTGTTGGAAACATTGTACTTCATATTATATTATTTATTCTTAGTATTTTAGTGGTTTTGTCTTATAATTGGAATAACTAGGTTGATTTATGTGAATTAATACCCCTTTTGGTTTATGGTATGAAGATATTTATCAAAGTAAGGTGTCTACCCTTGAGGTCGGTGGGTCCTTTTTCAATGGAACTTGTTTGTGCATGAGATTTTAGGTTATGTCCTAATATTTTGGATGGATTGTCTAGTTTTTTATTTTTATAATATAAAAAATTACCTCCATTGGGTGATGTTCATATCCATTGAAGGGGATAATTATGTCTACTTTGGAGAGCATGATATCTCAGTAGGATGATATGTGAATTATTTTTAGTGGTAGGGTGAGATCAGAACTCATGTGGAATGTTTTGCATTATATTATGGTGTAGTATAGACTATTCTCATTCATATTGTGGTGGACCAGTTTCTATATGTGTTTATTTAGTACTTATTAGGGTTATACCCCCCCCCCCCCAAGATAGATATTGAGTTCATGGTTGTGTTTTTATTGGGAATAGAACCATTTTATTTTAATACATTTAGAATGTCATTGATGATGTTTTAGTAGAATAAAAATAAATTGGAGGAATTGGAAAATAAATTTTTTATTATTCTATGTATGTCACCTTGGGGATCTCTAGTTATTTATTCTAAATAAGGATGATTGGATTTTCTAATGTATTTTGACTATTGGATACCTTATTGGGTGAAATCTAAGAATTGGTACCCTCTAACATGAATTGATGATCGCTCTAACTAGTTGATAGATTATTTATTTTTCTCTATGATTAATATAATATCAGGGTATCATCAACTAAGGGCCAGATCTTCTGATATACCGTGGACTTATTTTAGGATGAGGTGACATTTTTCGGACATTGTTCTGTTGTTGTTTTGTGTGATCAATGATCTAGTAGTGTTTATGGACATAATGAACTAAATCATCCAACCATAACTTGATCTATTTGTATTTAATTTTGTGTATAATATCTTATTATACTTTAATACTCAGGATGATCATGATGAACATCATAACATCATTCTATGTACACTATTGGAGAATATGAATTATAAAAAAAATTATAATTTTTATTTCTAGATTGACATTTTATATTTTATTGATCACATAATCTATGAGGAAGGTGTGTATTTGGTCTAAGAGAAAACAATGGTTGTTGTGTCATAGGAGGAGAGATAGAATGTTTTTTAAATTAAAAAATGATTGGGTATAGATGGATATTATAGAAGGATCATTAAACACTTTCCACATTTTCATGCGCCGCTTTCTAGCTAAATCATGAAGGGGATATAGTTTGAATATTCTAGGACATGTGTGATTTAATTTCAGTGTTTAATAATGAAACTGACTATTACATTGATTCTGATCCTACCAATGTTGAGAAATGGATAGATTTTATTTTCTCATGCATCTAGAGTAGGGAATGACACAATTTTTATGTAGGATGGTCATTTTGTGGTGCGTGGGCCATGGGATTTGAGGCATCATGAATGAAATTACAGTATGCATGATAGTGTGTTTTTTGGCAGTTTTTATGCATTAATTTTTTCGAAGCATTATCTATTAGGAGATAGGTTTGTTGTGCACACTAATATTAAGATCCTTAAATATATATTTTCCCAGCATGATTTGAATCTTCAGAATAGAAGGTGGGTTGATTACATGAATCCTGTTGATTTTGATTTGGTCTAAACATTGGGAAAACAGAATAGTGTTGCAGATGATATGAGTTTGATGACTCAAAATCGGGTGGTTCAAGAATCCAAAATTGAGGGGAGGTTATTGTTGGTGATTTATTATATGAACCTAGTGCTTTAGGATGGATAAGGTTAGATTAACATTACATCCTAGGAATTTGAGTCCATGATTCTTAGGTACATCAAGGATATGAAGAATGATGAACATGATTGTTTGGCATCAAGGGAAGGTCATGAAGGTGGGGAGTAACATTATGATTGTGATTTCAATGATGACAGGATCATTAATTTTTTTTGATATGTTGTGGTTTCTAATTGTATGTAGAAATAGTTGATCAATGGATTTCATGCATCCATGTGATAATTTCATCTTTTTTTGATACATGTGGTTCTTGATATTCATAGTCAATATTGGTTTCCATTGATAATGAATGATTTTATATGTTGTGTGACGTGATGCTACACCTATAAGTATGTGATGGTTGAGCATCAATGACTAGATGATTGACTGATTCCATTTACCAATGCATAATATAAGTGAGATGAAATCATGATGGGATATTCATTAGGTATTTATGGGGATGCATCCAAATTATTACGTGATATGGTTAGTTGTCGATCGATTAACCACGGTGACACATTTCACACAGATTAGAGGGACCTCCACCACTGAAAAGTTGTGCATGATCTATTCTAGGGTTATTGTTTGTTTTCATGGGGAGCCATAGACTATTATTTTGAATCATGATCCATATTTTACATCATGATTCTGTAAGGGGTCATATAAGAAACTTGACATCCAAGTGATTTGAGTATTTCTTTACACCTTAAAAACTATTGTTAGTGAGTTTGTACTATTCAGGTCCTAGAGTACATGTTTAGGTCCTGTTTCCGAATATTTTTTGGTTATTTTGAGATGAACATTGTTCTTGTGGAGTTTACATATAAAAACATTTTCGAGCCAATGATTCATATGGAACTATATAAAGTTCTCTATAAAATATTGTGTGGATATTAGTTATGTTGGATAAATGGTAGTGAATTAGAGTTGTTCATACCAAGTATCATAAATGAGTCATTAGAGAAGGTTTATTTGATTTTTGTAAATGATTGGATATGTCTCATTGTATGTAGAAGTTATATTTGGAGTGACATTGTCGACATAAAGAGTTTATAGTGAGGAATATTTTGTTTCATCAGGTTTCACCAAGGTTGGATCACTGTGAGATTGAAAAACAATTAAGCATGTGCCAATGTACATGACAGAATTTGGACATTCGATAGAGGATCCAAACAGTGGTGTGCTGATTGGATCTTCTACAGTGGTATAGGGTCATGCATGACGTTTTTCATGTGTCACAGCTGTAGTAGTATCTACATGACCCATATCACATGATTGATATTGATGATGTTGATATTGAGGTGGATTCATACTTTGAAGAGCATGAGGTTAATATTTTAGAGCATTGTAAGAATGTGTTACAATGAATGGTCTACAGTAGTATAGGGTATTATGGCAGCATGATAACATTTTGGATCAGACATGGGAGAGGTAGACATATATATGGGCATAGTGGTCTGACCTTCTTACCATGGTAACTCAATGATTGTTGGGAGTGTGGATCAAGGATGATCTGTAATATGGATCATATTTTATGAGAACATATTCATCATGGAGGCATATTATTGTTTAATTTTTAGTTTACGCCTCTATAATTTGATTAAATAATGTTCACATTGTGTATAAGGAGTATCATGGGTGTCCTTTGGGTTTAGGACCTAAAAGAGTGGTGAATATTGCTTTCCATTTCATGTTTTACGGTTGAAACACAGTTAATTGTAAATGTGCTCCATAATTGTACTTTTCTAGAGGTGGGTTCATGGTTTATAAAATTTTTCTAGGGGGAATTTAAAACTATGTAGTATTCTAAATATCTATCATACATTTTCACTTCATTGTTTTTCAAACCATGTTGGCTCCTCAAAAAGTTGAGCAACCTAAAACCCTCTTGGACGGAGGCTGGTACTCCTCCCTCTCCTCCAAATCAATTTTTTTTATTTTCAAAAGGCTGCTTTCAGGGTTAGCGGGAAACCTTACATTTCAAAAGATCACATTTCAAAAGTTCAAAAGATACACCCAGTCCACTAATTGAAATTTCAAAAAACATTTAAGAAAAAACCATCATCACCGCATGTGAGTCTCGAGTCCCGCGCCAGCCTCGAGTCGCACACCTATCGCCTCAAAGGCCATATCCTTCCGCCTCCCCCAACATCACTACGTTGGCGAGACCTACTGGAATCCCCATCACCGTCCTCTAATTGATGCTTTCACCAACACAATGTCTCCGATCACTCCAAAATTAACCATCATCACCATCACCTGACTTCAAGCCGCACATCATCAAACTCCAAGCCCTTTGCCAATCAACAATCATCTCATCCCGGGAAAAGCAGTTGATCAACATAAAAAATTCAGTTTGTGAGAGAACAAAAGTTCTAATCCTTCATCACGGTTGAGGAATCCAACTCTATTGCCGCCTTCACATAGAACCTCATCATCCTCTCCGTTTTCATAGACATCACACCGCCAATAATGATTTCTACAACAACACAGTCATCCTACCATCTTGACACCATCGTCGATGATATCCTCAAATCATCACGTGCATGGGCGCCAAACTAGACCTCTGACATCCACTACTAATAGCCAACAACTAAAAACGAAAGGAACGCCATCGAGACAAATGCAGGGAAGTAACAGAATCAAGAAGGATACCTGAAAGGGGCCTGGAAAAAGAGAAAAATAGGGAAAAAACATTGAATGAACCCAGGGATGAAACCCAATGGGGAAGATCCAAGACCACCATACCGATTTCCTGAAACCTCAGAATATCCAACGATCCATGTTTGACCTAGAGAGGAGCAACAAAATCTAAGGTCAGAGTTTGGTTGAGGCGGTGGTGAATGAATCTGACCAAGCAAAAAGATTCGACACCAGAAGCTCATTGAAGCCCATCTTCCAGCGAACCACAGGAGGCTGGAACACGGTTGGAAAATAGTTCATCCAATCAAATGGAAAAACCATGTACCCCATTAAAATGTAGGGATATCTCATTTTTCAAAATAGTTAATAAGAACTCATACTTTTTTCCTTAGATTTCTCCTATATTATCCAAGGGTGTTGAACCCTTCATCCTAAACTTCCCAAATAATGATATCCCTCATTTTTAAGGAATTTAGAGTCTAGTTGAGTGAACATCAAATATCTATTTTATTCTATCAAACCCACTTGAACTATTTTTCCAATTTGGTCTGGTGGAATCATTTATATTCTTCTAATGCTGCAAAACCATATTTTTTAGTGGTTTATATGTTGGGGATTTGGTGTTATGTTGTTTCTTAAAAAATGGCTAAGGATGAGCATTCGATTGTCTAAAGAATAATTAAAGGTGTACTACAAGTTATATCCCATATTATTTTGAATTGATTATTTGAATTGCTTTGTTATTTTGCGACAATGTGTTGTTGGATTAGTTTTCCTTAGTATGAATGAGTAATTAGTTATCTAATTATTAAATTGAACACTTCATTATCCATGTGGGATGATTTCATGTTGATTTGAACTGTTAAGGTCCACCTATAGTGTGTATTTCTTATTGAACATGGAAATTGTGATATTAAGTGTATTATTGAATTTTTATGAGAATGATCCATGATATATATATTGACATGTTAGATTGAGTTACAATTTGAGAATTATGGTAATTAATTCTAGTTTATGACATGGAATAAGAGGGTGATTAGTATATTTTGAAAGGGTATAATTAATTAAATTGAATGCTTTAAATGACACATGGTTTGTAATAGAAATGTGTAAATAGATTAATGAATTTTGATTATTAATGTGTTAAATTGGATAAGATATGAAAAGGTAAATTGGATAACTTTCTAAGGAAATTAAATCGAAAATGTGTTAATGGAATAAGGAATGAATATGAAAAATGTGTAGAATCTGTTAATATCATCAATGGGAAATGGATTGAATTTTTATGATTTGAGTTTGGTAAATTTTTGATGGTTAATATATCCTTTGAAAATAATTTAGTTGAAATTGTGAGATATTGTATTTGAGGTTCTATGCCCAAGGTTCATGTTAGACTGAGGCCCTAATACCCAACAATGTAATGCACATATTCGCGAGTCAGATTTTGGTTCTATGCCCCTAATAGCATAATATTATGAGACTAAATTGACTCAGGAAATGAGGTAGTGTTATATATTTTTATGTGAAATTTTATGCCTAGTGATATAGGGAACATAAATTTTCCCCTTATGTATAGTCTGTATGAGGTGTATAGGGTGATGATTATTTTATAAAAAAAATTAACCCATGGTATATGTGATGTATTATGTTAAAATACACTTGGTTAATTAATGGTACATAGAATAACCTCGGTTTATATTTTTTTCCATTATATATATATTCATAAATTATCTGTTTAGACATGATATTTTATATACACTATTTTTTGTGGCCTACTGAGTTGTACTCAAACACTAGTCGGGCTGTCATTAGGTAACAGAGTAAACATCAGGGTAACAAATCATGATAATCGAAAATGCGCCATTCTAGATGGGTGATTTCGGAATGGGATGTACATGGATGGGTGCTCTATATATGAATTCAAGATCCATTCTCGGTATTCTTTATTTTGTCATTATTTTGGGGTGCTTATACACATGGCACTATATGACATGAAATATCACATATATTGTTCTGTTGGGGGTTTTATCGTGTTTTGGGAAATGTTTGTAATCAATGATCCCGGTTTACTTTTATCCTTTTTTTATTTTATATACATTTTTTACTCTAACAAATATATTACAATATATCTATGTCTTCTATCAGACACTTGCTTGTAGTTGGAAGCCCCCTTCATGTGGGGAGGCACACCCGAAGTCATGCGGTTACCCATCTTAGGGAACCTAATTTAGTGTATACCTAGTTTGGGATATTACAATACAAATAAATTCCTAGATAATAATCTTGAGATAATTATTTTGAATTCATAATACATATATTACAGAAGAATGAATGATCATGAACTATGTGAATATAATAGTGGAATAACAACATTTCATAAGAATATTTCACAATGTTTAGTATAATCACAATCATAAAAATCATTTTAATGGAAATATGTAATGACATAAATGACATGTTATTATGGTTATATCCACTTATGTACCCTATTTGAAATTGTGTTAACCTCCCAGATACCATCATTATGTATTGGGATAACATCCAATATAAACTTTTCTATGATTTTGATAACATCCCGTATATGCTCTTTAGAGCATGCTATAACCACCTATGTACCCTTTGAGATCATAATCTATAAAAATTACACAATAAATTGGAGTTATATAACTAACCCACAGATCACATTGTCATAATTCATTAATATGTATTACCAATGATCATTAAAACATTGATCATTTCATTAAATCTTAACAAGTGGAAATGAAAATGGGTTTTATAAAGATTTAATCATAATATTTAATAATCATATGGAGAAATGTTAAATCATTTTATATTATATGAAAATACCATTAATATATCATTGGAATGTTTTTTTTAGAAAAATACTCAATCCATTTTGTAATAAATAAATTTATGAAAAGAAATTACTATAATATTTAATAAAATTATAAAAAATTAACCATGGAACTTATAAATGAATATTAAATATAAATATTTGTCAAGATGGTGGAAAATATCATTCAATATGTATACATAAAAATAATGATTACATATAAAAAATTTGGGGAACCGTGAAATGAAAGGAAAATTCATTTATTTTTTTGTTAGAAAAATATGAATAAAATGATTTTATTAAATAATTGTATAATGTAAAAAGTATTCATGATTTTTTTTAAAGTGAATATGGAAATATAAGAAACAAATATCATTCGAGGAGAAAAATAATGTTGGTTTTCCAACAAAACATTCAATTTGACATTTGAAAGTTTAGAGAGAGAATACTGAAAAGAATAAAATATATTTATAGTAATTAATAAGGGATAAAAATATAAATATGTATTAAAAAATATATATCAAATAATTTAATTCTAATATATAATTAATAATAAATAATAATGTGAAAAAAAATATTGTAACAAAAAACCATTAATGCATTGGTAACATTTCAATTAAAACCACCATGAATGAAACTAATTCAAATCAAACAATAAATACCATGAATATAATTTTATTCATGAAATAAAATATCAATGTGGTTGCATATGAACCACATGAATGAAAATATTGAGAAATATGGTATATTTCTCACATATATATAGTGAAACAAGAAACATGTTCCTTATGACCAACACATTTTTAAGTGATTTTAACCTCCCATATAATTAATTTAAATTTACCACACATATATGAAATAATAATATTCATTGTTATAATATCATATGTGGTTAATGTAAAACATTATATCACTTATTCATCAACAATCAATCCTTATTATCATCATTTTATGTGACATTGACTCTATTTTTCATGTATGTTTTGATATGATATTTATAGAAATCTCACGTAGATCATGGTTCCATTATATATATAAATAATATTTATTTCATAATAATATTATATTATCATTATATACACCTTTATTAATTATAATATAAACCGTTGAGTAAATATTTTCCACATCACATGATTTAGGTGGTAGTCAAAACATATGCATGAGTAACATTATTGTTTCCCAATGGATGAGAATTTAAGGAGGTTTATAAGATCATATAATTATAGAATCATAATTATTTATATATATAATATATAATAATTATATTCATAATTATACCCAACCATTAAATATTATTATGCATAATAAATCATATCGTTGCATGGATGTGGTATTTTGCATGTATGAACGATCGATACTTAGATTTCATACACGGCATAAAGGAGGTGGAAAATTATGTCCGAGAATAAAGAAAAAATGTATCAGCATACTGATGATTCATTATGCATTACATTAGTATAGGTTAAATAGATTTAAAATATGTATAAGATGGTATAAATATCTGAAATATCATGTGTGACGGTTACCTATTCATTGAGAGGCCACCTTGTTTGTACACATTAGGCCATAATAGGATGGTGATATGGTAAAAATAGAACAATAATAAAAGTATGTAATATAATTAAACTCTTTATAAAGGTACTTTCTAAGATATAAGTCTCAAATTTTTTTAATATGGTAAGATACTTGGTTCCCTTTTATATCTGTGAGGTAGGACACACATTAAATTATTTAAATGAATTGAGTAATATACTTTAAATTTAATGAGCATGTTGAAAATATTGATAATCGTATAAATATATCATAGTATAAGAATTGATTCACTTATTACAATACTCTTTAGAAATTTATTTATAGAAATGGTAAACCTATATCTTATCTTAACCCCTAATATCACCATTTTAACCCTCACTGTGATTTTTTTTTTCTATTTTTACAATTTATTATGACAAAAAATGAATGATGCATCATTATAAAGTCTATAAATTATAATAATAAACATGTAATCCATTTTATAAAAAAATAATTTATATATTTTGAAGAAATTATTTATAAAATAAACTCACAACATGAAATTTTTATCCTAAAACACATTTTTACCCTAAAATTTATTTTTTATTTATTATAGGATGACTAAAAACTACTTGATAAATGATAATATATTTTATTGAATATATAACTAAAACACAACATTATGATCAATAATAACAATGATGTCTTTACTTTAATCTATTAGAAATACATTTCATGCATAAACGTGTCTTTTTGAAAAATAAACCTGTTTACCATTAAAAGATTGTATGTTAATTACTTTCAATTAGATAAATAATATTTGAATAATTATTCCTTAAATATAAATAAATTTAATATAATATTTTTTAATTAATTGTTATTATATTTCTTATAATAATTTCATAACACTAAGAAAAATGTGTTCCATCCTAAAAATAAAACTTTTATTCATGAAGTTATTTTTTTATAAATTATTTTATTAATTAAAAGGTATTAATCAATGCTTGTGAAATAAGGAAAAAAATCAATATATATATTTCATAATTATATAGATCCTTTTCATAACCAATAATATAATATCTTGGATATAATAAACCTAATATATTTTGGTTTATTTAGACCTATGTTTTCATTTGAATAATGTTATTAAGTATTTTAAATATCATTCAAATGAATACATATAACATATTGAGGTGTTAAATTTTTTTTGGAATGAAGGACATTTTTAGGAGATAGAAAAATTGGTAGGAAATAATATAAAGAACCCATTTAGAGGAAATTTTGGACTTTCATGATATATCCCACCACTGTAGTCACAAGTGATCAACCATTTTATGAGGTTTCCTGTTAGAATATTTTAAATATTTCATTTACATGTAATAATTATTCCTATCAACTTAAAATCAATGATTGTAGTACTTCACACTGAATGGTTTAATATCACACATTGTGGATAACCCTAATAAATACCTATGTATTCTCTATTCTTTTAAATGTGTTAGTATTGGGATGGGTGAGGCAAAAAAGTGTGATAGGATGCATAATTTAACGTAATAGAGTGGTTTTCTAAATCAGAAAATAATAAAAAAAGTTATATAACTGATTTAACCCTCTATGGATATAGTGATTAAATATTACATGGAATATTGTTTATATTTATAAAATAATACCGGTTTAATATTTCAACTCCATAAATATTCAAATGATATATATCACTAAAAATGTGAACATCATATCTAGTGAATTGGGAAAAATTATCAGGTTGATATAGTTTATGAGTTAAAAGATAAGTTGAATGGAATACCCTTACTATAATTGGTAAATTTATATTTATAAATGGAATAGTTTCGTATTCTCTTGACACAATTAACTACCACATCATCTTTTAAAGTGTAAGAGAATTGGTTTCAGAGTATAGAAATAACTTGTCAGGTTTTCCATGAAATAATATATGGTTGGTATTATATATCAAGATGCACCATTAATGATTGATAAATTATATATATTATATGCTAGATTTCTATTCCATTTATGGATATATATTATATGTGATCACTTTATCTCTTGATCAATAATATATATTTACATTCATGATGTACCTCATTATTCAATGTTGTTTTTGGTGGCCAAGAATATCATGATATACAAATTGATGTATATTTGAGGTATCATAACCTCTAGTAGGAAACTAATGTACATTATAGTCATGTGAGTATTCCATATTAGTTTACCATGGTTTGAAAATTCAATTTTTTTCAAAATAGATACTTTATGGTTGAGCGGTGAATATAAAAATGAGGTCGGATTTAGAAGATATAATAACTGGTAATGAAATTTGAAATTCAAAACAAAAACACCGAAAACAATTCATCGATCCTTGAGTCACCCATTTCATCCAAGTTTACATCACCTTCCATCATCATTCATCATAATATGTACATTACTATTTCTATTTCCCCCATCACCGCTATAAATTATTACTAGAAAAATCAATACACAGAAGTTCTCCTCAACCAGTCAACCTCACCATCAAAATTCAACCTTATTTTAGTGACATCACTGCCATATATCTATATATTTTCCGTAAAAATTTCATTATAATTGAACATCAGAGACATAGAACTTCGTTGAATAGAGAAAGGAAAACCTAGATCATCATCCCAGTCAAAACCTCCCCCGAACAATAATAAATAGATCGATAAGTTGTAGAAATAATGAAACAAACCATGGTCATTTAATTCTTGTAAGAAACACCAAAATAAATTCAAAAAACCAAAAAAACTATATTATAATTTTCATTTATATTTCTGAGTGTTCCATCATTGACGATGATGAGAACTAGACTGTCATCATAAGAGAAAATCGACTCAAGTCACACAAGGAACACTCTCGACCATCAAATTGAATATCCAAAAATTTCTTAGTTACCACCTCTCTAGATCCAACTGGGATAAGAGTGGTAGAACTGGAGGTCATATTTGGGATTAGAGCAACCAATACATCTAGATGGTTATAATATCAAAGAGATTGAAACCATATTCCAAAAAAAGTGCATGCCGGCTCGGGAGCACCTAGAAAATTGATGAATGTGAAAAAACATAACCAAAAAACAATTTTTTAACCCCATTTTAGATCTAATATATAGAGAGGCATAGAAGAACTCGATTTAAGAGTAGTTATGGAGAATTTAGGGGATTAAAATGATCAATATTCATCAGGTACATGAAAACATCCCTATAAAACTTTCACCAAGAAGAACGACACCACATTGAAGGTAGACATTGACACCATTCATGGATCATATAAAAAAAATAAACTGAACTGATATCCTAAACTCAAGGAGAGTATATAGAAGAGGTAAGGTAGAGGAGGGTAAAGAGATAAAAGACGAAGGGGGAGGGGGAGGCACCAGAAAGAACACATGATCCCATTTCACCTATAGCTCGACATAAAGGAACACTGTAGGGAAAGAGGCAAGAGAGACTGAAGCAACTAATAGGCTCACATCCGAAAAATATTTTTATACTTATTGATTTTAATATTTCAAAACAAAAACAAAGTTGTTTAATATTCTTTAAGGAATGAAGATAAATTTTTAAAGACTTTGTGAGTAATAATCTATGTTCATAAAAATTATATGGCTCAAAAAATAATTGTTGTTGATCACTACCAATGTCTCTCATATTTTATAGATCATTGAAAATTAAATATTTTATATTTTAGAATTTTTTTGAGATATATCAAGACCTTTTAGAAATCCAAACGTATTTTATTATTAAAATATGTTATTTACATATCATTTTTTATAACTAACATAAACGTCATTGAGTACTCAATTGAAGTTGATAATGAATTTTCATCCCTAGATTTACGAACAGTCTATGTGAACAATATATATTCTTATTTATAAAATTTATTATTGTATTAATTATATTATCTTTTATGGGTATGATCATATATTTTTATTCTGATTTTACTTAAAAATTAGATACAATGATTCTATTTTGAAGGGTTTATTTTAGGGATTGTTTAGGGAACTATATTGGTAATATTTTTGTTGGATAGATTCTATTCATGCATTAAATGTTTTCCTAGTATATTTCAAAAGAATTTTTTTATGGTTTACATAAACATAAACATGATTATTATGGATTATATTAGGTGAAAACATTATAATTATAAAACATAATTACGCTGTGAATGTTTTATTTAAGATCATACCTTAAAAATTATCATACATTAGTTTCAACATCGATGTTTTGGTTACTTGCGGAAATTAATCCCACATTTTATAATAGCATCTTAGAATTCAGAGGTTATTGTAGATGTTAATAATAATATTCTATAACATACAACTTATAGTATCATTTTTGATGAATTTAAATTGTATCTAATGATAAATGTTAAATAAAATTCATCCCAAGAAATTCATATAAATGTTGTCGATTTGATATAGATGCCTTATTTTTTATTAACCTACAAATTTGAATTATTTCTATAATGTAGAATTCACTATAAGAAGGTGTTTTGTAATATTAATGTGTCCTATTGAATCCCTTTCATGAGAAATATGTATCAGTGTAGGGAGGTACAGAAATGAATTCTTAATATGGAAGTATTTTCATTATAGATTCTAATGTATGATTATATGGGATGATAATTATTATGTTATAGAGTTTTTAAGAACTCAAGGATTTTTATATATGGTTTGAAATTAATTTTTTATACCTTAATTATTTTAATTATTATTTATTTAGATTTATTATATATAGATGGTGGTTAAAGTGTGTTTAGGTAAATGGTGGTTGATAGGAAAAATTACTAATAATATCCACTGAAACACTAGTAAAAGAAACCATGAGATTATTGTAAATTAAATAGGACCACAATAAATAATATGGGTACCAAATATTTTGTTACTAGACACCATAAATCTAGTGATACCAAAGAGAATAGTGGGCTCCACTTAGAATCTAATGCCTAGAAATGATTATCATTTTTATGATGGGTTTTATAGTGTTTTTACTATAATTAAATTTAATAATTTATGGCCATTTTCTAATTTTATAAATCATTCCTCTAGTTTTTTACATCATAAAATTATTCTCTCATTTTATATATTTTCAAATTGACATTAACTTGTATTATTTATGAAATTCTAATTTACTAAATGCATTCAGATAAATATGGTTATTTCATTGATAAATTAATTATTTTATTAGAATGAATAAATGTTATAATTTTTTTAATTTTTTAATATTATTTTATTAATATAGTTAATAAAATTTTGTTTTTCTAATCACTATAGAAGTGTTAATGTTTTATCATTTTTTATATTTATTTATTATCGAAGTCATATGTGACCAGTAAAATTAACTAGTGTTTACTTCTGTTTTTCATTAATATGGATTTTTAATGATATTTTTATCGATTTTAAAATCAAATTTTTTAGAAAGGTAATGTAATTTAACATTAATAATACATAAAAAATTAATAATATATAGTCATGTATTATTAATGAGATTAATTTTAGAGATTTTTTTAGAAAATTCATCAATTTAAAATATGGGAATAATTTATAGGTAAAATAAAAAATATATTTCACTATAATTTATAATAATATTACTAGTGAACAATTATATACTAAAATTGTGATTTCTAATAGGTAAATTATTTCATTTATTTTTTATGATGATATTTATTTACATTAAGTCCATGTTAATTAATGTGATTTGTTAAAAATAAGTTCCGAAATAATTACATTTCGGGGATTTAATTTATGATTGTGAAATCCTTACCAATATAAATACAATTTAACCTAGTTGTAATGTTGATAGATCATTAATATACATTTTTTTGGAAAACCTATATATATCAAACGTATTTATATTATACATTATAGGTCAGTAAAACTAAGGGTTAAATTTATAAAAGTTGGGACTCGAGAATTAATCTCCATTTAAGGAGGGAGTTAGTGATTTTTAGTTGGAAAAGTTTATGATAATGGTTTAATTCATATCAATTCGATAAATATCATACATCACATACATTTGTTCTACTTAATGGGATATGTCATATATTTTTATGTTGCATGATAATGACCAACATGGTCTATTTTAATGTTATACATCCTTGATCAATGAAGTGTATTTTTATGGCAGCGTTCCAAGGTCCAACTTGTGGGATTTTATGGTTCTTCATCTTGGATGGATGAAATGATATTTATGATGATGAATCTAGAACTACCAAGTCTTATAATTTAAGGTCATATACTAAGGACTCATTTTGAGTAACTTAAATTCATGAGAGTATAATACTAGGTGAAAATAAATTGTAGACATTTATTTATGTACACCTGACCATCACAACTGATTTCATTATATTAGTTTGTTCCTCAATAATTTATGATATTTTTAGGTATTTAACTTAGTAGGAGGCCCATGTAATTTATGGATAATTAATATGGCATTGAGATGAGATTCACAAGTAGTATATGGTAAATTCTTACACCAAGGAATAATACATATGCACATCCACCTCCTGACCATTGATAACGAGTTATGGATGGAAGACTAGAATCATAATCGATATATCCCAATGAATTATGGTTTGAATCTATATAGGATGAAAAATTAATATTCACCTTTGTATCATTGTTTAGACATAATGGATAATAATCAATGGATTAATCATGCATTGGATTGTTAAGTTGAAATTATAAATCATTCAACTATGATGATCCATGTGGCTTGGGAAATTTTTTTCTCTAAATCCACTATGAGGGATGATCCCCATTTTTTGGAAATTCATGATTGGTTATATCCTATTTTTTTCTTGGGTGAGGGATGAAAACATAAGGATGTCTCTTGTTGAATTACCAATTAATATTATTAATGGAATACATGATCTAAATAAATTATTAAATAATTACATCAAAATCAGGAATCATAGGAGGTCATGGAGGATGCATATACCAATGCGACTCAATAATAGATTTATTTGGGTTATAGATTATTGGAAAGGTGTATTAGGAAATTATATTTTCCCAATTAATGTATACTATATAATTGGATATCTAGATGGTTTTTACGTCCGGATGGTATTTGGAGCCATGAATATCCCTTGCTAATGTATTTGGGTTTTGTGGTTCTCATTTTAGTGATCTATTTGAATAATTACTTATATAGTTGAATTTATTCATATGTTAGTAGTTATGTAAAAAACATGAGGTTATCTAGATATTATATCCACATGTCTATATGATCATAAGAATTATCTCATACCATCTAATTTAGTGGGGCACTCAAAACAACTCCTTCCAATTGGACCATGTGAAGGTTTAAATAATTTTTTTTGGATGTTTACATTATTTTTAGGGCATAAATTATATTAGATATTTTAGATGAATTTCTCACACAAAAATACATTAAAGGAGATACATAAAATATTCTAATTATAGAATAATAATCGTTGAGGGAAACGATTAATACTTTTAATAAGGATGTGACACTATGTACACAAATGATATAGGAAAATGGGATATATATTATCATAGTCAAATGTAATTATAAACAAACATCTCTATATATAATGGGGTTTCCATCAATGGAAAATTGGGGGACCATATAACCTTCTAGTCTAGATGGGATAGAGATCAATATTAGTGAAGGTGTTATAGATATAATAAAAACAGATATCTCTTGTTCAATATTAGTAGAATGTTGTAAATGTGTCTTTTTGGGCACATGATTCCAATCCATAACTCAAATTTTTTCAAGCTAAGAAGACTCATAATGTATGATAGGTTAGTGTGTCAACACAATTTGACCATCAATTTTGAAGGTACAATGTGATAAAAGATTTATATATTTTGACAGCATATTTATCTGGGTAATGCCTCATTTATTAGCTATAGATAGCTTAATGAATATTAAAGTTATATAGTAACATATTTCAATGCTGATGAAATCCATAACACACACATTGTTTAAAAGCGTAAATTATAGAATTATATTTAATCCAAATCATTAATCTAACCACTATAATTGCAGGTATAAATAATTATTGAGACTCCAATAATAATCTTGGAGTACAATTTCATCACATATTATAAAATATTTACTATATTGGTAATATATAATTGATATATTGGATATGAAATTAATTCATATATAATGTATTTGAGGGATTTTATTCAGTTAGTATATATTTATAATGAAATTACATGTGTGGTTTAAACACTATATTCATAGCCTAACCATTTTTGGTGTATGAAGGTATGGTTTTCAATACAAATTGCAGAGGCTATGAAATAATTTAACCCTATGGTATAAATATAGTTGTTTTCAATTATGACAATTTGAAAAATAGATATTAAAGTCAACCAACTTTACCCATATACTGGCATTAGTTTATTTTCCATGTATTACAAAGTGTAGATTTCATCTTATCATTATAATATGATATAAATGAACAATTACACGACCATCATGATGAATGATGTTGAAAATGGGAATTATAAAAAATAGAAACCTTGATAGGAGAAGAATGAGGTTGGGATATCTGTCCATTTGGGATATTAATTAACTCAACCCTCCTAGTAATGTTTTATTATTGAAATGATACACCATAGTAATATATTGAAGTGACTAGTCTATAATTTTAAATGTGTTGTAATTACATATGGTCATATGACAAGAAAATTACTAAAGATTAAGGAGCCATAATCCACTTCGATATAAATGGGTGGAACTCAAATTTGGTATGTAAATTTTTTATTCAACCGGTTTGTCCTTTTATTACAGCTGGATGACTTCCTAAAAGGACAAGGAACTTCTAATTGTGCACCAGTGTTGAATATTAATCACACAAATATCTATTTTGAACACTCCTATTGAAACTTACATTGAATATATTCATGTAAATGTTTTTCTTTATATTAGTAAGAAAGTGATTATATTGAAAATACTTTATGGTCAACTCCCAGTCTCTTGACTTGAGAGTATGTGTTACATAATTTAAATGTTTATTTGATGAACAAAAAATTGTCATTGAAGAGTGGGATGATGACTATGACCCATAATATGTAATATCTACATCAACATAGAATATTTTCAGTGATTTAAAATTTCAATTTACAATCACCTCTGCTATTTTTTATAGAATATTGATGTTTCCAAAAAATATAAAATTATATTTATTATTCCATTTTTGGAGCCCCATGATAGGTTTTTTTAGACCATTATATAATCACTATAGTTAATGAAATCCCTTTTAACACCATATCTATCTTAAAAAATATCCAATATATGTCTAAGGAATGGAATGTAAATATGTGTACCATTTTAATATTACTTAATATTCCTATGATACATGATGGATATTTTATGATATGATCATCATGTGATAACTAAATTGTTTTCAACTCTAATTGTTGATGAAAATCCACTAGGATCAATTTTTAAACAAGGGGACCCCTAGAAACTAATGGAATTCTAGCACCTTATCTACAATGATAAGTGAGGATCATGGAGGATGAGAGTTCATCTATGGAATTTATGTGTAACACAAAAACACCCAATAATAATATATCAGCCCTTTATATAGGCTCTCATTATTCGTTTGAAAGAATTCATGCATTTTCTTCTAAGGCTTGGCGTCCAGCAAACATTGTAATAACACATTCACATTAGGATATGATTATTTAAACACTTCAAACGGTATTATTCTATTTTTAAATCTATCAATGAACCATCATATGGATTCATAATAAAAGGATACTAATGGGATAATATTGGAAAACTAATGTATACAATATCCTATATTTTGAAAATATCATATAATATGATTAATAATTTGATCATAATTTTATATTACGACACACCAAAGAATAGACTAATGATGTATAATGTCTTTTCATGTGATAATGACATTGAAGGAATGTAGATTCAATTTCATTAATGGAACAAATTTTGGAAGTGGAACCCATGAAAATTTCTTAATGAAAAATGATATTTTTCTATCAACGGTAAAGTAGGTAATCAATCAAAAAGATGTTATGGGAAAATGTATTATCTACATAAAATTCTAGGGAAATATAATTTTTTCACTGAGGATACCCTATAAATTGGATTTTTATAAGTGATTAATTATGGAAATATGAAAATGAGTATAGAAATACAAGGGATTAACATGAAAATTGAAACCAACAACATATTATTATATGTGAAAATGAGAATTTTGTTAAACAAATTCTGTTGAAGAAGATAATAATTTTTTTTTTGTGTTGGGTAGACTTTTTCATTAATCTAGATTTTAGATGACATATTTCATATATATTTTCACAAAATATTAAATGATGAAATAGAAAACAAATGGTGGTTTTATTATTTAATCAAATTTATATGAATCATTATAAAATGTTGAATAATTATGATTTAGAAAAACCATATTATCCTTCATTATGTATTGATATATTCCACGGGAAGATGGTATATTTTAGATGTTTTGAAGGTTAAGATACCTGTAGAAATTATATATTGATTCAATTCTATAATTTAAACATTGAATTATATTTCCAATAGTATAAAAATTAATATGATCAGGGAAAAAATTAGGGGGGGATGTAACTCAAAATGATATTACTATTTTTTCCCATACAATAAATATTATTTTTAATAGGTTGTTTATATAAACCTAATAAATAAAGAGTAGTAATATATTATATGGATATTATTAAGAAAATAAATGAATAATAAAACCCCTAGAAATTATAATTTTTATAATAATATATAAATTCATACAAAATAAAACTGAAAAATAAAATATATTAAAATTCATTTTATCAATAATTATAATTTTAATGTTTTTAATTTGTTTTAATTTTAATGATAAATTTACAATCAACATATTTTTAATTTTTCATCATAAAATTCACTTTTCAAATTGAATTGCAATATTATATGATGAAATGTTGATTGATTTTTTTAGATATTTTTTTTAAGTGAATATAGAAATATTAATGATTATGAAAAAACTATCACTTTTCTAAATTTATCATAATAAACCATTGTGATTTTTTTTCATATTTTCAATGTAAAATTGAATATTTCAAAATTACAATTTTTTTTATAAAATACATATTTATAATTTTGGAAACCTATGTAATATTTTACTATAACAATTAAATTACTCACCTTTGATTGAAATTAATTTATACAACTTTTAGAAATTAAATCATGTTAATAAATTTTTAATTTTAGATCAATATTTTCATGTTATATAGTATGGTTAATATCATTTAGGTGTAAAATTATGATTATCAAGGTTATTGTTAATTACCATGTTAAATGTGGATGTGTTATTTCCAATGGCCTTTTTATTAACCTTGTATAGATTTTATCTAATAAAATATATAATTATATATTATATAATATATATGATATTATATTTTACCATATTTAACAATTTATTATGACTCATTTTAATTCTGATTAATGTTACATAATATTAATGAAATTAAATGATCAATGTATCATTTTCAACAAAACCCATTTTCAGTAGAATGTATATGATTACATAAAAGTTAATTTTCAAATTTTTAGAAATTGAATTGTATTTAATGAAAGATAAATTTTGATTTATGAAACATAATTTTTATATGTGGGTTTGTGTTATATTTTTTTTAAATCATAAATTACATAGTTTAAAACTATTTTACAAAGTATAAAACCAAAACGGTAATTGTAAAAGTTTAATGGTAAATAACTGAAATCAAGATTAAAACATGTGTGAAATTTCATTGTGTTGGTTTTCTCTACCCCCCATTAATATCAAATAAAATATTAACAACTATTAGAGCCAATTACTATTTAAACATTTCATGAAATCATTGAGATTCCATGGGTATTTAAAAATTATCATTTCCAACACATATATATGTTTCCTCTCACCACCCTAATAATAAAAATCTATGTATTAGTATCTTCTTAAATATAATCCCAGTATTAATTTAAAAGATATATATTATTATTCTATAATCCCATAGTAATTTTAATTTATCCTAATCCCATAATCAAGTAGTTTTATTTCAAAAGAAATTTCAAGCTCTACATGTCGTTATTCATTCATACAGAATGAATTAAGCCCCAAGGTAAGGGATTATGGATGTCAAAATTGTTTTTTTGAGATATGAATCATATTAAACACATATTTATTTCTCATATGTATTTATTGTATATTTATTTAATTTTCTTATATTATATAAATATATGGTATTTTAAAATACAACTCAATTTACGCCATTATGGGATTTAATTAAAATGATAAAAAACATTTAAGGGTCCTTGTCAACTCTATATCCTATGTTCAGATAGAATACTTCTACTTCATGATCATTATTCTTAAATTATTTATTTCTTTAATTCTATGATAGTAATCTATTTTACATTCCCTTACACTATGGAGAAAATAAATTTTTAATTCAATTATATTTCCTTGGCTAATTTCCAAAAAAAAAGTATTCAATAGTTTTGATGTAATCTCCAGTTATATAACAATAGTTTCCTATTATAGTCTATTTTTTTTATTTGCCCAAATTTTATAATATATATTTGGAGACAGAATTTGGTATTTTCTCAGGAAGCCTTCTTATTTACAATATTGTATTTTTAAAAATATTTTTATTAATTTTTTTTCAACATGTGATATCATTAATAGATTTTAAAAACAAAAAAAAAATTAATTCTTCTGAAAAACCCCTATAACAATTGGTTATGAATATTCCTTCATTTTTTTGATTCCCTAATATTCACCTCATTAAGTTCATTTATATTTTATATAAGTATTCCATGAAAATATTTGTTTCTTCTTATAAATCTTTTTTAGAGATTATATATGTTCTATGTTCCATTTTAAATTATCACATTTTATTTACCCATTTTAATGGAACCTTAATATTTACTATTATATGCCAAGTACCACACCTATAAAATGTATTTAACACGAATACTTTATGAAATCCCACAATATTTCACGTAAAACCTTAATAGTAAATTTTTTAACTAAATGGGAATAATAATATATTTTATTAAAATATCATTTTTTTTATTTGATAAAGCATCACCTATATTGTTCATTTTAATTCATACATCCCCTTGCATATTGGATGGAACATTTCTATAAGGAATTTTTTTAAGACATGTACATTTTTATCAAATATAATCATCCAAAAAAATTGAGTCCTTCATCACTTGGAAATCCATGTGATATAACAATGAGTTATTCTTTGATACGATATTATTAAACCCACTTCTTTATCATTGGGTTTTATATATATATGATTTATATGTGGTCAATTGTTCTCATGTGGGGCCAATATAAATATACATGAAATTAATTCCATGGGAGTTCTGTGATTTCACCCCACAATACAAGGTAATACTTTCTTATCATGATATATCATTTATGGTGCATGAGATTTTATCATAAGCACACTATGGTATGATTTCATATCCATGAGACATGAATTATGCTTATTGTTCAGGGATAGTGAGCCAAGGAACATAATTTTATGTTTTATTTGTTTTGAGCCTCAAATTATTCTTATTATATAATCATTAATTTTATTTCACATATTTTGGATTCATTGGTCTTATGATATAATTTCTATATATTTTGGTTTGATTCTTATCCAACACACTTCCAGAATGGTACATGTTTTTTTATATGAGATTACATTTTATACGCTAACGAAATATACAAAATAAATATTTATCCATGTAATTTCTAATAATAATAATCTCCATTAATTTTATTGACTTATATTATTATAGGGGAACCCTTGAAAACATGTTGATATATTTTCCCATAATGATTGTTTGAGCTCACAATTTATTATATTTCATTTTCACTAGAAATAAAGATAAATATAAATTATAAGAGGTGAAGAAGAGTGTCTAAAAGTGTTCTCTTATAGAAAAACGATCACATTTTTTGTAAAATAATTTTTCCATATAGATAGTCCTCAAATACAATATTCCAAAAGGTTTATCAAGTTTTGTGTGATTATTATGATAAGTAATGTTTACCGTTTTGTAATGATATTATGTAATGAAAAGTGTAGCATGAGTTATTATTATATTATATGAATTTTTCAATGATTTTATTCAATACATGAATTATGTAATATTCAATTCTTATATAATGACCTAATATTAGTGAAATAGAAAATTGAAATATTATAAATCCATTATCATGTTCAAGATAGGTAAATATTCACAATATTTCTAGAATAGGTAAAAATATTATAGGAAATATAAGAGAAATTTTTATAAACAATTATTTATCTAAAATTTACATAATACAATGAATATAAAATGAGAAATATATGAATATGAGAATAATTAAGCGTTATGTTACATGCCATTGATAATACACTACATTATAGAATTAATGTATCAAGGAAAGGGTGTGAATAATAGATAAAAAAGTATTTTGTATTCTTTGATCATATGTGTTATGGAATGAGCACCCACTATTGATCATCCAGTTGAATGATTCAATTAAGGTGTAATATTATGGTTTTTTACATGTTCTCCTTCAAAGATTGATCATTCTAAAATCTTGATAAATATGTTTCATGTGTATGATTTTCAGTAGATGATTCTATCGTAGTTGATACCCAAAAACCAAGTAGATGACGATATTATTTTCTGATAATGATTCAAATAGAATATTACTAAGGATATTGTTCTTATACTAGATCAGGAGAATAAATCCTCAATGATCCATGATTTTTATACCCAAAAATTTTTGATTCAATCTAGAGGTAGATAATAAATTCCCTATGATGTGGATGAACCCTTAATAAACATTATGTGAAATTAATGATCACTTTTATTCACAAAAAAATATAAAATAATGGTATAATGTTTTTGTAAAAATTCTTGAATACAAAACAGATTATCATTCCTTAATGAACCTAAACCATGTAAAAAAATTCAATGATGTGACTTATATCATTTAAGTTTTATATAGATTTGATAGATCTTAAGAAAATTAGGAATAAAACCTAACTAGACATAACATTTATTTTTTGAAATAGAAATTGAAGAAAACACATTATTATTATCCTCCCAAATCATTCGTGCATATATTACCCAGGGTTCTTCAAATCATGTGTTACATTTAAAGTAATACATCATGTGGTGTCATAATCATATTTTTCTCAAAATATTCTATAGATAATATCCCACTATTTCTACATGATATATAGAAAATAAGTATTTATACAGATTTGGGATAATATTATAAGAATTTAACCATAATATGAGTGATTTAGGACACAAAATACTAATAATTTTAAAAAATAAGATATTTATCATAAAAATTTCATATAGTGGGATTATGAATGATTTAGACAAATAAATATTAAATATGAATATATTATTTTCTAAAGAATATCCTCAAAATGAAAATTGAAGGTCAAAATTAAAAATCATTAATATAAATTTATATATAATGGTAAAATTAATACTCTCAAAATAGCATTTCACTATGGTGTCACCGAAGGAGTGAGTTGTGGAGAATTTCTAAAATCACATATATGGTAATTTAATTCCTAGATCACAACATAAAAACCCTAATATTATCATAAAATATTAATGATTTTCCCTAGACTAGTATTTTACCGCATTTGGAAATTGTTTTATCTTTTCAATGGTCCATACTCAGGTCCCATAAAAAATAAATATTGTCACTAACTAAAGTCATCAATAAGGCTGTGAAGTATGTAAAACCACCACTTACTTGTGTACTAATTCTTCCATATACATCACTATTTTAATTCCCCATCTTGGGATAATAAAAAAATGTTTTGTTGGGTTTTCACGTGACCTCATGTCTGCATCTACATAACCTAGTGTCTAAAGACTACTAGATAGGAAATATATCATCCTCAGATATTTTATTCCCTCTAATTAATATCCTGGGGTTCATGCATGAAATTTAAAAAAATAATTTGAATGCAATATATGTATAATGGTCATCCCAAAAAACTAATGACATAAAACATAGAGCACCAGATGACAATACAATATAGAATAAAATGAAATAAATATACATATATGATAAAGATGTATAAATTATATTCCATGTAAAAAACAATGTATAAAATATATCATATATAAAGGAATACATCACACTCAATTGTACATGATGGATAATATCTGAGTTTAAATAATATTTCCACCAGCATAACCCATATAATCACACACACTGAATCCTTATTTTCCATGTATGGATAACTGAACCCTATGTCCATATCCAAAAGATTCCTTTTACCAGATAAAATACATGAATATCTACCAATATTTAATGAGATACATGTTGTGTAAAAGATTTTGGGGTGAGTTTATTGATGTTGTAGGAATCCCCAATTACTGAAAAATAATGAGTGTTATTTTGATAATATTTAAGAAAAACCAATAAATGTATAATAATTGTAGTAATTCCAATGAAATGAAAATATTTCGATACATAACACACAATGAAATTCAAACATACATGTTGGAATGCTGGGTGTCAACCAAATCCCATGAACTTTGACCATCCCTACTTCATCTAGTGCTAGAGAATATTTGGTCATATCACTTATCATTAGGGGATACATTTCATGCATCATGATATTCTAATCATACCTCCACCAATTTAACATCATATACTAGGAGCTATTATATTAATTCCATAATATTATTATCTCAATTAAGATCATTATAAACTAGGAATCATATGCATTCAATAAGATGTCATCTCACGTATGATCATTAGGTTTCTTGGAATCATATTCATCCCATAACACCCCTGGGCCTATACCCAGACACTAAGAATCACTAGGCATCGTCGATGATATCATTAATATCAACAAATTAACCTTTTCATAGAATGAATCTCATATAATATCAATGAAATTATGTATCCCGCAAGATCTTATGTGCATTTGGAATCCCCTAAAATATAGAGATACACATTCTTTTGATACATAGAATCATAGTTATCCATTGAAAAAACAAGAATGTAAAATATATCCTACGATTAAATTTCCATCTTAGTAAGTATCCATCGGAATCTACCAAAATCTAAGGAGGTAATTCTATGCATCATATTAATCATGTTTACAAGACATCATCCACCAAAAAATCACTTATTTTTAGTAATAATATGTGTTTTTATCCATGAACAACATCTCAAAAAACCCCTACATTAACTTTAGAATTAATTCACTGTTACTTGAGGGAAATACTCCCATTTAATATCTCATTAAAATAATAACAATGAAAATAAGTGTTTTACAAATTTCAGAACACATAATTCATAATTGATGTCAACACCCAAGTTAATTAGAATACATTGAAACAATATCAATATCATTTTCATGAAATTTATTTAGGTTCTAAGGTGATACCACAATTCAACACTACCCCTTACCACTAGTAACATTATATAGTGTAAATATCTAATGGGGGCCCTCTTAGGTACCCTAGACCACATCATAACATGGGCACTAAATATGGGATATTTTTTCAAATTTATGTCACTCAATACAATATCTATAATATACTTTAGACATCCCTTAATACCCATTAACGTTACTCAGACCCATCAATATGCTATATGTAGTCTAAAATATCCATTTATACCATCAAAAATACTTTATAACGGAGTATATTTCATTAGAAAAACATGCATAACATATGTCTTCATGAAATAAATAGCACACAAGTAAATGACAAGTAGAGAAACACATAAAATCACTAATACAAGAAAGAATATAACATTATCCACATGGTGTTAAATATTTAAAAAACAACTCTACCCAATAAAACACTAATTTCTATTGAAAAAATGTAAAAATAATCTTTAATTTATTTTCAATGGCATCGCATTTCATCTTAAAAATGATAATCCCTTAGCCCAAACCCATGAAACATTCTTCGACAAACTATGTTTCTATCATAAAAAAACCATTCAAATACCATTTATTAAATAATTAAATTTTCAATATTTTTTCATTCTAATTTAATCCAATTGTCAAAAAAATAGATACCATTTTCTACTTGTAATCTAATACACATAGAATAATAAACTATTATATATAAAACTTAAAGTTATTTGACCAAGGATCTAACATTAATCCATTTATAAACAAATACAATCCATGTTGACCACTAGGCTATCATGTCCTCGTCTTAGTTTACACAGAAATCATAAAATAAATTATACATATTGGAAAATAATAATAAGGATGGAATAGAAATATGACATCATAAATTAATCTAGAGACTCAAATAAACTTATTTCCACCTACCACATTCATTGTGTTATTTATACTTTATCATATTTTGATTATCATTACATAGGCTCATCCAAGTCCATTATGCCATATCACATCATTATAAAAAAATATGAAAAACCTGAAAAAAAACAATATTAATTATAAAAAATAATAATTAATTCTTAATATAAATTCCATTTAATGTAGACATGAAAGAATACTAAAATCTTTCAGGTGATGTCCTCTCCCCGATTGTGTGTTGTATACCCCGCAAAAAAACACCAAAACCTAATTAACACACAATGTTCAATTAATTATAATAATTATAATTTTCCAAATAATTCAACAAAAATATTCATAGTGCTTAAGAACATACCTTGGGACCTTATTGCATTGAATCTTTGAATAAACACTCTTGAGTTTTTCATAGCTCCTCCCCATAACCATAACTAGAAAAACCCTTAACATAAATGTATTAGTTAATATAAAATTAAATTTATTTTTAGAAAAAAACATTGAAAACCTTATATAGTTATATACCTTCATTAAAATAGAGTTTGATGATGCCTGACCATCCTCTTATGACATTATTTTTCTCGTCCGAGAAAAATAACCTATAAATTTTTATGATTCCACTATACCATTGTCGAATCAGTAGTAAAAACTATCACCCAGATAAAATAAATTATATAAATGGAAAGGGTGAAGGAAAAAATGAAAAATAATCAAAATATCAAATTAAATTTAAACTATACATTCCTCAAGAAGAAATTTAGATCAATTCCATTGATAATTGAAGGAAATTTACTCAATATAAAAGGATATAGAACTCTCACACAGGTCCCCCTATACACAGTTTGGGAAATGTAACTTCCCCCTTACAACCATGATTTGAAAAAATTTATTTAATTATAAATTATATAAGTTTATTTCTCATTTTATTTTACATTAATATTAATCCTTTTCTTATCTCCTCAATAGTTTTTTCTCCCTGAATGAGGGTCTGTAACCCAAATATAGATTGCATTATAATAGATTTCCATGAATATTTATAAATAATTAATAATTATTTAAATAATATTATTTATTTAATATTTAATTCTATATTAATTCACCCAAATAAATTATACAGAATGAAAATATGAATTATCTTTTTTAAATTTACCAAAATTAATTAGAAATTAAATATAGATATTTTTTCATTTCAATTAGTCCCAATTTATTTTATAATGAATCTCAAAATGTATTCCTTAATTAATTACATATTAAATTAAAATAAATAAATAAGATACTATTAAATAGAAATTTACCGTAAAATAACATTCCCTATAGTAAATTACTCTATAACATTATACACTCTATAAAGAAAACATATTTTAACTTATCATATAATAATATAATGAAATTTTATGTAAACCTATATTAACATAATAGAATTTTAATATATCAGACAATAACTAACCATACAGAATGTTACACTATAGTAACATAAGAAGATTTCATTATAGCATACAGTAACTCACCCTATATTAAGTCACACTATAGTAATGTTAGATATATTAGGTTGTGTTATAGTAACATTATGAAATTTCATGTCACCCTATATTAACATTTGTATATTTCAATTAACTTAATTGTAATTAATGTGTGTTTCATCAATCCAAATAGAAGCCTCAATAAATTTTATGATATTTTATTCTAACATAATTAAATTTGAAGATACCTTATATAAACATACAATATAATAAGTTACCATATAGTATCTTACCGAAATTTCCAGTTAACAAATTGTAACATTAAGAAATTTTTCATTATCTAATTGTAACATAATGAAATATGATTTTATCCTATAGTAAATTTTGAAAATTTTATGATACGCAATATTAAAAAATGGAAATTTCTAGTTACCCTACTTCATACGCATATGGTAATATAAAATAATTTTCAAATTTTTCAAAAACCGATCACAATACCCTAATCTCTGGTAGTGTTTGGGCCATTCCTATCTAAAATACCCTATTATGTACTCATCAAAGTCTATGTAATTTTAATATGGGACTTAATTTAGGATATATAAATGTATATACATGACGAAATATTTAATTATTATAAAACACAATTCTAATATCCAAAAAATTACACTAGGATTGAAATTTTATTAAATTTCATCACAATGGTAAACAACTTATTCTGAAATCAATGAAATCATTAGAAAATTATTTCATGTTAATCTATTTGGGGAAATAACCCTTTTTTATATTATAAGTATTCATGATTAAAACTTTACCATGATTATTAGAACCAGGAAAGAAATAGTTCTTAACAACCTCTCCACCAAAACAATTTTTATCCATATGGTTCTTTAGTTGTAATTTGACCATAATTATAGACCTTTACTAGCTTCCAATTCATTAAAATGTCATCTTATCTTACCCTAAAAACACCATAATACTTTTTACTGGACCACTCTCACAACCAACCATACTATTCACTATACACCAAGAACATACACATCATTATCATCTAATATTAATCTTGTGATCCATGAAACCCTTCTATTACAATACTCAATAGTTTCATCAAATAGATAATAATAAGGCCCATAGTTCTCCATACCATAGTCCTCAAATCATAAAGTATGATTCCATGCAATGATGCTCCCCACCATTGATGTCACCAACTGAATACACAATTCGACTAACTACATGTTCTAAATATCAATCATAAATTTAATGATAATTGTAAATGAGGAACTTTCATATTAAGAATTGAATAAATTCCAAAACCCAAGAATCAAACACAAAGTTCATTATTAGATGACTAAAAAAATCATACCGGCCTACATTGGCACCAACTAGTCAAAATAAATCACACCATTCAATACAAATACATATACCAAATAGTATTGGATATATCAAAATATAAAATTCATAAAAATTATCAGTATGATTCAAGAATTCAATTCACCCCCAGTAATGTGAACATAATTAAAAGAGTTTTTTTCCTTGGATAAACAGAAATAAATATAATAGATGGGGTTTCCTTGTTAGTCCTAAAGAAATAAGACATATATGATCTCCCCCAATTATTAAAAAAGATATCAAATAGTCAGTTAGGTAAATGGCATACATAATGAAATCAATCATATGGTTCAACCCTGGTTGATCATTATGAAATAAAATATACCAGTTCATCATATACATATGAAAATAAAATAGAGAATACTAGGCTATATAAGAATCTATCATATATATTAATAATAATTGAAAAAAATGATACACTAATGCTCACCAATTTTTTTTAAAACATCACTTGGAATTCAATGGTTTTTTTAACAAAACCAATTTCTCAAAATACACATCCCATTCAATATTTTCATAAAACTTATCTTTTCATAAAATTTAAATATTTAATATTCATAAATCATATAACTCATGTTCATAAAAAACATGATAATCCTTTTTCAGTTTTAAAAATACCATATTAATGATCTATTTCAACAAAATAATGTTTAAAACCCATTTTATAGACACCTGAGGACACTATATGATTTTGTATTATAATATAATTTTCTCAAAAAAGAAAAATAATTTATAAAATCATTTCTCTACGAATTCCAAACAAGAACAAGAAAAACTTTTAAAATCAATAAAAAATATCCATTGAATCTTGAAAACATTAATCCTCAATTATAATATAATTAGGACAAATCACATCTTATTATTATTTTATTTAGTTAATTTTGTAATTTGATAGAGAAACAAGTCAAACCACACCACCCAAATATACATGTATCGTTGCCATAAAATACCACTATAATGGTGTCTAGACAAATCACTTGAACCCAACTAAGCTTTGTGACACAACGAGGGTATCATCCATCCCACATTGGGATTCTTGATTCAACTTGACATCCCTCTCATCTAGATTTCCTAATTATGAAACCAGATATTCCTTAAAAATATGGGGTTTAACAAATTTCATTCTACCTAGAAATTATCTCCATCTATGTCTCGATCCCCATAACCCTTAATCTATCTATATCTAAATATTTCATATCCCAATACATACATTCAGACAACATTGAAAGGACTAGTTTCTAACATTCTCAAGGAAACTATATGTGGATGCCACTTGACCTCAAGAATGCCCTATCTTGCACTGAAGGATTATAACTAGTAGTGAGGGACTAAAATACGTTTTTGGTGACCATTACACCTTATATTAATTTAAATTCTCATGCTTGAATTTACCAAAGTTTTTTGGATGTCCCTTACATATAATAGACAATACAAAAACCTATGGACATAGACAAAGGTTCCCCAGGTAATCTCTTTACCATAAATAGAAATAAATTCATATATATATATATATATATGATGGAACATTAAAAAATAGATTTATAGAATGTAACCATATAATCGCATATATAAAATATAAAATAAAATGGATCTCTAGTCAATACATACTAAACATGGATATGGAGTAAACATTACAACTATTGACATAATATAAATAATCATACATGTAGAATTTATAAATTCCATGGTCTAATAACTAAAATATGAGTATTGATACAAATGAAAATAGTGGAATGAGATAATATATGATGATATACCCAGTTATATCATGATCTATGTCATATACGCATGTTTTTGCAGTTTCTCAGTAACCTAGTATGGGTCATTTATACCTCAGAAATGATAAGTGATATTTTGACCATGTTGTTCATCATGAAATTAATATATATATATATAAGAAGTAAAATCATTAATTTGAAATAAATTAACTCATAATAATAATACAATATACACATGAAACATACATTTTGGGAATTTGGGTGTCAACCATAGAACCTTAAACCTCGACAATAATTGCTTTGGCCAGTTCCATAGGGTCTCTGATAACGTCCCTTATCCTTAGGGGGATAAAAGTTCTCTCTTAGGATCTCATGTTCAATTGTGCATAGATGTAGTAGTAGATCCCAAGAAATATCATTGGCATCCCATCATAACATTACATAAGTTATGTCAATTGGTTCCTAATAATCTCCTAATATATCATCTCAAGTAAGAGTACCATTTCCTAGGAATCAAAGGAATCACACTATTCCCCTAAGACAATATCAAAATATTTCATAATCATAGGCATCATAAATGATATCATTAGGCTCACATCTAGATCCATGAGATCTAAGTAATATCTTATTATTTTATTTTATTTTAGAATACTTTGGAATTATATGAATCTTAGGCATCCGATAAAATAAATTTAGGGATAATAATTAGATCATATATATCCAATTTCTCCAATTAATGAATAATAATATAATAAAGATCGAATAAATTATATGGAATCAAAATAAATATTTGAATACATCTCACATATCCTTTGAGATAGTCATATTAATTCAATAAATTATTTTATTGGGAAACAATCCACTAAGAAATAACTCTATAATTATAATAATATTGCATAAAAATTCTCCCAACCAATCAAAGAAAACTAATGTGATATCTTGAGAATTTATTAGTAGGTAATGGATATTTTATTCCCCTCGTGAATATCTTGTTATAATATTAATAAACCAAACAAGGGTTGGAAAAATTCATGACCGATTTTATATAATCGACGTCGGCCCAATATGTGTGTGTCCTAACATAGTCACTATACCCATACTAGGATCTCATAATCGATTTGGGTTATTAAGTGAAACCTACAATCATTGCATCACATTACAAGTACAAAACCTCTCAATGGGATATATCTCACTATGGAACCCTTTAAACTACCATAAATTTATTAAATAATATAGACAACCAGCGTGTCTTCCTATATCACATTTTCATCACAGGGCCCTAGCCCATTATTCTAGTGGTAACATCTTTTAGTGTCAATTATATTCCATCATACCCATCAATACACACTAAGGTGCCTATCATATCTATCTAAATCAACCCAATACTTTGATATCAAAATTAACTATCATTTTCTATCCTGAATAACATTAATCATCTTATAAAAAGTATCATATAATTCCATCACCAAAAGGGGACACATAAAATTAATCATTCTTTAGAAAATTATGACGTCACCCTCATGAAGAAAAATAGACCACAATGGTCTCATTATAATCTGTTCCATATATATTTTTGATTCCAAGTAAAAATAATATTTTAAAACATTTTGTAAATATAAAAACATGTCTTGTTACCTACACTAGTACATTTTATAGGACCTATAAAGAATTATTTGAAAAATACAATTACCATATTGATATACCATTTTAATTCCCATTTCATAACTCTAACAACTTACATTGCATGTCAGTTATAATCACATCCTCATTATAAAATGATATTTAAAAATGGAGACCCATGAATTTATGAAATCCAATTCATACCACCAATGAAACTATTAAAATAATCATTAGCACTCATTCATACAAGGATCCATTATCAAACAATTTATAAATCTATATGATTCGTGGTTACTATTATGCAAACATGAGCCCATTTATATTTATAGTGAAATTTTACAATTCATTCCCCAGATAATAAAATAATGTTTTTGATAGAAAACAAACATAAAATATCAAATTAATATAGGGAATAAAATAAATTCAACACCACTAATAACATTTTAAGACATATTTTTTCTATAGCACGTCATAACACAAAATTCATATGCTCATTTTAAACTATATTTAAATTTACCACAATTGTGAGGTTATATCTCAAATAATAAAATTAATTTACTTTTATTATAAACTATTATATTTAACATATTTCTTTAATTGAATTTAATTTAAATAGTTAGTAATGACTTAAACCTTACAGACTATATCCCCTAAATAAAACCCATATTAACATTATACCATTAACCCATGACATGAAGTTAAACTTAATACACTCATCCAATTCATTTAATAACGATGTGTATAATTAATTTCAAAATATCACCATAATTGGTATAACTCTTAGAAAACATTCTCAGTTAACTCACCACCACATAATCCGGACCATCAATTAATGTATAGTTCATTGTTCACTCTTAACGCCATCTTCTGGGAAAATCATAAAAAAATTCTTTAATTTAGTCGCTAACTAAAAATAATTTTGACTAATATTCTATATAGTATCATATAACATGGTAGCTTAACTAAACCAGTGTGTGGAAACCTGACATCAAACTTTTGGGAAAACCTTTATCTGTTATAATAAAAATACCCATGATATTTGGACAATTCAACCATTTTCTGTAGAATCGGCCATAAAAATAATATCACAATGAACATAAATTATCCAAATCTAAAGGGGGAACGAGAAAATGGAAAGTATTAATTATGATTGTTATATGTACTGTATAATTTTTTATAGATCAAACATTGATCGATTAGGATTCGAAACAACGGAAATAACTTCTATGGAAGTGGAGATGACCCTCTCATACGATCCTCGCTGTGAAAGGTTTATGATATGGAACTCTCCCATCAAAATATGATTATAGATACAATTTATTTATAAATTATATAATTTTATTTTTCCCATTTTACATTACTCCATTATCCTTATTTTTTATATTTTAATTATTTTCCCTCCATATATTAGGGTCCCTACCCATATATAATATTACCTTATTGAATATTACCATAATTATTGATAAATAAATTGTTAATAATTAATGTATTTTTTGTCACAATTTAATTAATTATTAATTCCATAAATAAATTAAAAATAATAAAATATATATATGTTACAATGAAAAATCGAACATAATTATACATAAATGTTATTTTATTTATTATTTTAAATTGGTCGTAATTTTATTTATAATTACTTTCATATTTTATTCCACAATTTTTTCCATAATTAAATTGTACTGATTAAATAGTAAAATATACAGTAAAATGTTTCTCTGCAAAAACATACCTGGTAGTATCTGAATTTAAAAAAAATTACCCAATAAAACATTACCCTATTGTAACATACCCTATAATAATTTATAGAAATTTAAACATAACATATAACAACATATGAGAATATTATGTCACTCTATAGTAACATAACATATAGTATAATATCCAATAGTCAATAAAAGATATTTAATGTCACCAATTAATAAGAAACTCTATATTATTATACCGTATAAAAACATAATGAATTTTTATGTAACCCGATAGTTAAATATTGTAAATTTTTTTAAAACTACAGTTATATTGGAATATTTAAAGCTATAAAATTTTAAATTATGGATTTTTCAAATTACTCTATAGTTACATAAGTAAATTTCATTTTAATCTATAGTAACATGTGTAAATTTAATGTCTCCATATAGTGACATACTATATAGTATGATATAATATTATAACATAATGAAATTCCTATTTACCCTATATTAACCAAATGAAATATCAGTTTCCCATATAGTAGCATAATGAAACCTCATGTTAACCAATTGTAACATGAGGAAAATTATTTTTACCAAATAGTAACTTAAGGGATTAACATGTTACCTTATACAATGTTACCCTATAGTTGGATGGTAGAATTGTAGTAAGGTATGAATCAGTACTGGCTGTTCAAAAATATAACTGTTGAACTAGAAACATGATAGAGATTTTTGATCATTTAAGAACAATCCATTATTATACAATCAACAAATATGTTTGTATTTTAATCTAGAACTCCATTTAGAAGATATAATTGTTTGTACATGTGGAAATATATAATAATTATTAAAACACACATCCAATATCTTGAATAATTCACCCGTCTCATAATTACACCAACATCAAGGCCATGGGTAAAAACCGGATTTTTGAGATTTAACAAATTGTCTGCAATAATTTTTAGTTATTTTAATATATAAAAACTAAAAAAATTCCTCTATAAGAATTAAAGTTACAAAATTAAATTTCCCCTATTTTATTATACCTATAATTAAGTGTAGATTTATAGATATAAATTAAGTCCAGTTGTCTAGTAGGCCTTTTGGATTTACTAAATAATATTTATTTTATAATTTTTAATAATTATCATGTTTTTCTGTAATCTAATGATTCATAATTTAGTGATTCCAATAATACAACTCTAATTAATCTTTTAATGTGTTTCTAATTTAAATTTATATAGATACAATGCCAACGGCAAGGAAGATAATTATCGACATATACCTCATTATTTTAATTATATAAACAAAATTTTACATATCTAAGATTTATAAATATTTAAGCATATTCGTAATTATATATTAAATTTTAATATAAAATTTACTACAATAATTGATCATAATAATGGGTTGGAATATTATATTTTCCAAAATATATAATGAAAAAAATTTCTTTAGAGTGGTAACATATTAATAGTATTCTAATTATAGAACTATTCCTCTAAGTATAATTATATTAATTTTTATGACTTCTAATCCAAAAAAAAATTATCCATTTCAAAAATGAATACCTATTTTACAATTTTTAAATTCTTATATATCTTTGAGTCTTTCATTGTCTACTTAAATGTGTGAATAAATACAGATATATAATACTCAAGAATCCAACTAGAGAAATTGGTCTTTATCCATATAATTTTTTATTTGTTAAATTATTCTATTTTGGAATAACATTCAACCTACGATTCAAATCAATAATAGTTCGATATTTCAGTTTTATTATATATCTCAAAATTAAGAACATGATGTATTAAATATTCAAAAATACATATATATTTATGGGTGAGTATCATTTTTTTATTGTTTCATAATGGAATTTTAATGAACATAATCACCCTGTAAATGATAAATCATTATATTATTTACATTTACTTTAATGATATACATATTTTAGAAATTAATTATTTTAGTAATGAATTCATCTCAACAAAATTTTATTTTTTTGGGGTGTCACTGTGATGATTTCATATACAAATAAATAATTTTTTTAATAGATAAAACATTACCAAAAGTAATTATATTATTAAACATAACTATATTCCTCTGTTATCAAAACTATTAGGGTTAATTATATTAGTGGAACCCAAATCAAACACCATGATTAAGGAGCAAAACTGGTTGGGTCACCTTTTCTGGAATCATTAAAAACACATGATAGTCCATGTGAAACTAACCATTTTGTTCACCCAAAAAGAATGATTGTGGGATTGACAAGTACCTCCGTTGAAGGAATCTCTAGTTATGTAATTTATGGTTTTCCTTAATATATCACAAATTTATTATACACCATATATATATATTAAATTAATAACATTTTTGTTATATTTCATCGTTATTATCTAATTTTAATTCATATATATCAAAATGATTCTAATGAATTAGTTTTGGAATTAATATTCAATCCATGAAATTAATATGATCCCACATAGTTAATGTGTACATATTTACACATACAAATATTTAGGTTACTCACCCAAAAATAATATCCAAACAAATATGCAATATCTAAAATCATCAAATGCATAGAAAATATGACCTTCTCATATATAGTTATAAAATTATATGAAACGGATAATATATACAACTGTAAAATAGGTGTTATATATGGTCATGGAAGAAACCTCACATAAGAAGAAATACATAAAAAAGTGTATTTTACACATAATGTGAAAAACATTAACATAAAAATATCTTTACATATATTACAATTTCTTATGTATATGAATATTTTATATAACAATATTTTATATAATGTTAATAAAACACAATTCTTTGATTTCATGAGGCCAGATTTTTTATCACAACCAATGATATATCCAATATCATAATAAGAAACACACTTCAGGAACAAAACTTTCATGGATCATATATTACAATAAAATACATATGTACTATAAGGGTTAGAAAAATAGAATTGTGATGTACTATATTATAAATTGACATATAGATTATGATAAAATATTTATCAATAATTAATAAAATGATATATTGACTCATTGATGAACGTGACTATGATTCCACTGATGGGTATTATGATATTATAATATAATAACTATGAATGAACCCATTATATAGATTTAAGTATCATCAATAGAAATATCTTGTTAATTAATAACATAAAACAAACTATAATATAATTATTATTGTTTTCTCTAACTACATTTAATGTTATTGATTTATCACTATAGGAATATGTGAGTTTAAACCAGTTGATTATTACGTACATAGATATTCCTGAATCGAGTATGATCCTTATAGGCTATGAGAGCACCCATAGACCAAAAATTAGTAATAAATTCATATCCATGAAGAATAATTGTGAAAAGGGATTAAATAAATTTTAGATATAACTTATAAGTGACATAGATAGAAAAATTGGTTATAATATCATCATATTGGATTAATTCATTCAATAAACTGACTTTAGATTTAGTATCCAATGATTAGCAGATAATATTAATTAAAATAACACATGTTTTTAGGTATATGATATGTTATATAATTCATAAGACCAAATACTATGAATAAATACATAAAAATTATCTTAATTATTTATAACCAAAGGGTACTGATTGTGATAAATGGGTAAATTCATGAACATGCCATCCCATATTAAAAGTCTACCATACAATATGATAAATACCAACTGTAATTCATGAAAAATTTATATTCATTCCATATAACATATTATAGAACTATGTATATTCTATAATACGATATAAACATTTAGTGTCATACAGACACCCTAGTTAAAACTGAGATAGGATTATCTACTTCATGGTAAGAGGAACCATTACCAACTCTCTACCATCAATGATTCAGGCTAGTTTGCCATGCAGCCTATGTTAGATAACCTTTTGTCTGTAATCATGCATCGATAGCATGGATCCATGATCCCAACAACGTTCTTTACGAAAAAAATTATAGGATATGTATACCATTCCCCGTAGTATTTCTTTTGTTACACATCGATTGATAAATAATATGTGGGTGAAGACTACAATGACGTTGTGAGTCCACATGACACTTTGATGGAAGCCTAATCTAGATGGAGGGGAATTATTAGATCCTAGAAAAAACCTTATACTTTTAACGACATAGTTAATGGGATATATATGGATCCTTCTGTTCTAGCTGAGAGGGCATCATGAATATGCTCTATGAAAACCTATGATGTTCATGATGAATAACTCTATAGTAAATCCTAAAAAATAATATATTAAAAATGGTTTCAAAATTTTATCAAAACATAAAAAATAGGTCTTCAGAGAGTTTTCAAGCTCACATAAACTAATTATAGAGTGATAGATATTATGGGGATTAATACACAAGATAATTAAATATCCCACTAAGAATTTTTAGGAGAAGTTTTCATGAATTTTGTATATGGTATACCAATAGTAGATGTGTTGATCACAATAATTGATGTAATCATGGGGTTCAAGACAGTCATCTTCATTTAATAGATAATATATTATCTACATATGATGAAATGATAGTTCAAGTTGTGATTGTTATTCCATGAAATGATGAAATTACAATATATATAATAAATATTTCTCATTGAAAATGTATTGAATAATATTTTCCACCAATGTATATTTTTTTTACTAATTCATATATTTCTTACGATCATTCAGGGTGGCACCACCAAATGTTAATAGAATAAAATAGATACAACTAAAACTATTTTTTTCATTATAAACATTTTATATAACTGAAAATATTAACTTCATGGTCACATTAAGTGAATCATTTATTATTTATGTTATAGTGACCATCATGAGTATGAACTCAAATCTAGGTTCTCTAATGATTTTACAACCTATGATGTAATTTTTTTTGTCAAGAAACCATGTTATTTAAACTGACAATACCATAAGAGAAATATTACTCCAATTTAACATGAATGAATAAATATTTATCACCATATGATTTGATTAGTTGGAATAAAGAGACATATATTCCATCATATAAAAAATATTTATGATGAGTGAGTAAATGATTAGAAACATTGAATAGAGAATTTATAGTGACACAACCCCAGATAGAAAAGAGTTGTTGTCTACTATTAATATCATTAGAATGATTAAAAGGAATCAAGACCCGAAGGACCCCTAAGTTTTGTTTTCTTGGTACACCAAATATATAAATGTGAGTTTTATTTATAATTACTATATGAATTTCAACATATATTTTTTATTTAATCTAAATAAATATCTTAGATAATAATATCTAATCCATCTAGTATATTTCTACTTATCATTCATATTATACATCTTTTATTATTGAGGAAATAAACATAGTATGGGTGAGATCAAATTCTTATTAAGTGTAAAATATAGTTGAACTGATAACGAATCAATGAGGGTAATAATTATGGTATAGTAAATAACTAAACAGATATTCCATATAATCAACAAGTTATCATGTGTCTAGATAAAAAATATAGAAAGGTAATAATTTGAAATACGTGCCATTAAAATAACTCAATTAGGTAAAATAAATATTATATGGTATGAAACTAAAACACATTCCATTAATCAATAAGCTAAAATGAAATGTATTGATAGTTTTGTCGATGAAAAATCTCATATATGAATAATATATGAAACTATAATATGGGAAATGATTTCTTAATAGACGTCATATATATGGAACATAAGGACCAGTTACCATCATTCTTTTCACAATATGGTTTATAAATAAGGGTAAAAACCTATTTTCATAATTATTTGTCCTATGAAAACCTATCGATGCAACGAGAATCTATATATAGTCTGGGCGCTACCTGTCATTTTTTGTCCAATAAATTTCTAAAATTAAATAACCAAAATAAATAATATGCATTATCAATTAATCATATATACTGAGTTATATGGATCTACCATTAATTCACCAATTAGTCAGATAAATTAACAAGTAGGCACCATATGTAAAATAGTAAATGGGTTAGACAATGGTAATATCCTTGAAAAATGCAATGGATAATAATGGAAATTCAACGTTCGATGGTCATATGAGATTAAATATTCTAAGGGGCTGAAAAATAAATCAAGGAATAGATTGTGAATAATGTGATTGTTTAAATCGGTAATAAACCATTCAGAGGAATAATATTGATGGTATTAATAACTCAAATACCAAGTGGGGTAAAATAAAGGGTTTTTGTTATTGAGGAAATAAATTAATAATTTTTAAAAAAATTATTGATGAAAGTATCCATTTCTTTTGAAGAAACATTTGTAAATATTTCTCATTGAACATTCCTATTAAAAAAACTTATTTTAAAAATAAAACATTTAAACCTGAAAAAGAGGCTTTAAGGAATTTATTGCGGATAAATTCGTACATTTCTTATGAGGTAAAATGAATATTCCATTTGTATAGTAAAAATATAATAAAAATGCATAGATCAGAAAGAATCAATACGATTCCATCGAAAACATTTTTAAAAGAAAAGATGTGAAAACATATATTTACCAAATCATTTTAAGATTTTTTTTGACATATTTTAATAAAAAATAGTTTGGTAGAAGAAGATAGGTTCTCTAACTAAAGTGGTAAATAATGTCGGGTTTTTAATGCATTTTATAAAAAACACTGAGTACCAATGAGTTAAAATAGTACCAATAAATGAAAATGATCTTGAATAACTAAATAATAATGAAAGGTTTAATTTAAAAATGGTTATATAAATTCCTTTAATGGTAATTCCATTAAGGGGTCATTTGGAATTGTCTTGAGGAAAATAATCTTTTAACATCCCAATGTGACACAGTCCACTTTGAAATACTTTCAATCATAACCTCATGAAGAATTAATACTGAAAGAAATTTATAATATAGTGGGAGTAGTTTGGTTCATGATACAGAATTTCCATTGAATTATATATACCACATAAAACAAACTCAGTTCATAATAATAAAATATTCCATAACAAAATGGAATTGTGATAAAATCCCTTACAAGTGAATTGAATGATCCAAAAGTGATAATCATCAAATGAAACTTCTATATAAAATTAATATAAATTAATTAATTATATAATATATCAAAATGGCCAGTATGTACACTAAAAAATAATTAAGTGGTGATTATGACATTTATCTCACATATGTGAAAAGTGAGATAAAAATCCTTAAATTTTGTTTACTTTTTTGTTATATTATTTTATAATTTTTTATAATAAACTTATATCAATTTTTTAATTTCTTTATAACCATTTTCATGTAAATAATTAATTTTATTTCACTTCTTACCATATTTTTTACAATTATATAAATAATTAATTTTATGTTAGGTGTTTCAACCAAATTCGATTAATCTATCAAAATAATCATTATAAGGTCAAATATTGTCAAATGGGTCACTATATAATATCTCTAGAATAATTATAATGAAATAATTATCTTATATACTAATTATATTTTTATATATAATAGTTCATAATATTTGGATATTATAAATTAAGTGCACCATTCATGGAGATGGTATAGTGTTTGTACGCAAGAACACTACATTCATTTAATTGTTGAAACAAAACAATGAAAAATATATGATACATATGTATATTATAATTCTAATATAATATAAAGGTTATATATGTTACATTGTTTTATTTAAACCATCCTTTATATGTTCCATGTATGTCATGAATGAGTTACAATGCTTTAAGGGGGTGGTACTCCACACTACCCCAAACATAATAATCATTTTTAAACAACAAGGAATGAATACTCGTATGTTATAAATAAAAAATATAAAATAATATAGACAATATAAATATAATATATATCATATATAAATATAGTTTCCATAATAATTTAAACCATGTGAGGTGATAGAGAAATATTGAACAATCATCGTTTCGTGAGGTAGTAGTTCAATGTACATAGAAACTGTATGTTCATTAACCATTTGATTGAGTTGTGTGTAAGTGTACATCAAACCCATATCATAAAAAAATCACATTATATTGATTATATGGTTTTTGTAATGTAATAGTATAATAATAAGAGTATATGTAGTGGATAATGGAAATTGAACAAAAATGAATGGTAGAATGTTTTTCCTCTTAATTAGGAAACTACTTTTGGTTTATTCCAAAAGGATTCTTTGTGGGGATTTCAACCCTAATAGATGATTCTAGGATATAAAGTGGTATTTTGGTAATAGTTTTGAGTAGATAATGGTTGTACTATATGGTTCATGAAGTGTGAGTATTAGAGAATAGTTTGTACATATTTACAGTAGTGGGGAGGGGCACCCATGGAAACTCATAAAATATAAATTAAATAAATTAAATATTCATTAAAAATTGTCAAAAACATATTTATTTCTAAGATTATATGATTTTGGGTCGAATTCCTATAAAAATATTTAATTTTAACTATTTTTAATATTTTTTTATTACTTATCTTTTTGGTTTAACCTTTATTTTAACATATTTAATCTTACAATGATATCATATTATTTAGAAATTGTGTATTAATTTAATTACCATAAAATGTCAAACTACCATAAATAGTGGCCTTTACTGCATATTTGTACTTATCCTAAACATTTGATCAAATATTTTATTTTAGGAAATTTATTAAAATTAATACACTATTTTATAATTTAAGTTATGAAAAATGTCAATTTTTGTCACTATTTATACTTGAATTTTAAAAAAAACATAACAACCTAATTAATTCGAAAAAAATACAATATATAAAAAAATGTCTTAGTGATCTAGAAAAATCATGAATGGAATAAAATATTTCAAATAATATTTATTTTAATATTTATAAAATCATTTATTTGATTCATTCATTAATAAATATATTATTGCAACATCATTGTGTCATAATTAAATTTAATTATTTAATGATTAAAATTTATAAATAAAATACCATGATGTAGGAAATAATTTATATTTCAAATGACTATTTAGTGGTGAAAAATTTACTTATATATCCACCTATAAATATTTCGTATAATAATACACATGTTTATTATTTTTTTCCCTTCACAAAAATGAAAATGTTAAAAATTCTTTTATCAAACCCATGTGGACACCAAAGGCTAAGAATTTCAGACCGAGGATTGTCTTGGTCAGCCCTGACTCATCAAATAAGGTTAGGAAAAGTGTTAGGGTTGTTTTATATTTTTATAATATTATTTTTTAACCTTATTACCCTAATATACCCTTTAATCCTTGTAAATAAAAATAATTACCAATGAGTATATTCATAATGTCCAAAATATATACAATTAATTATACAATTTTGACTATATGATTCCAAATAAGGAATCCAATTTCCTATATTCAACACACAATAAGTTGAATTAATTAATTTAAAAGTAATCCCCATTGTTTAAAGAAAACAATGAGTTTGTTAAAAGTAAAAACCATCAAAATATTGGCATGTGTTAATATCAAATTTCAATGTCAAATTACTTCCAAAGTCCAAAATTTGATTAAATTATAATATAATAATATTAATATACCTTAAAATCACTTAAATGGAAAATTTAATTATATAAATATTTTAGACAGTATGGAAGTTTTGAATTTAAATGTAGTTTTTCTCTATAATTCATTAAGAAATGAATTTTATCATAAAAACACCAAAATTAAACCCAAGTGATTTTTCATTTATTTATTATTTAGAAGAAGTTATTTTGTAAAAAATAACTTATAAACATTAAAAATTTTGGATTTAAAAAAGATTCTCCATTAAATGGTGGTAAAATTACCTTTATCAAAATATTGGTTTTTTTGTGTAAAATAATAGTTTATTTTTATCATATTCATATCAAACCCATTTTATTAATATAAAAAATTTGGTTTAGTTTATAACATTTCTATTTAATTAAAATCATTTAATAATTTTAAATAATAAATTATATTAAGATAAAACTCATTTGGAATCATAAATATAATAATATTTATTATTATATACTTTTGATTCTTCTTTTCATTTATTGTAAATTGGTTACCCATGAATTAATTTTATATTTATATAGACCATAAATATTAATAAGTTAATTGATAAAAATATTAATGAATAGTTTATATCTTATTTTATGAAATAATAATTTTTTAATCATATATCATTGTTTGGTGAAACTCGATCTTGTGTACAATGATTGTTATCGAGGTTGGTCTCTCTTGCGTGTAACACATTCTAACTCAGCGTTTCAGGATTTGAAATATATATAATATATTATAAATAGTAAATATATTATAAAGTATCCAGATATTATATTACTTTATGTTCTTTTTTTCGTGTTTCATATGCACCATCAAATACAAGTTTATTAATTTAGTTTTTAATGGTATCACATTCTCCCCACCGTAATAAAATTGCATCCTCCCAATTTAATGATGATCATGGTAATTTATTGTTTCATAATTCCTATATCAAAATCCCACATTAGAAGTATAGTTCATAAACCATCCCCTAGAAAATAGAGTATGTAAAGTACAAATCTCACATGGACTACCGTGTAATTGGGTCTCTAAGTAGAAGAACATTAGTGGAAAGTAGATATGCATACTTAGAGGAAGAGTAAATATTTATAAGAAGTGAATGATCTAATCAATCGCAAATAATTTATTGTTAAATTGATTTTTGAGGTCCTCAAATATATAAATATAAGATTATTTAATAGAACAATGGTTCATCAAAAAAAATTATATTAGTACAACACATTTTTTTAATAATTTTCCTAATGCTGATTAATTATTTTACTCACCAAGAATATAATAAAATATTCATTCATGCTACATTTCAATTTGATATGAATAATCCTAACTTTTGGTTATGCTTTAATAAAATTATATTATTTCCATTTTGCTTCCAGAAATTAATTACCAGTAAGGAAATTTGTTTTGTTTTCGTGTTCCTAAATTACTAAAACAAACTTTTAATGGATCTTAAGAGTGACACGCCTAACAATTTGTCCGTAACTATCTTCAAAAAATAATATTGTTAATAGATAAACAAAAAATCTTTAAAATTAATAAGGTTGGTTTATAATTAACATTTATTCATCAAATTGTTTAACAAAAAAAATAAAAATTAACAAGGATATTTTGTAGGTTAGGTATTGGCGAGAAAACATTATCATCCATCAATCATCGGTTCAAGACTCATAGCCTTTTCAAATTTTATTTTTTCCACCCAGTTTACAGGTTTTCATTATATAAAACTAAATTGATATAATTTCCAAAATAAATATGATGGGAATTCATGAATTTATTTTAATCACTAAATATACTTTTGATTTAGGTTTTCAATAAAAAACTCAATACATCATCTATTTTATTTTAACATAGGACCTTCACTGGTATAAGGACTACCTATAATATCATCTATATTAGTACTAACAATAAAATCATATCTTCAGTATAAAACTCTTTAGGATTAACATGGGATATTCATTATCATTATCTATTAAAATTATTCATAATGATTTTTAAATAAAAACTGGATTATCCTAAGAATATCCCCAATATTTATCAAACAATTTTTGAATAATGACCTATTTTCATGTACTAGGTTACCCTGAGTCCGGTCTGGAACACCTTGTCTGAGTTGTTACTCTGTGGTACATATGTGTCAGAACCACATCCGCTTCGTGTATCAAGGAAGGGATGTATTGCTAAGAGGATCCAATTAGTATCTATTTTTCCAAAATATTGATGTGTTCTTCTATACTTATCCCCAAATTATATCTAAGGGTAATGTTCTCTAATATATATTTTCCTAAATCTAGTTCCCAATATTGCTACTAAACTTCATATGATAATTAATTTTGTTGCCCAACCCCAGATATCCTAGAGCTATTGTCTACTACTAAAAACATTGGCATGATTAGAAGGAATCAACCCCTGATGGACCGATCAATTTTTTTAGTTTGGTAAACCTGATACATAAATGAGACCTATATTACAAATAACTACACTAATTATAACATATTTTTCATAATTTCATCTAAATAAAAAACATCAAGGATAATCGCTAATCCATCCAGTATATTCGTACATATCATTCATAGTATGCTTTTGGGATTCATGGGGAAATAAATATAATAATTGTGAGCATAATTTATCGGTTACGGTAAAATATATTGAAATAAATAATGAATTAATGAGAAAAACAATTATGGAATAGAAAATAACTAAACACCCATTCCATGTAATCAACAATCTGTGATGTATTTGGATAAATAATATGGAAAGGTAATAACTGGAAATACATGCCATTAAAATGACTATATTAGGAAAAATAATTTTGAAAAGCTATGAAACTAAACCATATTCTATTAATCAATGTTATGAAATTAAATGCATCCATATATTTATCAACATAAAATCTCATAGATGAATAATAAATGAAACAACTATGAGGAAAATTCTTTCATAATGGGAATCATGTCTAAAGAATAATAAGAACTATTACAATCAAGGTATTTCGAAAGATTGTTTAAAACTAAGGGAAAAACCATTTTTCACAATTATTTGTCTTGTCAGAACCCGATGATGCATCATGGAGTTATGTAATGTGTAGGATCCACCCGTCATTTCCCATACAATGATTTTATCATATTGAATAACAAAATTAAATAATATGAATTATCAAATAACCATATCGAATGAGTAATATAGAGCTATCAATAATTCCATGATTAATCAAATAACTATCAAAGTAGGAAACATATTTAAAAGGGTATATGGTTTAGGAAATATTAATATCCCTGAGAAATGAAATGGATAATAAGGGATATTCAATGTCCAATATATATATGATATTAAATATTTCAAGATAATAAAAAAATCATGGAAACGAATTTCAATAAAATCCTTTGATAAATCAATAATAAACTACAATACGTATGAATAATGATGGTATTAATACAACAAATACCATGTTTGGTAAAATAGAGGATTATGGTCATTGATGAAATAAATGAATATCTTTTGAAAAACATTCTTGAGGAAAATATCATTTTCTTTTTAAAAAAACATTTGAAAATAATTTTCATTGAATATTCCTTTTAAAAAAAAATTAAAAATAAACCTTTAAACAAGGAAAGTCATCTTCAAAGAAATTATAGTAGATGAATTCAGACATTTTTTATGAGGTAAAAATAATATTCCTTTTGTACAATAATAAGTTAAGAAAAATTCCATGATCGTAAAGTGACAATAAAGTTCCATCAAATTATTTGGTAAAAGAAAAAAGGAAAAAACTTCCACTACGAAATAAATTTAAGATCATTTTTTAATTTTATTTAATAAAAATAAGTTTTCTAGAATAAAATAGGTTCTCCAACTAAAGAGAGAAATAAAGTCGTGGTTTCTTGGAATCATTTTCTAAACACTTGAGTACCAAAGAGGGAAAATGGTACCAATACATTGAACTGGTCATGACTAAAAGGATAATAATAAAATGGTTTATTAAAAAATGGTTATATAACATCCTCTAATAGAAATTCAATTATGATATCACTATGATTAGTCTTGGGGAAAATAATTTTTAAACATCAGCTATTATCCCATACCTCTATGAAAAATTTTAAATCATAACATCATGAAGGACTAAGATTGAATGAAAGTTATAATATCATTAGAGTAATGAGATTAATCATATTTAATATCAATAGAAATATATACACCATGTAAAAGAAACTAGGTGCATAATAACACAATATTCCTCAATGATATAAATTTGAGACGAAATCCCTTACACATGAATCGAAAGAACCAAAAGTGATAATCATAACATTAAAAATAAAATTAAAATTAATATGAATTAATTTATAAATATAATATATCAAAATGGGTTGTATTTACACTACATAAAATAACTATGTGTTCATTATGACATTTATCTCAAAGATATAAAAAAGTGAGATGAGAATCCTTATATTGTGTATTTATTCAGGTGAATATTATTTAACTTCATCTATAATTATATTATGTTAATTTTATACATTCTTCATAACATCATTAATTTTTATAATTTCTTTTATTTCAATAAATACTATATTTTTTACAACTACTTAAATAATTAATTTTATGTCGGGTGTTTCAACCATATTCGGTTAATGTATCAAAATCACCATTGTCATGTCCATTGTGGTCAAATGGGTCATTATATATTATCCATAGAATAATAATCACGACATAATTATCTTATACACTCAGTATATATGTATTTATAATTCTCCCTAATATATTTATATTAGAAATGTAGTGCACCGTTCATGGAGATGGTATGTTGTACGTACACATGAACACTACTTTCAGTTCATTATATTATAAAAAATTAAAAATATGTATATAACAATTTAATTATAAAGTATATGTTATATATGATATATATAATTACTAACACCATCCATTATATGTTCCATGTATGGAATGAATGTTTCATATCGCTTTGAGTTGAAAGTAGTCCACACATCCTCAAACGACATTATTATATTTTCACAACATGGAAATCATAAAGGTATGTTCCAAATAAAAATTATAGAATCATAGAGACAATATATATATCATATAAATAATATATAAATATATTGTCTATAATAATGACCCCATTAAAGATGGTTGGGAAAATTGAACAATCATCATTTTGTGAGGAAGTAGTTCGCAGTACACAGAAACTGTATGTTCAATACGTAGATGATGGAACTGTGTGTAAGTGTATATCAAAACCATATCAAAAAATTTATATTATATTTATTATATTGGTTTATTTATGAAATAATATAGTAATATGTGTATAGATAGTATATAATGGAAATGTAACTAAAAAACATGATATAAAGTGTTACCTCTTAATCGGGTAACTTCTTTTGGTTTATACCAAATTACTCCTTGGGAGGCTATCATCCAAAAGAGAGGATTCTATGATTAGGGGAAGGATTTTAGTAATATTTTTAAGAATATATTGTCTAAACAAAATTTTTCTTGAATTTTGAGTATAAGAGAAGAGTGTGTACTTTTTTACAAGAGAGGAGAGGGGCACCTTTGGAAACACATAAAATATTTAATTAATATAAATTCAAATTAGAGTAAAAATTGTCCCAATCTCATTTATTTCAATTAGAATACATTTTTGGGTAGTATCTCTATCATAAAATTAAAAGGAGTCAAGTTTTTAATATTTTATTCAACCATATATTTTTTATTTAACCCTTATTTTACATTTTTTATTCTTACGTTGATATCATGTTATTTACACTTTCTGTGTTAACCTATTTACCATAACATGTTAAATGACCATCAAAAGATTAATTTATGACATATGAGGATGTATCCTAACTATTTTTGTGAATGTTATTTTTTTTTTATTTTATTAAAATTACTAAACTGTATTATATTTTATGTTATGAATTATGTCATTTTTGACAATATTCATAATTGATTTTTTTTTAAATCATAAAAACATTATTCCTTGGAAAAAATAAATTAAATCTATCCTATCATGTCATAGTCATCGGAAAAATTCATATTGGGCATCAACTATTTCATATAATATTTATTTCAATATTTCTAATATAATTTATTCGATTCTTTAATTAATTAATCTATTATTACATCATCATTATTTCATAAATAAATTTTTCTATTTAATGATTAAAAATTACAAATAAAATACCATGATGTAGGTAATGTTTTTAGATTTATAATGAATATTTATAGTAGAATACATTACTTATATATCCCCATATAAAAAAATTTAGTAATAATTGACATGTTTATGATATTTTTTCCTTCACTTAATATTAAATGTTATAAATTTCATTATCACACCCAAGTGGTTTCCAAAGACCAATGTTTTAGGACTACGATTTTATAGGATGGTAATAACTCATACAATTTGGTTAATATTACTATTACCATAGTTTTTTATTATAATATTATTTTTACCCTTATAAACCTGATTTATCCTTTAACTATGGTGTATAAAAATAACAACTAAATTTATTATTTATAATTCCCTAAAATAAATGATTCATATTAACATAAATTTCAAAAAAAATTACATATATCAAATCTATTTTCCCAAATTAAACACACAGAAATTTTATTTATTTAGTTAAAATTAACCCCCATTGTCAAAAAGAGAATACTTTTTTTTCAGTGTAAAAAACATCAAAATATTAGGATTTGTTTATTACAAATGTCTATTTAAAATTGCATACAATTACGATCATCACATTAAATGATAAAATTCTAATATAATTATAATACAAAATCAACAAAATAGAAAATAAAATTATATAAATATGTTAGATGAAAATGCATTATTGAATTAAAATAATGTAATTTTTTACTAGTCATTAAAAATTGAATTTTATCATAACAATACCAAATTAAAACAAAAGTGACTTTTATTTACCACTTATAAATAAAAATTTTATTCTGACAAAAATTAATTACAAAATTTCATAAAATTCTTTTTTAAATATGTTCACCGTTAAAAGGTGGAAAATTAAATTTATCAAAATATAGGTTTTTATGTGTAAGATACTGTTTCTTATTAACTTATGCATATCAAACCTAACGAATGAATATCTAAAACATTTTTATAATTATATAACATATATATTTCATTAAAATAATTTACTAATTTTAATTAATTATGTTTATTGAGATAAAACTCCTTGGAATCATATAAATAATAAAATCTCATTTATTATCCAATTGATTCTTATTTTCATTTAGGATAAATAGCTTACCAATTATTTCCTTTTATATTTAATTAAACTATATATGTTCATAATTAATTTAATACTATTCATAATGCCTATTTAATATCTCCTTATATTAAATTATAATATTTTAATAATGTATTATTGTTTGTTGAATCATGATCTTGCATACAATGAAAGCTTCTAAGGAAGTCCACTCTCATGTGTAACACACACAAACTCATTGTTGGATGAATTAAAATATATAGATTCTATTTTAAATATAAAATATATTATAATGTATCGAGATAAAATATTAACTTACACAATTGTTTTCACATGTCATACACACTATCGAATACAAGGTTCTTAATTTAGTTTTCTTGGGCGATAGAGAATTCATGGTATGAAACCCTAATTATCTGTTTTAAACATATGGCCATCCAAATCTATGATTTATCTCGAAATTACATGATAGTGTCTGCATAGTAAAAATATTTGACTAGAGGGTAATCCTTGGAAAACAACATCTAAAATTAATTAGTTTAATTTGAGAAGAAGATATGATAATACGAGAGTCTTAATGAAGAGTTAAAGAAGAAATGGTAGAAGAATACCGATCAAGATAATAAGATACTATTAGATGAGTATGAAGATGTTATAAATTTTAACATACTTCATAAGGTGAATGAGGAAATTCAGAAATCACTAATCCAATTTGAAGTGTTAATTTAATACATACTGTAGCTACATTCATAAAAGCTATTATCTCTAATGGTAATTTATATAAATATCTGGGAAAGGGATCCATAGTATTGGTTTATTTTTATTTATTCATAAAATCAATTAATTTTAGGACTCAATCTATTTTAAATATATTGATTTTTTTATTGTTTTTCCTATTTGTTGATCAAAATAAATTAAACTAATAAATTATAAAATAAAATTATTTTTAAAAAATTAAATATTACAAGTAAATAGATCTTGTAAATAAATATGCCAAAACATTGGGGAAAATAATATAATATCAAAACAAATACATTATCTGTCATGAATACTCCATAGAATTATATAAGTAAACTAGATATGTAAATATAATAATAAAACTCTATGTTGGGGAAATTCAGTGAGACAACACTCTTCATAATTTAAATTCTTCATTAATATATGCACATAGATATATAAAGGCTCACTGGATACAAAAACACATTGAACATATTTGTAATACAATGATAGCCCATTCATTTGTGAGGGAATAAATGACTCAACATAATTGAAATTTCAATTGGGGGTGTTCATGGGATGTTCAATGAGAAATATGGTTATTTTCTCAAGAAAATGAAATATTCATATATTCTATATATATCATTTAAAACTATGTGTCTGTGAAAATGAAGTATTATCTAACTTTTTTTTTATTATGGTGACCTAGTGATATTGTATTAACTTTTTCCATGACAGAATGGATGTCCCTATGATATTTATGTCATTTCATTTTATCCAAAATAATTTCCTAATATGTAAAATTGGAGAGGACTAGTTGGAATGGACCACCCATTTTCTTAGCCACCCAATATGTGATTCCAATAAAATATATTTCTTCTTTTTACATTCTTTTAAACAAAATCTATTTTTTAATATGTAATTCGTGGGGTTGGATTTGGAAGAGTAGAGTCAATTTTTTCCCATGAACCCCACTTTTAGTATTAAAATAGGAATTTATTTTAGGTATTGTCTTTTTATTTTTAATATCTTGTATTCTAGACTAACGAAACAAATGTTTAAATTAGAATATATATTGTATCGATGTTTTTTTATTTGAGGTTCATATTGTTTTGAAAAATTTTGTGATCATTTTAGTTCATACATATATACTAAAAAATGAGGTATTATACTAAACTATAATAAGGATTTTAATATCGTATATGAATGAGTGACTTTTGACATTAGAATTGATGAACTTGTAAATAAGTGAACATAATTTATGATCTTATTTTTTTAAAAAAAATTATTTTTATTTATAAGTTAATACATCATAAAATTAAATAATACATATTTTTATGGCTGTATGTATTTATTTGAAATTATGTGTGAGGTTAGAAATTAGACATATGGTGAGAAGAACCAAACAATATTTCGTGAGGTCCCATATCATTACAATTAAACACATGAAAATGGTCTCACCATTTATGGTCTCAGGGTTTAGACTCATTTTAAGAGGTGTGTGACAAAAAAAATGTGTTTTAAGATCTAAGAGTTCATCATCGCCAATACTAAATAAAATAGAATAATGATAATAATTACATGTGTTTTTCAATCTTTAATAGATGAAATGAAATAAGAAATATGATTATGAATACTAACAGAAATAGAATAATTTGTTATACTATAGTATTATTCTATGAATATTTGGATTAAAAATATTTAACCTAAGAATACAACCTACCATTATATAGTTATTAATAAGAAAAATATGTAATGTATCTCATTTCATCACACACAGGGTTCCCGTTGGAATCAAATATAATCATGACCAATAATAATTAATGGTTTATAGTAATTAAAAAACATCTCTTTTAATGTGTGTCATATAAGTGAAGGATGTTCAAAAAAAGATTTGAAAACTCTATTATATAATTGGAATATGGTTGGTCCATTTTATAACATTTAGTGAGAGTGGTTATATTTAATGATACATGGTATGGGTCATGATAAATATCTCAAATGTCAATATATATCATGTAATTATAATAATTATACCATCCACAGTTCTTATGAAATATCTATGAATTGATATAATTCATATATTAGGGAAATGATAATTGACTCATCCTAATAATGTTCTATTGAAAACCCCATTTTTAATTTGATGGAATAAACAATAGGATGTTGAGGTATATTCATGTTGATGGTATATTCAAACAGACTTGGATTAATATATACAGGTATATCTTTATATATAATGAAAATAGAAATTACAAATTATATAGTTCTAAAAAGTAACATGGTAATTTTTAATTTTATCATATTTTTAGTGTGGGAAACCAAAATGGTATTTGTGACACCCAAGTGTTTGTGCATTAGGGGAAATGGAAAAGAAATAGAATTTTATATTGGGACTGAGGTAGGAGTCCTAGACATCAGTACATATCCTAAAATAATAGTAATCAAAATGTAGGTAGTTCCTAGTTGGTCTCTCTATAATTTTTGATCATTTATATGTGACATGGTAATGATTTAAATCATTATCCTACTATAAGAATGAATAAAAAACAGTGTCAATTAGTTCATAGTATCAATAGAAAATAAAAAAATTTGATCTCAGTGTAAGGAATCTAGAGAAAATAAGAAATTAATGAATATAATTATAATTATATAGGATATTGATAAGGATGAAAAGTAACTATAATTATAGATTGACATGGGTTGAGAAATCTAGGTTAAACAAAGTACCACATAAAAAAATTGGAATTAAAACATATGTATTTTACAACAGGTTCATTTTATATTCTATTATATGTTCAATATATAATGTAAGAACTTTTTTAATTCCCTATATTGTAGCTATGTGTTTAGCTAAAGAATATCATAGTAGATGGACAATATAGATAACCTGATGTTAACTATTAGAGGTCTATACACTAAGGAATATGGTTGAACTTATTCATAATAGGACAAGACATATAAAAACCAGGTGAAACTCTATAACCTTATATAATAGTAATAATGACACACATTTTTCTTGATAAGATATATACATAGATCTATCTCATGAATATGTAAAATATATAATGAAACAATTTTTGTTATTGAGTTATCAAAGGGATATTTCAACATGAATATAGAGACTATATACTTAGATAATTTTAATTAAAGTGAAATTTATATCATGGCCTGAGATATATGTTCAATACATCACTATGTACCCTTCATGTACAGGAATCAAGATGAAAATAGTTCATGTTAGGGATATATTTTAAGATCTATCTATTTCATAGATGAAAATAAAATGCATTCATCCATGTATTGGGATATTGTAGATGAGATGACGTTAACTGAAAAAGAAATATAAATGGACCCCATATAGAAACATAAATCATAAATAAGGGTCTCTGGTCTTACAAAATGTACATATCAAGGCAGTTTAAATGAATTTTGGGGTGTAAAATATGTTTTTAGTTTTAAGTCATATGGATGGTACAAAGGTTCTTATAATATATAGATCATGTTATGAGGACCCTCGTATTATTCAATTTTATGAAATATTTATATGGATAAAATGTATTGATTTTTTAGGATATACAACTAAAACAAAATAATTTTATAGTTTATGTTCAAAATACTAAGACCATATATATGAATTTTTAAGGTGTAAATACTGATCATTTATTACCCTAATGTGAATCTATGGAAATTAATTTTATAGAAAACTTAAACTGGTCGAAATATTGATACACACTCTATCCATTGTAATTATAGGGACTTATCAAATGTAGAATATATTATTTATAATGTATTGTCTTACATATTTATTTTTATGCATCATGGGTTTCTTCTCTGTTACCATATGAATTTACACACCAAATATCAAAACCCCTTGGATAAATCAGTAGATGCAAAACTACATATTGAATGTTTTTGGATCAAATATTGATGAATATAAAAGTTATTCATTATATATTATATTTTCAAATCATGAACTATAATTCATAATGTTAGATATATGAGTACCCATCTATAGATAGTTTTTAAAAATGGTGATGTGAGGTGACGAAAACTAATCATTAATCAAATATATTACCAGAGATCTAATTATAAGAGAGAATATAGTCTCTCATATAACAATATAGAACATGGTTTGAAAATCCTATAGAGTCTATATGTTCTTTTATGGCCAAAAATTTTTCTCATTATCCATAATATTATGAAGAATACTGGATAGTGTTTGTTATGGTTTTTATTTTTATTCTTATCAAGTCATGATAGTGAGGTAAAGGGTTACATTAAATAATGTAATTCTGATTTAGTGAGTTAAATTTTAATGTATATATATTTTTTCATTTTTACATTAATATTTATTGAGGGAAACTGAATATGGTAATAAAATAATACTTCATGAAATTGAAGATATGTTTCATTTTAAAATCTATTATGTGTATATATTAAGGTGATATGGAGAATAAACACATAATAGCAATAATGAACCAAAACTACATCAAAGTAGTTTGTTGATATGGACCTATAAAATATATCACCCATTTATAAAATGACAATGAAATTTTGTCAATATAGAAAATAATATGTTTGATGAATTAAATATTAATGTTTCTGAATAGTCTAAAATTTCATCTTGAATTCCATATAGTCTTGCATCATCGATGGATAGATGTGTTTAAGTATCCCAAATTAATTGAAGAGATCAATTCATATCCAGTGGGCTCCATGGGATACAACATTTAAATAGAGTATAACAGTAAGATAATTTCATCCTCCAATTCATCTATATATGACCTCAATAGTGCCATAATGTTTTATGACCATTATCTACTTCATGATGATGGATCTATTATTTATAGTCTTTATTATGTGGTAGAACCCAACTTATTGTACATTTCATCATGGGAGACATCCATCAGATTATTATAATTTTAGGTGAAGTTGAACAATAAGTTTTCTTTTACGTGGAAATAATATCATTGGTTTCTTCCATTTCGATACTTATATATAGAGAGACCACCCAGTGATGTGTGATATGAATGTTCATATCATATTGATTATCATCTTAGAAACATGTATTTTTATTATACATTTCATCATCTTAGTAATTTTATAATCATAGGATGCATGAAATTATGGGATACGAGGGGAAGTCACTGATAAATGATCACACATAATCATGAAAGGGAATAAGATACTCATGTTTTCATGGAATAATCTCTAGGGATTTTCTCGATCACCAAATTTGAATACAAAACAATATTATACTAAGTAACTATTATTTGGAGGGGTATTTCAAAACCTAAAAATAGACCATTATATTCCAAAAATCTTATTAATACATCCCTATGAGTTTTGGAAGCATTGAGGGAAAATAACATTTGTTAGAGAGGAAAACATATTCACTAAGATGAAAAAATTTAGTGTTGGGGTTTCCATCATTCTACATGATAAGCACTTAGTGTTATTATTAAAACACATTTATCATAATTGGGATTATTATGAATTATAGATACTTCCTTTTCATAGATATATTATATAATTTAATTTTTAGTTCAAGTTGTGTGAAAATAAAATATGCATAAACATTTTCTTTATTTACCTTTTCATAAATTAATTAGGTGAAAATTTTCTATAGGTAATGTCCCATAATGCTAGACAGCTATAAAAATTTAGAGTACATATGATATATTTGTTTTAATTTGTACAAGATAATAGTTGGACCTCATAGTGTTCCAAATAGTCTCTCTCAAAATCTACATAGTGATCTCATATGCAAAAAAACTCTTATCGGTTTTTGGGTATCTGGTCTTAACATACAACATCATCCATTTAAGATAATCTTTACTCTTAAAATTTCAACTATCATTACTTTAGTAGAAATAGAACCAAATGATTGTCCTAGGATTTTCACATAATGAATCATGGGATCCCATTATATGGTTGTATTTTATAATGATAGGAATAAAAGATATTATTTGATAATTGAATGAACCAGACATGATCCATGAGGGCACAAGGGGGTTGAATTAGTGACCTTGTAATTTAATATATTTTGATTTAAAACAAATACCACCCCTATATAGGGGTAAATTAATCTATTAAAACACTACCCACTAGAACAACAACATGAATAGAAAAAAATTCATGGTTTTTTACTCCTTAAGAACATTTATTATATAGATTTTTTGGGATATAAGACAAGTAAAACCATCAAAGTGATAAAAAAAATTAGGTTTAAATCAAGATGATAATATCAATAACCTACATAAGAATATAGTAATTGAGTAGTTCATGTGTTACTCAAGCATATAATATGAAAAAATAGTTATTTTAGTAAAAAAATTAACCATTGACATCAGATTTTACAACATCATCATTGGGAAGCTTAACATATTCATAAATCCATTCAAGTAATTTAATCAGCTCCAACTTCTATTTTTTCTATTGTAGAATAAAAGAAATTTTCCATTTGATAAATTATCTATCTAAAACCTAACCAACTAATAGCTTCTTTTTTCAATGACTCTTCAGCTAATATACACTAAATAGAATACCTAGATAAAAACCCTCTTAGTTTTTTATACATATATATGATTCCACATTTTCGATATTCATCATTCATTACTCCTCATCTTGTACAACATTTTACAATACATTAATAGAAATAAATAAAAACCACTATGAAGATATGTGTCTGACACCTCAATTATTCTGATGATGATAACAACAACGACAATATTCATAATTATATTGCTCTCTTTATATATAATTGTTTCCATATAAAATCATTGGATGAGATAAAACATCATATTTTTATATCTGATTCCAAATTTGATTTTACCATAAGAATTTTGATTCATATGATCACTTATACACGACCAGTGACTTGGAGTCAATAGTCTAAATTAACTAATTCCTCAAATTTTGGTATCCAAACCCATATACAATCATCCCTCAAATCTATGGTATATTTATAAATAGTTAATTAATTACACAATATCAACACATCTAATTCTTTTAAAATATAATTTCAATGATCATTACTTTTTAAATTGAAATATTTTTGCAGGGACATCATTTTATTATTTATAAACATTTATTTTATAACATGATACTCTTTTTCCAATGACTCATAAGTTTATTCCTGATGGATCTATTTGTATTTACTTCAACATTAATTATTTATACGATGGAATCACAAATTTTTTTCCATTATAATACATATTTATATTTTCCTTTAATACCATTTCAATTCCTTCAACAAAAATATTTATTTGAAGACTTATTACTAGAATTTTTCTAATACAACCTATTTAAATATTCTGAGATATATAAAACCAACTTGTATTGTTATTCCATTTTGTAACAATAATATTTTTTACATTGATGAACTCTAAAGGATCACCTAATTTATCATTTATTAAAAATGTATTCTTTTTTCTTCAATTAATCTATTTGATTCACTAACATATGTAATTGTGTATTTTTAATCAATGAATTATTTATAAAAAAATTATCAACTGATATCATTTTTAGAAAAACTCAATCCACTCTCCTAATGAACACAAAATGATATAATTTTTTTCTACTAATAATTATGTAGCATGTTTCTACTGGCCTTTATTTGGTTATCTTTTTCTACATTATTTGATCACCATGTTCTATAAGAGTATATTTTATCATCATTATCTTCTAACATTTATTTTAATGTCTCAACTACAACATCCAAAAATTTAATGTGATAGATTCAACATCATTATATTGTAAAAAAATTGATTCTATAAAGATAATATCTTATATTTGAGGCATTAAGAATATCTCAATAAGAATTATAAGCTATAATATATTCCAATGACAACATAAATATTTATTATTTGAAAAATTAACACAATAACATAAACCTGCAACACTCCAATCATCTATCCTCATTCAATATTATCACATTCAACACTATTTGGACTCCAAATTCCCCCTCTTTGGATTTTAATATCATACAGGGATCACGGATCACTGAAGCATTGAATCATAATCCATGGATCTCTATCCAGTAATTATAAGTCTCCTTCAACAAACATATAAAATGAATAAATAATCATTGAAAAATAATACCATGTTATCAATATAATAAATGATTAAAAAATCCATCCATACAAACATTAATAAGTTCATTATTTTACTTAAATAATATTTTAAAATAGTTCTCACATTACCAAATAATAGATTACTCCTTTTAAAAACTACCCCTAATATATGATCACAATTTAATGGTAATAAACATATTCATGGATATATTTATATAAAATATTATTATCACAACATGAAAAATATATTCAAATACTAGAAAATTAAGGGGATAGAAAAACACATACCTTATTTTATAAAAGATAGAGGATAAATTCTTGTATTAAATCATATAATTTGAAATTATAACGTCAATAATGTTTTGAATACATAATATTTACCATCTATTATAGAAGTAAATTCTTGATTTACCGAAATTCAATCTACAAATTATTTGAAAAAGTTATATTTCATATCAATATAAAAATATAGAGAATGTTGTAGTGGATTATTAGTGATATTGATTGAACATTATCTAAGAAAACCAAAATGCATGGGAACAATCATATCAACCAAAAAAATTCTTTTTGTGTATTCATACATATTAACTGTGTTGCATATTATATGGTAGATATTTACATATAACAATTTTTTGATAATAATTGAACATAATATCATTATATATCAACATAATCATCATTCCCCAAAAAAAATCCTCTAGTTCATGATGTGTTATAATCAGTAAAAACTCACCATTTTGTACCTTTTTAACACAATTGATCAATATTTCAAGTGTTAGCGTAAGTACACATGAGATCAGTTTTGTCATTAATATATATTTTGAATTATTCTTTTAGATAGAATCTGTAACACTTTTGGTGAACTATGTTACTTGAAAATTTGATGAAAAATATTTACTAAATTCTATATTTAAACAATATGATATAAATGTTTTCAAATCTTCATCATAAATTATTTATGATCTAACTATTTCCATTTAAAATAATTTAAAAACCATATTCTGATTTATTTTGATGTGGAAACATGATTTGAATCTTCCATGATGCATCTCTTAAAGAGTTCCATAGCACACATCAATTGAGAATGGGTAATCACCCCTTTATATTGTTATATTTTTAATCAATGAAATTATTTCATTTCAACTAGAATAGTCATTTAAAATATCTATTTTATCACTCTATCTCTATTTTGACACATATATTCACTATTTTCAATGAATATGATATCTTTGGCATAAAAGTCACATCATATAAACCACTTTATTATATTTCATAGATAGGCTGTTGTGAACTCTTTCATTCATAAAATTTAGATTCTTTATAAAAATTTCATTTTTTAATACCAATATCCCAAATATTTTCTCAACCCATACATATCCTTCATGATCATTGAAATGTATATTTTAACTAAAAAAGTCTTGGGGACACAAGGTTGTTCAAAATTTAATTATTCATTCAGTTCTACCTTGATAAAACATGACTTTAAATCCATTTGAAGTTTCTATATCTTTATTGTGATGTGGGAGAATGAATGTTTTTGATAGATTAAATTCATGCTACTAGGGGTAATTTATCATTACAATTAGATCCTCAATCTTATTAGTATAATTTATAATCTATTTTCGCTTATCTCATAAATATTTACCCAATCCATACAGTTGTTTTTGAAAAACATTCATAATAACAATATGTTTTTTAACTTATGGTTTTGGTACAAGATCCAATAAACAATTTTTTATAATCCAATATAATTACTCCTTTAGTGAATCAATGTAATATTTCATAATCATTTATTATTCATCATGTCATTGCTAAAAAATATTATAAAAAAATGTATGTGAAACAATCTTCAATGTTCTTATATATAAAAAAATTTATCCTTGATATTCAATGATATTTTGGACTACCACATTCTTCCTCATCCATGGATGAGATAAACAGAATATTACTTTAAGACATGAACTAGTTGAATCACTATATTAATATTTATTGGCTTCTATAACACCTATATATTCAAAAAATTTGTCATTTATTTTAATAACATCATCATAATCTTTGATTCCTCTTATTCCTATAACTAATTCAAAATCCTTTCTATCAGATTTTTCCTCCAATTTCGCAGATTTAGAGTGAACAATCAGTCCAGTTTGATTATTATAAATCCAATATACTATAATATAACCAGGATATCCATGGAGGATATAATGAACAACAATTTGATCTCACATATCAATTTTATCTCCATTTATAATGATAATTGAATGGATAAAAAATAACATTATGTTTAACATACATGAGGTCCTATTTTATTACATATAATATAGATTCATATCATAATTTTTCTTATAGAATCAATGGTTATCAATCGTAAGTCATACTCCAATAGATTGTTTCCAAATAATATTTATATGTATCATTTGTAATAATTATGGTTTTTTTCCATTTCCACAACACTTCATTTCATTCATTCAACAACACCATTCTTGTGTAGTGTGTATACAAAACTTTGTTCAAGAAAAATGAAATACTTTTCAATATATCCCTTAAAAATTCTCTGTATGCTCTAAATGCAATTATCATTTTGAATCATCATTATGAGTATTAATATTCATTTTTATAACTTATCATGAAACATTTAAAAATTTTAAAATTCATTTACATATATTACAAAAACACAATGCATATAACATTTACGAAATAATAATTGCTTGAAATAATGTATCTATATATTTTTTTTAATTTCTTTATCATAGGCTCAATTATGTCACAATGAATATGATCTATGATATGATTTGTATGAATTGATACCCTATTATGTGTTGAATTTTTTACTTTACCTTTCTAGAATATTAAAAAAAACACAATATTTTATTCTTATAATGTCCATAACAATGGGTATTGTTTCTCTAATTTTAAACTATTATATATCCCAAAAGAAATTAGGAATAATAATTTTATTCCATATTTATTTTTCTTCCATCATGATAAAATTGAATTAAGCTTGTGCATCTCTATTTTGAAATATACTTCTATTTGTTTTTTCCATATTTTTAGAAAATTTCTTATCATCAATGAATTAAGAAAAAAACTATCTATTTGAAAAATAACCTTTTTAAATTTATCACATATTTGAAAAACACTCTAAATGTTTACTTATATCCATTTTCAAATATAATACTTCTAGATTTAATTTTTTTAGGATAACCTATCAAATGTATTTCATTATGAGTGGATCCGTATTTACAAAAGTAAATTTCCATTCATTTTATTCATTCACATATTTTAATTTTTTTGGAAATTTTAGATCATATGTGACGAACACCAAAATTTGAATATCAATGGTCATTAGACTGTTGTGGCATGGAAATAAGATTCATCAACTAAGGACATTTCCTTTCCTTTTTACTCCTTTTCACAATGATTCTAATTTTTCTTATGTTAACACTGTTGAGATTTTTCTATGAAAATAAATCCTTTAGAATGATTTATATGATGATCACATCACTTATAAATATATTTAAAATGATAAAACATATTTTCGGTTTTCAATGTGAATTATAGAAGTTGAATACTTTCAATGGGTTGACTCCTCCTCAAAATTTTCCTCACGTACCACAAGAATTTATTATATTATTTCTAATTGAACTATAATATTTTTTGTGAATTCCCAAAATCTCTATAGTTACATGTAATATATATACAAATCATAGTTTACTATATGAATTTAATTCTATCCATAATTCTGAACCATCATTTCTTTCCATTTTAATTATCAACATTTTCTCATCATTAAGAAGCTATATTTTAGTATAGTTTTTAAATATTCCTTGCTCACATTTGAATTTTTATCTTCCTTAATAGATTCTCCATTAAATGTACTTTTTCCTAACCATTCATTTCATTCACAATCCAAAATTTTGGAAAACTATTTTTTATTCTATATACAATGTCTTTCTATAATGGTTCTTTTAATGAAAATTTTCTACATTGTTTTTAACATTTGAAGATAATCCTTATAGATACATCTATAGTTAACAGTTATTGAAAATATCATCAGATTCTAAAATTGATTTTCGGATGTTTTTTTACTCATATTCCTCCAATTTATATTGATTAAGATAAAATTATTTCTCCTTTACATTGGTCTTTTTTCAGTCATGATGTTGAAAATTTCTTCTTCAACATGTAACTTCTTTAGAACAACAATTTCATTGAATAACCTATATTTATTCATGATTATATTAATAATTATTTTTATATAGTTAGTATTTCATCAATATCTTATTCTCTTTTTATTATTTAAAATTTATTGGTAGTCATTCCATCAATTATCATTTCATAAATAAATCCACATAAGTTTCATATTTTCTTGTGATTTGTTTCTTTAAATGAATAGAAAACTCTCATAACATACCATTAATAGAAAAAAATTCTCAACAACATTATCATTATTTTTTTTAGCTTCCACTAAAATATCATCAACTTTCCCACACTAGGACAATAATATTATTTATATTTATTGAAATTCAAATACATTCCTATTGTATAGATTATTTATTTTTATGTATTCTCTTTTGGATGTATTATTGAAAATCATTCTTCTTCAATACTCACTTAATAATCCTTTAATGTGGGAAAATTTTCAATGGAATGTCCAATGGATTTTCAATAATTTAACATTAACTTTATCATTCCTTTATACTCCCCTATTCAACTTTTCACCATTCGATATAACCAAGTCATAAATTAAAAAAAAATTACTTCATTTTTATTTATATAATCACTATCATTCTTTTTGGTAACATTCTTAAAGTTAATTGCTTAGTATATTTGAAATAGATTTGTTGATAAACTCATTCCTCAATCATGAATTCCTTTTCATCTCACATTTCATATTTTATGAGAATAATATAGAAATAATGCATAGAGAGAGTTTTGAGATCATTATCTTATAAATGTTTTACCTTGTAATCAATTATATATGGAATACTTCTTTGAGTACTTAAATAAATAGTTTCATCTATTAATTTATCACTAAAGATATTATTATTATTATATAATCATTAACACTTGTGGTGAATTCATAAATAGATTCTTCATATACTATTTTGATAACATTATAATTAACTCTCTATATCTAAGTCATTTATTTCAAAAAATTTAATTTATTTCTTAAAAAATAAAGTTTTATAAGATTCAATTAGATATTTCAATTACATTTTCCATCATTAATTAACTTTCTCTATGATAGAATGTATAAAATTTTTGGAATTCCTATCAATAAAAATATTCAATTTTATAATAAATAGTTAAGTGAGAACATATATTCGAATCCGTGAAAATACCCACATCTACTTTAAAAATATAAAGTAAAATTAATAAAAGATAGGGTAGAATTTTTTTACTTCCGAATATGATAGATACAATAATTTAAGACAAGAATCCCCTTATTTTCAACAAAATTATTATCATCCATGGAAAAACTATTCTTCTCCAAACACCAATAATTAAATAGAAAAACAGATCCACCATTTAATATCAATGGAAATGAAGAGTTAATATATTTATGATCACTAATGAGGGTGAACAATGATAATTTGTTTTTTACATCATCTACATTAAAATAACCATTTCCTCTAGTTAGAGTGAATTAACCCAACCTAAACATAACTCACAGACACACCCATGGGAAGAAAATAATTTATACGGTTAAATAATAAATAATTATATATATTCATTATCTTGTTTTTATATAAACACATACCACAAATCTAGTACAAATAAAATCATTTACGGTTTATAGTAAAAAGATAATATCCATCACATATAGAGAACTGTAGTCCATAAATCATTCATTTTCTCGTAAAATATATGTTACTGTAAAATATTTTTTAAAATATTGAAGTGAATCCTTAGAAACCTGCTTTAGTATGATAGGATTGTTCTTATTTAATTAATCGCATTTTACATAGGAAAATTTATTCTTTTTCAACCTTAATTTCTTAAAAAAATTATGACCAAGAACATCTTAATATGATAAATTACTTTCATGGTACTTATCCATCCAATATCATCTTTCTCTGGTTGATACATGTCTGATACAATCTATCTAGTACACCTATATTATAATCATGTCATTATAACATACCTTTATCTAATACCCCTCTTTATAATATTGTTCATTTGTTACACAATATTTGGTAGACTTTCAATGGTACTTCATTTTCAAGTACATCAAACTAAAATAAAGGAATATTATCTCAAGCTTCATAGAAAACAACTCTATTTATAATACAATCTTCTGGGAAAAAATTCATAGTGATTCTACTCCCCTTTATATAGGAACCTTTTCTCAAAAAATGTGGGAAGTTCTTGAACATCAATATTGAGTATACAACTCCACGTTTAAATTTTTCATCACTCTACCACCTTCAAAACATCAAGAATGTTAATGTCATAAGAATTCATAAATACTATCATCAGATAACTACATCAATGATATTATTGAAACCTCATATAAAAACAATAAATATTCAAAAACATTGACAGAACAACACATAATCAGAAAATTGAATTTATGTACTAAATCATTGTAATCATGATCATCTCTTAACATAAATGTTTTTCATTATAAATTTCACCAATCAATTGAAAATATAAATCTTATAACATTAGAAACTTCCTTTGAAAAATAATAAATCTATATATGATTTAAATATCTATGTTTCTCATTATAGATTTATCCACCTAATGGACTAATATTGTTCATGTAGTTGAATTCGTACTTATATTTTTCTGGTATCATTTTTTCGATGGAATCAATCAGAAAAAAATTAAGTGACATTTTAATTCCCTTCATTTCAGAAAAAAATCCAATCAACCCAGTATGTTTTACATAGATATTATCTTCAAAAATATTATAACCATGATATTTTGTACTTTTAAGAATAATATATCATCACATGATTTTTCCTTGATTCACATGGGATCCTATTTTTATATTAATAAACACAAATTATTATAATGTTTAATCAATGAGTAATACATCTATATGAATAATATAATATTATATTTCAGGAAAATTAATTATGATTCCCATATGATCATAAGCAGACAAAGATTTTCTAAACCTATCATATGATCACATCCTCCGTCAATCCATTTTCCAATTATGTTTGCCTACTAAAATTCATCAAAATACCTTTTTTACACTAGAATCCATTTGTTAATATTTTTATGATATGATTGTATTTCTATGTATGGATAACTCCATCTAGAAACATAATATAATTGATTCAAAAAAATTATTTTGAAAATAATATGCTTCTCCAAACATCAATTAACATGTTTTTAAAAATTATATAATCTCACCAATCATCAAAAGAATGATACTATTTAGTAAAAAACATTTATATTTATCTATAAACAAAATATAATAATAATAAATCTCTAGTGAGACCATCTTCTTTATTTATGAAGAATAAATCACCTCATTGTCTCAACAAGATTACCACATGTTAATTGATTATGATCATTAAAATTATATTTGGGCACATTATTGATTAACATTATAAATGGGAAAAATTCTTAATAGGTTGTCATTGATGAGTCTAATTTATACAAGGATACTCAGGTGTCCTATCAATTTGTTATGGAATTCTGGGTGTTTCAGGTGAATTATTTCATTATTATTTTTTAGTTTAATTTAGATGATGTAATCATAAATTAAAAATCTTATTTTTTACATTACAATAGATAAGAAAAAGTATAATGGGTACATATTCAATTTGTGTTGATGAAATTTAAAAAATACACATGAAATAGATGTTTATCACAATGATATTGACATTTTATTGCTAGAACATCTGCATATATTTCCATAATATTCCCCAAATGAACAAAAATTATGGTGCTTCCTTAAATTGTAAGTAAATCGAGAATTATTTATGACAATGTTAACTAATGTTTACAGTTTTAATCCTTTTTCCTCCCTATTATATGTATTATACTATTATTTTAGATCCATATCAATCTAATAATATTTAAATTTCCCATCATGAGGCCCTAAAAACAAGCCATTACATTAATCAGTAGACCTGTGGTAGGGACAAGGAAATATTATTTTAGATGGCGATGGATCAAATTCCTAATATAAATATTGATTCGGATTATATACATTTATTACACCACAAGGATGATATTGGATGAAAAGTTTTTGTACTAAACCCCCTAACAATGATAATACTGATTAATTTATCCACAATATCTTCCTTCTTTGTAGGAAAGGTCGTATTCATTCTTTTGATTCCTCAATATATATATTCTGAATTTTTGTATCAAAACTATGTGATTGATATCCGCATAAGGGGTCCAAAAAACCATTTCTATCTAATGACATTAATATACATCTAGATATTAATTAAATAAAAGGATATATATCTAATATTATTTATAATTCATAGTATAAATGATCATTATGGGATATATATCTTATTTTAAACAAATATTACCCAATCTAAGTTCATTAATGGTGGTCATGAAATATTCTATAGGTTCCAAATGCTTCCTAATTATGGTTTTATACATAAATAGAATGACTATAACTATGATAACAATGAAGTGATATTTAAGAATAGTTATTTCAATTGTGATCACATCCTTATGTGTAATTTTCTATGGTTTTGAATGAATATGGAACCATGTAGATGTAAGAATAGTCACCCATTCCACTTGTCTGGCATTAAAAATTTATACATTTGAGATCAATTGAAATAGGTTATATTAAATTAATATCAATAAAACCTATATTAGGATAGACATTCATGACTGATTGGTTGACCTAAATGACATGCATAAGGATCCCCACTTCTATAATTTGTGTGGTATCAACTACAATGACTTCATTGTCGTCAAAGGAGAAGAAATTGATAAGATGATCCATGATCGCATTTAACATAGTATGGAGACTCTTTATTTCTATAGTTATCTCCTTAAAAAGATTAATTTGAAACACCAAATTTTGTATATTTTACTCGATGGGTTGACATGTGTGATTTCCATATTATTAGGGGTTGAAAACTATGTTGTATTTTCTAGAAATGGTTGTTTTTACTCACATTTGTTTACTATATATCTATATAACAAGATTAATTGGACCCAAAAGGGAGATATCATCATAAAATATCAGAAATTTCCCATGAAAATGTTATTTAATGGATTTTTGATATGAAGTGGGAACTATTTTATATATATAATGATAAGGATTTCCCAGAATGACGTTGAAATAAACATCTTGGTGAATGATAATGATCTCATAATTTGAGAAGATTTCCCAAAATTGAGTTCTTAGATAAATTAGTTACATATTTTTATTCTCACATATAGCAATGATCGGAATTGTTATCTTGTTTGGAGAAATGCCACCTCCACTATGACCCTAACATTAAATGGTATGGATTGGGAAGTTATTGATTCAATACTTTAATTATCTAGAGAATTATGAATTTCAATATCATCAAGATTTTTATATATGTAAAATCAAGTGGTATAATTATATATTGATGATTTTCTACCATGTTATTTAAAATTAATAATCCTATGAATCTTAGTTGAATAATCTTCGATGTGTTATATCTTGTATGGAGTGAGAGTTGTCTCCATATATTGATAAATAAAAGTATCCTCAATCAGACCATCCCCTATTATTTTTATATTTAAGGGATTACATTATATTGTATTTATCCAGGAATGTAGATAGAATTTTAAAATTATTATAAATTTGGTACAAGGTTATAGGTTTCATACAGCTCCACTACACCCATTATTATGGCATAGAAGAAAAAGATGGATATAATAGAAAATACATACATGAATTGTTAGTGGGGGAATTTAACCTATGTTTAGGTTATATAGAATAGACCTCCCAACATCATTGTGTTGATTATCTGATAGTTTTTATAGTAATAATTCTACCATTATAATAAGATTGGAATGAGCCTTAGAGTATATCGAATCATATTGGAGTACTTCATCCATCATTAAAACACTCATCATTGTGTCCTGGTTATATGTATATCTTTATTGAAAATGATTCCTCAATATGAAGGTCAACCATGAATTTTCTTTTAGTGTATCTATGAAATCACCTCTGACTATTAATGATGTTCTCTAGTTCATGTTGGTCTTTTTTATTAGGAATGTAATATATTAGGTGGATGGAATTACCTATGATATATCAAGAATCCTATTAGGAATGAAATTGCACTAGGTAGGGTATTACCCATTCTCCTAATGATTGGGGTATAAACTGTAGGAGTGTCTTGTAAATATTAGGTTCCTACAAGATTTCTAATTCATGATACTTTTTTGACTAATGATGACTACCCAACCAATAGGAGGAATTAAATTATGTAGATTTTGCATCAGGAGTCATAGATGTATCTGGGGTCATAGATGGTTGATTCTACCATTAAAAACAATAATATATTCCCTACTAGTTGATATGATAATTGTTTAGTCGTCAAATTTATATACATAACATTTATTATCTTATGTCCAGTATCATTCATCCTTTTTTGGGTAGTATAGATTCATGTATTTAGCACCATTTTTTTTCCTCAAATTATAAATATGTATTCAATCATCTATTTTAGATCATAAATGATGAATAAATATTTATAGATAAAATGAATCAGCATTAGATTGGAGGGAAGAAATAGGGTTAATAATTAAAAATGACATATTTGGGACATTTTTTGTTAGGAAATCGTGAATATTTTCTTTAAGGAATTAATGTATACTCCCAAGAACTATACAATTAATAATATATAAACATAAGTTTTTTAGGTTTCTAATTTTTTTATTTCTATAGATTTATTCTATCCTGATGAAGGTGTTGTTACAAATGTTATTTTTAATATGGATTAAATACCTGATACAGAGTGGATTAAGGGTTCTATATGGAATCAACCGTAGTTTGAGAAAGATGATTTCACTTTATTAAAGCCATATTTCTTCCCCTATGTTGACATTATAAAAATAATTTATTCAAAATTCACAATGGTTGTGACCAAGTTTACTGGAGAAGGTTATTAGGTGTTTAATAAGATTGAATGTATTGTTTTTAGTTGGTAAAGGAGGTTTTAAGAAGAAAGTAAATCATCTCACTTTTATTTTTTGATATTTATACATGACATCGTATTCGAGGAATCAAACTCACAATTCTTGAAATGATCTATCATATTGAATAATAATCATTCTTAATGTAAAGGGTTATCAGATTCACCCTAAATATGTTATTTAATATTTGATCTTAGTGATAGAGAATCATAATTTTTATAACTATTATTAAAATTTGATGATGATTTTATAATCTTGGAGTTCTCACAAATCAATAGTTAGTGGTAAAACATGCGATGTAAGCTTGATAAAAGAAATTGAGTTTGAAGGAGATGTTGTCAATCATATTAAAAATATGATGGATAAAGATATAGATACTACTAATTGTCTCTAGTATCATCATAATCATGACATCTTTATTTAGGGTGAGAAGGAAAAGAAAGATGTTACTGAAGGATTTAGAAGTCACAATACTCTTCATTATTAGAAATACATTATTGAATAGGATCATCAACGTAATAAAAGTTAGATGATGCTTAAGGTAATCATCAACATACTCATAATCATGATGTTTTTCATGCTACATTCATCTATTTAGGAAAAAATAATGTTGGTAATGTTTATGTTTCCAAGTATTATGATTATTGTAATGGGTTCAACGGATTAATAAAGGCTGATAAGGTATGTGGATAATTTGAAAAACCAAAGGTGATGGCTTTCAATCAAACCAAATTAGGAATGTTTTTTGTATTTGGAATATTAATTTTATGTTCAACATAACCTTAAAATAAAAAATATTTACATTTGAAATATCAATTGTATCATATTTAATAATAAAGGAAGCCATTGATATTTGTTCATCATATTCATTATGTTATCGTATTCATCATAGGAAGAACTGTTTGAAAACAATGATGACGAGAAATATGAAATCTGATTATTTTCAAATGATTTTATCAATTGGGTCAATAATCATCATATTATAGTTTATATAGATTGGTTATTTTGATCTGAAGAAGATCTATAAGTGGTTTAATATGTTTCCAAAGGTGAAGATTAATGTTTTAAGAGGGTGTGTGTCAAATAAGTATAGAGAATCACAATGAAGAATTGATATTAAGAAAACAAAATAGAGAAATATAATGGGGATCAATTATAAAATGAAGATGAAATAGGTCTATCTCTTTATAGAATTAATTAGCAATGATCAACGTAATAAAAAAACAGTTTGAAAAAATATAAAAGGGAATCCAAAATAAGATTGGAGTTTGTAAAGAAACTTTAAAAAATTTATTACATTGTTAGAATATTCAAGAATAATAGAGATGAAATGGGAATATTTGAGATACATTGATGAAAAAAATGCACCTGAAATTCAAGGAAACATTCAAATTTAGGGTATTTGGTTGCATGGGAATCAATTTTAGATTCCCACGCAAAAATCTTTTTAGACACCGATAATAGGATATAGTAAATTCTTATTTCATCTAATAATGAGTGTACTGTTCATGAAAGGTAGAGATATAAGCTTTGAATTAATAAAGAGGAAATATGTGTCCTCAGTGATCCTTGACGAAGAAGCTTCATCGGATCAAAATAAAAGAAGAATAGATAAGAATGCAATGTAATCAGATGATCGTCATTTTTAGAGAATTATTGTATTCAGTTTATTGTTGTATTCTTGTTTTCATTATTTATAGATATTCATCATATAGAGCTAGATAATTGGATTGGGATTTATGTATTGTGTTTTTCAGATTAAAGAAGGAAAAGATTAGAATTTTCTCAACAATAGTCTGATAGGGTTATATTTTCATATTATGAAATTGGATTATAAGAATGAAAGTGGTAGATCGGACTAAGAAATCAGACTGAGTCTCAAATAAAATTTAGAAAAGTTATTAACATCTTCTAGGTAATAAATTAAAGAATTATATTAAAAATATAACATTTTTATGTTTAAAATAATCATATATAACATGTGTTTTTATAGAAACAATGTTTTTTTACCATTTTTCCTAGAGGGAGAACACACTCTATTTAATTGTTTACAAATTTAAACACAATTAAATATTTATATCCTACTTGTTTTAATACGAAGAAAGATGATTGTTTTATAGTGTATTGTTTGGAATTTTTTTTATTTCAAAACCATACTAAGGACGTAAATATTTTTATTGAATAATGAACATTATAAATTCATGTATTACATTTGATGTGTGTATTTTGTTTTCTGTAAGGAATTAAAACATTAACAATAGTCAAATGGTGTTTCATTTCCAATGAAACATAAAATAAAATATATCCTTGATTCAGCCCCACCCCCCCTCTCAGTTATACAATTATTATAAATGGAAACATTCAGTTTGTATCAAAGCTAAAGGTTTCCTTCATTTTATTCTTTACTAATGGAGAATTATAATTTTGTGAACATTAAATGTATTCTAGTTTTCAATGGTATGAAATTTCAAATCTAGAAGGATAAATTGTTTCCTTATCATATCCTAGTTTTATATAATGTTCTTGATGCTAAAACAGATTGGTTTCTTCCACTTGATGGAAACATTTATCTTACATATATTGATAAAAAGAATCATTAGAATGATTGAGGGGCCATGAAATCAATATTTTTATCACATTTTGAGGGTTTATTTCTATGATTGAATGGTTTTTCCACCCAAAAAGTCATATAGGACATGTAAAAAAACATATACGATGAAAATAAAAATGTAAAGATGTAAAAACTATAAATCTGGAGGATAAGTTTGATGATTAAAAAATATGCGAGTATGGATCCATTTGGGGACTTCTTTACTAGGGTCAATGAAATTTCTTTCACAATAATATTTCTAGGTGAAAAACTAAATGATTCTACAGTTGTTGAAAAAATTATTAGAATCCATCTCGACATGTATGATTCTAAAGCTTCATTATTGGAAGAAAGTGATATGAGATCTTTTTCACTGGATGATTTTCATTGAACTCTCATCGCATATTAAATGAAAAGGGAGAAAGGAAAAAAATTAAAAAAAATGATGATAGAAAAATAACCTTCAAGGCTTCTATGATATAAAACTAATATATTATTCAAATTGAATAAGAAGTTGGTGATTTTGATTCAAAAAATGAGGGATGTAAAAATCATGATGATATTTTATCCTTCTGTTCTAATAATATTATTAGAGGAGAATGAATATAAAAATGGTAGCATACATTGAAATTCATTGAATGTTGATTCGTTTTCCCTTTAGGGGAGTTTTTCTAGGAAGAATGAATGAAGATGATAATGATGAAAAAGAACTGAGGCTACAAATTTTGTGAAAGAATCATGGTGACAATGGGAAATCATATTTGACAATGAAAAAAAAATATTTTACATATATAAAAGTATGAGGTTTTGTATAAAGATAATGATGATAATGATTGTGATGTAAAATCCAAAATGTCTACTGAACATGTTAATGAGAATAATTTTATTTAAATTGTAAATGATGAAGAATTCATATATAACATTTATGATGAAAAAGAAACTCAACATGAAATTAATTTGTAAGAAGAGTTGAAATAATATATAAGAATGTTTAGATGGATTGAAAAAAATTATAATGATAAATGATGAATGTTCCTCAAAAAATACTCAAGAGCATTTTTCAGAAAAGAAGAACTAGCTGGTGAAAATTGATTAGTTGATGAAATATCAAAATAAAGACAACAATCGATATGAGAATTAGAAAGAGAAGGTGAATAGAAAATAAGAAGAGTTGGAATGTGGAGAACACAAAAATTCTAAAGATGCATAAAAATATACAAGTTTCAACAATTCTACCTCTAAAGTCACATAATGATATAATAATGAGAAACTAGACAGGGTTCAAAAAAATCATTAAAAGTTTAGAAAAAATTTGTAATTTTGTCTAAATTGAAGAAATATTGGAAAGTAATGTGTGAGGCTAATATTTATGTATTTAATAATTTAAATGTTTCTATATAACCTAAATCCTAAAATGTTTCTAATACATCAGATTATGTTACATTGGGAATGAATGATGAATTGAAGAAGAAAATTCTGATTGATAATAGAAAGTGTAATGGTTTATATAAGAAAAGAAAATTGGTTACTGAAAACATGGTCACAATTTCTATACATAAAGATATTTGAGAGGGGATTATTCATTCCATGAATATAAATAGTATTGGGTTGGATTTTTCCATATAGAATATAAGTAGTGGTTAGAGAAAAAATATATTAATGTGATTTCAGATATTGTGGAAGGAAAATTTTGAGGGGGATTCAATATCCTCAAAGAAATAAGTCTGAGAAAGTTGTGTTGATGTTTCATAATAATGATAGAGAAAATATTGAAAATAGATTCAATACATTGGAAAAAATTTATGAGAGGTGTGAATAACCTTGACACCTTACTAAAGGATTTATTGTTTTTTAATTAGCACAGAAAAAAGATTATATAAAATTCTCAGAAGCTGAAAATGAAGAAAGAAACTGCTCTTGTTGTTGAAACTCCTTCAAAATCTATAAAAGGAGAATGAACATGGATTCATGATAGTGGTTTTACTTCTCATATGATAAGATATTTTTGATTGTTGATCATGTAAAATATTTAAATGAAAGAAAAATGACATTTGGTAGTGATGAACCATTCAATATAAAAGGTTTTGGATCGTCCATCATTGTGAACAAAGAGATGAAACAAAGAAACCATGTAGTTTGTTCATCTGAAACACAATTCCTAAAGTGTTTCACAACATTGTGTTGATTGTAACAATGTTATCATCAGAAAATATGTGTTTTTTTGGGAAAATTAAACATGATATAATGATATTCACAGGAGTAAAATTTACAAAATGAAACTTGTTTGAAGTTGGTGAAATTCAAAACATTATAACATGAGTATGGTGGAAGATAATCAATTGTTGAATTAATGGTAGGGACATATCTGTAAAAAACATCATCACATTATCAAAATGAGATAGTGTAACGACCCTAATTTTTGTCAATAGAATTTATCCCTTGTAGTAATTTCATATTGTATTAATAACATATAATCACTTAGAGATCATAATAAAAACCATATAAATGATGAATTTCTAAAATAAGAAGTATTTCTATAAGTTTAGAAACCAATAATTATGAAATTTTAAATTGACATTGAGAATAATAATATGAACATTATAAAAAATAAACAGGAAGAGTGAATATTAATCTTGCCAATGAATGTATGTGTAAATTTTATTCATCTTATAAATGAAACTATGATATAATTAAATCTAATTCTATGTTAATTAATTGTTAAAAATTATTAATTATGTATTGGAATTTTTTAATTCATAAATTATTAATTAAAATTTTAATGATTAGTTTAATAAATTGAAATAAATATTATTTTTACAAAAATTATTTATAAAATAATATTATTTCATACTGTCTTAATATAATTTTATGAAACCTTAATTAAATTTCAAATGTGTTATACAAATATTTATAATTATAAAATCAGTTTTCTCCATATCAATGTTGATTTAAATTATAACATAACTTTATCACGTTTAAAAAATTATTTTCATATAATGGAGTTCAATTTTAAATTATATATGTCGAAAAACATTTAGGGTGAATTTTTTTGATTTTTCAAAAATACATGAATATTTTTGAATAGTTAATTATAGTAATCTATGGTGTATATACATTATATGTTAAATACAATACTGCATGCTTCATTACTAATGAAATCGAAATAATCTCAAACTCCACATCATTATTTTAATATATTTATTGAAAATGTTGAAACTATTCATAGTCTTCAGCCAGAATAATAATGTAATGAATATAATAATGGGAAAACACCCCTCTCATCCACAATATATACCACCCCTCACCACCTCTTTTGGTCGCACCAATCGAGCTTTTATACCTTCCAAAATTATTCCCAAACCTCTCCCCAAGACTCTATCCGTAATCTCTAAGCTCTTGGTCTCATAAAAATATCAAAACTATTTCCTTATGGAGGTTCTCAGGGAGGATAAATCCATGAGGTAAAATCCACCTCCTTTTTTTTAATTAATTTTCTATTTCATTTAATTTCTTATATTATCCTCACCTTATCATACCCAAATGGTATGATAACTCCATTATGTATGATATACTGGTATTATATCAGTTCAATGGAATATCCATCATCAATCCCCTTTCTCTCTCAATTTTATTCTAAAAAATACATTCTCATCTGTGGTGTGTCAATTTAACGACATCGTGGGCGATGCATTATAATTTTCATTTAAATTTTTAAAGGATGTTATGAAAAAATTACAATTACTGTAGAACATTGTAAAATTTATTTCACAACCCGCTTTATGATCTATAACTAACATATATATAATAGTAAATGATAAAACAATAGGAATTGGTTGTGATTGTGAACCTACAAAAATTAACCAAAAAATATGATCATCACCTTGTATATAACGATTCATGCTAATATAATATAACCAAATACATTTACGAGAATTTAAACATATATAATATCATAAATTATATATAATAACAACTATGGATATTTATCTACATTTTACACAAACATCCATTCATGAAAAAAAGTTAACTGATCATGAAATAAAAAAATGAATAGTCCCAAATGATGAAATTATACTATATAACTCTTCAAAAATCCCACAAATGAACAAAATAAAACCATAATGAATAAAATTTATGTATAAATTGTTATTTATATTTAATAAATGGATTTAATGTGAATATATGGGATATTAATGTGAAGAAATAATTCTGACATAAGCTAAGGGAAATTCTCAAACCTAACTCTCATTCTTTGGGTTTCAATATTTCACATCATTATCAGTATGTATATTCCATTAATGTTACTTATATATCATTCAATAATTATTATATCATATTTTTAGCATATACATGTTACCAATATGGTTTTATGAAAAATTGATATATTTTTATTTTAGAAAAATCTAATCTAAATACACATATTTTACTTATCATAATATTGTTTCTTCTTCATTCAAAATTAATGATTATTATACCAATAATTTTATTAAAACAGTATTTTAGGAACCAAAAAGATTATTAATTAATTTATGATTTATTATATGAAACCCATTTCTTTATGTGGGATTTTTCATTAAATGAATATATAAATTCTATGTGGCATTCATGATAATGTAATTTCTATAATGTGGAGGGTGCTTCAAAAATTCAATCAAACATGGGAATGATATGATATGATGGGTTAGACCAGAATTGTATAGAACAAAAATTACAAGGTTAATTTGATGTATCTCATGGGAAAAAACTAAATATTCAATAATATGGGGTTAGATATTTCCACAACTATGTGTTATAGTTGACCACTATGATACAATATTTCATTTTTCTGCATTTCCACAATCTAATCCTTTTCCAAATGATTCCTCTCATGATGATTATAATATGGATAAATTTTGATAATAATGATTTTGATCACCCCATTTTATATTTATTATGTATTTTATATAACCAATTATTGGGATTTTATCTCACGCTTTTTATTTGATGTATATCACCAGATAATTACTTATACTAAAGAGAACATGAGGGGAAATAAGAAGCTAGATAAGAAGGAATCAAGTAATAGTTTTTTTATAATTTTATAAATGTATTGTACATCCTTGTTTACCAACTAGACCAAACCATTGGATCTTGGTAGTGTAATGAATTTATGTTGTTATCTTTAAAGTGATTTAAGAGTCATGTAAGAAAAGATAGGGTCACTATAGTTGGAATTAAGTCATGGTTTAGTTTATTTGGTAATTTTGATTTGTTAACCTTAGTGAAGATTCTTAGAATGAGCCTAAGAATAAGTAAGCACCAAAGATTTTTTTTTTAGAAAATTATAAACATAGGGATACCATAATATATTCCATTAGACTTAATTACAAAAAGGAATTAATTATTCATGACAAGTTGACTTTTGTTCTGTTCTAACCTTTTCTATTTTAGAAATGGTTGGAACTAGAAGAAGGTAGGCTAATAATCTATGTGAGTGAAAATTAAGTGATTTTCCTAATGACATCCCAATTCATTTGTAGTTGGAGATTAAAATTTCATTGTGACGCTTACCAAGTTATCTCGCATTATGAACAATAACATGAATATTGTGGAATTACTGATGTCACCTAAGACAGAGAAACTGGCGATCAAGTCCTTTATATGGAAGTGACCACCAATGGTTATTAAATATTATGATCCACTAGTTTAATGTTATCTCAAAGTGGATATATTGTTTATTGATTGGTACCAGGGATATGGTGATAAGAAACTAATGAATAAGTTTTAGGCTGTAGGATCTATTGAGAAATGTGGAAATAAAACACAACCACCCACATATCAAAAGTGTTGGAATAAGAATCATGGGAATTTCCTTAAATGGGTGGGAAAATTATTCATGTATAGGAAATAATCCCACCATTCTCATGAATTTCAAAAATACATGAGGACGTATGAAAATATAGTGGATGAATGGAGACCTCCAAACATACTCCAATGGTACAAATATCAAGAGAAAGGTAACTACACATACCGATGTACTAAATCTCAATTCAATTTGGGTAATCAATATCAACAGACACCAAAGGAAAATGAGAAAGTAAATTCTTATTCCATCACTTATACTATAGTGGAAAAGGAAAATAAGACATACAAGGTGAACATCTCATTCATTTAGGAATGGAAAAAAGTCTTATTTGATGATGGTTCTACACATTCCTTTATATATTTTTGGGTTTCTAGAACTATTTAACTGATGCCCAAAAACCATGAAGTAGTAATATCTAAAATAACATTGTGTGTTTCAATCATTTCAAAAAATGTTTCGGACACTTCTCATGTTGGAATTTGTGGGATGTTTCTTTGAGATAATCTCATGATACATCAATTTATGGAAGAAGATGCTATAATTAGAATTGAACAGCTCTCATTTTATAGAACACATAAAAAATATCGAGAAATTAAATATCATTTTAATTTCGTAACCATATTTTGGTCCAACAAAAATTAAAGGAAGATCATGAATATCCATTGGAAAATCCATCAATTGTGTGGGTCTGGATTCCCCTTGAGGAATCTTACCACACTCAAATGGTTGGTTCAAATGATGGTATCAACTTATAGTAAATTACCATTTTGAGGGAATATGGTGATGTATTTTTTAAAGAGTTAACTAGAATTATCCCCGATCTTGAGGTAGAGTTCATAGTAGAACTCATACCCAAAGTGACACCTATCTGAAAATTCCTAGGCAGAGTGGCCCTTATCGAACTAGATGTGTTAAAGAATAAGCTAAAAAATAATTTTTAAGAAGGGTTCATTATCTCTAGTGCTTCACCATGGGGTGTGCCAGTGGTCATTATCATAAAGAAGGATGGATCAATGCAGTTGTGTATTGATTATCAATAACTCGACATGATCACTATAAAGAAAAAGTATCATCTTCCTATGACTGATTACTTTTTTTGATCTGTTATTTAGAGTTTAGTTAACCTCAAAGGTGGATATTTATTCTAGATAACATCATATAAAAGTGAATAATGATGATAAAAATATTATTTCTATGCATAAAAGTTTTGTGAGTTATGAGTTTCGGGTGATTCCCTTCAGACATAATAATTCTCCTATAATCATCATGGATTTGATGAATATAATCTTTATACATTACCTCGTCAAAATTTTTGGTAGTGTTTATCCGTGATAATCTCATCTACACCATGGAAAAGGAGGACCATGAAGAACATCTAAGGATTGTGTTGGAAACATTAATGAAGAAGAAGTTGTATGAAAAGTATGGAATATGTGAATATTATATGTAGTAAGTAACATTCTTGGGACACATGATCATAAGTGAGGGAATCGATGTGGACCCCTAAAAACAAAGGTGACTAAGTAATGTACATGACCCTCAAGTGTCATAAAAATATGTTGTTTTATTCAATTATATGTGTACTAACAATGTTTTTAGAGAAATGGTTCAAGATTTTCATTCCCACTAACAATGTTGTAAAGGAAAGGGGTAATGTATGTCTGGATGTAAGAATGTGAAGAATACACAAGTGGGATAAAAAATAGGTTAATCACTACACATGTACTCACATTACGAAAATGTTGATAATGTTTTATGATATTCCCTGATGATTCAATAAAAGGAATTGGTTGTGCACTTATGAAAAATATAATATAATAGCCTATGTATCATGATATTAAAGATCAATGAGTAGAACTACCAGAAGCTTGATCTATAGTAAGTATCTGTAATTTCATCATTGGATATCTTGCAGCACTACCTCTAGGGTGAGACGTGTGACATGTATACAGATCATATGAGCATAAAGTATACATTCACACAAAATGATGTCAATATGAGACAATTGAGATGGTTATATCTAATCAAGGAATATGATTTCTCTATTCATTATCATCATGTAATGGGAAACAAGGTAGCTGATGCTCTTAGGGAAAAATAACAACATACTCTATCCATGGTGCAGATAGAAAATGATCCTATACTTAATGATATGCAACAAGTGGATTTGTAAATCATAACGACAGGTAATACATCAAACCTTTTCTAAATGATTTTTTAATCATCTATCCAATATATGATTTAGGAGGCACAAATGGATGATCTGATGTTAGAAAAGAATGTGAATGCATTAAAAAAAGTTAATCTGCAAGAAATATATATGAATGATATTAGTGTAACTATAATTAGAATAAGTATTTGTATGCCTTCATCACCTAGAAAAAAAGAGTTTCAATTTTATAAAAAACATAGCTCAACTTTCTCTATCCATCCTAGGAGTACCATGATGTAATAGGATCTTCAAGAACACTTCTGGTGGGAGAACATGATGAAAGAGATAGTAGAGTATATCTCAAGGTTCATGATATTTCAACATTTTAATGAAGAGACATATAATTCAAAAATGATGATGAAACCATTGACTATAAAGATGTGGAAGTGTGATAATGACACTATGGACATTTTTATAGTCCTCCCGAATACATCCAAATGAAATAATGCGATATGGATTTTATTGGAACAACTCACCTAGACTACCCACTTTATCACTATATGATATGATCTCTTAATTAAAAACATTAAATGGTATATATGATATATTTCGTGAGAATACATATGTTACCACTCATTATTATCTCTGATTGTAGTCCAAGATTCACATCTAATTTCTGGAGTCTTCAACATATTTTGAGTACTGAATAAAATTTCATTATGTCCTATCACACCCAAACTGAAATCCAATCTTAATGGACTATTCGGACACTTGAAAATATGATAAGAGCATTCTAATTTGAATTAAAATGTGGATGTGATCAACATCTCACATTGGTTGAGTTATCTTACAACAATTTATTCTATTAGAGTATTCAGATGACTCCATGTGAAGCTCTGTATGGAATTCAAAGTAGAAATCAAAAATGTTAGGATGATGGTGGATGAAGAAATATACTTTCACTTTATATTCTATAAGATATGATAGAGAAGGTCCATCCCATCCAATAACATATCAAAACTGCTCATAGTTATCCAAAATAGCTATGATAACAACTGTCAAATGGACTTGGAGTTTGACATTGGAGATAAAGTCTTCCTTCGAATTTCACAATGTAAGTGGGTCATCTGGTTTTGATAGAATGGGAAGCGATAACCAATGCACATTGAACCCATTTAGATACATGATTACAAAGGATCTATGGCCTATCATATTTCACTTCAACCAGTTATGGATCATTTTTTTTAAATTATCCACTTATCACTCGTGAGAAAGTACATATCAGATCCCTCACATGTACTGAACATAGAGTTATTATAGTTGGAAGATTGCCCTAATTATGGGGAGAATACAATAATGATTCAAGAATAGATAGATAAGTTTCTATTCAATAAGAAAAACCACCTTGTAAAAGTGTTTTAGAGGAACAATATTTATGAAGAAGAAACTCGGGATCTGAAAGAGGTGATAAAAGAGAACTATCCTCAAGTGTTTATGTAAAACAAAATTTTGAAGGAAAATTTTCAAAAGGGGGAAGAATGTAATGAACCAAACTGTTATCAATAGAATTTCTCCCTTATTATAGTATTTTCCTATATTATTAATCACATAATGTAAATTATAGATCATATTAAAAAATTTATAAATGAAGAGTTAATGAAATAATAAGTATTTATAAAAGTTAAGGAACCCGTACTAATTAAATAGTAACATGACTTTAGGAATAGTAGTATGAACCTTGTGAATAGTAATTCCGGAGAATTTATAGTAATCTAACTAATTAAATTATAAAAAAATTATTCATCATATAAATGAAATTATGATATAATGATATAATATTTTTTCAAAATTAATTTTTTAAAACTTATTAATTAAGTGTCAGAATTTTTGTATGTCATGGAAATTTAATTACAATTTCATGATTAATTTAATAATTTTAAAAAAAGATATCTTCATAAAATGAATATATAAATGAAGATATTTTTTAATATTGTTTTAACATAATTTTATGAGTCCTTAAGAATTTTTTCAAGCTGTTATAAAGTCAGTTAGATTTATAAAATTAGTATTTTCCAACTAAATGAATATTTAAATATAAATTGAATTACTAATATTAAAAAAACTTTTTTATAAAATGGAGATCATTATTAAAATATAAAAATAAAAATATGGTTAGGGTTATGATTACGTATTTTTCTAAAAAAACTGAATTTTTTGTGAATATTGAAATATGGAAATTTTGGGTATATGTACATTATAAGTTAAATACACTATTCCTAGAGTAATTACTAATTTAATCACAATAATATCAATATAACCATATTAATTTTAATATATTTAGTTATAATTCTAAAAAATTTCTTTATCTTGAGACAAAATAATAAACTAATGAATATAGTAATGAGGAAACACATCTTTCCTCCAATAGAAACAACACCTATCTCCACCACTTTTCCTCACACATATCAATAATATAGCCTTGTCCAAATTATTCAAAAACCACGCACAAGTCCCCTATCCAAATTCTAGGATCACCTAGTCTCATCAAAAGAAAAAAAACATTTTCCTCAATGGGTTTCTCAAGGAAGATAAATCCATGTGGTATAATCCTCTTTCATTTTAATTTAATTTGTTTACAATTTCATTTCATCTCATCTCTCCTCCTCAACATATCATATCCAAATGAATACATAAATACAATATTTTTGATTTAATGGTATTATATAATGTTAATGTAATATCCATCATCAAAATTCTTTATATCTCTTATTTATTCTAAAAATGAAATTGATTCATGTGATGTGTGAATTAACCAAATCGTGGGCAATGCACATTAATTTTCCATTAAAACCATAAATAATGTTAATAAAAAATTTATTATTGATTAATCATATTGTAAAATGTATTAAAAAACTTCATTATGATTTGTAACTAACATATATACAAAATAATAAATAGTAAAAGAAAACAAGTTCATTGTGATTGAAAACCCACCAAAATTAACCTAAAATGATTATGATTGACATTTATCTAATGAATGAAACTCATAGAAAATAAAATATTTATTTATAATATAATTTAAAAATCTAGATGATTTTTAATAATATATAATAACAATTAAATATATTTATCCCTATTTTAGAAAAACTTACATTCATGTATACATGTGAATCGATCATGAAGACTAAGAAAAAAACACTAACAAATGATGAAGTTAATCATTATAACCCCTTAAAATCCCATAAATGAAATTAATATTATCATAATGAATAAATTAACCTATAAAATATTTAGGAATTTTAAATTATTGTATCATGAAGAATCATGTGTTTTTTAACTGAACAAATGTATTACGGTTTTTGGAATTTTTCATTTGCTGGTCGGGTCGGATTTAAAACGGAGTCTTGAAACATAACTCCAAGTGATGGAACACTTGTATGTTTTGTATTTTGGACTTGGGTGAAGGCCCGAGAATTCTCCCGAGTGGATTGAGACATTTTGGGAGTGTTGGACATGAAAAACAGCATGTTATTAAGGACATTAGTGGGCGCACAGTTTGCGCACGGACTTCTAAACCGTGCGACACACACCAGGTAACCAAGCGGTCCTATTTTAAAAGGAACAGTGGATTGCACACAGTCTATGCAAGGTTTCCTAAACTGTGTGCCTAGCCTATGTTGGGTGTGTCTTGGAGGCATTAGACTCTGTACGGTTTGAAAACTGTTTAGAAATCCATGTTGTTCAAACCATGTGGATGGAGTTTCTTATGAAGTGGGCTACCACATGGCTGGCGCACGATTTGCTAGACCATGTGCCGTAACCATGCGCGACACCCTGTTTTAGGGTTTTAATTATTTTAAAATTTAATTAAATTTAAAACCTAATATAAACTCTATCCTTCTCCCCTCTCATATGTGACACACTATCCCAAGGGGCTCTCACCTTCGAAGTGCATGACCCCTCTTCAACCTCCTCTCCTCTAATCGATTCTACCTGAATCTCTTCAAGAATCCCCTTTAATAATAATCAAGGTGAGTCGCCTCCTCCCTCATCCTTCTTTTATATGGTTTATCTTAGTCCTAATTGGTGCCCGGTTAAGCTGGGATGAACCCTAGGTTTTGGGGTTAATGGATCTTCTGGTTTCCTTCAGTTCTTAGGCCATACAGAAGGTCTCTCGGGTCATGTTCATGCATTTTCTTGCAAATTCCACCAAAAGCGAAGCATTTTGGGTGGTTTTGGTCTGCCGGAAACATCTCGGGATAAGTTTTATACCTTCATCATTGTTTCGCACCTCTTGAATTAAGATCTTTCTTCGTCATTGACTCCCTTTTATTAAATCGATAGGGCATTGAGTTGTTCTTATTGGTTTCACTCGGTTTTGGTTCATTGCCAAAGTGGATAGAAATTCTCAACATTTAGGTAGGGTCCCTTTACAAGTCCATAATTTTTATTGATAGAGTAATTAAGTTTCTTACTACACTTTTTTTTATAAATTAATTTATGCAATGAGGTATTATGTCCAAGGATTATTAAATGAGCTTTTAGCATGTTCATAATTTGAATGTTAAATGTATTAAATTAATTATTGATAAAAAATATCATTTTAATATAATAAAATCCCTTCAATGGAGGTGTGCTTCATTCAAGCTAAAAATTGGGGTTTAGACCTTTCTTGATTGACTTGTTGTGTGTATAATTCCTATTTCCTAATGTTATGTTGAAATATGGAATGCTATAACATGTCCCTAATGGAATTAGAAAAATAGAGCTACCATCTTTAAATGATAAAAAGGGCCAAGGCACCGCATAAGTGCTTGGCTCAGTTTTGAATTGGATTTAACCATGTGTGGTGTTTTAAATAATTTGTCATTTAGTGTTTTAACACATTCGAGCCACTATTTGGGTGTGCCTTGGCTTGACCTTTATAATGGTAAGACCTTCTATATCAAATGGTTAAGTTATCCTATGAATTGCATCCTAGAAAATACCATGTGTTCTCATCACTTTACCAGCCTAAGGTAAGTGCTTTGTTTTGAAAATAAAATGAGAAATGTAAATTGGCAAGTATACTAAGTATACCACTTGGCCTTATTAAGAGAAACTGAATAAAGGATTCATTTCTGTAGCACCCCTTTCCATGTTGATGGATTGTAGCAGAGTAAACCTTAATTAATGAATATGCCATAATGGATTTTGAAAAAAGGTTGCAATGCTACTTGACCTTTCCAAACTAATGGATGGTAAGGGTTGAACAAATAAATAATGGTTTCAAGTATACTTGACCTATCCACACTAATGGAAGGCAAGACCTGAACAATATGAATCCTTACATAACATCTGTTGCTTAATCAATTATGTATTATTGTATTCACTATTAATTGTTATTTACTCTGTTATACTTCTTCACAACTGTGATAAGAGTGTATAGTCTCCCCACTAACTAACCTTACACCCTCAATACTGGATTCCAGCTATTTTCTTATTTGGAGGCATGCTTGAGGTCATGTGATGACCGGTATGGCCCCTGTCTTAGTGGTGATCTGGGTCGGGATGATAAAAAGTGTTATCAAAGGCAGTTTTCATCGTTGTCTTACAGTTATGGGTTGGTATATAAGAGATTAGGAATGTTTCAGTGCTTGGCTAATAGCTATTCTTGGGACTGATCACCCCATGTACAGTAAATGACCATGTGGTCAGGGCTGGGATTGTTTTTTATGTTGTTCACTATTACTGTTTATATAATTTCACATAGAGTGATTGGTGTACATTCCCCTTCTTATGATATATGGAATTATGAAAAAAATTACCGATGTCTTATTCTGGCAAGGATGAAACATACATGTATCATATTAGGCACCTAGAAACTCACATGTTATGCATATATTCCTTGCCATATAGTTTCAATAGTAGGTTGTCTGCTATGTATGGTTATGTGCTTTATTGATATTCCATGCTTAGATTTATACCTCTTCAGGTAATACATTAGCATGGCTTCTATACTTACTTCTCATTATAATATGCTCCAATGATTAAAATACCATGCTTTTTTTATTTAGGCATCTTGCTCTATGTTATCAGCTTGTAGTGACATGAAATGCGAACATACTTTAATATATGTAAATGGATGCATGACCTATATTATTGGTTGTGGTTAGGACGGAATCCAGTTTTCAGTTGTATGGTGTATGGGTGCCTTAAAGCTGGGAAAAGGTAACCCATGTAATCGAAACATTGTGAAAAGTATATGGCTTATGTAAGTTGATTTAGTTTTAATGGATCCAAATACCAAATTTTAAATTGTATTGTAAATTTTCAAGATGATAGATGGCCACCCATATAAAAAGGATCATTATATTTGATTATATTAAAGTATAAATTGACATTGGTACCAATTAATGGGAGCCAATTTTCAATCAATGGACTGTATGGGTGCATCATGATTTGGGAAATGGAAACCCATATTAAATGGAGTGGCATGATGCCTTCTGAAAATCTTATAAGTGTTAAAGTTGTTCAATGTTGATCTGAAATCAAATTGATGGCTTTTAAAATAAAACTAGACCCAAGTAGGTCATTTTAAGAATGTTTTTATGAGATGACTCATTTTGGTGTTAAATTTTTAATAATTTATGTGTTTGCTACTGGGTTTGTTTATTGAGAATCAAGGTTGGATAAAATGGTACCCTCGTAGGTCGCCTTTTTTTACATAAAAATAATTTATTATGATATTTTTCCTGAAATTTACCGGATTACAACTAACGTAAAATGTTTTAATTAATTAGTTTTATTAAACTTGTTAGTTTTTCCCTTGGGGTGTTGGATAAAATCAAGTACCTTGTGATTTGTTTGGATAATTGTACTATGATGTTTTGATTAATTCTTTTGATGATTAATCATTAAATGTGATTAAATATAAGAGGTTTGGAAAGGGAACCTATAGTGGTTTCCATTGTTTAAAACCCTTGTGTAAGGGTGGTTTGGACTTCTCTTTGAGTTTCCTTGGAATAGAAGTGTAACTACTTTATGTAGGTGTTATTTTCCTTATCAATGATTTTATGATCAGATTCTGAGCCTAGTAACTTTTGTTTGACATGATCCAGTGTTAGGGTTGACTCTTGTTCTTCGTAAGGGGATAGCCCATGGCAGGTATGGCCCTGAGAACTTAAATTCATTTATAGTGATGTGAAATTTCTCAAACATGGTGTCGTTTGGATGTCGTTATCCCAAGTAGGACCTTTAGTTTTAGGTGTCACCCATGTTCAGACATGTGGTCATGTGTTTCTTGACCTTGATATGAGTTTGATCATTGAGTAATGCTCGTTTCAGCTGGTTAGATGTGACCTGGTCAAGGTCGGCCGCTTCATAGGTCGGTTGACCCTTACTCCTTCTTAATGATTGATGAATTAGTAAGATATCATCTAGGAAAATGATCGTATGATGCAATATGACTGTAATATAAACCATCTTGTACTATTGAGTACGGTCTCGGGTCATCTCCAAGTAGAGTGTCTTGATCGTTGATTAATCAGTTCCATTCTAATGCTTGGACTGGTTTTCAATAGACTCGTGTGTTTTGGCATGCCGGTCTCATTGTAATAATCTATCGTGCTTAAGGGTGGTTAGTGTTTATTCCCCATTAACTAGGACACCCATAAGGTGGGTAGTGTTCTATTGAGATGGTTAACATTCCCTTCCATGTAGATGAAACATGTAATAGAACCATTGTTAAATGGTTGGTTGTTGCATATTTTGCCTATAGGTTTTCCAGTCTCAATGAGTGTCAGTGCTTGCATAGAAGAATGACCTAGATCTTCTTTGACTATTTTACCTTCCAGTTTCTGTGTGAGATTGACTGGAAACCCCATCTTAAATTATCTTAGTGTACTTCTTCTTAAGTTACGATCATGTCCCTTATCTTGACGCCTTCCTCGATACACAATGAGATCATCAGTCTTACACCGTGCTAAATTGTTAAAATCTATTGAGCATGTTGGATGATCATTGTTAATTGTGCACAATAAGCATGATTATCATCAAATCTTGGTATGTCCAAAGTGATTATTGGATTCCCATGTAAGAACTCCTTAATCAGACTCATAGACTCCAGCCATTTCTTTTGAATTTATCCAGCTACCTAAGATAGTCTACTTCAAGATACATCATCCAAGTAGCTCGACTCTTTATCTCTTTCTTATATCAATGTTTATAGTTGTAGTGGGTTGTTTTAAAGAATGTTTCTAGGTAAAGGCATTTGTGGTCTCATAGTCGATACTGTCTTCTGAGAAATCATTCTCAATCAGTTCTATTAGTTCGATCATAATTCGACCATTTCCATTTTACAAAAGCATGATAGGAGTGTAGAAATAACACTTATAGTTATCCGTTTTACAACAATTACATTGATGGAGGTACTGTGGCTCAGATTTATCCCCTTATCATGTTAAGACTGATGGTGGGAAGTACCACTAGTCGAGTGTTTACCAAGTCTTTTATGTGATCGTGTATCTATCTAAATGTTATCATGTAATCCCTCTTTCGGTTTTTTATGTAGAACATTGAGTGTTGGCTTGGGATTTAAAGGCCAAAGTGCAGAGTGCATTGGAAATGCTTAAAGTGCATTTAGCATTGGTAATTCAATGCAACCGTCTAAAGAAAACATCACGACCCTTGTAGTTTTTGTGATGTTTACATTGTTCCATAAGGCTTCTTGGAGATGAGAAGAATTTAAGGTGAGCAGAATGTTGAATCTCGTGTTTTTTAACCAGACAAAAGTATGCAGTTTTTTGAACTTTTTGGTTTGCTGGTCTTGTCAGATTTAAAACTAACTCTCAGAAGTTAACTCAGAGTGTTGGAACACTTTTATATGTTGTTTTTGGACTTGGGTGATGGCCTGAGAAGTATCCCATTTGTCTTCATAAGTTTCAGGAGTGTCGATCCCAAAAATCTACATGTTTTTAAGGACAATAGAGGGCACATGGTTTGCGCACGGCCTGCTAAACCGTTGGCACACAACATGTAACTATGCGGGCCCTGTTTTAAAAGGGACAGTGGCAGGCACACGGCCTTAGAATGGATTCCTAAACCACGTGCCTAGACCATGAGGGGATTGACTTGGAGGCTGTATACACTACACAATTTGTGCATGCTTTGGCAAGCCGTGATGGTCAAACCGTGCGGATGGAGTTTCTTAAGCAGTGGGCTACCACACGGTTCGCACACGGTATGCTAGACTGTGTGTCTTAACCATGCATGACATCCTCTTTTGGGTTTTTAATTTTTTTAAAATTATATGAAACTAAAACCTAAAGTAAACACTATCCCTCTCCCCCTCTCATATGTGACACACCAGCCCATGGTGATCTCCCCTTCGACGCGCAAGACCCCTCATCAGCCTCCTCTCCTCTCTTTGATTCTACCCAAATCTCTTCACGAATCCCATTTGATCATTCAATATGTGTCCTCACCTTCCTTATCCTTCCTTATTATGGATTCTCTTCAACCTAATCAGTAGCCGATGAATTGGGGATGAACCCTAGGTTTTGGGGTTACTGGTTCTTCTAGTATCCTGGCGTTTTTAGGCAATGCGGAAGGTCTCTCAGGTCATGATCATGTGTGTTATGGAAACTGCTACCATAAGCGAAGTGTTTCGGGTGGTTTATATTAGCTGAAAACGTCTCGGGGTAAGTATTATACCTTCTCCTTTGTTTTGAACTTATTGAATTAAGATCTTTATGTGTGTTTGACTCCATTTTATTGAATCGTTTGGGTGTTGAGTTGTTCCGTGCGGTTTCACTTCATTTTGCTTCATCTCCGAAGTGGATGTCTTTGTTCCACATTGAGGTAGGTTCAATTTCCTAGTCCTAAATCTTTATAAATACATTAATTAAGATTCTTCATGCACATTTGTTATAAATTAATCCATCAAATGAGGTATTATTTCCAATGCTTATGAAATGTCCATTTAGCATGTTTATGATTACAGTCACATTAAATTTTTTATGTATATTAAACTTAAATCAGATGCATCCAAAATGTATAAATGTTTTAGAAGAAATGTTGATAAGTAATGAGATTATTCAGTAAAGAAGATAAGAACAATAAATTATGGTGAATACATAAGTTAATAATTTGATATTTATCTTGAGAGGCATGTAATTTGGCATGACTATAGTTCCATATATACTCATCATTATAATGGGGTTATTGAATAAAATAATAGAATATTAATGGAAATTTCAAGAACAATGTTACATGAGCACAGTCTTTCTCATTAATATTAGGGGAAACCCATGAGTACTTCTATGTATAATCAAGACTTATGTTCCCATAGCACAAATTTGGATATGGAAAAATATGATTTTTTTTAATGGGAAACACTATGTTTGATACATTTAAGAGTTTTTAGGAGTCCATCTATTATAAGTATGAAAAGTGGAAACATTAGAAAGTTTGCGCCGCTAGTTGAAGATAGAATTTGTGTTGTGTATGATCTGGAATAAAGATGATATATATGTTTCAACAAAAAAAATCTTGAATTATTGGTTATTATGTTGATGTGAATGTTATAGAAATTAAAAAAGTATTTAAACATGATCATTCAAACAAGAGAGTTGAGTAGAATAAGGAAAATAATTTTTATAAGGATACATATAATTGTAAACCTACTCAAGAAGAAGAATCATATTGAGCTATATCCTGCAACGAGGAAGATACCAAATACTCTCATCCTAGGCTAATGAAGAATGTGGATGTTCAGATTATCAATAGTGATCAATATAAAAAGGTTCAAACAAGAAGAACAAAAAATGTTTTTACAAAAATGTTTTTTATTCAAATGAAGCGCCAAATGATATGAATTGTGATTTTGAGTATACAGAATGGGTTTAGGGCATGAATTAATAGTTGGATCAGTTAGAAAATAAAAATACATGTTATATTATTCCAAATCTTTATAAAAATAATTTTTTGGTAAAAAGTGAATTTTCAGGGACAAACTGATTGAATAAGTTGAAGTGATAAGAAAAAAATTGGATTTGTGTGAAATGATTACTCACAGATTGTAGGGTTTTATTTTGGAAAAACATTTGATCAGGTGGAAGGCTTATAAACAATTATAATTTTTTGTTCTATTTCTATAAAATATAGTTACATACTCTTTCATATAGATGTGAAATCCTCATTCTTGAATAGATATCTTGATGTGGATGTTTACATTGAACAACTATATGGATTTCTAGATCAAAAAAGATAAAATCCATTTATGTAGATTAAATAAGGGTTTGTATGGGCATAAAAATATCTAAGATAATGGTATTTCAAATTGGGTACTCACATAAAGAATATGTTTTGTAATAATGGAATAGTTAATAACAATATTTACATCAAATAAAATCAATAGCTTTCCCTAATCAAAATTTTTTATGTTGATGACATTATCTTTTCTAGGAATGATGAACGATCGTATTAATGATTTCTAGAAGAAATAAAGATATTTTTGAGATGTTCATGCTGAGAGAAATAAAATACATTATTAGTTTACAAGTCTTACAAAAGGAGAAACACATTTGAAATGCCTGGACCGGTTGTGATCATTGAGAGGGGAGGGGTGAATCAGTGATAACTTTTTCTTTTTATGAATTGTTCCCTTTCGATTTATCAATTCAACCTCTGCAGCTGGTTAAAGCCTAGATCTACTCTTTTAGTGGTGCAGTAATAATGAGAGCACAGAACACAGAGATTTACAAGGTTCGGTACAAAGACCTACTCCTTGCCGTGTTGGTTACACCCCCCAACACGGATTCTTCACTATGCCAAAAGATGATTACACAGTAATTGGTTATACCCCCCAATTACAAGTTGGTTAAACCCCCCAACTCCACAACATCATCTTCATCATGGCTCCACTTCACTTCTTCAAAGGTGTTGATCAAAACTTCAAGTAGCTTCAACAGTCTTCAAAAGATCTCGTTGGTCTTGCTCACCAAAAACCAATCACTTAGAATGATCAGTTCTTTTGCATTCACACACTTAGGTGTGTACTCCTCTTCTTCTTATGTGTTGTCACTCTTTTTCACTTGTGCACACATGCACAACTCACTTTGAATGTACTCAAATGGGTACAAGCCGAACCTCGGCCTCTTCCTTTCTTTTCACAGTCACAAGCCTCGGGCTCTTCACTTCACACACACTCAAGGTGTGTTCTTCTTTGTCTATGGCCTTCTCTTCACTTCTTGCGCACATACACAAGATGTGGTGGCCTTCACTGCCTTTAGACACTTAACCCGTAGGTATAGTTATACTCCTCCCGAACTCAAAGGAGGCACGCAAGGATGCGGCTTCTCCTCTTCTTCTCCTACTGCCGCGTAGGTGTTTAGTGCAAGAGTCGCGCAAGTTCTTCCTAAAGCGGGGCGCGCAAGTGCAACACCCGCGGGGACTTCCTCCTGCCACACAAGGGTGCGGGCAGAGAAGGAACAATCCTCGGGCGCGCAAGATGCTGCGGCCACAAGGTCTTCCTGCCGCGCAAGAGGTGCGCACAGGGGACTCCTTCGGGCCTCGGGTGGCACCGAGATCTTCAGCCGCGCAAGTGTGTTGCGCGGTGGCTTCAAATCTTCGCGAGGCAGAGAAGGGCTCTCACGAGACTTCAAATATTCAAAGGATCAGCAGCAAATCCAGAGGTCTCGGCCTCTCTTTATATAGGCAGAGGAATCCTCAAAACATCCGCGGGATATAAATCTTGATCCACCGAGATTTTCGGTTCTTTGAAAACTTCAAACGCGGGCCGAGAATCTCGTTCTTTCTCTCTGCACAACGCGGACTTCTTCTCCTTCTCCTTTATCCACTTGCATGCATTTTAAAACGCATGCAAGCCTCTGTTTAATCCATCCCATGCAAAACATAAACACCGTGTGGCCTCGTCACTTCGTTTGCCTTCGGTCGAACTCCAAAATCTCTTAACCATCGTGTGCATGCATTTTTTATTTCATGATTGTGTTCGTAGCGGCCAGACGATCACAATGGAGGCTTCGGCTCGATCAGCGGTGGCCGGGAACTCAAATTCTGTCATCGGGGTGGCTCTGGTTCAGCGGAGGCTCGCGGGAGGCTTCGGACGAGCTCGAGGTAGAGGACGAGCTCTCGGCCGTCGGATCGTGATGTGCGACGGCCAGGATTAGATCGCGAGCGGCGCGATGCATCGGGCGGCCGTGATCTGCCGCGAGATCGCTCGGACGGCCAGGATCGCTTCCGCGGGAAAAATCCGCATCCCACATCGAAACGAGGCCCGGTTTATCCGCGGCTTATTACCCTGCCGCTGCCTCAACCCGCCAGTTGAAACTTCTCCCTCCACGGTGCCGCCCCGCACCGTGTTCTCCCTGCGGGCGCGCTCCTGCGCCCACTATGCTCCCTGCGGGCGCGCTTCTAGCGCCCACCATGCTCCTCCGGCGCGCGGATTTCACCACCGCGTGCCCTCGGGGGATTATACACGGCCCCCTGCGCTCCTCCGGGCGTGCCCCAGGCGCCCATGCGGTGTCCTTGGGTGCGCCCCATGCCTCAAGGTTGCTGCCCTGGCCTTGAGGGTTCCCCATGGGCGTGGTGACCTTGAGTCCCACAAGTGCCTTGGGTGATGACCCTCGGCTGGCCTCCTTGGTGGCCAATTTTTTTGGCTAAGGCAAAGAATAATACTTTGTCAAATACAAAGTTCTTCCATAAGTTCAAGCCAAATGCCACATTCCAAGCCATCTTCTTCCCATCTCTATTCTTCTTCTTCTTAGAATTCCTCCATACTTCTTAAACAAATGTTCATCACTTAGGAATGGAAATTCTTGAAGGTTCTTTATCTTCAACCGAACTCCTGAATCACTTAAATTATTCAAAGTGCTTCATTGATCTAATCAGAGATCAATTGGGGCTTCTTCTAATTCTCATGCACTAAGTAATAGTGCATGGACTTCTTCAGCTCACTTCATCCACTTAGGAGGTGTGGATGGATCATCTTCCTCTTCTCATGCATTGTCAATACAATGCATGGTCTTCTAACTTTGTTGTGACTTCGTATCCAGTTGATACAAGTTCTTAGAACTTATAGAGCAGCTCAGCAATCGTCAGATGTAATGCTTCTGTAATCATCAATCTTCAAGATGTACTTCATCAGATGGCACACCATGACAAGTTATTGACAACAAATGCAATTACTTCACTTGGGCACAACAATCTCCCCCTTTGTATTTGGTTGTCAATACTCCGAAGCACACTGATAGAATGTTGTGTGCCTTGTGCCTGATGATTTCTCCCCCTTATTGGCCAACAAATGCAAAGGGATGAATGAAAGCCGTACTCATAGTATAGATCTTCTGGAACCTGCACATCTCCAACTACCAATGCTCCCCCTCAGGGGATGCACTCATCTCCTTCAATTCCCTGCATGTAAGTACAAGAATACAAAAAAATTTAGGGAATAAGGAGGGACCTTCTTCTTCCTCAAGTGAGAGTAGAAGGCTGAACATGAAGTTTCGGCCTCAATTCAACAAATCTTTCCGTAGGCATAGCTTTGGTGAAAATGTCTGCCACCTGATCTTGAGTAGGAATGTAGTCTAGCTTGATGTCTCCACTGGCAACCCTTTCTTTGATGAAATGATATTTTATATCAATGTGCTTGGATCTGGAGTGTTGGATAGGATTCTTAGACAACCCAATTGCACTTTGATTATCACATAAGATCCTCAATGGTTTTTCAGCTTTAATCCTCAAATCTGATAGCTGCACCTGCATCCAAATCATTTGAGTACATGCATGTGTAGCGGCCACATACTCTGCTTCAGCTGTGCTCAATGTTACAGAATTTTGTTTCTTGCTGTACCAGCTAACACATCCTTCTCCCAGAAAGAAGGTTCCACCAGATGTGGATCTTCTATCAGTGCAATCACCAGCCCAATCAGCATCTGTGAATCCCAACAACTGTATGTTTGCACTGTGTTTGTATAAGAGTCCATAGTTGAGGGTTCCTTTAACATATCTCAGGATTCTTTTGGCTGCAGTTAAATGAGATTCTTTTGGGTCACTTTGGAATCTGGCACACAAAGTCACTGCATATGCTATATCTGGCCTTGAAGCCATGAGATAAAGTAGACTGCCAATAATTCTTCTGAACTCTTTCTGATCAACATTGTTGCCTTATTCATCCTTACATAGCTTGGTTCCGACAGAAATGGGTGTGGAGACTTCCTTTGAACTTTCCATTCCAAACCTTTTCACTAAGTCCCTTGCGTACTTTTCTTGTGAAAGAAATATGGAGTTTTGTCTTTGTTCCACCTGAAATCCTAGAAAATATGTCATTTGACCAAGCATTGACATTTCAAAAGTTCTTTTCATCTGCTCAGCAAATTCTTCACATAGTCCTTCCTTGTTACCAGAAAAAATGATATCATCCACATAGATAATGACTATGAGGGTACCATTGGCCATTTCTCTGACATAGAGGTTACTGTCAACTGTTCCTTTGACAAATTTCATGTCTTTAAGACAACCATCCAATTTTGAGTACCAGGCTCTAGGGGCCTGCTTCAATCCATACAAGGCTTTTCTCAATCTGCACACCATACTACCATCTTTGTCTAGCAAAAATCCCTCTGGTTGTTCAATATACACCTCTTCTTCAAGATCTCCATTCAGAAATGCAGATTTCACATCCATCTGATAGACCTTGTACTGCTTGTGTGCTGCAACTGCTAAGAACATTCTGATAGTTTCCAGTCTTGCAACTGGTGCAAAGGTTTCCTCAAAGTCGATTCCTTCCATTTGTGAATATCCTTTGCATACAAGTCTGGCCTTGTTTCTGGAAACTTCTCCCTTTTCATTGAGTTTGTTTCTAAACACCCACTTTGTCCCAATAACATTTTTATTTTTGGGCCTTGGCACAAGATCCCAGGTAGAGTTCTTTTCAATTTGATTGAGTTCCTCATGCATAGCTTGTATCCATTCCTCATGTACAACTGCTTCAGCCACCGTGTGAGGTTCAACTTGAGAAACCAGTGCAGTCTGATCTTCCAATCTCAATCTTCTTCTAGTTCTTACTGAGGATTGTAGGTCTCCAAGGACATTTTCTGTGTCAACATGCTTATTCAATTTGTTGTATCTTCTTCTTCCATTTTCATTACCTTCATCTTCATCACTGGTATATTCAGAGTTGATCTCACCAGCAGTTGGTGTTGGCTCAGGTAATTCTGCATTCTCCTGTTCCAAGGCTGTGTCATTCTTTGAGTCATCATCATCCACAGTGTATGGTTTGGTGTTGTTTTCAATTATTATGACATCACTGCAGTCAATCATTTTATTCAACCTCTTATTCTAGCATCTGTAGCCTTTTCCATTAGGTAGGTAACCCATAAAGATTCCTTCCTCAGCTTTTTCGTCAAACTTTCCCAGATTGATGTTTTTAATCTTGATGATGCAGGGACTGCCAAAGACTTTGAAATATTTCACAGTTGGTTTTCTGTTAAACCACATTTCATAGGCTGTCGTTTGTGTTTCTGGTCTTAGGAGACATCTGTTCTGTATGTGTATAGCAGTGCATACTGCTTCTCTCCAGAAAAACTTAGAGATATCATGCTCAGCTAACATAGTCCTCCCCATTTCAACTATGCTTCGATTCTTTCGTTCAGCCACTCCATTCTGTTGTGGAGTATATGGTGTACTATATTGATGTTTGATTCCATTCATGACCAGATAGCTTTCAAAGACATCACCGGTATATTCTTTTCCGTTGTCTGATCTTACTTTCTTGATGCAGAGCTCTAGTTCCTTCTCAGCCTGCCTTCTGAAAGTCTTGAACATCGTGATTGCCTCTGACTTGTGTTTCATGAACATGACATTGGTCATCCGAGTGTAATCATCAATGAAGGTTATAAAATAGAAATCTCCTCTTGTAGACTTCTGTCTCATCGGTCCACATATGTCTGTATGGATGAGTTCAAGAGGCCTAGTAGTCATGATATCAACTCCTTTGTGTGACCTATGGGTCAGTTTTCCCATCTGACATGTGTCGCAGACTTCATCTCTTTCTCTCTTTAATTTGGGTAGATCTCGTACAACATTGTACTTCAGAAGTTTACTCATACTCCTTTGTCCAAGATGGCCAAGTCTTCTATGCCAGAGGTTGTTTTCATCTTTAGAGCTAAGAAAACAAGAATTGATGGGATCACCAATTTGAAATAGATTTCCAGTAGTTCTTCTTCCTTGAGTGATGATTTTTCCATCCTTTGAGCTCTTGATGATGCATGAGTCCTTCTGGAACAACACCTCATGTCCATCATCACATAATTGACTTACACTGAGTAGGTTGTGCTTTAATCCTTCAACAAACAACACATCATTGGATTTAAGATTTGTTGTTGCAATCATAGCCTTTCCAACTCCCTTGATTTTCAGAGAACGATCATTTCCAAACACCACGGTTCCTCCCTCATGACTTTCAATGTTGCTTAGAATTTTTGTATCACCAGTCATGTGGGATGAGCATCCACTATCAAGAATCCATGACTTGGTTTTACTGCTGGCTTTTAGAGCCACTTCAGCAAGGCATGTGATTTCATCATTGGTTTCTTGAATGCCTTTCCCTTTCATGTCTTTGACTTTTTGTTTAGGAAGAGTTGTCAGACATTTATCAGCTCTATGACCTTGTTGGTCACATCTTCCACAAGCTTCACTCAGGCAGTCAAATGTGTTCTGAGTTGGTGGTTTTGATGCTTACTGCAAAACACTCTGGGTTTCAGGATGTCTCCCCCTTGACTCATGCCTCATGTTTGGACGAGACATGTTATACCAGCATGCATAGGCCTTATGTCCAAACACACCACAACACCAGCAGTAGCCTCTGAACCTTGACCTTCTTTGTTGATAAGAGTCATGTTGTAATTTTCTGTCCAAGATTTGAGTAGTCCTTCCTGAGGATTTCCTTTCTTCCATTGAAGATGGTTTTACATAGGTTGGTTCATGCCATGTTTGTCTCAATTTTATCTTTGAACCTGCATTGTTAGAAATAACAGATGTATTTAGAGATTTACTTGGTGGTAAATTGACCTGCCTCTGAGCACCAGCATAAGATGATTCTGCCTTGACCTCAACAGCCTTGTTGAAGTCTTCTCTCATCTTTGTCAAGCTATTATGTGCTTCAATCCACTTGGAATGTGTCAGTGATTGCTCTTCTTCTTTGAGGTGAAGTTTCTCCTCAAGATCTTTTGCTATTTTGTCAAGCTCAGCTACCTTCAGTTTGTGTCTCTTGATTTCATCAATGTACATTGTCTCTTTCTTCATACATTCTTCCAACTCCTCAGTCATCCTTTTGGTTTCCTTTTGTAACAATCTCTTCTCTTTCTTGAGTCCAGTGTTCTGTTCAAGGAAAGCCACTAATTCATCTTTCAATCTGTATTCAAGCTCTATTCGTTCACTTTCATCATCTTCACTGCTGCAGGTATCAAACCCTTTTTCTACATGAGCCATAAAATTCGTTTCTTCTTCTGATTGACTGGCTGAAGTAGAGTCTGATTCTTCCTCTTTGCTTACATAGCTTCTTCTTTCACCTGGAACGAACCTTTTCTTTCTTACACCTGATTTGTTTCCTTCTCTTGGGTATCTACTCCATTTCTTCTTTTGTGACTTCTCATCTTCAACTTCTGGAGCACTATATCTCTTCTTGGGGCAGTTTACAGCAAAGTGTCCGATGTTATTGCAATTGAAACATCTCGATGGTGATTTCCCTTTTCCCTTGAATTTAGCTTTTCCAAACCTTTTAGAAAAAAGAGAAATAATCGTGTTGAGATCTTCATCCTTTTCTTCATTGTCAGTATCACTTGATTCTAGGACTTCGTCATCTTTTATCTTGAGTTGTCTCATGGCCTCAAAAGCCATATCATCCTTGATCTTCTTCTTGAATACTGGGATCTTCCTCATTTCATATGCAATGAGAATGTTGTGTAGTTCATCAAGAGAGAGACCATCTCTGTCTTCTAATGCTGAGACTTTGGGGTCAAACCTGTCAGGAAAATTTCTCATAAGCTTTTTAACAATAGTGGAGTCCTCCAACTTTTCTCCAAAGCCCCGAATGTTACTGACAATTTCATTGACTCTTGTGAAATAATCATCAATATTTTCTTCTTCTCCCATCTTGACATCTTCAAACTTGCTTCTCCAAATCTGTAATTTGGCTTCCTTGACTTTCATGTTGCCTTCATAACTACTTTCCAATTTGTCCCAAATTTCTTTAGCATTCTTGAGTCCCATGACTTTTGTGTATACCTTTTCTGAGAGTGACATAAGAATGGCATTTTGAGCTTTACCATCAACTTCCATATTTCTTTTCTCTTCGAGTGTCATAGCAGCTTCATTAGCAAGAGGAGGGAATCCAAATAAGGCTGCATTTCTAACTTCAAGGCCGAGAGATAGAAGGTAGGGTAACATCTGATTCTTCCAGCTGTGGTAATTCTTTCCATCGAATGTAGGAACACCCCTACTATTAACAGAATTCAGATTGTCCATCTTCTCAGAAGTAGATCCTTACAGAGGCAACCTCCCTCTGATACCACTTGAAATGCCTGGACCGGTTGTGATCACTGAGAGGGGAGGGGTGAATCAGTGATAACTTTTTCTTTTTATGAATTGTTCCCTTTCGATTTATCAATTCAACCTCTGCAGCTGGTTAAAGCCTAGATCTACTCTTTTAGTGGTGCAGTAATAATGAGAGCACAAAACACAGAGATTTACAAGGTTCGGTACAAAGACCTACTCCTTGCCGTGTTGGTTACACCCCCCAACACGGATTCTTCACTATGCCAAAAGATGATTACACAGTAATTGGTTATACCCCCCAATTACAAGTTGGTTAAACCCCCCAACTCCACAACATCATCTTCATCATGGCTCCACTTCACTTCTTCAAAGGTGTTGATCAAAACTTCAAGTAGCTTCAACAGTCTTCAAAAGATCTCGTTGGTCTTGCTCACCAAAAACCAATCACTTAGAATGATCAGTTCTTTTGCATTCACACACTTAGGTGTGTACTCCTCTTCTTCTTATGTGTTGTCACTCTTTTTCACTTGTGCACACATGCACAACTCACTTTGAATGTACTCAAATGGGTACAAGCCGAACCTCGGCCTCTTCCTTTCTTTGCACAGTCACAAGCCTCGGGCTCTTCACTTCACACACACTCAAGGTGTGTTCTTCTTTGTCTATGGCCTTCTCTTCACTTCTTGCGCACATACACAAGATGTGGTGGCCTTCACTGCCTTTAGACACTTAACCCGTAGGTATAGTTATACTCCTCCCGAACTCAAAGGAGGCACGCAAGGATGCGGCTTCTCCTCTTCTTCTCCTACTGCTGCGTAGGTGTTTAGTGCAAGAGTCGCGCAAGTTCTTCCTACCGCGGGGCGCGCAAGTGCAACACCCGCGGGGACTTCCTCCTGCCACACAAGGGTGCGGGCAGAGAAGGAACAATCCTCGGGCGCTCAAGATGCTGCGGCCACAAGGTCTTCCTGCCGCGCAAGAGGTGCGCACAGGGGACTCCTTCGGGCCTCGGGTGGCACCGAGATCTTCAGCCGCGCAAGTGTGTTGCGCGGTGGCTTCAAATCTTCGCGAGGCAGAGAAGGGCTCTCACGAGACTTCAAATATTCAAAGGATCAGCAGCAAATCCAGAGGTCTCGGCCTCTCTTTATATAGGCAGAGGAATCCTCAAAACATCAGCGGGATATAAATCTTGATCCACCGAGATTTTCGGTTCTTTGAAAACTTCAAACGCGGGCCGAGAATCTCGTTCTTTCTCTCTGCACAACGCGGACTTCTTCTCCTTCTCCTTTATCCACTTGCATGCATTTTAAAACGCATGCAAGCCTCTGTTTAATCCATCCCATGAAAAACATAAACACCGTGTGGCCTCGGCACTTCGTTTGCCTTCGGCCGAACTCCAAAATCTCTTAACCATCGTGTGCATGCATATTTTATTTCATGATTGTGTTCGTAGCGGCCAGACGATCACAATGGAGGCTTCGGCTCGATCAGCGGTGGCCGGGAACTCAAATTCTATCATCGGGGTGGCTCTGGTTCAGCGGAGGCTCGCGGGAGGCTTCGGACGAGCTCGAGGTAGAGGACGAGCTCTCGGCCGTCGGATCGTGATGCGCGACGGCCAGGATTAGATCGCGAGCGGCGCGATGCATCGGGCGGCCGTGATCTGCCGCGAGATCGCTCGGACGGCCAGGATCGCTTCCGCGGGAAAAATCCGCGTCCCACATCGAAACGAGGCCCGGTTTATCCGCGGCTTATTACCCTGCCGCTGCCTCAACCCGCCAGTTGAAACTTCTCCCTCCACGGTGCCGCCCCGCACCGTGTTCTCCCTGCGGGCGCGCTCCTGCGCCCACTATGCTCCCTGAGGGCGCGCTTCTAGCACCCACCATGCTCCTCCGGCGCGCGGATTTCACCACCGCGTGCCCTCGGGGGCTTATACACGGCCCCCTGCGCTCCTCCGGGCGTGCCCCAGGCGCCCATGCGGTTTCCTTGGGTGCGCCCCATGCCTCAAGGTTGCTGCCCTGGCCTTGAGGGTTCCCCATGGGCGTGGTGACCTTGAGTCCCACAAGTGCCTTGGGTGATGACCCTCGGCTGGCCTCCTTGGTGGCCAATTTTTTTGGCTAAGGCAAAGAATAATACTTTGTAAAATACAAAGTTCTTCCATAAGTTCAAGCCAAATGCCACATTCCAAGCCATCTTCTTCCCATCTCTATTCTTCTTCTTCTTAGAATTCCTCCATACTTCTTAAACAAATGTTCATCACTTAGGAATGGAAATTCTTGAAGGTTCTTCATCTTCAACCGAACTCCTGAATCACTTAAATTATTCAAAGTGCTTCATTGATCTAATCAGAGATCAATTGGGGCTTCTTCTAATTCTCATGCACTAAGTAATAGTGCATGGACTTCTTCAGCTCACTTCATCCACTTAGGAGGTGTGGATGGATCATCTTCCTCTTCTCATGCATTGTCAATACAATGCATGGTCTTCTAACTTTGTTGTGACTTCGTATCCAGTTGATACAAGTTCTTAGAACTTATAGAGCAGCTCAGCAATCGTCAGATGTAATGCTTCTGTAATCATCAATCTTCAAGATGTACTTCATCAGATGGCACACCATGACAAGTTATTGACAACAAATGCAATTACTTCACTTGGGCACAACAACATTTTTATTTCTCAAGAAATAGTGTATATAAGAACTACTAAATATGTTTAGAAGGGATAATTATAAAAATATTTCCACACCCATTTCAATGTGATTTTTTTACTAATGTCATATATCTGAATGAAATTTATTTGAATGAATTTTAGAAGTTTATTTTAAATTTTCCTTATTTGACTACCTCATGAACCAAAACTATTTATGTTGTTATATTATGTAAATTATTTTAGAGTTCTATAAAGGAATAACATTTAAATTCTGGAAAATGAATTCTCAGATATATCAAAGGCACACACAAATTTGGAATCAGGTATGATAACTCAAATAGTATTGACTTTAATGGGTATCTGAATGCTGATTTGGAATAAAATGTTGATGATAGAAGATCCGGATATAATGCATTATTCTATCTTATATATAATTGTGTCAGTTGGAATATAATTAAAAAAATTCAGTAACTCTTATTAAAGATGGACCTGACTATGTTTCTTTCACACGTTTCTCTACACAACATATTTGGATAAAAACTCAATTAGAAGACTTTCTTGTTCAAGTGATGTTACCCTTTCTCTTGGGTTGTAATATGAAAAGTACAATGAATCTCACCATGAATTTGATTCAAAATTATCATTTAAAACACATAGATACCAAATATAATTTTATCAAATAGAATTTGGAGAATAATCATTTGAATATGGAGTATGTCCCTACATCAAAATAATTTTCTAGTATATTCATAAAGCCTTTTTTGATGCAATATTATTCTAAATTGTGGTTAAATATCGGCATACAACTTGTTTATCATTAAGGATGACGTATGTGTTTTTTCACTATCTCATCTAACCATTGGATAGTTTTTTCAAGGAATATAATTTTTTCATAAATATGTTGTTATATAATCATGTAAAATGGTAGGGTTATCAGTATTCTATGAATCCTTCACAGTATTATGTGTGTAATATTCAAATCATTTATTTGGTTGGTTGTAGTAAAAAAGATATTATTTATGTAATGATGAAGAGGTGAAGAAGAAATAATGGGGAAGAAATGTTGAGGAAAAATATGAAGAATGTTTTCATGATCATTTATTTCAGACATCATGGGATTTCTGTCAATAATTCATATTTTCTAAAAAGTGTTATCTTTTTTAGGATTAGAATTTTTATGAGTAATTTATTTATTAAGGATATAGGGTTTAGTGACATATATATTTTGGATGAAAAAAATATCATATAAGCGTGATTGTTCGGACCATATTGGCTAGAGAAGATTTCTGGAAGTTTAATTTGATTGAAGGTATTATCTTCAGTTGTCAAAGAATGTTTTGAGAAGAGAATAAATTACATCACATTATATTTTTTGAAATTATAATTGAATAAGAATCTGGATTGAAGTTAAGGGTCATTCAACTCACCATGAATCTAGTATAGTTTATTTGATCATAATAAAAGAGAATCAGAGCCTGCATGTGTACGATAAAAATCTGATGATTCTTTTCTGATCATGGTGTTCTCACAAATCATTAGTGTGTGAAAAAACGTGTGGTTAAATATTTATGAAAGAAATGAGGTGTGAAAGAGATGTTTCCAATCATATTAAGAATCTTATGGGAAGAAAATGAGATGATACTAATTTTATCTTTTATGATAGTAATCATGATAATCATATTCAGGATTAGAAGTAAATAAAGATATTTACATAGGATCAAGAAGTAACAATACTGCCCATTTAAATTTAGACATTATTTAGGTATACCTTCAGTGTATCTAAATTCAAAATATTCCAAATATGATCTTCATTGTATTTTATGTCATGAAGGATTTTATGATACAAGTTGAATTTTGTGAAAGAAGAAATTTGATAAAGTTGATATTTCTCAGTATTAAGCTTATCATAATGGGTTCATCAGATCTATAAAGTCATATAAGGTTTGTGGTAATTTGAAATACAAAATTTACAGGTTTTAAGTTAGACCAAAATCAAAAATTTATATTTCCTCATAAAATGTAGTTTATGCGAATCATAATTAGAAAAGAGAAACACATTGATTTTTGAAAAATAGTTTAATTTTTTTTCAAATATAGAATAGTCCACTCATAATAGTTTATCATATTCAGTATTTCATCATATTGATTTGTGGAAGAATTGTTTGAAACCAATAAAGAATAGAATGATCAATTATGATTTGTTTTCAAATTTGTTTACCAATTTGTTTAAGAGCCATTATATTAGAGTTTACGTTAATTAATCTTATTGATGTGGTGAATAAGTATAAGTGGTTGAATGTATTTCCAAAGAAGGATCTTAAATTTAGAAGAATATGTTTTTCTTATTGGTACAAAGCATTGTAATCATGTAATCGTATCGAGAAATCGGAATAGAGATACAAAATCAGACTATGGTTTGTAAGGATGATGGAAGAGGTCTATTTATTCATTGATTAAACTAGAACAAAAAATCATAATAATGAAATTGGATTAAGAAAATTTGAATGGGAAATCTGAATCAGATTGGTGTTTCTGAAGAATGTTTGAATAAGAGATGAAGTTGTTAAATGATTTCTGATGTATCATTATAAAATGAGAAGAGTTGAGAAATGATTAATAAGTCATAAATGCAGCTAAATTTCAAGGAAACATTCAAATTTTGGGAATTTGGTTGAGCGGGAAACAATTTTAGATTTTATTCCAAAACACTTTTAGGACACTTTTAAAAGGAAAGAGTACATTGTACATTCATATGATGGTGAATGTGTTATTCAGGAAATGTAGAGAGGGAAGCTATGAATTTCTAGGGATATAAGAATTTTATGTATTGAGCCTTGTATAATTATTTTTTATCAAATAGAAGTGTAAGAAGAAAAGGAATGATATTAATGTATTCAGGTGATTATTGTATTCATATTATTTTAGTATTTAGCTGATTATTGTATTCCTTTTGTCATCATATTCTTCTGGTTATCAATTTAGTTTGGATAATCGTATCAGGATTTCTGTATTCGGTTTTTTCGACTAAAGAAGATATAGCTCAAATTTTCTAAATTGTATTCTGATAGAGTTATATTTTCTTATTATGTAATAATATATGGAAGATTTATATTGGAATATTAGACATGGAAATCAGACTGAGTTTCAAATAAATTTCCTTGAAGTTCATACCAGCATATGGGTAAGAAATTGGAGAATTATTTTCAAATTAATACATTTGAGGATGTTGGGAAGAAGAATAAGAAATTTTTTTTTGTTACAATGACTTTTTAAAAACAATTTTTTGATAGAGGTAGCACACTCACTATTAGATTATTTACATAGTTCAACGTGAGGGAAATTGTATTTGCCACTAATTTTATTCCACACATAACAATTTTTATCTAGAGGATTGTAAAGTATTTCATTATTTAAAAACCATTCCTAGGACATAACTATTATTATTAAATAGTGAACCTTCATATATATTGTGATTCGATTGATGTGTGTTTGTTTTCTTCTATAAGTAATGAAATATTTAACAGCTTGTGAATATTATTTCATTTTCATGATAACATAATAGAAAAAAAAAATTATTGATTCACCCCTCCCCCTCTCAATGATACAGTTTTTCTAACTATGGTATTTTTTAAATATTATCATCCAATCCCTTTGATATTTCTATAATGTTTAAGAATACATCACATTATTTCAATAATATCTCCCCTACAATTTAATATTGTTAGAGAGGTATTCTTAATGATGCATAGAGGATTCATGTCAGCCATTAGATTATACAGTTTCATCTTTATCAAATATTATGGGTATTTACCCTATATACCTTCAATATAAGTATTAAGATACTCTACATATTCAAGTATTTAATGTGTCACTATTTCAATGTTCAATTTTTGAGTGGAGGAAGTGCGTGAAACATTGTTATGGGGAGGATCTCTGAAATTAAGATCACAATAAAGACCTTCGAGATCAATGTTAACATTTTTATTGGGGGGAACTCTATGAACTATTGTCTGTGGAGGAATATAGATCATCCATATTTTACCTTATTACTTAGGATACATCCATGGTTAATGTTTTCCCACTAAATATTGTATTTTATACCTTTCATGATTATATGTTCTATGAGGCATGTGGAACCTCAGTGATTGGTCCACTATGGAGGGCCTACAAAATTATAAATTATAGAACCACGAGAATTAAATAGAAAGTGAATTATAATAGGAATACTTCGATAGTTTTCGGTTACATACTATATAGAGAACGTATGTATCCTTGATATGATTAACATTTTTTATAATGATTTGGTATATGTATTCAATAGTTTATAGTTTTTAATAATTGATCATTATTGATATGAGTGACTCTATATGATCCTAATTCCATGTTTTGGAATACTAACAAGCCTTAGATATGTCAAATTATATAAGCTAAGGGTCACAATCATATATTTTAACCATGGATTGATAATAAAAATCATACATTATAGATTCATTAAGTGGCATGATTGGTGTTAAAACCTAAATAATAAATGGGGAAAATAATGTTGTAATAGAACATCGTTGATATGATCCCTTCTAAATGTGTTGCAATAAACCAACCTGGGTAACCATGAAACATGGAACCTAATGCACTCCGCCATGTAACTAAATGGAATTCCCAATCCTCATAGGATGGATACAAGACCTAGGGATCAAGCCATAACTAGATGGAATGATTTATCCCATAATGAAGTAATAAAATGTCATGGAGACTGTCACATAATGATCTTATAGATTCATTCATATTAAGATTCATAAAAAGGACCTTCATGATCATTGTTCACATTTCTATAGGGTGGAACTCTATGACAATTAGTATTGGGAGGACTGTAGAGCATCCACGTTTTACATTATTACTGGGGAGACATCTATGTCTAATGATTTCCCACTCAGTACCATCTTTTGGATTTTTACTAATGATATTTTCAATGTAACAATGTGATCCTATGTGATGGGTACACATTGGAGGGAATACAAATTTATATATTGTCCAACCATATGGATGAAATATCTAGTGAATTATCAAAGTAAGACCTACATATTTCTTTGTTTTATTACATTTTAGAAAACATATATATACATGATTAAATAAAATTATTTATATGAAATTTGGCGATGTATTTATTAGACTCCAATTCATTAATATATAATAATTCTTGACATTAGTGACACTTTATGATCCTCATTCCATGGCCAGAAATGATGATTAGCCTCGTAGCTATCTATGTCTATAATGAAAGAGTCATTATAATGGATTTTAGCATTGAATTGTTCTTAGAAATCCTAACTTATATATGGTTTGATTCATGTATATGATGTTATAACCTCCATCTTGATTTGGGAAACATAATAAGGGAGTAAAAAATTATCGATAGGGTCCCTTTTAGGTGATTTTTAATGAGCTAACTAGGATTTCCTTAAAACCCGGATCCTGAGCAGATCCACCATATATCTAATGGGAATTCCTAACACCAATAGTTTAGAGACTAGCACCCATATATCCAAATAGAACAATAGGGAATGAGTTATCACAAAATGAAGTAGAAAACATTTTCTATATATAGATATATTATCTAAATATTATAACTGAAGGATAAAAAAATTACATAACTAAAAGAATAAAAACAAAATGATTCAACTCAGGTGATCATAATAGGAAAAAGTAAAATTCTAACAGTAGAGGATGAGTAAACTAGAATTGACTACACTATGTGATAATGTGGGAAAAATCCAACAATCTTAATATTAGCTACCCAGACTCATTTGACAGAAACATCACCACCTCGTTATAGTTAATTATATTTCCATACTTCACAAGGAATATAAATTTAACTGAAATTATAAAGGGGTGTATAATATCTGAGATAAATAGGATTAGTAGCATACCTCCATGGTAGTATACCGCCATGGCGTTCATATAATATCACACATATATATATATATATATATCAAATAATGTAATTGAATCCATGAAATAAAGACCAAATGTAATCGTGAAAATCACAACAAGGTTCACTATAGTTCAATGTAGATAGAACACTAATACCCAAACATAGACAATAATAGACATCATATCACTATACATATGTATAGAGTCTTGATACTAGAGGAATATCCAATAATGTGAACCCTACAATAGTGGGTAACAATACCATAGAAAAAATATTCATATCGATAAGAAGAACACACTATGAGTGAATCCCTTAATTGTATAAATAGATGAGGCCAATTATTATCTTTTTACCTAAGTACCCAATCCTTCCAATGAGTTAAATTTTCCAAACCAATTAATCAAAATAATTTATTGAAAATCATTTCCTAAATCAATTTTATGATGAATTTAAAATAACTTTTAATTATCAAAATCATGGGTAAATCCATATTTAATCTAAAATCCATTTCTATACCTATAAATTACTAGATCATGATAATTTATTTACAAAATATTTTATAAAATTGGAGCATTCATGGTTCATTGCCCATAGAATATAGATAGAACCCCATTCCTGAAACTCAGTTATCACACAAAACCCAATGAGATCTACAACCACTATATGGAATGAATAAAAATATGTGGAGTCCCTAAAAAATGGTCATCACATCATAGAATCATTGCAATAATAGGATAATGTGGTATAGAAGATAAAAAAACACATACCTCAATTGAATTATAGGTCACAAAACAATAAACAATAGAATATTCCGAAGATGACTATTTCACAATAGATCTATAAAGGGTATGGTGGAGCATCACTACAAGATAAAAATAAATGAAAAAACAATGTAACAGGAGTTTTCTACGAATTTCAATGAAGAAGTAGAAATGTTTCATACTCAAAGATATAAAAAAACAACCACAAACATGATCAAGGGTTGAACAGTGAAATTTGGTTGCAATAAAGATGCTAAAAATCACCATTGAGATCCCCTAGGATACGATGGATACTGAAGCATGTGTGATGAGTGAAACCCATAATTCATTCTATGAAATTAAACTCATTTTATATGGTTTTTATGGCATTAAAACATCTTTTGAAGTGTAATAACCCCATGACATATGTTCATTGAATTTAATTTCTCTTATTATTTTATTGTTTCCTATGTAATGAACTTAAGTAGAGAATGTGGGTCATACAAAATAAAAGTTTTTTACAAAAAATAGAAAGTTATGGATAATAAGATTATTTTTTCATAAATAGATTTCCTGAATTGTTCGTTGTGATTTTTCATTCATTCAATGTGTTTTACTTTGAAATATTGTGCTGCAGGAAACACCAACTCCAGATTCAAGAAAAAACACCCACCAACTACCAAACACCCCCTGATTCCTTTGTCACAAATATACCCATACATGATAAATTCATGCAATCATACATCTAGGAAATATAATTCATTTACCTAAAAAACTCCCCCCCATCATTGAAGGTACCAAAACCCCACCAAAAAAAAGTGGAAAACCAGATTTCCTAAAAAAAGGTAATTAGATATTACAATCTCTCTATAATAAGAAATTACATTCTTAGTTATTAATGTGGATGAATGATTCCCAAAATAGATGCAAGGACACATGTCCAACACTAAGGATTCGTTCTCCCATGTTTCTTGATAATATTATCTATGTTTCCATAACATTATGACCATCATAATAGACTTCTAATAAAATATATTCACATTAGAGTTTGGGATCTCGACTAGTTTCTCTATAATGGAAAAAACATTCTCTAAGTCAATATATTCTGAACATATAAAATGAGTGGTAGCAAGATGATACTTCCAGGTATGAGTTTTATTCAACATATCATGAATACCTATAAAGTGAACTATTAATTAAAATCAATAAGGATCCTCCCAAATCTGGAAACTGATATCAAAATCTCAAAACTTTATATGAGAAAACCTTCTGTATTTTCCATGTCGACAGTAGACTAATTAAAGAGAATCAATCAAGAAAAGTTATTGAGTAATGAAGAACTCTAAATTATGACATCAATGATCAACATAATATTTTATCCTAATTTGAGATATATCTATATAAATACATATAACCAAAATCATTTCCAAAGTATCCTCAAATAGACTTGATCCCACAAGAATGTCATATCATACCAATCACCAACAATGAGGTGATCTTCATCGATGACCATACAAATAATTGATGTTATCCATTATGATTGATGAATTATAATAATTATTATAAAAAAAAGTCAACCAAACCTATATAGTTATACAAAAATCCACTAACATCCAAGACACATACATATATCTTATTATCCATTATCTAGATAACACACTCCATCTGACCATCTATTTGGGGATGGAACATTGTACTCAACTAGGCCCAAGTCCCCATCATCTCCAAGATACTCTTCAAGAATAATGAGTTATCCCAAGTATATCATTCAAAACAATGGAATAAGTTAACCCATGTAACCATTCAACCTCATGAAAAAACATATTTCTGATATTATTAACTTTATTTGTGTCCCTAATTGGAATTAAATGATCCATTTTCATTGAATGGTAAGTCAAAAACTATTAAAAATACATCCCTTATGGATCCCATGGTAATTTAACCAACAATTCCAAAGAAAACCCATCCAATTCTAAAACTCTAACCAGTAGATACATGAGTAAACCAGATTTTTTTAGATTTTCTTCATTTTTATATTCATAGGTGTAATACAGGGAAACAAAATTTACATTCCAACACTTTATAATCATCCATCAAAGTCACTGTATCATGTCATAATATAAATATTTTTTTCCTAGATGAACGAACAATGATATGATATTTTGGTATAAAAAATAAGATCCTCACATATACTATGATTAAAACCCAATACCCAAAGTGAAGAATACGATCTATACGGAGAGACTAACCATAAAATGCCACCCCATCTTAATGGTTTTCTCAAATTCTTATTAAATAATCATCCTATTTATAATTATATAGAATAAAAAAGTGTGAGATGACGATAAGTAAACATTTATCATTGAAATATTTTGACCACCATCTTGAGGATCTAGATTCAACTGAGTGAAGAGTTCCATAATTTTCCACTCTTACATTGATTCCAAACCAACTGCTGATGTAACACTCTTGTTAAAAGAAAATGACATGAAATTCTTATTCACTATGGTGTTGGGTATGTTGATTTTGAATGTTTGAGTCTATTTAACCCAATGTATAAATATATTATTCAATTATTTATATGGAAATTTATAGCCAATAAACTTATATTCATAAAAGACTGTGAACCTATCGACAATTTTTAAGCACACAAATAACTATATTAATAACCAGACATTGATTTAGGAAATTCATCCAATAAATCAAAATATAATGATACCCATAGGATAAAACATAATCATCGTATATAGGAACACAACCTAGACAAACACTAGAAGCATAAAAATACATTGTATATACATTATTGGGCTCAGGTATGATCAGAGTACGAGTAGAGATCTATATTCATCTTAGTTCATTTAATGAATAAATACATTTCATAATGCATATTAATTTCACCAAATTCATTGGTTTTATAGTTTATTGTGATAGAATAATTGAGAAATAATTGTTAAATCATTGATATTATATTAAAATCCCATGGATGCACTATATCTCATTGATTTTATGTGGATCCTCTAAAGAAAATGAAACCTTCACCTTCTCATGATTCAATTTCAATACATTTTCAAAAATCAGTTTCCAAAAGAATTCAACATCTTGTATTAATAGAATATACATATAAATAATTCCATACAAATTATAAGTTATTATTATTTACAAAACCAAACATAGATAGTGATCATTCCCATTGATTGATATCTAATAATCAAAAATTTCAACCATGAACATAACCAAAGAATTTTGAAGATACTAATAAAATATTTTGTTCTTCACTGACATGAAAAATATGACATCATTATCCCGATCTACATGCATCAAAAGATATAGATAATGACCATACAAGATCATAAAATATATCATTGGAATATGGGACTCCCAAACATCAAGATAATGATAACCAAATAAAGGTTTATCATTGAAAACCACAACCCACTTTTAATTGATAAAAAATCATCAATACGGGGAAACAAATACTATTCATTGATATTCATCTAGATTGACATTGTATAGTCAAATAAAAATCAATGTGAACTATCATATTTATTCTATTGAGAACTACTATTTCCCATGATGAAATAATGGGTCGAATTTAACCCTTACATATCATATTGTTCAACTAAATCTGTGGTATTTTAATCCATATTAGTAATAATTGATAATATAGAATCAAAATTTGTTTCATTCCATATACTAGATCAATCGTCAACTCCACCCACCTTTATAGAAGAAGGCATGAGATGTTGAATAGAAAACTATTATGAATGTCCTAAAAAAATAGGGGAAGATCAATAAGAGAAAAAAATCATTAAAATCTACTGAAATAATAATATAACAACCTATGATCTATGTGTTGAAATATCCTACATGACCAGACCACATATCCCACTTTCCTAGAATCACTTCTTATTTCCAATTAGATTGTAGGTATGAGACAGTATGATTATAAAATTCATTCTCATTATGCTTAGTGATAATCTAATCTCTCCTAATGATGATGTAAAACAAACACAGATCAGAAATGTGAAAATCCAAGACTGACTACACATTTTCTGTCAATAAATAATAAAAATTAAACCTAAACACTTGAACTTTTTCTTATGAAGAGGTGTCTATAACTCCATTAAAGGATGTGATAACACTTTTTAGTCTAATAAAACTATAAAAATTGGTATTAATTAATTTTTTAGAGGAACTATTATAAAATAATGAAATTTCTCTAAAATATTTAATGGATACAGTACCACTCACTATCACTAAAATCATGTTATCATTCATCTTAATCATATTCACATTTTAAATTTTCTTCACTACCAATGAATATAGATGGATTCCCTATCGACTTTGAAACATTTTAATATTCTTAAATTTCATTTAGATAAAATGATACCTGATCTTAATTTTTTTATACATAGGCATAAAATACCTATTCAAATAGCTATAATTTCCACAACCATTGAATGAATTTATAGGCATGGAACATAAAGAATGGATGTTACAAACTTGTAAAGATGATATTAATTTAGGGACACAATACTGGATATAATATACAGTGTTGAGAAGGACCACTATAGAGATCCTCCTCCACCACTACTCTGATAATAATTAAACATCCACTTCTTTTACAGCACAAAAATCAAGATACCACATTCCTAAATAAAAGGAAAATAATGAAAAATATTTCCATCCATATATATATTTCCATCATAGTAGTATATACTGTCTATTTAATTTTTGAAATATTCATAATGAATACCAATTATCTAATATATAATCTCAAACCATGTAGGTATATTTGAACATTTAGAAAATCATTCATCATTATCCCATTCTTAATGTGAACCAGATCAACATATCAATTAGTGTATGAAGACACTAATCCCTTCATATTCTGAGAAAAATAGGAAATCCATTTTAATTTTTATCAACTAATTTGTTGAGAGAACTGGTAGAAAAAGATAGTCTTTTTACTCTTCCGGGCCAAGCCCACATACATATTGGTTTATACTATAGAATTTAATCATCGATTGTGGGGTCATTAAATTATAAATGATACACACTTAAACATTTTATTAACTAGAATATATGGGAAGTCTTTGATCTAATCATTATTTTCAATCCAACCCTCAACCACTTGGGTCTCATTCATACCCTTAAAGGATGGTGGTTTATCACAAAATGACTCTAGAGATCGATTCATTTCTCTCCCAGCTACTTGCTAGTACTCCTCAATTTTGTTTTGGACATCATTTACATTTTGGTCCATGGAATGAAGTACATGCACAAGATCCTCTAAAACATATAGATAAAATGTTAGATTTCTGTGTAGTGCATCTATGACACCATCCTATGGATCCCAGGGATGACATCTCAAAGAAATATCTGAATGCACTAAAAATAAAATAGTCAATTAAATAACCATTTAACCATAGTAAAAACCATAAAACCTTAAGGTAAAGCTGATATTACAATCCAGAACTCAATATAAGAGATACATATCCATATATCCCTTCGTAACATCAGTCTCATCAAGACAAGAAATAGCCATGAACTATCCAAAACCTACCATTCACGTCCTAAAAATCCTATCTATTTTCTAGCAAAGTCTTAATAATGAGAAAAACCATACACTGATACCATTTTTCAATGAACCTATATGTCTTAGACTTAATCACATAACCCAAACCAATCCACTATATACCCAATCAACTTTCCCAATCCCTACAGTCTTCTGACTAGGACAAGGGAATCAAAAAATCTATAGCGAATGATTTCTCCCAACCTAAATCAGATGACATGGAAAATATATGCATAGTTGAGTGAAATAGGGAAGTGAAAAATAGGAAATATATTTAAAAATTAATGGAAGATAGATGAAACGATACATTTCGTGTAGTCAAAATATCATAATGTAAAATTCCAATAGAAAAGGATGACAAAATAGAAATTTACAACTCTACCTGATAACACAGGAAAACTCCTACAATTTGAACACTATCTACCATAAATATATTTGCATAATCCTCAACTCATCATCATGGAACCTTGGAATTCCCTTCATGAAAATATGGAAATAATTATTCAAACCAAATAATTGGTGTGTAAGGTGTGAGCTAAATATTCTCATTTGGATCCCACCCAGGTGTTCCACAAAAATTCATCATATGAAAATCCAAACAAGATAAAATTTAATGAAAGAAAGTCATGATAAAAATTTAAATTTTCTTTATTTATAATTCATGGTAAAACATTCCCTTTTTTCAATGTTTTAATGAATATAGGTGAAAAGGTTTAATAACATATCACACACATATATATCAATGCGGGTAATAAATGCCATGAATAATAAAAAAGTATATGTAACATCATTAAAATGATCATTGTAGTATAGCCTAGAAATAACACTTTTAAACTAACATAGATAACCATTTGAATTAGGTATTTCTATATAATCCATAAAATGAGATATTTGTGGAACAACCTTGAATGAGAACCTCATAATAGTGTCTAAAAAGTCCCATTAACACTAGGCCCAGGGAGTAGTGGGAACTCCCCATTATTTTATCATTCTAGTGGTATTATCAAATGATTCATATTACTAAACATACACATATGTACCCAAGTATTAACATGATGTATATTTTATAAAACATTTAATCAATGTCATTCATTTAAATCCATTTAGAAAATCCATTTCATAAAGATTTTAGATTAATGTTTTAACAAAATAAGTGAAAAAAATTGTTCTTTAAAACCCATTTCCACACTCACAACATGATATACCATTAAAATGTATATATAAATAAATTTATAACCCTAGGACATTAAATACTCAATGAAAATTCGATACAGATAAACCACCTAGAAAAAGCTCAAGTCACACTAAAAATGTTGTGGAATTGGTAATCATTGGATGTATCAAAAAAATAATAAACCGAGGCCCAAATAATGACTATCAAATCTTATAGTCAATTCCATAGGTGATTCAGTTGAAAGATACGATAAATAAAAACTTACCATGGTGGACATGCACTATGCATGAAAAGAAACAAAGGACTAACCCTCAGATGATGATTGTGCAAAGGGTTTATTAAGAGTTAAGAGGAACATAATCACAAGATAAATGGATCCTAAAACACTGTGGTTATTTACTCTTGTGACCATGGGAAATAAAGAAGAAGAAATGTCTCTTACATAGATATATGCATGGCAAAAAACATGAATATTAATCGTTGACTGTTGTGATCTTGTAGGAGGATTGATACCCAAAACCACCTTGAAGAAAACTTATTGTTCAAGGGATAAGAGATCCTACATGATGAATGATAATTATAAGAAACATTAAATCATTATACATATTCGGATGATGGTTTTATGTTGTAATTTAATATTTATGGTATAATCACCCCATGAAAAAATTATGATGAGAAATAAATTACAATGTATTTTAATATTTTATCAAGTTACATTATTTTGGTGTAAAATCACATCTTACGACATAAAAGGATTTTATATAATAGACAATATATTTTGTTATTAAATATTATATCACAATAATATAATTTCACACTTTTCACTTCCGACACATTTATGTCATAAATGTGTTTTGTGGTGTAAGATGGTCTAATAAGAGGGAAGATAAATACGTTTTGTTGAAAACACCAAGTAATATCACAATTCACCCTGAATCTTTTAGGAAATTTATTCCATAACTCTTATAATCTTGATGAAGACATATATTACTTAAAATTAGGTAATTTTCCCCAACAAAAACTCCCTATCATTAAAAGGCATATATCAAACCCATAAAATGTGTAAAAAATATGTTCCTAAAAGTGTTTAATGGGATGTTTCATGTTTTATATTTTCCAATTGTGATATAATAATGGGAATCATTGGTGTTAATGGGAAAATGGTATAAAATTCCTCCCAAACATCAGTAGTTAGTTTCTAGATGTTGAGCCTCAATCAATGTGTCCTCATGTAGACAAATGATGTTTGGGTTTCTAAGGCGTTATCCTCAAAATATTCATAAGAGGTAAGAACCACTCTGATATAGTGATTATAGTGATTAACTTAATCCCTCAAGGGTATCTCGTGAATAGAAATTTTGGAAAAGATAATTTCCCACTCCACCTCTAAGAGATAAGAGACATAGTTGTTTCATCAATCGAGTGATATAATCTAAAAGATATTGGACACGCTGATTGGGGACACATAATTCATAAAAGTCAATCATAAATTATACAACTATAAATTTATTCAAATTTTGGGATGGTTTCATTAAATTAAAACTCATATACGAGTGTTTCCACTACTGGATAGTACATACATTGGGTTGGTGATAATGTTTTTTAGGGATATGAGGCTACAATGATCATCACAATATAGAAGTATGTCATAATAACCAACTACTAGATTTTTTAATGAAAATATTTTGATTTTCTATTCCCCCATCCTTGAAAAGTAATTAGATATAGGTTCGTAAATTTATTAATTATTATATTGCAATTGGTGGGAGGTCTTGAAGAGGAAAGTCGCTAACAGATAACATACCAATGATACATTATATTAATTTTTTTTGATTTGATGGTATTTTTTAATGGTTAGTGGATTTAATATTGGGTTTACCGTATCTGTTTTCCTTAGTGTTTTATCCCATAATTTTTTTTATTTCATTCCTTCCTTCCAAACCATAATGGTCATTGGGATGTACAAACACCACTATAAATTACTCATTATGGTGATAATTTTGGGAGTTTATATCAACTAATGGAAATAATATTTTCCTTGTTGATTCCCTCTTATATATTGAATAATTATTCATCAAAAAATTCTTGGCGTTAATGTAAAACCCAATATTTGAAAATATTATGTGAGCATTATATATTCATGAAAATAAAATATAATTCCAATTTTGAAATCTCATGGAACATGTCACAACTGCAGTTTTGTTCTCATGTGTATGATTATTTATTTTCATTCTCGAATTTATTTATTGGGATTCGTAATGATATTTTGGTGAAAATGAATATTTTGGGCTTTCTAGTAGCTATTGTGTGGTTGGTACATGCTCAGGGGAAACTGTACATTATTTAGAAGGAAACCATGATGAAAAAAAGGCATTTTGGATAGTGGGTAAACATGATTGGCATAGATCTTTTTAGACCATGTAGGCTAAACATGCAAACTTTTGATCTTGAAAAATGGGGGATGCACAGTTACTGCACAGTTTGGAATATCATGTTGGCTTACATTTTAACTTTTCAAAGTCATTAAAAAGTTAGAATTTACTCATTTTACCTATTATATTTTAAACCTAAAACACCTCCTATTTTCTCCATTCGTGATTTTTTTATGCATGCTAGATCCCCCTAATCCTTCTTAGACCACAGAAAATCCATACTTGGGTGGATATAATGTGGATTGATCATGAAAACATCATGTAAGTCTCCTTTATCAAGATCCCTTATAGAGTTTCTATTCCCTATTTGTTTAGTTTCTGATTTCCAGCGGGTTGTATAAACTAAAAGAGGTTTAATCAGAGGCTGTTAGGTGAAAAAATTATAGTTATTGTTAGATTATGTGATTATAGATTAATGGGGTGGTGTATAGGTGGTTTCAAACTTATTTTTGGATTTTTATAAGTGTTTTTTTGGTGGTTAAATTATTTTAAAATATTATATGATTTTCAAGTGACTTCTTTGTTTTTTAAATGTCTTTTATGTAATAATTTTCTATTTTTCAACATGACATGAAAAGGTTTTGAGATACCTATCTATTGAAAACTATTTTTATAAATGGAAATGGTTATGTTTTATGATTACTCCATTATGTTGTTTCATAAATATGTTTTATGCCTTCTGTGAAAAATGTGAATGGTTTTTTCAAAAATATTTAAATGTATGAATGCCTTGAATGAGAATTTTCCATGAGAAATGAATTTTTATTGCATTTTGGATTCATTATTTTTCATATTATATGTTTCTTTGAATTGAAAATGTTATCTTAAAATTATATAAAATGGTTTTGATGTCATTACTAATTTGAACAGGGCTTTACCGATGGAAATAATTGGATTCCTTGGGTTTTTTCCCTATTGTGTTTCCAAATGCGTTTCATAAATTATAAAAGTGGTGAAAAATGTATTTACAAATGGTTTTTGTGTGTGTGAGAAATGGGAAGTGATTTTTTTAATGGAAAATTGTGGTTTCCATGTGGATTTTGGTCATTGGATAAATATAAAAACATGATAGTGGTGATTTCCTTGTGTGTGTATGATTTATGTCATGTATATGTGAATGTGATGATTTTTGAGATAATTGAGACCAAGTTGAACTATAGAGGGAATCTATGGTATCTAGTTGGGTAAAATAAAACTTGTATTCTTTTTGACTATGTAGTTGTGAGGAACGGATTCTTCTAGCAAGATTTATGCTACAACACTAACTAAACATGTGATATAATCAAATCACATAGTAATATTGGGATGTGATCCCCTACAATGGATAATTCATGGGAACACTATTTTTATTATATTAGGATTTGTAGACCACTAGAATCTAGGGATGCATTCCCCTCTAGTGACCCATGCATGGGAATGTTATGGGATGTTGAGTTTGAGGATTTTTATCACTAATGTACATGGGTCGATGGGTCCCACCATTGCTAGTTATCTTTTGGAATGATACCATGATACTCTCCAGTGAAATTTGTCTTATGTTATGTGGTGTTAGAAATCATAATATGGTAGAAATTTTGTACCTTTTTATTTCAATCATAACTATTATTAAAGAATGGTTTCCTTAAAAATTATTTCTTTAGAATGTTTTCCTTTAAATATAATAATCGAAATGTTTCAAAAATTATTATGGTAATTAGGATGTAGATGTTTCTTAGAATCTTATAGAAAGGAATATTTCATTTGGTTGTAATATTACTGGTCTTTCGATCACAACCTCATTGTCTTTTGGTTTTATATAGGCCTTTTTATGTGAGTCCTAGGTAAATGCCTGAGGTATCATGGGGGTGATCGTGAATCCGGTTTCTAGTGTTTAAATTAAAAACTGGTGTGATGTTGGTGGATTTATGGTGACATACCTCTCATTTAATTGCGGTTAGAGGGATGTTTTTTTGACTAGATACAATTAATGTACTTTTGGTTTTGGTTAATGTTCTAAAAAATTGATCTGGAATGTTCTTGTGCCTATTTTTCATTTGGTTATCAGTTATTACAATGATAATTATTTTTGGTACTTTGGGATTATATAAATTGTTGAAATCACTCCCAATGGTCGTTATTGATACCTATTCAGAGGATTCTATCCCATGGGGATTGAGAAATACCTTTGGGTTATGCCATGAATCATGTTGGGTTACGTATTCGACGGCACCCCGACTTGGTTCATAAGAAAACGATATCTGATCCATGTTTTGATATTTTTGTTTCATGTTATTTGGGATGATTCTTGATAGACTAGAGCTAGTATTTCCATGGAATGAGGTTCTGGTTATGAGTGTGGTTTCTACAAAACACACCTTGTGACAAAACTTGAGTCGCTACAGGATGCTGGGTTTTCATTATAAATATCTTCTGGGTGATAGGTACAGCATACAAAACATTTATGGATACTGGGTTGGGGTGGAGTTTTTGGTTGAATTTTTATTGCATTTGAATTGGTTATGTTTTTAATAATGGAATTATTTGATATTTGTTGTCGTTAGTGACAATTTTCAGAATGTGTGTTGATGGTTTTATTTATTGTAATATCCTTTGTTTGTTTCTTTTTATATTAAGATTCCTCAGTGGAAAATTCATCTACAAAAGCATGAATAGGATTGTGATAGTTCACCCACACAAAATGATCATATATTAGTGTAAGAAGTGTATTAGGTTGTCCAATATTTGGTTTATGGAGAGGGATGTGGTCATGCTTAAGTTTAAGAAGCTGAAGCAGGATTTAGAACGGTTGTGGCCTAGGTATTCATCAAGAACATTCTTCATTTATTATAGGGTAGCATGAAACCTCAAGAAGTGGAGGAGTGACTTCCAAAAAATAGAAAAGGATGACCTAGTATCATGATACTCGTAAAGTGGTTAGAGTGAAGTGTTTTTCAATCATTTTTAGGGTCCCAGTCAAATTTTGTGGGACTCACTGGTGCAAGATGATAAGCGTGATCATATTAGTTTAAAGGACATTAACATAATCTTAAACAAGCTGTAATTTCCCATTATTATGGCCTTCTCGGGGTATTATGATTTTTTTAATCTTATCATTAGACATCAAACCATTATGGATTATTCTAACCACATTGAAGAGTTATTTTAGTATAAAGCCCCGGCCTTAAACATCTCTTAATATTGAATTAAATGAATAATTCACATTGAGGATCTTTTCAGGTTTAGAGTTTTAGAGAATTAGAACATAACTACTACAACTCAAAAGATTACAAAGTAGACACTTCTACTAAGTTTCCATAGAATAAAAAAACTCTTAAAAAAAACATATCTAGTTACAAGTTCTATATAGCATAACTTTCCCTTGATCCCATCCTTGACCCTATTCCACATTAGGTCCTGTGAAAAACATTTCAAAAAAACTTGGGGTGAGCATAAAGAGCTCATTAAGGGATACACAAAGAATGAAAACTGTTAGTTTATCAAAACAACAAGTAAACCATGTATACTTAATCAAAGTAATACTTTTCACCTTTATGAAGTAGTAAAAACTCTTCACTGAATAAAATATCATTACTTACCTTTTTGTAACCAAAGGATTACCATAAAACTCATATAAAGAACACATAACATATATAAAGGTAACTTGGGACACAAACATACTTAAGTGGAATAACCATACGGTCAACTTCCACACATATCACTTAATGGAATAGCCATACGGCCTATTTCCATACATACTTAATGGAATAGCCATACGGCTGACTTCCATACCCAATGCATTGGAGGTTATAACGTAACCACCCGTCCGGGTATTCACGACACCACCCGTCATATGGTTTATCACGTAACCACCCATCAAATGTCCAAGTACCATTATAAAAATCATAAGACATAAAACAAATATAATGGAAAGAAAACATTTCCACACTTTGATCACAATATATCACATAAATATATTGACATAACAAATCCATTATAAAAACCATTATCAATACCAAAATACATAAAAGAGTATATGGTATTTATTTCATTTTAAAAACATTATGGCTTGTTGAGGAAGCCAAAGACCAAATAATACTCGCGGCGGAGGAAAAGGTCGTTGTCACCGCGTACGTTAAAAAAAACATTCCTTTTTTTCTTTTTGTAAAACGCTTCCTAGAAAAAGATTCCTTTTGTATAAATGTAAAAGTCAAAGGGGTTTATACACCGTATAAAATAAAGTTTTGTATAAAACGAAATATGTTTCAATGAAAGGAGATTGAGATGAAGTCCCTTACCTCGGATCCGACTTGACTCGATCGTTCTTTAACGTCCTGAATAATAAAATTTAGTTAATTTCTACTTGATTAAGAACCTTTTTCAAGTTCATTATTACTTTTATATCACTTATTATCATGTTATAAACATTATGTAGTCATTTAAGTTAATAATGTTTGTTTTTTTGATATTTGGTTCTTAAGTCGAAAGTGGACTTCTTACAATTACATGTTGTTCGTGTGGTCAAAGGTTCATTATATCCAGAATGACATTCCTGATTTGGATATCATATATATCATATATATCCAGAATATACATGTATTTATAATATTACATAATCATTTAGAGGTAAGAAATGAAATGCACCGTTCATGGAGACGGTAAGTCGTACGTACGCATGAACGCTACTTTCATTTCTTTGTCATATTAATGGAATTAAAACTAAATGAGAGGTATGTATATTTTAATTACAGAATTATATTCATCATTTAGATGTATCATTAATTATATATATCCATTATATACATGTACTTTTAATAGTACATTACATTTGGGGATAAGAAATGAAATGCACCGTTCATGGAGACGGTAAGCCGTACGTACGCATGAATGCTACTTTCATTTCTATATCATACTTTAATGGAAAGAAATAATAATGATATAGAGTTATATTATAATTCCAGTATAACATCATATATAATAACTTTAAATCCATCCTTTATACGTCCCACATATTGCATTAACGAATCACATCACTTTGAGGGGGCGGTAGTCCGCACTTCCTTAAATGAAGATATCGCGTTTACCCATAATGGAAACCATAAAGGTATGCCCAAAATGAAAAATACAGAAGCTTAAGGAAAACATAAACATATTATATATCATATATAAATATAGTGGAATATTAATGTCCACTTTTGAAGGTGTTAAAAGAATGTTGAACAGTCATCGTTTCAGGAGGCATAAATTCACCATCCACGAAAATAGTATGTTCTTTAACCATTAGATGTATGTGTGTGTAAGTGTAGCTCGAATCCTTCTTATAACAACATCCTAGTATATTTAAGATACTGGATTTGTTATAAAATAAAATAATAATAAGAGTTTAGGTGGTTGGAGAAGCAAAATAAAACAAAAGGACTCAAAAGAATACATTACCTTAAAATGGGGTAACTCCCTTTGGTTTTAGCTCAAAGGCTTCCTTGGGAAGACTTCTGCCCAAAGTGAGGCTTAAATGAGTAATATAGGGAAGTGGAGAGAAAAAATGGGCAGGGGTTGGCCGAGCCAAAGGCTTTGGGAGTGTGGGTAAGGAGGTAGAGGTGGGGGCATTTTATAAGAGGAGAGGAGGGGAACTCTTGGAAGGTAAAGAAAAATCACTTTATTTTAAAATGGAATTCGGATTTAAGAGGTCCCACATTGATGTGTTTCGAGGATAAGGTGATAAGGGTTCGAAATCCACCCATCCAATAGGTTTTGGCCATGTTTAGGTCTTAGATTTTACATTATCTTTCCATTTTATTTAAATCGTTAAATAATGAGGTCATCGCTGCATCATCATGATGTCATAAATACTTTAATTTATTTAATGTATAAAAATTATAAAAAAATACTATTATGTAGGAAATCTTTTTATATTTATAATTAATATTTATAGTCAAAACTCTGACTTGTATAACCCCATGTAAAATTTTTTTTAGTAAAACATATCATGTGTGTGTCATTTTTACTTTAACATTTAATAAAAAGTTATTTATGTCATTTCCCAACCAAAGTGTCTCCATGGGGTCCCCAAGTTGACCCATGGCTTGTCTTGGTCGGCCATGACACATAAAATATTGGTAGGACATGTGTCTAGGTCATCTCATATTATTAAAACACAATTTTTACCTTAAACTACACTAATTACCTCTAATCGCGATTAAGAACTTAAGAGTTACTATTCACAAAAAAATTATTTTAATCTCATTGAACCAAATTTTACTTATTAATGACAACCATGTATGTCGGATTTTTGAAATTCTAAACACAGAAGTGGTAAAATTTCATTTAAATGAAGAATCAGTTTTTATAAGTACCACTTAGTGGTTTCACTATTCATCAAAAATTGAAGTTTTTCAGAAAAATACCAAAAATTCATCCGAAGCTATATTTGATATTCCGAATTCAAAAATGAAGTCTATTTTAAAAAATTTAAAACATATAAGTCACATTAATTAATTTAATAATTAATTCCCGCTGTCATGACAAATAGCGTGTTTTTATGAAACAATAAGTATCAAAAGATTGACACTAGTTTAAGTCCGATTTCAAAGTGAAATTAATTCCAACGATCACTATTGGATTTAATGGTAAAAATATTTTCTAATTTCACTTTAAAACCAATTCAAATTATAATCTAATCATATAAAAAAATTAGATTAAAAAGAGTTTTTGAATTAAAATACAACATTTTACACTATTCATTAAAAAAATGAACTTTATCGGAAAGAAACCAAAAATTTACACAAAGTAAATTTTGATGTCCCGATTCTAAAGAAGAGTTATATTTGGTCCAATAGAATTTATAAGATTGATCAAAACTATATTTAATGATAGTTCAACGTTAAAAGGTGATAAGTGTACCTTTCGTGAAAATTAGAGTATATAAGCCTAAAATTTAATTCTTTTCATATTTTAAGCCTTTATCCTTTATTAGATAAATGTAAAAACATTTAACAAACATATATAATCATATTTTAGTTATTTCTATACATTCCTGCCAGTACAACGGCTACGTGTTAACTAACATTTAAAATAATGTTATTTTATTACTAGTGTGCAACGTAAGTTTTCAAAAGAACTCATCGTTGCGTATCGGGTACGCTATCGATCATAGCAACCCCTTTAAAGTAAAATTAATATTTAATTTGTAAATATTAATAAATATGAAAATTCTTTATTCTTTATTTACCTGGGATGTTACATCCTTCCCCCCTTTTTAGAATTGCGTCCTCGCAATTTTATTCACTTATCAAAATAATTGGGGGTATTTATCCCTCATACCATTTTAAGATTCCCATGTTGCCTCTTCAACCATATGGTTTTTCCACAAAACCTTTACCTAGTAGATTACCTTATTTCGTAACACTTTCTCCATGTGGTCAAGAATCTAGACCGGTTGTTCCTCATAAGAGAGATTCTCTTCCAACCGAACTACCTCTGGGCAAAAAACATGAGATGGATCTGGCATATACTTCCTCAACATTGAAACATGAAAAACATTGTGTACCTGAGATAAACTCGGAGGTAAAGCCACTCGGTAAGCAAATGATCCAACTTTCTCCATAATTTCATATGGTCCAATGAACCTTGGACTCAGCTTTCCTTTCTTACCAAATCTCATCACACTTTTCCATGGAGAAACCTTGAGAAAAACATGATCACCTACCTCGAAAGATAGATCCTTCCTCTAGTTATCCACATAACTATTCTTCCTGCTCTGAGATGTTCTCATGTGTGCTTGAATCAACTGAACTTTTTCTGCCATCTCTTCTACCAATTCTGGTCCCATCAGCTTCCTTTCACCCACTTCATCCCAAAATGCTGGAGTTCGACACCGTTTCCCATATAATGCCTCAAATGGTGCCATCTGTATACTGGAATGAAAACTGTTATTATAAGAAAACTTAACCAAAGAAATATGTTGATCCCAACTTCCCTGATAATCCATCGAACAAGCTCGTAGCATATCCTCCAAGGTCTGAATTGTTCGTTCTGACTACCCATCTGATTGAGGATGAAAAGTTGTACTAAAATTTAATTCAGTACCCAATGACTTCTGAAGGCCTTTCCAAAAGTTAGAAGTAATACTGGGATCACGATCGGACACAATGGAGAGAGGAACTCCATGTAACCAGACTATCTCTTTAAGATACAAACGGGAAAGTTGATCTAGTGAAAAAGTATCTCGTATAGCAAGGAAATGAGCAGATTTAGTCAAGCGATCAACAATAACCCAGATTGCATTATTACCTCGAGATTTCCTCAGTAATCCCACAACAAAGTCCATGGATATGTTTTCCCATTTCCACTCTGGCACTGGTAAAGGCTGAAGCATCCCTTTCGGTAACTGCCGCTCTACTTTAACCTGCTGAAAAATCAAACACTTCACAGTAAAATCAGCAATATCCCTTTTCATTCCATCCCACCAGTAATACTCCGGCATATCTCTGTACATCTTAGTACTTCCAGGATGAACTGAAAACGGGGAACTATGAGCCTCACATAACAACTCATTCTTCAACTGTGAATCACAAGGCACACATAATCTCTTCCCAAATATCAAAAAACAATCACTATCAATGTTGAATTCAGGTAACTTACCCTTCTGAACCAGCTCTACTTATTTCTGCAACTCACTGTCTTCCCTCTGTGCTTGCTTAATTCTGTCTGATAGAGAAGATCTCACTGATACCTGAAACAAAACAGAAGGACTTCCTGCACCAAAAACTTTTATGCCAAAGTTCATCAAATAAAAAACCAAATGATCTCGTTCCAAACGTAGCATGGTTAATGAAGCATTACTTTTTTGACTCAAAGCATCGGCCACTTTATTTGCTTTTCCCGGATGGTAGTAAATTGTACAATCATAATCCTTGATTAATTCCAAACATCTCCTCTGTATCATGTTCAATTCTTTCTGAGTGAATATATACTTTAATCTTTTGTGATTAGTATATATTTCACACTTTACTCCATACAAATGATGCCTCCAAAATTTTAAAGTAAAAAACAACAGAAGCTAATTCCAAATAATGTGTAGGGTAAATTACCTCATGATTTTTCAACTGATGTAAAGAATAAGAAATTACCTGATCATTCTGCATAAGGACACAGCCAAGTCCCTTCAATGAAGCATCACTGTATATAACAAACTCGACATTCCTGGAAGGAAGTGCCAAAACTGGAGCATTCACCAATCTTCTTTTCAACTCCTGAAAACAATCATCATGTTCTTTTGACCAGATAAACTTAACACCCTTCCGAGTAAACTTAGTCATTGGACTAGATAACTATGAAAAATTTCTAACAAACCATCGGTAATAGCCTGCCAAACCAAGGAAGATACGAATCTTAGTTACATTTGTGGGTCTTGGTCATTCTTCAACAACCTTTGATTTTGGAGGATCAACAGTTATCCCATCATTAGAAATAATATGACCAAGGAAAGAAATTTGTTGCAACCAAAACTCACACTTGCTGAAATTTTCCATACAATTTCTTTTCTTTTAAGGTTTGAAAAATAACCCTTAAATGTCTTTCATGCTCCTCTTTACATTTAAAAAAACACCAAAATATCATCAATAAAAACAACCAACATTTTTCACCTAAGTCAATTGAGCCATCACTACAGCAAACTGTTTAATTCTGATTCTGACCATCTCAGGATACTGATTTGAAAGGTCATTTCCCTCTGTATGCCTTCTCAGAAAAGCTGTTCTGTTTCCTCTATGAAAACCCATTCTTAACAAACATGTCTCAGATGAAGCAACATGTTAATCTTCAAATGCTATATCATTTCAGTCATACCATAAATTAACTTATAATCTAACAATTTTCTAACTCCTAAAGTTGTCTAAACCAACCTCTGATACCAACTATAAAGCCCCTGCCTTAAACATCTCTTAATATTGAATTAAATGAATAATTCAAATTGAGGATCTTTTCAGGTTTAGAGTTTTAGAGAATTAGAACATAACTACTACATCTCAAAAGATTACAAAGTAGACACTTCTACTAAGTTTCCATAGAATAAAAAAAACTCTTAAAAAAGAAACATGTCTAGTTCCAAGTTCTATATAGCATGACTTCCCCTTGATCCCATCCTTGACCCTATTCCACATTAGGTCCTGTGAAAAACATTTCAAAAAAACTTGGGGTGAGCATAAAGAGATCAGTAAGGGATACACAAAGAATGAAAACTGTTAGTTTATCAAAACAACAAGTAAACCATGTATACTTAATCAAAGTAATACTTTTCACCTTTATGAAGTAGTATTAACTCTTCACTGAATAAAATATCATTACTTACCTTTTTGTAACCAAAGGATTACCATAAAACCCATATAAAGAACACATAACATATATAAAGGTTACTTGGTACATAAACATACTTAAGTGGAATAACTATACGGTCGACTTCCACACATATCACTTAATGGAATAGCCATACGGCCAATTTCCATACATACTTAATGGAATAGCCATACGGCCGACTTCCATACCCAATGCATTGGAGGTTATAACGTAACCACCCATCCTGGTATTCACGGCACCACCCATCATATGGTTTATCACGTAACCACCTGTCAAATGTCCAAGTACCATTATAAAAATCATAAGACATAAAACAAATATAATGGAAAGAAAACATTTCCACACTTTGATCACAATATATCACCTAAATATATTGACATAAAAAATCCATTATAAAAACCATTCTCAATACCAAAATACATAAAAGAGTATATGTTATTTATTTCATTTTAAAAACATAACGGCTTGTTGAGGAAGCCAAAGACCAAATAATACTCGCGGCAGCGGAAAAGGTCGTTGTCACCGCGTACGTTAAAAAAACATTCCTTTTTGTAGTTTTATAAAATGCTTCCTAGAAAAAGATTCCTTTTGTATAAATGTAAAAGTCAAAGGGGTTTATACACCGTATAAAATAAAGTTGTGTATAAAACGAAATATGCCTCAATGAAAGGAGATTGAGACGAAGTCCCTTACCTCGGGTCCGACTTGACTCGATCGTTCTTTAACGTCCTGAATAATAAAATTGAGTTAATTTCTACTTGATTAAGAACCTTTTTCAAGTTCATTATTACTTTTATATCACTTATTATCATGTTATAAAAATTATTTAATCATTTAAGTTAATAATATTTGTTTTGTCGATATTTGGTTCTTAAGTCGAAAGTGGACTTCTTACAATTACATGTTGTTCATGTGGTCAAAGGTTCATTATATCCAGAATGACATTCCTGATTTGGATATCATATATATCATATATATCAAGCATATACATGTATTTATAATATTACATAATCATTTAGAGTTAAGAAATGAAATGCACCGTTCATGGAGACGGTAAGCCGTACGTACGCATGAACGCTACTTTCATTTCTTTGTCATATTAATGGAATTAAAACTAAATGAGAGGTATGTATATTTTAATTACAGAATTATATTCATCATTTAGATGTATCATTCATTATGTATATCCATTATATACATGTACTTTTAATAGTACATTACATTTGGGGATAAGAAATGAAATGCACCGTTCATGGAGACGGTAAGTCGTACGTACGCATGAACGCTACTTTCATTTCTATATCATACTTTAATGGAAAGAAAAAATAATGATATAGAGTTATATTATAATTCCAGTATAACATCATATATAATAACTTTAAATCCATCCTTTATACGTCCCACATATGGCATTAACGAATCACATCACTTTGAGGGGGCAGTAGTCCGCACTTCCTTAAATGAAGATATCGCGTTTACCCATAATGGAAACCATAAAGGTATGCCCAAAATGAAAAATACAGAAGCTTAAGGAAAACATAAACATATTATATATCATATATAAACATATTGTCATATTAATGGCCACCTTTGAAGTTGTTAAAATAATGTTGAACAATCATCGTTTCGGGAGGCATAAATTCACCATCCACGGAAACAGTATGTTCTTTAACCATTATATGTAGGTTTGTGTAATTGTAGCTCGAATACTTCTTATAAAAACATCCTAGTATATTTAAGATACTAGATTTGTTACAAAAGAAAATAATAAAAAGAGTTTAGGGGGTTGGAGAAGAAAAATAAAACAAAAAGACTCAAAAGAATACATTACCTTAAAATCAGGTAACTCCCTTTGGTTTTAGCTCAAAGGCTTTCTTGGGAAGACTTCTACCCAAAGTGAGGCTTCAAGGAGTAATATAGGGAAGTGGATAGACAAAATGCGCAGGGGTTGGCCGTGCCAAAAGCTTTGGGAGTGTGGGTAAGGAGGTAGAGGTGGGGGCATTTTATAAGAGGAGAGGAGGGGCACTCTTGGAAGGTAAAGATAAGTCACTTTATTTTAAAATGGTATTCGGATTTAAGAGGTCCCACATTGATGTTTTTCGAGGATAAGGTTATAAGGGTTCTAAATCCACCCATCCAATAGGTTTTGGCCATGTTTAGGTCTTATATTTTACATTATCGTTCCATTTTATTTAAATCGTTAAATAATGAGGTCATCGCTGCATCATCATGATGTCATAAGTAATTAAATTTATTTAATGTCTAAAAATTATAAAAAAAATACTATGATGTAGGAAATATTTTTAGCTTTCTAATTAATATTTATAGTCAAAACTCGGACTTGTATAACCCCATGTAAAAAATTTGTTAGTAAAACATCTCTTGTGTGTGTCATTTTTACTTTAACATTTAATAAAAAGTTATTTATGTCATTTCCCAACCAAAGTGGCTCCATGGGGTCCCCAAGTTGACCCATGGCTTGTCTTGGTCGGCCATGACACATCCAATAAGGGTAGGACATGTTTCTAGGTCATCTCATATTATTAAAACATTATTTTTACCTTAAACTACACTAATTACCTCTAATCGCGATTAAGAACTTAAGAGTTACTATTCACCAAAAAATTATTTTAATCTCATTGAACCAAATTTTACTACTTAATGACAACCATGTATGTAGGATTTTTGAAATTCAAAACACAGAAGTGGTAAAATTTCATTTAAACAAAAAATCAATTTTTATAAGTACCACTTAGTGGTTTCACTATTCATCAAAAATTGAAGTTTTTCAGAAAAATACCAAAAATTCATCCAAAGCTATATTTGATATTCCGAATTCAAAAATGAAGTCTATTTTACAAAATTCAAAACATATAAGTCACATTAATTAATTTAATAATTAATTCCCGTTGTCATGACAAATAGCGTGTTTTTATGAAACAATAAGTATCAAAAGATTGACACTAGTTTAAGTCCGATTTCAAGGTGAAATTAATTCCAATGATCACTATTGGATTTAATGGTAAAAATATTTTATAATTTCACTTTAAAACCAATTCAAATTAAAATCTAATCATATAAATAAATTATATTAAAAAGAGGTTTTGAATTAAAATACAACATTTTACACTATTCATTAAAAAATGAACTTTATCGGAAAGATACCAAAAATTTACACAAAGTAAATTTTGATGTCCCGATTCTAAAGAAGAGTTATATTTGGTCCAATAGAATTTATAATATTGATCAAAACTATATTTAATGACAGTTCACCATCAAAAGGTGATAAGTGGACCTTTCGTGAAAATTAGAGAATATAAGCCTAAAATTTAATTCTTTTCGTATTTTAAGCCTTTATCCTTTATTAGATAAATGTGAAAACATTTAACAAACATATATAATCATATTTTAGTTATTTATATACATTCCCTCAAGTACAACGGCTACGTGTTAACTAACATTTAAAATAATATTATTTTATTACTAGTGTGCAACGTAAGTTTTCAAAGGAACTCATCGTTGCGTATCGGGTACGCTATCGATCATAGCAACCCCTTTAAAGTAAAATTAATATTTAATTCGTAAATATTAATAAATATGAAAATTCTTTATTCTTTATTTACCTGGGATGTTACATTTAGTATGTAAATGAGTTCATTTTTAATGAGAAGATGAATGATCATATGCTTGATATGGGGTTATGACATGAGATCAAATCACATGTATTATTGTTCATGTAAAAAACCTATAATGAGGTGGTTGATCATACCATGATGGTTGAAATTTATTATAAAGTAATTTCATGCACCTCTGGTGTAGTGTCAGCTATGGGTAGTATCTCTTTATCTGAGAAGAATAGGAAGCATGATAACCAATGGAAAAATAGTGTTGCATGTTCTGCCCTCCTTCTTGGTTGTCTTTGTCTATAGATTACGATGATTGTTCAGCAGTTTTCCATCACTTCGGGAATGAAAGACACCTTCAATATGAGTGCTCCTCTCCAGAAAAACATTGTAACTGGTGTAGAGAAGTGTGGAAAATGCATCAATTTTGTATAGTAGAATACCCATATTAGATTTTTGTTGGAACTATGCCCTTCAAACAAATATCTTCATGGTTAAAACCATACAAGAAAGTGGTTTATTGGTTCTAAGGTCTCAGTGGTAGGGATGGAGCAGCATATAGGTGGATTCTGTCCATGGAAGATTTGACAGATAGTATTTGAAAACATGGTCATGCTCATGAGTGGAAACATCATGTAGTAGAATGAGAACTAGTAGAATCAGATACAGGGAAAGAGACTCTTCGAGGATCAATTATTATTTCATATTATTTTTCTATTTTTCTATTTTATAATGGTTTTTATGATTATTTTTTTTCGTGCGAAATTAATATTTTCAAAAACTGATCTTATGCCTTCTATTATGGAGTTGGAAAATTCTATTTCTAAGATGTGGTACAAAGGGTTTTAAGGGTCTATCTTATGTTCTCACCATTTTAGGGGGTCAAAATATTAGGGTATTTTTGTTTCATTGGAAATGGACCACTTTTAAATGATCATTGGTATTGATTGGATAGCTCATTTCTAGGTACACATCAATTCCTATATGTAGTGTTTGAGTTTTTTGAAACATGATATAAGCAACCAAGTTTTTCATGGTGAAAGGGATCCTCATTTGGGATGCGTGGGACCTTGAAATATAGAATTGAGAAATAATTTTTTATCATTTTTCATTTATCTTGTTGGAATACAATGATGGTTCTATAGAGGTTTAGTTACCTCCTGTGTAAGATGAATTATCAGATTTTTTCCTAGCGGATTTCTCGGGTTTACCACCATTACAGGATTTGGATTTCACCCTCATTTTAGTTCTAACAAAACAGTTGATATCTATTCCCTCAGAGAATATATACCCCATGTATTTAATGTTATTTAAGGTACAACAGTATGATTTGGAATGCAACGGATTTAGTCGCTCGAGTATCTCACATTGGTTCTCCCTATATCTGTTGGTGAAATAGGACACTAGATCTATCGTGTTGTTCACAGATTACCATAATTTCAATAAGGTAACGATCAATAAAAAGTACCATTTTCATACATTTATGAAATTTTTGATGATTTTAATGGGGAAACGTGGTTCTCCATGATTGAAGTACATTTTGGGTATCACCAAATAATCTCTAGATTGGAAACTGTTCTTAAAAAATCCATTAGAAATAGGTATATTTGTTTTGAGTATGTAGTCATACAATTTTGGTAGAAAAATACTTCAGCTATCCTTATGGAAATCATGAAAAAGGTGTTCCACCAATATATTGATTCCTTTTTTCATGGTATTTTTGGACGACATTCTGGACTTTTCTCTGATTGAGGAGGATCATGAGCGGCCTTTGATGATTGTGTTGGAAACTCTACTGGATCTTAGTCTCTTTGTGATGATTTTTATGTAGCCCACATATAATAGGGAGGTTATTTTTCTAGTCCATGTGATAACGAAACAAGGGGTTTTATTAGACCACAATATGACCAGTGTAGTGATGGCACATGAACATGTAAAGAATAATTTTGAGATTAGAATATTTTTTTGGCTTGATAGTGGGTTAAAGGATGTTCATATGATTTTTCTGTCAACATTATTCGTCCATGAATGAACTTATCCAAAAATCGGTAATGTTTTAATGCATCCATATTTTTCAAGAATTTTTTGAGGAGCTAAAGGGGTGGCTGACCATATCCCCTATTATGAACTTTCTATAATATGGAAAGGGATATTTGGTCTATTTTTATGCTTCTAGTATGGGTCTTCGGTGTGTGGTGAGGTAGAATAACCATGTGGTGGCTTATAGTTCACTCCAACTCCTACTGTATTAAATGAATTACATTAACCATGAACTGGAAACAGCAGTGGTGTTTCATTCTCTGAAGATGTAGTGAAAATATATTCCAGGGTAAAATATTTTAGTTTATTTGGATGATAATATTTTAGCATAAATTTTTTCCAAAAATTATTTAAATTTAAGGTAGCAATGTTGGGTTGAGTACCTTCGGGGGTTTTATTTTGAAATTGACTATACCCGAGGGAAAATAAATGTGATGGTAGATTCCCTGAGAAGAAACATGATAGGGTAGGCTTTGAAAGAGTCATGTGATTATTGGACATCGATGGGAGCTTTTCCTAGATGCAAATCGAGACCAAGGTACTTATTAGTGGTGCGTCCTTGTCTAGTGTTCACAAGAAACCATCCCATCTGGAGTTGATTTGTTTAGAACAACCTAGTTATGAGTTGTTCGAGTAGTCTCTACCGTCTAAAAATGGATTGGATGTTCCTTGTGAATGGTTTTTTACATCCATGGGAGTTTTTCGCTTCAACGGTCACTTCGTGGGGATAGTGTCCTTGATTCCAGTAGTGGTGAAGGATAGCCACCTATCATAGTGGTTCATTAATCTAACATACACTGTAATTTTCTATGATGTGATTCGATAGTTTTTGTTTCTATTAATGAGGTGGGACATAGATGACCTTGTATCACAGTGTTATACCTATAATTATGTTAATGAAGAGAAACAAAGGCCCTCTAATTTTTTTCAAGAACTACCCTTTCCTACCTGGTAGTGGGTAAATTTCACCATAGATGTTATGGTTTTCTTACATAATACAATATGATAGAGGAATTCCATTTGGGTAGTGATTGATATTCTGAACAAATTATCCCATTTTATACCAATCAGGGATTCAGTCAATGTGGATGAGATGGGTCAGTTTAATCTTCAGGAGCTTGTGATACTTCATGGTGTTCCATCAGAAATTATATCTGATAAGGACCCCTAATATTACCTCAAAATTTTCGGAGATCTTAATAAGGAGATGGTGGGATAGGTAAATTTTATCATGACATACCATACTCAAATTAATGGTCATATAATGAAGGTGAATCAGAATATGGATGACATGTTCTGGGCAAGTGTGTCGGATTTTGGAGGTTCATGGGATATCCATTTAAGATTAGTCGAGTTCTTATATAAAAAAAGTTGAGAATACCGAATTCAAATAGTTAATTTTGAGTTGCTCTATGGTTATCCATTTTGGTATCATTTATGTTAATATTTTGTGGGTGAGACCTCGTTGTTACGATTGAGCCTTGTGTAGGAAATTTCTGATAATTCTATGTTGATTAGGTAGTGTTTTTTACTGTTAATGAGTCACTATAAGTCTTATGTCGATCATAAGACTTGATATTTTGAGTTTTATATGGGTGATAGGGTGTTCTTGATAGTTGAACCTCTCTTGAGATACTTTTATTTGAATAAGAATGGGAATGTATGTTCATGATACCTTTAAACCATTATGATTTATGAATGCATTGGTGAGGTTGAATATATGTTATCATTGCCTTCATAGTTGACACAAATCCATGACATGTTCAATGTCTCTCAACTAAACTAGTAAAATATATATCTAATCGATGTGGTGAATTTGAAATAGTTAGAGTTGGATCCCAATCTATCTATGTTTAAGAAGCCAGTGTAGATTGTAGATTCCTAGAATAGTGTGCTTCATGATAATTTTATTCTATTGGTATGAGTACATTTTCATCATAGTGGAAATGATAATGAGAAATGGGAGTGGGAGTCTTTGGTTAAGTAGTACTACCAATATTTATTGTATGATCATGATTTAGTTTGACATTCCGAGGGTGGAATATATTTATAGTGAGGATAATTGATACATCCATGATTTTCTTTTTAGGTATCTCTTTGTTTATTTTCAGGATGTTATTTATTCAATTATATTACCTATTAGAAGTTGTTGTAAATGATGATTTTGGTATTAAGGGGGGGTGGAACATGGTTGGTGCACATATAGGTGAAAACGGAAACCATTTCCAAGGACACTGTATGGAAAATGGTCATTTTAAAAAGTGGGATCATGCGGTTGAGACACATTTTATTAGACCATGTTGGCTAACTGATCAATTTTTCCTTTTAGATAGTGGGGGAGTCTTGGTTGCCTCAAAATTTGAAGACCATATGGGATAACTGGGAGAGTTTATCTTGTCATTAAAATTTTTTTAATATACTCATTTTCCATCTTTTATTTTAAACCTAAAATTCCTCCCATCGTCCCCATTCAGGATTTTTGTCCATGAGAACTCCTTTCAAGCATTATTAGACCTATGGAACTATAATCCTTTGGATTTTTTATTGTGTATTCCTGAATGAAACATCATGTAACTCTATTTTATCATGATTTATCCATTATTCTTGTGATTATCTTCCCTCATTCTTAATTTAATGTTTTCCAATTGGTTTTTTTTCAAAAAATGGTTTGATAACGTGTCATTTGGTAAAATTATGATGATTAATATTGGATATTATATTTATAGGTTCTTTTGGTGTTGTGGTTGTGGTTTCAAACTAATTTCCATACATTTAAATGTTGGAGGTAGGTTGTCCCAAGCATTTACATTATTATATGGTTTCATTATGTTTTATTAGTTGCTTGGGTTATTCTATAGATAATTTTTTTGGAGAGAAATATTCCATGGAATGATTTTAAAAAGAATATGAGTTGAAAATTATTTTAATAAATGGAAGTGGATATTTTTTAATTATGGTTTATTGTGGTGTTTCTTAAGTAAATTTTTTACCTAGTGTGAATGGTGAAAATTGTGTTTTTGAAAATATTTAATGGTCTGACTATGTTGAATGTGAATTTTATATGTGAAATATATTTTTCATTCTAATTGAATTCATAGTACCTTAAATACACAATTAAATTTTTAATGTGTTGTATGAATGTCATAAAATGGCTTTGATTTGAGTATGAATTTGAATGTGCATTTCCCATTGAAATGGTTTTATTACTTATGTTTTATCCTTGTTTTATTTTCCAATGGGTTTTATAAATTTATCAAGAGGTGAAAAATGTATTTCAAAATGGTTTTGGTTTGTGTGTGAAATGGAAAGTTATTTTGTTTTTTTTGAAATACTGGTTTCTATGTGGATTTTGATTTTTGAATTAATGTGAAAATTTGAAAGTGGTGATTTCATTTTGTGCTTATGATTCATGGATCATGTATGTGGATGTGGTGATTTATGTGATACATGAAATGTAAATAGAGAACAAATGGAATCTCAAGTATCATTATGGGAAGTCTATAACTAGAATGTTGGTTGACTTGGAAGTAGTGAGGTCTTGATTAGTCTAGTAGGACTGATTCATAAACACTAACTAATCATGTGATATCATCGGATACAAATAGAAATTTTGGATGGGATTCCAAATAGTGTCTCATTCATGAAAATTATTTTGGTTTAAGATTATGATTTCATGACTAATAGAATCTTGGGATGTGTTATCGTCTAGTGTTCATTCATGGAAACATTTTTTACAGTTGAGTAAGAGTATTTTTATCAACAAGGTAAGTGGTATATAGGGTCCCACATGTCCTATTTACTTATATGGATTTACCCATGGTGAACACTTGTGACATGGTACTTATATGGTGTGGTTCTAGTTGTTATTATATGGTAGACCATTCGATGTTTTTTATTTTTATAAAATATTTTTGTGAAAAACAAACTCTTTCAAAATTATTTATTTAGAAAGTTTTCCTTACAATTTTTTTCCTATAAATTCATAAAATATTCTTATAGAAATGTGCATATTTATTTATCGTTTAATTTTTTTAGCATGGAATATTTATTTTTTGTTGCATCCTACTAGGATTTGGACCACACCCAACATAAACCATTGGGTGTTGTAAAAAAATTTATCTGTGACCCATGTAATTGAAATATGTACCATGTTGGTGATTGTAACATCCCTGGTAAATAAAGAATAAGACATTATCCATAATTATTCACATTTGTGAATTAAATATTAATTTTACTTTAAAGGGGTTTCTATGTTCGATAGCCTACCCGATACGCAACAATGGGTTTCTTTGAAATCTTGCGTTTCCCACTAATAATATAATATTATTATTTTAAATGCTAGTTAATGACTAGTCGTTGTATTAGTAGGAATGAATATAAATAACTACAATATGATTATACATGTCTATTAAATGTTTTTACATTTATCTAAAAATATTTATTGGCTTAAAATGTTAATGAATCTAATTTTGAGCATAAATACTCTAATATTAACTAATTGGTCGATTTACCGCCTTTTGATGGAGAACCATATTTAATTCTAGTTATAGTCACTTTTATATTTTATATTTAACAAAATTAAATTCTTATTTAGAATTGGGACATCAAAATTTACTTTGTGTAATTTTTTGGAATTTTTCCGATAAAAGTCATTTTTTAATGAATAGTGAAAAATATTGTATTTTAATTCAAAAGTCCCTTTTAATCTAATTTCTTTTAATAGTTAGATTATATTTTTAATTGGTTTTAAAGTGTAATTATATAATTTTGTTACCATTTAATCAAATGTTGGTCATTGCAATTAATTTCACTTTGAAATTGGACATAAACAAGTATCGATCTTTTAATAGTTTTTGTTTCATCAAAACATGCTATTTTTTTGAGAACAGGGATTAATTTTAAAATAATAAATCCAACTTCTATGTTTTGAATTTTTTAAAATAGACATCATTTTTGAATTCAAAATATAAAATATATCTTAGGCTGAATTTTTGGTGGTTTTATGAAAAACCTCATTTTTTGATGAATAGTGAAACCACTTAGTAGTAGTTAAAAATCTGACTTTTTCATTTTAATGAAATTTTACCACTTTTGTGAATTAAATTTAGAAAATATGACATACATGGTTGTAATTAGAATGTAAAATGTTGTTCAATAAGATGAAAATAATTTTTGGTGAACAATAACTTTTGACTTGTATTTACCGCGGTTAAAGGTAAATAGGGTAATTCAAGGTAAAAAGAATATTATAATAATTTAAATTCACCTTAACACTTGTGATAACCTTATTTTATGAGTAATGGCCGACCCTCTACCTCCTTGGGTCTATTTTGGGACCCCATGGAGCCACTTATTAATGATAATGACACTTTAGATTAATTAATTTAATGTAAAGGAAAAAATGACATAAACAAAAATCGTTTAGTAAATTAATTTTTATATGGGGTTATATAAGTAATTGTCTTGAATATAATTATTCATTGTAAATATAAAAATATTTCCTAAATCATGGTATTTTATTATACTTTTTAGATATCGATTAAATTAAATTATTTATGACATAATAATGATGCAGTGTTTACATCATTAATAAATCTTTTAAATAAATAAGATTATAAATATTAAAAATAAATAAAAAACCTATCCAATTATTATTGGATGATTTTATTTCGACCATGACTCATCTTATCTTTGAATCTAATTTGTTTTGGACCTTTAGAAACCGAATATCATTATATGATAAAATAATATTTTCACACATTTCTAAAGAGCCCCTCATCCCCCCTTATAAAATGAGACCATTTTTAACCAATTACTCACACCTCTCAAGCCTTTTGGATCATCCAAACTCTGAACAATTAATCTCCATATACCCTTCTCTTCCTTCTAGAAGCCTTACCATAGGCGGAAGGCACTTCAAGAAGTCATTTTGGTTCAAACCAAAGGAAATTACCCAAATTAAAGGTAACGATTCCACTTAACTTCTTTTCTGTTATTTTATATCTCCAACCCCCTAAACTCTTTTTATTACTTTATTTTATAAAATAAATAGTATCATCAATATACTAGGATTTTATTATGTGAAGTATTCTAACTACACTTAAATACTCCTCCATCTAATGGGTGAATAACATTCTATTTTTGTGGATGGAAAACTAACACCTCACGAAATAATGATTGTTCGATTATCTCCTACCACCTTTCATGGTGTCCATTAAGATGGAACTGTATTTATATATGTTATATATTATGTTTATGTTTTCTTTATGCTTCTGTATATTCAATTTATAGCATACCTTTATTGTTTCAATAATGGGTAAACGTGAAAATTTCATTTGAGAAAGTGCGGACTACTGCCCCCTCATTGTGATATGACTCGTTAATGACATATGTGGGACATATAAAGGATGGAGTTAATCATATTATACATGATATTATACTGTAATTATAATATTACCTATGTATAATTAGGTTTTAATTCCATTATAATTAGAAATATAAGTAAAATTAGCCTTCATGCGTACGTACGGCTTACCGTCTCCATGAAGGGTGCATTTCATTTATTACCTACAAATGATATGTACTGTTATAAATATATATATATATATATATATATATATTCTAGATATATATGATATATATTATATCTAAATAATTAATATCATTCTGGGTATAATGTACTATTGACCACATGGACAACTTGTAAATATAAAGTGTTCATTTTTGACTCAAATACCTAATATCGACAAAACAAATGTTATTAACTTAAATGGTTAAATAATGTTTATAACATGATAATAATTGATATAAAAGTAATAATAAACTCGAAAAATGTTCTCAATAAAGTAGAAATTAACTTTAGTTTATTATTCAAGAGATTAAAGAATGAACGGGTCAACTCGGACACAATGTAACGGTCTTCGTCTCAATATCCTTTCATTGAGGCATATTTTCTTTTAATACATGAATTTATTTTATAAGATGTATAAACAATTTTGACTTTTCATTTCATTCAAAGGGAATCATTTTCTAAGATTATTTTTACAAAATTAAAAAAATAATGTTTCTTTTTTTACGTAAGTGGTGACAATGACCTTTCTGTCGCCGCGAGTATAATTTGATCTTTGGATTCCTTAACAAACTGTAATGTTTTTAAAAATGAAAATAAAATATGATATGATATTTTAAGTATTTTGGTATTGAAAATGTTTTTGATATATGATTCTTTTATGTCAATATATTTAAATGATATATTGTGATTTAAATGTGGAAATGTTATCTTTCCTTCATGTTTGATTTATGTGTTATGAATATGTTGTGGTTCTTGGGCATTATTTATGTATAAGGGTGGTTCCATGATAAACCTATTTCGGGTGAGCCAGAGATAGCACTCCAATGCATTGTCTAACGTGACGGAGGTAAACATGAGTATTTATCCTAAGAGATTTAGGGAATATACTGTGATGGGTATTCCAAATGTAACTCTTTACGCAGTTATGATAGCTACAATGTAAGTATGATATGAATGCCACAAACTACCTTTATGATTTGTGATTTATATGTGTTATTCAAAAATATTATGATTACATGAGATAAGTAAAAGTGTTTATGTTTTTTATGTATTTATGAACTAATGTTTTTTTCTTTTTTTATAACCCTTACTGTGCTTTTTATGCTCATCCCATGTTTTGAAATGTTTTCATTAGACTTAAAGATGAATAGGGTTAAGGATGGGATTAAGGAAAAGTCATGATGTAAAAAACATGGAACTAGACATGACACTTTTTTTCAAGAGTTTTTATTTTATTAAAAAAATGGAAACTGAGTAGAAGTGTCTACTTTGTTATCCTGTGAGATGTAATAGTTATATCCTAATTATATAAAACTCTAAAACTGAAAATATCCTCAATGTGAATTAATCATTTAATTCAATATTTTGTAATGTTTAAGGTCGGGTCCTTATAGTTGGTATCAGAGGTCGGTTTAGATAACTTTAAGAGTTAGCGTATTGTACAATTAATATCCATAATGTAATTTATGTTAATATTGAAATCATATAGCATTTACAGATTACCATGTTGCTTCGCCTAAGATATTGTTGTGTTTATAATGGTTTTCCGTTGAGGAAACAGGGCTGCTATGTTGGGACGAAATCCGGAGGAAGACAACCTTCCATATCAGCAACATGAGATGGTCGGAATCAGAACTGAACAGTTTTTTGCAGTGATGGCACAATTGAATCAGGCTATAAATGGTTGTGGTATCCTTGTACAAGATCAGCCAGATCAACCACAGAAAAACATTTCAGTAGTATAGCATTTCATGAGGCAACATCCCTATCATTTAAGGAATCATCTGAACCTGTACTAGTAGAAGGTTGGATTAAATAATTGGAGAAATTTTTTGATTTCATGGGGTTTTTAAAACACCAAAAGGTTAGTCTTTCTATTTACCGTTTTTAAGGTTAAGATGATCAGTGGTGGTCAATGGTGAAAAATATCAGGGATAGTGAGGAGATTAATGCTCTTGTTTGGGATGAATACAAAGGTATGTTTCTTGAGAAATATTTTCATAAGGTGGTTCGTCTTATGATGGAAAAACAATTATTGGAATTGAGGTAGGAGGATGACTCAGGGGCTGCTTATGATGCAAAATTCACTCTACTAGAAAGGTATGCTCCAAATTTCATACGTTATCCTGATAGTAAAATCAACAGTTTTTACTCAGCATTAAAGCCAAATTATAAAATGACTTTAGCTTCTCATGAGTTCAAATATTATGAAAAACTTGTTCATTATGAAGATAAGGTGGAAATGGAGTTTTTTGATGATCAGGTGTTCTTTTACAAACAACAGAATAGAAGGTTGAGGTGGCAGGCGAAAGGGAAGAACTCGTCAAAAAAGTCTAATGGTAAGAAACTTATGTTTACAGTTTGTGAAAATTGTGGTAAAAATCATGATGGTGAATGTCTTTTGAATTATGGTAAGTGCTACCGATGTGGTAAAATTGGATATAAGGATCGTAATTTCACTAAAAGGATCAAGGTAATGCTAAGAAAAAATCTTATTTACAGTCAGTAAAATGTTTTATGTGCAATGAAATGTGTCATTATGAAAATGAGTGTTCAACAAAGAACTCAAATTATGGAAAGCAGTAAGACTACAAGCAGAAAGGTGTGGTGAAATCCTTCACAACTACTTCATCAGATGTTATGCCATCAAATGAAGTATTATCAGGTACACTGTTTGTTTGTTCACATTATGCCAATGTGTTGTTTGATTTAGGGTCTACACACTCTTTCAATTCTGATAAGTTTTCCAGTAAATTAGGATTTTCATCTTAATATATGAATACAGAACATGTGGGAAAAACACCTGGAAGAAATTTTGAGACAAAAAGAAAACATAAGAACCTTCCTATCATTGTGTACAAAATGAATCTACCTACAAACCTTTTTTTCCTATAGTAGAGTTTGATGTTATTTTGGGTATGGATTGCCTTTCTGTTTATCATGCTAAAATTGACAGCAGAGCTAAAGAGGTTTCTTTTCAAAGTGATTTTCAGTTTGTGTACAATAATGAACCCTTGATTTTGATAACATATTAGGAAGCTGGGAAACTAGTAAAAGATGGAAATGGATTTTACCTTGCACATATTGTCGAAAATAAAAGAAAGTGTTGAAATTAATGATGTGCCAGTGGTAAATGAGTACCTTGATGTTTTTTCTGATGAGTTTCTTGGTATTATACCTGTTTGTGATGTTGAATTTACTTTTGACTTAGTTTCTGATGCTAAGAAAATTTCAAAACCCCCTTATCGAATGGACAAAAATTGAATTTTTACAGTTAAAGAAGAAATTGCAGGAGTTATTAGATAAAGGTTTCATTCGTCCTAGCACATCACCAGGGGGGATCATGTCTTGTTTGAAAAAAAAAATATGGTTCAATGAGACTTTGCATTGATTATAGAGAATTGAATAAAATTACTGTTAAGAACAAGTATCCTTTGACTCATATTGATGATTTGTTTGATCAGCTCTAGGGAGCTCAGTATTTTTCAAAGATTGACTTTTGATCGGGGTACCATCAGTTGAATGTGAAAGAAGATAACATTCTGAAGACCACGTTTCATACTAGATATGGCCATTATGAATATGTAGCTATGCCTTTTGGGTAAACCAATGCACCTGCTATATTCATGGATCTTATGAATAGAATTTTTCGTGAGTTCTAGGATAAGTTTGTGGTTGTGTTCATTGATGATATTTTGGTTTCTTCCAAAATTATTGAGGAACATGAAAGTCATTTAAGGGTTGTCCTAAAAACATTAAAATAAAAGAAACCATTTGGGAATTTCAGCAAGTGTGTGTTTTGGTTACACAAAATTTCATTCTTTGGTCACATTGTTTCAAAAAATGGCATAATTGTTGATCCTTCTAAAACAAAGGTTTTTGATGAATGGCCAAGACCCACAAATATAACTGAGATCCGTAGTTTTCTTGGTTTGGTAGGTTATTACCAGAGGTTTGTTGAAAATTGTTCACGGTTATCTAGTCCAACGACTAAGTTAACTTGAAAAAATATTAAGTTTATTTGGACAAAATAATGTGATGACTGGTTTCAGGAATTGAAAACAAGATTTGTGAATGCTCTAGTTTTGGCACTGCCTTCTAGAAATGGTGATTTTGTTATTTACAGTGATGGTTAGTTGAAAGGACATGGATGTATCCTTATACAGATTGATCAGGTAATTTCATATGCTTCACGTCAGTTGAAACCTAATGAGTTAAATTACCCTACACATGATTTGGAATTAGCTTTTGTTTTTTTTGCTTTAAAAATTTAGAGGCATCATTTTTATGGAGTAAAGTGTGAAATATATACTGATCAAAAAAGTTTAAAGTATATATTCACTCAAAAATAATTGAAAATGAGACAGAAGAGATGGTTGGAATTAATCATGGATTATGATTGCACGATTCATTACCATCCAGGAAAGGAAAATAAAGTGGACGATGCTTTGAGTCGAAAAAGTAATGCTTCATTAACCATGCTACATTTGGAATTAGATCCTTTGGTTTTTGATGTGATGAAATTTGGCATAGAAGTTTTTGGTGCAGGAAATTCTTCTCTTTTGTTTCAGGTCTCATTGAAATCATCTCTATCAGACATAATAAAGAAAACGCAGAAAGAAGACAGTGAGTTTCAGAAAAAGGTATAGTTGGTTCATAAGGGTATGTTTATTGATTTTAACCTTGATAATGATTGTGTTTTGAGGATTGGAAAAAGATTATGTGTTCCTTGTGATTCACAGTTGAATAATGAGTTGTTATGTGAAGATCATAGTTCACCATTTTCAGTTCATCCTAGAAGTACTATGATGTACAAAGATCATCATGATTATTACTGGTGAGATGGAATGAAAAGAGATATTGCTGATTTTACTATGAAGTGTTTGACTTATCAGGAGGTTAAAGCAGAGCGGCAATTACCGAATGGGATGCTTCAGCCATTACCGGTGCCAGAATGGAAATGGGAAAATATATCCATGGACTTTGTTTTGGGATTACCAAAGACATCTCAAGGTAAAAATACAATATTGGTTATTTTTGACTGATTGACAAGATATGCTCATTTCCTTCCTATTCGAGATACTTGGTCTCTAGATCAACTTTCTCAGTTTTATGATAAAGAGATAGTAAGGTTTCATAGAGTTTCCCTCTCCATTGTATTTGATCATGATCCCAGGTTTACTTATAACATTTAGAAAATACTTCAGAAGTCTTTGGGTATTGAATTAAATTTTAGTACCACATTTCATCTGCAATCAGATGGGCAGCCAGAACGAACAATTTAGACCATGGAGTATTTTCTACGTGCTTGTTCACTGGATTACCAGTGAAGTTGAGACCAACATCTTTCTTTGGTTGAATTTTCATATAATAGCATTTTTCATTCCACTATACAGATGGATTTATTTGAGGCATTATATGGAATTTGTTGTCGAACTCCAGCTTTTGGGGATTAAGTAGGTGAAAGGAAGATGATGGGACTAGAATTGGTAGAAGAGATGGAAGAAAATGATCAGTCGATTCAGAAAAACATGAGAATAGCTCCGAATAGGCAGAAAATTTATGCAGATAACCAGAGGAAGGATCTATTTTATGAGGTAGGTGATCATGTCTTTCTTAAAGTTTCTCTATTGAAAATTGTGATGCGTTTTGGTGAGAAAGGAAATTTGAGTCTGAGGGTCATTGGAACTTATGAAATCTTGGATAATGCTGAATCAGTTCCATATAGAGTGGTTTTACCTCCATTTTTATCCCAGGTACACAATGTTTTTTATGTTTCGATGTTGAGAAAGTATATGCCTGTTCCATCTCATGTTTTGAGCCCAGGTGTAGTTCAGTTTGAAGTGAATATCTCTTATAAAGAACAAACAGTCCAAATTATTAACAATGGAGAGCAAGTGTTGCAGAATAAGGTAATTCACCAGGTTAAGGTTTTGTGAAAAAACCATATGGTTGAATAGGAAACGTGGCAATCTGAAAATGCTATGAGGGATAAATACCCCCATTTATTTTATAATTGAATAATATTGCAAGGACGCAAATCCCAAAAGGGGGGAAATATGTAACATCCCAAGTAAATAAAGAATAAAAAAATTTCCATAATCATTCATATTTTTGAATTAAATATTAATTTTACTTTAAAGGGGTTTCTATGTTCGATAGCGTACCCGATACGCAACAACAGATTTCTTTGAAATCTTACGTTGTACACTAATAATATAATATTATTATATTAAATGGTAGTTAACACATAGCCATTGTATTAGAGGGAATGAATAGAACTAACTAATATATGACTATAAAAGTCTGTTAAATGTTTTTACATTTATCCAGTAAAATTTAGGGGCTTAAAATGTGAATGAATCTAATTTTGAGAAAAAATACTCTAATATTCACTAAGAGGTCGATTTACCGCCTTTTGATGGGTAACCCTCTTTAAATATAGTTATAGTCACTTTTAAAAGTAAACTTTAACCAAATAAAATTATTCTTCATAACGGGGACATCAAAATTTAATTTGTGTAAATTTTTGGAATTTTTCTGATAAAATTCATTTTTTAATGAACAGTGAAAATACTGTATTTTAATTTAAAAGTGCCTTTTAATATAATTTATTTACATGGATAGGATAATTTTTTTAATATGTTTTAATGTGTAATTATATTATGTTTTTACAATTTAATCCAATATTTGGTCATTTGAATTACTTTCACTTTGAAATTGGACATAAACAAGTGTCGATCTTTTGACAGTTATTGTTTCATAAAAACACGCTATTTTTTGACAATAGGAATTAATTTTAAATTAATAAATCCAACTTCTATATTTTTAATTTGGTATAATATACATCATTTTTTAATTTCGAATTAAAAATATATCTTAGGCTTAATTTTTGGTAGTTTTCTGAAAAACATCAATTTTTGATGAATAGTGAAACCACTTAGTAGTAGTTAAAAAACTGATTTTTTCATTTAAATTAAATTTTACCTCTTCTGTGAATTGAATATAGAAAATCCTACATAAATGGTTGTTATTATAAAGTAAAATGTGGTTCAATAAAATAGAAATGATTTTTGGTGAATAGTAACTTTTGACTTGTATTTACTGCGGTTAAAGGTAAATAGGGTAATTCAAGGTAAAAAAAATAATAATAATTCATAATTACCTTAACACTTGTAAAAACCTTATTGGATGAGTAATGGATGACCATGGGAATCCTTGTGTCTATTTCAGGACCCCATGGATCCACCTATGGATGATAATGACACTTTAGATTAATTAATTTAATGTAATAGCAAAAATGAAATAAAAATATCGTTTAGTAAATTAATTTTTATATGGTGTTATATAAGTAACCTTTTTTACTATAAATATCATGGTATTTTTTTATATTTTTTATATATTGAAGAAATTAAATTAATTATGATACAGTAATGATGCAGTGTTTACCTCATTAATAAATCATTTAAATAAATAAGATTCTAAATATTAAAATAACATCCAAAACCTGTCCAATTTTCATTTTATGATTTTAATTCAACCAAAATTCATCATATCTTTGACTCTAACGATTATCAAACCTTTAGAAGCCAAATTTAGTTGTATAATAAAATAATATTTTCATATATTCCTGAATAGCCTCTCCTCCCCCTTATAAAAGGATACCATTTCTAACCAATTTTTCACACCCCTCAAGCCTTTTGGATCATCCAAACTCTACCCAATTAATCTCTTTACATCCATCTTCTCCTCCTAGAAGCCTTACCTTAGGCAGAAGGCGCTTCAAGAAGTCCTTTTGGTTCAAACCAAAGGGAATTACACAAATTAAAGGTAACGATTCTTCTTAACTTATTTTCTATTATTTTACTTCTCCAACCCCATTTACTATTTTTATTCCTTTATTTTATAACAACAACAGTATCATAAATATACTAGGACGTTTTTATGAGATGTCTTCAAACTACACTTACACAGACCAATATCTAATGGGTGAAGATCATACTATTTCTGTGGATGGAAAACTAACGCCTCACGAAATAATGATTGTTCGATTATCTCTTGCCTCCTTTAATGGTGGTCATTAATAAAGAACTATATTTATATATGATATATATTATATTTATGTTTTCTTTATGCTTCTGTATTTTCCATTTATAGCATACCTTTATGAATTCCATATTGGGTAAACGCGATAATTTCATTTACGGAAGTGCGGACTACCTCCCCCTCAAAGTGATATGACTCTTTAATTCCATATGTGGGATGTATAAAATATGGAGTTAATGATATTATATATGATATTATACTGTAATTATAATATTATCTATGTATAATTATGTTTTAATTCCATTAAAATAAGAAATATAAATGAATGTAGCGTCCATGCGTACGAACGGTTTAACGTCTCCATGAACAGTGCATATCATTTCTTACCTCCAAATGATATATACTATTATAAATATATATATATATATATAAGATATATATTATCTATATGATATGTAAATAATGAATATCATTCTGGATATAATGGACTATTGACCACATGAACAACTTGTAAATATAAGGTGTTCATTTTTTGACTTAAATACCAAATATCGACAAAACAAACGTTACTAAGTTAAATGATTACATAGTGTTTATAACAGGACAATAAGTGATATAAAAGGAATAATAAACAAGAAAAAGGTTCTTAAGAAAGTATAAATTAAAATTAGTTTATTATTCATGAGATTAAAGAATGAACGTATCAACTCCGACATGAGTTAAGGGACTTTGTCTCAATCTCCTTTCATTGAGGCATATTTTGTTTTAATACACGACTTTATTTTATAAGCTGTATAAACACCTTTGACTTTTCATTTCATTCAAAGGGAATTTTTTTATATGAATCTTTTTACTAAACAAAAAAAATAATAATGTTTCATTTTTTATTTATGCGGTGACAAAGACCTTTCTGCCACTGTGAGTATTATTTGATCTTTGGTTTCTTTAACAAGTTGTAATGTTTTTAAAAAGGAAAATATAATACCATATACTCTTTTGCATATTTTGTTATTTAAAATGATTTTGATAACGGATTTTTTTATGTCAATATATTTAAATGATATATTGTGTTTAAAATATGGAAATGTTATCGTTCCTTTATGTTTGTTTTATGTGTTATGAATATGTTATGGTTCTTGGGAATTATTTATGTATACGGGTGGTTCCGTGATATACCTAGGGTGGGTGAGCCTGAGATAGCTCTCCAATGCATTCAGTATTGTGACAGAGGTAAACGTGAATGTTTCTCAAAATAGATTTAGGGAATATACTTTGATGGGGATTCCAAATGTAACTCCCTACATAGTTGTGATAGCTACAATGTAAGTATGATATGAATGCCACAAGTTACCTTTATAATTTATTATTTCTATGTGTTATTCATAAATAATATGATTTCATGAGGTATGTAAAAGAGTTTAAGTTTTGAATGAATTTATGAAATAATGTTTTTCTTAATTGTTTTATAACCCATACTGAGATTTTTGTGCTCATACCATGTTTTGAAATGTTTTCAGATGACTTAAAGATGAATATGGTCAAGGATGGGATCAACAGAATTTCATGATGTCTAAAACACGGAACTAGACATGACTCTTTTTTCAAGAGTTTTTATTTTATGAAAAAAATGGAAACTGAGTAGAAGTGTCTACTTTGTAATCTTTTGAGATGTAATAGTTATGTCCTAATTCTCTAAAACTATAAACCTAAAAAGATCCTCAATGTGAATTATTCATTTAATTAAATATTATGTAATGTTTAAGGCCAGGTCCTTATAGTGATGGTGTATCTCATTGTAAGTGATCCACTTCTTGCATGTGTGATTGTGGTTCCTTGATGGTAATGCCCCTCTAATTTAATAGTGGCTTTTGGGTTGGTTTTGTTGTCCCCAATCCAATATAGTACATTTGATTTTGGATACACATGATATACATTGAATCTGAATATTTTTTCACCCAATTTGGCTGTTATTATCATTTATTTTAATTCTTAATATTTTTTGTTGGTTCTGATTTAATAAATGGGTGAAATAGTTCCCAAAGTGATTTTTTCATACCCAGACACTTATTGCATAATCATGGAGATCATGAACTCCCTTTAGTCCATTACATGAATTGGTTTTGGTGTTCATTTAAATGTATCCTCACTATAGTTTGTGATAGAACATAAATTCAATGTTTTTGGTTAATACCAATTTTAACTAACAATGCTAAAAAATTCCATTATTGTTTTTCTAAAATTTTCCTTTGAAATAAATTTTTATCAGTAATTCAAAACATAAAATATAACTTTTCATGTGTTTATTTATAATAATGTGGAATAAAATATAAAATTAATCAGTCATTGATTATAAATTTTTTAGAAATAAGTAAAATAATATTTCGATGTAAAATGTGATATTTTTTCTAAAAATCGTTTTGAGTGCATAATGTCATTCCATCATAAATAAAGGATATTCTTTCTCAAAAATATATTATTTAAATAATATTTATAGATTATATATCTATATTTATTATTTTAATTCATAAAATTATTATTACAAGTCTTAGAATAAATTTAACATCATATTATGCATGAAAAATGCATATTCTTGGAAAAACCTTTTTCATTAAAAAAATTATTGTTTTTTAAAATATTTGATCCCAATAATTGGATTCAAATTTTGTTGAATGGTTTGAGGATTTGGTATATGGATTTAATTTTTTTATTGATGTTGAATTAATTTTTAGTCATTATAAATATTATAAAAGGTAAGGATTGGTTACCACAATTAAGGACTAAACAAGTTTAAAGAGGTGATATACTAATTTGACTTGTGTTAAAGTAGTCATAAAATTTAATAAATAATATTACATGTACTTTTTTTGAGAATATTTTATCTCATCGTATAAATTGATTCAATTTATTCCTAGTTTTCAAAAAATGTGACTTATTAATATTTAAAGTCATTGGAAAATTTCATGTGTACCAACGACCATACTTATAAAAGGTCACATACTCACCTCCCATATTAAAATATATGATTCCATTTATCTAAAATATTCACTACCAGAATAAATAAATAAATTTGTATACATGTTATATAGGTTCTAGTTTTCCTAAAATTCCAAACCTAAGGCTATAAATAGTTGACCTAATAAAGATCCTATAATGAAGAGGTAATCATGAATCAAAAAACTTCTATTTTTCTTCATTTCATTACTATATCAATTTTTTAGTAAAAATTAAATTTCAACAAATAAATATATCACATATAATGTAATGTTATTATGTACATTTCATAATATTTAACCTTGTCCTTCTCTATTAAATGGTAAATGAAACCATCACTTTTGAGTGTGGCAGACTACCACCCATAGAACCAATGTAATTTATTTTCATCACTACCTCAAATAGATGATAATTTTGAAGAATATAACGAATTTATATCATATTTATTCAAAATTTTTTATTATTAATATTTTATATATCATTTACTTTCTTACCCTCCCACCTGTTAGAAAATGGTAACAACACCTCTACATACTTATAGACTACCACATCTAAGATTAAATGTGTTTCATTTGTCATGATCTCTTTTCAAGTATGATTATAAAAATGTATATAGTGAATATTTGGGATGTTTTAGGACATGGTTAAAATTATGTAGCTTATAAAACTACTTCAAAACAAAAGGTTTATAATCTGAATGAAAACATACGAGGAAAACAATGTTGCACACATACAAAAGAATGAAAATAATTAAGTATTGTTAAAAAAATAATAATAATTTTTTATTGTATCATATATGAAAAATATATATTTATAGTACTATGGTACATATACATAAAAAAATATAATTTATTATGAAGGTGGATAAGTCATGTTAAATTAAGATGAAGTGTAAGGTATATGTCCTCATCTCAATATTAACTACATAAAGGAATATTAAGAAACATACCCCAATTTTATTTTCTATAGTATATATGTAGACACATTGATTAATAATGGAGGAACAAGTACTTAATTTTGAATAATAATGGTTCATATAATGTTTAATCTTTCTAGGTGTTAAAATATAAATCTTAGTAAATATGTAAGAATGTATTTTATAATTTCAATTTTTTAGTTAATATGTTTTTTCATTGAAGAAGTATTATAATCATTATTTCATAAAATCTATATATTTGCACATTCTATGTATATTTAAGGATTTAAATATATATAAGAAATATTCCCCTACTTGTAACTATAATTATGAAAATAAATGTTAAAATATAATGGCTATTTTATTTTCTTCTTGATCAGGGATATTTTTCTTCCATGTCATTGTTTCTGAACTTTTCTAATAAGCCAATTTTATTCAATTAAATAATTTATTAAGGAAATAAATTTTCTTCATTATCTTTACTTACATATTTTCAATAGAATCTATCAAATTTTCTTTTAATGTAGCATTGTCTAATTTCTTTTAAAAAATTAAAAATGATTTCTTTTTAACATATAAGTCCTAAATGTGTTTTGAAACCATAAAATAGTTTTATGTTATTTAGTATATTATACGGGTTTTCAATGTTTTTAAAAATCATTCATCTAAAATTGATTTTATATTTTTTCTATAATTTTATTCTATGAACTAGAAGACATTACTTAACTACAGAATCCATTTTCATAGGAATCAATGGACATCCCTTATATCTAGAGTTATTTTGTGGTCATTAACATTAGCATAAATCATTCAATTTATTATGATCATCATTAATAAAAAATTAAATTTCTATTACATATCCATATTCATCATATCTTCAGTATTATAATTTATTAAATAATATTCAAATTCTATATAATGTGTTTTATTATGAATTCCCTCAGATTTACTAGGGAAATCATAACATTTAATATTTTTTACTAAATATGAATATATTTTTGATATGGTGTATTGTTTATAATATAAATGGTAGATTCTATAAATGAGGAAAACATCAAACATACAATTATGGGGGGTAATGTTTATAAATACCCCTTAATGCATCAAAAGGTCTCATGTGACAATCCAATTGGATATCTAAATTAAATCAGTTTTGGATACATACCTACACATATTTAAAAATATAATTGAATATGGCCATTATCATGATGCATTTCATTATTCATTTCCTTCATGATTATTTATTTATTATTGTCCAATATATTATTACATTTATATTATCGATGGATACATTTCCTTCTCATGATATTTATTACATGTAATTTCTTTATATATTTTTCAATTTCCATATTAATAATATAATTTTTACTCATGATATATTTCCCTCTAAAATTCATCAATGGTCTATTGATGTCAACATTAATTTTTTCCATTACCTACTATATAAAGATGGAATATTTGAATTAGATAAATGAATATATATTATTTAGTTTTCTTACATTTTCTATATTGAATTTAATTTAAAATGTGGATCATGTATATTATCTATTCATTATATATAATAAAAAGATCAATAATTTTTTATGTGATCCTATTTATCTTTTAAAGAATGTAATAAAATATATAGTAGTTCTTGGTTACTAGAGTTGGTGTTATAGTTTATACGAAAGGATGTTTAGTAGAATCCATTGTCAGTGGAGTTAGGAAAACGTATATTAAAGAACACAACCCTATGAAAAAAAATTATTGAATGTGTTAGGTAAATTAGAATTTGAAAAGTTCTTGTAATGAAATAAGTTTGTGTTTTCATAGAAACTATATCTTGTTCGGTATAGTATCATGTGGATATAGAAGTAAAATATATGCACATAGGGGTAAAAATTATAAATTGGGTGTATTGATATTAAATTGATTATCACTAGTCCACAATGATTGGGAATATGACTATATACCATGATAAACTCTCTTAGAGGATATTCAGGGATATATTTATATGATATTTATAAAACCTTATGATTTATTTGAAAAAAATTAGGATATGATAATAATCTGTAAGAAACCATGTTTATGGTTCTGTACTTACAAATTCAAAAATGTCCAATTTATATTTATTGTGACGCTAGATTAATAATTACAAACCCTTATTTGAAATTCATAATGTTATAATATTATTCAATACATTCCACTATTTAGAAATGGATCATGGATGAGAAAATGGTATCAATACTCATGGCTAATGAAGAGATTTTCCCTGCTATATAAGCCAATAAAACAGGTTTTGTTGATAATAATATCATCTATATAATAGTGAATATTAACAATTTTATAACTAACAACCACGAACATATAACTAATCATGATATTCTTAAACCTGATTCACCTATTTAGGATAATTTCATATGAATTATTACTTTATATTTTATAGAAAATACAAGTCATGTGGTATTTAATAGATTGATTATATCCCATGAAGAGATATTTCTAGAACTGGGATGAAATGACAGTGAATTGAGTATATTATAAGTTTATATTCATAAAGTTTATTCCAATCAATGATAGTGTTTTATATGGAATTCTATGTAAAAAGTAGAAATATAGATAATAGAGTAGAGAACTTATAATTTATCATTCTTTGTAAAATATTACCCTGATGAACAACCAATTAAAATGAATAGAATATTCCACATAGTAAATAAAATCCCAGAGTAATTTCTTCTTATTATGAGTATTATATTATAAGACTATAATACTCTGCTATAATGACATATATAATATGGAAATAAATTTTTACCATTTATCGCAAGGTTATATTCTATTTCTCTTAGTGGCCTAGGTATCTCAAATATTTTCATCATTTGATGAATGATTTTTTTGTCACACTAAAATATATAAAGATTCATCTAGATCTTATTTATTTTAGATGAATCAAGTGATGATGAGGTCATCAAGGAACCATGAAAATGGTATTGTTCTATGGAATGAAATTTTAATTAATTAATTTTTATTATATGAAAATTATGTAAATAACTATATACAAATATTCATGATCGAAATTTTAATTGTTTCAAGTACAAAGATTAGGGTCATCTAGAAAAATAATGAAAGGGGAAGAAGTGGAAAAATATCATATAATTTATATAAAAATATTTGGGGTATTATTCAAACCAATTTGGCATGAATCAAGGGAACCTAAAACATAAGATTCAAAGGGGAAAATTCCATGAGTATTTGATCACTACATATGAGGTTAATGTTCTTAAAGTTGTGGTGGAATTTACATTAACTACAGTAAATTTGTTTGCCTAATACTTATTTTATTCTTGATCCTAATAATATTTTATATCTACGATGTTTTCAATGATAATTATATAATTACTAAAAAACATAATAAATGAGTTTTCAGCATATAATAGTAATGGAAATATTAAAAAAAAATCCATTCAAGTCCCATTACAGCACATTGAAATACACTATTTATATACTTTATTAGTTTACTTATATTTGAAACTCATGTTATCCAATGTATTAATTTAATTTCAAAAAATAATTCAAAAAAATCCAATGTAGAAGATATTATTATTATTCTGTAATATGTTAAATTTTCAATATTTAGAAGGTATATTTTTTCATCTATGCCAAATATAAATCCACATAAAATATCCCATGTAAAATATATTCTGGGGGAAGAAGAGTTGGAACAGTCTATGTATGGGAAAGGTAATATAAAAATTAATTATGTACCTATTGTATAATAATATATTGATTTATTTCATGGGGAATTACATGGACATTAATTAGAGTATGATGTTGAGTATTCCTTTGCATAAATCTTAGATGTTAGACCAATACCAACATGTCCCTAGAGAATATCCAGTTTCAAACTAGTGTTGTTGATGAGAAAAAAATAAAGAATTGGGGGATATGTTATTTATATGTCCTAGTGTTTCACATTGGATATACCATGTTCATTTTTGTTAAGAATAATGTTGTATATATGAGTCTCTGAATTGATTATAATGAAATGAAAATGTGTCTTGACTAATGTTGGACAATATTAAAAAGAAATAATTTTAGGTATGTTGTAGACATTATTAGTTTATTGAAAATGTTTTTGTTTTTAAAAATGAACCATCTATTTTTATTGATATAATGAACATAGTTTTCATGGAATATCTTAACAATTGTAGTGTCATCATAAAAAGATGATATATTAGTGTAATCTAAAATCATTTATGACTATAATAACTATGTGTAAAAAAAATTGGAGACTCTGATAGAAAAGGAATTACTTGGGAGATTCCAAAAGTGTGGAATTTTACTTTTTGATGATTCTTTAATTGCTATATTGTCAATATGGATGGAATTTCAATTGATCCAGTGTTGAAATAGGTATCCAATTAATATTATATAATAATGAATATTATAGTTTTATGTAGTTTTCCTTGTTTTATATGTTAGTGTTGGGGATGTTTACAACATTTTCCTAATTTCTTATAACATTAAGAATGTATATATATAAAGTGGTGATGTTAAAATATAAACATGAATATAAATATTTTATTTAAGAATTAAAGGGGAGATTTGTCAATGTTCAGATGTTGAATCTTTCATAGGGATGTGATATATTTTTAATATGTAGTAATTCATGAAATAAGGGAATTTTCTATTTATTTTTACTGAATTTTAATGTTATTTAAAATGCATCATGGTTGTTAGAGACTCATGAATAGAAAAATACAACCTGGGATCTTGGGTTGTCATCTAGAACCATCATTGTGAATATATGGATACATTATCTATATAGTTATATATATGACATCCAAAAAGTTAATAAGAGTCCAAAATGAATCATTTCATAGACACAGTCAACAAGAGGAATTTTAGATGGAATGAGCTACTACAGTTTTATGAATTCCAAATTACCTACCACATATGGAAGGAAAATAAGGAATCATATACACATGGTATGAAATATTATGGAGACCTAACTATAATGTTGATAATGAAGGGACCAAGGTTCTTATATTTAGTAATCATGAATGTCGGGATTATTTACAAACGGGATACATCACTACATTTTTAAATGAATAACATAACATCTTAATTTGAAAATATAAAAATATTTTATAATGGTGATTAGAATTTCTAATATAATATAATATCAATTAATAATTTTAATTTGATATAATTTGTATATTATGATAGTGTTTTTAAATTTTAATGTGGATATGTGTTTGATCTATACCTGAATAGAAAAAAGAATTATTAAATGATTCCTATAGCTCAAATTTCTCATTACACCCTTGTAGTTAGATGATTTCAATGTATTATAAGGAACATTTTTGTGAGGATAATATGAATTTTGAAATTTTAATTTATGTATCATGATGATTTATATTTAAATATGTGAAGGTTCAAAGGGAAAATCCAAGATGAGTCATGAATAAACTATATATTCTTCAATAGATATGAGATTACATTAAAAATAAACTTGTCATATGATTAATAAAGAAATTGTAGAATAAATTATACCATATGGGTTATTTTGGATCACATAAATAAATCTACACATTTTTTCCCTATAAGAGAATATTTTCCACTAAAATATCTTGTGTGACTCTATATTAATAATATTGTATTAATTTATGGTTATTCTATTTCAATTGTGTAGTATTGTCATCCAAAATTTATTTCAATAGTATAGAAAATTATTTATAAGTCTATTGATACTGAGATTCATTTGAGAACCACATTTCATCCTCAAAATGATAAATATATTAAAAGGACTATTCAATAAATAGATATCATGGTGATTGTATGATAAGTTAATATTGAGGGTATGTAAGATCAATAATAAAAATTTGAATGTTTTTTATTAATAATGGGTTCCATTAATGAATTCATCAAAATCCATAAAAATCATTATATATAAATTGATTTCATAATAAAACCTTTTTGTATAATTTTAATTAAAGGAATCTTGTAGTCTTATTAACTATTGTGGATATAATGAGAAAGATAGAGTATTGTTTACATATATTATAAATTTTTAATAAAAGAAAAAGTTTTATAATAATGACTATTAGAAATATATGGAATTTAAAGAAGGTGATCTTGTTTTCATGAATGTATCTTAGTGGAATGGTGTCAAAAGTTTTGGTAAAAATGAAAAATTAATCCCATGAACTTCATCTCTTTTGATTTTTTTAAAATAATTGGTGTTATGGAAAATGATTTGTAAATTCTATCAAACCACTCTAAAGTACACCATGTGTTCGTATCGGATTTAAAATTAAATTTTTTATTTTCAAACACATTTATAAAAAGTGAGAAACCAACAATAACATTTAAATAATGTGATAAATCATATAAGATCACAACGGAAAATAACCACAATCCGAGAGCATGCAACTAAACGACAAGAAAATTCTAGAAAAACCACTACAAATCATAATATCCATACTCATCACTACACCCAACACAAGAGTACTCCTCTGTAGTGGATGATTCCAATTAAGAAGTTGGATTATACCGCCTCAAGAGATTATCACCTTAGTCCTGAATCCTCATTTGATCCAGTGAGAGATTACTTGCACATGGTTTCTTGGACAAGATCTATTTTTTAAAAGCAAGGATCACCCCGTGATCCTGCTTAGAGGAAGCTCTGTTATTCACCAGTTGTGATAGATAAGATTATTCATTCCTTGTTCTTTTTATTGGATTAGCAGACAAAACTCCTCCATCCTCAGCCATCCTCATATCCCCACCATGTACAATATCACTTTAGGAACAGTTGGCCAAACCACTCACATTTTCTTTATCACCCCCAGAAATATTCCCCCTCGGGAGAAAGTGAATCTCCAAAACATTTTCCTTGCACCCATTGTCATTCCAGCTCCTCTGTTCAGGCATGTTACATTCAATCATTGAAATAAACCATACTATAATTCATTTATCTTCAATAGTTTCCTTTCCCTCACCCTTAACCATTGTCCTTATGTCTTAATATTTGCACTACATATTGTTGATATCCAGATTAAGAGGCTCTTCCACAACCATAGAGGCCGCTTCGTGACCCAAACCTTTAATAATGGGATTCTCCTTATAGACCCCATCGACATCATAGTTAAATAACTCTATGCCAAAGCCAATGTATATGCACTAATATAAATAAATATAATTTTAACATGATTTATCTTTGATTGATGGGACTTTCAATAATATTAATTCTATGAAAAAGTCTTAGAGAATCATTTTACATTTATGAAATTGGTAATTGGGAGAAATCATAATACAAAGGATGAATCATGGTAACACAAGGAACCTATGATGAATAAAACCCCTCATTTGACTAGAAATTAATATCCCTCAAATTTTGGGGATAAAATTTTCTAATGAGGGTATAATGTAACATCTATGACTCAATAATAATAAGTAAAAATTTTATTTTAATGAAACTATTGTAAAATAAACATTTCATTTATTCAAGGTGAAAATATATAATGTTATAGGAAAAATATAAATTTTGAACATAAAAATTAAAATCAAACCTTGATTGAATATTAAAAAAGTTCATTAAAAGAAATATTTTTTTAATAAATGGAATGGTTATATTTAACTAGTAATTATTTTATTATTAATATTGTTTTTTTATATATATAATCATCTATCAATTTATTACTAGTTTATAAAAATAAATACAAGATAAATTTGATAAAATAAGGGCTATTTTTAAAAAATTGTTTTTATGTTCATAAAGATATTAAATTATAATATATGAAAATATACATAACAATTAATCTTTTAAATGATAGGTATATATTATATATAAATTATAACAAATATAAATTCATCATAAGATTATAAGATGTATAGTTAATTTTTTATCATCATATAATAGGGAAATTACTTTTATGTAAGACCTATTTTTCATCACTATTTAAAGGATTGATTCTAAATTAAATTATACCACATATATGAATAAAATTGGATAAATTTGTTTCTATTCATGGAATATTAATTTAATAATTGAATAATGATGTTACATACAATTTTTTTCATTATTAATAATAAAAATAGAAAATTTTGATTATCATCCTTCCTAACTATGTTCAACGTACTTTTAATTTTGACAAATATATTATTTCTAACTGATAAAAGGTAATGTTAAAACCTAACGCATACCATAAAATCATTCAATGATTATTTAAAAAATCATATACTACTACAAGTGATTTATAAAGGTGGTCATTGAAGCCATGTACATATAATTTAACATCTAATACTAATTATCAAAAATATAGTACTATATTTGTGAAAAGTTTATCATAATCCAATACTAATTGTGGATATTAAAATAATCCATCACTTGCACTATCAATTTGAATGTATTATTGGGATTTTTAATATAAAAATAATAAAAATTTACAAAATATATGTCCTTATCTTTATTAGACTAAATAATGGACTTTTAAAATTTATAAATCAATCCCTCAACTATGAATGTATAAAATTAATCATTAATATATTAGGAATTTTTTAATATATATGATTTTATCGATATCCTCTAACAAAAATTCATAAAATTGGAAACTATATTCCCATTGGAAAAGTGGAGTATATAAATAATGTACTATCTAAATAAAATATCTAATTTGGAATGATCAAGAAATAATAATAAATTAATTATATTAGATGACACCAATCAACATTAAAATCATAAATTAATAAAAAAGAGGTTTATCATGAATAAAATTATATCTTTATCCTTCAATAAGATTAACTGTGACTCTTCTAAGATAAAGATTTCTATAAACATTAATATTTTTTAAAACATTATGAGGCATAATAAAATCATATAAAACTAATAATTTATGTAAAAAATTTATATAATGACTATAAAATATATATTTATATAATCATCATAGGATGGTATTATAATAAATAAAATATTCCACAAGGTGTATGTTTTGGAATCATCTGAAAAATAGTATAAATAATGTATACAGTTTCTACCAAAAATGCTAAATTTGATTACATGCTTTTGATGACAGGTTCCTGAGAATTTCCCAAATTGTATAACAATGGAATGAATATTAAATAATCATTTTAATGGTGAAATCCTAAAAAAATATACAATTTATAAATTGAAAAAAAAAATATCCCCAAAATCATATGGAATCTCAAATATAGTCATTAACTGTATTATATAAAAAAATTACACAACATAACCTATAACAACCATATATTTTATGAAAAAAAATTTCAAATGAATTAAATTTATTTAATACCTTGTGCTACATAATACATATAGCTTTAACAAACCAAAATTTATAATTTATTTTACTATTTTACCTAACCATTATGAGAGCCATTGATCAAAGTTGTATTAATTGGAATAAATAATTTTCATAATTTAATAAAAACAGTTTCATATATATAAAACCCATTGATATTAAATAACTTTATTTTTTCTAAATTCCTTATATGATATAAAAAAAAATTCTCAAAAAATAATTATATTTATATTTTCATCAAAACTAATAAAATTAATTTTTTAAAAATAGAATAAAATTTATTTGAAAAAATAAAAATATTTTTTCAATTAATATTTCAAAATTATCCATATGTTATTTTTTGGATTTAATAAAAGAATGATTATTCTATGAATATTGAAAATATTGGTTTTTATTAAAAAATGATTTTTAATATAATAAATAATATGGTTATTTTTTGTAAAACATTATTCTAAAAGTAATATTAGGTCAAATATTTTGAAATTTTACCAAAATATATTATTAGAATCAATTTCAATTCTGATAATTATATTAAAACATTTTAATCTTTTCAAAATATTCTATTCAAAAAACCAATTTGTTCATATCTACCGGTTTAATTATAAAATAAATTCAGCCACTCATATTTATTGAAATATTATAAATGGTTTCTATGTATTCAATCAGTATATTTAATATTATCTAATAATGTCAACAATTATTTTTACCATAATTAATAGTTAAAACAGTAAAAAATTAATTACCACAGTTTAGGTTAGAATGGGTTTACCATGGGTTAAAATGAAATGATTAGGGGTAAATGAGGTTGAAACTATTACAAAAATAATTTAATGAAAATATCTTGACTATATCATGTATAATGTTTATTAATTACCAATTTTGGATCCCTTTTTAATGTAAACAATCGTGGTTACACTTTAATTTTTAAAAAAATTCTTCGTGTGTCCTCTCTTTTATTGTAAAAGGCCACCGATTCTTTTCTCATATTCACACTAAAAAATTATATTTAGCTAGGAAATATCAAATTTAAATCCGAATTTCTATCCTATCATCATAGAGGCCTTTTTATTATTAAGTACTCATTAGAAGGCATGAAGTATATACATAAAGTGTCTCTATAAAGAAGAGGTACAATACTTTAATAAGTGTAAAAAGTTTTATTTATTCCTAATACTCCTTAAATATTATTAGAAAATGGTAATATAATAAATATATTATTATAAATATTCATATACACTTTTTCATTTCATTACATACATCTTTTTCCTCTTCCCTCAAATAGGAAACAAAATCATCGATCATGTGTAAAGAGAACTACCACCTCGTGAATCGGTGTTATTTCATTCCATAACCACCTATAATAGATGGATAAAATGATATAATTGTTATTTATGGATTATATTAATAATATCATTTTTCTTCTAAAATAAATTTTCCCATATTCAGTCTTATATTCCATTTTATGGGGATAAGATAACTTCACTCGTGTGTACAATGGACTACCATTATAACGACCCATACTTTACATACATGGTTATTACTTCAGAATTGAAGCATACTTATTACAAAATATAACAAAACTAGGATATGACCACGTAGGTATAGTTTCTTTAAGAAACTGGGAAACATAAACAACTGGTTCATAAATCATCTACATTGTCTCTCATTTATTTCATCATATCTAGAGTCCCTTTTGGAATATCCTACTTAATACCATTCTTCCTGACCTGGGGAAAAGAAAACATACAAAAGGGTTTGATGAAATTCTTATTAAGGGTAAACAAAAGAAATATCAATCATATCATATTAATAAGAACATAACATTTTGAAAATATTAACTTGAAAAAGAGATCATAATATCATAACATGGGATAAATCATAGTAGTGAAAGGTAATCCCAATAATCATAAAATAAAACATGAAACTTTGTGTCATAAACACATAATCATAGAAAATCATTTCTTATTAGTCAAGGCTCATTTCCAAGACCATCATAGCAGAAAAATCCGATTACAGAACCGAGTTCACTCCTCGTTCCAGTCCTGTATCACTGAACTGAATTAACTTTTCATTCCAACCATGTATATCTCGTGAGATATAATTCTTTAACCAATGAAATGGAGGGAGATATAGGTCCCACCCATATCATAATGAAACCATTCTTATGTGTGCCACAAAATCATTAATCATACATCATAGCTTAACCCATTTAATAAAAATGGGATTCATAAACATCATGCCATCATAACATGATCCATAAAAGGACTTCATAAAAATAATTCCATCATAACATATTAAAATCAATGTAATAATAGGGATAGAAACAGATCCCTATATTATCATAGATGGAAAATAATTTTGATAAAACACTTGAACTCCATTCTTGAGGAAACTATCCTTTCTACTTCAAAAACATTTTTCCTTTCTTAATCATGTCATAACATTCTAAACTAAAAGAAGAAAATAAAAAAATAAACATGAAAACTTTTAAAGGAAGATTCATGTAAATAATGTTCTATGGAATCATAAAAATCCACTTATGTCGTATAAGTTAAAAATACATTCTTCTCGTACTTTGGCCGGAAAAATCAAAAAGTATCTCATACTGAAAACAAAAAAATATTCCTTTCATATCTTTTAATAAAAAATTCACCAATAGGTAAAATTGGATTTAAAAAATTGTAGTAGGATAGAAATAATATTACATATTGAGGAAACATGTATGTGGATCAGAAATATACCCCAGTAAATTCTGAAGTATAAATAATCTCGGATAAAAATGAGATTGTGAGATCTTCCCTTACCTTAGGTCCAATTTTATTCATACGTATCCAAACCTCTTGTATAATGATTAAAATAATTTAATTGAGTAATTAAATAATAATATTCATTTTATGATATCATATATGGTCATATTCTTATCTTATTATTAGTAATATTTCATTGTTACTTGTTATTTGTGTGTTCATTGCTTTATGTTCTTATGCATGATTTGTCGAATAAATTATTATTCTTCTTTTTAGGTTATATATACCTAATTTTAATAATGTTATTAGTGTAATATATATCATATTTATTCATTCAATTCATTTATATAATCATTATTCAATTAAGATCATGTAGAACGAGTCACATCACATTGTGGAGACGGTAGGTCGTACGTACGCACGAGCGATGATATCATTCCCATGATCATGGAATTTTATTTTAGTGTATGTATACTATTTAAGAATCAATATCACTTTACAATAATCATATATAGTTATTATTGACAACATTATACCCATCCAAGTAAGGTGGTGGTGGAAAACAGATTACACCACGGCATGGAGACGGTATTCCGTACGTACGCACGCGCGGTGATTTCATTTTCCGTAGGATGGTTAGAAGGTGAAATATGGTTGTTTCATATTTATAATAACATATCAGTATATTATTGATATTGAGGTTATTACTTCATAATGAAACAACTAAATAAGAGGAAGTACAAGAACAAATAAATTTGAAATAATCGGTAACGGATATTACCTCTTCTTCAACACGCCTCGTTGAAACCTCCTCTTAGGGCACTAAAATTGGTCTTTGAAGAAGACCTAGACCTCTATTATGTTTCTAGGGTTGTTGAAAAGGGAAATGGGCAGGGTTTTTCTGAGCATGATGGCTCAAAATGGTGTGAGGAGGACAGGGAGGAGGTGCCCTTTTATAAGGGAGGAGAGGGGCACCTTAAGAAAAAACATAAAATATTATTTTATCATAAATTCATATTCGGTTTATAATAGATATAAATTTATTTGTTTCTATGATAAAGTGGGTATGGGTATAAATCCTCTCTACCAATAGGTTTTAGACAAGTTTAGGTTACTATTTTAACCTTATCATTCATATTTAACCCTAAGTTAAATATTTTAACTTTTACAGTGTCTTCTTGTTTTCTTACACTATATGCTTAATAAACATAATATAACAAGACAATAGAACCCCAAGTGTTTAAAAATTAAAATATATTACCTTATATAAGTCATTTGGCCGAGACATAGATTTTTAGGAATAGAATAACAATTAATAATATAATATTTGTTTTAAAAACTATTTTATGTCAATTTTGACACTATTTGGTAATTGATTTTTTTTAAAAATCGTAACAGTATGATTAGTTCGAAAAAAGTTAATTATATCAATACTAACATGTCATATTAACCTATAAAATTAGTTTAATTCATAAAAAGTCTCAAATTATATTTATTTGGGTATTTATAATATCAATTATGTTAATATTTCATAAATAAGGTAATTACTACATCATCATTGTGTCATAACTAAATTAAATTATATAATATATAAAAATTATAAAAAAAATAACATTATGTAGGAAATCTTCTTATATTTCTAATTAATATTTATAGTCAAATTTATCTTATTTATAACCCTAAATTAAAAAAAATTATTTATTAAAATTTGATTTTAACTATTTTAACACTTCTTTAAATAAAATAATAATAAATGTCCTAATCTAATCCAAGTGGACCTAAAGGGTAATATTTTATAACTAAGGTTGTTTTTTATCAAATAACACTTATCCAATATAATTAGGACATGTGTTAGGATAATAATAATATCATTTTTACCCTTAATTACCCTAATTACATTTAACTGTGGTAAATAAAAGTAAAAAGTTACTATTCACAAAAATTATTTTTATCTTATTAAACCACATTTTACTCCTTGATATTAAACGTGTCTCTCAGATTTTTTAAATTCCACTCACAGAATTGGTAAAATTATGTTTTATGTACATTTGGAAATTCTCCTAGGAGCTGGGTAAAAGACGGTGAAAAGTTCAATAAAATTTTCATATATCTAAAATTATTATAAAATTACTCCAATGAGTTAAATTGAAATTATATAGGTATTATATATCAATTTTGACCTAAAATTAATTTAAATAAAATAAAAAATTCTTTAAATAAAAAGTCAGCTTTTAAATAGTAACCTAGTGTTTTCACTATTCATAAAAAATTGAATGTTTTTATAAAAATACCAAAATTACACCCTAGGATAATTTTGATATTCTGAATACAGAAATGAAGTCCATTTTGAGAGATAAAATTTATAAAATTTCAAAAAGTGGGTATTAATATTCATAACGGCGAGTTTATATAATATTTTAATTACTTATTGTTGTTTAGTGAAACTCGATATTGCGTACAACACACGCTATCGAGGAAGGTTGCGCTTACGTATAATACAATCCAAGATAGTGTTGTGTGTAATGAATGATTCCTTTGATGTTGCGTATAACATAAGACAGAAAAAAAATATACTTCTCATAAAATTTAATGGTGTTACATTCTACCCCCCTTAAAATGAATTTCACCCTCGAAATTCGTCACTTCTTAACAAACAGATGAGGATACCTCTCTCTCATCGTATCCTCAAGCTCCCATGTAGCTTATTCTAATTGGTTATTCATCCATAAAACATTCACCAAGCGAGTGGTCTTATTCCGTAGAACCTTTTTGCTACGATCCAGAATCTCTATCAGCTATTCTTCATAAGAAAGATCTTGATCCAATGGAACAACTTCTGAGCTTAGTACATGTGAAGGATCAGGTATGTACTTTCTCAGGAGAGATGCATGGAACACATCGTGAACCTGAGAGATATTCATTGTAATCTCCAATCGGTAAGCTACCTTCCCAACACGATCCAGTATTTCTAAAGGACCGATATACCTAGGGCTCAGCTTTCCCTTCTTTCCAAATCTCATTACTCTCTTCCAAGGAGATATTCGTAAGAACACTTTATCATCCACTTCAAACTCTAATTATTTTCTTCGGTTGTCGGCATAAAATTTTTTTTCAACTCTGAGCTACTATTATGTGTTGTTGAATAGATCTGACCTTTTCTACCATCTCTCAACAAGATTAGGTCCTAATAGATTTCTTTCCCCAACTTCATCCCAGCTAGTTCGAGTCCTGCATTTCATTCCATAGAGAGCTTCATAAGGAGCCATCTGAAAACTGGAGTGAAATATATTATTATAAGAAAATTCCACTAAAGTTCGGTGTTGATCCCAACCACCTTTGAAATCTATAGAGCAATCTCTCAACATGTATTCTAGATATTGAATTGTCCTCTCAGACTGACCGTCTGTCTGAGGATGATAAGCAGTGCTAAAACTCAACTCTGTACCTATAGTATGATAAATACTTCCCTAAAACTTCGAGGTTAACCATGGATCCCGATCAGATATGATGGAAAGTGGTACTATAAGTATTCTTACCACTTCCTTCACATATATCCAGGAAAGCTGATCCAGAGAGAAATATTCTCTAATAAAAATGAATTGTGCCGAATTTGTAAGATGATCAACTATGACCCAGATAGCATTCTTGCCTTTGGATGTTTTAGGAAGTCCGGTGACAAAGTAAATAGTGATGTTTTCCTATTTCCATTCGTGTATGTGTAATGTTTGTAACATCCTCTTAGACTTCTTTCTCTCAGCTTTAACTTGCTGACAAACCAAGCATCGAGAGACATATTTAGCAACATCTCTTTTCATGCCATCCCACTAGAAGTACTCTTTTAGGTCCATATACATCTTCGTGCTTTCAGGATGAATAGAGAATGAAGAACTATGAGCCTCATCTAGCATCTCCTTCTTTAATTCTGGGATGAGAGGAACACAAACCCGAATCTTGAACCTAATTATCTCATCACAATCAATGTTGAATTCTAGAACATATCTCACCTTCTTTTGTAACTCTATATCTTCTTTTTGTGCCACTTTAATCTTTACATGTATAGATGGTTGAACATTCATTTTAGAATGATAAGATTTTTCCCCTTTCCATTATAATTCCAAGATCCATCCTTTGTAAATCCATAAATATTGGATATTTTTTATCCCCATCATGGATAAGCTATCATGGTCTTGTCGGCTTAATGCATCTTCCACCTTGTTTGCTTTCCCAGGGTGATAATGAATTGGTAAGTCGTAGTCCTTAATAAACACCAACCATCTTTTTTGGCGCATATTCATATCCTTTTCTGTGAAAATATACTTTAATCTTTTAAGATAAGTATAAATATCACACCTTTCACCATAATGATAATGCCTCCATATTTTTAATGCAAAGATTATCGCGACTAACTCCAAATCATGAGTTCGGTAATTTTTCTCATGGATTTTCAACTGTCGTGAGGCATAAGCTATCACCATATCATTTTTCATGATAACACACCCCAATACCTACTTGAATGCATCACCATAGATCACAAACCTTTCTCCACTACAAGGCAGTGTGAGCACAGGTGCACTGGATAACCTTCTTTTTAACTCCTTGAAATTCTCTTCACACTCCTCCATCCACATGAACTTAACTCCTTTTCGAGTTAACCAGGTGAGTGGATTAGATAATCGTGAAAAATCATTCACAAAACATCGATAATCTCCAGCTAAACCAAGAAAACTTCAGATATCAGTTATTGTTGTTGGTCTCGACCATCTTTCAATAACCTCTGTTTTTGCTAGATCCACAGATATCCCGTCTTTTGAGATTATGTGAGCCAAAAATGAAACTTTTTGAATCCAAAATTCACACTTGGTAAATTTGGCATAATGTTTCTCCTTTCCTATTGTCTTTAATACAATTCTCAAGTTATCTTCATTTTCTCCCTTGATTTTTGAATAGACTAGAATATCATCTATAAAGACTACCAAAAACTGGTCAAGATAGTCTCTAAAGACTATATTCATCAGATACATGATGGTAGCAGGGTAATTAGTAAGACCAAATGGCATCACTATAAATTCATAGTGTCCATACCTTGTACGAAGAGTCATCTTTGGTATATCCTCCTTGTTGACCCTTAATTGATGATACCCTGAACGAAGATCAATCTTGGAAAAGTATTGAGCTCTGCATAGTTGGTCAAATAAGTCATCAATGTGTGGGAGAGGATATTTTTTCTTGATAGTGATCTTGTTAAGTTCTCGATAATCCATGCAGAGTCTCATTGATACATCTTTCCTCTTAACAAATAGAACAGGTGCTCCCCAAGGTTACGCACTAGGGCGTATGAATCCTTTATCAAGATTCTCTTGGAGTTTCTTCTTCAATTCCTACAACTCAATTGGGGCCATTCTATATGGTGTCTTTGAAATAGGCATAGCACCCGGTATGAGTTCTATTGAAAACTCAACTTCAAGATTTGGTGGAAGACCTAGAAATTCCTCCTGAAAGACATCATCAAACTCTCATACAATGGGTATATTCATAATCGTGAGTTTCTCTCCAACCCTTTCAGATAAATAACATTCATTTATTGGAATCAAGACCCATGAGATGGAAGAAATTTCCACTGGAATGTTATATTCATCCTTGCATCGATAGATGATAGTAGATTGATCAGGAATATTAAATTTTATTTCCCTTCCTTGGAAATTGATATGAGCTCCATATAAAGAAATCCAATCCATGCAAAGAATCGCATAAAATTCCACTATAGGAAGGATCACAGGATTTACAGGAAGCACTTTCCCACAAACTTCAATCAGAGAAGAATTGTAAACTTTTGATGTGATTGTGGTGCCATTAGGGGTTGTCATAGATAACTCAATATCTAACTGCTGAGGTAATATGGAGATACCCATAGAAAATTCTTCAAAAATAAAAGAGTGGGTGGATCCAGAAACAAATAAATCATTTTCTACTTTAGAGTGGATGGTAAGTGTACCTTTCACCACTTCGTTATCATACTTCACATCGCCGATAGAAATTGCATGTGACTTTCCTTTGTCTTTGGCCTTAAGAGTTTGTTGATGTCGATCATCATCAAGGACCCTTAGATTAGGGCATTGATTGGAAAAATTACTCATTTAATTGCACTTGAAACATTGAAGTGTAGGAGGTGCATTCTATGTATCCCATTCTTTGTTCGCATCATTAGACATCTTCTTCCCATTATTTAGACATTCAACTGCCTGATGACCTTCTTTTCCACACATAAAACATTTACTTGTCCCTTTAAGACAATTCCCTCCATGTTTCTTTCCACACTTTGAGCATAAGGTAAAACTCATCTTCTTTCTAATGTGGTCTATAGATTTTCCCTTTAATTTCATTTTACTCTACTTATCAAACCCATATGACTGATGGCTTACTCCATTCTCCATCTCATCCTTGACAGCACATCGAAAAATTTCCTTATAGCTATCTAAGTCCCTTATGGCTAACACCCTTCTACGACTTGGTTTAATCCACTAAAGAATCGATGGATCTTACTCTCAAGTTGGGTAATAATTCCGAAAGTGTACCTTACAAGTCTTGTAATATTTTCTTCGTAGGTTCCAACCGATTCATAATCCATTTGCTTCAGTTCAAGAAACTCCTTCTCCATATTTGTTTGAAGAATATGAGAGACGTACTTATTGAAAAATAATTTCTTGAAATCGTCCCATTACATGGACTCAATTTCATCTCATTTCCTCTTATTATTAATAAAATTCCACCATTGATCAGCTTCACCTTCCAAATGATATACTGATAAGATGACTTTATCATGTTCAGAAAATTGTAGAACTGAAATTATCTTTTCAGTGGTACTGATCTATTGTTCAGCCACTAATGGATTAGAAGACACGCTGAATGAAGGTGGACGCTGCCTCATGAAGGATTCAATAGAATGTTTCTCCTTCCTTTGCTATTTTGGAAGTCCTGCATGATTCATAGCTTGAGAATGTTGTGTGAGTTTGGCTACAATGTTTTTCATTCCAACTCCCATAATGCTTGGTTGCTCAGGGGGATAATCATTTCATTGCCTGTCGCATTCAACATTAACACGGTTCTTTGAGGTTCCAGCCATTCACTAAAACCAAGAAGCATAGTGTGAGAAACACCAATCATAATAGAAAACCACATAATCAAGAATAAAATTGCACACTTTATGTCTTATCATAGGTTGTTCATGGCCATTTCTAAAACACTAATATTGTGTTCATTTCTTAGACATATCATTAGGGTTCTTACTAAGTCTTTCACATCCTAGTTTCCAAAGGTTGACTATACCTTTCCTCTGATACCAACTATAATGACCCATACTTTAAATACATGGATATTACTTTAGAATTGAAGCATACTTATTATAACATATAACAAAACCATGATAGGTTCATATAGGTATAGTGTCTTTAGAAACTGGGAAACATAAGAAAATGGTTCATAAATCATCTACATTGTCTCCCATTTATTTCATCATATCTAGAGTCCCTTTTGGAATATCCTACTTAATACCCTTCTTCCTGACCTGGGGAAAAGAAAACATACAAAAATTTGAGCTCAAATGCTCATTAAGGGTAAACAAAAGAAATATCAATCAAATCATATTCATAAGAACATATCATTTTGAAAATCTTAACCTGCAAAAGAGATCATAATATCATAACATGGGATAAATCATAGTAGTGAAAGGTAATCCCAATAATCATAAAATAAATCATGAAACTTGGTGGCATACACACATAATCATAGAAAATCATTTCATATCAGTCAAGGCTCATTTCCAAGACCATCATAGCAGACAAAGTCCATTACTGAACCAAGTTCACTCCTCGTTCCAGTCCATTATCACTGACCGGATTAAAATGCCATTCCAACCATGTCTATCTCATGAGATATAAATATTTAACCAATGAATTTGTGGGAGATATAGGTCCCACCCATCTCATAATGAAACCATTCTTATGTGTGCCACAAAATCATTAATCATACATCATAGCATAACCCATGTAATAAAAATGGGATTCATAAACATCATGCCATCATAACATAATCCATAAAAGGACTTCATAAAAATAATTCCATCATAACATAATCAAATCAATGTAATAATAGAGATAGAAACATAACCCTATATTATCTTAGGTGGAAAATAATTTTGACAAAACACTTGAACTCCATTCTTGAGGAAAATATCCTTTCTACTTCAAAAACAATTTTCCTTTCTTAATCATGTCATAAAATTTTAAACTAAAATAAGTAAATAAAAAAATAAACTTGAAAACTTTTAAAGAAATATTCATGGAAATAATGTTCTATGGAATCATAAAAATCCATTTATGCCGTATAAGTTAAAAAAACATTCTTCTTGTACTTTGGCCAAAAAAAGTCAAAAAGTATCTCGTACTGAAAACGAAAAAAGATTCCTTTCATATCTTTTACTAAAAAATTCACCAATAGGTAAAATTGTATTTAAACAATTGTAAGAGGATAGAAATAATATTACATATTGGGGAAACATGTATGTGGATGATGAATATGCCCCAGTAAATTCTTGAAGTATAAATAATCTCGGATAAAAATGAGATTGTGAGATCTTCCCTTACCTTAGGTCTGATTTCCTTCGTACGTATCCGAACCTCATGTATAATGATTTAAATAATGTTATTAACTTATTAAATAATCATATTCATTGTTATGATATCATATATGGTCATATTCTTATCTTCTTATTAGAAATATTTCATTGTTACTTGTTATTCGGGTGTTCATTGCTTTATGTTCTTATGCATGTTTTGTCGAATAAATTATTATTATTCTTTTAAAATTATAGATACCTAATTCCCAGAATGTTATTAGTGTAATATATATCATATTTATTAATTCAATTCATTTATATATCATTATTCATTGAAGATCATGTAGAACGAGTCGCATCACATTGTGCAGATGGTAGGTCGTACGTACGCACGAGCGATGATATCATTTCCATGATGGTGGAATTTTATTGAACTGTATGTATACTATTTCAGAATCAATATCACTTTAAAAAAATCATATATAGTTATTCTTTAAACCATTATACCCATTCAAGTAAGGTGGTGGTGGAAAACAGATTACACCACATCGTGGAGACGGTATTATGTACGTATGCACGTGCGGTGATTTCATTTTCCGTAGGATGGTTAGAAAGTGAAATATGGTTGTTTCATATTTATAATAAAATATCAGTATATTATTGATACTGATGTTATTACTTCATAATGAAACAACTAAAGAAGAGGAAGTAGAAGAAGAAATAAATTTGAAATATTCGGTAACGGATATTACCTCTTCTTCGACACGCCTCTTTGAAACCTCCTCTTAGGGAACTAAAATTGGTCTTGGAAGACGACCAGGTCCTATAGTATGTTTATAGGGAATTTTATAAGGGAAATGGGCAGGGTTTGGCCTAGCTTGAAGGCTCAAAATGGTGTTAGGAGGAGAGGGAGGAGGTGCCCTTTTATAAGGGAGGAGAGGGGCACCTAAGGAAAAACATAAAATATTACTTTATAATAAATTAATATTCAGTTTATAATAGCTCCAAATTGATTTATTTTGAAGATAAAGTGGGTATGGGTCGAAATAATCTCATCCAATAGGTTTTATAAAAGTTTAGTTTACTATTTTAACCTTATCATTTAGATTTAACCCTAAGTTAAATATTTTAACTTTTGCAATGTCTTCTTATTTTCTTACACTATATGGTAAATAAACATACTATAACAAGACAAAAGAACCCCAATTGGTTAATTATTAATATATATTACTTTATCTAAGACATTTGGATGAACCTTATATTTTTAGGAATATAATAACAATTAATAATATAAAATTTGTTTTAAAAACTATTTTATGACAATTTTGGCACTATTTGGTAATTGATTTTTTCTGAAAATTATAAAAAATTGATTAGTTCAAGAAAAGTTAATTAGATATATACTAACATGTCATATTAACCTATAAAATTAGTTTAATTTATAAAAAGTTTCATATTACATTTATTTTGGTATTTATAATATTAATTATGTTAATATTTTATAAATAAGGTAATTACTACATCATCATTGTGTCATAAATAAATTAAAATATTTATTGTCTAAAAATTATAAATAAAATACCATTATGTAGGAAATATTTTTATCTTTCTAATGAATATTTATAGTCGAATTTATCTTATGTAAAACCCTACATTAAAAATGTTTTTAGTTATTAAACATTGATTTTAACTATTTTAACACTTCTTTAAATAAAATAATAATAAATGTCCTAATCTAATCCAAGTGGACCTAAATGATAATATTTTATTACTAAGGTTGTTTTGGGTCGAATTAAACTTATCTAATAGAATTATAACATGTGTTAGGGTAATAATAATATCATTTTTACACGTAATTACCCTATTTACTTTTAACCATGGTAAATAAAAGTAAAAGGTTACTATTCACCAAAATTTATTTTTAACTTATTGGACCACATTTTACTCATTGATATTAACCGTGTCTATCATATTTTAGAAATTCCACTCACAGAAGCAGTAAAATTACGTTTTATATACATTTGCAAATTCTCTTAGGAGGTGGGTAAAAGACGGTAAAAAGTTCAATAAAATTTTTCTATATCTAAAATTATTATAAAATGAATCCAATGAATTACATTGAACTTATATAAGTATTGTGTATCAATTTTTACATAAAATAAATTTAAATAAAGAAATAATTATTTAAATAAAAAGTCAGTTTTTAAATAGTAACCCATTTTTTCACTATTCATCAAAAATTGAATGTTTTCATAAAAATACCAAAATTTCACCCCAGGATAATTTTGATATTACAAATTCAAAAATGAAGTCCATTTTAATAGATAAAATTTATAAAATTTCAAAAAGTGGGTATTACTATTCATAACGGCTAGTTTATATAATATTTTAATAACATATCATTGTTTGGTGAAATTTGATATTGTGTACAACACACGCTATCGAGGAAGGTTGCGCTTGCGTATAATGCAAGCCAATATAGTTTTGTGTGTAATAAAAGATTTTATTAATGTTGCGTATAACATAAGACAAAAAAAATACTTCTCATAAAATATTAGGGTGTTACAATCACCACGCTAAGGGACTTGGTTCATTTTTTACTAACAATTTAAATTAAAGGAAATAAATAAAAAATTAATGAATAAATGTGATATATATGACTTAAACATGATTATGTAATGTTAATATATTATTAACACTAATTTTATTTCATCTCTTGTAAAAATGGATGCAACACCCATGCGTGTGTAAGGCCTACCACATCCACCAATACTATAATTCCTTTTCTATTTCTAACTATAGTGGATTTCTGTAAATACTTATATAATAAATACATATGATATTTATATGTTTGTTAAAATTCATTATATTATATAACCATGATAAAAAGGGACTAATGATACCAAACAAAATCATACCTGAAAAGTGGAGAAGTTATCACTTGAAACAAGAATTAAAAATTGAAAGATTAATTAATTCTTAATAAAATGTCATCTGTAGATCACATAGGGTATATATAATTTTATTATGGTTCATTAATATATTTATAATAAAACTATATTTATTACACATGCGGCTCAAATGTGTATGAATGTAGTTGAGAGTTATAGTTAGGGATTTCTATTCTCAATTTTATTTTCCATGAGACGCATTCTATATTCACCATGTTATTATTTTATATAGTGGTGATAAAACAAAATAATATATTTTATGGTTACTATAATGAATATTTTATGGATTTAAATATAAATTCTAGGTGCTCTCTTTCACAGGGATATTGATTCAACAATTACTAACACAGTAATGGATTTTCATCTCAAATTTCATTCTTTGGGAAATATTATATGTTACAGACATAAATATCATTATGATTTGTATATATTGAACTTTTAAAATTTATATAAGGATTATCCTTATTATTATGATATTTAATGTATCTTTTTATTTTAATATTTAATTTTGTCAACGATTTAAAATATAACGAAGTAGTAAATATTTAATGTGACAATCTCATCATTAGTCAAGATAGTTTGTGATAGTGTTTCCAGTAATGAAACCACATGATATATCTCTATATAACCTCATTAATCATAATATCCTCTATTTATTTCATTATAATACATTTTTATGCCATTTTCCTCTATTTATGTGATAAATATTTCAATATAATATTATTTATGAAAAATTTTATTTACTTATCTTTTGAGTCTGAACCGCAACATCATCCATATCCAGGACTTCTAAAAATGATTTCTAAGGTGTCATAAAATTTTTTAATTTATTTATTAATGATTTATATATCCATATTTGAATTTACCCATCATTTTTAAAAGAATTTTCATGTCTTTTTCTAAACAAGGCCCTTATAAATTTCACAAAAATTATGAAAGTAATCATTTTTTTACATTTATATAATGAATGGTATTACCACCATCATTAACATAATTTTGATTTAATATTATTTTATATATTTTTAAAAAAAATTATATAAAAATATCTTCAAAAATATTATTTGAATTTTTATTTTTCAAAACATTATATTCAATGAATGTTTATTTTCCTAAGAAATATACAATGTTATTTTACATTAAAACCATTTTAAACCTAATATGGAATCCACTGATATTGAGAAATATTTACTAGGGATATAACTGATGATAACATATTTATTATAACATATTATGGTATATGTTTTTGATGAGATGAAAATTATGATTACTATTTATATTTATGGTTTATATTATTATGGAATGATAAATTGTTTATGAGATAAATTTTATTTAAATATTTTATGCTATGATGAAATTTTCATGAAACCCTTTTCTTTCCATGGTTTTAGGTATGATAAATTTTTTATGAACCCATTTCATTTCTTGAGTTCTAAAAGAATGAATGATTTATGAAATTATGGAACATTTATGTATGATGTTATTTTATGTGATAGTTGGTAAATATATATCCCAACAATGAATTGGGTAATGATTAATATCTCATGAGATAAACAGTATTATAATGTGGGAATAAGCTACTTGTGTAATGGATTTTTCTATTATGATATTATATAGAGTTAACACTGACAACTATGATGGTTTAGGGACTAAACCCATTCTGCTCTAATATCCTTCGTAATGAGCCTTTAATACTATAAAAATGACTTTCTATTATTATGTTTATTCCATAATTCCATGAATTATGTCAATGTTATTCGCGCATAGAACATGTTATTTTATTCTATATGATTCATGTCTTATGATCATCTAGTATTAATTGCATGACTCATTATTTTTTTGTTTTATATAGGGGTAAGTATTTATAAAATATGATCTCTTTCTCAAATTCTTATACTCATTTTATGTTTAAAAATTTGGCATTGTTATCCTTACAGAGCATCTATGATCGCCCTTTCTTTGGCTTATTTTCTCGATGTTATGGTGATAGGTAATACATTTGATATATATAATAATAGTCTTGGTTATAAGGATCTTTGTGGGAGATAATGCAGGACTCTTATGAACTAGTTGTTTATGTGTCCTTGATTCCAAAGGCACTATACCTTTATTGTCCTCAGGGATGAGTTCAGGAAATGTAATGAATATTCATAAGAAAAGATGTAATATATTGGTATGAAATTATTGGGCCTCTTGAGATGGTATCAAAGACTATGTTAAGATAACCTTTGAAAACTATGATTATAAAACTTTATTTATATCCCTATATATTATTCAAGGATAAATATACATATATAAACATATCCTATAATATTGGGGAATCATAGAGAGGTAGGATACCTACAAATAAATATATTTCTAGATACTACATGTGTATGTGGTTCTAAAATATATTTTTCAATTATTATTAACCCTGAAAAAGTTATTGCATGCCTTACATGACCTTTACCAGGTACATGACATTGGGACTTACCATACAACAAGTTTGAATCTGCTAGGGGTTGTGATTTTTAAATTCATATAATATTTAAAAAAATTATTATGGATTTGAATATTTGATCACATAGATTGTCATATGTTAATTATAAAGATTCATATATTTAATAGATGGAATCATCATGTTGACAAACTATAAATGATTTTCATGGTTAGGATGTTTTCCACTAGGAATATTTTTTCTCATTATATATTTTTTTGATATAGTTGATAGATGGAACATTACATAACCATATTAATGTTGAATTAAATTAAATATGAAATGATTCTCTCCACTAGAAAATGAGTTTTATTGGATATGGAATGAAGAATTTAATTTCTATGATCAAAAAAACATTCTCAAGAAATCAATAATGATGAAATTATAAATGAACAATGGATTGAACAACATTTTACTAAGAATTTGATCTTTTCCAATGAAAAGATATTTTCTATTCTCCATTATTCAAAAATAAAAAAAATTAATGTTTTTATATTTTTTTAGAAATGTATATGAATTTGTGGGATCTCATTAAGAGTACAATGAATCATGATGAAATTTTCTCCATGGACTGGGATGAGTTTAAGAGTATATTTTAATGTTAATGTTTTTTTATAATTAGTATGAAAATGGAGAAGGAGTTATACAATATAAATAGAAAGTATGATGAATCAATTAATACCTATGAGTAAAATTTAACAACAACCTCAAGGTATGATTTTATTATTATCATCCAAATTGATTGTAATGTTGATTGATTCTTTAGTAGATTAAAACAATAATTTGAAGTGTGTTATGAATAAGGGAATTAAAAATATATTATTAAATCATTGGATGTACTCTCATAATTGGAATAGAGGTGGGATAATCTATCTGTAACATGTTTTTTATAAGAAAATAATGATTGATTTCAATAAAAACAATAAATTCCATAAGGAGATGAATAATATATTTACATTATGTTTGAAGAATGGAATGAAACATACAAGAAACATCGTAGAGGATAAAAGTTAAGTTTTTTATGTGTGGAAGAGAATTTCATTGGAAAATTTAATGTCGATGTGAAGATAAGAAGTAAACATGAATGAATTAGAGAAAAACCTCCAAAAAATGAATATCTCAGACACTAGTGTTTAAAATTGAAGGTTTATAGGCATTGTTACCATTATTTTCCAAATCTAATGGTTAATGATGATCATAAATGTCAGTAACCTCTTAAAATAATGGATACAAGGAAATCTCAGTCGATAACTATTTAGGATGATGGGATCAATACTGACATGGGGAAAGGTATGGTTACCATAATCTCTAGAACATCTAATGTCATATTTAACTCTAGATCTACCAAAAAAATTTATATCTGAATAATTTTATAAGGATATCAATATTCCAACCATGCTTTTAGACATAGAATGATTATTGAAAACCCAAAATGTTATGATGATATATTCTCAAGAATATGATTCATCTCTGATTGAATGATTTGAGAATGTGATTTTTAATAATTTCTTTATTCTTCTTTAGTGTTGAATTTGTTTCTATCATAAGAATAGGTTTTCTTTATTCTTCTTTAGTGTTGAATTTGTTTCTATCATAAGAATAGGTTTTTCTTTATTCTTCTTCATGTTTTTCACCTTAGTGTTTACTGATTCACTTTAATTTAATGAAAAGATTTATTTATGAAACATTTCATTTATTTTTGTTAGCTAAAAAAGTTCATAATAATGAAAAAGTATCATATACCATGTATTGAAGACCGGTTTAATGAACCATGTAGTGGTCAATAATTTTATCTGATAACAATTAATGTATATATCATTAATTGGAGTTTAAGAAGAAAGATATACCCAATACATCATTTTTTATAATGTTGGGACACTATGAGTATATAATGATTCCATTTGGTATTGCAAATTCCCCCACTAGCTTCCTAGATTTATAAAACAATCCATTATACATTTAATTGAAATGTTTTTGGTAGTCAATATAAATGATATTTTAAAATATTTAGAATGAATTAAATATCCTTAATATAACCTATAAATTGTAATAATGACACAATGTAATGTGAATTTTTATGAAAAATATTAGAAGTGTTAATTGTTGTTACAAAAGTTTTTATTTTTGGGTAATATATTCTTAGTAGAATATATATATCAGTGGATCCATATACAAATGAGTCTACTGAATTCATTCCAATACCAACCAAAGTGGGTGCAATAGAATTATTTATAATATTGGTTGGATATCATTAGATGTTTGTGTATAATTTATTATAGTTATTTAATACAGTAACCATGTGAACTTGAAAGGGTTTCCTTTGAAATTATTAATGTGATGAAACGTTTATGTTACTTAAGTAAATAATAGTTTATGAAACTATACATACATTACCATAGAGTGAAGAAGGATTTATAATATTTAATTATGCATCCACTATGGTATTGGTATTTTTTTCTTAAGTATATTGACATGGATATTAATTATATATCATGAGAATTTGGGTTTTATGAGAAAAAATACACAAATCATCATTTGTATTTAGCTATGATAATTTTTTATTTAATGATATGACATTATCATCATTACATGGATAATTTATATTTATATATTCATTGCAAAAATTAATGTATATATTCACACTAATGAAGATAAAAAAAATTAGAGGATATGTTCTGAGCTAGTTGATGATTATTACTATTCAATACATAACCATTATTAGAGTGGGAACATGGTGGAAAATTCATTGTGTGAAAATGATAATTCTAGATTACCCATTATGAATATCACAAAGATATATTTTTTGGATTTTCAATGGATAGATACTAAAATACTAACTTTAGGGAATAAATCATATAATTATTAAATGTGTGTTCATCCATTCAACCTTGTAAAGATTAAATAGGTGTAATCAAGAGTTATCAATATGGAGAATAACATCAGAAATGTTTCTATTTTTATCGTTGCTTCTGATGGAATAAAATGGTTCCAGATTAAAATTATTTTTTCCCTGAAAACATTGAAGAAATTTTTTTCAATGGAGGATTATATTTATTTTTTCTTTATTCATCATATAAGTGTAAATGTTGATAGATATTCTAAATATTATTTTTGGTCATGTGGAATATAGAGAGATACAATTGACAGTGTATCTCGATGATCAAAATGTTAAGGTGTTCTGGCTTATAGAATCAAGTCTAAGGGGATGTTACATCCATTACCCATACCATAATGCAAATGGGCATACATCATTATAGAATTTGTCATCAAAATTTCATGAATGTATAATGGAAACAATTCTATATTTGTTTTAGTCAGTTTCCAAAACATATCTATCAAATAATATTTTACATTAGATTTCAATTATTGGAAAAACATTAAGGATGATGTATGGTTTTATGGAATACAATATTTCATTGTGTATTATCTGGATCTGAGTATTAAAAAGAAGTTTGGAAGAAGATTTCAGTAAGCTCTTGATACTGATATTACATTTAGAACAGTGTATCATCCTCTAATAGATGATCATTCTGAGATAAAAATTCATACACAATATGATATGTTGAAATTTTCTTCTCTAGATTTCAGATGATTTTAGGATCAGTACCATCCTCTAGTAAATATTTCATACAAAAATATAATTTAAATAAATATTTAGATGGATATTCTGAATCCCTCTACAAAATGAAATATAGATATCTAGTTTTTTATAAGGATGTTGAAGAAAGAAATCTATTATAAAATGATACATTTGATGAAATGATAGATAAATTTATATACATTAGACAACACATTAGGGGAGAACATAGTCAAATAAAGATTTATATTGATAATCCTCATTGTGATTTGAAATTTTATGTTGGAGAAAATTTACATTTAATAATTTCTTTATGAAAAAATTTAATATTCTTTAGAAATAATAGAAAACCGATGCCTAGGAATATTGGTCCCTTTGAAATTCAATTTCATATATGGATAGTATACTATATATTAGTGATACCAAAAAAATAATATTCAGTACATGATGTGTTTTTTGTATCTCACTTAAGGTTGTACATTCCTTACCCATCACAAGTACTAAAATTAGAGGTCTTATCATTAGAGTATGACCATTCTTATGGGGAACACCCGGTGGATATTCTAGATTGTAGAGAGAATGTTCAGTTAAATAAGACAACTCACTGGGTTGATGTTTTTTATTGAACCAATCGGCTAGGGGAAGCTATGTAGAGACCTAAGACTGTCATTAGGCATAAGTATGGTAATTTTTTGTATCAAAATGTTTAATTAAAATTTATAAAATCATTTTAATGTGGTAGTATCTAACTCTTATATTTTAAGGATAATATTTTTTGTAAAATTTATTTTTATCAATATTGTTCCATACATGAAACTCTGAATTCCAAAAAACTAAACTATACTCTTCATATTACAATTTTTCAGGTTCATTATGACCCTAAAATTAAACTTGGTGTTATGAATTATAATAAAAAAATTATAAATTTTTATTATAATGGTTTTAAATAATGATAACATATTGATAAAAAAGATAATTTTTTGTGATATATTTATGTGTATCAAAAATATTATGTTTTCAAAAACTATTTCTATTGAATTTTGTTAAGAAATAATAACAGTAATATTAGAAACTATTTTAAATTTTATTTTATAAAATGAAACTAATTTTTTATTCATAATTTCAAATTAACATATAGTGAATTTTTGGGATATTTTAAAAAGATTTTTTGTTCAATGAATAGAGAAAAAAATTGGTTTTATTAAAAAAATAGATTCATTAAAAGAGTATATAAGGTTAAATTTTATTTAATTTTTTTAAAGTTAAATTAATACAATTATATTAATATAAATTCAATATATAGCCATTATAATAAATTTTATATTGAATTTGAAAATAATTTCGAAAAAGTTTTTTTTCATATTTTCTCATTAGAAAATATCTTTCACATTCATCTACAAGATTATTTCTATATTATATAATTAATGATCTTTTCATTAAATTAGGAGAAAATGGTTTCCATATATAAAATTAGATACATTAACTTTAACTTATATGGTCAAATTATGTTTTATAAATAATTAATAGTGTAAATAGAAATGACTTATTTATGGTGGTTAAGGATAAAATAGGTTAACCATGAGTAAACTAAAAATATAAGGTGTGAAATTACATAGAAACTTGTCCAAAACACTTTTTATGGACATATTTAGAAGATAAAGCAAATATAGTTTTATAATGACCCATTTTGGTTCCATTTTAAATGTTAAAACAAGGGTACATTTTAATATATTTTAAAACATCCATGTGTGTCTGCTCTCCACTTATAAAAGGCTACCCACTATCATATTTTATTCAAACATATAGAACACATTGTATTTTACAAGATGTACCAAATTCCATTAATTAATTATAAAAACAAATCATAGTAATATTAATTTGATATTTAAACCCTCCTATGAATGATTTAGCAATAAAACTAAAAAGGATTTATGAAGAAGCGGATAGATTCCTAACCATGTGTTTTTGTTTTATTTCTTGCTCCATAAACATTAAATATTATTAATACATATTAATATTGTATCTATAGTATATTACATATAATGATATTTTATTATGTTAATTTTAGTTCCTATGTCTTTCCTTCATCCCTATAATTGGAAACAAAACAGTTGATCTTATCTTTGGTGGACTACCAACTTGTAAATAAATGTTATTCATTTTCCAAAAAAAAGAATCAAGGATTGATGAAAAATGGATTTATTATATTTATATATATATGATATTTATAATATTTTTACTCTTATAAAATCATGATATCATATGTTCCTTCCAAATATACAATTCTTGGTTATTTGATGACGTCTCTCTAGTATATAGAAACAACTGAATCACAAAGCAATGTGATTATTAGTTTCATGAATGATTTACAGGTATGTTAATAAAGATAAATTTAATAATATATGAGGTATATATGACATAAAAACACTCTATAAACAGAATATAATATTTAACCTTTTCTTTGTAACTGTCGATAAAAACGGAATCAACTGTAATACTTAAATAAGGCCTATCATCTCTATGAACAATGAGATTTATTTTCCATCTCTAAAAAGTATTACACTAAATTATTTTATTTTTAATTAATATGATATTTATATCATGTTTAACATTATTTAGATGATGTAAAAATGATGAAATAAAGAGCACCAAATAAACCAAACCAATACATACAGGAAAATCATATCAAATATTACATGAAATGTTGTTTTAAAATTGAATTTTTAATACACAGGTAAAAAAGGTAATAAGTAGTACATATATAGTATGATAAATTTCAGTATGGTTATATAATATTTTTAAATTAATTATAAAGTTATTATACTTTAGTTTCGAACATGTAAGAAGGAACTCGAGATATATGGTATGGGATTTATGTATCACTTATATTTTCTATGACACAAAATCCATATTTACAACATGTTTGTTTTATGTAATATAAATACACCCCCATGAATATTAGTAATGAGGAGATATATTGGGGGGCCGCGGATTCGGTTGCGGCTCTCCTCTCTACGGTAGAGGCGTTTGCTATGCGTTGATGGTGTCCGGCTTCGACCGGGGCGACATGGGAGCAGATTGGGTCCTTTCATCGGCTTCTGTACCAATTCCGGGCAGCTCGTGTGATGGCGTGGGGTCAGATCTGGTCTTTTTGGGTAAGATATTGTCTTGTGGCTAGGGCTTCGGGCAACATAAGACGGTGGTGGTCCTGCTTTTCAGTCGATTCAGCTGTGTTCTTGGTGGTTGGCTTAGAGGAGACGACTCTTGGCAGGTTCGCGTCTTGCGGTGTGTTCGATGTCGGCAACTTCGTGCTGCGGGTGGTCGGCTTTGACGGACAGGTCATGTCAACGTCTGGTTTTTCCAGATCTGCGGCACTTGGTGGTGGATCAGGGTCGGACCAGGTTGCAGATGCGGTCTTTCGGTTTGCGGGCGTGGAGGCGTGGCCAGGTGGACGGTGACTGTCGGTTCATGCCTGGCCGATGCGACGGGTGAGTCTCCGGCTTCAACTGGCTGTGCATCGTGCGTTGATCCGTTGGATAGTGGTGTCGTCGGGGCTTCCTGGCGGCCACTGCGTCGGCGGTGGGGTGAATGAGAGCCGTTGTCGGATGATTTTTTTTGGGTTGTCCACTTTTTAATGGGCTTGACCCTCTAGGATTTCCTGTCACTTAAAGGTTTTATTCAGGTATGTATTGGGTTTAATCCTTCTGGACCTCCGGGCTTCAGGCCATTGTAGTAAGGTCTGTGTGCCTTGGGTGTTCAGTGGGTTCTTCCTCGTGGCATAAAAGAGGGCTTGTGTGTGGTTTCTTTTTTAATAAAAGGGTTTTTCCCAAACTTTTCTCAAAAAATGAATACTAGTAATGAATATTCTCCAACAGTTAGTATTTACATATCCATTTTAGTATCTATCTATCATTGGGTTTTTAATACAAATGTTCCAATGTGGTATGGTATTTTTGTTCCAAATTATATTCTTTGGGTCATAAGATATATTATGCACAAATATTCTTTTATGAGGTTTATAAAATTTCCGTTGACATTTTATATCATTTATATAGTTCTTCTAATGATATATAATGTTAAACATTATGTTAGTAATTAATAGAACATATGAATAAAAAGTAAACATTGTGGAAAAAAGTTGATACTATAATCATATAATTATTAGGATTGTTTATCTCTATGTTTCCAATGATGAAACAATATGATATATCTCTCAGGAAACTCATAAAGTTTCTTCTCAAATTTTTATTTCATGGTAATACATGTTTTCCCATTATTCTATTCACTTTATATACTCATGAGTTCAAAATAAATTTTTATGAAACATTATCTTTATTTCTCTCCTCGGTCGAAAACAAATTTTCTTCTATGCCCATGTTTTCAAAAAATGTAATAAAAATTATTTGAAATTACCGATTTTATTTTTTAATCCTATTTTCACCCACATTTAAATTATTAATATTTCTTTTAGAAGGAATCTTAATTTCAATTTCCAAATAAGGGGTTTTTGGCTTTTACCAAAAATCTAAAGGGAATATTTTTATCAGATTTTATAGCATGAAAAATATTTACACTATCATGGTCATTATTATAATTGATGAATATATTATTTGTTTTAAATTTACTTTTTAAGTAATAGTGTATCCACAATATTTTATGAAATTCATGTTTTAAAATTTTAATTTTCAATTAATGGTTATTTTCATGAAGAAATTTTAATAGTTTATTTATATCAAAGTAATATTCTGAACAAAAAAGATGACATTATATGATGTTAGTTAATATCAAATGGGGATATGGTCTAATTATAACATCTTTATTCATTCCCTATATGGTTTATATCTATAATGATATTATTTTTATGAACCTATCCATCATTCCTTGTGTAATGCTGTGATATAATTTTCAATTGTTTATAGAAGAATTTTATTTTCTATAAGTTATGATAAGATGAAATGTTTATATGAACCATCACATTTTTGGGGTTCTGATATGATATTTGTCTTTTGAATCCCATTTATATTCTTAGGTTATGATATAATTAATGTGTTATGATTCTGATCTTTTTCATGGTTTATGATATGATGAAATATATTTGATCTTATAGAAAAAGGTTTTATAATTTTAATTATATGTGGGGTTGGACCTATATCTCCCTCTAATTCATTAAGAAATGATCGATATCTCATTATATAAATAGCACTGGAATGGGGAGTAAATCCATTTTGTTATTGAAAATTTTCAACTATAATAGCTTTGGATGTGAACCTTATCTACTATGATGGTTTGTAGATTGAACCAATTCCACTATGATATTATTTGAAATTGTCTTTGACTATTATAGAAATAAATTTTTATTCTTATGGGTATGCCATAATTCAAAGACTTTTGTCTATTTTATGCTCTCATGGATATTGTTATTTATTTCATTATGATCCATGTCATTAGAGATACCAATAATTATTCCATGACTAGATATTTTTATCTTTGATATGTCGGAGACGGTTTTCATATGTTATTCTCATGTTATCAAACTATAATTCTCATGATATGTTTATTTATTTCACTTGATTACCCCTAATGATAATCCAATCTCACCCTTTATTATTTTTTGTTTCCTCTAGAATATTTTGATCATTATTACATGTTATACGTCTATGAAGGTTTCTTAGGAGGAATTATGTGGGATATAATCTATTACACTTAATATCCTCTTTTTTACGTTTCCTTGTTTTCAAAGGAATTATACTTTAAAGATACTTAGGTATGTGTTTGTTTAATGTAATGAATATTATTTTAAAATGATATAGTGTGTATGTATGAAAATCATAGGAAAATATATACCATATGTATTCTGATTATCCTATCAATTAATTTAATTATATAACAAAAAAATTAAACAAAATTGTGCTTTGATGCAATTTTAAATCATAAATACTAGTCAAACCTGGCCCAGTTTTTGAGGAAACCCTCAAAAAATATAATAGATAATTCACAAATTAAGTTCATCGAAAACAATTAATAAGTGTTTAAATTTATACATTAACAAAGATCACAATGAAATAATGAAAATAAAAATAAACACTCCACCTAAATTTCTATCATGACTCAATATATATTGATTTTTTCACACTACGTAAAAAAATCATTCTAAAAAAACATTTTTTAAATGTATTATTAAATCAACATGAAAAAACATGAAAAATAATGAAATATAATGACATAAACATTTAACATATCATACAAAACGTATTCAGAGACAACTCCTAGCCCGAAAATAAACTAATCTAAAATATATTAGACAGTGTTTAATATAAACTGTTATTTCACTAATCAATCAAATTCACAGTTAGATATCAATGTATCCAATGGGTTTTAACAAGTTTAGGTGAGAAATAAATTCAAAATAAAATACTTTAAATTCAATATATTATGAATAATAAAATAACATGTGACATCTAAACACACTTCAATGAAAAAAACCCTTTCACAATTATATTAATGAAAATAACTCCAAATATAAAAATTTTATATTCATATAAACAAAAATAGTTTTTTTCAATTGAGTCAATGATATAGAATTCATAATTATATCCTTTAAATTATTTATAAATTTGCCAATAGTTATTATAAATTACAATATTCTAAAATAATATTCCATCATAATATATCCAAAAATCATTTCAATAAAAAAAATCAGTTTGAATAAATATATATCTAAAATTTTAAAATATAAACCACCACGAATATGATAAACACATTTTTATGCATTATAAATATAATAATTAATATATTATTAACTATTTATAAATCATAATAAATATATCCTAAAAAAATATTTCTAGTATTTCATGAAAAAATAACCTTGATGTTTCATTGAGAACAGCCATTGTGAAACAATAATGTTATAAATTTCATTAAAATTTTAGATATGAAAATTCCCCTTCAAATAAAATAATATTTTGAATAAAACATTTTTTAAGAAATTTTAGTTATATACGTTAAATATAGATATTATATCAATGAAATATTAACTTGAAGTGAGAAAGAACACATGGATTCTTAATAAAAAATTATCATATGTCAATATAACAACATTAAAATAATGTTTTCAAAATAATAGAAATGAATATGTGGCCCTAAAAGTAGAATAAAATACATAAAATTGGATAACCCATGTTCAAAATTCAACCATGGGGAATCCTTTATCATTTATCGATAGATTATTACAAGATAATATATTATTATGAAGAACTAATAATATTCAATGTTATTTTTTTGAATAACCATGAAGAATCCCTCAACTTTTTTACATTTTCATCAATATGGAAGTAAGAAGAAAAATTAAACTCGACGATCTACTAACTCAGTGTGTGGATAAACATACAATTATTAAAATATGTGAGATATCATTTTGAATGTGATTTATAAAAATAAAGTATTATATATTTTAAAATCAGTTATAGTTTTGATTATTATATTGTAAAAATAATTCTTAAATATTTATATTTTTCAAATATCCCCACTAACCAACAATGATTTATATACTGGGATAGAGAAACTATTTTACCAAATGGAAAACTCATTTAATTTCATAAAAATATAACATTTTATAGAAAAAACCATTGTATAGAAATTTAGAATAAATATATAAAATATATACCAACAAATGACATTATGGATTCCATAGGGATAGTTAGTTAGTTCAAGGGAAAAGAAAAGGAACATTCATGGATTATATTTGTGTAATGATATAGGTAGAGTATATGTGGACTATAATAAATGTTTCATATGATATTATTATTTTAGTATCGTGACATTGATATTGTTATTTTTGAGTAATATATTCTATTTATACATGGGTCATAGAAAGGGTAGCTATGTATAGAGTTAATTTATGGATTCCTCACAAAGTATGATATGATTGATAAAAATTAGTAACCAATTTGGAAATCAGTTATAATTTATTTTGTGATATAATTACATAGAGAGTTGATAATGTATGTATTATGATAAATTATATTGAAATATATTTTCTTCGGAGTTTTTTGTTGTGATTAGTGTGGGATAAACTATAAAATCCATACACTGGTCGTAGGAAAAATTATATTTTGGAAACTTATATTTTAGTCTGATAGATATATCACCATGATGGAAATTTTAACATGGGTTGGTAGTGGTGTTGAAAATTCATATATAAGAACCCTATGATTCATTGAATATTTAATGAATAAGTTTTTATAAAAGTTATTAACTCTACGTACGATGTGTTTTTGAGTGATAGTGAACACTTTTTGGGTTACATGAGTTATAATTATTGTGTGTTAGGATATATAACACACATGATGAAGTGGTTTATGTACTAATGATAAGATATTTTTTGTATTAATCCCTATGATTTTTATTCCATATATTAACCAATGGTATAATATTGTGTGGATTTTAAAGACCCATAAATTTCAAGGAAATTTTTTTCTTAATTTTCTTTTGAATTTTACAAGAACGCAGTTTCTGACGGCACCTGATTCTGAGGCCCGGTGTGCCCGGAATCATTTTCTGAAGTTTGGCTCGGGTACGTTCAGTGAACGGATGAGCAGGTTTTTCTAACTTTTGAACCGGTACCCGGAATCGAATTCTGAGGGCACCAATGAAATAACAGCGCCGGTATTCGCTTAGAAACGCCTCTTCCGGAGTTGCGTTTCCTCGGGTGTGGTTTTTAATTTTCGGGCTTAAAGTTAAGAAATAAAATAATTTTACGACAACTTTATTTTATTTCACTTAAGCTGCTTGAAGCCACTTGTAAGCCACTTAAACTGAGTTGAAACGAATAGGGGACTATCCAGAAATATCCTACCCTCTCGGTAGGATATTTGTGAGGTGTGTCCCGCATGAGCCCCGCCGTTTCTTTCCGCTAAGTAACGCACCCGCGAAAACCCGTCATTATGAAAGTCAACTGACGCGTTTTCTTAAATCCTTAACGCACCATTTAATTGGGCGGTTTATTTCGTGAATTAAATGGGCGGTTTCCTTCGTTGAATTAATTCAACGAATTGATGGGTCGTTACTTACCCTTTTTCGTTTGTTGGCGTAATAATAAAATAAGACCAACAAGCCTTTTTGGAGGATTACTCGTTGAGAGGTTTTGACAGAGTTCTTGAGCCTTCATCCTCCTTCGCGAAGAACGCGAAGAACGCGAAGAACGCGAAGAACTCGAAGAACGCCGGCCTCCGACGAAGAACGCTGAACCCGTGGAAGTCGACGACGCGACGCCATGTTCCGCGACGCCGACGTTCCCTTCCTGCAATGTTCTTCTGCGACGTCTCTTCCTCCGCAACGAATCTTCGATCAGCTGTTGAGGTAAGAGACTTCGGGATTCTCTTAAATCTCCCGGGTGTTTTTTTTTACAAAACACGGATTTAATTTTATATAATTAAATTAAATCTGTTGTTTCTTGGTCCGTTGAGTTCGCCGACTCAACGCCGGATTCCGCGACGATGCGACGCCCTTCCGCGACGACGCGACGATCCCCTCCTTCCGCAACGAACAAATCCGCGAAGAACGTGTGTTCGACGACGACTACGAGGTAGGGGTTGTTGTGAATAATTCCTTTTTTCCCGTAATCGTTTCTTTTAAAAAATGAAGAATCGGACAATAAGAACAATTTTAATCCATTAAAATTGTTGATTCATGTGTTGATTGTATTTCTCCCGTTGTTTATCTCTAACGCGGAGGGTGCGGGCCAAACGAACACGGCCCGACAACCCTCCGCCATTCTTCGTTGTTGTGCGGATTTGACGGGCGACGACGGAACGTGCCGCAACGGAAGTTTGATGGTTCCGCAGTGAAGAGCGAGTCCCGGGAGGAGCAGCGGCGCAGACGGGAACAGAATCGGACCACCGGAGCGACTTCGGTGGCCCGCGGAAGCCGCTGGCGGCGCGGGTCGCCGGCACGGCGGCGCCGGCAGCCGGGAGCAGCTGCGCCCCGGCGCGCCGCTGGACAAGGCCGCCGCAGTAGAAGCCGTAGTGGTGGCACTCACGGAACCACGGCCGCGCGGGACGCGGCTGAAGCCGCATTCGGCTGTCCAGGGCGACACCCTGCGGGTGCCACGGGGTTGTCACGCGGGGGCGGCGGCTCCCCCCCGCGTCGCTCGGGCTGTCCAGGGAGACACCCCGCGGGTGCCGCGGGGTTGTCACGTGGGGGCGGCGGCTCCCCCCTGCGTCGCTCGGGTCGTCCAGGGCGACACCCCGCGGGTGCCGCGGGGGTGTCCCGCGGGGGCGGCGGCTCCCCCCCGCGTCGCGCGGCCGCTCGGCCGAGCCGGGCCGGGCTGGCCGAGCCAGGCCGGTCTGACCGGCCAGGCCGCGCCCTGGCCGGGCCGGACCGGGTCTGGCCGGGTCGAACCGGGTCGACCCGGTTCGACCGACCCAGGGGGGCTCGGGCCGGGTCGGCCCGGGCCCGGACCCCCCGTCTTCGGACCGTTTTTGGTCTTTTACCCGTAACTTGAGCTACGGGCTTCCGAACGATGCGCTGTCAGCAGCAACGCGGTCCTTGGATCGAGACAGTCGTTTCGGTATATCGCACTCAAGGTTTCGGAATACTTTGTGTTCGGCCGGGTTGGTTCGTACAAGAAACCAACCGGGGCCTCGGAGCGGAAACATTCATATCTTGAGATACGGACATCCGATTGACGTACCGTCAGCTTTGTTGAATTCCTCTAAGTGAGACGGATCTTTTGGCTTACTTCGCTCGAGGTTTGGATGCCGTCGCAGTGCGGTCGGGTTGGTTTTCTCATGAAACCAACCGGGGCCTGGGAACGAAAAAGCCAATAACTCACAAACCGGGCGTCCGATTGACACGCCGTCTATCTCATTGCTTTCCTCTTGATGAGACGGAACTTTTGGCATCCTCCGCCCGAGTTTTGGATGCAGATGGATAGTGGCCGGGTTGGATCGCACCGAAATCCAACCGGGCCCCTGGAACGGAAAAGCTGATATCTTTCAGACCAGACGTCTGTTTGACGAACCGTCAGTAGCGTTGGTGATCATGTTGAGAAACGGTACCTATGAGTATACCCTATGAGTGTTTGGGGTATAGTTGAGTTACGGCCGGATTGGTTCGCACACGAAACCAATCGGGCCCCTGGGACGAAAAGCCTAGTAACTCACAGACCGGGTGTCCGATTGACGCGTCGTCTGTTGCGTTGAGACCCCCATGACGAGGTGGTCCTTTGAGATACTTCCTTGAAGGACTTTGTGATACTTGGAGTATCGACCAGTAGCTCTTGGAGCGGACCCTCCCGGAGATGAGCGTGCGGAGTACGGAGACCGTGTAGCTGATTGAGACCTGATGACTGCTGATCAAATGACTCGGTGTGTTACAGAGGTGTGCTTGGTTGTAGCGGCACATGAGAGCGCTTGGTTGTAGCGGCAGACCCACGACAGAGGTGCACTTGGTTGTAGGGGCACATGGGAGCGCTTGGTTGTAGCGGCAGACCCACGACAGAGGTGCGCTTGGTTGTAGCGGCACATGGGAGCGCTTGGTTGTAGCGGCAGACCCACAACAGAGGTGCGCTTGGTTGTAGTGGCACATGGGAGCGCTTGGTTGTAGCAGCTGGCCCGCGGTACTCGACAGGAGGAGCACCTCAGCAGTCTTAGGTTAGTGAGCAGTACCTTGGAGTCGTGGCAGGACCACTGTACACTCCAGAGACGGAGCTCTTCAGCAGTTACGGTTTCGATAATGAAAATCCTGGTTTGAGCTGAGACTTTTGACCTTTGTGTTTACCTCATGATTGAGATGGGTCACTTGATAACTTAGGTATATGTATGGGCATATACCTAGGTAGTGGTTATCCGTTGATTTCACAATCCTTGTGTTTCCTCATGATTGAGATGGGTTACTTGATAACTTAGGTATATGTATGGGCATATATCTAAGTGGAGGTTATCTGTTGAGATATTCTTGTGGCTACCCTTGTTGGTTTAGTGAGACCTTGAGGGTCTCGGGGTCCCTACTGAGTATCGTTATACTCACCCCTGCACGGGCTATGCCCGCACCTCGTTGTGTTGGTTGCAGACGACGGGCAGTGCTGACGGAGGCCGAGTGTTCGAGGACTGGATGGTACCTGGAGGTGGACCACTGGGCGGGACGTGCTCGGAGCGGACGGCGGGACCCGAGGAGCAGTGGAGCTATCTGTACCCACCCTTCAGGTGGGATTTCCAGTGGACAGCTCGGTGTAGCGGCTTTTACTTTACAGTTGTTGTTTTCCCTTTTGAGTTGTACTTTACTTTCAGTTTGGGTTTGTATACTGGCCCATTTACTTTTCCGCACTTCAGTTGTACTCTATTTTTACTTAGTGTTTAGTTTTCCGCTTGTTTACTCTGTGGTGCTTGGTTACTTTACAAAGGCAATGCCTGCCATTTTTACCTAGTCGCCAGCCCCTGGCCTGTGGAAGGCGGGCTTGGGGTAGTCACGGCACGGGCCCCGAGGATGGGTCATGACAAATTGGTATCAGAGGTGGTCGGTTCTACCGCAGACTCTGATATTTCTTCTATGTGAAGCAATAGTGTTTAGCGTATTGGGTGTGGTTATCAATCCAGGGAGTCCAGTGTTGGTGCGGCGGCCGACGTATCCGTACACCAGGACCATGACTTCTGATTTCTGACTTAATGCACGAAAACATTGATTGCATGCGTGTTTCATGTTTTCTTTGTGATTACTTGTGTCAGCTCACTAGGTATACTGTTCTGACCGTGGCGCACTTGTTTCCTTTTCAGGATGGCCCCGCAACGGCAGCCAGCTAGGGTTCCGAGCGATGTGCGTGGCGAGAGCCCACCGAGCATCGAGGACTCGGTACAGGGCCCTTTGACAGCTGAGGCACCAGCGGTACCTATACCCGCCGAGCCACCGATGCTACCAACCCCAGCCGCTGACGATGCACGTCGCCTTAGTGCACTGCATGAGTTCCAGCGCCAGCGACCGCCCAGGTTCTGCAGGTAGACAGACCCTCAGGCCACCGAGGACTGGCTGGAGGCAGTTGTACGGGTTTTTAGATTAGTGAGGACACCAGCAGACCTCATGGTGATCCTCGCAGCGAGCCTCCTGAACGCGACAGCAGGCAGATGGTGGATCTTGATGCTCCAGGTGTACGAGGAGGCATCTCTCCTCTGGACGGACTTTGAGAGCATCTTCCGCTCCGAGTTCGTCCCAGCCACCCTCCGAGCGGTGTGCATCCAGGAGCTACTACAGCTGCGGCAGGGCAGCATGACAGTGGCCCAGTACTCGGCGAGATTTACTGATCTCTCGCGCTACTCCACAGATATGGTACGAGACACGTTCTTCCGGGCCCGGACCTTCGAGCAGGGACTGAGGCACGAGATCAGGGCTTCGATGATCTCCCTCAACATTCCGACTCAGGCAGGGGTGTTGGAGCGAGCCCTCTTAGTGTAGAGTTTCCTTGCTGAGCAGTCTCTAGCAGCAGGACCCACCACTTGCCGGCATGCGGCAGAGTCTTCTGCAGCGGGCAGTAGACGGATGACGCAGGGGTCCAAGAGGACTGGACCTACCGGTGGTCGACAGCATGACTCTGGATCGTTTGTGCGTGGCCCTCGGGGTGGGAAATGACTTGCCATGAGAGGGAAGTGTTAATCCTACGGAGGAATTGGTCACATGGCTCGTGACTGTCTGACCCGCCATACGGATGACCAACAGATGGACGAAGGGACCCCCAGGCAGAGGTAGAGGTTCGATCAGGGCAGGCCGCAAGGAGCAGGCGGCCATGGCAGGGGAGCTGGTCGTGTAGCTGGAGGTGGATGACGCTTCGGGGTGTTGCCACCACCACCACCAGGAGGTCCACCCCGACCGCAGGGGATAGGAGGACATGGGAGAGCTCAGCTTCAGGCAGTTGAGGCCTATGATCATGGAGCTCCGAGAGCAGATGGACAGGAGCGGGACTAGCTCCAGACCTGGAGACTTTTGTTCATGTTGCTTCTAGTTTTGTTGGTGTATGTTTTTAGATTCCTTGTGTCTTTGTACTTGAGCTGCAGTAATAAAAGACACCTTTTCTTGTGGCATTTACTTTCTTGTCCTCTCTTGTGTTGAAAACTAAGAGGTTCCGGTTTAGACTGTTGACTTGACCCCCACTTGAGAGGTGCCTACTGGAGGAGACCCAGTTACCACACACTGATGCCAACAGTGTGACTCAACCCTTGGAGGTGAGAGTAATGGTTGGATCTCTTGGTAGTAGCGTCGAGGCCTTACGACGTCATCCTTGGTATGGGTTAGTATCATCCATGTCGGGATTGACAGTATTAGGCAAAGAACGTGGTTCATCCAGGGGATGAGACCGGATTTCTCTCATCGGCAAGGAAGAAATCATAGCAGCTCTAGTGGGACCAGAGGTGGTCCGGGCCATGATAGAGAAGGTCCAGGTGAGCACATGGGAGCGGAAGGCTCAGATGCATGCTCAGTACCGCCTTTGTATCCCTAGTTTGTGTTAAAGCTTTACGGGGACGTAAAGCCCTGTGGTGGGAGTAATGTAAAGACCCGTAAATTTCAAGGAAATTTTTTTCTTAATTTTCTTTGGAATTTTACAAGAACTCAGTTTCTGACGGCACCTAATTCTGAGGCCCGGTGTGCCCAGAATCATTTTCCAAAGTTTGGCTCGGGTACGTTCAGTGAACAGACGAGGGGGTTTTTCTAACTTTTGAACTGGTGCTCGGAATCGAATTCTGAGGGCACCGATGAAATTGCAGCGCCGGTATTCACTTAGAAGCGACTCTTCCGGAGTTGCGTTTTTTCGGGTGTGGTTTTTAATTTTCGAGCTTAAAGTTATGAAATAAAATAATTTTACGACAACTTTATTTTATTTCACTTAAGCCACTTGAAGCCACTTGGAAGCCACATAAACTGAGTTGAAACGGATATGGGACTATCCAGAAATATCCTACCCTCTCGGTAGGATATTTGTGAGGTGGGGCCCGCACGATCCCCGCCGTTTCTTTCCGCTAAGTAATGCACCCGCGAAAACCCGTCATTACGAAAGTCAACTGACGTGTTTTCTTAAATCCTTAACGCACCATTTAATTGGGCGGTTTATTTCATGAATTAAATGGGCGGTTTCCTTCGTTGAATTAATTCAAAAAATTGATGGGTCGTTACTTACCCTTTTTCGTTTGTTGGAGTAATAATAAAATAAGACCAACAAGTCTTTTTGGAGGATTACTCGTTGAGAGGTTTTGACAGAGTTCTTGAGCCTTCATCCTCCTTCGCGAAGAACGCGAAGAACGCGAAGAACGCCGGACTCCGACGAAGAACGCCGAACCCGTGGAAGTCGACGACGCGACGCCGTGTTCCGCGACGCCGACGTTCCCTTCCTGCAACGTTCTTCTGTGACGTCTCTTCCTCCGCAACGAATCTTCAATCAGCTGTTGAGGTAAGAGACTTCGGGATTCTCTTAAATCTCCCTGGTGTTTTTTTTACAAAACACGGATTTAATTTTATATAATTAAATTAAATCTGTTGTTTCTTGGTCCGTTGAGTTCGCCGACTCAACGCCGGATTCCGCGACGACGCGACGCCCTTCCGCGACGACGCGACGATCCCCTCCTTCCGCGACGAACAAATCCGCGAAGAATGTGCATTCGACGACGACTACGAGGTAGGGGTTGTTGTGAATAATTCCTTTTTCCCATAATCGTTTCTTTTAAAAAATGAAGAACCGGACAATAAGAAAAATTTTAATCCATTAAAATTGTTGATTCATGTGTTGAATGTATTTATCCCGTTTTTTATCTCTAACGCGGAGGGTGCGGGCCAAACGAACACGGCCCGACAACCCTCCGCCGTTCTTCGTTGTTGTGCGGATTTGACGGGAGATGACGGAACGTGCCGCAACGGAAGTTTGATGGTTCCGTAGTGAAGAGCGAGTCTCGGGAGGAGTAGCGGCGCAGACGGGAACAGAATCGGACCACCGGAGCGACTCCGGTGGCCCGCGGAAGCCGCTGGCGGCGCGGGTCGCCGGCACGGCGGCGCCGGCAGCCGGGAGTGGCGGTGCCCCGGCGCGCCGCCAGACAAGGCCGCCGCGGCAGAATCCGTGGCGGTGGCACTCGCGGACCCGTGGCCGCGCGGGTCCGGCGCGCGCGGGACGCGGCTGAAGCCGCGTCCGGCTGTCCAGGGCGACACCCCGCGGGTGCCGCGAGGTTGTCCCGCGGGGGCGGCGGCTCCCCCCCGCGTCGCTCGGGCTGTCCAGGGAGACACCCCGCGGGTGCGGCGGGGTTGTCACGTAGGGGCGGCGGCTCCCCCCCCCCCCCCCCGCGTCGCTCGGGTCGTCCAGGGCGACACCCCGCGGGTGTCGCGGGGGTGTCACGCGGGGGCGACGGCTCCCCCCCCCCCCCCCCGCGTCGCTCGGTCGCTCGGCCGAGCCGGGCCGGGCTGGCCGAGCCAGGCCGGTCCGACCGGCCAGACCGCGCCCTGGCCGGGCCGGACCGGTTCCGGCCGGGTCGACCCAGTTCGACCGACCCAGGGGGGGTCGGGCCGGGTCGGCCCGGGCCCGGACCCCCCGTCTTCGGACCGTTTTCGGTCTTTTGCCTGTAACTTGAGCTAAGGACCTCCAAACGACGCGCCGTCAGTGGAAACGCGATCCTTGGATCGATACGGTCGTTTTGGTATATCGCACTCAAGGTTTCGTAATACTTTGGGTTCGTCCAGGTTGGTTCGTACACGAAACCAACCGGGCCCTTGGAGCGGAAAGATTCATATCTTGAGCTACGGACGTCCGATTGACGTACCGTCAGCTTTGTTGAATTCCTCTAAGTGAGAAGGATCTTTTGGCTTACTCCGCTCGAGGTTTGGATGTCTTCGGAGTGCGGTCGGGTTGGTTGGCTCACGAAACCAACCGGGCCCCTGGAACGAAAAAGCCAATAACTCACAGACCGGGCGTCTGATTGACACACTGTCTGTCTCGTTGCTTTCCTCTTGATGATACGGAACTTTTGGCATCCTCCACCCGAGTTTTGGATGCATATGGATAGTGGCCGGGTTGGATCGCACCGAAATCCAACCGGGCCGCTGGAACGGAAAAGCTGATATCTTTCAGACCAAACTTCCGTTTGACGAACCGTCAGCGGCGTTGGTGATCACATTGAGAAACGGTCCCTATGAGTATACCATATGAGTGTTCGGGGTATAGTTGAGTTATGGCCGGATTGGTTCGCACACGAAACCAACCGGGCCCCTGGGACGAAAAGGCTAGTAACTCACAGACCGAGCGTCCGATTGATGCGCTGTCTGTTGCGTTGAGACCCCTATGATGAGGTGGTCCTTTGAGATACTTCCTTGCGGGACATTGTGATACTTGGAGTATCAACCAGTAGCTCGTGGATTGGACCCTCCCGGAGACAAGCATGCGGAGTACGGAGACCGTGTAGCTGACTGAGACCCGACGATTGCTGATCGAACGAATCGGTGTGTTACAGAGGTGCGCTTGGTTGTAGCGGCACATGGGAGCGCTTGGTTGTAGCGGCAGACCCACGACAGAGGTGTTCTTGGTTGTAGCGGCACATGGGAGCGCTTGGTTGTAGCGGCAGACCCACGACAGAGGTGCGCTTGGTTGTAGCGGCACATGGGAGATCTTGGTTGTAGCGGTAGACCCACGACAGAGGTGCGCTTGGTTATAGCGGCACATGGGAGCGCTTGGTTGTAGCGACAGACCCACGACAGAGGTGCGCTTAGTTGTAGCGGCACATGGGAGCGCTTGGTTGTAGCAGCTGGCCCGCGGTACTCGACAGGAGTAGCACCTCAGCAGTCTTAGGTTAGTGAGCAGTACCTCAGAGTCGTGACAGGACCACTGTACACCCCAGAGACGGAGCTCTTCAGCAGTTACGGTTTCGATAATGAAAATCCTGGTTTGAGCTGAGACTTTTGACCTTTGTGTTTACCTCATGATTAAGATGGGTCACTTGATAACTTAGGTATATGTATGGGCATATACCTGGGTAGTGGTTATCCGTTGATTTCACAATCCTTGTGTTTCCTCATGATTGAGATGGGTTACTTGATAACTTAGGTATATGTCTGGGCATATATCTAAGTGGAGGTTATCTGTTGAGATATTCTTGTGGTTACCCTTGTTGGTTTAGTGAGACCTTGAGGGTCTCGGGGTCCCTACTGAGTATCGTTATACTCACCCCTGCACGGGCTATGCCCGCACCTCATTGTGTTGGTTGCAAACGACGGGCAGTACTGACGGAGGCCGAGTATTCGAGGACTGGACGGTACCTGGAGGTGGACCACTGGGCGGTACGTGCTCGGAGCGGACGTCGGGACCCGAGGAGCAGTGGAGCTATCTGTACCCACCCTTTAGGTGGGATTTCTAGTGGACAGCTCGGTGTAGCGGCTTTTACTTTACAGTTGCTGTTTTCCCTTTCGAGTTGTACTTTACTTTTAGTTTGAGTTTGTATACTGTCCCATTTACTTTTCCGGACTTCAGTTGTACTCCGTTTTTACTTAGTGTTTACTTTTCCGCTTTCTTACTCTGTGGTGCTTGTTTACTTTACAAAGGCAATGCCTTCCCTTTTTACCTAGTCGTCAGCCCCTGGCCTATGGAAGGCGGGCTTGGGGTAGTCACGGCACGGGCCCCGAGGACGGGTCGTGACATGGATATTTCAATCACCAGTGGTTCTGGGAATGTATCAAGGTACCTAAAAATTTAATTTCTCCAATGAATAGGTGAAAAGTGAACTAGGAAACCCCATAGTATAGATGTTAAAAAAACTATAGATTATATTCATTTTTATATGAATATTAATTTTCTTCAATTGAAATATTCTTGGATAAAGCTATTTGGATGGGTTTTTATGTTATGAGTGGTATTAATTTTCAAATTATTTACATGTAATTACATATGTACATTTTATAATATCATATGATCCATTTAGTTGTATTATATAGTGTTTTATACTCTCAACCTATATTCATACCAATGTAAATGTGAGAATTATTAGATATGGTGTATGAACTAAAATATTCTAGATGAAGAGTGGTTGGGAAAATGTATTGAAAATAAAGTATTGATTGTGCAACACAGTGGATCATGACCAATTTTAAATTGTTGTTTTTGTAAAAAAAAATATTTCTTTATATTTTAATGCATCTTTAGCTATTGATTTAAATAGATATATTGTGTATTGGAAACCCATTATGCTATTCTGTGAATCACACAAGTCAAAATCTACTGTTCTGTGGTGAAATATACATGTGATCTTATAGTTTTTCATTATTTTGGTTTTGTTTGTGGTTTAGGGGGCATATTTAATGATTTCATAACAATTTTGGTACATGAATATTGTTTATGTTATCTAAAATAAGAGGAGTATATTTATATATTTTTTTTGAAATTATTTTGGGGAGAATAAATGAACACATCATAGTTATAAAAAAATCATGGAAAATTATTTTTTTATTATCATTTTCATGGAAATAGAATATTTTATTAGAGAAATGATATAATACCATGGTTTTTATCCCGAATAGACTCATGAGAACGTGTTGTTACAATGGTTTAAAATTCATTATTTTTTTGAAATTATATTTAAAAATAATAGTTTTATGATATAAATAAATATATTTCCTCGTAATAATTTAAAATAGAGTTCAGGATAGAAATAATGAATACTTTTGGAATATAAAATGTCTGTAGTACATTAATAAATCAAGATAATTTATAAATATTGATGACGATCAAAATGTATGATATATCCTAATATTATAGATCATTTTCATGATAATTTTAAATTCCCATATTCAGAAAAGTTGGAGAAATATAATAATAATTAAGGGACATTATGTATATTGGTTTAAATATTATTATTTTTATATTACACTTCATTATTGAAAAATGTGAAAAATGAAGATATGAGAGACAACACCCACTAATACACATTACTAACCACTTATAATTTCTAGGTAACTATATAAATATTATTTTACTCATGTACCTAGAAGTATTGGTTAATAATTAATGATAATTCAGTATGATGATAATATAACACATTTAGAAAAAAACTATTTTGGAATTTTTTTGAATAATGAATAATATTTATTGATCTCATATTCATTACCCACCACCACACCCTATATACAATTCATTATTATTTAGGGAACATTGTCATCTTATTATAATCATGATCTATAATATTATTTCATAGTATTTTCAATTTATATAATGTTGACATTGATAAAATTCATTAATCTAAATCCTAAATTTAATCCTTCTAATACTTAATTCATTTTTTCACATGAATTCTGATACTCTTTTTTTCATATATATGATTTCTAAATGTTGAATGTCACTTGGATGAGTGAATTTTTCCTGGAATCACATATCAAAATAATTAATCTAAGAGATTGAATAATATTATGAATAATTTATCATTCAAGATAAGCACTCCATCATATATTTAAAATGTATTCTGGAAATCTATCCTAGTAATAACATGGTTTACCTTGATATGAAATAAATAAATTGTTAAAATGAACATAATTAAAAATATAAATTTATGTGTTTTAATTTACATAAATTATAGTTTCTCTGTTTCCTACATTGTAGTTTTGTTATTATAAGTTTTAATGATCAACAAATTAGAAGTCTTTATTTTATTTCCATCAAAAAAGAAGATTGGTTTTGTGGAGTCGAGATTACACTTGCGATAATTACGACCAATGTAACCTAGTTAATTGAATTTAATACAACATTATCTAATGAAAATTGATTTTTGACACTCTAAATTTTGATTACATATGATAAGAATCATCATGGTACATTATATGCAACCATGAAGAAAGAAATTATTTTTATGGTCATACATCTATGCCCAGTGAAGCAAATTTTATGGTATATTATCTCATAAAATTGTGGATTGAAATTTATGGTCATACAAAAAGTACCAATGTTGTTCTATTTTAGTACTTGATTCTAGGAAAATTAAATAGTGTGGTTTAATTTCATAACACTAGTATCTATTTTGAGTTGTTTAAGGTCTTGTAAAATGGAATTCTATGAATTGTTTCCATATTATGGTAGGTGTGGGACTTACACATGAGCATGATAGTCTAGTATATACTAATAAATGTGTTAGATGATGGTAGGTTGGGTCTTAAACATGGATAAAATCCAATTAATGGTCTTCACTAATCAATTTTTAACATAACAATGAATAATATCCAGACTCATGGGTAATGTGATCCTATGAAAAAAATTTGAGACTTATGACAAATTGATTGAAAAACTTATTACAAAATATATAGGTAGTGTAGGTTTTCCATCATTAATTTTTACATTAATATTTTTCTTATGTATTCTTATCTTCCATAGAGAAATAATTCATCAAAATCATTCATTTCTACTGATGATTTATACAACCATAAAAATATAAAGAAAAACATTATAAATCAAAAGTAATAGTTTCCCTACTGTACAATATTTAGCTATAGTTGATAAAAAATTATCTAAATATTATATAGTTATAAATTAAAATACCATAGTTTATAGATTTTCTAACTTCCACTAAATATAGTATTGTATATGAAAAAATAATAATTTGGCAGCCCTAATACATTGTACCCACTAGAAAATATATATATAAAAATATATATATATTGTAACATAATCGGAGATATGATTTCCAGATGTAAGTATATGAAAAAATAATAATTATATAACATAATTATATAATATTTTATGAAAAAAAGTGCACCATTATGTTATCCATCTATACAAAATTTTATAATTTTTTAATAAAAATCAATCCCATACACCTTTACTCTTCCCATATAGGTCCAGATACATATATCCTCACTCCAACATCCTAAATTTGGTTCATTAATTTGATATAGTAATATATAAGATAATAACAAATATATTTAAAAACAATAAATTCAGTTTAATGTTAACAAACTATAACAAGATTAAAATTTTTGAAATATAAGGAAGAAAAAAAAACAATGAAAATTTTAAATCAAATAGAAGAAAAATATCTTCATATAGATAAATTAAAAAAAAAATTGGAAAACCCACAATGAATTGAAATAAATATTCAAAAAATATTTCCTATTATTTAATTTTATAAAATTCATAATTTGATAATCCATTTATACAAAGAAAAATAAGAATATTTTATTTTTCTTATAAATAAAAGACTATCTTTTGAAATAATCTAACAATACGTTAATATTTGGTTATTTTAGACAATAAATTCTAAAAATTACGATGATTACCAAATAATTATTCATAAAAATGGACACCTAAATCATCTAGTAAGGATAACATATAATATCTATTAGGATTGCATAAAATAAAAATAAATCCACAATAAAAGTATTCTAAAATTATTTCCAACATGAAATTTAACTCAAAGAACATCATTTAAATTAACATAGAGTGTAATCTTATATGAGTCATGTATACTATAAAAAATGTATTATATATTATTCCTAACTAAACATCGTAATATAATCAATTCATATTTTTTTTCTAATATATATTAAAATGTATTAAAAGTTTCATAACCACTCCAAATATAAATATATCATAAAAAAATAGATTTGATAAATAGTATAAAAAAAATTCATAGTCATGATCAGTTTTTAGCCGTTTAGAATTATATAATTATAAAAATAATCATCACTAATCCATAATAAAATATATATTAAAATTAATTACATAATTAAAAACATTAATGAGTATCTAAATACTATCCTAGTTCGGTTTTAGATAATATAATTACAGTTCCCTAACAAATTATAACGAATGATAATGGTATATCATAGCAACATATATTGTAATAAGTATAAATTATAACCCATTAAATTCCTAAATTTAGAGGATTTATGAAAACAGTGTCTAAAATTACCTTTATATCTATAAAATTAAACATATAAATTCTATAAAAAACATTTATCCCATTACTCAGGATAATTAGGACCCTCTAAATATATTTTTCCCCATTTTTATAAGAAAACAATCTGTATAATAGAAATAATATAACATAATTATATACGATAAATCCAACCTAATATAGATTATATAAAAATAATCAAATATAAAAATAACTCAGTTAAATATAGAAAAATATCAATTAATTGAGTAAATAATAATTGAATAGAATAAATGAGAAACAAATGGAACATAAATAAACAAATAAAATTGAAATTTACAAAACCAAATCTTACTAAAAAGAAAATAATTAATCCAAAATAAACTATATGAAATCGTATATGGTTGTTATGTTGTTATGTGTTTATGTTTGTACAATTGATAAGTGTACAATATTGGACAACATATCATTAGAATACTTCATAATAAATTTTTCAATTTATAAATTTAATATTTCATGAATACCATATTTTTTAAATATTTTATTGACGATAATTCTTATCATCCTAAGATAAAATAGACAATGAAATTAGTAATAATATTACCTGATCATATGGTGTCTTTAAATTACATCATGTCATTAGTAGTACTCTTAAATGAAATAATGTATCTATTTTCTTGAACATAAAAACAATTGTGTAACACCCTAATAAGTGAAAATTATGAAAAGGATGTGCTTGAAATTCCAATGACCTATGAAAAAACACTATCCAAAAACTAACCCCTGCACATAAATAAAATCATATTTTTTAAACATGAGGCATACCTTTATATAATGGAACTAAAGTTAAGATGATGGTTAATTATACCACACATATTATATAAAATAAAATTATTAACATTTAATATAACTTAAATATACTAAATGATAATTATAATTTCTTACCCTAATTTTGTCACAATTCCTTTTACATTCCATCAATCATATTTTATTAAAATCACAACACATATCCTTCCATCCAATTTGAAGACCTACATCCTTTTCATGGATTAAAAAATAAATAAATAACATTTAAAATAATTATATTAATTTATGTAGTATAGATATATATGTGGTAATAAAGAAATTTATACCATTTTATGACAATTCTATTTGGGAAACTTATACCCATCTATCTGGGGAATTACTTTCTTCTCAAAAATATCCATATTTTTCATATAAGGCACCTAAACTAATTATATATTTATAAATAATGAAATTTTATTAAAATAATTTTATAAATCCATTTATATTTAATAATATACCAAATGTGATTTGACCTAATAATGATAAAAAAAATGGATTCCCTTAGACCTTCTCATACATAAATGGCCCTAATTGAATTATTTTATTAAATTAATTCCATAATCAGCACATAAAATTTATCCATTTCATTCATAAGTTTATAAATGATTGTGGTTGTGAAATTGAAGCATGGAGATTAAAATGAAAGAAAAATAATATATAAACTACATTGAATTAATTATATTATTAAAATATTATTAAATATTATTAAATTACTCATATATGAATACATAATTAAGATATCACCTTCATCTGAATATTATAAAACCCATTAATCCATTATAATGAAATATACATCCTGTCAGAATACTAAATGGGTAAATATGTTTCATTACATTCCAACTACATTAGAATAATCCATATATTCTTATACCATCCCTAATTGGTACCCATATACTACAATTTTGATAATTATCACTATGTCTATGAAATTTCTAATGGTTTTTATTTTTATATATGTCTTTATTCAACAATTATTTTTATTTGTTTACAAAATAAGTTTAATAGTTATTAAAAATATTATGAAATGATTATTATCATGGTGTAATGTGTATTTACAATAGTGACATGAATGTCAACACATGATGATAACTAAGTTATGAGTGAATAGATGATTCCCCAAAATCATCAATAGTTTTCATACTAGTGAATGAAAGAGTAATAAGTAGAAAAAATATATTAATATAAAAATATAATACATATCTGATGAAGTGTACCATATATATTATCATTTGATATAATATCCTTGGCTCCATATAGTTCTTCTGGTAGAAGTAGAAAAATTAAATTCCTATGTCATTGGTCGACATTATATAACATTGATAAATCACATATCTTGTATATCTAGTTTATGATTATTAAATAAACTATAATGAATTTATTATGAAACTTGTGGAACCTTAGTAGCATTAGTAGATCACGTATCTTAAATTCTTAGACTACTATACATTTTAATAGTAGAAAAATTTTAATTTTTCATTGACCTGTTAACATCACTAAACATCATTCACAATTTTTTTTCTTAAAAAATAGTACTTATCAAAATATTTCCATTAATCCAACAATTAAATTTCGATTAAATAAATTATTAATAATTACAATTATATATTGATGAAAATTTATATTCAAACATACAAACAATTTATTTTTGGATGATAATAACATTATCATCTTCGGATATGAACATGACTTATTTATCATCCTCTTAAACCACTATTGAATTAATTTAATTTTCAATATTGTTATTGAAGAACAATTAGATGTGACTTTATATATGGATTAACCATCCAAATTAGTTTACCTTCATCACACATATAATACATGTGTATTATTTTCATGTGGGAATTATAACTCCACAATTTATATACAATATCATTGATATAGTATAACATCATAATAGGGAAGAAAAAATATATCAACCATGTTCTTGAAATTCCCTAGTAACAACAAACTAAGAGAAGGTGACTCATGTAAATTGTACAGATTCCTTCCTTATACGAAATTTAATATTTATCGACTTTCATTTGGATAAAAAATAAAAAGTATCTATGATAATTTAACTTATTAATATCAACCAATATTCTATAATAGGCATGATTATTATTGTAAAATGTACCATTTATCATTTTTTTTAAATATACTCAAGGTATTTAATTCTAAACAAGAAACCAAAAATATTGATTGTATTAAATCACCTATAATCATTCATTAGAACTTGATCTAAATACATAAAATATTATGGTAAAACATCTGTATAATCATGACTGGTCATCTATTTAAAATTGATATAAATATATATTTTTATAAATCTGATAATTATCAACTTTATATATATATATATATTATGAAAATAAATATTGTGAAATTATTAAACAATTTTTAATAACATTTTTATCTCTTCTTTATTCTGAGATAAAATCCAAAATGTATTCTCATTTGTTTCTCTGATTCATCCTTAAATGGATCAATTATACAAGTATTTAGTGGCACATAACATTATTATTGAATTAAATATATATCTATCAATTAAAATAGAAGTGATTTTCCGAATTTTCATCATAAGTTTTGAAGTAATATGTACTTTTTTCCTGATGATAATGAATTTTATTATCATCAACATTCCAAATTGAACTATTTAATTTCTTTATCGATTCATAATAACTTGAGAAGATGGTTAATAACACTTCGATAAGTTTAAATACATTAATTACATTTTTTTCTTTTTTTTATTGGTTTGATAAGAAATTAAATAAAAGAGGTGGATAATATAACTAATTTAAAATTAACAAGTAATCACCATAAATATTGAATTTGATAATAACAATTCACTAAATAGAAAAATAATAATGAAGCACATATTATAACTATACATAAATTAAAAAATTCATGGTCTCTCAATTTTTATTTTCTTTGATAAAAAATATAGTGAAATGAATCATCCCAATGAATCATGGTGTAAAAATTGTCATCATTAAATGATATTCTATTTATACCAATATTTCTTGATTTTTATCCATCCCAATTGGGATCAAAGACTTCTCATAAACATGTCTAACTAATGATCACATGATAATAAAATATATAGTTATGTTGTCATCATCCAAATTACACATTTCCAAATATAACAACTACACTATCAAAATATATTATTATAGTTATTTAAATATGTATAATTATTGATGGGATAAATCAACACACCATAAAGTGTAATGTGAATATCAACCATTAAATTCAACAAGTTATAATATTTAAAGGAAGATACCTTTTTCAAAATATTTACTCCAATAATTGATGTTGGATACTATATAATATCACTCAATCATATATCATGAAAGATATTAAGGAATTTTAAGACCTTGTGATCATTAATATGATTATTTTATTTTTTACATCTAATTATGAATTTTATAATTAAATTTATAAGACAGATTCATCAAAATTTTCAAAGAATAATTATTTTGAAATGGTAATATTAATTCACAATATATATGATCAAAATGGTTAAACTTTTTCTTCTATTATTAAGTTACCCTAGTTTTTATAAGAGTTTTAACTATTTTACAATCATCGTTTAACTAAATATATTCTCCAAACTATGTAACTATATTTGATAAATGTTCCAAGAGTTCTAATCTAAACGATAACATTTTTGGATGCTGCAAATATATATGATTAAATGTACTATGAACTTTTAATTTTAAATTTATTTTTTGTACCAATGAATATACAAAAAAAAAATAAAACAAAAATATTTCGTAATTCAGTCATTAAGGATCAAAATAATTATTTGTCACTAAAAAATCTAAACTAGTACCTATATTTCAATTAGAAAAATGTTCAATTACATGAATATCAATGATTTTCAATATTTATGATCTGTGCATTAAGAAATTTTTTTGTGTTGAAAAATAATATGATTCTAGGCCATCGTTCCATAACTACTATAATTCTAGTAAAAAATGGGGAATATGAACATCCATATTACATCTTAGAAACTATCTTCATTGAAAAATTAACAATATGATGAATAAATTTTATTGTATAAACATGTTTGAAGGTATATTATATAGGATCATAAAAACCATCTAGATGTTATAATTTCAAAATAAGGCCCAAAAAGGATTGATTCCTTCATCTACCAGTCCCAAAAACATATTTTATTAACTGATATAGAAATTACAATGTAATTAATTTAAATCCTCCAACACTTTTGAATCTATTGAATATTTGATAAACTCATCATTATTAATATAAAATACAAGAAACACAGGATATTATATATTATTAGTTAATATTAAATATTAATTATAACAGGGCTTTGAAGAAGAGTATTATATGACCATCACTAAAATATTAATTTTCTGTATTTTTTTCATTGTAGTTCGTTGATTTCAAATTTAATTACAATATTTCTACTACAATGTCTTAGTATAACAACATTTTCAGTTTTATTTATTATAATATTCTCCCTAACATAATATATAATCATTAGGATATGAATATATCTTCGTATAAATTAGTCACCACTTGTTTATAACAATATTTATTTCATAAAATGATATAGTTTTCTTTACTTCAGAAAATAATTCATTATGAAACTATACTATGATGGACATATCATTTCATTAAATTAAAATTAGTAAATCTATGTGGTACATCATCATTAGAAATTATAGTTTTGAAAATAATTAAAATAAATCATATAATTTTTAATTTTCATTTTCATGCATTTTAGAAATGGTAGTTGTTTCTTTATTAAAATTTTACACAATATAGTCTCCAAAACAACATCCATTAATATATTATGACATTTATCATGTATTCCTATAATTATTTAAAAATATTTATTATTAAAAAAATCAATAATTTTATAAAATTATTCATTACAATCATTATAGTAATTTCTTATTATAAAGAAAGAATCATTTATATTTATTTATATTTTATTACCCACCATCAAGGAATAAACTAATTCATTATCGTTCTAGATACAACATATAAAAAATTTAAATTTTTTTATTCAATGAGCCATTACCAACAAATATATTGAGGAGGAAATTTTTTCAATATCATTTTTTCAAATACATTATCTCTCCTCAACTATAAGATTTTTGGACTGAAACATTTTTTTCAACCCATGAATTGTAACAGCCATAAATTTGTTGAAATTTTTTAAAAATAAATCTTATCTTTTCAATATTTATGATTATTCAAAACAGTAAATTTATATCTAATTACATAAAACCCGAGATAATATTATGTATCATGTAACACTGAGATTATCATCTATTACACATGACACTTATTTTAGCATTAATTGTAGATGGTATTGAGTTTAAAAAAATGTGGTATATTAAAAAAATGTATTTTCATAGTTATTATATAATCATTTTAAGAAGAGGATATGAATATGATTTTAAAAAATTTATTGTTTCAATACTTCTATAAAATGAAATTTTTTTGATTGATTAATTATAAATTAAAATAAAAACTATTTGAAGATGATGGAAATATTTTTATGTAAAAGTATTTTTATGTGCAAAAACATGTTTTAACAAAATTATATTAAGAACCCACATTTAATGAATTATTTTAATAAATTATACATATATATATATATATTAAATGTTAAATAAATTTTTTAACATTAATATTATGTTATTTATAGACAATAGAAAAAAATTAATCAAATATGATTCTTAGAAAATTCATTTATTTAAAAATAAGTTTTGTCAATTATTTGTGATCTTATTTTTAATATAAATTTATGCAAATTCAGATAAAATATTAGAAAAAAATAATTTTTCATTTTGAAATATTTATATGAAAATTAGCCGAGGGTAATTTTTTTTGTTTTTTTAGAAAGGTAACATTTTTAAAAATATAGAAAAAACACTATATTTTAATTGAAATATATTGATTCTTTTAATTTATTTATAAGGATGAATTTTATTTTAAATTCAGTTTAATTTATAAATAGTTCAATTATACATCTCTTAATCCAATTAATATCATTTAAATCAATTTAATTTTGTGTTTTTATATAAATAAATTGCATACTTTTGAATATTCCCTTTTTGAAACCTTGTTTTCTCATCATGTCCCCATGATTAATTTAAAATTTTATTTTTTCACTTCATTGAATGAAATTTACAAAAATTGATTACATATGTTGTATAAGAATAATTTATATATACTAATATGGTGAATATAATGTTTCCCCAAAATCATTAGTAGAAATAGAAAAAAATATTTACAACTATTAAGGTGAAAATGGATTTATCTGAGAGTTAACTGAATGTATAAAGGTAAAAAATATCATTGACTTTTCAAAAAATAATTCTATATAAATATTTAGAACATAAAACACATATTATTTAGACGATACATTATTGGTGGATTTTTACATTAATAAAACGTTTGTGTAATTTATTCATTCGTCAAATTACATGTGTCCCACTCACATCACATAAAATGTCCACCCATTCTCTTCTCTACTTCACATATTAAATAGACTTTGGATTGGTATATCACTAACTAAATTGATTTTAAATATTAATATATTCTTCATAGAAGTATAATTATTTACATAAATCCATTCTAGTAAGGATTTTGGAGCAAATAGAAAAAGGATACCCAAAGAAGAGGTAACATTCACCAACGAGCATTTTTTATTTATTCCTCTACCACAATAAATATTAATTATAACATGCTTATTTAATAACCTAAGTACTATAAAATTATTATATTATTTTTTATAGTAATGTAATGAGCTATATCTGTCTCTAATTTAATCACATGGGTTATGATCCAATAGTTTGTGTGTACAGCGGACGACATCCTCATGAACTGATGTCATTCATTGTTCCATTAACACCTCTCACAGTTGGACATAATAATTGATTTAATTTTTATATATGATATTTATGATATTATTATGATACTATTTGGACTTTAGAATTATTATATCACACATAACATGATGCTTTCCACTTTGTGGGAATGCAATAACATCCATCTTTTGAATGGATGACTACCAACATGCGAAGGGATGTGATTCATTCACACATTTCATGGAATTTAATATTGATTGGTTTAATGAAAATGAATTAAATATATATATTAAATAATTATTATCATGTAATTATAATATATCATTTATATTTCATTCTTTCATTACATTGAGAAACTACTAACAACATCTGTCCATACTTATGACATACCATCTCTAAGAATAATGTATTTCATTTGTTCTCTCATTATTTTATAGATTAAAATAAATACATGTATACTTAATATATATGATATTAAAATCACGATTAAAATTATGGATATATTTTAACCATGTTTAATGGATGATGAATAAAAGAAAAAATCAAAACATATACAAAAAACAAAACGGTTATTACACCCAACATAACTTTAACAATGACTTGGAAACAAATGGGTAAAAAATGTTCGATGGAAAATAATATATACTATGATATATATAAATATTGGTCTTTGGTAGATTAATAATGAAATTATAAATATCATACTTGAGTTTTGAAAGTGTATGATGGAACATTGGACTTTTGGAAGGGATTTCTAGTCAATCATTAATTTCTTGGAGGAAAATGTAAATTCACCAGTTGTTTCATTTTTTGTAATGTATATAATAGAAAATTGATGTGTTATATAATTAATATAATCTATTTAATAATATTTAGTTTTTCGTTTTTTTTATTCATTGGAGGTTATTATGATATAGAATATTTCTAATTTAAGGGCTTTCTATCTCATAGTATACATCATTGAGACCCATGCAATATCCCCACATATTCGATTAATGGGGTGTATATACAACCCATGAATGTATATTATTATAATTATTCCAAATGATATTTTAAATTATATATCAATTTCATTATATCTCATTCATGGTGATTACAGTTCCAAAGTGAGTAAATCAGTAAGGTATTTTTTGTCTTAAATTTATTCTTTGAGATGTACGTTATGTTATGAACCTATATTCATTCACGTAGTATCTATACATCCCAATTGACTTGTAATATAATGAATTTATTTATCCTCTTGATATTTTGTGTTTCATTTTATATTATTCCTTCATGGGGATTATTTTTTGGTTTTATTATGGAGGTAATTATTTTATATTACCATGTCATCGTTTATTATGATTGTTCATGAATGTGTTTCAAATGATAGAATATTACATTCCACCTCTCAACAAAACATTAATTTCATTCTCTATTAACTACGTAAAGAGAATACATTTATTCCAATAACGTTATTATCTTTTTTACTCAACTGTTTAAAATGTATTTTTTAAGATAAATCAACTTTTCAGTCAAAAGAAATTTCTTCGAAAATAGTGTTTTTCAAAAATGTTTTAAAAAATGTTTTATTATTAACATATGATTTTAAAAAAGCACATTATTACCTATTATTAAATTTTAAAAAAACTAATATGAATATTCATATAGTTTTCCAATCAATTTCTATTTCGATTTTACTAAAAATATGAAAGATTGATTTGTTTTAACATGTACGTTATAAATTTAGCATCCCATAATCATTCCCATTATTTTCATTGAACAATAAATTATTCAATTTAGTGGTTATTTTAAAATAAAATGATTTTCAAAGTTTATTATTTTTTTAAATGTGTTTTCAAAATGTAATGGTTATTTTCCGAAAGAATTATTTTAAATTATTTCTATTTTTCCATTATATTTTTTCATGTATATTATCAATGAAAATGAGTTAAAAATTATTTTTGTTTTAATAAGTGATTTACAAGGAAAAAATATTGCAACATTCTAGGTATATAAAGAAATATGATATTTTTATACTTATTAATATTTGTAAATTAAATATTAATTTTACTTTAAAGGGGGGTGCTATGTTTTATGGCATACCTGATATGCGACAACGAGTTTCTTTGAAATCATACGTTGCACACAACGTTGGTTTACACTGAAAAATAATAATATAATAGTATTATTTTAAATGGTAGTTAACACATAGCCATTGTAATGGAAGGAATGAATATAAATAAATACAATAATATTATACAATTTTTTTAAATATTTTTACATTTATCTAATAAATTTTAGAGGCTTAAAAAAAGAAAGAATCTGATTTTAAACATAAACTCTAATGTTCATTTAAAGGTTATTTTACCGCCATTTGATGGAGAACCCTTCTTAAATACAGTTTTTTTTACTTATATATATTCTATTTGACAAAATAATATTATTATTTAGAATAGGAACATTGAAATTTACTTTAGATGAAATTTTGGTATTTTTCTAATAATATTCATTTTTAATGAACAATAAAAATACTGTATTTTAATTCAAAACTGCCTTTTAATCTAATTTATTTATATGGATAGATTATATTATTAATTCGTTTTAATGTTTAATTATATTACATTTTTACCTTTTAATCCAATGTTGGTCATTTTAAGTAATTTCTCTTTGAAATTGGATATAAACAATTGTCAATCTTTTGATAGTTATTATTTCTTAAAATGATGCTTTTGGTTTTGACAACAAAAAATAATTTTAAATTAATTAATTAAACTTATATGTTTTTAATTTGTTATGATAGACATCATTTTTGAATTTGGAATATAAAATATAGCTTAGCCTGAATTTTTTGTTTCTTTTCTGAAAAAATTTAATTTTTTATGAATAGTGAAAACACTGAGTAGTAGTTAAATAACTGACTTTTTCATTCAAATTTTTTTACCACTTCTTTGAAATGAATTTCTAAAATCCAACATACATGTTTTTTATTAGTAAGTAAAATGTGGATTAATAATATTGATGTATTTTCTGGTAAAAATTAACTTTTGACTTTTATTTACCGAGATTAAAGTTAAATAGTGTAATTCATGGTAAAAATAATATTATAATAATATTAAATTACCCTAAAATATTTTTTAATCCTATTGGTGAATACATTTACAACCCTGTTCATCCTTTTTTCTATTTTGGGACCCCCATTGAGCCACTTAAGAATGATAATGACACTATATTAATTAATTTGATGTAATTAAAAAATGGCATAAACATATATCTTTTAGTAATTTAATTCTAACATGGGGTTATATAAGTTTTCTATTCAACTATAACTATTAATTTTAATTCTAAAAAATATTTCCTACATCATGGTATTTTTTTATAATTTTTAGACATCAAATAAATAAAATTATTTATGACATGATAATGATTTTGTGTTTACCTCATTAATGAATCATTTAAACAAATAAGATTATAAAGATTAGAAAAATATCGAAAACCTATCCAATTCTTATTGAATGATTATATTTTGAACAAGAGTCATATTATCTTATACATTAATAAGTATTGGTCATTTTGAAACCAAAAATCATTATATAATAAAATAATATTTTCAAACATTCTGAAAGAGCTCCTCGTCCCACTTATAAAAATCCCTCACCTATAACCCATTACTCGCACCTCTAAATCCTTTGGATCATCCAAACTCTACCCAAATAATCTCTCATGATCCCTATATTCCACCTATAATCCTATCATTAGGAATAATTAACTTCAAAAAATAATTTTGTTTCAAACCAAAGGGAGTTACCCGATTGAAAGGAAACATCTTCTCTTATGATCTTTTCTTTTATTTAGCTCTTCCAATGACATAATCTATTTTTATTACTTTTTTATAACAAAACTTTTATACTCAATATACTAGGTTGTTATTATGATAATTATTTGAACTCTACTTAAACACACCTCCATCTAATTGGAAAATAACATATTGTTTCTATGGACGGTGAACTACTACCTCATGAAACGATGACTGTTAAATATTCTCCAACAACCTCTTATGGTGTCCATTAATATGGAACTGTATTTATATGTGATATATATTATATTTATATTGTTTATTTACTTCTGTATTTTTCATTTATAGAATACCTTTAGGGTTTCCATACAGGGTAAATACGATAATTTCATTTGAGGAGGTGTGGAATACTGCCACCACAAAGTGATATGACTCGTCCATGCCATACGTGTAACATATAAAGGATGGAGTTAATGAAATTATTTATGATATTATACTGTTATTATAATATATCTATGTATCATTATGTTTTTATTCCATTAAATATGAAATAGAAATGAATGTTGTGTTCATGCGTGCATACGGCTTATTGTCTCCATGAACGGTGCATTTCATTTCACACCTCCAAATGTTATGTAATATTATAAATACATATATAAATATATATATATATGTTATATATGTTATCTATGTCATTAATATAATTCTGGAGATAATGGAATTTTGACCACATGGACAACCTGTAAATATAAGAAGTTCATTTTTTAACTCAAGTTCCAAATAACGACAAAATGATGTTTATTAACTTAAATGATTACATAATGTTTATTACATGGTAATAAGTGATATAAAAGTAATAAAAACATGAAAAAGGTTTTTAAGAATGTATAAATTAATTTTAGTTTATTATTCAAGAGATTAAATAACAAACGCGTCAAGTCGGACACGATGTAAGGGACTTCATATCAATCTCCTTTCATTGAGGAATATTTTTTTTTAAACATGACATTATTTTATATGGTGTATAAACATCATTTAATTTTAATTTGATTCAAGGGGAATATTTTTCTATGAGGATTTTTACTAAATGACAAAAAAATCAATGTTTTTTTTAACTTATGCGGTGATAATGAACTTTTCCACTACCACGTGTATTATTTGATCATTGGCTTCCTTAACATGTCGTAATGTTTTTAAAAAGAAAATAAATACCATATACTCTTTTATGTATTTTGGTATTTAAAATTGTTTTGATAATGGATTTTTTACATCAATATATTAAAATGATATATTTTTATTGAAATGTGGAAATGTTATCTTCCCTTTATGTTTGTTTTATGTGTTATGAATATGTTATGGTTCTTGGGAATTGTTTACAAATATGGGTGGTTCTGTTATAAACCTAGGGAGGGATATCCCGAGATAGCTCTCCAATGCATTGGGTAATGTGACAGAGGAAAATGATAATGTTTCTCATAAGAGATTTATGGAATATGCTGTGATGGGTATTCCAAATGTAACTCTCGATGTAGTTGTGAAAGCTACAACCTAGGTATGTTACCGATTCCATAAGTTACCTTTATTATTTATGATTTCTATGTGTTATTCATAAATATTATAATTTCATGAGGTATGTTAAAAAGCTTTTTTTATGGACTATTTTTTTATTTCTTAATTTTATAACCCTTATTGAGATTTTCATGCTCATTCCATAAATTGAAATGTTTTTCACAGGACATAAAGATGAATAGGTTCAAGAATGGGATAATGGAAATGTCTTTTTGTCTAAAACATGGAACTAGACAGGACTCCTTTTCTCAAGAGTTCTTATTTTATAAAAAATATATGGAAACTGAGTAGATTTGTCTTCTTTGTATTTTTTGAGATGTAATGTAATAGTTATGTCTAAATTCCCTAAAACTCTAATGTTGAAAATATCTTTAATGTTAATTATTCATTTAATTCAATATTATGTAATGTTTTAAGGTTGGGTCTTTATATTTGGTATCAAAGGTTGTTTTAGATAAATTTAGGGGTTATAATATTGTTAAAATAATGTCCATAAATTAAATTATGGTCAAATTTAAATCATATAGCATTTATAGATTACCATGTTGCTTCGCCTAAGAAATGTCGGTGTTCAGAATGGATTTCTATAGAGGAAACATGGCATCTATGATGGGACAACATCAAGAGGAAGACACCCTTTTTAATCAGCAACCTTAGATGGTTAGAATCAAAATTGAATTGTTTGATGTGTTTATGGCATAGTTGAATCCGACTATAAATAGTGGTGGTATCCATGAATGAGATCACCCAGAACAACCAAATAGAAACATGTCATTAGTAAAGCATTGCATGAGGCATCATGCCCCATAATTCATAGGATCATCTGACCCTGTGCTACCAGAAGTGTGGATTAATGCATTGGAAAACATTTTTGATATCATGGTATATTCATAACATCAAAAGGTTATTCTTTTTGTTTACCTTTTTGATGGTGAAGCCGATTAGTGGTGGTTGATGGTGAAAAATATTAGGGATAGTGAATATATTGATGACATTGATTGGGATGAATTCAAAGCTATATTTCTTGAAAAATATTTTCCTATGGTGGTTCGTCTTAGGATAGAAAAACAATTCCTGGAATTGAGGTAGGAGGATGACTCTGTGGCAGCATATGAAGCAAAATTCACTCAACTGGCAAGGTATTCTCTAAATTTCATACAAAATATTGATAGTAAAATCAACCATTTTTACTCAGGATTAAAACCAAAGAATTGAAGGGACTTAGAATCTCGTGAGTTCAAAAGTAATGATGAAATTGTTCAATGTATGGAGAAGGAGGAAATGGAGTTTGTCGATGATCAGGTGTTCTTTGAAAAACAACAGAACAAGAGGTCAAGGTGGAAGATTAAAGGGAGGTACTCTTCAAAAACAACCAATGGAAAGAAACTTAAATTTATATTTTGTGAAAATTGTGGTGAAAAGTATACTAGGGAATGTCTTTCAAATTCTGTTAAGTGCTACAGTTGTGGTAAAATGGGGAATAGGCTCATAATTTCACTGAAAAAGATCTTTTTAATGGAAAAAAAATCTGTTTTACAGTCTATAAAATGTTTTAAGTGAAAGGAAATTTTTCATTAAGAAATTTTTTGTCCAACTAAGAACTCAACTGAGGGAAAGCAGTCAGACTAAAATCAGAAAGGGGTGGTTAAATCCTTTTCAACTACATCAGTAGATGTTGCGCCATCAAATGATTTACTATCAGGTACACTGTTTGTTTGTTTAGATTATGCCAATGTATTGTTTGATTCCGGGTCTACACACTATTTCATTTATAAGAATATTTCTAGTAAATTGATAATTCCATCTCAAGATATGAATCCTAAACTTATGGTAAAAACACCAGGGGGAAATGTTGAGATAAAAAGAAATTATATAAACCATAATGTCCTAGTGTGTGGAATGAATCTACCTACAAACCTTATTGGTCTTCCTCTAGTAGAGTTTGATGTTATTTTGGGTATGGATTGGCTTTCCATATAAAATTCTATGATTGACTATAGAGAAAAAGAAGTTTCTTTTCATAAATATTTACATTTTGTGTACAATAATAAACCCTTATTATTGATAACATATCAGTTTTTTGAGAAATTAGTAAAAGATGGAAATGAATATTACCTTGCACATATTGTTGAAACAAAGGAACTGTTCAGATTAATGATGTGCCAGTGGTAAATGAGTACCATTATGTTTTCCTGATGAGTTTCCTAGCATAATAACTGATCGATAAGATTAATTTATAGTTGACTTCATTCTTAATGCTAATCTAATTTTAAAACCCCCTTATCGAATGGCTCAAATTAATCATTTAATGTTAAAGAAGAAATTGCAAGAGTTATTATATAATTGGTTTATTAGACATATAATATCTTTATGGGGTGATCCTATATTTTTTGTTAAAATGAAAAATTGTGCAATGAGGCTTTGTATTTATTATAGAGCATTAGAAAATATTATTGTTTAGAACAAGTATCCTTTTCCACATATCGATGATTTGTTTGGTCAGCCTCGGGGAGCACAGTATTTTTGAAAGATTGAATTGATGTTGTGGTACCATCAATTGAAAGTAATGGAAGAATTCATCCTAAGACTGTGTTTCATACTAGATATGGAAATTATGAATTTTTTGTTATGCCTTTTGGGTTAACCAATGCGCCTATTGTATTCATGGATCTTATGAATAGAACTTTTTGTGAGTTTTTGGATAATTTGGTTGTGGTGTTCATTGATGATATTTTTGTTTATTATAAAAGTAATGAGGACCATGGAAGTCCTTTAAGGGTGGTCTTGCAAACCTGAAAATAAAAGAAACTGAATGGGAAATTAAGCAATTGTGTGTTTTTGGTTATAACAAATTTCTCTCAGTGGTCACATTATTTCCAAAAATGGCATAACTGTTTATCCTTCTAAAGCAAATGTTTTTGAAGAATGTCCAAGACCCACAAATATGATTGAGAACTGTACTTTTCTTGGTTTAAATGGTTATTACTGGAGGTTTGTTGAAAAATTTTCATGTTTATCTAGCCCAATAACTATATTAAATCGAAAAGGTGTTAAGTTCATTTGTGAAAAAAAATGTGATGATTTTTTTCAGAAATTGAAAAGAATATTGGTTAATGCTTCTGTTTTGGCACTACCTTCAAGAAATGGTGAGTTTGTTATCTACAGTGATGCTTCGTTTAACGGACATGGTTGTGTCCTTATGCATAATTATTAGGTAATTGCTTATGTTTCACGTCAATTGAAACCTCATGAGTTAAAATACCCTACACCTGATTTGGAATTAGCTTTTGTGGTTTTTGATTTAAATATTTGGAGGCATCATTTGTATGGTGTAAATTGTGAACTATATATTGATCAAATAATTTAAAGTATATATCTACTAATAAATAATTAAACATGAGATAGAGTATATGGATGGAATTAATAAAGGATTATGATTGTACAATTTATTACCATCCAGGAAAAGCAAATAAGATGGTCTATGCTTTGAGTCGAAAAAGTATACTACATTAACCATGTTATGTTTGCAACAAAGAACCTTTTATTAAATATTTGATTAAATTTGGCATAGAAGTTGTTGGGGTAGGAAATTCCACTATGTTGTTTCAAATGTTAGTGAAATCATCTCTAATAAACAGAATTAAACAAGCACAGAAGGAAGACAATGGGTTGCATAAAAAGGTAGAGTTGGTTCAGAAGGGTAAGATGCCAGATTTTAACATTAATAATTATTGGATTTTGAGGTTTAAAAGATATTATGAGTGCCTTTTGATTAACAATTGAATAAAGTGTTATTATGTGATACTCATAGTTCTCCATTTTCATTTCAACATAGAAGTAGAATGATGTACAAAGATATTCAGGAGTATTACTGGCGGGATGGACTAAAAAGAGATATTGCTAATTTTACAATGAAGTGTTTGACTTGTCAACAGGTTAAAGAAGAGCATAAATTAGAGAAAGGGATGCTTTATCCTTTACCGGTGCCATAGAGAAAATGGGAAAATATATCCATGGACTTCATTGTGGGATTACTAAACTCATATCGAGGTAATAATTCAATTTGGGTTATTGTTGATTGACTGACTAAATCTTCTCATTTCATTCCTATTCAAGATACTTTGTCTCCAGATCGAATTTCTAAGTTATATGTTAAATAGATAGTCAGGTTGGATGGAGTTCCCCTCTCTATTTTATATGATGGTGATTTGAGGGTTACTTATATCTTTTGGAAAGGCTTTAAGAAGTATTTGGATACTGAATTAAATTTTAGTATATCTTTTCATCCTTAATCGGATGGGTAGTTAGAATGAATAATTCAGACCTTGGAGGATATGCTACGTGCTTGTTCACTAGATTACCAGGGAAGATGGGACCAACATATTTCCTTGGTTGAGTTTTCTTATAATAACGGTTTCCATTCATGAATAAATATTGCTTCATTTGAGGCATTATAAGGGAAGTGGTTCTAAACTCTATCTTTTTTGGATGATGTAGGTGAATGGAAACTAATGGGACTAGAATTGGTAGAAGAGATGGAAAAAAATTTAGTTGATTCAGAAGAACATGAGAATAGCTCAGAGTAGGAAGAAACGTTTTTCAGATAACCATAGGAAGGATCTTTTTTTGAGGTATTCCATCATGTCTTTCTCAAAGTTTCTCCATGGAAAAGTGTGACGTGTTTTGGTAAGAAGGAAATGTAGAGCCCGAGGTTCATTGGACCTTATAAAATTCAGGAGAAAGTTAGATCAGTTGTGTATAGAGTTGATTTACCTCCAAATTTATCCCAGGTACACAATATTATTCGTATTTTAATGTTGAAAATTTATATCCCAGATCCATCTCATGTTTTATGTCCAGAGGTAGTTCAGTTGGAAGAGAATCTCTCTTATGAGGAACAACTAGTCGAGATTTTTGACCAAAGAGAGTAACTATTATGGAATAAGGTAATTCATCGGGTAAAAGTTCTATGGAAAACCCATATGGTTGAAGAGGAAATTTGGGAATTTGAAAATACTATGAGGGATAAATACCCCCACTTATTTGATAAGTGAATAAAATTATAAGGATAGGATTCTAAAATGGGGGGAAGGATATAACATCTGAGGTAAATAAAGCAATTTGATATTTTTATACATATTAATATTTTTCAATTAAATAATAATTTTACTTTAATGGGGTATTATATGCCTGATGGCTTACCTGATATGCAACAACAAGTTTCTTAGAAATCTTTCATTGCACATAAAGTTGAGTTATAATGAAAAATAATAATATAATATTATTATTTTAAATGGTAGTTAACGTCTAGTCGTTGTAATGATGGTACAGAACAGAACTATCTAAAATATGACTATACATGTTTTTTGAATGTTTTTACATTTATCCATTAAAATTTAGAGGCTTAAAATAAGAAACAATTTGATTTTGAGCATAAATACTATAATATTCGTTCAAAGGTTGTTTTACCGCCTATTGATGGAGAACCCTTTTTAAATCTATTTTTTGTCACTTTTATATATTCTATTTGAAAAAATAATATTATTCTTTAGAATAGGAACATTTAAATTTACTTTGGATGAAATTTTGGTATTTTTCAGATAATATTCATATCTTAATGAATAGTGAAAATGTTGTATCGTAATTCAAAACACCCTTTTAATATAACTTATTTATACGGTTATAATATCATTTAAATTGGTTTTAATGTTTAATTAGATTATATTTTTACCATTTAATCCAATTTCAGTCTTTGTAAGTATTTTCACTTTGAAATTGGATATAAATAAATTTCAATCTTTTGATAGTTAATATTTCTTAAAAAGACGCTTTTTATTTTGACGAAGAGAATTATATTTAAATTAATTAATTCAAATTTTTTGTTTTTAATTTGGTAAAATAGAAATCATTTTTCAATTTGGAATATCAAATATATCTTAGGTGGAATTTTTTGTTTTTTCTGAAAACCTTAAATTTTTTGAAGAATTGTGAAAACACTGAGTAGTAGTTAAAAAACTAACTTTTTCATTTAAATGAAATTTTCTTACTTCTGTAAATTGAATTTAGAAAATCCAACATACATGGTTGTTATTACTAAGAAAAATTTGGTTCAGTAAGATGAAAATATTTGTTGGTGAATGGTAACTTTTGACTTTTATTTACCGTGGTTAAATGTAAATAGTGTAATTCAAGGTAAAAATAATATTATAATAATATCAAGTTACCCTAAAATATGTCCTAATCCTATTGTTGTATACATTTCCGACCATTGGAATCCTTGGGTTGATTTTGGTACCCCATGGAGCCACTTAAGAGTGATAATGACACTTTTTATTATTTAATTTAATTTAATGAAAAAAATGACATAAACATATATATTTTAAGTAATTATATTCTAACATGGGGTTATATAAGTTATATATTTGACTATAGCTATTAATTTTAAAGCTAAAAAGAATTCCTAAATCATGATATTTTTTTTATAATTTTTTCACATCAAATAAAAAAACTTATTTATGACACGATAATGATGTCATGTTTACCTCATTAATAAATGATTTTAAAAAATCATATTACAAAGAATACAAAAAAACCATAACCTGTCCAATTTTTATTGGATAATTTTATTTTGAACTAGATTCATCTTATCTTTTACTTTAATAAGTCTTGTACCTTTAGAAACCGATAATCAATATATAATAAAATAATATTTTCAAACATTCATAAAGAGCACTTCCTCCCCCTTATAAAAAGTCCTCACCTATAACCCATTACACACACCTCTCAAGACCCTTGGATCATCCAAAATATTCCCAAATAACTCTATATATACCTATCTTCATCCTAGAAGTCTTTCCTTAGGCATAAGACACTTCAATAAATCATTTTGGTTCAAACCAAAAGGAGTAACCCTATTTAAAGGTAACATATTCTCTTAAGTTATTTTCTTTTATTTAACTTCTCAAATCCCCTAAACTCTTTTTATTCCTTTCTTTAATAACAAAACTAGTATCCTCAATATACTCGGTTGTTGTTATGATAAGAATTCGAATGAAAAATAACCACACCTCTATCTAATGGGTTAAGAACATATTGTTTCTGTGGATGGAGAACTACCACCTCACGAAATGATGGTTGTTAAATCTTCTCCCACCACCTCTTATGGTGTCCATTAAGATGGAACTGTATTTATATGTGATATATATTATATTTATATTGTCTCTGTCACTACCCCCTCCCAAAAAATTGTACCCCTCATGGGTTGGCAATGTGAAAAGGGAGATAATGACCCTCGAGTCCCGCCTCCAGTAGGCCCCGGGTTGGCGACTAGCACCGAGGGTATAATAAACACACAAATGGGAGGCATTACCCTCTAAGAGAACACATGCGGAAGATAAATATAAGATAGACACCAATAAACTCCAACTTAGACTGAAATATAAATGAAAACCCAAGTACACATATATAATGCCATTTAAAAGTACTACAACTAAAAGGGAACAACTGCAGTACCCAAAAGAAATTAAAAACAGCAGCAACCACTGGTCCGAACAGCTCCTACAACCCCAAGCTATTAGAAAGCAGCTTGATCTCTAACCTGCTCTAAGTGACCTGAAAAACAGTTTATATATACATAGGTTGAGTATAATAGTATACTCAGCAGGATCCTCCCCGAATCCTCTCGCGCAAAGTAAAGAAAGCATGCTAAATCATAGTGAACAACAAGTGAAACTAACTCATCATCTAAACTGGTATACTAAGTTCCCAACCTCACCATGGCTACTCTCTCCAAGTAATGCATACAATAATATATCATATAATAAAGAATATCAAGGGTACCCCACTACTACTTCCACACTAGTTTGTCGCTTTTCCCCAACGTCGCATGTCCGAAGCATATCTCTCCAAAAAGGATTTCCCACAGACACCTGGGCGAATGAACAAAATATGAACCTTGTGCAACATAAAGGCATGCCTATGGACACCTGGGAGAAGCACCATTCCACCCTCACAACCAAAAGTAACTAGGTTTGTTCTGGGAGCCACCATAGCTCGCATAACGTGTATCATACGTCCGGTATTTTACCACAAGCCATTACAGCCCATACACTGAGTAAGGATCCTCAAGACATCACAGCCTATACATGTTACACCTATAGTAGTCCATAGGATACTATATCCAGAATACAAGTGTTTAAATAACCACAAGCCATTACATTCTTCTACACACATATATGGGGAAAACTAACCAATGTGCTTAAAAACACAAGTATCTACCAAGAGAAGAGAGCGGGCCAAAGGGGGTAGTCTACCATTCATCCTCCCGCCAGAATGTTGGGGAAAAAACCCCCTGGGCTCAGAATCCCCGGGGTGTCAGATTCCCTTACTAACAGGGTGGAGTAGTGTATAGAAACACAAAAAGTACAGAATATACTATAACTCACAACCACACTATGGGCATTACCTAGTCTTATACACAACTGCAACTAACGTCTCTCAGACTCCGGGCTGCTACTTCTAAGACTAGACATCATATAAGCACACAACCATTTAAAGATATTTTTTAGATTACTCCATTCCCTTTTCATTAGTTCAATTGTACGTTAATTAATTATTTTAAGATTAATTAACATGAACAATACCACATTAAATTTCATTAGCATCACACCCAAAGTAAACTGTTCCTTCAAAAAAATTACAACCTCATCATTATGTTCCAAAAACCCCATCTCTAATGGGTTAACACCATTTATTCAACTATTCATTACATAGATACTTTCCCACATTCCCAGGCATTCTAGAAAAACATTATATGCTACTAAACCCAAGGTGTCTCAACACGGTGAGTAGATGTACTACTCATCAAGTATTTGAAGCTTATAGCAAGAGCATATATCCATCCTTCCTTGAGAATCTAAACATAGAAATCACGTGGAATACCCCACATGTCTTCGCCTCTTTCAGAAGAAGGATAAGTAAAAACAATTGCCTTGAGAGTGGGGAAAAGTAATGTATATAAACAACCAATCAAAATTATTAAGCATCCAACAATAACATCCATTCTATTACATCATCCCTAGTGTCCTCCCCGACACCCAAATGCATAAACCGATGCATCTCGCCACTCTAGGTTTCATTTGATGCCACAACCAAAAGGGCCTCCATGTTTCCAGATATCACCACAACCATCCAGGATCACATTAAAACAAAAGCAGCAGTTGTTTCCGACGCTTTCGCCGGGGCGCGCGCGCATCCGTCCGTCAGGGGGGACGCGCGGCTTTGTTGCCCCGCATTCCCGCTTTCCAAAGGTGGGCGGCATTCATTCCTTGTTCAGGTACGTCTTCTCCTTGATCGAAACGGGATGATGGGATGTCGGTTCTTCCTTCCGTGGATTCCTCCTCAGAACTCGTCACCTAGTCCGGGTCTCCCTTATAGATTTAATACGTAGTTCGTGAAACTCTTCCCAGTGCCATGTTTCCATGGACACCGGTTAATTACACCGCTTCTGTCGGGACATTCCAAAGGGTCCAGTCAGGGCAGCAACCTTCGGTCAGGGGAGTAGTCACGTTGAGGCATCAGTAGCGTGTCTGGATGCTGGGGTACCTGGCATGTCTGTCTGTTATCCTTGATCACAAGGCTTCTCAAGGGCGTGGAAGCCCGAGGCATCCCACATCGAGCGTGGGGAATTACATGTCATAGACACGTATCTGAGGTTTTCCTCAGCTTCCCGTGTTCAACACAGGGTATGCCGTGAGTTTAACGTCTAGCGGAGACGGATGAGAGTGAAATGGGACCATCGCAGGGGGGCGACAGTGAAGTTGGGCTTGAGCCTTGACGAGGCTTCCTACGTATCCCCGTGGTAGGGAATCAAAGTCCACGTAGTTCGGGATGGTTCCGGTAAACCGACGTGAAGCTGGACCTTGGTCCGAGGGGAGTTGGGCTTGAACCTCTGGGAGGATTCCTACGTACCATGCCTTGACATGGATCAAAGTCCTCGTAGTTCAAATGGTTGGGTCGCAATGGCTTACCACTGGACCAGATTGTAGTTTAACGTCATGCTGGACGTAGGTAGAACACGACGTGAATTGGGTGATGGGTGGGCTTGAACCTCGTGGAGGCTTCCTACGTACCATGCCTTGACATGGATCAAAGACCTCGTAGTTTAAAAGGTGTTTTGTCGGTGAACCGACATGAAAGTGGACCTTGGTCCAATGGGTGGTGGGCTTGAACCTCATAAAGGCTTCCTACGTACCATGCATTGACACGGATCAAAGACCTCGTAGTTCAGAGAATACAGTTTAACGTCATGCGAGACGATAGTGAACCCTGACGTGAATAAACGACGGGTGGGCTTGAACCTCGTGGAGGCTTCCTACGTACCATGCCTTGACATGGATCAAAGACCTCGTAGTTCAGGTGGTCACAACGGCTTACCACTGGACTGGAATGGGACCCGACGTGAATGAGCGACGGGTGGGCTTGAACCTCGTGGAGGCTTCCTACGTACCATGCCTTGACATGGATCAAAGACCTCGTAGTTCAGGTGGGTTTCTCCGGTAAACCGATGTGAAAGTAGACCTTGGTCCACTATTGGTGGGCTTGAACCTCGTGGAGGCTTCCTACGTACCATGCCTTGACATGGATCAAAGACCTCGTAGTTCAGGTGGGAATAGGTGGGCAGTTTAATGTCATGCAGGACAAAGGGGGGATACAGTTTAACGTCATGCTGGACGAAGGCGAAACTCGACGTGAATGAACGACCGAGCAGTGTGGCTTGAACCTCATGGAGGCTTCCTACGTACCATGCCTTGACATGGATCAAAGACCTCGTAGTTCAGGTGGGTTTGTTAGGGTCGGTGCTCACTCTAAGCCCACGTGAGTCATGCTCGGTGTGAGAAACAAGAGGTTGCAAGGACCTGACGATCACATCGCGAAGGGTGCGTCCGTGAGAAGCGAAGAGGGGCTTACGCGTTGGGCGGCCCATGGTGTTGGGACTTACTCCAGGATGGAGGCCTAGAGGGGGGTGCCTCGTTCCCTATCACGTCCTCCACTGACCTTGGTAGTGGGGAAGTACAGAGATACACGGGTGCAATCATCCGTACCAAAGGTTAGGGGCTTACGCTCTGAGGCATCCCTTCCCCTGTGAACATACACCACTCCGACAAGGAGGATCTCATTCCATGTGTGGAAGAGTTCCATTCCCGTGGAGACGAGTGGTGTAAAGAATGTTCGAGCTGGGGGACCCTTCGTGAGGGAGACGAGGTTGGGTAACAGTTTAACGTCATGTGTTGAGGACGTGGTGCTTGGCAGTTTAACGTCCTGCAGCTCGGACGAGGTGGGTTCACTCCACACCCCTAGGGCTTACATAACCGGTACCCTCTGGTCCTTGGGGAAGGGAAGGTGCCGGTAAGGCCATGGTAAATGGGGGTCGATGGATGAACCATCGAGGGGTCCACGTTAGCGTGGCTATGCGAAGAAGCAATAGCCATTAGCGTGCCTATGTGAAGAAGCATTAGGCGAAGCAACGCTACGGGAGGTGTTGTCCATGGGACTTCGAAATCACATCGTGCAAACCTGGAGGGTCGCACGGAAAGAGGAATCGCTAAGCAGAGGAGTGTGGTTTGCGAAGTGGGGTGCCTTGGCCTTATCATGGGGCATAGGTGGGAGTAGGAGGTGCTTCGCGAAGTGGAACAGTGTTCGCGGAGCACTGCCTCGTGAAGAAGGAATGGTTCGCGAAGCAGGGTCCTGCCAAGCAATGTACTTCGCGAAGTGGAGCGATCCTGCCTTAGCATAGGGATTACTCGTATGGGTTGGGTGTTTCGAGAAGCACAAGTGCTCCGCGGCTGCCCGGGTTCCCTTGGGAATCCCCTTCCTTTGCGAACGCCCTTGAGCTTCGCGAAGGGCATCCCTCTCGGAAGAGGGGCTCAAAACGAAACAAATCAGAGTCGTCTCGCGAAGTAGAAATACCTCGCGGAGCTCATGATTCCCAGGGCAAAGCGTGCTTCACGATTCAGGAGAGGAGAAGCCGAAAGGTCGGATTGTCCGTCCTCGGGGCTCAGGGGGAGTCGAGTATTTATAGGGAAGGGGTGCCGCGAAGCAGGGCTCGCGCGCCGCCTCCGGTGCTTCACGGCGGCTCGCGAACGTCAAACGGGTTCGCGGAGGATTACCGCCTCTGGAGCTTCGCGGCGACTCGCGAACGTCAAACGGGTTCGCGGAGGATTACCGCCTCTGGAGCTTTGCGGCGGCTCGCGAATGTCAAACGGGTTCGCAGAGGATTACCGCCTCTGGAGCTTCGCGGCGTCGCCATGGTTGGGACGCTTCGCGGTGAGGCTTCGCAGCTGTGCTTCGCGGCTGTGCTTCGCGAGGCAGCGCGCCGGCTGTCTTTTTCGTTCCTTCCTTTCGGGCCACATTTTTGGCGCTAACAAATGCCCCCCCTCAGACTTGGATCCGCGGAGGGCGAAGGGTCTAAGTCTGAGGGACCATCGCCAAAACTATCGGTGGTTCGCGATGCAGCATCGCGAAGGGAGCCCGCGCTGCTCACCGGGGCCGCGGATCCAGACGCGCCGTGATGCTTCGTGCGGGTGAGGCGCGCCGCGATGCTCCGGGGTCGTCGCCTATAAATAGGGGGTCCGCCCTCTTTTGTCTTTACGTGCCTTCCTTGTCTTTTTGCGCTCTTGATTTCGCGAAGCTCCGCGTACTCCGCGACAGCCCTCCGCGAATCGAGCTTCGCGGCGAACCGCGGGTCTCCGACTCCGCGTCCGCGCCAAGTGAACCTTTGCTTGTCTGCCTTGGCCGGACTTCGCGGTTTGAACTTGCGACCGACCTTCGTGATCCGGCTTCACGATCAAGCTTCGCGATCGAGCTTCGCGATCCATCCGGAAGAATCCTTTTCTGAGGGCCAGAGTTAAAATGGCCCATCAAGAAGCTGTCTTGGGGGTCCTCGCAGATGCTGCTCGCCGAGATGAGATGGCCAACCGTCCAGGATTGGGGGAAATGGTTCGGAGCCACTCGGACCACACTTCCTTGACAGACCTGCTGTCGGAAGGTCAGAAGGATTACCCGCAGTGCAAGAAACTGCCGTTGTACGGCTTCAGGCTGAGGGATGACGTCTTCATCCCTGAGGCAAGAAGGGATGAACCAGATTGCTGGTTCAGGAGCACACCATGCCAGCACCAATGGTTCAGGGCAGCCGATGGTCATGCACAGGAGGATTTCACACCCGTCACCGCTGATTGCCTCTACAATCATATGAACGACATTGACGGGAGGCTACTGCAACCGGAGACGTCCCCTCCTCTCTACCGCACCATGCTGAAGGCGGCTCTGCAGGATCCGAAGAAGGGATGGTCCGATGAGTGGGACCTGCGCCAGGGCGGCAACTTTACCGATGACTGGGCCTGGGCCTACTGGGTAGGCGCCTCATGCAAGGAGTTCGAGGCCGAGCTGAGGAGAGTGGGATTGTATGAGGCGGCATGGGCCTCCCAGTTCAACATTTACCAACCAAAGCAGTTGATGCCGGAACTGTTGAGTAGATGGTCGTCCAAAACCAACACTTTTCACCTGCATCACGGGGAGGTGGGCATCAGCCTGTGGGATGTCTACCAGGTTTCTGGGGTCCCGATCTTGGGGGCCATGTATGATGAGTTCCTCCCCGTTGCCAGCGTGTGGGGAGATGCTGAGCAAATGCCGCGACTGGCGTCAGCGCTGATGGCGCTTGTCCCTGGAGAGGACAAGGAGGCAGTGAGGGATGTCCACTTCAGAAGATGGTTCAAATGCTTCCTGAATTTCCCAGAAGATCGGGAGTTCCCTCCAAGGCCTCGAACTTGTCCAAGGGCAGCCCATCGGGGCAAGGGGCACTCGTATTGGCGGGTTTTGGAGGACAGCCAATGGAAGACTTGGGGTTTCAGTGTCAGCACCGAACAACAGCCAATAGTCAGGCTGGCGGCGTTCATCGCGGCTCTCATCTGCGGCTGGATCCTGCCGGTGAGAGATAAAAGCATGGGGGTACGGCCCAGCTCGTTCATCATGGCGTCGATGTTGGTCATGGGGCAGCGGATCAACCTGGGGATCCCGATGCTCACCAAACTATACAGAATGATGCGGCGTATTAGCGAGGGCAAGAAGCCGCCAAGAATATGCGGGCCCTTCCACCTCCTGTATGGGTGGATCGCTGCGCATATCAGGGGGATTTACGAGTATCCAAACCCCATTTCGCCGCCGGGATCAGACTTTTGCCCCTCCATTCTGAACGCAGTTGGGAGCTTCCCATTCAAACTGGCCGTTCCGATGGTGCTGAATAGGGTGTGGAGGGCGGACGAGTTCAACTTTCATCCCTTCCCACTGCCGACGGGGAGGCTTACTAATGATGGAAGGGGAACGGAAGAACATCGGGCTTACCTCCTGGCCTTCCGAGGTGGAGTTTTGGTGGCTCGGATAGATCGTGAGCCAATCTGTGAACCGTACACCCCGCATCGTTTTGCGAGGCAGTTCCGGTGCCTCCAGCGGCTGACCCCGCAGGTATACTGGGAGGTGCGTCACGAGGAGCACCCTTGTGTGATGAGGCAGATGTGGCTCATGTTCACACGTGAGGATGGAAAGATGCAGATCGCATTGCCTCCGTCCACCGCCGCCTTAGGCTTAGTGAAGGAGTACGCCATCAGCTGGGAGGCCGCTTACCCGGGGGAGATGCTGAAGTAGCCAACGATTCGGGTTGGCGATGGTGGGCCTCCTCTATCTCGAGGTCGAGGTCGGAGGGCAGCTAGGGCCGCTCGCGGCAGCGGGGCTGCCATGGCGGTGAGACCCGCACCGGCCGAGGGTTCGGCAGCAGCGGCGGATCTGGTGGTTCCGGGAGAGCAGGGTCATCCGGAGGGGCGGCCACCGAGGGGGTTCCGTAGGATACCCACTCAGGCTCCGGGGAAGCGGCTGCGTCACATCGATATGGCAGAAGATGCTGTCTTTCCGGAAGTTTGGGACATTTGGGATGTCAACCGGCAATTCCTCAGCCCACCTGAGATGTGGGCCCACCTGAATCGCCTCGGGATGGAACTGCCGGGCATAGGCCCAGTTCGGGCTGGATTCATGGTGTCTCCGGCGGAGGCAGAGCAATACTTGAATGAGCTGGAGGATTACGTCCACTCCAGCGGTGTTCCTCTCCCAATGACGGATCGGGTGAGGGTACTGTAGAATCAGACGGTGCCCCCGCAGCTATCGGCTGCCGATCTGAGGGAGCGCTTCCCCTTGCCGGAGGAATCAGGGGACTCTTCTCAGGAGGATGAGGCTGGAGGAGGGAGCCCACTGGAGGAGGGCGAGGTCGGCGACCGAGGCTCAGAATCCGACGATTTTGCGGAGGCTCTCGAGGTAGCATTCCAAACTTCTCTTCTTACGATCTGTTCTTGAATCCCTATGGACTTCTCACCAATGTTTGAGCCATGCAGGAGGAACTTGTTCGTAGGCCTCGTTCTCGCTCCTTGACGGGTGATGACGCGGGACCTTCAGAACCCGCGCCTATGGCTGCGTCCAGTTCTGTGTCTGGTGGGACCAGGGGGTCTGAGGCGGCTCCTCTAGAATCTCCAAACTTTCCAACAGTATACGGGGGGCCTCGTCTCGGAGTCCCATCAGTACCGGCCTAGGAGAAGCGCTCGGAAGTCGATCTTCGTAAGTCTCCTCCACCGGTCTCCTCGTTGCCACATGTGGGCCATGCCAACTAACGTTTATGTCTCTTTCTGTCAAACAGTTATCCGACTGGCATGGGCTGCTGCAGCGAGGCTGGTCGGGATGTCTGGCGGCGTCCCTCCCAGGGGCATGCCGGTGATGGTGACGATAGTCCCTTCACCTCCTCAAGCTGCGGCGCACACCATCACTGGAGGGACCACCAGCAGGGCCATACCTGAAGTCATCGAGGTGGACTCTGAGGAAGAGGATCAACCGGTCGGTCCCAGTCCTGTCGTGCCTGCGCCGGCATCAGGTGTCGTACCAGACTAAACACCAGATGCAGATCCCGCTGAGGAATTCCTGCAGGCATATCCTGCGTATGAGCCTGCCGACCGCGCGGATTGGGACGAAACGGCCTCTGATGAGGAAGACAGCAGCATAGTCCGCCGCCGGTCGTGGAAGCTGATCACGCGCTTTATCAGGGACACTCCCCAAGCACAATGGCTGGCCGAAATGGATAGGCTCCGCTCGCGGTTGCGCGAACTGTGTGCCGGGGGAGTGGATGCCCAACGCCCTCACGCGCTCATCCGAGACCTCATGGCTGAGAAGATCCGGGAGCATGACCGTGGGTTGAGCGTGGGATGGCAGCGGAGGAAGGCGACCAGCATTAGGAAGCTCCAGGAGGCTGAAGGCGAGGTCCAACAGATGCAGATCCAGGCCAACGAGCTTTCGGCCACTCTCGATGCGCAGTCTGAGCTGGTCTCACGATTGAAGGCCCAGCTAGCGGAGGCTGAGGAACATATGGGGCAAACCTCTGGAAGGATGGCTGCCGTCCGGGCCGAGGTAGAAAGGGCCAGGGCCAGAGTTGACGAATTACGCCCCGCCGCTGCTGAAGAGGAGTGGGAGTTGAATCAGCGGCAACAGGATTTGGACGCCGCAAGTCAACGGGTGGCGGAGCTGCAACACTCTTTTGACGGAGTCAAACCGTCCATGGGGGAAGTCAACCCTCGAGTATTGTAGCGAACCCGAAAGAAACTTTTATTAACACTTTTGTGCTTCAACTCTTTCTTTCTTCTTTGTTTTGAGTTCCGTGGCACGCACGATTTCCACTGTTGAATTGCCTTGTTACATCTCTACAATGTATGAGGGACGTTTGACGACAATTCCTCAAGCCAGTCCAGATTCCTGAAAGATGGGGAAGGCTTGATCGGAGGAGGAACTTCCAGGATAGCTGAATTACCGTTTCTCCAACGTGCTCTTATGCACGAACGGGGCAGCACCAGGGGCGCTGAAATCGGTTCAAACAGATGAAAATGGGAAGTGTGAATCATGATGCCCAAATTCGGAACACTGTGGGGGATGTCGTGACAATAAAGGACAACTGCTAACCGTGGCGGACAAACGGTATCCTTACTGCGTTAGCCTGAAATGGGGACAAAAAATGAGCATTGACCACTGACCATATTCGCAACGCGGGATTTTATCAATTTGTTGTCGATCAATCTTCCGGGATGTTGGCCCAGGACATTTGGTGGACCATAGGTCAGACATCCATACTGTTAGGGGGTCCTTCCAGACATGACCAGTCTTCTGGAACGTTGGCCCAGGACGGTAGGTGAGCCGATGCGGCATGAGACCAGACCGTTAGGGGGTTCCTTCAGAAATGAAAGAGGACGAGGGTCCGAATAAGGGGTACGCAAAGCGTGGAACATGGAGTGGTGGTTTGTTCAAACAGAATCCAACACTTCGGTAGTTGCACCACCGTGGTGGGAGTATGCCAGATGGGCGCATCGGCCTGATCACGGATCATTCTTTCTTCCAGACAGGGCCTCTGGCGAGGGCTGGAAATGGGGAGGAACAAGATTTCGTGATTCCAGGGGCTGAACCCTAGGTGAAATGCCTGGGTGTCTCTACGTATCCCACGTGATGATGGGAATCAAGCCGCACGTAGTTCTGGAAGCGCAGTTTAACGTCATACTGGACGAGGAGCAGCCTGACCGTGTCGATACACATCCATCCAAAACTACTAAGCCCGCGTGAGTCGTGCTCGGTGCGGGAAACAAGCAGTAGTGGTGGGAATTTCCCGATGCAGAGAGGGGCAGGTTAGGGCAAAGGGATGCTCGGTGACTACCGGCCCGATGACACTAACACGATCATTTAGCGCACCTAGATGCACGAAGAGAAAGAGCCGAGTATGAAGGAATTCCACTTGAACATGAGGAAGTGGAAATGTGTGAATCATGGCGCTCGAGATTCGGATCACGATGATGGCGGCGTGGCGATGGAGGATTACTGCTGACCATGTTCGCAACACAGCATCCTATCACGTTAGCCTAGAATGGGGACAGACAAATGAGGGTCAACCGTTGACCATGTTCGAAACACGGGACCATGTCACAAATGTTGTCAGAGATCCGTGGGGACGTTGGCCCGAAACGATTGAAGGTCCCTTAGGTCCAGCATTCATGGAGAGCCCTTAAGCTTAGTATCCACGTCGTCCGAGGGTCCTTTTGGATGTGGAAGAGGATGAGGATCCAAATAGCGAGCTCACGAAGCTTGGTCATGAGATGAGGGGAATGTCCCTGTGAAAATCCCATGCTTCGGGCTTTTTGTCAAAACACATCTGAATACGGCAACGAAACGTATTAGAGAGAGGGAGCAGATTCTTTTCCCTTGGGGTGATCTTAGTTTATGGTCATAGAACTCGGACCATGGATGGGGAAAGGGATCAGGGGACGCATGACATCAAAACCTGACGTGAATGAGGACGTAGTCCTGCTTACTATGCGTTCTCCGAGGAAATGCTCGAGTCGAGGGACCGAACACAAGGGTTAGGCTGGGCCCGCGGGGAAGTACCCGGGCGCTCCTACGTATCTCATAAGGATGAGAATCAAGTCATACGTAGTTCTGGAAAAGGGGAGTGCGGACGTGGCCCTTGCACTAAAGAAGCGGAATTTGATGTATCTTGTTTGTTCTTTAAGGTGAATGGTTTTTTTTGTGAAGCGACAGGCCTAGAACAGTAGGTCGTGATGTCTCCACAAGAATCAAGCCGTGATGGGCGTTGACAAATGGCATGGCACGTGACCAATACCCAACGTGATGTCCTCTACAGCGAGGTCACCACAATGCGGTGCCGTTTTTCGTCGTGCGGCCAGGACGATAATGTCACAGTTTAGGGTCGTATGATAGGACCAAGCATGGATTTTATCGTCATGCAGCGCAGACGTAGCAGAGACGATGCTAGGCGGGAAATGTGCGCAGTGTTATAAAACACAATTGACGGAGACATGATCCCACATCAGATTGTACGCCATCCGGAGAGGGAAACCTTAAGCCGAGGGGCCTACACGGAGGTGAAACAGGGAGAGAGACTGGCTTCCTGAATGGGTTGTACCCGGAGACAGGGCGTCTGGGCGGTCCTATGTATCCCATGAGGATGGGAATTTGAACGTAGTCCCGAATGGGTCTTAGTTTATGGTCTTAGAGCTCGGACCATGGGAGTCCCAAAGGACGCCAGATTGCAGCTTTGTCCCCCTAGCATGCAAAGGTGCACTAAGGGATAGCGCCAAAAGTGTCGAGATTCCATCTGGACATAATGGGGTGGAAAACGATGTGAATCATGCAACCAACATTCAAGGACTGAAGGGGCTGGCGTGACGACAGAGGATTACTGCTGACCATGTTCTCAACACAGCATCCTGTCGCGTTATCCTGAAATGAGGACTAACAAAACGAGCATCGACCGCTGACCATATTTGCAACGCGGGATTTTATCGATTTGTTGTCTGAAACCCTGGGGGGCGTTGGCCCATATCGGTAGGAGAGCCCTTGGGCGTAGTATCCAGGCCGTTCTTGGGGGTCCCTCTGGGTGTGAAAGATGATGGAAGTCCGAATAGAGGGGAACATGAAGCTTGACAAATGGAAGGAACTTGATCAAGTTGAATCTGACACTCTTGGTCCTAGACTAGAGTGCTCTTAATACATGGGTGAACCACTGCGGGGAGCCAAGGGACTCAACCTTGAGGGTGATCGAGAGATGGAAGATTCCTAGGGGAAGGGGGCATGATGCCCAAAACCTTGTATCATACCTACACCCCCCCCCCCCCCCCCCGCTGGAGAGGGATGGACCAAGTGGCCTAGGTGACCGGGAAATCAGGAGATCTCCCAGAGGTGGGGCTGGAACCGAATCTTAGACATTCAGGTGGTCCTACGTATCCCATTAGGATGGTAATCAAGCCATACGTAGTTCTAAAGGGTGCCTTTTAACGTCATGCGGGATAGGGAACAGGAGGACTGAACCTCAGAATGGGGGCGTGCGTGGTGCAGCTATTGCATACCCGACGTGAATGAGGACGTAGTCCTACACTGCGCCACACAGTCCTGTGATCAGGGTCCTGAAGGGAGGATTAGAGAGGTAAATTTGCTGAACTCAAGCTGGGTCCGAAGACAAGGGGTCTTGAACGTAGTTCCAGATGAGAGTCTTAGTTTATGGTCTTAGAGCTCGGACCATGGGTGGTGACACCTCCCGAGTAAGCACAGATGTCAACCCAATCCCTAAGCCCAAGTGAGATAAACTCGGTGTGGGAAACAAGGGGGGTATCCTCATCGCAATACTTGGGGCGTCCGTCAAAGGGGAGTCAGCAGAGAGTTTCGAAGGACACCTTTGATGTAGCTTGTTCCTCGAACGCGCAGACGTGCACGGGGGAAAAGTACCAAGAGTCCCGAGACTCTACTTGGACATGATGAAGTGATGAAGGGTGTGAATTGTGTACCCGGCATTTGGGCTTAATGGGTTGGCGTGACGACAGAGGAAAACTGTTATCCATGACGGAAACACAGCGTCTGTATCGCGTTAGCCTGAGGTGGGAACAACAAACGAGCATCGACCGCTGACCATATTTGCAACGCGAGATTTTATCGATTTGTTGTCTGAAACCCTCGGGGGCGTTGGCCCGTATCGGCAGGAGAGCCCTTGGGCATTGTATCCAGGCCGTTCTTGGGGGTCCCTCCGGGTGTGAAAGATGATGAAAGCCCTGATGCGGGGATACGCAAAGCCTGGAAAGCGAGTACGGACGTGTCCGAGTAAAGCTTGGCATTCCAGGTAATAAACCAGAGTACTCTTAAGCACATTGGTGAACCGCCGAAGAAAAAGGATCGACGAAACAGCTCAGAGGACATGATCCCACACCACACCATATGGTCCCCTCATGGGGGAAGGATGGGCCAAGGGGCCAAAATGGGATGAGGATTCCCGAGAGATGGGGCTGGACCCGGATCTTGGACATCCAGGTGGTCCTACGTATCCCATTAGGATGGGAATCAAGCCACACATAGTTCTTGAAATGCAGTTTAACGTCATACTGGATGAGGAGGGGAGTAATATACCCCTAAACAAGGGAGGTGTATGGCATGGTAAAGAAGCCGTCGTGAATGAGGACGTAGTCCTACGTCACACCATACGATCCTATAAAATAGGTCCTGGGCCGCGGCCCGGAAATTCCAAGGGGGCTGGGGCTGAGCCTCGGTCAGGAAGGCCTGACTGGTTTGTAGTTTAACGTCTTACATGAGGACGGGGGTCGGGGACCCGAGGAGGCCAAGGGGCCTGAGGCTGGGCCTCGTAAAGGGAGTTGCACAGCACGGTACATGATCCCGACGTGAATGAGGACGTAGTCCCACACCACACCGTACACTCCGGGTAAGAAGGGACCTAAGCTGTGACCTGGAAAGGCCAAGGGGCCTAAGGTCAAGCATCAGTCAGGAAGGTCTGACTGGTTTGTAGTTTAACGTCTTACATGAGGATGGGGGGCCAGGGGCCCAAGGGGGCCAAAGGGCCTGAGGCTGGGCCTCGTAAGGGGAGTCGTACGGCATGGTACATAATCCCGACGTGAATGAGGACGTAGTCCCACACCACACCGTACACTCCAGGTGAGGAATCCTGGGCCGTGGCCCGGAGAAAAGGGGAAGTTATCAGTCAGAAAGGCCTGACTGGTTTGTAGTTTAACGTCTTACATGAGGACGGGGGGCCAGGGGCCCAAGGAGGCCAAAGGGGATGAGGCTGAGCCTCGTAAAGGGAGGGCATACGGCATGGTACATGATCCCGACGTGAATGAGGACGCAGTCCTACATCACACCGTACACCCTTATGAGGAATCCTGGGTCGTGGCCCGGATCGCTAGCACCACCTGGGGGAAGTTTGTCACCTTGGGATGGGGTAGAGGGGATCACTGTTCTTGATGCCTGGGGCATCTCTGGGTGGACCCGAAGATCCAGGACACTGTTGACCATGTTCGAAACACAGCGTTCCTATGGTGACCCGCATGGGGGCAACAAATGAGCGTCGACCGCTGACCAAATTCGCAACGTGGGACTTGTATCGACTTGTTGCTTAAGAAAACCCTTGGGGGCGTTGGCCCGTATCGGTAGGAGAGCCCTTGGGCATTGTATCCAGGCCGTTATCGGGGGTCCCTCGGGGTGTGAAAAGGTGGCAGAATCCCAGTCAAGGAGTGGGTGAAGCTCAGTTGCGTTCATCCACGAAAGGGGAAAACACCTCCAGGGGGAATGTGCAGCCGGGTCGAGGCTTGCTCGACGTGGGTCGGGGCAAAAGTGTGCACCCTGCCATGTCTTGACCCGAGGGGAAGATTTTGGCTTTTGGGCTGGGCCAACGGACGAAATGTCTGGTCGTTCCTACGTATCTCATAAGGATGAGAATCAAGCCATACGTAGTTCTTGAAGGCCATGCAGTTTAGCGTCATGCGGTGAGGACGTGGGAGGGTAGAGGAACGGGAGTGGGCGCATGGTGCGACCTTTACAATATTTGTGCGAGTGGGGTTGCATGAGCGGGGCCAAGAAAGCCTACTCCCTGCTACACAAAGATCCTCCAAGGAGACTATCCCCAGGGGGAATAGCGGAAGAGAAAAGCTTGGGGCTGGGCTCAAGAAGAGGCGTTCGAGCGTTCCTACATATCCCATGAAGATGGGAATCAAGCCATACGTAGTTCTTGACATGCAGTTTAACGTCATGCGGGACGAGGGGCATCTCATTCGGGGATGTGTATGGTATGGTACATGATCCCAACGTGAGGACGTAGTCCTACACCGTACCGTACGATCCCGTAAGAGGGTAAGTCGGAGAGAAACGAGGGGGCCTGGGGCCAGACCGCGGTGGAGACGGGGCCAGGGGCCTAAGGAGGCCGAGGGGCCTGAGGCTGAGCCTCGGTTAGGAAGACCTGACTGGCTTGCAGTTTAATGTCTTGCAGTGAGGACGGAGAGGCAGTTTAAGGTCATGCGGGACCAAGTCGCAGTTTAGGGTCGTGCAGGACCCTCTCGCAGTTTAGGGTCGTGCAGGACCAATGTTTTGCCCTAGGCAAAGTATCACTTGAGGAATTTGGCATTGGTGGGAGGAGTTACACACTCTCCATCTGTGGTCACCAAGGAGTATGCTCCATTGGGGTAAACCTTAAGGATGATATAAGGCCCTTCCCATTTGGGTTCTAACTTGGGTGGTTTCCTAGCGGGAATAATTGGCGCTCGAAGGGCCAATACCAGGTCACCCTGCAGAAAAGAGCGGAGACGAACCTTCTTGTCAAAAGCTCTCTCTATCTTGTCCTGATGCCTTTCCAGATTATGCAGGGCATGGAGACGGTTCTCGTCTAGTGCTTCCAACTCAGCTAGACGGATCTCGGCTACCTCATCTGATGTCTAGTGATCATAAACTGCAGTGCGCAGCGACGGCAGCTGGATCTCAATGGGTAGGACGGTCTCAGCTCCATACACCAGGGAATATGGGGTCACCTGGGTAGAGTTGCGAGTCGTCGTTCGGTAAGCCCAGAGGGCGTTGGGGAGCTTGTCCGGCCAACTCTTCTTGTTCTGACCAACCATCTTCTGCAGAATGTTAGAGAGGGTCTTGTTGAACGCCTCGATCTGTCCATTCGCCTGCGCGTGGTAGCGGGAGGTATGGTTTGACCGGATGTCGTACTTAGCGTACAATTTCTTCAATTCAGCTGCTCGGAAGTTGGTGCCGTTGTCAGTGAGGACGGCATGAGGGACTCCAAACCGGTGGATAATGTTGGAGCTCACAAAGGCAACGATGGAACGGGCCTTGACCTCTTTGAGCGGAACTGCTTCTGCCCACTTGGAGAAGAAATCTGTAGCAGTCAGGATGAACCTACACTGGTGGGATGTTGCCGACGGATACGGTCCCACTACATCAAGTCCCCATACTGCAAATGTCCAAGAGTACTTGGTGGGGTGGAGGGGTTCTGGCGGCCGATGCAAGAAGTTGGCGTGTACTTGGAACGCGTGGCATCTCTTGGCGTATCCAATACAATCGTGGATCATAGAGGGCCAGAAGTACCCTAACCTCCGGATTTGCTGGGACAGCTTCGGCCCAGCTTGATGGGCGCCACAGGAACCGGCGTGAACCTCTTGCATAACTTGAGGTATCTCTACTCCTTGGATGCAACGGAGGAGGACACCATCGAAACTCCATTTATAGAGGATCTGCTCAAGACTGGGGCCGCTCTGGAGGGTGAATTGAAGTGCGCGACGCCGGATTCGCTCGCACTTGGCCCGGTCGTCCGGGAGATGATCATTTTGGAGATACTCGACAAAAGGTGCTCTCCAGTCGGGGGTGGTTTCAACCACTGCGTCTGATGAACCCGGGACTCCCGACATGGAGGGTCCGGCGGTGAGATGACTTACCCGCAGGCCATCACGGTCCTCTTGGGTGACGGGAGCAATGACTCTCCGATGGGCCACGTGTATGACCAAATCATCTTGCTCGGGTTCTGTGAGCGACGCGGCTAAGCCAGCCAGGGCGTCCGCTTGTCCGTTCTGCGATCTTGGGACATGGGTAACCTCTGGCTGAGAAGAGAACTGGGCCATTAGGAGGAGGGTGTACTCCAGCAACGGTGCAAGCTCTGGCTTCCTGACGACGTAGTCGCCATTAACCTGTTTGATCACCAGCTCGGAATCTCCCTTCACATGTATATGGGGAACATGGATCTCAAGGGCCAACTCGAGGCCGGTGATGAGAGCTTGGTACTCTACCTCGTTGTTCGTACAACCTTCTGACAACAGAAATGAGTATGGCAGGACGGCTTGCGCCGGGGTAATGAAAACAATGCCCAGACCCACTCTGTTGAGCTTGGGGTCATTGAGCCTTCTACCGGTGGGACTCTGGGAGGCGCCGTCGAAATGCATTTGCCAACATGGGGCAGCATGATCGACTGAGAGGATCGTCTCGTTGGGGAAGTCCAGGTCCGGGGATTGATCCACGGGGGTTGGATGGGCAGCTAAAAAGTCTGCCAACGCCTGTCCCTTAACGGCCTTCTGAGGCACGAACCTGATATCAAATTGCTGGAGAATCACCGCCCACCATGCTAGTCGGCCAGTCAGCATGGGGCGGTTCAGGATGTACTTCAGCGGATCTACCCGAGAGATCAATTGTACCTCGTGGTGTTGCAGGTAGTGCCGTAACTTCTGCACAGCGAAGACGAGCGCAAGGCAGCTCTTTTCGATAGGGGAGTATCTGACCTCCGTATCGAGAAGCATGCGGCTGAGATAGTAGAGACTGTTCTCAGTGCCCTCGTTATTCTTCTGGGTGAGCAGCGCACCGAGGGATCTCTCCAGGGCAGTCACGTAAAGGACCAGCGGCTTTCCGGAGACGGGTGGAATCAAGACCGGAGGTTGGAGCAGATACTGCTTGATTTCCTCGAAGGCGGCCCGACACTCCTCATCCCATTCGTAGGCAGCGTCTTTCTTCATGAGCCGGGAAAAGGGCTTACACTTGCCAGCCAAATTCGCAATGAATCGGCGTATATAGGCTAAGTGGCCTTGCAGGCCTCGAAGCTCCCGAATGTTACTCGGGGGAGGAATTTGGATGATGGCCTTGATCTTCTCTGGGTCGATCTCGATACCTCGGTATCTGACAACGAAGCCCAGAAACTTCCCGGAGGTGACTCCGAAGGCACACTTCAGCGGGTTCATCTTCAGGTGACGGGAACGGAGGAAACCGAACACTTTCTCAAGGTCTTTGAGATGGTCCTGGTGCTGACGCGATTTGACTACAAGGTCATCCACGTAGCATTCCACCAACGTCCCGAGGATCGGTTTGAATATGCGATGCATGGCCCTCTGATAAGTGGCACCTACATTCTTCAAACCGAATGGCATTACCCGGTAGCAAAAGGTACCCTGGGGAGCCCTGAAGGCAGTGGACTCCTCGTCTTCGGGGGCCATCCGGATCTGGTTATACCCAGAATACCCATCCATGAAGGAGAGGGCTTGGAACCCGGCCATGGCGTCAATCAACAGCTCCGTCACTGGGAGTGGGAAGTCATCCTTTGGGCAGTGGCGATTGAGATCGCGGAAGTCGATGCAGACTATGATCTACCCATTCTTCTTCCTGACCGACACAATGTTGGCGAGCCATTTGGGGTACTGGACCTCCTTAATGAAGTTGACTTTGATAAGCTTGTCAACTTCGGCCTCAACCATAGCACCATGAGAAGGGTGCATTTTCCTGGGAGGCTACTTGAACCCACGGTGTTTTGCCGGGAGACCCAGACGGTGGACGGCCACTTGGGGATCCATCCCTGGCATCTCATCGTAACTCCAGGCAAACACATCGCGGTGCTGTTTGAGGAAGTCTACATACTGTTGCCGCTCATCGAGGGACATGGCCGCACTGATCAATGTGGGTCTTGGATCGGCCTCGCTACCAAGGTTCACCTGTACCAGTTCATCAACCGTGGTAGAGACGCCTTCTTCAAAGGCTGGGGGAGCATCCTCCAAGTATTCCTCCCCAGCCGTGGGGGGACTTCCCGCGACGGAAGATACTTCTGGGCTCTCAAAACCCGAGGGGAAGCTGGTGCCGGCTTGGGCAGCAGCAGTCATCAAATCAGGAGACTCACTTGTCGTTGAGACCATAGCAATGAATGCATTTGATCCTATCCCATCTGGCCTTTGGCCTAAGGGGCCACGCTTGATGATATCAAAGCAGTGGTGACGCGTCGGCCTGAGTCGGTTAATTCCAGCCCGGCGAAAGAGACATGTATGGCGCACCGCCGTTGTCATCAGCTTGACGTCCCGGTACCGTACAGGGGTAGGAGGTTCCGGGATGACCCGAGCCTGGTTGATGTAGGAGTACGAGGTGATTTTCTGCCGTCGCTTGGACACGGGAACATGACTTCCTTGCGTACCCGAAACAACAAAACATTGTCCCATGTCGGGGGTCGTGGCCTCCAACCGGTGGATCGGGAGGATGTAGGCGTCGTCCATGCTTGCCCAGGGATCACTTGTGATCGGGGCGGGCTCATCCTCGCTTACCAGGATTTGCTTGTCCTTACTTTTGTAATAACCCGCATCCAGATAGCGGGCCTCACAAGAAGCGAAAGGGGAAGCGTCTCCTTGGATCACGCCTACTCGACCGTTGAGCGAGTACTTAAGGCACTGGTGATACGATGAGGGGACCGCTGCATGCAGATGGAGCCATGGCCTACCCATCAATGCGTTGTAGGCGGTGTCCTGAGAAACAACCATGAACTCGGTGCTGGCAATTAAGCCACCGAACTGAGTCTTCAGGCGGATCTTGCCGACTGGGGTTTGCTCTGTCCTGTCGTACCCCTGGATCCTGAGGTCAGAGGGAGTCAAATCACCTTCGGACAGACCCAGCTTTCGCAGCGTCCGGGTTGGAATTAGATTGATTCCAGAACCCGTGTCAACGAGGCAGCGACAGACTTCCACATTGTTAAAGTGGCCAGTGATATACAGTGGGCGAATGTGCCCCTGTATAGGGGGTCCTCATCTTCGCCGGAGAACAAGATAACCGCCTGAAATTCGGCGTTTTCAATCGTCTCGGTATGGAAGGCTTCCGCAGCTTCCACTTCCGTCTCGAACTGGAGGGGGCTCCTTAGGGCCTCGGCAAGTGCCTCGCACATTTCAGATGACAGGCGAAGGGCCTCGAGGATGGAAAGCCTCGCCGGGATGCCGGCCAGATGCTTCAGAACATCGTACTTTCGTGCCAAGTGCGAACCTCTGCTTACAGGAGGTCGTTCGGCATTTGGATGCACAGCGGGTCCGGCTGGCTGAACCGGCGAGTAACTAGTACTGGGTACATCTTGCTGCCTACCAGTAGAAGCCTGAAGAGTAGTCACCGGACTAAGATCGGACAGCGGATGCTGTCCTGTCGCTGGGAAAGAATGGCTGTGATACGAACGAGGCAGCTCCTCCCGATCCAGCAGCACGAACGGCGGTGGAGGTAGAGCCGAGGGTGCTGGATGGGTCTGTGCGTGCTGAGATCTGCGCTGAGCTTGCTGCCTGGTCTCGGTAGCGTGCACGGATTGGTCGTAAATGCCTGCTGACGTACCTCGATGACCAGCGCGATTGCGATTCCGCCGACGTTGACGTCGGCTGGAAACGTTGGGGAGGTCTGCCTGGGGTTCCCTCTCGTCGGGGGTCATATAGGGCTTTACCAGCTCCACGGTGTTAACCGAAGTGTACCCTTGACTGTCGCTCGAAGAGTCATCCACCGCTGGGCGGATTCTGGGAGGAATGCCCATTTCGGGAGGCATAAAGTCGCCGAGAGTGCGGGATAACGACGGCACTGGCGGTGCACGTTGCTTCTTCTTGCGTCGTCGCTGCTTGCCCTTTTGGGCAGAGGTCGACTGTGAAGACGATGCTGAGGCACCGGCTACTTCTTCTGAAGGTTCCGACTCCTTCAGGCATTCCCGGATGATACCCTGGGCACGGACGACGGTTTTTCGAGCCATCCAGTTGTCGTATTTCTGGGACCCGCGGCTAGGGACCTGCTGCCACTCACCTTCGCCGTCGCTACCAATTTCTGATCCCGCAAAGACGCCTGCCACTTGCGCTGGCACTGGGCCCAACTTGACTATGTTGTTGTTGACCTGGTCCTGAAGCCAGTCTTTAAACACATAGCATCGCTTGAGGGTGTGCCCCAGGATCTGATGATAAGGGCAGTAGTTGGGGTGATCAGTGAGATGCGCCTCTGCCGGCCTCCTGCACTCAGGCAGACGCACGATCCCTTGCTCTAGAGCACTTCGGAAGTAACCAGGGACCTGATTTTCGTTGAACGAATAGGTATGGTACTTTCTTTCCGGGTAAGGAGCCCTGGGGGCCTGGTCCTGTCGAGGGACCGGAGGGGCCTGCCGAGGAGGCGGCGCCTGGTTGTCTCGCCTAGGTGGCGGCGGCGCATTGCGCGGGGGAACCTGTCGGTTCTGAGGCGGTCACTGCTGGGCAGGAGAATGTGCTTGAGGTGGAGGACCTCTGCGGGGTTGCGGGGGTGGTGTCGCCGGTAGCAATTCCAGCTACCTCGGGGCTTCTATTTGAGCCACCGCGGCGGGTTCAGCCCTAGCGGCCCTCCTGGCTGGGATCATAGGGGGCAGCAAACGTGCCTGACTAGCCTGTTGCAGGGCCTCCTCGAGGCGCTGGGCCTTATCCGAGAAATCTTTGAACCCTCCAGGGTAGTTCTGGGTAATCAAGGAGGGTACCAGCTCTGTCTTGACGTTCCCCACACACATCGTCAGTAATTTCTCCTGAGTCAGTGGCATATCGATGGAATACGTAAGTCCTTTCCACCGGGCGATGAAGTCCGCAACCCGCTCATCAGGCCTCTGTTTTCACTTGAAGAGGTCCGCAATGCTGGTCTTTCGCGTGGTGGAGCTGAACTGGTATAAGAACTGCTGGCGAAGATCCTCCCAACCGGTCACTGATCCGATAGGGAGCTGGTTGTACCAGACAAATGTCGGACCTTCCAATGTCTGTACAAAACATCGGAGCTTAGCGGCTTCTTGCTGAGCCGGGGTCCCCAGCATGGGGCCACACCTGGAAGAGAAATGATCCAAGTGCTGGGGTGGGTCCCCTGTCCCGTTAAAAGGCGAGAAAGTGGGGTTCCCAAAACCCGGAGGCGTGGGCATATCATCCACCCACGCGGGATAAGGCTTGCCATCCGGTGGGACCACCACCTGCCGTGTTTCCAATGCCTCGAGGCGGGCTGTGAGTGCCGCAATAAGGTCCTCCGGGTGGGGGTCCCTGTCTTGACGGGGATCCCTAACCACAAGCGTATTGCCAGGTTCTTCAACACGGTAGACGGCTTCGGCCGCTCGCGGGTCAACTGGCTGGACGACCTGCTGGGCGACTGGGGGAACCCGGGTTGGATTCTTCAGATTGCCTCGTCGCTCAGGGGGGTTTGGCGAGACGTATCACGCCCTCTTGCCGTATGTTCCGGCTTCCGCCCTGTCCGCGGCAGTAGCATGATCAGGGTTGCCCGGAGGCATCTCGTCGGGGGGAAGTTTCTCCTGCCCCTGCTGCCCCGGCCTGGGATTACCATAGTCGGGTCGTCGCTCTGCGACGCGTTTAGCCAAGAGTTCATCGACCAGCCTCTTCTTCTCAGCAAGCTGCTGGCGTAACGTGGCCTTCTCAGGATCTTCGTCCGTTTTCTACACAGAGGCGGACGGGTTGGAGTGCTTGACGGTTCTGACGTGCTCTTTACCTTTGCTGGTGTTTCGACTGAGTACCAGCGACTCGGTGGGTACGGGCAGGCCTAGCAGGTTCCTCTGCTGACGGGTGACTCTCCCTGATGGGTCGAGTAGTGGCGGTGCACCCTCTGGGGGGAAGTCTCCATCAAGGAGTTCCAGTTCGTCTTCCCTGTCCACAATGTCGGCCATGTGGACCGTGATTCCTCTCGAGGGCATGTCCTCGATGTCGCATAGCGAATCGGGTTGCCGTCGAATAGGATCGAACAGAAGGGCAGCATAGTGTCCCCAGCCACGGACTTGCACATGGGGGGTGGCTTCCCTGACGATCTTGCGGAGTGCCTTGAAACTCTGAACGCATTTTCGTTGGAGGGCACTCTGGTGACCGGGCGACTCGGGGTGCTAGGCCACAAGGAGCGCCACTGCATCAATCAGGCGGCACTGTTTGCCAATCTCCTCGAAGTGCTCTCGACTCCTGGGGTATACTACCCGTTCACAGTGGAGGCGGAAGTGCGTTGCCCACAGGGTTCGACAAAAGCATCCCACTTCTTCAGGGGTAAGCGACTCGGGTACGCGGAAATTCAGCGCCGCCGTGGGCCAGAACTTCTCTGGGAAGTAGTCCGATGCAAGAATACTCCAGAAGCTCCTGGGTTCGTCCTCGGGGTTCGGCCCTACATTTCCCCACTCATCAACCGGGGGTGGCTGAGAGACCAGTAGCGGTACCGAGGCGGACCTCTGGGATAGCAAACTCGGCGGTGGAGAATACGACGAGCGAGCAGACTGGCCACCGAATTCTGGGCCTTCCTCTGAAGAGCGAGGTGACCTGACCACAATGTCACGATAGGACGGGCTAACAGCCACTGCTTCGGGTACGGGAATCGCCGTCACCGGTGTCCGGTCATGTCGTGGCTCTACCACCGTTGACCCCCAAAACAGCTCCTCGTGATCCCGAGTAGAGGTAGAGGGCGCTTCGGGTGACGATGGCGGTGACTGCGCGGTCGAAACCTGCGAAGTTCTCATAATCTCTTCCTCCTGGATGTACCTTCGGAGAGAGACAGGAATCCGGTGGACCTCAAATTCCAGGAGAACGAGGCTGACGCGTCTGGTTCCTGCCCCAGTCCTTGATACGGAGGAGCTGGGAGAAGGTTCCATCGCTGAATCGCATTCCGCTTCCGAATCGGAGAAGCGGGCAGGTTTGATCTCCGCCGGGGCCTTCCCAGGATTCTTCTTGTGGCGGCGACGACCCGCTCTTCTGCCCTTGGGTGGCTCTTAGGGACAGGGTTGACCCCTATCAGGCAGCCTCGGGGCGGCGCTGGCGCCGTGGCGGAGAGGGCCCCCACTCGAGACAGCCGGGGTGCGGGGGGCACCGGGGCAAATATCGAAGGGTACATGGGGAGGACCTCCATGAACAGTACCCATGTGGGCGGGGCCTCTATTGGAACTGGCAGGAGCATGGGGAAGGCCTCCATGGTCGATGCGAGTGGAGCGAGGCTGACCTTCACTCCTTGAGTTGTTGGGGCGAGGAGGACCTTCGCTAGTCGCAGAGAGGACGTAGGGGGGACCCCCACGTTGAAGAAGGACCGGATGGGCGGTGCCTTCAGCAGGGTGAACTTCATACCCTGTACAGCGGGCGCGGGAAATGTTTCCGTGCTGAGCGCCACTGCCGTGGGGCAGGTCTTCCTGCAGGACGGGGGCAGCACGAGGCATGCCTCCATGACGAACCTCGGAGCGGGGAAGGCCCACGCTCTGTGGAGTATTGGTACGGGGAGGACCTCCGTACGGGGTGGCATCACCGCGGGTTAGCTCGTGGCGATCACCACTGGGGCCTGCAACCCGGAGAGTCAACCCAGCCTGCCCATGGGGCGGTTGGGGTCTCAATCTTGGTTGGGCGAAGGGGTGCCCCTGCTCAGCGTACGTGGGGGATTCATAATATACGTCGGCGGTGGCTCGGGCCACTGTAGCTGTCGACGTGGACGCGCCTAGGCGAGCGTCCTCAGCCCGGGCCCGGCGCTGATGTCGGGTCAGGCGGGCCGGTGCAGGTGGTGCAGGGACGTAGTCTGCCTGCTCTTCCTGCGGGGCCGGACGGCGGCGCTGACGTGGCCGGACGGGAGCTCTCGCCTGGGGGCCCCGGGTCGGGGCCCTAAGCGGACTGAGCCGGACAGCGCCTGCCTCTTCAGCGTAAGGCGAAGCGTCGTCAAGGCGTTCCGGAGAAAGGCTCCCGAAACGGTTGAATGTCTGCGTGGGGAGCAGGGGCTCCCTGCGTGGCCGGTTAGGGCGGCGTTGATGGCGGGGCCTGGAGGCCTCCAGGTCCAAGCGGGCCATATCCCTGGTCGGGATGACCCCTTCCTCCTCGTACCTGGGCACGAGTCTGTTGATCACCCTTCGTTGGATGACCTCTAATGGGGAAAGGGGACGTGGACGTCCCGTATTCCAAGATGTGGCAGCCGTCGTGGCGGTGGTGGCGCCATGTGGAGTGGCCGTCGTGGTGTTGCCCCTGCCCCTGCACGGGCGAGGAGAGGATGGTGACCACATCTCTGAAATAACAACCTGGTTCCTGGAAAACGAAGGGATCAACTCATCAGTGCTGAGAGGAAAAGTATTGACAGCCAGTGCCCCAGCGTTCTTCCATCCTCCATGTCTGTGAGAAGGATCCATGCCAACACGCTGCAGAGCGGAGTGCCCCACGTTCTACTACCTCGACTGCCGGTGAGTTTCACGACAGGCCCGCCATTTGCTTGGCGGGACCAGGCAACGGATATCTGGATCCGGTGACACGTCAATCTACTGGTGTCTCGAATGCTACTAATCTCCATGCTGAGGAGAAGAATTTCACGTCGGGTTCACCATTTCTGTTTCCGACGCTTTCGTCGGGGCGCGCGCGCATCCGTCCGTCAGGGGGGACGCGCGGCTTTGTTGCCCCGCATTCCCGCTTTCCAAAGGCGGGCGGCATTCTTTCCTTGTTCAGGTACGTCTACTCCTTGATCGAAACGGGATGATGGGATGTCGGTTCTTCCTTCCGTGGATTCCTCCTCAGAACTCGTCACCTAGTCCGGGTCTCCCTTATAGATTTAATACGTAGTTCGTGAAACTCTTCCCAGTGCCATGTTTCCATGGACACTGGTTAATTACATTGCTTCTGTCGGGACATTCCAAAGGGTCCAGTCAGGGCAGCAACCTTCAGTCAGGGGAGTAGTCACGTTGAGGCATCAGTAGCGTGTCTGGATGCTAGGGTACCTGGCATGTCTGTCTGTTATCCTTGATCACAAGGCTTCTCGAGGGCGTGGAAGCCCGAGGCATCCCACATCGAGCGCAGGGAATTACATGTCATAGACACGTATCTGAGGTTTTCCTCAGCTTCCCGTGTTCAACACAGGGTATGTCGCGAGTTTAACGTCTAGCGGAGACGGATGAGAGTGAAATGGGACCATCGCAGGGGGGCGACAGTGAAGTTGGGCTTGAGCCTTGACGAGGCTTCCTACGTATCCCTGTGGCAGGGAATCAAAGTCCGCGTAGTTCGGGATGGTACCGGTAAACCGACGTGAAGCTGGACCTTGGTCCGAGGGGAGTTGGGCTTGAACCTCTGGGAGGATCCCTACGTACCATGCCTTGACATGGATCAAAGTCCACGTAGTTCAAATTGTTAGGTCGCAATGGCTTACCACTGGACCAGATTGTAGTTTAACGTCATGCTGGACGTAGGTAGAACACGACGTGAATTGGGTGATGGGTGGGCTTGAACCTCGTGGAGGCTTCCTACGTACCATGCCTTGACATGGATCAAAGACCTCGTAGTTCAAAAGGGGTTTTGTCGGTGAACCGACATGAAAGTGGACCTTGGTCCAATGGGTGGTGGGCTTGAACCTCATAAAGGCTTCCTACGTACCATGCCTTGACACGGATCAAAGACCTCGTAGTTCAGAGAATACAGTTTAACGTCATGCGGGACGATAGTGAACCCTGACGTGAATAAACGACGGGTGGGCTTGAACCTCATGGAGGCTTCCTACTTACCATGCCTTGACATGGATCAAAGACCTCGTAGTTCAGGTGGTCACAACGGCTTACCGCTGGACTGGAATGGGACCCGACGTGAATGAGCGACGGGTGGGCTTGAACCTCGTGGAGGCTTCCTACGTACCATGCCTTGACATGGATCAAAGACCTCGTAGTTCAGGTGGGTTTCGCCGGTAAACCGACGTGAAAGTAGACCTTGGTCCACTATTGGTGGGCTTGAACCTCGTGGAGGCTTCCTACGTACCATGCCTTGACATGGATCAAAGACCTCGTAGTTCAGGTGGGAATAGGTGGGCAGTTTAATGTCATGCAGGACAAAGGGGGGATACAGTTTAACGTCATGCTGGACGAAGGCGAAACTCGACGTGAATGAACGACCGAGCAGTGTGGCTTGAACCTCGTGGAGGCTTCCTACGTACCATGCCTTGACATGGATCAAAGACCTTGTAGTTCAGGTGGGTTTGTCAGGGTCGGTGCTCACTCTAAGCCCACGTGAGTCATGCTCGGTGTGAGAAACAAGAGGTTGCAAGGACCTGACGATCACGTCGCGAAGGGTGCGTCCGTGAGAAGCGAAGAGGGGCTTACGCGTTGGGCGGCCCATGGTGTTGGGACTTACTCCAGGATGGAGGCCCAGAGGGGGGTGCCTCGTTCCCTATCACGTCCTCCACTGACCTTGGTAGTGGGGAAGTACAGAGATGCACAGGTGCAATCATCCGTACCAAAGGTTAGGGGCTTACGCTCTGAGGCAGCCCTTCCCCTGCGAACATACACCACTCCGACAAGGAGGATCTCATTCCATGTGCGGAAGAGTTCCATTCCCGTGGAGACGAGTGGTGTAAAGAATGTTCGAGCTGGGGGGACCCTTCGTGAGGGAGACGAGGTTGGGTCACAATTTAATGTCATGTGTTGAGGATGTGGTGCTTGGCAGTTTAACGTCCTGCAGCTCGGACGAGGTGGGTTCACTCCACACCCCTAGGGCTTACATAACCGGTACCCTCTAGTCTTTGGGGAAGGGAAGGTGCCGGTAAGGCCATGGTAAATGGGGGTCGAGGGATGAACCATCGAGGGGTCCACGTTAGCGTGGCTATGCGAAGAAGCAATAGCCATTAGCGTGCCTATGCGAAGAAGCATTAGGCGAAGCAACGCTACGGGAGGTGTTGTCCATGGGACTTTGAAATCACATCGTGCAAACCTGGAGGGTCGCACGGAAAGAGGAATCGCTAAGAAGAGGAGTGTGCTTTGCGAAGTGGGGTGCCTTGGCCTTAGCATGGGGCATAGGTGGGAGTGGGAGGTGCTTCGCGAAGTGGAACAGTGTTCGCGGAGCACTACCTCGCGAAGAAGGAATGGTTCGCGAAGCAGGGTCCTGCCAAGCAATGTACTTCGCGAAGTGGAGCGATCCTACCTTAGCATAGGGATTACTCGTATGGGTTGGGTGTTTCGCGAAGCACAAGTGCTCCGCGGCTGCCCGGGTTCCCTTGGGAATCCCCTTCCTTTGCGAACGCCCTTGAGCTTCGCAAAGGGCATCCCTCTCAGAAGAGGGGCTCAAAACGAAACAAATCAGAGTCATCTCGCGAAGTAGAAATACCTCGCGGAGCTCATGATTCCCGGGGCAAAGCGTGCTTCGCGATTCGGGAGAGGAGAATCCGAAAGGTCGGATTGTCCGTCCTCGGGACTCAGGGGGAGTCGAGTATTTATAGGGAAGGGGCGCCGCGAAGCAGGGCTCGCGCGCCGCCTCCGGTGCTTCGCGGTGGCTCGCGAACGTCAAACGGGTTCGCGGAGGATTACCGCCTCTGGAGCTTCGCGGCGGCTCGCGAACGTCAAACGGGTTCGCGGAGGATTACCGCCTATGGATCTTCGCGGCGTCGCCATGGTTGGGATGCTTCGCGGCGAGGCTTCGCGGCTGTGCTTCGCGAGGCAGCGCGCCGGCTGTCTTTTTCGTTCCTTCCTTTCGGGCCACATTTTTGGCGCCAACAGCAGTAAAACAAAAATCTTCACAATTGGGCTCCTGTCCCTTAAACAAACAATATGGTAACTAATAACCCTACAATCAATTATCTTTTAACAACAACCAGTTCTTTAATCCATCTTGGATTAACCGATTTTTTATTTGTTGGTTCCAAATTTGGGAAAAATAATCAGTAAGTTATCAAAAATAAATAAACATACTTACTGCACCAATTTGATTAACATCAAATTACAATAAGAACCGGATTCGTTTACATGCCTCTTTATCTTTAGCCAACAATTATCAATTAATCCCGATTTACGTTACTTACCGATTTCCATCAAGAAAAAACAACTAATCAAAGCAAGCATAGATATCTCTTTATCTAGAAAAACATGAGGCAATTACATTTGATCGATATCAATTTATTTATCAAATTAAAATATTTATTTTGACAATTCCATTGTCATCCAGTGGGATTAAACATGCTAACAATACAGTTGCACATAAAAGAAAGAGAAGCAATGAATCCCATACCTCAAACAGGTTCTTAATGTTCATTATATGAGAACGATCCACTCAACAAATCACGATCGCCTCCTATCGCGACAACAACATCCACCCGATGATGCAACGGTACGACCGCACCAACCGAAACCCATTAAATTTCCATTACGAACATGGAGATATAATTCCATAAAAAGTAAAGGAGGAATAGAATAATATGAACCCAAAAGACCGACAAAAGATCATAACTTATATCAAACATTTATCGATGCTTCTTTGGTGCACCAAAAACAGAGAGGAACCGATCAGAGGAGTAAAGTTTGATTGTGGAACTCCTATGGGAATTATTTAAAGGTTCTAGCGTCTCATAGTCGAGAACAAAGAGGAAGAAAAAGGGAGGATGATATCATGTCCCTTTTGAAGATTTAATGGGTCGATGGTTTAAGATACGCTTAATTACCCAATAAAAAAGGATCGCATTAACCCATGCGGGTTGACCATGTAAAAACATCCTGATCCATAGGAATAATTAATATAGGATTTATGGTCTTTGAATCGGCCTTAGAGACCTTAAAATGAGGATTTAAATATATTTTATGTAAAAGGAAATGTCAAAGGGGAGAAACTATTGGAAGCTGGAAACACTGTTCACATATTCAAAATTTGGAAAAATAAATAAAGGTGAAGGATATAGGTGAAGGATGGAACCTCACTAGTCTGGAAACATTGTTCATGCAAGAGGTGAAGGATGGAGGTGAAGGATGGAAGCTCACTGTTCTGGAAACACTGTTCATGCAAGAGGTGAAGGATATAGTTGAAGGATGGAGGTGAAGGATTGAAGATCACTGGTCTGGAAACACTGTTCATGCAAGAGGTGAAAGATACATGTGAAGGATGGAGGTAAAGGATGGAGGCGAAGGATGGAAGCTCACTGGTCTGTAAACACTGTTCATGCAAGAGGTGAAGGATATATGTGATGGATAGAGGTGAAGGATAGAAGCTCACTGGTCTGGAAACACTGTTCATGCACGAGGTGAAGGATATAGGTGAAGGATGGAGGTGAAGGATGGAACCTCACTATTCTAGAAACACTGTTCACAGATCTGAATAATTGGAAAAGTGTTGGGAAAAAGAGACCCTAACATCCCAGAACACCTCATAAGCCAAAATTCAACAAAGGAATGGACCGGAGAGGTTCGGGCCATTGCATCAGATAACTCTCAAAACATTTTCATCCTCAAGAATTCAAAACCAACCCAAAAAAGAATCTAAAAGGGGTCCGAACAACCACTCCCCAAGATACCTCTCAAAACATAGTAAGACATAAGAAGCAACAAAAAAGAATCATCTTATAATCACGAAAGCTCTAAAACCACAAAGCGAACATCATTACATGAAAAGAGTTAAACATCAAACAACTATGGGTACTGAGCACGTATCTTTGACTCGCGTTCCCAGGTACTCTTCTACATGCCACCGTGTCTCCACAAGACAAGAACTAAGGGGATAGAATGCCCACGAAACACCTTCTCCCAGCGGTCTTGGATCTCCATCAGTCGCTCCTCGAATGTTGCATCATCATCAACATCAATCTCTACCCAATCGATGATGTAAGAATCATCATGAAGATAACGTCAGAGTTGTTATACATGGAAAACATCATGTAACCAACTCATCAGTGGGGGAAGTTCTATTCGATATGCCACAGATCCAACATGAGCTAACACCTCGAAAGGCCTAACAAACCGGGGCGAAAGTTTACTTCCATGACCAAACCTTCGTTGCCCATGACGGGGAGTCACCTTCAGAAACACATGATTACCAACATTAAACACTAAGGGCCTCCTTATATGATAATAATATGATTTCTGACGATCTTGTGTTTTCTTCATCCTCTCACGAATCACCTGGACCATCTCTGTTGTATTCTTCATTAGTTCTGATCCGAGAATTGCTGACTCTCTGACCCCAGTCCAGCACAACGGTGAATAGCAAGGCCAGCCATACATGGCTTCAAATGGCACCATACCGATGGTGGAGTGAAAACTATTATTGTAAGATAACTCCACCAATGTTAAGTGCCTCATCCATGAGCCTCCAAAATCAAGAACACAATAGCGTAACATGACTTTAAGATTCTGGATGGTTCGCTCTGTCTGTTCATCCGTTTGAGGATGAAAAGTAGTGATAAGGCATAGCTAAGAACCAAAATCATGTTGGAGACCTCTCCAATCCATGGAGGTAAAACGAGGATCTCGATCACAAATGATCATCCTTGGGACTCCATGAAGTCTCACCACCTCCTCTAGATACTTCCTCGACAAAACATCCACTGAGCTTGACTCCTTGATTGCTATAAAGTGGGACGATTTTGTTAAGCAGTCCACCACCACCCAAATAGCATCATGTCCTCCCTGAGCTCGGGGTAAACCAGTAACAAAGTCCATTGATATTTCCTCCCACTTCAACTGAGGAATCTCTAATGGCTGGAGAAGACCACCCGGAACACGGTGTTCGGCTTTTACCTTCTGGAAGACTAAACATCGAGACACAAACTCTGCAACTGCACGCTTCATCCCAGGCCAACTAAACTAGCTCATCAAGGCTCAATACATCTTTGTCACGCCTGGATGCAATGCTAAAGGAGAACTATGGAACTCTTAAAGAACTGTGTCACACATTTTCAATGGAACAAAAATTCTTCCATGATATAACACTCGGTGTTGTTCATCCTCATTCCAACCATCAGGAACCTCGCCACAAACAACTCGGTCTCTTGAGAACTCCACCTCAAGATCCCCTAACAGGGACTCTTCCACCTTATTCATCAGGTATGACTTTACCATCATCTGAAAAAGATAGACTCTACCCCCAACTTCTCCCATATCAAGATGTAATGCTCACAGTTCTTCCACTACTCTCCATGAATCATCAAATTCACGCACAGCATCACTACGTGACTTTCGACTCAGCGCATCTGCTACAAAATTCCCCTTTCCAGGAGTATACGATATTTAGAAGTCATATTCCTACAAGAACTCTATCCACTAACGCTGTTGTATGTTTAAGTCATGTTGGGAGAAAACATACCTCAAACACTTATGATCAGTGAAAACCACAATGCATTCACCAATGAGGTAATGTATCCACAACTTCAGAGAAAACACCATGGATTCCAAATCAAGATCATGGGTGGAATAGTTTTCTTCATGGGAATGCAACTTTCGAGACCCATAAAAAACAATTGACCACTGCTGAATGAGAACACAGCCAAACCACATATGTAAACCATTGTAGAAAACATCAAACTGAACTCCCTCAGCTAGAAAAAAAAGGACTGGAGCACTTACTAACTTCCCCTTTCGATACTCGAAAGATTCTTGACACTGATCAGTCCATATAAAATTCTGCTCCTTCCTAGTTAAATATGTCATAGGAATCGCATCTTGGGAGAAATTTTCTACGAACCTCCAGTAGTAACCTACGAGACCAAGGAAACTTCGCACCTCTGAAATTTTCTTGGGGCTGCCCAAGACACAACTGCTTCTATCTTTGATGGATCCACAACTAATCCCTGTTGGGACCCAACATGCCCCAAGAAACTAACTTCTCATTCCCAAACCTCACATTTCGACAACTTCCCAAACAGCTGGTGTCAACGAAGAACTCCCAAAATGGCCTGTAGATGCTCTGCATGCTCCTCTTCAGATGTGGAGTACACAAGGATGTCGTCGAATAAAACTACCATGAACTTGTCCAGGAACTCACGGAACATAGCATACATAAATCCCATTAATACATATAGAGCATTCATTACACCAAACGACATTACAATGAAATCATAATGCCCATGATGACAATGGAAAGCAGTCTTCAGGATATCATCATCCTTCACATTGATCTGATGATATCCTGACTGCAAGTCGATCTCTGAGAACCAACTTGCACCCTTCAGTTGATCAAATCAATAATCAATCCGCGGAAGATATTAGCGATTATTTATTGTTACTTTGTTAAAGCAACGATAATCAACACATAACCACAAACTACAGTCGGCCAACTTCATGAAGAAAACTGGTGCACCCCACTGCAATAGACCATCAAGCTATATATGAAACTCTCGTAACTCATAAGGGGCCGTCCTATATGAGTATATATAGATAGGAGACTCTCTTAGCTATATCTCAATCCCAAACTCGGTCTCTCATCGAGGGGGTAATGCTATAACCTGTTCTAGAAAGACATCAGGGTACTCCTCTATGACCCTAGGAAACGCCAACTGCTGAAACTCTAAAGAACTCAGCATCATCTTAGCCATCAGGGATGATAAGGATGGAACGTGCCTATGACCCATCCGACGATCTCACTCACCAAAAAAAACCACTTGCTCACCATCTGCATCAATGAAGACAACCTTCTTCCTAAAGCAATCCACGATAGCCTGCACCAAATACAACCAATATATGCCTAGGATGATATCATATGGTTTTATTCGTAAACATAGGAAATCTCCCCAAGAGTGGTGTTTCCCCAACACTAGCTCACAGTCTCTACATAATTCAAACATGTCATCTCGATCTCCAACTGGCGTAGTCAACGCCAAGGGCACTGGAAGCCTCTCTACCTCAAGTCCCAATGCATGGACAAGGGTAGGTGATATGAAGGAGTGTGTGGCTCCTGAATCAAACAAGTCATACACCATGGTATAAAAAAAGCAAAGGGTACCTCGAACGACGTCTGGCTCACCGGGAGCTGGCAACTCTAGAGCATGAAGCTGACCACGACCTCCTCCACGACCTCTTTGGCCCTGATGATGACCACCACCATGGTCGTGCTCTTCTCTCTGAGGATAGGAAGCATCATGGGGCTGTCATCTGCCTGCCCCATCTACCCTCTGCTGATATAAAGCTTGTGTAACTGGATGCTGCTACCTCGGCTTGAACTGCCTCAACAGAGGAACCTGGAGCATAGCGCCCTGTGCATGATGACCACACCAAAAGTTCGGGCACTCCCGTTGCTGATGACCACGACCACCACAAGAAAAACAAGCGCCTGATTCCTTGGATTAAGCCTGAGAGTTGATGACTCCAAAGAAACGATATGTGAAGGGCTGGGGCCTACCCCCGACTGAACGAAATCTCTTCTGTCCTGAAAACTGGGAACCCCGGACCACAGCTCTACATCATGAGGAATCATGACGATTCCCCACTCGTGATGATCCGATCCTAGCCAAAGTCCTCTCGACATCCTATTCCCTCACTAGCACCTCATGATATGTCTTCAGTGCCAATGGGGTGAACTGGCGTTGGATCTCTGGATGCAAGGCCATATTGAAATGCCTCGCCCTAGCCTCCTCAGCTGGTAACAGTTCTGATCCATATCATAAATGGTTTCTGAAATGAAATCCAAACTCTCGAACACTAGAGCTCCCCTGTCGAAGGGTAAGAAGCTCCTGGTGACTGGACTCCTTCGCAGTCGAAGAAAGGAACTCGAATCTAAACATGTCTCGGAACTCATCCAATGAGATCGCTAACTCCTCACGGTCCCTGAGGAATAAGAACCACCACTACCTCGCTGCTCAATGTAGCATCGTCACAACCATGGACACCCAGTTCCCTTTCCGAGCACGAATCGAACTAATGTCGATCTCGACCTCCTCTAACCAGTCTTCTGTGACTGCATCTAAAATGGATCCCTCATACATCTGCAGACTCTGGCGCTTAAACTCTCAAAGTGTCTTCCTCCATGTGTCATCGTTGTCAACCTCTACACTGCGGCGACAAGCTGGAACAGCCTGACAGGCATTTTCTGCTCAAACCTGATAAGGACGTCGACCTGGTGCCATACCTATAAAATAACAAATCGTTAGAGATCCTAAACATGGAATATAGAAGACTCAAGATTAATTAATTAATTGTTTTCTTTTATTCATTTTAGGTTAACCTATCCCAAGGTCTACCCATTCAAACACATTCACAAAGAAGAATGATGCATGATCCTTTCCTAGGTCTCTACCCTGCAACTAGTATCACCTTGTTTAGTAGCCATTGTAAAAATAAAGCTCCGTACATCGGATTAGAGGAAGCCCTAAAAGCCTATGTCTCAGCCAATCTCTAGTTTTTACCACACTTTCTAAACATGAATGACATTTTTTCCCTACCAAACCATGAAACCTCACTTGTGCCTAACTCCAAACTCCATCGTATCCCTCAACAAGAGCTCGGATACCACTTTGTCATGACTCCCTCCCCACAAAGTGTACCCCTCCTGGGTTGGCAATGTGAAATGGGAGATAATGTCCCCCGAGTCCGGCCTCCAGTAGTCCTCGGGTTGGCGACTAGCACCGAGGGTATAATAAACATACAAATGGGAGGAATTGCCCTCTAAGAGAACACATGCAGAAGTGGGATATTAGATAGACACCAATCAGCTCCATCTCAGACTGCAATATAAATGAAAACCAAATTACACATATGAAATTCCATGCCAAAGTACTAAAACTGAAAGGGAAAAACTGCAAGTACCCAAAATAAAGTAAAAACAGCAGCAACCACAAGCCTAAACAGCTCCTGCAACCCTATGCTAGTAGAAACCAGCTTGATCTCCAACCTTCTCAAAGTGACCTGAAAAACAGTATATATATACATAACGTGAGTATAAAAGTACACTAAGTAGGATCCTCCTCAAATCCTATCATGCAAAGTAAAGAAAGCATGCTAATGCACAGTGAACAACAAGTGAAATGAACTCGTCATCTAAATAGGTATACTAAGTTCCCAACATCAGCATGGATTCTCTCGATAAGTAATGAATAAAAGAATATATCATATAATAAATAATATCAAGGGGACCACGCTACTACTTCCCCACTAGTTTTCCACTTTGCCCCAACGTCGCACATCTTAAGCATCTCTCTCCAAAAAGGCTTGCCAGCAGACACCTGGGCTAAGCACCACAATATGCACCTCGTGCAACATAAAGTATTTCCTGCAAACACCTGGCGAAGTACCACACCACCCTCACAACCAAAAGTAATTAGGTACGTTCCAGGAGCCACCATAGCTCGTATAACGTGTATCATACGTCGGGTATTTTACCTCAAGCCACTACAACCCATACACTGAGTAAGGATCCTCAACCCATCACAACCTATACACGTTACACCTATAGTAGTCCATAGGATACTATATCCAGAATACATGTGTGTGAATAACAACAAGCCATTACATCCCTCTACACACATATATGAGGAAAACTAACCATTGTGCATAACAGCACAAGTATATACCAAGAGAAGAGAGTGGGCCAAAGGGGGTAGTAAACCATTAATCCTCCCACCGGAATGTTTGGGAAAACACCCCCCAGGGCTCAGAATCCCCATGGTGTCAGTTGCCCATACTAACAGGGTGGAGTAGCGTATAGAATCAAAAAAAGTACAGAATATACTATAACTCACAACCACACTATGGGAATTACCTACTCTTAGACACAACTGCAGCTAATGTCTCTCAGACTCCGAGCTGCTACTTCTAAGACTATGTGTCCTACAAGAACACAACCATTTAAAGAGCATTAATAGATTACTTTATTCCCTTATCATCAGTTCCATTGTACATTAATTAATTCTTTAAACATTAATTAACCCTGAATAATTCCACATTAAATTTCATTAGCATCACACCCAAAGTCAACTGTTCCATCAAAAAAATTACAACCTCATCATTATGTTCCAGAAACCCCATCCCAATGGGATAACACCAATTATATAATTATACATTACAGAAATACATTCCCACATTACCATGCATTCTAGAAAAATATTATATGCTACTAAACACACGGGGCCTCAACACGGTGAGTAGATGTACTACCCGTCGAGTCATTACCGCTTATAGAAAGAGCATATACTCATCCATCCTTGAGAATATAAACACGGAAAGCACGTGGCATACCCCATGTGTCTTCGCCTATTTCGGAAGATGGGTAAGTAAAACCAGCTGCCTTGAGAAGTGGTGAAAAGTAAATCATATAAACAACCTATCAAAATTACCAAGCATCCAACAATCACATCCATCCCATTCCATCATCCCTGGTGTCCTCCCTAACACCCACATGCATAAACTGATGCATCTCACCACTCTAGGCATCATCTACCACCACAACCAAAAGGGCCTCCATGCCTCCACATATCACCACAACCATCCAGGCTCACATTAAAACACAATAATTAGTAAAACAAACATATTCACAATTGGGATCATGGCCCTTACAAAAACAAAAGGGTAACTCAGAACCCTATATGCAATTACCTTTTAACAACCACCAGTTCATTAATGCATCTTGGATTAACCGATTTATTATTTTTTGGTTCCAAATTCGGTAAACCTAACCAGTATGTTATCACAAATAAATAAACATACTTACTACACTAATTGGATTAACAAAAAATTACAACAAGAACCAGATTCATTTACATACCTCTTTATCTTTATCCAACAATTATCAATTAATCTCGGTTTACATTCTCTACCGATTTCTATCAATAACAAACAACTAATCATAGAAAGCATAGATATCTCACTATATAACAAAATATGAGGCAATAACATATGATCGATATCAGTTTATTTATCCAGTTAAAATATTTATTATGTCAATTCCATTGTCATCCAGTGGGATCAAACATACTAACAATACAGTTTCATATAAAAGAAAGAGAGTCAATGAATCCCCTACCTAAAACAGGTACTTAATGTTCTTTATATGAGAACAAACCACTTAACGGATCACATTCACCTCCTCTCGCGACAACTGCATCCACCCGAGGATGACACAATATGACCGCACCAACCGAAACCCAATAAATGTCCATTAATAACATGTAGATAGAATTCCATAAAAAGGAAAGGAGAAACAGAAGAAGATGAACCCAAAAGAACAACAAAAGATCATACCTTGTATCAAAGATTGATCAATACTGCTTGGGTGCACCAAAAACAGAGCGGAACCGATCAGAAGATTAAAGTTTGATTGTGTAACTCCTACGGGAAGGATTGAACTGTTCTAGTATCTCATAGCCGAGAACAAAGAGGAAGAAAAAGAGAGGATGATATCTTGTCCCTTTTGAAGATTTAATGGGGAGGCGGTTTAAGATATGCTTAATTCCCCATTAAAAGCGGATCGCATTAACCCATGCGGTTTGACCAAGTAAAAACATCCCGAGCCATAAGAATAATTAATATAGGATTTATGGTATTTGAATCGGCCTTAGAGACCTTAAAATATGGCTTTCAATGTATTTTATATCAAAGGAATCGTCAAAGGGGCGAAACTGTAGGAAGTTGGAAACACTGTTCACATACTCAAAATTTGGCAAAAGAAATAAAGGTGAAGCATAGTGGTGAAGGATGGAACCTCACTGGTCTATACACAATTTTCATGAAAGAGGTGAAGGATATAAGTGAAGGTTGGAGGTTAAGGATGGAATCTCACTAGTCTAGAAACATTGTTCATGCAAGAGGTGAAGGATATAGGTGAAGGATGGAGGTGAAGGATGGAAGCTCACTGGTCTGGAAACACTGTTCAAGCAAGAGGTGAAGGATATATGTGAAGGATTGAATCTCAATTGTATGGAAACATTGTTCATGCAAGAGGTGAAGGATATAGGTGAAGGATGGAGGTGAAGGATGGAAGCTTAGTAGTCTGGAAACACTGTTCATGCAAGAGGTGAAGGATATAGGTGAAGGATGGAAGCACACTGGTCTGGAAACACTGTTCATGCAAGAGGTGAAGGATATATGTGAAGGATGGAGGTGAAGGATGGAGGTGAAGGACGAAAGTGAAGGATGGAACCTCACTGTTCTGGAAACACTGTTCACAAAACTGAATTATTGGTAAAGTGTTGGGAAAAAGACACCCTAACATCCCAGAACACCTCGAAAACCATAATTCAACAACGGAATAGACCAGAGAGGTCTGGGACATTACATTTTCTAGGTTTCTTTATTTTTCATTTATATAATACCTTTATGGTTTCTATAGTTGTCAATTCTATAATTTCATTTGGGGAAGTAAAGACTACTGCCCCCTAAAAGTGATATGACTCATTCATGCCATACGTGGAATGTATAAAGAATTGAGTTAATGAAATTATATATGATATTATACTGGAATTATAATATATCAATGCATCATTATTTTTTCATTCCATTAAATATGAAATTGAAATGAATGTAGTGTTCATGCGTACGTACGGCTTACCGTCTCCTTGAACGGTGCATTTCATTTCTTACCTCCAAATGTGATGTACTATTATAAATATATATACATATATATGATATATATGATATCTAAATCATGAATATCATTCTAGAGATAATGTAATTTTGACCACATGGACAACTTATAAATATAAGAAATTCATTTTTTGACTCAAGTACGAAATATCAACAAAATGACGGTTATTAACTTAAATGATTACATAATGTTTATAACCTGGTAATAAGTGATGTAAAATAAATAATAAACAAGAAAAATATTCTTAATCATGTATAAATTAAATTTAGTTTATTATTCAAGAGATTAAAGAACGAACGGGTCAAGTCAGACAGGAGGTAAGGGACTTCATCTCAATCTCCTTTCATTGAGGCGTATTTTTTTATATACACGACATTATTTTATATGGTGTAAAAACACCTTTTACTTTTAATTTCATTAAAAGGGTATATTTTTCTACAAATAATTTTACTAATTGAAAAAAAAATATTGTTTCTTTTTAATGTAAGTGGTGACAACGACCTTTTCCGTCGCCGTGAGTATTATTTGATCTTTGGATTCCTTAATAGAAAATAATGTTTTTAAAAGGAAAATACATACCATATACTCTTTTACATATTTTGGTATTGAAAATGGTTTTTATAAAAAAAAAATCAATATATTTAAATGATTTATTGTGATTTAAATGTGGAAATTTTATCATTCTTTTATGTTTGTTTTATGTATTATGAATATGTTATGGTTCTTGGTCATTGTTTATGTATACGGGTGGTTCTATGATAAACCCAGGGCGAGTGAGCATGAGATAGCTCTCTAATTAATTAAGCAACATGGAGGAGGAAAATGGTAATGTTTCTTCTAAGAGATTTAATGAATATATTGTAATGGGTATTCCAAATTTAAATCCCTACATAGTTGTGCAAGCTACAACGTCAGTATGTTATGGTTGCCAAAAGTCACCTTTATGGTTTATGATTTATATATGTTATTCATAAATATTATGATTTCATGAGTTATGTTAAAATACTTATGTTTTTTTGGAATAATTTTTTCTTTCTTTATTTTATAACCCTTACCGAGCTTTTCATGCTCATCCCATGTTTTGTAATGTTTTCCATAGGGCATAAAAATGAATAGGGTAATAGATGGGATCCAGGAAACTTAATGCTATCTAAAACATGTAACTAGAAATGAATATTTTTTTAAGAGTTTTTATTTTATAAATAAAACATGGAAACTAAGTATAATTTTCTACTTTATAATTTTGGAGATGTAATAAAATAGTTGTGGCCTCATTCTCTTAAACTCTAAACCTAAAAAGACCCTTAATGTTAATTATTATATTAATACAACATTATGTAATGTTTTAAGGGTGGGTCTTTATACTTATTTTTACTAAATGAAAATTTCCATGCAATCTTTAACAATCATTTTCCAACTAAGATGAAGTCACTAAACGTCACTTATTATTTACAAGGGATATTTTCTAAGAATTCCATATTTATATTTTCTATGAATGGATTACGATTGTGATGACTTGATGATTATAAAACCCATTTCATATCCAAAGGTAATATCATGATCGAAATATTATGAAAATTTATTATTTTCTATGGGTTAGGCTATGAAGAAATGAAAAAATGATTATTAAACCTATCACCTTTAAAAAAGATATGATATGATTGAATTTTTATGAAATCCATTTCATTTCTTATATTATGATATAATGATGGTTTTATGATCATATGGCTCACATATTTATGATTTTCATTATATAAAGGCTGGGACCTGTATCCTCTTTTAAAGAAATTTTTTATTATTAATGTTCTACAGGATTTGAAGTTAGATGGTTGGTTATCTAAATCCCAACAAGGAATGTAAATGGGTTGTTGTCCCATTCATAAAGTTGGTACAATGGTGGTCAACACATGTATAACAAGTTATGAATGTCTTAGTGGAAATCAATAACATAGGATATTATATGATTATGTACATGTACTAATTTTAAGTTTTATGATAATAATATTCAATAATATATTATGTTATTTGATTTCCTTTAATGGACCATCTTCTTTGTTTTCCTTATGATTCAGGTCTTCTAAACACCCAATATTTATACATTGAATCATGATTTTGATCATTGTTATTTATGGGATGGTTTTCTAGTGTTATGATCATGTTATAATACACTTATGTTCATGTTATTCTTTAGTATCTCCCTTGTATACCTTTACTGAGAATCTGATCTCACCCCTTCTTTTATTTCATTTCACAAGGTTATGAATATATTTATATGTTTGGTATGTTTGTGAATTGTATTAAAGGGGAAGATATTTTTAATATAAAATGAGGATATATATCCAAGTTAAGATTATTGTATTCCATGATTCCAAAGTCATTAGAATATCATAGTAAATATCCTTGTGTTTTTACATTTTATGTAATTTTTTATAATAAATAATTTAATTAGAATTTTTCAGCTCCCAGTGTCGTTATATTTTGTTTCAGATCGTATATTTAGTTATGCTTCAGAAAAAAAGGATGTCTAAACATTTTCAAGATCCCGACGAATATTTCAAAGGATATGACTAGGGATGTATCTAAAGATAACTCAAAGGATGATTCAAGTTATATGAAAATTTCTTGGAATTTTGGTAAATAATATAAGGAGTGGGTTTGAAGCAATCACTTCTCTGTATAGATACTACATGTGGAATGGCACTGGTATAGAAGAGAATAGTGGTAATAACACTAAAAAGGGAACATTGATCTAGACTCAATCATCACGTTCTATATGACACTGGGACTTGCAACACACTTGGTTTGACCCTACCTTTGTATATGGTCTATAAATTCAAAAACTATTTATAAACCATCATGATGGAATTAAATTGATTATGCCTATGGATAACCTAGGTTAATCCTATGGTTTCATGGATTAAAAATAATATTTCATGTTTTAGAAATTATTAATGTGATTTATCATGATTGTGTGGGTTTTCACTATTATTAAGGTTTTTTTCAAATAAATTATTGTTTTATTTAATGGATATATCCTAAATGAAGTATTTATATAATGAGTGCAATAGATAAAGAAATTATTTCCCCCTAAATGTTAAGGGAGTTGGAATGAACAATCTAATTTTCATGCTCACACAAAATTCACAAGCAATGAATCTTCCTAGAAATCCATACAAGAAAATGAGGGTAAAATATTATATAGATTCATTCATTAAGAAAATTTCTACCTTCTTTTAATGGTTCATCTAATCCACTGGTTTTTGAATAGTGGATCAGCAGCACTAAAAAGGTGACTTTCATCCTCCGTAGTTGAGAGTGCACACCCTGACCCTAGTTTTGATTTATTTCAGATATTTTGTAATTTCTTTTGGAACAGTGATATTTTAGGAGGTTTTATGGATGTTTTATGAGTATTTATTTTATTTTTGGGTGTTTTGTGTGGTTTTTGTACTTAGAAATGTTTAATGTGGATGGTATGGGGAATAGTTGTATGGGGGTAGTTTTTGACACCCATGGTGTAACAACAATGTGTTTAACTTTTTAAATGATCATTGGGTGGAATCTCCTAGTGTTTGGGGTGTCGTTTTGGTTTTTTTTTAAAAAATTCATGTCCCATAATATTAATATTATTTTACAAAACATGAAAGTTAAATATTCATGTTTAAAAAATGTATCCAGTATCATTTTTATGGTTTGTAAATAGTTTAAAAACCCATGAATCAAAATCATTAATCCCATTAAACTAGATATATCTATTATGTTGATAACACTATTTTCGTTATTCCACCTCCCGTTTTACCCCATAATACGTGATTACAGAAATGAGGGTTCCCCCATGTTATAAATCATCTTGGTCAACTTTTTGGGATATTTATCCCTAATAGTTTTATATTCTTCATGATTTCATTATTAAATCTCTAACATTCATCTTATCCACTTCCCCATCTATGATTTGTTGATTATCTTTTGTATTAGACCTACCTTGGATAAAACCTAGTTGTTTCTTAATCCATTATAATCAATGTTTAATTTTTTTTGATGTTTTTGATGTGTTATTGGGAATTTTTACATATTTTATATGTTGGAAATTTCATAATAAATGGTTTTCAAATGAATTTAATTATTGTTACTATATATATACATGGTGTTTTTTGAATTGAAAACTGGTAATTAAAAGTGAATCTGAGTGTAATGAATTTTTATTGACCTTTTATTTGAATTGGTAGTTTGGTTATATTATAATTTTTGATTTGTGTGTATGTTTAGAATTGTTTTATGGGTTGGTTCGTATATGAGGATCATTTGGATTGGTTATGATGTGATTTCTAATTATTTAATTTAAACCATGGGTATATTATTGGTTTCCCAAATATATTTTATTGGATATGGTAATATCAATTGGTTCATGTGGCCCACAAATGGATGTTCACACAAATGATCATGGTCTATCATAAAAATTTACAACATGAACCCCAGTTTTAAAATCATTATTTATTCTACCTTGTTCAATTCTTTTGATCACCTATTTTCAAATTGTTTTCTCAAAACCATAATGATTTGTTAATGGAACCTTGGTTTCCAAATTTAAAATGTTTTTTATAATGTGTATTCTACATATACTACCTTTATGAACTTGAGTTATGGTTTGGTTTCTAAATGAGATAAATTCCTATTTGGAATCATCTTAACATAAGTGGCATCTTTCCCTTATAATTTTTTTTGGAAATGGAATTGGTATTTGATGTAAAAGACAATTTTTTATATATTAAATTTCTGAAAAAATAGGTTTACAGCTCATATAACATGAGGTAATGGTTGAAAAATTGAATAATTCCATGGTTGATAGGAACATATTTAGTTTTCCCTCGGAAGAGTGGGTCGTCACATAGTTGGTGTCAGAGATTGGGCTTAACATGCATTGTGGAATTTGTGGGTTATTGTTTTATTACACATGTTTGATAACCATATAATTCTCACATACTATTATTATTGTATTTAGGGACTTCATATATAGGTTTGAGTGAATTTTTCTTGTGGATATAGATTAAACAGGTTGGTACCCCCCATGAATTATTGAGAGGTTAGGAGGGTTACACAACATTTGGGGATAGTTTAGAGTTGCGTGTTGGTTATTGAATATGGAGCTCCATCATATGTCTATAGGTACGTATGACCTGAGTACATCCTAAAAAACTTCTAGAGATGTTTGGTAAATTCCAATTAATAACTATACATATATTCTTCTATATATATCTTCAATTTGGATATCTACCCTACAGGTATTTTTTAACTTAAATTATTTCCATCATTTTACCTTTGGCTCATTGATCACCTATCTTGATTTTTATTTAGTGTTTGGAATTTAAAATTGAAAAATGTTTTAAATAATATGAAGCCATGTTTTGTATTTAATAGGTATTTTCTGGAAATGGTGTATTGTCTCTTTACGTAAATAAATCCATATTTTATAAATTTCGTTAGGACTAGGATTTTTGGTCTGTTCCAAGAAAGACAAATTGTTTTGGATCAAGAAAAATGAATTCAAATTCTCTCCCACCCGTTGCTCTGGTGCCTCCGGGTGTTCTCTCCGCGTCTGGATCTACGGCGACTGGCACGGTCTCAGTTCGTTCTCCGGGGTACTCTTTCAAGGATGTTCTTCTAAGGCAGCCCATGAGGCGGTACCTGTTTCTGGATGGCTAGTCAGCCGGTCCCGAGGTCGCTTCTTCTTTCTCGGAGAAAGGTTCCCCTGTGCTCGAGGTCTCAGTGGTGTCATTTTCCGCAGCGGCCGTGAATCTCCAATAGACTCTGGTCACGAGGTTTGGTGCGGACAATCCTCACCTTGAGCTCTTTCAATATTTTGTTAGGAGATAGGGTTTAGATATGCCGACCTCGGTGTCTATTCTGGATCACAAATCTTTCTGTATCATGCCAGCTTCTAGGGCATATTTTGTTTCAACTTGGAGCAGGTGTCCGCGTTCTGTGGGGCATTGGAGGTTCTCCCTTTCGCAGTGGTCATTTCTTGGGGTATATTTTGCAGGTCTGCCGCAAGGCCTATTAGAAGGGTGTCGTGCATCAAGAGACTATGAGGTCCTCTACTCAGCTGCATCGTTCACTTGGGCACGATGGTCTGAAGGTTTGCGTTTGAAGTGAAGGAATTCCTTCTGTTTCCTCTGTGCAGGCCTCTGAGGCTTCTTCTTCCATACCTAAGTATGGCGGGATTGTGCCTCTCAGTCACGCCTTAGTTTTTTCATTTGGACGTTTGAGTAGTGAAGTTGTGGTGAAGTCCTAGTAGGTAGGTCCCCCCCTCATGGAGGTGTCTTTCAACAATTTTCTCAACCATCGAAATGTGTTTGCATAGATTTGGGTTCCTATGTCCGTGCGGTTTTAGGACATCTCCTTGGTGACTTCAGAATCGGGTGCTCTAGAAGCTTTTCTAGTGTCTGAAGGTCTTCCCACATTACTGTTGGAATCCAGTCCAGTGGTTTCCTCACCCCCGCCACCGACATCTTCGCCTTATCCGCCCTCTCCTCCAAGCTCTCCCCCAGCGTCCCCGCTGCCAGACCAGGGTATGTTGGGGAATCTATGTTTTGTGTCTCCAGAAGCTCTATGCAGGGAGCGTAGCAGCAGTGGGGTTTCTCCGGTGACAGTGTCCTCATAGGTGCAATCTGGGGTTCACACTCATTCAATGGTAAAGCTCGAGGCGTCAGCAGGTTATTTTTATTTGCTTCATGATATAAGCCAGGAGTCTGGGGCCAAAGCCAGACTCGATTGGATCTATGTCTAGATTTCATATTTGGAATGGTCGAGGCCTTGGAGCCAGGGTCAAGACAGAATTTATCATTAGTGAGATGCGTAACAGTCATGTTTCTTTGGTGGCTATTCTGGAGCCAAAAAAAATCCTCTAGCAAGATTCAAGAGTATGATCTTCGCCTTAGAATGCAGGGTTTCTTGCATGGGGACCCTCCCAACTCTCATATATGGCTTTTTTGGAATGAACATATTAGTGTTGATCTTCTGAGTTCATCGGATCAAGCTCTTAATACTAGGATCACGGTGGGGATTCATGTGTTCCTTTTCTCTTTCATCTATGCGAAGTGTACAACATAGGGTAGGGAGGCCTTATGGATTGTTCTAGAGTATTTTAATCCTGGAAGTACCCCTTGGATCATTGGTCGTGATTTCAACGTCATTGGTTGTCCAGAAGAGAAGAAAGGAGGCGAGGCCTTTCCCAGGAATGCCAGCCAAGCCTTTGTCTCATTCATGGGAAGGAGTGGTCTTATGGATGATAGTTTTGAGGGAAGTATCTTTACCTGGTGTAATAATAAACATTGGGGGAGATGCTTATACTCTTGTACCGATCAATGCATGATGAATAATGCCGCAATTGCAATGTTTCCGGACACCAAGGTCTGTCACCAGACCAGAGGGTTGTCAGATCACTCTCTGATTCGTATTCTTCATGGCGCAGCGGTGTTGAGTAGGGATCAAGCCCAATTTTCAAAATCATGGCTTGAGGGACCTGGATTCTTCGAGGTGGTTAGAGAGGCTTGGGTCTTGCATCACCAGGGGAACCCGTGGAGTGTTCTGCACAGAAAGTTGAGGAGGCTCAAGACTCGTCTTCAGACCTGGATGAAGATGATTCCTGCTCATGATCAGGAGGTGTCTGAGCTATGTACGGAGGTGGATCGCCTAGAGGGTTTCTTGGAACAGGGTTGGGATGACACTCTTTTTTCTATTCTGAGGATTATAAAGTATAAATTAGAAGATAGTCTTCTGAAGCAGGAAAGGATCTCCAGGGAAGGAGCTCGGGTGAAATGGCTATCTGAGGGGACCGAAACTCGGTGTACTTCCATGACTGTATCATAGAACGTTGTCGTGTTCAGTGGCCTAATATCCAAAGAGAGGATGGATCCTTCTCCTCTGATATTGATGAGGTGGGGGCCATGGTCACTGGATCACTTCAGGCTCTTCTGGCGGCTCCCAACCCTGTGTTGTCAGGGGGTTATCCGAGAGATGGTGCTGAGATCTTTGAGGGTATTCCAAGCACAGTTACTGAGGTCAACGATGAGGGCCTAAGGAGATCACCGGAGGAGGCTGAGGTCCAAGAGGTCGTTTGGTCTCTAAACTCGGACAGTGCATTAGGGCCTGATGGTTTTCCAGGATCCTTTTACAGGGTGACCTGGGATATTATTAAGGGGGATCTGGTTGGTGTTGTCCATGATTTAGATCCAGGAGGGGACTTCCCTCGTATAGCCTGTACAACAAAAATGGTTCTAATTCCCAAGGTGAGTAATACCAAGTCCATTGATCATTATTGTCCCATTATTATGTGCAATCTTCCGTACAAGGATTTTTCTAGCATTCTTAACAAGTTTCTGGACGAACATTTGGATTCTTGGATGAACCATGAGCAGTATGGTTTCATTAGAGGTAGGTCGATTCAGGGGGAGATTACAGTGGTTCAAGAAATGATCAGTGGCATAAATAAAAAATCTTTAGGGGGTAATTTGGTGGTCAAATTAAACATGAACAAAGCCTATGACAGGTTGGAGTGGGGCTTTGTCTTAAGGGCCCTGGCTAGCATGGGGTTCTCTGATTGGACAATAGATCTCCGCTTACGTTGTTTCAGTTCAGCGTGGATCTCTACTTCATTCATGGGTAAACAGTTTTGTTTCTTTAAGGCATGTTGGGGCCTCAGGAAGGGTGATCCTCTGTCCCCTACTTTTTTCATTCTTACACAAAATGCTTTCATCCTATATATTAATCAGGGAATTATTAGGTGTACAATTCTGCCTTATCATAATAGGCATAAAATCAGGGGAGTCACTCACTTGATGTTCGCAGATGACACTATTATTTTTACCAACGGTAGTAGGCAGTCAGTGCAGGGGTTGAATGGAATCATAGGGGAATACTACAAGTGGAGTGGTCAGGTGGTGAATAAAGAGAAGAGTTTCTTCTTTACTTCCAAGAAAACTTCTGATAGAAGGGAGAGGGCCATGGGCGCCAGTTTGAGAATGTGTAGGGGTTCATTTCCTATGGAGTATCTTGGACCACCAGTCACCCCCCTAGCTCTTAGGGTGCACCATTTTGGTAAACTCATTGGAAAAATCACGGGGCACATTTATAACTGAAAAAATAGGTTCTTATCCTTTAGAGGTCACATTACTCTGGTGAACAGTGTTTTAGTTTCCATCACTATGCATATCCTCTCCACTCTTAATTTCCCCAAGTGTGTAGTTGTCAACCTGGAAAAGATTATGGTGTCCTTCATAGGGGATGAGAAATTAGAAGGTAGACACCATTGGGCCTTAGGAAAACGGTTGTCTAGTCCTCAATTGGAAGGGGGCATTAATATGAGATGTGTCTCCTCAACCATTCAAGGGTTACATGCGATGTTGGCATGGGAAGCTCTAAAGGGTAGGTCTCTTTGCGGCTGAACAATGCAGGGTGTTTATGGTATGAATGTGAATGCTCAAAGGAGCCGACCCTCTAGAATCAGGAACCTGATCCATCCATACCATGAGGATATACAACAACATTCTCGATGGATCGTGGGAAAGGGAGATATCAATTTTGGCAATAAGAGTGGGGGTGGGTAAGCTATAGTTTCCGGGCTGCCCCACATTGGACATATCCTTTAGGGAGGCAAGTAGTCGCCCCAGGTTTGTTCAGGATATTCTGGATGAGGGAAAATTTGATTTTTTTTTCAAAAATATTGTTTCTAGTGATGACGAGGATAAACTTGTCATCACTGGCTCTACGACGGGTGCATTCTCCATCAAGGACTGTGTTCAGGTAGAAAGGTTCACCTCGGGTAATGGTCTTTGGGGGGAGGTTTTGTGGTGCAAGTAAATACCTTCCAAATTTATCTTTCTATTATGGTGAATGAGGTATAAGGCCTTACCTACGGATGAGAACCTGTAGCGAATGGGATTTAACATGTCCTCAAGCTGCTGGTGTTGCAGGTCCTCCAATCAGGTGTCAGTGGGGCATCTCTTTTATGACAGTGATTGGGCTTGGAGTGTTTGGCAGACTTTCAGGTCCTTCTTCAGGTGGTTCAGTTTTGATGGGACGAATGATGATTTTTTCAGTGCCTGGTTTAGGGGAGCTGGGAATCATGGAGCTAAAAGAAAAGCCAGGACTATCAGTTTACTTGCAGGGTGCTGGACGATATGAAATGCTTGGAATAAAAGATGTCACAACAACTCCTCTGGATTGCTGGTGAGCATTCTGTTCAAGATAAAGAATACATTTCTAGATTTGATTAGGCTGTGTCTCAAGTGCTGTGATGCGCCATCTGTGAACGTCATCACCTCCAACCTCCCTATTGTGTTTCAGGATGGCTCTTCAAGGCAGGGTTGTTGGCTTCGCTGGAGTCCTCTGAGCATGGGGCTCAAGCTCAACATGGATGGGTCAGTGATCCAAGGGGAGATGAATGGTGGGGGTGTCTTCCATGACCAGTCAGGGTTTGTTATTGCTACGTTTGCTGGGTGACTCATGAGAGGAGACGCGCTACAGGTAGAAGCCTTGGCTTTTGTTGCTGGTTTGCATATGTGCATGCTGAGGCATTTTCACCTAGTTCGGGCAGAGACAGACTCCCTGGTGTTGTACAACGCGCTGCAGGGAAAGGAAAGGATTCTATGGGCTATTACTTACACGGATAGGTGGTGCAATCTGTTAATGGGGGCTCACACAGAATGGGGGCTCACACAGAGGTCTCTCACACATGGCGGGAGGGTAATATGGTGGCTTACTTTTTGGCGTCTATGGAAACTCCAGATCGAAGTGTGTTTTCTTTCTCTGACTTGGGTTCCTTTCCTAGCGAGGGGTTGAGATTTTTTGTCAATGATGCGTTGGGATAGTAGTACTTTAGACCACCATAATTTGGTTTGTTGTTTGTGGTTTGTGTTTTCATATAAAAAATGGCAATTTTCAGTCAAGAAGGACATTTATGAATTCTATGGTGTTTGACTACATAGTTTCTTATGCTCACACCATAATTCTCCCACTCAATATTAGTAGACCTGATATTTTTTTTAAGTTTAGGTTTCTAGTTTAATTTTTTCCATTGGAGGATATTTTTCTAGTGGTTGCGAGTAGCAAATAGGTCACATGGATATTATCTTCTTAAAGCATGGATTTACTTATGTATTTAGTTTATATTCAATTCAGTTGTTTTTTTATTTGAATTATCTTAATCTATTATTTATATTCAATGTTTTTGGATCATTTTTATTGTGATTCATGCTATTTTTTTCAAATATGATTCTTTTTCTTATTGGGATAAATCATTCACACTATGAAATCTTTGATTCCCAATACAAGTCACCAAATCGAGAGGATCAGTAATTCCCCTTTGTACATGTATTGGCCTAGGTGGTGTGTGAAGAATGATTAAAACCCCCTGGTTTGTGAAATAATTGCATCATGGTAGGCCTTTTTAATTTTGATTGTCAGGATGTTTGGTTACTTGGAATGTCAAGACACAATAGGTAGGTATGGGTAAGACACCATGAACTGTTTCTCGTCCCGAGTCTCAAGTATCCTTGGATATTATATGAATTATTTCTTTGGTTTGAACAGATGCATCAGAAATGAAAATGGAAGTGATCTAGTGTTTTATGGTGGTCATACATGGAGTAGTGACCCATGTGGATCTGAGAGCATGATTGAAGATATTCATATGGTTGGTTCCTGGAATAAAGAACACTAACCATGTCACTTGGTTATGCATGGATACTAGTTCACAATTTAAATCGTTTAGTGTGACTTATGTGTTGTGTTGATTTTGGTTTGTCTAAATGGATTTCGAAATAGAAATTGTATTTTTGGAAAAATAGAAAATGAATTTATGGAATATGAAGTATTTCATTTTATAAATCAAGATTTATATTTAAAATTTTATTTGAATATTGGTTATGGTATTTTTGAAATGTGGCATTTAAAGAATGGGGTTTTTACAGTCTAATCAAAATTAAGGGTTTGCAAAAATAATTTGGATTTGTTTTAAGATTCATTGTTTATAATGATTGTGTTTTAGTTTATAATTTTTTTTGACAAATATTAGCTAGATGTTGATTTAGTTTTTTGTTTGTTTAGTTATTATATAATGCCTCCCATATATATCCAAAAGATTTATAGTGAGTCACCACATGTTATGAACCCTACCCAGACTCTTAGAGGGGTGGAGTAGTTAGGTTCCTCTATGTTTTTTCTGGTCATCCCTTGTGTTGATAGTATGTTAGAGGCTATGGAGTGGCTGGAAAAAGTAGAATTTGTCTTCCAATTATTGGTAACTCCTTTATATGTAAAGGTGTAATCTTTCCTTGGATCTTTTGAGAGTCTGGGTATGGATTAGTAGATGGTTATCATACTTCCATAATTGTATGTTGGGATGTCAGGGGAATTAATTGAGACCTATTTTATCCATGGGATCATACTAGAGGAGGTAAAGGTAAAGAATGTGGTGGAGATAATGGGTATTCAACATGATCAGTTGATGGTGAAGGCCTATGCTGACCACCTTGAATAACTGGTTTCCTGTTATCTTGATATAGTGTCTAAGGATCATATCACAGATCCTCTCTTCATCTAGGGTCTTTGTAGGGAGATGAAGGATAGATTCCTCTCATCCAATGAGGTTATTTTATAGAAGATAGTCGATGAGGTATATCAATCTTAGTTAGTTCCAAGAGCATCAAAAGTTGTAGTTTTCTCTCATGAAGGTTCCCCATATGTTGATTTGATTATGATAGAGGAACATAGTTTTGTGTTTTATCATTCATTGTTTCCCACCTCTTGTTTATAAGATCATTCACTCATGTACATTCATTTTAGCTGGTTCAAGCATTAAAATACATCCATTTACAATCCTCTGAATTATGGTTTGTGGTTTATCCATTTGGGTGACCTGGATATGTTTTTCATGCATCGTTTCCCAAATTGGAAGTCTCAAATAGAGGTTGTCAACTTATGACTATTAGGAAAATGATTCTTCATGGAACTAAGACATGTTTGAATCTATGGGTATGTATTAGTGGATGGTTAATACCCATGGTATGATGGATTTTTATAAAAATTTGGTAATATCCATTGGCGAACAAGGTGAACCCATTGAGTAGAAAAAAATTTCAATAGACATTCATAAAAATCTAAACCTCTAACCAAGGTTTTCAAAACACTTTTCGTCAACCCTCTTCTCAACATTATCTCTCCTTTATTGAAATTGGTTTTCTGAAATCAAATTTTTTCCAAAATGGATCCTTGGATTGAAAATTAAAAATTTGGTTTAATTTTTTTCCAAATGTTAGAAACATTTTTTATTTTGTGGCAAGGTTTGGTTTTTAATTGGTATAATGTCCTGTTTGACATCCGCCTACCTTAATTAATGTTTTACTTTTGGTTATGGAAATGGTTTTGAAATGGAAATGGTGTTTTTTTAATTTGATTTAACTATTAGTATCTTATTATTGTTTGGAAAATGGATTTAATTGTTGCATTACATGATGGACATGTTCGCACATTGGATGATTATATGTGAGATGGGAACCTATATGGTTGTCCCTCTAAGGAGAGGGTCACCACTTTATTTATGTCATATTTTGGTCTAGGAATGATTGGTGGAATATTTGGGTTATTGGATTATGCCACATATATGATGACCATCTCATTATCTGTATACTATTTTCATGGTATTCCTCATAATCATCTAGAGGGTAGAGTGATGGTTTCTTTCTTTTGCCGATTAAATGATTTGGTAACCCCTAATTTTTTCGAGCAGATAGGTTTATTGAACCAGTGATTAGGAATATTTATGATATAAATTTCATTATTTAAAATAGAGATAAAACATATATTGGTAGTTGAGTCTGACCCAATTATGTCTAGGTATTGGTTCTTGAGACGATTTGGAAATTATTATAATTTCTTATCTGTATATACTATTCAATTTTGATATTTTTTGGTTATCTACCATGCTAGTATTTTAATTCATGAAGTGTTTATATTATTTTCGTTATATCTTGTTGTTAACATTGTTTTGTTTTTGATTTAGAATTTGATTATTAAACTAGAAGACTATTTTAAAATGGGGATGTTCTGATTTTTTTTGAAATTGATTTTATTGAAATGATGTGTTTGTTCATTAAATGAAAAAACCCAATATTTTTTTTTTTTCAACCTATCAATTTTTGACTATTTTTGGAAGGATAATTCATGGATTAGGTGGTTCTTAACAACAAATCTATTTATGATCAAAGACTACATGTTCCCCTTGGTGTTAGTTGACCTGACATGTTTTATAGGTTGAGGTTTCTGGTTCAAGATTCCCTATGGGTCATGTTTCTCATGTGGTTGGTTCTTCCCAAGAGGCCATGTTGAGATTATGTCATTCCAATATAGTTATTTTATTGTTTAAAGATTTTTCATTTTCTATTTTTTTATTTTGATCATGTTAATGTATTATATATTTTCAGCATGTGTGGATCCTCTTGGTTTGTGTTTTGTTGTATATAATAGTTATTATATCCTGATTGTTATTAGTATATATTGTTTCCACAATGATATCAATGACTTTAGGTAATGGATTCATGCTAATTAGGGTATGTAATGATTCTCATGACAAGCCTTGGGTTGGTTCAGATGTCGGTTGGGATGACAGTTTCTCCTGGCTCATAACATGAAGCTTGAGAATGCAATTATGGTCACCTACCATGTGAATGGTGAAGAAAATCAATCTTGGAATCTTACCAATAATATGAGTAAATATGATGGAATTTAATCCATGGACTGTGATGAGGTTAAAAAAATTAGTTATCAATTAGAAAATTCCTCATACAATGAATTCAATAATGGATACAGAGTTCCATGTGTTAAATAAAATGGATGATGATTCGTTTGGGTTCCCATTAAGTAAATTTTAAATGATTTATGAAAATCCATATTCATATATATAATTTGGAAACATTTAGTGAATGATTAGTCTTTATTTATTTGATAATAAACAGGATTTTGGCTTTAATTTTTAGGGAATTGGAACACAAGACTCAATTGAGGACATGTTAGAAAATGGAAAAAATGGGCATTACACATTATAATTCCATTGTACAGATCATGTATTCTCTAATAAGTCCACCTTCCAAATGATTCCAAGGCATTAATTCCATGACTTAAAGTGAATATGTACATTTTCAGAATCCAGTTTACACATAGTGAAATTGTTGAATTATTATCATGATTATGTACACAACGTTAGCCCGATGCATGATGTAAAAAGTTTGAATTATTTAATATTAATGAAGATACAATATATGAAATACATGATATCCAAACTATTCATATATTTCGGTTGATATAATGTACATGATGTGAAATCTTTTTTATATATCGAGTTTTCTTTGAAGATAAATTCACTTAAAGACTTACATGATATGAAACATATACATATCATGGAATGATTCGATATAAAATTATTTAGTGACCCGAGACATGAAAAAAGGATTTGGACATTCCCTAAATTTTTTCAATATATTCTTCATTACTCTTTACATTTCAGTTAGAAATAGTTCTTTTTATTTATTTATTATTTAAATCATTGTGTTTTTACCTCATACAATTCCATGTTGTCTTCATAGAGATTCGTTGTTTCAACACTTGAATCTAATTATTTATTCAATTTCATTTTTAAAATTTATATTTTTATTATTGTTTCATAATTAAAGTACATTTTTAATTGATATTGTATTGTTTAATGTATTGATTTCATTAGTTTAAAACATTTATTTATCATTTAGAATATTTTTCCATAGGTTTCACTATGTTCGTTTCAAACAATCATGTGCAGCTAATCCACTTAGGTCATGTGGTTGAGAGTCGGTGTATGTTTCAATATAATAAATATATAAATAAAAAATTAGTATCAATATGGCTAGTAAATTGGTTAAAAATTACTTTTTGTCTAATTATTTATCATTATGCCAACCATAGGATATGCAATCAAAGGTCCCAAATATAGTTAGATTTGTGGTATCTAAGATGAATACCTTGTGATAAAATTTACCAGGAATCTAAAATTACTACAACTAGGTTGTTGAGAATATCTACAATAGAGAATATTTTTTTCATTGGTTGATCCAGTTGGTTGGACCCTGAACAACTGGTGACCTTCTCACCACTTCACAACATGATCCAAATTTCTATCCCATTTTAGAAATTTGATTAATTTTTTAAAAACTATAAAATTTAATGTAATACCCTATAGATCTCTTTAATTAAAATCTAGACTACATAGTTTTAAGAAGACACAACCCAAAGAGATATCTTGTGGTCTCCACCTAAAACGTTCTTCTGGTTAGGTTTCCTACCAACCATTTTTCCTTAAGGGTTTGACACCACACAACCACTATGCTACACATTAGTAGATGAGTGTAGTTTTTGAAATATAAATTATAATATGATCAATGAAAACAGTTAATAAATGATTCCATGAACACTTGTATAATTTTGGGTTCGTTGGCGATGATAGTTGTTCCTTGCAATAATAGTTTTTCTTGAGAACAATGGATTGCATAACCCCATTTTTTTACTTATCATTTTATTTTAAATTATTTTCACTTGTAAAAGAATGTGCATGCACTTTTATTTGACATAATGCATGCATGCGGGAACTATAACACGTTCAAGTTGAATTGATTCTTGAGAGAAAATTGATTTGGTTGACTTTATCGAAAGATACTTATCTACACACCGATGATAAAGAATGGTTGTACATAATAACAATGCACAACCACACCCAAAATCTATTCAATATTACCTACCTGAAAATCAAGCTGAGTGGCCATCAATGAAAGATTTCACCGTCATGGAATACATATTTATGTCCATCTGTTGTGATTATCCCATCCTTTTGCGCCATCATATTCAGGTGTATTATTTTAAAATAAAACATATACAAATCATCATGTTCCAAAACATGGGGGAATTTATTGGATATCAGATTGAAGATCCCCAGGAATACGTGTCACATTTCTTATAAATCATTAACACCTTTTATAATGAGGGTTTATCATTAGACACCATTAGAATTTGTGTATTTCCATTCTTATTTATTGATCGATCCAAGTATTGGCTTAACATAAAATATCATGAGTCAATCGCCACAGGGGATGATATAGAAAATATTGTCTTGGATAAATATTTCCCACCTATATGAATCTCGATTCTTATAAATGTGATGCATAATATCAACTAGACAGATGGAGAATATTCATGTGAATCCTATGATCATTTTTAATAGTTAACCAATAAGTTTACACACCATCGACTAGATGTGTATATATAATTGAAATATTTTTACCAACCACTCTAACTAGTTTTGTTAACTATTGTGTATTCCATTTATGATTATGGTATCATGTTTAAGATGTATGAAATTGGTATATTTCTCTTGGATAACATCTTCTACAATTCCATAATATGGATGAGTGATCGAGGATTTCCACAACATGTAATAAATTAGGTTGAAGAGAATATTAACATAGAAACTAATCATAAAGCCCCTATGAAAGAGATTTAATATTTCCAGAACCTAGATCCACCGCTAACCCATCCCTTGTTATGGTGATCCATTCATGTGAAATGTCTGGATTCCCTCACACACATCTAGATAATAGATAAAGGATTGAAGGACCTCATATATGATACTAAAATTTTGAGAATTAAAATAAAAAAGTTGTAGTTTCAGAAAACCCATCAACATATATAGTATTATTACCCACAGAGCTCTGCATAGTAAACGAACAAGCTAATCACAGTTATGATCAAAATATGATTGATCTGGTGCCACCATGGAATCAGGGGCCATCATGGTTCCAATAATGTATTCGAGATCTTATATTGGAATAAGAAATAACTCAAAAAAAGTTTTCCCATAGTGGTTAGAAGAAATTATAGAAATTCCCATTAAGAACACCAAAACAATACCTACCTCTGTAGTCTAATATCAAAACTATAAAAATCACATTTGTATTAAAATGTGATCATATGATTCCTTCCCATGGAAAAAATAAAAATTTAAAAGGTTGCACTTTTGATAAAAAGATAACTATGTTGGCCAAATCTCAAGGACCATATGAGACTGATTACTGAGTATGTTTCTCAGTAATATCAAAATACACCCAGAATATGATTCAAAAGAGGTTGTTCTTATAAGAGATTTTTTTTGTGCATTCAGAAACATTGAATTTTAGGGGATTAGAAGCATGAATAACATGAAAATGTTTCTAAAATCATTTGAATGGAATGAGATGATAGCACAAATAAAGTCATTAAGGTGAAAAATATTGATTATGAACCAACATAAAAAGATTAATGTCAATAGCATCCTAAAAAAATCTGTATATATAAAACCATCATAATAAAACCCCCATTTCCCTTTTTAATGAGGATTAGAAAATAAAATTTAGTGGTTAAGAGAAAAATTATTCTAGTGATGTTTAAGAAATTACACATTAGTATTTCCTTTAAAGAAGGGATTGATCAAATTCTTTCTTATTATACGATTATGAATGATTTTATCTCTAATTATTGTAAAATAGAATACCAAGGCATTTTCTCGTTAAATTAATAACTCTTCATATTTTTTCTTTGGAATGTCCCATCTTATATGTGTGACCACATATGATTCTCTATTTTAAGAAATATGAAAACATAAAATTTCAAAAGAGTTGTTAGTGATATTGGTGTAACTATCAATATCATCCCTATTAGTGTCTTTAAAAACCCTATTATTGAATAATTGAAACCAATGATAGTTTCACTCCAACTTTTTAACATCTCAGTCAAGTTCTGTTGAGGAAATCTGGGGAACATCTTGGTCAATGTTTTTATGTTCATCTTTCTATCAATTTTCTTTTCATATATGTGGTGAAAAAAGTATATAATTCTATAATTCTAGGATGAACATTTTTATCCACATGGAAGGAGTTTATTTATGTAAATTATAAAGGAAAATAAATATATTTGGTGATGAATATGTTTCTTTTTAAAATTGAAAATGTCACAAAACAATTAGTGAATCTTTGGATTATTAGGCAATATTTATTGCTGAATATATAAATTATTACATAAACAATAATGATGAAAAAGTGACTATGTATCTTGAATAAAATTAATATTTCACTATCATGTATGTGAAATAAACTAAAACTCCCATTAAGGATTCCATTCCACCATTTAAACCATTTTTTATCATGATCTATTATATGAGGGGTGGTTCCTTACATTTAAATTCAACTGAATATAAACATTTAAGAATTTATAAATAATTTATGTGATGACTATGAGATAACCCATTCCATGTAAAATATGTTATATTGTATTTTAGGGGCGGTTTAATAATGATATAGATGGTTTAAAAGTGTGCCGATAAAAAATATAATGATTAATATGTAAAATATAAAAATATAAGAATATAAAATTTCAAAATAACTTTGTTTAAAAATAATATAGAACTTGATAATGTTGAACCAAAAATATTTCCATCATTTTATACCACATGGTAATATTGATGAATATTTAAAATACATCATCCTATGGTTCACAGAAAAATCCCTCCCCTAACACCTGCACACTCCCATACTCCCACGCAACCATCTCGACTGTTGAGATCCTTCAGCACCTCCCCTCATTGCACAACTGCCCCCCCATAGAACAAATGTTTCATTTTCACAAACTATTCATTCATCCTCCCCCTCCTTCTATCATATATGATCATTGAATCCCTTTATCATGGATCGGTCCATGAACATCAAACTTCCAGACCAAGGAGATAACCCTTCACCTTCACCAAAGAGAGCAATTTTTATACGTTCATTACTTCCCAAAAATCTGACCCCCTCGCCATTCAAAAAAATAGTATCCGAACCCTTATCTTTCAAGTATTTATATTCATCATCTACAATGTATAAGGGTAGTACCCCATACCCACACATAAACTAGTTCCTATATTTTTCTACACATAAGAATAATCTTTGATTTGTCCATCTACAACACAAGCCTCTAATGACTAACAAGTCATTGGACAAGGTCATTCTAGATAATTTCATTGTGCATGTGGTGGTACAATATCTTTTGGGTAGAATGCGCAACTACAACACCATAGAGGTACTTGAGGATACATATCAGGATATCTACATTGATTTCTTGGACACATTGGAGATTGAAAGGCCCCACTTCACCTTATAGATTCGTTGAAGGCATAGGGAGATCCTAGTAGGAGACTTTGGAATGATGACCTTTATCTACATTAAGGATATAATCTATTCCCCCTATTAAGATACCACGTGACTATAGCCAACAATGATGGATTCAAAAAAGAGTTTGGATTGGAATGCATAGATCTACCTTGATTCCATGACCCACATATGGTGAAGAGAACCCAAATACGGGTTATCACACTTCGGATACTCTACCCGGTTCATTTTCATTCCAGGATAACCATAGGATATTCACATGGGATAATCATCCAGATATATATTTTTAACTTTGATTCATCCATGGTTATCCATTATATCAATTTGAATAGGTAGTTTCCACATTACTATGAGATCATGTTGGGGAGGGATCCTGGAATTCATATTGGAGGGTCCTTCAGCACCCACCTCATCTATCAGCTCGGCATCTCTGAATCTTCCCATCTTATTTTATCTATCGGGAATATATATTTGATAAATCTCCCCATTATTCAAAATATTGTGCTCGTAATAATGTTTGAGGGGAGCTAATTGTGGGTCCCTAAGAACATGGTGGATGTGGAGGAGGAAATATACCATCTTTACCCATCACTTACCCCACTCAAGTGGCTCATACCCTATATGACCCATAATTACCACCTACATTCACCTCCATAGTACCATCATCTAATAACATTGAATCACTATCCCATACCACTAATACACCACCACACCCTTCCCCATAAACACATATCCCATCAGTCCCATTTGATGTCTGGTTTGATCTCCAATGTCTCATAGAGAACTAAAAAAACAATTTTTTCACCTCATTATATATTTCACTGATCCATCATAGCTCACCAACACTCCCAATTATCGTCCACTACAACTCCCCACTCATCCAAACCTACTTCCATAGACCCCAAATCTTTTAATATTACCTCCATACCACCCGTCCTGACCGAACTACATTACAGAACCATAGAATTAATTATGGTGGTCAATACAATAACCCTAACGTCAATAGATGGCATATATAGGGTGTGGAAGCTTCAGGAACACTCATTTTAGAATATGAATATAGACGTAGATCGTAGGGACATTATCTACACTATTTAGTTTTGTCCACGTCTACTCCCCTATTATATATTGTTTATGGGTTTCTAGTGTTGTAATATAATTTTATCCATATTATATGAGGTATTATTATAAATATATATATGTGTGTTACAATTTTTATTTCATGAATTTATTTCTATATATCATTTTTCATTTATGTATTCATTTAGCAATGTCATCCTCTACCAGTTCACCCATGGTAATTGACCTGTATATTATGCCACCATCTAGCATCTGATATGAGATTTATCATTAATTAGAATACATACGTAGATAAAATGATTAGATATTACTCCATATTTATGCTCAATAGAATCCTCCTCCACAATTTTTACAATATTTATTAATTCTACATTGACATTTTGGTAGAAACGTTTCTAACATGGTTATCACCTCCATACACCCATTGAGCTTGATGCCACCTACAGAAGTTCCTACATAATGAAAAGGGCATATGAAATTTTGTGTGTCATTAAATTATCTTTTTTCCATTAGTATGGTTAATGATTTTATTCTTAGATATTTTTGGGAGGTAACCCATTTTTTAGTTTTTTAAATTTTCATTGTGTTCATAGGATAATTTTTTTTTATGAATTTTTTATCATCGGTGGTCTAAAACCTTAATGTAGTAAATGAGTTCTTTTATCTCACTTACATTAACATTCAATTGATCATATAAACCTAACCATATTTATACTTACAAATAGATTAACCTTATACAATAACGGTTTAAATAGTTCAAGTCTTTTCTATGTAATATTTTTTTTTGATTTCATAATTTTTCATCACCGTTAGAATAATTTTCTAAATATGGGAAATTTATTTTCTAAATAAAAAAATCAATAATTAAAAAAAATATTTTAAAATTATAATTGATTTTATAATGCTTTGAAAAATTATTTATGTGCTCTAAAAATTTTCATATATTCATAATAAAAAATTGTAATTAATCGATAATGAATTTTTAAAATACATATTCATTTAAATGATTAAATTAATAATAAGATTTTAATTAAATATTTAGTAATTAAAAAAATTATAACAATTAATTTTCATTTTTAAAACATTTATTTACTTATTCCATGAAAAAAATACATCATATTTCCATTCATAAGATATGGAAATTTTATATATACTTTCATAGGAGAGGTTACTAATCTATTGGTAAAATGACTATTCATAAGGGTCGTACTACTACATAAAATTTGATTATAATATTTCATCAGTTTAGGTTCTTTAACATCTATAAATATCTATTTTTTCATTCATTCTTCATTTATAATGTTTTTTTTTGTGTTCTCTATGTGATTTTATGTGACATGTATTATAAACATATATTATAATAAGGGAATTTCCATTTATACAATTTTGGGTCATTAAAAATACCATACCATATATATAATAGACCATATTCATGAGTATAGTATATATCCATGTAATTCATAAGATATGTATCATAAAGGAATCAAAGAACATGAACCATGGAAGCATTATAAAGGATTATGTCCTTAATTTTTTGCTAAAACATATGAATGTAATATCATTTCATTAGTTTTCAAGGATTATTTCCAATTATCTCATACTAAAATGGGTTCAGTCCCAAAAAATTACAAATAAAAATGGTGAACTCCCAAGACTATCATAGTGAACATAATCCACTATTAATCCTGGTTCACTGGGAATTATAGTCCATTTCATCTCATGAAATATCAATTGTTACCCAATGGAATATAGGGAGATGTAGTTCTAACTCATCACAAAATGAAAATAATAAATATACACTACAAAAGATCATAAATCATTTTTCATATTTGAAACCATTAATATAAATTGATTTGAAATAAATTTTATCATATAATTACAATTGGAAAATAAATTAGCTTCCTAAAAAATTCAGTGTTCATCAAAACATTACTCATGGAAAAGAAACAGGTTACATGAATATTATTTCGTCATATTCATAATCAATCTAGATAACTAATTAGTATCGAATAATTGGATTATATCCCTATAAAATATTAAGTTAAATGAGGGGTTGTTTTCTCTAATAAATTAAAAAACATTTAAATGTAATTAAAACATTATTTATGAAATAACCATCCCATTTTAAAATCAATTATTTAAAAAATATGAAAATATTATGTAAAAAATATTTCTGAAAATAGCCATGTAGAATTTTAAATGACTCTATATAAAATTAATCATGAAAACATGATAACACATTCATGTTATATAATTTAAATAAAAATTTCTTCAATACATTGAATAAAAATGGAACAATGTGTAGTTTTCGAAAAAATCTAATAAGATTCCATTGAAAAAAAAATTAAAAATTAATAAATTGGTAAAAATTAAATTAGAAATCATAATATAATATTAAAACCCCCTTTAAAACATTTATAAAAAACATCTACATCGATGAAAAAGAGTTCTTGATTTACGAGACAAATGAATACGATTTTCCATAAAATCATTTTTAGTCTCTTATGTAAAAAGGGTTAAAAGCTATAATTAAAAATTTTATATTCATGAAATAAATAGAGATAATGATATTTATATTTTAATTTCATATGATCATCATAATATTTAATTATTATAAACATAATTATAAACCATCCTACAAAATAATGAAATTGTAACAAAAAACCATTTCCTTGAGTTCAACTTTCTATAAAAGCATTCTAACCATCTATATAATAAATTTAATTTTTTTTTAATTTAACACAACATTAATTATCATTCTTATTATATCATATATTATACCATTAATTTATTTCAACGCCTAATTTTTTAAAAAATTATTTATTATTTGGTGTTAACCATTTAATGTATCATTAATATTTCTATTGAGTGGTTATATTCCTTTAATAGTTGTCTTTATTAAATCACCACCATTATAATAATCATAATTTAAATATAATATATTCTCATTATATAAATATTTATAGTCATTAGAAAATGATATAGGTAAAAATTATAATTAGACACTCGTGGATATGTTAGGTCTTACTTATGCATGAACATTGTTTTAATTTATCAAAAATTGGAAAAAATGAAATTTGAATAATAAATAAACTTTATATGATCACTATTATATCATATATATCATTTAGGTTATCCAAATTAATCCTCATTACCATATAATTTAATAATAAATAGATAATTAATCACATTTTTTTATGGTGGCGGTAGTCCACATGTATGCACGAGCGACGTAATCATTTCCAAAAGAAATGGATTGCAAGAAGGAAGCCATGGTTTTGTAAGTAAAAAATTATGAATAAATCATAAATATTATATATAAAAATTAATACAATCATAATAACCATCCATAAAATACGTTGATGAAAAATAAATTTCATCATTACGTAGATACAGTAAGCCATACTTACACATGGGCACTACCAAAACTTCTCGTTTATTAGGAAAGAGGGTGTATAATGTAGTTTTAATAATTAAAATGAAATTTAATAATATTTAGGATACTGAATATATTATTTTATGATAAATTTCTTATATTTAGTGAGGTAAAATAACAGTAGAAAAAAAGTGATCAATTAAGAAGATTACCACTTATCAAAAAATTTCCTTTACTTCTCCCTTGAAGAGAAATAGGGATAGGGTTTTGGGATGATGTGAATCTATAGAATGTGTTTATGGTTTTTTAAAAGTGAAGTTGGCAGAGTTTGGCTAAGATAGAAAGCTCAATGTGGTGGAAATAAGTGATGGATTGGCTTCTTGTTTATAATTGAGGTGAGGGGAACTTTTGGAATATCTCAAAAGATTGAATAATAATAATTTAATATCAAACTAAATGATTCCAAATTGATATGTTTTAAAAGATAATGTAGGATATTAATTTATTATCATCAACTAATAAAATTTATTAATGTTTTATTTCATTTTAACATTTATATTTTTCATTAATCCTTAGTTAACCATGATAAATATTACCGTTAGTAACACATTTGATAATATTGAATTATTTTAATTTATATATATATATGGTTAAAATTGACTCATAAAAGGACACATGATGAAAATTTGGACCATATTTTATTCAATTTATATTTTTTTCATTATTTTTATGATTTTTAAATTATTTAATAAAATATTATCTTTATATGATATCAAAACATTCATTTGTGACAATATCCCTTAAATTTGACATAAAACATAAATAAAAATTTTAAATTCAAATATAATTATTTAATACAACACTTAAATGTCATTGTAATTTGTAAAATTCATTTCACACTATAACATACTCAAACTATTTCACTTTTAATTTTATCAAAATCAATTATCTTATTGTTTTTGTTAGTTGAATAAATTAAATTTTGGCATTCTATAAGAATTTAAGGTCATTACATAATACCTAAAAATTAGTAATAGGTTACCTTTATGAATATAATTTTATTGTTCCAAAAGATTATATGAATATTTTTTCGTAATATTTATGTGTCTCTCTATGACGTTATAAAGGATGTTTAATATAAAGAAAGTGAAATTTTCTTACATTCCATGATTTAAAAAATACATAAGTAATTTTCAATGAAATGTATCAAATAATCTAATAAAATTAGAGACTATGTTTATAAGGGTATAATTAATTACATAAAATAATAAAAAATATGATAAATGGTGGTCATGTAACTTAATTTAAATCTATATTAACACAATTTACCCATTACTGAGGTGGTAATGTTTACCATAATCAATATTTATATGAACAAAAAATGATTTTAATTTCTCAATTTTTAACCTCATGATTCTAAACATGTAATTAATTTTTATCTCTGTCAATAAATTTGAATGTTAGAAATTAATTTTAATATCAGTTCACAAAATTATACGATAACATATTTTTAGAAAAAAAATAATTTGTTATGCATAAAACTAGACTTATTATAATACTATCCCTAGGAAAATATTTTTTAAATGTTCAAAATAATTGAACATGTAAATAATAAATATATTTTTATAAAATAATTCCTTAATATGTATTAATATAATTTATTTATATGAAATATATTGTATAAATGAGAATTATTTTTCTGGAAAAAAAATTTCTTTTTTTTATTTATATGAAATACTAGGCGATTAATGATGCAGAATATATAAATAATGTCATGTGGTTTGTCTAAACTCATTATAGCATGTAACTTATACTATTAGGGAAATATAATTACTTAAAAATAATTATTTCATAAATTTTCTCAAGTTGTTATAAAAAACATATTATTCATTAATATATATTTCTTCCACTAAATATAAATCATTCTAAATTTCCTGAAGAACCCAAGTATGTAAAAATGATTATATAAATTTTTTAAATGTTATCATCATAATTAACTTGAAAAATGTAAATTTTTGAAAATAAATATTAATTAATTCAAAACAAATTATTTAATAACATAATTTAGGGTAGAGTTCATGAAAAAGAATTCCATGCAAATAAATTCTCTAGTGGAAATGTGGAAAATAGACTAAAAATAAAAAAATAATATTTTTAAAATTCAATTTACAATTCTAAAAAAATGATGTTTAGGTTATCATTTAAATTTAATTTTTGAATTTTTGAAGTAAAATACATTGAAAAAGATACTAATGCCATTAAAAAATTAATTTTATGTAGTGTATTCGTGAAAACAATACATAAAGGCTATCTCAAGAAAATGTGGAGTGGAAGATAAATTGAATAATAAGAAATGAAAACTCATCCAATATGTCTAAAAACCACATTAATTGAATACCGCATAAAATATAAGGTGATAAATATTTCCTTTGAAAATATTTAAAGAAAAAAATTAGCATTACTAAAACATAATCTTTTTGGAATTTTGAAATAAGAATAATAACTATTTTTTGGATGAGTGAATAGAGACATGGCAGAGAAATATTTCATTTATAGAGAATGGTAAATATTCATATCATCTCCAAATTATATACATAAATAAATAAAAAAAATGCAAATACCATGAAAATAGGGAGTATATAAAATATATTATAATTATAGGGAATAATGAAAAATATGATGTACAAACAATAGAAAAAGATGATTCATTATATCTCTATAAATAATGCTGAGTCACAAAAACCCATTAACATTACACATAACCTCTATAGATGTACTTTATTATCTTCGATCATAAAAATACCCTTATTAATAGACTATTTAACAACATTATTGACCATTATAACCAATAGAAATATTTATTTATAATTTTTCATTATGCATTCAATAGTTTGTTAATATTTATTTAAATTATCATAATTTTTTATTTGACATATGTTTTATAATTACAATAGAAACCCCCCATTATTTTATAACTATAATATATTTAATAGTAGATAAAATAAAATATATCTATATTTTTATAATATTTATGCTTTCCAAATTTAATTATATTGGAAATATGGGAATTGTTAATTGGAATAGAATCCATTATGATATTGTTTTGAGTAAATTATAAATATAAATAGATTACATTATAATTGTCTTTAATATTTATGATTTACATTCATACCCATATTCATGAAATGAGTTAATCAATAATTTCTAATATATTTATCAAATATAAATTATATCAAACGAATTATGGTGGTGGTGAAGAACAATAGTAGTAGATATATGGAGAGGGTATTCTACTAGCACACATAAACAATGTTTACATTGTTTATATAATATAAATTAATTAGTAAATCATTAATAGTTTGGGGAAAATTAATATTTTTATAAACATAATATTTACACATTTTGTACCCTTTTTTTCCATCCCTATATGGTTCTTTGTTCCATGATGTAAATTTCAATAATGATCACAAACACGTTAATATAATTCCAATTATTTCAATTTTTTATAGTATTTTAATGTTTTTAAATTGAGTTATAATTATAAAATGACAGATGAACTAAAATTATCATGTAATTTTTTAGAGGTAATGTTTCATGTAATGTAAAATAGTGATCTCGCCTATCAAATGTAGTGCTACTAGCTTCCATGTAGAATAGAAATTTTTTACTTATATTTAGAAGGATCATTTGTCAGTTTTTTAGAGTAAAAACGTAAAAGTAGTTTCCAGTAACACCACTAGCTACCCATTGGTTGTTACTATGTATTTTGGGGGTGTTGAGGAAGCTAGTTCAAGGAAGAATTATTTTTTCAAAATTAGTATTTATTGGGTCATTAATGCCATTATCGACTCCTATGATCCTGAAACCCTATGAAGGTTATAAATGCATCATATGGGGGAATGCATTTTAATAAATTTATATTGAAAATCAATCATTAAAATATTTCACCATAAATATCATCTATATCTCCTAGGTGTTTTAATATCCAATAACTCTATAACTATTCATTGGGTGATCAAGAATTTATCATTGGAGATGATCGGTCCACTAAATAAATAATTGGATATTTTTCAATGTCTTAATCCAAAGCTTCAAGGACATTCATACCTATCTTTTATCCCTATTTCTCTCTCATCATAGTGATAATATTTTAATAACCTATTCACATTGCTTCTTATCATTCACTCTCACTATTTATATATTTATCTATTTATTCTGTAGATAAAAAATTATATTCATCCAATGACATTTAATTTATGAAATTAATTCCTTACCTTTTCTATATATTTTATTGGGACTAGTTTATTTTTTCAACAATAGGGACAAATGTTATTCTATAACATTAGAATAAAATGTTTTAGATTTTATTTATTTATATAAACACTAATGGTTTTTTTTATTGGTTCCCTTTAAAACAAATGGATTTATTAATTGAAACATCATAACAATTCTCATAAGAAGGAGACATAGGGGTACCTTTATGAATTGTTTTTTAACAACATTACCATACATACCATGTATATTTTATTTATACATTTTTAATTCTATAATTTATTTGTCTACATTTATTATTTTAATTAATGATTATATTATAATTATTATATCACATTATTTTATTACATTATTGAATATTTTATGGAATCCGTTCTTTTTATTTCTTTAATTTTTAAAATGTATATATCCTTCATACCATATTTCATTAAACCAACATTTGGTATCAAATGTATCCGTTGTTTTTTATTTCAAATTATTAATAAAATATATTTTTTTTTAATTTTGATGAGCATTACTGGTTTGAATGTTTTATTTAATTATTGAATCTCATTCTTATTCACATTCTCCTATTTGTAATTGAATTGATTATTAATAATCAAGAGATCACATGTCTTTTTTTATAATAATTTAATATCTTCTTTAGAAAATGATAATTTTTTGATATGCTCATACAACATAATTGGACGACAAATAGACTCCCCATGTAATTTCATATTTTGTATTAGACATAATATCTCTTAATGATTTACATTTTGGTCCTTTCATCCTGATTTTAATCATGTTTATTCTTCAAAAGCATATTTTGATGATTACAAACTATTAGAATTCATATAAGATGAAATGAATATAGTAAAGAAAATTAGATTCGATATGAAAAATCATGATATCAATGTTTTATCCATGTATTCAAATGAATCTATTACAAGGGTGCTTACATATTTTTCGAACATATTCAATGGTTTAAAAACACATACAGATGGTGTGTCCATAGAACCTCGTATGAATAGAATCCTATGGATTTTACATAGCTGATAAGATTAAAATGAGATAGTGATCTAAGATTTTACAGACCTAATAATAATTTGGGGTTGAAAAACTCATCGGATCCTTAATTAAATATGAGTTAATGATTAAATAACACAAGAATGAAGGATAATTTTATATCATGGAAAATTAGAATAACACATCCTTCTTATGTAATAAAAGATAATAATTCTTTTGAATGTGACACTAAAAACAAATGAGGTCTTCAAGAAAAATTCATTATTGTTTACAAAGATCTAAATAGGAACAAATCAATATGGTGTTCCAAAAACAAACATTAAATTGAATCTCATATCGTAACATGTTAAAAATGCAACAAAAAGTTTCATATAATAAAAGAATATCTGATTTATGGAAATGGGTTGATAACTTAAATAAAGAATATAAATCCCTATAAGTCCCAATATTTAATGTTAGTGAGGATTCCACAGAGTCTTCCTCCACATGTGACTTAAAAATAAAATTCCTATAATTCCTCTCAATGAATGTAATGAATATAGTACACCAATGTTTCATCCATCGTTTAGTCATTCTTTATCATTCTCTTCATCTTCATTAATCACCAAATCCTTTTGGGATCATAAAAATTATTATGTTGAAATTTAATGAGGTTTCATAATACATAATTCATATTTCATTAATATTAATGATATTCATATACAAGTTTTTAATGTAAAGTATTCCCATTTAAAAGAAAGGTATGGAAGGCGTTTAAATAAAAAATAATTATGATGTTAATGTTTCCATATCAAAATTCATGGATCACAATATATACAACTATATATTAACCAATAATGAATAAATATTAATATAATTTTCGATTCTAAATGTTTTTTAAAATAATAATCAGGTTTCTACTTTTCCAAATCATAGTGAAAATTGTTTAAAAACTATTTTGATTGTGCAAGTGGTTTTTCTAAGTAACATTTGTCATTATTTTATAAAATTTTGACATATTATAACTGAATTTAATTATAATATATATATATATATGTAAATTCTATTTCTATCAATATTTCTTGTAATATTCATAAAAAATATAAGAATTTTTTGGTCAATAAATGTATTTATTAATTTTTTTCATTGATGTAAATTCATTTAAACTTCCTAATCATATTTTGCTAATAAAGTCATACCTTAAAATGAACCACAAGGAAATAATGTTTTACATTATTTATGTATTTGGAATAAAACATTGATTGGTCTATCCTTTGGTGTTCATACAAAAAATTGTGATCCAACTAAAATATCATTGTTTTAAAAAGAAAAATCAATGGATTTGAAATCTATAATAAAATCATTCAAGTATATCATTTTTAAAATATTTATTTATTTAAATTAAGAGAGTTTATTTTAATGATCTATATTTTCATGCTCTATCTTATTAATTAATCATTTCAATTATTTAAATTTATAAATACTTTTTAAAATCATATTTTTATTTATTTATACCTTCGAATTATATTTTAATAATAATTTAAAAATCTATTAATAATTTATTTTAATATTTTATATTGATTTGAAACATCATTATTTTCAAAAGATATATTTTTGTTGGAGTTACTGATTATTTCCTCTTCTATTATAGTTTTATCATGAGAATCAGTTTAATTGTTAATTTATTTTTTCCCTATTGTGTATAAGTTTTTAAATATTTTTATACGTAATAAATATTGTGTTTATATCACCTCACATTCATTTGTGTTTCCTTTAATGATGGTAATAAAAAAATAGTTTAATGTTTTTTTTCAAATTCTTATAAATCTCTAACCCTATTAATTTGAATTTTCATTATTGATAATCTCATAGGGTGAATGGTCTTTGATAGAGGAAAAAATTTAAATAGTGTTTTATGAATTAAAATCGTGTTTCAACTAGAGGTAATTATTTTTTTCAAATTATCCTAAAGGATGATACTTAATTTAATGATCATTTGTTATCTCATTACCATTAATATTTTACCACTCATTTTTTTATATTTATATCATGTATTTGTGATAAAAAATAGTGGGTGATTTTTTACCCCAAAATATGTTTTTTTGATCATATTGCCTTTAATGTTTTAATAACATGCTTAAATTATTTTCATGTTTTTTGCTTCGTTTCTATTGTGTTACAAAGGTTATGAATATTTTGTCCTCATATAAAAATGTAACTGAATTCAAATGGAGAATTTTATTTGATGTGATAAATTTTAGAATCAACTATCATTTAATTTCATATTGACATGTTCATAGAATGTGTAAAAATGTAATGAAAACTAGAAGTCCTATTGGATTGATAATTTTAATGTCCAATTTCATTTGTATCATATATATATAATGACTTTTATCTATTTTATTCATGCATGAATCTAGGTGAAGACATTCTTTTGTGGACAATTATTATATTTGAGTTTCATTTGAAATATTATGTGTGGAATTTAGTTATTTTTGGTCCAAAAGGACAACCCCATGGTCGTAGTACATGATTTGGTGTTCTATAATTACAAAATATTAATGGAAATGGATGGCCAACTGCATGGTATGGGGTGTGGAAATAATAACAACATTTCTTGGTGAAAAACTAATTGGGAAGCCTCAAAATATTGTAATGGAATCTATTGTGATTTAAATATGGATTAGTGCCTTCCAATATGTTGCACGTCAAGATTTTTAGAAAGATATGTTCAGGAACCACCATGACCATGGATAGTTTGTTATTATTGACATTCTGTATTTGGGAAACATTGAAAAGAAAAACAATCAATTTTCTCTCTTTAGAGATTTGGAACAAATTAAAAGTGAAAATGCATGTGGGGTTACATTTTAAATCATAATGAGGTTATTTTTTAATTCTTAACAAAAAATAATCTATTTGATATTATCTCATTGTTAATTCTTTAAATATGAAGTCCTTCAAGGGGTTTTATGGAAAGTGTTCTAGAAATAACTATTAGTAGAGATAAGACCATGTCCTTTATTCCTTCTTGTTTATCACTGGTCGATCAAAGATATCCTTTTATCTTTCTCCACCATTGATTAAATATTTTTGTAATTTGGTGATGTTTTTGGTATGTCATTTAATTTGTTAAAATAACCACTATTCATTTTTAATGATAGTTGAATATGGCTAATTTTTCATGGAAAATTAAACAATGTGCTATTTGGAGAAGTAAATCATGTGTCAGTGTATCAACAACATTCTAGAGGTTTGGTAAAATTCTATAACATCTCATTCATTTTTCTTAGTGCTTTGTTCTCTTATTGCAATCCAAAAAAGTTAGTTAATTATCACTTCATGATGGCTGTGATTCTACCATTGTCAATAGTCACCATCAGTTACATGTTGTTCTTACCTTTGATTTTTTCATCCTTATTCCATTATATGAAAATAATTTATTTATGTGGAACCAGTTAATCGAGTACATGAAATTCACGACTATTCTGGTTTGTGTGAGAACATGTTTTGGGTGATATTTCACTTAGTCCAAATATTTTTTTCATTTTCTAAAACAAACCTCTTTTTCTGTGTGTGGTAATCCTATGAAAATTAGATACATGATTCATATACCTCCCTCTTAAATAGTGTTACAAAACATACATCATTTTGAAATTCCAAATTCCAAATTGAAAATTCCAATTTAAAATTTGAACGAACTAAATTCACGGTAAAAAGACTGCCCGAGAAATCCAAAATGAGAGATGCCATGTCATCGTCACTGCCATATACACCTCTCCATCCATATAAAATCATCCGAGTCACCACCTTCACATAGACTCATAACCATCATAACGTCATCATTGGGTAATCACCATTTGTTACATTCGATGATCACTTCCAGCCATAAACCCCATCATCATCATAATCTAATTGTCGTTTAAGAGATGATGACCTGATCGAACGTAGATGAGATATCATCATCAGTACCCTTAATCTGGACACTCAAACTCACATCCCAAGGAACTGAGAATACCATAACCTGCATCTACCTCAAACATGCTGGTGAGGTCCTGGGGAAAGAGTAAGGAAAAGAATAGGCAATGCTATCTCTTAAAGCTAGTGAGACCCACTAGAATCCATCTTCGTTGAGATATCGGCCACCATAAAACTCACCACTGATGCACACTACATGAAAATAAACCATCTACACTATAAACACAACTGGTCCCAAATCCTTCAATATAAAAACACTCAAAAGAGAAAAATAAAACATCCATCGAAAAAGAAAACATAAGTGGAAAAAATAGAAAAGGATATGAAACCCTAAGGGAAGAATTAATAAAGGGAAATTGGGGACTTAATCCTAAAGGAAACTAGGGATGAGGTCCCAACAGAACCAAAACCAAGAAAAATAGAAAAAGGTTAGGAGAATTGGGGGATAAAACCTAAAAGGAGATGAATAAAGATACTGAGAGCCCAAGTGACCACCAATAATATTGACGCACAAATCCTATGATAATTTAAAACTCCAAATCTAACTTATAGATGAGTAGTTGAATGAAATATTAGATCATAGTTTAGGAATCTAGGGATAAAACCACCATGAATTTATCCAAGAAAAAACTAGGGATGGAACAAAAGGGAAAATTAGGAGTGTTCCAGCCATAAAATATAACCAGGGGAAGAACCCAAAGAGGATACACATGATAATGTAGGAGAAGGCATGGGGAGGTGAATCACGGAGAGGAAACCCTATGCAGAGAAGGATTCAAGTGACACCGTTAGCATAGAGAGAGCTTGAGATAAGTTAAAAACCATGAGGTTAGAAGTTCCTTACTATAATGTAACGTATATATGAAAATAACATGTTTAATGGTTTATTAATTTCAACTTGATTGATGATTATACATGTGAGTGTGTGAGTAACCCTTGAGACCCTTGCTTGATATGTGACAAAATTTATTGTCTTAATTAGAAACAACTCCATATACTATGTTAAGAAGATTATATTCTATGGTGTATATAACATGTGACACCAAGAACGTAAGGGGATATAAAGTCGTGATGCTTTAAAATTTATTTACTATCTTACATAGATTTGATATATTTTTACATTTATGAAATATTGATTTAGTTTTCACTACACACCAAAACAACCTTCTTCGATTGCTTTTGTTATATACAAGACCCAGTTTTAATGAAAAAAATAATATAATATTAAAATATAATTATAATAATATTTAATCTATATGTTAAATTAGTAGTTATAAATATTATTAACTAACTATTTAAAATATATGTTTTAAAAAATATATAAAATGAATAAATATGGTACAAATGCATTAGAAATGAATATATAAATAATTTGAAAATAAAGTAAATATTTTTACTATTATGCTCATAAAGGTGGTTTGTGTTAATAAATTTAATTAATAAAATTTAGTTAACATAATTAATAAAATATCTATTTTATATATTTAGAGAAGTATTTTTATAGACATCACATAGGTTTGGTAGACATAAGGGAAGAAAAAACTCAATAATACACATAAAACCTATATTTTTATTAAAGAATTTTTACTGCCCTTATGTGAAGAAACCATTTAAAAAATGAATTTTTAGAGATTTATTGATTTAATATGTCAAAATAATCTTAGTCATTGAACTAGAAACCTAATAATTTGTTCAAGGTGAATGTTTTGTATTTTTCTACCATGCTTCATTTTTAGTCAATGATTAAAAATAATGAATTTCAGTTCAAAACCTCTTTTCAATATAATTTAGTTAAAAGGTTAAATTAATTTTTTATTGATTTTAATGTTTAATTATATAATATTTTTTAATCAATTAGTCCAATTTAGGTTTTTTTAAATGAATTTTACTTTGAAATTTACTGTAAAAACAAAGTAAATATTAATACGTTCTTACCATAAAAAATAGAATTGTCGTCCTGCTTGCGAGATGAGTTTTAATTTCATATATACAAATTATGATATATGAATTTTGAAAAAATTATTCCATATTTGAATAATTAAATCTCATAATGTATAATAAGTTCAACATATTTTTTGACTAAAAATATTATTGATTGTACTCAGAGTTAATTACAATGAATAAAGTAAATTAAAACTTAATAAGAGACTAAACCATATCCTTAAGGCCTAAATACACCTATAAACTTGTCTAGGACGTATTATATAGTAAAATTTCTACCATATCATCCATGTTATCCATTGGGGGTCATTATTTAACACTTTTCAGTCACCAATTCATGGGTGGAGTTCCATTCATTTAAAGTATTACAAGAGACTCCACTCCTCCTCCCATATAAAAGGATCCTTCACTTACACATCATCACTCCCCTCAATCCCATTAACCAATAGCATACCAATTAAATCCCCATAATCCTTCCATTACTACTTTAATCCTCCTTTGGGAAAAAAATCCTCCATGAATATGTTTTGATTCAAACCAAAAAAAGTTACAAGATTTAGAGGTAACAACCTCCCTCAAACTAATCTAATTATTTATTTTCTACACTACACAAAATCATCATATTCAATATATATATAACAACTAAATTATCTTAATTATACTAGGATTTTTTTATGATAATGGTTTGACCTGAATTTATACACACATATACTTAATTGGTAATGAATATAATATTAAAGTGTAGGCGGACTACCGCCTTGCTAAATAATGATTGTACAATTTTCCATTACCGCCTCTCATAGTAGAATTTATGATAGAAAATATTCTTGTATATGATATATAGGATATTTAAAATACCTTTATTTTTTCTTTAATTCCTCTATAACACATACCTTTATAAATTCAATTTTTCATAAAAAATTATAACATCGATTGTGAAATTGCGGTCTACCGCCCACTCAAAGTGATATGATTTGTACATGCTATACATGGAAAATATAAATAATAACATTAATAATCCTATGTAATATATATTTATAACATATATATTATTCTGGTAATATTATACCTAATTATAATCTAATTTTTATCATCTTAATATGATAAGGAAATGTAGTTAGCGTTCATGCATACGTACAAACTACCATCTCTTTGATCGGTGAATTACATTTATTATCTCTAAATAATTATATATATTTATAGATACATATATAATAGATATATATTATAAAATAAAATCATGGTTTATATTAATTATATGATTAAACCATTATATATTTAATAAGAACAAAAGATACCAATTTAAAACATACTTGACAAAATAAGAAATTAACAACCGATATAGTTGAATTAATGAAATATTGTTAACAAAAGGGTAATAGGAAATTATTATATGTTAATATATTTTATTATATACATGATTATGGCTCTTTTATATGTTATTAAATTATTTTATACCATTATATAGCAAGATAATGACAAAAAAGGATGGTTTTCATAGAGGATTCTCATCTCTCATGATACATCCGTGAGATAAATGTCATATTCACCACTTACTTATTTTTTTTATGTTCCTTGAAACCATTTTGATATATTATATAATTAACTCATTAATCATCATAGTATTTATATGTTTCATTTTATGATTATCACTTTTGGTTATTTCAATTCATGGTTAATGAAATTGTGTCTCAATACAAAATTCCATTGAGATTTATTTGTTATTATGCGCCAATTCACTTTTTTCTGATGTATATACTACCTTTTTCATGTTAAATTATGATTCCAATTATTCTCAGGATATTTTATTTTTAATATAATGTGATAAGTTTCTAGGGATAATTATTTAAATGTTGCAATGTGGAATGAGACACTTTAGTATTTTTAAAGACTATTCTTCTACGGACTAATACTAATAATATTAAAATGGTATTTCCAAAATAAATTTTCAATAAATCCTTTTACTCTATTTTAATTATTAATGACCATATTTATTTATCTGTACAAATTTTTCCACTTTATGGTACTAAATGTTTTTTATAAAATGTTTTTAAGAAAACTCAACTTTATTTCCTTCTATAGTTAGGCAACTGTTTTCCTCTAAAAATCAGGTTTTATTAAAAAGTTTTCGAAAATGTTTTAACATTTTCAAAATTATTTAGTAAATTAATTTTTTACGTTATTATCTTCTACCCATGTTTTCAAAAAAATAATGTTTTCAAATGAATTTCCAAAATCATGGTTTGAAAATAATTACTGTTTTCTAAAAGGATTATGAATGATTTTCCAATGATATGTTTTCATAAATGTATTTATCATCGGTATTTTCAATTATATATTCAAATGTGTTTCCAAAAAATTTTTTCAAAAGGTTCTCTGAATAATAATATATTTTCCTAATGATTATTTTGAAAAGTTATTTATTAATTTCATCAATGACAACAACCATTTTTGTTACTCATCATTTTATGAGGTATTATCGATAAATCTGTATTCTTTATTCAAAATAGTTATTTGATAAGGCATGTTAATTATTTTATTACTAAATATGAAGAATTATTAGGATTGGTAGCGATAGGTGGGGCCGGGACATTATATAGACCCTTAATGCATCGGTAGTCTCATGATATGAAATAATTGGATAGTCGCCATATATGTGTTTTTACCCAATGGGTAAACATTCTTGTAATATGTCATGAGGGTACTACTTCAATTAACCTAAGAAATACGAAATACAATAATAAAGGAATTTATTTATTTAGGTGGATTTATTATTCATCCATGATATTTTGGGTTGACATATCACTTGATTTTGTTCATTTTTAGTTTATTTATTTATGGCATGTGATTGAGTTTCTTATATGCCATATTATTTATACCTTATCTCTTTATGAAAATGCAATTTTTCATTAGTTATTTCACTTTCCATATATATTTATTAATTATATATTCCTTTGTATTTACCCATAGTGGTAATTTTATCTCACACTTATTATGTTTCATTCCATATGTTATGAAGAATAGAACATTGATTAATCTTTCATGGATGTAGTTTATTTCCGTTATTGTGTAGTATGTTTTATTTTGTTTTCCCAATGTATTATGGATATAATGTATGTAATATTTAATTCCCAGACTACTCAAGCCTCAGCACTTTTAAATTTTTTTTCCTGATAATAAAGCTAATGTAGAAAAAAATGCACCAGAATCAGGCTTCTAGGGACAGGGTATTACAATTGGTATCAAAGGAAATTTAGAATTAACCTTGAAATCTAGATATATGATACACATATTAGGTAGCACAACCCTACTATAGACATTTATGATACGTATATAATAACATACTATAATTTATGTAGGGTTGTGATTATGATTCCATTTATAGCAATACATTCCTATCTAGATAATAGAATGGGATGTCATTCTGGAATAGATATACCTTGGAGTAATAAATCTAACATAGTGATCCAGGTCTGACTCAAGGTAAACAATTAATCCATAATGGGCCCTACTACGAACCATTTTGATACACTCGAGGGATATTTATAGGATAATTCACATTTTATTTATCAACAATTATGATGTATTTATGACCCCAACATAAACTATGTCTATGGTTTGACAATTTATGATGCATAAATCAATGCTATGTGTTATACCATATTTATAAATATAAAAATTTCTAAATTTTATGTGATAATATAGAATATATCATTGTATAAAAAATTCTCATATAAAGAATAAGTGTGTCAACACTCATGGAAAATGTTTATATTTTTCTACAGAGTAATTCAATGCATCTGGCATAAGAATTTAGAAAGTTATAAATAAATAAGGGAAGATTATTCCAGTTATTAAGAATATTCTTTCCCAAATGGGGAAACCAATTTTATAAAGAAAATCTCTTACTTTAGATCTACTTTTTGGAAGAATCTCCTATCTTTTATTTCTTTCTACTAATGAAAATGTAGTTGATAAATAGATGAATTCTATAGAGAATATATTTATGGACTAGGAATGTATCGAAAAAGAAATGGTTACAGCTGTGGTATATTGCCTCTATGGTGGTGATGACCATTGGTTGTCGTTGATCCAGAATAATTGGGGGGAAGAAGAAATAGATCTCATGGAATATAGGGAATTTAAGGATACATTCATTGATAAATAATTCCCTCATTGTCAGAAAATTGAGATGAAGATGATGTTTCTTAGCTTAAAGAGAAAGAAAGAAGATATTTTTTCAGATTATGAAGATACCATTATATGTTTATCTAGGTATGACAAAGATTGTATACACAACAAAAAGTTTTTTATCGTCCACTTCCTTCAAGGAATTAATCCACATCTTCAAAGGGCACAGGTTTCTCAAAAATTTACATCATATGAAGAGATAGTTTTATGTGCCATTAAGATAGAGATGGAATTCTCTAGAATAAATATATTAATTTGAAACTAAGAGTGGAAGTGGTCTTATGAACACCATGAAAAATTGAATGAGTCAATGAAGATAAAGTGGATAAAGGATTTTATAACTTATGATAACATTAGAAATAATCATCAAGGTAAATTCATTAATGGGTTAGGTTTTTATTATAAGTGAAGAGAAAAGAGTCACCATGCCCATGAATTCAAGGAGAAGAAGCTGAGGAATGATATCCAGTTCTACAATTTTAAGGGGATGGGGAATTATTCCAATGAATTACTCATGCGTCAAAGAATACACCTTTTAGGAATTTAGGGGATTAAGTTCATTAGTATGTTATTGACACAAATTAAGTGGAACTACTAATGTATTTTTGTATATGGATCTAATAAAAATGATTTAAAATTATTTTTTATGTTATAATCACATGATATGTGAAATATGTAAGGATTTTATTAGAATATTTTTTCAATATTGATTTGAGACTATATGTTAATATGTACAAAGAATAGATATTTAGAAAAATGATAAAATTGTTGGAAGATGCATGCTTCATGGGAATAGAACTTTATTATCATCTTATGGTTGATATAATGGTGAATAAGTGATTGATTTCTATAAGTACAGACTACCTTAGAACTGATTAGTTACTTTTAGATAGGTGGTCTATTCTATCATTGAGAGAGATTACAACACTCTTGTATATAAGGAATATATCCAATAATATGTGTCTTAAATAAGGAATACGGATAAATACCTGTTTCAATTAAGGTATTATGGTGATTCGAGTTATTACCCTATTTCAAGAGCAGATGTGAGGAATTTATTCACATGTTTGTAATGTTAGAATTTAGAGATTCATCATGTTGATTAAAGGTTATTGATATGTTTATTTTGGAAATTTAGTGACATTCCTTCCGAAGTTATTGGATCATAATTGGATGGAAAAGATAACCATTTATATGGTGGTTTAAGATTCCCATTATATTTATTTTTGAAAAAGACGGCTTGTATGATGGGTTTCCACGAATCATGTCTGGAAAATCCACGAGGCTTAAACACATGATAGAATGACGACAAGGGTTTTGTTCCAACTGCTGGCCTATGCAATGTTCTAGTAATTACATAAACTGTTTTATGAATAAATTATAATGATTAACCAATAGTATTATCTTTTATGTGTAACAATTTATATACTAACCATATTAATTTTCGATATTAGTAATATACAAATAGTTTGACATGTAACTCTTTTATAGGCCTTACAATCTATTAATGTTTTATTTATTTCATTATGCACAAAAAATGTGTTGTCATAATACCTTATTTTTTGTAGAATAGCTGGTCAACTAAATCATCACAAATTTATGGATTTGAATCCTTGAACATTCTGTTGACCAATAATTTGTTCGTGATTTATGACCTAAATTTCTCCCTATAGACATTAACTCTTTTCCTTTATGCATGTCACTATACATTCAACTAATGTTATCCTACTTATAAACCTTGTTACATGGTAGTTCATGTGACCTTGTACATTTATTTCAATCTTATCAAAAAATATGTTATATTTAAATTTTTAAATTGTTGGTATTTAAACAATAGTTTATTTTCAATCTGTATATTTCTAGGATCATGTTCAAATTGCGAGATTGTAATTTATTTATAGTGGGTAGAATGTAATACCCTGAAATTCTAAAGTGATAACCCTTAATTCAATGTAGTGAATTACACATGACACCAAGTCCATATGGTGATATAATTCTACTATAATATAAAATATGATTTCTATTTCAAATTTATTTTATATATTTTGAAATTAATGCAACACTGAGATAGTGTGTGTTACACGTAACAACCCCCTTCTCTGATAGATTGTGTTATACAGAAGACCGAGCATTAACCAAACAATAATATAATATTAAAATATTATTAAAATTATACCTATCCAAGCTATTAAATTATATGTTTTGAATATTATTAAATAAAATATGAAAATATATGGTTTTAAAAAATATCAAATTAATTAATATGATACAAATAAATTGAAAATAAAAATATATCCCACAAGAATATAAAGAAAATATTATTATATTTATCCTATAGAGGTGTTTTTTATTAATAAATTAAATTAATAATAGATACTAAATGATATTAATTAAATATATATGTTATATATTCAATCAAATATAATTTAAAATAAACTAATAGAATTGATAGACATAATATAATAACAAACTCATTAACGAACTTAAAAACCTATATTTTTATTAAGGAATTTTACTACATTTTGTTAGAGAACCCATTTTATATATATGTTTTGACACTGTTTCAAATCGGTTCGAAACACCCAACGGTTCTGTATCCGACGATACGTGGACCTGCTTTCCAAAGGCAGGCGTTCGCTGGGCGATTTGGCCAGCGACACTTAAGAACTCACATTGATTGAGGGGATGGAAATTTGGGCTCATATCAAACATTTGGGGGGAATTATTGCATGTTCCGGGACTCTCTTATAGATTTAAGACATATTCTTATGTTCTCGAATCATTGGTTTATACCCAACCATAGTATTCACAGATTACTCATGGTTGGCAATGGTCAACTAAATGCAGGGACTCAAAATCATTTAAGTGAGAGGATTACCATCCCTCATTGGATTAATGACTCTGAGGAGTTTGGAATCATTGAGATGACACTGGTTTATAGCCCTGTAACTGGGCACTCTGGATTTTATTGTCATCCAGGGGGGACAGATAATGACTTGAGCGTTTGGATCGAACCATTGATACGGGCTTCCTACATATCCTTGTGAGAGGAATTAGAGTCCTCGTAGTTCGGTTTGGGATGGGGCTTACACTCTAAGGCGGACCAAGACATGGGTAAACCAACGTAAAGGGGGGTCATAATGACTGATTTTTGGGCTTGAACCTCACAGAGGCTTCTTACGTACCCCGACTAGGAGACAGGGATCAAAGTCAATGTAGTTCGGGAGTACAGTTTAACATCATGCGGGACGAAGGATGAACCAACGTGAAGGGGGTCAGAATGGCCAGGTGGTGGTATTGAACCTTGTGGAGTCTTTCTACGTACCATTCCTTGACATGGATCAAAGTACTCGTAGTTCACAGGAGGTTAGGGTTAGGGAAGATGCTTACTCTAATCCCACGTGAGTCATGCTCAGTGTATGAATCAAGAGGCTGCAGAGACCGGATGATCACGTCGCGAAAGGTGTGTCCGTGGGAAGAGAAGTGGGGATTATGAATAGGGTGGCCCAAGAAGTTGGGTCTTACTCCATAATAGAATCCCTTGTGCTGCTGTGGAGTGGCAACAGTAAATGGCTCTTACACAAGGAAGCTGCTCGGGTGCCGTTATAGAGTAGCAATGGTGAATGGGGCTTACGCAAGGAAGCTGCCCGTAATGTCTTCCTCATGTCTGGCCATGAGGGAATCCCAACCCACTTGTGGGTTTAGGCATTTTCCTATGGTCTGGTGCACAAGCAGGATAACGCCAAGGGTGTTGGAATTAGTCCGAACAAAGGGATAGGAAAAGTGTGAATTACATTCCTGACATTCAGAACGCAATGAGGGTGGTGTGCTGATGGAGGATTACTCTTGACCGTGTTCGAAACACAACATCCATATCATGTTAGCCTGAAATGGGGACAAAAAAATGAGGGTCGACTGCTAATCGTGTTCGAAACACAGGACCTGGCACGAAGTGTTGTCCAATGTCTTCTGGAATGTTGGCCCAGGATGGTAGGTGAGCCGATGCGGCATGGGACCAGGCCGTTAGGGGGTCCCTTAAGACATGGAAGAGAATGAAGATCCGAATAAAGGACACACAAAGCGTGGAGTGGATTGATGGAATGTTTGGATATATTCCAATGCTCTTGAAATTATTACAATTTAATCATGGCATTAGGCATCTTATTCTTGAAGCATAAGGCATCTCTTGTTTGGAGCGAGAGGCATCCTATGTTTGGAACATAGGGAATACTACAGTTTATAGTCATATAGAGAGGATTGTTTCCATATAGTTTAACTTCATATGGATAGGATGAGGGCCATATAGTTTAACGTCATGTGGTCAGGATGAATAGGTTGGAGATACCTAGAAATGGTTGGTGTGGGAATTACACAAGGGCGCCTCTTTCTGGATGAACCTAGCTAAAGGAGATAGGTAATGGGGTTATAGGAGTGTCATGAGGAGTAACTCGACTAATGGAATTTATAAGATGGATGTTGGAGCGACATAAGGGTGCAATGTAAAATACTATTGACCAGGCCCTAAAAGTTCGTTGTGCGACTCTCCATTTTTCATGGGGGTCAGTGATAGTAGCGAAGGGACCGGTGAGTGCATGGGGTTTTCCACATGGGGCGGGCCGCGTAGGAGTTGGCGGTGGAGAGTTGGCCACGAGGGACTGACCGCGATAGAGTTGGCCTCGTAGGGTGTCTGCGGAGGAGCGAGCTATGTAGAAGTTGGCCGCATATGAGATGGCCACAAAGGGTGTATCCGCATAGGAGCCGGCCACATAGGAGCATCCATGGAAGAGGCTATCCGTGATGGGTGTCCGTAGATGATATGGTCGCGGAGGAAATGGCTGTGAAGGAAATGGCCGTGAAGGGAGTCTACAATGGGGCTGGCACCCATCCCACTCTGTGCTCACGAAGGGGTTCCTGCCTTCATTTAGCGAATGACGCTGGTCCGCATAGGTGGTGGCCACGAAGAAGATGGCCACAGAGGGAGTATCCACAAAGTAAATGGCCGAATGTGGTTTGTGGTTTGGTTTCTCCTCTATGCGGAATAGTGAATCCGCGGATGATATGGGGTCTGCGGATGGTCGCGGAACATTACCGCTGAGAGTGATTTCTCCAGCGTCTCCCTATAGGTTTTCACCCTTCCCCCCTCTCTTATTTTTGGTGCCCCTAGTTAACTATTTATAGACTCACGAAGAGGATGAATTCATGGGGAGATGACACTTTTTGTGGAATCCCATGATGGAATACCCATCCACTGATGACTCGGTCAACCTGGGATTTTTGGAACCATGATTCGCGGAATTGCTTCTCGGTCGCATACCTCTCAGCTTCTGTTCTACGAACGACAAGGTTCGAAGCCGCATACGGCCTCCACCTCCATTTTACGAATGATGGTGCATGCGGCATGGGCCAGTTAGCGCTGTTCGCAGCGGTGGACCGGCCTGGCGTCTATCCTACATCACGCCCACGGAGGCGCTCCACCTCCATTTCGCGAATGACAGCATCTGCAGGAGGACAATTCACCGGACTGGCTGCGTACTATTGCTGGGAGATGGTACGCGGACCGGTTCTGTCCTTTTCAAAGTTTTTAGTTAATTGGATTTCCCTCTTACAGAATTTTCAGGACCCTACAGACAATATAATTGATTTAACATTTCAATAAAAAACATATCATTTTAAATATAAATAGAATAATAAAGGTTGGGTAAATTTTGAGTATTTTTCTGTAAAGATTCATTTTTAGTGAATAATAATAAATACTGAATTTTAGTTCAAAACTGCTTTTCCATATAATTTAATTATACGGAAAAATAATGTTTTATATTTATTTTAAAGAGTAATTTTATTTTATTTTTTAAAATTATTATAATGTAGGCCTTTGGAATCAATTTTTTGTTTAAATTGACTTTAAAAACGTAGAAATCCTTAGGATATTTTACCTTAAACTCCAAAATTGTCTCCCATGTTACATGATGAATTTTAATTTAATTTAGGACACATCTATGATTGGAACTTGTAATAATTGATTAAATATTTTGAATAAGAATAATTTATATTTTCTAATAAGTCCGACTTAGTTTTTTACCAAAAATATTAGTGTATGTAGTTAAAGTTTATTACAACGATTAAAGTAAAATTAAACATAATAAGGGACTAAACCATAACCATAATGGCTAAATCGGCCGATAAAATTTTCCATGACCTATTGGTTGGAAATATTGTTACCCTATATTCTGTTTTCTCTACTTTTTACCATTAATTATCCACTATAAGTAAATAATACATAAGTGGGGTTCCCTTCCATTAAAATACTGCAAGATATTCTACTCCTCCATTATAAAAGGCCTCATTTACATCCACTTCCTCGCACATATCAATCCCATTAGGATCTTCCAAACTATAACCAATTCATTCCCCAAAATCCCTCCATTTATCATTGAATCCTCCCTAGGGAATAAGTCCCTCCAAAAATCTCTTTTGATGCAATCAAAAAAGAGTTAACTGAATTAGAGGTAACACCCTCCACCAAATTCATCTATTTTTGTCTTTTCACCACTCCCAAAATTCTTATTATTACATATCTATATAAAGAATCATGTATCCTAAATATACAAGTTTGTTTTCATTCTAAGGGTTCTAACTGCAATTACAACCACCTCTATATAATTGGTAAAAAACATAATGTTTATGTGTCGGCCGATACCACCTCACTAAATGATGATTGTTCAGTTTTCCATTACCACCTCTAATGGTGGCCATTATGATGAATGCTACTCTTATATATTATATATATGATATTTATAATATCATTATGCTTCTGTAACTCTTTTATAACACATACTATTATACATTCATTTTGTGTACAAAGGATAACATCGTTCGTGGAAGTGGGGAGAACCTCCACATGAAATCCAAGTGATTTGTTCATGTTATACATGGAATTTATTAAGGATAATTTGAATTAAATTATGTAATATATATAATATATATTATTATGTAATTATTTTATACATACATTTCATCTACTTTTTATCATATTAATACGACATGAAATTGGAAGTAGTATTCATTTATATGTACGGACTACCGTCTCCATGAACTGTGGATTACATTTGTTGTCCCGAAAACATTATATATATAAATATATTTATTTATATTTATAGATACATATATACTATATATATTTTATAATAAAATCTTTATTTACATTCTAAAGATGATGAAACCATGATATATTTAATAATAACAACATATAACATGTTAAAACATAATTGACATACTAAGGAATTCACACAAAATATAGTTGAATTAATGATTGATTTTTAACCAAAAATTAATAACACATTACATAAATTTATAATATAGTATTATATACATAATTATTGTTATAGTATAAGTTAGTAACACATTTTAAACAACTATAATGGATGATAATGAGTACCCAACAAATGAAATGTTATGGTAAGGGATTCCCATCTCACATTTTTTACATCCATGAGTGAAATTTCATATTCAAAACATTCTTCTTTCATGTTGTGTTCCTACTTTCCATTTTTATATCTATTATAACTAATTAATTTATCATCATTTCAATATGATTTTTCATTTTTTGATTATAACTTTTGGGTCTTTGGATTCATGTGTCAGGGAATTTCATCTTGATTTACATTTCATTGATATATATTTGTTATTATGAATCAATTCACATTTATTTGGGGTATTGTTGATTCCAAATTGGGGAAGAACAAGAAAAATTTGAAAGAATTAGGGGCTGCATCGCGAAGCCCATTCACAGAGCCCCCATGGCCCCGCGTCCGGTGCATAGCTCCCCTTTACAAACCCACCAAAGAGCAAGGAGGGATTACCCATGAACCCCTTTGACATTCAGGAACCTTTCATTGAGCAAGAAGGCATGATGCCCCGAAAACCACTTTGACATTCACGAACCTTACACGGAGCTAAATCTGTCTTCACGCCAAGTGAGCTCTACTTCGTGGCGCCTCTTAACTATAAATGTCAAACTCCCATCGAGGCCAAAGGATTGATCCTATGACCTTTCACCTTCTTACCTCCCAAATCATGATGCAATCACTGCTTTACTAACCATGAGCTCTTTAGGGTACTTTAGCATCACGAAGTGCCTCTCCCTTGTTTTGAATTGATCCCCACTTCAAGGAGGGATTCCCTTTGCAGAGCCCAGGGGCCTCCGTGATGGAATGGGATCCCCAATGGAACTCATGTCTTCGTGGAGCACATATGCTTCATTAATTATCCTCCATGCACCTATTTCCCGCATACTAAAGCAGGGTCACTATTTTTCACGAAGCACATTGCCTCACCATACTACGCTTCTCGGTGCACCCTTTCTTCGCAAGGAATTGCTCCGTGAATTCCTTTACACTTCGCGAATCACCTCCCATATGTAGTTATGACCTACGCCTAGGTGTGGCCACCACACTTCATGAAGCACACCCCTTTGAGAATCCCCTCCACTACATGGATCATAATAGCTTCACAAGTCTTCTATTTATGAACCTCTTTTCTCTACAACTCTTTTTCATGTGCGACCCTTCAGGTTTTCACGAAGTGATTTCAATGTCCCTTGGATGGTACTTCCTGTTGTGTTGCTTCACCTCATGATTCTTCACTTAGGCATGCAAATGGATATTGCTTCTTCGCATATCCATCCTAACGTGGACCCCTCAGAGGATCACTCCACAACACCCCCTATCCACGGTGTTGTAGGTGCCTACCCTTCACCATGGTGTAAAGGGTGCAGGTTATGTAAGTCCTATGGGTGCGGAGTGAACCCACCTCATCCGAGCTGTAGTAAATTAAACTACCATGCACAATCATCCTTAGCACATGAAGTTAAACTTTAGCCTCTCCCCATATGTCATATGCGGGGAACCACACCTTGGACATTCTACATGCCCACTAGTCTCTATGGGAGTGAAATCTTCCTCACATGGAATGTGATCCACTTTGCTAGAGCGATGTCTGTCCATGGGGAAAGGGGAACCACCTTGGTGTAAGCCCCTAGACATTATTTTAGGAGGTAGTACATCTAATCCTACATTCTTCATTGATGCTAAAGACCAGAGGAGAGATGGGGACATATATTTTTTTATCCCATCCCTCACACTATGGGCTTTGTCACCACCCGGGCCTCCAACCTGGAGTAAGTCTCAATCTTCATCTCCCCGGGCAGCTAACCACGCATAATCCCATTTTTCTTTTTGAGCTACTGACCACATGTAATCCCCATTCCACTTCCAATATATTCACCTTTCATGGTGTGGTCTTCTGGTCTTTGCTGCCACTTATTTCTCACACAGAGCATGAATCACATGGGCTTAGAGTAAGCATCATCCATGACATCCTCTCTAGCCTCCCTATAGTGGAAGCCCCACATAATCCTGAACATTGTGTAATTTGATCCTTGCCAAGGAAAGGTAAGAAACACATCTCTATGAGGTTCAATCCCAACAACAATTGGTCCCAACCATCTTCATGTCAGTTTGAAACACCATCCTGAACTATGTGGACTTTGATCATTGCTTAGGCAAGGTATGTTAGACACCTCCCTGAGGTTCAATACCAACAACCATTGGTCCTGTCCATCTCCACGTCATTTCCAAACACCATCCAAAACTATGTGGACTTTGATTATTGCTACGACTGGGTAAGTAGGAAGCCTCTCTGAGGTTAAACCCCAAAAACTATTGGTTCCTACCATCATCATGCCGGTTCCATGCCACATTCTGAACTATGTGGACATTGATCCTTGGAAAAGAAAGGTACATATGAAGCCTCCCTGATGTTCAAGCCTAATACCCATTGGTTACGACCCCTCATGTCAGTTCACCACAACACCATTCTGAACTACATGAACTTTGATCCTTGCCATGGTAAGGTACATAGGAAGTCTCTCATAGGTTCAAGCCCAACACCCATTGGTTACGACCCCTCATGTAATTTTACCACAACACCATTCTAATCTACATGGACTTTGATCCTTGCCAAGGTAAGGTACGTAGGAATCCTCGTAGAGGGTCAAGCCCAACACACATTGGTTCTGGCCCATCATGGCAGTTCCCCACAACACCATTCTGAACTACGTGGACATTTATCCTTGCAAAGGAAATATACGTAAGAAGCCTTCCAGAGGATCATGCCCAACAACCATCTGTCCCAACCACTATATGTTGGTCCACCCTCATCTTGCAAGACATTTAACTGCACGCCTCCCTTACCAGTGGTAAGTCATTGTGTCCTGATCAGTGGTAAGTTGTTGTCCCCATACCATCAGTAAGGTGTTGTGGCCCCCATTCAGTGGTAAGCCATTGTAACCCCATTAAACGACAATCCATTGTGACCCCATTCAGCGGTAAGCCGTTGTAACGTCTAATCTACGGTAATACACAGTGAGCCGCAATCGACAGTAAGTCGTTATCTTCCCCTTTGTTGGAACCCACATCTCTAGTCTACCCCTCGAGCGTCTGACCACCCTGAGCTACTAACCACCCATAAGTCCCAGTATATCATCGGGTTGTTTTCCTAGATGTACACCCTGATTCTATTCCCCAACCTAAAGGTTACACTTCCTCTAGATCCCATCTATGCATCCATTCTTAGAGGCCGCCTCCTCAGGTGCCCCATCGTCCCACAAAACTACGCGGACTTTGATTCCCATCCATGGGGATACGTAGGATGCCGCTTCGAGGATCAAGACCAACACTACTATCTCCCTCACATCGGTTCCATATCATTTCATTCAATAATCCATTTCCATCTTGATTCTTACCCAGGACACCACATTCTGGTGAAATCATGTCATCCACCTCCTCACTACTCCCAACAACCATCAGGTAACTAACCAAGAGTTACCCCTAACATCAGTGCTCCCAATATGGGTTGAACCCATCTAATCTACTCTAGTCAGCATTATAATCAGTCTAATCTATCTCTACTAGACATTAAACTCGCATCATACCCTGTGTTAAACATGGGAAACTGAGGAAAACCATAGATACATCCCCATGGAATATGATTCCCTGCATTCAACGTTGGAATCTTTGGGATTCCATGCCCTCGAGGAGCCCTATCATAAGGTGAAAAAACCCAGACTCTCCAGTGTTCCAATTCCCTGACATGCCAGTGTTCTCCAATGTGACTACTCCCCTGACTGAAGGTTACTGCCCTAACTGGACCATTTGGAATGTCCCGATAGAAGAAGTGTAATTAACTAACATCCATGAAGATATGGGCTAGGGAAGAGTTTAACGGACAACATATTAAGTCTATGAGGGAGACACGGACTAGGTGATGAGCTCAAAAGTGGAATCCATGGAAGGAAGAACCGACATCCCATTATCCTGTTTTGATTAAGAAGAAAACTTCCATGAATAAACGATGGGTGTCTCCTACCTTTGGAAATCGGGAATGCGGGGCAACAGTCAGCGAGTCCTCAACGGAAGGATGTGTGCCCTGAAGAAATCATTGGAAACAAAAATGGTGAACATGATGTGAAATTCTTCTTCTCAATATAGGGATTATTAGCATTTGAGATATTAGTTGATTAATTTGTCACCAGATCTAGTTATCTGGAACCGGGTCCCACTAATTATGTAATGGGCCTGGTGTGAAACTCAACATAAGATGGTGTAGTTGAACATTGGGAATCTCGGTCTGCAACGTTGTCAGCGTGGATCCTTCTTTCCAGTTGTGGAAGAAAGAATGGCGATGGGGCATTAGATGTTGATTTCCTAGTTTTAGGACTAATTGTTTAATATCCCTACCTTCCAGAACCCAAGCTGTCGGAATAGGAAACAAATCACAACCCTCCAATTGACATAGGGGGAGGGTCAATGCCAATGCGGCAAAGCCACGTGGCTCCACCGCTTCTACGAAAACCTCCACAACCACAACTACTGAGCACCCACACCCCATCTCCCTTTTTGTAATAATTCAATGAAGGGTAATAAGTAACCTTGTACCCCAATATGAGGAGGAGGGGATTATCCCGACTCTGGATAAAGCCCACCAGGATCTAGAGGTGTTTTTGCCTCATCATAACCGTTGCCCCCAAGGGATGTGCTGGGAGGCACTGCTCCTCACTCCGACACAAAAATGTTCCGGGAGCCTCTCCCTGAAATGCTTCGATGACTCCCTCTCCTACACCGATGAGGAGGGTGATGTCCGGGCCAGTTGGGATGGGATCCCATTTCAGGGGCCTCTAAGGAGGGCCCCCACTATACCATGAAAGCACCTCCACCTAGTCCCACGAGTAGAGGAGTAGGTGATATATTTTCCTGCACTGGCGGTCCTGTCCCGGAAGACCTGACGTTAGCGTCGGGCACAGGCTGAGAAGGACACCATCCAAGGGGATTCAACATCAACAACTACTATGTCCCACACCACCTCCTACATATACGATCATCTCCTTCTGTATTCTGAGCATGGGAACTTATATACCTGACTCAGATTGAGGCCCCAACTGCCCCATTGGAAGGCTGGATCGACTCTCTCGGTCGTCGGCGTAGGTAGTACTCATTGTGGGCCGACCCACGACAACAACACCAAGAATAAAGGTCCTACACATACCATCAATGATGAAATATCAAGTTTACCCCACTCCCATATTTGGTATGGAGTTCCTCCCCATGCAATCTTAAATCTGAATGAGTGTCCTCCTCATAGCAGCGACACTCGGTAAGAAATCCTCTCACGTTCTCATTACCTCGGTTATGGAGTTATCCCTTCTAAAACAGACCTATGTTATGAAGATTTTACACATATAGTAGATTTCTAGCATGGGGGGCATATCCCATGTCCTTGCAGTAGTTGGCGAAGGTCCTCCCCGCCTCAGTAGTCAAGGGAGTGAGGTTCAACCTCTCTCTATCAGCACTCAGAACAAAGGACCTACCCGTGTTCAACTTAACCAGTACAAGAACCCTCCTTGCACTGATGCTGTCAAGGGGAACAAGCATGGAGGTCCTACCTATGCTCTTATCAGCTCAATCAGAGGTCTTTCCCGCTCCATCATTTCCCACGAATATTTCCCTTGCACATCAGTCTGTGGGCACAATGGTCCTCCCTGTGTTCCCTTTTACATATGTCCAGGTGCACCTCGAATCCCAGCTCACTCAGGATGAAACACTATCTGCCTCAGCATTAGTATGTCCGAAGGTCCTCCTCATTCCGGAAATCCACCATGTCTCGAAGAACCATCCCGGTACAGGAGGGTGGGTAGTCGCCTCCATAAAAAGAACATAGAGAAGATTCATACTGAGATCAAACCGGTTTTCTCCTCATACTCTGAGGTGAAATAAAAATCAGTAACAGAACCCTCGCCTAGGTCCTCCATGTCAAGGGGCGGGGCAGGAACAAGGCGCATCAGCATCATACTTCTAGAATGTGAGTTTCAACAGATTCCCGCCTCCCTCCGCAGGTATATCCATAAGGGAGAAATTTTGGAAACTCCATAGCTTACAGTTGTGCAATCATCACCATCACCACCAAATGCACTCTCTACCTCAAATAGAGATCACATAGAGCTATTCGGGGGACCAATGGTGGATGAGTAGCATCTTGGTGCATCGCCAGCATTCGTAGCCTATATGCAGGAAACTATAGTCGTCAGCCCGTATTACAATGATGTGGTTGCTAAGTCACTACACTCTTCATAGGATAGACTAAGATATAGTAGCTTGTCATATCTCTCGCTGTATTCTCTGCCGGCCAGCCTTCCATCTCAGCGGTATGCTTTGGTACCACTATTGGTTCCCCAACTTCCTCTGATTAATGTGTGGGGAAATGAAGGGAAAACACTAAATCCAAGACTAGGTGCTTATGTGATATCCTTATAGTGGACCATTTCCCTGATATGTTTTTTCCTGTTTCAGCACCGAATTTTTGTGTGTCGGAATCCCCCACCCAAGAGGAAGTTGAGTGTTTCCACCCAACCCTCTCGCTGACTCATTTTTGTCTTCGTCATAATCAAGTGGATTACCCTAAGATTCAAGCACATTTCGAGGATATTGATGAGCAATGTCTTCTGGTTCATTTGTCCGCACTCTCTGTGTCCAAGAGACCTGAGTCGCCATGCCACTATAGGACCATCCATCAATGATGCATTAAGAGTTTCAAAGTAATCCGCATGATTATCAAGGAGGATTCCACCCACATGATGATTTGTGGTTGGGGACAGTTTGCTTCCCTCCTCTTGATCTCTATCTAGAGACAACCTGACTCGCTAGGCGATATTGATGAAATTATCCCAGGAAGAGTCATGATTAACATGGCCAACCTGCCGGAAGGTGAAAACGAGCTATTGCTTCTTGGATAGGACCTACCCCAGAGGGTGTTTCACACCACTTGGATCCACTGGGAAGGATCACTTGCCAACAGAGAAATCTATTGGGTCTCCCCGTGCCTACTAAGGGACTAGTCCTCAGCCGGAATCTCAACAAGGGCAAGGAACACCTCAGAGTTATCAAACCCTCCAACCCGTCTAGCTCAGTTCATAAGGTGGAATAAGATCCTGAAATAGTTGTGTTGCGTTAGCAGCTTGTAGATCAAGAGAAAATGGTCGATGAACTCCTTGATGAATGCACAGTAGAGAAACGACTAGACTATGGTGATCCTCAGCCGAGGCAGTAGGGGTAGGCACAACTTCCCCTTGGCGAACAACCCCCGGGTGACCCTAACCATCCTGCCCATGTGGACAGGGATGACGCCCAAACATATGGAAAGATGGTGCATTATGTGTCGCCTAATCCACTTGAATGACGAGGAAATCCTCTAGACCTAGCTCAGGTTCCCCCTGCTACCCCATAGGTCACTCCACCAGCTGATCCACGAGCTATTGGGCCTCAATATCATTTTGAAGAACCTACCGATGTGCTAATGGTCTGATATCCTTATCAAGACAAGAATCCCCGGCCAGAAGATCTAATGGCAGTGCTCATCACCCACCTCGAAGCATTAGAGACTCGACAAGTGGCAATCCCACCTGATGGAAAGCCATATCCATCTTGGGTGGATGATGTTCCAGCACCCTTGGGTTTCATAAATCTAACTTTCCCTCCCCCCATTCAACGGCATAGGGGACCTACCGCTGCACTTGGCCCACATCATCTCAAGGTGTGGACCCATGTTGGGAACCCCAACGTAGCAACCAGCCACCAAACTCTAGTGTTTTGTGCAGACATTGGAAGGGCTTCTGTTAATCTAGTACAACCAGCTCCCCATCAGATCAGTAGCTAGTAGGGAAGACCTTCGTAGGGAATTTCTCGACCATTTCAATTCCACCACCAAGAAGATGAGTATTATAGTCCTCTTCAAGTCCAAGTAGAGGCATGATGAGCATGTTGCAGACTTCATCGCCTGGTGGAAGGGCCTCACATATTACCTTGATATGTCGTTGAATCAGGAGCAGCTATTAACAATGTGCATAGGGAATGTCAAGACTAAACTAGTCCCCTCCCTCATCACTCAGAATTACCCTAGGAAATTCTGAGACTTCTTTGATAAGGCCTAGTACATAGAACAATCCTTGAAAAAGGCTATCAAGGCACGTTCGTTGCCTCCTGTAATCCCTGCGAGAAGGGCCGCCATGGCCGAGACCACCACAATGGCTCAAATAGAGGCCCCCTACAACTAGATTTGTTATCAATGGGGCCTCCTAAGTAGCTTCACAGAGGCCCTATGCCTCAGGTGTAGACTCTGGACCAGTGATCGCTCCACGATTCCCTGTTTCATTTTCACCCTTACAACACTATGCTAAAATTATTTTATATTGAAAATTATAGGTGTAACAACAAATATCATTCCATTTTTGAATCATTTATTTTGTTTTTATCACTATTGAAAAGGTCAATGTTACTTGTTTTGATGATTCCATTGTAGGAGGAGGTGATTTGGAGGCCCTAGAGATGATCCATAATAAAAATGGGCCAAAACTGCATGGGTCCCATTAAAACTTGTCCACTATTGGGCAGATTATGAAAACAATGTGCATCCAAATGTTTTGTGATTTTTTGGGAGGGTTCGAAATTCAATTATCTACATCTAGTATGAATACAAACATTCCTCATTAATCCATTAAATTCCCCATCTGAAGTGATCTATCCAGGACCCAGAATTTGCACGGAGTCAAAAGTTGTGTGTTGCGTGCTGTCCGTATCTAGAGTTATACGTGTCCAAAAGGATCCAAACATTCTTTGAAGATAGATAGGACATGGGAAAAAACATTCTAGTTTTTTCAAAAGCTATTTAAGAATTTCTAGAGTCCAAAAACAATGTGACAAGTGGTTTTACACAATCTGGGTACCCAAAACCACTTCCCATTTTTCCTATAAAAGAGCACCATGAGTACCTCATTTGGTGGGTTCGAACAAAAAGTGAAACTCTACCATTTTTATGTCCTATAGGATTATTTTCCTCATCCTTGAAGTTCTGGAGGCCCCTATCCTCATAAGTGGATCATGAATGAAGAATGAGTTTCACCCAAGATTCCTCCTCCTCCCGATGTCGAGCTAAATGGTGGGTGTTCATTATGAGGGAGCTACGCACATGTCGAGGGAGTTCAAATTCTCAGTTTAGCTACTTGTTTGAAGTAATTTGGGTGTTAAACCTTTTATTTTCATGTATCTTACATGAATTCATATTTTATTGCTTGTTTTTGATGCATGCGGATGAGATGCACTTAATTTCTAACCGATCAACATGAGGTTTTGAGTGAGTGACTTGTGTTGTTCCAATTGGATAACACAAGAATCCTTTTATTACCCAAATTATTGAGATTTCAATATGATTTCGAAGCTCTTATTTCATTCACATGTTCTGGACCTTGACAATATTATTGTTAGGTCATGGATTGGTTCTTTAAGCAATGAAATAAAGTCTTAGGAATTAATCAGGATTCTAATTATTTTCAACTAAAGAATTTCTCAAAACAGAAATTAATCTCCAAGAATGATGAACTTGAAAGTGTGAAGTGAACACACAATGAACCCTTTTATCTTAAATTTTTTAAAATACATTTAGTTTTTCAACATTTAAACTTTCAATTAAGTAATTTTATCATAAAACTAGTTTCAAAACCACCCCTATTTTAGTACTTCATATTAAAAACGCACACTCTGAACCCACAAATGATCTTTGAGAGACGACCTAGGGTCTATCCTAGACTATAAATCTACTTTTGAAACAAAATAAATTTATCGTGTCATAAAAGTGTGTTCAAATTTTGGCATCATTTTCGGGGAGAAAATTGGTTTTAGTGCGTGTTGTTTATAAGTATTTTTTGTAATTTTTGTGAATATTTATTTGTTTTATCTTATACCTCTACCTATATTTCTGTATTCTAATCTATTTTTTATGTAGGTTTGGTGTATAAAAAGTTCTACTCTGTGATACTTACAACCTCTCAAACCTGAACTAGAGAGGATCCTACATCAGCAACCCTGAGATATACAAGAGGGACCTTTGAAGGAGGACGCACAAAACATCAAAAATATTCTTCAACCTTCACCTTCTTCTAGAACCCACATTAAAACTAAAATAAAATTATATTACATGGAATAAAACAGTAGAACACTAAAATAACTAACACACCTGACATTGATATCCATCCCACATACATTCAATTACAAGGCGAGGCACCCAATTTTGAACTAAAATCTGGTTTAATTCATCTATTACCATGATTCCATGGACTTCCTGGAGAGGATCCACACATGATTTTAAAATAAATTCATATTGTGTGTACTACATTAAAACTTTCAAATGTGGATAAAATAAAAATAATAGCTTAGGGATTTTCATTTTTCATTATAAGACACTATAAAGACTGGCATTATTATGTTAATTCACCAATAAGAGGGTTGGGCGGACATGAAACATCTTTTTCTTGAAAACTATTTCCTAGCCTCTCGAAATCAAAATATAAGGAAAGAAATTTGTGGGATAAGCCAATCTAAAGGGGACACACTTCATGAATATTGTGAAAGAATTAAAATATTATGTTGAAGTTATCCACACCACCAAATAAGTGACCAACATTTAATACAATATTTTTATGAAGGTTTAGTCCATATTGATAGAAAAATGATTGAAGCTGTTGTAGGTGGTGAGTTGGTAGAAAAGAACCCAATTTCTGCTAAAACCTTAATTAAGAACATTGCACAAAACACTCAATAACTCAGTTCAAGGTCCAATTTACCCATTCGAGGAGTCCATGAGGTGCAATGTACAGAATTCGAGAAGAAGGTGGACATGAAGTTTGAGGAGTTAAGTACCCTTCTATGACAGCTTGCTCACTCCCAAGGGAAATATCAATCTCATCCTCCCATCCATTGTGGAATATGCTCTTCTAACACTGATTATTTTGACCAATTCCCCCAATTGGGATAAAATCATGAGAGTTGTGAGGCATTATTCCCAGGACGCCCATATAACCAAACTATTAGGCAAGAACCATACTATCCATCCAACTCTATGTGGAATGAATACCAAGCTTATAGGAAAGAGGGGTATTCAAACCAGCCTCATCAACCATGAAACCAGTAAAAACATAGTATCCATCCACCACCACCACCCATAAATCTTCAACCACCCCAAAAGCCTTTTTAACTGCCCCTCCCAAAACTCAGCCTAGCCTAGAAGATATGATTAAAAAAATGGCTGCCAACAATCTCCAATTCCAAAAAACCATCGAAACTCCCATATAAGACCTCAAAACCCAATTAGGCCAACTAGCTAACTCGGTGGGTGAAATTCAATGACATGGTTTAGGTAAAATACCCTTTGAACCAGTTGTTAACCCTAGGGATAAGAGAAATGTTAGTTCCATCACCCTTAGGAGTGGAACAGAACATAAAAAATAAATGAATCCTCCATTATAATCATCCCATCCTAAGGAAACCACCATCCCAATTACTGGAGATAATCTAAATAAGGAAGAACCTTGTCATAAGAGAATCCCTTGAAAAGGAAAGAGTGTGTCTATTGATGAGTCACCTAGCCCAACAATCCCTATTTCATTTCCACAAAGGTAAACCCAGCCTAGAAAACAAAAGGAAACTGAACAAGATAAGAAAATTTTGGAGACTTTCAAAAATGTGCAGGTAAACATTCTGTTGATTCATATTGTGAAACAAATTCCATGATATGCCAAGTTTCTAATGGAGATTTGTACACACCGAAGGCGACTTAGAGGTGATGTGGATGTGAGCTTGGGGAGGAAGGTTTCAGCATTGATAGAGCCATCACATTCCACCAAGTTCAATGATCCTCAAACATTCTCTATTCCGTGCACCATATGGGAGTATTCTTTTTATAATTCTATGCTTTATTTAGGTGATTATATAAATGTGATGCCTTAATCCATTTAATCTAAATTGTATTTTAGGGAACTAAACCCCACTGGAATTATTGTTCAATTGGCAAAATAGAGTACCGCACACCCCTATGGTGTGTTAGAGGTTGTTCTTGAGAGAGTTCAAAATTTAATTTGTTCTGCTGACTTTTATGTGCATAAAATAAGGGATGATAGGATGAATGGACATGCCCAGATTATATTGGGGAGAACATTCTTGAAAACCACCAAAAACATAATTAATGTCCGTAATGGTACATTATCTATGGAGTTTGGTGGTGACATTTTCCACTTCAACATCCTTGATTCCATGAAGCACCCCTCAGAAGAACATTCCTCTCTCTATTAGTTATATAGATATACTCCCTTCCCATAAAAAAAATTAATTTCATTCCCCTGATCCCCTTTCTGAGTTTTCTTCACCGATTGAAATTCTAGGAAATGATTCATGCATTGATTGTTGTATTGGTCTAAAAAAGTGTCATGCATGTCCATTTATTGATGATTTCATGATCACTAAGGATCCAATGACCATCGATGATACTGCTAAGCCTATAAAAGTTCATTCCTCATCTTAGGATGATACCATTGAGTAGTTAGATGAGACCTGTGACCTCTCACTTTCACACACACTCCCATCAATCCAAAATCCACCTAATTTGGAACTGAAACAATTGCCTCAAGATTTAAAATATTCATATCTTGAGAATGGAATCAAGTTTCCCGTCATTCATGCTAGTTCACTCCCTCCTGAGCATAAATTGTGAATGCTTGAACTTTTGATGGAGAATAAACATGATTTGGGACAGACAGTTGCTAAAATTCCTAGTATTAGTCCATAAATTTGTACACATCATATTTTATTAAATTATGAGGATAAACCAGCGAGGAAGCCACAACATCGACTAAAATCAAACATCCTAGAAGTTGTAAAAACTAATGTAACAAAATTATTGGCTACTGGAATCTTTTAACCCATCTCTGGAAGCTAATTGGTCAGTCCCATTCAAGTGGTTCCTAAAAAAACTGGCCATACAATAATAAAAAATGAATCAAATGAATTGGTTCCAACTCATGTGCAAAATAATTGGCTTGTCTACATAGACTATCGCCGACTAAACCAACACACTAGGAAGGAACATTTACCTTTTCCATTCATTGACCAAATCCTAGAAAGGCTAGAGGGTAAGTCCAACTACTATATCCTTGATGGGTATTTTTGATACTTTAAGATCTATATTGCCCCTGAGAATCAGGAAAAGTCATTCTTCACTTTCCCCGTTGCCACATTTACATATAAGAGGATTCCATTTGGTCTGTCCAATGCTCTAGGTACTTTCTAGCGATGTATGGTTATTATTTTTTCAGATTACCTAAAGAATTGCATGGAAGGATCCATGGATGATTTCACTGTTTTTGGATCATATTTTTATGAATGTTTGAGCTGTCTTTGTTTGGTCCTACGTCACAATATTGAAAAAATTCTTGTATTAAATTATGAGAAATTCCATTTCATGGTGTGACAAGGTATAGTTTTGGGGAATGTCATTTAATGGGATGGTATCCAAGTAGAAAAATCAAAATTGGATGTCATTTCATCCTTACCATTCCTTAAAAATATATGGGATGGGCAATCTTTCATAGTTCATGATAGATTTTACCGTCATTTCATTCATGACATTAGTAAGATTACACTCCCCTCTCTTGGTTACTCAAAAAAGAAAAGGAATTTTTTTATAATGATTACAAGGAAGATTTTAATAAGTTAAAATGGAGTCTCACATCACCCCAGGTAATCTGACCACCTCAGTGGGATTTACCATTTCAGATCATGTGTGATGCCTCTAACTATACAGTTGGGGCAGTCTTATCATAACGGGTCGATCCAGGGTTCTCATTTCTGCAACCTAACAATGCAACCACTTTTACGTTAGTATGGGGTCGATCATAGAGTGTCAAATACATATCACCCACAGACCAATGGTCAATCCAATGTGGCAAATAGAGAGGTAAAAAAAATTCTTGAAAAAACGGTTCAAACAAATAGAAATGATAGGATTCATCGACTTGATAATTCATTACGGGCCTACCATACTGATTTCAAGACTCTAATTGGAATGTCACCCTATCGTCTTGTGTTGGGAATGTTTTTTCACCTACCTGTTGAGATTGAGCACCGGGCCTACTGAGCCATCAAACAATGCAATTCTAATATTTATGGTGCATGTTCTTAAAAGAAGATGTAGATTCAGGAGATGGAGGAAATGATAAGAGATTCATATGAAAACTCCAGATTTTATAAGGCAAAAATCAAGGCTACCCATGACCATCTTATACTTCAACATCAGTTCCACATTGGGAAGAAGGTCGTCTATTATAATGGAAGGCTTATGTTTCATCCAGGTATGCTTTGTTCCCACTAGTTTGGAACATAAACTGTTATTATTGTATCTCCATATGGTGTTGTTTAGGATCAAAATGAAGAAACCAAGAAAACCTTCACTATCAATGGACACTAGCTGAAGCACATCCATTAATCCCATCTAGAGTTCCTGATGGAGGAACTCCATGTTCAAGAATCAATATATCAGTGAAAAACACTAGGTTTTATCATTCCTTATCAAATTCTCAAATATTATAGTGAGGACACTACACAATCTAGGGGTGGGGGTGGGTACATTCCTAAGATAGATACAAATTTTCATTATCTTTTTTTCTTTTATTTTTCACCTTCATTATGTTATTTTCTATTTTCCCTAGATTTCTGGGTTCATTAGGATTTCCATTGTCATTCTCCTTTCTTCTCTTTTGGCATTTTTTATGGTATTTTCAATTTTCCCCATAAAAAATGCTGAAGTTCCATTATTTGGTGACCATAAAGGGGGAAAGTAAAAATACCATAACAAGGGTGAAAAATAATATTTGTATGAATTTAAAATCAGGGAGTGATTTTCAGTGAATTGGTTTTCTTTCAATGATATAAATGGTTGTATCACTGTGAAACATTTCAAATGATTGATGCCCCGTGTGTGAGTATTTTTTGGGAAACCTGTGTCACTAATATCTCCACAAATTTTTTCACCAAACCACAATGTGTGAATATTTTATAATTAATATAAGGTAAATATATGTTAGGTTAATATTTTTGGTTTTCTTTCAATGATATAAATGTTCATTATCTGATCTATTTCATCACTGTACCAGATTGAACTATGCATGTGTACCTAATGTCCGACTATTGTACGCCCTTAAAAAATGGGTTGTGTCTTGAGCAGGTAAAAAACCATTCCTCTTCAACCTTTGATCTAGTAATAACTATTTCAATTAGTGTCATGAAGAGATCAAACAAGGGTTGAGAGATGAGTCTAATATTTGTTTCAAATGCAACTCATAAAAAACAAAAAAAAATATATGAGGGGAGTACTGAAATGTGAAACATATGGGGATATATAGGTCATGAGCTTATTTTTTGACATCAAGTAATTCTTATATGAGTGGGTCTTGAAATATTATTGCAAAGTATGTAGGACATGTTTGGTGAAAAAAATCATTTAAAGCTGAATAATGTTAAAATAACCTATATTTAATGGATAGAAAGTGGAAACAATAGCATGGAATGGTTTTCACACACACACACATAGAGATTTAGTGGAATGGTTAAATTATCTAATTCCATTCCCATGTTGGTGTCATGAAACTCTTTAAATTTCATTTTGACATTATTTATGAGACATCTTTTTCCATTTTCACTAGGAAGAACTCCTTGGTGTGGTTCGTGAATTAATTACATTACATTAATGAATTAAAATGTCCTCAAATTATAAGTCTTCATGATTTTGGGAATATATACACACATAATTTTATTAATGATATGTGACTTTTCCCAGGAGTGCAAATGTTTAGGTGTGGGGGTGTGATCGCACCGCGATTCCCTGTTTCATTTTCACCCTTACAACACTATAAAAAACTTGTTTTATATTGAAAATTATAAAAATAAAAACAAATTTAATTCCATTTTTACATAATTTATTTTGTTTTTATCACTGTTTAAAAGGTCAATGTTACTTGTTTTGATGATTTCATTGCAGGAGGAGGTGATTTGGAGGCCCCAGAGATGATCCAGAAGGAAAATGGGCAAAAAATGCAAGGGTCCCATGAACACCTTTCTACTATTGGGTAGAGTATGAAAACTACTTGCATCCAAATGGGATGATATTTTGTAGGATGTATAATCAGTCAATTATCTACAACTAGTATGAATACAAAAAAGCCACATTCGACCATTAAGGATCCCAACAGAAGTGATCTGTCCAGGCCACCGAATCTGCACTGAGTCAAAAGTTGTGTTCTGTGAGCTATCCATATCTTGAGTTTTACATGTACAAAGGGAGAAAAACCTTATTTGGAGATATCCAAGACATGGGTAAAAACATTATAGTTTTATCAAAAGTGATTTAAGTCTGTCTAGAGGCCTAAAACAATACGAAAAGTGGTTTTACACAATCTGTGTGCCAAAAACCGCTTCCCATTTTTGATATAAAAGAGCACCACAGGTACCTCATTTGGGGAGTTCAAACCAGAAGTGAAAATATTACATATAAAAGTCTTTTAGGAGTATCCAACTCATCCTTGAAGTTTTATAGGCCCCTATCCTTATAGGGGGATAACGAATGAAGAAGGAGTTTCACCCGAGCTTCCTCCTCCTCTCGATGTCAAGCTAAACGGTGAGTGTTCGTTGTGAGGGAGCTACGAAAATGTAAAGGGAGTTAAAATTAATATTTTTACTACTGGTTTGGAGTAAATTGGGTTTTAAAACATTTAATTCCATGTATCTTACATACTTTAATATTTTAATTCTTGTTTTGATGTGTGTGGATGAGATGCTCTTAATTTCAAACCGATCAGCGTGGGGTTTTGAGTGCGTGACTTGAGTTGTTCTGATTGGGTAACACAAGAATACTTTTCTTATCAACTTCATTGAGATTTCAAACTTGTTTGGAATCTCCTATTCCATGAATATGTTCTAGATCTTGACAATACGACTGTTATGTCAAGGTTTGGTTCTTTAAGAAATGAAATAAAGGCTTAGGAATTAATCGGTACACCAATTAATTTCAACAAAAGAATTGCTCCAAACCTAACTTAATCTTTAATAACGATGAACACGAATGTTTTAGTAATCTCACGATGAAAACCTTTATCTAATATTTTTCAAAATACATTTTTTATCAACATTTAATCATTCAATTAAGTAATTTCATCCTAAAACTAGTTTCAAAACCACCCCAATTTTAGTTCTTCTTATAAAAACACACACTCTAAACCCACAATGCTCCTTGAGAGAAAACCAAGGGTCTTCCTTAGACTATAAATCAACTTTAGAAACATAATAAATTTGACGTTTCACGACAACACGTTCATCTAGCTTCTCCCACCTCAGAATTGCCAGGCTCCCCGCGCAATGCACCTCCACCACCCAGGCGAGACAACCAAGTTCCACCGGCACGATAGGCTCCTCTGGCCCCTCATCTAGGTCAGGCTACCAGATCCCCTTTTGTGAATAGGATAAATTTGACCTACTCATTCAATGAGTCCCATGTGTCTGGTTACATCCACACTACCTTTTATAAAGGGATTGTACGTTTTCTTGAGTGTAGGAGACCCGAAGAGGGGAACCTCACTGATCGCCCCAACTACTACCCCTATCACTAGATCATGGGGAACACCCTCAAACAATTCTATGTGTTTAAATATGGGATTCAAGACCAGGTAGATTACAACATATTCTAATTAGGCCTAGCCTCGACCTAGGTGGCATGTGTATCCCTGATGCCAGACAACAGCAACGACAGTGAAGGCGAGTGGAATCAAGTTTCTAACCATGGTTCCTAGAATTATGATGACTGGATGGCTCATAAAATAGTTTCACATTCCCATGGTCTTATCCATACACACCTAAATCAAACAGATCATTCAGAAGTGGCATCTACTACATCTTCATCATCGTATCAGCAGTCCCCTACTCAAAAGAGAAACCACCAGCGGCACCGGGGAAGACAACGTTCCCCACCAATGCCATCGTCATATCGTACTCTGGGAGACATCATGCCCCCAAAGACTGTGATTCTTCCAAGAATATGTGTAGTAGTGGATGACTCTTCAAGCAATAGTCAACGGTACGCCTCATTTAATACCGTAGAACTGGTTAACCCATATATGATTACTGATGATGAGGAGCGCCAGGCGGATCCTCTAAACATCCCCAGCCGTCATCAGCGGCGACAGAGTTGTGGCTATATAGGCCATTAGAGTTCCTCGGTCAGCACTTCCATCCAGGTTGTTCATGATACTGAAACCATGAAACAGGCTCAGCGTAGAGCTTAGCAAGCGCATCCTTCTCATTTTGTGATATCTGGCCTGCCTTTACCGATGTTCGTGTTTTTGGATCAGGCAGAGTCACCTTGACACACTGTGACTAGACATGCCCTGCTACATGCCAGTCTAATTCGTCTAGCCCACATTCGACTATTGCCCCATAGGCATTGTTTAATGAAGAGCATGACATTCCCAACACCAGTCAGTCGTTGATCCAGCCGGCAGGCCCCGCTGTATCTCCTATCGTAAGGAAACCTCCTGTAAAAAAAATTTCATGCATGAATCAGAAGTACGATGTCCTAAAACATCATGAAATTATCCCAGCAAGTCATTCTATCCTTGAGGCCCTTCTCATGTCCACAGACATGCGTGAAACCCTCACCGAGGCTTTAAGAATCCCCCTCCAGTTTGAGACAGAGGTAGCTCCCGCAGAATTCTTCCATGCTAAGGTGGTCTAACATGATGAATGTCACGCCATCATCTCATTCTCGGGAGAAGATGAAGGATCTCCCATATAGAGGAACATTCACATGCAATACATCACCAACCACTTTAATGGTGTGGAGGATTATTTTTGTCTTGTCAACATGAGTTCTGGAATCAAACTAATCCCAACCCGAACACTATGGAAACTAGGGTTGTTCGAGGATGATCTGAGTCCCTCTAACCTAAGAATCCATGATTATGATATGACAGAAAAGACACTGGTCAGTAAGATCCGTTTGAATACCTCGTTTGGTTTTCTATTTTCCAGTACTGAATTTATGGTTGTCTCCCAGGACACCGCCTATAATGCGTTGATGGGCCGACCATGGCTCCACCAGTATGCAAAGGTTCCCTCATCATATCACCAGTGCCTCAAGTACTCTTTCAATGGTTGGGTGGGTGTGCTTATTGGTGACCTTACTCCTTTGCCTCTTGTGAATACCACTATCTGGATGTCTACTATTACAAGAGAAAAGACAAATGGATTTAGGCTAACAAGGTTGAGCATGCAATGGTTACGAATGCACTGTGGACAGATCTAGAATATGCCTACATCTTTCCAATCCACAGATTGGAGGCTATGACCTCGGACATGCAGAAATTCTTTGTTGTTTTTGGAATGAGAGGGGAGCGTGTGACAATGTATAAGCGATGCCGGAAGATAACCTCATACTCTTACATGAATCTGGCTCAGGTGATCCCAGAACCGCTATGCCCGTAAGGTATCAATATGTCCACCCCATGGAGACATCAATACGTCATACATGCTTGTTCCATCGGGCTGGGATAAACCGGATCAAGCTGACGTGCCACTATTTCCTTGATATCATCAAGCGCGACCCCATCGGCCAAATACAAGATGGGATCATATCAACAACCTTAATCTTTATGGTTTCAACAACACATGAGTTCCCCGATGCAGTGTCCACTACCCCTCAGGATGGTACCAACCTCCCATCGGGAACTGTCAACTCAGAGGAAACTCCTCCCACCGAGGATCCCCCCTCTATAATTGATGAAGAGGATTTAGAAGATTCTCCCCTTGCCTTTGAAGAGGGTGTTTCCACCACACTCATTGAATTGGTGCAGGTGAACTACTATTTCAAGGTAGACCCGAAACCCACATTGATCAGTGCTACCATGCCCCTCGAGGAGAAACATTAGAATATAGATTTACATAAGAAACACGAGGATGTATTCTCCTGGAGTTATGACGAGATTCCAGGTGTGGATCCGCAAGTAGTCGTCCCCTGCATCGGTCTACCAGAAAATCATTATGGGTTAAAGAAACTTCCATGAAAGATTCATCCTTATCATGGTTCCATGGTTGAGGCAGAAGTTGATAAGATTATCAGATCCAATTTCATTAAGGAGGTATAGTACCCCAAATTACTATCCAACATAGTGCCAGTTAGGAAGATGAATGGGAAGATCAGAGTCTTCATCAACTTCTGAGATCTCAACCATCAGTGTTCTAAGGATGATTTTCATCTTCTAATGATGGAACGATTGATTGAAGCCACAACTGGGTTCCAGGATCTCTCCTTCATGTATGGGTATACCGGGTATAAGAAGATCTGAATGGCCCATGAGGGTGAGGATTCCACAACCATCAGGGCACCACAAGGTAGCTTATTATACCAAGTCATTCCATTCTATTTAAAGGATGAAGGTGCCACCTAACAGCGTTCCATGTATTACATATTTAAGATGATCCATGAGACATTGGTGGAATGTTACGTGGTTGATCTAGTGGTTAAATCATGAAAGTGTTAGGACCATATCGATGACCTTGAGAAAGTGTTTGTCTTCCACCATTCTCACCATGTGAAGATGATCCCATGATGTGTGCCTCTAGGGTAACCTCTGGAAAGTTTCTCATCTTTGTTGTCAGATACTGGGGAACTGAGATCAACCTAGAGAAGATAAGGGCCATCAGCCAGATGTCTCCCCCAAGCAACCTCCGGGAGCATTGAGGTTTCCAACTTGACCTACATACATCTATTCATAGAAAATATATCCATAAAGTTTATGTTATTTTCACGGCTCATGAAGAACGACACTGTCTATCAGTTGTACGAATAGTGCCAGAAAGCTATTGAGGAAATCAAGCAGTATCTGCTCCATCTTTTGGTAATAATGCCACCAGTCTCCAGAAAGCCTCTAGTCCATTATGCGAACCAAATAGAACGGTCTCTTGGATCCCTTCCTACACAAAAAACAATGAGGGGAAAGAGAATAGCCTCTATTACCTCAGTCACATGCTCCTCGATACAGAGACCAGATACTCCCCTATCGAAAAGAGATTCATTGCGCTGGTATTCACAGTAAAGAAATTATGACATTTCTTTTTGCACCATGAGGTACATCAGGTTTCCCAAGTAGATCCACTGAAGTAACTCATGAACTTCCCCATGTTAAAAGGTCTTCCATATAGGTGGGAAGTGATTCTCCAGCAGTTGGACATCAGTTTTGTCCCCCAGAAGGCTATTAAGGGGAAGGTGTTGGAATAATTCCTTACCGCCCATCTAGCTTCTACAGACCAGTCCCTGAACCATGATTTTCCCAATGATGTAACCCTCTCGGTGGTCCAAGACATGTCGTGATAGATAATTCACGACGATGGTGCTTCTTGGAGCCCCACCGGTAGGAGGCTCAATGATCCTAGAACAAATAAAGTATTATTGGGTATCGTCTTAATTAACCCAGTATAAGCCATTATTCCATACACATTACTATTGTCAGAAGGCTACACAAATAATGAGGCGGAGTATCAGGCCCTCATTAGTGGCCTCATGCTGTCCGTCGAGATAGAAATTCTTCATCAGCATGTGAAAGGGGACTCAGAGCTATTCATCAAGCAAGTTAATGGTTACTATGTCGGAAAAAATCCAGATCTCATACCATTGTTGGAACACAAGCTTCACCTAATGGACTAGTTCCCATCTTGGCCAGAAGTCACTCAGGTCCCTTGATCCCTAAACGGTCGAGCTGACTCCATGGCCATCCTAGATTCATCACTTGAAGAGCCCGAACATGATGATCTAATTATCCACATGGCACACCAGAGATTCAATGCTCTCGTCACTCCAGATGATGATGATGGCCCATAGGTAAGACACCTTACCACCGACACCACCACGTCAGGACCCCTAGTTCCCCTTGATGCAGTGATTGAGGTGATTCCCGAGTGGAGAAAGCACTTTTGTTGATTATCTCCAAAACAGTAATCTTCAGGTGGTTCGGGCTAAGTGTGAGAGAATCCATCGCCGCGCACTGCAGTTTTCCTTCCAAATCAGTCCTGATCTTGAGAAGAATATCTAAAATACCGGGTTTGATGGGGTTCTCCTCCCTTGCATTCCAGGAGTCGAGATTTCCAAAGTCATGTAAGAGGATCATTCCAGTTCATGCGAGGCTCATTCGACCCAGATGAAACAATCTCACCAGATCCAGATACTGGGGGTACTATTGTCCCCCCCATGATCCATGACTGCATTGAGTTTTCTAAGAGGTTCCATGCGTACAACATTCATGAAAAATTTTCTGCATCATCCACCAGAGCTTCTCCACACTACCAAGTACTCTTGGCCCTTCGTAATCTAGGGACTCAATATGGTGGGACCATACCCACCGGTGATATGTTAGTAGTGAAGGTTCTTCCTGAATGCTACAGATTTCTTCTCCAAGTGGGAAGAGGGAGTTCTGCTCATTTAGTTCAAGGCTCATTCCATTTGTGACTTTGTGAGCTCCAATATCATCTACCGATTTGGAGTCCCTCACGTTGTCCTTACCGATAACGACATGAACTTCCGAGCACCTGAGCTAAAGAAGTTGTACACTGAGTACATCATCCGTTCTAACCATACCTCTCACTATCATGCACAACCAAATGGATAGATAAAGGTGTTAAAAAACCATCTCTTACATTCTATAGAAAAAGGTTTTCAATAATAAAAATAGTTGGTCAGACAAGCTCCCTGATTCCCTCTGGGCATATCGGACGATGACCCGCAATTCCACCCAGGTGACCCCATATTTCCTGGTGTATGGAACAGAGGCTGTCCTGCCTATTGAAATTCTGTTTCCCTCATTCCACATAGCTATCTATGATCAAAAATCACCAGATAAAGTAGCTGAAATACATCTGGATGAGTTAAAAGCGCTCGACGAGAACATGCTTCATACCCTACACAATCTGTAACAACACCATAACAGGACAACCAAAGCTTTCAACAAGAAATTTCTCCTCAAATATTTCTTGAAAGGTTACTTGGTATTGTCCCTCAACACACCAATGATCCCCGGAAGGAAACCTCCCATGTTGGAGCCCAAATGGGAAGGACATTACATTGTTCACATGGTTTACTACAATGAAGCATACTCATTGGTTACCCTGGATGGTGGGCATATAACTCCTCCCACTAATTCTGATTTCCTTATGAAATACTTTTCTGGATCCCCTTCCCATGGTCCCACACGACCCTATACTGCATTAGGTCCTATACGAACTTAAACTGTCAGGTCCTACATGACCTTAAACTGTGAACTGTCCCACATGAAATTAAAATGCATGTCGTCCCACATTATGTTATATTGCGTTTTTAAAACTATGTATGTATTGATTCCCATCCTTATGGGATACATTGGAATGATTAGACCCTTTGTCTTGAGTCCAGCCTTAAGTTTCCCCTTTGACTAGCTCCCTTGGGCATAGTTCTTTTGGAGAATCCCACATGAGGTCGTGCAGGCTTCTTTGGCCCTAATAATGTCAGGATTAAGATGATTGTACCATGTACATTCCCTCATTCTTATATCCTCCCATGTCATTACCACATGAAGTTAAACCGCATGGACCTTCCATAACTACGTATGGCTTGATTTCCCATCCTTATGGGATACGTATGACTGCCCATACATTTCTTCCATTGGCCCAACCCTAAACTATAAGGTCTTCCCATGAGTCTTGTCCCGCACAGGTTACGCGATGTGGATAGTGTGTTGCGAATCTGGTCAATAGATGACTTTTATCACTAAAACTACCTCCATGTGTCCAAAAAATGGAACGTAGATGTTCATTCTGCCCTGTTGTCTCTTCACGTTTCGGTTTTCCTCAGGTGGGACTGTGATTTCAGATGTCAGACCCCTACATGGTAGAGTATAATCCAACTCTTTGTTTCCCACACATAGAATTTCTCACATAGCCTTATGAGCTACTATAAGGAAATACTCGCTTGAGTGGTCATACAGCTACAGTTGGCTGGGACGCCAAGTCTCAGGTCCCTCGACCCTTTCAGGCCCCCCTGGTCCGAGTTCCCATCAGGGACCATACGGTGTGGTACGGACTCATGTCCTCATTTACATCGGGCTATTTTGTCATGCCCCACACAACCCCTTGAGACATCCCTTATTCATTCATTGTCCTTTCCGTGAGAGTAGGGACCTCCATGCTTCACAATCCCCATCATTTGGGTTTCCATCATCCTCTATATCCAAAAGGACCTCTGAATGGAAAGGATACATAACCTAAGGTATCTCCTACCATTTTGGTCCAATTTCTCAAGGATTTTTAAAGAAAGATTAATAAAAGTCTCGTGATGTGAATACGATCATTGGTCGATGCTCAATTATTTTCCCCCAAAATCCGGTCCCACAATGGTGGATAATGTATTACGATGTTGGTCAAAAGTTGTCCTCTATCATCATTTCTTCTTTTTGGACTTCCTTAGGAACGATGATTTGCCCTATCCATTTTGTTTTCCCATGAATATGACATTATACTAGGAATTTACGGTCCAATCCCTTTGAACTTAAACAAATATCTCTATCATCCTCACTACAAGACATTAAAACTGCATGCTGGTTGTGATATTCTGTATGTCACCCAGCCTCAGGTCCCTCGACCTTCTCAGGACCATGGCCCAATTTCTCACTTATTATTATACAACATGGTATGTGATTATTTCCTCATACACATTGGGTTATTATTTGTGCCGTACACATCCCTCATTGGGGTATCTTTCACATATTTTCATCCTTACTGCATGGAGATAAACTAAACATCAACCTTATCTAGAACTATGTGTGGCCTGATTCCCATCCTTATGGGATATATAGGACTGCCTGAACATCTAGTCTTTGAGTCCAACCCCATCTCTTAGAACCTCATGTATCATCTTGGACCCTTGGCCTGGTTTCTTCCAGGAGAGGGGTATATGGCGGGGTATGGGATTATGTCCCCATTCACGTCAGATTTGTAACAATAACACCACATACCTCTCACTATTAGGTGTCCTTTTATCCCTTTCCCTGCACTCATCTCTTTGAGTCAGCTTCTCTTATGTCAGGTCCCTCAACCCTCTTCGGTAATTCTCCAATGTGCCCAGGAGTACTCTAGTTTAGATCCTGAAGTGTCTGATTATACCTGGACATGCACCCTTCCATTTTTCAGGCTTTTTATCCACTTCCTTTGGGTCTCCATCACTTTAACAACTAAAGGGACCCCCAAATGGCATGGATGCTCAGCCCGAGGGCCCTCCTACCATTTCAGGCCAATATCCATTACATTTTCGAATAGAAAATTGATTCAAGTCCCATGTTTCGAACATGGTCAGCGGTTAACGCTCTTTTTTTTATCCCATTTTAGGTCACATGATAAGGATGCAGTTTCTTGACCACGGTCAATAGTTACCCTCCATTGTTATGCAAGCTCTATTAAACCCAAAATATCTGTTGCATGAATTACATTCATTTCCACCCCATCATGTCCTCATATAATTTCGACACTCTTGTTATTATCCCTCAGTGCGCATTTTCACGTTAGTAGGATAAAGCCGTTGTAAGGCATCGTTCGGGGCTTTGCCCTGATTTCCTCCTTACATGCATTCTATGTGTTGCAAAGATCTCTTCCTCCCTTGTTTCCTACACCAAGTCTGACTCATGTGGGCGTATGGGACCAGATCTAGGTCTGTGAATACATGTAATAATTATGCTTCTCCATGGTATGATCTCTCAAACCTTAAACTAATATCTCATTATATTTCGTCCCACAAGAACTATGAATGGCTTGATTCCCATCCTCATGGGATACGTAAGAACACTAGGACATATTGTCTTTGGGTCCAGATCAAATCAAATCTGGTCTCTCTTGCCCCATATTCCCTAAACCTTTCCTAGGACCTCTTCGAGAGGTTTCTTTCATGGAATCACACACGGTGTGATGTGGAGCTTGTCCTCATCCACATCTGATTTGATTTATCACGTTGTGTGATTTCCATCTTGAACCTAATCTCTCCCAAATATGTCCAAGCCGTATGAATTGAAACTATGATATCCAGTCTGACATGACATTAAATTGTCACATTTATACTGCACAACATTAAAGTGAAGGGTTGGACCCATCGTAGGACCCTAAACTGTGACATTATTGTCCTGCCCGCACGATGAAAAATCAATCTGCATTGTGACGTCCTCACTCGAAGGGATGTCATGTTTGGTATCAGTCACACACCATACAATTTTTCAATGCCTTCGGATAGGTTGATTCTTGTGTTGATTCTTGGACCTTCTATCCAAGATCCATCACTTCAGAAAAAAAAACAATTTATATTCATCCTTAAGGAAAACAAGAACTATCCAATGCCTCTTCTCTTGATGCGAGGGCCAGACCTGCAAGACCATATTATCTCTAGCACTAGTATATTACCATTTCACACATAGAACTACGTGTGGCATGATTCCCATCTTTATGGGATACGTTGGAACTCCCATGAATTTTTCCTTGGGTCCAGCCCCAGGATTCTAAAATATAGCATTCCATTTTCTTTTTGGGTACATGAAGTGTGACGTGGACCTCATCCTCATTCACGTCAGGTTCTGAAATAGCCGCACCATGTGCCTCCCATGACTTATCCTAACCTGTTCCAAGTTTTATGACCCTAAACTAAGATCTCTCTATAAGAACTACACATCGGGTTTGGCTACTTCACCACCAAGCATGCATTCCATTATGTAATTTCCCCTTTTCTGGCCCATAAAACAAACATAAATTTGGATGTGTGCGATACTAGGACCCCTGTCCTCGAGGGACCTGACTCCCTTGATCTGATGCATCTTATTACTATAGTTAGATGCGTTGGGACAAAGATCCTGAAGTGTGAAATTTTCATGGGGACATTCCCCTCATTCCGTGTCGAAGCTTCATGAGCCCGTTATTTGGATCGTCATCCCCTTCCACGTCTGAGGGGACCACCATTACGGCCTGGTCTAATGCCACATTGTCTTACCAACCGTCTTGGGCCAACATCCCTGAGGACCTCAGAAGAAGTTTGCGACAGGTCCCGTGTTTTGAACATGGTTAGTAGTTGACCCTCATTTGTCTGTCCCCATTTCATGCTAAGGAGAAACAGATGATGTGTTTTGAACATGGTGAGAAGTTATCCCCTATCGTTATTCCACTATCACTACGGTGCAGATCTTGAGAATCACGATTCACATATTTCCACTTCCTTATATCGAATTGGAATTCCAACATACTTAGATTAAACCCCTTCGTGCATCTAGGTGCGTCAAGTAGGTGGGTCAAAACTATTGAAATTTAATTCAATTAGTGTCTCATCGCACCTAACTTGTGCCTTCCTGCGCTGGGAAAGTCCCATCCCTACTCCTGGTTTCCCACATCAAGCATGACTCACATGGGATTAGTAGTTCTGGGAGGACGTGTACTGGTGAAAACATGACACACACCTCTCATCCCGCTTGATGTTAAACTGTTTTCTAATAACTATGTGTGGCTTGATTCCCATCCTATGGGGGTATATAGGAATGCCTGGACGCTTTGCTTCAAGACCATCCTAACTTTCATTCTCCCTCTCTCGACCTAATACCTCACTAAGGAACACATGGTGATCTAGAATCCAAGTCATTATTTACGTCAGGTTTTATAATTACCTCTCCATGTGTCTCCCACATTCCTGACCATTTATGGCCCAAGCTCTAAGACTGTAATCTAAGATCCCCTCGCATCTTTCCCGTAAGATGTTAAACTACATGACATCCTTCTCTAGAACTACGTATGGCTTGATCCCCATCCACAAGGGATACATAGGAACGCCCAGACATCTTTCCTTCGGGTCCATCCCCAGGAATCGTAAGTCCTGTTCCACCTCATTTGTGGCCCCGTGGTCTGAACTCTTTCGGGGGACCCTATAACTGCAGCAAAAACCCTGAATAAGTTCAGAATTCCCCATATTGGGCACTGTATACACCATATCCCTCACAAAGGAGGTCCTTTTGGATGAAGGTATGATCTCTGATCAGACCGATGCACCCACCTAGTATTTCTTCACCACGGTGGCGTTATTTCAAGAGTGTTGGATCCCATTTGGACAACCCATCACTCAATTCTCTATGATTTGCATGCACTTTATTCGTACCCCAATCCTTTTACACATCTAAAAGAACCACCTAACATTATGGGTGCTCGACATATGTCTTGCCTACTATCCTGGGAAAACATTTCGAATTACCAATTTATAACATTCGAGTCAGGCCTCGTGTTTTAGACATGGTCAGTGGTCGGCCCCCAGTTGTTGTCCTCATATCAGGCTAACGCGATAAGGACACTATGTTTCAAATATGATCAATAGTGATCCTTTATTGTCATGCCATCCCCACAATGATCTGGAATTTGGGTATCGGGATTCCCACATTCCACTCCCCTTTGTCTGGATTGTGTCCAATGCCATTAGTGTTACCTCGCTCATGCACTAGAGAACATTGGGAAAATGGAAATTCAACTATTCTAGGATCGTCATTCTCTAGTCAGGCCTCTCCCTTCCTTCTCATAAATCCAGATTGGTTTTCCAAGCCCTCATGTTCCCAAAGCATGGTTTTCACTCTTATATTCAGATGGAATAACAAGGTGGTCATACCTTATTTCTCATATCGGGCCCTGACCATGTGAGCTTAGGGATTAATTGCTGGATGCTCCACGAATATAACATGAATGCAATAAACCAACACAAATAATGGAACTCATGTATGCAGCTGACATAAAATGATCAAAACATGAACGTACGTTCAAAGGTTACATGAATCACAACACCCGAGGATTGACCCCTCCCATGGAGGGGTTGACCCTGTCATAAGAGCATTGCATCTCCGCCACTCTATATCTTGTGGTGTACAGGATTAGCTGACGCCTATTCATTGCCTACTTCTCCTTAGTAGCGATGGGGTGTAGTTCGTCAGCCACAACCTGGTACAACTCTATGTTAGTCCGGATGATGGTAATTTATTCATAGGATAGATTCATGCACTCTTTGGCATCTACCAGCTGGGAATTCAGTCGTAATATGTGATCATGTAGCGTGTCGAGGGAAGAAGAGTGCTCATCCCCCGGACCTGCAGCCATTGAACCTCATCTTTGGCCTCCCATAGCCTCTTGATGTTCACTACTTTTCTCCACTGCCATCACACACCGAGTCCATGTTCATACTCCCAAATTTTCTCCACCACAAGGTCTCAGACAAGCACGTGGGGACGTTGGGCATCCACCCCCAAGAACACACTTCACGCAGTCACGAATGAAGTCTATCAATTTCATATAGTAATTTTACTTAGAGAGTTTCATCGATGAAGAACTTGATCAGCTTCCACGATCTGCAACAGGCTATTTTTCTATCCTCTTCACCAGAGGTCGTCTCTTCCCAGTCCGCATGGTTGGTAGGCTCATGCATGGAGAACAACCCCAAGAACTCGTCAGAAGGGTCCGTATTTGGTGTCTAATCGGGTGTGGCGGGACTTGGGATTTCCAATCGATCATCATCGTCAGATCCCACCTCAATAATTTCAGACTCAGCCCTACGGACAGTCCCACCAATGATCGGGAGCAGCACTGTTTTGTTAGCCTGGATATCCACATCAATGACCACCGACATTTCCCTAAAAATGGCACCACCGGGAGTACCAATCACCCTAGCCAATGAAAACCCACACCCTTTAAAGAAATGTACATACCAAAACGGGGCATGGATGTCAGTTAACATGGTCAATGGGTGAGAGTCATCAATTTTGTGATGGAGACTTATAGAGATCGAATTCTCAGTCTCATTCATAGGTTGTTTTCTTAGGTGCTCCGAGACATGGACCCCGGTATATTTTGGGGAAGACTGGGTACTCCAGAGAGGCCACCTTGTTTGTTCTGGCCTTTTCGGATGCACTGATATCCATGGTAGTAGGTGTGGATCTCAAAGGCCCAGCATTAGCATCTTTTGTAGTGCGAGAATAGGTTCTATGTACGAGGTCCTCTTGCATAGTTAAAATGTTAGTAAGGAGTCAAAAATGACCTGTAATCAACCCCTGAGGAGGGGGCTTGGGATTTTTTTCTCAAGGGACTCCACATAGTCTTTATGATTCGCACCATGATAACTAACTTCTCCCACCTCCAAAGGAATCCCTCTACCAGCCTCTTCCCCCCTGGACGACTCGTCTAATTCTTCCAGCAAAGGGAATGGCTCTCTTAGTTCAGCATCTGACAACTATAGAGGGGTTGTGAGATCTGTAAACAACTTAACCTGATCTATCATTGGATGCGGGGCACTCTGGGAGTGTACAAATTCCTCCATCTCTACTAGGTATTGCTCCGCCTTCGCCTGGGAGAAAACATAGCTGGACCTGAAAGGGAATATCCTTGAAAAATCTATCCTAAAATGGTTTAGGTGTGGCCACATCTAATATGGTCCGAGGAATTACATGTTGACATCCCAGATGTCCAAGGCCTCTAAGAAGACAACATCCTCCGACATGTCTATATGATGCAACTGCTTCCCCGAAGCTGAGGTGGATATTCTACGGAATCCTCTTGGTGGCCTCCCCTCTGGATAACTTTGCTCTTCTAGGACCACTGGGTCTGCTTCCATTGAGGGATCCACCATCACTGTCTCCTCCTCAATAGGTGCGGGCCTCACCATGACGACAAACCCTCCACCATGGGTTGTACTTTCTGCCTTCATCAAACAACCTCGAGGTTGGGGTGGGAAACCATCATCAGCCCGGATGGTTGGCTGCTTCAGCATCTTTCGAGGGTAAGCTGTCTCCCAGCATTGGGTGAACTCTTTCACTATCCCAAAGACAGTGGTGGGTGGAGGTAGCTCGTTCCTCATCTTTCCATATTTCCATGTGAACATGCACCACATTTGCCTCATCAAGCATGGATGTTCCTCATAGTGGTCCTCTAAATAGACTTGTGAGGCCAGTCGCTGCATGCACCGAAATTTCCTTGAAAATCGGTGCGGGCTGTATGGCTCACAAAGGGAATCATGATTCACTCTTTCCAATAGGATTATGCCTCAAAATTACAGGAGATAGGACCAGTTCTCTTCTGCTCTATGTCCATCATCTGTGAAAGAACCTGTTGGCAGCGGGAACTGAAGAAAGTTGAATTTCTATACCTTCCAGACATGGTTAAATACCTCTTGCACAACCGGCTTGACCGGAAAGCTTCCTGTGACTTTTCGAATGGATGGAATGATGTTCGATCCTGGAAGGAAGATGTGGTTCAGATATTCATAGACCCTCCCGGACGAGCACCGCTATCCACCCATACAAGAGGTGTAATGGTCTGTATATCCTCTATGGCCTCTTCCCCTCATTGATACGCCATAATATCTTGTACATCTTATAGAGCATTGAGATTTAGAGGTTGGCTCGTCCTCTTATCTCCAGCATGGATGCCATGATAAATGTTCTTGGTCGCACGCCCATGTTCATATCCCTCATCGGTAGGATCCAAGCACATATAAGAGCTACGATGAATACTACAATCCTGACTACCAGTTGTTTCTTGGTACTGACACTGAATCCCCACGTCTTTCACTGGCTATCATCCACGATCCACCAATACATATGCTCTTTTCCTCGTTGATCCCCATTTGGGAAAGTTTGAGGCCTTAACGGAAACTGACTATCTTTTGGGATGTTCAGGAACTTCTTGAACCATCGTCTGAAGTAGACGTCTTTTACTACTTCCTTATCCTCTCCCAACACCAGCCCCATTAACGCCATCGCTAACTGTGATATTTTCTCTGGATCCTCCCATGCACCCATAATGAGGAGGAATTCATCATACAGTTCCACCAGTATCAGGACCCCCAAGATCTGATGTACATCCCAAAAACTGATACCAACATCATTGTGGTGTAAATTAAAAGTATTGGTCCTTGATGACCATCTGCTCAGAAACTCCGGCATCAGTTCTTTCAATTGATAGATGTAGAATTTGGAGGACCAATATGCCTCATACAGGCGCACCCTCCTCAGGTCCACCCCAAACACTTCACATGAGGCACCTACCTAGTAAGAACAGGATTAGTCGTCTATAAAGTTACTGCCCTAGCGCAGATCCCACTCATTGTACCACCCCATTGAAGGGTTCCTTAGGGCTGCCTTAAAAAATATATGATACAGTGGGGGAGAAGTCTCTCTTTGTAGTTCTTTCCTGTCAATATTGTTCATATGATTGTATATAAAATCACAAATAATAGGCGTGAAGTCCGATCGGGCATAGCAGTTTGCCACCTTGAACCGCTGGCACTGGAACGATGTGCTCACGAACTACTAAGATGGATCTTCCCTACTTTCTTCATTGATGAAGACATATTCTCTCAGACCAAAGACATACAAAGGAAGCCTCTTACTAAAAGGATAGTTCCATTGGATTTCTGGCAGCAGCTCCACCAGTGAATTATGGCCATAGTGGTTCTGTATCAACTCCCCTAGATCCATGCTATTCGCCATCTCCTCCCTTCGAGCAGTGTCTGCAAGGACCCCCTGGCAGGCTCCTTGTGAGCCATTCAGTTTTTTGAGTTTGGGTGTTCATTGGGTTTGGTCGGAAAAGCTCTTTCACATACCATGTTCATGAAGCCCGTTTGTGGAGCCCTTCCCCGACCTTCAAACGCATGTTGCAAAGCGCTCTGATGTGAATTCAAAGACTCGTTGTGTGCCGCGAAGTTGAAGGCCCGATTCACGGAGAGAAATTTCAGATTATGTGGAGCTTCATCAATCGAGAGCTCTAATATCCAAAAATGCAGAGATAAGAATGTAAAAAAGAGAGGTTAGCTCCCATATTTATAGGCGAGGACCCCAGTCACTTCGTGGCGAGTCCAACCCTAGAAAGATTCACGACGCACTCAGCCTACATGTTGCCGCTCTACTTCGTGATCCTCCTTCGTGAGGTATCTTCACAATTGACAGAAGGATTTTTGCGATTGACCCTCAAAATTTGACCCTTGTTTTATCCTCGGCTCCAAGTATGAGGGTGGGGGGAATTTCTTGACACCAAAACATGTGAAGCACAAGAAAAAACCAAAATGATTAGGGGCTGCCTCGTGAAGCCCATTTGCGGAGCCCCCATGGCCCTTCGATCGGCACAGAGATCCCCTTCGTAAAACCCCCACAAAGTAAGGAGGCGGGAAGCCCTGTGAACCCCTTTTGATATTCGTGAACTCACCATGGAGAAAACTCCGTCTCCGTGCTGAGTGATCTCTGCATTGCGGTGCCTCTTGCTTATGAATACCAGACTCCCCTTGAGCCCAACGGAAGGATTCTCCAACTTTTCTCCTTCTTAGCTCCCAAATAGTGAAGCAATCTATACTCTATGAACCATGAGCTCTTCAAGGTAATTTATCATTGCGATGTTCCTCTCCCTTGGTTTGAATTCATCCCATATTCGAGGATGGATTCCCTCAGCGGAGCCCACAAGCTCCGCGCAGGAAGGGGATCCCCAAGCGGACTCGAGTCTTCACGTAGCACTTATGCTTCTCAAAGTACCATCCATTCACATGTGACCCGCATGCTAAGGTAGGGTCATTGTGACTTGAGAATCAGATTTTCTCGCCATACTATGCTTCATGGGGCACCCTTGCTTTGCAAGGAATTGCTCTGCGAATTCCATTCCCCTTCGTGAAGAACCTCCCATATGCACCTATGCCCAACACCTAGGCTTGGGCACTTTAGTTCGCGAAGCACACCCCTTCGTGAAACCCCTCTACCATAGGGAGCATCAGAGATTCATGAGGCTTCTACTTATGAACCTATTTTCTCTACAACTCCTTTTCCCATGCGACCCTCCAGGTTTGCACGAAGTGATTTCAAAGACCCTTGGAAAATACTTCCTGTTGTGTTGTTCCACCTCATTCTTCTTCAGATAGGCACGTTAATGGATATTTCTTCTTCTCATAGCAACGCTAACATGGTCCCCTTAGTGGATCACTCCATAAAAAAACATATCCATGGATTTTCTAGTGCCTTCCCTTCAACAATGTGTAAAGAGTGTCAGTTATGTAATTCCTAGGGGTGCATAGTGAACCCACCTCGTCCGAGCTGTAGGACGTTAAACCACAAAGAACCATAGTACTCTATACATGACGTTAAACTATAGCCTCACCATGTGCATCATACATGGGATGCCCCACCGTGGACATTCTGCAGGCCCACTAGTCTCTCTAGGAGTGAGATCATTCTCACATGGAATGAGATCCTATTTTTAGGAGCAGCGTTTGTCCGTGGGGAAAGGGAAATGACGTTGGTGTATTCCCCTAGACTTTCTTGGATGAGTTAGTAAATCTACTCCTCCTTTAATATTCGATGCCAAAGACTAGAGGAGAGATGGGGACAAGGATTTTGTCATCTCATCCCTCTCCCTCTGGGCTTTGTTGCCACCTGGGCCTCCATCCTGAAGTATGCCCCAATCATCATCTCCCTAGACTGTTAACCACGTGTAAGCCCCTGTTTCTTTTTTATGATATAATCCAAGTGTAAGCCCCATTCCACATCCCAGAGATGCACCATTCATAGAGTGGTATTCAGGTATTTTATGCCTATTGTTTCTTACACCAAGCATGACTCATGTGTTCTTAGAGTATGCATCGACCATGAAATCCTCTCTAGGAAGCCTATAGTATAATCGCCACACCATCCCGAACTACGTGGACATTGATCCTTGATAAGGAAAGGTACGTGGGACACCTCCATGAGGTTCAAGCCCAACAAACATTGGTCCTGACCATCTTCACGTCAGTTCCAAACCCCACCATGAACTACATGGACTTTGATCCTTGCTATGTCAAGGTACATAGGACACCTCCATGAGGTTCATGCCCAAAAACCATTGGTCCCGACCATCTCCATATCAGTTCCAAACCAAACCCAGAACTATGTAGACTTTTATACATGATAAGGCATGGTACTTATGAAGAACCACTAAGGTTAAATCCCAACAACTATTTGTTTCAACCATCTTCATGTCGGTTCCATGCCCCATTCTGAACTACATGAATTTTGATGCTTTCCAGGGCAAGGTACATAGGAAGCCTTATGAGGTTCAATCCTAACTGCCATTGGTTCTGACACCTCATGTTAATTCACCACAACACCATTATAAACTCCGTGGACTTTGATCCTTTCCATGGCAAGGTACATACGAAGCATCCTAGAGGTTCAAGCCCAACACTCATTGGTTCCAACCCCTCATGTTAGTTCACCACAACACCATTATGAACTATTTGGAAATTGATCCTTGCCAAGGCAAGGTATGTAAGAAGCCTCCCAGATGTTCAAGCCCAAAAACCATCGGTCCTGACCACTCTACGTCCGCCCACCCTCATCCCGCATGACAATAAACTACATGCCTCCCTTATCAGTGGTAAGATGTTGTGTCCCAATCAGCAGTAATCCATTTTCCCCTTATTAGCGGTAAGCCGTTGTTGCCCCCATTTAGTGGTAATCCATTGTGACACCATTTAATGTCAAGCCATTGTGACCCCATTCAGCGGTAAGCCATTGTATCCTCCAATCCATGGTAATCCATTGTGATCCATTATTGATGGTAAGTCATTGTTTGCCCCTTTGTTGGAAACCGCATCTTTGGTCCACGCCTCGAGTGTCTGACCACCCTGGGAAACTAACAACACATAATTCCCAGTATATCATCGGTTCAGTGTCCCCAGTGTACACCTCAATTCTATGCCCCAACTCAGAGGTTTCAATTCCTCCAAATCCCATCCATGTTTCCATTCTCACAGGCAACCTCCTCAGGTTCCCCATCGTCCCAACCAACTATGCGGACTTTGATTCCCTACCACGGGGATGCGTATGAAGTCTATTCGATCCTCAAGACCAACACCACCGTCACCCTCACATCGGTTCCATATCATTTCAATCCATCATCCAGGTCTATCTTGATTCTTACCCCGGCTACCAAATCCCATTGAAATAATTTCATCCACCTCCTCACAACTACCAGTAGCAACCAAGTAATGGACCAAGCATCACCCCTAATGTCATTGATCCCTCCTAGGGTTGCACCCATCAGGTCTACTCTAGTCAGTGTTTTGATAAGTTAAATCTGTCTCCACTAGACATTAAACTCACGACATACCATGTGTTAAATGTGGGAAGATGAGGAAAACCTTATATATATGCCCATGAATTATGATTCCCCACATTGGACGTGGGATGCCTCGAGCTTCCATGCCCTCGAGAAGCCCTGTCATGGGGGGAAAAAACCCAGACACACTAGTGTTCCAGCATCAAGACACACCAGTGATGTCCAACATGACTACTCCCCTCACTAAAGGTTGCTTCCCTGACTGGACCCTTTGGAATGTCCCGAAAGAAGCTCTGTAATTAACTGGTGTCCATGAAGATATGGCACTAGGAAGAGTTTCACGAACAATGTCTTAAGTCTATGAGGGAGACCCAGACTAGGTGATGAGCTCCGAGGAGGAATCCACGAATGTTAGAACCGACATCCCATAGTCCCGTTTAAATCAAGGAGAAAACGTCCCGGAATAAGCAACAGGTGCCTCCTGCCATTGGAAAGCAGGAATGTGGGGAAACAGTCAGTGCATCCTCGACGGACGCATGCACGCCCCGATGAAAGCATCATAAATAGGTATATTCTTCTTTTTTAATGTAATATCATGAATCCCTATATTATCATGTTAATATATGTTTCATTTAACGTAATAATGTAATGTGGATTTTGGTTTAAATGATTCTAAGTGGTTTGGGACACTTTGGAATGATTAAATAATATTCCTCTCAATATTAATACTAACAATATTATAGTGGTATTCACATAAATTATTTTCATTAAATCCTTTATCCTCCTCTATTTATTCATGGAAATTTTCAAGTATGGGTACCATTATTCCATCTTTGGTATTCAAGGTGTTTTATAAAATGTTTTTAATAAAACCAAACAATTTTTGTCTCTTTTGTTGGGGAGCACGTTTTCTTCTAAAAACCATGTCTAAATAATATGATTTATCTTTTTCAAAATTATTTTTGTAAAGATATTTCTACACTTTATAACATTTATCAAAGTTTCCAAGGATTAATTATCTTCAAATTCATTTTCAAAATCATGTTTTCAGAATTAAATATGTTTTCAAATAAAAATTATAACATGTTTTCGAATGATATATTATTTATAAAATTATTTATCAAGGGTACTTTAAATGTTATTTTGAAAATTATTTACAATTTTTTTTTCAATTTTTTTTTCAAAATAATATGATATTTTTATCAAGAATATTTTTTAATTTTATACATTCATTTCATCAATGAAAACAACCCTTATTGTTACTTATCCCCCACTATGATTTTATTGATAAATCTATATTCTTTATTCAATGTGGTTATTTGATTTGGAATATTAATTTTTTTATTATATATGAGGAATCCTTTGCATAGTTAGTGATGGGTGGGGCCCAAATTTTATATATCCCCTCGAGGCAACCGTAGTCTCTTGAGAATAAATAGTTGGATAACATCTTTAGATGGGGTTTTACCTGATATGTATACAATCTTATGAATGGCCTTAATGGTACTGGTTCAATTTACTAGGGTAACATGGAATCCAATAATATTAAACTTCCTTCATTTATATTCAGTTATTATTTATCTATGATATTTTTCCTCGATATATCTATATGAGTAGTTAATTTTTATTTTATTATTTTTTGTCAAGAGATTGAATTTCATACTTTATATATTATTTATGCCTTATATAGTTATGTAAGTAGAATTTGATCATTGTTAGTTGTATTTATTTATAGACTGATTAATTATTTTTACCATTTTATTTACCCATGCTGATAATTTAAGCTCATCCTTTTTATGCTTCATTCCCTATGTTATAAAGAAGAGAACATTGATTAAGTGTTGAAGGATGTAGTTATTTTTAGTCAGTCTGTGTTGTGTTTTATTTTGTTTCCCCAATGTATTATAGGTATCATGTATGTAATATGGATATCCAAGACTACTAAAATTTCTACCCTTCTAGATTTTATTCTTTTTAATAATTATAAATTGATAAAATAATGTATTGGCACTGGGATTCAATGGTCAGGTGTTATAATATACTCTTAAGAACTATTCATGTTATTATTTATTTTTCTATTATATATTGAATATCATATGGAACCATGCACTTGGAATATGGATGATTTACTTTATTAGTATTTGTTTGAAAACGCATTGGAGGGGGGCATGAAAATGTGATGATGACACTAGAAGATGTATCCTTTGATGGAATAGGTGAGATAAAGTAAATTCATGTTTATATGGGACTAGATCATCCATGGGCTAAGAGTATATTGGCTATTGGATAATGTGGGATAATTTCTTATTGGGTTGATGTGTTATCTAATTACATCCAACATTTCAGGTAGGACTTACAATAATGTAAAGATAATGACCCCATCAAAGGGAGGATGTGTGTTGTTCCTAATAACAACCACCTTCATAGCGGAGTGTGTGTTCTTCCCAGTAATTTACACTTTAATGTTGGGGCATGGGATGTTCCTAATAATGACCTCCATCAATGTGGGGTGTGTGGGGTTTTCATTAAAGGAGGTTCTTGGTTTGATAAATTTTTTTGTCCTTACTAGTATCACGATGATGTAGGTCGGGTTTGGGTTTGTGAAGGCTTTGTTATCAAATGACAACTAGGTTGTTGTGTGTTTTTTTAGAAGTTATTTATATAAGCAAATAAACTACTATATATTATGTGCACATATGTTATTGATGAATTGGGGGTTTCCTACATGGTCTGTTACTCAATCAATTACTATTTATCTCAGTAAACATATATATTTCATAATTGTGAATCTAGTGAAAATAATGGGACTTATGAATGGTAGTCGAGGAGAAAAAGGTGATGTCGAAACATACTCTATACTATTGCCTCACCATATAATTATTTTAATGATTTCTCATATTACATAATTTTGATATCCACATTTGGGGCATATTTATTTATTGTAAAACTATTTTAACATATAATATTATAATATACCTATTATATATTGTTTTTCATGATAAATTTATTATATAATTAGTGCATAGAAACGATATTGATGGTATCTTCTCTCTAATGATTGACTTCATTCCCTTAATTTTAGTCAGTGAACTTATACATATGGGGAGGCACACATGAGGTCATGAGGATCAATGTCTTATAACGGGTTGGTTGGTCGGTGTCTTTTCCCATAATTATCCATCATTTATTTTGTGTAGATACATGTTTGGGTAGAGATTTAGAATATTTAGTTCCCTATAGAATCCTAATTATTGGTGTTAGTTGTTTGTTTGAAAAAAAAACTAGAACCCCAATCTCATAGTCATGGCCATTGAGGTCCCTAAGTGAATAATTGGACACGAAACAACCTACTATGTGTGTTTCCATTGACATCAATCAATTACCTGCTTGTATTGGTGAATGTTTTTTAAAAAGTAACCATGATAAAGTGGAAGATTTGGTGAGGGTAAAACAACTAATATTGAGACAACATAATGTAGACCATTCAATTTTTGATTGAGATGTTTTGTGAAAAAAAATGTTTTAATGTTGTGTTTCATGGAAATTTTAATTTCAGATTTTAACCGATGCCTATAAAGGGGATTTTAAAAACATGGTTTTAAGATTCATTTTTTGAAAACCAATGTTGAATGTGACAACCATCTTCATTTTGAGCATCAGTTTCTAAATTAAACCAATAATGAAAACCATGCAAATTATTTTAATGTATCACCGTCGATTTTGATGAAAACAGACGATGAATGTTTAATAAAATTATAAAATATTAAATATTACAAAAATAAATTAGAATTCTTGTAACAGATAAAATTATACAACAATAAGAAACATGTATCATAGAATAAAATTCTATAAAAACAAACATAATTTTAACAAGTTAATAAAAAAGTTGACTATGCATTTGTATTATAAAGTAGAAATTTAAAAAAATGCCTAAAAAATAAAAAATGATCATTACCTGTTGATGTTGAAGCGTTATTTTAAGATCATTAAGTTCAAATTCGTATTATATAAAAATAATATTTTTAACAATTTTTATTACGATGATGTAATATTTATCATAAACATTAAAATATACATACCTTAAAATGTAATTGTAATTAAGAAATAGTTCTCAAAAAAAGTTCAAAGAAGGGTATGTTAAAATTTTGTATAAGAATCAACTTCATTGAATGTATATAGTAACATTGAATGATATAAAGAAAAAATTAGAATACAATGACCAAAAAATAACTAACATTACCAAAGTCAGTAGTTACCCCAGTTTTGAGTATTTCATATAATAATTATTGAACATAGTAACATCATTAAATATTTCCATGTTGATGATGAAACTATAGTTATAAAAAATTAACTAGATATTGAAAACTAGTATATATATATTTATATTAGAACAATATCTAATATAAAATTTATTACCCATAAATTCATATATTGGAATGCATTTGGGTTCTTAATTGAAAAGTGATATTTGATAAATTTATTATATGACCTGAATTTTCATATATAAAAAATAATAATACATGTATTTTAAATAAAACTAAATATAAAAACACATAAAAATGAAAAAAAAACATAATTTTCTTACAAGGAGGTAAATTTTTTACCAACATCACCTAATAAAGAGAAAATCTAATATAATGTGCCTTCAATTGGGTAGAATATGACTAACATCCAATGACTCCTATAAAATGTTCAAAATTAATATCATTATATTTAACATTGGTACATAATTATTTTTGTGTTCTTACCAATCACGGAATGGAAAATATAGACATCCAATCCCTGTCATTAATAATATATCACGTGGATTTGTAACTCTAGCAGCAGTATTCAAATATTTCACTACCAATGAAATGAATTGTGGATCTAAAAACCCAAAAACATATGTGGCCTTTTTTGAATAAGAAGTGTGTTTAGATACATAATTAAAAAATTAATACAGTTTGTCAATTTCAACCATATTTAATAAAATAAATAAAAAAATAATGTTAATTTACTTACAAAGAAAAAAAATGCAACATATGAATGTCATTCTCATTAAAATAAATTAGATTGATGATAAATTTTTTAAATATTCCATTGGATTGTCTCTTCCACATATATCAAACATATTCCAATACTCAAAGATATTATCCAATGAATAAGAATACTTAGATAATATTTGGATCGCATAAGAAATATCAGAAGTACCTAAAGGTGTTTGTTTCTAAACCATTTGTTTTTTTATTTCTTTTGATTTATGAAACTATTATAAATATTTAATTTCAGCCAATTTTTTTTTTTGTAATTTTCAATCACATGTAATTAATATTTAAAAATAAACATATAGCTTGTATGAATGATAATGAAGATTCCAAGATGGAAAATGTAAAAAAATACTCATATAATCCCCAAATATAGTAACCTCATATAAAGGAAATGATAGTTGAGTAGTATGATCAATAGTAAAATGTAATGATACTCTAACATGGCCCATAAACAGAGGCTGGTGATATAATGAATCTCATAAAAAATTATTGACTCCAACTGATACAATATGTACATGAGGATCTCCAACATAAAAATCATAGTATAAGGTTGGTTCTGAATGAAGTGGTGGAGGATCTGAGTAGGAATACTACAAAGGATAGTCTTGGAAGGAGGGATATATAGTTGTGCGGCCGATTGAAAGGTATAGATGGGTTGAGAAGGCTATATAAACTGTGAATGTATCATAAATTGTACTAACATTTCCTAAATAGTTTATTATATATTATATCTTGTGTTCTGTTTCATATATATAATCTCATATTTTAAGGATTCTATTTATAGATCAATTTATTGAGTACTTTGATGACCTAAAAAATTATTAATTCAGACACTCACCTCATATCCTCTTATACATCCAGGGTGTTCGGAATTTTCGGAATGCAGTGTCTATGATGTCCATCCATCCCTCCAGGATAAAAGTTCCTTAGATTATTTTTCTAGAAGTTCATCCTTGAATAAAAAATTAAAATGGTATATTAGTGTTGTTAGTTTATAAAAAATAAAAAAAACTAAAAACTAATAAACATTTTCCTACAATTCATTCATATTATTTCTTAACTTTCTCCATAGGATACAATTAATTTATTATTTTTCTCTCTCTAATCCATTTTTTATTATAGGTGGGGAGATGATGGTCTAAAATAGAACTTATTAGAACCATTGGTTGACTTATAGAATTATGTGTCAAGCATTTCCTCAATAATTTTACCCTCTAATAATGATACCCTCCACATGATAAGGTACGAGGCCACACATTACACAAGCGGATTTCTTGATGGGATTTCATAGAGGACTATTACGTAAAATGAAAACTAATAAGTAATTGGGTATATGTATATAATAAATTCTATAATATTATATAATTATCATACTGTAAAGACTTTATCATGTTGTCTATATAAAAATTTCATCCATGTGTCTGTATCTAAGAACTCATACATGGAGAATGGGGTTTATTTTGTCTCATTAAAAAAACATAATTTTTTTGTGCCACATTTTTTTTATATCTCAACATCAAACCACCCCAAAAGAAAGATATATTTTCTAAATTTCTTTTGATTCCTCAAAATTTAATTTTATATGTAATGAATAAAATAAATATTTTTAATTTAAATTATAAGAACTTTGATAAATGAGGAAAAAAAATTGAAATATATTTTCATTACAGTCTCACAAAGGCAATTTTTCATCATCTTATCGACAACCTTACAATCAAGATATAAAATAAAAATACTACAACAACTCTATATAGAGATATAGATGACAAACTACATTTCATTTGGTCTATTATCATAAATATTATCATCAAAACTAATATGAAATCATTATTCTCAATGAGAATTTGAATGTTTTAGTAAACATGTATGTCACATTTACCATCCTAAAAACATTAGTTCATAATAGTAAAACCAGAAGAATCCATCACTAATTTCTTATCAGTTCTCCTGAAATTATTATTTTTAAATTAAATGTCCATTTTCAATAAATAATTATATTACTGGATATATAAAAATATGAAAAAATACAAATACCTCAATACACGATAATTTGTTTTTGTATATATATTTTTCATTGAAACATAAAAATGTAATGAAATTATTCTGTAGATGCATTTCATTAGAAATTAAAATTATTAGTAAATATGAAAATAGAAATATGGAAGTAGAAAAAGTGGCACATATGTTTATTTTTTTATAAAATAATGATGTTATGATTATCAACCAAAAAATAAATATAGTAACCTATTAAATATAATAATTACATATCAAATGACACAAACATTTATAAATTTAAATAACAATGTTCCAAAAAATATCTCATATGCTTAACATTATCCAAAATATAATAATGCTCTACTTGTATGTCAATGAAAAAATGATTAACCATAAATGTATAATATCAAAATTTTATATAAAAATCATATAAATAAGCAATTATATATAATTAAATATAAAAAATTTATTAAATAATATAGATTTTAAAAATGAAAATTCCAAAAAATTTAATATAATTTAAATAATTACCGGATTAATCAGATTACTGTTTTTCTGTTTTCTCATATCCCTTCAGCATGATCATTTTTTACTATACACGCTATTTCTATGTTATAATCATTATTATCCAGATATTGTTTACTAGAGGAAGACTCTCCATATAAATCAATATCATCCCCACCCTCCTCATCAGTTAAATTTTTTATTTTCACTTGTAAAACAACATACCATTTACCATTCAATGGATCAATGACATAAAATATTTACTTTTATTTTGTGGACATGAAAAATGGTTCCACATTGCAACTATATTTTCTCAAATCAACCAGTTTAAACCCATATTCATCATGTTTCACACCACTATTAAATGAAATCCAATTACACTTAGAAAAGGTGACATAAAATTTAATATAATCAATTTCCCATATGATTTTAAGAACTCCAAAAGCTGGATTTGATACAGAAATTGGGTTTTTATTATTTTCATTCAAAAAATGTAGCACTTAATTAATGGAAATTACACCCTTATTTTCAATGGTACTCTTTCCATCCAGATTTTTGTGTAAAATGTGTATCCATTACTTTCATAACCAGACCATGTAATCACATTAAGAGATCATCCCTTTTCCAGCCATTTCACTATTTCTAATGAAGGTATATCTAGAATGTATTTTTATTTTAACCGTGAAATAAAATTCCTTTTATGATCAATCGTTATCCACTATTCATTTCTTTTTAAAAATTGTAACATAAATTCTGTACTATGTGATGATATAGATGATTGAACCACATCTATGTTGTTCAAAATCAATTAATTTTCTTGTATCACTTCATCACATGGAATGAACTTTACCATTATTCATCGAATCCCACTACATTCAGTATCAACTGTCATATGTCGAGATATAGGGAGACCAATATGATACACCTACTACAAATAATCAATACAAAAATCAATCACCTATTTTTGATTCATTTTTGATCAATATTGGCCATTGGTCGATAATGATTTTTAACATATCCCTTCAAAATTTTCATATATATTTTCAATATAATTCATCCATCACAAATAAGAAATGCCATATATTCTTATCCCATGCATCAAATGATTCACAAGACGAAAACATATATAAAAACTTGTATATGAAAAAAAATCCTAGTTGACAAAGAATATGAGAATATTTGTTCTCTAACACATAAAACCAATTTGGATCAATGAATTTTTTACAATTGTATTTGAAAAAAGTACATAACCTGAGGATAGTCATTCAGATATATGTCGGTAACATACCATGTTGTGAAACTGGTAGAAGGTGTTGCTTCAGTACATATTAATCACGACATTGCATACTTATTAATTTAAATTCATTTAGAGACACCAAATTCATCAAATATGAAGAATAATATCATGTAAACATAATTCCATTAAAACAAAAATAAAAATCATCTTCTCAATCTTGATTTACATGTGAAATGCTTGAGTTAAATCTGTATTGTTTTCATTCATATTGGGAGCTAAATCTAAATGTATTACTTTTGATATCAAATCCAATATAGTATGAAATTTATATTTTTTCTTTCTTGTTTCTTCTAACATATTTCTAATCAGGGTATCAAATATGTTTTTCATAACAAGAACAACATAAATGTTATGTTTTATTTTTAAAAATAGCTAATAAATTAGTTTTAAAATGATTGATTATTTCTTCAAGATATTTTATTAATGACCATAAAAAAATTTCATTCCAAATTCTGAATCAATATTTTTAAACCTATCATAATATACTTAAAATAAAAATGGTTTTTGGGGAATATTGTTTATATATGAACAAGTAAATTTATTTAATCAATCTATGATAAGGATGATCAATTTGAAAAAATCATTAATGTCGCATGTACAACTCCTTTCTTCCATTCTATAATTAACAATATAAAGTCACATCTTCACAAATTGGACATGGTTTGTTTTCCTTAACAATGTATCCATATAAGGTTCAATATGATGAAAAGTTATTTATAATTAACATTATGATAGGAGGAAAAAGAAAATACTATTTATGGTATTCATTAAAAAACATTAACACATATCACCCATTGAAATTTCAAATATTCAACAAATGGTGAAAGATACACATCAATATCATTTCCCAGTTGTTTTGGTACATAAATCTTCATAATAATTATAAAATATTTATTCATCAGAAATATATGGCAGGAGAAGTTTTAAATTACAAAAAGAAAAGAATCCATGAATTATGTTTTCTACTAAGGATATGATTGGAACCATTCTATTTGTACACAACCCCATTATGATATTTTTAACATCACTTCCTAAATCAATAAATTGTTTATAAAATCTCTTAAATTGTGGTGATTAGTCAGGTGACAAATGTTACCACCAAATTTTCACTCATATGAATTCCATATTAACCTTTTTGGATCATTTGAATATGAAAATAGTCAATTCAAATGTGGAATTATTTTAAGGTACCAAATTGATTTAACTAGTTATTTGATTCTAGTAACTAATAATTTATCATAATTTAATTATTGGAATTTTATGAAATAATTATTGGATGAAATTATTAGAATATATTAAAAAACTACATTTTTTGAGTTTAGATTATAATACCTGAGAATGAATATGAGTTGACCCTTTCATCCATATTATAGTGTGATGTACGACATGTAAGATAGTTTGATAAGTATTCGTATTATTTCCTATAAAACAAAAAATTATTAGGGAATGTATGTACCTTTTAATACCCCAATCCATTTGGAAATAATATTTTCTTTACCTCATAATTGAAATCTGGAAGCTCATTGCCTTCTAGAAGTAGCTCATTTAAAAATTCAATTATGTTTGAGAAAAATTATCCATCCAAAAATTTTTACATTCATGTTTAATAATCCCAAAAATCATATAAACATGTATATTTTCTACACCCTATAAATAATGTTTAATTAGAATATTTATTCAATAATTCATTAGTTTTAGTTTTTGGTGGTTTCCACGCTTAAATCACGAATTAATTCATCAATATGATCCTCTATATCATTATGAATATTTTCAACAAAATTGGATGTTTAATTTTCATTTTCTTCAAAATGATAGATGTAATGTGTATAATTAACGCTAAACCATAGCAGATTATATGCTCCTTGATTTAGCTATAGTGTAATATTTACATATTAAAACACATCACACTAGGACATAATATAAAATCTATGTTTGAAAATTCTTTTCAGATAATTCAAATACATAATGAACTCCTTTTTCATATTCCCTAGTGGATCAACATAAATTTATCTAATTATAATTCATTAAATACCTAATAACTCAATATAATCAGTGAATATATTAAAAAATATAAATATTTTAAAAAATATATCTTAATAGGAAAATTTTAAAAATAAGCATTTTCAATAAAAAAATTCGGTAATCAGTTAGGAAACATCATTGGTTATTATGAATAAATGAAAAACTAATCAAGTAAAGGTTTTTTTGTAATGTGTGTCATGTTACTAAAATTTAAATGACATGTAATGACCCTAGTAGAAATTCCTAGTTCAAAATAATAATTTTTTAAATAATTTATTTTTTTTGTTTTAATTTATTTTCTTTTATTTCATTATATATATATATATGATATTACTCTTAAAAATAATGATTTTCTCATTATATTTATGTTTTACATTGATCATATTATAAAATTAGGATGTTTATTAAATTTCATTCCAATATTATTATAGTTGTGTATGATAACTTGTTACTTATTTTACTAAGTAACATTCAAATATAGGTAGTACAGTCAACCAAGAGTATCTCCTTAGACTACTACTATGATTGAAAACCACAATTTTGTAAAAACTATATTAATCATTATTTAACCATAAATAAATTATTTCTATCAAATTATCATAAAGTTTTACTATAATAATATTGAAATTCTAAATCAATAATTGATTATCATTTTACCAAATTTAATTTATACAATTATATTTTTTAAATGAAGTATTATATAAAATAAAAATAAATTTCAAATGTAATATGATTATTTCCACATTTATTGTTTTATAATATTTTTTCAACAGAATATGAAAATTAATTAATTATAATATATTTTTTCTTATATGGAAATATCATATATTTTTTCATTCATTTAAAAGTAGTCAATTTAATTAATTATGTTCAATTACAAAAAAATGATAGAATATTTTATTTTAGATAAATTCTATTGTGGTATAAATTATATATCTTATGAATTTAAAAAAAGCTAATTTTTTATTTAAATATTATATTCATGTGGTTTATTGATATGATAATTAATTATTTTCAAATAAATAGTGTTTACTAGTTAAATTTAAAATGATGTTACATTAGATCAGTGTTGTGTGTATGAAAAGGTACTGAGGATTATATTAATTTAACAGGTGAGACATATGGATTCATTACATGTGCTTTACATTATATTGGTGAATTCTAAAACCATATATCATTGTTTGTTTCATAAATTCATAAATACGACTTGATAATTTCCTCAAACAAAAAAATTCTAAATAACCAATATTCATCATGAAAATTTATAAATAATAATTAACTGCATAAAAATAATTTAAAAAATAACTCAAAAAGATTGCTAAATAAACTTTAATATAACATCAATATTTGAAAATCATATACAAATTGGATTCTAATATGTAAAATGGATCCTTATTTTGATATTACTCACAAAAATTTGTTGTAAGAATAAAAACTTCATGATCTAATAAAAAAGTGTGTAGAAATGAAAAATAAACAAGAATAAAGAAACAAAATCAAACCACGATTGATGTTCAGCTAGGAAATAGTTTCCAAAGATAAATAATTCTGTGGATTATGGAGAAATTATAGGGGATTAATAATCAAGACCAAATATCATGCAATGATGAAACAAATAAATGAAGATAACCAATAATGGTCATTGAAGAATAGTGGGTCACCATTGGAATTGTTTTGAATTTAGAAAAAAAAACATTTTTCAAATAAATAAGGGTATCACGTTTCTGGGTATCATTGAAAGAAATTTTTTGTATCGATTTATACAAAAAGATGATGCAGAAAATTAATCACTAGCATTATGTTTTGTTAATAATGACACCGATAGTTATTTATTAAAAAAATTATTTTGACTATTTTTTAAAAACAAATTCCAAAAAGCCAATTTTTTTAGGTTTCTATTTATTTTAGAAATGATACCACAAATCACCCACTTATATAATTTTCTCTAATATATAAAAATGCAATGTCAATGATTCAACACTGATGACACTTTTTCTACTAGTATTAATGACCACTTATATGGATAGGCTATGTTTTAGTCTATTTTGTCTTCATGAAATATAGAAAATACATAAATCAATTTTCTTTGTTCAGATTTCACGACCAAACTAAAGTAAAAAACATGTGAAGGTTTATTTTATGGGTCGTAGTAATGTAATTAATCAATTCATAACCCATATTAATTTATTTGATGCTCTATATTTTATGATTATGTGATTATAAAGATATTCAAAGAGTTTTAAGAAAATTATTTTGGTAATACACATAGAGAATCAATGGAGGTGGTTGTATCTTCCTTCAATTTTCTACTTGGTTGATTAAAGGTTACATTTCATCCTTCTTCATGGGTGATTTTGGATATGGTGGATTCATTGAGGGTATTTTTGAGTCTTTATACATGGATAATTTTTATTTATTCATTCTTATTTTATTAGGAAATATGTTTTTTACGGATTTAATGATGATTCATAGTGTTGTTTAGTGAGGAACTTTTAATGTTGTGGAATCAACAACTGTCTTGATGATCTGTGACATTCTATGACATCTTAGAGTCTTTTTATTGGACAATTATCCTCTTTTCACTGTCCAAGGGAGACTATTTCATCTTTCTTGAATTGTGATTATATTTTACCATTTTCAATAGTCATCATTGGGTATGTTTTATTCTACCCATATACTAGTTTTATAACATGTCTAGCTATAAAATGATTTTACTTCTGTGTAACATGTTCTAGATGTTCTTGGTATTTGATCATGTTCTAGTCTATGAGTGGATGTATTATGGATGATGAATCTCTGAACACAATTGATGTTGACATCAAAGAACTTATGTTAAGTTGTTTCCAACCATATATGGTCTTCTATATCTTTTTTCATTAATGATATTTTATGGTCGAAATTGTTTCTTTGGGATGTTGTTTGTGGGTGTGTGAGTAGACCATTAGACTCAATCTAGAAAAGAGATCATAAAATCCATGTGTAGTCTCTAGAGAATAATAATTTATGGTAATTGTTTTTTTATTCTATGATGAATATTTTTTTGTATTGTATAGCCTATGAAACCATGCTTTAAATCTCTAGATAATAAGTTTTCTCATTATTGGTGAGATAACCCCTTGATGGGGTAGAATAAAAACATGATGATGAATGCAATCAATGTCCCATTTGATTGTATGGGTCTGATCACATACTTACTATTTCATGTGGGAGTATACCATGTATGTAATTAGAAACAATGAGACATTGGATGTAGTGGGGTAAATCCATGTATGGGTGATTTTTTGTCCAATTATATAAAAAATTTCAGGTTGAAATTACCATTATATAAATATAACAACCACTACTAAAGTTGTACATGTAATGTTCCTGATATTGACCATGTTCAGTGTAGGTTGTGTGGTGTTATAGATAATGGACTTGATCACAGTGGTTCATTCTGTGTTCTAAAAATAACATCCCATATTATTGTTTATTTAGTGTTTTACATAATTGTGTAACTTGGTTTGAATGAAATTAACATAATTTCTAACATTTTCTATAGTAGGTGGTGATGAGTATTATTGAATATTTGTTATTACATGATAACTCTGTGCTTTTTGGTTGTATTTTTATATGATAATTTACTTAATCAATGGCATATAGTAAAATATATCAAGTTCACATATCTTAAGTGTAACACCCCAAGATTTCATATTACGTTATTTCATCAATGTAATTCAATAACTTGCACTACACTCAACACAGAGTTCAAACGCCCCACGACTTACCAAACTAGCCGTTCAAAAGCAGTTATGAATAGTATTACCTGAATTTTAAACTTTATATAATCCTTATAATTTTTGAATCCATATTATGAGTTTCTTAGAAATAATGTAAGAACAAATTCATTTTTTCAAATAAAAGAATTATTTTTCAAAAAATGCAATTTTACTGCCTTTTAATAGAAAACACTTTTTAAATCCAATATTTGATACTTTGATATATTAAATTTGACAATATAAACTTCTTCTTTAGAATTGGGACATAATAATTTAGTTTCAAAAATTTTATTTTGTTTTTCTGATATCTTTCATATTTGGGTGAATAGTAAAAAATACTATATTTTAACTGAAAACAATATTTATAATCAAAATAATTTATAGTGTTAAATTATACATTTTAATGGTTTGGAAGTATAAATAGATTATATTTTTACCATTTAATCCAATTCGGCCCATTTTATGTAATTTTATTTTGAAATTTGACATAAACAAGTGTCAATCTTTTGATTGTTATTATTTCATAAAAATACGCCTTTTGGTTTTGACAATAGGAATTAATTTAAAATTAATAAATGAAACTTATATGTCTTTAATTTGAAAAATGAAACATTATTTTAGAATTTGGAATATCAAAATTAGCTTATGGTGAATTTTTGGTATGTTTCTGAACACGTTCAATTTTTGATGAATAATGAAAAAAACGAAGTTATAGTTTAAAACCAAATTTTGTATTAAATAATTATTTATTTTATATAAATTTGTTTTAGGTAAAAATAGATACATAATACCTATATATGTTCAATGTAATTCATTAGTGTCAGTTTCTAATAATTTTAGATATATAAAAATTGTATTGAAAGTTTTACCGTCTTTTACCAATATCCAAGGAGAATTTGCAAATTCACTTAAAACATAATTTTACCACTTTTGTGAGTGGAATTTCAAACATCCGAGAGAAATGGTTGATATCAGTATGTAAAATGTGGTTTAATAAGAAGAAAATAATTTTTGGTAATAATAACTTTTTACTTTTATTTACCACGGTTAAAAGTAAATTGAGTAATTAAAGGTAAAAATGATATTATTATCACCCTAACACATCTCCTATTTCTATTGGATAAGTATAATTCGACCAAAAAAACCTTAGGAATAAAATATTAACCATTTTGGTCCACTTGGATATGATTAGGACAGTTATTATTATTTTATTTAAAGAAGAGTTAAGAGATAAAAACAAAGTTTAATAACTGAAACATTTTTTATATAGGGTTATACATAAGAAATATTACACTATAAATATTCATTAGAAATATAAAAATATTTCGAACATAATGGTATTTTATTTATATTTTTTAGAGATTAAATAATTTAATTTATTTATGACACAATGATGATTCATTAGTTACCTAATTAATGAAATATTTAATTAACTGATATTATAAATATCCAAATAAAAGTAATTTGAGACTTTTTGTGAATTAAACTAATTTTATAGGTTAATATGATAAGATCAGGTTTTTTAGATGAATTATTTTCGAAGTAATAATGCTATTATAAATTTAGCAAAATCAAAATACGAAATATTGTAAAAATTGACATAAAAGTGTTTTTAAAACAAATATTATATTATTAATTGATATTCTATTCTTAAAAATATATGGTTTTTCCAAAGGACTTATATAATGATAGGTGTAATATTAATTAAACACTTGGGGTTCTATTGGAAGTATATAGTATGTTTATTAACTATAAAATATAAAAATACGAAGAGACATGATAAATGTCAAACTATTTTACTAAGAGTTAAATATATATAATATAGATAATATAGTGACCCAAACCTATCTAAAACCTATTGGTTGAGTTTTTGTTGACCCATACCTACCTTAGAATTTAAATAATCTACTTTGGAGCCATTCGAAAAGAAATATTATTTTATTATAAAATAATATTTCTAGCTTTTCCTAAGGTGCCCCTCACCCCTCTTATAAAAGGGCACCCCCCCTTTTATCTAATTCACACCTTCAAAGCCATTTTATTAGCCAAACTTTACACAAATACCCTCTCAACTATCCTCCCTTTATACTAGAGGTCTTACTTTAGTCATAAATCCATCATATGGAGCCCTTTTGATCAAATCAAAAGGAAGAATCCAAAGAAGTGGTAAATATCTCACCACCTCTTTCAAGTTCCTTTCTTTTTCCACATACTTTTTCTTTGTTTTTTTCCATTCTAAAATAATAACTATAGTATCTTCTACATACTGTGATGTTATTATAAATATGGTAAAATTAAATTCATTATTCTATCCATCCTTAGAATGACATCTCACAATACGTGCGTACGTACGACTTACCGTCTCCACGTCGTGGTGTAATTGTTGTTCAATACAATATTATTTGGATGTATATAATAATGATGTGTAATTGATTTGAATAAATAATATAACATGATAATGATTATGTATATATGATATAATATCCAATTATATATTATTTTAATATCAAAAAAATGATATTGTCGCTCATGCATACGTACAGATTATCGTCTCCGCAAACGCGATGAGATTCATTCCCCCTCGTATCCATTCAAGACTAATTTTCCTTAGGTTAATAAAAATAATGTTTAAATACCAGATATAATTATTTATATGAATAAGATACATCCCATCAATAACAAATATGACTCTCATAAAAAATAATATAAAGGAAAACGAATCCGTTAACACCCGAAACAACGATAATACTAAGATATTGTTAACAAATAAATGTTAAAAAATCATATATGATATCATATTAAAGAATATGATTCTTTTATAATTTAATAACATTTATTTCACCATTATACTAGAGGTCAAACTACCCTCTACTGAGGAATATTTCAATATAAGGTTAAATTTTACAATCTCTTTATTATCCGAGGTTGTTTTTATGTAAGTATCTACTAGGACATATTTATTATACTTGTCCATGTTTTATTAAAGAGTTTTAAAAGGGATTATTGTAAATGACTTTTTTACTATAAAATCATTTTAAATGTTTTAAATATTTATTCTTCTAAATCATTCTTAATTATTTCCATGTTTTCAAAATGTTTTTTAAGGATTTATTTATATAGACACGAATGTTTTTAAAATGTTTAAAAATTTAAAAGTTTCAAAGTGGTATGGGACACTTTGATTAAAAAATGTATTAAAATGTCTTCCTTTTTAAATTGTGTGACTTTTAAATGATTTCATGAAAAAGGGACATTTCTCTAAAAAGGTTTTAGAAAACATTTTCATCTATGTCAACATCCATTGATAGATTTTAAACTTGTTTGAAGTTGATTTATTATTATACAAATCATCCATATTGTATTGAAGGTTTTCTGATATGATTTACTGTAGACGTGTTATTGTTATACCATTCATGGTTTATGGATAAAGTATTGACATTTTGTATCCATGTTTTAATATGAATTTTGATGTTATGTTTAAACATTTTCATATGATGAATGCATTGGACTTAGTAAGTGACAGGTGGAGCCCGCTATAGCTCCTCGATGCATAGGTAGGTCTCATTAGACATTCTAGTGTCTTGGCACAAGGCCTTGGAAAAAAATTTAATTTGTAGTCTTGGAACGAGGCCTTGAATTTGTGGTTATGAAAGTCTAGCATTATGCATTACTTCATTATGAAATTAGTTATTACATGTGATTGTTCGACTAGTAGAATATCCATGTGCATGTTTATATGGCAATGATTGATTTAGTTTTAACATATTATGTTCAAGTTATTTTTAAAATGCTGTTGTTTTTATTACACATCATGCCTTTAAAGTTTATAGTTTCCACTAAATTATTTACTCTTACTGAGCATCTGAGATAACCCCTTTCTATGTTTTATTTTTCCCATGATGCGAAAAAGTATATTATGACTGACCTATAGTGATAGTATATTGGATCTTAGTGTTGTCCCTTGAAACAATGATGTTGTAGTTTTCTATTTTATGATGTAATGTAAACCTTCTTCCAAGGCAACTAAACTAATAGGCCTTTGAGACTTGATCTTTTGTGATCATGCCAATGTTATGGAATAATGCACCGACTTTGGGTAACTAGGGTCGGGGTGTTACAGATGGTATCAGAGGAAGTTTAGTACAAACCTTGGAAAGTAGATTTAGATAAACTCTGATTAGAGCACATATCCCTAAGATAATCATTGAGGATTAGTATAGAAGAACTTCCTAGAATTTTGGTATTGTAGAGATTTTGTGATTTTTACAAGCAATTCATCCCGATCTGGATAAGAGCAGGTAGAGGCGGCTCTGGCACAAATGTACCTAGGGTAAAACCTGAAAACACCACTTTGAGCTAGAATAGAATGGGAGCTAGTGCATGACAATGGGCCTTGATGTACTCTTGGTTACGACACTCCCATGGGATATTCTTAGGATAATTCTCATTTTCTTTACAACAAATTATGATGGGTTTATGAGAATATACTTCCACAAAGGAAACATTTTTGTGATTATGGATTATATCCATAAACATTTCAATTTATGTTATTTGTTTTAGAAGTTTGGATTTATGTATTGCAATTCATAAACTAATATAGTGTATTCCATTATTCAGAAATGGTGCCCAGTAGAGTGAATGAGAACTCCAACAATATGTACGATCCAAAGAGTAAGAAGGATCAAATCTTTCATGGTATTAAGCCAAAATTTAAAAGAAAAATAATCTCCCACGTATTATCATCATATAAAGAAATAATATCATGTGTAAATAAGATATTAAATAATTTTTTGAGTCCTATGGATTTAATGGGAAGCGAGAGAAGAGAAAGATGGTAGAGAGAAATACGGATAAAGGGAATAAGGGAAAAAGGATTTTCCTACATGTGAAAACTGTGGAAATAATCACCTTGGTAAATGCATGAAGGGAATGGGAGTTTGTTATAAGTGTGGAGAAAAAGGACACCAAATATGTGATTGCAAGGGTGTGAAAAATGTTTCAAATGTACAATGCTTTATCTGCAAGGGATTGGGACACTACGTGAATCAATGTCCATGTCATCAAAGTATACCCCAAATGCTGTTATTGGATAATAATAAAGTGATGATACTACCAAAGATGAAGAGGAATTATTAAGACTTATTATGTTATTATTAATGTATTTTGTCATTTGAGTATTGTATTAATTATTTACATGTTATAAGAATTATAGAGTATATAAGGATTGAACTATAGTACTATTTCATTAATGACTTGAGATTTGTAGAACTATGAAAAGTGACTCAATGGAAAGTGAAACTTCTTCGAAAATACATGGTTGAAAGAACGACAAAACATTAATATGGTCCTGATACTGAGGTATTGATTTTGGAATAAGAGGTGATTGATTTGGATAAATTCTATTGGATATTATTGACTACATTGGAACTGATTAGTGGTTTGTTTATTTCTTCATTGTTGGAGTATTCAATATTTTTGGATATAAGGAATATATATAGTATTATATAAGGAATAAGGGAGAATTAATGTAATAAATAAGGTTTTATGGTAATTCAGGGTGATACCGTCTTTTAAAAGAATACATGATGACGGTATTCATATGTTATTATGAGGAAAAAAGGATATTCATTGTGTTTTACATCTTTATAAATTTTGGACTGTGAGTTTGGAAATAAGTATAATGGATATGTCTAAAAGATGGAATGGATTAAGTTTGAAATTGGATTCTATAGTTAAGGTAAAATCATTTATTAAGACTATTTTTTGGATTTTTTTATAAAAGGACAACATGATGGTCGGGCGACAACCATTCGCGTCCGACTAGGCCGCGAGACTTGAACCCACAACCGAAGGTCGACAATGGTGCATCAACTACCACTGGCCTACGTGATGTCCTGGATTGTATAATGTAATTTTTTAAAAGGTTTAATATATGAATTATAAATTTATTTTTTTAACCATATACGATTAGGATAAATAGAGTATTTTTATGTTCTATTATCTTTTATAGTGAAAGATGAGTTTGTGGTAGAAATTAGATAAGGATGGAACTCTACTTGTCAATTACATGTTTTTTCTCTTATTCTATAATTAAATTAATTCATAAATATTAGTTAAGGGGTCTTAAAACCAAAAATTTGTTAACCTAATACCTTATGTTTTATTGAACCGATGATATTTTAAATCATCATAGATTGATGGATTTGAGGACCTCAATTTTACACTTGTTTCTGATTTATGACCTCAATCACTCCTAATAAATATTTATGATTTTCCTCAAATTATGTGCCTTTAATTACCACCAATGTTCTCCTAATCGAGATCATAATTTGGTGGTGAATTTTTCATTTCCCTTTCCATTTTATTAAGATTAATTTTATTAACCCATTTTCAATGTGGGTTTTCCCACAAAAGTATTTTCTATATTCAACCATTTATTTTCGAAGAAAAATTTCAAATTATGAGGACGCAATTTATTGGAGGAGGGAAGAATGCAACAGACCACGATTTCATATTCTGTTATTTCATCAAAGTAATTCAATAACTTGCACAACATGCAACATTGAGTTCAGGTGCACCACGACTTCCCAAACTAGCTGTTCAAAAGAGGTTATGAATATTAATAACTTAATTTTTAACTTTATATAATCCTTATAATTTTTGAATCCATATTATTATTTTCTTATAAATAATGTAAGAAAAAATTCATTACATTCAGATAGAAGAAGTATTTTTTTAAAAAAAGCCTTTTAATGGAGAACCATTTTTCAATCCAATATTTGATTATTTCATATATTAAATTTGACAGGATAAACGTATTCTTTAGAATCGGGACATAAGAATTTAGTTCCAATAAATTTTGGGTGTTTTTCTGATAACATTCATATTTGGGTGAATAGTAAAAAATACTATATTTTAACTGAAAACAACTTTTTTAGTAAAAATAATTTATAGTGTTAAATGATACATTTCATTGGTTTGTAAGTATAAATAGATTATATTTTTACCATTTAATCCAATTCAGGCCATTTTAAGTAATTTCACTTCGAAATTAGGCATAAATAAGTGTCAATATTTTGATATTTATTATTTCTTAAAAATAAGCCTTTTGGTTTGGACGATGAGAATTAATTTTAAATTAATAAATGAAACTTCTATGTTTTTAATTTGGTAAAATAGACTTCAATTTTTAATTAGAAATATCAAAATTATCTTACAATGAATTTTTGGTATGTTTCTGAAAAGATTCTATTTTTTATGAATAGTGAAAAACACTAAGTTATAGTTTAAAAAAGAATTTTTATTTAAAAAATTATTTATTTTATTTAAATTTGACTTATGTAAAAATAGATACATAATACATATATATGTTAAATTTAATTAATTGGAGTCAGTTTATAATAATTTTAGATATATAAAAATTTTATTGAAAATTTTACCGTCTTTTACGCACCTCTTTGGAGAAGTTGAAAAATTACATAAAACATAATTTTACCACTTCTGTGAGTGTAATTTACGAAATCTGAAAAACATGGTTGATATTAGTAAATAAAATGGGGTTCAATAAGATGAAAATAATTTTTGGTGAATAGTAACTTTTTACTTAACACGGTTAAAAGTAAATAGGATAATTAAGGGTAAAAATGATATTATAATTACCCTAACAAATGTCTTAATTCTAATGTATAAGTATAATTAGACAAAAAAAAACCTTATAAAAACAATATGAACCACTTTGGTCAACTTGGATTAGATTAGGACACATATTATTATTTTATTTAAAGAAGAGTTAAAAGAGTTAAAATCAAAGTTTAATAACTAAAACATTCATAATATATGGTTATACATAAGATAAATATTACTATAAATATTCATTAGAAATATAAAAATATTTCATAAATAATTATAGTTTATTTATATTTTTTATACATTAAATAAGTTCATTTATTTAGGACACAATGATGATGTAGTAATTGCCTAATTAATGAAATTTTAAAATAATTTATATTATCAATATCCAAATAAATGTAATTTGAGATTTTTTATGAATTAAACTAATTTTAGAAGTTAATATCACATTTTAGGGTTGGTTAGATTCATTTTATTCGATGTAATAATGCTGTTATGAATTTAGAAAAAACAAAATACCAAATAGTGTCAAACTTGACATAAAAGAGTTTTTAAAAAAAATATTATATTATTAATTGATATTATATTTCTAAAAATCTTAGGTTCAGAAAAATTACTTATATAATGATATGTGTATCATTAATGAACAACATGGTATTATATTAGAAGTATATAGTAACTTTATTAACCATATAATATAAAAATACAAAGAGATATGGTAAATGTCAAACTATTTAACTAAGAGTTAAATTTAAAAGATAAAGTAAATATAGTCACCCAAACCTGTCCAAAACATATTGGTTGAGTTTTTTTCGACCCATCCTCCAATTATAATTTAAATAATATACTTCAGAGCCATTAGAAACCGAAAATTATTTTATTATAAAATAATATTTCTTACATTTCTAAGGTGCCCCTCACCCCTCTTATAAAAAGGCACTCCCCCTTCTCTCTAATTCACACCTTCAAAGCAATATGGATCAACAAAAACCTACCCAAATACCCTCTCAACTATCCTCCCATCATCATAGAGTCCATACTTTAGTCATAAAGCCACCCTAAAGAGCCCTTTTGATCAAATCCAAAGGGAGATCCCAAAGAAGAGGAAAATATCTCACCACATCTTTCATGTTCCTTTCTTCTCCCACTTTGTTTTTTGTTGTTCCCATTCTAAAATAATAAATTCAGTATCTTCTATATACTGTGATGTTATTATAAATATGGTACAACCAAATTCATTATTCTCTCCATCCTTTGAATGACATGTCACTATAAGTGCATACGTACAAATTACCGTCTCCACGCTGTGGAGTAATTGTTATTCAATACATTATTATTTGGATGGGTATAATAATGATGTTTAATTGATGTGAATAATGAATATTACATGATAATGATTCTTATATATGATATAACATCTAATTATATATTATTTTAATATCAACAGAATGATATTGTCACTCGTGCGTACGTACAGATTACCGTCTCCACGAATGTGATGAGATTCATTCCCCATCGTATCCATTCAAGACTAATTTTTATTAGATGATTAAAAATAAGGTTTAAATACTTGATATAATTTTGTATATTAATAAAATTCATCCCATCCATAACAAATATCACTCACATAAAAAAATAATATAAAGGAAAAAATATTTTAACACCCGAAACAACGACAATACTATTGTATTATTAACAAAGAAATGTTAAAATATCATATACGATATCATATTTATTTATATGATTATTGCATCATTTAATAAAAATTATTTCACCATTATACAGGAGTTTAACCTACCCTATACCAAGAAAAAGTTCAAGTTAAGGGTTAATTTTACAATCTCTTTATTATCCAAGGTTGTTTTTACTTTAGTTATCTACTAGGAAATATTTATTATCCATGTCCATGTTTTATGAAAGAGTTTTCAAATGGATTATTTTAAAGTAATTTTTTTTACTAAAACATCATTTTAAATGTTTTAATATTTATTCTTATAAATTATTCTAATAAATTTCCATGTTTTCAAAATGTCTTTTTAATGGATTTATTTATATAGACATGAATATTTTTAAAATGTTAATTTCATTCAAAGTTTCAAAGTGATATGGGACAATTTGATTCAAAAATGTCTTTAAATGTATTCCTTAAAAAATTTTGTGAATTGTAAATGTTTTCATGAAAAAGGGATATTTCTCTCAAAGAGTTCTACAAAACATTTTCATCTATGTCAACATCCTTTGATGAATTTTAAACTTGTTTGAAGTTGATTTATTATGGTAGAAATCTTCCATATTGTATTGAAGGTTTTGTGATATGTTTGACTGCGGATGTGTTATTTTTATACAAATCATGGTTTATGGATAATGCATTGACATTTTGTATGCTAGTTTTAATACGAATGTTTATGTTATGTTTAAACCTTTTCATATGTGGAATGCATTGGACTTAGTAAGTGATGGGTGGAGCTCGCTATAGCTCCTCGATTCATAGGTGGGTCACATGAGACAAAATAGTGTCTTGGTATAAGGCCTTGGAAAAAAATTGTATTTGTACTCTGGGCATGAGGCCTTGACTATGTGGTTATGAAAGTCTGGCATTATGCATTCCATCATTATGAAATTCGTTATTACATGTGATTATTTGACTAGTAGAATATCTATATGCATGTTTATATGGTAATGTTTGATTTATTTTTTCCATATAATGTTAATGTTTATGTTTAAAAGGCTATTTTAATTATTACACATCTTTCCTTAAAGGTTTATTGCTTCCGCTAAATTATTTACCATTCCGGAGAATCTGAGATCACCCCTTTCTATGTTTTATTTTTCCCAAGATGCGAAGAAGTATATTATGACTGACCTGCTAGGATAGTCTATGGGATCTCAGTTTTGTCCATGGAAACAATGTTGTTGTAGTTTTCCATTTTATGATGTAATGTAAACCATATGAATGTATCTATTACTTCCAAGTCTACTAAACTAATCGGTCTTTCGGGAATTGATCTTTTGTAATCATTCCAATGTTATGTAATAATGCATAAACTCGGGGTAACTAGGGTCGAGGCGTTACATTAAGGATTCATTGGTGGTGTCCTTCATGGTTTATTAGTTATACCCTATATAGGAATCTCAGTATGCATGTAAATTAAATGAATTCATATCTAGTTAAGATAAATGGACCAATTATGATATTTTGAGGAGAGAAATACAAGGATTAATATGTAATTCAATGAAATAATCAAGAATATTGTTCCATATTTTATTTTATTACCTTCATTCTCTTATTAATATATTTATGTTTTCACATTGTGATCCAATTTAATTATATTATGACATGTGTAACATATTATATTATATTTTATATCTTTTTTACTTTGTGTTGTTTTATAGTTTTTTATATTATTATTGGGAGGATACAAATACTAGGTTATTATATCCCTACTGATTGTTTAAGAAAAATCTATGTTAGTTGTCATCTTATTGATTATGGGGATGTGTGAATGAGGAATTGTATTTCTATAGATTGGACATACTAATATGGATCAGAATGTTACAAAATAGTCTCTATGAATATTTTTCTATCATAGATTTTGATATATAAAGTACATCGATGATGATATGCTATATGGGTCTTGATTAGGGGAGTTTTCATGTTCATATCTTTCTCATCCCAAACAAACAATTGAGTTTCCATTGTTAGGGTTGTTGTTATAGTGTTATGGGACTTTATGCATATTATTTCTTCATGAAAAGGCACATAGGATCACATTGTTCATATATCACTACTTTTATGATACATTTTGTTTCTATTTTTTAATTACGTAATTTGTAAACTTTTGTTGAGATATAATTTTATTATGTATATTTTGGCATATTTATTTCAATTTTATTTTCTTGTATATATATTGATGTTATTTATTTTATCCCAAGATTGTTGTTGTGTGTTTTTATATATATGACACTGATTAATGTGTATGGATGGAAACTATGTCTAGTGATTGGATGGTTATTCTTGGGTATATTAGTAGAGTAATAAGAGAACCATGTGTGATGCAATAGATTATTTAGGATTATTCATGAGGTAATATATTCAAAAGACTAAAACAACCATTTTTAATTTAAAAAATGATGCACTAAATATATTTGATGGGTCCACTAGCTACGGAATCTCAAGATTCCACTTTTTGGGAGAGCATTTCACTGAGAAAACCCTTAGTGAAGGAGAATATACCCCATAATTCACATATACTAGTATTGTTGATTCATGCTATGGAATCCATACATCCTAGAATCATTCATATTGTTCCACTATAATGCAAAAACATCTAGAAGAACATGACTGATAGTTTTAGGTATTTAAATATCCAGCATTATAATACCATTCATGGTATTGGTGTCTCATAAGATACAATGGATTGGCTGGATCTTATTTAGATAATTTTTTAGTTGAGCTAGGATTTCAAGGTATGGATGATAAAATTTGAAAACATTCATCTTTTGAGGAAAATCAGAGAGATTGTGGAATACCATGAACCAAAATGGAACACGATAAGACATTACTTGGGGGACATCAAGGAGAAGTTTCTCAATCATTATTTTACCAAATGATTAAACCTAACCTAGACGTGGAGTTCCTAGAGTTGTAGTAGGGTTCAATAGATATATATTTGTATTCCAATAATTTCATTAAGTGGCTTCATTTTTAACAATTTATGGCTGGGAATGAGGTATATAAGCCTCTGATGTTGAAGAAAGGTGCTCACCCATGGCTCACACATTAGGTTTGATGATTTAACGTGATAAAGTACACACATGTGCTTCACAAGGACAAGATTTTTGATAATGATATATAGGAAAGCAATGTAGTATTAATACTATGCATCCATATATGAAAAATGATTGAGCTAACACTCATTAATATAGGATATCATTTAGACAATTGGAATAGGAAATAATATTAGAATAGTTACGGTAGTAGTCTAATGGTTCTGAGTATAACTTCCTCGGATAATTCTAGTTGGTGATACACTTGTGGGTAATGCGGGTATAATATGAATACATACCGTAATCCATTTGAGGAGTAACATTTTTGTGGTAGGGTTGTTCATATTCAATGATTTTTTAAAGGTACTCTCAGAATATTATTGGGAGATCCAGGTAAGCTGGGAGATTATTCACTCGACTATTGATTAAAGGAAGAACTCATCATTTCTTATAGTTACTGATACCGAACATGTAGAAATTCTAGATAAATGTGTAATACTTTCCCTTAATTGAAGGGTAAACATAAGGATAGAGCTCATTTAATGTGTGTAACCAACTTTGAAACCACCTCATGATATGAAACCTAAAAACATGAAGGAGATAAATGTGTAGATCAAGGGATTAGAATAAATGGGAATTATCTAGATGAGTACCTCACTATAGGGTGATTTTTTTTACTATGAAGGTAGATAAAAGTATGTGATTCATTATATAATAGTGGAAGATGAATCTTGTGATGGTGAAGAATGAACATCCTTTTACCATGATCAACATTCTCTTCTATCAATTATGGGTATCCCTATGGTTTATTAAGATTAATATTCAATTTGAATATCAATATTTGTCAGTTATATACAAAGACATCTAGAGGATGGTGGTCTATATCATGTATGGGCTATATAAGTATTTATGTATGTAGTTTATGAAAAAGAATCTCCTATTTGTGCTTAAAAAGTTCATAAATAATATCCTCCATCTATATCTTTACTTGTTCATGATGGTGTTCATTATTGAAAAAAAATCCACTCATGGACCCTAGTGAAGGATGATAGACATCTCCCAAGAGTCCAGAGTTCACTTTGAGCACATAAAATTTATTCCAAACAATCAATGTTTGAATATTTGATTCAGGTGGGGAATTTCATAGAGAATCTTGTGGTTAAGACACATATATATGTAGACATTGAGATTCTTAAGATATTTAGGTCACAATCTTACCCATAAAATGATACCCAAATTATTCATGACAAAGACTGAAGGGTTTTACTATACCCCATAGACTATGGAATAACACCTTGGAATCAATATAATTAATTGGGGACAATTTTACGATAGATAAAACATCATTTAAATGGATCAGATAAAAAAAATTAATCATTTTATGTGCCAAACATTCCAAAATAATGAAAAAAATGAATAGTAAATGAAAATAATTCTGAAAAGAAATACATTAATTATATCCTTAGATAATACCCTAATGAAAACCACACCAGATATATTCATGTAATAAGTGGAAAACAATCTCCACTAGTTTCTACCAACTTCCATAGTCCCAATGATTTGGAACATATAATGCCTCTATGTTATGAATTTCCTTTTCTTTGGTTTGTAATATGATATTTTTTAAATTCACACTGGAAATGGAATAATGTGAGAATAAAATTCAAAAAGTATCTCACCCATAACATCATAAAAAAATATACAATTAATCTTACTATTCTGAATTTTAAATAAAACATGGAAAATAATCATTCCACTATAATTATTATAGAATTGATGATAAAACATTTCAGTGGATAATAAATAAACATGTTTTAATGTAAATTTCAAATACAAATATGATGTTCAAAATAAGAATAAGTTATGAATTTTAATAAAAATAGAAATGAGTAAATCATTTTATAAAATCCAGAATATATAAATCATTTGTAGTCATTTTCAATCATTAAAAACATTTAGTAACACCCTGGGTTAGTTCCTCTAACCATGTTCCACACGTTTTTAGTGAAATATGATTCTGGGTGCGTATACAATTCCAAAACTGATAAAAATTGGGGGAATGATATAAAATCCCAAATAATTAACCCCACACCATAAATATATCATTTTTCTCATTTGAATCATCACATTATTGATAGATATCAGTTTACCTATCTTGTATACCCTACTACCTAACTACATAGACTCTCATGTGATTCAAGGTAATCAATCATACACAAGTCTATCATTAAACTTGTTCAATAAAACTCATTTAATAAATCAATTTATTCTTCACCAAATTCATGTCTTTAAACTATGACATATTATTGCAAAAACCAATATAAATTGGATTTTATGAAGAAACAAATACTGGAGTTCAAAACAATAATATAATTTCAAATCATAAATAATTTCATTTCTTTTCAAATCATTCAAATCATTCTTCAAATAATTTATTTTAAGATTTTTTGTTTTAAAATGTCACTTTATTTGAAAATCATATTTCAAGGGAATTTCATGTAATACCCACATACATCATGTTATATATATTCATTTGTCATTTTTATAAGTCCAGGATTAAAAAATAAATTAGAAAACCAATTTAAATTAAACAATAAATCATGTTTTATGTTCAAAGAGAGAGACTTATTGAACCATCTAACCAAATCATTATTATGCACACCAATTTATAATCCTTCAGTGGGTTGAAAAAGAAAAGAATAATCGAGGGATAATTCTGTAATATAATTTCATTTATAAGAATCTAAAATTGAACATATCTTAAAAGGTAGATATAGAGAGTGAAATCACAGACCTAAATAATTCCAATGGAACATACAATGAGCAATGATGATCTTCAAAATGAATCACAATTCCATGAAATATCTATAATAATTTAAATTAGATTAATAGGAAAACCATTTATCATTCATCGAAAACCTTGATATGTGATTCCCACTAATAGAAAAACTGTTAATATAAGAATAAAATAAATTAAAATAAAAAACTCAAGAAATACATTTATAATCATGATCCAAATATCAAATATACATTGATATCAAATAAAATAAATGAGGTAACCCCAAAATATCTAAGGGGAGTATATATGTTCACGATAAAATTGAAATGGAAAACGAATAAGAAAAAAACTGAATGATGTATGTCTATAATTATAAATTCAAAATAATCAATTCATGTTGTACTATATGGAAAACATTACACAAACTATTTGACCTCATCTAGGATACTAAATTATTTCCATTGTTTGTATACATGGTTAAACAAAATGTTTGACTAATATGAATAATCACACTATCTTAATATAATAATTTTAATGTGTATTCCACATGTTTAGTACTAAATGACTGCCTGACCATGTGTCCTCTCAGATAATATATCAAATAGTGATTAATTTACTTTGAAAATCTTTCTATTTTTCACAAACCAATTTCTAATTGTGCATAGGACCAAAAACACTAAAACTATAAAACTAACCCCATTAAAAAAAATATATATATATAGTATATACAAATTAATAATGAAATTTAGTGATTAATGTAATAGAAATAAATCATTATTGTTTTTTAATTATACCCATAATAGAAAATTTCATCCTTTATAAAGCATTTCATGATGTTTTCATACCAAATATGTGATTCCACTACTCTCTCATCTATACCGTGTTCTTCTATGATTCATGAGACTCATAAGTACTCTTTGATTATACCCAAACCAAGTGTATGGACTTTACATGGAGGACCATTTTCTGAAATTCCAAAATATAAACTAGCAATTATGTCATGGATAAATTAGGAACCACATAATGATCCACTGATATCAATATTAGAGACATTTTAATGAGAAACATAGTGAGAAATGGCACATGGAACATGTTATTGATATATGGAAGAAAATGTTTGAAATCTAAATGGTAAGCCACCATCCTAGTATTATAAATAATCAAAATGGTCCAACAAATCTTTGTACTAACAAAAACCAAACTCCAAAAATTCAATGGAGCAACTAAGGTTAAACTCTCAAAATCACGAGGTCACTAGCTGATCTATACAAATATAATTGATTCTAATTAGAATAGTATTTATAATATATTTGAGTTTTCACCATTCTATAATAGTTGAAATTTGTCATTACTATCACATATTAGGCCAACCATTTTCCAAACCTGAAAGATTCACTAATCAATGACCAATAGAGTAGGAATTTACATGGTTGTCCATAAAAGGACTCATATTGTTCCATCTTGTAGAATACTAGTAGCTGTTGTTATTGAAAAACTATACCAGTCCAAGTGCCTATCCCATGATTCACCAATGTATAAGAGACATGATTGAATCATTTTATATAAATTTTTTATATCCTATCCCTTCCAACCATCAAGTTAAGTATTCTACATTGTTCTAAAGTTTAAATGGTATCCCATCACCTTTTAAAGGAGTCTTAAAAAATATGGTGTAAACTGATGATCCCTTTTGAAAACTATGTCCAAGAGAACACAATTCAATCCAATGATATCTTGATATACATAATTTCCAAGTCCATAATATTTTCCATTCCATGAATGGGATTAAATTTAGATGGATTTTATCAGTCCAATAAATTAATACATATATCACATTCTTCCCTCAATTTGTAAAGTGATGCTCAAAAAAACAGAATTGATATATCGCCCCATATTCGTATCATCATATGAAGTAGTGGATGTAAGATTATGGTTATAACCAACCTGATCATTATTACACACATAAAAATGATTTATTATATAAAATCTCCACTTTATACAATATAGAAGATCTAGAGTACCAGTGTATTTGGGGATTAGGAACATTACATAACAAATTAGCACCAAAATACTATATCTTTATTGAAAACTTCATTTACATGACCACTACATTCCATTGTACTTAGCACTGCATTGGATAACCTAAGGACATGAATAAGAAATGGGTGATCTATAAAGCCTATTAAGGGAGAAAACAAGGAATAATAAGAATATTACAATACATGTTAGTAAATATACATAACAATGGTTCTCAAGAGAAAGATGAACATAAAGTCTTGATATAACATGATTAACAAAACATGGAAATGTGGAAACAACATTAAACATCATAGAATGAGCTAAGGACCATTGCACATAGAGAGTTAGTAAGCCCTAATTAAACTTTTATTATCATGAGTAAACCCTCATTGCACTTGATGTATCAAGAAATTAATTTATACCCAATGCATCCGAGCACTATCAGGGCGCACCCTTCTTAAACATTTCATTTCATGCATAAGTGTGCCACATGAATCATATAACATGTAATAATTAAGCATTATAATTTCTTCCAATATTAATGAATGTGGAATACAGAAATGAATGTACCATTCAATTTGTATATTTGAATAATGGAGAATACCCTTGATAGAGACATGAGTATGGTATTCACTACACAATGATTTTTGTGCAGTGCAATTTTCACAGCATAACGGTGTGACATAACAATTCATAAAAAAAAATTATGAGAGAGAAAGGGGTATCTCATAATTTTTACATGAAGTGGACTGTAATAGGGTCATATGGATACATGTCCCAAAAAAATTAATGGAAATTAGATTCATAATACAAAACAATTTCTTGAATGTGAATGAGAAGGGGGAAATTCCTTACGGAATATATTCATGGTAACAGGTGTAAATGGGAGGAATTAATTAAAGATAAAGAGAAATACCATCATTTAAAACATAAGGATGGATGTATGGGGGATTTAAGAAATCATAACCCAACATTTGTAATCAAAATAAAAAGGGAATTAATACATAAAGAAACTTGGATAAAAATAAGAAACGTAGGAATCCCTTACTTGGATGTGTGATCCCAGTGGCTTAGGAGAGGCATGAGAGAGGCTTATTGGGAGAATGGGGATCCTTGTGAGGATTATAGAAAGGGTAGGGCAGAGTTTGGTCAATATTTAAAGGATTTGAGTGATGAGGAAGTGGGAGCTTGAGTGGGTTTATATAGGAATGGGGAGGGAATTCTTTATTATTTAGGTTTAGGACACCACACATTAAACTAATCAAAACCACATACCAGCCCATGGTTTTTGATGATGGATTTTGACAAAGGATATTGAAAAAAAATATTTTATAAGGTCAATGTTTTAAATTATTAAAATATTAAGGTTTCTTATGTGTATGTGAGTCACACTCTCATGTAAATCAATCTAAAAAGATAAAATGATTTACAACTCTTGGACGGTCCACTGAATCTTTTTAAAATAAATAAAATAACCCTAAAATCACATTATTTTAATGTAAAAACATATATATTTCCGAAAAACTCTTTTATTGTATTTTATTACATTACAATTGGGTCATTATTATGTCATAAAAGACATTTTATATTTAAACGGTATTTAATTTTTACCCAAAAATTCGACTATCTCAGAAAACTATGAAAACATTACCGTTGGATAATTTCGATGTCCTGATTTCAAAAATAATATTTATTTTATCCAAATAATTTTCTAAATATGTGAATTTTCACTTGTAAAATAAAAACTGACATTTATAAAAAATTATTGGGTTTTGACTATTACAGCTTTCAAACTATAATAAAAATTACATTTATATTCATAAAAATTATATCACCATTTATATTTAATAAAAAGTAATTTAATAATATTATTATTTTATTAAAATATTATTTAATTAAATAAATACATCAATTCATCAAAATAGATTTCATAATTGAATAATAACTAAAAATACTATTTGTGCTTTAAAAACTATTTACAACGTAACAATAATAAAATTAAATGTATATTATTTATTCTATAAAAAACTAATTCACATAATCATAGTGCTGGGGATTTGTTGCATAACCCCTTAAAACAACCACATAATCCCGAAGGGTAAGGTTTGCGATGGTGACAGACTCTTCAGGTGGCTAAGATAACATTTCACGTGTGGTAATCTCTATCAACTTCCACTTCTCCCGTAGAGTGTTCCGTTCACGCTTAATGTGTTGATGCTCCGATTGGGCCTAGTCAAGAGCTAAACCCAATGAATCCCCCTCCTTTATGAGCTCTGTCAAATGAACTTCATATGGAGTAATTCTACTGGATGAGGCCATCACATCGTTTGTTTGAGTAAATTGGAGTTGTTAAATCCCTATATTTATAATAATCATGTGATCACTATTAAACGGTTATATTCGAAATGGTCAAAATTCATAATGGTATTTTAAAATACAAAAACATATAATCAAGGAAGTTCATACATTTTATATGATCATATCATAGAATAATACATTTAATTAGATCAGGAGGAATTTTCAATAATGAAATTTTGGGTCATTATAATCTTCCCCCATTAATAAATTTCTTGCTAAAAAAATCATTTCACCACACTAAAACAGATGTGGGTAACTCTGCTTCATCCCTTCCTCTGATTCCCAAGTCTCCTCTTCAATCTTTCAGTTTTTCCACAACACCGTGATGTGGGGCATTGTCTTATTTCGTAGACGTTTTTCTCTATGATCTAATATCTTTATTGGTTTATACTCATATGAAAGATCATCAACTAATTGTACTACGTATAAAGAGAGTACATGTGAAGGGTCTGGTATGTACTTCCTTAATAGGTATACATGAATAAAATCATGTAATTTGGTAATGATAGGTGGATGTGATGGTTGACAGGCCACAACCCCAACACAGTCATGAATCTCGAAGAGGCCAATGAACCTAGGTCTTAACATCCCTTTCTTACCAAACATCACTACCTTCTTTGATGGAGTTATGTGAAGACATACCATGTCTCCAACTTTGAACTCATGTTCTCATCGACGGTTATCTGTATAACTCTTCTGTCGACATTAGGATGCCTTGATATGTTGTTGAATGGTTTTCACCTTCTCCACCATTTCTTTGACAATTTCAAGTCCTAATAGCTTACGCTCACTGACTTCATCGCAACATGCTAGTGTTATGAAACATTTCCCACAAAGGGCTTCATATGGTTCCATTTGGATAGTCGAGTGGAAACTGTTATTGTAGGAGAATTCAACCATTGGTAGATTTTGGTCTTATCCTCTTTTGAATTCTATAAAACATGATCATAATATATCTTCTAGTGTCTCAATAGTTCTCTAATATTGGCTATCATTTTGAGGATGATTGACCACACTGATGTTTAGTTCATTTCTTAGACCATGTTGGAGACTTTTCCAGAACTTCATGGTGAATCTTGTATCACAAATAGATAAAACAGATAGTGGTACTCCATGCAGACTTACCACTAATTTGATGTAATTCTATGCATGTTGATCCAATTAGAAGTCCTCTCATATCAAGATTATGTGAGATGACTTTTTAAGATGATCCACAATGACCCATATAGCATTGTTTCTTCTAGATGTCCTTGAAATTCCAGTGAGAAATCCCATGGTAATGTCATCCCACTTCCATGTAGGTATGGGTAGTGGTTGCATCATTCGCATAAAATTTTTCCTCTCCTCCCTCACATGAGGACATACTAGGAACTTTGATGTATATTCAGCAATATCCCTTTTTTTGTTGTCCCACCAACCTTTTTCTCAAATATCTCAATATATATTTCTGCTCTCTAGGTGAATAGAGAAGGTTGAGCTATGTGCATTGTAAATACCTGAATCTTCTTTTCAGTTATTCTTTTCCTTTTCTGACAGCATTTAGAAAAAGAGGAAATTATGGAAATTTTTTAAGTATATCTTGTGTACTTTATAAGTACACGCCGTGTACTGCCTTGTTGCAGGCATCCATGAGATGCCTGTGTAATGACCACACATATGGCCGTGTGGGGTGACTTAGAGGCCGCCTAAAGAGGAGTACAGAAATGGAATGTACACACAGTGTACTTCCAAAGTATACACAATGTATTTTTTTCATTAAACGCACCAGGGTCGTGTCTAATCACCAGAACGATCTTCTTCTAGGTATTGTTCAGCCGAGAGCTCCCATACAGATGCGATCTTCTTCTAAGCCCCGGACCGAGCATCCCAATTGTGATTTGACTGCCGTCAATTGCGTTGGGATTGCCTCTTCTCTGTGAGCCTCGTTCCACGATTCCTATTATTTCTCACGATATTGTGGGTTGAGTTTATTTATTTTTTTGTATATATTCGACGTTTTATGGTGAATCAAGCCTCTAGGTTCACTTATATCGATCTCCTAACGTCTAGGAAGGTGGTTTGTGCCTTTCTATTGAATTTCATTGAGATTTATGTGGAAATTTTCTCAATACCCATGAATGGGGTATTGTCATTTACTGTTTTATCCGTATTGATTCTCTTCTTTGCTAGTATGCCTGAATAAATGATTATTGATTGCGAATAGGGTAAATTTTTGGGCTTTGGATTTATTTCCTATGCATGTTTTTCCTATTTGGACCTTTGGGTCTTGATCGCCTATTAGGTAGTTGTTTACTATCCCATGCCTAGTTGTAAGATGATGTGACTATAGTTTTGTTATGCTATTATGCTGTAGAATGATATCCAAGTATTTATTGAGGATTACATAGGCCGATACATGCTTATACACTTGCTTGAATTACATAAGGCTATGAGAACCTGGTGTTTAGACCATAGTGAGAATGGATGATGAGGGCTTCTCCAGAGTGTCTTTAGAATTTTACGATGTGAGACCATAGGGGGAATTGACATTGAATGCTTCCTCAAAGTGTCTATAGTTCCTTGAAGTGGGCCACATATGTAATGTGATGTAAGTGCATCCCTATATCACCTTTAGTTACGATATGAGACGATAGGGGGAATCGACGGTGAGTGCTTCCTCAGAAAGTCTATGCTTAGGCTGAACCAGAGGGGTTAGACTGAGTTTTCTGCCCAAAGTGTTGCTTGTACTTGTTAGGTAGAACCAGAGGGGATAGGCCGTGAGTACTTCCCAAAGGGTTACCTTGCATTAGATGCTTTTTTGTGTTTCTGGGTAGGACTTGAGGAGATAAGATGTGGGTCCTTCCCAGAGGGTTACCTGTTGTGTGTTTACTTGCTTGAATAGCTGTTGTATGATATATGAAATTGAATGCATTGAAACTGTGCATTGTTTACTGTTTCCTATACTTTTACATGTCATATACTCACTAACTGTAAGGCACAGATCATCGGGTGGTTTCCTACATGGATTTAGTCTCACACCATGTTTGGGCCATGATTTTGGGCCCAAATAGATTATATTGTTGCAGGTATAGATAAGGTAAATCTCCATTCTACTTCCGGTAGCTGACATGCTGTGGAGCTAGAGAGAAGGGGACTATGGTTAGGCTTGAAATGCTAAGGGTATATTTATCTGCTTCTTTTGTACTTTGTTTTATTACTATTTTTTAGCATTGTTAATTGTTTGGCTGCTTTCCTAGACATATGTATCATGCATCATTTATATATGTTCTCCAGTTGTTCATTGTTATTCAGTCTTCCGATGTTTACTGTTGTTGGTAATTTACTACTTATGGTATTGTTATAAATTGTTTACTTATACTGTATACTCTGCCAATGAGGGCATAGTTTCCTCTACTATCACACCCAGGGCCCTCGATGCTAGTCGGAAGCCTCTGGCATTTGAAGAAATGTGCATGAGGCCATGTGACCAACCGTGTACGGGGCGCCTCTGGGTGGCTTCCGGAACCGGGACGTTACAAAGTGGTATCAAAAGAATTTTTTTCTCTTGACTTACTATTTGTCACCATTATCTAGGGATAGGAAGGAATGGGTTCTTTGTTAGTAAGCTATGCCCGGGACTAGCTAACCTGTGTACAGGGAAAATCCAATCAACCTCATCTATTTCAATTTTTCTGGTGTGTAATTTTACAGTTGATTTGATTTCACCTTGAGTGAATAACATGATGGTACTTTTATTGATGACGTTATTGCGGTTCTATTTCTGTCACAACCTGATGAGATAAGGGTATTCCATCTCATGCATCATATAGGAACTTTCTAGAAATCACATGTCATCTAGGATGCATTAGTGATTGTATGTTGTAGTGATAGATGTTGTGTAGAATATGCATGCTGATGTGATAGATTCCTTGATAAGAATACCTCATGTTTGATAGGGTATTGTTTGTGTAAGGTATTGTTTTAATAGACACCAAAATTTTGTTCATGAGGTGTTATGGGCCCTCATGGACCAAAATTTAGTGGATCATTGCCTTGTTTATCTTGTTACAACTTGGGTAAGATTCCAAGCTTTGATTCGACGGAAGTATGTGCCCTCAAAGATCAGAATTTGGCACTTTCAATGTTCTTTTCAGTCTTTTGATGGGTTCAGGAGTAGTTTATAAGACTTACTATCTAGAAAAACCTAGAATACACGCTGTGTAGTTTTGACTACACACCTTGTGTTCTTCTGTTCAGGAAGAAAAATAGTTTTTCTTAAGTACATGCCCTGTACTATGTGTACACGCCTTATAGTCTCTAACCATGTCCTTGGTCATGTGGGAAAGACACAGGATGTGGAAATACCGGTGATAACACATTGTGTACCAAGTGTGCACGCCGTGTAGTGTTGACCCTGTGTTTTCCAGTGTATCTAATAGTACAGATGGATGAAAACTTAATATTTACACACCGTGTTAGCCTTTAACGCGCTGTGTTGTTTGACCCAGGTACCCGACTGGGTCACTAAGAACATGGGTCGATGTTATACATTCACATACAAGCCGTGTCTACCTTGAAAACGTCATGGAGTGTGATCCGTGTGTCAGGCCGTGTCACTAACAACACAGGCCGAGTAATTATTGTTGAGTACACACCATGTATATCTTGAACACATCGGGTAGTTTTGTCTTAGGAGAGCCGTGTGGCTTATCTATGTAGAAGGACTTGGGTAGGGGAAGAGGAATTAAGTACACACATTGTGTTAGGACAACATGTCATGTGTTTGGGGTGTTACATGACCAGTTTAGGCAGGAGTACACGCCCCATGTGAATGACTCAAGGGAACACACCATGTAAGAATTGTACATGTCGTGTAGTCATGTTTTGAAAAATATGAATGCTTTCATTCTCCTTCTCCCTTACTGAACATCCAGTTTTCAATCCTTGAAAATCTTGTTGGTGTGTGTTTGACCTTGCAGAGTCATGCCACTGAGACATCCTCCAGTTGTACGCTAGTTGCCAGGCGGTGATCAGACACCAGACATGGCTGATTAGGGACTTCCAGCGGATCCTCCAGTTGTTCCAGCCTTGGCACCATACATTGTACCCAACCTAGGTGGTGATGTATAGTTCATAGAAGGCTTCATGAGGATGATACATAACATTCACGGGGAACCACCTCCTACCCCGTCAATGTCTGATTTGAGGCTGGTTTTCCAGCAGCAGTATCCTCTCACATTCTCCGAGGATGGAGGACCCCAGGCTGTAGAGTCATGGCTAGAATCCATGCTGACGATATTTGAGAATCCTGAGACACCTCCAGAGAGGAGGGTCAAGCTCCTTATCTGTATTCTTTGGGACTCCACCAAGAGGTGGTGGGATGTGATCTCACAGACGGTATTCCAACAGGTTATGGCATGGGATGAGTTTTAGCACATCTTCAATGACTACTTCTATCCAGTGACCTCGAGGGCCGATCGAGCCCGGGAGTTTATGAGTCTGGAGAAGGGTGTTCATTCTGTTATGTAGTATTCCACCCATTTTACCATGCTGCAGTGCATCACACATATTTCAGGAGGTGATCAGTTGTTCATGGCGAGGAATTTCGAGGCTGGTCTGAGGCACGACATCCGTTCGCAGGTGAACATCTTCCGGTTGACTTCTATCACTTCCATCGTCAACTAGTAACTGATCACGGAGCACAATCTGAGGGATTCTAAATTTGTGAGCTTGGGTGGCTCGGCATCTGGAGTTAGCATCCCTCCTACTAATAGTAGGAAGTCCCATAGGGAGTATTCACGTGGTGATCCAAGGCGACGAGAAACTTCTTTTGGTAGCCAGGGGGTGTGCTACCAGTGTGAAAAGAAAGGGCATACAAGGCCACAATGCCCGAGAGACCCACTGAAGTGTCGGTCATGCGGAAAGTTGGGTCACCTTCAGTGTTTATATCAGATATTCTCACCAGCAGTTAGTGACAGGGGTTGTTCTATGACTCTGTGATCGGGAGCAAAACCACCAGTTTCTCAGCAGTCAGGAAACTCGAGTTATTCCGGCCATTTGGGCCAAGGTGGAGGTCGTGGCCGGGGTAGCTAGTCGTACGGTTTTCAGCGACAGTAGGGTTGATCAGCTCAGAGTGGTCAGGTAGGGTCACAGGGCCGTAGAGCAGGCCAGACCTTTGTAGTGGAGCAGACCCAGGAGGATCAAGATCTCGGACCTTCTACAGTTCGAGGTACGATCGTAGTTTCCTCAATTTTAGCTTCTGACCATTTCAATAAAGGGGATTCTCATAGATTTATAACAATCGCTGTTGTGGAGAGCCTTGGGCTATGTATCTTTTCTTCTGCTGATATCTTGACACTAGACACTCTATTAGGGAAAAGAACTATGAGTGCACGTCCGTGTAAGGAGTACCCTTTAGTGGTTGGTGGGTGTAAGTTTTTATGGGACCTCTATGTCCTATAGATGACGGGTATTGATGTCATTCTCGAAATAGACTGGCTAGTTCCTTTCCAGGCAGTCGTCGACTATTATCGTCGTAGGGTGAGTTTTATATCACCATAGGGTGGATCGTTTCTTCATAGGTTCAAGTGGGATATCCAAGAGAGAAGAGAGGATCCAGGGAATCATGGGTTAGTAGGAGTTACATCCTAGATTGCTAGTCTATATCTAGATGATCAGGGGACTTATCATATAGACTTTCATCTTGTGGTAGATCATTTCGGGGATGTTTTTCTAGAGGAAATTTCAGGTTTCCCTCCAGAGCGTGAGGTAGAATTTTATATTGAGATTGTTCCAGGAGCATCATCAGTGTCCATTCCTTTATATAGGATGACTACCTTTCAGTTGTAGGATCTCAAAAAGCAGTTGGAGGAGTTGCAGAAAAGGGTTTCATCTAAACCAGTACTTCTTTTTGGGGTTTGCCTATCCTGTTTGCAAAGAAGGAAGACGGTACCCTCAGGCATTGTGTGGACTATCGGAAGCTGAACCAATTGACTGTCAAGAACTGATATCCCTTTCCAAGGATTGATGATCTTTTTGATCAACTTTGAGGAGCCCAGGTGTTCTCAAATATTTACTTGAGGTCCAGTTATCATCTGTTGTGTGTTAGACCATCAGATATACCTATTTAATCCTTTCGGAGCAGGTATTTTCTATACGAGTATATGGTTATGCCATTCGGTCTGAGGAACGCACCCGCGGTTTTCATGGGACTGATGAACCGAGTGTTCCATCCATACTTGGATTCATTGATGGTGGTCTATGTGGATGATATCTTGGTGTAGTCTCATAGTCCACATGACCATGCTACCCATCTTGAGATCGTTTTGAGTATACTTAGGGAGCATCACTTATATGTTAAGCTCTCAAAATATGACTTTTGGATGGATCAGATTCACTTCTTGGGTCATGTTATCTCAAAGACGAGAGTATCATTAGACCCATAGAAAGCGAGGGTAATAGTTTCTTGGGAGCATCTGAAGAACGTCTTTGAGGTACTGAGTTTTCTAGGGCTGGTTGGATAATATAGTCATTTCATACAGGACTTCTCAGGCTTAGCAGCGCCTTTGACGGTCCTGACTAAGAAGGGTGAAAACTTCTTGAGGTCAGATTCTTGTGAGTCAGTATTTCAAGAACTGAAAGGTAGGTTGAATTCATCACTGATACTAGTCTTTCCAGAGCCGAGCAAGAGATATACTATTTACTGTGATGCTTCAGGTATCTGGCTAGGAGTTGTGCTTATACAGGGAGATGGAGTCGTTGCATACAGGTCTCAGAAGTTGAGGCCACATGAAAGGAATTACCCAACCTGTGATCTTGAGTTGGCTTCAGTGGTTCATGTGTTATGCCATTGGAGAAATTATATTCTAGGAGAGCATTTTTTGGATCTCACCAACCACAAGAGTCTCAAGTACATCTTCACTCAGCGTGATCTGAATTAGAGACAACGAAGGTGGGTTGAGAACATATAGTCCTTTGACATTGAGCTTGTATATACACCTGGGAAAGGCAACGTAGTGGCCAATGCATTGAGCAGGAGGACTCAAATACATGCAGTTCATGAGGCCAGTAGTGAGTGGTAGCTTATGGCCATGTTCTCTGAGATGCATTTGGACGTGAATGAAAGACATGGGCATACTTTTCCTTCTTCAGTGGTGGTTACCTCTACTCTTATTGATTGAGTGCGAATGAGGAATATATCAAATTCACAAGGCCTAGTCCTACGAAAGAGTGTTTCGGGAGAGAACCTTATTCCTTGATGGACAGTAGGTGAGGATGATATCTTGTGTTTCCAAGGGCATGTATGGGTGCTAGCACACATACATGACGAGCTAATGAGGGACATTAATTCCTCTGTTTGGGCTGTTCATACTGGTGTCACCATGATGAATCATGATCTACACCATCCGTATTGGTGGCCAGGTATGAAGAAGGATGTTGCGAGTTTCTTCATTAGGTGTTCTTCCTATCAGCAGGTGAAGGCAGAGCAACAATGACCAGCAGGGCTTTTAATGTAGTTACCTATTTTTGAGTGAAAGTGGAATGATGTCGTGAAGGATTTTGTGACAAGGTTGTCGAGGTCTCCTTAAAGGAATGATGCAGTGTGGGTTTTCATTGACAGACTCATGAATGTTTCTCACTTTTTTGGACGATCAAGGAGACCTTCACTGTTAATGAGTTGGGACGGTTGTACATCTGTGAGATTTTATGTCTGAATGGAGATCCACACTCCAATGTTTTAGAGAGGGATGCACATTTTACTTCTCGGGTCTGGAAGGGGCTTCATAATGCCTTCGGTACACATGTACTTTTGATTACAGCTTACCATCCCCAGACTGATGGCCAGTCCGAGCGTATGATTCAAGTTCTTGAGGAAAAGATCCGAGTATGCATCATGGATATTGGAGGTTCTTGGGAGAATCATAAACCTCTGTAGTTCCTCGACACTATCCATAGAGGAAATGTGACATAAGTTCTTCACTAGAGCGCCTTTAGTTACTATAAAATACTATACGGGGGAATTGACGACTAGTGATCTCTCAGAAAGTCTATGCTTAAGATGAACCAGAGGGTTTAAACTTAGTGTAATTCCCAAAGGGTTTCTTGTACTTTTTAGGTAGGACTAGAGGGGATAGGCTGTGATTACTTCCCAGAGGGTTACATTGTGTTAGATTCTTTGTGGTGTTGCTGGGTAGGACCAGAGGGGATAGGCTGTGTGTACTTCCCAAACAGTTACCTTTTGTGTGTTTATTTGCTTGATTATCTGATGTTTGATATATGGAATTGAATGCATTGAAACTGTGGATTGTTTACTATTTCCTATACTTTTACCCACCATATACTCTCTGACTGTTAGGCACATATATTATGGTGGTTGCCTACTGCAATTTATCCTCACACCCTGTTTGGGTCATGCTTTTGGGCCCAAACAGATTATATTGTTGTAGGTATAGATAAGGGAAAGCGCTCTTCTACTTCCGGTACATGACATGCTATGTAGCTGGAGGGCAGGGGACCAAGATTTGGATTACGATGTTGTGGATCTATTTATTTTTTTATTTTTTTACTTTGTTTTAGTACTATTTTTTCAGCATTGTGACTTGTTTGGATGCATTTATAGACATATGTATCATGCATCCTTTATATATATTCTCTAGTTGTTCATTGTTATTCAGTCTTCAATGTTTACTATTGTTAGTTATTTACTACTTCTGCTATTGTTGTCTTTTGTTTACTTCCACTGTGTACTCTGCTAATGATGGCATAGTTTCCTCACTATTATACCCAAGGCCCTCGCTGCTAGTCAGCAGCCTCTGTAGTTCAGGGAAATTCACTTGAGGCCATGTGACCAACTGGGTACGGGGCACCTCTAGGTGGCTTCCGGAACCGGGACATTACATGCATCATTCAAAAGTTCTGTCTTTATCTCAGGATAGTATGGTACTCTTAATCATGACCCAAATCTCACAATTCTATCCTTGTCAACCATGAACTATGAGCATTTCCCATTTCAAATAGCTTTCACCCTTTTTAGAATTTCTATATCCTTTCTTTGAGCATCCTTTAACATTTACAAAAGAGACGGTTGATAAATCATTTGTGAAAGGATTGATGATGTTTCCTTCTTTATGATTCCAATCTCCATCATCACCAAATCTATAAAGATTGGATCCTTCTCAATTCTCATCAATGATGGAATCACTGGATCCTTTCTACTTATAGCATCTACCACCGTGTTTTCTTTCCCATGGTGGTAATGGATTTCACAATCATAGACTTTGATCATCTCTAACCATCATCGTTGGGGCATATTCAACTCTTTCTATGTGAATATATACTTGATGCTTTTGTGATCTGTATATATTTCACCCTTCTCCCCAAAAGAGATAATGCCGCCAAATTTTCAGAGAAAAAATCACTATAGCCAACTCGAATAAATGTGTTGGATAGTTTTCTCATGATATTCTCATTTCCATGCAGAATTGACAATGAATTTGTCATTTTTCATCAAAACAGATTCCAATCCCTTCTTCAAATCATCAATAAATACCACAAAATTTCTCCACTTGTGGGTAGTGTGAGAACGGGCAGAGTGATAAGCCTCTTTTTCAACTCCTTGAAACTTTCTTCACACTCATCCCTCCATGAAAACTTCACTCCCATCCATGTTAGCTTGGTAAGAGGGCTGGACAATCGTGAGAAATTCTCACAAATCAGCAAAAATATCCAGCTAACCCTAGAAATCTACGGATATCTCTTACCGATGTTGGCCTCGGTCACCCCTCAATTGAAGTTATCTTAGAGGGATCCACAAGTATTCCTTTACTTGTGATGATATGACCTAAGAATGAGATCTTCTTCCACCATAAATCAAACTTGTTTTACTTTTCATAGAGAATCTCCTTTCTCAATGTATATAGTTCAATTATTAGATACTCCTCATTCTCCTCCTTGGTTTTGGAGTATATTAGAATATCATCTATAATACAACCAGAAATTTTCTGAAGTTATCACTAATGACTCTATTCACCAAATCCATGATGATTTCTAGAGCATTAGTGAGTCCCAATGGAATTATAATGATTTCATAGTGCCCGTATATTGTCTGAAAAGAAGTCTTGGTGATATCTTCCTTTTTCACTCTTAGTTGGTAATATCCCAACCGCAGATCCACCTTGGAGAAGTATTGTGCTCCACATAGCTGATTGAAAAAAACATCAATTCAGGGAAGTGGATACTTGTCCTTTATCATGATTCTTTTGAGCTCACGATAATCAATGAAAAGGTGCATTGACCCATCCTTTTTCTTGAGGAAAAGGACCGGTGCACCCCATGGTGAAGAACTTGGGCACATAAACACTTTATCCAGATTCTCATATAGCTGTTTCTTCAACTCCTCATGTTCTACCAAAACCATTCTATATGGAGTCTTGGATATTGAAAATTCTCCACGTATAAGATCAATTAAGAATTCAACATATCTGATAAGAGGAAGACCAAGAAATTCCTTGGGAAACTCTTCACCAAATTCCATCACAATAGGAATGTCTTCAAGGATGGTTGTTTCCTTAGACTCAATCATCTGAGAAATATATGTGTCCACATAGGGAATAAATATCCACACTTGAGAAGATGTATCTAAATAAGATTCATCCTCATCCATGCACTTGTACAGAATTGGGGGGGGGGGGGAGGTCGATTCTCTATATGGAGAGTGATTTCCCTCTCACGACAATTTATGTTGGCTCTATATAAAGAAATCCAATCCATGCTGAGAATTGAATCAAATTCCACGAGAGGGAGTATGATGAGGTTATTCAGGAAGGTCAATCCACAAATTATGGCATGGGAGGAGTTATATCCAAGGGATGTAATTATTCCCCCATTTTCTGTACTAACTTACATCTTTACTTCCCTGATTTGTGGTGGTATTTGTATTGTTCTACTAAAAATTTAGGATATAAAAGAATACGTATAACTATTAACGATAACCATACCTTTCACATTTTGATTCTTCTTCTACTTTATCCGATATAGACATGGGATTACTACAGTAAACTATTAAACACATAAAGGGGAATCCAAATACAAAAATGCATGACTTATAAATTATTTTTAGTTTCTTCAATTATTAATTTAGAGGCTTCAATATGTGTTACCCATGATCTACATCCGAAAATTTATTATTAGGGGAATTTATTTATTCCCTTAATAATGATTCATACTAAGATTGTGAATTTACCAAAGCATAACTCTCAGGAGTGTCGTAACCAAGAGTATAGTATGGGTCTGTTGTCGTGTACTAGGATACCCCAGGACAAGCCCGAAACTCTTTGTCGAAGTTTTCACTTCAAGGTACATCTATGCCAGAGCCAACTCTACTTGATCAAATCTAAAAATGGATGCACATTCATGATAAACCACTTACTCAATACTCATCAAAATCTAGGTATGATTTTATTATACACAGTCTTGTCCCTAAGGCTCTCGCTAGGGTTTTTAAATCTTAATCCCAAAATAACGAAAACAATCCTCTGATACTAAATATAACAACCATGGTATTTATTACACACATAAACATGATTTATTAAATAAAATATATACTTGATATAACATATATGTTCGAGAGGTCTAATGTCTTTGGGGATTGGGAACATTATAAGACAAATTAGAATAAAAAACGCAACATCTTTATTGAAATCATCCATTATATGACCACTACATTCCCTCATACATATAATTACATGGGATAACCTAAGGACATGTATAAAAAAGGTTGATCTATAATTCCCATTAAGGTACTAAATATGTCATAACATGAATATTACAATGCATGTTATGCAATAATCATAACAATTGAGAAAAGTAGATGCATGGACATAAAGGCATGATATAACATGATTAACATAACATGGAAATGTGGCAACAACATTTAACATGATAGCATGGGCCAAGTCCCACTGTACATGGAGAATGGGTAAAATCTCATTGGACTTGACGTATCATGATACTAATCTTTACCCAATGCATTGGATATATTTTATAGGGAACCCTTCATAAAGATTTTATTTCATGCATAAGTGTGCCACATAGATCATATAACATGGAATCATTCAACATCATAAGTTAGTCCATGATTATGGAATCTTGAATACACACATGAATGTACCATTCAATTTGTATGTGTGAATAAAGGTGAATACCATTGATAAAGATATGGGTATGGAATTCAATATAGAGTGATATTGGCGCGATGCAATTTTGGCAGTATAACAGCATGATATAAGAATTCATAAAAATGTTTTATGAGAGATAAAGGGGTATCTCATAAATTTTAAAATAAATGTATAGTAATGTAGTCATATAGACACAAATTGCAACAAATGTAATGGAAATTAGAATCATAATACAATAAAATTTCTTGAATGTGAATGAGAAGAGAGAAGTTCCTAACGAAATTTCGGCATTGTAACAGGTGTAAATGGGAGGAATTAAAGAGAGAGAAAGAAATATATGATCATTTAAAAAATATGGAGGAAAGTATGGGGGAGGTGAAAAATCATACTCTGATATTTTTAATCAATAGAAAAAGGGTATTACCACATAAAAAAACATAGATAAAAATAATAATGTTATGAATTCCTTACTTGGAAGTGTGAACCCAAAGGCTTGGGAGAGGCTTCAGAGAGGACTATTAGGAGCTTGGGGAACCTCGGGATGATTATAGAGAGAGGTGGTAAGGTTTTGGTCGTGTTTCAATGGCTTTGAGTGAAGATAAAATGGGAGATTTGGGGGGTTTATATATGAAAGGAGAGGTAATTCATTATTATTTTGGTTTGGGACACCGCACAATAAACTAATCAAAACCACAAACCATATCATTGTTTCTTCCCATGGTTTTTTCCAAGGGGAGTGTAAAACAATTTCATATATGGCCAATGGAAGAATATATTAAAATATTATGGTCTATTATGTGGAGGTGAGTCACACTCTCATTGAAATCAATTTATAAAGCTAAAATGTTTCATAAGTCTTGGAGGGTCCAATGATAATTTTTAAAATAAATCAAATAATCCTAAAATTACATTATCCTAATGGTAAAACAAATATTGGTCGAACACCTCATTTATATTATTTTATTACAACACTATTAGGTCATTATGATGTCATAAAACACATTATATATTTAAACGATATTTTATTTAATCCAAAAATTCGACTGTCTCCGAAAATTATGAAAATATCACAGTTGGATAATTTAGACATCCTGATTCCAAAAATAATATTCATTTTAGCTAAATAATTTTTTAAACAAGTTTATTTTCACATTTAAAATAAAAACTGACTTTTTCGATAATTCACGTGTTTTGACAAAAACAGCTTTTAAACCTTATTAAAAATTACAACTGTATTTATAAAAATCATATGAACATTTATATTTAATAAAAAGTAACTTAATATTAAAAATAATTTATTAAAATATTATTTAATTTAAAAAAATAAATTAATTCATCAATATTTATTTCTTAATTGAATATTAATTAAAATTACTATTTTTTTTCATTATTTTTTTTAAAACATTACAATAATAAAAATTAATGTCTATTCATTATTCCAAATGAAAATAATTAAAATAATCAAAGTTCTAGGGATTTGTTACATAACCCCATAAAAGAACTGCATAAGACCTAAGGGTAAGGTGTGCGATGGTGACAGACTCTTGGGGTGGCTTAGAAACCATTGAATGTGTGATAATCTCTATCAACTTCCACTTCTCCAATATATAGTTCTGTTTGAGCTTAACGTGTTGAAGCTCATATTGGTCTCAGTCAAGAGTGAAGCCCAATGATGCGACCTCCTTTCCGAGCTCCGAAAAATGGGCTTTGTATCGAGCAATTCTACTGGATGTGGCCATCTCTTCCTTTGTCTGAGTAAATTTGATTTGTTAAAGCCCTATATTTATATTAATCTTGTGATCACTGTTCAATAGTTATATTATAAATGGTCACAATTATTAATGGTATTTTAAATTCCAAAAACATAAAAACAAGGAAGTGTATACGTTTTATATGACCATGTCAAATAATAATACATTTAATTAGATAAAGAAGAATTTTCATTAATGAATGTTTGGGTCATTACAAAATGCTTCTGATTCACAACATTAATATGTAAAAGTGAATAAAAGTGGTAAATAGATTCTATAAGGTCCCATCTTATACATGGAAATTAGAAACATCACCTCATATCATAACACCTCTTTGTTGTTCCTGGGTGTACCACCAAATAAGAATGATGAAAATCCCTCATCGCATTGTTATTTATGGGTAACAGAAAAAAAAAATCCTGAATAAATGTTTAACCTCATACGATACAGTCCAATCACTGAAAATATCCACACCATATAAAAAAATTACCTAATTCTATAGAACTACCCATCAAGATCCTCCTCCTAAATAATAAACTCATGAAGTCAATATTTTAGGTGGACACTAACCAAAAAATAAATGCATCATGATTTTAGAAACCCAAATTATAGCAACCCAAATTTTCTTATATTACTATTACATCATTTTACATATATCTAATATATAAGTGTTAAAAAACCAATATCTAAAGGTATTTTGGCTTTATAAAATTAGGAAAAAATATAAAATTTACATAATAAAACACAGTCATTATGTAATTTCATATTATATATAGTCTCAGTGTCCCTCATATACTCCTTAGTACATGTAGTCACATGAGTATATATATCAAAGAATGGGGTGAACTACAATCCCAATAAGAGGATAAATAATAACCCTAATAAGTATAACATGGGTGAGAATAATAATAATCTTTGTAACATTGTTATGGGATTATCATGATAATAATTAGAGGATGTATTAGAAAAACTCAAGGAATATGGCAACACATATAAATGAAACATTATGTCTTAATGGTCAAATACCGCACATAGTTGTGAGTAAATCTAGCATCATGTCACTGCATAACTTATGGGAATCATAAAAAAATCATTGCTCTGAGAAAATCTAGAATTTTTTTCCTTATTATTTCACATTATCTCATGAGACAGTTTACATTACTCTAAGCATTGGAGCACTATATAATTCCCGGTGCACCTGTCACATCATAACATTTATAAAATCATGTATGCCACATAGAATGTATATCATTATTAGAAATAAAATAACACATTGAATTGAATGGGATTTATTTCATAATGAATACATCAATAAACCATGTTTTGGGTTAAAAAGGGAATACTATACCTCTATAGAAATCGACAATCTTGATTGAAGAAGAAACAATCTCTAATGAATTAAAAGATGGATTTTTCTATAAAGAATCATACAATTTCAATGATTTAAAATTTTCATAAAATAGGATAAGAAAAACGAATATCCTAAAAAAGAAATGGTATGAAAAATGAAATTATATTTGAGGAGTATGAAATGAACTTCCAAACTGATATTTTTCAGGAATGTGGAATAACTAAAAGAATGTAAATTGGGTTCCATAATCCTATTACATTTAGTATGAATTATTTATCCACATTAATATCAAGTGTAACAAAATTATATTCATTAATTAAAAAATATATAAACTCTTATTAAGATATATATTTTATTATAAAAATATTAACTTCATTCTTGGACATTCTGATGAGATATTGACTTTAATTACATCTTTCATGAGTGTTGTTATTCTTGGTTTTAATTATCTTTTCAATTATATACAAGTGTGGATAGTCATTTAAAATGAGAATGATTTTCAAAAATAAAAATTATATATTATTAGTGAACATACAATAGTTTATTTGGTATTCTATATTACTTTTTTCTGAAATGAGGTTGATTCATTAGATAAAATATTAATGATACCAGTTTAGATTATTTTTTGCGGCATTCAATCATAATGAAATAATTTTGTTTTAGTATTTAGAATTATGTATATATGTTAGTTTAAAATATGGTTATAAAATATTTTACAAAATCAGTTTCAACCATTATAATGGATTTGGGATCATATTCAAAAGCTATAATGGAAAATGAAAACTTTTTGTCCTCAATGTTGATAAGTCAACACCCCACAGACATCATTTTCATTTTTTATAATAAAAGGGATAGGTTAAGATATTTGATTATGGATTATTACATGAACATAATAATATTATAGAGTATATGAGATAATGGATTTATCATTCCACTTGGATGAATACTGTTGAGGTTAGAATAATAAGATAAAATAAATTGAAAAATGATTCAAAGGAAAAGAAATAGGATTTTACCTCATGAATTATTCTATTTGAGAAACTCCTTAGAAAAATTAGTTTTTGTTTTTTTTGAGAAAACGTTATCTTGGATGGGAAGCGTGTCGTTGAATGATTATTTGGGTGAATTTGGATGACATTAATATACTGGAATGTGTGAGTAGAAGAGGCACTGAGGGGTGGTATTTATAAGTTTAGAGATGGAGTTTTTTTTCATTATATTTTTCTTTATTATTTTGTATCAACATAATAAATTGATTGAATCAAATCTATAAATATATTAAAATATTAAATTATATTTACTGATGATGGTATTTACTCAGCCAAACATTTTCTACGACTCAATAATTCATGTACTTGCTAAATACTGTAAATTATAATATTTCACTATTCACCAAATATTCAACTTCTTTAGAAAAATCCCAAATATTCACCATAACCATTTTTTTACATGTAGAATTAAAAAATGAACTCCATTTTATGAATATAATTTTCTAATTATGTGAAATTTAATTTTTTTAATAATCATATATTATTTGAAAAAAGAGTATTTAAAAAATATAAATCATTTTATGACACGATTAAAAGTATAATTAAGCCCTCATAAAATTAATTAATAATTATAGGAAAATAAAATAATAATTTATGAATACATATAAAGATATTATTTTTACTTTTAAATAATTATATTAATTATTTAATTATAACTATATATTTGTAACTTATAGAAATACCAACACTTAATTAATCATTTTAAAACATTTATTCACTTATATTTTAATTTAGTTATATCATATATTCATTTATAATATATCTAAGAAAATTAATTTGATTGGGGAATATACCATTCTTTTGGAATGATTACTATTCCCAGTGGTCATGTTATTATTCCAAGGGCCATGTTACTATTTCATTGATATAGGTTCCTTAATATTTAGAAATACTTCTTATGTCATTCATTCATCATTTATAATGTATTTATTTTGTTCTCTATGTGATCAAAACTGATTTATAATATATGGAATATTTATATGATGGAGTTTCAATTTATAAAATTTTGTGCTGATACATTCTTACCCCTTATAAAATTTCTCCATCGAACTGTCATTTTACATAATATGGTGAAAAATTTGAGGGAACATATCCTTAATCACTTCCTCTAGTTCCTATTTTTACACTTCATACTTATGGTTCTTCCATAGTACTTCTACAAGGTTATCAGTCTTGTTTCGTAGAGAATTATCTTTATGGTCTGAGATCCTAAATGACAGCTCCTTGTAAGAGAGATCATTTTCCAACTGTACCTCCTTTAAATTTAGTTCATATGATATATCTGGTTTTTTACTTCCTTTTGAGTGATGCATTGAATACATCATGTACTTAATATATGGTAGGTGGATGTAATATTCAATAGGTCATGACTCATACTGAGTCCAGAATCGAGAAGGGTTCATTTTACCTAGGACTCGACATTCCTTTCTTCCAAAATCCCATGATTATATTCCATGAAAATATGCAGAGGAATAAAATTCCTCCAACCTTAAACACTACGTCCCATTGATGATTTTCTTCCAATATCTTATGTCAACTTTACACTACCTTGATGTGATGATGTACAGTTTCACCTTTTTCTCCATTTCATTGTCAATTTCAAGTCATATTTTTTTATGCTCAACAAAATCACCCTAACATGTTAGTGTTATGAATCTTTTATGATAAAAGGGATTCATAAGGTTCCATTTGGATTCTCAAGTAGAAACTGTTGTTTTAAGAGAACTAGACCATAGGTAGAAGATGGTACTATCCTTATTTAGGGACCATAGACTATTCTCTCATCATGTAATCTAGTGTCTAAATAGTCAACTTAGATTGGCCATCATTTTTAGGATTATAAGGAATTTTGATGTAAGGGTCTAGGTTTTGAGAATGTTTGATACTTTTCTATAACATGGAGGAGAATATTGTATCTTAATTTGATATAATTTATAGTTGTACTCAATCCATCATTACCACTTATTAGTTGGATATCTATAAAATATTATCTAGTTATAATCCCTCTATAATTTTGTTAAAGTGAGATATATTTGTTTGATTATCCACAATAACTTATATAACATTTTTTCCCATGATTTCCTAGGAATTCCAGTATCAATGTCCACAATTTTGATTTCAAACATCCATGTTGATATGGTTAATGGGTGCATAATCACCTTAGATTTTATTATTTCAACCATTATTGAATGACATACAAGGTAATTTGATTTATATTAATAGATATTCTCTCTTTCTATTGTTCCACAAAAAGCTCTCTCGGTGATCTTGACACATCTTTGTTTACTATATGATATTGTAGATGTTTGAGCTATGTGTGTCACTCAAAAAAATTATATTTATTTGGATTGGAAGATAAAAATTTTCATGAACCACATCTTAAAACGCATTCATAATCAATATTAATATCCGAAGATTTCCAATTTCTCATAGCTTTCACCTTATTATGAATTACAAAATCATTTCATTAACAATTTTTTTTCTCCATGAGGTATGATTAAGCTATCGCATAATAAATATTGGTGATATTATTTATTTAGTGATTCCATTTTCTATCCATTTCAAATCTATGAAGAGTGGATTGTTCTCAATTGACACAATTTATAATGTTGTGGGATCATTATTACGTAGTGAATCTTCCACATTGTTAACTCTTCTAGGATGGTAGTAGATTATGTTGTCATAATAATTGATGATATCAAACCATCATTGATTAAAAAAATTAATATCCATCTAAGTAAGTATATATTTTTGGATCTTATTAGTAGTATATATATAACAATTCCACCGATGGAGGTAATGTCGCATTATTTTTAATGCAATGGTCTCAACAGCCAACTCCAGATCTTATGCGGGATAGTTTTTCTCATTAATTATCAACTTCCACGAGGCTTATTCCATCATAGTATCAATTTTGATCATTATACAACCTAATCACTTCATTTATGTATGTCATTATACTACAAAGGTTTCCCCAATTGTCAAAATTTTTATTTCTGGTGCAGTGATAATAATTTTTTCAACAATACCACACATTGTTTCCATTATGTGACTATTTATTTATGCTTGTTATGTATATAATGTCTGAGGGTGAATATTTTGAGAGTTTATAGAACTATTTGAGTGTTTTTGGGGATAATGCGGTGTCACATGAGATGTGTAGGGTTTGACAAATCAGTGTGAAAACCTACTAAAAATAGTTCTCTTTGAAAATTGGTTTTTGAAAAAATGAGGCAATATCTTCAGAACATATAGAACTTGGTTTGGATACCATGGGACATGACCATTCATAGTTCATACTCAATGTAGTAACTACCACATTATTAGCTCACGATTTTTCTAACTGTGTGACTGAACCATGCATTGGTCAAAACCACAACCTAAAAAGTAGATATGGGTTGGCCTAAGCTTTTAACCCTTCAGTTTCTTCCTAAACAACCCTAAATCAGGTTTTTTCTACCCCAAAGGTTATGTAATGTTGTCCCATCGATCAAAAGGTGATATGAAGGCTTCCTTTGGTGATTCAAAATTGATTCCCCTAGGTATGTGATCATTCTTCATCTTTCTTGATACGTTTTCTGAGATCTACTTCTCCTCTCCTCTCATATAGTTTGATATTTTCCATATATGGCCAGATAGAATGTCTTGGATGACAAATATGATTATATATGTTCTTTATGATGATACAGGGAGAGATCTATGGAAGGTTCATGGATATGCAAACCAGTTTCATAGGCATTCTTCCAAATTTTTATTTTAAAAACTCAAGGCTTGTTGTTTTACTCTCGGCTACTAATTCTATAATATATTGTCATAGTTTTAATATAGTTTAATTGAATGGTATTTCTTATAAAATTTTACTGCAATGCATAGAATAATTATTGTTTAGTGATGATTTATGTTTTTCATGGAGTTGTGTTACCATGGAGAATTGTTATTTAGAGTGATTTAGATTCTTAATTTTAAAATGATAATTTTAACATATATAATTTATAGAATATCTAAATGGTTTTTGGTAAATAATGAGTCTCAATAAAAAGGTTGTTTTATTAAAATGATTTGGTATTGAAATGGGTTTGATTGAAAATGGTTTTTTGTAAAAGGTTATTTTAATGAAAGGGGTTTGGCATGTTTTTGAGACATACATGGTGTGTGTGTTCATATTTCATTTGTGAGGCGTGCTTAAAATTCGACCTTATACTATGTTCCAAAGGAGTAATGGAACATGGATATACTTACCTTGTGATGACAAGGTAGATCAATGAGAAACCAATCATGAGTATGTAACTATCATAAATAAACATACATGGTTGGTATTTTGGGTTTTAAGAAAGGATAAGATATGCCAATAGAACATGTGAAATGGGCGTTTGACCATGTTTGGTTTCATTCATTGAAAATTGGATTTCGTCTATAAATATTTTGATGCATCTTTTGTTTATATTGAGTTATAAACTATTTTATAAGTTGTTTATATTTAGTTATAAACTATTTGAGAAATTTTCTAATATAATCTATTTTATATAAATGTGATTAAATATTATATCTTAGTGGCGTGATTAGGAAATTCATTGGGGGAAAACATTCTGAGTTTTAGTACTCACCCCATCTTTGTATCTTTGGGGATTTTTCTGATGTCATCTACCGGGATGTGGGAAAAGGTATAGTATCACATGTCTTTAACAATAATTCATGATAATTGGGATGATTTATGCGGATGGGGAATGGATTTTGTGAATCATGGATCTTGGGGAGCATGGAGACTTGTGGTTTTCATGCAATCTAGTGTATTTTTCATCCACTTTTAACATTGGTTTTGTATACATTCTTTGTGGTACTTGTGTTTAGTTTGATTTTGGTAACTTGAATGTTTAGTTGACTTCAATTGTTATCATGCATCAAATAGTGGTTTTTTTGGTTTGTCAAATATTTTATTATTAAAGGGTAAATCATCTCCCATATGTTTTGAAACCCTTTATCATTTATTGCTAGCCATTGGAACCTTAGTTATGTTGCATAATGCCATTTAATGGATCACCATCCTCTGAAACCAATGCTAATAAGTGAGTAATTACAAATGGTATTAGTTTGTTTGGCCCTTTGGAATTGGTTGTTGTTCTTGAATTTGAATTCATTAATTCATGTTCCTTGGGTTTAAATCTTATAAAGAAGTGGGATTGTTATGAAATGAAATGTATATCATAAAAGGATGCACCTAACCCTTTTATTATGAACATCACATTATGAGTGATTCAGGTACAGATGTGTTTTAGAGACACTTATTTTATATTGATATCTAATTATCATCAGTTTTTCCAATGAGATGAGCATTCCATATATTAGTGTAATGACTTCCACTATGAGTGCATACATCATTTTGAGTAATGATTTATGACTGTCTGAAATATTTTGACTTTTGAAAATTATATTTTTTTCAAATGAATGACATTGGAAAGGGAATGGTTGTTATATTTTGAATGAGATTTGATTCTTAAAAAATTTAATGTTTTTAACAAATGGTTGAATAGAAATATGAATGATTTTAGAAAGAATTATTGTGATAGTAGATGTGATAAAATTTGAAATGATAATCCTGTAATTGGTAAAGAGTGAGACTTATAGAGTTTTTTTGTTTATAAAATGGAAACTGGTAGGCGTCGTAGAAACCAAATGAAAGAAGCTATGGACAATGTGATTACACCTAAACCATAGGTGAACTAATAGATCGTTTAGAGTTTTTTCTAGGAATTCCAAGCTATAGAAACTATGATCTAGAGAAATGATCCAAGACAAGTGGAAAATTACATGTAGTTCTAGAAACAGAATCGACCCATCTTCTATGGTGATTCTGAATCAGAAAGAGAGTATGAATGGATAAACAAGATGAATAATATCTTTGTTTTCACTGACAAAGCAACATAGGTGAATTCAATTTTGGAAATGTATATGCTCGAGGATCATTCATTACAATGGTATGATATAGTAGTATAGTATAACATGGATCAAGGACATACTTGGGATGATTTTGAGAATTTTTTAAACATATAATTATATACTCGCACTTTCAAGATCCATAGAATAACATAATTCTTCCTCATGAGTTAGAAAAATAACTATTTTAATGATTATAAAGTTAAATTCATGTATTTAGTGGAATTTCCCCTTGAAAATGTATCTAGTAAATCCTTATAGAAGTGAATCTTTGAATCGTGACTATGGTAAGAGATTCACATGAACATTTTTGTGCTCTATATTACCGATTACACAAAGATGGTCAATTGAGAAATAGTGGTTGAAACAGAAAACCCAAGGGTAATTGGAGGAGGATTTATTTTTAAAATCATGGGAACTAGTGGGAACACTAATGATCCAAATAACTAGATTAGGGACACCGATTTCTATAGTGGGAGTGGAAATCACAATCAAGAAACCGGCTAGAAATATCTTAATCCAATACCCCTAAAAAAAGGGGGATGTTTCCAATGTGGTTAATTTGACAACATCAAGAGAGATTGTATAGGACCACCAATAGAATTTGATAATTAAAACAAGATGGGACATCATAATCACTGTTTTTTCCTTTCTTTGAGGTCAGGTGCTCGGGAAACATCTTAGGTGTCACATGCATCTTATGCTTCGACATGACATGGATAGTAGAATTAGTCTCGTTAGCATTGCAGAGATATCCAAAGTGATTCTAGAAATACCATGACTCCCTACATCAGTCAATCTCATCCAATGAATCAGGATTAATGTATAAAAATTAATAAAATGTATGGAGCTGAGCATATGTTTGTCACTGATCAGGATGGACCATCTATGTTGAGAGGTATGATTCTTTTGAATTATACCCTAATGCATGTATTGTTTGATACTAGTGCATCACAATGCATCATTGATTCTCATGATGTTTATTTTCTAGGTTTAATAAATGAGATTATGCCTTATGTGATAAAATAACAAACTCATATTGGGGAAATAGAATTTACATCCATTATGTGTAGAGCATGTTATATAACAGTTAATGGAGTTGATCAAAAATGGTAATTCACCGTGTTATAGAGGGATATCTGTGATGTAATCATGTGTATGAATTTTTTGAAAATATTCAAGGCTCACATTGACAATTCTAGACAGAAAATTAGATCCATGACTAAGAATGTCGTTGAGAATATATTCAAAGGATAAAGGGTTGTAATGATTTGTAAAATGAGTTTGTTGGAACTTGCTTTTGGAATAATCTCTTATAATTTAATGATGAAAAACATTTAACAAATTGTAGAAATTGATACTAACATATTTCTTTTCATCGGTGATCAATTTCTAGATGTTTTTCCCAAAAACATCTCATGGTACCCACCTCCAAGGGAAGTTTAGTTTATGAGTGATCTTCATCTAGGGACCAGTTCCATTTACCTTCCATTTTATAGGATGAAAAAATGGAATTTAGGGAATTGAAAGTGCAATTAGATGTGATGGAATGAAAATGATTCATTCATATAATCACATCTCTGTGGGTAGCACTAGTCTTGTTCTTAAATATATACAATGGAACTCTACAACTATGTGTCAGTTACCATATTCTTAATCATGATAAGATAAATAATATGTATTTGATACCATGAATTTATGATTTTTCTATTCAATTGATGTGAGTTCATGGGTTATCTATGATTTAATTGCGATCAATATATCACCAATTGTGAGTTCGGTAGGGGATATTTCATAAATGAATTTCAGAAGAAAATATGGACATTACGAATACATGGAAATGCATTTTGGTCTTAGAAATGCACAATGGGACTTTATAGCATTGTAGAATTAGATATTTATATAATATCCAGATTATTTTATTGTGGTATTTTTGGACGACATATTAGTTTATTAAAAAAAAGGCTTAGTAAGATAAACACACAACGACAATGTCTGGTGTAAGGACAAGACCCCAGTTTCCCAGAGCCAGTGCCTTATTTTATTACACAGGAATATAATCATTGTATATGAAAAAGGAAAAAGTAGTTTAGTATAATTGGAAACAACATACATACAAAAGACCAACATTACAAGACGAAATGGAAATACAACATATATGTTTTATTGGAAGCATCCACAATTATAATTTTATCCCTATAGGTCTTTCATAATAAAAATCTTTACATCTGGAGAAGATAAAACATAAGAAAGGGGGGAGATCAAATTCTCTGTAAGAGTAATAAATACATAAGAAGATAACTAAAAGGTAATCATTAGTCATGGTGAATAATTGAAAACACATGCCATTACAAATAATAAACATGAACACATTATGTAAGGAATATGAGATGAGTAAATAATTCCATAATGAAATATAATCATGGGTATTATAGTAGTCAGATAACCACATGATCATTCAATTACTAGATTTATAATGAGGGAAGTGCATGTTCCAGAAATTCTGAAACATACCATCATGGCCTTGGCCAATACGTCTAATAATGATTAATCCCTCAACCAAAACCATATCTCAATATGGTAAAGGCCACGACCAAGACAATATCTATTTGTCTCATGATACATAACGATGCATCTAGGGGCTACATCCTGCCCCCACCCATCATATAATAAGTCTAATATATTCCTGTTATGAATGGGGATAAACATAAATTATATAAACATTTATATTGAAAATATCATAATAAATGTAAATAACTTTCCCGAATCATTAAATAAAAACACTAAACATTAGGAATATAGAAACTCCACATTAAAACTAATCTGAAACCCTGATACAAACTATTTTGTTGATGATATAATTTGAGATAAACCTCTATGAAATACCAGATTCATTAAAGGATGTTGAAATAAATAAATATACTTTTAAACAAGACCATTGAAAAATTCTTGTGGAAATAAATATTAAACATTCTAAAGTGTCCCATACAACCTTGAAAAATTAAAATCATAATATATAAAGATATAATTATAATAAGGAGACTCTTGATATGATATAACAAGGATAAGTACATACAGAACATGAAAGGATTAATTGGTGAACATGGCATATATCTCAAAAAAGTTAAATTGATGTGAGAAAAATCCATTTTACATTGGATGGAGGAGTTATTTTGTTATAGAATTTTAATTTTTAATAAATATGTTTTAAACATTTACATCCCAGATAAGAAAATGGAATGAAATTTATATTATATTTTAGGTGTAAATGGTGTCCCGTTGAAGTAAAATCAGGTAAAACTTATTTCTAAAGAAGATTTGGAATTAAAACATTCTAGTATGGTTTTAGAAATTCATCGAAGTGATTTTAAAGAGAAAATGCATGTTTTCTTCCATAAACCTAAAAATGAACCAAAATATAATTTTCATTTTAAAACTTGTGATTTTAGAATTATAAATATGTCTTAAAATAGATTATAGAGTGAACATCAAAATTGGTACGATTCCACGATGTTCCTCGAATCAAGCTTATATTTCGGGAAGAATTTGTAAAAGATCTTTTATAAATATAACATCCAATAAATTATAGTAGGAATATGGTAGGTAGACATATATATATAAATCAGACATAATTTATGAGGATTATATAAGATTAATACTAATATCCTTGAGGTGAGTAGAGAAGAAGAGCAACCCGAATAAAAATGGAGGTTTGGGTAGAAATAATAAAATATTTGTAATCAATTGAATCGTATGCAACAAAATTTATAATTATTTAAATATACATATAATAAAATTAAAATAATAATATTAATGATGTTAAACATCAATGGGTAGTATAAATAAACCATACACATGTAATAGTTTTAAATATGGAATATCTCAAAAAAATGGAAGTGTGATCAAGAAACCCTTACCTTTTGTCTGAATATTATGCTCTTGTCATTATGGTCCTAGAATATGAAATTACACTTATTAATAAAATAATAAAGAACCTATTAGGAATATACATAGTTTATCATAATTGTTTTAGATCATTTATCTCCATATTGATAAGTTATAATATTGAATTCCATCATTACAATATGTTCTTTTTCTTGATTTTCATAATGGGTTCACTTGTTTATAAGTAACGGAGTTCATGTGGAATGGCTGTAAATCTCCAAAATTGAATTTAAATATTATTTATGAACATCTATAGATGTTAATTGTAATTTAAACCATTTTTTACATGTCATGATGATGAATCATTAGATTAAATATTAATGTCAATCACTCAGATTATTTTAGTAGTATTTTGATTGTTAGGAACTAGATTGGCCATATGATTTAATATTATGTACATATAATGGTTCCTGAATATCACATCGTTTATAATAAATATATAATAGTCTGGTTCAACCATAAAAATGGTTTCATGACCAATAATGAAAAATCGATTGAAGAAAAAAACCTCATTATCCATGAAGGTTGTCACTTGGCTCATCACGAATGATGATTTAGTTTATAAAATAAGAGAGAGAGAGAGAGAGAGTAAGGATATTGATTATGGTTCTTAAATTAACATGATATAATTATAGTATATAGATGATACTGTAGTTATCATGGATATTTTTTAGAGGAGTCTAGTATAGGATTACAAAATAATGGAACTAGAAATGAATATGAAAGAAATAAAATGTGAATTTACCTCTTGAATCCACCTCCATGAGAATCTATTTAAGGGAAGTGTTTTTGGCCTTTTGGAAAGAAAAATATCTATTAGACGTGGTTAGTGACTATTTAAATGTATTTTGGAAGAACATTGAGGGGCTTTTAAGTAATAGAGGATTGACTAGAAGTGATGGGGGTTTTTTATAGTGGAGGACTTGAGTAATTTTAAAATATATTAATCGTTATTTTATTATTTTGTTAAAGGCAAACAATAGTATTGATTATTATGACACAGAATTGTGATATGTGCATTTGAGTTTGAACCATTTGTCCTTACATCAGTATTACATCATCTATGACTAAATAAATCATGTATTTAGTATTTATCGCAAATCATCGTATTTTACTATTCATAAAATATTCAAGTATTTTAGAAAAGTCAAAAAAAATCACCCAAACCATTTTTGGATGTGTAGAATTAAAAAATGAAGTCTATTTTTGAATATATGTTTGTAAATATTAATAATTTAATATATATGTAAAATCATTGTTTATTAAAAAAATTACAATTAAAATTCATTTTATATCACATTTAAAAATTAATATAGATCTCATTAGCTTATTACCTTAAGAAAATAAAATAATAATATCATTTTCTATTCATAAGGGTAATATTACTAATTATATTACTATTCATAAGGGAATGATACTATTCACCAAAGAAATGTTTGTTTTATCAGACTCTAAATATAATACTGAATATAACTATGTATGTCAGTTTTCGAATTTAAAATCACAGAGGATGAAAGAATTATATTTACTGTCTTGGGTATAAAAAGTGGTTTTCTTAGAGATTCAATGTTACATGCATTAAATATTTATTTTGAAAACCTTGTGGAGTAACATTCTCCCATCCATACAAAAATTTTATCCTTAAAATTCATAGAATGCTACCTCACAAAAAGCTTTGGGTAGGTTTTCATCATAAGCTCCATGGGATCCCCTGTTGCCTCTTTGATTTTATAATTTCTCCAAAGTATCTTTAGAAAAAGAGTCATCTGATTCCTCAACACCAATTCTTTAGTGTCCAAAATCCGAATAGGATATTCACAGTACAATAAGTCATATTCCAATTATATATATTGAAAATTGAGGACTTGTGTTGGATCTAGGATGTACTTTATCAACAGTGAGATATGGAACACATTTTGTACTTTATAATGTCTAGGTGTCATAGGAAAATGATATGAAATAGCTCCAATTCTCTCTAGATATTCCATATTTCCTATGTACCTTCAAGAAAATTTCCCTTTCTTCCCAAATCATATAACTCCCTTCCATGGAGATACTTTTAATAAAACATGATTGCCCACTTGAAACTCCAAATCCTTCATTCGATTATCTGCATAGTCCATTTTTCTACTTGAAGCTACATTGATATGGCCATGAATAGTATTTATCTTCATGTCGTTTCCTCAACATGCTCTGGGATCACAAGATTCCTTTCTACAACTTCATCACAACAAGTTGGTGTACGACATATCTTTCCGTACTACGTTTCATATGGTGCCATTTGAATAATTGAATGGAAAATATTATTTTAGGCAAACTCCAATAAAAGAAAATATTCATCCAACTTACCTTTAATATCAAATTAATATGATATCAAAAAGTCATCTAAGGTTTGGAACGTCTTCTCTGATTTCCATTTATATTGAGGGTGATAAGCAGTACTTAGTAGACGTTCAGCATGCAAAGATTTCTGAAGATTTTTTCAGAATTTCTATATAAATCATGGGTCACGATCATACCCAATTGATAGAGGGTCTCCATGGAGTCTCATAAAATCTTCGATAAAGGGTCTTTATCGGTGACCTAGTAGAAAATTTTCTCTTATAGCGATGAAATGTGTTTATTTTGTATGTAGGTCCACAATTACTCATATTGCATCCTTTTTTTCTGGGTTTTTTTGGTAATACAGTGACAAAAACCACGGTGATGGCATCCCATTACCATTTATGAATTGGGGAAGGTTTCATAACTCCTATGAGATGTTGTCATTTTTCCTTCACTTGTTGAAAAACTAAACATCTTGATACGTAATCCACAATTTTCCACATAATGTTATCCCACCAAAAATGTACCGTCAAATCCTTATACATCTTAGTGCTACCAGGATTCATAGAAAAATTATAAAAATGGGCATCATCCAAATAACTCCCTTTTTAGCTCGTATATAGCCGGAACACAAAGCCTTTTCCCAAATTTCAGAATTCTATCTTCACATAAGAATTCATACAACTTACCTACTTCCACATCATTGATTATTTTTTTTGGTTCACATCATCAGGTAGGGAGAATATAATCTTTTCTAATAAATATGGTTGGGAAACCAAATGAAAAAGTTGTGATGTTTTTCATTCTTTGATAATTCTAATATCAATCCTTACTAGATCCATTTAAAAAGGATCCTTTCCAATCCACATTTTGTTGATAAATCCATGATCCTTTCTGCTCCAAGAATCAATTACCACAGTTTCCTCTCCAAGGTAGTAGTTTATGGTAAAATCATAATAATTTAGTTATTAGAGCCTTATCCTTTTCCTCGTGTTGAGTTATTTTTGTGATAATATATGCCTCAAACTCTTGTTATTTGTATATATATAACATAATTCACCATAGAGATAGTGTATCCATATTTTTAGAGCAAATATCACAGCAGAACACTCAAGATCATGAGTATGATATTTTTTTCATGAATTTTTAACTGTCTTGATGCATAGACAATAACTCTATCATTCTTCAAAAGGACACAAAAAACTTCTTTCATTGAGGAATCACTATATATAAAAAACCCATTATTCCTTGATGGTAGAGTTAGGATCAGAGCATGCACTAATCTCTTCTTCAATTATTCAAAAAAATCCTCACATTTTATTTTCATACAATCCTAACCCCTTTACATGTAATCTAGGTCATTGGGTTGGCTAAATAAGAAACGTTCTAAACAAAACACTAATAATAACCTTCTAAACCAATAAAACTACGTACCTCAGTTTTGTTCTTTGGAGTATAAAATTATTGCACGACCATTATCTTCATTGGATCAATATATATTCCATCCTTAGATACAATGTGTCCAAGAAAGGAAACTGCTTGAAGCCAAACATTACACTTGATAAACATCCAATATAATTCATTTCTTATAAGAGTCTTGAGAATAGTGAATAATTTATTTTTATGATCCTCATTGCTTTTGGAGTATACCAATATATCATTAATAAATACCACCATAAATACATCATGATATTCCTTAAAAAACTCTATTCATTTGATCCATGAACGTAGAGGGTTCATTAGTCTATCCAAAAGGCATTACTATAAACTCATAATGCCCATACATGTTTCAAAATGTTGTATTTGGAATGTCATCCTTCTTTACTAGAAAATGAGGATATTCAGATCGAAGGTAAAACTTTGAAAATATGGGGCTCTATAAAGTTTATCAAATAAATCATCAGTGTGATGTAGGGGATACTTTTTCTTTATTGTTATAGCACTGATCTCCCTGTATTCAACCCACAACCTCAAAGAACCATAATTTTTCTTAACAAAATGAATATGAGATCCCCATAGTGAAGCACTATGGTGAAAAAATCCATTAACAATCAATTTATATAGTTTTTTATTCAATTCCAATAAATTCATAGGGGTCATTCTATAAGGGGTATTTGTTATGGTCCTTGAACCAGGAATTAAGTCACTAGAAAACTCAATTTCCCACTCTGGAGGATATCTAGGTAAATCCTTTGGAAACACGTCAATATATTCTTCCACAATCAGTACATCCTCTATCTTAACATTCCCTAACTCACCCATAGTTTCTAAATTCCCTTCCACCCCAATAATTTAATACAATAGAGCTACTAGTGGTCGATCTAGATGTGAATCAGAGGGTGATGTTTCTTTTGTAAAGACAAGGGATTCGACATCATCCTCAAAAATTTTAACCACATTCCTCTTACAATAATTTTCCCATCATAGTTCAAATGAAAATCCATAATTAGGATTATATCAATGTAAATAATGGGTATGACAAAAAAATTAGTAGATAATGAAAATTTATATGCCATAATGGGGACTTCTTGACACAACATTGTTACAATGATACTTCCCTTGGGAGTTTTTATTGAAAACTCCCTTATTAAATCAAATTGGAAATATCAAGTTGTCATTGTAAACTGAGAAGATATGAATGAATTTGATGATCCAAAATCAAATAATGAATTGACTATGTTTGAGAAACTATTAAAGTGCCTTCCACCACATCATTAGGAACATCAATATCAACAGTTGTGATCGCATAATCTTGTCCCTACTCCCTTTTATTTTCAATGGAATGTTTCCTTGACACTATGGAAAATCATAACAATAGTGACCCGTATCCCTACAATTAAATCATAGAACATTAATAGATTTTTTCTTTCCATTGGAGCCATAATAAAATATGGCCTTTCTATCCACATTTGTAACATTCAATTTTTCCTTTTAAAAAGGAATTAGGGTGTTTCCTTCCACAGTTATCACTGGGTGGAAATTCAACTCTCCCCTTCTTCCCCATTTCCTTATTTCTACTTCCATAGTTTTCAGAAACCCTCTTCATCTCTTTATTTCCTCTTAATTCATAAGAAAAAGTGAATTCCTTTTCTATCTTGATAGTACATGAAACTATATCTTCATATGATGAGAAACTTTAGGATACCATTGCCCATCAGAGGAACAGATTAATTCCAAAAAAGAATTTATTAATCTGGCTCCACGGATTTTTTATGTATTCCATAGAATTCATTTCAATCCTTGTGAAGTTAACTTAATACTTTTCAATATTCTCATCTTCCTTTTCCCTCAAATTTAGGAAAAAAATTTCTATATCCTCTTGATGTTGACAAGGAATGTATTTCTCTAGGAATATTTCAATAAAGTACCTACATTCCATCTCTTATGTCTATTCCTCCACCTTTTTGTTTTGGATTAACGACCACCACTGATCTGCATCTCCTAATAGACAATAAACATCCACGATGACCTTCCCTCTCTCGTTACATCTCAGAGAATGAAATAAATTCTCTGATGAACTTATCCACTAGTCACCTACAAATGGGAATATTGTTCCAAAGAATGATGGATGTTGTTGTTTTATAATGTGATTTAACATAGCACCTTCATGTGGTGGATCCAAATTCTCTATATAGGTATTCTTGTTGTTCATAACCTGAGTATGTTATCCTAGTATAGTTATATGTTTCTCCACACTAGTTCAGTTACCGATCCAACATCATTATCTTTCACCAGAGGGAAATATCTATATGGTATATGTGTGTTCATAAAGTTTCTCTTTCATACATTATGTGCCACTACTAGGAAATGGCATACACTAGATTAGTTTATGTATCATAATATATAATATTTACATGGAACAATAAATAACATAAATTTAAAACTTATGGATGGATAGTTCATAATCACATACATGGTTTCATTAAGAAAAAACATACATTTAAATCCTTTATAATGGATTGTAAAGAAGGTATGAATTATCTGGAGAAAATTCCCCAAGAGTGTCAAACCAAGTGTGTAGTAAGGCCCATAGTCATGTACCAGGATACCCAGGTCAATCCCTAAACTCTTTGTTAGTGTTTTAACTACTCGTTACATCTGTGAAAGAATATCATCCACTTTTGGTATCTATACAAGGATGAATTTTCTATAAATATCCACATAATCTATTCCTAACCAAAATTCCATGATGTTCTTGTTTGTTTATCAGCACATATTATCTTAGGGTTTTGTTCCTTAATCTATATTTTCTAAATCATGTTTCCATGTTTTCTACTAAAAATCCTTTGATAACAACTGTAAGGACCCAACCCCAGCTTCCTAGAGGCGATGCCTTATTTTATTACATTGGTATATAATCATGGAATATATATCCTGAAGGAACGAGTATTTTAGAAGAATTGGAAAAAACATACATACATAAGATCAACATCACAACATGAAATGGAAGTACAACATATAAGTTTTAATGGAAAAATCCACAACTATATGTTTATCCCAACATGTCATTCATACTGAACTTCTTTATATCCTGAAAAGATAAAACATAAAAAAGGGGTGAGCTGAGACACTCATTAATAGTATGTAATATAGTAGAAGATAACATAAACATAAACATTAGGCATTGTCAATAATTAAAAACACATTCCATTGAAAATAAATAACATGAACACATTATGGTAGGAATATGAGATGAGTAAATAATTCCATAATAAAACATAATCATGGGCATCATACTAGTCAAATAACCACATAAACTTTCAATTACTAGATACATAATGAAGAAATTGCAGATTCTGAACATTTTCAAACATACCATCAAGGACTTGGCCAATATTCCTCAAAATTATAAACGTCATGGCCAAATCCATATCTCAAAATGGGCAAGGCCTCAGTCGTATCCATATCTATTTGACTCGTGATACATAACATTGCATCAAGGGGATATTGAAGACCCCACCCATCACATAATAAGTCCAATGAATTCCTATTATGTATAGGGATAATGATAATATAAGGCCCCAGCCTTAAAACTTACTTAAATTAAATTAAATGAATAATTCACATTGAGGATATTTTTAGGTTTAGAGTTTTAGAGAATTAGGACATAACTATTACATCTCAAAAGATTACAAAGTAGTCTCTTCTACTAAATTTCCATTAAATAAAAACTCTTAAAAAGAAAGATGTCTAGTTTCATGTTTTAGGTAGCATGACTTTCCCTTGATCCCATCCTTGACCCTATTCCACGCTAAGTCCTGTGAAAAACATTTCAAAAACTTGGGATGAGCATAAAAACTCAGTAAGGGATACACAAAGAATAAAAACTGTTAGTTTATCAAAACAAAAAGTAAACCATGTATAATTTATCAAAGTAATACTTTTCACCTTTATGAAGTAGTAAAAACTCTTCACTGAATAAAATATCATTACATACCTTTTTGTAACCAAAGGATTACCATAAAACCCATATAAAGAACACATAACATATATAAAGGTAACTTGGGACATAAACATACTTAAGTGGAACAACCATACGGTCGACTCCCACACATATCACTTAATGGAATAGCCATACGGCCAATTTCCATATATACTTAATGGAATAGCCATACGACCGAATTCCATACCCAATGCATTGGAGGTTATAACGTAACCACCCATCCTGGTATTCACGGCACCACCCGTCATATGGTTTATAACGTAACCACCTATTAAAATGTCCAAGTACCAATATAAAATCATAAAACAGAAAACCAATATAAAGGAATGATAACATTTCCACATTTCAATCACAATATATCATAAATATATTGACATAATAGAATACTTTCTCAAAACCATTTTCAATACCAAAATACATAAAAGAGTATATGGTATTTATTTTATTTTAAAAACATTACGGCTTGTTGAGGAAGCCAAAGACCAAATAATACTCGCGGCGGTGGAAAAGGTCGTTGTCACCGCGTACGTTAAAAGAAACATTCCTTTTTTTCGTTTTGTAAAATGCTTCGTAGAAAAAGATTCCTTTTGTATAAAAGTAAAAGTCAAAGGGGTTTATACACCGTTACAAAAGAAAGTTGTGTATAAAACGAAATATGCCTCAATGAAAGGAGATTGAGACGAAGTCCCTTACAAAGACGTTATCCTTGGTTTAAGGATAAATCAATTAAATAATTATGTGTGACAAATGAATACACCAAATATAAGTGGATATTAAGTGTAAAATAATCAAAGGTCATTCACACATATTCAAAGGATGACATATTCAATAACTACATGTTGAACCCAAAGAAATCGAAATTGGGTTAAGAAGTTCCCTTGACAGCCTAACGACGTCACATAAAAATGAGTTGATGAGAGATAAAAAGTGTATCTCATCACTTGGACATAAAAGTTACATCAATAAGGATATATGAGAACATATCCCAACATAACAATATGTAAATTAAAAGACCCAACAAAATAAGTCTTTTAAAAAGAGGAGGGTGAAAGGTTCCCTTACCGACTTGGGTAACTTTTGAAAAGTACACCCCATTGAAGAAGTGTCATACAATGAATATGTAAATACCCATAAATGGAATTATATTACAAAAGGAGTGTAATAGTAGGCATTACATAAACCACTCAAAGGAATTTGTGGCAAATGTAGCATAAATCTCACGGGAATAAAAGTGAGATGAAAAATTTCTTACGAAAACTCGGCAGCCTAACGGCGCCACTTAAAACTTCCAAAATGGATTGATGAGAGGAAATAGGGTCTCTCATCACATCAACATAAAGTTTACAAAAAGAGGAATATAAAATAACTTCCCCCAACATAACAAATAGGAGCTTAAAAGCAGTGACATAAAGGAGAGTACTTTAAAAGAAAGAGAGGGGTTAGATCTCTTATGAAAATTCGGCAGCCTAACGGCGCCACTCAAAACTTCCAAAATGGATTGATGAGAGTGAATAGGGTCTCTCATCACATGAACATAAAAATTACAGTAAGATTAATATAAAATAACATCCCAATAACAATAAAGAAGAGCTTTAAAAGGAATGACATAAAAGAGTGTACTTAAAAAGAAAGAGAGGAGTAGAATCCCTTACCTCGGGTCCAACTTGTCTTGTTCGTTCTTTAACGTCCTGAATAATAAACTTGAGTTAATTTCTACTTGATTAAGAACCTTTTTAAAGTTAATTATTCCTTTTATATCACTTATTTCCATGTTATAAACATTATATAACCATTTAAGTTAATAATGTTTGTTTTGTCGATATTTGGTTCTTAAGTCGAAAGTGGACTTCTTACATTTACATGTTGTTCGTGTGGTCAAAGGTTATTTATATCCAGAATGACATTCCTGATTTGTATATCATATATATCATATATATCTAGTATATACATGTATTTATAATATCACATAATCATTTAGAGGTAAGAAATGAAATGCACCGTTCATGGAGACGGTAAGCCGTACGTACGCATGAACGCTACTTTCATTTGTTTGTCATATTAATGGAATTAAAACTAAATGAGAGGTATGTATATTTTAATTCCAGAATTATATTCATCATTTAGATGTATAATTCATCATATATATCCATTATATACATGTACTTATAATAGTACATTACATTTGGGGATAAGAAATGAAATGCACCGTTCATGGAGACGGTAAGCCGTACGTACGCATGAACGCTACTTTCATTTCTATCTCATACTTTAATGGAAAGAAATAATAATGATATATAGGTATATAATAATTCCAGTATAGCATCATATATAATAACATTAAATCCATCCTTTATACATCCCACATATGGCATTACCGAATCACATCACTTTGAGGGGGCGGTAGTCCACACTTCCTAAAATGAAGATATCGCGTATACCCATAATGGAAGCCATAAAGGTAAGCCAAAAATGAAAAATACAGAAGCTTAAGTAAAACATAAACATATTATATATCATATATAAATATAGTGACATCTTAACGGCCACCTTTTAAGGTGTTATATGAGTGTTGAACAATCATCGTTTCGTGAGGCAGAAATTCGCCATCCACGGAAACAGTATGTTATTTAACCATTAGATGTAGGTGTGTGTAAGTGTAGCTCGAATAATTATTAAAACAAAATCCTATTATATTGAGGATACTGGAGTTTTTACAAAATAAATGAATAAAAAGAGTTTAGGGGGTTGGAGAAGCAAAATAAAACAAAAGGACTCAAAAGAAGACATTACCTTAAAATCGGGTAACTCCCATTGGTTTGAGCTCAAAGGCTTCTTTGGGAAGACTTATGCCCAAATTGAGGCTTCAAGGAGTAATATAGGGATGTGGAGAGCCAAAATTGGTAGGGGTTGGCCGAGCCAAAGGCTTTGTGAGTGTGGGTAATGAGGTTGCGGTGGGGGCCTTTTATAAGAGGAGAGGAGGGGCAGTCTTGGAAAGTGAAGAAAAGTCACTTTATTTCAAAATGGTATTCGGATTTAAGAGGTTCCAAATTGATTTATTTCGAGGATAAGGTGATAAGGGTTCTAAATACACTCATACAATAGGTTTTGGAGATGTGTAGATATTATATATTACATTATATTTCCATTTTATTTAAATCATTAAATAATGAGGTCATCGCTGCATCATCCGGATGCCATTAATAATTTAATATATTTAATGTCTAAAAATTATAAAAAAACTACTATGATTTATGAAATCTTTTTAGCTTTCCAATTAATATTTATAGTCAAATATATGACTTGTATAACCCCATGTAAAAATTGTTTTAGTAAAACATCTCATGTGTGTGTCATTTTTACTTTAACATTAAATAAAAAGTTATTTATGTCATTTCCCAACCAAAGTGGCTCCATGGGGTCCCCAAGTTGACCCATGTCTTGTCTTGGTCGGCCATGACACATACAATGAGGTTAGGACATGTGTCAAGTTCATTTCATATTATTAAAATAGTATTTTTACCTTAAACTACACTAATTACCTCTAATCGCGATTAAAAACTTAATAAGTTACTATTCACCAAAAAATTATTTTAATCCCATTGAACCACATTTTACTTCTTAATGACAACCATGTATTTCGGATTTTTGAAATTCAAAACACAAAGGTGGAAAAATTTCATTTAAACGGAAAATCAGTTTTTATAAGTACCACTTAGTGGTTTCACTATTCATCAAAAATTGAAGTTTTTCAGAAAATTACCAAAAATTCACCCTAAGCTATATTTGATATTCCGAATTCAAAAATGAAGTCTATTTTACAAAATTCAAAACATATAAGTCACATTAATTAATTTAATAATTAATTCCCGCTGTCATGACAAATAGCGTGTTTTTATGAAACAATAAGTATCAAAAGATTGACACTAGTTTAAGTCTGATTTCAAAGTGAAATTAATTCCAACAAACACTATTGGATTTAATGGTAAAAATATATTCTAATTTCACTTTAAAACTAATTCAAAAGATAATCTAATCATATAAATAAATTAGATTAAAAAGAGGTTTTGAATTAAAATACAACATTTTACACTATTCATTAAAAAATGAACTTTATCAGAAAGGTACCAAAAAATTTACACAAAGTAAATTTTGATGTCCCAATTTTTAAGAAGAGTTTTATTTGGTCCAAAAGAATGTATAAGAGTGAACAAAACTATATTTAATGACGGTTCTCCATCAAAAGGCGATAAGTGAACCTTTAGTGAAAACTAGGGCATATACGCCTAAAATTGAATTCTTTCCGTATTTTAAGACTTTATCTTTTATTGGATAAATGTTAAAACATTTAAAAACATATATAATCATATTTTAGTTATTCCTATCCATTCCCTCCAATAAAATGGCTACATGTTAACTACCATTTAAAATAATATTATTTTATTATTAGAGTGTAACGTAAGATTCCCAAGAAACTCGTTGTTGCGTTTTGGGTACACCATCAAGCATAGCGTCCCCTTTAAAGTCATATTAATATTTTATTCACAAATATGGATAAATATGAAAATGTCACATTCTTTATTTACCTGGGGTGTTACAGATAAACATTATATAAATTCGTATTGAAACTGTTATATGAAATATAAATATCTTTCCTTATACATTAATCATAAAAAATAACCATTTAGATTATAGAACGTCTGACGGTTCCTGGCACAGTGGAAGCGTGGTTGGGTTAGAACCTATCATTTATTTTTACCATGATCAACGATTATTCTGGGATCAATAGGATGATGAAAACAAGTCTCCATGGAATACAATAAATGATTTAGATAAACAAGGATGAGGCCTAAAGCCTTTAGAGAGTATCATTCACATCATGTTTATAATTAATTTAATTAATTTCATAAAGAAAATAATACATTGATCTTTGGTATTTTCTTCATTGAGGATGTTGATCATCCAAAATGACTCTTCCAGAGTTTCTCGTTGTGCTTATAAGGATATAAAATAGAATCTCTCTAGTGGTGATCCACATGTGCTATGATGGCCTCCGATCGACACTGATCATTCCCTAGGTTCTAGCACGGTGAAGCGAGTGTCTTGTGTCAGTCATTATTGTTCACTTGCTCTTCGACCTTAAAGAATGTCTCTTGTTCTTGATAGGGGAAGAAGTTGATATGGGAGAGAAATTGATTGGCTCAACAATTCTCAAATCACCATGCTTGTGGTGTCATGTGTTTTTTTTGTACAATAGGATTACCTGTCTATTTATATGCATGGATCAATAGTCACAATATTTAATTACATAACAACAATTAAATAAAATCATGAACATAGAGAAAACCTATGATCATAATAATAATACCGTGTAATTATTTATGGTGTGCCAAATTGTGAAAAACATATTTATAAATTAATTCCACGTCACAAAATAATAGCTATGACATTATTATTTTAAATTCTTCCAACTAGTTAAATAATTATTTACCATCTTTCTAATAATTATTTTACTACCAAACTGGCCTTTGTCCATTCTACCTCCTCTTCCATTTATTGAACACCCAAATAAATAAATAAATAAATTTTTCTCTTAAACTAATGATTTATTTACAAACTAGTAAATAAATATTTATTAAATGTTCAATAAAATAAATATATTTATATTTTACTTAAATCATCCTATCATTTTAACATGAATAAAATTATTCCACAGTATTGAGAGTAATATACATTTTGATTAATAGAATTTATCCGAGACGATGGAAAACACTTAGTTTGTGTACCTTTAGGATTCTTTCTCGCTGGTATTAGGTGGGTTTTCCTAAAGTTCAAAAGAACTATCTAATAAATTGGTCACAACACCTAATAGAAAGAATGTAATTCCATAACAACGACATCCACATATGAACTCTAAATGTGTAATATAATCTCTATGTCTCAATATCTCATCAAGAATGTTTCATGATAGTGTCATAATCTTCTATTCTGGATATGTTGTTCTTCAACTTCCTGACATAAACTCGTTGTTAAACCACAGCCCTAGAATTTTTCTTGACCATTCAATTTCAATAAAAGGGCTAAGATATCAACTTCCATAAATGGAAGGGAAAAATCCTTCCTCGATGTATCCATTAATAACATGCCACTCGTGACGCACCCAACACACCCTACTTCCCGCCAACGGTCTGCATGATGGTTTTTGTCTATAAATCAAAGTGCGCGAGTCATGACACATATTAATGAGAATCATAAAGTCTAGTTATTATTACACATGCTCTCAGATAAAAATATCTGATACACCAAAACATGTTGAATTCTTACTAGAGTGGTTGTTCTCATAATCTCATATCTTGAAGATTACCAAGTGGGATCTTCATGAGAGAAAGTCTCATATTCTTATGAGTAATTGAACATGACGGTCTTCATGATATGTGTCCCATCATATTATTTCATCCAACCACAGAAAAATATTTAAGAATATTGTATTAGAATTTCATGGTTCTCATCATAGCAGAAACTTTCATGACCTTTTCAATGCAACAAATACTCTAGGACATTATTATACCATAGTCATGCAGAAAAATGAACAATATGTAATAATACATTAAATATACTTGTAATAAAAAGAAAAACAGTTGGTTCTAGGACACAAACTCTTACACACTCCCACATGGACTAAGGAAAACTGCATAAAACAGTTAGTTTTCTAGACCCCACATGGTGATCGTGATTCTACTAAGTCAAGGCATGTCAAGGGGTCTTCCATGTTGTCTTCCTTGTAAATGTTGCTCACTATAACTTCAACTATCTGAGAAAAATTACTTAAGATATGATACTTTTGAAGTATGTGCTTTGTCTGCTGATGTGATCTTGGATCTTTTGCATGATCCACCTCTGTAGTATTGTCACAGTATAATGTGATGGGATCATTATAGCTAGGTGTAACATCTAGCTCTTGGACTAATATTTGTATTCAAACTACTTCTTTAGTTGACTCAAAAACTGCAATATACTCGGACTATGCTATAGAATCTGTGACCACACTCTTCTTTGAACTCTTCCAACTCACTGCACCTCCATTCAAGGTAAAGATGGTTCACGTTTGCGATTTCATGTCATCTTGATCAGTCTGTAAACGTGCATTTGAATATCCTCTTATGACTAGTTCATCATTTACTCCATAAACCAAGAACATATCCTTAGTACGTCTCAGATAAAATAATATAGCTTTTAATTCCATCCAATGGAGGTCATTTGTGTCATATTTATATCTTCATACAACACTCAATGCCTAGGTGACATCCAGCCAAGTACATATCATAGCATACATGACTGACCCAATCACTGATGTGTATGGAGTACTTACATTATTGTTCATTCATCGTGTGTTTGAGGACACATTTTCTCGGAAATATGAATGCCATGTGATGCGGGCAACAATACCCTCTTGGATTGTTCCATATGAAATATCATCAGTATCTTATCAATGTATTTTCTTTGACTTCGACCTTGTAATCTCTTTGATCTATCACGATGGATCTTGATCCCAAAAATATATACTGCCTCACCGAAGTCCTTCTTGGGAAAGTATTGATTCAACCATTCTTTAACAGACTGTAAGACTTGTATCTCATTTCCAATAAGTAATATGGAATCAACATATACTATTAGTAAAATGACTGCACTCCCACTAAACCGTTTGTAAACACAAGTTTCACATTCATTGTTGATAAAACCAAATTTTTTATGGCTTTATCAAAATGAATGTTCCATGACTTGGATGCTTTCATTAACCAATAAATATATCTCTACAACTTTCATACCTTATTAGAATCCATTGGAGTCACTGACCCTTTAGGTTGTGTCATGTAGACATTTTTCTAAAAGTTCTCCTTAAGGAATACTATTTTGACATCCATTTTCCAAATCTCATAGTCATGGTAACACACAATACAAAGTATAGTTCTGATGTATTTCAACATTGCATATTCTGAAAAGGTTTCATCGTATTCAATTCCTTGATGCTCGTTAAACCATTTTTCAACCAGTCATTCCTTATAGGTACCGACTTTTCCTTCCTTGTCTAGTTTCTTATTGAATTCCCATTCTCAACCAACATGAAATATATCAACTGGATGATCTACCAAAATTCAGACATGGTATTGGTACATGGAATCCACTTCAAAATTCATGGTTTCTTTCCACTTGGAAAAATCTATTACACTTACATCTTCCTTGTTGGTGAAAGGATCATTATTCTCAACTAATAATGAGTCAACATCATTTGTAACTAGAAAATTGTACCGTTAAGGTTCATTATCCTCTATTGTACTCTTATAGAGTACTTGTGTCTCTGGAATATATTCTTCTTCCATGAGGCTTTATGGAATCTGTTCTTATACCAACTCTTGTGTACCTTGAGCCTCGACTTCATCGAAGTCTATCTCGCTCCCACTATCACTTTTGGACATGTGATACATATCAAGGAATATGGAATGTCCTACCATTATATCCTTTTTGTCTGAGGGGTTTTATAGGTAATATCCCCTAGTTTTTTAGGGATGCCTCTAAAGGTATACTTTTTTCCTCGAGGTGCGAGTTTGTTACCTGTAGAGGCCTTAACAAACACTTCACTAACCCACACATGTAAATTTGATAACAAGGCTTTTCTTCCACTCTAGAACTCATATGGAATTCCATTTATCAATTTAGTTGGTACTGGTTTAGTTTTTGTGTTTTTATTTGTAATGCATACCCCCAAAAGATAATGGAAGACTTGCATGACTCATCATTGATCTCACCATGTCCAACAAGGCATGGTTCCTCCTTTCGCTTACACCATTACATTGAGGCTTGTAAGGAGTACTGAGTGGGATATGATCCCAAAATCATGTAAGCAATCAATGAAGTCCTGATTAAGATATTCCCAATATTGGTTTTAGAGATGTTTCAAAATCTTCTTAGAAAGATGGATCTCAAATTCATTCTTGTATTCCTTGAACTTATCAAAGGAATCTGTCTGATAGCTTATTAAGTAGATATATCCATATATAATAAATCATCAGTAAAAGTTATGATATATGAGTACCCACCACTTGCTTCAACAAGAAATGGTCCACACACATCAGTATAAACCAATTGAAGAAGCTCTTTAGCTATTTTACCTTTCCCACCAAATAGGGGTTTGGTAATTTTTCCTTGTAAACATTCATGACATATGCAAAGTGGTTTTAGTTCAAAAGAATATAAATATCTATATTGATGTAACTTTGTAAAGTGTTTCTTGTTTACATGACCCATTAAGTGATGTCAAAGTTGTGTGTGGTATGAGCCATGTGAAGTATCTTTGTCCTCGATTGCCATTACTTGGTTTGTGTAATCCAACACATAAAGACCATTCTATAAATGTTCCCTACCAAAACAAATGATATCTTTATACAATAATAAACATTTATTTCCATACATGAAATAAATCCTTCCACACATAGTCTGGATACATAAATTATGTTTTTGGTTATATAAGGAACATAAAAAACAACCCTTTAACACGAAGAACATCCCTATTAGGAACTTGAAGTGGTAGTCCCCGAAAGATAAAACATCATGTTTGGCTCCATTGGATGGTCATAGATCTACCTCCCCTCGATCAATATTATGGAATCTTCTTGGTTCCTATATTTGGATACATATGTGGTCACCACAAGCTGTATCTAATACCCAATTTGTAGAAACAGATAGACCACATTCGATAACAAATGTACCTGAAGCATCCCCTAGCTTCTTAGACTTGGTACAGTTCTTCTTCCAGTGGCCCTTCTGGCCACATGCAAAACAAATAGACTCATGTTCTCTTACCTCCCCTTTGATCTTCCTTTTCATGGATGGTCTTGAAGAAGAGTTGGACTTAAAGAACTTCACCTTCCCTTTCCTCTTATTCAATATAAAGATAAAATGATTTTTTTGATTCATATATTTGTCAACATGGAGAATGAGGATAAGAAAATCAGATAGAGACTTCTCATTTTTGTAAATATTTAAATTGACAACAAATTTAGAAAAGCTCCGATGGAGTGATGCAATAATGAGATCGGTGCCCAGTTCTTCGGGGATTTTAAATAATAAAACCCATATGCACTCAATGTACCCAATGAGATTGAATATAAGAGGCCCATCTAGGGCCCCTTCACCAATTTTACTCTGAAATAGTGCCTTAAGAATCTCACACCTTTTCTGTATTTATCTCTCCTAGGAATGACCACAGAGGAGCTCAAGCATAATATAAGGATCCATGTTTTCGGGAGAATTAATGAGCTCACTAGACATTGGATACAACATCAAACATTGAATGTCAACCACATCATTTATATGTTTCTCATAGACCAAGAAATACTCATCACTCGCCTCATTGGACGGTGGATTAGGTAATGCTTACTCCATCATGTAAGACTTCCGTTCATGGTGTTGGATAACTCGAAGACGTCTAAACCATTCCTGGAAGTTACTGCCGGTAATGATGTTGTCATTATCCAGAACTAATCGAAGGGATAGTGTAGTTGACAAGCATGTAATTTTTATTCTAAAATTAAAATATCATATCATTAGTACTTTCTTGATTATATTTTACGAGAAATAACAAATTTTATTAAGTCTCCCACTATTTTATCATGTACCAATAGTCCTCCCCATTGAACTCAGAATGTCAAGTTTCAATGAAATTCTAGTTTCAAGGATCCATATTCCCCTTTTGTGTAACCCCAACAAGGATTGGTCAAGCTATTTGAAGTTATTTAGGTAGGTTGGTCTTTGCCATCTATGGGCTTGTAGCTCCTTGATCTATTGAGTGGACTCCCAAATCCTAAAATCATGACTTTGGATTTCCTCAACTCTTGCCTCAAATAATACACGAAGTCTAGAAAGGGCTACTCTTTTTGATGTAATATGTTTATGTCAACCCAAATGCTTTCATAAGGGTTTCTTGCATAAAAGTATGTGTCCCATGAAGGTTTGTCCAAACAAATAGTTTTATTGATTTTTTCCCTTAATCAAGTAATGGAAGGCTTGGTCTGAATTAATATTTTATTTGAGGGATTTTTATCTCTTAAGCATGAATTTATTATTATCATTATCACATGATTGATAATATTATGTGAAACTTACTTAAGTGATTAACAATGTCTTTATAATATTTATGCATAAGATTTGTTAATTTTAATTCCTTATTGCATGCATGTTTAATTAATTAATTATGTGATCATGAAAACACATCTATAATGATAAACCATGCAAATGACAAAAATAAAATAAAGTAAATGGCATGATCATGAGCTTTTATAATGGTGAGTTTTTATAGCGGTTGATAAAATAACCCTGACCTAGGGAAGAAAGACCATGATCCTTTTGGGATCATGATTATGTTTTCCACATGTCCACCTCTGTATCTCCTTGTACTGGTTTTGTCGCGGCTCCAACTTCAACCGGCACCACTAGAATGGGAATTCGATCCATTACATATGCCTTTTTTGACTCACATGTAGTGAGGGTAAAATGGGATTTGACATAAAAGAAACATTAGGTACGCCGACCATACATATTAATGATGAGAAGGATCACATGACAACAAATTTAATTCAATAGATTAAATTAAAAGAAATCATCCACATACAACTGTCTTGGTTTGGCTCATGATCACCCATACATGAAATTATATTTACGTTTAAATAAAAATAGCATTCGATTCTTTAGTCATTTTTGTTTATGATAAATCACACTCGAATAAATTGATTGTCATCTTTAATTAATCAATCCTTTTATCTTAAACCCTTTTCTGAATTTCCTTGAGATTCTCATCCATCATAATTTTAAAATAATAAATTCATTTAAAATTATCTTTGTACAAAAATTTTACCTTGGAGGAAATCCAGTGAATTCTTATTCATAACTACCCATTGAGTAGAAATGAACAGTACACAGATGTTAAATTAAACGCATATATATAAAACACCTATCATGTGTTGTGCCTCACCTTTACGCCCACATTATGGTACACATCTCAAGAGTTGGTATAATATAATAATAAATTTTAATAAATCTGTGTAATTTGGATGAGTACACGACGTGTAGTTCCAAATACACAAAGTGTAATATTTTTCACTATCCATTCGAAGAACATGCCTGAGGAAACGGCGTGTGCGGGTACATAGGAAATCATCGGAGTACATGGCATGTTCGATGGGACACACTCTGTGTACAATCCGCATTACATGGTTTCTAGCCGAGAAAGTGGTGTATGGAGTACATGGTCTAACCCTAACCTGAAGGGACTACACACCATGTCTAGTGGACAACATGGTGTATAATATGGAAACAATGTTCCACCTATTACTGGTCAAGACATGGATTCATTAAAGACATAAAAATACTTCAACACATGATCTAATTTGGCGGACCGATCTGATGGATTGAATCTTGACTACACAGTGTGTACCCCGAATACACGCCTTGTGTTCTGATGTTTTATGGTCAAGAACCTTTGGCACCTCCGGATGAGATCCCTGATTTTATTTTAATCAAAATTAAAAGAAACGATTGTTTCTGTTAGTTGAACGAGAAATGAAAGAGGAGGAATAGATCACAAGAATCAGATTTACAGAACGATTAACATGAATTGAGATAACAAAATTATTAAATGTGTAAATAATCAACAAAATACTTAAATAGTTTTAAAATATGATGTAACCCCTCTGATACCACATGAAGTTTCTGGGCACAGTGGAAGCATGGTTGGGTTGGGACCCAACATTGATTTTTACAATGATCAATGATTATTTAGAGATCAATATGACGATGAATGAAAGTCTCTATGGAATAGAATAAATGATTTAGATAAACAAGGAAGAGGCCTAAAACCTTTATAGAGGATGTTGCACATCATGTCTATAATTAATTTAATTAATTTCAGAAAGAAAATAATACCTAGATCATTGGTATTTTCTTCATTAATGATGTTGATCATCTAAAATGACCCTTACAGATTATCTTGTTGCACTTGTAAGGATCCAAACTTGAATCCCTCTAACGGTGATCTACACGTGCTATGATGTCCTCTGATCGACACTGCTCATTCTCCGAGTGCAATTGCGGTGAAGCGAGTGTCTTGTGTCGGTCGCTCTTGATCACTTGTTCTTCGGCCTTGAATATTGTATCTCATTATTAAGAGGGGGAAGAAGAAGATTCAAGAATGAAATTTTTTGGCTCAACAATTATCAATTCAACAAGCTTGTGGTGTCGTGTTTTTTGGCCCAATCGGCATACTTTTCTATTTATATTCATGGATCTACAATTACAATATTTAATTTCATAATAGAAATTAAATATATCCAAGAACATAGAGAAAAACCATGCTCAAAATAATAATATCATGTCATTATTTATGTTGTTCCAACTTGTGAAAAACAAAATTATAAATAAAATTCTGCATCATAAAATAATAGTAGTGTCATTATTATTTTACCTTGTCCCATCTAGTTCAATAATTATTTACCATATTTCAAATAATTATTTTACTACTGGACCAGCCTTGGTCTGCTCGAACACCTCTTCTATTTTTTGAACAACCAAATAAATAAATAATTAATTTATTCTCTTAAACAAATATTTTATTTATAAACTAGTAAATAAATATTTATTAAACGTTCAATAAAATAAATAATTTTTTTAATTTATGAAATCATTTTAACATGAATAAAATATTCCCACGGTCCTGAAAATTTTCTTTATTTAATTAATTAAATTAAAATAGAATTTAACCAAGACCACCTAAAATACATAGTGTGTGACCCTCTTGGATTCTTTGTCATTTGAATTAGGTGATCTTTCCTAAAGTCCAAGAGTACTGTCTAGAAACGGGTCATGGAACCCAAGAGAAAGAACATAAAGCCACAGAAATGACATCCAAAAACAAAAACTCACTTTGAAATATAATCTCTTTGTCACAATCTCTCATCATGAAATTTTTATGATAGTGTCACAATATTTATTTCTTGATATTCCATTCTTTAACTAATTGAAATAAACTCATCATTTCACCATGGACATGGAATTTTGTGTGACCGTTCTATTTCAATCAAAGGGCTGTGATATTAACTTTCATAAATAGAAGGGAAAAATCATTCCCTGCCTTATCCATTAATAACATGCCACTCTTGACACACCCAATGTACCCTACTTCTCTCCAACTGACTGCATTATGGTTTTCATTAGTAAATAAAATTTATCAAGGCGCGAAACATTTTAATTATAATCATAAAGTCTAAGGATTGTTACACACGCTCGCAGATAGAAATATTTGATGACACCAAAACATGTGGAATTACTACTAGTGGGACTATTCTCATAATCTCTTATCTTGGAGATAACCAAGTGAAAAATTCATGAGAGTAAGTCTCATATGCTTATGTGTACTGACACCCGACTGTCTTCATGCTATGTGTCCCATCATAGTATGTCATCCAACTGCATAACTATATTTACCAATATTGTTTTATAATTTCAGGGTTCTCATCAATATAGGGAATTTTCATGACCTTATCAATGAAACAAATACTCTAGGACATTATTACACTATAGTCATGTAGAAAAATGAAAAATATGTTGTAATACATTAAATATCCATGCAATAAAAGTAAAACTTGTTGGTTCTAGGACACCAACTCTTACATCATCCACATTCAAACTAATTAGAAACCCTTCCACAAAATATTTTTTTAGATTATGTCATTGGATATAATCCTCTATGAATTAAAATATTCATCAAAGGATGTTTACATAGATAAATATACTTTTACATGAGACCACTATAAATTTCTTGAAGAAATTATCCTTAAATATTCCAAAGTATCCCATTCTACCATGAAACGTTCAAATCATAATATCATAGAATATCATTAGCATATGGAGAATATTTATATGATATAACATGTGTAATTAAATACAAAACATGAAAGGAATAATTAGTGAAAAGGCATACATATCACTACAGTATATGTGAGGCGAGAAAATATCATTTTACTTTGGAATAAAGAGTGATTTTGGAAAAGAATTTTTATATTTCATAAATCTGGTTTTAAACATGTATATCCTATAATAGAAAAAGAAATAACATTGATATTAAATTTTAGGTATAAATTATGCCTCCCATAAGTTAAATCAAGTAAATTTTTTTTTCAAATAAGCTTTAGAATTAAAACATTTTAGTTCGGTTTAAATAATTTATTAGAAATATTTTAAAGCACAAAGGCATTTTTTCTATCATTAAACCAATAATGAATCAAAATATATTTTTCATATAAATATATGTGAATTTATAAAGCTAAATATGGTTTAAAAATATTATCTATTCAACTTAAAAATAGGTAAGAATCTGAGAAGTTCCTTAAATCGAGCTTGTATTTCAGCAAGAATTTTTGAATGATCCATTAAATATATAACTCCCCATAAATTAATGTTTGAGTCTGGTTAGTAGAAATATATTAAAAAATAACACATAATTTATGAGGATTATAGAATAATAAATAATAAAATCCTTGAGGTGAGTAGAGAATAAGAGAAACCTAAATGAAAATGGAGGTTGAGGTAGAAAATACTTACACTTTGTAATCAATTGAATCGTATTACCAAAAAATTATAATTATTAAATGATATATTTAATACTATGAAAATAAATATATTCATGATATTAAAAATCAATGGATATTATACATAAACCATACATAAGCAATAACCTTGAATTCAGAATATCTCACAAAATTGGAAATTAGATGAAGAAACCATGACCTTATACATGAATGTTCCGCTCTAAACCTTATGGTCCTAGAATATGAAATTAGACTAATTAATAAATCAATTCATAACCAAATATACATGTAATTTTTTATCATAATTTTTATTAGTTCATTTATGTCCTTATTGATATGTTGAAATATTGAATTCTGTCGTTCTTGAGTGTTCATTTACATGATTTTCATAATCAGTTCACTTATTTTTATGTAATGGAGTTCGTGTGGAATGGCTGTAAATCTCCAAAATTTATGATACATATTATTTATGAAGATAAATATGTATTAATGGTTATTTAATTCATTATTTTACAAATAATGAGAACTAATCCTTGATGATATATTAATGACAATTACTCAGATTATTTTTGTGGTTTTGTGATTATTAAGAACTAGTTTGGTCATATTATTTAATATTATTTACATATAATAGTTAATGAATTTTAAATAGTTTATAATAAATATATTACAGTCTATTTAAATCATAAAAATGGTTTTGTGACCAATAATGATGGAAAAAGTAAAGAACTCAACTTCATCGTCCATGAAGGTTGTAAATTGGAACCTCACGAATGATGATTTCATTTATATAATAAAAGATAGAGAGAGAGAGTTATAATATTGATGATAGTTCTTCCATTAACATTATATAATTCTGGTACATTGATGATACTGGAGTTATCATGGTCATTTGGATAGAGGATGTGAGGAGAGGGTAACAAAAGAGAGGAACTTTAAATGAAAATGAATGAAATGAAAATGAATGAAATAAAATGTGAATTTACATCTTGAATCCTCATCCTTGAGAATCTCATTATGGGAAGGGGTTTTGGTCTTTTGAAAATACCAAGATATCTTTGAAGGGGGTTGTTACTAGGGAAAGGTATTTGGGAATAATGTTGAGGAGAATCAAGGATTCAAGGAGTGAAGAGAAGAGGGAGTGATGTGAGGTTTTTATAGTGTAAGAGAGAAGTTATTTTTTAATATCTTAATCATTATTTTGTTATTTTTCCAAATAAAACCAATATTATTGATTATTGTGACCATAAATAGTAATATTTTCATGTGGTTTCTAACCTAGTGTCCTTACATCATCCTTACGTCAACTATGACTCAATAAAACATATATTTAGTATTTATCATAAATTGTCCTATTTTCCTATTCAGAAAAAAATCATGTATTTTGGAAAAATCCAAAAAAATCACCCTAGCCATTTTTCGACATGTGGATTTCAAAAGAGATATCCCTTTTTTAAATAAAATTTTAAATATTACTAATTTAATTTCTATAAAAATCATAGTTTATTCAAAAAATAACAATTCTAAAACTATAATTCCTTTCAAATAAAATTGAAAAATTAATCAAGATTTTATTATCATATTACCATATGAAAACAAAATAATAATATTATTTACTATTCATAAGGGTCGTAATACTATACATATTACTATTCATAAGGGTATGTTACAATTCACCAAAAATTAAGTGTGACTTATTAAACTGTAAGTATCTTTATGAATGCTACTGTATATGTAAGTTTTTTGAATTTTAAATCATATAGGTAGGAATAATTTTGTTTACTAGATAGGTTATAATAAAGTGGAGTTTTGTAGAGACACATTGTTTCATGCATTCAATATTTATTTTGAAAACCGTGGGGTGTTACATCATGAATCTTGAGAGATCATCATTTGAATTCCAAACAATCAATGTGTAATTTTTGTACAAAAGAGGTCTTTTTTCACGGACTTGTAATTTATGAGAAGGATGTTTTAGTGGATCTAGAAAAAATGGAAGACAATATATCTTGGTAACCACCAAGGAACATTTTTTAGATTTGGATCATTCTTGGTATAGCTAGTTATTAGAGAACATTTTTTCATGACATATCATGCCAACATTCACCTACGATAGCTTTAAAAAAGAATAAAGTTTTATGTTAATGTACTGATGAATTCCATAATTCATTTTATGAGCTAAAACTTATCCTTACATATGCACCAATATTAGTTTTTACAGAATTAATACAAGATTACATGGTTTACTATGATGCTTCAAGATCATAGTTCAGATGAATTCTCATTCAAGGATTCCATTTTTTTGTCTTATGGAACAAGGTTGATGAGGTTTCATGAGAAGAATTTCCCTACACACAATTTGAATTTAGCAACCGGCTTCCATGCATTATGGACATGGAATCATTAACTATTCCGTCATAAATTTATTATGTTCCAAGATCATAAGATCATGAAGCATATTTTATCACAATGTAATTGAATATGATGATTATAATGTGTATAGAGTTTCTACAAATGTTCAACATTGATATAATATATACACAAGTCATTGTAAATTTAATTGTAGATGCATTAAGTAGAAATTCATGTACTCAGTTGGAAAAAGTGGCATAAGATTAGTGGTAGTAGATGTCTCTCCTAGAAAACATGCATGTGGATTGTGAAGGCCAAGGTGAGATTGTTATTTTTTGAAGATACGCTTGTTCCTAATTTAAGAAAGATAGTCACATAGGCACAAACATCCAATGTGGAATGTGTCTCAATGAGTTAAAAACTCAATGGTTAAGAGATGATTGAGGGCTGGAAATTGGATTGGAATTCAGTTGTGTGGTTTTGATATTGGATGGTTGTAGAAAAGGCTTGTTCGAAATAAATTATTCATGATTACAACCATTCACGGTGGGATGTTCATACTGGAATAAAAAATACATATATGGTGTTGAAGGTGCTATAATAGTGTAATGGAATGAGATGGAGAGTGGCAGAGTTCATTTCGCGGTTTTTAACATGTCAATAGGTTAATGCATAACATGAGAGACTAGTTGGTATTTTGATGTCTATACTAATTCCAATGTTGAAATGGGATTAAATAGACATGGATTTTGTTACAAGTCTCCCATGAACAATTTATAAACACTATTTTATATAGGTGATAGTGGATAATCTCAAAAAGACAGGCCTTTTCATCATTATTTGTGAAACTCATATAGTGGAGGATCTGTCCAAAATCTATATCCAAGAAGTGGTAGAGAGATGTGGTATACCAGTTTTGATAGTATCAGACACAGATCCTCAGTTCAAATCTCATTTCTCAAAATCATTACAGAAGGCCCTTAGGGATTAGTTGACTCTGAGTACAATGTATCATCCTCAAATGGATTGACCATCTAAAAGGGTGATACAGATTTTGGAGGACATGTTGTGGGATTATGTAATTGATTTTAGTGGCTCATGGGAGGGGAAAATACCCTTAGTGGAGTTATCATATAACAATAGTTATCAATCCTAAATACATATGGCTACGTTTGAAGCATTGTATTAGTGTTTTTATCATTCTCTACTTTGTTGGGTGGAAACATGTGAGACTTTACTAGATGGGTCATGCTTGGTCCAAGAAATAATGCAGATGATTCATTTTATCAGAAGAAGGAAGTATATGGCTCAGAGTCAGCAAAAATATTATTTATATCATCATTGGTGATCGTTTTCCTTTGTAGTGAGTGATCATTTGTTCTAAAAAATATTCCCAAGGCATGGATAACATCATTTTGTGAAGGGAACGATATCTCCTTGATATATCCACTCCATTTAATTATTGTAATTGTTTTGAGAGGAGGAATTACATTTGGCATTTCCACCACGGTTAATTATGGTGCATAATGTTTTCCATGTATTTTAGTTGAAAAAGTATTGTCTTGATCATGCCCATGTATTCCGATGGGATAATATTTACCTAGAGCAAGATGCTTCTTTGTTACATATCATGGTAGGGAATATGGATAGGAAAGAGAAAGTATTTTATAGAATAATCATTATTAATGTTTAGGTTTTATCTAAACATGGTCATATTCGGGAAGGGTCTTGGGATATTGAAAATAAAATGAAATGGAAGTGATATGAACTCTTTTAAGGCAACACCAGTTTTCTATATTCTGATGAAAGAAAGACTTGTGGTGGGGAAAATGTAGCATAAGAGGTTTCCAATATGTATCCCTTTATTTATTTTTATGTATATAAATTCTATGGGTGAATTTTGGGAGAGGTTCAAGAAAATGTTGAATGGTTTTTGGTATAAAGGTGAGGTTCACTGTTTTCACTTTGTTTTTCCAAACTATGCAAAAACCTAGTAGACATTGTACTATTTAAAAAGTAGTTTTGGAAAAAATGATGAAATATATTCAGTATAGTTAGTGGATGGTTTGATGATTGTGTGAGGCGACCATGTGAATTTATTCTTAAAGAAGTTTCTAAACCAGGTTTAGGGCACAATTTTTCTTACCGTGCGACCAAACCATGTACGGGTCAAACCCACATCCTTTAAAATTGGATGTGGGTTAACCTAATATTTTCACCCATTTTTCTCCACTTAAACAACCATAACTAGGTATCTTTATTTCCCCAAGGATAGGTATGGTTCTATTAATAATATGGAGGTGTTATGAAGGATTCCTTTAGAGATTCAAATCTAGTTCCTCATGGTAAGTGTTCATTTTTCATCATTCATGAAGTTTTCTATTAAATCTACTTATTCTATCCTATCTATTTCATAGCTCTATGAACTATGTGGATATATTGAAGGTTTCAAAATCCAAATAATATTAGATTTGGTATTGATTATGATAGGGGATGTGATCTAAGGTTAGTTAATGGAGATACAACCCGGCTTCATCGGCATTCTTCGTCAGTGTATCATTTTTTTCAAAACACAAATGGTATGTGGCTCCATTATCGACTCCTCATGCTAGAATTGATTTCATTATATTCAAATAAATTTAATTGAATTATATTGATTCTGAAATCTTGTTGAAGATCATGGAATAAATATTATTTATTGATGATTTATGTCTTTGGTGGAATTATATAACCATAGTGAATTACTGTGACAAGTGTTTTAGTTTCTTGATTTCAAAATGGAAATTTTAAGATGGAAATTTTAAAATATGTATTTTATATAATTTATGAATGGTTTATTTGAGAATGGGTTATAATTAAATAGGGTGTTTTGTTGAAATTATTTTTTATTGAAATGGTTTTTATGGAAATTGTTTAAAAAAAAATTATTTTATTGAATGGGGTTTGGCTTGGTGTTTGGGAATACTTAGTGTGTGTGCTCATATTAAATTTAAAAGGATTGGTTGAAAAATGACCTTGTTCTCAGTTCTAAAGGTTTAATTGCACATTATATATAATTACCTTGTTATTCCATAGTAGATCAACGAGAAACCATTCATGAATATAGAACTATCAAAACAAGGAATGAATTGTTGATAGTGTTGATTTTTGGAATGGATAGGTTATGCTAATGAAACTTCTGAAATGGTTGTAAAACATTGTTCTATTTCTCTCAATGGGAAATAATATTTTTGATGGAAAAGTGATGATATATCATTTGTTTATTTTTAATTATAAATAGGTTTAGATATTTTTTATATTTATTTATAAACAGTTATTGAAATTTTTTTATATAGGGTATTTTATATAAATGTGGCTAAATCGTATATCCTACTACTGTGAGTATGGAATCCATTTGGGAAAACATACTGATTTTTAGTAATCACCCCTATATTTTATATTGGTGCTTTTGATGATGTCATCTATTAGGATGTGGGAAAAGGTAAAGTATCACACATTTTTAGAATTACTTCACGATACCTGGGTTGATTTAAGAGGTTGGTTTAGGTATCATGGGGAGCATGTAGACTTGTTGTCGTATTGGAGTCTTGTGTATTTATATTCAGCTATTCAAATTGGTTTTGTATACTTATACTATGGTACTTGTGTTTAGTTTGATTTTGGTATATTGAATGATGAGTTGTCATACATTTATATCATGCCTCATATTGTGTTTTTCTGTTGGTTAGTTATTTTATTATTAAAGGTCAAATATTCCACCATATGTTTTGAAACCCTTCAGCCTTTATTTCCAACCTTTTTCACCTTGGGGATTAAATTAATGGAAAGTAAAGCCTTACCTTTCTCTCAAGAGAATGTGAAAATTTGAGCCATTTAGTCAACTATTTCAAGAATTCCACTTACTTAGTAATCCAGAATAATATTTATCTCTTCTGAGATATCTTGGTTATAGGGTTTGAAAACTATGATAAGTGCTTCACAAATTTTTGGTCACAACCAGATAGACAAAGAAACTATATATCACTATTATAGATTTTACATTATGCATCTATTATATTTAATTTTTCCTAGAATGGTCCATATATATTCATTTTATGGTGATAAAATTCCCCAAGAAAAATATATCCTCCATCTAGAACTCATATTTAATATAGTTTTCATAATGATTCTCCTTTCACAATGAATTCATCATAGTATTATCTTCATCAAATGTAACCTATTGATCTTGGATTATATTATAATACCATATATTTATAAATTACCACAAATTTACTAAGTTAATCTCTAAAGAGTCTATTTAATAAGACCTTGAATATTCCTCATGCGTTAGTGAGTCTAAAAAGAATCACTATGAACTAATGGATTATTTACCTCATATGAAAAGTATTCTTTGGAATATCTTCCTTCCTCACAAATAATTGGTGATATCCTGAATAAAGGTCCATCTTAGAGAAATAATTTTCCCCATGCAGATGATCAAAAAAGTCACATATCATTAGAAATAGATATGTGGTCTATATCATGAGTTTGTTGATCTTATGAAAATCAATTCATAGACACATTGATCAATCATTATTATTGATAATATGAAATGAATAACCCAATGGTGAATCACTCTGGAATACAAAACAATTTTCTCGATAATATTGAAACTACTTATTCAGTTATTCCAACTCAATAGTGTACATTTTATAAGGCGTATTCAATAGAAATAGGGATCCAGGAATTAGTTGACTTGATAGATTAACCTCACAACTAGGAGTATGACCAAAAAATTCTTTAGGGAACACACTAGTTTTTTCTATCATGAAGGGCATGTATTCGAGCATGATTTTCTCCTATGTCTCAATTATTTGTTATAGATATGCTTTCTCATAATTAAATAATATCGAAACAGGAGACAATGATTCAAAAATAGATCCATCCTCATCCTTACCCATGTAAGAAATTATATGATATATTGGTATGAGAAGAGTGATATCCCTTTCACATTAGTTAATATTTTCTTTTTATAAAGATCACAAATCCATGTTCAATATAACATCAAACTCCACCAAAAGAATTAAGATTTTCGGGGAGGGGTTTTCTACAAAAGTTAACATTGGATGAGTTATATACTTTGGTTGGAATAATATCCCCATTTTATTTTATCATAGACAAATGAACATCCATATTATGAGGCGGTTCATGAATAATCACAATACACTTTCAAGATATAAAAGAATGCATAAAACTAGAATTAAATATTAGATTACATATAATGAATGAATAAATGGTATACCTGTTACCACTTCAATTTCGGGAACCACTGTAGAAGTAATGATGCCATAAGATTCCACTTTCTCCTTTATCTTTGGTTTCTGCTGACATTGATTACCCCTCGAGGACTTTGAGGTTTAGAGTACTGGCTCACATAATGCTCCTTGTAACACCCTGAGACTTTACAATATATTCATTTCTGAATAAATGTAAATTTGTTTCTTGCTTGTTATTTACATAAAACCATATTATTCTTACATTATACATAACAATGAGTTCCCTTGCATTACATACAATACCCAGTTCTACTAAACAACAATGTATTAATAATATATTATTCATTAATATAAGATATAAACTTGATGTTAAACTAAAATTTAGGAATATTATTAACCATGTTTTTAATTTTATAAATTCCACATAATTTTAACATTTTTCTTAATGTTTTATATACATGATATCAGAAAAGATTCCTTTTTTCAGATAAAATAATTATTTTTAAAAAATTATTGTTTGATGAATTTTTATGGTAAAACAATTTTAAATCAATTATTTGAATCTTTTATATATATTATTTTAAAATAAAAAAAACTTCTTTGGAAGATGGATATAAAATTTCACTTTTTATGAATTTTTTATATTTTTCTGATAAGTTTTAACTTTTCATGAATAGTAAACATATAATAAATTTTATTTGAAGACACCATTTTTTATAAAAATAATTTTTGTGGATAAATTATATTAGTGAATGGTTTTAACATAAAAATAGAATATTTTTTATCAATTAATATAATATTGTACATGGTCATTAATTTTACTATGAATTTCATTGTAAAAAAATTTCAATATTTTGCAATGTTTTACCTATTAAAAACCAATTTCTCAATCCGATAACGAGATTAATATTATATTAATTACTATAAATTATGTTTTATAAATTTTAAAAAATTGATTCCATATTTGGAATCAGTTAGTCCAAATTATGTAAATATGTTTATGTATTTTTTTTGGAATTATAAATAGTAACATTATTATTTTTTTATTACCACATTTAAAGTTGAATCGAGTAATTAATGGTAAAGATAATGTTATAATTAAAACAAATGTCTTCATTTATTTGGGAACATTTTTTTCACAGAAAATAATCCTTGGGTCGATTTTGGGACCACCTGGAGCAACATGGATTACTTTAATATGTGTATAATATTATATTTAATGAAAACCCATTTTCATTATACATTATATTTTAATAAGTAATTTATTTTTAATATGGGTTTATATAGGGATATGGTTGACTATAAATAGTATTTAGACATCTAAAATAATAAACAAGATTATGGAAATTTATTTATAAATTTTTTGAAATAAATAATTAAATTAAATGGGGACATAATGATGATGAAGTAATTGCATCATAAATGGAAGAATGATATAAATGATTTTAAAAATATTAAAATAAGTATAATATGAATTAATCAATGATATACATGAATTTTATAGCTATCATAGACATGATAGAGACATATTGGATGAATTTTTTTGAAAATATCATGTTGTTTTTATATATTATTAAAAATGAAAATTTTGAATAATTTCAAAATTCAAATAAATGATAATTTAAAAAATATAATATTATATTAAATTTTATAAATTCATTAAAAATAGATAATTTATCCAACTTACTAGTATAGTATAAAATTATAATAATGATCAATTTTGAATCTTTTAATGGACACTTGTCTCTGAAAATGACATAGGTATTATAAAAAATAAAGAACGTGACAAAATGACAGACTCTCATTTCTTATAAGTATGATAAATTTAATATAGGGATAACATGGTGATATAGTTGATCATGAATAGTCTATGGAAATCTAGAAGAATTATCTACATTAGAGTTATTTATTTTTAATTTTTAAAAGCTAATTAATTACCTTAACTTAAGGAACAGTTTTAACGAATTGATGATTTTATAAATATTAATATCAATTAAATGATTTCAAAAAATATAAAATTAAATATAATATGACTTAATTGAGGTGATCCAAGAATTTTATAGGTCAATATGACATTCTAAGAGTATATTAATTTATTTTTTCTAAGTTATACTTAATTTTTCCTTTTATTTAATGTTTACATTATGAATAGTGTTAAATTTGACCCTATTGACATTCTATAAATTTAACATTATATTAAAATATTTAAAAATATTAAAAATATTTAAAAATTTCAAAGTGATTATTATAAGGTCCATGGGGTCATAAAGTGTCAATTTATGGTCAATTGACACAATATATGTAATTATTTACAACCATTTAGTATTTAAAATATTTTTACCATAACTAAAATTAAATATATTTAGTATAGATAAATCAAAATGATATGGTTTAAAATAAAATAAAAAGATAACTATATATTTTTAGATTATTATGAACCACTCTCATATTATCTTTGAAATAATTAACTTGGTAGCCTTTTGGAATTAAAAATAAATTTATATTAATTTAATTCATTGAGATATTTCTTAAAGTGCACCTTACATCCCTAATAAATGTGAACATGTCCTTCTTATTTAATCACACATATAATGCTCTTTGAATCGTCAAAAGACTGACCAATACTCCTCCCAACTCCCCTAACTTCATCCTTTAGGCCATAATTTGGGCGTAAATCCTAAATACAAAGTCCTTTTGGGAAAATTAGAAGGAGACACTGGAATAATAAGTCATAGTTTTACCAATTCAATTCAATTTTATTTCTTCTTATACTTACTCTTGAAATATTTTTTACATAATAAATTAATAACTACAGTATAATATATGTTATGATATTAATTTATTATTATTTTACACCTATATTCCTCCTTTTATCAAACAAACAAAAAACCATATCACCATGTCTGTGTGTGTACGACTTACCATCTCCCCGTCGTGGTGTAATTTGTAATTAAACACTACATTATTTAGATAGGTATAATGATGAGTATAATGGATTAAAATAAATAATATAACATGACAATTATTCGTTATAATTAATATAATATCCAATTTGATATGGTGCTTCTTGGGTGTTGTTTTCTACTTGCCATGTTTCTGGTTCGTTTCTTTGAAGGGGATTTTACGGTTTTTGGTCCCTGCCAAGGCTCACACCCTTCAACCTTGCTCTGATGTCCTGGTCCTGCGCTCCCTTCCTAGTCGGTCTGGTTTGCGGGTCTTTGACGACGTTTTGGGAGGTCCAGTTGAGCAGCATTTGGCTTTGGGAGGAAGACTGATTCATCAGCATTTTGTATGGGATGTTTGTTATGATGTTTTTACTTTGGCAACATTGAAGTTCTTAGTGGCAACTTGACGATGCAGTAGAGAATGTCGACGACGACAAGGTCGAAAGGTGGAAAGGTCTTTCTGGGTTTTTGATTATTCCGGTCGTCGAACCCGATGGCGATGGACGATGGCAGTGGTAATAAAGGTGGTTTACCGACATTGAATATGGTTGAATGCAAGCGAAGTGTCTGGGTGATGCAGGTGGATGTCGTTTCGTGGATCGCGGTGGGAACGTGACTCTGGTGCGTGGCTCGAGGATAATGTTGGATGTTTTTGAATTTGAAATTTGAATTTTAAAACTTGGTTGTGTGTTTCTTATCATGGGTGTGTATGGATGTTGAGGTGGACCTTTATTTATGGTTCCCACTTATCCAAAAAGTGGTTTTTAAAAAATAAAAAAAAATAAAAAAAGGATATATTCGCTCCCGTGTACGTACGACCTAATGTGTCCACGACGCACTGAGATTCATTTTCCACGTTTACCATTGAAGAATAATTATAAATTTTATATGATGTGTGAAAATAATAATTATGAATTTAATATCAATCTATATGTTAATAAAATACATCATATTTATAATAAACATGAATAAAATGACAAAATAAGAATAGGAAAACAAACCAATTTACACTCGAAATAATTGTAATACTAAAATATTATTATCAAAATGATATAAGAGGATCGTATAAAATATTATAAATATGTATTTGGTTATTTTATAATTTAATAAAATACATTAACCATTATTAATGAGGTTAACGTACCATCTAATAATGGAATGTACAAGGTAAGGTTAATTTCACAATCTAATTATTATCTGAGATTGGTTATGCACAAATATTGACATGGAGAAATTTCTAATACATGTCCATGATTATTAAAAACAATTTCATAATGAATATTTTTAATTTTTTATTTAGGGTAATATTTAAATAAAACATCATTTAAAATACTTTATTTATTTATTCTTCTAAATCATTCCCATTAATGTCCATTCATTAAAAATTGTTTTAAGGATTTTTTTATATGGTGAATAATGTTGTCAAATGATAAATCATTTAAATAGATTTAAATTGGTATGGGACACTTTTTTAAATAAGATTTTTAAATATTTTCTTTGAAAAATTTCCATAATTTTTAATGTTTTAATGTAAAAATGGATATTTCTATCAAAGAGTTTTTATTTTTTTAGAATAGTTTCGTACATGTCAAAATCCTTTTTTGTATTTTATGATTAACTGGGGGTGATTTGTTATGATAAAATCTCCCATATAATATTGAAAGGTTTATGATATGTTTAACTATGGATGTGTAATTTAAATATCATTCATTGTTTATTGTTTATGTTTTAACATTTCATATGACATTTTTAATAAGATATTTTTATGTTTTTTATGTTTTACACCTTTCATAATAGGAATTCATTGGACATAGTAAGTTACGGATGGGGACTGTTATATCCCCTTGATGCATCGTCAAGTCTCATGAGACAAACTAGTATCATTCCATCACACCTTGATGTTATGGTTATTTATGGTATTGGTATGAGGCCTTGATGGTGTAGTTATATTTTCCAACAATATGATTTCATAGATTTTCAGATTATTTATTAATATTACATGTAATTATTCGACTGCAAGAATATTCATTTGAATGGTTAAATGGAATTATTTGATTGATTTATTCCATAATATGTTCATGTTTATTCCTAAATGGATTATGATTCAGTTTTATACTATCCTTAAAAGTATATACTTATTTATGATAGATTTCGTGATATTGTTTACACTTACTAAGAATATGATCTCACCCCGTTATTATGTTTTATTTTCTAAAAATGCCAAGAAGTATTTTATGAATGTTATAAAGGGTTATGTAAGAAAATAATGGAGTTAAAAAATAATTATCTATGTGGTATTTTATGTTTTTAATAGTAATGTAATGTTCATGAATATAATATATTTTCCAAGACTTCTATATTGATCAGTATTTCAAAATTTTATTCTTTGTAATCATGTCAATGTATTAAAATAATGCACTAACTCGGGGCTTGTGTGGTCAAGGAATTACAATTGGTTTTAAAGAAAGATTAGCTGTAACTTGGAACTTAGATTTAGAAAACATGGATTAGAAAACATAACCCTATGAAGGAATTTTAAGATTATTCTATATATTGGATTTCATCCATTAGAGATGGAATAATTTATAGATCCTATAAATTATTCTTAAAGACTATATCACCATGATTGGTGCTTCTGAGATTGTGGTTTAGGCTTTGGTCAATGGTTAGAATCAGAAAGGTTATTGATGTCACTATTATACTAATGACAATAAATATATTATAAAATAAAAAAGAGATGAAGGAGATATTAAGGAATAATATATTGAATCATAGTTAAGGGTTTAAGAGTGAATTTGAATGATTAACATTATTTCATATTTAGGTTCAATAATTATTACATCAATGGTTCTATTATTATATGATTAATTATATATATAAGGATTATATTGTAATACTTCTTCTTAAATAATTAAGAAGCATAATAAATTTCATTATGGTTTTAAAGTTGAAAAAATATTTTTAATGTGATAATAAGAGAAACATTACGTTGTATTTTGAATTTGATGTTAAAATTTATTTTGGAAATTTTAAGAGCTTTTTCGATGGTGAATCAAGATGGAAGTATTTTGGTCAAGTGATAAATAAGGAATGGATTATGGTGAACATTGGATACTATTATTTATGGTTAGGAACAATTTATTTTATATATAGGCCTACCCTTTTAAGTTTCAGTAAACAATTAGTGTATGAAGTAAATACTTTTCAACCTTATGATTTATCCATTGTACATAAAACATGAAAAATTCATTTTGAAATAACATTTATATGTGTAAGGGTTGATATAAAAATAGATTGAATCATTTCCAAACAACGAGATTATGCATTTCTCATGGAATGAAATCATTTAAATGTTTTGGGATTTTTATCTGGATAGTAAAATGACCCACCAACACTAGGAAAAAGTATCTAAAAATTTGTGTTATCCAAATACATTAACTTTTTTTACCAATGATATTATAAATTGTCATAGAGTTATGTAATTGAGCCACTCAATTTTCCATTTATCATATACATTTATGTTATTGGTGACCACAATCACTCCATTAAAATATTTATGTTTTCCCTCCAAGTACGTACCTTTACGTGACACTAATGTTCTCATATTAAAATTCTTAATTTTGTGCTGACAGTTACAGTTACCATTCCCTATTATTATGATTATATTTTGTTAACCCTATTTCTTATGTGGGTTTTCTAATGAGGCATTTTTTTAGAATCAACCATTCGTTTTCTAAGTGAAATTTCAGATTCCGATGATATAATATATTGAAGGAGGTGGGAATGTAACTCAAAGAGACATTATAATATTTTTTTCTCAATAATTTTTTTCTCTCTTGTTTTTTTACACAACACCATGTTAATCTTACTCTACACACAGCAATGAGTCAGCCCGCATTATACATAATGTCCAATTCTACCTAACAACAATATATTAAAAAAATGTTAATATTTCATATAAGATATAAGACAAAAATTAAATTATTGATTATGAATAGTATTGAAATCATTTTGAATTTTATATTTTCAGTATATTTATAACATTCATCTTATATATTTTCTATACATGATTTAAGAATAAATCCCATTTTTGGATAAAAGTAGTATATTTAAAAAAATATTGTAGTTTTCCACCTTTTGATAGAGTACCCATATTAAATCATTTTTTGAAACTATTATATATTTTATTTTATAATAAAATATTCTTAAATTGAATTTGGATATAAAAATTTACTTTGGATGAATTTTTGAAATTTTTCTGATATGTTTTAAGTATTAATGAGTAGTAAAAATATAAAAGACTATAATTTAAAAAAAATCCTCTGAATAGTATATATGGATAAATTATATTATTGAATTGTTTTTAATAAAAAATATAATTTTTTTATCAATTATTATAATATTCTTCATTTCTATTAATTTTACATTGAATATTTATGTATATACATTCCAATCTTTTCAAATTTTTTAAATTTTAATAACACATATTTGATTCAAAAAATGGGAATAATGTTAAATTAATTAATGAATATATTTTATGAATTATGATAATTGGATTATATATTTGGAACTACTAGGTGAAAATTATGTAAATGTGGTCCTTTTATTTTTTGACATTATGAAGAGTAATGGTAAAATTTATTTATTACCACAGTTAAGGGTAAAATGGGTAACTAATGTAAAAATAATATTATAATTACCTCAGCAATTGTCCTGATTTAATTGGGTATGTTTTTGCGACAAAAATAATCTTAGTTTTGATTTTGGTACTATATGGAGAAACTTGGATGAATTTAATATATTTATAATATTATATTTAAAGAAAATCCAATTTCTTTATACTTTTGTTTTTTAAAAGTAATGTATTTCTAATATGTAGTATACAATGGATATCATCGACTATAAATAGTCTTTATAAAAATAAAATAATTACCTATATCATGGTAATTTATATATAATATTCATAAAATAAATAATTACATAAAATGGGGACAAAATAATGTTGTTTTTATTCATTCATTAATGGAAGAATCAAATTAATGATATTGAAAAACATTAATGTAAATCTAATATGAATTAATAAATGATATCCAACAATTTTAAAGATAACATTTAGACATTTTACTGAAATATTAGAAGTGTTGGTTTGATGTTATCATATGGGTTTTATATTTTCAAAAATAAAAATATTGAATAGAATTAAAATTAAAATAAATGATACTTTCAAACAAATAATATTTTATTATTTGTTATAAAATTATTGAAAATATATAATTTGTAAAACTAACTATTATTGTGTCAAATATATCATAATTAATGATTTTGAAGCATTTAATGGAAACTTGTCTCTAAAAATGGAATAGATATTATTAAAATAAAAGAATGTGAGAAAATGCCACACCATTATTTCTTATAAGTAAAGTAATTTTAATATAGGTATTACAAAGATATAAATTCCATCATGAATAGTATCTACAAATCTAAAATAATTATCTACATCATAATAATTTATTTATAATTTTTTGTGACTATATAATTTCCATAAATAATGACACAATAGTGAAGAATTAATTATTTAGTTAATATAAATATCAAGTAAATTATTCTAAAAAACATTAAAATAAATAATATTATTCATAATTTAGATGGTAAAATAATTTTCTAGGTGACTATTACAAGATTGGAGTATATTAATTGATTTGTTTCTACATTATCCTTATTTTTTATTTTATTAAATGTTAATGTTATGAAAATTGTCAATCATGACATTATTGATATTTTATAAAAAGAATATATTATTTAATTATTTAAAATTAATAAAAATATTTAATGATTATAGAGTGATAATTATGAGTTCTAAAATTTCATAAATGTTCCATTTAAGGTCAATTGACACCATATAAGTAAATATTTATAACCATTTAATATTTTGAATGTTATTACAATAATTAAAATTAAATAGACTAAATAATGATAAATCAAAATGATAAGGTTAAAAAATCATAACATGTATAGATTTTATTGGTTGAGAAGATTTTGATACATAATCATCATTTCATCAGATTATTTCACACTGAAAACATTTTTTTATTGAAAATTAATATATATTAATTCAATACATTGAGTATTTCCTAAAGGGCCCCTCACCTCACTTATAAAAGGGAACCTATCTTTCTCTTTTAATAACACCTATAAATATCCTTGGAAAGTCCAAAACCTATGTAATTATACTCCAAAATTTCCTCACTTCATCCTAGAGGGCATAAATTGGGCATAAATCCAACCTATGGAGTCCTTTTTTCCAAATCAAAAAGAGACACTCAGAGAAGAGGTAATTATTTTACAAATTCAATTCAATTTATTTTCATCCTCTACTACCACTTCCTATGATGTTTCCATACTAAAGAAATAACTCCAATGTAAGATATATATTTTTAGATGTTGTTAAGATTATCGTATAACCATATTCCTCCTTTTTACTATCATACGAATAACCATCATGATTTGTGCGTACATACGACTAATCGTCTCCAAGCCATGGTGAAATATTTAATTCAACACTAATTTTTTAGATGGATATAATTATTAGTAAAATGAATATAAATAATTAATATAAAATAATTATTATTTTGTATAATTAATATACCATCAAATTTGATACCATTTAACTATCAAAAGAATGATATCGTCGCTCATGTGTACGTACTGCCTATTGTCTCCATGATGTTGTGAGATTCGTTATCTAGGATAACTATTCAAGACTAATTATAAAATTTATATAATGTATAAAAATAATAATAATGCATTTAATATCATTAGGGATATGAATCAGACACATCCAATTCATAACAAACAAGACTTAGATGACAAAACAGGAATGGGAAAACAAAACAGTTAACACCCAAAATAGTGGCAATACTAAAATATTATTAAAAAAACGATATAGGATGATTATATATGATTTCATAAATATTGAATTGGTTCTGGTATAATTTTATTACATAATTTAACCATTATAAAGGAGGTTAACACTCCCTAAACTATATTAAATTACATATAAAGGCTTAAATTCACAATCTCTTTATTATCTGATATTGTTTATGCATAAGTAGTTTTTGGGACATATCTATCATCCATGTTCATCCTTCATATAATATGTGTTAAAAAAAGAATATTTTGAAGGTTTTATGTTGTGCACTCTATAACTGAAACATCAATTGAATTGTTTTAATGATTTATTCTTCTAATTCTTTCTTATTAATGTCCATGTTTTCAAAATCATATTAAGTATTTATTTATATGGTCACGAAGGTTTTAAAATTTTAAATCTTCTTAAAATTTTCAAATTTTTATGGAAATCATTCATTCAAAAATATATTTAAATGTTTTATTTTATAAATTGTCTGACTTTTAGATGTTTCCAATGTAATATTAAATATTTCTATTAAAGAGTTATAATGATTTTATTAGATTATTTTCATCTATGTCAGTATCATTATTTAGATTTTATTCAAAACAGAAGTACAATTGATAGTATAAAAGTTACCATATTATATTGAAGGGTTTATGATATGTTTGTTTATGAATGTTATATTTTGATACCATTCATAGTTTATGTTTAATGAATTAACATTTTGAATGATTTTTTTACATTAATGTTTATGTTGTTTATGTTTTACCACTTACATAATAGGAAAGCATTAGATTAGTAAGTGAAGGGTAGGTCCTGCTATAGCCACTCGATGAATTAATAGGTCTCATAAGGCAACATGGGGTCTTGGCATGAGACCTCAACAAGATGGTTATGTATGGTCATCACACGAGGCCTTGACGGTGTAGGTATGAAGTATATCATTATGTATTATGTCATTATGAGAATAGTTATTGATATTACATGTGATTATTCGACATGTTGATTATAAATGTGAATCTTTAAATGGGATTATTTGTTTTATTATTTCCATTTTATGTTCATGTTTGTGTTTAAAAGTCTTGTGTTTTAGTTTTATCATTTCCTTAAAATTTTATGCTTCTTTATGATAGCTTCTTCTATATTGTTTACCCTTACTAAGAATATGAGATCACCCCTTTCTAGTGTTTTATTTTCCTATGATGTCATGATGTGTTTAACAAATAGTATACAGGGTTAATCTAGGAAGATAATGGTGTTCTAAAATAATTATCTATGAAATATTTTATGTTATAAATTGTAATATAATATTCATGTACGTAATCTATTTTCAAAGACTGCTAAACAGATTGGCCCACCGGGATTTGATTCCTTGTTATCATGGTAATTTATTAAAATAATTCCCCAGCTCCAATGTTCTATTGTCGAAGTTCTACAACCTTTCTCCTTATAATTTCTGAATTGAACCCTAGGTGGTTCTCTCTTTTCATGCACCATATTGTTGAGATTACTCTTTTCTCTTTGATATTCACGAGTATGTTGTCCTTATATACCACACGTGATGAATTTTCATGTCCATTGGAAAATATTACATGGATACATCTTAAATTTATTTTTACATTTGTGTGGTTGAGTTTTCATTCCACCCTTTTCATTAAATCGAACATCATAAAATTATATTTTTCATTTCTTATCACCATAGCCAGGGGACCACTATCCAAACTCCATATCCACTTTGAGATCAAATTAGATAGCTTCATCAAAACTATAAAAGTCTATATTTTATAAATCCTTTCAATTTCATGTTTATAAAACCTAAATGAATTTATTTTGTTTTCTATAATTATTGATAAGAAAACATGAGTCAAGCCTTTCCACACATATGAAATTTTCTTCGTATGTCAAGAAAACATTTACCTCCACTTTTCTTCATCACTAATACTTCTCTCTCTATATTTACATGATGAGTTCGAAGAAATTACATCTTATTAAATATATTCTTAAAGTCATTCTAATACATCTCTTAAATATTATTCCATTTTCCTATTGTTTATAATCAACACCAAATATATATCAACCACTGTATATAAAATCTGAACGGTTAGAGTCACATTCTTTATCATTGAATACTGAATAAATTAAATGAAGTGAAATTTTCTATAGAGTTCACCCACAGTTCTTTTTATAGTGAACCAAAACATTTACTAAAAGTTGTTAGTCTTTACAGTGAAAAATACTCAATATATAGTTTACCTCCCTTTGGTGAAGGGGTAAAATTAAACATTATTTAGGTTATTGTTCATAGACTGAGAATGCTTGGTATGAATCCCTAAGAAATTTGGAACCCCACCACCCAAGGAATTGGGGATGTCATTCAACCATTCAATTTATTATCCTTCACATGGATTGTTGTCATTGTTTCTCCTGGTTGGAACGATTTTCTCAAGTAGATAATCATTGAACAAAATAAAAGTACGAAATTCATGAATAAATATTTTTTCCTTATTTGAAATTCACTATAAAGGAAAATATTGTGGTATTTCACTATCAATAAATTTTCATCAAAAAACTATCATGGGGACTTTCATATAATTATTCTTATGATACTGGTTTTCATTAATGTTATTTTATCCTAATTCGCAAGATAACTGAACAATGATTTGATACTAAGTATGGAAACCCTAATTTTCATACCTTATTTTTAAATCATTTTAATTAAAAAAAATATAATAGTGTTACAGCTGTAGGATCCAATGGTTTAATGTCTTCGTAAAATTGGTAACAATCATAACATTTACATAAGTAAACATCAATATTATTAAATAAATGATACCATATATTTATAGTGGTCCTCATGTACTACTTAGTAATTTTATCAACCTGAGGATATAAATCAATGAATGGAATGAAATAAAAGTATAATAAAGAGATCAATAAGAATATCAATCAGTATAACATGTGAGATAATTATCATAATCAAGATAACATAAGTCTAAGATCATCATCATAATCATGAGAGGAATCATTAGAAAAATGAATGGAATGTGAAAAAGCATAAAAATTAAACATCATGACTTATTATTAAAACACCACAAATTATTATGAATAATGATCACATCAGGTTCACACATTAAATATGTGCATCATCATCACATCATCATTGAGAAAAAGTATAGAATTAAATTCATTCATATGAAACATTTTCTTATGAGATTCATCACATTACCCAATTTATTGGATCACTATATAATTACAGGTGCACCCATCACATCATAACATTTACATAATAGAGGATTACACATATAACATATCTCAATATTATAAATAAAATAACCCATGTAATGTAATGTGTTTAATTTAATAAAGAATAAATTCATGAAAAAATTTTGGGGTTCGTAAAATTGAATAAAAAACAGGTATGGGAATCATCAATCTTGAGTGAATCTAAAACAATATCAAATGAAGTAAAAGTTGTATCTTTTAGAAAGAGGTTTTCTTTTTTAAAATACATTTTCTCATCAAACCTGATTAGATTCATAGATATTTCAAAAATAAATGGTATGAACATTAAACTTTAATTTTATGATTTTTAAATGAACATCCACCTATAAATGTTTTCAGGAAGAGGAATAACCCAATGAAAGTAACATGTATTCAAGTACCATATTACCTTATATCATAACGCTTTAGTCTCTTTTGTATAATTGATAGTAAAATTAGATTCATTAATAATAAACAAATAACATATTATTCATTATTTTATTTATTATAACGTTATTAATTTTCTTTGTGGAAATTACGATGAGTTATATATATTAAATTCTTCACTAGGATGTGTTCACATTCATGGTTTTCATGAATGTTTCACTGGAATACATGTATAAATATACAATGTAAAATGAGAATAATTGTCCATAATTGAAATTATATGTTATTAGTGAACTTTAATTAATTTAATTGGACATATATATTATTCTTTTTCTAGATATGATAATAGTTCATTAGACAAATTGTTAATGATAATAGTTTAGAATAATTTTTTTGTTTTTTAATCAGAAAAAACTTGTATGGTTTTTCAGTTAGTTATATGTATGTATGTTAGTTTAGAATGAAATGAAGTCTATAAAATAAATTTTACAATTTCATTCGGCCATTATAATGGATTTTGGAAAAGATTTCATGGTGGTAAATGAATGTGAAAACATTTCATCTTTGAATGTTATAAATCGACACCCCACATTCGATATTTTCATTTTACAGAATAAAATAGAAAGGATAAGAGGATTGAGGATGTATTATTCCATTAACATAAGAACATTCCTATTTATATTAGAAAATAGAGTTATCATTCCATTAGTATAAGGGGATGTGAGGATAGAGTTATAAAAAAATTTGAAAATAAATTAAAAGAAAAAAGAAGAAATATTTTACCTCTTCAAATCTTCTCCTTGGGAACCTCTGTAAGAGAAATTGGTTTTGGTAATTTTTGGATACAAAATGATCCTGGATGTGGTGTAGTATCTTGGGAAGAGGAGTGGACAAAATGTTTATGATCGTAAAATCCTGTAAGGTGTGGGGAGAAGAGGTGGGGAGGGGTGGTATTTATTGGTATAAGGGGGTGTTTCTTCATTATTTTTTTTATTTTGGCTGAAAAGTATCATTAGATTTAACTGTATCATAAAATATATTAAAAAATTGAATGATAGTTTCATATTATGGGAATAAATTATCAATAAAAAATTTATGACTCGATAATTCATGTATTTTTTAAATATTATAAATTAATGTATTTCACTATTCACTGAAAATCGACAAATTTAGAAAAATACAAAGAATTCTCCCAACCCATTTTTTTATTTCTAGAAATCAAAAATAAACTTAATTTTATGAAAAAAATCTATATATAAAAAATTTATTTTTAATTAATATTATCATTTAACATAAACATACCATCTTTAGGACTACAACTGATTTTATAGAACATTTATAAATTAATTATGGTCTCTTAAAATTATATTTTAATCACTAGAAAATGAAATATTTATTAATGAATACATTTTTTGAAAATTAATCTTTCTATCAAATCATTATATAAATTATAAAATTGTAAATAAATATTTATGACGTATAATAATATGAAAACATAATTTAACTTTTCCAAATTATTTGTTTACATTTACTATGATATAATTATATCTTATTTTCCATTATAAAAATCATATTTTTTTTATAAATTAATAGGTGACGTTATTATTCTGTTGGTTGGATTACTATTCCTATTGGTCATGTTACTATTCCATGTTTCACGTTATTATTTCATTGGTATTGGATTATTAACATCAATAAATACAACATATTTAATTAATTATTCATCTATATAGTTTTTATTGAATTATAAATGTTATTTTATGTGATTAATAAAATATAGATTAAATATAATAATTGAGTTTCAAAAGATAAAATTCTAGGATGTTACATAAAATATAGAAAACAAAACAAAAAATTAAATTCAAATCCTCTATTGATCTTTTCCTGATGTCAAAGTTTTGTTTTCTACTGAAATAATTAGAAAAAATATTATCCTTAACATGGGTATATTAAATTTAAACATAAAAGGATCGTAGGTAATCCAAAAAATTTCACCATATATGATTTAGATATTTTTGTGAGATTATATAATTCAATATTTTATGAGAGTAGATGATGGTAAATATTTCTTTAAATATAAAATTATAAAAAATCTTCAAAGAATTTTTCACAGTTACTAAATGAAGTTGTTGAATTGGATTATTTTTCTTATGGGATAGAATTATATGATAATATTATTCAACAACATGATGACCATGTATGAGAATGTAAGCCAATAATGAACCTAATTTATCAGAGAAGAACACATTGCATAGCCTATCTTCTAGAAGAATAAATAATGATATTAAGTTAACTAAAACATCAAATCTTCATAGAAATTCCAGAATTTTGAATTCCACATTATATTTACTCTCTTATGAGTGAAAAAATTCAATAGAAAAATCGAACATTGAGAAATCCATCAGATTTTAAAATCATGGTATATTTATGTGATTTACCTTGATGACACAAAGTTCTCTCAAGTGAATCACATGATCTTCCTCAATCCATGAGTAAAAAAATATTTCTTCAATAATTAAATATAAAAAATATTATTTATCATAATGGAATATATTTTTAAAAAATTTCCATGAACATAGTATGAGAATTGGTTAGACCAAAATCCATAAAAGGTACTCATATTTACCATACTCTTTTCAGAATGTGGTGTTAGGGATATTAGACTCCCTGATCCTAAAATAGTGATACCCACAAAAATCGTAATCATTTTAAAACCATTAAACCCATTATATTTATCAAATTAAATTATCTTTTTATATAAATCAATATATTTCATTAATTTGGCACAATTTAGAATATAAAAATCAACACAATGGTGTTGGGATCTGTTTCACTTCATGGTGAATATTGTTAGAACAACCCATGTAGATGAACATATTCATATATTTATTTTGGACAAAAATAAACACAAAAGATTATATACATCCATTATTTTTTATAGTTTTGTATGATATGTACGAAGATAAGTACGAGGAGTACTGAGTACCATTCCAATAGAAATTCCACCACCCTCACTAGTTGAGAGCTAAAAAGATCACCCAGAAAAACACATGGGAACTCAATGAAAACTGTTGGGAGGTCACCGCTTGAAGAATCCAACTGTAGTTCTAAATAAAACACATATATAATCCTATATGACTTAAAAAGATGATTTCCATCATGGATTGACAGTGGGTGTCATTCTCCTTGGAAAACATGGAACACTCAATTAGTGGTAATAACAGAGACCCACTAAAGATACAATTCAATATGGGATTTATAAAATAATTTAATTGAATATATTATTGATAATAAAAGGTAAAAATTCATCACATTTTGTTAAATAAATGTATTTATAAAATATTTGGTATTAGATCATTCATTTGAAAATTTGATGAAAATTACCATTTTGTCATTTAATATTCTCTGTAGTATTTTTAAAATAAATTTATTTATTTGAATTATTTTATATTATAATATTGTCTAATTTTTATTCAATAAATGGGTTACAACTATTATTCAGGTAAATAGACATAAATTTTAGATTTGGTTGGAGTAAAAGAGGACTGAAGTCCATGATGGACTGGACCCACCAGATTGGAAACCACATTACTATTTGTGAAATAAAATATTCATTTTTGTATGGATTGATCCCATTTTTGTATAGGATATATAAGAACTAATTTAGAAAAACTAATCCTTTTGGAAAGATAGATACATCATGTATTTTGGTAGTAAAGAGTGGGGTGAAATTTGGATTAAAATATTTTTTGAATTTCCCAATTATGACTTGAAACCATTTGTAACCTAGCCCCCTCTCCACTATATTTTTTTTTTATCATTTGAGGGGGGGGGGGGGGTTGGAGAGTGAATTTGAAAATTTTTAGAATAGTTGAAGTAGTTCTATACCAATTATATCTACAATTAGTGTATATATGTTACCATGCTTGGATCTCCTCCAAGATGCTCTTCTTTTCTTATTCATTATGGTAATATTTATGTTCTTTCAATAAACCCCTTATTTTAAATTCCATTTCGTCTACTTTGATCATTTTTCATCATATGTATTCTTCCTATTTTATATTTAATTAATTAGTTGACATGGGATTGGTTTATACCCTTTTTAATCTTTTTCAAATGAAAAATGTTTCTATAGTGACTACATTGCCCTTTGAAGAGTGGTTTTCTTAATAATAAATCTACCTCTTAACTTATACATTTTTTTATTTAGAATCAATTAGATATTATAATCGAGATAATATGATCCATGAATTGTGATTTTAAATTATATGTATGTATGAATGAAATTTAACCATTACCACAAAAACACGTAAGGTCGAGATTTGTGAAAATTATAAGAGCATAATACATAATTAGTAAAACCAAACTACATAGGATAATTTTCTAGAGATTAAATATAATCTCTAAACTCAATTAATCATTATTACCAGAATGGATTTATTTAATAAATGTAAAAATTCTATAAGATATCCTTATAACCAAAATCAATTCAGGGTGATGTGATTTCTTATTCTAAAACTATCCTAAGGTTAAAATGATTCCATATTTGTAATAAAGTTAATTATCATAGAGTTAAAGTATTAGAAATCATGGTAGTATAATTAAATAGATTTTAATCTAAATGATGACAATTAGTAATTATGTGAAGTTGTAGAGTTATAACGATTACATCTTTTAAAAATATATTCTAAAAAACATCATATTGTTTTCTCTAATTAATCGAATTTTATTTCAAATATAAAAAATAAATAAATTGAAAGAATATTCATGCAAACTTATTAATTTATGAATGATAATAAAATCCTATCCTTTCATGTAGTTTACTTCTTTAATTTTATTTTATAATTAAATATCTTTAATGTTTTTTTTAATATTACTACCTCCTCTGAGAGATGATCTTGTTCAGCCACTTTGCATCAACCAAATTACCCCACTGTGAAGAGGAAGAGTCAGATAAATAATTTCTTTTAGAAATAATATCTAGAAAATATCCTCTCATTCATTCTATTTAATTTCATTTCATTTAAAATATAAAAACCAAAAAAAATCAACCTTCTTAAATAATGTTTCATCTTCTTTTATAGACGATAAAAAAACCACCTCCATTAATGTAGTCTGATTATTTCCATTTATTTTATTTTAAAAATATTTTTAATATGTTGTTTAATAATACTTACTTTTTTGAGAGATGACACTAGTCAACCACTCAACTGCACCTAAATAACCTGAAACCAAACATAATTTCAAAGTTTCCATGACACCGCCATTAAAATTAGCACCATTAAAATAGAGTCAAGTACTTTATTCATTTAATTAGATATATTTGTTTAATTTAATTATTTTATTTTAGTTCACATTCATTATTCATTATTCCTTCCCCATTCTCAATTTTTTTCACATTAATGTTGATATATCTTTTTTTCATTATTAGAACATCAATTGAAAATTATTCCCATGATATTATTTTATACATTTATTAAATTCTATGATTTATGATGTGATTCCATCTCAATGATATCTTTGATCTAGACCCCGAGATTGAACACATCCCCAGTACTCGAATCAGACAATCTCAATCTCCGGGAACTATCGACATTTACCCAAAAGGGGAATTAATCCACTATACAATCATTTTAATTAGAGAAACTTCTAAATACAACCTAAAACAATAACTTATGGATGAAAAAAATAACAATGAACTTATTATAAGAATTTTAGAATTGAATGCACCAGATATTATTTATCAAACAAATTTTATTACACACCCAAATATAGAATCAGACATTGAATTGAAATATGTGTATATTCACCTTCTTCCTAAATTACACAAATTATCAGTTGAGGGTGAATACAAAAATAAAATTGAATTTATTGTTTCTTTATCATCCGTTAAACCAGGAAATTTTTATGAAGATCAAATAAAACTAAGAGTATTATCATTCTGACTTGATGGAATGCAAAAATTCTCGATATATTAGTTATAAACAATATATGTAATTGGTTGGAATTACATAAAACAACTTTTCTAGTAGACATTTTTTCTAGAATCATGGACCACTTTCAGTAGAAAAGTTTTTTCATGAACCAAGAAAGCATAAGGGGAGTCAAAGAATGAGTACTCAGAATAATTCAATAAGTAGTGTGCAAGATCCCTACATCACCATATTTTTTAGAAACATATAATATAATACAAATATGAAGTCTTCATTCATATGGACAAGACAATGTTGGATGTTTTGGATGGAGGGTCATTGGTGGACAAAATTCTAGTAGTTTCACGTGCATTGATAAAAAAGATGACACAAACCTCCTAATAATTTCAGGATGGAGGTACACAACATGTTAGAGGAGTTCACTAGCTATTTCCATATTCTCTCAAAAGTCATTTAATTGATACCATGATAGATGAATTGACCACTATGTTAAGGCATATTGATTTGGAATAAAAGAAATCTCAACCCACACCTATAAGGTGATGTGGAATTTGTACTAAAACAGACAACCCAACTGATTGTTCACCACAACAACAGGAGATGGAAGATTTCACAACCGTATTTCCAGGGAGACCATATCATTAGTAACAAAAACCACATTACTAGAATAATTATTATTTAATTGATCAAATATAGAACCAAGGGCGGAAGGATAAATCAAACATGAGGTATGGCTCTGGAAAACAAAAGTCCCCCTTTTCAACAATATTTCCTATATCATATCCCTTACCGAGAGGGTTTCCTACAACCCAAAATGTTATTTGAAGACCATGCATCAAAAATTCAACAAAAAGGTAATTATAAACCAATGATAGATTCTAATACTGATAATTTTTTAGGAATAAATGTTCTCAATTAATACAATGAGTTGATGTTTCATGGTTCAGTGTTGAGATAGCTGAATACACAAAAGAGACAAATTTACTCTACCCTAAATGAAATGATAATTAATAAATATATATATCATCCTTCGAAACCTACTCCAAATCCATAGGGAGATGTTATTTCCATCAGATTGAGAAGTGGGAATCAAAAAATTGATACTTATACACCTACCATTCCATTAGCATTAACCTCATCTCTAGAAAAGCCCCATTCAAGAACCACTGATGAGTTTCCCAAGAAGAAAGAGAAGGTTAAGGAAAATATTTATGATGTTCCTCATAAACCCCTTATTATTCCCAATAGTTTTGTGAAAATCAGAAATATGGCTGATCTATAGATTTAAAAATATGTATTGGATACATTTAAGCATGTTGAGATCAACACCCTTCTACTTGAATCCATTAACTAAATCACAATGTATTCCAAATTCTTAAAATAAAATTGTACCAATATAAGAAGGATCACGGGAAACGAGAGGATAAATATTGGAAGGATTGTATCCACACTAATTATACCAACTCATGTAATACCAACACAGTGAAATGATCCAAGGAGATTCACCATCACATGGACCATAAAGGAGTTACAACATTCTAATGATTTTTGTGATTTAATAGATTACATAAATGTTGATCCTCACATTGTATTCTATTATTTATAGGTTGGAAAGTTGAAGAAAATAATGGTAGTGTTATAGTTAGAAATCAGATAAAAACATATCTAGAGGTAGTCCTTGATGATGTAATAATTTGGCTAAGAGACAAGATCATTCCAAAATATTTATATGTGACAAAAATGGAGGATGATCATGTAATTGGTAATTCTCTTATTATATTAGGTAGGCACTTCCCAAAAAGAGAAAAAACATTCATAAATTTTAATGAGTGTTTACATTATATGGAGTTCAAAGATTATGTTCTAATCATTAATGGTATGGACTCCAGGTAGTACCCCTTAGTGGAACATTTTTCTTTTGTTATCTCCCATTTTAAATGACAAATTAAAACCCACATGTATTTTTATTTCCCTATTCTTTGATAGATTATGATAATTTGGTCTAGTATGGGGTTTATGAGCACTTCCACACATGTTTTTGATACATAATACCCACTTAGATTTGTTTAAATGGATTCATATTTTGGTTCTGATCATGCACATTTAGATTATAACTTGGATATTTAGTTTTCTAATGGTTTTGATGTATTATTCTCTGATTTTGATGATTTTAATTATGTTATTTATGTTCATTATACAGATATTTTAGTTCCTTTAATGTCTCCATAAATTATTCACACCCTTCATTGGATTTCAGGACACAACCACCAAATCCGAAATACACATAGTTGTTATGTTGTGAGGGATAACCTGTTATAATTTATAACAATATCCATTTTTAACATGAAGGAAAAATTATAAATCTTTTGAGGGAAAAAATTAGGGAAATAGGATGGGAATTGACTACTATGTCACATATTTTCCACTCCACATACATTCATTGGATTATTTTGGATGATGGGGAGAAATTGGTATTACAGCCACAAAAAAGACACAATCATACCCTTCTAGGCGTTTTTATGAAATGAAGATGAAAAATTGGTCAAGGCAAGTATAATTAATCACATTTTAGATTTCCAGTGTGTATATACAATCTATATTATGCATACCAATAGTGGTGTTTATATTGATAAAAATGAGTGAGGGGAGTTAGTTCCAATGAGTATGAGAAATATTAGGTGTTTATGTATAGATTATTGGAAACTAAATGAATCCACTCGCAAGGACTCTTTCCCCTACTATTTTTTAATAAGATGATTGAGATACACGATGGTAAAACACACTATTGTATCATGGATATATTTTATGGATATTTTTATGATTCTATATATCTAGATGATCTTTATATGATAACATTCACTTCTCCATTCTGTATATTGGCCTACCAAAGGAAACATTTGTACATTAAAATTCCCCAGGTACCTTATAAATATGCATTGTGATTATTATTTTTATATATTATTAAAACTATAAAGTATTTATTTATGGATTATTTTACAATGCATTGATCTTAATTTGAAAATTTTATCTTTAGATGGGAAATGGTGTTGAATAGCTACATTGAGAAGAATATGGCTCGGAACATTAAAACATCTTCCTTCCTGGTAGAGGATGGATTTGTATGAGGGAATGTATTTTCAAAACATGGGATAATGGTTGATAAATATAAGGTATATATTATTTTATCCTTAAATTATCCTTCATCTCGGTGTGATGTTATATATTTCTTAGGGAACGATGGATTTTATCAGTGTTTTATAAAAATGTTAAGTACGATTTCTCCTCCTATGTTTCTATTACTTCAAATGGATTAGAATTTTGTGTTTTATGATAATTTTTGGACTTACTTTGTTGAGTTAAAGAACTTTTATACCACTCAACTGATCATACAATGCCCACGGTGGTACATTCTATTTGAGCTTATGTGTGATACTTCAATATTCACAGTTGGCGATTTCTTATCACTGTGGATGGAGGGACGTTAACATGTGATCAACTATGCATCATGGACATTGGATGAAACACCATTTAACAACAAAAACATGGAAAAAGAGTTTATTATAGTCATGTTTTCTATATATAATATTTGTTCATATTTATTTGGCTCGACGGTCATTGTTTTTTCAAACCATGCAGCACTGAGGTACCTCTTAAAAAAGACATATGCAAAGTCCAGACTCATCAAATTGACGGTTCATCTAAAATAAGTAGTTATAGGTATAAAGGATATTAATGTGTTATAAAACCTATTAGTGTACCACCTGAGTAGGAATACTCACACTCTATAGGATGACACTATGGATGAGGTACAACTTCGGGACACTTTCCCAGATGAGCATCTTTACACTATCTCAATTATGAATCCCTTGTATGTATATTTATTAAACTACCATTTTTCCACTAAAATTAAAACAAATTTACAGAAAAATGAAGAAAAATAATTATATTATGTGTCTAGGTTATATGTGTGGGATGATCCCTTTCTCTGGTACATGTTTAGTGACAAAGTTATTTGGAGGTATGTTCCTCATCATGATTTAGATTGTTTTTAACAATTTTTATATAAACTTTATTGTGGTGGGAACTTTGGACCCAATGGATATCTAGGAATGTTTTATAATCTATATTATATTGGAATAACTTATACCATGATGATTATCTATTTTGTTTGTCATGATCACATTGACAACATACGAGTAACATTTGTAGGAGACATGGGATGCCTTAACAACCCATATTCGTCTATGAGAATTTTGATGTGTGGGGCTTATATTATATTGGTCATATTCCTAGTTCATTTGTATTCTTTTAAATTTTGGTTGATGTTGAATATCTTAAACAATGGGTGAGGCTAAGGCCATGAGGAGTGATGATTCTCATGTTGTAAGGGACTTTGTCAACATTTTTTTATGATTTGGGGCAACAAAGGCTGTAATCAGTTATTAGTGGAATCACATTTAAATTTTAATTGTCTTACATTCATCAAAATAAAGGGATTAAAGACAACACATCAACAATATACCCCCCCCCCAAATGCAGATGTTGAAGTTTGAAATGGTGAGTTATTTTTTTTGGAGAAAACTGTGCAGCTGAATATGAAGGATTGGAGTAAGCACATAGATGATGCATGATGGGCTTATAATACAACATACAAGACAACCATCAGTATGTCCCCATTTAAGGTTGTTTTTTAGAATGAATTTTCTCTCTAAATAGAAATTGAGCATCGGGTATATTGGTCCATAAATAAATGAAACATGGATTTATCCCAAGATAGAATTCAATGGAAGATGGAAATTCAAGAGCTTGAGGAGATTCAATTATCATCATATGAGAACTAATTTATCTATATAGAAAGATGAAAAGAATATCATGACAGAATGATCAAAAGAATGAAGTTTCATGTTTCATAGAATGTTCTTCTATATAGTTCACATCTGAAGACAATTCCGGGTAAGTTATATTCTAGATGGTTAGTTCGGTCTGTCTTGTTTATTGTTATTCCTTATGGTGCAGTGGAAATAAAATATGAAGACACAAGGAGGATCATTACAGTCAATAAGAAATGTTTTATTATATTCATTGATTGAAATCCCACCTAGGTAGTTGATTTCATCATACAACATGACCCCATCACCAGATGAGAATATTAGGTTATTCCTAACAATTTCACTTTTATATTATTTTAATATTTAAAATTATGAATTTAATGTTCACATATCATTAAATAATTTCAAAATGAGGAAAATGCAATATTTTATGTGTGGGTTATGGGACAACATTTTAGGGTATATATTTATTATTTTTATTTGGGTTTTTTATTTTATTTTATGTTATGTTTTTAGTTAAAATATTCAAAAAACAAACAAAAAACCCAAAATCCAAAAAAAACATATCATGTAACATGATATTTGAGATATGAAATATATGGAAAATGATTGTTTTAAATATTCATTAGTAGCATGATATGCAGTAGAAATTTTCCTTCATCAAGGTGTATATTTTAATAAAAATAGATTTCATATATGATATAACTGATTGTGTAATTATAAAACATTTTATATTTTGACACCATACATTTTTATATTTTTTTATGGTATATTGTTTCATTTATTTACCGAAAAAACATTTCACTCAACCATGACTTTTGAAGTATTTCCTAATAAATTGAAGGTTTAATAATGTTTGGTAAAAAAATAAATCTTATATAAATGGTTGATCCATATTTTCACTTTAATTCCAATCGGTCTCTTTACTGTACCTAATTGACCTATGCATTTTTACCTATTATCCCACTATTGTACGTCCTCAAAAAATTAAAAAAATATGGGTTGTGTTATGGGTAGGTGAAAACCACTATTCCTAAACCATTATCTTATAATAACTATTAAAATTAGGGTCATATGGTGGTCAGAAAAGGGTTGATAGGTGAGTGTGAGATTTTTTCCATGTGAAACATTAAAAATAACAAAAATAATAAATGAGTGGAGTGATTAAATGTAACACAAATGGAGATATGTAGTTCGAGAGCTTATAGTTTGAATTTTGGGAATGTTTAAGTATGTGGGTCATGAAATTTTATTGGAATGGAATATAGAATATATTTCATTAATTAGACCATGTAAGAAGTGTTATTTTACATAACCAGAATATAATAAATAGAGGTTGGAGATATTAACTAGGAATGGTTGGAACACACACACACATGGGTAATTAGTGGTATGGCATCGCCTAGACTTGATTCACTATGAATAGTGTTATTAATCTCAATGGATTTTGTTTGGCCAAAATTTATGAGGAAAGAAATTTAAAAATTATTTATATTGGATATTTATGGGATTCATACTTTTTCTACATTTCCATTGTGGATTCAGAAATATTAACATGCATATCTTCTCACAATTTTTTGGAATACATGATATGATGTTTTTACCAAAAGTGAAAAGGGTAAGCGTGGGGGTTGATTAAACACAATTTTATTGAAGATTTTATTAATAATAAATGGAAACTTTTTCTCACATTATATTAAATATGTTTATTTGTAACATATTTGTGATTAGATCATTCTGTTTAAAATTTTATGAAAATTCTAATTTTCCTTTTAAAATTCGACGCAATATTTTCAACATAAGTAATTCACATTGAATTATTTTTTCTTATAAATTTTTAGACTTGTTACTCACTCAATGTTACAGATATTTTATGCATGAAAATCATGCTAAATCATGCATTTGGTTGGATTAAAAGTGCCATGAATTCAAAGATTGGCTTGACATGCGAAATTGGACATCAGTTTAGTATTTCAGCCATAACATCTTCATCATTCATTTGACATGGAAAATATTTGGAAAGATTATATAGTACCAAATTTATAGAAAACTAATCATTGTGTAATGATAGTTAATTCACATGTTTTTGCAGACAAGAAGGCAGTGCATGTTGTCTTGAAATATTTGGTTGATTTTCCCAATTAAAACTTGAAACCATTTGTAACCTAGCCTCCCCTATACTCTATAATTATTTTTTCACATTTGGAGAGTTTGGTAAGTTCATTACAATATTGGGAGCATAGGATTAGTAGTTACATACCATATCAATTATGAATTTTATGAGGGAGTCTAACAAGCTATGATCTCCTCAAAAATTATATTCTTTTCCTCTTCTTTGTTGTAATGATTTTATTCTTTCTATAACTTTTTAGTTTAAATTACATTTCCTATGTTTTTATCAACTCCATTATTAATTAATATATCTTGTTTTTTTGTAATTCATGATTAATATAAAAATTGGGTTATACCTATTCTAATCATTTACGAATGAAAAACGCTTCTATGATGACTACACCGCTCAAGTAAGAGATGTTTTCTAGGTAATCAATATACCTATTACCTTATTAATTTATTTATTATGAATCAATGAGATTCTATAAATAACATAATATGACACATTAATAGGGTTTTTTAATTATTATAAAATATGTATGCAATTGCAATATTAACACAAAAATGCACGAGGTCGTGATTTGTGTAAATTGTGGGTGTGTAAAACATAATCTGTTAAACAAAACCACACCAGATATATTTTGGGAGTTCAAATATAATCCATAAACACAATTAATAATATTATCTATAATATATTGATTCCCAAAATTTCCAGTTACCTTAAGCTACCCTTATAAAAATATCAATTTAGGGTGTTGAGATTGCATGTTAAGAAGCTAGCCTAAGGTTTAACTCTCTTCAATATTGTGGTTTGGTTAATTCTCATATGGTTCAAGTGTTATAAATTTAATGGATAATAATTATGTGGATGTTAATGTATATGAAAATTATTATTAATTATGTGAAGAGGTATAATTAGATCGATTAAAGCATTAAAAATTATTTTCTATTAAAACATCTTATCGTTGTGCCTAATTAATAGAATTTTATTTCACACATAAAAATGAAACAAATGAAATATTCTTCCATAAATCTTCTTCTTATTTTATAAAGGATAAAAAAACTACATACATTCAAGTATTTTTCTTATTTACTTTTATTTTATTATTGAAAATAACATTAATATCTTGTTTTAAAATGACTTTTCCATTGAGATATGTCGTTTGTCAGCCACTCGGTTTCACCTAAATTACTTGAAATAAAACATCATTTTTGAGCTCCAAAGATATAAAATTTCAGGAATTTATGATTATTTATTGAATACATCCTATTAATTAAATATAGTTGTTTCAAGTCCACTTCTAATGGGTACCATATAACATTTCTTCTGAATACGGGAAATCATAACATGGGCATCAAATACTAATCCCTCTTTTTATCATGAGTGGAAAAAATATCTATTAAATTAGGAATAATAATTAAAGGATGTTTAATAAGTTCAATAATAATTTATGATATAATGGATAGAGAGAAACCATTATCAAGGAATATTTTCAATAGAAATTAAGCACTATTAATGGTACCCCTCAGAGTCAAAGGAAAATCATAATCTCCCAATATAGAGCCAACCACTATATAAACATTATTTGTTCCTTATGCATGTGGAAGAAAACTATTTGGGTGGGACCATATCATAGGGGTTTTGGGAAAATATTAGTTTTTATAGGTTTCTAGGCCTCTGTATATTTATAGAACTTTAGTTAAAACAATGATTCTTTTCCTAGTTAAATTAGAAATCATTAATAGAGTTTCACAGAGGGATCACTGTAGGTTTCATGGCTATTAATAACCATGATACCTACCAATAAAACCATGTTTCATTATAAAATTGGTTATATGAAACTTTATTATAGGGTTTTTAGTGTATCTTAGAAAAAATGCATCACTTCCAGTAGTTTTGAAGGGGTTTATGGTTGGTGTTGGATTTTCCAATCAATGATTCCAAACATTGTGATTTGTTTTAGTTATTACAGATTTTTATTTTAAAACATTATACCTAAACATTGGGATTCATTATTCTTCTCTGAGAATAAGACTTAAACTAAGTATAAACCTCTTGGTTATTTTTTTGGATTCCATTCCTCATACTGTTCAATTAAAATCGATCATTGACAGTTGAATCAAGACTCTCAATATAATGTTCCCATTTGAAGTCATTATTCATTATCCTACTAGATTTACCTTCATTTAGTTGATTTGAATCATATGTCGATGATGTTTCTCCAAAATATATTATGTTTTTCTTGATCTAGTTTCAATTATTTTAGAACTGGAATGGAATTGAGATTTTTCTCCTGGATCTTCATTGGGAATGATGTTCTCTTCAAGATTCGTTGAGGTATGTGTTGTCTCTCTCTCTATATCAACTATTATAATGATAATCATTTGGAGATTATTTTTCATGAATTATTGTTCTACTGTTATCATTTATGTGTTATAGGCATTATCTTTCTATTTTTGGATTGTGTTTGGGTGTTCATGATCTTATTTATAGTCAGTTATTTCATAAGGAAGTCTCTATGAATTAAAACAATTGAGGATTTTTTAATTTAAATTTATTTTTCAATTTATGTCTAATGTATTAATTTGTATTATTTAAAATTTAATTTATATGACCTAGTGTGAGAGTGTGAGGGATAAAATTTCATTGAAAATGATTTTTCAAAAAATGTGTTACTTTTAGAAAATTGTTTTTGGATTGAAATAAATTTTTAAAGGATGATTTATAGGAGATGAAAAGTTATGAAACCATTTATGAGATAAAATAGGATAGTATTTTAAATGGTATGAGTGTCTGATAAATACCATTTTTTGATGTTTTTTGATATTATATGGAATATTTTTGAATATTGAACATATGGATAAATGATTTTATTTGATTGAATGGAATGATATCAAAAAGGTGAAATAATTTCATTCAAGGACAAGTTGGTGAAAATGTATCAAAACTATTTGGAGGGAATGGGTTTCTCATTGGGATTATCTCTTATTCTCCTTATATTTTTCAATTTAGGGTGTGTATGTTGGTAAACTCCAGGTTCAATATATCCCTAACATTGTCTGGAACATGGTGTCCAATGCTATGAATAAGTGTTATTACCACGATTCTATGATTGAGAATGACTATAAATTATATATACATTCTAGTTTCTATGTTTGGATTTAATAATTTTTTATTTGAAAAAAATATTGTTTTATGCATGTTTTGATAAAATTAATTATAGCTACCTATTTTGGTGGAAATTAAATTTTAAGCTAGTTATTATCCATTGAAATTCATTATTAGGGCCTTTTTATATGAACAATTGAATTATTCTATTATATATTTTAATTAAAATTGAGAATAATTATGTTAATTATTATATATTTCTTTTAAAATGATTTGTAGAATACTATAGGGATTGTTTCATCACTTCAGTCCTTTACCTGTATAGGTTTTTAATTCTATTTATACTACGATCAAAGAAAGGAAAGGAATATCATGGACGTGGTAGATGGTCAAGAATAGTTTGAAAATGAAAGTTATCAAAAAAATGTTGAGTAATATGGTACACTTGTTACTAAAAGTCATCTAGTGTTTATTTCTTGATGATATTTTGATGTATTTATTGATGTAATGATTTTAAGACTTCCATCTTCTTACTATGGGGTTTTTCACTCCTGTGGATAATTTGGTATACAAATAATTTAAGAAATTATATTATCCTCGTCTTGTAAGATGTCTCTATGGTGAAATTGCTCCCTCAGAATTTTTTATTGAGGCCCATGATTGAGTAGGCAGACTGTGGGGATCTAGAATTTAACTTTTGCTTTGTATAAATCCATTTGGGTACTGTTTAGTTGGGATACTGTGATGGTCTATTGCAATTTATTTCCTAAACACATCCCCAAAACGTGTTTGAGATCTTGATAATAATGGGATTAGTATGATAAAAATTATATTTTATCCACAACATCTTTCACTCATTATTACCCATGACTACATTGATGATGATGGGAGTGATGTTAGTTTCTATAAACCAGTATGAAGAGGTATTTTTTTAGCTGAAGAGGAGGCTAACTAAATATAAAATTTTGATACTTCTTGAGACATGGGTTTGAAATGTGGTTTATTTATATGCCTATGATATTGGATTCATATATATAATGAAGTAGATGAAGATAGTAGTCTCTTATGAGTCACATATACTACAACCCCATGATCTTACCACTCCTAATTACCACTTGGATCTATCAACTACGGTCCCTACAATGAAGTGGTGGTGATACTATCTATTTAATGGGAGGTTTATTTTACATTTTGACTATAAGATCCTTCACTATATATTCAAATAATGGGACTATATTGTGATGTATAGCGGCTAGGTGGAGTATCTATAAATCTTTAACAATGATATGTTCTACTCACATAGTAATGGTGACTTAGTTTTAAATTATCTTAGCTATAAGGAAGAGGTAACATAAGAATAAGATGTATGGTATCTAAAGGAAAAATAAAACATGATGATATTTTTGTTCATATATATGATGGAATGTTTAATGTATCAAGGATAAATGTATTTTACCATATTATTTATCACATCATCTCTAGTAGATTATGTGTTTTCTATTTAAGAATTTGTTCTTAAGCATACAAAGATGCATGAATGACTTGTATGTTGTGATCAAACACCTGAATGGTGGTTAGGTGATGGTGAAGCAATACTTGTATATGGGGTAGTTATAGAAACTAATTATTTTATAGAAGATACAATTAGAAAAATCCATACCACTATTTGGGTGGTGCATACTGGAGTGACAATTATGTACCCAAACTACATGTGGCGGTCATAGTGACCATGGATGGAGAGGGACATCATTGGTTTTTATTCTGGATTCCTTACATTCAAGATAATTATGGTAAAGTTACATTGTCCATGTTGATTTATATAACCGTATATATTTCCATAGATTACATGGGAGGACAATATGACAATCTTTTTAACAAGGTTACTAAGAATCATGATGTGTCCTGAGCTTTCCTATTGACTGCTTACTATCTAATAAAGGTATTCTATTTTTAGAAATCCACAAGAATCAGTAATAATAATTTTTTAAATAATTTAGGCCCATGATAGTTTATTCTTAAAAACGGTTCTATTGAGAATATTAACTGATTGATTTAGAATATTTAAGTGTTAATTAGGGTTGGGCTTGTAAAGGTACATAGAGACTCTATTGGTATTGAAAAATTCATAGCATTCCTAGATAGATGATATATCATAATATATGAGTAAAATTTTCAATGATATAATCTGATATTATATTCTACACATTAGTGGAGCATGTAATAATCACTTATCCATGTTGGATGTCACATTCATCAACAACATCTATGCTTCTAATTTGATGGAACCATTTCAGTAGGTCTATGAACAGTTGTTATTCTCACCCCTATGTTGGAACTAGGTAGGAATTATTATAGTTATTATTCCAAGTATGATAAAACATACCTTAGATATAGTTTAGTCGATCATTTTTTACTTTTAAAAACATGAAAAGGGAGTGATCATATGAATGCCAGGTGATTCAACCATTTATTTTCAACCTGGGTGACCTAGTTTTATTGGGATTTACAACTATGTTAGGTCTTTTATGTTTGAGGGTTCCTGGGGATCTAGTGAATTATTTCTGAGACCATTTGACATCACCAAGCTTATCATAGTAGTATATTACTAACGATACATTCCCTCATTTTTTGAGATATTATTGATGTCATTCAAAATTTTCATCATTAGATTTTCATTCCCAGACCAATTAATGTTATCAATGATGAAGATATTTATTTTAATGCTTATTAATTTTATTATGTTTTTCTTAGTTTAGGATGTATATAAGAGTGGTTTGGTGTTGTGAGGGTGTACAATTATAGTAATTCGAGTCTTATGGTATTGTAGTTAGAACTAGAAGATTACATGGGAGTAAGAGTTAAACGATTGACATTAGTAGCGCATATTTGTCAATAAAATCCCCAGATTATTTTCTCAAGGATGAGAAATATATTGAGGGGATATTGTTATGTCTAAGATATTTTGTTACATTTAAATAATGTTTATGTTACTAAAGATTCCTTATATTTTTTTATTGATCCATTCTAGGGTGGATCAATAGATACTTTTAGTCTCCTATGAAAACATAAGTGTCAGTTAAAGATTATTTAGGAAAAAAACAATAGTACAACTATAGTTCTAGCCATAGTGACCTTGAGTTAAAATTTGTCGTGGAAAGAGCTTGAAAAGTGATTGATATTGATTAGGATCAGGGAGTATCATTTATAGGTAAAAAACATAACAAGTGAAATCACTACGTAATGGAAGCCATAGTGAGGGTAAATCAACTTTGAATTATCTATCATGTGGTAAGACATGCTGTTTCGACCTGATGTGTTCAAGAAGCACTATGGTCTAGGATTTTTCATGACACAAGAAGTTTCATCATTGGGAAATAATTAAATGGATGAAATAAATTTCTTATAGTCTAAATTATTATCCTAAAAATAATGGGAAACATATAGAGGTTTTATAGTGTGGTTTTATTGAGGTTATCAATTAAGTCATGAACCCTGTTAATCGACTTTGCACTCAATCCATGTTGATTTATTTAATCTTATGATCATACAAGAAAATTAGTGTAAGTATTTGAAAAATCCTCTTATATAAGATATGTTCGTTGGTGTTTATTATATTTTTATTCTCACTGGTTGATCCAAGGACCCTTTTAAACCTTTTTAAATTTTTGTTTCTAACATCGACACTTCTATGAATGTTTTTAGTGGTAAATCTTGTTTAGAAAAATTTATGATATTATTTCTAAATTAATAATGTCTATAAAATTATAATAGAAAATAATTACTTATTTCTCCTAGCCATTCAATTCGAACATCAATCACTCAATAACCATCCAGAGTATATATGTAATTATACAACATCTAATATGATTTCTCTATTTAACTTCTCATGTTTTCAAAATCCAAGTGTGATAGTTTCTTCTTAAAGTATTTAGTCTTGAATTCTACCATTGTTTGTAATAACATTATGTATGTTTTGTTCTACCCCATGGGGTTTTCATCCTTGTTCTATGATCTAGAAAATGTTTTCATATATATTACTTATTGTAGGAGTTCTATATGAGTAATAATGTTCTTGTTTTGGATTAGACATGGCCTGGGGGTTGATTATCATAAACAGTTGATGTTAACATCGACAATCTTGAGGTAGAAAATTCCTTAAAATATATGGAATTCTATATGATGTTCACATGATCAATGATTTATGAGTGACCCCTTATCATTATGTTATTTATTGGTGGTGTGTGAGTGGTGCTTGAGACTATTTTTTCGATTTGATTATATGCTTTGTGGGTTTCCACATGAAAACAATTCTTGATATTCCTTACTATTTCATGTTATAATGTGTATTGATTATGATTTGAGTAGCCTTTCTATAGATAATATAATTAAATGGATGATCATATTGTTGAGAATTGGTTTGAATGCCACTTGTATGGGGAGCATAAAGACATGCTAATGGTTATGGAATATGGATAATTTGATGTTATGGTTCATATCAATTATATGATTGTTTCTATAGGAGTAGAGGAAGAATGTGATGCATGTATTTTGACTTTAACTAAGGATGGAGAATTCCATGAATGGGTGATGTGTAATCCCATTATATAATTTTTTTTAATTTTCATCATATAATGAAAGGAACAATCATGAGGGTGGGATAAATGATGTTCCTTAAAATAACCACTACAAGGGTAGGTCATATGGTGTTCCTAATAATAACCACTATGCTAGTGTTATGTGAATTGTTCCAAATAATAACCATAATTAAGGTCAGGAGTGTCATTTTTTTATAAAGGCGGTTCATTATTTGAATGACATGGACATGTAGATCAGGATCATGTCAAATATGAAGAGACTATGGTTAATTTCATCTTGGTTATAAAAAATTAATTTATATCTTGTATGATTGTATGTTTATTTTATAATTTACTTATTTCAAGACACATACAATCATATATAACATTCACTAAAGTTAATAACTCCTTTTTGGTGTCTTACTAGGTTGATTATCCACACACTTCATGAAAATATCTATGCACATAAAATTTTTATAAATAGTGATTTTATGATAGGGAAGGCCACAATGATGGATTGTTGATGATATAGAATCATGGAGTTGAAGGAGATTTTAGGACTTTCATTTGGAAATTTCTATTACTTTTATTTATCTCTAATCATTATCATATTATTTTAATTAGGATTTCTTAATTGGGAGCTTGTTTATTTATTTTATGACATGTGTACCTTCTCATATTATATTCCCCAACTTATTTAATCTAAATTGTTTTATATTGTATTTATTTTATTAGTTCTCAAATATGATATTGAAGGTACTTCACCCACAGTAAATGAAATTAGACCCTCACCGATAGTCGGAAACCTCTTTCTAACATAGAGCACAACATGTGGTCCACCAGCTCTCTCACGAAGACCCAATGGTCTTTGTTGGATAATTACATTGGTGGAGCTCGTCGACTTGTTAGTGGTAGAAGAAAATGTGCTTCATTTTCTAGCAGCACCATTGATAACCTAATGGTGGCTACCATTTATTTAATGGTGATGAGTCAACTAGTCCTATAATGTATTAAATATGGTTAAAACTTCTATGGATTAGGTCTTTAATACATTGGTATAACTCCTTATATCCAAAAATACTATGAATATTATAAATGGATGAAAATGGATAGATTTATATTTATCCAATTATACATTAGATAACATATAACACTCTTCAATCTTCAATGACATCATAATATCTCAAAACGATAATGTTGCATACATTATTTCTCTATAAAAGGGAAGATTATGCATTCTTCAGTCATTGAGATGAAGGCACCAAGTAAAGATGCACATATTTTTCCAAAATATCATCAAAATAACTAATTATAACCATATTCTATCTTTATTCCATGTTTCAATAAATTAATATATAGGCTATTTTAAATCCCATTGGCTCTAACTCATTATCCTTCTCTATATTTATATCATGTTCCAATTCGCAAAGAGACAGTGAAGTTTTAACATTATAAAAAATATTCAATTAATAGATTCATATATTCACTTATACATCAATTTATTTGGATCATCGTTGTCCTTTTAATCTATGGGATTGGGGTTACAATAATTATTCTAAGAGTAGGGGTTTTATAGGTTATTTGTTACTATTAAAACCATGATTTGTGTCGTTCATATTTAGTAAAAATGTTATATTAATTCAAAAATCATGATCGTTCTCATTTGGGGGATACATAGGGGTACCCAAAATTACAATATACAAAATTATTTTTCAAAATTTTCATGTTCATTTAAATTAATATTCTTAATTTATGAAATTATTTCTTTTAATTTCATGTTATTAATTTCCATTATGATTTAATATGATTGTATGACATGCTTGTATTAAATCAATATATCATTTATATAATTTATTTTATTTATTTTATTTATTTATTTTTTCCATAAATTAAAATATAAACTATAACATATTTAACTTACCCAAATTTGTGGTAAATTAATTTGAAACCCATCCCATCTTGGATGTGGTTTTGTTAACATTTTCAAGGAATATATTTTCATTTTTACAAGAGAATATAAAAATGTTGTTAATGATTAATCCTATAACATAATAAAATTTATAATAATAATAATAATTATTTACCTCTATCATATTTATGAAATATTATTTTTAATTTAATTCTTGAAAGGAAAAACTGTTATGGTGTGATTATATACCACATAGAAAAATTGAGATTTACATGGAAGCTGCAACAGAAATGGAAGACATAAGAGTCTCTCTTTGGAATAGAGGCATATGTTTATGGAAGTGGAATATAGGGGATTTAAAAAGGGTATATTTGTGAGATGAAATATAAATTTAGGGTCTGTTTTAAGGTGTTTTGGAAATCCCCTTTTATAAGTGGAAAAAATTACATTTTTGTAAATATAACCACAAAATATAATTATAACACATGTTTTACATGGAATGTGTATTCAATTGGATAAATATTTCTTACAATAAATTAACTTGACCATGTTAACATAATTTTGATCTTAATTAATTTTTTTATGAATAAAAATTAAAAGGCCCTTATTATATATTCTTTAAAGTCACCATCAAGGTTGGAAATCAATTTTGTTGAATAATATTTATATTAGAAAGAAAAATAAAATTTAATATTCATACATATAACATCTAATAATTTTATTAAAAAAATAATTTAAATAAATAAATAGTTGACTTACAACTCATTAATGGGAATAAAATAAAAAATATTTGTGTTATGTTTCACTCATAGAAACTGAAAACTAAATTCCATCTTGAGATAACATTATTAAAATAGATATAATAAATTAAAATATAATCACAATAAAAGATTACTTGTGTTTCAAATTGAAAAAATGTGTTTTTTAAAATAAAGAATTTATTTTAAATTCATTATTTTATTTTATAAGTATTTTAATCCATAATAAATATTCAATATATTATAATTTTTTACGATATAGTCTTAGTTATAATATGATAGTGAAAAATTCATTATTCACCAATCACCTAAAAAATTTATGTCAGGATAATAAGAAATAATTACATGATAGTTAATCCTCAAATGAGGAATATAAAAATAAATTTTAATTTTTAAATATAAAAATTCTAAATTTATGATTTTATCTTTTAAAATGAATGACAAAAATTAAAAAAATGTATTTATAGATTTTTTACAAAAAATTAACTTTTAATAATATTATTTCATATCAATTACTAATTATATTTTGTTAAATATTTTATTCATGTAAAAAATATATCTTTTCTATGACATAATAAGTTTCTAAAATTATTCAAATTATAATCCAAATTAAAAAAAACTTCTCACATGATATCTAGCAACAGAAATGGAGTGTTATATGTGCATTGTAATTAAAAAAGAATATTATTTTTTAAAAAATTTAAAATATGAAATGTATAGATAACATGCGATATATAAATAATTATTTATATTATAAATATAAATTTATATCATCTTAACTTCTAATAAAAAAAAGTTATATCATTTTCACATAAGATATAACTATAAGATATGCTCTTCTAGCAGTCGTGGATAGTTGTTTAGCTAGCATGTATATTGTGACAGCTTATACAAGATTAAATTTTATCACATATTATTTTTCACATAGTGTAATTAATAAAGATTATATATAATTTGGTCATGTTAAACCCCTATAAAAGCTATGTAATTTCCTTACTTAGAAAAAAATCACTATATTAGGAAATATTCTAATACTTGTTATATTTTTTAATATTTTTCTACATAAATTTCATAACATTATTTCATATATATATAACTATTAATTTAATAGTTATATTATAATATCAATATAAAATTATTTTACTTCAAAGTACTATAAATTATTTTTATTTTTTTAATCGATATAAGATATGATATTGAAAATATAATTTTTTAGGAAATTAATACTAAAATTTATGGGTGTCACGTTCTACACTATTAATTAAAAATCTTTTTCCAAACCTATTGTTATCACCTTCTAATTGAAAAATGTAACAGTAAAAAATATTAACATGAATCATAGTAGAATTTAATAATATTATAATGAAAAGAAATTTTAAAAATGAAGTTCCATTTTTGGATCAATAGTTTCCTTATTAAGTAATTTAAATATTGAATAAACATGCACTAAAATTGTTATTTTTCATCATAGAATGTTATATCATATCATATTTAAAATACATGTAATAATCACCTAGACATGTTGGATATCACATTCGTCAACAACTTCTAGAATTCTAATCTAATAGAACCATTTCACCATGTCTATGAACGATTGTTATTCTCACCACTATGTTAGAACTAGGTAAGAATTATTACAGTTCTTATGCCAGGTATGATAAAAGTAACCTTAGATGTAGTTTAGTTGATCATTTTTTGTTTTTAAAAACATGAAAAGGGAGTGATTATATGTAGACCAGGTGATTCAACATTGATTTTTGACCTGGGTGATCGGGTTTTCTTGGGATTTACACCTATGTTAGGCCTTTTATGTTTGAGGTTTCATGGAGATCTAGTGCACAGTTTTTGAGACCATTTCACATCACCAAGCTTATCATAGTAATATCTTACTAACGATACCTTCCCTTAATTTTAGAGATATTAATGATGTCTTTCAAATTTCTCATCATTAGATTAACATGCCCAAAGCTATACATGTTATTAATGTTGAAGATATTGATTTTAATCCTTATTAAATTTATTATGTGTTCGTAGTTTAGGATATATATAATAGTTATAAGGTGTTTTGAGGGCATAAAATTACACTAATTTGAGTCTTATGGTATTGTAGTTAGGTCTAGAAGTGTACATGGGAGTAAGAGTCAAACTCTTGACATTAGTAGTGGATATTTGTCAAGAAAATATTGAAATTATTTTCTCAAGGATTAGAAATATTTTGAGGGGATATTGTAATGTCCAAGATATTTTGTTACATTTAAATAATTTATTTTTTACTAAAATTTTCCTATATTTTTTTATCGATACATTAATGGGTGGGTTACTTGAAAATTTTTGTGGCCTATGAAAACATAAGTTTCTGTTAAAGATAATTTAGGAAAAAACAACAGTACAACCATGGTTCTGGCCATGGTGTCTCTGAGTGCCAAATTGGCATGGAAAGAGTTTGAAAGGTGAGTGATATTGATTTGGATCAAGGAGTATCCTTTATAGGTAAAAAACATAACAAGTCACATCACAATGTAATTAAAGCCATAATGATGGTAAATCAACTTTGGGTTATCCATCTTGTGGTACGCCATGCTGTATTGACCTGATGTGTTCAAGAAGCACCATGGTTAGGTATTTTTAAGGACATAAGAAGTTTCATCATGTGGAAATAATGAAATGGATGATATTAATTCATTATAGTCTAAATTATTACACTAAATTGAATGGAAAACATATAGAGGTTTTATAGTGTGGTTGTATTGAGGTTATCAATCAATTCATGAACCCTGTTAATCGACTTTGCATTAAATCCATGTTGATTCATTGAATCCTATGATCATATAAGAACATTAGTGTATGGATTTGAGAAAACCTCTTATATAAGATTTGGTCATTGGTGTTTATTATATTTTGAATCTCCATGTTTGATCAAAGGACCCTTTTACACATTGTTCTCTTTTTATATCTAACATCGATGATTCTATGATTGTTTTTAGTGGTAAATATTGTTTAGAAATTTTTTTGATATTATTTCTAATTGAATAATAGTGAAAAAATTAGATTAGAAAACAATTACTTGTTTCTTCGAGGCATTAAATGTGATCATCAGTCAATCAATAACCTTCTAGATTATATATGGAATTCTGTGAAATCAAATATGATTTCTCTAGTTAACATCTCCTCTTGTCTATATCCAAGTGGGATAGTTTTGTCATCAATTCTTTAGTCTCAAATTCTAGAATTGTTTGTAATAACATTATGTATTTTTTGTTCTACCCTATGGGGTTTTCATCCATGATCCAGGATCTAGAAAATGTTTTCATATGTTTTACTTATTCTACGATTTCTATATGACTAATCATGTTCTGGTTTTAGAGTAGACATGGCCTGGGGGTTGATTATCTTGAACAATTGATGTTAACATTGAAAATCTTGTGGTATAAAGGTCCTTACAATATATGGAATACTATATGATGTTCACATGATTGATTATTTATGATTGATCCCTTATCATGATGTTATTTATTGGTGTTGTGTGAGTGGTGCTTGAGACTGTTTTTTCTATTTGATCATATGCTTTGTGTGTTTCCTCATGAGAAAAATTATTGAAATTCCTTATTATTTCATGTTATAATATGTATTGTTTAAGATTTTAGTGGCCTATGTATCCATTATATATTAAAAGGATGATCAGGATGTTGAGTATTAATTTGAAATACACTTGTATTGGGAACATAAAGACATGCTAATGGTTATGGAATATGGATCATTTGATGTTATGGTTCATATCAATGATATGACTATTTCCATAGTATTAGAAGAATAATTTGATGCAAGTATTTTGACTTTTATCTTAGGATAAAGAATTCCATGAAAGAGTGATGTTTAATCCCATTACATAAAAAATTATTTTTTGTAATTCTCATCATATAATATTAGAAACTATCATGAGGGTGGGATGAATGATGATCCATAAAATAACCAATGCCAGGGTAGGTCAGGTGGTGTTCCTAATAATAACCAATATCCTGGTGTTATGTGCATTGTTCCATATGATAACCATCATTGTAGTCATAAGTGTCATTTTTCTATGAAGGAGGTTCATTATTTAAATTACATGGACATGTAGATTGGGATAATTCCAATGTAGGTGAGACTAGGTTTAATTGATCCTTGGTTATAAAAAATTAAATTATATCTTCTTGGATTGTATTTTTATTTTGTAATTTACTTATGTCAAGACACACACAATTATATATCACATTCACTAATGTTAAGAACTCCTTTTTGGTGTCTGAATAGGTTAATTACCCACACACTTCATGAAAATATCTATGCATGTGAAAATTTAACGAATAGTTATCCTATGAAGGGAAATGCCACTCTGATGGATTTTTGATGCGATTGAACCATGTAGTTGGAGAAGAATTCAGGACATTCATTAGGAAATTTATATAACATTTAATTATCTCTCAAATTTATCATATTATTTTAATTAAGATTTCCTCATTGGGAGTTTTTTTCAATAGTGAATCACATGTGTACCTTCTGATATTATATTCACCCACTTATTTACTCTGAATTGTTTTCTAATGTATTTATTTTATTTGTTCTAAAGTTTGATATTGAAGTTATTGCACCCACACTATAAAAAATTAGACCCTCACCGATAGTTGAAATCCACTTTACTACATGGAGCACCACATGTGGTCCAGCGAATCTCCCGCAAAGACCCAATGATATATGTTGGAGAATTACATTAGTGGAGCTCATCGACTAGTAAGTGGTAGAAGACAATGTGCTTTATTTTCTAGTAGCACCATTGAAAACCTAATGCTGACTACCAGTTATATAATGTGGATGAGTTTACTAGTCCTAGAATGTATTAAATATGGTTAAACATTCTTCAAATTAGGTCTTTAATACATTGGTATAACTCCTTATATCCTAAAATAGTATAAATATTATAAAAGTATGAAAATAAATGGTTTAATATTTTTCCAATTATACATCAAATAATATTAAACACTCTTCAATATTCAACAACATCATAATATCTCAAAATGATAATATTGAAAAAAAATTTTCTCTATAAAAGAGTAGATTATGCATTCTTCAGTTATTGAGATGAAGGCACCAAATAAAGAAGGACATGTTTTTTAAAAACATCATAAAAATAACTAATTATAATCTTATTCTGTCTTTTTTCCATGTTTCTCTATATTTATATCGAGTCTATTTTAAATCCCTTTGGCTTTCACTCATTATCCATATCTATATTTATGTCATGTTTTAATTCACAAAGAGACAATGGAGTTTGAACATTATAAACAATATTCAATTAATAAATTCATCTATTCACTTATACGTTCATTTATTTGGATTATGGTTGTACTTTTAATCCATGGGATTGAGGTTCCTATAATTCTTCTAAATGTAAAGGTTTTATAGGTTATTGATTACTATTAAAACCATGTTTTTTTGTTCATATTTTGTACAAATGGAATATTAATTCAACCATCATGATAATTATCATATAGAGGATACATAGGGGTACCTAAAATTACAATATACAAAATTATTTATTATATTTTACATGTTCATTTAAATTAATCATTTTAATTTATGAAAATATTTCTCTTAATTTCCTGTTATTAATTTCCACTATGATTTAATATGATTGTATCATAAGCTTGTATTAAATAAATATATCATATATATCATTTATTTATTTATTTATTTGTTTCCATAAATTAAAATATTCAATATAATATATTTTAATTACCTAAATTGGTGGTAAACAAATATGAACCCCATCCCATCTTGGTTGTGGGTATGTACACATCTTCAAGGAATTTTTTTTGATTTTTACAAGAGAATATGAAAATATTGATAATGATTAATCCTCCAACATAATAAAATTTATAATAATATTTATTATTATTTACCTCTACAAAATTTTTTAAATATTATTTTTAATTGAATGATAGAAAATATAATATGTCATGGTGTGCTTATATATCACATTGAATAATTGAGATTTACTTGGAAGCCTCAACAGAAATGGAATACATAAGAGTTTTTATTTTGAATAGAGCTATATGGTTATGGAAGTGGAATCTATGTGATATAAAAGAGGGTATATTTGTGAGATGAAATCTAAATTTATGGTGTCTTTTATGGTGTTGTGGAAATCCCCTTTTATAAGTGGATATAATTCCATTTCTGTAAATATAACCACATAATATAATTGTAACCCATGTTTCACATGGAATGTGTATTCAATTGTCTAAATTTTTTATACCATTAATTACCTTTACCGTGTTAACATAATTTCAATATTCAATATTTTTTTTATGAAAACAAATTAAAAGGCCCTTATTATATATTCTTTAATGTAACCATAAATGTTGGAAATACTTTTTGTTGAATAATATTAATATGGGAAAGAAAAATAAAATTTAATATTCATCTATATAACATCTACGAAGTTTCATTAATTTTTTTGTAAAAAAAATAGTTGATTTTCATTTCATTAATGGGAATAAATTAATAAATATTTGAGTTATGTTTCAGTCATAGAAACTAAAAACTAAATTCCATCTTGAAAATACGTAATTAAAAAAGATATAATAAATTCAAACTTTATCATGATAAAAGATTACTTATAATTCAAATTGAAAAAAATGTTTTTTTTAAAATCACTCATTTTTTATAAATGCATCATTTTATTTTATAAATATTTTAATCCATGAAAGATATCCAATACCTTATTATTTCTTCATGATATAGTCATATTTATAGTGTGGTAGTGAAAACTGAATTATTCACAAATCTCATAAAAAATGTATGTCAGGATAATAAGAAATAATTACCTGTTAGCTAATCCCAAAATGTAGAATTTAAAAATGAAGATCAATTTTTAAAAATAACATTTATAAATTTAGGATTTAATGTTTTAAAATGAAAAAAAAAATAAAAAATGTATTTATAGGTTTTATATAAAATATTAACTTTTCATAATCTTATTTCATATCAATTACTAATTATATTTTGGAAAATATTTTATTCATGTAAAAAATATAACTTTTCCATGAAATACTTAGTTTCATAAAATTATTCACATTATAATCCAAATTAAAAAAAATCTCACATGATATCTCGCTACAGTAATAGAGTTTTATAAGTGAATTGATATTAAAACCGAATATTATTTTAAAAAAAAATTTAAAATATTAAATGTATAAAATACATGTGATATATAAATAAATATTTATATTATAATTACATATTTATATCATCTTAATTTCTTATTAAAAAATGTCATATCATTTCCACATAAGATATAACAATAAGATATGCTCTTGTAGTAGTCATGTATAATTGTTTTGCTAGCATGTATCTTGTGAAAGTCCATACAAGATTGAACTTTTAACATATATTATTTTTCTCATAGTGTAATTAATAAAGATTAGATTTAATTTTTTCATGTTAAAACCCTATAAAATCTACGTAATTTACCTTCTCTATAAAAAATCACTAAATTAGAAAATATTAAAATACTTGTTATATTTTCTAATATTTTTCTACATAAATTTAATAATGTTATTTCATCTATTTTTAACTATTAATTTAGTAGTAATATTATAATATTAATATAAAAATATTTTACTTCAAAGTAAAAAATAATTTTTTTCTTTTTTTATTCTGTATAAGAGATGATATTAATCATATATTATTTTGGAAAATTATTTCTAAAATTTATGGGTGTCACATTCTATACTCTTAAATGAACAACTTATTCCAAACCTATTGTTATCACCTTCAAATAAAAAAATTTAAGAGTAAAAAATATAGACATGAATCATAATATAATTAAAAATATTATAGTGAAATGAAATTTTAAAATGAAATTCCATTTTTGGATCAATAATTTCCTTATTAAGTAATTTAAATATTGAAAACACATGCACTAAAATTGTTATTTTGCACCGTTAAATGTTATATCCAATCCTATTTAAAATAAAATTAATAATAAAAATTGTTGAATGTATATATGTAATACTATGAACATTTTATTTGTATATATGAAGAGTTTTTATATACTCATATTGACACAAAAATGGAATTGATGGCCTTGACCAGTAGGATCATACGCTATTAAGAACATTTATAAAAGCTTAAATGGTGATAGAATTACAACTATTTTTTCATGATCCATCCCAATATAATATTTAATAACTATAGTTTGAATGAAAAAAATTTGTGGATGAATTCAGTCATGCCTTAATGTAGTAATGGGTAATGTTTCTAGACCGTAACATATTTTTTTTGTTTATTTTCAATAAATTAATTGTTATAATTATCCATTTTTTATTACAATTTAAATTATTAGATAATGAGTTTTGTAATAAATTGTCTTCTTTATTATAAGACCCAAATTATATTTTTGTGAAACATATTATTACAATCAAGATGGGAACTTTTCTAAATTTATTTTTTAAAATCCCAAAATATTTATTAACTTTTAAATCACCATGTTGAAATTAACCATTGATGAATATTTTTTATAGTTCTGAGTCATTTGAGATTTTTGGGTAGAAATAAAACATGGGATATTTATATGATTTATATCATTAAATAATAAAAGACCAAATCTAAAATAAGAAATACTAGAATAGTTATAAACAAATCAAATTATCAAACCACATTGAAATATGTTTTTAAGTTTTTTGATTAGTTTTATAAACCTTCAATTAATCCTCCAAACGATATATTATATTTTAATGTTATAAAATAAATTCTATTTAAATATGACTCACTTCCACATCACCAAGTGTATTGTTTGATGGACATAGATTCTAAGTCACATAAAATAATGAAATTAATCCATATTTGGAAGAACCCATTTGAAAAATAAATTGGATGGTATGTGGTGTGGATTAATGTATTATATAGGGCCTAAAACCTACGTTTAGAAATTAATAATGTTTTACCCTATTTTTTGCTATATAATCTTACCTAACACCTCCTTTATATTGACTAAAACCCATCAAGAATAATTTTAATCTACACATCCATCTCCAGATCTATCCCAATATCCCTCAATCACATAATAATCTCCTCACAAGAATTATGAAGACCCTATCAAGGTTACAGATTCCCAACTTCTCCTCTATATTTATGTAACGCCTTTAGATTATATGTTTTGATTTATAATATTTCATGTTGGGAAATTTTTTTACATATCCCTCTTATTTTTCGTGGAATGTATACAAAATGGGAGAAGCATTTCACTCTCATTTATCAATTATATAAATTATTATGTACCACCGTTATAATGGATAAAATATCCTTAATTGTTTCATTGAATACATTTATGTAGTAAATAAAAATCATCATATATTCTCAAGGGTATTCACATAGATGTACATATACATCGTTGATTGGGGAATTCTATTTATGTAACCACCAATCCTTAATAATGATTTTAAAAATTATGATATATATCTGGATTTTGTATTATCTATGTGGAGAACATATGCATGTTCATGATATCAATGTCATGGGTCAGATCTGAAATATATAGTACTCTAATTCATTGGGTAATGTGTTCATTTCATGATATTCAACGGATGGTGTATGTGAGGTTATACTAATAACATTATTCCGTGATCTGTTTGTAGTTATCCATGACTTATATTTATGATGTATTATTTTAATTTGTTTCAATATCCTAATTTTTCCTTGATATTATCATGATATATCATTCTTTTTTTATCTGAATTATCATTTTGAATAATATTATATAAACATTATACATATAATGAATCACATAAATTAAATTTATTCTATAATTCATCGATTTTACCTTACTATAATTTCTAGGTCACCCCTTTCTTATATTCCTTCCAAGGATATCATATATATTTTACAAGTATTCATGGTATATGAGGGAATGATTTATTATTTTAAAAGAATGATTTTGTATAAATATTTTATGTTATTATTTCATGTACCATATTTCATAATAAAAATCATCCTCATGATTTTCTTTTATTTTATTATTTTATTATTTATGTAATAAATCATGAATTGTGGTTTTAAAAAACATTGGTTTCCATAGTTGGTATCATTGAAATGTCTTGTAATTGTTGGGATTAGGTTTATAGAACTCGTCTAAAATCATTAGGGTTAATGATAAACATTTTAAAAGATCAATATAATATTTAGAAGTACAAAGTAAGTATCATCCTAGAACATATCTCCATGTATGGAAAAAAAAGTTGATTTGTATTTGAAAAAGTTCTGTGTAGGGGTAAATACCTTGAAAAGGTTATATTAAGATGCACTCTGTCATCAAATAGTTCATGATAATGCATCCTTCTGCAGACCTAGTTTGAGACACCTAGAAGATTTTATTTGGTAAATTCATAGTCTAGATATGATCCATTATATAAATAAAAAAATTCAAAGAATATTTTATATTGAGAAATATATTATGGATAACATAGATTGAAACTGAGAAATTCCTAGGTTAATTATTATATTTAATTTTTTTGTTATCTCATTAATGTTAATAGTATCTTATTTACCTCATGAATACTTTAAAAATTATCATCCATAGTTTCCCATTTATTATAGTTATGGGTTGAAAATAAGAGAAACCATGTCAACATCTAATGTTAGGGGCAATGTGATGATTTACCAAATGAGATTACCAACCAAATGGGATTAGGAATTAATAACATTATAACAATATATTCTCAATTAATGAGATATTTTATTTGAAATAATAATTATGAGTAATATCTAAATAACTTGATTAACAAGAATGTTGTAATTGGGACTGTTATGCGATAAATCCCACTAACATTCAATGAATAATTAGATCTATCAATAATATAGTAATTAATTGATTCCATTCAAAAGATCTTATTAGTCATTCAATAAAATATAAATGAGAAGGTTGTGTTATTTATTTATTATATGGAAGGGTATGTTGATTATGTGTGGATGTTGGTCAAGATTAATATTATTATGGAGGATATCACTGTGATGAGTGGAATGAATTTATAGAAATTATTTTTTGTGCACTCTATAGCTTAAAATTCAAAGTTATTTTCTTATCCCAAATAAAATGTATGTTGAATACCTCAGGGCATAAAAATAGAATATCCGAAGTAATGTATGATAAAAATCCATCATTTTTAGTAAACCAAATCATAAGTTCATCTAAATCTTTAGTTGGATAAATCCATATCTATAAAAATCATTACCCATTATGGAAATCGACATCTTTTAGGAAATTTTATGATGTGTCCTAAAAGTCTAAATAGAGATATGTGAGCCTCTTGGTATTTATGGGAATAATATTCATAAATTGGAGCCTATTTTATGTTATATAACATAGAAATAAAATAATTTTGAAAAAATTATAACATCCCACTTTTCAAATGAATTGGAAGAAACATAATTGAAAGTACATAAAGTGGTGATGATGTTCATTATTTTTCGGAATGAATGGAATGAATCTAGTGATTTTCAATGGATAAAATATTCCAATGTAATTGATGAAAATAATTCTCTAGTGAAATTTCACCCTAATATAAAATATATCAACTATGTTAAACTGTTAAATGATGTCAATCAATGCACAAAGATAATGTTTGTACTTGATAATTGAGGCCAACTACAACCATAGCCTAGTGATAATTAATGAGATTATACCATCCCGACTACATAAGTTGATCCCGACAACCATGTGGTTACTAGTATTCTAGTTATTCATTAAATAAATAATGTGTACATTTTTATGATTTTTTTACTAATTAGACTTTCCTACCATTTATGTTTAGTTGAACAATTAAAAAAACACAAAAAATAATTGAAGTTGAGTTATCTATAACAATCTAATGTAGGATAATTGTTTCATCATAAGAGTATAACTCATACCACGTCCAACTATTTTGGATGAATTTCTTATAAACACATTGGATAATTCCATTATAGTAATTGGATGCAATTTCTGCAGGGGATTGGATTTCATTGCATAGATCCATTAAATATGTCTAATAGAATGAAATAACTCTACATATAGAAAGTAACTTTTATATTGTATAAAATTGTCTAGATAAGGATGAATATATTTTGGTTTATTAATATTTAGAAAGGATATTATTTCCAAATAATAATTATTATCTTTCATAAAAGATTTAGACTATAGAATGTATCATCGTTTCTAACATGGTCATTTTAAGATATTTTGTTGATTTTTATCATAAATAATTTTATAGTATTACCACTATCCAAGAGGTTGATTACTCAAACAAACATGTACCCTGTGATTTTACAATATCAAAGACTATATATAGAATTTATTTTGGAAATGACGTGTTGATGAATGAATTATAAGATAATGCAGACAAAGATTTTATTATACCAGGTGATTCATTGTGGGGTGAACAAGACCTCTTCATCGGGAATATGGACGTGTCAATGCATAGGTACATTGATATTATGATCTCAATAAGACCACAAAAAGGATGAAATATTGTATTCAATAAATTTATTCCTTGATTGATCAAATATAGAGAGCATAATACTTCTATAATTTAGATATTAAGTTAGGATATAATCTAGTATAGGTAAAGTAGTGGGATATCACCAAGGCTACATTTCATATAATGTATTGAAGCTATAATTTAATAGTGATTACATTTATACACACTAATTCTAATGATATATTTATACACATTCTAATAGATAATTTAGGTATTACCTATACAAATATGTTTTAGTATTTATAAATGATATTATTAACCATTGAAAAATAAAGGTTGAACACAAATCTTATATGAATTTAATACTGAAGACTTTGGGAAATGAATGTTTATTTTCCAATTATTTTAAATACATGTTTTGGATAGAGAATTCATGTTTTGGGGGAATTTTACCACTAGAAAATTGTTATCTATTGGGTCCATTGAAAACTGATGCAACTGATGGATGACAAAGACCAATGTTTATGATGGAAATATGTATTTTTCATGGATTAGCTAGGTACTATCTTAAAAATGTAATATACTTACCAAAATTTTAAAGAACACTAAACATCTTAACTCGGCAGGGAGTAATGTTTTTCTAGAGTGATGAAAGTGATGATATATTTGAAGAGTTGAATAAGAGGATAATCACTAAACATATGGTAACATTATCCACAAATGGGGAAGGATTTGTGATCATAAAAGATGTATCTAAAAATATATTTGATTATATACTCCGAAAATATCGCAATGTGAGATCTTATGTCAAACACTAATTAATGATCCATGAGAAGAATTAATAACCATATATCTAGAATTGGTTGTAGTGATCTTTTATTTGAATATTTAACGACATTACCTCTATGGTAAAAATTTGGAAATAATAGGGATAATAAAATCCTCATGTATTTATATTCACAAATAGGATATTAATATGAGCTGAAATGGTGGTAATATATGATCCATGATTATTATTTATCAATCCATTATCATCTTTAGAAAGAAAATAGAGTGGATGTTGGTATGATTAGAATGGACCTCATTATTCAATCCATGACGAGGATCAAATGTGATCCAATATTCTTGGCCATTCAAAGGATGAATATGTTAATAAACACGCACTTCATATTACCCTTTTAGAATAACTAGAAGACCATTTATTTGTTGTAGTATCATGGTTTCTTATAAATATAATGTAGTTCTACATAAAATGCTAGTGAATATTCCCATATAAAATATTCCTAAATATGGATTAATATAGATTCGAACCTATGTATTTTTACCGTAAAAATAAAAAGAGATGAGGGAATTTTTGTATGATTTTTGTAGTTAATAATTATCTATTCATACAAAATGAACTACGTTGTACATATATTTGATGTAAACTTATTGTCGGATAACATAGAGAAGTAGAATATAGATTTTGTTTCTCAATGAAAGTTATAAAAACTAATTAAGGTTGATTGACCTAATTCTATGGGTATGGTGAATCCATTACCCGTAAAAATTTGGTTTTTATAAATCATAACAATGTATTTCATCATTGGATCCTGAGAATCCGTAAATAAAATAAGTTTATCTTAGTGGTAGTTGATCACTTTACAAGTTCATCGAATATCATTATTATCAAGGAGGATTTATCAATAAACAATCTCACTATAATATACCAATGTGATGTGGTGAGACCACACAGAGTTACACTCTCTATCAAAACTAATTGAGATCTAAATATTACCTTGGGGTTTTGGGGTTTCCATAAAAAAGTGTTGGTATAAAACTTACCTTCATTACTACTTATCTCCTTCAGAAAAATAGTCATTCAGAAAGAATCATTTAAAACCGGGGGGGATATTATAATATAATTTCTAAGGTATTTTAAAGGGTTTTGGTATCAACACATTGTGTTTGTATAGTTCTCATACAATAACATTTCCAATTATATATTTGAAATATGACTATATGAGGCTGTATTTGAAAAGCGGTGCCAGAATCCCACATGCTAGGATAAATTATGAAAAACGAAGTTTATGGGACATTACTATATCCATGAAATGTCAGATAATGATAAAAAAATTAGCAATATATGAAATCCTGATGTAGTTGACATTAAAAAATTGACATAACCTTGAGTTTGTGTAACGAACCAAAGTTTCATTAATGGAAATCCCTCTTGATCTAATTAAATGTATATTTATTTTTATATAAAATGTTAACTTACTTGGTTTTATGTTAATAATTTTGACCATTTCTAATATATCTGTTGAACAATGATCACATGATTAGTAAAAATATAGGGCTTTAACACATCCAATTTTACTAAGACAAAGGAAGCGATGGCCTCATCCAGTAGAATTGACCCATACGAAGCCCATTTTTCAGAGCTCGGAAAGAGGTGGCATCTTTGGGCATCGCCCTTAACCAAGCCCAAGATGAGCTTCATCATGTCAAGCACGAACGTGACCGTATACAGGAAAAGTGGAAGTTGATTGAAATTACCACTCGAGCGATGTTATCCGAGCCACCCCAAGAGTCTGTCATCACCACACACCTTACCCTTAGGTCTTATGCTGCTGTTTTAAGAGGTTATATAACAAATAAGTAGTACTATGTTCATGTACATTATTTTTTGTATATAATAATGAATATAATTTCTAGTCATTTTTGAGACATTGTAAATAGTTTTTAAAGTACAAATGGTGTTTTTAGTTATTATTTAATTAAGAAATCTATTTTATTAAATTAAGGGATTTTAGAATTAAATAATATTTTAATAAAATAATAATATTTTTATTAAAATAATTATTATTAAATATAAATGATCTTATAATTTTTCTGAATGCAATTTAAATTTTTATTAAGGTTTGAAATCCATTTCTGTCAAAACCCGGGAATTTTCGATAAATGTTGGTTTTTATTTTAAAAGTGAAAATTCACATATTTATAAAATTATTTAGATAAAATTAATGTTATTTCTGGAATCAGGACGTCAAAATTATCCAACGGTGAATTTTTCATAATTTTCTGAGCCAGTCAATTTTTTGAATAATAATTAGATACCCTTTAAATATATAATGTGTTTTATGACATCATAATGACCCAATAGTGATGTAATAAAATACCATAATCTTTTTGTTCGCCCAATATATGTTTTACCATTAAAATAATGTGTTTTTTGGTTTGTTTGGCTTACTTTTCAAAGCTTTAATGGACCCCTCAAGACTTATTAAACACCTTGTCTTTTTAAATTAATTTCCATGGGAGTACGACTCACCTCCACATAAGCATCCCTAATATTTTAATAGGTTCTGAACATGGACTTATAAAACATTATTTTCCTCTTCCCTTTTCCAAAAAACATGGGCATAAACCGTGGTATGGTTTGTGGTTTGGATTAATTTAATATAAGGTGTCCCAAACCTAAATAATAAAGAATTCTTTCACCTTTCCTATATAAACCCACCCAAGCTCCCACTTCCTCCTCACTCAAAGCCTTTTTAGTTCGTCCAACCTCTGCCCTACTCTCTCTAAAATCCTCCCAAGGTGCCCCAAGCTCCCATGAAGCCTCTCACAAGTCTCTCTCTAGCATTTGGAAGCACACTTCCAAGTAAAAGTTTTTTTCTTCCTTTCTCATTTTTGTCAGTTTTCTTTAAGTTGTATTGCCCTTTTAATTTCAATTATGAATGTTGGGGTATGGTTTTTCACCTCCACCATACTTCCCTCTTATTGTTTTAATTATGGGAGACCCCTTTCTCTCTCATTAAATTCCTCCCATGTACACCCGTTACTATGCCAAAATTCAGAAAGGAACTTCTCTCTCTTCTTTTACATTAAAGAAATAATTTTTTAGCATGAATCTAATTTCCATTACAATTGTTGGGACATGTATATATATGACCTACTTACTTTCCATTACATTTAAATATGATGAGGAACCCCTTTCTATCTCATCAACCATTTTTATGAATTATTATGTCACGTCGTTACGCTGGCGAAATCACACCGATTTTCTAAGCCAATGCCATTGTGTAGTGAATACCATGCCCACTTCTCCATCAAGGGTATTAACCTTTATGCACATTTAATTATTGATTATAAAGTTTCATGTATTAATTCCACATTCCTTTATCGTGTAATAAATGATTATGTTTTATGAATCAATGTTTTATGATCCATGTGGCACACTTATGCATGAAACGAAATGTTTAAGAAGGGTGCGCCCTTATAGCGCTCCAATGCATTGGGTAAAGTGTAGTATCATGATACGTCATGTTCAATGAGTGTTGACTCATGCTAATTCAAGTGAAACGAGGGTTTACTTGTTCTTTATGTGCAATGAGGATTTACTCATGCTCCATGTGCAATGGGCCTTGGATCATGCTAATTCCACGTAAAGTGTTGTTGCCACATTTCCATGTTATGATTATCATGCTTTATCACGAATTTATGTTCATGTTGTTCTTATGCTCTATTGATATGCCTATTGTCTAACATGTATTGTACTCCTCATGTTATTCCATGTGTACTCCCTTACTAGGCTTTATAGCTCACCCATTTTTTATGCATGTCCTCAGGTTATCCCATGCAATGCTAAGTAAGAAGGAATGTAGTGGTCATGTAAAGGAAGTTTCAATAAAGATGTTGTATTTCAAGTTTCAAGTTTTTATGTAATGATACAAAGCCCCAAAGACACTAAACCTCTCGATCTTATTTGTTTTATCAAGTGAAGTTTTATGTAATAAATCATGTTTAAGTTGTAATAAAAAAGAAGGGTTGTCATAGTTGGTATCATAGGATAGGTTTAGTTATTTTTGGGATTAGGAAACCCTAGTAAAGAATTAGATACAAGAATAAGTATGAAAAAAACATCCCTAAGTTTTGGTAAGTACTGATTAAGTGGTTTATCAAACAAATACATCCCTGTCTGGATACGAGCAGGTTGAGGCGGCTCTGGCACAGATGTATCCTAGGGGTAAAACTCGAAAACACCACATTGAGCTAGACTCAAACGGGAACTGGTGCATGAAAATGGGCCTTGATGCACTCTTGGTTATGACACTCCCGGGGGATATGTTTTGATAAATTTACAAGCTTAGTATGAACCCTTATTAAAGGAATTAAAAAAATTCCCCTACGAATATATGTTAGAAAGTAGATCATGAAACGCCTAGATTGATGCCTATAGACTCATGAGTTAAGGAAATGTTAGTTCATTTTTAAGTCATCAACTCTTCTCTTTGGATTACCCTTTATGTGTTACCACTAACTTTCCTTTTATTCCAGCCAATGGCCGGTAATAGGAGGACTTAGGCTAACAATCATTGTGAAGATCAATGTGATGACTGTACTAATGAGATGCCCAATCCAATGGGAGCGGGAATCACGAACTTTGTCATGCTTATCTCTTAGATAACTCAAGTTTTGAATAGAAACACAGGTCAAGAGGAACGTTCAACCCCCCCTAAGAATGAACAAGTCACTATCGAGAGCTTCATGAGACAAAGGCCTCCTACTTTTAGTGGATCATCTGATCCCACGATCGCTGAATAATGGATCAACTCCATTGAAAAGATATTCTCCGTCCTTTAATGTTCTGAACAAGAGAAGGTTCTCCTGTCAGCTTATCGTATGGAGGGTGAAGCTGATCAATGGTGGAAGTTGATAAAAAATACGAAGCCTGAGGAGGAGATGAAGGTGTTGGAATGGAAGGATTTCCGAAAGATGTTTTTTGATAAATATTTTCCGCGCACCCTCTGGATTAAGATGGAAAGGGACTTCCGTTCCCTCAAGAAAAAAGATGAAGAATATGTTGGAGCGTATGAGGAAAACTTCACAAGGCTTGCACGATACGGTTCCGGCTTTATCGTTACCCCCGAATGAAAAGTTGACCACTTCTTTGGTGGGATGAAGCCTAGCTTGCTGAAAGCATTAGCAATCCGTGACTTTGACAGCTATGAAGAAATTGTCCGATGTGCCCTCAAGGTCGAAATGGAGATCTGGGAATCACAGGGGTATCATGGGGACAAGAAGAGTAAGGTGGACTTCAATTCTGGTGGTCTGATGGATAAATCCAACTGTGCTAAGAAGATCCAGCACCCACTTGACAAAAGTGCGGGAAGAAGCACCCTGGAAATTTCTTTAAGGGGACAAGGAAATGCTTCAGGTGTGGAAGAGAAGGGCACCTAGCTGTTAATTGTCAGCAAGAAAGACCCACGACTGTGACAGAGGAGAGGAATGCTCCGTTCGAACCTCAACACGTTGTTCAATGATACAAATGCAAAGAACCGGGTCATTTTGCAAATCAATGCCCTAATCCAAGGGTTTTCGAAGACAACCAACAACCTCCAAGGAAGCAGGGAAGAGCTTTTTCCATCACTTCTGCCGAAGTGAACCCTGACAACGAAGTGGTGACAGGTACACTAGTTATTCATTCAAGAATAGCGAATGTACTTTTTGATTTAGGTTCTATGCATTCTTTTATATCTCAAAATTTTAGTAGAACAATCCCAGCACCACCACAAATCGTGGAAGTAAAGATGTCGGTGAGTATGGAAAATGGGGCAATCATTGTATCTCATGAATATAATTCCTCCCCTGTTATAATATGTGGATTGAATTTCCCGGTGAACCTCATCATACTCCCTCTGGTGGAATTTGATGCAATTATTGGCATGGATTGGCTTTCCTTATAAAGATCCAACATAAATTGTCGGGAGAGGGAAATCACACTTTATATGGAGAATAAACCCCAGATTAATTACAAGTGTAAGGTGGAAGATGAATCTCCTTTAGCTTCATCATCTCAAGTGTGGATATTACTGCCTTATGAGCACGTGTATCTGGCTCAGATGATTGTGTCCAAGGAAGAAACAATCCTTGAAGAAATGCCTATTGTGAGGGAATTCACTGAGGTGTTTCCCAAGGAACTGCCTGGTCTTCCTCCTAGAAGAGATGTTGAGTTCTCAATTGAACTTATACCTGGGGCACTACCAATATCCAAGACTCCGTATAGAATGGCTGTTGTAGAGCTTGAAGAGATGAAGAAACAAATACAGGAGAATCTAGATAAAGGGTTTATATGCCAAAGTGCTTCACCATGGGGTGCACTAGTCCTCTTCGTCAAGAAGAAGGATGCGTCAATGTGGCTTTGCATCGATTATCGTGAACTTAAAAAAATCACGATAAAGAACAAGTATCCTCTCCTAAGAATCGATGACTTTTTTGATCAGCTTCATTGAGCACAATACTTCTCCAAGGTGGATTTTCGGTCGGGATATTATCAAGTAATGGTGAAGAAGGAAGATGTCCCCATGAAAGCTTTTCGTACAAGGTACGGGCACTATGAATTCATAGTAATGCCTTTCAGACTCACCAATGCTCTAGAAATATTGATGGACTTGATGAATAGAGTCTTTAGAGATTACCTTGACAAATTTGTGGTATTCTTTATAGATGATATTATAATATACTCCAAAACCAAGGAGGATCATGAGGAGAATTGAAGAACTGTACTAGAGACTTTGCTCAAGGAGAAGCTCTATGCAAAGTACAAAAAGTGTGAGTTCTGGTTGAAGGAGGTCTCATTCTTGGGCCATATCATTACAAGCAATGAGATATCAGTGGACCCCTCTAAAATAGATGCAATTGAGGGTTGGCCGAGGCCAACATCGGTAACGGATATCCGTAGCTTCTTGGGGTTAGCTGGATATTATCGACGATTTGTGAGAAACTTCTCACGATTGTACAACCCTCTTACCAAGCTAACTCGAAAGGGAGTAAAATTTTCTTGGAGTGATGAATGCGAAGAAAGCTTCAAGGAGATGAAATGGAGGCTTATCATTATGCCTGTGCTCACTTTACCCATAAGTGGGGAACTTTTTGTTGTTTTCAGTGATGCTTCAAAGAAGGGATTAGGTTGTGTGCTAATGCAGAATGATAAAGTTATATCTTATTCCTCAGGGAAGTTTAAAATCCATGAGAGAAACTATCTAATGCATGATATGGAGTTGGCGGTGGTGATCTTTGCCTTGAAAATCTGGCGGCATTATCTCTATGGAGAGAATGTGAGATATATACTGACCACAATTGTCTTAAATATATATTCACACAGAAAGATCTTAATATGCGCCAGAGAAGATGGATAGATCTCATCAATGATTATGACTTTTCAATACATTACCATCTTGGGAAAGCGAACAAGGTGGCAGATTCCCTAAGTAGAAAGGACCCAACAATTCTATCAATGATGAGAATTGAGAAGGATCAAATCTTCTTAGACTTGATGAAGATGGACGTGGGAATCATAAAGAAGGGAACACAATCAATCATTTCACAAATGATTGCTCAACCATATCTTTTGGAATGTTTAAAGGATGCTCAAAAGGATGATGTGGGAATTCAGAAAAAAAGTAGAGGCTATCAGAAAGGGAAATCCTCAGAGTTTAATGTTAATGAAGAAGGAATTGTGCGGTTTGGGAAAAGACTATGTGTTCCATCACGTCTGGAGCTGAAGAAGGAACTTTTGGATGATGCACATTGTTCAAATTTCTCTATTCAACCAGGGAGCACAAAGATGTATTGAGATATCCGAGAAAACTTTTGGTGGGATAGTATGAAGAAGAAGATCGTTGAATATACATCAAAGTGCCTGGTGTGTCAGCAAGTGAAGGCAGAGAGGCAGAAGTCTAAGGGGATGATGCAACCATTTCCCATACCAGAATAGAAATGGGATAACATCACCATGGACTTTGTCACCGGACTTAAAAGGAAATCAAAAGGAAACAATGAAATTTGGGTTGTTGTGGATCATCTTACAAAGACTGCACAATTCATTGCTATTCGGGAGGATTTTTCTTTGGATCAACTGGAACATATATAAATCAGGGAAGTGGTACGGTTGAATGGAGTACCACTATCTATTGTGTCTGACCGAGATCCAAGATTCACCTCTATGTTTTGGAAGAGTCTTCGACATGCTCTGAATACTGAACTGAACTTCAGTATGGCGTATCATCCTCAAACTGATGGCCAATCCGAGCAGACTATTCAAACACATGAGGATATGTTGTGAGCATGCTCAATGGACTTAAAGGGAGGATGGAATCAACATCTTCCTCTGGTTGTGTTCTCTTATAATAACAGTTTCCACTCAAGCATCCAAATGGAACCATATGAAGCCATGTATGGGAAAAGGTGCAGAACACCGGCATGTTGGGATGAGGTCGGTGAACGTAAGATTCTTGGACCAAAAATGGTCAAAGAAATGGTGGAGAAGTTGAAAACCATTCAGCATCATATCAAGGCAGCCCGGATTCGACAGAAGAGTTATGCGGATAACTGTCGACGGGACCTTGAGTTTAAAGTTGGAGACATGGTGTTTTTACACATATCTCTATGGAAAAGGTCATAGGGTTTGGAAAGAAAGGGAAGTTAAGTATAAGGTACATCACCCCCTTCGAGATTCTTGATCGTGTTGGGGTTGTGGCCTATCGACTAGCACTTCCACCTACTATGGCCAAAGTACATGATGACTTTCATGTATCCCTCTTAAGAAAGTAAATACCAGACCCTTCACAAGTACTCTCTTCTGAGGTGGTACAATTGGAAGATGATCTTTCTTATGAGGAAAAACTAGTGAAGATCTTAGATCATATAGAAAAAGTTCTACGAAATAAGACAATGCCCCTTGTCAAGGTGTTGTGGAGAAACCACAAGTTTTTAGAAGCGACTTGGGAGTCGGAGGATATGATGAAGCTAAGTTACCCACATTTGTTTTAGTGTGGGAAAAGGAAAATTTAGAGGGAGAAATTTCTTAAGGGGGGAATATTTTAATGACCCAAAGTTTCATTAATGAAAATCCCTCTTGATCTAATTAAATGTCTCTTTATGTTTATATAAAATGTCAACTTCCTTGGTTTTATGTTAATAATTTTGACCGTTGCTAATAAAGCCGTTGAACAGTGATCACATGATTAGTATAAATATAGGGCTTTAACACATCCAATTTTACTTAGAAAAAGTAATTGATGGACTCATCCAGTAGAATTTCCTCATACGAAGCCCATTTGTCAGAGCTCGGAAAAGAGGTGGGATCTTTGGGCTTCGCCCTTGACCAAGCCCAAGCTGAGCTTCATCATGTCAAGCTCGAACGTGACCGTCTACGGGAAAAGTGGAAGTTGATTGAAATTACCACTCGAGCGATGTTATCCGAGTCACCCCAAGAGTCTGTCACCATCGCACACCTTACCCTTAGGTCTTATGCGGCTGTTTTAAGGGGTTATGTAACAAATAAGTAGTACTATGTTCATGTACATTATTTTTTGTATATAATAATGAATATAATTTCTAGTCATTTTTGATACATTGTAAATAGTTTCTAAAGTAAAAATGGTGTTTTTAGTTATTATTTAATTAAGAAATCTATTTTATTAAATTAATGGATTTTTAAATTAAATAATATTTTAATAAAATAATATTATTATTAAAATAATTTTTATTAAATATAAATGATCTTATAATTTTATGAATGCAATTAAAATTTTTATTATGGTTTGAAAGCCATTTCTGTCAAAACCCGTGAATTTTCGATAAATGTCGGTTTTTATTTTAAAAGTGAAAATTCACATGTTTATAAAATTATTTAGACAAAATAAATGTTATTTTTGGAATTAGGACGTCGAAATTATCCAACGGTGAATTTTTCATAATTTTCTGATATAGTCAATTTGTTTAGTAAAAATTAGATACCGTCTAAATATATTATGTGTTCTATGACATCATAATGACCCAATAGTGATGTAATAAAATACCATAATCTTTATGTTCGGACAATATTTGTTTTACCATTAAAATAATGTGATTTTTGGTTTGCTTGGCTTACTTTTCAAAGCATTAATGGACCCCTCAAGACTTTTTAAACACCTTGTCTTTTTAAATTAATTTCCATGAGAGTGTAACTCACCTCCACATAAGCAACCCTAATATTTTAATAATTTCGGACCTTGGCCTTATAAAATATTATTTTCCTCTTCCCGTTTCCAAAAACCATGGGCAAAAACCATGGGATGGTTTGTGGTTTGGATTAATTTAATATAAGGGGTCCCAAACCTAAATAATAAAGAATTCCCTCACCTTTCCTATATAACCCCACCCAAGATCCCACTTACTCCTCACTCAAAGCCTTTGGAGTTCGTCCAACCTCTTCCCTACTATCTCTAGAATCCTCCCAAGCTACCCCAAGCTCCAAAGAAGCCTCTCACAAGTCTCTCTATAGCCTTTGGAAGCACACTTCCAAGTAAGGGTTTTTTTCTTCCTTTCTCTTTTTTGTCAATTTTCTTTAAGTTGTATTGCCCTTTTAATTTCAATTATGAATGTTGGGGTATGGTTTCGCACCTCCCCCATACTGCCCTCTTAGTTTTTTAATGATGGGATACCCCTTTATCTCTCATTAAATGACTCCCATGTACACCCGTTACAATGCCGAAATTCCAAATGGAACTTCTCTCTCTTCTTTTACATTCAAGAAATAATTTTGTATCATGAATCTAAATTCCCTTACATTTGTTGGGAAAATGTATCTATATGACCTAAATACTGTCCATTACATGTAAATATGATGAGGAACCCCTTTATCTCTCATCAACCATTTTTATGAATTCTTATGTCACGTCGTTATGCTGCCAAAATCGCACCGATTTTCTAAGCCAATGCCATTGTTTAGTGAATACCATGCCCACTTCTCCATCAAGGGTATTCAACTTTATTCACATTTACTTATTGATTATAAAGTTTCATGTATGAATTCCACATTCATTTATCGTGGAATAAATTATTATGTTTTATGAGTCAATGTTTTATGATCCATGTGGAACACTTATGCATGAAATGAAATGTTTAAGAAGGGTGCGCCCTTATAGAGCTCCAATGCATTGGGTAAAGTGTAGTATCATGATACGTCATGTGCAATGAGTGTTGAATCATGCTAATTCAAGTTCAATGAGGGTTTAATCATGCTTTATGTGCAATGAGGATTTACTCATGCTCCATGTGCAATATGCCTTGGCTCATACTAATTCCATGTTAAGTGTTGTTGCCACATTTCCATGTTATGATTATCATGCTTTATCATGACTTTATGCTAATTTTTTTCTTATGCTCTATTGATATGCCTATTGTCTAACATGTATTATACTCCTCATGTTATTCCATGTGTACTCCCTTACTGGGCTTTATAGCTCACCCTTTTTTTATGCATGTCCTCAGGTTATTCCAAGCAATGCTAAGTACGAAGGAATGTAGTGGTCATGTAAAGGTTGTTTCAATAATGATGTTGTATTTCATGTTTCAAGTTTTTATGTAATGATCCTAAGACCCAAATACACTAAACCTCTCGATCTTCTTTGTTGTATCAAGTGAAGTTTTATGTAATAAATCATGTTTAAGTTATAATAAAAAAGCAGGGTTGTCATAGTTTGAGTTCAATAAAAAAGTCTTTTTTTGGTTTATCACATGAAAAATACTATAATTATTCTAGGTATGAAGTGAATAAATAAGCCAAGATACATTGATTCCTTTTACGATCCTTGATTGAAACATAGTTTTGGAATATAAACTAACACTCACACCTAAATAATCTGATGTACATGATGTGTTCCTTGTATCCTAATTAGGGAAGTAAAAACTAGACACCTCAAATGTATTATATCCATAGGTGTATCCATAGTATAATGAGACCTGAATCATATAAATATACTTGATTGAAAAGGTAACAAATTTGGAAACAAGACAAAACACCTAGTTAATGTTTTGTTATGGAAACATAAGTATGATGAATCAGTATGGGAACAAGAAAAGGTAGTGAAAAAATACCGACATATATTGTAGGGTATGACATATAAATTTCAAAGGATAAATTTGGAAATGGAGGAAGAATGTATGGACCCAAAATTTATTAAATTGAATTTCCATTTTAGAAAAATTAATTCCCTACGAAGTAATGTATATATATAAATTAGAAGCAATACATTATTACATTATGCCATTATAAGTTACATACTATACGATTGAATGAAATATTAATAATAATATTTCATATAGTATATCTATTATATAGTGATTATATGATTTTTATATATTAAAATATATGATAATGTATAATTTGAATAGAAAAATAACTCGATTTCCTGGAGTAGTAGCATTGTTCCCTGTTATACCGATTTATTAGACATTTAGAGGGAGATATCATCACATTATTTTCACTGCACAAAGCCCAATTAGATATTAAACATCCAATGTATGATGTATATAATTTGTGAGATAATTTCCACCTCATCATGATTAATGAACACACCATTTTCGTTGAAGCACACAACGAAAACATCATCCTCATACATAATACCATTTGTGAAATCACTGGTGTAAGGAAGGGAAAAATATATAGACCCTATCATTATGAATTTATAAAATAAATATAAAATAAATATAAAATAAATTATGTATAATTTTTTTCATTTTAATATTTCTTTAAAGGATTAAAAAATGTGTTTTAAAAAAAATACTTAGAAATGATGAAACAAACATTATATTTTTTTGGAAATATGTTGTTTCTATCAAGAAATAGTATATAATGATTTTTTTTAATTTAAATTATATATTAATAAATTGCTATTATTAAATAATACTTCTTACTTATATATGATACCATATTTTTTTGATGTTAACCATAATTTGAATAAGGGTTGTAAAAATATTATATTAATAAAAAATTAATTTTTCTATAAATGGGGATTTTTGATATAAAAGTATAAATTATAAGAAATAGAGAAAATTATTAATAAAGGAAATATTATTTCTAAAATCAATGTATTGAAATTGTCCAACATATATTTGTTTATAAATTTTTGAGATAGTATATTTTTTAAGTAGATATTATTTATTATATAATTATATTGTTTGTATTATGAAATCAAAAATGAAAAATATTGATGTAATAAAAACTCTAAATGATATAGATGAAAAAAATTATGTATATTATTTATGATATTGTGTTTTTAACTAATATATATGTATGAATTTTATAAACCATTAATGGATCATCCAAAATCTGTATTATAATTTATGATTTTCAAATCAATTATTTATAAAAATGAGTATCCACATCAACAAGGGTATATTTTTAGGATTTCTATTTATATCCTTATTAAATAATGAAATGAAAAGATAATTAGTCAAAACCATGTGAAAATATCATGGGATGGTCTATTGTAACACCCCAAGCTTCCACGGTACGTTTCACTTCGAATAATGCAATAGCGTGTGTTGTACGCAACCTCGAGCTCTAACACACACCACGACGAATTAAACTAGCCGTTGTGAATAGTAATACCTTCTTTTTGAAATTTTATAAATTTTATTTATCAAAATGGACTTCATTTTTGGATTCGGAATATCGAAATTAGCCTATGTTGAATTTTTGGTATTTTTCTGAGAACTTCTATTTTTTATGAATAGTGAAAAATACTTAAAAACAACTTTTTTAATCAAAATAATTTATAGTGATAAATTATACTATTTAGTGGTTTTAAAGTATAATTAGAATATATTTTTACAATTTTATCCAATGGTGGTCATTATAATTAATTTAACATTGAAATTGGACATAAACAATTGCCAATCTGTTGATATAAATTGTTTCTTAAAAACACTCTATTTGTTGTCACAGCGGGAATTAATTATAAAATTAATTAATGCAACTTATATGTTTGGAATTTTGTAAAATAGACATCATTTTTGAATTCGGAATATCAATTATAGCTTAGGGTGAAATTTTGGCATTATTCTGAAAAACTTCAATTTTTGATGAATAGTGAAACCACTAAGTGGTAGTTAAATAACTGATTTTTCGTTTAAATGAAATATTACCACATCTGTGATTTGATTTTCAAAAATCTGACATACATGGTTGTCATTAAGAAGTAAAATGTGGTTCAATTAGATTAAAATAATTTTTTGGTGAATAGTAACTTTTAAGTTCTTAATCGCGATTAGAGGTAATTAGTGTAGTTTAAGGTACAAATAATGTTATAATAATATGAGATGAGCATGACACTTGTCCTACTCCTATTGGATGAATCATGGCAGACCAAGACAACCCATGGGTCAACTTGGGGACCCCATGGAGCCACTTTAGTTGGAAAATGACATTAATATATATTTATTTAATGTTAAAATTAAATTGACACAAACATGAGTTGTTTTACTAAAACAGTTTTTAAGTGGGGTTACACAAGTCCAAATTTGGACTATAAATATTAATTAGAATCTAAAAAGATTTCCTACATCAAAGTATTTTTTTTTATAATTTTTAGACATTAAATAAATTAAATTATTTATGACATCATTATGATGCAGCGATGACCTCATTATTTAACGATTTAAATAAAATGGGGAGATAATGAAAAATCCAAGGCTTACACTTGTCCAAAGCCAATTGGATGAGGATATTTAGAACCTTTATCACCTTAGCCTCGAATTATATAAGTTTGGGATCTTTAGAATCCGAAAAACATTGTGTAATAATGTAACATTTCAATCTTTCCAAAAGAGCCCCTCCTCTCCACTTATAAAAGGCCCCCACCTCTCCCACCTTATTCACACCTTCAAACCATTTGGATCGGCCAACCTCTGCCCAAATACTCTCCCAACATCCCTCTCTTACTCCTAGAAGCCTCACTTTGGGCAGAACTCTTCCCAAGGAAGCCTTTGGCTCAAATCAAAAAGAGTTACCCGATTTTGAGGTAATGTCTTGTCTAATGTTGTTTTGTTTTATTTTTCTTCTCCAACCCCATAAACTCTTTTTATTCATTTCTTTTGTAACAACACCAGTATCCTCAATATACTAGTATGTTGTTATATGAAGTATTAGAGCTACAATTACACACACCTACATCTAATGGTTAAAGAACATACGGTTTCTGTGGATGGCGAATTTCTGCCTCACGAAACGATGATTGTTCAACACTCATATAACACCTTCAAAGGTGGCCATTAAGATGTCACTATATTTATATATGATATATAATATGTTTATGTTTTACTTATGCTTTTGTATTTCTCATTTATGGCATACTTTATGATTTCCATTATGGGTAAAACGCGATAATTTCATTTTAGGAAGTGCGGACTACCGCCCCCTCAAAGTGATTGAATCATTAATGCCATATGTGGGATGTATAAAGGATGGAGTAAATGGTATTATACACTATATTATACTGGAATTATATTATACATTTATATCATTATGATTTCATTCCATTAAATATGAAATTGAAATGAAAGTAGCGTTCATGCGTACGTACGGCTTACCGTCTCCATGAACGGTGCATTTCATTTCTTACCTCTAAATGTTACGTAATATTATAAATGAATGTATATACTGGATATATATGATATATATGACATATAAATCATGAATATAATTCTGGAGATAATGGATATTCTACCACATAAACAACTTGTAATTATAAGAAGTTTATTGTTGACTCAAGTACCAAAGATCGACAAAACGACCGTTATTAACTTAAATAATTACATAATGTTCATAACATTGTAATAACTGATATAAAAAGGATAATGAAATTAAAAATGGTTCTTAATAAGGTATATATTATGTCTAGTTTATTATTCAGGAGGTTAAAGAACGGTTGAGTCAAGTCAGACACGAGGTAAGGGAACTTCTTAACCCAATTTCTATTCTTTGGGTTAATCTCCTACTTTCAAATTATGTCCTGATATTGTAATTTATTATCTTGTATTCGTACCTTCTTTATGTTTACTTATAGTTAATACACATAATAGATCTATTTTATTTATAAATGATCTTTTTAAGGGAATTTCATAACCCAACTTCCATTCTTTGGGTTAATCTCCTACTCTCAAATTATGTCATGATATTTTTATGTCGTATATTGTATTTATACTTTCTTTATGTGTACATATAGTGAATACACATAATAGATATATTTTATTTAAAAATGGTTTTTTTAAGGGACTTCGTCTCAATCTATATTCATTGAGGCATATTTTGTTTTATTCACAAATTTCTTTTATACAGTGTATAAACCCCTTTGACTTTTACGTTTATTCAAAAGGAATATTTTTATACGAAGCATTTTACTAAACGAAAAAAGGGAATGTTTTTCTTTCCGTACATATGCGGCGGCAACGACTTCTCCACCGCCGTGACCATTATTTGAGTTTCGGCTTCCTCTACAAGCCATCATTTTTTTAATGAAAAATAAATTCAAGTTTTAACATTCTTTTATTTTGGTATTGAAAATGGTTTTGAAAGCGTTTTTATTATATCAATGTGTTGTATTGATATCTTGTGATTGAAATGTGGAAATGTTATGTTTCCTTTATGCATGTTTTATGTGATTTGATTTTGTTATGGTTTATGATATGTTTAAACCTATTCATATGAGGAATGCATTGGACTTAATAAGTGACGGGTGGAGCCCGCTATAGCTCCTCGATGCATCGGTAGGTCTCATGAGACAACTAGACGTGGAATTGGCCGAGGCCCTTTCCCAATTTGATTTATGGTTTTGGCCGAGGCCTTAATCATTTTAGACGTCTTGGCTGAGGCCTTGACAAAATGTTTCAGAATGTCTGGCATTATACATTCCCTCATTATGAAAGTGGTTATTGATATTTCATGTGATTATTCGTCTAGTAGAATATCCATGTGAGCAAGTAATGGCATTATTTTATTTTACTTTTGCCATATTATGCTGAGTTCAAGTTCAATAAGGCTTTTGTTTTAGTTATACATTGCCTTAAATTCTTATGTTTTCTTATAAAAGCTTCCGCAATATTGTTATCCTTATTGAGCATCTGAGCTCACCCCTTTCAATGTTTTAATATTTTCCAGGATGTGAAGAGGTGTATTATGACTGACTTGCAAGAATAGTCAGTGAGGATATGAGTGTTGACTATGAAGACCATGTTATTTTAGTTTGTTTACTTTTTGATGTAATGAAAGACTTATGAATGTATCTAGTGTTTCCAAGGCTACTAAACTAATCGGTCTTTCGAGAGTTGATCTTTTGTGATCATGACAATGTTACGAAGTAATGCACCAACTCTGGGTAGCTGGGGTCGGGGCGTTACAGTTGGTATCAAAGGCAGTTTAGTACTAACCTTGGAATCTAGATTTAGATAAACTCTGATTAGAGCACATAGCCCGAAGATAGACTTTGAGGATTAGTATAGAAGAACTTCCTAGAATTTTGGTATTGTAGAGATGTTGTGAGTTTTCCGAGCAATACATCCCTGTCTGGATACGAGCAGGTAGAGGCGGCTCTGGCACAGATGTACCTAGGGGTAAAACCCGAAAACACCGCTTTGAGCTAGACTCGAACGGGAACTGGTGCACGACAACGGGCCTTGCTGCACTCTTGGTTATGACACTCCCGGGGGATATGCTTAGGATAATTCTCATTTTCTTTACAAACCACTATGAAGGGTTATGAGTATATACTTCCTCAAAGAAAACTTTTTTTTATGATTATGGATTATATCCATAAATAGTTCAATTAGTGTTAAGTGTTTTACAAGTATGGAATTATGTATTTTGATTCATAAACTAACCTAGTTTATGCCGTTGTATAGAAATGGCGCCCAGTAGAAGGAATGTGAACTCCAGCAATACGTATGATCCAAAGAGTAAGAAGGATCATATCATTCACGGTATTAAGCCAACATTTCGAAGGGAAATAGTCTCCCATGTGTTCTCAACATATGAAGAAATAATATCATGTGTTAATAAGATAAGTAGAGAATTCTCTGAGTCCTATGGATTTGAAGCGAAGCAAGAGACGAAAGGGATGGAAGAGAGAATGATGGATAAAGGGATGAGGGGAAAGAAGAATTTTCCAATATGTGGTAATTGTGGGAAGAAACATCATGGAACTAGCCTAAAGGGAATGGGAGTTTGTTATAAGTGTAGAGAAAAAGGACACAAAGTGCGTGACTGCAAGGGTAAGAAAATGGTTTCAAATGTACAATGCTTCTTCTGCAAGGATTGGGGACACTACGCAGACCAATGTCCAAGTCATCAGAGTATGCCCCAAATGATGTTATTAGATAATAATCAAGTTATGATACTACCACAGATGAGGAGTAATGATTAGAGTTATTATGTTGTTATTGAAGAATTTTGTAATTTGAGTGTTGTATCAATTATGTACTGGTTATAATAATTATGGAGTATATAAGGATTGTACTGCAGTACTATTTCATCAAGGACTTGAGATTGTGTGGAACCAAGAAAAGTGACTCCACAGTAGGTTAAATTTTTGGAAAATATATGGTTGAGAGAAAGATAAACCATACTATGGTTCTGATTTTGAGATAGTGATTTTGGAATAAGATGTGATTGATTTGGATAAATTATATTGTATATTCTTAACTTCCTTGAAACTGATTGATGATTTGTAAACATTTTTGGATAGAAGGAGTATATCTTTTATTCTATAAGGAATAAGGGATCATGGTAATTCAGTATGTTTAAAAGGAATACATGATGAAGGTAATTATATTTTTAGTATGTGACAAAAAGAGAAACTTTACTTTGTTTGGGGAATCTGTTACAATTGATTTCGGAATTTAGAGACCTTTTAGAGAAAGTCTGGATGGAGGTATTTTGGATAACTATTAAGGTTGGAATGGATTAAGTTGAACCATGGATAGTATTGTTTGGGGTTAAATCATTTCTGAAGATTATTTTTGGAATATTATAATACTATAGTTTTAGGAAAAGGACAACCTGTAGGGTGGGGAATAACCCGTCGCGTCGGACAAAGCTGCAGGAATCGAACCCACAACCATAGTGCGACAAGCCTTTATTTCCTACCACTAGCCTACAGGAAGTCCCTGGTTATTACAAAATAGTTTTACTAATCTAAATGGTATGTGTTAATATTTGGAACCTTATACAATTAGGATAAAAATAATATTTTTGAGTTCCGTTACCATTTGGAGTAAAAGATGGGTTTGTGGTAAAAATTTATTAACGAATGAAAGTATACATAACAAGTATGTATATTCTCTTATGTTCTTAGTAAATCTCCTAAATAAATTCCTCAACATTATAAAAGGTAACTTAAAATAAAAATGTTGTCGGTTAACTTTTCCAACTGGGGATTCAATGACCGTTTAACCAATCACAAGTATGTGATTTTCTTGTAGTTAAACTTTCTCCTAATACTGTTTTCTATAACTCTCCATCAGACCTTGATGGTTTTTTTCTCCTCCATATCCATATTTTCATAGAATCCTAGAATGGGCTATATCGGGTGACCTTTGTACTTATCTTGCTTTCTTTTAATGTTATATATTTATTAACCTTATTTCCGATGTGGGTTTTCCTCAAAGGTATTTTCTCTTTTCAACATTTTATTTTCAAAGAAAAATTTCAAATTGCGAGGACGCAATTTATTGAAGGAGGGGAGAATGTAACACCCCAAGCTTCCACGGTACGTTTCACTTCGAATAATGCAATAGCGTGTGTTGTACGCAACCTCGAGCTCTAACACACACCACAACGAAATAAACTAGCCGTTGTGAATAGTAATACCTACTTTTTGAAATTTTATAAATTTTATTTATCAAAATGGACTTCATTTTTGGATTCGGAATATCGAAATTAGCCTATGTTGAATTTTTGGTATTTTTCTGAGAACTTCTATTTTTTATGAATAGTGAAAAATACTTAAAAACAACTTTTTTAATCAAAATAATTTATAGTGATAAATTATACTATTTAGTTGTTTTAAAGTATAATTAGAATATATTTTTACCATTTTATCCAATGGTGGTCATTAGAATTAATTTAACATTGAAATTGGACATAAACAATTGCCAATCTTTTGATATAAATTGTTTCTTAAAAACACGCTATTTGTTGTGACAGCGGGAATTAATTATAAAATTAATTAATGCAACTTATATGTTTGGAATTTTTTAAAATAGACATCATTTTTGAATTCGGAATATCAATTATAGCTTAGGGTGAAATTTTGGCATTGTTCTGAAAAACTTCAATTTTTGATGAATAGTGAAACCACTAAGTGGTAGTTAAATAACTGATATTTCGTTTAAATGAAATATTACCACATCTGTGATTTGATTTTCAAAAACCCGACATACATGGTTGTCATTAAGAAGTAAAATGTGGTTCAATGAGATTAAAATAATTTTTTTGGTGAATAGTGACTTTTAAGTTCTTAATCGCGATTAGAGGTAATTAGTGTAGTTTAAGGTACAAATAATGTTATAATAATATGAGATGAGCATGACACTTGTCCTACTCATATTGGATGAATCATGGCCGACCAAGAAAACCCATGGGTTAACTTGGGGACCCCATGGAGCCACTTTAGTTGGAAAATGACATTAATATATATTTATTTAATGTTAAAATTAAATTGACACAAACATGAGTTGTTTTACTAAAACAGTTTTTAAGTGGGGTTACACAAGTCCAAATTTTGACTATAAATATTCATTAGAAATCTAAAAAGATTTCCTACATCATAGTATTTTTTTTATAATTTTTAGACATTAAATAAATTAAATTATTTATGACATCATTAGGATGCAGCGATGACCTCATTATTTAACGATTTAAATAAAATGGGAAGATAATGCAAAATCCAAGACTTACACTTGTCCAAAGCCAATTGGATGAGGATATTTCGAACATTTATCACCTTATCCTCGAATTATATAAGTGTGGGACCTTTATAATCCTAAAAACATTGTGTAATAATGTAACATTTCAATCTTTCCAAAAGAGCCCCTCCTCTCCACTTATAAGAGGCCCCCACCTCTCCCACCTTTTTCACACCTTCAAACCCTTTGGCTCGGCCAAACTCTGCCCAAATACTCTCCCAACATCACTATCTTACTCCTAGAAGCCTCACTTTGGGCAGAACTCTTCCCAAGGAAGCCTTTGGCTCAAATCAAAAAGAGTTACTCGATTTTGAGGTAATGTCTTCTCTAATGTTGTTTTGTTTTATTTTTCTTCTCCAACCCCATAAACTCTTTTTATTCATTTATTTTGTAACAACACCAGTATCCTCAATATACTAGGATGTTGTTATAAGAAGTATTCGAGCTACAATTACACACACCTACATCTAATGGTTAAAGAACATACGGTTTCTGTGGATGGCGAATTTCTGCCTCACAAAACGATGATTGTTCAACACTCATATAACACCTTCAAAGGTGGCCATTAAGATGTCACTATATTTATATATGATATATAATATGTTTATGTTTTACTTATGCTTCTGTATTTCTCATTTATGGCATACTTTATGATTTCCATTATGGGTAAAACGCGATAATTTCATTTTAGGAAGTGCGGACTACCGCCCCCTCAAAGTGATTGAATCGTTAATGCCATATGTGGGATGTATAAAGGATGGAGTAAATGGTATTATAAGCTATATTATATTGGAATTATATTATACATTTATATCATTATGATTTCATTCCATTAAATATGAAATTTAAATGAAAGTAGCGTTCATGCGTACGTACGGCTTACCGTCTCCATGAACGGTGCATTTCATTTCTTACCTCTAAATGTTACGTAATATTATAAATGAATGTATATACTGGATATATATGATATATATGACATATAAATCATGAATATAATTCTGGAGATAATGGATATTCTACCACATAAACAACTTGTAATTATAAGAAATTTATTGTTGACTCAAGTACCAAAGATCGACAAAACGACCGTTATTAACTTAAATAATTACATAATGTTCATAACATTGTAATAAGTGATATAAAAAGGATAATTAAATTAAAAATGGTTCTTAATAAGGTATATATTAACTCTAGTTTATTATTCAGGAGGTTAAAGAACGGTTGAGTCAAGTCAGACACGAGGTAAGGGAACTTCTTAACCCAATTTCTATTCTTTGGGTTAATCTCCTACTTTCAAATTATGTCATGATATTGTTATGTATTATCTTGTATTTGTAACTTCTTTATGTGTACTTATAGTTAATACACATAATATATCTATTTTATTTATAAATGATCTTTGTAAGGGAATTTCATAACCCAACTTCCATTCTTTGGGTTAATCTCCTACTCTCAAATTATGTCATGATATTATTATGTCGTATATGGTATTTATACTTTCTTTATGTGTACATATAGTGAATACACATAATAGATATATTTTATTTAAAAATGATCTTTTTATGGGACTTCGTCTCAATCTATATTCATTGAGGCATATTTTGTTTTATTCACAAATTTCTTTTATACAGTGTATAAACCCCTTTGACTTTTATGTTTATTCAAAAGGAATCTTTTTATACGAAGCGTTTTACTAAACGACAAAAAGGGAATGTTTTTCTTTCCGTACATATGCGGTGACAACGACTTCTCCACCGCCGTCACCATTATTTGAGTTTCGGCTTCCTCTACAAGCCATCATTTTTTTTAATGAAAAATAAATTCTAGTTTTAACTTTCTTTTATTTTGGTATTGAAAATGGTTTTGAAAGCGTTTTTATTATATCAATGTGTTGTATTGATATCTTGTGATTGAAATGTGGAAATTTTATGTTTCCTTTATGTATGTTTTATGTGATATGATTATGTTATGGTTTATGATATGTTTAAACCTATTCATATGAGTAATGTATTGGACTTAATAAGTGACGGGTGGAGCCCGCTATAGCTCCTCGATGCATCGGTAGGTCTCATGAGACAACTAGACGTGGAATTGGCCGAGGCCCTTTCCCAATTTGATTTATGGTTTTGGCCGAGGCCTTAATCATTTTAGACGTCTTGGCCGAGGCCTTGACAAAATGTTTCAGAATGTCTGGCATTATACATTCCCTCATTATGAAAGTGGTTATTGATATTTCATGTGATTATTCGTCTAGTAGAATATCCATGTGAGAAAGTAATGGCATTATTTTATTTTACTTTTGCCATATTATGCTGAGTTCAAGTTCAATAAGGCTTTTGTTATAGTTATACATTGCCTTAAATGCTTATGTTTTCTTATAAAAGCTTCCGCAATATTGTTATCCTTACTGAGCATCTGAGCTCACCCCTTTCAATGTTTTAATATTTTCCAGGATGTGAAGAGGTGTATTATGACTGACTTGGAAGAATAGTCAGTGAGGATATGAGTGTGGACTATGAAGACCATGTTATTGTAGTTTGTTTACTTTTTGATGTAATGAAAGACTTATGAATGTATCTAGTGTTTCCAAGGCTACTAAACTAATCGGTCTTTCGAGAGTTGATCTTTTGTGATCATGACAATATTACGAAGTAATGCACCAACTCTGGCTAGCTAGGGTCGGGGCGTTACATCTATGTTTGGGATTATCTTATTATATAGATTATGAAACCTATGTTTAGAAATATATTTTTAATCCCCCTCTTATATATATATAAAACCATATAACCTCCCGTTCATATTTATTCAAAAAAAGTATCATGAATTTATCTATACCTTACCCTCTATATGTCCCTCCCATGGTGCCCCAATATCTTATGAAACCCTACTCATTCCTTAAAAATAACCATCTCAAGGAATGTTATCATCTCCTTATCCCCATTTTTCTAGAACCTTCTTTATAATATTCATTGTAATCCAAATTATTCAATATTGGGAAATGATTCTCCTCATCAAAAACTATTTCCATATGATTTATGTATGATGAGAGACACCTTTACCTCTCATTTAAATCCTTCTATGAATCATTATGTAGGAATGATAAACTACAAAAATTATCCTTTGAATTTCTATTCCATAAATTTCTGTATTAATTTCCCTTCCTCATTTCAACCCATGAGTATTATCCTATATATACATATACATAATTCTTTTTGGGTACAATCATTTATATAAAAGATATGTAAATATTATTAGTTATTTTTAGTATTAAAATGAATTAATTTTTAGAAATAAATGATTATTTTTTTTCTTCTTTATTTGTTGGATTTGATCATACATGGTAAGAAATTTTGTTTTATATTAAATGAAAAAAAGAGTCGTAATGTAAATGGTTTCCATAAAAAAGATGAATTTTTCTAACAAATGTATTATCATGTAATCATCTATGGAAAAACAATTAGTGTAAAGCGAAGCTTATAGGTCTCAAAAACATTAATTACCTTATAAATATACATTTTATGACATATTAATATCATGGTATGTATAGAAAAAACATTTTTGAAAAGAATCATAAATATCTTGGTTTGACATATATGTTTCTTCTATAACGAACCCTTAACATTTCATTACATTTTTTAAACCACAAAATCACTTGATAGAAGTATTTCCATGAATTATTGCTATGTACAAAAACCCTTCACTATGTCAGAAATGTGAAATGGCTAGAAATTAATGTATTTTATACGGTGTTTGATATGAGACCTCATTTCTAACCTGAGAGAAGGATAAAAACAGAATAATCATTTATGACTCATTAATGGATACCCTAATGATGAATATAACCAATCCCAACCACTATTAATATATCAAAATATCGACTGAAGAAACTGTTTTAGCTATGGAGAAATTGTGTAGCACCCTCGATGTTTGGTATGTAACTCTTAGTTGATGCATTTCATTGTAATATAGTTTAAGGATGAATATGGGACACATGGGAGAATATTGGAAGTGGTTTTGGAAAAAACATGGAAGGCACATAGGTGGTGCACTGCTCTCCTAACCGTGCACAATAGTCCTCTTGTTGCAGTAGCTCTGGCACGGTTGGAGCACAGTTAGGGAGACTGGGTGAGGAAGCCGTGCGAGGATCCATCTATGCAGTATCTAATGCACAATTTGTCTAACAGTGCGAACTAACCATGCAGATAGTTTATGTGAGATCTTAAATAGTGTATCTCAAACTTTTTTTCAACTATGTGGATTGTTTTTTCTTCTATGTGGCCATGACTACGTATTATTCTTCTCTTAAGAACAATAAAGGTTCTCTAATTGATCTAGAAGTTATCTGAAGGATTTCCTTGGGGAATTGAAGCCAGATTCTTGAGGTGTGTGATCGTTATTCGTTGTTCTTTATCAATTTCTTAGATCTAATTAGATCTACTTGTTCTATTATCTATGTTTCTTAGATCTATACCTATTATGGGTAGATCAGGGTGTGTGGATTCTATGTATTATTACATTTGGTCTTGATATTTCTAGGAGAATAGATCTAAGGCATATTCTTGTAGAATCGAACCGTTTTTCCAGTGTGTTCTTCGTTTATTGTGGTAATTCCCAAAACCTTTCAGGTGGGAGGATTGTTTGACCACCCCACTTAGTAAAACTATTTTTATTGAGTTCAAATTGAATGTGTGTTGATGATATTATTGTGATTTGGTTGTTTAACACTTATTGGGAACCTTGTTGTGTTATAGTTTTGAAATCTGAAAAAATAGGTGTTTGAAAAAAGTGCTTTCGCTCATGGTATTAAAATATGGATTAAAAAAAGGGGTTTTTTGGATTGTTGGAACATGAATTGGATTTGAGTTTTTCAATAAATGGAATTTTTTTTAAATTAAATGTTTATTTGAAACTTTTTGTGCTTTTATTTTCAATAAAATCCTTTTTTATTGGAATTTTTTGTTTTGGAAATGGATGTATTTGGCATAAATGGTGTTGGTTTGAGTTCATGAATAACGTGCCCTTAATAAAGGTCCTGTCCCATTAGGGTACAAGGGACGTGACCCTGGATTTGAGTAATGATTCATTGGGACACAAGGTAATTAGACGAGAGACCGCTCATGAGTATTGAACTGTCAAATAAAGCATGAATGTGTGGGTCTGTTGTGAACTATAGAATCAATATACCAAATGATAATAAAAATTGGTTATAAATGATTTGATTAGTTTTTTTTATAAAAAATATCTTCCTAGAAATTAGTTTTATATTGTTTCATTTTCTCTTGGATACAAATGGTTTTTGGAACATGATTATATTTGGTTTTAAAATGTTTTTGTAAATTGTTTTATATAAACTGTTTAATATAATTATGACTAACTTTTATATCCTTATGGTGCGAGTAGGAAATTCAATGGGGAAAACTTACTGAGTTTTATACTCACCCCTACTTTGGAACTTTGGTGGTTTTTTAGATGATATCTTTTAGGACAAGGGAAAAGGTAACGTTTGACACATTTTTAGCACTACCTCATGATATTTGTGTTGTTCGGTGATTGCGGAGCTCAGAGCTTGTAGAGCATGGAGTCTTGTGGCCCCTTGAGAGTCTTTAGTGGTTTATCCATTTTTTACTTTGATATAGGTTCGGTCTTCTACTTTTTCACACTTTGATACAGTTTTGAAATACATGAGGTTGTTGAGATTTCGTTCTTTTGGTCATGCATCATTTAGTAAATAGTTAGGTTATGGTTTGTTGGTGTATTGGTTTATTTACTGAATGATAAATCATACCCACTTGTATTTTATACCCTTCAACATTTATTGACATCCTTTGACATCTATGGGATGTCTCTTAAGGCCATGTAATGACTCATTGTGCACTCAAGCCAATGATATTGAAAGGGTCATTACAAATGTTATCATACTGTTCCTTCCTTTGTAGTAAAAATGTTATCAGTTTTTTCGGTCCTTTTCAAATAAGTGGTCATCAATGTTATTGGTCTTGGATTTGAAATTATTTAGTTTCTATTCTTTGGTTTGAAATCATAGACATGAGTAGGATTTTCTGAAATTGAAATGTATAGCATAAATAGACGAAGCAAACCCTTTTACGATGAACTTAAAGTTACTAGGGAGTTGGGTACATAAGTGTTTCAGATACACTTCTAGAATGATGAAAATAACATTTTCATGTGATTATCCAATGAGTTCAGAATGACTCCTATTATAGAGGAATGACATCCATCAATGAGGGAATACATCCGTTCGTGTAATGATTCATGTTGAATAAAAAATACTATTTTTTTAAAAGTATGAAATTGTTTTACAAATACAATATTTTTAAAAAGGATGTGCTTATGGTATTTTGAATATAGTTTAGTTTTCAAAAATAAAGTTGAATGTTTTTAAAAATGGGTGAACATAGAAAAAGTTTGTTTTTAGAAAGTAGTGTTTCTATTGTTGATGGGATAGAATTTGAAATGTCAAGCCATAAATATAGAGTAAGATTTACGGAGTTCATTGTTGGATTGAGAAATAGAACTTGGTAGGCGTCATAAGAACCAACAGGAGGAAGCTGTAGAGAATGTAGAAGCACCAGATCTATGGGTGAAACAATATATGGTTTAGATTATTGTCCATTATATTCACGATATTGATACATGGAACTAGAGGAATGAGCCAAGGCATGTGGATCATACCATTCCGTTCATGACGTAGAATCCACCTGACTTCCGAAGTGATTCTGAACCTGGGATGTCGTATGTGTGGCTGAGTAGGATGAATCATATATTTTACTTCAAGGACACACTGGTAGATCCAAAGGTTATGTTGGTGACATATATGCTCAAATATCTTGCACACTAGTGGTGGGATTTAGCTGTGCAGGTTAAATAGGATGAAGGCCTTATATGGGAGGATTTTGACATATTGTACAAAAAACAAGTATATCCTCACATGTTCAAGATCTAGAAAATGACTAACTTCTTCATCCTAAAACATGAAAGTCTCCCTGACATAGAAAATGAAACTAAAATCAGGATTTTACTCAGTTTTTAACTGGAGGTTGCAACAATTGTGTCATTGAAGGAACAAATCTTCGAAATAGGGCTAAGGGAAGAGATTCAGTTAGAGATTGGGTTTCTCTGTATTACTGATTATCCAGATATGTTGAACCGATAAAATGTGGTTGAATGTGATATCTAAATATCTATGGGAGGAGGTATGATGATACCCACAGAAAATTATTAGAAATCAAACACTCGGAACAAGAGGAAAAGGACACCTATTTCTAGGGGTGGAAGTTAAAATCTAAATCAGACGACTGGATCAGTCAAACGTCATCCATGACCCCAGATCAAAGAAGGCTTCTTTCAATGTGTTTTTCTTGACTAAATAAATCTTGAGTGTATTAATCAACCAATATAATTATATAACTACAAAACGATGGGGTAATCTACAGGACAATTGTCGTTGTGCTCCAAGGTATGGTGCTCAGGACACTACTCTGGTGTCGTATGCATTATATGATTCGACATGGTGAGGATAATAGAACCAGTCTCATCAGTAGATCACAGTTATCCATGGTGATTATATAAATTCCATGAATCCTCAATGAGGGCTATTACAAGAAGGAAACAAAGAGAATAGTGCAACGACGAAGCAATAGAATATAGCTATCAAAATGTTTGTCTACGATCATGTGTGATAATCTATAGTGAGAGGTACGATTATTTTGAATTATACCATTGTATAAGTGATCTTCCATACTGGTTCATCACATTCTTTAATTTAATATCATGATTTTGATTTGCTATATTTAATGTTGGAAATTTATCCTCATATTTTAAAACACCAATCTCCTCTCGATGATAGAGAATATAATGCCATTGTGTGTTGATCATGTGTTATATGTCTTAGTGGAATTGAGATGAAATGGGACTTCTCAATGTTAGACATGGATGTTTATGATGTAAATTTGGGTGTGGATTGGTTGACAATGTTCAAGGCTAATGTTGTTTATTATAGGAGAATAGTTAGTTTCACGACTGAGGATAAAATTGAGTATCTCTTCATAGGAGACATGATGGTAAACAATGCTACAAAGTGTTTATTGGTACTGACGGTGGGAATTATCTCTTATCAGTTGGATGTGTTGAATTTGGAATCAACGGAAAAGATCAAGGAAATTAGTTTTTATCAATTGTCGATCAATTTAAAAAATATTTCCCAATATCTTCTTAGTGTTATCACTCATAAGGGAAGTGGAGTTTATGGTTAGTCTCCTTATGAGGAATAGACCTATTTTACTTTCATCTTATAGGATGGCACCAAAAGTGTTATGGGTATTGAAAGTATAGAAGGAGGATATGAAAATCTATGTTTTCATTCGATGAAGTACATCTCTCTGGTAAACACCGGTTTTGTTCGTGAAAAAGGTAGAAAGAAATAATTGGTTGTGTGTTGATTATCGTATTCTTAACAAAGTTACGATAAATAATAGATATCCACTTCCACACATTGATGATCTATTCAATAAATTAAGGGGATCTCAGTGGTTCTCCAAGATTGACCTGAGATCATGATATCACAAATTGAGAGTTAGAAAGGAAGAAATCCCAAAGACATCTTCTAAAAGCAGATATGGCCATTATAAAAACATTTTCATGCCTTTAGGTATGAAAAATTCACCAATAGTTTTCATATATTTGATGAATCAAATATTCTAATGATATCATGACTCCATTTTTGTGGGGTTTGTGGCCGACATCTTGGCATATTCAAATACAAGGACTTACCTTGAGGATCATCTAGAAACTGTTTTACAAATCTTTAGAGATCTCCGTTTGTATTTGAATTTATCAATGTGTGATTATTTTGATACAAGAAGTACGTTTCCATGTCCATTTCATTTTTGAGAAATGTGTTTTGGTTGATCCTAAAAAGAAAGAATCCATTATCTATTGGAAACTACCGAAGAATGTCTTCCAGATTCAATGTTCTCTTTGTCTAGCTGGTTAATACCGATGTTTTTTCATGTTTCATCAAGACTATATTCACAAATAACAACTTTGACAAAGAATAATTCTATAGTCTAATTAACATATAAATACCAGAAAATAATATAGAAACTAAAAGTTCATCTTACAGCAGCACCTATCTTGATCTTAATAGAATTAGGAAAGGGGTATGTGGTGTATTGTGATGCTTCAGGATTAGAGTTCAGTTGTGTTCCCATAAAAAGAGACCATGTTGTTGCCTATGGGTCATGTTAGTTGAGGGTTCATGAGAATAACTACCCAACACATGATTTGGAGGTAGTTTTAGTCGTCCTTATTTTAAAAACATGGAGACACTATCTCTTTTGTGAGAAACTTACTGTGTTCACGGACTATAAAAAGGCATGGAACACATTTTTATCATAGGGATATTTGAAAATGAAGCTAAGGATATGGATGGAGTACCTTTATATGGTTTAATTGAACTTGATGTATACACTAGTGAATGAAAATTCAGTGGAAGATGCATTGAGTAGAAATTCATCTGCCCAGTTGGTGAAAGAAGCATCAGATAAATGGAAATTGATGTCAGTCCTAGCCGACATGCATCTGGAATGTGAAGACAATGGTTATGTTGTGGTTTTATTTTAAGCTAGTCTTGTTCCAGATTTGGTAAATATGGTGAAAGAGTCATAAAAAGTTGATGAGTAATGTTTGGTTATGAGTTCAAAAATCAATGGTGGGGAGACCATTAAAAGACGTAATATTGATGGGAGTTCAATTTTTCATTTTAAAAGTTTTATGGTTGTACCTATGGAAGTTTTCAAAAAAATACTTCATGATTAAAACCATTCAATATGGTATATACATCCTGGTACACAGAAGACATAAAAAGAGTTGAAAGTGTTGTTTTGGTGGAACGACATGAAAACGATGGTGGCCGAGATCATTTTTCAGTGCTTAACTGGTCAGCAAGATAAAGAAGAGAATTAGTGACATGAAGGTATGTTTTAGTCTTTAACTATACCAATGTGGAAATGGGTTCCCATAGTGATGTATTTTGTTACACGTATTAGAAGAATGGTCTAAAAACATGATTCTATTTGGGTGATAGTGGATCGTGTTTCCATGTCTTCCCATTTTATCTATATTAGTGAAATTCATACGGTGAAGGATATGTTAAAAATAAATCTCCTAGAAGTGGTAAAGAGACTCGGCATGCTTGTTTCGACTGTCTGTGACAGAGATCCTAGGTTTACATGTTTTTTCTGGAAATCCATACAAGAAAACCCATGGGACACAATTGACTATGAGCACAACATACCATCTTCATACAGATGGCCAGTCTGAGCGGGCGATACCAATAATGGAAGACATGTTGAGGAAATGTGAAATTGATTTTAGTGGATCATGGGAGGAGAATATAACCTTATTAGAGTTCTCATATAATAACAGCTATGAGGCCTCGATACATATGGCTTTGTTTGTAGCTTTGTATGGGCATCCTTGTCATTCTATACTATACTGGGTGGAAACAGTTGAAACGTTACTAGTTAGGACAAGTTTTTCCAAGAAAAAATGTATAAGATCTATTTGATTTTAAAGAGGATGGAGACTTCATAGAGTCGTCAGAAATATTATGAAAATCACCGTTGAAGACCGTTGTCATTTTCGGTGAGTGATCATGTCTTCTTAAAGATATCTCCAACGGTTGGATATCATTTTTTCAGGACATAGAGAATGTTATTTCCTAGAAAAATTGGGACTTTTAGGATACTAGAATGGGTTGGATAGGTGAAAAATAAGTAGGAATTACCACCATGGTTTAATTTTGTGAAAAATGTGTTCCATGTATCTTATTTGAAAATGTATCAGCCTAATCCTAACCATGTCATCAGATAGGATCACATTGACCTAGATCTAAATAATTCGTTTGTACATATCCTGGTGAGGATTTTTGATAATAAATTAAATGTCTTGGGTATAAAAAGAATCGGTCTAGTGTGAGTTTTATAGAATCATGGTCAAATTCAGGAAGTGACCTTAGAACACGAGAAGTGGATGAAAGATCAATGTCTAGAACTCTTTCAGATTGGTGATGGTTTTTTACTTTATGAGGATGAGAAAATCAATGGTTGGGAAAATGTATCACCCCTGTTTTTTGGTATGTAACCCTTACGTGATTCATTTTTGGGTTATAAGGTTTAAGGGTGATAATGGGAGAGTTGGGAGAACATTGGAAGTGGTTTTGGGGAAACATGGAAGTCGCACGAGCAATGCACGATATGCCTAACCATGCGAACAAATAGTGAAAAATGGTCCTATTGAGGTATTAGCTCCAGCATGGTTGGATTATAGTTTAGGAGATCATATGAGGAATCCATGGTGGGTCTAACTAGGTAGTAGATAACACATGGTTAGCACATGTTTTGTCTAACTGCGTGAACTAATGGTGTAGATGGTTTATGTGAGATACTAAAATAGTGGATCTCAAACGTTTGTCCTCTATGTGGCTTGTTTTTTCTCCTAAGTGGTCATAAATCTTTGTTTTGCTTCTCTTAAGGACACATAAGGGTCTACCATTGATTCAGAGGTGATCCAAAGGCTTTCCTTAGAGAATAGTAGTCAGATTCTTGAGGTATGTGATTGTTTTTCATCATTCTTGTTCAATTTAATAGATCAAATTAGATCTTCTTCTTCTCTTCTCTCGGTTTCATAGGTCTACACCTGTTAAGGGTAGATATAAGTATTTGTATTCCATGTATGATGATATTTGGACTTGATCTTTCTATGAGAAGAGATCTAAAGTAGATTCTTGCAAAATCGACCTTTTTTTCTTGTGTGTTCTTCATTTGTTGTGGTTTTCGACAAAACCATTGATGTATGATTCTTCTTTCTTGACTCCAATTAGTAAAAAGGATTGGTATGCTTTCAAATTTAATGTGTGGTGTTGAATTGAAGGTTTTTTTTTTGTTTAAAACTTGTTGGAAAACTTTTTGGGTGATGGATATGAAATTTGTGAAATTGGGTTTTTGAGTAATGTGCTTTTTCTCATGGTTTCAAAATATGATTTTTAAAAAGGGATATTTCTATATTGTTGGAACATGAATTGTATTGTATGTTTCAATAATAATTTATTTATTGAAATGAAATTTTTCTTTGAAATTTTTTGTGCTTTTGAATTCAATAAATGTTTAGTTTTATTAGAGTGGTTTGTTTTGGAAGTGGAAATATTTGGCATAAATGGTGTTGGTGTGATTTCATGCTTAACAAGATATTCATAAGGTACAAGAACCATTGGGGTATAAGGGAAGTGACCCTGGATTGGGGGCATGTGTCATTAGGACACATTAATTGGACGAGAGACCGCTCATGAATATGTAACTGTCAAATGAATCATGCATGTGTGGGTGTGCTGCGAACTGTTGAATAGATATGCCAAATGAAAAGAATAATTTATTTCAAAATATTTGATTGGTTATTTTTATGGAAATATAAGTTTCTGGAAACTTTTTTCATTTAGTTTTGTTTTCACTTGGTTGAAAACATTTTTTGAACTTGTTTATATTTGGTTATAAACAGTTTTGGATAATTATTTTACATAAATGTGACTAACTTTTATATCCTAGTGGCGTGAGTAGGGAAGACCTTGGGGAAACCTATTGAGTTCTATACTCACCCATTATTCGTCACTTTCATGCTTTTGAAGACTATATCTTGCAAGATAGGGTCAAGGTAATGTTTCCCACATATTTATCACTACCTCGTGATATATGGGTTGTTCGGTGATTGTGGAGCTCGAAGAATATGGATCATGGAGTCTTATGGCCTCATGAGAGTCTTGAGTTGTTTATTCACTATTTACATTGATATTATTTTGTTCTTCTTTTGTTTCACACTTTGATATGGTTTTGAGACACATGAATTTGTTTAGTTCTCTTTCCTTATTTCTTGCATCATTTATTAAATGGTTTGCTTATTGTTTGTTGGTATATTGGTTTATTTCCAAAAGGAAAAATCACCCCCCATTGAATTTGAAACCCTTCAACATTTATTATCCATCCATTGGAATCTTGGGGGTTATCGTTTAAGTCCATGTAATGACTCATTGTGCTCTCAAGTAAATGAGATTGAGCTGGTCCATACACATTGGTAGACCAGGTTTCAAGAGAGGTGATGCGCTGTAGAGTCCCCCACAACTCCTTCATGCATATTTTTCATTATGAATTAATATAATCCCACCCCCCAACCCTACTCCCTCATTACTAGGATAAGAGGTAATTTATACCATATTCTTGAGTAATGTTGATAAAGGGAAAATGTGTTTTTTGGATTGCATATTCATACTACTTTTCAAGCTGGTTTTCCACATTTTCCTTCTCCATACATTAATAATTTTTTTTATTTTAATCATGGATATAAATTGGTAAATATGGAAGGGGTTCATCAAAATTACATAGCTAATTTACCTAGAATATACCCTGACCATTGGGGATTCTAGGGAAATTATTTTTAAATATTATTTCATGATAAACTTATTAGGATATTACACTAAATTACTAGAATGAGGTAAAGAGAGTATATAATATCTATATAAGTGATACCACAAAAATCAGATTCTCCTCATCCTAACTATGACACCACTCACGAATTATGAAATTTAATTTTTTAATCCAATTTCACCAAAAATTTAAAAGTTAAAAACCTAGACTTTCCTTCCAAACCTAATTTTCAAAACCCATTTATATTTTTTCCCTATATATATCATTTTCAAATAAATAATATTATCCTTTATTACAATATTATTCAAAAAAACTAAATATATAACTTTTAGAAACATAATAAACAAATTATTATTGCGTGTCGGTTCAAACTATACTAGTTTGACACTAGTTTTTTAATTAACTTTTCACACATGATTATTTTTTACTAATTTTACAAAATTATTTAATAACATATGGAATTATTGATTCACTAGTGTTGATCATACTAGAGTGATTTCAATGGACATTTTTAGATTAATTTTTAGGTTATTAAATTTTTTATGTTATAGTTGTATCTATTTTCACGATTTTCACGTTTCTATTTTTTGTTATGATGGCACGGATTCAAAAAACTCATAGGCCCACCTTCCTAATAAATGAAGTAACATAGAAACATAACGAACAAAAAACTAATAAAACCCCAGCATAAGAGTTACCATAACCATACAAAGGAAATAACGACACAACACTCCATATCATGGAGTTGAATTCTAAAGAGGCACACCACGAAGAAAGAAATAATGAAAACAATGAAGAGGTAAGTAACACCTTTGATGTTGACCTTTATCACTCTCATAATTCCATTGATCGTGAATTATTCAGTGAAAAACAATGAAGAAGGTTATCTTCTTAAAGAGCATGATTTGGAAAATGCATAATTTGTAAATAGTATGATGAAGAATAGAATAAAGGGGAAAGGACATTTACTATGGTTGTTTATAAATATTCATTATAAATATGGATTACAGTGCATGGAAGATGAAAAAGAATAGGATGATACCTCCAATTCAATTTTTATAGGATTTTTTGATAGTGTAATTTCATTTCATTAAAATACATTATAACCCACGACTGTCTATGCTGAAAATGAATAAACATAAGAGGGGGAATCAGTGATAGTTGTTGAACCTAATTTCATTAATAAATAAATTAGAAAAATAATTCAAGAATTGAAATAGAATAATCATAAAATATTTAGATGTATTGTAAATTATATATACATTCCTTCCATAAATGTAGATTTTTTCACCATAACTATATTTCATGTTACTTGCATCAATGAAAATATGAGTTTAACAGAATTCATTAAAATTTCTTGATTTGGTTTACATAATAAATTATCCTTGTACCACACTCGAATCATCTAACATATGTCTAGTTTAGCTGAATGATTGTTAAAAAAAATTCAACTTGGAGGCTACATGAGTTTCTAGTTGTTTCCATTATTTAATTTTTGGAACATGAAATATCCCCAAAATCATTTAAATTTCATTGAAAATAGAATATATATTCAATTTTATATATTCTTTAGGACTACAAAAAACCATGTATGAAGCATTAAAATAATTATTAGGGACTATATACATCATGACTATGGTGGAGAAATAACCTGAAAATATAATGATAATGATTAATTCAAATGTGAGTAATATTTTAAATTATAAAATTTTCACCTGTATTCGTAAAATTTAACTATTTTAGAGTTTGAACATCCAATCACATGCGCTTTTTTTATTCTACCTTTTATATACTAGGCTATGATACCTAACTTTCATAAAATAATTTCATTCCATTATTTAAATTTCATTGTTAATAAATTTAAATGGGAAAATTATGGGGAAGAATTATTATAGATAATCATGTAGTTTTAGATATAGAAAAAAATAAAATAGTTGATCTTGAATGTTTTTGTAAGTGAAATTTGTATGATATTTTACTAACTACTAATTTTTCATTTATTCATTAATAGATTAAATAATTCGTATTTATTTCCTTGATTAGTAGTCCCAACAATTATTTTAATTCCAAAGGAATTTCCAAAAAAATTATCATTTTTTAATAGTATAATTCAAGATAGTTTAATGTTTTTTATCATCTAGAACATTATTAGAATCTTATATATACCTTGAACGAACAAAATTACTTTTATGATGACTCAGGAATTATTTTATTTTGACAAATTGACATTGGGCAAACATAAAGTTAGACATTATTATGTTTATAGATGCCATTAATGATTTTTTATAAATGTTTCCATGTAAGATAAAAATTGAATGGGATAGATTGACTCATTTATTGTTTTTACTTTTATAATGGCCTCACATTGCGATTTTTCATAGAAGCAATAGATTACATATATAAAGGGGTATTTCTATTGACCACTATATTTTGACACATTACATTATGCTTTATAGAGAAACCAATTTATTTTGATTTATTTTCATTCACACCATCACTCACCTACCCTAAATTCACATAGTAATTTTATCCTTAGCTAAAACCCACATGAATAATTATGAACATTTTATTTATATAGTGGAGAAAAAAATTACTTGAAACCCAATTTTATGTGTCTTTTTTAGGTATGTTATGCAGACTATTTATAATTGTAAATAGATAAGGATAAAGAAAATTTAATTGATCTTAATTCAAAATGTTATGCATATTAATAATGAATAGAAAAATAAAAATGGATGAATGAAAAGGAATGACTATTCATAAAGTAGAAATGATATATACTTGGTTGATATGTTTCATTCAAAAGTGAATCATAAATAAATATTATTATGTGATTCTTGAATATTTAATTTCACATATAATCAATATTTTTTATTGAATTGATGCATAGTAAGATGAGAGACTTTTTTATTTTGTTTAGATTACATCCTTAATGGTATGTAATAATAAAATTGTGATGGATTTGATATGTACATTTCATTCTTGATTTTTTAGTAATAATATTAAGTAAAATTTTGACTTAAATGACTAATTATTACTAGGATATCTAATGTATTTTTCATATTAAGAAGGATATAATGTGATATGGAGTACAAGAAAAAGAAACCAAAATGGAAATTATTTCTATTAATAAATGTATTTCTATAACAATGGGTGATCATAAGAGCGTCCATGGGTCAAATATAAAAATTTTCGGGAAACAAAGGTTATAGGGATGCAAAAGTAACATTAACATTGTAAATAAAAATTTGATGTTGTAAAATTATATGGTAATGACGAGAAAAATATCCTAATATAATAGTAATATGTGTTTGAGAAAGACACATATTCCTCACATTGTGTTGCACCATAATAATTTCACAACATCTCTTAATAAAACTAACTTACCTATAGGTATATGGGCATGAAATCATACAATAAGAAATCACTATTCATTGTGTAAAAATCAATAAACACCTATGAAAATACAACATTTGAATTTGATTTCAATGGGAGATATCATTTATGAAATATGAAATCCAATAAAAACATAATACACTATTATGAATAATTTATGGATTAAATATTGATGAATTAAATATAAACTATGAAACCTATATATCTATTGACTAAGGCTAAACCTGATGCATCTAGGGATTGACTGGGAGAACAATGCATTGTGTAATGTGTTATGCAACAATTTCTAATACCAATCAATCCTCCATATTTTAATTATGTTGTGTATTTCTTCTATCCCTCTACCATATAACCAAATTGATAGGATGAGGGGTTAATTCCCACATTGTGATGGGTTAATGTAGATAATTTGGAAAGGTGTTTCTGATAATACATTCTTTATCTTCTTCATATTGGGATTCCTTAGTTTTATATACTGGTTCAATGCCTTTTATTGTTAATTTATCATTTACATTGATTAATAAAATTTTGAAAGGAATCCTTTAAATTATGTAACTAATTACCCTATACTATACCAAAACCATTAGGTAGTCTCGGGAAATGAGGTTCAATTATAGTGTTATGAAAAAATTATATAATAACACATTAAAATACCATAAGAAGGGAAGTGTGGTATTTTTTAATAATGTGAAAATTAAATGACCATCATATCCTCCTCATTAAAACTCCAACACGATCCATCACTTATTCAATTAAATTTTTTAATCTAACTCAACCTAAATACTAAAACCTCCAAAATCCATTAATTTATTTGAAACATGATTATAAAAACCATAATTGTTTTTCCCTATCTCTTTATTTCAAATCAATCTAACATAAATTATTTCCCCTATTCAAAAAATAAATTAAATAAATCATTTCGAAAAACCTAATAATGTAATTGCACATTCTCGAGGGGTGGACCATGAATCGATGAATGAAACTGTTTTAACTAGTATTTGTCAGTTATATGAGTTTTATAACTTTTTCCCCATAGGGAATTAGTGATATACCGGGTTTACCAGTATCCCACGCTCAATAACATTGGGGTTAAAAAATTTGAGGATATCATTATATTTAATGACCTATGTGGCATAATTATACATGTAGAGGATATGAAAGTGCCATGTGTGCATTGAATTATATATCGCTATAATTGAATTAGTTTTGTTTATATCTCATGATATTCTATATATGTTTCATGTGAGGTAATCAGAAGCATTCTATGTTATGTCACCTTGGTGTTTACCTTGAATTATGTCTATGATGTCATGGTATATATTATTTCAAAATTATTCTATTTCATTTTTATTATCATGTTATATATTGACTAATTATTTAAAATCTTGATTATCAACCCTCTTATGTTACCTTGATATTGAATGGACAGACATGTATTACTTTCATCATAATATGCATTGATTATGCCATTTCTGGACTTTGTTTGTCACCCATTTCTTACATAATTCCAATGGTTATCCCAAGACGTTTTAAAGTATCCATGGATTATAATTGGATATCTTTACTATTTTTAAATAATGATTTTGTACACATGTATTATGTTATTATGTCATGTACATAAGTTTAGAATGATAATTTTCCCCATAATCTTAAGGGGTTGTATTAACTATATCATTATGTAATAAATCATGAATTAATGTGTTTTAATATATGGGTTGTCATAAAAAATCAATCTCAATATTTTAGGTATGGTTGTGAATCATATTCGTAATATCATGAATATTGGATTTCACTATAATAAATTGAGCATAAAACAACCAATAATAGGGTATCAAGACTTCTATAATAGAATAAATTTTACTTGAGAGTTTTTATTCATCCTTACAATAATTGATGTACATAGAAATATTTTTAGTATAAGATGTGATTTCACTATTATGGTAATTAATATAGATAAAATGTGGAGTTAGAAAAACCAATTTTAAATTCACATAAAATTCATGTAAAGGAATAATAATATGATATGCATAGAAATATTCATAGAAATATAAACCTGCAATGTTCTAATCACATATAGAGAAGTTTTTATTATTAATTTAATATATAGAGATCATGGTGTTGATATAATGTTCATAGTAATAATTCATGGTATAATGTAGTTGGTTAAATAAGACAAAAATAGAGTAGTCACATTTCATGGGTGGATTATTAGTGCTTTCAAATTACACTTTATTAATTTTTGTTGCATATTATTTCCCTTATTCACTTATTTGTGTATGTTGTTTATGTTTATCATCATTGTTTTCCCTTTTATTTGGGAAATGTCTTGGATAATTCCCATGTTCCTCCTATTTATGACAATTAACTAAATGTGGTACAATAGGATAAACGTTATTTCTGTTCACTATGTTAGTAAAAAACTTATTTTTCATTAGATATTTGTTTCCGAAACTTCCTTCGGGGCGCACATGTCTGTCTGTCGAGGACACACTGGTCGTTGCCGCACATTCTCGCCTTCCAAAGGCAGGTGACATCTATCACTTATTCAAGGACATTTTCTATTTCATCGAAATGGGTTTATGATATGTCAGTTCTTCCTTCTGTGGATTCCTCCTCGACACTCATCACTTAGTACGAGTCTCCCTTATAGATTAACATGTTGTTTGTGAAACTCTTCTCAGTGCCATATATTCTTGGATGCTGGTTAATTATGCTGCTTCTTTTGGGACATTCCAAAGGGTCTAGTCATGGCAGCAACCTTTGGTCGGGGGAGTAGTCATTTTGGACATCACTAGCATGTCTGGACGTTGGAACACTGGCACGTCTGGGTTTCTTTCCCTTATTATAGGTCTTCTCGAGGGAATAGAATCCCGAGGAATCCCATGTTGAATGTAGGGAATTATATTCCATGGGAATTTATATTAGGTTTTAATGAGCTTCGCATGTTTAACACAGGGTATGCTACGAGTTTAATGTCTAGTAGAGACAGATTCGACAGATTAGAACACTGACTAGAGTGAATCAAAGAAGTGCAACCCCGAGAGGGAGCACTAATGTTGGAGATAACACTTGGTTAGTTACCCGACAATGGTTGAGAGCAATGAGGATGTGGATGAAATGATCTCACTGAGATGTGGGGGCTCGGGTGAGAATCAGTATTGGTGATGGTGGATGAGGAATGAGATGGAACCGATGCAAGGGAAACAATAGTGTTGGGCTTGAGCCTCAAAGAGACTTCCTATGTATCCCCATGGAAGGGAATCAAAGTCCTCGTAGTTTAGTATAATGATGGGACACCTGAGGAGGCAGCCTGTGAGAATGGACGCCTGGATGGGATCCGTAGGAAGTGAATATTCTGGGTTGGGGAATGGAATCGTGGTATACGCTAAGGGAAACAACCCAACGATATACTAGGGCTCATGTGTGGTTAACAACCTAGGGTGGTCAGATGCTTGAGGGGTGGACCAGAGATGTGGGTCCTAATTAGGGACTGCAATGGCTTACTGTCGATGCAGGTCCCAGTGGATTACCTTAGGATAGGGGGCACAATGGCTTACCGATGATTGGGGTACAACAGCTTACTGCTTATTGGGATCACAATGACTTACTGCTGGATGGGGTGTACAGTTTAATGTCAGGTGGGATGAGGGTGGACTGACATGAAGTAATCGGGGCTGATGGGAGTTGGGCTTCAACCTCAAGGATTCATTCTATGTAGCATTCCTTGTAAAGGATCAAAGTCCGCATAGTTCGGGATGTGGAGAAGCAATGTGAAGAGAGGTCGGAACGACCTAGATTTGGGCATGAACCTCATCCAGGAATCCTACATTCCTTTCCTTGGCAAGGATCAAAGTCCATGTAGTTTGGAATAGTGTTGGTGAACCGATATGAAGAGGGTCTAAATGACCGGGTGTTGGGATTGATCCTCGAGGAGGCATCCTAGGTACATTCCTTTGGCAAGGATCAAAGTCCTTGAAGTTCGGGATGTGGCGAACCGATGTGAAGAGGGGTCAGAATGACCTAGGGTTGGGCTTGAACCTCTGAGAGGCATCCTACATACCCTACATTAGTAAGGATCAAAGTACATATAGTTCGGGATGTGGTGAACCAATGTAAAGATGGTTCAGAACAACTGGGGGTTGGGCTTGAACCTCAGAGAGGCATCCTACATACCCTACCATGGAAAGGATCAAAGTCTACGTAGTTAGAGATGTGGCGAAACGACGTTAAGAGTGGTCGGAACAACCGAGGTTGGGTTTGAACCTCAGAGAGGCATCCTCAATACCCTGACTTATCAAGGATCAAAGTCCACGTAGTTCAGGATGGTAATGGTGATTACACTCTAATGTGGCTCAGAGAGGATGTCATGGTTGATGTTTACTCTAAGACCACGTGAGTTATGCTCGGTGTGAGAAACAATAGGAAGCAATGACCTAACAGCCGCATCAAGAATGGTGCATCTGTGGGAAGTGGAATGGTGATTACACTTGGATAGTGGCCCAAAAAGAAAATATGGACTTACACATGGTTAGTATCCCAGAGAGTCGATGATTGGGACTTATTCCAAAATAGATGCCCGAATGGTGACAAAGCCCAGAGGAAGAGGGATGGGATAACAGAATCGATGTCCCCATCTTTCCTCTTAGTCTTTCGCTCAGAAGAAGAGAAGAGGAGTAGATTTACTACCTCCTAAAAGAAAGTCTTGGGTATTATACCATAGTTTTTTCATTTTCCCCACAGACAGACATCACTCCAGTAAAGAGGATGTCATTCTATGTGAGGAAGATTTCACTCCCGTAGAGACTATCGAGCATGTAGAATGTCCACGGTGGGGTTCCTCGAGTATGATTCACGGGACCAAGCTACAGTTTGATCTCATTTTTTGAGGACTATGGTTCTTGGAATTTTAACATCCTATAGCTTGGATGAGGTGGGTTAACTCTGCATCCCTAGAACTTACATAACCGGCACCCTTTACACTGTGGTGAAGGGAAGGCACCAACAACGCCATGGCTATGGGGTGTTGTGGAGTGATCCATTGCGGGGTCTGTGTTAGCGTGTCTATGCAATGAAGCAATAGATATTAGTGTGCCTATGTGAAGAAGCATGAGGTGAAGCAACACAATCAATGGCACTACCCAAGGGACTTTGAGATAACTTTGTGCAAACCTAGAAGGTTGAACAAGAATAGGATTTGCAGAGCAACATGGTTTATACCTAGAAGCCTTGTGAAGCTATGGTGCTCTATGAAATGGAGGGGCTTCACAAAGGGGTGTTCATCATGATGTGAAGTTTCTTAGCCTAGTCATAGAGTACAAGTGCACATGGGAGGTGCTTCACGAAGTGGAATGGCCTTCGTGGAGAAGTGCCTCGCGATGCAAGGGTGCCCCGCGAAGTGTAGTTTGGTGAGGCAATGTGCTTAAAAAAACATAGTGACCATGCCATATCATGAAGGTCAGATGTGTATGGAGGGTACTTTTTGAAGAATAAGTGCTCCGTGAAGACCCAAGACCACTTGGGTATCCCCTTCAATCATAGAGGCATGTGGGCTCTGTGAATGGCATCCCTCCTTGAATAGGGGTTAAATTCATGAAAAGAGGAAGGTACGTCGTGATGCTAAAGTACCCTGAATAGATCATGGCTCACAGATCAGATATTTCCTCATGATTTGGGAGATAAAAAGGTGAATGGTCGGAGGATTCCACTATTGGGCTTGAGGGGAGCATGGAATTTATAAGCAAGAGGCATCGCGAAGCAGAGTTTGCTCGGTGCGAATACAGAGTTTTCTCCGCGGAGGGTTCGTGAACGTCAAAGCAGTTCGCGGGGCATCCCGCCTCTTTACTCCATGACGAGTTCGTGAACGTCAATGTAGTTCTTGGGAAATTCCACCTCCTTACTCTACGGCGGTTTCTCAAATGTCAAAGTGGTTCACGGGGCATCCCGCCTCTTTTATCCATGGCTAGTTTGCAAATGGGATCTCTGTCCCGGTTGTGGGGAAACGGGGCTCTGTGAATGGGATTAGCATGACAATACATAATTCTTTCCATTTTTTCTTGTTCTTACCCAATTTTGGGGGATAAAAAATGCCCCCCCTCAGACTTAAAGTAGAGGAGAAAACAAGGGTCAATGTCTGAGGTTCAATAGCCAAAATCCCGCGGTCAATTACGAAGCGGGATCATGAAGGCAGATCGCAATGCGGAGGGGCGACATGTAGGCTAAGCGCGCTGTGAAGCTCGCCACGGTTGGATGCACCGCGAAGTGCCAGGGGGTCCTCTCCTATAAATAGTGGAGTTGACCTCTCATATGTCCTTTATCTTCTATGCGTTTTTAGATTATTTCTCTCTCGATTCACGAAGCACCGCGTACTCTGCAATTGATCTCCGTGAATAAGGACTTCTACATCGTGGCATATAGAGAGTCTTTGACTTCGCATCAGAGCACTTTGCGACATGCGTTAGAAGGCCAGGGAAGGGCTCCGCAAACAAACTTTGCGAATGAGCTCCACGAACTTGCTCCACAAAATATTTTCTCAAAAAACCCAAAGGACACCCAAACTCCAAAAACTGAATGGCTCACTAAGATGCTGCCAAGGGGATCCTTACAAAAGCTGCCTGAAGGGAGGAGATGGCGAATAGACTTGGTTTATGGGATTCGATACATAGCCACTCTATTCACAATTTTCTGGTAGAGCTACTATCAGAAAGCCAAAGAAACTATCTGTTGTGTAGGAGGCTGCCACTATATGGTTTTGGGTAGAGAGATGGCGTCCTCATCACTGAAGCAAGTAGGTATGAGCCAGTTTACTAATTTACGAGTACATCGTTCCAGCACCAGTGGCTAAGGGTGGCTGATGGCCATGTCTGGGAAGACTTTACAATTGTTATTGCTGATTGTCTATACAATCATCTGAACAATATTGATGGGAAGGGACTACAACCGCAGACTTCTCCCACACTGTATCTTATGATTTTGAAGGAATCTCTGAGGAACTCGGGGAAGGGATGGACTGATGAGTGGAATCTACACCAGGGTGGCAACTTCACCAATTACTAGTCCTGGGCCAACTGGGTAGGTGCCTCATGTGAAGAGTTAGGGGAAGAGATAAGGAGAGTGGTCCTATATGAGGTGTCTTGGGCCTCCAAATTTCACTCTATCAACCAAATCAGTTGATGCTGGAGTTGCGAGAAGATGGTCGTCAAGGAACAATACCTTCCATTTACACCACAGAGAAGATGGAATCAGTTTATAGTCTATGCATCAAATCTCAGGGGTCCAGATATTGGGGGAGATGTATGATGAATTCATACCTTTCATGGGTGTGTGGAAGGATCCAGAGAAAATTATTCCACTAGTGATGGTATTGATGGAGCTGGTTCCAGGAGAGGACAAGGAATCAGGGAGAGACGTCCACTTCTGACGGTATTTCAAGCAGTTCCTGAACTTCCCAAAAGATAGACAATTTTCGATGAGGCAACTAGCTTTCCCGAATGGGGCTCAATGAGCCAAAAAGCACTCATATTGGTGGGAGTTGGAGGAAAACTAGTGGAAGACATGGGGGTTCAGAGTCAGCACCAAGCAACAACTGGTGGTCAGGTTGGCTGCATTCATAGGGTTGCTCATCTGTATTTGGATCCTACCAGTGAGGAATATGAACATGGGCGTGCGACCAAGCACATTCATCATGGCGTCCATGCTGGCGACAGGAGGGCAAATGAACCTCGGAGTCCCCATGCTCGCCAAGCTTTACAAGATTTTTTGGCATTTCAGTGAGAGGAAGAAGACATAGAGGATATGTGGGACATTCGACCTTTTGTATGGGTGGATAGTAGTGAACGTTAGGGGGTCTATGTAAACCTGAACTCCATCTCCCCTCTTGGATCGGACTTTTGCCCATCCATTCTGATTGCCGTAGGGAGATTTCTGGCCAAATTGACTACGCAAGTAGTACTGAACCATTTCTGTAAGGTAGAGTAATTAAACATTCATCCATTCTCACTACTGATGGTAACACTCACTGATGATGGCCAATTAATGTAAGATAACAGGTCCTACCTTATGGCTTTTTGAGGTGGAGTCCTGGTGGCAAGGTTGGACCATGAGCCCCTCTATAAACCATATACCCCGCACAGATTTTCAATGAAATTTTGGTGCATGAAATGACTGACCCCATGGGTCTATTTAGGGGTGAACCATGAATATCACTCGTTTGTAATGATGTATATGTGGCTCATGTTTACATAGAAAGATGTGAAGATGCAGAATGATCTGCCTCCGCCCACCACCATATTTGGGTTTGAGAAATAGTATGCCTAATGCTGGGAGGTTTCCTATCCGGGGAAGATGCTGAAGCAGCCGACTGTTCGAGAGGATGATGGTGTGCCTTCCCAACCTCGAGGTCGGGGTCGAAAGGTGGAAAGGACATACAGTGGTGGTAGGGCTGCCGTGGCAGCAAGGCCCACACCGATTGAGGGGGAGGTAGCAATGGTGGTTCCAGCAATGACAGTGGACACAGTGGTCTCAGAAGAGTAGAGTTATCTGGAGGGGTGACCACCGAGAGGATTCCATAGAGCACCCACTCAGACTCTAGGGAAGTAGCTACATGACATAGATATGTTGGATAATTCTATATTCTTGGAGGCCTAGGAATTCTGATAAGTCAAAAGGAAATTCCTCATCCCATCCAAGATGTGGAAACACCTGAACCATCTCAGGATAGATTTTTGAGGATATTCCCTTTCAGGGCCAATATTGAGGTGTCCCAAGAAGAGGTAGAGCAATATACGGCAGAGCTAGAGGACTTTGTGGACTCTTGGGGTACCCTACATCCCATGACAAACTGGGTGAAGGTGTTGATGGATCTCAAAACCCCTCCGCAGTCGTCCGCTACTGAACTGAGAGAGCACTTCTCTCTGCCGGATGAATCAGACAAGTCTTCCTTAAGGGAGGAGGCTGGTAGATTGCGTCCTTTTGAGGATGGAGAATTTGGTGATAATGACCCAGATCATTAAGAATTCACATAGGCCATTGAGGTAAAATACCAAGCCCCCTTCCTCATGGATTGCTTCCAGGTGATTTTGGACCCTTTACTAACATTTGAACTGTACGAGAGGGCCTTGTACATAGAACTCGTCCCCTCCCTATAGCAAATGCAGATGTTGGGCCTTTAGGATCCACCCCTGCTGCCATAATGATCAGTGTGTCTGGTGGGGCCAGGACATCCAAGGTGGCTCCCCTGTAGTTTCCAAACAACCCCACAATATACGACAGCCATGTCTCGGGGCTCCCATAGCAACAAATCTGGAACGAGACCGAGAATTCGATGTCGGTAAGTCCATTTCACAAAATTCATTACTGTCACCCACTGACCATTTTGACTGACACCCATGCCCAATTTTGGTATGCACAGTTCCTCAAATGGCATGGGATGCCATGGAGAGGATGATTGGCACTCCCAGTGGTGCCGTTTCTAGTGGGATTCTGGTGGTCGTGGAGGCAGATATATAGAATAACCAAACAACGGCTCCTCCGATCACTGGTGGGACCGTCCGTAGGGATGAGCCTAAGATTATTGAGCTATGATATAACGGCGACGATCGATCATAAAGCATGTGTCCTTCCACACCTGATCAGACTTTAGATACAGATCCTGCTGATGAGTTCTTGGGGACATTCCTTGAGTATGAGCCTGCCAACCACGAATACTGGGATGAGGCAACCTCTGAGGATGATATATCATGATAGTCTTTCACTGATCATGGAATCTGATCACATGCTTCATCAATGACACCCCTCAAGCAAAGTGGAAGGATGATATTGAGAGAATTTTCTCACAGCTGTGTGAACTTTGTGCTGATGGTGGATTCCCAACATCCCCATATGCTCGTATGATGATCATATAACGGAGAAGATTTAGGATTATGATCATGGCCTCATTGTGGGATGACATAAAAGAAAATCATTGAACATCAAAAGGCTCCGGGAGGCAAAAAATGAGGTTTAAAGGCTGTAGGTCTGGGTGGATGAGCACTCTACTTCCCTTGACGTGCAATCAGAGCTCATATCATGGATGCAGGCCCATCTGGAAGAGGTTGAAGAGCGCATGAACCAATCCTCTATAGAAATTATAGTCATTCGAACCAATGTAGAGCGGGCTTGGGTTGAGGCTGATGAACTACGCCCCATCACTTTCGAGGAGGAGTGGGAACTGAACAAGAGGCATCCAATCGTGGACGCCCCAAGCCAGAGAGTGGAGGATATCCAACTCTCTTTTTACTGGTTCAACCCATCCATGGGAGGGAACTATCATTGGTTGATGTGATGCATGTGTAAACTTTGAATGTACTTTCAGGTTTTGATCATTTTATTCCAGATACATTCATGAGTTCTATTATTTTTGTTGGTTTATTTCATTCCTCTTATATTCATGGAGCGTCTAGTGATTTACCCATAAGATCATGTGGGTGGAGCTCTATGTGAGAAACAAGGGATGGCCACCTTGTTATTCCATCCGAATATATGATGACAAACCAATATTTGGGCATCCAAGCTTTTGACAACCAATCTGGATTTCCAGGAAGGAAGGGAGAGGCCTGACTGGAGAATGATGATCCTAGAAAAATTGAATTTCCCCCTTCCGAATGTACTATAGCGCATGAGTGGGGTAACACCAGGGGTGTTGGACATAATCCAAACATATGGGAGTGGAATTTGGGAATCACAATACCCAACATTCGGAACATTGTGGGGGTGGTGTGATAATAATGGATATATATTGACCGTATTCGAAACACAATGTCCTTATAGCCTTATCCTGACATGTGGACAACAACTGAGGGCTGACCGCTAACCATGTTCGAGACACGCGTCTTGACTCTGATGTTATCCATTAGTCTTCCAGAATGTTATCCCTAGACAGTATGCGGGCCCTAGGCCTAGCACCCATACTGTTAGGGGGTTCTTTTAGATGTGAAATTGGATGAGGGTCCAAATAAAGGGGACGAAAAGTGTTGACGTGGAGTGATGGGTTGTTAGAATGGAGTCCAACACTCTTGAAATTACACCACTATGGCGGAGACACATTAGGTGGAAGCATTGGTCTAATCATGGATCATTACTTATTATGAATAGAACCACTCTGACGAGAAAGTTGGTGCATCACATCATTGTCGTGGGGCGTCCCGAACCTGTTCGGGGTAGAGTTGCAATTATATGTTTCCTCAAAAGTGTTTGGGCCAAGGGTCTGAAAAAGAGGGGGAAAATAAATCATAATTCCTGGGCCTGGACTGGAAGGCTAGATGCTTGGTCATTCATATGTATCCCATAAGGATGGGAATTATGCCATACATAGTTTTGGAAAAGGATGTTGTGCAGTTTAACGTCTTGCGACATGGACACAAGATTACCTTAGCTTCTTGTCATAGAGATTGAACCATGAATGGTAGGGAATGTGGGAGACACATGGTGAGGTGATTATAAAACTAGACATGAATAATGACTTGGAGGCTAGATCACCATGTGTTCTTTTGGGATTTTTTAGTTCAAGGGACTAAGAAATAAAAATAGGTTGGGCCCAAGGGAAAGCGGTCGGGCATTCCAACGTACCCCATAAGGATGGGAATAAAGCCATATGTAGTTCTAAGAATATATTTTAATGTCATGTGGGATGATGAAAGGAATGTGTGACATGGCTGCACTAGTACACATCCTACCAGAACTACTAAGCCCACGTGAGTCGTGCTCAATGTGGAAAACACAGAGTAGTGATGGGAATTTCCTAGCGAGGGAAGGAACATGTTTGGGGTGATGGGATTCTATGTAAATGACGTCTCAATTGACCCGTCTACATGACACACCAAGACGCGCGAATTGGGTAAAGCCGAGTAGGTTGGAATTCCACTTGAACATAAAGAAGTGGAAATATGTTATTCAATATGTTCCATATATGGACTGCAATGATGGTGGTATAACGATAGGGGATAAACACTGACCATGTTCAAAACATAGTATCTATTCCATGTAATCCTTGAGTGGGGACAGACAAATGAGGGTCAACTGCTGACCCTGTTCGAATCATGGGACATGTCACATATGATGTCCGAGGTCATCAGGGATGTCATCCCAAGATGGAAGGTAAGATAATGTGGCATGATACCAGGCCATAAAGGGGGTGTCCCATTAGACATTGAAGAAGATGAGGATCCAAATAATAGACTCACGAAACTTGGACATGAAATGAGGAGAATTTCCCTGTGAAAATTCCCCAGTTAAGGATTTTTGTCCCAACACATCTGATTGTGACAATAAGACATGCTAGATAGAGGGATTCAGGGCCCTTTCCAAGGACAAGTGTCTGGGGGTCGCACACTTCCAAATTAACTGTTTTTGGATGGGCTGTAAATACGGGGGATTGATTTAATGGATTGTGTGCAGGGTGGCGAAGTATCTAAAACCGAAATGCTGTACTCAAAAAGTGATCATATTTTATGGTCATTGATCTCAGACCAGGTAGGGAAGTGACATGGAAGGCACGTTGTGCGGCTATTGAAAAACTCGGCGTGAATACAACACATGAGGTACTCGCCACACCACATGTTTCTAAAAGGGTTCAGGCCTAGAGGTCGAAAGAGAGGGAACAAGATTTCAGATTCCTAAGTTTGGACTCAGATATAAGGTGTCTGGGCATTCCTACATATACCCTGACGATGGGGATGAAGCCAAACATAGTTCTGAGGGTGGCATGGTAAGATACGAGTGCCTAAGATATGGTCGTGCGTGTCTGGACCATGCACCATGAAAAGTGGAATTTGATAGATCTTCTTTTTCCTCTAGGATTAGTGTGAGTTGTTTTTTTAAGTGATGAACCTAAGATAGAAGGTCCAGCAATCACCACATGAATCAAGCCATAATCATTCATTAAAAAATGGTTTGGTGTGTGACTGATACAAAATATGACATCCCTTCAAGTGAGGACATCACAATGCAGTTCTTTTTTCATCGTGCGGCCAGGACGATAATGTCACAGTTTAGGGTCCTGTTATAGGACCAACCAATCATTTTATCATCATGCGGTATATACGTGATAGTTTAAAATCATGTGGGACAAGACATATATGGGAGAGACGAGGTTAAATAGGGAATGTGTGCGATGCGATAAAGCATACCTGACGTGATTGAGGATGAGGTTCACATCACACCACGCATGATCTTGAAAAAGAACCCTCAGGCTAAGGGGCCTGACTAGCTCTCAATTGAGCTGGACCAAAGGAAAAGACGTCCAAGTATTTTTACGTATCCCATGAGGATGGGAATCCATCCGTACATAGTTCTATGAATGAGTATGTATAAATAGATATTAATTTATGGTCGTAGGGCCCAGACTATGAAAATAAGAATTCCTTCAAGTAAGCGCAGACCTCGATCAAATCCCTAAGCCCATGTGAGTCAAACTCGGTGTGGGAAATAGGGAAGATGGGATCCTTGCAATATATGGAATACACACAAAGGGAATGTCAGTGTGGAGCCCTAAATATGGCCTTGTCATGGATTTGTTCTCATTTCATGCAAATGTTCACTAAGGAAAAGAGCCAAGAGTGTCGAAATTTTATTTGGACATGATAGGGTGGAAGATCATGTGAATCATTGAAATGACATCTCACTACAAGAAAATGGATTATTTGCGACGGGATCCCGTCGCAAAAGGACTTTTCCGACGGGGCTCCATCGCAAATCATCCTTTGCTGAAAACGGCGTCGCAAATAGGTGTTTTTGCGGTGGTCCCATCGCAAAAATAGTATTTGTGATGGTATTTTTCCCCCATCGAAAATGTAATTTCGTATATATATAAAAAATGTATTTGCGACGGGCCATCACAGATATATTAGTTTCGATGGGTTTGTGACCCGTCGTAAATGGGAAAATTAAAAAATATTTGCGACGAAGGTATTTGCGACAGACCATTGCAGAAATGTTTTTATGATAGGTATTCTTCACGTCAAAAATGTTATAGTAAAAAAAAAATTATGACGGGAAATCCCATCGCAAATATTTCCATCGCAAATACTAAAAAAAATAAAAAAATAAAATAATTAATACAAATCGTATAATATTATATAAAAATAATAATAATATTAATAATATAAAAAATTCTATTATTATAATATAAATAAAAAATATTTAAAATATAATTATGAAATAATAATATAAAATAATAATAATATGAATATAAATAAGATAATATAATATAATAATACTAATATTAATAATATAAAAAATTAATATAATATTATTATAATTAAATTATGTATATAATAATAATAATAATATTAATAATATAAAGAAATTATATTATTATAATATTAATAATAAAAAATATATATAATATAATTACGAGATATTAATATCAAATAATAATAATAATATGAATATAAATAATATAATATTATATATTATGAAATATTAATATCAAAAAATAATAATAATAGTACTAATATTAATAATATAAAAAATTAATATAATATTATTATTATTAAAATAAACATACATATTTATGAAAAAATAATATTAATAATATTAATATTAATAAAATTATAAAATTATAAACTTCTCAATATTAACAAGAAATATAAAATATTAAAAGTAATATTACTAAAATAAGAAGACATTAAAAATAATACTAATAAGTAATAAAATATAAAAAAAATAAAAACAAATTAAATCATGCAATATTCGAACCAATATGAAAGACGAATTGTAAATAGTCAATATGACAATAAACTACGAACTGAAATTTTTATTACATATAAAAAAATCACTAGGGGTGGATAATCTGGAGGACCTAAAGGAGGTGGGGAGGAAACTCCATCCCAAAACTATGAGTCAGACGACGTATATACTCCATCTGCTCCTGATGTTGCTCCTCATATCGACGTCTCTCCTCATCGTGCTACTGAAGCATCTTCTCCTGCCATTGACGCATCTCCTCATCGTGCTGCTGACGCATCTGCTCCTGCCCCTGACACAAATCCTCTATAAGCTGACTCTGAGCACGCAGCTGCTCCTGATACTGTGAGGCAGAAGATGATGTCTCTCCATGAGTTCCTCTTGAGCTGGACGCCGACATCGCAGCAGTACCATAATAAGCTGCAGGAGTCAAATGAGAGTCGATACTAACTACTCGACCCTTTTCGAAGCCATACTGGGTCGCCTGCATCCATGTCGTCTCATCAAAATGGTGGGCACTAGTCTGATCACCTGTCTCATCTTGACTCTCAGCCAGTGTCTGAGAGGCCATGGCTTCATATGACTCCTTAAGTTTCAATTAGAAATTAAAATAATGAAAATATTATATGCATTTAATTTTCAAACTGAAAAGAAAATAATACTGACCACAATCTGACGCTGGCTATCACCTCTAATCTCTCCAGTAGCCGGATCAGTGTACATCCTCCGATAAACATCGTACGTCATAATACTGGGCTTCTCAGATTCCTATATGAATATAAAATAAACTGTTTATATTTAATTTTGTATAAAATATTAAAAAAAAGTACATACCAGACACTCTCTATGCGCACTGAATGTATGACTACCAGCTCGATGCGTCGCCTCTTGTCTCCCCCGATTCTGTCGACCAAAGGTAGATCTCCTCTAAAACCCACCACCCAACTAGTGTGTACATAATCCATACCAAACGTGAGATGAAATGTAATATGGTCTGTGGGCTCTATAGAACTCATCAAATTCTATCACTCCAGCTTTCTTCACAGCCATCTTTATCAAATTATGCCAAAACTGATGGAAACAGTCACGCATAGACACCACCCATGCCGCATGGATAGTGGCACGCATTCTCTCGTTGATGGGATACCATAAACCCCAATATAAAGTTATTAATGAATTAAATTTCAAAATAAATAATATTTAATTACATACCAGCCAATGATCGAACATGGAAGCCTGCACATCCGCGGGAATATGATCCCAAGTGAGCCAGGGCTGAGAAAAATAATTTCGCAAGATAGCGCTCCCCTGTCCAATAGCTAATGCGTAAAACTGTGGAAAAATAATAATAAAAAAATTAGAATATAAATACATTATAATGAATGATAACTAAAATACACAGGTTACCATACCACCGCGTGTGTGCATCGAATCCAAGATGTGGACGTCGCTCCGGGATAGGATCTGGAATCTTTAGTCTGGAAAGACCACGACCCCTCCGAGTGCTCCCTGTAGTGCCAACAACGTGAGGGTTAGATGACTCAAGAACCTCATCATCCATTGGTAGATCAGCCTCCAGCAACTGACGAAACATTTCCAAGTCTATCTGAAACATGAAATGATTGTTATTAGAAAACAGTTGAAAATAACTATTATGTATAGATATATATTTGTTTTGATTCAAACCAGCATTTTACTATGTCAATATTCATCATCATCATCATCTCCATAGTTTTCAATGTCAATGTCTTCATCTTCCTCATCAAACTCATCAATTTCCATATTAGTTTCACTTTCATCATCTCTTGTCATTTCAAATTCAGTTGTAACATCATTGACAACATCGTCACCATCGACCCTTAATAGTGGTGTCTCATCCTCGATATTCATGTCTCTTTGTGAAAAATATGTGTTTTGAGGAGTGTCCTAAAAAATTTCATTTCCTTTCACTTCAGTAGAACCGCATTCAGTTTGAGTAAATTGATTTTCTCGAGATTTATCTTTTATTATACTCCACCAATCATCCAACTATTTTGCAGTAGCACAGTATTTTACATAATAAATTGTATGTGTCTGATTATCCAATAAAAATACCTCATTTACTTAAGAAGACTTTTATGTTTAATATCAACAATTCCATTAGTCGGATGAATACGCAAGCCTCTCTCAGTATCCAGCCATTGACATTTAAACATTGTTACATAATTCTGTCCCAAATAACACAGTTCAATAATTTCTTCAAGAATGTCATAAAAGTCAACTTCAATATCACTATGATGTGATCCCTTAAAACAAACACCACTATTCATTTTTTTCTTTGATTCCCCATATGCACATGTATGAAAGCGATAACCATTCAGTACATATGCATTATAAGAATTAACCATTTTGGATGGTGGGATACTCAATATACACAATCAACTATCAATATTATCAGCATGTACAGATACCTGAAAATTTGTAAAACATTTATCACCATTACAAGTAATAAATTGATTTTATATGTAAAACCAAAAAAGAATGTATGTTACCAGTTTTTGAAACCAGTAGGAATTTTTTTTGCCAACGTTCTTCTAAGCCAGTTGCTGTAATTTGTGGAAATTTTTTCTTGATATGATCATCATATAACCTAAAAATACAATATGATTAATTTACTATACCAGAATCTATAGAATAAGGGATAGGAGCACTCATTGTACAATTGGTGACATTTCTTCACAGTTGAGTAGAACATATATATGAGCTCTAAGATGTTCATCATCTGAAATCCATCTATCATGAAATCCACCAAAGCCAAGTTCAGGCTGATTGACAACTGATAATTGATTGTTCATATCATCATTAACATTCCCCTCATTCCGGCGCATGTAGTTGAATTTTTAGGGATATTCATATTCAAAATAATGAGAGAAAAATAAAGCAATTTCCTCTTGCAAATAAGCTTCAGCAATTGAGCCTTCAACTGATGCTTTGTTACGGACTATTTTATTCAATTTCTGCATGCATCTCTCAAATGGGTACATCCATCGAAACTGAAATGGACATCCACATTTTTATTCATGTGTAAAATTTAATATCAAATGTTCTATTGAGTCAAAGAAAGCCGGCAGAAATATTTTTTCCAGTTTGCATATAATTACAACAATAACTTCTTCCAGTTTTCTTAGTGTATAGTAGTCTGTTGTCACCGCACACATGTCTCGGAAAAAATATGATATATCTGTTATCGAATCACAAATATTAGAATTCAACAAACCTCTTAATCTAATAGGCATAATTCATTCCTTTATAACATGACTATCCTAACCTTTTAATCCGGTTATATGACCATTTTTAACAAATCTTCCCAAGTTGGAAGCATAGACATCTGGAAGTCTCAAATCTACAATCCACTGACAAAATAAAAGGAGACTCTCTCTGGAAAGTGTATAAGATTATTCTGGCTTCATTAATCTGTGTGATCTGACATTTTCAAACAACTCATGTTCTGGTCGCCTGCAAATTTGGGTAAGATCTAATCATGCCTTTACATTATCTTTGGTTTTACCCGGTGTATCCAAAACATTATGAAATAAATTATCAAAACAGTTCTTCCCCATATGAATGACATCTAACATGTGTTGGGCCAACAAATCCGACCAAAATGGTAGATTCCAAAAAATGCTCTGTTTTGTCCAATTGTGTTCTTTCCCAAAGACATGAATTTTCTGTTGGTTTATTTTCGGTCCAAAAGTGATGGAAGGTAATGAAAATACAACTAATTGTAACTCTGTACCTGAGATCATTTTTGGAGGTTCATCTCTTTCAATTCTGCTTTTTCTGAAATTATAGTCATTCCTCTGAAAAGAATGATCGATTGAAAGAAATCTACGATGACAGTCAAAATAGCACGGTTTTTTTCCATTCACAAGCATAAATGCTTTGTTGTCTCTCATACAGTAAGGAAATGATTTAGGACCATGTGTACTCTAGCCAGATAACATGACATATTCCGGGAAGTCACTAATTGTCCACATCAATGCAACGTTCATTACAAAATTCTATTTCATAGTAGCATCTTACGTACCAACACCGTGACTCCACAATAAATTTAACTCATCAATCAATGGTTTCAAATAAACAGAAATCTTCTTTTTTGTATGTCTTAGGATTAATAATGTCAAAAATATATAAGTCTCTTTCATCAACATCCATGGAGGCAAATTGTACGGAGTTATAAAGACAGGCCAACAGGAACACTGACTACCAAAAGATCCAAATTGAAAAAAACCATCAGTAGGAAGAACCAATTGCACGTTCCGAGATTATAAAGAAAAAGATGGATGCACTTGATCAAAATGTTTCCATGAATCACCATCATATGGATGAATCAAGCTTTTACCATTTAAAATATTGGTTTTGTGCCATGACATAATTGTCGTTGTGTTCTGAGACATAAATAAATGCTGCAACCTGGGTGTAAGTGGGAAATATCTCAACTATTTTATAGGAATCAATCCAGACTTTCCTGATTGATCTTCTTTATACCTCGATTGTCCACATGTGGGACAACTATCCAACGTCTCATTTTCACCAGAATATAAGATGAAATCATTTGAACATGCATGGATCTTTTGATAACCAAGGCCCAGATTATGAACCAATCTCTTGCTCTCATAATAATTACCAAGAAGCACATTTCCTTCAGGTAACAGTGCTTTAACCAATGAAAATATCTGATCAAAACAGTTATTTGACATTCCATTATCTGATTTAATAGCCATAAATTTTGTAACTGCTTCTTATTTTCTTATCCTACAACCAGGATATAAAGCATCCTCAACAGACCTGAACAACTAAGAAAATTCAGATGGTTCCAACTCGGGAGGTAAATCAACATCATCCTCTATTTTGGTTTATTGAACAGATGACCCTGCAACATCATGTACTAAATTCTTAAACTGTGATCGATCCAGAATCAAATTATTAGTATCTTCTCTGGAACTTCGTTCACCGTGTTGATACCAAAAAATATAATCTGATTGAAAACCATAACACAAGAGATGTTGCCCAAAGATGTCAAATGTCTCAAACGTTCTTAGAGCACATTTTTTACAACGATGCTTAATTTTCCCTTCTGAAACAATTTCCGCGTTTGATAATGCAAATGATAAGAAAGCTTCAACACCATCAACATATACTGTATTTAAACTAGAACCATTTGGATTTCTGCTCTGATTTATCCAAGCACGATCATCTAATAATGATTTATGTCAATTTCCTTGTTCCATATTCATATATATGTTTCTACAAAATTTAAAACCATTACTATTGTTAAATAAATTGATATAAGAAAAAAAATATCCTAAAAAGAGAAGATACATAATTACAGTTATTTATTAGTAATTAACAATAATTATAGGCGGCCGAGTTAGTTTGTAATCATCCCCACAAATTATTATTAATTTAGAAATACTTAGAAATACTTGGAAAAATGAAATATGTTTGAATAATGAAATAAAATTTTGTAATAATTGTTGTGGAGATTATATTACTAATTATTCTTATTTGTTTCCAATAGATTAGCGGAACCTCTTTTGCGTGACGACTTATCTCCTTGCAAGGAGATGAGTCGTCAGGGAAAAGAGCCTCTTTTGTCCGACGGCTCATCTCCTTTTAACTTCTTCCCGACTGAAATCAATATGAAAAACTTTCTCTGACATACGTTAGATAATATTTTTCATACAGATTTCTATGGGAGAAAGTATCAAAGATATGAGACGTTGAACAGAAGGTAGCCGCCAATCCGCTAGAAATTGTTCCAATTTATAACCATGTACTTGCATTTGTTTGATTTTTGTTTAATTATTACTAATTATTACTAATTATTACAAATCTCAATATTTCCAAAAGATTTTGCTCTATTCTTAACATGTTCAAATCTTAAAGAGTCGTCAATTTTTAGGTCATTCCCAATAAAAAGTTTGCATGAACCATGTCCAATTTAAACTCTATAATTGTCCTTACATGGTTGATCACCTTGCAATTAGTGTTGTAATAGGATGACACAAGTAATGTTGTTCTCATCTTTAAGAATCATTTCACATTACCCTTTACATAGATCATTCTTCCTTGAAAAATTAAGAGAACTTTAGTATCATTCCCTTAATTTTTCAATAAAGATTGGTCTATGTAAAAAGTCATGTGACATGATTCTTATCGATGAGAAAGACATGACTTGGTTTGTCGTATTGCAACGATACTTGCGAGGTGATCAACCAAGAAAGAAAAATTATAGAGTTTGCATTGGACACAGTTGATGCAAACTTTTTATTGGGCATGACCTGAAAATTGGCGACCCTTTAAGATTTGAAAATGTTAAGAATAAAGCAGAACTTGTTGAAAATATTTTTAATTGTAATATTTTACAAATTTTTTATAATATTAATAATATTAATATATTTTTTATAAATATTAAACATATAATAATAAAATAATTATATTATTAGTATTATTTAATTATTAATATTAGAGTAATATAATATTTTATATTATGTTACTATTTATGTTACTAATTTTCTTACTAATTATGTTATTAATTAGTAACAACCGTGATTGACCGCTCATCTACCTCAATTTTCTTTTCATTTGTGAGTTGAGGTTGACAGGAAACTTCTACCTCCACATGTAGTATTTAATTTTATTGTCAAAATTATAAACCTCCTCACCACTATACTGGCGAGGAGGTTGATAATTTTGACAGTAAAAGCTAATATTACATGTGGAAGCAGAAGTTTCCTGCCAAGCCTCAACACAGAAGTGAAAAGAAAATTTGGGAAGTTGAGCAGTCAATCACACTTGATAATTGTTTCCTAACTATTTTTATTTGTTTTCTAATTATTTTTATTTGTTTCCTAATTATTTTTATTTGTTTCCTAATTATTTTTATTTGTTTCCTAATTATTTTTATTTGTTTTCTAATTATTTTTATTTGTTTCTTAATTATTTTTATTTGTTTCCTAATTATTTTTATTTGTTTCCTAATTATTTTTATTTGATTCTTAATTATTTTTATTTGATTGTTAATTATTTTTATTTGTTTCTTAATTATTTTTATTTGTTTTCTAATTATTTTTATTTGTTTCATAATTATTTATATTTGTTTCTTAATTATTTTTATTTGTTTCTTAATTATTTTTATTTATTTCCTAATTATTATTATTTGTTTCGTAATTTTTTTTATTTTTTACTTAATTATTTTTAATTATCTCCAAATTATCTTTAATTGTTTCCTAATTATTTTTAATTTTTCTTAATTATTTTTATTTGTTTCCTAATTATTATTAATTGTTTTCCTAATTATTTTTAATAGTTTTTTAATTATTTTTAATTGTTTCCTAATTATTTTTAATTGTTTTCTAATTATTTTAATTGGTTCCTAATTATTTTTAATTGTTTCCTAATTATTTTAATTGTTTCCTAATTATTTTAATTGTTTCCTAATTATTTTAATTGCTTCCAAATTATTTTAATTGTTTCATAATTATTTTAATTGTTTCCTAATTATTTTAATTGTTTCCTAATTATTTTAATTGTTTATTAATTATTTTAATTATTTCTTAATTATTTTAATTGTTTCCTAATTATTTTAATTGTTTCCTAATTATTTTAATTGTTTCCTAATTATTTTAATTATTTTCTAATTATTTTAATTGTTTCCTAATTATTTTAATGGTTTCCTAATTATTTTAATTATATCCTAATTATTTTAATTAATTCTTAATTTTTTTAATTGTTTCTTAATTATTTTAATTGTTTCCTAATTATTTTATTTTTAATTTTTTCTTAATTATTTTATTTTTAATTGTTTCCTAATTATTATTTTTTTAATTCTTTCCTAATCATTTTATTTTTAATTCTTTCTTAATTATTGTATTCTTAATTGTTTCATAATTATTTTATTTCTAATTGTTTTCTAATTATTTCTAATCAATTAAATCAAATTATTTCCTAATTATTTGATGATTATTTTAATTAAATATAATTATTTCTTAATTATTTAATAATAATATAATTATTCCTAATTAAATATAACTATTTCTAATTATTTCTAATTAAATATATTTATTTCTAATTATTACCAAAACATCCTCTGGGAGTGTCGAACCAAGAGTGTATCAAGGCCCGTTGTCGTGTACCAGGTTACCACGAGTCAAGCTCGAAACACTTTGTCAGAGTTTTCACTCCTAGGTACATCTGTGCCAGAGCCGCCTCTACTTGTTCGTATCCAGACAAGGACTATTTAGTACAGCCACTTAATCTAGTTATACTATATAGCTACATAAAAATTCTATTAAAAAAATTAAAATTAACAATTAAATATAAAATGAACAATTAAAAATAAATTAACAATTAAAAAATCTATAAATACCTTTGATATTTTGAAGCAGTTTTCACCTCCTAACTCCTTCTCTGCTCTTCCCATAAGAAAAAAATAGAACAAAAAAAATTTCTACTTAGAACAGAAATTTAAAGAGAGAAAGGGAAAAAGAAGAAGAGAGATCTGAATGATTTGAAAAAAACGGAAGGGGGTATATATAGGTTAGAATATTTGCGACGGTCTTATTTGCGATGGGAGCCCGTTGCATATACTAGTATTTGCGACAGTGTACTGTCGCAAATACCTTCGCCCGCCTTAATTATGGGCAGCGGTTAAAAAGGTTTTTGCGACGGGCCCGTCGCAAATAGCTGCCTGCCGACATACCATTAACGGTGGGTGGATATCCCCGTCGCAAACTTCTATTTACCACCGTCGGTATTGGTGATGGGCCCCGTCGCAAATACCTTCGCCCGAATTTAATACGAGCGGTGGTTAAAAGTGTTTTTGCGACGGGTCTGTCACAAATACCTGTAGGCCGACATACCATTAGCGACGGGTGGATATCCCCGTCGCAAAATCCTATTTACCACCGCCGGTATTGGCGACGGGACCCGTCGTAAATAACACATGCTAAATAGTGTTTTGCGACGGGTTATTGTCCCGTCACAAATAGTATTTACCACCTCCATGTACTTGCGATGGGACGAAGGCCACCGTCGCAAATAGGCTTCCCGTGTTTTGGTGTGCAAACCGCGCCATAACTATTGCGACGGGTCCTGTATTCCCGTGACAACTAACTGACCATTTGCGACAAGAATATACTCCCATCACAAATACGCTTTTCGTCAGATTTATTGGGACGAGATTTTTTCACGTCGCATATAACCCGTCGCAATAATCTATTTTTCCCATAGTGTCTAGTGCTTAATGGGGTTGGTGTGATAACAGAGGATAACTGTTGACCGTGTTGGAAACACAACATCCATATCGTGTGACCTGAAATGGGAAAAACAAGTGAGCATTAACTGCATACTGTATTCCCAATGCGGGACTTGTATCAATTTGATGTTCGAAATCCTCAAGGACGTCGACCCAAAATGTTTACAGGGCCCTTGGGCTGAGCATCCATGCCATTTAGGGGTCCCTTCAGATGTGAAAGATGATAGAAACCCAAATGAATGAGGCACGATGCCTGGAAGGTGGGTGAGAGCATGTTTAGGTAGAATCCAACACTCTAGGTGCTGAACCAGAGTACTCTTTGTCACATTAGAGAATCACCGAAGAGTGTCAAGGGGCTCAACTTGAGAGCATCAGATTTGAAAAAATGAGTATAGAACAAGGGGTAAATGAACTCTAAGGAGACATAGGTACATGGCATGGTTGTTACAAACCCGACGTGAATGAGGACATAAGTCCATACCGCACCATATATCCCTCTCATAAAAAAATGTAGGTCAAGAGGCCAAAATGATTTTTAGATTCCCAATATATGGGGATGGATTTGAAGACTATGTGTTTGGGCAGTCTTACGTATCCCATAAGCATGGAAATCAACCTGTACATAGTTCTAGAAGATGTCATGTAGTTTATCATCTTTTGAAAAGGACACAAAGTAAGGGCTTGATACCCCCACTGAGGGATCTGTATGGAACAACGATTAACCCGACATTAATGAAGACATAATCCCATACAACACCATACAGTCCTAAGTGAGACCTTGGTCCAGGGGCCCAGGAAGGTCAAGGGACATTGGGGATGTTTTCCTGAAATGGTAGGAGAGACCTTAGGCAAAGTATCTATGCCGTTCGGGGGTATTTTTAGACCTGGAAGATGAAGGAATCCCAAATAAAGGGGCATGTGAAAAATGGTGGGGCCTATGTTCATGGAATGGTCACTAAATAGAGGGGAGAGTGTCTCATGGGGATGTGTGGGGCATGTATAAAATAGGTCGACGTGAATTAGGATGTGAGTCCGTACCACACCACATAGTCCCTGATGAGAACTCGGACCAGGTTGGGCGAAAGGTTCATGGGACCGAAGACAGGGCATCCCGACCAAATGTTTCCATAAGGCCATCATGATGGTATTGCCTTATTGCATCTCCTAATCCGACATGAGCAATGCTCAGTGTGTGGAACAATGAGTCGGATTAGGCTTCGGCCTGTAGGGGGTCCGATAGATGGAATCACACTCCCACACAAGGAAAATCGAATCTTGAAAAGACAAAGAGGCATATTGAACCACTAAAATCCATTTTTTGGGATATGGAGGTTATGTCAGTGATAATAGACAGCTGTGGATTAGATTATCAACATAGTATCCACATCGCGTAACCTGTGTGGGGCGAGACTCAAGGGTAGACCTTAGAGTTTAGGGATGGGCCATTGGGAAACTGTTATGGTGGTCCAACATATCCCATAAGGATGGGAATCAAGCCATATATAGCTTTAAAAGGGCCGTGCAGTTTAACAGCATTTGGTAAGGATGTGGAGGGATTAGAAGAACAAGGAAAGGCGCATGGTTCAGTCATCGTAGTCATGACATGAGTCAGGACAAATAAGCATGCACGACATCATTTGGGATCCTCCAAGAGAACTATTCCCATGGGGGATAGTCAAAGGGGAAAAATGGGGCTGGACTCGAGACAAACGGGCTGAGAATTCATATGTATCCCATGAGGATTGGAATCAAGCCACACATAGTTATAATAATGCAGTTTAACATCGTGCAGGATGACATACAGTTTAATATAATGCGAGACATTTCATAGTTTAAGGTCATGTAAGACCTAGCAGTTTAAGGTCATGTAGGACTTGATGCAGTTTACGGTCATGCAGGACCATACAATTTAATGTCACATAGGACTATCTATAGTATAGCATCATGCAGAATGACATACAATTTATGGTCTTGTGGGACCATCTATACATTAGCGTTATGCAGGACGACATACATCTTAAGGTCGTTTGAGACCATCTACAGTTTAGCGTCAAGCATAACGACATACAGTTTATGGTCATGTGGGACCATATATAGTTCAACGTTATACAAGAAGACATACAGTTTATGTTCGTGTGGGACCATCTACAGTTTAGCATCATGCAGGATGACATACAGTTTAAGTTTGTGCAAGACCATATATAGTTTAGGATCATGTAGGACGACATAATTTTTAAGGTCATGTGGGACCATCATTAGTTTAGCTTCATGCATTACAAAATACATTTTATGGTCATGTGGGACCATCTATAGTTTAGCATCATGCAGGATGACATACAGTTTAAGGTTATGTGGGTCCATCTACAATTTAGCGTCATGCAGGATGACATAGAGTTTAATGTTGTGTGTGACCATCTAGAACTTAGCCTCATGCCAGATGAAATACATTTTAAGGTCTTGTGGAACCATCTATATATTAGCGTCATGCCGGACGACATACAGTTTAAGGCCATGTGGGGTCATCTACAGTTTAGCATCATGCATGACAATAAACAGTTTAAGGACATGTGAGACTATCTATAGTTTAGCATTATGCATGATGACATACACTTTAAGGTCATTTGGGACAATCTATATTTTAGCATCATGTAGGATGAAATATAGTTTAAGGTCACGTGGGACCATCTACAGTTTAGAGTCATGCATGATGACATACAGTTTAAGGTCCCGTGGGACCATCTACAGTTTAGCGTCATGCAGGATGACATACAGTTGAAGGTCGAGTTGGACCATATACTGTATAGTGTCTTGCAGGACGACATACAGTTTAAATTCATGTGGGACCATCTATAGTTTAGTGTCATGTAGGAAAACATATAGTTTTAGTTCATGTTGGACCATCTACATTACAACATCATGGAGGATGACATACAATTTAAGGTTTTGTGGGACCATCTATAGTTTAGCGTCATGCATGACGACAAATAGTTTAAGGTCATTTGGGACTATCTGCAGTTTAGCTTCATTCTAGATGAAATACAGTTTAAAGTAGTGTGGGGCCATCTATTGTTTAGCCTCATGGAGAAATACATACAATTTAGGGTCCTGTGGGACCATCAACAGTATAGCCTCATGAGGGAAGACATAATGTTTAATGTCGTGTGGGACTGTCTACAGTTTAGCATCATGCAAGATGACATGTAGTTTTAGGTCATGTGGGACCATCTACAATTTAGCGTCATGCAGGACAACATACAATTTTCGGTCGTGTGGGACCATGTACAATTTAGCGTAATGCAGGACAACATACAATTTAAGGTCTTGTGGGACCATATACAGTTTACCGTCATGCAAGACGACATACAGTTTAAGGTCGTGTTTGACCTTCAACAGTTTAGTGCCATGCAAGATGACATACAGTTTAAGGTTGTGTGGGACCATTAAAAGGGGTCAAGTAATGTATTTCTTGAGGAACATGGAATTTGTGGGAAGAGTTATACACTCACCATCAATTGTAACTAGTGAGTATGCTCTATTAGATTAAACATTGTGAAAAATTTAAGGTCATTCCCATTTGGGATCCAACATGGGTTGTTTATTACTAGGTATCATTGGTATCTTTAGGGCCAATACCAACTATGCATATAAGAAGGAGCAGAAGAAAGATTTCTTTTTGAAGGATCTAGCTATATTTTTATGATGACTTTCCAGATTGTGCATGGCACAAATATTATTCACATTGAGGGCTTCTAACTCAACCAGATGAATTTCAGCTACATTATCTAGTGCTTTCTGATCATAGATAGCTATGCCCAATGAGGGAAACTGAATTTTCATATGCAGGACGACTTCCATTCTATACACCAGGGAATATGGGGTCACCTGGGTGGAATTGCGGATCGTCGTCCGATAATCCCAGAGGGCGTTGTGGAACTTTTCCAGCCAACTCTTCCTATTCTAAACAACCATTTTTTGTATAATTTTAGAGATCGTTATGTTAAACACCTAGATCTTTCCTTTTTCTAGCGTATGATAGCGGGATGTATGGTTAGAACAGATGTTGTACTTAGCATACAACCTCTTCAGATCAGATGCCCATAAGTTCATATCCTTATCGGTGAGGACTGCGTGGGAGACCCCAAACCAGTAGATGATATTAAAGCTCACAAATTCAACGATGGAAGGGGCCTTGACTAACTTGAGCGGGACTACCTCTGCCCATTTGGATAAGAAATCTGTATTGGTCATGATGAACCAGCACTGGCGAGCTATCATCAGTGGGTACTGTCCCACGACATCAAGTCCCTATACCGCAAAAGGCCAAGAGTATTTGGTAGTGTGGAGAGGCTCCAGTTGATGATGCACAATGTTTGGATGAATTTTTATTTCATGGAAACTATTGGTGAACTCAGTGAAATCATGGATTATGGAGGTCCAAAAATACCCCAGTCTATGGATCTGGTGGGATAGTTTTTTTCTGGTCTGAGGAGCCCTACAGAAGATTACATGAACCTCCTATATAAATCGAGAAATATCAACTCCTTGAATGAAACAGAGAATAATCCCATCAAAACCACACTTTTAGAGGATCTTCTCAAGGCCATGACCACTATCGAGGGTAAACTACAACACACGTCGATAGGTTCACTCACGCAAGGCCCGATCCGCCGAAATATTACTATTTCGGAGACACTCAACCAAGGTATTTCTCCAGTATAGAGTCACCTCAATCACTGCACCCAGGGGACCTAGAGGTCCAGATGTGGAGGTGATGGTCGTATGGTGGCTTACCTGTAGGCTGTCATCGTCATATGTGGAAACAAGATAAATGACTCTACAGTGTGCCATGTGGATGATCAGATCATTCTATTCAAGCTCTGCGAGTGATGAAGCTAGACTTTCCACGGAATCAGCTCAACCATTCTGGGATCGAGGGACATGAGTGATGTCTGACTGAGATAGGAACCAGGCCATTAACTAGAGAGTGAGTTCCGATAATGGTACGAGCTCCGAATTTCTAATGACATAGTCACCGTTGATCTACTTGATGACTAGTTCAGAGTCCCGTTTCATATGCAAATGGGGAACGTCAATCTCAACTCCCAGCTCGAGGACAGTGATGAGAGCCTGATACACTACCACATTGTTGGTGCCACCTTCTGAAAATAGGAATGAATATAGAGGAATGGCTTGTGTAGGTGTGATGAAAACAATACCCAAGCCTACTCTACTGATTGTGGGGTCACTGAGCCTTCTTCTGGTGGGTATCTGGGAAGCACCATCAAAGTGCATTTTCCAATATAAAATGGATTGGTCCACTAAAAATAATGAATCATCCAAGAAATCAAGTTCCAGGGACTGGTCCACGGTATTTGGATGGGCGAAAAGGAAGTCTGCCAATGCTTTCCCCTTAATATCCTTCTGAGGGAAAGACCTGATGTCGAACTACTGATGGATTACCGCCCACCGGGCTAGATGGACTGTCAATATGGGGAGATTCAGGATGTACTCCTGTAGATCTAGTCGGGATACCAATTGTACCACATGATGCTGCATGTAATTTCAGAATTTTTAGACTGCAAAAACCAGCACAAGGCATCTCTTATCGATAGGATAGTATCTAGTCTCCATATCGAGAAGCATGTTACTAAGAGAGTAGAGGATGTTCTCTTTCCCCACATTGTTCTTCTAGGCGAGGAGGGTGCTGAAGGCCCATTCTAGGGTGGGCACATAAAAGACCATGGGTTTTCTAGAGATAGGTGGCTTTAATACCGGAGGCTAGAGCATATACTTCTTTATTTCCTCAAAAGCGGTCTGATATTCTTCATCCCCCTCGTAGACAATGCCTTTATTCATGAGATGATAAAATTGCGTACATATGCAGGCCCGTTTTTCGATGAATCGTCGTATGTAGGACAAGTGTCCTTGGAAGCCTCGAAGATCCCGGAGGTTAATCAGGGGAGACATCTGGCTGATGGCCTTGATCTTCTTCGAGTCGATCCCGATGCCCCTGTATCTGAGAAAAAAGCAAAGAAACATTCCAGAGGTGACACCTAAGGCTCACTTCAACAGGTTCATCTTCAGGTGGTGGGAATAGAAGAAGCCGAACACTTTCTCAAGGTTTTTGAGATGGTCCTGATGCATGAGAGATTTTATGACTAGATCGTCCACATAACATTCCACTAGTGTCTCGAGAATTGTATTAAATATGTGATATATGCATGCCGATAGGTGGCACCTGCATTCTTTATGACGAATGACATCATTTGGTAACAAAAAGTACCTTGTCATGCCCTGAAGGATATATATTCCTTATCATCAAGATCCATTTAGATATGATTAAACCTGGAGAACCCATCCATGAAAGAGAGAGCCTAAAACCTAGCAGTGGCGTCCATCAAGAGTTCTGTCACAAGAAAAGGAAAATCATCCTTCAAACACTGACGGTTGAGATCTCGGAAGTAAATGCAGATTCTAATCTATCTGTTCTTCTTCATGACTGGCACAATTTTTGCTATCCATTTGGGGTACTAGACATCGTTATTGAAATTGGATCTGATGAGCTTATCAACTTCTAGCTCAACCATCGCACCATGAACATGATGGATTTTTCCAGGAGGATTTTTGAACCCACGATGATTCTCCTTGAGACCTAGGTGGTGGATGGATACCTGAAGATCTATCCATGAAATCTCATAATAACTCTAGGGGAATACATCCTGGTGTTTCTTGAGGAAATATTTGTACTATTGTTGCTCCTTGAGGGGAATGGAGGCACTGATCAATGTGGGTTTCAGGTCTACCTCTCTACCGAGGTTCACTTGTAGAAATTCATCGAATGTGGGGGAAATGACAAATATAAGGGTGGGGGGAATCATATTATAAATTCTCTTCTTCACTTATAGAGGATGGATCCTTAGTGGGATGAGTTGCCTCTGAGTCAACAGATTCCGATGGGAGGCTGGTACCAGCCTAACCGGCAGTGGACACTACATCGAAGAATTCTCGTGCTACAGAAACCATAGCGATGAACACTGTTTATCTGATCCCATCTTGTATTCAACCCAAGGGTCCACACATGTTGATATCGAAGCAATAGTGGAACGCCGGTTTGAGGAGATTTATCTTAGCCTAGGAGAACAAGAAATTGTGATGTATTGCTGTCACCATGGGATGAACATCATGATACCTCATGGGCGTAGGGTGATCTGGGATCACCTGAGCCTGATTCTTGTTGGAGTATGTGGTGATCTTTCGGCATCGCATTGACTTGGGAACACACTCCCCTATCGTTCCAAAAAAAAATGAAGCATTTACTTATGTCCGGGGTCATAGCCTCCAATAGGTGGATTGGAATGATGTTGGAATCATCTAGATCTATCCATTGGTCGGTCGCTGTTATGGAATTCTCAACATCGTTAGCCCGAATCTTCTTATCATTGCTCTACTAATAGTTATCATCCGGATAATAGGCTTCACAAGAGGCAAAGGGAGACATGTCACCTTGAAGAATTCCCACTCAACCATTATGAGAGTATTTGAGGAATTGATGATATGACGAAGAAACTAACTCATCCAGGAGGATCCATGATTGGCCCATCAACACATTATAGGAGGTGTCTTGGGAAATAACCATAAACTATGAGCTGGAAACTAGGCCACCGAACTGGGTCTTCAAACAGATCTTACCGATTGGCATCTAAACTATCCTGTCATAACCTTGGATTCTTAAAATATATGGAATCAGATCATCCTCACAAAACCCTAGTTTATGCAATGTTCGAGTCGAGATTTGGTTGATTCTAGAACCCATGTCGACAACACAGTGACAGAACTCCACACCATTAAAGTGGCCATTGATGTACAACAGGTGAATGTGACCCTGTATGGAAGAGACTTCATCTCCCCCTGATAACGAGATGATGGCCTAGAATTCATCATGCTCGACCATCTCAGCATGGAAGGATTCTACAGTGGCTACCTCTGTCTCAAACTGGAGGGGTTTTTTTAAAGCCTCAGTGAGGTCATTACGCATGTCTGCTGATAGGTGAAGGGCCTCAAGGATGGAGAGCCTTTCTGGGATGCTTACAAGATGTTTTAGGACAATGTATTTCCACTCCCTACATGGACTTCTACTTCCAGGAGGTCGTTATGTGACAGGAGGAATGATGGGCCATGCTGGGTGGACCGATGGCTAATTGGGGATGGGAATGTCCCACTGCTCATTAGCCAACGCCTATTAGGAAACTAACAAATGTCGGATAGGTGAATGATTGTGGTGTGAATAGGATGAATACTCTTTATCAATTATCATAAATAGAGGCGTAGGCTGGCTTGAGGACACCTGACGAGGAGGCTGTTAATGCTGAGCTCTCCGCTAGGCCTACTTCCGGGTTTTGGTAGCACGCACAACCTAGTAGGAAGTGCTTACCAAGGTACTTTGATGGACCATATATCCTTGGCTCCATCAATGCTGATAATTTATGGGGACGTTGAGAGGATCCACCTGGAATTCCTCATCATTAGGCCTGGGGTTTACCAGCTCTATCGTATTAACTGAGGCATACACTTGACTTTCACTTGATGATTCAACCCCTACTAGACGGATTCTGGGAGGAATCGCCATCTCCGGGGTCATTAAGTTTCCGAGATTATGTGATGGAGACGGAATCAACAGGGAATTTATTTTCCCTTTTTTCATTAGAACGTACTCTTCTGAGAAAAGGAGGGATGAGGTGTCATTGTAGAATTACTGGTTGCGGATGATGAGGTGGCCTCTAAGGTCTCGATTCGATTCAAATGTGCTCAGGGAATTCCATGGGAACATGATACTATTTTACAAGCCTTCCAGTCATCATACTTCTGGGACCCATGGTTAGAAAACTAATTCCACTCTCCTTCTCTATCCCTGCTGATGTATGGCATCATGGATACACATGCCACCTAAGCCGGGGATGGGCCTAATCGAACTATGTTGTTATCTACCAGGTCTTGAAGCTAGTATTTAAATACATTTCACTGTTGGAGAGTGTTCCCTAGGATCCAGTGATAAGGGTAGTGGTTAGGGAGATCAGTGGGGTTCACCTCTTCTAGCCTTCTACACTTAGGAAATCATATAATTACCTATTCCAAGGCACTGCATAAGTAACTAGGGACCAGAACCTCATTGAATGAGTATGTATGGTTTCTCTTATTTGGGAAGGGGGACCTTGGATCTTGACACTAACAAGGAGGTGGAGGATCCTTTCATGGTGGTGGTGCCTGGTTATCTCGCCTATGAAGTGTAGGTGCAATGTGAGGGGCGTCTGTCAATTCTGAGGTGGGCACTGCTGGGCCGGAGGCTGCGCATGAGGCGAAGGGACTCTGCAATACTGTAGAGGCGGCTCCACCAATAATAGATCTAGTTGTTTTGGGCCTCTATTTGTGCCACTGTGGCGAGCTCGGCCCTAACATCCCTTCTCGCGGGGATTATAGGAGGTAATAGACGTGCCTGTATGGCATGTTGCAAGGATTTATCTAGGTGCTAGGCCTTATCAGAGAAGTCTCAGAATCCCCTGGGGTAATTCTGAGCGATGAGGGAGAGGAAAAGTTCGGTTTTGACATTCCTTATGCACATTGTCAACATCTACTCTTGAGTCAGTGGCATGTCAAGGGAGTATGTGAGCCCTTTCCACCGGGCGACAAAGTCTACAACACACTCATTAGGCCTTTGCTTTCACTTGGAGAGGACTGAGATACTCCTCTTATGGGTGGTGGAATTGGACTGGTAGAGAAATTTCATACGGAGGTTTTTCGAGCCGGATACCGATCCAAGGGGGTTCTGACTGTACCAGATGAATGCTGGTCCCTCCAATGTCTGTACGAAGCATCAGATTTTGGCAGCCTCCCACTGTGTTGGGGTTCCCAACATAGGCCCACACCTTGAAATGAAATTGGCCAGATACTGTAGCGGGTCATCTACCTCATTGAATGGGGAAAATGTGGGGTTTCTAAAACACAAAGGTGATGGAATATCATCCACCCACACTAGATATGGCTTTCCATCAGGCAACATTTCCACCTGTCAAGTCTCTGACGCTTCTAGGTGGGCGATGAGTGCCGTAATTGGATCGTCCGATCGGGGATTTCTATCTTTATGGGGATCCCAGACCACCAGCATGTTGGCAGGTTCTTCAATCTGATATAGAGGCCCAAAAGCTCATGAAGCAGCTAGTGGAGTGACCTGTGGAGCAGCTTCAGAAGCCTGAGCTATGTCACGAGGATTTCCTTGCCGCTTAGTTGGATTCAGTGACACATACCTCACCCTATTGCCGTAAGTTCCGGCCTCAACCCTATCTGCGTGGGTAGGATGGTAAGGGTCACCTAGGGGTAGTTCACCAAGGGGAAGTTGTGCCTGCACCATCAGAGGATCACTGTAGTCTAGAAGTCACTCTGTGACATGTTCAGCAAGGAGGGAATTGACCACCTTCTTCTAATCTGCATGCTGCTGATGCAACAAAACTTTTTCAGGATCTTATTCCTCCTTCTGAACTGATCCAGATGGGTCATAGGGTTTTAAAGATCCATGGTGTTCCCTAACCTTGTTTAGATTCTGACTGAGAGCATATAACTCTGTGGGAACGTGATGCCTTAGTAGATTTCTCTGCTAGCGGGTGATCCTTACCAATGGATACAAGAGGTGTGAAACTACCATCGAGGTAGGTCTCCATCAAGGACCTCCAAATAAATTTCAACCCCGATGGGTTGTCCTTGTTAACCTCGACTTTACCTGGGGGCATGTCATTAATATAACATAGAGAGTCAGGATTCCACTGGATAGGGATGAATAATAGGGCAACATACTGTCCCCCACAACGGATCCACATGTGGGGGGAAACCTCATTGATAATCTTGAAGAGTACAATGAAACTATGAACACATCATTTATAGAGGTCCCTACGACTGCCTGGTGACTCAGGGAACTGGGCCACAGGGAGTGCGACCAAATTAACCAGTTTTCATTATTCGCTAATGTCCTCAAAATTTTCTTGGATGTTAAAGTAAGCATCTCACTTATGGTGAAAATGTAAATGAGTCACCCATAGGTTTTGGAGGAAACATTCGTGTTACTCTTGGGTGAAGGATTATGGCACACAGAAATATGGCGGTGAAAATGGCCATAACATCTCAGAAAAATGGTCCATTGCGAGTATATACCATAAGCTCATGGGCTCAAATTCGGGGTTTGGCCTTTCATTTCCCAACTCGTCACTCAGAGGTGGTTAGAGAACCAGTACAGGTACCAAAGAAAACTATTGTGATGGCAGTCTGACTGGTGGAGAATACTAGGAGCGAGCTGACAAACTGCCGCATATTGTGCTATCCTTAGAAGAGTGTAGTGACTTAGCCACCAGATCGTGGTAAGATGGGTTAACAACTATGGTTTCTGGAACATGAGATACATATTCTTGTTATGGACTGCACTGCTGCTCATCTGCCATTGGTCACTATAATAGATCTCTATTATCTCTAGTCGAGGTAGAGAGTGCTGATTGTGCTGAGGGTGGTGGTTACATGGCCGTAACCTATGGAGTTTCCAAACATTCGTTCTCCTGGATATACATATAAAGGGATGTGGGAATCTGATGGACCACACATTCTGGGTGTACAAGGCCGATTTTCCTCATTCCAGTTTTGGTCCTAGATATAGAGGATCAAGTCAAGGGTTCCATTGCTGAGTTGTACTCTGCTTTTGAGTCTGAGAAGCATAGCAGTTTTATATCAGTCTGAATCATCTCGGCATTCTTTTTTATAGTGGCGAAAACGAACCCTCCTACAGTGGGATGATTATTTGGGACAGGGTAGGTTTCCGGCACGATGAGGACCTCCGGCTGTACTAGTTCTAGGGTGGAGATGGTTTCTGCATTACTGAGCTAAGGTGCGAGGAGCACCTGGAATGATTTCAAAGGGAACGTGGGGAGGACCATTGTTCCCACTGACTAATGTACAGAGGGAATCTTCATGGGAAATGAAGGATTGGGTAGGACCTCTACTAGAGCGGATAGGTGCACGGGTAGGACCTCCATGTTTGTTTCCCCAAATAGAATCAGTGCGTGGAGGGTCCTCATACTGCTTCTGATGAACACAGGCAGGACCTCAATGCAAGGTGCCAATGGGGCGAGGCTAACCTTCACTCCATTGACTGTTGAGGTGAGGACCTTGGCCAACTTCTACAAGGACATAGGGGAGGCTCCCATGATAGAAATTGACTGGATGCATTTCATTTTCATATCGGTAGCTTGTGGTAGGAGATATGACTCCGTACCTGAGGTAATGAGTGCAAAAGAGGATCCCGTACTAGGTGTCACTGCCACAGGGAGGACCATTGTCCAAATTGATAGTGGAAAGTGGAGAACCTACATGATAATCTTAGGAGAAGGATGAACCTTTACCCTCATCAGTGATGGTATGGGGAGGACCTCCGTACTGGGTGTCGTTGTCGTAGGTCGTCCCACAACAAGTACTGCTTGTGCCCACAACCGAGAGAGTCAATCCATCCTGCCCATGGGGCGGTTGGGGCCTCGATCCGTATCAGGGATATAAGTTCCCATGATCATAATACATAGGGGGCTGATGGGATACATCTATAATGGTGTGGGCCATAGTAGTTGTGGAAGTAGATTCCCCTTGGCAGTCGTGCTCCTCAGCTTGTGCCCGACATTGGTGTCGGGTTAGCTGGACTAGGGTCGGCGATGCAGACACATAGCTCACGAGCTCCAATGCTTGTGGGACAAGGTGGCGACACTTGTGCGGCCAAGTGGGGGACCTCTTTGGAGGCCCTTGAAAAGTGATCCCGGTCAGACTGACCCAGATATCCCCTACCTCGTTGGCTTAGGGAAGGGATTTGTTAAGGAGTTATGGGGAGATAACCACGAAACGATTGTGTGTCAGAGTGGAGTGTAGTGGCTCCCATCACGACACGTGTGGGTGGCGGTGGTGAGGAGGCGCAGATGCCTCTAAATGTTGTTGGGATATATCACGAGTCGGTATGATCCTCTCCTCCTTGTATCAGCATACGAGGTTGTTTATAACCCATCGCTGAATGATTTCGGAAGGGGAGATGGGGCCTGGACACCCAGTAGCTATGGTTGTGCTAGCTATTGTCGCAGATGCAGTGGATCCATGAGGGGTTCCCAGACTGGCATTTCCCTTTCCCTTGTGTCGATGGGAGGATGGGGATCAGATTCTGGATGCAGCAGCTTGGTTGCTCGTAAGTAGGGAGATTGAACCATTAGTTCTGAAACTTAGAATTTGACGTCCAGTGCCCCGGTGGCATTCTGTCTCCCATAGTTTGTAATAATGATCCATGCTGACAATGTCAAAGACCAGGATGTCCAATGTTTAACTACCCCAACTTCTAGTCAGTTTCACACCAGGCCCACTATTTTCTTGGTGGGACCTAATGCTGGATAATTTGATCAGGTGACATTCTAGTCCACATATTCCTCAAATGATACTAATCTCCACATTGAGGAGAATAACTTCACATCGGGTTCACCATTTCTGTTTCTAGTTCTTTTTTCAGGGCGCGCTCGTCCGTCTGTTGATGACGCACTGGCTATTGACCCACATTCCTTCATTCCAAAGGTGGGAGATATCCATCAATTATTCAGGGATGTTTTCTAATTGATCGAAACGAGATGATGTGATTCCAGTTCTTACTTCTGCAGATTCCTCCTGGGAACTCGTCACCTAGTTCATGTCTCCATTATATATTATGATTTTGTTCATGAAATACTTCCCAGTGCCATATCTTCATGGATTCCAGTTAATTACGTTGCTTCTGTCGAGATATTCCAAAGGGTATAGCAAAGGCAGAAACCTTCGGTCAGGGGAGTAGTCACTTTGGACATCACTGGAATGTCTAAACGCTGAAACACTGGAGCGTCTGGGTTTCTTCCTCTTATTATAGGGTTTCTCGAGGGTTCGGAATCCTGAGGTATCCCACGTTGAATGCGGGGAAATATATGCCATGGGAATTATTTGAGGTTTCTCTCCAATTCACATGTTTAACACATGGTATGCCATGAGTTTATCATTTAGAGGAGACTGATCAGACTGATCAGAACACTGGCTGGAGTAGATCATGAAAAGTGAAACCCCAAGAGGGAGCACTGACGTTGGGGCAAACACTTGGTTAGTTACCCGATAGTTTCTGGGAGCAGTGAAGAGGTGAATGGAATGATCTAACCGGGATGTGGCGACCTGGGTAAGAATCAGGATGGGTGATGGTGGATGAGGAATGAGATGGAACAGAAGTGAGGGCGAGGATGATGTTGGTATTGAGCCTCAAATAGACTTCCTATGTATCCTCGTGGTAGGGAATCATAGACCGCATGGTTTAGTAAAATGATGGTACACCTAAGGAGACGTCCCATAAGAACGGATTCACGGATGGGATCTGAAGGAAGTGGATATTTTTGGTTGGGGGGCATGAAATCAGGGTATACACAGAGGACAATGACCTGATTATATACTGGGGATCATGCGTGGTTAGCTTCCCGAGGTGGTCAGCCCCTCGAGGGGAGGACCAGAGTTGTGGGTCCCAACTAGGGACCGCAACAGCTTACCGTCGATGATGATTACAACAACTTACCATAGGATAGGGGGCACAATGTCTTATCATTGATTGGGGTACAACGACTTAACACTGATCGGGATCACAACAGATTACCACTAGATGGGGTGTACAATTTAATGTCGTGTGGGAAGATTGTGGACCAATGTGAAGTAGTCGGGGTTGATGGGATTTGGGATTGAACCACAGGGAGGAATCCTATGTACCTTGCCTTACTAAGGATAAAATATCGCGTAGTTTGAGATGTGGGAAACCGACATGAAGAGGGGTCAGAATGACCAGGGGTTGGGATTGATCCTTAGGGGGGAATTCTACATAACATTCCTTGGCAAGGATCTATGTCCGTGTAGTTCAGGATGGTGTTGGTGAACCGACGTGAAGAGGGTCAGAATGACCTGGTGATGGTATTGAACATCAGGGTGGCTTCCTACATACTGTTCCATTGCAAGGATCAAAGTACACATAGTTTTGGATGTGGCGAACCCATGCGAAGATGTGTTGGAATGACCGGGGGTTGGGATTGATCCTCAGAGAGGTGTCCAATATACATTTCCTTGGCAAGGATAAAAGTCCACATTGTTAAGGATGTCACGAACCGACCTGTAGCGGGGTCAGAACAAACAGGTGTTGGGCTTGAACCTTATGGAGGCGTCTTATGTACCCTGCCTTAGAAAATATCAAAGTCAACGTAGCTCAAGATGTGGTGAACCAACGTGAAGATGGGTCGGAATGACCGGGGGTTGGGATTGAATATCAGGGAGGCGTTCTACATAACCTTACGTGGAAAGGATAAAAGTTCACATAGTTTGAGATGGTGTTGGGGCTTACTCTCTAAGGTGGACCAGAGAAGATTTCATGGTCGATTCTTACTCTAGCCTATGTGAGTCATGCTCGAAGTGAGAAAAAAGAGGCAGCAAAGACCTAATGACCACATCACGAAAGGTGCATCTGTGGGAAGTGGAATGGAGCTTACACGTGGTTAGTGGTCCAAAAAGGAAATGTGGGATTAGACATGGTTAACAGCCCGGGGAGAGGATGATTGGGACTTACTCCAGAATAGAGACCTTGTTGTGTCCTGGGCCTGTGAGCCCCCACCAGGATTGTTGGCGCCTGTGCCCCGGTAACCAATCCCACATCGGTTGTGGAGGGAGATTGGTGGGTGCTTAAAATTCCCGTGCCTACCTTCCCCTCAGCAACGCATTTTAAAGCCGTGAGGCCTGGGATAACAACTGGGCCAGAGCGGACAATATTGCTGGGCCGAGGGATCCGATCCATCAATTGGTATCAGAGGGTGGTTGGTCTCGGGACCGGTGTGGGCTTGGGGGGGGGGGATGTTGTGTCCTGGGCCTAGGATTGTTGGGCCCCCGCCAGGATTGTTGGCGCCTGTGCCCTGGTAACCAATCCCACATCGGTTGTGGAGGGAGATTGGTGGGTGCTTGAAATTCCCGTGCCTACCTTCCCCTCAGCAACGCGTTTTAAGGCCGTGAGGCCTGGGATAACAACTGGGCCAGAGCGGACAATATTGCTGGGCCGAGGGATCCGATCCATCAGACCTGAATGGCGACAATTCCCAGAGGTAGAGGGACAGGATAACAGAATCCATGTACCCATCTCTCCTCATAGTCTTCAGCTCAGAAGAAGAGAGGAGGAGTAGATGTACTACATACTAGAAGAAAGGATAGGTGATTATACCAAGGAGGTTTCACTTTCTCCAAAGACATATGACGGTCTAGGAAAGAGGATCTCATTCCATGTGAGGAATATTTCACTCCTGTAGAGACTAGAGGGAATTTAGAATATCCACAGTGGAGTGCCCCACGTATGATGCATAGAGCGAGGATACAGTTTAACATCATGTGATGAGGATTATGGTGCTTGGAAGTTTGAAGTCTAGCAACTCGGATGGGGTGGGTTCACTCCGCACCCCTAGGACTTAAATAACTAGAACCATTTACACCTTGGTGAAGGGAAGGCACTGACAATTCCGTGAATATGTGGTGTTGTGGAGTGATCCATTGAGGGGTCCACATTAGTGTGGCTATGCGAAGAAGAAATAGCCGTAAGTGTGCCTATGATAAGAATCATGAGGTAAAGAAATGCAACGAAAAGCACTGCCCAAGGGACATTGAAATCACTTTGTCCAAACCTGGAGGGTCTCATAAGAAAATGATTTATAGAGCAAAGGGGTTCATAGATAGAAGCCTCAGGATGCTCTAGCACTCCATAAAAAGGAGGGGCTTTGTAAAGGGGCGTGCTTTGCGAAATGAAGTGTCCTAGCCTTGTCATATGGGACAAGTGCCTATGGTAGGTGCTTTCTGAATTGTAAAGGCCTTCACGGAGTAGTGCCTCATAAAGCAAGGGTTCCCCACGAAGCGTAGTATGGTGAGGAAATGTGTTTTCCGAAACATAGTTACCTTGCCTTATTATGTGGGTCTCATGTGTATGGACGGTACCTCATGGAAAATAAGTGCTTCGTGAAGACCCTAGTCCCCTTGGGGATCCCCTTCCATTGTGGAGCCCCATGGGCTCTGCGAAGGGCATCCGTCCTTGAGGAGGGGTTAAATTCATGCGAAGAGGATAGTACTTTGTGATGCTAAAGTACCTTGAATAGATCATGGTTCACGAACTAGAGATTGCATCATGATTTGGGATCTTGGAAGGTGAAAGGTCAGAGGATCTATCCATTGGGATTGAGGGAAGCCCGATATTTATAGGCAAGAGGTGCCTCGAAGTAGAGTTTTCTAAGCATGAAGATAGAGTTTGCTCCACGGTGGGTTCACGAATGTCAAAGCAGTTCGCGGGGAATCCCGCCTCTTTACTCTATGATGGGTTCACAAATGTCATAACAGTTCGCGGGGAATCCCACCTTTTTTCTCTACGGTGGGTTCGTGAACGTCACAGTGGTTCATGGGGAATCCCGCCTCCTTGCTCTGTGGCGGGTTCATGAATGAGAGCTATGCGCTGGACATGGGGACACAGGGTTCCACGAATGGGCGTCGCGAGTTAGCACCTAATTCTTTCCATTTTTTCTTATTCTTCCCCAATTTTGGCACCAAAAATATTATTTCCTCTAAATCTAAAATTTCCTAGAATAATACATATCCATTCCATGTAGTCAAGTCCATGGGAAAATCATCACACATTTTTGACATATAGAAATTCTAATATTTGTTCTTTCATAATCATTAAATCTAGAACATCCATATGACTCAATCACCCTATTCATTCATATGTTATAGAATTCAACTATTCCCTTATTATTAATCATAATTCATGATCAATATTTTTGAACAATCACTATATTTATAACCTAATATCTTATCAATTTAAGATTCTTAGTGGGCCAATCCCTATATTTTCCTTGGAACCCATCAGAAACTAGGTTCCCTTGATCATTAATAATTAATAAACCAAAAAGTGTTAAAAAGATTTATGAACAATTAACACCATAATAGAATTATTTTTTGATGACTAGTTTATACTAAAAATCACTTACTCTCTTCCACCATCATATTATTATGTATTTATTTTTATCACAAATCACATTTCTTTCAGCCAATGTTTATTTATATTGAGTTATCTAATATTTCTTATCATAATTACCCCCATTGTAATTAGGATATAAATTCTTTATAATTGTTGATAATCAGAATATGAATTAATGAATGAATATCAAAAAGTGATTAAATCTATGTGTGCTATTAGGTCCCTTTGTTACATAATAGTTGAAGATCAATATAACAATCAATTAGTTTTTTCTAGGTAATTACCACTAGGTATATCCATGCTAGACTCTACATCCATTTTAGTATCAATACATGGGTTTCATAGGATGGAAAGTACACAATAATTTGATTACTAGAATTTATGATTTTATCATAAAAATAGAATTATCATTTGGGTATTCAGTAATGTTCACTCTTCCCAATCCCCCAAAAATACCTAAATAATACTCAACAATAACTAAACCCTTCTTTAAAACCAACTTAGCTTTCTTAAGCTGAAGATATATTTATTTTACATCACTTTCATATATTAATAATCACATTCCACAAATAAACCCACAATCATAGAACCCAATGATTCTATGTATGTGAGGCATGACTAATTAATTGATTTATTTTACAAAACATGTGAAAATTTCACAAATATGCAGCCAAAATTGACTACATTATAGGCTTATAAAATGTTATAATCATCATCATAAACTAGTTAATGGATTCCTAAGAAAATGTTGATGTGAAATTCTTATTAATGGAAAAAATTGTTAAAATATAGAAAGGGTTAAATCATATGTATATGAGAAAACATTGACATAGAAGAAATATATTACAAAAATTTATATTGAAGAATAAGAATATATCATTATTTATAATAGCATGACATATAGTACCAAATGAATTATTATTTATCATGGAATACTAGTGTGTGATCATATACATGATCCCTATATTGTATTCATAAGGCATTTACCTTAAAATGCATCATATCCAAGGAACATTACATAATAATAAACATTTACGTAAATATAAGCATAGTAAATATAAAACACAATGAGAAAAATTAATCATTACCGTAAAATATGTTGTGAACAAACAAAAGTCTTATGTACTATTATAGTACCAAAATAAATTTCCCTGATTCATGATGTGAAAAAACCAAATTTTAATCCTTATATTTATTTTCTCGTGACATATAAATCATTAGCTACAAAATTATAAGGTGATATAATAACCACATATTTTCAATAAATACATATACATACTTATTGAATCAATAATTTATCCATAAAATCATAAAGAACCCACATAAATGAAAATGGACTTCCAAAATTCTTCAAATGTTATCAAACAGTTGAATTAAAGAAATTAAATTATTGATAATAAAATTATCATCACCCTAATATTGTATTTCATAATAGAATTTAGAGGGTTATTTATGAATTATAATTTCAAATAAAATAAATCCATTATATAAATGATAAACAGTATAGTTAAAAAATACGATGTTTTAAAAAACACTACTGACATTGGCTTAGATAAATGATGTTATGAGTCACATTATAAAATTATTTTCATAATCATAAAGTAAAAATATTTTAAAATAATAAATTAATTTTAAAAAATAATTTTTAAATAATCTTGCATAGAAGAATAATTATAGAATATATTAATAATGTGTAGAGTGGAATATAAAATTTACACTACGAAATTAAATCCTTTCAATGACTTTTAGACACTATATTTATTTAAATACACATTTTAAAGAGATTGAATAACATTTCATTTGAAGATTTGAGAAATGAAAATTTATGATCACAAAAAGTAAAAAAAATTTACATAATGATAAATTGGATTATATCTATTATAATTTAATATGCATATGAATGGAAATGATCTCTTTTGGATGAAAGGAAAATTATTGTTACAATCAAAGAAACTTATTATTAAATAATTAAATAAATATAATTCATTTGAAACTAAGAGATAAAATAAATATATTTTGATTATTTTTTGAGGAAAAATATCTTGAAAAACTATTGTTAATGTGGAACCATTTTTACTAATGAGAATATGTTGCGTCAAAAAAACTGCTTACCTTTTCTATTATATTCTACAATATTTCTCTAATGTCTTATATAAAAAACATAACCATGTTAATAACAAATTTCATAACCCTTTTCATATCTATTACCATTAATATGATTTTTTATAATAATTTATTATACATTAAATATCTAGAAAATATTTATATTCGTTACTAGAGGACTTTGGTCATTTAACATAGGTTTTATAATAGCAACATCAAAACCTTATTTTTGATACCATGTTAATAATTCATATATTATAAAATTAATTTCAATCATTATTTCATTTATTTATTAATATACTAGTAAATTTGATTAATATTTTTTAATTGGTTCATGTGAAAAAATAAATTTGTAGATCATTTCAGTGAATTAATTGATATTAATAGATTACATTTTATTATTCAGTAATTTTTATGATATTCATTAAAATCCAGATTCATGAAATATATTTCTCCATAAAATTACATATATTCAAAAAATATTTAATATGAGATTTAATGTAGTTTTCATGAAAAAATAACACATCACTCTATTGAGGTGGTAGTCTACACATACAAATATGGAACATTTTCATTTTTATAAGAACTAAAACAAATTATAAATTGATTTAACATTTTTAAATATTAATAAAACTATAAAACTAGTATTTATCCCGTAGATATGGCCTAATGAAATTTTAAATTTTCATAGGATAAAATAAAAATGTGGTAATGATTATTCTATTATAATAATGAAATTTAGTACAGAAATAATAAAAATTTAATTGAATAAAAATTTTAAAATAGTTTATTTTAATTTAATGATGTAAATAACATAGGGTAGGGAGTAATTTGGATCCAATAGTAGAACATGAGAAACCCTTGGATTTATTCATGGAAATATAGTACATTAGTACATTTCTTATTAAATCAAGCTTATGGTATTGGAATATGAATCAAGGGTAATTACAAGGGTGTTATTTTAAGAGTAAAAAATATTTTATAATAGCCTTGAGAGTATGGTGTCGGGATTTTATATATAGGTAAATCAAATTTTAATTGTAACCCCTTGATATAAATGTTAAATATATTTTACAAGTAATGTAGAATTAATAGTGAAAAAATGGATTAGAGATATATAATGGTTGGTACAAACAAAATATATTAATTTTGTGATATTTATTTAACATGTTTTATCTCTTTTTCACATGGTTATACTCTTTTTTACCTTAATATAAATTTATAGTGGTAACAACATTTTGAAAATCAGTATCTTGGTTTTATAAAAAAAATGAAAAGAATAATATATCCTAATTTATTATTCATATTTCGAATATGAAAACCATTTTTTAAAATAAAATATCTATGGAAGAGAAAATTTATTTTAGTATTATTAAATATTATGTATAAAAATAATTTCTAAAAAATATAGTATAACCATAAAAAATGTTTTTAGTAAAATTATCTATATTTCATATTTATATGACACTAATTGGTTAAAAATAACACAAATAAGAACTATGTTTCAATAAAATAAACGTAAAACATAATTACATCATGATGTATCTTAATTAAAATATAATTATGAAAAGTAGTTTTTATAAATATAAAATATTATTTATGTTTTTAAATTTTAAAATATGAGTTTCCAAAAATAAAACACTTGTTATGATTGAAATATTTTACATCATAAATATGGTTTTTACATATACATTTTTTTTTACATTTATAATTCATAATTTCATCATGATGAAGTCATAAATTATTCTATATTGGAAAAAACTGTAATTTTCACTACTCACAACAATATTAACTATTTTAGAAAAACTAAAAAATTACCCAAATGTATTCATGACAACATTAATCAAAAATGGTATTTATTTATGTAAAATTCATATTCAAAATATTATAAATTTAAATTTTACAATGAAAACATAATATATTATAAAAATATTATTGTAAAAAATAACATTTTAAAAAATAAACTATCCATATTCATATATATTATAAATTACTAATTAAAATATAATTAATATATTATTTGAGTAAAAAAATTATATACATGATATATTTAGGTTTACTAAAATATTTAACATAAAAATTCAGTTTTAAAAAAATTATATAATTAGTTACATAGAAAAAGTAATTGAGTTTCCCGAATGCATTATTATTAAAAATTTATAATATTTTTCATTAAAATTAAAAAATGTGAATTTTATGAAATACGTGTGATATATTAATAATAATTAAATAGACAATTTAATGTTTACACAACACTTTTCTTTACATAGATAACCCTCATGATATTCTTATAATATCTAATCATATGATATGATCTATTGATAGTTATATGTGGTGGTTCTGATTTCCTGGACCTTTTGATAATTTCAATGAGCATTATCTGTAGTCATAAATGGTTTCGCTCATACCATAATTATTGGACTATGTTTTGGGTTTGGTCTAGTGAAAATCATTAATAATAATATTTATATTAAAATTAAAATAATATTAAAATCACATTGTGTTATAACAATGGAAATGATTGGACTACCACTGTCATAATTAATTTTTTTGGTCCATTTTATTATAATTTAATGAGTATATAAATGAATATAGTCGATTGTATTTTATTGAGAGGTAAAAAAAAATATCCAATGAATGTACATGAGGTTTTACGAACTTCTTCTTGAGTTGAATACACAACTTTGGTTGGTTACATATGGGAGGGATATGTTGTGTATTTACCATCACATGAAAAGGTGTAATTTAAGAGCCAAATACAATCATTACATGTATCCATAATTGGTTTTTTGTAATTTAAATTATAATGGTAAAATTATGGAATATGGGATAATAATTTAGAAAGATAAATGTAATATTACAACATGAAACTCACTTGGATTGGGTCGTTAGAAAGTACAAGTCTATGAGGTTTGGTAGCTCGGGTGGGGATACATAACAAATTTATCCTACTATATCATGTCATTAGATTAATCAAGAAACACACAGTTATAGGAATAATATATGTAATATTTTGGTAGATTCAAATATATAATAATATAACAAAAATAGGGATAAAATACATTTAGGGGGAGACTAAAAAGTGTTTAAATAGATAGTTGGGAACGAAATTATAGATTCATTCATCACTATATATCCTTAGAAAAATGATTCATTTAAAAACATTATCTTGGATGAATGTTCTTTATATAGATATAGATAATGTATAGAAGGAAGAGAGAGATGATGATATGGTTCTACTTTAGTGTCAAGTCATTAATTAAAACCATTTGTGATTTGAAAAGAACCTATATATCTGGATATAGTACAAATTTTTAGAGGAAGATAACCACTCATACATCCAATACAGATGTCTTGTGAATCCATTTAAACCATAGAATAATATAAATATGGCCAAAAACCAATTATATGAAATATCCCTTATATATAATTATCTCATGAGTTGTGGATAATTAATGAAATGGTTCTTCCCAAGTTTGGGCTTCTGAAGGAATCCTAATGTGAACAGACATGGCCCTATACACCATGATTGAATAGGATTTGTGGAAGATAAAATTTAATTTTTAATCTAATATAGATGGTAAAAATAGAAATATGTATCCTTAAATAACAAGAATAATCAACCATGTAGTAATTATAAATGATCACTATATAGGTATAGCTCTTCTATAAGTGAGCTATAATGAAATTGTTTTGTCCAATAATTAGTCTGTCTAAGTAGATTAGACATGAATTGGTGATAGAGAAAATAATGAAAAGAATTAGTATTTGAACAAGACTGATTACCTGATGATATATAGATTGGTCAGATGTGTAAAAATATAACACCATCATATTTTAGTATTTATATATCATTAAATAAATATTATGTTAAATAGATTAATATTTATGCAACAGTAGTGTAAAAATGTCCATGATAGTTTGAAATAAAAGTGTAAATATTTAAATTTTCCATTTAAATTATACGAAATGAATTATATGGCATATGTAAATGGAAATGAATTACTAAATATATTTTTAGTAAAAATCAATTACATATATAATATATTTACATTTACATAATTCAATTAGTACGACTAAATAACTAATGAGATTAATTTATGCATAATAATGTTTTTTATTTCATTTTCTGAATTTTTTGTATTCTATAATATTATTTTAAAGAATTAGGTATATAATTATTAATTTATAATAAAATATATATTGGATTTAGATAATATATTATCAATAATTTAATTAAGAATTATTAGGATATCAGAATAAAAATAGAAAAAAAAATTAATTTTCATATAAAATTAGTTTTCAGTAATATGATATATTTAATATTAAAAGTGAAATTAATAAATTTTAGAAAATGAACATGGGAAAAATAAGAAAATTATTGGATTCATTCGAAAAATATTTTCCTAGTATAACATGTATGAATTTTTTAAACTGTTTAAATTATTTTAATAGTAAAAAAATATCATCTTTACAAATACTATAACATTTAGGCCATCGTTACAATATAAGTGTAACATAAAATTTTCAACACATTATTCATAAAAAAATATTTATTTTACTAGTAAAATCTTAAATTACCAATTTTTATGTTTAATTTAAAGACCTACATTTCACATTTAATTATATATTTTTTATTTTTCACCAAAACTCTTTATAATACTTTATAAATTGTTAATACTAGAATAAATTTTTAAAACTTTTAGAAAATACATAGAATAAAATTGATGGAATTATTTTATTAACATATTACAAAAATTAAATATTGAAAATTATATTTTAAAACATAAAATATAAATTACATTTGAAATAATTAGTTACGAGGGTAAAAGTGAAAATTGTAAAAGTGGTAAATTCTATGATGTTAAAGAAATAAAAAATATGTAAAATGTGTTTGTAGAATAATTTCTAAGGAATTTAATAATAATAACTCATCCTTACTAAAGTATTATCATCTTTTGGATCCAAAATCCTTGAATAGAGAAAATCTTATTACAAAAGTACCACAACTTTCACTTATAAAATGATCCATTCATTTCCATAATTTTGACACATCAAAATACATTTTATTTTAAAAAATATCTTCAAAATATTATCCAAAAAAGTCCTAGAAAAACCATTGAGTTTTTTTTTCTAAAATAATACACCTAAATGGATTAATCTTATTTTAAAGGATTCCTTCGAATGAAGAATGGAATAATTTACAAAACAATAATTTTCATTTTATTGTTCACAAAACATATTTTTATATTTTAATTTTTTTATAGCATGATATGATAATAATAATTATAATTATTTTGATAATTTTTTTAATAATTATATATCAATAATTACAATCTCTAATCCCCAATCCTAAAACAAATATGTTGTCCATGTGTACCTGTAGACTACCACATCAAGGAACGATGTAGTGTTTTCTTATCATCACAACACATAGTTACATTATAAGAATATATTCATTGAATAAATATAATAGTTATAAAATAATTAATATTCCATAATGATAAATTATGAATTCAATTAATAATATCATTTATTTGAAAATTAAAATGTACCTCGTGTGTACTTGTAGACTATCACCTTTATAGAAAAATCATTTTTTGTTCATTCCTTCAAAACATGGTTAGTAAAAAAATATTTCATATGAATGTATATAATATAATGAACTCATAATATAATGTATGTGGCTCTAAAATATTTAAATAAACAATGATGATTATTATAATGAAATCTGTTGGTATTAGTAAATTATAATAATCTAGCTCATTATGGATTATGTTCTCTCAAACCACACTGATACCTTCCATCAAATGAACAAGGGGATATATAAATTAATTAAAAATAGTAATTTAAATCTATAATATGATAAATAAATTATGAACTAGATATCAAATAATGGAGTTCACTGTCACCATTATGAAGCATATCTAAAACAATCTAACTTACCATCTTTTGATTGAGTATATAAATAATAACTAACTAATGAATATATAATTAATTATTAAAATTATTGAGTATAAAGTGTCATAAATTTGAATATAGTTAAAAAATATCCTATTAATAGGGATATTTTTATTATGAAAGTGTTTTAATATATTGTAAGGAAGTTATTAGAATGTTTTTTCAACCCAATATAATTTTGGATTTTAAAATGATATGAAAACATTACCATATGTGGAATTTGTTGAACTTAATCACTAAAAAATAATTAATTTTTATACTCTATTTGTTTATGAGGACTTAATTTTCTCTTATAATGTCACTTCCCCATTGGGTTTATTATTCACTTGATGTGATGGTTTTAAGAAAAATTGAGTGTGCATTTTTCCTCTCAACTATGAACATTCTTCCACCACATACATATTAATCATATTTTCAAGTTATTATTATTTAATATTATATAAATTATTTTTTTATTTTACAATTAATGTGAATTTAGTTTTTAAGGTAATATTGTTTTATATATTTTTTGGTTTTTTTCCACCAACGTCAACACATTACAGAATGTGAATTGAATATTATTTTAATAAATTTTTTAAATTAATTTATCCCCAAATTGTTTTGACCTGATACCTTTATCGAACTATATTTTTATATACTCATAGTTCTAAAAAATTATTCCCTTTGTATAAAAGTCTTGTCTCAATGTTGAAAAAAATGTTAAAATTATTTCTTAATCACTCTCCATGTTATTTTTATGGATCTTATAAAAGTATTTTTCAAGTATATAAATATAAATTAATGATTTTTATGTTTTTAATATCTATGAATACCATATACCTATTTATTAATGAGGGATTATTATATGATATATAGAAATTTTCATGAATCATATTTATTTATAATGGGATAATAATGTTAATTTTGAAATATAAATGATTCAATGCTCTCCGGGAACACAATTTTATTCTTAATAATTATATTTATGATGGCCCTATATGTCCCTCCAATTCGTTAGATAATGATAGATATCATAAAATATTATTATGGGATAAAATGAAGTAAATTATTTAGAAAATATGTTATGGGATGCAGGGATACAAATTTTTAAACCTTTTTGTTATGGGAGATAAAGGAAATAAATTTATCACTAACTATGATAACGTGGACAAAGATGAGAATTAATAACCAAATATGATATGATTTTAAAATTATATATGTTTATTATTTATATATTTTTCAATGATATACCGTTATTATCTGTCATGTATTATGTTATTCATAGACTATTATTATTTAACTTATTATGGATGGCCTATATTAATTTGGTTATCGATTTTAATTTTTATGCACATATACCATGAATATTGTATCATACTCACATACATATCGTATTATATGGAATCATCATCAATTGGTATATTTGTATTTAAACTCAAATGGAATATTAGATAACATTATTCCTATGTTTTAATTCTCCAATTTATGATGATCATTTTAAATTATGGAAAGTCTAGAAAGGTGTCTAGGGTGGAACAATTATGAAATATTGTTTACAAGTTTTTTAAAATAAGGTATATATGTTGATAATCACTAAATAGAAAGACCATTTTTTTTGTGATCTTGTGAATATTTTTGAGAATTAATTTTTTTTTACAATTTAATTATTTTCAATTATAATCCAATTTTCATTGGTCCATTTCAATAGTATTAAATCTAATGATAAAGAAAATATTTACTCAATCAAAATTGGATAGTGTGGGTGTAATATTAATTAGTTGGTATCATAAAACAATTTAGTTATTTTTGATTTTTATAAATATTATTAAATGGGTCAGATTAGTTATTTTGGAAGAATGGGTTATGGGAACATTATTAATGATTCTATAAAAAAATACTAATTATAGGAAAAAATCATAAAATTTGTGTAACGTATAGTGTGTCATTTTCATGTAATTAAATCAATTTTTAGATATAATAATGTTTATGTAGGCTCTATTATAGAATCGACTAGGGTTAATTATTGTAAAAATGGATAGTTGGGTATTAATAACTTATTCTCGTAGAGAATAATTAGGGGGAATAACTACAAACCACATTTAACAATCCCATGGTATATTCATTAGTGATTCACATTATATTTATAGTCCATTTTGATGGATTATTATATATTTTCTTGTTAAGGAACATATTTGGAATATGATCATCGATATAATTGGATAAACATGAAAAGTTATATGATAATTCAATTACATCATAGATGAACCATTAGAATTGTAGATTATAATGGAATAATTATTGTGGGAATACATTTTATGTATGAGGTTTTATAAGCATATCATCAGTTTTTTTGATACTATAATAATCATTTTGTTATTAGTAATCTAATGAATAATGTATCACAAAAATGATTTTGTGAATGGATGGTCACCATAATTTCATAAGAGATATAAAAAGTTAAGGATGAATATTTGGAAAAAAATTGATTTGAATAAAATTATTAAACTATTACAAACGAAAAAATGAGTTTTATGTCTTAGCCATGATTGTAAAGTTGATATATCATTAACAGATAAAACATTTGTATTTTCAACTTTATAGATACACATATATTTTATTATTAGTATGTGATAATTAATTTTTTATAATGAAAATTATTAAGGAAGGATAATGTGGGAACTTAATATTTTAGTATCAATTTCCATTTAAATAAATAATATCATTAATATCATGGTCCACACATAACATCAATCTAAAATAAACAATTATATGTTAATTCAAAATTATATGTAGTTAATTTGGCCTCAATATTTTATGAATTGAATTAGTAGGTATAAAGAAATGTAAATTTATTATGAAGTAAATGTTGAAAATCATGAAATATCATTTTCATTCAAATTAATTGACAAAAATCATTTAGTATATGGAAATAAATAAGTGAAAACTATTATGATTTTTTTTTTCAAAAAGTGTAATTTAATGGGGAATAATTTTTTATTTCAGGAAAATAAGTATGTTATTGATAAATGATGGTTAAACAATATTTGATATAAAAAATATTCTGAAACTAATTTATTATAAATTTTTAAAAAATTTAATATGAATAAATTATATTTTCCGAGAAATTAGAATATGAAATGTCAATATTTGAAAAAATAATTTTTCTCTAAATAAAATTTTAATTATATTTTATGTTTCTAATTTAATATAACATTTCCAAAATTGTAGAATTTGAAACTAAGAAAATGAAATCATATTTTAATTATTCAAAAAAATATTATGATATGATGAATTTTTAATATTATAAGAAAGTATTTATTTATTGATGAATAATGTATAATATTGTGATTATAAGTATTATGCATTTTATAACACCAAAATCATATAATACTGGATAAAATTTTATGTAAGAATTGTTTTGACCAATGATTTATTTTAAAAGTAATTTTAAATATTTAAAAATATTAAATTTATTTTTAATCCTACAATCAATATTTTTGATTTTAAATGCAATTTTTATAAAAAAATCATTTTACTATCTTATAAAAATATAATTTTAAATTTAGTGTATTCCACCTATATAATTTTTATCATATTTAAATGGTTTTGTTATTTAGAATTATAATATTAAAATTATTTAATATATTCAATTTTAATTTTATGGAAAAATATAATCTTCTTTGGAAAATTTTTGTTACCACCAGAAAAAATAAAATGGTTAAAGGGTTAAATATATCGAAGAAGAGTCCTAAATATTGTCAACACGAAATATAAAAATGGATGATTGAGGTATTTTTAAAACATAACTCCAATAATCTCCCTTATTTTTCACTTTAGCAATCACTTTCCTAAAATAGTTCACCTATTATTACATGTTTATCAACCCTGTGAAAAATAAAAGGGTTCATTCACCACACCAGTTAACATCCCATCATACGACCAATAATTTGGACATAATATGACCAAATCCATCTCTAAAAAACACATACACATCATATAGGTTCCAATATCCTAAAAATACAACCCCATAATGTTTTAATCCTAATTATAAAGGTGTTATTTAAAGGGTTAAGTTAAATATTCAAGAATTAACCCTTTTTATTTTTTCATTATATATACTGATTCTAAATAATGTTATATTCTATCATCATAAAATAACGAACATTGTCATTATTATACATAAGTTATATTGTATTAATACGAAAATTATTTTATTCCTTCCTCCCTTCTCCTCAGAAAAATGAACACATCAACCTTGCGTAGGTGTGGACCACATCCTCTTAGAACCACATATTTCATTTAACCTCACCTCCTCATAAGGATTGGTGTATTAATTTATTTAGAAAAAATATTTTATTATTTTGAAAAAATAATTATTAATTAAGGATAAAATTTTCATTTTATTAATAATCTAATTACTTTGAAAATGAAAAGCTCACTTGTGTGTACGTGTGGAATACCACCTCTATAGATGACGTGTTTCGTTTTCATCGCCAGCTTATAAATATAGTTCAAAAATATATTCTATGATTATATGTTATATTAAGTGTTTATATATATAATTAAAATATGTCTCTAATGGGGATTAAAAAATCATTATCATTATAATGTAATATGATGATATAAATAATTTACTCTAAACAAGCACATTAAGTATCCCCTTTTCTTAAACCATGATAATGTATTCCTTAATGTTAGCATAAGTATTTGTAAATAATTTACATATAATGAATTAGATGAATTTGATAAATTTTAAATCATGATATTGGAATCAAATAACTAGGTTTGACATTTCCATTAGTAAACATGTGTAAAGTAATGAAATTTATCGACTACTAATTATTTCAATAAATGTTAAATTACTAATTAATGTATAATAAATAATTAAATTTAAAGGGATTAAATGTTTAAAAAATGAATAATGTTCTAAAATATGACATGAAGAATATTATTTTTTAGTATTTAATATATTGTATTTTTAATTGATTTCTTGGAAGTTAGGATAAAAAATGTTGTGGTTTTTCATTATAATATAATTTAGGATATGATATTCATATAACATAACATTAATTTAGAGAATTGTATTATATTTCACCCTAAAAGAATAATAATTTTATTATAAAAAAATTTCTTGCAGATTACATGTTCTCCTACCATGTCACCTCCAACTCTTATTAAATGTTCAATCAATGTGTTGCTTTTATGATAAACACAACTTACATTTTTTTTATCAGAGAACATTTTTATTCAATTTATTTATTCCTACATTTTTATGGATGTTTTAAATGTAAATTTATTATTGGTTGTAATTTTTTCAATGACAACTATTTTATTTATAAGTTCAATCATATGTTAACATTTTCAATGTGGATGTTTTCCACTAGAATCATTTATTAATGTATATGGAATCCAATTTTTTAATCATTTTATGTACATAATTTTTTCACCACATTCTCTAGATGAAATTAAGAACGTTCCCCTATTTGATTTAATTATTTTGATGAAAAATAATTATTTTAATTTTTTATTAACATTCTCTGAAATGAAATCAAAAATAAGAATTGAAATTTGTCATTATTATTTAATAATGTTTTCAATATATTCTTAATATCTAATTTCATATATTTGACAATATTTTGATATATTCCAAGGGAATAGTCTCTAAGGGAACCATAATAATTTTTTCGCTGGACTAATTATTAAATAATCTGTTGATGTTTTTGATAAAACCATCCATCTTACATAGGTTAATAAAAGGGAATATCAAATATAAATGTTGTCCTTTTTTATTCACATATATATCTATGTGTTATCTTTATCTGATGAGTGGGTCATATATAGCCCATCAATTAATTGAGTATAGGCTCATATATCATGAATGTTTTACTGGATATGAAGATGTGAATTCATGACCCATTCTTGGATAAAATATAGCTACGGGAATTCCTTATTGAATATTTTGTTGGAGACATAGATGAAAAATCCAAAATAACTATGTCATGGGATATAGAGATATTTTTTTGTAAAATTATATTCCGGGATATATATAATTGAACATATGCGACACTATTTTATGATTTCTATTATGATTTTCATCAATATTAATCTTTTATCCATTATTTTCTTGCTGTGAGGGATCATACCATATATTATGATTAGATTCATATTCATGGATTTATATTTGATGTTACTTGTTTAATTGGGTTTGATTTCTAAATGTTATATCCATATACAATGACTACTAGAATATACCAAAATGGTAAAATTTTCAACAATAATGATAATCAATTGTTGTATATAATTCTTACCCTTACTAAGGATCGATATAAGTACCCTAGACTTTTACATATCAGAGTATATTATTTTAAGCCTAATTATACATTAGAGTACAAGACAAGGATCGTAATGTTTAGTGTCTTGGAGTACTGGTACATAATCAAACATTTTGAAAAAATAAATTTTTATTTAATCTCCATATTTATAATTTATCCTCCATTATGATCATACATCTACATAGAATAACCAGGGGATAAAATTAATGAAGGGATGGCCTAAAATCCCAGTAAGGGAATAACCATAAAAACAAGGCATTATCACATGAGATAGTAGGCATGACATGATGATATTAAAAATTCATGTAACATATGGAATCCTAACATATAATCATAATATTATTCAAATATAGAATCATATAAAATTGTAAGAAACATAAAACATGAATTTAGTACGCGTCAAGGGTAACCGCAAGGACCGTTTCCCATAGTAGCACAAGACAATGATAACTGCCAAAACCATTGCACATAGTAGTACAAGCCAAGGCTAACCGCCAAGACCATGGCATGTTAGGTCTCATGGGTCTCAACATTACCCAATGCATTAGAGGGATATTTGGGATAAGCCATATTACATTTCATGAATATGTTTCCCACATAAGAATCATATATAATCTATCATACATAAATATAAGGGATACCCATGGAAAGAATTGGGTACCAAAATGATAAATAATGCATAACCAATGGGAATATCATGAAAGTGTCCATGAATGAATGTAATTAGAACATAAATGGAAGTTCATAAGGTAAAATTGGAATATATCATGGTAGGTGATTTCAATAAGAATCGACAACAAGTATGAAATGTATTACACAAATTTTTGCCTTAAAAATGTTTGTGCGGTTTTAAGGAAAATACTATAGATCATATAAAATTGAAAAGGGAAAATATTTTACATAAAACAAGAATTAAACCCAAAAGGTTTTCATAATATGAATACTGATTTTATAAAGATATCGGTGGATTAAAATAGACAATGGAATGCACTTGAAATTGGGTAAAATTTTGGGATGTTCCATTAAAATGAGTTTCTTTATTGGGAAGTATCGACGAGGGAATCACTTAAGAGCATGTATATACCTGAAATAGATTGAGGTATGGATCCTGAAACATGATTTTGGAGCATATAAAATGAATTTATATGTTTTACAAAAAAGGAAAATGAAAATTCATTTGGGTAAAATTAAAGATAGAGCAACCTGAAGCAATATAGGTGGTTCTCGTAGAATTCTTTACGGATTATCAGCATTGTATCTGGTGTACATATGGGGGATTATTGAGAAAGAAAGGGTTTTATAATAATTTATAAGTCACGAGGGAAGTATGTGGGGGGTTCAAAACCACACACCATCATACTTTATTACACATAAAATGGAATATCATAGTGGACATTCTTGAATAAATGTAAAATGGAGATGACCCCTTACCTTAAGTCTGTTGGTGTTCACCACATGTTATTAATGACCGGAATAAAAAATTGGGTTCATCAATTAAAAATACCATAACCTCTTTTATATGTAAAATATTCTGTATAACCCTTTTTAGTTCATTCATGACCTTTTTTATGGGTAATGTGGTTCAAATTTCATAGTTTGAGTCTGTTTGTTTAATTGGTTTTTATGATGCATTTAGTTATTTTCTTGAACTGATAAACATTTAAGATGAATTTGGTTGCCTAGAATTAAAGTTATATGACATTAGTGAACTTCTAGTATATTACACAGTTGTAAATTTTATTTTGTTACTTGGAGAAATGTCAAAAAATGATATAAAACATTAATGACAAACAATTTAATTAATTTTAGAGATTTTCCTCACAATTAACATGGTTTGTATTATCATTTGAAATCATGATTTCATAAGGATATCAGTATAGTAAATAGTATATATACACTTATAATCATCTAGTTTAACCATAAAAATGGATTCATGAACAAAATTGAATATTGTAGAAGAAATTGACTACTTGTCATCCTTGATTGTGCAAAATTAACACATCTCAAATAGTGTTTTCATTTCTTTCAAATAAAATGCGGGGAAAGGAGAGATGAAAATAACATATTCAATTATCATAAAAGAAATTCTAGTACATTTATGATATTGTAGTTATCATAATATTTGGACGAGGAGGGTTAAGGATAAAAAAGAAAACAAATGAACAAGAAAAGAAAAATAAAGAAAGGAAAAGTAGAATTTACCTCTTGAATCAATCATCCTTGAGATCCTGTTAAGGGGATGGGATTTTTATCATCAAGAGACTGGGGGATATAGGACATGGGGGAGGATCTTTAAGAAGATATTTGGGAATAATATTGGAAAGACACAATTCTTGAGATAAGTGAAGAGAAGAGGTAATGATTGGTGGTATTTATAGTGGCGGGGAGGAGAGTTTCCATAATATTATAATCATTAGTTCATTTGTTTTCTATAAGACCACCAATAGTGTTGATTCCATGACCCAAAATACTATTTAATGCATGTGATTTTAATATATGGGTGGTTACATCACATATGATGTCATACATAATGGATTTAAATTATAATATATTTATATGGAAAATTAATGTATATTACCATTCATTGAAAATTCATTTATTTTAGAAAAAACCCAAAAATTCACCCTAACCATTTTTTGACTTGTATAATTCAAAAAAAACAATCCAGTTTTCATAAATAATTTTCTAAATGTGAATAATTTAATATCTATCTAAAATCATAATTTATTAAAAAACCTATTTAAAAACATTTGTTTACTTATTCCAAAATATATGTTCACAACACTTTCCCTTGAATCTTATTTATATAGTATCATATGTAAGATTACTACTCATTATGGTATGTCACCATTAATAATGGAAGAATTACTATTTATAAGGGTGTGATAATATTCAACAAAAATTGTGTTTGTCACATTAGAATCCAAATAAATTTCTGATCAGAATCGTGTATGTTAGATTTCCCAAATTCAGAACACATAAGTGACAAACATTCTTATAAAGGTCACATAGTACATATTAGTTCATTGTGCTATGATATCATGTGGCATATTTATATGAAAGTAATTTTTATTGATAAATCTTTGGGTTGTTACATTCTTCCCCCCTTATGAAACTTTTCCCACAAAAATATTTTTTACATTCTAATCCATAAACATGTGTGGGTACTTTTCCTTCTTTGCCTCCTCCAATTCTCGTGTTGCCTTTTCATAATTATGTTTCCACCATTTTAATTTGACCAGGTGAGAAGTCTTGCTACATACAACTTTATCTCTATAATCCGATATATTCAATGACTGCTCCACCTATAAAATATCATCCTCCAACTGTACCACCTCTGAAGAATGTATATGTGAGGGATCTGGTATGTACTTCCTTAAGAGAGTTTTATGGAAGACATCCTGTACTTAGGATATGGTAGGTGGAAGTTCTAGTCGTAGGTTATTTCTATAACTCGATCAAGGATATCAAAGGGGCCAATGTACCTAGGAATTTACATCATGTTCTTCCCAATCCTAATGACCTTATTTCATAGAGATACGCATAGAAATACCATGTCCCCAACATTGAACTCAAGGTCTCGCCAATGATTTTCTGCATAACTCTTCTATTGACTTTGGGATACCTTGATGTGATGCTGATTGGTTTCCACTTTCTCCACCATTTCATCATCCATTTCAGGTCCAAGCTTCTTATGCTCATTGAATTCAATGCAACACACTGGAGTTCTATAGCTTTTCCCATAAAGAGATCCATATGGTTCTTTTTTTATATGCTTAAGCGGAAACTATTATTGTAAGAGAATTCAACCATTGGAAGATGCTGGTCC